>OY728126.1:191164675-201164675 GCA_963277665.1 Viscum album
CCTCATGACTCACTGGTTACACATTCTCTTTATTTTTATCCTATTTTATGTCCTATTATTCGCATATACCTATTATATTTTTGTATATATTCACATAATAGAAATACCTAGTTGAATATCCTATATATTTCTTGGTTTATACAAGTATTTAGTTCCCTTTAAATTTAAAACTTTAATGTAAACCAGATTAAGGTAAAAAAATTTATTTCTTAACTTATTTTAAGTTTCATCCATATAAAATGTACTTAAATGATGAATAAAATCTAGAAAAATTAATTATTTTATAGATAGGCCATTTAGTTAAATTTTTTATTTATTGATAATATTAATGTATTTCTTTATTTAAATGATCATTTAGTAATTTCATAAAATCTCCACCCAAGTGGTTAATTTTTATTCTTTCTTCTAAATATCTATCTCAATAATTTTATATAATGGAAATACTAATTTAAGAAATATTTCCATTTATAAACTATGAAATCATGTTATAATTGAATTACATCCACTCTTGGGAATCCTTATGATTTTTCCTTTGGTTTTCAATGAAATAAATTTTGTGAAACCCACTTATTCTTCACAAGTTAAATCATTACTATCATTTATGGATGGTTTATTTCCATCATGTGGAATTAATATATTATTTTCATTTTATGAAAGGAAGGACTAAAAATATATCACTAAAATTAATTGGTTAATGTTTTTATCTAATGAATTACCATGTATGGTGATCGAGTCGTCTTCCTAAGAATATAGTGTTACATGATTAGTGGGAAAGAAATTATATAGTTCTCCAATACATAGGGTAAAGATTTATATGTAATGATAATTAAGTAAGGGATATGTTTTTAAACTAATCCCTCATGGAACATTTTTCACCTTGTTTATATGAATGGGAAGTGAATCTAATCTACAATGGGACATTGTATACTATATTTATGAGAATGAGGAGTGAAACTAATCCATCACGAAAATTTGTCAGCTGTATGTTAGTGGTGTTGGGTGTTACTCCTGAATTATGTTTATGGTATCTTATATTATATTTTTTCTACATATTTTAACAACCCATGAATTGTTAAGTAGTTTTTTTCCATATATTTATTATGTTTTATAGTTTTATATTTATGATAAAAATATTAAAAAAATTTTGTTAAAAGGATAAAACATTATTTCTCACAAACTTATGTTTCCAGGAATTATATGGTTTTATTTAAATTTTTATTTTCAAATTATGGAATTTTAATTTGAGATAATGAGATTAATTTTTTAGATTAGCATATCAATATTATCTTAGGGTTAATTTTTGGTATATTTATGAACGGATTGTTTTTTCAATTAAGAGTGAAAATACCAATTTCCATTGTAAATTGTATTTTATTTTATAAAATTTTAAAAGTAATATTATATTTTTTTAGTTTTATTAATTAATTAATCTATTTTGATTAAAAATTATAAAATTATGGTATTTTTAATTAATTTTACCCTTTAATTTATTGTAAAACGTATTTTATACTTAAAAAGTATTTTTTAAAAAAATGTTATCATCAAATTATGAAAGATTAATTTTTATTTAAATCATACCACTTGTTTGAGTTGAATCATTAAAATGGATTCCATATTTTGATTATGTTTTTTCAAATTTAGTAAAAAGGCCCCTTTTGTTTTTTTATCATTATTAATAGTAACCATAGTAAATATTTATCACCTTAGTGTAGGTAAATTAGGTAATAAGGTTCAAAATAATGTGATAAGGGCTAATAATATCTCTAAAACTTTTATTTATTTAATTTGGTAATTTTTTTACCTTTAATATTCAATATTCTAAAATTTCAGTTTTTATTACAACTTTCATTTTATTGTAACATTTATAATGTATTAATTAAATATAAATTCAAAGATATCACTGTATTTTTTTAATATCTATAATATATTTTGGAAATGATAAAATCATATATTTAGTTATAAATGTAAATTTTAATGTAAAATTATTTTTTAATCATTTATATTTATTTTAAAATTTTAGTGATGAAATAGTAACCTTAACATAATACACAACACCATCATAGTATTTATTTAATAAATAAAAACATAGTATAAATGATTTCTCAAATATTAAAGTAATATAATTCGAATTAATTACAACATTACACAAATTTTTCTTTAACTAAAATATGTTGAATATGTGTTAAAGTATTATATTGTCATAACTTTTCTGTCAGGCTATTTTAAATGTTAAATTAGTGGATTAGTTTAAAAAATGAAATTAATGATATTTTATAATAGATAATGTTTTATTAAATGATTTAAAGCTATAAATTTTTTATATTTATAAAAATGAATAGTAAATGGTTTATAATATCAAAAATGGTCCATATATGGGTCAATTTTCCTTTTATAGAAACTTCCTCAACTTCTTTATTGTATGGAACCTTGATACCGCAGTAAGTGTCAAAAAGGTTAACAGGGGGGATTAAAAAAAGTGACAAGGGTGAAAAAAATTACCTAAAGAAGTAAAAATCTTAATTTATGAGATTATATTGACTCATAATCATATTATATTGTAATTATATCAATTTTTGTCCATTTACCACAATAAATTAATTTATATTAATTTAATACATTATGAAATTCTCTGAATGCCCCACCCATCACTTATAAAATGAAATATCATATCCTACCTTTCCAAAAATATTTATCACTCTATATTAGCCATAAAATAACGAAATACCTTCCTTAAATCCATCTCCACATCCTAGAGTCTCTATTTTGATCATAAAAACCATCTTAAGATGGCATTATGTGTAAACTTAAAGAGGTTTTCTGAAGAAGAGGTATAGTTCCTAGCCACGATTTTTAGTTTTATTTCTTATTATATATACATAAAATATACTGAAAAAATAAGAAACTAAAAAATTATTCATATTAAAAATAATGATATTTTATAGTGTTAATTTCATAACTTATATCCATATCCTCTTCCATTAAATGGGAAACAAAACTTTCCTTTGTGTGTTTGGTGGACTACCGCCTCACAAACTGATGTAATTCATTTTCCATCACCACATATAAAGTCTAGTAATAATGATTTAATTAATGTATTTATATGATCTTCATGACATATTTATAACTTTTTAAAATTAATATATCATATAACATTCCATTCATTGAAAAATGATAACGTCATTTGTGCAAATGTGTGGATTACCACCACCACAAAGCTATGTGATTCATTTTTCATCACCGCATCTCATGTAAGATATATATATATATATATATGAATTTGAAGAAATAATATGGAATTTATGATATAATCATAACGCTATGATCGTAAAATAATACTTACCTTCTTTCTATCATGATCTTTAAAAAATGGAAACGTTACTCCTGTATATGTACGACCTACCATCCACAAGATTATAACATAGTTTATTTTTCATAAAAATCATACGTGGTTGTTTTAAAACTATAATTTATATATAAAAAAATTGATTATTTAATGCAAACTGAGTTGATAAATTATGGCCTCATTTTTTCTTAGTCAACCAACCAAAGTCATTCTGTACGTTACAGTTGAATATTGTCAAAATATGTGACATGAAATTATATGATTAAATAATTGAATATAACATGGTAATAACTAAGATAAAAGGATTAATAAAAATGAAATTTTTTCTTAAGATAGTTAATAATTAACAATTTTTGTAATATAAATAATGTAAGTAAGGATTAAAACTCAATGTATGGTACTTTTTATCTTAAAATCTTATTTTGATTGATTTCATGATTTATTTTATAAATATTTTTATTCCATGGTAATATTATTAAAATTATTCAATGGATATTTTCATATAAAATTAAATGAAATACAAAGGATATTTTATTTCACATTTTAATTTCATTCCAATCCTTCTAAATGGGAATACTTTTATTGAAAATTTTACAAAAAATGAAAAAGGAATGTTTAATTTTATCGTATATGATGTCAACGACTTTTCTCACTATCATAAAATTTTTTTATGATTAAGTTACTCTACAATCTCTAATGTATTCTTCATATAAAATATATCTTTTCTTTTGTTCTAGATATTTTGTTTTTGAAAATATGGTTTTTAAAGGAAAGGGTATTTCAATATTAGAAAGTGTTTAACCTATATATTTGAGTTATTTTTCCAAATGTTTTCTGATGAAAAGGTGCAAGCATAATTTTTTTATTAATGATATGGTACATAAGAATAATATAATATGAATGTGTGAGCCCAATATAGCTTATATGTTTTGTGAGTCCCATTATATCTCTCCAATTTATTATGAAATTTTCCATGTCTTCAATAGCAAGAAGGAGGGAGTTAACCAGGAAGGTTTCTCTTATATATTTATGTAAGTTATAGTTATTTCTGAAATGTTTATAACATGGGTCATGAATATGATTCTAAAAGTTTCATAAAATTTGGTTCTATTTCATTTCAAAGGGTTTTAATGTTTTTATTTTAGTAAAAGTTTTTTGTGTTTCATGTGGGTATATTTATTTCATACACAGAATGAATATTTTGATAAAGGTAAAATTTTGATGGGTTTTTAAGATTTTAAACCGGACAGACTAATATATTCTTTTATTACCATTAATTTTATTTTTATGATCACCCAAAATTTTAAAATGTTTCTCAAAAGGTTCAAAGATGGGTAAGAAAATATAATTCAATTTTAAATTCGTGAATATTTTTCCTGAAAACAAAATGTGTTTCATTTTAAAAGTTTTATATTGTGGGGAAGATGGTAAAAGGAATATGTGTCCACTTTGTAATATATATATTTGTTATGTTATATTTATGGAATAATTATATAAACCAAAAAACGTTAATGATATTTAAAATGTAAGAAAGTGAATTCTTGAAAAAAAAATAAGATTATTCTAATTTTTAAGGATAGGTCCTTATAATTGGTATAAAAGAAAAGGATTATATAAATTTAATCATTAGGATAATATTAATATAATACCCTTGAGATATTATATTTTATGATTTTTTTAAATGATATAACAATTTAAAATTTCCATGTTTATTCTTAAAATATATATTTGTTTATAATCGGTTTCCATAGATAAATAGAGAACCATTAATATAAAATTATAAATAGGAAAATACCCTTCCAAACCAATAGACTGGAATTATTAGAATTGGAAATGTGAATTTTTTTATAGTGAATTATCATTTGACACATTCTATAAATAGTGGAGGTGTCTATGTTAAAGAAAAACTAGATTTACCACAAAAGAATATTTAGATAGTTGAGACATTCATGAAACCAATCCCTTCTAATTTTCTTAAACTTCTGACCTAATTATTACAAAATGATTGATCAATACTCTAGAAAAGAAATTTGAAGTCATGAGATTTTCATAACATCAAAAGGTAACTCTTAACATTTATGATTTTGATTGTGAATCCAATCAATGATTGTCTTTTGTTAAAAATATAAGAGGGAGAGAAAGATGGGATTGATGTCATCGAATTTGATATATTTTAAAAAAATTTATTGAATAATATTTCCATAAGGTTTTTATTCATAATACAGAGAAAAAAGTCTTGTAATTTTTGAAAAATGATAAATATTCAATATCTATGTAAGAAGAAAATTTTACAATATTAGATAGGAACGTACCAAATTTTATTCAGGGATTTGATAATAAAATTAATAGAATTTCATAAATATTTAAACGAATTTTAGAAATATATTTAGGTGCACGAGAATTTAGAAGTTATGAGAATGTTTTTTTGGTGTGCTAAGAAATTGAAGATGGAGTGTGCAGACACTTATGTTCCTCAAGACGATAAAAGTAAGAAACTATAAAGATGGAAAGAATGAAAAAAGAAACCAACTAAAAAGTATAAATTTAATCCCTTATAATTTCCCATGTGTGGTAAAAGACATTTTAAGTAATGATTAATAGTTTCTAAAAAGTGTTACCAGGGTGGTAAGTTTGGTTATAGGATTTCTGACTACAATGAAAAATGTTTATATAATCAAAGAATGGGGTAAAAAATAGGAAGTCAATGGTGTGATTTATTATTTGTAATGAGTTGAGGTACTATGCTAACATGTGTCTAAAAAATATCTACAATGGTTGGAAATCATCAATATCCAAAGAAGAAAGGTGTGGAAAAATATTTTTCCACTATTATGATTTATATTGGGATATCTAATCATGTGGTGATAGGTATATTATATGTTAATTAGAAATATTCCAAAGACATATTTGACTTGTGATAATTGCATCTGTTCATTTATAAAAAATTAAAAGGTAAAATGTGAATATCACCATATAAAAATAAGATAATAGTTTTGTTGGAAATTTTGAGTTGAAATATTAATGTGGACAAGATTTATAAGATTTTTCCTATTGATATCAATGGGATGACCTTTTTTACCAATCTTGTGGAACTACCCATATGGATGATTGAAATTATTTTTGGTATGGATTGGATTTTATTTTATTATGATAGGTTATATTGTTGATATAAGAATGTTTTATTCAATGATTTCATAGCTTTGATAACCGACCAAGAAACTGAGTAATTGATTAGAGATGATAATGAAATTTACTTAGCTCATGTTATTGAAATTAAAAAAATTGCTTATATTAGTGATGTACTATTAGAGGGGGAATTCACGGATCTATTTCTTAAGGACTTCCTTATGTTTTTCTTGATTGGGAGGTTTATTAAACTACTGAATTAGTGACTAATTCTTTTTATATTTTAAAAACCCTAAATTAAATATATTAGGTAAAACATTTGGAATGGAAAAATCTATTACAAGTGTAGATAGATAAACGTTTTTTTCCTCCTAGAACATAACCTTTGGGTGATCTTGTTTTATTGGTTAAAAATAAAGATGATTTAATAGTAATTTCCATTTATTATAAATCCCTGAATAAAATAATTGTTAGGAATAAGCTTCCTTTTAAAAATATTTCTAATTTTTTTGATTTTATCCAGGAAGAAAAATGTTTCTTTAAGATTTATCTCAATTCAGGGTACCATCTTTTGATGGTGAAGGAGGAGAAGATTTTAGAGATAGTGTTTCAGACTTGACACATGCATTCTGATTTTATAGTTATTTCCTTTGGGTTGTCTAATTCACAAACTATATTCATGGATCTTATGAATAGATTTTAAACGACTATTTGGATAAGTTTTTTGTTGTGTTTATTGATGATATATTGTTATAATATAAAAATTATATGGATCACAAATGAAAAATAAGGATGGTTTTTTAAACCTAAAAGAATGATAAACTATATGAAAAATTTAGTAAGTGTGAATTTTCTTTGAAACAAAATTCTTTCCTTGGACATATTATTTTTAAAGATTCCATAACCACTGACCTTGCAAAAAATAGACTTGTTGAAGAATGTAAAATAATTAAAAATTTCACAACAATACATATTGTTCTTGGATTAGTAGGTTTATTTGAACAATTTATTGAAATCTTTTATTAGTTATCTAGATCATTTACTATGTTAAATAAAAAATGTGTTAATTTCATTTAGAATAAATAGTGGGATGATTTTTTTCAATGAATTAAAATAATATTTTTGAATGATCAGGTTTCTATCATACTCTCTTGAAATGGATAAATTTTCATCTATGGAAATACTTCATTAAATGGATTTGGCTTTTTCTTGATGTTAAATGATTAGGTAACTGCTTCTGCTTCAAGTCATGTAGAATCTCATGAGATAATTTATCCTACACATGATTTGGAATTAGCTGCTGCCGGTTTTGACTTACAAAATCTGGAGACATCATTTATGTGATGTAAAGTGTGAATATATTATAATCATAAATTTTTAAATTGTATATTCACTCTTAAAGAGTTGAACATGAGTTATATAAGATGAATAAAACTGATTAAGAATTACTACTACATGATTCATTACTGTCCTGGAAAATCAAAAAATGTAGATAATGATTTTCGTCAAACAAAATAATTCTACATTATCTATGATATGTTTGGAAGATGACCCTTTGGTTAATGATATGATGATTTTTTGTCTACAAATTTTTCATCATGGAACTTCCTCAATTTTGTTTTAGGTGTCAGTATAATTATATATATCAAAATTAATTGATAAATTTCAGAAGGAGGATCATATATTACAAGAAAAGTTATAAAATATTCGGAAGGGTAAGTTTCTAGATTTTAATATTGATAAAGAGGTGTTATTGGATTCTAAAGAAGATTAAGTGTCACATGTAATTATTAGTTGAAGAAATAACTATTATGTGAAGCTTATATTTCCCCATCTTTTATTCATCTTGGATGCACTAAAATTTATAGAGAACTTTGGGAGTATTTCTACTTTTATTTAATGAAAATATATATTATTGTTGTTAAAATTATTTTTTTGAATTTTCATAGAGATGAAGAATAATGAAAATAACCAATTGGGATGCATTATCTTTTTCTAGTTCCACTGTGGAAATGGGAAAATATATCTATGTATTTAGTGATGGGATTACAAAATACATCATGAGGTAATAATGTAACATTTGTTAATGTTGATCGACTAACTAGATTTTCACATTTCTTTCCCATACCTAACACTATTTAATGATATCATCTTTCTTGACTGCATCTTAAATATATATCCATGTTATATGAAGTTACTTACTCTATATTATGAGATGATGATCCGAAGATCACATCTAATTTTTTTGATGGAATTTAAGAATTTTTTGGGTACTAAATTATATTTTATTAAAAATATTATTGTTAATTTGATGGAAAGTCCAATTGATTGATTCATACCATAAAAGGTAAACCTTTTTATTTTTTAATGGATTTCTAGGGATGTTAGGGTCAAAATATTTCATTAGAAGAGTTTTTTAAAAAAAAATTCATTCCAGTATTAAAATGGATACTTATGGGGTATTATAAAGAACACCACATCATAATCCAAATATTTGGGATAAATTAGGGAAAAAATTTGATAGGACTAGAGTTTATCGATGAAATTTTTAAAAATGTGAATATGATTCAGAAATGTATGAGGATGGATCATACCAGGCAGAGTAGTTATTAATATTTCTGGAGGAAAGATCTTTTGTTCACGGTAGGTGATCATGATTTTTTAATGTATTTCTATGGAATATTTATATGATTTTTAGTGAAATGGACAATCTTAGTCCAAGGTTCATTAGACTTTATTAAGTACTAGATAAATTTATATCATTTAATTACCAAGGGGACTTTCCTTGATGTTTATCTTAGGAATATAATCTATTTAATGTTTCAATGTTCAGAAAATATATTCCTGATTAATATCATGTTTTAAGTCCTAAATTATATAATATAGAAGGTAAAAATTCTTATTTGGAAAACTATATTATATTATTTTACGTTGAGATTACTTATTTTAGAATTAGTTAATTAATCAATTTAATGTTTTTCTAAAAATCTCTAATGGTAATAAAACATCATGGGAAACTAGAAATTATACAAGGGAAAGAAATACCAAGAGTAAAGAATGTAAAAAACCTGTTAATTTTAAGATAAATCACTTTCAAATATTTATTATATTTTATAGAGTTATATTCATTATAAAATATTATGTAATATTCCAATTAAAATGAAAAACTATATTTCTAACAAAATTGGGATTCCAAACATTATATAGTTTTGTTTAAAAAATTCATTTAAACATTATAGAATTATAATTTTAATTAAAGAACTTCATTTTTGAGGTTATTATATCAAAATTATCTTAGAGTGATTTTTTTTGGAAAAGATTGATTTATCAACGAATTGTGAAAATATTGGCCTTTATTGAAAACAATATTTTCATTTCAAGTATTTAAATGAAGGAATTATATTTTGGATAAGTTTTATAAATTAATTAATCCATTATTATTTAACACAATCCGATTATTGTCTTTTTAAGAAATGTTATACATTAATTTGGTGTAAAAAAGTTTTTATACTTAAAAAGGCGTTATTTTGAAAAAACATTTTTCATCACATTTTGTGGGATTAATTTTATATTATACCATACTTATTATATGGATTAAGTATTGGAAAATGGATTCCATTTTTGAAATTATGTGGTCTATATTGAGTAAATATCCATTTGTTTTCAGTCATTATGAATAATAACCATAGTAAATATTTTTCTCACCTCAGTAAGGGTAAGTTGGGTAATTAAGGTAATAAATAATGTGATACAACCCAAAAATATTCCTAACACTTTTATTTAATTTATTGGATATTATTTTTCCAATATTGACAATTCAATATAAAAAATATCCAATGTTGTTTTCAATTTACTTTGATTATAAAATTTACAAATATTTAATGTATATATAATGTCAAAAATATCACTCTCTTGCTTTTAATTTGCATTATATTTTGTGAAAAGGGAATGTACAAATTATTTACAGTCCTAAATGATAATTTTAAATATAAATTATTTTTTTAGAACAAAAATTTAATTTAATTTTTAGTTATTAAGTAATTACTTTAAATGATTACTTAAGACTGACATTATATTTATTCTATTAATAGAAAAATAAAAGAAATGTTTATAGAAAACTTAAAAGTTATATAATTTGAATGAATAATTGTGTTCTAAATTTTTTCGGTAAGTAAAACATGTTTGATATGTTTTAAGGTATTATATTCTAATTCTTTTATTTTCTTGTTGTTTTCAAAGTCAAATTAAATGAATAGATCTAAAAATGACCTTAATGATATTTTATAATAAATATTGTATAATTAAATGATTTAAATTTAAAAAAAATATATAATAGACCATGTAAATTTTATATGGTGGATAATATCAACCACAGTCAACTTATGGGTCATTTTTTTATAGTAACTTTATTTACTCCTTTATAGTAAAAAACCATGATACCACAATATGTGTAAAATGGGTTAATAGGGGTTAAAAAATGAGATACAAGTGAAAATATTTGAAATTTTTTTCCAAATTTAATTTAGTAGGAGGATTTAGAAAAATACTCACCGAATATCTAAACTATCTCAATTTTGTGTCATTTTTTAAAAAATAATTTATATAAATTTAACAATTTAATAAATTCCAAGAATGTTCCTTCCCTCACTTATAAAAGTGAATATCCTCTACTCTCTTCCTGACACATTTTTAGCACTATATATTATTCAATAACTAACAAAATACATTCCTTATATCCATTACCACTTATTAGAGGCCTTGTTTTGATGAGAAAACTAATATAGGATAGATTTAGGTGTAAACTCAATGAGGTTATTTCAAGAGGAGGTATAGTTCCAAACCAAGAATTTTGTTCTTTTTGTTTTTTTATTTCCAAAAAATCTATAATGATAAAATAATGAAACAATAATATTAAATATACTTAAATGTTATTATTTTTTTGGTACAGCCTATATCTATATCCTCTTTCATATAATTCGAAACGAATTCATCGTTCCTGTATAAGACGGACTACCACGTCATGAACTATTGTAATTCATTTTCAATCACCGCCACTAAAAACTAGTTATAATTATGGATTTAAGGTATATATTATATTAATTAAATACTCATAATTTGGGAAAATTAATATATCATCTACCTTTCAATTCATTAGAAAAAATGATAATGTTGTTCATGCGTACGGGTAGATTACCACCTCTATGAAGTGATGTGATTCATTTTTCATCACTGTCTCACATGGATTGTATATTTGATTATATAAATAAATTTTTTTTTATTTATGATATAATTATAATTAATTAATGATAAAACAATACTTAAATTATTTCCATCATCATCACTGAAAAATGGAAATGTTTCTCAAGCTTTACGTATGACTTACCATCTCCATGATTGCAATGTAGTTCATTTTTCAAAAATCGTTCATTGTTTATTTTTAAAACAGTAATTTATTTGTAAAATTTAAAATAATTTCATTATTTTTATTCTAGGTATGAAAAAATAATGACCTCTATTTTTCATATTAAACCTACTGAAGTCATTTTGGACATAAGAGCTGAATATTTTTAGAAAAGCCTGACATGAACTTAAATGATTAAGTAATTCAATATAACATAGTAATAAATGAGATAAAATGAATAATAAACCTGAAAATATTATTAAGTATTTATATAATTAAAATAATTTAATTATTCATGTAGTTAAATAATTTATGTGATGATTCAGACTCAAGGTTCAAGACACTTTATCTTAAAATATCATTTTAAATGTTTTTATGATTTATTCTAAAATATATTTCTTCCATGTTCATATCATAAAAATTATTTTATAGACTATTTTATATTCACATAAATAAATTATAAGGGAAATTTTATAATAATTTTATATTTCCATTCAAATGTTTTCAGAAGGTATTCTTTTTACAGAACGTTTTAAAAAAAATGAAAAAGGAATGTTTTATTTTAATGTATATGATGTAAATGGTTGAACAGTGTTGTAACCCTTATTTTATGTTTGAATTAATTTAAAAATATTATGATTTATTAAATTTAAAAACCTCAATAACTTAATTCTTGGTTTTTTTTCTAGATTTTTTTAAAAGGAAATATTATTTTGATATCCATAAGTCTTTTGCCCACCGGATTAATAGAGTTTTTCAAAGGTTCTATGATGAAAAGTTGAATGAATAATTTTTTTTATTCATGATATGGTAATTATGAATTATATATGACGAATGAGTGATCCTGAAACTACTTATACTAATGGTGATAACTGTTAAATCTCTTTAGCGCATTGGGTAATGTTCCTTTTATTCAATGATAAAGAGGGAATAAATCAGGAATGTGTCTCCTATGGGATTAACTAGGATCCATTTATTTATGACACATTTTAACACATGTTATGAATATTATACGGTATGTTTTATAACACAGGTTTATATTTTATTAATAATGAGTTTAAAGGTTTTCTTTTAGTAAAAATTTAGTGGGTTTCATGTTGTTGTGATTTATTTTATACAATTTAAGATTATTTTGATAAAGGTAAAAATTTTATAGGTTTTCATATTCCTTCACTATCATAATGAATTTTATTTATATACATTGAGGATATTTATTTTGTCATCCCTTTTTTTATTTTTTTCATAGGGTTTAATGATGTATGATAACAAATAATAAATCATGTTGAATGTTATAATGATTTGTTAAGAAAAGAAAATTTCATTCATTTAAAAACATTTATATTTTGTGAAAAATGGATACAAAGTAGATGTGTCACATTTTTAATATATGGGTTTTTAGTTTAAGAGTTATGGCATAATTCTCTAAAAATATAAACTATACTGATTCTCAAAATGTAAGAAATAGAGATCTTGACTAAAAAAGTAAGATTATGTATTGTTTTAAGGTTCTGCCCTTATAAAAACCAATAATTCTTATAAAAATATATTAAATCTTAGTAGACTAATATTCATTAAACAAAAAGGTTCCTCGCTAGATTTTTATAGGTCAATGCCCTTTGGAAGCATGAAAACATAAAAAACATGTACTCAAGGGTTTTACATCATCTCACACTTATTTATTTCTTCGTAGACATATCATATATAAAAAATGTTTTCATACCCTTGTGAAAGGAATCATTATATAGGGTGAGCTATAATTATTAATAAGGGTAAATAAGGGAGATATCAATGACCACATAAGGAAAACATGAGAATAATGGTACGATAATATGAGAATATATTTTAAAACAATACACTACATATCCAATATCACAACCTTGAGTCATAGAATAAATCATGGTAGCTCATAATTCATAAATTATAGGTTAATAAAAAACATGATCTCTGAGAGCATAACATAGAAATAAGAAATTGATTTTTAAAGTATATATAAGTATAAAAATAATTCACATAGTAGTCAAGGATCATTTCCAAGGATATTATAGTGTAATGAGTTCACTCCCCAAACCCTCATAGTAGTCCAGGTTTACTCCCAAGGCTACTATAGTGAAAAATGTCTCTTACTAAAATGTATTCACTACCCATTATATTTATATTTACCTCATGAGATATAAATAGTTACCTAATGCATTGGAGGGATGTATAGGTCCCACTAGTCCACAGTTATAATGTGACTGTTTTCTTTAGTTATAACATAACAACCATGCATGGTTATAACATAACCGCCATCCATGGTATTAATGTAACCACTGTCTCATAAAAAAAATATAGGCATTCAACATGATCCTAAAAAATTAATCATATAAGAACCCATTAAAATAAATGGGTTGCATAAAAATTTCATCAGAGCATAACCTATGGAAAAGAAATGGGATTTTAAAACATTTCAACATTTCATCATAGAAAAATCCATGTAAAAAGGAATGATTTTTATAAAATTATTATCATCATAAGAATAAACCATATAGGTAAATAATGAGTATGTTATCCTTGTATCATATCCCCATTAAAGAGTATGTAACATCAAATGATGTCATCTTATATGGAAAATGTTATTGACAGACTACTTAGAATATTTATTGAGAAAAAAAAATTCCTCATTGAAAATAATCATTTAAAAACAATAAATTTATATAAAATTTTGGAAATAATTATCTTTCAAAATATAATTCTAAAAATATAAAGGAATTTTTAAAAAAATTAGTCATCATGATGGAGGAATATACTATTCATACCTTACATATTAAAATAAATATTTCTTTCACATTTCTCAGTAAAAGTCAAATGTACCTTGTTTAGAAAATGATAAGAACATTATTTTAAAACAAATTTTTTAAATTTAAGTAAGGGTATGAATTAATTTTAAAAAAATTATAGAATATAAAAAAATTTATTTAATATATTTTTATAAAACATGGAGATGGAAGACAAAGAGTTTTTTATCGAAGAGAGAAATTAAGTCTTTTTTTATTAATATAATTCGTTAGGGTTAGTGAGTAAATAACTAGATTATAATTAAATAAAAATAAGTATTTTCATGGAATAACTAGATTATAAGAAAATACATGATATTATTTAGTTTTAGATTATAATATTTCATCCCTTGAAGTATAATGATTTATAATCCCTATAAATAATGAGATTTTAACATAAAACCCCTACCACTCAGGTAAATTTTGAATCAGAATCCTAATTAAATAATAACAAAAAAATGAAACATTAAATATCATTAAAATAAGGTGATTCATGATATCAAATTATAATGGGATACTATATACACCAAAAATAGAAACTAATGGTGAATATGACATATGTCTCCCAAAAAAAAAAGAGAGATTAAAAATCCCTTAACATAATTCCCAACTTACTTTATACAAATTTTGACCTCATAAATAAAACTATAGTTTTATTATATATATAATATATAACCATAATCATATGAATCATACAATATATTATTTTCCTATAACATTTTATTTCTTTTTTATTATGAATTCTATGTTAAAATCATGTTTCAGTTAATAATTGCTTCATTGTTTATGAATGTTTTGGTTTGGTAGTTTCATTCCTTTCAGTTTGATCATGGTTCAATCATCACTGAAATGTTTTATACAATATAATTATAATTTATAATCATTATATATTTATTTATAGTAATTAATAAAAGATAGAGATTGAAAATGAATTTCACCATTCATGGAGATGGTAGGACATACGTACACATGATCACTATTTCCATTTTCTTGATGGATGGAAAAAAGGATGGTAAAGAATATATCACCTTTACAGAGTCATTATTATTTAATATATATCACATATATTCATTAAATTTATCATTATTACCTTCCTTGAAAAGGGTATGTGAAAAAAATCACATCGCTTCGTGAGGTGGTAGTCTGCTATACACATGAGCGACATTATCGTATTCCCACATAATGGAATTTTAGAAGGTATATGTTTCAAGACCTGATAAATGTCTGGGATCAAGTCTCAACTACCTCAAGCCTACCTCCATATGCCTGGGGGTAGCGAAATGCGCTAAAGGAACACTAATCTCAGGGAGTACTTTTCCTAAAAACCCGGGCACATGCACACAAACAACTCAATGCATAAGTGTAGGGGGGATAAATAAAGAATGAAAAAACTGCTATAAATACACAAAATATACCTAAAACACTAATACAATGATGTACCATAGTGAATACTGAAAATAAAAAGTGATAAAGTAAATCCCCAAACCCGAAATATGTTCCAACCTGACAAAAATGGAAAAGATTAAACAATTGAGAGAGCCCATCTCCTTTATCCCAAGCTACGAAAACTATATGTCGTCTAAGATCATTGTATCCCAAAGAATCTATGAAGTTTTAATCTACCTATAATCCATCTTCAAAATACATGACATGTGTTTGGTGAATCCCATGCATGGGTGAGTATATACATACAAAGTAGAATGCACCGAAAAGGTTGCGAGGGGGGAGAAAGAGATACCACTGAAGAGGGAAGAAGTGGATAGAACAAGGTACTGTAAGAGAGTAAAGATGAACCAAACAAGAGAGTGAAATTAAACTTATTCAAACACAAGGAGCTCAAAATGGTGAGAAGATGAACTTCTCCTCGAGTCTTCACTACCTATTGTAGGAGATTAGACTAGTCCAACCATGATAATTTAGACATAAAAAGAATGTGGCACAACCCACACATATTCACCTCTCTAGGAAGAAGAGTAACCGGAACCCAAGGAGTGGATACTAAAATGGGATATATATATAATCTCAGTTAAAGAATCCCAAATGAGAGAGTAAGGGGATAACTATCTCACAACTCAACATGAGATGAAGAGTAGAAAACAGTCGCAAGGTAATTCCATCTGTGATTCCCAAAATCCCACACATCTTCCATGAACATACATGTTAAATGGAATCAATCACAAAACCTTGATTCTATCTTATTTGAGAGGCATAGACTCGATAAAACAATTTTAAACCATGTCACATGAATACATCTCGGTGGGGAAAACATCACTCTTCCTTGGGTGTCCAAAGCTACATCAAACCATGTCTCATCACTATTCCTCACAATGAAGAGGTCGCGAGTCAAGGATGAGGACCCATGCCAAGCCCAAATGGATGGTTCCATTCTAGTTTCATTGAGGAAACATGATCATCCATGTTGGAATGTTCCACTATAGTGTCATATAGGACCCATGCCCAACCGAAATAGAGGGTGCCACTCAGAATTGGTTGAAGACCCAATACATGCTCATCAAGAGGGTTCCACTCTGAAGATCATTGAGGTACCATTCACAACCTAGCTAAAGGGTTCTAATCCACAAAGGTTGAGTACCCATGCGCTACCCATCAAGAGGGTTCCAATTTGAATATCATTGAGGACCCATGACCAGCTCGGCTAGAGGATGACAGTTCGAAAGCCTTGTGGAACTACACTGCTTATTCTGATTGGATGGTAAGCCTGAGATACTTTGATATGATCATGCATGATCACTACCCCTATCAAACATCTCCTGAATAACCATCATGCCTGGAATATCTTGCATCATATCTCCAAATCCCCTGCGGAGGCCGCCATCATGTTCTACGTAGAAAAAAATAAGGATATGATACTAGTGGTCCAAAATTTAATTCTAAAAGAAGGGGATACAAGAGGTAGAAGATTTATAATGAGTTACATGACACGTATAGGGTCCACGTGATGTGTGACCCCGACTCCTCACCTGGTTATGTACCTAGCCATACCCGGGTACTAAAATTTGTACATGTACCCCTAGGTGTGCCAGTATACTCCTAGAGTACATAGAATATATTTCTAAAAGGATGATAAGAACATGATGCTCTTCATTGGTCAAAAGGGTAAAAACATAATTTCACAAACATGCCTCATCAAGCAGCCCTATATAACCATATGTATCACACCATTATGATCCTTATGGAAAATTACACATGATAGACTATTCATTTACCAAAATTGGACACCCTATCAAGAAGATTTATTTCATAGCATTGTGTATGAATGGTTCTCCTCAGGCCCATATCTCAATCCTAAAATGAAATATACAGATCACACTACTGCGGTCTCCTTAGAAAAATTATCGATATATGTTATTAAATTTCCTTACTCAAACACCCAATGAAAATTATCGTTTCACCACATCACATTTGAATGGTTCTTCATGGGACCGAACCACGGGCCTAAATAAAATACCCAAAATTGGTCTTGAAATTTACACCTTAATTTTAGGAATTTAAAGCCGATGAAAAATCAACAATCTAATATCGTATGTAAAAGTCACAAAAAATGAAAAATTCCTCAACAACAACAACAACAACAACAACAAAAACAACAATAGATGATAATAACAACAATATTTTGTGTTTCATGGACCCGATCCACGAACATGAATTTTTCATTCAACATTGGTCTTGAATCGGCCGACTTGATGTCGAGTCATGCTGCCATATACAACACATCGATTGGACATCACATGCTGGAGTTATGGTAGGGAAACACTTTTGTTCCTAATAATAATAATAATAATAATAATATTGTTATTATTATTATATTATATCTTTTTAGCCTTTTTCTTTAGTCCCCAACATTTTTTCACGTAGGCCGTTACCATGGTCGTTCAGCCTGGCTGCCGCCTTCAGCCACCTACCACATCTCCTCAGCCTCCTCACTAAAATTCCATCCTAGTCGTAACTGCCATCCACCACACCTACACCACATGACCATTCCCCTCCATATTCACCAGCCTCGCTCAGAGCCTCCTACTCGACTCGCCGCCATGGGCCGCCGCCGAATGGACCAGCCGCTTATTGGACCACCTTGCACGCACTGTATAGAACCTCCTCCCCTTTCATATGATAACAAACCTCCATTGAAAGCCCAAAAACAGAACTGATCATAGATATGTGATCATTGTACCCCTATATAGACTTATCCAATTTCTATTCATTATACCATTCTCATTTCATTGATTTGATGCACACCTGAGGGTCTGATCGGATTCAGAACTACCTGACAACATCGAACTAGGAACACAAGGATCCACCTGCTGAATAACGCAAATAAAATGAGGAATAAAAGCATAATAACAAATGTTTAACCATCATTAGACAATATTTCTTGTCAAATGACCATGAATGAAGATATTCAGGTTAAAAAATGATGAACCAATGAAAATTCCAATACATAGATGCATGTAAAGGATAAAAAAGGCACCGATTGAAGAATTTAAGAATTAGATACTCAATTGTTAAATTATAAGGGAAAAACACATTTAACGAGTCATACCTCAAATTTGGATGGATCTATAATGAAGAATGTTCCTTCTAACTATTGGATGAAGTTATTTCATTTTCTGTATCATGATCTGTCATATTGTGTAATCTCACCGTGATCCGCAAACGGGTGGAGGATAAGAGATCTTCCCAATGTTCCCAAGGTTATGCGGTTAACCCTAGTGATTTTTCATAGATTACTATTTATAAATATAGAATTAGTGTTGAGATGAAATAATGAATGAATGAATTAATTAATTAATCCACTTAACCATACCTTCAATGAGTGTGGCATTCCAAAGCCCCACACTGACATATTTTATGTCATGCCTAAGGTAAAATACTCTTTCCAAACTCAATTGCAACCTTGGATTTTTAATTTTATCTTAGATTTAGGATATATTAAACTTTTTAGTAAAACCATGTGTGTATAGTAAAAATATATTTAATATTTTTAAAAAAAATTAATTCTGGGAACCCCGAGCCTCGAAATCACACACCATCTCATTGTGGCTCTGAAAATAATCCTAAAAATATTCTAACAACTTATTTTGAAAAAACAAAGTCTCTCCATTATTCCCATATTCAAATATTTTCATCCCCCAAAAGAAAAAACTAATAAAAGTGTTGGGGACACTAAGACTGAACCTGGATCTTCTTCACCCAGGGTTGTATAACCTAATATGAAGTGTGAAACTCCCTCAACACCTCCTCTCGTAACATTACCAAAATCTCTATTAACCTCTAAAAAAGGATAACAATATTCCCTTATTTAAAAATTTCATTAGGTGAAAGTAATAAGTATTTATTGTCATATAAGACCTCGCAACCAATGTCTCTAACTGGGACTCTCTCACACGGCCGAGAAGTGAAGGAGTCAACACTATCGACTGAAGAAACATTGTACCCTCTTGCTCTACTTGGGTCAGCTGTAGGGATGCTAACTGCTCTGAATCTTCCTGCACTAAGTGATACTAATAATTCCTTAATTGGTAATATTCTCAACTTTTCCATTTCTTAGAGTATAAACTATCTTGAACTCATTGTCCTATAGAAACTCCAACTAGCACTGGTGTCTCAGGTTTAGGTCTCTCCATGTAAAGATGTATTTGAGACTCTGATGTTCCGAGTAAACCAAAAAGCACTCTCCCAAAAGGTAGTATCTCCACATTCTCATACAAATGACTACTAGTACAAGCTCTAGGTATTGATTCATGTGGTTCTCTTTAGGGGGTCTCAATTGCCTCGAACTGTATCTGATAACTTCATACCACTACATCAAGGTTGACACCAAGCATGCAAGGGTACCAATGAACAAGGAGGGAGAATAATCTCATCCAACCATGAGAATATTGACATGTAAAGAAGGTGTCATACCCCAAATGTCTTTTCCTATCTTGAAAGAAGAGTAACTCCAACCTAGAATCTCTGCCACACCCATTAGTGGCATCCTACGAAAAAAGATCCATGCAAAAAAACTCCACTGGTAATGATCGGACCTACTCTGAAACTCCATCACACAACCTCTCCCGAAATCCACAAGTTATAAGGATTCATCAACCACAACTCAATAAAATCCAATTTGGAAGGCACTGACTCACCCTCATGGTTTTTCTTGCTTCAAAAAAACACTTCTCAGTTGGGGGGGGGATAACTCCTCTTCCTTGGGAATTTGAATCTACATTGAACAACTAAAAACAGAAGGTTACAATTATTCCCTATGTCACCCTGATTGAACCTTGAGCAAGGATTAGAAATAAAATAGTACCTCATAATAGTGTCTAAAAATTTCTACTACATAAGGGAGAAATGACACATAGCATACCTCTTTTTATCTCTTTCACTGCAAGACCATAGGCATCCAAATAATATAGCTATCTACAACATCAACCTCTAGATCCCTATGACTAAAATGGGCTGCATGGTGGTGGTGGAAGGATCTCATAGCGACATCCACAACCCATAGATTCTACTACTCCTATTCATCTCCACCACCCCCTAGACCACACAGTCTATGCCTACGAGATCCCTAACCATGGAACTATCTTTCCCATGGTGGTCCATCAGTTATCTTCTTGGGAAACTCATCATGTCTGGTCAAGCAATCCTGTTCCATGTGACCTTATACATTACAATAAAATCACCGCCCCTCTTAGGGATGTTCCCGTCCTCTAAACTGTCCAGGACACCTACAACCATGTGCCTAAGCCTATTCACATAAGGGTCTTCTGTTCTGAGATATCTGAAACTTTCCATCCTCTGTAGATGACTAAGATATATTTCACCCACTACCATATCTATGTACATAGTATCCATCTAACATAAATATCTCAAACACAAGTTCCCACTCCATCTCCCTAGTATAGGTGGGAAGTCAAAAGTGCATAACACTGGATCGAATTTGTCACACCTAGGTTTTTATTTTCTTTTCATGTCATGGTTTTGATCCGGTTAATTGAAAATCCCGTTCCTTTTCTTGGGTGTTGTGTGAGATTAATTTTGAGTATTGAACTTCCATATATGTCAAATCACCCTAATTTGTGTTCCCAATTGATTGTTTAGGAGTGTTTGAAGAGAGGGTGGTTACTTCATGATTTGGGCCAACCATGAGCCCATTTCTAGTTTTAAAAACCAAATTGGTTTATTTTATAACTCTTTTGTTTTTAAACATTTTTACGCATTACACTTCATAATTTTCCTCCACTAACATATTCAAACCTCCATATCATTTTGGCCCCCTTAAGAATTCAGAATCATGGTGAATTTGGGTTAGTTATTTAGGTATTGATCCAAAATGTGGGCCCACTTCCAATTTTAAAAACATTATTTTTTTCTTTTATATCTTTATCATTTTTTTATATTTTTTGGTGCTTCCCCATCCCACTCAAATCCAAAATACCTATCCTCAACCCATTATCGTGTTTACCTCTTTAGATCAAATTTAAAGTGAATATTAGGGAAAATGTTCTCAGGTTTCTTCAAATCATCCAGAATTGAGCAGACCATAGGAGCCTCTTCAAGAAGTTTCAAGACATTAATTTTTATCTATGGTTGAAAATCAAATGGAATATGAAGAGTTTTCTAGTTAAAAAGGTTTAGGTTTTGTAAACCCTCGGACGATGATTTTGGGAGTGTATTTCCATTACGCCAAGGATTTGAGGTAGGATATCCCTTGGACAAGACTTTATCATTTACGTTTTATCATTATCATTCAGTTCTAACCAAATTTATATGATATGTGCTACTGTGAAACATTGGTTTTAAAGGTTTTGTGTGCAAATTATGTTTTATGTCTTATTTTGTTAAAAATATAGTTATTTTGGTATAAATTTGCACTCCTCTTGTTTGATAAATTATTCCATGAGCTTCCACACTTTGTTTATGGTATTTTGATTTTGTTTCAGTATCTTGAATAAATTTATGGCATAAAAATAGTATTTTATCCCTTTTTAGGTCCATAAAAAAAGTTATTTTGTTAAAGAGTGCAGTCCACGTGTTCGATAAATTTCCTGGTTGCCTTTTATGTGTCTAGTTCAATTTAAAATGATTTTTTAGATTTATAAATAAATTGAAAGCATATAAAAAATTATTTTGGGATCCTTTTATGGCTTTCAATTTGGATTTGGTTTTACAAACAAATGGTTATTGGTTTACAACATTTTTTTGCTCAACATGCCGAAAAATGACCCGTTTCCCATTCTTATGAAAATTGTTGTGTTTTGAATATGTAACCTGAGTGTTTAAATGGATTTATAAATATAGTTTGATGATGAAAATAGTGATTATACCTACTTAATAAAATTTAAGTTCATTTCTTTTTTCAAATGTTAGTTTTGAGAAAATGTTTAAATGCTCATTTTGTATTTCCTAAAAAAGGAAGAATATTTTTTTACTTCTATATACCATGTTGTATCAATTAGTATTTTTTATGGTTCATGGAATGATTTTATTAAATGTTTTTAGGGATTCAAAATATGTTTGGGTATGGTTTTGTTTTGTGCTTATAATTAAAAGAGTGTTTTTAAATGAGTTTTATGTGAAAAATCCTCAATACACTCCTTGAAATTGTTTTACGAATATTTTCTGTGGTTTATTGCTTTGTGAATGAATTGTGAAACATTTTTGTGGGATGTTTGTGAGTTTATGGTTTATGAATGGAATTTTTATTTGAAATGTGTATTTGATAATATGTGTAACGTGATTTTGAACTAAAGGGAATCCCGAGTATCTAGGTGGGTTTTCATATACTAGTATGCTAGTGATCCTGTGGGGTTTGTCCCCTCTTTCAGGTAACAAATTTGATGATGAAAAAACTAACTAAAATAAGATGATAATGATGTTGGGGGACTAATATGTTATGGTTATGCTCCCTACTAGTGTCTTGTGTGCACGAGAACAAATATTTATAATGGTTATTTTCACCGAGATACGAGGTACCTAGGGCTCACAACTCACTAGTGCCTAGGGGTGTTCCTGTGACATGCGCTCATTGGATATTTTTTAATCACTATCAGAATATGGTGTGTTTGGTTTGTAAATTTATTATATTGGGTGATTTATTTAAAAGTGTAAATTCTTTAAGGCTGCCTTCTTGAAAACTATTTCCATTTTTAAGTTTCACCTCTTTGAAAATTGTTACTAGCATTCTTGTTTATAAAACATTCATGTTTTTGTCTGGTAATTTTTTACAGCATGGGACCTCAATTTGAAAAAAAATATTTTATATTTTTATTTAAAAATTAAAATTGATGTTTCTTTTTATTTTAAATGATGTCCATTGGGAATATAATATCAATCAAACATACTAAGTTTAAATACTCACGCCTATAGTGTTCTTCTGTTTTTATCCCTTGTGCAGGTTTTGGCTTGAGTCTGATTGCCTTGGGAGATGTGTGATTATTTTGTTGGAGTGTGACTAGTGGGGTCACATGGAGTTAGTTGGTGATCAGGTTTGGTCAGTTGAGTTTTTTAGTTGTACATTTAGTTTCTTGTATAAATAATGTTGAGTTCAATTTTTATATAAATGTATTTTGGGTTGTCCATTTCTTTCCGCTGTTTAATTGATTATTTATATGTGGAAAGAATCATTCCCTTGTATACTCTATTGATGACCTTGGTTCTTGTATCCATCCTAGTAGGATTGGGAACGCCTCTCAGGACTTGTTGCGGGCTAGGCCTAGGTGACCGGTTGAGGGTTGACTCAGGCTGGTTCATGACCAAATGGTTTCAAATAAGGTTAGCTCTTAGTAGACCATTCTTTTTAGAGATCCCTTGTTATTTGGGGGATGTCACGGTAGATGGAGTATTATTGTTGCGACTTGAGGGGTAAGTGTGGGAATAGGGTCACAAACTATTTCTTGTTCTAATCCTCTGGTTT
This sequence comes from Viscum album, assembly GCA_963277665.1. NCBI lineage: Eukaryota > Viridiplantae > Streptophyta > Magnoliopsida > Santalales > Viscaceae > Viscum > Viscum album. The sequence continues at coordinate 191,189,284 of OY728126.1, forward strand.
CCATGGGATGTCTGGTTTTATTAGTGTCTTCTGTTCTTGTTGATTGCTTGGTGTAGGGATATGACAAGGGGAGTCTGTATAATGGTCTCCATGAGATCATAGGTCTCGAAAAGCCATGTAGATCCAGGGCATAGTCCTAATAAGTCTCTCTATGTTGGTTTTGTCTTTGAGATATGGCTGCCAACCATATGGTCAAGTCACCCACTGACTCTAGTTCCCTTTTGTGTATTTCTTGGCCTGTTATAGAATTATGATATTTTGTTTTGAAAATAATTATGTGAGAATTATGGAAATGGGTTTCAAAGGAAGGATTGGACATAGAAAAGTGGAAATGTGGTTTTCAAAAATTAAATATAATAATTGTTTTTTGAAGGTTGTGTTTTTTAAAACAAACTTTGGGAAGGAAGTGGAAATGATTTAATGATGTTGGATTTTCCATTATCTAAACTTTTGGTTTATTGAAATAAAATATTTTTAATTTGTGAATAATTTTGGATTAATTCTGAAACATTATTTAAAATGGGGTGTTTTGGGCAATTGAAAAGTTTTTCAATCTACGGAATTGGTTTTGGATGTTTGGTTTTGAGCGGCTAGTGTTTTCTGGAAAGGGGTTTTGGCCTTTGTGGTTGTCGAATTATGAAAAGAGACCTTGCTGATTTTTTTAAAATGGGAAAGGTATATTTGGAATAGAATGGTTGTTTATGGAAGTTATATTAAATTAAATGTATTTTTTTAACCAAATTGTTCTTCATGAAGTGTGGCTTTTCTTGTGAAATCTGAAAATGGGTTTTGATTTGTTTGTTAATGTTCCTTTGGAAGGTACATGATTATTTTTGTAATGATGATGTCTCATTTTTTGCATTTGGTGTTTTCTTGGGTTATCAGATGCAGGGTTTTGTGGATATATGGATTAGTTTATAGTATTTCATGGTATATGAGTGCATGGGGTGGCACATAAATGTTCATGTGAGTGAGACATGATGAAACACCATTGGTGAAAGTGAAAATCCACCAAGTTAGTTTATTTTTTTTCAAAAGTGTTTTTAGCTGAAAAATTGTGGTGTTTGTTTTGAACTGATAGTTATGTGGATGGTTTATCCTATGTCTTAGAAGTTATTTCTATTAAATATGATTTCTTATGATCAAGAAGTAATAATCTGGTTGCATCTTGAGATAGGATCTTATTGGTGGATCAGTTTTGGGGTAATATTCAATGGGTTTCAAAAGATGTGTTGGATGTTGTTATTTATCCATGGATGGTTCTCAATTGGTAAAATTTTCATTTGATCAACCTAAGGATTTGTTTCAAATGTTAAATCCACCTCATAGAATGATACCTCAACCCGTTTTTTGAAATAGAGAGATGTTTGGGCTTGATTTAAATTTTCTTCCTTTTAAGGTGATTCTATCAGTTGTAATAGTTATGCTCAGTGATGTTTAGTCGGTGTTTTTTCCCTGTTCATTCTACTCCCCATTTGTAGTGAGAGAAAATAGTGTTTCGTATCTCCATGTTTTAGTTTGAGTAAAAATATATTGTTGAGGAAGATATTTTCATGGTTTATCTTGATCTTTTATTTCTTACTGGGAGTGTTATGTGGTACTGTGTGGAAATAAGGAATGGTGTAAAAGTTGGGGATTATCAAAGCCTAGCTACAAGGTAAGAGATGCTTCATCCATCAGATCTCTATCCATAGGTTTCAGAGTGAAGCTAGCGTGTAGTCAGGATCCCTTGGATTGTGGGTAGTATTTCTAAGCTCATAACTATACCATTTCATTGAGGTAGTTCCATTGTTTATTTTGTTGTTTCAATGGACCAATGATTAGGTCCCCTTCCCTCTCCTCCCTAATTGATGGGTGTTTGGATCCCTGTAGAGAGTGTTGGCCCAGTTCATTCCGCCTCTATTCAAGAGTGGGTGGCTTAAATGTTCAGGTTGTGTTCCTCTCAGCTTCGGTTTGTAGGTTGTTGTGGGAGAGTTTTGGTGGTCCTTTGCAGGTGAGTCCCAAATTTAGTTCATTTTAAATTATTTGTTTTTTTCAATTCTAGTTTATCTCTAATGGTGGAGAGACCCACTGTGGGTCTCTAATAACTTTCCTTTAGGATGTGTCGGATGGTAGTTGTGATTTAATGGTGGGGAGCCCATTCTGGCCTCCACCCAAAGTCATTGGTTTTTTTGAGTGAACTATGGTTTGGGGTGATCTTTGGGTTCATTAGGATAAGTCCAAACAATCTTGTTCTTGGCTTGGTTGTGGAGGTGGTGGCTTGATCTTTCTATTGACTCTCTGGAAGTGGTTGTATGTTGGTGTTTTGTTTGGGAAATAATATTAAGATACATTGTTGGAGAATGATATTTACTTACCTTTAGAGGCTAGATTATGTTGATAATAAATCCTTAGGTTTTGTTCTATCATTTTAAAGGAATTATGGCTTTCGTGGGGTAGAAAGCTTTAATGGTGGGGAGAACTGTCACACTTGGGGTTTTTTTTCATTTCATGTCATGGTTTTTATCCAATCCATTGAAAATCCCGATCCTTTTTTAAGTATTGGGTGAGATTAATTTTGAATATTTAAATTCCGTATATGTATAATCACCCTAATTTGGGTTCCCCATTTCTTGTTTACGATTTTTTGGAGAGTAGGTGGTTACTTAATGATTTGGGCCAACTGTAACCCCATTTCAAGTTTTAAAAACCAAAATTGTTTTTTATAACCCCATTGTTTTTCCACATTTCCCCCCATTCCATTTCATAATTTTCCTCCACTGACAAATTAAAACCTCTATATCATTTTGGACCCCTTATGAATTCATAATCATGGTGAATTTGTGTTACTAATTTAGGTATTGGGTCAAAACATGGGCCCACTTCTAGTTTTATAAAAACAATTTGTTTCATTTATATCATTTTATTTTTTAATATTTTTCAGTGCTTCTACCTCCATCTAGAAGATGAAATACCTAGCATCACCCCCATTATCAAGTTTACATCTATGGAGCTCATTAGAGTGAATATTAGGAAAATGTTCTCAGGTTTCCTCATATCGTCCAGAATTGAGAAGACCTTATGAGCCTCTCCAAAAAGTTTCAAGCCATTTACTTTTCTCTAAGGGTGTATATCTAATGGAATACTAATAATTTTCTAGTTGAAAAGGTTTACAGTTTCTAAACCCTCTGATGGTGATTTTGGGTGTGTGTTTCCATTACGCTAAGGATTTGAGGTAGGATATCCCTTGTATAATCCTTTATTATTTATGTTTCATCATTTTAATTCTGTTCTAACCTTATTTATATGATATATGCTGCTGTGAAACCTTGGTTTTAAATGTTTTGTGTGAAAATTATGTTTTATGACTTATTTTGTTAAAAATGTAGTTGTTTTGGTATAAATGTGCACTCCTCTAATTTGATAAATTATTCCACAAGATTTTTCACTTGGTTTATCATATTTTGAATATGTTTCAGTAGCTTGAACATATTTATGGAATGAAAATGGGGTTTTATCTCTATTTAAGTTCTCAATAAAAGTTGTTTTGTTAAATATTGCATTCCATGTGTTCGGTAAATTTCCGAGTTGGCTTTTAGGTGTCTAGTGAAATTTAAAATGATTTGTTTGGATTTATAAATACATTATAAGAATGTAAAAGTTTATTTTGGGATCATTTTATGGCTTTGAAATTTGGATTTGGTTTTAGAAACAAATGGTTTTTGGTTTACAACTTGTTTTGGCCCGAGTTGCCAGAAAATGGACCGTTTCAAATTCTTTTGAAAATGGTTTTGTATTAAATATGTATCCTCAGTGTTTTAAGGGATTTATGAATGTATCTTGATACTTCTAATTGTGTACATACACCTCCTTAAAAAATTTAAATGTATAACTTTTTCAAATGTTAGTTTTGAGAAAATGTTTAAAGGCCCGTTTTGCCTTTCCTAAAAATGAAGAATGAGTGTTTTACTTGTATATACAATGTTGTGTCAATTGGGATTGTTTTATAGTCCATGAAATGATTTTATTAAAAAATTTTAGGGATGCCAAATATTTCTGGGTATGGTTTTGTTGTGTGTTTATAATTAAAATTGTGTTTTTAATGAGTTTTAGGTGCAATGCCTCAATACACTCCATGATATTGTTTTACGAAAATTTTCAGTGGTTTATTGTTTCATGAAAGAAATGTGAAGAAAGTTTGTGGGATGTTGGTGAATTTATGGTATGGTATCGTAATTTTTATGTGAAATGTGTATTTGAAAATATGTGTAACTTTATTGAGCACTAAAGTGAATCTCAGGTATCTAGGTGGGTGGACGTGTACTAGTATGATAATGATCCTATGGGGTTTGTCCATAGTTTCATGTAGAAAGTTTGATGATGAAAACACTAACTAAACTATGATGATGATGATTTTGGGGGGCACTAGGTTATGGTTATGCTCCCTACTAGAGGATCATGTTCATGGGAACAAATACTTATGATGGTAACTTTCACTAAGATACGAGGTACCTGGGGCTCACAACTAACTAGTTCTTAGGGGTTTTTCCATGACTTGTGCTATTTCTCTATTTTGTACTCACTGTCGGCATATGGTGTGTTTTGTTGGTAAATTGAGTAGTTTGGGTGATTTATTTAAAATTTTAAATTCTTTAAAGCATCCCTCTTGAAATCTATTTACATTTTTATGTTTCACATCTTTGAAAATTGTTGCAAGAATTCTTGTTTATAAAACATGAATGTTTTTATCGGGTACTTTTTTATAGCATGGGACCTAATTTGGAAAACATACCTTTATATTTTTATTTAAAACTTGAAATTGTTTTTTCTTTTATTTTTAAAGATGTGCATTGGGAATAGAATATCAGGCTAACCTACTATGTTTTAATACTCACGCCTATAGTGTTCTTCTACTTTTAGCCATTTTGAAGGTTTCAGCTTGAGTTCGATTACCTTGGGCGACATGTGATCATTTTATTGGATAGTTACCAATAGGGTCACATGGAGTTAGTTGGTTATGAGGTTTGTTCTGTTGAGATGATAGTTTAGTTTTACTTTCAGTCTCTTGTACACATATTGTTCTGTTCAATTTTTATATAAATGTATGTTGGGCTATCCATTTCATTATGATGTTTGTTTTATTGTTTATATATGGGAGGAATCATTCCCTTGTGTACTCTATTTATTCCCTTTGTGCTTTTCGCTATCCTAGGATGATCAGGAATGCCACTCGGGACTAGTGGCAGGCTAGCCTAGGTGACTGGTTCATGGTTGAATCAGGCGGGTTCATGACCGAATCTCTCTCTGGAGTCATAGCTCAAATTTCCATGCTCGGAAGTAGCCATCACAGATCAGGTAGAGATAGTATCACATAAGGTTTGTGAACCTTTCTACGTACAATGCCACTATCATCCCTCTAATAATGCTCCTGAAGCTCCAGAATCTGAATAGAGCATAAGTAATAGGGGTGGTACTTTTCATGAAGTAGCTATTGGAAGTTTTCTTATGAGAGTATCAACTCTTAATAAATCTAGGTAACTATGAACCAACAATTCATATCAATTACATGGGAAAGATTGGCTGCCAATCCACCATATGATCCATTGGTGTTCATATAAGCATGAAGATATGAACCACCAACTCTAGCCAATACTCTATCACCTTAGGATCTGACTCGCTGTAGAATCTCAACAATCTCTGAAACTGGAACTCACAGAGCACACTTAGGCTATGTAAATCCTCAAAATGATTTTTTGGGACAATATGATTCTCAAAAGGGGGAGGTTCTGTTACCCGCCCACCTAGAGGAAGGGGATATTCAGATGGACCCTAAACTGAGTCCTCGTCTCTCATAGGGTCGTCGCTATGAACCAAAGCTAGTATCTATGATTACTATCATAATAGATACATCTTGAAAGTTATCAAGGAGTATCATAGTAAAATGAGCACATATATATACATAAAAAATTGGGATTTACTCAAGAATGATAGTAAAATACTGAATCTTATATGATGTATGTACAATTGATCCCTGCAAAGAATGTCACAGCATACCGAGTCAGCAAGCAGGTAGTCAAGGTCCTGGTGAATGGTTATGTCAGCCGCCCCAAGATCATTGAACTCCATTGCATGACATCTGAACTCAATACACTTTGATAATGTTTACCAAAAACCCCAAAAATCCATTTTAGGGAACGTATGAACAGTGTCCAAGGGTTGAACTATCTCTGATAGTAATTTATCATGACCCGACTCATGTTGGGACTCGAGCCGCAAGTACCCCAAATCTGCCTCCATAGGCTAGGGGGTGGAGACAACCAATGAAGGCACACTAAAATCGGGGAGGAATTTCACTAAAAACCTATACACATGCATCTATCCAACTCAACTCATAAGTGTAGAGGGAATGAAGTGAATAATGAAACACTGTTATAAATATACCAAATATGCATGAACCACTAAACAAAATGATGTAAGGTAGTGTATACTAAATAGAAAAAGGGAAATATACACACCCAAATGAGAGATATGTCCCAACATGAAAAAATGGGAAAGAGTAAACAACTGGGTGATCTTATCTCCTATATCCCCAGATACAACCCCTATAAATGGTATAAGTTTTCTGAATTCCTAAGCTACTTTGACGTCATGATTGACCTGTCTATCATATACAAAAGACACAACCCATGTTGGGATAATCCCTTACATGGGTGAGTACATACATACCCAATATAATAACCTGAAAAGGGTTAAGAGTGAGTAGAAAGAGATACAACTAAAGAGGAAATAAGTAGATTAAACAAGGTAAAGTAAGATAGTATAACTCAACCTAATAAGAGAGTGAAAATAAACTCATATATACACAATAATATCAAAACAGTGAGATGATGAGATTCTCATCATGTCTTTGATACCTATAATAGGATAGTATACTCTTCCAACCACGATAACGTAGACACAGAAAGCACATGGCAAACCCCATACGTATTTACCCATCCTTTAAAGAGAGTAACCATTACCCAAGGAGTGGGTACTGGAGAAGGAAATATATATGCTCCGTTAAAGAATCCAAAATGATAGAGTAAGGGGATCTTCATCTCACAGATTATCCCAAGAAGATGTGTAGCCAATATTTCTAGGGTAATTCTATCTATGATTACCATCAGCCCATGTGGCTACCCTAAAAACGCAAGATAAAGGGACTCAATCACCACACCTAGATAATATCGGATTTGGTAAGCCCTGACACACCAACATAGTTTTAAGTCACATCACAAGAACACATATCTATTGGGAAAGTGTACCTCGTCCATGTGAGTCCAAAGCTACATCAAACCATGTATCATCAATATTTCACATAGTCAATAGGTCATGTATTATGGTTTAAGACCCATGTCCAGCCTGACTAGAGGGTGTCACTTTAGTTTCATCGAGGATCCATGCCCAGCCCAGTTCGAGGGTGCCACTACAGTGTCATCGAGGACCCATTCCCAACCCGATTGGGGGGGGGGGTTCTACTTAGAATAGGTTGAGGATGAATGTGCTGCCTAGCAAGAGGGTTCCACTTTGAAGATCGTTGAAAGAACAAGCCCATCGTGGCTGGAGGGTTTCACTCGAATAAGGTTTTGGACCCATGCCCTGCTTAGCAGGAGGGTTCCACTCTAAAGATCTTCAAGGACCCATGACCATCCCAGCTAGAGAGTGACACTCGAAAAGCATCGAGGAAATACACTTCTCATCTATAATAGATGATAAGCATTGAGATACTCTGATATGCATGTTCTTGACCACAACAATTTTTAGACATCATCTGAATAAGTGTCACACCCAAAACATCTCACATCGTATCTCGAAATCCTCTAAGGAAGGATCCATCATGTAATATGAGGAAAAGCACTTTGGATAGGCTACTATTAGGAAAAAATATGAGTCCAAAATAAGGGGATGTGAGAGGTATAATATTCATAATGAAGTATATGGTGCATATGGGGCCCAAAAAATGTGTGCCCCCACATCGTTTCCTAGTAGTTCACCTAGCCATAATTGGTTACTAAACTATTTATATGTACTAGTAGGAATTCCAATATACTCCCAGAGTACATGACATATTTGTCCAAAAGCTAATGAGTGCACAATGAATTCCATTAATCTGAAGGGTAATGACCTAATGTCACTAACACTCCTCCTCAAATAGAACAAGATAACCAAACATATCACACCATTACCATATTTAAGAAAAAATGCATAATATTGATGGTTTATTCTACCAAATTGAACACTCGGTGAAGAAGCTATATTTCACAACATTGGGCATGAATAGTGCCTCATGGGGCCTATGTCTCAATCTCAAAATACAATATACAAATCACACAACTATGATCATCTAAAAAAATGCTTGAGATAGGCTTTTAACATGCATCAGTCAAACACTCGGTGAAAATGTTGTGTTTCGCCACAAAACTTTTGAATGATGCTTCATGGGCCCAAACCACAAGTTTTATTTAATACCTGAAGTTTGTCTTGAAAAGTATGGCTTAATTTTAGGGTCAAGAAGCCGCTAACAGAACACCAATATGATGGCCTATGGAAAATTTATTAAAAAAAGATTGTACAAAAATAATTATAATAATATTATTAGATGTTTCAGGGACAAAAGACACAAAACCAAATTTTACATTCAATATTGGTCTTGAATCGACCGTATTAACATCTGGGTTATGCTATCATAGACAACATGTCGATTGGACTTCACATAGAAGAGTTATCGTCAGAATTTTTTGATAATTATAATAGTAATAATAATAATATTATTATTATTATATTAAAATTTATTTTGTTTTTTCCATAGGTTCCATACCATTTTTCATGTGGGTCGCCGCCCTGGTCACACACCCTGGCCACTGACTCTGGCCATCTTTGACAGTTGCCTACTATGCCACCTAAACCTTTTTTCTCGACCTGTGTCCCGACCACCTCACCTACACCGCACAACTGTGCCCTACTAGACCTGCCTTCCACGACCGGAGCCACCTTCTCACCTCACTGCCTCAAGCCACCGCCGGCTAGACCAGCCGTCCTCCGAACCACTTCAAAGGCACCACACTAAACCGCCTCCCCTTACACATGATGGAACACATCTATTCCATGATTTAAAGAAGAATCAATCCCATACATTTGATCCTTGGACCCTTATCTATAATGATACAGTCTTCATTCATCAAATGTTTCAATTTCATCGATATTACACACACCTGGGAGATCAAATAATTGAAGAATGAGCTACTCTGTCGTTCAATTACAAGGTAGGAAACTGCATCTAACGAGTCCTACCTAAAATTTGGATAGATCACTAATAAATAAGATTCATGATAATGATCGGATGAGGTTGTTGTGTTCTCTATGTCTTGATATGTCCTGATCTGCAAACTCAGAATGATCCACCAACAGAAGTAGGAGAAGTGCTCTTACCAATGATCCCAGGGTTATGTCACTAACCATAGGGATTTTCCATAGACCCCTATTTATAACACAATAATTAGGTTAAAGGGGAATTAATTAATTAATTACTCCCCTTAACCATACCACTAATGATCGAGGCATCCCAATATCCCGTGCAGACAAATTTTACATCACACATAGACTAAACTCCACGTTCCAGACTCAATCACTCCCACAGATTTTTGATTCGAGATTCTATTTAGGAGATATTCATGGTTTTCATTAAAAACATGTGTGGGTAATAAAAATATATTTAATTTTTTTATAAAATTTAATCTTGGTAGACCAGATATCAGAATCACGCACCGTCTCAGTGCATGACTCCTAAAATATTCATAGAAATATTACAAAGTCTTACACAATAAAACCATATTTTCTATAATATGTGATATCATAATTCTAGATGTATAATTATATAATAAATATCTTATTAATATGTTAAATAAATCATTATTACCATCCTTGGGTATAAGGCCCCAGCCTTAAACCTTACTTAAAATTGAATTAAATGAATAATTCACATTGAGGATCTTTTTAGGTTTAGAGTTTTAGAGACTTAGGACATAACTATTACATCTCAAAAGATTACAAAGTAGTCGCTTCTACTAAATTTCCATAAAATAAAAACTCTTAAAAATAAACATGTATAGTTCCATGTTTTAGGTAACATGACTTTCCCTTGATCACATCCTTGACCCTATTCCATGCTAAGTCCTGTGAAAAACATTTCAAAAACATGGGATGAGCATAAGAAGCTCAGTAAGGGATACACAAAGAATGAAAACTGTTAGTTTTTCAAAACAACAATTCAACCATGAATACTTTATCAATGTAATACTTTTCACCTTCATGAAGTAGTAAAAAAACTCTTCACTGAAAAAAAGTATCATTACTTACCTTTTTGTAAACAAAGGATTACCATAAAACCCATATAAAGAACACATAACATATATAAAGGTAACTTGGGACATAAACATACTTAAGTGGAATAACCATACGGTCGACTTCCACGCATATCACTTAAAGGAATAGCCATACGGCCAATTTCCATACATACTTAATGGAATAGCCATACGGATGACTTCCATACCCAATGCATTGGAGGTTATAACGTAACCACCCATCCTGGTATTCACGACACCACCCGTCATAATGTACAAGTACAATTATTACACATAAAATATGGAAAATATAAACATTTCAATAAAAATATTTCATTTGCAATCACAATAAATAATTCCCAGATATTGAATTAATCAATCCATTTTCAGAAACCATTTAAAAGAGATTTTTGAATCAAAGTGTCCCATACCACGTTGAAGCTTTTAATGGAATTATAATTTTAAAACATTAATGTCCATATAAATAAATACTGAAAGCCATTTTGAAAACTTGGACATTAAAGATAATGATTTATAATAATAAATCTTTAAAACATTTAAAATGATATTTTTGTTAAAGAGTTTTTAACAAAATGAGAGACTCTTGAATACAAATAATAGCGGAATAACATTTAATACGAACATTATAATATCATGAGAATAAAAGGATTCATGATATAATATGTCAAAGGACAGTATACACACCATATAAGAGTTAATTGGTGCATAACAACAATGAAGTCTCAAAAGAAATGTAAAATGAGATGAAATCCATTATAAAGAAGGTATCCTTAAATTAAGGATAAATCAATCTCATAATTATGTGTGAAAAATATAAATACACCCAATATAATTGGATATTAAGTGTAAAACAATCAAAGGTTATTCACACATATTCAAAGGATGACATATTCAATAACTACATGTTGAACCCAAAGAAATCGAAATTGGGTTAAGAAGTTCCCATGACAGCCTAACGGCGTCACATCAAAATGAGTTGATGAGAGATAAAAAAACTATGTCATCACTTGGACATAAAATTTACATCAATAAGGATATATGATACCATATCCCAACATAACAATATGTACATTAAAAGACCCAACAAAATAAGTCTTTTAAAAATAGGAGGGTGAAAGGTTCCCTTACTGACATGGGTATCTTTCGAAACATACGCCCCGTGAAAGAAGGACAATACATCATTGACGTAAATACTCATAAATGAAAGAATATTACACAATGACTAAAATAATGGTCAGTAAATACACCACTCAAAGGAAATTGTGGCAAATGTATCATAAATCTCACGGGAATAAAAGTGAGATGAAAAATCCCTTACGAAAACTCGGCAGCCTAACGGCGCCACTTAAAACGTCCAAAATGGATTGATGAGATCAAATAGAGTATCCCATCATATTAAAATAGAATTTACAGCAAGAGGGATATAAAGGAAAATCCCCCAACATAACAAAGAGGAGATTAAAAGAAGCGACAGAAAGGAGAGTACATAAAAAGGAAGAGAGAGGTTAGATCTCTTACGAAAGTTCAGCAGCCTAACGACGCCACTCAAAACTTCCAAAATGGATTGATGAGAGAGAATAAGGTCTCTCATCACATGAACATAAAAATTACAGTAGGAGTAATATAAAAGAACATCCCAATCATAAGAAAAATGATCTTAAAAGAAATGACATAAAAGAGTGTACTTAAAAAGAAAGAGAGTTGTAGGATCCCTTACCTCGGGTCTGACTTGACTCGATCGTTCTTTAACGTCCTGAATAATAAACTTGAGTTAATTAATTTTTTCTTAAGAACCTTTTTCAAGTTCATTATTCCTTTTATATCACTTATTTCCATGTTATAAACATTATTTATTCATTTAAGTTAATAATGTTTGTTTTGTCGATATTTGGTTCTTAAGTCGAAAGTGGACTTCTTACAATTACATGTTGTTCGTGTGGTCAAAGGTTCATTATATCCAGAATGAAATTCCTGATTTTGATATCATATATATCATATATATCCAGCATATACATGTATTTATAATATTACATAATCATTTAGAGGTAAGAAATGAAATTCACCGTTCATGGAGACGGTAAGCCGTACGTACGCATGAACGCTACTTTCATTTCTTTGTCATATTAATGGAATTAAAACAAAATGAGAGGTATGTATATTTTAATTCCAGAATTATATTCATCATTTATATATATCATTAATTATATATATCCATTATATACATGTACTTTTAATAGTACATTACATTTGGGGATAAGAAATGAAATGCACCGTTCATGGAGACGGTAAGCCGTACGTACGCATGAACGCTACTTTCATTTCTATCTCATATTTTAATGGAAATAAATAATAATGATATAGAGGTATATAATAGTTCCAGTATAACATCATATATAATAACATTATATCCATCCTTTATACGTCCCACGTATGGCATTAACGAATCACATCACTTTGAGCGGGCGGTAGTCCGCACTTCCTAAAATGACGATATCGCGTATACCCATAATGGAAGCCATAAAGGTAAGAAACAAATGAAAAATACATAATCATAAGTAAAACATAAACACATTATATATCATATATAAAAATATTTACATCATAATGGCCACCTTTGAAGGTGTTAAATGAGTATTGAACAATCATCGTTTCGGGAGGCAGAATTTCTCCATCCACGGAAACCATATGTTCTTTAACCATTTTATGTAGTTGTGTGAGAGTGTAGCTCGAATAAATCTTATAACAACATCCTAGTATATTGAATATACTGGTGTTTTTACAAAATAATTAATTAAAAAGAGTTTAGGGGGGTGGAGAAGCAAAATAAAACAAATGAACATGAGAGAATGAATTACCTTTAAAAGTGTAACTCCTTTTGATTTGAGCCTAAAGGCTTCCTTTGAAAGAATTCTGCTCAATGGGAATTCTCTAGAATGAGGAGAGGGATGTGGAGAGAGTAAATGGGCAGGGGTTGGCCGAGCCAAAGGCTTGAGGAGTGTGTGTAAGCTGGTAGAGGTGGGGTCCTTTTATAAGAGAAGAGGAGGGGAACTTTTGGAAAGTAAAGAAATATTACTTTATTTGAAAATGTGTTTCGGTTTTAAAAAGTCCCACATTGATATAATTCACGGATAAGGTGATAAGGGTTCTAAATACACCCATCCAATAAGTTTTGGAAATGTTTAGTTCATAGAGTTTACATTCTCTTTCCATTTTATTTAAATCGTCAAATAATGATGTCATCGCTGCATCATTATTATGTCATAAATAATTTAATTTATTTAAGGTCTAAAAATTATAAAAAAACTACTATGATGTAGGAAATATTTTTATCTTTCCAATTACTATTTATAATCAAACATATGATAATTATAGCCGCATGTAAAAATTGTTTTCTTAAAACATCTTATGTTTGTGTCATTTTTACTTTTACATTAAATAAAAAGTTATTTATGTCATTTCCCAACCAAAGTGTCTCCATGGGGTCCCCAAGTTGACCTATGGCTTGTCTCGGTCGGCCATGATACAACCAATAAGGTTGGGACATGTTTCTAGGTCATTTTCATATTATTAAAGCATTATTTTTACCTTAAACTACACTAATTACCACTAATCGCGATTAAGAACTTAATAAGTTACTATTCACCAAAAAATTATTATAATCTCATTGAACCACATTTTACTTCTTAACGACAACCATGTATGTCGGATTTTTGAAATTCAAAACACAATGATGGAAAAATTTCATTTCAACGGAAAATCAGTCTTTATAAGTACCACATAGTGGTTTCACTATTCATTAAAAATTGACGTTTTTTAGAAAAATCCCAAAAATTCACCCTAAGCTATATTTGATATTCAGAATTCAAAAATGAAGTCTATTTTACAAAATTCAAAACATATAATTCACATTAATTAATTTAATAATTAATTCCCGCTGTCAGAGCAAATAGCGTGTTTTTATAAAACAATAAGTATCAAAAGATTGACACTAGTTTAAGTCTGATTTCAAAGTGAAATTAATTCCAACGACCACAATTGGATTTAATGGTAAAAATATTTTCTAATTTCACTTTAAAACCAATTCAAAATATTATCTAATCATATAAATAAATTATATTAAAAAGTGGTTTTGAATTAAAATATAACATTTTACACTATTCATTAAAAAAAAGAACTTTATCAAAAAGATACCAAAAATTTACACAAAATAAATTTTGATATCCCGATTCTTAATAAGAGTTTTATTTGGTCCAAAATAATTTTTAAGAGTGAACAAAACAACATTTAATGATGGTTCAACATCAAAAGGTGATAAGTGAACCTTTAGTGAAAACTAGGGCATATACGCCTAAAATTGAATTCTTTCCGTATTTTAAGCCTCTATCCTCTATTGGATAAATATAAAAACATTTAAAAACATATATAATCATATTTTAGTTATTTCTATCCATTCCCGCCAATACAACGGCTACATGTAAACTACCATTTAAAATAATATTATTTTATTATTAGAGTGCAACGTAAGATTTCCAAGAAACTCATTATTGCGTGTTGGGTACGCCATCGAGCATAGCGTCCCCTTTAAAGTCATATCAATATTTTATTCACAAATATGGATAAATATGAAAATGTCATATCCTTTATTTACCTGGGGTGTTACATCCTTCCCCCCTTTTGGGAATTGCGTCCTCGCAATTTTTAAAATTGAGCTTGGAAACATCCTTGAACGTCCCACATCGGAACAAGAGTCGGTAAAACAATCACTTTAAAATAAAGAAAGATAAGTACAAAGGTCACCCGAGTTAACCCATACTAGGATTCCAAGTATGAAAATATGGACATGGAGGAGAAAAAAAGGTTCATGTTCTGATGGAGAGTGATAGAAAACATGTTTAAGAGAAAGTTAACCATGAGAAAATCACAAACTTGTGATGGGTTAAACGGTATTCGATTCCCTAGTAAGAAAAGATAATAGACAAAATTTTTGTTTTAAGTTACTTTTTATTGAGGAATTTATTCATAAGGAAACATAATCACTTATCATATTTACTTTCAACTTTTATTAGATTCCTTACACAAACTCATATTTTCTCCAAAAGACGTGTATTTAGGAAGACTTGTTCACATTAAGAGTACTATAATAAACTTCTAGAGAATCACCTAATAAACAAAATAGAACTATATACTTCCCATGTCTTTAGACTTTAACCAAAACCAAAACCAAAAAGGCTAGTACAAGATCAGATAATCCATAAAAGGATAACCCTTTATAAAAAGAAAATCTATTCTTAATCTCAAAAAATTTTCCAACAAAACCCAAAGTTCAACGAGGACCATCCGATAAACAATTTGTCCATAAAATTTTTCAAATTAAACCAATATAAGATTGAAACCAAAATATTTAAAGGATTTATTCACATAGTCTTCCAAGTTAAATCGTAACATTTATCTCCAACAATATCAGTTGCTCCTAAATTCTCGTATTGAAAAGTAATTAACCTAATCACATATCCTCCATGATAGGTTAATCATTTTCATAAATAACCCAAAATCAACTTACTCTTAATTCATAAAATCATATAACTAGAATTAATCCGTCAAACTAACCAGGGACTTCACATAGTCCAGTGGTAGGCGATAAATACCAGTCGCACATTGGTTGTGGGTTCGATTCCCGCAGCTTTGTCCGACGCGACGGGATGTCACACGGTCTGCGTGTTGTCCTTTTTCCAAAACTATATAATTCTTAAAACATACCCCAAAATGAGATAAAATCTTCAAGAATAATCATAACATATTTTAACCTCAAGTTTATCTCATTCCTTTCATTTTCCATCATATCATAGAGTAACCCATAATTACCTAAAAATTAAGTATCATATAAACCCTAATGGTTACCTTAATAATTATTACCTGAATTTCCACATCGAGTTGGCCATCTCGTACACACTGCATTAGAGAACTAACCAAGGTTGAAGTGGTTGATCATGACTCCTTGATATTTGGTTTAGAACAACCATGAGTTTCCTCATTGAATCCTCCATTTTATCTAGTATCTTAATCAGAGAACTACCACAGTTTTCTTCAAACCTGTTGTCTCTTTGGTGCCTGCTAGATCCGTCCATTCACTAAAAATAGAAATGTCAGTGTGATTATATCAACAAGACCATCGTGTACTAATGAGGAAGGTAAACACTAAGATACACTTACTCATTCACTTTATCTAAAACTAGGACTCTTTCTGAAATACTAACCATTATGGTAATGTCACTTATGCTTAAAGAATACCCTAACCTCTAAAGTTATCTAAACCGACCTTTGATACCAACTATAAGGCCCCAGCCATAAACCTTACTTAAAATTGAATTAAATGAATAATTCACATTGAGGATGTTTTCAGGTTTAGAGATTTAGAGAATTAGGACATAACTATTACATCTCAAAAGATTACAAAGTAGTCGCTTCTACTAAATTTCCATAAAATAAAAACTCTTAAAAAGAAACATGTATAGTTCCATGTTTTAGGTAGCATGACTTTCCCTTGATCCCATCCTTGACCCTATTCCATGCTAAGTCCTGTGAAAAACATTTCAAAAACTTGGGATGAGCATAAGAAGCTCAGTAAGGGATACACAAAGAATGAAAATTGTTAGTTTTTCAAAACAACAAGTAAACCATTAATACTTTATCAATGTAATACTTCTCACCTTCATGAAGTATTTAAAAAACTCTTCACTGAAAAAAAAGTATCATTACTTACCTTTTTGTAACCAAAGGATTACCATAAAACCCATATAAAGAACACATAACATATATAAAGGTAACTTGGGACATAAACATACTTAAGTGGAATAACCATATGGTCGACTTCCACACATATCACTTAATGTAATAGCCATATGGCCAATTTCCATACATACTTAATGGAATAGCCATACGGCCGACTTCCATACCCAATGCATTGGAGGTTATAACGTAACCACCCGTCCTGGTATTCACGGCACCACCCGTCATAATGTCCAAGTACCATTATTACACATAAAATATGGAAAATATAAACATTTCAATAACAATATTTCATTTTCAATCACAATAAATAATTCCCAGATATTGAATTAATCAATCCATTTTCAAAAACCATTTAAAAGATATTTTTGAATCAAACTGTCCCATACCACTTTGAAGCTTTTAATGGAATTATAATTTTAAAACATTAATGTCCATATAAATAAATACTGAAAGCCATTTTGAAAACATGGACATTAAAGATAAAGATTTATAATAATAAATCTTTAAAACATTTAAAATGATATTTTTGTTAAAGAGTTTTTAACAAAATGAGAGACTCGTGAAAACAAATAATAGCAGAATAACATTTAATCCAAACTTTATAATATCATGAGAATAAAAGGATTCATGATATAATATGTCAAAGGATAGTATACACACCATATAAGAGTGAATTGGTGCAAAAAACAATGAAGTCTCAAAAGAAATGTAAAATGAGATGAAATCCATTATAAAGAAGGTATCCTTAAATTAAGGATAAATCAATCTCATAATTATGTGTGAAAAATATAAATACACCAAATATATGTGGATATTAAGTGTAAAACAATCAAAGGTCATTCACACATATTTAAAGGATGACATATTCAATAACTACATGTTGAACCCAAAGAAATCGAAATTGGGTTAAGAAGTTCCCTTGACAGCCTAACGGCGTCACATCAAAATGAGTTGATGAGAGATAAAAAAACTATCTCATCACTTGGACATAAAATTTACATCAATAAGGATATATGATAACATATCCCAACATAACAATATGTACATTAAAAGACCCATCAAAAGAAGTCTTTTAAAAATAGGAGGGTGAAAGGTTCCCTTACCGACATGGGTATCTTTCGAAACATACGCCCCGTGAATGAAGGACAATACATCATTGATGTAAATACTCATAAATGAAAGAATATTAGACAATGAGTAAAATAATGTTCAGTACATACACCACTCAAAGTAAATTGTGGAAAATGTATCATAAATCTCACGGGAATAAATGTGAGATGAAAAATCCCTTACGAAAACTCGGCAGCCTAACAGCGCCACTTAAAACGTCCAAAATGGATTGATGAGATCAAATAGAGTATCCCATCATATTACAATATAATTTAAAGCAAGAGTGATATAAAGGAAAATCCCCCAACATAACAAAGATGAGATTAAAATAATTGACACAAAGGAGAGTACTTAAAAAGGAAGAGAGAGGTTAGATCTCTTACGAAAGTTCGGCAGCCTAACGGCGCCACTCAAAACATCCAAAATGGATTGATGAGAGAGAATAGGGTCTCTCATCACATGAACATAAAAATTACAGTAGGAGTAATATAAAAGAACATCCCAATCATAAGAAAAATGAGCTTAAAAGAAATGACATAAAAGAGTGTACTTGAAAAGAAAGAGAGTTGTAGGATCCCTTACCTCGGGTCTGACTTGACTCGATCGTTCTTTAACGGCCTAAATAATAAACTTGAGTTAATTTATATTTGCTTAAGAACCTTTTTCATGTTCATTATTCCTTTTATATCACTTATTTCCATGTTATAAACATTATGTAATCATTTATGTTAATAATGTTTGTTTTGTCGATATTTGGTTCTTAAATCGAAAGTGGACTTCTTACAATTACATGTTGTTCGTGTGGTCAAAGGTTCTTTATATCCAGAATGAAATTCCTGATTTGGATATCATATATATTATATATATCCAGAATATACATGTATTTATAATATTACATTATCATTTAGAGGTAAGAAATGAAATGCACCGTTCATGGAGACGGTAAGCCGTACGTACGCATGAACGCTACTTTCATTTCTTTGTCATATCAATGGAATTAAAACTAAATGAGAGGTATGTATATTTTAATTCCAGAATTATATTCATCATTTAGATATATAATTAATTATATATATCCATTATATACATGTACTTTTAATAGTACATTACATTTGGGGATAAGAAATGAAATGCAGCGTTCATGGAGACAGTAAGCCGTACGTACGCATGAACGCTACTTTCATTTCTATCTCATACTTTAATGGAAAGAAATAATAATGATATAGAGGTATATAATAGTTCCAGTATAACATCATATATAATAACATTAAATACATCCTTTATACGTCCCATGTATGGCATTAACGAATCACATCACTTTGAGGGGGCGGTAGTCCGCACTTCCTAAAATGAAGATATCGCGTATACCCATAATGGAAGCCATAAAGGAAAGACACAAATGAAAAATACAGAAGAATAAGTAATACATAAACATATTATATATCATATTTAAAAATAGTTACATCATAATGTCCACCTTTGAAGGTGCTAAATGAGTATTGAACAATCATCGTTTCGGGAGGCAGAATTTCGCCATCCACGGAAACCATATGTTCTTTAACCATTTGATGTAGTTTTGTGAGAGTGTAGCTAGAATAAATCTTATAACAAAATCCTAGTATATTGAATATACTGGTGTTGTTACAAAATAAGTAATTAATAAGAGTTTAGGGGGGTTGAGAAGCAAAATAAAACAAATAAACATGAGAGAATGAATTACCTTTAAAAGTGTAACTCCTTTTGATTTGAGCCTAAAGGATTCTTTGAAAGCATTCTGCCCAAAGGGAATCCTCTAGGATGAGGATAGGGATGTGGAGAGAGTAAATGGGCAGGGTTTGGCCGAGCCAAAGGCTTGAGGAGTGTGTATAAGGTGGTAGAGGTGGGGGCCTTTTATAAGGGGAGAGGAGAGGCACTTTTGGAAAGTAAAGAAATATTACTTTATTTGAAAATGTGTTTCGGTTTTAAAAGGTCCCACATTGATATAAATCTTGGATAAGGTGACAAGGGTTCGAAATCCACCCATCCAATTTGTTTTGGACATGTGTAGTTCATAGATTTTACATTATCTTTCCATTTTATTTAAATCGTCAAATAATGATGTCATCGCTGCATCATTATTATGTCATAAATAATTTAATTTATATAATGTATAAAAATTATAAAAAAAATACTATGATGTAGTAAATCTTTTTATCTTTCCAATTCATATTTATAATCAAACATCTGATAATTATAGCCCCATGTAAAAATTGTTTTCGTAAAACATATTATGTTTGTGTCATTTTTACTTTTACATTAAATAAAGAGTTATTTATGTCATTTCGCAACCAAAGTGTCTCCATGGGGTCCCCAAGTTGACCCATGGCTTGTCTTGGTCGTCCATGATAAAACCAATAAGGTTGGGACATGTGTCTAGGTCATTTCATATTATTAAAGAATTATTTTTACCTTAAACTACACTAATTACCACTAATCGCGATTAAGAACTTAATAAATTACTATTCACCAAAAAATTATTATAATCTCATTGAACCACATTTTACTTCTTAATGACAACCATGTATGTCGGATTTTTGAAATTCAAAACACAATGATGGCAAAATTTCATTTAAACGGGAAATCAGTCTTTATAAGTACCACTTAGTGGTTTCACTATTCATCAAAAATTGAAGTTTTTCAGAAAAATCCCAAAAATTCACCCTAAGCTATATTTGATATTCCGAATTCAAAAATGAAGTCTATTTTACAAAATTAAAAACATATAAGTCATATTAATTAATTTAATAATTAATTCCCGCTGTCAGAGCAAATAGCGTGTTTTTATAAAACAATATGTATCAAAAGATTGACACTAGTTTAAGTCTGATTTCAAAGTGAAATTAATTCCAACGACCACAATTGGATTTAACGGTAAAAATATTTTCTAATTTCACTTTAAAACCAATTCAAAATATTATCTAATCATATAAATAAATTATATTAAAAAGAGGTTTTGAATTAAAATACAACATTTTACACTATTCATTAAAAAAGAACTTTATCAGAAAGATACCAAAAATTTACACAAATTAAATTTTGATATCCCGATTCTTAATAAGAGTTTTATTTGGTCCAAAAGAATGTTTAAGAGTGAACAAAACAACATTTAATGATGGTTCAACATCAAAAGGTGATAAGTGAACCTTTAGTGAAAACTAGGGCATATACGCCTAAAATTGAATTATTTCCGTATTTTAAGCCTCTATCCTCTATTGGATAAATGTAAAAACATTTAAAAACATATATAATCATATTTTAGTTATTTCTATCCATTCCCTCCAATACAACGGCTACATGTTAACTACCATTTAAAATAATATTATTTTATTATTAGAGTGCAACGTAAGATTCCCAAGAAACTCGTTGTTGCGTGTTGGGTACGCCATCGAGCATAGCGTTCCCTTTAAAGTCATATCAATATTTTATTCACAAATATGTATAAATATGAAAATTTCATATCCTTTATTTACATGGGGTGTTACATTGGGAGGTGGTGATGGAAATTGAATTAATCAGTTTGTGAGGCAATAATCCACCGTACCCATTGGATATAGGAGAGTATAGAGATTTATTATTCCATTAAAATAATAAAATATTAGTGTATTAGAGATATTTTTTCTATTGTATCATCATATTTGGAGAATATTTTAAGGAGGTGGAATAATTAATAAAACAGAACCCAATTTTTTGAATTTTATGTCTTCTTTGGAGACCTTATTTAAGTCTACGCCTAAAGACTTCATAGAAGGGTTTGATAATAAAACCATGGGATATAAGAAATTGGATGTAAATGAAGTTATTTGGGTGGATCTTGGCCAAACAAAATGGGTTTTTATGTGTGAAGATGATGGGACAGGGGGTTCCCTTTTATAATTAGGTTGGGGATTTAATTGGAAATTTTAAAAAGAAAAAACTGTACCTACATTTTAAACATTCTAAAAGGCACCAAACTTGGTCATTTTTTAAAATTATAGATTATAAGGTAAAACTATGTCTATGAAATGGGTTTCAGAATTTTTTTTATATTATTCTACACATTCTGTTTTATTTTAACCCCTGATAAACCCATTTTACCCTTAATCAC
The DNA here is from genome assembly GCA_963277665.1 of Viscum album. Lineage (NCBI taxonomy): Eukaryota > Viridiplantae > Streptophyta > Magnoliopsida > Santalales > Viscaceae > Viscum > Viscum album. The sequence goes on from OY728126.1 coordinate 191,211,685, forward strand.
CGTAATTAATTTTAACTATTAATTTCAACCAAAAATTAATTTTAACTTATTATATAATATCAATTATCATGGTTAAAAATATTGAATAATTGTTTTCCAAATCCCCTTAATATATGTGGGAAAATATAATTTAAAATTAAAACCACAGACAAGATGAAAAAATGGTTTTCCAAAGAGAACATTTTAATAAGAATATAATGTTTTAATATCAAAATCCAATATGAATTTGATTAAAGTTACATAAATTTGATTAATAGTATCTTAATGAACTAATTTTACTTTTAATTTTTTTTGAACAAGTTTAATCTTTGTAAAAGTTTTAAATGAGAAAAAAGGTTTTAATAAACACCATCATTTTTCACTATTCACTGATAAATTAATTTTTTCAGAAAATTATAAAAAATCACCCTAAGATTATTTTTATATGAGTATTATAATTTTTTTTTTAGTTTTTTAAAAAAAAATTAAAAAATTAAAAAATTTAAATTTTTACTTGTTAAAAAAAAATTAATACGAAACATTTTTTGAGAATTTTTTTGTAAGCATATAAAAACATTATTGAAATATTACTACGCAATCATTAATGTATTTTATTTATCTAAATCCTTTATAATAAATTTATTTTTATTATTCATTTTAATAATTCAAAATTTCATGGCTAGGTTATAATCATCAATTTTAAATAATAGTATTAATAGTATATCACAGTTTGTTAAAACATAGTGTTGTGAGTAATGAAAACTTTCAAATAACTTAGATTCACTAGAGAGAAAAACAAATTTCATCAAATATTGGGTTGTTAGATTATAATCTATTAAAATGAATGTATCCCTCAAAATTCCATCACATTGGTCCAAAAAACCAAGGATTATTCTTCCTCATTACATCCTTAGGTTCCCACATAGCTTTCTCAAGTTGGTGGTTTCAGCAAAACATTTTTCCCATGACAATGGTATTGTTTCATAGAACATTACCTATATGATGTAGAATCACCATCATCTATTCCTCGTAATAAAGATCATGATCCAGTGCTATAGACTAGGATTTCAGTATGTGTGATGGGTCAGGTATGTACTTCCTCTGGAGTGGTACATGGAAAACATTGTGGACTTGAGAGAGGTTTGGTGGAAGCACCAATCGAAAATCTACCATCCAGATACAACAAAAAATTTACAATAGAAAAACATACCTAGGTAGTAGTTTTATTATAGTTCTAAATCTCATCACCTTCTTCCACATAGAAATATCATAGAAATACCTTGTCACCAACATCAAATTAAAGATCACACCGTAAATTATCAACATAATTTTTCTACAAAATTTGTGCTACCCTTACATGTTACTGAATGAATCTAACATTTTTTGCCATTTCTTAATCCAGTTTCATTATAAACATATTTTTTTCTCCAACATGATCGCAACACATTAGAGTTCTACTCTTATTTTCATTGAGGGTTTTATAAGGATCCCTCAATATTCTTGAGGGTAAGATATTTTGTAAGAAAACATGACTATAGGATGGTGTTGATGCCAACAACATTTTAAATCCATAGAACAATATCAGATCATTTCTTCTAGGGTTTACTTGGTTTTATCAGGATAAAAAACTATCCAAGGAAGATACGTAGTGATGAAACTCAAATTCGTATTAAGTGGCTATTGACAAATTCAAGAGAAATTTTGGAAAACCTTATATCCAAATCATATACAATTTAACGTGTTACTACATGAAACCTTACCACTTCATTAATATATACTATAATAAGATGATCCAAATATAAATCTTCTCTTGTAGCAATTACGTTTTCTGACTTAGTATGGCGATCAAATATAACCCATATAGAATTATTACAAACAGATGTATTAGGTAGTCCAATGAAAAAAAATCATGGTGATTTTTTTACACTTACATGTTGGAGTTGGTGCCCCTGAACCAACTTATTTTCTACTTTATGACTAATTATCTTCATGGTTTTGAATATTAATACATTTATTATCACATAATGATTATTCTTCTATGTAACATTGACTGTGATAATGTACATAGAGTAAGTGTCACACTAAAAGGTCATAGAAGATCCATACTATGATAAGAACCTTGAAGTGATATGAAACTATTCTTGAATAAATGTTCTATAACCAGGTGATATCATTTTAGGGACACAAATGATACAGGCTATCAGGGGTGAAGACTCATAGGAATTTGAGACACATTCTCATGGTTTAAGCCCTTGGTAATGTCAATGAAGATATTTTGAGAACAAGACACACCAGTATGAAATCCACATTTATATATATCATTGGATGTTCCTATATTCAGATGTGTGTATTGGTCCTTCGACAAAAAGATTATTATTAAGGAGTATTATGAGTCGCACACTTATATGTATTGACAAAAAACGACGATGACATATTGTAACACCCCGAGATTTTATGAATAATATTCTTTTTAATTTCATTAATGTCTTGTGTTGTACGCTACACCAAAAGGATCTTTCACAACACACATCCTGGACTTGCCTTGCATTACACACAATCACGACCTTCCTCGAAAACGTGTGTAGTACGCAATAACGAGTTTCACTAAACAACAATATGCTATTAAAATATTATTAAAACAAGCTGTTATGAATAGTAATAGACACTTTTTAAAATTTTGTAAAATTTATTTTTCAAAATTGACTTTATTTTTGGATTCAAAATATCGAAATTAGCTTAGGGTGAAATTTTGGTACTTTCGGATAAATTTCATTTTCTGATGAATAGTGAAAATTACTAAATTTTAATTAAAATCATCCTTCTAATCGAAATAATTAATAGTGATAAATTATTAATTTGAGTGGTTTTAAAGTATATATAGAATATATTTTTACAATTTAATACAATTTTGGTCATTGGATGTAATTTCACATTTAAACAACACATAAACAAGTGTCAATCTTTTGATAGTTATTATCTCTTAAGAACACACTATTTGTTTTGAAGACGGGAATTAATTTTTAAATTAAGTAATGAAACTGATATGTTTTGAATTGGGTAAAATAGACATCATTTTTGAGTTCATAATATCAAATATAGCTTATGCCTAATTTTTGGTATTTTTCTGAAAACTTTCATTTTTTGATGAATAGTGAAACCACTAAGTGGTAGTTAAAAAATTTGAATTTTTCATAAAACATAATTTTCCAGCTTTTGTGAGTGGAATTTCAAAAATCTGAGAGACATGGTTGATGTTAGTAAGTAAAATGTGGTTCAATGAGATGAAAATAATTTTTTGGTGAATAGTAACTTTTTACTTTTTTACCACGGTTAAAAGTAAATAGGGTAATTAAGGGTAAAAATGATATTATTATTACCCTAACACATGTCCTAATTCTATTGGATAAGTGTAATTCGACCAAATACAACCTTAGGAATAAAATATGACCATTTAGACCCACTTGGATTAGATTAGCACATTTATTATAAATTTATTTAAAGAAGGTTTAAAATAGTTAAAATCAAATAGAGGGTTATACATAAGATAAATTCGACAATAAATATTCATTAGAAAGCTAAAAATATTTCCTACATAATGTTATTTTATTTTTAATTTTTAGACATAATATAATTTAATTTATTTATGACACAAAGATGATGCAGTAATTATCTTATTAATAAAATATTAACATAATTGATGTTATAAATACCCAAATAAATGTCATTTGAGACTTTTTATGAATTAAAATAATTTTCTAGGTTAATATGACATGTTAGTATTGAGTGAAGTAACTTTTTTTGAACTAATAATTCTGTTATGATTTTCACAAAAATCAATTACTAAATAGTGTCAAAATTGACATAAAATAGTTTTTAAAACAAATATTATATTATTAATTGTTATTTTATTCCTAAAAATATACGATTTTGACAAATGACTTAGATAAGGTTATATATATTAATAATAAACATCTTGGAGTTCGTTTGGCTTGTTATAGTAAGTTTATTAACCTTATAGTGTAAGAACACAAAAAGACACGGAAAAAGTAAAATTATCTAACTTAAAGTTAAATATAAATGATAAGGTTAAAATAGTAACCTAAAATTGTCTAAATTCTATTGGATGAGAGGATTTCGACCCATCCCCACCTTAGCTTCGAAATAAATCTATTTGGATCTATTTAAAACCGAATTTGGATTTATAATAAAATAATATTTTTTGTTATTCCAAAGGTGCCCCTCTCCTCCCTTATAAAAGGGCACCTCCTCCCTCTCTTACTCACACCAGATTGAGCCTTCAAGCTCGGCCAAAACCTGACAAATTCTCTTCTCCACTTCCCTAGAAACATCCTAGAGGTTCTGGTCTTCCTCAAAGACCAATTTTAGTTCCTTAAAAGCAGATCTCAAAGAGGAGCTTCAAAGAAGAGGTAATGTTCGTTACCGATTCTTTCAAATTTATTTCTTCTTCCACTTCATCTCTTTAGTTTGTTTCATTATGAATTAATAACATCAGTATCAATAATATAATGATATGTTATTATAAGTTTGAAACAACCCTATTTCATCATCTATCCATCCTACGGAAAACGAAATCACCGCGCGTGCGTACATACGGAATACCGTCTCCACGCCATGGTGTAATCTATTTTCCACCACCACCTTACTTGGATGGGTATAATGGTGTACATAATAACTATATATGATTATTGTAAAGTGATATTGATTCTGAAATAGTATACATACACTCCAATATAATTCCATGATCATGAGAACGATATCATCGCTCGTGCGTACGTACGGACTACCGTCTCCACGACGTGATGAGATTCATTCTCCACATTAACCAGTAATGAATGATTATAAAGTATATATAATAAGTAATCATGAAATATATGACATAATAATGAAACTGTATTTATGTGTATATATATGTATGTCATCTACTTAATTCCATTCAACTCAATAAGAAAACGAAAACATCGTTCATGCGTACGTACGGCCTACCGTCTCCATGAACGGTGTATTTCTTTCCATTTACTGATCTATTATATATATGTATATTCTGAATATATATTATATATAAATCATGTTTTATATTCTGGAATTATGTAATCATGATCTAAGTAATCATATGAATAATTACAAGTCATAACACGGATGACAAATAAAACGATTTTACCCAAAACGCTCTTTAACATGGAATTTACAAAAGAACAGGTACAATAAAGTCATAAGTGAACCATATATGATATCATAACAATGTGTATGATTCTGTAATAAGTCAATGACATTATTTAAATCATTATACAGGAGGTTCGAACACTTACTAAGTAAATCGGACCTAAGGTAAGGGAAATATCACAATCTCATTTTTATCCGAGATTGTTTATACTTTGGAATTTACTGGGGTGTATTTTATCATCCATATTCATGTTCCCTCAATATGTAATATTATTTCCATCCACATACAATTTTTAAAATCCAATTTTACCCTTCGGTGAGTTTTTAGTAAAAGATATGAAAGGAATCTTTTTTCATTTTTCGTACGAGGTACTTTTTGACTTTTCTGACAATAGTACGAGAAGAATGTTTTTTTAACTTATACGAAATGAATGGATTTTTAAAAAATTATTTCCAAGAAGCTTCCTTTACAAGTTTTCAAGTTTATTTGTAATCAACTTCTTTTAGTTTATAATTGTATGACACATTAAGAAAGGAAACGTGTTTTTTAAGTAGAAAGGATATTTTCCTCAAGAATGGAGTTCAAGTGTTTTATCAAAATTATTTTCCATCTAAGATAATAAAGGGTTATGTTTTTATCCCTATTATTACATTTATTTGATTATTTTGTGATGGAATTATTTTTATGAATTCATTTATCTTATATGAATTGTTTTATGATTTCATGATGTTTAAGAATCCCATTTTTATTACATGGGTTATGCAATGATGTATGATTTATGATTTTGTGGCAAACATAAGAATGGTATCATTATGAGATGGGTGGGACCTATATCTCTCTCCAATGCATTGGGTAAAGATTTTATATCTCATGAGATAGAAATGGCTGGAACGGCAGGTTAAACCTGTTCAGTGAAATAGGACTGAAACGAGGAGTGAACTGGGTTCAGAAATGGACTTTGTCCACTAAGATATTCTTGGCAACGAGTCTTGACTAATAAGAAATGATTCTATATGATTATGTGTGTATGCCCTAAATTTTAATGTTTTATGTTATGATTATTGGGATTACATTTCACTACTATGATTTATCCCATGTCATGAAATTATGATTTCTTTTGCAGGTTAAGATTTCCAAAAGTTATGTTCTTATGTATATGATGTGATTGATATTTCTTTTGTTTACCCTTACTAAGAATTTGAGCTCACCCTTTTATGTTTTCATTTCCCCAGGATATAAATAAAGGTTTTAGGTAAAAAAAAGGAAGATCTTTATGGGAGATGTTGAAGATCTTTCACCACGATTAGAAGATTATATTCCGAGTTTCCGAAGACACTAAACTATTATGGTCCTTGATTGTGTGTGTTGTTTTTATGTACTAAGCATTCCACAAAAGTAATGTAATGTCCATGTACGTTAAGATTAGGGTCTCTACAGTTGGTATTAGAGGAAAGGTTCAGTCAACCTTTGGAAACTAGGATGCGAGATCTTTAGTGTGATCCCTAGAGATATTTCTAAGGTATGTCTAGGGATGTCCCTAAGGTTAAGTATAAGTATAGGTTATATTACTAGAATTACGGTAACCCAAGATGTTAGATATTTAAGTTACTTCTCTTTTATTATATTGTTTTCCCTAGCGTGATTTTTGCCTCTCACACTATTCTTTTTGGGTTTTAGACGATGGATGGAACCCGAAGGAACCGTGTTGATCAATGTACTAGACAATGCAATGATTTTCCTCCTAAACAACAAATGTTATGGGAGATGGAGTGGAAAATCTTATTGCTATACTTACACAAGCTATGAATCATTCTAGACTTCCAAATGAGCAGAGAAGGGAACAATATTCTATTGAGTCCTTCATGAGTCAACATCCACCTTCTTTCAGTGGGTCTTCTGATCCACTTGTAGCTAAACAATGGATCAGTACTACTGAAAAGATATTTTCAGTTCTTCAATGTTCTGAACATGATAAAGTCATCTTAGCCGTGTATCGTTTGGAAGGTGAAGCTGATCAATGGTGGAATCTTATCAAGAATACGAGGCCAAGAGATGAAATTGAGTCCATGGAATGGGAAGAGTTCAAGAACATATTTTTCAATAAGTACTTCCCTCGTATTCTTCGAAGAAAGATAGAGAAGGAGTTTCTTTAACTAAAGAAAAAGGATGATGAATCTATTGGTATATACGAAGTGAATTTTACAAGGCTTGCAAGGTATGCATCTGGAATTATCATCCAACCTGAAAGTAAAGTTGATCGATTATTCAGTGGCTTAAAACCAAATCTTCAGAGGGAATTAGCTATAAGAGACTTCAGTAGCTATGAAAAAAATTGTGCGTTGTGCTATCAAGGTAGAAATGGAAGTTGGTGTTACTTATCCATCTCATAGTTTTGATAAGAAATGATAGATGGAGTTCAAGGAGAAATCTCAGAATAATGGTGAAGAGAAGATGAATGTTTCCTTATGCTCAATGTGTGGAAAGAATCATGGTGGATATTGTCTTAAAGAGACTAGAAAATGTTTTAAGTGTGGAAAAGAAGGTCATCGAGCAGTTGAGTGTCGAAGTAATGGATAAAGGGTTTCTAATGATGTGAATAAAGAAAAGACTGCAGAGAATGCACCACCAAATCTTCAATTCTTCAAGTGAAAGGAAATGGGGCATTATGCTCATAAATGCCCTAATCCAAGGGTTAGTGATGATCGATATGAGAAACCACTTAAGGAAAAGGACAAAGGGAAGTCACATGCGATCACTATTGGCGATGTTGAATATGACAACGATGTGGTGGAATGATTAAGTGTTTATGTAATGGGATTCCCAAATAATGATGTATATAGTATCGTGGAATATTGGAATATTTATGTATTGGTCTATTGTGGTTTTCAATAATTTTATGGTACCGGTTACCATGGAAAGTGATTGAGATATTTTTGGTAAGCAGATGATACACGCATAATGAAGGGATAAGAAGATAATTAGATGTTTGATTATATTCATGAGATCATGATTGATGTAAGGACTTAGTGATATCATGGTTTGTGTATAAATAATTTTAAGGATTTTGGTTTGTGGAAAGTGTTAACTTTTAACTACATTCATGTCATCACTAAGGGTCAATGGGTATTCATTCTTCAAGAGACTACATGATAAAGGTATTCACATGTTTGTAATTTGACCAACAAGATATATCTTATGATATATGGGGGATAAATGATGGCATTAATGTGATTGTTATGTGACATTTCAAGTAATAATTTTCTTTATACTATGAGCTTGGACCGAAGTATTTTAGATAAGCCTAAAGATTGGAATGGATTATGTTGTACATAAGTTAGGATAGAACATTTTTCGATATTATTTATGGTATGTTATAGTAATATAGCTTTAGAAAAAGGAAAACCTGCAGGACGGGCGACAACCCATCGCGTCGGACAAGGCTGTGGGAATCGAACCCACAACCGAAGTGTGACTGGCCTTTATCACCTACCACTGGCCTACAGGAAGTCCCTGTTTAGTAGAAACTAGTTTTATTATATTAAGTAGAATGATATATGAAGTATAAGTCCATTTTAGGAACCATATATGATTAATCTTACAATAGATGGACTTATGTATATTTGATAACTTTTGCAAACCTTTTATTTGAAACAGATGGAATGACTCATCAGTCTATCACATGATCTGTTAACACTTCGCAAATAACAAATCCAACTTCATTTAATTAAGAGATGAAGTGGAAATTGTTCAAAGCACGAACAATATTGAGATTGTACCAAAATCAAGCAAGTATTTCTTCTAATTCAAAATTTTCAACTTTAGGGAAATGATCTTGAAAACCTAAAAAATGTTATCCTAGTGCCCTTATATCCGATTAACTAGATGGTACCCTAGATCATCACAAATTTATGGCTTTTTGATTGCTGGATTTTCCATATCCATGTTCTCTACCACTCTCCATTAGAACATGATGATTAGATTTCTTTCCAATATCCATATTTTCACCTATGTGGAAACCCAGTGATTAGTTTATTTGGGTAAACGTTACGTTTCATACTTTTGTTTTTAAAGACTAGTTTTGTTATTCCTTTTTACGATGTGGGTTTATATTAAAGAAACTTTCGAGTAGTAAACCATTTATAACCCCGACGAATTTCGAGGGCGAAATTCATTTTAAGGGGGGTAGAATGTAACACCCCAAGATTTTATGAAAAATATTCCTTTTAACTTCATTAATGTCTAGTGTTGTACACTACACCAAATAGATCTTTCACAACACACATCCTTGACTTTCCTTGCATTACATGCAATCGCGACCTTCCTCGAAAACATGTGTAGTACACAATAACGAGTTTCACTAAACAACAATATGCTATTAATATATTATTAAAACTAGCCGTTATGAATAGTAATATCCACTTTTTGAAATTTTTTAAATTTTATTTTTCAAAATGGACTTCATTTTTGGATTTGGAATATCGAAATTAGCTTAGGGTGAAATTTTGGTACTTTTTGGATAACTTTCATTTTCAGATGAATAGTGAAAATTACTAAATTTTAATTAAAAACAACATTTTAATAGAAATAATTAATAGTTATAAATTATTAATTTGAGTGGTTTTAAAGTATATTTAGAATATATTTTAACATTTTAAAACAATTTTGGTCATTTTATGTATTTTCACATTTAAACAAGACATAAACAAGTGTCAATATTTTGATAGTTATTATCTTTTAAGAACACGCTATTTGTTTTGATGACAGGAATTAATTTTTAAATTAAGTAATGCAACTGATATGTTTTTAATTGGGTAAAATAGACATTATTTTTGAGTTCATAATATCAAATATAGCTTAGGCCTAATTATTGGTATTTTTCTGAAAACTTTCATTTTTTGATGAATAGTGAAACCACTTAGTGATAGTTAAAAAAAATGAATTTTTCATAAAACATAATTTTACTGCTTTTGTGAGTGTAATTTCAAAAATCCGAGAGACACGGTTGATGTCAGTAAGTAAAATTTGGTTCAATGAGATGAAAATAATTTTTTGGTGAATAGTAACTTTTTACTTTTTTACCACGGTTAAAAGTAAATATGGTAATTAAGGGTAAAAATGATATTATTATTATCCTAACACTTGTCCTAATTCTATTGGATAAGTGTAATTCGACCAAAAACAACCTTAGGAATAAAATATTACCATTTAGACCCACATGGATTAGATTAGCACATTTATTATAAATTTATTTAAAGAAGGGTTAAAATAGTTAAAATCAAATATAAGGTTATACATAAGATAAATTCGACAATAAATATTAATTAGAAAGCTAAAAATATTTCCTACATAATGGGATTTTATTTGTAATTTTTAGACCTTAAATAAGTTAATTTATTTATGACACAAAGATGATGCAGTAATTATCTTATTAATAAAATGTTGACATAATTGATGTTATAAATACCCAAATAAAAGTAATTTGAGACTTTTTATGAATTCTACTAATTTTCTAGGTTAATATGACATGTTATTATTGAGTTAAGTAACTTTTTTTCTAACTAATAATTCTGTTATGATTTTCAGAAATATCAATTACTAAATATTGTCAAAATTGACATAAAATAGTTTTTAAAACAAATATTACATTATTAACTGTTATTTTATTCCTAAAAATCTACGGTTCTGCCAAATGACTTAGATAAGGTTATATATATTAATAATAAACAACTTGGGGTTCCTTTGGCTTGTTAATGTATGTTTATTAACCTTATAGTGTAAGAACACAAAAAGACACGGTAAAAGTAAAATTATCTAACTTAATGTTAAATATAAATGATAAGGTAAGAATAGGAACATAAACTTGTCTAAATGATATTGGATAAGAGGATTTCGACCCATCCACACCTTAGATTAGAAATAAATCAATTTGAAGCAATTTAAAACCGAATATGTCTTTATAATAAAATAATAATTTTAGTTATTCCAAAGGTTCCCCTCTCCTCCCTTATAAAAGGGCACCTCCTCCCGCTCTTACTCACACCACTTTGAGCCTTAATGCTTGACCAAAACCTGCCAAATTATATTCTACACTTCCCTACCAACATCCTAGAGGTTCTGGTCTTCCTCATAGACCAATTTTAGTTCCCTAAAAGGAGATCTCAAAGAGGCGCTTCAAAGAAGTGGTAATGTCTGTTACAAATTCTTTCAACTTTATTTCTTCTTCCACTTATTCTTCTTAGGTTTTTTCATTATGAAGTAATAACATAAGTATCAATCATATACTGATATTTTATTATAAGTATGAAAAAACCCTATTTCGTCATCTATCCATCCTATAGAAAACTAAATCACCGCGCGTGCGTACGTACGGAATACCGTCTCCACGCCGTGGTGTAATCTATTTTCCACCACCACCTTACTTGGATGGGTATAATAGTGTACATAATAACTATATATGATTATTTTAAAGTGATATTTATTCTGAAATAGTATACATACACTCCAATACAATTCCACGATCATGAGATCAATATCATCGCTCGTGCGTACGTACGGACTACCGTCTCCACGACGTGATGAGATTCATTCTCCACATTAACCATTCATGAATGATTATAAAGTATATATAATTAGTAATCATGAAATATATGACATAATAATGATACTGGATTTATGTGTATATATATGTATTTCATCTACTTAATTCCATTCAACTCAATAAGAAAACGAAAACAACATTCATTCGCACGTACGACCTACCGTCTCCATGAACGGTGTATTTATTTCCATTTACTGATCTATTATATATATGTATATTCTGAATATATATTATATATAAATCATGTTTTATATTCTGGAATTAAGTAATCATGATCTATGTAATCATATGAATAATTACAAGTCATAACACAGATGACAAATAAAACGATTTTACCGAAAACACTCTTTAACATGGAATTTACAAAAGAACGGGTAAAATAAAGTCATAAGTGAACCATATATGATATCATTACAATGAGTATGATTCTGGAATAAGTCAATGACATTATTTAAATCATTTTACAAGAGGTTCAGACACTTATGAAGCAAATCAGACCTAAGGTAAGGGAAATATCACAATCTCATTTTTATCCGAGAATGCTTATACTTTGGAATTTACTGGGGTGTATTTTATCATCCACATACATGTTTACTCAATATGTAATATTATTTCCATCCACCTACAATTTTTAAAATCCAATTTTACCCTTTCGGTGAGTTTTTAGTAAAAGATATGAAAGGAATCTTTTGTCGTTTTTCATACGAGGTACTTTTTGACTTTTCCGACAGAAGTATGAGGAGAATGTTTTTTTAAACTTATACGGCATGAATGGATTTTGAAAACATTATTTAAAAGAAGCTTCCTTTACATGTTTTCGATTTAATTTTTAATCAACTTCTTTTAGTTTATAATTGTATGACACATTAAGAAAGGAAAAGTGTTTTTTAAGTAGAAAGGATATTTTCCTCAAGAATGGAGTTCAAGTGTTTTGTCAAAATTATTTTCCATCTAAGATAACAAAGGGTTCTGTTTTTATCCCTATTATTACATTTATTTGATTATGTTGTGATGTAATTATTTTTATGAATTCCTTTATCTTATATGAATTGTTTTATGATGTCATGATGTTTAAGAATCCCATTTTTATTACATGGGTTATGCAATGATGTATGATTTATGATTTTGTGGAACACATAAGATTGGTATCATTATGAGATGGGTGGGACCTATATCTCCCTCCAATTCATTGGGTAAAGATTTTATATCTCATGATATAGACATGGCTGGAATGGCAGGTTAAACCGGTTCAGTGAAACAGGACTGAAACGAGGAGTGAACTCGGTTCAGAAATGGACTTTATCCACTAAGATAGTCTTGGAAATGAGTCTTGACTAATAAGAAATGATTCTCTATGATTATGTGTGTATGAAACAAAGTATTATGATTTAAGTTATGATTATTGGGATTACATTTCACTACTATGTTTTATCCCATGTTATGAAATTATGATTTCTTTTGCAGGTTATGATTTCCAAAAGTTATGTTCTTATGTATAAGATGTGATTGATATTTCTTTTGTTTACCCTTACTGATCATTTGAGCTCACCCTTTTGTGTTTTCTTTTCCCCAGGATATAATGAAATGTTTTAGGTAAAAAAAGGAAGATCTTCATGGGAGATGTTGAAGATCTTTCAGCACGATTAGAAGATTATATTTTGAGTTTCCGAAGACACTAAACTATTACTGTCCTTGTGTGTGTGAGTTTTTGTTATGTACTATGTATTCCGCAAAGGTAATGTAATTTCCATGTACGTTATGCTTAGGGTCTCTAAACATATGTTTACAGTGAGGTAGGATATGTTGGGTGCATCATGAGTAATATTAAAATAATGAATAACGAGAGAAATTATTTACTACTTTTTTTCATTAATGGAAGATATTATATTAGTCTTTTTTTATGGAAATGATATAGCCTAAGTAAATCCATGTCCATGGTGATCAATTGGCATGTTCTTTTTCTATAAATTCAAAGATAGAGATTCGAGAATATAGGTTGATGGAACTAGTATGTAACCTGATCAATTTGAGATATTGTGATAAAGGCATTACATTACATGGTAAACATTCGTATGGGGTGACATGTCATTATGGCATTAACTTCATTCTCTATGAGTTCTTTGATGTTTCTAGATAGTAACCTTGGACTTTAGGATGCTCCACCTAATGCCACTGAGAAATATGCCAAGTGGTTCACAGATTATGTGTAACTAGTATATCAGTTAAACAGTATATTATTTATTATTTAACAAGTTGAATAATGATTATTCTTGGTTGTGGTTTTATAACTATTGATGGATGCCTAATCATTTTTATTTAGATACTAGTTATTCAAGATAATATATTTTTGGTGGAATATTTAATAAATATTTATTTTTTATTTATTGAAAATAATATTTATATATTTATTAGAGAGTAATGCATTGATATATATATAATAAATAAATATACATTATTAAAGGTTCAATAAATATGGGGGAATATTGACAAACTAAGTTCAAGGGTTCTATTATTAATAATAATGTTGAATATTATTTTATTAAATAATATTTAATTATAATTTTCATGTTAGGTGTGTGTCAAGAAATAATAATAGTAATACTATTATTATTTACATGGTGTTTCACTAGGATTAATAAAATAAATTAGGGAACTTGTTAAATAATGTTATTTTAACCCTAGTGATATAAATACCCAATTATAATTATTTTCTCATAACCCTATCCATGAAAATTATTGTTCGCAACATATTAGTGAAAATATATCTCTCCTAGAGAGTTCATCCCTCTCCAAGAATTCTCTCAAGAATGAGAGAAATCCTCTTCCCCCAGGTCAAGGAGAACACTTTGGAAATGGTTCTGAATGCAATCAAAGTCAGACATTGCAATTTTAAGGATTTTACAATCTAGCACACGAAGACTCATGTAGTGACATCTAAAGATTCATGAAGAATTTGTGGATCACTTCTAAAGAAATCATACTATTAGATTCTGTAATTCATTGACAGTGTATAGTAGATATGTGGTTGGATGCATCAATGAAGAAAGAATAACCATGGAGGTAAATATTATTTAATTAAATTATTTTTAAACAACATGTGTTGATCTACCCTCTCTTTGTTTCGAGTTAATAACTCTTGATTTTTCTTTGATTCAAATCCATTAATCATGACATTTTCTGTCGCTTGATCTCAGATTAATCATTGATAATGGAAAAAGTAAAATCTGGGCACCATCACTTTAATGCTTCTACTATGCCCAAAACCTACAAGTGGTATCAGAGGAGGCTAATCATTTTTTATAACTATCTTGTTTCTTTGGAACTTTTCACATTCATAATTTCGAGTTTTAATTCAAGTTTAATCATTATTTAAATATAAATTATGAGATCTATTTCCTCATATATCATTTCTCATAGAATCTAACAGAAATGATTAAATTTAAGATTAAAATGAAATAAAGGAAATCATTTGGAGGTGCCAAAGATCCTAGTCGTACAATAGAAAAATACACACCGTATAATTGGAATTACATGCAATGTAGTCATGTTCAAATCATCTTGATTGATTTGGAAATAAATTCAATTTTTTTGTCTTGATTATGGAATTAATTTCACTATGTATTGACCAGCATTAACCAGCACACCATCAGTCGGTCTACATGACATGTGGCCCATTGGGCGTGGAATATAGTCCTTTAGGTAAGGGTCTATTCCATGTATTCGATAAATGAACTACCCGAACAGTGATCATATAACATGGATTCAACACGGCATAAGGCCCACTGGACACGTCGTGTAATCCAAGATTTCCAAAGTACACCTCCCACACCGAGTACTTATGTGTGTACTTTGGGTAGACGGTGAAGGGTGTACATGTCGTGTAGATCAGATATACACACTGTGTTCTTTTACTAGATTACATAGATGTAAAATTTATATATTTTACCATATAAACCTTGATAAATGTAATTTCGTGTGGTCATAATGATAGGACACTCCATGCGATACATTTTAATATACATAAATTTTTAAATGTTTAATAAATATCTGCTTAATATTCTTATCTACATATCATGTATGTGTCTTATTAAAAGTTGTTACTACATATAGATTGAATCATAACATGTGGAAATAAAAACATGTAATTCCAATAATCAAATGCAAGGTATGTGTCAGGAAAGTATTTAATAATTATTGTATTCTATATGCCACAAGAGTAAAACAGTATTCAAGGATAATGCATGTTTGGAAGAATCAGACAGCTATTCCTTGTTTTTCCTCCAAGGTACAAGTTATGTACATAGTTATTTTCAAATTTATTTTTTTTTAAATTTGAAAAGATGATAGTCTCCTGTAAATTTAAATTTTGATTAAGATAAAAGGATTGAATAATTAAAGACCATAATTAATTTATTCGATCATGGTCTATCTTAAATAAGAATGATTACGAATTGAATTCAAGTTTTATTAAATGTGTAATTAATTATATGATATTGGTTGATCATGAGTTAGACGAGACCTTTATATGTGTTTGGTTTCATTTCAATTTAATATTAAATTAAATTGTTGGATTTCATTCCTTCTCCCATTATTAATATGTAGGTCCTATATTCCCACAATTTATTAAAATAAACCCCCTTTTCCTCTCACATGAATTTGAGTAAAAACATATGTAATGGATGGAGATCCCAATCTAGTAGAGGTGGTTCACGTTAGGAGCTGAGGTGAAACCAATCCAAGCAAGAAACGACAGTGGATAGGTGGAAAGCTGTAAATACAAACCTTAGATTGGTTCAAGGTATTTCTCCCCTTGGATAGTGGTTAGTTTATCAACCTCTAGTTTATCTAACCATTAGAACAACATCATGATCATACACATTATTTTATTTCTTTCAGATTCATCATAATTCATTATGGATATTTTTCCACTATCACATAATTAATGAATTAACAATCATGCAAGATGGAACTAAAATAAAATGGTTTATGTGTAAATATTATATAAATAAATGGTTAATAACCTAAGTAATCCCACTTAATATTAACAAGAATGTGATGATGAAAATAATTTGGAATTTATTCATAAAGTATAAAATCCATCAATAAAATATTAATTTGGTATAGCCTTCCATTAGTTTAGTTAGAATCAAACCATAGTTCAAAGGTCCTGAACAACAAGAGTTGGGGTGCTTTCAAATATTGAGGAAGTATAACATGATGTTTTAGGGTGACTAGACTAGGTTCACATCAATTGTTGAATGGAAAAGTGGGAATTGGTGTAACTGAGAGGTAGGGGTTAAGGAAATCTTAAATTAATGATTTCAGGATTGGGGAATGTACTCAGTAGGTCAAGGAACAATGAGTTAATGCAGTTGACATTTATAATTCCTACCTAAAACCATTCATGTTTCTTGACCAACCAAATTTATGGTAATTATATGGGGAATATGGATCCTTGACATGTGAATGTACAAGAAATAGGATATTCCAATGCCAATGGTGAGGGCTATTGGATTTTGATAAAATAGTGGGAGACTAATAAATATAATATTTATTAATTTGCATAAATTTATTAGATAAAGTACTAAATATATATATATATTATTTGAAGAAATAGTAATAAAATGAAATCAAACATATCATTATGATCCATACATGAGAAGGAAAACCTTCTCACCGACACTAATTTCTATGAGTGGAAAAGGCACCTATTGGTCATCCTTCTCCATGAATGGAAATTCTAGGTGATGGAAGAACCTTTACTAGTTGTACCTAGAAATGAGGTAAGTGATGAAGAAATATCTCTTTATGAGAAACATCTGAATAATTCTATTGGTGTCCAGTGATTCATGCTATCGTCTATGTCCAATTATCTCTTGAATCATCATTAAGATATGGAAGCCTATAACATGATGTCTCACCTACGAGATCTCTATGAAGAGAAGGTGAGATAAGAGGGGTAAGAGATCTCTAATTCTTTATTTACCATTATTCCCAGAGAGTCTGTACCAACTAGACCTCAAGTAGTCAAGATTATTAGCTATATTTAATTCCTAGACATCACAGGTATTAAATTATAAGATGATTTTCATATATATGTCATAATTTCATTAGTTCCCAAGAGATTCTCTAGTTTTTTTATGAATTATAATATGAGAAATAATGAGATGTTTCTATCAGAACATCATACCATGATTAACTAAGTAGATGAGGATATGGGGCATGACCAAAATGCACTCTGTATTGTGAATAAAAAAATTAAAAACAAGGAAAGGGTCCCAAGAACTATAAATAGAAAAAGGATCTCTAGAAATATCCTTCTAAGAAGGGGAAGATCTAGAGGCATGACAAGGGAAAGTAGGTATCATGTTTTTCATGTGGTAAGCCAAGCCACTAGAAGGGGAACTACAACCAAAAGAAATGGGAATCCAAATGTGCATTCATTATCAAGTGAAATCTTTCCATATCTAAATATTGGATTTTAGATACATATTTTCCTACTCACATCTATTTCCAAATGAAGGAGAAAATTAGATTTCTAAAAGCTACTAGAGGATATGTTGATCTATGAGCCGCCAATGGTGTGAGGATGGATTATCTTTCCATTTGTGACTACCAAATTTCATTGGAAATGTGAATGATTTTTTTTTACTTGATTGATATTATGTACCTAATGTAAACAAAAACATAATTTTTGTATCATTTTTAGATAAAGATGGGTTAATTTTCAATTTTGAAAATAAAAGATTTTTTCTTTTATAGGGAGAAAAAATGATATGGTATGTCCCATTTATATAATGGTCTATATGTATTAAATTATGAAAATTAAGTGTTAGAAATTGATAACAAACCATGTTTACATGAATCCTATAACAACTTGTTATGGAATCACTGTCTTAGTCATGTAAACAAGAATAAATTTAAAAATATCTATCAAAATGGTTATTTAGACTCTTATGAGCTAAAACCACTTGATAAAAGTGATTATTTATTACAAGGGAAAATGAGAAAGCCTCCATTTAGTGGATAAGGTTAATGGTGTATGGAGATTCTAGGATTGGTGCACACTAATGTTTGTGGACCATTTCTAGTAGAAGATAATGTTGGATATTCTTATTTCATAACTTTTATTGATAATTTTAGTAGATATGTCTATATCTACTTAATGTGGTACAAGTCCAAGTCCAATGATGAATTCAAGGAATTCAAGAATGAAGTAGTGAATAAGCTTGGTAAGAATATAAAGAAGCTTCGATTAGATTAATGCAGAGAATATATTAACCATGATTTCATTGGATTTCTAAAAGAGTTGGGGATTCTATATCAAGTCACTCCACCTTATACACCATAGAGGAATGGTGTAAGTGAAAGAAGGAACTTTACCTTTTTGGACATGGTATGGTTAATGATTAGACATGCAGATCTTCAATTATAATTTTAAGGATATGAATTAAAAACTATGACATACAAATTAAATTGAGTACCAACTAAAGCAGAAAATGGACTTCCCTTCGAGCTATGGAGTGGAAAGAAGCCCATTTTTTCACATACACATGTGTGGGGTTGAAAGGAATTTGTTAAGGCCTTATCAGGAAACAAAATATAACCATAGGCCATGAAGTGTATCTTTATAGGGTATCCCAATGAAATAAAGGGATACAACCTATACAACCACTCAGATAAGAATGTGACTATCGCCAGACAATATGTCTTTCTTGAGAGGGAGCAAATCCTCAAAAAGGATAATGGGAGAATGGTTGACTTCGATGAAGATGATTATCAAGATTCATAGGAGTTGGTACAGAAACAAGTTCCATATGTACCCAAAGAATAAGTAGTTCTTTAAACACAAGTACTGCGTAGGAGTGTAAGAGAGGGAAGGGAACCAGAGATATATGGTTTTGTAGTCACTGTGGATGGTGACTCATTATTAGTGGATAATGATTAACATATCTCTTACAAGGAGGAAGTAGAGATATCAGAAGCTACTAGTTGGATAAAAGATATGAATTCTAAGATAGATTATATGTATTATAACTAAGTCTGGGTTCTTCTCCATGCACTGGTTGATGTAAATACTATTTGGTGTAAATGGGTATTCAATAGAGAAATGGACATGAAAGTAAAATTAAGTACCTATAAATCAAGGCTAGTGGTAAAGGTTTTAAAAAACATCAAGGAATTGAATTTGATGAATCATTTTCTCTAGTTTCCTTATTTTAACCCATAAGAACAATAATTTCCATAACAGATTAACATGACTATGAGATTTGGCAGATGGATGTAAAAACTACATTCCTTAGTGGGAACCTTTAGGAAGATGTCTATATGACACAAATAGAAGGGTTTATTACACCAGTTGATGCCAGAAGGGTTTTAAAGTTACAAAGATCCATTTATGGAATGAATAAAACATCAAAGTCATGGAATATTTGATTTGATGAAGCCATAAGAGAATTCAATTTCATTAATAATGAATGTGATTCATGTGGTTACAAAGGGTTTAATAGGAAAGCAGTCATTATCCAAGTAGTGTTTTTTAATGACTTGTTAATTATTGGAAATTACATACTAGTCTTATAATTAATTAAGGATTGGTTGAACTAGTTCCTCTCATTGAAGGAATTATGTGAAGAAGCCTACATTCTAGGGATCAAGATCATTCGTGATAGATCCAAGAGGCTGCTTGTGCTATGTTAAAGTACATATATTGACCTGATACAATATATATTTAGTATAGAAAAATCCAATAGGGGATTTTTTCTAGTATCACATGGTTTAAATATTTCTATAAAAATGTTTCCTTAAACACAACAAGATAAATTTAGAGTGAGTAAGATCCCACACGCTTCAACAATAGGATCAATCATGTTTTCCACGTTATGTACTAGACTTGATGTTACATTTTCAATAAGAATGGTAGGAAGATATCTAGAATATACAGGAGAAAAAAATTGGATTGTTGTTTAAAAAAACCTTATGTATATAAGAAGAACTAAAGATATATTCCTGATTAATGAAGGAGATGAGGAGCTTTTCATTAGAGGGTATGCTGATTCTAGTATGCAGACAGATAAAAATAATCAAAAGTCACAATAATTATATGTTTTCTGTCTCAATGGAGGAGTTGTGAGATGATAGAGTTAAAAGCATCCATTTTTATCTTATTGTACAGCAGAGTCCGAGTACATAGTAGATTTCGATGTATCCAAGGAAGCCATTTGGATCCGGAACTTTATCTAGGATCTTGATGAGGTACCTAGAAGTAAATAACCTATCACATTGTATTGTGATAATACTGTAGTGGTGGATCTAGAAAAAGATCCATGGTTACATCAAAAAAAAAAGAAAATACTCTAGAAGTATCACCTCTTGGGGGTTTTTTATCAAAGGGGTGAAGTTGCAATGAGAAGAGTACACTTGAAAGAGAACGTGGAAGACCCCTTGACTAAAGGCCTATCTTAAGAGAAGCATGGATATCACATGAGAGCCAGAAAATGGAAGGTTGTTAGTAATTGGATCTAGTGAAAATGTGATTCTATTGGTGATGTTTCCCTAGAACCAAATTCTTTTGTAATTTATGATAACTTATATACACGATTTTGAATATTAAAAAATTCCTTTTCACATAATGATTATTCTTATGTGTAGCATAAAAAGTGATAATATTCTAAGAGTAAATATCACACTAAAAGGTCTGAGCGGATCCTTAATATGGTGAAATCCTTACTATGACACTATTCTTGAATAAATATTATATCACTAGATGATATCATTTTAGGGACACAAATGATACATGCTATCAGGGGTGGAGACTCATAGGACTTTGAGGCACCTTCTCATGGTGTACGCCCTTAGTAATGTCTAGGTGTATATAATGAGAATAAGAACCACTAGTAGGAAATCCACATTTATATATGTCATTGTATTTTTTTATATACATACATGTGTATTGGTATTTAGACTTTAAGATTATTATTAATGATTATTATGGGTCACACACATAGATTTGTTAATTAAAACTATAACGGCAATGTTTGTGGTGAGGTAGGATATGATGGGTTCATCATGAATAATGTTTCATTAATGAATAATTTGGGAAATGATTTATCCCTTGTTTTCTTTAATATAGAAAATTTATCGGGCCCTTTGATGGAAATTTTATAGCCTAAACAAATCCATTTCCATGGTGATCAATAGGAAAGTTCTGTTTCTAGAAAGTCAAAGAAAGATATATCAAGAATATAGTGGAACTAGCATGCAACTTTCTCAATTTGAGATATTGTGATAAATCGATTGCATTACATGGTAATTGTTCAGATGACGTGAAATGTCATTGTAGCATTAAATTCTTTCTCTATGGTTGGGGTTTAATAATTATTCTTGGATTCCTGACCACAATTATTCCGACACTAGTTTTTTGGGAGAATATATTGTGGGTGGAATATTTAATAAATATTTATTTTCTATTTAGTGAATATAATATTTATATATTCATTAGATAATAATGTAGTGATACTTATTTATTAAAAAAATAGTCATTATTAAAGGTCCAATAAATATGGTGGAGGATTGGGAGACAATGTTTAAGGGTTTTGTGTGAAATAATAAAGTTGAATATAATTTTATAAAATAATATTTAATTATAACTCGAAATTTTGGCACATGGAAATAAATAATAATAATAATAATACTATTATTTGACATAGGGTTTCAGTATGACTAATAAAATAAATAACGGAACTTGAGAAATTATGTTATTTTATCCCTATAAATATAAATACCTAATTTTGACTATTTTCTCATAACACTAGGAAATAAAATTTGTGTGCACAATAGATTAGAGAAAAGGTCTCAAGAATAGAGAGTTAGTCTCTCCCAAAGAACACTCTCAAGAATGAGAGAGGTCATCCTCCATTGGATTAAGGAGAAAAATTTTGAAGTGGTTATCAAGTCCATTGAAGCCGTATATCACAAGCACAAGGATATTCCTCTCTACCACCTAGAGACTCCTTTCGCGGTGTCTGAAGATTTGTGGATCACGTGTGGATCACCGCTAGAGGAATCCTATGCCTAGATTCTAAAACACAATGGTGGCACACTGACGATCCATGGTTGGAAACATAAATTAAGGAAGAATAACCTTGGAGATAATTATTATTTAATTAAATTATTTGTGAACAACATGTATTGATCTCCGCTCTCTTGGAATCAGGTTAATAACTCTTTCTTGTTCTTTGATTCAAATCCCTTGATCATGTTGTTCATCACCAATTGATCTTAGATAAATCATTGATAATGGAAAAAAGAAAAGTTGGGCACCATCCCTCTCCTGCTTCAGCTGCGCCTGGAACCTACATTATATTTTGGTATCGGTAGTAGTTGGAATATTCCTTTATAATCTTGTCTCTCATACTTAAATTTCTTATATACTAAGCCCTGAGAAACAAAATCTACAATATTTATCTTCATGATATCCCATCATAAATACTCTTTCAGATCTCTAAAAATATTTGTACATCAAAGATGTTTAGGGAATGAATAAATATGAGCTTCCTATAATATTTATTTCATCAAATATGATATATATAGAACACGTACATGGTTTCAAAACCTTATCATTCCATCATGAACATGGTTAAACTCATAAAAAATTTTCACCTTTTTTTGAAGATCCATATCATCCTTCTACACCTCTTTTATCATCGCATAGATAGGTGGTTTAACACTTATTTGGGAAATATAATATTTACCCCCTTCCATAAATATTTCTAGATTAATCTTTTTAAAATTTATAAATATTGAATTTTTTGGGATCCTCATAATAGATAATGTAGTAAGATTATTTTGACTCAATGGATCAACCACCATTTTATCCATCAGTGAGTGGTAATTAATTGAGTAGTCATAATCTTTAAATATATCTAACCATATTCTATGGCACATGTTCAAATCCAACAATTTGAATATGTAATTCAATTTTTTTATGTGTATATATATTTCACTTTCCACTACAATGATAATACCGCATTACATTTACAGAAAAATTACAATATCCAACTCAAAATATCAAGTTGGGTTTTTTCTCACGAGGCATCAATTTTTGTGAGGCGTAATCTATAAAAATGACATTATGCATGATAACATATCTCAATCAATTATTTGATGCATCACTATAGATTAAAAACTAGTCCTTGTGGTAGGGTAATGTAAGCCCATGTGTTCTGAAAAATATTTTCTTAAGTTCCATGATTTTTTTCATATTCATCTATCTAGTGGAACTTGGATCCCTTTTTAGTTTACATGGTGAGTATATTATATATTCATGAGAAATTATCCACAAACTAATGATAATATCAACTAATACAAATAAAAAATCAGATCTTAGATACCACAGTTTTTGAAGGTAAATGTTCAACATCCTCTATCTTTTATGGATCTACTGATATACATTATCTTGAGATTATATGACAAAAAAAATGAAAACTTTGGTATCCAAAAATAATACTTTATAAACTCTTCATGCATTCTACATCTATAGGGTCTTTTGTACAATTCTCCAGTGACCTTTATACCATTCCTTTCTCTTTGAATAAATGATAATATCATCTATAAATACTAGAACTAATAGATTAGTGTAATCTATAAAGACTCTATTCATTAAATCCAAAAAGATATAAGGGGAATTAGTAATATTGAATGACATCACTATATATTTTTAGTGTTCTTTAAAATCATGGAATGGTGTCTGGGGTATATCCTTCTTCTTGACCCTTAATTTATGATAACTAAAATGACATTAAATCTTAGAAAAGTATTGAGTTACATGTACTTGATCAAGAAAATTCATCAATATAGGGTAGAGAGTACAATTTCATGATTATGGTCTTGTTTAGTTCCTACTAATAAATATAGAGTCGCATCGATATATCTTTCTTTTTAACAAAATTAATGGGTGAAATCCAAAGTTATAAACATGGATTAATGACTACCCTGTATTTATTCTCTTGGAGTATGTTTTTAAATTCCCACAACGCAATTGTGGACATTCTATAGTGAGTCTTTGAATTAGGTGAACCTATAGATATGATTTCTATTGAGAAAAAAAATTTACAATTTCAGTAGAAGACTAGGAAAATATTTTTGAAATACATAAAAACACTAGTACAATACATATATCATAAATGATGAGTTTCTCCCCAACCAACTGAGATAAAAACCCCTATTTAATTGGAACTAAGACCAATAGAATGGATGTAGTTTCTATCAGAATGTCATATTTATCATCTCAGTGATAGAGGATAAAATGTTGACTTGGAATAGAAAACTTGACTTATCTTCCTTTAAAATTTATATGGGATCTATGTAGTGAAAGCCAATCCATTCCTATGACAAAATAAAATTAAAATAATTAGATAATAATTATAATTTCATGATAAAAAATACTGTAAACTTTAATCGGATAAGAACTATAGACTTGGTATGTGTTCATCATACCATTAGGTATTTTGACAGCTAAATCAACATATAATAATTTGGGATGTGAATTAACATTCCTATATAATTGTATAGATATAATTGAATTTATATAACTAATATCAAATAAGATAGTTCAATTTTTTAGCATACCTTTCACCACCCCAACTTCATTGTTACATCTTCAATAACATTCTAATTCTAAGATGGTTAGTATCCCCATCAATAATAATAAATCATAATGATCAATCATGAAAAATCATGTAGACCATGTCTAAATATTGACAACATATTTTCAATCTATGACACCTTAGGTTTCACCAAGACAATTAGTGGTTATCATCAATTGAAATACTTCATGATGGTCTGTAAATGCCTTCTGAATTTATAAAAAATATCACCTGGGAGAGCCAAACATGTTTTTTCGCAAGGTCCATTGTCAGGCACTAGGTGATGAACGAGTCCATCTTAATTCACCTTTTCATAGTTATTACCCCTAGGTAACAACTACACCAGATCCCCACCATCTTTTAATATCTAGATAGGGATGTAATTTCTCGAAAACTGATTGGTCTATCATTCACCAATAATCTAGGATATATTACAATACTTATAATTATCCTAATGGTTCATACTAAAGTATTTTTATTTTTATTTACCAAGGTTTAACTATTACTTTCTCTAATATCGGCTATAACAATCCTCATTTCACTTACATATATTTTATATCCTAATAGATGAATATCCAGTATATAAAAAATGATATATTCCATAATCTTATAGGTCTAGTGCCTTTGGAAACTTGGAAACATAAAAAATTGGTTCATAAGTGTTGTACATCATCTCTGAATTAGTTCTTATTTATTATAAATATCATATATAAAACCTTTCTTAATACTCAAGGAAAATTAAATATAATAAATTGTGAGATCATATGATCAATAAGGGTAAACTATAGAGATACTAATGATCACATAAGCATTACATGATAATAAGGGAATCAAAAAATGATAATAACAATGGAAAACCATGCCTTGTATTTGAAATAATTTAAACATGAATCATGATAAAAATCCTGGACGTTCATTATACATGAATCATAAAAGAATACGTGAAGATGATCCATGAGAACATAACGTAGGACAAAGACATAGATTTTTTCATATACATAAGAATAGAAAATAATTTCCTTAGGAGTCAAGTCTCATTTACAATGATATAATAATGGAATTTATTCAGTCCCCAGACCATCTTAGATTTCAAGGCTCACTCCAAATAATGGCATAGTTAAAAAGTCCATTATTTTACTCGTTTCACTCCCCATTTCAGTCTTATTTAACTCATGAGATATCAATCCATATCTTATTAATTTTAGGTAGATATAGGCCCCACTCATCCTAAATTATAATGTGACCATCATCAATGGTTATAATATAACCACTATCTTTGATTACAATGTAGCCATCATACCTGGTTATAACACAAACATCATCACATAATGAAAATCAAACATAGGTGTTCGAGAAGATAACATAAAATTAACATATAATAATCTATTAAAGGTAATTGGTTTCATAAAAATTTCATAATATCACAAATCATAGAATATAAACAAATTCCATAACCATTTCAGCATTTCATCATAGTATAACCCAATGAAAAAATACCAATTTGCCCATACATCTTTTCATAATCAATATAAATCATCTAGATAAATAACAAGGATACTATCCTAGGATAATATCCCCAATATTTATTAAGTAACATCAAAGTATCTTAGCTTATATGGAAAATGATTTTGATAGATCAATTGGAACATTTTTTATGAAAAATAACATATACACTTTTAAAAATAATGTTTAAAAAAATAAAACTTCAAATAATATAATGTAAATTTTATACATTGAAATTAATGTTGGAATCATATAAAATATTATTTAAAAAATTTAGTGGTAATGACATTGGAAAATACGAGTCATTCCATACACCTTAAAATAAATATTCCTTTTATATTTTTTGATAGAAGTCAAAATTACCATGTTTAGAAAAATAAAATATGATTCCAATAAAATAATTTTATGAAAAATTAAAACATGGGTAAAAATGATTTTTAATTTATTTTATATTATAAAAAACATTTTTTTATTTTTTTTATAAAACATGGAAATGGAAAAAAAGGATTTTTTATCAAAGAGATAAATAAAGTTGATTTTTTCAAAAAAAAATTATTTTGGATACTTGATAACATAAAGGGAAGAAAATAAAATTGAAAAATTTATTTTAATGAAATAATCCCCAAAGAATAAAATCCATGGTTTTGTTGTGAGATATATTATAATATTTCATCATTAACAATATTGATAAATAATGAGATTGTTTAATAAAACCCTTACTACTTTAGTAAATTTGGAATCATAATCCCCGTTAAATTATAATAATAAAATAAAAAATAAAATATCATGAAAATAAATATATTATTGAAATAAAATGTGAAAGGGGAATTATATTCACCAAATAAAACAAACTAGTGTTGAATATGACATATGTCTCAATGAAATAAAAGAGGGACTAGAAATCTCTTTCCTTATGTCTCGACTTAGGACATACAGGTTAGAACCTCATGTATAATAAATATATATTTATTATAAATCTATTATATAACTATAATAATATATATCATATAATATATGATATACCCATAACCATTTATTACATTTTTATTAAAAAACCCATGTTTAAAACACATTTGGGTAATATTTGCTTCGTTTTTAATGTATGTTTTGGTTTGATAGTTTCAACCGATTTAAATTCATCATGGTTCCATATTCAACAGAATTTAAACCATGATATAATCATCACATATATTTATTAAATATTTATTTATAGTAATCTATAAAAGATAGATATATAAGATGAATTACACTGTTTATGGAGATGGTTGACCGTACATACACAAGAATAATGATTCCATTTTCTTGAAGGATGAAATGAATAGAAGGTAAATAACATATAACATTTTAAAATAAATTATTATTTAATATATACAAAAAAAGTCATTAAATATATCCTTAATACATTTTAAAATGAATTTTAAGTGAAAAATGAATCACATCACTTTAGAAGGTGATAGTCCACTGTACACACGAGCGACATTATCATATTCCCATAGAGTTGATTATAAGATGGTATTTGTGATATAATAATTTCTTAAGTATAATTATGTTAAACATAAGAATTAAATATGTTAAATACATCATTATAACCATCCGTTGGAGGTGTTTATGGAAAAAAATTTACATCAGTTCATAAGGAAGTAGTCTGCTATACACACAACAGACTATTTTGTTTCATATTTGATGAAAGAGAAGATAGATGTAGATTATTACATAAACATTTTAAAATTTAATTATATTGGTGATATTGGTGTTATTATATAATCATGTTGGAAGAAATTTTTAAGGTGGTAGTATAATAAATAAAACAAAAGGCAAGTTTAAGAATTTTACTTCTTCTTTCAAGAACCTATTTTGGTTTATAACTAAATCATTTTTATGACAATTTCCTGATAAATATAATTTCATTATTAACTGTATAGGGACAGAAGGAATATATTTGGATAAGTATTTGAATATCCTAATTGTTCTGTATCTGTGAATAAGAGAGGAGATTTGTCACCATTTAATAAGTCATGGGTAATACACACATGGGATTTTTGAGAAGAAAAAAGTGTATTGACGTTCAGAACATACCAAAATGATCCAAAATAAGTCATTATAGAAACATAGACGTTATAATTTCTAAATATTTCTATAAAAATGGGGATTAAAAATTTTATAGGTCATTTAACATTTTATCATTTTAGATTATCTCCTTACAAAACACATTGTATCCTGAACCACAAATATTAATTTGTAATGTTTTTACTATTAATTTTGACCAAAATTTATGTTGAAATTATTATATAATAATTATTTTTCTTCAAAAAATGGAATAATGTTTTTAAAAATTAAATTCACATAATTGTAAAACTTTAATTAACAATGAAACCACCAGATGCAACAAAATAATGCTTTTCCATAGGAAAATATTTCATCAGTATATAATGTTTTAAGAGAATATGTCAATTTCAATTTGATTGAAATGAATGAAATTTATTTAATAATAAAATAATTTTACTAATTATACTTTTAATTTTTTTAAACAAGATGAATCTTTGTAAATAATTTAAATAAAAAATCAATTTCTAATAAAAATAATTATTTTCACTATTCATTGAAAAATTAATCTTTTTTTTCAGAAAATTGTCAAAACTAATCAAAATATAATTTTGATATTTTGATTCTAAAAATTTAGTTCATTTTTTAAATTAAATATTATAAATTATTTAAAAATTAATTTAATTATTTTTTTAAAAAAATTAATACAAATAATATTTTGACAAAAAATCATCTTCAAATCATATATAATCCTTACTAAAAATTAAATTCATTATTATAAATATATTTTGTTTTTATAAAAACATTATGCCAAAATTTAAAGTTTTGGTTATTCTTATTCACACCTCAAAATATAATTACTATGTTATTATAGTCAAGTTCAAATAATAATATTAATAATATGTAACAGGTTTGTTAAAAATCACTGTTGTGTGTATCACAATCTATAGAATCAATTAAATTTATTGGTGAGAAAGTTAATATTTCATAAAATATAAGGGTCTTATAATCCATATACATATTCCATTATTCCATTATCTTATGCATTCATTTATCTAGGCTATAGTTTTAATCTTTTTTTAATTCTCTTTATAATATCGTCTTATGCTTCATGACTCCCATGTTATTCATTATTTTCATAATTAATATTTTATTGTGACCTCTAGATCACCGTTTTCATTATGTATTTTCACTAGGGTTTTATATAATGTTTTTTAATTATTTTAGGATTTAAAATTATTTTATGGAGTTTTAAATTACAATTTTTTATATTTTGGATTATGTATTTATATATGTAATCAATCAAAAGCACTAAAACTCTAAAACCATGGAATATATTATTGGAATATTATGTTAAGAATTTTGAAAAAATTATATTTAAGGCATGGGTTTCTACCATTGGTATAAAATAAAGGACTCAATAATTTTTTAGATAATGATGATCGAACCTTATAAAAAAACCTAGGGAGTAATTTAAGGGGTATGTCTAAGAATATGATAAAATCCTAGAATTTTGTTAATGTCTAGATTTTTTAGTTTTAAATGAAATAAATATATATTTGGGCACTAAAAGTGGATAAATTCTTTAGAAAATATGTAATAAGGGAAAATAAATATGAAAATAGCATGTTGGGTACTAAATCAATCATCACATGGTGCATGACAAAGAGGCCTAAATACACACCTTTTTAAACACAATCAGTTAGTGTTCTCTGGTTAATCATATTCTATTAATGAACCAATATAAAATATATATTTATCTGTTAGTTTATGGGGCTAGGTTGGTAAGTATTAGATAAACTAACATAATGTAAAGTAGGATGAATCTACAATGATATAGGTTGAACCAATGATGATATAATTTTATCTAATGATGATATAATTTAAACTATGAGTGATATTAGTTAAAAATAGTGATATAGATCAAACTAAATTAATTATTAGATAAAATGATGGTGTTATATAGTAATAAATCATAAGTTTAATTTTTTATTTTCTATCTAGAATAATTTTCATATATTGATAATTTTTCACCACTCATGTTATCACATTTTTGTTTTACTTATGCATATATCCAAAAGTAATAGAGTTAACCCTTGGTGAGAGGGACAATAAAAATATTACCTAAAAAAACCCATCAGAATGGGAGCTACAATGATAAACCATGTCATTATACCAAACCATACACTATGAAATATAATTAACCATATGAGCATAGCTGAAATCCTAAACACAACAAAGAAAAGAAAAATCTAGAATCATGGAAGTTGAATCACTGAATATGATGAAATAAGGAATGTTAAACCACCTATATGTCAACAATTTTGGATGGATATCTGAATAAATTTCATAATAGGATTAGTGAAATGTTTTGAAATCTAGTAGAACTTGATATCAAGTTCGCCAATTCCAAAAGGATAAAAAAAAGGAAAACTGATGAGAATATATCTTCTAATGAATCACACATTATTCAATGATTTAAATGTAAGGTGTTTGCGAACTATGAAAATAGATTCCATGAATATGGACTAATAAGGGTAATATTCATGAAAACCTCCTCCAAAAAAAAGAACAACTTTACCACTGATAGCAGGCCATGAAATTAGTGGAAAAAACTGAAACAAACTATCCAATTTAGATGTGTTAGAATTATAATCTAATATAGGTAATATAGTAAGCATATGATGTTTTCTATTAATATTAAATCATTACCCAAATGATTTTACTATCAAATAAATCATCGAGTTATTTTAATACAATTTCCCATTGAAATGTTTTTAAAAATTTTCTACATGAAAATCATAATGTTTTTCCTTTAAATAAGATTATTTTAATTTGGTAAATGGATTGGTTCCCCTTACTTAGAGGATAAATTATCTGGAATAACAAGATCACATTTAATATCATCCTATGATATTCAATGTAAGGATAATAATAAACACCCACTAAAATAATTATATAATTTTGGTTTTGATATTTAATATCGAAAGACTCTTATAGCAAATACGTGGAGAAAAAAAAAATCAATTTTTGGGTTTAAATTTTTTTGATAAAAAAGTGATATTTCTATTCTTTAAAGATGATATTTATATATATAAATTATACCCTAAGCCATATTTAACTTATAAATAGCTATAGAAAATATCTTTAGTATTTAATAATTAAAATTATAATGAAGAAATTTGATTATGCGGGGAGAATACAATGACCTAGTATTTTGACATATACTTTCCCCTAATTAAGTCAAATGTGTTCAGTATCATTCTCTACAGGAAATACTGAACCTTAAAGAACCATGAAATATTTCTATCAGTAATACCTAGACATTAAATTACTATGTATTAATGGGAGTAACCACATTATTATATATATAATATATATTTATAAAGGTTATTTTATAAAAATTTAATTAAAAATTTATCTTGTTCAAGAATCTATCTTTTTATGTACTTTAAATTTTATTAATTAAAACTAAGTATATTATTGTTAAATTTGGATTTCAATAAAATAAAATATTTATTTATTAATTATATATTTATGGGTTTTTATTGAAATTACGAATAAGAACGACAATTATGTTAAATAATTAACTTTCCTATAAAAGGCGTTTCTCATTATATATTATGATTTTATTTAATTTTTTTTTAAAAAATAATTAAATTTAGCTTGAAAAAAAAAATACATTTATTAATTTAGAATATTAAATTTTATTATTATATGTTTTTTTTTTCTAAAATTAATCATTTATAGGTAATTATTGAAACATACAAAATGTTTCAAATACCCTACAATTCACGACATTATGAATTTAATGTTTTTGAAAAATATTATAAATTTTAAATGAAGCAATTGAAAATAATTTGTTTGATTCATAAAACAAGTGAATAAAATTGTAGAAAATTTAGAAATATTTCATGAAAATTTTTGTTCATATGTTTCTTAAATTATGATTAAACATGATAACAAATAGGTAATGCATTTATTTCAGTTTTAAAAAACTCTTATTTTATCAATAATAATCCTTTTAATATCATTAAAATCATTACCATAAATAATACCATGAGGTTTTAGTCAAGTGGTAAATACTGGTTGTACCCTTCATTCTCTACAAGAATTGGTGCAGGCTCGAGTCCAACTACAATTAGACACTTTGAGTATTATGTGTAGGTTAATTCAAAGACATTTCCTTTCAAGGGAAGGTGTTGCGTGCTTTGGGCTTGGAAAGGGACCCATGATGGGAGTTTATAATAACCAATACATAAATTTTTTATATAGGGTAGGAGATAATATTGTATAGGGAGTCCTTCCTTGTCACTGTAGATGGTGACAACATCAATTTTTTATCTCATATATGGATCTACCACACTATTTGGGATTTATGTTTTTACGAACCCCACCCATGTAAACAAGAGTTATGACTTAATTTATTACATTGTCATAGATATAAAGAATCAAAACCTGAAGGACTGATCATTTTAGTCATTTTGGAGAACCAAATATATATATGATACCCATTTTATTATTGTAATAAAAAATAATACATACTACATAAAAAAAGAAAAATAAACGCATCTTTGAAAACTGATTCCAATAATTCTTCTTTATATCTTTGGGAAAGGAAAAAAAATATGGATGGGATCAAATGCCCAGTAAGGGTTATGTATAATGGAATATATGATTAATAAATAAAGAATAATCAATATGTAAATATAAACCACGTAAATCAAATGCTATTTAAATAACTTGACTACGTGAATAGATAAGGCATAATTAGTAAGACAAGGTAAATAACTGGAAACACATTCCATTTAATTAATAAACTAATAATGAAATGTATCCAAATATAATATAACTGTGAAAATATCATGTTTCATAAAAAATAAATTCATAAGGAATGAAATTCTAAATTATTGGATGTCATGATATCATGAATCATTATACCTCTACTGTACATAGCTTTCATAGGACTTATTAGATACTACCAGTAGAAACCCATTTAATTTGACCAAATTATTTGTCTCATGAGACCTAATGATTCATCAAAGGGATATAGTATATGACGAACCACCCATAACCTCATGTCTAATGTATTCCCCACATATTTAACGCTATATTTAATCCATTAATTAATATTCCTTGTCATCATATATCCTTATTGAGTAAAGGATACAAATGTATCAATATTTTCATTGAGAATCATGTAATTTTAAATATAAAAACCATATTTAATAATTTAATATGGCATAGTAAATAATCATATCTATCATACATGAATATAAATATATAATAGAAATGAAATTCCCAATGAAAAATGATGATAGTAATGTAACTGTTTGAAGAGAAATTTAATAATCATAAAAGCAAGTAAGACGGTGCTATAACTTTTACAACATGTTAATTCTAAAGCAAGATCCCCTTAGAATATATAATCCAATTAAAATATAAAATACCATGAATTATTAATTAATCATGATATTACATGTCCTAGGTGTATTATACACACCATATAAAAAAAATTAGGTTCATAACATTACAATATGCCTCGCTGAAGGGAAATGGAGACAAAGTCACTTACATCATGATTTATTTTACTTGAATGTGATTTATCCTCTAGTATAATTGTTTTATGAATGAAAAAAATTCATTCAAAATTTATAATCATTATTATAATATCATACATGATGCTAATATAACATTTTACTACCCATTTGTTAATAATATTCCATTATTTTCATTTTTTTGGGTGTTAATTGACTTGTTTTCTCATGAAGTATTTATAGTGAATGATCTAGTTTTTTAAATAAAATATAATTAAACCATATCTTAAATTATAATATATCATATTTACTCATAATATACATTAATTTAACTATATATTATATTTTTACATGGAAAATCAATTGCATTGCTGCATAGAGAAAATATACCGTATGTACACACAAGTGATGATATCATTTACTTAATGAGTGAATGGTTAAGGATGTGGGTGATATTTTAATATCCTAAATAAATATAATCATATATATGAAACATTTAATCATTAATTTTATCCTAATTACATTCCATGGAATGTGTAAGTGAAAAAATGAATCAGATCGCTTCCTGAGGCAGTAGTCTTCCAAACACACGAGTGATGTTATCATATTTGAAACAAAATGGGATGTAAAAAGGTAAATGTGATATTAAAATTAAATAAGTATAATAATATCCAAAATAAAATATAAACATGGTTAATCTATCATTATATCCATCCATGAAATGTTGTAATGGAAAATGAACTACATCAATTCGTGAGGTGGTGGACTTCAATACACATGATTGATGATTTCGTTTCCCATTTGATGAAAGTTAAGATGTATAATTATTTTGACAACAAAATAATTAAACCTCAATATATTGTATTCACTATGTTTTTTATTATAAGCGTTAATACATTATTTAAGGTGGAAAATGCAGAAATAAAATAATATATCTTTTTTAAGAAAAATACCTTCTATAAGAGAAACCACCTTTGGATATCCTCTTATGGTTCATATGGATAGCCTTTTGGGAGGAACATAAACCCTATAATGTGAATAAGAATGTTGGGGAGATAATTTTGTATATTTTTTCAAGACAAAGTGATTGTTAGGTTTGATTAATTAGGGGGAGGGAGTGACCTTTTATAAGTGGGGAAAGGGAACCTCTATGAAAATTATTTCTAAATTTCCCTCGAGAATAAAAAGTTATAAATTCATTCACATTCAAAAAGATTTCAAATATCCATAGATTCAAACTTATGAAGGATATGGTAGAAATATTTATATTAAATAATATTTTTTCAAGTCGGTAGGTCATTTTGACCCCTTATTTTGTTAGTTTAACTCCTTGGTAACCCATTTTTACATTAGCCACAATAATTATTTTTTACTTCTTTCAAAAATAATTTTGGTCAATGTCATAAACCAGACCTAATACCATAGTGACCTGATAAATAATCCAATCCTAACATATCCTGAAGGGTATTCTAGATCTCCACAGGTCAGTGACCAGCACCTGGCGTCATACAATATGTTAGTGAGAAAAAATTTTCCACAAAACATAGCAGAAGAGAATGAAATAAGACAATATACATAATAAGAAAACCTCTATTGAGAGTAAAGTAACAAAATAAAAGAAGGCATAAAAAGACCAAAGTACTACAACCCAAGTACAAATAATAGGTAAAACAACCCCAAGGTCCCTATGGAAACAACTCACCAAGTCTAAAGATCAATAGTGGGTTCCACGTCTAAGAGATCCCTTCGCATAACTCGAACCTAGAAGGAGAAAGTCTACAAACACCCGAAGGAAAAGATAGGGTGTGATCCTAATACTTATAGGATAACAAAAAATATTATATAATAGATTCAAAATAAAGATTATATGAATAAAGGCTTTCAATTTCAAAAATTAATCGGTTTAAAAATTTAAAATCATATTTTATAAAAACATGATATACATTTTCAAAGTGATAGAAAACACTTTTAAAGAATATGATTTTAATTTACTAGAGATGGAATATTTAAAACAATGGATTAAATAGAATAGTTACATAATAATGTTTATGTAACTCTAACAATGGAATGTAATTCCATTATACAACATTGGAATACATTTATATCTCAAATATAAATAAAAAAAACGAGAAACATGGTTAACTTCCATGTCTGTATTATAATATTAACCAACTATAGGATTCCACACTCTCTACATGATCTTCAAAAAATGAGTATACTCATGTCCCCCTGACATGGCCAGAGGTGACTCATCACCCTCCCATCGAGGATGTGACCTATCGCAGGTATGTTTTAGTACATTCTTATAGTGTATAGTGCATACATATGACAAAAAAACTCCCAATGGATTTCATGTACTCCTATACATTGTGAAATTTATTTTAAGACGTCTTAATATACAATTGAATTCCATTCTTCCATTTATTAATTCCAATTTTATTTATTTAAAATAAAAATGGGTATTAATAAAAAACATTCCCTTTTCATAAGATAAAACGACATGGTTTCAATCCAATCATTTTAAGGCATTTTTACAAGTTTGAAAACTATTAAAACCCATTTATATCCTTTTCAAAATTCATTTTCCACAATTAAATTCAAAAATTAAATCAAAATCATTTCCATTATATGAAAATTTTAATTTAAACAATTTAAATCATACAACTTCTATAAACACACTCCAATTTAATGGAATTCGGGGTTTTTCAAATTTGCAAGAGAAAATTTTTTTAAATCTCCCACTTCATTGGAATAGGGTTTTTATCATATTAATTGAGATAAAGTCAGTGAAATTGAATTTAGATCAATATTTGAAATAAATTAAGCAATTTAAGAGTAATAAATTAGGAAATTTGGGAAGAAACCACCCACTTCGTCCTGAAGCCCAATACTAAAAATGACACCCATAAACGAGATTGAAATAATAGAAGATCTAGAATGTAAACCTAGAAGCAAGATCCATCACCACATGGAATAGATACATCAATCCCAATATGATATAAGAGACAATAAGATAAAGAAATGAAGAAATATGAATAACACTTACTCGAATATCATTGTCTAAAGAAATGATGATTGATCACCAAAGGAATGGGTCTAGAAGAGTTGGAAGGCTCCAGGAATGCTTGGGGGAAGGTTTTGGGTTAAGGGATAGGAAACCAGAGAAGAGGATGAGTAATAATCCAAGTGCATAGCTACTTTTATAGGTTTCATTCAAGGTATTGCATGATGTGTAATATATTACACCTAATGAAATCCTTACGTAATGAAGCCGCATGAAGAAAACATGTATCCAAGCATTAAAGGATGACATGGGAGTCAAGGGAGTGACTTA
Organism: Viscum album; assembly: GCA_963277665.1. NCBI lineage: Eukaryota > Viridiplantae > Streptophyta > Magnoliopsida > Santalales > Viscaceae > Viscum > Viscum album. The sequence goes on from OY728126.1 coordinate 191,249,507, forward strand.
CCACCTTTTCATGATGTGTAAACATGGCTCACGATGTGAAAATATTCACAGTGTGAATTCATCTTTCATCTCTTGTACCCTACATCAAATTACACATCAAGTATCCTCAGGCCACGACATAAAATTCCCAAGTAGTTTACAAAAACACCCTATTTAAAGTTGATAAATCTAATAAGTGTCGGACTTTGCCTTTATAGGAATACTACCAATATAAAATCAACCCAACCCACTAATTGGAAACGAAACATAATGAAAATGTTTAAGATTTACCAGTTAGAATGGTAATGAGATTTCACAACCTCCCCACCATAAGAACTTTCTATCCCCAGATAGACTATGAAGAAGCTTCCATGCCAAAAATATGAGGCCACTACTCTCACATCAGTGCCTCATATTCACAGACCTAAGGATTATCATAACCTTGATACCAAAGCACATGAAACAATGGATTTTCCCTACCATGAAGTACCTTGTCCTTAGAATCATCTATCACGGCTGGACATTTATTCAAAGATAGATTAGGTTCAATATCAACATCACTCTAGCACAAAATATGAGATGGATCAGAGGGATACTTTCTCAGTTATGATACATGAAATATGGTATGTATTGACATAATATATGGTATAATTGTTAAATGGTAAGCAACTATCCCCACCTTCTCAACAACCTTGAAAGGTCCTAAAAAATGAGGAGCCTGCTTCCCTTGCCTCCCATACCGTCGATGACCCAACCGAGGTGAAAATTTCAAGAACTCCCGATCACCAACTGAAAACTCAAAGGTCTATGGTGTCGACCATCATAAGATCGATAGTAGATCTGTTATGTCAACATTCTCCAAAAAATTAGCTGAATCATAGCTATTGCTTCATGTACCATGCTTGGTCCAACTAAGGACCTCTCACTTACCTCTGACCAACACAATGAAGATTTAAATGGTTGACCATAGAAGGACTCAAAAGGATCCATTATGATCACAGATTGGTAACTATTGTTATAAGAGAAATCAACCAGCCCCAAGTGATCATCCCAATCCCCTTTGAATTCTTGAATTAAGGTGTTAATCATATCCTCAAAAATATGTAAATCTATCTATGTATGGTTGTCCATCTACGGATGGTAGGCCATGCTCAAATGAACTCGAGAACCCAATTCCCTTGGAAGGCCAATTTAAAAGAGAGAAGTAAATTGAGGATCGATATCTAAGATTATAGAAGATGGAAATACAAAAAAAAGAACAATATCTCTCACATAGAGACTTACTAACATCTAAACATTCGTTATATCATGAATGGTTATAAAGTGATCTGGCTTGTTTAGCATATCGATCACAAAACATATCACATTCTTCATTCTCTAAGTATAATGAAACCTAGTCTCAAAGTCCATAGGGATATCATCCAACTTCCATGTAGGGATTGGAAGTGGTTTCAAAAAAACCAAAGTCCTCTGGTGCTTGACTTTCACCTATTAGCATTCATAACAATGGGGAAAAACTCAAGAATGTAACTCTTTATCATTGGACACCATAATTGCCTCTGCACATCATAGAACATTTATGTGGTTACTGGGTGCACTGGCCACTGGGAATTATGACAACCTCCCAGCATAAACTTCGTTTCCACCAAAGGAATAACAAAGTGATTATGATACCATAAAACACCCTATTTGGATAACAACCATTGGGAAACTATCTCACAACCATAAAAAGTGTCCCTAATGTAATGGAATTCATCATCAATATATTGATATTGAAGAATCAACAACTGAAGATTATATAATAACTAAATGCTGGCTAATTAAACTTTATCACATTCTTCTAAACTCTAATATGCAACTGGGCAAAGAGATCCTTAAAATTCCACTCTTTTAAAGATTCTTTCTCTACCTAGTTTGGAGGTTTCCTCTATAACACATCTGTAATGAAATTACCTTTCTTTAGGACATAGGTGATGTCAAAGTCTAATGACTAATGGTACACCATCCAAAACCTCAAGAGATGGTTCAAATATTTTTGAGAGCATATATACATCTTGATTTTGTGGTCTGAAACCTAAGTAAACCTTTCTCTATAAAGGTAATTCAGCTAACTTTTAAGTGCATGCATGAAAAATTCATTTTCATGATCATGGGTAGGATAATTATTCTCATGTGGAATAAACTGACAAGATCCATAAGCAACTACATGGTCATGCTGCATAAGAAATCAACCCTAGCCTGAACCCAATGCATCACAAAAGAACACATAGCGCTTCCCTACCTCTAGGAGAAGAAACACTGGTGAAATAGTCAAAAAAAGTTTCAAATCAGCACAATAACTCTAATATTTATAATCCCAATAAAAATTCATTCCCTTTTTAGTAAGAGCTATCCTTAGAGAAGAAATCATAGATAATTCTTTCATGAACCTATGGTAGTATCTGGTTAAACCCAAGAAGCTCGAAATATTGAATACATTCTGTGGTCGCTCCCAACTCATAAGAACCTTCACCTACTCAGGATCAACTGATATAACCTTTTCAAAAACCACATGTCCCAAAAATTTCACTTCCAAAATATAGAAATCACAATTAGTGAGGTTCATGTTGAGTTAAGGACTTCGTAGAAGACTCAAAACTGTTCCCAGATGATGCACATGTTTCTGCTCAAGTTTAAAGTAAATAAGGATGTCATCTACACAGACTAAAAAAAAAGTATCCAAATACTCATGGAAATTTCTTTCATTAAATTAATGAAAAATAGAAGATAATTTTTTAGAAAAATGTTCATAACAAGGTACTCAGAATTCCTAAACCTTCTTTGAATGATGATTTTCTAAATGTAAGATTCCATTATCCTTAACTGATGGTAAATAGATTAAAGGTTGATCTTTTAAAAACAACTTCACAATTTCCAGATGATCAAATATATCATCAATCCATGATGACATATACTTATTCTTTATCGTGACTTGATTGAGTTTTTTATAATCAATAGATAGGAGAAGAGAACCATATTCCTTCTTAGCAAAGAGAACTGGCCCCACACAAGGTAAAAACCTCTGGTGTATAAAAAATTTCTCAAGAAGATCATCCAATTGAGAATTCAGCTCTTTCATCTCCTATGGTTCCATGCGGGTGGAGGAAATTGAAATTGGATGACTTCAAGCCATTAAGTTAATGGAGAACACAATTTATTTTACTGGTGGAAAACTAGATAAATATGATGGAAGAATGTTGGGAAACCCAAAAATGACTGGATAAAGATCATTTCTCAAATAATTACACTCTAGATCTAAAGAAAAAACTGATATCAATTTCCCCAACTCAAGATAAGAAGGTCTAGCTCTTCTTAACCTCGAGTCCCAATCTCCTTCAAAGACAAAAGATACACCACTAGGTGTTGTAAAGTAGACCTGATGCAGATATAAATCAGTATGGGTTTTATTGGAAATGAGAAAATCCATACTATAGATAACATTAAGACATTTTATATTAAGAATAAGAAAACTCCATGGAATCTCAAAATATGAAAGAGATAAGACACAAGTAGGACTATGATGACCCTAATCTCTTTTTTAGGAATGGGTGTAGTAATATCCAATGAACAAGATAAAATTTCCATAAGAAAATTTAGTAAATTTATAATATGGGTTCAAATAGATGTATGAGATGCACTAATATCAAATAGAGAGGTAACTAATGATGATTATATTGTAATTGAACCTCTCATAGTCATTAGACCCATGCCTTCTTCCTTTGGAGACTCTTCCACTACATGAATAAGCTTTTTTATAGATGCTTGTCTCTAGAACACATTTTTACATGAAGAATATGGTTGCAACACAGTTTCTGGAGGAGTTGATGGTCATTTTCCACTATGTGGAGTAGAGAAATGATGGAATAATCTATGTATGTTATATGAATTTCTGCAGAAGATATAGTTCATGGGTACCTTAGTGAAAACCCTCTTTGAATTTCATCGATTAGCACACTAATTGAAAGTCAAATAAATTCTTCCTGGAATTGTAGGAGGTCTATAATGACTCTTCCATAAATGTCATTAGTGAGAATAAGCGATCTTTTTTCCCATGATGGAACTAAATCTTCCACAAAGAGGAAAAGAAACTGCCAATAATACTGACTTTCATGCAAAGTCCATCTCAACCATTATCACCCTATCTAGAACATAAGCATAAGTTGGTGGCTTCAGTATGAATACCCATGAAAAAATATCTGATTGAAGTACCAAATCAAATTGTCGTGCCTTCATCCCTTTAGTAGATAATATCTCAGGAGAAAACTACACTATCTCAACAAAGAGATTATAATAATTGGTCATGGTTTTGTCAGCGTTCTCAAGTTTAAAAAACAATATAGCCATAACCAAAAACAATTATTCTAGATAGAAATTTTTGGAGAAAATAACATTGAAGACTTTTCAATCTAAACCCTAATGTTTCTTTACCATCATCATCATATCTAACCATATCTGTCTCAGTCCTTTCAGTACAAAGGTGGAACAATTTAATTTGATCAATTCTAATGCTTCCAAGAACTCAAACAAACATTATATCTTTCTCAACCATTCCTCAACATGTTTTGGATCAGTGAATCCATTCAAAACTAGTTTCTTCTTGTGAAAGAACTCTTATGAAATTTTTCAATGAATATACCCTTGATGATACATAGTTGGAGCCTGAATGGGGACTGGATGTGGTACATGTCCTAGAGCTTGGACAATGCGCACAATCACCTCAACTCGATATGGGTCCACTAGAGGATTCTCTTACTGTGGTTTAGAAGAAGATTCCTCTCAGATCAGATTTTTGAATCTTTATAGAGGTAATATGCTGCTCATAATCAATAAATAACCTTTAGAGAATTATCAAATAGAGTAACGAGGGAATTATAAATCCCAAAAGATAGGAAAAACTAGATTTTGATTTCACTTTATCCAAATAAAAATAGGGAAACAATTCTAGGACTAATCCATAAGATGTATTTCTCTAACCAGACTTAGTAAATTAAGGTTCATTATGGTGAAATATAGCCATAAAATTAATCGTAACTACCTCCAATGTCACAAAAATATTTCAAAAAATACATACTAACATCAATACAAAATCTCAACAGCCGAGCTCTAATACCACTTTATCACAAACCTGCCTGGGTACCATGGTAACCTGAAAACTAAGCCGACCCTAACATGTCCCAACGGTAGTTACTAATCCACATGGATCAGTGAAAAGCACCTGGTATCGTACAACTTATATGTGGGAACATATTTTCTAGGAAACATAGAAGAAACAAAAGAAAGAAGACAATATACGTAACAAAAAAACTCCATTGGATGTAAAGTAACAAAATAACATAATGAATATAAATACGAAAGTACTACAACCCAAGTACTAAAAATAGAGAAAACAACCCACAAGTCTCTAAACACACAACTCACCAAGTATAAAGCTCAACAGCTAGATCCACCTTTAAGAGATTCCTTCACTCAACTCGAACCTGGAAGGATAATGTCTAAGAACACCCAAAAGCGAAGGAAACGTGTGAGCCTAATACTAGTATGATACCACCAAATATTACATAATAAGTTCAAAATATATATTATCCAAATAAAATCTTTCAAATTTCAAAAAAACCAGGTTTGGTAATTTAAAAGAATATTTAACCAAAACATCCTATATAGTTTTAAATTGATGGAAAATAATTTTAAATCATAGGATTTTACTTTAAAAGAGATGAGATATTTAAAACAATGGCTTAAATGAAATAGTTACATAAAATAATTAATGTAAATCTCACAAAGGTATGTCAAGAAATTTCATAACATTTTCATATATCTATATCTCATATATAAATAAACAAGTGAGAAACATGGTCATCTTCTAAGTAGGTATGACAATATTATCCAACTATAGGATTCCACACTGTCTAAGTGACCTCATAAAAATGAGTATACTCACATCCCCCTAACACTCACCAAAGGTGACTAGTCACCCTCCCATCGGGGATGTGACTTGTCGTAGGTATGTTTTGAAATTTTGTAATAGCGTATATTGTTTCCAATAAAATAACTAATTACATAATACTTTCATGTGATCTTATATGATGGGAAATATATTATAAGACTACTTAAAATAAAATTGAATCCCATTATTCAATTTCAAAATGAAATTTTTTCCATTTAATACCAAAATGGATTTTAATAAAAATCATGTCCTTTTCCCAAGATAAAATCACTAGGTTTCTATAAAATCATTTTAAGACATTTTCGAGAAGTTTTAAATGCATTAAAAAAATTCCATCAATTTAAAAATTCATTTTCTACAATTAAATTCAACAAATTTAATTGAAATAATTTTTATCTATTCTATATTTTAATGTCAATAATTTAAATCAGTTATCTTCTATAAACACACCCCAATTCAATGGAATTTAGGGTTTTGCAAATTTTTGTGCCAAAACCATTTCAAGTCTCCTGATTCTTTATAATCATTTTTTTTATCAATTTAGTTAAATGGATGTTTTTAAAATTGAATTTAATTCAAAATATGAAATAAATCAATAAATATAAGAATATTCAATTTGGAAAATTCAGGATAGAACCACCTACTTCTTCCTGAAACCCGACACTCACAAAAACACCCATCAAAGAAGAATAAGGTGAAAGGGATATAGAAACTCAACCTAGAATAAATATCCAACACCATAGGGCATAGATACATCAATAATAATATGATCCTAGAGATGAGAAGGAGAGATAGATGATGAAAAATGAAGAACACTTACTCAAATTTCACCCACCAGAGTAATAACAATTAATCCCCAAAGGAATGGATCTGGAAGAGTTAGAAGGCTCCAATAATGCCTGGAGAAGGAATTGGGATGAGGGAGAGGAAACTGGAGAATAGGATGAGAGAAATACAAGTGCACTTCTTCTTTTATAGGTTCCTTTTGGGGTATTACACGATGTGTAATATATTACACATTGGGAAATCATTAAGATACATAATTACGAGAAGAAACCATGTCATCATGAATTAAAGAACAATGTGGGATTTAGGGGAGTGACCTGCCACTTTTTCATGATGTGTAAACATGGTTCACAATGTGAAAACCATTAAATCATGAATTCCCCTTTCATGGGTTGTACCATGTGACAACTTACACATCACGTAACCTCAGTTTATGACATGAAATTCCAAGGCAGTTTACAAAAACACCATGTTTAATTTTCAGAAATCCAACATGTTTTATACAATACCATTATAGTGATGCTCCCAATATGAAATCAACCCAACCCAACCAACAAAAAGGAAAAACCAAAATAAGGTATAAGAGATACCTATCAGAATGGTAATAAGATGTTACAGTCAAAAAAGGTGAAATTGTTAGATAATAGAAATTATACTTACAAAAATATGGAAACTATTTTTTCAAATTCTATTCACATAAGTGAAAAAATTTAATTTAAAATTAATCCCACCTATGTGCTGAGAAAACAGGTTTTTAAAGGGGAAATGTTCAAAATGTTAAAGAAATATTATATAAAAATTAAATATGAAAATGATTTGAATGACATAATTTAGATTAATAGATATATAATTGAAATAATTTTAATTTAAATCATATTAAAAATATCAGTTATGTTTATAATTAATTTAAATAAAAAGGAAATTTTAAATTAATATTAAGTATCTTTCACTATTCATTGAAAAAATAATATTTCTGAAGAATACCCAAAAAATACCCTTTGATAATTATTATATGATTATTTTAAAAAATAATTATACTTTATCAAATAATGTTTTAAAAATTTGTAAAAATTATTTTTAAAATCTATCCGCAATGCGTGTCTAAACCAAATATTGGAAAAATTGATGTTTTTGAGAAAAAATTAATTTTCCTTTTATTAATTCTTATTTAATTTCTAATTAGTAGAAAACCATGTTTTTCGTTATTTATGCATTACTATTCATACCTACCAATATCATTGCTAAATTATAATGACATACTATATTATGGTTCATTTAGACTCTAGGATGCACGTTCTGAAAGCTATAAATGAAATTAAATTTAATGAATTATAATTCATGGTTTTTTTAAACTTTGTGTTGTCTGCCAGATTAAATTTAAAATAAAATGTTCTTATTTTATAATTTATAGGTCTTACCGAGTTTTTCATAGGAGGTTTCCCCTCTCCGATGCCTCGATATAAAGTTTTATTTGATAGGGGGAAGAGAGGACAGAAAACTATATGGGGTTCAAATATCATTAGATGAGGTTCTTGATAAGCAGAAGTTGTCTAATAATATTTTTTATTCTTAGATTCCCTTGGAATTATGAGAGACAACCTCAATGTAGAATAAGGATGTCAAATTTCTAGGCCCGATTCCAAGATTTGTCAATCTGTACATGATTCCAATTTAGCATGGATTTACAAAAAGGCGATATTTTATGAGTGATTTCAAAAAATAATGTAATTTTGGAGAGAATAGAGATGTTTCGACACTCCATAGTTGGGTGGTTTTTTACTTTCTAAAGGAGACCAACTTTGTAATCTAGATGTTCTTGTTAGCAAGTTATCATCGACTTGAGGTTTCTAAAACTATAAATGCATTCCAATAGAAAATGAATAATTTTATATTCTATTGCCAATTTCATAAATAAGGATTAATTGATGCGTATTTGGATTTATCTATATGAAGCTAATATCTTTCATAATATAGGAATTTAATTACAGTTTCGATTCATATGAGAATAGAAATACCTATGTATATGTTTTTGTTATGTTTTTTTGTATTGAATTGGGTATTTTAGCATCTGATTCTTATGATGTTACTCCTTTAATAGGAGTTCATATCAAAATGGATTGAAAAATAGAGGACTCTTTTTTATTAACTTTTAAAGTGAGATTTTTAAAATTGATTTGAGATAAATTTTAATGAAAGGGGTGATGTTAGCCACAATATCTGATGTATCTTCTCTTTATAGCCATTTATTACGATTTACCACCTTTTTTATATGATTGTAATATAATAGTAAATGGATGGAAAGACTGGAAGAAGTCTGTTACTTTCTCAAAATTCTTCGTCGGGGGATATTGTGCGACTATTTTCAAAACTAGACTGAATAGGAAAAATCCATCCATTGATTTTGTGGGTATAAATAACATCCATAAGGATGGATAAAATACATTTTAAATATAGTTTGTGCCTAGTTCATTCCCTCTATCTCAATAGAATCATCCTGGTCCTTTAACGCATTTGTATTTTTATTTAGACCAACAGTAAGAAATTACTAGAAAAAATTATTTTTTCATGAAAGTGTTATCTTCAAATTGATTTGGGAAACCAAAATTAACGCCATATATAAGACCTTATAGAACTCATGGGTAAGATAAGACTATAGAAAATGTTGGAATTTTTTTCAAGGTAGAATTTCATTCGAAATATGGTCTTATTATAGATTATCTTAGCTTGTATGAAGCATCTAACATGACAAGAGATAAATTTGATTCTAGTCTAGGTTTATAGAATGAGCTATAACAATATGTACGATGTTCAATCTCACAAAAAAGAGGATACTCTCCAATGTGGGATAAATTTGGATGACGAGGAATCCATAGTGATAGCATGTGCTCAAAAGAATGATGTTGATCGAAATGGTCTTAAAAAATGAGGAACAGACGCTCGTCCTATAGAAAAAGGTTTTTTTGATGTTCATGTGCTAATTTTTATTAAATTTACTCAATCTATCAAGGATGTAAGTGACATTTTAGGATCAACTAGTAAATATTTATACTTTTCATACCCTTTTTAGGGTGAAAAAGTAAAAAGTACCTAAATAGATTTTAGAGATACAATGATTCAAGGAAAGAAGATAAATGATAAGGCATATTCAATCTATATGATGAAAAGAAGAATTAGAAAGGTCTACTAAAATCTTATACCCCATATGAAGAAAAGGTACACTCCACTAGCTGCTGGATTCTAGAATCAGTCTAATAGGTCCGTCCCTTTGAGTGATAACTTTGGTTATAATTATAAAGGTGATTCTTGTCATACCAAGTATGTTTTTTTATTTTTCATTTCTCCTTCTCATTTATTACATATTGGATTCTAGTTGTGGGTAGTTATACATTATCTGAACCATTACTCTCTCATTTTTCTACTTTCTTGTTTTGTTTTTATTAATAAAAAGGGCTGTAACCCTAGAAAGTTTGGTAATAACATTGAAAAAATTGTCCTATATATAAACATTATTCATAAAAATATACTTTTCTTAAAAATGGGTCTTTTACATGTTATATACACTAACAAAAAGACTAATTTCCCTACACATAAAAAAGTTAACATGATAAAATGATTTTTATTTTTTATATAATAATGTTCATAGTATTTAATAGTCCTAATTTTATTTTGATGTATAAAATTTATATTATTAGGATTGTTTCTAATTTCCACGATAATGGTGGCGAAATTATTCCAAAATTATTGTTTTGTTAATATCATTGAAATTTAATATAACCAATTTAAATAAAATAGTTTAAATAATGAATCTTATATGATTTATAAAACAATAATTAAATATTCAAGAACACAAATAATAATTAAACAATAATAAATAATATTAAGAGTCTATAAGGGTCAAAATTTCAATTTCTACTAAAATATATTTTCTACACATTACATATTTTAATTAAAAAGTCAATTATATAATATTTATAAATTCAATTCGATTAAATATATGTTATATTTAGTTCCAAAATACCAAAAAATATTTATATGGGTAATTTTATTTTTTTAATTAAACCTAAACTCACTTAGTTAATAACTTGTTACAAAATTTAAAAGTAGTAGTAAGATTATAAATAAGGTAAAAATAATATAAAATGTTTGAAATAGTTGTGAAATGATGTGGTTAAGAATTTATGTACCCTAACACAATTCATACTCCATTATTTAAAAAATGTTGACACTCATCATGGAATAGTATACTAGAATTATTAAAATATAAAGCATGTTTCCAAAAGTTCCATTTTATTATCTTATAAAAGGTGGTCACTTATAACCTTTAAAATATGATGATACCATTATAATTTTTTTAATATCAATTAAAATATCTTCTGTTTGAAGTCCTTAACATCTCTTAAATCCCCTGAACACAATAATCTATTTTAATCACTCTAATTACATGGAGGTTTCCAAGGAAAGATGAAGTGTAGGACATAAGTATTATATATTTATTATTTCCCCACCATAATATCCATATTCTTATTATATCATAACCATAAAAATATACATATAAGGATTCATTATTATACTGATATGCCATTATATTAATGTAATAACCATTATTTATTCCCCTCCATCTACTAAGAAAAACCAAGCTATCGTTTGTGCATTAAGAGGACTACCACCTCCCCAACACGATGTCTTCCATATTTCATCACCATTATTTATTGTTGTTGAAATGTATGCAATGGAATAAATATAATACATATAATATAATTAAAATTTTAAAATATAAAATTATCAATAACCTTATTTCCCTTTCATTTTTTTAGAAAAGGAAACATTAATTGTCATTAAGTGAGAACTAGTACCTCCGTGAGTAATGAGTTTCATTTTTCATTACCATTCATAATGGTTGGATTTAGAAATATATTTAATATATAAAAATTATTTCTATAAACCTTTTAATAATCTATATATCAATAAAATACTTTAAAATCCTTTCAAACATGGTCAACAAACACAATGACGTATGGGAAAAATGGCCAAATAAACTCAATTAACCAACAAAGGAAATACAATTAGATTATAAATCAATAATGTATGATATATATAGAACCTTGATATATGAAATATATATCAATAATGTTATTTTGATATATATATATAATTAAATTAATTAAATTATTTATAATGTTATGTGTAACTTTATAATGCTTACAAACATGAGGTAAGTGTTTTAGTCTCAATTTCTCTCCAATGAGACATGTTTTAATGTTATGCACCAATTTATTATTTCTTTTTTTGTATATAATATTCATGAATTTATTTTTTAATATTTAATTATTTAATTCATTGTATTTATTGAACCATATTATTTCTATGATTCTAATTAATTTGAATAAAAATTTACTAAAGTCGTAAGTGTTTCATCTCAAAATTTGATGCTTTGAGAAACATATTATTTTAGGAACATATTTTCATTTAAATGGTTTTTATACTAAAAATTTAATTTATAATAGCATGAATTATCTTTATTCATTTTATTTAAAATTCAAATTAATTATTTCTCTTTCAAGGGGTTTTTATTTTATTGTATCTTATACCGTAAGGATTTTTTCTCAATCAACCTTCATTGATGCATGTTTTGATATTATACAACATTGCTCATTTTTATAGTGTATACACACCCAAAATGAATTATACTATCATATATCATTATTTAACTTGGAAAATTAAATTCCATTTATACTCTGTGGGCAAGGATTGGGGTCTTCCCTAAAGTATAAGTGTCTTTCATAACTCAGTCTAATTTATTGAGATATAATGATTTATATTGAATGAAATGCTTAATTTAAAATAGTACACCTTATTTCTATTTTGAGTGAACACTTTTTTTAGTTTATTCTTTACTACCAAGTTCTTATCCTTTCTAAAAATGAAACTATGTTATGCATAATTTCCATCTATTGAAATGACAATTTCCTCCCCTTATTTATAATATCCATTCCCAAAAATGTTCTCCTCATTAATTGAAATCCAAAATTAAGTATTATGTCAAATGAAATATATATTTAACTTTTAATATTTTTGAAAAAATTATTAATCATCTTATTTTATGTTGTTGGATCTCCACAATAGTGTTTTAAAATATAATAATGATCTTTGTACCTCTTTTATGACTTTCCAGTTATATATTCCATATATTTTTATCCATTTTATGTAACATTTTTCAAATGTGACTCTTATATTTTTTTGTAAATTTACTTAACATATATACCTAGTTTAATATCCTTCTCATTTATTTGTTTTTACACGTTTTTGATTCCCAAAAAAATTCTCAACTTAATGTAAGTATAATATAATGAATCATACAGATTTATTATCTCATGTCATGTATCAATCACATAAAATGTATTTAAAAAAATAAATACTCATAAGAAAATTTGTTGTTTTATGGACAAACCAGTCAGTTCAATTTTTATTTTATGGAAAATATTATGTCCTTTACTCGTTGAAAAATCATTATGTTAACAAAAAAAATCTCCACCCAAGTGGATTATTTTTATCTATTCTTCTATAAATATTTCTCTGTAATTTTGTACAATGGAAATCCATGATTAAGATTTATATAGATTCTTAAATTACAAATGTATAAAAAATTTAATTCTTTCTCCTTTTTGGAATCCTTTGGATTTAGCGTTCGGTTACTCCGTGAAACCATCATTATGAAACCAACTATCTTATCCTGGGATTGATCAGGATTATCTTTTTTATGGTTTCTTTTCTTCAGGTTCCATGAATACGTATTATTTTAATTATGTGATTGGTGGAAAAAAAATTATATAGTGATACAATTTATTGAATAATGTTTTCTACTAAGGAGAAAAAATTTATGGTAAATTAGTAGTCAGCTTATGTAAAATATGTTATGTGATGGGTGGGACAAGAAATATATATCCCTCCATTAAATTACATAAAGATTTATCTATCTTGAGTTGTTATGGAAGGGATTAGAGAGTGAAAATAATACACGACGAGACCTTTTCCACTATTTTTATTGGAAAAGGGATTGAACCTAATCCACATGGTACATTAACCACTATATTTATGGGATTGGGGTGTGAAACCAATCCACCATGGGACATTGTCCACTTTATGATGGTGATCATGGGAGTGACCCATGCCTTATGTTTATGATGACATGTCTTATTTTTCTGATACATAATCCATGATTATGTGATCATTTTATTTCATTTAATTATTCCATGTTTTCATGCTCTTTAGTAGTCTCATTATGATATTTTGTTATACCTATTGAAACTCTTGTTATGATTTATTTCCATTATTATTCCATAACTAGGCTCTCCTGATCACCATTTTCATTAGGAAATTTCCACATATTTTCATATGAAATTTTATAAAATTTATGAGAGTTTGGAGAACTACGTGATGTTTTAAATAAATATTGTTTTTTATGTTTAAAATGATTTATTTATGAGTCCAATATTATAAATACTATATACCATAAGATCCTTGGCCTGAATTACTAGAAAATAATTCCAAGAATCATGAATTATATTATGTTTTATGATTGGGTTATTATAAAGGTATAACATATGAAATGGTATATAATTTAGTTCGTAAACATGTGAGGAACATGAATAAGAAAAAATTATATGATTAAAAAATAAATCAATAAGAGTTTTTAAGAAGAAAAAAAATTTATTTAATATCGAATGATAAAACATATACCATGGTATAAGTGAAAGAACAAGAGACATTAATCGTAATACAAAGATCATATCATAGGTAATGGAAGTATATTAATAATATAAAAAGGATTTCTTATCATTATAAACCTAGATTCCTACCAATACATTACCATATAAAATTACGTGTAGAGATATCTACCATTATATTCAACCTCATAAAACTAGATACCCACTAAACTATCTAAAAACATTAATATCTCACAGCCTTTAAACAATTAAGTAGAGGGATATAATGAAAATACCCATACCCTAATCCATACACATGGTTTCAAGTTCAAAATAATAATCACATCATAAAATAACCCATGGAATGGAAAAATAGGTATGATGAATTTTATAATTATATAGAACCCATGGATGGAAAATGGGTTTCATAAAATTTCCAAGATTTCATTATCTATCCCATGGAAATGAAATTATTTTCACAAAACATCCTCAAAACATTATCACTATCAATCTTGGGAAATAAGGTGGATAAAATCACCAAATCATACTTATAATATTCAATAAGATGTTAAAATAAATGGAAAATAGATATAAATATTTTTTTATTGTAAAATCCTATAATGGATAATTATTAGAATCATTTGAAAAATTATAAAACACATTTAGTTAGAGTACAGAATGGAAGGAAAACATTATATGTAATGTTTTGAAATAACTTTAAATAGGTTTACAAAATTGTGTAATAAATAATTTTAAAAAAATTTCAGGAATTTTATAATGATTCATTTTAAAAATATTATTTATAAAATAGAATATTTTATATAGATAAGAAAATGTATGAAAAACATAAATAAAAGAATAACTTTAAAAACATTCTAAATTGATTGAAAAAATGAATTATAAAATAATACTCTAATTTTTTAAAAAATTACAAGGAAGTTATTATAAAACAATATTTATGAAATATATAATCAAATAATGTTAAAATGGAAAAATGTTTTTTTTATGAAAATATGGTTTCGAAGGTGAAATGTAAGTACTTAAAGGAAAACATATAAATATCCAAAAATACTTTATTTGATATAACAAAATTTCTTAAGAGGTTAATAAATGTTTCATTACATAATATTTTCAATGGATTATAAATATTAAACATAATTATATTTTATAATGAGTATGATATCATTTCTTGGAAGAAAATAAAGGATATGGGGGAAATTAATCATTAGAAATGTAAGGGGTTACTCCTTGTAATATCATATTTTTAGAGAACTAATTCATCTGGGAATAATATATTGAGAAAAAATATTATTTATTTAAAAAATATTGTTATATTATATCATAATATCATCATAGAGAATATTGGAATAAAATTTTAACAATTAGGTTCAATAAAAAGTTGTAAAACTCAATAAAAGGAAATTGAGTTACTAAAAACCATTCATACATTACTATTTTTTGAATCAAAATTCATTAAAAGAATGAAAATGATAATGATATATAAAGAAACTAAATTAAATCATGATGTATGAAAAACATACAATCTTTGAAAGTATATACACTATATAAATGATAAATTGGTGCATTACATTAGAGCATATATCAATGAATAGAAATTGAGATAAAAAACCCCTATATCTTATCAAAGATTCTAATAAATACTCATTAAGTGATTAAAATATTTATGTTAAAGTTATAATTAATTGAATATATTGAAAAAATATAAATCATGATATTATAAATTTAATTATTATTGTTCATATTATTTAAATAAAATTATGTTTATAAAAGAAAATGTGGCTTATAGAAGAAATATTTGATATGAAACTCTTAAGTTTTTCTAGATTCATTTTTCACCCAAGGTTAATTTCTTGAATAATAAAATTAATTTTATCATAAAACATATTATAAAAACTAATTTTATATGTTTAATTTAATATATAAAATTTATTTTCAATTTATATTTTTTAATTATAATGTTTATTATTATGTATGCCGGAAAACACAATTAGCATCGACTTATTTTGATATTTTTTGAAATCAGTGATGATATTTAAATTATTATTAATATATAATAATATTACTACTTAATTTCTCATGGTCATCTCTAATAATGTTTTATAGTTTATATTCTTAGTGGTGGTTAAACAAACCCAAACATGAACACACTATATCTCGATTAGTAAGTATGGTTAATGAAGTGTATAATATCATTATAATATAATAAAGTAATATTATTTAGATTTTTATGTTATTTATTTATATTTTATTTTGTTTTTATAAGTAATGAAAAAAATATCCAAAACAATAAAAGTTACTTCTTTGAGGTGGTATTCCACACAACATTGGATTAAAGTTATTTAATTTTTCTAAGTGGATGGAATGGATAAAATATTTATTTCATAATTTATATAATGTAATTTAAATATACTAGTGATAATTATTTATTTATATTAACATGGTTATTTATGATTTATGGAGGAGTATAGTAAAATAAAAACAACGATAATGTAATAATCATGTCTGATGCCTGAGTTTTCTCTCGGAAAACTCTTTAGAGATAAATGCATTAAGAAAACTTCAGGTGAAATTAATATTATAGAGATGTGAATGGGTTCCATTAGGTTAATTTTTTCATAGTTTAAAGTATATATTTTAAGTGAATTTTAGTTTTTAAGTTGTATGTATGTTACACCTTTATTAGTGAGGCGATGTGTATTTTTTGGAGAAACTATTACATTCTCTTTTATGTAAAGATACTATTCAAGGATCGATAACCAAAACAATGTATATGATTGTTATGAAAAGTTATTTTGGGTAAACATTAGCCACAATAAATCATTTATGATGCAACCGTGATTATTTTATGTCATTAACTATTTAATTTTCATGTTTTATGCTAATTTACTTTTACCTTGGAAATTGATTTTTAACTATAAAAACATAATTTTAATGCAAAAATTAATATTGAACCTTTAACATAATTATATACCAAGGATTTAAAATATTAAAATACTTATATCCAATAAAATTGCTAATGGAATGAAATTTCAACTTTAAAATAAACATGCATAATCCTGTAGAAACAATTTTTATGAAACATGTGTTTTTAGGATTAAAATTCATGTGAATGATGTAGTTATTAAAATTATCAATTACCATTAAATAAATTGGTTTATTTTAAAAAAAATATAATATTTTTGGATTTATTTTAAATAAAAAATTACATGTCACTTCGAAAATACATGATTCAATGAAAAAGTGATTTATTTATTAAAGCAACATTTTAGTTTAGTTTTAAAAATTATCAATATTGATTTTATAAGTTCAAAACATATGTCAAAATATAAATTTTATTAATAAAATACATATTCTATTACATAATTTTTTTAGGATTCTTTTATATTCTTACGAAATGATAGAATCATAAAAACATATATTTTTCACAAAATATTTATTTTTCGATTAAAAATCATCCTTTGCAAAAAGAAACACAAAAAGTAAATATTGAAATTCTAAATACAAGAATGAAGTGATTTTCTTATAAATCAGAATATATAATTTATAAATTTAGTTTCTAAATGAAAATTAAAAATATAAATTAAAAAAACTTTTATTTGTAAAAAATTGTTTTTAAATAATAACTATTTGTAAAATTATGACACATAACTATATAATTTAACATATGTTAATAAATAAATTTACTTATAATTATATTATTAAAATTTAAAATTTAATCAATTAGGTGGAGATATTCAATAATTAATAAAATAGTTGTCTAGAATGAATAAATAAATATTCATTTTATACAAAATACATTGTAAAAAACATCACAAAAATTAATTATTTGTATTCTAAAACATAATTTTATTACTAATATGATTTTAGAATAGTTTATTAATTATATATATAATATTTTATTTTATTAATAATAATCTAAATATTTATATGTAATACATAAATATATATATATATTTATAATATCTTAATATAATATTTTTATTCTATTGTGAATTTTAAATTTACTACATAACAATACACAACTATTTAATACTTATTAAGTATATGAAAAATGACCTTATATTAAATATCTATATTTCATTAATATATATAGGCTTACAAAATCATTCATTCATTCAAATATCACTTCACAAGGCACATTTCTTATTTCATATTGTATATTTTGAAGAATACATTCTCATTTTATGGTAATATTCCTCATTATATGTTTTTTTGGATATTGGTGACCCTATAGGTTTAAAATGATCTTGGGTATATTCCTAGTTAATATTTTATTCTTTTCTATCAATTTTCCCCTATTTATTTATGCACTTTTAATATATGTATTTTATCCATGATGAGTAGTAATCAATGGGATGAAAAACTTAGTTATATATACATATATATATATATATATTTAACATTCCTCTTGTGAATGAATAATATTTTTATCTTTAATTGATATCACATATTCCTTATTTATGAATTAATTTTGACTCATTTAATAAAATAGATAAAAAATATAGTCTATTATTTTAATAATATAGTCCATAAAATGATACATCTTCTAAAAAAACTATGGCACTACAATTTGTGTGATTTCCTATTAATTTATTTAGAGATTTTTTAAAATGTTTTGAAGTGTGAGTTGTAAAATTTTTTTAGAAAGAGAAAGGTGAATGTATTTATTTAATGTTCTCAAAAAAATATTTACAATTATATTTAATGGAGTATTCTTTAAATGTTTCAAAGGTTGTTTAAAAAATAATAATTTGTAGACTTTGATGGGAAAATGGAAATGTTTTTTTCTTAAAACTATGGAGTGTGGGTATTGGAAACATGAATTTTGGCCACCATTCCATGTTTTCTCTAGAAATTTATTTTGATATATGTTTTGAAAAAACATTAGAAAATAGAAACCTAGTTTATGTTTTAAAATGTTAATTTTAAAAGAGGTGTATATGAGATTGTACTAATGTAGGAGACTAAAATGGTGATTTTTTATGAAAGGTATTAGGATAAGGAAATTTTTTCCAAGTGAATGTTTCTACTTAAAGAAAATAAAGAAAAATTATTTTAACATAGTTACAATTTGTTTCTAATTTTATTGTGTAAATGACTATGAAAAATGAATATTTCACTTCTATATTTAAAACTATTTTTTTAGGATTTAATATGAAATATATCAAATAGATTCAATAGTTGGTGTCCATTTGGGTTATTTAGACATGGGATATATTTTTCATGTACATGTTTATTTCATTCTGATTGTTTCCAACATTTTTTTTCAAGGGATATATTGACTAAGATGGTGACATTGGTTCATGGAAATAATTTTTGGAGTGAAGTGGGTATTCCATTTTGTTTTATTCTTTATATTATCAATTTTTTATAGTTTTATTTTTATTATAATCAACTATTGATACTTTTATGTATCTATTGTGTATCTTGTTTTGGTTTTTCATTGTCACTTAAATCATATTATATGGTTTATTTTTTTCTAATACTTACCAATCACGTTTTATATTTGATAAATGGTTCCCAAGGGATGTTTTTTGATGCCCATACAATAGTTACTCACTCATATGAATCAGGAATGACCTTAAGACATTGTAATGGGATGGGTTGACATCTAGATTAGATATAATCTGGAGCTAGTTCATTACTATCTCATTCCAATATTAGTGCATTTGTGTTGGGAACACATCAATTAGGATAAACAAAATCCAACAATAATACATTACACTTCTTCAATGGAGAGTTATATCGATTTAATTTTTATATGAAAAGAAACTAACTTATCTATAAGAATGTGATAAGCATCAAAACTAATTTTTTGAACAATTTTATATCCTATATATTATATATTTGAAAAAAATATTTAATGAAAATTCATAATCATTATGATAGATAAGTTTATGTTCTGCAGTTATCTTAACATAATAAATGATATATTTTACTCATTTGAGATGGGTCCCATTTGGTTTAACTTGAATTATTTTACAATGTAAATTATTAAACATTAAATTTGGTTAAATTTATGTCGCCTAAAGTAAACATAAAAAAATACCACTATAATTTCTATAACTAATGATTTACCTGGATAATTAAAATCATGTTTACAATATATTCTGATTAGAGAAATAATATATGATTCATTTTCAAAACCAAATATTGGATATAATTATTGAATTAATTTTATTGAGATATGATTATTTAATCATGTTTCTAAGGTATTTGGTATCCAAAAAATAAATTTTGTTCATCTATCATACTCATATAAAATTTAATTTGTATATGTTTTGAGAAATAAAATGAATTTACTTTTTTTGTGGATTATGAAATTAGGTCATTGATATATATTTATAATATTTTGACATCCTTAGAGATTTATGTTTTCAAAATAGTAGGATCTTCTGGGCAATCAATAATGTTATTTTGAAGAATTAATCTATATAATATATAAAAAATGTCCCTTAGAGGTTGTTTTAGTTCATAATGATACTTAGTAGTTTTAGATTCATCATCTAAAAATTTCTTTTTTAAAAACATAGAGGTTGTTATACATATTATTCTTCTATAAGATTTCTATTATAGAAGGAAATCATTACATATATTTAGAATAAATTAAAATTAAGATTATCAATAAAGTCTAGAAATATTTTGTTGTATTTGTATGTATATACCAAAGAAAAGATCTTTCATAGTATATTGATTCTGATCAGTTATATCCTTTAAAAACAATTCAAGGAATAATTTTAACAGTGGTTTCATTTTAATTGTATTTATTTGGAAAAAACCCTTAGTTCCCATAATAATAACATTTCTAGGATGATAAACCAGATTCCTAGTCATCATCCAATAGAATTGATTGATTTTATCTTACATATCAATTTTTCAACATTCTTTCCAAAATGATTCATCTATGTTTTCAAATTAATTACATTATAATAATGAAATATGTTCATATTAATTCAATATGGTTTTTTGTTTTAAATAATCTAATCAACATCACCATAAACATTGTTAATGGGGTTTATCATTAACACCATAGAGGTTTATGAAAATGGTAGGTTGTTCCACATCTAATTGATTACCACACTCTAAAATGTATATTTACAAATTATTAAAAATAATAGAGTGAGGTTCTACCACCTGATCTAAAATTGATGGGGTTTTAGGGACACAACACAAATAACATTAATAATTTATTTATTTAGAAAAATTCTACTTAAATGGGTCTGTTTTATCAATCTTTATAAGTTATATTTCTCCAATGGTTTGTGATTATATATTGAAAACCTTATAAGAATTTTATTTGATGGATTATCCAGGGAAAATTTCTTCATCAGACTTCAAAATGATTTTATAAAGATTATATTTAGTATCCAGGTGGAATAATTTAGATCAAAATACTCTTATGTAACTAAATTTTGGTGTCATTTTATTATAAAATTCATAAGGTTTTATATTTAAAATATAATAAAGGAAAATATTATTTTTATTAGAGTAAGAATGAATAATTAATTTAGGTAAAAAATATATAGAAACAACATAACAATAAAAAGTCTAAGAAATCTCCTAAGGAGTTATATATATTCTTTCAATTCTGTCAGTATTTTAAAATGTTCATTGAATAGAAAATTCATTCTTTATTCCTTTATTATAATATAATCTTTCAAAATAGAGATTATACAATTTTCTACCATGATCACTCCAGATAGCAATTATAGAATAATTTTTAAAATTTTGAACTAGAGCTAAAAACTTTTTAAATAACATGAATACTTTTAGTATGTGTGAGATATGGAAATTCAAGTATATCTCTTGTATTTATTGACATAAATTAAATTTTTTTCCTCCAATACCAATAAGTTATGTTTGTCGAAAAATAACCATATACATTATTTTTTGTGTTCTCTATTCTCATATTTCACAAATAGGTTTAAACTTATACATATTCTCCATCCTATATACATAATGTTTATATACTCTAGAGGAATTAAACTTGTGTTCTAGAAGTTCCTACACAAGATCTATCTAATATTGTTTATCTATGATTTAAATAATTCAGCTTTCCAATATTTTATGAAAAATATAAGGCATATCCTAAATTTCACTAAGGAAAGGAAATATAAAATTGTTCAAGTATTCATGATAAAAATTTTAAAGATTATCATGTTGATTGAAAGATAAAATGTGATCTCCTTATGAACAATTAATAATACATTTATCATTCCCAAATTTCATAGTGTAACCATCATAAAATAATTTTCGTATATATATGAGGTTGGTCTTATGTCTTAAAACCTGAAAAAAATTATAAATTTACATCTCACTACTGATGGATACATCACATATACCCATGGTTCAACATTTTGTATTGTTTTCATAAAAAAAATACATACCTTTAACCATTTGCATGTTCCAAATTTTGGACTGGATTATTATTATATAACAACAAAAATCACTATCTTTTGTACATATATGTCATCTATGGGTACCCAAAAATTTCCTATGAAATATATAAACATTAAATTTAGGTATCCCAACATTTTCAGGTCTTGATATATTATAAAAAAATTAATTAAACACCCACATCTACCTGAATCTTCTATTTTGAACAACTGTATATTCCTTAGAAATCTAATCATTAGTTTTTATAAAAGATTAATTATTTTATAAAGTTAATTTAATCATTATGTGTCTTCCATGTTTACATTTAGTACAAAAAAATATTCAATTTTTATAAAAGAATTGTTGGATTGAAAATATGACTTCCTAGAATTAGAATAACCAAATACGGATAAATCCTTAGTAGGATTCATTTCTTTATGAAATTTTTCAATATTCTCTTTTATAGAAGTAATGTTAGAAAATAAATTCAATAGAATTTTAACTTTATACTTTAGTTCGAAAAATTAATTATGATCTTTAGTAGGTATTATAATAGTTATAGATTCTTTATTCAGTTTGGATGTAAGTTAAGTAATAATTTAAGTATCGTTTTAAAGATATTAATTAACCTGAGTATAATTATTAATTAAAATATTATATATTTCTTATTAGTAATTTATATTTTCTTTCATTTCACTAACTAAGGGGGAAATTTATTCTTTTTTTATATATAATAACTAGAATATAATGACTAATTAAAAATAAAAACTCTAATATTTTCAATGCATTATGTCTTATTATAAAGAAATACATCAATGAACCTTGAAATAATTGTATTATCATTTCTATCTAAAGCAATTAGATGATTAATCTTCACTATAAGTTCATGTATTTAAGGAAATTACATCCTTTATACTTTGAAGATCATCTGGAGTCAATATTTTTTTATTTCAATCCTAGAGAATATAGTTTCATATGTACTTTTTCCTATATTCAAAACATATCACATTATTAGAATAATTTTTATTATCAATTTTTATGGATTTATCATATCTTTCCTTCCAATGTCTTTGTTTTTTATCTCCACAAATAATTTTCTTGATCATTCCTTCCATATATTTTTCATAATGATAAAATTGGTTCTCACTAAACCCAATATCAGTACCGTCAAATTGTTTCCTTAATTTGGAAGGATCCTTAGTGGTATATTTAGAAGTGGTAGCTACGATAGAAACTATAGGAAAGTAAAATCCATTCTCACATTTCTATCCGCATCTCTTTTCAATTGATTTTCATATTACACAAATATTCCAATAATATCATAAAGTCTCAACCCTATAATATGTTTCATATCTTCCTTGTTTTCCATTCATAATCCCAAAAATTGAGAATACTATCCATAATTTGTTACAGAAATATGAATTTTAGTAATATCAAATTTAAAAAGTTCAAGTTTTTTATTGGCTACTTACCACTTTTTTTATTTGGTTTTTTTACATAATCAATATTTATTTTATTTATTCCATATAAAAAGTGTTTAGAAAAATAATAAAATATGAATATTTTAGTACTTTACTACATGTATAAGAAAATAATAATGCTGAAATGTTTTAATTATCCATTATTTATTGACTAATTAAATTTTCATTAATTATTAATTATTTATTTATTCTTATTCTTATTATTCTTTGTATTATGGAAACATTACTTGTTAAATTGGTTTAATAAAGGTTTTAAAAATTTGGAATTTCCTTCCAAATCATCCTTATGATATAATGGAAACCATTATTACTAATCTGAATAATAATCCAAAATGGTTTCCCCAAAATGTTCTAGGTATCAAATAATGATAATGGTTTTTCAAAAAATCCTTATTTATAAAATATATAGATATTTAAGAAGTTAATAATTATTCTTTAATGTTTTGAAATTGATCCTTTTGATGTTTTAAAGTCATTTTTATAAAATTGGTTCTTCTAAAGAATCATGCTTTCATAGAAAGTTAATTCAAATTAAGATGTTATTTACAATAGAATATGATCCTTAAACATCTCCTAAATGATCCTTAGAGTTATTTGTTATTTATAGGAAAAATTATACTAACACAATATCCTTTTTCCCAATGAATCTGAAGCTTAAAAATGATATTTATAAAAAATTATCATTATGTAAAAAATGATGCTTGTTTTAGAAAAGATCACTAGTGAAACAATAATCCCTATGAAAAATGAATAATCCTTAATAATTTATAATTATTTTCTTTTTTACTTTTTCATGATTTATTTATTTGATTTATAATTGTATTTATTATTTATCATAATTTCAAAAATGAATATTTTTTTCTTCGCATTTATGGTTTTTGTTTATAGAGACACACTGATAAGATTCACGTTATTTAAATGAGGATTTCAAAAATAGTAAATATATATTAACTCATAGAACATTTTTTTTGAATTCAAAAAAATATTATCAAGAGTTTGAATGATGATTTGAGTAACTATAAAGTAGTTTATTTTTTCAAAATTTCATCCATGATTAATAATTCATAAATGAATAATTGGAATGACTATTATTTTTAATTTTGTTTTTCATAGATAAATCCTTATAAATTTCAATTTACAGATTTAAATTTTTATTAGTAAAAATAGTGAGTTCCAACAAACTGTTAAAATTTTATGGAAACTATAGTAAAATGTTTTATTGGAATTAATTAAGATGATTTTAACTAACACAATTATAAAAGGTTTCCCCATGTTCTGATACTCGTACATTAACTCTTCATTTTTGGGGTTCCAATTCCTTATATATCTTTTCGATATAATTTTATTATTCTTTATTAAAAATTTGGATGTGGTAGGTTTATACTAAAAATTAAAAGTTATGTTTTGGTTTTCTCTCCTAGGTAAAAAAGGTTTGACCTTTGGTTTTGACTCTCAGTTTAAATTTTTAGGTTGTAACATGTGTTATGTTCCCTTTAAAAGGTATGTGTCATGTTTTCTATAACTTCAATAAGACCTAATGTTAATAATTGGGTTGTGACTCCCCATCAAAAGTCTATATTTTAGTGCCTTAAATTTCTCATTAGGATAAAGAGAAGTTTAGAGCATATTTAAGATCAATTTTTTCAAAACTACTATAAGAATTATCTTCTGTTCATATTTGTATTTTTATTAGATAAATTATTTTTAATTGTGATGTAATATTTAAAATTTTATGGAATGGTTAATTCACCACCTCTTGACAATTTAAGCATCTCTCAAATAGAGAAAACAATTGGTATTATATCCAGTCCTTGAAAACCTTATTAGTTCAATAATATATATATATATATCTATATATATCTTAATGTTACCCATATCCTAGAATTAATTTTCTATGGAAAAGATCATTTTAGATAGAACGTTAAAATTCAATGATTGTTGGATTTCATTTGGACATCCATTATTTCATAGAACTATTTTTGGATATTGGAATTCAAAAATGAATGATTACTAATAATAGTTAATTATTGATCATTGGACCATTATGGTAAAACCATGTGAATTACCAATGTTTGAACCATAATTTTTAACTGGTAATGAAGTGGGAAATTATTTTTTAAAGTATAGATTTCTGAATATTTTCTATTATAAAATCAATAAATATGATTATAGTCTTTCATTTTCATCAAAAAATATCATGATATGTGGATTATTTTACAAGCCAGACATTATAGAATTGATAATGAAAATATTGGGAAATATAAAATGTTAAGATTTAAATTTTATTATTTTAAATATATTGAAGAAGAATATGTAAATAATATGTTTCATAGATTCAACAACATAGTAAATAGACCAAGTGATTTAGGAGATGACTACAATAATATAGTTCTTCTTGAAATATTCTTGATATATTGATTAAATAAATGAAATTCAAAAAGGTTAATATTTAGGAAAGTATTAATTTTTGAGTATATAATCATAATGAACTAATTTTTTAATTATTAAAATAGGAATTAAATAAAATACAGATGTGAAGGTTAAGAAAAAAGAAAAGGGTTCACATTAAAATAAAATAATAAAGTTACTTCTTACTCATATGATCCTAAGTTAAAGGAAAGTTAAATAGATAAGGTTTCTATAATAACTTCTGGAATGTAAAATAATTAAATAAAGGGTACCCTAGAAAAATTTGAAAGGATTATCCTAGAGATGGTCAAAAAGAAAAATTAGAAGGTAATATTTTTTATATGGATTCTTCATATAGAATTTTTTATGAGTTCAAATGAAAATTTCATATCAATATTAGATTTAAATTATTAATTACATAAGGAAATAAAAAATGAAAAAAATAAAGAGAAGGGATTTTTAGTATTTGGTTGGAGCAATATGGAGGATTCTGAATTTTTAATGAATTTGGAATAAAAAAGGGTTAGATTACTTGTGTCTCATGTCCTCATAAAAATAGGTTAATATTAAGATTTTGTTTCTAATGAATCTGATTATTAGAAAATATAGTATTTATGGGTAATATAATGAGATTCAAATATTAAAAAATGATATTATTAAAATTTATGAACTATTTAAGGAATATAAATAAAATGATAATTTCTTGTAAAGAAATAAGATTCATTCACATGAAAATAATAATAATAATGAACCCAATGGTAAGTGATAATATTTTATTTTAATAAATTTTTAATTGGAATAAATAAAATTTGAAGTATTTTTTACGTAAAAAATATGGTAAAGGAAGAGATTTAAGTTTGATACAGCTATCAAAAGTTATTCCAAAATGACATGATTAGATCTAGATGAAAAAGAGTAGATCACTAAAATATAAAACTTAATGAAATCCTATGTTCTATGAAGTATAATCAAAACACTATGAAATTCATCAGCTGAATGAACATGATGATTTTAGTATACTACTATTAGAAATTCATGAAACTGACATATTTATGTGCTTGTTCAATATTTCTCAAAACCTATCCCATACGTTTTTAGAGGCCTTTAAATACCACATTTTGAACTCTATTTTAAGGAGGTATGACCTTTAGATACAAATCCCATGTTTATTACTCATTAATAAACTACCTTTCATAGTATAAAGACCCATGAATTCCCACAAGTGATAATCTTTAATTAATGATCTTACATGAGTCCTTAAATGACTGGTTATTTATAACGACCAATACTTTACATACATTTATAACACTTCAAAATTTAAGTATACTTATTACAACATATAAAAAAATCATTAAATGACCGTATTGGTATAGTGTCTTTAGAAACTGGGAAACATAAACAACTGGTTCATAAATCATCTACGTTGTCTCCCATTTATGTTATCATATCTAGAGTCCCATTTGGAATATCATACTTAATAATATTCTTCTTGACATGGGGAAAGAAAACAAAAAAAGGGTGAGCTCAAATGCTCAGTAAGGGTAAACAAAAGAAATATCAATCACATCATATTCATAAGAACATAACATTTTGGAAATCTTAACCTGCAAAAGAGATCATAATTTCATAACATGGGATAAATCATAGTAGTGAAATGTAATACAAGTAATCATAACATAAAACATGAAAATTTGTGGCAAACACAAATAATAATAAATAATCATTTCGTAGTAGTCAAGACTCATAGCCAAGACAATCTTAGCAGACAAAGTCCTTTTCTGAACCGAGTTCACTCCTCGTTTCAGTACTGTTTCACTGAACTGTATTAACCTGCCGTTCCAGCCATGTCTATCTCATGAGATATAAATATTTACCCAATGAATTGGAGGGAGATTTATGTCCCACCCATCTCATAATGAAACCATTCTTATGTGTGCCATAAAATCATAAATCATACATTATAACATAACCCCTGTAATAAAAATGGGATTCTTAAACATCATTCCAACACAGCATAATCCATATAAGATAAAACAACTTCATAAAAATAATTCCATCATAACAGAATCAAATCAATGTAAAAATAGGGATAGAAACAGAACCCTATATTATCTTAGATGGAAAATAATTTTGATAAAACGCTTGAACTCCATTCTGGAGTAAAATATCCTTTCTACTTCAAAAACATTTTCCTTGTTTAAAATGTCATATAATTTTAAACTACAAGAATTTGATTAAAAATAAACTTGAAAACTTGTAAAATAAGATTAATGGAAATAATGTTCTAAAAATCCATTCATGCCGTATAAGTTAAAAAAACATTCTTCTCGTACTTTGGTCGGAAAAGACAAAAGTACCTCGAATGAAAAATGATAAAGGATTCCTTTCATATCATTTACTAAAAACTCACCGAAGGGTAAAATTGGATTTAAACAATTTTAGGAGGATATAAATAAAATTACATATTGACGAAACATGGATGTGGATGATAAATATTCCCCAATTAATTCTGAAGTAAAAACAATCTCGGATAAAAATTGAGATTGTGAGATTTTACCTTAACTTAGGTCCGATTTGCTTTGTACGTGTCCGAAACTCCTGTATAATGATTTAAATAATTTTATTGACTTATTCCATAATTGTACTCATTGTTATGATATCATATATAGTCATATTCATAGCTTCTTTTTAGTAATGTTTTAATTGTTACTTGTTATTCGGGTGTTTATTCTTTTTTTGTTCTTATGCGTGTTTTGTCGAATTAATTCTTATTCTTATTTTAGGTTATAGATACTTCATTTACAGAATGGTATTAGTGTAATATATATCATATTTATTCATTTAATTCATTTATATAATCATTATGCAATGATGATTATGTAGAACGAGTCGCATCACATCGTGGAGACGGTAGGCCGTACGTACGCACGAGTGATGATATCGTTCCCATGATCGTGGAATTGTATTTAAGTGTATGTATAATATTTCATAATCAATATCAATTTAAAATAATCATATATGGTTATTATTTACACCATTATACCCATCCATGTAAGGTGGTGGTGGAAAACAGATTACACCATGGCATGGAGACGGTATTCTGTACGTACGCACGAGCGATGATTTTGTTTTTCGCATGATGGATATAAGGTGAAATAGGGTTTTTTCATATTTATAATAACATATCAGTATATGAGTGATACTGATGTTATTACTTCATAATGAAACAACTAAGGAAGACGAAGTAGAAGAAGAACTAAAGTTGAAAGAATCGGTAACGAACATTACCTCTTCTTTGAAGCGCCTCTTCTTAACCTCCTCTTAGGTCACTAAATATGGTATTTGAAGAAGACCAGGACCTATAGGATGTTTATAGGGAAGTGGAGAAATGAAATTGGTAGGGGTTGTCCGAGCTTTAAGGCTCAAAGTGGTGTGAGGAAGAGAGGGAGGAGGTGCCCTTTTATAAGGGAGGAGAGGGGCATCTTAGAAAAAACTAAAAATATTATTCTATTATAAAGTCATATTCGGTTTTCAATAGCTCGAAATTGATTTATTTCGAAGATAAGGTCGGTATGGGTTGAAATAATCTCATCCAATAGAATTTAGACAAGTTTAGCTTTCTATTTTAACCTTATCATTTATATTTAACTTTAAGTTAAATAATTTTACTTTTATTGTGTCTTCTTGTTTTCTTACACTATAAGGTTAATAAACTTACTATAACAAGCCAAAAGAACCCCAAATTGTTTATTATTAATATATATAACCCTATCTAAGTCATTTGTCCGAACCTTAGAATTTTAGGAATAAAATAACAATTAATAATATAATATATGTTTTAAAAACTATTTTATATCAATTTTGACACTATTTGGTATTTGATTTTTGTGAAAATCATAAAAGAATGATTAGTTAGAAAAATTTAATTATATAAACAATAATATGTCATATTAACTTATAAAATTATTATAATTCATAAAAAGTTTCAAATTAAATTTATTTGGGTATTTATAACATGAATTATGTTAATATTTCATTAATAAGATAATTATTGCATCATCATTGTGTCATTAATATATTACATTATTTAATGTCTAAAAATAATAAATAAAATACAATTATGTAGGAAATCCTTTTATCTTTCTAATTAATATTTATAGTCGAATTTATCTTATGTATAACATTATATTAAAAATGTTTTACTTATTAAACATTGATTTTAACTATTTTAACTATTCTTTTAATAAAATAATATTAAATGTCCTAATCTAATCCAAGTGGGCCTAAATTGTCATATTTTATTCCTAAGGTTGTTTTTGATAGAATTACACTTATCCAATAGAATGAGGACATGTGACAGTGTTATAATAATATCATTTTACCCTTAATTACCCTATTTACTTTTAACCGTGGGGAAAAAAGTAAAAAGTTACTATTCACCAAAAAATTATTTTCATCTCATTGAAGTAAATTTTAGTCCCTGATATTAACTGTGTCTCTTGGATTT
Organism: Viscum album; assembly: GCA_963277665.1. Taxonomy (NCBI): domain Eukaryota; kingdom Viridiplantae; phylum Streptophyta; class Magnoliopsida; order Santalales; family Viscaceae; genus Viscum; species Viscum album. Next base: position 191,280,752 of record OY728126.1, read on the forward strand.
TTGAAATTCCACTCATAGATGCGGTAAATTTAAGTTTTATGTGAATTTATAAATTCTCCAAGGAGGTGGGTAAAAGACAGTGAAAAGTTTAATAAAAGTTTTATATATCTAAAATTATTATAAAATGACTCCAATGATTTAATCTGAACTTATATAGGTATTATGTATCAATTTTTACCTTAAATAAATTTAAATAAATAATTATTTAAAAAAGTTGGTTTTTAAATATTAACCTTGTGTTTTCACTATTCATCAAAAATTGAAAGCTTTCAGAAATATACCAAAATTTCACCCTAGGCTAATTTTGATATTTCGAATCCAAAAAAGAAGTCAATTTTGAAAAATAAATTTTAAAAAGATTTAAAAAGTCTGTATTACTATTCATAATGGCTAGTTTTAATAATATTTTAATAGCATATCGTTGTTTAGTGAAACTCGATATTGCGTATGACGCAAGCTATCGAGGAAGGTTGCGATTGCGTGTAAAGAAAGCCAAGATAATGTTGTGTGTAGTGAAAGATTCCTTTGATGATTTATATAACATAAAAACAAAATATTTGTCATAAAAATATCAGGTGTTACATTCTACCCCCCTTAAAATGAATGTCGCCTTCAAAATGCTTCACTTTTAACAAACAGATGAGGATACTTCTCCCTCATCACGTCCTCAAGCTCCCATGTAGCTTCTTCTAATTGGTGGTTCCTCCATAAAACATTCACCAAGAGAGTGGTCTTGTTCTGTAGGAGTTTTTCACTACGATCCAGAATCTCTATCAGCTGTTCTTCCTAAGAAAGATCTTGTTCCAGTGGTACAAATTCTGAGGTGAGTACATGTGAAGGATCATGTATGTACTTTCTTAGGAGAGATACATGGAACACATATTGAACTTGGGGGAGATTCGGTGGATGCGCCAATCAGTAAGCTACCTTCCCAACATGATCCAGTATTTCTAAAGGAACGATATACCTAGGGCTCAGCTTTCCCTTCTTTACAAATCTCATTACACTCTTCCAAGGATATATTCGTAAGAACACATTATCACCCACTTCAAACTCTAGGTCTTTTCGTCAGTTATCATCATAACTTTTTTGTCAACTCTGAGCTGACCTAATGTGTTGTTGAATAGATCTGACCTTATCTACCATCTCATCAACAAGATCAGGTCCTAATAGCTTACATTCCCCAACTTCATCCCATCATGTTGGAGTTCGGCATTTATTTCCATAGAGAGATTCAAAAGGAGCCATCTAAATACTAGAGGGAAAGCTATTATTATAATAAAATTCCACCAAAGGTAGGTGTTGATCCCAACCACCTTTGAAATCCATAGAGCAAGCTCTTAACATATCGTCTAGAGTATGAATTGTTCACTCAGACTGAACGTCTGTCTGAGGATGATAAGCAGTGCTGAAACTCAAATCTGTATCCAGAGTATGTTGGAGACTTTGCCACAACATTGAGGTAAACCTCAGATCCTGATCATATATAATGGAAAGTGGTGCTCCATCCAATCTTACCACTTCTTTTACATATATCCTTGCAAGATGATCTAGAAAGAAATCATATCTAATAGCAATGAAGTGTGCTGACTTTGTAAGACGATCAACTATAACCCAGATAGAATTATTGCCTTTGGATGTTTTATGAAGTCTAGTGAGAAAGTCCATAACGATGTTTTCCCATTTCTATTCAGGTATGGGTAATGGTTATAACATCCCCTTAGACTTCTGTCTCTTAGCTTTAACTTTCTGAAAAACCAATCATCGAGAGACATATTCAGCAACATCTCTTTTCATGCTATCCCACCAGAAGTACACTTTTAGGTCCCTATACATCTTTGTGCTTTCAGGATGAATAGAGAATGAAGAAATATGAGCCTCATCCAGAAGCTCCTTCTTTAATTTTGGGATGGGAGGAACACAAACCCGATTTCTTAACTTTATTATCCAATCACAATCAAGGTTGAATTCAGGTTCATTTCTCACCTTCTTCTGTAACTCTATATCTTTTTTCTATGCCGCTTTAATCTTCACATGTATAGATGGTTGAACATTCATTTGAGAAAGATACGATTTCCCCCCTTCCATTATAATTCCTAGATCCATCCTTTGTAAATCCATAAATATTGGATCTTTTGTGATCCTCATCATGGATAAGCTAGTATGGTCTTGTTGACTTAATTCATCTTCCACCTTGTTTTCTTTCCTAGGGTGGCAATGAATTGAGTAGTCCTAATCCTTAATCACCTACAACCATCTTCTTTGGTGCATATTCATCTCCTTTTATGTGAAAATATACTTTAAATTTTTTTGATCAGTATACATATCACACCATTCACCATAAGGATAATGCCTCCAAATCATTAATGCAAAGATTACCTCAGCTAACTCCAAATCACGAGTTGGGTAATTTTGCTCACGGATTTTCAACTGTCGTGAGGCATAAGATATCACCATATCATTTTGCATAACAACACACCCCATCCTCTTCTTGGATGCATCACTGTAGATCACAATCCTTTCTCCACTACGAGGAAGTGTGAGTACAGGTGCACTTGATAACCTTCTTTTCAACTCCTTGAAATTCTCTTCATATTCCTCCGTCCACAAAAACTTAACTCTTTGTCGATTCAACCTGGTGAGTGGGTTAGATAATCATGAAAAATATTTCACAAAACATCGATAATATCCAGACAAACCAAGAAAACTTTGGATCTCGGTTACTATTGTTGGTCTCGGGCATCTTTCGACAACCTCTGTTTTTGCTGGATCCACATATATCCCCTCTTTTGAGATTATGTGACCCAAAAATGAAACTTTTTGAAGCCAAAATTCACACTTGGTAAATTTTGCATAAAGATTCTCCTTTATCAGGGTCTTCAATAAAATTCTCAATTTATCTTCATGTTCTTCCTTGCCCTTTGAATAGACAAGAATATCATCTATAAAGACTACCACAAACTGATCAAGATGGTCTCTAAAGACTCCATTCATTAGATACATGAAGATATCAGTGGAATCAGTAAGACCAAATGGCATCACTATAAATTCATAGTGTCCATACCTTGTACAGAAAGCTATATTTGGTATATCCTCCCTTTTGACCCTTAATTGATGATACCCTAAACGAAGATCAATCATGGAAAAGTATTGAGCTCCGCGTAGTTGGTCAAATAAGTCATCAATGTGTGGGAGAGGATATTTGTTCTTAATAGTGATCTTGTTAAGTTCTCGATAATCAATGGAGAGACTCATTGATCCATCTTTATTCTTAACAAATAGAACAGGTGCTTCCCAAGGTGAAGCACTAGGGAATATGAATCCATTATCTAGATTCTCTTGGAGTTTATTCTTCAATTCCTGCAACTCAATTGAGGCCATTATATAAGGTGTCTTTGAAATAGGTAAAGCACCCGGTATGAGTTCTATTGAAAACTCAACTTCACGATTTGGTGGAAGACCCGGTAATTCCTCCAGAAAGACATCATTAAACTCCCATAGAATGGGAGTATTCTTAATCGCGAGTTTCTCTCCAACCATTTGAGATAAATAACCTTCATTTAGTGGAATCAAGACCCATAAGATGGAAGAAATTTCCACTAGAAGGTTATGTTCATCCTTGCATCGATAGATGATCATAGATTGATCTGGAATATGTAATGTGACTTTCATTATTTGGAAATTTATATGAGCTCCATATAAAGAAATCCAATCCATGCTAATAATCACATCAAATTCCACTATAGTAAGGATCACAAGATTTTCAGGAAGCACTTTCCCACAAACTTCAATCGGAGAAGAATTATAAACTTTTGATGCGACTGTTGTGCCATTAGGGGTTGTCAAAACTAACTCAACATCTAATTATTGAGGTAATACGGTGATACCCTTATAATATTCATCAAAATAAAATAGTGCGTGGATCCAGAATCCAATAAAAAAATTTCTACTTTAGAGTGGATGGTAAGTATACATTTCACCGCTTCATTCTCATACTCCACATCGCTGATATAAATTGCATGTGACATTCCTTTACCTTTAGCCTTAAGAGTTTGTTGACGTCGATCATCATAAAATACCCCTAGATTAAGGAATTGATTGGCATAATTCCCCATTACCATGCACTTGTAACATTGAAGTGTAAAATGAGCACTCTGTACAACCTTTTCTTTGTTCGCATCACTAGACATCTTCTTCCCATCATTAATGCATTCAAATGCTTGATGACCTTCCTTTCCACATTTGAAACATTTACTTGTCCCTTTAAGACAACTCCCTCCATGTTTCTTTCCACACTTTGAGCATAAGGGAAAACACATCTTATTTTCAGTGTTCTCTTTAGATTTTTGTTTGAATTCCATTTTCCTCTTCTTATCAAACCCATATGACTGATGGGTTACTCCAATCTCCATATCTACCTTGAGTGCACATCGAATGATTCCCTCATAGTTGTTGAAGTCCCTTATGGATAACACCCTTCAAGGACTTGGTTTTAAGACACGAAAGAATCGACCGATATTACTCTCAGGTTGGATAGTAATCCCAGAATCGTACCTTGCAAGTCTTGAAAAATTTGCTTTGTAAGTACCAATAGATTCATCATCCTTTTTCTTCAGTTCAAGAAACTCCTTGTCCATATTTGTTCGAAGAATACGTGGGAAGTACTTATTGAAAAATAAGTTCTTGAACTCGTCCCATTCCATGGACTCTATTTCATCTCTTGGCCTCATATTCTTGATAAGATTCCACCATTGATCAGCTTCACCTTCCAAACTATATACTGCTAAGATGACTTGATCATGTTTAGAACATTGAAGAACTGAAAATATCTTTTCAATGGTACTGATCCATTGTTCAGCCACTAATAGACTAGTAGACCCGCTGAATGAGGGTGGATGTTGCCTCATGAAGGATTCAACAGAATGTTGCTCCTTCCTTTGATCGTTTGGAAGTCCGGCATGATTCATAGCTTTAGAAAGTTGTGTGATCATGGCTACAAGATTTTTCATTCCATCTCCCATAACGTTTGGTTGCTTAGGAGGAAAATCATTTCATTGCCCATCACATTCCACGTTAACATGGTTCCTTTAGGTTCCAAAGATTGACTAAAACCAAGATGAATAGTGTGAGAAACAGTAATTATAATATGAAAACCACATAATCAAGAATAAAATTTCACACTTAAGGTCTTATCATAGGTTGTTAATGGCCATTTTTAAAACACTAAGATTGTGTTCTATGCTTAGACTTATCCTTAGGGTTCTTACTAAGGCTTTCACATCCTAGTTTCCAAAGGTTGACTATACCTTTCCTCTAATACCAACTATAAAGACACATACTTTACATACATTTTTAATAAATAAAAATTGAAGTATACTTATTACAACATATAAAAAAACCATGAAATGACCGTATAGGTATAGTGTTTTTAGAAACTGGGAAACATAAACAGCTGGTTCATAAATCATCTACGTTTTCTCCCATTTATTTCATCATATCTAGAGTCCCTTTTTCCATATCCTACTTAATAACCTTCTTCTTGACCTGGGGAAATAAAACATACAAAAGGGTGAGCTCAAATGCTAAGTAAGTGTAAACAAAAGAAATATCAATCACATCATATTCATAAGAACATAACATTTTGGAAATCTTAACCATCAAAAGAGATTATAATTTCATAACATGGGATAAATCATAGTAGTGAAATGTAATCCCAATAATCATAACTTAAAACATGATACTTTGGGGCATACAAACATAATTATAGAGAATCATTTCTTAGTAGTCAAGACTCATAGCCAAGACTATCTTAGCAGACAAAGTCCATTTCTGAACTGAGTTCACTCCTCGTTTTAGTCCTGTTTCACTGCACCAGATTAACCTGCCATTCCAGCCATGTCTATCTCATGAGATATAAATCTTTACCCAATGAATTGGATGGAGATATATGTCCCACCCATCTCATAATGAAACCATTCTTTTGTGTTCCACAAAATCAGAAATCATACATCATAACATAACCCATGTAATAAAAATGGGATTCTTAAACATCATGCCAACATACCATAATCTATATAAGATAAAACGACTTCATAAAAATAATTCCATCATAAAATAATCAAATAAATGTAAAAATAGGGATATAAAAAGAACCCTATATTATCTTAGATGGAAAATAATTTTTATAGAATGCTTGAACTCCATTCTTGAGGAAAATATCCTTTCTACTTCAAAAACTTTTTCCTTGTTTAAAATGTCATATAATTTTAAACTAAAAGATGTTGATTAAAAATAAACATTAAAACTTGTAAAGGATATTAATGGAAATAATGTTATAAAAATCCATTCATGCCGTATAAGTTAAAAAAACATTCTTCTAGTACTTTGGTCGGAAAGTCCAAAAGTACCTCGTACAAAAAATGACAAAAGATTCCTTTCATATGTTTTACTAAAAACTCACCGAAGGGTAAAATTGGATTTAAGCAATTGTAGGAGTATATAAATAATATTACATATTGATGAAACATGGATTTGGATGATAAATATTCCCATTAAATTCTGATGTAAAAACAATCTCGGATAGAATTTGAGACTATGATATTTTCCCTTTCCTTAGGTCTGATTTGCTTCGTACATGCCCGGACCTCCTATATAATGATTTAAATAATGTTATTGACTTATTAAATAATCTCAATCCCTGTTATGATATCATATATGGTCATATTCTTAGATTCTTATTAGTAATATTTCATTGTTACTTGTTATTCGGGTGTTTATTTCTTTTTTTTCTTATGCGTGTTTTGTCAAAAGAATTCTTATTCTTCTTTTTAGGTTATAGATACCACATTTCCAGAATGGTATTAGTCTAATATATATCATATTTTTTCATTAAATTCATTTATATAATTATTATGCAATGAAGATCATGTAGAAAGAGTCGCATCACATCGTGGTGACGGTAGGTCATATGTACGCACGAGCGATGATATCATTACCATGATCGTGGAATTTTATTGAAGTGTATGTATTCAATTTCAGAATAAATATCACGTTAAAATAATCATATATAGTTATTCTTTACACCATTATAACCATCCAAGTAAGGTGGTGGTGGAAAACAGATTACACTACGGCGTGGAGATGGTATTCCGTACGTACGCACGCACAATGATTTCATTTTCCGTAGGTTGGATAGAAGGTGAAATAGGATTGTTTCATATTTATAATAATATACTAGTATATGAGTGATACTAATGTTATTACATCATTATGAAACAACTAAAGAAGAAGAAGTATAAGAAGAACTAATGTTGAAAGAATTGGTAACAGACATTACATCTTCTTTGAAGCGCCTCTTCTTAACCTCCTCTTAGGGCACTAAATATGGTCTTTGAAGAAGACCAAGACCTATAGGATGTTTCTAGAAAAGTGTAGAAGAGAAATTGGCAGGGTTTGGCCGAGCTTGAAGGCTCAAAGTTGTGTGAGGTAGAGATGGATGAGGTTCCTTTTATAATGAAGGAGAGGGGCACCTTAGGAAAAACTAAAAATATTATTTTATTATAAAGTCATATTTGGTTTTTAATATCTCCAAATTGATTTATTTCTAAGCTAAGGTGGGGATGGGTTGAAATATTCTCTTAAAATAGAATTTAGACAAGTTTAGGTTTCTATTTTAACCTTATTATTTAGATTTAACTTTCAGTTAAATAATTTTACTTTTACCGTGTCTTCTTGTTTTCTTACACTATAAGGTTAATAAACTTACTATAAGAAAACAAACGAACCCCAATTTGTTTATTATTAATATATATAACCTTATATAAGTCATTTGGACGAACCTTATAATTTTAGGAATAAAAGAACAATTAATAAAATATTATTAGTTTTAAAACAATTTTATGACAATTTTGACACTATTTGTTAATTTATTTTTGTGAAAATCATAACAGAATGATTAGTTCAAAAAAGGTTAATTAAATCAATACTAAAACTTTTATATTAACCTATAAAATTATTTTAATTCATAAAAAGTCTCAAATTACATTTATTTGGGTATTTATAACATCAATTACGTTAATATTGCATTAATAAGATAATTACTGCATCATAATAGTGTCATAAATAAATTAAATTATTTAATGTATAAAAATTATAAATAAAATACCATTATGTATTAAATATTTTTATATTTCTAATGAATATTTATATACTAAATAATCTTATGTATAACCTTATATTAAAAATATTTTAGTTATTAAACTTTGATTTTAACTATTTTAACTATTCTTTAAATAAAATAATATTAAATGTCCTAATCTAATCCAAGTAGGCCTAAATGGTAATATTTTATTCCTAAGGTTGTTTTTGTCGAATTAAACTTATCCAATAGAATTAGGACATGTTTTAGGGTAATAATAATATTATTTTTACCCTTAATTACCCTATTTACTTTTAACTGTGGTAAAAAAGTAAAAAGTTACTATTCAAAAAAAATTATTTTCATCTCATTGAACCACATTTAGTCCTTGATATTAACCGTGTCTCTGGGATTTATGAAATTCCACTCACAGAAGTGGAAAAATTATGTTTTATATGAATTTGCAAATTCTCCTAGGAGGTGGGTAAAAGACGGTGAAAAGTTTAATAAAATTTTTATATATCTAAAAATATTATAAAATGACTCCAATGAATTACTTGGAACTTATATAGGTATTATGTATAAAATTTGACCTAAAATAAATTTAAACAAATATTTATTTAAAAAAGTTGGTTTTTATATAGTAACCCAGTGTTTTCACTATTAATCAAAAATTGAAAGTTTTCAGAAAAATACCAAAATTTCAGCCTAGGCTAATTTCGATATTCCAGATCCCAAAATGATGTCCATTTTGAAAAATAAAATTTTCTAAATTTCAAAAATGGGTATTACTATTCATAATGGCTAGTTTTAATAATATTTTAATAGCATATGGGTTTTTAGTGAAACTCGGTATTGCGTACAACGCAAGGTATCGATGAAGGTCGCGATTGTGTGTAAACCAAGGCAAGCTAGTGTTGTGTGTGGTGAAAGATTCCATTGATGAAGTATATAACATAAAAAATATATTTCACATAAAAATCTCGGGTGTTACATTATTTTTAGATGAATTTCTTGAAACATAAATACATAGATAACACCATCTTCACATGAAACATATGCTTCAAAAAATTACCAGCTTCAAGAGACCTCCAGATTTCACAAAACCCATTCCACGGAAACCCAAAGACATAAATTGTTTTAGAGACCATGGACTCATAGAACCCTGACCTTCATGATATTCCAAATACTCCTAAAACCCCCATTGGGAACCTGCATGTCATGTATCCTTTCTCCAAATATTTTTTCTAAGTTTATTATTCATGATCCCCCTATAAAATCTATTCATGATTGATCCAAAAAAATATAAACACACCGTTGGTGTCATGAAGCATTATACCAAATCCCTCTAAACCAAGAATAAGGAATACACTACCCTTTATTTATGATCCATATCATCGAAAGTATCTCATTGGGACTCTTGTATGTAGCCTAACGTGAGAAATTTAAAAAATATTTTACTTCCAATGAATCCTTTATAGAAAATGTATTATGTCTAAATAGGATACTATCAAGGGGACTATTAATTTCTCCTCTTGGTTAGCATGTGTATGATCATTATATCCTTTTCTCCTCCTATCCTAAATATTACTATGTTTCTAAACATATAATACCTCACAAATAAACTCTAATACGTAAGAATTTAAAATACCCAACACAAATCACTAATCACACAGTGTTAAACCACATGAAATCATCTTAGTTACAAGATGTTAAACTTAATGATAATGTCATAGTAATAGAATACTATACTAAATGATGAAGACCTTAGAAAATGAAATTATTCACTACCATACCCTATATGATCATTATAAGGATAACTATGTAATGATACCAATATTCCTCAGGTGATGATAAGGGTATTCATCATTCGATGAGAATGAGATTATTTCAACAATTACTCAGGAATCTTTAATTCATAAGAGACATACAATCCCTTTTCACAACTCCTTCCATAGTGCAATCATCTTGATTATATGACATTAACCGGAATGGTAAAATATTTTCATATGACTATAAACTCTATAATTAAACAACATGGGTTATGATTCTTATAATCATGTAGAATATGTAATATGCCTCTTTGAGGCTCAATCCCAACAACAGTATAATTTCATTTCCCCAAAGGAGGAGGTATCTCCAATGACTGGCCATATTTTTGGATTATATCAGACCTATCACAATAAATTCTAAAGTACCCACTGGTATTTTGTGTCATCAATGTATATTAACATTTTAATCTTCCCATGAGAGAAAATAATATATTGGACCATTCCCATTAGACTATAATTATACAACAGACCCATATGTGAAGAGTGTTTTTTTGGGCCACCATCACTTTGTTTTAAACCATTAAACCACCCCACATGTGACAATAGCGGGTGGGAACATCCAAAATGGACTCTAAATGTGAATGAAAAATGAATTAAGAGGGTATTTGGGATCATATTTACTCTAATTTTAACCTATAAACCCCATATAATGCATAAGAAACCCAGAACATTTTGAAGATCCCATGGCGTCTTAGGTGATAATCCTAGGAATCCTTTCTGTTGAGAATATAACTTATTATATTCCTAATTGGTTGAATATATAAATTTTATTCCTCATGAGATGATTATGATATTACTTATTTTATAACTATAAAAAACTAGTGTGATGAGCATGAGATATATTCATTGTCAACTTAGGTGATGAGCCGAATATTGTTACCATGTGTGACAAGTATAGGATTCCCTAGTTGAAAACCATACAAATCCTTATGTGATGAGAATAAGTTTACAATAATATATAGAATTGGATGAATAATATAATTAACATGGTATACCTTATAGGAAAATCACATTATATATTAGGTAATGAGCTGAGGATGCCTTAAACGTAGACCATAAGTTGCCTCATGGATATCATTGGGACGCCTCAGTTTTTTGTTCGCAAGATTACTTATGTCCTAAGAATAACATTTTTTCACAAAATAAAACGAGAAAAATACTTAGAAAAAAATATAGTTCATGATATCGATCTACAGGTAGCCACCCTCTATTGAATACAAGTTTCCTAATTAATTAATGTCCACTAGAAGATGGATTCAGGATATAGATTTCTGTGCATGTTTTAGATCTGCAAGGGAAATCTAAACTAAAAGGATAAGTACATGGAGTAATCTATATAAGTAAGAGATAAATTATCATCATATAATTTTATTCAAGGAATGGAAACCATCATCCATGACAATGGAATAGAACCCACCTTTGGAATAATATAATGTGGGCTCTATGATCATGACTAGTATAAGGATGTGGATCCTTCATGAATTCACAAAAAAAGTGTCCAAAAATAGAATTTTTATCTCGATATGAATCATTTCACTTAAAATTATGAAAAGAGAGGTAATTGGTGTGTCACCAATTTTGGAAAACCTGCGTTTGAATTCCTTCCTCATCACTCAAGAGAAGATGAAAAACATTTGGCATATTCCACAAATATTTCTTCTTAAATATATTGGTTGTTGGACCTATATTATCCAATAAGAAATTACCCACAACCTATTCTCACCAATGTACCCCTCCCACCACCAATAGGCATATGGACATGATAACCCTTCACAAAGTTACCTCATTTATGACCACTTTACCTTTGACCATTACTTATCCCAAATTTTATTAGTGACCTTGCCCTATTTCTTTATCAATGATCATATATATAATTTAAATTATAACCCATGTATGACAATATGGGATAGAAAAAGTAATACCCACAAATTAAATGGCTCCTAAAGACATGGAGGATGTAATTCCACACCATCACCACCACTAGAAAATGCAATGTAGGGTGAAATATCCCCACTAGCACCGACAACTATATCATGTGTCATTCACTAAAAATACACTTACATATCTCTCTCACATTAGGGGATGTTTAGGATATTCTAGCCACAAATATAACCATAAAGTCACCGAGGAGTTCACCCATAACCTAATATCACCAACAATGTTAGGCGGCCCCACTAGTAGTTGAGTAGGTTTAACTAGTACCTACTTATCCTTCCTTGGTTGAGACTTAATGGCACCCATATTGGTGGAATTATACTAAAAATACTCAATTTAAGACCAATTATATAACTCATGTGAACCCTTACACCCTTAATGTATCTCTTGTTGTTTTTAACAAAAGTGAAGGTAATGATTTCCCCAAGTTATGATGGAGGTCCTAGATTCCCATGGGCATGACGGGTCAACTATGTTGACCACTAGTTCCCCAATTAATCATCATGGTGGTCTACCCACAACAATGATACCCACAACTAGAATTTATGATGTTAAAATTCCCACACATATCAAGGAATTCCCTGTATCCATGAACTCCAAATCCCTAAAGGTTCTACCTGGGGTAGAGGGTTTACCAACTACCACAAGGGTACTTCCAGTTTCATCAACCATAGTTCACATATAAGATATCCCTATAAATACTAGAAGACTATGATCAAATAACTAATACACCAACAATGGATGTAGGATAGTGGAATCAATGTCATTTAATCATCAATACCTCAAAATATAAAAAATTAATACCTATAAAATTATGATCCCACCCCCAACAACATAGTTGAAGGAAAACACCTATTAATTAAGGATAGAAATACCTAAGGTGGAGGTCCACACAGTTATTAAGTCCCACCATGAGTACCTTTATTTAGAGTATGATTTGGATTTCATTCATGGACACACCATCTAGTCATCCACACTAACTTCAGTATCTATTATCTAAAAATCTATGTTATAGATAATAATGAAAATAATATCACATTTAATACCCTATAATGAGGAATAAAATCTAATTGATTTCTTGGCCCTTGATGAACTCCCTCATGAACATGAATTTATTGATTCTAAATCATATATAGATATGATCCTAAAGATTACACAGTCTAAAAATGAAATTTCCCTATCCTAAGGAAGGATGGATCATGTGATTCCTATTTTTATAGAAATCTAACTACAAAACCAGTCTATATCACTTCCTCTCGTAGAGTGTTTCTATACCATGAAAAATACTGGGGTAACCAAGAGAAAGAAACCCATCCTAATCAAGACTAGGGTACATTAGGATTATTTGGAATCCTAGATACATATATGTTTCCATTCATTATTTAGACACATATAGACCTAGATATCACCATCCAAGACAGTATCACTAAAAATCATGTGGCGCCCCTCTGTATGGATTTTTGGGTGATGTGCCCCCACCTTCAAGGACATCATTTTACACACACAAATAAACTCAAAAATCATCATTACCTTAAGAAACAGTTCCATAAGGTTGATCTCATCATGTATATGGTAACTCAACACCTTTATTCATCTTGTTACCAATAAACCTTCCAATGGACTGGTATTGAAAGATTCATTCTTTTATGTACGATGACGGAGGAAGAATATCCCCCCATGTAGATCGGGGGATGAGGAATTATTCCTCCTTTAGTTCAATAATCTATTATAATGATAGAATACCTCCCATTTTGGCCATTAAGGAATAACAATAGAACTCTATTACCGACAACTTTAATCATAAAAATCATTATAATCGACCCTGATTCTGAATAGTAGTAAGATGGCGAGGATTAAATTTAATATAAAGATTATTTTCATAGATAAGATTAGTGGTGTGAGGAAAAAATTCCCAAAGTTGTCCATATAAATCAGTAGAAAAAAGGCATTATACCTCAATGATCCTATCGATACACTCTTGATACAACATCCCAAAACCCACAATCTCGGATTTGGGGTGCAAATAATATAAATTACTTTTTTTCTTTAGTACAGATGTAGGTAATCAATTTTCACCATCCAAAACATATAATTTCAAAAGGAAATATTGGATCACATACATTCTCTAGAACCTATTAGGTTTAGAGATTTAGAGAATTAGTAGAAACTCCAAAATAAAAAATACCAATGTCATTAAATGTTAATTTTTCTGTCTTAATCGAACTTTTTTTAATTTTCATTAATTCCTAATCATAATACATATAAAACCCTACTTGAAAAAATTAATTCAACATCATTTATTCTTATCCACGGTAAAATGAATCCTAATAAGGCTGATCTAAAATTATCAATAAGGGTTAACATAAGCATTAACAATTGAATTCCATCAATGAGAATAAGAAGTGTATAAGAGTATAACAACATAACCATAGATCATGCATGAATAATAAATGATCTCATACACATAAATATATAGATCATCATGTATGAAATCCCACTAAAACTAAGATCCATCAGAATCAATAATCATGATCCATGTAATATCAGTAATGTTCATAAGAAACATTCTAAACCCATAACAAGTAATTAGAACCCAACTTGGTAATATAGAGTCTCATATTCATAAACACATTTCCAAACCCTTTTAATTGGAAGAATCATACATCTAAATTCCAATATAATCATTAGTAAAATCATTGGAGTGATATATTGCTCCACCCATCATATAAGATATAATGGACTCACCCAACATTATTTGTGCCACCCCATCATATAAGGTGTAAAGGGATCACATAGTGCTATCTGGACCACCCCATTGTATATGGTTTAACGATCTCACTTGATACTATATGGGCCACCCCATAATATAATCAATGTCTAATAACTATAAGATCACTAAAGTACAAAGGGATTACATTTTGTCACAAAAATTATAGAAAATCAATATTCTTACATAACTGGTTAAAACCCTAGAATGTAAATGAGTTTCATGTAAATAATTTTGAAACATGATTAACCCCTTCAAAATAAATAGGTTTCATGAAAATATATTTGAATCGTGGTTAACCCTTAGAAAATATTTGTATTCCATAATAGTCTCATTGAATTAATATTAATACATCTATAACAAGATATATGGTGGAATCATTACAAATTTCTCCCATTGTATCATAACAAAAAATAATGCTATTTGACATTGATGAGTGTAAATACCATTAAGATATCATTAAATAACTTCTTAATAAAAATATCAATTTCATTTTGACAAGAACTTTTTAAATCATAAACAATTTTAAAAATAATTTTCTTTTAAAAATAATTTGTGAAAAACCAAGAATTTCTAGAATATTTAGAAAAAAGATTCATTAAAATTAACCTTGAAAAATTTCAAAAGAAGCTTCAAAAAAATAATGGTCATGTTAGTGTGTAATTCAGTATATGCCACAAATAACATTCCTTTTTCATAGTAAAACGTTAAGGAAAGTCCATTGTTTAGAAAATGAAAACAAGATTACCTTGAAATATTGTTGTAAAAATATAATACGGGTAAAAATTTCATTAAATCAAAAAATTTAAATTGTTTAAAACATTTTATTGTTTTTTATAAAAAAACGCTTTTAGAATAAAATAGATTCGAGACTGAAGAGATTGTTATAGTTTGGTTTTATTAAAAAAAAAATTTTAAAAAATTTTAACTCCCAACCATTGAAAAGATGGTATAATTACATTTAAATATCATAAATAACTATATTATAAAAAAATCAATTATTTTTTGGAGAGATGAATCATATAGTATCATCATTGAAAACATAATCATCAATAATCCCGATAAACAATGGGATTGTCAAATAAGACTGTAACCAATTTGTTAACATTGAATAATTGTCCCCATTAAAATTATTTTTTCATTAAACATATAGATTCATTTTATAACATATGAAAATGGTAGTATAAACACTTTAAAAAATAATTTAGGTGTATAACATAACATACATTTTAAAGAAGGAAAATTGAGTTAAAAATAACTTAACGCTTTGGTAGCTTAGAAACCGTTAACACCATGAAAGAGAGATCCTAAAATGGATATGTAAATCCCCACAAATACTATTATTTTAACCATAAAATAAATTCTTGGGATGTATACAAACCATGAAAAAATAAGCCGTGAATATGAGATATATCTCAAAGAAAAAAAAGTGAGACAAGAAAAACCATAACCACGAGTCTGACTTTTCACACACGTATTTATCTTCCAAAATAATAAAATTAATAAAAATATTTAAATTCATGATAAATTTTTAATTTTTTTTATTAATTGTATTTAAATTATTAACTTCTTATATACAAGTACTTAATATATTATATTTACATCATATGTTTTGACCACATCGAGCTTGTATATAAAAAATGATTTAGGTTGGTTGACTTTTATAAAATAGGAAATTATTTATACATTCCTAGAATAATAACCCTAAAATAATTATAATTTTTATAAACCAATTAAACTTTTAAACCCATAAATAATATGGTTTTGTAAAATAAATTAACAATCCAATCATCAATATATAGGCAGTACATACGCATGAGTAATGTATCCATATTTCAATGTTCATTATAGAAAGAAGGTAAGTAATTTTATATCTTTGAATAAATATAATTATTTCTTAAATAACATATTATTAAATGATATATAATTATATATACAATTATTTTCATCTATTAGTGAAAAAAGTAATCACATCGCTTCGAGGAGGTAGTAGTCCACACACCCACGAACAAAATTATAATTTTTTCAATGAGAGAGAAGGTAAAAAGAAGATGATATATTATATTTATTTACTGATAAACATGTTATTAATTTCAATAATAGTTCATTTATATCACATATATTAATGACATTTAAACTTATTACCTTTTGGTAAAGCATTATTATGGAATTAATTACGTCACTTCATGAAGTGGTAGTCCACCATACACACGAACGATAATATTGTATTCCTCACAAAATAGAACACAGAAGGGTATATATGATATAATGAATCAAGAGGTAAAACTGTTTTATAATTATACTATCTAAAATATACATCCATCTCCATACCAAACTATGAGAGGTGGTAATTTAATAATGAGAGATATCATTTCGTGAGGTGGTATTCCGCCATACAGATGAAAAATGATTTCATAAGCCATTTAATGGAAATATGTTTGGTTTTAAGTTTAATAATAAACCTAAAAAACTCTAAGTATATGGAATATATTTAGGTTTTTTAATCATCATTCTATAATAACATTCAAATGGGGTGGAGGAATAAATAAAACAAAAATGCTCGTTAATGAATGATACCTCCTCTTCACGTAAGTCCTTTTGGTATGATCCAAAGGCCTTACCTAGTTTGATTTATGAAAAAATCAAGGCTTATAAGAATATATAATGGAATTTTTGATGTCATGTGGGCAGTTATTGTATTAACTAAAGTGTTTCAAATGTTTTAGTTGACATCAGAGGTGGTGGCCTTCTACAAGCACAGTGAGGGGCACACTTGTAATTTTTATGAAAGAGTGAATTACAACCACATTTCATTTTTCTAAACATTACCTAATAATGGTAAATTATCAATAAATGAAGTCATAAGGTATATATATGGCCATAAATGGATTTTTACTAGTTTATATAACATTTCTCAATTTATATTTCAATTTAATCCCATATTAAACACGTTTTACCTTAATTACTATGGTTAATTTTAACTATTTGTACTAGTCATTATGGTCAAAAAATTAATTTGGACTTATTTTAAATTTTAAATTATTATTATTATAATTATTTAATACATTATTATAATTAAAATTCATTGATGTTTGAATTTTTTAATATTAATCCCACATATGCAGTAAGAGAGAAGGATTTAAAGAAGAGTTTTTTCCTAGGAAAAAGATGATTCTATATTAAATATATGACTAATAATAATAATTGCAGAAATATAAATTTATATATTATGATAAATATTATATAAATTTTATTTTTTTAATACCCCATTATTTATTATTTATATTAATTAATATTGGGAAACATTAAGAATTTTAAAATTAATTTTAAATAAATGGTATTAAACCAAAAAACAAACAAATAATACTAATTGTTTAAATATAATTAGGTGAATAAAATAAAACCAAATAATAATTAGGTTAGTATAAAACATATATAACAAATATTTTGACTTTTAAATCACTTAAATTATTGAATGAAAAAGACTTTTCTAAAAAAATTGCATTTTTCATTACTCATAGAAAAATCAATATTTCCCAAAAATGTCCCAAAATTTCACCAAACACTAAATTTTGATATTATAATTCTAAAAATAAATTTCATAATATAAAATAAATTTTATAAATGTTTGATTTTTTAGAATATGTTGTTTTCATGAAAATAAATAAAAATCATTTTTGAATAAAATAAAATCTAGAAGAATAAAATCACTTTTCTAAAAATTGGTTGATTATTTACTAAACATTTCTCTATAATTTTTATTGAGTAATAAATTTATATATATATATTTATATGTTTCATAATGTAGTTAATACTATTCATACCCACAAATTTAATGGCTATGTTATAACATTAACATATACCACCAGACGTTTTTTGTTTGGTGTTGTGTATTCCATCCAATGGCCTGAAGGCCTTCATTTTTTATTGATTTTGATAATCCACCTTTCAAAGGGTGAGGTGGAACCCTTACAAGGCCTGTAGGAATAAGTATTACATAGAACATAGTACTTAGAGTAATCCATTTCCCGTAGGCTTCAAACATTTCATACAACCCAGACTAACAACTTAGAACTACTCCTCCCTAGCATCTTCATCGTGAAATCTGCTCTCCAACTCTGCATGGATGTTCGGCTAAGAATTTTCGTGCATGCACAGGCTTATCCTAATGGTAGGTACCATACCCTTTTATTATTGCAATCCGTTTAGCTTCGGATGTGGTGAAACATCCTTTCTCATCCTATTTATAGAGCTTGTTCATTGTAGGTTATTTGGTTTGCATCTACACTTATATGGTGGCCCGAAGGCCTTACTGACCCAACGGCCTGGGTGGCCCGAAGTCCATAAAGGAATAGGGGACCAAATCGGTGTCTTCAAAGCCCAAACTGGGGAATATTCTCAACTGCTACAGTGCCAAACATTACCTGCTACAGTTCCCGCTACAGTACCTGCTATAGTAATGCACAATACCTGCTACAGTATTGCTATAGTGCCCCCCACAGAAATTATGCCTCCACTTGGATTTGATTCTGGGTCTCTTGGATGCACTTATGGAGTCCTTACCAATCAGGATAAGTCTCATGTGCAACTTCTTTTTTTTAGGTGTTGTGTGTTGGATATGCCATCGAACATTAAAATATTGGGGTTGTGTGTAATGAAATATAAACTCAGTGTTTTATGCACATTATGAGATTAGATTTAATTTTCGTTTTTTAAAATATTATGGTGTTAAATCCTCCCCCCTTAAATAAATTTCATCCTTGCAATTTGAACTTTGTCCCAAAAATCAAATGTTGAACATTTTAAAAGAATTGTTTTTATAAATCCGTATCATAAAAATTATTATTAAAACATCCTCTTAAAACTATAAAATGGTATGTAAAATTTATATATGGAATAAAACATAACTGGGTTTCCAAATAGGATAACATAGGTGGGAATAGAAGAAAAGAATAAATGATTATAGAGGGTGATTGATGTTATTGATCACGATCAAGTGAATGATCAATGGAATGTATGGGACTCAAAACCATAAAACTATAATGATCAAAAAGGACATTAATTCATCAGAAATTATGTTACATGGATATTTTTTGTTTGTTTCAATATAATTATCCTATAGTTGAGAAATTATCATAACATTTAGACTAACAGAGTATGGAAATATACTTACTTGATGAGTAAAATTTCATTATTTAATAAATTTCCACCACAACATAATTGTTTTCTCCAATCCATGGGTATTAAAGATGAATTTATGTTGTATTAATACCCAATATATAATTTTAAAGGACTACATAAAATAAGTACTTGAACGTAAATTTTTTATAAAATATTAAAATTAAATTACAGTCTATATTCTTACGTTCCAAAATATATTTATAGTTTATAGTTTTATATAATTTGGTCAAAAAAATACATGGAAAATAACAATAATTCAAAGTGGATACTTCGAAAACAATATCCATTCCTTCCATAATAAAAATCTGTTTAATATTACATGAATTATTTCTGTGAAAAAGCTTCACCATATTCATCCAAGTTTTTTGTTTTCTGTAATCCATCCTTAAACCCTGTGATACAATTTTAATACGTGGAATGAGAAAAAAATGATTAGTATGTGAAATAAAATAGAATGTAACTATTAGTCCATGGGAACTTATAAATATATTAACTCATTATTTCAATATAAACTTTGTACCCTTAAAATATCATAAACTTACTTTGTGAAAATAAGAGATTTATATAAAACCTAGAAAACATAAATAAAACCTTATATGTATCTTGGGGGAAATAAATAAATAATATTGTAACCATAATGAGTACCATATGATTTTTAACCCTCACAAAAACCATACAATGTAACCCTTATTGCTACTTGATGGAGTGACCATCACAGTTACACATGCTGTAACCATTACCGTAAACCTCCAACATAAACATACCCAATTCATATAGGTGTATATAATTCCCACCCTTCATTATAAAAAATTCAAATAACCATAACATAATCATTAAAAAAGAAAAATTGCATAAAAAAAATTAATTTTTAATTTTATAATAATAGAAATTTAAAAAGGTTTTCTAATGAAAAGACCCTAACCCTTGGTTCTTCTTACTTAGAATATGTTCAAACATCATGTATAGTGGTTTAAAGAGTATTATTAATTTATTGAAGAACTATAAACATGTTTATAGTACCTTATATGACTATATTAAAACAACTTTTCTCCCATTAACTTATAATATGTTGTTATTTTTATAGTTTTGGGTGTGTTCTTTTCATGTTTTATGTGGTTGGTTCATTATGAATTTTCTTGTAAAATAGAATCAAAACTCCAAAAGTGTAATGAAATAGAATTAATATTTTTTCATAATTTTAAATTATATTATATATCATCTTTTTTTATGATATGAGTATGAAAAATTAGATAAACCATTAATGAAAATGATTTAATTTATTTTGGTAGTTTTTACGACTATCACAAACTTATGTCATTTTATTTAATATCATGTATATATGTTATTTAGAGAAAATTATATAACTTTTAATATGAATAATAAAATCTAATTTCATCATAATAATGATTTTATGATCATCGTTCAAGGATGTAAGGGAAAAATAAAGTATTCCATTCATGATGGTGGTAAATCAACACATCACAGATGATGTTATGATTTTTAGAAAAAAAGGTAGAGGAGAAAGAGTTTGATGATATATTTTTATATTAAAGTGATAAAATTATAGTATATATAAGAAACGAGAGTTTTCATGCCACTTGTATAATGGGAGGTGAATAGGTAATAAGAAAATGAAATAAATTAAAATGGAAAATAAAAGAAAATGAAAGAGGGTTTTACCTATTGAATTATTCTAATTGAGAACCTACATAAAGTCCTTGGTTTTGGAATTTTAATTAGAATAGTAGTTCTTGGACGTGGGGAAGAGGATTGGGAAGGTAATTGGGTAGAAATTAATCAAGCTAAAAGTCTTTGAGGTGTGAGGGTTGGTATTTATAGTGGAAGAGAGGTGTTTTTTCTCATTACTATATTCACGAGTTTATTATTTTTCCTCAACAATATGAATAGTTTGAGGATGACAAATAAATATACTAAAATAATTATGTACTATTTTAGATTATGGTTCTTACATTATCAATGAATCAAGTAATATTGTTTTTAACTTATGATTTACATATACAGTAAATTATCGCATTTCACTGCACATAAAAATTAATATATTTCAAAAATATAAAAAACATTAAACACCACCATTATTTGATTTTTATTCAAAAAATAAACACTATTATTTTAATTCATTATCTAAATTTGATAAATTAAATTTTTAATTAAAATCATCATTTATTTTAAAAATAACTATTTTAAAATTATATCTAATTTTATAACAATTTGAAAAATTAGTTTAAGTCACATAGTATTATTTTAGAATCACAATATATATAAATAATAATTTCTGAATCTATTTCATGATAATATATTTCGTTTTAAATCATAATATCAGTTGTAAAATTGTAATTAAATATTTATTACTTATAAAAATACTCGCTCTTAATTTTCAATTTTTGAAAAATATATTTACTTATTTGATGATATAAATATATCATAGTTTCACAAATAAGATATATAAAGTTTATTTATACTCTTATAGGCGAGGTTACTATTCTATTAGTATATATTCCCTAATTTCTATAAATAAAAATTATTTCGACTTACATTTATAATGAATTTAACAATTTAATTCTAGGAAGTAAAAAATTATTTTTCATGTACCTAAGTTGTTACATTCTTCCCACCTTCTATAAATTATGTCCTCACAATTTTTATTCACATATTAAATATGTTAGGGTTCCTCTCCTTCAAAGAACAATCAAAATACAATATTCTTTATTTACCAATGTGTTTTCTACACAAAAACTTTCGCGTGTGAATTGTCTTTTTCTACAACAATTTCTCTCTATGATCAAGAATCTGAACATGTTTCTCTTTATTGGAAATGTTATCTTCGAGCTGAATTACTTTTTCGCTCAAAACAAGAGATGAATTTGGCATATAATTTCTCATAATTGAAACATGAACGATATTGTGTACATGAAATAAAATTAGAGGAAAATATACTCAGTAGGAAACTATTTCATATTTCTCACATATTTCCAAAGGATCAATGAACCGTGGAAATAACAATACATTATTACCAAAACACCTAACAATTTTCCTAGAAGAAATTTTAAGAAAAATATAATCACCTACCTCAAAAGAAAAGTGTTTCCACCTACTATCTACATAATGTTTTTGCGTACTCTAATCTATTCTCATGTGTTTCTATATCATTTTCACTTTCTCATCCACTTCCTCCACTAATTATAGTCCCATCAACATCTTTTCCATTACTTCATCCCAAAATCCAAGAGTTATACCCTGTTTCCTATATAATGTTTTAAAAGGTGTCATCTATATACTTGGATGAAAACTATTAATATAAGAAAACTCAACGAAATAAATATAATGATATCAAATTCCATATTAATCCATTTAAAATGCATGTAGAATATCCTCCAATGTCTGCATTTTTCATTTTTAATAGTCATCAGATTGAGGATGAAAGGGTTTTTTAAAATTTAATCAAGTTCCCAATGGCTTCTGAAGGCTTTTCCAAAAGTTAGTTGTGACCCTGGGATCACGGTAAGATATAGTGGAGAGAGGAAATCCATGTCAAATTACTATATCGTTGAGGTAAAATCGTGAAAGTTGATCTAGATAAAGAGTTTCTTGAATATGAAGGAAATGTAATGATTTAGTCGATCGATTAATAATAACCGAAATCACATTGTTACCTCAAGAAGTATATGGTAGTCCAACCATGAATTCCATGGATATTTTTTCCTTTTTCCATTATAGCACTATAAAATGCTGAAAAATCCTTTTTAGTAGTCTTCACTATACTTTAATCTTTTGAAAAGTCAAAAATTTCATTGAAAAATTGGAAATTTCACTTTTCATTCCTTCTGACCAGTAAGAATCTCAAAGGTCTTTGAATGTCTTATTTCTTCTAGGAAAAACTGAAAATTTTGAACTATTAGCTTCTATTCATAATTATTTCTTCATCTACAAATCACAAGTCACACAGAACCTATTTCTAATTCTTAAGATGAAATCTTTATCATCATTAAATTTAGGAAACGTAAATTCCTTAACAAATTGTATATTCTTTTGTAACTCACAGTCTTCCTTCTATTCTTTTTTAATTAAATATGATAGATATGACTACACTTACACCTGAAATAAAATAGAGGAATTTACTAAACCAAGAACATCCAATAAAAAATTCATCAAATCAGTAATCAAGGGGTCATGTTCTAAGCATAAAATTTTTAATGTATCATGTTGCTTTAAACTCATGGAATCCACCACTTTGTTTTATTTTTTATTCTAGTAATTGATCAAGAAATCATAATATTTTATCAGTTAATACTATCTTCTCCTCCTCATGTTCAATTCCATTTAAGTGAATATATACTTATCACTTTTATGATCAATAAATATTTCACATTTTTCTCCATAGAAATGATTTATCCATATTTTTAAAGTAAATACCATAACTTATAATTGAAGATCATGTGAAGGATAATTTAACTCATGAGCTTTTGGATTTCTTGAAGCATAAAAAATTACCTAATCATTATGCTTCAGAACACAACCAAGCCCCTTAATTGAATCATCAATGTAGATAACAAAATCACAATTTTTATAATGTAGGGTCGAAACTAGAGTATTCACCAAAATTATTTTCATTTCATAAAAACAAACAATATAGTCTTTTTTTACAAATAAATTTAAATTATTATCATGTTAACAAGGTTAGCGGGATAGATAACCTTGAAATATTTTTAAAAAATTGTAATTAATATCTTGATAATACAAGAAAAATAAAAATCTTATAATTTTTTTTGGTCTTTTACATTCATTAACCACTTTTGTTTTTGTGGGATCAACTGTTATTCCAACATACTTTGCAATGTTCCGAAGAAAAGGAATTCATTGCAACCAAAAATCAAATTTTCTGAATTTCCCATATAACATATTTTCTTTGATATTTTACAAGTCAATCCTTAAATGTTTTTCATGATTATATTACCTTTTTGAAAAGTCCTAAAAATAATTAATAATGACAACCATAAATTCATCCAAATATTATTAGAAGATTATATTCATAAGAACCAAAAATAAATCATTGTAATTGTTTAAACCAAAGGGCATAACAACAAACTCATAATTCTCATATGTAGTTTGTAATAATATTTTTATAATGTATTCCTCCTTCACCATCAGGTGATGGTAGCCATATCTCAAGAGAATCTTGAAAAAATACCGAGCTCCCTCGAGTGGATCGAATAAGTCATCGATATGAGGTAATGGATACTTATTCTTGGAAATAATGTTACTAAAATATCTATAATAAATTAAAATACACATGGATCTATCTTAATTTTTAATAAATAAAACAAGAGAGACCCATGGGGAAGTTCTAGGATGAATGAATCCTTTATCAGGAAACTCCTGCAACTGTTTTTCGAATTTTAGATGTTCCAATTGAGAAATTTAGTTTGGGTTTTTTTAAGTTGTCTTAACATCAGGAATAAGTCAATAAAATTTTTAGATCCTGATATTTTATAACACTAGAAAACGCATTAGGAAAAAATTCCTGGTAATCATTTACCACTATAACATAATTAATGTGAATAGTTCCCTTGTTTTTAATTGTATGTCAAAGAAAAATTTATTTTGCATATTTTAATAGTTTCTCATCTTACTGATATATTATCAATGGTATGGATTCATTTTTTCATAAAAAAATAAACTATTTCTAAAATAATAGGAACATTAGATCTACAAAAAATATTATCATGATAAAAAGAAATTCATTCCATACCTAGAATAAAATCAAACTCAATAATGGGAAGAACAATAATTTTTTTCAGGTAATTCCTTTCAACATATAACAACATATAGATTCTTAATATTCGATTTGACATTAATATTTTCCCCTAGTTCTTTTAAAATAAGTTCTGATTTCATTTCTTGAGGTGATATTTCTAGTTTACCATAAAATTTATTATAAATAATGGAATTCATAGGCCTCGTATCAAATAATTCATTAGGAAAATATGAGTAAAAACTTGTGTTTAATACCACTTCATTGGATGACCCAACATCTACTAAAGTAGTCACAATGGATTTTAATACTTGTCTTTTATTATAATATAGATTATTCCCATTATTTATATCTTTTTATTGGTAAGTATTTTTATAATAAACCATCTCACCTCAATTAAAAAAAGTTTAAAATTATCTTATCATAATTACACAAACCGTCACAACGATATTTTTCAATGCAATCTCAAGACATATGTCCAAACATACCCCATCTGAGAGACATTAATGATTTGTTAGGCATTTCCCATGATTAATTTTACAACACTTCTCATAAACTAGAAACTTAATTTTCTTACCTTCATATTTCATTGATTGACTGTTACCCATTGATTTCCATCTTGACCTCTTCTTCTGCTTGTTTTCAAAGTACACATGATCATCAGAAAACTACATTTCTAACTTCTTAGCACATTGAAAAATTTTCTTATATATTTTGAATTCGTGGGAGGACAATCCCTTTTGGTACCTCGTCTTTAATCATAAGTTAATGTGACTGATTTTAATATCAGGTCCTCGAATAGGATTTGAAGTATTCCTTTCCAATCAGGTGAGGTTTTCTATATAAACGACCACTAAATCTTATAACTTTTGTTTCAATTAAAGGAATTTATTTTCCATCCTAAGTCAAATTATATTATGAAAATATTTTTCAATGAAAATATTCTTAAAATCATCCCATTATAACTCATCAATCTCCTCACTATCTCTGATATTATTGACCATTGACCACCAATGATCAAATTCACCTTCAAAATGATAAATTTAAATACTATATTTTTATTTTTAGAACACCCCATGATAGAAAATATATTTTAAAGGGATTTAATCACCACTTCATCCTCCTCTAGGTAAGAATATCAACTGAAAAAAGGTGGGTGTGGACTCAAAAAATGTTATACTATTATCATGTTCCATTATGGTAAATTTTGATGTTCTCTTTCATGGATTCTACCGCTATTTATATCCTACGTCAACTTATCCATCACTGTCCAAAATTGATCGGTTCTAATTCCCTCTATTACAAGTTACAGATTTGAAAATATACCATAATCTCGGTGTGTACCTACATAATATTTACTTTTTATTTTGTGGGAAACCATTTTGAATATACATATCACAGATGAGGAAACTTGGTAATATTAAAATTATATATCATTTAAAATAAACCATAGAGTAAAATTAATTTATGTTGTTCTGTTTACATCACATTAACCCATAATGTTATGTAAACCATGTATTGATTCAAACTATTAGGAACTACCCTTAAACATTTCATAAAACAATAAATTAAAATTGCCCCATCATTCTTGAATTCCCAAAGATATTTTTGGTTTGAATATTTAGATAATTAGGTCATCCAAAAAACATGAAAACCCACAAGCATACAAATTATATAACACTAAAATAGTATCCATATATTATAAAATACAAAAGTGGTTAATAAAACATGAATTATTTTCATGAAAAATCTTCACAATATTTAGGTTTTCTTTTTCTTTTTCTTACCCATCCATAAAACCTAGGAAAAACATATAAAAACATGGGATGAGCACAAAAATATCACCAAGGTTTATAAAAGTGAAAGGAACCATTGTTACATGAATAATTATAAAACATTAAAATAAATTTAATAAGATATACTTTCGACCAATAAAATATCATATACATTCATTCCGAAAACAGAAGATTTCCATAAAACATAGAAAAAAATAAATAAAAATATATAGGTTACTTAGGGGAATTAATTAATGAATATTTTAACCATCATAACTGACATATGTTTTTTAATCATCATAGAAACCTTACAATGTAACCCTTATGACTATCTTATGATGTAACCTTAACAGCTACCTTATGGTGTAACCATCATAGTTACACATGGAGTAACCATTACTGTCAACCTCCAATATTAGCATATCCAATAAATTAGAAGGATGTATATGTACCACCCCGTCATAAAAAATTCCAAATAAATAAAACATAATCATAAACCCATAATACTTGCATCATAAAAACATTTGTTTTGAATTTTTAAAAAATGGAAATTTAAAAATGGATTTTAAAGAGAAATTACTTACCTTGGGTTATTCATACTTGAAACATGTTAAAAACTCCTATATAATGGTTTGAATAGAAATATAAATTTATTAAATAATAATACTCATGTCTATACTTCCTTATATGATAATATTATAATATCTTTCCACCCATTTATTAAAAATATTTTTTTTATTTTCATTGTTTTACATGTTCTCTTTTCATGGTTTCCATGGTTCGTTTATTATAGATTTTCATGTTGAATTGACGAAAAACTCCAAAAGTGGAATGAAATGAAATTATTATGTTTAGAAAATTTTAAATGACATAATTTTTTATTTTTTTCTAATATTAGCATGAATCATTAGATAAAACATTAATGAAAATGATTTAATTTATTTTAGCGGTTATTAGGGCCATCAAAAACATATATAATTTTATTTATTATAATTTTTAGATATTGATTCGAGAACAATATATAACTTATAATATGAATAATAAAATTTTATTTGAACATAATAATTGTTTTATGACCATCCTTTAAGCTGGTAATAGAAATCAAAAGTGTATCGTTCCTATTGATGATAAATCGACATGTCATAGATGATGTTATCATTTTTTGAATAAAAGGGAGAGGATAAAAAGCATGGTGATAATTGTTTACATAAGCCTGATAACATTAATGTATATATAAGAAAATATAGTTTTCATTCCACTTTTATAAGGACAAGTAAAAAGGGAATATGAAAATATAGGATATTAATAGGAAAATTAAATGAAAATTAATGAGGATTATACATCTTTAATTCTTTTCATTGAGATCCTCTTTAAGGAAATTTAATTTGTCTTTTGGTGAGACAAGAAGGTCTAGGACTTGGGGACGAGGCTTTTGAAGGGGATTGGATAGAAATTAAATAAGATAAAAGGCTTTGAGGAGTGTGTAGATTAGGCACCGAGGGGAGGTATTTATAGTGGCGAAGAGGGTCGATTTCTCATTATTATATTCATTATTGAATTATTTTGGATGAAGAATATGAATTTTTTTTGAGAATTATCATTGAATATGTTAAAATAATGAAGGAGGATTTTATACTATGATGCTTATATTAGTGATGACCCAAGGATTAATTTATTTAACTTATAATGTATATATATAATAAATTGTCATATTTCATTATTCTCAAAATTCTAGTATTTCAGAAATATCCCAAAAATTTACCACAACCATTTGTATGGGTAAATTTAAAAAAAATTACTCTATTTAAATAAAATAATTTTATAAATATGGAAAATTCTATTTTTTATTAAAAAATGATTTTTTCAAGAAATAGAAAATTTTAAATTATAACTAATTTTATAACACTTTGAAAAATAAATATACGTATTATAAAATTATTTTATAATCATAAAAAATAAAAATAATAATTTATGAACCTTTTTTCTGAAAATATATTTTCTATTAAATCATTTTATTAATTATAAAATTTTTATTAATAATTTATGACTTATTAAAATACAGACACTTAATTTATAATTTTCTAAACATTTATTTACTTATTTAATGATATAAATATATAATATTTTAACTTATAAGATTTATAAAAAAATATTTTTACTATTTTAGGTGATGTTACTATTCTATTAGTATATATTCCTCAATTTATATAAATACTAATTATTTCATTATACATTAATGATGAATTTAACTATTTAATTCTGAAAAAAAACAAAATATTTTATAAGTACCTTGGTTGTTAGAAATAAACACCAATATTCATACAAGATATTATTCTTATAATTAAAAATTAACCAAATAAAAAATTGTTAGCAGATAACAAGATATTTGAAAAAATAAATAAACATCATATGATAAAATAATCATCAAAATTCAAATTTTATACCCATAGTTGAAACTAAATCATTCCATAACCCTATATTTAAAATAACTTCAATAACCTAAAAACAAAATAGTTATTTAACCTAATATTTTATCTCATACATTTAATATACAAATCCCAAAAATAGGGAGATCTTTTTTTAAGTAACATTAATCTTTTAGTCAATAAATCACTATTTAGTACAGTGTTTAACTATAAAATTAAACTTGTGTTCTAAATATCCAAATCAAATAATCCATAAATATTATCAATAGCTTAAATATAATTTCCACAAAATATAAAATCATAAATCATGTTAATATATTTCTTTTAAAAATGTCAATGTACTGAAACGTCTCATAAAATTTCATCATTTACCTTAAGAACTCATCACATTAAACCTCAAAAGGGGTGACTACGAATTTGAACTTATGATTATCTTTATGAATATATACCAATTAATATATACATAAATATGAATATACTATCATATCAAGAATCATAATCTCTAAATTTATATAATCCTTTCCTCTAATTCAAACTATACCAACCCATAACCTGCACTCCTATATTTACTACTAAAATCAAAATTTTAAAATTTTGGATTTGATACCAATGGAGGTAACCAATTTTTTCCATAAAAAATAAAATATCAAAATGAAATATTGGATCACAAACATTTTCTAAGACCTTTTATGTTTAAATCCTTAGAGAAGTAGGAAAAAACCCAACAGAAACAATAAAGAAGTCATTAAATGAGCAATTATACCATTTAATAAAGCCTTCATTATTTTACATTAAGTCATAATCATCCATATTAAACCCTTATAAACATAATTTATTCAAAATTATTTCTTCATATCATAGATAAAAGGAAGATAAGAGGGTGAGATCAAATTATCAGTATGGGTAAACATAAGAATTAACAATTTAATGTCATCAATGAGCATATTAATTGCATGAGAGAATAATGACATCATTAAAGTTCATGATATAATCATAAAAGTAATAATACACATAAATACCTAGATCATTAAATTTTAAAACATGGAAAAGGAAAATTTCATCAGAATCAATAATTATGTGCCACGTTATATTAATCCTGATTATAAAAAACATTATAAACTATAATAAGTAGTTAAAAAACTTTTTAGTAACTTGGGTTTTCATATTAATAAAATAATTTCAAAACTCTTTTAATTGGAATAACCATACAGTTGAATTCCAATATAATAATTACCCAATACATTGAAGTGATATCTGGGCTCACCAATAGTACAAGCTATAACAGGATCACCCCGCACCACCCTATCACACAAGCTATAATGGTCTCACATGATGCTATCTAGTCCGACCCAACATATAATATTTAATGGGATCACCTAGTTCTATCTAATCACCTGCTTCATATAAGTAATGTCGAAGAATCATAATATGCTTACATTTCATTATAAAATGCACCAGAATAATCATTATTATTTCACAACCTTATTAACTGATGGAAAATAAGTGGGTATCATGTTAATCTCCATAAAATATGATTAAAATTTTGAAAATAAATGGGTTCATTTAAAATTTATTTGAATCATGGTTAACCCATGGAAAAGAAATGAGTTCCATCACAATATCATTGAAACAATATTAATCTATAAAGAGAAGGAATGAGAATGGGATGATTAAAAAATACCTGCAGTTAAGAATATGTAAAAACTAGGGTTTTTCACATTGATGAATGAAAATAACAATTAAATATCATTAAAAACATCTTGAGGAAAAATTAATTTTCATTTTTAAAATATCCTTTAAAAAAATACTTTTCTTTGAAAAATAATTTTATATAACCAAGAATTTCAAGAATAAAAAAAATAATTAAAATAAAACTTGTAAAATTTCAAAGGAATTTTCAAATAAACGATGTTCATGTCAGCTGGTAATTATGTATTTTTTCATAAATAAAATTCCTTTTACATGATAAAAAGGTTACAAAAATGCATTGATTGGAAAGTTACAAGAACAATCATTCATGTTATTCTAGAAAGAGAAAACTTGGGTAATTTTTTTTAAGAAATCATTTTTCAAATAGTAAAACTCTTTTTGAGCACATTTTTAGAAAAAAAAATTTAGAAGAAAAAATATTGTCAACAAAATAGAGAAATAATGTTATATTATATTAAAAACATTATCTCAATCATTTTAAGTACCAAATTTTGGAAAAAATGGAACATTTAGTTTCAAATAACATTAACAACCAAATTTTAGGAAAAATCATGAATTTAATGAGATATTGATCATAAGTTCTCATCATTAAAAGCATAATAATAAATAATCCAAATAAATGATGAGATTGTAACATAAAACTCTTATAACTTTGATAAATTTTAATTTTAATCACCATAATCCTTATTTTTACATGAAAATAAATATATCCATGTTATTAAATTTCAAAAGGATAGTTTATAATACTCATAAATGAAGATATGTGTATATCATAACTTAAGTATTAAAGAATGAAAACTGAGACAAAAATACCTACCTGTTATAATATCTTCAAAATAATAAACCCCATGAAAGATTAATCCTAAAATGGATATTAAAATAAAAATTAATTTTATTATTATAATCATAAAATACATTCCTATGTAGTATATTCATCACACAATAAAAATAAGTACTGAATATGGCACATATCTCACAAAAATAAAAGTGAGATGAGAAAAACCCTTACCTAGAGTCTGATTTTCCACAAATTTTTTTATTTTCTTGGATACTAAACTTATGTTAAATATTTAAATTCTTGATAAAAGTTTTTGATTTTATTATTAATTTTATCTCAATTATTATCATGTTATATACAATTACATAATCGATTAATATTACATTTGAACATTTTGATCATATTCGAACTGTGTGTAAAAAATGACTTAGGTGGGTTTAATATGGATGAATAGGTAATTATATAAATATCTCCTAAGTAATAATAATAAAATAATTATCATATTAATACATTAATGATCATTCTTAACCCCATAATTAACGATGGTTGTGAAAAATAACTAACGTTACAATCATGGAGACC
Source organism: Viscum album (assembly GCA_963277665.1). Taxonomy (NCBI): domain Eukaryota; kingdom Viridiplantae; phylum Streptophyta; class Magnoliopsida; order Santalales; family Viscaceae; genus Viscum; species Viscum album. The sequence continues at coordinate 191,313,645 of OY728126.1, forward strand.
CAAGGTCATGTGTACGCATGAATAAAATTTTCATTTTTCAATGACAATTATGGAAATAAGGTAAGTAAAATTTTCCCCTTATATTGTAATAATAATATAATAAATAATATATTATTTAATTATTTATAGTTATATACATAATTCTTATGATGTGGTGGTGACAAAAGGAATCACATCACTTCAAGGAGGTGATAGTCCACACATCCACAAACAACATTATCATTTTTCTCAGTGAGTGAAAAGGTAAAAATAAAATGATATATTATATCTAAATAATGATAAATATGTAATAAATATCATCAATATATCATTTTTATCACATATATTTTTTATATTTATCCTTATTACGTTTATTGTAATGCATTAATGAAAAAGGAATCACATTACTTCGCGATGCGGTAGTCTGATGTACACATGAGAGACATTATCGTATCCCGTACGAAATAGAATTTAAGTGGTTATATATGATATAATGAATATATAAGTATAAGAATCTAATTAATAAATTATATAAACATTACATACGTAATCATTCCCAACCTTGATAGGTGATAATGAAAAAATGAATGACATCGTTTCACGAGGTCGTAGTTCGACGTACACACAAACGATGAATTCAAAATCCATTTTATGGAAGTGTGTGTGGTTTTAGGTCATGAAATTAACATAAAAATATAAAATTATTTGTATTAAATTTTTGGTATTATATAAAAATTATATGAGAATAATTAAAGTAAGTCAAGAATGAAATAAAATAAAAATTCTCATTGATGAGAATTACCTCTTCTTTGGGTTACTCTTTATGGTTTGAAACAAAGTCCTTCCTTGGTTGGATTTATGCTGAAATAAAGGATTACCAAGTGAGAGGAGTGTAGTTTATAATTAATTTTTCTATGTATTTTCTAAACTAAATATGTTTTAATGTGTTAAGTGGGGAGGATAGGTGGTGACCTTTTATAATTAAAGTGAGTGACACACTTGTAATGTTTTTGAAGGAGTTATTCGAATCAATGTTTTTTCATGCCCCCATGCCCCAATAATGTAAAATTATATATAATGTAATGTATAAATTCTAACTAATTCCATAAAATATTGTTTTTACAAATTTATAGGTATTTTTTAAACTGAATTTTAAGGTTTAATCCCTTGATAAAATCATTTTTAGCTTAATCGATGTGATTAATTTTAAATATTTCTACTAGTCATTATGGTAAAAAAATTAATTTCAACTTATGAGAAAAAAAGAATTATTATTATACCAAATATGGAATACATTTTTCCAAATTCAATTCATATATTTGAGAAAATTTCATTTAATATTAAAACTACAAATATAGATAGATAACGGGTTTTTAAGAAGAATAATAATTTTTGAAAAAAGATGATTCTTTATTAACTCCATGACTAATAATAATCATTGTACGAAGATAAAATAACTAAATAAATATATATATATTCTATAAATTTAATATAAAAAATTCATCATTAGGATTATTTTAATTAATTAAAATGGATAAAAATTATGCATTTTAAAATAGTTTTTAGAAAAACCTATATTCAAACCCAAAAAAAAAATTATACAAAAAACAAATATAAAGTTTTTTCAAAGTAATTAGGTGGAATAAATATAAATAAGTAATAAAAAGGTTAATTATTAAATATTCAAAATATGTTTGGACATTTAAATTAATTCTATTACTTAAAAGAAATGTCTTTTTACAAAAATCTGTATTTTCCACTAATTAAGGAAAAATCAATATTTTTAGAAAAGTCCAAATTTTTTGACCAATGTCAAATTTGACATTCTGATTAAAAAAATAAATTTAATTTTATTAATTAAATATTATAAAATTTTCAAATACTTATTATAATAACTTTTCATGAAGATAAGTAAAAATCCTTTTTTGATAAAAACATATTTATGATGTTTAAAATCACATTACTAAAAATTGATTAATTATTTACTATACATTTATCAACAATTTGTATTTATGAATTTATATATAAATATATATGTCATAAATTAGTCAATATTATTTATATCCACTAATTTAATAGCTTGGTTGTAACAGTAATATATATCATTGGTCATTTAAGTTCAATGTTGTTTGTTGAATACAATATTAAATATAAAAATCTTAGGATTGTAGATAATGCATAATATAATAAATGTTTCATGTTCTTTAAACAATTGAATATAATTTTCTTATTTTAAACTATATGGGTGTTACACTTGAAAACATTTCAATATCGTGATATGTGTAAACAAAATTGAATCTTCTATTATTCTACAAACTAAGTTAGGGACTAAAGTGGATTCCATAATTTCTTCACCTATTCATGTGTTGGACCGATATAATAAGAACAATGTTAAAAGACTTAGTGGTTACGATCCTTATTTAAAGGATATCCAATATGACTCTATCGTTCTCACAAAATGGATCAATTCATGATTTTTCTTGATCGATATACTAAAACCAAAGTAGATGGTTCCCATAACATGAACATGGTCAAATATTGTAGAACTAGTTATCTGAGATGAAACCTAATAATCATAGTTGTACCCTCTCCCATGGATCAATGAGACATCCTGAAAAAGTGTAATTTCTTCTCAGCTTCAAGAACTAGCCAACTATTCAGAGGGTTGGTGAATACTAAAGACTCCCCATAATGATGTTATTAGTGCTCTTACAAAAAATATACAGGTTATAGAGATTCATAAACACTTGATTTAACCTAATATGAATCTATATATATCATCGGTGGACCATAATACACAACCCATAAATTTAGGTACTTCTAGATTCACCACATTTAATGAAAGAAGTGACATAGTACAACACTTTTCCACCTTTTATAATCAGTTTGATTTGATGTCTGGAAATTTAGAATAGTAGGAAGTAACCAATATATGATTATTTGTCTAGACTTTTGAAGAATATTAATTTGTCTATTTAATCAACCTATCACCAATATCTATCAATACTGGAGTGTATCTTCTCTAGGATTTCCTCTATTAGTAAAATTCTAATATGAATTGGTCAAACATCATAAAACTATAAAATTATAAACAACATGATAACAAGTGTAGAAATATCTTTATTTCTTGGTGGGATGGACTAAAGTACTCTCTTGATGTGAACCTTCCCCCCAGTATTGTTAATGGTAATGTGTGTGGATAATGAATGAGATAAAGTATTCATGACTCTCTTCTCCCTGACATATCTGGGAATATTTCAGGAATTCACCAAGAGATATCAATGCCCTAAGGAATCCATGTTGTGGAATTGGTAATGGTTACACTCATTACCTACCCCACTCTACCTAAAAAGCAAACCATATTAAAAACAACTATTGTTACATAGAATCCATCCCCTAATCTAATTTATCTCTAGGTGTCCTCCAATGTATGCCCTTCCATGCATAACCTTGATAAGATAATTATTTCTATGGAATCAATCATCACCATGTTCCCATAATGCATTATTTGGATTGAAATAACATGATCTATTTTTTATGGATGTAAAAGTACTAGGATACCTCATATTTGTTTTGGAGATAAATTGTCTTAATCACTATATTATTAAGAGTCTATAGGAGGATAAAATTAAGATTAATAATTACTATTACACGTACCACATATTATTTGAAACACCATCAAGCTGCATCTCATATCCCAGGGCTCGCTCTAAGACTATGTAGGACATGAAATAGTTGAACTTAGTAATCTTTTGGGACATATGAAATATATATCAACCACACCAATAGATGAAAACTATTTGTGTGAATAAAAATATTTCTCTAAAAAGGTAGTCAGATATATGATGATTATCTATCTTATAAGTTGGGTATTAAAAATCATGGATTCATTTATGCCCTATTGACTCAACAAACTCTTCCTGTATGAAACTTACCTTCTTTGATGACCTCATGAGGTTTGTATCTATCCAATGTTCAAAATATATTATGAAAAAAACATAAAAAAATCAAGATAATTTCACAATATTTAAGCAGGTCTATATCCTTATGAAATTAACACCCCTTTAATTTGGAGAAGGTATAATTATCCGTCATATATTGGATGAATTTTCATACAAGGTTTTGAAATATTAATTTTTTAGTTTGATTGAATTTGTTGAATATTTCATATATCCCAATGATTAATTATTATACTCAATAATATTAAGATCTTCTAGTAGATTCTATTAAGGGAAATAGAAACATCATTTTGGAATTCATGATGCTTGAGGTTAACACAAAAAGAGTGATATATACTACTTATATTAAGGGAAAATATTTTACATAGGTTTAGAAAGAAAAAATTTCCATTTTCATATCTTCCAATGCACCTTTTCGTCTTATCATATTACTTGACTACACGGCTCAATTACTGCCATCCATGTATCGACCATATACTTCCTTCAATGACCGACCTTAATAATCAAATTAGTAGATGAATATGGAATATAAAATTAAAGCCACAATTCTGTATCCTTATAGAGCCACCATAATTATTGTTAAATAAAAAAACCTACGGAACATGATCATTCCTTGGATCATATTCATATTGTTCTCATGATCACATTTTTTATTCTTTTCCAACATTCAATACTTTTTTGACTCCTCCTATCAAAGGAGTAGTGTAAGGCCCCCATTAATTTTCTAATGATCCTTATCCAGTTTGAAAGATAGATATATTCTATTATATCCTACCATATCGATGAAGATGAACATAATTAGTACTAATCTATTATCTCCAAATCTAGGGAGGATGAGGGTGCCATCATTCTAGGGAACATTCCTTATATCTATTTATCAAGAAAATTTAATAACATATATATCCAGATATTCTTGGTGGGAATTGGGTATTGGATCAACCTTACCCCAATATAGAAATTTAACATGTTGGGGACTACTGAGGTAAAGTTTACCCCATCCAACTTTAAAATTTAATGATATGTCTAGAGTGATCTGAATTCCCATGGTAACAATAAACTAAATATCATGTATGATGATTTGGTATAAAATTAAAATTTTATTTTTATCTCATAGGAAACTTCCTAAAATTCAATTCTATGAAGTCCCTATATTCAAATACATATTGTACCCCCTCATCATATCAATGGGGTTTAATTATTATGTTATTGGTTAAGTTGGGGTACCCTTTAGTGATTTGTCTCTTTTTGACTCATGTGATGCTAGATACCTTGATGTTGGATATTATATCTGAGAAGGGAAGAAACACATTGTTGATTAGGCCGATCTTAAAACTACTCCCAATGACATGAAAACAACCTCAACATATCCCTGGGAGGATCTTGAGGACAACTTCCTCCTAAAAATCCTTATCCTGGAAGAAACAAATCCATATCTTGGAAACTACATCATCATGATTATAAAAAAATACATTTATGAAATAAAATTGTAATTATTACACGTATGAACTACTAAAACCATAAAATCCCACTCTTATTTCATATAGTAATTTTTTACCCATGCCTTTCAACCAAATTCACCACTTTGTCTTCCGGGGGGTTGACTAATTATAGATCGACCCAAAATAATTATTTTCACATAAAGGGAATTCCCTACTGATGAAGGCTACATGGTTCTGGGAATTTGTAATCTATCTCTATTGATTCCATAAATCTAGAGTGGTAATAAACTACTTTTATTGATTCTAATCCCACAAAGAGAGACAATTCCATACCAATCAACCCTATGGATGAGGATTCTCCTCTTCCCTCTAGTACTCTTGATTCTAATAAAGAGGATGTGGATGAGCCACTACTTGACATTGGTGAAGGAATCAATATAATTTTTGATGAACTTATTTAGGTAAACCTCTAAAATTATGTTGATTTAAGGCTAACCCTAATCAGTTTAGTCATTCCATTTCAATATGAAAAAATAGTACATTTCAGTTTTGAAATAGAATCGTGACACATTTTAATCAAACTAGAAAGATATTATAGGGATTTATTCCTAGATAATAATTTACTAGATATGTCTACTCATTGGATGTCATGGATTCATGTAAGAACTTCAGAAAATGTATCCCTCCCTTGGTTACATGGTTAAGGAAAAAGTTGATAAGATGATAAAATCCTTCTTTATTTTTGATGTTCAGTATCCTAAGTTAATGACTAGGATCATCCAAGTCAAGAAGAAGGAAAAATTTATTATTTTTATTGAATCATGAATCCTAAATCACAATTTGTTGAAGAAAAAATTTTCTATTCTAGTTATCAGGGTACTGATTGATGAAACTATAGGCTTCCCTGACCATTTCTTTATGAATAGTTATTCTAGATAAAATCATATTTAGATAGGTATTGATGATGAAGAAGACACTATCATCAGGGAACCTCATGGTAATTTTTTCTATTAGGTGATTCCCTTTAGTTTAATAAATTTTGGAGTGACCTATCATCCTTCCATGCACTATATATTCTTACTTCTCGTTGAAACACCTATATAGTGTTATGTGGATGATCATGTTGTTAAATATTTCTTACACTAAGACTACCTAAAATACATTGAGAAAGTTTTATTACTGATCTATACTCACCACCTGAAGATGATCCAATTTATGTGCACATTTAGTGTTACCTATGGGTTGATTTTATATTTACTTCTAGATACATAGGTATCAAGATTTAACAAGATCATATGATGGACACCCGTGTAATGACCCCACCCTATAACCACAGAGTGTTGTAGTGACTTTATGGACACCTGGCATATATCCATAATTTTATTGTTGACATGACCAAAAAATATAATACCTTTTCCCAACTGATTATGAAATGTGTCACCTATCATTGAGTTAAGGGATTAAAAACCTCATTCCTTAACATTAAGAAATATCTTCCAAGTTTTTCAGTTATGATTCCTCCCATCATAGGAAAAGCATTATATATTTATGTGGTAACCCAAGAGTATTATATTTGTTCCATCTTAGATTAGATAAATAATATTGGGAAAGTGAATGATATATAATGTTTTAGTGTTATATTTCATGACACATAGACCAAATCCTCTAATTTTTAGAGAAACTTCCTTGAATTGGCCTTCTTAATCCAAAAGTTGTGATACTATCTCTAGAACTATGGCATCTATCTAATTTTCTTATTCAACCCATTAATGTACATAATCAAACATCATATGTTAACAAGGTGGCCATTATTATGGGTAATGATCCTTTAATTTCACATCATTATGTCTTTCTCATAGAAGGATGTAAAGGTAAAAGTGTTGTCATACATCCTAATTACCCACCCAACCATAAAAAAATATCCACTAGATTTCAAATATTCTATATAATTATATATTTTCAATAAATTAGTAAGTTAGAAGATGGAAAATTCCCTTTATCAGGATCACTAAGAGTCATATTGGGATAAGAAACATCAACCATAATCTCAATAGGGTTTTCCTTGGATTTATTTTCATCACTCCCTCTAAGGAAATCAATTATTAATCCATCCCCTATTCAGAGGTGTGTACCAATAATGAAGCTGATTACTAGAATATAAGAATTGGTCTCATAAGGGATCTAGTTATTTTTGTTACATAGTTTCATGTGAAAGTTGATTCAAGGCTAGTATACAATAAGATTAGTAATGAACATGTTATTATAAAACAAGAGATTTTTTCCTTTCATAAATGCACACATTATTTTATGGCCCAATTTCTTTATATGTGGTAGTTTAATCACCTATAATAAGAAAATAATGATCATGAAAATACTCTTTCATGCTTGGACATGTATGTTTTAATTCTGGAGTATGGTGATTTCGTTATCCTTTTGGCACATTAGAAAGTGATCAGAAGATTTTTTCCTGATTAATTGGACCACCAAGTGAATCAAATTAGTCTATGAACCTACCAAGAAGGAACCTCAAATGAACATTTTATAGAGTAATAATCAGAATGGATGAATCACCTCATTGAGTACCTGTGACATGGAACTCTTTCATCAGAATAAGATGTGAGGGAGTTGGTATTCTTGTGTGGGGATTAATCTCATCCTCTATGATAACCCTAATTCAGATATAATAATATATAGTTTCATGTTTAATTAGATCCTTATCTATTTAATCTAATTAAAGTATATCCCTTGGGTTTTTAATATAACCATGCTGTCTTACGTGGGGTTGATCCATCAGGATTGGAGCTCTCCCATCAGATTGAAAGGTTGTGTTATTTTTGGACCACCGTGGTTTGTGACTCCATGAAATTATGTAATATGTGCAATGAATTATAAATTCATACTAACATCATACATTAGCTTATAGAGCTTCTACATTTCATGAGATATTATTATCCAAATAGTTTGTAGGGAATGGATGTCTTGGGTCCTTACCCACCATTGATTCTCCAATAGTTCATGTTCATCTTAACCTATATTGACTTATTCTTGAGAAGGGATGAAGCCACTAACATCAAGGATATCACGATTAAATATGAAATAAAATTTGTGATATCCCATATAATCCATCATTTGGGATCCACACACTATCTTTATAGAAAATACAACCAACTTACAAGCTGCTAAACTTAAAAAACTGTACACCAAATATAATATATTTTTTAACTATAATTCTTTATATCATATAAAAGCGAATTGAATGATTGAGTAGTTCAATAATACCCCATAAAATATCCTGTAGATGATGGTAGATAGGAACATGGAGAGATGGATTGAGAATATTTCTAAAAAAATGTGGGAATATCAGAGGATGACTTAGACTACCAACTATGAAACACCTTACTCCATGTAATATAGGAAAAAATGCGTTATTCTGATTGATATTTGATTTTTTTCACTCTATATAGTAATATATGAACAATTGATTACTTAAAAATATATCACGATTTCATAGACAATATTGCAAATCTTTGTGAGTAAATCTTCTAAGAAATCTTTAATTTGGAGTTCTGTAAGATTTTCATTTCTCGACAATTCGATATAAAGGTTTATTTCTGTTCCTTCCTCCTAGATGATGTAGTACTATGTTTGAAAAAATCATTAATACCATGGAGGAAACCACTAAATCTAGAGGAAAGGTCATAAGGACCCTTCACAATTCATATGGTTTACTCAAAATATTCATACTCATTGATCACCATCGACATGGAGTGTATCACACCTCCCTCTAATTAAAGTTCACACATGAAGTACCTTTGATGAAACATTGTTAGTTCACAAAGTATTTTTCCTATGATGTTAACATATATGACACAAAATCCAAGCTTCATGGATTTAATCTATATTAAATATAATCATTAATATATGGAATTAAACTGCATGGCCAAAATCCTAGTGACATAACACTAACTTAATGAATTTTTTTTGAGATGTAAAACCTTAAAATAAATTTGAACCTCATATAAGATACATGATACTAATATTTTTATAAAATAAACTTCACCATATGATGTTAAACCATGGGATAAACATTCTTCACACTTGATGTTAAACTATGTCGGTCCCAGTCATAGCTACATGACAATAAAATTTATTGCCAACATTTTTTATATGTCACCTAAAATAATATAAATAGCCCATTTACTTTACCCTAAAGGGAGAAACCTCTTTTTTATGTTAGTCTCTTACAACACTATCACTTATTAGAAATATGTGTGTATTGATTCACAACTAATGGGAAATATAGCGTCTCTTAGATGCCCCAATTTTGGTCCAAACTCTAATTCAAATTCTTACCCTATCTTATATTGGGGATTAAAACACCTAAATTGGGTTCTTTAGAATCACTTTGAATTAGGTTGACACACATATTGGAAACTTGGTTTGACACATGTACACTGATACTATCCATGAATGTACTTGAATTAATAATGGCGTACTACCCAAAAAAGTTGAAATTTTATAAAACAACCAATTTATTCACCCTCACAATATTATTCTTCCAAAATTTGAATCCTAATAATCCTTCAAGTCTGAACAGCCTCCATATATAGTGATGGTACAATTCCCTAATGGCCTACCTACCCTCCAGGGTAACTCCATACATAATTTTATAAGAAACATGATATGTATCGTGTTTTGATGAAATATTTAGTGTTCGAACATTATTATTTCCACATTATATGAAAATATTGTGATGAAAAAATTATTTAAAACCTTTTTAGTATTAATCATACACTCCCTTTTCTCTAAATTTTTGGTTCAGATCTTATAATTCTTGATTCAATTTATTTCCACCCTCCATTTTTCTACATGAACTTGAATGACATCGAAATTAATCCATTTTTATTCATGAGCATTGATCATGAAAATTGTTCTATGGAATTCCATGTTCTATACTCTCATGTGTGTAAATAAATGGTTTACTAATAATTTCCCATACCCATCATAGATCATGTTCAGTCTAGAATTTCACCATCATACCTTTACAATACAACTGTGACATGATAAAATCATGATATCACTTTTTTATGGTCAATGAAGAATGAAATTAAACCTGAAAAACCCTTTAGGCCCATCTTGTTCTTAAGGTAACCTGTATCAACAATCAGTTTACCAATTCCCATAGATATATTCTTTCTCCTGGTTCCATACTGATAACCTCACTAATTACTCTATACATCCATACCTTAAATTATGTTCATTAAAATATAAGGAAATTTGTTTGTAACTAGGAATACATCTCTATATCCCTTCATGTTAGGATCATATTACATATCATTCCTCACAAATTCCCTCACTACACTATTGGTGCTGGTTGCACAACCATAAAAGGAACATTTCCAAGGTCGATTCTCCATGATCATAAACTCACAACACTATATTTGGTCAAAGTAATGTACATTAAACCCTACCACCATTATTCCATCGAGAATAATCCTAATTTTCCTTCGGTAAGATAATCAAAGGCTCGATATGTTGACATCTCAAAAAGGATTTCCTTATAAAATTTCAAGCCTCTGATATCAAATTTTCCCCTCAATGACTTGGTCAAAGGGTTGAGTTCCAATGAACGTGGCACAAATCTTTCATAGTTAATCATCAATATTTGTAAAATACTATTTGTGTTCATTGAATCCCCTAGTTTAGTGAAAATTTAGAGTAGATCTATCACACCTTTTTACCCATTTTAGTAATCCTCCATATAGTATTAGACTATTGAGTCCAAAATGGTTCCCACTCTACCCTCATTTCATTGAGTTCTTTATCAGGACATGAACAAATATATATGAACTTAATATCTAGAAAACCTCCACCACATCCACACTATAAAAAATTAAAGTACATGGTCATGGTCCTCATATCGAGATACTAAATATATATAGTGGATCCATGATCCATTTTATTTTTTGAAATTAATTTTTTTACTTATTTTATTTCCTTTAAATATATTAATACACTAAATTTTTTATTGATTAATGTTTTATTAATGTTGATCATTTTATGATATTTATTTTCTTAAAATATATTTCCATCTCATTTTTTTATTGGTAATAACATTTCCAAAAAAAGTTTATAAAGAGTTCACAGGATAAATAAGTCATTTCAAACATTAAAATAACATTTTCACAATTTTTTCGCTATTCTGACATAGATAAATTGATATTCACCATGTAGCCACATCCTTAAACACATATCCCCATTGTTAATGATGTATATATTTTTGAAATCCATGTAGTGGATTTTACATATTATATTATCCTCCATATTTTGATTATATAACGATATACAAATATCTAAATGAATTGATTAGTTTTTTAAAAATAAAGGAAGATTATATAGACTAATTAAGAAGACATAAAATTTTGAATCAGTATCTATCATGTATAAATTAATTTATAATTTACTAAATGTTTCAATTCATATTTATATTTTTTCTTAGAATAGTCTTGGTTCTATTTTTTAATAATAACTTGAGATGTAGATGTCAAATTATTTTTATTCTTAATTATTTTGAAAGCTAAAGAAATTGTCTAAATATATTTCAACTCAACCAAAATGTGATTCTTCTATTTAGTATGATAGTTTTTTCTAAAAATCTTTAGAAATCTACCTATTAATTTTTTTAGCAAAAATCTGATATGTGAGAAATTCAGCCTCATCGAGTCATCTATATCTATGTTCCTATATGAATTTCTCATGTCAATTATTTCTTTCTTAATCACTTATGCTAACCGACTATGTCGATTTTGCCTACACAAATCACTTACATTGATTTTTCCTATTTTATTTTCTTATATCTATTTGGCTACATGATTCTCATTCATAATTTTTATTTTGGGAAGAGTGAAAAACCCTACGTGTATTGGGGAATTTGTTTAATGAAATAATATAAGTTGTTCTAAAATATATAAAATGTATATCATTTTTATATTACTTCATATTTAAATTTTATTCATGTTCATTAATTTTTTTAAATTTTTCTAATGACAACATAAATTCTTATTAATTATATAGAATATGTGTGAATTGTTTTGAAATGTTTTGAAAATGTTTTTAAGAAGATCAAAGAGTGTTTTGTTTCCACACATTATACCTAAAACTTGAAACTCCAAAATCTTTTTTTGTATTTTTATATATTTTTTCATAGATTATATTATTTATATATAATAGTAGTGTATATTTGACTCATTAAACAATATTTTTCATTTTATTTAATGAAGTGATATTTATTTTTTGATATTTTATGAATTTCTATTACTTTTCATTATAAAAAATGTTTTTTAGTTTTGTATTTCATATTTCAAATTTTTATTTTCATGTGAACATCCATTGATCTATTTTCATAGAGAAATTTTATTTTATTTAATGAGTGATTTATTGTATTTCTGAATCAGTCTTCATTATTTTAAATTTAGGTTTTGACTTGAGTGATTATAATGGAATGACAATTTATTATTTTTTCCTCTATATTTTTGATAATCTAATTTTTCCTGATTTCGAAATATATAACCACATCCAGTTGTGTTGAGTTTATTTTTTGAAATGGATTTTGAGCCTTACTACTAAAAATTGTGTGAAAGTGAAAAAAGTTATGACATGACACATTTCAATGAGAGGTTTTATATATTAAATTGATAATATGTGAAGTGTTTGGTGGTTTTGATACATTGAACTTATATACATTATTATAATGTTGAATGTCTCTCATTACTATTTTGAAATTTCTCGAGGGATAAAAAATATATTTAATGACATCATTTACTTCCTTGAAGAGACAGTCGACCTGAACAAACACCCAAGAACTTGTACATGTGTTTTATTACTATTCAATATATTTAATTCTGGTTTTTTTTGTTTAAATTATTCCAATATCTCACATTCTATCACTTTTAGTTTAAATTTTTACATTTAGATGATTTTTATCTATTTGGGTTGTGTCTTCTAGATTCTAAAGTCAGGACCGTTAAGGTTATGAGTCCAATTATCTAATGTCAGGGTTTTAATTAGGTTGTTACTACCCATAAAAAATTCTTGTGTATTTTGGATATTCTTCCACTATAAAAAAATTTATATCTGTGTTATGATTACCCTTCACAAATCTGGTTAGTTCAAAACATATCTCTGACCAATTAGAGAGGTATTAAAGTATACAAGGTACAATTTAGGCCAAAATAATTTAAAGAAAATCATTATATTCCTTCCACCGTCTTATTTCTAATCATCTTAAACAAATAAAATTGAAAATTAATCCATATAATTAATCTACATGTTTAAGATATTTTAATTTGTTCTTTTCACCCACACTATAGACCACCTGTTATCTTTATATCCAACTTAACAATTGGAATCAGAGGAATACCTTCATATAATTTTTCAATTTAGCTCTATTGTTTATTTAATGATACTAAATATTGGTATAAAAGGATATAAATTCTTAAGGATAGTATAATGTTTTTATTAATTTTATTGATAAATAACAATTATAATTAAATGTTGTTCCTTTTGGAATTTATCCAATCCTTATATGTAGTTTTTTTCCAATTATTTTCTATGACCAAACATATTAATAAAAATATTTAAATGATAATAAGAATTAATGAAAACAATTGATTGATTTATCAGAAAACAAATAACATTTATGAAAATGATTATGGATACTGGTGATCTAAAATATAGTTATACCTCAAAAATTTAATCATTAAACACTGGGTGTTTATAAAAGAAATGTAACAACTAATTAAATATGACCCGGATACTCTTACATGAAATGATTCTGTGAAATATGTTTTAAATTAATATGTTTTAAATATTTTATGTTGTTTTATTAGTAAATGTGTGTTTAGTCATGTTTTATCTCATGAGATAGCTCATGAAATATGGAATATTTTATAAGTTACTCACCATGTCTCAAAAAAGTTGATTTGAACCAAACATGGAATTCTTGAGAAGAGAACCAATTTTTCAATATGGGTGGAGATGAATGTACCAATCATATTTTATGATTATTAAAATGAATTTTCAATGTAATGAAATCCCTTAAAGAAGAATTGGAGAACCACATAGTAGTTGAAAGAGTCATAAGAGTTGTATCAATGAAATGGAATACAAATAGGCTTTTTATTAATGAATGTATTAATTTCAATGAATACACATTGAGTGAACTCATAAAATCACAACATAAATATTAAAATGAACTAAACAATATTGAAGAAGAGGAGACTATAAAGAAGAAATTAACTTCTTTCAAATAACATGTAAACATTATTCGACCTCTCTTGAATCTCTTGCATAATAAAGTGACAAAAGAGAAATTAAAAATATAAGAAAATATAATTATAATTCAAAGATGATAAATAAAATCTTCCAAAAGTGACCAAGTAGAGATCTAAATAATGATCAAAAATAAATTAAGTCCACTATATATGGTTCATATGTAACATATTATGAATTTTGAAATGATGGATACATCAAAATAAACTATCCAAAGTTGAATCAATAAAGGAGAGAAAAAATATAATAAATAATTAGAACATGATTATATCACATGATAGACTTTAAACAAAGAATCAGATTTAAGTAATGAATTCAGAATTGACCAAGAGTTATCTGACCTATGATTGATGGAAAAAATACAAATAATATTAGTAATTATTCTAATTCAAGTTATTATTCTTATAATGATGGTTATAGCTTTGATGAGTTTTATATTGAATATAGAAGCCTTCAAAAAAGTTTTTTAAGAGTTACTACAATATATATAGAATTAAAAGAAGGAAAGAAGAGGCTAATCAAGGAATATAGGGAGGTCAATAAAGAAAATTATTCTCTTAAGGATGATATAAAAAATTCAGCCTCCTGTTCAAAAAATATGATTTATGGTGATTTAAATTCAATTCAGAAGGATAATGGTACAATTAGAAAAGAATTTCCATGAATAAAATATATGTTAACTAATTATGATCCTGGAATGTAAAAATATGATAAAATAATAGCAATATTGAAAATAATAATGATAAAACAAGTTATGGTTATAATCCATTGAGTACTAAATTATAGAAGAATAATTTTGTTAAAAGTTTTGAAGGAATGGTTTATTCTATTATGTGGTTTAAATTTTTTAAGTAAGGAAATTATGATGATTAATCATATATTAGGTATCCTAAATCTCTTTTATATACAATGACATTTATTTTATAGGATTTATCAGCTGGAGTACTTTATAATAAACATTTTTAATGAATTTGGGTACCTGTAAATTCTATTGATAACCCAATTGGACATAAAATAGCATGGTACCAAAAATTTCATGTAATTTATTTCGATAGAAAAAATTCAATGGATTTCTCAAGAAAGATACATCGTACATGGAAAATGGATATTTATAAAAAAGGACCAATGACCTTTCAATTTTTATTTCTTATACAGAATGTGATGGAGGCTCTACTATTTTTTTAGACAACTCTAATAGAATGATTAATGGATTTGGTGAAGTATATATTTCAAATATTTTCTAAATTTAAAAGGTTTTTTAAAGATTTATGTTTTGAAACATAACATAATTAGTATTTCAAAATTATGTGAACATGGAGTGTTTGTTAGATTTTCAGATAATTATTTATTAGTTTTTAAAAATGAAATTTAATTATTTTATGCTAATAGAAAACGTAATATTTATTATTTTACATTGTCTTAACCATATAATAAAAATTTTAAGTGTCTAAATGATATAGAAAAGGATTATGTTCTTTGGTATAAAAGGTTTTAACATGCTTAATTTTGAATGATACACATTTTATCCAACACGCCATTCTTCTAGATTTACCCAAGTAAAATGTGAGTAATTATTTTGTTAGTGATTCATTCATTAGATATAGGAAGTAAAAGAAATATTTCAAATATATATAATCATGTTAACAATATTATAACACTTGAATTATTTCATATTGATTTATTTAGTCTAATGAAAATTCCAGGTAAATTTGAAGGTATCATTTTTTGGTTATTGTTGACTAGTTTATTATATTTACATGGATTTATTTTATGTCTCTTAATCATGAAACCTTACCTTTATTTATTTCTTTTTTTCTATATAGTTCAACATTCTAAATCATGATTAATTGTTTCTTTAAAAAGTTATAATAGTTCTAAGTTTGTTATAGATAATTTAGAAAAACATTGTAAAGAAAATGGATATAATCATAATTTTTATACTTCTACAAATCGACAAAAATGGTTTTGTAGAATAAAAAATTGGAACTATTCAATAAATGGATCTAAATATTCCTAATGAATATATATTAACACAATATTATTGGCATAAATCTATTAATACTACTTTATATTTTTTGAATGGAGTTTATGTTTGAATTTATTTGAAGAAAACCCTTTAGAAATTGTGAAATGGTTGAAACCCAAATTTCGGTTATTTAAATGATTTTGGTTCTAATTATTTTATCTTAAATATTGAAGATAATTTAGATAAGTGTGAAGCTAAAATTTTTGAAGGTATATTTCTTGGTTATTATTATAATATTGAAGCTTATAGTTTTTATTACAAACATAAGTTGAATGTTGAATAATTCTAAATATAATTTTTTATAAATTGTGTGATGTTTGGAAATATATTTTGGAAAATATTGAAGTTGATTTCAATGAGTCAAATTTTTTTGAAGAAAAAACTATAGAGAGTATATATTAAGAGGGATGAAAAGAATTCTCAATGTGGTCCTAGATCATGAAGTATTAATAAATATGATCTCACTTACAATTTGATTAGTAGTGTTTATTCTAGTATGAAAACCAAAATCTCTACTTTAAAATTCATTTAAAAGTCTAATTTTTTTGATCCGGTGTTTACTAATGATGTCAAAGTTTAAAATGATTCAAATTGTATTATTTCTATACTAGATGATTTTAATAATTTTTTTGAAATAATGTTTTTTATTTTATTTTATTTCATGGGTATAAGATGTAAATTAAAACAAATTTTGATATTTAGAAACTAGATAAAAGAATCTAGATATATATTAAATAATAAATCTATACTTTTTCCCGTAGTGTACTCTCATGAAGAAGGTACATACTATGAAGCCTCATTTTCTACTATTTCCATGTTAGAGTCTATTAGAATCTTATTATTTTTTTCTTTTTTTCAGGGTTTTAATTTATATCAAATGGATGTTAAATTTTATTTATTATATGGATTTATATATGAATAATTTTATTTTACTCAATCTCTGGTTTTGAAAATATAAAATTTCATAATCATGTTTTTAAAAAATCTAATGATTTATATGGTCTCAAACAAACACGTTATACTTCATATGAAATAATTTTATTGTTTCAATATAATAATAGTATAAATAATGTAAATTTTGATCGTATTAATTTTATTTATAATGATATTCTAATTGTGAAAATTTATGTTGATGATATAGTTTTTTGTTTTTTCATTCGGTAAATTTCATTGTAATGATTATTTTACTTAGATGTCATCTATGTTTTACAAAAACATAGTGGGAGAATACAAGTTATTTCATGGAATTGAAATTTATAAAATGAAAAATGTTATATTTATTAATCAATACAAGTATTATAAATAGTTGGTTAAAAGGATTGGTCTCAATTCTTGAAAATCCATGAAAAATACTTTGTGTACTAGAGGAAAATTAGATTCTGATACTTTGCGTATATCTATTGATATTAAATATTATAGAGGCATGATAACTATCCTTATTTATTTATCTATATCTAACCCAATATTATGTTAGTGTTTTCTTATGTGTAACTTTTCAAGATGATCATAATGAGAGTTATATTAAATATTTTAAAATAATAATTTTATATCTTAAAAGAACTAATAACACTATTTTATTTTATTAAATGTATTATAGTGTTGATTTAATATCATAGTCTGACTCTATTTATAGAGGTCATATAATTGAAAAAAATAACATCCTGTATGCGTCATTTTCTTGTAATTTTTTTTAATTTATTGGTGTTATAAAAAATAAAATTCTATTGTTGTATCTATTATAGAAGCATAGTATATCTCTATAGCTAGTTATTGGGCCGAAAGTTTATGGATTGAAATAATTTATGTGATTTTTTATTTACCTTGAAAAAGTTACTATTCATTGTTATGATAAAATATAAATTTATATTTTTAAAATCTTTTATAAAACATTATAACAAATCACATTGATGTTAGCTTTTATTTTATTAGTGATAATATGAATAAGGGATGCATGGTTTTTGATTTTATCCACACTAAAAATAAACTTGTAGATATTTTTTCTAATATATTATACATTAAATTGTTATAAAATATTAAAATTGAGCTTAACATGCTTGAATGTTAATAGTTTTATGTTTTCTTATGTTTTGTGGGAGGTTAAGTACATTTATATACTAAAATTTTCAAATTTTCAAGAAACCTCAAATATTGGAAATCATTTGTTTTTCAGATTTTTTTGTTTATTTTCTATTCATACTTTTTTTATTATATAAAAATTTTAAATACTATCATACATCATAGATGATGTTAAATCCTTGTTTCAACCTCTATATTTCCTAAAATAATATTTTTTAAAATAATTATAATTATTATTTCTCATAAAATGTTTAAAAATTCTTCTATAAATATTTAATTATTTGTTTTAATAATGGATGAATTTTTAGTGTCTTATTGATAAAATTTCTTTAAAAATAATAATTTATAGTTCTTAATTGACATATATTTTAAAATAATTATTAAATAACACTATTTATACTATTAATATTCTTTCTAAATAATTTTTATAGAAACTTCATCTTTTTGATAATTAAAAAAGGGGGGGCTTTTTTTTGAAATCATAATTGATTTTTTAATTAGGAAGGGGGGATTATAAGTGGATATTTGAACTACCTTATGTCTTGATAATTATAAATAATTTTTTTTTATTTCCTCTACATTTATTAATTCATTGAATTGTGTATTCAAAAATGTGTTATTATTCTTGTTCATATCATATTATTATATCCCTAAAAATATCTTTTGATGTCATATTTGTATTATTCTAAACATGTTAAACATGTTTCATGAAGAGTTACTAGGATAAATTATTCATTTGTGACCTTAAAATATCATTTTATATGTTTTTAATTGTTATTAAAAACCCAATCACTGTTAACCATGTAGTAAAATTTTAATGATGTAGAATATTCATAATCCACATAGAAATTTTGAAATCCCCATAGACATTTTATTTCCTACAAACCCCATTTCTTGTATAATTAATTTCCCTTAGTATTTTTCCTATATCAAATTCATACACATCATTCAAGAAACTTTGTCTACTGGGATATTTCACTCACTAACATCTCTATTTAGTGGGATTTTTCCAATGGTCAATTTATTATTCTGATCCCAACCCTTCCACCCATGTTGTACACTCTCATGTGATATGGGTAATATTTTTAAATTTCTTGTTTTCTACCTTAATAATGGATAACATATTCCTAAATCTTTTAGTGGATTTATTCCGACATGAGTGAATAAAACCATATTTATGGGCAGGGATCCCTATTGAGTCAAGATGAATAGAATTAAACTTCACCACCCTAATTTACACATTTTTAGGATGACTATACTATAATTTTGGATCCATATTCTACATCAAATTTTTTTCACCCCACAATTTATTGGCCACCAAACCTTTGATATATGAATCATGACCATAAAAATTTATGTATTTCATCCCAAGGATGTTTGTTAGTATCATGCCTCTTCCAAACTCAACTCACACTATGTCATATAATGTTCTATCACATGAAAACTCCCCTAAGACATCTTGAAACATGCTCTAAGAATTTAAACAAGAAGCACCCTCTAGTTCATGTTTTGTGACCATAAGCTATGAAAATACCCTTATAATAGTTTCAATGTTAGTGTTGAATCTCTATTCACAAATAAATTTTCTTCACTCTTCATGTTGGATAGAAAACATATTACTATTTTTCCAAGAATTACATCCTCAAACTAGGACTTCAATCCATGGGATGATATACCATATATACTCAATTTAGATTTTCTCTTATCTAGATAGATAGAACATCTAATCCCTTTAGAAAATGATCTATCATTTACATTTTGTGGCACCCAATGGTCCAAGAATCATGACCTTAATGAATGTTCATACCATCTTGAGTATCTTTGTGTGACACTAACAACCTTTCTTGGATTTCATAACCTTTCAACCACACTAAATATATCAACCATCATTTGGTCAAATTTATATAACGATAAACTATAGGAAACCTCATTTATAACTCACTCTATGACTTTAAACTATGTGTAAAACATCCATTCCACAATTCTGTAATTCAAACTACATATTCCTTATAGCGTGACATAAAACCTCATGAAAAACATTATCCCTTGATTGAGTGGATTCCTCCTTTTGAGTGTTTGATTGCCTCTACATAGTCTTACAAAAAAATGTGTGACATGATTCATATTTTCATGGGATGCAAACTAATATTTATATTCCTCATTCTGGATCCATCAATGGTATTGGTACCCATTCACTAATTTATTCTATTTATGAGACCTTGAATGAATATTATTATGAATTATCCCAAGTTTTTTCCTAGTAACCCATCATTTTCAATATCAATTCTACATGTGAATCATATCTAGATATAATCTTTTTTTCCCACTTCAATGTTGTTAAACAACCACATACCTTCTAGAATTATGTGTGATTTGATTCCCTTTTTCATGGATTTCATAGTTATGCATGGATCTCCTATCTCAAGTCTATCCATAAGTTTCCTATCACCTCCACCTAATCTCGATATTTGAAGTTCCTTTAATAGATATTAGTGCCTTACTATTCAATTGGATAGTGTTTCATGTGGGTGGGAGAGGTCATGGCTTCATAACCTTGACACTATAGCTCCATTATGGTACATGAATCATGACCATAAATAGTGATCCTTTTCTCTTAATATTGTGTGTATTGGAATTAAAATATTTAGTGCACATTAATTTTTTTCTCTACTCAGCTCCAAATGGACCATTTATTTTTTTAGATCCCCACATAATGACCTTAAATCACATACCATTTCTCTTTGATTACATCCATATCGACATTGGTCCAGAAAATTCATTTCATGTTTTCATCATTTCATAGTACTATATAAATCAACTCATCCAGGGTCTATGATCAATGGGATTAAACTAGTCCTGCATTGGTCCATGATCCATAAAGTCAAACTGGTAGAAACCCATTTGTCCCTGAAACACGAACTTAAACTATGTCCCTTCATCTTTTAGGAAATTTTTAATAGTCCCAGGGCATTCTAAATCAACGAAGTTTTCTTCACACAAATTAGATATATATCCTTCTTCAATCACCAAATCCAAATGATCTTAATCTCTATTTCACTAGGAAAAAAATTTAGTTTCCCCAAGGCTTGGTCAAACCCATATTGAGGTTATTCTACTTTCAGAACTCCATAAAACCAAATTCCTCCATTTGTGTGATAAGTGTTTGAAAGTGTAATGCCAGGGTTCCCTGATCTCCCCTTTATACCCTCATTTAACCCCCAATTTTTTATATCATGGGGTTTGAATTACCCCATTTAAATTTCATTTCAAAATTGGATCCCCTATAATGATGGAATAATATTAAATAGGCCCACATCCTATATATGTCACATGATCCAGAGGATTACTCATGAAATTTTTTTATTATTACTTAATGAAAATAGTCAATGATCAATTGAAAAATTGTTTTCCCTATTATATATGGCATGGAAGTGGAATTTTTGTTTCAAATATTTTCAATGGTTATCCTCAACCTTCCCTTCATATCTCATTTACAATTCATATTCTAGAACACACAATTTACCTTCTACCACTCGCCATTGTTGAATTTGAATATTAATATCCTCAATGTCATACTTTCACACATTGTGGTATATTTTTTGGTTGAAACATTTTGATAGTTTTTTGTATAATAGGAAGTCTCATATTCATGGGTTATTATAGTGGTCAACATTTCATTCTAATCCCAACCCGTTCTTCCAAAACACTCTCATGTGACGTGATTAGACCAAAATTTCCCCTTATTCTATAAAATAATCATGGATTATATGGTATTCAGTATTTTGGAATTCTTTTCTATAAAACCCCACTATTTTATATGAACACTATGTTCAATAGAGTAAACAACACGCAACATCATGCTTTAGAGAAACATGATATATTATTATATAAATGTTATTGTTATAAAAAAACCATTGAATTTATGGGTATGACTACTATAAAACACATTATAATATATATGACATGTTCTTAGTCAACTAAAATATATGGGATAATTCTTATAAATTATGTATTGACTTTTTAGAAGTCTTTTTATTCGTCAAAAATACGTTTTCATCAAAAATGAGTATCAATAATTTTTTTAAGAATATTTTAAATAAATTTACCCACATTTATAATTTCTATTTTATAAAATTCTACCATTTTATCAATTATCATATAACATTTATCCAAGGGTGAAATTTTTGGTATTTTTTGGAAAATAGAGATTTTTTAGTGAATAGTGACATGTACAAGTTTTTTTGAAAAAATATCATTTATTTTCATTTAAAATTCACATTAGGTATATAATATTTAATTAAATTATGATAAATTTAATTTACTGAGAAATAATCTAATAGATTAAATTAGAATTATATTTATACATGATTTTGGTATAAGTTCATTTTTAGATGAAAACATGTTTTTCTATTTTTTTAATTACTTTTTTTGCATTTAAATTAAAATTAATTTTTTAATTTAATGGAATTAAGTATGATGAAATTAAATTAATTTTTTTTTTAAATTCAAATTTATCCTAGGATTAATTTGTTGATATTTTTCTGAAAAATGTATAATTACGCTAAATAAAAAAATATAGTTTTTATGAAATATAGTATCTTTTATGTTATCTACATGACATATATATGATTTAAAATCATATTAATAAAATGGAAAAAAACATTAATGAAAATTTACTAAAAATATAATATAAAATTATTTAATAACATATTAATAATAATTTATTTCATGACGAATAAAAAATTCATTTTCAGCATCGACACAGTGTTTCACCACACTAGAAAAGGAATATTTGGTATGATAAAGATAATATTTATGAAAGAAGAATTATTTTATTAAGTTGGTTAACAAATATAATGTATTATTTATTATTTTTAATGATATATTTGAAATTTTTAGTTATATAAAAAGTAAATTATCTAAAATCTTTTGCAATGCTTATACATGGCCAGAAATGTCAAAATAACTTATAAAATTAGTTTTCAACACATATATTTGAGTAAATATACATATTGAGAGTTTTTATAATATTTTTTTTGAAAATAATTAAAAATTTTAGGAAGTTAATTTTTATAATTTTTATTGATAATATAACCAAGTTAAATAATAACAAAATGTTGACTAAGTGCCTGTTAAAGCAGTAGGAAACTCAAGTAAATGAATTTAAAAAATCTAAAAGTAATAAATATTGAATATGTTATGGTATCCCAAGAATTTTATAGATATATATAATATATTAGGTATTATTAATTTTTTTATTTTAATTCCATTGTTATCTAGTTGAAATTAATGTAAAATTAAATTAATAGTTCCAACAATGACATTAATGATATTTCATAACCAATAATTTTATATTAAATCATTTAAAATTAATAAAAATATTTATGTGTCCAAATTATTGGGAAATGTATTAAAATATTTAATATTTCCATTTATTTTTCACTTTTCCTTTTATAGTGAATTTCGTGACCCCTAACGAGTAAAAAAATATATTACTGTGGTAATAGTAAAAATGGTTAACCAAGAGTTAAAGAAATAGATAAGGGTGAAAATATTACAATTTTTTTTGAAATTTTAATTTAAGAGAGTATTTATACTAATAAAAATATTATTTTATCAATATATCAATTTTCTTCTACCATTACATGAAAAAATATTGATATAAATTTAATACATTAAGTAATTACAAGAGTGCCCCTCCCATAAATTTTGAAAGGTAGCCTTCTATCCTCTCTTCCTAACATATTTTAAGAACCATATTTTAGAAAATTCCTAACAAAATAAATTCCAAACATCCATAAACACATCTTAGAGGACGTATTTTTGGAATATGACCAACATTATAGGACTTAGGTGATAATAAAATAGAGGTTGTCTAAATAAGAGATATAACTTTTGAACCAATGTTTTTGTTTTATTTCTTATTCTTCCTCCTTTAAATCTATTATAGTTGTTGTGCTATAATAACCTTAGTATATACCATTTCATTCAATTTTATTATTTCAATTTATTTACCTATATGCATATCCTCTACCATAAAATGGTAAATGAAACCATTATTTATGTGTACAAGGGGCTACCGCCTCACGAAGAGGCGTAATTAATTTTCTATCCCCAGCTCTCAATGTTTATTATAATTATGGATATAATGTATATATATTATTTTAATGATATAATTATAATTATATTAGTATTTTATTAAATCTATTTCGAACCTTTCCATCCTCTGAAAAGTGATAACGTTGTTCTTGTGTATGTGTGGATTACGACCCCCACGAAGCGATGTGATCCATTTTTCATCACCACATCAGATGAGAAATATATATATGTGTTTTGAAATAGGTAATATGATATTTATGATATAATAATAATTATATAAAGTTAAAATAATTTTTACCTAATTTCTCTCATGTTTATTGAAAAATTGAAATGTTTCTCATGCGTATCTATGGCCTACCTTCTTCATAACTACAACGTAATTCAGTTTTCATAACTAAATTTATGGTTTGGTGTTAAAATTATATTCTTTTATAAAAATTATAGTTATTTCATGATTATTTTCATTTAAATGTTGAAATAAATAAATCTTTGACCATATTCAACCCACCTAATTTATTTTATACATTTGAGTCAAGTATCATCCAAATGTCTATATGTAACTTAATTAATTAAGTTATTTAATATAGCATGGTAATAAATAAAAAGGGAAAAAATAAACATGAAAAAGGTTCTTAATAAATTAAATGATTCACAAAATTTTATTATACATTAATATATGGAACAAATTCGATTAGTCAAACTCAAGTCAAGGAATACATTACCTTAAAACCTTGTTTTAAATATTTCTATGATTTAATTAAAAATAATTTTTATCCATGTCAATATTCTTAAAATTATATATTTATGTATTAATATTGACATAAATGAATTATAAATTAAATTTTATGTCACATTCCAATTTATTTTATTATTTAAAAAATTAATACTGTAATGAATTTAATTTTGAATGTTTTGATAAAAATGTAATGTTCTATTTCATTGTATATCGAGTCAATGGGTTTTACCATTACTATAAACATAAAATTGATGTTTATATTTCATTATAATATTAAATATTTTATTCAATGAAAACCCCACCAGCCTGATATTTTGGTTATTTTCAAAAAGGGTTTTAAATTATTGGATATTACAATATATTGAAATGTATTTCTTAAGGGTGAAAATAATATTTTTATGAAAATGGAATATTTCATGTTTTACGATTATGTTATAGTTCATATTAATTATTTATGATGATGAGTGAGTTTTTAGTAAACCAAGGATGAGTGGTTCCATTAAAAACCCTGGAAGGGTGATTTGTTATAAACAAAATATGAGTGAGCCTAAAATAGATCTCAAATGCATTGGGTAAAGGGGGTGTAGTTAACTAGTTAGGTTTCTCCTAAGAGATTATTAGAATATACCAGGTTTTTTATGCCATTTTTCAGAGTGATATGAAAACGGTAAAAACATTTAGTGATATGATTTAACTAGGATTTCTTTAAGTTTTTATGAAAATATATGATTTTAAAAGGTAAACTAATGGTATTTTATATGAAATAATATTATACCATTTTTGGGTAAATGGTATTTTTTTCATTAAAATGTTTTCAATTTATTATTATATATTATAGTATAAAACCATGATGATAATTTTACATTTATGATTTATAATGAATTTTTTTATGATAAACTTAGTGTAGTAGAGCTATTTTCATGTTTATTGACAATTATTATTTGAGCCCAATGTTTATTAATTTAAAGGAACACTCTATTTTACAGTCACATGATATTAAAATGTATTAGTGAGTTTATTTAATCTTTTTATTTTCATAACCAATATTTTTGTTCCAATTCCATATTTTCAAATATTTTTTATCGAGTATTAGGATGATTAAGAACCAATAAAAAGTCAATTTGAATGTCGTAAAAATTTTTGTAGAAAATAAATAATGTTTCAAATGTTTTTTTATTATGAAGAAATGAATGTTGAGTGGAAATTTATACTATTATATGTATGGACTTGTTACAAAAGAGTTATGAAATAATTCTATAAAACTATAATGATGAAATGACCTTTAGGAATAAATAAAAATTATTTCATGATTTAAAACTAATGATTTTGAAATATTTTAATGCTAGGACCTTATAGTTGGTATTAGAGAAGGGTTGGGATAACTTTAGTTGTTAGTACATTATTTTAGAAACAGAAAAAATTCCTTTATAAGTATAATGTAATGTTTGTTAAAGATAATTTTGGGTGTTATTAGACGGATAATTATGGTAATTCAGTGGCTTATATGACAAAATAAATTAGTTGATATATAAAAGAAGAGAAGGATTAAAGTTTTATTAAATTTCAAAGGTATTTTCTTTAAACTTATAGATTATTTTCCTTTTAATAATTCATTTCATGATTAAACCATGTTATTTTCAGCAGATTATGTATTTTTTTTATCAATATAGAAGGAAAAAGATCTTGAATAAACTTTTTATAAATTCGAGATTATTTTAACCTTACTATTATTGAAAAAAAATCAAATGATTTTGTAATATTTTTTTCTATTAAAATTAAATGTAAGATTATATTTAAGTTATCTAACACATTTTGATTTATCCTAAAAATATTATGGGTCATGGTATATTTTTTATTTGATTTCTATACATTATTTATTTCATCTTTAACAAAAATAAAAATACAATAATGTAATTTCCCATCTATTTTCATGAAGATTTACATCATTTAGAAAGTTAAAGGGGATATCATAAAAATCCATATATTTGGATTTAAGGTATTAATTATTTTATTATGTTCAGTCTAAAAAATTGGAACGGGTTGATATCGAAGAATTTAAAGGAAATAATTCATATATTTATTTTTTAGAAATGAAGTATTATATAAAAAGATGAAAAATCATGGTTAAAGGTTTAAAAAGGAAGTTTAATTAAGGATGTGTTTATGTATCAATTTTTCGTAATTATGATTTATTGGTTTTATCAATAATTTTGTGGTATATTCAAAATTTTAAAAGAATAATTAAAAACTCAAGGGTAACTATTTAATAGATATAGTTTTTAAAATTTGGAGACATATGTTATATATAAATGATAGATTTGGATAATGGTGTTGAGAAAAAGTAATAATTTTAAGAGAAATTCAATTAAGTTCATATGATTTATGGATTAAGAATATTTGTTTTTTTTAGAAAAAATAAAATATATAAAAAACCAATGAGGTCAAAGATTTATTTGATTAATAATTTTATTTTTTGAGGAATCGCAAAATATATTTTTCTATTAATGTTATATGATTACGGTGAATTAGAAATATGATTATCATATAAGTTCTTCCATTTATAATGGAATTATATTTATGTAGTTTTATTAAAATTATAACCCATAGGCTAGATAAAAACTCATCATATTAGGAACGGTTGGGGGCTTGAACTCACAACCAAAGGGTGATAATTGTTTAACACCTACCACTATCCTAATTGATTCCATGATTAATATGACATTGTTTTTTTATTTAAATGATTTGACATATAAAAATTAAATTGATTATTGGAAGCATATAAAATTATTTGATAGTCATGTTATTTTAGAGAAAAAAAATTTCATATTAATATAAAAGATATGAAATAGTTAAATTAATTTTTCTTATCGTGAATCATATTATGGGATCAAATATTTTTGATTTTTTAGTATTTACAGGTGATTAATGATATTTAAGAGAAGTTTTTTTGGGGTTGAGGTTTATGCAACCCTTTTTTATAATGTGTAGGAATATTTGGAAGAAAATTATTACATTTTTGTGTATATAATATGAAAGATATGAGATAGTCATTGAGGCTATAAATTTATTAAAAGATGACGTTATTGAGGTTCATTGGTATATATGATTACTTATTTATGTAATGACTCAATTTGAACTTTTTTTATTTCATTATAGAATGTTTTATACATTATGGATATTGTCTCTCCGTGTGATTACCATTTTTTGGTTAATATCTAAAGACATAAAAAGAAACATGTTATCTTTTTCTATTTTATGTGATCCATTAAAAGATGATTTTAGTATTATGATTTAAAAATACATATTTAATTCCAATAGTTTGGGGAAAAAATGATATGGAAGTATAATTTTATGAACAGATGAAATTGAATCTGTGGATTAAATGAAAATCAAGAAATTATATTTCATTATGTTCTTAGTCGAGATAGCAATGAAATTACTTAACTTGAGAAAATTAAACTTGAAATAAAACTGTTATCCTAGTATCTTCATTTTTTTATGAATTTATGTTTCTTTTAAAACCTAACTGATTTATAGTTTTCTGGTCATTGAGTTTATCAAGATCAATTAACTTCATGTGATAAATTTTTTCTATAACTCTCTAACATTATTTATAGATATCATTTCTTCATCCGTGTTATTATTTTTAAATCCATATAATGTTATTCATTTTGGAAAAATAGTTCATTTCTATTTGAAATTAACTTCCTATTTCCCTTTTACTCTTTCCAAAGAATTTTTAATTATCCGTTTTTATGATGACTGGTTTCAACAAAGGCCTTTTTAAATATTAATAATGTTTTCTTTTCATGTATGTATAATTTTTATTCAAATCCTTGGAATTTATTTTGAATTTTTTTTAAAAACACTATATTGGGTATGAGATAAAATTTAGAGGAATAAATTTCTGAAATATGGGGAAAATTTAAAACCCAGATATATTAAAATAAAACTATGTTCAATAGTGTATTCAACACACAACACTGAACTTAAACGAACAATGCTATATTATTATTTTTATATAAAGGTTATAGCATAGTTGTTGAATTGATAGGATTGAATAGAGTTGACCAAATTATGAAATATAAATAATGTTCTTACTTAATGAAAATATATTTATTAATTTATATAATACTAGTACTCAATTTTTAGGAAAGTAATTTTATTCTTCAAAAATATGCTTTCTTCAAAAATGGGATTTTTCATCTTTTTATGAGAAAATATTATTATTTATTATACATGTTTTAAAATTTTATTTCAGAAAAATGATATTATATTAGATATAATGATATAAAAAATATCTTATGGTTAATTGTTTTTTGATTTTTCCGAAAAGATTAATTTTACAGGGAATAGTGAAAATACTATTTTTGTAAAACTATCATTTATTTTCATTAAAAAGCACCATTATTACATTTAGTTTAAATTAAATTTATATAACTCACATTTAGTTAAAAATAATCTAATTAATTATATAGGAATCATATTTAAACTTGAATTCGGAATAAGATCACTTTTTTGGTTTAAAAACACATTAGTTTTAGAAAAAAAATTTGTTGCATTTTAAGCATTTATATTAAAAGTTATTTATGGAACATATAGGAATTTAATTTTATTAAATAGAATTATCTTTTGGTTTTATAATGTAAATTTTTTATTAATTAATTTTTTTTTATGAAGATGTAAAAATTTTATTGAATAATATAAACTATAGTTTTTTATGAAGTACTATATCTTTTATGATATCACCAAGAATTAAGTATGATATTAATTTTTTTAAAAAATATAAAAGAATTAATTTATGGAAAAAATAAAAAAAAATTATACAAATTAATTAAAAAAATATAAATAATAATTTATTACATGATTAATTATGAAAATCATTTTCAACGACAATGTACTGCTTGTGAAACAGAGGAAAAATAACATTTGGGGTCCTAAAGATAATATTTTATTATTAAAAATTTATATATAGACTAAAAATATAAATATGAATTAATATTTATTATTTTTATGTATATATACAAATTTTGGAGTTAAATAAATGATTAATTATCCAAATGCTTGTGCAATACTTGCGTAAGGCTATAAAAGTCAGAATAACTTATTATATTAGTTGTCCTGAAATTGATCTGAGTAAATATTAATATTTAGTGAATATAAAAGTTTATATATAATTAAATTTTCTATTTTTATGCCCTTAATTTATTTTTAATTTTTTGTAACGATATAATTAACTTAAATTACTACACAACACTGAATCAGTACATGTAAAAGCATTAGAAAAGTAAATTAAAATATTTGAAAAACGCTAAAAGTAATGCTATTTGGGTAAGTAAAAGATCGAAAAAAACTTAGACAGATATTATATATTATGGATGTGTTAATTTTATATATTTTAATTAAATTACTATTATGATGTAACTAATGTCAAATTAAGTGAATATTTCCAAATACGACATTAATGATATTCTACAATAAATAAAAAAAAATTAAATCATTTAAAATTTAAAAAAAATTTATAGTCTACCATGTTAATTGTATATTTTTTCAGATCTCATCCATGATCTATTTTCTAGTCACACGGCCTTTTATTTTAACTTTCTCGATCTCTAAAGAGTGAAAAAACTTATTATCTTGATAATAATCAAAATGTTTTACATGTGTTAAAATAAATAGATAAAGGTAAAAAAATATCCTAAAGATATAAATTTTTTATTATTTTAAAATATACAGCGTATTATTCAATATATTTATTAAATATTTAATATTTTCCACTTTTACATATATATTAATTTAATTTAATATAATGCTTATAAAATTTCAAGAGTGCTCTTCCCCTCACTTATGAAACGGCACCTCCAATATTCTCCAAATTAAACCTTTTGAGCACTAAAATTATGCCTATACCAAACAAATGCCTTCAAAAAATCCCTCCATACAATATATAGGTCTTATTTAGGTTATAATACCAACCATATAGTTCTTATGATATAATTAAAAGGAGCTTGTCTAAAGAAGATGTTAAACTTTTAACCAATTGTGCTAGTGTTGATTATTATTCATCTATATTAAAAAATTATATAAATATTATGATATAATAAAATCATTATCTTTAATATAATGAGATGTTATTAATTTAATTTTTTAACCTATATCCAGATTCTCTTACATAAAATGAGAACATAACTATCCTTCGTGTGTGTGACAGACTACCTCCTCACAAACTAATGTAATATATTTTCAATAACTACCTATGAGGACTTATAATAATGATTGATATAATTTATAAATATATATTGTCTTAATGAAATAATTATCCTCATGTAATCATATTATATCATCTATTTTCTCACCTTTATAGCCCTTGAAAAATGAAAAGGTCATTCATGTAATTGCACAGACTGCCTCTTCTATGAAATGTTGTGATTTTTTTTCATTATCACAATAAAAACCCCATTTTAAATATTTTAATGATTTTTTCCAAAATTTTTCCCATTTTTAAAATTCTTAAAATTATTTTACGGATGTAAAAAATGAGGATAAATTAATTATTGAGAAAATATTGTCTAACTTTTTAATTTCTTTATTTTTTGTTTAAAATAAATGTTTTAATGAATTTTATACATAATATTTTATGAAAAAGGGAAAAATAATGTTCCATTTTAATGTATATGGAATCAATGGTTTTCCCGAAACCATATTCATTTTTTGTTATTTATATTTCTCTAAAAGAACACATGTTTTTTCCAATAAAAACATTTTCCATATGTTCTGGTTATTTCCAATATGGGTTTTAAATTGAATGGATATCTTGATTTCCATATATGTTTTTCTTAAGAGTGAAAGATAATTTTGATGGAAATTCATGATTTAATGTGTTAAAATTATGTTATAGTTATTGGGAATTGTTTATATTGATTTTTTTTGTTATAAATAAAATATGAGTGGTTCTGTTATAAACCTAGGATGTTTAGTTCCATCATAAACCAAGAAAAGTGACCCTGATATAGATATCCAATTCATTGGGTAAAAGGATTGGGTTTACTAGTCAGGTTTCTTGTAAGATGTTATTTGATTTTACTTGGTTGGTTATTCCATTTTTAAGAGTTATATTAATTTTTTTCACTAGTTAACTATATTTTTTTATATTCGATAAATATATTTTTCTTATAATATCTAATTTCATATGGTTAATTAATGATATTTTGTTTTAAAGGAATTTTTTACCCCCTTTAGAGTAAAAATGTATGATTCAAAGAAACATGTTTTTAATCGGTTTTTTTTGTTTTCTAGAAACCATCATGAATATTATTTCACATTTATGTTTTCTTACAAAGTGATTTATAATAATATTTTGGAATTTGATCTATTCTCACATGTAAGTAAAATGATTATTTGAGAAAAATAATAATTAAAATAAATAAAGACACTTTTTTGAGCTCATGGTTTTAAAATTTACTACTAGTTTTGTTTTATTTTATTATGTACCTTAATGATATTTTCATCCCCACCCAACTTTTTCAAATAATTTTCATAGGGTTTAAGGATGTGTAAGATCAAATAATATGTCAAGTTAAAATTCATAAATATTTTTCATTAAAAGAAAAAATATTCCAATAGTTTATTATTATATAAAAAATGGATACTAAGATGAGGTGTCCATATGGTAAATTATGGGTTTGTTATGTAAGAGTTTTGAACTAGTTCACCCAAACAATAAAAATGAAATGATCTTAGGGAATAAAAGATGATGAATTTTTAATTTAATACTCAATATTATTCATGTTTTAAATTTGGGTCATTATATTTTTTTAGAATTATCTGGATTCCCTCCTTTTAATCCTCACTACACATTGTTAAAATTACATGTCCAAACATTCATATCATATGATGGTAAAATACACTGATTTTTTTCTATTACATTGATTAAAATTCCATGATGCATCTATAATTACACTAGTGGAAAACCCATATATGGAATATTTCTCCTTAAAAACCACCTATTCAAACTATATATGACTTTATTCCGAATTTATGAGATATAATGTGATTTCCAAACAAACTATCCTAGGGCTATCCTCAAACTTCAATTTCTTATCATCCCAATATTTAGGTTTATTGATAGAATAATGTAAGACCCCCCAACCCGGCCCAACCTCAAGATGATTCCCCTTCTTTGACTCATGAGGTAGATCTTTGATCAATATATACTCAGTTTCTCTCTCTTGATGTGATCATGACTCAATTCATAGTAGTCCTCCTTTCCTACAAGAAAATTACATTTTCTCTTATATATGAGATATATACATATATATTTACATATGTTATTTTTATACATGCTCTAAACATAAAATATATTTCAATTATATTTTTAAGACTATCTATGCTTCATTCAGACCCACAAGTACTTCTATTCACATCATGTTTTTTACTCCGACCTTCAAGGCTATTTCAAATTTTCCTGTTTGAAGCTGTACAACTTTAAAATATTGTACCTTTATATCTTTGTCATATAGACTTACACATGGAACCATGGTCTTGGATGAATAAACCTAAAATTCTCAAACCCATTAGTCCTAGATGAATCACCATAAAAGGCACAATCCATGGTCTAATATATGCATACATAAACCATTATCCCTCTTTGTGTAAAAGGTATAAGACCTTAAACTATGAATCCTTAGAGATTATAATTTTGTTACCTTAGACCATAATATATTATTAATACCATATCTCTTATATGATATATATATTCACATACCATAATACCCCACATTCTTTAAATATGATTACAACACTCTATTGATACACTTGACGAATGATGTTTCAACCCTAATGTTGTCGAACTCTTCTTGAGATCCCTAGTATTCCTTAAAAACACTTCCTATCTATTGATTTGGTTCAACATCCATTCTCATGTAAAAATAGACTACCATATGGTGATGGGTAAATGATCTAAAGGTTTTCCTCCCATTTAGGGCACATGAATTAGAGGAATTATCTTCATAATCTTTGAACAAAATCCCCTACAGTGATGCCACAACGCTGTAAAGTCTCACCTCCCATCTATGGTATATATACCAAAGGCGATGTCTTCCATAATATTTTAGTGGAATCCATGTTTCCAATGAATTTAATGGTCATCCAAATCCTATTATTTTCCTCCATTTTTTGATATAGAAAATCATGTCACAATTTACATGTCACCATATTACCATTCCTCAAGGGTAAATCAAACACCTCTACTATTGTACCGTCATATGGCTTGAAAATTTTCAGATTAATTGACTCTAAGGACCACACCAAAAATGGTTCCCCATCCAGATGGGTTTTTGATGGAGACTTACATAACATTCTACTCTTAACACATTAAAACCTATCCAATGAACTCATATAATTTAATTATCATTTATTTATCTCTTATTTATAACAATTATAATGTCCTATATGAGATAATAGGTGTTTATTGTACTATTTAAATAAGGTTATCAATATGATACATTCTAAAAATTGGTTCCTAGAAAAGGAAAAATTTTATTACTTGAAATAGGAAGGTCATCCACATGTTGGATAATTACTACTATAAAAAAGATATACATCATATAGATATTTTTAGGAGAGAGATTTATTGATTATTTATAACCTTCACTGAGTAGATTAAAAAATTTCATTTTGTCAAGAAAACCTTTTCAAATAGTTCTATGAATAATGAAAAACTCATCGATTTTCACTTGAAGCTAACCTTTTAAAGATTCACGCTATATTATTTGAAATGAAACATGAGCCAAATCGTCTTTTTCTAACATTATTTGATCCTCCAAATGGGCATTTTTTTCAAATAATAGGGGAAGACCCATTGTTGGCATTCCTTCCACTAATGTGAAAAAACACATATTCATCTTCCCAGAGAAAAATGACTCTATTGTCGATAAAATCATTCCTCAAGGAAATAAACTCTTTCTACTCCTGTTTCTCTATATTATCCATGGATTCCTGATATTGTTTTTAGAGTTGATAATAATCCACCTCTAGTGTACCCATGTTCACCAGATAGCAGAGAAGGGATCCCATAAAACCCAAATCATCCAAAAGGTTGTGGGTGAGGAAATTAACGATGCTCTTCTATGACATATCCAAGATAACCTAGTTATCCTCAGTAACCATTAACCCTAGTTTATCTATTTATTCTATGAAAAGCTATAACTCACAGAAGGCTTCTAACACCACGACAACTCAATCAACCATAGGAAATGCTGGAATAATGCTAACGTCTTGAAAGTTGATACCCTAAATATACTTATATATAGGAGGCTACCACTATGACTCTCTTTCCCCAGGAAGTGTTGGAAACTCTCCTCCCATGGAATATACTACCATACCTCAAACTATCATGGGTTATTCATCTATATCCATGTTTTCTATAGTAGAAACGTTTTCCCCATCACTAGTCCCATGTGGCGATCTTCCAATTTAAACATTGTCGGTAGAGGATGTACCTCCCCCATAGATTATAATGATCTTTTAAGACCATAGTGCCTCAGAAACCTAATCGACGTACATGGTATCATAGGTTGTCAATTACTCTATCATGAATTCACCTCTAGACACATTAGTAGTAGTATACATATGATCTGGTACTACCATGAGGATATCATTCAATATTAAAAGGAACACTATCATATATGAAATATGTTTATAAATTCATTGTTATAAGTAATGATAATTTTAATTTCTTGAAGAATAATACAAAATGCCTAGAGGATGATAAGGATGAAGCCCAATAAAATTCAAGGAAAAATTCCATAATAAGTCAATATTATTCACTCATAGCCACTAATCCATATCCATTCCATTCTAAAATTATGGATAAAAAGTCAAAACCCAAGGCATCAAAAATAGGTTCCAAAATCTATCATACATCTATTCTAGTAGGAAAATTAGTTTTCAACACAAGTTACTCAATATTTAATCCTGCTAGTTCTTTGATAAAAGGATAATAAATTCATCAAATTGTATTAAAATATAAATTTATCAAATATAGGGAATATATAGTTACATCTTGGGACATGCGGTGGTGGTATTCTTCCTCACCAGGAATAATTTCCTCATTGAAAGGAGGCTAAGATTTTGAGACATTAAGAAGGGATCAATCTCCTATATCTATGTCATTAGAGAATTTAAATATATCTCTATAATGTGGTAAACACTCAAGGGATTCACACTTGATTTCTCCTTTATATATACTTGATGATTCATGTATAAATCAAAGAAATTAGGCTTAAATAGCCTAAGGGTTGGTGAAAACTATAAGTTTAACAATATGATATCTTTAACTCATCATGTAAAAATTATTTTGTGTCATTAGTAAGAGTAACATAACCTCTCCCAATGGACCCATGGTAAATATAAATCCCCTATTAATCCTTAAATTTAGATCCTTCCCATACTAAAATATCAAACAATCTGAAATCCATCAAATTATCAAGTGTTGGTAGATCTAGTAGTCTATAAGAAATAAATAGTATAGGGTTTCTCAAAATTGTGGGAGTAGACATACCACTCTAGTTTAATTATGATCTGAATTGATTCAATGAAAATGGTCTTGAAACCTTCTTCAACATGACTATGGAAAGCCATGTTTATATATTGCATTTCCATTATTGATAAAATCAATAGTGGGAGATAAATTAAAAAAAATTATTATAATTTTCCACCACATATAGGGATTTCACATTATCTAGTAAGACCACTATGTGGTGGATCCACTTAAATAGATCCACAAATATTGTAGTTGATGCTATACTAGATTCCCCACCTTACTTCTTGACTCAATTCTGTGGAAACAACTTTCTCTTCGACGCACCCTCTATGGGGGACCTTCCTTGATGAGGAGAAACATCCACCAGGATCACCTCAACCAAAAACAATTATCATTAAAATTATCTCTTCATAGGTTTATGTTATATCCTCGGTTCATCACACCTCATACCTCTATTACCCATTTATTTCTTCACTCGATATGCCTAGATCATTGAATTCTTCCCCATTTCCCAAAGGTAACCTTATAACAACATTGAGTGTAGGATTGGATTAGATTATTAGAGCATCATACTTTTATAGAGAGATCATCTCCCCACAACCATCATGGGTGTACTCGTAGTAATGTTTGCGTAGAGCCACTAGATAAACATTGTGACATACTAAAATGTACACTATTGAGTTAGTGGTTGTAGATATTATAACTATAGAGTGAACCTATATGGATTTTATATGTCATGGATAAAATTTATGTTGACATAAAACACTCATACACGACCTCCAAAGACTATAAATTTTAATGAAGGATTGATTACATCTACCCAATTATCAATCATTACAATGGTTGGAGTGGCGTAAGTATAGAGGATAAACTGATCACAAATTTTGGGTCTGGATAATGACCTAGTATAATCAAGGTGAGGAGTCCAAATCCAGGAAATTTCCAGGATAGATGGTTGGATGTTTGTTTATAGAGGGATGATAAGGTTTTTTTATTTACAAAATGTGAAATTTGGTGTTATCAAATAATTGAAAATTTGAAATGGACCACACAAATTGATATGGGTCTTCCTTTTGCTAATTATTTTCAACAAATTATACTAATTCTATACAACAGGGATGATATGTTTGACACACTGCCCACATGAGAATGCCGTCACTATGATTAGAGTGTCCAACCACACCTTGTGTGATTTTCAAATATGAGAGGTAATAATATTCTTATAAAAGATGTAAATACTTTCATCCTAACCTCAAGAGTGTAAGATTTCAATTTTTATCCCAATTTTTAATATCCCCTTCTCCAAAACCATCTTTTTTTATCCATATTTTCTACATTTCAAAGTCCCTAGATACCATCTCAGGCAATAAAACATCTGAAAATTGGAGTTATTAATGAAAATTTCAAACCACTAATTGAACTATATATCAAGGAAAGGCCATAATTATTACTTTGAGGCCCCACAATGAGGTCTAATAGTGAGTTCTATATTATAAAAACCAATTCCCAATCCTCCCAAAAAATCTATATCATGAGGAATTACTCATAAATCATACATTTAATGGGGATTCTGCTACTTTTGTATGGATCCCAAAGAATAATTCTGACATCCATGTGGTAAAGTTGAATCAATTTCTTATATAGAGACCACCA
The DNA here is from genome assembly GCA_963277665.1 of Viscum album. Classification (NCBI taxonomy): domain Eukaryota; kingdom Viridiplantae; phylum Streptophyta; class Magnoliopsida; order Santalales; family Viscaceae; genus Viscum; species Viscum album. The sequence goes on from OY728126.1 coordinate 191,352,484, forward strand.
GCTGGAAAACATTGGTATCAACTATAGATAGTTGAATTCAGGTAACTGAGAGGTCCATACTAATTTTAAAAACCACACCACCTTATTATCACTCCAATAATCTTCACAAATTTGGTGAATACAATTATTTTCTTATGATATATAGATCATATTTTTCTATCTATCCCTAGCATCGGTCCACCAAGCATGCTTTTAAAATACTCAATTACTGTGGTATATACATCTCTACAACTAGTGTTTCCCCAGCGATCATGTTGGTAAAATTCTATAAGGTTTCCGTCACTTTCATGTTCCTACCCTTTATGTCATGGATTACTATGGTCCTATTCCTCTTAACATGCCCCAATGTTCGTCTAAAGGCATACCTCAGGGAATCAAGTTTGACGTTTGAAATTTTGACACCATCTAGTAGCTCGAAGAAATATAATTGAATACTATTACATAGAGTGTTCTACTATTATTAAAATAGTATCTTATTTAAAATATCATTTTTTATATAAATCAAACATCAATTTTGACATTAGTATTCATAAATATTGATTTATAGTGAGAAAAAATTTCTATGAACCCTTTAGTGGCCATTAATTTAGGTCTCCTTCAATTAATTAAGATAAATTATTGAAATGTATTATTTGAGAAAGACAAGAATTCATGAAACTTATTTGTTTACATAGGTCTAGTTTTGTGAGGTCTTGGTTTCTTCCTAGAATATGTCTCACTCATGATGGTCTTCGCTAATAATAAAAAAGATTCAAGAATGTCATCTATTTCAACCATTGTGTATTCATGAAGGATATAGTATCATAAATTGATAATGAAAATAAATATTTCATCAGTTACACATGGTCACCTATGGGATTTCAACCACTTCTATATACGATGGGATGACATAAGATTCATGAACCAGGAGGCCAGGAATCAAAATTTTCAAAATTATTCCCCATAATTTGGCCAAAATATTCCCTATTGCCTATAATTATCTGGGGGGGATTTATAGGCATTGAAAATTGGGTCAATGAATTGATAGGAATCCAAAATTAACATAAAAATCCATTTCGTTATATTATATCAATTAAAGAGGATAAGGAGTAGAGTTTGTGAACCTTAAACCACCATGAAACTCTAAGTTCTATAATGAAATGTTAAAATACCATGGAATCCACTAGCATAATGAGCATAAGTACTTTCATGAGATGCTATATGAATTCCCCAAAAATTAAATATTTTAGCCATATTCATCTATTCATGAAACCCACCCCTCAGAATTATAAATGACAATAAATAACCCATGATCCATTTTTTAAGAAGATCCAATTTATTGATTTCCAACTGAATCTCTTGAGATGTGAAACTCTTGATATTATGAAATCAAAGTCTTATGGATCCCCACAGGTTAGGATATTTCATGACTGAACTCACATGAGTATTTTAAAGGTCTATCGTATGTTTGTGATAAATTTCAAAAAACATAAATCCATTGAGAATACCCTTATCGCTCAAAGAATATTCTTCATGAAACTCCAGGGTTAATAAGACCACATTCTTTCAAAAAAAATTATTCATTAATAACCTAAAGACCACACATCTGCATGAGAACCTAATCTCATATAACTTTAACATTCACAAAACTATTATTTCTATGAAAAACCTGTAGGGAAACTCCAAATGACATGTCATTTTACAATATACTGTTCTGTGAATGTTGAGTATTTATGGACCCAATATCAACATGATTTTATTTTACTCATGAATTATCTATTTGCACAAAAGTTCTACATACCATTATGACAAAGATTATCACAAAAAGAATGTGATAATTAATTTTATTACATTTTTCTATTAATAATTGGAACTCTCACATTTGGTTTCCTGTAAGCTTCCTGAAATAGATAATATCAACATGTTTTTCTTTTCGATGACATTAGTGCATCATATAAAAAAATACATAACCAAGATACTATATGTGGTGACTGTTATGTGTCCCCATCATTAGGTATTTAAATGATCCCTATATACTAATCTATTCTCTTTATAATAGGTTCTTGGTAGATAAACACATAAGTCCCCACACAGAGCGTCTGAATTGTGAGAATTTAAACTTTACTTCATTATTGAAGAAACTGGGCATGTAATGTCATTTCAAAGTATGTATTATTTAATGTTTTAGAAACCAATTATTTTTAAAATATTTTGTTCAGTATATATATTTAATCTCTATTCTATGTTGTCTTACAGATTAATGTAAGTATGGAAAATAAAATACAATGACACCAAATTGTAATGACATAAACCAAGTGATATATACTCTCCTTAGATGATCATATCTCGAAGATAATAATTCATATGTATTATATACCATCCAATCATGTACCAAAACTCAATGAATGCCCTGAATATATTTCCTCATGCTATCATGGAAGCTATATTGTCTTTTGTCACTCAGACAGTCCCCAGAACATCATGTGATAAATCGCAAACATAAATAAATTAACTCATGATTATTTTCTCTTTAGAAGTATTATCCAATGGAGACTAAGAGTATAGAACCCCCAATTTCATAAAAAACCCTTGGGTAACTATTCATATCTCACAATGTTTTTAAATAGTAAATTCTAATGTTCCAAAATATCACTTAATCTATTTGATATTTTACCCCAATGTAATTCACCAAACTCATCATGTGTAGCTAAGTAAACGTGTTATATGTATCATTGAAACATCAGAGCATGTTTAATGGAATCCTAGGGAGATATATTTAAGAAATCATAGATTTGGGAACATAATCCTATGACATACATAGAATAAATTCACCAAAGGCACCAAGTTTATGATTTATATGAGGATGATATAATTTTTTAGGTACCTTCATGGGTTAATAAATCAAAAATTGGTTATAATTTTAAATTCATAAATAAAAATTATCATGTTTTAAGTGATAGAAGAATAAAATGTTTAATATTAATTTTGGATACATTTATTAATATGACCATTGGGTTTAGTATGGATGTGTTTAAAAAATATGTATATGGAAGAATGCCATTAAATTTTGAATAAATAAGTTTAAAGGTATTGGTTCCATTTAAAGTTCAGCTTATCTATGATGTTGAGGTTATTATTTGATGTTAGAATTTGGGAACAAATGATTTATCATATATTTAACTTTGGATAGAAATTTTTTTGGAGACTATGTGTGTATTTTTATTTTGAATGATGGTCCTTATTGTGATGGAATTTTAAAATTATGCTATATAGAATCAATTTTGAAAAAAATGGGATTCAATTTTAATAATAAAGGTTGAATTATCTAATAGAATAAAAAAAAATTCATGCCATTATTTTGGTAAATGAAAATAATATTTTGAAGAATATATGTAAAGACCCGAAGCTTGACGTACATAGATAATACAATACTTTTGAGAAATACTTAGTACATAACAAAAACTGACACACAAGGACCTTAATAGTTTAGTGTCTTTGGAAACTCGGAATGCAATCTTCTAATCATGGTGAAAGATCTTCCCTTTTTTTTTCTTTCCTAAAACCTTTCTTTATACCCTGGGGAAAAGAAAACATAAAAGATTGAGATCAAATTATCAGTAAGGGTAAACAAAAGAAATATCAATCACATCATATTCATAAGAAGATAACATTTTGGAAATCTTAACCAGCAAAAGAAATAATAATATCATAACATGGGAAAAATCATAGTAGTGAAATGTAATCCCAATAATAATAAATTAAAACATGAAACTTTTTGGCGTACACACAAAATAATAGAGAATCATTTCTTATTAGTCAAGACTCATTGCCAAGACTATCTTATTGGACACAGTCCATTTCTGAACCGAGTTCATTCCTCATTTCAGTCCTGTTTCATTGAACCGGTTTAACCTGCCTTTCCAGCCATGTCTAACTCATGAGATATAAAATCTTTACCCAATTCATTGGAGGGAGATATAGGTCCCACCCATCTCATAATGAAATCATTCCTTGTTGTTCCACAAAATAAACATACATCATTCATAATAACCCAACGAATAAAATGCGTTTCATAAACATCATCCCATCATCACATAATTCATATAAAAGAAATGGATATCATTTAATAATAAGAAACTTGAAACCATGTAAATCATAGAGACATTATACTTGAAAAATACACATGTGAGATAATGTCATCTTAGATGAAAATGGTTTTGATAAAACACTTGAAATGAATTCTTGAGAAAAATATCCTTTTTTCTTCAAAATCATTTTCCTTTAACAAAATGTCATGAAATTTTAAAAGAAAAGGATTTTGTTGAAAATAGTCATGAAATATTTTGGATTATGCTTCATGAAAATATGAATTTATAAAATTGAAAAATCCTTTCATGCCGTATACGTAAAAAAACATTCTTCTCGTACTTTTGCCGGAAAAGTCAAAAAGTACCTCGTAATAGAAAGATTCCATACATACCATGTAGTAAAAGTCAAAATGGGTAAAAATTAATTTAAACATACATGAAAACACTTTTATAAAACATGGACATGGATGATAGAAATAACCCAAGTAAATACTGATGAATAAGCAATCTCAGATAAAAATGAGATTTGCAAAATTATCCCTTACCTTAGGTCTGATTTGCTTCGTAAGTGTCCGAACCTCCTGTATAATGATTTAAATAATGTCATTGACTTATTAATGAATCATATTCACTGTTATTATATCATATATGGTTCACTTATGGCTTTATATTACCCATTCTTCTGTAAATTCATGTTAAAGTAGCGTTTTGGGTAAAATCATTTCATTTGTCGTCCGTGTTTTGACTTGTATTTATTCATATGATTACTTAGATCATGATTACATAATTCCCGAATATAAAACATGATTTATATATAATATATATTCAGAATATACATATATATAATAAATTAGTAAATGGAAATAAATACACTGTTCATGGAGACGGTAGGTCATATATACGCATGAACGCTGTTTTCGTTTCATTATTGAGTTGAATGGAATTAAGTAGATGACATATATATATATATATATATATATACATAAATACAGTATCATTATCATGTCATATATTTCATGATTACTTATTCTATATACTTTATAATCATTAATGAATGGTTAACGTGGACAATGAATCTCATCGCGTCGTGGAGACGGTAGTCCGTACGTACGCACGAGCGATGATATCGTTCTCATGATCGTGGGACTGTATTGGAGTGTATTTATACTATTTCAGAATCAATATCACTTTAAAATAACCATATATAGTTATTATTTACACCATTATACCCATCCAAGTAAGGTGGTGGTGGAAAATAGATTACACCGTAGCGTGGAGACGATATTTCGTACGTACGCACGCGCGGTGATATCTTTTTCCGTAGGACGGATAGATGGTGAAATAGGGTTGTTTAATACTTATAATAACATATCAGTATATGAGTGATACTGATGTTATTATTTCATAATTAAACAACCGAAGAATAAGAAGTGGAAGAAGAAATAAAGTTAAAAGAATCAGTAACGGACATTACCTCTTCTTTGAAGCTCCTCTTTGAGTCCTCTTCTTAGGGAACTAAAATTTGTCTTTGAAGAAGACCAGTACCTATAGTATGTTTCTAAGGAAGTGGAGAAGAGAATTTGGCAGGGTTTGGAAGATATTTAAGGCTCAATGTGGTGTGAGGAAGAGGGGGAGGAGGTTCCCTTTTATAAGGGAGGAGAGGGGGCAACTTTGGAATAACTAAAAATATTATTTTATTATAAATCCAAATTCGGTTTTAAATGGCTCCAAATTGATTTATTTCGATGCTATGGTGGGGATGGGTCAAAATAATCTCATCCAATAGAATTTTTGAAAGTTTAGTCTACTAATTTAACCTTATCATTTAGTTTTAACTTTAAGTTAGATAATTTTACTTTTACCGTGTCTTTTTGTGTTCTTACACTATAAGGTTAATAAACATACTATAACAAGACAAAAGAACCCCAAGTTATTTATTATTAATATATATAATCTTATCTAATTCATTTGTCTGATCCTTAGATTATTAGGAATATAATAACAATTAATAATATAATATTTGTTTTAAAAACTATTTTATGTCAATTTTGACACTATTTAGTAATTGATTTTTGTGAAAATCATAAAATAATTATTAGTTAGAAAAAGGTTAAATAAATCAATACTAATATGTCATAGTAACCTAAAAAATTAGTGTAATTCATAAAAAGTTTCAAATTACATTTATTTGGGTATTTATACCATCAATTATGTCAATATTTCATTAATAAGATAATTACTGCATCATCTTTGTGTCATAAATAAATTAACTTATTTAAAGTATAAAAATTACAAATAAACTATCATTATGTAGGAAATATTTTTAGATTTCTAATGAATATTTATAGTCGAATTTATCTTATGTATATCCCTATATTAAAAATATTATACTTATTAAACTTTGATTTTAACTATTTTAACCCTTCTTTAAATAAATTAATAATAAATGTCCTATTCTAATCCAAGTGGGCCTAAATGGTCATATTTTATTCATAAGGTTTTTTTGGTCTAATTACACTTATCCAATAGAATTAGGACATGTGTTAGGGTTATAATAATATCATTTTTACCGTTAATTACCCTATTTACTTTTAACCGTGGTAGAAAAAGTAAAAAGATAATATTCAGAAAAAATTATTTTCATCTCATTGAACCACATTTTACATACTAACATCAATCATGTCTCTCAGATTTTTGAAACTCCATTTACAGAAGCGGTAAAATTATGTTTTATGAAAAATTCATTTTTTTAACTACCACTTAGTGGTTTCACTATTCATAAAAAAATGAAAGTTTCCAGAAAAATACCAAAAATTAAGCCTAAGCTATATTTGATATTATGAACTCAAATATGATGTCTATTTTACCAAATTCAAAACATATCAGTTGCATTAATTAAATTAATATTTAATTCCTGTCGTCAAAACAAATAGCGTGTTCTTAAGAGATAATAACTATCAAAAGATTGACACTTGTTTATGTCTGGTTTAAATGTGAAATTACATCCAATGGCCAAAATTGTATTAAATTGTGAAAATATATTCTAAATATACTTTAAAACCACTAAAATTAATAATTTATCACTATGAATTATTTCGATTAAAAAGGTTGTTTTAAATTTAAAATTTAGTAATTTTCACTATTCATCAGAAAATGAAAGTTAGCCGAAAAGTACCAAAATTTCAACCTAAGATAATTTCGATACTCCGAATCCAAAAATGAAGTCTATTTTGAGCGATAAAATTTCTAAAATTTTAATAAGTGGTTTTTACTATTCATAATAGCTAGTTTTAATAATATTTAAATAGCATATCATAGTTTAGTGAAAACTCTGTATTGCGTACTACACACGCTATTGAGGAAGGTCACGATTGCGTGTAATGCAAGGCAAGTCAAGGATGCGTGTTGTGCAAGCTCCTTTTGGTGTAGTGTACAACACAAGACATTAATGAAATTAAAAAGAATATTTTTCATAAAATCTCGGGGTGTTACATTCTACCCCCCTTAAAATGAATTTCGCCCTCGAAATTCGTCGGGGTTATAAATGGTTTACTATTCAAAAGTTTGTTTAATAGAAACCCACATCGTAAAAAGGAATACCAAAACAAATATTTAAAAACAAAAGTATGAAACGTAACGGTTACCCAAATAAACTAATCACTGGGTTTCCACATAGGTGAAAATATGGATATGGAAGAGAAATCTAACCATCATGCTCTGATGGAGAGTGGTAGAGAACATGGCTATAGAAAATCCTGCAATCACAAAGCCATAACATTTTGACGATCTAAGGAACCATCTGATTTATCAGATTTAAGAGCAATGCGACAACATTTTTGGTTCTCCGTATCATTTCCCTATAGTTGATGAAATTGGAATTAGAAGAAATACTTTCGTGATTTTGGTATAGTCTCACTGTTGGTCGTTATTTGGACAATTTCCACTTCATATCTTAAAGAAATGAAGTTGAATTTTTCATTCGTGATGTGTTAGAAGATCACGTGATAGAATGATGTGTCATTCCATCTGTCTCAAACTAAAGGTTATAAAAGTTATCAAAAAATACATAAGTCCATCTATAGTGAGATTAATCATATATGGTTCCTAAAATGGACTTATACTTCATATATCATACTTATTAATATAATAAAACTAGTTTATACTAATCAGGGACTTCCTGTAGGTCAGTGGTAGGAGATAAAGGACAGTCGCACTTCGGTTGTGGGTTCGATTCCCACAGCCTTGTCCGACGCGATGGGCTGTCGCCCATCCCGCAGGTTGTCCTTTTTCTAAAACTACATTACTATCACATCCCATAAATAATATCGAAAAAACATCTATCCTTAAAAAATACTAACTTATGTCCAAAATAATCCATTCCAATCTTTAGGCTTATCCAAAATACTTCGGTCCAAACTCATAGTATAGATAAAACGATTACTTGAAATGTCATCAACCAAGCATGTGAATACCATCATTTATCCCCCATATATCTTGCTGGTAACATTCGAATCATGTGAATACCTTAATCATGTATTCTCTTGAAAAATGAATACCCATTAAACCTTAGTGAAAACATGAATACTGTCAAAAGTTAACTCTTTCCACATACCAAAATCCAAAAAATTTCTATACTCAAAGCATGATATAACCTTCTCATTATATCAGTCATGAGATCATGAATACTATCAAACATTTACTTTTCTCCTTATCCCTTCATTATGTGAATATCATATACATTCCAAATAAATCTAAATAACCTTTCATGGATACTGGTACCATTAATCAGACACTTTAAAAACTCAAGGAAAGACAATAGTGTTACAATCCTTAGATGTTTCATTATTCCACAGTACCATGAGATTACTTATACAACATTACACTTGATAAACATGTAATCATTCCACTACCTTCTTAAACCATAGACCGAGCTTCAACAATTATTTCATCTCACATATCATTTGTAGCCTCTTTATCATCATCAACATAAATACTACCGATAAGGTCGTACTGATTCTCTTCATGAGACATTCCCTTAGGGCATTGGTTTTCATAATGCCCGTACATTCCACATTTAAAACATTTAACCATTGTTGATGTCATAGCAATACCATTATCCTCATCCATGGTGTTAACTGAACCTTTTCCTTTTCACTTACTGGCATTGTGTCCTTCTTTTCCACACCCAAAGCATCTTCCAGTTCCTTTGAAACAATCTCCCTGATGCCTCTTCCCACATTATTTACATGAGGGAAATTGAACTTTCGTTCCTCTATGATCATCAAGAAACTCCATATTTCTATTATTATCTGAGTCAGGAAACTTACTAAAGTTGAGATTATTGATCATATTATGATATTTCTGATTAGGCATAATAACGATGTTTGGACTTCCAAATCCTGTTTCATTTGGTTTCTCATGAAGAATATCATTCCATTGTCCGTCATATCCTCCATTATCATGAATCTTCCTGTTTCCAGCCATTTTCTAAAACCCAAAAAGAATAGTGTGAGAGGAAAAAATCATGCTAGGGAAAACAACATAGTAAAGGGGGAGCACCCTCAATGTCTAACATCTTAGGTTAGATTATAAGATCGTTACCATAGTTCTAGGACTATATCCTATACGTATACTTATCCTTAGGGACATACCTAGACATACCTTAGAAATATCTCTAGGGATCTCACTAACATTTTCGCATCCTATTTTGCAAAGGTTGACTAAACCATTCCTCTGATACCAACTGTAACAACCCGAAGCTTGAAGTACACATACATTACATTACTTTTTCAGAATACTTAGTACATAACAAAAACAGACACACAAGGATCATAATAGTTTAGTGTCTTTAGAAACTCGGAACGTAATCTTCTAATCATGGTGAAAGATCTTCAACATCTCCCTTAAATATCTTCACTTTTTTTCTTACCTAAAACTTTTCTTTATATCCTGGGTAAAAGAAAACATAAAAGGGTGAGCTCAAATGCTCAGTAAGGGTAAACAAATGAAATATCAATCACATCATATTCATAAGAACATAACATTTTGGAAATCATAACCTGCAAAAGAGATAATAATATCATAACATGGGATAAATCATAGTAGTGAAATGTAATCCCAATAATCATAACATAAAACATTAAACTTTTTGGTGTACACAAATAATCATAGAGAGTCATTTCTTATTATTAAAGACTCATTTCCAAGACTATATTAGTGGACAAATTCCATTTCTGAACCGAGTTCATTCCTCGTTTCAGTCCTATTTCACTGAACCGGTTTAACCTGCCATTCCAGCCATGCCTATCTCATGAGATATACAATCTTTACCCATTGCATTGGAGGGAGATATAGGTCCAACCCATCTCATAATGAAATCATTCTTACTTGTGCCACAAAATAAACATACATCGTTCATAATAACCCAACGAATAAAATGGGTTTCATAAACATCATCCCATCATCACATAATTCATATAAATAAAATGGATATCATTTAATAATAAGAAAAGTGAAACCATGAAAATCATAGAGACATGATACTTGAAACATACACATGTGAAATAATGTCATCTTAGATGAAAATGGTTTTGATAAAACACTTGAAATGAATTCTTGAGAAAAATATCCTTTTTTCTTCAAAATCAATTTCTTTTAACAAAATGTCATGCAATTTTAAAAGAAAAAGATTTTGTTGAAAATAGTCATGAAATCTTTTGAGGGAATCTTCATGAAAATAAGGCTTTATAAAATCGTAATAATCCTTTCATGGAATATACGTAAAAAAACATTCTTCTCGTACTTTTGTCGGAAAAGTAAAAAAGTACCTCGTAATAGAAATATTCCATATATACCATGTAGTTAAAGAAAAAATGGGTAAAAAGGACTTTAAAAATACATGAAAACACTTTTATAAAACATGGACATGGATGATAGAAATAACCCCCAGTAAATACTCACGAATAAGAAATCTCGGATAAAAATGAGATTTGAAAAATTATCCCTTACCTTAGGTCCGATTTTCTTCGTAAGTGTCTGAACCTCCTTTATATTGATTTAAATAATGTCATTGACTTATTAAAGAATCATATTCATTGTTATTATATCATATATGGTTCACTTATGACTTTATATTACCCATTCTTTTGTAAATTCATGTTAATGTAGCGTTTTGGGTAAAATCGTTTCATTTGTCATCCGTGTTTTGACTTGTAATTATTCATATGATTACATAGATCATGATTACTTAATTCCAGAATATAAAAAATGATTTATATATAATATATATTCAGAATATACATATATTTAATAAATCAGTAAATGGAAAGAAATACACTGTTCATTGAGACGGTAGGCCGTACATACGCATGAACGTTGTTTTCGTTTCCTTATTAAGTTGAATGGAATTAAGTAGATGACATACATATATATACAAATAAATCCAGTATCATTATTATGTAATATATTTCATGATTACTTATTATATATAATTTATAATCATTCATGAATGGTTAACGTGGAGAATGAATCTCATCGCGTCGTGGAGACGGTAGTCCGTACGTACGCATGAGCGAAGATATCATTCTCATGATCATGGGACTGTATTAGACTGTATTTATAATATTTCAGAATCAATATCACTTTAAAATAATCACATATAGTTATTATTTACACCATTATACCAATCCAAGTAAGGTGGTGGTGGAAAATAGATTACACCATGGCGTGGAGACAGTATTCCATACGTACGCACACGCGATGATTTCTTTTTCTGTAGGATAGATAGATGGTGAAATAGGGTTGTTTCATACTTATAATAACATATCAGTATATGAGTGATACTGATGTTATTAGTTCATAATGAAACAACCTACGAAGAAGAAGTGGAAGAAGAAATAAAGTTAAAATAATCGGTAACGGACATTACCTCTTCTTTGAAGCGCCTCTTTGAGTCCTCTTCTTAGGGAACTAAAATTGGTCTTTGAAGAAGACCAGAACCTATAGGATGTTTCTAGGGAATTTGAGAAGATAATTTGGCAGGGGTTGGCCGAGAATGAAGGCTCAAAGTGGTGTGAGGAAGATTGGGAGGAGGTTCCCTTTTATAAGGGAGGAGAGGGGCACCTTTGGAATAACTAAAAATATTATTTTATTATAAAGCCAAATTCGGTTTTAAATAGCTCCAAATTGATTTATTTAGAATCTAAGGTGGGTATGTATTTAAATACTCTCATCCAATATAATTTGGACAAGTTTAGTTTTCTATTATATCCTTATCATTTAGTTTTGACTTTAAGTTAGATAATTTTACTTTTACCATGTCTTTTTGTGTTCTTACACTATAAGTTTAATAAACTTACTATAACAAGCCAAAATAACCCAAAGTTGTTTATTATTAATATATATAACCGTATATAAGTCCTTTGGCCGAACCTTAGATTTTTAGGAATAAGATAACAATTAATAATATAATATATTTTTTAAAAACTATTTTATGTCAATTGTGACACTATTTAGTAATTGATTTTTGTGAAAATCATAACAGAATGATTAGTTCTAGAATATTTAATTAAAACCTTAATAAAATGTTATATTAACCTAGAAAATTAGTGGAATTCATAAAAATTCTCAAATAACATTTATTTGGGTATTTATAACATCAATTATGTCAATATTTCATTAATAAGATAATTATTGCATCGTCTTTGTGTCATAAATAAATTAACTTATATAAAGTATAAAAATTACAACTAAAATATCATTATGTAGGAAATATTTTTATCTTTATAATTAATATTTATAGTCGAATTTATCTTTTTTATAACTCTATATTAAAAATGATATACTTATTAAACATTGATTTTAACTATTTTAACCCTTCTTTAAATAAATTAATAATAAATGTCCTAATCTAATCCAAGTGGGCATAAATGGTGATATTTTATTCCTAAGGTTGTTTTTGGTCGAATTACAATTATCCAATAGAATTATGACATGTTTTAGGGTAATAATAATATCAATTTTACCCCTAATTACCCTATTTACTTTTAACCGTGGTAAAAAAAGTAAAAAGTTACTAATCACCAAAAATTATTTTCATCTCATTGAACCGCATTTTACTTACTGAAATCAACCGTGTCTCTCGGATTTTGTGATATTCCATTCACAGAAGTGGTAAAATTAATTTTTATGAAAAATTCATTTTTTTAACTACCACTTAGTGGTTTCATTATTCATCAAAAAAATGAAAGTTTCCATAAAAATAACAAAAATTAGGCCTAAGCTATATTTGATATTATGAACCCCAAAATGATGTCTATTTTACCAAATTAAAAAAATATCAGTTGAATGAATTAGTTTAAAAATTAATTCCCGTCGTCAAAACTAATAGTGTGTTCTTAAGAGATAATAACTATCAAAAGATTGACACATGTTTATGTCTGGTTTAAATGTGAAATTACATCCAATTACCAACATTGTATTAAATTGTAAAAATATATTCTAAATATACTTTAAAACCACCCAAATTAATAATTTATCATTATTATTATTTCGATTAAAAAGGTTGTTTTTAATTTAAAATTTAGTAATTTTCACTATTCATCAGAAAATGAAAGTTAGCCGAAAAGTACCAAAATTTCACCGTAAGCTAATTTTGATACTCCGAATCCAAAAATGAAGTCTATATTAAGAGATAAAATTTCTAAAATTTTAAAAGGTGGTTATTACTATTCATAACAGCTAGTTTTAATAATATTTTAATATCATATCATTGTATAGTGAAAACTTGGTATCCCGTACTACACACGCTATCGAGGAAGGTCGTGATTGCGTGTAATGCAAGGAAAGTCAATGATGTGTGTCGTAAAACCTCCTTTTGGTGTAGCGTACAACACAAGACATTAATGAAAGTAAAAACAATATTTTTCATAAAATCTCGGGGTATTACAATATATGACTTAAGCATACATTTTTTTGATATGATACTTAAAGTGATTGATTTAATTTACAGATATATATGATGTTTATCATGGAATTATCTTTTATTAAATAATTATAATATTTGGGTTTAAATATTATAATTCTAGGGATATTTTTTTGAATGATTTAGTTTGATCATATAATATTATAGTTTAATTTTTAAATAAATATATTATTTATTCATATGAGGGTTTATTCATTTTGGGGATTATATAACACACATCTAATAATTTCAGTTTTATTAAATATAGGATAAGTAACATGTTATTATTTTGGTGGATTATGTGATCCATTAGAAGATTATTTTATCACATCAGTTAAAAAAATATTAAACATTAATACTCATTACTTGGAGAAAAAAAAGATGAGATTATGGGGGATATTGATTAAAGGAAAAATTTATACTTTCCAATTAAGTATAATTAATTATTTTACTATTATTTAAGGTAAATTAATAACTAAATCATAGGAAAAATATATTTAATATTTTTATCCTATTACAATCATTTTTGTTGAATTGAAGTCTTTTTCACCAATTAAAAATTTAATGGGTTGTGGTTGTCAAATTTCTCATGATCGTGTTATCTGTCAATATATATTATTCATTAGGAGTCAGATTTATCATCCCAGTTGGTAATTTATCTTTACTTTAAAATTATATTTTTTGAATACGTACATTTTTGTTATTCTAGATGACCTTCATATTCCCATATCCCTATTTATTAAGAGGATGTTTTATTAAACAGTCTATGATGTGGTTTTTCCACAAATTAATTCTCAAATGTAAAATCTCTATTTTCTGAGCACAATTTAAAATTGATAGGTAAAAATTTATATAAGGTGGGGTGAATTTTACACAATGATATTTTAAAACAATAATATTATGTTTGATATTGTATACAACACACAATACCAAACCTAAAAAAAATTTGATATACTTTGTAAACATAATCATTGTAACACAACCATTATAATTTGGGGGATGAATAGGAATAATCACATTCTGAAATTGTTTGGATGATGAAAATACATTCTTAAATGTTTGATTAATTTTTTTAATTTTTTTTACATTCTTCAAAAATATAATTTTCATCAAAAATGTTTTTTTATTGTTTTTAGGAAAATAATATAATTATTTTTTGCTAATTTAAGGAATTTTATTGTAAAAAAATGTAATTTAGTTTTAAAATAATCATATTAAAATTAAAATAACGTTATTTTTTAGTATTTTTCTAAAATGTTTGATTTTTCAGTGAATAATGATACATACCACTTTTTTGTAAAATTTTCATTTATTTTCCATATATTAGGTAATTTAAATTTCACCTTATTATTTGGATTTAATTTCTAAATATTATAAATATTATATATTTAAATGTAATGATATTAATTATATTTTAATCATAATTTTATCAGATTTTGGTTTTAGTATTTTTTAGGTTTAAAAATGATATTTTTGTGAAAAGTATTTTTAAATGTGTTATATATATCCATATTGATTTATTAAAATAACCCCAAATGAGAAATGAGATAAATTTATATTTAAATTTTTATATATATATAAATTAATTTGAATTAATTTAAGGATTATTACTATTCCTAAAGTTAATTTAAAATCATCTTATTCGTGGAAGATAAATTTAATAAAATCTATTTTCAACACTTTTTGAGGTTTATTTTTGAAATAAATTATATCAATTATGTGAATTTAATTTGACAATTTCAATTCAATATTTTGAATAATAATAATTAGTTTTAGGAATTGTGGTCAAATTTGTTTTTCCTAATGAATAATAAAAATAGTTAATATTGGTCAAAATGGTAAAAAAGTAAATTAAGTTAACCTAGGATAACACTAGGTGAAAAGGAAACTATTTTTCATCTTAATTATTATTTTGTGATTTATTTGACCTTTATCACTGTAGTAATGATATTTAATTAATTATGGGACAATGGATTCATGAAAGCGACCAATATAATAATTTATGTAATGAAAAAGAGAAAATATGACCTGCTTTCCTTAAAAAATATCGTATATGATAACATAAGGATAGTAATAAGTGGTGAAAAAATATTAATGGTTATTTTTAGTATGATGAAATTAGTTTCATGATATAGATTTATTATTAATTTTTTTGGTTATATAGTTTCCTTAAATTTTTATACAACATGGACCCATTGCTTGTGAAAATAGTCGAAAACTCAAGGTAAATAATTTTAAAAAGATTAAAAGTAATTTATTTGGGATGAATTCAAGTCATAGGAGAATTTTATAGTGAATAATTATGTATTATTAATGGTGAAATTATTTAAATCATAAATTAATTATTAGACTCATTTCATTAATGTGAAATTAATTGAATAGTTTCAGAAATTACAACAATGATATTTTATTTTAAATAATATATATATTTTATAATTAATTAGAAAATCTAAACACTATGAAATTGGAAAATTAGAAAAATATATGTTCTAAAATATCATCCAATTTACATTTATAATCCAATTTTTATCTTATAAATAAAATGATAACCCTTTAAGTTTGAGAAGTTGTTACTATGGTTAAGGTTAAAATGAGTTTACAGATTATTAAACCTTGTGATAAGTGTTAGATTCTAATTAATCATTCATTAATAGAATTTTACCAACATATTTTGACCTTATATAATAAAAAAATAAAATATTTATCCATATTTATGAATTTTAATTGAATATTATTTTTTAATTATTTAATATTTTATGAAATTCCAAATGTTATTCTCCCTTCATTTATAAAAGGCACCTTCTATTCTTTATTCACAGTATAAGAAACAATTTTTTGGAAGATAACTTCCAAAACACCTTAATAAATTAGTTTTTCACATAATATACTCCATAGTTTGATTATAAAACCCTCATAGGTATTGTTTTTTGTGTAAATTTAATTTCATTTTCTGAATAAGAGGTATCCTTCTTAACCAAGAATTTTGGTTATATTTTTCATTCAACCCTACTAAAATTTTATTCAACCATAATGAAATAATATAATAAGTATATAACATTTAATAATTTTTTTTTGATAATTTCATACCTTATATCTGTCTCTAGTTACATCAAATTCCAAACTCAACCATCATTCGTTTGTAGAGTGAAATACTGCCTTGTGAACCAATGTAATTCATTTTCCATCAACACCACTAATGACTGGTTTAAATTATGGATTCAATATATATATATATATATTATCTATAAAATTTTTATAATTACATAAAGGTAAAACATCAAATAATTTTTTATCTTTATATTGATTAAAAATTTATAACGTCGCTCGTGTGTACAGGTGGATTACCACCTTCGAAAATCGATGTGAGTAATTTTTTATAAAAACATCACATGAATAATATAAATAAGTAAATATAAATAAATATTATGATATTTAAATTATAATTGTAATTATTTAATGAAAAAAAATTATATTCTTTCCATGATTGTGGAAAAATACAACGTTACAAATGAATATTTATGGCTTACCATCTCCATGATTGCAACGTAGTTAATTTTTCATAAGACTAATTCATGGTTGGTTTAAATAGTATAATTGATCTATAAAAATGATAATTATTTAATTATTATAATTCATTATATTGTTAAATAATGATCCCTTTTACCATATTCAATCCACCGAAGTCATTGCAGAAATATGAACTGAATATCATCAATGAACACAGCGTAAACTTAATTGATTAAATAATTAAATAAAACATGTTATTAAATAAAATAATACGAATGATAAACATGAAAATAGTTATTAAGTATCTAAATAATTAACATATTTTAATTATTATGTAAGATAATGAACATGCGTAATTATTCAAACGTGAAGTAAGGAATTTCATCTCAATTTCCTTTCATTAAAGAATATTTTCTTGTTATAAATATATTTATTTTAATATCATCTATTTGAATCCATTTTAAATTTTATATAAGTAATAATTAGTATTTTATGGGTTTTAAGTTTCAATTCAAATAATTTTATCTAGGGTTATTTAAATCAAATGTTACCATGTGTTTAAGGATTTATAAATCAATTTATTTTCGTTGGGTAATATTACTTATTCATTTAATTTTATATTATATGATTATACATGCAATGAGATTTTATTATATTAAGATTGGTTTAAAATTTCTTTTTGTTTATTTTAATTTGATACACATAATCATTTAATTGATTTATTGTCACATCAATGGTATGCAATTTGTATGGGATGTCACCTCAATTTTCTTTCACAGAGGCATATTTTAATGTCATACACCTAACATATTTTATATAGTGTATATGTTTCAAATATTAAAATTTATATCACGAATCCTTTATACTTCATTGAATTTTAGGTTTCAATTCAAATTATTTCATCCATGGGTATTTGACATGAAACTTACCATCTGGTAAGTAGTTCATAATTCAATTTTCATTCATTGGGTTATATCATTTTTTCGATGACTATATAAAATCAAGATATTTTTTTGAAATGTGGTTTTTTATTATATGTTATTTATTCTTGTATTTTTGGATTTAAATTTGTTACAAATAATAAATTCTTTTCCTAATTATCACATCAATGGTTTGTTCTTTGTATGTTATTTCTTCTTAATTTGCACTCCATTGAGGCGCATTTGGAAATATTGACCTATTTATTTTTATGAAGTGTATCTAATTACCATTTTGATATGTTATATCGTGAATATATTTATGTTCATTATATATAATTTATCATTTTATTATATTTCTTTCATGGGAGTTATGATTCAAAAGTTACTAAATTTGAAAAGGTTTATTTCAAAATGTCATCATTATTCAGGATTTTTATGTTTTGGTATTCGATGAGATAATTTTTTGACATTACAATAGAAAACGAAATATATTTTATTAACCTCCAATTATTTCTAAAAATTATATGTTTTCATTTTATTTTCCTCTTTAAATAATCACAATACCAAAATAAAATTTTGTTTGTGGAAAAACAATTTTGTATTTTTAACATAATTGGGAATCTTTTTCGTCAATGTCCATATTTTCATTAAAATGTATTAAAGAATGTTTGTAATATTCACCAATGATTTATTAATTGAATTTTTACCCATGATTTATTATTTTAAAAATAGTTTAAGAATAATATTTTTATCAATTTATAAACCATGTATTTATTTACTTTTACCAAAAATGTGAAATGAATTTTTTTAACGTACTAAATATGAATATAATTTCTTGACATAATGACCATTAAATCATATTAAGAATTAATTATATGTTAATAATGTTGTTTAAAAAAATATTTTCTCCATGATATTCTATAGCTCTTTAATTTTCAAAATTTAAAATCAATGTTAAAAGGTTATTTTCTTAAGAAATGTTTATAATGATATTTTTATAGTGTTTTTATTTACCATTAATAGAAAATATTTATTTTAAGTATTATACACCAGGGATATATGATAATATTATAATCATCAATATGAATGGATTAGGATCATTTTGACTTGGTAAAGTATTGATATTCACTTTCATGATTAATTTTTCACTCCTTAATTTTCTCTCGAATCATTCTATTGCTTATGACCATCTTTAATTGGAGATTATTTTTCTCTTAAATATTAATATTCTTTGTATTATAGATATGATTATTTCCTAACATTTATACCATTTCTATAAAAGATGTTTTATTTTTAAGTTTATTTGATTGACTAGGGAAATATTTATATTCCATATTATTTTGTCACAACCCGTCCCCTGGGGGCCATATCATTACTACCCCAAGCCAACCTTCTATAGGCCAGGGGATGGCGACTAGCAGTAAGGGCATAAATCCCTAAAGTGCGAAAGAATTGTCTTTATAACTGTAAAAAACACAACAGAGTACACAACATTAAGAAAAACACTATGTAAAACTATATACAAAAGAAGTGCTAAAAATTAAAAGGGGCCGGAAATAAAAGCCCAACAGGAAAGTACAAGTACAACTAAAAGCATGTACAATAGAAGAAAAGTTAAGCTGCTACTGGGTCATCCTCTGGGGTTCCTACCTGAAGGGTAGGTAGAAATGGCCTCCTCAGCACTCCACGTCCGTCCGTCTCCTCCATCCACCATCACACCGAGTGATCTACCTCAAGGTATTGTCCAGTCGTGCCACTCTCCGGGTTAGTTAGTGTTGTCCGACGTCTGCAACCAATACAACAAGGTATGGGCATAGCCCGTGTAGGGGTGAGTATAATGATACCTAGCAGGGACCTCGAGACCATCAAGGTCTCACTAAATCCAACAAGGATAAACCACAATGTATGAAATAAATGGATAAACATTACTTAGGTATATGACCATACATATACCTATGTAATCTAGTAACCCATATCAATCATGAGGGAAACTCAAAAGTCATTGACTCAGCTGAAACCATGATTTTCGATAACTGAACCCTCTACTACTGGAGAACTCCTCCTCTATCGAGTACAGCAGGCCTGCCGCTTCACACAGAGGCGCTTCCCAGTAACTTGGACTGCTGAGGTAATCCTCCTTTCGAGTACCATGGATATGCTGCGCTCACACATAGGTGCTCCCCACCGTGGGTCTACTGTACTCACACAAAGACACTCCCCTAGTAGCCTGCTGAGGTACTCCATGAGTCGAGTATCGTGGGTCTACCATGATCACACAGAGACGCTCCCCACCGCGGGTCTACCACACTCACACATAGGCAATCCCCACTGGGATAGTTGAATAACTCCGAGTTGAATCGGTCAGCAGTCGTCAAGTCTCAGCCAGCTGCTTAGTTCCCGCACTAATGCATGATCGTCACTAGAAGATCTTCTCCACAAGCTATTGGTCGATACTCCAACTAACAAAAAAATCCCTCATAGAAGTATCTCAATGGTCCGCCATTTCATAGGGGTATCAATGCAACAGACGGTGCTTCAATTGGATGCTCGGTCTGATAAATATTAGCCATTTAGTGGAGGGGGCCTAGTTGGATTCGTGTACGATCCAACCTGACTGTATCTCAACTATACCCTAAAATCTAGTGGGGTATTTTCTCAAAGGGATGGTTTCACTTCAAGAATACCAGTGTCGCTGACAGTTCGTCAAAAGGATGTTTGGGGCCAAAGATATGGCCCAAAAAGGTAATGGGTCATCAATGGGCCCATGCTCGGTCTGACCTGGTTGGACCGACTCATCCCAACCACGTCTAGTATGACAGAGTCTCGATCAACGCAGCCAGACTCGCTGGGTCTGACCTGACATGTTCGGTGGGTCAGCCTGCTATATTTGGCCTGGTCTGCTGGGCCCATCCTAGCGGACTATGATGGCGGTTTGGCCCAAGTGTCACCACATAGGCGACTTGGCTTGGAGGCGAGGGGCTGGTTCCGTTAGTGCCGCGAGGGGTGCACCTCGAGTGAATCATCATGGGAGGCCGATCGGCCAGGAGGACAGTGGGTAGGCCGGCTGGACGCAAGGTAGGCTAGAGGTGCACCTGGTTGGTGAGAGAGGGGCCAGGCTGGCCGCGGGGGCGCCGACAGGGCACCGGGTAGGCCACGGGGGCACTGGGTAGGGTGCGCCAGTGGCTGGGCATGCTGTGGGGTCACCAGCATGGGTCCGTGCAGGGCGCAGGTGGGCGGGCCGCACACCGGGCAGGGCGCCTGGAGGCTACGAGTAGGCAGGCCACCCATCGGGCCGGGCACCAGGAGGCCATGGGTAGGCGGGCCATGCGCCGCTCAAGTCGACGGTGTTTGGCCGGAATCATCGGTGCGCCACGAGGGCGGCACGATTCGCAGAGGTCGCGGGTAGTGCATCCATCGTCGTTGCCACCTTCTTCATTGTCACCTCATCGCCATGTTGAGGATCCTCATAAACAAGATCAGCGAAGGTGTCGGGCCATGTTGGTTTGGCCCACACCCTCCGCGTTTAGGTTGGTAATAATCGGCTCATCAAGAAGTAAGAAGATGATTTTCAATTTTTATTTTAAATCTTCACAAATTTTCCATTCCTACTGAAGGTGAGAAAACGAAAAAGGATATTACTAGAAGTAAACCCCTTACCTTTGATTCATCGATCAACATTCGTTGTTCATTGTTGGTGTTGCGGAAATAATATGATGAAGTTTTTCGTTCGCCGCGTTCATCACGCACTCCCAATCCCGAGCTGTGTCAGCCGTGGAAGACACACCACGTCAGTAGGATCCGAGGGAGGAAGTCGAAGAAGGATGTTGGTATTCTTTATTCTCCGTTGGAAGATGAGGTTCCTCATTCTTTATTGGGAGCTTTTCTCCATAGCTCTCCTCTTCCTCTATTCTGCCAAAATTAATCATGCCAACAAAAATAATAGAATGTTTATCTATTATTACATTGGCCTATAATTCAAAAAGGGAGAATAAATTATGTGGCTCCACCTAATTAATGCATTTGAGTTGTCTTGGATTAATTAGGGGAGGTCAATGGGGTTTCTACCCACTTAATTGTGGAGTTGAGGAATCAAGAGGCTCTCCCTCATTAATGAGGGAGGGTTGGGAGGTTTTATCCTCCTCCATCAATAGGGGTTTTGTGGTTCCCACCATTATTATTTAAGAGAGAGGTTATACGGTCTTGGGTGGTCCCCACGTCATAACCTCTCGTGAGAGGTTATGTTCAAGTGGGCCATACCACCATAACCTTTCATTGGAGGGTAGGGTGTGTCGGTCCCACCTCCAACTCCCAAGTGGATGTTTTAACCAACAACCACTTGAATGGCAGCTTAAAAATAAAATAATGTGTTTTACATTTTATATTATTTTTTTATAAAAAGCCATAAATTTACTTTTATTTTCGACCATCTTCCATCGAGGTGAAAGTCTTCTTAAGCAAATACCGAGGCTGCAAGTTCAACGGTGCCCTCAGATTTTAATTTCGAGCACTGGTTTAAAATTTATAGAATCCTGCTCGTACGTTTACTGAATGTACCTGAAAAAAAATTCAGAAATTGATTCCAGGCACACCAGGCCTCGGAATGAAGCGCCGTAAATTTTTGCGGACTTGTAAAGATCACATGTATTTAGGAAAAAAATTTCCACGGATTTTCTAGGTCTTTACATTCTCCCAACCTCCAGGATTTATGCCCCCATAAGCTACAACTCGAACTATGGGAACAAATGGGGGTACTGAGCATGAATCTGTTCCTCCCGCTCCCATGTGCTCTGCTGGAGGTTCCCGTGCTGCCAGTGTACGCGCACCAGAGGTATCGACTGTCCATGTAGTGTCTGCTTCTGTTGATCTTCAATTTCCACTGAAACCTCCGTAAAAGTCACCCCATCGTCGACGTCCACCTTTCCATGGTCGATGATGTAGGAAGTGTCGTGCACGTAACTCCTCAGCTGAGAAACGTGGAAGACGTCGTGCACCCGGTGCAACTGTGGTGGAAGAGCTAAGAGGTAATCCAACTCGCCTACTCTGCTGAGGACCTGGAAAGGTCCAATGAATCTCAGAGATAACTTTCCGCCTTGGCCAAATCTCCGTAGACCTCGTCGAGGTGAGACCCGTGGAAAGATGTGGATGCCATACTCGAACTCTAGAGGTGTCCATATCTTATCAGCAAATGACTTATTCCTGATCTGTGCAGTCTTCATCAACTCCTAGATTATCTGAACCTTCTCTATAGTAGCTCGTACCATCTCTAGTCCCACTAGTACTGACTCCTCAGTGTCAGTCCAGCACAAGGGTGATCTGTAAGGTCGTCTTTACAAGGCCTCAAAAGGTTCCATCCCTATGGTGGAGTGATATCTATTGTTGTAAGAAAACTCCAAAAATGGAAAGTGATCCTCCCAGATACGACCGAAGACGAGGACACATGCACATAGCATGTCCTAGAGGGTTTGAATGGTCCGCTTAGTCTGACCATCCTTCTGAGGATGGAAGGAGATGCCCAAGCGAAGTTGAGTCCCGAAATCCTCCTACAACCCCTTCTATAGATGAGAAGTAAATTGTGAATCACGATCAAAGACAATCGTCGAAGGTATACCATATAAACACACAATCTCTTGCACACAGAGGCATCCCATGCTCTCTACTTAACACTGCTCTCTGATTGGTAATAAGTGGGCTGACATGGTGAGTCGGTTGACGATTACCCAAATCAAGTCGTGGCCCCTGTATATACGTGGAAGAACCATCAAGAAGTCCAGTGATATCCCATCCCACTTCCACTCGGGGACCTCTAAAGGCCGAACCGAGGCTGCTGGTACCTGGTGCTCTGCCTTCACTTGCTAACAAGTGAGGCACCATGAGGCAAACTCCACTACTGCCTTCTTCATACCTAGCCACCAGTGCTGACGTCAAAGGTCCTAGTACATCTTCGCCACTCTTGGGTGTACCGCTGGAGGGGATGTGTGGAACTACCTTAACACTTCCTCCGAATGTTCCATTGTTACCAAGGTACATCCTCTGAAGAGGATTATGTTCTCCCCACCTTCAGAAAATCCATCAGTTGCCTGCACTATGGATATCCAACCACGTTGCATCCCACAGTCAGCGTCCCCACAGTGTGACTCTCAGACTCGCTGAAGAAGTGGGGGAGTGACTATAAGAGACTGTAGACAGGTTTCTCTGTATCTATCCACAAAGGATATCAGTAAATTAGCCAACTACTCTGTCAAGTATCCTAATATCTATATACCAGTCCTCATACTGAGTGCCTCAGCAAAAACGTTCTCCATCCCAAGAGTATAGACTATCTCAAAATCATAGTCCTAGAGGAACTCAATCCATCACCGCTATCTCTGGTTTAAGATCTTCTGAGAGAAGATATACATGAGACTCTTGTGATCAGAGTACACGATAAAACGCTCACCTATCATATAGTGTCGCCACATCTTCAAGGCGAAGACCACTACTGCTAACTCCATGTCATGGGTAGCATAGTTCTTCTCATGTTGTCTCAGCTATGGAGAACCATAGGTAATCACTAGTCACTCCTTCATCAGGACCTACCAGAGTCTGGACCCTGATGCGTCGCAGTGGACCACGTACCCCACGCCTTCCTCTGGAAGCCTCAAGATGGGGGCACTAGTCAGCCTCTTCTATAGCTCTTGAAAGCTCTGATGGTATCTCTCCAACCAAACGAATGGTTTCCCCATATTTTTCATGTCTTATAATAGTTCTGAAACTCTGGAGAAGTCTAGAACGAACCTTCGGTAGTACGCACCCAAACCCAGGAAACTCTATACCTCTATCACACTATTGGGTGGCTCCCAAGCAAGTACCGCTTAAATATTCATTGGATCCACTGCAACTCCAGCCTCTGAGATGACTTGTCCCAAGAAGTGAAACTCTCGAAACAAAAACTGGAACTTTGAGAGCTTACCATAAAGCTGGTGCTCTTGATGTTTTTCTAGTACTACCTGCAAATGGTAGGCAAGCTCTTCCTTAGTAGTTGAGTAGATCAAAAAGACTTTGGTGAAGACTATGAAAAAGCAATTGAGGTACGACTGGAAGATCATGTTCATGAGACTCATGAACACTGCTAGAGCATTGGTTACACTGAAGGGCATAACCAAGAACTTGTAGTGGCCATAAATACACCTAATGGATGTCTTATGCACATCCTCATCTTGAACTCTGAGTTAGTGATAGCCTGATCTAAGGTATATCGTCGAGAACCACCGTGATCCCTTCAACTGGTCAAAGAGGTCGTCAAACCATGAGAGTGGGTACTTTTTTTTTATGGTCTCCTGGTTTATGCGATAGTAGTCGGCACAAAGCCTCGTGATCCCATATGCCTTCTTGGCGAACAAAATTGGGGCTGCCTAGGGAGAAACACTGGGTCGGAAGAGTCCCTTCCCCTACATGTCCTCTAGCTATTCCCTCAGCTTACGAAGCTCAACGAGAGCCATCCGATATGCTGGAGTAGATATCAGTGCCGTCTCGGGGTACTGGTCAATGTATAAGTCCACCTCTCTGCGAGGAGGTAGACCTAGAACATCATCATAGAAAACATCTGCATAATGGTCTACCACTATAGGATAAGTCGGACACTCCAAATTAACTAATCAATGGGTAAGCCAATCCAACTGGTGAGAGATTGGCTGCCCCCTCCTCCGAGTAAGTCTGTCCTGTTCTGAAAAGGCAACCTTCTTGCTGGTGAAGGTAAACCTGGTCCCATCAATGCAGACACACCACACTTTTCACCTAATACAATAAATATGAGCATGGACTATATATAACTAGTATATACCCAAGATGATAGTGTAAGGCCTTGACACCGCAATGAGGAGATCCTAGAAGAATCTCTCACCTCCTTGAGTAAGCTCACACTACTAGAACCAATGTGTAATCATCACGTCTGCTCCCATAGGAGTCTTTAGCCGTAAGGATCGAGCCAACGACTCCATCAGAATCTTAGAGCTCCGAACGAGGGCAGTGGGAATGAAAGAGAGACTGACACCTGTGTCTATAAGAACTACTACTAAGGTGGAGTAGACATAGATCATACCTATAATCATCTCTGGGGAACCATGATCGTATTCCTCAACTACTTGAAGGTGATCTCTCCCCTGTCCACTTTCTCCCTGATGCCGGGTTGGGCCTCCTGGTGGTGGTGGTGGTAACACCTCGTAACATATTCCACTACCAGCTATATGTCCATCTCCTCTACCAGGTCTACCTACTCCCTGTGGACCGCCTCGTTTAAACCTATGCCTCTGCATCAGAGGTCCCACAACCGTCTGGTGATCATCTGTAAGGCAGGTCGGACAGTCGCGAGCCATGTGACTCTGCCCGCCGCATGAGTAACATTATCCGCTCCTGGGATGTCTGGATCTGTCTCAACTCTTGGTGCCCCACACAACCGATTCTGAGTCATGCAGTCATCCACATGTAGGTCTGGTCCACTTGGACCTCTATGACATCTGTCTACTGCCAACTGCAAAAGACACTGCTGCGTGTTGGCTAGTAGTGGGTCTCACTACTGGTGACTTCTCAGTAAGGAAACTGTCCACTAGGAGGTCTCTCTATAACACCCCCACCTACGTCGGGATGATATGTGAGATCATCGATGCTCTGATCTCCCGTCTGAGCCCATGCTCGATGGTACGGGCCCTGAAAAAAGGGCCCCACATCATATATGCGGAGTACCACGAGAGGTCAGTGATCCTCACTGAGTAATGTGCCACCATCTTGCTACCCTGCTGTAGATCCAGAAGCCCCTATATCCACACCACACAAATGGTGGCTAGTACAGACTCCGCCCGAAACAGGCTCTCGAAGTCTGCCCAGATTAGGGTCACCTCATCATGAACCTGAAGCATCAGGCTCCACCATCTGACTGATGTTGACTAAAGGAGACTCATGGAAAGGATCACCATGAAGTCTACTGGTGTCCCTACTTTCCTGAAGACTCTCATCATAGCCTCCGGCGAATCCTTAGATGCATGTGGGTCTGTCTATCCCATAAACCTGGGTGACCTCTGGCATTGGAAGTCGTGAAACGCGTGCATGCAGCATGCATCATCTGCTACTGTGGATGGTGGAATTAGTGGCCCAACTGGAAATAGTATTACTGGTGCCTCCACTAGTATAGGGACCTACACCGAGGCCTCGTCACTCGGTGGGATGTCAGTACGTACGACCCTCAGAGCTCTAACTGGTCGCCCGCGGGGAGGCATCCTAAAAGAAATAGATGCGACACATTCAAAATATTATACCTGGGGAGATAACCTGGTTGAGCTGACATAAATAATACTTTTGGAAACACACACAAAATTAGTGTATTCTTGCACTAAGTCAGATATTAGAAGTAAGTGTCCTGTTGTATGGATACGACAGACACCTACACCAAAACTGGACTCCCTGAATTGAAAACCACACTTAGTACCCTTAAAACTATTGCTTCACAAAAAAAGAAAGATTACAGTTCTTTGTTCTGCGGCAGAACCGACTCCTCTGATACAAATTTGTCACGACATGTCCCCCGAGGTCCATATCGTGACTACCCCAAGCCCACCTTCCATAGGCCAGGGGCTGGCGACTAGCACCAAAGGTGTAAATCCCTAAACTGGGAAGGCTATGCCTTTATAATGGTAAACAAACACATCAGAGTACACAACTAGAAGAAAAAAACTAAGTTAAACTATATACAAAAGAAGTTCTGGAAAGTAAAAGGGGCCGGAAATACAATCCCAATATGAAAGTACATTTACAAATGGATGCAAGTAAAACTGAAGAAAATTATAGTTAATGGCTCATCCTCCAAGGTTATTAACTGAAGGGTAGGTAAAAATTTCCTCCTCAGTACTCCATGTCTATCTGTCTCTTCCATGCACTGTCACACCGATTGATCCACCTTCGAGTACTATGCAGTCCTGCAACTCTCTGCCTTAGTTAGTGTTGGCCGATGTCTGCAACCAATACAACTAGGTGTGGGCATAGCCCATGCAGGGGTGATTATAATGATACTCAGTAGGGACCCAAGACCCTAAAGGTCTCACTAAATCAAACAAGGATAAACCACAAATTATGAAATCAATGGATAACCATTACATAGGAATATTCCCATACACATAACTAAGTTATCTAGTAACCCATTTCAATCACGAGGAAAACACAAAAGCCATTGACTCAGCTCAATCATGGATTTTTATTAATCTAAAAAAAGTTTGTCATTCGCCGCATTCATCACGCACTCCCAATCCCAAGCTGCGTCGGCCATGGAAGACACTCCACGTTAGTAGGATATGAGGGAGGAAGTCTAGGAAGGCTGTTGGCATTCTTTTTTCTCCATTGGAGGATGAGGTTCCTCATTCTTCATTGGGAGCTTTTCTCCCTAGGTCTCCTCTTCCTCCGTTCTGCCAAATTGAATCATGCTAACAAAAATAATAGATTGGTTATCTATTATTCAATTTTTATTGAATTAAAAAAGGGAGAATAAATCAAGTGGCTCCACCTAATTAATGCATGAGAGTTTCCATGGAATAATTTGGGGAGGTCAAGGGGGTTTCTACCCACTTAATTGGGGAGCTGAGGAATCAAGAGGCTCTCCCTCATTAATGAGGAAGTGCTGGGAGGTTTTTTCCCCCACCATCAATAGGGGTCTGGTGGTTCCCACCCCTATTATTTAGAAGAGAGGTTATGCTATCTTGGGTGGTCCCCATGTAGTAACCTCTCGTGAGAGGTTATATTCGGGTGGGCCCCACCACCATAACCTTTCATGGGAGTTTAGGGTGTGGCGGCCCCCAGTCCAACTACCAAGTGGAGGTTTTAACCAACAACCACTCGCATGGCATCTTAAAAATAAAATAAAGTGTTGTACCCTTTATTTTATCATTTTTTTTATAAAAACAGAATAGTATCTTTTATTTTCAACCATCTTCCATCGAGGTGAAAGTCTTATTAAGATAATATCGGTGCTGTGAGTTCAATAGTGCACTCGGATTTCAATTCCGAGCACTGGTTAATAAATCATAAAATCATGATCGTACGTTTACTAAACGTACCAAAACAAAATTTCAGAAATTGATTTCGGACACACCAGGCCTTAGAATTAAGCACTGTAAATTTTCGTGGACTCATAAAAATCCCATGTATTTAAGAAAATTTTTCAACAAAATTTCCAGGACTTTACATATTTACTCAATATAGATATATGTGGATAAGGCATATTTGTCATGAATTAAATTTATCATTCAATATATACGTAATGTATTGGAAATAGTATGTTATGGATGAGTCACAAAATTACATAGCCCCTCGATACATTGGTAGGTCTCACGAGACAAACTAGTTGGCTAGCCTTATTAAATTAGTTTTTTGATTATACCTACCAATAATTTGAACTATCCTGACACAAGGCCCCAATGGTATATTTTATATGTTGAAAATTATGAATTTCACATATATGAAATTAGTTATTTATGTCCAGTATATTATTATATTTGTTATGATATTTAAGGATATGTTTTGTACTCAATGGATTTTTTATATGGAATAATTTTCAATTTATTTAATCATTACATATTATTATTTATTCTCTAGTAATTCATTAGACGATATGTGTATTCGTTATTTACATTAAATTTATATATTTATTTTTCCTTATTTACATAGGAAATTTTATTCTACACCTAACCATTATTGATCATATGAGCTCCCCATTATTTTGTTTCCTTTCTCTAGAATATTATTAAATAATTCTTATTTGAGATCAAGGATTCATAATATTTAATTTGACTATTTTTTTTATTTTATGTTTTAAAATTTAATGTTTTATTAAAGTATGTTTATAATTTACCTAGTCTACTAAACTATTTTTTCATTGGGATGTGATCACTTGTATTTGGTTCCAATTTAAGAAGAAACCACCAACTTTGGGCTTATAAGGTCTGGGTAATTAAAAATAACCACATAATATTTAATTCTAGTTTCACTAAAAACTAGTTAAGTGTGAATTTATTCCCCCTCTACCTCTTAGATTCTATTCCATTGTGTTCCTATGTTCATTTGTAGCTCATAGAATACTTTTTGAAGCACCCTTTCTAGGAATGGGATTGTTTTGTTCCAATATTTCATTAAATTAAATTTTCAGTATAATATATTTTTTATTTATAATTTTACACATTTTCATATGTTTTTAAATATCAATTTATTGTTCTTATGATAGCCATGTAATTGGATGCCACCTTTTACTCTCATTAAACCCTACCATGAATCTTTATATACATCCATTGAGATGCTAAAATTAACCTGTGGTTTCACATGGTAAACATTTTTGTTGTGAATACCCATCACCAATTATAATCAATTATATTAATATGGATGTAAATATAATTCATTGATTGGGAAATTCCTTATATATAACATACACTTCATAATGTTAGGACCACATTACTAATTTTGTTATTATGCAGTATAAATTTTGTGTAACAAAAAATGCATGTACATAATATGAATGGTCTGGGAGGAAAAAGAATTATATAGCACAACAATTAATTGGGTATTTTTTTATCACTTGAGGTATCATGTATGGTTTAAATGATGTTGTCATAAGAACCCTATTCTATAATTCCTCATCAGATTTCATGGACCAATGATTATCATATCATGTCTTATGTTATTTCCACATTTCAATATTTCCTTGAAGTTGTCATCTTATATCATTCATTGAATGAAATGATTATTATTCTAACCTTCTTATGTCACCACGTTATGTCCCATGAATCACATATTCCACTTTAGTTCATTACATACTTTAGTTATTACTTTACAAGGATTTACAGTTCACCCCTTTCTTATTTACATCCCTAGGTTTTCCTATGCTTTTTTAGAAGATAAAATTAATTTAAGGGAATGTTATGTAACATTTAATAATGTTCTTGTATACATGTTTTATGTTATTTTTATATATATCTTATTATACAAATTCCCTATACCTATAAATATTTTTGGATATTATTTATTATATATATATGTAATAAATCATGAATTATAGTCAATAAAAGATATGGGTTGTCATAGATGGCGTCAGAAAAGGTCGTTTTATTTTTGGGTATTAATAATATAAAACCTTATTAAAGACCATATATATAAGTACAAACCAATAAAAAATACCAAACCATGGAATGAAAAAAATGTGGTATATTCATTGATTAAAAATGGAATCAAAAACCTATCAATATTAAGGATTGAAAAGGATACAATATTCCTTGACATAAAAACGATGGACATGGGAATCATAAAAGTAAATTTCTCAAATAAATTATCAACCATCAATTCATTAATGAAAAAATTAGCCAAAAGTGATGATAATGAGTTATACAGAAACATAAAAAATATTATATAGTTAAAATTTTCAATGATTGAGTCATATTGTTTTGAACCAATATTTATATCATATAAAAATTATAATAGAAGAATAATCTTTTAGAAGTTTCACATATCTCATTCTTCTATATTTGAAAATTTAATCACTACTATGTATAAATATATGAAGAAAACAATTGGGTGGGATAACATAAAAAGGTATATTATAGAACTTGTCTATTGATGCATTTTTTTCTAGAAAGTAAAGGGTGAATCATAGATTTATATAGTTATAATGATACCATTTTCCGTTCTAGCATAATATTAGGAAAAAAGAACCAAATATTTCATCATTGGACTTCCAAGAATATATAATGTAAGTAACACCATTTTCAGTGTTAGTCGATTTCCTTAAAATGTTATTACATTTCATTATTATCAAGAAAGAATATTATATTTCCCCTCTGGCTAAAATATATATAAGTAATTTGGTAGAGATTCATAGAGTACCATTTTCCATTATATATGATTGGTATCCATGGTTTACCTAATGGTTCTATAGAAGCATTTTGCAAGCATTGGTTACAGAGATAAGATTTAGTATTTCTTATCAACATGATATGAAAAGTCAATCTGAGGATATAATCCAAACTCAATAAGATATGATAATATTCTGTTTAATATATTATCAAGGATGTTAGCATCAACAAATTTCTCGTGTAGTCTTCTCTTATAATAATAGTTTCCATTCTATCATTAAAATAGAGCATTATGAGGCTCTATATCAGAAAATGGTATCGAACTCTAACATAATAGGATGAAGTTGGAGAGTAGAAGTTGATGGGACTTGATATTATCCAAGAGATGATATAGAAGGGTTAAATCACCAAGTTTCATATCATATTCTCACAATGTTGACAATAATTGTTTTAAAACAATTGTTGATGTAGTCTAGAGTTTGAGGTCAGAGATAATATAATACTTTTTAAATAATCTTGTTGAACGTATTATGGTTTGGGAAGTTTGGAATTATTTATTAATGATATTCCATATCATTTTAGACCCTTGATAGTGTTGGAGATGTAGCCTATAGAATAGAACTCCCACATAACCTATCTCTTGTACAT
The DNA here is from genome assembly GCA_963277665.1 of Viscum album. Lineage (NCBI taxonomy): Eukaryota > Viridiplantae > Streptophyta > Magnoliopsida > Santalales > Viscaceae > Viscum > Viscum album. Next base: position 191,385,443 of record OY728126.1, read on the forward strand.
GATGTTATCCATTCATATATCTTAAGGACATATATACTAGTACCTTCACATATACTGAATTCAGAGGTGGTGTACTATCCTTCAAATGAGGAGTAGTTGATGATGATCTTATATCATTGAGACACTACAATAAAATATAATATAACTCAGCTAGTAGAATTATTGTGGTAAAAAATATTTCAGTAGGTAAAATGGTAACTATAAGAGAATATGAAAGAGAGGTACCATCATCTGTTCTATTGTAAAAAATCAAACTTTGAGTGTAAAATTTATAAATAGGGAAGAATGTAATGGAAATAAATTTTATAAATGAAATTCCATTCTGAATGAATAAATTCCTTATTAAGTAATTTTTTTAAAGAAAACACTTGAACTATATTTTGTTTTTTATTTGGGACCATTATAAACTCTATGAACAAATCTTTTTTTCATGATTAAAATTATATGAAGAATCATAACTGTTGATAAAATATCCATTGTAACATGACTATTATAATTATATATATATATATATATTAAGGTAATACTAATTTACACCGAAATAATAAATGATAAACTTGACTAGTAGGATCATACCATATGAATTCTGTTTATTGGAGCTTCAGAGGGAGATTACATCACATGGATTTGACCAATCCCAAGATGAGATTAAACAATTGAAACATGAATTAATGCATCTATATGATAATTTTATGCTCATTGAGATCATAACCCGATCCATGTTCACTGAACCTCCCCATGATAATACCACCATCAGACACCTTTCCCTTAGGTCATACACTGGTGTAATACTGACTTATATATCTTAACATTAATAGAATTATTTTTTATATATTTTTAATAAAATATATATATATATATATTTATACCTATCACTAGTAATTTAAATATATTCTTATACAATGAGTTTGATAAAAATTAAATTTTTATATGACAAAATAAAGATTGTTTTTTTTGAAAGTATATAATTTCAATTAAAAAACTATTTTTGAAATAAATGTTATATTATTTTAATGGTCATACTCAATAATATATTTTAACTATAAATGAGTATAAAATTTAGAAAAATCCAAACTAATTCAATTTTGGTCAAAATGTGGTTAGTGTTAAAAAAACAAGCACATTCTCAAAAAAGGATTTTTATTTTAAAATGTAAATTCTCAAAAATAACAAATGATTTTTGTATAATAATAATTACTTTTTAAATAATTACATTTATATTATCCAATGGTGCGTTTTTCTTGATTTTCTGAGATAGTTAAATTATTGGGTAAAAATTATATAAGGTATAAATATATGATATGCAGTATGTCATCATATTAGACCTATAATTATGTAACAAACACTATAAAGTTCCTAAATGGAAAAAACATAATTTATCATTTAAAATAAAGAATTTTTGTTTTTCCTTGATTAATTTCAAAAAGTTATATTGAATCCTTAAAATCTTATATTATATTATAAGGTTTTAAACACAATTATTTACAAATATGGGACACTTAAACACCCTCAATGGTATTATTTTATTGGATTAGGTTCTTAAAAAAATATTGAATTCCACTTATCTTTGATAGAAAAAATTGGAAAAACTATGTTATGGCTATGATTTTTATTATTTTATAACATAGAGTTTAAGACATATGTTTTGTAATTAATAAACAATTCCCCTCTATTTTTCATTTAATACCCACCAAACCTCCTATTCAACTTCACTAAATACCCATTGTGTATGAATTTACTCTCCCAATAACTCTATAAATCCTTCCCAAGGTGTTCCCAAACTGTTAAGAATCTCCATTGAATGTTTTAGAACACCCTTCCATGGTAAAGAATTTACTTCCCCCTCTTTATTCATCTAATTTCTTGGCATTAAGCCTTTTTTATTTCAAAATGTATATATTGGAATATGTTTTTACAAATACCTTTGCTATCATTATTATTTACATGTAATTAGAGACCAAATTTCACTCTCATTAATCCCTTTAATGAATCTTTATGTACACATGTTATTCAATAAAAATTATCTCATTATTTCCATGTTAGACATTTTTGTTGTGAATACCCATGCCATTTCTTATCAAGGTTATTTATCTATATGTACATATAGATAATTAAACTGTTACTTCGAAATATATAACTCAAAATCTATAATTATTATGATAGATTTTATTGAAGTGGTTCTTATGTTGTAAAATCTTTGTGGAACAAAAATTCATGTACATAATCGGAATGTAATGAGTGGGACCGTAATTATATATCCCTCTATTTAATTGATTAATTATTTTATTTGATGAGATAGCTTGTATAGTGAGTGAGAAATTTGCATTATAACACTTTGTTATGATGTCTTGGTGGATATCTTGACCTTTTATTATGATTTCTTATCATATATTTTTTCCACATACCACTCTTCCCTTGATGTTGTCATCTTATATCATACTTCCATGTTCCTGGTTAGATTATCAAATTTTTATGTCATGATATTTTTTACCTTGAATCACTTGTAATGTTTTAATTCATACTATGATTTCATATTTCACATACTCGGATTTATATATCATCCCTTTCTTATGTGCATCCATTAGTTATCCTATGCAGTTTTGGAAGATCTGTGTAATTTTAAGGGCGTTGGCTGAAGTGAGTATCTCAAGAGGGTGTGATTTGAGTGCCCAAAAAAAATTTCTATTAAAATGGTCTTAAATTTTATCACCCAATATAATTAAAACAATACCAGTTAGTGAAATAAATAGTTTGATATAATAATTAAAATTTTAAAATACTTCTAAAAGGGTTATTAGGTAATGATTAAAAACAAATACAATATTACTTTAACCATTGAAATCAATTTACTAAATAAAATTCATATATAAAAACTAAGTAAAACTAATTATCAATGTGATATTTTTTCTATTTAATAAATGTTTATTAATGTTATGAAATAATGTAGAAGAAAACACATATTGGAATGTGTATACAAGAGGTTCAATGTCAAGCTGATAATTAGTACACTCAACATGGATATCACATCCTTCAAAGTATTTTATATAAATAAACTTTTGATCCAGAACTTATATTGGGTTTTTCAAAAGTATACCAATAATCCATGTCACAAATTAACCTCTACCAAAGTTTTAATGGGATAACAAATAAAGAAGGTCACAACCAGACCACTACCACAACACATGGGAAACTGTAATAAATGTGTCGAGAAGATATCTATGTATCTTGTAGTTTAAATCTAGGGATAGTGTGGGGTAAAATAAAATAGATTATGCCACACTAATTATAATGTAAATAGAAATAACTAAATAGTGTAAGAATGGAGAGATATCATGTATCTTTGAGTAATACGATCTCAACTCATGACTCATTGAAATTGATTAGAAATTTAACTCGAGTCATGCTTTTTGAAATTCTCTATAGAAAGAGTGTTGTAGACTCTTTGTTATTGACTGTAGGAAGGCACATGTTGTTTGATGTTCTTTGGTTTCCGCAATCGAGTGTTTCATGATGCAACATGAATTATATTCTATTTATTCTAATGAGGTTTATCTCACTTCACATGTACTATTATGATTTTTCATTTAGAACATCTTTCCTCTGCATGAGGGATTATTCTCTATCTTTTGACACCAAAATTCAAAAAAAATTATTTTAATGTTATACTCCTCACACTTGGAATTGACACATTATTTAATACATTCTATACAATAGATAATAAAAAATATTTAAAATAATAAATTTAATTAATTTCTATTATGTATCTATTTGATACATATAATTCCAAATAAATAAGTTGAAGAAAGAGTAGTTGTTAGTCATTTGAACCATGACACCATCAGTGCCTAACTCTGGTGGTGACTCAAACTCTAGAAGTGACTCAAAGTATGTATATGAGACATTAGAACAAATTCCTGATATGGTAGTGACTCTTTGAAATGGATACACATCCTGGAGGTGTACAAGTCTCACAGTGAGACATATGATGGTGGTATGATGGGCAGGAAATGTCTCATACTTTATCAAACTCCCATATCAGTGGTGAATCATTACTGATGATGAGTCATCCCAGTATATATCCCATTTTACATGCTAGTGGTGAGACTTTCTTGGTGGTGTCTCAAGGTGATGGTGATACTTTACTTGCAGTGAGACATTCTTGGTGGTGACTCATACTTATGGAAATTATCCAATATCTCTCATTTTAAAAATGTTATCTGAAAACAAAAAACTCATTAATTATGACACTAATCATGATTTTATGATAATTAAAATAAGTAGTTCAACAGTCTCCCCCTTTTTTATGACAAAAAATAATGGTATTTTTTATTCATGGAATAAAAGGTAAATCATGACAATTAAATTAAAACACAAAGTATCAAAAGAAAAAAATATTTACATAAAAAATCATGTTATTAAGGGTAGTAAAATAAGGAATTTTTGTTATTAAAAATTATAAATGGAAGGTAAAAACATATATGGATGTAAATTAGTGTCATAAAGTTATCACCCTTTTGGGATTATCAAAACGAGTAGAATAGTAAAAAAGGAAAAGTAATTAGAATAGAAAGAACAAAAATAAGTGTAATTACATAATTTACACTAAAAAAATATTTGAGGATACAATTAAAAAATATACAACAAAAAAATTCAAAAAAAATGTTCTGATGAAAAATAAAAAAATTAATAATCATTGACACTCAGGTTGGGTTGAATGAAACATAATAGATTTTCACTTTTCCGTATATAAGGTAGAAGAATTAGCTGCAGGTCCTGAAGTAACTAAAAGGGTGGTTGAGGGTAATGAAGTGATAACTGAAGTAACATCATCAATAGATGAAGGAGGTTGAGGCTCATGAATGAGGAGAGGCTAGAGGTGAGGTATTTCATACCGTGGAGTTAAAGAAAACAACTAGAACATAACTAGAAAAGGTGAATGAGGGTCTATAGACACTGTAGGTCGGATGAAATATTGGATAGTTGTAGGTGGTGTTAGGTGTGAAGTAATAGGGATGGCCTCATGAGCTACAAAAATAGGACCATTCACATGGGTAAATGGTTTCATAAGGTTTTTTAATTCCATTATAAAATTTCCACCTAAATCCATTGCACTGAATAAGTCCTTATTCTGTTCAAAAAAAATTTCAACAGAGGATACAAGACTTTCAAATGATCAAATAGTTCCTTAAAATCTAAGGTCATATGAGGTGTCCTCAAAATATTAGCCTAAAAATGAAACTGGAATCCTTGAAATGATTTTTATATATCCTTGATAAATAATACATTATCACCTTGGTTCTTGTATCCCAGTAAGACTTCATGTACATATAATATTCTATAATGAACATTAGAACATGGTCACTAATTGACATTATTCTTTTTAATGGTCCTTGAGGTTTTATAGTAGCATCACTCTATGTAGTAGTAGATGTCTCACTATTATCTTCTATGATAACAGATCTAAGGAATTCAAGATCAAAAAATTGGAGGATGAGTAGTAGAACTATATTCTATAGAAGTAGGATTTCATATCTCTCAAGATTGGGATCTATAGAACTAGCAATGTAAGACTGAATTACTTCTATAATAGATCTAAAAGACTCCAGATCACTAGAATTTCCTTTATTCTCAATTAACACTTCTTTAATATGATGCATCATCTTTGGTTGAATGTGTTGGATCACCAATTTAGTCAATTTTCTAGAATCTTGTTCACTTATCTTATTATATAGTGGTTCTTTTCTCTTAAATCACTTTTGAAAATTAGAAATCATTATTTTTCTAAAAGAATCTATGTCACCCTTGTGACCACATCAACAAGAATAGGCAATACATCAGGAGTGGATTCTCTCAGAGATGTAAATCTTAACAACTCATCATATTCATTAATATGATTAATCAACAACCACTCAGGATATCTTTATTCTCAAATGAGAAGTTCAAGATTCTTTGGTGAATTATGTGGGAAAACCCCCTTTATTCATAAATTTGGTCAATCCATCTTTCTAAAGGCTTTGCAGTAGGCTAAACCACTAAAGGCATAGTATCTTTGTACACAATTATAGAATGGAAAAAACCAGTGGGGGACTTCACACTAGAATATAAATCTCTCATTTCTCTCTCATCATGGGTCTTAAAAGATCTCTTCTCATTAGAAACCATCTCTACACACTCAACATCATTTTTTTCAGCCACATGTTGCTCAATAGATGCAATAACTGATATATACTCTAACAAAATAGAATCAGAAACCATATAACCATAAAAAAATATACAATATAAACTCCATAAGAAATAACATCTACTTGATGATTATCATGACTTGGGGATTTATCCCCCTACAACATAGGCATATCATTATTTTTAATATGCAACATCCATTTCACTAAAAAATCATGGACACACCTATGATCTACAAATAGAACCATGAGAAGAAGTGAGAAAATATTGAGGAATCTCAACATCCCCTCTTCTAATTTTCCCACTTTAACAATCAAAATATGATCCTTCATTGTAATCATCTTAAGTTGGATCCTCTTTTTCATATTCAATCATGTTTTTATTTACATCTACATCTAAATAATCCTTATTATGTTAATATCATTTATAAATAATTTTTATCTTATATTCTCAAGATAATTATATATAATCCTTATCACTTTTTACAAACTTATATATATAATAGAGAGATTCCTTACCAGACTAGGAGAGAAATATGTGATAGTAAGAGATATGGGAGATAGGTTAGGGTCACTTCCATCATTAATATAAAATTCCTTCTCCTCTTCTTCTTTAGAGGCCTCAACCACTTCATCATTATCACTATCAAAGTACTTGAAAATCTCATCAAGTTCTAGACATGGATATAAATGGTCTCTTGGTCTATATGGGTGATCAAATGGATTAAACTAATCATAAATTTTTTCAATATCATCTACCCATTTCTTTTTTCCTTAGGTCCCAATTGATCTTAATCATTTTAAAGATTATTCTTGTTATACAAAATCCACCACATTCCACTATACCTTATTAATTATCATCAACAAACCTTTCTCATTATTAATATCATATATCAACTTTGGTTAGATTAAATAATATAATCAATATGTTGGCTGGTCCACTTCCATTATATGAAGCATAAGATAACTACTAAGGTTTATCTTTTAAACTCTTTTTATAAGATATAATAAATACCCATGTTGATACCTTAAGGTAGAAAAGTAACCATTTATTAGGTAAAGAATATGTTGGATAAATTTGAAGAGCAGTATTCACTCTCCATCCAGCTCAAATAAAATCATCATTCTAACTATTGCATTTCCAACTAACTAAACAAGGGATTATTTATCGATGAAGTCATCACCATCATTAGGAATCATTCCATGGTAGTCCTTAAGGAAACCATAATATGGAAATTTTATACACTCATCCAACAACCTATAAGAAAAGGGAATTCAATATCCTTTAACTCAGTTTCTAACCCAATATTATTCTTCTTCCAAAACAAACATCACATAATGATAAAAATGGTGTACCAAACTTTGATAAAATGTTCTATAATTTGAATAGAACCATTCCATCCATATTTTGTTCTGTATAAAATTCAACACTAATGACTTACTCGATGATAACCATTTATATTGTGATTCTTTCTTAGGAACAACAACTCTTTTCAAGATATAGAGATTCATTGGTTCTACTAGCGCATGATGACTCAATTTACCATTCTTCTTTATCACAAAATACGAATCATATGGATAAGACTCTGAAGGCCACTTCACCCTAGCCATGAAGGATTTCTCGAAAAGATATATTGTCTCTTGTGAAGGTGAATGGAACGTTGAAATTTCAGGAGTCCAACATCGCACATGGATTGAGAGAAAAATGTGCAAGGAAAGAGCATGCATTGAAACTTAAAAAAGAACTATATTTATCATTCAGGATTTATAGGGATCTGAAAAATTAAATTTTTTAACTAGAATAAATTATAAATCAAAATAATTAATGAATATAGTAACTCAAAATAAAATTTTAATTGAAATATAAAAATTAAATAAATAGTAAATGACCTAAAAAACGGTTCTTTAAAACATAAAATGTGAAAAATTGTCAAAGGCTTGAAAAACTAATGTTGTGATGTTACAATGGCGAGATAATCAAAAGTGAGAAGTATAGATGGTGAGATTCAAATGGTGAGAAATATAATGGTGAGAATTTTTACAGTGATACTTTCACAATGGTGATACATTCTCAATAATGAGAAATAAAAACTATGAGACATTCACAGTGGAAAAACATTCCCAAAAACGAACCAAAATTAATCATACCTAACTCAAATTTGATGCAATTAATTCTCTCATAATTCAAATTCTTAATGAAAATATAACGTCCCATACTTTACATACATTGTTAATACTTCAAAATTGAAGCACACTTATTACAACATATGACAAAACCACAAAGGACCGTATAGGTATAGTGTCTTTAGAAACTGGGAAACATAAACAACTGGTTCATAAATCTTCTACAGTGTCTCCCATTTATTTCATCATATCTAGGGTCGCTTTAGCATATTCTACTTAATATCCATCTTCCTGACCTGAGGAAAAGAAAACATAAAAGGGTGAGCTCAAATGCTCAGCAAGGGCAAATAAAGGAAATAAAAATCATATCATATCTTTTTGAAAATCATAACCTGCAAAAGAGATCATAATATCTTAACATGGAACAAATCATAGAAGTGAAAATGAGATCCCCATAATCATAACATAAAACTTGAAACTTTGTGGCATGCACACATAATCATGGAAAATCATTTCTTGTTAGTCATGACTCATTGCCAAGACTATCTTAGTGGACAAAGTCCCTTTCTGAACCGAGTCACCCTCGTTCCAGTCCTGTTTCCCTGAACCGGTATAACCTACCGTTCCATCCATGTCTATCTCATGAGATATAAAACCTTTAACCAATGCATTGGAGGGACATATAGGTCCCGCCCATATTATAATGAATCCTTTCTTATGTGTGCCACATAATAATAAAACATACATGATCGCATAACACATGTAACAAAAATGGGATTCTTGAAACATCATGACATCATAAATCAATTCATATAAGATAAAGGAATTCATAAAAATAATTCCATCACAACATGATCAAATCAATGTAATAATAGAGATAAAAACAAAACCCTTTTATTATCTTAGATGGAAAATAATTTTGATGAAATACTTGAACTCCATTCTTGAGGAAAATATCCTTTCTACTTCAAAAACATTTTTCCTTTCATAACATGTCATACGACTTTAAAATAAAAGAAGATGATTAAAAATAAACATGAAAACTTGTAAAGGAAGCTTCTTGGAAATAATGTTTTAAAAATTCATTCATGCCATATAAGTTAAAAAAAACAGTCTTCGTACTTTTGTCAGAAAAGTCAAAAAGTACCTCATACGACAAAAGATTCCTTTCATAGATATTACTAAAAACTCACCGAAGGGTAAAAATGGATTTAAACAATTGTAGGTGGATGGAAATAATATTAAATATTGATGAAACATGGATGTGGATGATAAAATACACCCCAGTAAATACTTACGAATAAAAAATCTCAGATAAAAATGAGATTGTGATATTTCCCTTACCTTAGGTCCGATTTGCTTTGTACGTGTCGAAAGCTCTTCTTCTTTGGAACGCTTATTTGAATCATCCACATAGGGAACTAATATTGGTCTTTGAAGAAGACCAGGACCTCTAGGATTATTATAGGGAAGTGGAGAGGAGAAAATGGCAGGGGTTGGCCGAGCTTGATTGCTCAAATTGGTGTGAGGAGGAGGGGGAGGAGGTGCCCTTTTATAAGGGAGGAGAGGGGCACCTTAGGAATATCTCAAAATATTATTTTATATTAAAGTCAAAACCGGTTTATAATGGTTCCAAAGGGTCTTATATCGATGCTAAAGTGGGGATGGGTCTAAATCTTATCAACAAATAGGATTTATACATGTTTAGGGTATTATTTTAACCTTATCAATTAGATTTAACTCTAAGTTAAATAATTTAACTTTTACCGTGTCTTTTTGTTTTCTTTCACTATATGGTTAATACACTTACTATAACATATCAAACGAACCCCAAATTGTTTATTATTAATATATATATCCTTATCTAAGTCATTTGGCCGAACCTTAGATTTTTAGGAATAAAATAACAATTAATAATATAATATTTGATTTAAAAACTATTTTGTGTCAATTTTGACACTATTTAATATATGATTTTTGTGAAAGTTATAACAGAATTATATGTTCTAACCAAGTTGATTAAATCAACACTAATATATCATAGTAACCTAAAAAATTAGTGTAATTCATAAAAACTCTCAAATTACATTTATTTTGGTGTTTATAACAACAATTATGTCAATATTTCATATATAAGATAATTACTGCATCATCGTTGTGTCATAATTAAATTAAATTATTTAATGTCTAAAAATTATAAATAAAATACCATTATGTAGGAAATCTTTTTAGCTTTCTAATTAATATTTATTGTCTAATTTATCTTATGTATAACACCATATTAAAAATGATTTACTTATTAAACTTTGATTTTAACTATTTTAACCCTTCTTTAAATAAATTAATAATAAATGTCCTAATCTAACCCAAGTGGGCCTAGATGGTCATATTTTATTCATACGGTTGTTTTTGGTCGAATTACACTTATCCAATAGAATTAGGACATGTGTTAGGGTATTAGTAATATCATATTTACCCTTAGTTACCCTATTTACTATTAACCGCGGTAAGAAAAGTAAAAAGTTACTATTCACCAAAAAATTATTTTTTTCTCATTGAACCACATTTTACTTACTGATATCAACCGTGTCTGTCGGATTTTTGAAATTCCATTCACAGAAGCAGTAAAGTTATGTTTTATGCAAAATTCAGTTTTTAACCTACCACTTAGTGGTTTCACTATTCATCAAAAATTGAAAGTTTTCAGAAAAATACCAAAATTTCACCCTAGGATAATTTCGATATTCTGAGTCCAAAAATGAAGTCCTTTTGAAAAATAAAATTTATAAAATTTCAAAAAGTGGTTATTACTATTCATAACGGCTAGTTTTAATAGCATATTGTTGTTTAGTGAAACTCGGTATTGCGTACAACGCAAGCTATCGAGGAAGGTCACGATTGCGTGTAAAGTAATACAAGCATGTGTGTAGTGAAAGATTACATTGATGATATATTAAAACAAAATATTACTCATAAAAATCTCGGGTGTTACATTCTACCCCCCTTAAAAAGAATTTCGCCCTCGAAATTCGTCACTTTGTAACAAATAGATGAGGATACTTCTCCCTCATCATATCCTCAAGCTCCCATGTAGCTTCTTCTAATTGGTGGTTCCTCTATAAAACATTCACCAAGCGAGTGGTCTTGTTTCATAGGACTTTTTCGCTACGATCCAGAATCTCTATCGGCTGTTCTTCATAAGAAAGATCTTTCTCCAGCGGTACAACTTCTAAGCTGAGTACATGTGAAGGATCTGGTATGTACTTTCTCAGGAGAGATACATAGAACACATCGTGAACTTGAGAGAGATTCGGTGGAAGCGCCAATCGGTAAGCTACCTTTCCAACATGATCCAGTATTTCGAAAGGACCGATATATCTAGGGCTCAACTTCCCCTTCTTTCCAAATCTCATAACCCTCTTCCAGGGAGATATTCGTAATAACACTTTATCACCCACTTCAAACTCTAGGTCTTTTCTTCGGTTGTCGGCATAACTTTTCTGTCGACTCTGAGCTGCTCTTATGTGTTGTTGAATAGATCTGACCTTTTGTGCCATTTCATCAACGAGATCAGGTCCTAATAGCTTTCTTTCCCCAACATCATCTCAGCAAGTTGGAGTCCTGCATTTCTTTCCATAGAGAGCTTCATAAGGAGCCATCTGAATACTGGAGTGAAATATATTATTATAAGAAAATTCCACCAAAGGTAGGTGTTGATCCCAACCTCCTTTGGAATCCATAGAGCAAGCTATCAACATATCTTCTAGGGTTTGAATTGTTCTTTCAGACTGACCGTCTGTCTGGGGATGATAAGCAGTGCTGAAACTCAACTCTGTATCCAGAGTATGCTGAAGACTTCTCCAAAACTTCGAGGTAAATCTCGGATCCCGATCAGATATAATAGAAAGTGGTACTCCATGTAATCTTATGACTTCCTTTACATATATCCTGGCAAGCTGATATAGAGAGAAATCCTCTCTAATAGCAATGAAGTGTGCAGAATTTGTAAGACGATCAACTATGACCCAGATAGCATTATTGCCTTTGGATGTTTTAGGAAGTCATGTGACAAAGTCCATAGTGATGTTTTCCCATTTCCATTTGGGTATGGGTAATGGTTGTAACATCCCCTAAGACTATTGTCTCTCAGCTTTAACTTGTTGATAAACCAAGCATCGAGAGACATATTCAGCGACATCTCTTTTCATGCCATCCCACCAGAAGTACTCTTTCAGTTCCCTATACATCTTTGTGCTTCCAGGATGAATATAGAATGATGAACTATGAGCCTCATCCAGCAGCTCCTTCTTTAATTCGGGGATGGGAGGAACACAAACCCGATTCCTGAACTTTATTATCCCATCACAATCAAGGTTGAATTCAGGAACATTTCTCACCTTCTTTTGTAACTCTACATCTTCTTTCTGTGCCTCTTTAATCTTCACATGTATAGATGGTTGAACATTCATTTGATAAAGATAAGATTTTCCCCTTCCATTATAATTCCAAGATCCATCCTTTGTAAATCCATAAATATTGGATCTTTTGTGATCTTCATCATGGATAAACTAGCATGGTCTTGTCGACTTAATGCATCTGACACCTTGTTTGCTTTCCTAGGGTGGTAATGGATTGAGCAGTCATAATCCTTAATCAGCTCCAACCATCTTCTTTGACGCATATTCAGCTCCTTTTGTGTGAAAATATACTTTAAACTTTTATGATTAGTATAAATATCACACCTTTCACCATAAAGGTAATGCCTCCAAATCTTTAATGCAAAGATTACCGCAGCCAACTCCAAAACATGTGTTGGGTAATTTTGCTCATGGATTTTCAACTGTCGTGAGGCATAAGCTATCACCATATCATTTTTCATAAGAACACACCCCAATCCCTTCTTGGATGCATCACTGTATATCACAAACCTTTCTCAACTACAAGGTAGTGTGAGCACAGGTGCACTGGATAACCTTCTTTTCAACTCCTTGAAATTCTCTTCACATTCTTCCGTCCAGACAAACTTAACTCCTTTCCGAGTCAACTTGGTGAGTGGATTAGATAATCGTGAAAAATCCTTTACAAAAAGTCGATAATAACCATCCAAACCAAGAAAACTTCGAATCTCAGTTACTGTTGTTGGTCTCGACCATCTTTCGATAACCTCTGTTTTTGCTGGATCCACAAATATCCCCTCTTTTTAGATTATGTGACCCAAAAATGCAACTTTTTGAAGCCAAAATTCACACTTGGTAAATTTGGCATAAAGCTTCTCCTTTCTCAGGGTCTTCAATATAATTCTCAAGTGATCTTGATGCTCTTCCTTGCTCTTTGAATAGACAAGAATATCGTCTATAAAGACTACCACAAATTGATCAAGATAGTCTCTAAAGACTATATTCATTAGATCCATGAAGATAGCAGGGGCATTAGTAAGACCAAATGGCATCACTATAAATTCATAGTGTCCATACCTTGTATGGAAAGCCGTCTTTGGTATATCCTCCCTTTTGACCCTTAATTGATGATACCCTGAACGAAGATCAATCTTGGAAAAGTATTGAGCTCTGCGTAGTTGGTCAAATAAGTCATCAATGCATGGAAGAGGATATTTGTTCTTGATAGTGATCTTGTTAAGTTCTCGATAATCAATGCAGAGTCTCATTGATCCATCTTTCTTCTTAACAAATAGAACAGGTGCTCCCCAAGGTGACGCACTAGGGCGTATGAATCCCTTATCAAGATTCTCTTGGAGTTTCTTCTTTAATTCCAGCAACTCAATTGCGGCCATTCTATAAGGTGTCTTTGAAATAGGCAAAGCACCCGGTACGAGTTCTATTGATAACTCAACTTCACGATTTGGTGGAAGACCTGGTAATTCATTCGGAAAGACATCATCAAACTCCCGTACGATGGGAATATTCTTAATCCTATGTTTCTCACCATCCATTTGAGATAAATAACCTTCATTTAGTGGTATCAAGACCCATAAGATGGAAGGAATTTCCACTGGAAGGTTATGTTCATCCTTGCATCGATAGACGATCGTAGATTGATCTGTAATATGAAATGTGACTTCCCTTATTTGGAAATTGATATGAGCTCCATGTAGAGAAAGCTAATCCATGCCAAGAATCACATCAAATTCCACTAAAGGAAGGATCACAAGATTTGCAGGAAGCGCTTTCCCACAAACTTCGATCGGAGAAGAATTATAAACTTTTGATGCGACTGTTGTGCCATTAGGTGTTGTCACAGCTAACTCATCATCTAATTGTTGAGGTAATACGGTGATACACTTAGAAAATTTTTCAGAAATAAAAGAGTGGGTGGATCCAGAATCAAATAAAACATTTTCTACTTTAGAGTGGATGGTAAGTGTACCTTTCACCACTTCGTTATCGTATTCCACATCGCTGATAGAAATTGCATGTGACTTTCCTTTGTCTTTAGCCTTAAGATTTTGTTGACGTCGACCATCATCATCAACCCTTGGATTTGGGCATTGATTTTCATAATGCCCCATCTCCTTGCACTTGAAACATTGAAGTGTAATAGGTTCATTCTGTGTATCACTTCCTTTGTTTGCATCATTAGACATCTTCTTCCCATTTTCGCGGCATTGAAATGCCCGATGACCTTCCTTTCCACATTTAAAACATTTACTTGTCCCTTTAAGACAACTCCCTCCATGTTTCTTTCCTCACTTTGAGCATAAGGGAAAGCTCATCTTCTTTTCAGTGTGCTCTTTAGATTTTCCTTTGAATTCCATCTTCCTCTTCTTATCAAACCCATGTAACTGATGGGTTACTCCAATCTCCATCTCGACTTTGAGAGCACATCGAACGATTTCCTCGTAGCTATTGAAGTCCCTTATGGCTAATGCCCTTCGAAGACTTGGTTTTAAGCCACTAAAGAATCGATCGATCTTACTCTCAGGTTGGATAATAATACCAGAAGCGTACCTTGCAAGTCTTGTAAAATCGTCTTCATAGGTACCAACAGATTCATCATCCCTTTGCTTCAGTTCAAGGAACTCTTTCTCCATCTTTGTTCGGAGAATACGAGGGAAGTACTTATTGAAAAATAAGTTCTTGAACTCGTCCCATTCGATAGACTCAATTTCATCCCTTTGACTCGTATTCTTAATAAGATTCCACCATTGATCAGCATCTCCTTCCAAACGATACCCTGCGAGGATGACTTTATCATGCTCAGAACATTAAAGAACTGAAAATATCTTTTCAGTAGTACTAATCCATTGTTCAGCAACTAATGGATCAGTAGACCCGCTGAAAGAAGGTGGACGCTGCCTCATGAAGGATTCAACAGAATGTTGGTCCTTCCTTTGCTCGTTTGGAAGTCCTGCATGATTCATAGTTTGACAAAGTTGTGTTAGCATGGCTACAAGATTTTTCATTCCAGCTCCCATATCGTTTGGTTGCTCAGGGGTACAATCATTGCATTGCCCATCGCATTCCACATTAACACGGTTCCTTCGGGTTCCAGCCATTGACTAAAACCAAGAAGAATAGTGTGAGCAACACTAATTATAATAGGAAAACCACATAATTCAAGAATAAAATTTCACACTTAAGGTCTTATCCTAGGGTATTCATGGCCATTTCTAAAACACTAAGATTGTGTTCTATGCTTAGACTTATCCTTAGGGTTCTTATTAAGGCTTTTACATCCTAGTTTCCAAAGGTTGACTATACCGTTCCTCTGATACCAACTACAACGTCCCATACTTTACATACATTGTTAATACTTCAAAATTGAAGCACACTTATTACAACATATGACAAAACCACAAAGGACCGTATAGGTATAGTGTCTTTAGAAACTGGGAAACATAAACAACTGGTTCATAAATCTTCTATAGTGTCTCCCATTTATTTCATCATATCTAGGGTCCCTTTAGCATATTATACTTAATATCTATCTTCCTGACCTGGGGAAAAGAAAACATAAAAGGGTGACCTCAAATGCTCAGCAAGGGCAAATAAAGGAAATAAAAATCATATCATATCTTTTTGAAAATCATAACCTGCAAAAAAGATCATAATATCTTAACATGGAACAAATCATAGAAGTGAAAATGAGATCCCCATAATCATAACATAAAACTTGAAACTTTGTGGCATGCACACATAATCATGGAAAATCATTTCTTGTTAGTCATGACTCGTTGCCAAGACTATCTTAGTGGACAAAGTCCCTTTCTGAACCGAGTCACCCTCGTTCCAGTCCTGTTTCACTGAACCGGTATAACCTACCGTTCCAGCCATGTCTATCTCATGAGATATAAAACCTTTACCCAATGCATTATAGGGAGATATAGGTCTCACCCATCTTATAATGAATCCTTTATTATGTGTGCCACATAATAATAAAACATACATCATTGCATAACACATGTAACAAATATGGGATTTTTGAAACATCATGACATCATAAATCAATTCATAAAAGATAAAGGAATTCATTAAAATAATTCCATCACAACATGATCAAATCAATGTAATAATATGGATAAAAACAGAACCCTTTTATTATCATAGATGGAAAATAATTTTGATAAAATACTTGAACTCCATTATTGAGGAAAATATCCTTTCTACTTCAAAAACATGTTTTCTTTCATAACATGTCATACGACTTTAAAATAAAAGAAGATGATTAAAAATAAACTTGAAAACTTGTAAAGGAAGCTTCTTGGAAATAATGTTTTAAAAATCCATTCATGCCGTATAAGTTAAAAAAAACTTTCTTCGTACTTTTGTCGGAAAAGTCAAAAAGTACCTCGTACGACAAAAGATTCCTTTCATAGATATTACTAAAAACTCACCGAAGGGTAAAAATGGATTCAAACAATTGTAGGTGGATGGAAATAATATTAAATATTGATGAAACATGGTTGTGGATGATAAAATACACCCTAGTAAATACTTACGAATAAACAATCTCAGATAAAAATGAGATTGTGATATTTCCCTTACCTTAGGTCCGATTTTCTTTGTACGTGTCCGAAGCTCCTCTTCTTTGAAACGCTTCTTTGAATCCTCCACTTAGGGAACTAAGATTGGTCTTTGAAGAAGACTAGGACCTCTAGGATTATTCTAGGGAAGTGGAGAGGAGAAAATGGCAGGGGTTGGCCGAGCTTAAGTGCTCAAATTGGTGTGAGGAGGAGGGGGAGGAGATGCCCTTTTATAAGGGAGGAGAGGGGCACCTTAGGAATATCTCAAAATATTATTTTATATTTAAGTCAAAATCGGTTTATAATGGTTCCAAAGGGTCTTATTTCTAAGGTAAACTGGGGATGGGTCTAAATCCTATCAACCAATAGGATTTAGACAAGTTTAGGGTATTATTTTAACCTTATCAATTAGATTTAACTCTAAGTTAAATAATTTAACTTTTACCGTGTCTTTTTGTTTTCTTTCACTATATGGTTAATACACTTACTATAACATGCCAAACGAACCCCAAATTGTTTATTATTAATATATATATCCTTATCTAAGTCATTTGGCCGAACCTTAGATTTTTAGGAATAAAATAACAATTAATAATATAATATTTGACTTAAAAAACTATTTTGTGTCAATTTTGACACTATTTGATATATGATTTTTGTGAAAGTTATAACAGAATTATATGTTCGAACCAAGTTGATTAAATCAACACTAATATATCATAGTGACCTAGAAAATTAGTGTAATTCATAAAAAGTCTCAAATTACATTTATTTTTGTGTTTATAACATCAATTATGTCAATATTTCATAAATAAGATAATTACTGCATAATCGTTGTGTCATAATTAAATTAAATTATATAATGTCTAAAAATTATAAATAAAATACCATTATGTAAGAAATCTTTTTAGCTTTCTAATTAATATATATTTTCTAATTTATCTTATGTATAACCCCATATTAAAAATGATTTACTTATTAAACATTGATTTTAACTATTTTAACCCTCTTTAAATAAATTAATAATAAATGCCCTAATCTAACCCAAGTTGGCCTAAATGGTCAAATTTTATTCATAAGGTTGTTTTTGGTCGAATTGCACTTATCCAATAGAATTAAGACATGTGTTAGGGTAATAGTAATATCATATTTACCCTTAGTTACCCTATTTACTATTAACCGCGGTAAAAAAAGTAAAAAGTTACTATTCACCAAAAAATTATTTTTATCTCATTGAACCACATTTTACTTACTGATATCAACCGTGTCTGTCGGATTTTTGAAATTCCATTCACAGAAGCGGTAAAATTATGTTTTATGCAAAATTCAGTTTTTAATCTACCACTTAGTGGTTTCACTATTCATCAAAAATTGAAAGTTTTCAGAAAAATACCAAAATTTCACCCTAGGCTAATTTGGATATTCTGAGTCCAAAAATGAAGTCCATTTTGAAAAATAAAATTTATAAAATTTCAAAAAGTGGTTATTACTATTCATAACGGCTAGTTTTAATAGCATATTGTTGTTTAGTGAAACTCGGTATTGCGTACGACACAAGCTATCAAGGAAGGTCGTGATTGCGTGTAAAGTAAGCCAAGCAAGTGTGTAGTGAAAGATTCCTTTGATGATATATAAAAACAAAATATTACTCATAAAAATCTCGGGTGTTACAGAAAATATCAATAAGATTATGTTATTTACCAATTCATTCAAGATTTATATTACCATCTTGAAAATTATATCCCAAAAAGTGATGTCTTATATAAATATGTTTTGTACTAGAAGGTTATATTGGATTATTAGAAATATTTATAGCACATATGTTGTAATAGTCTATAGGTACATGTCAAAATTGATGTCCATATTATTTAAATTTGTGTTTCATTAAAAAAATTTGTGAAAAATAGCTACTTGCAGGTATGTATTCATCTTCAATATTTGATTGTGAAAAAAATTCTATTTCATAAAACACCATGATACAACAGACTTTCCTAAAAAGTGATATGTTCTAGATGTTCTTTTTCCATCTAACATACATCATAAAAAATTAGTATTAGAATAACTATGTCAAATTCTTATCTTCTTGGGTAAAATAATCCTGTATTGGTAGTATATTTGAGGTATTTGAAAATTATTTTTATAGGAAAACATTGTTTATCATTTGTATTTTCTTGAAAATGATCACACATACACACACTAATCATAATATCATGCCAGCTAGTAGTAAGGTAGAGAAGAGTTCTAATCATACCTCTATAATGGGTTTGATCTATAAGTTTCCTAACTTCAGCAAGATCCAATGTATTGGTGGTACTCATAGGATTATCACTACTCTTAGTGCTATCCATGTTAAAAAATTAAAAATTTACTTAGTATATTTCATGGGATTTAAAATTATTCATTTTTTTGACAAATCTAAAAACCAATAAATTTTTTTATTTCACCGATTAAACCCATATAAAATTTATTTTTCATAATTTTATAAAACCCAATACATAAATAATTTCTTGAATATCCTAAAGTAATATCATCTACATTAAATTTTAAAACTAAAATAACTTTTGAATTTTTTTTATAAAAGGGTAGGGTATGATATACCTTTTGAAAAGGATTTTGAAATATGAAAATTGTTGATCCTATCATACCATGATCAAGTAACCTGTTTTAATTCATATAATGATATATTTAACTTGAAAACATGATTCGGAAAATGGCGATTTTGAAAACTATGGAGTTTTTCAAGAAAAAATCCCCAAATATATAAACATTTAAGAATTCACTATGGACATCCATTTGATAAAGTTTGAAATATGGATGAGAAACATATGAAAGATGTATTCTAATGGATTAATGTCTGGAAACTAGTTCAATGGTATCCTCAGTGTATATTCCTTCTTCTTGAATATAACATGGCGCAACTAGCCTTACATTGCTTCTAACTATTGTGACAATTTCATATACCTTTTTTTCTAAATGCTCATTTAGTTCCCATAGTCATGGTTTATTTGGTTCTATTAACAAGTTCCAATATTTTTTTCTTTAAAAAAGATTTTTTTCTTCTTGCATAACCATTACTCAGAATTCAAAATTTGTCATATTATTGACGTTCTTTGAATCAAGATAAGACAAAAAGGATTGATGTTCACCCTAATTTTTTTGAGAAGATCTAATACGTGTACATATATCAATGTGTCAAACTAAAATATATAAGGGATTGTAATTAAGGGTCCTAAATTCTTTAGATAATGTAGGCTTGGTCGAGCCAGGTTCTTTTAATGGTTTAGGTTTTGAATGTTCTAGAAATTCCTAAAAACTAGATGATTTTTTTAAATGTTTTACTACTAAAACTGTTGGTTTTGAATTGAAATTTAGATTTGCTAAATCATCAACAAGGTCTAATAAATAGGTCTAAGGCTCCTGTGAATATACCCCCTCATATTTTATGTGAACAAACTCTTCCAATGTTTTTTTCATTTATTGAAAAATCTATAGGCTTTAATAGAGGTTTAATAACCTAGTTAAATTCCTTTATCAATCTTAGAGGAAAAGTTTTCTAGATTATAAATAGTGTTAATAATAAATAATTTGAATACAAAAATTATAAAGAAATTAATCTTATTATTTTTATTACTCCAAATCTCATAAGGGGTCTTAATGAAGATTGGTCTAATTTAAATTCAATTGATAATGCAACAGGTTGTATTTAAAGCAGTTTCCCATTATTAGATAGATATGTAATATTTAATTAGTATAGTCTAAGATATATCTCAATGTGTTCAATTCTTTAATTCTAAAAATATATTCTACCATGACATCCTAGGAGCATAGACGTTAGGTCAGTAGATATTTTTTGAGAAAAAAATTCAAATTCATGATTTTGAAACACATTTACATGGTAACCTCTTAGGGGATTAATTCTAAGTCCACATAGGATTTATAATGATTTAACATACATTATTATGTAACAAAATGCTTCAATTTTGTGATCTAAAAATAACACCAAAGTATATATAGAAAATTCACAAACTAGTTCCAACACACAATGATTCTCATTTAGAGTAGAAACTATTGTAGTTACAAATAATTCCATCTGAACCAAATCAAGAGTTTTAGAAATTGAAACTTATTTTGTTATTTAAAATAACTCTTATGTTGTTAACATTTTGAAATCAATTACAAAATTTATTGTTTGGGAACTCTAGTTTGGTTTGATCCTTGGACTTACCATTCCAAATAGAATCCTTAGTGAGTGAATATTAAAATGGAATAGTCTCCTATTCCAAATCCATGACTCCTTATAAATGGAATTCAATGAACTTTTTTTGAGATGTAAATGAATTAAGATCAATAGTATCAACAGTTTCATTAATAATCACAGTGAAAACAAAAATAACCTTAGAATAAAAAATATTACATGAATTGTTATCAAATTCAAAATTAAAACCATAATCATATAAGTATGAGATAAAAATTAAATTATACTTAAAACCATAAAAAAAGTTCGTTGGAAATTAAAACAGATCTAGTGTTTAAAATTAGTGAACGACCATTGATTTTCAAATTAACACTATCTCTAAGGGTGACTTGACCACCATAAACCTTTATTTGGATCCTTAAGGTGGAATAATCTATTTTTATATGTCATAAACATTCAATTACCATTTACAATAGACATTTACAAGATGTATTCAAGCATTTATCTTATAAAACAAAATTTAAACAGGAAACGATTTTGGTACCATGATTTTATTAGGTATATAAGTATTACTAATATGGAATTTATTCACACATATTTATTTAATAGTTTTCTTAAAAACATATTGTAATTTTTTTTAAATAAAAAATTAGTTTGTTCCATTAGAAAAATAACAATTAGTAAATCTATTGGATTTATATTTAGGTACAAAACTCCTCTTGAATATTATTCTTTGTCCATGTTGGTATCCTAGACCAATAACATATTTTGGTGTCAATTGCTTTTCTAGATTATGTGTTAGTATTTCTCTACCATTTTAGAACCATTCTAAATACTTCTATAGTTGTTAATTAGACAATTTATGTTCAGTATTGTCTTTTAACAACTGAGATTTCTTCCCTTTTTATACTACATGACTATATTTTGTATTTCCAGATAAAGAATGTTTTCTTTTATGTAAATTTTTTACTTAAAATATTGTTTATTAAAAGTTTATTCTATCCTTCATTAATATTAAAAAATATTTTCTTGAGACATTTTATCATTATTAAGTTTATTCTAAAAAATATTATCACTAAGAAAAGTAAATCCATTTGAAATAAAAGGTGCCTCAG
The DNA here is from genome assembly GCA_963277665.1 of Viscum album. Lineage (NCBI taxonomy): Eukaryota > Viridiplantae > Streptophyta > Magnoliopsida > Santalales > Viscaceae > Viscum > Viscum album. Next base: position 191,408,036 of record OY728126.1, read on the forward strand.
AGACCTTAGTCATGAATCACATATTGGATTGATTCAACATTTTGTCTAATAATAGAGTTTGAATCAATGGAACTGCCCTCAGAAGAACTCAATGTTTATTTCTTGGGTTTTGTGATATTTTTGTCCTATTCATTATATATCTTTTTGTATTTCATTTATGTGTTGTCTTCCATGACATGTATTTTTATTTTGAATTCAGAATATGTAAATTCATTATTATCTTTCTTCCAATCCTTTTTAAATTTTCATTTTTTTCCTTATTTCCATTATAACATGGATATCTAAAAATTATATTCTTCCTATAAAACTTCTAAAATCATCTGTCCAGATGGGCCTTCTATTCATCATTCTCTGGAGGTGACTCATTATCACTTGAACTTTTTTTTGATATGATTTTATATTTTCTTGGGTATTGTAGACTTGATGGATATTATCTTCAATTTTTGATAATCATCCTCTCATCTATTGACTTTATATTCTTCGTCATACATCACAAGTTTCCCAATAAAATATTTGACTGGTTGATTTCTAATGTCATGTGACTCACTAATTAAAATAGATGCACCTCTACATATTTCTAGTTGATATATTAAAAATATCTTAATACGTTATTTATAAGACACTAGATTTCTCAAGGATCTCATGGTGTTACAAAATGAATTGAACAGATATACCTATTAGAAATTAATTCATCAAGAATCAACATAAAAGTATCACACGTAATAATATATTTATTTAGTCTCATATTCTTTACATTAGTTTAACCTTTATTAGAAAGATTTAGTGTATCCAAATTAGAGAAATTAGTATTATAAAAAGAAATTATATTTAACTCCAAATCTCATAAAGAAGAATAATGTGAATTCATATATTTAAAATTATTTTTATAAGAGTTGTTGTTAGCTTAATCCCATGTAACAGTAGCATTTTTCGGTAGTTCATCATTATCATATATGGATGTCTAGAATTTAAAATACACTCACTATAAATGAATTTTAATCTTTACATTCAAGTGAGAATAATTATTACCATTGAGAAAATATGGTCTATTGGTAGAAAAACCTTATTTTCTATTGTGAATTTAAATAATTAAAGATAGAAATAATTGAAATTTATGACCATTAAATGAAAAACTAATATCAAATTTAAAAAAGTTTTGAATACATTGACAACAAAGATATTACCTTTGATACCAAAGGTTTCTCAGAGTGATTATCTAAAGATGGTGGTGAGTTGAGTAACCATTAATAATTTCTATTAAAATTGATTTAAATAAAATCCCCTAATAAAATTAAAAAATCCCAGTTGGATAAAAGAGTAGTTTGATATAAGCCATCATCTTTTAAAGGGCTTTTAAATTTTTTATTAGGTATTTTTTAAAAACAGAATGCAATATTACTTAAACATTTGAAATTAATTCACTAAATTAAATACTTATATAAACACTAATGAAAAATAACTATCAATGTAGTGGTTTAGTTTTCTATTTAAATTTTTTTTTTTAAAGAAACCCCTATTTGGAAATATATGGTGTGCTAGCATAGTGACCCAGTATCTAGTTCTACTATTAAATAGTCTTGAAGTGCTTGAAGTGGTGATATTGAATAAAAATCAACCAGAACCGCCGACAAACGAGGTCTGTGAAAAAGATCATAGAAAAGATGGTACTAGTTTTTCTTTTGGTGAGCCTCCAAGATCATGTATTAACAGGAGGACAAAGATTCCCCGTAAAAGGAAGGACTAAGCTTCATAAACACCTCTAATAGAGACTCAATCAACCAAGGAGCTTATTAAAAAGAAGATGGACAACGGGGCCAATTTATAGGGGAAGTAATGTGGTGTTTGTGAAAAACCTTTGGAATTTATTTAGAGTTCGAAGGAGGAAGTGGTCAAACATGTTCTGTTATTCAATGATACTAAATAGGAAGCTTATTAAATTATGGGGATGTCTCTAAGCTGACTCTTATCAAAGAGAAATACAGCTGGATAGATTAGAAGAACATAATTCTCATAGGGGGCTTCAAAAATGGAATTATATTCCAAGAGGAGAACATTCAGTCTTTAGATAATCTATTAGATGAGTTTAAAGATCTTGTAATTGATGAACCAAGCACTCGGGTATCATTTATATCCTAGAAATTATTTTTTGAGGTTATTTCTGGTAGAAATAATTTGTCCTTTAAGGGGTATATTATCTCTTTTTGTGGGTGAACTCATGGTTTCTCACTTTTCCCTTAAAAGATTTTTTATATAATAAACTTTTAATTATCTATTAAAAAAATCTATTTTAATGTAAATTAATAATGTAAAACCAGACACACATTAGTTTTTGAATACAGGATGATTAGTCTCTAGTTGAGACACTGTCCTCTCTACTTGGAAATCACCTACTACCGTGTAGTTTATATAAATAAACTTTTGATCCACTATATGGATCTGGTTTTACAATTTTATACCATATTTCTATGTCACCCAAATAACTCTTACAAAGTTTCCATGGGCGGATAAATAAAATATGTCACAACAGTACCTCTACCACAACACATTAGAAACAAGAAAAATGTGTTGAAGAAGATATCTATTTATAGTGTATTTTAAAAGAGGAGATAATTTGGGATAAATCAAAATACAGAAATCCACACTGGTCTTAATGTAAATATAAATATACTAATAGATAAAGTAATAATAGAGGGAAGTTGTGTTGCTCTGAATGATATGTTCCATAGCACATGACTCGTTGAGTGTGATTTGAAAGGTATCTCGATTTGAGTTTCTGAAATTCAACATAGAATGGATTGTTGTAGACTCTTTTTTCTTGACTATTGGAAGACACTAGATGTGTCATGTGATTTAGTTTCCTCAGTTGATTTTAGAATGATGCAACATGTAAGATATATTAGTTCTTGTAATGAGCTTTATCTCACTTCACATGTATATATATGTATTTTCATTCAGTACTTCACGACACTACATGGGGGAGTTTGCGACATCTTTTAACAGTAGCATGTTAGAATAGTCATCCATATTTCCTACTCCTCATACTTGGAACTGACACATTCTTTAATTTATTCTCTATTATATTTAATACACCATCATTAAATAATATATGACATTAAATTTGATAATGTATCTGTTAGAGACATAAAATTGAGAATGAATAAGTATAAGAAACATAAATGGTGAGCATTTTGAAGAATGACACTTGCGTTGTCTAAATCTAGTTGTGCCTCATATTCTAGATGTGGCTCAGAGTCTGATGGTGAGACATTATAATAGTGCCTTGATCTTGTGGTGGCTCTTTAGAATGATGAAACTTTCTAGAAGTGCCTATATATGGCCTTGAGACATATGATGGATGTATTACCAGATGATGATGAGTATTACATTGTAAAATTCTTATCTTAGTGGTGAATCATTATTGACGACTATTCATCGTAGTACTAAGCCGATTTTGTATCTTACTGGTCAGTCTTTCGTGGAAGCATCTCAAGTTAGAGGTGAGAACTTACTGGCAGTTAGACATGATTGGTGGTGACTCATAATTCAATAAATTTCTCCAATCCATCTCATATGATACAATGCTAATAGAAAACATGAAACTCATTAATTATAACATTAATTACGATTTTATGATCGTTAAAACTATGAGGTCAATAAAGGGAACATAATGGAATTTTCTATAATGTAATTTTTTAATGTTTCAAGTAATTTTACTACGTACTAGATTACACAATCACGATGTACATATAGATCTTTTTGGATTGAATTATGTTTATATTTATGTAATAAATCAAAAATTAAGGTTTATAAAAAATATCATTTTCTATATAATGGGAACCATTTATCATTTCAAAGAAGCACTGATAAAGGTTACTCTTTGTCAACTAATTTTAATAATGGGTATTATTTTTAATGAATTTTTTGGACATGGATAAATGGAGATATTCATTAGTGCATCTTTTTAATCCTAATAAAGGGTGACCTTTATCAACACATTTTTTATGATTTACAAATGATTCCCTTTATCAAAATATTTTATATATATACATTATTAAATATTATTTATATAACTTTGCGTATATATATATGTATAGATATCTTGTGTATATAAATATATCGATACAAGATTAACATTGAATATTTAATCATATTTATATATTTATATTCAAAATTTAGAAATATTAAAAGTAAGTAAATAAATTAATAAATTTCGGAAATTTAGTACATTTGAAAATTTATAAGTTTATTTTCATATCATATAATTTGTATTATACATATATAATTATAATAATGTGTGTGTTTATAAATCTGTATACATTTATAAATATGTATTATAATATATATAAATATAATGTATATGTAAAAATGAAGTATATTAAAATAAATGAATAAATGAATATATACATTTATTAAGATATATTTTAATTGAAATTTTATATTTAAACATGAAAATCATATTAAAATACATATATATTATCAATTTTATTTACTTGATTTATGAAAAAGCTTATTATTTTAAATATATTATAAAATAAATATATTTAATTATATATTCAAATAAATTAAATAATTTTATATGTAAATATATTGTGTTATAAGATTATTTACATACATTATATATATATAATATAAAAATTTATATAAACATACATATATAGATGTGTTTATATATATACAATATTTATATACATTAATAGATAAAAATATATACAATTAATAATAAATTGATTAATATATATTTATATATATATTTATGTAAATATTATAGGTATCTAAATAATTAAAATAATTGAAAAACCTTATATACAAGTGTTAAGGGTCATTCTTTATAATGTGTTGAGTTAGAGTTCAAACCCCACCCCATATAAATTGAATAAAAATATAGGGTGTTTTGTTTGGCCAACTATGTATGAGGAGCATGGTCCACATAGTGGTTGTGTGCCTAGAACTAGGCGTCGCTTTATTATATAATATTTCCCAAAAAATATTTTGAACAATTACTAAAATCTTTATCAGTGCTAAAAATTTGTTGATAAATTAAGCCTTTACCTGGGAAAACATAGCATGGATAAATGCAACCTTTCATTCGTTCATTTTTGTTATTGATAAAACAATACTATTTTTTCGAGTTATTAAAATATAAACAATTTTAGAGAACTAATTTCCATTTTGATCATTGATGAATTTTATTTATCTAATTGTCACTTCACTATGTTAAAATTTCAGTTGAATATACTCTTATAAAATATAATCTTTGAAAACTTCAATAATTTATTGAACTTGAAAACTACCTCATTGAGAGTTTTATGATAAAAATGGTCTTATCCACCCTCCCATGTTAATATAGAATATCTATAAGTTTTTATTGTTAAAATATAATCCATTGGGAAGTTATTTTCCCCCAAATAACTCACCATCTATATGAAATGATTTTTTTTCAGAAAAATAAATCAAAATTTTACATTTTTTAAAGTAATTCAAAATTTAAAAAATATCCTTATGAATTTCTATAAAAACATGATAAATAAAAAACCTGGTATGTGAATTAATCCTCTAGGGATAGCCAAACACCACTATAACCCCCCCTATAAGACTTGTAACTAAATATCAACATAAAAGATCTCATTTCCACACATATTGTCCATCACTAATGAAAAATGAAATTTCCCATTTCATGTATCACGACAATGAAAATCTACATGAACACCAAGGTATACATTTTATGGATCTCTAAAACATTACCAAGTAGACATTACTAAATTATTTAAAAACATTTACTTTCACGTGTGTTTAAAATAATATCAATTTAATTTTATGTCTTAATAGATCATGAAACATTAAAATAAATTCACTTAAATGAAAATCGCTTCACTATAATCAATAATAGTAAATCATTATATATTTAAATAAATAAACATCACCAATACCACCAAATATATCAACTTCATACGTAGTCAACATTAACATCAAAACCCACAACATTTATCAAAATTGAAAATAATCATGAAAAACAAAAATCAATAATGTCATTGCAATTATATAAAAAACAAACATGCTTAAAACACAGTAGTGATCAAAATAACATTAAAAATTGTTTACCACTAAAATAAATTAATAAAATTTACCCATCTACCTTATAACTAACCTACGTCAATGTTTTCAATTTCTAATAATTTTACCTCTTATTAAACAATATCCATAAAGATTAATGTGTTTTGGTTATTTTATATCATTATAAAAGCCACTATAAATTATGATAGAATGATCTCTTAATTATTTAATTTATAAACACATTCCATGATAATCATTCAAAAACATTGAAAATGAAAATTTTCATATTTAATTAAACAATTTCAGTCGCTTTTTTTCAATATAAATAGTTTCTTCTAATTAATTAAAATTAATTTTTTATTGAATTTTTGAAAAAAATAATTTAATTGTAGTCTAATTTAAAATATTTTTCATATAACTTCAATAAAAATACTCAATACCCTCTTATAATAATTCGAAGACAAAACCAATTTTCTCATTATTTTTTAAAAGAATATATCATTCCATCATAAATAAGAATTCATTAGTAGAATATTTTTCCAAATGAAACCATATTTTAAAAATAAATTTTCACCATGAAAACATGACAAACAATATTCATGTTTAGTATCATTTTTATTATGTATAAAAACTCAAAAGTATTCATTAAAAAATAAAATATTTAAAAATAATTTGTAATAAAATAACCAATTTATAAGAAAATTGAAAAAAATTGAATAACCATCATGAGTAGAAGAAAATGTCTTGTAGAACATATCTGGCTTCCCAAATTCAATAGATCATGAATTCATAGAATTATGTTCCCAATATGATCCAGAATAATAAAATATCATTTTTCTTACCCCAGTTGTCTAATACTAATATATAAAAAATATTTCAAATTATCTAACCAAGGTGATTTGTTCTTATTGGACAAATTATGCACACTCTCTCTATAAGTCTACTAAAAATCCAATTGTGTCAATGGTTAAAAACTAATTGAGTTTAAATGAGTAGAGTGATTGTTTACATAAAAAACATAATTTTTATTATTGTGCATGGTTTGTTTTCTTAATTTGTAATATATGAAACAAAATGTTTAGAATCTTATATCCAATTAGAAATCGTACCTTTTTAACCTGAAATGTTGCTAAATAGTTTATTTGACTGAATGAAAATTATATTTTTATTAAAATTAATGGAGAATAATCCATTGTTATTGGGGTTCAAAATGGTAATTAATAAGGGTGGAAACCCCTAAAATGAGTTTAATACCATTTAGTAAAGATAAATTTTTGAAATATAAAATGGTACTCTCACTAGAGTCCCCATTACTTTCCAAAGCATTAACTTCAATTTTACATTACCTCCTTATGTGAATGACCATAATATTCTGATCAATAATCATCCTATATTTCATCATAATGTAAAAAAACTCACATTGAGGGATATCCTTTTAACATATAAGCCTAAAATTCACTTTTTAATAAGATTCAACCTCTATGATGTTAATGTTGAAAAATAATCACACCATGATACCACTAACCATAACCCCCACATATGCTCCATTGGAGTTTCATGGACCACTAGAAATACTAAAAACCAAAATAACCAAACCTATACTATCTTTCAAAAGACCACACCATTTCATTATAATAAAAAAACATAAACTTAAATATCGAGTTTCTACCATATAGATGGAGGTTTTATATTTACTCACATCCTTATGTTTCTCCTCTCTCTTCCTAGTATGTTGAAGATTAACATCATCATAGTTTGTCGTAGTGAAACTATAGTCCCTCATTTGAGAATTATAGTTTCCATCAACAGCACATAGTATTTTCCTAAGACCTAAATAAATAGTTTTGAATAATATCGACCTTCCCTCACCTTGTTTTGAGCCTCTCAAATAACCCATCAAACCGGATCAAATTTCATGTTACATTAATTAATTATCCACACTCTTTTGGATATCCCCTGAAACAAACATTTAATGAACATAAAAACTAAACCTCCATGAACAATAATTCCCATGACGTTTTAAAAATTTATCTAGATATTGAGTTCCCAGTCACATTTGTAAGGGAGATACTAAGATGATTCCAAATTCAATGATGTACAACACCAGCAGAGGGATGTGATAAAGAGAACTGTATTATTCACATTATCATTATTTTTAATGGAATGGTTCCTCCAATTCCAATCTATAAAGTTAATCATAAAAAAATCTCATTTCATGAAATCATAGACCCCAAATCATCAGTTCAAATTCTTTTCTGAATAAAATCTCGAATATCCTGACTACCAGACTACCAAGAATTATGTTCTATAAAAACACAACTGTCTGGTTCTTTGTAGAAACTGATATTGTTGGAGGTAAGCCTTTGTTACTCATCAAGAGTTTTTTTAATAAAATAGCGAAAACTAGAATCTTGAAATTAAATATTCAAAACTATACATTTTAGAAAGAATAATGGTTCAACATCCAAATTCTCCTTCTAGTAATATATCTCCCCACAACCCATGATTTAGTGTACCTTTCCCTCCAATATACCCAAATGATAATTCATAATGATTGTAAGATAAGAATATATCACTACATGATCTTACCATACATTTCATTCATCACAATTTCTATTTCTCAAAAACAATACCCAAAGCATGTTCCCTTCAATAATTTACCAAAGAGACATAGATTTCATTGAATGCATGCATTCAAAAATCACTTCGTAAATTTACTCAATCTTATTCAATCATCTTACACATCCTCTTCTCTGGTGCACAATGATATATTCCACTTTGGTTATCTTCCCCTAAGAAGTTTTGCAAAAAAAATTCAAGATGATAAATGGTCCCTTTTATCTCCTTAATCATTGAATGAGAATGCATTGGTATAGACATGATTACACTATTATATAGTGTAATACATTCTCTGAATGAAAGAAATTTATTTCCCACTAAAAAATGATCCATGTGATATAATTTTTAATTCTTTAAATAAGTACTTAATGATTTTCCATTTTAAATTATAGGACCAAGATATTTCATTAGAATTTGGCACCTTTTCATACCCAGATTGCTTTGGATAAAGCTATTATACATGTTCACACTTTTTTTTTAAATTAAACAATACTATTCTCTTCGTTAACCCACTAGATACTTTGGTTTCAATATGGTTCGATGATTTTATTAATCCCATTAATTTATATTTTCCTAAAAATAATGAAAAATAGTATATCATCAACAAAAATTAATTGAAAAATAATGGCATCTCCAGAATTATTCTTTTAATGAAGAATTAACCCCTTCTCTAACCCACATTTTATGTTCCTTACATGTGCCTCTGGTCGAGAATTGTAACAGCCCAAGATTTTATAAAAAATATTCTTTTTAATTTTATTAATGTCTTGTGTTGTACGCTACACCAAAAGGAGCTTGCACAACACACATCCTTGACTTGCCTTGCATTACACGCAATCGCGACCTTCCTCGATAGCGTGTGTAATACGCAATACCGAGTTTCACTAAACAACGATATGCTATTAAAATATTATTAAAACTAGCCGGTATGAATAGTAATAACCACTTTTTAAAATTCTGTAAATCTTATTTTTCAAAATGAACTTCATTTTTGGATTCGGAGTATCGAATTTAGCCTAAGGTGAAATTTTGGTACATTTCGGATAACTTTCATATTCTGATGAATAGTGATAATTACTAAATTATAATTAAAAAACAACTTTTTTAATCGAAATAATTAATAGTGATAAATTATTAATTGGAGTAGTTTTAAAGTATATTTAGAATATATTTTTACAATTTAATACAATGTTGGTCATTGGATGTAATTGCACATTTAAACCAGACATAAACAAGTGTCAATCTTTTGATAGATATTGTTTCTTAAAAACACGCTATTTGTTTTAACAGCGGGATTTAATTATAAAATTAATTAATACAACTTCTATGTTATGAATTTGGTAAAATAGACTTCATTTTTGAATTCGGAATATGAAATATAGCTTAGGATGAAATATTGGCATTTTTCTGAAAACCTTCATTTTTTGATGAATAGTGAAACTACTAAGTGGTAGTTAAAAAACTGAATTTTTCATAAAACTTAATTTTACCGCTTCTGTGAATGGAATTTCAAAAATCCGAGAGACACGGTTGATGTCAGTAAGTAAAATGTGGTTCAATGAGATGAAAATAATTTTTGGTGAATAGTAACTTTTTACTTTTATTTACCACGGTTAAAAGTAAATAGGGTAATTAAGGGTAAGAATGATATTAATATTACCCTAACACATGTCCTAATTCTATTGGACAAGTGTATCTCGACCAAAAACAACCTTAGGTGTAAAATATTATCATTTAGGCCCACTTGGATTAGATTAGGACATTTATTATTATTTAATTCAAAGAAGAGTTAAAAGAGTTAAAATCAATGTTTATTCACTAAAACATTTTTAATATGGGGTTATACATAAGATAAATTCGACTATAAATATTAATTAGAAAGCTAAAAAGATTTCCTATATAATGATATTTTATTTATAATTTTTAGACTTTAAATAAATTAATTTATTTATGACACAACGATGATGCAGTAATTACCCTTTTAAGGAAATATTAACATAATTGATGTTATAAATACTCAAATGAATGTAATTTGAGACTTTTTATGAATTCCACTAATTTTATAGGTTACTATGATATATTAGTGTTAATTTAATCAACTTGTTTCGAACATATAATTCTGTTATTACTTTCACAAAAATCATATATCAAATAGTGTCAAAATTGACACAAAATAGTTTTTTAAATCAAATATTATATTATTAATTGTTATTTTATTCCTAAAAATCTATGGTTCGGCCAAATGACTTAGAGAAGGATATATATATTAATAATAAACAATTTTGGGTTCGTTTGGCATGTTATAGTAAGTGTATTAACCATATAGTGAAAGAAAACAAAAAGACACGGTAAAAGTTAAATTATTTAACTTAGAGTTAAATCTAATTGATAAGGTTAAAATAAGAACCTAAACTTGTCTAAATCCTATTGGTTGATAGGATTTCGACCCATCCCCACTTTAACTTCGAAATAAGACCCTTTGGAACCATTATAAACCGATTTTTTACTTTAATATAAAATAATATTTTGAGATATTCCTAAGGTGCCCCTCTCCTCCCTTATAAAAGGGCACCTCCTCCCCCTCCTCCTTACACCAATTTGAGCACTCAAGCTCGGCCAACCTCTGCCAAAATCTCTTCTTCACTTCCCTAGAAACATCCTAGAGGTTCTGGTCATCCTCAAAGACCAATTTTAGTTCCCTAAGAGGAGGTCTCCAAAAGGCGCTTCAAAGAAGAGTTAATTACCGTTACCAATTCTTTCATCTTTATTTCTTCTTCCACTTCATCTTCTTAGGTTGTTTCATTATGAAGTAATAACATCAGTATCACTCATATACTGATATGTTATTATAAGTATGAAACAACCCTATTTCACCATCTATCCATCCTACGGAAAAAGAAATCACCGCGCGTGCGTACGTACGGAATACCGTCTCCACGCCGTGGTGTAATATATTTTCCACCACCACCTTACATGGATGGGTATAATGGTTTAAAGAATAACTATAAATAGTTATTACAACATCATATTGATTCTGATATATTGTATAATCCACTCCAATTCAATTCAATATTTATGGAAATGATATCATCGCTCGTGCGTACGTACGGACTACCGTCTCCACGACGCGATGAGATTCATTCTCCATGTTAACCATTTAAGAATGATTATAAAGTATATATAAAAAATAATAATGAAATATATGACATTATAAAGCTACTGGATTTATGTATATATATATGTATGTCATCTACTTACTTCCATTCAAGACAATAGGGAAAGGAAAACAGCGTTCATGCGTACGTACGGACTACCGTCTCCATGAACAGTGTTTTTCATTTCATTTATCTATCTAATATATATATATATATATACTGAATATATATGATATATAAATCATATTTTATATTATGTAAGTAAGTAAATTATGATATAAGTAATAATAATGTCAAGAACAACAAGTCAAAACACCTACGATAAAAGAAACGATTTTACCCAAAACGCTTCTTTAACATGGAATTTACAAAAGAACGGGTAATATAATGTCATAAGTGAACCATATATGATATGATAACAATGAATATGATTCTGTAATAAGTAAATGACATTATTTAAACCATTATACAGGAGCTTCGGACACGTACAAAGCAAATCGGACCTAAGGTAAGGGAAATATCACAATCTCACTTTTATCCGAGATTGTATTTACTTTGGTAATTACTGGGGTGTATTTTATCATCCACATCCATGTTCCCTCAATATGTAATATTATTTCCATCCTTCTACAATAGTTTATATCCAATTTTACCCTTCAGTATGTTTTTTTTGTAAAAGATATGAAATGAATCTTTTGTCGTTTTTCATTTGAGGTACTTTTTGACTTTCCGACAAAAGTACGAAGAATTTTTTTTAAACTTATACGGCATGAATGGATTTTTAAAACATTGTTTCCAAAAAGCTTCCTTTACAAGTTTTCAAGTTTATTTTTAATCAACTTCTTTTATTTTAAAGTTGTATGACATGTTATGAAAGGAAAAATGTTTTTTAAGAAAAAAGGATATTTTTCTCAAGAATGGAGTTCAAGTGTTTTATCAAAATGATTTTCCATATAAGATAATAAAGGGTTCTGTTTTTATCCCTATTATTAAATTGATTTGTTCATGTTGTGATGGAATTATTTTTATGAATTCCTTTATCTTATATGAATTTATTTTTGATGTCATGATGTTTCAAGAATCCCATTTCTGTTACATGTGTTATGCGATGATGAATGTTTTATGATTATGTGGAACACATAAGAAAGGATTAATTATAAGATGGGTGGGACCTATATCTCCCTCAAATGCATTGGGTAAAGATTTTATATCATGAGATAGACATGGCTGGAACGGTAGGTTATACCGGTTCAGTGAAACAGGACTGAAACGAGGGTTACTCGATTCAGAAAGGGGCTTTGTCCACTAAGATAGTCTTGGCAATGAGTCATGACTAACAAGAAATGATTCTCTATGATTATGTGTGAATTACACAAAGTTTAATGTTTTATGTTATGATTATTGTGATTACATTTCACTACCATGATTTATCCCATGTTATGAAATTATGCTCTCTTTTGCAGGTTATGATTTCCAAAATGTTATGTTCTTATGAATACGATGTGATTGATTTTTCTTTTGTTTACCCTTACTGAGCATTTGAGCTCACCCTTTTATGTTTTCTTTTCCACAGGATATAAAGAAAGGTTTTAGGTAAAAAAAAGGGGAAGATCATTATGGGAGATATTGAAGATCTTTCACCACGATTAGAAGATTACGTTCCGAGTTTCCAAAGACACTAAACTATTACGATCCTTGTGTGTGTGTTTTTGTTATGTACTAAGTATTCCGCAAAAGTAATGTAATGTCAATGTACGTCAAGATACGAGTCTCTACAGTTGATATCAGAGGAAAGGTTTAGTCAACCTTTGGAAACTAGGATGCGAAAACGTTAGTGATATCCCTAGAGATATTTCTAAGGTATGTCTAGGGATGTCTCTAAGGTTAAGTATACGTATAGGTTATAGTACTAGAACTACGCTAACGATCATAGAATTAAACCTAAGATGTTAGATATTGAAGGTACTCCCCCTTTATTATGTTGTTTTCCCTAGCATGATTTTTGCCTCTCACACTATTCTTTTTTGGGTTTTAGAAAATGGCTGGAAACAAGATGATTCACGATAATGGAGGATATGATGGACAATGGAATGATATTCTTCATAGTGAAATGGGATTTGGAAGTCCAAACATCATTATTATGCTGAATCAGCAATCTCATAATATGATCAATAAAGTAAAATTTGGTATGTTTCCTGACTCGGCTAATAAGAGAAAGATGGAGTTTTATGATGATCATAGAGGAAAGAAAGTTCAATTTCCCCTATGTAAATCATGTGGGAAGAGGCATCAAGGAGAATGTTTCAAAGGAACTGGAAGATGCTTTGGGTGTGGAAAAGAAGGACACAAAGCCAGTAAGTGCAAAGAAAAAGGTTCAGTTAACACCAGGGATGAGGATAATGGTATTGCTACGACATCAACAATGGTTAAATGTTTTAAATGTGGAATGTACGGGCATTATGAAAACCAATGCCCTAAGGGAAAGTCTCATGAAGAGAATCAGTATGGTCATATGGGTAGTATTTATGTTGATGATGATGAAGAGACTACAAATGATATGTGAGATGAAAGAATTGTTGAAGCTTGGTCAATGGTTTAAGAAAGTAGTGGAATGATTACATGTTTATCAAGTGTAATGTTGTATAAAGAATCTCATGGTACTATGGAATAAAGAGACATCTAAGGATTGTTACATTGTTGTCTTTCCCTGAGTTTTGAAAGTGTGTGATTAATGCTACCAGTATCCATGAAAGGTTATTCAGATATTTTTGGAATGAAGATGATATGCGCATAATTAAGGGATAAGGAGAAAATTAAATGTTTGACAGTATTCATGAGCTCATGATTGATATAAGGACTAAGTGATATCATGGTTTGAGTATATAGAATTTTGAGGATTTTGGCATGTGGAAAGTGTTAACTTTTAACTGCATTCAAGTTTTCACTAAGGTTCAATGGGTATTCAAGAGAGTACAAGATTAAGGCCTTTGAATGTTTGGAATGTGTCCAACAAGATATATCTTATGATATATGGGGATCAACGATGGTATTAAATCTCTGGTAATCGTTTTCACTATGTTATGAGAATGGACTGCAGTATTATGGATAGGACTAAAGATTGGAATGGATTATGTTGGACATAAGTTAGTATTGATTAAGGATAGAGGTTTTTCGATATTATTTATGGGATGTTATAGTAATATAGTTTTAGAAAAAGGACATCCGGAAGGACGGGCGCCAGCCCATCGCTTCGGACAAGGTTGTGGGAATCGAACCCACAACCGAAGTGCGACTGGCCTTTATCGCCTACCACTGGCCTACAGGAAGTCCCTGTTTAGTAGAAACTAGTTTTATTTTATTAAGCAGTATGATATATGAAGTATAAGTCCATTTTAGGAACTATATATTATTAATCTCACTATAGATCGACTTATGTATATAATTTTTGCTAACCTTTTGTTTGAGACAGATGGAATGACCCGTCATTCTATCACATGATCTGCTAACACTTCACGAATAACAAATTCAACTTCATTTATTTAAGAGATGAAGTGTAAATTGTTCTAGGCACGAACAATAGTGAGATTGTACCAAAATAAAGAAAGTATTTATTCCAATTCAAATTTTCATCTTTAGTGAAATGATCTTGAAAACCAAAAATATTGTCCTAGTGATCTTATACCTGATGAATCGGATGGTACCTTAGATCATCACAAATTTATGGATTTGTGATTATTGGCTTTTCCATAGCTATGTTCTCTACCACTCTCCATCAGAACATGATGGTTAGATTTCTCTTCCATATCCATATTTTCACCTATGTGGAAACCCAATGATTAGTTTATTTGGGTAACCGTTACGTTTCATACTTTTGTTTTTAAAGATTGGTTTTGATATTACTTTTTACGATGTGGGTTTTTATTAAAGAAACTTTCAAATAGTAAACCATTTATAACCCCGACGAATTTCGAGGGTGAAATTCATTTTAAGGGGGGTAGAATGTAACAGCCCAAGATTTTATAAAAAATATTCTTTTTAATTTTATTAATGTCTTGTGTTGTACGCTACACCAAAAGGAGCTTGCACAACACGCATCCTTGACTTGCCTTGCATTACACGCAATCGCGACCTTCCTCGATAGCATGTGTAATACGCAATACCGAGTTTCACTAAACAACGATATGCTATTAAAATATTATTAAAACTAGCCGGTATGAATAGTAATAACCACTTTTTAAAATTCTGTAAATCTAATTTTTCAAAATGAACTTCATTTTTGGATTCGGAGTATCGAATTTAGCCTAAGGTGAAATTTTGGTACATTTCGGATAACTTTCATATTCTGATGAATAGTGAAAATTACTAAATTATAATTAAAAAACAACTTTTTTAATCGAAATAATTAATAGTGATAAATTATTAATTGGAGTAGTTTTAAAGTATATTTAGAATATATTTTTACAATTTAATACAATGTTGGTCATTGGATGTAATTGCACATTTAAACCAGACATAAACAAGTGTCAATATTTTGATAGATATTGTTTCTTAAAAACACGCTATTTGTTTTAACAGCGGGATTTAATTATAAAATTAATTAATGAAACTTCTATGTTATGAATTTGGTAAAATAGACTTCATTTTTGAATTCGGAATATGAAATATAGCTTAGGATGAAATTTTGGCATTTTTCTGAAAACCTTCATTTTTTGATGAATAGTGAAACTACTAAGTGGTAGTTAAAAAACTGAATTTTTCATAAAACTTAATTTTACCGCTTCTGTGAATGGAATTTTAAAAATCCGAGATACACGGTTGATGTCAGTAAGTAAAATGTGGTTCAATTAGATGAAAATAATTTTTGGTGAATAGTAACTTTTTACTTTTATTTACCACGGTTAAAAGTAAATAGGGTAATTAAGGGTAAGAATGATATTAATATTACCCTAACACATGTCCTAATTCTATTGTACAAGTGTATCTCGACCAAAAACAACCTTAAGTGTAAAATATTATCATTTAGGCCCACTTGGATTAGATTAGGACATTTATTATTATTTAATTCAAAGAAGAGTTAAAAGAGTTAAAATCAAAGTTTATTCACTAAAACATTTTTAATATGGGGTTATACATAAGATAAATTCGACTATAAATATTCATTAGAAAGCTAAAAAGCTTTCCTATATAATGATATTTTATTTATAATTTTTAGACTTTAAATAAATTAATTTATTTATGACACAACGATGATGCAGTAATTACCCTTTTAAGGAAATATTAACATAATTGATGTTATAAATACTCAAATGAATGTAATTTGAGACTTTTTATGAATTAAACTAATTTTATAGGTTACTATGATATATTAGTGTTAATTTAATCAACTTGTTTCGAACATATAATTCTGTTATTACTTTCACAAAAATCATATATCAAATAGTGTCAAAATTGACACAAAATAGTTTTTTAAATCAAATATTATATTATTAATTGTTATTTTATTTCTAAAAATCTAAGGTTAGGCCAAATGACTTAGATAAGGATATATATATTAATAATAAACAATTTTGGGTTCGTTTGAAATGTTATAGTAAGTGTATTAACCATATAGTGAAAGAAAACAAAAAGACACGGTAAAAGTTAAATTATTTAACTTAGAGTTAAATCTAATTGAAAAGGTTAAAATAAGAACCTAAACTTGTCTAAATCCTATTGTTTGATAGGATTTCGACCCATACCCACTTTAAATTCTAAATAATACCCTTTGGAACCATTATAAACCGATTTTTACTTTAATATAAAATAATATTTTGAGATATTCCTAAGGTGCCCCTCTCCTCCCTTATAAAAGGGCACCTCCTCCCCCTCCTCCTCACACCAATTTGAGCACTCAAGCTCGGCCAACCTCTGCAAAAATCTCTTCTTCACTTCCCTAGAAACATCATAGAGGTTCTGGTCTTCCTCAAAGACCAATTTTAGTTCCTTAAGAGGAGGTCTCCAAAAGGCGCTTCAAAGAAGAGGTAATTACCGTTACCAATTCTTTCATCTTTATTTCTTATTCCACTTATTCTTCTTAGGTTGTTTCATTATGAAGTAATAACATCAGTATCACTCATATACTGATATGTTATTATAAGTATGAAACAACCCTATTTCACCATCTATCCATCCTACGGAAAAAGAAATCACCGCGCGTGCGTACGTACGGAATACCGTCTCCACGCTGTGGTGTAATCTATTTTCCACCACCACCTTACATGGATGGGTATAATGGTGTAAAGAATAACTATAAATAGTTATTACAACATCATATTGATTCTAATATATTGTATAATCCACTCCAATTCAATTCAATATTTATGTAAATGATATCATCGCTCGTGTGTACGTACGGACTACCGTCTCCACGACGCGATGAGATTCATTCTCCATGTTAACCATTTAAGAATGATTATAAAGTATATATAAGAAATAATAATGAAATATATGACATTATAAAGATACTGGATTTATGTATATATATATATGTATGTCATCTACTTACTTCCATTCAAGACAATAGGGAAAGGAAAACAGCGTTCATGCGTACGTACGGACTACCGTCTCCATGAACGGTGTTTTTCATTTCATTTATCTATCTATTATATATATATATATATACTGAATATATATGATATATAAATCATATTTTATATTCTGGAAGTAAGTAAATCATGATATATGTAATAATAATGTCAAGAACAACAAGTCAAAACACCTACGATAAAAGAAACGATTTTACCCAAAACGCTTCTTTAACATGGAATTTACAAAAGAACGAGTAATATAATGTCATAAGTGAACCATATATGATATCATAACAATGAATATGATTCTGTAATAAGTCAATGACATTATTTAAACCATTATACAGGAGCTTCAGACACGTACAAAGCAAATCGGACATAAGGTAAGGGAAATATCACAATCTCACTTTTATCCGAGATTGTATTTACTTTGGTAATTACTGGGGTGTATTTTATCATCCACACCCATGTTCCCTCAATATGTAATATTATTTCCATCCTTCTACAATAGTTTATATCCAATTTTACCTTTTGGTAAGTTTTTTTGTAAAATATATGAAAGGAATCTTTTGTCGTTTTTCATACGAGGTACTTTTTGACTTTCCGACAAAAGTACGAAAAATGTTTTTTTTAACTTATACGGCATGAATGGATTTTTAAAACATTGTTTCCAAAAAGCGTCCTTTACAAGTTTTAAAGTTTAATTTTAATCAAATTCTTTTATTTTAAAGTTGTATGACATGTTATGAAAGGAAAAATGTTTTTTAAGAAGAAATGATATTTTTCTCAAGAATGGAGTTCAAGTGTTTTATCAAAATGATTTTCCATCTAAGATAATAAAGGGTTCTGTTTTTATCCCTATTATTAAATTGATTTGTTCATGTTGTGATGGAATTATTTTTATGAATTCATTTATCTTATATGAATTGATTTATGATGTCATGATGTTTCAAGAATTCCATTTTTGTTACATGTGTTATGCGATGATGTATGTTTTATGATTATGTGGAACACATAAGAAAGGATTCATTATATGATGGGTGGGACCTATATCTCCCTCCAATGCATTGGGTAAAGATTTTATATCATGAGATAGACATGGCTGGAACGGTAGGTTATACCGGTTCAGTGAAACAGGACTGAAACGAGGGTTACTCGATTCAGAAAGGGACTTTGTCCACTAAGATAGTCTTGGCAATGAGTCATGAATAACAAGAAATGATTCGCTATGATTATGTGTGAATGCCACAAAGTTTCATGTTTTATGTTATGATTATTGTGATTACATTTCACTTCCATGATTTATCCCATGTTATGAAATTATTCTCTCTTTTGCAGGTTATGATATCCAAAATGTTATGTTCTTATGAATACGATGTGATTGATTTTTCTTTTGTTTACCCTTAATGAGCATTTGAGCTCACCCTTTTATGTTTTCTTTTCCCCAGGATATAAAGAAAGGTTTTAGTTAAAAAAAAGGGGGAAGATCTTTATGGGAGATATTGAAGATCTTTCACCACGATTAGAAGATTACGTTCCGAGTTTCCAAAGACACTAAACTATTACGATCCTTGTGTGTGTGTTTTTGTTATGTACTAAGTATTCCGCAAATGTAATGTAATGTCCATGTAAGTCAGGCTTCGGGTCTCTACAAGAATGAAGTGGATTGGTGCACTAGGGTATCCTTTCCTTAACCCACACAATGATTTGAAAAAACAAAATCCTTTTATCACAGTAGAAATGTGTTGAAATGGGGAGGTGAAGAATATGAAAAATGGGTCACAAACACAACCTATAAACACTAATTTCAAAGTAAATATTATAATGAAACTCTACTATAACATATCATATTCCATTCCTATATCAAATTAGTTAATGATATTAGATTTGAGGGTATTCTTATTAGTATCATCCACCATTTCAATTTTTACCCCCACTCCTTGAATACTCCTCCATTGAATGAAACTATTCTACTAATTGGATATAAGTTCAGAAATCACTTGACTCATTCTTATATTAACAAAACATTCCAAAATCCTATAAGAAAAATTTCTAACACATATATGATGATATTAGTTGATATTAGTAGGTTCTCGGTCCTTCGGTCCTAGAACCACTCTAGTGGAACACACTACCCTCACAAGATATCTATCTTTAGAATAATTACATACCACATCCCTGCCTTTCAATTTAACAATACATCATTCATCAATGAAGAAAGAACTGAGAAACACATAAATTCTTGGATTTGTTTAATCTTTCATTCTAAACAATGAATCCTAAATCTCCTCCCCTTTATGAATATATTCTAAATCCTTATTACACATATCCTCCACAAGGATTGGGATTCCTTTTAAAAATATTTACTCGCATATTATCTCATATTTTCTTTATTTATTAATGTTAATTGTTCTTTCAAAAAAGGAAATGATATTGATTTAGATCCAATTTCCCCACCACATCAGCATCCATCATATAAGACCCATCTTCTATCATCTTGTTGATTTTACTGGACATATTCTTTAAATTTATAAAATCCTAAAAATAGTATGTGTTGTTACCCCTACCTATTTTAGAGTTCCCTTGATCTTTCAATGTAGAACCATTAAATATCCATCTTGTTTTTATCCGATAAGCATTACATCTCATTCATTGTAACAAAAAATGTGATCACCAAAATTATCTTGAAACCTTCTTTAAAACTCTAAATCTACTATTTAATCCCTACACTGAAAAAATTTTCTTCAAGTTAGGAATATATTGTTTTTAAATACTAGGGATCTTTTTTGAGGTTCAAGTCATTATATTTGATATATCATGAATAACAACTAGCTATATAATTGATCAGTCATGGTTAATATTTTCACGTACGTTTTAGTAAATGTTTCAAATTATAAAATTAAAAATAGATGAATTATTTATCTAGAAACAAATTTTTGGATATTATTTTCATCTAGATACATAAAAGTAATTTGTGGATTCATTTGGGAGTGTATTTATGAATTGAGTTTTCAACTAATTATATAAGGGATAAGTAAATATTTCATATTCTATAAAATATTGATTTAAAATTTGAAAAAAAAGTATATGAAATATATAATTACAAAAGATCTAGTCAAATTTATTAATTATTACAAATGTGATATTTCATGTAGTGGAAAATTTTACTATATAAATGAAAAATATGTGAATCAATTCAAATATTCAAAACTAAATATTTGTTAGGAATTTAAATAGAGAAAAATGTGTAGAATTGAAAAGTTACTTATATAAAATTTTATGATTTTTAATTTAAATGACATGTTTCTGTATTTTAGGTTTTTTATATATGTGATTTATATAGAAAATTCAGTAAGAAAACCGAGTATTATATTATTGATATATTTTCTCAATATCTATAACAATTTTCATAAGGGATGAAAATAATGAATTATAGAATATGTTATAAGAATAAAATACATTTATATATCTATTAGTAAATAAATTTAATATATTTGAAATAATTATTATAAAAATATCTTGTAAAAAAAGATAAATAAACGAATTTCCGGGGAAAGAAATATCTGGAGAAAGAAGGGATTGTAAGAAGAATCTGAATATCATCCCTTTAAGTAAATAACTATTTTAATATAATTATCTTTCAAATTTTGATATAAATACTATGGAATATTATAAATAATATTATTATTTAATCCTTTTTTCAAGAGTATATAATAAAAATCTAAAAAGAAGGTTTCATTTTATGAATTACAGGAAGAATAACTCTTTTTTAGACTTCATTTAATATCTGTTTTGTTGGTAGGAGAAAACATTACAATATATCATTCCACAGTATAACTATACATATAAACTAAATGAAAATTGTATTAATATATTAATTTAGAAGTGTCTATATTATCTATAATTAGATTAAAGATCCTAATCAATATAATGAGTGCATTGAGATGAATATTTAATATCATTTGGGTGAGTAGGGGGAATTACTAAAATTATTATACTAACAATAATACTTGCCTTTATGTTCCTAATTATAAAAATTTTACTCAATAAATATTTGATATTGGAAAATTATTACATTATTGAATGTATGATCCTAGTATGTAGCCCATTTTTTGGAACCATGTATAAACATTTCTTCATTATTCTTGATTGATTTAACTTCCATTGTTGATATATTATTTATAATCAATTATAGCATAAATTAATGTACCTAAAATTCATGGAAAAATATTTAGTTAAAAAAATAAAAAAATAAAAAATATAAATATGATGAATACCTAAACTCACCCCCACTTTCTTGGTATTTATGGAGAAATAAAACCCACAAGTTGTATCAAAGACTCAATTATTCACATTGAATTTAATCTATTGGATACTTTTTAGGGTTTTTCACATATTTGTTTGAATTTAAATAATCATTCTATGGTACTCAAAATGAATGATGGAAATTGGAAATTTTTATTTTTCAATTATCTTATGAAGATATTGTTTTGAAATTGAAATATCATTATATTGATATGAAAAATAATAAGAAATGAGTTTATGATAGTGAGAAATGAAAAATTATAAATGATATGTAGTCAAGTGAAGTATTTAAGACTGTTTTTCATTATTTTTCATCTATTGAGGCATTTTAGAATGTAAATAATATATTTAGAAAATACATGTCATTGGAATAACATTTTATTCTCCCATTAATTAGAATTTGTAAATTTTAAGAAGAAACATGCCTCATAGAAAATAAATTAAATAATAATAATATTAACAATAACAATAATGAGGTCTATAATGAGAATAAAACTCTAATAAAGGTTAAGGTTTTCTATTCATTTCATTTATCAAAATTTAATAATTCTTGGAAAGTAACTTGAAAAACTAGAGATTAAAAATTTCCAACAATTATTTAAAGAGATAAAATCTATGTTGAAGAAGTCATCTAATCATTAAAACAAAAGTTGGATCATTTAAAAATAAATTAAATAGTATATATTGCATTTATATTACAATTTACATCAAATAAATAAATGAAAATTAACATTGATTTGGAATTTAATTAATTAGTTGTAACAATTAAAGGGAAAAATAATTTACCAGAACAAATTTATCCTGAGTTGGTGAGGAAAATGGAAAAGGATAATCAACAAAAAGTTAATAAGATTCTGATTAATGTATTTCTCAGTGAAAGGGAAATATCACGAAATGGAACTTGTTCTAGGGAAAATGATATGGCTTACTATTTATTGAAAAAATAATTAAGTGTAAATGAATAATTAAAGGGAGTTTAATTCCTCATAACTGAAGAGAAATTTGAAGTTCCATTATATAAAGGCCACAAAAATTGGATTTTGAAGTTGTAGGAAGATATTTTTTAGATAGTAAAAGAATAATTTCTGATAAATTAAGTGAGAATAATCATAAAAGAAGAATATGAAAAATGTATTAATACCATATATGAATGATTTGCATAATAAAAATGATGTTTTAAAGAAAGAATTATTATTATAACATATCATGATGAAAAATAAAACAATAGTTATAAAATAATTATTTGATGTTTTATTCGTACAAACATTTGAAATATGAAAGGAAATTTAAATTTTAGAAATGAAGAAATATATAATGTTATAACTTCCCTTAAAATGATGAAATATTTATATATTGAATAAAAATTTCTCCGAAATATAGATTTTAGTAATTAAATAGATGGAATGATAGTAACGTATAACACACACTAATTCATAATTATATAGAAAAACTATCCCGGAGATATTTTAATTCGAAAAAGGTAAATAAATAAATAATCATCATATATAGTATGGATTAGGTGAATATAATTTCATAAAATTATAATGTGAAAATAAAAAATTCATGAGAAACACAAACCATTATAGGTAGAAGCATAATTCAAAATAAAATTTATTAATTTTTAAGAGGGATAATATATTTTTGAAAGATAACTATGGGAAAAAATGACACATGGAGTTAATAAAAAAAATAGGAAGGTTGTATACATAAGTGGTATTATACAAAGAGGTAAAACTATAAATATGTCATGGAAAGAAAATATTAATTATGGAATAATTGAGTTTATCATTCATCCCTAGTGATAATTCTTTTCATGAGGTTGGAATGAAGGAATCCCTCCCCACAGACACACACACATAAAATATTATCGAGTGGTTAAATATTTTTAATGTATAAGAGAGAGAAATTAATGAATCTGTGGAACTAGTGTAAATATATTTTATTTATTTTAAGCCATGTGTAAAGAATATTTAATGCTTTTGAAAATGTTTTTGATACAATTTGAGTAAAATTTGGTGCAATGAAGATATAATGAGTATGTAATAATTGGTTTTAAGATGATTTATATATTTTTTTAGAATTCATGTTAATGTTCAAAATTTTAAAGGTGTTGTTACTTACTATGATAGAAAAAAATAACACATGGATCTAAAAATTAAAAAAATAATTATTTTTATGATGATATATATAAGAAAATCCGAAATTCAAATATATCTGTAAAAGTAACTCTATTTTTTGGAGAATATTGCAAAAGTCATTTAATACATAATAATACCTATAAGCTAAATTTAAAAACAAGAAAATATTTATAAATAAAAAATAGTACTCAGAGTGATACATAAATTTACTTCATATGTATAAAGTAGAAAATATAGAAGATTTATTTATGAATAAATTCATAGATAATGGTCAATAATTGGATTTCTAGAGTTTTCTAGTAAATAAATACTAAAAATTAGCTAATTATTGATTCACATTATGATATATAAAAGATAGTTTCTCATTATTTATAAGTAATATGCTCAGCACATAATGGTATAATGTGTGTAGAATAAAATAATGAGAAAAATAAAAAACATGAAGTTGATATATAAGAGTGACCATTTTATTGAATTATGGATAGTAAATGAGTAACATTATGATGCGTAAAAGTTAGTTACTCGTATATAAAAGTTGGTATTTATGAATTTTGAAAATTATTGAGATGTCTTGTCCATATTTACTGTTATAAAGAAGAATAATTACGGGTAATCTAGATGTTACTGATGACATGGAAGAGTATTATAGATAGAAAAGTGAGATATTTTTAATGATAAAAATTATATTTTTCAAGACATTATACATTGACTAAAATATAATGGTGATAGTGACTGAGATCTAATCCTTGATGATTTAGTAGAAGGATCAATGATTGAGAAAAATTATACTACATTAATATATTGATTTAAAATATAATGACTTAAAAAACATTAATGGTGACTGAAATTATAGAAGTTACTAGAAAATTTTATTGATCATTATAATGTAAAAAATTTGAGATATTAAAAAAGGAGAATAGTACGTAACCAATTTGTGTCATAGTAGCTACAATATAGAATAAAGTAGATTAAAATATTAACATATCAATTCGATAACATAATATTTAATAGTAATGAAGTGTATATCCTAGATTTTTAGTGAGTAATAAGATTAGTTTTTAGATATTGATGTTTTAGAAAAATTTTGAAAGGAAAACAATTCTGGAACAAGTGTATGCCAGCTTGTTGGTTGGTTTACATCATATTATGTCAATTCAGTGCTAGGGGTATCATGAAATGATGGGTATTCTTTCTAGTTAATCTTATAAAATAAAATGAGTGGGGTATATATCCACCCCGTATCACAGAATATTCGTGGTGTGACATAAAATGGGAAAAGTTAATTTTGAAAAAATATGACATTTTGTACAATATTACTATTATGTAATAAATTTGACATTATGGAAATTGAAGAATAGGGATGTCATAATGAAATAGTGAAGGCCATTCCATGACCATTCATATGTTGAATTTAATTAAAAAATGTCCATATTCTGATTCTAATTTCTATGTAGGCAAATAATAAGATCATATATCTTTTGTGAAAGCCTAATAAAAAATAGATCATTAATTTAATAATCATAATAGTTTTTTTAAAAAGGTTATGAGTCTATATAGTGAAATAAGGGGATTCTATAACTATTTTGAAGTAGTTTTGGGTAAAATATGATAACTTTCCTTTCAACTAATAATCATTAATAGTATTTATATAAAATATATGTCTTGGAATATACATGAATATAGAAAGGATGAAGTCACACACACTTGGGGAAATAATTGTATAAATATTGGGTACTTGATGTTATTAATGTTTTTTTTTCATTTTAGTGGTGGTGATATTTTAATCATGAACATATTCATTTCTAATATATCATAGAGGAAAATTTAATAGAGAATATTATAAAAATAAAATACGACTAATTGAATCCCCAATGAATAGTGCAACATTAAATTCTTGAGAAAATTAAATGGTGTGGGAGATAATATTAGTCTTCTTTAAGGGATCCTTTTATGGTTGTATTAATATATAGATAATTTTAATTTTCTTAAAACATAGGTATCGTCACATTTGGTTGAAAGACTTATCATGGCTTGTGTAATATGATGATATGTTACTATAGTTCTTTTATCATTGAATTAATTTATGCTTCTATAGTGATATTAACACCTATTTAGAGAGATTATTATATGAAATTGGTTGATAAAATAAATTCTAATGTTGTTGGAAAATAACAAAAAATTAATTTTTATTTCCATATCATATTTTTTTGGAACGTTGATAGGAATCAACCTACCAGATATGTCAGTAAAATTTTGTAAACTATATTTGAGGTGTTTTTAAAGTAAAAAAACAATGTTATATATTTTGAACAAAAATTTTAGAGATATTATATTAGCTAATGTTAATTGTATTGATTATTATTTCATTAGGATAAATAAATTTTCAAAAAATATCTTCGTTTTGGAGAAAATTTATAAAACTCAACCATTTTAAATATTTTTTTGAGAAATTTCTTGGTCTTATTAGATGCAAAATAAACTTCTCTGGAAAATAAATATGATTTTCCATTGATGAGATACATAATTTTTATCCATATTATGAAATTTAAATGAAATAGATTTATAAGAATATAATCAATGAGAAAATGAATATTGATTTTATTGTTACAAAAATATATAACTTGAAGATATGGAATTTAATTCATCTTTAGTGATTGAAAATATTTAAAAATATGAGAAAATAATGTATCTCTTATTAAATATTTTCTGAAGAAGTATGGTAAGGTACACAGGAAGGAAGATTATGGAATTTTTTAGAATATTTTGAATTTGGAACCTTATAATGGATTCTCCAATAAAGATTAGTGGTGAGTGTGAAAAAAAAATAATAATAAATATTTGAAAATATGAAATATGTTAACAGCTATAAAGAAGTCAAAATTAATATTGAGAAAAATAATAGATTTACATGAAGAAATTTGAGAACATTGTTATGTATGGACGATGATGAATGCTCGACCAAAAACACTCAACCTAATGAAAACACTACTGAATAGTATAAAAAATCCATGGGACATGCATATAAACATAATGAAATATAAATAAGGGATGTATACAGTGAAGAGAATTACAAAGAATACATGTTTAAATATGAAAAATAGTTATTACCTGATCTAATGAAAAACCCCATCAGAGAATAGACATCAAAAAATTAAAATACTAACATGTTAAAGGGATGTGAAGATGAAATTCAAAATAAGGACACTGACTAAATTGAGAAAATAAAATTTGATATATTATTATATATTGAACAATAAAAAATGTTGGTTTATTTTAATATAGATCTGTTATAATAGAAGTGTAATTAAACACGACCTATTCATAGTATCTTAAGATAAAAAAATACACAAAAAGATAATAGATTAGTATATAAAACATTTCAAATTAATGCATGATTCATCCAAAAAATGTAAAAAATAATTTGACAAAATCACATATTAAAACATTACTAATGAACCACAATATTTATAAATTGTTTTTGGATAGTCATATATGTTTTCAAGTAAGACCTATTAATGATCAATATAAGAAGCATTATAATTATACAAATTATATACCAATGGAAGTTAGAGACAAGTCGAGAAGTGAAATTCTCCCAAGGGAAAAAAACATCAAATGTATAGAGATGACATGAAATTTTTTAGTGATAGTTTCATTAGTTTCATGGAACAACTAGATTTAGAGTATATTTTTTCAATTATAGAGTGAATGGGAATAAATAATATTAGTTATAGCATAATATTTCATTTAATTAGAGTTAATAAGGGAATTAATTAAGAAATTAGCTCTTATATATTTTATAATGGTTATACAAATTTGAAGGTTTTCAGTATATATATATTAATATTATCTAACTAGAACAGTAATAATTTCCTTAGAAAAATTTGTGGTTTTTGAGACTAACGAGTTCATTATGAAAAATAATAAATGAAAACACATCATGTAAAAAACCATTAACTTGATAGTTAAAAAAATATATTGATAAAAGAAATGATTTAAATGTCACTTCTTGTTGAATACCATATTAAATAATGTATGATATACAAGCCCTGAGAACTCATTAGTGGTTGTTTATCTCGTATGATTGGAGATATCAAAATCAAGAAGAACATGTATGAGGTGTAGTTACTTTTAATAATAAAAACTCATTATTGATTAGTGTAGTTGGGATAGTTGAGATTGAAGATCAAAAGATAAATCCCTAAGATTTTCTATTTATTGTTAGACTCAAAAATAATTTTTTGAGCTTTTTTTCAGAAGTGTGGTGATGTGAATGGATTTATTTTTAGAATAATTACTTACATCATAAAGTGATTAAGTTATAAATAAGTTATTACCAAGGGTGAAATAATATTTGGAAACAAATTAAAAATTACTAATTCAATTTCAAATATTTTTTGAGAATTAAATAATATAATAATCTATCTCATAGAATATATATGCATATTAATCAAAATAAAACATTAGAAATTCTAGAGGGTGATAGTGTAAGAGACTTCAATCAACCAAAAGGATAATGATTATATATTTGTTATTCCTTACAAAAATAGATAATCACAAAAGATATTCATAAGAGAGTTTGAATTTAGTTAGTATCTCTACATGGAATAATTCATTAAAATTTATGTGGTTCTGTGAGACATCATTCTTCTAAAGTTGATATATATTTCATCACATTATTTAATGAATTAACTTTAATGAAAAATCAATTTATTATGAAAAAAAATTAATATTTTGAGTTGTTAAAGATCATTATAATATATATTGAGAAATATTTGGTGATTTATATCTATAATATCAGAACTAACAATAGAAGGGAGTTTACTAATAACTTATTTGAATATTATCATTTGAATAATTGGATCAAGAATCATTATAAATACCTAAATATATCATAGTAAAATGGAGGTTTAGATAATAATAAATGTGGTTTTGTTGAAATGGGTAGAACTATGACAACAAAATTAATTACTTCAATGTTTTTAAAGATAGAAGCTATAAGTACAAATCTACATATTCAAAATATATGATTTTTTTATGTTAGGATAAAATATATAACTATATGAAATTTGGTATTAAAAATACTACAGTAATGTATATCAATTTATTTTGTTGTTCATGACTTATAAAGTAAAAAAATTATATTTGAAAAAATATTATTGAAAGTCCAAAAAAATTCGTCTTTAAAGGAAATTTAACTAATTTCCGAGGCTATAAGACCTAAAACAAATGGCTAATTTTTTTAGAAGGTAATGATGTGATTTCTAGTCAGAATAAACCTAATCATGTTGAGATAGATTAATTAGAATTAATAAAAACATATATATGAAACATATATATTTTTGGTAATGTGAGTAAAGAATAAGAAACTAAATAATACAGACATTGATTCGTACGAAAATTTAGATGATAACATAATGGATGATAATGATAAAATAATGGATACAAGGCTAAATAAACATGTGAAATAGAAAAAATATAATTGGAAACCTAAATACACTAGTTCAAACTAGAAGAGGGTTGGGACTAAAGAAAAAAATAATCCTTATTACACAAATTGATCAATAATTGACTACTATAGAATTTCAGAAAAATAATAGATAGATTCTATGGATGATAGGATGGATATGATTTAATGAAATTCAATTTTCATAATCTTCTATCATAAAAAGTAAGAATTTTATTAGAACCACGTATGTGGTTAGAAATAATCTCACTAACTGATGAGACGTTTCATCCAATAAATCCAAATTTAAAAGTAATGGATACTAAAAGGTAAAATTATTTTTAAGATACATTTTCTCTTTTGTTTTTACATAAATCCATATAGATGATCCTATTTTTCGAAAATCACAGGAAATAGAAAATACATCATGTGGAGGTTTAGTCCACTTTGATGAATGGGTGAGCTAAAATATGATGTATATTTTGGTAAACATAAATGATATATTATTGAATTCAATAAATCTATATTGGTTAGGATAAATAAAAATATATTTGGGATAATATAGATCTCAACAGAATCATATTCAAATCTAAATTGCTACATGAGAGACATGAAAATCTCTAAAGGTAAATTTATAAGAACCTTGTTTTTGGGAAATGTATAAGCACATGTATTATTAATGTCAATATTTATGCTAATGGAATAACTCTTACAAGAGACATTGATTATTATTTTGAAGTTCACTTAAAGAAAATTAAAATATATTTCGAAATTTATATTCTTGGAGACTAGTGTTTCTCCTTTAGAATAAATGTTTTCGAATAAAGACGCTTTTAACATTCTTTATAAATACATTTTCAAAGGATTTTAAACTAAATTTGGTATGGAAGATTACATATTAGTTTACACACCTAACATAGTTAGGTTGAATCTAAGAGAATATGCTGGAGGTAGTATTTTGAAATAAAAATCTATCCAAAAATATGATTAGATGTTTTAATAATTTGATATCTTCAAGACCTGATGATTGTTATTTAGTGATGTTTTTTGGAAGGTATCAAAGTGATTCCAAATAATTGAAAATTTTGGATAGCGAGAGACTAATTAGGTATATCAAAAGAACATTGAACATTGGGATGCTGCATAGAAGAAGTGATAGGCTGAATCTTCTTGGGTACACTCATTCATAAGGTGTTAGAGTTTATGGATATATAAATCCCGGATCAGGTGGTACATTATTTTTGGAAGAAATATGGTTAATTTGGTGTTACTATAGGAAAAATTACAAACTTTTTATCTATATCAATTCTTATTATTTAGTTTATACACATTATTATTCACATGTGCTAATTTAAGAGTTGAGAAATTGTTGATAATTATATTTAATAATTCAATAGAAATTAATCATTCAAATAATATAGTTCAAAACTATTGTTCTAAATAATGGGAATTTAGATATAACTTTATCAAAGAAAATGTGGAAAATATATGTGTGTGTATTGAACATATCTCTATAAGGGATTAAATTGTAGAGATATTTTACAAGACTATGCCCAAGGATATACATAAAGGATTGGGAATGGACATGATTTTTCATTCCCTATTACTCACAATAGAAATTTTAAAATGTCTCATATTCATTTGAATTATTTTTTCAAATGGGGATACTGTTACCCAACAACTATTAACTTATTTTGAATCCAAACTTACTTTTATTGCAAAAATGTGGATATGGGAGTCTATTAATTGACCAGAAGAGATTTCATTCACATGAAATCAATTTTATTTTCAATTAATAATGAATATATGTCAATAAAATTGATTGATCAAAACTGTATAGTTATATTATTATGTTATTTGGAGTAAAACGATAATGTTATCATTAATATAGGGATAAGTGAGTGTATGGATTATTGTTTTGAGTATTAAAATCCTGTGGCCATAATTTATTGGTTATCATGGTATTAATTTTTTTTATGAAATAATGTTGTGTATGAAAATTTATCATTGATAAAGGTTGGGGTTTGAGGTCATTTGGTGTTAGTTGTTAGCGTTTATCAAAAAATATGATTGGGGTGAATGAAGAACACCTAAAATTTTTATAATGGTGGCGTATGTTTATTAAACGTGGACACATATTATTGGATGTTATTATGAATGTTTTTGAAGATTTTTTAGCATAATTTGTGTGAATAGAGATGTTCCAAGAATTCTAGAAAAGGTTATGATATTATTTGAAAATTTTAAGGAATTATGAGTTAAAGCTAAAAATTAGAAAAGTGTTTGTACTAAAAATAATACATAAAAGTGATTCTTGGAGATGAAAAATTATAAAGGAATATATCTCTTAATTATATACAAAAGTAATTTCAAGAGTACTCTCTATATATGAAGAGACTTCAATGCCCCAGCCTTAATCATTACATAATATTGAGTTAGGTTATGAATTCATATTGAGGATCTTTTCAGGTTCAGATTTTTAGATGATTAGGAAAAAACTATTACATTACTTCACAAATATTACCAAGTAGACACTTATACTGTTTCCAAATATTTTTCAAAATAATTAAACTCCTTAAATAAATCATGAATTATTTTCTCAATAAAAATCTCCATGAATTCTTTCTTTGTATTACCTATGTTTATACTCTAAGAAAAAAATTTCAAAAACATATGATGATCATAAAAATATCAGTAATGGGTATAAATTAAGGAAAGAAAAAATTAGTCCAAGAATACAAAAAAAATCAATAAAATCATAATTTGGACTCATAAAACATAATCTATTTAACATAAATCATGAAATCATAAGATTTACAAATAAATCATAGAAATAATAAATCATAAACATAAGTTGTCACAACTATAACATACTTACATTTTTTCTTTTATAGCCACATAGGGTGTAACCTTCATAGTTTCATTTGGAATACATATTAGAGTATACTCCCTAAATATATTAGGGAAAACCATATCATGTACCTCTGTCACATTACCCAGTGAATTTGAGTGTTATCCCAGGCTCACCCACCCTCGGTTTATCACTGAACCTCCCGTATACATAAAAAATACTCAAGAACCATAACCTAATCATAACAAATAAAACAAGCCTAATGGAAAGATAATATGTCTATATTGACATCACTATATATCATTTTGAGATATTGACATCATAAATTTTTTCTCAAAATTTATTTTCAATAAGAAAATATGTAGAAATTGTAAATGTTATTTATTTTCCTTTTAAAAAAATTATAGCTTGTTAAGGAATCCAAATATCAAATAATGCTCGCGGCGGTTGAAAGGTCATTGTAACCATGTACGTTAAAAAGAACAATTACTTTTGTCTTTTATGAAAATTAATCAATAAAAGTATTCCTTTTAAAAAAAATTGAAATAAATTAAATGAACAATCTTATAATCATACACCATATAAAGAAAGGTCGTGTATAAACCAAATTATTCTTGAATGAATGGAGATTGAGACTACAACCCTTACCTTGAGTGAAAATCATCATGTATATTCCTTGTTCTTCTTGAAAAATATAATTTAGTAAATTTATATTTGTTTGAGAACCATTTTAAAGATTATCATTCCATTTAGATCACTTGTTAACATTTTCTAACAATTACATAATTATTTTAGTTAACATCCGTCGTTTTGTCGATATTCAGTACTTGAGTAAAAAATGAACTTGTTTTGATGTAAATTATCAATGTATTAAAAAATCCATCATATCCATAATGATATTCATGATTTTCATATCATATATATCATATATATATATAATATTCCATAACATTTTTATATAAGTAATGAAAAGAACCGTACATGGAGACGGTGGGTCGTACGTACGCAACAATGCTACTTTAATTTATTTGTCATGTTAATGGATTGTAAAATAAATGATACACACATATATTATAATTCCATTATTATTTCTATATTTTATTTTTTACATACATTCATTAATTCCATCATTTATATGTTCCATGTATGGTATGAACGAATCATATCACTTTGAGGGGGGGGGGCTGTAGTCTGCTATTACTCAAATGAAATTATCATATTTACACATTATGGAAAGAATAAATGTATTATTTAAATAAAATATATAGAAGCATAGAGACAATATAATTATAATATATGTCATATATAAGTATAGTTCTATGATTTTGGCCACCATGAGAGGTGGTAGGATAAAATTGAACAATCATCGTTTCGTGAGGCAGTTGTTCGCTGTACACAGAATCAATATGTTTGTATCAATTAGATGAAGGTGTGTGTATGTATAGTTCAAGTAATTCTCATAAAAATATTTTTCTATATTTAGGATACTATTTTTTTATGTAATCCTTTAATAATAAGATCATATGGATGGAATAATGAATATAAAGGAAATGATCTTTAGGGAAGACACAAACTCTAAAATGAGTAACTCGTTATTGATTTTAGACAAATGGATCTCTTGAATTTCCATCTTCCAATATTAAGGATTATAGGAGGGATGGATTCTACGAATGTTATTGGACATATATTTTCAGAACAAAATTACATTGGATGTGGGAGAGAAAGAGAAGAATAAGTTCCCTTTTATAGAAGAGGTGAGGGGAACAATAGGAATGTTTTGAAATGCTAATTTATTATAAATTCCATTTTGATTAAAAATGGTCCAAAACTCATTCAATTATATGATAAGATGATTTTTGTTCGATTAACCATCATCTAATAATTACATGATTTTAATATTTTTCTATCATTATCGTTTTTAACCTTTATTTTACCCTTTTAATCTTATAGTGATTTCATGTTATTTACACATTGTGGGTAAATATAATTACCATATCTTGTCAAAAAACCCAAAAAAACCATTTATATAATATTTGGACTTTTCTAAACCATTATTTTTAATCATATATTTTTAGTAATTTAATATCATTTAATAAACTATTTTATATATTATGTTCTGAATTATGTCAATTTTAGACACTATTCAAACATGACTTCATGAAAATTCATAAAAAAATAATTACACAGAAAAAAAGATTTAATCAATCCTAACATGTCATATTAACCTAGAAAATTAGTGTATGAAATAAATTATGTCAAATAATATTTATGTATATACTTATAATTTCATTTATTGGAATTCATTATTAATGATGTAATCACTGCATCATCATTGTGTCATCATTAAATTTATTTATTTAATGTAACAAAATTATGAATAAAATATAATGATGTATTTTTTTAGATTTATAATTAATTACTATTAAAGGATATCACTTATATAACCTTATATAAAAACTATTTTAGTAAGAGATCATTTTTACTGAAATATTTCTCATTAATTTTAATTAATTCCTGTAACAAGTCATTATCACTCTCAAGTGGATCCGTGGTGTCCTATAATCGACCCAAGGATAAACATAGTTGAAAATATGTCATAAAATAGGATTAGAACATGTGTTAGGGTAGTTTTACATTATTATAATATTATTTTTCATAGTTATTTACATGATTTACCCTTTAACAACGGAAAACAAAAACAATTACTGATGTTACTATTAATAATGTCCAAAAAAGGAACCTATTTACATAGTTTAGACCAAATGATTAAAAATATGGAATCAATTTTCGGTATTCAAAATATAAAATTGGTATAAATTAATTTAAAATCAAATCCCGTTGTTAAAACCAAAAAGTGGGTTTTAAAGAAGTAAAAAACTGTTAAAGGATTGACATTTGGTTATGTCCAATTTATAAGTGAAATTACTTCCAATGAACATAATTGGATTAAATGAAGAAAAACATTATCTAATTACACATTAAAAAAATTAAAATAACAATATAAATATATAAATTAATTAGATGAAAATGATGATTTTGATTAAAATATAGTATTTTTCACTATTCATTATAAAAATTAACATTATTAGAAAATTATCCAAAATTCAACCAAAGTAAATTTTGATGTCCTTATTCTATAAAAAAAGTTTATTTTGTAAAATATAAAATATAAAATTGACATAAACTATATTTAAAAAGGGTTCTCCATCAAAAGTCATTATATTTTCATTTTTAGAAAAGTAATTATTTATTTGAAAATTTGAATTTGTTCTTATATCATAAATTGAAAACATATAAGATGAATTTAAAAAATTAAATTTAATATATAACACATATTTTTCATTGAATAAAAATCCATAAATATTGATTATTTTATAATCCAAATTACTCTCTTTTAAATAGGGTTTTATAAAAACACATTCTTTATATTCAATTGGATTTTATTTCTATTTCTAAAAAAATTGGTAACCTAGGAATAATTATTTAAACATGTGAAAACCATATTTCCAAATTCATTTGATACTATTTATTCGCACCATTCCAATTTTTAGGTGTTAACAACCATTTAAAATAATAATAATATTTTTCTATTATTTTTAAGTATAACTGAAAGTTGTGTGAAACGTAAGATTTCAGAGAAAGTCATTAGTGTGTGTCAAGTATGCTATCCTAAAAAGATTCCCATTTAACATAGAATTAATGAATATTAATAGAAAAGAAAAATTATTATTCTATAAAATCCTAGGTCATTACATTATTGCACCATTTCAGAAATTGTGCCCCCATGAATTTAAATTCGGGCTCAGAAACTTCATTGAAAATAAAACTTCTGAAAAGGAGTCAATAAAACAATAATTTTAAAATAAGGAAAGGGACGTAAAATGGTTATCTTAGATAACACATACTAGGATTCTATTTCAGAAAACATGGATATAGAAGTGATAACTAACTATCATGTTTTGATAGAGAGTGATAGAAAACAGGATCAGAAAAATGTTAACAACTAGAAAACCATAAACTGATAATGAGTTAAATGGTTTTTGATTTACTTGTAGTAAATGTGAATAGATATTTTTTAAGTACGTTTCCATAACGATGATGAATTATTTTAATACTTAGAATAATAACATAAAGAAGGTTGTTATTATAGGAAGAGTATTGGATAGATATTTTCCGAACTAAATGGATTTGGATGTGTGAGATAAAGAGAAGAAGAAATTCCTTTTTAATGAGAAGGTGAGGGGTAATTTAGGAAAGTCTCGAAATAATAATATATTATAAATTAAATTTCAATTAAAAAGGGACCAAAACTCATTAAATTATAATGTATGAGGATTTTGGTTCTAATAATCATACTACAATAATTTTTATACTGGTTTTGAATATTTTTTATCCTTATATTTTTGGGTTAACCCTTATTTTATGCTTTTAATCTTATAGTGATATCATGTTATTTACACATTGTTGGTTAATATAATAACTATATCATGTAAAAATGCCCAAAAATATTCATTTATAACATATTTGGACTTATATTAACCATTTGGATGAATCGTATATTTTCAGGAATTTAATATCATTTAATAAACTATTTTATATTTTAATTTATGATTTAGTTCAATTTTAGACACTATTAATACATAAATTTTTAAAAATTCATAACAACTTGATTACCTATAAAAAAATAAATCAAACTTATCATGTTATATTTACCAATAAAATTCATGGATTAAATAAATTATGTCAACTAAAATTTATTTTAATATTTAAAATATCATTTATTTGAAACATTTAATAATGATGCAATCACTCTATCATCATTGTGTCATAATAAAATTTATTTATTTGATGTATAAATATTATAAATGAAATATAATGATGTACAAAATAGTTGATCTTTCTAATAACTAATTATAGATGAACATATCACTTATATTAACTTATATAATATATTTTTCATAAGAGATACATGTCAATGTTATATTTATCTTTAATTTAAATTAATTCTCATAACATGTCATTACCACTCCCAAGTCGATCAATGAATTGATAAATTAGACCCCAAGATTACCATGATCAGACATATGTCATCCAAAAGGATTACGACACATGTTAGGGTAGTTTTATATTATTTTAATATTATTTTTATCCTAATTTACCTGATTTAACCTATAACCATGTTAAATAATAATTACAGAAGTTACTATACATAATGTCCAAAAATAAAAGGTGACTATTTACAAAAATTAGAACCTCAGATTCTAAATATGGAATCAATTTATTCAAATTTAATATACATAATTAGAGGAAATTAATTTAAAATTATTTCCTGTTGAAAAAACAAATAAAAAATAGTTTTTTAAGAAGTAAAAACTATCAAAAGATTGACATGTGTTTATGTGCTATTAAAATGTGAAATTACATCCAATGGAAATAATTGTATTAAATGATAAAAACATAATCCAATTAAATGTTAAAACTAATTAAAATAAAAATATAACTATATAAATAAATTAAATGAAAATGCATTTTTCAATTAAAATGCATTATTTTTCTGTATTAATTAAAAAAATTAACTTTATCAGAAAATTACCAAAAATTTAACCAAAGTAATTTTTCCATCC
The DNA here is from genome assembly GCA_963277665.1 of Viscum album. Classification (NCBI taxonomy): domain Eukaryota; kingdom Viridiplantae; phylum Streptophyta; class Magnoliopsida; order Santalales; family Viscaceae; genus Viscum; species Viscum album. Next base: position 191,446,791 of record OY728126.1, read on the forward strand.
TATTTCAAAATTTGATGTTTATTTTTTAAAATAGAACATAAAAATGTGGATGAAAACTACATTTAAAGATGGTTTTCCATCAAAAGGTTGTAAATAGGCATTTTAGGAAAAGTCTTCTTTTATCCGAAAAATTGAATTTTTTATTATATAATATATAGAAAACATATAATATGAATTTAAAATGGTACATCGAATATATATTGTAAATACATAGAAATTACATGTAATTTTTTTAATATATGGGAATTTTACGAGTCCGTGAAAATTGATTGCGCGTGATTCCGAGGCCTGGAGTACCCGAAGTGAATTTATAAACTTTTTTTACGGGTAAGTTCAGAAAACATGCAAGTAGGTTTTTCTAACTTTTGAACAAGTGCTTGGAATTGAAATTTGAGGATACCGATGAACTCGTAGTGCCAGTTTTTTCTTAAGGAAACATTCACCACGATGGAAGTTGGTCGATGGTGAAATTTAATTTTTGGGTGATTCATGAAAGAATAAAAAAAAAATTGTGTAACATTTTATTTTTATTTTATTTTGAAACTTCGATGTGGTTGTTTTATAGGTGAGGACCACCTGAACTAAACCTCCCTTGAGAGGTTATGTTGGTGGGAACCACCTGAGTATAACCCCCCTTGAAATCCCCTGTAATGGGAGAAACCCTCAAATTTATTATTAAATGTAGGGGAGCCTCTTCAAATCCTCCACCTTTTATTATTCCAGCCTATTTAATTAATTAAAACTTTAAGAATTTATGCCAATGACCTAAATAGAAAATATAATCTTTTATGTTGGCTACTTTGCATTTTTTTGGTGGAATTGGGAGGAAGGAGCCTTAGGAGAAATCTCTCCAACAAAGAACACCGACTACAAATTCAGATTCATCCACAGGGCATTCATTGATGAGGAGCGTCTTCAACATCAACGAACTGACAATTGAGGAAATGTCATCATCACAAAATTCATCTTTTCCTCTCCTCACCTACGTTGTTGAAGGAGACTTATTGCGGGAAGTTAAAACACCAAACCAACTCAACCATGGACAATCTTCAACCAAATTATTGAGGTAGGGAGGGTGATTGAATTATTTCCTTTAACCGTTCATGTTATTCTTGTGATTCAAGTATTTTAGCAGCTTTCTACCACTCTAATGTGGAGTGTGCGGGCCAAACAAACATGGCCCGTCCTTTCTGAATTATCATGGGATAATTCTTTTGTTCTTTGCGATGGAGAAGGATGGCTATCAACCAAGATGAAGGCGACAATGGGTACGTAGGCAATGATATCGCCCCATGGCCTCCGCCACCCATGGCCTGCCTCGCCCATGGCGCTCAACCACTCAGGACCTTTGTCCCCCGCAGTGATCCGCTAACCGCGGCCTACCATGCCGCCCTGAGGCCTCGCGGCCCCACCCCGTAGCCTCGCCGCACCACCTCGTCTGAGCTACCCGGCGTCCTCGCCGCGTCGCCCCAACCGAGTCACCCTGCGGCCTCGCAACGCCACATCGCCCCGGCCGAGCCGCCCCGGTCGAGCTGCCCCGCGGCTCCCACAACCTACACGCTCCCAGCCATGCATCCCCAGTCATGCCCCCCCAATGGTGTCCACCCTCCCGGCCGAGTCGCCCCGTAACATCGCACCCTCACAGCACCCCTCACGGTCAAGCCGCTCGGGCCAAGCTGCCTCACCCCCCCCCCCACGGTTGAGTCGCCCCTTGCCCGCATGGCACCCCCAGCTGAGCTTCCCTACACCGTCTGTGACCAAACCACTATGCAGGACCTCACGGCCCTGGAGGCCTGCCGGACCGCCGAGCTGGCCAGGCCGCCCAGTACCGGCCGCGCCGCCCAGCAGGCCAGGCCACACCCATCAGTCCAGGCCGCCCAGTGAGCTGAGCTGGACCCAGCGTGGCATGTAAGATGGAATATGCACTGGATGTGCTACACGCAAGATCAGACTATGTGACATAGGTGCCGACAAGATGGAAGTCCTGGGAAAAAGATTGATATACAACATGCAAGATTAGATATTCTGCATGCAAAATTGGAAGTTTTGCATGTGAGCATGGAATCTTGTGCGAACATGACTTGGGAAGAAAATATGCCATGTGAGGATCAAACCACTATGGACCCGCACAAAGGCGGACCCATATGGGACCTGTAACGTAAGATCTCACATGGAGGAATACATTCTTCCATGCAGGATTGGAAGAGGTGATCTTACATACAACAGAGCAGTGACCGACCTCCAGAGAGCTCCCCCAAGGGGTTGGGGCTGCACTTGTATTTATCAGCAAACCATGGAGCAGTTGGGCGGAAGATTCCATTCGTGCAAGTTGTTTTCCGCGTGATGGGTCCGTGGAAATTTCCACATGCACATGTTGTTTTATCTGAAACCTACAGTGGAAAAGCGCACAAAGGGGCGTTTGACATCGCCTTTAGCACAGAAGAATCTCATGCACAAATGCTCCACCTCTGCGTACCTCTCATTACTTGTGTGCCCCTTCCTTAAACGTTTTTTGGGTAGCTTGAGAGGAAGATGACCTCTCATTAGTCGCGTAAAAGATTGTGTGACAGGTTCCACACAAGATTTTACTGTTGTATGAAAGATTCCATACCTGCATGAAAAATATTCATTATTGTGTGCATGATTTCTCTTCTTCCACGAAGAACCGTCATTCTGGCACGCAAAACCATACTTTTCCCCAAAATCGTCCCAAACGGCAATTTCCAATTTCCTGACTTTGAACGCCCATAAATTTTGATCTGTAACTCCGTTTGGACTCCACGTCTAGTCAAATAAAATATTTTGGAACAAGCTACGCTCCGAGATCATATATAGAAGCATTCAGTGAATTACATAGGCATGTTATCCTATTCGAAAGTCACACTTATTTCTTTCCATGATGCCTCGTCACAGATATCCATCTAGGGTTTCTATTATTGTATGCATTGATAGCCCACCGAGTGATGAGGCCTCAATGTAGGTACCTTTTTCAGCAAAGGCACCAGCAGTACTATTACCCATTAGGCTAGCGATTCCACCAGCCCCAACAGTAGAGGGTGCATTCCGCTTGAGTGCATTGTACGTGTTCTAACACCAGAGGCCACCCAGGATCACGAAAAATATGGACCTGTAGGCTATTGAGGAATGGTTGGAGGCTGTAGTAAGATTCTTCCAACTGGTGGGTAGACTAGCCAATATCATGCTATTCCATGCCGCCAGCCTTCTACATGAAGTAACAGGTAGGTGTTGGAGCGTGATGATCCAGGTTCACGATGAGGTGACACTTCCCTGGGTAGAATTCAAGATCCTGTTCCAGGCAGAGTTTGTTCCAGTGATACATCGTGTGGTGCACATACATGAGCAACTTCATCTACAGCAGGGTCGCATGATTGTGGCTCTGTACTCTGCGAGGTTTGCTATCCTATCACGCTACTCCACAGATAAGGTGCAGGAACCATTCTACAGGTCCCAAGCATTCGATTAGGGACTCAAGTAGTAGATCATGGCTTCGATGATCTCACTCAGCATCCCGACGTAGGCGAGGCTATTATAGAGAGCTCTCTTAGTGGTGTGTTTTCTAGTTGAGCAGTCTCCAGTAGTGAGACACACCACCCTTCATCACATAGCGGAGTCTTCTGCAGCTGGCAGAAGACAGATGTCATAGTGGTCTAATAGGTCCAGGCTTACTAGTGGATGACCCCATGATTCAATGTTGGTTTTGCAGGTCACACGAGACAGAGCCAGTCATGCCAGGAGCAGAAAATGTTACGAATGCGGTGGGAACGGTCACATGGCTCGTGACCATCCGACCCACCATATGGATGACCAACAGACGATCAAAGGACCGTCCTGGCAGAGACAGAGGTTCGACCGAGGAGGTCCGCAGGGAGCATGAAGACGTGGAAGAGGAGTTGGTCGTGCAGTTGGCAGTGGGCAATGATTCAAGATGTTACCACAACCACCACCAAGAGGTCCACCTCGATTGCAGGGAGTAGGTGGACCGGGGTGAGCTCAGCTCTAGGTAGCTGAGGCCTATGAACACGATGCTCCGGAGATGATACAAGGTACGATCTGTGTCTACTGCCCCTTATCTACAGTAACTATACACACAAGTGCCAATTATTCTTTTATTTCCACTTCACTCATTCGAAGCTCAATAATTCTTGTGGAGCCATTGGCTCGATCCTTACAACTAGTGACTCATATGGGCGCATATTTAATGATTAGGCACTAGTTACGGCAGTGTGAGCATAATCTAGGAGGCGAGAGCATTGGCTGGGATCTTCTAGTAGCAACGTCAAGGCCTTATGACGTCATCTTGGGTATGGACTAGTTATCTATACACAATTCTCATATTGACTATATTAGGCGCACAGTGGTGTGTTTCCACATGGATGGGACAAGGTTTACCTTCACAAATGAGAGGTTAGCCTTTACAGAACATGATGGAATTACCCAGAGGAGAGTGTAGCTGATCACTCATCAGTTGGCTTGCCTTACCCTTGGAGCAGTTGATGTTGAGATTCTGAGTTATCATATAATGGTGGACCAGTATAGGGATTTCATCCCTAATGATGTTTTGGGTCTACCTATTCATATAAAGGTGGAATTTTTCATTGACTTGTACCTCAGGATGACATCGATATCTATCCCAGCATATCAGATGGCTCTTGTGGAGATTTGTAAGATGCGGGTACAACTAGAGGACTTTCATGGGAAGGGATTTGTTCAACCAGGTGTTTCACCTTGGGAAACCCCGATTTTGTTTGCCAAGAAGGCGAATTAGAGCTTGAGGCTTTGTTTTGACTATTGATTCCAGAACCCGGTGACCGTGAAGAACATGTACCTACTTCCAAGGATTGAAGTTCTCTTTTATCAATTGATGTGAGAACAGTGGTTCTCAAAGATAGACCTCAGATCAGGCTATCACCAACTCGGAGTATGAGGCGAGGATGTGTAAAAGATGGATTTCAGACATCGGTACGGCCATTATGAGTTATTGGTTATGCCATTCGGTGTATCAAATTCTCCAGCAGTGTTCATGGGACTCATGAACATGGTCATTCAGCCATACCTTGATCTCTTTGTAGTATTCTTGATTGACGAATTTCTGATCTACTGGGCTACTGAGGAGGAGTATGGCTATCATTTGTGGGTAGTAATGGACACATAATGAGAGAACCAGATTTATGGTAAGCTCTCGATGTTCTAGTTCTAGATCAGAGAGGTTCAATTTCTGGGACATGTCATATCAGAGGCTAGAGTTGTAGTGGATCAAGTGATGATTGAGACAATACTTGTTTGGGAGACACCCAAAAGTGTGATGGAGGTGCGGAGTTTCCTGGGATTTGATGGACACTAACAGATATTTGTGCCAACTTTCTCCAAAGTTTCCAAACCTCTATCATCATTGACGAAGAAGGGGAAACCCTTCATGTGGTCGGAGAGACGTTAGTGGAGTTTTCAAGATCTGAGGAAGAGACTAACTAGTGCCTCCATCTTGAGGCTACCAGAGGAGGGTGTAGGGTACATATTCTAATAAAATGCATCAGGGAACAGGCTCGGATGTTTCGTAATGCAAGAGCGATCAATTATCGCATATGGTTCTTGACAGTTGAGAAAACAAGAGCAGAACAACGCTTCCCATGACCTGGAGTTAGCAGTGGTGGTCTTCACCTTGAAGATGTTGTGGCACTATCTAATGGGAGAATAATTTATTTTATACTCAGATCATAAGAGTCTCATGTATATATTCTCTCAAAAGGACGTAATCCTAATATAAAAACGTTGTCTTGAGTTCCTCCAGGACTATAACTTCGAGATAGTCTATACTCTTATGAAGGGGAACTTTGTAGCAGATGCACTCAGTAGGAGGACTGATATACAACTTCTTGGTGAGGTAACATAGCATTTGGCCGCTTTGCAGATATCCTTTGTGGATCAGGATGGATAAAATTATCTTCAGTATCTTACAGTCACTCCCCCACTTCGTCAGCGAGTCAGTGAGGTGATGAATGGGGATACAAATTGCGAGGCTCGACGTGATCAGATATCCACATGGTAGGCACCTGATGGATTTTCGGAAGGTGTAGATCATGTCATCCTCTTCAGAGGATGTACCATGGTACCTGTGTCAGTTCAAAAGGAAGTGTTGAGGGAGTTCCACACATCCCCTCTAGCAGTACATCCAGGAGTGGCGATGATGTACCAGGATCTCAGATGACAACACTGGTGGCCAAGAATCAAGAAATCAATAACAGAGTTTGTCTCTCGATTCCTCACTTGTCAGCATGTGAAGGTGAAGCATCAGGTTCCAGCAGTCTTGGTTCTTCCTTTAGAGGCCCCATAGTAGAAGTGGGATGGGATATCCGTGGACTTCGTGATAGGAATTCCACGCACGTCTAGAGGTCATGACTCGATCTTAATGATCGTCGACCAACTCACGATGTCGGCACACTTCCTAATAATCAGATAGTAGGGTTCATTAGAGATCATGGGACGCCTCTATGTGCTGGAGATTGTGCGTCTAAATGGAGCACACTCTAATATTGTCTCTGATCATGATGCACATCTTACTTCCCAGCTATAGAAGGGGTTTCAGAAGGATTTTGGGATGCCACTTTGTTTTAGCACTGCCTTCCATCCTCAGCCGGATGGCCAGACTGAGTGGACCATTCCAGCCCTTGAGGACATGTTGCGTGCTTGTGTCCTTGACTTCAGACGCAGCTCGGAGGATCAATTTCCTTTGGTGGAGTTCTCATTCAACAACAAATATCACTCCACCATTGGGATTTCACATTTTGAGGCGTTGTACGGGTGACCTTGAAGATAACCTTTGTGTTGGATTGACCCCTGGGGGTCAACACTAGTGGGACCCGAGATGGTTCAAGCTACCTCAGAGAAGGTGGAGATCATCTAGGAGAAAATAAAGACTACATGGGGAAGTCAAAAGTCATATGCCGAATGAAGATAGTGACCTCTATAGTTCGAGGATGGCGACCAGGTCATTCTATGGGTCTCATCCCGACAAGGTTTGATGAGATTTGGATGAGGTGGAAAGTTATCTCTGAGGTTCATTGGCCCTTATTTGGTCCTCTTCAAAGTTGGATAGGTGGCTTACCAGTTATCTCTTCCCCCTCAGTTGCACCGGGTGCACGACGTCTTCCACGTATCCCAGCTGAGGAGAAACGTCCACATCCATTCCCACGTCATCAACCATGGAAAGCTCGACATCTACGATAGGGTTAATTTTATGGAGGTTCCTGGGGAGATTGAGGATCGACTAGAGAGGGTCCTTCATGGGTGGTTAATAAATCTAGTATGTGTTCATTGGTAGCACATAATCCTCCAGAAGAGAACATGGGAGCTGGAGGCTCAAATTCATGCTCAGTACCCCCACTTGTTCCCTAGTTTGTGATGTGGCGTATGTGTATGTAACGACCTGAGGTGGGGAAAATGTAAAGACCCAAAAATTCAATGTAATTTTTTTTAATATATGTGAATTTAATGAGTCCGCGAAAATCGAAGGTGCGTGATTCCAAGGAATGGTGTGCCCATAGTGAATTTATGAACTTTTTTTCGAGTACATTCAGTAAACATGCTAGCAGGTTTTTTTAAATTTTGAACCAGTGATCTGAATTAAAATTCGAGGACACCATTGAACTCACAGTGCCATTATTTGATTTAGGAGAGTTTCACCTCAATGATTGTTGGTCGAGGGTGAAAGTTAATTTTTTGGTTATTTGTGAATGAATAAAAATAAAACAAAATGGTGTAACATTTTTTTTGAAACTTCCATGTGGATGTTTCACAGGTGAGGGACACCTAAACTAAACCAATCTTAAGGGGTTATGGTGGTGGATACCACCCGAGAATAAACCCCATTGAACTCCTCTTTTATGGGAGGAAACCTCTAGATTTCTATTAAATGTGGGGGAGCCTCTACAACCCCTCCAAATTTTATTATGACAACCTAGTTAATTAATTAAATTTTTTTGAATTTATTCCAATGAACTAAATAGACAATAGAATCTATTGTGTTGGATACTTGGAATTTTTTTGGTGGAATTGGGAGGAAGGAGCCTTAGGAGAAAGATCTCCAATGAAGAATGCCAATGAAGAACGCCAACGAAGAACGCTCACTTCGACTTCGACTTCTTCGATGGGTCATTCATTGAGGAGGATGATCATCAATGTCAACGAACCGATTATCGAGGAAATGCCATCATCACTGAATTCTTCTTTTCCTCTCCTCATCAACTTTGTTGAAGGAGACTTGTTGCGGGATAAAAAAAAAGCTAAACCATCTCAACCGTGAATAATATTTAACCGAAACATCGAGGTAGGGATGGTGTTTGAATTATTTTCTTTACCCATTCTTGATATTATTGTGATTCATGCATTATATCCACTTGCTACTACTCTAATGTGGATAGTGTGGAATAAAAAAACATAGCATGTCCTATCCAAATTTTCATGGGATAATTCTTGTGTTCTTCTCGATAGAGGAGGATGGATATCAACTACGATGAAGGAGACAAAGGAGAAGAAGGAAATTTTTCCGACCCACATCCTCCGCGCCCCCCATTGCTCCGCCGCCTACGACTTCTATGCCCCCCGGTGCTCTGACGCACGCAGCCTCCATGCCCCTCTTCTTTTGGCTGCCTGCGGCTTCTGCGCCCCACAGTGCTTCACCGCCGGTGGCCTTCATGCCCCACGGTGCTCATCTGCCCCCAGCCTCAGCGCCCCATGGTGCACCCCCACTCGTGGCATTTTGTGCCGCCGCGCCGTCCTAAACGGGCTTCCCAACGGCCTCCGTGACCAACGGTGCTCCACCACCCATGACCTGTCATGCCGCCCCGGCTGAGCTACCCCACGGCACCCGCGGCCTCCGCCCTCCTAGCTGATCCACCCCTACCGAGCCGCCCCACGGCCTCTGCCCTCCCAGATGAGCTTCCCTGTGGCTACACGCCCTCGTGACACCCCCCCTCGGCCCAGTTGCTCAGGCCGAGCGACCCCATGACCGCGCGCACTCGTGGCTCCTTCTGGAGCTAGGTCGTGTATGCTGAGCCACCCCATTTCCCCACACCCTCACGGAACCCCCGCGGCCGAGCTGACACGCGTCGTATGTGGCCGAACCCCTCTGTGGCCCCTCACGACCCTCATGGCCTACCGGGCTGCCCAGCACGGGCTGGGCTTAACCCATCAGGCCAAGAAAACCTAGCGAGCCTAGCCAGACCCAGCGAGTCAGGATTGGTTGACCCAGGCTGAGTCTCACCAGGTCAGTCCGACCGGTTCGGAACAGACCCAGACCCACATCGACCCATTTACGCATTTTCGGCTATAACTTTGGCACCAGGTGTCCGATTGACGAACCTCCAGTGGTGATGGAAATATTGTAGAAAGATGGTACCTTTGGTATACCCCACTAGAGTTTTGGATAATGTTGGGGAACAGTCAGGTTGGATCAAGCACGAATCCAACCAGGCCCTCAGGACATAACGGCTAATAACTCACAGACCGAGGGTTTGATTGACAAGTCGTCTGTTGAATTGAGACCCCAATAATATGACCGACCTATGATATAATTCTTTATGGGACTTCATTCCAATTGGAGTATAGACCAGTGGCTTGTGGAGTGGACCCTACTAGAGACAAGAGAGCATAGAGCAAGAACCTTGAAGCTGGCTGTGATGTGAAGATGTACTAGGATCTCGTGTGGGTCTGACGAAGTACTGGAGATGTACTAGGATCATGTGTGGGTCTGAAGATATACCTCATGATCCTGTGTGGCTCAGATCCTAGCGATACTGTGTGGGTCAGCACTTAGCGATCCTATGTGGGTCACCTCCTTGGGATCCTGTGTGGGTCAGCCCCTAGCGATCCTGTGTGGGTCAGCTCCTAGCGATCATGTGTGGGTTATCTCCTTGCGATCCTGTGTGGGTATGCTCCTAGGGATCTTTTGGTGGTTATCTCCTAGATATCCATTGTGGGTCAGTACCTAGAGATCCTGTGTGGGTCAGCTCCTAACGATCCTGTGTTGGTCAGCACCTAGTGATCATGTGTGGGTCATCTCCTTGCGATCCTGTGTGGGTCAACTACTTTACAGAGTAATATGATTTAGTAGTTACATCTAATCGTCTCTACTACTATATGTAAGTTGTACCAGTGTGAGATGAGTTCATACCTATGAGTTACTTTCCTTCATGGTAATACCTTGATGGTATTCTTCTATGTGCCATACCTTTTGTGGTACTTTCCTTTGTGGAATATTTGAGCTTTGGGATTTTGAGTTAGACCCTGTGTTTCCTCATGATTGATAAAGGTATAATTGATAACATAAGAATATGTATGGGAATATACCCAAGTAGGGTTGATAGTTGATTTCATGCTTTTTGGATTATCCTTTGTGGGTTTTGTGAGACCTTGAGGGTCTCGGGGTCCCTACTGGGTATCGTTATACTCACCCCTTCACGGGTTATGCCCACACCATTTTGTGCTCGGTGCAGACGATGAACAGTGTTGATCGAGATTGAGGGTACCAAGACTGGATGGTGCCCATAGGAGGACCTTACGGTGTGTCAGTATGCAGAGGACACAGGTGGATGTACAGTGCTGAGGAGGCGATCTGTACCCACCCTTCAGGTAGGAACCTCGAAGGATGACCCAGTAGCTGCCTTTCTCTTTCTTCAGTTTTATTGTATTTCTATTGTACTTGTACTTTCAAGTTGGTCTTGTATTCTCTCCCCTATTACTTACTGTACTCACTATGTATACTATTCTTTTTACTAGTGTTCTTATCTTTTTGTGTGCTTGGTTGTGTGTGTTTACAGTTTATAAAGGGAATTCCTTCCCATTTTTAGTGATCACACATTTTGGTGCTAGTCGGCAACCCCTGGACTATTAATGGCGGGCATGGGGTTGTCACGACACGGGCCCCCAGGGGATGGTTCGTGACATATATCATATATTTTTTATTAAACAAAAATCTATATAATATTGATATGATTTTATAAACACAATTATTCTCTTTTAAATAGGTTTTCCTAAAAACATATCCTATATATACAATTGGTTTTTATTTCAACTTCTAATAAATTTTGTAACTAATGAATCATTATTTTAACACATGTAAACTATATTTAAAAATTCAGTGGATACTATTCATTCCCATGATTCCAATAGTTAGGTGTCAACTACCATTTAAAATAATAATAATATTATTGTATTATTTTTCAGTATAATTAAATGTTGTGTGAAACGTATGATTTTGGAGAAAATCTTGGTTGCATGTCGAGTACGTTATAAAAAAACGCCCCATTTATTGTAAAAATACTAAACATGTATATAAAATAAAAATAATTATTCTATAAATACCTTTGTCGTTACAGTGACTGTAAATTTTTTTATAAAATATTCTTAAGGTATGGAATATATAAAATAACTCATATTTATTTAGAAACGTTGTATTGATATTTGCAATAGAAAATATTTAAATGTGTTTGAGTCATAGTGTGAAACCTTAATGTCAATTTCCTAATACGCAAGAGTCTTCCAGAACACTTATAATAAAAAAATTTCTACGTTTAAATTCTCATTGAATTTCATAATGGTTTATTTCAAAATAATTATGATTAATATTCTCATCATATAGAGGTACATACTGATCACAATATAAGAATAAAAAAATAAAACCTGATAATTTCTTATGTAAGAGTAACTATTAGACTAAATATTTTAATAGTCTCAGAGTCAAACTGTGACACATAAGAGTTAATTCCCCATATGTAATGGTTATCAAAGAGAAATTTGGTAAAGTATTGAGATATCCATTATATAATAAATTGTTAAATTTATTTTACATAATAATCATCTCTATATTATAAATGATATATATATATATATTAATTAGAAAAATATGAGATTGTTGGAGATAAATATAAAACAATGATAAATTATTCTTCAAGGATAAAAATTTCATATCATTTTTTATTGAGAAATGATTTATGTTAAGTTACTATAATGAGAAACAATTTATATAATTTGAAATAAATTACATTTTTACTTTTAAATATAAATATTGAAATTTCATTAATGGCGAAGGAATATTGAGTGGATACTCTAATAATCCCATTATCAATTAGAAATAATAAATAAATGGGATTGTAAAAGAGAATAAAACATGGATGAAGTGTGATGTTGTGGCTGTATTATAAATAATATAGGTTGAGTTCCTAACTTTATTTTATATAATTTTCATATTTTAGAGGAAAAAAATATAAATCTTGTATGTTCAGAGAGATAAAGATGATTATATTGTCATTGAGGTTTCATAAGATGTGCGCACGACCAATTATTCTAGATGATGTGTAAATTATAGAAGTTGAAATACTTGACTATGTGAGAATATAGAAATTTATATTTCTTTAAAGAATCAGTGAAAGATCATATATCTAATTTGGTGTAGTCATTATATAAATATATTTCTTTTAATTTTGAGAATAATATTTTTCTAAACTGGGTAGACTTGGTATTATGAATTGAGTGGATACTCTAATTGTTGGGGAATAATGTTAGGTTATGTAGGATATTGATTAATAAAACAATTAATATTTATTAGTATTAATAGAGAATATATGTCTCAGAATCAACCAACAATAATAAGAATGTAATCACCCACACTTGGGGTAAAACATGTTAAAATATTGTGTGATCTCTATTACTTTTATTTTATCTTAATTCAGGGGAATATGGGATATAATTATTGAGGGGATTGTGATTCTAAAAAATAATAGTAAAACTTATTCAACAACACTATATCAATATTAAATTAGTTCACTTTCATATCTGATATAGTCAATTGGGTTTTATATAAAAGAAATACAATACATATATTATAAAATTTTACAAGTGATGTATAATCTTGAGGAAACAAGAATAAATTAGTGTGCTATTAATAAAATTTGCAAGGATTCAATATCAAGATTTCTCATATTTTTACCCCCAATATTTCATGAATTAATCCTAGATAAGGGGTCCAATATATATTATAAATGGTTTGTTTTAATTATGAATAATTTCTTAAACTTTTTAACACGTTATATATAAAAATGATGCTAAACCCTATAGAATATATTAGTAACATAATAAGTGGAATCAAAATAACTTCAAATAAGTTAAAATGAAACATTATTATTATGATAATGATGTATCAACATATGTTTTTAATTTTGGTAAAACTGTTTAGGTTAATATTATAATCAAATGGTATTTTAACAATCAGTATCAGCTTAAAAACAAGGTGGTTAACTATAAACAAATTTATGAAGTTATAAATTGAATTATAATGAAGGAAGAAACATTTTTTTAAATATTTCAATAATGAGTTAAGTAAATACATATTGATATTGGGTGATGATTAAGAGACCAATATGAATAAAGGATTTGAATGTGTGAGAAACAGCTCAAGACTCATATGGATCATTGGTATTAAAGCTATATTCCACTAAAAATATTGGCAGATATCAATTCATATATTGGTAGAGGAGATTTAGATGCTTCATTTAAGGGATCATAGTTTTAAATTTGATGATTATAGAGATAATATTTTACTTTGAATCCAGGATTGTGTTTATGTTTTTTGTAAGAACTATCCACAATATGTTCATTGTGATTTGTAGAAGCTCTATTTTCAACAGACCAAGGAGCTAGGATTTAAGAGGAAAAACGGATGACTGGATGATTGGGTATTCATACATATATTATCAAGAATATTGGATAATTTCGTAAATGGATAATATCTCATTTATAATTGTTTGAATATGTTGAATTTTCAATTTGAATGTATTGAGGTATTGATGGTTCATATAATAGTCATAAAAAGTATTTATGTTCTATAAGAATATTTAATAATTTTACATCATAGATTTGAGAAGGTTTTATTATCTCAAAAATTAATTTTAATTATTTTTAGTTGAATTGATGTGATTAAACAAGCCCTAAAATTATTTGAATATTTTTTTTATAGTTGATATTTTTTTGAATTCTGAGTTGAGGAATAATTATTTAAAAAAGAATTTATATATATTATTTGTCCCTATTATCATATGAAATGAATAATATTTCCCTTAAAATTGATATTAGAGAAAATATAAAATTTCATAATCTCTATGTCATATGTAAAAATCTATAAGTTTTTTAGTTATAATTAAATATTATAAAAGTAAATAATATTAATATGTCATTTAATGGTTAATTATATAGTACATAAGGGTTCTTGAATACTATTAATATGAAATAATAGTGAAGGGATAATTATAGTAAATTCATTATAGTAACATGATGATAGGAAATTGGATAATTCGTGATGTTTATTGTGATGAATTAATATAATTTTATCAATATGTAAGGGTCATCAATGTTCTTATGGAACATTGTAATGGTACACAGTTAATAAAATATAACATTTTACAAAATATTTTATGATGTGTAATAAGAAGTGAAATATTTTTATTATATGAGAGTCATCATAGTTTACTAAAGCAAACATTAGAGTCTCACATCTATGGTTTTTAGGAATGTAAAAATTTGTAAATAATCCCTGTGATAGGATAGGGTACCAAAAATAATTGGATATTAAATAAACTCTCTGTTACCACAATGATATTTTGCATGAAAAAGTATTTTTATAAGTGTTACTCATGAGAAAAAAATGGAACATATCCAAATTCTCACTGTCAGACATATGACTAAAAATATCACACATAAGGATTTAAATATTTGAAAAATATGAGATATATAATGTTTCAAATGTGATAATGTTGTATTTTACTTAAAAGATAAAATATCATGATGCTTTTAATATCCAAGTTTCTAGACAATAATAATTAAAGTTATAGTTTAAGAAGAAGTTTGTGATATGCTGAGTCTTTCCATAATGTAAAGAAGATAGTTACAAAATAAAGTAGTCAAAGGATAAGATATTAATCAAATATGGTTATTTTAATTGTGATACATGAATTCCATGAGAAAAAATCCACTCCATAGAGGTTAAGTAAGAGAGAGTATCTGGTTTACATCACACCATGATAATAAAGCCTATTGTTATCATAAAAACATGAGATTAAGTGCGTAATGTTTTGAAGGACTGTTAAGTTTGGATAAAACATGAAATTTTGGGATTTAAAAGATTAGTATTGTGGGGATATAATATAGGTTATAGTAGAATTTAATTTCCAATATTATCGAATAATGAATAATGAATGAAATATCAATGATTAATGATGAGAATATAAAAAACTATAAGGATATAGATAGTTGTTTAGATAATCTGATACTTCACATTATCTATGAATAAAATTTGTATCGATGGGATAAAAATAATGAATATTTTATTCTTATATACATTTTAATTATATAATATGAATAATTCAATGAGCATTTGTAGGAGAAATAATTCCATATAATATATATATATATCATAAAATCCAAAGAAGTGAAGAAGAAGAAAAAATAAAGCACTAAAAATTGATACTTTTCCAATGATTTCAGAATATCATTTAAGAAAATTATGAATAGGATGAAGATGACTTATGATATAATTATATCATAGAAGTTGATAAAGAAGAAATAAGTAAAAATTCAAGATAGTTACTGATATAAACTATTATTATTATTATTTCCCATATAGAGACTCTATGATATTGAATAATTGTAGTTATCGAATATCATAGAGGGAATAAAGATTAATAGGCTATGTAAGAATAACAGTCCTAAATATAAATATGTTTTCAAATCATTATTAATTAAAATAACCTACATACATGAAACTATATTAGACTGTCCATTTGATATCGATGTATCTGAGTGAGGAAGAAGATAATATTATTGTGACATTGGAATGAATAAAGAATATTATAGATCATATTTATTAGTTACTTCAAAAGGAACCATTATGCCTTGAGATTGACAAGTATAAAAAACTAGTCAAGATAAAATGAATATTTCTAGAATTAGTATAAATATCATATATGTAGATAGTAAAGGATTTTTAGGCTACAAATTAGAATAAACTCAAATTTAGAAATGAGTAGATACACATATTAGGTTCTAACCTTGTAAAAATATAGTGTGATTCACTTCCTTACATTATTTCATACATATAGTGTGAATGATTATGGGGATTTCATAATAAAATATATTTATTTATCTTAGTCAATAAAATAAGATCCAATATTATGAGGGGCTATTTAACGAAATTTACGAATTTGGTAATATGGTCACACTAATTCACCCCCTACCGTGTGACATCAAGATAATACTATTGAAAAATAATTTATATTAGAGCTAATCTATATTACAACTATTTGGTTCTATTTTCCTTAAAAAAACTTAATTTAGATATATGAACAAAATATTTTTAAAAGGATTAAAATTTCCATATATAATGAATAAATATTCAATTTTTATCAAATCCTAAATGGATGTCTCACCCAAAACCACAAATAATATGAATAAGAAAGTGTGAAAGATGGATTTATTGAAAAAAGAAGGTACAAACAAATAATGATAATCAATGTGGAAGTTCATATATTAATAATAATACTATATAGGAATCATGTTTAGGATGTGATGATTATTATTAGAATGAGGATACTTAAAAAGTTTAATACCATAAAATTAAAGAAAAAAATTATTTGAAAAAAATGTTACATTGTATTTTTCAATTCCATATATTATTTTATTATGTGATTACTTGATGGGAGAATATATATAGAATTTTATGTCTATGAGATAGAGAAATCATTAATCAAATGGTTTAAAAATATAATTACTCTTAACTAACATATTGAATGTAGAGGAAAATATTTATTAATTTGTAAAATTTTCCTTCCTAGGATGAAGAAGAAATGTAGATAATAAGTGGTGCGAAATATATAATCTATAAAACTATATAATATAAGTTCCATGACTTGAAGGATTTTTTAGTCTCATTGATTCTCTATCAGAGATCAACAATAGTAGGGTATAAAATTTTAAAAATTATCCCCAAGAAATAATTAAAATTCACAATGATATTATTCGAAGGAAAAAATGATAATTGTGTAAAACAGTAGTAGTGGTTTTAAAAAATATCATTAAAAGGAATGGCTTGGAATTCATTGTTAAATTGATAAATAGGGAACATAAACCAAGAATATTTTTCCAACACATCTAGAAATAAAATCATATTCAATGTTAGTTTTTGAAGGGATTATTATCATAAAAAGGGATGAATCTTTTGGTAAGAAGGTATTGAGACAATATAATGATATATAAACTAAAACATTATAAAAATAAGTGACCATTGACAAAGAAATATATTTTATTAAAAAATTCAAATTCATATGCTGAAATATGTTACAAATCAATTGTTGGGAAAGTGTGCATAAACATAAATGATTATAAATCCTATATTACATAAAGGGTGGATGTGAAAATATGCAAGAAGGAAATATCTTAATAGTGATATCATGTTTTTTTCATTTCTAACTAGAAACACAATTAATTTAAATCTTTCTAGGTTGATATTAATATTATAAAAATTGGGTTTTTGATTATTTTTTGTGACGTGTAAAATTTAAATGTTAGTCAATTGATTCCTAGAACAAAATTTATACTGACGATCATTATATAATTACTACAATAAGGGGGAATCGTTTTGATTAGAGGTAATGTTAACATAAAATGGGAAATATGTTCAATAATAAAGTATTTTAATATTTTAATTATTTTTTTGAGAATTGCATCAAAAGTGGTTACAATGGTGATGAATCCTAGATCAGGAGAACTAATCTGGTTCTGATGTTTATATTTGGAAGAAAACCAAATAGTATAAATAAATATCGATGGATTAATATTGGGACTACCATAGGATGTAAGTATAAATTTTTATTTTAAAATTATTCCTAAGATGAATATTAAGTTGAATAATATGATAATGAAATAATGATTTTACTCTGGATGACAATGACCCATCATGGGACATTTCAAATTATAAACAGATTTCAATGTAAGAGGAAACATTATTGTTCTGAAAATATAATAAATACAAGAAATAAATACTTGGATTTGTTTGGGAAGAAGATTTCAAATATGATGAAAATAATGTTTTTCCAAATAAGGGTTATTAAAAAGTGATAAGAAGTTGGGTGTTTGGTGAAAATAGACTAGAAATACTTCTAATAAATGAATAACATGGATACCTAGATATAAGGTGAAATCTGGAATTTTATATAAATCTCCATTGACTTTACATGACAAGGATGATACTATGAATAAAGAATACTCACATAAGAAGATAATTGATAATGTTATTAATGAATGCATGACCTTATTAATTGAACATTTTAAAATTAATAATAAGATCTAGAATTACAACAATTAATGAATGTGGATTTTAATAAAATTTGATGAATAAATTTCCATATATTTGTAATTTTTTGAAAACAAAATAAGTCCATGATATCCATAACTTATCATGAAACGAAACTTAATGCATGAACAATCATGA
This sequence comes from Viscum album, assembly GCA_963277665.1. Classification (NCBI taxonomy): domain Eukaryota; kingdom Viridiplantae; phylum Streptophyta; class Magnoliopsida; order Santalales; family Viscaceae; genus Viscum; species Viscum album. Next base: position 191,465,341 of record OY728126.1, read on the forward strand.
AAATGTACCACCCTATTAGAGATGAAAAGAAAATGGCTTACAAGTTGAGTAGAAAATACCATCCATGTTTTTTTCACTATCATATAGAGAAGAATCCATCATATTCCCATATTTTTTGTTTTTTTATGATTCTTTTTATATTGAATTTAATGTGATTAAATATTAGTGAGAAATAAAATATTTTGAATATCTTATAACACTGAGGGTTACCTATTAAAAGTATATCAAAAATAAATAAATTTCATGCCTCCGTGGAATATTTATAGTGATATTAAAGGATTCCTGAAGCTTATTTTCAATAATATCAAACATGATGAGAAATATATTGAGTGAATCCCATGATTTCTTGATATGAAATTAAAAAAACTACTATTTTTTTTATTTCACTTCTATTTGGAATATCATGAAAAATTTTAAAATGTTATATGAAAAATAGACAATATAATTTTTATATTTATTAGAATATATTTTATTTTAAGGGAGAATTATGTAGATATATTAAAGGGTATATATATTATTTTAAATTATTTTTAATTAGTTTCATAATGATTAGTGGATGTATTTATTTTTTAAATTTCTTTAACCACACATAAAAAGGGATTTTTTAATTGGTATCACATGAAGGATCTTTTTCTTAAAAAGATATATGTCTAGATTAATTAAACATTTTTAATCAATAATTTTTATGAATTTCACTTTTAGATGATTTTTTTATTGATCATTGATATGAGAAATGTGATTCCATTTGTCTCTACAGTACATCATGTTGTTACATTCAATAAGGGGTATGTTGAAATGCTGAGTCATGTTTAAAATATGAGATGAGAAGTAGTTTTGTTAACTTATACTCCTTTTAATTTATTGTTTATAAGTGTTAAAATAATATTCACATTATATTTGAAATGGTCATTGATAGAAAATACAAAGGGGAGGTTAATGTGGTCCATTAGAGTGTGATGAATGAAGTTTCATTAGTTTTACTTATTGGGTATATGTCAAAAATATGTAAAATAAATATATAATAAATATTGGTGATGATGAAGATCCAAATATAAATAAATAATTTTAACAATTGAGAAAACAATTGGTATTCATATAGATCTATTGTCTAAAAGCTTCTTTATATTCAAAATGTTGATAATGATCTATTTATAATTTTTTAATGATGATTAATAGATTAAATTCAAGTAATCCTTCTTTATAAATGTTGATTTTGTAGATTATTTTTTCTAATAATTCAATAATAAGGTATGATGATTGTTAGAATCACTATGAAAAATATGTTCCTACTGAATTTTATAATATATATATTTAATACATCTTAGTGTGATTATTGTTGGATAATAAAGGTGGGATATAATAATGAGAATCCATCCATGTATTATCAATCACATTGTATGTTGGAATGAATAAATAACATCTCTTAGATGATGGATATAATATTGATGAATTAAAATATATAATTATCACATCAGTTAAAGTTCATAAAAATATGCGAGAGGAGTATTTATATATTGTTGGATACTTTGGGATTTTTAATAGTGTGTTTTGAAATGTTTTGAATAATTTCAAACATTGTATTCATTGTTTTGAAGACAATTAGACTAATTAAAGAAACCTTGAGAATATTTTAAAAAAATTGAAACCATTAAATGAATTTTTGAATTTAGACATGATGAATGAAAATTTCAATATTTATTGATATGTTAGATTCATCTCAATTATAATAGAATGTATGAAAAATTAACAGTTAATTTTATTTAGAAATTAGAAAACTCTAGAATCATCCTATGATACATAAAATTATTTTACTATTGGAGTGAGACACGAAAATATTACAATTAATTTACCTCCATTTTATTTTTTATTGGTTTTTTTCTCTAACATGTAATGGTTCCCCAGTAAATTCAAATGAAATATTGGAAATGGAAATATTCTAGTGAATACCTAAGAGTAACATGAATACTGGAAATTATAAGAGTCCTAATGCACATTGTGACATGTAAATTTAATTTTATTAATATATAATAATTATAACAATTTACAGAGAACTACATAAAGTTACTTAGTTAGAATAAGTTCAAAATGTCTTATTAATATAATGATGTGTATGAATAATTTTATAAACATGTTAGAGTCATCATAGTCCACTAGATCATTTGAATGATTTTTGTTGCTATGTATTGATTAGTCCATTTCATGAATAATTTATTTATATTTTAATGATTTTGTACCATAAATGAATAATTATTTAATGAAAATGTAATGAAATTTATCCTATTTTGATGAATGAAATATTTTAGGTAGAATGAGAATAAAGATCCAAAATGTAATGAATTACAAAAAAACAGTACTTTCTATGATAAAGGATACTCATAGAAGATTATTGAGACTTGGAACTGAAGAAACAGATTGTACTAAGGGTTTTAGGGATTTAAAAGTATGTTTTATGATGTGAATATAATATTTAAAATTTCATTATTGTTGTAAATACATCATGAGACCAAGAAAAGAAGAGAAAAAATCCAATGGTGAGAAACCAATGTGTTATAGTGTAAAAAATACCTTTATTTATAGATTGTGTTTTATAGTGAAAAATCACTTGTGTGGATATTAAATGGGAAATTTTAGGGTATAAAACAACTGTTCATGATGTAATATGTGCCAGACCATACCCAAAAGGGAATATTCGATGATGATATCAGTGGGGGACTCTCCATAATGACCCCATATGGCCATTAAAGACTAGGGGAATCCTTATGTTTACATTAGTGAGAGAATTAATTAAAACCCAAACATTATTAATGCCTATAAATAAAGATTTTTTGTGATGCTTCCAAAAAATCAAATCCAATAAATAAGATTGGGGTGAGAAAACATATTGTGTATGGTCCTCATCAGTTTTTATATCCCTATTTTATCATGTTTTATTTATCATACATAGTTTTCTATTACTCCCCCATTATTAAAATGATGGGGGAATTTACATCCTTCTGATAGGGTAATAAAGATTAAATTGGGATTTTGATTTAAATTGTATTTTATTTTTCATATTCATGTTGTCTTGGTGTAATTTCACTTTCTTAATTCCAATATCTCTTTTTTAATTTCCCATGAACATTGAAAAAATATCTGAAATATTTTAATTTTAATTTTGAAACTTGCTGGCCTAGAATATACCATGACCATTGGGTAATCAAAATCTATTAGGATTAAAGATGTTAGAAATATAAACTCATAACAATAAAACCTTAAATTAATGGTCTATTAGAAATAGTTTACTTATTATTATGTTGGTGATACCCAAACCAATATATCCTCCTCATCATGTGTCCGACACTAACAATGAATTAATCAATTCAATTTTAAAATCTAGTTTCACATAAATCCTGAAATCAACAAAAAACCTAGATTATTTTCCTAACAATAATAAAAACCGAATTTTCATTAAATATATTCTATTTCTTTTCCAAAAAAGTTTCCAAAATAAATAATACTATCCTTCCCCTTTCTTCAACATAATTAATTGTTTTATTTTGGAAACCTAAAAAACTAATTTCACTATCTCATTAGTTCAACCAAAAATAAATAACATATTCATTTTAATTAAATAATTTATCATTTCAAAGTCTATATAATCAAATAAAATTTTCACCCAACTATGGAATTAATAATGCCTGCTGGGATGTAAAATCAAGCACAATTTCCTGGGATATTTTAATTATAGATATTAATTTTATTAAATTTTAATTTTATTATTTTATTTAATTTATATTGTTACTATAGTTATATAATGATAAAATTTCATATTTAAAACCATTAATGCACCATAACCACACAATGATTAAAGGAAAAGAACCAATTGAGTTTGAACATGAATTAGAGAAGTCTTTTAGGATGAATACAACTATGGCCATGGAAGGCGTAGAGAATAACCATATTGTTGGGTTCCTAGCAAGAGATTTGTGATTTCCAGCACTGATAGACTACCACATACTATTAATCATTGAATATCTTATGATATTACTCATACCAACAGTGGAATCCATTCAATTTTAGATCAAGACAACAATTATTTAGATTATTTCCAATATGCTACCATTTTCTGGACTGCCCCATGAAGATCCAAACTGAGATCCTAGGTGTTTCCTCACGACTAGTGACCCCTTTTTATTTTAAAATATTTCAAACAATTTAGCAAGACTTATTTAGTTTCTATTTTATTTAAAAGAGATAACTTGAGAATGGAATCAAAGAATTGTAGTATAATCAATCAATACATTGGATGATTGGGTATGAACTTTCCTGAACTGATTATTTTTTTTGTCAAAATTTGTGGGTATATAATTAATTATATTAATGTTAAATTAATTTCAAGTTGAATACCTCAAATATGTTTTGGTACATTTTAAAAAATTTAATAGAAAATTCCCCAATACTTGAATAGAGGCCTAATGGTTAATCCAAAAATTTTATAATTTTCATGCATAGGGAAACTGGTCGATTCTAGATACTGTAGCTAGGGGATCATTAATGAAGAAGTTTTTGTGGGAGAGGTTGTGACTATTGGATGAGACTGAAAGAAATATCTTACAATGGATGATAGAGGGAATGTAAAAAGGTGTTTCCGTGTGGTTGATAACAATTACTGGATGGTGGTATAGATGTAATCGTTAATGAAGAAGATGGATATGATGATGAGAAAAAAATTGAAGGTACATATATAGAAGAAGAAAAGTATGTTGATTATAACCATGGTATTAATTATTAGAGTTAGTGACCACAATATCAAAGACATTGATAATAGAAGATAGAATCGGGGATTCAGGTGTAGAATGAACTATCACTATAGAGATAAGAAAACACACTGGAGGAGAAATTTGTTATATTAATGATATGTAACAAAGATTCCACCAGTGAACTGATAGCCTAATAAAAATATCAATGTTCATAAATAAAATTGTCAAATGAGGAATCATGATAATATAAATTTTCACTATAGAACCCAGAATTCCATTTTGGTTAGATCACTAAAAAACTTAGAGAGTCTAATAGGAATACATCTTAGAATCCCCAATATGGAAGCCAAGGATGATTTGAAATTTATTTATCTAAGGATTTGAAAAGTAACCAATTAAAAACATGAATCAAAAAAGAAAAAAAGGAACATGAAGTTGAGAAGGATTTTTATGAGATGGTAAATAGTTATGAACATGTATCTGAAAAGAATGAAATTAAATAAGAACAACCATAGTATAATATGCGAAATATATTTCCAGAAAAACTAGGTTAAGTTAATATTGATAAGAAAAAAGGTAAATTTATAGAACACATTAAAAAAGTTTCATAGTAACCTTTCATTTGAAGAGGCTCTCAAAAACATACAAAACTATATAAAATTAATGAAATAATTTATGTCTAGTAAGCGAAAGGTGGAGGAGATTGACACTATTTCAACATCAAGGGAGTGCTGATTGGTGGAATTGAATGACTGAGCTAAGAAGAAACAATATCAAAGCATCTTTTCTATTTCTATCTTTTTTAGTGTTAATAAATTTGGAAAATATATATGTGAGTTAGATTTGATTGTCAACATGATATCATAAAGAACATGAAACAACCAAGTACATGATACACTAAATCCCAAATGACTTTCACTTTAATTAATAGACTCAATAGTGGGTTTTCATGAGGGTTGATTTAATAAATTAGGTTTAATGTTTAAAAAAATATACATAGATTTCAAATTATTGTTTTTTGATATGAAAGAGGAGATAACACCACTCATTCTTGGAAGACCATTTGTATCTACTATGTGTGTGCTGAATGATGTATATAGTAGGTGACACTATCTGAGAGTTTTCTAGGAACAAGTGAGATTTAGCATCCACCAGATGATGAATAATTGTGATGTAATAGAAGAAAATGAGTTTTGAGAATATGAAATAAAGAATGATTATGGTATCATAGAAGATGAGTAATTTGATGAGCTAGATGATTCTATGAAAGATGATATTGAAAACAAGAGTACTAAAAATATGAAAGATAATTCGTTATGTTAGACCACTAACATTGGAAGAGTAGTAAAATTCACCAATATTGAAAAAGGAAAACTAGTATAAATGGTACATGTCTTTTCATTTTGTTTTAAATATAAAGGATGAAATAAGAGATAAGGAAAATGGAAATTAGGAAAGTTCTACAATCAGGAAGAGTTATGATTTATAGAGAGGAAGCACTAGGGATTAACTATGTGGATATGTCAAAACACAGACCATTTATAAAGACAATTAGGTGAAAAACTTCAATTATAATTCACCTAAGTCAAATAAAAGGGAGGAAAGGATGATCTAATAAGTTAAAAAAATCACTTTTGGGTGGAAACTGGACTATTTAGGACTACTTTTCCAAATTTTATCTCTTTTTTTGTGATAATGTGCCCAAATATATTTCAAAATTCATTAATAATGTTCTATGATTTTACTAATCTATTTTTATTTTCCATGACCATCTAGATATTTCAAGGGTTCTTGACAAAGAGAAGTATAGATGATTAGCGTTATGAATATTGTTATAGAATAACCTATGAAACTAAAGTTTAAAATATTATTGACAGGAATGCAAGAATTTCAATTATATATTTTATAATTATACTACAGAAATTTAATTTATGTATGATGTTGAACTAGAAATTTCATCCCTAAGTGAATTCACTCTTTAGTCAACTAAACTAGGAGGCATAAACTACCAAGGATAATTTCTATCGTAGATACCCAAAGCTTGACGTACATGGACATTACATTACTTTTTCGAAATACTTAATACATAACAAAAACAGACACCAAAGGACCATAATAGTTTAGTGACTTTGGAAACTCGGAATATATTCTTCTAATCATAGTGAATGATCTTCAACATCTCCCATAAAGATATCCCCCCTTTAATTTTCTTACCTAAAACCTTTCTTTAAATCCTGGGGAAAAGAAAACATAAAAAAGGGTGAGCTCAAATGCATAGTAAGGGTAAACATAGGGAACATAAAACAATCCATAAACATTTGAATGCCAAAACTTAAACATAAAATCTAAACATCAAAATCTTGAGCAAAGACATGAATCTTGGAAGTATGTAAGGCATATATCATAAGGGAACATCAATAATGATAAAATAGCATGGGAATAAAACTTTTAATTGTGGAAAACCAATAATCCCAAGATATGATTTCTATAGTAGCCAAGGCATTACTGCCAAGACCATCTTAGTGGACAAAGTCCCATTCTGAATCGAGTTCACTCCACGTTTCAGTCCTGTAACACTGAACCAGATTAACTTACCATTCCAGCCATTTCTATCTCATGAGATATAAATCTTTACCCAATTCATTGGAGGGAGATATAGGTCACACCCATCTCATAAGGAAATCATTCTTACTTGTCCTACAAAATAAACTTAAAACATTCATCATAACCCAAAGAATAAAATGGGTTTCATAAAAATCATCCCATCATAAAATAATCCATATAAAACAAATGGATATAATTCATTATAATAATTGTAAAACCATGTAAATTATAGAGAGATTATAATTGAAACATACACATATGAAATAATTTTATCTTATATGGAAAGTGGTTTTGATAAAACACTTGAAATGAATTCTTGAGGAAAATATGCTTTCTTTTTCAAAATCATTTTTTTTCACAAAATGCCATGAAATCTTAAAAGAAAAGTATTTTTTGAAAATAGTAATAAAATTTTGTATAGGAAACTTTATTGAAATAAGTCGTTGTGAAACCGTAAAAATCCATTCACGCCGTATAAGTTAAAAATAACATTCTTCTCGTACTTTTGTGGGAAAAGTAAAAAAGTTCCTCATATGGTAAACAAAAGAAATATTCCATTCATAAAATGTGGTAAAATCCAAAAATGGTTAAAAAGGTCTTTAAGAATAAAATCACCTTTAGAAAACATGGACATGGATGATAATAATAACCTCACTAAATACTTACGAATAACAATCTCAGATTAGAACAAGATTGGAATAGTTATCCCATTCCTTATGTCTGATATGATTTGTACATATCTGAACCTCCTGTATAATGATTTAAATAATGTCATTGAATTATTACAGAATAATATTCATTTTTATGATATCATATATGGTTCACCTATGACTATATTACCCGTTCTTTTGTAAATTCCATGTTAAAGTAGCATTTTGGGTAAAACCTTTCATTTATCATACATGTTTCGACATGTTGTTCTTGATATTATTACTTATATCCTGATTTACTTAATTCCATAATTTAAAACATGATTTATATATATAATATATCTCCAGTATATAAATATATATTATAGACCAATAAATGGAATGAAATACACCGTTCATAATGACGGTAGGACGTGCATATGCATGAACGCTGTTTTCATTTGCTTATTGAATTAAATGGAATTATGTTAATGAAACATATATGTACATAAATATAGTATCATTATTATGTATTATATTTCTCGATTATTTATTATATAGACATTATAATCATACTTGAATGGTTAATCATGGAAAATAAATCTCATTGCGTTCATGGAGATGGTAGTCCGTACGTACCCACGAGCGATGATATCATTCCCATGATCGTGAAATTGTATTCAAGTGTATGTATAATATTTAATAATCAATATAACTTTACAATAATCATATATAGTTATTTATTTACACCATTATACCCATCCATGTAAGATGGTGGTGGAAAACAGATTACACCACGGTGTGGAGACGGTATTCGGTACGTACGCACGCGGGGTGATTTCATTTTCCGTAGGATGGATAGAAGGTGAAATGGGGTTGTTTCATATTTATAATAACATATCAGTATATATTTAATATTTATGTTATTACATTATAATTAAACATCTAAAGAAGAGGAAGTTGAAGAAGAAAGAAACTTGAAAGAGTCGGTAGAAGAGATTACCTCTTCCTTGATGCACCTCCTTTAAACTTCTTCTTAGGGCACTAGAGTTGGTCTTCCGAGAAGACCAGAACCTCTATGATGTAACTAGAGAGGTTGATAAGATGAATTGGTAGGGTTTGGCAGATCTTCGAGGCTCAAAATGGTGTAAATTGAAGAGGGAAGGGGTGCCCTTTTTATAAGGGGGGAGAGGGGCACCTTAGGAAACCTTAAAATATTATTTTATAATAATGTCATATTAGGGTTTTAATAGCACCCAATTGATTTATTTAGAATCTAAGTTGGGGATGGGTCTAAATACTCTCAACCAATAGGTTTTAGACAAGTTTAGGTTACTATTTTATCCTTATCATTTAGATTTAACTCGACGTTAAATAATTTAACTTTTACCTTGTCTTTTTGTTTTCTTACACTATATGGTTAATAAACATACTATAACAAGCCAAAATAACACCAAGTGGTTCATTATTAATATATATATATATATATCCTTATCTAAGTAATTTGGAGAACCTTATATTTTTAGGAATAAAATAACAATTAATAATATAATAGTTTTTTAAAAACTATTTTATGTAAATTTGGACACTACTTGGCACATGATTTTTGTGAAAATAATAAAAACATGATTAGTATGAAAAAAGTTAATTAAATCAATACTAACATGTCATATTAACCTATAAAATTAGTGTAATTCATAACAAGTCTAAAATTATATTTATATGGTTATTTATAACATCAATTATGTTAATATTTCATTAATAAGGTAATTACTGCATCATTATTGTGTATTAAATAAATTAAATTATTTAATTTATAAAAATTATAAATAAAATACCATTATGTTGGATATATATTTATATTTCTAATGAATATTTCTAGTCTAATTTATCATATGTATAACCTTATATCAAAAAAAATTTAGTTATTAAACTTTGATTTTAACTATTTTAACTCTTCTTTAAATAAAATAATAATAAGTGTCCTAATCTAATAGATGTGGCCCTAAAGGGTAATATTTTATTCATAAGGTTGTTTTTGGTCTAATTAAACTTATCCAATAGAATTATTACATGTGTTAGTGTAATAATAATATCATTTTTACCCTTAATTACCCTATTTACTTTTTACTGTGTAAATAAAAGTAAAAAGTTTTTATTCACCAAAAATTATTTTTATCTTATTGAACCACATTTTTCTTCTTGATATTAACCGTGTCTCTCGGATATTCGAAATTCCACTCACAGAAGTGGTAAAATTATGTTTTATGTAAATTTTCATATTCTCCTAGGAGGTGGGTAAAAGACAGTGAAAAGTTCAATAAAATTTTTATATATCTAAAATTATTATAAAATGAATCCAAGTAATTACATTGAACTTATATAGGTATTATTTATATATTTTGACCTAAAATAAATTTAAATAAAATAAATAAATATTTAAATAAAAATTCGGTTTTTAATTAGTAACCCAATATTTTCACTATTCATCAAAAATTGAAAGTTTTCAGAAAAATACCAAAAAGTCAACCTAGGCTAATTTCGATATTCCTAATCCAAAAATGAAGTCCTTTTTGAAAGATAAAATTTATAAAATTTCAAAATGTGGTTATTACTATTTATAACTGCTATTTCATAATAATTTTATAGTAATATCTCGTTTAGTGAATCTCGGTATTGCGAACTACACACGCTATCGAGGAAGGTCTTAATTGCGTGTAATGAAAGCCAGGTCAGGGCTGTGTGTAGTCAAATCTCAATTTGGTGTTACGTATAACATATCAAAACTTATTTCATTTATACATTAAACAAAATCTATACTTAATGTTGTGTAGAATAATTTCCACCAAACGAACATGAAATTGTGTATAATATGAGCCAAGAATAGTGTTGCGTATACTGAAAGATAATACAATGTTGCATATAATGAAATATACTCTTGGTATAGTGTATAATAGATGACATCAAAGAAATTAAAATTAATATATCTCATAAAATCTCGGGGTGTTACATTCTACCTCCTTAAAATGAATTTCACCCTCGAAATTCGTCGGAGTTATAAATGATTTATTACATCAGAGTTTCCTTCCTTGAAACCCACATCGTAAAAAGAAATACCAAAACTTATCTATAAAAACCCAAATATGAAACCTAACGGTTACCCAAATTAACGAATCACTGGGTTTCCACATTGGACAACATAAGTGAAAATATGGATATGGAAGAGAAATCAAACCAGCATGTTCTGATGGAGAGTGGTAGAGAACATGGCTCTGAAAAATCCAACAATCACAAAGCCATAAATTTGTGATGATCTATGGTACCATATGATTCATCAGATATAAGGGCACTAGGACAACATTTTTTGATTTCAAGATGATTTCCCTAAAGTTGAAGAATTTGAATTAGAAGAAATACTTACTTTATTTCAGTACAATATCTCCATTTTTTTTGTTCCTTGAAAAATTTCCACTTCATCTCTTAAAGAAATGAAGTTGAATTTGTCATTTGTGAAGTGTTAGTAGGTCATGTGATAGAATGATGGGCCACCCCATCAGTTTCAAACAATAGGTTAGCAAAAGTTATCAAATATACATAAGTCCTTTTATGGTGAGGTTTATCGTATATGATTTCAAAAATGGACTTATACTTCATCTATCATACCACTTAATAAAACTATTTTCTACTAACCAGGGACTTCTTGTAGGCCAGTGGTTGGAAATAATGGTCTGTCGCACTTCGGTTGTGGGTTCAATTCCCATAGCCTTTTCCGACATGACGGGTTGTTGCCCATCCTGTAGGTTTTCATTTTTCTAAAACTACATTATTATAAAATTCCATCAATAATATCTAAAAAGTTATATCCTTAAACAATACTAACTTATGTCCATCATAATCCATTCCAATCTCTAGGCTTACCAAAAATACTTATGTCCAAGCTCATAGTATAAAGAAAACAATTACTAGAAATTTCATCTACCGAGCATGTGAATACCATCATTTATCCCCCATATATCATATGATATATCTTGTTGGTCACATTCCAAACATGTGAATACCTTAATCATGTATTCTCTTGAACCATAGTGAAAACATGAATGGTTCACTAGGTAACTCCTTCCATATACCAAAATCCAAAAAATTCTATATACTCAAACCATGATATCACCATTTCCTTATATTAGTCATGAGCTCATTAATACTATCAAACATTTCATTATCTCTTTATCCCTTCTTTATGTAAATATCATCGGCTTTCCAAAAATATCTGAATAACATTACATGGTTACCGATACCATAAAATTATCGAAAACCATAATAAACCATTACATAGATATTCCAATGATCCACAATACTATAAATGAGATTCCACGACATTATTTTGGAATCCCTTTACATAAACACATAATCACTCCACCACATCATTGTCATACGCAACATTGCTAATGGTGATCGCATGTGACTTCCCTTTCTCCTTTTCCTTATGAGGTTGCTCACATTGATCATCATTAACCCTTGGAATAGGGTATTTATTAGCATAATGCCCCATTTCCTTGTACATGAAGCATTGAAGTGTTGGTGGTGCATTCTCTACAGTCTTTTATTTATTCACGTCATTAGGAACCCTTTTCCATTAATTCGACACTCAGCTACTCGATGAACTTCTTTTCCACACTTAAAACATTTTCTAGTCCCTTTAAGACAATCTCCACCATACTTATTTCCACACTTTGAGCATAAAGGAATATTTATCTTCTTTTCACCATTATTCTGAGATTTCTACTTGAACTCCAGCTTTCATTTCTTGTCAAAACCATGAGATGGATATATAGCACCACATTCCATTTCTACCTTGATATGACAACACAAAATTTCTTTATAGATACTGAAGTCTCTTATAGCTAATGCCCTTCGAAGGCTTGGTTTTAAGCCACTGAATAATCGATCAACTTTACTTTCAGTTTGGATGATAAAGCCAGATGCATACCTTGCAAGCCTTGTAAAATTAGCTTCGTATATACCAATAGATTCATCATCCTTTTGCTTAAGATTAAAGAAATCCTTTTCCATATTTTTTCAAAGAATACGAGGGAAGTACTTATTGAAAAATAAGTTCATGAACTCATCATATTCCATGGATTCAATTTCATCTCGGGGCTTCGTATTATTAATTAGAGTCCACAATTGATCTGCTTCACCTTCTAAACGGTAAATAGCCATAATGCCTTTTTCATGTTCTGAATAGCGAAGTATGGAAAATATCATTTAAATGGTATTGATCCATTGTTCACCAACAAGTGGATCAGAAGACCCACTAAACGAAGATGGATGTTAGCTCATGAAGGACTCAAAAGAATATCGTTCCCTTCTTTTCTCATTTGGAAGTCTAGAATGATTCATAGCTTGTTTAAGTATAGAAATAATATTTTTCACTCCATCTCCCATAACGTTGGTTTGTTCAGGAGGAAAATAATTGCATCATCCATTACATTGATCAACACGGTTCCTTCAGGTTCCATCCATCGTCTAAAGCCCAAAAAGAATAGTGTGAGAGGCAAAAATCACGCTAGGGAAAACAACATAATAAAGGGGGATTACCTTCAATATCTAACATCTTAGGTAAATTTCTAAGATCATTTCTGTAATTATAGGACTATAACATATACTTATACTTAACCTTAGGGACATCCCTAGACATACCTTTGATATATCTCTAGGGATCTCACTAAAGCTTTCGCATCCTAGTTTCCAAAGGTTAACTAAACCTTTCCTCTATTACCAACTGTAGAGACCCAAAGCATGCAGTACATGAACATTACATTACTTTTTAAACATACTTAATACATAACAAAAACAGACACCAAAGGACCATAATAGTTTAGTGTCTTTGGAAACTCGAAATATAATCTTCTTATCCTGGTGAAAGATCTTCAACATCTCCAATAAAGATATTACCCTTTTATTTTCATACCTAAAACCTTTCTATAAATCCGGGGGAAAAGAAAACATAAAAATGGGTGACCTAAAATTCCCAGTAAGGATAAAAATAGAGAACATAAAACAATCCATAAACATTTGAATTCCAAAAAATGAACATAAATTATAAACATCAAAATCTTCAGAAAGGACATGAATATTGGAAGTACGTAAGGCATATATCATAAGGGAACATCAATCATGATGAAATAGCATGGGAATAAAACATGTAATTGTGGTAAACCATTAAGCACATGATATGATTTCCATAGTATCCAAGGAATTACTTCCAAGACCATATTAGTGGACAACGTCCCTTTCGGAATCGAGTTCACTCCTCATTTCAGTCCTGTAACACTGAACCAGATTAACTTACCGTTCCAGCGATGTATATCTCATGAGATAAAAATATTTACCAATGCATTATAGGGAGATATAGGTCCCACCCATCTCATAATGAAATCATTCTTACTTGTGCCACAAAATAAACATAAAACATTCATCATAACCCAAAGAATAAAATGGGTTTCATAAACATCATCCCATCATAACATAATCCATAAAAGACAAATGGAAATAACTTCATCATAAGAGAAGTAAAACCATGTAAATTAGGGAGACATTATGCTTGAAACATACACATATGAAATAATTTCATCTTATATAGAAAATGGTTTTGATAAAACACTTGAAATTAATTCTCGAAGGAAAATATCCTTTCTTCTTCCAAATCTTTTTTTTCACAAAATTCCTTGCAATCTTAAAAGAATTTTTTTTTTGAAAATAGACATAAAATTTTTTAGAGGAAACATCATTTAATTAATTTGTTATGAAACCGTAAAAATCCATTCAAAACCATTTTCATTATTACATAATAATGATACTGAAATAAAATGAATCTCATCGCGTTCGTGGAGATGGTAGTCCATATACATGCACGAGCGATGATATCATTCCCATGATCATGAAACATAAATGTCCATAAATCCAGTATCATTATTATGTAATATCCTTCATTATTATTAATTATATATACTTTATAATCATACTTGAATGGTTAGTCATGGAAAATGAATCTCATCGCGTTCGTGGAGACAGTAGTCCATATGTACGCACGAGCAATTATATCATTCCCATGATCGTGGAATTTTATTCAAGTGTATGTATAATATTTCAGAATCTATATCACTTTAAAATAATCATATATATTTATTTATTTACACCATTATACCCATCCAAGTAAGGTGGTGGTGGAAAACAGATTACACCACGGTGTGGAGATGGTATTCTGTACGTACGCACGCGCGGTGATTTTGTTTTCCGTCGGATGGATAGAAGGTAAAATGGGGATGTTTAATATTTATAATAACATATCAGTATATATTTAATACCGATGTTATTACATTACAATGAAACAACTAAAGAAGAGTAATTATAAGAATAAAGAAAAATGAAAGAGTAGGTAGAAGAGATCACCTCTTGCTTGACGTACCTCCTTTAAACTTCTTCTTAGGGCCCTAGAGTTGGTCTTCAAAGAATACCAGAACCTCTATGATGTAACTAGAGAGGTTTAGAAGAGTAATTTTTATGGTTTTTCCAAGATTCAAGGCTCAAAAGGGTTTGAAGAGAATAGGGAAGGGGTGCCCTTTTTATAAGGGACGAGAGGGGAACCTTAGGATAACTTAAAATATTAGTTTATAATAAAGTCATATTCAGTTTTTAATAGCTCAAAATTGATTTTTTTAGAATATAAGGTGTGTATGGGTTTAAATACTCTCACCCAATAGGTTCTAGACAAGTTTAGGTTACTATTTTATCCTTATCATTTAGATTTAACTTTAAGTTAAATAATTGATCTTTTACCGTGTCTTTTTTTTCCTTACACTATATAGTTAATAAACATACAATAACAAGCCAAAAGAACCCCAAGTGGTTCATTTTTAATATATATCCTAATCTAAGTCATTTTTCTGAACCATATATTTTTAGGAAGAAAATAACAATTAATAATATAATATTTGTTTTAAAATCTTTTTCATGTCAATTTTGACACTATTTGGTACTTGATTTTTGTGAAAATAATAGAAGCATGATTAGTTCTAAAAATGTTAATTAAATAAATACTAACATGTCATGTTAACCTATAAAATTAGTGGAATTCCTAAAAAGTCTAAAATTAGATTTATTTGGGTATTTATAATATTAATTATGTTAATATTTCATTAATAAGGTAATTACTGCATCATCATTGTGTAGAAATAAATTAAATTATTTAATGTATAAAAATTATAAATAAAATACCATTATGTAGGAAATATTTTTCAATTTTTAATTAATATTTATAGTCTAATTTATCTTATATATAACCTTATATAAAAAATGTTTTAGTTATTAAACTTTGATTTTAACTATTTGAACTCTCCTTTAAATAAAATAATAATAAGCGTCCTAATCTAATACAAGGGGACCTAATGGGTAATATTTTATTCCTAAGGTTGCTTATGGTCAATTTACACATATCCAATATAATTAGGACATGTTTTTGGGTAATAATAATATCATTTATACCCCTAATTCCCTATTTACTTTTTACCGTGGTAAATAATAATAAAAAGTTACTATTCGCCAAAAATTATTTTTATCATATTGAACCACAATTTACTCCTTGATATTAACCATGTCTCTCAGATTTTTAAAATTCCACTCATAGAAGTGGTAAAATTAAGTTTTATGAAAATTTTTAAATTCTCCTAAGAGATGGGTAAAAGACGTTGGAAAGTTCAATAAAATTTCTATATATCTAAAATAAATATAAAATGACTCCAATGAATTACATTGAACTTATATAGGTATTATGTATCTATTTTGACCAAAAATAAATTTAAATAAAATAAATAATTATTTAAATAAAAATTGGTTTTTAAATAGTAACCCATTGTTTTCACTATTCATCAAAAATTGACTGTTTTCAGAAAAATACAAAAAATTCACCCAAGGCTAATTTCGATATTTCGAATCCAAAAAATGAAGTCCATTTTGAATGATAAAATTTATAAAATTTCAGAAAGTGGGTATTACTATTCATAACGGCTAGTTCATAATTATAATATAATAATATCTCGTTTAGTGAAACTCGGTATTGCGCACTACACACGCTATTAAGGAAGGTCTTGGTTGTGTGTAATGCAAGCCAAGTCAGGGCTGCGTGTAGTGAATGCTCCGTTTGGTGTTGCATATAACATAATCAAAACATATTTCGTTTATAAATTAAACAAAATCTATACTTAATGTTGTGTAGAATAATTTCCACAAAACGGACTTGAAATTGTGTATAACACCAGCCAAGAATAGTGTTGTGTATACTGCAAGCTAATACGGTGTTGCGTATAGTACAAGCTACTCTTGGTGTAGTGTATAATAAAAGACATAAAAGAAATTAAAAATAATATATCTCATAAAATCTCAGGGTGTTACAACTATTCCATAAATAAATATTTTTAAATTAATTTTAATGAGCATAATGGGGAAAATAATTATTAGTTAAAAGAATATGGATTGAGATTTTAAAAATAATGATTTTGGGGAAAATGAATATATTTTCTAAAGAAAATTTTTATGATTTTTCCATTCTTTAAATTTATTTTATTTTCATTTGTTGATTTAATTAGACATATTCATTTCCATGAGTCATTTTCCAAACATTTACTCGCATTCCTAAAACGTCCTCTGATACCAGAATTTCAAAAAAAAATTATTTAGTATATTTCTTATGAAAATATAGCATTTTCACTTATAGATCTTACATGGAATCTTATCAATGATATATCTAAAAATAATGAATTTTAATATATCTAAGGTAAAAATTTTAAAATCCATTTATCCAAGTACCCACAATGAATTAATCAATTTAAGCTCATAGAATTCATGTACAATATTTTTATGAAATTATATCTGTCACAATCGAATCGTATCCATTCATACCTTCCTATAAATTTGTTTCCATAGTATTTTAAAGAATAAGTGTAGGAAAAGGATCATCTTTGGTTTATTAGGATTTAATTTAGTAAGGATACATTTTAGGGTGTTTTAGTTGTGATTTGGTAGAGGTGATAACATTTTTAATGTATTTCATTATTATCCTCTCTTGTAAATAAAATAAAATAAAAAATGGGTTGTGTCATTGAAGGATAAATAGAAATATTACCAGAATGATGTTATTTTTATCATATTGGATTAGGTGGTATATGTGAGATTTTTTAAAATAATAGCCTTCAAAAAATAGAAAGATAAGAATATTAGTTCATTATACTTACATGGGACCACATATATATTTGGGGGGGGGAGATGACATTTGTAGATGGATATTTTCATCAAACATGCAATTTGATACGATTAATTATACAATATATTCAAACCTAAATTTTTAGATATAATTAATTATCATAATTTACCTACCTTCACTAAGACTCAAATTTATTTGAACTAAATAATGAATCCCTAATGATTATATGTGATTCCATCTTTACGTGGTGGTTATGACAATTTCATTAGAATACTATGGTATGTGACATGTTATTGAGGAATGTGATGAACTATATTTTCAAATGAATCTTGAAAATGAGTGAAAAATAAAAATTGAGGTAAATGTTAAATAAAAAATATATTAATAATAATTGAAAAATTAAACTATATTAATTAAAATAATTGAAAATTTCTAAAGAGGAAAAGTAAAACAATTTATGGACTTGTTTCTTTTAAAAGTAAGGCTGTAATGAATTTTACAGTGTGATGCTTGAGTATTTAATTTCCCATTTAATATATTTCATTTGTTTACATTGATATTAAATCATGTTAATGATATTTCCCATTGTTGTATGTTGATATTTCATCCTTAAGGATAAGTCTGAATTCATGTATGGGGGATTTTGAATGTTCATTTCTTGCATATATTTTTGATATTAAAAATACTTGATTTTTGAGTTTAAATTCCTAATTCCATCCCGAATCTTCAATTGAATTATTAAAATATTTTATGATGAAATATTTTAGGAAGAATCTTCCAAAGGATCCAAAATGATGAATAATTCCATAAAAATATGGCTATATATGAAAAAATATACACATATAATCTTAGAGGAACTTGAAAATGAAGAAACAGATTTTAATTGATGTTTTAGGGAAATAAAAATATGTATTACAACATCAATATAATATTTTTGATGTAATTTATGTGGTAAATTAGTAAAATCACTGTGCTAGGAAGAGAAAACAAGCCTAGGGTTTGAAAAACATATGTCATGATATGATACATATGTATAAAGTTGTGAAAAACCTTTATTTTCTCTAAATTAGATTTTCTTTCATAAAATCACTTTTTTGGATCTTTGATATGAAATATAGTAGCTTGAAAATGTTGTTTTCAATTTAAAAAAGATTCATACCTTCCTATAAATAGTGGATTCAAGGAGGATATCAGTTGGGACTCACCATAAATACCTGATATGACCATTAAATACCCAATGGATAATTATGACTACATTTATGAGAGAATTAATTGCTACCCAGGAACCTTGGAGGCCTATATATAGAGAGTTTTTATGATAATACAAATAAATAAAACTAGAGGAAAATGATTTGGGTGAGAAGCTGCACTATATAGGGTCCTCACCAGTTTTAATCTATGTATTTCATAAGGGTTTTATTATTATTCCTATTTCCATCTCAGCCCCTAATTTTTAGAATTAGCGGTTAATTACCATATCATTCTAGGGTAATATAGATTAAATTGGGAAGGTATTTCTATATTTTATGTTACTTTCCTTCTTCATGTTGGGATTCCATAATTTAACTTCCTTAATTGAAATCAATTTCATTTTATTTTCCTATGATCATTTGAAAAACATCTGGAATGTTACAATTCTAATTTCACAAATAAATTACTTATACTGCACCATGACTACTAGTTAATATAAAGAAACGATTATTAGATACGATATTAGAATAAGTTAAAAAATTAAATCAATATTAGGCTACAACACTCATGTTTTAACCAATAATATTCCCTATCTGGGGTAGCCTACTAATCTATAATATGGTTCAAAAATGTTATACCACTTTATGCATCAGAACCCTCCATCATTTAATTGGACTTAATTCAATTTATATCCAAACAATGGATAAATTTAATATAGAATTTATTTCTATATATAGAAGGTAATGAGAGAGAGAATGTTGTTATTGAAGTTTATTATCTCTCAATAGATGTCAATCAATGCTGGTCCTTAATTCAAAATACTATAAATGAGAAGGAAATTCTGAGCATGTAATGAAAGTATTTTAGAAAAACTTTTATGGAAGAAATTTTTTATCATGAACAATAAGTGGGCGTGGATAAAAAATTATCATTATTGAGAAAAAATAAGTATGAAAATTTTTATAAGTATAAATTATACATTAAATTGATAGTAAGGAATACTATAGATTGCATTCATAATCCAAAGAGAAACATTGACCATTTCATTAATGGAATTAAGACACTATTTAAAAGGGTTCTAGTCTCTTATTCATTCTCATCATATGTGGATAGAGTATAAAAATTTGATTACATAGAGGATGAATTATCCATTTATTTTGACTTCAAAAGAATAAAGGATACGAAGCGGGTGTTTGAGAACTCTGGAAAGGGGAATGTAGTAAAGTTGAATAAGTTAAGGTTGGAATTTATAAAGGTTGAAAAATGTGGAACGAATCAACATGTAATATTCTACTGTTAATGTGAGTTTTCTACAGGTGTGGAAAAAAAGGAAACCAATCTCAGTATTATAAGGGATATAAAGTGGCTACCAATTTTCAATGCGTCAAATGTAAGAAGATGAGGCAATATACAAATGATTGTCCCATGCATTAAGGGAATTATCCACAAAAAAATCTCATGGGTAATGTTTATGATTATTCAATCAAAATAGTTAGGAATTAAATTCATAAATATGAGGTGGAAGTACTTTAATCATATCCTCAAATTTATTTAATGCTTTATTTTATTATGGATCATTGCACTCTATTATATCTTCCATGTTTTATAAGAACATAAGATATTTCCCTAGGACCTTAAGAAGAGAGTAATCAATCATGAACCATAGTATAATATCACCTCAATAAGGATTCAAAAATAATTTCCTTCTATGAAACACAAATGTAACATATTTTATGATTCAAAATTATACTCACTATTTTTTTTAATATAATCCATAGTATAGACTAGATTTCAAAATACGATTAAAAATTTTATTTTAAATAGAAGGATATTATAATTCAGTCTGAAGATTTTCAATTAATAATATTTATAGGGGGACTTAATCATCGAAGTCATGACTAGATCCTTCTCTAGTATCCCATTTAAAAGAAATGTTTAGGGAAGAAGAGAAGACACAATCTACACAAGGAAATTAAAATCATAAAATTGATTATGTAACAATTGTACTTGAATACAATGATGTATTTCTTGAGGAATTACCTATATTTCAAACAAACTATGATGTTGAATTTTCCATTTATTTAAATATAGATGAATGAACTTTATTAAAGACACCCAACAGAATGTCTTCTATGAAATTGGTTGAATTAAAGAAAAAACTAGAGGAGTTGTTTCATAAGGTTTTTATTCACCCTACTATTTCACTATAGGGATCCCATGTTCCTTTTTTCTTATATGAAAGTTATATTTTGAGGATATGCATTGATTATAGATAAATCAATGTTATCATAATATAGGAAAATCATTCTTTACATCTTATTGGTGACTTATTAAATCAACAACAGAAAGTGCAAAAGATTTCATAGATTGACATTAATTATAGGCATCATAAATGGTGAGTCTAGGGGGAATATATTCGAACTAATGTTTTTAAAATGAGGTATGGACATTAAAATTTTACAGTAATTCCATTTAGGATCACTGATTCACCCTATGTTTTTTTATATATAAAGAATAATGTATTTAAAGAATAACTTAAAAAAATTTGGGTGTTTATTTATGATATCTTGGTGTAATCAACAAGCTCTGTGGACCATGATAATGAATTAGAGATCATTACTGAGGCTCATAGAAGAAGATAGTTATATTTCTAATTTAGACAGTGTGATTTTTGACATTATAATATTTCTTTTCAATGTTATATTATTTCTAAGGGTGGAACCAGAGTTTATCATGTGAATAAAATAAATATCAATGAATGGAGAACACCATCCAACATAACCAAAGTATGTAGTTTCTTTTGTTTAGTAGATTATTATTGGTTATTATTGTTAAAATGTTTCCAGATTGAGTAACCCATTCGCTAAATATACTTATAAAGGAGATAAGTTCATTTGAAAAAAATGAATGTGAAGAATGTTTCAAGAATTATAGAGAAGATTGGTATATTCTCTAATCTATACACTACCATTGGACTATGATGGATTTATGATATGTTGTGATGCATCGAAGGAGGTACATGGGTCTATCATTATGTAGAAATATTAGGCCATGGTATATGCATCAAGGGAGTAAAATATTTATGAACAAAACTTTCAAAATCACGGTATTGAGTAGTAAACAATAATATTTGATCTAAATATATAGAGACATTATTTTTATGGTGAAATATAGAGGCCATAAATTTTATTACATGACTATTACATCATTTTAAATATTAAAAAATAATTGAGTTACAAATCCATTATCCAATAAGATTAGTGTCTTGGTAAAATTAGTCACATACATAGATTTCACAAAATAATTTGAAAACATTTATTTAAAACATTATTCTTTATTATTATAAAATATCTTTGTATCCTTAGAACACGTAATAATATAAGGATAGTTATCAATGAAAAGTGTAAGCTAAAATCCTAGTTAGATGATGAAAAAGGAACATGAATCAATATAACATGCATGGTAGTAATCATCATGTAATAAGCATTGTATCATAATCAATATCATGATGGAAACATGTGATAAAGTCATGGAATGTTTCAATGCCTAATGTTGAATTATAATGTCATAGTGGTCAAATACCACAAAAAGTGGTGAAAAATGTTTGCATCATGTTCAATCATAACATATTTTTTTAATCATAACATCAAATTGTGAAAAAATATTTCATCATGTTCCCACATAATACAAATTATCTCATGAGATAAATCACATTACCCAATTAATTTTAGGTCTATATAATTCTGCGCCCACCCACCACGACCAAATATTTACACAATCAAGCATGCCCATCGAACATATAACTATCATATCCACAAAATAACCCTTGGAAATAAATGGTTTTGAACGTATTTCATCAAAAATAATGTCATTAATAAAATTGGGGATCCCAAATAATTATTGGGAAACCTATTTACCATGATCTTCATTATTCTTCAGTGAAGAAGAAACTACTCAAGAGAAGTAAAAGATGTGTTTTGGAAAGAAGGGTTCCCTTTTAAAATCATTTAATTTGTTATAAATTCAATTAGGAAACATGTATATGCCCAAAAATAAAATATAAAAATAATTAAATAATATTTAACGAAAACTAGAGGTGTATTCATACCAAATATTTCACTAAATAGTGGAAACCCAAAGAAAAGTAGATTGGTTGGAGAATACCCTCACCTTAATTCACACTTTATCTCACTACTTTTTCACCTTTTAAATAATAAAAATATATTTATTAAAAATCTATGTAGAAGTTAATTATAATGATTTAAAAACTATTTATCAATTATAATTAATGGATTGTATTTACTAATTTTCCATTAATGAATTTGATGAATTTTGATATCATGTTTTTTAAAAAAATTTACCATTTCACTTTGATTTATCTATGTTTATTTAATGTAATTACTATATTAATTTAATTAATTAAGGAATATAATAATAAATATAATTTCATATTAAAATATTATGTATATTTAATAATATCCATCACTGATGATGGTTATATGTGTTTACATTACAATGTATTCGTAGGAGGTTAACTGAACTTTAACGAGATGTTGTCGAAATTGCAGGAAAGAGGGGTATGGAATTTATATTTTTCATAAATATGATAATTCAAGTAGTTTAAAAAAATTAATATAAAGGTATATTAATTAATAATTAATATTACATAATATGAATTTGAAAGGAATTTTTAAGAAGAACAAATAGAAGAAGGAAACAGGGAATGGTAAATTTAGACTTACTCTCTCCTCATTGTAGCTTCTATTATACAACACTCTTACTCCCTTGATGATTGGATTTGGATTTCTCTATAATGTTAATATGTTTAATAAGGGGATGAATTTTGAAGATTTGGGAAGATATTTTTCTTTGAAAATAGTTGTAAGAGTGGTTTCCCAAGGGAAGGGAGAGGGGTTATATATACTTGAGGAGATGAGGATTTTTAGAATAAAGTGTTGAATAAATTAATATTGAATTGATAAAAATGGTAAAAGTGATTTTAAAAAATATAAATTTTATATAAATTTTATATAATTGGATTATGAAATTAAATACCCTTTATAATTTTAATTCATTAGTTTATTAGAAAGGAATGTTGAAAGATTGAAAAATTGTTATTTTAACGAATAACTATTCAATTTAGTTTTTGAAAGGATATTTTTAGGTTCAAAAATAATGTTTATTATATTTTAATGACTCATTTATAATGTAAGATATATTAGGGAAAAATTAATTTTCTAAAAAGGGTCATTTCATTATTACATCATGAAAGATGTAAATTATGAAACTCTGATTATGTGATAACTTTTATGTTTTTAGCGACCATAAGGAACAAAAGTAAAAAAGGGGTTCTTCCAGAGGATTTAAAGAAAAAACAAGAAGGATTGGAGGTTACAAACCTGCATACTAGCATTGGATCTGACCAGTATGATGCTGCTCTTAATTAGGATATAGTGAAAATTATTATTCAATCCGAGGAAGAGACTTTGGATGAATCATTTCTGATTAATTCCTTGATAGAGGATGCAAATAAGACGTCTGAGAGATTACTATGTTTGGACACTAATAAGATACAATTAGAGTGGATAGAAAATCATGATCATATAATAAAAATATTATTAAATTCAGATAAGATAAAATTGGTGGAGTAAGTTCCGACATGGGATTATTTGACCTACTAGTTTGAATACCTTATCAAGGATAATATAACCTTATGGATAAATGTCCTTCATTAGAAGTTATTTTTGAATAAAGAATCTAAAGAAAATCAATTAGATTTAAATGGTATAACTATATATTTGGATATTTATAGCTTTTTTTTATATTCACGGTTTCTCATTTTATATTATTTATTTTTAAAATAAAATATATAATTTTCCCTTCCGTTCAGTATTATTACGAATCTCATAAAAATTAAATTATTTTTGAAAATTACCAAAAAATGACCCTTGGAAAATTTTTAGAAGCTAATTTCAAAAATGATATTAATTTTATCAAAATAAATTTCCCAAAGAGGTAATTTTAATTTTTAATATTTAGATTATGACTTTAAAAAAATATTTTAAAACACATTTTATTAAATATATGATTTTATATGATTTTAGTTTTTTAATCACGATATTTATTATAATATTTATTTTTACCCAATAGATTCCTGATAAATATTATTTATATCAAAATTAATTATTTTTCTGTCAAATTACTATTCTAATGGTCATGTTTCTATTCACAACAATGGGGATGCAATTCCCAATGATTAGGTTACTATTTCAACAGTCACATTACCTCATATAAATACAATTTCCTTCTTTTACTCAATATTCTAATAAATTATTCATATGGTTTTATATTAATATTTTCTAATATTGTTATTGGTTTAATATCTTTTTAATTCTTTTCTATAGTGGTTGTTGTGGGGACGATGATTCTAGAAGATTAGGGTGATCCATATTTTCTAATTTTTGATTTCATAATTTTTTTGTCTCGTCATTATATTTGAAATTTTAATTGAATTCATTTCAAATTAAAGTAAAATTAATTAATAATGAAATAAAAAATTTCATGGGATCTAAATTTTTTATATTTATAATATAATATAGTATAATAAAACACATATTCATTATGAAAAAAAATTATAATAAACACTGGGTTATTACATCCCCTGCTTTAAAAATTGAGTCCCTGATATTTCAACTTATATTAATGGTTTAGAATTGATGAGGTTTATTCTATTTAATTATTTCCTCTAGTTCACATGTCACACCTTTATACTAATTCTTCCTCCACAACACTTTTCCAGGTGAGTTTTCTTGTTTCACAGAATGTTGACTCTACAATCCATGATTTCCATTAGATACTCTTCATATGATAGGTCATTCAATAGTGGTAACAACTCTGTATTTAGTACATGTGAGGGATCGAGTATGTACTTACCCAGGAGTGACAAATAGAACTTCATGAACTTGATCCATACTTAGTGGATGTACCTGCCAATATTCCATGAATCGTATGCAACCTTGGATCTTAAAGAGGACAATGTACCGTAGGAAAATATTCCCTTTCTTTCTAAAGAACATGACCCTATTCAATGTTAATATTCAAAGGAAAACTTTTCCCCAATATTGAACTCTATGTCCTTTCAACGGTTATCAGCATATCTCTTTTACTAACTATGAGTATCTATTTTATGTTGTTTCATGGATTTAACCTTCTCTGACATTGCTTTCTGAAGTTCAGTTCCAAGTATATTTCATTCCCCATCTTCATCCCAAAAAGATGGAGTACTACATCACTTTCTATATAGTTATTCATATAGATCCATTTTAATAATTAAGTAGAAGATCTTATTATATGATAACTCCACCAATGGGAGATACTGATCCCATCAACCTTTAAATTCTATTGATCATTCTTTTAGAATATACTCTAGAATCTTGATAGTACTTTCATATTAGCATTATTTTGGGGGTGATAGTCCCTGATAAAAATTAATTCATTACTCAAATAATTTTGATTAATTCTCTAGAATTAAAAGGTTATTCATAGATCAATATTACAGATAATTAAATGTGGAAAGAAAAGAATCCTCACCAATTCCGTCAGTTATATCTTGTAAAGTTACTCAATTTGGAAAACATCATAAATAGAAATGAAGTTAGTTGTCTAGGTGAGTTTATCCACCATAACCCATATCACATTTTTCCTTTGGATGTGTTTGAGAGACTAGTGAGGATTTCAAGAGTGATATTCTCCCATTTCCATGTGGGTATATGTAATGGTTACATCATCCATTTGGAATTATGTTACTCTAATTTAAGTTTCTGAAATACAAGAACCTAGAGAAATAATCAACAATATATTTATTAATGTTATCCCACCAGAAGTGATCTCAATGATCTTGTTACATCTTGGTACTTACAGGATGGATAGAGAATGATGAGATATGCACATTATTCAATATCTCATTATTCATATTAGGTTATTTAGGCCCAAAAATTAACATTCTAAACTGAATCAAACTTCAATATCAATATGGAAGTCATTTATCGTCCCTAACAATAATCTATTCACCTTTTTTGATCAATATAATCACTTTGTGCCTTCTATATATTCTCTTGGATAAACAAAAGTGAAACACTCTGGTTATGGTATGAGGAATTCACTACCGTTTTGATTTCCAATATATCCATTTCATTTCCTGGAAGACATGGTCATTCTAAATCCACATCATGGATTTATTATCAGGTCATTTTCTACTATGATCAGCATTTACCATATTCCCACTTCTTGTATGGTAGTTAATATAGAAATAAAAGTCCTTGATTAGATCTAACCATCTTCATTTATTCATACTGAGATCCTTATATGTGAAAATATATATTATACTCTTATAATATGTATATATATCCCATTTTTCAACATATTTGTAGTAACAATAAATATTTAGAGGAAAGATCAAATCAAATAACATTATATCACTTGTCTGGTAGTTCTGATCATTTATCTTTAACTATCTTGAGGTGTAGGCTATAAATTTATCATTATAACTACATACACAACCCAAGTATTTCATTTAATAATTACTATAGATCACAAAACATTCTACAATTATTTTTAATGTGAGAATATGTGCAGTGATTAGCCTCATCTAGAGCTCCTTAAATGTTTTCCCCTTATATCATCCATATATACTTTATCAATTTTTCAATAAATGTAGTTATAAGGATAGATAATAATGATAAATTTCTCACAAAATGTCATGTGTACCCCGCTAAGCCATAAAAAATATGAATTTCCATGAAACTATTGTGTTCGAGACATTCCTCAGTTTAATTTTTATGAGAAGAATCTATATAAGTTCCATCACTTGTGACAATGTTAAAAATACAAATTGCTACATCCAAAACCCACACTTTCTAAACTAAGCATAAATTTTCTACTTATATAATTATTCCATCCCAATCCTTAAATTCTCATCATATTCCTCCCTTCTCTTGGAGTAAATTAGAATATCATTGATAAACACCTCCACAAATTTTTCGATGTTGTATCTAAATATTATTCATTAAATCTATGAAGAGTTAAAGGGAATTTGTATATTAGAAGGGAATAAATATGAACTCATAGTTCTCGTACCTCATATGGAAATTATTATGTTGAAAATATTCATTCCTCTCATTTATTTGATGATATCCACAATGAAGGTACACCTTTGATACGTACTGATAACTTCATATTTGATCATACAAGTCAACATTAATTGGTAGCGGATACTTTTTCTATATAGTGATCTTATTGTGCTACCAATAATTGATACATGACAACATTTATCCATACTTATTCTAGAAAAATAGCACTGACACACCCCAAGGTGATAAACTAGGGTGTAGGTACCCTTTCTCCAAATAATCTTGTAACAACTTCATTAAATCCTCCATTTTGATTGGGGTCATCCTATATGGGAATTTTGGGATAGGAGTGGGTTTGGGTATGAGATCTATTGATAAATATACCTTATGATCTAGTAAAATTACATGTAACTATTCATGAAATACATCAATGTATTACATAACAATAAGAATTTCCTCTAGGATGATACTTTCTTCTCACTCAACCATTTGGGCATGTTATTCGTATCCATAGGGTATCAAGACCCAAGCTATTAATGGATTTTAAAACTGAGATTAATTATCTTCTTTCCATTTGTATAGGATCATTGGATGGATTAGAATATGAAAAGATATTTACTTTTCCCAATAGTTTATATGTGATATATATAATGAGATCCAATATATTCCTAGAAAAGCATCGAATTCCATCAAGGTAAGTGTTATGATATTTGATGGAAGAATCTTCCCACATACGATTAAAAGAGAAGATTCAACAATTTTGTTGCATTGATTACATCAGTATGTGTTTTTTAAGATATATACTCTTCAATGTATCAATTATTCTATTCCATAGATCCGTATACCATTCATACTATAACGGAATGTATAAAACCAGACTAAAATAGTACTTTTACCATTATTAGGTGGATTTGAAGTGTACCTTGAATGAAAATGTTTTATTAATCAACATAATAATTTGTGATGGAATAAGAATTCATTATATCCTTTGAATTTGGTAGCTGCAGACGTTGGTTAATCTCAAAGACCCATGGTTTAGTGCACTAGATTGTATAGTGTTCATTCTTCATATAGTTGAAGCATTATAACCATGGGTAGTGAATTAGGAGGTTCCATATTTAATCCATCATTTTGGTCAACTTCTTCATGTCTCTTCGACATTCATGATCTTGGTGGACTTCTCTCCCACACTAGAATAATTTTCATGTCCCTTTTTAACAGTTACCATAATGCTTCTTCCCCCATTTTGAATTGTGGTTAGTTGAGTCCTCTTTCATCATTTACCATTTGAACCACCAGTTTGAAACAACATTCATCTATTCTTATCTCCATTACAACGGGGCCATTCTCTAAACACCATCACTATATTTAGAGAACATCAAAACACAGATTCATAACAACCAATGTTTTTTATAGCTATATAATTTCTAATGTGTGTTTTCAAACCACTAAGAATCTATATATTATTATATCATTGTTAATAAAAAACCCAACATGTATCTTGAATTCCTTAATCATTTTTTCACATAATCTATAATAGATTCACCTTTATTTTTCTCCATATCTATGAATTCTCTATCCATTTTTTTTCAAAACATTTAAGGGAAATACATGGTAAGAAATATTTTATTAAATTATTCCCACTATATCATTTCCATTTAATTCATAGACTTTGTGTTCTTTATCAATGCCCACCATTGATTGGATTCTATATCTAAATTATAATTGACCATATTAACCTTATCTTTCTCAGAACAATGGATCAAAAAAATATTATCTATTGAGTCAATCAACTTTTCCTAGACAAGTGGATCAAAAAATACACTAAATGATTGTGGTTATTTCCCCATAATATTATCAGTGGTTAATTGGTCCTTTTTGGGTGGAGGCAGACATTCCACATAGTTTAGGTTATTTTACATAGCTTGATACTTATAGGAAATCATTTCCATGATGTTTATAACTCCACATCCCATAGAATTTGGGATGTCATTCAAAAACTCGAGCATAGTCCATCACATGGATTGATGGCCTTATTTATCCCAGTTCCCACCATTTTCTAAAATAGATCAGGGTTCAAAAAAATGTAATGGAACAAAAATTAATAAGTTATTCTTATATTCAATTAATATTAATAGAATATATTATGGGATCCCTATGATTACCATTTTATAAAATAATAAATATTGGATACGTACAATTAATTAGAGAAGTCCTAAGGGTTTTTAATAAATTTATTTAATAATTATACCCAAATTTAAATTAACTATTCACTGATACCAACTATAACGAACTTTCCTTTTAATAAATTACTATTACATCATTTTTAAGATAAGTAACATCATAACATTACAAATCCCAAATCCAAAACGATTAGTGTATTTGGAAAAGTAGGCTCATACATATCATGAACATAATAAAACTTAAACATTGAATTAAATACATCATCTTTATCATTATAACAACTCACCTTATCACAAGTTCATATAATGAACTGATGATATACAATAATGATTGGGGAGATCTAAAATCCCCTTAAGAGTATAAATTTGAAACATTAATCACTTTACCAATGATGAACATAATCATAAGGTAATAATCATTGGATAATAAAAAATCACATTATGGAAACATGTAATAAAGGAATGAAATTTGGAGATGTATAAAAATCAAGCATCATTCCATTTTGTTCAAATTACCCACATAGTTTTGAACATAGAAAGAATATTGTTCATGCATAACATATGTGAATAATCATAACATAATATTATAAAAAAATTTATTATAATTTTAATAGAAAATACACATTCTTTGATGAGATATATAAAATTTACCATTTCATTGGAGGGGTATATAATTCCGAGACCACCAATCACATCATTACATTTATATAATCATTCATGGAACATAAAATGTATAACAATAAAAATAATTAAATATCCCATATAAAGGATTTTGATTCATAAGGATTTCATCGAAAATAATCATATTAAGAAACAAGGGCTTCCAAAATAAATAATCAAAAAAACATTTAGCATATTCAACATAAATATTCAGTGATGACGAAACAACTGAAGAGGAGTAAAAAATGTCTTTTTGGAAAGAAGAGTTATTTTAGAAAATATTTATATATGTAATAAAATTTAGTACAAAACTTGTATATCCACCAAAAAAGTGGACAAGAATTAAATTATATTTAATAAACATTAGAGGATTATTCATACCAATAATGTCAGGAATTATAGATAACCTAAATAAAAATATTTAGGTTTGAGAATCCCCTTACCTTAATACCTTCTTTATTTCAACGCTTTTCCCAACATGAATTGATAGAATATAATTATTATAAAATTGATGCAGAAGTGAATTATAATCAATTATAATTTTTTATCAATTATAATAAATGGGTTATATTTTATAATTTTACATTTAATAATTTGATGCATTTTGATGTCATGTTTTTCTTAAGCATATCCTATTTCGCTTTGATTTCTCTATTTCGGTCAGCATAGTTACTAAATTTGTATAATAAATACCAGAAGTTTATAATAAATTTAATTACATGTTTATATATCATATATAATTTAAAATATATATCCATGTTGATTTTTACATATGTTTTGACATGGAAATTTCTTCTTAGGTGGTTAATCAACCTTTAACTAGACATTGTCGAAAGAGTCGGAAAGAGAGGTATGTAATTTATATTATTAATAAATATAGTAATTATAGTAAGTTAAAATAATTCATATAATTTTAACTTACTAAATAATTAATTTTATATTCTATGGTTTTGAAAGGAATTGGGAAAAAGAAATAGAGTCTAAGAAAGGAGGTAAAAGTTAATACAGACTTACTCTCTCCTCAGTGTATCTTTTCATATATGATACTATAACTCCCTTGATGATTGTATATGGATAGCTCCATAATATCCTGATGTATTTTATAGGGATATATAAGAATTATTTGGGTAATTAATAGTCTTTTTATTGTATTGTAAGAGTTTTTTTTCAAGGGAAGTGAGAATGGTCATTTATAATTTAGGAGAGGGGTATTTTTAGAATAAAATATTTAATAAAATAATACATAATTTGTAAAAATTGTAATATATATTTTTTCAAATATAAATCATATATAAATATAATATTATTCTTTTTATACTTAAAAATCCATATATAATTGACGTTTATTAGTTATTAAAAATTTAATGTGGAGAGAAAGAATAATTGTTATTTTAAGGAATCACTTTTGACTTTAGGTTTTGAAAAGATATATTTTGGGTTTAGAAATAATTTTCAAAATATTTTAATTAATAATTTATGAAATAAAATATATCGTGGCTGATCCTCAATTTATATAACATATTATTTCATTGTTACATAATGAATGATGTAATTTATGATACACTCTTTTTTGGAAAAAACTGTATTTTTACTATTCACAAAAAAATTGAAGTATTTCATAAAATTTAATAATAAATAACTCGTCGAAAATTTAAACCAGATGATTTCAAAATTTATATTAAATTTATTAAAATAAATTTCTAAATTAGTTAATTTCAATTTTTAAAATAAAAATTACAACTTTTACAATACCATTAATATACATTTTATTAAAAATGTACATATATGTTCATTGAGTTTTTAAATAATGATATTTATTATAATATTCATATTTACTTAAATTTATCATGAAAAATATTATTTTTGTCATATGTTTTTAAGATAAAATTACTATTACTATAACCATCTTACTATTCCCAACGATGAGGTTACTATTCTGAGTAGTCAGGTTAGTATTCTGACAGTCACATTTCTTGACGAATAGTCACATTTCCTTCAATAAAATCTACTTCCACAATTCACTAAAAATTTATCTTAATTCACCTCTAGGATATACATTTCATTTTTATAATTAGTTTATGGGTTTACTAAATTTTTTCTTGTGTATAACGTTTTTAGTGGGGGGATGATTCTAATAGATCTGGGTGATCTATGTTGTCCAATTGTATTTTTTTCAATTTTAAATTATTTATCAAGTTGAAATGTGTTAAATTTTAATAAGTTTAACTATTGATTAATTTAATAGTATTTATAAATGAAATAAAAACTTTATTGGTTTCTCTATATTTTTACGGCTACAATATTATAGAATATAATACACAATCATTATGGAATCAAATATTAACAATAAACCCATTTTCATTACAAGAAATATGAGAGGTATACACATACTATAAGTGTTATAAATATATATTTTCAAAGAAATATATAGATATAATGAACTTATGATTTCAAAAACTACATAATGATTATGATTTTTTGATACACTACCACTCAAGAAAGGCATATATGGTACTAGATGCATTGCACATATGAGATCCTAGAGTAATGAGAAAAATGGGGATCAATAGTGACCCTACGTTCATGGATCTAGAATCTATGGATATGATAATTATAATGGAAGGGGAGGAATAATTTTATTTTTGATATTATATCCAAACCTTGTTTATTGGAAATGATAAAAATCTGTAATTATGGGGATGACAATTTTCAAAAGAAATTTAAGGTCATGAATAATGGGAACTAGAATAATTTGATTATAGAGATGGAGTTATAATATTTGGAGAGATACTATGTGTTCTATATATACCTAATACGAATATTGAATTGTTATATGATTCTCATAGCTCTAATTTGTCTATACATCATTTTATCACTATGATATATATAGATTTCAATTAATAAATTTGGTGGGGTATTATGATGTTGGAAATTGTGGATTATATGTCATGATTATTGGGTACTCAAAAGGTGAATTCAAGGTGAAAACATACTAGAGGATTCATCCATCCAATACCTATTCCTATGTAAAAATGAGATGGCATTATAATTGAAATTTTCATAATATTACCAAGGAGTACTAGAAATAATGATGTGATTTGGGAAATTGTGGATTACCTTACCAAAACTAAACATTTCATTACTATAAGAGAACTTTTACCGCTCGATCACATTGATAAACTATATATTATTTACTTTTAAATAATAAATGGTTCCCACATATCAACTTTTTCTAGCCTTTTGACTTATTTACATTGAATTTATAGAAAATTAATTAGAATGATCTTGGAAATGAGCATCATTTAAGAACTAATTTTCACCCAAAAAAATTGATGGTTAGTCTTAAAGGACTCATCAAATATGAGAATTCATTTTGAGGTTGTGTTTTATTTAGTATAAATTTATTTGGTATCCCTATTTAACTTTAGTATAATTTTCCTATAACTATAGTTTCCATTGAAGTATTAAAATGAAAACATTAAAAGCATCATATAGAATGAGATGTTGTAATCTATCTTGTTGGGATAAACATGGGAGAAGTAATATTATATGTTTAAAACATGTGGAGGAAAAAATGAAAAAGGTTAACACTATTAATATCCATATCCAAACATTCATAGCAGGGGAAACAGATATATTGATAACCAATGGAATGATTTGGAATTTCATGTGGGATATCACATTTTTTTGAATGTATCTCCATGTAATAGTGTCAAAAGTTTTCTTATGAGAGGAAAAATAATACCTATGTATACTAGACCCTATGAACTCCAAGAATAAATTAGAGTTATCTTACCTTTTAGAAATTCCATCATGTATTTATAAAGTACATGATGTGGTCCATATATCATTATTAAGGATGTACATGATAGAAATAAAAAAAGTTCCACTTATGAGGAAATTGATCTAGAACCAAGTTTATCTTAATAACTAGATCCAATATAAATTTTGGATACTAGAAAACTAGTGTTAAGGAATTATATGACTTATATGGAATATGTAGTTTAGATAAAACCTAAGATAAAGGTAACAATGTTGGAACAGGAGAAAAATATGGTGAAGAAATATCCAAATATCTTTAAGAGGTGATATTCTAGAAATATAAAGTGTGATTTTTTTTAAATGATGGAAGAATATAACACCCCGATATTATATAGTATGTTTATTTAAAAATTATTCTTTTTTATAGCTTGTGATGCATGAAACCTAGAGTCTAAATAAACCAAATATAGTATACCATTATAACCTAACCATTAAATTGGTGTGTTTGAATAAGAAAAACTAAATTATTAAAATCATCACATCTCCTCATGTATAATATAAATTCATTGGTTTTCAATTGAATTGAAATGAAAATTGAAATCATTTCAAAGTAAAAGAAATGTTCTTTTCATAAAAAATAATATTCATTAATTTTTTTTTAAATTAATTGAAATTGGTGAATTATTTTATATAAATTTAGATATTATATATTCAATAAAAAATTTATCACTCATATAATATTTTTTCATAGAATGACATAATAAAAATTCCTCTTGTATGGTTAAAAATTATAATTAGTTAAAACTAGTTTTCTCACATTTTGCACGCTTATTTGAATATTAATTTTTACCAATTTTATATAACAAATTTGAGAATATTAAATGAATGTTTTAAATCACCATGCTAAATTTTAATGAGAGACAATTTTTCATATTTTTTTCAAAAGATAAATGTCTTCGATAAATATGGGTAAATATTATTTATATTTAAAACTTTCCTTTCATTTAAATCATTTACAAACATAAATATTTTAAAAAAAATTATTTTTTATAGTATCATTATATTACATATGTAATTTTTAATATAATTCATATCATTTAGATAAATTCTATACGAAATATTTTTTTACTAAAGAAAATGTTTCTTTTGAAAATTGTATTTTCATCACTCTTATTGGTAAAATTTGTAAATAAAATATACCACTTATATAAATTAAATTTTGTGAAATTGAATATATATTTTAAATAATATTAACTAATATTAGGGAATATGTCCTAATATATTGTTTTTCCTAATCAATAGTGAAAATATTAAAAATATAGTGGTCTTGGTTGAGGTTAGAATGAAAATATCAGGATGGTGGGGGGGGGGGGAGTTAAAACAAAATATAAGTGTATGTTTTCCATTTAAACTTTTTTAAATACTATTTTATAAATTTATTTATACCATATCTTATCCAACATTTCAATATTTGGACATTTTGAGGCATTTTTTTGGAACGACATTATCATTTTGTATTCCATTATGAAATATTTAAAATATAAGGACACCATCTATCCCCTCCTATAAAAAATGCCTTTTTGGTGAAAATGAACTTAAATTCTTTAATTATATCTTTTATCAGGAAATTTAATCCCTGATTAGATTATAAAACCATCCTAATAAGACTTTAGGTATAAACCTAAAGAGGTTCTCTGAAGAAGAGGAGTAGTTCTTCACCACATGTCTTGACATTAGTTCTTCTTATACAACATAAAATATTCATTAAAAATGAAAAAATAATAACACTAGTTTATTATATATATAATTATATTTTATTATTTTAATTTAAAATCATTTATCCATATATATTATATGAAATGGGAAATGAAACCATCGATCATGTTTATAACAGACTACTACCATGCAAACTGATGAAATTCATTTTACATCACCACATCTCATGGATGGATATAATTATATTTTTAATATATAAAAATAAATATATATTATTTGTGAATTAATTATAATTATATAATTATAAAATCACATCTACCATTTTACCTTCCAATCCAATGGAAAATGATAATGTCACCCGTGCGAATGTGAGGGCTACTACCTCTACTAAGCAATGTAATAATTTTTTTTGTTTAAATTGGATAGTATTAAAGATATATTTAATTAAAAAGTAATATATATGATATAAAAATTATTTTTAAAGTTGAAATATTATTTTATATTTCTTTCTTTTCCATCCATCAAAAAATAAAAACAATATCCTTGCATTGGTGCAACCAATTGTATCCAGGAACGATGTCAAACAATTTTTACAAAATAAATTTTATAAATGAATATAAATACTTATATAATTAGTATATATGTTATTTATATCATTATTAAAATTAATATATGGTTTAACAATGATCAAATTACATGAATCAAAACTACTACACTAAAATATACATGGAAACGATGTAGTTATTACCCAGAATAACAATTTAAACAAAAAAGTTCAAATAAACAGGTGATAAAATATTATATATAAATCATAAAAGGTATGATATATATTAATATGGTTTTATAATATATTTATTATAAAATTTTATTTATTATACAGTTGTTTTATAAATATATAATGGAAGACAGATTAAAGGTAATAGTATATTTTTCAATGTCATTATTATTCGAGACTATTTATATTAAAGTCTATGATGGGGGAATTATTTGATATTTATGTCTTATAACCAATATATTTTCTTCTAATCTATAAATTTATTTAAATTACAAGTATTATTTTATTTTACACATGTTATTTACTCAAGATTTCAAAACCATATTTTTATGGAAAAGTGACTTTTTTTATACTCACACGGGATCCTTTTTCGTCCATTTCCAAAACATCCATTAAATTTTTTAATGATTGGTTTACTATTATAAAATGATTTATTAATTAAAATATATACCCATTTTTTCAATACATGTTAATATCTATATTACTATCGTATTATGATTTATAAATTTTTGACTATTTACAAAAGTTTGAAATAAGTGTCTTTATTCTTATA
Organism: Viscum album; assembly: GCA_963277665.1. Classification (NCBI taxonomy): domain Eukaryota; kingdom Viridiplantae; phylum Streptophyta; class Magnoliopsida; order Santalales; family Viscaceae; genus Viscum; species Viscum album. Next base: position 191,503,539 of record OY728126.1, read on the forward strand.
TAGAAAGAATGTAACATTCTGTCATCATGACCAGTCATTTCTTTAAAGATTCCATTACAAGTTTTGTTAGATCCTTGCATATATTTTTTTCTTTATATTTGGGAAATTTTTATATTTTTAATGAGTTGTTTCAAAATGAAAATGTTATTTTCCTAAAAACATCATCTAGTGATATTTTCAATGAATATCAACATATGTCAACATTATTTTGTCGATATTATAGCTTATTGAGTATTCACTATTTTTGTATCATTAACCATATTACACTCAATGGTTTATTATTAATATTATTAATTTGGGAAATAATTAACATTTTTTATGTTAGTTTTTCAATAAAAATATTTTTATTGATTATGTTTCACCCATTTCTTTTGACGAATACATTAGAATTAATAAATGAATGGAGAGGCTTTTTATATCCCCTCAATTAATCAGTAGTTATCATAAGACGTACAATATTTAGTATTTTTATATATCCTAACCCATTTTTTATGATATCATGGCATGATTCTATAAATATATGTTTATGATGTACAAAATTATGCTGGAAATCATTATGATATTAGTTATTGATTCCCATGTGAATATTGGATTAGTTATAATATCCTTGGATAAGTTTAAATATCATGTTATTATTTTTATGCAATTATTTGATCATCATTTATTCATGAATTTTATTATTTATTATGAAGCTATAGATTAAATATATGTATTTTAGATACATACCCTTCCATACAAAATATTCCTTATTTATGAAAGATAGCTTGTATTGTAGACATACCCTTAATAAGAATATATGATAACTACTTTCATATGTTTCCTTTTACCAGAATGACAAAAAGTATTTTATGATAGATATATAGGGATATAGTGAAGGGAATAAGGGATTTTTCAAATAAAATATTGTGTTAATTTTTTTGTGTTGTAAATGTAATGTGAGAATCAAGTCATTATCTAGTTTTCCAAGACTACTATAATATTTTATCCTTTGGGGTGAAATATATTATAAATATTACTAATATAGTAAATTAACCACTAGATCTAGTATACTAGGGATAGGGTCTGTACATAATGTTTTAATGGAATGTTTATAATATGATAATGATTTTGTTAGGAGGACGCCAATTTTGAAAATAGAATTGATTGACATAATAATATGAGATGTTTTAATGTAGTGAATTTTGAATACTATGTTACCAAGGTTGAGTATTTGTAATAAGATTATTAATAATCACCATTATTTAAAAAATATTTTTACCATATATATAACTCACTAAAGGAGTTCATTGTAAGGTTTTCTCAAATGTTCACATATATATGTAGAAGAAATTACTTAGAGAAGAAACGAGTTTAATTAAAAAATTATCTGTATCAAACATAAGGCCTTTCTATTTTTATATCCAATGGTATGTGACTAAATCAGTTAGAATATTTGGTTTTTCATATATTTAATGTAATTTTATAATATAAAATGTATAATTTTTTCTAAGAGGAAGTACATAAATTAAAATTCTTCCAAATTAGGTGTATAAGTGTTTTTACTAATTTTATAACAACTTGGATGAAAAAAATATTATGGATTAAGAAAATTCCATATTAAACCTATTTTATATTAAAAAATAATTATGTATTCTCCTCATAATTATCTATTTCTATAGAAATAATATCGTGAAATAGAAACATAAATTTAACTTCGTTCAAACTAAAAATTCAAATCGAGAGAGAATAAAATGGAAATCTACCAGTAGAGTCGAATCCACTATTTCCACTAATATTTAATGACTTATAGATGGATAACTATCCCTATTGAGGGTAAGTATATAAAATTTGGTAACACACTTCTCTCTTAATAAAAATGAAAGCACTAATCTCCCAAATGATTCTTCTATTGTTCCGAGTTAACATATATTTCGGTCAAATATATGTGAGTGAGACAAGAAGAACAATTTTCACTTGAGATATGAAATTAACTCTTCCATGTCTCATTTATTTTATGGAATAACCTTTAATGAACATGGGTTTATTCATTAATTTCCGATTTCTTCACCCACCATGTGGACACAATGTAGGTCTTATGGAACACACTGTTTTATACTCACTCCTTGGTAGAATCTCATGTCTGAGATGATCCTCCCAAAACCCCCGGTATAAACAACTATTAATGTAATATCATGTTCCCCATTTTCATTTCCTACTATGTGTACATACTATATAAATGGAATTTTTTGTTCTCCATATAATCCTTGAAGGAAATTCTTTTATCATGCACTCCCCTTATGGTATTTCTTATAAGAGTACTCTTCCTTGAAATCTCTATCTTGAGATGGTGGAAATATTCTATAATTTTCCTTAGATATAAAATTATCTCTACTAATGTAATTAATTAGGGGTCCTTATATAGCTAAATACTCCCATACAACCCAGAAATACTAAAATTATTATTTAATATTTCCGTGTGATTTCTTTTTTGGGTTCGTCCTATTTTTTCCTTCGTAAAACCACTCACTGACCAAATAAATCCAAAAAAACTCCTTCAAAAACTCTCATTCATTAAATCCTATCATGGGTAAATAAAATCAACATAAAAAAGTCTCAAAGTTCATGGTGTTCATCATGCTTCCTTTATAACCTCACAAATTTCATAGGTGATGATACCCTCTCATACGCTGCCACTTACAATTTTCTTCCATGATGTCTCATACCATGTTATTCTTCCATATTCACATACCCACTATGAATTCTTACAAATTACCAAACAACAATCGCATGGGCCCTCCCATATAAAAGTATCACACTTGGTTAACACATGAAAAACCTCTCTTTTACGAAAAAATAAACACATAAATAAATCACCTAATATTTTTTAAAATATTGGGATATTTTTACAACATCCAATCATCCTTTTGGAAATAAAATATGATGGAAATTTTTCAATGGAAATTTCTACAAGAAAAATGAACCAAATAACAATGAAACAACACCGTGATGGATTTTTTACCAAAATATATAAAATTAAGTTAATGAATATTGACCCCCAATGTATAAAATTTAATTAATTTCATATTGAAGTTATTTATGATGTATTATAATTTGGTACTAAATTTTATGGTTTTAATAGTAATGGTTTTATAAAGGCATAAATAATATTCACATGAGACACAAAACAAAATTTTTGGGATTGATTTATCTCTATGTATACCACATATAATATCATTCTCTATATTTTTATAACATGGAATTATGTTTAAAATTGAGACCTTGTACATGAGGTTCCTTGGACATGATTAATAGGTTAATTCATCTATTGGTACCTTTTTTGCACTATCATGGATCCGAAGCTAATTGGATGGAAATTGCATATGTTTTTGATCATGTCATCTATTGGTGCTTAAAAAATAATATATTTTTATTATCATATCATGATTATTCCATATAGAACATCAATTAGGATGGAGAGTGAGGAAGTGTATATCTATACTTTGATATGAATAGTGTGGTGTTCTTCTCTATTTAGATGATGGACATGTGATGTACTTATCTTTTTTGGGTGGATGACATGAGATTGGTCATCCATTTATTTGTACAATACTGAAAGAATTGATAACATTTTAGTTATCATTATATTATCTAAAAAATGTATGTATGATGGTATATTGATGTATTTTAGAGAGTTATTATATTAATTGGTATACTTGTATATGATACAGCTAGTATACATAGTCATAGGGATTCATATTTTGATAGAGATCCTAAATATCAATTTGTTACAAGAGTTGTGTTAGTATTTTTATATAGGAAACTATTTACATAAAATTATAAATTATCGATTTCAAAATTATTTTAAATTATAAATTGGCCAATGGAATTAATTTTATTTATTTATTAATGATGATGATATTTTCTTATATAGTGTTTGTACAATATTTTGTTAATTATAACTATATGTGTTTTATATGATATTGAAAAAAATATTTTCATCAATTTTTCTTATTTGATATATATAATGTATCATTTGGGGAATGTTAATGTTATATTTTAAAAACTTATACTTTAATATAATTATAAAATTAATTATATGTGATATTGGCAAAGGTTAATGTTTACTATAGCTTCTAGTAATTTTAGTGAAAGTGGAATATTTATGTAATTATGATAAAAAAGATAGATAAAAATAAGAATATTTTGACACTGTCATGGTTTGTGTTTGTGATACACCATGTAATAGTGAGTTTCCCTATAATATGTTGTTATTAATTATAGTTTTATGTTATATTTGATATTTCATGGATTCCCCCTTATATCCAAATCTATTTTATCAGTCTTAGTTTTATCATAATGAGATGATTCCTTAATGAGTCTGAATAAAACAGGATTTTGATTTAATATTTTTTAAAATAAATTATAATGAATATTTTAATGTTATAATAAGAATTAGTGTATGAAACATTTATTGAATATTTCTTTTAATATTAGAAGGTTTGGAATAAAATAAATATCATTTGATGCCTATATAAGGGATCTCATAGTTTTTAATTTTAATTGAATTAAAATAATAGATTCATCATATAGTTATCTTAAAATTAAGGATATATATCTCTCCCATTAAACATGGTCATAGAAAATAGTGAGAAATATTTAATCCTTTCCAAGGATTTATATATTTTCAAATATTTTGGACATTTTATGTGGAATGATTTAATTAGATAATTCTTAGTGATCACAGTCAATCTCATGTAAATAATCATTAATTTATTAAGATCAATTAAGACAAAGTTATTAATTTTATTATAAAAATTTGAGTCTAAAATTAATAGAAGATAATGTGGATTCATTATGTTTGGTGTATGTATTTCACTATATTTGGTTATGACTATTCAACACCAAAATACATATGTTATGTTAGTTTTAGCTTCAAATTCAATCCATAAAAATTTTAAAGACCATTCTAGATTTGAGAAGCTCATGTAAAGGATGTATTATAATAGATAGGAGTGTAAATCATTGGTCTTGAAATGTATATCATTCAAAATAATTATTCCCATGTTGACAAAATAATTGGTTCAATGATCATATCTAAAAAATAATAATGAACAATATGGTGTGTGTTAGAAGAAATATTATATAAGTAATCATTTAAAATGTTAGGAAAATTTATTTATTGATTACCTAATAATTATTTTTTAGAGATTGAAATCCAATTTTTTTTTATTATAAGATTTGAAAAAATTAATTAAGTAGGAATATGGTCCAATAATTAGAGTATAATAATGATCAAAATGTTTCTTAATAATTTCCTCAATATTATACAGTACACATAGTGTTCCTATAATGTTAGATTATGTTTTTTCCCTCATTAATATCATCAAATTCATACAAATCCAGTATATTATTGTATAAATAATTTATATTTGGATATCATGATGTTTTGTCACATTTTTTATGAAAATTATTATTTTTAGATGACTATAAAAGATAATTTAATGATCTAATTAATTACAATGAAATATACATGTCAATCCTATATTTATATATTATGGATCAAATCTAACATTATAACTCATGAATAATTCAATGATATTAATAAATTATGAACCATAATTTACTTTTTTATAGTGCGATTATTACCATTAAAACAAAATTTTTCCTACAAAAAATTAATTAAAATTTCAAGTAAAAAATATTATCATGTTAAGAATGAAAAAAATAGAGAGCAATTTCAACATTTAATTCTTTTATTAAAACAATAATCCACTTCTTTTGGATATGTTTATAATAATCAACATTGTATTAAAACACTTCAAATTGTTATAAAATAATTTAATTTTAATGGATATGGTTTCACACTTACTCATCTTCATTAATCTACACAAATCATTTCACTACGTTGTAACATGATTCTAGTGTATGATTGATAAGTAATATATGATACTCAAATAATGGTGTAATTTTTTAAAAATATGGCCTAATGTTCCCATCCAAAATAAAAAACTATTTTTATGCTTCACCATATATTTGGTGAATATAAAACTCATCAATGAGTATGTTGAAAAAAATAAAACATGAAACCATCATCACAGCCTATGAATAAATCTGATTTAGAATATAGTCATAGAAATATCCCACAAATAATGTTATTCAAACACCAAACCATTATATAAAATAATATTTTTATTAATATCTACCACCTAATGTTATTTTCAACAATAATGTTGACAAACTCTTACTTAGGATATTCTATGATCCATATTTTTGAAATAATCAAATGATTGAGCCTTGTGCTTCTTTATATTTATGATCTTATCAATGTACCCCATTTCATTAATTATAGAAATAATATGAAGAACGCAAAAAACATTAGTAAATCAGTATACAAATCACCTAACATGTCTCCCAATAGAGGGTATGAAATATATCTATTTATATTTTAAAACAATATTTATCATTTATCCAAATTTTTATCAAAAAATTAAAATTAATTAAAACAAAATATAAAACTCTGAACTCATAACCATTCATTAAGATAATTCACTCCCAACAACACCCTATAGTCATAAAATACACACTTTTAAGGTGTTTTTAAACATGTCCACTAGTTTTTCCTTTTTGGAATAAATTTATTTATATTATCACAATATTACTCTATTTATTTGACTATGTGGTAGTTGATTTCAAAATTATTCAACCATTAATGTTGTACCAAATTATTTTACAACATAATCAAACAATGTTTGTTACACTTGGTCATTAATAGGCATAAATTTTTTATCCTTATGTATTAATGTTATGAATTCATATATATATTTTTAGTTATGTTTTGAGATGTGTCAACATACTCATCTAATATTATGCTAAATTGTTTTTAATTTAATTCATAGTGTAACAATCCATTCATCACTATACAATATAAAATATACCACTAGAATTTATCGTGTGACCTCTAATGTTGCATTACTGATTGTAATAAATATTCTAATAAATATGTAATGATTTATTTTTATAATACCACAAGAAAATATAAAATGATTTTTACACAGTTCATGATATATATTCTACTATTATATGTGACACATTAGGATATCCTTGAAATTGAGATAAAAATGTTACCAAAAGCATGATATCCAATATTGATGATTTCAAGTAGAGTATGATCCCAATAATACTTCAAAACTCCGTTATTCCTGTACAATGTAAAATTCATTCCTACATGCTATAAGAGTAGAGACCTATATTGAATCATATATTTTGACTCTCTTTAGTAACTCCATAGCATACCTTCCTTGTAATAAAAAGAAAAACCATTATGTGTTCATGAATCAATAAAAAACAAATAATTTAATATCACCAAAAATAAAAGAAATAAAAACATTAATTTGGAATGTTCTCACAAGACATCAATTTTTTTATTAGAAATAATTTCATCAATATACACAGTCAAGATAAGATATTTTATTTCATTTATATTGACAGAATGATTTCTATCTATCATGAATTTCATATAATTATTTTTATTAGAGCTGTTATCCTAATTTGAGTACAATGATTTTGGAAGTTAAATTAGGATCATATAATATATTGTTGACAATGAAAACTAATGATCCAATACTATTAAAAAATAAATCCTTCTGAATTTTCAATTTCATCATCCACCTTGAGCTCACCATTCTAGAATATAAACTTTAAAACTTTTTGGAAAAAATCAATTTTATTATAACATATATCATATGAAAAATAATAACAATTAATAACTTGATATTTGGTAAAATATCTGATCAAAATATATACCCTTATTATTTTTGTAATCAATGAAAATTATATAAAAATTTTTAATGAAAATCCTCTCTTTTTATAGATCATGATATGAAAGAACATGTAGTGCTGATCAAATTTCTATGTTTTGAAAATTATAATAACACACATGTGATAGTCTTCTAAACGTTATATTTTTCATCTACCATAATTATAATCCAATAATAATTTTTGAAATATTTATCAACAATAATCAGGATTTCGGGTGAAATAATGATAATTTCATCAGAACTACTCATAATTTTCATTGTTTTTACACACTTGATTGCTAGTATTATATTTTTTGTCATAAATTTTATTCAGAATATTGAGTTTAATTATATAACTCATTTCAAAATATCTTTTTTATTATATATTTCAAAATAAACTTGAGTATTATGAGAAACCACTTCAACCATCACTTATGTCCATTAGTATCTATTATTATCTCATTATATTTCATTATTTTCAAAAAAACAAGAAAATATTTTATTGATTTACTATTATAAACTATGTAAATGAAGTAGAATTTATATGTGGTCTTTTAAAAATTCTTTTAATAACTTAACAACATTATTTCTCGAAGTTTATATCAATAATATATATCCTCATTTGGTTACTCTAGAAATTTTACAAATAATTTCCGTTTTATTTATATGTAACAAGTCTTTTATACTACATTAAGACCCTTTATGTTATAATTATTACTAAAAACACCACATATTTTATTTTCACAATATTTTTTCATAATAAGAACTAATTTAGAAAATAGAAAACTAATTTTATTACTGGTCTCTAAAAATTTGTTACGGTTCCCTATACTGATAATATTGTTCTTCGTATGTCCACCAAACTCTAGTTATTCATTTTAAAAAATATGTGTTTTATAGCGTAAAATATTCATTTATTATCACAAAATTCTCATGGTATGATAAAATTTATTTATTCTCATAGTTGGATTTATTTCCACATTGAAATACATTGATATTACATCCAATTTAAATTTGGAACAATGATGAAAATTCTCCCTATTCTCATGAGATTTCAGTTTTCTCAACATAATGTAAACCTAATTCATATGAGTAAAAAAATTTCAAAAGAAATGATATAATTTTCTATATTTTTTTGAATTATTGATCATTAGACTAATCATATATGAATTTACCAAATCAATTGGAATCACTGTTTTTATGTCAATAATATGGTCACTTTTTTAACAAATTTCAATTCATTAAATACAACAAATATGTTAAGTCATTCAAAACTCATATTTATAAGATTTCACAAACCTTCGTAGTAGATAAGTGTTTCCATGATGTTTTCAAACAAATGTGTAGTGATTCTAAAAAATAACTCCTTCTCCAATTTCATACTAAAAAATGTGTTTTAATAGTTGAAAAAAATGAAGGATTTTAACTTGTTCATTATCCCATATTGATGATTTTTTATTAATTTAACATGAATGTATACGTTTATTATTTTGAAAAAAACTAGCCCATTCCACTATGAAAATAATTACAACCACTCAAGAGGTTTCCCTTTAACCCATCAACAAAGAGAAAAATAATTAAATAAATATTATTTTCATAAATTTTTATGATTCCTAAAAATATCACATTATCTTGAAAATAATTTTAAAAGTCTAACTAATCCATAAAACATACAAATATCCTTCAAAATATTTTTTTAATTCATTTATATTTGATGAGAATACACTATCCATTTTTTATGTTTTCTCATTTAAATACATTTTTAGATACATCATCCACCATATATTTCTCTTTACTACTCATATACTTAATAGATTTAGAGTTTCAACTCTCCACTAACTACTATTGTTATAAATTAATACTTTATTCCTTATGAATCTAGGTTGATCACACCCACCTAAATTTCCATAAGTATATCAAAAGAATAAATTTATTTCAAATTATATTTTGGAATATATCTTAGATAGACACATTTATCTACAACATATATCCCACTAAATTCATTCCCTCTAGTAGATTAATTATGTGACAAGTTATGTCAATATACATAAGAATATTTTTTTTATAATGTATTACACACACAATAGAAGTAATATTGTATCTAGAATATTCTATTGGTCAAATAATCACTATATTTCCCTAATTTTCACAAACACCACTACTATATTCCCATAATAAATTTTATAATTTAATAGATGTGGGAAAAATAAAAAAATCGAGAATATTATTATTGAAATTGAAAACATGGTCCACTAATTTTAATGTTTCTCGTATTTCGTTGTCATAATTTTAAAAATAAAAAAGAAAATTATGAAATTATTTTATAAATTTATCAATTATTTCCCATTATCCCTTATCTAATCTTATTTTCTATGAAAAAACTATATAGAAATTTTAACAATATTGTCTCTCACTTCTTGGATGGTATTGATATCACTTATATTCCATACAAAAACATATATTTTGATAATAATATTGTTGTTTTAATAATCAATGAAATTCCTTACAGAATGTTTATTTTTTCATTAATTTCTTACTTTATTAATTTTCTTCTATTTTCCATAATGTTAATCATAAACACTATTTTCAATTAAAAAACATTATTTGTTTCTTCATAAATGTTCTCTATTTTTTCTTATCCACTTCCTACTATAATATTAATTTTATTAATTTTATTTATATATAAAATCTTGAAGTCCTTAAATAAATAAATCTTAATTCACTTTAACTATTTTAATCACAATAATCCATATCATGTTTTGAGAGAAAAATCATTTTCATTAAGAAAAATTCTTTTACCTTGACATAATTAGAAAACATAAATGGTATTTTTCCATTTTTTTACCTTTTTCTCATTGAATATATTTCCTAAAAATTGACAAGGAGTCATTGATATTTATGGAATCCGGATCATATATAGATTTTTCATCATGAGGCTTCTTTATATCAATACTCCTTAATCATATAGAATATTTGAATGTTGCAACTTTTTTATATTTTTATTTATTTTTAATCGATGCCCATATATCATATCAAATAAATTAATGATGTAATTGGGTTTATTAATGTTTAAATAATCCATTTATTGATCCTTGAATGGTTAGAAATTGGAAACAATCACATCTGATTAAATGTTACTATGTTTTTTTACCAAAATAGAGTCTTTATGATATATATATAACATTGAATAAAGTTATGATTTTCATTTACTTATTGAAATAAATCATCTAATTATAAATCATACACCATAAAAATATCTAAAATAAATTGTATGAAATTTTTATAATCATGAATAAATAAATTTATTATCTTCTTGAATAATATATTAAAATTTTATACATATTAAATTCCCTATTTTAAAATGCATAACCTGTCTCAATTCTTCTTATTATGGTAATTAGAGTAAGATATTTCATGATATCACATCAACTTAAATATTATTCATATCTTAAAAATGGATGGTTGTCCCATCATCAAGAATTTTTAAACCTTTATCTATGATTTCAAAAACATATAATATAATGGATGGGATATATGGAACCATCTAATCGTTCTATTCATGAAATCTATTTTCACCAAACAAAAAAACAAACAAATTTTTTATATTGATAATAATCTCTTTATAAAAATAAATCAAAATATGTAATGCATATGGAAGAACACATTAAATTGAGAATACAATAAATATATTTAATAATAATCTATAAAAATATATTTCATTGATACCAAAATGGATTTCAATTATTTATTTGCTACAAATTTATCTTCCCGTGTTTAATATAGTAGACCACCGATGAGGGTGTCAATTTTATTCAAAAACAAAAACTAAACCTAAAATATAATTATCCTCATTATTATTATATCATAATATCAATGATTAAAATCAAGAGATGAAAAAAAGGGATAACGAGGGATAAATAACACACACATAATACAATATTATTTTATAATGATCACACAATTTCTTTGAGTATTTAATCTTTAATTTTCAATGATTGTGATCCAATAAGAAGAAGTATTATAAAAATTAATTTCAACAATACAACTATTCTTATACATTAATCTCCATGTTCCTTAAACTATTGTTGAACTGTGTGCTTTATTTTTTCTCCTAAATCCTTCTTAAATTCTATCCACTGTTCTCTTTGAATGATATGGTCAACTATTTTAATGTATCTTCATAATATTCACAACATTAGTCACTTTTTTAATGAAACATAAAAAATAATGTCACAATTTTATTCATTTCGGTGAACGTTTTTATAAATATTTATATTTAAATCTTGATAATGAAATCCAATTTTTAACTTCCTCAAATGTTCAATAGGAACTAATGTTTTTTTAACCTTCATTGATTTCATTATAGGGTGTTTATATTCCCCATTTTATAATAATTATAATAGAAATTTTCATTAAAATATCTTCATAATTGAATTAATTAATAGATAATAAAAACAATGTTATGAAATATCAAAATTCAATTCACATTGAAAAAACATTCTATTAACAGTGATTATTGATATAAAATGTACTATTATAACACAATCGCACATTACTGATCATCAAAATATACGCATAATTGAAATTTTTACAAACATCCTTGGAATTGTTTTTATAAAAAGTCATGACTTATTTTTATAGCATAATTATGATTTATATGATCAACCGATAATTAATATGAGATAAATCATGTTGAAACTTGTACACATTACTATTTAGTTTTTCAGTGCAAAACAAAATTGGATTCATTTGTTTCTATATATCTATAATCAACATCTAAATCATGAATGAGAATGTTGAGAATAAGTAAAATTATAATCCATTATAAAAAATCATAGGAGAGATATTTATACAACATACCGTTATATTGAGGATGAATTTGATATATTACCAATCCGTAGTTTTAATATAAATGCTATATTGGCCTAGAATTAATTGAGTCCTTCTCAATTACTCAATTTTCTTAAACATTCTTATGTTATCTTAAAAATTCTTTATATATATGGTCTATTAATGAATATAAAGATAAAATGTATAAATAAATAATTAAAATTTTATATTGGAATATTATTATGTAAAAATCACTTATAAATCAAAAATATTAAAAAGATCTCTACCAATACATATTTCTTGATTAAGTGGAAATTGATCTAACCTCATTAGTCTGTATGAAACTAATTGAATAACTATGTAACAAGACTCTATTTATTGATTTAATGATAAAAAACATCATTTATTTATCTAACCATTTCATTTATTTTTATTTCAACTTTTATGTTTGAGAAACATGGAGGTCATTAATAAAAAAAATCATAGATTACAGAAAAGTATTAAATTTCATTTTGAAGGCCATTATATGGATCAATAGTGGATAGCTGAAGTGAAACCACCAACTAGTGAGTGTGGTTTCTATAAGTAAGTGATACTTTTTAGAGCCTACTGGCTAATCCATGAGACACACTAGTGAGTGGGTATGGTTTGGATATTGGAACATACCACCAGATAGACCACCAAAAAGATTGTGGATACTAACATTTTGCTACATCATTATGGGAAGAATGCCAAATATTTATTTTTGGATGTTCTCTCTGAGCTCTATCACATCACAATGAATCATATTAACTCCAAAGACACCAATGTACCTCAAGGGACTATATATTATATATATACAACCCCAGAAGTTTTGAAAAATGCTATCAGGTATGACATCCCAACCCGAGAGCCACTGAACGGTGCCCCAATCTGATTGGCCACATGCCCTCAAGCACGCATCCCTGTATCCCAGAGGGTGTCGACTAGAAACGATTTTCTGCTAAGTTAGTCTTTGGGAGAATATATCCTCTTTTATCAAAATAATACACCAATAGAATAAAATAACAATAACCATGCGTTGAATCGTATGAATAATCAAAATAAATACATGTCATATGAAATCCTAAACATGAAAATACAATACAAAACGGAAAGGTAAAACCTGCTATGATAATTTAATGTCATGTTTCTACAATGAAACTCAATGTAATGACACAACGTCCCCAATGTGGGTCCCAAAACATGTCTGGTTTCCTCTCCCATTTTCCAATACCAAACATCAACGTCTCCTAGGGCCTTTACCTTATTATATTTTGCAATAAAAAAGTATAGTCAGGTGCTGATCAGACAGCCTGAATAGGGTGTGAGTACAACCCAACAGGACACCACCAACGATGAAAAAAATGAGTCCAGTCTAAAGATAATACATGATGTATTATGAAGTAATAAATACAATTCATAATTTAAATTGTTATCACATTCTCATTTAATCTTTAATCAACACATTAGGCCAATTTCAATTCATGTTTCCAATTCTAATAATCATTCAATGTCATTAATCATTTTTTTTAGGTTGACATGCATATAACCCCAAATCTCATTTGAATCATCATTGATTATTATCATTAATTTTGTGTCGGTTATCCTACTTAGCACCAAAAATCACATTAAGTATAGGAAATCATTCCTAGCACTCCTTTTCCCATTCAATGTAGTTCATAAGGCCCAGAACCCCATAATATAAATATTTGATTAATATAGGGGTGGATCTCCAGGTCCAAGCGTCAAATTCTAATTGGTCTATAATTCCATGTCTAACACCACAAAAATCTCAACCATTTAATCATTCATTAATTCACATGATTTTTCCACATCATTCTGTTACTAATCCATCAATTAGTTAAACATTTCAAAGAAAATTCTTAATGTCATCAACTAACTGAGACCATAATCCATTAATAAATTAATCAATTAATTAATCAATCAACACAATTATCATTCCATAATAATTTCTTCACAATTAAAAATCCATATCAAATCTCAAACTGTCATAATTAATTCATAAAATTAATTAAATTTATCAAATCTCACCTTTTCATAATTAATTTTCATAATTAATTATACTTGATCAAAATCATGGATCATAATTACATATCAAAATTAATTATATTTGGTCAACATAATGGCACATAATTCATCCTCCCAATCATTCATATTTCATTTCAAAACATCATTTCATAATTATTTTCACCCAATTAATTATATTCACACAATAAATTAAACTTTTCACAGACAATATCTCAACCCATAATCAATATCCAAAATCGAGAAACCACCCTTTGTTTGTTTCGTGATTCAATTCTCAATTAAATCCCAATGAAATCGTAAGCCAATTCCACATTATTAATTTCCTAAATTTAAGAAATCAATCAACAAGAGAATCAAGAAATATCATAAAATCATACACATATCAAAATCATGACTATGGTAGTTCGATGCAGACCACCTAACATAGTTTATTTATGGAAGTTACCCTAACAAAAATCACCAAAATTCAAGTGTCACAACATCATCGATCAAGCTCTGGATATAAATCCCTAAATCCAAAAATATGATCAATGGAGATCAAGATCATTAAAATATTGACCTATATCCACAATCCTAGACATATATATCAACCAATTTATTTAGATACAATAAAATGAGGGAGATCATCCATGATAATTTCAAGAAAAGATAAGAGAAAGAACGGGAGAATCATCAGGATGAAATCAACTTACCAAGAGGAGAGAGAATATTCAAACTAAGCTTTAGATCTCAAAAAATGTGCTCAGATCCCCTTAGAATACCTCACTATGGCTTTGGTAACACCTATAAATTTTTAAACCAGAGCCTTGGTTAAATTAAAGAGGTTTCGGGGATTCTGGTGGTTTTAAAACCAATTTTCAGAATAAAATTGGACTTATGCCCAGTTTCACCTGGGAGGCCACACAGTTAAGACATACTATACATCAACCATTTTTCCTTACACTAACCAAATGACTTGATTGTGCACGATTAGGAAAACTGTGTGCCAACCATGCCTACTTCCACTATCCACATAGTTTGGCAAAACTGTGCGCAAAATTTCCACAAACCATATCTTCACAATTCCTTAGAAACATCACCCAAACACACCCCAAGTCATAACCCATCCCAAATATAAATAATATAAAACAAAAAATATCTAAAAAAACACCCTAGATTACTCTAGGAAAGGCCATGATCTTACACCTAGTTTATATTGTTTCTCACTCTCTTGATCTTACATTATGTGTTTCATTATTGTAATCAATTTCACTATTTCTATTATCTCTCTTTCTCATATTTTATCATATTATTTTTTTATAAAAAAATATTTTTCTTGTAATGTTTTTATTCTTAAAAAACCTCATTTTATTTATTTTTCTTCTAGGGTTGTCATTACCACAATACCGAGGGAATTGAGATCTCACTACTATTAATGTGTGAGAGTGTGGATTTATTAGTACAACCATAAAAAATAATGCATTTTTGGTTTATTTCATTATCTATTTAAATATAATATTGTTTTTTATTCTCAAGTATCATGTATACCATTAATGAAAAGGGGTTAATCTAAAACCTCGGAAGCCATACTGGAAGGAGGCATTGTGACACATCTTATGTTTTATAAAATAATATTAATCAATGTCTTATGCATTGTATTTTGTTTTATATTTGTATTGTAAATTCTATGATTAATATTATATATTATGATTTTTCATTTTATTTCACTTTATAATTTAATTTCACAATTTCCTTTCATTTATTATAATATATTAAAAATAAACTATCCCAACCCCTTCTTTCAAACATAAACTGGTCAATAGTTTCTATCTGAGGAATCTGTGGTTTATATAACATCACTATTTTCATGGAATAATATTAATGGATTTCATATAGATCTGTCACCCAGAGGGATACTAAAGGAAACTAAATGGTTTGATACCCATTCATTAATGAATCATTTTACACTTATTGGAAAACTAACATGTTTATTTTTCTCATATGTATAAGATATCAAATTTTAGATAATAATAATTATTGGATACTCTCTCCGTATGTTATCAGAGGAAAAATAGATTCCGGAAGATATTTTTAACTTTTATATTAACAGAATAGACATAAATTATCTTTATTTTGGACTATAATGATATTAATTTAAAATATTTATTATTTGTAAAACTACTCATGAAATTTGAAAATTTTAAAATGGCATTCATGAAGGTTCTAACTATTTAATTGAAGCTATGATTGACATACACAATCAAGAATTTTTGAGATTTATCGTGAATCAAAAAATGAGTTTATAACTCAAATTTGTACCCATTTTATTTAATTTTTATGTTGTATAAATTCTGTTAGTGACTATATATCTATAGAAACTCTTTTGAATAAGATTCATTATGTTATTATGATTTTATGAGAACCAAAATAAATGGTGATTCAAGAAGAATAAATACCTAAAATATTTTTATAGATGAAATAATTAGGCCTTTCATTATATATGATATTAATATAAATATCCAATTAAAACAATCAAATGAATTAATTTAATTAATTAATTCAGTTACCTTCAAATAAAATTTATGGATAATAATTCAGAAGTGATTTTAAACATGCACCCTTGGCCAAAATGATGAAAATTTTCAAGAAGAAGAATAAATAATTCCATTATTCCAAAAAGTGAAAAATTATTCATGATTTTTTTATATTAAAAAATTGGATAAATGGTAAAGATAAAATAAAAAATTCTATTAGAGTATCAGCATAGTGTGTTGATAATGAATCTCCCTCCCCAACCGAGTTATGTGATGAAAGTGAAAATGTCTAATAGCCCAATCAAAGTTAATTAATAAAGTAAATTCTTTGAATTCCACTTATTATTAAATTAATTTATGTTATAATGACCTTACATATTCAATATATCAAATTTTTAGATAGATTTTTGGAACTGAGAAAATAATCAAATCGAGTTAAAGAATATATAATCAAGTAGTTAATAAAAGGTATAAACTATCCATAGAAATGAACAAATTATTGTTAAAATTTAAAGAAAAAATGAATGTAAAAAAATTACAATATTATATTATGGATATTAGGAATTAGATTTTTAAATTCACTGAAGAATAAAAAAGAATAAATGAAATTCCATGTTCCTAATGTCATGCAATATTTTTTAAATTTTAGTATCTGTTAATGAAATTACATAAAAATGTACATGTTTTGTGAGAAAATGACATCAAAATAAAATATTTAATTATTGTGAAAAATAAGGCTTCTAAAAAATGAGTATAACTGTAAAAATTCTAGATATTTTCCCCCAAAATTAATTCATATAAAATTTAATTCAATGTTTATAAATATTTAGAGAAAAATATGGGATCTAATATATCTTCTTGCTAACATTAGTGGACCCAAATTATGCTTCTTTTAAAGATATTATTTATTTATTTTTTTGATGTAGAAATTTATTAAGAGGAATTCACAACTATGATATGTTGTTTTTATTTTATTATGGGGGTGGGGTTAGGAATATCTATCTTGTAAAATTTACAATTCTTGTACACATGAATGAGTTTGACCAATTCCTTTATTTTTAATTGATAGTTAATTTCCAAATTTACCATCAGTTGAATTAATATCTTACTATGTTAATTATAAATAATTATATAATCTTGAAAATAAATTTTAACAGATCATTTATATTTTTTTTAATATATATTGAAATTTAATTAGATATTTCTTTCAGTTATCAATTTGTTCTTAAAATATTTTTTTTTAATTATTATTATTTTATTCTGAAAATAAAATCAAAATTTTTATTTTAAGGGTTTATTAATTTTATACATAAAAATACTTCAAAATTTAAATTTTATCCATTATTAAATTGTAATATTACAATACGGTTCATTGAATTAGACTAAAATTATAATGTTATGGTTTTTTGTAAATTGTTTTGAATGATCATATAATATCATATTCATTTAATATAATTATCTACTATTCCACTAATGTTTTGAATAATTGTGTAATATTTTTAAATTTCGCTTTTAATAATCCTAGGAACTCACTAGATAGATAGTGGTAATGCACTAGGTAGCCATTGGGATTCATTGAATACCAGATCTATAATTCTCCCTCTAGCTTCTCGTTATCTCTCACTATGACACTAATGGATATGGGTTAACCATTATTGATTCTCCTATGGTATGGGAAATTCATATCCTAGAACCAATTTCCCCCCATTACATGTTTCCTCAACATTTCATGTATTATGAACTTGTTTATCCTACCATAACTCTCTTAATCCTTACCTCAATCGTTTATTTGTTCCCTTGTTTTCATGTCTATTTGAGTCTCTTTGGGATGATGACCCAAATGAGGGGAATTTACCAACCTATAGAGAATAATATCATATTTATAATATTTAAAATTTGAATAATATTTTATTTTTTGTATTTATATGCATTTTTCATTACAATTTAATGCTTATCGATGATATATTCAATACATCAATGGGATTTCAAAATCTCTATTTTATTAATGTAAATGTGTTAAATATAATTCCTAATATTATCCTTTATGATATTAATAGAATCATTATCTATGATGAAACCATATGAAATAAAAATATTTTATTCCCTTTTTTTCATTAAATATATTCTTATATCTAAATTTTAATTCATTATCTGTTGAGTTAGGATTTTTATAAATTTTTACTGAATTTGATTTTTTTATTGTATTATTTCAGTATTATATTATATTTTTTAATTTATAGATATTTTTAGTAGGATATATTGATTTTAAAATAATAATAATAGAATATTATCGGTTAAATTATTTTATTCATTGTCATGATATTTTTCTTCATATGCAAGATCTTTTATAAATTTTTTATAAATCCATTTTATTCTCTATCCTATTTTTATTTAAAAAACAATGAGAAACATGGATATCAATTTATATGGAATATGTTTTCACTTATATGACCTTCTATAAAATATCCTTAAGTAATTACTAATTACTTATATGAGTTTGTTATGTGTCCTATTTTGTTCTTAACATTCTCAAGGTGGGACCAATCATATTCTCTAAAGGTTCTCCCATTCAAATTATCCAAGAATTTCACTAATTTTAGTTAATTGTTTTTATTCCAAAACATTTTAATGACCCATTTTTATTCTATTTAAGTCTATCTTTTAAAAAAATTCTGATTTAATTATTCAATTGTTTTTATTATATATATGTTATCGTTTTTTATAATAAAAAAATGGTAAAAAATATACTCAAGAAATGGAAATCATTGTAAATCATAGTATTTACTGAAATTTTGTTTTTTTATTTCCTTTTAATTTCATTTTGAAATATTTAAAATATTTTAAAAAGTTCTTGGGTGGTTTTTAATTTGGGTCAATCAGGTCATATTTTTATTAGGTATTATTTTAATTTAAGAGTTTGTGATCATTATAAAAGGGGATATTAGTGTACCTTACTCTCTTAAAAGCATTAGTGATCAGAAACACAATTTCTTTTTCAAACCATTTTATTTTATGTTATTTTATATTTCATGATTGATTATATTATTTTATAAAAATCTGATCAATTCATGGGTTCAATAGGACCATGTAATTCAATTTTGAAGGCAATAGTGGGGATGAATTTGTGGCTTTCTGAAAGAAAGGAGATGACTATCTGGTGAGTCATCCGGTAATAGTTGTTAATTTAAAAGTTCAATGAGCTAGCTATGGGTATTTATCAGTTAACTGGTGAGGTCTAGATAAGGGTAACTACTACTGAACATACCATTTCCTTTCTAGAAGATCCAAGTGTCCAGTGAGAGAATTTAATGATAAAATAAAAATATTCCATTTTATATGTTCTCCTAAATATCTCTCCACTTTGAATGGGTCCTATTGTCAGTAGATCCCCCAAGAGAATCATTCTAACTTTAATTCCTATATATACACCCCTTTATGTTTTTGAAGAAAATTCAACCATGTTACTATCGTTTGTACCTTACTAGAGATTGAATTTTTTGGTTCATTTTAGTAATAAATATTCCACTTTATAAAGATTATCATTATAAATTTTCTCATTTCATTCATACTATGAAAAGAGAGAGTGATTGTGTAGTGTTTATATTTAATATACCTGTCTTCCATTCTTTTTATTACTCTATTGTCACTACCATATAAGTGATGGATTTGGGTGCTCACTGCGTTCAACGCGAGGGATTGTGGGTTGCTTCTTACAAGTAATAAATATATATTTTTTGGTTTTCATTATATCTCTATTGAAACTAAAATGTATTTGTTCTTAATGGGTACCATGGATACCATTAAATCTAATAGGTTGATTTAAAACCTCTTAGTGTTTGAGGGGAGGTGATATACAGACCCATATAAACTCTATCTGAACTCCATTATCAAAGTTCCATTCCATGTAATTTATTTTATTTTTCAACAGTGTTTATGATTTTGATTTTCATATATTTTATTTACTTGATTAATTTCAATTAATTGTTTTATTTTATTAATATAATTATTTATTTATATTTTATTTTAAAATATAAATTCACCCCTCTTACAATCATTCTCTAAAAAATAATAACATCACTATTCTATGTTTATGTTCGTATCCAAAGCACAAAATTTGTTGAAATATCTTTTAGCTTACATTTTGTAATCCGAAGAGTTGTTAATAAACATATAAATTTTTATATTATTCTTACTAATATCAGTTTATTGAACAACATACAAAAAGATTTTTTGTCTCTCTAAATGATATGCTATATATATATTCTTTTAGTGTAATAATACATCAGGGTTGTAATCATAAAAATAAACCAAAATTTATTTTGAAATGATCTAATAATTTATTCTTTTAAAACATTGAAAACATCCACAATAAGTCTCGAATAGATAGATAAATCATCTTTTAGATCCTATTCATAAATTACTACCTTACCATTTAATTAACCACACATCTCATCATATTTAATATTAAATAATTTTCATTTATTTCTTTAAAGCACATGGCAATAAGTTGAATTTATCCAATCAAAATCATGGTATATATCATCTATTATAAATTTAGATTAAAATATGATAATAAAATCAATGACATTGATTATTAATATACTCTTTTCATCACTATATATTGAGTGTTTTGAATAAATGAATCAGCTTTAAAATTCCTCTACACCAATGTACTTAATAATTACCAATATTGTATAGAAGGTGATTAACCAATCATTATTTATTCATATTTGAGTCCAAATGAGAGATAATATACCAAAAAAATTATGATCATAACACATCATATATTTTTCACCAATTTTAATTTAATTATATTTTCCAAGAGTTAATAATTATAAAAACGTATAAATAATGTGTTATATAATTATTTTTAGTATGTCCTAAGTTCCGCAATTAAAAGATATTATGTACTCTACATTCATAATAAGTCTTCCCAGACCATATCTAAATAAATAAAATTATACTATATAGACTTCAACATATTCATGTAATATAAAAAATCAAAATAAGTTAATTTATTTAAATAATTAATCAACTACATCTTACAAATTCTGAATAAATTCAATTATTACACTTCTATTTATCCAATCTATCACCAGTGAAGACAATTTTGGATATACATTAATAAAACAAATATAATAATAGGGTAATAAATATAATAATATAAAAAAGGTTATCATATATTTCCTATGAAAGATCCATTTTTAATTTCATAGGGTCTACAAAAATACATTTCACTGAAATAACATGTTCAAAAAATTTTACTTCAGAATAAAATAATCATTTATAAAGTTTATAATGAAAATTATCTTCTCATAAAATCTTCATTATTATGCTTAAATGATTTCAAAAATTTTATTATTCACTTATAAAATTAAGTCCAACATTTTAAGCATTAAAAAATAAATTAAATGATTTGAAAAATTTGATTCCTAAATTCATTAAATACCAAATCATTATTTGTATTCTGATAAGGCATAATGAGATATTGATATTTTTTATATCATATTCAAAAATCAATATTTTTTACATCAATATCCATCACCCTCAATTGATGATACCATGAAATTTAGGAAATCAAAGAACAAAATTTCATTCAATTAATCAAAAGAAAAAAATCCTCAAATGGGATAAATGATATTTATTATATATTAATAACTCATTAAATTTTAAATTATATATAATTAAATATATAATTTAAATATATTTAATAACAAGTAAAAATGTTTTTTCCAAGGAAAAAAATTTTAAATAAATCTGTTACATTTTAAATCATAAATTTCATATGTTAAAAAATAGAATAGTTTTATGAAATTTATCAATAGAAAAAAAAATCTCATTTTCCTCATTACTAAAACTTCATAAAGAAAATAATCATGATAATTATTTACCAAAAATAGAAATTTTATTTTATCTTCTTATTTAACTAATCAAGAAAAAAACACATCGAATTTAAAAATAATGGAATATTTTCATAGACTATTAGGACCACTCTGATTGCATTGATCTTACAATCCACTTTGAAATTATAGACATGATAATCAAGTGAGATTAAATAAACCCTATGAATACAATACCATACACAATATTTATATCTAACTAAAAATATCAATTTTGATAATAATTTCCAAATTTTTTATCTCAATAACCAAAAATAACCATGATATTTCTAAAATTTATTTCATAATTTTAAATAGTCCACATTTGAATTATTTTTCATTTTATTGTCCAAATTGCATATTATTTCTCCTAGAATAAGTAATTAGATTTTCATAAAAATCTAGTTGATCTACTATCAGTGAAAATTTAAACCAATAAGATATATAAATATAAAGAAATAAATAAATTAAGGTAGATTTATCAAATATTGAACCATATAAAATATCATATTTATCCTAATATTCTACAAGTATTTGTTTTGGAATAAATATTTTCCCACATTCATTGTAGTATTACAATAATGAGAACTTTAATTCATCCAATCCCATCAACATGTAAGTTCCATTATAAATATTTTGACTGACATACTTCTTTCTATTGTTTGGTAGAAATATCAATTGAAAATGTAGAAAAATTAAAAACCAAAAATATTTTTTAAGGGGTCTATATTACAATAATAAATAATTTGTTTCTGTGAAATAAGAAATTACTTCCTACTATTTCCCAAAAAATGACTAAAAAATCTATTTTAGTTACTTTATGGATAAATTGATTAAATTATTTTCTAAATTAATTTTTTATTCAAAATAAACCCACCTTTTATGTTTAGGGGAACCCTTACAAAAAATAATCCATTAATATGTTATATTGACCTAATAATTAAAAATACCCATACATTTAAATATTCAACTCAAATATAATGAAAAATAAAAAAATTAAAATTCATTTATATTACCTTGTATGGAAATCAAGGACAACAATTTATAACATGATATTTTAACCTGTGTGATGACCTAGGGAACATTTCATTAATTATTTATGGTATCTACTTGATGATTTCGATTAAACTATCAATGTTAGAACCACTAATATAT
This sequence comes from Viscum album, assembly GCA_963277665.1. Lineage (NCBI taxonomy): Eukaryota > Viridiplantae > Streptophyta > Magnoliopsida > Santalales > Viscaceae > Viscum > Viscum album. Next base: position 191,527,761 of record OY728126.1, read on the forward strand.
TATCAACAATAATTTATTGGCTGATTTGACATGTCATATTTTCTCAATTTAATGAATATTTTCTTCCTCTTCTAGGGAGAATAATTTTTTTCAATACTGTAAACATTAATATAATTATCCATGGTCATTTCTCCCTTAGTGAAAACCATAGAATAATTAGATCAATTGGACAATACAATTTATTATAGAATCCTAGGTCAGTTTCATACCCAAAATTTTTTAATCTTTAAATTATATTTATTCAAGATCACTTTACACAATCACAAAATAATTAATTAAATAATAAAATTATTCATAATTCCTTATTATAGGTTTAATGATTTTAGGTCATCATTATTATTAGTTTTTAATGATAAAATTATTGATAAAATAGTGTATAAAAAATTATCCATGTGAGATATTTTAATAATTTATCATCTTAAACTCTCAAACACTATAATTTTTTAAAGGATATTTTATACAAAAGAGGTATATAAAAATACATGATACAATGTAATCCTTATATTAATAATATCTTTATCATGTGATATACACATATAATATTTTGTAATGTAAATATAAAGTTTCTATCTTTGGGAGTAATATAGTTTTATAACATAGAGATATATATTAAAGATTCATCTAAAAGAGGAAGTGATATAAGAATATTTCATGGTTAGTTTTCCTGTGATAAGAAATATCACATGAAGTTCTCTGATACCAATAGACACACCCCTAAAAATAAGCAAGAATAACACCGATGAAGGAAGAATCATTAAAAAAATATAATTTTAACACTACACCCCCGATACTACAATGTTTTTAGTGTAATAAAATTATATGAACTATGTAATCAGTGATTTTGAAAGGTTGTTGGAGAGAATGAAATAAATACACATAATGAAAATAGAGTACAAGGTTCACATTCGCTAAAAAAGTGAAAAATATTGGATTTTCAATATATTTTACCCCATTTTATATATTCAAGTCTTTATTATCAATGAAGAAAATATAATTTGATAAGGAGTATTGTTAAAGAATTCCAAAATATAATTACTATTTTCCATAGTGGAGTAATATGAACAAACATCATTGGAATGATAAAAGGAAATGCTTGATTATTTTTCATGGGTCACTAACTAATGGTTGATGTGTGTACCATATTCATATAATCCAACCCATCCCATTTTCCTCAATCATACTCTATAAAATTTTTAGATGCATATTTTAATGTTTAATTATCAATCAAAAAGTGAAAAATCAAAAATTTATATTATTAATATTGTCATTTAATAATTTTTTGTATTATAAAAAAATATTGGTCAAATAATGTTATAAAAATAAATAATGAAATGTCTTAAATAACTATGAAATTCTCAACCAAATCAGTAAATTTATTATATTTTGTTTAGTCATTATTGTTATATAGGTTAATTATTTAAATATTGATAATCCTTCAAAAAACTAATGAAAAATATTTATGTTGTATTCTAAAATAACCATGGTGTGGTCCATTGATCATTTACTCCATTAGCTATGAAATATTTTATGACCTATAAATTTATGATTAGTTTCAAATACTATGGAGTAATATATAATATTATGGTATTAAACCATCCTAGATAATGCCCAATCCTATAACTATCTAATTTTATTCAAGGTGAATAATTTTCACCATGTTTGAAACTCATTTTTAATTACAAAAATTTTGTATTATGGTGTTATTCATCTATAATAGTTAATCTATATTTTTCATGTAGGTGAACTACCAAAACTTCACAAGTAAACCTTAATGTGAAAATAAAAAATTTCACTGTGTTTCTCCATATATATGAAAAATATCATCCATTAATAGAATATTATGGTATAATGAAGTCCTTAGTGTGATATAGTTTTATAACCTAATGAAAATAACATTCACTTTTCATCCATATATCTTTAATAAATTGAAACTGATCGATTAACATGTTTAAAATAAATAAATAAATAGATATATTTACATATCATGAATTAGTAATTCATGAAACATAGTCACAATGTAATCCCATTGTATGAGTTAACTAAAATCTATATTACGATGTAATGTGTCTGTGGGAACATTAATACTCACTATAATGAAAAAAATTATTTTATCCATGTCACTTTAATATATCTTCAATATCTACTATTTTTAACACATTTTATAACATCTTTTTAATAATTTATATGTATTTTTTGGTAGCATGCATTGATATAAAAATTAAAATTTCAACAAACAACCAATTTTCATGTCTCCAACTTTAGGGAACCCCCTTGAAAATATTTGATACTTTTTTTACCTAAAGTTATAATGTATCTTCAATAATCACCTTGACTATTCCAAATAGATTATATATCACTGTAATGAATTTCCCCAGAATGAATGAGGAAAAATATAAACCATTTACCCAATGTAGTTTTCTGAAAAAATAAACTTCCATCAAAACTCTAGGGTATAGGAAACTAATTTTTGATAAGGGACTCATCGGGATTATAATAGATACAACTTTATTTAATGATTTTACATGGTAATATTACCATGTTATACATCGTCCATGATATAGTTGTATTTAATATCAATATGTTACAATAATGAATATCTTTTATATGTTTCAGATAAGTTGATTTTATTTTGGTTTTCACACCCATCCATAAATGGATCTATATAATCAAATATTATATCATTAAATCATGAATTCCTATAATAATTTATATGGAATTTCATAATTTACTCATCATTTTTTTCCTCTTTGTGCCACATTAATTTTCTTCTAAGGGTGTTATGATACCTGTATCCTCTAATAAAGAGTTCTCTTTCATTATTATACATTCAATCTCTTAATTTACCTACAAAGTGAACTTCTAAAAATAATAATGTCATAATTATTTATATTTTTTATACACCAATAAATATTTAATTTATGCAATAATATAACAAAATAAACCTGTTTATACCATAAGATATGATGAAATTTTGGATATTCTCAATTTCCCATGAAGTGTAATTTTAACATCATACCCATTCATGTAATTTTCAAGAAGAGTAAATAACTAATCACTCTTCCAAAAACAATATAATATATAGTAATTTATCTTCTACGGACTCTAATTTTATTCCCCATAAAAATAGGGCTAGATAATTCTCTTGAGTATTCTGTTCCAAATCATTCTGGAAACACATATACATACATACATTGATAAATAAATAATTGATATATAATTTTTACCACTTATAAATAAAATGCAAAATTTTATCTCAAAAATTATAGTCATATTAAAATATTTTATTAATTTAAATTATGAAATATGTATAAGTCGCCACTTAATTTCTATAATATTTTATTTTATCAAAATAAATATTCACAATGAGATACGTAGTGATACAATCAAGAAAAAAGATATTTTGGATTACTTTTTTTATTTGGTCATTCATTTTACATAGGCAATTGTTAAATTTTAAATAACATTGTTAGTTAATATGTTTAGTCCCAAATAAATATTTACTTAAAATTAACAATCAAGAACCTTCACTAGAAAATATAAATACATTTATTGAATCAATAAGATGTCAATTTAATAATTTTTGATTTCAAATCCATTGAAAAGAGTACTATTTCATTGAGAAATTTTTTTTAAAAAAAATACATATCATTTTATACATGAGTTTAGAGAAAGAGCATAATTATTTTAAAAAGAAAAAAAAATGAGATTATCACACAAAAACTAGATGAGAATTATTTTACAACACTTCTCCTTTCTCATAGATAAAATTTTTGAAAACTCGTTCTATCACAGTGAAATTATTTTATTAGGGTGTTATTGTCATTCCCTATTTTCATTTTATCAAATTTTATTTAATTAAAATTCTATAAGATTAATATAATATTCATATTTTATAGTTTCAATAACACTGTTCTTGTTAACCTTTGAATGAAATATAATGTGATTGGATATTATAATTGAATTTAATTTTTAAAAAAAATTGTTGATATCTATGATGATACTTTGGAGAGATATATGTAATCTCTATTATTATTTAATTGATCTACCTTTTAATGCATATTTATCACATAATAAATCTGATTAATCCCATACATATTGTAAAAATATTATAAAAATCGATTTATTTCCTTGTAAATCATCTATTATATCTTGAAATTCATAAATATCATAACAAATCAACACTTATTTCAATTAATTACTCATATCCACTATGATAATGACATCATACCTATCAATGATATTCTTTAAATTCATACTATTACCCCTTTATATCCGTCACCATGGTGTACAACCATAAAAAATAAATTTTAAATCTAATTCATTAAATTTTCCATAAATGTTATATTCGATAGAATGATTTTATTATACTATGATATAATTTCATGGTTCATCCCATTTCATTCAAGAACTGGTATTTTTCTCTATTAACACATTATTTTAGAGTTGTGTATAGAATTATAAATTCATTAATAATTTCACTGATCTTATGATGTGATTCAAAATATAAATTGGTGTTTTGGGATAAATATTTAGACCAAAATATCATATAGTATACATAGTTTTCTTTCTAATATCTTGTAGATGAAATTTAATCATCCCAAGAACTTATGCATTACTCACTATGAAACTAGAATAACTTATATGACTATATACAGTTAAAAATAAATTAATTATTCATATAAATATATTTGTTTATTTTAGGCTCATTAAGACACACAGATTTTAATGTATACGTTCATGCAGAATCATTATTTTAATAACCATTAGTCTATGAATTTTTTCCACTATGATTCCATTATGATAAAAGTTACACGGGTTTCCACATTATTTTTTGTATTAAAAATAGTTGACATATCATTTTTCATTAAAATTATAATCATGTTATTTCGGCCCATATGAACATGTCATTCCTTCCAAAACTCATTTTCCTTATTTATACTCAATAAACAATAGTTTAATTTAATAAAAAAATTGAAATAGATATCAACATGTCTCTTATAAATTCATAGTTATATGGTAATCCATTAATATTTTAGTAACACTTCTATACTTATGGAAAATCATGTCACACCAATTGTAGATTGTTGAGTTAGACTCAAAAGATTGTGTCACATCCCACCAAGAATAAGAAAATAATTTTTTTGTTACCGTCTTATTACCGATTTTTAATACGTTAATTGAATTTAAATTTTAACTCACTTTCATTACCAAATGGAATAAAACCACCATCTTATTTATAAATACTGTTAAAATATTTCCACTTTTATTCAGGTGTGATATGAAATTACTATACAAAATCATATGAATTTATCATATTTTTGAATTATATGATACCTCAATTTCAAAACATTATTCTAAATCCTTTCAATTCTTATGGTATTTTAGAAATATATTTATTTCTAGTACCCTCATAATAAATTAATATTTTTATTTTTGGTACATTGTTCATTAACACATTTTCAATAATTTTCTTTATGTGTGATAAGGTTTTTTTTAAATTTTTTTCTATTATGATACATCGTTAATTGAATTTTTATATAATATCCCCTAAATAGCGATAACATGTTTTATATTGAGAAAATGAAATGATTGAAAAAATATTTCTTGTCTTATGACCATATTTAATATATGAAAATATATTTATTCAAAACTAAATTTATTCCTAGGATACAAATAATGTCCTAAAATATATGATTGTTTCCATTTCGTTAGTCATGGACTTTACTAATTTTCTTAAACTATCAAATTGTTCTCTAATCAATAATCCATTGTGTATTTGACCATAAAATTTTAATATATCTCCTTTATGGATTAAAAGTTATTTTTAATTTGATTTTATTTAAATATAATTTAATTAATCACATTTATATTACTTTAACTTGGAAAATAAATGGTTTTCATTGCATTATACTCATCACTTTATTTTATTCATTTTGAATCAATGTGCGTTTTTATGTATGTGTACTATTATTTATATGATAAAATTTTATTTTTTGAGTGAATATGAAATTTTTTTCCAATTTTACCAATATTATTATTCTTTTTTTAAATGTGTTACTACAAAATAAATGTTTAGCAATGTACAACTGAAATCATGAATTATTTCATCAAGAGAGTGAAATATTATTTCATTAAAATCAAATTATAAATGGAAATATCATGTATCATTTCACTACCAATATAAATGGAATTTATATCATCAAATTTTTGGACATTTAAATTTTTTCTCCATTATCCATAATTGTAATGGTTTTGATCGTTTATTAAATCTATTTCTCATTTATTTATATTCATTAATACAAAAAATTAAAATTTATTATATTTAATATTCTTATTCACTGAATTATTCATTATTTGTTGATTCATTGTAGTGCTTTTATTTTTTCTATGAATTATTTTTCACATTAATTATATTAATCAAAATTTACATCATTACATTCTATGAAAAAATATGAAAATCTATACTTTTAATTGAAATCCACTATATTTGTTGACTTGGTCATTCCTTTTTATTTTATTAACAAAAGATCACCGTTAATTCTTTCGTACTTTTTTCTCCCTTTGGATGATATTTATGACCGACTATCCTCAACCTTAATTTGATTCATCATTATAATTTTTTATAAAAGTTACAATCATTCGAAAATTGAAACATAAAGTGAATAATTTCCATCATAGTTACGTTCTCTACTTCCCATTCATCAAGAAAAAAGGATAAAAAATCATTGAAAATAAATCTACCTTGCTCAATATTGTATCATGCATACAATAGAACATATATTTAATGATTTTAAAGAAATTTGTTGTTTTTAAAATGGTATCCTTAAAATATGTACAACTCCTTTGAAAAGTGGGATATATTATTATATCCTCGATAATTAATATATTAGTTATCTTTTCATTTGTAATAAAAAATCTTGATCTAAATGGGAATATTTTTTAAATAAATTGTTTAAAAAAAATGACATCGGTTTCTTTTCAAAGATTTATTTTTCTATACCTTATTTATTTCATCAAATTGAAACATCAATTTTATATACCCATACAAATATTTAATACATAAATATATAGATAGTCATCTATATATCCATATATTCATTATAAAATGTATTAATTCATGAATCTATTACATTTTCGTCGCCTTCATAATTATCATGAAGACTCTTCGACATTTAATTTGTTGATTTATAACCTATAACTATTTTCAATTCCATATCAATGAGTACTAAGAGATTTACATTGTGAGAACTCCCATCAGCATCTTCAAATTTTATAATGTATATCCCAATCTCCTTTATATTGATCATCACCATTCTATGTGATGACAATATCAAAAACTAACATTGATAATAGATAATGGAAAATACACTTCATCACTAGAAATTATTTTTTCTTATTGAACAATACAATACTCATATTGTGTATAAAATTCATAGTCTCCAAGATCATTCATTTTTTTAAAAAAAATCATTGAAAAAAATATATATTATTGTGCGTGGACCCTGCTAAGTTATTCAAATAAGATCATGGTTTATAAACCAAGAACCAATTACTTGATACTAAATGATGTATGATTATTCAAATTGATGTGTCTAAAATATGATTTAAGAATTAATCAAACGATGTGCATTAGTGAAACCATAAATATTTTCCTCAAAACCCCTGAGACTCTAATATCAATTTGTATATGAATCTTTCATCGATATAGAAATCAATGATAAATATTGATAGTGAGAAAAAATAAATAAATGTATATAAATTAATAAAATTGAAAGGTTTGAAATCATAATAATAGTTGCTATGTAAATGGTGTTCAATAATTTTCACCGTACATCACATGTTCTTGTCATTATTATCATGGAGTAATAAGTGGCTGGGGTTGGATATTAATCCTAGAATTCTACTAGTATGAAATATATAATACAAGGAAATAATATTAACAATTAGTAAAATGACCTAACATAGATCATCCAATAACCAAATTCAGATAACTAATATACCCATTATTTACTTTATTGTCAACATTGGCGAGTTTAAAAACTAATAAACAGTATATTCTTGATTGGAATGTGGTTTTCATCATTATCGATTGATTGAAATAAAAAATGCATTCTAAATAACTAGCATGACATTAATATATCATTATTAATTAGAAAGTAAATTATTTTTTTCCATATTTTCTAGTATTTTAGGGATATTTATTTTACCTAGACAATGTTACATTAAAAAATCTATATGAAAATTCTACAACTTATTAAATATTCCAAATACACATATAAAATCAATCGATAAAACATAACCAAATATAATTACCTTGTAAATGAAAAATGAGAATAATTGGAAAATAATGAGTATGAGATGATGTAATATATGTGGGATAACCCATATTTCATCCATTTCACCATCTGATGCCGTGAAAATAATCTAGAAATTCTCATAAATCAGAGACATATAAAATCTCATGTGATTGTTATTTTCATTTATATAGTTTATGTTTTATGAATTATACATACATCTGAATTGGATGAATATAGAGAGGATTTATACTGTACCTAAGACTTGGTTACCTCCAAATCCTACATATATATCATAAAAATTATTTCTTTGAGTAATAGTATAGGATAGATAAATGAACACGTACACAATAAATATTCATTAAATTCCACATTATAATTTTAATAATAAAACTATTATAATGGTGCCTAATTCCACATGAAATTTTATATTCAGTATAATAATCCACACCTAAATTTAGATTTACTAGGAAATTAGAAAGAAGTAATCCATTTTTTTTGGAACCACAAAGAACAACTCATTGGGGTGAAAAAAATTTACTTAATGATGGAGAATTTTAATCCCATTCAATGTGGAAAGGTAGATGTTTATTATGTGTAGTGGAACTATAATATGATTAAACATTTAATAATATATTCATCACATTCATAGATAGCATGATATTAAATATATAATTATAATATATCCCTTTCCAAAGGATCATTTAAATGTTTTCAAATTATATAATTTTATTTAATTCTAATCATGTTACAATTTTGATTAATATACTCTCAAAGCATAACATGGAAGATAAAATTTCTACAAATTATTTTATATAGTGTTAATAATGTATTTTATTACTATGTATTTTTTTCATAAGAATAAAATTATTCATTGTAATAGGAATACTGTGGATTATATACCTAAATAAGATTTCATGTTTACAAATAATCAATCAAAAAATTTATTAACGAAAATAATTTTTATTTAGATAATATCATCCTTACTCATGATATGGTTACCCAAAAAAATATTAAGATATAGAATAATTAATGCATTTCCTACAAGAACCTATTGATAACTAACTTGAAAATCACAGGAGTTCACCATAACATGAGAAATTTCTGAAAAATTAGTAAAGGTATATTAGGGAGTTAGAAATTTCTATGAAAACAAAGAGAAATGATAAAAATGTAAATGAGGTAGTTAAATTTTAATTAAAATAGATATAATTTAGTGTCTTCTTAGTAGAAGTAAAGTTAAATCAGATAACATATTGACTAAAATAAGAAAAAAAAGACGAGATATTAATTTTGTATCATTTTGGAATTTAGAAAAATAGTGGATGCAAGGTGAACCCTACATTTGATTTACTCAAGAGTTAATGTTATAGATGAAGAATAGTGATTTTTATTATCACATAAGGAATTAATCACATGAAAAAAACGAATAATAAAGAGAGAATCATATAAATTATCCTTGGAATACAAATTAACCAAATGTTAAAATAATGCTTATGTGGGGTTAAATTTTTAATATGTTATTTCAATTTTACCCTCCATAAAAAAATAACCATATTCATAACATGTAAAATGTTATAATAAATATTATAATTTGTTTTAATACTTGTTTCCTCTACCACAAATGAAAATTTTATCAGGTACCTTTTACCCTCCACTAGTATCTGTTGCTTTCAATTCAAAAAACTCCCTTCAATTGCTTCATTAATTTTCCTTCTGTATTTATCCAATTCCCATATAACTCAAAATGTCAGAATATCTGAAATTAATAAATATCACTTTTATGGGGAGAATATCTTGTACTATTATAGGTTATTATAACCCCCACCACCCGAATTCTCATCTACAAGAAGCTGTAATGAGCATTTAGAGAACCCAAATTTTTTTATTGAGATCTCAATTCATACTACTATTTTTTGATATTATCCTACAATCATCCATACTTGAAGCCTATATGAAACTAGTAAATAACTTCCCCTTTTTTACTTTTCAATCAAATCAATGATTCAAATTGGTAATTTTACCTAAGATCCATTTTAATCGGGATTCATTATATCAAACTAGAGAAAAAGTGAATGTGTTCTAACAATTTTTAAATGGGAAAGAGGTTTACCATTGAATTTTTTTGGATGTAATTAAATTTGATAATTCCTTTCTATTTTACATTCCAAATTATGATATTGTCCAAGGAACTTTATATTATGATTCCCTTCTATTCTTATTCATATGGAAGTTAATTAGGGAGAAAACAAAAGGAAACAAATTGTCACTGATCTTTTTATGGTCCCCTATAATAATAAAAACAAGAAATCGACATACCATTATGAAAATATAAATTTTTCATGGATTTTCTATATATAATAGGGTGATATGCTATGATTATTTTCACTTGAGTACAAATATATTTCCATAATACTTTACCAAAAAAATATAGTAACAATGGGTTTTAAATAGATATTGATATATTTTATACCATGGAGATTTATGATTTCCCAATTTTATAATTTTAATAACTCATAAAGAAAAGAGATTCTATAATGGGTTCTAATTGAGTCTTCTTGGTCTGGAAGTCCCTAAGTACCCATATAATATCTCAATAGTAAATTGATAATGAATTCCATACACAGAGGACATTTTAATTTCATCCAATTTACATATTCGAAGAGTAAACGGTTATCATATTCCAATAAGCTAATGGAATTATGATTTACCGGTTATGAAATAGAATATCTAAAAACAAAATACAACATATCTAATTTCATGTTAGGAAAATAATTTTATTTGCGAATATTCTTATATTTTTTCATTGTTATTAGATTACTATCCTTATAGGATGTGTAATATTCATTCCTCACTTCATCAATCATTATTTTGGAATATAATTATTATATGAACCTAAAGAAATGTGTTTTTATTATTTATACCAATTATCAATTATATCTCTATCATCAGGTGTCTCAATATTAATGAGGTAATCATGATTTGATATCTACGAGTCTTTTTCTAATTGCGCTATAAATGAAACATTCTCCATATGTAATATATGTATCCCATCACGATCAACAAAAAAATAAAAATAAAAATTACCAAATAATGAAATTAATTATACTAAAATGAAATTCTCATACATAATTATCACATATTAAACGATGAATATTCATTACATATGATAATGATCATTTCCATAATAGAATAGGTCCAATTCCATCAGAAACTAGGAAACATAGACAACTTTTTCATAAGTGGGCTACATTATCATCCAACAATAATCTCTATAAAAAGTGTCCTTCTTAAACATATCACACATATTACCTTTCATCATAGCCTAGGAAAAGGAAATATTATAGTGTATGAGCTCCATTTCATAGTAAGTGTAAATAAGGGTGATAGCAACATATCATTAGAATAATGGTTTTAGAACATGGGAATAAATTTCAAAAACCATACCCTACATAACATTGATCGTAAATATGAGTCATACCATAAATCATAGGAGTTTATAAGACATGAATCTAATGGAATCAAAGAACATTGAACCATGAGAACATAATACTGGAATGAGGCATATATCCATATATTATATATAATCATAAAAACATTTATGTCAAAGATACCCACTAGGCCAATCATGACATGATTTGATTTGTCAAGCGAACTGTGTATGTGCTTCTAGCTTAGGATAACCACCCATGTACTCTCATTTGGGATTCCGATAACTTCCTATGTACCTTTTTTTAGGTTTGGTATAACCTCCCATGTACCATATTATGGGTTCTAGATAACCTCCCAAGAATCCTTTGATCTTATATAAAATTTATCATTACCCAATGAAATGTAGGGAGATATTGTTCCCACATATCCCATAATCCATACATTAAAGTGGCATAGAATCATAAAGAATTTATCATAATATAACCCATATGACGTAAATGGTTTTCACAATTATATCCTAATTATAATCATAAATCATCTAGACAATGAATAATGATTGTATAATTCGATCATCTCGCCAATAAATATTATGTAACCAAAAAGTTTATCATCATAGATGAAACATTATTTTGAAATATCACATGGAATGTTTCTTCAATACAATAAATTCTTCATATTGAAAACCAACTTTTCAATAAGGTATGTTCACAACTTTTTTTTGAAACTAATTTATTTTAAAAATACATTTGAAAATTATGAATTAATATTCAAATAAATTAATGGTAATGATGTACGGAAATTAAATACGTTCCGTAAAGGTCACTATAAATATTCCTTTCAAATTTTCAGTAGATTCCAAATGGTCCTTGTATTGAAAATGAAATTAAGATCCATTTCAAAATATTATAAAAAAATAATGACATGGGTAAAAACTCCTGTTAAAAATCATATGAGAAAACATTTTTTGATTCATTTTTTTGAAAACCTTAACATAGAAGAGAAAGGGGATTCGACTGATGAGAGAGAAAAGTATATTTTTCTTGAAAACAATTTCTCTATCATTTTATGTACAAAAGTGTGAAATAATACAATTAGATGAAAAAATATGAATAACCAATGTATAAGAACGTAATCAAATTTAATGAGATATTTGTCCTTATATTTCATTATTTTAGGTGAAATTATAAACAATCTTGATAATGTATTTGATATGTAATGACCCAGACCCCTCTGGACCATTCCTTTGTCAAAACTAGTGTTCATTACATTCTGGGGGCTGTTAGTGACTCACTCCGAGGGTAAACCAAAAATACAGTTTGAAACATTAACATTGGTGAGCCAGGGAATCCACATTAGTGACTCAAGTGCATCTGCATTGGTGAGTCACGAGCATCAACATCTGTAAGTCAGGGGCGTCGACATCGGGGAGTCAGATGCGTCAGCATCTGTGATTCAGGGGAGTCAGCAATATAGATTTAGGGTTGTCGACATCAGTGATATGCTTTCGGTACTAGGGTGTTAGTTCCAGGGCATCAGTTCTAGGGCATCAATGTTAGGCGTCGGTGCCAAGGGATTGGTGATAGGGAATTGGTGCCAGGCCATCGGTGCCAAGGCGTCGGTTCCATTGCATCAGTGAGTCATTCCCAGTTTTCTATTTCTTCCAATTTTCCTAGGTTATTTGTTTTTCTTCTTTAAATGAGAAACTACCAACTCATAGCTATTTTTAATTCCATTTCCACTTTTTCTAAATGTAATAATTAAATATCAATAATTTCATAACGTGCTAAGACATTTGAAACCACCATTCCATGTGGCCAAACCACAATCCAAAATTTAATTATTTTTAGATAATGTCCCTTATTTTAGGATCTGGCTTTTTCATAATGAGAGATCCTCTCTTCTTTAGACCCTATAAATTTTCACTTGGTTTGAAATAATCCATTTTTCTCCCCAGGGTCATGTGTATGTGTGGAAGACCTCATTAGGTTTTCTTGGAGTTCTTTCCTACTACTCACACGATCCCTTTATTTTGGCATAAGGAGTTTTGGTCCCCTATTGTTCCATGAAGGGATTTATTCTGCCTCTCTATAATTTTGTCTCATGGGGGGTTGGTGTACTAATGATTCTTTTTGAATAAGGGGTAGATCCTTTTTAACAAGAAATAAATAATAGGTAGGGGATTATAAATTTGGTAATTTTGAGCTCTATTTTATTTTTCTCCACTTTTTTCTTGTGATAAATTGCTACGGATGTAAGGCCTTCAAATGAAAGGTAATTTGGTTGTCTTTTCTTGGGATCCAATGATATTCTATGTTTGTTTTGATGCTTTTATAAGTTTTTATTACCTAAAATCTAAATAAATAACGAATATTTGGTTATATAAATAGATTTCCCCTGATAGAACCATTTTGGTGATCAATCCAGTTATTTTTTATTGGAATTGAAGAACACCTCTTAATAAACCTGAATATGAATGGCTTAATGGTGTGGCTGAGTGATGTTTTTGGTAGGGTTTTTTACCTCATGGGGGATGTGTGAAGTTTCTATTGGTAACCTCGTAACGTGTATGGGGGTGGATAGAGTGGACGATCCATTGAATGGGGAAGGGTATGTTTGGGCAGTGGGGATACTATTTATGGGTGTTTCGCTATGGGCCTTCTGTCTTGGGTGGTATAGGGGTTGTGTTGGTATCCTATTTTGAGAGATTGATTGATTTTGGAATATATGGACTTTTTGGAAGTGAGAACTCCTTTTCTTGTGTTGTGGCCATGGTGTAATGTTGGGAAGGGGTATTGTGATTTCTTTACAGAATTTTAATGTACCGGGACAACTTATAGGTACTGTTTGGGAAGTAGGTCTTTAATTCTAGGTCATGTCATGACTTCATGTGTGTGCTAGGTATGGTGTCGTTGTGCAATGAGGCTTCATGGATGGGGTGTTAGGTAATAATTGAACCAGATCACATTGAATAATGACATCCGACAGTGGTTGAATGAGTGTATTGGAAAAAAGTATTGTGCAGTGAGACTATAGGTTAATTTCGACCTATTGTTTTTATAAATGGGTGTTAAAGTGGAAATGTTTTAATTTTTTCCGTATTCCCTTGTTCAATGTTTTCTAAACAGAATAATTAAGTGGGATGGTTTCTGTGTAATTAGTAAATCAGGATCTTTGCCTTCATTGATGGTTGAAGATGTTGTGCTTGGTAGTTTCCCATGGCCATGAAGGAAAAATTAAATTTAACCCTTAGATTAGTTAATTAATGGAAAGGGGTTAAATGGAATAATGGGTTCGGTTTATACTTTGAAAGTGGCCATTTGTGTGGTTGTACAAATAGGGGTAGCCTCAAAAAATGTTTCAGTGGGCTGGTTGTTAGTTTATTTATCTGTAGGTTTGGAAAAGTGTTTTCTTACATATATGTTTAAAATGTAGTTCGTTGTTTTTTCTATATGCACCACACCATTTTTGAGCACCATGTGCCGAACACCCCCATTCACGTGGACAACGTCCATCCCAACATCCCCGTGGGAGGATGGATGGATCTTTACTTACTTTATTTCTTACACCTTCTTTGGGGTTCTTACAACTCGAGCGTATCGGGGTAAGTTTAATGGCATGAGTCTTTCCATAGACTAATATCCTTTGGGATGGTATTTTGTAGATGAATGAATTAGGTATTTTCGGGCTAGCTTGTTCATTCCATGATTTTTCGGGATGAGTTCCAAGTGTCTTGAGGTGAGAGGCATGGTTGTCTTGGCCCAAGTGTCTGCGGTTGAGATGTGTGGTGTAGTTGTGGACCAGGTGTCTGTGGGAGGGATTTGTGTGTGGTTGGAGGTTCAGGTGTGTGTGACTAGGTTGATGCAGTCATACTACATTGGGTTTAGTGTTAGTGTCAAGACGTTATCCATTAGGAATGATTAGTTAACCCGTGGTAAAGTGGTGTAGTGTACCCACATCTTGATGTGCTTATACTACTACATTACTTGACTTTCATTATTTGTGGTGTGTTCCTTGGTGATGCTGGGATTGTTAGTATGTGTTGGTAGGTGCGTTGAGGTTTTACTATTCTCTCACTAGGGAATTAGTATATCCCTCACTTATTTATGTGTAGCTTTAGTTTTCTTAATGGGTACACTTGAATACTCACCCT
This sequence comes from Viscum album, assembly GCA_963277665.1. Lineage (NCBI taxonomy): Eukaryota > Viridiplantae > Streptophyta > Magnoliopsida > Santalales > Viscaceae > Viscum > Viscum album. The sequence continues at coordinate 191,543,637 of OY728126.1, forward strand.
ACATTCGTAAAACTATTTTCAGGTTTCCCGGAGGACATTGAGAACCATGGTGTAATTTAATAGCTCAGGCATTGGGATATTTTTTGTGTTGTTTATTAGTCTCTTTCATTTGTACTGGTTTTGGTACATTGGTTGTAGTTTTTTCGTAGTTTACATTTGAAACCATGAATGGATTTGATTTTGGTTTCCTTTAAATATTTTTTTGGGGTTGTTTTGGGATATTTACCATCTTATCTCCCTATCATGTTTTCATTAAAAAGGGTAATGCCTTCCATTTTGTGTGAGATTTTATACCCTTGGTGCTAGTCACCACTCTGGCGTCTGTTGAAGGCGGGACTCAGGTGCCATTATATCTATTTCTTCTTGAAGAAGTATGGTATTAGAACTTTTTTTCCTTTCCCTCATAATGAGGAAGGTGTGTCATAAAAAATGGTATCAGAGGTTTTGATTGAGACCTATTATGGGGTTCAAAGTTTGGAACATTGAGGCTTCCATGGGATGGTAGGACAATGGTGTTAGGTCATCTTGGGGTGTGACATAGGCGAGGGAAGACCGATTAGGAAACATGATTTTAGGATCCCCGGGATCTAATGCAAGGACTATGAGCCAATTTAATGACCAAGTGAGGCCACGCTGATTGCGGGGTTAGGACCCTAGGAGAGGTAAATTCATGATGATGACTTGTGTTCTTATGTTTCTTTGGAGTTTTGGGGTTTTAATTTAAATAAAGTGTTAATATTAATATTAAAAATAAATTTCCATACTACCCATGCTTTGGATTTCCCCATTAACCTTTTTTAGCTATTACACTTGGATGTCTCCATTTTTTTGTATGATAAGTTGAGGCCCAGTAGTCTTAACCAGTTTATCCACGGTGGGCTGATCGAGAAACGGTAGATGACTTGTGGAAAATTACCCTTCGTTCATTCCAGCGGTAGAACCAAGGGATGTACAGAGGTGGTGTTTCAGACGTAGAGACAGAGGGAAGACATGTGGAGAAGACAATAAAATTTACCACGATCAGTTCTCTGAGGGAGTACTAGGTTTCTTTTACAGTGATCCAGATGTAATGAGTGTTGTGTTAGTGGTGGATGATTTACCTCAGGTAGAAGAATTAGACCAATGTCTCAGGGGATGAATTTGAGAATGAGTTTCAAGAAGATTTCTTTACCTCAACGTTGAAGGCCATGTAGAAGAAAGAGATGCTCTACATCTTGGAAGGGATAATTTCAATGAGGGAACAAGGGATCATTTTCAAGGATCTCCTACTCTTCTCACCGGATCTCTTTCTAGATGAGGAGTCATCAGTGAGACGCTTAGAGGAAGAACTTTTACCTTCCCTTCAATATTCTGTCACTCCCTTAACCCTAGAGATATACATAGATGTTCATAATATGGTTAATGTTTTAGAGACAATAAAATTGTAGGGAGGTATTCTGTGTGAGGTGATCAATCCATGTTCATTGATGGGGAAGACATTCGGCATAAGGTCTCCGACATCAGGGCCTTCTATATTTCGGCCAAGGGGAAGTAGGTCAAAACAGTTTTAGTTCCAATCTCCTCGTCTGCTCCATTTCCCCCTGAGCATGAAACCCATGTGATTTGATTGTGGAGGATGTGTACATCTTCAGAACCAGCTCCATGTTTGAGTGAAGTACTGTGGGGTTGGGCATGATCAGTACCCACCTCATTAGCAAAAATTTCATTTCAGTCCTTTATAGTAGCAGGGGTTACATGATTCTACTCCACCGAGGATAGTTGATGTTGGGGGAGGCCTAACTCAGGGTGTTCCTTAGGTAAATAGATTAGGGAATTTTTGGAGAGGTTGTCAACATCAGATGGGTAGAGGATTTGGGTGTGGGAAGTTTCATGCTACGGAGGCAGTTGTTCTTGCAGGGCTGAAGGTTGTTCGAGGTACGATCAGTCATTTTAGTACTAGTACACATCATTTGTTTGATTTAGTATCTTCACAACCCTTTTTTTAACCCAATCTAGACCTTACCTTGTGACTATAAATAGAAAGTCATTTTCCCCTGGTTTGTGTAAGCCAGTATGAGGTTAGTAATGTTTCTTTGATGTTTTCTAAGGATGTGGATTGATGATGGGGCCACATCAGGCTAGTGGGGATATTATTATAAAACATATACAGTCATAAAATGTCATCCTAGGCATCAACTGGTTGTTTACTGTGCATACTGTCATCAATTGGTTCTGGAGGAGTGTCGTGTTTTTAGATATGGATGGCCAGTGTGTAGTTTTCATTGGTGAACAGAGATGTCAGGTGGGAAGTCATGGTGTTAAGACTCTTCTATATTGGTCGAATGAGATATTAGTAAGACTAACAGACATAGAGATGTTGGTTGTTCGGGGGGTTTTCAGAGAGATCTTGGATGTGATCAGGGAGGTTCTTGTGTCTCTTCCCCCTCGAAGTGATGTTGAATTTGGAATAGACCTCAAACCCAGTTCTTATCATATTTCAATGGATTTCGATCAGATAGTGCCTTATAATTAGCGAGAGTTGTAGATTATTGTTGACAAAATGATGACGAATATTTCTATCCAACTCGGTCTTTCTCCATGTGGTGATCCAATCTTATTATCAAAGAAGTCATATGGTGGTATAAGGCTATACATAGGCTACCAGAGACTGAAGGATTTAACTTTCAAGAACCATTACCCTCTTCTGATAATGGATAATATTTTTTACCATCTAAGGGGAGAATCTTGGATCACTATGATCGATATATAGTTTGGATATCTCCAAATGAGGGTGAAAGAGGGTGACATCCCAAAGACTTCTTTTAGGTGCAGGTCTGGGTACTTTGAGTTTGTGTTCATTCCATTCGGTGTCATGAATGCACCATCCGTGTTCATGGGGATTATAAACTCTATCTAACATAGGTTCATAGACCGGTGCGTCTTAATTTCCATCAAATATATTATAATATTATAAAATTTAGTGTAGGAGCATGAAGAGAACCATAGACCAGTCTTAAAAGTCCTCCGCCACCACCACCTCTATTTTAAGATGTCCAAATGCATGTTGTCGATGTGAGAGGTTCACTTCCTTGGACATGTGGTGTCTCACCAAGGGATAGAAGTGGGCCCATAAAAGCCGAGGAAATTTCCTCTTTAAAAACACCTAAGAATGTGGCAGAGGTTTTCTGATTCCTGGGTCTAGAAGGCTATTATTGGAGATTCATGCTAGACATCTCCGTTGTTTTGGTTCTATTGATAGATTTGATCAGAAAAGGCTAAGCCTTAATGTGGAGTGAGAAATGTTGGGTATATTTTAGTCACCTGAAGGGTAATTTAGTCAGTGCTCTAGTTATTAGGTTGTTATAGGAGGGAGTGATGTTCAAGGTATTCTGAGATGCTTCCAATATATGGTATGGAGTTTCGCTAAAGAAGTATCATTGAGTGATATCTTATAGTTATTGAATGTTATATACACATGAACGTAACTATGAATAAAATGATCTAGAGGTTGTAGTGTTCATATTTTTTATGAAGTTTTGGTGGAATTACCTCATTGTGGAGTTCTTTGTGGTTTTCAAACATTAGAAGATCTTGACTTATAACTTCTCATATATAGACCTGAACATTTGGTATTGACGGTGGATGGCGTTTCTCCCAGAAAATGACTTCTAGATATCTTACACCTCATGAATGATGAATGTGGTAGCTGATTCCTTAAGAAGGAAGTCGCAGAAGGAGGTAGTTTGGGAATTTACATATGCTTGGATGGTAATGGAGGAGTTGGTCACTTGGTGGGGGAGGATATCTGTTTCATATTACAACGTAGTATTCCTTCATGTTGAAGGTGGATGAGTCTCAATTGGGTGACTCAGAGACAGAAGTGGTTCATGATTTCACTGTCTCAGGTGATGCTCTAGAGGGATGGTCGGAGGATAGTCTGAATCGTATGTTGTTCTGTGGGAAGCTATCTGTCCTAATGGCGTTGCGCTAGGAAATTCTCTATGAGTTCCATATCTCACCCTTTTTGGTTAATCCAAGAGGTTTTTAAATATACTATGTTTTTAGGGAATAGTTTTAGTGGCTCGGGGTGAAGTGGGTAGTGGTGAAGATTGTGGAAAGGGGCTTAGTGTGTCACCAGGTGAAGGCTGAGCACTGTGTTTCCAGTGGTCTATTGAAACCCTTATACATTCCTTAATAAAAGTGGGATGAATTATCAAAGGATTTCTTCATAGGATTACCTAGGACTTAGGGATTATGTGGTTCCCTTTGGGTAGTAGTGTATCTGTTGGTGAAATCAGCTCACTTCTTAGCAATCAAGGAGACGAGTGTAGAGGATGACATAAGACATAGATATGTGGATGAGGTGGTGCAACTACATAGAGTTCCAATATACATTGTATTTGATCAGGATACATGTTTTAAATCTTCAGTCTGGAGGGGATTGAGTAATTAGTTTGGAACTTAGTTATGACTCAGCACTGCTTTCCACCCTCCGACGGATGGGCAGACAGAGAGGACTTTCAAGATTTTGGAGTTCATGTTATGGGCATGTGTTCTGGTCTTTAGTGGGTCTTGGGTGCGAAATTTTACCTTAGTATATTTTTCTATACGGGAGTTTCTGTCATTCAACTTTGTGTTGGAAAGTAGTTGGGGAGGAAACCATATTTGGTCTTAGTATAGAGTAGAGTACAATAGAGAAGGTACAACTTGTCTGTGAGATGATGAAGGTAGCACATGACTGGAATAAGTCATATGAAAACCATAGGAGCTGGTAAATGGAGTTTTATGTTAGTGAGCATGATTTCGTGAAGGTTTCCCCTAGATGTGGGAAGTGGAGGTTTGGTAGAGGGATAAAGATTTCTCCTATGTTTATCAGTCCTTTCGAGGTGTTTAGATGAGTTGGAATGTTGGATTATCAGCTGGCGTTGCCATCACAGTTGGAGAGGATCCACAATGTCATCCATTTCTCTCACCTCTGTTGGTACCTACAGGATGTCTCCCACATCATTGACTAGGGGGAGTTGGATATCAAGGAAAACACAACGTTCATGGTGCAACCAATAAGAATGGAGGATCTTGAGGAGAAGGTGCTTCATAGATGGACTATCCCTTCATTTTGTGTGTTATAGAGGCATTTTGGCCACAAGGAGAGTACATGGGAGCCAGAGTCACACATTCATGCCTAATACCTAGAGCTGTTATATGTTATGTTTCTGTGTTTTACATTGGTGCTTCATTTTATGATGAAATTCATGACCTTGTTTGTTATCAGATGAGTTTTTTACCAATCACTGAATTTGTCTGAATATTCCTGACTGTTGGGAGGGGAGGAAATGATCCCTAATTGAGATGCATTAATGTGGTTGTGATTAAGCCTGTGTGGGATAGTCAGTTATTCCCAAATAGGATAATATCTTGACATGGATAAAGGTGTTCCCTAATCCATATATCTGTATTTTTTGACCTTCAGTGTTTGTGTGGTTTTTTGGGGCTGTGGGGAATTAGTGTATGTATTGTTTTTCATGAGATAGATGTCAAGGAGGAGTCCCTGTATGTCTAGGTTTTAAATCCAATTTCATACAATTCATGGTAGTTTATCCATGAGAGGTATCTTATGTGGTAGTTTTTTGGACCCGTAGTTCTTCTATATTGGATTAGAATTCTTGGTGATGAGAATAGTTTGAGAGGTATTTGATATAATGACCAGTACACCTCTAAGAAATTCCTTTCTGAAAACCTAGTTAATGGTGTGTTTTGGGGGCTTTTGGAAACTCAATCTGGGGGTTATCCAAAAATTCAGTTTGAACCGTCGGTATAAGTGGGACAGAGTCATTGTCACTGGTAAGATATGGGCATGAGAATAAGTGAGTTAGGGGAATAGTAATTGGTGAGTCGTTGGAATCAGCATCGGTGAGTTAGGGGAATTTGCGTCGGTGGTTCAGGGTCATCGGCATCAGGGATTAAAGGTAGTCAACGTCGGTGCATGGTCGTCAGTACCAGGGCATCAGTGCTATGGAATCAGTGCTAGGGTGTCGGTGCTAGGACATCAGTTCCAATGTATCAGTGTGGGGGATTTGGTTTTAGGGAATCAATGCTAGGGTGTCCGTGAGTCATTCCCAGTTTTCCAGTTTTTCCAGTTTCAGCCCAGTAAAATGTTTTTCTTATTATGTTTTAAGTATCAACTTTATCCATTTATAAATCCCTTTGCACCAGTTCCAAGGGGATTAATTAAATATCAATTATTTCCTAATGTTTTGAGACCATTGAAATAAAAAAGATGATGGGTCAAATAATTATCCAAAATTTAAGTATTTTGAATTCTCCTCTAGGATTTTATGATCCGACCATTTCTTATGTTACGATCCTTTCTTCCGTAGACCATCTTAGTTTTACATTAGTTCACCTAAAGACATTCCATTACCCAGATTCATCCATATGTGCGTAAGTCATCATTGGGTTTTCTTGGAGTTCTTTCCTCCTACTCCCATGATCTCCAATTTTTAGCGTAAAGATAAGTTTTGGTCAACTATTGTTCCAAGTAGGGAATAATTCTACCTATCTTAAATTGTTCATCATACAGGGTGGGTGTAATAATGAGTACATATGAATAAAAAGAGAATATTTTTAAAATATAATTAAATAATGGGTAGCATATTAAATATGAATAAATGTTTAGTGTTATTTATTTTATTCTCCTTGTTTCCTTTTATAAATTTTTATGGATATTAATCTATGTAAAAATTGGGGATTGGGGTGGTCTTTTCTTGCACACTGGTGATGTTTTTTTGTTGTGATTCTTTGATAAATGATAGTAACATGAAATTGATTTAAATCGGGTTTATTTGGTTAAATAAATGGATTCCCTATGATCAAACCTATTTGGTGGTCACCCCTATAATTTTAATGTGGAATTAAAGAACCAATATTACTACACCTAATTATTCTTGGCATTGTGGTGTGGCTGTGTGCGATTTTTGGTTTGGTTTGGTACCTCATGGGGGTTGTGTGATGTTGTTATTGGTAACCTTGTTTCATGTATGGTGGTGGAAAAGGGGGTTGGTCCTTTGAATGGGGAAGGTTTTTTTTATGTGGTGGGAATCATATTTGGTGGTTTTTTCCTATGGGACCTGTGTATGGGGTCGTACAGGGGGCATGTTGGTATCCCAGTTTTAGAGGCTGATTGATTGTGGAACATATATACTTGTAGGAAGTGTGAATTGTTTTCGTGTTTTTTGGTCATGGAGTGACATTGGGAAGTAGTAGTACGGTGTGGTCATAAACTTGTTATGCACTGGGACCATTTCTATTTAGCGGTTGGGCAATGACGTAGTAAGACTAGGTCGTGTTGCTAATTCATGGGTGTGGTGGGTATGGTGACGTTCTACAGTGGGGCTATAGGTATTTGTTTTTAGGGATTGATTGAACTCGATTACATTGATGAATGACAGTTGGCAATGATTTAGTGGGTATTTAGGATGAAGGGAGTGTGTAGTGGGACTTCATATTTGTTTTCTATCTTTTTTTTTGGAATATTTGTTAAATTATAAATGTTTTACCTTGGTCCGACATCCCATGTTCAATGTTGGTAGTACCAAATAACGAAGTGGGTTGGTTCTTGCGTGTTTAGTTAATAAATATATTCACCTTCTTAGATGGTTGTAGATGTTGTGCTTGGTAGTTTTCCGTGGTAGTGATGGAACAAAAACAAGTGAACCCCTTAATTAATTAATTAATGGAAAGTTGTTAAATGAAAAAAAGGGGTTGATTTTATACTTTTACAGTGGATGTTTGTGTGGTTATGCCAATAAGGGTAGTAGAAAATGTGGTTCTGGTGGGCTATTTGATTGTTTTGGAACTTGTACGTTGGGATGAGTGTTTTTTCTTATATTTATAAATTTTAGTTCTTTGTGTTTTCTATATGCACCCCACATTTTTTTAGCACCGTGTGCCAAACACCTCCATTCAAGGGGGATGGGGTCATTCCCAATATCTCATTGGGAGGATGGATGGATGGTTTTTTACTGTCTTCCCGGCACCCTCTTCTATGTTCTTCCCACTCGAGCGTGTTCGAGTAGGATTTAATGGCTTGAATCTTACCATAGTCTATGATCCTTTAGGAAGTTTTGTTTTGAGTGAGGGGATTAGGTGTTTGTGGGCCTGGTCTATTTTTCCATGTTTCTTTGGGATGCAGTCGAGGTGTCTTCAGGAGAGTGGAGTTGTTGTTATGGCACAGTTGTTTATGGGAAGGATTTGGGGAATGGTTGTGGCACAGGTGTCTATGGGCAAGATTTGTGTCTGGTTAGAGGCCCATGTGTGTATGGGAATTTGACACAGTGGTACTATATTTCGGAAGAGTAGCAGCATCAAGATGTTAGCCATTAAGAATGACCAGTTACTCATGGGGAATGTTGTTTGGGGTACCAAAATGTTGATGTGATTATACTAGTACTTGACATGACTTATGGTATTTGGTGAGTGTGCCTTGGTGAGGATGGGCTAGTCAGTACTCCTTGGTTGGATATTTGAAGTTCTACTATTCTCTTATTGTGGAATTTGTATGCCCCCACTTGTTCACGAGTAGCATTAGTATACCAAATGGGTAAACTTGTATACTCACCCTATGTTTGTAAAACTATTTTCATTTTTCTTGGAAGAATTTCAGGACCGTGATGGAATTTACTAGATCAGGTTTTAGAAGAGTTTTTCTATTTCATAGACACATTCATAGTACTTATTTTTGTACCTTGGTTGTAATTTTTTTATATTTTAAATTTAAAACCATGCATTGTTAGGATTTTGGTTTCCTTTATATAAATATTGGGTGTTGTTTTGTTGTGTTTATCATCTTATCTCCTGGTCATGTTTTCATTAAAAAGGGTAATTACCTTCATTATTTGTGATATTCTATACCCTTGGTAATAGTCACCACTTTGGGTCCTATTGAAGGTGGGACTCAGGGGGCATTATATCTCATTCATCTTGAAGATGGAAGGGCTTGTCATTTGTTGTCCCTTCCCTCATCTTTCGGTAGGTGTGTCGTGATAAGAAAGTAACATAAATTAATGACTAGAATGATAATTTTTTTATCATAGGCCCCATGATAGAATAAAATCAATTTAAAATTTTAATTATCATGATAAAATTACATCCATGATATAGAATATCAAATGATTAGTGTATACACCTCATAAAATAAGGTTGATGCTTAACATAACAATTGTCCCAAAGAAGAAAAATTGAACAAAAAATCAATTACAACTATGGTAAATTTTTTATGATAAACACAATGAAATAGAGATCATAAAATTGATATGTGAATCCAAATAATTTTCCAGAAAATAATCATAAATTATTATATTGGTAATTATATAATCCACATAAATAAAATAGGTGGTGAATATAGAAAGTGTATCACATGAGTAAAAAGTGTGAATGTTATAAAATCATGAATAATAAATATTAATTTATTATAAATATAGTTAAGTACAATCATATAATATATAATACCATATATTTTTTACTTATGACATTTTATTACATGTTTTTAACAATTCCTTGTTAAAATAACATTCCAGGTAAAATCAATATTGTTTTTCATGTATGTTTTTATTTTTTTAATACTGTTCTTCGTAAATTGATCATGGTTCCATCATATATAGAATTATTAACATTATGTAAATTTAATATATATATTTATTCGTACAAATCCATAAATGTTAGAGAGAATATAAGAAATACACCGTTCAAGGAGATACTAGACCTTACATACGCATTAACGTTGAATCCTTTTTGTAAAAATAATGTCATAATAAAGGGTAAAAAATATATAACCTTTATAGAATAATTTTATTTCAAATACATTAAAATATTTACATTAATCCCATAGTTATTATCTTCCATGTAAAATGTGAATGAATCATATCGCTTCAAGAGACAGTAGTCACCGTTCACATAAAAGATGTTATCATATCACTCAAGGAAATGTAAATTGAGAAGGTATATATGATATAATAATTGATGAATTATAATTACATTATTAATAAAATATTTATTTATTTAATATATCGTTATTACAATCCAAGTAAAAGAAAAAACAAAAACCACATCGCATCGATTCACAAGGCGGTATTCGGTTGTACACATGAGCGACAATATTGTTTTCCATTGACCAAGGTGGTAAGAATGTAGGTGTGGTACTATAATTATATAGGTCTAATAATATAAATATTATAATATATAGAAATTATATAAATCATTTTATTCATTTATGAGAGTCCGTGGGGGAAAATAATAACATCAGTTTGGAATACGTAGTCCACCGTACACATAAATGATGATTTTGTATCCAATTTAATGGAAGAGGAGAAGAATTTAGGTTACACAATTAAAATAATAACATTGAAATATATTTATGATATTCATATTATTATATCATAATTTTCTAATAAATATTTATGAAGTGGGAGCAATAAATTAAATAAAATGATCGGTCCAGAACAATACCTCATCATCGAATAAAACTTTTTAGTTTTCACCAAAAGTATTCTAAGGTTATATTTATGACCAAAATATTTATTCTAGGAAACTATTAGGTAAATAATAATGTTATTTGGTCTATTCATGGTTGGAAAAATGGTTTTTTTGTGTGAAGCGGAGATGATAGTGGGTGGCCTTTTGTATGTAATGTGATTGGAACACTTGTAAATTTTTAAAAGAAAAAGGTATATCTATGTTTTTTACATTCCAAAAGGGTCCATTTGAGAATTTTATAGGTTATAAGGCTACAATATGCCCAAAAAGTTCATATTTTAAAATAATATTGGTCATTTTACCAATTATCTTTTTATTTCAACCATCTAGTAAGCCCATGTTCAACTTAACCCTAGTAATTTGTTTTCTCAACTTTTAAAATTCTAATATGTAAAAAATTAGTATCAAATAATTATAAAATATAAAATATGAAAGATCAAAATATGGAATAAAATTTTCTATATTCTATATATAAAATTATAAATACTTAATTAAAAATTATGCCTATATATGACACGAGAAATCAGTTTTACCAAGAGAAAATGATTAAAGGTTTAAAATGTTTTTAGACCAAAATTCTCTTTGAAATCTTTTAAAATGACACAAATTTGATGAACTGATATATAAATAAAATAATTTCAATTTGAAAACCATAGTTTAACAAATTTTTATGTTTCTAAATGTTTTAAAATAACTGAAGACTCTTAATAAAAATTACTATATTTTAGTATTCTTTGAAAAATTTATTTACCCAAAAAATTTATAAAATTCAACATAATACTATTTCTAAACTATGACTTAAAATTTTAATTTAATTTTTTGAAATTAATTTTCAAAAACTAGAAAAAATTTATTTTAAATTATCCATGTATAATGTGAAAATTCTATTTTTTAAAAGAATACAATTTTTAATGGTAAAACAAAATCTATTTTTATTTGTTGTATAAATAAAAAGACGTTAAATTTTAATCATTTATTGAATATATAACATATAAATTTTATCAAAATTAGTCAATTATAGTAATATTTTTATTTTATTAAGGTAACATGAATTTTTGCACATTGAAATTGATTTTCATAAAATGATTTCATTATATTCGAATAGATTTTACTTTCAATTCTGATTAACTCGCGACAAAAGAATTGATTTTATAAACATGTTTAAACCATATATTTATTTAATATTATTCATAACCTCTAATCAAATGGATATTCAATAACTATCATATCAATCAAAAATATTTTAATAGTATGTCACATTTTGATTAATCTCAGTGTAGCGTTTAACCCTAGCTCAACACATTGTTTCATGTAAAAAAACACATTATTAGTTTTGATTGTAATGATTGATAAAATATGTATTATGTGTACTAAAAATATCATAAATATTATTAATATTTGAAAAAGGAATTTCAAAACATTAGAGTGTGTTACATTAATTTCCAAACTCTATTCACTATATTTAACTACATAGTTTAGTCTTATCATCTTATAGAATTGAAAAACAATTCTCCACGTCGTTTATAAAAAAAGATAATAATTAAATGATATATGATATTTAAGATTCCAAAAAATAATTATATTTAAATACCACTAAGAATATATTTATTTGAGGTTCTTATAGTCATTGTATACTAAAAATATTTCAAAAAAATATTCCTCTAGAACCCTAAATAATTGACACTAAGGAAACAGTATTGATTATGGGAGAAATATTTAATCTCATTAAGAATAATTTTTAATTAACCATATGATATTACGAAATGAACTATTATAATATTTCAATAATTATTTACCGTAAAGGAATAACAAAACCTTGAATCCCCCATGTGGAAATGGTGTTTTTAAAATAGTAGTCATATGCATCCTGTCTTTAGATCTAATAATAACCCTTCACATTGATGAAAACATAAAATCCTAAAATCCCAAATTTTCAAAGTCATAAAAAGATTAGAAAAAATATAAAAAATATAAGTTCCCGAACATTCATAAAATTTAAAATTCAAATATAATCCACATTATTACATTCTCCAATAATCTTTTCAATTAGGAGTATTAAATCATTTAGCTATAAAAAAATAAATGAAAACTAACATTCATATAAAGTGTATAGTACTAAAATTGTATCCATTTCCTCTATATAAAACAATTGTTCAACAGAACATTAATTATTTTCACAAAAAATCATCACAATATTCATCTAGGAATCTTCTTTTCTATTAACCGTCCTTAAACCATGTGAACATTTTATAAAACTCAGGATGAGAAAAAAGGATCATTAAGGGATATAAAAGATAAAAGAACCATTAATCCACGAATACTTATAAACATATGAACTCATTTTCACAACATATATATTTCACCCTTAAAATATCATTTACTATATTTTTGAAAAAATTATATTTCTATAAAACATAGAAAACATAAATAAAACTACAGAGGAAACATGAGGAATTACTTAATTAAGATTATAACCCTCATAGATACCATATTATTTTTAACACACAAGGCTACCTAACAATGTAAACCTTATGAATATCTTATTATTTAACACTCATAGCTACCTTATGGTGTAACGATCATAGTTATGCTTGGTGTAAAAATTACGACTAGCCTCCAACATAAACATAACCGATGAAATGGAGGGATATATAGGTCCCACATGCAATCATAAAAAACTTACAATAATCAAAACATAACCATAAAACATGATTACTTGCATCATAAAAATATTCATTTTGAATTTTGGAAAAATAGAAATATAAATGAGAAATTTTAAAGAAAAGTCCCTTAACATGGGTTCTTCTTATATAAATCGTGTTCAAACATCCAATACATGTTTTGAATAGAATTATTAATTTATTATAGAACTATAATCATGTTTATACTACCTTATATGATCAAAATATAAAACAATTCCTCACATTTATTAATAATATTTTGTTATTTCAATCGTTTCTGGTGTGTTCTTTTCATGGTTTCCATGGTTGGTTCATTATGGATTTTATTGTGGACTGGATGAAAAACACCAGAAGTGGAATGAAATTAGATTATTATGTTTATATAATTTTAAATGAAACCATATATAATTCTGTTTTCTGATTTGAGGATGAATCATTAGATAAAACATTAATGAAAAATGATTTAATTTATATTTCGGGTTTTAAGACCGTAAATAACATATATCATTTTATTTAATACCACGTATATATCATGGTTCCAAAACATTTCATAACCTATAATATGTAGAATAAAATATTATTTATCCATAATAATAGTTTTTTTACTATCCTTGAATGCAGTAAAGTAAAATGAATGTGTATCATCCTCGATTGGGATAAATTGACACCTCGCGAATGATGTAATCATTTTTAGAATAAATGAGAGAGAGTAATGAGTTTGATGACGAAGGTTTCTATCATCACAATTAAATTATAGAATATATAAGATAATTTATTTTTAATTCAACATAGATAAGGGTATGTGAATAGGTATTAAGAGAAGAAAAAAATTTAAAAATAAAATAAAAGAAAATTAAAAAAGGATTTTACCTCTTCAATTCTTCTCATTGATAACATATATATGGCCGTTGGATTTGTCTTTTTTTAGAACATTATGTCTTGGACGCATGTAAGAGTCCTGGGAAGGGAACTGAATGGCTTCTAAACAAGCTATAGGTCATTGAGGTTTGATGAAAAGATGTGGTGAGGGGTTATATTTATAGCGGAGGAGAGGGGTCTTTTCTCAATATTATTTTCATTAGTTAATTATTTTGGATGAAGACATTAAATATTTTTATAATTATCAATAAATATATTAAAATAATCAATGTGGATTTGAGATTACGCTTCCTATATCAATGATGGATCAAGGAATAGTGTATTTAACACATATTATGTATATATATATATACACAATAAAATACCGTATTTTACTATTAAAAATGATCCATTTCAAAAAAATCTCAAAAATTCACCCCAAACCATTTTTTGATGTATATAATTAGAAAAATAAACTCAATTTTAAGATTGTAATATTTAAATATGAGAAAATTACTTTTTCATTAAAACATTGATTTCTTCCAAAAATTTAAATTTTGTAATTATATATACTTTTATAACACATTTAAAAATTAAATTAGTTCCCACAATATTATTATATAATAATAATATATTAAAATAAAAATTTATGAATCTATTTTATGAAAATATATTTCCTTTTAAATTATTCTATTAATTGTAAATTTTTTGTTAAATATTTTTCAATTACAAAAATACCAACACTAAATATATAATATTCAATAAAATAATTTCTTATTTAATGATATAATTATATTAAATTTTCACGTATAAGATGCATAAATTTTAAATATACTATAATATGTGAGGTTACTATTATATTAGTATTTATTTTTTAATTTTATTAAATAAAATTTATTTCATTATACATTTATAATTCTATTAGATTTTTTTAAGTCCAATGAAATGTTGAATTATATTTCCTTTTGTCACCAAAATGAGGTATACTTTTCCATGGATATATTTTAAGGAAAAAATCATCACCAACCATTAATGAAAGGTCTTTATTACTGTAATATACACAATGTTTCTTCCTACTCTAGCTGTTCTTATGTGTTGCTTGATCATCTTCACTTTATCAATAACTTCCTGCACTAATTATTGTCTCATAATATTCCTTTCTCCAAATTTTCCCAAAAATGATTGAGCTCAACACTGCTTCTAATATAATGATTCAAAAGGTGGAATCTATATACTAGAATAGAAATTAAAAAAACATAATTGAAGAAATATGTTTATACCAACTTCTCTAGTAACACAATCAACAAAAATAGAAAAAATCCACCAATGTCTGAAATTTTCTTTCCAAACATCAATCTGATTGAGGATTAAAGTTTCTACAGAAATTTAGTTCAGTTCCCAACAAATTCTAAATGCATTTTACAAAAGTTGGAGGTGATCCATTGATCAAAGATAGATATAATAGAGAGAGGAACTCCATATAACCTAACAATATATTTGATGTATAGTAGACAATGCTAATCTAGATAATGAGTGTGTCTAATAGAAAAG
This sequence comes from Viscum album, assembly GCA_963277665.1. Classification (NCBI taxonomy): domain Eukaryota; kingdom Viridiplantae; phylum Streptophyta; class Magnoliopsida; order Santalales; family Viscaceae; genus Viscum; species Viscum album. The sequence goes on from OY728126.1 coordinate 191,559,236, forward strand.
AAATGTGTAGATTTCGTCATTCTATCAACAATAATCCAAATCATATTGTATATTTGAGAAGTCCTTGGTAGTCCCACTACAATTTCTATGGAAATATTTTCTTCATTTCAACTCTAGTACTGGAAAAGGTTGATGTTTCCCCTTTTTTAGTTTTCACCATGATTTAACATATTGACATGTCAAAAATTCATTGTAAAATCAGCAATGTCACTTTTCATTCCACACCACCAGTAATGCTCTAAAATAAATATATACATCATTGTGTTTCTAGGATGAACTGAGGATAGATAACTATGAGCTTCCCTTAACAATTATTTTTTCCATTATAGAAAAAAAACGCAAAGAAAAAATATTTCCAAATCTCAAGATACAATCTGTATCAATATTAAATTCAGGAAACTTACCTTCCTTAACAAATTTTACATTTTTTTATAAATCATGTTTTTCCTTCCTGTTCTTGTTAAATTTTTTTCGATAAAGTTGAATACACTGAAACCTAAATCAAAATAGAATAATTTCCTACACCATCAACATCTAATCAAAAAATCATCAATTAATTAATAAAGGGGTCATGTTCTAAATGTTATATGGATGATGTTGAATGATGTTTTACATAATGGAATTTTCCACATTTTTTTCCATGATGTTAACTGATCATGATATCATAATACCTAATCAGTTTCAGTCATATTCTCCACCTTAGGTTCAATTCCTTATGATTAAATATATATATATATATATATATATGTCATCATTATATATTTCAAATTTGGCTCTATAAAAATGATGTCTATATATTTTCAAATGAAAAGACATAGTTGTCAATTCTAGATCTTGTGTGGGATAATTTAACTCACGAGGTTTTAGTTTTCTTGAATCATAAGTAATTACCTAATCAATATGTATTTGAAAAAAACGATGTATCTTCCAGGAAGTATCACTATAGATGATAAAATCACTATTTCTGGAAGGCTAAACCAAAAATAGAGCATTCACGAACCATATTTTAAGATCCTAAATACAAAAATAATAGTATTTAATCCAAACATATTTATCTATTTTTTAAGTTAACTTAGTTATGGGGCTAGATAACTATGAAATGCTTTAACAGACCATCGGTAATGTCATGCTAATCCAAGAAAACTAGGAATCTTAGAAACATTTTTAGTTAGTAGCCATTGGTCAACCACATGTCTTTGGTGGGATCAACTATTATATCATTCATAATTTAAATTTTCCCTTGAAATGATATCTATTGAAATTAACGATCACATTTTATAAATTTATTTTATAACATACTTTCATTGAGAGTTTTCAATACAATACTTAAATTTTTTCATGGCCCTCTTAAATTTTTTAAAAGAATAAAATATAATAAATAATAAAAACAAGAAACTTATCCAAATATTCATGTGGGATTATATTCTTAATCTCCATAAATAGAATACGATAATTTTCAAACCAAATTTCATAACAAAAAACTCATAATTCCTATATCTTGTTTAGAATTTGATTATTATAATGTCACCCTCCTTCACCTTCAGCTGATGGTACCCAGATATCAATTAAATCATGAAAAAATATTGAGCTCTTGGAGATGATAAAACATGTCATCAATATGAGATAATGGATACTCAATCATAACAGTAGTGTTATTAATGTCTTCATAATCAATGATAGGTCTTATTAAACTATCTTTCTTTTTAACAAAAAATAGGAGCACCTGATGGTGATGTTCTATGATTAATGAAGCCTGTATCTAGAAAATCAGATAACTGTGTTTTAAATTCTAGAAGATCTACTATATCCATTCAATAATTGGAGTTCTGAAATTGGCTTAACATCAATAAATATTTAAATAGTAAATTCAACTTCCCGATCAGTTATAATACCAGGAATCTTATTGGTAGAAACATCAAGATATTCATTTACCATCTTCACATTATTATACAGAAATGTTCATTTATTTTCAAAAATATGTACAAGATAAATTTTATTTCTATATTTTAGTTGTTTCTCAACTTCTTGATATATTATCAAGTGTATGGTATCATTCATATATACAAACTGAAACTATTTCTGAAAAAAAATTATATTTCTATACAATCAATCCGAGCATGTTAAAAAAAAATCCATTCCATACCCAAATTTACATCATACACCACTAAGGGATGAAAAAAATGTTTTTAAGTAATGTATTTCAATTAACAACAATATTATTATTCTTATAATTTCATTTTGCCAAAATATTTTCCTTGTTGCTCTTACCATAAGTTCTGATTTCATTTCTTGAGGTGAAATTTCTAAATTACCATAAATTTTTTTCATAATTAAATGAATGTGTAGAACCCATACAATTGAAGACATTGGAAGCATATATTTTTTGAAAAGTACCTAATATCACTTTATGTATGGGGAAACATCAGTTCAAATAGTCATAATGTTTTTCACTATACCTTTATACTTATAATATATATGTTTCTGATCATTAAAATATTTAATTGGGATGGTATTGGCATAGTGACCCATATCACAACATTTAAAATAGTTTAATGTTTTCTTATAAGAATTATATAGACCATAAATAATATCTATTTCATCGCAATCTAAAGCTATATGTCCAAACTGACCACATCATAAAAATGTTCTGGATTTTTAAGGCATTCAACTAGATGATTTTTACCACATTTCCCAAAAACTTGAAATTGAATTTTATTACCTTCATATTATATAACTAATAGTAACCTATTTCTTAACATATACTCCTCTAAATATTTCCTTTTTTCAAATATACTTTATCATAAACAAACTCTATTTCTAACCAATTATCACTTCAAGAATTTTTTTCATATCTTTTGAATACTCGAGAGGCCAAATACCATTATTATAATGTCTTCAATCCAATGTAAAAATGATTGAAATTACTATCCAGAATTTGAATAATATTTTGAGCATCACATTCCATTCAGGTAAAGTTTTCTTCATACATGACCACTGAATCTTCCTCCTTTTGTTTCAATTTAATGAATTTATTTTACATCCTTAGTTGAGCCACTATAGGAAAATATTTTTCATGGAAAATATCTATAAATTCATCCCATTATAAGGAATATTTCCCTCTTTTGAATATTTTATTCTTGACCATTGACAACCACTGGTTGGATTAACCTTTAAAAAAATAGAAAGGCTATCCTTTTAACTATCTGAACACCCCCTAAAATAAAATATATTTTCAAGGGTCTTAATCCACCCTCCAGTAAACAATGGGTTAGAAGATCCCATGAAAGTATGTGGGTGTTGCCTCATATGATATTCCACTATCATCATGTTTCTTTGTGGTACCTCTAGCTATTGTCTTTCATGGATAACACTTCCATTTATCGCTTGTGTCAAATATTCTATCGCTATCAAAAACTACTTGGATCCAATTACCATAATTTTTTGTTGTGGATTCAGAAAACTGTCATCCTCTTGGTGCCTTCCTACTTTATATTCCCAATTTTATATATGGAAACCATTCGGAATAGACATATATTATATGATGCACCATGTTAATGTTAAAATACTATATCAGTTCAAATAAATCATAGATTTAAATTCATTTATGTTATTCTTTTAATGCATAATTAATACCTAATTTTATCTAAACTGTACTCTAATAACAAATATATGGACCCGACCTTAATCATTTCATGAAATATTAAATTCAAATAGAATCCACATTGTTACATTCCCAAAGACCTTTTTGGTAATGTGTTTTTGAGAAATAGGTTATAAAAAATACATGACAACCAACAATCATAAAAAGTGGATACAACTAAAATAGTACCATTTCTTCCATAATACGAAATTGGTTCATAATAAATGAACTATTTTCATGATGAATCCTCATAATATTTAGCTTGACTTATTATGTTCACTTAACCATACTTAAACCCCATTAAAAACAATTTTTAATCATGGGATGGTAAAAAAACTTATTAAGGTACATAAAAGAGAATAAAACTATTTTTCCAGGAATACTTATAAACATATGAAATAATTTTCACAATGTATACTTTTCAATCTTAAAATATCATATAGCTACTTTGCGTGAAACTGAGATTTCCTTAAGACATAAAAAATAAAATTAAAGCTATATAGGAAACACTGGGAATTAATTAGTAAGGATTCTAACCCACAAGGATACCATATGATTTTTAAGCCTTATTACTACCTTACAATGTAACCCTCATGACTATATTAAGATGTAACCCTCACGGATACCATATGGTGTAACCATCACAATTACACTTAATGTAACCATTACAGTCGACCTACCGGATAAACCTACCCAATCCATTGGAAGGATATATAAGAATACCATTCATCATAAAAAATTCCAAGTATCTAGAAAATAATACAAAAATAAGAATAAATGAATCATAAAAACATTCCTCAATTTTTTTTAAAATATAAATTTAAAAGAGGGTTTTTAAAGAAAAGTACCTTACCCTGGGTTTTTATTACTTATAATGTATTAAAACCTAATGTATAATGATTTAATGAGTATTATTAATTTATTATAGAACTATAATAATGTTTATACTATCTTATATGACCATAATATAACAACATTCCACCAATTTATTGATAATATTTTGTTATTTCAATAGTTTCGACTGCATTAATACAATGGTTTCCATGGTTGGTTCATTGTGGTTTTTATTATCAAATGGAATCATGAATTTAAAATTTTAAAGAAATGGAATAAGTATGTATCTAGAATATTAAATGATATCATATATCATATTTTTTTCTAATTTGAGTATGAATCATTAATAAACATTAATGAAAATGATATAATTTATTTTCATAATATTTATGACTAACACGAACTTATATCATTTAATTTAATATCATGTTTATATATTAGATCCAAAAAAATAAATAACGTATAATATTTATAATAAAAAACTTATCTAACAATATATACATTTTTATTACTATCCACAAATGCGATAATGGAAAATGAAAGTGTAGCATCCATGATGGTTGTAAATCTACACATAACAGATTATGTATTATTTTAATAATAAAATGGAGTGGTAGAAAGCGTTTGATGATGAATATTTCCATAAAACATAATAAAATACATTATATATAAGATGATGGAGTATTTATCTAATGTGGATAATGGGAGGTGACGAGGGAACATGAAAAGGGAAATAAATTTTATGGAAAATAAAATAAAATAAATGAGGATTTTACATCATTAATTACTCTCACTGATAACATCCTTAATGCCCCTAGTTTTGGAATCTTGGTGAAACTAGTATGTATTTCATATGAGGAAGAGAATTTTTAAAGGATTTTTGTTGAAATTAAATATGATTCATGATTGGAGGAGTGATGAGAAGAGGTGACGAGGAGTGATATTTATAGGGGAGGAGAAGGGTGTTTTTTAATTATTATATGAATTAGTTTATTATTTTAAATCATGAATACTTATCCTTTTATTATTATCAGTAAATATATTAAAATAATTAATGATTATTCGAGATTATGGTACATACATAAATTATGACTATAAGAATATTGTATTTACCTTTTAATTTTTATATAAACAGAATTAACATATTTCACTATTCACAAAAATTCAACCATTTCAGAAAAATTCCAAAAAATTCACTACAACCATTTTTGAAGAGTAGAATTATAATAATGAAATTTATTTTATGAAAAAAAATTCAAAATATATGAAATTTAATTTTTAATTAAAATCATCATTTATATTAAAAATACCAATTTTATTATTATAGATTATTTTGAAACACTTTGAATAATTAATTTCTGTTTCATAAAATTATTTTATAATAATAAGACATAAAAATATTAATTTATTTATCTAATTTAATAAAATATATTTTCCTTTAAATCATTATATTAATTTGAAAATTGTAATGATATATTTATGACATTCAAAAATACCAACACATGTTTTTATAAATTTTTTAAAAAAGTAACATATTTAATTTTAAAAATATATATATATATCATATTTTCATTTAAAAGATACAAAAAGTTTATATATACTCTCATATGGGTCGTTATTATTCTATTAATATATATTCTATAATTTATATAAGTAAAACTTATTTCACTATATATTTATAATTAATTTGGCTATTTAATTCCAAAAAAGATAAATTATTTTATAAGTACATGAGTTGTTAAAAATATTCATAATAAAATGATGATAAAATATATGTAGAATTTTTTTTAATATCTATAATATTATCACTAGAGCCATCATGAACATTATATCTTTTAATATCTCACCATCGAATAATTCCCTATCTTCATAAACTATATAATAAATAAAAATATTTTACTTGATCCACAAAGATAATTTAAAAAGTTATGCAAATTTTTTGTTCTCTCATAGAGTATCAAAGAATATCCAAACTTGAAATAAATTCTCATATTAAGATATCATTCATAATGTCCACCAAGAAAGACACTATGAATGGATATAATATCATATTCAATAGTTTATTAAATGTTTTACAAATATTTTCATTCAAAATAAAAAAATATATAATATATGTGGCCATTGCAGAAAAAAAACATTAGAAATATCTTCTAGTTTTTGTCAAATCTGATGATAACTAGAGAAAAAATAAATCATTGATTATAACTTTTAATTTTTTATTTGATTCAATTATTTGTAGATTATATGAAAATTAAAATGGATTGTAATAATTACATAGATTAAAAATTATTAGTGTATAATCAATCATAGAAACAAATCTCTCTTTTTATTATAAATTTAAATCACCCAAATATAAATTACATGATCTAATAAATTTTTTCTCAAACTCCTCTAGATAATTTTATGATTATTTTTAATCAGTTAGTTACATGATATGTGGATAATATATGTCTATTTAGTTCTATAAAATAGACTGATAAAAAACTACACAACTATTTTACAAGGAATTATTCAAGAAACATTAAAAAGTATATAATAAAATATGTCTATAATAGGAGGTATGGTCTTCAACTCCTTAAATTATATTTTTCGACATTAAACATTAGTAAAATCAATTATTATAATTATTACATTCCCATTATATAATACTTCCTCACCAACATGGAATCACTATTTTTTATTTATTTTATATTTTATACTAACCAGAATTAAATAATACACACATTTTATAGTGGTTGATATGGTCCATTAATTGAGTTAACCAATTTATATATTGAATAATATCTACTTAGATAATATTATGGAAAACTAGATCACAAATATACAAATAACTAGTCTCTATTGGATCAAAAGATTCCACCACATGGAATATTCTACTTACTTCATAAAGGAGTGTTAAGGTTCATAATTTTATAGGAATCCTATTATCTCATACATATAATAGATTCCATATTCTCAAATATAATAGAGTATGATTATTTTTTATCAAATAAAGTCAAAGTTACAAAATTAGATACTAAAATAATATCTATGAATTTAAAATACACATATATAGGATCAATAGAAGATTTATCACTGAAATAAACCCTACATGATCTCTCAAGCTGACAGTGAGGTTGGAAAACATTATAAAATCCCATCATGAATTACTCCAAATTGTAGAAAAACAGATTCATCACATAATGTCAAGAATAAATCAACTTATTCTAGAGGCTTATGGATAATAGAGAGGGTTATCTAAAAATGTGGGGGAGGGGGGGGGGGACTTTACCCGCTTTTTAGAGATAAAAAATTTGAAATACTAAGAAATAATATAAAAAATAACCAATGAATGGCCACATATTATATAAGATTTCTCCATATTGGATTGTTTACAAATATATAATATAAATAAACATTCCAATCAATAATTGCCTCAGGTTTTAAAAGGCACACAAAATACAGGCACAAACAAAAAATCGTCAAAATAGGCCTCAACACATAGTTTAACCTACCTATCCAAGCTTTGTCACATATTGTCCAAAAAATCCTTCTATAACTAGGACTTTTCTCATGTACAGAACTAAAACCAAGAATTGTGATAGTGTAAAAATAATGGCCTGAGTATAGTGTCTGTACAATATAATAGTCCACCATAAATGGAATTTAATCAAATATCCAGTCCAAGAAATAGTGTATGATGGTCTAAAAAGAAAAAATATGCTAGGAGTTAATTTAAAAAAATTTAATTCAATATTTATTCATACATATTTTGTCCCTCAGTTTCTAAGGTGACACTAGGGATAACCAGACTTCCATGGGATAATTCTAATCATCTGAGTAATTAAACATAGTGTGGTACAAGTTTATGTGAAACATATGGTTTTATTTTTTAATATAACTATTCATCCTTAGGAGCATGAGTCAAAGCTACCAACAACTTTTTAATGTACATTATCTGGTTAGAGAACCAATCTTGTGACAAATAAATGTACTAATACTATTATTTTCTCATACATTATCTGAACATGTAAACCATGAATGTAGAGAATCAGCCCAATATACAAAACAATATATCATCATATGGGTATCTAGAAAGTCATTTTGATACTTTACCATAGATGAATATCATTGGGTACTATATCATAAACCATATAGTATACTATAAATATAAAGAGAATCCATTCGACACCTAATCCATAGATGTGGAGAATAAGTCCAACAACCCAAACCATTTGATCATTTAATACATTAAAAAGTTCAACATAGTTGAACATTAAATGAATTATAAATATAAGTAAAATACAACAACATGCATTTAAAACATCTATATGTTACCATTAAATAGGGGTATTCCACTTTAAAATCCAAAACAAGGCCATATCATCTATTCAAATCAATATCATTTAATTGATATTGTATTGATTGAATAGTTTCTTTCAATTTTTTTTTATTTTGATGCTCAGAAACAACCATATTTTTATTACTAATAATTTTTTGTTTAACTAAATATTAGGAATATGATATTTATTATAATATATATATTTTTTATTTTGGATATGTTCAATAGTTGTTAATATTTGGAATGCAATTTTATTAGGCATTTTGGATGTATATAAAAGTAATATAGAAACACAGATCACACCCTAACTTTGTAATATGGACATATGGTTTGGGAATTATACATTTGGAATAAAATTTGTCGATATTGAACCCTCTAGAATTTGAAATGTACGGATTAAAAACCCTACATTTTGAAGAAACACTTTGTTTGGGGAACAAACATATTATTTATCCACCATAATTTTGCAAATAAAAGCATGATTTCAACCCTAATATTAGAGTTATAAACCCTTACATTGTAGTTTTTTACTACTTGATGAAACCATACATTTGACCTGGTAAATGTCAATGTTTTAAATTCAAGATTTTATCTAGGTTTTCTACAATGGTATCTCAAGTAGTAAATATATATTTAAAGTTGTTTTTACAATTAATTCATATGATCATACATAATATATTTAATCATTACTATTTATAATGGTTGTTATGTTTAGTTTTGAATGATTTGAATTGAATTTTTTATGATTTATTGTACGGTATTTATAGAGTTATAATTCCTAGTGATATTCGACCAATTGTATAAATACCATGGTAATCATATTCTAAAAAATGATATATTCTTAGAAAATAAAGAGTCATTTGTTGTAAAACATAATTTTTTATTTCCATTATTGTTACAATTTTTAGTCCTTCTTGGTTTGATCTACATGATTGAATCACTATTTTTTCTGTCGCTGCTACTATATATTGTTTCTAAATATTCTTCAATTGGTCAAAAAATCTTTTGATAGAGTTACACTTTGGAGACATACATTTTTCTTCATCTAGTTGGTTTTTTGTTTATTATTGATCAATGGAAGTATATGTGACATTGAATATTATTTGGTTACTCTTATTTATTATTGAATATTAAATACATTGGTCAGTTGCTGCTACAATGGTAATCCAAATCTATATCCTCAAATCAAATCAATATTTATTTATTAATTAGAGTATCTGATGCTTTGACTAAGTCATGGTGGTGAAAGAGTATCATCCTCTCAGACTATACCCTAGGTTTATGGTTCATATTATATTAACCAAAATATCTTATATAAGCTTTATTATAAATGAATATACTACTCTTCCTCAGTTTTAGAAGTACCCACTAAAAGGACATACTAGTGAAAATCATGAAGCTCATAGAGAGCGAATCGGTGGAGTGTCCTAGGTGATCATTGTTCTCTGAACCACTAAAACATTACATGTTATTTTATTAATTTAATTTCACTTAGTACTAATATTTAAGAGAGAAGAAAATAATACCCACATATCAAGGGGGTGGTTTCGAGTCAGTAAAATTTTTTAAAGGATCAAAATATACCCCCTATGGTGTCTTCATTATTATCAATACGACTTAGAAATTTGTATAAAAGGTTGGGATTTGTTGGATATATTTCTCATATTGAAATCCATGAATGTTAATATGGTTCTATTTGATGCCAAAAGTAATGTCAAAGGGTGTTCTCGGTAGGTAATTGTTTTTTTGAAACCCTTTATTTTTTTGATACTATCATGTGCATCAAAAGTTTGGTATCTATTGTAATATAAAAGGTATGTTTTGTCTATAGGAATCCCAAGTTAAATATTTAGAAAACAAAAAATCTAAATGGATGATCTTAGGGAACTTTTTGTTGATGATCCTTTACCCTTACATTAACAGTGATAACTATGGATGATTGAAAGATACTTTATTTTTTTTGATAAACCATGTAATAAATGTTTTTTAATGGTTTTAATAAATTATGAAAGTTCTAGGGAGATCTGAAAAAATGGAATGATGATAATGAGAATGAATATGACCTTAATTAAAAATTATATAATAACATTTTCTATTATTTATGGACTATTGATTTCATCATATTTCTCAGTGTAATATGAAATATAAAACAAAGAAGACTATTTTCATTTCCTATTAAGGAACCAATAATATCAAAAAACTACGATGAAATAACGGAAAGTTAAATTTTGAAATTTCCATAATACATGGGTATGATAAAATCACTTTGATGGGTTGTATCATGACCCGTCCCCCCCCCTAGGGCCCATGCTGTGACTACCCCAAGCCCGCCTTTCATAGGCTAGGGGCTGACGACTCGCACAGAAAGACATATTCCCTAAAACTGGGAAGGTATTTCCTTTATAACCTGTAAACACACACAACCATCCACACAACAAGATATAAATACATGTAAAAATATATAGAAAATGAGTGCTAAAAGTAAGAGGGGTCAGAATAAAATCCCAACAGTAAAGGTATATGTGAAATTGAAATACAATAAAACTGAAGAAGGAGAAAGACAACTATTGGGTCGACCTCTGAGGTTCCTACCTAAAGGGTAGGTACAGATCGCCACCCCAGTACTCCACATCTTCCCATCTCGTCTGCATACCGACACGCCGTATGGTCAACCTCCAAGAACCATCCAATCCTAGTACCCTCGTCCTCATCCAACGATGTCTGTTGTCAGCACCAAACACAACAAGGTGCGGGCATAACCCGTGCATGGTTGAGTATAACGATATTCTACAGGGACCTCGAGACCCTCATTGTCACACAAAATACAAAAAGGATAAACCACAAAGCATGAAATAAAATGAAAACTCTACTTAGGTATATGCCTATACATATACCTATGTTATCATGTATCCTCATCTCAATCATGAGGAAACACATAGTCCAACTCAAAATCCCAAGATCAACTATTCTACAAAGTAAGGAAAACTGCGAAGGTAAGTTCCACAGAGGTACTTCACATAGAAGGATACCACAAATGTGCTGACTCATCTCACATCAGGTATAAATTAGGTACAAAATTACAAATGATTATATGTAACTAATGAATCATCTTACTCTATTAAGAGGCTCTACTAGTGACCCACATAGGATCGCTCGGTGCTGACCCACATAGGATCTCAATATGCTGACCCACATAGGATCTCTTTGTGCTGACCCAAACAGGATTACTCGGTACTGACCCATACATGATTTCTCGGTGTTGACCCACATAATATCGCTCGGTGTTGACCAACAGAAGATTTCTATTCATTATTCAAATCACAGCCAGCTACTGGGTTCCCACACTAAGCTTTCTCGTCTCTGGGAGGGTCCTCTCTCCAAGCCACTAGTGGATACTCCAACTGCCATTAATTCCCATAAAAATGTATCCCAAAGGACTGGCACGTCAGAGCGGTCTCAATGAAATAGACAGTGTGTCAATTGGACACCAAGTATGTATGTTATTAGCCTTTTAGTCCGATGGGACCTGCTTTGATTCGTTCTCGATACAACGTGAATTTATCCCAACATTATTCAAATATCAAGTGGGGTATACCAAAGGGACCGTCTCACTCCAAGGTTTACAGCGCCATTGACGTTTTCTCAAACAGATTCCTTGTGCCAATGTAATGGCCGATAAAGAGAAAAGCTTGTAGCTGGTCTAGGTCTGGTCCGACTCGGTCAGACCTCCCCGACATGGGCCGACCCGACCCAGTTTGGGTAGATCTGGCCCACGTTGGGTACGGTCTGGCCTATGATAGAAGGCGTGGGGATCGTGGAGCGGCGTGAGGCTGCATGGTCATCAAGGTAACAGGGGCCACGAAGGGACGCAGGGAGATGAGGCTGCGGGGGCAGCGAGGCCACGAGATGGCGAGGTGATAGGGGCCGCGAGGTGATGAAGGACGCGGTGGCCATAGAGGGCTGCAGGGTGACGAGGCTTTGGGGGCTGTTGATGGCCACTGGGTAGTGAGGTCGTGGGGGCCGTGGGGCTGCGAGGGATGTGAGGGCCATAGAGGGTTGTGGGGCAGCGAGCCTGCGTGTGCCACGTAGGGTCACATGGTGGCAAGGATACATGGGCCGTGGAGGGCCGAAGGGTGGCGATGCCATAAAGGCCACCATGAATCTTGACAACAGAGGCAGCGGGTACTGCGGAGGGCCACTGGGCGGTAAGGCCATAGGGGCCATGCGGCATGGTCATGTGTAGTGCCTTCACCGGCAGCCAGCTTAACAGGCCTCCCTCCATATGTCGCCTTCGTCGAAACCGACCGTGGTGCCGACCATCGTTCTCGTGTTCCACTAGTTCCAAATGCCATCAACAGTCACCATCACCATTAAAAATAACCCAAAAAAGAACCAAATGGATTACGAAGGGGGCGAGATATGTTTTTTTATCTTGTACCCTCTGTGTTAGGGTGATAGCAAGTGGCTCAAGGGGAATGAATCAATGTGACAGAAAAAATTAACACTAGTCAATTTAAAACACACACCTACCTCGTTTGTTTGTTGACGTCAATTAGGTGGGAAGGAAGATCATAGATTGAAGATGTCCCACATTAGAGAATGCCCTGAGGAAGAAGTCAAAGTCATGCGTCAGCGTTCTTCATTGGAGGAGCGTTCCTCATTGGAGAAGAAGAATTCCTCCAAGGTTCTCTCCCAATTTCCCTTTTCCAACACATCCCTAGATTCTACCAAAAAGAAAATGTACCCAATATGATATGTTTCCCCAATTTAATTTATGGGCAAAATTAAATTGGCATCATAATTACATTGAGGTTGGCATAATAAATTTTGGGGAAAGCTAATGGCCACCTCCATCATTAAAGAGGGAGATCATGAGATTTCTCACATTTGGAGGGTTCAGGTGGTGCCCACCTTTAAATTAGAATTGGGATTTTTAGGTTTGGTGGTCCCCAACTCATAACACTCAAATGGAAGGTTAAGCTCTGGTGGTCCCCACTTATTAACATCCACATGGGTGTTTCAAAAGAAAACAAAATGTTACACAATTTTATTTTATTTTATTCTTTCACGAATAAGTGAAAAAGATAACTTCCACCCTTGACCTACTATTGTCGTTGTGAAGGTACCTTTAAGTGACTATCGGTTCTGCGAGTTCAACGGTGCCTTATATTTCAATTATGTGTACCAGTTCAAAATTTAGAAAAACCCAATTGCACGTTTACTGAACATACCTGAAAAAAAGTGCAGAACTATATGCCGGGCACTCTGGGCCTCTGAATCATTCACCGTCAATTTCTACAGGCTTTTAAAATTCCCATTTAAATAAAATAAAATTTACATGAAATTTACGGGTCTATACTGGTGGGATATCAATAGAAAATGTAAATAATTCTACCTATTTGGGAGATCCAATTAACAAATCATTTGATGCACTCAATTTACTTTTAGTTTCACCTCCAATGTGGATTGTAATATATACTTCTATACGATAATACAAAAACATAAAACAATTAAAAATAGAATAACTAATTGTATCTTGGATTATGTATAACAATTATATGTAAGAGAAAGTTGAAGGTCATATTAAATATGAAAAATATAATCTAAAAAACACTATGGTCGAATCATCTGATTTATGTTATAAATATTATGGTAAATATTTATGAAACCTTGATAAAATGTTTTAATAATTTTAAAAAATAATTAAAGGGATTAAAGAATATTAATGTCAAGAATTAAAAGAGAAAGGATATGAAAAGGATAACTATCCATTTCTATATGTTTAATAGAGATCCAATTATAAAATAATATGAATCTAAATTATAAAGGATACATGGACAAATTTTTCTACTTAATTTCAGGAATTTATTATAAACTACGAGACTGAGGATTAAAATTAAATGGTATGTCTTATGACTCATACTGATGAGGTATAATGTTGTTACACTCAAAATAATAATTTAAAAAAAATATCTTAAGAATGAATAAATAATTATTTCTTTTTTTTATTCACACTATGTATTCATCCATAATGAAAGATGATAAAAACATATAAAATATTATGCATAAAATTTAATTTATAAAGTACTTTTTAAAGTAAATTATATATTTTAGATATATTTCTTCCAAAATTTCTTATTATCTGCATGAGATTAAAATTTGATAATTATTGGTTGTAGTTTAAAAATAAACACAAGATTTTAGTATGCTTATCAAAGGGGATTATTATTCAAATAAAATTCATGGTAAAAGTAATATTGAGAAAGGGATACTTGGAATTAGTTTTAATAGAGAAAGATCAAATATATATTGAAATTATTTTATTCCTAGATCAAATAGAAAAATCATATCCACTATTAATGTAATTTATTATAGTATTAATGGAAATTATGATAATGGATATTATTTTAGGAAACCTTTATTTTTTCTTTTTAAAAATGATTATTATTCAAATAAATTATCTAAAATTATTAGTATAACCTCGATGAAAAATATAAATATATTGATACCTAAAACATTCATTGCTAACACATCCATACCAAGAAGAAAATGGGTACTAAAAGGAACTTGTATTTTATGTTGTTAAGGATTACGCCAATGGGATATATAATTAAATCATTATGTGATCTATTGAAAAGTATATTGAAATCTCAATTTTTATAATGGAGTGATCGAATATGAATTATTTAAAAATAAAAAATCATTTTAATTGCAATAAATAATTTAAGATGTATTTACTTACCGTATCTATGTTAATTACACTGGATATTTAATATAGGGGAGAGAAATATGATATGTTTAATTGTAAAATCTTTTCCCACTCCTTGAAATTGGTTATTAAAACTCAGATTATAATCATATATTGGAGTATAAAAACAAAATTTTTCAATATTAGAATTATTTTAAAAATTTATTTATTTATATCTATCCTCAATGACATTTATAATATATAATACTTAATTTTATTCAAAAAATAATCTTATGAAAAAAAATAATCTTTGTTTAATCCTTCAACGTATCATTGTCTTTAGATTTTTTGCTTTATGAAATTTTATTCATTTATGTAACATTTTTTTAGAATAGTTTTATTATGAAAAATACCATTTAAATATTAAAATACAAAATGAGTTGTTTTTTTATTTAGCACAATTATATGAAGTATATTATACAATTTTCAAAATTAATCATAACAAAATACAATTTAGATATCTAGAATCTTATTTTTGAAACCACTTGAATTATTTATCCTTATTCTTAAAAACATATTTTAAAAATACATGTAAATAAATTCTAATAAAAGTGATGTTTGATTTAGATCATCAAAGTCAGATAAATTTATTTCCAAAAATAAAATGAAAGGTAATATTCTTATGATATATTTTTGAAGCAGTCGATCTATTTTTTAAGGATTCGTTTGAAAAGTATTCTGAAAATGATAATGATATTTTTTTTGAAAGAACTAAAAGTTTTATTATCTAATATTATAAAAGGTGGAATTTATTCTAAAGTACATATATAAAAGGTTAGTAATTTATATGAAGATATTGTAAATAATCATATTGATTTAAATGAATTTAAGAAGGTATATAAAGAACTATAAAAAGTATCAGTTTCATGAAAAGTATCTGATACAATTTAAATGGAGTATCATAATGTAAAAAAAAAATCTATTTAAAAAGAAAACATTGCATAATTTATTGTAGAGATAATAATTTAAATAGATTCACTCAAAAAAGACGGTGTGATTATGTTGGGTTAACAAGTTAAAATAGTTTTTGGTGTATCATTTTCCTTCATTTTTATTGAATGAAATACCTGCAGATCTTTAAATTAGAATAGAGTGTATTTAAATAGTTTTAGATGATTTAATTTAAAATGTTTCATTTTTTAAAATTTAAAATGATCTATTTAACCATTCCTAACACCCTATTCATTCTTTATTAATTTATTTTACCCAAAGTCATTATAATTTTACATGTTTTTTTAATATATTGTTATTTATTTTTTAGGATTAATAAATAATTGTTAAATATAATTACATAATTGTTTTGTTTTCATAAATGGGTGAAACATTTATGATAAATTTATAAAAATTTTATGAAAACATTATGTGAGTGTTATCATAAAATTATGAGAAATTCCTAGCAAATTTATGTCTTTTTTGTGGTAGTTTTAATTGAATTGGATAAATATGACTCAAATTTATATTTATTAAAGGGATGAAATGATATTATAATTTATATTCATTTATATTTTTATAAATTACATTGTTTAAAATTAATTAATTAAAATATTTGGTTTAAGAGTTTTGTGGTAAATAAAAAGTGAGATATTGTTGTGCATGGGTTGATTCAACTATTTTGTTAATTTATGTAGGATTTTAATCCTAAAAACACACAAATTTTTATTGTTGTTTTTATTGATTTTATGTTTATTTCAGGATGATGATATTTATTATAATATTTATTTTTATTATAGAAGCCTTAACAAGTCTTTTTTCTGTGGGAAGATATTTTGAAATTTTATTATGGATGTGATTGAAAGTTATCTAAACACACTATTCCTACTATATGATTTTAAGAGAACCATATTTTTTTGGAACCCTATATATGGAATAAAACATATGGTTCATAAAACCTATGTTATTAGAAAATAATGGATCAACAAACCTATATTTCAAAGAAACCCTATCTTTGAGGAAACAATATATGGGTAATCCATCCTAATTTTGTGAACAACCATATGTGGTCAAACCGACATTTGGAGTTTTTCACTATGTAAAGAATCCCAAAATTTGACTAGGTCAATGATAGTGTTTTAAATCCGAGATGTTATCTGAATATTTTTAAATGGTCTTTCTGGAAGTAATTATCTTTCCAATAACATTTTTACAAATGTTTCAAATGATAAAGCTGAGTATATTTAATCATTCCTATTTCTAAGGTATTTTATCACTCTATTTGAATTACTTGGATTCAAATATTTGGAATTTATTAAAATATATTTTTTGAAATTTTTTGGCCTAGATCTATTTGGTCAACATTCAAAATATCAGGACAGTAATCTTCTGAATATAGAGACATTTTAGAGTAGAAAGAGTAGTGTGATTATAAATAATAGTGTGTAATGTCTTTCCATGTAAATGTTTTGATACATAAATGTTTTGATATAGTTGATTGAATCAATGTTGTTGTTATTTTTTGATTTATTATATTCTTAAACATTCTTCTACAATTTGATAAATCATTTCTTAGTGTTAAACTTTGTAGATATACATGTTTGTTCATCTATTTAGTTTTTTATCTATTAATAATTAATGTAAGATGATGTGAAATTGATTATTATGTTGATATTTCAATCTATTATAGAATATGGAATAAATCTATAATTTTTTATTGGAACTATAACCAATATCTATATTCTCAAACAATATCATTCTATATTAATTTATTGGAGTATCGGCTACTCGGACTCAGTCATTTTTGTGATGGAGTATAATATTCTTATACTATGATATGGATTTATAGTACCCTATTAAAGAACCACAAGTTCATTTAGTATATTTATTTTAAGGGTATTTACTGCATTTAATATGTTGTATATTCCTCAGTAAGAGGAATTATTAGTCAATATCAATAATCTTGTGGAGAGAGTGTTAGTAGAGTGTACTTGGAGATCATTGTTCACTAAACCACTATACATCTCCACATTATTTTTTTATTTACATCCACATATTACTCACCTATAAGAGAGAATAAAGAAGATCTGCATATAATGTGGGTATTTTCAAATCATTAAATGTTTTAAAAATATCAAAATTAACCCCTTTATATGTATTTATCTTGAGCATTCAGACCAATCACATTTAAACAACCTTTAAGGAACTTTTACCAATAGGTTAACCACACAGTCACATATAAGAAATAATTTAAATTAATTTTAAAGCCCTGTTAAATAGCATTGAGGTAGAAACATCATTTTAAAGAAACATAATCTCTATATCAATGTTTTCACTCCTTGAGAATTAAAAATATATCAAAATACAACACACATAGTTAATACCATTTCAAAATTCACATTGTAATTTTAAAAATATTATCACATAAATATATTAATTTCATTATCATGACATTTCATAAAACACTTATTCTCATGTTACACAAAACTCCCCGTTGGCCATACTATCAATTCAATAAACTATCCAATCCTATTTAATCTTGTAGGAGATTTATTTCACTATTTAAATCCTGACATTACAGTTTTCATGAATTAGTACACCCTAATGAGAGGCCATTGGTTTAGTCTCATAATGACCAATAAATCTAAAAAGATTGATAGACGGTCTATGACACCAATTTAAGGCCCCAAACCATTATATTTAACCAACGGGGAAGAATAAAAACACATCGAAATTATGGAATAGACTACAAACACATGAAATATATTTGTACCATGGGAAATATATCTTATAAAACCTAATTTACTTTTTTAGATATCCACTCATCCAAAATTGGCCTTCGAATCAAGATAAAGTATTCTTGACTAGAATATTTGTAAAAACCTTTGGAAAATACTATATGATACATAGAAGAAGTGGGGAAACAAAAAATGAAACAAATTTATAATAAAAGGGAATAGATTCATATGCTTTCTTAGGGAATAAAATCACATGAAGATACACTTCATAAGGGATAGGATTGATTGAGTATAAAAATTAGAAGATGAGGATGATATTAAGGGACACATATGGATACTTGGAGTGAAATAGAGGGGAAATTTGAGTGAGTATGTATAAATCAAGGGTGAGAAAACTGTAAATTTATCAACTTTTTTATTCGGTTCATGGTTTGGTTGTGTAGTTTCCTGAACTTTAAAACAGCCATTTGGGACCTACTATCCAAGGAAACCACATGTAACATGATTTTATAGGACACCTTCATGGTTTGGTAAAACCTATGAAAGACTTGGTAAGAGATCTAGAGTTGGGTTCCCTAACTCTAATAGTCACTGATGCCTCCTTTGATTGTTTAAAAAACCATGATCCCCCATAAACCAAGACACATGGTCAAGGAGCATGGTTAGCACTAAGTGGGAACATTGTCCAATAAGCACCATTTTTTTAATTTTCAGGTCCTTATCCGCCAAAATTCTAATAATACTCTCTATTATCCTATGAAATCATTTCATAAATATTTTAAATAGGGGATGAAAAAGTTAAAATAAAAATATACCTCTACATGGTTTGAGATCAAACTAAATACCTTATATATAATAACTCATCTTCAAGATGTGGTCCTAAGAATCATTAATCCTCTATGGTAAAAATATACGACAACTAGATTGACATATTTGTTTTACCCTGCTAATACTCCTATTGATCAAGGTTATACAAACACAATGCATAAAATAATAGAGACACCCCATCTAAATTTTTATTTTTCTCACTACAAACCATAATAAAAATCATATTCACCATTGAGGATTCATCAAACGTATGTTCAAAATCATTATCATAATTGAAATAATAAATTGTGGGGTGACACTATTGAAGTTATAACACATTAAGACATCATTCATATCATTATAACAATGTGGAAGTTCATAATGATATGCCACCAAACCAATACTCTCATCATTCTAAAACAGCCAAGCATACCTATATTTAAACTTATAAAACAATTGATTTTGATGATGAACCGGTCTTAGTAACACATAAAAGATTACACGATCATCCCCTATATACTCAAGGGATTGAAAAAAACTGATTATAATTTGAATTTTTCTTTTATCCGTGTTATGGAAATTCATTTATTGATCATGTGGACATATTCTTAAGTCATATATATTTGACTCAGACACAACCACTATAATTCTACTACTTACATATAGTAAAAAATGTTATTTCCAAGGCCTACTATATAGTATTTTATAAGATTCCATTTGAATAGTTTAATAGTTAATTTTAATATAGGTTAACGATAAATTTTATAGGTTATTCACATAGGGTTTTCCAAATTATTAGATAAATTCACTCAACATGTCATCTAACAATAGGATAATACACCAAAATTTCCCATCCATTTATGGATTATAGGTAGTGCTGAAAAAAACCTGAGTACTGAGTGCCCTATCCCATCCATTCCAGAATATTAATGTTTAATAAGAATCTCAATATTAAAAGAAACTCTAAGGAATCACGTTGAAACATTATATCTTATGAACATATAGGTTACCCAACTCATCGATGTTGAAAGTCTCTAGAATCAGTATGAAATGTGTTACCATTTTCAATCTATCCAAAATAAACCATATCTCATTACTCTTATAATGTGTAATTTGTCAAAACCTCATGAAATCAATTGTTATAGTATAGAACCCCTGTTTTGAGGTATAGATTCATTTTACTACATGTTCCTCCACATTTTTATTAAATAATTATTTTCTAGATGTTTTTTAGAGGAGTTAGGTGTAATAGAGAAACTGAATATATTCTTTGGGGTAGAGATCTATGATGTCGTGTATGAGAGGTGGGTTTTGTTTGGAGTGAACTGTTTAAGTTATAGGATCTTGGGGGTTTAAATTATAAGATACTTCCATGTTCTAAAAGTTATCACCATGGATCAGGGCTACGGAATTTCATGTTATATACTATTCTATGTAGAGTAGTTATGGAATAGGCTAGTGGTGTTTTGCGACATGGAGGGATGCTTAATCTATAGTGTTCCAAGGGGGAAAGCTTGGTGGTATAGAAAATTTCATCACTAATGCAATATATTGAGAAGGTAGTAAGGTTAGATATTACTGGTTGCACCATATTGTAATGACCAACATTATAACACCTCTCACAAAAACTGGATATGTTGCATAGTTATTGGCATGTTTTTCATATATAAAGATGATTGGTAGGCTGTATTGTTGTATTTTTTATTGGACCATAGTCTTCAATGTTTTAGCAATTCTGCATTATATTATAAGTGGCTATATCACAGTGTTATGTTTTTACTCTAGGTATAAATTTTGCATGGTGATTATTAATTATATTTGGTGAAACCTCTTCTCCTTATGACATCGAGGAATTCCCTAGAATTTCATTCTCATGATCTTTTACATCTATAATAAAATTCTAATCGATCATTGAGTGTTTTATTATAGAAATTAAAAATGAATTTATGTAAGAGTTGATATCAGGGGTTTTCCTGTAGATCTATACTACTATTATTTGGTATATTAATTTTCGCTCATATCTACTATTTGATAATGTGAATTCATGGTTTTATTGAATTTTTTTCATCAATTTTATATGGTATCATTGGTTTATTTCAAGAAAGAAACAATTATGAATGTATTTATGGAAAACCTGAATATTTTCATAACTTTTGTATTACCCCCACGTTTTATGAACTGTTAACATTATAGTTTAAGAATTATTTTCTAGTTTGATGCCTAAAACATATTTTATGAAAGAATTTTAATGAAAGAATTATTTTAAATGAAATGATTTGGCATTTAATTTCTAATAATCAAGTTTTAATGTTTTAAAAGATGATGAGTTTGGTTAGAGAACCACTATCAATTTCTTGATGGATTATGTTAATTGAGTACCACCATCAATGGTAACAAAAACTTATGTATATGGATGGATGTATGTGTATTGGTGTGTGTGTGACATGGGGGAGGTTATTCTAAATATGTACATATGCAAATAATTTTATTTATTATTTTTTTGAATTGGATTTATTTATTGTATTTATCAATACTATTTTATTATTTTACAATATTTTATATAATTTTTTTTACCAGTTCTTATCATATTCTCATGTGTTGAAAAGTATTTCGGGGAATTCTACCTTGTCTATAATCCCCCTTCATTGAATCTTTGGTGAATTTTAAGACATTATGTACAAAGACGATATGATGGGTAAGAAAAATTAATTCAATAGTGATGTATCATGATACCATTGAAAAGGTTGGTGGTGTTAATACATGGAGATGGTTTAGGTTATAATTAGTATGATGCAAGTTTGGGATTGTTGGGTCTTGTTTTCTTTCATATTGGTTGGTTTATTTTCCATGATATATTTTCACATTGATATTGTTGTTTACATGGATTATTCTAGGGTTGTATTATTTATTCTTATGCATCATGTAGAAGGATCAGATGTTTTTCTTTTAAGTGTGCATGCTATTTTATTTTATAGGGGAAATCATCAACCAAATATTTAATAAGATCATTTAATTTATTATTGATCATCAGTGTCCTGGGGATGTCACATATGTTTAGTGGATCTCTAAATTGTCTCAATCCAATTAGTGGTGGTGGGATGTTTTAAATGGTATCGTTCTTGGCCACACTAGTTATATCATGGGATTGTATCAAATGGATTGTAATGTAAGAAATTTAAATGTGATATTTAAAAATATATGGCTAAAATTTTCATAATAAATATCATGTTACTAGGGATTCTAGATTAAAAAGTGTTCTAAAAGACTTCTTGTTATGTTATCATATCACTATTATGGGTTTAGAAAATGAGTTATACATATCATGCATTATTAAGGAGACTTAGCCTTGGGATTACAATTTTCTTCATGAGTTTAATGAATTATGATAATGATAAAACTAGTTGTTTTTTGAAAATAATGGTTTCAGATTTTTTATTGTGATGAATTGAAAATTTTAAAATCATTCAGTTTTTAGTGGGTGATGACTAAATGATGTTTTTTTCTAAATATAGATAGTGGAAGTTGGTATAAATATTAATTATCCTCAAGAGGATGCTTATGAAAATGGGGTTGCACCAGAACCATGGGTGAAGCATTAATTTTTCCAAATAATAATTTATTCTTTTCTATACATAAAAATATTGAAATAAAAATAATGAACCTTGAAAAGTGGATCTCCTGAATCACTTTAAAAAACAGAATACACCCTCCTTTTAGTGGGATTCCGAGAAAGAAAAAGCATTAGTGTAGCTGAATCAGAAGAATTGGATCATTTAATTTTTATGTATAATTACCTAGCTAAAATCTATGATAGAAACATATATTTTAAAAGATATTTCCTTATTTTGTTGGAATTTAGTTTCTCATGCTAATATCGACCAAGGCATTATATTTTTGTAATTTGAGGAATTGTTCAATTAAAAATTATACCACCAAACTTTCAAAATTGAAAGAAAAACTGATTTCTTCAACTTGAAATAATATTATAAATTTATCATAATGTATGCCCATATTTTTATGAATAATAATATATTTCCCATGGAAAATGATGCAATTATATCCTTTATGGAGCATATCATTGATTCTAGACTATGACTATAGATTCTCTCTATGATTTATTTGTATTGCAGACTATATAGAAATGGTGAATAGTTAAAACATAGAAGAAAATAGATATTTATAGAAACCTAGTTTGAGCGTGTGTGTTTATAATAAAAATAACCTATGAGAAATAAAATTCATGGAATAAATGGGGGATAGACACCTACTTACAAGGTGGCGGAGCACCTCAAAATTAGACCACAAGAATAGTCAACTTCTCTCATTGAACCTGCATTAATACTAGTTATTTTAAATGATGATATACTTCTCATAGTAAGTGATACATTATTAAACCACCTAGAGTTTTTCATAACTATAATCTGATGTGAAATATTCTGGGTTATTATAGTATCCCTCAGAATCCCAGTGAAGGTATGTGTCCCATGTTTCTCATATATCCTATACATCGATGGGGAAATCTCAATAGAATATATATAATCCTCTAATCTAAATGATCCAAGGTAATTCCATGAATATAATGACTCCAAATATTATTCAATCTCATTAAGGAATCAAGGAACTATATAGATCTAATAAAAAGTATTATAGTATTGAGAAGATGATCATGGATGATGAATATATTACTCTAACTCTGTTAGAAATGATTATATTGAATTACACACAAATACATGACATGTTTGGTTCTATTTCATCCCAGTATTTTATTTCTACTCTTGTGATCGATGATTGTGTTTACATATTGAGATGATTTCAATTATCATGAAACTTCATACACCATTAGAAAAATTAGACTGTCAATCCTTTAGGTATCATACTTGCTTGATAACTATCAATGGGTTGAATTGGTATAGGATTTTATATTTGGGAGATTAATATCAATGTTTTAACTTTGGGAATGTGTTGGATGACATCGTTTAAAGATCACATCGACTATTAGTCCTGAAAAGTTAGTTTCACATCTTATGGGTGAGTTAACCATTTAATTAATTAATATTGGGACACAAATAAATGCAGAATACGACCGTTATTACTAGTGGTTGGAAATATATATTTTTAGTTGATAATAGATACATTTTAATCCATTGATGTGTTTGGACATAGAAATTTTTGAACCATCTTTGACTAATTTCTTAATTTTTTCAACAATAATTTCTCTATATTTTCACCCAAAAGAGATATGGAATTTACAATTTATCTCTTACTAGGGGTAATAATATTTGACTTTCATCATATATAATTTAAAAAATATAATTGGAGGAATGGAATCATTATCCAAAAGATTTGGAAATTAAATGTTTCATTCAAATGATCACATCTACATGGTAATTTTCGATTTGTTTATAATTAAGGTCAAGTGATATCCATGGTTTTGTGTAAATAATCACAAGATCCACCAATTTATGAAGAATGAATATATTATTACATGAAATAATGATCTATTAGATTAATTTAGGGGATCTCAATGGTTCACTAAAATTGACTTACTGTTAGGCTGTTATCAATAGTGATTATGGAAGGATGATATTCAAAAAACAACCATTAGGATTTATTATTGTCATTATGAATATAGAGTTTTGATATTTGGTTTTATGAATGCAGTAGTGGTGTTTATGATATTTATTGATCTGATCTTCTAGAGGTATCTTGATTCCATTGTGGTGGTGATCATATATGATATTCTAGTGTACTATCGAGAAAATGCCAAACATGAACAACACATGGTGCTAGTGTGTGGAATATAATGTGAAAATTTCGATTATAGGATAATTTCTATGTATGACTTCCATATACAAGAGGAAAATTTCCTTGGATATACCATTTATAAAAAATAAATTTCTATATATCCTAAAAATATTGAATTTTTAATATCATGGAAACTATCAAGGAAAATAATGTTCTTCTATTCAGGTAGAGTAATAGATGAAAACTATCATTTTAAAATCTTTTGTTTTAGCTAACATTAGAACTTACCCATGTATTTATAGAGTTAGGATGAGGGTTTATGGACTACTTTGATGCATTAAGATATATTATATGTTTGTATCACACATGGTGATCATTTTGTCTCTTATGGATCATTAATGTCATTAGTAAATGAGAATAACTTTCCCACACATGATTTACAATTGGATGTTGTAGTACATAGCTTAATGCCTTGGAGTCATTATATTTTTGGTTAGAAATGTATTATGGTCATAGATCACAAGTGCTTGATGAGAAAATTATCAACAATGAATTTTAATCTAATTCAATAAATATGGATGTGATATCTAAATCTACATGTCTTTGACTTGATGTATACAAAGGAAAAATGAAATTTTGTAGAATATATATTGATTGGGAACTCATATAATTAGTCGGGTAAAGAGACTTCTAATCAGTGGTAGATAGTTTTAGTCATTACTAATATAAATATTTTTTGTTCTTAGCAAGATAATGTTTTATTTTTCATTTTATTCTCCATTATTTTTGATTTGGTCAAGCAGGTTAGAGATTCTCTGATGTTAGAACATGAATATTTAAATATGATGTCAAAACTCAAGGTTGTGGAGACTATTGAGGTATCAAATCTTGATGGGATGTAACACTCTGAGATCTTGTGAAATAAATATTTTCTAATAAATTTAATAATTTCACAATATTGTGTTATATGTAACAGTGATTTTTTCATCCCTTAAACACAACACTTTTTTTTATTATGTTACATGTTATACTACATTTATCTAGTGTTACACACCACACTATGAAAAATTGTTATATACTATTGAAATATTATTATTTAATTTAAAGTTATCACCAAGATATTAGAATGGGTTTTATGAATAATATTCACTAAATTTTGAAAATATATGGTTCACACATGTTTTTATAATGAATTATTTAGTGAAAAATTATTTAGATGTGAACATAAATACAATTTGAAAATAATAGTAATGATTTTCAGAAAAACTACATTTATGTACAGAAACATGTTTTACCTCAAAATA
This sequence comes from Viscum album, assembly GCA_963277665.1. Lineage (NCBI taxonomy): Eukaryota > Viridiplantae > Streptophyta > Magnoliopsida > Santalales > Viscaceae > Viscum > Viscum album. The sequence continues at coordinate 191,586,303 of OY728126.1, forward strand.
TTTTTTAAAAAATAATTTTATAACGATTTTAATGAAATTTATATATTATATATTCAAATAAAATTTAAACATTCAGATTTTGTGTTTCCTAGATATGATATAAAAATAAATCCAAATTTATGATTAAAACTACATTTTTTTAAAAAAAAGTTATTTTGTCACGATTTTCACATTTATTTTAAAAGTGAATAATTCCATATTTTGAAAATTAATTTTAAAAAATAAACATAAAATTTTCAATCATCATGTTGAAATTATCTTATGGTTAATTTTTTAAAATATACTGAGAAGATATTTTTTTGGTGAATAATTAAAATAATGGGACTTTTTAAGAATTATCATTTGTTTTAAAGAATATAAAAACATTTAATTATTATAATATGGTTTTTTTGGAAAAAAAATATTTCAATATTTTTATATACGAATCCAATTTATATCATTGTAATCAATTTCATATTGAATTTTTATATAAAAACAATATAAAGATTTGAGTATTCTCTCTTTGGAAAACCCATCTATCATCTTGAATATTAGATTCACACTAAAGTAAATTGGTCAAATTATTTGAATGGAATATAGAAAAACGGATTCCATATTTTTAATTCTAATAATTTATATTATATTATATGTTAATCATAATTTTTTACCATGATGAATAATAAAAATTGTTTTAAATTATTTTCCCACTTTAATGTAAAAAAATGGTTTTCCATGAGGTTTAAATCAAAATATAACTATTTAAATGAACCAAAATCCTATAAAAAAATAATTATATAGACCCATTTTGACCTTCATTTTTCTAAAGGTCATTAGATATTTTCTTGGGGTTTTTATATTTTAGATGACAACAATCGATATGGTGAGGATGTCTCAACTGCTTGCATCTGTGTTGAGTTGGATCTTTTTGTGCCCATATTGAATAAGATATCTTCGAATGCGAGGGGGTAATTTTAATGGAATCAAGATATTTTTTTACCAGAACTTCCCATATACTTCTTCCATTGTTGTCTCCAATGTGATTCAGTGTAGGTATGTAGCAAATATAGACGGGGTGGGACAAACCCTGTTAGAAGGGGTGTTCTATCAGATGCTACCCCGGTTAAAAAGGAATTCTTTAAATTTTCTTATAGTACTATATCTATTAAGGTACCCATATCTAGAGATGATTCTGTTGTTATTAATCTAGATCTTTCTTTAAATACCGTGTCTTTAGATGTTGAACAGTCATCCAGAGAAATATATCTCAATTTTAGTGATTCTTTTCTGTTTTGAATACTTTTTTCCAATCTGAGGGGTGATCTGTATGAACCTTTTTTGTTAGAGATGTGTTTATGGATATTTATGTTAATTTACAAGGCATCAGTACTTTTTTGGAATGTTTCTTTTAGTAATTTGGTCCCCTGGTCTGGTTCTGTGAGGCCTCTTGCTTTCCTTTGAGAGGCCTTCTCTTCTTCAACCTATTCCCTGATTGAGTTTGTTGATAACATTACCTCCATAGGTGTTATTAAGGACTCACACAGGGGATTAACATTAGAAGATTATAAGTTAAGGCACATGTTTCTATCCCTTGAGCTTTATCTTCCCCAAGAAAACTCATGCATCCACTTGTATGATATTTTGATTCCTCAACTATATTAGAATTGCAATGACCATTTAACATTGAGAAAGATGATAAATAATTATAAACTATTTTTTTCTATCATGACTTTTCATTTCAAATATATATCTTCATCAGACAATGGAGTTTTTACTATGGTGAGACTTCATTATATTAAAGAGTATGTAGCCTCTATGTCTAGTCCGACCAAGATTTCTGGGGTGAAAGCTGGGCATAAATTGTTCCAATGATTCCAATAATCTTTTGGAACACCTATGTCATTAGTGCTCAGTTGAAATATGGTTTCTCAGAAATATAAATCAAGAAGTTCAAAGTGTGTTTTAATTTTTTTCTTGAGAACAAATAAAATTTGAGTAAGATTAAGTAGTTTTCTCATTAACTTGGAATGCATGCAGACATGCATGCTAAACCATATAATAATAATTTTTGGGTTTTCTGGAATAATGATTTTTATGTGGATCTAGCTAATGCTGGTGATCAATATATTATATTAAAGTTCATCATAGATGTGGAGTTGGTGTTTCTGTATTTTGTATATGGTAGTTGTCACGCTCAAAAGAGAGAGACCTTATAGAAGGATTTGAATAGCTTTAATCTGAAGGAACATCCTTCGATTGTTGGTCAAGATTTTAAAATAACTGATAATCCAAAAGAAAAGAAAGGGATGGGTGTGTTTCCTCATGTGTATATCATGAATTTCATCCATTTTTTGGCCAAGATGGGGCTTCTTGATATGGGTTATTCTAGGGATGATTTCACATGGCATAAAAACATTACAGGTAGTCAGCATTTTTGGAGCTATCTAGATCATTTTTTATCTAATGTCCATCTCGTTTCTAGGTTTCCTAATGATATGGGAGACCATCTTGTCCACGACATCTCAGATCATTCCCCCATTCTTGTGTCATATCTTCCAGTTACGCAAGTAATGAACGCTTTCATTTTTATGATTACTTGAATGGTATGCAAGATTATCATCATATTGTCAGGGATTTTTGGAAGGAACTAGTCCAAGGAAATTCATGGGTGGCAATTCATAAAAATTTAATACATCTTAAATATAAGATTCATTACGGGGAACATATTTTATACCTATCAGCCAAGACCTGGAATATCTTAAAAAGGAGGTTGAGCATGTGAAAAATATTCTGGAAGATAGATGGGATAACACGATCTTCAAAGATCATTCTTGTATGAAAAATGATATTGAAAATATTATTCAAAAACACGAATGTAATGATCATGAAAGATCTAGGTTAAAAAGGATTGATGAATGAGATAGAAAATCAGCTTATTTCATTACATGTATTAAGGAATTTAGAAGGCTTGTAAAACCGAATATCCTTCTTGAATATGGTTCTTTCTCAGATGACAAAAATGTGGTTGGTAATTTGGCATTCTCCTTATTCAAAAATTTACTTTCTAATCGTAATCCGAATATGGTAGATGCGTATCCTAGTGTGAATGCATATCTTTTTGATGAAATACCTAATATATGTTGGTTCATGACAATATTCTACTTGAAGTTTTCCTTGATGAGAAAGATCTATATAATGCTATGATGGATCTTAACCTGGAGAGTGTTCCAGGTCATGTTGGTTTTCTAGGATCATTATATAGAGGATCTTGGGTGGTGGTTAAGGATGATCTTTTTTTGGCCATCTAGAATTTCTTTCATGGTGGTTCTATCCCAAGTGTCGCGGGTGCTACTACTTTGGTAATTCTTCTTATGATTAAAAATCCTTCTTCCATTCGAGATTATAGACCGGTGACCATGTGTAATTTTATATACAAAATTATTTCATGAATTATCAACTAGAAACTATCTCTACATGTTTCGCAATGGGTTTCCATAAAAAAATTATTGTTTTTTTGAGGACGATCAATTCTGGGAGCGGTTGCCTTGGATAATGAAATGATTCATGATATTTGCATTAAATGTTATTGCTCAAGAATGGATTTAAATATTGATATGAATAAGGCTTATGACATAATTAAATGGGGTTTTATAATTAGAGTGCTTATGTGTATGGGATTCTCCTCATGGGACACATATATATATTTTTGTTTCTTTAGCTCTTCCTAGATGGTGGGATCTTATTTTGGAAAAACTCATGGGTTTTAAAGGATACTCGTGGGCTCAGATAAAGAGACCCTTTCTCCCCAACTCGTTTTATTCTATTGAAATATTCTATTAGTCACTTTATTAATATGAAAATAAATACAGGTATTCTTCTTCCAAATCATAGAAAATTGAATCAACTGACAATCTCCCACTTGTTGTTTGCGGGTGATACCTTGATATTTATCAACGCCAGGGATAGATCAGTTGGGGGTCTCATTAAAATTATGGATGAATATAGTTAATGTAGCGGTCAAACTATCAAAAGAGACAAATGAAATCTTTATATTTCTGAAAAATGTCGTGTTAGGAAAGTTCGATCTTTATCTAGAATTATGAATATATAAAGAGGTTGTTTTCCCTTGAATTATCGAGGGTATCCAATATCGCCTGGTTGTATAAGAATTAGATATTTTTCAAGGAATTTTGAACAAAATTTTGAACTATGTTCTAAATTGGAAAAAATGGTATCTATCCTTTGGTGGTAGTATTTATCTAATCAATATTGTTTTACTGATTATGCCAATACATGTTCTGTCATCCATCATAGTGCCTAAGGGGGTTCTGAATAATATTGATAGAATCTTGTCTGGTTTTGTATGGGATTCTATTTCTGAGGGGAAATAGCAATGGGCTTCATGGGATAGATTGTCCAAACCTTTTCATGAGGGTGGTATTAATATTACGAATATAATGGATATTATACACTACATGCATGGAAAACATTCGTGGGATGTAGTGGAGGAATAGAATCTCTGGAGAAAAATTATGTCTTTTCAAGGAAGGGGTCTATTGGAAGATAGTTGTGCTTATTCTACATTCTAGTCTTCGATTCGTAATATTATTCCTACTATTCAACAACACTCAATGTGGATTTTTCAGAAATGGGATATTTATTTTTTGGCAGCATAATTGGGTTGGTGCTAGTGTTGGTTTTCTGAACTGTCCAGGGAATTTTATTTCCTTTAGAGAAGAAAGTATGCATTCTAGTTTCACTAATGCTATTTTAAAAAAAGATAAAAAGGAGGTGTTTTTTTGTATTGAGATAAATTGGGATCCAGACAAATGTGTTTTCAACACTTCAAATTCCGGTTTGTTTTGTACAAAAAACATTCTTAAGATCATTCATTCACGGGAGTAACAAGGCACGTAGAATAATGTGTTATGGTGCAGAAAGATTCCTTCTAAATTCAGTTTCCTATTATGGAGGATTCGAAACTAGTCCATTCCTAAAGATGATAATGTGAGAAGTATGGGTAATAATTTTGTCTCAAAATTTCATTGCTGCACAATTCAAACGGAGGAGGATTCCAACAATCTCTTTTTTGATAGAGAATGGGCTTTGAATATTTGGGATTGTTTTAGAGAGTTTACTAGTTTTTTCTATAGACCTCCTCGGTGATCCTTCCTTGGAAATCTGGTTCTATTGTCTAAATGTTGAATGTCTAAAAAAATGGGTAGGGTTCTGATTCTGAATGCAGGTTTCTTGTGTATCTGGAAAGCAAGAAATAGAGCCAGATTTGAAGGACTTGTTGGTTCAGGAAGATCTGTTTTCACAAGAACAAAGTGTCTCCTGATTGATTTGGTTAGTGGATCCAATGACTGGATTCATCCCCCCTATCTAAGAATAATACAAGTGGGTTTGTTTTTAATACAATGTACTAGTTCTTCATTAATAGAAAACTGGGTTTGTTGGCCTCCTCAAAAAGTGGGTTATAATGTTAATTTTTATGGTTCTTGTATTTTTTGTATTATGCATGGCAGGGTCGTTGTTCGAGATTATAAAGGGAGTGTTATTCTTGCTTCACCACCTATTATGGTAAGGGGAACACAATTCTGGTAGAGGAAAATGCGATTTTCACAATCCTTAAACTGTGTGGCCAAAAAAATCATTATTCTTGAGAAAATTGATATTGATTCAAGAATTATTCATGATTCAATCCTTGGTATTATACCTACTCCTTGGTAGATTGCTTATATAATTAGAAAATGTAAGGTTTCAATCTACAACAACACTCTGGTTGTTCAAACGTGGCATGAGGGAAATAATGTAGTAGATCATCTTTCTTCTATGGTGGTGGCAGTCCGAGGGAGCAACATTACTTATTTTTTCAGCATTCTTCAACTGAACTAGAGGGGATTGAACTGATTTGATGAGATCAACTCGGTCTCCATTATTTTCAGCCTCCATAGGCTTGTATTTTTTTTGAATTTATCATGGTCCTCTTTTGTTATAGGATAATTTCTTATATAAAAATGTATAATGAATGAATGATAATGGCCTGTTTGGGTTTCTTTTTAAATTTGAAAAACCTGGGTACTCGTTTTTCATTTCAAAAATCACATGTCTATGACTAACCTCACTTATAAAAGGCCACCCAATATTCTATTCTCTTAACACTTCCAAAACTAGTTGGTTCAGATAATACCAAACCAAATAAAACCTTTAAATACCTTAAATCCTCATAGAATCCATATTCTTGTCAGAAATCTATCCCATGATGGCTTTCCCAGAAAACTAATAGAAGTATCCCGAAGACAACGTAACATCTGTAATCAAATGTTTTATTTTATTTTTCCCCCAACTCATTAACTTATTATTTCAATATGATGATATAATAACTGTATTATATTATATATAATTATATATTATTATGCAAATTTAATAACCTAAATCGGAATCCTCTTCCATCAAATGGGTTACAAAATCATCATTCGTGTGCATGGTGTACTACATCCTTGGAAACTGACGTTATTCATTTTCCATCAACACCACTCATGAATGGATATAATGATGTCAATATTGTTTATATATGATTTATATGAAATATTTACTCTTCATAAATCATGATATATCACATAAATTCTGACTTTCTATTACATGAGAATATGATAAAGTTATTCATGTGTACGGTGGAGTACCCCCTTATTGAGAAATGTGATTTATTAATTCTTTTGATGGAAGGTAATTAGAATGTTTTTAAATAAAATATGTGGTATACATGATATAATAATTATTATTTAATTTTAATTTATTATTTCCCACTCTTTATTTCATCCCCTTGGGAAAATTTATGTAATGTTGATGCTTACGTACGGTTTATTGTCTCCCTAAACATTGCATTTCTTTTTCTATCAATAAATTTTATTGATTATATAAGTACATATATAACTAATATATTTTAAATTTATATTATTTTTAATATTATTGATATTATTTTTCAATTAACAAATAAATATGAATGAAAATAAAAAATTAATGAATACATGAAAAATGAAGGATTTGTTACTCGAAACTAGATTTTAACAAGGAATTGTTGGACGATGGAATATAAATGGTCATAATAAAATCATATATTGTATGATATATAATATTATTGTTCTATAATATATTTATATAATACTAATATTTTTAGAAAATTTGGTTCTAATGTGTACGAATTAAGTCGAGACTTAAGCTAAAGGATTTCTAGTATCTCTTTTAGTTCTGTGTGACTTATTCAAAATCACCACCCATTAATTTTTTTATGTTTATATAATTACAGTTTAATTTTTTTTTCATAAATATCCATATTTTACTAATATTTAATTATCAATTTTATTTTAATTTTTATTAGGGCTTAAGATTCAAAATATTTCTAATGTGGTAATGGATTTCCGCCTCTATTTATGTTTTGTGAGACACATTCTACATTATCCATGTTTTTATTTTATGTTGTGTATATACGTCCCATGGATTTATTTTATTATGATTATAATTATATTTATGTTCTTTGACATATCCACTGTATGATATCTCTTTCACGGGGTTTATGATTCAAATATTACCAAATCTGAAAGTGATATTTTTGTCTCAAATTTCTTTCTCTCGGACATTAGTATTGATATGAACCAATATTTATATATGAGGTTTATATACTTCCAATTTTAAATATTATATAAATATTATTATTATTTTAATGATATTAAATATTTATTTTATTTTCTTCTTTCATTGGTTTTATAATTTAATGTCACTAAATGGATAAGAATTTTATATTGCAATCAAATTTTTTATCAGGAATATTTATGATTATGCTTCTAATGATGAAATATTATGATCTATCCCTAAAATAAATCATGAATTTTATTATCCACTATTTTTAATTAGAATACATTTTTGGCCTTTATTTTTTTCTCTTTATGTTCTAAATAGTTTTGAAATTGTTTTATGAAAAATCCTCTTTATATATCTCCTTAGTTGAATGCTCTTTGCCTTCAATAACAATGTTTTCTAAAAATGTTTTAAAAAAATAATTAGAAATTCCAAAAATGATTCCTTAAATACATTTTTACTGATTTTTTTCTTTTTAAATATTTTTCTAAAGTAAAACTTATGTCATTATCCCAATAATGTCAATTTGGACATACCCAAAAGTGTGAAAGGGATATTTTTTTTAATATGCATAAACTAAATGGAATTTATACCATCATTAATGTTATTTTATTTTATTTTTTGTTATTGTTTTCAATTTTAATTTCGAAGAAAATTAATTTGATAATGTATTAGGTTTTATAAGGTGTTTTTCGAGTGGAATGGAAATTTTCCTCAAGAAATTTTTTATTTTTTAAATATTTCTTTATAATTGTAAATTATTATGTTCAAAGAAAATGATTAACATAATTTTTTATATATTTTTACTTTTAAGAAGTTATTTTAAATGAAAATAATTTTTTTTTTGTAAGAAAGGTTAAATGTTTATTTTAAATGTAATTTTCTCTTTGTTATAATTTCCTTTGATGTTACATTTTCATTTTTTGGGAAATGATCCTATGATACTATTCATTATTTTCCCCTAAATTGTTTAGGTTTATGATTAAAAGATGATTATGAAACCCACTTCTCTCCCATAGGTTTTATCATAATAAAATTCTATTGAATTCCACTACTTTTTCCATAGGTTATGCATTGATTACATACATAAATAATTAGAAACCCTATTTTTTCATAGGTTATGTTATAATTAAATGTTTATGAAAATCATTTCATTTAATGGGTTTAGTCATGATAAATATTTTATGATCATATGAAACACATATTTTTTATTTTCATTATATGACGGTCGAGACCAATATATCCAACTAATTAGTTGGGAAAAGCATTTTATCACATGATATAATGATGGGAAAGAAGTAAATGTGATTGATAGAACTAGGGAAACTGGTTATTCCAAATCCATTATGGTATGTTAGTACATCCTTATCCACCACGAGAAATAGGTTCATCCTAATCCACAATTGGAAAAATATAGTGATTATTAATTCCCTATATTGATGATATTTTTAATTAACCCTTATATATAAAACAATTTTAAATATTTTTAATGTTACCATATTTTTATGACAAGAGTTTATGGTATATTAGTGATTTGTGATGATTTCTTAGTCTTATAGGCCATATTTTTTAGAATGATAATGTTTTTTCCATTACTCATGATTGTGATATATGAATTGTTGGGTATGAATTTGTTGAGTAATATTCATTTTCACTTATACTAGTTCTTATCTTATGCTTTCATATTACTATAGATTAATATCTCTTATGTATCCTTTATCGAGACCACGAGTTCACTATTTTATATGATTTCTTTCCCATGTTATCTATAAAGTTTTATATAGGGTATTCCTTATAGTAGTTATAAATGATAATATATATTTGGAATGTGTTAACTAAATTTACATAATTAAAAATATATTATGTATTTTCTCCAAAGTAACTAAACTGTTATTATCATTAGATTTGTGTTTGTGTAATGAAATGGTATTTATATAAAATATAAATTATCTATAAACGAAAAGTTTCGGTATCTACAATTGGTATTAGATAAAAGGTTTAGTGAAAAATTAGAGTCTTGGATGAGAAAAATTAGGGATAGAACTTAGAAAATTTCTATATATATCCAGGGATATTTCTAAAGATAATTATATGGATGTGTCAAAGTATAAGAAAATTTTCTAGAATTTTGGTAAAGGATTGAGCGAGTAGTTTCTAAGAAATTGCATCAATGTCTGGATACTACACGTGGACGTGGTTCTTGCATTGAATTAACTAGGGGTAAAAACACTTAAAATTGATTATTTAGATAGATTCAATCTTGACATAGTTTAGGAAAATGGTCATTAATACACTCCCAATTTAAGAGCCGCATTGGATATTTCATGGAAATTAAAAAAATTAATTATGATTCATCATAAGGGATATGAATATATAATGACCACGAATGATCATTTTGAAGACTTAGGTGTCTTATATTGAAAATAAAATTCCATGATTTAAACATCCTTAGTAATTTTTCATGATTATTTGGTTCCCCACTATGATTATTTTTACTCACGGTATGATTATTTAATCAACGGTGGGAACTAGATGAAACATGATTAATTTCTTTTATGGTAAAAAATATTTTGATGTGAAAATAATGGGATGATGACTATAGTGGGAGATATTTTGATTTTTGATAATATATAATCATGAAATATGATAAAAAAAATTTACCATGGCCAATGATTAGGATGAACAATGAAGAGAAGTATTGATTTCGTTGTGAGTTCTGGTGGTGGAGAAAATGGAGAAGTGAAGGCTCATATTTCTTTATTCAAGATAATTGGGAATAATAACTCACTGGAATTTCTCAAAGGAACAATAAAATTATTTATGTGTAAAGAATAAGGTTAGAATGTAAGTGACCACTGAGGAAATATTAAAAAATTTATTTGACAGCATGGATGAGAATAATGGTTTCCCAAAGGAATCAAGAATGGTTGAATGTAATAAATGTGTATAATATGGGTATTATACGAATCAATGTCTTAGGGGAAATGATTATGAATATGGTGAGTAAGGTGGTTTTTGTAAAGGTTTCTTTATTAGGAAGAGACCTTATATAACATATAAATGGAAAGATCTTTTAAGGAATTTGAATATGAAGAATAATTAATGGTTAAAGAATGTTATAGAATGGTTGAAATGTTTATGTTTTAGAATTCATGAATTATAAAATATATAAGGATTGTTAAATATAATTCTATCAGTAAGGATTTACATGAATATGTTGAATAGTGTTGATGAACTAGAAAAGTGATTTATTGTAATTGGTATATTACATATAACAAAATTAATATGGTAAATATAAACCCTATTATGTTTTTGATGATGAGATAGTGATTTTGTGATAATGATATGATTTATTGGGATCTTGTAAATTAGATACTACTGATTAAAGTAACACTAAATAATTTTTTTTTTTTGATAAAGTGGTTTATGGATAAAATTATGGAGTTTAAATGATTTTTAGACTCAAGGAATATATAAAATAATCTATGTTTTATTTATGGAATAATGGAACACTTATGTTTTCAATAAGTATTAATGGTAATTTAGGTTATTAATATATTTCAATTGAATACATTATTAAGGTACTCACATATTTGTTATGTGAAAATTACGAGTTACTTTATATTGTTTGGGAATTATGGATAGGTTAATTTTTGAAATTTAGCTTCCTTATTTATAAATGTTTTAATTTCAGTTTTGGCCCAAAAGAAATGATCCTTAAGGTTAACTATTAATGAAATAGTTTAATTTGATTTGTTTTGATGTATTAGAGATTAATGTAGTATTTCACCATATAAATATGTATTCATATTGGATATCCTCAACTAATAATTATATTTTTGATAATTTTTGGAGAAATGTGTAATGAATTATAATTAATTTATAGAACCTTTGACCTAATAGATATGTAGAAAAAAATAAAATAATAATCTTCATTTCTTAGAGTATGATATGAAGTGTATATTTATTAAATCAAAATTAATATATGGGACTATTCTTATTAAATGGAATAATATTACGTAACTATTTATTCACATGAAAATGAGTCAAAATTAGATAAAATATATCTTTAAATAAAATTTGGAAAATTTTCATTCATTTGTAATGAATGATTTGTATTTTCACCAGTCATGTATTTATGGCCTTGTTTTCATCAACATTCTCCAAACCATTTTTTCTATCACTCTCCATTCGTATTTTAATTTTCTTTTTCTCTTTAATGTCCATGTTTCCACATCCCACCGATGTTCACCTATCTGGAACCCTAATTAAGTGTTATTTTAGATGCAATTTATAAATTAATTTATTTTTTAAGAGGATGTTTTATTAAACAATTTTTATAATGTGGTACCCCAAATAGGAAATTTCAAATGTCAAGCACTTGTTTACTAAGAACAGGTTCAAATTTCCAAATCATAATTTATTTTACGGAGAAGGGCGCAACTACCTGAGATATTGTGAAATGTGTTGTTAAAATAAGTTTAATCTTTTATAATTCTCAAATAACACACAATAATTAGTTCATATTCTGTTATGTGAAACAATATGTTAGGTTTTTATTACACACTATACCAAGTTTATCTTGTATTACATAGAACACCGAGTTTAAAAAAAACATGAAATACTATTAAAATAATATTATTTTGTACGAAATTTGTCAGATCGATATTGGGATGGTGTATGTAAATAAAATTAATAAAATTATTAAAATATATGGTTTATACATTTATATATAGGGAATTATTTGGAGAATAATTTATTATAAATTAAAAATTAAAAACATTTGAAATTAAAGGAAATTTTTCTGAAATATATTTTTATCCACAAAAATATGTTTTTCCTAAATAAATTAAAGAAATCACAATTGTTGTATTTATTTATTTAATGGTTTATATTATATACTAAATAATGTTCTTATCAATCATCTTATGTTCTCTTTAGACATGAGATAAGAATAAATCCAATTTTACGCTTAAAACTATATTTTTCAAAATTAGTCTTATTGACTTTTACACACATATATTAAAATTATTATTCATCTAAAATTTTATAATATTTACTTGACCAAATAGAAATTATTTTTTAATTAAAAAGAACCAAATTATATTAGGTTGATGTTTTTATAATTTTATGTGAAGATAAATTTTTAATGAATAGTGAAAATACTGGTTTTTGTGATGAATTGTCATTCATTAAAAAGAATCTAAAAACATGAAAAATTAATTAATATGGTTTTAAAGTTAATTTTTTACAATTATATATCTATAAATATAATTTAGTTCATTAAAATCAATTACATGTTGATTTTTTATATCAAAACATTTTATAATTTTGAACGTGTTCACTTTTGTAAACTACTTTCTTAGCACAGCAGCGTGATTAATATAAAATAAATATATTCGCTTTCTATGAATGGATTTTTGTGAAGTGGATTTTATATTTGAAATCATCATAAAATATATTATCTAGTAATTTCAACTTAATTTTTTATAATAATGAATCGTAAAAAAAGAGAAAAAATCATTTATCACAATTAAGTAAAAAAATTTCCAACCATTGGTTAAACTAAAACATTATGTGTTAAAAATGAAAAAAAATTACAAAACCCTCTTTTATTACATTATTTCAACCTAATGTGTTATAGTTTTAAGAATGTACCATTTTTTAAACTTTTGGAATTTGAAAAATTTGGGAAAACAGTTTTATTTTAAAAAATTACAAGTGTGTGACTCACATCTACTTATAAAAGGGCACCCTCTCTTCTATATTTCACACATAAAAACCCATTTTTTATATCCATTCCTACCATACTTACATCCATAATTCCCTCCAATCATATAATAATAATTATTTTGATTTAATAGAAATCCTATAAAGGAATTTCGTGCCAATCAGAAGAAGTTGTCAAAAGAAGAGGTAAATTCACTAATCGAGCAATTTATTTTATTTTTCTCCTCAAAATTCTATATTTATTAATAAAATATAATAACATAATAAATAAACAACCCTAAAGACACTAATATGTTAAATTTTAATTACATAGCCTAAATCCTAATGCTCGTTTATCAAATGGGTTACGAGATAATCACTCATGTTAAAAATAGACTTCCACCTCATGAACCAATTTTTTTAATTTTCTATCACCACATCTAATATATGGATATAATTATGGAATTATTAATTATGTATGAAAATCATGTTATTATTATAATAGTTTTTCATTATATCACATACTTTTTCTTTCATTCCATTTTTTGGGAATATGATAATGTTGTTCATGTGTTTGATAGACTACTGCCTTGCAAAGATATGTGATTCATTACAGATTTACATGGAAGGAAAAAGCATAGGATTAATGAATTTTTCTAAATATGAAAAATATTATTATTTACTGGTAATATATTTTTTACTTTTCTTTTTATCAAACTATCGATATAACAGAATTGTCATTCATGTATGTGTACACCCTATTATCTCCACGAAGATTGTATTTCATTTTCCATCCTCATATATTATATATTTTGTATAAATAAATATATAATAAATATATATGATATTAATAAAATTTATTAAATCATTTATATTATGGAAACTTGATCACTTTTAGAGGATTGAAAATTAAAAATCAAAACATAAAAGAAAATCAATGTAAATATTACCCAAAATAAGATTTTAACCAGGAATTTTTGATAAATGGGTAATAAAAGGTCATAAGTAAATCATATATAATATTATAAATAATAGTTTGCTTCATAAATATATTTATAATAATAATAATATGTTTATTATGAATGAGTTTTGAATTTGTAAAAATGATATTGATATTTAAGGTAAGGGGTTTCTCGTCTGAATTTTTTTTTATAGGAGACATATGAATACTTACCAATAAATTTTTTTTGTGGTGAATATGATATCCCTTTGACATATTATATCATGAATTAAATTATTTCAATTATATTTATATTTTCAAAATATTTTTTGCCTTATTGGGTCTTATAATTAAGAATACTACTAAAGTGGTAAGGGATATCTGTGTAACTTTAATCTTTCATTGAGACACATGCAATATTCATCATTTATTTATTTTATGTAGTGTATATAATTTATAAGAATTGATTTTATTATTCTTATCCTCATGTTTCTCTTTATTTACATATCCATTTAAATATTTCTTTTTCATGGGGTTTATAGGTCAAAAGTAACCAAAGTGGTTATGAATTGATTTTGTCTCAAATTAAATTCTTTGGTAGATAAGTTATATTATGCACCAATATTTTTCTATGTGATATATATACTACCCCACATATGTATTATATAATTTATTTACATATAAAAAATTTATTATAACTTTAATTTAATTTTATTTATTCATATAGATTATAATTCAATGTTAAAATATTGTATGATTTTTGTACTACAACCCCATCGTTTATTTGGATTGTTTATAATTATTCCATAAATTTTAATACCATATGATCATTCCATAAAGCCATGATTTTTAAAAAAAATTCTAATATTATCTAAATGATTTATTAATGAAATTTATATCCATCATTGAAATTTTAGAAAATGTTTTAAAAAGAATCATCATGTCATTTTCCAAACAATGACCATTTGTCTTCCACCAAAAATGTGAAATGGAGTGTTGTTTTAACGTTCATGTCATGAACACAATTTTTGTCATAATTTTTATTTTTTAATCTAGTTTTAATTTCCATGTTATCAATTTTATTTTGAAATCCAAAGGATTTTGAAAATGTTTTACTTTTTAATATTTTTTTTCAAAGTGGCTTGTATATTTTTTTAAATATATATTTTAAGTGTTTTATAAATTTCCATTATAAGATTCAATGTTTATTTTCAATGAAAAGGATTTCCAAAATGTTTAATGGATTTTAATTTTGGGAAATTGATTTTTGATAAATTGTTACTTTCCTTAGGAAATGCTTCATGTGCCTTTTCAAATCCAATTTAAATATAAGATTACATCCTTTTCAAGTTACATTTCCATTATTAGGGATATTATTCCTGGATACCATTCTTATTCTATCATTGAATGGTTTAGGTTTTGTATGATTTTTTTATGAAATCGGTTTCCATTTCATGAGTTATACTATGATAAATTTCTTATCATTTAAGCTAATTATTTATACAGGTAATGATTTAATAGAATGAGGAAATTATTATGAAACCTATTTCTTTTTCCTATGTTATGTTTTGAGGAATTGTTTATGAAAACAATTTCATATAATTGGTTCTGATATGATGAACATTTAATGATCTTCTGGTACACATATGTATGATTTTGATTATCTAAAATGTGGTAACACTATGCCCCTAAAATTAAGTTTCTAAAGATTTATATCTTGTGAGATAATAATGGGAATCAATTAATGGTCTTTATGCACTATGGTAAATAGGTGCATCCACATTTATAAAGGGAAATATATAATGATTTCTGATTTACGATTTTTGTGGTCTTGGTTATTAGCCATTAAATAAGAAATGTTTTTCAATATATATTATGGACTCATAGTTTTATGGCATGATATTATAGCTCATGATTTATTTATGATTATTCCCCACTCTAATAAGAATTTTTTTAGAATTGATAATGTTTTACGTCATGAGTCAATTTTATGATCTGGTTTGGTTATGCAATTTTTATGTTATTTTCATGATAAAAAACCATTGGTTATATCTTAAACATTTAAATGTTTATATATTTCTATCTATTTGGAATACTTTTATTTATAATATTAGATGACCCATTATAATGCTTCCTTCCCTAGGTTATGAATAAAGGATTATGTAGGGAATTCCTAGGAGAATTATTATGTAATATGTTCCTTGTGGGAGATTTTTAAGATATTTTATGGAAATAATAATATTTTTTCTAGTCTCCTAAGGCAAAAAACTGTTATTCTCATCTGGCCTTTAATTTGTAATTAATTGTATTTTCATGTAAAATATATAATATTTATATATTAAAATCAAGTTCTGCTAAATTGGGGATTTGTGCTATATCATATAGATTGTATTGTGTTTCCTCTAACCTTTCAAAAAAACACCTATTGTCTAACCACCATTTGGATGAGATATAAATTTGTGTATCTAATATTTTTATACTGTGATAAAATACTATTTTTTATTCCAATACAACGAGTAAAATAGAATAGTATGTCCTCAGATGCCTCAGCTATCAATTGGTTAAGGCAGAGGAATAATTTCTACATGTTATTTTTCACTTTTTTCAATTCTCATTTGTAAATTAGAGAGGTTAACTATATATATTTTAATAGTTATACCATATATGGTTAGAAAACATGACACCATATGGGAGATTATGGATTGTGTCAAAATTATTTATCTCATCATACATATTCACGAATGCAATATGGTGGACTAATTTTCTATAATCATTAATCAATAATTTTTAGAAATGGATGGAATTCCCATTTCAATCATGTTTGAAAAAAACATGATTTTTCATCTTTATATTAGAAGTCCTAGCAACAATCCCTTGGAACTAATCTATCCATTCGAATAACTTGCCTTCAATAAATTTTGGACAATCCAAATTAATGATGCATACATTACAGTTCATGCCTAGAGATTTTGTGATTGATTTTGGAGTCGTGTGGGAGGATCATGTACCATTAGTTGAGTAATCATATTATAACAATTAATAGGACTGGATATATACGGATCTATTTTAATCATATTATGTAATTCCTTTTATTTATCATGTTTTTTTATAACTAAGAGAGGCTTCACTTATCTATCCTATACTTGTTCAATTAATAATATTGATGATTTGGATAGATAATGAGAGTGTAGGGGTGGCTGTAAATCATGAAAAATCATTTCTAGATCATCATACATGATGATTACCATGTGAGTGGGGTGATTATTTTTTCATTAGAATCTCTCCATGGAATGGGAATAATCCTTTTGGAAATAAAGTAAACATGTATATTTTTCATATTTTCTCTTTTAGATACCTGATTGAGTGGGTGATGTGTCTTATTTATTTTGATTACTACCAAGGTTTATTATATGAAAATTGTTTTTGACCTATCCTAATTAAAAAAGTTCCAACCATTGACAAAACATGTGATTCAATGGAACTATTTCAATATTGAACTGGACTATACATTTATTCATGTACTTTTATGTGTTGTTGATAGGCAATAAAATCTCGGGAGGGGGGGTCATTTTGTTATGGGTTTTACAGAAGAACAGTCAAATTCAGGACAATGAATTTGAGCTTGAAAAGGAAATATTAGAGTGGTGGTATGCAAATATTCTAATGAAATATTACCCTTCCAATATCCAAATATATAAATTCTAATGGTTGGGAGAATGTATTACCACTATATTGAGGTGTATCATCATTTTATTCCATGTCACATTACGTTTGAGTAAGAGGATAATTTTATAGAAGATTATTTAATAGAATTGTTTTTTTATGGAAGTTGAAGAACTTATGGAGGTGGGGATCTTTTCTATATTGTATTAGTGGTCTCTAAATTTTGGGGAAAGATGGATAGATCGTAGGAGGTCCATGTTTGAAATTATAATCCAATGCTATTTTTGGTAAGAGTGGACTATGGAGTAAGGATATAGTGTATATCAGTATGGTATTATTCTATGGAGAAGGGCTACAAGAAATATTAGTTGAATACAATTAAATTTAGCGGATGGATGATCCATAGTAATCCAAGGGAGGAACCATGGTGGTTATACAAATATAATAACCCATACAACAATGTGTAGAACACTGTATATGTTTTGTTTTTGGAATTTTTTTAGTGTTGGGGGATACCCTGTAGTACCTCTCTTGAATAATAGGATCTAAGGACTATTATGTGATGTGTTTCATTGATGTAGAGTTGAAATGGAAGATTCAACATGTTTTCTAGTATTGTGCTATAGGATTACATGTTTCATCTGTGCAATGTCATGGTGTAGTATTCTACATGATGGTCATATGTTTGAAGTCATGGAATAACTTTCCATTTGGTTGTTTTAAATTCTATTTGGTGATAAATATTATCCTTTCAACATCCATGGCTACCCTAGGTGCTTTCTGGAAAACATGTTATTTTTTTAATGACACTATTTTTCTTTTTATTACTTGGGAACATTTTATAATGTATTTTCAAAGCCTGGTGTTGAACCATCATGGTAATCTGAGTCCCATAGGGAATTAGTAAGGTAATGATGAAACAATTAATTATATTATATCCTGAGAGTTATGTATTTATGAAATAATAAAATATATCTTGAATAGTATCTCAAACTGTAATTTTTATTCATCCATTAAATATAGAACAATTGTTTTACCTTAACAAAGAAATAAGTCATGTATGATTCAGGTTTTGGGATAAGCCGTTTTTAGGAGAATAATTATTTGAATTCAATGAATTAATTAAAATAATTTTCAATTATTCATAAAAAACTAATGACTCCTCAATATTATCTCTTCTGTAGTGAATTATCAATGGTTATATTTATAATCCTAGAGGGATTATGTGGATTTATATAGGGAGTTTCAGTGGTTGGGGCAATGATTGATGATCACATGTTGTGGATCCAAGATCAGAGTACTATGAGGATTGTTGTAATTGAATGTGTTCTAGGATCTCACCATTGTAAATGATGTAGAAACACTCACCATTATTGATTTATCCAAAATTGAGGTATAGAGTTTGAGTGATGTTTTTTACCCATTTTATTTTTGAGACAAATTCAAATTAATTCTGTCCAAAATTAACTCATGGAACAATATCCGTTGGTATTTATAACATTTGATTTTTATTCATAGATATGTGGATTTTAGATTTATTCCCCATTTATTATTTATATCTCTATATTCCACTATTTTTTTATTTATACAATGATATACAAATTAACATAACCACTGATCAATGATAACATTGCATCTTCTCCCTTTCTACCTCCATTCACGACATTCATCATCATTAAGTGGTTAGTCAGTGATTTGATGATTCCCTAGAGCACCGATCATTGGGAACTCATTATTCACCACAATTAATTATAGCCACAATTTTAGAGTTGGTCTTTTCAGATGTGGGGGAGGTGTTGTAGTGATAATTATATCCTGAAATTGGAACATGTATTGATATCTTGGGAGACATATTGAGTATATTTTACTAGATGTTAATAAATTGATGTTTTTAGAAATAATAGGCCATAATCCAGTCCCCGGTGATGTTGATGTTAGGTGATTGTCTATAGCATATATTTACCTTGATAAGGGATATGAAACTTCATCAAAATGTAATGATATATGGTTTTTTATAGGTGACCAGATGGAATAAAACGTTTGGAAAGTTGTGGAGGGAAGTCAACTGAGTTCTTGATGTTGTAAGATGATTGTTAGAAAAATTATAGGAATTGACATAAGAGTGGATGAATCTGAAAAAAATGATAATCTAGGGAAATTATTTTCTACAAACTGTGTATCCTATAATGAAACATGTAGTGTAGTTAATCTAAAATAAAAACAGGATTCACACATTGAGAAAAACAGAAAATTCCAAATAGTGGTCTCACACATTGTCTTATCAGTACCTGACTAGACTAGTGTGAATATGGAGTGCGTGCTAAGGAGGCCATGTGACTATTCACGACATGTATTTTGGGGAAGACGTTGTGTACATTGAAATGTTAAATGGATCTGGAAAGAACATGATTCTTGGGCATAATCACAAACAGCTATATGAAAAAGGCTAGGTACATTGGGACATGTTGGGAGGACACATGCATATGGTCAAGCTTCAAAGAAACATGGAGTATGCCTTGTTCACAATATGTAGTTCTACATTTCCATCCAATATATGTGTTTGAGAGGAAATGGATATTAGCCAATGTAATTTCACACGATGGGTGGCCCTTGAAAGACACTATGTACATTACATATAATCTTCCACCTAGTATATCTCCCTCTGAAATACATAGTTTTGAGATCATAAGTAGTCTATCAAGAGTAATTTTTCATTTAGAATGCTCAAAAACAATCTTTTTCACATAAATGATATGATTCGAGGTGATTCAATAGGGATACTAATATTTGAAACAAATAAAGGGTAATAATGATAAAAAATGATCATTAGAGTTTCACTGTGGTTTCAAACCCCATTATCACACTAGAGTATGGGTCACCGTTACTTTTCACACAGGCAGAGTTTCTAAACTTTATACTATATATCACATGGGTCATCCATCTACTAACTACACCCCTTTCATTGTGCATTGATGGGGTGTGGGTACCTCACTAGAGATAGAACCCCCTCAGCTGTGGAGCTCAGTTGTGAGTTGTGGTCTCCCCATATGTATTCTTCAAGGTATCCTGAGCTGCATGGGTAGAAGATAGACACCCTCATATGTGACATAGAGTGATGATGATTTCCCCCCACTCTATATCTTTGGTGGTTATATGGGGTTTTCTCCATCACTGATGGGAAATTTGGGAAATTCTCTGAATCCATTATTGAGGTTGATCCCATTGATATAACCGAAGGGAAATGAACCTCTCTATGCAAAACAATGCCCCTCATGCACCTTCGGATTTTCAAAAATTTCAAAATATTACTCCTTCAAATGAGAGCCTTCATGTGGTCTCTTCGGTGACATCAACCTTCGAACCTGAAATGAGCCTTGCTTCTGGGGTTCCTTCTCGGCCTTCGGTGTCTTGTGGTCCCCCTCCATTTCATTAAAGGCATGATATATCCTTCAAATATGCTCTTTATGTCTCTCTCAACGTCTCCCAAAACAATGTTTTCCATGGGATACATTGGTGACACTATTGTTTATTGTGATAGTTACAACCTGTTAATGGAATTTTTAGCAGCAGGGTTTGATGAGGCAGTGTATGTATAAATATGGACTCTCATTGCTCATTTTGAAGTGGAAAATCCACCTCTCCAGGTCTTCAAATGCTAGGTGGATTCTAGGGGGCTCTAGGCTTTGGACCATATTTCTATTGTTCATCACCTCTGATTTGCCTTGGTCTTCCCATAGGTAGCATATTTTTTAAATGATTGGTGTAGATCACCCCTCCATATGGGTTGGTGGTTATTTAGTTATTGAGGTGGTCATTGGAGGAACATAAATTAAAGGATAGTCTGAAGGTGGTGGTTTGGATCTAGTTACATAGGATCCCTCTTCCCTTTCAGAACGAGGCTCTCTTCAACACAATATGAGGCTCCCTACGATTTTCCTCTATGTGGACAAGAGAACTCAGTATAGTGTGGATCTGTCGATTTCCCAAATGTGTGTGGAGATAGACCTGCCCTATTCCATCCTGGATAAGCTTTCACTAAAGATCTAGGGATCAGTCTCAAGATGTGGGGTACCCGATGTTTCGCAGGTTCTGTCCATCTTGTCTCCTCCAAGGTAATTCATTTCAAATGTGAATATGAATCCACCAAGAATTCCCCCATCAAGTGTTTAGGCCTTTCCAAGGGTGTGGTGATCCAGTTCGATGGTCGGATGGACCCTCCTCCCCCACCTAGATGGCTCCTCAGGCTAAGGATTCTCATCCAATTCCAATGTACTCTGAGTACATCACGTGTTCCTCCTATTTAGCTAGTGTAACCTTGACCATCATGGAACATGACTCTCTATCACAAAGGGAATCCCCTACATGGTTGGTGGAGTTAGCTGGGTAGATCTTTGGTCCCTGCTAGCTTCTCTAGATGGGCGGGCTTATAGAATTTTTTATGCGGACTCCTACTGGCATGAATGATCCCTTAAAACTACCCTCTTTAGTTTCAATGGTGGATCCCAAAGCTGCAGGTCTGGTAGAGTTTGGTAAAATGTTTTCAGCTTCCCTCCATGGAGAGACCCGAAGCTTGACGTACATGGACATTACATTACATTTGCGGAATACTTAGTACATAACAAAACACACACACACAAGGATCGTAATAGTTTAGTGTCTTTGGAAACTCGGAATATAGTCTTCTAATCGTAGTGAAAGATCTTCAAAATCTCCCATAAAGATCTTCCTTTTTTTTAACTAAAACCTTTCTTTATATCCTGGGGAATAGAAAACATAAAAGGGTGAGCTCAAATGATCAGTAAGGGTAAACAAAGGAAATATCAATCACATCATATACATAAGCACATAAATTTTGGATATCTTAACCTGCAAAAGAGATCATAATTTCATAACAAGGGGTAAATCATGGTAGTGATATGTAATCACAATAATCATAACTTAAAACATGAAACTTTGTGGCATTCACACATAATCATAGAGAATCATTTCTTGTTAGTCAAGACTCATTGCCAAGACTATCTTAGTGGAAAAAGTCCCTTTCTGAATCGAGTAACCCTCGTTTTAGTCATGTTTCACTGAACCGGTATAACCTACCATTCCAGCCATGTCTATCTCATGAGATATAAAATCTTTACCCAATTCATTGGAGGGAGATATAGGTCCCACCCATATTATAATGAATCCTTTCTTATGTGTTCCACATAATCATAAACCATACATCTTTGCGTAACCCATGTAATAAAAATGGAATTCTTAAACAACATGACATCATAAAACAATTCATATAAGATAAAGGAATTCATAAAAATATTTCCATCACAACATAATCAAATCCATGTAATAATAGGGATAAAAACAAAACCCTTTTATTATCTTAGATGGAAAATAATTTTGATAAAATACTTGAACTCCATTCTTGAGGAAAATATCCTTTCTATTTCAAAAACATTTTTCCTTTCATAACATGTCATATGACTTTAAAACAAAAGAAGATGATTAAAAATAAACTTGAAAACTTGTAAAGGAAGATTCTTGGAAATAATGTTTTAAAAATTCATTCATGCCGTATAAGTTAAAAAAACATCCTTCTCGTACTTTTGTCAGAAAAGTCAAAAAAAGTACCTCGTACGAAAAACGACAAAAGATTCCTTTCAAATATTTTACTAAAAACTCACCGAAGGGTAAAATAGGTTTTAAACAATTTTAGGTGAATGGAAATAATATTACATATTGAGGAAACATGGATGTGGATGATAAAATACACTCCAATAAATACCAAAGTAAAAACAATCTCGGATAAAAATGAGATTGTGATATTTCCCTTACCTTAGGTCCGATTTGCTTCATATGTGTCTGAACCTCCTGTATAATGATTTAAATAATGTCATTGACTTATTAAAGAATCATATTCCTTGTTATGATATCATATATCGTTCACTTATGACTTTATATTACCCGTTATTTTGTAAATTCCATGTTAAAGAAGCGTTTTGGGTAAAATCGTTTCATTTATCGTAGGTGTTTTGACTTGTTGTTCTTGACATTATTATTACTTATATCATGATTTAATTACTTCCAGAATATAAAATATGATTTATATATCATATATATTCAGTATATATATATATAAGATAGATAAATGAAATGAAAAACACCATTCATGGAGACGGTAGTCCGTACGTACGCATGAACGATGTTTTCCTTTTGCTTATTGTCTTGAATGGAAGTAAGTAGATGACATACATATACATATATACATAAATCCAGTAGCTTTATAATGTCATATATTTCATTATTATTTCTTATTTATACTTTTTAATCATTCTTAAATGGTTAACATGGAGAATGAATCTCATCGCGTCGTGGAGACGGTAGTCCGTACGTACGCACGAGCGATGATATCGTTCTCATGGTCGTGGAATTGTGTTGAAGTGTATGTATACTATTTCAGTATCAATATAACTTTATAATAATCATATATAGTTACTCAATACACCATTATACCAATCCAAGTGGGCCTAAATGATAATATTTTACACTTAAGGTTGTTTTTGGTCGAGATAAATTTGTCCAATATAATTAGGACATGTGTTAGGGTAATATTAATATCATTCTTACCCTTAATTACCCTATTTACTTTTAACCGTGGTAAATAAAAGTAAAAAGTTGCTATTCACCAAAAATTATTTTCATCTCATTGAACCACATTTTACTTACTGACATCAACCGTGTCTCTCAGAGTTTTGAAATTCCATTCACAGAAGCGGTAAAATTAAGTTTTATGAAAAATTCAGTTTTTAACCTACCACTTAGTGGTTTCACTATTCATCAAAAATTGAAAGTTTTCATAAAAATACCAAAAATTAGGCCTAAGCTATATTTGATATTATTAACTCAAAAATGATTTCTATTTTATCAAATTCAAAACATATCAGTCGTATTAATTAATTTAAAAATTAATTCTCGTCGTCTAATCAAAAGGCCTGTTTTTAAGAAACAATATCTATCAAAAGATTGACACTTGTTTATGTCTGGTTTAAATGTGAAATTACATCCAATGACCAACATTGTATTAAATTGTAAAAATATATTCTAAATATACTTTAAAACAACTCAAATTAATAATTTATCACTATTAATTATTTTGATTAAAATAGTTGTTTTTAATTATAATTTAGTAATTTTCACTATTCATCAGAATATGAAAGTTATCCGAAAAGTACCAAAATTTCACCTTAGGCTAAATTCGATACTCCGAATCCAAAAATGAATTCCATTTTGAGAGCTAAAATTTCTAAAATTTAAAAAGTGGTTATTACTATTCATTACGGCTAGTTTTAATAATATTTTAATAGCATATCGTTGTTTCGTGAAACTCAGTATTGCGTACTACACACGCTATCGAGGAAGGTTGTGATTGCGTGTAATGCAAGGAAAGTCAAGGATGCGTGTTGTGAAAGCTCCTTTTGGTGTAGCGTACAAAACAAGACATTAATAAAATTAAAAAGAATATTTTTCATAAAATCTCAGGCAGTTACATTCTACCCCCCTTAAAATGAATTTCGCCCTCGAAATTCGTCAGGGTTATAAATGGTTTACTATTCGAAAGTTTCTTTAATAGAAACCCACATCGTAAAAAGGAATATCAAAACCAATCTTTAAAAACAAAAGTATGAAACGTAACGGTTACCCAAATAAACTAATCACTGGGTTTCCACATAGGTGAAAATATAGATATGAAAGAGAAATCTAACCATCATGTTCTGATGGAGAGTGGTAGAGAACATGGCTATGGAAAAGCCAGCAATCACAAAGCCATAAATTTGTGACGATCTAAGGTACCATCTGATTCATCAGATATAAGATCACTAGGACAACATTTTTGGTTTTCAAGATCGTTTCCCTAAAGTTAAAGAATTTGAATTAGAATAAATACTTACTTTATTTTGGTACAATCTCACTATTGTTCGTGCCTTTAACAATTTCCACTTCATCTCTTAAATAAATGAAGTTGAATTTGTTATTCGTGAAGTGTTAGCAGATCATGTGATAGAATGACGGGTCATTCCATCTGTCTCAAACAAAAGGTTAGCAAAAATTATATACATAAGTCGATCTATAGTGAGATTAATCATATATGGTTCCTAAAATGGACTTATACTTCATATATCATACTGCTTAATATAATAAAACTAGTTTCTAATAAACAGGGACTTCCTATAGGCCAGTGGTAGGCGATAAAGGCCAGTCGCACTTTGGTTGTGGGTTCGATTCCCACATCCTTGTCCGAAGTGATGGGCTGTCGCTCGTCCTGCAGGTTGTCCTTTTTTTAAAACTACATTACTATAACATCCCATCAATAATATCGAAAATCTTCTATCCTTAAACTAACTTATGTCCAACATAATCCATTCTAATCTTTAGGCTTATCCATAATACTACAGTCCACTCTCATAATATAGTGAAAATGATTACCAGAGATTTAATACTGTCGTTAATCCCCATATATCATAAGATATGTCTTGTTGGTCACATTCCAAAAATTCAAAGGCATTTAATCATGTATTCTCTTGAATACCCATTGAACCTTAGTGAAAACATGAATGCAGTTAAAAGTTAACTCTTTCCACATACCAAAATCCAAAAATTCTCTATACTCAAACCATGATATAACCTTATCCTTATATCAGTCATGAGCTCATGAATAAAATCAAACACCTCATTATCTTATTATTCCTTCATTATGCGCATATCATCTAAATTCTAAAAATACTTGAATAACCTTTCATGGATAGTGGTACCATTAATCATACACTTTCATAACTCAAGGAAAGACAACAGTGTAACAATCCTTATATGTCTCTTTATTCCATAGTACCGTGAGATTTCTTATACAACATTACACATGATAAACATGTAATCATTCCACTACATTCTTAAACCATTGACCGAGCTTCAAAAATTCTTTCATCTCACATATCATTTGTAGTCTCTTCATCATCATCAACATGAATACTTCCCATACGACCATACTGATTATCTTCATGAGACTTTCCCTTAGGGAATTGGTTTGCATAATGCCCGTACATTCCACATTTAAAACATTTAACCATTGTTGATGTCGTAGGAATACCATTATCCTCATCCATGGTGTTAACTGAACCTTTTCCTTTTCACTTACTTGATTTGTGTCCTTATTTTCCACACCCAAAGCATCTTCTAGTTCCTTTGAAACATTCTCCTTGATGCCTCTTCCCACATGATTTGCATAGGGGAAATTGAACTTTCTTTCCTCTATGATCATCATGAAACTCCATCTTTCTCTTATTAGCCGAGACATGAAACATACCAAATTTTACTTTATTGATCATATTATGAGATTGCTGATTCGGCATAATAATGATGTTTGGACTTCCAAATCCGATTTCATTATGAAGAATATCATTCCATTGTCCATCATATCCTCCATTATCGTGAAACATCTTGTTTCCAACCATTTTCTTAAATCCAAAAAAAGAATAGTGTGAGAGGCAAAAATCATGCTAGGGAAAACAAAATAATAAAGGTTGAGTATCCTCGATATCTAACTTCTTAGGTTAAATTCTATGATGGTTACCGTAGTTCTAGGACTTTATCCTATACATTTACTTATCCTTAGGGACATCCCTAGACATACCTTATAAATATCTCTAGGGATCTCACTAAAGTTCTTGCATCCTAGTTTCCAAAGGTTGACTAAACCTTTCCTCTGATACCAACTGTAGAGACCCGAAGCTTGACGTACATGGACATTACATTACATTTGCGGAATACTTAGTACATAACAAAAAACACACACACAAGGATCGTAATAGTTTAGTGTCTTTGGAAACTCGGAATATAATCTTCTAATCGTGGTGAAAGATCATCAAAATCTCCCATAAAGATCTTCCTTTTTTTTACCTAAAACCTTTCTTTATATCCTGGGGAAAAGAAAACATAAAAGGGTGAGCTCAAATGCTCAGTAAAGGTAAACAAAGGAAATATCAATCACATCATATACATAAGCACATAACTTTTGGAAATCTTAACCTGCAAAAGAGATCATAATTTCATAACATGGGGTAAATCATGGCAGTGAAACGTAATCACAATAATCATAACTTAAAACATGAAACTTTGTGGCATTCACACATAATCATAGAGAATCATTTCTTATTAGTCAAGACTCATTTCCAAGACTATCTTAGTGGACAAAGTCCCTTTCTGAATCGAGTAACCCTCGTTTCAATCCTGTTTCACTGAATCGGTATAACCTACCATTCCAGCCATGTCTATCTCATGAGATATAAAATCTTTACCCAATTCATTGAAGGGAGATATAGGTCCCACCCATCTTATAATGAATCCTTTCTTATGTGTGCCACATAATCATAAATCATACATCATAGCGTAACACATGTAATAAAAATGGAATTCTTAAACAACATGACATCATAAAACAATTCATATAAGATAAAGGAATTCATAAAAATATTTCCATCACAACATAATCAAATCCATGTAATAATAGGGATAAAAACAGAACCCTTTTATTATCTTAGATGGAAAATAATTTTTATAAAATACTTGAACTCCATTCTTGAGGAAAATATCCTTTCTATTTCAAAAACATTTTCCCTTTCATAACATGTCATATGACTTTAAAACAAACGAAGATGATTAAAAATAAACTTGAAAACTTGTAAAGGAATATTCTTGGAAATAATTTTTTAAAAATCCATTCATGTCGTATAAGTTAAAAAAACATTCTTCTCGTACTTTTGTCGGAAAAGTCAAAAAAAGTACCTCGTACGAAAAACGACAAAAGATTCCTTTCATATCTTTTACTAAAAACTCACCGAAGGGTAAAATAGGTTTGAAACAATTTTAGGTGAATTGAAATAATATTATATATTGTGGAAACATGGATGTGGATGATAAAATACACCCCAGTAAATACCAACGTAAAAACAATCTAGGATAAAAATGAGATTGTGATATTTCCCTTACCTTAGGTCTGATTTGCTTCGTATGGGTCCGAACCTCCAGTATAATGATTTAAATAATGTCATTGACTTATTACAGAATCATATTAATTGTTATGATATCATATATGGTTCACTTATGACTTTATATTACCCGTTCTTTTGTAAATTCCATGTTAAAGAAGCGTTTTGGGTAAAATCGTTTTATTTATCGTAGGTGTTTTGACTTGTTTTTCTTGACATTATTACTACTTATATCATGATTTACTTACTTCCAGAATATAAAATATTATTTATATATCATATATATTCAGTATATATATATATATAAGGTAGATAAATGAAATGAAAAACACCGTTCATGGAGACGGTAGTCTGTACGTACGCATGAACATTGTTTTCCTTTCCTTATTGTCTTGAATGGAAGTAAGTAGATGACATACATATACATATATACATAAATCCAGTAGCTTTATAATGTCATATATTTCATTATTATTTCTTATATATACTTTTTAATCATTCTTAAATGGTTAACATGGAGAATGAATCTCATCGCGTCGTGGAGACGGTAGTCCGTACGTACGCACGAGCGATGATATCGTTCCCATGGTCGTGGAATTGTGTTGATGTGTATGTATACTATTTCAGTATCAATATAAATTTATAATACTCATATATAGTTACTCATTACACCATTATAACAATCCAATTAAGGTGGTGACGGAAAATATATTACACCACGGCGTGGAGACGGTATTCCGTACGTACGCACGCGCGGTGATTTCATTTTTCCGTAGGATGGATAGAAGGTGAATTAGAGTTGTTTCATATTTATAAAAACATATCAGTATATAATAAATACTGATGTTATTACTTTATCATGAAACAACTAAAGAAGAAGAAGTTGAAGAATAAAGAAATTGAAAAGATCGGTAATGGATATTACCTCTTCTTTGAAACGCCTCTTTGAATCCTCCACTTAGGGAACTAAGATTGGTCTTTGAAGAAGTCCAGGACCTCTAGGATTATTCTAGGGAGTGGAGAAGGGATTTTTTCAGGGGTTGGCCGAGCTTGAGTGCTCAAATTGGTGTGAGGAGGAGGGGGAGGAGGTACCCTTTTATAAGGGAGGAGAGGGGCACCTTAGGAATATCTCAAAATATTATTTTATATTAAAGTCAAAATCGGTTTATAATGGTTCCAAAGGGTCTTATCTCGAAGCTAATGTGGGGATGGGTTGAAATCCTATCAACCAATAGGATTTAGGCAAGTTTAGGGTATTATTTTAACTTTATCAGTTAGATTTAACTCTAAGTAAAATAATTTAACTTTTACCGTGTCTTTTTGTTTTCTTTCACTATATGGTTAATACACTTACTATAACATGCCAAACGAACCCCAAATTGTTTATTATTAATATATATATCTTTAGCTAAGTTATTTGGCCGAACCTTAGATTTTTAGGAATAAAATAACAATTAATAATATAATATTTGATTTAAAAACTATTTTTTGTCAATTTTGACACTATTTGATATATGATTTTTGTGAAAG
The DNA here is from genome assembly GCA_963277665.1 of Viscum album. NCBI lineage: Eukaryota > Viridiplantae > Streptophyta > Magnoliopsida > Santalales > Viscaceae > Viscum > Viscum album. The sequence goes on from OY728126.1 coordinate 191,616,789, forward strand.
TCATAAAAGAATTATATGTTCGAACCAAGTTGATTAAATAAACACTAATATATCATATTAACCTAGAAAATTAGTGTAATTCATAAAAAGTCTCAAATTACATTTATTTTGGTGTTTATAACATCAATTATGTCAATATTTCATAAATAAGATAATTACTGCATCATCTTTGTGTCATACATAATGTAAATTATTTGATGTATAAAAATTACAAATAAAAAACCATTATGTAGGAATTATTTTTAGATTTCTAATGAATATTTAAAATCGAATTTATCTTATGTAAAACCCTATATTAAAAATGTTTTAGTAAATAAACATTGATTTTACCTCTTTTAACTCTTCTTTGAATTAAATAATAATAAATGTCCTAATCTAATCCAAGTGGGCCTAAATGATAATATTTTACACTTAAGGTTGTTTTTGGTCGATATACACTTGTCCAATATAATTAGGAAATGTGTTAGGGTAATATTAATATCATTCTTACCCTTAAGTACCCTATTTACTTTTAACCGTGGTAAATAAAAGTAAAAAGTTGATATTTACCAAAAATTATTTTCATCTCATTAAACCACATTTTACTTAATGATATCAACCGTGTCTCTCAAAATTTTGAAATTCCATTCAATGAAGTGGTAAAATTATGTTTTATGAAAAATTCAGTTTTTAACCTACCACTTAGTGGTTTCACTATTCATCAAAAATTGAAAGTTTTCAGAAAAATACCAAAAATTAGGCCTAAGATATATTTGATATTATGAACTCAAAAATGATTTCTATTTTATCAAATTCAAAACATATTAGTTTCATTAATTAATTTAATAATTAATTCCCGTCGTCTAAACAAAAGGCGTGTTTTTAAGAAACAATATCTATCAAAAGATTGACACTTGTTTATGTCTGGTTTAAATGTGAAATTACATCCAATGACCAACATTGTATTAAATTGTAAAAATATATTCTAAATATACTTTAAAAAAACTCAAATTAATAATTTATCACTATTAATTATTTTAATTAAAAAAGTTGTTTTTAATTATAATTTAGTAATTTTCACTATTCATCAGAATATGAAAGTTATCCGAAAAGTACAAAATTTCACCTTAGGCTAAATTCGATACTCCGAATCCAAAAATGAATTTCATTTTGAGAGCTAAAATTTCTAAAATTTAAAAAGTGGTTATTACTATTCATAACGGCTAGTTTTAATAATATTTTAATAGCATATCGTTGTTTTGTGAAACTCAGTATTGCGTCCTACACACGCTATCGAGGAAGGTTGCGATTGTGTGTAATGCAAGGAAAGTCAAGGATGCGTGTTGTGAAAGCTCCTTTTGGTGTAGCGTACAACACAAGACATTAATAAAATCAAAATGAATATTTTTCATAAAATCTCGGGCTGTTACACTCCACTTGGTGGAAGTGCCAGTGATAAGGATGTGTCCAATACTACTAGGATTGTTCTGTTTTTCATCCATGCATCATGGGAGAAGGGAAAGCACCCACTTCTTCTGTCACCACCTAGAATAGTAAGAGGTAATACACTTATGTTCCACTCTGACTTGTATTATTCTCCCTTGGTCCTCGCCGATCTAGGTTTCTAGGGGTGCAATCGTTTAAAGATGAAGCTTCAAAGGGTTTTGAATATGGAGTGCTGGTCTATTTCTCTTGAGACCAAGATTCATAGGTCCAAATCCAGGCTATAGTTGAATCAATAATACCCATACTTATTTGTAAGGACTGCAGATTTGGGGAAAGGGTTAAAACTGAATTCATGTCTTTAGAGATCAAGAAACAAAACGTTCTTATTGCTTTGGTTCAGTAACAAAAACAAAATGCAAGAAAAATAAAATTGTTCTCTCACTGGATCAAAATGCAGGCATCCATGAATGTGGATCAAAAAAAATATTAGGATCTTTTGGAACAAAGATGTAGCGGTGGATATGATTCAGGTGGGGGAATAGTTTATTATTCCCAAGGATAAGAAGGGCCTATAATCTTTATTTTTTTCCTTTGTATATGGATGTTGTGACAATATGATAAGGGGAACACTGAGGAAAGAGAATAGTGATTTTAACCTATGATATGATCCTTGAATTGTATGGGTGACTTCAAAATCATCACAGTGCCATCTGGGAAAAAGGGATATGGGGAATTTCCATGCCTTTTTAGCACGGACATTGTCCAGTTCATGTAAAGAAAGGGTCTTATGGATCTGGTGTATTTGAGGGATCAATTCAGATGGTGTAATAACCAATGAGGAAATAAAGGATGCTAGGTCTGTCTTGAACATTACCTATATAACATAATTTGTATCACCACATATCCAAATGCCATGGTAAACCACCCAGTTTGAGGGATATCCAATCACTCCCTGCTACTATTATCTCAGGTCCCCTGGAAATCCTATCAGGAATGGTTTAGATTCTATGTTAACTAGACATGCCATCTCAATTTTTCTCATCTGGTAATGACTTCACGGGATAGTTGGTGCAAGACCACCACTGGGTGGTTATTCATAAGAAACTCAGGAGGCATAAATAGGGGCTTCAGGCATTGGTAGGATACCACCCCCTTATTGACCAAGAGATGGATTATCTCAAACGAGTGATTGAGAACCTAGAAGGTGAACTAGAGGCAGCTTGGGATGAAATGAATTTTGAAGATATTTCATTCAAGAACAAATCTATGGTGGGGATGATTTTTCGACATGAACGTATGGCCTAGTAAATATCAAGGATAATGTAGTTTCATGATGGAGACAAGGACACTACATTTTTTTCATGCATCCATCAGGGAGAAAATATGGATGATCAATCCAAATATCATGCTTGAAGATGGATCTTACATAGACGACATTGATCTTTTGGGTGGTATGGCCCCCTTTTACATAGAATATCTAATTTCTAGTTGAAACACAAGAATGGACAGTGGGTATCTGTGAGGAATTGATAATTTGTGGGATATAATTCCTAACAATGTTTCTACTAAGGACGATGCCTGATTGGAAGGGATCCCTTATGAGCCTGAGATCCATTTGTCCACGATGAGTCTCGACCTAGACATTGCTCCGGGGATGGATTGTTTCTTGGGATTGTTTTATAGAGCATAATGGAAAGTTTTCATGGAGGAAATAGTTTTTGCTGTTCAGGTCTTCTTTCAAGGAGGATTTATCCCACGTGTTGCTAGCACCACAACTATGGTTCTTATCTTGAAATTGAAGGATCCCTCTTCTATTCTCCTTTATATCCCCGTGATCATGTGAAATTTTCCCTATAAGGATATAGAGATCATAATCAACACAAGGTTGGACATGTGTCTTCCATGATGGATATCCCTTGAGAAACAAAGTTTGTGATGGTTGATCAATAAAGGGGGTGATCGGTCTTGCACAAGAGATGTTTAGGGACATGAATAACAAGTCCCAAGGATCTAATATGGTCATTAAACATGACATGAGCAAGGTGTACGACAGATTGGAATGTGAATTTATCAACAGGGTCATGACATGCAAAGGTATATCTCCCAAGGCCTTAGAAATTATTTCCAGATGCTTTATCTCTCTATGGATGGTTGTCTCATTCATTTAAAAATCCACATATTCTTTTAGGCCACCCGTGGCTTATGGCAAGGAGATCCAATTTTCCCGATTATTTTAATTCTTATACAAGACACTCTTTGCAAGATTCTGAATAGATGAATTTCCAATGGTAGTATACATACCTTCCAAAGGAAGAGGAACCTGCATTACATTTCTCATCTGATGTTTGTAGATGACACAATTATCTTCTCAAATGCAGGGATGAAATCTTTGTAGGTTATTAAGAGGATCCTGAAGGTGTATTTCTACTAGAGTCGGTAGTTGATCAACCATTCCAAAAGTAACCTATACATTTCCATCAAATGTACGGTGAGCAGGGTTATTTCCCTATACAGTAGAATGGACATGCATGTCTGATCTTTCCCTGTAGAGTACTTGGGCTCTCCAATATCATTGTAAATACTACACATTGTGGACTATGATCAGGTTGTGAGTAGGATCACTAAACTATTTCATAATTAAAAAAACCACATTTTATCTTTTGGGGCCGCATCGCTCTCATCAACAACATTCTGGATTCTATACCAGTTCGTGAAATGGATTCTACTTATGTTCCAAAAGATGTTATAAAATCCATCGATAATATCTTGACTGGATTTCTTTGGGATGAGTTAGAGGAATGGATGATGCAGTGGGTCTCTTGGGATAGAATGGGCCAACCAATCCATAAAGGTGGCATTAATGTTAGGAGTATCGAGGGCACTATGTAGTGCATGGATTCCAAGTTGGCTTGGGAGATTGTGGAGAATCAGATTCTATAGGGGAAGATCATGAAACCCAACTACACCAGTTATATTGATTGTGAATGTGTCATGGGATTCTTCTTATGATTGCAGATATATCCCATGGTCTCAAGCATTCATCAGCACTCCCAATGGCTCGTGTGAGATGTCAGTATCCACTTTTGAAAGAGCAATTGGGTGGGTTGTGTTCTTGGTTTCATGGGGTGTTTTCCCCCTATTATTAATTTCAATGAAGTGATACAATATCTATATTTTGTAAATTCTGTTCTATACAAGAGACCAAAATATATTTTTGAATCTATCCCTATCACATCGGAGCTGGAAAAGTGTGTGTTTACCACAACCCAATCAGGGATGTTCAACAAAAAGGACTTCCGAATTATTTATACCCATAGGTGCATCAGAATAACTGGTACGATTTATATAGGTTTAGTAAAATGACATCCAAATACATGTTCTTTTTCTGTAGATTAAGGAACATAGAGATATCATCTGATAAGAGCATCAAGAAAATAGTAATCAGTCTCACCTCTTGGTGTCAGTACCGAAGCAGAAAATGTGAGGAGAGAACAAATCATATCATCTTTGAAGGAGAGTGGGATAAGGCCATGTAGAAATTATTTTGTGTATTTACAATTGTATTATCTAATGAGATTTGAGGTTCATTGTTCTTTGAGAGATGGCTTCAGGGAACACCAGATAAAGGTTAAGAGAAGATGGCGTGATATGTGGTCCTCAGTGCTAGGGTTTAGTGCCTCTGGAAGGCCCATAATAAGGCTATATTATAGGGGATAAAATCAATAGTTAGGTTCATCAATATGAGAACGAAATTTCTACTTATTGATATGGTCACTGATATAAAGAACTAGTAGGAAGCCCCCTCTCTGTGGATGTTTCCAGGATCTCCCGACCTGGATCATCCAATGGATTGTATGTGGGGGTAGTGGGTAAGATGAAGTCCTCATCTAATGGTTTTAAGATAAGAATATGTGGATCATGTGTATCGGGTATCATGCGAGGATGAAGATTGGTTTGTAACATGGGAGGGAGTGTGATCCTAGAATTAACTACCCACTTCAGAAATGGAAACACTCTTTATGAAAAGGCACATGCACTTCTCACTAGGACCAATCTGTGTAATCAGAAAAATATAGACATCTCCCATGTGGAAACTTATTTAAGGATCATCCATGACTCCCTAATGGATAGATCCTCCATCCCATGGTCTATCACGTACACCATCAGAAGATGTAATGAACTCCAGAGGAGCATAATTCAAGTTACACACACTTGGAGGGAGGGGAATAAAGTATTGGATCACCTTTATTCCATTTTCACCCATGGATCCGATGTCACATGACCTACCAATGTCACCTATATGAAGCCTTTGGGTTTGAATTTAATTCATAGAGCCTCCCCAGGTCTCCACTATTTTATACCCCTTAGGACTGGAGTGGCATTGCTCTCAGGATCATTGGTCTCTTGGTTTCTCTCCTTTGAATAAATATATAATGATGATTATTATGATTATTAGATATTTGGAGATATATTGAATCTAATCCTTAATATATTTTTTTAGAGATGTATATTTTAATTATATATTCATTTGGGACTATTGTTTTGTTTTTTGGGCTATGATTATTTTTGTTATATCATATTTTGATTGATATTCCATTGTAGTGATTAGGTGACTCTCTCTCTTGACACTTCATGTCTGGTGATTCTTGGGTGTCCTACTATGTATGTGTATACCCTCACCTGCATGAGCTCTCCCATCACACATCATGTTTTATATAGATAATAATCCATTAATTTAATTCATTGATATAAAAATAGTAGGGGAGATAAATTGGAGAATAAATGTACTAAACGATCCTCATATTGGTATCAAATTTTCATTTGGGTAGCTTCCACTTTGTTTTTATTAGGTTTTGTTATTTGTAGTTTTAGTGGGTTTGTAATTGACCCCTTTCTTATTTTTTGTACTACATGTTATAATTTTGTGTGGGATATATGTTTCACATTCAATTATAGTACAAGTAGTTTTTCCATCAATATTATTATATATTATGGATTTTCATGCAAGTGAAAAAGTACTTAAGAGAAAGTCTATCATGCATAAGATATTTCCCTAACCTATTAGAGGAATTATTTGGGTTTTACACTTGACATACCTTTGGAATAGATATCCCTAGTGGTTTAGGTCATGACCGAGTGGTAATAGAGTCAGTTATCCTTAGATCCATGTTTGGAGTGTCTATGGATATGATGTTTGGGTTTGGGAAATAGTGAGACAATGTAAGTATGTCTTGAATTCACATTTTAGGCCAAGGCACCCAGTATTGTTGTAGAATCCAATGTATCCAATAACCAAGACTCATAAAAACATCTTATTAACTCAACACATCTGATAAATAGTTATAAGGAAAGCATTGGTACATGCATCATATAGTAATGGGTTGTAGTTTCTGTTTCCTTATAGAGTCAGATCCCTAGTTAAGCACTTTGAAAATAGTATGTATTGAAAATTATCATCATTTGACCATGATGATAGATAACTATTATTTTGAGATTGTATCATGATGATGAATTGTTATGTGATGATTCCTCAGTTTAGGGACCCATTCATGAAGTGATTCCTCTAGGAGGTCCAAGTGAAATTCCTTCACCGATTAATAAATATGTGGATCCATCTTTAGTGGTTCATGTATTCAATTATCCTAAAGTTTACTAGTAAATGGATCTATTATAATTCGATGATGGTGTTCATAGTTATATCATGTTTTATTGGTTTCAATGTTATAGACTACTTAGGATTCACAGAAAGCCAAACCTCCAACCAGTGGAGGATTGGCTTAATATGATTTCCCTCATTTTCTGGCATTGGTAGACCCCAACTGGTCAAATGGTTGTACATGAAACCAATTCTCTTCATTGATAAGTAGTTGATTCTAGTGGTAACAACAATTATTCACCTATATTACATGTGGTTATTGAGTTGGAGCGATATATATCACTTGAGTTTTATAGTGACCTAGACCCCCTACTCAGTTGGCAGACGACTAGAGGAATCATGTGGTGAAAGTGTACTAGGTTGTAGGACCCCTATATATTTTGATCCTAGTATCTAGGATTTTTTTTGAATTGTAAGGAGTCAAAAGAGCCTTGTGTTTTTGAGGTTTTTTCTGCTTCTAGAATGTAAGAAAAAAGGAATAGTTCCCCACCAAGACACATTCATGTGAAGTGATTTAATATTTTGATAGAGAGTCAATTCTAACCAAAAAGATATATTGCCAATTCCTAGAGGATTAGTTCATTTTAAATGAATTTTTCGGTTGTTTTTTGTGCTAAGGTGTTCAATAGATAATTGGATATGAAGAACTAGTGGAAATATGGAAGGATAGCTCTAGGAAGTAGGGGGTTATCACCATGAAGATTTGGGTGTGTTTATAGGTATGTCTTATGTATTCTCTTCCCCAAAAACTATTTTAATAAAATTTTATATGAATTTTTTCTAAAATAATCCCTTGTTCAAGGCCAAGAGATTCTTGTGTTGCTATTTATTTCAACCGCTTCATTTGGAGGCTCATGTGGAGAAGATTCAATGTTCATGACCTTTTGTTTATATTTTGACCTATAATTGAGAGCGGATAGAGCCTCATATGGAATATTACTATAATTTTGGTGAAACCCTATGATGTCTAGATCAGTATAGAATAATTTCCCTTCATCCATGACCATTTTACTACTAGTAGTGTGGTTGGTAGTGTACCTGAGTTATTGTGAAATTTTTTTCCTTATATTGAAAGGAATGATATTTAGTAGAGTAGGATGAGATCATATATATGAGAATAGATCTATTGTCTCACTAGATGGATTTTATTTTCCTTATAGAAGTGGATGTTATTATGTAATCATTTTTTGTGGTGTTGGAGGATTACATTGTCATCATCCCAGAAGATGTGATATACATACACACCCATTAAAATATTATTCTCTTCATAGAAACCTATATATAGACAAATTGATATATTGTTTAACAAAAATATCTATATTTAATTAATGATGGTACAATTAGAGAAATTTTTAGAGTATGGGATTTTTTTACCTGGTGTGTTACCATAGGAATCCTAGTGTTGTTCTCCTAAAAGGTTTTAGTGATATTGAGGCCACGAATGGAGAAACAACACTTAAAGGTGAATCAAGGGGGATTATACCCCCAACGAATTAATGTCTTTTTTTAGTGGATTGGGATATAGTTGTTCTCTAATTTTGTCCATAGGTTGGTTTATTACACAATCCGGGTTTGAGAGGAGGGTATACCAAAGGTGGATTTGTAAATCTTCTATGAGTTCTTTGAGTTCATGGTGACAAGTATTTCCATATTGGACAAGAAATGAGTTTATGTCAGTCTTAGGAAACAGATCCTCTAGTAATAATTTTGTTATTTCGTGGTATTCCTGTTGGATGATATCCGTTTGTACATGGTATCCGATGTAGATCATGAGGGAAACTCAAGGATGGTTGCAAACATTATTTAATAGAAACTTCTTTGGGGGAATATCTCTATGTATCAGTTATCGATTTTCCAGGCCCACTTCATGGGAAATATATTTTTAAAACTAGGGTATTATAGTGGAATCAATATTATTGAGGAAGTGTTTTCCTAAAATCCACCTGAGATCATGGTTGTTATGATAGATGTTCAAATAATGAATTTACCTTCACTCTTTTTGAGTGATGTGACTGTGGAGTATACCTCTATATAGTCATCCATTGTAGTTGAGTATGGAGAAGCATCCCTAATGTTGACCATTTTTAACCCTCTTCTTCATTATCATGCTAGGGAGGGAAAACACTAGAATATGAATTATAAGATCATGGACAACCAAATATATTCTATACTTCTTCTTGCGCAATAGTTTGAAGCTGGGGAGTGAAAAATCTGTGTCCAATGGTGGATGATGATAATGCCATTAATATTATGAGATTAGTTATTAATGAGTTTTCATGAATTCCCTTAATAGTATATATGATATCATTGGGGATGTACTAGGATCCATTGGAATCAGGAAGGGTGGTGAATAATGTTTTAGCATGTTGTTGAGTTTCACTCTGGAAATTTCACCATCCAACCGGTTGAGACTGAGGTACCTGAATGGAAGAGAAAATGGAATGGAATATTTTTAGATTTTTAAGGGGTTTCCCTCAATTAATTATAAGTAACAGTGATATCTGAGTGATCTTGGATTGAATCACCATGTTTTCAAACTTATTATCCATCCATGGGTAAAGAATAGTGGAGAGTTTTAGACATTTGTGCATAAATGAGATTGTATAAAAATATTTAATTTTATCAATGATCAATTTATACCACACTTGTAAGTTCATATCATCATTAGTGGTTGGAATAAGGTGGATTTAGGACTCAGTTTTGGTCAACCACAACATTTTTACCCCCATAAAGATGGTCATGAAAAGAGGTGTATGTAGGATTTGGAGAACACTCTTTAGGTTTTCTTATATTATTGGGCCACAACTATGAAAATAATATTACATTAGGGAATTATTGTATGTCACAACATTTACCACTCTTCCGTTAGAGTATCGCTATTCGAGGCCATGTTCGGGAGACCCTACAGTTACCAACTTTACAAGTCAATTCTACTATGAGAAAATGCTGGTGTGTAAAGTGTTAGTGAATGTTATTGAAATAAATGTTCAGTTCATAGTATTCTAGATGATGACTTCCTAGAGGCCTCATGAGTCATTTAAAAATGGGTGAAGAAGCAATTTTTGAGTTTATAGGGGAGATAAAGTGTTATGAGATATATCACCTCATCATGGATTTTATAAGCATATTTGGGTGACATGAAATCTATGAGATTAAAAGTTACTTAATTGGGTTAGAGAGGCGGCATACAACTTATCCCTTCCATCATAGTTAGACTGGGAACACAATTTGTGCCCCATGTTGAAGATATGGTTATATGTTCCTAACTTATTGCACTATATCAATTGGGGTGTGATCGACCTTTAGGGTGGAGTTACCTTGTAATGGTTCATGATGGTGTTAGAGAACCAATGAGAGAAAACCCATCATGGAAAGGGTTTTCAATTGTTGTATGTTTATTTTCTGAATGGGACCCTCTAGGAGAGCTCGTTTGTGTGGGATATCTGGGTGTGAAATCAATATACTCACTTTTGATTTGGTTTTCTATTTTATGGACAAGGTCCTTGAGTGTGGGGAGAATGTAACTAATTTTTCATTTCCTTATAAGGATTTTGAATATTTCACAGATTATTTTTGAAACTAGGGTAAAGAGTCTATATGGGATTTATAGGCCCTAAGAAATTCATTACAAACATAATTAAAATATTAAATATTTTATATCATATATGAAAATGTTTTTGAAATAATGGAATATATATCAAAAAGTCTATTTGATGAAAAATATGAGACTTACATTAAATAAATAACATGGTTTTTACCCTATTAATGATATAAGTATTGTAGGAATTTGGAGCTTGGATAAAGTGTCAACATTGTAAAATTAATTGACTTATAATATTTAATGAATTTAATATTGATTAAATCTTGAAACACTAATGGATCCTCTATACAATATCATAGATTTATATTTTAATGGGGTTATCCACATAAATATAGATACATTGAGATGATATAAATAGGTTTACCTGGTAGCGAGTGTGTTGGTGGATGGTTGGAAGATCGTGGATCGAGGATCTGAGTACCGTGAGGAACATTGTCATTAAAAGGATTCTTGAATATATCCAACGACAATGATGTAGAATCATTCTTCATTAGTGATTGATATAAACTTGTGGTATGAAATTTTCATTGGCATTTATCCCCATGTAATCTTTAATCACAATATGAATTACTTCCTTCCCATATTAATTCATGGATCAGTCTCCGTTGGGTTTTACAACATACTATTTTTCATTTACAATCATGGAATCTAATACTTTTTCTTCATAGATTCTTATTTCTTTTAGAATCCACTATTTTTTTATTCAAATAATGCCATCTAAATAAAATAATCTTTTGTTTTATGCAATTATTGTGGAATGTTTATTTCTACCTTCATTCTTATCATTCCTTTTCAATAATCGATTGGCCAATGTTTTAATGATTCCCATGAGTACCGATTAACGTATATTTGACATTTGGCACAACATAATGTGATCAAAAGTTTATATTTTGTTTTTAAAGACATGAAATATGTGTGGTGATGATGATGTGAACTATACATTGGTTCTTGTATTGGCGGTTTGCGAGCCATATTGATAAAATATCTCTAGAGGAGTAGTGACTGATGTTTCCATGGAATTGTGGGAAAAAATTGTCCATTTTTAATGATTCTGTCTAATGTTGGTGTATATGATAGGCTTGACATTATATATGGAATTTATTTTCCCAAGATATAAATTATGTTTGTTTTTTCTTTGAAAAATGTTTTGAATATAAAATCATTCTATCTATAGAGGGAGGTCATGTCTGATACATACGATTCAGTGCGATTCATAGGGGAATCCAAGGAAACATAGGTTGTTTTTCCAAATCTGAAATATGAAGATAAATTAATAAGGATTTACTATCTATAATACATGTAGTATAGTGGGACACACACACCATGAAGTTTCCACTAAATGGAAGATATTTATTACATGATGAGTAAAGAATCATACGTTGTGTTGTTTTCCTACACATTGTGAGATACTTAGTTGGTCATCTGTGAAAGTACATGGTGTAAAATCCTAGGAAAAAATGTTACCACCCATGCCATTTGTATTAGGGAATATGTTGGGTGATTCATAAATTACATTGATCTTGGAATGACCAAGGTATAAGAGCCAGAGAATGAACAGGTTCACAAGAACTAATAGGTATATAATCATGGGCTTGGAGAACATATGAGTACACAATACAGCCAAGGAATACCATGTATGACAAGTTCATGCTAAGAAGATATTCATGGAAAACAAAAATGTTTGTTGGAAAGGACATTACCAGTTATGTTGGTGTGGGGACACACCATTTAACCATAAATACTAATTGTGTTCTTATGAAAAAATCAACCACATTTCTTATCAATCTCAATGAAACTCAGATTTGGGATAGTAGCCATCTTTTCTAGAATAGTTTTCCACATAGAACAGAATGGTGTCCTTTATGTTGGATGTAGAGATACCAAAGAAGTGGATTTATTTGGGACACATCTTTTAGGAAGAAAGAGTGGGTAATAATTGTTAGGATTGATTATTTGAGTTTTAACATGGTTTGAAACACATCATTTACACTAGGGTGTGGTTTCAAAATAATATTTATATAGATTGAGTTGAAAACCCATATTCTACATTGGGTTCACATCCTCTATATATGGAGATGACCCCCCCATATACAAGCTCTGATGGGGAGCCGTTCTTCTATTGGATAATAGATAGTGGAGCCCAGAAGAAAGGTGTGGACCCTGCACCATGACTCTTTATATGTTATGTTTGATTCATGGTAAGGATTTATATTTCCATCAGTAGTGAAAAAATGGTGTGGATTGGCCCCTAATCTATATATTATGTGGTTTTGTTGTTTGTTTGACATAAGTGATGGGATATTTGGAGCAACTGGCTGGAACATCATTCTTAGATGTCTGTGGTGATAGAGATATCCTTTATCTCATCAATTGGGCTTCGAGTTGTTCTTTTATGGGTAATTATTATCGTTATTTTCTCATATTCTGATTTTCATTCCTTAGTGGTGATGAGATGAATACCATCACCTAATGCTTTGTGTTCAGTGATTTTGGGGAATCCTACATGGTATGTATATTCTCACCCTTACATGTACTCATTCCACACATCTGAAGTATTTTATTGACTAAATTAATTTCTTTTGATTCCATGGGGTACCAAGATTTGGTAGTGCTTATATGTAGCGTATATGTGCATGATAATATTTAGATGAATCCATGTGTGTCATTTAGGTAGATTCCCCCATGTTTCCAATAGGTTGGGTTCATTAGAATTTTATTGGGACATTATTTTCCCCTTTATAATTTTTTATATACTACATGTTGTTCTTTGATGTAGGATGTACCTCCCTGATTTTTTTATGAATAGTTTTCCAAAAAAATTAAATTATTTGATTACATAAATTGCACACTACACCTAGATAGGAAGTCCTTAAAAAAATTATGTTTAGCTTATGGTAAAGAAAACATAGATATTGGATGGTGTTGAATAAAATACCATGATTATATTATATTACACGCAACACAGTGCTTGTCTTGTGCTACACAGACCATTGAGTTTAAAAAAATCATGATATATTATTAAATTTTTATTTTTGAAATCACGTATGCTGTTTGAATGGTGGGTATAGAACTAATTTAAAAAATTATGGAAAAATGGTTTATCAATGTTTATAATATTAATTACTTTCAAACCAACTAATTGTAGATTACTGTATGAACTATTTGAAAATAATAAAATTCATTTTCTGAAAAACTATTTTTCGTATGAATAACCACATTTTTTCTAAATAAATTAATCATAAAAAATTTTGTGAATTATTTTAATGGAATTTATATGTTTTACATATAATAAAATATTAAAAAAATTATTATGTTTTTTTATAGAAAATAAACAAAAATATATCCAATTTTACACATAAAATGACATATTTTTCTAAATTATAGTTTTGGGGATTTTTAATTGTGAACTTATTTGAAAACATATTTTATGAAATTTTATAAATTAAATATTAAAAAATAAAATTTATTTTCTAAATATTATCATTATAAATATATTAGTGTGATTTTTTGATATTATTACGAAAAGATTAATTTTTTGATTAATAGTGAAATTTATTAATTTTAATTGAAAAAAAAATTTTATTCTAATTTTTTATATAGTTAGATTAATTATTAATTTGCTTTATTTTATAATTATATCAATTAGTCTCCAATTAATTAAGTTTATGTAATTGAAATCAATTTCACAATGAGATTCTATATAAAATGGTTTCAATCATTTGAACTTTTCTCTTTAAAAACCACCTTTCTCGATACGTCTGTGAGACTAAATTTTTATTAATTTCTAACAAATAGTTGATATAAATTTAAAAAATTATTAAATATTTGGAATCCAAAAAATTTATATTTTATAATAATCATAAAATAATTTTTTGAAAAAAATATTATGATTGGAAAAGATAAAACTAATCAAAACGATTAAGATAAAAACATGTTTTATGAAGGGACTAAAATATAATACTATGGTAAACATTGACCTGGAAAATTATTAAACACCCATTAAAAGGAAATATTTATACCTTATCTATAATTTTATCTAATTTTGTACAATATGTTTTGATTTTTTCTATAAAAATATGAGTACACCAAGCCTCTTTTCAAAAATTCCATGTGTGTCTTCTCCTGCACTAATAAAAGGAAAACCCCTCTCTTCTTCTCTTCACACATATAAATATATTTTTCATGATAAAGACCAACCATAATTACTCCCAAAAAACCCTCCCATAATCTTATAAACCTTACTATTGGATGAAATCCAACCAATCAGGTACTTTGGTGAAGGCCAAATGGAGATAATCAAAGAAGATGTAATGTTCCTCAACGATAGTTTTTGTTTTATTTATTATTCAAACCCCATAAATTATTTTTATATAATAATTATATAATTAAATTAGTGTCATAAATATAATAATATGTTTTTATATTAATGGTAATAACTAAAATAACATAAAATTCCATCAAATAGGTTATGAAATCATTGTTTGTGTGTACGGTGGACTACCATCTCCAAAACCAATGTTGTACATTTTTCAATTACCACCTTTCAAGGATGAGGAATAATGATAGACATACTATATATAAATATATTATGAATTATTCATTATGATGGAATTATTATATATCACATACCATCATTCATTCCCTTTTGTGGGAATACGATAACTTCGTTCAAGTGTACAACATTCTACTACCTCGCGAAGAGAAGTGATTCATTCACACATTACATGTAATGTATTAAATATGGGTTTAATAGAAATATGATTTATATATTAAATAAAAATAAAAATTTAATTACAATATATTAATTTATAGATATTTCATTTAATTTTCCTTCTTTTAATAAGACATGAAAATGGAAACCATGTTCATATGTACGTAGGGCATACTATCTCTATGAATTGTGTATTAAATTTTCAATCACTAAATTATATATATTACAATAAATAAATATATAATAAAAACATATGATATTAATATCATTTTAATCATACTTTCATTGATGAAATCATTATCTATTTAATAGGACTAAGAATATAAAGTTAAAACATATACGAAAACAACGCATTTATTACCCAAAATATAACTCTAACATGGTATTATTAAGAAAATTTTAACATAAAGTCATAAGTAAATAATAAAATTAATTATATACATGAATAATTTTCTTTTATATATCTATAATAAACTTATATTGATTATACAGGTGGATTGAATGAGTATGAAAATAGTCAACACCTAAGGTATAGGATTCCTGAATCACTTTTATTTTTTGGTGAGACAAAAACCATGTTAACCACCGATTTTATATATGTTTTGTGTATAATACCCATAGATTTATTTTAGGATTATTATAATAATAATTATTGGGAATTACATATCCATTTTAGGATCTATCTTTATTGGGGATTGCATTTTAAATGTTACCAAATATGTAAGGGGATTTTTGTCTCAATTATTCTTTCTTTGAGATGTTAGTCATGCTGGGAGTCCATATTCATACATGGGGTGTATATGCATCCCATTAACTATGTAATATAATGATTTTTTTCATAATAGTTATGTTTCTAGGTTTAATTTTTTGTTATTACTTCGTGTGGATTATGATTAAATATTATCGACTTGGTAAAAAGATTATGTTACTATCCTTTCCTTTATCGAGATTATTTGTGATTGAGAATCCAATGTTATTATCTTACGGCCTAAATCTAAAAAACTCTCATGAATTCTATTATTATATAGTCACTCATGACATTTTCAATTTATGGTACCATTTTACCACTCTTTGGTTCTTATGTTAATTAAGGGTGCATATTTATGGAATTTTGACATAATTTCTCTCTTCAACCAATAATATAGTTTATTTAAAAAAATTCTCAATTTTTTAAAAACAATTCTAATATTCTTCTATTTTATATAAAATACATTTTTAAACTTGTATTACATTATTTTTAATAAATCTTCAGTTATTTTTCTGACCATGTTTTTTTAAAGATACTGATAATATAAAAAGAATATTTGTTTTACATATTCAAAATGTACAAAATTATCTATTATTACAAACACTCTATTTTTTGAATATTAATTTATTTTTTTAAAGAATATTTTCAAAATAATAGGTTTTAATAAATATTTTTGAATGATATATATTTTAAATTTATTTTCAAACAATGTAATTTGGAAAAAAAATCATTTTTTAGAAATCATTTTAATTTATTTTCAGAGAATCATTTATAAATTTTAAAGGTTACATTCGATGAAAATTGTTTAAAAGGATTTTTTTATTTAAATTATTATTAAATGGGTTTTAAAAAATCATTTATTTTTCAGGTTTAATTTCAAATAAAAGTGTTTAAATTATTTTTACCTTTAAAAATGAATTTTATAAATAAAATATTATATTTTCTAGAAGAAATTATTTTAAATTAATTTCCAAAAACCTATTTATAACATTCCAATGTTATTTTACAGGAAAATAATTCTGAAAATTTATTATAAACATTATTTTCAAATCAAGGAAATTTTCTTAAATAAATGTACCAATTTACCATATAAAATGCTTGTCCTTCTAGGAAGAAATCCTTTGATATAGTTTATTCATTATTCGGGATATGATCCAAGGACACCATTATAATTATTTCTTTGAATTGATTATGATTAATATGATATATTATTAATGAATCCCATTTCACATATTTTTGTTTCACCGTGACAAAATTATTGAGAAACCCCCTTATTTTTATGGATTATTCTATGAAGGAATGATAATAAGACATATTTGCTTTTAACTGGTCAGGGTCTGATGAATTTCTTATAATACTGATTTTATTTAATGTGTTATGATGTGATGAATTTTTATGATATTAGGAAAGAAATATGCATGATTTAATTATGTGATGGTTTTGAACTATATCTTCATCCAATGAATTAGGAAAATTTTTTATTTCTCATAAGATATAAATAAATGGAATGGAATGTGAACATGATTTTTTAATCGTGGGTAGGAATGGGGAGTGAACCTGGTTATGTAAGTGAATATTTCTGATAAGATAGTCTTAAGTGTGAACCTTGATTACTATGATTGCCTTGGATGTGTACCTTGAATAACAATATGGTCTAGGGAATGAACCTTCAGTACTATGATGGTTTGGGGTTTGAACCCATTACAATATGATATCTTTGGTAGTGAGCCTCAAGTACTATTGAAATATTTTTTTAAGTTTATATGTTTTCCTCAAGTCCATATCTTATTCTTATGAAATTCTCTTAGGGATCATGTTATTGATTCCATTATGATTCATATCTTATGAACTTATAATACTTATTCTATGAATCATTACTATAATCTTTTATATGCAGTTTATGGCCTTTAAAATGTTATAACCATGTTATCATACCATTATGTTCATTTTTTTCTTATGTATATTCTTTATTTACCCTTTCTTAGTATTTTAGCTCACCCTTTCTTATTTTTCCTTTTCCAAGGTTATGAAGAAATGTTTGAAGTAGGGAATTCTTGTGAGATGTACTAAATGGGATGATCATTATTTGAGATTTTAAAGACATTTCACAATATCAGGAGATTATGTTTCCATGTTTCAAAATAAACAAAACTATTCTGTTCCTTAATCATGAGTTTTTGTAATGTAAAAAATATTCATCTAAAAAGATGAAATATTAATATATGAGAATATGGAGTCATTATAGTTGTTATCAAAGGTAAGGTTTAATTAACTATTTGAAAATAGGATGAGAAAAAATTAGTGAAATACCGAGGGATATTTTTTATGAAATTTCAAGCGGGGTCTCTAAAGATACATCTAAGTATGAATTACATTTTAGGAAAATGTGATAGAATTTTGGTAAATTATAGAGAGATCGGTTTCCATGAAATTAAATCATTTTCAAGATACTACAAGTGGATATTTCTCGGACAAATAAATACTTATGGGTAATAGCACTAAAAATAGTAAATTTATCTAGACTCTATCGAGAACTGGAGCATGTTAATTGGACTTCTTTCAAACCATTTTTTACACTCTCAGGGGATATTCCTTGGAAATTGATAAAATTAGTACTAACCATTATGAATGACATAAATATATGATGAATATGAATATCTTTGTATAAACACAAGGTGTTATATATTAAATATGTTTTCATGATTTACACAACCTATAAAAATTTTTTATAGATTTTGTAGTTTTACACTATAATAAGTGTTTCTCACTCTAGGATTTATGGTTTTATTCAATTTTGGGAAAAAGAAGGAATTATGTTAAAATTGAGTGTGATGGAATATTTTTTGATGAGTAGTCAAATGAGATGATTAATAATATAAAAGATATTGTGATTATGATTAGCTAGTTTTTCATGGGACAGGTTTAACAATATATACCTTAAGTAAATATCATGCTCACCAAAGAAGAGAAAGAAAGACCTAACTATGAATATGTGTAGTGGAACCCATGGAGTAAAGAATATTTATTTTTATATGTTTTTGGAATGTTTGAAGAGACACCTAAGAGATTGTATGAGATTAATGTGATGATGTTTTGAAAATGGTAAAGAAGGAAACAAATCAAGTAACTGAAAAAAGAAAATGAAATATTTGGTTAACACAATGGATGAGAATAATTTCCTTCTTAATATTTCAACTGTTGTTGAGTGATGTGGATACTGAAATGATGGAAATTATCAAAACTAATATCCTAAGTAGAAATCTCATGATGATAGTTAGTAAGGTGGTAAAATTATAGGTTAAACTATTGACAATTAAGAGACTACAAAAAGGTATGCATGGAAAGAGGTTTTAAGGACAAAGATGAGTAATACTAGTTAATGTATTAAGGATGAGGTTTAATAATTGAAGTGTTTATGTACATTGATTCATGAATTATGAATCATTAAATATGTAAAGGTATTTTAGTATAATTGTTTTGTTAAGGATTTTAATGAGAGTTATGAATGATAATAATGACCTATATAATTATTTAATGAAAAATAAATTTTTTATGGAAAACAAATTAATAATAAAATGTGAGCCTTAATATGTTCTTAATTTTGAGAAATTGGTGTTTAGTTAGAATATAGAGATGTTGGATAAGAATAAAGTAAATTTGATTGTACTGAGTACCTTAGAAATAGATTTATTTTTTAACAATGAGGTTTATGATATCATTAATGGATTTTATGACATTATTTTATTTAAGGAATGTATCAAATATTATTTAGAATAAAAAAATTACTTTTTTCAATAATGATTTATGGTAATTTAGGTTAATACAATGTTTTAAGAGAATACAAGATGAAGTGATTGACTTGTTTGTTATGTGATATCCATGAGATACTTTATGATATAAGAGGGATATATGTTATGATGATTTAAAGAAATTAATTTACCTCTATATTAAATTTTTTAAATTTCATCTTTGAGAAGGGTTACAGAGATAACCATTTATGGAATAGTTTAACTTAAACATTGGATTAGAGTTTTGATGTTGAAACATTATCTCACCATATAGGATTTAGGAATATGGTATTTATTGTGATAAACATTTTTCTATGATGGTAACTAAATATAGATACAATAACATGTCATTCTTGATATAACTCATGATATGTTAGTTTTTTGGGATTGAAAAATTTACATTTTGTTCTTATAATAAAAGATACTGTTGAAATTAATCAAGAGAAAACCAAATTGTGAGATTGTGAATTTGAAATGGAATGAAATCAAGTTCTTACATGTTCTAGTGAAAACACATAAACACTTGGAAAATGGCCATCAATAAAATGTTGTCAAGTTATGATAATTTTCATAAAATTAATTACATTTCTAACACTTATATGATCTCTGATATTATGATCACTAACCTTCTACGGATTTCCCACATTCTTGTACTCAGATATATCTATCACTCTATTTAATTATTTACACTTTTCCTCTATTTGGAAATCATTACATTCCATCTATTTTCTTCTATATGAAAATCTATTTACGAGTTACATTGGTTAAAGATTATTTTTCCAACATTCCATTTCTTAAATAAGTTTTAGAATTTATTTTTATATTGTGGGTTTCTATGAAATGAACTTTAATTTATTAAAACAATGATGATATAGATGAATTCTAATGGTGAAATTAAATTTAAGGGGGATAGAATGTAACACCCCATGTTTTTATGAATTGTTATCGAAGAATTAAAAATTATTTTCTGTATTGGGTTTTACACTATATCAAGTTAACCTTGATTTACAGAGCACTGAGTTCATATTTTGGTAAAAACGCAATGATTATTTATTTAGATAAATTCAATACATAGTTTATATTTTGTCACATGATAGACTGTGGTTAGCTTGCGTTAAATGAAACACTAAGTTTAAATGAAATGTGAAATATTATTTAAATATTATTATAGTGATCACCTCATCCAACAGAATATTGGTAATGACAAGTATTTATAATATTATGAAAATATGGTAAATCCATTTCTAAAAAATGAATTCTTTGTCAACCAATTTATAGAAATTAATGTCGTAACTATTTAAAAATAAAGAAATTATTTTTCTTGAATAATTTTTTTCTATGAACAAACACATTTTATTTCAATATATTAAAAAACAAATATTGATGTCTGATTTCTATTAAATATATTTTTATATATATTTTATACTCAATATGAAAATTAAAATCCATATTTTGTTTTTGTAGATAATATATAAGAATAATTCAAATTTTATTCTAAAAAATATGTATTTTTCTAAAAGGTAGTTTTACCATCGTTTATTGGCGCGCTTATTTTAATTATAATTTTGAAAAATTTAATAAAATATAGTATAAAAAATTCAATTCAAAATATAATATACAATATCAAAAAAATTTATGGTTAATTTTTGGGATTTTTCCAAAAACAAAATAGTTTTTTATAAATTAGGTAAAATACTAAATTTTAATTGGATAATTCCATTTTTAGACTTAATTATTTTTATATATAAATTTAGTTTTTGTTGGGATTAAATAATAATAAGATAATTTATTCAAAAAATAATAAAATTAAGTTTATTTTAATCAAGTCCAAATTAAAATTAGATATAAAAATATTTCAAACATTGGATGTTTTTCCATTAAAAAAATGCTTTGACGAAATGTTCGCAAGATAAAATTTAAATTAGTTTCTATATATTATTGGATTTGAATTTTTAAAAATGGATTAGAAATTTGGAATAAATATAATTAATAACATATAATAAAGTAAAAAAAATTCTCCAATATTATTAGGGATTACAGAAAAATTAATCACTA
Source organism: Viscum album (assembly GCA_963277665.1). NCBI lineage: Eukaryota > Viridiplantae > Streptophyta > Magnoliopsida > Santalales > Viscaceae > Viscum > Viscum album. The sequence continues at coordinate 191,638,773 of OY728126.1, forward strand.
CCTTTAAGAGAAAAACAAGATTACTAAGTGACTAAACCTTAATCTTTAGGAGAAAAATAACAAAGAAATATGTAAAAAAACCATTTTATTGAAATTTTCAAACCATAAACATTTATTTATTTAACTTGTTTCAATATTTATTCATTTTTAGGTAAAATTTGTTTTTCACCAAACATCATTTAAATCATGTCATGTGTGTCCTCTCCCCCTCTTATAAAAGGCCAACCCTGTCCTCCTCTCTTAACTAATTTAAATACTTTTGGATCAAACAATATCAACCAAAATAACCTAAAAATTTTCGCACCTCATCCTATAATCCTTACATTGGGAAAAAAAATCCAACCAAGGATGCCCTTTTAGTGAAAACCAAAAGAGGATACCCGTGGAATATATAACATTCCTGAATGAGCATTTTTTGTTTTAATTTATTCATTAAACCCCATGAGTTATTTTCGTATCATTATTATGTAAAATGATCATTATATTACACATAATGATATGTTTATATGTTATGGTTATAACATAAAATAACACACACATACATCAAATGGGTTATGAAATTTTCCTTTTTGTGTGTGGAAGACTGCCACCATGTGAACCGATGTCGTTGGTTTCTCCATTACCACCATTCATGGTTGGGAAATAACAAAGTAAATACTATTTAAATATGATATATATATAAAATTTATGATTTATTAATTCTTTTTAAATTATTATTTAATGCATACTGTGATGCTTTATATTATATGGGAATACAATAACATTATTCTTATGTATAGAGGACTACTGCCCCGTGAAGCGAGGTGATTACCTAAAACATAATATTATCAAGAAATTGTTTATGAAAATGTCATATAAAGTCATAAGTAAATAATATATGGTATTATATATATTCATATGGTTTGGGGATAGAATTATAATAAAAGTATACTTATTATATAGGAATATGATGAGTACTATGAGAGTTAAGACTTTAAGTAAGGGAGTTTAATATAACTTTTAATTTAAGAGAGACAAAATACATATTCACCTAATATTTTTTGTATGTGGTGTCTATATTATACATGGATGTATTTTATAATTACTCTAATAATAATAATTTGGATTTTTAATTCTATTTTAGGATATATGTTTCAAGGGTTTTATAGATAAAAAATTAACAAATTTGTAAGGGAATTTTTATGTCAATTCACATTGTTTGTTACGTAAGTCGGGTTATGCACAAATTTTATTTCATGAGTTTTATATAAATCACCTTTAATAATTAATATAATGAATGTTTTCATCCTCATTATATTTGTAAGTTAAATTTTATGCTATTCCTTTGTGTGGTTTATGATTCCATGTTACGAAAGTGGTAAAACTTTTATGTTGCAATCTAATCGTTTAGCAAGATTATATACAATTAAGAATAAAATGTGAAAATAAAATGTCTTGCCTCTCAGAATATAATATCAATTTTTTATACTTTGGTTATTCATGATATATTAATGTAATTTTACCATTTTCTTCTATTTTTTACTTTATATAATTAAAAAATTGTTTTAATGAAAATTTCAAATCATTTATCTCTTCAGTAGGAAATATGTTTTCTTTTAAATAAACGTTTCTAAATTTAATAATAAAAAATATTCTAATATTAAACAATTATATTTAAATGAATTCCTTCCCAATTTTTTTACTTTTTAAAAAATGTTTATAAAAGTAATCTTATTTTAGTTTTCCGATCATAGATCATTTTTCTTCTACCAATAATATTAAATGAATACTTGTTTTAAATATATATCATATACATAGTTATCTATTTTAATGACCACAAAATTTCATAAATATTACATTATATTTTTTAAATAATAATTTTAAATGGATTTTTTAATAAAAGATTTTGGAAATATTATTATTTTGAATTAATTTTTTAAGAATGAAATTTTGTAAATGTTATATGTTTTAAAAAGTGTTTTAAATGATTTTATAGTTTCTTTATAAGAATGATATATTATTTATAAAGAAAACCACTTAAATATTTTTTATCTTTATTAATTATTTTAAGTAGTTTTCAAATAATGTTTTACACTTTTTGAAAATTAATTTGAAAAAATAGTATTCAAAAGGTTTTACGTTTTACAATTGATTTTCAAAGTGAAAAGTATATTTTATCAAGAAATGTTTTAAATGAAATTTAAATTCGTTTTTTTATAATTTAACAATGTTATTTTTAAGGAATAAAACATTGAAAATGTTTTATGACAGTGATTTTCAGTGAAATTCTATTTTCCATAAGAAATATGGAAAGTGGTATTTCAAAATCCATTCCCATATATGATGATATCCTTTGAAATAGTTTATGCTTTATTGGGGATACGATAAAAGGACACCATTTTTATTCATTCATTTAATTGATTATATTTAATTATATTTTTTAATGAAATATATTTCACAACTATTAGTTATACCATGTTAAAATACTTATTAAACCCTCTTCTTTCCATGGGGTATGATACGATTAAATGATAATGAGAGATGTATTTTTTTTAAATGATATAATATGATGCAATATTTATGATACCCATTTCATTTCATGGGTTATCATATAATGATTTTTCATGATATTGTGAATCACATATATAATATTTCATTATGTGACATAGGGGGCCTATATTTCCCACTAATTCATTGGGTAAATATTTTTATATCCCAGGATAGACATGGAAGGAATGTGATGTGTACGTTGTTTGGTAATATACGACTGGAATAAGGAGTGAACCTAGTTTTTTAGGGTGAGTTTCCACTAAGATTATATTGGGAGTTCTCCTTAACAACTAATATGTTATTGTGAGTGAACCATGACAATTAATATGTTCTTGGTAGTCAATATTGACTACAAATATGGTTTAGGGAGTGAACTCATTTGACTAAGATAGCCTTGGTAGTGAACCTTTACTACAATGGAAATAATTTAATACGTATATATTTTTTCCATAATTTCATTTCATATACTTTAGCTATTCTCTCATGGATTATAATATTTATTCCCTTATGATTAATTTCTTATGAACTACCAATATTTATTCCATGACTCTTGATTATGATCTTTGATATAGAGGGTATAGGTTTTAAAATATTATTCTAATGTTCTCATACCCTTATGCTCATTTAATTCTTATATATATTTATTTTTTACCCTTAAATATAATTTTAGATAATCCAATATTATGTTTCCTTTATCCATGTTGTAGAGAAATGTTTACTGCAGGGTACGATCATGAAGATTACTGAAGTGGAATATAGTTATAGGAGATGTTGGAGATCATTCTCCAAGTTAAAATGGTATGTTTTAATGTTTCTAATGGCACAAACTATTATGTCATTTAGTCAGGTGTTTATCTAATTTACTGAATATGTTTCTAAATAAATATAATATCATTTTTAAAGATTCATAGGTCACTATACTGGATATATATTATTCATTCATCTATAATATCAGTTGATTATATTATTTTACCTATATTGGTTAATATAGGGGAGTTCATGTGTACATGTACTTTGTCTAAGATCTCAAATGTATTTGAAATTCCTTCTCAATTATAGTATCTTACCTTAAAAATATTGGAGGTTGGCCTAGGGTGTCACACTTGCTATACTACTAAACAGTAATGTGCTAGTAGGTTAGTCTATGATATTCCAGACATCTATTCTAATGGATCTTCGAGCATTCAGTTGTACGAAAAAATGAGGTACAAATGTAAGAGTCAAATATTTTTTTCTTCCCTTAAAAAATTTATGCCACTATTCTCATAAATTATCAATTGAAAGTTATATGTTTTATCTATCATCTGCACAATTCTATAATATGAAGTGCTAGTTATCATAAATGGGTTTTCGTGGATTTTATATGGTCTCGTTGGGTTATTTCATGATTAAAACAATTTTAATATGTATAAAAAATACTTGAAAACTATATAGACTTCTGAAAGACCAATATTTTCGTATAATTTTAAAAATATTATTCTAAAATTATGTTATGATTCTACTACTTAAAATAATTTGATAAAATCATTTTAATGAAATAATTGTTTTTTGTGAAATATTATTTCTAGGAATTTCGAAAAATTGGGTTGGTATATGTTCAAATTACACACGTTTGGTCAGATGTGCCACATTAAGTTTGTATGGATTATGATCATGGGTTACCACTATTAATAGTAACACAAATAATGATTTTATGGTTGTTTGTATGTTGAAGGTTGTGTCCGTGATATGGGAAATGATATTTAAAATAGGAATGCAATGAAATAATATTTTTTATAGTTTTTATGACTTGGATTTATTTATTATATTTATGTAAACTATTTAATTTTTCCCCACCTACATTATAAAAATATATCTAATTAGTTCTTTTTCTACTGGAATGTGTTGTAAATTCTTTATGTTTTCCAGATAAGTTTACACTCACCCCAGTCTTTTGAACATTTGTGTGTTTACTAATGTTTTATAATTAGACTATTGGTGGGGAAGGGTATCCAGTTTCCCAATAAATACCTCTTGATGTAATAAAAAATACTAGTGGAATTATAGCTTAGATGTGTTTTGTTTGATTATTGGGACGATTCCACTTTGGGGTTATTGGGTCTTTTAGTATTTTTGTTTGGTCAGTTTATATTCCATTTTTAAATATTACTATGATATTATATTTCTCTAGGACTATTCTGGGTTTGTATTTTTTTTATTATTATGCTACATTTAGGAGGATTAGATGTGTATATTTTATTTTTTTAGGTTTTATAAATATATATATATATGGATAATTATCCACCATATATTAATTAATTCATTTTCATTTACAGCCCAACATTTCTGTAATGTGGATGTCAGCTAAGGTTAGTGGATCTCTATTTCTTCTCAAGGTAATGAATTGGGGAGGGATGTTACAACCATCATCCCATATAAATTTTGGTACACTAAAGGGCTATAATAGATAGGATGGACACCAATTATCATCCTTCACTAGTTGAGAGTTGCAACATCATGTCATGAAACCTACAATATCCTTTTTATTCAAATCAATTGATTATATATACAAATTTTGTAGTAAAAATTGACCAAACTATGGTTAAACACCACATTACAGGAATAAAACTCATGCATCACATCCACCCTCATACCCATAGGAACATAAACATGTTGATGAATGTAGATAACCTCATCACCATTTATGGTCTAGGTAGGAGGTGTCTCCCAATAATGAAATATGTTTATCAACAATTGAAATAGTGGATCATCATTGTACCTCATCTTAAAAAAATTCATAAGAGAGTGTATAATAGATAAAGAAGTTAGTTTTATCCCTTCACAATCATCCCGGACACCAAGATGAATCTATGTGAATAAAGTTATCTTATTCCCCCCATAACAAGACTCCTAAACCACCTTGGTTATTGTGTTTCAACTCTAATTATTAATCGTAATATTTCCTTTCATTGGAGTATATATTTTCTCAAAATAAAAGGATCCTATGTATTAAAACATCTCCACATCTAGAGAATTAGTAAACTCTATGTACTAAAATATTTTAATCTCTTATAGTTTATGTAAACAAAAAACATTTAACTCATGAGGTCATTTTTCCAACAATTTATTTCATAAAAATATTTAGAGAACACAAGAACTTATGTGGGTTTTTCCTATTGATGTTTCCTCTACCGTCGTGACTCATATTCCATTAGTTGGTCTCATTGAATACATAATATACTAATTATAAAAATGGATTAATAATAATAAATAACATTTTCCAAACATAGTTTATATTAAATTATAATTATTGTTTTGGTCAAACATACTTTTACGTCCTAGAAAGCATCCTCACATGACCTAGACTTCTCAAACATTCTGACCTTCACAGTCAAGCCCAATAGAGTGCTTTCTTAGTGACAAAATTCCTTTTAAACACTTGTTTTTATCCAATTAAAAACAAAAATATTCATATGTTAAAAATACTTCTGGGCCTATTCCCATGAAACCACCACTCATAATTTCTCTTGGTTGGATAATACAATTTATTCCATGATGGTGGAAGAAGTAAATGTACTTTATTTATCCATAATTTACATTAATATATCATTTCATTTAGATGATTCTATTTGAATGTACTCAGAATGATGGGAAGATTTTCTGCATGATTATCTATAAAATTTTATTATAGTAATATTTCATCAAAAAATACCACTAAAAACAACCCAAAATACAGGTTAAAGATTCATTTCACTAAATTAATGAATAAATTAAGAGTGTTTGTTAGCAAAAAAAAATACTCTTAAAATATATATAATTTCTAAATTTATAAATAGAGACCATTACTTTTCAAATATTACCATTTTATTACATATGAGTAATACTAAAAAAATATACAAATACACACCCAAAGACCTTAGTTGATATAATGAATTTGGAAACATGGATAATAAACTAGTACATATAACGCTTCATTATCTCTGACTAGGTTCATCATGACTATCACCCTTCTTATACACATAAAACATAATATAGATCATCAACCTGTTGTTAGGAAACATAAAAAGGGGTGAACTAAAATGACAAGTAAAGGTAAACAAGGGAAACAAATAAAAATAAACATGATCATAAGGGTATGAGAACATGATCATGAAAATGGAAGATCATACCCATTATATCAAAGATCATATACATGAATAAAGGCATAAATATTACTAGTTCATCATACATGAATCAAAATGATGTGAAGGAAATAATACTTGAAATTATCACATAAGAGTAAGACATGGAATTATGGAAACACATATGCATATATTGATTTCCATAGTAGCTAAGGAATCAATGACTAGACCATCTTAGTAGACAAAGATCTTTACTGAACCGGGTGAAAACCCATTCCAGTCTTGTGTTATTGAACTGAGTAAACCCTTATCTCATCCCTATATTACTATACATAAGAAAACCTCATTCCAGCCCTATATTACTGAACTATGTAAACCTTCATTCATCCACTATCGATATCATGATATATAAATCTTTACTGATTTCAGTGGACGGAGATTTAGGTCCCCCCTTTCACATAAAGAAATCATGTATACTTGTTCCACAAGATAATAAATGAACATTTCATAATGAATAAAATGAATTGGGTATCAAAAACATGTAAACATATCATAAAATATATAAATATATAGGTTTCATAATCATTTCATCATAAACATTTCATGCAAAAAGAAGCTGATTTCAAACAAATATGACCCATGAAAGAAAAACAAGATTCATAATATCATGAAATCAAAACATAAAGCATTCAATGAATTAATATCAATGGAAACGTTGAATAATTTTCCCACAATTTCATGAGAAACACAAATGTATTTTATCTTATTTGGTAAATAGTTTTTAAAGATCTATTAATATCATTTAGTATGGAAAATTTTCTCTATTCTGTGAAAATTTATTTTTATAACATAAATTCATTTGGAAAACATTTTATATTAAAATAGATTTCAAAACATAGAGGGAATATTTTAAAAATAATAAATAATTTTTGAAATTAAATTTTCATTAAGAATTACCTTCAATGATGTTTTTTTTGAAAACATAATTTTTAAATACAATAGATATCCGACTGAAGAGGGAGATTCTCAAATTTTTTAAAAAACATTATATTAAGTAAAAAAGAGTGAAAAAATGCTACTAAAAATGAGAATATTTTGAATAAAAATAGTATAAGGAATCTCATGAATATTCTTGAATGATGGATCATAATATTTCATCAAAATTAGAATAATCATAATCAATATTGAAAAAATGGGGAGATTGTCTTAATAAATGTTAATAACTTGGTGACTTGGGATCACAATTTCCATGTTAGAAAAAGAAATTAAATGAAGCTTAAGATATCATGAAAAGAAGGATATTCAGGATATAACATGTAAAATGGATGTATAGACACCTCAAAAAAAAATTTAGGTGCACAAAAAAATAAGGGTCTCAAAGAAGGAAATTTTAGACCAAACTATTTTACCGATTTGGTAACTTTTGATAGTTAACCCCATGAAAGAAGAATTGTAGAATTGTTATAAGAATACAAATAAATTGCATTTAAATATACATAGAATACAATCACGTGAATTACATACACCACACAAAAGTAAAGAGTTGTGAACATATCTTTTATCTCATAGAAATTAATATTGAGATGAATATACCCATACGTAGTGTATTGACTCTCTCAATACTCATACAAGATTTCTATATATTAAAATTATGTTTATTATAAATGTAAAATGGATGTATATTATGTTCATCATATATTATATTGAGGTGTGTGTAGGTGTAGGGTAGAAAAATTACATTAAAACATTCTATTATTTGGAGGATACTGGTGTTGTCACACAATAAGGTTATCAAGAAGGTGGAGGGGGTGGAGAGGGAAAATAATGGAAAGGATCTTGAAAGAAGATGTTACCTCAAAATAGGGTAACTCATTTTGGTTTGTGCCCAAATGTTTACTTGATAGGGTTTCTTCCAAAAGTGATGATTCAAATTCGAAGGGATGATTTTTGGGATGCTACTTGGGATTATCTTGGATATTCTTTAAAGGTTTGAGTGTTGTGAGGAATGGGTAGAGGTTGTGACCTTTTATATTGAAGGAAAAGGACTCACATGGAATTTTTAGACGAAGATTAGGTGAGAACATGATCTTACATAATAAAATAGTAAAACACCCACCAGAATCAATAATTGAACTCTTATGGCCGAACTATGGACATCCAATTGGTTTCGGACAAGTGTCTACATCTTTTGGGCCATTAATAATAAGATTTAGACCCTAATTAAGCTCAATTTGTCCTTAATAACTATGACTAATTTTAATCACTTTTACAATCATTTGATAAAAAATAATGGTGTTATTAGACTCTAAATATTAAAATTAATACAATGGTGTATGTTGGATTTTATGAATTTCAATCATAGATGTGGAAAAACCAAGAATAGTGCTAATCACACAGATGTTATAAAATAATGTTATTTTAAAGTATGATAACATTAAAAAGCTTCTTAAGATTTTAAATTTGGTTTCAATGTGAATTTTATTATACTGCTTGAAATTATATTTATAGATTTAATATTGATCTAATTTGACCTTAAAATATATTTATAATATCATTTATCATTAATAAATAATTAGACAAAAGGTTGTTTTTAAATAAAAAGTGGTAATTTTCAACATTCATCAAAATATTATGTTCCTATAAAATTCCCCAAATGATCACCATAAGATAATTTCAATGTTTTGAATAAAGAAAGGATGTTTATTTTATTGAATTTATTTTGTAAATTTGACTTAAATTACTTTCATTATTAGTATAAGTTCATTTGAGAAAAATATATTTTCAAACATAAAAAGGAATTTACAAAAAAACACATCTTTTATTATCAATATGTAATAATTATATAAAAAATTATAAAAAAAGTGACAATTTTTATTAAATTTCATATTACATAGCTTAAATGATAGGTTATAATTACCTTATATAAATAATTACAAAATTAAATACATAAATTCTATAGAAACTCAGTGTTGCATGTATCGTTCTCCAACTCAGTGTTGCATGTACCAAACACTAAGTCGGTTTTGTGTAGAATGTACGCCGAGTCAGTTCCATGTGAATGGACTATTTGAGTTATTTAATTTCATGATATAATTAAAAAGTTAAATATTTTCGAAAAAATATGTCCATAAAATCTTGGTGTGTTACATGCTACCCCGCATAAAATAAATTTATCCCTCAATATTCATCACCTGGGAAAAAAAATAAGGAAAATTCTTCTTTATCATATCCTCAATTTTCCAATTATCTTCCTCTAATGGTTGATTTATCCAAAAAATCATTGTCCAAGATAGTGGACTAGTTTTTTAGTATTTTCTTTAATTGGTCTAAAATATAAACAGGTTGCTCCTCATAATAAAGATCATTCTCTAGCAGAATGACCTCTATGTTCAATACATGAGAAGGGTCACTTGGGTAATTCCTTAGGAGAGATACATGGAACACTTAATGGTCATGATAGAGATATAGAGGATGTTTCAAGTGATAGGCTACCATCTTGATACAATGAGTAATTTCAAAGGGGATGATATACAAAGGGATTACTTTCCCATTTTCCATAAATCATGTTACATTCATACAGCGGGAGATTCATATAAAATCCTTTTCTCTATATTTAAATTCTAGATCATGCGGACAATTATCATCATAAGTTTTCTCTCACCTTTGAGCTGCCTTGGTATGATGATGAACGGTTCTAACCTTCTCAAAAATTTCTTTAGTGATCTATGATCATAATAACAATCATTCTCAAACCTCATCGTAGTATGTTTGACCTCTAAATTTCTTCCTAGATTGGGCTTTATAAGGTTTCATGTGAATTCTTGAGTGAATTTTATTGTTGTAAGAAAACTAAACTAGAGGAAGGTGTTGACACAAAACACCATTGAAATCCATAGAACAAGATCTCAATATATCCTCTAGTAGTTTAATTGAAAATTCAGAATTACCATCTCTTTGTGGATGATAAAAAGTGTTGAAACTATAGTCTATATCATATGATTTATAAATAATTTTCCATAACATTGAGGTAATCCTCATATCCAGTTCTGTCAAAATAGAATGTGGTACTCCCTGAAACCATACCACTTAATTAATTTATATTTTGGAAATATGATCAAGATAGAAATATTCTCTGATATAAATTAATTTTTTTATCTTCTTAATTAGATCAACAACCACCCATATAACATTAAACCCTTTAGAGGTTTTGGGTCATCCAATAAAAAAATACATAGTGACGTTCTACAATTTCCATTATGGTTTGGGTAATGTATGCAACATCCCTTTAGAATTTTGTCTTTGAGACTTAATGTGATGGAATAAAAAACACTGAGATTAAAACTCCATGATATCTCTCTTCATTCCATCCCACCAAAATTATTACTTCAAGTCCATATACATCGTTTTTCTTCTGGAGAATGAAGAACTGTGAGATTCCTATAATAACTACTTCTTCAAATCATTTATTAATGGAATACATACACGGTTTCTAAACCTTATCATCCTATCCTAATCAAGGTTAAACTAAGGAACATTTCTAACCATCTTTTTCAGCTCCACATTATCCTTATGTTCCTCCTTAATCATTACATGGATAGGTAGATAAAAATTCATTTGAGAAAGATATGATTTTACCCCTCCTTCATGATTACTGGATCCATCATTTGAAAATAATGAAATATTGGATATTTTTTTATCCTCATCATGGGTAAACTATCGTGATACTTACAACTCATAGAATGGACCTTATTGTTAACTTTCCATGTGTGGAAATGTATCGACCAGTCATAATCCTTTATCAAATCTAACCATCTTCTCTAGAGAAAGTTCAATTACATCTATGTGAATATATATTTCCATATTTTATCATTGATATACACACACACACACATATATATATATATAAATTTTCACCCTAAATAAAATTCACCATATCATTAATGCATAGATTACCACCACTAACTCTAAGTCATGAGTTAGGTAATTTTTCTCATGAATCTTTAAATACCATGAGTAGTAGTCTATAACCATGTTATTTTTCATAATAACACATCTTAATCCCTTAATTTATGACTAAATAAATATTAAAATCCATTCTCCACTACAGGTTCATGTTTGAATAGGTGAACTGACCAACCATCTCTCCAGTTCCTTGAAATTTTCCTCACATTCTTATATATAGAGGAACTTCACACCCATCTGAGTAAACTTTTTTAGAAGATTAGATAGTGATGAAAAACCATCCAAAACCCATTGATAATATTCATATAAAACAGGAAATATGTGGATCTCAGTCTCCATGGTTGGTCTAGGCCATCTTTCAATAGCCTCTTTCATTTATTGATCCACTGATATAAAATCTCTTGTGAATATGTGATAAAAAAACTTTTGAATCCAAAATTCACATTTTTTAAATGATTCATGTAAATTCTCATTCTTTAGGTTCTTTATAACACTTATCATGTGATATTCATTCTCTTCAATTCTCTTTTAATAGATATCAATATCATATACAAATACTACCACAAATATATCGGTGTAATCTCTAAAGACAATTCATTAAATCCATAAAGATAGAGGGGGCATTAGTGAGACCAAAAGGCATAACTATATATTCATAATGACTATACCTTGTACGGAATTTCATTTTAGGTATATCCTCTATCTTCTCCCCCAAATGATGATATCCTGAATGAAGTTCAATCATGGAAAAGTATTGAGATCCACATAGATGATCGAAACAGTCATCAATACAAGGTAGATGATACTTGTTCTTGAATGTGATCTTGTTCAGATCCTGATAATCAATGCATAGTAAAATTGATCCATCTTTCATCTTCACAAAATGAATTGGTGCACCCATGTTGAAACACATTTCTAAATGAATCCCTTATCAAGGTTTTCATAGAGTTTCATCTTCAATTTCTACAACTCAATCGTGCCCATTCTGTAAGGATTCTTTAAAATTTGTGTGGAACTATGTATATGTTCTATTTTGAACTAAAGTTAACCTTTTAGTTGAATACTAGTAAAATATTCTAGAAATACATCTAGAAAATCCCAATCAATTGGTATATAATTGGTATCGATCTTCTCCCCAACCATTTGAGATAAAAAACCCTTTTGAATGGGAATTAAGAGACATACACTGGATGTAATCTCTCTAGGAAGGTCAAAATTATCTTAACATTTATGGATGATTATAAGTGGGTTTGAAATATTGAATGTAACATCCCTTCCATGAATATTTTTGAGATAATTATTCATATAAAGACAATCCATGTCGAAGATGTCATCAAATTCGACCAAAGGAAGACTGGAACGATTTACAGGAAGTAGATTCCCTCAAAATTCAAATGGAGGGGAATCATAAACATGACATGAAATCATTGTACAATTAGGGGTTTTGACTAATAATTCCACCTCTAATTGTTTTTGAGGATACATAACACCCTTATAATATTCAGTAAATAAGAATGAGTTTGTAGATCAAGAATCAAATATGATAGTATAAGTTCTAGATTTTATGGTATGTGTACCTTTCATCACATCGTTATCACACCCATCATCATATATAGAAATTTCATGATATTTCCTCTTCCTCCTTGGATCATGATCTTTCTGATGTTTATCATCATCGCAAACCTTTAGGTTTGGCAAATGGTAAAATATTAAAATTCTCCTTACACGTGTAGCAATGAATAGTGGGAGGTGCATTCTGTGAGGTATTTTATCCATTACAATTTTGAGTAAAATTCTTCCCATCACCTCAAAAATCAATTTCATGATGGCATTAACTTCCAAACAATTTTTTTTACTAGAACCCCTAATGAAATTTCCCCTATGATTATTACCACAAATAAAGAATAAAGGAATGTTCATCATCTTTTATATGTTGTTCTTAGAGTTTCCTTTAAACTCCATATTCATCTTACTGTCTAATTAATGATATTGGTACATGACTTCCACCTCCATTTCATCCATTATTTCACAACCCAAAATCTCTTCAAAGATACTAAACTCTCTTATGCGCAAAACCCATCGTAGGGTTGGATTTAAATCACCAAAGAACCTATCAAGCTTAATTTTGGGTTGGATGATAATTCATGATGAATGCCTCAAAAGTCTCATAAAAGTATCCTCGTAGGTACTAATAGACTCATCATCACATTTCTTAAATGTAAGGAACTCATTCCTTTACTTGGTAATAAGAATTATAGAAATGTAGTTACTGAAAAATATGGTCTAGAGCTCAACTCAAACCATGGATTAAATCTCATCATGCTTCCGTATATTAGAGATTAGAGACCACCATTGATCTGTTTCTCCATCCAAGAGATAAACTGCCAGAATTAATTTCTTATGATCCAAGCACTAAAGAACATTGAATATCTCTTCAGTGGTCTTAATGCATTGTTTAAAATTAGTGGATCAAGAGACCCTTTGAATGAAGGTGGATGTTTCCTTATGGAAGACTGAAAATAATGGTGTTCCCTCCTTTTCTCATTTGGAATTACACCATGATTCAAAGCCTTATAAATAAATTTGAGCATAGTAATGAGGTTTTTCATTCCAGTACCCATAGAATTTATTTTCTCATAAGGAATATTGTTTCATTGTCCATCTCAATCACCATTAACATGGTTTTTTTGGGTTATAAGCATTTTATAAACATGAAACACATAGTTAGAAATAGTTTTCCTAATTAGGAACCACATAATAATAAAAAAATCACTTGTAGAATTTATAACACATGACATAACATTAATCTATGACACCATAGGTTTATACTATGTTATTAATAGTCAAATTAGGGTTAAATCTTTCATAATGGTTTTTCAAGTGTTTGCGAATTCCCAAAGCATACCCCTCGGGAGTGTCAGACCATGTGTGCAGCATGACCCACTCTAGTGTACCAGATTACTATTACTCAAGTCCAAAACATATTGTTGTATTTTTCACCACTTAGTACATCTGTTGTAGAGCCACATCTACTTGTATTATCCAAATAAGGATTTATGTCAGGTAGTCCAAACACTATATCCTTCACCAACATTCAAGTACATATTCTTATACTTTTCTAAGTCCTTAGACTTATCCTTAGACACATACATAGGTTTCTCACTAAGGTTTTCTCATCCTAGATTCCAAATTATAACATGAAATTTTCTCTAATACCAACTATAGTGACCCTCACTTAATATTCATTAACATTTCATTACATATATAAAATACTTAAACATTATACAAGTCGGCACCCAAAGACCATAGTTGGTATATTCCCTTTGCTAACATGGAAAAATTAAACTAGTATATATGTGATCTACATTATCTCCCCTAGGTTCAATGCAACTAGAACCCTTATTAGACACATAAAAATAATATATATTTTTCATAACTTGTGGAAGGAAACATAAAATAGGGTAGGCTAAAATGACCAGTAAGGGTAATCATGGGTGATATGTAAGAATAAACATGAGAATAAGGGTATGAAAAGTTGATCATGAAAATAAAAGACCATACTCTTCATATCAAGGATCATATACATAAGTCATGGAATTAATCTTGGAAGTTCATAAAACATGAATCAAACTGATGTAAAGGACATAATCCTTGAAATAATAACATAGGAGTAAGAAATGGAATTGTGGTAATACATAAGAATATAATGATTTATATATTATCCAAGTAATCAATGCCAAGACCTTCTTAGTGGAAAAAGTCCATTATTGAACTAGGTGAACCCATCTTCCAACCCTTCATTACTAAACTAGGTAATCCCTTATTCCATTCTTGTATTACTGAACTGAGTAAACCCCCATCCCATATATCTCTAAATCATGAGATATAAATCATTACCCAATGCATTTGAGGGATTTATAGGTCCCACCCATCACATAATAAAATCATACAAACATATGACACTAGATCAAAAATGAAATATCATGACCTATGAAATGAAATGGGTATCATGAAAATGTAAAAATATCATAACCTATGTTATAAGATAATTTTCATAGTCATTTCATCATAAACATAAGTTGGGAAAAAGTGGGTTTCCAAAGCATAGAACCCATGAAAGAGAAACGAGTTTCATAACATCATTTAGTCAAAAAAATACATTTACAAAATGAATGTGAATTGAATCATTGATTAATTTCCCCATAAAGGCATGATCAATACCAATTTTTGTTATTGTATATGGTAAATAATTTTGTAATATATTTTATAAAAATTTCTTGAGGAAAATATCCTATATTCTTTGAAAAAAGATTTTTAAAACATAAATCCTTTTGAAAAACGTTTTCATTGATAATAGATATGAACAAATATAAAGGATACTTTTAAAACAATAAAACTGTTTTGAAATTCATTTTTCCTTGATAATTATCTTTCTTGATATATTGAAAACATTATTTTTTCAAAACATTTTTTTGAATATAATAGATTTTCGACCAAACAGAGAGGTTGACAGATTTTACTAAAAACATTATATTAAGTACCTAAGAGTGGGAAAATGGTTCTAAAAATGATAAAATTTTTAATAAATATAGAATAAGTAGAATCATGAATATTCATGAATGATGGATCACAATATTTCACCAAATTAAGCATAAATATAAACAATCTCAAAAAAATGAGGAGATTCTATCAATAAAATCTCAAAACTTGGTGACTTAGGATCATACACTCCATGTAAGAAAAGGAAATTAAATTAAACTTATGATATCATGAAAGGAAGTATATTAATGATATAACATATAAAATGGAATTATATACACCTCTAAGAATAGTTTAGGTGCGTAACAATGTAGGAATCTCATTGAAGGAAAATTGAGAAAAAATGCTTTACTGATTTGGTAAGTTCTGAAAATTAACTCAGCGAAAGAAAGATCATAGAATGGATATATGAATACCAATAAATTAAATAAAAATATACATATAATACAATCATTTTTAGTACATAAACCAAAAAAATGAAATAGTGGAAAACATAAATTTTATCTCATAGAAATTAACAGTGAGATGAAAACCCCATTACCTTTTATCTTGAATGTATATATACTCATACAAGATTCATATATAATAAATATATTTTTATTATAATTCATATATAAAAGAAAATTATTATTAATAATACCTTATTTTTTTATTATAATCTTATATTACCTGCTTGTTAATGATCCTATATTGATGTTTCACTTTTGGTAATATTTGCTTTGTTCTTCAAATGTGTCTTAATCTATTATATCATTGTTCTTTAAACTATTATTAGGATTCTAGAATGTAGATAATTAAATTAATATCATTTATATTCATTATATTAATATTAAAATAATTTTATCCATCATGAAGTTTCAAATGGAATACACCATTCATGGAGATGGTATGTCGTTCGTACACATGAACATTGTTTCTATTTTTATAGTCATATTGAAAGAATGAATGTAAATGACATATATATATATCATTATTATAGTATAATTAATATATCATATTTATCATATTTTTTTATTAAACAAATCCTTAATACATTCCATGTGGTGTGTGAACGATTCACATCACTTTGAGGGGGCAGTAGTCCACACTTCCTCAAATAAGCTTATTATATTAAAAAAATGGATGTTAAAAAGATGTGTATTAAAAAAGTAATAAAGTAGATTAAATAAATATAAATATAATATATTACATTTATAAACATTGTGTGCATCATATGGACACCATGATTTGGGGAAAATTATGAATGGACAATCATCATTTCGTGATGTTGTAGTTCGCCTTACACATAATCCGTATGTTCAAAATCCATTAAATGGATGTGTGTGAAGGTGTATGTAAGAAATGTTTCATAAAAAAATCCTATAATATGTATGATACTTGTGTTTTTACACTGTAATGGAATAAATATAGTATAGGGGGTGTAGAAGAAAAATAAAAGAAAGAATCATGAAAGAAGATGTTACCTCAAAATCTGGTAACTCTTTTCAATTTGTGTCAAATGGTTTCCTTGAGAGGGTTTCATTCCAATGGGAGGCTCCAAAAATGTAGAGACCCGAAGCTTGACGTACATTGACATTACATTACATTTTTGGAATACTTAGTACATAACAAAAACACACACCCAAGGATCGTAATAGTTTAGTGTCTTTGGAAACTCAGAATATAATCTTCTAATTCCTGGTGAAAGATCTTCAACATCTCCAATAAAGATCTTATTTTTTTATACCTAAAACCTTTATTTATATCCTGGGGAAAAAAACATAAAAGGGTGAGCTCAAATGCTCAGTAAGGGTAAACAAAAGAAATATCAATCACATCATATACATAAGCACATAACTTTTGGAAATCTTATCCTGCAAAAGAGATCATAATTTCATAACATGGGATAAATCATGGCCTTGAAATGTAATCACAATAATCATAACATAAAACACGAAACTTTGTGGAATACACACATAATCATAGAAAATTATTTCTTGTTAGTCAAGACTCATTGCCAAGAGTATCTTGGTGGACAAAGTCCCTTTCTGAATCGAGTAACCCTCGTTTCAGTCCTGTTTCACTGAACCGGTATAACCTACCATTCCAGCCATGTCTATCTCATGAGATATAAAATCTTTACCCAATGCGTTGGAGGGAGATATAGGTCCCACCCATCTTATAATGAATCCTTTCTTATGTGTGCCACATAATCATAAATCATAAATCATCGCATAACACATGTAACAAAAATGGGATTCTTGAAACCTCATGACATCATAAAACAATTCATATAAGGTAAATGACTTAATAAAAATAATTTCCTAAAAACATAATCAAACCAATGTAATAATAGGGATAAAAATAGAACCCTATATTATCTTAGATGGAAAATAATTTTGATAAAACATTTGAACTCCATTATTGAGGAAAATATCCTTTCTACTTTAAAAACACTTTTCTTTTCTTAACATGTCATACAATTATAAACTAAAAGAAGTTGATTAAAAATAAAATTGAAAACTTATAAATTAAGATTTTTGGAAATAATGTTTTAAAAATCCATTCTTTCCGTATAAGTTAAAAAAAACATTCTTCGTACTTTTGTCGGAAAAGTCAAAAAGTACCTCGTACGAAAAACAACAAAAGATTCCTTTCATATCTTTTACTAAAAACTCACCGAAGGGTAAAATTGGATATAAACTATTGTAGAAGGATGGAACTAATATTACATATTGAGGGAACATGGATGTGGATGATAAAATACACACCTGTAATTACCAAAGTAAAAACAATCTCGGATAAAAGTGAGATTGTGATATTTCCCTTACCATAGGTCCGACTTGCTTTGTAAGTGTCCGAACCAACTGTATAAATATTTAAATCATGTTATTGACTTATTTCAGAATCATATTCATTGTTATTATATCATATATGGTCCACTTATGACTTTATATTACCCGTTCTTTTGTAAATTCATGTTAAAGTAGCGTTTTGGGTAAAATCGTCTCATTTTTCGTTCGTGTTTTTAACTTGTAATTATTCATATGATTACTTAGATAATGATTACGTAATTCCAGAATATAAAACCTGATTTATATATATATATTCAGAATATACATATATAATAAATTAGTAAATGGAAAGAAATACACCGTTCATGGAGACGGTAGTCCGTACGTACGCATGAACGCTGTTTTCGTTTCCTTATTGAATTGAATGGAATTAAGTAGATGACATACATATAAATATAAATAATTCCAGTATAATTATCAGGTCATATATTTCATTAGTACTTATTATATATACTTTATAATCATTCATGAATGGTTAATCATTGAGAATGAATCTCATCGCGTCGTGGAGACGGTAGTCCGTACGTACGCACGAGCGATGATATCGTTCCCATGGTCGTGGAATTTCTATGAAATGTATGTATACTATTTCAATATCAATATCAAATTATAATAATCATATATAGTTACTCATTACACCTTTATACCCATCCAATTAAGGTGATGGCGGAAAATAGATTACACCACGGCGTGGAGACGGTATTACGTACGTACGCACGCGCGGTGATTTCATTTTTCCGTAGGATGGATAGAAGGTGAATTTGGGTTGTTTCATATTTATAATAACATATCAGTATGTAATTAATACTGGTGTTATTACTTTTTCTTGAAACAACTAAAGAAGAAGAAGTTGAAGAAGAAAGAAATTGAAAAGATCGGTAATGGATATTACTTCTTCTTTGAAACGCCTCTTTGAATCCTCCACTTAGGGAACTAAGATTGCTCTTTGAAGAAGACCAAGACCTATAGTATTATTATAGGGAAGTGGAGAAGGGATTTGTTCAGGTTTTGGCCGATCTTGAGTGCTCAAATTGGTGTGAGGAGGAGGGGGAGGAGGTGTCCTTTTATAAGGGAGGAGAGGGGCACCTTAGGAATATCTTAAAATATTATTTTATATTAAAGTCAAAATCGGTTTATAATGGTTCCAAAGGGTCTTATTTTGAAGCTAAAGTGGGGATGGGTCCAAATCCTATCAACCAATAGGATTTACACAAGTTTAGGTTATTATTTTAACCTTATCAATTATATTTAACTTTAAGTTAAATAATTTATCTTTTACCGTGACTTTTTGTTTTCTTACACTATATGGTTAATAAACTTACTATAACATGCCAAACGAACCCCAAATTGTTTATTATTAATATATATTTCCTTATCAAAGTCATTTGGCCGAACCTTATATTTTTCAGAATAAAATAACAACTAATAATATAATATTTTATTTAAAAACTATTTTGTGTCAATTTTGACACTATTTGATATATGATTTTTGTGAAAGTCATAACAGATTTATATGTTTGAACCATGTTGATTAAATAAACACTCATATATCATATTAACCTAAAAAATTATTGTAGTTCATAAAAAGTCTTAAATTACATTTATTTTGGTGTTTATAACATCAATTATGTCAATATTTCATTAATAAGATAATTACTGCATCATCATTGTGTCATAAATAAATTAAATTATTTAACGTATAAAAATTACAAATAAATTACCATTATGTAGGAAATCTTTTTATCTTTCGAATGAATATTTATAGTCTAATTTATCTTATGTATAACCACATATTAAAAAAATTTTAGTAAATAAACATTGATTTTAACTCTTTTAACCCTTCTTTAAATAAATTAATAATAAATGTCCTAATCTAATCCAAGTGGGCCTAAATGGTCATATTTTATTCCTAAGTTTGTTTTTGGTCAAATTAAACTTGTCCAATAGAATTAGTACATGTGTTAGGGTAATAATAATATAATTTCTACCCTTAATTCCCCTATTTACTTTTAACTGTGGTAAATAAAACTAAAAAGTTACTATTCACCAAAAATTATTTTCTTCTCATTGAACCACATTTTAGTCCTTGATATTAACCGTGTCTCTCGGAATTTCGAAATTCCACTCACAGAAGCGGTAAAATTAAGTTTTATGAACAATTCAGTTTTTTTAACTACCACTTAGTGGTTTCACTATTCATCAAAAATTGAATGTTTTCATAAAAATACCAAAAATTAGGCCTAAGCTATATTTGATATTATGAACACAAAAATGATGTCTATTTTACCAAATTCAAAACATATCAGTTGCATTAACTAATTTAATAATTAATTCTCGTCGTCAAAACAAATAGCGTGTTTTTGAGAGATAATAACTATCAAAAGATTGACACTAGTTTATAACTGTTTAAATGTGAAATTACATTCAATGACCAACATTGTATTAAATTGTACAAATATATTCTAAATTTACTTTAAAACCACTCAAATTAATAATTTATCACTATTAATTATTTCGATTAAAAAAGTTGTTTTTAATTAAAATTTAGAAATTTTCACTATTCATCATAATATGAAAGTTATCCGAAAATTACCAAAATTTCACCCTAATCTAATTTTGATATTCTGAATCCAAAAATGAAGTCCATTTTGAAAAAATATAATTTAAAAAATTTCAAAAAGTGGTTATTACTATTCATAACTGCTAGTTTTAATAATATTTTAATAGCATATCGTTGTTTAGTAAAACACGGTATTGCGTACTACACACGCTATCAAGGAAGGTCGTGATTGCGTGTAATGAAAGGAAAGTCAAGGATGTGTGTTGTGCAAACTCCTTTTGGTGTAGCGTACAACACAAGACATTAATGAAATTAAAAAGAATATTTTTCATAAAATCTCGGGCTATTACATTCTACCCCCCTTAAAATGAATTTCACCCTCGAAATTCGTCGGGGTTATAAATGGTTTACTATTCAAAAGTTTCTTTAATAGAAACCCACATCGTAAAAAGGAATATCAAAACCAATCTTTAAAAACAAAAGTATGAAACGTAACGCTTACCCAAATAAACTAATCACTGGGTTTCCACATATGTGAAAATATGGATATGGAAGAGAAATTTAACCATCATGTTATGATGGACAGTGGTAGAGAACATGGCTATGGAAAAGCCAGCAATCACAACGCCATAAATTTGTGATGATCTAAGGTACCATCTGATTAATCAGATATAAGATCACTAGGACAACATTTTTGGTTTTCAAGATCGTTTCCCTAAGGTTAAAGAATTAGAATAAATACTTACTTTATTTCGGTACAATCTCACTGTTGTTTGTGCCTTTAACAATTTCCACTTCATCTCTTAAATAAATGAAGTTGAATTTGTTATTCATGAAGTGTTAGCAGATCATGTGATAGAATGATGGGTCATTCCATTTGTCTCAAACAAAAGGTTAGAAAAAATTATATACATAAGTAGATCTATAGTGAGATTAATCATATATGGTTCCTAAAATGGACTTATACATCATATTTCATACAGCTTAATATAATAAAACTAGTTTCTACTAAACAGGGACTTCCTGTAGGCCAGTGGTAGGCGATAAAGGCCTGTCGCACTTCGGTTGTGGGTTCGATTTCCACAGCCTTGTCCGACGCGATGGGCTGTCACCCATCCTGCAGGTTGTCCTTTTTCTAAAACTATATTACTATAACATCCCATCATTAATATCGAGAAAACTTCTATCCTTAAACAATACTAACTTATGTCCAACATAATCCATTCCAATCTTTAGGCTTACCGATAATACTGCAGTCCACTCTCATAATATAGTGAAAACGATTACCAGAGATTTAATACCATCGTTGATCCCCATATATCATAAGATATGTCTTGTTGGTCACATTCTAAACATTCAAAGTCCTTAATCATGTATTCTCTTGAATACCTTAGTGAAAAAATTAATGCAGTTAAAATTTAAGACTTTCCACATACCAAAATCCTCAAAATTATATATACTCAAACAATGATATCACTTAGTCCTTATATCAATCATGAGCTCATGAACACTGTTAAACATTTTGTTTTTTCATTTTCCCTTCATTATTCTCATATCATCTTATTTCCAAAAAGTATCTCAATCACTTTGAATACCACATTAGAACAATACATAAATATTCCAATACTTTATGATACAACATTATTTTGGAATCCCATTACATAAACACTTAATCATTCCACCACATAGTTATCATATTCAACATCTCCAATGGTGATCGCATGTGACTTCCCTTTGTCCTTTTCCTTAAGCGGTTTCTCATTTCGATCATCACTAACCCTTGGATTATGGCATTTATTAGCATAATGCCCCATTTCCTTGCACTTGAAGCATTGAAGTGTTGGTGGTGCGTTCTCTGCAGTGTTTGCTTTATTCACATCATTAGAAACCCTTTTTCCATTACCTCGACACTCAGCTGCTCGATGACCTTCTTTTCCACACATAAAACATTTTCTAGTCCCTTTAAGACAATCTCCACCATTCTTCTTTCCACACTTTGAGCATAAGGAAACATTCATCTTATTTTCACCATTATTCTGAGATTTCTCCTTGAACTCCATCTTTCGTTTCTTGTCAAAACCATGAGATGGATATGTAATATCATCTTCCATTTCTACCTTGATAGCACAACGCACAATTTCTTCATAGCTACTGAAGTCTCTTATAGCTAATGCCCTTTGAAGTCTTGGTTTTAAGCCACTGAAAAATTGATGAACTTTACTTTCAGGTTGGATGATAATGCCAGATGCATACCTTGCAAGTCTTGTAAAATTTGCTTCGTATATACCAACAGATTCATCATCCTTCTGCTTCAGCTCAAGAAACTCCTTTTCCATCTTTGTTCGAAGAATGCGAGGGAAGTACTTACTGAACAACAAGTTCTTGAACTCGTCCCATTCCATGGAATCAATTTCATCTCTTTGCCTCGTATTCTTGATAAGATTCCACCATTGATCAGCTTCACCTTCCAAACGATATACTGCTAAGATGACTTTATCATGTTCAGAACATTGAAGAACTGAAAATATCTTTTCAGTGGTACTGATCCATTGTTCAGCAACAAGTGGATCGGAAGACCCATTGAAAGAAGGTGGACGTTGCCTCATGATGGACTCAATAGAATATTGTTCCCTTCTCTGTTCATTTGGAAGTCTAGAATGATTCATAGCTTGTGTAAGTATAGCAATAAGATTTTTCACTCTATCTCCCATAAAATTTGTTTGTTCAGGAGGGCAATCATTGCATTGTCCATTGCATTGATCAACACGGTTCCTTCGGGTTCCAGCCATCGTCTAAAACCCAAAAAGAATAGTGTGAGAGGCAGAAATCATGCTAGGGAAAACAACATTATAAAGGGGGAGTATCCTCAATATCTAACTTCTTAGGTTAAATTCCATGATCGCTATCGTAGTTATAGGACTGTATCCTATATGTATAATTATCTTTAGGGACATCCCTAGACAAACCTTATAAATATCTCTAGGGATCTCACTAAAGTTCTCGCATCCTAGTTTCAAAAGGTTGACTAAACCTTTCCTCTGATACCAACATTAGAGACCCGAAGCTTGACGTACATTGACATTACATTACATTTTCGGAATACATAGTACATAACAAAAACACACACCCAAGGATCGTAATAGATTAGTGTCTTTGGAAACTCGGAATATAATCTTCTAATCCCTGGTGAATGATCTTCAACATCTCCCATAAAGATCTTCTTTTTTTATACCTAAAACCATTCTTTATATCCTGGTGAAAAAAACATAAAAGGGTGAGCTCAAATGCTCTGTAAGGGTAAACAAAAGAAATATCAATCACATCATATAAATAAGCACATAACTTTTGGAAATCTTATCCTGCAAAAGAGATCATAATTTCATAACATGGGATAAATCATGGCCTTGAAATGTAATCACAATAATAATAAATTAAAACACAAAACTCTGTGGCATACACACATAATCATAGAGAATGATTTCTTGTTAGTCAAGACTCATTTCCAAGACAATCTTGGTGGACAAAGTCCCATTCTGAATCGAGTAACCCTCGTTTCAGTGCTGTTTCACTGAACCGGTATAACCTACCATTCCAACCATGTCTATCTCATGAGATATAAAATGTTTACCCAATGAATTTGAGGGAGATATAGGTACCACCCATCTTATAATAAATCCTTTCTTATGTGTTCCACATAATCATAAATCATACATCATTGCATAACACATGTAACAAAAATGGGATTCTTGAAACATCATGACATCATAAAACAAATCATATAAGGTAAATGACTTCATAAAAATAATTTCCTCAAAACATAATCAAATCAATGTAATAATAGGTATAAAAATAGAACCCTATATTATCTTAGATGGAAAATAATTTTTATAAAACATTTGAACTCCATTCTTGAGGAAAATATCCTTTCTACTTTAAAAACACTTTTCTTTTCTTAACATATCATACAATTATAAACTAAAAGATGTTGATTAAAAATAAACTTGAAAACTTATAAAATAATATTTTTGGAAATAATATTTTAAAAATCCACTCTTGCCGTATAAGTTAAAAAAAACATTCTTCGTACTTTTGTCGGAAAAGTCAAAAAGTACCTCGTAAGAAAAACGACAAAAGATTCCTTTCATATCTTTTACTAAAAACTCACCGAAGGGTAAAATTGGATATAAACTATTGTAGACGGATGGAAATAATATTACATATTGAGGGAACATGGATGTGGATGATAAAATACACCCCAGTAATTACCAATGTAAAAACAATCTCAGATAAAAGTGAGATTGTGATATTTCCCTTACCTTAGGTCCGACTTGCTTTGTAAGTGTCCGAACCTCCTTTATAATGATTTAAATCATGTTATTGACTTATTCCAGAATCATATTCATTGTTATTATATCATATATGGTCCACTTATGACTTTATATTACCCATTCTTTTGTAAATTTATGTTAAAGTAGCGTTTTGGGTAAAATCGTCTCATTTGTCGTTCGTGTTTTTAACTTGTAATTATTCATATGATTAAATAGATCATGATTACTTAATTCCAGAATATAAAACATGACTTATATATATATATATATATTCATAATATACATATAAAATAAATCAGTAAATGGAATGAAATACACCGTTCATGGAGACGGTAGTCCGTACGTACGTATGAACGCTGTTTTCGTTTCCTTATTGAATTGAATGGAATTAAGTAGAAGACATAAATATAAATATAAATAATTCCAGTATAATTATAAGGTTATATATTTCATTAGTACTTATTATATATACTTTATAATCATTCATGAATGGTTAATCATTGAGAATGAATCTCATCGCGTCATGGAGATGGTAGTCCGTACGTACGCACGAGCGATGATATCATTCCCATGGTCGTGGAATTGTGTTGAAGTGTATGTATACTATTTCAGTATCAATATCACATTATAATAATCATATATAGTTACTCATTACACCTTTATACCCATCCAATTAAGGTGGTGGCGGAAAATAGATTACACCACGGCGTGGAGACGGTATTCCGTATGTACGCACGCGCGGTGATTTCATTTTTCCGTAGGATGGATAGAAGGTGAATTAGGGTTGTTTCATATTTATAATAACATATAAGTATGTAAGTAATACTGATGTTATTACTTTGTCATGAAACAACTATATAAGAAGAAGTTGAAGAAGAAAGAAATTGAAAAGATCGGTAATGGATATTACCTCTTCTTTGAAACGCCTCTTTGAATCCTCCACTTAGGGAACTAAGATTGGACTTTGAAGAAGACCAAGACCTCTAGGATTATTCTAGGAAAGTGTAGAAGGGATTTAGGCAGGGTTTGGCCGAGCTTGAGTGCTCAAATTGGTGTGAGGATGAGGGGGAGGAGGTGTCCTTTTATAAGGGAGGAGAGGGACACCTTAGGAATATCTCAAAATATTATTTTATATTAAATTCAAAATCGGTTTATAATGGTTCCAAAGGGTCTTATTTCGAAGCTAAAGTGAGGATGTGTCGAAATACTATCAACCAATCGGATTTAGACAAGTTTAGGTTATTATTTTAACCTTATCAATTATATTTAACTTTAAGTTAAATAATTTATCTTTTACCGTGTCTTTTTGTTTTCTTACACTATATGGTTAATACACATACTATAACATGCCAAACGAACCCCAAATTGTTTATTATTAATATATATTTCCTTATCTAAGTCATTTGGCCAAACCTTAGATTTTTCGGAACAAATAAAAATTAATAATATAATATTTTATTTAAAAACTATTTTGTGTCAATTTTGACACTATTTGATATATGATTTTTGTGAAAGTCATAACAGAATTATATGTTCGAACCAAGTTGATTAAATCCACACTAATATATCATATTAACCTAGAAAATTAGTGGAGTTCATAAAAAGTCTTAAATTACATTTATTTTGGTGTTTATAACATCAATTATGTCAATATTTCATTAATAAGATAATTACTGCATCATCATTGTGTAATAAATAAATTAAATTATTTAATGTCTAAAAATTACAAATAAAATACCATTATGTATTAAATTTTTTTATCTTTCTAATGAATATTTATAGTAGAATTTATCTTATGTATAACCCCATATTAAAAATGTTTTAGTATATAAACATTGATTTTAACTCTTTTAACCCTTCTTTAAATAAATTAATAATAAATGTCCTAATCTAATCCACGTGGGCCTAAATGGTCATATTTTATTCCTATGTTTTTTTTTGTTCGAATTAAACTTGTCCAATAGAATTAGGACATGTGTTAGGGTAAAAATAATATCATTTCTACCCTTAATTACCCTACTTACTTTTAACCGTGGTAAATAAAACTAAATAGTTACTATTCACCAAAAATTATTTTCATCTCATTGAACCACATTTTAGTCCTTGATATTAACCGTGTCTCTCGGATTTTCGAAATTCCACTCACAGAAGTGGTAAAATTATGTTTTATGAACAATTCAGTTTTTTTAACTACCACTTAGTGGTTTCACTATTCATCAAAAATTGAAAGTTTTCAGAAAAATACCAAAAATTAGGCCTAAGCTATATTTGATATTATGAACACACAAATTATGTCTATTTTACCAAATTCAAAACATATTAGTTTCATTAACTAATTTAAAAATTAATTCTCGTCGTCAAAACAAATAGCGTGTTTTTAAGAGATAATAACTATCAAAAGATTGACACTAGTTTATAACTGGTTTAAATGTGAAATTACATCCAATTACCAACATTGTATTAAATTGTAAAAATATATTCTAAATATACTTTAAAAACACTCAAATTAATAATTTATCACTATTAATTATTTCGAATAATAAAGTTGTTTTTAATTAAAATTTAGTAATTTTCACTATTCATCAGAATATGAAAGTTATCCGAAAATTACCAAAATTTCACCCTAAGCTAATTTCGATATTCCGAATCCAAAAATGAAGTCCATTTTGAAAAATAGAATTTAAAAAATTTCAAAAAGTGGTTATTACTATTCATAACAGCTAGTTTTAAAAATATTTTAATAGCATATCGTTGTTTAGTAAAACTCGGTATTGCGTACTACACACGCTATCAAGGAAAGTCGTGATTGCGTGTAATGAAAGGCAAGTCAAGGATGCGTGTTGTGCAAGCTCCTTTTGGTGTAGCGTACAACACAATACATTAATGAAATTAAAAAGAATATTTTTCATAAAATCTAGGGCTGTTACAAAAAAAAATGGTTGATTTTTTGGAGGCGACATTGGAAGATCATGGTCTATCTTAAAAGTCATGATAGGTGTGATGAAAGCGTAGAGGTGGTGGTATTTTATAGGGAAGGAAAAGAAATCACAATGATTTTTTTGAAACAAATTATGTGTGCACCTATTCTTACCTAAACAAGTATGAAAAAACAAAAAAAAATAATGGAAGGGTTAAGGCTAAAATATAGACATATAATGGGTGTTTGAAATGTTTCTAGTCCTCAATTTTAAGGTTGAGTCCCTAATTAAAATTAATTTGGTTGTAATTTCTCTGTTCAATTTTAATTACTTTTACTAATCATTTTGGTCAAATATTAAAATGGACTTTTTATAAATTAAATATTAGACTGAATACAATGTAGTATATTGTATTTTATATATTTATAGAAGTGAAGCAAAAAAATTAATTTTCGTGCCAATCCCACAGAAGGGACGAAATAATGTGGTTTTTATTTAAGAAAAATTTCAAATAATTACTATGATTTTACATTCAGTTTCAAAGTGAAATTGATTCAAATGATTGTAATTGGATTGATAGAGGTAATATTCATATATTTTGACTTTAAAAAATCTTTATAATATAATTTTTAATCAATAATTAATTATACCAAATGCATTTTTTTTTAAAAAAGATGTATTTTTAACTATTAATAAAAAACGAAGTTTCTCTGAAAAATCCCAACAATTCTCCCTCAGAAAATTTTGATGTTATTAATTAAAAAATGAACGTTATTTTATCAAATTAAATATCTACATTTCTCTCAAATTACTTTCATTGTTAGAAGAAGTTTTTTGAGAAAATGATGTCTTTAAACATAAAAAAGACACTACCAAAAATCATATCATTTATAATCAATATATTTTATTAATATAAAACAATTTAAAATACAACTGAAAAGTATTTGTTACTATTCATATTAATATGTTTAACATCTAGGTTATAATTATATTATTTAAATAATTAAATTAATTAAAATAGATATTTTATAGAAACATAGGGTTGCATGTATAGTATGCCAACTCAGTGTTGTGTGCATTGCACGCCAAGTCGGTGTTGCATGGAATGCACGATGTGTTAGTTATGGGTGAAAGGAATCATCTAATAATTTTATTTAAATATATAAAAGAAAATATAATTTTTTTTGAACAAATAGGTACACAAAAACTCAGGGTGTTACTGTGTCCCGTTGTATATATGATGTCCCCACAATCACGTAACCGTACATTTATATCAAATCAATGTTAGAGAATACAGAAGAACCCCTCAACTAGGGAAATAGATCATAAATAAATATGACGGTATTGTAGTTATTAATTTTTACCCTATTCATATTATTATAATAAACACATAAAATCAATATTACATATTCCTTTTTATAAAATAAAACTATAAAACCCCAATGTGACATACATGGCCAGATGAACCCCTTTACCTCTAACTCCACCAGCAGAGTACTATGCTCTAGAAGCTCCTTTTGTCTCACCATATTAGGTGAAATTGGAATGAAATCGACCTAGTCACCAAATCAATAGTTTACTCATCCTCTCTCTCATGTATAAACCGTTAAAATTACTCAAGAGATGCATCTTGAAACTGATCCACTATTGTATTGAAAACATTTCCATGTGTAATATGATTTAGAATAATGCTAGAAACATGGTTTTTGTTCTCACACATATGGCGATGGAAATTCCCCAAGCATCATTCTTATATATCACATTTTTTATGATGAACATAGGTTTTACCCTCAAGATGTGTGAATGTCACCCTCCAATATTAATAGTCCAAGATTACCTCATAAAAAACTAATAAGTACATTTTTAATATACTGTAAAATATTAACATCCCATGAATAGAAAAAAAATAATACACACTAAATTCAAGGAGACACTCTTTACAACATTCAATGCCATCCTATCGTACCCCTAACAACATAATAATCGACATAACCCCATAAAAGAAATCCACCAATAGGTTAAAAAATTCACAATGTGATAAAATATAAATTAATTTTACTATTTGGAAACAAATAATCTAATTGTAAGAATATAATTGATGATAATCATACCATTAATAATCAATGACCCAAACATGTTACTGATAGAATGTTTTTTAAATGCATGTATCTGACCTACCCCTCTAACTTGATCTCTTTCATAAGTACCATTATTTTTTACTAACTTGTTGAATATATCTGTATTTTACTAGAATACTAAATTCTCCACATAAAAATTATATCCAAAAAACGTAAAGCATACATAATTAAGTGGGGTAGTTGGCTACCTATTGGTGTTATTAATTGTCTATCCATGATAATGAACCATCGTTCCAGGGTTCCTTCATATCATTTGTATGTTACCCTTCTAACATATTATAAGAACACCACAATTTTTCAAATACAATAAATATTCATGTTTCTAGGCCTACCAAAAAATTATCAAAATAGTAGACCACTTTACTAAGTGACTGATCCCCTCCCCAATCTTCTCTTAACTCCACCACTTCATTAGATGTTTTAATTGTACTAATTTCTTCTTCTTAAAATTATATTAACTGATCAACCATATTAAACTATATTCCCACAAAAATTGGACTCCTTAAATTTACCCTTTGAAATGATATCCTGATGTACCACCTCAATGAATTTCATCAAGTTGAAAATATTTACCAATAACTTAATCTCACATTTGAGTCCATCTAGAAAATGTCTCAACCTAGATAGCTTATCTCATTCTAGCATCTCATAAAAAATTTAAATGTTATTGAAGTAGTGAAAATAATCCATCACAAATATATTACACAAGTTTTAATACATAAAATCCTTGTTTCATTCTTGACTCAGGGTATTTGGGTAGAAATGTCCTAACAATTTCTCCAGGAAGTCTTTCCAAAAAATTTCCTCAAGCTGCTCATCCTGGACCTGAATACCCCATCCATGCATTAATGGTCCCCATAAAACATAATATATAAAATTGACCCTCCTCTATAGAGGACTAGCTAGGTGGTAAAAAATTATCTCGATATGCTCAATCAAGAACACACCTACCTCAAGACTACCCTCTCTAGAGAATGTCGGGGGATGTTATAGTTGGACCTCTATTGTGATATTAGACATGGTCAGTGCAAAGCACATATGATACCACTACATAAATTTCATTAAATATTTTATGTTGTAAATGAAATTTTCATTCACCATATCACCAAGATATAATTGGGGATCTTGTTCTACTACAAGTTGTGCATTCTCAATAAGGTCCTCATATCAACCTGTCATCAATCTTTATCATGGAGGCATGACTCTACAGTTCCAAACACAAATTTAATGAAAGATAACATTTATGTTACATGGCCATAAATAATAGGGGTATCTCATATTTATATTTAAGATACATTAAATTTTTAGTCCCAATATATATGAAAAAAAACCATAATCACACAAAAACATTTATAACAAAATATATTTTAAAATTAGGGCAAAATTAATTTTATACATTACAATATCTATTCACAAACATTCTTTACAATTGAATTGAACATATTCCAATTTAAAAAAAATCAATTTTCATTTTTGGGAACTATTTTCTAAAACCTCAATGTAAAGATAAAATAATTTTATATACCAGAAAATATATTTTCTATTAAAATATGTTCATTCTACGGTTTTCCATGAGTGTTTAAAATAATGCATGTCCTATAAATTCCTAACTTTTAGAAATGATGCATGCATAACCAGTCTCACATCATAATGGACCATGTGTATAATCTCATAAATCAATAATATAACACAACAAATGTATCACTTATGATTAAATAACATCAAACAATAATAATAAAATGTCTTGAACTACAATCCCATCCCTAGAAAAGGTGGTTTCCTCTAATCATGGGTTAGCTTCACCCATGCATGACCTCTTCTCTAATCACCAAATCATATTATTATTTTTTCTAATATTCCCTAGAAGTAATGAAAAATTAAATACCAATTATCGGATTTTACATTCTTATATCCTTTCTTGGATCACTCTAAATAATGGAAAAACATATTTTCCTCAAATCCCAAATCATGTCTCCTCATAAGTCATTGGTTTTATACTAAAATAGACTATAGCATCCCCAATTTCATGAATTTAACTCTAAATGTAATAATTTTAAGTATGTAAAGTTTTTGGGTGATGTATGGGGGGGTTGGATAACTTCTATAAAATTTTTGGGGTTTTTCTAATGTGAATTATTTGAGTAGGATTAGTAGAAACTATAAAAATCCTACAACAAAGCATGCACAATTAAACAAAGGCTTCAAGGATGTGTCATAGTTTGGAAACCTATGAGTAAATTTTTTGTGGAACATAAGGTTACTACATGGTTAGTGTACAGATTTTATAACCATTTAATCCATCCATGAGAGGGGATTTAGAGGTATAAGATGGCTCCTCGTTTGTACATGGGTTTCCTAACTATGCGAGTCTACTATGATCAGTTTAAAATTAGATCCTAAAAAAGTACTTCGATCTTAGTTTTGACTCTAAACCAATTTTTTCAACTCCATTTATTCTCTAGGAAATTTTTTTTTCCTTTTAATCGATGTGGAGACTTTCCTCAATGATCTCGAATTGAACCATGCATAGAAATTTGTGTGTTGAATCCCAACACCCTTAATTAGTCTTCATTATTAGTAGTTTTATTTATATCTACTCCTCTTCCCAATGTTTGATTCATAAATACAGTTCTTTGGGGTTATATATATGATATTTGATGATAATAAGGAAGATATTTGAATGTTTTGTTGTTAGGGAATGATAACTAAGGCCTTATTTTAGAGATTCAACCTGATTTATTTTGATGAATTCATGTGATTCTGTATTTTTTCCATAGTTTCCTGGGTAGGAGGGTTCACTATTGACACCTATTATTATGGGTTGATCTCATGGTTTAAAAAATATTGATTTGTATGCTTTAAATTGAAATAATTTACGTGAAAATATTGATGGAACATTATTTGTTGAATTATTGTAGAAATTGGTTATTTTGGTTTAATGTGTAATTGGTTTCATGATTTTATAATACTATTTTTAAAAAAGTTGTTTGGTTTTGGTAAATAGAAATATGTGGGAACATTATTTTTAATAAATGGATTGTCTTATTGAAATTCATTGGAAAAATTTTTTGGCCTATATTATGGTATAGTGGTTGGTGATTGTTCAAGTGCATTCATGATCAGTAAGGGTATAAAGTTCCCAAAATCATTAGTAGGATGGATAAGGGTCTGAAATTTTCCCCGTAAAAATGATTCTCTATTTGAAGAGTTAGTTAATGTACGTTCTCCTATCATGGGGATATGGAGTTCAATCTTTTCAATCATGGTTGGATTTGTGGAT
This sequence comes from Viscum album, assembly GCA_963277665.1. NCBI lineage: Eukaryota > Viridiplantae > Streptophyta > Magnoliopsida > Santalales > Viscaceae > Viscum > Viscum album. The sequence goes on from OY728126.1 coordinate 191,672,961, forward strand.
ATTTACAATGGAATGTATATTCTAAAATGGAATATGTGAAATGGTTTTCAAGTACTGTTTAGTTTCATTAATTGGGGATGAATTTGATTTGGGAAAAGACCATTGGTATGGAAATGGTTTTTAAATTAAAATATATGAGGATTAATTTGATTAATGTAACTTGATTTATATAAATATGTTAACATTCTCTAGTATAGTGGCGTGGGTACAATGTCATTTGGATAAAACATACTATTTTCTCATATAGCCCTCTACTCTTTATCATTGGTGATTTGTAGATATTGTTTATCCATACATAGGTAATGGAAAGGATTTAAATTTCACTAGTGGAGAAACTTGATGTTTTGGGAAGTATTTTGGATTTTGAGAATGGATTATGTTTGGAGCTAAGAAGTTGTTTCATTTGAGTCCTTCAGTTTTGTTAGGTTTTTCTTCCTCTATAGTTTATATTTATCTTGGTTTCTTCATTTTTATTTTTGGGATTATTATCTTCCACTTCGAAACTATTATATTTTTGGGTTGTTTTTTATATCTTCAATTGTATTAAACTATTTCATGCATCATATATAATTTTTTTGTTAGGGTATGTAGCTTATGGTTGTTTTATTTTTCAAAGGGAGAATCGTCCACCAACTGTATTGATGCCCTTGGAGTTTATTTCCAGACATTGATATCTTGGGGATGATTATAAGGTGAAGTAGAAATTCTACATCAAATCACACGAATGATGATGGGCGGGATGTTACTAGTGGTGTCATTTTTTTGATCATGGGTTATCAGTTGTGTTAATATTGTAGTTTACCATAATATTATTTTATTCCTTGATTTGGAATGATAGAAAAGAGTGGGATCATCAAAACATGAAATATAGATAATTAAAATGAATATCTCACCTAATTATACTGAACTTCCTAATTCTAGATATTTTAGGGGAATTAATTTTTTTGAGATAGTTATAGGAGTTTAAATCTCATTGTCATGGGTTTATCTAAGGAGAAGAGAATGAAATGTATTGTTAGAAATGAAATCCCATGAAAGTGAATTTATCATTTTGAGTAATGATTTACCATTTTGTGAAAATGTGCCTATTTTCCAAGTATGTATAAATTGTTTTCAAATGTGAGACTTTATAAATGTATGATAGTAGTATTTGGATAATTATTTGATTTCCAAAATTATGGTGGAATTCGATAAAATTGAAAGAAGAGGAAAATTTCTGTTTTTTTTAGACAACATTGTTTTGACTATTTTGATGTCATTAATTTGAAATTATTAAGACTCGTGTTTCTATAGGGTACAGATTATGATTTTTTTTTGTTATAGAAAATGGCACATGATAGGAATCGTAGAAATAAACTAGAAGATTATATTGAGAATGTGGTTTCACCTGAGTCACATGTGAACCAACAACTAGTATAGAGTATATTCCATGCCTTTCAAACCTTGAATATAGGGAACCAAAGGGGTTATCCCAATAAAGTAGATCACATCATTCAGTTCAAGAAGCATAATCCACAAATCATTCAAGGTGATTAAGAGCCAGAGAAGGTAGAGGCATGGATGAATAGGATAAATTGAATCTTCAATTTCCATAGCACACCATTAGAGATAAAATTAAATTTTGTGAAATTTATAATGGAAGATATTTCAGGCTAGTTTTGGGATTTAATAGTTTAGTAAATTTTAAAAAATGGATTTCAGGGGGAAGATTTTTAAGAATTGATTAACGAATAGTTATACCTCCACACTTTGAGAATTGAAATAACAATATATTTTTTTAGATTAATGTAGGAGAGACTACCAGTGATATATTATGCTGCTAAATTTATGAATTTAGTATTCTTTTCACATGAAGTACTAGTGCATCCATAAAGAAATTAATTTTTGAATCAGGGATGAGGTAAGATATTCACTTAAATATTAGTTTGATCGATATAAAATAATATACAAAGATAGTAAATAGAGTGTCATTAGGTGAAAGAGAAATTTTCAGAGCTACGGGTAGAGGGACCATGTTGGTACCTATCGAAAATTGTGGGAACTCTGATTCTGGGAAAAAGTGGAAGAGGGACACCAATTTACAAGGTAACTGGATGATTCTGAATCAAATGTATAGATCCATCAATCATCCTATAGAACCAATGATTAGAATATATATTATTAATGTGGTTCATTAAACCATGTGAAATGTTATCGTATGACCCCACCTTTATAATTACACAATTTAAACCAGATGGGCCATCATTAGTGCAATTGTCTTAGTTCTCTAAGGTCTGGTGTCTGAGACACATCCCATGTTTCACAGAAGCTATATTCTCCAATTGTATGAGAGAATTAGATTAAATCTCTTCACCAGAATTGATATAGACATTGTTATTCTAGGAATACTATGACTCATCAGGTAGTTAAATCTGAAAAGGTAAAAAATGAACAACGTTCAACAACTAAAAATTTATATGGATTTGGAAATTTATTGTGGACGATATATCTAGGCCAATAACGGTGAGAGGTATGATTCTTTCTAATTCAACCATTAAGAATGATATGTTTGATAATGGGGAAACCCATTCATTTATTTATTCTCATACTATTGATCATTTGGGTTAGAATGATTTTGTGATGCCTTCTTTTTGTAACATCAATATCTTCTTGGTCAAAGAGAATAAAAATCATTTATGTGTAGATCATGTTCTATAAATGTTGATAGAGTTGATTTGAAATGGTATTTATCTATTGTTGAGATGGATATCTATGATATAATCCTTGGAATTGATTGGTTTGATTTGTTGAATGATCACATTGATTGTTATACATAAAATATTAGTTTTAGAACTAACGATGGTGATGATCCTATCTTTAGAGGAGAATGAAATGTAACAGTAGATGAAACTAGATCGTTGGAACCAAAAAATGTGAAAATATCATAAAAGTAGACTACGTTGACTTTGGAATTAATCGAATAGATTATTAATAGATGTTTTCCAATGCTTGTGGATTAGTTTTATGAATTTTTTTCAGAAAATTTATTATGGTTTTCAATTATTTGAGAAGTTTAGTCTACGATTGTTCTCATTATGGGGACCAGGCCAATTTTGATTCTAACTTATCAGATAGAAGAAATATAATAAATGGTACTCAATGTAATATTAGAAGAGATTTAAAGTAAAGGGTTAATTTATCATAGCACATCTCCATGGGTAACATTATTATTATTTTTCAAAAAGGTAGATTGAACGCTTCTATTATTTTTGGAATAACATAAGCTTAACCATGTTATGATAATGAACAATTATCAACTTCTAATAATTCATGATATATTTTGAATAATTTGAGGGATCTGAGTGATTATATAAGAATAAATTATGATCATGATATGACTAATTTCATGTTTGGATAAAGGATATTCGAAATACAACCTTCGGTACTAGATATTACCATTATTAATTTGGGGCTATTCTAGTTGGTCATAATAATTCACCAAAAATATTTACGGAATTTATGAACCATATATTTCAAAGGTCTCTATAATTGTTTGTGGTTGTGTTTGTGGACAAAATATTAGTGTATTCATGGAAATGGTATGATCATGAGAAATACATGGTGTCAATGTTGGAAATCTTGAGGGATCATAAACTATACGAAAATTTATGAAAGTGTGATTTTAGATACAATATGTACATTTCCTTGGAAATTTAATATTTAAAAGATGTGTTTCTATGGATCCAAAAAAGATAGAGGCCATTATCTCTTGGAAATTTGAAAGTAATGTATTTGATATATATAGGTTTCATGGTATGTATGATTATTAATAAAGTTTTGTTCATGAATTTTCTTGACTAGCTTCCCCTATGATGGATTTGATAAGGATGAATGTTACATTTCAATGGAATAATGAATGTATGATTTCACCTAAAAATCATATAGTATGCCTTACATTAGCACCAATATTGATTCTTCCTGAATCTGGATAAAAGTATATAGTGTATTTTAATGCATTGGGATCTAGGCTGGGATGTGATGTCATGTAGTGAGATCATGTTGTTTTTTACGACTCATGGAATTTATTATTTTAGGTGAAGAACTAATAGACACTAAATATGTAGTTAGCTGATGTAGTCAATGCATTAATGACATGGCCTCATTACATATGCAGTGAGAAATTTACTGTGTCTATGGATAATAAGATCTTGAAACCTATTTTCTCGCAAAGTTATTTGTAGTTGAGGAAATGAATATGGATTGAGAATATCCTAATGTTTTACATTAACTTGATGTCTACACTAGGTAATGGAAATTTATTAGAAGACGCAATAAGAAGAAATTCATTTGCTCAGTTGGAAAATTAAGCTTCTGATCAGTATAAGATTATTTCAGTTCCAACTACCATGCACTTGGAATTGGAAGAACATGGTGATTCTGTGGTTTTATTTCTAGTTACATTCGTACTTATTTTTGATAAAATAGTTAAAATAGGAAAAAAAACCAATTAATAATGTGATGCTATGACGTAAAAATCAGTGGTGGGGAGACTATTATGTGAAAGAATATTGAAGATTATTTTTTTGGTCTCAACATTGGAAGGTTGTACATATGGATTTTCAAGAACAAATTCCTCAAGAATAACTCTATTCGAGATGGTCTTTTCATCCTGGAATAAAAAGGCTTTATAAGGAGTTGAAATAACTTTTTTCTTTGGTTGTAGAGAAAAAAATATATAGGAGTTTGTTTCATGAATTTAAACTTCTCACAATGTTAAGTCAAAGAATTTATATTTAGTTGGTATGTTGTTTTCTTTAGTTATTCCAATTTTAATGTGGGAGTATATAAAAACTTATTTTTTAAGAGGTCCCCTGAGAACAATACAGAAACATGATTCTATATATGTGATAGAGGATAAACTCATAAATTTTTCTATTTCATCCATATTTGTGATTCTCGTGTAGCGGATGACTTGTAAAAAATATAAATATTAGACGTGGTAATGAGGCATGACATACTAGTTTTGATGGTATTAGATAAGGACTTGAGATTTACATCTCATTTCTGGGAATTATTACAAAAATCTCTTGGGACTCAATTGAAAATGAGTACAACATATCAGACTCATGTGGATGTAAAATCTAAAATGAACATAAAAATGTTGGAATACATGTTTCAAGCTTGTGTAATAGATTTTTGTGGCCCATGTGAGGAGCACGTAACATTAGTAGAGTTACCATACAATAATAGTTATTAAGACATAATATATTCTAATCATTTTGAATAATAATATCAATATCCTTGTTGTTCTCTACATTGATGGTTGGAAATAGGTGAGAATTCACTAGTTTGGAAGAGCCTTATCCAAGAGACAATGGAGAATATTCAGATGATCAAGAAGATAATGGAGATGGATCAGAGTCATCAGAACTATTACAAGGATCATCGTTAATAGATGTTGTCATTCATGGTGAGTAATAATGTGTTTGTTAGAATCTCTCCAAGGCTTGGACATCATCATTTTGGGGAGAATAGAATGTTATATCTACCACACATAGGAACTTTTGAGATACTTGAATGAGTAAGTGAAGTGGAATATTGGTTAACACTTCCACCATGTTTTAGTGTAGTATATAATGTGTTTCATGTTTCTTATTCGAAATAGAATTAACCTCACCATGAAAATGTTATTAAATGGGATCACATTGATCAAGAGCTGGATGCTTCATTATTTCACATGCCAATGTAGATTTTGTAAAGGTATGATAATGTCTATTGTGGAAGAAATATACGTAAAATATTTTTTTTGGAAACATGGTTGTATTTACGATGTTTCAGAGGAATAAGGGAGAGAATGGTTGAGCAATGACCCAATCTCTTTCAGGTAAATGGTGGTTCTATACGTTCTTGGGAAGGAAATATCAATGGCGGTGGGAATATAGAACCCCGGGTTTCAATTAAATAACCATTTCTTTATGTATTTGCTGTATTTGCTGTTTTTGGGAGATGTTTGTGAGGATTTCATGATATTTTGGAATATTTTTTGGTCTTTTATAATTGTTCATATTTTTATCATGGTTATTAGAAATCATTCAAATCCTATGAAAAACCTTGTGAGGTGAAAAAAGCTCATCTGGGAACGTTCACGGTTAGTTTTATAGTTCTTCCAAACCGTAAAACCACTTAAGGGTAACCACGTAGTGGAACATAGGTGTTCATCATGGTTCAGGAACATGTTTTATAACCGTGCGAGCCAACCATGTAAGGGATTTCTAGAGGTTGGGGATGTGGCATGGTTATTTCATGTTTTGTCTAACTGTTCAAGACAACAACATATAATTTGAAAATAGATCCCAAATAAGTGGATCCCAATTAGTTTTGACTGTAAATCATTGTTTTCCCCCATTTCAATCGTAACCCATTTTTTCTTCCTCATAAAGTATGGGGCGACTTTTTTCCATTAGATTTGGGACAAAACTGTTTACAAATCATAGTGAATTGAAGCCTGATTCAATTGTTAAGTCATTATTGTTTATATTTATCATTATATATACTCCTATTACCTATATAGAATTCATATATACATATAGCCTAATGAGGATAGATCTATGACATTTCATGCCAACTAGGATGATATTTTGTTTTTTTGATGTTAGGGAATGAGATTTAAGGTGGGATTTTGAAGATTGAACCTAGTTTTGGTGAGGAATTTATGCCAGTATCTTTTTTTCCATAGTTTTTGAGGTATGTAACTTCACCATCAACTCTTATTATTATAACATGGTGTAATTTTTTCATATTCATTGAATTGTGTGATTTAAATTATTAAAATTGATGTGAAAATTGTAATAAAAACATCTTTGGTGATGGTTCGTGGAAAATGGTTATTTTGGTGGAAATTGAAATTTGGTTCATGATTTGAAAATGGTGACTTTAAAATATTTGTTTGGTTTTAATAAGTATAATTTTTTTGAGAAAGTATTTTCATTAAATGTAATTTTTTATTGAAATGGTTGGGAAATTTTCTTTTCAAGGGTTTTTTGTATACTGGTTGTTGTGTGTTAATGTGAATTCAGGATGAATAAGGGTATGAAGTTTCACCAATAATTAGTGGGTTGGATAAGGGCTTGAAATTTCCACCATCAAAATGTTCCACTATGTGGTGGGTTAGGTAATGAATGACACACCACTCATGATTATAGGGATTACTAGTGTTATTTCTATGGTTGGATGTGTTGAAATGTGGAATGCAATGGATATGCAAAAATGGAATTTGTGAAATGGTTTTAACGTGTTGTTTGTTTTATTTTCATTGGAGTGAATTTGATTTTGGAAAAGTATATTGGTTTTTTGATTAGCTTTAAATTTTTATATAAGATGTTAAAAGTGTTTTATATGACATTTTTTACATAAATGTGGTAACTTTTTCTAACATAGCTACGTGATTTGGAAAGCCAATTAGGGAAAACATATTTAGATAAATTAATCACCCCTAATATAGAACTATGGGGTTTTTAGATATTTTTTACAAGAATCACGTAAAGTTAAGGTATCACATTTCTATTGTTGCATCTTGATTCTTTGGGATGTATTGGGGAGTTGGAGAATATAGAATTTGTAGATATTTGGATTTATCTATTTGGAGTTGTAGTGTTTTTTGGTTTTTTGTTCCAATGTAGTTGGTATTGATCTTGGTTTCTTTAGTGTACTTTAGTATTGGTTGTATTGTGTTTTAGAACTATGATATAGTTAGTTTGTTTGGTTATACCTTAGGTTTCATTACATTGGTTCATGCATCATTTAGATGTTTTTTTGTTGTGGTATTTTGGTTTTTTTTGAATCAATTTTAGAGGGAAAATTATCCCCTAATTGTATTGAATATCTTGGTAGTTATTTCCAGCTAATGGAATCTTGGGGATGCCACTTGAGGCCATGTAGAAATTCCAACTCATCTAAATACCCTGAATTGGGGTGAGAAGTTATATTTTGGTTCTACTGAATAATGTGGGTTGACGAAAATTATTTTACAAGAGTAAAAATGTGAAAATAATAAGATATAGTAGTAATAAATATCTAGCATGTAGAAACACATTAGAAATCGAATTCGTAATACTGGGATAGTTCTAAAAAGATAATAATATTAAACATGTCATTTCATTATATTATCAAATGAGAAAAGGAACCAAAAATAAATTCAAAAACATACAATCTCCAAATGGGTTCCACAAAAATCTAGGTCTCATCAGGTATGCTCCATCACACATTGTTCTAAATTATATATCTTTCTCTAAAAATATCCATTTCATAGATTTAAAACCATGATCTATGCTTGAGTACTATTGGAAGCCTGATCATGGTCTAAGTACAACACATTAGGCCACCCCCAATAGTGTCTAAATAAATATCATTACGAAGAAAAAATTTGTTTAGATATATAATAGAATACTAGATTATGTAGTAAATTAAAAAAATTAATAATTTATTAATTAATATTTTTTATTTGGACCTTGAGTTTTTAATTTGACACATAGGCAAAAAAACCTACATTAGACGATTTCAGTCATTTGATTCATAATGAAAATGACGGTATATGAATAATAAAAAGAAAGGGTTCTTCCTTTATGATTTAATTCATGGTTCCTTAAAGATTAGGAAAATATAGAGATACAATGTTCAAGTACTATTTGTTCCTAAAGAATCAATTAGACACCAAAACCACATATAAATACACTTAGCTCTTAGTGAGTCATTCTAATAACTAATAAATGGATGTGGAGAATTAGTTCATCATTTTGAACCATATAACAAGTTGTCAATTCCTATTGCTTTGGTTAAACACCTAATCCATGGATGGGGAGTTTCATTTCCTTCATCATAAACCATATAGTATATTGTAAGCTCTTTGGGGGATTTTCTAGCTCATAAACCCTAGATTAAAATTCTTAGTCCAAATATCCCAAACCCTTTCATCATTTTCCACTTTTCAAGGATCAATATAATTGATCATTAAAAAACTAGAACCACGAAATTTTATCATTTTAAAAACCTTTGAAATCCACCCTTAAGTTGAGGTCTCTTTTATTGATATCCAAACCATGTCTACGTCCTCTATTTCCATCAATACCCTATAAATATCTATAAATGAATTGTCACCAATGGTGAAATGACACACTCATGTCCAATAAATATATTAAATACATTTTCAAACACCCTTTATAATCACAATTAGGTCAACACCTCATTTAAAAAAAATATCCACACTTATACATAACATCCAATCATGGAGCACCAAAACCATATCAAAATCCATTGAAAACAATCAAAATCATTTCTAAAGCCTCATCAAAATCTCCCATATCACAAAACATAAAAACATTCCATCTAATCCACTTAACATTCTATAAAACACTTATTCCCATATTATACAAAGATTCTCTTTTAACATTCCATAAATGCACCAATCTATCCTAACCTAGTTAAACTTTTAAGGAACCCATTTCACCATTTAATACCCTATATTTTAATTTTCTAGAATCGGTAGACCATGTGGGAGGCCATATGTTTGGTATTATTGATAAAAACAGACCCAATAGGATATATATAATGATTATTACTTTAATTTAATTCCAATAACTATTTTATTAAACCAGGAGAAATAATGAAAAACACATTGGTTTTTTGAAACAAAAAAAATAAACAAGATTAATATAATTAATATTGGAAATAAAATTTAAGGAGCCTACCTTATGATTGAATATATCCACTTCTCCAACCCCTACCATGTATTAAATCTAAAATATATGTGACCAAAAAAGTGAATAAAACTCTATAGAAAGGGAATATGAGTCATAGAAGATAATGTGAAACCAAGAAATGAAAAATCAATATAATAAAATAATATAAAAACATATAGAACATATCAGGGATTAAAATTGTAGGAAAAGGAACTTCAAATGGTCGATGATTGATGGATTTCCCCCCTTAGAAGAAGAAGATGATATTAGAGTGATCCTAAGGCTTCTAGAATTGAATCGGGGGATATATTTGAGTGAGTTAATATAAATATAATGCTGAAAAAATATTAATATTAAAAAAATATAATGTGGAACATGTTTAGGTAGTATTATTCTTCAAACTGTTTTGCAATGGTATGACATCCACTTTGTAAGGAAATCACACAACCCAGGTCTTTCTAGTCCACCGGTACAATTTGGTAGAGCCTGAAAATACATGTAAATAACACATGAGTTGGTATCTCTAACAAAGATGGTCACTAATTCCTCATCACATGGTTTGAAAAATAGTTCTTGAATATATCAAGTCTCACGGTCATGGTTTATGGTAATCACTAATCAAGCGCTATGTGTTGTGTTCCCCATATTCCAAATTTTTTATTCCTAGACCATTAAAATGATACTAACACTTTACATAATCCTAGTAGATAATTTCATAACTATTTTAAAAATATGATAAAAAATTAAAAAATATATCTACAGGGGATGGGTGCGTACAACCATACCCATACTAATATACAATTTTATGAACCATTTGAATGAAAAATATCCATTACATGGTTGACCTTATAGTTGGTGATCAAAAACACCAAATTAATTATCCACTATACTTTGAATTCGATATCTAGGTCAGATATGTTCATTTATAAATACTATATACTAAATAACTTCTATAAAACCTCTACATATCCTCAATATTCTAACAGGTGAGGTTTTTATTTTTGTAAAGTGTATACATTTTCATAACAAGAAAAATGAATCCAAACTGGTACCATCTGAGAAGCGATCACATTGGACTAAGAGTAGTGAATACTAATACTCATTCTTTATTGTAAGGTTCTGCAACTACTTTTTAACTCTATATTTCGTATATGATAACAAGAATAACCCATAACTATGATTTTTCTATATAATTTGAAAATAACTTCTAAACCTCTTTATATCACGTATTATCTCACACAACATTCTTTATCACCTTATGGAATGTATAAATGATATATAATCTCATATAATTCAATATGCATTCAAGAAAAACTATCTTTACATGCCTAGTTTTAAATTCATCATCCTCACTGATCTTAACTACAATGAAAATTATTTCAGTGAATTGATCTACATACTCTATTAAGGATATTATACCCTACCTAAGATCAACAAACTCTATCTTTTTTAAGCATAAATGAATTTTTAAAAACATTTATTCAAAACTATTTCCTAAAATACCACATTGGTAGGGACTAAATATCTTTAATACTAAAGCATGAAGTCCCACCAAATAAACATTCCCATTCAAGAATAAAACAAGCTAAGTAAATGTGATGATTCTCTGGTATCTTTAAACTCTCAAACATGTGATAAATATGGAAATTCAATTCCCTATATTATAGAATTAATAACTAAACTACAATTCTTAAGCTATAATGTACCTCATCCAACAAATTAGAATTTTTAATTAACTTTTCATTTTTTAATAATAATTATTTTTGTTAACATTATTTGAAATACTATTGATGTATAATAGGGGAATATAAGAGAAAATTATTTATTTAAATGTGTTATAGTATCACTTGGAAGCTGGTAGAGAGGTAACAAGTAGTTAGTTGGTCTGGTGTTGTAGAAAATGAAATTTTTTAAGAAGCACTAGTCACTTAATGGCCCTAATCTATGTGAAAAATTGAAATCCATCATGTTTTTTAATAAAGGCTGAAACTAAAATTTTAACCCAGAATTTATCCTCTCTATAATAATGGGTTTTATTATTTAACTTTTTTAATTCATTCATGACACTTAATTTTGAGGAATTTATCTCACTCCTTCATTATTAGGTTATTCCCTTCCATCATTGATCCAATTTGAATATATATTATCACACAATATTATCTATTGTGAGTCTGAGGTTCGTTTATCCCCTATCATTTTTCATTTATTCTAAATTATTTGATTGATATTAAAGACCTCCATCTAGGATCAGTAAATATGTCACAATGTTTTTATTTTTTATCCCTAATCTCTAATAGAGGCTTAATTTTTGTGGAGATTTTGTTAATATATCAGTTTTCATTTCAATTTCCATATATTATTTTATAGTGACTGTAATCCTTATATTTTTTATTTTATGTTAATAATGTTAAATAATTATCCTCTTACACATCTTAGACTATGAATAATGTATAACATAGTTTTGGTAGGCTTACCCTTCCCCACATTCATACTATTCTAATGTGTGAAGCGTCAATTACATGGGGTATTGTGAGAATCAACCAAAACCATATTATTTATATAATAAATATATTTTCATCAAACAAAACAAAAAAATAGTTTTTATTTTTTGTTGTTACATTTCATGATTTTGATTATTATTATGCATATCCAATATCTCTCAAAATATTTTTTTATTTATCACTAATGTGAAACTAGAATGGAACCCTATAAATAATAATAAAAGTATTATGATATTAATATTATATTTATGTCCATCCCAATAGTGTGATATTTTTATATTTTTACTAAATTGATTAAGTAAGAGTTGTAATGTGTATAATTTTATAGGGTTTATTTTCAATACTTACTGATGATACTATATTTGTTTTTGGGTACTCTAAAAACTACATACATGTGAACTCCAACTAATAATTATATTATGTATATATATACAAAGATTTGGCCATGTAATGTAGCTTTGGGCCTTAATATTATATATATATATTTACATGATATACGGTTTTTATAGTTCCTACACTATCATACCCAACCTCTATTTAGGGAATTTATATACACCTATATTATTCTTTATTAATTGTTCACTTTGGAAAGTTTCCATTTTGATATTTAAATTTACATTTTGTTTGTTAATAATTCTATGTAGGTTTCTTATACAGTAAGGTTGGAATCTATGGTAATATATCAAATCTTTGAACCCACAAAATACAGTAGAGTTATAGGTTATTCATCACTTATGATTTTAATTTATTATTCCATAATATATACTATTTTTAATCTTTATTTTATATTCTAACTACAAGAATCTTGTTATATAACTCGATATATGGGTCTAATTGTGTCCACTTACATGGTAAATACACATACACCCTTCAGGTGTCCCTCTAGGATGTGCATAGAGCTTATTTTGTGTGTCCTTGGAATGGGGAAAACATCAGAGTATGATGGATTATATACTATATAGAGATCTATGATATATTGACCATAGATATGGGATGGGTGAATCAATGGGTTTTTATGAATTCCATTTCTTTGAAATTCATCATATATAACTTTTTAATGCTCTTAATCTACTCAATATTATACCTCAATCTCACCTCATGTGAAATAGTAATAATTGGGAGAACAACTCACAAGATTTAAAAGGTTCAATAATGAAAGGATGAATCCTCAAAATATTTGATAGGAAGTCCAACATGGAGTATTCTCTATATAGAATGCGAATAAAATAGATTGGATATTCAACTAATATACCATTACAATGACCCCAACCAAGAGAATCTATTTTATTTTTTCTCCATCCAATATGATTCTTTCTCTGGTTCCATGTGAGGGACTCCTAATATTCCATTATCTAACCATAATACATCACATTCTCCATGATCCAATATAGATAAATCACCTTTTTAATGACTTGATCATCTTTAGGATTATATCTGATACATTTTCGTTGGATTTTTATGATCTAACTTGATCATATCCTTTTTAAGTATATAAGAATTACGGGTCTTAAGAATCCTTCTAGATGTGATGAAATCTAGTTTCTCCGCAATATTTGAATTCATGGTCACTCTAGTTTCTTATTAATCCAAGGATCCTAATTTCAACCTATTTTTTCTGAAATAATAAAATTTATGAGCGTCTAATAGTATGTTTCAATTCAGTAGAAACATTTTCCAATCCTGCATTCGCATCTTTATACAAAAAAATACAGTGATTGGGGTTTCAAAATATTAAATGATTTAAATTAAAAAATTATATCCTAATTTAACACATCATTTTAATGTAAAAATTAATTATTTACTTCATTAAATAATAATACTTGAGGTTTCTTATGTTTTATATTACCCATTTAGAAATTCCTGAATGTGTTTGGTATCAGTAATTGTGTTGAGGTCACCAAAAAAGCCGAGGGATTCGGGTTTACATATCTTTCAGAAGGATGAAACTAAATAAATCATGAAAAAAAATTACATATCTCAAACATTGAATTACATTCATGGGGAATCTGATAAGGTTTTGGGTTTTCATTCTTCTTCATAAAACATCAATCACTGAATACCCAGTGATCCACTCTCTTCATGTATGAATGAATATTGTAACATAAAACTCAATGTTATAAATTCTTCAAGGTTTAAAAATTTATATTTTTAATGACATAAAAATATATATATTCTCATAATATATAACCAAATTCTTAAGATTTATCATTCCTTGATATAGTGTATTCATATTTAATACCCGTGGTGGGAATATCATAATAAAAAATGGTATGAATAACCCACGAATCACCTCAAAAAATGCATGAAGGCTGGGGTATCTCCATTAATTAAGTTGTTTAAAAATATTTTTCCATATTTAATATTAAATATCATTCCATTAAAGTAAATTGAAGACTCTGGATCTCCTCCAAAAAAATGGGTTCACGTATATATCATGAACTAAAACATGTATCATAACTGACATGATGATTGGAGATCATGGTGACATTTATTAATGAGTTAGTGCCCTTATATTTTTCTAGAGGGTGATAAACTATTATTTAGTAGCTCATTAATGGTGGATGAACAAACAATGTATAGATCCCTTGATCAAGGGAGGAAGAAGACTTGAACTGGGCTTGATCAGATTACCGAGATTAGTCGCATCTGATGACTGGAGTTATGCCCATAATATATTAAGTAGAAGAATAGTGTTCCACTATCATCTATCTCGTATTTCAATTTTTATTGTGTTTATTCTTCCTTATTAATAAAATTTTCCTTTTAAGCATCCAGAAGGATATACGGGGACTGCTCAAAGCCACTTCCCTGACATGTTGCTGCCCCTATGGGATGACCCATATCCCTTCTGGGTCTTATAAATGGGCATTTTCAAACTGTAATATTCATACTAAAACGTCATTATACACTGTAGCACCATATAACGTGTATAAATTCATGATGCCCCTTATTGATATTCCTTGCACATCGTTGACATTTGGGTCCAATAGAACCCTTATATGAGCTTCACAAATGATTTCATGTATGTTTTTCCTTTCTTTTGTAACATGGTAAACAGTTAAAAGAGGCTAAACACCCCAAACCCAGTATCTTTGATCTACTTATTATGCTTATTTTAATGGCATAGATACATGTGTTGAATCCTAATGGGAAAATTTGTTTACCAGTATTGGAAAATATATTTCGTACTTAAACCTTACATTACAATTCCAAACATAAATTTCAACATTGATAATCCTTTTTAACATCATTAATCTCCATGATGAACCCTTAAAATCAGTATTAATAAACATCTTTGAATCCTGTGAAAATATATCATAAGAAATTTATGAGCTCAGATGCTCAAAAAGGGTAAGCGTACAACATAATATATTATTTTTAAAAAGTATAAACCATAAAAAATTTGTATAGTTGACACATATGCCACTTAAACATATTCTTGAGAATAATATTGAAAGAATAAATCAAATAATTGCATATAAATATTCACATTGATATTATACTAGTTGAATAGTCACATGAATTATCAATAACTAATATCATAATGAGGGAATGAATAATGCATGACATTCTAAATATACCATCAAGTAATCGACCATTAAACGATACATAAATAGGTAAAAACCCAAACTATATTTTCGTAAGAGAACTACTGATGAATCATGGGGATATAGTGGGACCTACCCTTTACATACTATGTAAAATGAATTTCTTATACGAAAAGGGTAAAATATAAACAACATACACATTCATATTGAAAAAATAGCAGACAGAACATGAATTGTTGAACCATAAATGATGAATGCTATCAGAATAGGACATCTACATTAAATGTGATCATAAACCATTCAATAAAATATTTTTCATGGAATCATTAAAGAGAAACCTTTATAAAGCATAAGATCCCACAAAGGATGTTGACATTGATGAAAATACAGTAATAAATTCATTATTAATATCTTGATGAAAATACCATTTTACATAGAAATCATTTATTTAAATGTTTTAAAATTATAGGGAAAAAATTTATTCAATAATAACTTTTTAACCATTTAGAGGAATCTTCAAAACACCAAGGATTCTTGAAGGCAATAAGAGCTTCCCATGCTGTATAAGTTAAAAATAAAAATTTTCCCATTATTTTGTCAAAAAAGTCATAATTTATAACTTTTTGGGAAAAAAAGATTCATTTGAAACAATTTCCTAAAATGTTAAAGATGAGATAAAGTATTAAAACATTGTTAGTATTATAGAAAAAAAATTGAAAATATTTTAAAGAAACAAAGTCATGGATGATAAATATTTCCTAGCATAAACATATGTATAAATGATCCTCAATAATAATTTGATTGTTAAATTAACCCTTACCTAGTACATTACATTAATTTATGATGTATTAACATTTTGTATAATGGTATAATCATGTGGATAAATTATAATAGTATTATATATATAATAATGATTTCATATAAGATCATGTTATATTGTTTTGTCCATAATATTTCATTATTACCATTGTCTTAGTTGTTAACTACTTCATTTTCTTATGTTTTTTGGAAGTAACTCATGTTTATTGTGAAAAGGAAAAATTTTATTCATATAAATGATGATATTAATTTCATAATTATATTATTCACTCATCATATATATTTTTATAATCAACCATTAATTGTTAATGTACAGATAGAATCTCATATTATTGTAGAGATGGTTGGTCGTACATACGCAGGAGCGACGATATCATTCCTTTAACTGTAATGTAAAAAGTAAAAGGATGTTATATTAATTATAATTAATAAATATTATGTCATATTTATTATTTTTCCCTTATATTTATCATTAAACCCATCCAAATGAGTTGGTGTTGTATTTGTTTTTTCACTGCACACTGGATATGATAAGTCATACATACACATGCATGGTGATATTTCTTTTCATAGTATGGATAAAAGGTGGAATATGGTTTTACCATAATAATAATAATATATTATAATATATATGATTATTGAGTTATTAATTTATTCCAGAAACTACAATGAATGTTATAGTATATGAAGAAATGAACTTAAATGAATTGGAAAAATTGATTACCCCTATTTGGGTTGATATTCATTGGATATCCGCTTAGAGACACTAGGGATAGTATTTTTGGATGAAAAGAACCACAATAAAATAAATAAAAACATTGGCTGGATAAGTGGCCATGGGTTGGTTGATCAAGAAGGCTCAATGTTTAATGGAGAAGTGAGGTTAGAGTTTCATTTTTACAGGAGAGGGGAGGGAACTCGCAGAATCCCTTGAAATATTAAATTAATCTAAATATATTTTCACTATCAAATAGTTAAAAAGTTATTTATTTAGAATATAATATAATTATGGGTGTAAATAATACCAACCAATGTTTTTTAGATATGTTTAGGTCACAATATTATCATTATCCTTTTGTTTTAACACTTAGTTGAACCCTTTAACTTTTACCATAACAACATTGATTTTTACTATTTGGGGTTAATATAATTACTATAAAATTCCAAAAGAACCCAAAATAGATCATTTATGCCATATATTTCTTTTTCGCGTTATTTGTAACATTTTTATATTTCTAAAAAAATTATACAATTTAATAAAATATTATTTATTTTAATGGATCATTTATACAAATTTTGATACTATTCATTAGTTGAATTTTTAAAAATATCATGAAAGATGATAAATTTGAAACAACACTAATAATATATCACTAAAAAGTCCATTTTATCATCAAAATTACTTTATGTCAATAATTTTGTAATATTACATTTATTTTAATATTTTTAAATTCATTTATTTGATGTTTTCATTAATTAAACAATTACTACATCATTATAATATATGAATAAAATTAAATTATTTATTCTATGAAAAATAAAAATATATTATTCGGATAAAGATAAATTTATTACATTTTAATTGATTAGTTATATTCAATTTTATATTGTGTATTGCCATTAAAAATGTAATAATTATTAAAAACATGAGTATGACA
Source organism: Viscum album (assembly GCA_963277665.1). Classification (NCBI taxonomy): domain Eukaryota; kingdom Viridiplantae; phylum Streptophyta; class Magnoliopsida; order Santalales; family Viscaceae; genus Viscum; species Viscum album. The sequence goes on from OY728126.1 coordinate 191,691,200, forward strand.
TTTTTAACTTAAATACAAATACAATATTATAAATTTCATATTCTAAAAAAGTGTCCAAAAAGGATATAATTTCAGTATAATGTTAAATTTAGTTAAAACCCACTCATCCAATGAAATCAAGAAAAATTTTATGGTAACTTTATATTATTATTGTATTATTTTTCCATATAATTACTTGATTTACCCTTAACCGTGGATTTTTTTAATGTTATTATTTATAATATCCAAAAATAAAGTTAATCCTATTAGAATCTAAATATGATACTGATTAAAATAATACATGTCCATTTTTTCAAATTCAATTTCATAGAAGTGGCCAAATAATATTTAACACAAATTCTATAGATGTGGAGAGAAGGAGGGTAAGAGGAAAAGTTCAAAAGTTCGGAACGTTTTTATATATAATATCAACATAAAAATGATTCCAAAAATATAAAATGGATTAATATTTGTATTTTTGATCTATTTTTACTTAAAAAAATTATTTTATTGTATAATTATAATTTAATCAAAAATTCAGTTTTGAACTAGGATGCATTATATTTCACTATTCATTAGGAAATAAACCCTCATTGAAAAATAAAAAAAAATAAACCACAAAAAATTTATATATTCTGATTTAAAACAAATTGTTTATTTTATAAAATATAATATATAATTGTTAATAATTGGATTTAAAATAGGTTCTCCACTAAAAGGTAGTAAAAATACCTTTACAAAAATACCGGGATTTATATGTTATATTGGGTTTGTTCATATATTAAACCTACAAAATATATTATATGAATTTCATAAGTATTTTATAGAATATATAAAATATATTTTTTTAATACAATTTACAAATAGTTATTCATTTATTTTATTAGGATAAAATTTCATTTTGTAAATAAAAATAGTTTTTAAAAAATTCTTTATAATTATATTCAATTAGTTGTTATATTCAATTATAAATAATTAGTAAACACGGAATTCAAATATATACTTTGATAAGATATTTAATAATATTTATAACCTCCAACTTAACCGCTTTGTTACATCTAATTGTATTTAATAAAAATACATTAGTAATATATTTTTGTTTCGTAAAATATGAAATTGTGTGTAACGTAAGCCAACTCATATTTTTGTGTATCATAATCTTAACATGGCATTGCATATAAATATATTGAGAAAAAAAAATTAAATTGAGTCAAAAATGAAAATAATGTAATGTCTTAGGATGTTAGATTCTCCACACCTAAATTGAATTGTGTCCTCACAATTTAAACATTATCTATGTTTTGATATTTGAAAATAAAAAAATGTTGATAAAATCACATCCTAAATAAGGTTAATAACACAACATATAATTAATAGGAACAAAGGGATGTGATTGTATCTACAAAACTAGGCATTCAACTATGTTAAAATTAGTTAAAACATGGATATAAAATAGAAATATAACCATCATGTTATGATGGAGAGTGGTAGTGATAATGTTAATGAGAATTTTTTGATCCCAATAAAAAAAATCAACTATGTAAATAATGGTCATTAATATTTTAAAAATTATGATAATAGGTAAAAAAAATTAGTTTCATGTCATTTTCCTAGAGTTGATAAATTCTTTCACTTTCTATGGATGTATGTAAATATACATACTTGATATAATTATATAAGGAAAATATTATACTTGTTCCTTGAAATATTTCAACATATATCTCTTAGTATATGTTTCATCACATGGTTAAGTAGTACAATAATCTATAAAACCTTATCCATTTTTCCAACCATTTCATAAATGGTTATCCTAATGTACCTTCCTTATATTAGGATCTAAAAATCAGCTCTAAGGTAGTTATTATTATCCAATTTACATTATCCATATCAATCATCTCATTATTACAACATCATTATCTTAGTATTAATAACATATTAAGGGTTATATTTTCCATCAACTATATGTTTTCCATAAAAATTACATTCCACTAAGTCACTTTTCATGGTACCATTCAACATGAAATATTGAATCCTTAATGGTATAGTAATATAGTGTAATCATTATATTTTCTATAATTCATATATCCGGAAAATCATTGATACAATACTCAAATTACTTAAGTCATGAATCCCAACGCAATAAAATCAATCCTTCCACTTCATCGATGTTAGTATAATAATATTTAGTGTAATACACTTTCCTTTTTTAGGGTATACTTCTTTGATGCATGAGAAATTCATTTTCATTGTGTCCTATATCCATGTAGTTGAAACATTGTATAATAAAAACTTTTTTCTTATCCTTTCAATACCATGTATGGGGGAATTATCTTCTAATTTATATTGATCTCACATTAATTTTAAGAAAGCACATTTTTGATTGTTTAAAAAATCATTACATATGTTGAAATACTTCTTTCCCTTAATCCATTTATCCATATTTTTTCCAATTTCCCTAATATTCTTGTGTTTCCCTCTGAATCCATAATACAAAAAGTAGTATTTACTTATCCCTTTATCGCTTGATACCATGTCCTCATATGATGAAAATTATTGGGAGATTGTTTCCATTTGAAATACCTGATTAAGACCATAAACGATATTATCCTTATTACTCTTTAGATCACATGCATCATTGAGGTTCACATCCATTATAGTAGGTTCCATATATAAATGAATACATAAACTTGGTCTAATCATATCATAATTTATAATCCAAAAATTATAAAAATAAATAACTTAAATTGAAAAATTTGTGTTTATGAAGTATTATAGTCATAAAAATGGTATCTTTGATATTTTATTATATTCATATCGTCAATTTCTACCTTTTTATTATATCCCTTAATCAATGTTTTCTAAATCTTTTTTTTTGGTTTCTACTAAAAAATCTATGATACCAACTGTAACACCGATACCCTAGTATATCGGGGCCTATACCTTACCTTATTAAATTTATATAGATAAAAGTGTCGAATTCTAGAGGACTGATCAGTTGAACAGTCTTGGAAAATATATTACACTGATGGAACATACATTAAAATTCAATACACAAAATAAAACACATACAATCCTTTGAAAACACCATCAATATCGTATATTAGCCTTGCATATCTGTTATAATATCACTCATGGTATCCGGGTAAAATAAAGTACAAGAAATTGGTGATCATAGAAGCTCAGTATGGGTAAGCGTGCATCAGAAGCTATTCTGACTAAATATACATAAAGATTATGTAAATGTCTATAATTGAAACATAATCCACAAAAACTAATTTTGAGAAAAATATTGAATTAATAAATAAAATAATTATATATAAACACTCACATGGATATTCTATTATTAGAATAATCACATGTAATATCAATAACTAATTTTTTAATGAAGGAATTCAATATCTCAAACATCAAAAAAATACCATCAAATCTTCGATCAAGATACTATAAATAAATGAGAAAAAAACTCAAACTACTTTTTCTAATGATACCTACAAATGAATCGAGGTGATATAGATGCACCCTCCCATAACATAGTAATCCCAATAAAATCCTCATATAAAAATGGTGAATCATGAATAACATACAAATTTGTATTGTAAACCTCTCAGAGGAAATGTGAATACATCAACCATAAATCATGAAATGTATCCAAATAGGACATACATAGTCAAACTGATAATAAAACCTTCAATAAAATACGGTATATGGTATTATAATAGACTAAACTCAATCTGTCATAAGATCAAACAAATCATGTTCGCAATGATGAAAATACTCTATAAATTCATTATAAATATCTTGAGAAAAATACACTTTTACATTGAAATAATTTAATTAAAATGAGTGAATTTATAAAAAAAATTACTATAAAATAAATTTGTAAGCATAGAAAGGAAGCTTCAAAACAACATGTAGTTATAATGGTGATAAAACCTTCTCAGGTTATATTAGTTACAAATTAAAATTCATCCTCTATTTATGTTAAAATATCTCTAATGTACCGCTTTTAGAAAATAAAATAATATTCATTTGAAACCATTTTCTAAAAATTAAAGCATGGGTAAAAGGCTTAAAACATTGGTACGATAACATTAACGATATTTTGTAAAATATTTTTAAGAAACATAGTCACGGATGATAAATATTTCCCATCAATAATAATGTATTAACAATCCTGAATAATGTTGGGATTGTGAAATTAAACCTAACCTTGTAATTTCCTATTTATTAGGGATCGTTAAACTCATTCATAATGGTTGAATCATGTTATTAAATTATACTAGAACTATATCTATATTGATAATAACATATACAATCCTCTTATATCATTTTTTTCATAATTTTTTTTTACTATTGTTTAAGGTGATAATTACATCATTTTATAATGATTGTGTTGTCATGTAAGTCATGTTTCTTATGAATAGTATATATTTTGTTAATATAAATAATGATGTTAAATTCATTAATATTATATTCACTGGTCATATATATTTCTTATGACCATTCATTAATTGTTACTGTGGAGAATGAATCTCCTCGCGTCGAGGAGATGGTATTCCATACATATACATGAGCGATTATATCATTCCTTTAATGGTAATGTGTATCGAATTTTTTGGTATATTAATTATATAGGATCAATATCTTGTCATATTTAATTTTTTATCAACTATATTCAGCATTATACCCATCTAAATAATGTTGTGATGAAAAACAAATTACACCACATTGTGGAGATGGTAAACCATATATTCACATGCATGGTGATATTGTTTCTCATTAGATGGAGAAAATGAGAAATATGGTTGTACAATAATAATCACAAAATTTCATAATATAGATGATACTAGAGTTGTTAATTTATTATGTAATCAACATAAGATGATGATGTATCATTAGAAATAAACATAAATTAACTTGTAAAACAATTTCCCCTTCACTACTGGACTTCATTTGGATCTCCTCTTAAGGAAATTTGGTTTGGTCTTTTTAGAGGATCAGGAAATCGAGAACCTAACTAATAATTTTTTTGAGAAATTGGTATGTTTTTTTGAGATGAAATGCCCAATTTAGATAGTGGAAGTGATGGAGGAGGTTCCTTTTTATAATAGAGGGGAGGGGCACCCTTAGAATCATTTAAAACATTAAAATAATCTAACATTATTATATATTTTAAATAGATCCAAAGTGGGTAATTTATAAGATAAGATGATAATGGGTCTAAATCCCATAAAAAAATATTTTTATACATTTTTAGGTCCCAATATTAACCTTATCATTTGGATTTAACAGTTATTTAAATCCTCTAACTCTTACAGTGATAACTTGAATTTTTTACACTTTAGGGTTAATATTGTGACAATAAAATAACAACATTACTCAAAATAGAAAATTTATGATATATTTATCCCTATTAGAGTTATTTGGTCAAATTTTATATTTTTATTAATTTTATAATATTTAATAAATTATAATTTATTTTATTGATTAATTTACGTCAATTTGGAAACTATTCATTATTTGTCTTTCTAAAAATAGCATGAATGAATGATAAATTTGAAAAAACAGTTATAATATATCAAACAAATATATCATTTATCAATTTTATTACAGTATTTACTTAATTATGTCTAATTATATTTATTTTAGTATTTTAATATCTTTTATTTTATATTTTCATTAAATAGAAAATTACTCCACCATTATTATGAAAGAGTTTAATTAAATTGTATAACCTTTAATTTTTTTTAAATGATGATATATATTTATTTACTATATTTCAAATTAATATTTATTCTCTTGTTTATATTATGTATAACCATGTATTAAAAATCTAATACTTATTAAAATAATGAGTATGCCATTTTCAACTTATCCTTAAAATATAATAAATTTCACAATCTTACTCATGTTGATTAAAAAGGTTATAATTTTGGAATAATGTAAGTTTAGTTCAAAAACCTCATAACCCATGATATTATTACAATTTATAGGGTAGCTTCATAATGTTATAATGTTATTTTTACCTTTAATTACTCTATTTTCCCTTAACCATTGTAAAAAAAGTAATATAGTTTATGTTAATAATATCAAAAAATTATCTAATCCTAAAATACAATAAATATAATATTTATGAAAACCATTAATTTTCCTTTTTTATATATTCAATTCATATAAGTGGCTAATTTATGTTGAACACTATTCCCCCAGATGTGGCGAGATGGAAGGTTAGAGAAATGTTCTACAGTTCAATAATTATTATATCTAATTTCCATATAATAATTATTATAGAAAACTAAATTTAATTTATATATGTATATTTAATATATTTTTACATTAAAATTATTTTAATGTTTAATAATTATTTAAATTAAGTCCATTTTTTAAATACCACATAATATTTCTCACAATTTATCATAAATGAAACTTCCTATAAAAATATAAAAAAATTAAACCAAAGTAAATTTATATACATGTCTATTAACTAATATGTTTATTTTGTCCAATTGGATATATAAATTTGTCCAAAAATTGATTTAAAATACGGCCACCATTCAATGGATTTAAGAATTCCATTATAAAAATATAGGGTTTAATTTGAAATATTGGATTTATTCCTATCTAATTCCAATAAAATATATTCGATGAACATAAAAAATAATTTAATGAATATATAAATTTTATATTTAATTAATATCACACACCAATATTAACTAATTTAATTTATTAGGAGAAAATGACTTTGGGATTATAAAATTATTTTTTATAAAAAACGTTCACATTATAATCTGTTGGTTCATATATTAAATTATAACTAATTTGTAAAAAATGAACTCCACTATATATTTTATTATGTTAGTTAATACAATTCATTCTTCAAACATAACATCTAGGTTATATATTATAACATTGAATAATAATATTTATATAATATAGTTTTGTTCAGTAAAACTCATCCTTACATGTAGTGCAAGACAACTCATTGTTGTGTGTTTTGTAAACATAACAACATGTTTCTTGTAAAAAAAGAACAAAAACAAAATTAAATTTATTCAAATATGAAAGCATTGTAATTTCTTTGGGGTGTTAAAATTGAAATATTTAATACATTAAATCTAATATCAAGCTTTCCTAAACAATTAAAAAGACAGCCGAATCTCAAAAATCTCCTATCCTTCCTCAGTTATTTTTGTAATAAAATTTAAAAACATTTATCATGGCCTTCTCAATTCAACTTCTAATAGTTCCCTGTTTTTAATGGAAAAAAACTCATCTTATACCCTTCATGAAAATTATCATTTCACAGTCCTCCACTTGTTGTATAAAAGTTTCTCTCATAATAACAAGTATTTACCATTTAAATATCTCATCAAAAACCATTTGAGATACAACAAGAAGAATTGCTAAAATGTTACATCCAATTGCATTAAATGAATCCATAATTTTTTTACACATCACCACTTAATCTACACACACATATCGCCTACATGAAAACAAATGAAACAATTGTGCATAATAATATCCCCCTTTGTATTTTTTTTAAATATATCTTCACATATTGAAAATATAATATACCATCTAAAATCCTTATGTCCTTTTACAAGAAAATTAATAGTATATGTGGGTCTTATCACCTAAATATATTCTTAAAAATGATCTTCTCTATTATATGAAACATTCCTTATCACTTCTATGAGTGTAATGTTCTCAAATGAATCTACTAGGAATGAACCTTTAGTTAATCATCTACATGTCTTTGTGGGATAACCCAATGTATAAAACAAGAGATATAAAACCACAATGATCTATGCTTTCATTAAATTATCATGTATATGAAATAATGTTAAAAATTATAAAACACATTAATATTATTGGAAATAATCTTATTTAATAGTGTAATGATAAATTATGCACACACATCAACAACAACATAATAGATTTTATGTGCTAAAAAATATGTCCCCATTTATATTATCATGACAACAATCAATCTGTATCACTTTATTGATCATATAATAAAATTAAGAATAGGGTTGAAAATGAGATTAAAATTCCTTGATCTCTAGATATTAATGTATCTGATGGTTTTTTCAAATCATAAGGTTCCCCCTTATGGGACGGAATACATCATCATCATGTAAATTTATAAACCCCATTATGATAAATAAATCACCTAAAAGTTTCTTTTGTGTATTTTATAACACATAAAATAAATGGGAATAATGGGTAACCTCTTTTTTGTTTATAATAAACATTAAATGTGAGAGTTTTCTCTCAGTATGTCTTTCTTCTTCTTTCCATGCTCTTATAGGATTTTGAATATTTCTTGTTGACATGATTCATAGATTGTGAACGTATTTTATTCCCATGAAATTATTCTTTGTGAGAAATATAATTTCCACCTACATCAAATGTAGAAAAACCTATTTCAAAATTTGATTTATATCCCACCAAGATTGTTAATATGTGTGCCTAATTTTTTCCATAATACACACTTAGTTGTGGATAATTATCTTGATCTAAAAAATTATTTCTAATTTCCAACATAATGAGCCTATTCCTAGGATACTAAATCTTTTATAAATTCAAAGGATTAGTGTGTGTCCTTAAGGATTCATTACCGATACATTAACTTCTCCATGTGAAATTATTATCCATAATTGTGGGATTAAAGAATATCAAACATTTACCCTAAAATTCACATATCATTAGGCAAATTATTGTTTGAGATATTGCAATTTTTTAAGTTCTTATTAAATATTTGGGCGTTTTTATTTCCAAAAATATACTCATCATGTGCTGAAGTATTCCACAATAAATTTTTTTCCACTTTAATATTTTTTTGAACCACATTTCAAGTTTTTCAGGGGACATTACATTACATTCAAATTATATATTTTGGTTTCTATTTTTTACATAAAATGTTAAGATATATTATAAGGAAATGTTAAATTTTTCATTATGGGTGTTCATATTATCCCCATGGTTTTTTATTTTAACTACATTCTCTTTATATATTTCAACCATTACATTCAAGTTAGAATAAAAATTCATACGATATTGAATCTCTAATACATGTTGTGTTTTATGAGATACTATTATGAGATTCAACTCCTTATACATGGATATTATATTAAAAATATATTAGTAAAACTCATTAATAATATAAATGTTAACCTTAGTTTTTTGTTCCTGTTTTTATTAAGATTTTATTTAAGTATCTTCTTCTATACTAATTCTTTTTTTAAGAAAAATATTTTATTAATGGATAATACAAATCATTAATGATTTTACCTTGGTATTATTTATCATTCTAGGAGTATTCATTGGTTTAAAAATTTATGGTTGTCTCCTCTTCACAACTAGAATAACTTTTTTTCTAATTCATGTGAGAGTTTCAAATAATAAATTCATTCTTCATAAGAGAAATAAATTCTACAATATTAAATGCTTAAAATTTCTCTTGAACTGGACTAAACAACTTCTCATATGGATGATTATTTAGAAAATCTTTTCCTTCCTTCTTCACTTTATGTTTTTCTAAATTTTATTAGATATGGGGGATGATTTCATTGATATATTTTTAAAATTTAATCTATAAAAACTAATTGGATTTCATGAGGTGACCTACCTAGTAATTCCACTTTTAGATCACTATGTGTGATTTACCACTGATAGGGTCAGGTGAATTAGTGGTTTATTTTGATTTTTTTTTCCAACTCAACCTCTAGAAAATTTTATGCACCTCGATCAAAACAATATGATATTTCAATATCACCTCATGTTTAATATTAATAATAGAGAGAACACAACACAATATTTACAAGGTTTGGTAATGAAAGGCCTACTTATTACCATGTTTATTAGACATCCAAATGTGGGTTATTCTCTGTAAAAAAAGTGAATAATATTTATTTTAGCTCTAACTGATATAGTACTGCAGTTACAACTGAGAAACATCATTTTATTTTGGATACAAACAAAATGTTTCTTGCTCTATCTAAAACTGAGAGACACATTCTTCTACTAGTTCCATCTAAAATACTTCACCTTATCTAAAAATAATTAGGAAAACTTCAGAAAAATTAAATTTATTGATACACTATATGATGAAATTATATATTCCACTAGTATCTGGGTATGAAATTACATTCTCTTGTACTTGCATGAGAACTTTAGAATTACTATAAACGAGACTCCTTTATCTGTTTCAATATAAATTATCCTCATTTTAATTATTTGGTATTCTTGTACACTCTTATTAAAACTCTAATGAGTTAAAAATTGATTATTTGATACAATAATGTATCATGATCTCAATAGATATTTTAATTTTGTACTAAATTTTTCATAACCTTCATGCACATATTTATGCACTAACAATAAACAACATGTGGTTTAAATAAATTACATGATTTAAATTTTTCATTTAAATCCCCATTTAATAAGTGTTTATAAATAAAAATAATTATTATATTAATTTAAAATATTAATACATGAATGTTCTAATTTATTATTATTATAATTTTTAAATAATAGAATGATTTGTTTATGTATTACAACATATAGGTTATCACAAACACATAAGGGATTTAGGTTCACTTCTCATTCACATGGATAATGTTGCATAACTAATTTTCCACATGTAAGAATCTCATAAATGGTATGAAACTCATAGGGAATTACCTATGGAGTATGGTCTTCCTTATTATTCATGAGGAATCATTATTTAAACACAAATGGCTCACCTATATTAATTCATGCATGTATGTCAAAAAATGAATCTCATTATTATAATTGACTAAAGGATTCATGACCATTTTTCATTACACTAAAAAAATATACAACTTCTCATGAAAAAGACGAGAAAACATAGGATTTATCAGTCAATCATGATGGGTATTAATTTTGAATACTTATATAATGATCCTCGTAATCAGGCTCGATGTACATGGCCAACATCTCAAATGAAAACAGAAGCATGGAGATTGGGGAATCTCCATTAATCATGTGGTTAAATAATTCCATGCATAATTATGTATTTAGTAGAATTAAATTAAAAATATCAAAATATTCTTTCCTTCCTTAAAAAAAATGAGTTAATGAATATCAGATACACTAGAAACTCATACACGCCATGTTAAATGTTTTGATTCTACGACCACCACTTTTTAATTTGGTATACATGAATTCAAGTGTAACTAAAAGAAATTCCACTCTTTATTAAACACATCCTTCATTTATCTATTTTATATCCATCTAAATAACTATTCTTATTCAATTATGGATATTTATCCAGAACTTCTATAGATGGATGATAGATTGCAAGAGAAACACATGTAATGTGTATCCGAATCCCTAGATCATAGGTGAAAAAGACCATTAATAATTATTTTATGTCCAATTGAATAGTCTAAAGATGCTCAATAATGGATTTCACAGCACATAAATTATAGAAGAACAAACAATGAACAATTCCTCAAGTGCATGAGGAAGAAAATACATGCTAACATTAATCAAATGACCATGATCAATCACATCTGAATGCTGATGTTCTTCCCACATGATTCCAAGACTATGAATGGTGTACAAATATCGTCTCTCCACATCACATCATTGATCGATTTTCTACTTCCATATTAGTTTACTCATCATGTTTAGTGGCAAGAAGCATGTTTGTGGTGTGCTCCCAGCCACCACCTTGGGCTGTTTTCCCAGACACAGTGCAGCCTATATACTTTATGGGGATTATACATGGCCCCATGCAATCATTCTATAATGCACTCCTACAACCATATACAAGATCTTTCCCTCCCAAATACTGCAATTCTATCTATCCCTTTTGGGATCCCTTTGGCATGGTTGAACTTCAGGTCCCACATAATCCCTAATTTAGATTGGATAAGGATTCCATATATGATTGTCCCATAATTTTTAATAAGGTCACCAATTTACATATAAATTTTTAATATATGAAATAGAATACAAATATTTCCTCAAATATTAATGTTTCAACCAATTCTCAACCATTGGATTTTTCTTGTTGATTATTTTTTCATGTAATTATAAATATTTTATACATGGTCATCTCAATTATCCTTCATGTAATCACAATTTTTTTTATCAAAAAATTAATTCATCTAATTCACTTAATTAAATTATTCATTTTAATGGGATTCCAATTTTTATATTTAATGTTTTCTTCAATGATATTACTGTAAAATATAACGATTGCATCAATAATCCATAAATTTACAACCTTGAGAATCTCTCAAGGATGAAATATTATGACAATAAACGAATCTAGAAAAATTTCCTAGGAATCACCACTTCATGTTCACTCATGTATTGAATCATTTTTGAGAAATGAAACACTTAAAAATAATACATTGGATCATGGAGTCATGTAGATATTTTTAAGGAATTTTTTTGGGGCCTCTTTGTGGGAAACATTGGCATTGTTATACATTTATTATAGATTATCCTACTCATATGAAATTTATTGTCACTCGTTAATGTGAAATTTTTTTGTTTATGTATATGTTTGACATTTGCAATTATTTTAGATAGATGATATATATATATATATATTTAATAATTTATAAAATGGAATAAAATTATATATATATATATATATATATTAATTTATATTATATATATTTATAATCTTGTAGAACAGTTATTCTCGAAATATAGGTAGGCTTAGTGGGATGGTTCATATTTTTTATATGTTCACAATCTATTTATTTCAACAAAAATTAATTGTAACAACCAATGAAGACCTAACATATATTTAGGAGGGAAAATGAATACCACTTGGCTACCACTATTACCCTTTCAATATATATGCCATCCTATAGTAATTGGTATGTGTTCTTGTGGGGTTGGGAAATCCTAGTTCAAGTATTGTTTTAGTATTTTGGAGGGTTTTTAAAAAATTATGTAGCATCCTTTTAAAACATTTTTTAATGGATTATCCATGTGATGGTAGGGCCCATTATTTAAACTATAAATATTAATTTCCAAAATAAATATGGTGGAAGCATGAGTTAGTAGGGGAATTATGGGTTTGAATTAATTTTCTACTTTAGATTGTTCTACTCTTGTGAGTCACATACATCATGAGAAAGTGTGTATATATATGTACCTGAATGATGAAATTCTAGATCATGTGTTTCCAATTTTAGTTATACATATAATTATTATCATTTAAAGATTTAATTAAAAAATATTAATAACAAATACATTAAAAATTTCAATTTTTTATACTAGGTGATTAGATTAAAAACAAGTAGTCATACGATTCATTAATAATTGAATTAAATTTATTATTTATTTGGATAATTATTTGAAGCATAAATTTAATGTATTATTTAACATTTTTTATAATATGATAAAATATAATAAATTTAAATATTAAATTTAAGAAAAATTACTAAGGAGATGGAATTGTGACATGATTGTATTTGTGCCCCAATAAATAAAAAAAATTTATCTTTAAAAGTTGGGATCTTATATACACTCCACTAAAATTTTAATATTATACTATTTTTTCCAAAAAAAATATATGAAGGATATGAAGAACATTATACATTTATTCGACCTATAGTTAATCCCAATGTCTATAGAGAGTAGCGACACATAGTTTTAAAATAATATTTTTTTTTCTAAATAATTGATTGTTACATTCTATATAATATCATTAACATAAAAAATAAATAAAAAATAATTAAATTTTATCTCTTTAATAATGACCAATATATTAGTCAGTTATGGAAGAAATTAAAATGTGAAAAATTACAAATGACCAAAAAATATAAAATATAACATCTAAAAATGTGAAAGTCCAGATATCAAAAATATATTATAATCATCACCCCTATAGAATTTTTTTATAAATGAATTAACATTTTAGTAAACCAATCAAATTATTATAAAAATAATTATATACCCTTATTAGAAATTGTTGATAATTTTGATTGAAAGAATGAATTAAGAATTATTAGTTATAAAAGAAAATGTAGATGTTGTGATTCGACTATTATATGACCATTGGTCAACATGAATATTTGAAACTATAACCTTGAAATATAATTTTACCATTATAATTAATGTTTATATGTATAAATTATTAAGGATAATATATACATAAATAATAATTGATGGCCTCAACTCGTAGAGTTGTGATATTTAAAGCACATTTTTCAGAACATGGGATGTAGGTATTACCATAGGGGGTTTCCCTTGACCAAGACCAATTTAATATTTAGAAATTAAAGTAGCAGTGTAATAAATAAAAATATAATTTCATGTTATTAGATATTTTCACTCGTTCAATGTTTTTCGACACAACCCATAAACTACCATGATCAAACACATAACCCTTAGGGAACATGATGATATAATAAGAGGTTACAAGTATAGGCCTCACCTACATAAAGTGTATTTTTTATTTTATAAATAACATTATTATTCCATAAATTCATATTAATAATAGTTCTTATTAATAAATTTTTTTTAATAGAGAAGAATTTGATAAAAAAAAATTCAACATAAATAAAATAGAATTAGTTTTTTGAAAATATAAACAATTTAATAATAAAATCATTCATTTTGAATAAAAATTTTAAACCAAATAGCATTTTAAAACGCCCTTATCAAAATATAAATTATAAAATAATTTAAAAATGTCCTAATAAATTTTGTATAAGAGTCATAAAATTGAATATGCCTTAAAAATATATATTTTTAAATAAATAAGAATATTTATATTTAAAAGTAAAAATTACCATAATTAGATAATCGTTATGAAAAAATAACTATAATATTTGAAATAATAAATTTTTAAATTATTTAATTGTGAATTTATATGAATTTTATATAATATTTATTTTTCATTAATACTACAAAATACATTTGTAGGTTTCTGGTATATTTTAGTACATCATATTTATTTTAAAATGTTATACTAATAAACATAACATATTCCATGACCTAAATATTGTTATTTTGTTAATATTATGTATTTTAATATATATTAATCATTTTCAAAAACTATATGTGACTTTCCAATGACTAAAAAGAGAAACATTATTTTTAAAAATATTAATTTGTGGAATGTTTTGGCTTCCACAATAAAAATGTGTTAAATAATATAGGTGTGTTTTGGTGGATTAAAATATCAAAACTGTTACCCAAATTTCGAAAAACATGATAAAAAAACTGGCTAATCTAATGGTTTTTTAATTTCTACATCAATGTTTTTAAGGAAAATGTTTGCGAACTTATTATATAATCATTCCACGTTTTCTATAAATACCCACATATTTATCCATTTACAGTCACTAAAAATATATCAACTAACACATTATTGTAATTTTTTCTCCCATGGTCTCTCCCCAAGGTTTCCTCATGGCCCTAATGTCCCATCCTAATTTTATAGTGACAAATCATCAAGATAAGTGAAATCTTTACTTCTCTTTCCCATTCATGTTCCCTTTTCATGTGATTTGTCTTCTAGTTTTAGAAGTAAACTATAATGAATAATGGGTAATAAACATGATCTTTTGTCTTATTTTCTATTTAAGTTATCTTTATATGTTACTTTTCATCTTATTTTTCTTATAATTTATTATTGGGTATCCTTTTCCCTCCATTTTTTCCATTTTATAAGACCATGTTTTATACCCATCATGCTACCAAATTTATATTTAAAATTTACCACTTTTATATTAGAAGTTATCTTTTCCTTCTTATTTGAATACCCAAAATACATTTTACTTCAATGGGTATTTAGTCATATTAAAAAATTACATTTTATTCTATGATTTTCATATATGAAAACCAACTTTAAATTCAGAGGTTAAAAGTGAAACAAAAGTCAAATCTTTAGAATCTTTTATAAGTCCAGATATTGGTAATATGCTCAATATTTATTTTTCTATTGGTTATTAATAAAATGTTTTATTATGATATATATGGATCACATGAAATTAATACATACAATGAATATTCTAAGATATATCTCCAATGAATTGGGTAAATAATTCAATCTATATAGATGATAGGTTTTATGAAACCCTGGTGTATAACCATGGTACTTTTCATTTATGACACCTAGGTGATAAACTATGGTGATATGCTTATTGATGTCTAATTTAAATGTGTTATCCAAATATCCATTTATGGTTCATATTAATTTTATTATGATATTACTAATGATCTCTTATTAACGATATATTTGTTATGCTTCATGTTTTTATTGATATTCCACACGATCAGCTGTTAACTGTTTCCCTTGAATAATTCCTTACATGGCCTCATGCTCACCATTTTTATTTTATGTATGTCCCATGGATATAAAATGTAATATATATATCTTAGGGTGAACCCATTAATATGTATTTCAACATGATTAAAATAATGTTGTATGATTTTATTTATTATGTACCTTATTCCATGAAATTAAACTCTAATGAAATTTAATGTAATAAAAAGTAGGGAATTCATATATGGTATCAAAATATAGTTTACTTATTTATTGAAATTTGGATTTTAATCCTTATGAGGAAAATAAGAGAAAATTATAGATATAATAAAACATCTTATTATTTTGGTAAGTATTAAGTTAGTGGTTTCTAAAAAAATACATCCGTATCTGGATACTACTAGTGGATGTGTATCTAGATTAGATTTGCAGAGGGTTAAAACAGAAAACAGTGCATTGAGATATACTCGATTGAGAACCGATGAAAAAAATGGGCCTTCTTTCACACCTGGTTTGACACTTCGAGGGATATATTTTCTTTGTCATAATCTTTTTAAGAAACATTATGAAAGATATATAGAACATGTAATTTTTATTAGAGGATATTAACAAAAAAACATATGAATTATGTTTAAAAAAATTTCTTTTATAATTATATGATTTATAAATGTAACACCTTTCTCACAATTGTTTTTTTTTAAAACAATGAAAAATATGAGGAGCCACATAAATGATGAGTGAAATGGAAAATGCGTTGAATGTATTCTGATGGATGAAGGAATGAAAAAATTCATGAGGTTGACAAATCAACTAAAATGAGGTATCTATAAAACATTAATCAAGTCAAGAGGATGGATTCACCTTGAAGGGAACACTTTCAACTAAGTCATTCATGTGTTAACTACTAACATCATTCAGTGTATGAATCATCCAATTGATTACTAAAAAATGGATCATCTCTATAGAAAGGATTTGTTTATACACTATGTTCAATTTAAGAGATTATTACCATTGATGTATACCAATAAGAATTTGTAATTGATAAGAGTTGGAAACTAATTCAAAATAAGAATCAAATAAGGGAGATTTAAGATACGAAGTGGGAAAACTTTAGGGGAATCATTTTCAATAAATATTTGACCCATTAAATTCTAATAAAAATGGGGAAGGAATTACTTGAAATGAAATAGAAAGAAAATTATTATGTGGGAATCTATTATATGAACATTATAAGAGATTTTTTGATTCACCTATATATTTTTTATAGATCATAAGGTAATGGATAATATACTCTTCATAGGATTTATATTCCATGTATGGAGGAATCAAAAAAATTTAAAAAATAAATGTTACAACAATATAATGATGGCTGCTATTGTCACGACCCGTCCTCGGGGCCCGTGTCGTGAATACCCCAAGCCCGCCTTCCATATGCTAGGGGATGGCAACTAGAACCAAGGCTTAAATCCATGTAAAAGGGATGGCATTGCCTTTGTAAAGTAAACAAGAACCACAGAGTAAGCAAGAGGAAGAAGTAAACACTAAGTAAAAGCTGGTACAACAGTAAGTGCAGAAAAGTAAAGGGGGGCCGGAAAGACAAGCCCAACTGTAAAGTACAACTGAAAGGGGAAAAATAGCAACTGAAAGGAAAAGCCGCCGCGTCAAGCCGTCCTCTGGATGTCCCACCTGAAGGGTGAGTACAAATAGCCTCCACAGCTCCTCGGTCCAGCCGTCCGCTCTGAGTACAACCTGCCCAGAGGTCCACCTCCAGGTACTGTCCTGCTCTGCAAGCCTCCACCACGATCAGCATTGTCCGTCGTCTGCAAACAACACAATGTAGTGCGGGCATAGACCGTGCAGGGGTGAGTATGAGCTACTCAGTAGGGACCCCGAGACCCCTGAGGGTCTCCCATAATCCACAAAGGATAACCAAAAAGGACAGATAAAATCACGAAGTAACATCCGACATGGCTTAGGTATATGCCCATACATATACCTAAGTTATCAATTCTCGCTCGGCTCCAACATCCGAGCTCAAGTACAACACAGTCCACACAGGCAAGAAAAACGTAAATCCACACAGGATAGCACAACACAATCCACATAGGAAAGAAAAACGTAAATCCACAGAGGATATCAAACAGGATTCAGCTCACAAAGGATATACTTCTTCGTAAGATGATAGAGATGATCAGATGTAGCCACTGATTCATCTATGTCATCGCACCCACAAAGGATATGTAGGTACTAACCCCTGCAACGACCCACATAGGATCGATCATGAAGTGGAAACCATAGCTATTGGGAAACTCCTTCTTCATCAAGTACAGTGGTTATGCCGCTATAACCAAGCGCTTCCCTCTTACCTTGGACTGCTGTAGAACTCCACCTATCGGGTATTGTGGGCCTGCTGCTACAACCAAGTGCCCCCCCGTGCCGCTACAAACAAGCGCTCCTATGTCATGGGTCTTCCGCTACAACCATGCTCTCCCCTGTGCCGCTAAAACCAAGCGATCCTCCGTCGTGGGTCTGCCGCTACAACCAAGCGCTCCCCTGTGCCGCTACAACCAAGCGCACCTCTGTCGTCGGTCTTCCGCTACAACCAAGTGCTCCCATGTGCCGCTACAACCAAGCGCACCTCTGTCGTGGGTCTGCCTCTAAAACCAAGCGCTCCCCCTCATAGCCTCCAGAGGTACTCCTTCTATTGAGTACCGCGGGTCTGCCGCTACAACCAAGCGCTCCTCTGCCGTGGGTCTGCCGCTACAACCAAGCGCTCCCCGCTAGGCTTTCCATATCACACTGAGTCGTTCGATCAGCAGTTGTCAACTCTCAACTGGCTCTAGGGTTTCCGCACACAGCATGATCGTTCTGGTAGGGTCCACTACACAAGCTAAGAGGTCGATGCATCAACTGACATGTAGTCCGGAGTTGATGTATCCCACGATGTACCGTAGTGGTCACTGCCAAAAACACGGGGGATTCCTGTACTGTTTTCATCATCATCGCAATCGAATCCACAGAGGATCTCTATAGTCGTCGTCGTCGAAGTCACAGCCAGCACTAGGGTCCCCGCACACAGCAAGCTCGTTCGGGAGGGACCGCTCCACGAGCCGAGAGGCTGATACATCAACTGACACAAAGTCCAGAGTTGATATATC
Organism: Viscum album; assembly: GCA_963277665.1. Taxonomy (NCBI): domain Eukaryota; kingdom Viridiplantae; phylum Streptophyta; class Magnoliopsida; order Santalales; family Viscaceae; genus Viscum; species Viscum album. Next base: position 191,710,604 of record OY728126.1, read on the forward strand.
CAAAAGTTCCGTATCGTCAACAGGAACTGAACGCCGCAGACGGCGCGTCAATCGGACGCCCGGTCTGAGAGTTATTAGGTTTCTCGTCCCAGGGGCCCAGTTGGTTTTTAAAACAAAACCAACCCGACCGTACTCCACCTACATCCAAATCTCGGGCAGATTATGCCAAAAGATCCATCTCATTTAAAGGAATCCACCAAAGTCAACGGCACGTCAATCGGACATCCGAAACTCAAGATATGAGCGTTTCCGCTCCGAGGGCCCGGTTGGTTTCGTGGATGAACCAACCCGGCCGAACCCAATGTATTCTGAAACCTTGAGTGCAGTATACCAAAACGACCGTCTCGATCCAAGGATCGCGTTACTGCTGACGGCGCGTCGTTCGAAATCCCGTAGCTCATGTTACGGGAAAAAGACCTAAAACGGTCCGGAGACGGGGGGTCTGGGCCCGGACCGACCCGGCCCGACCCCCCTGTGTCGGCCGAACTGGGTCGACCCGAACTCGTCCGACATGGAGGGACCCGGTCCGGCCAGGCCAGGGCGCGGCCCGGCTCGGCCGAGCGGCCAAGCAACGCGGGAGGCGTGCATGCCCCTGCGTGACAACACCGCAGCCCCCGCGGGAGGCCGCCCTGGATCTCCCGGACGCGGCTGTGCCGTCGCGTTCCTGAACCGCGGTTCCGCGCGGCCGCGGATCCGCCTCGCCGCCGTGGCTTCAGTCGCGGCGATGTTTTCCAGGTGGCGCGCTGGGCGCCGCCGCCGCCTCGCGGCCGGCCGTTGCCGGCGGAAGCTTCCGGGGGCCACCAGAGTTGCTCCGGTGATCCGATTTCCTTCCCGTCTGTGCCGCTGTTCCTCCCGGGTTCCGTTATTCACTGTGGGATAATTAAATCGCCTCTGCGGCACATTTTGTCATCACCTTCCAAATCCGCACAACAAGGAAGAACTGTGGAGGGGTGTCGGGCCGTGTTTGTTTGGCCCGCACCCTCCACGTTAGATAATAACAATCAGGATGAATAATCCACACAAGAAAAACGTCTCAGAAACAATTTTAATAATTTAAAATTGCACTTGATCCAGGTTCCTTTGTTTTAGAAGAAAACAACTATGGGAATAAAAAGTTATTTCCAAACAAAATCCCTACCCCCTCAAGTCGTCACACACGCGTCCTTCGCGGAATTGATCTTCGCGGAAGGTGGGGATCGTCGCGTCGTCTCGATATCCGGTATTGCATCGACGAACTCCGAGGATCATGAAACAACAGATTTAATTTTTAATAATTAAATCCATATTGAGTTATAGACCACAAAGGAAAAATTAATGGACCGCAATCCCCTATGTTGTCGTTGTCGATCGAAGGTGGTCGCGGGGTTGGATCGTCGCGGAAGAAGCATCGCGGAGGGATAAGAAATGTCAGCGTCGCGGCACACGGCGTCGCGTTGTCAATTTCCACGGGTTCGGCGTTCTTCATCGGAGGCCGGTGTTCTTCATGTTCTTCGCATTCTTCACGTTCTTCTCGAAGAAGGAGGAAGATCCTTAGAGAATCTTCAAAGGTTTAACACAACATTTCAAAAGGAAGGTGTGTTGGCCTTATTTTATTAACATGCCAACAAAACAAAAACTTGTTAAGAAATGAATGAAATTAATTCATAGAATTAATTCAACGAATAAACCGCCCAATTAATTCAACGAATAAAACCGCCCAATTAATTGGTGCGTTAAGAAATTAAGAAAACGTGTCATTTGACTTTCATAATGACGGGTTTTTGCAGGTGCGTTACTTAGCGGAAAAGAAACGGTGGGGCTCATGCGGGCCCCACCTCACAAATATCCTACCAAGAGGGTAGGATATTTTTGGATAGAACCCTATCTGCATCAACTCAGCTTAAGAATCTTTAAGTGGTCTTTAAGCGGCTTTAAGTGGAATAAAAATAAAATTGTCGCACAACTTTATTTTATTTCATAACTTAAAACCCCAAAATTAAAAACCACAAACGAGCAAACGCAACTCCGGAAGAGGCGTTTCTAAGCAAATAACGGTGATGCGATTCCATCGGTGCCCTCAGAATTCGATTTCGGGCACCGGTTCAAAAGTTAGAAAAACCCGCTTGCCCATTCGCGGAACGTACCCAAGGCAAACTTCGGAAAGTGATTCCGGGCACACCGGGCTTCGGAATCAGGTGCCGTCAGAAGCTGCATCCTTGTAAAATTCCAAGGACAATTAAGATAAAAATTTCCTTAAAATTTAGGAGTCTTTATAGCTATAAATGTTGAATTATAGTTTTAAAAGATGTGGTTGTCATATTTATCAAATGAGAATAAGTGAGAAATTGGGAAGAAAAACTCAAGGAAGAACATTGATCATAGAAGTAGATGAGAAAGTGTAACTTCCCAAATTAAATAAATTTGGGAAGAATAATTCAAGGAACTAATTTATTGGGAGTGTATGGTGATGTGAATTTATATTATATGGGAATATAGCTTGTAATTTTCATGGTTAGGTGAATCATCAATATCCCAATAGTAAAGATAATGGGAAAATAGTGAGGCCCAAATGATTATCAATGATTTAAGTGTAGAAATATTAGGAACATTGAAAATCAATATCTACATTAGAAAATAGTGGAGGGGAACCACCATCAACCTTTGAATATGACAAGGGTGGAAGTTAATATTTTTTATATCATAGCTGAAAAAGTGGGGGCTCTGAGTACTGTGGTTGAAGGTACTCTCATATTGATCTCAATTGTAAAAAGTAATTTTTTTGATTCTAGTCAAATGAATACCTTTATTCCATCCATATTTTCTAATAATAAAGAATCAATCCTTGAAATTTCAGAGGTATAGTTATCAGTCACGACTCTTAGAGAAATTATTCTAGGATCAATATTGTTTAGAAATAGTTGTATAATCTTTGGTGAGTACAGTCCCATAAAAAATCATGAAGTTAATACTCTGGTGGAATTTGAAAATATACTAGTCCTGGAATGTCACTCAAATTGTAATGTTATAACCAACAACAATATAAATAAAATTTTTATAGCCTGGAATTCAAAACCTATAGTCATTTTCAAGTGACTCGCATCTGGACCTAAGGTCTATCTAAAAGCACCTCCTATAGCCTTCATTATAGAGATGATCGGTAAATATGGAGAAGGAAATGAACATATAAAGATAGAGAATGTCGCCAGAGTTTAAGAATAATTGATGTATTTTCTGTATAGTTTCTAAAACCTCCCCCCAAAAGATAGGCATAATTATACATTGAACTTATATATGGGTGAAGGATAATATCAAGGATCCCATATTGAATAGAAAATATGATGTTATAAGAATTAAATAAATAACTTCATGATCTAATATAGAATGGATTTATCCATCCATGTGTGTATCCTTGGGGATAACTTATTTTCTTTGTGAATAAGAATGATACATCAATGTCACTATGAATTGGTTAAATATACATTAAAAGATTAAATGTAAAAAAAGTACTATATCCTAACTATAGATCATTTATGATGCCAGATTTGTGGGGATAATTTCTTCTCCAAGATTGGACTCCAATATAGGTATTGTAAATTAATGGTAATGAAAAAAGATATTCCAAATACTACATTTTCAATAAGATATATTCATTGTGAGTTGATTTTTATGACTTTCATCTTGACTAATTCTAATGTTATATTTATGGATTCAATGAATTTTATTTCTTTAAGGAATATCAAGATAAAATCATGATAATTTCATTTTTCATATTATAATATATTCAAATAATAATGAGGTGTGAGGATTATATAACAGTTATTTTGGGAACACATAGGAAGAAGGTTTTTTTTGAAAAAACATCAATATGTGAATTTTTTTTACAAAAACAATACTTATTGGGGATCATTGTAACCAATGAAGGAATATCAGTTGACTCTGTAAAGGAAAAGGCTTTATAGGAGTGTCCTTATCCAACAATAGTAACTGATATTCATATTATACTTGTATTAGAAAGACATTATAGGATGTTTGTGAATTTTGTTCAGGAATTTCTAATCCACTAAAAAAATATACATGAAAAAGGGAAATGTTCATCTATATAAATGTTTGTAAAAAAAGGTTCCAAGAAATGATGAAGTTATTGGTTACTGATTTTGTGTGAATTATACCCTCAATTAAATATGGATTTGTTATTTATAGAGATGCATCTCAGAAAGTTCTTGGGTGCATATTCATTAAAAATTATAAGGTTACTGATTTTTCATTGAAACAGTTAAGGCCTCATGAGTAGAATAATCCTAAACATTACTTGGAGATAGGTATATATTGTTTCTCAAAAAATATGGAGTCCCTATCTTTATTAAGTGAAATTTTATATATCTATAGAACACCAATGATTGATGTACATTTTCTCACAATATGAATTGATTATGATAAAAATCATATGTTTGGAAACTATTAATAACTATTACTATTCAATTCATTATCACCCTAGAAGAGGAAAATAAGTTGTTGATTCATTAAGTAGGAAATGCCGTGCTGTGCGAAAATTAGGAGGAATCATGTAGATCCATTGATCAAGGACCTAGTAATAATGGACATGTTAATCATTAGGTATGGGAGATCATACACCCAATTCCAAATAATTTATCAACCATAATTACTAGATATGGTTAATATATTTGAAATAGAAGATCTTTTGTTAAAAAAGAAGACAGATACTGTAAATAAATGGACGTTTTTGAGTTTAATATTGATCAATAAGTTGTATTGAAATTTCATACTAGGATATGATTCCCATCTATCCCAAAAAATAATAAATATCTGATGTACGAATCTCTTAACACTACATTATATACACATTATAGAAGAAATATAATGTATAGATACCTTTATGATTATAACTGGTGGGATAATACAGAAAGATATATTTATGAAAACATTATAGGGTGTTTGGTGTGTCATCAAGTGAAGGTGGATCGAAAAATTCCTTAAGAGTTATTGAAAACACTACCCAAAACAACATGAATGTGGGAAAATACACTATGAATTTCATCCCAAGTATCTTAAAAACAACCTATGGAATAAATTAGAAATGGGTTATAGTGGACCAACACCCCAATAATTCCCACCGATTCATTATTCAGGAATATTAATCTGTTGGCCATGTTTCCAAGTTGTACGTAAATAAAGTGGTGATGTTTCATTGGGTGAAAACATCAATCATTTATTATTGTGATCCAAGGTTCACATATAATGTTTTGTGAATTATTAAACATGATCAGAATACTGAATTAATTTTCAGTATAACTAATCTCCCACAAACTGATGTCCAATCTAAATGTAATTTTCAGAAACACGGGGGCATGATAATAAGATGAACAATGGAATTTAAAGGTTGATGTGATCAACACCTCCAATAAATTGAGTTCTTATACAACAACTTTCAGTCCAGTATTATAATGACACCATATGATGATCTATAAAGTGATGTATAACACCTACTTGTTGGGATGATGTCAGTAATAGGAACGTTTTAGGCCTGATCATGTGCAAAAGATGACAAAAATGTATTATGTTATCCAATATCATATAATAGATCATAAGAGTCAACATAAGAGATATACTGAAAACAATAATATAGAATGGGATTTTGATTTTGGGGAAAAATGTTTCTTTTATATATCACTATAGAAGAGAGGCATGCGATTTGGAATGAAATAAAATATTATCCCTATATAAATTACCCTAATTTAAATCCATGATCATAGAGGATAAGTAGTATATTAGTTTTCATTTAAACCAAATATTTCTCATGTTCCTGATGTATTCCATATATCTTCTCTGATTAATTATATACCTTACCAGTCACATGTACTAAATCCATAGGTGGTACAATAGTAACATGAGCTCTCTTACGAGGAGCAATCAGTGGTGATTTGGGACTGTAGAGACAATGTTCTCTAAAAAAGTCTAACCACCAAATGAAATTGCAATGGAGGAACCATAAATATTAATATGTTATGTGGAAACCCTAAGATACAATATTAAATATTTAACCTCAACATTTCTCAATTGATAAAATGAATCAAAATTTTTGGGAAAAATTTTCATAATGGGAGAATAATTTAACGAACCCTAAATTTTTAAATGAATTATGATTCCTAAATAATATATTTTACCTAATATATAATATTATACATGTAAAAAATAAATAGAAACCAATAAAATTTTATCTCATTAACAATGATCATTACATTATTAATCTAATAAAACATTTAAAATGCCAAACCTTACAATTGGACAAAAATATATAACTGAACAACTAAAATGAGAAAGTATGGGTCACCATAATATATTGGAATCATCACCCCCATAGAAAAAAAAATTAGATATGAAAGAAAATATTTTTAAATGAACCAACATATTATCAGAAGGAAAATATAACATTGAGAAAAATTGTAGTGAATTTTGAGTGAAAGAATTAATTTGTATATATAGCATATAAAGGGAAATCTGACCTTGTGATTTGACTGTTATATGACTATTTATTTAATACAACTATTTGTAAATATTACTATTTATCAATATTTCAATTGTAATCTATACCCATGGTGGATAATTTTAAAATTATAATTATTGTTTATACATCAACATGAAAAATGATAATCGATACTTAAAGTAGAATTGATTGCCTCAACTAGTTGAGTTGTGTGGTTTGAATCCCATTTCTTCAAAAATGGGAGAGGGGTATTGTTATGGTGGTTAAACCTTGACCAAGACCATGATGAGCGTTAGTAAATGAATATTGAATAAAATTTCATATTGGAGAAGTTAAAATTACTTGTGACCACCATTCAGTCGATGTTAGCTGAGCCACCCCATGAAAATACCACAATCACACACATACCCTTTATTCTATTTTCTGGTGTAATAAGGGGTTTCCTATTAATGGCATAGTGACATAATGTGTATTTTTCATTTTATAAATTCATTTTTCAATCCGTTCCATTTAAAAATTGTTTTTATTAATAAAATTTTGTCATTATTTAGGTGAATCTGTTTAATTTACGTTACAATATAAATAAAAAATAATTGTATTTTGATAGAAAATATATAAAATTTTCTAATAAATCCAGAAATTATGAATATTATTCTTTTCATTAAAATATTATTTTGAAACAAACATATCATTATATAAATGATGATAAAATTAATAATGGACAAGGTAATTATTTATAATGTCAGAAATTTGAATATTCCATAAAAATATTTTTTTTAATATATATTTTTTTTAATTAAACGTTAAAAGCCTGATATTTTTATAATTTTTTTCTAGTAAAATAAACATCATATTTGAAATTAGCATGTCAAAAATTAGGTTTAGTTTAATTGAAGAGAACCTTATAAAATAAATTTTTATTTCATAGAAAGGAAAAAAATACAATTTTTGGGTTTTATTATTTTTTATGACATTATATTTATTACATAATTTTATAATAATTTATTAGAAAAAATCCAAGACCTTTGGGACATTCCAAATAAAAAAATGAAAATTCATTTTTTTAGACATTAAATTGGGGAATATTTACTTTTCTATGCGAAACAAAGTGTTAAAAAATGTAGTTTGGTTTTGGTGGAGAAAAATATCATAAATTATTCCACAAATGACCAAAATCCTATGAAAATCCCATATATAAGACAATTATCTCTCATTTACTAGAAAATATGTGTCCAAGGCCTATATTTAGAAATTTATTAAAAAACTCTTCCAGTTTGTATACAAATACCCATCCATTTATCTATTATTTTCTCTCGTAATCTTTCATTGACAATGTTTTTGATTATTTTTCCCCATATAGATATTACAAGGTTTCATCAGTCCCCAATGGTTCAATTCTAATGTTTTAAGAAAAATAAATCAAGGAAATAGAAATAATCACTAATCTTTTCCATTTAAGTACCCCTTTTATGTCATATGTCATACAATTTACAAAATACTTTATTTTGTACAGATTATATCATCCCATTACAATTAGAATATTTTCTATGAATAGAAGGATATTATCCCCTCCCATTTTAATATTTTCTTGAACCATGTTTTATACTCATAATTCTCCCCAATTTTCTTCTCAAATTTCCCTCTATTAAATGATAAATTATCTTTTCATTTTCATATGGATACCCAAATTTGTTTTTATTTCAATGTCTATTCAATCATATTTAAAAAAGAATTTTCATTTGTTTTATTTATATATTTAAATGTAAAAATTCCATTGGTGGGTTAAAAATTAAATAACTATCATGACTTTAATCACTTCTATATGCCTATATTTTGATATGAATCTCATTCTTTATTTATCCACAGTTTATTAATGAAATGCTTTATAATGATCTATTAGAATCACGTGAAATTAAGACTTATGAATGATACACCTTGATAGTGCTCTAATTCATTGGGTAATTTTTTTAATTACATAGGATTGCATGTTTTATAATAAATTGGTGAATAAAATTATTAATTTACATTTACAACATTGTGGTGATAAATAATGCTAATATACATAAGAATGGTTCATTTAATTTATATATCCACATATCCACATTTTGGTTTATGTTAATTTTATTATGATTTTTCTAACAATCACTTGATCAAGCTATATTATTATGCCTCATGTTCTTATTGATGTAATTCATGACCACATGTTAAATGTTATCATTACTTAATCCCTTATTGGGCCACATTCTCAGCCATTCCATTTGATGTATGTGCCTAGGTTATAATATTTACTAAATGTAACCTATGGTGAACCTATGAATATTTCTTTCAAGTGGATTACAATAATTTTGTATGTTTTTATGTATAATGTAAATTATTTCCACGAAACTAGACATTAAAAGATCCTCTAATTGTATAATGAAATGAAAAGTTATATAATAAAAACGTGTGATTCTATAGAGGGTCTATCTAAGATCCATCAATATTAAGGTCATCAGCTACAAGGTGAGAACCCTCAACAAAAACTTTTATAAATTACTTCATTTTTAAAGGAACCAATTATTTGGGTTGATGATACATCAAATGAAGTTTAAGAGTAGTTGGATTATATATTTCATATATATAAGAGTATTAGGATTATAAAATCACATTAGATTATATTAGACACCACAATCATTGAAAATGGAATTTGATATTCGTGGGACATAATATAAGTAGTAAAGAAAATTTACGGTATGTACATGGTGTTTTTCAAGTAATCCTTATTTTAGAATATTTATCATGATACTCATTTATATATTAATACAAAAATATTTATTGTTGTTAAATAGAAATATATTTCAGAGGGGAAATATTCTGGAATCTTTAAAATATTACTATATTTTATCTTATTTTTAGGGGTATAAGGAATCTAAATAATGGTTCTCTGTGACTGGTCAATGAGAAACATTATAGAAAATATTATTACATTCAAATATTTTTGTGTCTTTTAGTTGAGGAGATAAATATTTTATAGAGTTTCAAGAGTAAATTTTGTTTTCTTTTAGGCATGTCATACATACCATTAAAAATTGTGAGGGAATAAACCTAATGTAAATATCTGAGAGGTCTAAAAATGATGATTTTGTGGGATCCTTGATAGTGTGAGGAACTACTCTAATTTAATCTATTCTTTCCATTTCATTATTTTATATTTGGATCTATTAATCATTTATATATAATTATGTAATGTATCTCCTCGATTAAAGTTTGGATATTTTTTATAATCTCGTAGGAGTCAAAAAACCTATGGGAAAGTGGAAATAATGATGTAGGAAATGGTTCTATTCCTATATTATAGTTGGTTAATATACGAATTTATATGATTAAAAAATTATTAAAATGTTGCCTATTGATTTCATCAATATCGTGGAATTTTCTAACTAGTTATAGGCTCACATTTACTGTTATAAAAGGTTTTTGTCTCTCAATTCCCCATGTTATATTCATTATATATTATTATATATGGTTAAAAATAGGTTATTTGTATATTTATAGATAAATTATGTTATGATATATTACTACTAATACAACTAGAGTGATTCTTGGGGTATTTGTTGATAAAAGAAAAATATTTCCTTCTTCAATGGTATAATTTATTTATAGACATGTTCCCCAATGATTTTTCTATATTAAATTCTAAAAAGGATATGTAATACATTTTAGAATTTTCACTTGGAATATAAATTATTACTATTAAACGACATTTAATGGATCAGATAGCATTAAAAGAGAACGAATTTCACCTACAAGTGAAATGTCTTCATTATGTGATGAACCTATTTTTGGGGATTCTTAGTTCTTTTTGTTATGAAATTTAATGTAAACATATTGTTAATTTTCTTATTATGAATAATTAACTAGGTGAAAATAAAGATCAAAATCCATTCATAAATAAGTGATGATTTAATAAATTAGTTGATGAGAAAAAGTGGTTTTCAAAAATATATGTATGGTGTTCGTGTCATAAACTCTTAGTGGGGGAAATGGATTTCACTAAAAAAAATTATAGAGTAGTTATGGCCAGTAATAATAATAATTATTTCCCTTTGAGATAATAATTCTATTTTTGTTATTATATACCTAATAAAAATTATATTTCATTTTTTTCATGATTCTATAGTAGTAGATTTCATTGATTATATCCACCTTCATTATAAATCCCATGATAATATTTGTAAAAAAATTCCTAATATATTAATGTTCTTGTAATAGAAATATATGAATGATAAATTGAATTTATTTATATATTAATGAATTTAAATTTCATAGACATGGAGGTTTATATGTGGGAATTTTATTTAATCATTAAAAGGTAGATGTGGTTATGTAGTAGATATTTTCAGCTACTTTTTTATATATTTTATGATTTGTGGGGTTTTTATGAAATTTGAAAAACTCTATCAGGAATTTTTCATGTATTAAAACTCCCATGAGAGATCTAGTAAAAATGGTCTATGTTTTATCTTTTTATATTAGTTTCTATCATTATTTCATGATTTTAATAAGAGGATATCCATAACTGATATATTTATCTACACATATTTATGTGAATAATTAAATCTCTAATGTGTTTCCTCTTTAAATTTATTGGGTTTTGTTTGTATGGAATATCATCATATAGTGGATTATGAATCTTGAGAAATATATACTCATATGATAAAATACATAAATCTGTACCTTGAATTAGTTTTTATTTTGAATATGTTAATTTTTTATAATCAATAACTTTTCAAAAAACAAATTATGGTAAAAATTGATTAAAAAAGTCTCTAATATATCTTTCAATATTAATATTAATACGTAAGATAACATTAGTAAATTGACTGTGTATAATCATTCCATTTGGAACTATTTTTTACATGGGGAAATTGAATCATAGTTTTTTATTCCCGATATAAAAATATTCCACATCTGAAGGTACAAAAAACAAAGCAGGTATAGAGGATGATTTATGAAACAATTAAATTTTATTTAATTATGTCAAAGGACCAAGTTGAATTCAATCGTGATTATAATCAATCAAAATGATTCCATTTCTGATCAAGTCAAGTACATAAAAATCTCATTCCATGATTATGTCATTATTAAAAAACACTCAAATCATGGGATAACATTCAAGAGAGGTTATAGTATTATTTCTCAATCCTCTTTATTTTTGGTAGTTTTTAATCCCCACTACTATAAGGTAGGAGGTGTAGAAGTAATATCACACATCAAAGTGGTTATTTGAGTTTTCCATCTCAATGTTTTATCTAAACATATGTCGTCGTCATTAGTGACCTAATGCAAGGTGAGAGTAACCAATTTGTGTTGTAACACGCTTCACTTGTTAGCAGGTTAATGAAAAACATCATTCACCAATCAGTGTTTTAAAACCACTTCCTTTACATACATGAGAGTGGGATATTATTATAATTTTCACCATAATAAACAATCATAATCTCTAATGGGTCAACATATAGTGTGTGTTATTATTGATCTCCGAAAAATGATGAATAATTTCCTGTGAATCTTATAATCACTAGTTTGGGATAAATTAGGGAAAATATATGTTTACAAAAAATATGAATCCATATGGGGTACCACTAGATTATTTTCTTCTCAATGAATAATATTTATACTTCATTTATGTAAAATTTTAATTGAGAGATTCTATATTACCCTCCATCATTATTTCTTCTAAATACCAAAGATATATTTCCTTTTTTTGTTTGTTTGAGGCTATCAGTTGTAGGAATTTCAATTATCTGTGCTGTTAAAATAAAAATTGGTTATTTAGCATTGATTTTTCCATGAATCCATCAATTGATGATAGAAAATCTTTAGCTAATCTAAAAGTAGTTGACCATGAGATATATTAGTTATAATTCCTATGTTATTAATGTGAGATAAACCCTATACTTTTTAGTTAGTGGAAATGTTTTCATTTTGGTTTCATATTTCATATATCATTAATGTTTGATATCATATTGTAAATTTACTTCAAGGTATATTGGAACATTTATGATATTTGTGAAAATTTAAAAATTGAATTTTCTTTTCTATTTACAACTATTTGTTTGTGTCATATATGATGGTTTCCTTAATTTAAAAAAATAACGTTAATTCTTATCAACCCCACCTGATTAAATTAGATGAAATTTTATATAGATAAGGTGGTTCTTATATAAAATTACATATTTTTATCATTTCTTAACAAAAAATTTGAACATTAGATGATTATTTTTTTTTGGAAATTTATTGAATCATGGGATGTTAATATGTAATTGAAGAGTGGGATACAAAAATGAAATATTTGTAGTTAAACTTGTTTCCTAATAATTGTTATTGATGGATCATGGGGATGAAAAACCTGATCGGGGGATTTAAGTACTGTCATATTATATGGTTATGTATTTCATTAGAAGGAAAATTATAGTTATAATTAATATTTGATTTATTTCTGATGATGATATAATGATAAAATAGAGAATAAGGTGAACAATATATTGGGTATACATGTTGTAATAGAGTTTGGTATATGATGGATGAGTATTGAGTATATCATATACCTAGTGTTACTACTAATGGTTCTTCTAGTAATATTTTGAATAGAGAATCCTTATACGGTATTCTTGATAAATTTTTTAAATGACAAAGTTTATTTTCAACTGAAAATTTAAAACCATTTAACACAAGTTTTTATATTTCATCTTCATAATTAATGTATAATAATCCCATTTGATATCTTAATACCTCTACTCAATCATGTATTATTACCCTCTATTATGGATCTATTTTTTGAGGCCTATCTAGTAGAAGATGTTTGTTTCAGTGAGTCTAAGGTAGTTTATTACAATATCCATATTTGATTTTATTTTTAATTTTCATTTTTTGGCCATTAATCAACTTATATTTTTTATTGTTTTTAAATAATTTTATGTGGATGATAATTTTTTTGTAAATCTAAATAATTTATCATAACAAGCATTTACATTTTCATTTACACTTTGACAGTGATCCTAATCCCTATATTTCATATTTATTATTAGAGAAAGTAATTAATTTTTATAATCCCTATTTGAATTTAATATATAGAATCATGTGTAATAGAGTTCTTTATATGTGACCCATTATTCATTTGTGTACTGATATAGCGAATGATGTAACAACTGTGTGGTGTAGAGTGAGAGAAAAACCTAAAACTATTTTTAAAATAATAATGAGGGTTTCATGAAACTAATGATAATTAAAATTACATTAAATACACATTGATTCATTCCTACGATTAGTATTTTTTTATTAATTATATTAACTAAGGCTCAATTTTAAATGTTTTTTATCTTTTGTTTCTTATTTAGTACATGAAAACTAAAAAATATATTAGTTATCTTGCTAATTTATCCCATGTGATAATTTTCTACTTTTTATTCTGTATTATAATTATTTTTTCCTTCTCTTTATATAACATGAACCCTGATTTGTGATAGGTTTTATGTCACATGTCTTGAATTATATCTAGTTAAGAATTAATTTCACCATACCCGTATACTAACGGGATGCACATTGTGATCACTTTTCATGATACAATAAAGGGGAATGTAGTAAATAATAGTGTTTATTGGATATAGAGCTGGGGTCATGATTACCTTTGTGTGATTTTAATGGATTAATTAGACATGGAAATCATCTATACCCTTAACCATTGTATTTATATTACTATAATAATGGGAGTTCCTATTTTATAACATAGATTACATTTAATTTATATTTTTCATATATATGTATGATTAGTTATGTTAAATCAGGAAGAATGTTTGTATGTGAATTTTAGGATTATGTATGTATGAATTTGAAAATATATATTGATTCTAATAAATAATATTCTTCATCTACAATGACTGTGCATGAAAATATGGTAGCCTTTGGGATCGGGTTATCATGTTTCTTTTATATCATTTTTATAGGTCATCAAGAATTTCTCAAAAGAATCTCTTATGACCTAATTTAGGTTTAAAATAGGTAAACCACTTCCAACATGGATACCTATATCATCCCATAGCTTTATAGTAGCCTATGATGTTTGAGAATTATGCCTAAGGTGTTATGGATTCACAGTTATTATATTATTCATGTATACATTTAATGGATTCTCTATTGTGGATAATGTTTCTAAAGAGCCCTCATAGCCTCTATAATAATTAGACCACACATTTATTCTTCATACAATATATCTTAAACCATAAGATCCATCGATTCCCAAAACTTATAGATCAATTAATAGTTTATTGGGTGATATAGAATTATTTGGGAGTTCTTATATAACATTAAGTTTCCATCTATTAAATAAATTATATATTATTATGGATATACATATTATATTATTATTCAATGAATAGAAAATATTTAATTTGGAATATTATAATGGAAATGAGTTCCTAAACCCAGCCTCTCCCTCATTATTTTATTTTTATCAAATATTTTGATTCTTCGAAACAGAGTTTGAAAATTTTTCAATAACTCGTTAAATATAAACATGAATTCTAAATATAATAATAATAGTAAATGGATTTTTTAAAAACAATTGAATTAATTCAATAATATATATGAACATGATATTCACTAATAAATTAGTAGGGAAATATCATTTTTAATTATGGATATTTCATTTAATATAAATAAATATTTTATTCAAATAAGTAAATAAAAAACAAAATCAAAGATATAATATGTATTATTATCCTACTTTTGTCAACCAATATATTTATATTCTTGTTGTAGGTTACTTGAATGAATTAAACTAAATTAAGATGAAAATGAATCTAAAACTCAAAAAAACAATGGTAACTCATGCTTATATAATAATTATTATTTTTAGACATGATTAATGGGCTACATCACCAGTATATGTAATCATATCTCTTAGATTATACTGTCCCCCAAAGCCCGTAGTTAGAAATAATAGAATTTTATAATGACATGACCTAAATTTCCAAAATAATTTACATACACATCCTAATCACTGAAGTCCAATGTAAAGGTTAGGGGTTTCAATAACATTTATTTATAAGAGATTTCCATCATTAATTATTAAATAAAAAATTATAGAACTTATGGAAAAATGCGCATCATCTTCAAATGTGATAGAAAAATGGAAAGTGGAAACATGTCCATCCATGGTACAAATAACACATATATACCAATTATTCCAACACAATAATATATATGATAACATATATTTAAATGAAAATTGAAAAAAACATAATCTGAAAACTCATATATCAACCATCAATCAGAAACTACAATACATCATTATCATATACATGAACTATGTTAAATAGTGAAAATAATAGAGTATGAAATGAACACTCATGGGGGGATGTCTCATATTTAATGACCAAAGATATCCCATGACATCTCCATTGAATTCACCCATAACAAATCCCTAAATATAACAAAACACAACTCTCATAACCATGCCCTATGAACTCTAATTATTGACTTCCTTTACCATACCTTGATTGCACCTAAGGAAATCTATAAGAATCCCAAATTGACATGTGTAGTTTTAAGTAAATCGTATCCTATTGTTTAACCACAAAAGCCATTCATATAAACAAAAAATTATATATCATTAAATATTAGTATACGATATTTATATGTAAATAATTAGTCATTCAACATGTTTTATACATATGATAAAAATTAAAATAATAAAACTCTTACCATGCTGTTGAATTTTACATACCCTATAACATATAGTGGAGTGGACTAAACATTCATTTAAAAATATTTAAACCGAAATATAAGTGATATATATGTTATGAAGAAATAATATTTTCTATTTTGAACGGTGGAAATGTGTACAATTTCTAAGAACCTTTATGCACATAACATAGGTAAAATAGAAAGTGTATAAGGATTCAGGGGCCCCAGATAACAACAATAACTACATATATGTTCATCACTATCATTGATACCAACATACACATTATATAGTAATAATATATCCATTTACATGTATTCAATATAAAATTAAATTAGACATAGAAACATATATAATTTTAATCATTATATAATTTAGAGTCATATTCGGACCATGGGAATCCATTAAGATGACCCATATATAAATTGTAGAATTGTGTTAAAATAAATTTTATCATATATGATAACTATATATAAAGTATGGTATAAGAATACAAATAGTTATAATAATCACAAAATCATGGATTATATAATCAAATAAGAGTATATGTTTATCAAATAAATATATATATTGATTTTATTATATAAATAAATTACATTAACGTAGTATCACCCAACACTATACCATTATTAGAACCATTAATATGACTATATATATGATAAGAGGTTAATCCTCTAAATTATTTTTGAAACCAACATCCAAATCCCATAAGGAGAAAACAACAAATTGAGGAATTTTAAAATATTATATAAAGTTAAATAAAGAAAATAATATAATGTATCTAGAAATAAAAAATAGAAAAAATTAAATTATGGTATTCCCTTTTCCTAACAAACGAAAAAAATACTATATTAACTTCGTTGAGGAAAAATACTAGGAAAAATGTTATTTAGATAACCTAGAAATGGGATCTTAGAGAATTTGTCCTTTTCCATGTTGGATTATTAAAATAGAATTCAATTATGGATAAACCAATGTTTTCTTTACATAGGAGATTATCCTATAGAAATTGAATAAGGATTTCGAACATTATGGAATTATATAACCACATAGGATGATGAATAATAGATTAATGGGTATATAATCACTAAATGTATTGAGAATGAACCCAAAATCCAAAATAAATACTTTAATAGGGTTACATTTTGAATAATAAATGAATATTTTACACCTATTAAAATATTTTGTGATATATATTGAAGAAACATGGTTTTATGTGGGTTTTAATGTAATTTTTATTTTTATCTGACACCCTAGACCCGTACTCCTAGATCTGGTTCCATAAACACAATCTTTTCACACTATATTTGATGCTATCTATAAATTCATAGACATAAAAATCACATTATTACATAACATATAGAAAAAATTGTATTACACACATTCAAAAATACTTATTAGATTAGACACTTAGATAACACAGAAGAAATATAAACTAATGAAGCCCGTGTAATTTCTAAATTATTTCAATTTTTCATTAACAATAAAAGTAGTCACCTAAATCATAAAAAGACATACAAATATCCTAAAAGTTCTCTATATTGGATGTAATGATAGGAATACCATGTTAAATAATATTACTAATAAAATAGAGAAATAGAAATATAAGAAGTTTTTATTTGAAACCATAATTAAAGGAACCATAAAACTGATGCTGAAAAAATATAAACACATTATACATTAAATGGTGGGAAAAAATAATTTAAATAATTCCATTGTAAAATAAAACTATGAGCATGATATATCCATGAGAGAAATGATAATGTAGATATCAATAATAATGACATGATACAAAAATAATTAATAATGTTAGACATAAAAACGCTTTTTAATTTCTTATTAAAAAACCAACCTTCCATAGAAAGAGGTAGTTAGAAAAAATAACCTATTTTATCTCTGGATAACTGTTGATGATTTGTGGGGATGTATAATTTTGGGCCCCAAACATCACCAGATTAAGTCAAATTCATTAACCATAAACTCAACACAAAATTTCATAATAATATATAATGATATTATTACCAAATAAAAACATTTTTCATTATATAATGGATGGTATCAATGTCCAATACAACATCTATATATTCTATTAGTCAATAATTACAAAGAATTCCAATAATTTTACCCATGTTAGTAAAATAGATAACATGATCATAACCTCTCTAAATAAAGGAGTGTAATGTTAACTCAATACAAAATCAAAATTCAAATAATCATATTTTTTGGAATTAAAATATATATAATTACCTTAAATTTCCACATGTCTATAAATAAACATTCATTCCTAGTGACCATCCTTCAATGTAAATTTTCATGTTTACAAGTTATAAGTTAATGAGTATAGTATAATGTTATTTCTGGAAAAAAAATATCATAATACATTTAGAGAAATAATGTGGATGGTTTTAATTGATTATATCCCAAATTAACGAAAGGAAAAATAATAGGGTTTTGTCATAAAGGAAAAAGAAACCTAAAAAATAATTCCTCGTGATAGTATCACAAAAGAATGGATCAATAATATAATTTCCTAACACTATGAGTTCAATACCCCAAATGATAATATATTTTTATATATAGTAGGGGATAAATCATGAAACATAAACCCCATTAGTATAAATCCATATTAAGATAACAAGTGAAATGGAAGTCAAATAATAAAATATATTTCAAAAAGAAATTACATTGATTTAATTTAAAATTTTACTTCTATATTTCAATGAAAACATTTGAAAAGGTTAATTGATATATGTATAAAATATTAACATTTAAAAATAATAATAGATCCCGGAAAATAAAAAATTCTTATATTGGAGAAATTAATAGGTGTCAAAAAAGAATTTGACTCTAAAATAAAATAAATACATGTTATTATTTTGAAAATATATATGATTAAATATCATATTGTAGAAAGTGTACAATAAATTCATTGGATTTGAAAAATAATTTTGTAAAATTGGGTTACAAAATTCTATATGATAAAATATTTGGTTGGGATAACCCATGATTGGAGGGAATCATTTCATGAGGAAACATTATAACTCAAAGAAATGAGATTTCAGTTATCAAAATCCATAACGGGCAACATACTCTATGAAGCCTAAAATATTTTAAAATGTAATTTATCTAGTTAGAATTAAAACTATAATATAATACTGAATCATAGAATCAAATTTCATGATGTTCCTAAATTATATAAAATAACTTCAACTAAATTTTCAGAGCTCAAATAATGGCAATAAATTTACCAAAAACTGTTATGATTGGGGTAACACATAAGCCAAAATAATTTTAAATAAAATATAATAATTTGGATTAGTTTTTCACACAAAATACATGGAAATAATTTATATAGATTTCATGAGATATTAAATAAATATAACATTATACAATGAAAACATGTTTTATTATATATAACATGCCTCATAGAATTTAAATTGATAAAATGGAAACTCTTATGACTTGTGTAACATTTTAACCAAATCCCCTTCAAAGATAGTTCTTTTACTTGAACTATATAAACCATGATTAAAATATACCTCATTATATGATATATCAAATACGTATCATAAACACCATATAAATGGAATAAGGTTCATAAAAATAAATAATCTTAAAAGCACGAAATTTGATATGAAATCCCATACGTTGAATCCAATTCGTTATAAGTTATACTAAATATCCAAAAAATAAATAAATTATGTTCCATAAATTTATATATGAAGAAGTTAATTCATAACTATAACTGTTTATTCTCCTCATAAATTATCATTCTATATAAATATAATAGTTATCATGACACATATTTTCAACCTTATATATTAGTAACTTTTATCACATCGAACTAGTTTTGTAAAAAATAGTATTGTTATTCATTATTATTATAAATTATATTTTTCAAATATAATAATTGTATTGGAATGAATATTTCAATAAAGCATATAAATGTATAATTTCATTTGTTGTTATTTTTTTGTTAGTATTTATGAGGTTGAAATATTTTTCATGCTTGTTATAATCATTATATAACATTATACATGTAAATATGTTCTCATTTACATTCATTATATAAATTCATAGTATTGGTTAATTATTAGATTAAATAGACCTAATGTTGAACCTAATTTGATTAATGGATGATAATGTGGTGGGTTTTTTATATCATTAAAACATCATCAAAATTATGATATATTGTTTATATTAGTTTGATATATAAAAAATTTAATGAATTATAAAAATATTGAAATTTATATATACTCATTACATACAAAATAAGATATCATTTTCCTCCTAGTTATCTAGTTTTGAATATTTATATTAAAAGTTGTCATTGGTTCATTATATCAATAATATGTTCTTGAATTCTTCTTACTAGACCATTCAAGATATAATAAAAATTAAATTTGTCCATTAAACCCAACATAATGACTATCCATAAATGGAGGTGATGAAAAAATAAATGAAAATCATTCATTATATGGAGGTGGTAGTGTACACATACATATGGATACTGATTTCATTTTTCAGTGAATGAAGGAAATGATTCATATGGTTTATTGTTTTAGAAAAATAAAAAATATAAAAATATCAAAATTAGTTACTATATTAAAATTTTAGAAAATCATTTTATTATACTAATTGAAAATGAAAGGTGTTTCATTGTGCCTGTAGTATTCCACATAAATCACAAATTATAATTTCACTTTTCGTATCATGAATGAAAAATGATGATTAATTATTATTCAAAGAGCCCAATAAATTTAATTATATAAAAAATAATAATTTAAAAACAACGGAATTTGAAAGATATAATTTTAAAATAAAAGTAGATTAGAAATGTGTTATTTAAATACATTACTAATATTGTTCTAATTATGATTTCCTTTGATGATCCCCTAGTAATTGATAGAATAAGACAATATCATGTGGTCAGAAGAGAAGGAGATAGAAATTTATTTCAATGGGATAGAAAATTTGAATTATTTCAGGTGGAAACCAAATTTTTGAGAGGTCTAAGAAGGGTTGGGTAGAGGCCCCTGTTATGTGTTGTAAGAAGACAATTTTTGTAAATATTTCATCTTAATATAAATGGGGAACATGGTAAATATTTCATGTTTCTAATAAATAAAAAAATAACTTAGGGGGTAAGATAAAAGTTTAATCCAAACCTCATCACCTCAATTATATACATGTTTATAAAATGATTCAAGCCCCTTACCCATTGAAATACTACTTCTACCTTTCCATCTTTTACAACAGTCACTATTGTCTACCTAGGGTAAAAAATATTTGAGACTAAAAATAATCCCATAATTATTATATAATATTAAAAAATATTTTAAATATTTTAAATCAATTTTATTTGATTCAATTTATAAAATGGATAAAAAATAAATTTAAAAATGTATAATGTAATAAAAAAAAATTATAAAGAAAATTTTACTTCTGTTATAAAATTTAAAATAAAGGCTTTTAAATTAAATCCAAAATTTGTAAAGTTATAAAATTATTTATAAAATACATATTTGGTTAAATAAAAATGTTTTAGGAATTTATAATTCTATCTCATAACCTAATAATTCCATAGAAGTCATATTATTTTTAAAATTGGTGGTTTCCACAATTCAACTAAAGGATTTTTATAGAAAAATAAAGACTAATCATCTTATGTTTATATTATTTTTATTAACCCTAAAATGGTTTTAATTTTTTTTTGAAATAAAATTACTAAAACATGATAATTAAATATTTTAGAAAAATAAAAAATGATAGAGGAAAACTATTCATATATGCGAATAAAATTAAAACATTTTAATTTTAATTTATTATTATTGCCATTAAAATAAAAAATAGTTAATATTGTATTATCATCTAGTCACCATCCATATTTTTTTGTTGAAATAAATATTTACATAACATAGAAAAGTAATTTAAAAAATTTTCATTTCTAATAGTGAAATGATATTATTCGTCATTGTATCTATAGTAATTGAATTTTATTAATATTAAAATTTTCATTTAAATTAGTTCTATAAATATTCCATGAAGAGGTTACTCCTATAATTTCTAAATAATTCATTGGTTATCTTTTAATAGTCTAAACATGTCATGGATTAATTTTTATGGTTGTTGTGTACGGAACAAGCTCTAGAAAAAATTTAATTATTTAAAGGTAATGATATATTAATATTTTTGGGTTCCACATTCTACCCACTTAAATAAATTTCATCCTCGTAATTTTCCGTAAAATTCCCAATTAAGTTTCTTCGGAATTAAAAATAAACCATACACAGATAGATGACTGTGTGTTTATTTAGAACATATAAAGTGTTTTTCCTAAATGAAAATAATATTTTAAGGTCTTTCAAAGGAGATCTATACTATTACTAATATCACATAGTATTATTCATAGCTAAGAATTTCTAGATCCATAAGAAATAACTTCCCATGAAAAAAATATTTATTAAATAGTTATACCAAAATGGATATATATTTATAACATATTATACATTAGTTAGTGAATAATTACATGATATATGACACTAGTATGTATAGAGTGAATAATTTCTATACCTTATATTATTATTAGGTTCATAATATGTTCCTTTTAAAATGGGTTTTCCTAACAATTTCCTTTATTGGCCCTTGGATTGGGACATTGGGTTACATAATACAAAACTATCATGTAATTGAATCAATGTATTATTTTTACCTTCCATATTTCCTTCATCACAACACTTATAACATCTTCTATTCCTTTTAAGGAAATTTACACCATAATTCATTCCAAATTTTTGACATGTAGGAAATTAGATCCTCTCTACATTATGATATTAATATTTTGATTACTGATGAGATCCCATATTTCTATTATTTTGTTTCATAAGTACTTGAATTATACTCACATTGATAATCATATATGAAGATAGAGTGTTTTAATAAATCACAAGTTATATCGGTCTAGATAAAATTATGATAGGTTTTTCATTGAGGTAATTGCTACATTTTCCCTAGAACACATGGTTCCACATAGTTCAATCTATTACATAAACCAGAATATCTTACATGAGTTTTTATAATTTTAAGTAAATTATCATAAATTACCCAAGTAAAATTTTACATCAAGATGTATCACTACATAATAATACCATGAAATCTTATAAAACATACAACATAAATATACCAGAAATAGTTCAACAAATATCATGTTCAGTTTTACTTATATCATTATTTGTTGAACAAAAGATACTTTGAGTTAGGTTCTCGCATACTTATTACAAAAATCCAAAAAAATTGAGATAAAGAATTAAAATAAATTTCATTAAATATTCTAAACAAAATAATCCATGAAATTTATTCTCTAAAAATACAATTTATGATTTATCCGTGAAAGAAAATATTGATCAATATATACCTTAACATATGAATCTATAACTTTTAATATATGTTATATGTGGCCACATTACAATTAGTTTATCTAACCTAAACAAATTCAAATCCCCCATAATGGTTTCTAAATAGAATTTTTATTTAACAAAATGACATCGTCCTAGAGTGTCGATCTAGGTGTACAGTCAGTCATTGTTAACACAAACCAAGTAATGATTGAGCTAATAACAAATTCTCCCATTTTGAAGATATTTCCCAAATATATCTCTATTATAGATCCTGCATAAATAAATTTTATCCCTACAAGGATTTAATTTCTATTATAATCACATAATCCCTAATTTAACAAAATGACATAAGGTTACCCTAACCGTAGAATTCACAATTGTACTTATCCTTAGTGAATTCAATAAAATTCATATATCATAATATCTAAATAAAATATACATTATTACCCTAACATTAAATCCTACACTATCACAAAGGGTATTATATACCTTATAAATTGCAATCAATTAAAATTTTTCATCCACTAAATTATCTTCAAAAAATATAATAATCTCTAAATATATCTTAACCCTAATATAATACCAATAATGACAACACATATATTCAATATTGGATCTATTTCTATAAAAATGTAATTTACATATGATATTTACTACCAATTATAAAACCAATAACATAAATATCCCATCATTACATGGATGATTGTAAATATTTCATTATATACATTCCCATGAACATTTTGGTTTAGAGAAATAGAGAACGAGGAAAAAACAAAAATTAATAAAGCCCACGATCCATATTGTCTATTGGAAGACTATCTTTCACTATATATGAAATTTATTAATCGATTATAAATCATTATCATCTCCAATAAATTCTCTACACAAGATATAGTTTTAGAAATATCATGATTTATAAATTTCATCACAACAAAACTAAATGGAAACATAATAAAGAGTGATCTAAAATTCCCAATAAAGAAGGAATATAAATAAATCTGTAAAAAACATAAGAATGAGAAACATAATATGCATCAATCAAAAAATCAAAATGGTATAATATTCAACTAAAACATATTACTTGATATATCACACAAAACCAAACACTTGTATGATGTATTATTTATTTTTGTATTATTTTATCTGGTATTTGAGAGAGCATGATTTAAAATGGGATTGGTGGGATTATATATATATATATAAGAAATCTTTATACATGTGTAAGTGTAAAGGGGTATATGCATGCATAGGAATACATATAAGGACTCTCTTTACATATTAATGGACATAAGAATATGAACATAAGTTCTATGAGCCCTTATAAGTATGTGAACATGAATATTCATGTATGTGTATAAAGAGATGATTCGGGATCCGGTTATCAATGTGCCTTGCGTTTTAGGTAAGTTCTATATTCCTAAACCATTAATTTTAATCCCATAATTTCATGATTGATTTAAAAAATATGTTTCTGTTAAAATATAGAAATTATATTTTAGGAAAAGTTACATTTTTATTTTATAAAATACATTTACAGTCACATTTTTTGTGTTACCTAGGAATTTAACGTGGACTTCCTTTGATTATGTATGTTTTCAATACTTTTTCAAAATGTTTGATTCTGTAATTGTCATATTGGTTTTATAAATGGTTTTGTAACCCAAAATTATTGGTATTTATAGTTTTAAAAAGTGAAAGTGATCATTTTAAAATAAAAATTCAAGTTTGTAACATTGTGAATTTTTTAAAAAGGTGAAAAAAACATCTCTTGAAGGATGCCCAAATATTTTGAAATTTGATGTATGTGTAAAATTCATTATTTTTGATATGTTCATAGTGTAATGTCTTGTGAATTATTGTGATTATATAGAAGGGTCATACTCGTGATGTTTGGATTTGAATAAAACATATTTGAAACAAGGTACCTAGGGGGAAGACTAGGTCTAGTATACTAAGATGATTTGCAAGGCTGAGGCCTAGTTCCCGCTAACATGATTTATGTTAAAACACTAACTAATCAATGATAACTATGGATAAATACCACCTGACCATAGGATGTGATTCACCTTTTTTGGCTCATGTATGAGGGTGTTGTGAGTTTTTATGAATTTATAATCAAGGTATGAGGATCCTAGTACCCCACTAACCCTCACTACATTGGGATTTCCTATGGTTATTGTTATCATTTATTCTTATTCTTATTTCAATTGCGAGATTTTAGAACATGTTTAAAATAATAAAAATATCATTTAATTTCCTATATTTGGAGGATCCTAATGATTTTTTATTATTAATGTAAATCTTTTTTTATTATCATGAACCCTCTTGTATTTGATTTATTGAAAATCTATCATGATTTGGAGACTAATTTAGAAATTTAATGGAATGTGGGTTTATTTTAAATTAAATCCTATTACATTTTAATGAAAGTAATTGAAAACCCTTATTTTTATATATCTTATTTTCAAAATCAAATGACATGTTTTTCTATTCAAAAGGTGTGTCATAGAGAGTAGTTTTTCAAGAATGACTATAGAATTTTAATACTAACACCTCTAGATTCTTCTTCTCTTTTATATTAGGGTTATTCTTTCATCTCGGACAAGGTCACCATGGAGAGATGTTGGTTTAGTGGTTTTAGGTGACTAGTAAGGTTACATTGATGTATGCCATGTTTCATTACTTTTCTGCTACCAATTTAGGGTTTCTAGTTTTTATTCATTCAACTATCTATTGTTCATGGGAAAATCATTATCAACTATGTATTATTGATGAATTATTTTAGTTTCTACAATGGGTGTATTAGGAATTCCTCTAAGGCCTTGTTTTGGACCAAATTGGGTGACCAATTTGAGGTCGAGAATGGTTCGTTCCAAAAACAGTTTATTAGCGCAGGTTAGCCTATGTTATTTTCGATGTATAGTAGTTTAGAGATAGTATTGTAAGAATTAAGGTGTGTTTTAATGGGTAGGTACTTGATCACCACTAATTTAAAAGGACTCTCAATTTTATTGGGTGGTGTAAGATGGTTGTAATTGAAAATTTTATCAAGGATCTCATATGTTTTTTAGGTTTATGTTTTTAAAGGAGTATGATGTTTGGATTTTTTAATTGGGGGATTATTTTGAGAAACACCAAGTTTGGGTGTGGGGTTTTAGAGGAATTGAATGGGATGTGTGGTTACTATACACAGTCTAGAATACTTTAGGAATTCTATTAAAAATACTTTAACAAGCTCTGATTTTCTCACTTGGTTGACGATTGGCTGGTCAAACCGTGCGACCAAGCCATGTGTAGCAATTTTTCTGTAGTGATGTTGGTATTTTTTTACTTGTTGAGTGGTGGGTTAATTTATTTTTTCTTAAGGTTGGATTAGAATTGTTTTGTGGTAATTTTATCTAGATTTTAGAATGATATCAAATATGAAAAAATGGTGATTGGTTTATCAAAAAAGGGATTTCAAAAAAAAAACATTGAATATCATTGAAAGTGAAATCCGTTGTTTAGAAAAAAATCAATTCTGAATGTCATTTTGAACTTTTGGAGGGATGTGTGAAATGTGGAAAAAAATTCTTGGTAATTTGGAAATATTGTATTTTTAAATGATAAGGGGTGGTTTTGAAAATTTACAGGGCATGTTTTAAAGTGTTGTTTTGAAAGTGATTTTTCTAATTGACCCTTGGTATTAATATGGATGGTAACATATATGTATTTCTAAATTTTTAATTTGGATAGTTGTTAATTAGGATGTGTGTGTGGGTGATTGAGAGGGAATTGATCAGTTCATATGTGAAACATCATCGAATACCAGTGGTGGGTAAGTGACCTCTTAAAGTTTTTTTTGTAAAAATGGATTTAAAAAACATGGGTAATTTAAAGGGTATGAATGGTGTGAGTGGTGTGGGGTTTTCCATTGTGTGATTGGAGTTTACCTTTTTGGGCCTTTTGGTTTGGATTTTTTGGTAGTTTTTCAATGTGAATTTTGAGTTTATTTGTTCACTTGTGGATAATATGTGGAGTTTTGGATTCTGATGGGTTTTCATTTTGTTCTATTCTTTTCATAGAGTATTCCTTATAAAATTCTCAGTGTGGTGGGGGTAGTTTTCCATTGTATTTCCTTTATTGGTATTATAAGTGAATTTATGTCTTGAAAAATTTTCCTCGTCACTTTTTAGAGGTCTAATGAAGTAAATTTTAGGTTCTTGGAGTATTTCAATAAATTATGAACAAGTATTTTTCTTGGATAATCATTCTAATGAATCTACCCAAATGTTGAATCGAGAGGTGGGGATGAAGCCTTCTCACACCATGGATGACACATGAGTCGTAATTTCTTGTCTCCCACGTCTAATAGCTAAAAGAATAGAGTAATACCACTTTTTTAGTTGTATAATGAGAAGTGATTTCATTTAGAGTGGCCCTTGGGTCTAAATAAGGGGATCTGTAAGTTGTGCTATTGAAAAAGATGTTTTGTTCAGAGATCTCATTCAATATACTATGGGTTAGAAAATGCTTCCTGAAATATGTTCCCCATCCATATCGCTCTGAGTGATGATTTCACACAGTGGAAGAGAATCCATGTTTTGTGGATTTTTACCTATCCTTTTTTCTCCGATGTCAGAGTGGAAACTATTTATGTTTCCCTTTATTGTGAATTCAATATTTTGAAACATCATTTTGAGAGATCATGGTGGTCTTATTTTTGGGAATTTCTATGGTTGTGCCTTGTGGACATGAAATTATGAGAGGTTTTAATTATTTTCGAGTGGTTTTGGTTTTAGGTGGAAGACATTGGGTGATGTATAATCCTTGATAAATTATGAATTAGGGCTTGATCATGTGCCTTGTTCAATTATCTATGGTTGGACCCTTGTCATGTAGTTGGGTGGTTTCATTGAGCATTCTTCTTAATGAAACCACCTTTCTAGTTAGATCCAAAATGTTGGGAAGAACCACTGCTGATCTCATTGATTACATATCTTAGGGTGCTCAGATGTGACATTTGTTTTTAGGGGTCAGACTAGTTTTAGGTGTTTAGTTACGATTTGTTATTTGTTTCATCTTGGGAAATTATTTATTCTCTAGAAACCTAAAATTGTTTGAAAACCCCATGGAGAAAAACCCATGGTGATCCTAATATGATAATTCTTGTGTTTCCTACTCAGGATCCTAGAACACTATAACTAGTGTCTTTCTATGATTCCACGTCACCTGACCCCAACAATAGAAGTTTAGTTGGATTGGATAATTTTTCAGTTAACAAAAACTCGTGGAGATCCAAAAAAATTCATGATAGGTTCTTTGTTGAATTATATTTTAGGGGTCCATTCGTTCCTTTTTGAGGATATGTTTTGAAATATGAGTCCATAAATCCTCATTTATTAATTTTACAACTCCTTTTTTGGGATATCAATTTTTAGTGCTTTGGGTGAGAGAACGTTTTCAGTTTTTGGACTTCAGGTGGGAGAAGTTTTATTTTAATAGTTTTTAAATCATTATCTCATGCTTTATTCAATTTAATATATTTTGAATTTCTGAGGGAATAAGATTCATGGTGGTGAAAATTTTCACATAAAGACCAGACACTTATCTTTTATTTTATTTATATTTTTCTTATTTTATCTAGGGCTTCATTGAGCATCTATTCGGATTTTTTGTTGTCCAAAATTAAAAAATTTGGAGGATTTATATCTATTTCTAGGTTATCTTTCATGCTTAAGCGTAACAATGAATTTCCCTTGGGTCAGTTACTTAACAGATCCTTTTTTCATGACTTCCACATAGTTTTTCAAACCGTGCATAGCTCCCCTAGACTGTGCCAGGTCTTGGGTGTGTCTGGGGAAAAGAGAATGTGTTTTAAAATTTTGAATCCAATTATTGGAAACCATGGAATGGGATTCTTAGCCTAGGAACCAGACATCGCTGTGTTATCACACGGTTTGAAAAACCATGATGCCAAACCTTGTAGATATCATATTTTTTAAAAATCATGGGGTTTTATTTTATTTTTTTGCACATTTGTTTCCCTTTTTAACTTAATGGATTATCATACATCTTACCATATATACAGTATGTTCTCACACCCTTCCCTCTCACAATCGACCACCACCCATAGGGTCCCCACACACGCCATTGCTCTCTTCCCTCCCTCCCATAATCAATATTTCCTGTTGATTTCTTCGTTATTTTTTGACAACACCTCGAGGAATGGTATATTGTTTTCATCCTTCCCCTTTATTTTGGAATTTTGCTTTTTCCCTCTTATATAATGTGATTCGACCAAGCCCTTGGAGTATTTGGTTGACTGATTCTAACACTAGTTCTTGTTTTTAGGGGATGCAATAGGGCTCGAGTGTTGGATTCAGGTGTATTTCAGCATTCAACCATAAAAGTGAATAACTTTGGTGTTTTTGTTGTTCAAAACCATTTGGGTAGGATTTATTCTGCGATATTTATTTTTCCATGTTCTGTTGGGGTTCTCTTGGTGATTTGTTTGTTGATTGTATTTGTTAGTGGGTCTTGGTCTCCTTGAGGTGGTTTGAGTTACCAGAGTCAACAGAGACTTACATGTGTATGTATAGGTATATAAATATATATATATATATGTATGTATATGTACATTACCCATTTATATATATTCACTCATGGTGGTAAAAATATGTACACAGGGGTTAGGTTTGAATATATATATATATGAAAATTCTGTATGTGTGTATATGTAAAGGAGTATATGAATATAAATGCATGTATATAAGTAAACAACTGAATATATTAATTTACATGAGAACTTTTACATAAAGGATACATGCACTTTTATTTATGTGAACATGAATACGCATGTAATCAGAAGAAGGACTCAGGTTGTTATTGTTAAAGCACATTGAGTGTGAGGTAGGTTCCCTATGCCTCACCATTTAATTTTATTTCTATAATTTATTTATTGTTTTAAAAAATCATTTTTCCATTTTTATATAGATATTATATTCTATGAAAAGTGTCCTATGATTGTTGGAAATGATTTTACACTCACTATACATGTTTTTCCTAAACATGCAATGAGAAATTCCTTTATTTTAGAATGTATTCAGGCCAATTTCTAAATGAATGATGTCATCATTTTTCAATTGTTTTTATCACTGGTTTTAAAAATCAAAATATTTTGGAATTAGTATTTTATAAATTTATTATAATACTTCAAAAATTGTTTGTTTTGTTTGGAACATGTAGAATGTTTTACGGAAGTGGGGGAAACCCTCTAGAGGCATGCCCGTTTATTTAGATATTTTATTTCTGTGTTAATTGTGTTTTTTTGATATGTGTCTATTGAATATGATTTTTAAGTTTTGATATTTTATGGAAAGGGTTTACTATTGATGATGAGATTAATATAGAGAGAATGTGAAATTGAGTACATAGGGGGAAAATTAGGTCCAGTACACTATGTGGATTTGTAGGGCTGATGCATGTTTAACCCCAAGCAGGATTACCATTACAACATTAACTAAATAATAATGATTTTCAGGACATGACCCACTATAGTATAACCTGTGACTCCCTAGGCCCACCTCTAATTGGAAAGGGGTTGGAGACCAATGCTATGTAGGAATATCCCAAAAATGGGAGGCATAATCCCAATGTTCACATACAACATAAACATATCCAATCCCATAAAATGATTAAATGTAATATAACTAAATGAATACATGAATTCATCTATAATACAATGACCAGAGTAAGAATGCAACGTATCGAAATATAAAAAATGGACCGAATAAAATTACAACCCAAACAGTAACTAATCCATCCAGCTCTAAGGGTGGGGACTATAATCAAATGCAGGACCCCAGAAAACTCATTGATCTAACATTGAAAATCTATTCTCCGCCTGCTAATCATCCTAAAAGTACACCATAAAAAGTGTCATCGTCATCATAAGACATCACACATGTGGAAGATCTTTTTATGGGTGAGTATAAAAATACCCATTAGGAAGCCATAGAAACACTAAAAACAAAGCACCAAGTATAGATATCATGATACAAGGATATAAAAGTCAATGTGTTTTATAAATAAATAGATTTACTTAAGAAAGACACTATCCCACAAGGCGGTCATAACCAAATTCCCACCATATGATTTTTCAGGAAGAAACTCTTAGTCAGAAAGAATCAACTCCATGATTTACGCTATCAATGGAAACTCTGAACCAAGAGATCACAGTCATTGAGACTATCCCTAGAAATCTCATAAGCCTAATATTACCCTGATACTCATATAGAGGTTAAAACCTTGTACCGTTTGGGGACACCAATAACAAAATCTAGATCAACCCTCTATTTATGGTATCATATTACAATGATTCCAGAACCCCTACAAATTTGGCCTACAATATGGATGATTAATGCCTTACTCAACGAGGTCACACCAATTCCAAAACCCCAAATATGGTATAATGATTATAGGGGATGACACTTTAGTCTCACAGAGGGAAAACAAGAACACTATAAGAGAGTAGACCTCTATAAGACATCACAATCAAATATTATGGATGTAATGATACACATTACCCTAATGTAAATGGAGAAACGTATCACACTCAACCTATATTGGTCTAGACTAAAGGAATGTAGAGGTATAAGAACCCTATATGGGGGTACAGGGATTTACTATTGGTACACAGCATGTACAGGTTTCCTTATGTCTACTTGTTTTGTAAATCCACTCATGGATTGTGAATATATGAACAAACATCATGTATCCATTATACACAATGTTTAGATATCACCCAAAAATTTCTTGTGTGCCATTGGTTTCCTTTGAGTACTGATATCCTGGTAAATGTATCATCTACTGTATAAGTGGCATTGAGCGTGTCCATGTACATGGTGTTCCACTAAATGTGTACTTTTGGTTGTTTCCATGTACATCCTGAAGTACACATAGATCCATTACGGAGGAGTCACATAGTGTGTGACCAGGTCAGGGGGTGTGTGAAATTTAACATAGTGCAGAAACTGTGGCACCACATAGGGGGTCCCACACGATTTGTAATGTTACGTTACATGACTTGTAAACCCATATTTTATAGATCTTGAGGATCTCAACTACATTTCCTATGCACAATGCATCTTTGACTATCTGTGACATAGACTGTGGATTGGGGGCCAGTTTATCTTTTACTTCTTGACCAGCAAGAATCTGGGCTTATAATCTACTATGAAATAACTACATTGAGAAACTTGCACTATCCTTAAAAAACTAGGAGAAACAAATCCTTCAAAACTATCATATATGCCTCTAAACATCCACAACCATTTTTACACCATGATGACACAATAAACCAAAAATCACACCAATGGTATTGATTTCTTTCATAGAATAATGACCACAAAATGATCAAATAACATAAAATCATTGAACAACATGTCAATTATAATACCTTTGATTAATTTTCAAAGAACAGGGATTGAAAAACATAATCCATAAGCTGTTATGAATGGAACACAGAAATTGTCTATTTGGCCTCAATTCTAAGCTGTAGAAGAAAAATTATAGTGAGTAAAAAAATGAAAAATTAAAATCCCAAAAATTTAATTCTATATATGAAGCATTTATAAATTATTTTTGTAGAATTGATCCTCTTTCATCTTGGAGTATATAAAAATATGAATATCACAATATGAATCATTCCTACTGGGATTTGGAAAGATCGCCAATGAAGAATTTTTTGTATCTATCATTGATGATATCAAAAAACTCCATTGGTGCAATGATCCACGATCCAATCTAGACGAGAAGTCGATTGACCAAAATTCTCTTTTCTAGTGGTCTCAAGGTCTCCAAGGAGTAGAGCCCAACCCTAGGATAAAACCAATAACCATGTATTTATTAAAAAAACAAGTGAGTACATCAAATTAAATAAATTAAATTAAATAATGAATTTAATTTATCTTTTCAGCACACGTGATGATGATTCCAAAAACTCCTCGCATAGAAAAAGGAAATGTCACACATATGGTAAAAACACTTTCTAAACTCAAATATTCCACCATATTTTATAGACCTAAATTTTTATTTTTATTTACCTTTCTATCAAAACTGTTCACATGTGTTATTTAATATATTTAATATATTTCAAACATTTATTCTAAGACTACCAAGGCTCATAATCACATTCCATATCTACTACTATTCTTTAATATAAATTATATAATATCCAAAAATGATATAAAAAAATATGAGTCATTAAATTCTTCCCACCATTTGGTTATTAGTCCTGAATAGAGAAAACCCTAATAAAAAAGATGAGGGTATTAGGATTGCATCTAGGTCTCCCACTCCTGGGTGTTATTTTAAAGATTTACATGATGCCACCAGAAATACACAAAGGGAATCAATTTCCCATAAATGATAATCTTCTTTAGATCCTTTATCTCTATTGGATACTCTGTTAAGGTGGCTTTATCCTTGATGTCTAGCTCAACCCAGTAAATAACATGCATTGGTACGTGCACATACCTCTTCAGCTATGACATGTGGAAGAATTCATGTTCCCAGTCTAACTACGATTGTACAGCTAGGTGCTATTCCACCTCCCCAACTGTACACAATATTTGGAAAGGACCAATTAATCTCAAATATAACATGCCATCATGGACAAATATTCTCCGTCCACATCGATGTGAGACCCACACAAACACATGGTCTCTCCCTCAAACATCAGATGTCTCATTCATCAGTACAGATAAGAATTCTGATGGATCCGCGTTGTCGTCATCCACTCCTCGATGATCTAACCCTTCTCTGTAGGACTTCTCACCAACTACCAACCCATGAGTTCTCACTCTCCTGGATCAGTCCAACAATGTATTTAACTAGATGGTCACCCATAGAAACCTCAAATAGTTAAATACCAATGGTTTAGTGGTAGATTTTGTTGTAAACAATCTTTACCAAGTGTAAATGACCATAAAAACTATGACTAAAGTCCAACATGTGTGCATGTAGCATTTTCTACATGAACTGAATGCCTCACTCAGCTTGGCCATCTTTCTTGTGGTGAAACTCTATGATCAAACAAAACGGTGTCCCAAAAACCAATTGTAATAATCTCCATAAGTGTGATGTGCATTGAGTTTCATGATATGAAACAATTGTTGAGGGATCTCCATGGAATCTGATTTTCTCGTTCAAGTAGTGGAGTCACAAGCTCTCTAAAAAGTCTTATCCTGGAGAACCAGGAAGTCGGTCAACATGGTGAGGCATCCTATGATCATCTAGATGGAATCATTTCCCAAGGGTATACCTTGTTGACCCATTAATAATTCCACATATTTCCCTCCCCACTTCCTATATAGTACCTCAAGGGTTTGGGCTTAATATAAAAGAACTTGGTGCTCGACCTCCACCTACTGACAAGTGAGGAATATTGGGACAAACTCACTGAATCCTTTCTTTATGAATGTCCAACAAAACATATTTTAGAGTCCCTAGTTCATATCTTTCCACTCTAATATGTGACAACAAATGGATTGTGTTAAACACTGACCTCACCCCCCCCCCCACAACATCAAATATACCTTAATTCTTCCTCTTAAAAAGTTAATGTGCTCACAACCATGAAAATATATATAAAGAGCATGTATGATGGATATAAGAGTGTGTAAAGTGACATAGTAAGTATCTCCATGATGAAAATAAATTAATCACTATAAAATAAATTAGGAAACATCCATCGATTATAGATATGAAGAACCATCCCATCCTACAATAGACAACTCTAAATAGGATAACTTCTTTGACGCCTCATTAATCAAATAAGAACAAGATCTCCTATTAAGGGTGTAACAACCAAAAATTTAATCCATGCAATTTCTTCCTTATTGTAGTAATTTCAAAAATTATAATCACATAAAAACACATTAGGAAACACAACTCCATGTCAGGCTTAAATGAAATGCTACATCCTATGTGTCCTTTAAACATTATCATGCCAGTTCGGTGATTTGA
The DNA here is from genome assembly GCA_963277665.1 of Viscum album. Lineage (NCBI taxonomy): Eukaryota > Viridiplantae > Streptophyta > Magnoliopsida > Santalales > Viscaceae > Viscum > Viscum album. The sequence continues at coordinate 191,746,215 of OY728126.1, forward strand.
ATTTTGAAAATAAGACATATATAGTTTCAATTAATAAGTTGTTTGGAGTTTGATAGGGAAAAAATAATTTTTATGAATAGTAACATACCCTTATGAATATAAATTCTACCCTTATGAATAGGAATATGACCATTGTGAATAGTAAATACACCAAGTGTATAGTAACCTTACCAATGATAGTATAAATAAAATGTATATGTCCTATAAGTAAAAATATGATATAATTAAATTATAGTGTTGGTATTTTTTGGAATTATACATGTTAAAAAATGGAAAGGGTTAATTTTGGAAAGTTTTCCATAATTATTATTTTTTGGTCAAGGGGGAAAATCAATAATTTGAAATATATACTAAATAAATGAATTTTGTCCTCAAGCCTGAGTCACATCTACTATAAATGGACATTGGATCGAACTGACATTCCATATTTACTGTATTTAGTATTGGAATAATCACTATTTCTTATCCTGTGGACAAATATTAAATTAATGGATATACTATTGAGAAAACCCCCCTCATCTCCACTATAAATACCACCCACCCAACGTTATTTCCTCACACCACTCAATAATTATGCCTACTCCATAATTATACTCAAATATCTTCCCAAGATCCTCCCCCACATCCTGTATTCCTTAGTCTCATAAAAAATACCCAAACCTCTTCCATAAAGATTCTCTCAATGAATATATATTCCAAAAGTAATTTCTCTCTCCTTTCTTAAAATTTCCATTCAAATTTCATTTCATTTCCTATCCTCAACATCTATTATCAAAATGTCGTGATAACTCTGATATTATTGATATAATAGTATTCTATCATGTGAATGTAATATTATTAATAATACTCCTCCCTCTCACTCTTTGATTATAAAAATGAAATTATCCCCTGTGATGTGTTAATATACCAACATCATCGGTGATGCACATCCATTTTCTTTTAACTCCTTCAAAGATGTCAATAAAACCATTAAATGGTTGAAAATCGATTTTATTATTTTTTTTGAACCCCTTTTGTGTTCTGAAAAAAAAAATGTTTTCTAGCTAATTGTAAATGATGAAACAAAACATGTTCATTATAATCCAAAAACCACCAAAATTAATCTAAGACGATCATAATTAAATTTTATCTAATGGCTCATACTAATTACCAAATTAATTATAAGATCATTTAAACACTTTTAATATCAATAGTAGTATGCAATATAAATTTTTTATTTTTATCAATGTTCAACAAGAACTTCTATTCATGTGTACAGGTGTACCGTTCGTGGAAACTAATAAAAAATACTCACGAAAAATGAATTTATACTCTACTAATCATCCAAAGGCTGATAAAAGAACATAATAAAACAAAAATGAATCATAATCATGTATTAAAGGTTCAGAATTTGTTAATTAATGAATTAAATGTGATTATATTGGACATTAATGTGAAGAACGTATTCAGATACAAGGTAAGAATAAACCCCATACCCAACAGTCATTCATCGGGTTTTTCTTCATTAAATCAATTTTTAGTTTGGTTATTCTTAAAAAAATAAGTTATTAATCATTATCGTACCTTTTTGGGATATACATGTTTTCTATGGATGTTTATGATAAACAAATTGTTTTTTAATAGAACACTTCATTCCAAAAAAAATTACTTCTCACTAAAGATTGATGGTTCTTGTATGCAGTATGTTTTTACCTCTTTCATTTGGGAAACCAAAGTTTATGATTTTAGGATTTATTAAATGAAACCTACTCGTTTACATGGGTTATTTATATCCATGACTGATTTAAGTTCTATGTGGATTGCTTGATAATGTTATCATTATGATGTGACGGGTGAACCTGAAATTGTATAGTGTAATATTGATGTTATGATGTGACTAGTGAACCTATAATAATAAAGTACTCCAATGTATTGTGTAATGTGTTGAATCTCATGAATTACTGTTAAATATGTTTGATCATGATTATATCATTGTTCCCATCTATGTTTGGTAGTTAACCACTGAGACATAAGGTTTTATTTTTATGCATCGCCATATTCCAAGCTATTATATAATGCCTCTTCTCATGATTATGATGATGATTTTGTGCTTACGTTTAACATATGTTTCATTTTTTAATTTTATTATCTATCTTTTTAGTAGTATTTTAGATAACCCCTTTTTATTTATATCATCTAGGGACTACTTGTTCAAAGGAGAAGTTAAGAGCCGAAAAGATGCTAGAGAAAAAGGATTTAAATAAATGTTTTGTGTTGTAAATGTTATGCAAGGTCCTGATTTTCCAAAGAAACTGAAACTTTGGACCCTATATATGTATTGTTTTTAGGGTTTTTATCATTAAAATTATGGAAAAGTAATTTAAGAAATGTAGGGTCACGATAGTTGGTACTAGAGGAACAATCTAGTTAATTTCATAGTTATGATTAGCAAAGCTTAGTGAAAACCTATGTATGAGTCTAAGAATTTGTAAGCTCACAATAAGCATTTCTAAATGTATTTATCCCATTAGATATATTTTTATAATTAATTGAACAATGGAAGAAATTATCTATTCATGATTTTTTGAATTGTGTTTTCTTCTCACCTTTTATATTTTAGATACTATAGGGAGCCAGGAGAAACCATGCCAACAATCCATGCGAGGAAAAATGCAGTGATTTCCCGAATAACATCCCCATTTATTTTGGAGGTAGAATTAAATACATCATGGTGATGTTCACCCAGTTTGGTCAGGATATGAACTATATCCTTAATAATCTGAAACATCCCCCCTTCACCTAATAGGGATCAACTAACTATATAGTGTTTTATGTTGCAATGACCACCGATGTTTAGTGGATCTTCTGATCCACTAGTTGCGGAATAGTGGGTGAACATTATGGAGAAGATATTTTCTATGTTACAATATTTTGAGACAGATAATATGAATCTATTTGCAAATAATTTCGATAGAGAGGCCAACCAATGGTCATATTTGATTATGAAAACCAAGTCGAGAGATGAAATTGAATATATGGAGTTTGAAGACTTTAAGATAAGGTTTCATAACAAGTATTTCCCACAAAAAAATTATGAAGAAGAAGATAGATCTTATAGAGATACAGAAAAAGGATGGACAATATGTATCAGCCTATAAAGAATATTTTACAAGGAATTTAAGGTACACTTAATTATTTTTTATCAACAATGATAGGAAAATTTATAGATTCTTTAGTAGATAAAAAACTCACCTTCGAAAGTATCTTGTAATTCGATACTTTGGGAGTCATAAGTAAGTTGTTTGATGTGCTCTCAAAGAGGATATGGAGTTTGGAGAATGTTCTCTTGCCTATGGTGATATTAAACTAAATATGGATATTCATGTCTGGGGATATTATGAGAAAGGTGGATGGAAAAATCAACCACCCACATGTTAAAATAAATGGAAAAAGCAGCATAGGAAATTCTTCAATATGAGGGGGAAATGCTTCAAGTGTGAGAGAGAAGGCCGCCAAACTCAAGAGTATCAAAAAGAAATTATAAGGTAGCCAATAATGGTGGAGGAAAAGAGAGCACCAACAGTGGTCCAATGCTACAATTATAGGGAAAAAGGGAACTATGAAAGCTAGTGTACTAAACCTCGTGCCCTTGAGGGAAATCATCGTCATCATCCACCAAAGACAGATGATAAAGGGAAGGATTATTCCATCACTACTGCAGAAGTTGAGAAATAAAATGACTTCATAAAAGGTACATTTAATATTCATTGAAGAATGAAAAAGTTGTATTTTTTTTTGTTCTGTATATGTAATGACTCAGTTATGAGATCAGAGGAAAGGTGCCCCATTCCTAATTGGTGTCATGGCCTCAACTACATTCCCCAAATACCAGAAGTTTCTTACTAGCAGTTAGGGTGTTGGGTGTGATAGTGGGAAAACTATGCCCTCATTGGCATAGTAACACAACGAAATAAAAATAATATACAACAACAGAAGTAGTAATATGATAGTATAAGTAAACAAAAGAAGACGAAAGGAAAATAAACAATCAGAGAAATATATATATATATGATGAATTCCACATATATCCAGGAAAACATCAAAAAAATTCATAATGCTGGAATATAGTACAAAACCAAAGTAAAGAAGAAAACAAGTAAAATCTTGTTGCATCACAAGCCTTATCTTGGTCTCATGCTCTCCGACTCCACAACGATCAAGTACATAAAGTAGAAGGGTGCTTAACCTTATCTAAACCTACAACAACATAACCAGTTTGGTCCCAAAATCATGAATGAAACTGGGTGTAAGATTAATCCCAGTAGGAAACCACCCAAAGATCTGTTCCCGACTTTAAGTGAGTGTATATGGAAAGAAATATGTAAAATGGACCAATAAACATGAAAGTACTCAAAAGTAAACAATCCTATAGTTTCAACTACATGCATTTACATTTATTAAGTAATCAAACAAAAAATCACAAGCAACCCTCTGGGAAGTACTCACAGTATAAACCCTCAAGTTCAACCTGGACAAAGACTCTCTAGGGAAGAAATCACTATCAATTCCCCCTTTGGTCTTATAACAGTAAACTATATATACTCTAAGGAAGCACTCAATGTCCAATTCCCCATGTGGTCTCACAATGTCAAACTATGGACACTCTGAGGGAGAACTCACGTCCACCCCATATGGTCTCGGAATTTGAATGTATAACATAAACTCTGGGGAAGCCCTCAGTGTTGATTACCCCTATGGTCTAACTACACCGGGTTCTCACATAGATATTTTAGAAATCGTGAATAAATTATATCAATGAGCCAAATTAAATCACAACTTCTAAATAGATAAATAACTACAATGCATTTAACAAGCATGCCAGATAATAATCAATTCCATCCTAATAGAACTAGGCATTGAAATAAAAATTTCCTAACAAGCAGTTTTAGACCCAACAACCAATATAAAAAAAATAGGAAAAAAACACATCCAACGCAAGGTAATAAAACATATTCATAAAAAAACACCCCCACTCTAGTGAAAAAATCATAACAGGTAAAAACATGGTTAAATTATTGAAACACGAAATACACTAAACTTTAGCATTGAAAACTTTTTTCACATATATGTCAAATACATCCACATAAATATGAAAACTACGTACTTCGATGTAGTACAATCGATATAGTTGAAACTAAACATTTGAATCAAGCTAGAACATCGTATATTTAAAAAAAATGTCAAAACTGCTCATCCAAGGATATATCAAAAAAGAGGAGAAATCAAGAAAAAATGCTCTAGAAGAAGGAAAATATCACCGAGAAAATCCCAATTCCATGGACGATGTTTGATTTTGAGAACGGAAGATAGATCAGTGGATCTCAGAAGAATCAGTGATATCCATTGCTCTTGGATGAGACAAAGCTAGAAGAAGTCGGTTCTGCTAATTAGACGCGACCACTGTCCTATATAACAAATAAAATAAAAATACACAGATTTTTACCTAAGGGGTACACGAAGTGTATAGGCCTTTATCGGGATCCTTTTTAGGTGGTATCCATGTCACCCCACATGGCCCTGTACTGGTTGTTACATGGCCAGTACACCACTACATGTGGCAACCGGATACCCATCGTGTACTCCAAAGTACACATCGTGTACTCCAAAATTTCAAGATTCTCTTGTTTTCCTATAAAACACTTGAAAAATATATTCATTCCCAAAAAAAGAGATGGGATAATAAAAACATCCCCCTTAAATAAATTTATCACTGAATTTCCCTAGCATGGTGTCGATAAAGAAGAATCCTCACACATCTCCAGACATTGTGATCGTACCTTAGCCTTCATCTCTCAAATATCATCCTATACTCCACCATGCAGCCATAACACCCGTGCCTAAGGAACCAACCAGCCATGGAGAACATTCTTTTAGTGATAAACAATCTAGATAGAATGGTTCTCAAATGATGTGTCCACCTCTAACTCAACTTCCTTGGGTTAAAATACATGAGACATTTCTTAGAAGTAATGTCATAGATGTGAAATGTGGAAGACGTTGTGCACATCTCAGTACCTTTGAGGTAACTGCATCTAATAGGAAAATGGACCAAATCTCTCCAAAACCTTAAATGGCTTGACGTATCTCAGAGAAATCTTACCATGTCTCTTAATCCTCTTATGTCCCAACCTCGCTGTGACATGTATAAAATCCTAATCTCTATCCTTGAACTCTAGTAGTCATCTTCGTCGATCATCATAAGTCTTTTGCCATGAATGTGCATTTGTCATCCTCTTCCTAATAAACTCTAACTTCTTTGAGGTATCTTGGACATGATTAAGTCCCAATATAGCTGCCACTCCTATCTCCATCCAACATTGGGGGGATCGATATGTCCTACCAAACAATGCCTCATAAGGATACATCTATTTAGTTGCCTGAAAAATATTATTGTAGGAAAACTCCACCAGAGGTATGTGCTTCTCCCAAGAAGCTCCAAAATCTAGGATGCAAGCTTGAAGAATGTCCTCTAGAAACTGAATGATACGCTCGTACTGGACATCCATTGGGGGATGGTAGGTAGTACATAGAAGTACCTATGTACACAAATCCTGATGTAGTCCATGTCAGACCAGAGGAGTAAAATGGGAATCCTTATTTGAAATGATGGAGTGAAGAACCCCATGTAAACATACAATCTATCATATATGCAGCCTTCCCAGATCTTCGATGCCGAATTTATCTTTGAATGGAAAGATGTGTGAAACATTTTTTGATTTGGTCGATGACAACCAAAAATGCATAATTTCCTCAAGGCGGCCTTGGTAAGCCTGTCATGAAGTCCCTCATGACATCATTCAACTTCCACTCAGAAATGGCTAACTACTGCGAAACCCGTATAAGTTTCTGATGCTCTGCCTTCACTTGATGACATGTGGAACATCTCATCACAAAACTAGAAACATCTCTCTTCATACTCGGTAACCAGTACTGAAAGTGTATATCTCAATACATCTTGGTGACACCAGAATGAACTACCCAAACTGAATAATGAAAATCCAAAATACGGTCCTCATGTATGTCTGCTGGCATCCATACGCACCCTTGAATGTGACAGATCTCATCCTCACATATGGTACATCCATGAATAGGGTCCTCCCCTAACACACTCTCCCATAGGAATTGGACATCTGATTCTAATAGATGCCTCGTTATCACTCGATCAAGTAGAGTACAGGTAACAACAACATAAGAAAGGAAAGTCTACCATTGTCTATCATGCACCTCCAAATGCATATCAGAGAACAGAGCCTTATGCTGTCACTCACTGTTGGCCTCCTAAACTGTCTATATATGATTCCTCATGATCAGTATATCAGCCATTAGGTTTCATTTCCCACGCGTGTAAGAATGCTCAAATTCAATGGACTAAAAGGTACTAAACTCACCTTCATTGTCTCAACTATTGATCATGCTAAGTGAAGATGTACATGATACTTTCTTGGTCATTTAAAATAATAAAATTCTCTCCCAATAGACAATGTCTCCAATATTATAAATAGTGATCAACTGCATCCAACTCAAGATCATGGGTTGGGTAATTCTTCTCATTTGTCTATAACTATCGAGACCTTTATGCAACAAATACTTCCCCTTGAAAATTAATACTCCCATCCCAACACCTGAATCCTCAAAGAAAAAATTATATATCTTTCCAAGCTCTGGAATAACTTGTATTAATGTCGAAGTCAACTTCCACTTCAACTACGGAAAGGTGGAATCATTAGAATCTTTCCACAAGTACTTCACACCCATCTTAGTTAGGCCCATCAGTGGTGCTGCTAAGTGTTAAATGGCCTGTATAAAACCTATGTAGTAACCATCCAACCCCAGAATACTTTGTACATTAAATAATTTATTCAGCTGATCCAAGGAAACTACTTCTCTCACTTTCTCTGGGTGTACTGATACTCTTATCTCTGAGATAAATTGACCCAAGATGTGAATCTAGTCCATCCAAAAGTGTCATTTTTAGAGATATGTGTATTATTGATGCTCTCCTTGTGTACTGAAAATGAACTCATGATATGCAGCATGGTCGGGTCGTGTGTAAGAGTACACCAATATATCATCCACAAAAACCACCACAATGGAATATATGTATGGATGGAAAACTAGGTTCATCAGTTCCATAAATACTTCAGGCACGTTTATGAGACCAGACGAAAAAACCATATACTCATATAGACCATACATTCTCTGATAAGTTTTATGAGGTATATCACATGGTATAACTCAAAACCATTGATATCCTAATCTCATGTCAATCTTTGAGAACAATTGAGATCCTTGAAGCTGATCAAATAGATCATCGATCCTTGACAAGGGATATCCATTCTTGACTATTAAATTGTTCAACATCCTATAATTCACACAATGTATAAGGTTACCATCCACAATCTTCACAAACAGGACAGGGGAATCCCAAGGAGAAGTACTAGGTATGATGAAACCCTTCTCCCATAACTCCTCTAACTACTTCTTGATATCTTGTTACTCTGGTGTATCCATACTGTAAGGAGGAATGGACACCGGTGATGCTCATGTTAGAAGATCAACATAACAGTCTACCTCTCTCTTCAGAGGAAAAACTAAAAATTAATTTTGAAATATATCACTGAATTGATCCACCACTAGAGGAATGTACGTCTGTGAATTCCCCTGGTTATCCAAATATTAACAAGAAATATGGGTTGTAACTCCTCCCAACACATGATGCTTGGGTCCCTCTCTGCACACCTGTTCATCCCATTATCTCTTATGTAGAAACAATTCTCCCCTCGGTGAAATGAAACTCACCCTTCTGTGATAAGAATCAACAAAATCCTGGAAGGTAACTAACCAGTCCATTCTCAGAATGAAATCATAGAACGTAATATCCAAGACATAAAGGTCCCACAAAAAGTGACACCCACCAACCTCAAGAAGACACTCCTTGCACAAGAATACACTAGCCTTTCTAGTCCTCAATAGAGTGTCTAGCATCCAGATATCAGAAAAAAGTAAAAATATAGAGCCCAAGGCTCTCCACAACCACAACAGATATGATGCTATGGGAAGCCCATATATCAAAATGTGATGAAGCTAAAACAAAGGAAACTAGAATCATTCCTCCAACTATAGGGGTAAGGGATCCTACTCCAGATGGGTCTGCTCTATAGCAAAAGCCTGACCTGCACCACGACCCTGTGAAGATGTCAGCGATCCATGAGATGATCTAGCATGTAGCTATTGAAAACCCTATGTTTGACCGCCACATCCACGACCTCCACCTTAGCCTAAACAGCTGAAAGAACTCTAGTACCCATATTGATGAGAAATTAGTGGTCCTACTTATGAACATGGAGTCATATTAGAACTCCTATCACCAACTTCTAGTGATAAAATCTGACAGAAATGTTGAAGATGACCCATCCTACATCATGATCAGCACTCAGTTGGGTCTCTCGGAAAATGTGACCTGGTATGACTGTTATTCCCACATTGGTATCATACCACATTACTACCTAAATATGAATTCCACCTAGTCGGATTTCGAAGTGTAGAATCCATACAATGCTTCTTTAAATCAGAATGAGGGGTATTAACTCTGGATTCCAAGACGCCCTGGCTCCCAAACCTAGAATCCTTGAGCTTTTGCTTTTTGATTAGGACCATGTTGACTATAGAAGTGATGGAATTCAACCTGAACATGTTCACCTGATATTGGATGTCATGTCTATGACCATCCTCAAACTTCCTTCCCATGAATAACTCATCACCCCCTGGAATGGGTGTGAAGTGATGCATCACTGTGAAGCTAGAAAAAAACACCATGACTGATAGAATACCTTGATCCAAAATCATGAACTCTCAGGCTCAGTCATCCCTCAATGTCTCTGGGTATAAGTAATCAAATAAGGCACACTAGAACTCCTCCCAATCCATAACCTGATGGAACTCTTCCTGTGATATCATAGCCTTCCATCTCATGGAAGAATCCCGAAGATTGTACATACCAAGATTCACCCTCCTCTATAGAGGTGTCTCCAGATGCTCAAAAATTGATAACACAACTTCTAACCATGACTCTATAGCCTGAGGAACTCCATACCCAAAGACTATGAGAGGATACTACTACTGATTGACACATGTTAACACTACAATAGAAAGGGTGTGATGTGGTGGTCCTCAGAAAGACTTCATAAACCTCATGATGATTTCTTGGAACTGTGAATCGGCATCTGTATCCAGAATGATGGATGGTGCCAAGACATACGTGATTGGTGGATATGATGGTACTCCTGAATTAGTCATGTCTGGTGTCTAATCACTTCCCTATATCTGCAGAACAACCAGAGGATGTATCCGTGGCATGAAATTACAACTTTAATCACACTAATTAGAGTTTAATATTATCAAGGACTAAAATGAATAAGTTCATTAAAAGAACAAGGTAAGGAAAAAAATAATGTTTTACAAAACATGGAAACAGAACATGTTCCCTAAATCCTTTACATGAGAATGTTCTTTTGGAAACACTGGTCATGTAACACCCCATACACAAAGTGTATTCTCTTTGGACACGGCGTGTACATGAACCATTTTTTCCTGTTCGATATCTTATATATGATTAAACCCCAAGTTTCACATAGAAAAAAACTACATGGTGTGTTTATTCCAGAAACAGTGTGTAGTAGAATGATTTTAGTGACTCAGGTTGTGGGTCACATAGTTGAAGACACGGTCAGATATACATGATGTGTAATGATGGGACATGTAAAATCACTGGAAAATAAAGAATCTGTCATTTTAATATTTATTAATATTTCTAAATTAAATATTAATTTATTTTGAAGGGGATTCAATATTCAATGGAGTACTTGACAAGCCACCATGGGTTTCTTTGAAATCTTACATTGCACACTGATAATATAATATTTTTATTTCAAATGGTAGTTAACACCTAGTTGTTGAATTGGTGGGGATTAATAGAAACAACTTAAATATAATAATATATTTTAGTTAAATGCTTTTACATTCATCCAATAAAATTTAGACACTTAAAATGTAAATGAATCTAATTTTAAATAAAATTTACTTTAAAAGGGTGATTAACTTTTGATAGAGAACCCTTTTTAAATCATGTTTTTCTCAATTTAAATATTATATTTGACAAAATAATTTCCATATATAGAATTGGGACATAAAAATTTTACTTTCGATGAAATTTTGATATTTTTCTGATAATGTTCATTTTTAATGAATAGTGAAAAAATGCGGTATTTTAATTCAAAACTACCATTTATTAAAATTTATTTATATGGGTAGATTAACTTTATAATTGGTTTTAATTTTTAAATAGATTATATTTTTACCATTTAACCCAATTTTGGTTATAGGATGTAATTTATATTTGGAAATGGACATTAACAAGTATCAATATTTTGATGGTTATTATTTCATAAAAAAACGATTTTTTATTTTTTGACAATGATAATTAATTATAAAATTAATTAATAAAACTCCTATGTTATGAATTTGGAAGATTAGACAACTTTTTTGAATTTGGAATATCAAATTTACCTTCAAGCGATTTTTTTGAATTTTTCTGAAAACCATTAATTTTTGTAGAATAGTGAAACCACTAAGTAGTAGTTAAAACACTAACTTCTGCATTTAATTTAAATTTTACAGTTTTTGAGAATTTAATTTCAAAATTCGACACACATGGTTTTTTCTAGTAAATAAAATGTGGTTCAATAGGATGAAAATAATTTTTGGTGAATTGTAACTTTTGACATTTATTATCCACGAATAAAGATAATTAGGGCAATTTAATGTCAAAATAATGTTATAATAATAACAAATTACCTTGAAACCTGTCCTAACCTTATTTTATCTGTAATGGCCGACCAAAAAAATCCATGGGTCGATTTTGGGTCACCATGGAGCCACCTGGGTAGGATAATGGCATTTATAACTTTTTTATTTAAAGTAAAAAATAAAAATGTCATAAACATGTATTGTTTTATTAATTTTTCAGGGGGATATATATGTTATACATTCGACAATAAATATAAATTGTAAATATAGAAATATTTTATACATCATCATATTTTTTTATAATTTTTAGACATCAAATAAATAAAATTATTGATGAACCAATGATGATGTAGTGTTTACGTCATTAATAGAGGATTTAAATAAATAAGAAGATAAAAATTAACACAATATCCAAAAACATGTCCAATTTTTATTGGATGATTTATTCCTAACATGGTCCACCTTAACTTTTACTATAATGATTTTTGGCCCTTTATAAACCTAAAATCATTATATAATAATATAATATTTTTTAACTTTTCAAAAGAGCCCCTCTTTTCCTTTATAAAAAGCCCTCACTTTCTTCCCATTTCTCACACATCTCAAGAACATGGCTCGTCCAAAATATCATCTAATAACTTACCAAGATCCTATTTTCATCCTAGAAGGCTTACCATAGGTAGAAAGCACTTCATGAAACCCTTTTAGGTCAATCCAAAGGGAGTTACCCGATTTAAAGGTAACATCTCCTCTTAAGTTCTTTTGTTTTATTTTACTTCTCTAACCCCATAAACTATTTTTATTACATTTTTTATAACAAAAAAAGAATTATAAATATACAAGGATGTTTTCATGAGATGTGCTAGAGATAAAATTACCCACATCTCCATCTAAAGGGTAAATAACATTCTGTTTCAGTGGACAGCGAACTACTGCCTCACGATACGATGATTGTTCAGTTATCTCCAACCACCTATGATGGTGGACATTATGATTTAACTGTATCTAAATATGATATATATTATATTTAATTTTTATTTATTCTTATGTATTTCCCTTTTTATGTCATAACCTTATGGATCCTATAATGGGCAAATGCGATAATTTCATTAGAGTAAGTGTGAACTACCGCCCCCTCAATGTGATGTGGCTCATTTTCCCATATGTGGAAAATATAAAGGATAGTATTTATGAACATATGTAACATGTATGAAATTAAAATTATACTGAAATAATAATATAATGATGAGTCACTATGTTTTCATTTCATTAAATTATGAAATAGAAATGAAATTAGCGTTCAGGCGTACGTACGGCTTACCGTCTCCATGAACAATGCATTTCATTTCTTATCTTCAAATGTTATGTACTATTATAAATAAATATATATACTAAATATATATGATATATATTAAATCTAAATTATGAATATAATTATGGAGATAATGTACTTTTTACCACATGGAAAATTTATAATCATAAGAAGTTCATTTTTTACTCAATTTATGAACATTGACAAAATGTCTGATATAAGATCAAATAATTAACTAATTTTTATAGCAAGGTAATAAGTAATATAAAAGGAATAATATATTTGAACAATTTTCTCAAGAAATTATAAAATAACTTATGTTTATTATTCAAGAAGAACAAGGAACATACGAGTGTGTCAAGTCGGACAACGAGGTAAGGGATTCTTATCTCACTTTTAATTCCATGAGATTTCCAATGTTAACCACTTATTTATATCGTGTGGTGTATTTTGTAATGACATTGGATATATATTATTAGGATTCCATTTATATTCATCGTATTCTATGATTCTTTTGGTGGTTAGTAATTTTTGGTCATACAATTTGAATTAATACAACGTGGTAAGGGATTTTCATCTAACTTTTTATTCCTGTGAGATTCATGGTATATTTGCCACTATTTCTATTTTTTAGTGTACCAACTTCAATTATTGTAATATTTTGTTAATATAATTTAATTTATTGGTATTTAAATATTCTTTACATGATCCTTTTTTCATGGTGTGTACATTTCAAATGTTACCAAAATGGTAAGTGAATCTTTCACCCTCCTCTTTTATGTCATGACTTACTTTATATTATGTATTATAGTTTCATTTTATTAAGTGGGGGGTTGTTATTATATTCCATTAAAAATGACTATTTAATTTCCAAATTATGAGAGACCATTTATGCTCTCATCACTTGATTTTATGAATTTTTATGTGACGCTATTAGGCTGCGGAATTTTCGTAAAAGAAATTGTGTTTTCTCTTTCTTCTCAAGTTTTGTTTTCATTTGGTGTGTCATTAGAATATCCACACCATGATATTATTTCTTTTTATTATGTCCATATTATTCAAAATAATTCATATATGGATAGGATAACTTTTTCCCTGCTCTTTTATTATTTTCAAAAACCATGTTATATAGCTGTTTTGATGCAGAAATTTCATCTCCAAATCTCTCTCTCATTCTTTCCAGAAATTCTGTTATTTTATATATGTGAATTCCCATACATATTTCATTTCTATGTGTTATCATAGTTTTACAGAAATTATATATTTAATTCTGGAATTGACATACATTTAATCCTCACTCCCTTCCCATGGGTTATAAATGGCATAACGATCTTATTTTTAAGAACTTTTAAAATGTCATGATTTTAAAATGAACCTATTTCATTTATTATCTATGGGTTATTTATTAAATTTTTTATTATGATCTACGGGTATCACATTGAGGTAATGAAATATTTAGGGTGAGACTTGATAGCTCTCTAATGCATTGGGTAAAAAATTAATCTCTAGAGATGACAAGTTTCATGATTCCTTGGTGAATAACCTTGGAAATTTTTATGACACTTTGGGGACGAATCTTGGTGATATGTTCATGAATTTCTAAATGAAATGTTTCATCCACTTATTGAAGTTATAATTCATGTTATATTTAATATGATATTCACATTCTTCCATTTATAATCGCTTTATGATTTATATCATGTTCTTATTAATATTTCTCAAGATCACATGTCAACTGTTTCACAAGTTTTCCTTACTATGACTTCTACTCACCCTTTACTTTGATGTATCTCTCAAGGTTATGGGATGTAGTAATTGTACGGAGAATGAACTTATTATGAAGCCTTATAGGTGTATTAAAAAGATTTTTTATGTTGTTTTAATGTATTATGTTCCTCATTTTCAAGACATTAGACTTTAAAGATACTCTATTTGTAAAATGTAATGAAAAGTTATGTTATAAAATGGTGGGATGCTATAGGTGGTATCATAGGATAGTTTAGTTATTTAGGGAAACTAGGCTATGAAAATGTTTGGAAAAAACCAATAAGAAATTTTAAATATAAGAAAACATCCTGGTATTTTGTTGAGTATTGAGTAAGTGGTTTATCAAGCAAATACATCCATATTAGGACATGAGAAGAACTATCTTAATGTGTTGGGATGAAAAATAAAGTTATAAGAAAAAATTTATGGTTAAAACATTTTATGGTTATTTTTGAGTTTTATAAAAAGGAAAACATGCAGACTGGGTGAAATCCCGTCATGTCAGACAACACTATGGGAATCAAACCCACAACCAAAGTGTGATCGGGTTTTATCGCCTACCACTGGCCTACCTGAAGTCCCTAGTTAGTATGACTTATTCTTTTTAGTTGAATGGTATTATGGATCTAGAATAATTCGATTTTTGGAAATTATGTTTTATCACATGGATATCCTTAGTATAGGAGAATGATCTGGTTATTAAATGATAAGGGTTATTTTGGATGATGTTTTCTATTTTGGAATACTATATGCCTAAGGAAAATGAAATGCTACAAGATTTCATTAGTGGAGGAATGGTTCAAATTTTTATTTTTAAAGAATATATTTATTTAGTGTGAACATATGGTGATTTGGGTTATTTCTATAAAATAATTAACCTAGAATAGAGAATATGTGATTATGTTAATTACACTTTAGTATGAGACTTAAAGAGTTGTTGATGTTATTTGGAGATAAATATTATGATTAATTGTGGAAGACTATGTTATTAAATCCTTCTGAGTTTCGGGTTACAATCATAGTTTGCATTATTTTGAAGAATTTTAAGGACGATTGTGTATTGAATGGTATTTCTAGAACTTTGGGTACTTTATGTTGAATTTTGGAGATTAATAGTAGTGTTTCTTTTTATATAGGATTATCCTTTTTGGGGATTATATGATCTCATACTATCCATTTTGGTTTTAGTTGATGTCTAAAGGCAAGGGAAATATATAGTTCATATATTTTGGATTATGTGATTCCCTTGAAGATGGTTCTTGTGATTTTGATGTGACCACATTTTTTTTGAATGCTCATTATTTGGAGAAAATATTAGATTTTAGTACAATCTTATTAAAGGATGAAACTCTACATCAAGGTAATTATATTTCCTTATTTATTTATTATATGTAGTAAATTTATTCCTCAATATTATGAAAGGGAATGTAAAACAAACACATTATTAGTTTAAGTTTCCTACTGGGTAATCAAAGATCGTTTAACACATCATATGTTTTGGATTTTTTGGTGGTTAACTTTTTTGAAATCATGTTGTCTATCACTCTCCATCAGAACTTGACTGTTTTTTTCTCTTCCATATGCATGTTTTCTTACATGGAATTATAGTATGGGCTAACTCGGGTGACCTCTGTACGTCTCTTTTTTTCTTTTAAAGTGATAGTTTTACTCACTCTTTTTCTAATGTGGGACTCTCAATGAAGTTTCCAAGGCCGATATTTAAAGTGCGAGGATGCAATTTCCAAAAGGGGGGAAGGATGTAACATCCTAGGAAAATAATGAATATGAAATTTTCATATTTATTAATGTTTTTTAATTACATATTAATTTTATTTTAAAGGGTATTCAATGTTCAATGGCATACCTGACATGCAACAATGGGTTTCTTTGAAATCTTATGTTCCACACTAATAAAATAATAATAATATTTTAAATTGTAGATAACACCTAGCCGTTGAATAGGAGGGAATTAATATAACTAAAATAAATATGATAATATATGTTTGTTAAATATTTTTACATTCATCCAATAAAATTCAAAGGCTTAAAATGTAAATGAATCTAATTTTAAGCATAATTTTCATTAGAAGAGCGATTTACCGCCTTTTGATGGAGACCCCTTTTTAAATATTGTTTCTGTCACATTTACATATTAAATTTGAAAAAATAATTTTCCTCATTATAATATGGACATCATAAATTAGTTTGGATTAAATTTTGATGTTTTTCTGTTAATCTCCATTTTTGATGAATACTGAAAAAATCCTGTATTTAATTTCAAAACCACCTTTTAATCTAATTTATTTATATGTTTATATTATCTTTTTAATTGGTTTTAAAGTTTAAGAAGAATACATTTTTACCATTTGTCCCAATGTTGGCCATTAGATGTAATTTCTATTTGAAATTGGACATTAACAAGTATCAATCTTTTGATGGTTATTATTTCTTAAAAACATGATATATGTTTTGACAACGGGAATTAATTATAAAATTAATTAATGAAACTTCTATATTTTTAATTTAATAAAATATACATAATTTTTGAATTCGGAATATCAAATTTACCTTAGAGTGATGTTTTGGGATTTTTATAAAATCCTACAATTATTTATGAATAGTAAAACTACAAAGTAGTAGTTAAAAAACTTATTTTTTTCATTTAAATGAAATTTTTCCTCTTTTGTGAATTGAATTTCAAAATTCAAACATACTTGGTGGTAATTAGTGAGTAAATTTTTTTTCAATTGGATGAATGTAATTTTTGGTGAATAGAAACATTTGACTTTTGTTAGCCGTGATTAAAGGTAATTAGGGAATTTTAAGGTAAAAATAATGTTATAATAATAAATCATTACCATAACACTTGTCTAGACCTTATTTTACGAGTAATGGATGACCGATAAAATCCATGGATCTATTTTGGGGCCCCATAGAGACACTTTGGTAAGATAATGACATGTATAACTTTTTTTTAAAGTAAAAATAAAAATTTCATAAACATGTATTATTTACTAAAACAATTTTTACATGTGGATATAAAAGTTATCCTATAGACTATAAATATTCATTGGAAAGATAAAATGATTTCCTAAATCAATGTATTTTTTCTTAAATATCTAGACATCAAAAAAATTTATTTATGACATAATGATGATGTTGTGTTTACGTCATTAATGGATGATTAAAATAAATAAGAAGATTAAAATTAAAACAATATAAAAAACTTGTCCAATTATTATTAGATGATTTTATTTATAACATTGGACACCTTATCTATGAAATTAATTATTTTAGTACCTTTAGAAACCAAAAATAATTATATAATAAAATAATATTTTCAAACATTCCAAAAGAGCCCCTCCACTCCCTTATAAATAACCCTCACTTCATACCCATTTCTCTCACTTCTCAAGACCTTAGATCATCCATCATCTTCTCTAATATTCTACCAAGATCCCTCTCTCAAACATATAAGCCTTTCCTTAGGTATAAATCACTTTAAAACCCCTTTTGGTTCAAACCAAAGGGAGTTACCCAATTTAATGGTAACATCTTCTCTTAAGTTCTTTTATTTTATTTTACTTCTATAACCACCTAAAATCTTTTTATTCAATTAATTTATAACAAAACCAGTATTTTAAATATACAAGTATGTATTTATGAGATTTATTCAAGATACACTTACACACATCTCCATCTAATGGGTAGTGAACATATAGTTTCAGTGGATGACGAACTACTACCTCACGAAACAATGACTGCTCAATTATCTCCTACCACCTCTTAAGGTGGCCATTATGATGGAAATGTATCTATATATGATATAAAATATATTTATGTTGTCTTTATGGTTCTTTATTTTCTTTTTAATATAATACATTTATGGTTTAATAATGGGTAAACGCGATAATTGCATTAGAGGAAGTGTGGGCTACCGCCTCTTCAATGTGTTATGACTCGTTCATGCCATACGTGGAACGTATAAAGGATAGAATTTATATACTTATGTAACAGATATGACATAAATATTATACTGAATCTATAATATAACTATTAATCACTATTTTTCATTTCATTAAAATATGAAATAGAAATTATAGTAGTGTTCATGCGAACGTACGGTTTACCGTCTCAATGAACGGTGCATTTCATTTCTTATCTCCAAATGATATGTACAATTTAAAATACATATATATATATATACTGAATATATATATGATATATATGACATATAAAAGATTAATATAATTCTAGAGGTAATGGACTTTTGACCACATGGACAATTTATAATTATAACTAGTTTATTTTTGACTAATGTTCCGAACATTGACAAAATGTCTTATATGAGCTCAAATGATTTAATAATTGTTATAGAAAGGTAACAAGTAATATAAAATGAATAATAAACATGAATAATATTTTTAGGAAATTATAATGTAACTTATGTTTATTATTCAGGAAGAACAAGGAACATATGAGTGAGTCAAGTCGGACAATGAGTTAATGGATTCTTATCTCACTTTTAATTCTGTGAGATTTCCATTGTTCACCACTTATTTATAGCACAAGGTGTATTTTGTACAGAAATTGGATATATATTATTAGTATTGTCATTATATTCATTGTATTCTATGATTATTTTGGTGGTTAGTAATTTTTAGTCACATGATTCGATTGAATACAATCTGTTAAGTTATTTTCTTCTCACTTCTTATTCCTGTGAGATTCTTGGTATATTTGCCAATATTTATTTTTTTGAGGCGTATGTACCACCGTTATTGTACTTTTTTTGTAATATAATTTATTTTATGGTTATTTACATATTATTTACATGATCATTCTTTCATGGGGTGTATGTTTCAAAAGTAACCAAATCGGTAAGGGAATCTTTCACCCTCCTCTTTTAAGTCATGACTTCATTTAAATTATGTCTTATAGTTTTACTTATTTATGTAGAGGATTGTTCTTCTATAACTTTACTACTGTCCATTTTATTTCCAAATGTTGAGAGACCCTTTCCTCTCTCATCAATTGATTTTCTGAATTTTTATGTGACCATGTTAGGCTGCCGAATTATTGTAAAAGAAATCAAACTTTCTCTTTCATTTAATGTTTTCTTTTTCATGTAGAGTTTCATTAAAATATCAATACCATGATCTTATTTATTTTTACTATGTACCTATACTGAAAAATAATCCATTTATGGATGGTATACCCTTGTCTTATTTCTTTTGTTATTTTCTAAAACTATGTTATATAGCCGTTATGCTGCAGAAATTTCGTCTCAATGTTTCTCTCTCTTTATTTCATGAAATTCTCTTATTTGATATATGTGAATACCCATATATATTTCATTTATAAGGGTGTTAATAGATAAAAAATGATATATTTTATTTTGGAATTAACATAAAAGTAACCCTCACTCCCTTTCCATGGGTTTTAAATGACATAATGATATTATTTTTATGAACTTTTAAAACATCATGATTTTGAAATGGACCCTTTTCTTTTATTATATATGGGTTATTTATGAAATGTTTTATTATTATCTATGTAGATCACATTTAATTAAATACATATTATGTGTTCACTCTGATAGAACTCCAATGTATTGGGTAAATAATTAATCTCCAGATTTGACAAGTTTCATGATTCCTGGGTGAATAGCCTTGGTAATTTTTATGACACCATGGAGATAAACCTTTTTAATATGTTGATGAATGTCTAAATGAATTATTTTATCAAAATATTTAATTTATGATTCATATTCTTTTTATTATGATTTTCATATTCTTCCATAACGTGTCCCTTTATTATTTAAATAATGTTCTTATTAATATTGCTCAAGATCACATGTCAATTGTATCACTTGTTTTCATTAATGAGCCTTCAGCTCACCCTTTCCTTTTATGTATGTCTCCATGTTATGAGATACAGTAATTGCACATAGGATGAACCTATTATGAATCCTCAAAAGTGTATTACATGGATTTTTTATGTTGTTTTCATGTAATATGTTCCAGATTTCCAAGACACTAGACTTTAAAGATCCTCTGTTTGTAAAATGTAATGAAAGGTTATGTTATAAAATGGTGGGATGTTATAGGACACAATGCCTATGACCTATGCTTTGATCCACCAATCTCATTGGTCACATGGTGGGATACTCGAGTCACCATAACGTGGTGTGTAATCTTAGTACATGGAATGTTTAAGAAAGTATTATCTCAACCCATGTCTCTTCCCACACGGTTGGTCACACGGTATATGAATACACAATATTTACTTAAGAAAAACATTTTCATCCTGAACAAAAGAATACACAGCGTATAATAATCGTCACCCACCATTTATTTAGGGGTTTTCCAGACCTTAAGACTCATAAACTACTATTTAAGCCCATAAATAACTAAAACTAACGTTTAATGTTCTAAATTCTAATTTGTGAGGGACCATACTCCCCACAAATCGATGCTTGGCATCTTATACATATTCATCAAAAGGAATAATAGTGCCTCTAATCACATGATCCATCAAATTCTGATCTATGAGGGCTCATAACAGCTTAGGGACCAATGTTTGGTATTAATAAAAAAACCCAAAATATTATCAATACCCGATAAAATACCAAGTATTCTATCAAGGCATCTATCACAACAATACAAACTTCTAGCACAACAACATACAATCAGTAATGCACCCAAAATGGATTGACAAGAAATCACAACATCTGATCTCTAGAAAGTGCATATATGATGCATGATATAGCATACCCTCATATCAATGGGTTTCAACAGAAATAGAACATCAATAATTTCAATTATAAATGCACAAAGCATGTTAATCACACAATACTGAAATCAAATCAACTGTAATAATTTCAAAACAAGAAAAATTGAAATAATTGAGGTAAATTGGCTTTACCATGTACACAAGATAGCTACTCCCAAACAGAAATTAACACCTACTACATGTTCCTTCATCTCCCAATTTATAGGAAACAAATAGTAAGTCCAAAAGAAAAGGATCCCTCTAATACCACATTGTATCTTCTTGGTTCTTAGTACCACCCAATGGTTCCCTCTTCGCAGTTGGTCACATGGCCATAAGTTAATTTCCCCAAACGCCATATGATTTTGAATAAAAGTTAGGGCCCTTGGTGTGATAGTGGGGAATGTATTCCCTCATTGGCAAAGTTACATAGTGGAATAATAATAATATATAACAACGGATGCATTAATATCATACAATATGTAAACAACAGAATACTGAATGTAAATACACAATTGGAGCACATATATAAATTATTCATGTCACATATATCTATGAAAGCATCCAAAAAAGTCACATTTCTTGAATATAGTACTAAACCAATGTGAAAAAAAACTAGTAAACTCCAGTAGCATCGCAAGCCTCATCTAGGCCCTATGCTCTCCTGGTCCATAGCAATCAAGTATGTGAAGTATAATGAAACATTCCATTATCTATAACTATAGCAATATAATCCTTTTGGGACCAAAAGATTTCCCCAAATAGGGTGTGAGTTGAATCCTAGTAGGAAACCACCCAATGATCTTTGCCTAACTGTTATTGATTATATATGGCAGAAAATATGTAAAATGTTTTAATAAACAAGGAATGACTAAAAAGTAAAAAATACTATAGTTTAAACTTCATACATTTACATTTATTATGTAATCAACCAAACAATCACAAGAAACCATCTGGGAAGTTCTTACAGTCTAACCACTCATGTTCAACTTTGATGAAGACTCTCTGAGGAAGCACTCACTATCAATTCCTCATGTGGTCTCGTAATGGTAAACTACAGACTCTCTCAGGAAGCACTCAACATCAAATTCCCCATGTGGTCTCGCAATGTTGAACTAATGAATACCTAAGGGAGAACTCACATGCATCCTCCATAGGGTATCAAAATGTGAAAGTATAATAGTCACTTTGGGCAATCACGGATCGTCCATTCCCCCTATAGCATAACTACATGAGGTTCCCACAACCTTTTGTGAGAAATTGTGCACAAATGATATCTAATAGCTTATGTAAATACCAAATAATACTTTTATAAACCACTAAAATTTATATAACAAGCATCCCAGATAATAATGAATTTCATTGTAACAGTAGTAGGCATGGAAAGAAAAAAAAAACATAACAATCTATTCAAGACACCACATCCAATATTAAAAACATGTGGGAAAAACTGCCATAGAAAGGTAATAAACCCTATTAATAATCAAACACCCCCACTCAAGAGAACAAAGAATATAATGAAAAAATAAGGTTAAATTCACTAAACACGCAATAACATAAACTAGAGTATTATGCCCTTTTACACATATAACTGAAAGACATATACATAAAGGCGCCAACCACCAACCTCGAAATTGTACAATCGATATAGTTGATCCTTATCTTTTGAATCGACCTAGATTGTCATAGATCTACAAAAAAGTAAAAAATTCACAACCATGGATATCTCAAGAAAGAGGAGAAGTCAAGAGGAGAGGCTGTAGGAGAAGGAAGAACTCCCCAAGATAGTTCTAACACAATCGATGGTGTTTGATTTTGAGAATGGTTGACTGATTGGTGGCTCCGGGAAGAATCGGTGATATTCGTCATTCCAAGATGAGACAAATCATGTAGAAGTTGGTTCTTCCAATTAGACCCGAACTTGGACCGATATGAGAAATAAAAATTAAATTAAAGGTGTGTTCCCTGATGATACACGACATGTATATTCCTTTACCGGGATCTACTTTAGGCGGTCACCAGGTCACCCCACAGGGCCATGTACATGACATTACATGTCTAGTACATGACTACCGATGGAAAATGGATACACATCGCGTACTCCAAAGTTCACAGCATGTACTTAAGAAAATTACAGATTCTCCCCTTTTGAGAAAAAACACTAGGAAAATAGATTCATAACTAAAAAGAAGATCTCGAGTTTTAAAATATAACACCAAAACCTTTTCTGGAATGCTTGTGTTTAATAATTTCTACTCATTAGATATCCCACAATTCATATAACACTGAATGTCTGTTAAATAAAATCTTTTTTATAACATAGCTAATAATCCTAATTTTACCACTTATGTGATTTGAATTTCAAATTATGGACATACACGGTTGCGATTAGTATGATATTTAGCATCTCATAGAATCAAAATAAGGTTATCTGAATAATAACCTAACCTTATGAATAGTAAGATATCTTTATGAATTGTAATATGAACTTTATTAATGGTAACCTTACCCATAAAATTATAAAAAAAATTCAGGTACCTTAAAAATAAAGATGAATATTTTAATTGTTTGTATTGTTTGATTAAATGAAAATGTTAAATAAAATTTAAATTTCACATATTTAGAATTTTTTTTGAAAAATGGAGTTCATTTATTTTATCTAAACCTTGAGAAATGGTTATGGTGAATTTTTTGTATTTTTATGATGTACTTGAATATTTGGTGAATAGTAAAATACATTAATTTACCGTATAAATACATTATAATATAAATACACTATTCCTAACATCATGAGTGATGTAAGAAACCATTATTTTGAACTCACATGCACTAATTACTATTTTTTGTCATAGAATCAACATTATTTCTTATATTAGGGAAATTATAGGCTAAGGATTAAAATATTCAGAAAATCATGCTCTCATACACTATAAATACCACCCCTCACATCCTCATATATTTACACCTATCATGAATGCGGAATTTTCTAAATTCTCATCAAATATCATCTAAGATCTTCCCCCTCTTCCATCATCCCTTGTTCTCCTCAAAAGACCAAATTATATCCCCTAAAGAGTATCTCAATGTAAGATAGATTCAAGAGGAAAATTGCTCTTATCAATTTTTTTTTCTTTTCAAGTTCCTTTGTTATGTTTTATATTCTCCCCTCACCACATCTAAACGTTAAGAAAACTAAATTACCTTATATGTATTGTAATTTTGTCCTGATAATGTAATATTACATCATCATATCTTCATTGACCACATTCTATACTATAAATGAAAACACCGCCTGAGATGTGATAATTTATCACATTCAAGGAAGAATGGTTTTCAATTTTCCATATTATCTTAAAGACTAATCATGAAACATTTTTAATGGTTTAAATGGATCATAATATATGTATTTTATCTTATGTAATGTTTTGGAATACTTACACACTCATAATATAAAATAATAATACAAAATAATTTCTTTGGAACAAAACCACAATGTTAATCCAATCATTAAGGTTAACAATTATCTAACGAGTGATCCTCATGGTATATAACAAAAATAATTATAGAATAATTTATATATCTAAAACTTCACTAATAATATATATTAACAATTATAGATGTTTGACCACATTTCAAATGAACTTCCTTTCAGGAATACAAGTAAACTAGTCATCAATACCAAGAATGAAAAATTCTTCCAAAACAATTAAATTTATCTTATTGAACCCATTAAAAATTCAATGAAAGAACAAAATAATGTTAAACCAAGTCAATTAAATTTATCATATGGTTTTTAATTATTAATTAATCAAGATAAATGTTATTATTCAGGTCATTAAGATCAATCGATGAACACATTCAGGCATATGGTCAGGGTTTTCTCATCTCACATTTTATTTCGTGAGATTTCCATTTTTTACACTTATTTATTGAATGTGGTTTCTGTGTACTACCATTTGATATATAATATAATGATTTTATTTATATTCATATCTTTTTATGATTAATTTTTCCAGTTTTAATTTTTGGTCATACGACTTGATTGATTAAAACTTGTTAAGGTGCTTTGTCTCAATTTCCATTTCATTGACACATACTTGGTATTGTGAACTTAATATTTCTTATGTGGTGTATTTACTACCAATTTGAGATAATTTATCACTTTAAATAAAAATTCTATTAAATATCTATCTTCTTGTATCAT
The DNA here is from genome assembly GCA_963277665.1 of Viscum album. Classification (NCBI taxonomy): domain Eukaryota; kingdom Viridiplantae; phylum Streptophyta; class Magnoliopsida; order Santalales; family Viscaceae; genus Viscum; species Viscum album. The sequence continues at coordinate 191,772,116 of OY728126.1, forward strand.
GGATATGATATTTTTATTAAGTTGTATACCTTTTTTTCATACAGAGTTTATTTTGAATGCTATTTTAACTGTGGAAATAGTGATGAATATGTATCCTCTATTCAATACAGTTATCAAAAATGAAAATTTTTCATGTATTATATAGAGGTATAAATAATTATTTTTACTGTTTGTGATGGTAGGGGCCAGCTTCGTTCCCTCGATGCATCGGTAGGTCTGATCAGACAAACTAGTTGGCGACAACCCCTTCATGTTTTTTTTCTAAAAAATGAGACGGGTTTCAATCAAAATAATTAAACCATATCGATGGTATAATGGTTCATGTTTGAGATACATGGGGTCCAGATAATAATAATTCTCTTTATTCATCATTTATTCATTAGTATCCATGTGGTTTCCACTATGAAAAACTCTAGGGATGTATTTTTTATTCTCATATTATTAATGGAATGTGTTTTCATCATGTGATATTAGTCATGTCTAATTGATTCTAATTCAATTATTATCTATTAATTCTTACAAAACATGAAACACATAATAATTATTTGACTTCACCCTTATTTTGTTCCCTTTCCCCAGATTATGAAGAAGATAACCTTTAATAATCTTTCTAGGAGGCAGTTTATTTCATCTTTTTTTGTATCATATTGTTTCTTATATTTACAAATGTACATTGGATATCATGGATGTAATATGGTCTTCCAAAGATACTAAACTAATCAGTATTTCATGAATCTATTTCTTATAATCATTTCAATAAAATAAATTAACACACCTACTACAGGTTTCTGGGGTACGGTAATTACAGTGTGTATAAGAGGATGTTTCGAAGTACCCTTGGAAACTAGATTGAGTTAACATAGTATGAGGACATAACCCTATGTTATACATTGTGGAAAATTATAGAAGAAAATCATTGAATTTTGGAAATTTAGGGATTCTGTGGGTCTTCTAAAAAATACATCTTTATCTGGATACTACAAGTGGACGTGGTTCTGGCACAGATGTACATTAGAGCAACAAGTCCTATAAGTAGTTTTAGTATTAACCAATGGTATATTGATACATGACAATGAGCCTTACTAACCACCTTTTTTGAAGCTCTTAGGGGATATTTTTAGGATAATTACTACTTTTGTTACAAACCATTATAAAGTATTAAAATGTAAATATAATGAATTTTTATGATTATGAGATTATTTGTGCATAAATTTTTAGATAATTTTATGTGCATTATAGTTAAAAATTATGAATTATGATCTAATTTAGTGTAATAAATTATTTAGTGATGGTGCCTAATGGATGATGGGGAATAAACACTCATGGACAATGTAGGGATTTCCCTACTGAGCAAGTCAACATAGTCATTACTCGAGCAGATCAGATCACGACCATATAGGGAAAACATAATCAAACTGTGGTGAATAACCATGCGCACCTATATTGGATCATTTTATTGAAAATAATTCCCCATATTTTAGTGGGACTACCAATCTTGGGGTAGCTGATCTGTGGATAAATTCACTTGAAAATATATTTATTGAACATAGATGAAATGAAAATGAAATGGTAGTACTGGTTGTATATTTCCTTAAGGGTGATGCTGATGAATGCTGAGCCTTGATCCAGAGAACCATGAAGGAATAAGAAATTGAAGATATGGTATGGATAACTTTTAAGGAAATATTCTTTAACAAAAATTTCCATCATTCACAATAAACTAAAATGAAGAGGAAATTACTTAGCATAACGAAAAGGGAAGATGTGAGTGTCAGAGAGTATGAGGGTAACATCACATGATTATCCATGTATACGATAGATTACACACGTGATTAGGAAGACAAGATTGATACATTATTTGAAGGTCTAATTCTAATTCATCGGAGGGCACTGGCATCTCAAACATTTTCATCAAATGATGAAATTGTTTTATGTTCCACCAAAATAGAGAAGGAATTTTATCGATCAAATTTGTTCAAAGGAAACCAAGATGAGAAGTAGTAATATGATAACCATAGAAAAGGTTTAGTTCCAATGAAGAAGAAGGAAAAAATGAATTCTTATTATAAGGGAACTGTATAAATTATCATCGTGGGAAATGCTTGAAAGGCATGAGAGTATACAATTATTGTGGAGAGAATGGTAATCAATCTCATGAATTCAAGGGGAAGAAACCTGTTAATGATGATTAATACAACAATTTTATAGAGTTGGACAAATTTAAAAATGACTGTCATATGTTCCACAGAAACACGACTTAAAAAATTCCATGAGAGAAAGGGAATGCAGATATGATTTCACCTGCGAAGGATGAAGTACTTAATGATGTGGTGGTATGTACTTTAATTGTTTCCTCAAACTTATCCAATGCATTATTTTATTTTTTCCATTAAATTAATTTATATATTTCCATTTTCATGGAAAATTAAGAATTTCTAATTTTAATTGTCATGGGAGTTGTCGGCCCAAACTCCTAGGGAAGTATCATTGCCACAATGATTTGTTAGTCAGTCCCCTATGTGACACACAAACATACATTTGTTGCTAAACTTATCATCATTACAATTATTTATTTCACCATAATTCTTGGTATGAATTGGATTTCAAATTATGATGCAAAAATATATTGTAATAAAGATGAATGTTAAAATTTATGAGAATGATGTTGGATACCTTATATTTAGAGTAGAAACGTCATCATCTGGATCTTATCCAGATCCACCTTCATTATCTCTTATAAAACAAATCATGGGGAGGAAGAGAAAACAACATTTACTGATATTAAAATTGAATATGTACCTATTGTGAAAGAATAAATTGATGTATTTCTAAAGTATTTACCTAGACAAACTTCTGTGTGGGAAGTTTAGTTCTCTATAGATTTAATTATTGGTTCAAGAACTATATCAAATACTCCCTATAGAATGGAATCTATTGAACTAGTGGAGCTAAAGATACAACATGATGAATTGAGTGAAAATTGATTTAGTCGACCTAATGTTTCTCCATGGGAATCCCATATCCTCTTTGTCAAGAAGATATATGGATCAAGGAAGCTATTCAATGATATGAGGGAATTCAATGATATTAAAATAATGAAAAATTATCTTATTCCACATATTGATGATTTATTTGATCAATATCATGGAGCCCTATATTTTAAAAATATTGTCCTTAAATTTAGATATCATAAACTATGTGTGAGGAAGGAAGATATTCAATATACATAATTTAAACTACGTATGGGCATTTCGAGTTTACAACAATGTCTTTTGAACTCTCTAATGCACCCTCCATTTTGATGGATCTAAAGAATAGAGATTTTAATAAATATCTTGATGAATTTGTTATGTTATTTTTTAAATGATATCTTTGTATAATCCAAAATCTACGAAGACCATGATAATCACTTGCAGATTTTTCTAAAAACACTCAGAAGAAATGAAATATAAGCAATGTTTAGAATCTGTGAATTTGGGATTTAATCAGTTTATTTTGATGACCATATTGTCTCTAAGGATTTAATAATAGTTTATCCTATGAAGACAATCGAATTCCATGAATTCCCACCACAATGAACCTAACTAAGGTATGTAGTTTTACAAGATTAGTGGGTTACTATCAGCATTTTATTCATAATTTCTCCCAACTGGCTATCCTGCTAACCAAGATCACTCTTTAAGGGGTGAAGTTTATATGGACAAAATAATATATAAAATTATTTGAAGAATTGAAAATAAAATTGTTCAATGCTCCAATTTTAACTCATCCCTCTCAAATTTATGGATTCATGATATATAGTGATGCATCAATGATTGAACTAGGTTGTGTATTTACACAAAAATTATAAAGTTATTTATTATGAATCATGTTTTTAGAAGGATCATGAGATAAATTATCCAAATTATGATATTTAGTAAGTATCCACAATATTTTCATAGAAAGTACGGATACATTACCTCCATAGTGAAAGATATGAGATATATACGGATCACAAGAGTTTGAAATATTTTTTTTACAAGAAAAAACTCAACATGAGGAAAAGAAGATGGATCTACTTACTCAATGACTATGATTATTCAATACAATACCACCCAATAAAAGAAAATTAGGTAGACGGTTCATTAATTAAAAATGATCATGGACTTATAAGCCAAATGAGGATTGAGAGATACCATATATTCATTGATCTTTTAAAGGTGGATATGGGAATTTTTTAGGAATGGGAAACATCTTCAATTTACGAATTGATTTCTCAACCTTATTTACTTGAGAAGATAAAAATATATCAATATGATGATGAGAATCTACAAAAGAAAATTAAAATTGTTAATGATGTAAGGGTGGAAGACTTCGTGTATGCAGATGGAGTTCTAAATTTTGGAAGGAGGTTATGTGTTCCATCAATACCTGAGTTAAAGAGGGAACTATTACATTATTCTCATAGCTCAAATTTCTCCATACACTATGGTAGAACAAATATGTAAAGTTATATTGACAATCATTTTCATGGGATAATATGAAGTGAGAAATTGCTGACTATGTGGCAAGGTTTCTAGTTTGACAATAAGTGAAGGCTGAGAGACAATATCCTTGAGGGGTCATGAAACAACTGCCAATTCCTATGTGGAAGTGGGTTGACAATAAGAAGTAATTTTTCATAAAAAACAATTTAAACCTCAAAGTAATCATACAATATGGTAAAATTTTTATCTTCTTACAAAATCATAACATTCCCTTGTTATAAGAGAGGATTTAACACTTGATTTCCTTATAAGACTTTATATTAATGTCGTTATAAGACTTCATTGAGAACTTCTATCGATTTTGTCCTATTGAGATCCCAAAATTAAATAAAAATTAAGAAAAATTACCCTAAAGGATTTGGATACTGAGCTTCATATGAGTACTTCTTATCACCCCAAACTGATGGACAGTGTGAAAGGACTAGTCAAACATTAAAAGACATGTTGAGAACTTGGTATGTTGATATTCAAGGTATGAGGGAATAATAATATCCTTTGGAGTAATTTTATTACAATAATAGATTCCACTATAGAATTGAATTGGCTCCATATGAATCATTATATGGTAATTGGTTTCAAAATCCAACTTTTTTGGGATGAAGTTGGTGAGAGGAAACTTATTGGCCCAGATCATATCAAAGAGAAAACTAAAAAGTTAAAGTCAATTCAGACCCATATTAAAGTATCCCAAAGTAGGAAAATGTGTTATGAAGTCAACTTGACCAGGGATTTAGAATTTCATGTGGGAGACCATGTATTTATGAAAGTATCTCTGTGGAACGTTGACTTAAGGTTCGGTTCTAAAGGGAAACTAATCCCAAGGAACATCAGACCATTTGAAATTATGGAAGGAATTGGAGATGAGCTTTCCATTTTAAATGAAACTATGTCTCTCCAATGATCATAATGTGTTACATGTGTAATTGATAAGGAAATACCTGCCAGACCAAAATAATGTACTCAACTATGAAGAAATTGAGCTGAAACCTGATTTATATTATTGTGAAGAGCATATCGAGATTCTGGATGCTAGAGAGAAAGTATTGAGAAATTTAATGACTTATCAGGTAATGGATCTTTGAAGAAACCAATAAATGGAGGAGGCTGCATGGGATCCTAAGGATGTTATGAAGAAGAACTAGCCATGGCTTTTTAGAGGACTCTATACATGAAAATTTTCAAGGATGAAATTTTTTAAGCTGGGAAGAATATAACTCCCCAAAAATTTCATGGTATATTTCTCTAAAAATATTTTAACTATTTAGATAGCTTACAATGCACTTAATAATGATCCTTTGTTAGAAAAACAATTTTCTATAACCTAACCAGTAATCTGAATTTTACCACATTTGTGATTTGAATTTCTTAAAACAAACATACACAATTGTGATTAGTATGATATTTAGAGTCTAACAGAATCATCATAATTACTATCGAATAGTAACATACCCTTATGAATATAAAAATACCCTTATGAATAGAAATATGACCTTTATTAATAGTAACCTTACACACGAATGTGTAATGAATATTTAGGCACCCTAAAATGAAGATTAATATTTTAATTGACGGTATTTTTTGATTAAATGATGATTTAAAATTAAAAACTAAACATCACATATTTCAAATATTATTTTTGAAAAATGTAGTTAGATTTTGGGTTCTACACATATAAAAAGGGTTAGGGTCAAATTTTGGGGTATTTCTGAATTACTTTAATTTTTAGTGAATAATAAAATACATTAATTTAACTTATAAATACACTATAATTTAAATCCACTATTCCCAACATCATTAGTGATGTAAGAAACCATTAAATCAAAATCACATGCACATATTACTATTTTTTCTTGTAGAAATTTTCACTATTTCATGTCTTATAAAAACATAATAAACTAATGATTAAAATATTAAGAAGAGCCTACTCCCCACCAATATAAATACCACCCCTCAAAACATCATTTATTCACCCCACTCATTCTTCAAGACATGAATAAATTCAGATCAAATATCTCCCTATGCTCCTCCCCCACATTCATCTACCATTTGTCTCCTAAAAGGTCAATATTATCTCACATAAAGAGTCTCTCAAAGGAATATAGATTCACGAGGTAAATTACTCCTTTCAAGTCTTTTGATTTATTTTTAAGTTCCTCTGTTAACTTTTTTATTATCACTTATTTTTGGAAACATTTTATAAAAAATAAATTATCTTATATTTATTTGGATTTTTTTATGATAATGAAATATTTCATCATCATCTCTTCTTTTCCCTCATTTTATACTATTCATGAAAACACCGTCTGAGATGTGATAATTTATTGCGTCCAAGTAAGACAGGATTTAAATTTGTAGTCCAATCATAAATATAGGTTTTGAAACCATTTTATGGGTTGAAATAGATCATAATATATTTATATTATCTTATTTAATGTTTTTATTCTAAAAAACCATATTATAAAATAATAATACAAAACAAGTTCATTGTGCAGAAAACAACAAAGTTAATCAAATCCTTTATCATTAACTTTTATCTAAAGAGTCAACATCATAGTATATAACCAAAATAAATATAATATAATTTATATATCTATAATGTAAGTAATAATTTATATTAAAAATTATTGACGTTTAACCACATTTCAAATGAAGTTCCATTCATGAATACGAGTAAACCGATCATGAAAACCAATGAGGAAAATGGTTCCAAAACAATAAAATTAAACCTCTTTAACCGATTAAAAAGTCCATGAAGGAACCTAATAAAGATAAAATAAATAAATTACATTTATAGGAGGTTTTGGAATAATTAATTAATGAATCTACTTTTGATTATTCAGGTCATTAGGATCAATAAAAAACACATTTAGGCATAATGTAAGGGTTTTCTCATCTAACTTTTATTTCCATGAGATTTCCATTGTTCTCCCCTTATTTCTTGAATGTGGTGCATTTATATTGAAATTTGATATATGATATAATGATTATATTTATATTCATGGTATTATAAGATTAATCTGGATATTATTATTATTTTTTCATACGACTCGATTGATTACCAGGGCATAAGACACTTTGTCTCAATTTCCATTTTATTAAGACGTACTGGGTATTGTGATCCTAATATGTATTATGTGTTGTATCTACATCCCAGTTGAGATAATTTTTCATTTTATATTATTATTATGTTAAATAAATTTTTTATTGTGTCAGGGTTATTATTATTTCTTTAGGTTGTATATCATTTCTCATATGGTGATTATTTTGAATGCTTTTTAACGGTGAAAATATTAATGAATCTGTATCCTCTATTCAATATAGATATTGAAATGTAAAATGGTTCTTGTAATGATTATATTTATAAAGAATGATTTGAAATTATAGTGATTATATGGGCCCACTATAGCCCCTCCATGTATCGCTATGTCTCATGAGGCAAACTAGTTCACGACAAACCCATCAAGTTTCTTTCCAAAAATTAGACGAGTTTTTACCCACATAATTAAACCGGCTTGCTGGAATAATGGTTCGTTTTCTAGATAAATGACATCCAAATAATATTCATTCTCATTATTCATTATATTTTTATTTCTATCCATATGGTTTTCACTATGAAAAAAATTTATGGATGCATTTTTTATTCTCGTCTTATTCATGGAAAGTGTTTTAATCATGCCATATTAGTGATGTATAATTTATTTTAAACCGCTACCAAGGATTGACAACTTGATCGATCAGCTACATGGAGATCAGTACTTCTCTAAAGAGGATATTCGTTATTTATATCATCATATAAAGGATAGTAAGTAAGATATTTAGAACACTACCTTTCATACAAGGTATGTGAACAATGAATTTGTAATAATGCCCTTCATGCTTTCTAATTCCCATGGAATCATCATGGAATTGATGAATATATTCTTTAGGCATTACATTGATAAATTTTTGGTAGGTTTTATCGATGATATTTTCATCGACTCTAAATGAATGGAGGAAAATGAAGAACATATAAGACTTATGTTGGTGACCTTGATAAAGGATAAGTTATATTCCATGATTAGTAACAATGACTTTTGTATGAAGAATGTCACGTTCTTGGGACATGTGATCACGAGTGAGGGAATTTATATGGAATATTAAAAGATGATGAATGAGGAATGGTCTAGACCTTCTATTGTAACTGAAATATGTAATTTTCATGGATTATCTTGGTACTAATGACATATTGTGACAAATTTCTATTGATTTTTAATCATTTTAACAAGTTAACTTGGAAAGGGGTAATGTATATCTTGATGGAAGAATATGAGGAAATCTTCAAGGAGATAAAGATAAGGCTCATCACTGAACTATTATATACATTCCCAAAAAGTGGAGAAATTTTTTTGATATACCGTGATGCATCCAAGAATGGCTTGGGTTGTGTACTCGAAAAATATGATAATGTAACAGCATATGACTCACATCAGTTGTAGATCCATGAGAAGAATTACATGACGCATGATATGGAACTAGCAAATGTGACTTATACTTTGAAAATCTGGAAGCACTACCTCTATAACGAGATGTGTGATATATATAATGATAAAATGAGCCTAATGTATATATTTAGAAACAAAGAGCTCCACATGAATAAATGGATATGGTTGGATCTACTAAAATATTATGATTACTCGATTCACTATCGTCCTAGCAATGTGAATAAGGTAGAGAATGATCAGAGAACAAAAAAATCTGCTACTCTATCCATGTTGTTTATTGAGAAATACCATATCTTCATGGATATACAAAGGATGAATTTGGAAATCATAATGGTAAGAAAAAATTCATACCTTTAAAAAAATATTTCCCAAACATCTATCCATGAAAAAATTAGCGAGCCACAAAGGGATGATCCAGAGTAGCAAAATATGTTTAATGTTGTGACTGAAGGGAAGCTACAAGAGATCCATATCGATGATGATTGTGTTATTTGGTTTGGAAAAAGGATTTTTGTGTCTTCATCACCTAGGATAAAGAAGGAGCTATTGGAAGATGAACAAGGATTAACATTCCCTATCCATCCCGGTAGAACAAGATGTCCCGAGATTTCTGAGAACAATTTGGGTTGGATAACATAAAGAAGGAGATTGTAGAATATATCTCTGTGTGCGTGATATGTCAGCAAGTTAAAGAAAAGTGAAAAATTTCCAAATGGATGATGAAACCATTTTCTATAGCCATTTAGAAATTGGAGATTGTCACTATGAAATGTTTCATGTTTCATCCAAATACACCTAAAGGAAATAATGAAATATGGGTTGTGGTGGACCGAATCAGCAAGGCTTCCCACTTTATCACTGGTCGGGAATATATCATACTTCGCAAATAAGAAAGGATATATGTTAATGAAGTGGTGAATATTTAGGGGTTTTCTCTCTTGATTGAATATGATCATGATCCATGGTTCACAACTAAATTTTTGAGGAGTCTCCAACATGCCTTGAGTACTGAATTATATTTCAGTACGACCTATCACCCCCAAAATGATGCCAATTTGAATGGAATATTCATTCACTCAAAGACATATAATGATCCTTATATTTATAAGGAATGGTTGATTGGATCAGCATATCCATTTGGTTGAGTTCTCATTTAACAATAACTCCCACATGACTATTCTGATGGCTCCATATGAAGCTTGTTATGGGAAGCGATGTAGAACTACAAACAACTGGGATAAAGTTGGAGAAATAAAGCTACTGAGACATGATCTTACACAACAGATGAAATATATGGAACAAATGTTCTATCAACAGATAAAAGCTACTCAGATTCAGAAAAATATCTATGCTGACAACAATTGATGGGACATGGAGTTTGACATTGGAGATAAATACTTCATTCAAATAACTCAATGGAAGAGATTCATCCATTTTGGAATGGAAGGGAAGAAAATCCCAATGTACATTGGGCCCTTTGAGATCCTTGAAAGCATAAGAGTCATGGTATATCAGATTTCACTTCCACCAATTACTACTATTGTTCATGATGTTTTTTACATATCAAATTGGAGAAAGTACATTTTACATCCCTCCTATAGGTTGAACTCAGAGGTGGTACAACTGGAAGATGATCTCTTTTAAGAGGAGTAGCCAGTAATGATTCTAGAATGGATAGAAAAGGTTCTACCCAAAAAAGAAAACCAAACTTATTAATGTTTTGGGAAGGAACCATAAGAATGAATAAGAAACTTGGTAACTCAAGGAATCAATGAAGAAAATTACCTCACCTATTTAAGAAAAACAATGTTTCAAGGGAGAAATTTCAAATGTGTGGTAGAATGTAATGACCCAAACATTTATCAATGCAACTTCTTCCTTCTAGTAGTAATTTAATTTAGTATAATCACATAAAATCACATTTGGGAAAACAATTCCATGTCCTTCTTAAATGAACTAATAAACATTATGTGTCCTTTAAACTTAATTTTTCCACTTCTATGATTTGAAATTAGAAAATCTATCATACATTGTTGTGATCAGTAATCCTTCTGTAATATGATAGGGAAAATATACATTTTGGTGAATAGTAACATACCCATATGAATAGTAATGTTACCCTTATGATTAGTAATAGGACCCTTATGAATAATAAAAAAACCAAGTGAATAGGAATGTTACCAATGGTAGTATAAATAAAATTTATGAATCATACAAGTGACAATATTATATAATAATATTATAGTGTTTCTATTTTTGTAAGTCATTAATATTTAATGATAAATTTAATAATTTTTAAAAAAATATTTTCATATAATTTATTAAAAAACTCATATTTTTATGTCTTATGATTATATTTTAATTTTTTGAGACCTTAATTAATTTTCCATAATATTAGTAAAACGGTTTTAAATTTAAAATTAGTATTTTTTAAGTAAATTATGTTTTTAATTTAAAAATAAATTAATCATATTTAGAAAATTACTTTCAAAAAATTAATTTTATTTTTTAATTATAAACATCGAGAAATGGTTAGGGTGAGTAATTTATATTTTTCTGAAATACATAATTTTTAGAAAATACTGAATTTCAATAATTTGTAAAATATGCTAAATAAATGAATTTCTGCATGAAGTTTGAGTCATGGATGTGGTAAATGTCCATTGGATTGAACTAAAATTCCCTCATTATTGTATTCATTCATGTAATCATCATTATTTATTGTCTTGTGGAGAAATAATAAATTACTGTATATAATATTGAGAAAACCATTCTCCCCTCAACTAGAAATACCACCCCTCACAACGTCATTTGGTCACAGCTCTAAATAATTTTTCCTACAAACAATTATACTTAAATAGCTTAAAAATATCCTCCCCCACATATAGAAGCCCTTGTTCTTATAAAAATATCAAAACATCTCCCTTAAATATTCTCTCAAAGAAGATATATTCAAGAGGTAATTTCTCTCTCTTTTCATTGAATTTTATTTAAAATTGTATTTCTTTTATTATCCTCAACATCTCTTATCCAAATGTAATGATAACTATAGTATATTGGATAAAATGGTATTATATCAGTTTAGTGTAAGATTATTCATTATACTACTCCCCCATCTCTATCTTTTTAAAAATGAAATTGTCACCTGTGATGCGTTAATTTACATATATCGTGGGCAATGAACATCCATTTTCCTTAGACTACTTCATGGTTATCAATAAAACCATTTCATGGATGAATTAATATTTTAATAAGTATTTTATAACCTATTTTATTATCTAGAAACAAGTCTTATAAATAATACAAAATAAAAAACAAAACATTTTTTTTGTAATCCAAAAACCACCAAAATTAACCCAAAACGATCATAATAAAATTTAAAATGATGATTCAAACAAATTAAAAAAATTATAAGGTCATTTAATATTTGGTAAGATCCTTAATATCATGTTATATGAATTATTTATGTTTATCAAATTCTACAGAACATCCATTCATGTGTACAAGTGAACCTTCTATGAAAACATAGATAAAGAACACTCCTGAACAATGCATTTTATCCCTATAACTCATAAAAATGGCCATTAATGTATATAAAAAAACCATAGATATTCATAATCATATATATATAAGGTTATTTATTTGTCAATTAATAAATCTAATGTGACTATATTGTATATTAATGTGAAGAAAGCATTCAGATACTAAGTAAGGGGAATTATCGAACCCAACATTCATTATTTTGGTTTTCCCTCAATCACTCAATTTTAGTGTGATTATTCATAAAAAACATGTATTTTTCATTATATTACTTTTTATGGGAGATAAATGTTTTCTATAAGATTTTATTACAAACACATTATTTTCTAAAATAACACCTCTTTCAAAAACACACATTTTACATGTCAGTCAAGGTTGATGGTTCTTGTTTAAATAATTTCATTCCGTCTGTCATTTAGGAACCCAACGATTATGAATATATGATTTATGAAATTAATCCCATTCAATTACATGAGTTGTTTATTTCCAAGAATGATGTACAATCTATGTGACAAGAATGATAATGTTTATATTATAATGTGATGGGTGTGCCTGGATTGATATAGCACAATGTTGATGTTATGATGTGAAGTGTGCACCCATAAGTTTACAACTCTAAAATGTATTGGGTAATGTGTTTATTATCATGAGTTAATGGGAAATATTCATGAAAATGATGCTGGCTATAATGTCCGGGTTCCGGAATCCACCTAGAAGCGCCCCATACCTAGTTAGTCACATGGCCTCAATCGCATTTTCCCGAACGCCAGAGGCTGCCGACTATCAGCATATGCCTTCGGTGTGATAGTGTGGAAATTATGACCTCATTGGAAGATTAACATAGTGTAAGTAAAACAGATATACAATAGTGGAAGCATTAATAATACCATAAAACATTAAACAACGGAAGACTGAATGTAAAAAAAAACTGGATAAAATATATAAATGATGCATGATACATAAGTCTAGAAGAGTAGCCAAACATGTCACAATGATAAAATATTGTACTACACCAAAGTATAAAAGAAAATAAAGTAAACAGCTCCACAGCATCGCAAGCCTCACCTTGGTCCCATGCTCTCTAGCTCCAATACAGTCAAGCACCTGAATTAGATTTGAACTTTAACATATCAATACCTGCGGCAATATAATTTGTTTGGTCCAAAAATAAAGACCCAAATAAGGTGTGAGAATAAATCCCAGTATTCAACCACCCAATGATTTGTGCCTAATAGTCAGTGAATATATATGGCAGACAGTAAGAAAAAAAAGAAGTAAAAAGGGAAGTACTCATTATTAAACAGTTTTATGGTTGAAATTCATTCAATTAAAACTAACAAGTAAGAAGCTAATAAAAACATGCAATCCTCTAAGAAGTACTCTCTACCTAACGCCTGTAATTAAACAAAAACAACACATTCAACCATCTAGAATGTTCACACAGTCTAACCCCTCTAGTTCAGCAAAGCATAGACTCTCCGAGGAAGCAGTCACCGTCAATTCACCCTATAGTCTCGTATCGGTAACTAAAAGGTGCTCTGGGGAGGCACTCAACATCCAGTTCTTTCTATGGCATGCATCAAGGAACTATAGAAACTCTGAGGAATCAATTACATCCACTCCACCTATGTTCTCACATCGTAATATAAAAACATATACTCTGGAGAAGCCCTCAATGTCAATTCTCCCTAGGGTCGACTACACTAGGTTCTCACTGCACTATGTAAGTCAATCGAGCAAAATGATATAAAGGAGTCAATGTAGATCTCAAGATCTACTTGGATAAATAGTCTACAACATCATAACATGTCAGATAAAATAATCACTCTATCCTACAAATAAAAGGCATGGAAAGAAAACTACCTAACATTCAAACTAAACCAAACGGTTAAAACATGAAATCATGGGGAAAACCTCCATAGCTTAGAAAAAACAACCCTAATCTCAACAATGAACCTATATCCAAACAAAAAAGGCATAACATGCATAATCATGGCTAAAAACACAAAACACACATTACCCTGAATGAGGGTATTGGGAAATTTTGCTCATATATAACAAATACTATCAACAGAAAGGCACAAACCACTTACCTTGGCATTTTAGGATATCTATACACGAACCACAAGCCTTGAATCTCCCATGAACACTATATATATAAAAAAACATTAAAAACACTCAGCCAAGGTTAAATCTTGAAAGAAGAGGAATCATGAAACGAAGCTCTAGAAGAAGAGATGACTCACTGATGTGATTACAATGCAACTGACATAGTTTGATTCAGAGAACGGATGCTTGATTTGACGATCAGTGAAGATCTATGTCGTATGGATGATCTCGATCGAAGAAGGTGATGAATAAGATGCTTCTTCCAATTAATTGTGACCTCGGTCTGTTTAATGAAAAAAAATGAAATTACATGGCATGTACTTTAAAAGAACACAGTGTGTACTTTCCCTTACAAACCTCCACATTAAGTGGTCTCGGGTCACCACACAAGGCCGTGTGCATGGCCATTACATGGGAAGCATACGGCTACCAACGTTAACCGAGTACATGGCGTGTACTTATAATGTACATGGAATGTACTTAAGAATTTTCTAGAAAAACCACTTTTCCTGAAAATCACCAGAAATGGAAAACATACCTGAAAATAAGATTCGAGTTCTTACAAACTTCCCCCTTAAATGAATTTTCCCCAAATTTCCCTAGCAAGACGGCGTGGAGGCAGAAACCTTGAATAGATCTGGACACTGTGATCATACATCGACCTCTCTCTCCCAAGTCGCGTCTTGTAGTCGCATATGCGGTCATAGCACTCGTACTAGAGGAACAAACCAGCCACAAAGAAACTTCGCATTGTGGTCAACAATCTAGATAAGCTGATCCTCAAACAAGGCATCCACCTCGAGCTCAACCACTTCGGGTTGGAAAATATTATATGGTTCTGAGAAGTAATGTCGAAGCTGAGAAAAGTGGAAGACTTCATGTGTATCTCGGTACCTCTATGGTAACATAAATCTATAGACAACCTGTCCAACTCTTCCTAACACCTCAAACAACACGACATATCTCGGTGAAAGAATACTGTGTCTCAAAATCCTCATGTTTCCCAAACATGGTGTCACATGTAGGAAAACCAGATCCTTGGCCTTGAAATCTATAGGTCGTCTCAGTCGATCAGCATAAGACTTCTTTCATGACTATGCAGTAGCCCTACTCTTTTAAAACAACTATGTCTGCAATGTGGTCTCCTGGACAAGATGAGGTGCCAACATAGCTATCTCTCCTGCCTCCAGCCTATATAAGGGTGATTGGCTTGGCCTACCATACAAAGCCTAATAAGGTTCCATCTGAATAGTTTTGTGAAAACTATTATTGTTGGAAAACTACAGAAGACATATGTGCTTCCCCCAAGAACCCCAAAATCCAGGATACATGCTCGAATCATGTCCTCAAGCACCTGAATTTTATGCTCGGACTGGCCATCTCTATGGGGATGGTGAGCAGTACTAAAAAGAACTTGTGTACACAAATCCTTCTGAAGCCCCTTCTATATCCGAGATGTAAAACGGGTGTCCCAGTCTAAAATAATGGAATGTGGAACCCCATATAGACGTAGAATCTATCATATGTAAAGCCTTCCCACCTCATCGACAATGAAGGTCTCCCTGATTGGCTATAAGTTAGAAACCGTCATGAGTATGTCAAAGACAACCCATACTGCATCCTTCCCTTGAGATAACCTCGGAAAACCTATCACGAAATCCATCACGACATCATTACACTTCCACTAAAGAAATTTTAACTGCCGCAAAAGCCCTGGTGGTCGCTAATGCTCTGCCTTCACCTGCTGGCTGGTGGCACACCTAATGACGAAACTAGAAACATCATTCTTCATACCTAGCCACCAATATTAACATTTTAGATCCTGATACATCTTCTTGACACCAGGATGAACCGACCAAACAGAGAAATGAAAGTCTCGAATTAGCTCCCTCCATATGTCTGGTGACACCCATACGAGCCCATAAAAACTCAAGATCTCATCCTCAAAAATGGTCCATCCAGGAATAGGGTCTTCTCCTGACACACTGTCTCGTTGGATTGGGCCTTCAGAATCTGATAGTGTCCTCATTCCCTCACAATCATGAAGAGTAGAGGTAACAGCTACAGAGGAAAGGAAAGAATGCCCATGTTTGTCGTGCACCTCAAAATGCTTCTTAGATAACAGATCTATAAGATGCCTCTCACTGTTGGCCTCTTAAACTGCCTATATCTGTGTATTCATGCTCAACACATCTGCTACTTCATTGCCATTCCAAAGCATATAGGAAAGCTCAAAGTCAAATGACTTAAGGTACTCAACCCACCATCACTGTCTCAAATTCAGATCATGTGAGTGAAGATGTACATGAGACTTTTGTGGTCAGTGAAAACCACAAAATTCTCTCCTAGAAGATAATGTCTCCAACAGCATAATTCATGAACAATGGCATCCAACGTGATTTCGTGTGTTGGGTGGTTCCTCTGATGTGGCCTCAACTGCTGAGAGTCGTACGCAACGACTACTTCTCCCTGTATAAGCACTGCTCCTAGCATAATACCTGATGCTTCACAGTAAACAGTGTAGCTCTTTCCAAGATTTATAAATACTAGTATCGGTGCTGAATTCAACCTCCCTTTCTACTCTTGAAAGGATGACTCACATGAACTTGACCACAAGTACATCACAACCTTCTTAGTGAGGCCTGTTAGTGGGGATGCTAAGCGTGAGAAGTCCTGTATGTAATGTATGTATTGTCTATCAATCCCTAGAAAACACCATACATCAATGAAGTTCTTCAGATTCTCCATATAAACTACCACTCTAACTTTCTTTGGGTCTACTGAAACTATTTTATCTAAGATAACATGCCCCAAGAAGTGAATTTGATCCATCCGAAAGTGGCATTTTGAGATATTATCATATACCTGAAGATATCTCAGTGTACTAAAAAAGATCTCATGGGGTGTGGCATGGGTGTTTGGAGTGTGAGAGTACAACAATATATCATCCATGAAGACTACCATGAATGAATCCAAGTATGGATGGAACACATCGTTCATCAGTTCCCTGAAAACTGCAGGCGCATTCATGAGACCGAACGATATGACCACATACTCATATAGACCATACCTGCTCTTGAATTTTGTAAGAGATATATTAGAAGGTCTAACACAAATTATGATATCAATATCTCATGTAATTCTTAGAGAAAACCCGAGCTCGTTGAATTTGATCAGTGTGATCATCATTCCTCGGCAAGGGATATTGGTTCTTTATCGTCAACTGGTTCAAATTCTGATAATCCACACAAAGTTTGAGGGTATCATCTACCTTATTTTCCAACATAATATTAGAACAATAAAGAGAAGTATTGGGTCAGATGAAACCCTTTTCCTGTAGCTCCTCCAATTGCTTCTTTAGATCCTCCAACAAAAGTGTAGCCATCCTATAAGGAGGAATGGACACGGATGCCTCTCTTATCACATGCTCAATAGAAAATTCCACATCTTTCTCCATAGGAATACCTGAAAAGTTCTATCAAAATAAATCCTTAAAATGATCCTCCATTGGATGAAATTCCATCTTTGAAGTGCCCTGGTCATCGAGATATAGACTAGCAATCTGGTATGTAACTCCTTCTAACCCATGATTCTCACGTCCCACTCTGCTCGCCTATACATCCAATTTTCCCTTGTGAAGAAAAGATCCACCCTCTAGTGAGGTGAACATCAACCTAAGATGATTGTAGTCGAAAACAACATTGAATAAAAGTAACCAGTCTATTCTGAGAATGACATCATAACATGTCATCTCTAAGACATAGAGGTTTCGTTATATATGACATTGACCAACCTATGGATGACACTCAATTCACTGTCATACACTAGCCGTTCTAGTCTCCAATGGAGTTTCTATGGTCAAGATATCAGTAGAAAAAAATATACAAAGCCCAAGGCTCTGCATATTAACAATGGATATAAATCTATGGGAAGAACCTGTATCAAAAAGAGTAGAAGGTAAAACTGAGGTAACATGAATGGTACCTCAAACTGTAGAGGGTATGGTATCTTGCTTCTACTTGGTATACTCCACTACAAAAGTATGACCAACACCGTAGCCCTGTAACCCTACCTGACCACTCTGAGATGATCCATCCTGTTGTCGCTGAAATCCTGGTGACTGGCTACCATGACCACGACCTCCACCTCCGCTTGAATAGTTGGAAGAACTCTAGTTCCCAGACAGGATATAAACTGGTGGTGCTACTCCTGAACGTGGATTCATAGATGAGCCCCTTTCACAAGCTACTTCTGAGAAGATCTGATAGAACAACTGAAGGTTCCCATCTTGTCGGAATATCGACACTCCAGAAGGTGTATCGGGAAATGTGGACTTTTATGCCCACTCTTCTTGCACTAATAGCTCACCACATGGCTACCAAAATATGTCTCTCACCTCCTCAGATCTCCATGCATCAACTTCCTATGGGGCTTACTACTATCAGTAAGAGGGATACTAACTCCGGATGTCAAGATTCACAGGCTCACAAATCCTAAAAACCTCAGATTTCACTATGTGATAAGTTCTTGGTTGACTATATACGTGATGGGAGTCAACCTAAATATGTTCACCTGAGATCAAATGTCATGCCTAAGACCATCCTCAATCTTCCTCTCAAGGAATAACTCAAAACCCCCTAGGATGGGCGTGAAGTGCTGCAGCTCTGTGAAGCGAGAAGAATACTCCATTAGAGAGAGAGTACCCTAATCTAGACTCATGAACTCTTAGGATCAATCATCCCTCATGTTATTTGGATATAAATAGTCATAGAAGTCAAGCTGGAACTCATCCCAATCTATAACATGCTAACATCCCGCCTGTGAGATCACATCCCACCATCTATTGGCAGAATCCCAAAGCAAATACATAGTGAGATTCACCCTCCACTCTGGAGGCGTCTATAGATGGTTAAGGATAGAAAACATGGATTCTAACCATGAATCTGTAGCCTAAGGTCCTCCTTACCCTATGAAGGTGGGAGGATGATGCTTCTGGAAAACACACATCATCTCTGTTATAGAAGTGGCAGGATGTGGTATGCCTCAGAGGTTCTACATGAACCTCAAAAAATCCTCTCAGAAATGTGCGTCAGCACCAGTGTCCGGAATGATGAATGGTGCCCAGACTGACACAATTAGAGAATCTGCTAGTAGTTCTTGATCAGCCATGTCCAGTGTCTGATCACTACCTTGAAAATGGAATATAACAGGAGGACGTATTGGTGGCATGACTCTGCAAGGTCAAACGCACAACTTAGATAATGATTATCAAGGACTAAAAACTAGAAGTGTTTGGAGAGATCATGATAAAGAAAACATTAATGGTTTTTAAAACATGGATATATTCCATGTATAATGAATACATGGTGTTTTCTCTTAAGCCTTCACCTGGGCATGTAGTTCTTCAACAACTGGTCGTGTAACACCCCATACATGACGTGTTTTCTAGCAAGTGACTATATAATGCATGACATGTGATTTCTAGCAAGTTCCAATATAATGCATGAGATGTAATAACCTCATCTCATCAGGTTGAAACAGATATATAACCTTAACAATATCAACGATAACAGAAAAATACTTGTGATCACCCAATGGTGAAATCAAATCAACCGTAAAAATTCCAAACCATTAAAATTGTAATAAATGAGGTAGATTGGATTTTCCCTTTTCATGGGTTAGCTACTCCCAGGAACATCTTATTACTATGTACCTATTCCATCCTATCCCTGACTATAGACTCTAAATAGTATGTAAATAAGAAAATAATTCCTCTCATACCACTTTGTAATGTCCCAGTTCGGGAAGCCGCCAAGAGGTTCACCGTATCCGACTGGTCAAATGGCCACAAGCGCATTTCCCCGAATGAAAGAGGCTATCGACTAGCATCCTGGTCCTTGAGTGTGATAGTGGGGAAACTATTCCTTCCCTGTGAGAGTAACATAGAGGATTTAAAATAGATATACAATAGCATAAGTAGTAATAATACCATACAATAGTAAACAACAGAAGATAGAGAGTAAGTAAAAACTGGAGAACATATATAAATGATGCATGATACATATGTCTAGGAAAGCAGACAAACACATCACAATGATGAAATATAGCACTAAACCAAATTACAAAAGAAAAGAATGTAAATAGCTCCACAGCATCACAATCCTAAACTTGGTCCCATGCTCTCTAGCTCCAAAGAAATCAAGCACCTGAAGTATAAGGGTACTTTTTCTTATCTATAAATGAAGTGATATAATCTATTTGGACCCAAAAGCATGACCCAAACAGGGTGTGAGACTAAATACTTGTAGGAAACCACCCAAAGATCTATTCCTAACAGTATGTGAATATATATGGATAGAAGTAAGTGCAAATGAAGTAGTAAACATGGATGTATTCATCATCAAATAAACCTACCGTTAAAATTCATTCAATTCCATATATAATGTATGTTTCTAATAAAATATGGTAACTTTCTGGAAAGTACTCTTAACATAACTACTATGGTTCAACCAAAACAACACTACCATCCCTTGGGAATGTACACACAATCTAACCCCTCTGGTTCATCTTAAGCATAGACTCTCTGAGGTAGCACTCACCATTAATTCCCGTTATTGTCTCATATCAGTAACTAAAAGGATCTCTAGGGAAGAAATCAAAATCCAATTCCCCTGGTGGCTTGCATTGATTTACTATAGACACTCTAAGGAAGCACTTATGTCCATTCCCCATATGGTCTCACTTCAGAACAGTAAAACAGACACTCTAGAGTAGCCCTCCACATCCATTCTCTCTATGGTCTTCTACACCATGTTCTCACATCCATGTGTAAGTCAATTTAGCAAAACGATATAAATCAGCCAAAAAATCTTGAAGAACTACTTGGCTAAACATTCTATGACGTCACAACATGTCAGATAAAAGAATAACCCCATCCAACAAATACTGGGCATCGAAAGCATACAACCTAACCAGAAAACTAGACCAAATGGTCAAAATAAAGAATCATCAGAAAAACATCCATAGCTTATAAAAAACAAGACTAATCTCAAAAATTAACATCTATCTAAACAAACAAGGCATAGAAGATATAACTAGGGCTCAAAAATAAAAATATGTAATACCCCGAATGAGGGTATTGAGCACTTTGTCACATATAACTCCATGACTATCTATAGAAAGGCACAAACCACCTACCTCGGTGTTGTAGGATCATTATAAATTAACATCATGCCTTTAATATCCTAAGAGCACCATAGATCTACAAAAACACCAAAAACTCTCAACTGAGGATGACTCTTGAAATAGGAGGAATCTGGAAACAAAGCTCTAGATGAAGAGAGAACTCACCGATGATATTCCAACGCAACCAATGGAGTTCGATTCGAAGAACAAATGAATTATGTGGGGTGTGGTGAAGATATGCGTCATACGGACTCTCTTGATCAAAGAAGGTGATGGAGAAGACGTTTCTACCAATTAGATGTGACACCAGTTCATTAAATGAGAAAATTTACTTGACGTGTACTTTATAAGTAAACAACGTGTACTTGACCTTATCATCACCCGCATTAGGTGGTCACCAGGTCACCGCACATGGCCGCACGACCGTTACACAACCATCAGATGGCTACCTGCGGTAACTGATTACACGACATGTACTTATAAAGTACAATACGTGTAATTAAGAAATTTCTAGAAAAACCTCTTTTCATACTGAAACACTATAAATAAGAAAACATTTCAGAAAATATGATTTAGGTTATTAAACTAGCTTTTTCCACAACTATGTGTGGTATTTTACCACTTAGACATAAGGTTTCATATTTATGCATTGCCACATTCCATGCTTTTATCTAATGTATCTTCTAATGATGATGATGATGATGATTCTATGATTATTCTAACCCCATGTTACATTGTTTCATTTTCATATCTATCCTCTGATTGGTCTTTTATCTTTCCACTTTTGATGTATATCCTCTTGTGACTACTTATACTAAGGATAATTAAACATCCAATTAGAAGCAAGAGAAGTAGGAATTAAATAAATGTTTTCTATTGTAAATGTTATATAAGGTCCTAGTTTTCTAAAGACACTACACCATTGGATAATCTATGTGTAATGTTTTTAGGTTTATTATCATTAAAATAATGTAAAATTAATTTATGAAATGCATTGTTTCTATAATGGAAATATTTCATTATGTGTCCCTTTCTAGGAGTATAAAAATATCAATGTCATAGTCCTAGAGGAACTATAACCATAACCTTTTTCTAATGTTAGGATCCTTATAAGAGAACATATACTTGAGATTCTAGTGGTTATATTATACGATAAGTTACTCACACATCATCTTGTGTCCCCATATCTTTAGTGATAATAACACCACTGTCAACTCAAGATAGTGGGATGTATAAATATTGTTATGTGGTATCAAATAAGATGAACTATAGAAAATCACCTCCAACATCTACATTATAAAACACCCCCATTTACTCCCTAATGCATCATAGAATACTACAAACTCAACACCATCCTATGGTAATCTCACGGTGGGATCACTCTTCGATATCAACCTCATCTCATAAAAGAACATCTGGAACCTTTCCATCCACATGAAATTCATTCCCTTTCAGGTAAAAGATTTCAATGGTGCTAACACTCGGGAAATATTGCATAAAATTGTTTAATAATACCCCTATAACCCAAGTAAAATCCTAAAATTGGTAACAATATTAGTTGGATCCCTAGAAATATCTACCCGATCCTTCCCCAGATATACTGCTACTTAGGTCTGTAAGATGATGTGTCCCTGAAATAGGAAATCAAAAATCTATAACATACACTTTGAGAGTTTCCCATAAGGTTGGTTGTCAAATATAATGTCCCAGAAAATATTCAGGTGTCTTGCATGAACCACCACAAAACCATGTAATCAAGTATTTCATCGATCAAAAACATGATGATTATGTCTAAAAGGGATATAAGATCTAGATCATGAGTCAGATAAACATTATTGGGGAGTTATTCATTGTGAATGGAATCACAATGTACACACAGTGAATGTAGTGATAATTAAATGTTTTATTTGATATATCCTCATCCTATACACACAGATGGTTATACCCTAATCTGATGTCAATCGTTGAGAACCATCGTTCCCTTCAAAACTAATGAAAGATTTCACAAATCATGGTATTGGATACTTATTCTCTACAGTCCCAGTTTTCAAGTATCCCTATCTAAAAATAAACTCAAGATCAAATCCAATATATTAGAGAAAAATACCGGTACTACACTAGGGGAATCACAGGGTCTCACAAATCCCTTCTCCTATAAGTCCTAAAAATTCACCATCAACTCCCAATTATCTATAGGAGCCATCTGAAATGTTTGTGTATATATTACTGCCTTTATAAGATGCAATTACATTAATAAGCATGTCTATTAGAAGGGAGGTAATCCTGGTACATCCCTAGAAATGATTTCATCACACCCCTCCACCACCAAATGAAGTTGGTAGCCCATAACATCTAATAGTCCAGGAGACATACTATCCCACTATTGAGTTATTGATGAAAAAATTATGTGCTTTATCCATTCCTTCCCCACAAAAATTACTTTTTCACCCAGAATATAAAAAATCATCCCATCTCTTTTGAAAACCCAAATTCTATGAATAAAACTATCATTATTAGCAAGAAATATGGATATCCAATCCATACCAAAAATGACTTAATATGGTCACATATATGATAAAATGAGGCAACATATAAAAATATGCCTTCCAAGTGTTAGATCACACTATCTGCATATTGGATAAATCACCTAATCAACAGAAGTCAGAGTCATCAATTGTAAGGGTCGATCCAATTGCTAAAATAGAATCTCTAAAAATCGAACATGTGAAGGGAAATGGAAGGAATGGACCACAACAATGTCTATTAGTACTCTAGGTAACGTAGAAGGAACATACCATACCTTTGATCATCCCTAGACCATCGAGGATATAAGACTCCAAATCATTCAGTTGTCCTTATCCCTAACCACCATCTCTCTGATCCATGCGTGAAGCACTTAGGTTATGGTGGTAATTGGACGAATCTTTATACATTTCCTACTACACCTCTAGCCCCACTACCATGTATACTACATTGTAGAACACCCTGATTCTTGATTTTTCTCTACCATGATGGTTCCTCAAAAATCTCTTGATCTACTATATGATAGGTTGTATAAATCTGAGCCAAATTTCCCCAACCATCATAGTAGAAACACCACATCTCCCTCATCAATATGGATCCCCCCTAAGAGGCATGGGACACTAAACCTATGTCCAAGGATCACCACCTAAAGTATCATACATGCTTAGATCACTATGACTATAATCTGCTTCCCACTTAAATGGTCTTAGATATTGGGTTCCCGCTACCAACACCCATTGTTGGTGCCACATATACCAAGAAGTTATCCCCCACCAAGGCTTGCTCATTCACCCCTTTTTAGGTAGGAAGGAAATGGGATGACATTGGATCGCTAATATATTAGATTAACCCATAATGAAATTTTTATGATCAGAAGAACATATCCCATAACATATCATCAGAGTAATTCAAGATACAAGTATATGTCACTGATTACTTCTCCACGTTCACATTGTCCTTCTATAGACACAAAATATCTAAATTGCACACTGATCATAACAAGGCCCGATAGAACTCCTTCCAAAAGAGATTTTCAAATTATGTCCCAGAGAGAGCTATTTCATCTTGTGATAGAGTCACTATGCTCCAAAATCACCCAGTAAATCCCAAAATATATAATTCCACGAGTACCACCCTTTTATATGTTGGAATCCTCAAAAGGGGGGAAATTCTAGTAATAGCATCTAATAGGTCCGCATCCACATGGGGGTCCGGAACACCTTGAAATATGGGATTTTACATCATATTAAACTCATGTAGTACACTCAACCTTTGTACACCCTAAACTAGAACGTCTAATGCCAAATGTTGGTAAATAGGTGGTGGTATAACTGGTAAACCACTCAAATGTGATATCTCTAGTAAATTACCCTGAAGGGAATCCTCATCAATTAGTGGATCATCCACATGATTATGTAGGGTATTTTTGGAATGATGTATGTCATGAGGGATCCTAAAATAAAATAATATGTACCAATGTCAAATGAGTATATTTGGGGATCTAACTCAAGAAGAACATGTAAACCAGAACTCATTATTGTATGATGCATCTACATAAATGATTCCCTTCAACCAATGTCTACATGTACCAAGTCAAAAGATAGGCAATAAATGTACATTGATATTGATATGTTGGCCATCACACCAATACTAGTGTCCCTGAACAGATAGATAAACTCGAAACAAAAAAAATTGTTCCCCCAAAACAATATAATATAAATTGCTTCTGAGGTTGAACTAACTACTCTGAAATCACAATTTCATGACCCAACCCATCGGGTTCTATCACATGACTACCCTATGTTCGCCACCAATATTCCATGGGATGGAGACTAGTGCCAATTAGGCATATCCCACCAATGGGTGGAATTTGAGTAAATTATCTATACAGATGCACAAATCACCAAGACCTCACAATACAAGAATGTAAAATAACATAATAAATGAATACATACATATATAATATTACAACTAGAGTGTGACAATAATGAAATAAAAGAGGAAAAGGGAAAAAAATAAACACAATAACAAATTATAATTAGTCCAACCTACTCCAGGTGTGGGAACTAAGGACAAATGAATGCTATTAGAAAACACCTCAGTTTTACAAGATCCATCTACACTCTTCCATCTCCTTGTCATTGGGGGACGCCATAAAAAAGGTCCATCATTAATATAATAAACAAAACATGTGGGTATATCCCATGAAGGGATGAATATAGCAATACCGAGTTGGAAACCCAAAAAACACTAAAATTAAAGAACCATGTATTGTTACAGTGATACAAAGATATAACAATAAATGTAATAAAAACACATAGATATACTCCAGAAAGACACCACACCACTATGTGGTCATAACCAACTTCCAACCATATAATTCTACTTGAAGAAACACTTCTGATAGTAGAATCCACTCCATGAAACATGCTCTCATTGGAAACTCCCATGAAATTGGTGATGGTCATTTAGATCATCCCAGGAAAGATAACTAGTCTAATAGGGCCTTGATACTTAGATAGAGGTTCATGCCCAAAACATCTGGCGGAAACCGTGAACCTAATCCAGATCAACTCGCTACATAACAGATTATATAAGAATGATACTAAGAACCCAACTGATATGACATAGATGATGGTCGATAAACACCATGATCAAGGTGGTCATGTCGATTACGCAAACCCCACCGAAGGAATATAGATAATATTTTATCACAGTCCAATCTCATATAGGGACACTATAAACTCAATATGAGGCTTCGAATCCATATTGGATAAGAATTATATGGTATGAATATAATGTTTCATTGTACACTTTATGAAATGGACCAGGGGAACACAATTAAAAGATATTGGTTTATACTAAAGGAATGAAGAGCTAAAAATACCCTTTATGGGGAAAACAACATGTACTAGGGAAGAAAATCTTTTCCAGGTATTCCTGTGTCTACCAGTGTGGAAAATCATCATACGGCATGTAAATATTTAATGACATTCAATGTAGACAAGATAGAATGTGTGGAGAGGTCAACCAACACCTTCCCGAGTAACAATGATTGCGTCCATGTACCGCTGTCTGTGTTTGTGATCAGATCATATATAGGTAGTTGTGTCCTTGTCCAAGAACTCATTATTCCATTGGATGTGTAATTTTGTTAGTGTCCATCCATGTACATTATGATGTACTTGTTGAGACATCATAGAAGAGTCAGATGGTTTGTGACCATGTCACACGCACTTTGATATTTAACTTGGTTCATAAACCCTATTAAGTCACATTGGGCGGATCCCACACAATGAGTAACACTAGTTCACACAGTTGAAAACCTGTATTTTCAAGATATTTCATCTCTCCTCCTTGTCTCCTAAACATGTGGTTGCAACCAAAATCCTCACTAGAGATTATAGATTTAGTTTTGTCTAAGGCTTTCTTTCATTGTATGCTAGAGTTCGGGCATTGAATATGCTCAGAAATAACCTCGTCAAGCCACCCAAACCATTCTTCAAAAAGTGAAAAGTGAAAACCCAAAATTCTATTTCATCTACCACTGAATGTCCACTGACATCATTGAACCATGATAAAAACATCATTAACAAACCACAACCACGTTATTGATCCAATTCGTTGAACAACATTCAAATAACTATCAAATCCTCGATATTATTCAAACCATAGACCAAAGGAAACACCCCTGATGAATACGTACTAAGTGAGGGAATAAAACCATAATCCATAATATTTTAATAATGATCATCACCCTTTATTCATTCTACCTCGATTCATTATCATATAATTAGATGACCAAAATGGAATAAAACTCAAGGAAGAATTAAAATTCCATAAATTTAATTCAAAAGACGATTCACATATCAATTTGGGACATTGAATCGATCCTTGTTCATCTAGAGTTAAATAATGGAATAGAAAACACAAGAAAAAACATCTTACATAGAGTTTTCATTGATCATTTAAGATGAATAGTTGAGTTTCCATCATTGTTGAGATCTATGAACTATGTTGGCGCAATTATCCTCGATCTGTTCCAGATCTGATATTGATTTCCCATAAAAATATCCTCTATAAATCACTTGGTCTCTAAGCATTAGTATCCAACCATGGGATAAACACTATAACCACATATATATAAACAAAACTATTCACTGCATCAAATAAAATACATTAACTCAAATAATAAAAATATTTTACAATTTATATGTACGTGACAACATATCCAAAAACTCCCCAAACTGAAGAATTCTATAACACACCTAAAGGGAAAAGTAATGTTTTTTAAGTCATCAGTTCCCTCAATTTTTTTTATTTGGTCCCCCATTCATTATTAATTCTACATTTTATTGAAGACAACAGGAACATGTTATTTAATATATTTAATATATTTCAATCATTCATTATGGGATGGTCAGTCCCTATAATCACAAGTAGTCTCAGTGATTGGTGATTAAAATAATACATATATTATCCAAAAAATAATACACAAAATATCTAAGCCATTATAATGATGATGGTTTCAGACCACAATACTGTGTTTTATGATTCCCCTCTACCAGCTTGTTCAAGAGGACATTGTTGGGTTTTTATGTTTTTATCACCAATTTTTGAGAATCTTTTGACCCTAGTAAGCCAAACTATATAAGTATTTCCCATGTAATTTCTATAATTTACCCTTATTCTTTATTATATGGTTCTATTTTAGAATATAATTAAAATAAGAAGAACAATGTTTGATTTCCTCTATTTTGGGGCTCCTGATGATTTTGATTTATTACTGAAGATTATACTTTATTATATTTCCCCTAATATTAATTATTTGTTGGAGTTATATTATGCTTTGGAAACTAATTTCAAAATGTAATGGAAATTTGTTTTTATTAAAAATATATGTATGTTACATGTTTTTGAAGAGAATTAAATAACCATATTTTTATATCAATTATTTTGAAAATAATAAGAAATGTTTTTTTTAAAAGGTTAGGTATATGGAATAGTTTATTCAAGTACAGACACTCAGTTATAATAATAACATCAATCAATTTTTGTTGTTTTTAACACATGGTACAACTTCTAGATCTGAAACAATCAGCATATAGTAATCTTGTTTTGTTGTTTGTAGGTTAGTTTTAAGGCCACATGGTGGTATGTCTGGTTTTATTCCATCTCTACTTCGAGTTTAGTATTTATTTATAGTTTTATTTATTCAGTTATATGATGCCCATTGGAAAAATCATTCCAATCTATGTATTCTTAATTCCTAACACTAGTTTCTATTCTGGGAGGATTGATAATGCCTCTAAGGCCTTATCATAGGCCAGCTCAGGTGACTAGCTTAGGGTTTACCTTTGTGGGTTCATGTTATGTTATATCTATGAAAATAAATGAATACCTGGACATCAATGATAATGATCTCATAATGATGGAAAATATAATTTCAAATTACCAAAACACACTTTAAAGGACATATTATAATACACTATCAAATTACGGGAAGAGATATTCACTATATCCCAACATATTTTGTCTAATGATACCCATTGATGCATCAATGGGTAAAATTATTATGCCCCACCCGTCACCTAATTATTTTTAAT
Organism: Viscum album; assembly: GCA_963277665.1. Taxonomy (NCBI): domain Eukaryota; kingdom Viridiplantae; phylum Streptophyta; class Magnoliopsida; order Santalales; family Viscaceae; genus Viscum; species Viscum album. The sequence goes on from OY728126.1 coordinate 191,802,086, forward strand.
ATATTCAACATAAGATTCATGAATATTTTCTATAAAATTTCCAAATGAATAACTTATAAATTAATATCTAAATATATATATATTTAATGATACAATATTTTAATACCTTTTCAGCCTTTTTTAGTAACCAATAATCATCAAGTCTGTCAGTATTTTCCCCATGTTAAAAAATCGGATAACATAATCATTGATTATCCAGAAAAACTTGTTGGATGGTCAAACAATACAATGTCAAATTTCCAAAAATAATATATAACGAATAAACAATATATTTAATTCCAATACCATTAAACATAATACAATAAATAGTATTTCTAGTGAACATCTTCTAATCTGACTTTATAAAATGATATGTCAACATTGTTTTTTTATCAGTATATGGTTATGTCAATGTTATTAGTTCATGAACATATGACACTCATAGAAATAAAGTAGATGGTTATAGAAGAATCTAACATTAGTGAAACAACATAATCACATGAGAATGTTGACCTAAATAAAAAACAACCTAACAAATTAATCTAATGGGATAAAAAAAAGGTATTAAGAAATGAATTTTTTGATACCACAAGTTTAATCAACAAATTTATAATATATATATATATATAATAGTATTAATCAAGAATCATAATCCCCATTTGGTTAACTAATTTTTTAAATGATAAGGTAAATGAAAGGAAAAACATAAAATATCATTTACAAAAATTCTTTAACATTGACGTAAAATACAAATTTATAAGACGATTTAAAAGGAAATTTTTAAAAATATAATTTGAATGTCATTGAAAAACATAAATTATAAAATTATTATCCTAGATCCTTAATGTTATATAAATATTATATAGTATAAAATAATATTAGTAGACAAAACTTGTGAAACTGAATAGAAAGAATGTTTTTATTATTTTCAAAATATATTGTTTTAAAACAGAATTTTATGAATAGTAAAAAAATTAATTTTCTTAAAACAATTGTATAAAATTGTATTATAAAATATCATATAATAATATTTTTTGTTTTATAACCGAATAATTGTGTCTAAAAGTTCAATTATAATAATTATAAGTCAATTAAAGGAGATAGGAGTTAGAAATATCTTTTATGGATGCCATACTATTGGAAGAGTTAATCATTTAAAAAGGTATTTGGGTTGTAAAAAATAATAGAATGGGATAATATCACATAATACAATAAAAGAGATTAATTAACACAACTTAAATGAAATAAGTTCAATTGAATGTTCATTAATCAATTAATGAAAATCATGTTAATGAAAACTCTTGCGATTAGGGAAACATGTTATTCAAAATAAAACAGATGAAAATGTGTGGATTTGGATATGTTTATAAAATTAAATAAAAGGAAATAATTTTTATATCATTAATTTGATAGTAAATAAATAAAGTACCATATAAAGTAATCATGGTGCATGAAATGTATCATTTCATAATGAATTAAAATTTAGACCAAGGAAACCCTTACAACTTGAGGAGCATTGAAATCAATACCCATTGATAGAGATGGATTGAAATTAATGATAATATTACTTAATTATAATATGATTCATGATATAATTTATAAAATATTTTGTATATGAACCATATAAATGAAACTAGGATCATAATAAAAAAAAAGTCTCAAAGAGAGAAATTTTAGACAAAAACCCTTACCCCAATTGAGATTCATTTTGTACTTTCACAAAAAAACCAGAATAATTAAATGAATTTAATTAATTACATACTAAATATGATTTCTCATAAATATAACCAATTATACTACAGATTAATAAACAATATATATATATATATATATATATATTCTAGTTTTTACTTATTTTCAACTCCTGGTGTGTATAATCTTGATCACATTGATCGAGTTTCAAAAAATGATGTTTGTATTCATTTTTGTTATATAGTTAGACATTAAAATAATATATAATCTAATTTAATATATGTTCAAATATATTTTATTATTATATTTTTTCATTTCATTTTAGTTTTAATTTTGATCAATGAGTTTGAATTCAACGTTGAGCATATATCACTGTTTCTTAAAAAATGAGGGGGGGGGGAATTCATAATTAATGAGTTAAATATTCATATAGCTTTACTAGAACCTATAATTTTAAAATAATATTTATACGATATTTTTTCAGAAAAAATTCTAAAGGTATTTTATTTTTTTAGTCCATACTATTAATCAAGTATATAGTTAAACATAACCAAACAAGCACCAACCATGACTGATGGGATATTATGAGGTGGATTAGTAGTAATATTATTATATCAATAACATAATTATCTCATATTTTTTTATCAGAATGATGTATTGAAATTTTAATTATTTAAAAGGAAATATAATTTATATAAAGTCAATATATATATATATATATAATATTCTATTTTCATCATAGTTTTATGATATTATAAAACTATACTAAGGATATTTGTTTGATAACCATAAAATTAATGAGTTATAAAATTTATCATTCCATTAATATAAATATATCCATATTTATCCTTTAATAAAATCCTTATAACCATCCATGTAAGTAGATGGTTGAATTAAAAAATATAAACAAAATTTTGATATAGGTGGTCGTCCACAATTATGTATGGTTGTTGATTTTTTCCATAGAATGGGACAAAGGATTAATATGGTTTATAACTTCATAATAAAAAATAAATAAATATAGAATCAATTTATTAATATTCCCTTTAATACCTTCTTTCTATGGTTTTAAATTATTCTGAAACACATTGTGTTTGGGAGGTGGTAGACTTCTCAATACTTGAATGAAAATTTCACTTTTCTTAATTGAAATGGAAAAGGGTGATTCATGAATATTACTATAGAATATCCAAAATAATTATATAACCAATTATGATATTATTACATAGTAATTATACCATATTAATTTCAAATTATGAATATAATGGAAAGAAGTTGTGTAAAAAAATAATACTCACATTAGGAACATTGAGATGTGTTAGGAAGATCCATTAGAAAATGATTGAATCGATGAGTCTCTTGTGTTATGAAGATAAGAAGAGTGAAATAATTTATTGGGTAATAAAATGGGTTAATGATTCATGAGGAATCTAAATATTAGTGGGTTCTATGAAGGGGTGGAGAAAGAAACCTTTTATAAGTGTTGAGAATGAAATATTTTTAAATATTTCAAAAAAAACATAAATGGGGAACATGTTAAAAACGTGATGTGTATAATGTTTTTTGAAATAATTGTGGGTGGAATATATTTGGTCGATAAAAAATATCATATAGTAAATTATATACATGTTTTAATAATTTTTCAATCCTTTTACCCTTGGAATTATGACTTTTATCCTTTTTTCTTTTATCATAGTAATTAACATATATCAAAGGTGACACATTTTTTATGCCCCAGAAATAGAATGATATCTATTAAATAATTTGGATGAAATATTTTTCAATTTTAAATCAATTTAATTTTCTTCAAATTATTTAATTTAGGTATCAAGACCATTTTTTTATAAAATAGTACTAATTTTATAAAATATGTAATTTTGGAGTTTAAATTAAAATAAGAATTTTTTAAATTTAAATGAGAAATATATAATATAAATTTTTAATTTTAATAATGTTTAATTTATTTCTAAATAATTATTATATAAATATAAATGCATAAAATTAATTGTAATTATAAAAATAGTTGTTTTAATTATTCACAAAAATTTAATTCTTCTTATAAAAACCCCAAAATTCAATCATAAAATTATATTATTACGACTAATGAAAAAATGATGTATATTTATTCAAATTAAAATTAGAAAATAGTATAATTAAATATTTAAATTAAATTACAAAATATAGAAAACAATTATTCATATTAGAAAATATCTATTAATAATGTTCAATATTCGTTTTTCTAATTTTATATGAATTAAAAATTTAATTATCATTAAAATATTTTTCATATTATCAGTATTTTATACTGTTATATAATCATAATATTCATTGTTTCATGGAATATAAATTCATATCACATATTAATGAAATATTTAGAAAAATAAATTTCTAAGCATAAAATTATCATATTAGTCATTTCACAAATTGAATTTAATTTATATGAAAATTAGAATTTATTTTATTTTTTATAAATATAAAATAATGTAGCTACTCATATTCATTACTAAAATTCAATGTCTATGATTTAATAGTGGATACCTATCATGGGTTTTTAGATCATTGTTCTGTGTAGTAAATGCCATCGAAAAAATGGAATTATTTAAAAGCAACCATATGTTAAAATTTATCAGTGTTACATTCGCTTCTTTAATAAAATATTGACACATAATTAGTTTCGTATAATCAAAGTAATTTATATATATAACTCCAAATTAACCATACACTATTTGATGATAACGAGTTTTTTGAGGATGTGAAATGAGTTTTATTAATATGGAAATATATAATTACTGCACTATAAAGAGGGTGATACCATTTTAAATTTAAAAAATACAGATAGTAAGGGAAGAACATATAAATACATTATGAGTAACTTCCCATAATATATTAAAATTATTTATATGATAATTAGGACAATGAATTTTTTATTTATAAATCAATATTCAGTAGTCAATGAACACATACTTAATAGGGATTAAACATGATCCTGTGGAATATTTCAATAATGCACTCCTATAACCATCTACAAGATATTTCCATCCAAAATACAGAAATGTTGTCTATCTCTTTTGGGATCCCTTTGGCATGGTTGATCTTCTGGCCCCACATAATCCCACATTTAGATTGGATAAGGATTCCATATATGATTGTCCCTTAATTTTTATTAAGTTCACCAATTTATATATAAAATTTTAATATATGAAATAGAATACAAATATTTCCTAAAATATTAATGTTTCAACCAATTCTCAACCATCAGATTTTTCTTGTTACATATTTTTTCATGTAAAATGTATATATAATATACATGGTCTTCTCAATTACCCTTTATGAAATTCCCAGTATTTTTATATGAAATTTAATTCCTCTAATTCACTTAATGAAATTAATAATTACAATGGGATTCCACTTTTTATATTCAATGTTTTCTTCAATGATATTTCTGTAAAATATAACGATTGCATCAATAATTCATAATGTTACAAACTCGAGAATTTATCAAGGATGGAATCTTATGGCAATAAATAAATCTAGAAAAATTCCCTAGGAAGCACCACTTCATATTCACTCACATATTGAATCATTTATAAGAAATGAAAGACTTCAAAATAACACTATGGATCATGGAGTCATGTATATATCTTTTGGGAGTTTTTTGGGGGTCTCTCTGTGGAATGCATTGGCATTATTATATATTTAATATAGATTATCCTACTCATAAGTAATTCATTGTCTCCCATTAATGTAAACATGTTTTGTTTATGTATATGTTAGACATTTCCAATTATTTTAGATAGATGGTTTATATATAAATATAATCATTTATAAAATGGCCATAAATAAATAAATAAATAAATATATGTATATTAATGTATATTATATATATTTATACTGTCGTAGAACATTTGTCCCCAAAAACTAGGTAGGATTAGTGGGATGGTTCATATTTTTTCTTTGTTCACAATCTATTTATTTCAAGCTAAATTACTCATAAGAACTAATAAAGACCTAACATATATTCAAGAGGGAAAATTAATCCCACTTGGCTACAACTGTTACTCTTTCAATATATATTCCATCCTATAGTTATTGGTATGTGTTCTTGCGGTGTTGGGGAATCCCAGTTCAGGTATTGTTTTAGTATTTTGGTGGGTTTTGAAAAATTATATATCATTCATTTAAAACATTTTTAAGGGATTATCCATGTGATGGTAGGTCCCATTATGTAAACTATAAATATTAATTTCCAAAATAAATATGGTGGAAGCATGAGTTACTAGGGGTATTATGGGTTTGAATTAATTTTCTACTTTAGTTTGTTCTATTCTTATGAGTCACATACATCATGAGAAAGTGTGTATAAGTATGTACCTGAATGATGAAATTCTAGATCATGTATTTCCAATTTTAATTATACATGTCATTGTAATCTTTTAATGATCTAATTAACAAAAATATTAGTGACAAATATATATAATATTTCAATATTTAATACTAGGTGATTAGATTAAAAACAATTAGACATATGATTCATTGATCATTGAATTCAATTTATTATTTATTCAGATACTTATTTCAATATTGGATTTAATGTATTATTTAACATTGTTTATATTATAATATAATATAAAAATTAAAATATTAAATTTAAAAAAATTCTTAGGATACGAGATTGTGACTTTATTGTATTTGTGCCCTCACTAATCAAAATTTGTTATCCTTAAAAGTTGGAATCTTATATACACTCCACTAAAATCTAAAATTATATACCATTTTTTCCCAAATGAAATTATATGAAGGAGATGAATAACATTATATATATATATATGACCTCTAGTTAATTCTAAAGTATATAGGGAGTAGCAACCCATAGTTTTTAAATGATATATTTTTTTTCTGAACAATTGATTGTTACATATTATATAATATCATTCACATACAAAATAAATAGAAAACAATTAAATTTTCTCTCTTTAATAATGAACATTTTATTAGTCAGTAATGGAACAAATTAAAATGTGAAAAATTACAACTAATCAAAAAATATAAAATATAACATTTAAAAATGTGAAAGTCCAGATATCTCAAATCTATTATAATCATAACCCCCATAGAATTTTTTTTATAAATGAATTAAAATTTTAGTAAACCAATCAACTTCTTATAAAAAATAATATACCCTTATGAGAAATTGTTATGAATTTTGATTGAACGAATGAATTGAGATTTATTGGTTTTAAAGGGAAATGTAGATGTTGTGATTCGACTATTATATGATCATTTTACAACATGACTGTTTTAAACTATAACCTTGTAATATAATTTTACCACTATAATTAGTTTTTATATATATAAATTATTAAGGATAATATATACATAAATAAGAATTGATGGCCTCAACCCGTAGAGTTGTGATATTTGAAGCCCATTTTTCAGGACATGGGATGAAGGTATTAGCATAGAGGGTTTACCTTGACCAAGCCCAAGATGAGATTTAGAAATTAAACAATCAATTAAATAAATAAAAATATAAGTTCATGTTTGTAGATATTATCACACATTCAATGTTTGTTGACACATCCCACAAACTACCATGATCAAACACATAACCCTTAGGGCATATGATTATGTAATAAGAGGTTTCAAGTATAGGCCTTATCTACATAAAGTGTATTTTTTATTTTATAAATAACATTATTATCCAATAAATTCATATTATGAATTGTTCTTATTAATAAAATATTTTTTTAATAGATGTGAATTTGATAAAAATTATTTCAACATAAAGAAAATAAAATTAGTTTTTTGAAAATATTATGAATTTAATAATAAAATCATTCATTTTGAATAGAATTTTAAAATAAAATAATATTTTAAAACACCCTTATCAAAATATAAATTATAAAATAATTTAATAATGTCCTAGTAAAAATTTTATAAGGGTCATAAAATTGAATATGCCTTAAAAACACACATTTTTAAATAAATAAGGATATTTATATATAAAATTTGAAATTACCATAATTAGAGAATCGTTATGACAAAATAACCATAATATTTGAAATAATAAATATGAAAATTATTCAATGGTGAATTTATATGAATTTTTAAAAATATTTATTTTTCATGAATACTAAAAAATATAGTTTTAGGTTTCTGATATATTGTATTACATCATATTTATATCAAAATGATGTACTAATAAACAAATACATATTCCATGACCTAAAGAATGTTATTTTTTTAATATTAGGTATTTTAATATATATTCACCAATTTAAAAAACTATTAGTGACTTTCCAATGAATAAAAAGAGAAACATTAAGTTTAAAAATATTAATTTGGGGAATGTTTTGGTTTCCAGAAAAAAGGTGTGTTAAATAATATAGGTTTTTTTCGATAGATTAAAATATCATAAATGTGACCCAAATTTCCAAAAAAATTTAAAAAACATCGGGAAATCTAATGGTTTTTTATTTTATATATCCATGTTTTCAATGAAAAATGTTTGGGAACATATTATATAATCATTCCACCTTTTCTATAATTACCCACATATCTATCCATTTTCATTCACTAAAAATTTATCAACCAATAAATTATGGTGATTTTTACCCCCATGGACTCTCCCCAAGGTTTCTTCATGACCCTATGGTCTCATCTTATGCCATTATGACAAATCATCAAGATAAGTGAAATCTTCACTTCTCTTTCCCATTCAAGTTCCCTTTTCATGTGATTTGTCTTCTAATTTTAGAATTAAATTCTAAAGAATGAGGGTATAAGACACAATCTTTTTCCATATTTTCTATTCAAGTTATCTTTATATATGACTTTTCGTCTAATTTTTCTTCTAATTTATGATTGGATATCATTTCCCCTCCATTTTTACCATTTTATAAGAACATGTTTTATACCCATCGTGCTACCAAATTTACATTTTAAATTTACCACTTTTATATAGAAAGTTTTATTTTCCTTCTTATTTTAATTCCCAAAAATATTTTTATTTCAATGGGTATTCAATCATATTTAAAAATTAATTTTGAATCCGTGATTTTCATATATGAAACCCAAATTTCATTTCAAGGGATAAAAATGAATTTACAGTCATATCATTAGAATCTTTTATGTGTCCATATATTGGTAATATGCTCAATATTTATTTTTTTGTTGGTTATTAATGAAATGTTCTATTATGATATATATGGATCACATGAAATTAATACATAGAATGGATATTCTACGATAGTTCTCCAATGCATTGGGTAAATAATTCAATCAATAGAGATGATAGGTTTTATGAAACCATGGTGAATAACATTGGTACTTCTCAATTATGACACCTTGGTGATAAATTATGGTGATATGCTTATTGATGTCCAATTTAAATGTGTTATCCAAATTTCCATTTATTGTTCATGTACATTTTATTATGATATTACTCATAATCTCTTAATAAAGCTATATTGTTATGCTTCATGTTTTTATTTATATTCCCCATGATCAAATGCTAAATGTTTCCCTTCCATACTTCCTTACACGGCCTCATGCTCACCCTTTTTATTTTATGTATGTCCCCAGGATAAAATATGTAATAGATATATCTTAGGGTGAACCCATTAATATGTATTTCCACAGGATTAAAATAATGTATTATGTTTTCATTTATTATGTACCTTATTCCATGAAATTAAACTCTAAAAGATTCATTTTTTGTACCATGTAATGAAATTTAATGTAATAAAAAGGATGGAATCCATATAAGGTATCAAAATATAGTTCACTTATTTATTGAAATTTGGATTTTAAACATTAAGAAGAAAATTATGGAAAAATATTGGTAGACAAAAACATCTTATTATTTTGGTCTGTATCAAGTTCGTGGTTTTTAAAAAAATAAATCCCTATCTAGATGTTACTAGTGGATGTGGATCTGGATTTGATTTATAGAGTGTTAAAAAATGAAAATAATGCATTGAGAAACACTCTATTGCAAACAGGTGAAAAAGGGCCTGGTTTCACACATGGTTTGACACTTCGAGGGATATATTTTCTTTGTCACAATTTCTTAGGAAAATTTATGAAGTATATATAGAAAATGTAATTTTTATTAGAGGATATTATCAAAAAAACTAATGAATTATGTTTTAAAAAAATATCCCTTTATAATTATATGATTTATAAAAGTAACACCTTTCTCACAATGGTTTTTTATTTTATAGAAAACATTGACAAATATCAGGATCTACATAAATGATGAGTGAAATGGACAATGAATTGAAAGCATTCTGATATATGATTGAATGGAAAAATTCATGAGGACGATGAATCAACTAAAATGAGTTATGTTAAAAAAACATTAATCAAGTCAAGATGTCAGATTCACCTTGAAGGGAACACTTTCAACTAAGTCCTTCATGTGTTAATTACCAACTTCAATTAGTGGATGAATCCTCCAATTGATTTCTGAACAATGGATAATCTCTATAGAAATGATTTTTTTTATACACCATGTTCAATGTAAGATATTTTTACTATGGACGTATACCTATAAGAAGTTTTAATTGATAATTGTTAGACACTAATTTAAAATAAGAATCCAATAAGAGAGATTTGTGATATGAAGTGGGAATCATTTAGGGGAATCATTTTCCAAAAATATTTTACCCATTAAATTCTAATGAAAATCATCAAGGAATTACTTGAATTGAAATAGAATGAAAATTATTTTGTGGGAAGCTATGATATGAACTTTATAAGAAATTTTTTGATTCACCTATATATTTTTTTGGATCATAATTTAAAGGATAATACACTCTTCAGAGGATTTATATTTCATCTATGGAGGAATCAAAAAATTAAAAAATAAATGTTATGAGAAGATAGTGATGGATTCTATAAAGGTTGAATTTTAGTTTTAAATGATGTGGTTGTTATATTTATTGAACAATAATAAAAGAGAAATTTGGAAGAAAAACTCAAGGAAGAACCTTGATCATAGAAGTGGAGGAAAAAGTGTAACATCCCACATTAAATAAATTTGGGAATAATAATTCGAGGAACTACTTTATTGGGAGTGTATGGTGATATGAATTTATTATATATGGGAATATATCTTGTAATTTTCATGGTCAGGTGAATCCTCAACATCCCAATAGTAACGATAATAGGAAAATAGTGAAGTCCCAATAGGATGATCGATGATTTTAGTGTAGAAATCTTAGGAAGATTGAAAATAAATATCTAAATAGAAAACAATGGAGGGTAACCACCATCAAAAATTGAATATAACAAGGGTGGAAGGAAAGATTTTTTATAACATCGAATAAAAAGTGGGGGGCCTGAAGTATGTGGTGGAAGGTACTCTCATTTTGATCTCAATTGTAACAAGTAAATTTTTTGATTCTAGTTCAATGCATACCTTTATTCCATCCACATTTTCATATAATAAAGAATCAATCATTGAAATTCCATATGTATAGTTCTTAGTCATGACTCTTGGAGAAATTATTCTAGGATCAATATTGTTTAGAAATAGTAGTATAAACATTAGTGAGTACAGTCCCATATAAAATCTCGACGTTAATACCATGGTGGAATTTTAAACTAAACTAGGCATGGAATGTCACTCAAAGTTTAACGATATAAACAACAAAATAAGAAATAAAATTTTCATATTCTTGAATTCATATCCTATAGTCATTTTCAAATGACTCGCATCCTGACCTGAGGTCTATCTAAAAGCACCTCATATAGCCTTCATTGTGGAGATGATCGGTAAATATGGAGAAGGAAATGAATGTATAAAGATAGAGAATGTCCCCAGAGTTTATGAATATTGATGTATGTTATGTAGTGTTTTTTAGACCTCCCCCCAAAAGATAGGCATAATTATCAAATGAACTTATACATGGGTGAAAGATGATATCAAGGAACCCATATTAATGGGAAAATATGAAGTTATATGTGTTGGTCGGAGTGGACACTCAAGAGGTGGTTAATTGAGTTCCAATTAAAATTTATGTTAAAAATATTTCTCTTAAAACCCCCCTTATTTGAAAAAAAAAGTAAAACTATAGTGATGTTATACAGAGTGTAAATGTTCAATTTGTTTCTCAATGATTGATTAGGTCTCAGTTAATTTAATCTGAAGATTAAATTGAATTTTGAAACTAACTTACTGGTTTACAATAAGTATAAACACTTGCCAGTTTAACTATCAAATTAACCTTAAAACATATTAAACTTCAAAGTATTTAGCAGAAGAATATGAAATATATAGTACATTATGATTTAAACTAAAAATTCACAGCATATGTAACTAAGAGGTTAAGTCTCAAGCCGAGACTTATTCCTCTCAAACAATTTATATAAATTGATCCACACCCTGGATCGGGGTAAACAACAGTACAAAGACTGCCCAGGCTCAAAGACATCTACCACAGTTCTATGTGGGAAAAAAACAACAGATCATAGTTGTCCATATTTTACTCGACCTCTACCACTATCCACAGTGGGATACAAGAGAGTAATAGAGTTTTAATGAGGATTTAAGAATCCTATAGCTCAGCTCAGGAGACAGTGTGTGTGTAAAATAAACCGGATACACACACTACTCAAAATGTAAATGAAAGAATCACTAAAGTAAGTGTGAATGAGTTTAGAATATCTTTAGTGACTGGTAGTGTAGATCTGGGCTCATTTGATTGGTCAGAAAAGCTTATGATTCCTTCTCTGGTTTTTGTTATGAAAAACACTTTGTCATTTTCTTCCTTGGTTCCAGGTTCAGCTTATCAGCTTGAGTGCAAGAAGTGTTTGTTGTAGTTCTTCACTCAAGATGTAGCTTGTGTTCTCCTCTAGAGAAGAATTTCTTTGTGTATGTCCAATGCTCTTGGAGTATGGATGTAGCCTGTGAGTGCACCACGTTTGAATGTTGTTGAGCCTTTTTCTTTTCCACCCTTCGTGTGCCTTCTTAGTTCCTTGATTATCACTGTATGCACACATCGTGTTCACTCTTTTTTCACTTCTTGTTGTTTTCATCTTGGTCTTGATCTTCCCTTTTAAAGATTTCAGCTCCGGAAAATGGGAATGATTAACTTTTTCATGGGTACTAGGTACGATTCCCTGAAATGGCAACAAAAATCATTAAATAACATTAACTGCATTAAAAACATAAAATATAACCGTTATCTTAATAAATAAATAGTATTGAGAGTATAGAGTTTGACTGGTTGGTAAATCATTAGTAGCCTCATGTTGGTAGATGTGTACGATGGACATTGTGTAACAGTGACCTTCCATCGGTAGATCTTTGACTTTGTATCAGTAGCTTCTTTGCATTGGTAGCTATTTGAACATGTATCAGTAGCTCTTTGCATCGGTAGATCTTTGAACTTGTATCGGTAGCTCTTTGCATCGGTAGATCTATATACTGGCGACTTTATTCTATCGGTAGCTTCATTCTGTATCGGTCTCTGTATATTGGTGGCTCTTTGTCTATTGGTAGCTCTTGCTTAGTTCCAGTGATTATGTGTATTGGTAGACTTATGCATATCGGTAGCTCCATTATGTACTATTAGGAAACTTGTTTTATTGATAGCTATCTGTATCAGTGACCTTGTTCTATGCCTACCAGTAGATTTGTACATATCGGTAGCTCTGCCTATTAGTGACTCTATCTATCAGTAGAAGAAGGTCTATCGGTAGACTAAGTACCGATAGCTCTGTATCAATAGCTATATGTAGATCAGTGACTAACACTTATCTGTTTTATGCAAAACATATCCGATTGGGTTAGAATTACTTCAGAACTCATACAAACATGGATAAACATTGATTAAAATATCTCAAGGACAATTTTAATATTACTATCATCTTGATAATAGTATATCATAGATTGAGCGAATTTGAAATTAGATAAACATTAATTTGGATTATCAAAGTATGTGAAAGAATAATTGGGATTATCAAAATATGTGAAAGCATAGTTGGGATTTTCAAAACAGGTGAGGCCAAAAATCTCCCCCTTTTTGATAATCACAACTTAGGATATTATAGTTTTAAAATAGTGAGTAATTGTATCAGATGATATATCCTTAAATTTAATTGTCTCAGAGAAAACAGTATAATGTAGAACATAATGTATTAGAGGTAGAATTAAATGCAATGATATGAGAGGGGAAACACATGGTAGCTCTTCTTTAGATAAAATTGCTCCCCCTTTGAGAATATTTCTCCCCCTTTGATACTTCCTTATATAATATTTCTCCCCCTCTATGATAATCAAAAAGTGGGAAACAATAAAGGGAAGAGGAACAAAATGAGAATGAAATGAAATCCAATTGTAATATATATTATAAAAAGGTACATAGACAGAAAAAAACACAATGGATTCCTATCAAACATCTTAGCCACTTGTTCAATCCACATCCTCATTGTGAGATTTTCCCTTTGGATCAGAAGAGGAGTCACACTGTGTGGATGCTGGTGAAGGCTTAGGAATTTCGGAAATGATCAAAGGAGGTTGAGCCACAGAAACTGTGCCTGGACTGTTCTGAGAAGTTCTTTGAGTGATCATAGTGGTGAGGATTCGAATGGATTTGGCTGGAGTCTTCTGAACAAGAGAAGCAGTAGAGGCAGAGGTAGGTAATGTAGGAGGTACAATCACTGGCCTTGCATCGACATACAGGAACGGAAACAATAGATTTCTAAAATCCATAATTATTCCTCCTCCTCTCTCCATAGCAGATATGAAATAATTCTTGTTCTCCATGAATTTTTCCAAGGCTGGAGTAAGTTCCAATAGTTTGCTGACTTGTTCTCTAAAGGCTTGATTGACAGGAGGTAACTTCATGTTTTCCAATAGAATTTTGAATTGATTGTTGAGTTGATGCTTGGTGTAAATATTTTTGAAATAGGGGTCCCCTTTATCTTTCACTTGTTTCTGAGAGGCAGAAGCTTCTCTCATATAGTCTTGGACTATCTTCATTATTTCTATGGCTGAATATCTAGTAGAAAGCACAACTTTACTCAGGTCAGATGAGTCCACAGAGCCGCTGGTTGAAGCTGAACAAAGAGCCTCCTTCATCACAGCTTGAATCTGAATCAAATCCACTGAGGGTTTAGAAGAAATAGATCCAATAAGGAATTATATGGTTTCCTTGAAGATTTTGGTAAACCCACTAATAAGACTTTTGACTTGGGAATCCTAGGTTTTAACATGATCTTTCATGGAAGTTTTAAAACCTTTGAAGACTGAAACCATCTGGCTTACAAATCTTTTGACATAGGCCAAGTCCTTGTCTGGTATAGATTTTGAACTCATGTATGATTCTAAAGAGATAACCGATTTCTTTAGAGCTTCAACATTAACATACAGTCTAGAAACATGAATCTGGAAGTCTATAACTTATTCAACTATTTCTTACACAAAGGATGACAAATTACAACCGAGAGAATGTTCAAAAGATTTTTACAAATTAATCATCTCTTCAAAAAAGTAGTGCTTCAACTCAGCAACAGAATCACTAAAGGAATCTATCAGGTCATCCTTTAAGGATTCAAGATCAACTCTGGTGATCATATCAGTAGGTTTAATTACAACAGGTGCTATTTCAGATTCAATGCTAGCAACTGAGTCATTCATAATCGATTGAATTGATGACACTAGTGAAGCTTCCATCTTCCTTTCCTCTTCCACAAAACTGCCCTTAAGCTTTTTCTTTAAAATATCCAGGTCATGCATTCTGACCACATCTTTAGGTAGCAACTCATACTCAATATCATAAATGATTTTTGGTCTATTTAGAGATGCGTCATTATCAGAATCAGGATAGTCTAATCCGCAATCCAAAAAACCTCGGTCTTCTGCCCAGTCCTCAATATCAACAACCACTAACACACTTCAAAACTTGGTTTGATGCTCCCCCTCAATGGGTGAATTATCTTGTACAGCAAGGGAATTCTCAGTGGGTCTTTTTTCTTGAGGAGAATCTTCTACTATCAATTATTTCTCTCCAAAAGCTAGAGGGTCCTCTGGATTAGGTACACATTTATTGATTTCTCCTACTACATCCTCAGTAGGCATAACTGAGCTTCCAATTAATGGACTAAAACTTAAAAAGATAGAATCATAGGCTTCAGATTCATTCCCCTTTTCTTCTTTATGCTCAGGGGTTGGCTGGTTTTCCTCATCAGTATGTGTCTCTTCTTATACAAAGTCTTCCTTTCTAGAAGATACAATTTCAGTAGCAGGACTTGGAGTTAAGTCTGGATCTCTTCCTTCATCCATAGAAGTTTCTTCTTCTTCAGTCCCAACACTGTACTCTGTTTCTTCTTCATCAGTTCCTAGACCTGGATCCCTCTCATCCTTAGTTATTGAAGGATGATTCACAGGATTAAATTTCTCATATACCTCCTAGTCATCATTAACCCACTCTCCTCTCCATGGGTTCCAATTTATCTTCATGTATTTGCAAACTGTATTTGTGATACCATAATTATTACTTACTATAACTGTCTAATCTTGAGACTCAGCTACCCCTTTCACTTTGATCATCACAGAGATCAACTTGGCAAAGAATACTGCATTTGTCTTTGATTTTATCCATTTCATTTCATCCATTTGAATAATCAATAGTCTGAACAGATTTACTTTTACACAATATCTAAAGAGATCTAGAAGATAGTTATCATGATATCTTAAATTCGCAAAGTCTCCTCTCCTTGGTATTAAGACGTGCTAAACAAATTTGAACATGAAGCTGTTATATCCATCCATTTTAGCAGCCACTACTTGTCTTTGATTTCCATCACCTATGACCTCTTCCAAGACAGTCTCATAATCGAATATATCACTTGTAAGTGTTATACATTTCGGGACATATCTAGATACACCTTCATGTGGAACCTTCAAGCATTCATCCCACTCAACGGATAAAAAAGATATCTCCTTTATATTGACATAAGAAGTCACTTGGTTCTCATTTTCAGATTTTTCAAAGCATACAAACTCATAAAATTATTTCACTAGCTTCAGATAGTAGGGACCATTGTTGTTCGAATAGCAATATACCGACCTTTTATCTTCCATCACTTCAACCACTAACGACTTTCTAGGCAGTAATCATTCCACACAAAACTCTTTTTTAATCACAATAACTCTATTCTGCAAATGAGGATTCCCTGGTCACCTACCCGACCTAGTTCTACCAACACTACCACTTGCTTCTTTCTTAGACTTATACTTCTATTCTATCGGCTCATTAGTGTCATCTTTTATGGTAGGATGTTTGGTTTTTTCTATCATTGGTTCAAGGGATTTAGGGTTTTCGAGAGATTCACAACCTAGGGTTTGAGGTTAAGGGTTTGAGGCTTGGTGGATTAAGAAGTAGCTAAGACATAGTTTTTATCATTTAGGAATAATAAAATAAATAAATAAAATGAAATAAAGTAAAAAAGATTCAGATTCTGGTGGCAGAAAAAAGTTTAAAACAGTGCATTCATCGGTAGAGTTTATCGGTGGGAATTCCTATCAGTGAGTTCCATCGGTGAGGTTACATCGGTGAGGTATTTACATCGGTGAGGTATTCACATCAGTGAGGTATGAACATTAGTGAGGTATGCACATTAGTGAGGTATCCACATCAGTGAGGTATCCACATCAGTGAGTTATTCACATCGGTGAGGTATCTACTGATCATGGTTAATCATTCCCAACTCATGTCTAATGTAACATAATCTATCCGAACATAATATTTTGGTGAAAATGTCATCTAATTGATGTTCAGTACCTATAAATTCAAGAGTAATATCACCCTTTTTGTAATGATCTCTCAAGAAATGGTTCTTTACATCAATGTGTTTTGTCCTATAGTGAGATATAGGATTTTTCGAAATGTTTATTACATTAGTGTTGTCACAGTTGATAGAAACATTCTTAAAATCATATCCATAGTCCATAAGAGTGTGTTTCATCCACAGAATTTGTGCACATCAACTACCAGCAGCTATATACTCTTCTTCGACAGTGGACAAAGCAACAAAATTATGCTTTTTACTACTCCAAGATACTAAGGATTTCCCAATAAACGACATGTTCTAAATGTTCTTTTTCTATCCAACTTGAAACCAACAAAGTCAGCATCTGAATAACTCATTAACTCAAAGGATTGTCCTTTTGGGTAAAACAAAACTAAGTTTACAGTGTGTTTAAGATACATAAAAATTTATTTAACAGTAAGAAAATGAGATTATTTTGGATTAGCATGAAATATTTCACACATACATACACTAAACATAATATCTGGTCGACTAGCAGTAAGGGAAAGTAAGCTTCCAATCATACCTCTGTAATTGGTTTGATCCACTGGTTTCCCAGCTTCATCTGCATCCAATTTATAGATTGTACTCATTGGAGTATCACATTCCATAATACTATCCATAATAAAACGTTTTAAAAGATCCTTTGTATATTTACTTTAATTCAAAATAATACCATTTTCATTTTGAAAAACACGAAATCCAAGAAAATATGTTTGTTATCCCATTAAAGTCATTACAAATTCATTTTTCATACTATTTGAAAAATCAAAACATAAATAATGTTTAGAAGAACCAGAAATAATATCATCCACATAGCTTAGTACTATTACAACATCTTTAGAAATTCTTTTAATAAAAAGAGTTGGATCACAAATCCCTTTAGTAAAACCTTTTAAGATTAGAAAATTACAAAGTCTATCATACCAAGATCATGGAGCTTGTTTTAAACCATATAAAGCTTTAGAAAGTTTGTAAACTTGACTTGGAAAATGAGGATTAGTAAATTCCGGTGGTTGTTCAACAAAAACATCTTCAATTATAAAACAAATTAGAAAATAACTTTTGACATCCATTTCATATAACTTGAAATTCAGATGAGCAGCATAGGCATGTAATATCCTAATAGCTTCTACTCTAGCTAAAGGGGAAAAGGTTTCCTCATAGTCTATACCTTCCTCTTGACTATACCCTTGTGCAACTAGCCTAGCATTATTTCTAACTATATTTCCAGATTCATTAACTTTGTTTCTAAAAATCAATTTAGTGCCTATTGTTAAAGTGTCCTTGGGTCTGTCAACTAATTCCTAGACATTGTTTCTTTAAAATTGATTTAACTATTCTTGCAAATCCATTACCCAAAATTCATCATTGATTAAATCATTGACATTTTTAGGCTCTAGATATGAATGAAAATCATGATGTTCAACCTGGATTCATAAAGAAGCTCAAGTTTTTGTCCCTCTATCAAGATTATAAACAACAGCATCTAAAGGATGATTCTTTTGAATCCTAGTTGATCTAGTAAAGGTAGGATTTGAAATTTCAGGTTCATCTATAGGTTCAGGATCTATAGAATCATATTCTGGAATATGCCTTGAACTGGATATTTTTACATTAGGTTCTTTTGTTTTATCATTAAGGTCCATAACAGATAAATCTTGTTCAAGATTTTCAAGAGAAGTTTTAGGCTCATGTGGATCAGTTTCATCAAATTGGATGTGAGTAGATTCTTCCACACTTTAGGTTATTTTATTAAAGACTCCATAGGCTATTCTAGTTAATGAATAACCATGAAAAATTCCTTCATCACTCTTAGAAGCAATCTTGTCCAGATTATCCTTTGTATTGAGAATAAAAACATTGCATCCAAAGACTCTAATATAACTAACTTTGGGTTTTATATTGTTCCACAGTTCATATGGGGTCATCGTGAGAACAGGTCCAAACAAGACTCTATTAATAATATAACAAACTGTATTCACAGCTTCAACCCAAAAGTAAATAGGCAGGTCATACTCATTAAGCATTGTTCTTGCAATTTCTTGAAGGGTTCTGTTTCTTCTTTCTACTACACCATTCTGGTGAGGTGTCCTAGGAGAAGAAAAGTTGTGACTATAGCCATTATGTGAGCAATAAGATTCAAACTCATGATTTGAAAACTCATGGCCAGGATCACTTGTCAGGGTTTTAAACTTAAGTCCAATAAGGTTTTGTACAGACTTGGACTATTTAACAAAGTAAGAACAAGCTTCACTTTTGTGAGCTAGGAAGTATAACCAAGTATATCTAGAAAAGTAATGTACTAGGACATAGACATAGTGCTTCCAATTTAAACTAGAAACTCTAGAATGTCCATAAAAGTCCATGTGAACCAACTCGAGTGGTTGAGAAGTTGAAACTTCTTTCTTTGATTTAAAAGAAACTTTATGTTTCTCTCCCTTTTGACAGGGATTACAAACTTTGTCATTTGGGAATTCAAGTGTATGTAGGTCTCTAACCAAATTCTTCCAAGTAAATTTTATAAGTGAATAGATGTTGAATTGTCCTAATATTTTGTGTCATAGTCAAGATTATTTATGAAAAGTATTTAAACAAGTAAAATTTTTCTTAGCTAAAGATTCATATCAACAGCATAAACATTTTCATTTATCAATGCTGAAAATACTAAAACATTTTTAGATTTAAAAACATTACAAGAATAATTTTCAAATTTCACATTAATTCTATCATCACATAATTGAGAGATACATAACAGGTTATACTTAAGTCCATCAACAAATAAAACATTAGAAATTAAAACTGAATCAGTGTTACCAATCTGGCCAAGGCCGATGATATTTCCTTTATAATTATCACCAAAGGTGACATGGCATCCATAAACATTTATTAAGCTTTTAAAGCATTAATAATCTATACACATGTTCCTTGAACATCCATTGTCCAATTACCATACCTTCTTATGAGAACTGTTCAAACATGTTTCTTACAAAACATGTTTAGATGGAAAATGACTTTGGTACCCAGATCTTCTTGGGTCCAGAAAAGTTAGCAATCAAAGCTTTAGGTACCCAAATTTGTTTTATGGGTCTCATATAATTTACATAATCAATAGATTATGAAATATTATCTTTATTTGATATATAACCATATGAATTACTAGTTAAAGCATACGCATTTCCAGAACTGGAACAAGTATAATTCTGTCCAGATTTCGGAATAAATCATGTTTTAATGAACTGACTTTTTCCAGGTTGGTAGCCCAAACCAGTAGTGTATTTTGGTGCAACATGCTCTCCTAACATTTGAGTTAGAGTATCCTTTCCATTTGTGAATTTTTATAAGTCATTTCTAAGTTACTCATTAGACATTTTTAGTTCTATATTTTCCTTTAACAGTTGATCATTATTTTCTTTTTCTATATCAAAGGCATATTTAACATTGGCAGTGAGAGCATGCTATTTCATTAGTGACTTATATTTGTCCTTAAGTTCATTACATATTTCTTCTAGAATTTTTCAATATTCAAACAAGTCAGCCGTATAAATATCTTCAGAATCATAATCAGTTTCTACATCATCTCTAGAATAATAGGAATTTAAAATAAGATTATCTAAGGTTACCTCAGATGTGTTGGTCATGAAACACATGTTGGAATGATTATTTTCAGAATTAGAAACTTCAGATTCACCTGTGTTGTCTTCGGAAGCACTCCAAGTAGCTTTCATAGCTTTCTTGTACTTCTTGTCCTAATAATCATATTTATTTTTAAATTTTAATTTTGGACAGTCAACCTTGATGTGTCCTTTCCTTTTTCATTCATAGCAGACTATATCATCTTCCTTATCAGATTTCTTCAAGTCCTTCATCCACTTACCTCTATTGTCATACTTACCTTTGTAGTTTTATTTTCTAATGAATCTCTATTTCCTATAGAACATCATAAATCTCATGGATATTTGATCCATTTTATCATCACTATCAGAATCCGAATCTTCACTGGTTAAAATTTTCGTTTGTATTTGAACTTTGTATTTGTCCTTGCTCTTCGAAGCAGTAGACTTGAAATCTATATACTTTCTTTTAGGTTCATCATCTTCCACCTTATTCACCTTGAGTTCTTCCTCATACATCATTAATTTACCAATATTCTATTTAACAGGGAGAGCACCTAGGTCACATAATTCTATGATTGAAATAGAAGTGCCCCTCCATCGGTCTGGTTGACATCTCATGATTCTCATGATTTGTTCCTTTGCTGGAACAGCCCTTCAAAGTGAACTAATTGTATTGAAAATCTCATTGAACCTATGATACATGTCAGAAATAGTTTCATCAGTCTTCATTTTAAAATTATCATATTTAATAGTATAATTATTTAATCGCATTTCTTTAACATTGTTTGTTCTTTCATGAGAAACACTCAAAGTATCACATATTTTTTAGCCAGTTTTGCAAGAAGAAATTCTATTGATCTCTTCATCTCCTAAAGAAATATATAGGGTATTCATAGCTTTAAAATTATTATTGTAAGTAGTCTTTGTAGGTTCATCCCAAGTAGTTCTTTCAATTTTTGGAATTTTTTATTGTGACTCTATAGCAGTCCTGATTTCAAAACCCATACTTTCTAAAGGAATTTTCATCTTAAGCTTCCATTGGGCATTGTTAGTACCACTGAAGAAATGTGGCATGTTAGTATTGACACCTTCTAGTCTATTATCCATAACTAGATTTTAGAGAGTATATTAAAGAGATAAAATTTAGAAATAACAGAAATTTAAGATCCTTAAAGATGCAACTAAAATCACAGTTGAAAAACATAGTGTTTTAAAAGCTTGTATCAATAAAAATAACCTCTGATACCAAATGTTGGTCGGAGTGGACACTCAAGGGGGATGTGAATTGAGTTCTAATTAAAATTTCTCTTAAAAAAATTTCACTTAAAATCCCCCTATTTTAAAAAAAAGTTAAACCGTAGTGAATTTATAGAGAGTGTAAATGATCAATAAGTTTCTCAAAGATTGATTAGGTCTTAGTTAATTTAATTAGAATATTAAATTGACTTTTGAAACTAACTTACTGGTTTACAATAAGTATACACACTTGCTAATTTAACTATCAATGTAACTTTAAAACATATAATATTTCAAAGTAGTTAGCAGTGGAATATGAAATATATAGTATACTTATGACTTAAAATAAAAATGAACAGCATATGTAACTAAGAGGTCAGTCTCAAGCCATGACTTAGTCCTCTCAGACAATTTATATAAATTCATCCACACCCTAGATTGGGGTAAACAACAGTGAAAACTCTATCTAGGTTCAGAGACCTCTACCACAGTTCTACGTGGGAAAAAATAACATCTCATAGCTGTCTAGGTCTTACTCGACCTCTACCACTATCAACAGTGGGATACAAGAGAGTTATAGAGTTTGAATGAGGATTTATGAATCCCCCATCTTAGCTCAGGAGATAGTGTGTGTGTAAAATAAACAGGATACACACACTACTCGAACTTTAAATGAAAGAATCACTAAAGTAAGTGTGAATGAGTTTATAAGAGATTTAGTGATTGGTAGTGCAGCTCTGGACTCGTTTGATTGGTCAGAAAGCTTTTGAGTCATTCTCTGGTTTTTGTTCTGAAAAACATAGTATCGTGTTCTTCATTGGTTTCAGGTTCAGCTTATCAGCCTGATTGGATGAATTTTTTATTGTAGTTCTTCACTCAAGATGCATATTGTGTTCTCATCTAGAGAATAATTTCTTCGTGTATGTCCAGTTCACTTGGAGTATGCATGTACCATGTGAATACACCACATTTGAATGTTGTTGAGCCTTTTTCTTTTCCACCCTTTCTGTTCCTTCTTAGTTTTTTGATTCTCACTGTATGCACACCCCGTGTTCACTCTTTTTTCAATTATAGTTGTTTTAAGCTAGGTATTTATCTTCCCTTTTATAGCTTTCAGCTCCAGAAAATGGGAATGATTACGTTTTGCATGGGTACTAGGTACGGTTCCCTAACATGGAAACCAAAATCATTAAATAACATTAACTGCATTAAAAACATCAAATGTTACTGTTAGCTTAATAATTAAATAGTATTGAGAGTATAGAGTTTTACTAGTTTGTTAATATTTAGTATCCTCCTATTGGAAGATGTGTATTGTGGACTTTTTGTAACAGTGACCTTCCATCGGTAGCTCTTTCACTTTGTATCGGTAGCTTCTTTGCATCGGTAGCTCTTTGAACTTGTATCGGTAGCTCTTTGCATTAGTAGCTATTTGAACATGTATCAGAATCTCTTTTCATCGGTAGATCTATATATTGGTGACTTCATTCTATCGGTAGCTTCATTCTGTTTCGGTCTCTGCATATAGGCCGCTCATGGTCTATCAGTATCTCTTACTTAGATCCAGTGATTATGTGTATCGGTAGACTTAGGCATATCGGTAGCTCTATTCTGTATTATCGGAAAACATGTTCTACTAAGATCTATCTGCATCGGTGACCTTGTTCTTTGCTTACCGGTAGATTTGTACATACCTGTAGCTCTACGTATCGGTGACTCTGTCTATCAGTAGACTAAGGTCTATCAGTAGACTAAGTACCGATAGCTCTGTATCAGTAGCTATATGTAGATCAGTGACTAACACTTATCTGTTTTATGAAAAACATACCTTTTTGGGTTATAGGTCCTTCAGAACTCATACAAACATTGATAAACATTGATTTATATATCTCAATGACTATTTTAATATTATTATCATCTTGATAATAGTATATCATAGATTGAGAAAATTTAAAAATAGATAAACATTAATTGGGATTATCAAAGTATGTGAAAGCATAATTGGGATTATCAAAATATGTGAAAGCAGAGTTGGTATTATCAAAACAGGTGAGGTAAATAATAATAATTAAATAAATAACTTCATGATCTACTGTAGATAGGAGTTATCCATAAAAGTGTTTACCCTACGGGATAACTTCTTCTCTTTGTGAATAAGAATGATACATCAATGTTACTATGAATTGATTAAATAGGATCAATGTAAAAAAAGTACCATATCCTAAGGATAGATGATTTATGTTTCTAAATTAGTGGGGATCAATTATTCTCCAAGATTGGGCTCCAATCCAGGTATCATAAATTAATGGTAATGAAAGAAGTTATTCCAAATACTACCTTTTGAACAAGATATGTTCATTATGAGTTAGTTTTTATAACTTTTTTCATGACTAATTCTCATTTTATATTTATGGATTTTATGAATTTTTTACTTTAAGGAATATCATGATAAATTCGTGGTAATTTTTTATGGTATTATAATATATTAAAAAAATCATGAGGTGTGAAGATTATATAATGTTATGTTGGGAACACTACAGAAAAAAGTTTTTGTTTACAAAAACATTACTTATTGGGGAATATTGTAACCAATGAAGGAGTATCAGTTGACTCTGCAAAGGAAAAGTCTTTATAGTAGTGTCCTCATCCAACAATAATAACTGATATTCATAGAATACTTGGATTATAATGATATTATAGGTTGTTTGTGAATTTTTTTAATTAATTTCTAATCCACCAACCCAATATAAATGAAAAAGGAAAATGTTAGTCTATATAATGGATTGTGAAAAAATGTTCCAAGAAATGAAGAAGATATAAGTTACTGAATTTGTGTAAACTATAACCTTTGTTAGAGAGGGATTTGTTATTTATAGTGATGTATCTCAGAAAGGGCTTGGGTGCATCTTTATTTTGAATTACAAGGTGGATGTTTTTTCATTTGAACAGTTAAAGCCTCATGAGTAGAATAATCTTAAAAATTACTTGGTGCTAGGTATATATGTTTTCTCAAACAAATATGGAGGCACTATCTTTTTAAAGTAAAATGTTATATATTCACAGACCTCCAATGATTGATGTATATTTTCTCACAAAAGGAATTGATCATGATAAAAAGGATATGTTTGGAACCTATTAATTACTATTACTATTCAATTCATTATCACCCTAGTAGGGGAAAATATGTTGTTTATTCATTAATTAGGAAAGACCCTGTTGTGCTAAAAAGTAGGAGGAATCATCTAGATCCATTGATCAAGGACCTAGTAACAATGGACATGTTAATCATTAGTTATGGGAGTTCATAAACCAAATACCAAAAAATTTATCAACCATAATTACTAGATATGGTTAATAGATTTTAAAGGTAAGATCTTTTGTTACAAAAGAAGATAGATACTGTAAATAAATGGATATTCCTGAGTTTGATATTGATCAATAAGTTTTATTGAAATTTCATACAGGGCTATGATTCCCTTCTATCCCAAATATAATGAAATATATGATGTATGAATATCTTAACACTACATTAACTACACATCCAAGAAGATATATAATGTATAGATACCTTCATGATCCTAATTGGTGGGATAATATAGAAAGATATATTTATGAAAACGTTATAGGGTGTTTGGTGGGTCATTAAATGAAGGAAGATCGATAAATGCTTTAAGAGGTATTGAAAACACTACCCAAAACAACATGAATGTGGGACAAAATCACTCTGAATTTCATCCTAGTTATCTTAAAAACAACTTATACAATCAATTATAAATGGGTTATATTCGATCAACTCCCCAAGACTTCCCACTGATTCACTATTCTGGAATATTTCTCTATTGAACATGTTTCCAAGTTGTACGTAAATAAAGTGGTGATGTTTCATGGGGTGAAAACATTAATAATTTATTATTGTGATCCAAGGATCACATATAATGTTTTGTGAATTATTTAACATGATCTGAATACTGAATTAAATTTCAGTATAACTTATCTCCCACAAACTGATGTCCAATCTAAAAGGAATTTTCAGAATGATGGGGACATGATAAGAAAATGATCAATCGAATTTAAAGGTTGATGGGATCAACACCTCCAATAATTTGAGTTCTTATACAACAACTTTCAGTCCAGTATTCAAATTACACCATATAATGATATATAAAGTTATGTAGAACCCCTACTTGTGGGGATGATGTAAGTAATAAAAACATTTATGTCCGATAATGTAAAAAAGACGACAAAAAAGTATCATGTCATCCAATATCATATAATAGATCATAAGAGTCAACATAAGAGATATACTGAAAAATAAAAAATCAAATTGGATTTTGATTTTGGGGAAATGTTTTCTTTTATATATCAGTATAGAAGAGAGGCATGGGTTTCGGAATGAAATAAAATATTAGCCCTATGTACATTACCCCAATTTAAATACATGATCATTTAGGATAAGTAGCATAACAATTTTCATTTACACCAAATATTTCTAATGTTATGATATAATCCATATATATAATTTGATGAATTATATACCTTACCATACACATGTACTAAATCAATAAGAGTTACAATAGTAACATGAGCTCTCTTACGAGGAGTAGTCAGTGATGATTTGGGACCGTAGAGACAACATTCTCTAAAAAATATGAACCACCTGATGAAAATTCTATGGAGGAACCATAAATATTCATATGTGATGTGGAAACTATAAGATACAATGTGAAATAATTAACATCAACTTTTTTCAATTGATAAAATGAATCGAATTTTTTGGGAAAAAATTTCACAATGGAGGAATAATGCAACGACCCATAAATTTTTAAATGATTTATGATTCATAAATAATATTTTTTACATAATATATAATATTATACATGTAAAAAATAAATAAAAACCAACAAAAAGTTTTCTCATTAACAATGATCATTACATTATTTATCTAATAAAACATTTAAAATTGAAAACCTTACAATTGGAAAAAAATTATTTAACTAAATAACTAAAATGACAAAGTATGGGTCACCCCAATATACTAGAATCATCACCCCCATAAAAAATCTATAGATATGAAGGAAAATATTTTTAAATGAACCAAAATATTATAAAAATGTAAATATAACATTAAGAAGAATTGTAGTGAATTTTTAGTGAAATAATGAATTTGTATTTATAGCATATAAATGGAAATGTGACCTTGTGATTTGACTGTTATATGTCCATTTCTTAGATAAAAATATTGGTAAATATAACCATTGATCAATATTACCATTTTAATCTATACTCATGGTGGATAATTTTAAAATTAAAATTAGTGATTATAAGTCGACATGAAAAATGATAATTTATACAAAAAGTAGAATTCATTGCCTCAACTAATAGAGTTGTGTCATTTGAAGCCCATTTGTCCAAAAATTGGGGTGAGGTATTGTCACAGTGGTCAAACCTTGACCAATAACATTATGAGAATTAGTAAATAAATATTGTATAAAATCACCTACTAGAGAAGTTAAAACTATTTGAGATCACCACTCAGTCGATGATAGCTGAGCCACCCCATGAAACTACCACAATCACACACATAACCTTTATTTTATTTTCTGGTGTAATAAGGGGTTACCAGTTAAGGAATTAGTTAAATAATGTGTATTTTGAATTTTAAAAATTCATTTTTCCATTAATTCCATTTAAAAATAGTTTATCGTAATAAAATATTGTCATTATTTAGGTGAATCTATTTAACTTACGTTAAGATATAAATAAAACATAATTGTATTTTGATAGAAAATATATTAAATTTTATAAGAAATCCACTTATTATGAATAATATTTTTTCAATCAAATATTATTTCGAAATAGACATATCAAAATATAATTGAAGATAAAATTAATAATGGCCTAGGTAATTATTTATAATGTCATAAATTTGACTCTTCCTTTAAAACAAATATTCTTAAATATTTTTTTTTTATTTTTTTAAAAGATAGAAGCCTGATATTTTTATAATTTGTTTCTGGTAAAATAAACATCATATTTGAAATTATCATGTCAAAAATTAGGAATGGATGAATTGAAGAGAACCTTATAAAATAAACTAGTATTTCATGAAAAGTTAAAAAATACAATTTTAGGTTTGTTGTAATTTTTATGACATTATATTTATTACCTAATTTTATAATAATTTATTAAAATCAATCCAAGTCCTTTCGGACATTCCAAATTCAAAAAATGAAAATTAGTTTTTTTAAGAATTACATTGTGGAATATTTACTTTTCTATTTCACACAAAGTGTTAAAAAATGTAGTTTGGTTTTGGTGGAGAAAAGATTCACAATTTATTCCCCAAATGACCAAAATCATATGAAAATCCCATAGCTAAGACAATTATTTCTCATTTTCCAGAACCTGTATGTCTAAGGCCTATATAAATAAATTTATTAAACAACTCTTCCAATTTTTCTAGAAATACCCACCCATTTATCCATTTTTTCTCTCATTGTTTTTTCATCGACAAAGTTTTGATTATTTTTCCCCTACAGATATCCCAAGGTTTCATCAATCGCAAAAGGTTCAATTCTAATATTTTAAGAAAAAGACTTCAAGGTAATAGAAATAATCACTACTCTTTTCCATTTAAGTTCCCCTTTCATGTCATATGTCATATAATTTACAGAATAATTTATTTTTTCCACATTATATCATCCCATTACTCTAAGAATATTTTTCATAAATGGAAGAACCTTGTCCCCTTCAATTTTAATATTTTCTTGAACCATGTTTTATACTCGTTATGCAACCCAATTTACTTCTCAAATTTCCATCTATTACATGTTAAATTATCTTTTTAATTTTATAGGAATACCCTTAATTCTAATCATTTCAATGTCTATTCAATCATTTTTAAAAAATAATTTTCAATTTTTTTATTTACATATATGAATGAAAAATTTCTATTATTGGGTTAAAAATGAAATAGCTATCATGAATTTAATCTCTTCTATATGCCTATATTTTTATATGAATCCCATTCTTTATTTCTCCACAGGTTAATAATGAAATTATTTATAATGATCTATTTGAATCACGTGAAATTAAGACTTATGAATGATACACCTTGATAGTTCTCCAATTCATTGGGTAAATTTTTTAATTTCAAAGGATGACATGTTTTATAATAACTTGGTGAACAACCTTATTAATTTTCATTTATGACACTGTGGTGATAAATAATGGTGATATACTTATGAATGAGTCATTTAATTTATATAGCCATATTTCCACTATATGGTTCATGTTAATTTTATTATGATTTGACTAAAAATCACTTGTTCAACCTATATTTTTTGGCCTCATGTTCTTATTGATGTTATTCATGATCACATGTTAAATGTTTCCCTTACAAACTCCCTTATTATGCCTCATTCTCTCCCATTCCATTTGATGTATGTGCCTATGTTATAAGATGTAGTAAATGTAACCTAGGGTGAACCTAAGAATATATCTTTCAAGTGGATTAGAATAATTATATATGTTTTAATGTAAAATGTAAATTATTTCCACGAAACTAAATATTAAAAGATCCTCTATTTGTATAATGTAATGAAAAGTTATATAATAAAAAGGTGTGATTATATAGAGGGTATATCTAAGATGCTTCAATATTATGGTCATCAGCTACAAGGTGAGAACCGTCAACTAAAAATGTTATAAATTACGTATTTTTTAAAAGATTTAATTATTTGTGGTGATGTTACATCATAAGAAGATGGAGAGTAGGTGGATTATATTATTCATATATATAAGAGTATCATGAATCTAAAAACTTATCAGATTATATTAGACACCACAATCATTAAAATTGAATTTGATATTGGTGGGACATAATATCAGCGGTAAAGAAATTTTAGGGTATCTCCATGGTGTTTTTCAAGTAATACTTATTTGAAATGATTTACCATTATACTCATTTCTATATTAATGCTCAAATAATTATAGTTGTTAAATTTTAATATATGTTAGTAGGGATATATTATGAAATCATTAAAATATTACTATATTTTATCTAATTTTTAGGGGTATAATGAATCTAAATAATGGTTTTGTGGGACGGGTAAATGAGAAACATTGTAGAAAATATTATTACATACAAATATTTCTGTGTCTTTTAGATGAGGGGATAGAGATTTTATGTAGGGTCAAGAGATAATTTTGTTTTCTTTTTGGCATGTCATACATCCGATTAAAAATTGTGGGGGAATAATACTAATGTAAATATCTGAGAGGTCAACAAATGATGCTTGTGTGGGATCCTTGATAGTGTGAGGAACTACTCTAATTTAATCTATTCTTTCCATTTCATTGTTTTATATTTGGATCTATTAATCATTTATATATAATTATGTAATGTATCTCCTATATTAAAGTGTGGATATTTTTTCTAATCTAATAGGTGTCAAAAAAACTATGGTAAAGTGGAAAGAATGATGTAAGAAATGGTTTAATTTCTCTATTATAGTTGGTTAATATAGTAACTTATTTTATTGAAAGATTATTGAAATGTGGCCAATTGATTTCATCGATGTCGAGGAATTTTCCTACTAGTTATGGGCTCACATTAACTATAATAAAAGGTTTGTATCTCTCAATTCGCCATGTTATATTCATTATATATAATTATATAGTGTTAAAAAATTAGTTATTTTTGTATGTATAGATAAATTAATTTATGATATATTACTACTAATATAACTAGGGTGATTCTTGGGGAATTTGATGATAAAATGAACATATTTCCTTCTTCAATGGTATTATTTATTTATATATGTGTTCCCTAATGATTTTACTATATTTAATTCTAAAAACGATATGTAATTCATTATATAATAGTTACTTAGAATATAAAATATTACTATTCATCCACATTTAATGGATCTGATAGTAGTAATAGAGTTTTAATTTCACCTACAAGTGAAATGTATTCATTAGGAGATGAACCTATTTTTGGGGTTCCTTAGTTCTTTTGGTTATGAAATTTAATGGAAACATATTGTTAATTTTTTTAGGAATGTATAACTAGGTGAAAATAAAGAACAAATTCCTTTAATAAATAAGTATGGATTTATTAAATTAGTTGAATACAAAAAGTGGTTTTCAAAAATATTTGTATGATGTTGGTGACATTAACTCTAAGTAGGGGAAATGGATTTCACTAAAATATCATTCTAGAGTAGTTATAGATAGTAATAATTATTATTATTTCCCTATGAGATAATAATTCTATTTTTGTTATTATAGACCTAATAAACTGTATATTTCATTTTTTCATGATTCATTAATAGTAGATTTCATAGATGATATCCACCTTCATTCTAAATCCTATGATAAGATTTTTAAACATATTCATGAAATATTAGAGTTCTTGTAATAGAATGATGTGAATGATACATTGAATTTCTTTATTGATTAATGAAATTAAATTTAATAGACATGGAGTTTTATAAGTGGGAATTTTATTTAATCATTAAAATGAAGATGTGGTTATGTAGTAGAAATTTACAGCTACTTTTTTATAGATTTTATGATTTGTGGGGTTTTTATGAAATTTGAAAAAATCTATCTTGAATTTTTCAAGGATTAAAACTCCCATTAGAGATCTAATAATAATGGAATACATTTTACCTTTTTATATTAGTTTCTATAATTATTTCATGATTTTAATAAGAGGATAACCATAACTGATATATTTAACTACACCTAATTATGTGAATAATTCAATCTCTATTGTGTTTCCTCTTTATATTTATTGGATTTTATTTGTATGGAATATCATCATTTTGTGGATTATGAATCTTAAGAAATATATACTCATATGATAAAATACATAAATTGTGGCCTTTAATTAGTTTCTATTGTTATTATGTCAATGTTTTATAATCAACAAATTTTCAAAAAAAATTATGGTAAAAATGGATTTAAAAAGTCTCAAATATATCTGTCAATATAAATATTAATACCTATGATAAAATTTGTTTATTGAGTGTGTATAATAATTTCATTGGGAACAATTTTTTACACGAGGAAAGGGAATCACGTTTTGTTATTCTTGATATAAAAATATTCCTCATCTGAAGGTACAATAAAAAAAGGAGGTATAGAGGATGATGTATAAAATAATTAAAAATTATTTAATTATGTCAATGGGCCATGTTGAATTGAATAGTGATTATAATCAATTTAAAGGAATCCATCGCTAATTGATTCAATTACATACAAAGATCATTCCATGATTACATTATTATTCAAAAACACTCAAATCATGGGAGAACTTTCAAGAGTGGTTATAAGATTATTTCTCATTCCTCATTATTTTTGGTAGTTTTTAGTCCACACTACTATAAGGTAGGAGGTGTAGAAGGAATATCACATAGAAAAGTGGTTATTTGAATTTTCCATCTCAATGTTTTATCTAAATATCTATGGTCATAATTTGTGACCTAATAAGAGGTGAGAGTAACCGATTTGTGTTGTAACACGCTTCACTTGTTAGCAGGTTAATGAAAAACATCATTCACCAATGAGTGTTTTAAAACACCTTCCTTTACATATGTGAGAGTGGGATATTGTTATAATGTTCACCATAAAAAACAATCATAATATCCAATGGTTCAACATATAGTGCGGTGATTATTGATCTCCGAGAAATGAGGAATCATTTCTTGGGAAACATAGAATCACTAGTTCTGGATAAATTAGGGAAACACTATGTTAACAAAAATATGAATCCTTATGGGGTACCACAATAATTTTTTCTAATCAATGAATAATATTTATACCTCATTCCTGTAAAATTTTAATTTATAGCTTCTATGTTACCCTCCATAATTGTTTCTTCTCAATACCAAAGATCTACTTCCTTTTGCTTGAGTGTCTGAGGCTATTAGTTGTTGGAATTTTAATTATCTGTGCTGTTAAAATAAATAAATGGTTATTTGGCCTTGATTTTTCCATGTATCCATCAATTGATGACAGAAAATCTTTAGCTAATCTAAAAGAAGCTGACTGTGAGATATATTAGTTAGAATTCCTATGTTGGTAATGTGTGATAAACCCTATGCTTTTTAGTTAGTGACAATGTTTTCATTTTGGATTCATATTACATATATCATTAATGTTTGACAACATAGGGAAAATTGACATTGAGGTACATTGACCCATTAATTGTATTTGTGAAAATTTATAAATGGAAGTTTCATTTCTAGTTACATCTATTTTTTGAAACATATATAATGGTTTCCTTATTTTTTAAAAAAGAAAGTTAATTATTTAGAAATCCCACATGATTAAATTATATGAAATTATATATAGAGAGATATGTTTCTTATATTAAAAGAGATATTTTTTTGGAAAAATCCCTCAAGGCATCATTGAATCATTTTTGAGGTTATTGTGTTTGCTGACAAAGTGGACATCTGTGTTGTGATTGTTGACGAAGAAAACCATGCTGTACAAATTTTTTGAAAAAGGGGATTACATGGTGGCATGTAGAGTTCAAGGACTACAGTTAAACGATCCATGTTTGATTCAAGAACATCGACAAAGGAATGGATTATTTGGAGGTGGTACAAAAAGTGTTGATACAAGGTGTCACCGTTTTCCTGTGAGTGCAAAATTTTTGGTCCTGAAACTCAACAAAGGGAGATAAGCGGTTTTGGAAAAGGGGATTGCTTGACGTGTATTCAAAGGAGAGGAAATATTCACACTTAATGTTTTTCAAGATCATCACATCAAAATATGGCAAAGGAATAAGGGGCACCATGTTCTAGGGTTGGTCACGCAAGTGATTTGAGCGATAGAGACTTGCGCACCGAAACATGCGCGTTGAGGGGAGACTTGTCCGCCATCGCACAAGGTGTCCAAATGACAATAAATAGAGGTCGACCCCTCCTCATTCTGCATGAGTTCAAAACATAGAAAAAATCCGAGCTCCTGTCGCACAGGTGTGGAGGTCGCACAAGTGGTGTGTGGTCGCGCAAGTAGATGTTGCGCGCCAAGTGATAGTTGCACGCCTAAGGTTGTTTGGGTGAGTAAGGAAGTGAGTCGCCCATATTTTGAGTTGAATAAGGAGGTATCATACAAGTGGTTTAGGTAGACTTGTGCTCCAGATTTGAAGAAGCGTTAAAGATATTTATTGCATGCCAAAATTGGTTTGGGAGTAAAAGGGTGTGAGTCGCACAAGTTTGGAGTAGCAGAAGCTTGTGTAGTGCAAGTGATTCAGGTGGACATGCACGCCAATTATAACATGCGATCTGAGACATGTGTGCTATCTCAGAGAAGGGTTCTAGGTAAGGTTGATGTATGGTAGCGACTCGGGGTTGCGTGGAAGCTGGAGGATTGCCCAATACCTTCGGTGTAATGAGAGATTCATCTACTGTTGATGGTTTAACTTCAATAGAGCGTCTACATACAACAGAGGATGTATTCATTAGTGATAATGAAGAGACATATAGGTATATAATATGTGAGTGGATCCTTTCTAGAGCAGAGAGCAAAGGTAGAGGAAGAAGGTGATCCTCTCCTCCGGCAGTGATCCAGAGAGAGAGAAACATAGAGTGACCCTTGGAAAAGAAATGAGCTGCCCCTAAACATTGTACAGACATAGAGCCTAGGAATAAAAGTGAAATATCTTGAACTTTGTTTTCAACAGTGTGCTTTTAGTGGATTTTGTACATCGGAACATCACCGGTGTATCCTCCTTGGACGTAGCCCAGTGAGGGTGAACCAAGTAAAAATCATTGTGTCTTATGCATGCTTTAGTTTTTGTTTATACTTTGTTGTAGGAAAGGGAGAGAAGAGAGTCTTGCTTAATAGAGATACAAGATCAATAGGGGAAGTTTTTTTAGTATTTCATAACCTGATTCACCCCCCCCCCCTCTAAGGTTATATAACCTAGTGGACCTAACAATATTTTTATCATTTATTAATGAAAATTTTGAACATTAAATGATTATTTTTTGTTGGAATTTATTGAATCATGGGACGTTAATATGTAATTGAAGTGTGGGATTCAAAAATGAAACATTATTGGTTAAACTAATTTCCTAATAATTTTTATTGATGGTTCATGGGGATGAAAAAACTGATGGGGTTGGATTTAATAACTGTTATATTATAGGGTTATGTTTTTCATTAGAAGGTTATTTCTAGTGATAATTAATCTTTGATTTATGTCTGAGGATGATATAAGGATAATATATATAATAAGGACAATAATATATTGGGGATAGAAGTTGTAATAGATTTTGTTACATGATGGATGAGTATTGAGTATATAGTATACCTAGTGTTACTACTAATGCTTCTTCTATTACTATTTGGAATAGAGTATCATTATACTAGGTTCTTGATAAAAAAAACTTTTTTTAATGAAAATGATTATTTTTAACAAAAAAATTGAAACCATTTAACATGGGTTTTTATATTTCATCTTCATAATTAATGTATAATAATCCCATTTGAGATCATAATACCTATATTCAATCATATATTATTAACCTCTATTATTGATCCATTTTATGAGGCCTATCTAGTAGAATATGATTTTTTTAGTGAGTATAAAGAAGTTTCTTTCAATATCCATATTGGTTTCCCTTTTTAATTATCATTTGGGGACCATTAATCAAATTCTATTTTTTATTGTTTATAAAAAAATTATGTGGATAATAATCTTTTGTGAATCAAAATAATTTATGTGAACTAGCTTTTACATTTTTATTTATACTTTGACGATGATCCTAATATCTATTTTTAATATTTAATGTTAGATAAATTCATTATTTATTAGAATACCTATTCTCTTTTAATACATGGAATCATTTTTAATAGATTTTTTTATAGGTGACCGATTATTCATTTGTGTACAGATATAGTGAATGATGTAACAATTGTGTGGTGCAGAGTGAGAAAAAACCTAATACTATTTTTAAAATTATAATGAAGGTTTCATGAAGAAAAAGATAAATAATATTACAATAAATACAATATGATTCATTCTTGGGATTAGTATTATAATTATTATTTATATTAAGTAAGGATTAATTTTAAAAGGTTTTCATCTTTAGTGTCTTATTCAGTACATGAATACTAAAAAATATATTAGTTCGCTTGGGAATTCATCACATATGATAATTTTTTATTTATTATAGTATATTATAATTATTTTTGACATTCTCTTTATATAACTTTCACCCTGATTTGTGATAGGTTGTATGTCACGGGTCTTGAATTCTATCTAGTTATGAATTAATTTCACCATAACCGTATACTAACGGGATGCACATTGTGATCATTTTTCATGATACAATAAAGGGGAATGAATTAAATCATGGTGTTTTTTTGGATATAGAAAAGGGGTCAAGTTTACCTTTGTGTGAGTTTAATGGATTAATTAGACATGGAAATCATCTCTACCCTTATACATTGTATTTATATATCTATAATAACGGGACTTCCTATTTTATAACACAGAGTACATTTAATTTATATTTTTCATACATATGTATGATTAATTATGTTAAATCAAGAAGAATGTTTGTATGTGAATTTATAGATTATGTATATATGAATTTGAAAATACATATTGATTCTTATATATAATATTGTTCATCTATAATGACTGCACATGAAAATATGGTAGCCTTTGGGATCGGGTTATCATGTTTCTTTTATATGATTTTCATAGGTCATCAAGAATTTATCAAAAGAACCTCTTATGACATAATTTAGGTTTAAAGAAGGTAAACCACTTCCAACATAGATTCCTATATCATCCCATAGCTTTTACAGTAGCCTATGATGTTTGATAATATTCCCTAAGGTGTTTGGATTCCCAGTTATGATATTATTCATATATATATATATATATAATGGAAGTTCTAGTGTGGATAATGTTTCTAAAGAGACCTCATATCCACTATAATAATTGGATCTCACTTTTATTATTCCTAAAATATATCTTAAACCGTAAGAACCATCGATTCCCAAAACTTATATTTTAATTAATAGTTTAGAGGGTGATATAGAATTATTTTGGAGATCTTATATAAGATTAAGGTTCCATATATTAAATGAATTCTGTATTATTATAGATATATATATTATATTATTATTCAATGGATAGAAAATATTTAATTTGGAATATTAGAATGGAAAAGAGTTCCTAAACCCAGCCTCTCTCTCATTATTTTATTTCTATTAAATATTTTGATTCTTCGAAACACAGTTTGAAAATATTTCAGTAACACGTTAAATATAAACATGAATTTTTAAAAAAATAATAATAATAATAATTGGTTTTTTAAAAATAAACTGATTTAATTGAATAATATATATGAACTTGATATTCACTAATAAATTAGTAGGACAATACCATTTTTTTATTACAGATATTTCATTTAGTATAAATAAATAATTTATTCCAATAAGTAAATAAAAAAAACAAATCATGGATATAATATATCGTGTTATCATACTATTGTAAACCTATATATTTATATTCTAGTTGTAGGTTACTTGAATGAATTAAACTAAATTAAGATGAAAATGAATCTAAAACTCAAAAAACCCATGGTAACTCATGCTTATATAATAATTATTATTATTAGAAATGATTAATGGGTTACTTAACCAGCATATATAATCATATCTCTTAGATTATCCTGACCCCCAAACTCGTAGATGGAACTAAGATCATTTTATAATGACATGACCTAAATTTTAAAAAATAATTCACAAACACATCCTAATCACTGAAGTCCAATGTAAATGTTAGGGGTTTCAATAAATTTTAGTTAGAAGTCATTTACCTCATTAATTATTAAATAAAAAAGTATAGAACCTATTGAAAAATGTGCATGATTTTCAAATGTGATAAAAAATGGAAAGGGGAAACATGTCTGGCCATGGTAAAAATAACTCATATATACCAATTATTCATATACAATAATATATATGAGAACATATATTTAATTGAAAACTGAAAAAAAACATAATCTAAAAACACATATATCAACCATCTATCAGAGACTACCAGACATCATTATCATATACAATAACTAAGTTAAAGTAGTGGAAATAATATAGTATCAAATGAACTCTCATTAGGGGATATCTCATATTTAAAGACCAAAGATATCCCATGACATCTCCATTGAATTCACCTATAAAAAATAACTAAATATTACAAAACACAACTCCCATAACCACATCCTATAAACTCTAATTATTTACTTTTTTTTACCATACCTAGATTGAACCTAAAGAAATCTATAAGAATCCCTAAGTGACATGTGTAGTGTATAAGTAAATCATATTCTATTGTTAAACCACAAAAACCAATCGTTTCAATAAAAAATTATATATCATTAAATATCAGTATACAATATATATATGTAAATAATTAATCATTCTACATGTTTTATACATAAGTAAAAAAATTAAAATAATAAAACTCTTACCATGTTGTTGAATTTTACATAACCTATAACATATAATGGAGTTGACCAAAAATTATTTTAAAAATATTTAAACCCTGATAGAATTGACATATATGTTAGGAAGAAATAATATTTTCTATTTGGAAAGGCGGAAATGTGTACTGTAGAGACCCGAAGCCTGACGTACATGGACATTACATTACTTTTGCGGAATACTTAGTACATAACAAACACACACACACAAGGATCATAATAGTTTAGTGTCTTTGGAAACTCGGAATATAATCTTCTAATCATGGTGAAAGATCTTCAACATATCCCATAAAGATCTTCATTTTTTTATACCTAAAACCTTTCTTTATATCCTGGGGAAGAGAAAACATAAAAGGGTGAGATAAAATGCTCAGTAAGGGTAAACAAAAGAAATATCAATCACATCATATTCATAAGAACATAACATTTTGGAAATCTTAACCTGGAAAAGAGAGAATAATTTCATAACATGGGATAAATCATAGTAGTGAAATGAAATCCCAATAATCATAACATAAAACATGAAGCTTTGTGGCATACACACATAATCATAGAGAATCATATCTTATTAGTCAAGACTCATTGCCAAGACTATATTAGTGGAAAAAGTCCATTTCTGAACTGAGCCACCCTCGTTTCAGTCATGTTTCACTGAACCGGTATAACCTACCATTCCAGCCATGTCTATCTCATGAGATATAAATTCTTTACCCAATTTATTGGAGGGGGATATAGGTCCCACCCATCTCATAATTAAACCATTCTTTTGTGTGCCACTAAAATCATAAATCATACATCATTGAATAACCCATGTAATAAAAATGGGAATCTTAAACATCATGAAATCATCAAACAATTCATATAAGATAAAGGAATTCATAAAAATAATTTCATCACAAAATAATCAAATCAATGTAATAATAGGGAATGAAATAGAACCCTATATTATCTTATATGGAAAATAATTTTGATAAAACACTTGAACTCCATTTTTGAGGAAAATATCCTTTCTACTTCAAAAACACTTTTCCTTTCTTAACATGTCATACAATTTTAAACTAAAATAAGTTGATTAAAAATAATCTTGAAAACTTGAAAAGGAATCTTTTTGGAAATTTTTTTTAAAAAATACATTCATGTCGTATAAGTTAAAAGAAAACATTCTTCTCATACTTTTTCGGAAAAGTCAAAAAGTACCTCGTATGAAAAATGACAAAATATTCCTTTCATATCCTTTAATAAAAACTCACCAAAGGGTAAAATTGGATTTAAAAAATTGTAGGTGGAAGGAAATAATATTACATATTGAGGAAACATGGATTTGGATGATAAAATACACCCTAGTAAATGCCAAAGTATAAACAATCTCGGATAAAAATGAGATTGTGATATTTTCCCTTACCATAGGTCCGATATGATTTGTACGTGTCCAAACCTCCTGTATAATGATTTAAATAATGTTATAGACATATTCCAGAATCATACCTATTTTTATGATATCATATATGGTAATATTCTTAGCTTCTTAGTAGTAATATTTCATTGCTACTTGTTATTCGGGTGTTTATAACTTTTTGTTCTTATGCGTGTTTTGTTGAATAAATTATTATTCTTATCTTTAGGTTATAGATACCTTATTTCCAGAATGGTATTAGTGTAATATATATCATATTCATTCATTCAAGTCATTTATATAATCATTATGAAATGAATATCATGTAGAACGAGTCGCATCACATCGTGGAGACGGTATTCCGTACGTACGCACGAGTGATGATATCGTTCCTATGATCGTGTAATTGTATTGGAGTGTATGTATACTATTTCAGAATCAATATAACTTTATAATAGTCATATATAGTCATTATTTACACCATCATACCCATCCAAGTAATGTGGTGGTGGAAAATAGATTACACCATGGCGTGGAGACGGTATTCCGTACGTACGCACGTGCGGTGATTTCTTAATTCCGTAGGATGGATAAAAGGTTAATTAGAGTTGTTTAATATTTATAATAACATATCAGTATATAAGAAATACTTATGTTATTTATTTATCATGAAACAACTAAAGAAGAAGAAGTTGAAGAAGAAAGAAATTGAAAAAGATCGGTAATGGATATTTCATCTTTTTGACGTGCCTTTTCTTAACCTCCACTTAAAGAACTACGGATGGCCTTTGAAGAAGACCAGGACCTCTAGGATGATACTAGGGAAGTGGAGAAGAGATTTCGTCAGGGGTTTTCCGAGCTTTAAGGGTCAATGTGGTGTGAGGAAGAGGGGGAAAAGGTTCCATTTTATAAGGGAGGAGAGGGGCTCCGTTGGAAAAACTAAACATATTATTTTATTATAAAGTCAAGTTCGGTTTTAAATAGCTCCAAATTGATTTATTTGCAAGCTAAGGTGGGGATGGGTCGAAATACTCTCATACAATAGAATTTAGACAAGTTTAGGTTCCTATTTTAACCTTATCATTTAGATTTAACATTAAGTTAAATAATTTTACTTTTACCGCGTCTTCTTCTGTTCTTATACTATAAGGTTAATAAACTTACTATAAGTAGCCAAACGAACCCCAAGTTGTTTATTATTAATAGATATAACCTTAAATAAGTCCTTTGGAAGATCCTTATATTTTTAGGAATAAAATAACAATTACTAATATAATATTTGTTTTAAAAACTATTTTATGTCAATTTTGACACTATTTAGTAATTAATTTTTGTGAAAATCATAACAAAATGATTAGTTCTAAAAAAGATAATTAAATAAATTATGACATGTCATATTAATCTATAAAATTAGTAGAATTCATAAAAAGTGTAAATTACATTTATTTTGGTGTTTATAACATCAATTATGTCAATATTTCATTAATAAGATAATTACTGCATCATCTTTGTGTCATAAATAAATTAAATTATTTAATGTCTAAAAATTACAAATAAAATACAATTATATAGGAAATCTTTTTATATTTCTAATGAATATTTATTGTCGAATTTATCTTATGTATAACACTATATTAAAAATTATTTACTTATTAAACTTTGATTTTAACTATTTTAACCCTTCTTTAAATGAATTAATAATAAATGTCCTAATCTAATCCAAGTGGGCCTAATGGTCATATTTTATTTATAAGGTTGTTTTTGGTCGAATTAAACTTTTCCAACAGAATTAGAACATGTGTTAGGGTAAAATAATAATATCATTTTTACCGTTAAATTACCCTATTTACTTTTAACCGTGGTAAAAAAAAGTAAAAAGTTACTATTCGCCAAAAAAAAATTTCATCTCATTGAATAACATTTTACTTACTAACATCAACCGTGTCTCTCGGATTTTTGAAATTCCACTCACAGAAGCGGTAAAATTATGTTTTATGAAAAATTCAGTTTTTCTAACTACCACTTGTGGTTTCACTATTCATCAAAAATTGAAAGTTTTCAGAAAAATACCAAAATTTCACCCTAGGATAATTTCGATATTCCGAATCCAAAAATGAAGTCCATTTTGAAAAATAAAATTTATAATATTTCAAAAATTGGTTATTACTATTCATAACGGCTATTTTTAATAATATTTTATTAGCATATCATTTTTTAGTGAAACTCGGTATTGCGTATGACGCAAGCTATCAAGGAAGGTCCTGATTGCGTGTAATGCAAGGCATGTCAGGTATGCATGTTGTGCAAGATTCTTTTGGTGTAGCGTACAACACAACACATTAATTAAAAATAATACTTTTAATAAAATCTCGGGGTGTTACATTCTACCCACCTTAAAATGAATTTCGCACTCGAAATTCGTCGGGGTTATGAATCGTTTACTATTCATAAAAACCCACATCGTAAAAAGAAATACCAAAACTGAACTTTAAAAAAAATAAAGTCTGAAATATAACGGTTACCCAAATGAACTCATCACTGGGTTTCCATATAGGAGAAAATATGGACATGGAAGAGAAATCTAACCTTCATGTTCTGATGGAGAGTGGTAGAGAACATGGCTATGAAAAATCCAACAATCGCAAAGCCATAAATTTTTGATGATCTAGGGTACCATCTGATTCATCAGATATATGATCACTAGGACAACATTTTTGGTTTTCAACATCATTTCCCTAAAGTTCAAAAATTTGAATTAGAAGTTATTTTTACTTGATTTTGGTACAATCTCACTGTTGTTTGTGCTTTGAAAAATTTCCACTTCATCTCTTAAAGAAATGAAGTTGAATTTGTTATTCGTGAAGTGTTAACAGATCATGTGATAGAATGATGGGTCATTCCATCTGTTTCAAAAAAAAGTTTAGCAATAGTTATCAAATATACAGAAGTCCGTCTTTGGTGAGGTTAATCATATACGATTCCAAAAATGAACTTATACTTCATATATCATACCCCTTAATAAAATAAATCTAGTTTCTACTAACCAGGGACTTTTTGTAGGCCAGTGGTAAGCGATAAAGGCCCGTCGCACTTTAGTTGTGGGTTCGATTCCCACAGCCTTGGCCGACGTGATGGATTATTGCACATCCTGCAAGTTTTCCTTTTTCTAAAACTACATTATTATAACATCCCATCAAAAATATCAAAAAAAAAGTTTTATCCTTAAACAATACTAACTTATGTCCAACATAATCCATTCCAATCTTTAGTCTAATCTAAAATATTTCGGTCCAAGCTCATAGTATAGAGAAAAGGATCACGTGAATGCCATCATTTATCCCTCATATATCATGTTCGTGACATTCCAGTCATGTGAATACCATAATCATGTAATCTCTTGAAAATTTAATACCCATTGAATCTTAGTGAAAACATGAGTGCTATCAAAAGATAACTCTTTCCACATACCAAAATCATCAAAATTCTATATACTTAGTCCTTATATCAATCATGAGCTCATGAATACTGTTAATCATTTCATTTTCTCGTTTTCCCTTCATTATGCGCATATCATCTTATTTCCAAAAATATCTCAATCACTCTGAATACCACATTAGACCAATACATAAATGTTCCAATACTCCATGATACAACATTATTTTGGAATCCCATTACATAAACACTTAATCATTCCACCACATCGTTGTCGTATTCAACATCCCCAATAGTGATCGCATGTGATTCCCTTTGTCCTTTGCCTTAAGAGGTTTCTCATTTCGATCATCACTAACCCTTGAATTAGGGCATTTATTAGCATAATTCCTCATTTCCTTGCACTTTAAGCATTGAAGTGTTGGTGGTGTGTTCTCTGCAGTGTTTGCTTTATTCACATAATTAGAAACCCTTTTTCCATTACTTTGACACTCAGCTGCTCGATGACCTTCTTTTCCACACTTAAAACATTTTCTAGTCCCTTTAAGACAATCTCCACCATGCTTATTTCCACACTTTGTGCATAAGGAAACATTCATCTTCTTTTCACCATTATTCTGAGATTTCTCCTTGAACTCCATCTTTCGTTTCTTGTCAAAACCATGAGATGGACATGTAACACCAACTTCCATTTCTACATTGATAGCACAATGCACAATTTTTCATAGCTACTGA
Source organism: Viscum album (assembly GCA_963277665.1). Classification (NCBI taxonomy): domain Eukaryota; kingdom Viridiplantae; phylum Streptophyta; class Magnoliopsida; order Santalales; family Viscaceae; genus Viscum; species Viscum album. The sequence goes on from OY728126.1 coordinate 191,846,515, forward strand.
AGTCTCTTATAGCTAATGCCCTTCGAAGACTTGGTTTTAAGCCACTGAAAAATCAATCAACTTTACTTTCAGGTTGGATGATAATGCCAGATGCATACCTTACAAGTCTTGTAAAATTCGCTTCGTATATACCAACAGATTCATCATCCATCTACTTCAGCACAAGAAATTCATTTTCCATCTTTTTTCGAATAATACGAGGGAAATACTTACTGAAAAACAAGTTCTTGAACTCGTCCCATTCCATGGACACAATTTCATCTCTTGGCCTCATATTCTTGATAAGATTCCACCATTGATCAGCTTCACCTTCCAAACGATATACTGTTAAGATGACTTTATCATGTTCAGAACATTGACGAACTGAAAATAACTTTTCAGTGGTACTGATCCATTGTTCAGCAACAAGTGGATCGGAAGACCTACTGAAAGAAGGTAGACATTGCCTCATGAAGGACTCAATAGAATATTGTTCCCTTCTCTGCTCATTTGGAAGTTTAGAATGATTAATAGTTTGTGTAAGTATAGAAATAAGATTTTTCACTCCATCTCCCATAACATTTGTCTGTTCAGGAGGACAATCATTGCATTTTCCATTACAATGATCAACACGGTTCATTCGGGTTCCATCCATCGTCTAAAACCCAAAAAGAATAGTGTGAGAGGCAAAAATCATGCTAGGGAAAACAACATAATAAAGGGGGAGTACCCTTAATATCTAACATCTTAGGTTAAATTCTAAGATCATTACCGTAGTTCTAGGACTATGTCCTATATGTATACTTATCCTTAGAAACATCCCTAGACATACCTTAAAAATATCTTTAGGGATCTAACTAACGTTCTCACATCCTAGTTTCCAATGATTGACTAAACCTTTCCTCTGATACCAACTGTAGAGACCCGAAGCCTGACGTACATGGACATTACATTACATTTGCGGAATAATTAGTACATAACAAAAACACACACACAAGGATCGTTATAGTTTAGTGTCTTTGGAAACTCGGAATATAATCTTCTAATCGTGGTGAAAGATCTTCAACATCTCCCATAAAGATCTTCCTTTTTTTTAATACCTAAAACCTTTCGTTATATCATGGGGAAAAGAAAACATAAAAGGGAGAGCTCAAATGCTCAGTAAGGGTAAACAAAAGAAATATCAATCACATCATATTCATAAGAACATAACATTTTGGAAATCTTAACCCGCAAAAGAGAAAATAATTTCATAACATGGGATAAATCATAGTAGTGAAATGAAATCCCAATAATCATAACGTAAAACATGAATCTTTGTGGAATACACACATAATAATAGAGAATAATATATTATTAGTCAAGACTCATTTCCATGACTATCTTAGTGGACAAAGTCCATTTCTGAACTGAGTCACCCTCGTTTCAGTCCTGTTTCACTGAAACGGTATAACCTACCGTTCCAGCCATGTCTATCTCATGAGATATAAAATCTTTACCCAATGCATTGGAGGGAGATATAGGTCACACCCATCTAATAATGAAACCATTCTTATGTGTTCCACAAAAATCATAAATCATACATCATTGCATAACCCATGTAATAAAAATGGGAATCTTAAACATCGTGACATCATCAAACAATTCATATAAGATAAAGTAATTCATAAAAATAATTCCATCACAACATAATCAAATCAATGTAATAATAGAGATAGAAACATAACCCTATATTATCTTATATGGAAAATAATTTTGATAAAACACTTGAACTCCATTCTTGAGGAAAATATCCTTTCTACTTCAAAAACACATTTCCTTTCTTAACATGTAATAGAATTTTAAACAAAAATAAGTTGATTAAAAATAAAATTGAAAACATGTAAAGGAATGTTTTTGGAAATAATGTTCTAAAAATCCATTCATGTCGTATAAGTTAAAAGAAAACATTCTTCTCATACTTTTGTCAGAAAAGTCAAAAAGTACCTCGTACGAAAAACGACAAAAGATTCCTTTCATATCCTTTACTAAAAACTCAAAAAAGGGTAAAATTAGATTTAAAAAATTGTAGGTGGATGGAAATAATATTACATATTGAGGAATCATGGATTTGGATGATTGAATACACCCCAGTAAATGCCAAAGTATAAACAATCTCAGATAAAAATGAGATAGTGATATTTTCCCTTACCTTAGGTCTGATATGATTTATACGTGTCCGAACCTCTTGTATAATGATTTAAATAATATTATTGACTTATTCCAGAATCATACTTATTTTTATGATATCATATATGGTCATATTCTTAGCTTATTAGTAGTAATATTTCATTGCTACTTGTTATTCGGGTGTTTATAACTTTATGTTCTTATGCGTGTTTTGTCGAATAAATTCTTATTATTATTTTTAGGTCATAGATAACTTATTTCCATAATTGTATTAGTGTAATATATATCATATTAATTTATTCAATTCATTTATACAATCATTATGAAATGAAGATCTTGTAGAACGAGTCACATCACATCGTGGAGACGGTATTCCGTATGTACGCACGAGTGATGATATCGTTCCTATGATCGTGGAATTGTATTGGAGTGTATGTATACTATTTCAGAATCAATATCACTTTATTATAGTCATATATAGTCATTATTTACACCATTATACCCATCCAAGTAAGGTGGTGGTGGAAAATAGATTACACCACGACGTGGAGACGGTATTCTGTACGTACGCACGCGCGGTGATTTATTTTTCCGTAGGATGGATAGAAGGTTAATTAGAGTTTTTTAATATTTATAATAACGTATCAGTATATAAAAAGTACTGATGTTATTACTTTATCATTAAACAACTAAAGAAGAAGAAGTTGAAAAAGAATGAAATTGAAAAAGATCGGCAGTGGATATTACCTCTTTTTGACGCGCCTTTTCTTAACCTCCACTTAAAGAACTAAGGATGGTCTTTGAAGAAGCCCAGGACCTCTAGGATGATACTAGGGAAGTGTAAAAGAGATTTGGGAAGGGGTTGGCGGAGCTTGAAGGCTCAAATTGGTGTTAGGAAGTGGGGGAGGAGGTGCCCTTTTATAAGGGAGGAGAGGGGCATCTTTGGAAAAACTAAAAATATTATTTTATTATAAAGTCATGTTCGGTTATAAATAGAACCAAATTGATTTATTACGAAGCTAAGGTGGGTATGGGTCGAAATACTCTCATCCAATAGAATTTAGACAAGTTTAGGTTCCTTTTTTAACCTTATCATTTAGATTTAACATTAACATAAATAATTTTACTTTTACCGTGTCTTCTTGTGTTCTTATACTATAAGGTTAATAAACATACTATAAGCAGACAAACAAACCCCAAGATGTTTATTATTAATATATATAACCTTATCTAAGTCATTTTTCAGAACCATATATTTTTAGGAATAAAATAACAATTACTAATATAATATTTGTTTTAAAAACTAATTTATGTCAATTTTGACACTATTCAGTAATTAATTTTTGTGAAAATCATAACAGAATTATTAGTTCGAAGAAAGTTAATTTAATCAATACTATCATGTCTTATTAATCTATAATATTAGTGTAATTTATAAAAAGTTTCAAATTACATTTATTTTGGTGTTTATAACATCAATTATGTCAATATTTCATTAATAAGATAATTACTGCATCATCTTTGTGTCATAAATAAATTAAATTATATAATGTCTAAAAATTACAAATAAAATACCATTATGTAGGAAATCTTTTTATCTTTCTCATGAATATATATAGTCGAATTTATCTTATGTATAACCCTATATTAAAAATTATTTACGTATTAAACATTGATTTTAACTATTTTAACCCTTCTTTAAATAAATTAATAATAAATGTCCTAATCTAATCCAAGTGGGCCTAAATGGTCATATTTTATTCCTAAGGTTGTTTTTGGTCGAATTAAAATTGTCCAATAGAACTAGAACTTTTTTTAGGGTAATAATAATATCATTTTTACCCTTAATTACCCTATTTACTTTTAACCGTGGTAAAAAAAAGTAAAAAGTTACTATTCACCAAAAAAATTATTTTCATCTCATTGAACCACATTTTACTTACTGACATCAACCGTATCTCTCAGCTTTTTGAAATATCACTCACAGAAGCGGTAAAATTATGTTTTATGAAAAATTCAGTTTTTTTAACTACCACTTAGTGGTTTCACTATTCATAAAAATTTGAATGTTTTCAGAAAAATACCAAAATTTCACCCTAGGATAATTTCGATATTACGAATCCAAAAATGAAGTCCATTTTGATCAATAAAATTTATGAAATTTCAAAAAGTGGTTATTACTATTCATAACGGCTAGTTTTAATAATATTTTATTAGCATATCATTGTTTAGTGAAACTCGGTATTGCGTACGACACAAGCTATCGAGGAAGGTCGTGATTGCGTGTAATGCAAGGCTAGTCAGGGATGCATGTTGTGAAAGCTCCATTTCGTGTAGCGTGCAACACAAGACATTAATTAAAAATAATAATTCTCATAAAATCTCATGGTGGTACATGTACAATTTCTAAGAACCATTATGCACATACCATAGGTAAAATAGAAAGTGTATAAGGATTCGGGGGCACTATATCACAACCATCACTACAAATATGTTCATCACTAGCATTGATACCAACTTAAACATTCTATAGTAATAATATAGCCATTGAACCATGTTCAATATAAAAATAAATTAGACATACAAACATATACAATTTTAATCATTTAATTTAGAGTCATATTCAGACCATGCATATCCATTAAGATGACCCATATATAAATAGTAGAATTATGTTAATATAAAGTCGATCATATATGATAACTATATATAAAGTATGGTATAAGAATAATAATAGTTATAATAATCACAAAATCATGGATTATATAATCAAAGAAGAGTGTATGTTTATCAAAAAATTTATATAATGATTTTATTATATGAATAAATTACATTAACATAGTATCACCCAACACTATACCATTATTATAACCCATAATATGAAGATATAAATGATAAGAGGTTCATCCTTTAAATAATTAATCAAACCAACTTCCAAATCACATAAGGAGAATACCACCAATTGAGGAATTTGAAAAGTTTATATAATGTTAAATAAATTAAATTATATAATTATCCAGAAATAAGAAATAGAACAAAATTAAATTATAGTTTTACCTTTTCCTAACCATATATAAAATCCTATATTAACTTGGTTGCGGTAAAATAGAAGGAAAAATTATATTTAGGTAACCTAGAAAAGGGATATCAGGTAATTAGTCCTTTTCAATATTGGATTACAGAAATACAACTCAAATATGGCTAAACCAATGTTTTCTTTACATAGGAAATTATCATATGGAAATAGAATAAGGATTTAGAACATCATGAAATTATATAACCACATAGGATGAAGAATAATAGATTGATGGGTATATAAACACTAAATGTACTAAGAATGAACACAAAATCCAAAAGAAATACTTTAATATGTATAAATTTTGAATAATAAATGAAAAGATTAAACATATTAAAATATGTTGTGATATATATTGAAAAAAATGGTCTTAAATGGTTTTTAATGTAATTTGGAGTGTGATTTGAAACCATAGAACCGTATTCCTAGATCTGGTACCATAAACACATGCTTTTCATAATAGATTTGATGCCAACTATAAATTCCTAGACATAACAATCACATTATTACATAACATAAAGAAAATATTGTATTACACACATTCAAAAATACTTTTAGGAGTAGACACTTAGATAACTCAGACGAAACTGAAAATAATGAAGCCTGTGTATTTTCTAAATTATTTTAATTTTTCTATCATAATAAAAGTAACCACCAAAATCATAAAAAGGCATAGAAATATCCCAAAAATTCTCCATATTGGATGTAATTTTTGGAATATCATGTTCAAAAATATTACTAATAAAATAGAGAAATGGAAATATAAGAACTTTTTATCAGAAACCATATTTAAAGGAACCATAAAACTGATGTTGTAAAAAATAAACACGTTATACATTAAATGGTGGGAATAAATAATTTAAATAATTACACTATAAACTAAAACTATGAGCATGATATATCCATGAGAGAAATGATAAATTAGATAACAATATTACTGATATGATAAAAAAATAATTAATAATGTTAGACATAAAAATCCACATAAAAATCTACTTTTAAATTCATTATTAAAAACCCATCCTTCTATAGTAAGAGGTAGTTAGAAAAAATTACCACTTTTATCTATAGATAATTGTCGATGCATTGAGGGGGTGTATAATTCTGGGCCACAAACATCACCCGATTAAGTCAAATTCATTAACCATAAACACAACACAACATTTCATAATAATCCCTAGAGATATTATTACCAAATAAAAACATTTTTCTTTATATAATGGATCATATCAACATTTAATAAAAAATCAATATATTCTATTAGTAAATAATCACAAAGAATGCCAATAATTTTCCCCATGCTAGTAAAATAGAAAACATGATCGTAACCTCTCTAAATAAAGAATGTTAATGATCAATCAATACACAATCAACATTAAAATAATCTTCTTTTTTGGAATTAAAATAAATATAATTCCATTACCTTTCCACATGTCTATAATTAAGCAATCATTCCTAGTGACCATCCTTAAATGTAAATTTTCATGTTTACAAGTTATAAGTTAATGAATGTAGTATAATGTTATGTTTGGAATAAAAATATAATAAGAAATTTAGAGATATAATGTGGATGGTTTTAATTGAAAATATCCCCCAATAAGACAAAGGAAAAATAATATGGTTTTTTCATAATGGAAAAATACACATAAAAAATAATTCTTCGTGATGGTATCACAAAAGAAGGGATCAAAAATATAATTTCCTAATACTATGAGTTCAATACCCCAAATAATAATATATTTATATATACAGTATAATAGAAATAATGAAACAAGAACCCCATTAGTATAAATCCATATTAATATAACAAGTAAAATGAAAGTCAAATTATAAAATATATTTCAAAAAACATTTTTTACATTGATTTAAATTAAAATTTTACTTTTATATTTCAATGGAAACATTTGAAAAGGTGAATTAAAATATGTATATTATATTAAACATTAAAAATACTAATAGAGAACTGAAAATAAATATTTATTATATTAGAGAAATTAATAGGGTTCGAAAAATAATTTCATTGTGAAATAAAAAAATACACTTTATTATTTTCAAAATATATTTGTTTAAAAATGAAATTATAGAAAGTTTAAAATAAATTCATTGTATTTGAAAAATAATTTTTTGAAATAAGATTATAAAATTATATATGATAAAATAAGTGGTTGGGATAACACATGATTGGATTGAAACATTTCATGAGGAAACCATATAACTCAAATAAATGAGATTTCATTTATCAAAATCCATAACAAGCAACGTACTCTATGAAGCCTAAAATATTTTAAAATGTATTTTATCTGGTAATAATTAAAACTATGAGATAATATTTAATCATAGAATCAAAAATCATCATGTTCCTAAATTATATAAAATAACTTCAACTGAATGGTCAAAACTCAAATCATAGAAATAAATTTACCAAAAACTGTTATGATTGGGGTAACACATAAGCCAAAATTATTTTAAATTAAATATAATGATTTGGATTATTTTATCACACCAATTATTAGGAAATAATTTATATAGATTTCATGAGATATTAATTAAATATAACATTATTCAAAGAAAACATGTTTTATTACATATAACATGCCTCAATGAATTAGAATTGATAAAATGGAAACTCTTATGACTTGTGTAATATTTTAACCAAATCCCCTTAAAAGAGAGGGATTTTAATTGAACTATATAAACAAAGATTAAAATATACCTCATTATATGATATATCAAATACGTATCATACAAACCAGATAAATGGAATAAGGTGGATAAAAATAAACAATCTTAAAAGCATGAAATTTGATATGAAATCCCATATGATGAATCTGATACATTATAAGTTGCACTAAAAATCCAAAAATAATTAAATTATTTTCATTAAATTTATATATGAAGAAAGTAATTCATAATTATAACTGTTTATTCTCCTCATAAATAATCATTCTATATAAATATAATAGTTTTCATGATACATATTTTCAAATTTATATAATAGCGATTTTTATCACATTGAACTAGTTTTGTAAAAAATAGTATTGTTATTCATTATTGTTAAAAATTATATTTTTCAAAGATAATAATTGTATTGGAATAGATATTTCAATAAAGCTTATAAATATATAATTTCATTTTTTGTTATTTTTTGGTTATGATTTCTGATGTTGAAATATTTTGTATGCATGTTATAATCTTTATATAACATTATACATGTAAATATGTTCTCATATTCATTCATGATATAAATTCATAGTATTGTTTATGTAGGAGTTTAAATTTACTTAAACTTGAACCTACCTTGATTAATGGATGATTATGTGGTGGGTTTTTTATATCATTAAAACATCATCAAAATTATGATATATTGTTTATATTAGTTTGATATATAAAAAATTTAATGAAGTATAAAAATAATAATGTTTATATATACACATTATATACAAAAGAAGACATCATTTTCCTCCTAGATATCTTGTTTTGAATAATTAAATTAAAGTTTTTCATTGCTTGATCATATCAATAATAGGTTCTCAAATTCATCATAATGTACCATTCAAGATATAATAAAATTTAAATTTATCCATTAATCCCAACATAATGACCATCCATAATGGAGGTGATGAAAAAATAGATGAAAATAATTCATTATATGGAGGTGGTAGTGTACACATACATATGGATAACTATTTCATTTTTTAGTTAATGAAAGAAATGATTCATATGGTTTATTGTTTTAGAATAATAAAAATTATACATATTTCAAAATTATTTACTATATTATACTTTTAGAAAATCATTTTATTATACTTATTGAAAATGAAAGTAGTTGCATTGTTCCTGCAGTATTCCACAAAAATCAAAAATTATAATTTCACTTTTTGTAACATGAAAGAAAAATGATGATTAATTATTATTCAAAGATCCCAATAAAATTAATTATATAAAAAATAATAATGTAATAACAAAGGAAATTTAAAGTTATAATTTGAAAATAAAAGTTGAATAGAAATGTGTTATTAAAAACCATTACTTATATTTTTCTCATTATGATTTACATTGCAGATCCCCTTGTAATGGATAGAATAATTCAATATCTTGTGGTCAGAAGAAACATATATAGAAATTTATTTCTATGGGATAGAAAATTTGAATTGTTTCAGGTGGAAACCAAACATTTAAGAGGTCTAGGACGGGGTGGATAGTGGCCCCTGTTATGTGTTATAAGAAGTCAATTTTTGTAAATATTTCACCTTACTATAAATGGAGAACATGGTAAATATTTCATGTTTCTATGAAATAAAAAAATAACTTATTGGGTAAGAAACAAGGTTAATCGAAACCTCATCACCTCAATTATATACATGTTTATATCATGTTTCAAGCCCTCTACCCATTTAAATACTACTTGTACCTTTCTATCTTTTAAAATGGGCACTATTGTCTACCTACTGTAAAAAAAATTGAGTCTAAAAATGATGTCATCATTATTAGATAATATTAAAAAATATATTAAAAATTTTAAATCATTTTTATTTGATTCAATTTATACAATGGTTAAAAAATAATTTTAAAAAAGTATACTGTAATAAAAACATTTTTATATGAAAATTTTACTTATGTCATAAAATTTAAAATAGATGATTTTAAATTAAATAAAAAATTTATAAACTTATAAAATTATTTATAAAATACATATTTGGGTAAATAGAAAGGTTTCAAGAATTTATTATTCTCTCTCATAACCTAATAATTCCATAGAAGTCATGTTATTTTTAAAAATGGTGGCTTCCACTATTCAACTAATTATTTTTTAGAAAAATAAAGAATTCATCTTATGTTTATATTATTTTTATTAAACCTTAAATAGATTTAATTTTTTTCGAAATAAAATTTCTAAATCCTGATAATTAAATATTTTAGAAAAATAAAAAATTATATAAGAAAACTATTCATATATACCAATTTCTTTAAAAATTATCAATTTTTATTTATTATTATTTCCTTTAAATTAAAAAATAGTTAATATTTTATTATCATCTAGTCACTATCCAAATATTTTTGTTGAAATAAAAATTTCCATAATATAGAAAAGAAATTGCATTTCTAAGAGTGAAATGATCTTATTAGTCATTGGATCTATACTAATTGAATTTTAATAATATTAAAAGTATATTCTAAATTAATTATATAAATATTACATGAAGATGTTACTCTTATAATTTCTAAATAACTCATTTTTTATCTTTTAAAAGTCTAATAATGTCAAGGGTTAATTTTATATTGGTGTTCTGTATGGAACAATCCATAGAACATGTTTACTTATTTAAAGGTAATAATATATTAATATTTTTGTTACACATTCTATCCACTTAAATAAATTTCATCCTCATAATTTGTCTTAAATTTTAAAATTAATTTTATTGGGAATTAAAAAAAACCATACACCGATAGATGACTATGTGTTTATTTAGGACATATAAATAGTTTTGTCTATATGAAAAGAATATTATAAGGTCTTTCAAAGGAGATCTATACTATTACTAATATCACATAGAATTATTCATAGGTAAGAATTTCTAGATTCATAAGAAATAACTTCCCACAAAAAAATATTTATTATATAGTCATGCCAAAATCGATATATATTTATAACTTAATATACTTTAGTTAGTGAATAATTACATGAGATATGACACTAGTATGTATAGAGTGAATAATTTCTATACCACATATTATTATTAGTTTCATAATATATTCATTTTATAATCGGTTTTCTTGACTATTCCCCTTATTGGCCCTTGGATTGGGACATTGGGTTACATAATACACTACTATCATGTAATTGAATCAATTAATTATTTTTAGTTTCCCTATTTCCTTCATCACAACACTTATAACATCTTACATTCCTTTTAGGGAAATTTACACCCTAACTCATTCCCAATTTTTGACATGTAGGAAATTAGATCCTCTCTACATTATGATATTAAGAATTTGATTACTCATGATATCCCATATTTCTCTTATTTTGTGTCGTTAGTACTTGAATTATACTCACATTGTTAATCATATATAAAGATAGACTGTTTGAATAAATCTGAAGGTATATCAGTTAGGATAAAATTTTGATGGGTTGTTCATTAAGGTAATTGCTACATTTTCCCTAGAACACATGGTTCCACTTAGTTCAATCTGTTACAGAAACAAGAATATCTTACACAAGTTTCTTTAAGTTTAAGGAAATTATCATAAATTAATCTAGGAAAATTTTACGTCAAGATGTCTCACTACATAATAATACCATGAAATCTTATAGAACATACAACATAAATAAACTAGACATAGTTCCACTAATATCATGTTCACTTTGACTTATATCATCCTTGGTTGAAGAAAAGATACTTGGAGTTAGGTTCATTCATACTTATTACAAAAATCGAAAACATAGAGATAAACAATTACAATAAATTTTTTTAAATATTCTAAACCAAATAATCATTTAAATTTATTCTCTCAACATGAAATTTATGATTTATCAGTGAAATAACATATTGTCTAATATATACCTTAACATATGAATCTATAAATTTTAATCTATGTTATTTGTAGCCACATTAAAATTAGTTTATCTAACCTAAACAAATTCAAGTACCACATAATGGTTTCTAAATATAATTTAATTTAAAAAAATGACATCCTCCAAGAGGGTCAATTCTAGGTGTACAGTAAGTCATTGTTGACACAGAACAAGTAATGATTGAGTTAATAACCAATTCTCCCATTTTGAAGATATTTCCCAAATATATCTCTATTCTAGAGCCTGCATCAACAAATTTTATCCCTACAAGGATATAATTTCTATTAGAATCACATAATCACTAATTTACAAAAATAAAATAAGGTTATCCTAACCATAGAATTATCAACTGTACTTATCCCTGGTGAATTTATTAATGATCATATATCTTAATCTCTAAATAAAATATACATTATTACCTTAACATTAAATCATACACTATAAATAAGGGTATTCTAAACCTTGTAAATTGCACTGAATTAAAATTTTTTACCCATTAAATTATCATAAAAAAATATCATAATCTCTATATATATCTTAACCCTAATATAATACTAATAATGACACCACATAAATTCAATATTGGATCTATTTCCATAAAAATGTAATTTACATACTATATTTAATACCAATTATAAAACCCATAACATAAATATCCAATCATTAAAAGGATGATTGTAAATATTTGATTTTATACATTCCGATTAACAATTTGTTATATGGAATTAGAGATATGGACAAAACATAAATTAATAAATCCCATGATCCATCTTTTCTATTTGAAGATTATCTTCCACTATATATGAAATTTGTTAATCGATTATCAATCATTATCATCTCCAATAAATTCTCTAGAGAACCAATCTTTTTAGAAATATCATGATCAATGCATTTCTTCATAACCTAACAAAATAGAAACATAATAAAGACTGATCTAAAATTCCCAATAAAGAAGGAATATATCTGAATCTGTAAAAAACATAATAATGGGAAACATAATATGTATCAATCAAAAATTCAAAATTGTACAATATTCAACTAAAACATATTACTTGATATAACGCACAAAACCAAACACTTATCTATTTCATTATCTATTTTTATGTTATTTTATCTGTTATTTGAGGGATAATGATTTAAAATGGGCTTGGTGGGATTATATATATATATATATATATATGAAAAATGTATACATGTGTAAGTGTAAAGGGGTATATACATGCATATGAATACATATAAGGACTCTTTTCACATATTAATGGACATAAGAATATGAACATAGGGTCTATGATCCCAAATATGTATTCAAATATGAATATTCATGTATGTGTATAAAGAGATGATTCAGGATCTTGTTATCAATATACCTTGAGTTTTCGGTAATTTCTCTATTCCTAAACCTTTAATTTGAATCCCATAATTGCTTGATTGATTTCAAAAATATGTTTCTGTTAAAATATAGAAATTATATTTTATGAAAAGATACATTTTTATTTTATAAATTGCACTTACACAAAAATCCTTTGTTTTACCTAATCATTCAATGTGGATATCCTTTGACTAAGTATGTTTTCAAAACTGTTTCTAAATGTGTGATTCTGTAATTGTCCTATTGGTTTTATAGATTGTTGTATAACTTAAAAGTATTGGGATTTAGAGTTTTATTAATTGAAAGTATTCCTTTTAAAATAAAAATTCAAGTTTGGAACATTGTGGATTTTTTATAAAAGTGAAAAAAACTTCTCTTGAGGGATTCCCAAATATTTAGAAATTTTAAGAATGTGAAAAATGCGTTATTTGTGATATGTTCCTCGTGTAATGTCTTATGAATTATTGTGATTATATAGAAGGGGAATACTCATGATGTTTGGTTTTGAATAGAACATATTTGAAACTAGGTACCTAGGGGGAAGAGTAGGTCTAGTATGCTAAGAGGATTTGCAGGGCTGAGGCCCAGTTCCCCCTAAAATTATTTATGTTAGAACACTAACTAATCAATGATAACTATGGCTAAATACCACTTGACCATAAGATGCGATTCATCTTTTTTGGCTCATGTATGAGGGTGTTGTGATTTTTTATGTATTTATAATCAAGGTATGAGGATCCAGGTACCCCACTAATCCTCTTACATCGGGATTTCCTATTGTACCTGTTATCATTTATTCCTATTCGTATTTCAATGGTGTGGTTTTAGAACATGTTTAAAATAATAAAAATAACATTTAATTTCCTAAATTTTGTGGATCCTAATGATTTTGTATTATTAATGTGAATCTTATTTTATTATCATGAACCCTCTTGTATATGATTTATTGAAAATCTATCATGATTTGGAGACTAATTTAGAAGATTAATGGAATGTGGATTTTTAAAAAAAATTAAATCTTATATCTTTTTAATGAAATGAATTGATAAAAATTGTTTTTATATATCTTATTTTCAAAATAAAATAACTTTTTTTATTTTCAAAAGGTGAGGCATAATGAATAGTTCTTCAAGAATGACAATAGAATTTTGAAACTCACACCTATAACTTTGTGTTCTCTTTTATCTTAGGGTAATTATTTTATATCGGACATGGTCACCAAGGGGAGATGTTGGTTTAGGGATTTTAGGTGACTAGTGAGGTTACATAGAGGTATGTCATGTTTCATTACATTTCTGCTACCAATTAAGGTTTTTTAGTTTTTATTCATTCATCTATCTATTGATCATGGGAAAAATCAATATCAAACATGTATTATTTATGAATTATACTAGTTTCTCCAATGGGAGGATTTTGAATGCCTCTAAGGCCTTTTTTTGGACCAAATTGGGTGACTAGTTTTAGGTTAGTAATAGTTGGTTCCAAAAACAGTGTATCAGAGCAGGTTAGTCCATGTTATTTTGGATGTAAGTAGATTAGAGATAGTATTGTAAGAATTTAGGTGTGTTTTCATGGTTAGGTACTTCATCAAAACCAATTTAGAAGGACTCTTAATTTTATAGGGTGGTATAAGATGGTTGTAATTGAAAATTTCATCTAGGATCTCATATGTTTTTTAGTTTTTGGTTTTTAATGGGGTCTGTTGTTTGGATTTTTGAATTGGTGGATTATTTTGAGAAACACCATGCCTTGCTGTGGGGTTTTGGAGGAATTAAAAGGGGTGTGTGGTTACTATACATAGTTTATAATACTTTAGGAATTCCATTAGACATCTTTAACAACCTCTGATTTTCTCACTTGGTTGGTGCATGACCTAACAAACCGTGCGACCAAGCCATGTGTAGCAATATTTCATTAGTGATTTTGGTATTTTTTACCAGTTGAGTGGTGGGTTGCTTTATTTTTTCTTAAGGTTGGATTATAATTTTTTGTGGTAATTTTATCTAGATTTTAAAATGATGTCAAATATGAAAAAATGGATATTAGTTTATCAAAAAAGGGATTTCAAAAATAAATACATTGATTTTATTTGAATGTGAAATCAGTTGTTTTGAAAAAATATTTCAATTGGGAATGTAATTTTGAATTTTGGGGGGGTTTTATGAAATGTGGGAAAGACATTCTTGGTATTTCGGAAATACTGGATTTTGAAATGATAGAGGGTGGTTTTGAAAATTGACTGGGCATGTTTTAAAGTGTTGTTTAGAAAGTGATTTTTCTATTTGACCCTTGATATTAATATAGATGGTAACATATATGGATTTTTAAATTTGGAATTTGTATAGTAGTTAATTAGGATATGTGTATGGGTAATTGAGATAGCATTGATATGTACATATGTGACACATCATGGAATACAAGTTATGGGTAAGTGACCACATAAGGATTTTTTTTTGTAAAAATGGATTTAAAAAACAGGGGGTATTTAAAGGGTATGAATGGCGGGAGTGGTGTGGGTTTTTCCATTATGTGTTTGGAGTTTACCTTTTTGGGACTTTTGCTATGGATGTGTAGGTAGTTTTTTCGATGTTCTTTTTAGGTTGATTTGTTGATTTGTGGATAATATGTGGAGTTTTGGATTGTGACGGGTTATCATTCAATTTTATTATTTTCATAGATTATTTCCTATAAAATTCATAGTGTGGAGTGGGTAGTTGGCCATTGTGGTGCCTTCCATGGTATTATAAGTGAATATATGTCTTTAAAAATGGTATTGGTCACTTTTTAGAGGTCTAATGATGTAAATTTTAGGTGGTTGGAGTATTTCAATAAATTATTAACTAGAATTTTTCCTGGATAATATTATTGATGACTTTACCCAAATGTAGAATCGTGGTGTGGGGATGAAGCCTTCTCACACCTTGGATGACACCTGAGTCATAATTTCTTGACTGCCACATCTATTAGCAAAAAAAAAGAGAGTAATACCACTTTTTAAATGGATAATGAAAATATTTTCCATTTAGAGTGGTCCCATAGGTCTAAATAAGGGCTTTTGTAAGTTGTTCTATTGAAATAAGAAGTTTTGTTCAGATATCTCATGCTCTTTACTATGGGATAGAAAATGCTTCCAGAAATAAGTGCTCCAGCCATATCTCTCAGAGTGAAGATTTCACATAGTGGAGGAGAATCCATGTATGGTTGATTTTGACCTAACATGTTTTCTCCAATGTCAGAGTGGAAACTATTTCTGTTTCCCTTTATTGGAATTTAATATTTTGAAACATCTTTTTGAGAGATCTTGGAGGTCTCATTTTTGGGATTTTCTATGGTTGTTCCTTGTGATAATGAAATTATGAGTGGTTGTAATTATTTTGAAGTGGTTTAGGTTTTAGGTGGCACTCATTGGGTGATGTATAAGCCTTGAGAAATTATAAATTGGGTCTTGATCAAGTACCTTGTTCAAGTATATATTTGTTGAACCCTTGTCATGTAGGTGGGTTGTTTCATTGAGCATTTATCCTAATGAATCCACCTTTCTAGTTAGATCCATAATGCTGGGAAGAACCACTACTGGTCTCACTGATTACTTCTCTTAGGGTGGTCGGATGTGACATAATTTTATAGGGGCCAGACATGTTTTATGAGTTAAGTTTGGATTTGCATGTTGTTTCTTCTTGGGAAATTATTTTTTCTCTAGAAATATAAAAGCGTCTGAGGAAAACCATGGACAAAATACATGGTGAACCCAGTATGATAATTCATGTGTTTCCTACTCAGGATCCTTGAACATTGTATGTAGTGTCATTATATGATTCCACGTCACCAGACCCCAAAAATTGAATTTTAGTTGGCTTGGATAATTGTTCTATTGACAAATACTTGTGGAGATCCAAAAAAATCCATGATAGGTTCTATGTTGAACTATATTTTAGGGGTCCATGAATTCTTTGTTTGGAGGTATTGTTTTGAAATATGAGTCCATCACTACTCATTTATTAATTTTCCTACTCTTTTTTTGTGATTTTAATGTTTTGTATTTTGGGTGAGAGAAAGTTTTTAGTTTTTGGTCTTCGGGTTGTATAAGTTTAATTTTAATAGTATTTAAACCATTGCCCCATGCTTTATTCAATTGAATATATTTCGACTTTCTAAGGGAATAAGTTTCATGGCGGTGAGAGTTGTCACATAAAGACCAAAACTTATCTTTTATTTTATTGATATTTTCCTTATTTAATCTAGGGATTCATTGAGCATCTGTTCTAATTGTTTGTAGGCCAAAATTTAAAACATTACAGGAATTTTATCTATTTCAAGGTTATCATTCATTCTTAGGTGTAACAATATATTTTCCATGGGTCGGATACATAACAGATCCTTTTTTCATGACATCCTCATAGTTTTTCAAACCGGGCATATCTCCACTAGACTGTGCAAGGTCTTGGGTATGTTAGGGGAAAATACATTGTGTTTTAAAAGTTTTGAATCATATTATTGGAAACCATGGAATGGGTTTCCTGGCCTGGGAAGTGGAAATCACTTTGATGGCACACAGTTTGGAAAATGATGCAGCCAAACCAGGCAGATATCATAGTTTTTAAAAATCTTGGGGTTTTCTTTTATTTTTTACCACATTTGTTTCCCTTTTTAACGTAATGGATTATAATACCTCTTTCCATACCTACATTATATTATCACACCATTCCCTCTCTCAATCGACCACCACCCATAAGGTCCCCACTCATGCCATTACCCTCTTCAACCCCTCCCCTCATTAATATTTCTTATTGATTGCTTCGGTGTTTTTTCAAAACACCTAGAGGCACGGTATATTTTTTCCATCCATCCACCTTATTTTGGAATTTTTCATTTTTCCTCTTACAGTATGTGATTTGACCGAGCCATTGGAGTATTAGATTGACTAATTATAACACCATCTCTTGTTTTTAGGGGATGCAATATGTCTCAATGGTTGGATTTAGGGGTATTTCAGCATTCACCCATAAAAGAGAATAATTTTGGATTTTTATGTTCTTCATCACCATTTCGTTAGTATTTATTCCGCCATATTTATTTTTCCATGTTTGGTTGGGGGTTTCTTGGTGATTTGTTTGTTTATTGTATTTTTTAGTGTGTCTTGGTCTTCTTGAGGTGGTTTTGAGTTACATGAGTCAAAAAAGACTTAAATGTGTTTGTATAGGTTTATATATATATATAAGTATGTATATGTACATTAACAATTTATATATATTCACTCATGGTGGTAAAAATATGTACACAGGGGTTAGGATTGAATACATATATATATATGAAAATTCTATATGTGTGTCTGTGTAAATGGTTATATGAATGTAAATGCATATATATAAGGAACCAATTGTATATATTTATTTCCAAGAGAACTTTTATATAAAGGTTAAATGTACATTTATGTATATGAACATGCATATTTATTTAATTAGAAGAAGGAAGGATTTAGGTTGTTATTGTTAGATCATGTTGAGTTTGATGCAGGTTCCCTATGCCTAACCATTTAATTTTATTTCAATAATTTATTTATTGTTTAAAAAATTCATTTTTCCATTTTTATATAGAAATTATATTCTATGAAAAGTGTCCTTTGATTGTTGGAAATTATTTTACACTCACTACACAAGTTTTTCCTAAACATACAATGAAATATTCCTTTATTTCAGAATGTTTTCAGCCCTATTTATAAATGAATGGTGTCGTAATTTTTCAATTGTTTTTGTCAATGGTTTTAGAACTAAAAATCTTTTGAAATTATTTTTTTGTAAATTTAGTATAATACTTCAAAAATTTTGTGTTTTGTTTGCAACATGTAAAATGTTTTACGGAATTGGGGAAAACCCCTCTTGAGGCATTCCCCATTATTTAGATATTTTATTTATCTGTTAATTGTGTTATTTTGGATATGTGTCTTGTGAGTATGCTTTTTATGTTTTGTTATCGTTTGGAAAGGGTTTACTCTTGATGTTGAGATTAATATATAAATAATGTGAACTTGAGTACATAGGGGGTTGACTAGGTCCAGTACACTATGTGGATTGGTAGGGATGAGGATTGTTTAACCCTAGCAGGATTAACATTACAACATTAACTAAATAATAATTATTTTCAGGACATGACCAACTGTAGTACCTCATGTGACTCCCTAGGCCCCCCTCTAATTGGTGAGGGGTTAGAGACCAGAGCTGTGTAGGAATATCCCACAAATGGGAGGTACTATCCCAATGTACACATACAACATAAACTTATCCAATCCCATGAAATGATTAAATGTTAAATAACTGAATCAATGCATGCATGCTTCTATAATACAATGATCAGAGTATGAATGTAATGTATCGAAAGATGAAAAAGGGACTAAATAAAATTCCAACCCAAATCAGTAACTAATCCATCCTGCTCTATGGGTGGGGACTATGGTCAAATTTAGGCTCCCAGAAATCTCATTGATCTAACATTAACGATCTATTCTACACCTGCTCAGCATCCTCCATGGACACCATCAAAAGGGTCTTCATCATCGTAAGACTTGACACATGTGGGAAGATATATTTCCGAGTGAGTATAAAAATACCCATTAGGAATCCTCGAAATCACTAAAAAGAAAGTACCAAGTATAGTTATCTTGATACAAGGATATAAAAATCAATGAATATTATAAATAAATAGATATACTTAAAAAAGACACCATGCCACTAGGCGGTCATAACCAAATTCCCACCATATGATTCTTCAGGAAGAAACTCTTAGTTAGAGAGAATCAACTCCATGATTTATGCTATCAATGGAGACTCTGATCCATGAGATCATGGTCATTGAGACTATCCTAAGAATTTCACTAGCCTAAGATTACCTTAATACTCATATAGGGGTTGACACCTTGAACCATTGGGGGACACCAATAACAAAATCTAGATCAACCCTCTAATTAGGGGATCATATTACAATGATTCCAGAAACCCTACCAATATGGCCTACAAGATGGATTATTAATTCCTTACTCAATGTGGTCACACCAATTCAAAAAACCCCAAATATGGTATAAAGATGATAGAGGGTCACACTTTAGTCTCATAGAGGAAAAAAACTCTATAAGAGACTCGACCTTCATAGGGGATCACAATCAAATATTGTGGATGTAATGATACACATTACCTTAATGTAAATGGAGGAAGGGATCACACTCAACCTATACTGGTCTAGACTAAAGGAAAGAAGAGGTATAAGAACCCTATATGGGGGTATAGGGTTGTACTATAGGTACACAGCATGTACAGATTTCCCTAAGTCTACTTGTTTTGTAATTCAACACATAGATTGTAAATATATTAATAAACATCATGTATCCATTGTAAACAATGTTTAGATATCACCCAAAAATTTCTTGTGTGCCAATGGTTGTCT
Source organism: Viscum album (assembly GCA_963277665.1). NCBI lineage: Eukaryota > Viridiplantae > Streptophyta > Magnoliopsida > Santalales > Viscaceae > Viscum > Viscum album. The sequence goes on from OY728126.1 coordinate 191,867,119, forward strand.
TTGAGTACTAATAGCCTTGTCCATGTATCATTAGTGTATAAGTGGCATTGAATGTGTCCATGTACATGGTGTTCCACTAAATGTGTACTTTTGTTTGTTTCCATGTGCATCCTGAAGTACACACAGATCCATTATAGAGGAGTCACATAGTGTGTGACCATGTGAGAGGGTGTGTGATATTTAACATAGTGCATATACTATTTTCCCACATATGGGGTCCCACATGATGTGTAATGTCACGTTACAGGATTTTAAAACCCATATTCTATAGATCTTGAGGATCTCATCTACATTTCCTATGCACAATGCATCTTCCAATATCCTTGACATAGACTATGGATTGGGTTCCAGATGATCTTTTTCTTCATGACCAGCATGAATCTGGGATTATAATTTAAAAATAAATAACCACATTGAGAAACTTCACTATCCTTCAAAAACTAGGAGGAACATAACCATAAAATCTATTAGATATTCCTCTAAACATCCACCACCATAATCACACCATGATGACACCATCAACCAAAAATCACACTAACTGTACTGATTTGATGCATAAAATAATGACCACACAATGATCAAATAACAAATAATCATTGAACATCATGTCAATTTTAATGCCTCTGATGAATTTTTAAAGAACGGAAAAAGAAAAACATAATCCATAAGCTGTTATGAATGGAACAGAAAATTTTTCTATTCAAACTCAATTCTCTGTTGTAGAAGAAAAATATTAAAGAGGAAAAATCAATGAAAAATTAAAATCACATAAATTTAATTCTATAGATGAATCATGTATAAATTATTTTTGTGGAATTGATCCTCTTTCATCTAGGAGTAAATAAAAAATGAATATCACAATATCAATAATTCCTACTATATTTTTGAAAGATCACCGATGAAGAATTTTTTATATCCATCCTTGATGGGATCCAAGAACTCCTTTGGAGGAATGATCCTCAATCCAATCAAGACCAATGGTTGATTTACCAAAATTCTCTTCTCTAGTGGTCTCAAGGTCTCCAAGGAGTAGAGTCCAACCCTAGGATAAAACCAATAACCATGTATTTATAAAAAAACTAGTCACTACATCAAATTAAATAAATTTACTGAAATAATTAATTTAATTTATCTTTTCAGCACCTGTGATGATGATTCCAAAAACTCCACGCACTGAAAAAGGAAATGTCACACATTGGGTAAAATACACTTTCAAAACTCAAATATCCCACCATATTTTTTAGACCTTGGTTTTTATTTTCATTCACCTTTCTATCAAAAAATTTTACAAGTGTTATTTAATATAATTAATATATTTCAAACATTTATTCTAAGACTACCGAGGATTAGAATCATATTTCATCTCTACTCCTATTCTGTAAAATAATTTATATAATATCCAAAAATGATATATAAAAAATAAGAGTCATTAAATTCTTCCCACCATTTGGATATTAGTCCGGAATAGAGAAAAATCTAATAAAAAGATGAGGGTATTAGGATTGCATCTGGGTCTCCCACTTCTGGGTGTTATTTTAAAGATTCACATGAGGACACTAGAAATACACTAAGGGAATCAATTTCCCATAAACGATCTTCTTCTTTAGATCCTTGATCACTATTGGATACTTTGTAAAGGTGTCTCCATCCTTGATGTCTAGCTCACCCTAGTCAATAACATGCATTGGTTCGTGCATATACCTCCTCAGCTATGACATGTGGGAAAATTCATGTACCCAGTCTAACTACAATGGTTCATATAAGTGATATTCCACCTCACCAACTATACACAATATTTGGAATGGACAAATTAATCTCAAAGATATCATGATATTGTGGACAAATATTCTTATTCCACATCAAGGGGGGACCCTCAGGAACACATGGTCTCTCCCTAAAACTCCAGATTTCCCATTCATCCATACTCATAAGACTTCTGATGGATCTGTGTACTCATCATCACTCCTGGATGATCTGAACCTTCATTGTAGGAGTTCGCACCAACTCCCAACCCATGAGTTCTCACTTTCCTGGATTAGTCCAACAATGTATTTAACTAGAGGGTCACCAATTCAAAACATAGAATGGTGAAATACCAATGGTTTAGTGGTAGATTTTGAGGTAAAAAATCTCCACCAAGTGTAAATGTCCAAACAAACTATGACTAAGATCTAACATGTGTGCCTGTAGAATTTTCTACAATAACTGAATGCCTCACTCAGCTTGGCCATCATTCTGATGGTGAAACTCTATGATCAAACACAAATTTGTCCCAAAAACCTATTTTAACACCCTCCATAAGTGTGATGTGTAGTGAGTATCATGATCTAAAATAATTGTTGAGGGATCTCCATGGAATCTGATTATCTCTTGAAAGTAAAAGAGTCATAAGCTCTCTAATAAACACTTATCCCAGAGAACCAGTAAGTCGATCAATATGGTGATTCATCCTATGATCATCTAGATGGAATCATTTCCCAAGTGTATACCTGGTGAACCCATTAATAATTCCACATATTTCCCTTCCCACATCCTATGTAGTACCTAAAGGGTTTGGTATTAATGTACAAGAACATGGTGCTCGACCTCCACCTACTGACAAGTGAGGCATATAGGGACAAACTCAATGGATCCTTTATTTTGGCTTGGCCAACAAAACTTATGTCAGATTCCCTATTATCTTTCCACTCTATGATGTGACACCAAATGGATTGTGTAAAACTCCAACCTCACCTCCCCCCACAACATCAAAGGTACCTTAATTCTTCCTATTAAAATGATAGTGTGCTCACAACCTTGAAAATATCAATAAATAGCATGTATGATGGATATAAGATTCTGTAAGGTCACATAGTCAGTATATCCATGATGAAAATCCATGAATCGCTATAAAATAAATTGGGCAACAACCATCAATTGTAGATATGAAGAACCATCCCATCCTACAATGGAAAACTCTAAATATTATAACTTCTTTGACGCCCCATCAATCAAACAAAAACAAGATCTCCTAACAAGAGTGTAACAACAAAAAAATTTATCAATGAAATTTCTTCCTTATTTTAGTAATTTCATAACTTATAATCTCAAAAAATAACAGTATGAAACACAACGCCATGAAATTCTTAAATGAACTTCTAAATTCTATGTGTCCTTTAAACCATATTATGCAAGTTCGGTGATTTGAATTTTGAAAATAGGACATATATGATTTCTATTAATAAGTCATTTGGAGTTTAATAGGACAAAATTAATTTTTATGAACAGTAACATACCCTTATGAAAAGTAATGTTACCCTTATGAATAGTAATATGACAATTTTGAATAGTAAATCCACCAAGTGTATAGTAACCTTACCAATGATAGTATAAATAAAAGGTACCTGTCCTATAATTGAAAATATGATATAATTTTATTATAGTGTTTGTATTTTTTAGAATTATACATATTAAAAATTAGATAGGGTTAATTTTGGATATTTTTCAAAAATACTTAATTTTTTATCCAGAGGGAAAATCAATAATTTGAAAAATATAAAAAATAAATGAATTTATACATCATGCTTGAGTCACAGATACTGTAAATGGACATTGGATCAAATTTTCATTCCATATTAAATGTATTTAGTCATGGAATCATGACTATTTCTTATATTGTGGAGAAATAATAAATTACTAAATATAATATTGAGAAAACCACTCTCATCTCCACTATAAATACCACCCATCACAACATTATTTCCTCACACCACTCAATGCTTATTCCTACTCCATAATTATACTTAAATCACATCCCTAGATCCTCCCCCACATCTGGTAGCCCTTGGTCTCATAAAAATTCCAAAACATCTTCCATAAAGATTCTCTCAATGAATATATATAACAAAAGTAATTTCTCTCTCCTTTCATAAAATTTCCATTCAAATTTTATTTCATTTATTATACTCAACTTCTATTATCAAAATGTCATGATTACTCTGATATTATTTATATAGTAGTATTATATCATGATAATGTAAAGTTATTCATAGTACTCCTTCCTCTCTCTCTTTGATTATAAAAATGAAATCATCCCCTGTGATGTGTTAATATACCAACATCATGGGTGATGCACATCCATTTTCCTTTAACTCCTTCAAGGATTTCAATAAAACCATTAAATGGTTGAGAACCGATTGTATTATTTATTTTTTAAACTGTTTTGTATTTTGAAAGAAAATGGTTTATACCTAATTGTAAATTATGAAACAAAACATGTCCATTATAATCCAAAAACCACCAAAATTAACCTAATACGATCATCATTAAATTTTATCTAATGACTCATCCTCATTAAGAAATTAATTATAAGATCATTTAACTCTTGGAATATCAATAGTAGTTTGTAATAGAAAATTTTTATGTTTATCAACGTTCCAAAAGAACTTCCATTCATGTTTATAGGTGAACCATTCATGGAAACTAATAAAAAACACTCACAAAAAATGAATTTAAACTCTATAAATTATACAAAGGCTTATAAAATAACATGATAATACTATAATGAATCATAATCATATATAAAAGGTTCAGAAGTTGTTAATTAATAAATTTAATGAGATTATATTGGACATTAATGTGAAGAACATATTCGGATACAAGTTAAGGGGAATTCTCATACCCAACTTTCTTTCATCAGGTTTTTTACTTATTAAATCAATTTTTAGTATGGTTATTCTTAAAAATTCATTTATTAATCAATATCATAGCTTTTTTGGGATATACCTGTTTTCTACAGATGTTTATGATAAAAAAATTGTTTTTTAATAGAACACTTCTTTCAAAAAGACAAATTTTACTTCTGACTCAAGTTTGATGGTTCTTGTATGGAGTATGTTATTACCTCTTTCATTTGTGAAACCAATGTTTAAAATTTTATGATGTATGAAATGAAACTTATCCATTTACATGGGTTATTTATATCCATTATTGATTTACGTTCTATATGGATTGCATGATAATGTTATCGTTATTATGTGATAGGTGAACCCAAAATTATATAGCGTAATGTTGATGTTATAATGTTACCGGTGATCTTGTAATTATACAGTACTCCAATTCATTTTGTAATGTGATCAATCTCATGAATTAATGCTAAATATATGTGATCACGATTCTATCTTTGTTCCCAACTATGTGTGGTAGTTAACCACTGAGACATAAGGTTGTATTTTTATATATTTCCACATTCCATGCTACTATATAATGCCTCTTCTCATGATTATGATGATGTTTTTGTCCATATTTTTAACCTATGATTCATTGTTTCATTTTCTTATCTATCTTTTTAGTGGTATTTTAAATCACCCCTTTTTTTATATCCTCTAGTGACTACTTGTACCAAGGAGAATTCAATAGCTAAAAAGATGATAGAGAAGAAGGAATTAAATAAATGTTTTGTGTTGTAAATGATATGTAAGGTCCTAGTTTTCTAAAGAAACTAAACCTTTGGACACTATATGTGTAATGTTTTTAGTTTTTTTATCCTCAAAATTATGGAAAAGTAATTTAAGAATTGTAAGGTCACTACATTTGGAATCGGGGGAAAAATTCAGTTAATTTCATAGTTCTGATTAGTGAACCTTAGTGAAAATCCTAGTATGAGACTAAGAATTTGTAAGCACACAATAATATTTTCTAAACATATGGATCCAAAAAGAAATCATTTTAGATTTAATTGAACAATGGAAGAAATTATTTATTCCGGATTTTTTGATTTATTTTTTCTTCTCACCATTTTTATTTTAGAAAGTATGGGGAACTGGGAGAAACCAGGCCAACAATCCTTGTGAGGAAAAATTTAGTGATTGCCTGAATATCATCCCCAATGATTTGAGAGGTGGAATTTAATACATCATGGTGATGTTCACCCAGTTCTGTCAGGATATGAACAATAAACATAATAATGTGGAACATCCCCCTTCACATAATAGGGATCAACTAACTATATAGTGTTTTATGTGGAAATGACCACCAATGTTTAGTGGATATTCTGATCCACTAGTTGCGGAATAGTGGGTGAACTTGATGAAGAAGATATTTTCTGTGTTTTACTATTTTGAGACAGATAATGTGAATCTATTTGCAAATAATTTCGATGGGGAGGCTGAACAATGGGCATCTTTTATTATTAACACCATGTTGAGAGACGAAATTGAATATATGGAGTAGGAAGACATTAAGATAATGTTTCATAACATGTATTTCCCACAAAATATTTATATGAAGAAAGCGAGAGAATTTAAAGAACTATAGAAAAAGGATGGATAATCTGTATCTTCCTATGAAGCATATTTTACAAGTCATTTAAGGCACACTTCATTATTTTTTATCAACAATGATAGGAAAATTTAGAGATTCTTTAGTAGATAGAAAACTCACCTATGAAAGTATCTTGTAATTAAATACTTTTGGAGTTATAAAGAAGTTGTTCGATGTGCACTCAAAGAGGATATGGAGTTTGGAGAATGTTCGCTTGGCTGTGGTGATAAGAAACAAAAGTTGGATATTCATGTCTGAGGATATTATGAGAAAGTGGTAAAGAAATATCAACCACCCACATGAAAAAAATCATGGAAGAAGCATCATAATAAATTCCACAATGTGATGGGGAAATGCTTCAAGTGTGAGAGAGAAGGCTGCCAAGCTCAAGAGTGTCAAAAGGAAATTATAAGGTAGTCCGATTATGGTGGTGGAAAAAAGAGCACCACCAGTGGTCCAAAGCTACAATTGTAGGGAATAAGGGAACTATGCAAGCCAGTGTACTAAACCTCGTTCCCTTGAGGGTAATTAGAATCATCATCCACCAATGACAAAGGATAAATGGAAGGCTTATTCCATCACTAATACAGAAGTTGAGAAAGAAAATGAATTCATAAGAGGTACATTTACTATTCACTGAAGAATGAAGAAGTTCTATTTTTTTGGTTCTATATATGTAATGTCTCGGTTATGGGTTCTGCCCAACGGTGCCCCATTAGCGATTGGTGACATGGCCTCAAGTGCATTCCCAAAATACCAGAGGTGGCTGACTAGTAGTAAGGGACTTGGGTGTGATAGTTGGGAAACATTTCCCTCATTAGCATAGTAACACAATAGAATAATAATAATATACAACAACAAAAGTAGTAATATTATACTATAAGTAAACAACAGAAGGCTGAAGGTAAATAAACGACTGGAGAAAATATATATAAATGATTCATGTCACATATATCTAGGAAAACATCCAAACATTTCACAATGTTGGAATATAGTACAACCCCTAAGTAAAAAAAAGAAAACTAGTAAACTCCAGCAGCATCGCAAGACTTAGATTGGTCCCATGCTTTGAATCTCCATAGAGATCAAGTACATAACGTAGAAGGGTGCTTACTCTTATCTATACCAAAAACAACATAACCGGTTTGGTCCCAAAATCATGAACCAAACTGGGTGTAAGATGAATCCTAGTAGGAAACCACCCAGAGATCTGTTCCCTACTTTAAGTGATTATATATGGCTGGAAATATGTAAAATGCACTAATAAACAAGAAAGTACTCAAATGAAAACAATCCTATAGTTTCAACTACATGCATTTAAATTTATTATGTAATCAGACAAACAATCACAAGAAACCCTCAGGGATGTACTCAGAGTATAACCCCTCTGTTCAACCTAGACAAAGACTCTCTGAGAAAGGACTCACTCTCAATTCCCCTTTTGGTATTATAATGGTAAACTATATACTCTCTGAGGAAGCACTCAACTTCCAATTCTCCATGTGGTCTCACAATGTGGAACTATAGGCACTATGAGGGAGAACTCATGTCCACCCCCATATGGTCTTGAAATATGATTGTATAACAGAAACTCTCGGGAAGCCCTCAGTGTTGATTCCCCATATGGTCTAACTACACCAGGTTCTCACATCCCTATGTAAGAAATTGTGAGTAAACAATACCCTGAGCCAAATTAAATCACAAATACTACTTGGATAAATAACTAAAATGCATATAACAAAAAATACAGATAATAATCAATTCCATCCTAACAACAGTAGGCATTGAAAGAAAAATTGTCTAACAAGAACTTTTAAACCCAACTACCAATATCAAACAATCATGGGAAAACACATCCAGAGGAAGCTAATAAACCATACTGATAAACAAACACCCCCACTCAAGTAAAAAGAGCATAAAAGGTAAAAACAAGGTTAAATTTTTGAAACATGAAATACACTAAACATGAGTATTAAGAACATTTTTCACATATAAGTTAAAGAAATCTACATAAATGTGAAAAATAATTACATTGATGTTGTATAATTGATATAGTTGAAACCCAAAATTTGAATCGACCTAGAACATCATAGATTAAAAAAATTCCAAACTTCTCAACCATAGATATATCATGAAAGAGGAGAAATCAAGAAGAAATTCTCTAGAAGAAGTAAAATATCTTATAGGCGATTCCAATGCCATGGACATTGTTTGATTCAGAGAACGAATGGTAGATTAGTGGATCTGGGAAGAATCAGTGATATCCATCGCTCTTGGATGAGATGAAGCCAGAAGAAGTCGGTTCTGCCAATTAGACGCGACCACAGTCCAATATGACAAACAAAAATAAAAATATAGAGAGTGTTACCTAAGGGTAAATAGCGTATATAAGCCTTTACGGGGATCCATTTTAGGTGGTCTCCATGTCACCCCACATGGCCCTATACTGGTCGTTACCGGGCTAGTACATGGCTACAGGTGGCAACTGGATGCACAATGTGTACTCTTATGTACACATCGTGTACTCTAGAAATTTCAAGATTCTCCCGTTTTTCTAAAAAACACTTGAAAAATATATTCATTCCTGACAAAAGATATGTGCTATTACAAACATCCCCCTTAAAATATATTCATCCACGAATATCCCTAGCTGTGTGGAAATGAAGAAGAATCCTCGAACATCTCTGTACATTGTGATCATACCACGACCTCCATCTCCCATATATAATCTTATACTTGACCATGAAACCATATCACCTATACCTAAGGAACAGACAAGCCATGGAGAACATTCTTTTAGTGATAAATGATCTGGATAGGATGCTCCTCAAATGATGTGTCCACCTCCAACTCAACTTCCATGGGTTAAAAAATATGAGATAGATCTGAGAAGTAATGTTGTAGCTGAGAAATGTGTAAGACGTCATGCATATCCCGGTACCTCTAAGGTAACTGCATCTAATAGTAAAATGGAACGACTCTCTCCAAAAACTCAAATGGCTCGACGTATCTCAAAGAAATCATACCCTGTCTCTTAATCCTCTTGTGTCCCAACCTTGCAGTGACATGTAGAAAAACCTAATCTCTAACCATGAACTCTAGCAGTCATCTTCGACGATCATCATAAGACTTTTGTCATGAATGTGCATTAGCCATCCTCTTCCTAATAAAGTCTACCTTCTTTGTGGCCTCTTGTACACTATTAGGTCCCAACATAGCTTCCTATCCTGCCTCCAACCAACATAGGGGTGATTGATATGTCCTACCAAACAATGCCTCATAAGGTTCCATCTGTATAGTTGCTAGAAAACTAATATTGTAGGAAAACCCCACCAGAGTTATGTGCTTCACCCAAGAACCTCTCAAATCTAGGATGCATGGTTGAAGAATTTCCTCTAGCCACTGAATCATATGCTCATACTGGACATCCATTGGGGGGTGGTAAGTAGTACATAGAATTACCTATGTACCCAAAGCCTGAGGTTGTCTGTGTCAGACTAGAAAAGTTACATGGGAATCCCTAATTGAAATGATGGAGTGCGAAACCCCTTGTAAACGTACAATATCTTGAATGAAAAACCTTCCCAGATCATCGACACTAAAGTTTTCCTTGAATGGAAAAAAATTTTAATCCATTTTTTAGTCGGTCGATGAAAACCTAAAATGGATAATTTCTTCAAGGAGGCCTTGGTAAGCTTGTCAAGAAGTCCCTCACGACATAATTCCACTTCCACTCGAAAATGGGTAACTACTAAAAAACCCCTACAAGTCGCTGATACTCTGACTTCACTTGCTGAAATGTGGAACATCTCATCACAAAACTACCAACATATCTCTTCATACTCAGCCACCAATACTGACAGTGTAGATCTCAATACCTCTTGGTGACACCAGAACGAACTTCCCAAATTGAAGAATGAAAATCCCAAATCAGGTACTCATGTATGTATGCTGACACCCATGCGCACCCTTGAAAGTGAAATATCTCATCCCCACATATGGTAGAACCATGAATAGGGTCCTCCCCTAACACACTCTCCCATAGGAATTGGACATCTGAATCTAATAGATGCCTCATTCGCACTTGATCATGTAGAGTAGAGGTAACAACAACATATGAAATAAAATTCTACCCCTGTCTGTCATGCACCTCCAAATTAATATCATAGAATAGAGACTTAAGCTGCCACTACCTATTGGCTTCCTAAACTACCTATATTAGATTTCTCATGCTTATCACATCAGCCATTATGTTTCCTTTCCCAGTTGTGTAGCATGCTCAAATTCCATGGACTAAAAGGTACTCAACTCACGTTCATTGTCTCAAATACTGATCATGATGTTTGAATATGTACATGAGACTTTTGTTGTCATTTAAAACAAAACAATTCTCCCCCAATAGACAATGTCTCTAACTTTATAAAGAATGTTCAACTGCGGCCAACTCAGGATCATGGGTCGGGTAATTCTTCTCATTTGGCCTAAACTACCAAGACATGTACGCAACGAGTCCTTCCCCCTGCATAAGTACTACTCCCATCCCAACACCTGAACCATCACAGTAAAAATTATAGCTCTTTCAAAACTTTGTAATAACTAGTATTAGTGCCGAATTCAACCTCCCCTTCAGCTACTTAATGGTGGAATCATAGGAATCTGTCCACAGGCACATCACACCCTTCTTAGTTAGGCCCATAAGGGGTGCTTCTAAGAGTGAAAAGTCCTGTATAAAACCTATGTTGTAACCATCCACCCCTATAAAACATCATAAATTTAAGACTTTCTTTGGCTGATCCCAGGAAACTACTACTATCACTTTCTCTATGTGTACTAATTGTCATATCTCCGAGATAAAATGACCCATGAAGTGAATGTGGTACATTCAAAAGTGTCATTTTTAGAGATAAGTATATAATTGATGCTCTCTTAGTGTACTCAAAATGAACTCAAGATTTTTAGCATGTACGGGTAGTGTGTGAGAGTACACTAATATATCATCCACAAAAAACCACCACAGTTGAATCTATGTTTGGATGGAAAACTAGGTTAATTAGTTATATAAAAACTTCAGGAATGTTCGTGAGACCGAACGACAAAACCACATTCTCGTATAGACCATACATTCTCCGAAAATATGTAACAAGTATATCACATGGTATAACATGAAACTGATGATATACTAATCTCAATTCAATCTTTGAGAACAATTGAGATCCTCTAAGTTGATCAAATAGATCAACGATCCTCGACAAGGGATATTTGTTCTTGACTATTAACTGGTTCAACATCCTATAATCCACAAAATTTCTAAGGTTACAATCCACCATCTTCGCAGATAGGATAGAAAAAAACTCAAGGAGAAGTACTAGGTCGGATGAAACCCTTCGCCTGTAACTCCTCTAAATACTTCTTGATATCTTGTTACTCTGGTGTAACCATCCTGTAAGGAGGAATGGACACCGGTGCTGATCATGTTACAATAACAACAAAAAAGTATACCTATCTCTTCAGAGGAAAACCTAAAAAGTCATTTTGAAATATATCGCTGAATCGATCCACTAATGGAGGAATGTACATCTGTGAATTCCCCTGGTCATCCAAATACGAACAAGAAATCTGGGATGTAACTCCTCCCAACCCATGATTCTTGCGTCCCACTCATCTCACCTGGTCATCCCATTATCCCTTATGTAGAAAAGATCCTCCCCACGGTGACATGAAACTCACCCTTCATCAATAAGAATCAACAAAATCTTGGAAGGTAACTAACCAGTCCATTCTGAGAATGAAATCATAGACAGCCATCTCCAAGAAATAAAGGTACCACAAAAAGTGACACCCACCAACCTCATGAAGACACTCCTTGCACAGACATACACTATCCTTTCTAGTCCCCAACAGAGTGTCTAGCATCAAGATATCAGCAAGAAGTAAAAATACAGAGCCCAAGGCTCTCCACAACAACAATAGATATGCCACTGTGGGAAGACCATATATCGAAAGGTGAAGAAGCTAAAACTGAGGAATCTAGAATCATACCTCTAATTATAGGGGGTTATATATCCTACTGATGATGGGTCTGCTCTATAGAAAAATCCTGACATGCACCACGACCCTATGAAGATGTCAGCGATCCCCGAGACGATCCACCCTGAAGCTATTGAAAACCTTGTGTTTGAACACGACATCCATGAACTCCACCTTGTCCAGAACGACTGGAAGAACACTAGTTCCCAGATTGAGGAGAAACTGGTGGTCCTGATTCTGAACAGGGATTCAAATCAGAACTCCTATCACCGGCTGCTGGTGATACAATATGACAGAAATGCTGAAGATGAACCATCCTTCTGCATGATCAGCACTTAGTTGGGTCTCTTGGAAAATGTGACCTCATATGACAGTTATTCCCGCAGTGGTAGCATATCACATGTCTACCTGAAGAAGCATTCTGCATACTCAGATTTCCAACTGTATAATCTCTAAAACACTTCCTTCTATTAGTATGAGGGGTCCAAACTCTGGATGCCAAGACGCCCTAGCTCCCAACCCTAGAATCCCAAAGGTTATTCACTATGATCAGTGCCAGGTTGACAATGGATATGATGGAAGTCAACCTGAACATGTTCACCTGATATTGGATTTCATTCCTATGAACATCCTCAAACTTTTTCACCAAGAACAACTCATCACCCTTGGAATGGGTGTGAAGTGATGCATCACTGTGAATCTTGAAGAAAACTCCATGACTGATAGAATACCTTGATCCAAAATCATGAACTCTCAGGCTCAGTCATCCTTCAATGTCTCTGGGTTGTTGTAATCAAATAACACACAATTGAACTCATCCCAATACCTAACCTGATGGATCCCCGCCTATGATGTCACAGCCCACCATCTCATGGTGGAATCCTGAAGCTTGTACGTAGCAAGATTCACCCTCCTCTCTGGAGGTGTCTCTAGATGCTTGAAAATCGACAGCATGGCTTCTAATCATGTCTCTATAGCCTGAGGTCCTCCATCCCCAAAGACAGTGGGAGGATGCTACTACTAAATGACCCACATTAACAATACCATATATAGGGTAGGATGTGGTGCTCCTCGAAAGGTCTTCATAAATCTCATGATTCATTCTTGGAACTATGCATCGACAATGGTATCCAGAATGACGGATGGTGCCAAGACATGCATGACTGGGGGATATGATGGTACTCCCTAATTTTTCAGGTCTGGTGTCTAATCACTTCCCCATATCTATAGAACAACTAGAGGATGTCTCAGTGGCATGAAATTGATTGTTTATTCACAAAAATTAGTATTAAATATTTTCAAGGACTAAAATGAAGAAGTTTATTAAAGGAACAAGATAAGGAAAACAATAATGTTTTACAAAACATGGATACACGACATGTTCCCTAAAGCCTTTACATGGGCATGTTCTTTTGGAAGCACTGGTCGTGTAACACCCCATACACCCAGTGTATTATTTTTGAACACAGTGTGTACCTAAACAATTTTATTTTGGTCAAGATCTTCTATATGATTAAGACACACAGTTCTCCAAGAACAAAACTACACGGTGTGTTTATTCAAGAAGTTGTCTGTACTAGAATGATTTTAGTGACCTAAGTTTTCGGTCACATAGTCGAAGACACGGTCAAATATACATGATGTGTAAGGATGGGACATGTAACATCCGTGGAAAAAAATGAATATGACATTTTCATATTTATTAATATTTCTGAATTAAATATTAAATTTATTTTAATATGAATTCTATATTCAAGGGCACACCTTACACACCACAACGGGTTTCTTTTAAATCTTACATTTGACACTAATAATATAATATTATTATATTAAATGGTAGTTAATACCTAGCTATTGTATTGGTGGGAATTAATATTACTAACATAAATATAATACTATATATTGGTTAAATGTATTTACATTAATCCAATAATATTCAGAGGCTTAAAATGTAAAGGAATCTAATTTTATGCAAATATTTCTTTAAAAGGGAGATTTTCTTTTGATGCGAACCCTTCTAAAATATATTTTTTGTCACTTTAAAATATTATATTTGAAAAAATAATTTTCATCTTTAGAATAGGGACACCAAATTTTACTTTGGAAGAAATTTTGAATTTTTTTTGATAATGTTAATTTTTAAAGAATAGTGAAAAAAATGTTGTATTTTAATTCATAACTGATTTTTAATCTAATTAATTTCTGTCGTTATATTATCTTTTTAATAGGTTTTACAGTGTAAATAGAATATATTTTTACAATTTAACCCAATTTTTCCATTTTAAGTAATTTCTATTTGGAATTGGACATTAACAAGTATAAATCTTTTGATGGTTATTATTTCTTAAAAACACACTTTTTGTTTTGACGATGAGAATTAATTATAAAATTAATTAATGAAACTGATATGTTTAGAATTTGGAATAATACACTTCATTTTTTAATTTGGAATTTCAAATTTACCTTAGAATTATTTTTTTGAATTTTATCTGAAAACATTCAATTTTTTTTGAATAGTGAAACCACTAAGTAGTAGTTAAAAAACTAACTTTTTCATTTAATTTAAATTTTAGAGCTTCTGTGTATTGAATTTCAAAAATTCTACACAAATTTTTTTCACTAATAAGTAGAATGTGGTTCAATAGGATGAAAATAATTTTTTGTGAATAGTAACTTTTGACTTCTATTAACCGCGATTAAAGATAATTAGGGTAATTTAAGGTAAAAATGCTTTTATAATAATAAAAAATGACCTTGACACTTGTCATAACCATATTTTATGCGTAATGGTCGACCAATACAATCCATGGGTTGATTTTGGGTCACCATAGAGCCACTTGGTTATGATAATGACATTTATAACTTTTTTTAATGTAAAAAATAAAAAAGTCATAAACATTTATTGTTTTACTATTTTTTGCATTGAGATATATAAGTTATCCATTGGACTATAAATATAAATTGGAAAGCTAATAATATATTCTTCATCATTGTATTTTTTTATAATATTTAGACATCAAATAAATAAAATTATCGATGACCCAATGATGATGTAATGATTACGTCATTAATGGATGATGTAAATAAATTAGAAGATAAAAATTAAAACAATAACCAAAACATGTCCAATTATTATTGGATTATTTTATTTAGAACATTTTTCACCTTATATTTTACTATAATTATTTTTGTACCTTTAGAAACCGAAGATAATTATATAATAAAATAATATTTTCTAACCTTTTAAAAGAGCCCCTCTTCTCCCTTATAAAAGCCCTCACTTTCTACCCATTTCTCACACCTATCAAGCACTTTGCTCCAAATTATGATCCAATAAGCTCCCAATATCCCACTCTTAATCCTAGATTCCTTATATTAGGCAGAAATCACATCAATAAAACCTTTTGTTTCAATCCAAAGGGAGTTACTCAATTTAAAGGTAACATCTTCTCTTATGTTCTTTTGTTTTATTTTACATCTATAACCCCCTAAACTATTTTTATTCCATTTTTTATAACAAAAAAAGTATTATAAATATACAAGGATGTTTTTATGAGAATTATTAGAGATAAAATTACACACACCTCCATCTAATGGGTAATGAACTTACTGTTTCAGTGGACAGTGAACTAGTGCCTCAGGAAATGAGGATTGTTCAGTTATCACCTACCGCCTCTGATTGTGGAAATTATGATGGAACTGTATCCAAATATAATATATAAATTATATTTATGTTTTTTTATTCTTAGTTATTTCCCATTATATATCGTACCTTTATAGTTCCCATAATGGGTAAACATGATAATTTCATTAGAGGAAGTGCGAACTACTGACCCCTCGATGTGATATGAATCATTTTTTATATATGTGGAATGTATAAAGGACAGTATTTTTGAACATATGTAACATGTATGAAATAAATACTATACATAAATTATAATATACCTATGAATCACTATGTTTTCATTTCATTAAAATATGAAATAGAAATGAAAGTAGCGTTCATGTGTACGTACGACTTACTGTCTCCATGAGCAGTGCATTTCAATTCTTATCTCCAAATGTTATGTACTATTATAAATAAACATATATACTGGATATATATGATATATATTACATCTAAATTATGAATATAATGATGTAGAAAATGGAATTTTGACCACACGGACAATTTATAATCATAAGAAGTTCATTTTTGTCAATTTCCAAACATTGACAAAATGTCTGATATGAGCTGAAATTATTAACTAACTGTTATAGAAATGTAATAAATAATATTAAATGAATGATAAAATTGAAAAATTTTCTCAAGAAATTATAAAATAACATATTTTTATTGATTAGTAAGGACAAGGAACATACGAGTGAGTCATGTCGGACAACGAGGTAAGGGATTCTTATCTCACTTTTAATTCCGTGTGATTTCCATTGTTCACCACTTATTTTTAGCATGTGGTGTATTTTGTAATTAAATTGGAAATAAATTATCATTATTACATTTAAATTCACGTTATTCTTTGATTCTTTTGGTGGTTAGTAATATTTGGTCATGCAATTCGATCAAATACAACGTGGTAAGTGATTTTCATCTCACTTCTTATTCCTGTGAGATTCATGGTATATTTTCCAGTATTTACTTTTGTGTGTTGTATATAGTTCCATTATTGTAATATTTCTTTAATATACATTAATTTATTTGTATTTACATATTCTTTACATGATCCTTCATTCATGGGGTGTACGTTTCAAATGTAACCAAATCTGTGAGGTAATCTTTCACCCTCCTCTTTTAAGTCATGACTTACATTATGTTATGTCTTATAGTTCCATTTAATAATGTGAGGGATTATTATTATATTCCTTTACTAATGAATATTTCATTTTCAAATGATGATAGACCCTTCACACTCTCATCAATTGATTTTCTGAATTTTTAAGTGACGCTGTTAGGATACTGAGTTTTCGTAAAATAAATCACGCTTTCTCTTTCTTCTCAAGTTTCATTTTCATGTGGTGTGTCCTTTAAATATCTACACCATGTTATTATTATTTTTTATTATGTCCTTATTTTTTAAAATGTTCCATTAATTTGTGGGATAAAATTTTTCCCTACCCTTTTATTATTTTCTAAAACCATGTTATGTAGCCATTATGCTGCAGAAATTTCATCTCCATTTTTTTCTCTCATTCTTTCAAGAAATTATGTTATTTTATATATGTGAATACCCATACACATTTCGTTTCTATGGGTTTTCATAGTAATACAAAAAATATATATTTAATTCTTTAATTGACATAAGTTTAATCATCACTCCCTTCCCATGGGTTATAAATGACATAACGATCTTATTTTTAAGAACTTTTAAAACATTATGATTTTGAAATGAACCCATTTCTTTTATTATATATGGTTTATTTATGTAATGTTTGATTATGATATATGGGTATCACATTAAGTTAATGAAATATTTAGGTTTCCCCTTGATATCTCTCCAATTCATTGGGTAAAAATTTAATCTCTAGAGATGACAAGTTTCACGATTCCTTGGTGAATAACCATGGTAATTTCTATGACACATTGGGGATGAAACATGGTGATATGTTCATGAATGTATAAATGAAATTTTCCAGCTACATATTCAAGTTATGATTCATTTTCTTTTTATTATTATATTCTTATTCTTCCATTTTTAAGCCCTTTATGATTTATATCATGTTCTTATTAATATTGATCAAGATCACATATCAACTATTTCACTAGTTTTATTTACTATTCCTTCTGCTCACCAATTCCTTTAATGTATGTCTCCAGGTTATGAGATGCAGTAAATTTACAGAGGATGAACCTATGATGAATCCATACAATTGTATTAAAATTATTTTTTATGTTTTTTTCATGTATTATGTTCCAGATTTTGAAG
Source organism: Viscum album (assembly GCA_963277665.1). Taxonomy (NCBI): domain Eukaryota; kingdom Viridiplantae; phylum Streptophyta; class Magnoliopsida; order Santalales; family Viscaceae; genus Viscum; species Viscum album. The sequence goes on from OY728126.1 coordinate 191,885,367, forward strand.
ACACTATACTTTAAAGACCCTCTGTTTGTAAAATGTAATGAAAAGTTATGTTATAAAATGGTGGGATGATATATGTGGTATCAAAGGATAGTTTAGTTATTTATGGAAATTAGGATGTGAAAACATTAGGAAAAAACCTATAGAAAAGTTTAAATATAAGAAAACTTCCACGTATTTTGGTGAGTATTGAGTAAGTGGTTTATCAATAAAATACATCCCTATCTGGATACGAGCAGAACTGTCTTAATGTGTTGGGATGAAAAATAAAGGTATAAGAAAACATTTATGGTTAACGAATTTTAGGGTTATTTTTGAGTTTTATAAAATGTATAACACACATACCAGGTGACAACCCGTCACATCAGACAAAGCTGTGGGAATCGAACCCACAAACAATGTACGATTGGGTTTTATCACTTACCACTGGCCTATGTGAAATACTTTGTTAGAATGACTTATTCTTTTTCGTTAAATGATTTTATGAATCAAGAATAAGGTGATTTTTGGAACATATTTTTTATCATATGGATATCCTTAGTACATGAGACTGATTTGGTTATTAAATGATAATGGTTATTTTGGAAGATGTTTTAAATTTTCAAATACTATATGCCTAAGGAAAATAAAATACTACAGGATTTCATTATTAGAGGAATGGTTGAAATTTTTATTTTTAAATAATCTATGTATTTATTATGGACATATGGTGATTTGGGTTATTTATGTAAAATGATTATCCTAGCATAGAGAATATGTGATTAGGATAATTACACTTTTGTATGAGACTTAAAGATTAGTCGATGTTATTTGGAGATAAATGTAAAGATTTATTGTGGAAGACTACGTGATTAAATCCTTCTGAGTTTTGGGTTTAAATCATAGTTTGCATTATTTTGAATAATTTTAACGACGATTGTGTATTGAATAGTCTTTCTAGAACTTTGGGTACTTTTTGATGAAATTTGTAGATTAATTGAAGTGTTTCTTTTTATAAAGGATTATCCTTTTTAGTGATTATATGATCTCATACTATCCATTTTTGTTTTAGTTGATGTCTAAAGACAAGGGAAATATAGAGTTCATTTTATTTGGATTATGTGATTCTCTGGAAGGTGATTCTTGTGATTTTGATGTGACCACGTTTTTTTTTGAATACTCATTGATTGTAAAAAAGATTATATTTTAGTAGAAACATATTAAAGGATGAAACTCTACTTGAAGGTAAGTATATTTCCTTTTGTATTTATTCTATGTAGTAAATTAATTCCTCAATATTATGAAAAGGAACATAAATAAAAAATGTTATTGGTTTATGTTTCCTACTGGGTAATCAAAGACCATTTGACACATTATAAGTTTTCTATTTTTTGGTGGTTAACTTTTTCCAAATCATGTTTTCCATCGCTATCCATCAGAACATGCCCGTTTTTTCTCTTCCTTATCTATGTTTTACTACATGGAATTTTAGTATTGGTTAACTCAGGTGACCTTTGTACTTCTCTTTCTTTCTTTTAAAGTGATATTTTTACTCACAATGTTTCCAATGTGGGACTTTCAATGAAGCTTCCATGCCCAATATTAAAATAGCGAGGACACAATTTCGAAAAGGGTGAAGGATATAACATCCTAGGAAAATAAACAATATGACATTTTCATATTTATTTATATTTTTTAATTAAATATTAATTTTATTTTAAAGGGTATTCTATATTCAATGGTTTAGTTGACACGCAACAACGGGTTTCTTTGAAATCTTTAGTTGCACACTAATAAAATAATATTATTATTTTAAATGGTAATTATCACCTAGCCATTTAATTGGCGGGAATTTATAGAACTAAAATAAATATGGTAATATATGTTTGTTAAATGTTTATACATTCATCCAATAAAAGTCAGAGTCTTAAAATGTAAATGAATCTATTTTTAAGCATAATTTACATTAAAAGGGTGGTTTACCGCCTTTTGATGGAGAACCATTTTTAAATCTAGTATTTGTCACTTTTACATATTATATTTTAAAAAATAATTTTCATCTTTAGAATCAGGACATCAAAATTTACATTGGATTATATTTTGATGTTTTTCTGATAATGTTAATTTCTAATGAATAGTGAAGAAATGTTGTATTTAAATTCAAAACCACATTTTATTATAATTTATTTATATGGTCAGATTATCATTTTAATTATTTTCAAATTGTAAAAAGATTATATTTTTACCATTAAACCTAATGTTGGACATTGGTTGTAATTTCTATTTCAAATTGGACATTAACTAGTATCAATCATTGGATGGTTATTATATCTTAAAAACACGATTTTTTTGGACGACGGGGATTAATTATAAAATTAATTATTAAAACTTCTATGTTTTGAATTTGTTAAAATAGATATCATTTTTGAATTCGGAATATCAAATTTACCTTAGTGTAATGTTTTTAAATTTTTCTGAAAAACGTCAATTTTTGACGAATAGTGAAACCACTAAGTAGTAGTTAGAAGACTAATTTTTTATTTAAATGAAATTTATCCACTTCTGTGAATTTAATTTAAAAATTTTGACATACTTGGTTATCATTAGTAAGTAATATGCGGTTCAATGGGATGAAAATAATTTTTGGTGAATAGTATCTTTTGACTTTTATTAACCATGATTATAGGTAATTAGGGTAATTTAAGTTAAAAATAATGTAAAAATAATAAAACATTACCTTCACAATTGTCCTAACCATATTGGATGAGTAATGGCAGAACCAGACAATCCATGGGTCAATTGGGGTGCCTCATGGACCCACTTGGGTATGATAATGACATGTATAACTTTTTATTTTAAGTAAAAATAAAAATGTCATAAATATGTATTATTTACTAAAAAAATTACATAGGGATATATAAGTTATCCATTCGACAATAAATATTCATTTGAAGGCTAGAATTATTTCCTACATCATTGTATTTTTTTTTTAATTTGTAGACGTCAAATAAAAATATTATTACATAATGATGATGTCATGTTTACGTCATTAATTCATGATTTAAGTAAATAAGAAGATAAAAATTAAAACAATATCCAAAAAAAATTCAATTCTTATGGGATTATTATATTTCGAAATGGTATACCATATCTTCGATATTAATGATTTTAGGACCTTTATAAATCAAAAATCATTATATAATAAAATAATATTTTCAAACTTTCCAAATGATCCCCTCCACTCCCTTATAAAAATCCCTCACTTCCTACTGATTTCTCTCACTTCTCCACCCCTTGGATCATCCAAACTCTGCTCCAATAATCTCATAATATCCCTCTCTCCATCCTAGAAACATTACGTTAGGTAGAAAGCACTTCAAAAAACTCTTTTGGTTCAATCCAAATGGAGTTACCTGATTTAAAGGTAACATATTCTCTTAAGTTCTTCTATTTTATTTTACTTCTTAACCACTAAACTCTTTTTATTCTATTCATTTATAACAAAACCAGTATTATAAATATAAAAATATGTTATTATGAGATGTATTTGAGATACACATACACACACCTCCATCTAATGGGTAATGAACATACTGTTTCAGTGGACAGCGAACTACTGCCTCACGAAACGATGATAGTTCAATTATCTCCTACCGCCTCTCAAGGTGGCCACTATGATGAAATTATATCAATATATGATATAAATTATATTTATTTTTTCTTTATGATTCTATATTTTTTTTATAGAATACATTTATGGTTTATTAATGGGAAACCATGATAATTTCATTAGAGGAAGTGTGGACTACCGCCACCTCAATGTGATATGGCTCATTCATGCCAGTGTGGAACGTATAAAGGATAGAATTTATGAACATATGTAACATATATGACCTAAATATTATACAGAATCTATAATATACCTATGAATCACTATGTTTTCATTTCATTAAAATATGAAATAGAAATGAAAGTAGCATTCATGCGTACGTACGGCTTACCATCTCAATGAACGGTGCACTTCATTTCTTATCTCCAAATGTTGTGAAATATTATAAATACATACATATATATATTGAATATATATGATATATATGACATATTAATTATTAATATAATTCAAGAGATTATTGAATTTTGACCACATGGACAATTTGTAATTATAACAAGTTGATTTTTAAATCAATTTCCAATCATTGACAAAATATCTAATATGAGCTCAAATAATTTACAAATTGTTATAGAAAGGTAATAAATAATATAAAATGAATAATAAACTTGAAAAATGTTTTTAGGAAAGTATAATTTAACTTATGTTTATTATTCAGGAAGAACAAGCAACATACGAGTGAGTCATGTCGGACAACGAGGTAATGGATTCTTATCTCACATTAAATTCTGTGAGATTTCTAATATCCATCACTTATTTATAGCACAAGGTTTATTGTGTACAGACATTGGATATATATTATCAGGAATAATTTTATATTCATGGTAATCTATGGTTATTTTCCTGGTTAGTAATTTTTAGTCACATGATTCGATTGAATACAATGAGGTAATGGATTTTCATCTCACTTCTTATTACTGTGAGATTCATGGTATATTTTCCGCTATTTCCTTTATTAAGGTGTATGTACCACCATTATTATACTCTTTGTGTAATATAATTTAATTTATGAGTATTTACATATTCTTTACATGATCCTTCTTTCATGGGGTGTACGTTTCAAAAGTAACCAAATCGGTAGGGGAATCTTTCACCCTCCTCTTTTAAGTCATTACTTTATTTATGTTATGTCTTATAGTTCCATTTAATTATGTTGAGGATTGTTGTTCTATACCTTTACTACTATCCCTTTAATTTCCAAAATATGAGAGACCCTTTACTCTCTCGTCAATTTATTTTCTGAATTTTTATGTGACCACGTTAAGCTGTTGAGTTTTCGTAAAATAATTCGCGTTTTCTCTTTCATTTCAAGTTTCTTTTTCATGTGGTGTTTCATTAAAATATCAAAAACCATGATCTTATTTATTTTTACTATATAAATATACCGAAAATTCATCCATTTATGGATGGGATACCCTTGTCGCCACTCTTTTATTATTTTCTAAAACCAAGTTATATAGTTGTTATGCTACAGAAATTTCATCTCCAAATTTCTATCTCTTTCTTTCATGAAATTACCTTATATTATATATTTTAATACCCATAATTATTTCATTTCTATGGGTATTAATAGTTATAAAAAATTATATATTTTAATCTGTAATTGAAATACATGTAACCCTCACTCCCTTTCCATGGGTTATAAATGACATAATGATATTATTTTTTAAGAACTTTTAAAACATCACGATTTTGAAATGAACCCATTTCTTTTATTATATATGGGTTATTAATGAAAGGTTTTATTATTATCTATTTTTCTCACATTAATTTAATGGCACATTAAGGGTTTTATCTGATAGTGCTCCAATTCATTGGGTAAATAATAAATCGCTTAAGATGACAAGTTTCACGATACCTTGGTGAATAGCCTTGGTAACTTTCATGACACCTTGGGGATGAACCTTGGTAATATGTTGATGAATGTCTAAATGAAATGTTGTTGCCACATATTCATGTTATGATTCATATTATTATTATTATGATATTCCTATTCTTCAATAACTCATCCCTTTATTATTTATATCATGTTCTTATTAATATTGCTCAAGATCACATGACAACTGTTTCACTTGTTTTCTTTAATGAGCCGTCTGCACACCCTTTCCCTTGATGTATGTCTCCATGTTATGAAATGTAGTAATTGTACATAGGATGAACCTATGATGGATCCTTACAAGTGTATTACAAGGATGTTTTATGTTGTTTACATGTATTATGTTTTGGATTTCAAATACACTAGAAATTAAAGATCCTCTATTTGTAAAATGTAAAGAAAAGTTGTGTTATAAAATGGCAGGATACTATTGGACACGATGCGTATAACCTATGCTTTGATCCAACCATGTAATTGGTCACATGGTGGGATACTCGGGTCACCAGAACATGGTGTGTATATTGAGTTCATGGAATGTTTAAGAAAGGATTATCCCAATCCTTGTCTCTTCCCACATGGTTGGTCACACGGTCTAGGAATACATGAAATTTACTTAAGAAAAACATTTTCTTCCTAAACAGAAGAATACATGGCGTGTAAGCATCTTCACCCACCATGTATTCTGGGTTTTTCCTGTCCTTAATACTCATAAACTACTATGGAAGCCCAAAAATCACTTAAACTATCGTTTAATGTGGCAAATTCTAATCTGTGAGGGACCATACTCCCCACGAATCGATGCTTGGCATCTTATACATATTCATCACAAGGAATAACAGTGCTACCATTCACATGATCCACTAAATTATGATCTATGAGGGCTCATAACACCACAGGGACCAATGTTTGGTATTAATAAAAGAAATCCAAAATATTATCAATACCCTATCAAATAGAAGGGATTCTATTAAGTCATCCATCACAAATACATGCACATCTAGCACAACAATATGCATTCAGTAATGCACCCAAAATTGAATAAAAATAAAGCATAACATGTGATCTCTAGAAAGTGCATATATGATTCGTGAGATAACATACCCTCATCTTATTAGGTTTCAATAGAAATAGAATGTCAATAATTTCAATGATAACTGCACAAAACATGTTAATCACCCAATAGTGATATCAAATAAACTGTAATAATTTCAAAACAAGAAAAATTTAAATAATTGACGTAAATTGGAATTTCTATGTACACGAGATAGCTAACCCCAAAGACCAATTATTACCAACTAAATGTTCATTCCACTCCCTATTTATAGGATCCAAATAGTACGTCCAAAAGAAAAGAATCCCTCTGATACCACATTGTAACGTCCAAGTTCCCTGTACACCCCAATGGTTCCCTATTCCCATTTGGTCACATGGCCACAATTGAATTTCTCCAAATGCTAGAGGCTTTTGAATAAAATTTAGGGTCTTGGGTGTGACAATGGGGAATGTATTCCCTCATTGGAAAAGTTACATAGTGGAATAACAATAATATACAACAACATAAGTTGTAATATCATGCAATAAGTAAACAACGGAAGACTGAATGTAAATAAACAATTGGAGAACATATATAAATTATGCATGTCAAAAATATCTAGGAAAGAATCCAAATAATTCACAATGTTTTAATATAGTACTAAACAAATGTTCAAAAAAACAAGTAAACTTCAGTAGCATCACAAGCCTCATCTTGGCCCTATTCTCCACTGGTCCATAGGAATGAATTACCTGAAGTAGAATGGAACATTCCATTATCAATACCTATAGAAATATAATCTTTTTGGGACCAGATGACTGACCCAAATAAGGTGTGAGATGAATCCTAGTAGGAAACCACCCAAAGATCTATGCCTAACTATCAGTGATTATTTATGGAAGACAATATGTAAAATGTTGTAATAAACAAAGAAGTACTCAAAAGTAAACAATTTTACAGTTTGAACTATATAAATATACATTTATTGTGTAATAATCCAAAAAATCATAGGAAACCATCTGGGAAGTACTCACAGTCTAACTGATCTTGTTCAACATAGATGAAGACTCTCTGAGGAAGCACTCACTGTCAATTCCCCATGTGGTCTCGTAATGGTAAAAAAAGACTCTCTGAGCAAGGACTCAACATCCAATTCTCCATGTGGTATTGCAACGTTTATGTAAAGAATCCCTAAGGAATAACTCACGTGCCTCCTCAATATGGTATCACTACGTGAAAGTATAATAGTCACTCTGGGGCAGCCCTCATATTTCATTACCCCTATGGCCTAACTACACGAGGTTCCCACAACCTTGTGTGAGATATTGTGCACAAATGATATCTAATATCCAAGGTAAATACCAAATAATACTTCTATAAACGACTAAAATGTATATAAAATGCATCCCAGATAATAATCAATTTCATTGTAACAACACTAGGCATTGAAAGAAAAACAACTTAACAAGCTATTTTAGACACCACATCCAATAAAAAAAACGTGGGAAAAACATCCATAGTAAGGTAATAAAGTCTATTAATAATCAAAAACCCTCACTCAAAAAAACAAATCATAGAAGGAAAAAATAAGGTTAAATTAACCAAACACGCAATACCACAAACTAGAGTATTAGGCCCTTTTTATACATATAACTCAAAGACAAATACAGAAAGGCACAAACCACCTACTAAGAAATCGTACAATCGATATAGTTGATCCTTATCCTCTGAATCAACCAAGAATGTCGTAGAGATACCAAAATTTAAAAACTTCACAACCATGGATATCTCTAGAAATAGGATAACTCAAGAGGAGAGGCTGTAGGAGAAGGAAGAACTCACCAAGATGATTCTAACACAGTCGATGGTGTTGATTTCGAGAACAAATTATTGATCGGTGGCTCCAGGAAGAATCGGCGATATCCATCACTCCAGGACGAGACAAATCCTACAGAAGAACGTTCTTCCAATTAGAATCGACCTTGGACAGATATGACAAATAATAATAAAAATACAAGGCGTGTTCCCTGAGGATAAACGACATGTATATTCCTTTATCGGGATCCTCTTTAGGTGGTCTCCAGGTCACCCCACACGGCCATGTACTGGACATTACATGGCCGGTAAACGAATACCTATGGAACATGGATACACATTGCGTACTCCTAAGGACACAGCGTGTACTTCAAAAAATTTCAGATTCTCTCGTTTTTAGAAAAAACTATAGGAAAATATATTCATACATGAGAAGAAGATCTGGGTTTTTACAACGTAACACCAAAACATTTTATGGTATGTTTGTCATAAATAATTTATACTCATTAGATATCCCACAATTCACATAACACTAAGTCTCTGTTAAATAGACACTTTTCTATAACCTAGCCAATAACCACTTATGTGATTTGAATTTCAAGTTATGGACATACACGGTTTCTATTAGTATGATATTTAGTGTCTCATAGAATCTAAAAATATTTCTCAAAATAGTAACCTACCTTTATGAATAGTAATATACCCTTATAAATTGTAATATGACCTTTGTTAACCGTAACCTTACACATGAAATTATAAATAAAATTCATGTGCCATAAAAATGAAGATGAATATTTTAACTGTTGGTATTGTTCGATTAAATGAAAATTTTAATTGAAAATTAAATTTCATATATAGAGAATATTTTTTAAAAAATAGAGTTAATTTATTTATTCTACACCTAGAGAAATCGTTATGGAGAATTTTTGGTATTTTTATGATATACTTGAATATTTGGTGAATAGTAAAATACATTAATTTACCATATAAATACATTTTAATTTTAATCCACTATTTCTAACATCAAGAGTGATGTAAGAAACCATTATTTTGAACTCACATGCACTAATTACTATTTTTGGTCATGGAATCAACATTATTTATTTTCTTAGTGAAAACTAAGGTAAGGATTAAAATATTCAGAAAACCCTCCTCCCATATACTATAAATACCACCCTCACACCAACATTTATTTAAACCTCTCAAGAATTAAGCCTTTTCTAAATTCTGCACAAATATATTCTATGTTATTCCCCAACATCCATAATCCCTTGTTCTCCTCAAAAGACCAAATTATATCCCCTAAAGAGTCTATCAAAGTAAGATAGATTCAAGAGGTAAATTTCTCTTATCAATTCTTTTTTTCTTTTCAATTTCCTTTGTTATCTTTTATATTATCCCCACATCTCATCTAAATGTTAGGAAAAATAAAGTACCTTATATGTGTTGGAATGTTTTCATGATAATGTAATATTCCATAATCATATCTTCATTGACCAGATTTTATACTATAAATGAAAACACCATCTGAGATGTGTTAATTTATCATTTTCAAGGAAGAATGGTTTTCAATTTTCCTTATTATCTAAAAGACTAGTCATTAAACATTTTTAATTGTTTAAATGGATCATAATATATGTATTTTATCTTATTTAATTTTTTGGAATCCTTACACACTCATAATATAAAATAATAGTAAAAAATAATTTCACTGGCACAAAACCACCAAGTTAATCGAAGATTTAAGTTTAACATTTATCTAATGAGTGATCCTCGTGGTATATAAAAAAATACTTATAGGATAATTTATATATCTATAATTTCACTAAAAATATATATTAATAATTATGGATATTTGAACACATTTCAAATGAACTTCCATTCAAGAATAGAAGTAAACCAATCATCAAAATCAAGAATGAAAAATGGTTCCAAAACAATAAAATTGATCCTATTTCACCAATCAAAAATTCCTTGAAATAACATAATAATGTTAAACCAAGTAAATTAAATTTATAGGAGGGTTTTTAATTATTAATTAATGAAGCTAAATTTTATTATTCAGGTAATTCAGATCTATCAATGAACACATTCATGAATAAGGTCAGCGTTTTCTCATCTCCCATTTAATTTTGTGAGATTTACATTGTTTTTCACTTATTTATTGAATGTCGTGTATGTGTACTACCATTTGATATATAATATCATGATTCTATTTATATTCATATTATTCAATGATTAATTTTTCTACTATTAATTTTTTTCATACGACTCGACTGATTAAAACGTGTTAGGGGACTTTGTCTCAATTTCTATTTCATTAAGACTTACATGGTATTGTGAACCTAATATTTATTATGTGGTTTATTTACTAACAATTTGAGATAATTTATCATTTTAAATTATAAATCTATTAAATATCAATCTTCTTGTATCATGGATATGATATTTTTATTAAGTTGTATACCATTTTATCATACAGTTTTTATTTGGAATGCTATTTTAACTGGGGAAATATTGATGAATATGTATCCTCTATTCAATAAATTTATTGAAAATTCATATTTTTCCGTTATTAAATATATATATGTATAAATAATTATTTGTACTATTTGTGATGGGAGGGGCCTGTTTCTGCCCTTCGATGTATCGGTAGGTCTCATGAGACAAACTAGTTGGCGACAACAACTTGATGTTTTTTTCTAAAATGAGATGGGATTCTATCTAAAAATTAAACTGTCTCAATGGTATAATGGTTCATGTTTGAGATACATGGTGTGAAAATAATAATTATTATCTTTTTTCATTATTTATTCATTAGAATCCATGTGGTTTTCACTATGAAAAACTCTAGGGATGTATTTTTTATTATCATATTATTAGTGGAATGTGTTTTCATCATGCGATATTATTCATGTCTAATTGATTTTGATTCAATTATTTTCTATCAATTCTTAAAAAATATGAAACACATAATAATTATTTGATCTCACCCTAATTATGTTCCCTTTCCCCAGGTTATGAAGAAGATAACCTTTAATAATCTTTCTAGGAGGTAGTTTATTTTATATTTTTTTGTATCATATTGTTTTCTATATTTCCAAATGTACTTTGGATGTCATGTATGTAATATGGTTTTAAAAAACTGCTAAACTAATCGGTATTTTTGAAATCTATTTCTTGTAATCATTTCATTATAATATAGTAACACACATGCTCTAGGTTTCTAGGGTCGGGGCATTACAGTGTGTATAAGAGGACGTTTAGAAGTAACCTTGGAAAATAGATTTAGGAAATATAGCATGAGGACATAACCCTATATTATACATTGCGTAAAATCATAGAAGAACATCGTTAAATTTTGGTAAAGTAGAGAGTATGTCTGTCTTCTAAAAAATTAAACTCTATCTGGATACTACAAGTGGACGTCATTCTGGCACAGATGTACATTGTAGCAACAACTGCTCTAAGGAGTTTTAGGATTAACCAGTGGTATCCTGGTACATGACAATGATAATTACTTCCCACCTGGTTTGAAGCTCTTACGGTATTTGTTTAGGATAATTAATATTTTCATTACAAACCATTATGAAGTATTTAAATGTAAACTAGAATGAATATTTATGATTATGATATTAGTTGTGCATAAATTTTTAGATAATGTTATATATTTTATGGTTAGAAAATATGAATTATGACCTAATTTAGTGTAATAAATTTTTTAGTGATGGTTCCTAATGGAAGAAGGGGAATAAACACCGATGGACAATGTATGGATTTCCCTACTGAGCATGTCAACATAGTCATTATTGGAGCAGATCAGATTATGACCATATTGGGACAACATACTCAACCTATGAAGAATATCCATGATACACCTATATTGGATTATTTCATATGAAATAAGACCCCATATTTTTGTGGGACTACCAATCTAGTGGTAGCTGACCTGTGGATAAATTCACTTGAAAATATATTTATTGAATTGAAATGCAATGAAAATGAAATTGTAGTAATGGTTTTATATTCCCTAAGGGTGATGCTAATCAATGTTGGTCCTGTAACATCCCCAAATGATAAAGGGTTAAATGACTAAATGATGTGACTCATGTCAACAAGGTGCACCTTCCTTTTCGGGAGCCTGTCTGATTAGAACTTCATAGTTAGGCGTGCTTGGCCTGGAGTAGTGATCAGGATGGGTGACCTCCTAGGATGTTTCCTAGGGAGTGTGTGAGTGAGGACAAAGCACACTGGAAAGGACATGTGTTGGCCTGTGGGCAGTATCATTAGTCAGATGACCCGTTCAGGCATATGGGTGGACCCTGGGGTGGGCCCCACATGTCTGCGGGGGCAACTGGTGGTACCTGGTGGGCCAAGACCCGACGGCCATGTTAAGGCGGGGTGGTTGTGCTGTCACCGGGACATCTTTGTCACATTTGGTATCAGAGGAGGAACCCAGCCTTAAGTGCATGGTGCACTGCCTGAGTTGAGATGTAGGGACCACAATGAGGGCATTGTGCTCTAAAGGGGCGGTGATTATAACATCCCCAAATAATAAAGGGTTAAATGACTAAATGATATGACTCATGTGACAAGGTGAACCTTCCTTTTTAGGAGCCTGTCTAATTAGAACTCCACAGTTAAGCGTGCTTGGCCTGGAGTAGTGATCAGGATGGGTGACCTTCTGGGAAGTTTCCAGGATGTGTGTGAGTGAGGACAAAGCACACTGGAAAGGACAAGTGTTGGCCTGTGGTGACAATCATTCGTCAGATGACCCGTTCGGGTACGTGGGTGGACCATGGGGTGGGCCCCACGTGTCTGCGGGGGCAACTGGGTGTACCTGGTAGGCCAGGACCCGACGGCCATGCTAAGGCGGGGTGTCTGTGCTGTCACCGGGACCCGGTTGTCACATTTGGTATCAGAGGAGGAACCCAGCCTTAAGTGCGCGGTGCACTGCCTGAGTTGAGATGTAGGGCCCACAACGAGGGCGTTGTGCTCTAAGGGGGGGGGGGGGTGATTGTAACATCCCCAAATGATAAAGGGTTAAATGACTAAATGATATGACACATGTCAACAAGGTGCACCTTCCTTTTCGGGAGCCTACCTGATTAGAACTCCACAGTTAATCGTGCTTGGCCTGGAGTAGTGATCAGGATGGGTGACCCTCTGGGATGTTTCACAGGGTGTGTGTGAGTGAGGAAAAAGCACACTGGAAAAGACATGTGTTGGCATGTGGGGACTATCATTAGTCAGATGACCCGTTCGGGCATGTGGGTGAACCCTGGTGTGGGCCCCACGTGTCTGCGTGGACAACTGGTGGTACCTGGTGGGCCAGGACCCGACGACCATGTTAAGGTGGGGTGGTTGTGCTTTCACCGGGGCCCGATTGTCACATTTGGTATCAAAGGAGGAACCCAGCCTTAAGTGCACGGTGCACTGCCTGGGATGAGATGTAGGGCCCACAACAAGGGCGTTGTGCTCTAAAGGGAGGGCGTATTGTAACATCAAGAAATGATAAAGGGTTAAATGACTAAATGATATGACTCATGTCAACAAGGTGCACCTTCCTTTTCGGGATCCTGTCTGATTAGAACTCCACAGTTAAGTGTGCTTGGCCTGGAGTAGTGATCAGGATGGGTGACCTTCTGGGAAGTTTTCCAGGATGTGTGTGAGTGAGGACAAAGCACACTGGAAAGGACATGTGTTGGCCTGTGTGGACTATCATTAGTCAGGTGACCCGTTCGGGCATGTGGGTGGACCCTGGGGTGGGCCCCACGTGTATGCGGGGCAACTGTTGGTACCTGGTAGGCCAGGACCCGACGACCATGTTATGGCAGGGTGTCTGTGCTGTCCTCGGGACCCGGTTGTCACATTTGGTATTAGAGGAGGAACCCAGCGTTAAGTGCACGGTGCACTGCCTGGGTTGAGATTTAGGGCCCACAACGAGGGCGTTGTGCTCTAAAGGGGTGTGATTGTAACATCCCAAAATGATAAAGGGTTAAATGACTAAATGATATGACTCATGTCAACAAGGTGCACCTTCCTTTTCGGGAGCCTGTCTGATTATAACTCCACAGTTAAGCGTGCTTGGCCTGGAGTAGTGATCAGGATGGGTGATCTCCTGGGATGTTTCCCAAGGTTTGTGTGAGTGAGGACAAAGCACACTGGAAAGGACATCTGTTGGCCTGTGGGGACTATCATTAGTCAGATGACCCCTTCGGGCATGTGGGTGGACCATGGGGTGGGCCCCCGAAGACATTTGGGCCCACCCCAGGGTCCACCCACATGCCCGAAGGGGTCATCTGACTAATGATAGTCCCCACAGGCCAACACATGTCCTTTCCAGTGTGCTTTTTCCTCACTCACACAAACCCTGGGAAACTTCCAGGAGATCACTCATCCTGATCACTACTCCAGGCCAAGCACGCTTAACTGTGGAGTTCTAATCAGGCAGGCTCCCAAAAAAGAAGGTGCACCTTGTTGACATGAGTCAAATCATTTAGTCATTTAACCCTTTATCATTTGGGGATGTTGCAATCACCCCCCCCCCCCCCCCCCCCCCGCTTTAGAGCACAACGCCCTCGTTGTGGGCCCTACATCTCAACCCAGGCAGTGCACCGTGCACTTAAGGCTGGGTTCCTCCTCTGATACCAAATGCGACAACCGGGTCCCGGTGACAACACAGACACCCCGCCTTAACATGGTCGTCGGGTCCTGGCCTTCCAGGTACCAACAGTTGCCCCGCATACACGTGGGTCCCACCCAAGGGTCCACCCACATGCCCAAACGGGTCATCTGACTAATGAAATTCCCCATAGGCCAACACAAGTCCTTTCCAGTGTGCTTTGTCCTCACTCACACACACCCTGGGAAACTTCCCAGGAGGTCACCCATCCTGATCACTACTCCAAGCCAAGCACGCTTAACAGTGGAGTTCTAATCAGATAGGCTCCTGAAAAGGAAGGTGCACCTTGTTGACATGAGTCATATCATTTAGTCATTTAACCCTTTATCATTTCTTGATGTTACAATACCCCCTCCCTTTAGAGCACAACGCCCTCGTTGTGGACTCCAAGCCTCAAACCCAGGCAGTGCCTAAGCACTTCCGACTGGGTATTGGCTCTGATACCATTTGTGACAACCGGGTACCGATTACAGCACACACACCCCGCCTTAACATGACCGTCAGGTTCTTGCCTACCAGGTACCCCCAGTTTCCACGCAGACACGTGGGGCCCACCCCAGGGTCCACCAACATGCCCGGATGGGTCATCTGACTAATGATAGTCTCCACAGGCCAACACATGTCCTTTCCAGTGTGCTTTGTCCTCACTCACACACACCCTGGGAAACTTCTCAGGAGGTCACCCATCCTGATCACTACTCCAGGCCAAGCACGCTTAACTGTGGAGTTCTAATCAGACAGGCTCCCGAAAAGGAAGGTGCACCTTGTTGACATGAGTCATATCATTTACTCATTTAACCCTTTATTATTTGGGGATATTACAATCACCCCCCCCCCCTTTAGAGCACAACGCCCTCGTTGTGGGCCCTACATCTCAACCCAGGCAGTGCACCGTGCACTTAAGTCTGGGTTCCTCCTCTGATACCAAATGTGATAACTGGGTCCCGGTGACAGCACAGACACCGCGCCTTAACAGGGTCGTCGAGTCCTGGCCTACTAGGTATGAACAGTTTCCCCTCATACACGTGGGGCCCACCCCAGGGTCCACCAACATGCCCGAATAGGTCATCTGACTAATGAAATTCCCCATAGGCCAACACAAGTCCTTTCCAGTGTGCTTTGTCCTCACTCACACACACCCTGGGAAACTTCCCAAGAGGTCACCCATCCTGATCACTACTCAAAGCCAAGCACGCTTAACTGTGGAGTTCTAATCAGACAGACTCCCAAAAAGGAAGATGCACCTTTTTGACATGAGTCATATCATTTAGTCATCTAACCCTTTATCATTTCTTGATGTTACAATACCCCCTCCCTTTAGAGAACAACGCCCTCGTTGTGGACCCGAAGCCTCAAACCCAGGCAGTGCCTAAGCACTTCCGACTGGGTATTGGCTCTGATACCATTTGTGACAACTGGGTACCGATTACAGCACACACACCCCGCCTTAACATGACCGTCAGGTTATGGCCTACCAGGTACCCCCAGTTTCCACGCAGACACATGGGGCCCACCCCAGGGTCCACCCACATGCCCGAAGGGGTCATCTGACTGATGATAGTCTCCACAGGCCAACACATGTCCTTTCCAGTGTGATTTGTCCTCACTCACACACACCTTGGGAAACTTCTCAGGAGGTCACTCATCCTGATCACTACTCCAGGCCAAGCACGCTTAACTGTGGAGTTCTAATCAGACAGGCTCCCGAAAAGGAAGGTGCACCTTGTTGACATGAGTCATATAATTTAGTCATTTAACCCTTAATCATTTGGGGATGTTACAATCACCCCCCCTTTAGAGCACAACACCCTCGTTGTGGGCCCTAAATCTCAACCCAGGCAGTGCACCGCACTTAAGGCTGGGTTCCTCCTTTGATACCAAATGTGACAACCGGGTCCCGGTGAAAGCATAGCCACCCCGCCTTAACATGGTCGCCGGGTCCTAGCCCACCAGGTACCACCAGTTGCCCCCGCAGACATGTGGGGCCCACCCACATGCCCGAAGGGGTCATCTGACTAATGATAGTCTCCACAGGACAACACATGTCCTTTCGAGTGTGCTTTTTCCTCACTCACACACACCCTGGGAAACGTCTCAGGAGGTCACCCATCCTGATCACTACTCCGGCCGAAGCACGCTTAACTGTGGAGTTCTAATCAGAGAGGTTCCCGAAAAGGAAGGTGCACCTTGTTGACATGAGTCATATCATTTAGTCATTTAACCCTTTATCATTTGGGGATGTTACAATCACCCCCCTTTAGAGCAAAACGCCCTCATTGTGGGCCCTAAATCTCAACCCAAGCAGTGCACCGCACTTAAGGCTGGGTTCCTCCTTTGATAGCAAATGTGACAACCGGGTCCCGGTGAAAGAACAGCCACCCCGACTTAACATGGCCGTCGGGTCCTGGCCTACGAGGTACCACCAGCTGCCCCCGCATACACGTGGGGCCCACCCCAGGGTCCACCCACATGTCCGAAAGGGTCATCTGTATAATGATAGTCCCCACAGGCCAACACTTGTCCTTTCTAGTGTGCTTTGTCCTCACTCACACACACCCTGGGAAACTTTCAGAGGGTCACCCATCCTGATCACTACTCCAGGCCAAGCACGCTTAACAGTGGAGTTCTAATCAGGTAGGCTCCCGAAAAGGAAGGTGAACCTGATTGACATGAGTCATATAATTATTCATTTAACCCTTTATCATTTTGGGATGTTACAATATCCACCCCTTTAAAGCACAACACCCTCGTTGTGGACCCCAAGCCTCAAACCCAGGCAGTGCCGAAGCACACATAAGGTTGGGTCCTCCTTTGATACCAAATGTGAAAACCGGGTCCTGGTGAAAGCACAGCCACCCCGCCTTAACATGGTCATCGGGTCCTGGCCCACCAGGTACCACCAGTTGCCCCCGCAGACACGTGGGGCCCACCCCATGGTCCACCCACATGCCCGAACGGGTCATATGACTAATGATAGTCCCCATATGCCAACACATGTCCTTTCCAGTGTGCTTTGTCATCACTCACACACACCTTGAGAAACATCCCAGAGGGTCACCCATCTTGATCACTACTCCAGGCAAAGCACGCTTAACTGTGGAATTCTTAATTAGGTAGGCTCCCAAAAAGGAAGGTGCATCTTATTGACATGAGTAATATCATTTAGTCGTTTAACCCTTTATCTTTTGGGGATGTTATAATATCGACCCCTTTAAAGCACAACGCCCTCCTTGTGGACCCCAAGCCTCAAACCCAGGCAGTGCCTAAGCACTTCCGGCTGGGAATTGGCTCTCATACCATTTGTGACAACCGGGTCCCGGTTACAGCATAGACACCCCACCTTAACATGACCGTCAGGTTCTGGCCTGCCAGGTACCCCCAGTTTCCACGCAGACACGTGGGGCCCTCCCCAGGGTCCACCCACATGCCCGAAGGGGTCATCTGACTAATGATAGTATCCACAGGCCAATACATGTCCTTTCCAGTGTGCTTTTTCCTCACTCACACACATCCTAGAAAACTTCCCAGGAGGTCACCCATCCCGATCACTACTCCAGGCCAAGAACGCTTAACTGTGGAGTTCTAATCAGACAGGCTCCCGAAAAGGAAGGTGCACCTTGTTAACATGAGTAATATCATTTAGTCATTTAACCTTTTATCATTTCAGGATGTTACAATACTATCCCCCCCCCCCCCCCTTTAGAGCACAACGCCCTCGTTGTGGGCCCTACATCTCAACCCAGGCAGTGCACCGTGAACTTAAGGATGGGTTCCTCCTTTGATACCAAATGTGACAAGCGGGTCCCGGTTACAGCACAGACACCCCGCCTTAACATGACCGTCATGTTCTGGCCTACCAGGTACATCCAGTTTCCACGCAGACACGTGGGGCCCATCCCAGGGTCCACCCACATTCCCGAAGGGGTCATCTGACTAATGATAGTCTCCACAGGCCAACACATGTCCTTTCCAGTGTGCTTTGTCCTCACTCACACACACCCTGGGAAACTTCCCAGGAGGTCACCCATCCTGATCACTACTCCAGGCCATGCATGCTTAACTGTGGAGTTATAATCAGATAGACTCCCGAAACGGAAGGTACACCTTGTTGACATTATTCATATCATTTAGTCATTTAACCCTTTACCATTTCGGGATGTTACAATACCCTCCCCCCTTTAGAGCACAACGCCCTCATTGTGGACCACAAGCCTCAAACCCAGGCAGTGCCTAAGCACTTCCGGCTGGGTATTGCCTCTGTTAACAAATGTGACAACCGGGTCTCGGTTACAGCACAGACACCCCGCCTTAACATGGCCGTCAGGTTCTGGCCTACCAGGTACCCCCAGTTTCCACGCAGAAACGTGGGGCCCACCCCAGGGTCCACCCACATGCCAGAAGGGGTCATCTGACTAATGATATTCTCTACAGGCCAACACATGTCTTTTTGAGTGTGCTTTGTCCTCACTCACACACACCCTGGGAAACATCCAAGAGATCACCCATCCTGATCACTACTCCAGGCCAAGCACGCTTAACTGTGGAGTTATAATCAGATAGACTCCCGAAAAGGATGGTGCACCTTGTTGACATTAGACATATCATTTAGTCATTTAATCGTTTATCGTTTAAGGATGTTACAATACCCCCCCCCCCCCTTTAGAGCACAACTCCCTCGTTGTGGACCCCAAGCCTCAAACCCAGGCAGTGCCTAAGCACTTCCGGCTGGGTATTGCCACTGATACCAAATGTGACAACTGGGTCCCGGTTACAGCACAGACACCCCGCCTTAACATGGTCGTCAGGTTATGGCCTACCAGGTACCCCTAGTTTCCATGAAGACACGTGGGGCCCACCCTAGGGTCCACCCACATGCCCGAAGGGTTAATCTGACTAATGATATTCTCCACAGGCCAACACATGTCTTTTCCAGTGTGCTTTGTCCTCACTCACACACACCCTTGGAATCTTCCAGGAGATCACCCATCCTGATCACTACTCCAGGCCAAGCACGCTCAACTGTAGAGTTCTAATCAGACAGGCTCCCGAAAAGGAAGGTGCACCTTGTTGACATGAGTCATATCATTTAGTCATTTTACCCTTTATCATTTGGGGATGTTACAATCACCCCCTTTAGAGCACAACGCCCTCGTTGTGGGCCCTAAATCTCAACCCAGGCAGTGCACCGCACTTAAGGCCTGGGAAACCTCCAGGAGATCACCCATCCTAATCACTACTCCAGGACAAGCACGCTTAACTGTGGAGTTCTAATCAGATAGACTCTCGAAAAGGAAGGTGCACCTTGTTGACATTAGTCATATCATTTAGTCATTTAACCCTTTATCATTTCGGGATGTTACAATACCCCCCCCCCCTTTAGAGCACAACGCCCTCGTTGTGGACCCCAAGCCTCAAACCCAGGCGTGCCTAAGCACTTCCGGCTGGGTATTGCCTCTGATACCAAATGTGACAACTGGGTCCCGGTTACAGCACAGACACCCCGCCTTAACATGGCCGTCAGGTTCTGGCCTACCAGGTACCCCCAGTTTCCACGCAGACACGTGGGGCCCACCCCAGGGTCCACCCACATGCCCGAAGGGGTCATCTGACTAATGATATTCTCCACAGGCCAACACATGTCTTTTCCAGTGTGCTTTGTCCTCACTCTCACTCACCCTTGGAATCTTCCAGGAGATCACCCATCCTGATCACTACTCCAGGCCAAGCACGCTTAACTGTAGAGTTCTAATCAGACAGGATCCTGAAAAGGAAGGTGCACCTTGTTGACATGAGTCATATCATTTAGTCATTTATCCCTTTATCATTTGGGGATGTTACAATCACCCTCCCTTTAGAGCACAACGCCCTCATTGTGGGCCCTAAATCTCAACCCAGGCAGTGCACCGTACTTAAGGCTGGGTTCCTCCTTTGATACCAAATGTGACAACTGGGTCCCAGTGAGAGCACAACCACCCCGCCTTAACATGGTCGTCAGGTCCTGGCCCACCAGGTACCACCAGTTGCCCCGCAGACACGTGGGGCCCACCCTAGGGTCCACCCACATGCCCGAACGGGTCATCTGACTAATGATAGTCCCCACAGGCCAACACATGTCCTTTCCAGTGTGCTTTGTCCTCACTCACACAAACCCTGGGAAACTTCCCAGAGGGTCACCCATCCTGACCACTACTCCAGGCCAAGCATGCTTAAATGTGGAGTTCTAATCAGGTAGGCTTCCGAAAAGGAAGGTGAAGCTTGTTTACATGAGTCATATCATTTTTTCATTTAACCCTTTATCATTTGGGGATGTTACAGGTCTTTGATCCAGAATACCATAAAGGAATAAGAAATAGAAGATATGGAATGGAGGACTCTTAAGGAAATATTCTTTAACAAATATTTCCATCATTTACAAAAAAACTAAAATGAAGAGGAAATTACTTAGCATAAAGAACAGGGAAGAAGTGAGTATCGGAGAGTATGAGGCTACCATCACATGATTATCCATGTATACTATAGAATACATACCTGATTAAGAAGACAATATTGATAATTTATTTGAATTTCTTATGCCAATTCATCAGAGGGCACTGGCTTCTCAATCATCTTAATCATATGATGAAATTGTTTTAAGTTCCACCAAAATAGATAAGGAATATGATACA
This sequence comes from Viscum album, assembly GCA_963277665.1. NCBI lineage: Eukaryota > Viridiplantae > Streptophyta > Magnoliopsida > Santalales > Viscaceae > Viscum > Viscum album. The sequence goes on from OY728126.1 coordinate 191,907,087, forward strand.
TCAAATTTTTTCAAAGGAAACAAAGATAAGAAGCTATAATAGGATCACCATAGAAAATGTGTAGTTCCAATGAATAATAAGAGAACAATGAAATTCTTATTATATGAGAACTGAATGAAGTATCATCATGGGAAATACTTGAAAGGCAAGAGGGTCTACCATAAGTGTGGAGAAAATGGAAATAGATCTCATGAATTCAAGGGGATGAAACATTTCAATGATATTTAATAGTAATATTTTACAGAGTCGGGAAAATTTTTAAAAGATTATCCTATGTTCCATGGAAACACGAATCAGAAAAGGCCATGAGAGAAAGGGAAAGCATATGTGATTACAATGGTAAAGGATGAAGTACTAAATGATGTAGTGGTAGGTACTCTAATTGTTTCCTCAAACATAGCCAATGCATTATCTTATTATTTATCATTAAATTAATTTATATATTCCCCTTTTCCTAGAAAATTAGACAATTTCAATTTTATTTATCAATGGAGTTGTCGGCCAAAACTCCTTGGGAAGTATCATTGCCACAAAGATGTGTCAGTCGGTCCCCTCTATGACACAAAAACATTATTTAGTTGCTGAACATATCATCATTCCAAATATTTATTTCTAAATAATTCTTGGTATGAATTGGATTTCCAATTATGATTCAAAAATATATTGTTTTAATAAGAATGTTGCTATTTTTGGGAATGATACAGGATACCTTATCATTAGAGTAGAAACGTCAACATCTGGATCTTATCATGTTCCACCTTCAGTATCTCTTATAAAAAAATCATGGGGAGGAAGAGAAAACATCATCTATTGATATTTAAATTGAATATGTACCTATTGTGAAAGAATAAATTGATGTACTTCCTAAGGATTTACTTAGACACACTTAAGTGTGGGAGTTTTAGTTCTCTATAGATTTAATTCCTGGTTCAAGACCGATATCAAAGAATCCCTATAGAATGGAAACTATGGAATTAATAGAGATAAAGATACAACATGATGAATTGAGTGAATATTGTTTAGTCGAACTAGTGTTTCTCCATGGGGAGCCCATATCCTCTTGGTCCAGAAGAAATATGGATCCAGGAGGCTATGCATTGATATAAGGTAATTCAATGACATAAAAATAAAGAAAAAGTATACTCATCAACATATTGATGATTTATTTGATCAACATCATGGAGCTAAATATTTTTAAAAGATTGTCCTTAAATATAGATATCATAAACTTTGTGTGAGGAAGGAAGATATTCCAATACATAATTTAAACTAGGAATGGGCATTACCAGTTTACAACAATGTCTTTTGAACTCGCTAATGCACCCTCCATTTTGTTGGATCTAATGAATAAAGATTTCAATAAATATCTTGATGAATTTTTTATGTTATTTATCAATGATATCTTGTTATAATCCAAAATCTACGAAGAACATGAGAATAAATTGCGGATTGTTCTAAAAAGTCTCAGAAGAAATGAATTATATGGGATGTTTAGAATGTGTGAATTTGGGATTTAATCAGTTTATTTTCACGAACATATTGTCTCTATGGATGGAATAATAGTTTATCCTACGAAGACAATTGAAATCCAAGAATTACCACACCAATGAACATAACCAAGGTATGTAGTTTTACAAGATTAGTGGGTTACTATCAGCATTTTTTTCATAATTTCTCCAAACTAGTTATCCTGCTAACCAAGATCACTCGTTAAGGGGTTAAGTTTATATAGACGAAAGAATGTATAGAAATATTTGAATAATTGAAAATAATATTGTTCAATGCCCCAATTTTAACTCAACCCTCTCAAAATGATGGATTCGCGATATATAGTGATGCATCAATGATGGAACTAGGTTGTGTAATTATACAAAATTATAATGTTATTTACTATTAATCAATTTACTTGAAGGCTCATGATATAAATTATCCAACTTATGATATTTAGTAAGTAGACATGATATTTTCTCAAAAAATTTGAATACATTACCTCTACAGTGAAAGATATGAAATATATACAGATCACAAGAGTTTGAAATAATTTTTTTTTAAAAAAACTCAACATGAGGAAAAGAATATGGATCGACTTACTCAATGATTATGATTCTTCAATAAAATACCACCCAGGAATAGAAAATAATGTAGAAGATGCATTAATAAAAAATTATCATGGACTTATAACCCAAATGAGGATTGAGAGATATCTTATATTCCGGGATCCGCTAAAGTTGGATTTGATAATTTTTAAGGAATGGGAATCAACTTCCATTTATTAAATTATTTCTCAACCATCTTTAAATGAGATGATAAAAAGATCTCAACGTGATGATGAGAATCTAAAAAAGAAAATTAAAATTGTTAAGGGTGTAAGGTTGGAAAACATCGTGTATGAGGAAGGAGTTCTATAATTTGGAAGGAGGTAATGTGTTCCATCAGTACCTAAGATGAAGAGGGAACTATTAGATTATTCTCAAAGCTAAAATTTTTCCATACACCATGGTAGAACCAAGATGTAAAGTTATACTAAGAAACATTTTTCCTAGGATAATATGAAGTGAGAAATTGCTGACTATGTGTCAAGGTTTCTAGTTTGACAACAAGTGAAGGCCAAGAGACAACATCCATGAGGGGTCATGAAAACTATACAAATTCTTATGTGGAAGTGGGATGACAATACGAATGAATTTCTCATAATAGAACCATTGAAACCTCAAATGAATGATGCAATATGGTAAATTGTTGATCGTATTACTAAATCGTCATATTTCATTGTTATAAGAGAGGATTTGACACTTGATCGACTTGTAAAACTTTCTATTAATGATGTTGTAAGACTTCGTAGAATCCCACTATCGATTTTGTCTAATCGAAATCCCAGAATTACATCAAAATTCTGGAAAATTACCCGAAATGATTTGGATTCTGAATATCTTATGTGTACTTCTTATCATCCCCAAACCAATAGACAGTGAGAAAAGACTATTGAAACATTGAATGTCATGTTGAGATCATGGTCTCTTGACATTAAAGGTATGAGGGAATAATAATGTCCTTTGGTGTAATTTTATTACAATAATAGATTCCACTCTAGTATTCAATTGGCTCCACATGAAGCATTATACGGTAATTGGTGCCGAACTCGAACTTGTTGGGATGAAGTTGGTGAGACGAAACTTATTGGCCCAGAACATATAGAAGAGACAACTAAAATGGTAAAATCAATTCAGGCCCATATTAATGTATCCCAATGTAGGAAAAAGGGTTATGAAGTCAACTTGACCAGGGATTTCTAATTTCATGTGGGAGACAATGTATTTCTGAAAGTATCTCTGTGGAAGGGTGAATTTAGGTTCAGTACTAAAGGGAAACTAATCCCCAGGAACATTAGATCATTTGAAATTCATGAAGGAATTGGAACTGAGATTACCGTTTAAAATGACACTATGACTCTCCAATGTTCATAGTGTGTTCCATGTGTCATTGTTAAGGAAATACATGAAAGACCCAAAGAATGTACTCACCTATGACGAAATTGAGCTGAAACCTGATTTGTCTTACTGTGAAGAGCCTATCGATATTCTTGAAACTGGAGAGAATGTATTGAGAAATTGGATGACTTGTCGGGTAATTGTTCTTTGAATAAACCTATAAATAGATGAGGCAGCATGGGAACCTAAGGATGTTATAAATAATAACCAGCCTTGGATTTTTAATGGACTCTATACGTGAAAATTTTCATGGATGAAATTTTTGAAGCTGGGAAGAATATAACACCCCAAAATTTTCATGGTATTTTTCTCTTAAATAATTTCAAATAATTAGATAGCTCACAATTCAAATAAAAATGAATCTTTGTGAGACAAACACTTTCCTTTAACCTAGCCAGTAATCTAAATTTTTCCACTTTTGTCATTTGAAAATCTTAAAAGATACATACACAATTGGGATTAGTATGATATATAGAGTATAATAGAATCATCATAATTAAAAGAGAATATTAACATACCCTTATGAATTAAAACATACCCTTATGACTAGTAATATGACCTTTATTAATAGTAACCTTACACACGAATGTGTAAATAAAACATAGGCACCTTAAAATGAAGATGAATATTTAAAGTGTTGGTATTTTTCGATTAAATTATTATTTTACCTAAAAAGTAAAAATCACATATTTCAAAAATTATTTTTGAAAAATGTAGTTAAATTTTGGGTTCTACGCATTTATAAATGGTTAGGGTCAAATTTTTGGATATTTCTAAATTACATTAATTTTTATTGAATAATAAATTACATTAAATAATCTTATAAATACACTGCAATTTAAATCCACTATTCCTAACATCATTACTGTTGTAAGAAACCATTAATTCAAACTCACATGCACATATTAAGTTTTTTGGTCGTAGAAATTTTCACTGTTTCTTGGCTTAGATAATCATAATAAACTAAAGATCAAAATATTAAGAAGAGCCTCCTCCCCACCACTATAAATACCACCCCTCAAACCATCATTTATTCACACCACTCAAACTTCAAAACATGAATAATTTCAGCTCAAATATCTCTATATGCTCCTCCCCCATGTTCATCTACCCTTGGTCTCCTTAATGGTCCATATTCTCTCACTTAAAGAGTCTCTCAATGGAAGATAGATTGAAGAGGTAAATTACTCTTTTCAAATCCTTTTTTGAATTTCTTTTCAAGTTCCTCTGTGATCTTTTTTATTATCACTTATTCGTAGAAAATTTTTATAAAAAATCAATTAACATATATTTATTTGGATTGTGTTTTGAAATGGAATATTTCATCATCATCTCTTATTTTCCCTCATTTTATACTATTAATGAAAACATCGTCTAAGATGCGTTGATTTATTGCATTCAAGTAAGAAGGGATTTTAATTTCCAGTACTATCTTAAATATTAGTTGTGAAACCATTTTATGGATTGAAACAGATCTTAATATATTTATATTATCTTATTTAATGTTCTTTTTTCCTATAAAACTCATAATAATAAATAATAATAATAATAAAAATTCATTGTGCAGAAAACCGCAAAGTTAATCCAAGCCTTTATCATTACCTGTTATCTAAAAGGTCATCATCATGGTATATAAACAAAATAATTATATTATAATTTATATATCTATAATATAACTAATAATTTATATTAACAATAATTTATGTTTAACCACATTTCAAATTAACTTCCATTCATGAATAAGAGTAAACTGATCATGAAAACCAATGAAGAAAATGGTTCCAAAACAATAAAATTGAACCTATTTAACCCATTAAAAAAGACATGAAATAACATAATAAGGATAAACTAAATAAATTACATGTAGAGGATGTTTTGGAATTATTAACTAAGGAATCTAAAATTGATTATTCAGGTCATTATGATCAATCAAAAAACACATTCAGGAATAAGGTAAGGGTTTTATCATCTAACATTTATTTCTATGAGATTTCAAATGTTTCCCACTTATTTCTTGAATGTGGTGCATTTGTAATGAAATTTGATATATGATATCATTACTCTAGTTAAATTCATGGTATTTTATGAATAATTTGGATATTATTAATTTTTTTTTCATAAGACTCGACTAATAACCATGTCGTAAGACACTTTGCTAAATTTCCATTTCATTGAGACTTACTGGGTATTGTGAACCTAATTTATATTATGTATTGTGTCTACTTACTAGTTGAGATAATTTTTCATTTTAAATTATTATTATATTAAATATACATTTTCTTCTGTCGTGGTTATGATTATTTCTTTAAGTCGTATACGATTTCTCATATGGTGATTATTTTGAATGCTTTTTTAACGGTGAAAATATTAATGAATCTATATCCTCTATTCAATATGGATATTAAAAAATAATATTTTTGTTGAAATGAATATATTTATAAAGAATGATTTTGAATCATAGTGATGATAGGGGCCCACTATAGCCCCTCTATGCACCACTAAGTCTCTTGAGGCAAACTAGTTGGCGACAAACCCAACAAGTTAATTTCCCAAAATCAGACGTGTTTCTACCCACATACTTAAACCGTCTTGCCGAAATAATGGTTCATATTATTGATAAATAACTCCCAAATAATATTCTTTCCAATTATTCATTATACTGTTATTTGTATCCATGTTGTTGTCACTATGATGAAATTGAGGGAGGCATTTTTTATTCTCAAATTATTAATGGAATGTGTTTTAATCATGCCATATTAGTCATGTATAATTTATTTTAATCATCTATCAAGGATTGAAAACTTGATCGATCTACTATATGGATATCAGTACATCCCTAAAGAGGATATTAATTTTTTATATCATCATATAATGGATATAATGTATGATATTTAGAATACTACCTTTCATACAAGGTATGTGAACTATGAGTTTGTAATGATTCCCTTCATACATTCTAATTCCCATTGAATCGTCATGGATTTGATGAATATAGTCTCTAGGCATTACATTGACAAATTTTTGGAAGGTTTTATCGATGATATTATCATCTAATCTAAAGGAACGGAGGAAAATGAAGAACATCTAAGACATATGTTGGTGACCATGATAAAGGAGAATTTATATGCCATGATTTGTAATAGTGAATTTTTTATGAAGAATGTCACGTTTTTTGGACATGTGAACCCAAGTGAGGGAATTTCTATAGACACTTAAAAAATGATGATTAAAGAATGGTCTAGACCTTCTAGTGTAACAGAATTCTGTAATTTTCTTGGATTAGCATGGTATTAATGACGTATTATGATAAATTTCTAACAATTTTCAATCCTTCTAACAAGATAACTAGGAAGGGGGTATTGTATAACTAGATGGAAGAATGTGAGCTAAGTGTCAAGGTTATAATGATAAGGGTCATCACTTTACTTGTATATACATTACAGAAAAGTGGAGAAACGTTTGTGATATACAGTGACACATCCAGGAAAGGCTTGGGTTGTGTACTCCTGAAAAATGATAATGTAACATTTTATGTCTCACGTTAGTTGTAGATCCAGGAGCAGAATTACATGATGCATGATATGGAGCTAGAAAATTTGACTTATACTTTGAAAATATGGAAGCACTAACTCTATGAAGAGAAGTGTGACATATATAATGATCAAAAGAGCCTAAATTATATATTTAGAAACAAAGAGCTCGACATAAATCAATGGATATGGTTGGATATACTAAAATATTTTGGTTACTCGATACCCTATCATCCTAGAAATGTGAATGGGGTAGAGAATGCTCTTAGAAGAAGAAAAATCGGCTAATCTATCCATGTTTTTTTGAGAAAGACCCTATATTCATGGATATAAAAGAGATGAATTTGGAAATCATAAAGTTAGGAAATACATAATACCTTTACCAAAATACTTCCCAAACATATATCCAAGATAAGAATAGTGAGTCACAGTGAGATGATCCAGAGTTACAAAATATGTTTAATGTTGTGAAGGAAGGGAAGCTACAAGAGATCCATATCGATGATGATTGTGTTATTTGGTTCGGAAAAAGAATTTTGTGTCTTCATCACCTAGGATAAAGAAGGGGCTATTGGAAAATGAACAAAGATTATCATTCCCTATCTATCCCGGTAGAACAAGATGTACTGAGATTTATGAGAACAATTTGGGTTGGATAACATGAAGAAGGAGATTGTAGAATATATCTTAGTGTGTGTGATATGTCATCGCGTTAAATCAAAGTGAAAAATTTCCAATGGGATGATGCAACAATTTTCTATACCCATTTAGAAATGGGATAATGTCACTATGAAATGTTTTATGGATCCCCCGAAGACATCTAAAGGAAATAATGAAATATGGGTTGTGGTGGACAGAATCCACAAGGCTTCCAAATTTATTGCTAGTTATGAATATATCATACATAAAAAACATGAAAAGATATATGTTAATAAGTGGCGAGGCTTTAGGGGTTTTCTCTCTTGATTAAATATGATCATGATCCATGGTTCACAAGTAAATTTTTTAGAATTATCCAGCATTCCTTGACTACAAAGTTATATTTCCATAAGACATATCACCCCCAAACTGATGGCCAATTTGAATGGAATATTCAAACACTCGAAGACATGACACGATACTTCTATTTAGAATGAAAAAGTTGATGGGATCAACATATCCAATTGTTGAGTTCTCATATAACAATAACTTCCACATAAGTATTCATATGTCTCCATATGAATCATGTTATGGGAAGCGATGTAGAACTACAAACTGCTGGGATAAAGTTGGATAAATAAATCTAATGAGACCTAATCTTGAACAAAAGATGACAAAGATAGAAGACATCTTTCATAAATACATCAAATCTACTCAGAGTTAGAAAAAGATCTATGTTGACAAAAATTGATGGGACATGGAATTTGACATTAGAGATAAAGTCTTCATTCAGATAACTAAATGGAAGAGATTCATGTGTTTTGGAATGGAAGGGAAGCTAAGCCCAATGTATATTATCCCCTTTGAGTTCCTTGAATGCATAATAGTCGTGGTCTATTAGATTTCAATTCCACCAATTATTGCTCATGTTCATGATGTATTTTACATATCACTCTGTAGAAAGTATATTGTAGATTCATACCATATCTTGAACTCATAGGTGGTATGGTTGGAAGATGATCTCTTTTAGGAGGAGTAGCCAGTAATGATTCCAAAATGGAGAGATAAGGTTCTACCCAACAAGAAAACCAAACTTATTAATGTTTTAGGGAGGAACCTTAAGAATGAAGAAGAATATTGGGAACACAAGAAATCTATGAAGGAGATTTACCCTCACCTATTTAAGAAAAAATAATTATCAAGGGATAAATTTAAAAAGTGTGGTAGAATGTAATGACCCGAACTTTTATCAATGTAATATCTTCCTTCTTTTAGTAATTAAATTTAGTATAATCACATAAAATCACATTAGGAAAAACAATTCCACAACATTCATAAATGAACTAATAAATCTTATGTGTCCTTTAAACTTTATTTTTCTACTTCTATGATTTGAATTTCGAAAATATATCATACGTAGTTGTTATTAGTAAGCCGTTTTAAATCTGATAGGTAAAGCATACTTTTTGGTTTATAGTAAAATACCCTTATGAATAGTAATGTTACCCTTATGATTAATAATAGGACCCTTATGAATAATAAAACAACCAAGTGAATAGTAATTTTACCAATGGTAGTATAAATAAAATTTGTCAATCTTACAAGTGATAATATTATATAATTATATTATAGTGTTTGTATTTTTGTAACTCATTAATATTTGATGATAAATTTTATAATTTTAAAAAAATATTTCAATTAAATTTATTAAAAAACTAGTATTTTTATGTCTTATGATTACATGTTAATTTTGTGAGACATTAGTTAATTTTTCAAACTATTAGAAAAACGGTTTTAAATTTTAAATTAGTAACTTTGAAGTAAATTATGTTTTTAATTTAAAAATAAATTAATCATATATAGAAAATTATTTTCATAAAATTAATTTCATTTTTTAATTCTACACATTGTGAAATGGTTAGGGTGACTATTTTATATGTTTCTGAAATACATAATTTTAAGTAAATAGTGAAATTCAATAATTTGTAAAGTATTCAAAATAAATGAATTTCTACATCAAGCTTCAGTCATGGATGACGTAAATGGCCATTGGATAGAACAAAAATTCCCCCATTACTATATTAATTCATATAATCAACATTATTTATTGTCTTGTGGAGAAATAATAAATTAATGAACATATTATTGAGAAAACCCATCTCCCTTAAACTAGAAATACCACCCCTCACAACATCATTTGGTCACAACTCTAAATAATTTTGCCTACAAACAATTATACTTAAATATCATAACAAGATACTCCCCAACTTTTAGAAGCCCTTCGTCTAATAAAAATACCAAAACCTATCCCCTAAATATTCTCTCAAAGAAGATATATTCAAGAGCTAATTTCTCTCTTTTTTCTTTCAATTTCCTTTAAAATTGTATTTATTTTATTATCCTCAACTTCTCTTGTCAAAATTTTATGATAACTATAGTATATTTGATATAATTGTATTATATAATGTTAATGGAATATTATTCATTATACTACTCCCCCCCCCTCTCTCTCTCTCTTTAAAAATGAAATTGTCACCCGTGATGCATTAATGTACATATATCGTTGTTGATAAACATCCGTTTTCCATCAACTACTTCATGGTCATCAATAAAACCATTACATGGTTGAATTAATATTTGAATATGTATTTTTTAACCTCTTTTATGATCTGGAAACAAGTTTTATACATAATACTAAATGAAAAACTAAATGTGATTGTTGTAATCCAAAAACCACCCAAATTAACCCAAAACGATCATAATAAAATTTCAACTAATGATTAAAACCGATTAAAAAAATTATAATGTATTTTAATCATTGGTAATATCTTTAATATAATTTTATAGAAATTATATATGTTTATCAGAGTTCTACAGAACATCCATTCATATGTACAAGTGAACAATTTATGAAAACATAGAAAAAGAACACTCATGAACAATGAATTTTATCTTTATAACTCATCAAAAGGACCATAAAAGTACATAAAAACCATAAAGATTCATAATAATGTATATAAGGTTCTGGATTAGTCAATTGATAAATCATATGTTACTATATTTTATATTAATGTGAAGAAAGCATTCAGATACTAGGTAAAGGGAATTGTCGAACCCGACATTTGTTCTTTTGGTATTCCCTCTATCACTCCATTTTAGTGTGCTTATTGATAAAAAAACATGTATTCATCATTGTCTTACTTTTTATTGGAGATAAATGTTCTCTACAAGATTTTATTACAAACATTTTATTTTCCAAAATAACACCTCTTTCAAAAACACACATTTTACATGTCACTCAAGGTTGATCGTTCTTGTTTAAAGAATGTTATTCCCTCTTTCATTTAAGAACCCAAATATTATGAATGTATGATTTATGAAATTAATCCCATTAAATTACATGGGTTGTTTATTTCCATGATTTATGTACAATCTATGTGGTAGGAATGATAATGTTTACATTATAATGTGACGGGTGCGCCTGGAATGATATAGTGCAATGTTGATGTTATGATGTGAAGTGAGCACCCATATGTATAAAACTCTGAAATGAATTGGGTAATGTTATTATTATCATGAGTTAATGAGAAATAGTCATGAAATTTATGCTTTTTATAATGTCCTTGTTCTGGAAGCCACCCAGAGGTGCCCCGTACCCGGTTGGTCACATGGCCTGAAGTGCATTTCTCGAACACGAGAGGCTGCTAACTAGCTGCATATGCCTTGGGTGTGATAGTGGGGAAACTATTCCCTCATTGTCAGAGTAACATAGTGGAAGTAAAAGAGATTTACAATAGTCTATTCATTAATAATACGATACAATAGTAAACAATGGAATACTAAAAGTAAGAAACAACTGGAGCACATGTATAAATGATGCATGATACATATGTCTAGAAGAGCAGCCAAACATGTCACAATGATAAATTACTATACTACTCCAATGTATAATAGAAATGAAATTAAACATCTCCACAACATCGTAAGCCTCACCTTGGTCCCACACTCTCCATCTCCAATGCAGTCAAGCACCTGAATTAGAATGGAACATGCCTTTATCAATACTTGCATCAATATAATTTGTTTGGGCCCAAAAGCATGACCCAAACAATGTGTGAGACTAAATCCCTATAGTTAGCCACCCATGGATCTATGGCTAATATTTAGTGAATATATATGGCAGTCAATAAGTAAAAAGAAGTAGTAATGAAGAAAGTACACAGTAGAAAACATTCCTATAGTTCAAATTAGTTCTATTACATGTATCAAGTAGGAAGACAACAAAAACAGGTAACCCTCTAAGAATTAATCTCATTCAAACCACTGTAATTAAACAAAAACCACACATTCAACCATCTGGGAAGTACAGACAGTCTAACCCCTCTGGTTCAGCATAAGAAAAGACTCTTTGAGGAAGCACCCACCATCGATTCCCCATATAGTCTCGTATCAGTAATTAAAGTGCAATGGGGAAGCACTCAACATCAAATTCCTTCTGTGGCCTGCATCAAGGAACTACAGAAACTATAACGAATCACTTACATCCATTCCACCTATGTTCTTTCATCGTAACAGAAAAACATACACTCTAGAGAAGCCCTCAACATCCATTCTCCCTATGATCGACTACGCCAGGTTCTCACTACACTATGTAAGTCAATCGAGAAAAAAGATATAAAGCAGTAAAAGTAAATCTCAATAACTACTTCGCTAAACAGTATACAGCATCACAACATGTCATATAAAAGAATCAATCTATCCTACAAATACAAGGTATAGAAAGAAAACATCTTAACAAGAAAACTAAACCAAATGGTTAAAACATTCAATCATGGGGAAAACCTCCATTGCATAGAAAAAACAACCCTAATCTCAACAATGAACCTCTATCCAAACAAAAAATTCATAACATGAATAATAATGGCTGAAAAAACAAAACATGCATTACCCTGAATGAGGGTATTGGGAACTTGTTCACAAATAACTCAAATACAATCAACAGAAATGCAAAAACCACCTACCTTGGCATTGTAAGATCTCTATACATGAACTGAAAGCCTTGAATCTCCAAAGAGCATTGTAGATCTTCAAAAATTCTAGAAAAACTCAACCAAGGATAACTCTTGAAAGTTGTGGAATCAATAAACAAAGCACTAGAAGAATAGATGACTCAATGATGTGATGAAAATGCAACCGACAGAGTTTGATTCATAGAACGGATGCATGATCAGGGGATCAGTGAAGATCTATGTCGTACAGACACTCTTGATCGAAGACAGTGAAGAAGAAGACGATTCTGCAAATTAGAGGTGACCCCGGTCTGTTTAATAAAAAAAATGAAATTACATGGCATGTACTTTAGAAGAAAACACTGTGTACTTGCCCTTACCAGCTCCCATATTAAGCGGTCTCCAGGTCACCAGACATGGCCGTGTGTATGGTCGTTACATGGGTAGCATACGGCTACCTGCGGTAATAGAGTACAGTGCATGTACTTCTAATGTACATGGAATGTACTTAATAAATTTCTATAAAAAACCTTTGTTTCATAAAAACACCAGAAAAGTAAAACATACCTGGAAAAAAGATCTGAGTTCTTACAAGCTTCCCCCCTTAAATTAATTTTTCCCCAAATTTTCCTTACAATGCGGCATAAAAGCAGAAACCACAAATAGTGCTGGCTACTACAATCGTACATCGACCTCCCTCTCCCATGTCTCATCTTGTAGTTTCCCAGGCGGCCATAGAACTCGTACCAAAGGAATAGACTGGCCACGAAGTACTTTCGCACTATGATCAATAATCCGGATAGGATGCTCCTTGAACGAGGAATCCTCCTAGAGATCAACCACATCGGGTTGGAAAATATTAGACGAGTCTGAGATGTATTGTCGAAGCATAGAAAAGTGGAAGACTTCATGTGTATCCTGGTACCTCTATGGTAACATATTGATATACAACAGGTCCAACTCTCTCTAACATCTCAAACGAACTGATGTATCTTGGTGAAAGTTTACACTATCTCCTAATCCTCATGTGTCACAAACATTGTGTGACATGTAGGAAAAATAGATCTCTGACCTTGAAATCTAGAGTTTGTCTCTGTCGATCAGTATAAGACTTCTGTCATGACTGTACAGTAGCCCTCCTCTTTCAAAACAACTCTAACTGCTATGTGGTCTCCTGGACATGATGAGGTCCCAGCATAGCTACCTCTCCTACCCCCAGCCTATATAAGGGTGATCGGCATGCCCTACCATAAAAAGCTACATAAGTTTCCATATGAACAGTGTTTTGAAAACTATTATAGTAGGAAAAATACACAAGACATATGTGCTTCCCTAAAGAACCTCCAAAATCTAGGATGCATGCTCGAAGAATGTCCGCAAGCACCTAAATTGTACGCTTAGACTGGCCGTCTGTCTGTGGATGGGAAGATGTTCTCAAAAGAACTTATGTACCCAAAGCCTTCTAAATACCCTTCCAGATCCGAGAAGTTCAACGGGGGTCCCAGTCTAAATTAATGGAATGTGGAACCATATGTAGACGTAGAATCTCTCAGATGTAAAGCCATCCAAGCTCATCAATAATGAAGGCCTCCTTGGTCAACAAGAAGTGATAAACCTTCACGAGTCTATCAAAGACAACCCATACTGCATACTTCCTTCGAGATTACCTCGACAAACCTGTCACGAAATCCATCACGACATCGTTCCACTTCCAATCGAGAATGGGTAACTGCCGTAAAATCCCTAGTGGTCGATGATGCTCTACATTCACCTACAGACTGGTGGAACACCTAATGATGAAACAAGAAACATCGTTCTTCATTCCCGGCCACCAATACTGACATTGTATATCACGATACATCTCCTTGACACCAGGATGAACTGCCCAAACAGAAAAATGAAAGTCCCACATCAGCTCCATGCGTATGTCTGCTGACACCCATACGTGCCCATAAAAACTCAAGATCTCATCCTCACCTATGGTCCCTCCAAGAATAGGGTCTTCTCTTGGCACACTATCTTATTCGACTTGGCCTTTAGAATATGATTGTTACCTCATTCACACATGGTCAAGAAGAGTAAATGTAACAGCTACAGAAGAATGGAAAGTATGCCCATGTTTGTCATGCACCTCCAAATGCATCTTAGAGAACAGTTCCATAAGCTGCCTCTCACTATTGGCCTCCTAAACTACCTATATCTATGTCTTCCTACTCAACGCATCTACTACTGTATTTCCTTTCCCAAGCATATTGGCAAGCTCAATGTCAAATGACTGAAGGTACTCAACCCACCATCACTATCTCAAATTCAGATCATGTTGAGTGAAGATGTACTTGAGACTTTTGTGGTCAATGAAAACCACAAAATTATCTCCATGAAGATAATGTTTCCAATAGTGTAATGCATGAACAACTATATCCCACTCGAGATCATGAGTTGGGTACTTCCTCTGATGTGGCCTCAACTACCAAGACTCGTACACAACGACTACATCCCCCTTCATAAGCACTGCTCCCAGCCTAATACCTGATGCTTCATAGTAAACCCTATAGCTCTTTCCTAGCTCTAGAAATATTGGTATCAGTTCTGAAGTCAACCTCCCATTCTGATCTTGAAGGTATGACTCACGTGAATCTGACCACAAGTACATCAAAACCTTCTTTGTTATGCCCGTTAGTGGTGCTGCTAAGCGTGAAAAGTTTTGTATGAAATGTATGTATTATCTAGCCATCCCTAGAAAACTCTATACATCAAATAATTTATTTGGATACTCCTTGGAAACTACTACTCTCACATTCTTTGGGTCTACTAAAACTCCTGTCTCTAAGATACCATGACCCAATAAGGGAATTTAACCCGCACAAAAGTGGAATTTTGAGATATTATCATATAACTGATGCTATCATAGTGTACTATAAATGATCACATGAGGTGTGGAATGGGAAATTGGATTGTAAGAGTACACCAAGATATCATCCATGAAGACTCCCACGAATGAATCCATGTATGGATGGAACACTTGGTTCATCAGTTCCATGAAAATTGCAGGCACGTTCGTGAGACCGAATTACATAACCACGTACTCGTATAGACCATAAATGTTCTGGAAAGCCATAAGAGGTATATTAGATGGTCTAACACACAACTGATGATATCGAGATCTCATTTAAATCTTTGAGAACACCCAGGATCATTGATGCTGATCAATGTGATCATCATTCCTTGGCAAGGGATATCAGTTCATGACAGTCAACTTGTTCAACTTCTGGTAATCCACACAAATTTTGAGGGAATCTTCCGCCTTCTTTTCCAACAAAATAGGAAAAAACCAAGGAGAAGTACTGGGTCAGATGAAACCCTTTTTCTGTAGCTCCTCCATCTTTTTCTTGAGCTCCTGCAACACTAGTGTAGCCATCCTATAAGGAGAAATGGACACTGAATCATCTCCTAGAACATGCTCAATAAAAAATTCCACCTCTTGCTCCAGAGGAAATCCCGAAAAGTCCTCTGGAAATACATCCATGAAATGATCCTCTATTGGAGGAAATTCCATCTCTGAAGTCCCCTGGTCATCCAGATATAGACTAGCAATCTGGTATGTAACTCCTTCTAACCCATGTTGCTCAGGTCCCACTCTGCTTTCCTAAACATCCCATTCGCCCTTGTGAAGAAAAGATCCACCCTATGGAGAGACAAACCTCAACAAAAGTTGATTGCAGTCGACAACAACATGGAATGGAACTAACCAATCCATTCCGAGAATGAAATCATAGCCTATCATCTCTAAGACATAGAGGTACCATTAGATGTGTCACCGACCAACCTCTGGACGACACTCATTGCACTGTCAAACACTAGTCGTTCTAGTCAACAATGGGGTGTCTAATGTCAATATATTAGTAGATGAAAATATTCAAATCCCAAGGCTCTCCACAATAGAATCATATATAATGTTATGGGATTCCCCTCTATCCAACAGAGAACAATCTAAAACTAAGGTAACAGGAATGGTACCTCGAACTGTATAGGGTCTAGGATCCTGCTTCTGCTGGGTCTTCTCCACTACAAAAATACGACCTACACCGTATCCCTGTGACCCTACCTGACCACTATGAGATAATCCAACCCGTTGTTGCTCAAATCCTGGCGACTAGCTACCACGACAACAACCTCAACCTTGTCTTGAACAGTTGGAAGAACTCTAGTTCCTAGACTGGATAGAAACTAATTGTGCTTCCCTTGAACTCTGAGTCATAGAAGAACCCCATTCACCAGCTACTTTCGAGAAGATCTGATAGAAGAGATGAAGGTTCCCATCTTGCTGGAAGATCGACACTCTAGTAGGTGTCTCAGGAAATGTGGCCATGCATGCCCACTCATACCGCACTGATATCACAACACATGGATACCATAATATGTCTCTCACCTCCTCAGATCTCCATGCATCTACTCCCTATGGTGATTACTACTGTTAGTAAGAGGGATACCAACTCCAGATGTCAAGCTTCTCGGGATCAGAACTCTAGAAACCCTCATATTTCTCTCAGTGATCAGTGCTTGGTTGACTATATACGTTATGGAATTCAACCTAAAGATGTTCAAATGAGATCAGATGTCATGCCTAAGACCATCCTCATAATTCCTTTCCAGGAATAACTCATAACCCCCTGTGATGGGTGTGAAGCGCTGCAACTCTCTGAAGCAAGAAGAATACTCCATAAGAGAAAGAGTACCCTGATCTAGACTAATGAACTCTCAGGCTCGATCAACCCTCAATGTCATTGGATAGATATAGTCATAGAATTCGAGATTGAACTCATCCCAAGACTAACCTGATAGTGTCCCTCTTGTGAGATCACATCCTTCCATCTATGAGAATATTCCCAAAGCATATACGTAGCGAGCTTCACCCTCCTCTCTGGAGACGTCTCTAGAAGGTCAACGATAGAAAGCATGGATTCTAACCAAAACTATACAGCCTGAGGTCCTCCTTCCCCTATGAAGGTGGGGGGATGCTGCTACTGGAAAACCCGCATCAACTCTGCTATAGAAGTGGCCGAATGTGGTACACCTCAGAGCGGCTGCATGAACCTCATAAAACCCTCTTAGAAGTATGCATCAGCACCTGTGTCCGGAATGATGATCGGTGCCCAGGCTGGCACAACTGGAGAATGTGCTGGTAGTTCCTGATCAGCCATGTCTGGTGTCTGATCACTGCATTGCAACTGACATACAACATGAGGACGTCTCGGTGGCATGACACTACAAGGTCAAACACACAACCTAGATAATGATAATCAAGGAATGAAAACTATAAGTGTATGAATAGGATATTATAAATAATTAATTAATTTCTTCTCAAACATGGATACATAGAATGTATAATGACTACAGGGCGTGTTCCCTTAAGCCTTCACATGGTTGTGTACATCTTCTACAACTGGTCATGTAACACCCTGTACATGACGTGTTTTCAAGAAAGTTCCTATAAAATGCATCACATGTGATTTTTAGGAAGTGCATGTATTATGCATGAGATGGCATAACCTCATCTCATTAGGAAGAAATAGATATATAACCTTAACAATATCAATGATAACAACACAAATCTTGTGAATCACCCAATGCTGAAATAAAATCTATCGTAGAATTTCCAAACCATAAAAATTGTAATAAATGAGGTTGATTGCCTTTTCCCTATACATGGGTTAGATAATCCCAGGAACCTCTTATTTCCAAGTACCTATTCCTTCCTATCCCTGACTATAGGCTCTAAATATTAAGTCAAGAAGAAAATAATTCCTCTCATACCACTTTGTAATGACCCGATTCCAGAAGACGCCCAGAGGTTCCAAGTACCAGGTTGGTCACATGGCCACAAGCGCATTTCCCCAAATGGAAGAGGATGCCGACTAGCTGCCTGGGCCTTGGGTGTGATAGTGGGGAACTATGCCCTCATTGGAAGATTAACACAGAGTATGTAAAACAGATATACAATAGCGGATGTATTAACAATTCCATACAATAGTAAACAAAAGAAGATAGAAAGTAAGAAATAACTGGAGAACATATATAAATGATGCATGATACATATGTCTAGAAAAGTATAAAAACATGTCACGATGATAAAATAAAGTACTAAACCAAATTACAAAAGAAAAGCATGTAGACAGCTCTATATCATTTCAATCCTCAACTTGGTCTCATGCTCTCCAGCTCCAAAGCAATCATGCACCTAATGTAGAAGGGAACATTCCCTTATCTATACATGCAACAATATAATCTGTTTGGGCCCAAAAGCATGACCCAAACAGGGTGTGAGACTAAATCCTTATAGGAAACAAACCAAAGAACTGTGCCTAATTGTATGTGAATATATATTGATGGAAGTAAGTAAAAAAGAAGCAGTAAACATGGATGTACTTAGCATCAATGATTCCTACAGTTCAAATTCATTCAATTCCATATATAATGTTTGTATCTAATCAAATATGGTAACCTTATTGGAAGTACACTTAACCTAACCAATTTGGTTCAAGAAAAACAACATTATCAACCCTTAGGGAAATACACACAGTCTAACCCCTCTGGTTCAACTTAAGAATAGACTCTCTGAGAAAGAACTCACCATCAATTCCCCCTATTGCCTCGTATCGGTAACTAAAAGGCACTTTGGGGAAGCACTCAATGTCCAATTCCCCCAGTGGCCCACATTGAGTAACTATAGACACTATGAGGATGCACTTATTTCCATTCCCCCTATAGACTCACATCGTTACAGTAAAACATACACTCTAGAGATGTCCTCCACATCCATTCTCCATATGGTCTACTAAACCATGTTCTCACGACCCTAGGTAATTCAATTGAGCACAATGATATAAATCAGCCAATGAAATAATCAAGAACTACTTGGCTAAACATTATACACCGTCACAACATGTCAGATTAAAGAATCACCCTATCCTCCATATATGAGGCATGGAAAGCATAAAACTCAACAACAAAACTAGACCAAATGGGCAAAACAAGAAATCATGTGAAAAACATCCATAGAATATAAAAAACAACACTAATCTCAAAAATTAACATCTATCCAAACAAACAAGTCATAACAGGCATAATCAAGGCTAAAACCCATAAACACGTAATACCCCGGACAAGGGTATTGATCCCTTTTTCACATATAACTCAAAGACTATCTACAGAAAGGAACAAAACACCTACCTCAATGTTTTAGGATCGTTATACATGAACATCATTCCTTGAATCTCCTAAGAGAACTGTAGATCTACAAAAACACAAAAAACACTCAACCGAGGATTACTCTTGAAATTGGAGGAATCTAGAAATGAATCTCTAGATGAAGAGAGAACTCACCAATGATATTCCAAATAAATCGATGGAGTTTGATTCCGAGAAAAGAGGATGTATTGGGGGTGTAGTGAAGATCTACATTGTACGGACTCTCTCGATCAAAGAAGGCAATGAAGAAGACGTTTGTGCCAATTAGACGTGACACCGGTCTATTTAGTGAAACAAAGTACATGTCATGTACTTTAAAAGTACACGACGTGTACTTTACCTTACCATCCCCCACATTAGGTGGTCACCAGGTTACCGCAAATGGCTGCACGTCTGTTACACAACCAGTAGATGTCTACCCGCGGTAACCGAGTACACGGAATGTACTTATAAAGTACATGGGGCGTACATAAAAATTTTCTCTTAAAAAACACCATAAATAGGAAAAAAATTTAGAAAATAATATCTGGGTTCTTACCCTAGCTTTTTCCACAACTACGTGTGGTAGTTTACCACTAAGACACAAGGATTCATATTTATGCATTGCCACATTCAATACTTTTATCTATTGCTGCTTCTAATGATTGTGATGAAGATTATGTTATGATTATTCTAACCCCATGTTACATTGTTTCATTTCCATATCTATCCTCTCATTGGTCTTTTAGATCACCACTTTTGATGAATTTCCTCATGTGACTACTAGTACTAAGGATAATTCAACATCCAATTATAAGAAAGAGAATTAGGAATTAAATAATGGTTTTCTATTGTAAATGATATGTAAGGTCCTAGTTTTCCAAAGACACTAAACCATTGGATCATTGGTGTGTAATGTTTTTAAGTTGATTATCATTAAAATAATGTAAAGTTAATTTATGAAAAGCATTGTTTCTATAAAGGAAATATTCCATTATGTGTCCCTTTCTAGGAGTATAGACAATATCAATGTCATAGTCCTAGAGGACCTCTAACCATCACCTTTTTCTAATGTTATGATCCTTATGAGAGAAGATATACTTGATAATATGGTGGTTATATTAGACGATATGTTACTCACACATCATGTTGTGTCACCATATCTTTAGTGATATGAACACCACTGTAAAATCATGATAGTGGGATGTGTAAATATTGTTATGTGGTATCAAATAATATGAACTATAGAATACCAACTTCAATATCTACATCAGAAAGAAACCCCATTTAATCCTGATTCATCATAGAATACTACATACTCAACACCATCCTAGGGTAATCTCATGGTGGGATCAGTCTTCGATATCATCCTCATCTCATGAAAGAACATCTGGAACCTTTCCATCCACATGAACTACTTTCTATTTCAGGTCAAATATTTAAATGGTGCTATCACTCTTGAATAATGACATACAATCCTTTAATAATACCCCTCTAACACAATTAAAATCCTCAAATTGGTAACAATATTAGGTGGATCCCTAGAAAGATCTACCCAATCCTTCCCCAGATCTACTGCTACTCAGGTCTCTGAGATGATGTGTCCCCAAAATAGGATATCACAAATATATAACATACACTTTGAGAGTTTCCCAAAAGGTTGGTTGTCACATAGTATGTCCCAAAAGTTCCTCAGGTGTCTTGCATGAACCACCACAAAACCATGTAATCAAGTATTTCATCGATAAAAAACATGTTCATTATGTCTAAAATGGATGTAAGATCTAGCCCATGAGTCAGATGAACATGATTGTTGCGTTCTTCATTGTGAATGACCTCACAGTGTACACAAAGTGAACATAGTGATAATTAAATGTCGTATTTGATATATCCTCATCATGTACACATAGATGGTTATACCATAATCATAGATCAATCATTGAGAACCATCATTCCCTTCACAACTAATGAATGATTTCACAAATTCATGGTAGTGGAAACATATTCTCTACAGTCCCAGTGTTCAAGTGTCCCTATCTAAAAATAAACTCAAGATCACATCCACAGTATTGGAGAACAATACTGGTACTTCCCTAGGGTAATCACAGGCTCTCACAAATCCCTTCTTCTGTAAGTCCTAAAAATTCACCCTCAACTCAAAATTCTCTATAGGATCCATCCAAAATGTTGGTGTATATATCAGTACCTTCAGAAGATTCAATTCCATTAATAAGAATGTCTATTAGAAGGGAGGTAATTCTGGTACATATTCAGAAAAGATTTCATCACACCCCTACACCACCACATGAAGATGGTAGCCCATAACATCCAATAGTCCATGAGACACGCTATACCACTATTGAGTTATCAACGGAAATCTTCTGTGCTGTATCCATTCCTTCCCCACAAAAATTTCATTTTCACCCAGAATGGGAGAAATCAACCCATCTCTATTGAAAATCCGAATTCTGTGAATAAGATCGTCAATATCATCTTAAAATAAGGATATCCAATCCATACCAAATATGACTTAATTTGGTCACATCTATGATACAATGAGGCAACATATAAAAATATTACTTCCAAGTGCTAGATCACACTATCTGCATAATGGATCAATCACCGAATCAACCCATGTCAGAGTCTACAATTGAAAGGCTCAATCCAAGTTCCCAACTAGAATCTCTTAAACTCAAACCTATGAAGGGAAATGGAAGGAATTTACCACACCAATGTCTATTAGTATTGTAGGTAAAGTAAAAAAGTAACATATCATACCTTGTATCATCCCTAGACCCTCATGGTTATAGGACTCCAAATCATTCAGTTGTCCTCATCCCTATCCATGACATTTCTAATCCATGCATGAAACACTTAGGTTATGTTGGTAATTGGTAAAATCTCTAAACATTTCATACTACACTTCTATCCCCACTACCATGTAGACTACATTGAAGAATACTCTGATTCTGGATTTTTCTCTACCATGATGGTTCCTCGACCATATCTTGATCCACTATATGATAGGTCGTATAATTCTGAGCCAAATTTCGACAACCGTCATAAGAGAAACACCATGTCTCCCTCATCAACATGGATCCCCCCTAAGAGGCCTGGGACACTAAACCTATGTCCAAGGATCAACACCTAAAGTATCATACATAATTGGATCACTATAACTATAATATGCTTCCCACTGACATGGTCTTAGATATTGGGTTCCCACTACCAACACCCATTGTTGGTGCCACATCTCCCTAGAAGTTATCTACCACCAAGGATTGATCATTCACCCCATTGTAGGTAGGAAAATAAAGGATGACATTGGATCCCTAATATATTGGATTAATCCCTAATGAAATGTTTATGATCAGAAGAACATATCCCAAACCATTTCATCAGATTAATTCAAGAGCCTAGTATTTGTCCATGATTACTTTTCCACATTCAGATTGTCCTTATATAGACATAAAATATCTAAAATGCACACTGATCACAACAAGGCCCGATATAACTCTTTCCAAAAGAGTTTCTCAAATTATGACCAGAAGAGAGATATATTATCTTGTGATGGAGTCACTATACTCCACTATCACCTAGTAGATCCCTAAATATATAATTCAACTTGTACCACCCTTTAATATGATGTAATCCTCATAAGAGGGGAAATGCTAGTAACATCATCTAGTAGGTCCTCATAGACCTGGGGATCTGGAACACCATAAAACAAGGGAGGTTACATCATCTTAAACTCATGTAGTACACTCAACCTATGATCACCCATAACTAGAATGTCTAATGCTAAATGTTGGTCAATAGGTGGTATTGTAGCTGGTAAACCACCTATAGGTGATATGTCTTGTAAATTACCCTAATGGTAATCCTCATAAATTAGTGGATCATCCACATGATTATGCAGGGTATTGTTGGAATGATGTATGCCATGAGGTATCCTGAAATAAAATAATATGTACCAATGTCAAATGTGTATATTTGGGGAGCTAACTCAAGAAGGACATGGAAACCCCAACTCATTATTGTATGATGCAATTACATAAATGATTCCATTCAACCAATGTCTACATGTACCAAGTACAATGTCAGGAGATCAGAGTACTTTGGTATGGATTTGATGGCCATCACACCAACACTATGGTCCCTAGTCTGAAGGCTAAACTCGAAACAATAAAAATTGTTCCCCCAAAACAATTTAATAGAAACTGATCCTAATGTTGAACCAACTACTCTGAAATCACACCTTCACGACCCAACCCACAGTGTTCTATCCCATTACTACCCTATGTTCGCCACTAATAGGATAGGGGATGGAGACCAGTGCCATATAGGCTTATCCCACCAATGGGGGAAATTTGACTTAATTATCTATATAGATGTACAAATGTAACGCCCCGACCCTAGTTACCCAGAGTCGGTGCATTATTACATAACATTGGCATGATCACAAGAAATATCAAATCTCGAAAGACCGATTAGTTTAGTAGCCTTGGAAACACTAGATACATCCATAAAATTTTACATTACTTCATAAAAAAACATCTTGTCTTCATATCCCCTCATACTATCCCTGTAGGTCATTCATAAATTACTTCTTCATAATCCTGGGAAAAATAAAACATTGAAAGGGGTGAGCTCAGATGCTCAGTAAGGATAACATTATAGCAGAAGCTTTCATAAATAAGCATAAACACTTAAGGCAGTTTATAACTAAAACAAAAGCCTTTTAAACATGAACATCAGCATAAAATGGAAAAGATATAATAAAATAATTACATTTACTTACTCACATGGATATTCTACTAGTCGAACAATCCCATGCATTATCAATAACCACTTTCATAATGATGGAATGCATAATGCCCGACTATCATAACCACATAGCCAAGGCCTCGTGTCAAGACTACAAATAAGATTTTGCCAAGGCCTTGTGCCAAGACACTAGTTTGTCTCATGAGACCTACCGATGCATCAAGGAGCTATAGCAGGCCCCACCCGTCACTTATTAAGTCCAATTCATTCCTCATATGAAAAGGTTTAAACATAACATAAACATTCGTATTAAAACTAGCATACGAAATGTCAATACTTTTACCACAAACCATGAATGGTATAAAAATAGAACATCCACAGTCAAACATAAATCATTCGATACAATATGGATGATTTTATTGTATCACATTAACTCAATCAAGAATAATGCAGGATGTTGAGATAGATGAAAATAATCATCAAAACTATTTGAGAGAAATATCCCCTTTTCTTGAAAACATTTAAATGTCACACTATTTGTCAAGAAGCCATTTAAAAATAGAATTTTGAATCAAAGTGTCCCATACCACTTTGAAACTTTTAAAAGGAGTTTTAATTTTAAAACTTTAATGTCCATATAAATAAATCCTTAAATCCATTTTTTTAAAACATGGACATTAATGGGAAAGATTTAGAAGAATAAGTCTTTAAAACATTTAAAAATGGTATTTTAGTTAGAGTTTCTAACCAAAAGAACGACACTTGAATACAAATAATTGAGGTAATCAAAACTTTGTAATATCATTAGAATAAAGGGATTCATGATATACTATGTCAAAGTACATTATATACACCACATAAAAGTGATTTGGTGTATAACAACAAAGAAGTCTCAATGGAATTTAAATTGAGATGAAATATCTCATAAAGGCTGTATCCTTAGGTTAAGGATAAATCAATGACATAGTTATGTGTGAAAAATATAAATACACTAAATATGATTGGATATTTAGTTTAAATCAATCAGATGACATTTACACATATTCTTGTAAATACAACACCAAAGAATTGTATATTTAACTCAACAAATGGAGATTGAGTTAAAATTACTCTTATCAAGTTCATACCGATCACTTGAGAATTTATTAATAGTGTGATTATGTGTATCAAAATTATATCCACAAAAAAGGGAGTGGAAATTATGACATAATCAAATGAATAGTGATTCCACACATAATATTGGAGTAATATAATCAATGAAATATGCGTAAAGCCAAATGAGTGGAAATTGAAATTTCAAATTCCCTTATCAATTAGGTAACTTAAGAAACATAAACCCATGAAAGAAGTATCATACCATGATGATGTAAATACACATAAATTAAAGTATATTACACAATGCATACAATCATGGGCATTACACATACACCACATGCAATAAATAAGTGGTGAACAATGGAATTCTCACGAGATTAAGAGTGAGATAAGAAACCCATTACCACGTTAATCAACTGAGTCGTATGGCCAAAAGTTAATAACCATCAAATGATTTACAGAATAACATGAATATAAAGATAATAATGATAATATATATCAAATGGCAGTACACAATACACCACTTTAAAAGATTTAGTGGCGAATAATGGAAATCTCACCGAATTGAAAGTGAGATAAGAAAATCCCTTACTTTGTACTTTTTCCTTGGTCGACGGTAGGTTAAACTCCTGTATAATGGTGAAATAATTGTTATTTAATTATACAAGAATAATTTACTTTAATATGATATCATATATGATCTTTTAACATTGATTTGTTAATAATATCTTAGAATTATCGTCATTTCGAGTGTTAACGGGTTCATTTTACTTTATATTCTTTGTTATGTGAGCCATATTCATTGTTAATGGGATGTATATTATTCATATCCAGAATGATATCAAGTCCTTAGATACTATTTTTAAATCATCAAATTATAATTATACTTGAATGTATATGATGGAGAATGAATCTCATCACGTTCGTGGAGACGGTAGTCCGTACGTACGCACGAGCGACAATATCATTTTTTTGATATTAAAATAATATATAATTGGATGGTATATCATATATACAGAATCATTATCATGTTATATTTATTATTTACATGAGTTACACATCATTATTATACCCATCCAAATAATAATAAATTGAATAACAATTACACCACGACGTGGAGACGGTAAGTCGTACGTACGCACATATGGTGACATGTTATTCAAAGGATGGATAGAATTCTGAATATGGTTGTACCATATTTATAATAACATAACAGTATATATATGATACTGGAGTTATTATTTTATAATGGTAATAACAATGAAAGAGGAAGTGGAAGAAGAAAGGAACTTGAAAAGGGGTGGTGAAAACATTACCTCTTCTTCGGGTTCTTCTTTTTGATTTGATCAAAAGGGCTCTTTGGTTGGCTTTCAGATCAAACTAAGGCATCTAGGTTATAGTTAGGGAAGTTGATATATTATTTGGGCAGGGGTTGGCCGAACCAAAGGGCTTTTAAGGTGTGAAGAAATGAGAAGGAGGAGTGCCCTTTTATAAGAGGGGTGAGGGGAACCTTTGGAAAAGCTAGAAATATTAATTTATAATAAATTCATATTCTGTTTATAATGGATCCAAAGTTTATTATTTAAATGTTAAGGTGGGGATGGGTCGAAAAAAACTCAATCAATTGAATTTAGACAGGTTTGGGTCATTATATTAACCTTATCTTTAAGTATTAACTCTTAGTTAATTAGTTTCACTTTTACAATGTCTCTTTGTATTTTTATATTATATGGTTACTAAAATTACTATATAAATCCAAGAGACCCCCAAGTAGTCCATTAATGATGAAACTATCATGATATAAGTCACTTGGGCGAACCTTAGATTTTTAGGAATTTAATATCAATTAATAATATAATATTAGTTTTAAGAACTCTTTTATATCAATTTTGACACAATTCAATAGTTGATTTTTGTGAAACTCATAACAGATTTATTACTTAGAAAAAAGTCAATTAAATCAATTATAATAAATAATATTATCCTATAAAATTATTTTAATTCATTAAAAGTTTCATATTATATTTATTTGGGTATTTATAATATCAATTATTTTAATTTTTCACTATTAATGTAATTAACTCATCATCATTGTGTCATAAATAAATTAAATTATTTAATGTCTAAAAATTATAAATAAAATATAATTATGTATTAAATCTTTTTATCTTTCTAATGAATATTTATAATCTAAAATACAACATATATAACCCTCTGTAACAATTGTTTTGTTAAAAGATATATGCTTGTGTCATTTTGGTATTTATTTTAACTTAATTAAAATAAAGTGTCATTATCACTTACAAGTGGATCCATGGGGTCCCAAAATCGACCCAAAGATGCCCATGGTCGACCATGTATCAACCAATAGGGTTAAGACACGTTTAAGGGTAATTTAGAATTATTATAATATTATTCTTTTAACCCTTGTTTACGGGATTTACCCTTTAACCATGGTAAATAAAATATTTACCGAAGTAATTATCCAAAATGTTTAAAAATAAAGGTTACCTATTTACACAATTTGAACATCCTGATTCCAAATATGGAATCAATTTTTTAAAATTCAAAACACAGAAGTGGCAGAAATTAATTTAAAATTAATTCTTGTTGTTAAAATAAAAAACGTGTTTTTTAGAGATAATAACTATCAAAAGATTGTCACTTGTTTATGTCTGGTTTAAATGTGAAATTATGTTCAATGACCCACATTGTATTACATGGTAAAAATATATTCTAAATATACTTTAAAACCACTAAAATTCATAATTTATCACTATTAATTATTTTGATTAAAAAAGTTGTTTTTAATTAAAATTTAGTAATTTTCACTATTCATCAAAATATGAAAGTTATCCGAAAAGTACCAAAATTTCACCCTAGGCTAATTTCGATATTACGAATCCAAAAATGAAGTCCATTTTTAGAGATAGAATTTATAAAATTTAAAAAATTAGGTATTACTATTCATAACGGCTAGTTTGATTAGTTATGGTGTGTTAAAATCTTGAAGTTGCGTACAATGCACAACATTGCATTATTCGAAAGGAAACATACTGAGGAATCTTGGGGTGTTACATTCTCCCCTCCTTCAATAAATTACGTCCTAGCAATTTTTAAAATTTTTATTGGGAATATAATGGAAACTCCCACATCAGAAAAAGAGTCAATAAAACTATCACTTTAAAAGAACGAAAGAGAGGTATAAGGGTCATCCAAGACAACCCATACTAGGATTCCATGTAGGAAAACATGGATATAGATGATAAACTAAGTGTCATTTTCTGATGGAGAGGGATAGAAATCATGATCAGGAGAAAGTTAACAATAAAAAAACCACAAACTTGTGTTGGGACAAATGACCATTAGTCTCCAAGTAGAAAAGTAAACGGACAACATTTTTTTTAAGTTACATTACATAAGGAAGAGGAATTCATTTATGATATTGAATAGGAACATTAAGAGATATACTTACATTTTAGGTAGAGTTTCATTGTTTAATAAATTTCCACCACTAAATCAATTTTTTAAACAATGAATATTCAAGAAGACTTGGTCCCACTGGAAGAGCTAGAATAAACTTCTATAGAATCACATGATCCATGTAGGATAAACTATACATTTACATTGTCTTTGAAGATTAATCAAAACGAAAATGGTTAGTGAATGATATAATGATCCCCCAAAAGTATATTCCTTGAGATAAATATGCACTAATCTTGATTTCGAAAATTAAACCAACAATACCCCAAAGTTAAATAAATACCATTCAATAATAAATTTTCCTTAAAATCATTCAATATAATCCAAACTAATATTGAAACCCAAAACATAGAATAATTTGATTATGTAGTCTTCCATGTTAAATTGTATCTCCAAATGACATCAAATACTCTTAAATTCACATACTTAAAAGTAATTAACATCATCACATATTCACTGTTATAGGTTAATCATTTCCATAAATAACCCAAATCACTATAAATCCACAATAAAAACGTAGATAAAAATCCACCATTACTCTTCAAATGAAACCCCATTGTACTCTATTTTTCATGGGTATATAGTGTTCCCAACAAAGCGAACATCTTCCAAAATAACATTTATCACTTAATCACCAAATCATTTTCCTATAGCAAGGGTATTCATTTGATAAGACATAAGAACCCAAATAAACTTATTATTGATCAATAAAATCATTTAACTAAAAAAAGTCACACTAACCAGGGACTTCACGTAGTCCAGTGGTAGGCGATAAATCCCAATCGCACTTTGGTTGTGGGTTCGATTCCCACAGCTTTGTCCGACGCGACGGGTTTTCACACGGTCTACGTGTTGTCCTTTTTCAAAAACTATATTTTATAATATTACCAAAATGAGATAAATTACTCAAAATAACATAATTAACAAAAAATGTTATATCATACCTTGCATTTTCATCCCAAATTATAATAACTTATAATTTTCTCAAACTCCAATGATCATATAAAACCAAATGGTTATTTATACCAATATCCACAAGAGAAGAGACAATTCTTCCTCAAATATCATTCTCACATGAAAAAATGCGGGGTTACAAATACAAGAGAAAATTATTCCAAAGTAAACCCATCAACAAGGAGTACTAATACTTTTTAAATTTTTCTCCAACCATTTATTTCCACATAACTTCTTCTTTGAACAAGAAAATATCCTATAGAACAGGAAATTCACTCGGGTAATGGCCAGGTCCCCTACATTTACGGAAAATGATTGTAAATGGAATCTTGGGACCATTTTTATCTTCTTCCATAGTACTCTTCATTTTTCTTCGGCAATTCTTCACTTTATGTCCTTCCTTCCCGCACGTTAAACATTTCGTTGTCCCATTGAGACACTTTCCTGGGTGTCTCTTTCCACATTTCCTTCATGATGAAAATTGAGGGTTCTTTTCTCCATAGTCTCCATTGCTGGAGCTCTTATCATTTATCACCTTTCCCTTCCTTGTTGAGTCTTGGAGTTGGTTTATATATATATTGTTGATCATATTTTTGGAATACTGATTTGGCATAAAGACGATATCTTTTATGCTTATCAACATTCCATTTTGTTGCTCATTTCCACCACCGTTCCCACCTTGTACATCATTCTCAAAGTCACTATGACTTCCTTGGAATCCAGCCATTGACTAAAACCAGAAAGCATTATGTGAGTAACAGTAGTCGTAAAATCATTTAGAGATTAAAATGTCACCATATTATCAATTTGAAACATATTAGGATTAACCAAGGTCATTTACTCTCATCTTATATATATATTACTTAAATCAGTTTGTAATGAAAATGTAAATTATCCTAAGCATATCCCCCAGGAGTGTCGTAACCAAGAGTGCAGCAAGGCCCGTTGTTGTGCACCAGTTCCCGTTCGAGTCTAGCTCAAAGTGGTGTTTTTGGGTTTTACCCCTAGGTACATCTGTGCCAGAGCCGCCTCTACCTGCTCGTATCCATACAGAGATGTATTTCTTGGAAAACTCACAAAATCTCTACAATACCAAAATTCTAGGAAGTTCTTTTATACTAATCCTCAATGTTCATCTTAAGTCTACGTGCTCTAATCTGAGTTTATCTAAAGATAGCTTCCAAGGTTTGTACTAAACTTCCTCTGATACCAACTGTAACGCCCCAACCCTAGTTACCCAGAGTTGGTGCATTATTACATAACATTGGCATGATCACTAAAAAATATCAAATCTCGAAAGACCGATTAGTTTAGTAGCCTTGGAAACACTAGATACATCCATAAAATTTTACATTACTTCATAAAAAAACATCTTGTCTTCATAATCCCCTCATACTATCCCTACAGGTCATTCATAAATTACTTCTTCACAATCCTGAGAAAAATAAAACATTGAAAGGGGTGAGCTCAGATGCTCAGTAAGGATAACATTATAGAATAAGCTTTCATAAATAATCATAATCACTTAAGGCGGTTTATAACTAAAACAAAAGCCTTTTAAACTTGAACTTCAGCATAAAATGGAAAAGATAAAATAAAATAATTCCATTTACTTACTCACATGGATATTCTACTAGTCGAACAATCCCATGCATTATCAATAACCACTTTCATAATGATGGAATGCATAATGCCAGACTATCATAACCACATAGCCAAGGCCTCGTGCCAAGACTACAAATAAGATTTTTCCAAGGCCTTGTGCCAAGACACTAGTTTGTCTAATGGGACCTACCGATGCATCAAGGAGCTATAGCAGGCTCCACCTATCACTTATTAAGTCCAATTCATTCCTCATATGAATAGGTTTAAACATAACATAAACATTCGTATTAAAACTAGTATACAAAATGTCAATACTTTTACCACAAACCATGAATGGTATAAAAATAGCACATCCACAGTCAAACATAACTCATTCGATACAATATGGATGATTTTATTGTATCACATTAACTCAATCAAGAATAATGAAGGATGTTGAGATAGATGAAAATAATCATCAAAACTATTTGAGTGAAATATCCCCTTTTCATGAAAAGATTTAAAAGTCACACTATTTGTCAAAAGCCATTTAAAAATAGAATTTTGAATCAAAGTGTCACATACCACATTGAAACTTTTAAAATGGGTTTTAATTTTAAATCTTTAATGTCCATATAAATAAATTCTTAAAACCATTTTTTTAAAACATGGACATTAATGAGAAAGATTTAGAAGAATAAGTCATTAAAACATTTAAAAATTGTATTTTAGTTAGAGTTTCTAACCAAAAGAGCGACACTTGAATACAAATAATTGAGGTAATCAAAACATTGTAATATCATGAGAATAAATGGATTCATGATATACTATGTCAAAGTACATTATATACACCACATAAAAGTGATTTGGTGTATAACAACAAAGAAGTCTCAATGGAATTTAAATTGAGAAGAAATCTCTCATTAAGGCCGTATCCTTAGGTTAAGGATAAATCAATGACATAGTTATGTGTGAAAAATATAAATACACTAAATATGATTGGATATTTAGTTTAAATCAATCAGATGACATTCACACATATTCTTGTAAATACAACACCAATGAATTGGATATTAAACTCAACAAATGGAGATTGAGTTAAAATTACTCTTATCAAGTTCATACCGATCACTTGAGAATTTATCAATAGAGTGATTATGTGTATCAAAAGTATATACATGGAAAAGGGAGTGGAAATTATGACATAATCAAATGAATAGTGATTCCACACATAATCTTGGAGTATTATAATCAATGAAATATGCGTAAAGCCAAATGAGTGGAAATTGAAATTTCAAATTCCCTTATCGATTAGGTAACTTAAGAAACATACACCCATGAAAGAAGTATCATACCATGATAATGTAAATACCCATAAATTAAAGTATATTACACAATGAATACAATCATGGGAAGTACACATACACCACATGCAATAAATAAGTGGTGAACAATGGAATTCTCACGAGATTAAGAGTGAGATAAGAAACCCCTTACAACGTTAATCAACTGAGTCGTATGGCCAAAAGTTAATAACCATCAAATGATTTATAGAATAAAATGAATATAAAGAGAATCATGATAATATATATCAAATGGTAGTACACAATACACCACTTTAAATGATTTAGTGGCGAATAATGGAAATCTCACAGAATTGAAATTGAGATAAGAAAATCCCTTACTTTTTACTTTTTCCTTGGTCGAAGGTAGGTTAACCTCCTGTATAATGGTGAAATAATTGTTATTTAATTATAAAAGAATAATTTACTTTAATATGATATCATATATGATCTTTTAACATTGATTTGTTAATAATATCTTAGAATTATCGTCATTTCGGGTGTTAACGAGTTCATTTTACTTTATATTCTTTGTTATGTGAGCCATATTAATTATTAATGGGATGTATATTATTCATATCCAGAATGATATCAAGTCCTTAGATAATATTTTTAAATCATCAAATTATAATTATACTTGAATGGATATGATGGAGAATGAATCTCATCGCGTTCGTGGAGACGGTAGTCCGTACGTACGCACGAGCGACAATATAATTCTTTTGATATTAAAATAATATATAATTGGATGGTATATCATATATACAGAATCATTATAAAGTTATATTTATTATTTACATGAGTTACACATCATTATTCTACCCATAAAAATAATAATAAATTGAATAATAATTACACCAACACGTGGAGACGGTAAGCCGTACGTACGCACGTATGGTGACATGTTATTCAAAGGATGGATAGAATACTGAATATGGTTGTTCCATATTTATAATAACATCACAGTATATATATGATACTGGAGTTATTATTTTATAATGGTAATAACAATGAAAGAGGAAGTGGAAGAAGAAAGGAACTTGAAAAGGGGTGGTGAAAACATTACCTCTTCTTCGGGTTCTTCCTTTTCATTTGATCAAAAGGGCTCCATAGGTTGGATTTCTGATCAAAATAATGCCTCTAGGTTATAGTGATGGAAGTTGAGATAGTATTTGGGAAGGGGTTGGCCGAACCAAAGGGCTTTGAAGGTTTGAAGAAATGAGAAGGAGGAGTGCCCTTTTATAAGAGGGGTGAGGGGCACCTTTGGAAAATCAAGAAATATTAATTTATAATAAATTCATATTCGGTTCATAATAGATCAAAAGTTTATTATTTAAATTTTAAGGTGGGGAGGGGTCAAAAAAAACTCAATAAATAGAATTTAGACAGTTTTGGGTCATTATATTAACCTTATCTTTAAGTATTAACTCTTAGTTAATTAGTTTCACTTTTACAATGTCTCTTTGTATTTTTATATTATATGGTTAATAAACATACTATATACATCCAAGCGACCCCCAAGTAGTCCATTAATGATGAACCTATCATGATATAAGTCTCTTGGCCGAAGCTTAGATTTTTAGGAATTTAATATCAATTAATAATATAATATTTGTTTTAAGAACTCTTTTATGTCAATTTTGACACTATTCAATAGTTGATTTTTGTGAAACTCATAAAAGATTGATTACTTCGAACAAAGTCAATTAAATCAATTATAATATATCATATTATCTTATAAAATTATTTTAATTCATTAAAAATTTCATATTATATTTATTTGGGTATTTATAATATCAATTATTTTAATTTTTCACAATTAAAGTAATTAATTCATCATCATTGTGTCATAAATAAATTAAATTATTTAATGCCTAAAAATTATAAATAAAATATAATTATGTATGAAATCTTTTTCTCTTTATAATGAATATTTATAATCTAAAATCAATCATTTATAACCCTTTTTAACAATTGTTTTGTTAAAAGATATAAGCTTGTGTCACTTTTTTATTTATTTTAACTTAATCAAAATAAAGTGTCATTATCACTTACAAGTGGATCCATGGGGTCCCAAAATCGACCAAAAGATGCCCATGGTCGACCATGTATCAACCAATAGGGTTAAGACACGTTTATAGGTAATTTATAATTATTATAATATTATTTTTTAACCCTTGTTTACCGGATTTACCCTTTAGCCATGGTAAATAAAATATTTACCGAAGTAATTATCCAAAATGATTAAAAATAAAAGTTACCTATTTACACAATTTGAACATCCTGATTCCAAATATGGAATACATTTTTCCAAATTCAAAACACAGAAGTGGCAGAAATTAATTTAAAATTAATTCCCATTGTTAAAACAAAAAGCGTGTTTTTTAGAGATAATAACTATCAAAAGATTGTCACTTGTTTATGTCCGGTTTAAATGTGTAATTATGTTCAATGACCCACATTGTATTACATGGTAAAAATATATTCTAAAAATACTTTAAAACCACTCATATTCATAATTTATTACTATTAATTATTTTGATTAAAAAAGTTGTGTTTAATTAAAATTTAGTAATTTTCACTATTCATCAAAATATGAAAGTTATCCGAAAAGTACCAAAATTTCACCCTAGGCTAATTTCGATATTCCAAATCCAAAAATGAAGTCCATTTTTAGAGATAGAATTTATAAAATTTCAAAAATTAGGTATTACTATTCATAATGGCTAGTTTGATTAGTTATGGTGTGTTAAAATCTCGAAGTTGCGTACAATGCACACCATTGCATTATTCGAAAGGAAACATACTGAGGAATCTTGGGGTGTTACAACAAATCTCCAAGACCACACAATACAAGAATTTAAATAACATAATCAATTAATACATACCTATATTATATTTCAAACAGAGTGTGACAATAATGTAATAAAAGAGTAAAAAATGAAAAAATATAAACACAAAAAAAAATTATAAATCCTGAAACCTACTCCAGGGGTTGGAACAAAGGTCTAATTAATGCTCCCATAAAGCACATCAATTTGACAAGATCAATCTACACTCTTCAATATCCATGTCTATGAGGGACACCGTTAAAAACGGCCATCATTAAAATAATGAACAACACATATGTGTAGATCACATTTAGGGATGAAGATAACAATACCGAGTTGGAAACCCTAAAAACAGTAAAATAAAATAACAATGTATAGTTATATTGAATCACGGATATAACAATAAATGTATTAAAAATAGAAATATATACTCCAAAAAGACACCACATCACTATGTGGTCATAACCAACTTTCATCCATATTATTCTACTTGAAGAAACACTTCTGATAGTAGAATCCACTCCATGAAATATGTTATCACTAGAAACACTCATATGAGTGGTGATGGTTATTTGGCTCATCCCATAAAACATAACTAGTCTAATATGATCTTGATACTTAGATAGAGGTTCATACCCAAAACATCGAGGGGAAACCATGAACCTAATCTGGATCAACTCATTACGTAACAGATTATATAAGAATCATATCAAGAACCCAACTGATATGACAAAGATGATGGTCGATCAACACCATGATCATGGCGGTCATGTCGATTATGCAAACCCCACTGAAGGAATATAGATAATATTTTATCACACTCCAATATCATGTAGGGACACCATAAACTCTATCTCAGGCTTTGAATCCATATGGGATAAGAAGTATACGATATGGATATAATGTTTCATTGTACCCTTGGGGAAATGGACCAAGGGAACACAATTAACAGATATTGGTTTATACTAAAGGAATGAAGAGATAAAAATAACCTTTATGTGGAAAACAACATGTACTAGGAAAGAAAATATTGTATAGGTGTCCCTGTGTATACCAGTGTGGAAAAGCCTATTACAACATGTAAATATTTAATTACATGCAATGTAGAAAAGATAAAAAGTGTGCAACGGTCACCTGACACCTTCCCATGTAATGATGATTGTGTCCATGTACCGCTGCATGTTTTTGTGATCGGATTGTATATAGGTAGTCGTTTCCATGTCCAAGAACACATTATGCCACTGGATGTGTAATTTTTTTAGAGTCCATACATGTACATTTTGATATACTTGTCAAGACATCATGGAGGAGTCAGATGGTGTGTGACCATGTCACACGACCTTTGATATTTAACTTGGTTTAGAAACCCTATTAAGTCATAGAGGGTGGGGCGGATCCCACACAATGAGTAACACTGGGTTACACACCTTGAATCCTGGGATTTTCAAGATATTTTGTTTCTCCTCCTTGTCTCTTACACATGCGGTGGCAACCAAAATCCTTACTGGAGATTATAGATTGAGGTTTGTCTAAGGCTTTCTTTCATTGTCATCTAGAGTCTGGGAATTGAATATGCTCAAAAATATCCTCGTCGAGCCACCGAAACCCTACTTCAAAAAATGAAAAGAGAAAACCCAAAAACTATTTAATCTACCACTGAATGTCCACTGACATCATTGAACCATGATAAAAATATCATTAATGAACCACAACAAACTTATTGATCTAATGTGTTGAATAATGTTCAAATAACTATAAAATTCTCGTAATTCTTCAAACCATTGACCAAAGGAAACACCAATGATGAATACACAAAGAGTGAGGGAAGAAAACCACAATCCATAAAATTTTAGTAATGAACCTCAACCTATGTTCATTCTACCTCGATTTATTATCATAGAATTAGATGAACAAAAAGGATTAAAACTCATGGAAAAATTAAAAATCAATAAATTTAATTCAACAGATGATGCACATATCAATTTGGGACATGGAATCAATCCTTGTTCATCTATAATTAAATAATGGAATGGAAAACACAAGAAAAAACATCTTACATAGAGTTTGTATTGACCATTTAAGAAGAACAGCTGAGTTTCCATCAGTGTTGAGATCTTTGAACTATGTTGGCGCAATGATCCTCGATCTGTTCCAGATCTGATATCAATTTCCCAGAACAATATCCTCTATAAATCACTTCAACTCTAAGGTTTAGCATCCAACCATGGGGAAAACACTATAACCGCATATATATAAACAAAACTATTCACTACATCAAATAAAATACATTTACTCAAATAATAAATATATTTTACCATTTATTTGTACATGACAACATTTCCACAAATTCCCCAAACTGGCAAAGGCTATAACACACCTAAGGTAAAACCAATGTTTTTTTATGTCAACGGTTCCCCCAATGTTTTTTTATTTGGTCCCATGTTCATTATTAATTCCACATTTTATTGACGACAACAAGAACATGTTATTTAATACATTTAATATATTTCAATCATTCATTATGGGAAAATCAGTCTTTATAATCACAAGTAGTCTTAGTAATTGGTCAGGAAAATAATCCATATAATATCCAAAAAATAATACACAAAATCTCTGTACCATTATAATGATGATGGTTGCAGATCACAACACGGTGTTTTATGATTCCCCTCTAGCAGCTCATTCCAGAGGACGTTGTTGGGTTTTCATGTATTTATCACCAATGTTTGAGAATCTTATGGCCCTAGTAAGCCTAAAAATATAGGTATTTACCATGGAATTTCTATAATTTACCCTTATTCTTTATTATATGGTACTATTTTATAATATCATTAACATAATAGGATGAAAATTTAATTTCCTCTAATTTGGGGCTCCAGATATTTTTTCTTTATTACCGAAGATCATATTTTATTATCTTTCCCCTAATATTAATAATTTGTTGGAGATATATAATTCTTTGGAAACTATTTTCAAAATGTGATGGAAATTTCTTTTTATTAAAAATGGATGTATTTTATTTGTTTTTGAAGAGAATTAAATATCCATATTTTTATATCTCTTATTTTCAAAAAAGAAAGAAATGGTTTTGTTTTTAAAAGGTGAGGCATACGTAATAGTTTATTCAAGTACACACACTCAGTTATAATAATAAGACCAATAAATTTTTCAATATTTTTAACAAATGCTACAGCTTCTAAAACTGGAATGTTCAACATAGAGTAATGTTGTTTTGTTGGTTGTAGGTGAGTTGGAAGGTCACATGGTGGTATGTCTGGTTTTATTCCATCTCTACTTATAGTTTAGTATTTTTTTTATAGTTTTATTTATTCATTTATATGATGATCATTGGAAAATTAATTCCTATCTATATATTCCTGAAGCCTAACAGTAGTTTACATACTGGGAGGATTGATAATGCCTCCAAGGCCTTATCATAGGCCAGCTCTGGTGATTATCTTAGGGTTTACCATTGTGGGTTCATGTAATGCTATATCTTTGAAAATAAATTTATATCTGTGCATCAATGATAATGATCTCATAATGAAAGAAAATATAATTTCAAATAACCAAAACTCACAATCATGGCCATATTATAATACACTATCAAATTATGGGAAGTGGTATTCACTATATCCCAACCTATTTTGTTTAATTAGACCCACTGATACATTTAGGGGTAAAATTATTATACCCCACCCGTCACATAATTATATGTAATACATTCAACATAAGATTCATGAATATTTTCTATAAAATTACCAAATTAATAACATAAAAAATGAATATAAAAATATATATACAATGAATGATACAATATTTGAATACCTTTTCTGCCTTTGTTAGTCATCAATAATCATCATAAACGTCAGTATTTTCCCCATGTTAAAAAATTGGATAACATGATCATAGATCGTCAAGAAAAATTAGTTTGATGGTCAAACAATAGATAGTTAAATTTCCAAAAATAATATATAATGGATCAACAATATATTGAATTCCAATACCCTTATCTATAATAACAATAAATATTATTTTTATGTGAACATCTTCTAATTTGAATTTATAAAATGATATGTTTACATTGTTTTTTTATCAGTATATGGTTAAGTCAATTCTATTAGTACATGATCATAAGAAACCCATAGAAATAATGTTGATAGTTATAGAATAATAAACCATTAGTGAAACAATATAATAATATGAGAATGTTTATCTAAATAATAAACAGCCTAAAAACTATTCTAATGGTATCACAAAAGAAGGTATTAAGAATTGAAATTTCTGATACCACAAGTTTAATCAACCAATTTATAATATAAAAATATATATTACAGTATTAATCAAGAATTATAAACCACATTTGGTTAAATTATTTTGTAAATGATAAGTTAAATGAAAGGAAAAAAATAAAATATCATTTATAAAAATTTTGTAACATTGACATAAAATACAAATTTATAAGATGATTTAAAAGGAAATTTTTAAAAATATAATTTGAATGTCATTAAAAACATAAATTCTAAGATTTTTATCCTAGATCCTTGATATTATATAAATATTATATAGTATAAAAGAATATTATAATACAAAACTGGTGAAATTAAATATAAAAAATGTTTTTATTATTTTCAAAATACATTGGTTAAAAAACAAAATTTTAAGAATAGTGAAAACAATAATTTTATTAAAACAAAATTATATTAAATTGTATTATAAAATATCATATAATAATATTTTTTTCCTTATAACCCTATAATTTTGTCTAAAAGTTCAATAATAACAATTATAAGTCAATTAATGTAGATATGTGTTAGAAATATCATTTATGGATGCAATACTAAGGAAGATTTAATAATTTGAAATGGAATTTGTGTTGTAAAATATAAGACAACAGGATAATATCAAATAAGATAATAGAAGAGATGGATTTACACAACTTAAATGAAATATGTTCAATTTAATGTTCATTAATCAATTAATTAAAATCATGTTAATGAAAACTCTTACGATTATTGAAACTCATTATTCAAAATAAAATGGTAGAAAATGGGTTGATTTGGATATGTTTATAAAATTAATTAAAAGGAAATAATTTCTATATCATTCAGTGATAATAAATAAATAAAATACCATATAAAGGAATCATGGTTCATGAAATGTATCGTTTCATAATGAATTAAAATTTAGACCAAGGAAACCCTTACAGCTTGAGTTGCATTAAAATCAAAACCCATTGATAGAGATGAATTGAAATTAATGATAATATAACTTAACTATTATAAGATTCGTGTTATAATATATATAAAAAAAATTATATGAACCACATAAATGAAATTAGGATCATAATACAAAAAATGTATCCAAGAGAGAAATTTTAGATGAAAACCCTTACCCCGATTGATAGTCATTATGTACTTTCACAATAAAAACTACATAATTAAATGAATTTAATTAATTAAATACTAAATATGATTACTCATAACAATAAACATTTATAATACACATTAATAATAATTATATATATATATATATATATATATATTCAGGTTTTACCTATTTTCAACTCCTCGTGTGGGTAATCTCAATCACTTTGATCGAGTTTAAAAAATGATGTTTGTATTCATTATTGTTACTTAGTTAGACATTATAATAATATATAATTTATTTTAATATTTGTTTCAATATAGTTTATAATTATTATTTTCCATTTCATTGTAGTTTTTGTTTCGATCAATGAGTTTTAATTAAACATTGAGCATATATCACTTTTTCTTAATAAATGAGGGTGGAATTCTTAATTAATGAGGTAAATATTCATATATCCATACTAGAACCAATATTCTTCAAAAAATATTTATACCATATTTTTTCATAAAAAATTCTCATGGTATTTTATATTTTAAATCCACACTATTAATCAAGTATATGGTTAAACAGAACCAAACAAGCACCAACCACGACTAATTGGAAATTATGACGTGGATTAGTAGTAATATCATTATCTTAATAACATAATTATATCATATATTTTATATCAGAATGATGTATTGTAATTTTTATTATTTAAAAAGGAATATAATTTATATAAAGTCATTACATAGATATAATATTATATTTTCATCTTAGTTTTATGATTTTAAGAAACTATACTAAGGATAATTGTTTGAAAACCATATAATTATTGGGTTATAAATTTTTTCATTTCATTAATATAAATATATCCATATATATCCTTTAGTAAATACTCATAACCATCCAAGTAAGTAGATGGTTGAATTAAAAATGATAATCAATAATTAAACAGAGGTGGTAATCCACAATTACATATAGTTGTTGATTTTTTCCATAGAATGAGACAAAAGAATAATATTTTTTATAACTTAAGAATAAAAAAAATATAGAAACAATTTATTAATATTCCCTTTCATACCTTAATTATATGGTTGTAAATTATTATGAAACACATTGTGTTGGGGAGGTTCTAGTCTGCACAATACTTGAATGACAATTTCACTTTTCATAATTGAAATGGAAATGGGTGATTCATGACTATTTCTATAGACTAACAGAAATAATTATTTAACAAATTCTAATATTATTACATAGTAATTATAACAATGTAATTTTAAATTATGAATATAAAGGAAGGAAGTTCTGTAAAAAAATACTACTCACATTAGAAATATTGAGATGTTTTAGGAAGATCCATTGGAAAATGATTGAATCGATGGGTCTCTTATGTTATGAAGATTAGAAGAGTGAAATAATATATAGGGTAATAAAATGGGGTAAGGATTCATGAGGAATCTAAATTTTAGTGAGTTCTATGATGGGGAGGTGAAAGAAACCTTTTATAAGTTGTGAGAATGAATTTTTTTTTGAATATTTCAACAAAACATAAATGGGGAACATGTTAAACTTGTCACATGGATAATGTTTTTTGAAAAAATTGTGCGTGTAATAGATATGGTCAATAAAAAACTCATATTGTAAATTATATACATTTTTTATAATTTTTCAATCCTTTGACCCCTAGAATTATTTCTTTTACCCATTTTTCATTTATCATAGTAATTAACATTTAACTAAGGTGACATATTATTTATTCCCCAGAAATAGGGTGATATTTATTAGATAATTTTGATGAAATATTTTTAAATTTGAAATAAATTTAATTTGCTTCAATTTATTTATGTGAGGTATCAAGACCATTTCTTTAGAAAATTTTACTAATGTTATAAAATATATAATTTGGGAGTTTAAATTAAAATAATATTTTTTGTAATTTAAATGTGAAGTATAAAATATAAATTTATAATTTTAGTAATGTTTAATAAATTTTGAAATAATGATTATACAAATATAAATCCCTAAAATTAATTGTAATTATAAAAATAGTGGTTTTAATTATTTACAAAAAAATAATTCTTCTTAGAAAAACCCAAAAATTAAATCATAA
The DNA here is from genome assembly GCA_963277665.1 of Viscum album. Taxonomy (NCBI): domain Eukaryota; kingdom Viridiplantae; phylum Streptophyta; class Magnoliopsida; order Santalales; family Viscaceae; genus Viscum; species Viscum album. The sequence goes on from OY728126.1 coordinate 191,950,499, forward strand.
AATTATATTATTATCATTAATGAAAAAATGATATATATTTATTCAAATTAAAATTAGGAAATAGTATAATTAAATATTTAAATTAAATTAAAAAATATAAAGGACAACTATTCATATTAGAAAATATCTATTAATAACGTTAAATATTCTTTATTCCTATTTATATCAATTAAAAATTTATTTATTATTAAAATATTATTCAGTCTATCAATATTTTATACTATTATATATTCATAATATTAATTGTTTGCTGGAATAGAAATTCTTATCACATATAAATGAAATATTTAGAAAATAATAAATTTCTAAGCATAAAATTATCATATTAGTTATTTCACAAATTGTATTTCATTTTTACAAAAAGTAGTTTTTTTTTTATTTTTTATAAATATTAAATAATATAGTTACTCTTATTAATTTCTAAAATTCAATGTCTATGATTTAATGGTGGATACCTATCATGGTTTTTTAGATCGTTGTTCTGTGTAGAGAAAGCTATCAAAAAAAATGGATTTATTTAGAGGCAACCATTTGTTAAAATTTATCAGTGTTACATTCCCTTATTTAATAAATTATTTACACATAATTAGTTTCGTTTTTTCAATGTAATTTTTATATATATCCAAATTATCAATACACTATTATATGATAATTAGTTTTTTAGGATGTGAAATGAGTTGTATTAATATGGAAAAATATAACTACTACACTATAAAGAGGGTGATTCCATTTTAAATTTAAAAAACACTTATAGTAAGGGAAGAATATATACATACATTATGAGTAACTTCCCATAATTTATTAAAATGATTTATATGATAATGAGGAAAATAAATTTTTTATTTATAAATCAATATTCAATAGTCAATGAACACATAATTGACCTATTAATTCCTAAAATTCATACTTACTCTCCCATAAATTAGTTGAAGCTTAATATTCTCTTACTTATTCCTATGGGTTTTCAGGTTTTTCCCTCATTATCCCTGAGATTTAAACATTAGGTTTCATAACATTAAACACTCTTATAAATGAAGAAACATAATTTTGAAACTTCTCTCTTTTTGTCATCACTAAATATATAACATTTAAATATACATTAAAGGATAATTACAGATCCTTATTCAAAATTTTTTGACATGTTTGAAAACAAATATTATCTCATTTATCTTCTTTACCAAATTTTTTCATGAGAATCCACAATATTTTTCATTTGTGTGTTTGGGAAATTTATTATGTTTGTATTATTATTTATATTTCATGATTTATGTTTTGGAATATTAATAAGGTTTCTTACTAAATATCCAATTTTAATAGGTAATTCGTTGGGGGTTATATCAACATTTTTTCTTTTCCCCATGGTTACTTATTGTTTAAACCACTACTAAAACCGTAAGATTTAAAATTAGCGACAATCATTATAAGGTCATTATTATAAATAATCACATGAAAATATAACCTCAAGATAAATATAATTATATCAATTCCATGTTGTCTAATAGTACATACAATAAAACTTGTATCAGAATTGGTTAAACCAGTATCATTCTTAGATTAACATATATCATCCTTGGTTAACAAATAGTTTTATTTAGTTGGGTTAACTCATTTGTTTTAATCAAATCCAAAAAATAGATATACAAATTTAATGTAAACATTCATAAAATATTATAAACCTCATAATCATTAAATTATATAAACTATAAAATAAAAAATTTAATTTATATAGGAAATAGAATACTGGGTAATTGTTCATTTACTTAAAAATCTCTATATTTTTATTGATATTATACATGGATAATTTCTAATTAGTGTGAGGATAATATCGGGTTAATGACACAGGGTTAGGGGTGAATCTTTGTGGGGTGACTTTGAATTGATTAAAAATTTATCACCTTTTTCACCTAAATCACTTATTATGTGAATATTTTTTATATTCTCCACTCATGTTTATGAATAATTAACAAAAAACACTAAATAAAATGTTACAAAATAATTATTTAATTAGTTTTCTCCCAATGTATATTACTGCATACCGGGTGTACCATTTATCACAAAATAAGGGGAAATATTCTAATATCAAATATCAATAAAATTATCGAGATATATCCAACATGAAATTTATGCAGTCATATAAACACAAATATTAAATTAATTCAGTTATAATTTTCATTTATTGTCTATGAAATCAGTCCTGTAAATATTTCAAGGTTATATTTTTCATGAAATAAATTCATTTATGTTACCCACTTTAAAATAATACTTCATTTAATTTTTTTTGAAAAAATTACAAGACTGTGTGCCATCATACCTCATCAATGATTTCTTGAATAAGTACATTCCATAGATAAAATGTTTGGTTGAAGTGTATTTATTATGTAATTTAAATGGATACTACCTATCCAGAGTGTATCCCTTGTTTCACTTCATCAAGATTAATCTGATCCTTATTTTTCCCATTAAAATAAAATTTATTTGATAACAAAATATTTTGAGCACATTCAAGATGTAGACTTCAAACTTATAGATAATCTGTGTTAAATTAAACATCTTAATCATGTATAAACTCTAATTTTGGAAATAAATAATATTAAAGATATCCATAGATATATCAGACTATGATGTAGACTTCCATAGTTATTGGAATGAATATTTCATCTTGATGATATAGAAATGTATTATCCTCAACTCAATTATCCCCGGGAATATGTTCAACAACATAAATTCCTTAAAAGTACTGAACAAACAAAAAATATATTGAAAAAGCTAGATGTCAAATACATTTTAGTAAGAGAAACAAAGATACGATTTTTTTTCACAGACATGATACTCCATTCATTAATCATCCTTCTGAGTGTTAACTCATCTTGAAAATATTTCTAAATTTATTGGAATATTTGGGAATCATGAAGACATTGTTTTCCAAAATTTCATTGAATGTAATATTATCCTCAACATTATCCATAAATGTACACTAATAACAAGGTTATTTATGACCAATTTTTATTGCTTCATCTTGATATCAAGTTATAAATAAAAAAATAACTGAAATATGTCCAGCCTTACTGCACCTTCCACATAGTACTATTAAGATTCTACGGTTACCTTTTTTGAAACGATCTTCTGAAAGTTATCATCATAATTTTAGAATTACCTAACTTACATTAGAATATTAAATAATTTTTTATTATCCTATTTATATTTATTTTGATAAATAAGATGGTTAAATTCTTTGTATTAAATTTTGATTATTCAAATATTTTTTATTACAATAACATAGTTCATTTGGTGTTCTCTTTATCACTTCATTCCTTTTATTTTTCTCTTTAGATGGTTTAACCTTATTTTTCTTATGATTTATACCATTCATTGTAATTACCGTAATTAATTATTTTTATTCATGGTGTAAAATCATTTTCCAAAAAATAATATGTTTAATATTTTTGGTGTTTTAATTATTTTGAAGTTCTTAGGTTTTTAAAAGTATCATTCTTCTTCAAATTTTTTCTTATTGTTGAATTTATTATATTATTTATAAAATTATAAGGAATGATCAATTTTAATTTTAGGAATATGTTATTTCAATGTTATGAAAAAAATCCAAATACATTTTAAAACATAAAACTGAGTTTGATAGAATATATTACACACAACAATGAGCCTCGGTGGACCACTAAATAATATAATTTAGATATGGCCATTATAAACTAGTTATTAAACTGGAAATAATGATTATGAATATTTATTTAATAATATATATATATATATATATTTATATTTATATTTAATACAAAAAAAATAAATTTATTGATAAAATTTTTGTTAATAATCAATTTATTTATATTATGGTTATTTTATTCTTCAAAAAATACATTTTCATCAAAATTGGATTTCATTTTTTAGAGAAAATATTAAAATTATTTTTTTGAAATTATACAAATTTAATATGATAAAATGGATATCATTTTTAAAATTATAATTTCAACATTATATTAGAATCTATTTTTTGGATTTTTCTGGAAAGATTGATTTTTCAATGTATAGTAAAAAAATATCGATTTTTGTATATCTGTACATTGTTTCTGTTGAAAAATACCCTTAATATTTTGTATTTGTTAATAAATTAATAGATTAATATTTTATTTATAATTAATAATATTAATTAGATATGAGTCAATATTATACATGTTCTTGTAATAAAATACTTTTAGACATAAATGACATTGTTTGGAATCCCATTTTTGCCACACATTACAAGATAAGTATAAAATAGATTTATACTATTTACAAAGAATAAATAAGGTAAAATAGATTAAATATCAATAATAAAAAATAAATAGTACTTAATATGGTCAACATTATTGTTTTCCTTAAGGAGAAGTAAAAATAGTAAAAATTCATCACCTCGGTATAAGGGTAAATCATGCCAACTAAGTTTTAAACTAAGAGATAATGACAACATTTTAAAAATGTAAAATTATTATATGAAGTTATATAAAAACATACCAAATTAATCTTAATTTTTATTTGATTATAGTAAAATTTTCTATGATAGTGACATGTATAAAATTTGATGTAAAGAAAGAAGAAAAATGACAATATATTTCTTTTATAAACATATTATTTGTTAAAATTGGGAAATAAAAAAATATTGAAAAAAAATATTGGTTATTATTAGAGTAATGATACTAATTTCAAGATTTCAATTTGTTTATAATTTTTATTAATTATATAATTACCTGAATTTCTTACGTAACATTGACACAATATTTTTTTAATCATTAGAAGAATAAAAAAACTGATTATAAAAACATTAAAAGTGATATCATTTTAGTGTGTTATAGTGTTCCAAGAATTTTTTAGATAAGTATGAAATATTAGGGTTGCTTTAATATAATATATTCAAGATAAATCTTTTTCTTTGTCATTAAAGTCAAATTAAATGAATAGTTTAAAAATTTAGTATAATGGTATTTTATAGAAAAAGAATATTTTATTAACTGATCTATGATTCTAAAAATTATACCTGAGTCAATTTTAATGTAATATGGTGTGATATATCAACTATGGTATATTTACGATATATTTCTCAAATTATGGTAACATTATTAATCCTTGAGTATTGAAATACTTATTGCTACAATGAAGGTTAACATAAGTAAACTAAGCTGTTAAACCAAAATATAATGTTAAAAATGACACATAATCTTATACAAAAGTTATTGATTATTGCTATTTAAAAAAATTACTACAATTTGTTTGAATATTTTTTCATTTTGAATCATTTTTCTAGATAATGACCATTTTATATATCAAAATTTTAAGAATTTTCAAATGTTCCCTCCCATCACATATAAAAGGGACCCCCATATTCATTTTTATTCAAGTATAAAATGAATTTATATTATAAAAATTACTTCTCAAATATCTTCATTACTTAATTAAGAACATCCTAGAGTACATGGTTTTCATATATAACCTTCATAGGAATTATTTAGGTGTAGAACTAAAGTGGGTTTCTAAAGTAGAGGTATATTTCATAACAATATGTTTTTCTTTTATTTTTCTCTACCTCATTCAAATATCATTCATCTATAATGAAAAAATGAAAATAGTATTTTAAATCTACTTAAGTGTCATTATTTTAATGTATTATTCTTTATAAATATCATCTTCCATCAAATGGATATTAGAACCATCGATCTGGTTTATAACTATCAACTACCTCACGAACCAATGTAATCCAATTTCCCTCACTACCTATCCTTACTAGATAAGATGATGTATTTATTATATATATATATATATATGATTTATATGGAAACATATTATTTCATGAATTTTATTATCACATCTCCCTCGTTAATATTTAATCCATTGGAAAATGATAATGTCACTCGTCCATACATACAGACTACTACATGGATGAAGTGATGTGATTTCTTTTTTATTTCATATTTAATTATAGGGAAATAGAGTTATGTTTAATTAATATATATGATATATATGATATTCAAATTATTCTATTAATTTTAATTAATGTTTACATTTCATGTATTCCATCCATTGAAAAGTGAGAACTGTGCTCTCAAGTATTATAGCCTATTGTCCCCATGAATGGTGAAATTGATATATATATATATATATTTATAATATGGATAAATATAAATATTTATATAATTAAAATAAATGAAATTTATATCATGATTATTTTTTTGAGATTATTTAACCAAGATCAATGTCTAACGACCAAAATAACCGAACTAAAACAAACATAAAAATGAAGATGTTATGACCCAAAAAAATAATTTAATAAATAATTGTAAATAAAACGGAGATAAATGTTTATATATAAATAATATATGGTATATAATATATTAATATAATTTGAAAATATATTCATAATTACTATAAATTTTTTATATAGGAATTTTGGATGGATGTGAATAATTTCATGAATTGAGGTAATGGATTTTCCTCTGAAATTATCCTTATTTAAGAATTAAGAAATCCTATGAATGTATATTATTTTAAGAGGTGAATACACAGACTCATTTACCAGTTATAGCATGAAAATATTAATTTGAATGACGTATAATGTTTTATTTAATTATATTCTTTTATAAGGCTTAAGATTCAAAAGTTACCAAAGTTCTAAGGAATTTATATTTCAATCCTATTTTTAATTCGGATTGTATATTATTGAATCTCTATTGGGGAAATTATATAATTATTATTATATGAATCCAATTTCATTTTATTATCAAATAGTTATTTTTTTAGAAATCATTTTTCAATTAATTTTCCTCAATTTATGTTAACATGATAGTGAGAGAATGTTCATTATGTTAAATAGACTCTGTGTTATTTTACTATCATGAATAGTTTTCTTTGATGTCGATGTTTTCTCAAAACAATTTCATAAATTATGGTACTATTCTAAAAAAATTAATCTCATTCTAACCTATTTTTAATTTTTATACATTGTTTTTTCAAAGATTTATATTATCGATTTCTTGACATACATTCTTTTTATTACTATTTTGAAATGTGTGACAGGAATGTTTTATTATAGAATATATGTAATGTCCATAATTTCCAAATATAATTACCAATCAATTACATGTATAATCTATTACATGTTTTAATGAAAAATTTCATTGAAAATGTTTTCATAATATCTGTGAAATATTATGATTTTAAATTAGTGATTTCCATGTGAAATGACTATATTCCTCAAAGAATATTCTTGTGAATATATTGAAGGAATATAAATCCTGAATAACATATTAAGATGTTAATTTTATTTTATTGGTTATATAATCTAATGATACCATATTTATTATTTCTCATTGTGGTTAATAATGTTGAGATGACTGCAAAACCATATATTTTACATCGGTTATTCTATGATGAATTTATTAAATGTTTATGAAATATATTCTAATTTCATGGGTTTTGATATGATTATTTGATGATGTTTTGTTAATTTTGAGGAAAACTCTATATAGTTATATTTTTTATGGGAGGGACGGTAATTATATAACCCTTAAATTATTTGGGAAATGTATTATATCTTGTGAGACAATGATGGGATGCAATTCAATGTTCTGTATCTTATTAGGTAAACTAACCAATGTACTTAATCCACTATAGGATGTAGGTGGTGATTCTTGATCTATTATCGTATTTGGAAAGTAATGAATCGATGTTTTATCAATGGAATCCCTTTATTATAACTATCTATTATTGTATAATCACATTAGTAAGCAAAATGACATATCTTGATATTATATACTATGTTATAATTAAACAAAAAATTTCTACTTCTATAGTTAGAATTTCAAAAATTTGACACCCATCATTGCATTTACTGTGATTTTTGGACTCTAATGGAACAAACAAAATTTTTAGTGAATAGTAACTCACCCTCTTTAATAGTAACCAACCCTTATGAATAGTAACTCATCCAAAAATAATAGTTACCAGAACCTTGAAATATTAAATAAAATTTATGATTCTTATGAGTGATAATATAGCCATAGTAAAAGTATTTGTATTTTTGTAAGTCATAAATAAATAATTATAATTAATTAATTAAATTAAGAGAAAATTTATTTTCATAAAATATTTTTTTAAATTAACAGTTATTTGTCTTTTCATTTTAATATAATTTTATAAGAACTCATGTAATTTATGAATTCATTATATAATTTGTTACAATTTTAAAATTTCTATTTTTAATGTATATTATGATTTTAATTAAAAATTTAATAAATTCTATCTAGAAATTTTTTATAAAATTGGGTTCATTTTTGTATTCTTCACATCGAAAAATGGTTACAATGAATTTTTGGGATTTTTCTAAAATAAATGAATTTTTTTGAATAGTGAAATACATTAATTTACTATATAAACACATTATAATTTAAATCCCCTATTAAAAACATCATGAATAATGTAAGAAACCAAATCCAGAACTCACATAAACTATTTACAATTTTTAGTCATGGAATCATCACTATTTCTTATCATGCTGTGTATTAATAAACTAATGATTAAAACATTATGGAAATCCCTCTCCCCTCTACTATAAATACCACCACTCACACCCTCATTACATCACACCACTCAAGCTTCAAAACATACCAAAATTCACTTAAAAACATTTCTATATACCCTCCCCCAAGACCAAAATATATTGGCCTCATCAACAGTCTAAGCCTAGGTTCCAGATTGAGGATCGCAAGATGAGGATGTAAGAGGTAATTCTACTATCTCTTTATTCAATTTCCATTCAAATTTCATTTCATTTCTTCCCTTATACTCAGCATAGGTTATCCAAATATCATGATAACACCAATATGATTTATATACTGGTATGATATCATTTTAATGTAGGATTCTTCATTACACTCCTCCCTCCCTCAATTTGTTAATAAAAATGAATTTTTTGCCCGTGATGTGTTAATTTACCTACATAAGGGGAAATGCACTTCAATTTTCCTTCAATGCATTCATGGTTGTAAAAAAACCATAAAATGGTTTAAAGAATATTTTAAAGTGTATGATTTATCCTCTTTCATGATCTAGAACTTACTTTTATAAATTACACTATGTTATAAAATAAAACAAGTTCATTGTGATCAAAAGGCAAACCAAATTAACCAGAAATGATCGTCATTAAATTTTATCTAATTATTCATCCTCATGGAATATAACCAAATTAATTATATGATCTTTTATATCCCTTAAATGTCACTAATATTATATATTAACAAATCTGGATGTTCAACCACATTTCAAGTGAACATTCATTCATAAATACAAGTGAAACTTTCATAAAAGCTAACGAAATTAACACTTCTGAACAAATAATTTAAACTCTATAACATATCCAAAGTCACATGAAATAACTTAATGAAACCATAATGAACCATATTCATGTATAAAAGGTTCCTAAATTGTTAATTATTGAATATATTTTGGTTAGATATGCCTTTAATGTGAATAAATCATTCATATACTATGTAGGGGAAATTTTCGAATCCAACATACATTCATTGGGTCTCCCTCTTTCAGTTGAATTTTTTCTGGTTACTCCATAAAAATAATTTTTTCATCATTATCATACATTTAATGGGATATAAATGTTTTCCACTAGAATTTATTTCATAATTTTTTTCCAAAAGAATTCTTCTTTCCAAAATACACATTTTTCTTCTTAGTCAAGGTTGATGTTCCTTGTATCAGGTATGTCATTTCCTCTCTCTTTTGAGAACCCAAAGTTTATGAATGAGATATTATTTGATTAAAAACATTACATTCCAATTATTTTTAATGTTCAAATTTTTTATATAGGGAATTCATGACAATGAAAATTTCATGATGTGACGAGTACGCCAATTATTATATAATGTACTATGAGTGTTTGAATTTGATGGATATAGGGGGAAAAGAGGAGGATGAGCCCATATAGGGCACAATGCATTAGGGATTTCCCCTCATCGTTGACTTCTTTGACTCGGGTTGAGGCATCGACTCTCCTGCTACTCGGTGAGATCAGGTGGTGATTCCTTGGTTGCGGTGGCATTTCATGGACTCGGGTCTTCTCATCCTTTTCACTATTGTTGGCCCCTTCCAACCTAATTCCTTAAATACTTGATAGGGTCTCACATGTAAGCGTGATGCCATTCCATGACTGAGATTCTAGATCCAGCGGCCTGAGGTCTCCACCTTGTCTCTGGTCTGTGACGTTGGTGTTTCGTCATGGTCTCCGAGTACGTTATAGTCGACGACGATGGGATCTGGGCGGCGAGTATTCCTTCTGGTGTTCTGGTGATTTACTGTGCCTTTGTTTTATTTACATTTGTTTTGGTTTTGGATGAATTCGTTCGTGGTGATGAGTCTTCACAACGGTGTTGGATTCACTCTTATTGAGTTCATGATTTGGTGTCGAATTTATGGTTCTTCGAATTCCACGATCCTTCCTTTTGCAGACACAACCATGGATTTTATGATGAAATCACCATTTGATTATCAGTTAGAGGCATTCTGGTGGTTTTATTTCTGTTTGATATTGCATTGTTCCCTTGACGAGTTTTGGATAGATATAGGTAAGCGATATGTTCTGCTTGAGGATATTTGATGGTGGGAGTTGGATTAGTGTGCATGTCCATTGTTTTTTTGATGGTGGGGTTTTTGTGGAATTGTGGTGTTGCTGCAATGGTTTGGATTTTGGTCTTGGGAAGCCTCTTTCTAGAATTTGTACATGGATTTGCTTCAGAAGGTGATTAGAGTAGGAGCTTTAATATTGCATGACTATCCAGGTTACACTACTGGAAAATGGACCTATCCCCACAGTTTTCTCCAAAACCATGGGGATAGACCCCCCCTATACCAACGGTTTTCCAAAACCACGGGGATAGGTCTGGAAAAGTGACTTATACCCACAGTTTCCCAAAACCGTGGGTATAGGGGTACCTATCCCCACGATTTTGGGGAAAATATTGGGGATAGGTCTAGGCTCAAATACCTATACCCATGGTTATGAAAAAACCATGGGTATAGGTCACTTTTTTGTGCGCGGGAATTTTTTTTCCACGGGAAGGAATTTTTTTTGGCGGGAACCCAATACCCAGGGTTTTTTCCTCTATACTCAGAGTTTTTATAACAATATATATATATACATATAGGTGATGTTAGGGTAGTGGTTAGATGTGGTGTTTGAAGCGAAGAGGTTGCAGGATCGAAACTCGGCGCCTATATTATTTTAGTACCTATACCCATGGTTTTGAAACCATGGGTATAGGTCGTTGACACCGTAGGAATTGAATATATTTTGGTGACACGGTGGAACAACACCTATACCCACGGTTTTGTAAAACCCTTGGTATAGGCTGGGGACCTATACCGACGGCGTTCCAGCCCATGGTTCCCAAAACCGTGGGTATAGCCTATACCCACTGTTTTGGGGGATATACCCAGGGTTTTAAACTGTGGGTATATGCCATTTTTTCAGTAGTGTTAGGATGTTTGAGAGGGTATGGCCTTGCCATCGGTACCAGGCCCGTGCATTCTTTCACAGGAAAACTTACTGAATAGTCATGCATGGTGGAGGTTTTCTTTACTGATGATTATATTTGGGAGGGGTATGTCTATGTTGTCTTTTCTAGACAATTACCTTCAATTTTTTGGTTGTTTTATGTCCTTGAACATTTTTAAGGTTTCACCATTTTTTTCTTTAAAAGGAGGTTTTTCCAAAATTAATAAAAATTTAGGCCTTGGGGCCATTCATCGAATGTGATGGATGCACCCTGAATTTTACTACACTCCAATGAATTGGGAAAAGTGATGTATATCATGGTTTAATTTAAAATTATGTGCGTATATGATGATATCATTGTTCACAACTATGTTTGGTAGGTAACCAATTAGGTATTATGTTTTAATTTTTTATGCATTGCCACATTCCATGACTTTATCAAATGATTACTCTCATGATTTTAATAATGATGTTATAATAATTCTAACCCCATGTAATATTGTTATTATCTATCCTCATTCTGGGATTTTATCTAAACCATTTTCGATGTATATCCTTAGGTGATTAGGTGTACAAAGGATTTTTCAATGGAAAATAAGAAGCTTTAGAATAATGAATTAAATAAATGTTTATGTTTGATATTTTAAATGTTAGGTTTGATCCATGTTTTCCTAAGGCGCTAAACATATGGATCGTTGTGGTGTAATATTATTAGGTTTTTATCATTATAATGATGTAATAATAATGTAATAAAATTCATGGTCACAATAATTGGTATCAGAGCCATGATTTAGTTAATTTGGGAATTATGATTAGTGAACCCTAGAGAAAACCTCTTGTATTGACTATATTCAAATATGTACCCCAGAATATTCACTAAAAATTGGGATCCCATAAGATATTATTTTAGTTTAAATTGTTCGAATGAATAAGTTATTCATGACTAATTGAATTATTTTTTCTATCCTTTTCTTTTTTAGAAAATGAAAAGAACGATGAGAAACCAGGTCAATAACCAATGTGAGGGCCAATGAAATGATTTCCCGAATAACATCCCCAATGCTTTAAGTGGATTAGTTAAAAACATAATGGATGTTCTTATCCAACTATCTCATTTTTTGAACAATAACAAGAATAATGGAGAATGTCCTCCTTAATCAATGATAGAGAAACTGTTTGTCGAGTGTTTTATGCGGCAAAAACCATCAACGTTTAGTGGGTCTTTTGATCCACTGGTTGCGGAACTGTGGGTCAACACCATAGAGAATATATTTTCTGTGCTTCACTGTTTTAAGATGGATAAGGTGAAACTAGTAATTTATCGTCAAGATGGAGAGGCGGATCAATGGTGGTATTGGATTAAGAACACCAAGCCATGTGATAATGTTCAAGAGATTGAATGTGAAGATATTAAGATCTTGTTTCTTAAAACGTATTTCCCATGAACTCTTCATACAATTATTGATTGAGAATTCATATAGCTCATCAAAAAGGATGGACAATCTGTCATGACCCATGAATAATTTTTCACAGGGATGGAAAGCTAAGCTTCATGATTTCATATCAACAATGATAGAAAAATTCATTGATTCTTTAGTGGATTAAAACCACACATTTGAAAGGCTCCGGAAAATACCACCTTGATTCCCTCACGGTTCATAGTCCTAATCCCATTTTACTTCATAATGTTACATCCCTCAAACCCAAAGTGGTCAATTTTATTAGAGGGAAGGTCATTGGCCTTCATTATTTCATGCCTCCGTGAGGAGGCATTCCACATGTGGTCCCTTGGTTGTTGCTTATTAAAAAAATATAGTCGATAACGAAAGGATCTTGAAATATGATACATCAGTTGTTCTTAAGAATTCTTTCTGTGTGCTCTAAATTTGTAGAAATTTTTTTTAGAATTATATCATGGATAGGGTGATAATAAATGAAAGATGATTTTTTAAGCCATCAGATCTAGAGATAAATTGTTAAGAAAACTCACTGGCCCACATGCAAAAAATGGGGGATGTTTCATCATGGGAATTCTGTAAAAATGATAGAGAAATTATTCATGTGTGGAAAAGAAATCCACCATGATAAGGAGTGTTGAAAATACATTATAGTGAAGTATAATGTTTTAGAATAAAGGTGATCCGCACCTATGGTTCAATGCTAAAACGACAAGGAGAAAGGGTAATTTTCAAGCCACTACACTAAAACTCGATTCCTCGAGGGTAATCGGCCTCTATAGCAAACCAAATATAAAAGAAAAAGGGAAGTCTTATTCCATAACTACTGTGGAATTGGAGAATGATAATGATGTTATACAAGTTACAATTATTATTCACTCATTAATGGGAAACTTATTATTTGATTGAGGTTCTATGAATTCCTTTATATATTGCAGATTTTCTAGAACTATAGTATTGAAACCTAGAAAACATGAATTAGAGATATCTTTAAATACACCAAGTGGTACAATAATTTCAACCCAACTATTTGATTCTTCCCCCATTGAGGTATGCGAGAAGATTCTTCCAGTGAATCTCACAATACTTCTCTTGGTGGATTTCGATGCTATTACGGGAATAGATGTGCTCTCTTTATATAGATAACATATCAAAAAAATTTGAAAATGAAATGTTTTTTCATGTTTTGAACAACCCAATGCCCCTCTATAAATGAACGAAAGATCATGAATATTCTTTGAAAATTACTTCAATAGTGTGGGTGTTGATTCCCTATAAGGAAGAATACTCTCCCAAATGGTTGATTCAAAGGAAATTGTTAACCTTGAGGAAATTCCCATTGTCTGTAAATACATTGATGAATTCTATAAATAGTTACTTGGAGTTCCATTGGAGCATGAGTTAGAGTTCTCAATTGAATTCATAACGAGAGATACTCCTAACATAAATTATACCTATAAGATTGCTAATATATAATTGGAGGAGTTATAGATGTAGCTTTAAAAGCATTTGGAAAAAGGGTTCATATAGCATATTGATTCACCTTGGGGTGCACCAATTCTCTTTGTGAGGAAGAAGGATAGATCAATGCAGATGTGTATCGATTTTCATGAACTCAAGAAGATCACCACAAAGAAAAAGTATCATATTCCAAAGATCAATGACATGTTCAATTAGATAAATAAAGATCAATACTTAACAATGGTGGAATTTATTATAGAAATCATACACTAAAGTTAAATAAGAAATATATTCAAAACACTACCTTCTATATAAGATATGGGAACTATGAGTTTCAAGTGATGACCTTCAGACATACTAATTCCCCTGCAATCATCATGGATTTTATGAATAGAGTCTTTAGAAACTACCTCGAATTTTTTTTATTGTTTTTATTGATGTTGCTTTCATATAGTCCAAGATAATTAAGGAAGATGAAGAAAATTAATGAATTTTGTTGGAGACATTGATAAAGGATATGTAATGAAACATGTTCAGAAATTTTGAGATTTGGATGAAGCAAGTCATGTTCTAGGGGCATGTGATCACATGTGAGGAAATTTCTGTGGACCCATCAAAAAAAGAGGTGATTGAGGAATGGACCTTACCTTATACTGTCACCGAAAACCATATTTTTCTTGGATTATCTAGGTACTACCGAAATTCTATGAGAAATTTTCATGATTTTCAAGCCTACTAACTATGTTTACAAGGAAAAGGGTAAAGATGTTTGGAAAAAATAATGTGAGGGAAGCTCCAAAGAGCTAAAGAGAAGGTTGATCGCTACAGCTATACTCACATTACCAAAAACTGGAGAATGTTTTGTGATATACAGTGATGCTTTAAAGAAACGCTTGGGTTGTGTACTCATGAAAAATGTTAATTTTATCACCTATGCCTCATGGATGTTGAATATCCATGAGAAGAACTACCCGACTCATGATACAAAGCTAGCAGCTATTATTTTTTTCATTAAAAATTTGGCGGAACTACCTTCATGGTGAGAAGTGTGACATATACAATGACCACAATAGACTAAAGTATATATTCACAAAAAATTAGATCAAAATGTGTCAATAGATATGGTTAGATCAAATCAAGGACTAAAATTTCTCTATTCACTACCATCCTAGAATGGAGAACAAGGAAACTGATGCTTTAAGAAGAAATGAACCTTATACTCTATCCATGTTAGGGATTGGGAAAGACTCGATCATCATGGATAATAAATGGATGGTTTTGGAAATCATAAGGGTAGAGGATACATCTTAACTTTACCAAATGATTTTGTAACAATCAATCCAAGAGAAGATTCGAGATGCATAAAGGGATGGGCTGGAGCTACGAAATTGGGTAAATTTAATAAAATATGGGAAGCTACAAGAGTTCCAAATAAATGATGATAGTGTGATTCAATTTGAAATATTACATTCTGTGCATACATCACCCGATATAAAGAATGAAATATTGGAAAATGCACATAACTCAACATTCTCTATCGATCCTAGTAGCATGAAGATGTACCAAGATCACGCAGAACACTTCAGTTGTGACAACATGAAGGAGGAGATCACGGAATATATCTCAAGGTTCCTGGTATGTCAGGATGATAAATAAGAGTGACAAAACTCCAAAGGGATGATAAAACAATTGCATATATCCATGTGAAAATGGGATATTGTCACTATGGGCTTTCTCACGGACCTCTCGAAGACATCTAGGGGAAACAATGTCATATGCATTGTCGTTGAACGACTCACCAAGACTACCCATTTTATTTCAATTTAAGAAGATCTATATCATGTTCAACGTGCAAAAATATATGTGAAATAAGTGGTGTGATTTCATGGTGTTCCACTCTCGATTGTCTCTCACCATGATCCATGGTTCACAACTAAATTTAGGAGGAGTCTTTAGCATGCATTGAGTAATGATTAAAATTTTTGGATGACCTATAACCCCCAAATAGATATCCAATATAAAAGGACTATTCAGACTCCTGAAGAAATGATCAGATCCTTCTCATTAGAATTAAAATGTGGATGGAATCAGCATCTCCCATTGGTTGAGTTATTATACCACAATAACTTCCACTCGAGTATTATGAGGGCTCCATATGAATCTCTGTATGGAATGTGATGTAAAACTCCAACCTGTTGGGATGAAATAGGATAAAGAAAGATACGTGGACCTAATCTTATGTAAGAGATTATGGAAAAGGATATTGTCATCCCAAACCCTATAAAATATTCTTAGATTTGGAAAAGGAGGTATGATATCAACTGTTTAAGGGACTTGGAGTTTGACATTGAAGATAAATGCTTCATTCAAATATCACCATGGAAGAGAGTCATGCGTTTTCGAAAGAAGTGGATGTTAAGACCAAGGTACATTGTCCCATTTTATATCCTTGACCACATAGGAACTGCCTCATATCATCTTTCACTTCCACCATACATGGCTCAAGTTCAATATGGGTTTCACGTATCACTCCCAAGGATGTACAAACAAGATCCCACACATGTACTGAACTCTGAGGTGGTACAACTGGATGATGATCTCTCTTATGAAGAGCATCTAGTAATGATTCTAGACCATAGTGATAAGGTTCTACTCCACAAGAAAAGCCAACTTTTCAATTTGTTATAGAGGAACCATATGTTTTAAGAAACAACTTGGGAATCTTTG
The DNA here is from genome assembly GCA_963277665.1 of Viscum album. Lineage (NCBI taxonomy): Eukaryota > Viridiplantae > Streptophyta > Magnoliopsida > Santalales > Viscaceae > Viscum > Viscum album. Next base: position 191,967,689 of record OY728126.1, read on the forward strand.
GAGGTGATGAAAGAGAAGTACCCTAACTAGTTGGTGTAAAATGAAATTTCAAGGGTGAAATTAATAAGGGGGGAGATTATAACAACCCAATGTTTTATCAATGTAATCCCATTATCATATATATGCTTTCATGTATAATTACATTAAGAAGAAAAATAAAATATCATTATACTAAATACTATGTGATCATTAAATTTTTTTGTAACTTTTATGTTTATAATTTCAAAATTTTGACATACACGTTTGTGTTGAAGGTGATTTTTGGACTCTAATGGATCAAGCATTATTTTTGGTGAATTGTAACCAACCCTTATAAACTGTAACCTAATCTTGTGAATTGAAATATGACCTTTATGAATAGTAAATTGTAATAAATAATAGCAACCTCACCGATGAGTGATTAAATAAATTTTAGGCTTCTTATAAATGGTAATGTGACTATTGTAAAAGTATTGGTTTTTTTGTAAGTCCTAAATAAATAATTATATTTAATTATATAATTTTATAAAAAAATATTTTCCTAAAATATTTTTGTAAATATAAAATTCATTGACTTATAGATTTAATATAATTTTATAATACATTATGAAATTTTTTAAAGTGTTATACGATCAGTTTTATTTTTAAAATTTCTATTTTTCAGGTAAATTATTATTTTTATTAAAAATTTAATTTATCATATTTTGAACAATATTATAATAAAATATGGTTTATTTTTTATTCTATAGGTCGAGAAATGGTAAGAGACATTTTTTGGTATTTTACTAAAACACTTGAATTTTTGGTGAATAGTAAAATGCATAATAATTTAAATCCACTATTCTTGACATCCTGAGTGATGCAAGAACCCAAATCTCGAAATCTCATGTGATCTTTACTATTTTTGTTTACATGTAATCATCACTATTTATTATCTTGGTGGAAATTTATAAAATAGTGATTAAAATATTATGAAAACCCATTCCCCACCACTATATTTACTACCCCTGACACCCTCATTAATTTACACCTATAAAGCTTCAACCAATTCCTAAAGTCTTCCCAAAGAACGTTCCTATCACCGTTCCCAAGACCAGTATCTCTTGGCCTCATCAAAAGTCCAATCCTAGGTTCTATAAGAAGGATCTCAAGTGGAGTATTCAATAGGTAATTAACCTCTCTCTCTTCATTCAATTTTCATTCAAAATTCATTTATTTTCTAATCTTATCCTCAGCTTATTTTATAAAAATTTAATTATAAATAAAATATGATTGATATAATTTGATGATATCATGTTAATGGAATATTATTCATTATAATCATCCATATCTCTATTTGTTAATAAAAATGAAATCTTTCCCCGTGAGGTGTTAATTTACCTACATCATGGGAGTGCCCTTCTATTTTCCATCAATGCCTTCAAGTCGATAAATAAAACCTTAAATGGTTTATTTTTTTTAATGTGTATGTTTTATCCCTTTTTATTTTCAATAACTAAATTATTTACATTACACTATGTGATAAAATAAGACATGTTTGTTGTGATCGAAAAACCACCCAAATTAAGCATAAATGATAATTATTATATTTTATCTAATGATTCAACCTCATGGTATATGAAAAAATTCATTATAAGATCATTTATATATCAATAATTTCAATAATATAATATATTAACATATTTTTCTTTTCATCCACATTTCAAATGAGCACCCATTCATGGATACATGTGAAACGTACAAAAAATCTAGGGAAATTAACACTCATGAACGAAGAATTTAAACTCTAAAACTCATCCAAAGTCAAATAAAAGAATATAATGAAACCATAATGTACAATTTTCTAGTATAAAAGGTTATATAATTTTTAATTTATTAATATAATGTCATTATACAAGCCATTAAATTGACTAAAGCATTCAGATACGGGGAAAGGGGAAATTCTCTAACCTAACTTACATTATTTTAGTTCTCAATCATTCACTCCATTTTTGTTGTGGTTAATCCATAAAAATAATTTTTTCATCATTATTGTACATTTTAATGGATTTAAATGTTTTCCATTGGAAATTAATCCATATAAATGTTTTCCAAAAGAACTCTTATTTCAAAAACACAACTTTTACTTCTCCCTCAAGGTTGATGGTTATTATATAAAGTATGTCATTCCCTCTCTTTTTTGAAACCCAATGTTTATGAGTGAGTTATTATGAGATGAAACCCATTATTTTATATAGGTTATTGAGGTTAATTGTTGATATGTTTTATATGTGGCAAGCATGATAATTAAAATGCTAGGATGTGACGGTTTCACCTAGAATTATATAGCGTAATATGAATGTTTGAATGTGATGGTTGCACCCAAAAATGTACAATGCCCTAGTGACTTGGGTAAAGTGATGAATCTCATGAGTTAAAGTGAAATGACATGTGAACATGATGCTATATGTTTTCACAACTATGTATGGTAGTTAACCATTAAGACATGATGTTTTCATTTTTTATGCATTGTTCCATTCCATTCCGTTATCTATTGATTCCTCTAACAATTTTGATGATGATGTTATTATAATGATCTCCCCATGTCATATTGTTTCTATCTATCCCCTTTCTGCAATTTTAGCACCCCATATTTTGATATATATCCTTAGGTGATTATGTGTACTATGGAGTTTTGAAGGGACAATAAGAAGATGTTGAAGAATAAATTAAATAAATGTTCATGTTTAGTGTTATAAATGATATGTTTATTACTAGTTTTCCATAGAAACAAAACCTATAGATATTCATGGTTTAGAAATCTTGTGTTGTTCACCTCTGTAATGATGTAATAATAATTTAATAAAAGGCAGGGTTGGTATATGAAATGTGTGGGCATGATTGATGAACAATGATTTAAAGGCCTCAGTAGTTAACCTTAACATATGAAATGGTTATTATATTAATGATGGTGCCACACTTTTACAACATGAAAATATGATTTATGATTTATTTATGATGATTTACCACTCTTTGGATTCATTCCTTTTGAAATGATAAACATTTATTCCCAAAATCATGCATATGATCTTTGTCATATTAGTTTTGATGTTTATATATAATAGGCATTATTTCATACACTTATTATTATCTTATAATTTCATATTATTGTTGGTGCCAATCTCGTATGTTTACAATTACTAAGAATTCTCTTACATGATTTATTAGGATTCATTTACCCATGTTATAAAGAAGTGTTTTAATCTAGGTATTCCAATGTAGAGACCTAATTAGGGAGATATTTTTGGGATATGTTGAATATGATTCATGAAAATATATGCTTATATATACAGTGTACAAATACACACAACCATTAAGTTCATTTGGAATGTATTTTTAATATGTGTGGAATATTCTTCAAAAAAACATGTAATATTTATGTATGAAAATATAGGGTCATGTTAGTTGGTATCAGAGAAAGGTTTAGTAAATAATTATAGATTTGGGGTAAATGATTTTAGTGTAAATAATGGGGATAAGACTAGGTATGGAATAATATCATAAATTTTTTTTATGATATATATTACATTGTTTCCTAGAAAAAACCTTGTTGGGATACTAAAAGTGGAAGTGGTTATAGTACATTTGGATCTAGGAGTTATGATACTGAAATGAGTTTCAAAAGTATATCTCATCCATCATTTTGGTGAGTGGTAATTTTTCCCTTTCTACGCACCTAGGATGACCCTCCAAGGAGATATGCTATAGTAAATTCCAATTCTCATTAAAATACATTAATTTAGATTTGAATAAATGATGAACAAATATGATCTTCGATAAAAATAATGTGCATTAAGATGAAAACAATGTGTTGTGATTTAGGAATCCTATAAATTATTTTTCATAATAAAGATTATTGTTTCTCAAAAATGGAATTTTGTTTTATTTATTACATAGAACTATGAATAATTATGTTAATAGGAAATGTGATGGAAAATGTGGTGATTTTGAGAACCCAAATGGGATGATAACATAAGTGATTGACATTTTGTTTATTCATCATTAGTTTTCAGGATATATGATTAACAACCTATATCTTAACCAACTATCATAATCAAAATACTAGATAAGATTAGAGTACTATAAGAGCATGGGTGGTGGATAACATAGAATATATAATAATCAATTTCATTTATCTCAAAAATTCTGAATGAGACACTTATGATAATTTCATAAAGTAACTGGAAAAAATTTTACGTGTGAAAACGAGATGTATAAAAAAATAAATTCCCTAATAAAAATGAGGATTTAAATTTAGATAAATAAAATTCAACTTATGGATCCATTTATAGTTTGTTTTATTATATTTCGAGAATAAAATAACTATATCAATCAATTCACTCTTTTAAAGGTCAAATCATGGACCAAAAATGGACTTATGATATTCGAATCATTGAATTAAAAGGGTTGAATTATTTATGTTTTGTGATTTAATGAATATGTCGTAGGTATTTTTTTCAATGGTATTTTATTTATAGAAATCATGAATCTACTAAGGATTGTGATAACATTTTGAAGAATATATGAATTCTTATAAGATTAAATTAAGAGTTATCGATGTTGTATGGGTTTATGAATTTGAGGAATAACATAAGTTCAAAATTTTAGAAACTTCTTTTTATGTTTCAAGAGACGAAATTTTAAGATAACTATTGACTTTTAGGAAGATATTTTATTAGTTTATGGTATTTGTAACCCCTAGGTTAAACATGAATTAAAATTTGAGAAAGAATTACCTTTTCATAAGTTTTAATTTATTGATAAACATAAGGGTATATATAATCACTGATTAAAATAGATCTTTTTTTTGGAATTTTAAAATATCTATAAGGACATTATAAAAAATTATTAATATTTTTTTAGTGAAAATGAAAACCTATCACATCTCGCATATCTATGAGGCTTGAACCAGTAATCAAAGGGTGACAAGGGTAAACTGTCTACCACCACCGTACACATTATTTTGGTTAGTATGAAATTTATAATTTTATATAATATTATAGGTAAAAATTATATTTATTTTAGGAAAAAATAATTCCTCATTAATAAAATAATGTGATTGAAAATTGATTTGGTGATTGGTTCATTAAATTTATTTCACAATAAGATCACTTTTTTTACCATATATGATTAAGGTAAATATAACATTATGGTATTTAGTCTAAGGAATAATAGTTGAATTTACTTTTGGAAGAATATATTATTTTTGTGTGGTTTTATGGTGATTTATATATTTTATTAAATAATTATCATACCTTGGATAATATATTATTATGACACATACATTTTGTTGTTAGAAGAAATTAACTTTCAATGATGTTCTTTGGATATAAATGATAAATTTATATTCAATGAATATGTAATAAAGTCATCAAAATAATTGGGATATAATCTTACTTTTAATTTTTTTTGATTATTTAAAAGGATAACTTTTTATGAAATTATCTATGATGAACTTTGGGTGTTATTGTTTACGCTTCGGTGGTTAATGATATATTTCTTCAAATAAAGATTTATTCATTTTTAGAATTATATTATAATAACCTTTTTTATTTTGGTTAATTTTCTATGTCATGAGGAATAAAATGTTATCATTTTATTGAGTTTGTGATATATTAGATATTGATTTTAGTGCCTCATGTCAAAAGATTCTTCTTTAATACTCATCATATGGAGAAAAAGATGAGATTTTGTTTGAAATGTATTCAATGAGGAATCCTTAATAATGATGTAACTATATTTCTTCTTGTTATATTCTATATAGTAAACTATTTCATTAAATCATTGAAAATGATCTGGAAAAAATGATATGTTATTGCGATCATTTTCAATGAATATATGGGTATTTTCCAACTTCGTCAATCTATAATTGTGTGGTTGTTAACATTCTATTCATTGTTAAAATTATTTTGATCAATTTTTTATTTTTCTATCCATAATTATTTAGAAATTAATCTTTCACTCGTATCCATATTTTCAAATCCCAATATTGTTCACATAATTAGAAACCTAGTTATGAGTTTTTTTGGTTGACCTTTTTATTTCAACTACCCTCTTTTAAATTAGATGATTTAGTAATGATTTTTATGATCTAAAATTTTATGAGATGAATTTTTAGAAGTAAAAAACATGATTAATGAGATAAATTACAACTTATGTTGACATATGTTTGTAATTTAGTTGAGTTGAATACTACAATATGATTAAAAAAATAAAAGTTTGGTTGATAGCATATACGATATGGAACACTGATCCCAATGAAACCATGAAGAATGATTATTCATATATGACCATTATAACCTAGACATTATATTTATGGGTATTAATAATATAACCTTGTTTTTTAATTATTTATAATGGTCATACATAATATAAATATATTGATTAATTATTAGAAAATAATCAATAATTTTTTTGTGAAGTCATTATATTCTTTAAAATATATATTTTTTACAAAATTGGTTTTATTAATTTTTTTATGAAAATACTATATAAAATTAATATATCATTACTGAATTTAATTTTATAGAAATTATTATCTTTTTTATATCATCATGCAAAAATTTGAAATGAGTGATTTTCTTGTATTTTTATGAAAATTTAGTTTTTCCCATAAAAATTAAAAAATAATATCATCGTAAAATATTAATTTTATTTCATTAAAAACCCAACTATATTTTTAATTTTATCCTAAATTAATTTCTTTTTCATATATTTATAATCAACACTACTAATTAAATATGAATTATCATTATATGTGATCTTGGAATAAAAATAATTTCTGATTTAAATATTAATTTTTTCAGGAAAATATATTTTCCGTGATTCATAGGATACATATAAAATGATATTTATTCACATATAGATATATAATTTGGATAAATAAATTATATAATTAAAATTAGAATATGTAATATTATTTAATAAGGTCAACTACATTTTCGTTCATAATAAATTATAAATAATGTAAAAAAGTTGTCACCACAGTAAAGGGTTATATTTAAATATCTTGGTTTAAAAGTAAGTGATAAGGCCACCTATTTTCATCTTAAATCTCATTTTATTAATTTATTTATACACATACAACATCATTATTGATATTTATTTATTTCTGGGACCCTTTTCTGTTATTTTGACCTATAAAATATTTTAAGTAATGAAAAAAGAAACATATGAATCCCTTACATTTAAAAAAAAATTAGGTGTTCACATATAGATTAAATAATGTTGTGAATGAATATTAATATTTTTTATATAATATAATTTTACTTTTTTCATCATTTTAATTTTAATATAATTTTTAATAATTATATAATTACAATATATTTTTAAAAATCCCTGACACAATATTTCATCAATGAATTGAAAAATTAAATAAATGATATTAAAAATATTAAAAATAATATAACATAAAAATGTTATATTATTTCAATAATATTTTAGATATATTTGTAATATTATGTATTTTTAATGGAATATATTCTAATTACATCTTTTTATTTTTGTAATTAAAGTCAAATTAAATGAATAATTTTCAAATGTTCATTGAGGATATTATTAGTTAATGGAATTTCAACAATATAATTCCTAATATTTGAATATCTATCCATTTGGAATAATATTTATAGGTGATTACCAAAATTTAATTTATTTTTTTAAGAAATTCCAAATGCATCACTCGCTTACTTTTAAAAGGTAACCTACCATTCTATTTTTTTAGACATAGAAATTGTTTTGGATTAGAATCAAATTACAAAAAAAAATTAATTAATTCTATTAACACATCATAGATTCATTGGTTTTATTAGAAAAACCATATATGATGGATTTAGTTACAAGCCTAATGAAGTTTTCTAAAGAAGACAAATAGTTCATCGCCAAGAATGTTTAATTTAGTTCTACTTATAACTATTTAAAATATGTTTAAAATATTATGAAATAGTAACAATATTTTCTTCAATATAATTGTATGTAGATATGTCAATGTAATAACTTATAAAAATATAATCTTCCCTCAAATAGGATACAAAACCATTGATTGTGTATCTAGTATACTACCACCTAACAAACTGATATAATTCATTTTCCACCACTGCATCTCACATATGGGTATGATAGTGAATTTAATTTTATATATGATATTTATTAAATAATTATACTTGTATAATAATAATAATAATAATAATTTTACAACATCCTTTTTACCTTCCAATCCACATGAAAATGATAACGTCACTTGTGCATACATGTGGACTACCACTCCAAAAAGTAATGTCATTCAGTGTTCATTATCATTTCACAGGGGTGGTAGTAAGTATATATTTAATTTATAATAATTATATAATAATTATTCTTTAATTTTGAATTAACATTTACCATTCTTTCATTCCATCCATCAAAAAGTGATAACAACAGTCATGCATGCGTACATTCTACCGTCTCAATGACTGTTGAAATTTATTTTTCTTTCCCTAAAATTTAAAGATGGCTCTAAATATATATATAATTATTATATATTATATTTATATCATGATTAAAATTATTTATGTGCTGGTGACAAGATTTTTCTACCATAACCAAAACAATAGAACAAAAACATACAAGAAAAGAAAACTGTTATCAACCAGAACAATAATTTTAATATGGAATTATTAATAAACATGTGATAAGAGATTATAAGTAAATCAAATATTATTTTATTTACATGAATAAGGTTTTTAATCTACTTATGAAATATTATATCTATTATTTTGTATGTTCTATTGGTTATGAAGGATGTTGAGACTCGGGGTATGTGATATTCGTCTCAAAATGTCCACCTTGTGTCATAATCATTTTTATACACCTATATTTTATATGAGGTTTATATAAATACCCATTCACATGTAATATCATAAGAATATTTTTTTCATGATATTTAATTCTATTATCTCATGGTGATTATGATCAAATGTTAGAAAAGCGGTAACATATTTTTATTTTAGTCCTAATTTTAATTAGGATAGTTTGTGCTTGAATTTACACTGAGGAAATTATTTGATAATTATCTAAATAATACCATTAATTTTTTTTATCAATTTGATATTTCATTAGAGTACATTTCCCCTTTTATTTTTCTTATTTTATGTAATCAAGAGCCTTTGGGAATTATTTTATGAAAAACATACCATGTGTTAATATTCATTGTAGAATATTTCTATTCAATTTTAAATTATTTTGAAAATGTTTTTACGATTGTTTGTACTATTTAAAAATTATTAATTAAATTCATTTTAACCATATATTAATTTTTAATGTTTTTAATAGAATCATATTTTTGTTTTTTGATTGGTGTGCTTTCTTTTATTTTTTAAAATGTACGAATTAATGCTTTTAGTTCTATCCACATGGAAGTGGACCATTTAAAAAACTGGACATGTGATACTTTCTTGTAGTAACCACTCTTTTGTCAGAATATTTTGAAGACTCTAATTGCACATTTTCAGTATTTTCTAGGTTTACTCCAAATTCATGAACCATAATATTTAGTATGAATTTATCATAATAATTTGAAATTATACTATCCTCAAAATCATTAATGATATTTATAACTTCTTCATCAACCATTTTATATTTATCCTATAGTAATGTTTCATTCTCAATGATCATATTTAATTTTATATCAATTTTGGAAATCTTGAAATCAATGATATCCTACTTGATTTCTTCCAATGGATGGAAATTTTCTTCAAAGATAATTATATCATCCACATTGACATGAATTATCTTTATCCACTAATCATAAAAATTAGATAATATTTCTTTAATTTAAATAACATTTGATGTGTTTTCTATATTTTTTTTACATTCCTTGATTCTAGATTTAATTATTTATTTAAAATATTTATCTTTGTTTTCCTAATATTCGTATAGCTCAGTGATCTCTTACATCATTCCTTTGAATGAGCCACAAGTAAAAGTGACTTTTTCTTAATGATTATTTTGTAATATATATTTTATTAATGAAATTGAAATAGTGTGGAATTCTTCTGAAATGTGTTCACTCTCACTAATTATTCTACATTCATTAACAAAATTTATATAGATGATTATTGTTTCATCCTCTTCATGTAAGGATGAATAATTATATGAGGTATAACTCTTTCCCTTCGTTTTTGTAGTAGAAAAAGATAATAGTTGTTCCACTTCCATTTTATAAATGTATTTATGAAAATTATAACATTAAGAAATTTATTTATCATTCTCTTTTCACATGATATATATCTTCTTCATCTCTCTCGATTTTTTCGTCATTCAATTATCAAATTTATTTTCTGTGGTAGAGTTATGATATGTTTTTGATACAAAATATGTTAATTCGCTTCCTAAGGAATTGAGATGTGTATTCAAATATTCAGAAACATAATATCTGATAATCTAATGAGAGGTGTGTTCTGTACCATTTACACCAATTTTTATGATCAAATTTGTATAGCAACATTGATAGGGGGATTGAATCTGTTTGGGATGAATTTTACTAAATTAAAACTTTTCTACTATTTTATACCTCTATCACTTATTTAATGAAGGGTTCTCTTATCTTATTCACCTATGGGTATTATGTAGGAATAAAAAAAATTAAATCATATGAAACGTCGCTAATTTTTAAGGATTTTTAAATCTCATCTAGATGAATACATCACTAGTGTATGGTAGTTACTTTCCCACTCCCACAATTATCCTCTTATACTATCTATAATAGAAACAGAAAGTGTATAACCTTGAACATATTCATCTAGAACCAACCATGAGCAATGAATGACTAGATATTGAAGCATATTATTCAGGATGTCAACATGTCCCTTGTGAAGTGTTCATTAGAGTAGTTTATGTATTGATCAATAGTAAAAGGAATTTTTTTCAACTTCCTCAATAACTAACAAACCAAAGGGCTTCATATATTTCATGTAAATATTAAGTGTTTTATCATACATAAAAAATAAATAATATGAGTCATCATTTTCTTATATATATATATATAACAATGTAAATATGTTGTGTCTTGCATATCTCAAAAATATTTGTTGACCCATGTGATAATCAACAAAACAAAGGAAAAGCCAAGCACTTATTCTTCTTTCGATCTTATACAATCAATATAATATATAAAATTACAGTGGTGATCATCACATTTTAGATCATGTGAGTAATGAATAAAAATGTAATCATTTACACAGACCAAGTGTAGGATATAAATCGTCAATATAATGAATTCTTATGCTTCAAAAACCTCCCACCATTTTTTCTTCAAATAACTATGATTTTATTCAAATTACTTCTCGATGTTCATATACACTAAATTATATATTATATTAGGTCTTCATGAACTCATTTAATATTTGTAGATATATTCTTTTTTACACCAGGAAGGTTTGCGGTTCTTTATCATGAAAGACATGTGCATGGACCACCTTCGACTCTTTACTAATATGGACTTCACGGATGACCCATTTCATTTATAGATAAATGAGAGTTCTAAATATTTTCATCATTAACATTAAATTAGATTGTTCCTATGATATTTTTATACATGGATCAACTTAATTTATTTCTAGATTTATTCCTAGTCATGAGTTCATACAGATATATCATATAAAAGTACCACTTTAGGGACTCATTTAATGAATTTATGACCTCTGTTTTATCATAAAATGTTAAATAAGGGGTTATTTATAATTTTCAATAATAACATAGCATGAATAATATTTTTAAATATCAATGTTAAAAATATTATTCTCCATTGTAGATTTTAGAATCATGTGCATGCAATGATGATCACATGCAACACCTAAACCAAATACCACATATTCTATTGGACAATCCAACAACCTTATATAATGTTATTTTTCATTCAACTGAAGATTATTCTTTACATTATATCATGAAATAGTATCACTCATTTAAATTTATCTGAATTCCATTTCAAATATTAATTTAAATCGACTACAAACATGGTATTCATTCCTTAATGTGTTATGTAAAAAACCACATATTAAAATATCATACTTATAAGTAATCCAAGATTTCCACATATTTATTGAATTTAGTATTTTTAAATAATCGGATACATTAGAAAAAAAATATACATTTTAATTAGTTACATTAAAATCCTCTACACGGGTTACATTTTATATCATCTAACCCATTGAAATAGCCATGTAAAAAATAACTACATGGTTTAGAATTGGATATCATGCATAAAATAATACTCGGTTTTATCCAAAACAACAAATAAACATATTTGGCTATGATATTTAGTTACATGTATAAACCAAATATGTTATTTTCATATTTAATGATTATCCTATGTGAATCAGATATATAGATATAGAAAATTCTATACATCAAGAAAAAAATTATAACTCTATTAGATGGAAGCCATTCCTTCATTAACACATCATCAATTCCAAATAATGATTCATACCACCTACCTTCATCCATCAACACAATTATTTTATTATTTTTATGATAATATAATTAGTCAATACACATAAAATTTACATAATAAAAAAATATAATATGCGGCCTTCGTTCTAACATGGATTGAACTACTTCAAAACATCAACTATTTCAAAATATTCTTTTCCCAACTACAAATTGATCTTATGAGAATATTGTTGGGTAGAAGCAATCAGTACATCTATAATTGTTTAACCAACCATAGTTTATTTTGAAACTTATCATCAATTTTCATTGATAAAATAACGGTAACACCAATGAACATCTAGGATTTACACTCTTATGTGATTTTTTAGGGATATTATCCTAAGGTACAAATATGCCATAAGCTATGTCTTATTATAATATATAGGTATGTATGTAATTAAAACGATAATATTACAATATCTAATTCAACCGTAGATAAAATTTTACCACATACAAAGAATTATCACATAGGCATGTCCGAAGTGTTTTAATTAATGTTATTTTATCCTTACCCCCATGTTAAATGTACATTATTACCTTAACAATAAATCATGTAATTTACTGATGATTTTTCTACACATTTTAAATAATGATCAAACCCAAGTTATCAACCCATAAATTATCCTCATAAAATATAATAATCCACAATGTTATGAAATCCACACTCGTATACCAACTAATACACCTGTGACCTAAACTACCATTACTGATGAAAAAAATTGAAACACTAAACACTAAATTTCATACCAAATATAAAATAACGGACACAAATATCCTATTATTACCCAAAATAATGAATATATTACATTACATACATTCCTAATACATTTTACATTTATAACTTTAAGTAATTATGTTAAACATAAACTAAGGAATCCAAAATTCCTTCTCAAATATTGGAAATTTTTATTTCAATATATAAAAAACTACCCAATCCATAAAAAAATAAAAATGTCACATAAATTATCAATAGAGATATATTTTTTATCATATCATGTGTAATAGTTTTATTCATAGCACTAGGAAATGGAAAAAAAGATGTGGTTCTCTAAAATGATCCATAAAAGAAACATATAAGTGAACTTGCTAAAAACCATAAACTTGGTATACATAACATCCACATAATAAATAATATTAGTAAAATGATAATAAATTGAAACTGAAATCATTTTATATCCATAAAAACACGTAAAAACATGGATAAAAATAATAATATTATCTCATTATTATATAACATATAATTCTAGTAATCAATAACATGTTTTTAAAGAATTTTTTCAATTGACTCTCCTATTATGGTATAATGTATGCGTCAAAACCTAACATGTATGTTCTAATGAGAACCATTGATTCTTCGATTGGATATATATTTATGGTCCCCAATTGTTACATGATTACACCCAATGCATTACCCTTATGTTTAAAAACTAATTTCCATACCATTCTCTCTGTAATAAAATACACAATAAATCATGGGTGTCCATATAATGGGAGAAACACAAATTCAATAAATTATCAAACTACGGTAGTAGTAAAATCAATATATAATAATAATACTATTACCCATGTTAATATATGGGGCAATATGATCAAAACATATCCATATAAATATTTTGTATGGTCCAACAATATGTAGTAATATTTTCAATATTCCTCAATTTTGAACAAAAGTATACAGAACCTCAATAACCTACCCCATATGAATTAATTATTGTAATTTCTAGGTGAACATATTCTAATTTATATTTTTAATACTATGTATTAATATCAGAGAAGGTAATGATTATAATGTTATGTCAATTCTAGAATAACATGATCATAATAAATCCACATAATGTATGTGGATAGTTAATAATGAAAATTACTCCATTAAAATAATATTAACATGGGAGGGTGATAATAGAAATAAAATACACCTTGGTAAAAATAATTCATTGCATAGTTTCAAAAAATAATGGAGAAGTAATAAAAAAATTTCATACCATGAGTTTAATATCCCAAGTGATAATTCCCTTAGGGTGTAGCTCGGTTAGTAGCGGCCCTGAGGGGTCTCGACGAGGTCTTGACATCGACTCTCACTGAGTTCTTCCCTGTCAGTAGTGTAGGGTATTTATTTAACTTATCCCCATATATTGTTTTTTTGTGACAATATATCAAGTAATAATATATATATATATATAATAAACAATAAACCATCAAATATAAATCCCATTAGGAATAATCTTTTCTGAGATGAATAGGTAAGTGGACATGAAAATATAAATGATCTTATAGATATCATTTTTAACATTGATATATAATGAAAATGTATATCATTTTAGAGTTAAATTTGGAAATTATAAAATGGAATAAACTAAAAATATTTACAATTGAAAATACTTTGTTATAATAGAGCACTAAAATTCAAAATTATTATCATGGAATAATTAAGAGAGGGAAACAAATCATATGAATATGAAAGGAATACCCATTTTCATTTTTTATATAAATTTTTTTTAAAATATCTTCGTGAGAAGTATAAAGATATACATTTATATTTAAAATTAATTTTTATAAATAATATTATAAAATATAATATAATTAAATATTTTTTTAAAGAACATATGTATGATGTAAAAAAATTTATTAATGAAACACAAAAACTTAATGAAAATATATTTTAGTAATCAATAACCCTTTTGGAAATAATATTGCATGACACAGACAAAAATCGAAAATGGTTTCATATGGTAACAATTTTTAAATTGATAGAATAACACATAATAGAGTCGATGTAGACGTTTACCCACCTTATATTAAATAATTTTAACTAAATTATAATTACTCTATTAATGATATGACGTAACCAAAAACTCGTATGGATTTGGTAACACTTGAGTAAAAATAAATTTTTATAAAATAAATTATCTTGTATTATAATATACAATTATTTAATGTGAAATAATTTATATATCATTATTGGGATATTAAATTAATATAAAAACAAATATTGGAAACATGTCTAAAAATGTATAACATGTCTCAAGGAACTATAATTGAGACCAATAGAACCCTTGCATCTAGAGTATCCTTTAAACAAAAACCAAATGGATGAAAGGACTTCTAATTAAACATAAAATAAAATTGTTAAAATAAAATTCAATATATAATATCAAAAATAGGAAGAATATATGACACTTGAATAAAATTAGGTTCATAATATAAAAAATATCTCCACGAATGAAATTTGATTTTAAGACTCTTACCTCGATCCAGATTCATTAAAATAATTAGCCAAACATTTTGAATAATTGATTTACATTCATTAAATACGTACTAAATAATTTTACTCACAATAATAATAATTTATAGTACCCAATTATAATCATTATACATATATATATATATATATGTATTTTAATAAAGTTTTTAACTATTTTCAACATCTGGGGTAAGTAATTTTTATTCATTTGATATAATTTTGTAAAAATTATGTTGGTATTAATTTTAGATAAAATTATAATCATTACATTTTAACAAAAGTTAATTGAATATAATTTTATAGATAGTTGATAAATATACACTTAAATTTTTTATTAGTTTTGGAAATGATTCAAGAGTTTGAAATTAGAGATGAGCATGTTTTTGGGTTTCGTTATGAATGATGGGTGATTTGTTAATTAATGTGTCAAATATTTATATAACTATTTTATAATTTTATATATATATTTATATCATTTAAAATATGTGACTATTTTATCATAATAATTCATGATAAATATTCATATTATTGTTCATGTAGGTGGCTAATCTGAAGAAAACATGAATCGACCATTATTTATGGGTGATTATAATGTGGTTTATAACAAATACCATTATACTAGAAGCATAATGATATTATATGGATATAAGTAGTGAAATATATTATTATTGAAAAAAATTAGAAAAATAATATAATTTATATGATGTAATTACTTATAAAATACATTTCATTTTCCTCATAGTTATCTCATTCTAAAAGATTAAATTTTAGATAATTGTTTGTTGATCATATCATTAATTGTTTATAAAAGTTGACATATTATAAAAATAATGATATAATTTACATATTATTTTTCATTTAATAATATCCAAATAACCATAAATTAATGGTTGTTGTAAAAAAAATATAATCATTCCATAATGGTTTTGGCCCACACATATAAATAGTTAATGACTAATTTTTAAATAGAAATTGAGAATGAAGTAATGTGGTTTATTAATTTAGAATTTAATAAAAATGAAATAACTATCAAAATTATTTAATTATTTCCAATTTAATACCATCATTTTTTGTCGATAATATAAAATGCAACACATTACATTGCTGAGGTGAAAGTAAACTCAAATCATGAAAAACTAATTCATTTTTCCTAATAGATAATTTAATTTGTGATTAATGAGTATTAACATATCCAAATTATATTAATTATTTTACTAATACTGATCTTATTATGTAGGGTTTATAAAAATAATAAATGGAAATCAAAAATGGAAAATATATATGTTAATTTAAAATAACTACTCACATTGAGAACTCTGAGATTTCCTTTGAAGATCCCTTATAAATTTATGGAATGTCATAATGTCATATTAATTGAACCTCGAGAGAGTGAGGTACTATCTATGGTTAAGAAAAAATGTAAATTTTTTAGGAGGAAGGAAAATGTTTTGTTTTCCTTGAAGGTTTATTTGATATGAACATTTTATAATTGTTGATAATGGATGTGTTTTAAACATTTCTAATCAATATATACAGATCACATGCTAAACATTACATCTAGAATAACAATTCAGAAATAATTTATTAGAGATGATACATGATTAATCAAACCCTCATCCAATTTATTATCGACATGCTTTATTCTTTTTTTCCAACCCTTTAACCCATGAATTTTCTATTTTACCCATTTCCACTTTACAATGATAGATATATTTTATATATGGTGATTTAATATTTAGGACTAAAAATATAGAGAACCATATTATATAATTTTTTCCCATTGATTATAACTTTTAAATGAATATTTTATAATTTATAATTGTGATAATAATTAATTTTAAAATAAAAAAAGTATAACGCAAATAATGAAACAACTCATACATAAATATTATATCTCAAAATTAAAATATTTAATAAATAACTAAATGATAAAAGATTGAGTATTTTAGGTCTATTATCTTTAGAAACATGGACATATAAAAATTGTTCCATAGTCGAGAAATGATATCTCCCAATTTGTTCTTCATAATGAGAACCCTTATTATACCTATCTTAAAAAATTAAATTTTATCATAACCTAGGATTGTGAAAAAAATTGGTTAGCTTAGATACTAGTAATGGTAAATAAGGGAGATAATAATATATAATGATAATAAGGGTACGAGAAAATGATATTATCACTCTAAAACTATACACTTCATTTCAAAAATCCTAAACAGGAGTCATGAAATAAATCTTGGTAGTTAATAATAAATGAATCATAATGGTATAAAACAACATGAACCCAGAGAACATAACATTGTAATAAGGAATATATTTTTCGAATAAACATAATATTTTAAAATTATTCCCTTAGTATTTAAAGGATAATTTCCAAGACTATAACGGTGGAATGGGTTAACTCACCAAACTATCATATTAGCCAAGGATAACCCCCCAAGATATCATATTGAATGTAGTCCCCTACAGAATGGGGTTTACTCCCAATTCCATTCATGTTTATCGCATGAGATATCTATCTTACCCCAATGCATTGGAGAGATATATAAGTCCCCCTCTCGTATAATGAATATCATACAAAAGTGTCCCACAAGATGAAAAAAATTAATTATTTGAAAACCAGTGAAGGGAAATGGGTGCCATAAAAATATAATAATATAATGATCTATGGAAAATATACATGTTTTATAATCGTTTCCAAATTAAATCATTCACCTATGGAAAATGAAATAGATTTCACAATGATTTTTTCATGGTATATCCATTGGTAAAGAAACATGCTTCAAAAACATTATGCAATCCTAAAAATAAATGATAAAAATAAATAATAACAATGATATGATTGGATAAAATAACTATTAAATTAAAATTACATCAAAGGATGTCATCATAGAGGCCAATTGATTTTGAAATACAAATCACTCGGAATGTTTCTTGAGAAAATGATCCAATCTATGGGGATATAATTTTTTTAATTAATAACTAATAAAATATTATAGAAATTTTTTTATTCTAAAATTCCATTTAAATCATATAATTTAATCATCCGAGAAAATAATGGTGATGAAATTAAGAAATTATGTTCATGCATTACAATCTAAAATTAATATTCTATTCATGTTTTTAGTAAAATTAAAAAGACCCTTATTTGTAAATTGGAAGGAATATTACATTATTAATTTTAATAAAATTGAAAAATGGGTAAAAATTTCATTGATAAATAATTTTTATAATACTAAAAAAATTAACTAATTTTTTGAATGAATTTTTTTAATAAAAAGGGCTCTCGACTAAAGAGAGCAGGAATGAATATTTTTCATGAAATAATCATATGAAATCATGAGTACATTAATAGAGTAAAATATAGGGAAAATTTATTCTTATAGAATTATGAGATGATAATAATGTTCATGTTTTTATTGAGATATAGGTAATAATATTACATCATTGGAAGCATAATCATGCACAATCCTGATAAATGATGAGATTTTATCGGGAAACCTTTACCACTTTGTTATTATTGAATAATAATTCATTTTGAATGAAAATAATAAAATAAAACTTATAATGTAATGAAAAAAAAATATTTTTATGATATTAAATGTCAATAGGACTATATATACACCTCATAAATTAATTTAGTTTTGTATCATAACATATGCCACAAAGAAGAAAAATTGTGACAAAAACCCCACAGCCAAAGTCTTCGATTCCTTCATAAACCTTCATAAATAATTAATAATAAATATAATTTTATTATAAATATATTATTGAACCAAACATATATATATATATATATAATACCATACATGATTTAGTTATAAGCTTTTATTACTCATTTATTAATAATTTGATGTTGATGTCACATTTTGGGAAATAACGACATTGTTTTTGGTGTATGTTTTATTTTGTTTGTTATTGGTCAACGTAAATTATTAATGTTTCAATAATTTACATATATTTTAATCTGATAAAAATATTATACATATTTATTATATATTTATTTATAGTAATCCATAAATTTTAAAGATATAAAATGAAATTCACTGTTCATGGAGACTCTTGGTCGTATATACACAAGTAGTATGTATCGATTTTCTTGATGGATTGATAGGATGAGTGGTAAACATAATATTAAGTTTAAATATAATTTTTTATTTCAAATATATCATATATTATCATTAAAATTTTCAATATTACCTTCCATGCAATGTGTTAATGAATCACATTACTTAGTGAGGCGGTAGTCCACTATAAACATGAGAGATGTTATTGTATTCACATAGAAGAAAATAAAAAAATTTACATGGGATATAATAATTATATAATTATAATTATATCATAGATACCATATATAATAAAATAATCCATCATTATTTCGACTTGTGTGAGGCAGTGATGGAAAGAAAATAACATCGGTTCGCCAGACAGTTGTCCGTCGTACAGATGAATGATAACATCATATCCCATTTGATGAAGGAGGAGATAGATATGGGTTATGAATTTAACATCATAATATATAATTAAATTTGAAAAAAATTGGGTTATTATATCATGATAATTTACTAATATTGAAGGGTTTATAAAAATAAGTAAAAAAATGTATAGTTAAAATATACACCTCCTCTTCAGAAAACCGCGTTACGTTTATTCTAACGCCTTAATTGGATGGATTTATGATATATTAAATTCATATAGTATTTGGGTAGGGATGTTAGGATTAAATTTTTTTAGTCAATGGAATACATTTTTTTTGGGTGAGTGAATATGAGACAAGATAGGGTAGCCTTTTATAAGTAGGGGAGAGGACAAACTAGGTTTATTTGAAAATAATAATGTGCACACAAATATTTCGTATGGAAAAAAGATAAAAAAATATTAAAATTTAATGTTCTTATCTATTATAAGGTGTAAATTTTTACATAAAATAGGGTTTGGAAAGTATATAGTCCATTTTACATATTATATTTTTAGTCTAACTCATTCGTAAACACATTTTCCTCTAAACGATGATGGTTAATTTTTTAACTGAATTTACAATTCCAATTTTCAAAAATTAAGTTGAAATTTCCAAAATAAAAAAAATATGATGATTCAAATATGGTATCCAATTTTCCAAATTTAATTCATTAAATACATACAATTAAAATTAAAATTATTCTTGTAGATGTTGCATGAAAGCGTTTTTTTCTAAGAAAATATGTTCATTATTTTTAAAGATTTTATATCAAAAATAAATATAAAAATGATTCAAATGAAATATATTAGATTAATAGATTCATATATTATCTAATTTATATTTTAGAACCAATTTTTACAAAAATTATTATATTTTATTTAAATTAAAAAATAGTTTTGTATAGAAAGATTTTTTTAACAATTCATTGATAAACTGTTATTTTTAGAAAAATCCAAAAACATACACCCTATGATAATATTGACATTCGTATTTAAAAATAATTCTTATTTTACCATGTATATTTTTTAAAATCTTAAGAAAATTGTTATATTACTACTCAAAAAAAGTAAATAAGAATTTTTTTTAGAAGATAATATTCTACAAGCATACAAATACTCTAAATAAAATTAAGTACATTATTATCCATTTGTTTATTCATGTAAAACCATTGTATATAATATTTGAATTGTTTTTATTATTATTCACTTAAGTCTATTTGACAGCTACATGATAATAATTATGGTTAAATAGTCATATTAATAATTTCTTACGCTTTGTTAAAACTCATTGTTGCATGCAATGAAATATATACCTAGTATTGCATGAAATGAAAGATAAACTCAGGGTTGTGTGTAACATAACCTGTAAAAGAATATTTATTTTCTTTCTAAAGAATTAAATTCATAAATACTATTTTTGTTACCCTCTACACCCTCTAAATTGAATTTATATGATGAAATTATTCTACAATGGTAAAATAACTTAGGATACTTTTAACTGATTGCATCCTCATGTTCCCATATAGATTCTTAAAAATAGTGGTTCTGTCAAAAAAACATTGACCATGTTAGTTTTCTTATTTCATAGATGTTTCTCAGTATGATCCATAATCTCTACCAATTTTTCCTTTTTAGAACGATATTTATATAGTGTTACTACATCTGAGTTTAGTATATGTACAGAGTCTGGTATGTACTTTCATAGATGAGACAAATGGAACAAGTCATGTAATTGAGATATAATTGGTGTATGTTCCACCGCATTGTCTATACTACCAATATGATCATGTATATTAAAGGGGACAACATAACTAGGGTTTAGTCTCACTTTCTTCTGGAATGTCATAACATTCATATGTGGAGAAACTATTAGAAACCCCTTATTATTATATTCAAATTTTGAATCACACTAAAGATTATCAGCATAAAATTTCTATAATTATTCTCTTATATAATAGGTTGTTTAATGACTTAAGACTTCAATGAAATTCCTACATCCATCACATGTCTCAATAATATTCATTCCTTATCTTCATTTCAACACTTTGGTTCTCTAAAAATATTACAATGGAGGGCATCCTATGATGTCTTTTGGATACTTGAGTTAAAGTTATTATTGTTTGTAAACTCTAAAAGAGTAAGGTATTGATCCCATCCACATTTAAACTCTAGACAGAAAGATATCCATGTATCCGATAGGTTTTCAACTATTCTCTCAGACTAACCAAATTTATGAGAACAATACGTATTGCTTAAACCCATCTCTTTATAAAGATGTTGTTAAAGACTTCACCATAAAATCATGGAAGAACTCATATCTTCATTAGTTCCAATTTAATGTGGTACTCTATTCAACTTTACCACTTCCAAAATGTATATCATGGAAATATGATCCAATGTAAATTCTTATATGATAAATAATAAGTGTGCATACATTGTTGTAACCTCTTGAACTTGGATGCCACCTGAAATGGAGCATAGAGCTTGGTTGGTCACTAGGCCTCAATCACATCTCCCCAAACTTCAGAGCCTACCAACTAGTAGTGAGAGCTTAGGTGAGTCACTGGAGAGACTATGCCCTCATTACCCAAGTATCACTGCCGAAGTTTGAAACATTCAGTAAATAGGGGAAGTTAATAAATTTGCAGACAACTGAAATTAAGACAAACATGAATATACATATCAATAAAAAATAGTGTCTTATATACAAAATGTTTCAGATGGTACAATTATCATTAAATAACTTCACTAGTACATGAAAATATGGTATTAAACATGTATCCCTAAAAGAACAAATGACTAAAAAGGTATCCTATCAAAAGAAGACTCATCATGGTCTAATTCTCCCCTACTCCAAGGCCACAATCAACAACTTATACAAGCTTGCATTCCCCAATAATCACCTGATACCAAATAATCTGTTTGGGACCCCAAGCATTCCAAAATAGGGTGTTAGATAATCATCCCAGTAGGAAACCACTCATGTCTATTCCATTCTTAAAACATTTCTATAAAGGGTCTATCAAATGTAAACAACTTGTATGTAAGCATGTATTCCCAAGGCATAATTATACTTCAATATGTAAAACTGAACAACCCCTCAAGGACAGCTAAAAAAGAGGGTTATCTTCTATCAAGTAAGCTATAGCCGACTAAACAAGTCAGATGACCATGCCATAATTCTATCATTATCATGCAATCCATGACCACACTATATAAAGAGGTCAAGTATCCCACGACCACGCAGTAAAGTGAATGTAGCATCCCACGACCACGCTATATAGAAATGATTAGACCTAAAGGGAAATATTCAAGATGTTAGTAGACCAAGGCATCCAAATAAAATATCTGGACCATAGAGGGCCATATCCAATGGGGCTTGTCCAAGGAATCCGTTAAACTCCATTGGGAATCAATGGTGGAAGCTCGGTTAGACACTGGTTGTGGTCCTATGAATATGGAAATAGAAAGTCCTACATGAGTCCAAAAATGTCTGATCCAAGGGGTAGAAAAGCCCAAGGAATCCCATGGAATCTAGACCCAAGGGGCGGAGTCAACCCAAGGCATCCACTACCACATTCCAGATCCATAGAGAGAAGTTCATGACATCTTTCAAAACATTCCTCAATCATTAAAACATTCAAAAATAAACATTCTTTAACATGTGAGTATACCCACTCATATCTCTAAGAATCATCCATTAGTATACCCACTTCTGAAAAACATTTACCATTCACCTAAGTCCGTAATAATGTATTCAACCTGAAAGTAAATGGATTTTTACATTGTACAAAAACCCAAGCTCATACAATATTCTTCAATATAGAAATTCATCCCAAAATTATCTCTCAAGGGTGGTTAAGATTCATTAGAGAACAACTCCGACAACTAAGCATGTACGCCGACCTCCCTCTCCCTTGTCTCATCCTATAAACGATCATAAAACCATAGAACCTATACGAGAAGAACTAACAATCCTTTATGAACCAATTTTATCCTATCAACAACAGGAATCAGATTCTCTTCAATGGATGCATCAACTATAAGCTGAGCTTCCTCAGGATAAAAAATGTTACATGGTTCTGAGTGATAGTAGTGTATATGAGATACATATAAGACATTGTGTGTGTCCTAGTACCTCTGAGGTTACTAAAACTGATATGCAACCAACCCGACTCTCTCCAGAATATCAAACGGCCTAAAAACCCTCACTGAATGTTTACCCTATATTCTGATCATCATGTGTCCGAAACATAGAGAACAACATAAGAAAACCCAATCCATAACCTTGAACACTAGAGGACATTAATGGATATTAATGTATGATTTCTGGTGATACTGTGTTATAGCCATCTACATTGGAATCAATTTTACTTTATCAGATGTCTGCATCATGAGATGCAGTCTGAGTAAAGTTTCCTCTCCGACATTTAACTAGAACGGGGGAGAACAACAAGGCCTACAATTTAAATCATCATAAGGTTCCATCTATATAATCAACTAATAACTGTTACTATGTGAGAACTCAACCAGGGGAATATGCCTATACCAAGAGACCCTGAAATCTAGAACGTATGCTCGCTGAATATCCTCTATCACTTGTATCGTTTTCTCTGACTGGCCATCAGTCTGAGGGTGGAATGTTGTGCTCAGAAGCACCTATGTACCCCGCACCCTTTGAAAACTCTTCCAGAAATGAGATGTAAAGTGGGAATCCATATATGAAATGATAGTGCAAGGAAATCCATGAAATCATACAACATCATATATTTACAACATTACAATATCATCAACACTTATGGTCCACTTGATTGAAAAGAAGTGTGAATCCTTTGTAAGCCTGTCAAAAACATCCTGCACAACATCATTACCACGAGGTGACCTTGGAAAATTTATCATGAAATCTATCACAGAATCATCCAATTTCCACTCTGGGATTAGTAACTATTGTAATATACGAGCTATCCACTGATTCTCTTTATTCACATAATGGTATGTGGAACACCGAGTAACATAACCAACTACCTCTATATTCATTCTCAGACACTAGTATTGACGTCGCAAGACATTTGGTGACCCTGAGACACACTACCCAAGTAGAACCATGAAACTACAACATCAACAACTCACATATCTCTAATGAAACCCAAACACGTCCATGGATACATAGGATATCATCATATCTTACCATCCAAACTGGAGGATGGTCCTCACCTACCACACCTTCCCATAGAACTATGCATTCTAAATCTGATAGGTGCCTAAACCAAACAATGTCACGTATAGTATAGGTAATATATAAGTATTAAATAAAATTCTAACCTTTTTTCATTAACCACTAGATGAATCTGAGAAATCAATTTCATAAGATTCGACTCACTACTGGACTACTACACTGCTTGTATCTGAGTCCTCCCACTCTGTGCATCAACAACTACATTATCCTTACCAGGTGTGTCGGCAAGATCTAATTCAAAGTAAAATTGGTACTACACCCCCTTCTGTACATCAAATTTAGATCACTCTATGTAAAGATATACTTGAGGATTTTTTGACCCATGTACACCACAAAACACTCTCTTTGTAAATAGATCCTCTAATAGTGTAATAAAAAAACAACTTCAGCTAACTCGAGATCTTGTGTAGGGTAGTTCATCTCTCGGGGACTCAAATTCTAAGACCCGTACACCATGACATGAAATCCCTCTATTAGATCTCCCCAATCCCAATACCTGAAGTGTTACATTAAACTATGTAACCATTTCCCTTCTTTGGTAGTATCAGGACTGGTGCTGACGTCTTTCACCCTTTAGTTCATGAAAGTATGTCTCGCAAGATTCTGACCACAAAAAAGTCACACTCTTCTTAGTCAAGCCCATCAGTGGTGTTTTTAATCATGATATGTCCTATAAAAATGATTGTAGAAGTGGGCTAGCCACAAGATGCTTCATATGTCAACAATGTTCTTGGATAGTTATCACGAAACAATATCTCTATCCTTCTCTTGATCCACTAAAACTCCTTTATCAGAGATGATGTGACTGAGGATGTGAATCCAATCCATCTAAATGTGTCACTGTGTGATAATAGTATATAACCGATTCTTTCTCAGTGTATTCAAAATGAACTCAAAATGGTTTTCATGGTTTTGTTGAATGTGAAAATTCACCAAGATATCATCCACGAAAATCACCACAAAAGAATCCAAGTAAGGATGGAACAAATGTTTCATAAGTTTCATGAATGTTTTTGGGGATTTATGAGAGAGAAAGGAATAACCAGATACTTGTATAATCCATACCAGCTAAGA
The DNA here is from genome assembly GCA_963277665.1 of Viscum album. NCBI lineage: Eukaryota > Viridiplantae > Streptophyta > Magnoliopsida > Santalales > Viscaceae > Viscum > Viscum album. Next base: position 191,994,181 of record OY728126.1, read on the forward strand.
ATATTTGTATCAGGTATTTCAGTAGACCGAACACACACATAGTGATTTTCTGACCTCAATTTGATCATTGAGAACACTCGATCTCCTTGAACCTGATTAAAGAGGTCATCTATCAGTGGAAAAGGATAACGGTTTTTAACCATCAACTGGTTCAATTTCTGATAATCCTCACATATCCTATGATTTTTGTAAGCTTTTTTCACAAAAACGACTGGAAAACCCCATGGAGAATTACTGGGTCTAATAAACCTATTCACCTCCAAATCCTCTATTTTTCTCTAGAGCTCCTACAACTCTATTGTAGTCATCCTGTATGGATTAATGGATATCAGTGAAACTCTTGGAACTAGCCCACTACAGAACACCACATCTCTCTCAGGTGGTAAACAAAAAAAATTCATAAAAAAATATATCCCTACAGCGCTCAACTAATGGATGAATGTTTGCCTAACTCATTCTATGATCATCCAGAAACAAACTAGAAATCTAGGTTATCATCACACCAATCCCACAATGCTTGGGTCCAACTACAAGGCAACGACCTTAAACATTACTAAATATTGAATCAAATGAATAATTCCCATTGATTATTTTTTAGGTTTAGAGTTTTAGAGAATTAGATCATAACTATTACATCTCAAAAGATTACAAAGTAGACACTTCTACTAAGTTTCCATAAAATAAAAACTCTTAAAAAGAAACATGTCTAGTTCCATGTTTTAGATAGCATGACTTTCACTTGATCCAATCCTTCACCCTATTCCACATTAAGTCCTGTGAAAAACATTTCAAAAAAACATGGGGTGAGCATAAAAAGCTCAGTAAGGGATACACAAAGAATGAAAACTGTTAGTTTTTCAAACAACAAGTAAACCATGTATACTTTATCAATGTAATACCTTCACCTTTATGAAGTAGAAAAAACTATTCACTGAATAAATGATCATTACATACCCTTTTGTAACCAAAATATTACCATAAAACCCATATAAAGAACACATAACATATAAAGGTAACTTGAGACATAAACATACATAAGTGGAATAACCATACGGTCGACTTCCATACATATCACTTAATGGAATATCCATACGTCCGACTTCCATACCCAATGCATTGTAGGTTATAACGTAACCACCCATCCTGGTGTTCACATAACCACCTGTCATATGGTTTATCACGTAACCACCCGTCAAATGTCCAAGTACCATTATAAAATAATAAGACATAAAACAAATATAATTGAAAGAAAAAATTTCCACAATTTGATCACAATATATCACTTAAATATATTGACATAACAAATCCATTATAAAAAACTATTTTCAATACCAAAATACATAATAGAGTATATGGTATTTATTTCATTTTTAAAAACAGTACCGCTTGTTGAGGAAGCCAAAGACCAAATAATACTCGCGGTGGTGGAAAAGGTCATTATCACCGCGTACATTAAAAGAAACATTCGTTTTTTCATTTAGTAAAACGCTTCATAGAAGAAGATTCCTTTTGTATAAAAGTAAAATTAAAATGGTTTTATACAACGTATAAAATAATGTTGTGTATAAAATGAAACATGCCTCAATGAAAGGAGATTGAGACGAAGTCCCTTACCACAGTTCCGACTTGACTCGATCGTTTTTTAACGTCCTGAATAATAAATTTGAGTTAATTTCTACTTTTTTAAGAAACTTTTTCAAGTTCATTATTACTTTTATATCACTTACTACCATGTTATAAACATTATGTAATCATTTAAGTTAATAATGTTTTTTTGTTGATATTTGGTTCTTAAGTCGAAAGTGGACTTCTTACAATTACATGTTGTTCTTGTGGTCAAAGGTTCTTTATATCCAGATGTATATTCATGATTTTGAAATCATATATATCATATATATCCAGAATATACATTTATTTAAATATTACATAATCATTTAGAGGTAATAAATGAAATGAACCGTTCATGGATACGGTAATCCGTACGTACGCATGAACACTACTTTCATTTCTATGTCATATTAATGAAATTGAAACTAAATGAGAGGTATGTATATTTTAATTACAGAATTATATTCATCATTTAGATGTAACATACATCATATATAATAACATTAAATCCATCATTTATAAATCCCAGATATGGCATTAACGAATCAAATCACTTTGAGGGGGTGGTAGTCCGCACTTCCTAAAATGAAGATATCGCATATACCCATAATTGACGCCATAAAGGTGTACCACAAATGAAAAATACAGAAGCATAAGGAAAACATAAAAATAATATATATCATATATGAATAGAGTGACATCTTAATGGCCACCATTAAAGGTGTTAAATGAAGATTGAACAATCATCATTTCGTGAGGCAGAAATTCACCAACCACAGAAACAGTATGTTTTTTAACCATTAGACAGAGGTGTGTGTATGTGTAGCGCGAATAATTCTTATAAAAACATCCTATTATATTGAATATAATGGAGTTGTTACAAAATAAATTAATAAAAAGAGTTTAGGGTGTTGGAGAATCAAAATAAAACATAAGAACACAAGAGAAAACACTACCTTTAAAACGGGTAACTCCTCTTGTTTTAAGCTAAAAGGATTCCTTGGGAATACTTATGCCCAAAGTGATGCTTCTAGGAGTAATAAAGGGATGTGGAGAGACAAAAAGAGCAGATCTTGGGCGAACCAAAGTCTTGAGAGGTGTGGGTAAGGAGGTAGATGTGGGGGCCTTTTATAAGAAAAGAGGAGGGGCACTCTTGGAAAATTAAGAAAATATAATTTATTATAAAATGATTTTCTGATAAAAAGGGTCCCACAATTATATATTTCGAGGATAAGGAAATAATAGTTCTAAATCCACCCATCCAATAGGTTTTTGAAATGTGTAGGTCTTAGATTTTACATTATCCTTTCATTTTATTTAAATCGTTAAATAATGAGGTAATCGCTACATCATCATGGTGCCATAAATAATTTAATTTATTTAATGTCTAAAAATTATAAAAAAAAATATCCGGATGTAGGAAATCTTTTTATATTTATAATTAATATTTATAGTAAAAATTATGACTTGTATAACCCCATTCAAAAATTGTTTTAGTAAAACATCTCATGTTTGTGACATTTTTATTGTAACTTTAAATAAATAGATATTAATGTCATTTTCCTACCAAAGTGGCTCCATGGGGTCCCCATGTTGACCCATGGATTGTCTTGGTCGTCCATGACACATCCAATAAGGGTAGGACATGTGTCTAGGTCATTTTATATTATTAAAACATTACTTTTACCTTAAACTACACTAATTACCTCTAATCGTGATTAATAATCATAAAAGATACTACTCACCAAAAAAATTATTTTAATACCATTTAACCACAGATTACTTCTTAATTACAACCATGTATGTCGGATTTTTGATATTCAAAACACAGAAGTGGTAAAGTTTCATTTAAATGAAAAATCAGTTTTTTAAGTACCACATAGTGGTTTCACTATTCATCAAAAATTGATGTTTTTCAGAAAAATACCAAAACTTCACCTGAAGCTATATTTGATATTCCGAATTTAAAAATGATGTCTATTTTCCAAAATTCCAAACATATATGTTGCATTAATTAATTTAATAATTATTTCCCGCTGTCAAAACAAATAGCGTGTTTTTATAAAACAAAACGTATCAAAAGATTGACACTAGTTTAAGTCTGATTTCAAAGTGAAATTAATTACAAATACAACAATTGGATTAAATGGTAAAAATATATTCTAATTTCACTTTAAAAACAATTCAAAAGACAATATAATCATGTAAATAAATTATATTAAAAAGTGGTTTTGAATTAAAATACAACATTTTTCACTATTCATTAAAAATGATCTTTATCGGAAAAATACCAAAAATTTACACAAAATAAATTTTGATGTCCCGATTCTAAAGAAGAATTTTATTTGGTCCAATAGAAAGTATAAGAGTGACCAAAACTATATTTAAAGAATGTTCTCCATGAAAAGGCGATAAGTTGTCCTTTAGTGAAAATTAGAGTATATATGCCTAAAATTGAATTCTTTTCGTATTTTAAGCCTTTATCCTTTATTGGATAAATGTAAAAACATTTAACAAACATATATAATCATATTTTAGTTATTTCTATTCTTTCCCGCCAATACAACAGCTACGTGTTAACTACCATTTAAAATAATATTATTATATTACTAGTGTGCAACGTAAGATTTCAAAAAACTCTATGTTGAGTATCGGGTATGCTATCGAACATAGTAACCCCTTTAAAGTAAAATTAATATTTAATGCACAAATATTAATATATATGAAAATGTTTTATTCATTATTTACCTAGGATGTTACATCCTCCCCCCCTTTTGGGAATTGCGTCCTCGCAATTTTATTCACTTATCAAAATAAGTGGGGGGGTATTTATCCCTCATAGAATTTTCAGATTCCCATATTGCCTCTTCAACCATATAGTTTTTCCACAAACCCTTTACCTGGTGAATTACCTTATTTCGCAACACTAGCTCTCTTTAGTCAAGAATCTTGACTGGTTGTTCTTCATAAGAGAGATTCTCTTCCAACTGAACTACCTATGGGCTCAAAACATGAGATGGATCTGGGATATACTTTCTTAACATCAAAACATGAAAAACATTGTGTACCTGAGATAAACTCAGAGGTAAAGCCACTCTGTATGCTACTGATGCAACTCTCTCCAAAATTTCATCTGGTCCAATGAACCTTGGACTCATCTTTCCTTTCTTACCAAATCGCATCACACTTTTCCATAGTGAAACATTGAGAAAAACATGATCACCTACCTCGAAAGATAGATCCTTCCTCCGGTTATCCACATAACTTTTCTGTCTGCTCTAAGCTGTTCTCATGTGTTTCTGAGTCAACTAAACTTTTTCTGTCATCTCTTCTACCAATTTTGGTCTAATCAGCTTCCTTTCACCCACTTCATCCCAAAAAGCTAGAGTTCGACACCACTTCCCATATAATTCCTCAAATGGTTCCATCTGTATACTGGAATGAAAACTATTATTATAAGAAAATTCAACCAAAGAAAGATGTTGGTCCCAACTTCCCTGATAATCCATAGAGTAATCTCGTAGCATATCCTCCAAGGTCTGAATTGTTCGTTCTTACTACCCATCTGATTACGGATGAAAAGTTGTACTAAAATTTAATTCAGTACCCAACAAATTTTGATGGCCTTTCCCAAAGTTAAAAGTAAACCTGGGGTCATGATCAGATACAATGGACAGGGGAACTCCATGCAACCTGACTATATCTTTAAGATACAATCGAGAAAGTTTATCTAGAGAGAATGTATCTCGAATAGGAAGGAAATGAGCTGATTTACTCAATCGATCAACAATAACCCAGATTGCATTATTACCTTGAGATGTCCTCGGTAATCCCACAACAAAGTCTATGGATATATTTTTCCCATTTCTACTCTGGAACCAGTAAAGGCTGAAGCATCCCTTTCAGTAACTGCCGCTCTACATTAACCTACTGACAAGTCAAACACTTTACAGTAAAATCAGAAATATCCATTTTCATTCTATCCCACAAGTAATACTCCTGAAGATCCTTATATATCTTAGTACTTCCTTGATGAACTAAAAACGGAGAACTATGAGCTTCACATAACAACTATCTCTTCAACTATGAATCACAAGGCACACACAATCTCTTCCCAAAACACAAAACACAATCATTATTAATGTTGAATTCAGGCAACATACCCTTCTGATCTAACTCTACATTTTTCTGCAACTCACTGTCTTGCTTCTTTGGTTGCTTGATTCTGTCTGACAGAGAAGATTTCACTGATACCTGAAATAAAATAGATGAACTTCTTGCACAAACAACTTCCATGCCAAATTTCATAAAATCAAAAACCAAAGGATCTCATTCTAAACGTAGCATGGTTAATGAAGCATTACTTTTTCGACTCAAAGCATCAGCCCCTTTATTTGCTTTTCCCAAATAGTAATGAATTGTACAATCATAATCCTTTATTAATTTCATCCATATCCTCTGTCTCATGTTCAATTATTTCTGAGTGAATATATACTTTAAACTTTTGTGATCAGTATATATTTCACACTTTACTCCATATAAATGATGCCTCCAAATTTTAAAAGCGAAAACAACAGCAGCTAATTCCAAATCATGTGTAGGGTAATTTACCTCATGAGTTTTCAACTGACGTGAAGCATAAGTAATTACCTAATCATTCTGCATAAGGACACAGCCATGTCCCTTCAACAAAGCAACACTGTAGATAACAAACTCACCATTCCTGGATGGGAGTGCCAAAACTGGAGCATTCACCAATCTTCTTTTCAAATCCTGAAAACATTCATCACATTCTTTTGTCCAGACAAACTTAACACCCTTCCGAGTTATCTTAGTCATTGGACTAGATAAATGTGAAAAAGTTTCAACAAACCTTCATTAGTAACCAGCCAAACCAAGGAAACTACAGATCTCAATTACATTTGTGGGTCTTGGCCATTCTTCAACAACTTTTGTTTTTTCAGGATCAATGGTTATGCCATCTATTGAAACAATGTGACCAAGGAAAGAAATTTGTTGCAACCAAAACTCAAACTTGCAGAATTTCACATACAATTTCTTTTCTTTAAAGGTTTTCAAAATAACCATTAAATGACTTTCATGCTCCTATTTACTTTTAGAAAACACCAAAATATCATCAATAAAAACAACCAACATTTTTCACCTGAGTCAACTGAGCCATCACTGCAACAAACTGTTTAGTTCTGATTCTGACCATCCCAGGATACCGATTTCAAAGGTCATTTCCCTCTTTATTCCTTCCCAGAAAATCTATTTTGTTTCCTTTATGAAAAACCAATCTTAACACAGAAATATATTAGGTGAAGCAACATGGTAATCGTTAAATGCTATATCATATCAATCATACCATAAATTAATTTATAATTTAACAATTTTCTAACTCCTAAAGTTGTCTAAACCAACCTCTGATACAAACTATAAGGCCACAACCTTAAACATTACTTAATATTGAATTAAATGAATAATTCCCATTGAGGATATTTTTAGGTTCAGAGTTTAAGAGAATTAGATCATAACTATTACATGTAAAAAGATTACAAAGTAGACACTTCTACTAAGTTTCCATAAAATAAATACTCTTAAAAAGATGCATGTCTATTAACATGTTTTAGATAACATGACTTTCCCTTGATCCCATCCTTGACCCTATTCCACATTAAGTCCTGTGAAATATATTTCAAAAAAACTTGGGGTGAGCATAAAAAGCTCAGTAAGGGATACAAAAAGAATGAAAACTGTTAGTTTTTCTAACAATAAGTAAACCGTGTATACTTTATCAATGTAATACCTTCACATTTATGAAGTAGAAAAAACTATTTACTGAATAAAAGATCATTACATACCATTTTGTAACCAAAATATTACCATAAAACCTATATAAAGAACAGATAACATATAAAGGTATCTTCAGACATAAACATACTTAAGTGGAATAACCATACGGTCGACTTCGAGACATATCACTTAATGGAATAGCCATACGTTGACTTCCATACCCAATGCATTGGAGGTTATAATGTAACCACCCATCCTAGTATTCATGGAACCACCTGTCATATGGTTTATCACGTAACCACCTGTCAAATGTCCAAGTACCATTATAAAATCATAAGACATAAAACAAAAATAATGGAATGAAAACAATTCCACACTTTGATCACAATATATCACTTAAATATATTGACATAAAAAATCCATTATAAAAAACCATTTTCAATACCAAAATACATAAAAGAGTATATGGTATTTATTTTATTTTTAAAAACATTACGGATTGTTGCGGAAGCCAAAGACCAAATAATACTCGCGGCGACGGAAAAGGTCGTTGTCAATGCCTACGTTAAAAGAAACATTCCTTTTTGTTGTTTAGTAAAATGCATCGTAGAAAAAGATTCCTTTTGTATAAAAGTAAAATTCAAAGGGGTTTATACACAATATAAAAAAAGTTTTGTATAAAAGGAAACATGCCCCAATGAAAGGAGATTGAGATGAAGTCCATTACCACGGGTCCGACTTGACTCGATCGTCCTTTAACATCCTGAATAATAAACTTGAGTTAATTTTTACTTGATTAAGAACCTTTTTAAAGTTAATTATTAATTTTATATCACTTATTACCATGTTATAAACATTATGTTATCATTTAAGTTAATAATGTTTGTTTTTTTGATATTTGGTTCTTAAGTTGAAAGTGGACTTCATACAATTACATGTTGGTCGTGTGGTCAAAGGTTCTTTATATCCAGAATGATATTCATGATTTTGATATCATATATATCATATATATCCATAATATATATGTATTTATATTATAACATAATCATTTAGAGGTAAGAAATGAAATGCACCGTTCATGGAGACTGTAAGTCGTACGTACGCATGAACGCTACTTTCATTTCTATGTCATATTAATGGAATTAATACTAAATTAGAGGTATGTATATTTTAATTAAAGAATTATATTAATCATTTATATGTAACCGACATCATATATAATAACTTTAAATCCATCCTTTATATGTCCCACATATGGCATTAACGAATCAAATCACTTGGAGGGGGCGGTAGTCCACACTTCCTAAAATGAAGATATCGCGTATACCCATAATGGAATCCATAAAGGTATACAAAAAATGAAAAATAAAAAAGTATAAGGAAAACATACGCATTATATATATCATAATGAATAGAGTTACATCTTAGTGGCCACCATTAAAGGTGTTAAAAGAAGATTGAACAATCATCGTTTCGTGAGGCAGAAATTCGCTAACCACAGAAACAATATGTTCTTTAACCATTAGACAGAGGTGTGTGTAGGTGTAGCTAGAACCCTTCTTATAAAGACATCATAGTATATTTAATATAATGGAGTTGTTACAAAAGAAATGAATAAAAAGAGTATAGTGGGTTGGAGAAGAAAAATAAAATATAAGAACATAAGAGAAAACACTACCTTTAAAACGGGTAACTCCTTTTGTTTATAGCACAAAGGCTTCCTTGGGAAGACTTCTACCCAAAGTTAGTCTTCTTGGAGTAAAAGAGGGATGTGGAGAGAGGAAAAGAGCATAGATTTTCCAAACCCAAGGCTTGAGAGGTGTGGATAAGGAGGTAGAGGTGGGGGCCTTTTATAAGAGGAGATGAGGGGAACTCTTGGAAACTTAAGAAAAGATACTTTATTATAAAATGATTTTCGAATAAAAATGGTCCCAAAATTATATATTTCTAGGATAAGGTGATTAGAGTTCGAAATACACCCATCCAATAGGTTTTTGACATGTTTAGGTCTTATATTTTACATTATCGTTTCATTTTATTTAAATCGTTAAATAATGAGGTAATCGCTGCATCATCATGGTGCCATAAATAATTTAATTTATTTAATGTATAAAAATTAAAAAAAAATATCATGACGTAGGAAATCGTTATAAATTTCTAATGAATATTTATAGTCAAAATTATGACTTATATAACCCCATTTAAAAATTGTTTTAGTAAAACATCTCATTTTGTGACATTTTTATTTTATCTTTAAATAAAAAGATATTAATGTCATTTTCCTACCAAAGTGGCTCCATGGGGTCCCCAAGTTGACCCATGGATTGTCTTGGTCGGCCATGACACATACAATAAGGGTAGGACATGTGTCTAGGTTATTTCATATTATTAAAACATTAATTTTACCTTAAACTACACTAATTACCTCTAATCGCAATTAATAAACATAAAAGTTACTATTCACCAAAAAATTATTTTACTCCCATTGAACCAGATATTACTTCTTATGACAACCATGTACGTCAAATTTTTTAAATTCAAAACACAGAAGTGGTAAAGTTTCATTTGAACGAAAAACCAGTTTTTAAGTACCACTTAATGATGTGAAAGTGAAAATCCTATAATAACAGTCAACGTACACTAAAAAAGCATTGAGAAATTCCATTCTATGAATAACCTCAAACACTGTCATCTTGAGGATATATAAAATCCAGAGGAAGTGGAACCCACCAACCTTAAGAGGATACTCCATATACTTTAGTAACTAACCTATTCTAAATAACCATGGTTTTTCTAGTATCAAAACGCCCTCTTAATGTAAAATAACAAGACCAATGATTTTTACCATCTATGAAGAGTTAAAACGGTGAGTGTCACCAATATCGAAAAGAGAATATGAAATAGTTAAAGCTACTAAGATCGCACCTCTCACCATAGATGGTAAATTACCCTGCTTTGTTGGGTCTGTTGCACTGCAAATGTCTGGAATTTATGACAACCTTGTGACCCTACCTTGCTGCCCTATGCTGATCAACCATGCTGCCTCTAAGAACTCGGTGTCTAGAAACCATGACCATGACAACCACTACCCTGTCCTGACCATCTAGGACTGCTCCGACTCCCATCATAATGGGGAAATAATGAACCTACTTCTAAACCTAACAATGTAGCAGACCCCTACCACTCCCCACAAGAGGGATGGTCTTTCAAAACTGTTTTATGTGCCCCATTAAAATGAAAGATCGACACTCGATTGGGTCACCATCACAAATATTTTACATATGGACTCACCAACTACACTAATTTAAAAACACCAAGATGCCTCCACCCACAGCGAGACAAGAACACACATCTTGTGAGTCCTCATAATGATGCTTCCTACCTGAAGAAAAAGATCCACTAATGAATGAAACAAAAATCCATTGTTTTGTACCCCAATCTTCTTTACGGTTTTACTCTGTTATTTTCACCTGATTCGAAATCTCAGTGATAGAAGGGATCCTAAACAAGTTGAAATGAAATATTATATCATGTCTAAGACCTTATTCGATGCACACCGATCTTAACAACTCATCAGTAAGATACATCAGAACCAAACACTATATATATGTAAAGTGTGTTGAGTATTCAATAATGGGTATTGAGCATTGCTCTATATGAAAAAACTTAGTAGCCATCTTTTCTCCTAGTTTTGTGCATTTAAAGTAGTCATATAATCTGGTTTAGATTTCATCCATACCCACATTCTACATATAATAATCTTATTTAAAAATGTCACGCTAGGGAATTTCCACTCTACATAGCATATAAGTCATGATCTTGACCCTCTTCTTCAGATGCGTCTCCAGATGCTAAAAAATTGCTAACATGGCCCCTTGACATGGATCTAAAACTTGTGGTCCACCATCACCATAAAAACGTTGGAGGATGCTGCTACTGGAACACCCATGTCAACTCATGTATAGTCCAGACTGGTTGTGAAGCACCCTAGAAATTCTGAATCTAGGGATTGAAACCCTCACATAATTGTGCCTCATCACCAGTGTTCAGAACATCCTCAGGTGCCACTTCTAGCACTATTGGGGTATCAATCAGCAGTTCATGGCCCACCGTTTCTAATGTATGATAATCTCATCCATCAAGAAATACCACTAAGGGAAATTGTGGTGGCATATATCTACAATACCAAGTTCATGCCTAATGAGGTAACATCCTCAATGCACAAATCTCAAAAGCATAGTACATGTCAAAAACCTCCTTCAAGCTATGTCAAATCCACAACCTTCTCCTAAATCCTAGACTGTAAACAGAATCCCCAATGAACCAATAGAAACAATTCCTCTCACCCAATCAGATGCCTGGTCTTGGTCGTGTTTATATTAATTAGTTCATATTTCCATTTCCATTCAAGATCACATTTTTTCATCCAAGAAATTTTACCAAGGGTTTTCCAATTTCCAAATCCCTTAGTGCCCATAAAACCTCATGAACCCAAAACATGTCTGTCATTCAAATGATACATGTAACAAGTTAATTTATCATTTTAATTCCATCAATTAGTCATTTAACAATTAATATGAGTCCATACTCCCAATGGATAGAAAGATGACATCACACCTTTATCGGATGCACCCAACTAACACAACAAAATTCACATCTACCACATCTACTATCATAACATCATTCAATATCTAATGAATCCTAGATGGAATGACATAATACAATAAATGTGATTCAAAAAAAATTCTATATGATGCATGATATGGAACAACCTCATCTCATCGAGTTATTAGCAAAATTAACCACAACAATTGCATCAATAGTAATAATAGAAATCTAGTGCATCACCCAACGGTGAAATATAATCCACTATAATAGTAAAAATATATAAAATACGAACTCAATTAGAGAAAATTTGGATTTTACCTATATGCTGGGTAGCTAATCCTAGGAAAAAATTATTACCATACCCCATTTTCTTCTTATCCCTGTCAAATGATACCAAACAGTAAATTATATAAGATAATAAAACCCTCTGATAGCACTTTATGACGTCCCGAACTCGGATGCTTCCCAAAAAAGTGCCCCAAGACTATTTGGACACAATGAATCAAGCAAATCTTCCCAAACACCAGACACTACCTACTAGTAGCGAGGTCCTAGGTGAGTCAGTGGAGAGAATATTCACTCATTACCAGATTATCATAGAGGAAGTTAGAGACATATAGTAAATAGAGAAAGAGAATAAATAACCAGACAGATGAGAGTAATACAAACATGAATATACATATCAATAACAAGATGTGTCTCATGTAAAAAATGATGAAGACTGTACAAGTATCTCGAATGAAAATTAGAATAGTACATGGAAATACGATACAATACAAATATCCCAAAAAAGAATAAATGAAAAAAAATGTATCCTAGGATCATAAGCCTTAGCATGGTCATATGATCCCCTTATCCAATGCCACAATAAAAAACATGTAATATGATGCTTTCCCCTATCATCACCTGCAACCATAAAATCTATTTGGGTCCCCAAGGAGGCCCAAAAATGGTGTGAGATAAACATCCCAGTAGGAAACCACCGAAGTCTATTAAATTCTAATTGCAATTCTAAAAAGGTCATAGCATTTCTAAAAAACTGGTTAGTAAACATGTATTCTCGACCCATAAGTATACTGCAATATGTAAAAGGGAACATCCCCTTAGGGTCTCCTACAGTAGACAGTCAACTCCTAATAAGAAAACTATATCCAACAAAACAAGTCAAATGGCCATTTCATACATCCATCGGTATCATGAAACATGTATGCACGCTGTATAGAGAAGTAAAGTATCCCACATCCATACTGTATAGTAATGTAGCGTCCCATGACCACACCTTATAATGAGGAGAAGACTTGAATGGATTGATCCAAGGTGTCAGCAGACCAAGACATCAAAATAACATATCTAGACCATAAAGGACAGGATACATGGATCATGTCCAAGACATCTCATCGAGTCCCATGGGCATCCCTGCTGGAAACACGTTACGACATTTGTTGGGGTCCTAGGAACATGGTTATAGAATTCCCTACATGGGTCCAAGAAAAATGGATCCAAGGGGAAGTAAGGCTCGAGGAATCCCACTAAATCAAGACCCAAGGGGTAGAGTCTTCCTAAGGCATACACTACCACATTCCAGATCCATGGAGTGTAGTCCAAGACATCTATCCAACCACTCATCAAGCATTCAATCATTCAAAATTAAATATTAATAAACAAGTGAGTATACCCACTCACATCACCATGAATCTGCAATGAGTATACCCACTCATGCAAACCATTTACCATTTACAATTCACATGGGCCTACCCTCTAATATTATCCATTTAGAATTCATATGGGCCTACCCACACATATTATCCATTTAACATGCCTTTAACCATTTTATATAGGTATACCCACCCATATAAACAAATTTCATTTAAGCTAAGCTATCAAAATAGTTATGGTGTCACAAGATAACAATATTCAAGGAGGAAGCACATCTCTTTAATAATATAATCAAGCAAGAAAACATTATAGGGACTCCCCTAACTAGTCCAGCACAAGAAAACACCCCTTGGGTGGTTTAAACATGAATAAATAGGTTAAACCATAAAAAGCACACCCCATGGGTGACCTTGAAATGAGAAATGAGAGCCAACACACCTAAATAGAACCTATGGTCAACCATACTAGGTCCAATTACATCTACAAAAAGCTACTTGCTCAAAAATGATACCTCTCTAGAAAGTCTGACGGATGGAATATCGGGTGAATGCCCAAAAAACTCGATGAAAAGCTACAAAAAGTATAGAACAAATACCTCACCTCGGTATTGGATATATCGTAAATTATTAAGACTTCATTCATACAGGTTTGGGATAAATCTAAAGAACTGATGTAGAATGGAGTATTAGGGCATATGATCCAAAATCAAAATAGTGTTGTCATTGTTATGAAGAATAAAAAACATATAAATAGGAACGTAGGCCTTACTGATGTGGATCCATAGAGAAGATTGGTGATCAAAATAGAGATCAGATGGACGAACGGCTCAAAGCCTACATTAGGTGCCAAAGGTGAGAGAAACAGGAGGCCTCCGAGGTGTGGGAGAAGAAAACCCTATTGGGGGTAAAAATAAAAAACAAATGTTAATTTAATATTAAAAAACACACAGTAGGGTTGCACGGTTTACCTGCATTGTTTCCCAAACTATGCTGAAACTCTTCATACCTCTCTACCTAAGAGTGGAACTTTTCATTAAGGTTACCCCACATGGTTGGACTAACCGTGTGCAGGCCATGCAAATTTTCTCTACCGAAAAACCTATATTTTCAAGCCTCTCACATTTTTAGGACTAACCATGCATAGGCAATGCAAAAACTGTAAAACATGTCATTTGTAGCACAAAACATGGTTTCGAAATCCGAACAAGCCCCTTACACATAATAATAAATGGGGATGAAGTTTATAATTCACATAATGCTATAACCAGGCATTTAAACTGAAAATAAAAGGAGTCGTACCTTGTAATAAAAACCATTTCCTTATAATTTTAAGGTGATAGACTACAACTCATATTGAATTATTCCCTTTATATGTTTTGGGGAGTCTGGTGAAAATATCCATGGTATTATTTTCCCATTTTCTATGATGGTATGGGTAATAGATATTATATCCCATTATTATTTTCCTCTCAACCTTAGCTTTATAACACTCAATGAAACATGAAAAACACTCTATGATATATCTCTTCATTCCATCCAACATAAAATAATATTTTAAATATCTGTACATATTCAAACTTCTATAATGAATAGAGAATAAATAAATGTGGGAATCCTCTAAAAACTCCTTATTTAAATCTCGTATTCAATGAACACATACATGGTTTTTAATCCTTATCATTCCATCAGGGTCAAGGGTAAAATCAGAAGCATTTTTTACCATATTTCACACATATAAATCGTTATTCTATACATATTCAATAATCACATGGATATTTGGTGGAACATTTATTTGATCAATATATATTTTCTCCACTTAATTTGTGAATTATAGCTTTATCGATTAAAATTTTAGAAATATTTAATTTCTTGAGTACCTCTTCATGGATAAGCTATCATGATCATTTAGACTCAATGAATCAACCACTTTTTCTGCATTTATTTGGTGGTAATATATTGAGAACCATAATCCTTAATCATCTCAAACCATCAACTATATTCCATATTCATATCCTTAGATGTGAATATATATCTTATATATTTATGATGGATATATGTAAAATTATTTTAACCATAATGATAATTCATCCATTTTATTAATAACAAATTATACAAATAATTCCAAATCACGAGTTGGGAAATGTTTCTCAGGAACCTTCAATTTTCATGATGTATAAGCTACAAACCTATCATTATTCATAAAAATATCATCATATTCCCTAATTGGATGCTGTAATATAGGTTCAAAACCCTTCTACACTATATAAATATGTCTTAATAGGTGCACTAAAAAATATTCTCTTCAATTCCTTGATATTTTCCTCAAATTAATTTATCTAGCTGAACATGCCTCTCTTCCATGTTAACATGGTGAGTGCATTAGATAGTCATGAAAACCTCACCTCAATTAATTGAGAATATCTTAATAATCCTAGAAAAATATGGATGTCCTTTATCATGGTTAGCCTAGGAAAAAATTCAATAGCCTCTATCTTTATTCAATATATTGATATTCCCACTATTGTGATTATAAAACGCTAAATGAATCTGTCTACAATAATAATTCACAATTTGTGAATTTTTCATTTAGATTATCATTCAATAGGGTCTTTATTAAATTCAATAGGGTTATATTTTCACATCCTTTACCTTTTACAATATTATAATACCACATAAAATTATGTCCTCTCACTGATCAAGGTAATCTCTATATTCACTTTTCATTAAATTTGTGATGATAAAGTGGGAATAGTAAGACCAAATGGAAACACATTATATTCATACTGTCTACAACTTTAATGGAATGATGTCTTATGTATATAATACTTCTCGAACCTAAGTTGATGATATACAAAATGAATATCAATCGTGGATAAGAATTATTCTCTATGAATCTGATCAAATAAGTAATCATATAAGGTAGAGGGTACATGTTCATTATTATGATCTTGTATGGATCCCGATAATCAATACTGATACACATAGATTTATATTTAATTTTTAGAAATAGTTTTGAGGAACCCAATGTTGACACAATTGGACAAATTAATCCCTTTTCAATGCTCTCCTAATGTTACTTCTTCAATTCTAGAAACCCAATTATGTCCATTCTATAAGAAGTATTCAAAATATGCATGGAACTAGGTAAGAGTTTCATTTAGAACTCAACAACATGTTTTAGTGGATCTCTAGTCAAATATATTGTCAATTAATCACAAAACTCCAAAAAAATAAGAACATAAATGATGTTGAGTTTCTCCCCAAACATATAAGATAAAAACTCCTCCTGAATGGGAATCAAAACACATTTAATTGGTTTTATTTCATTTAGAAGTTCATATTTATCATCATAATGATATATGATCAAAGGTTGGTTTTAAATATCCAAGGTGAATTCACCACCTTGGTAATTTATGTGGGATTTACGTAGATAATGGAAATCCAATCATAAGATAACATCATATTCAACATGAGGGATAAAAAAAGTTTTATTTGAAGTGCATTCTCCCAAACATAAAATAGAGAGGAATCATCTACTTAAGATGTGTTCATCATACCATTAAGGGTTTTCACATATAATTGTACATATAATAATTTTTATTTCCTCTTGATACTCTTATAAAATTCTTCAGATATAAAGTAATGGTTATATTTAAATTGAAAAAAATAAATTAGTGGTTCTAGAGTGGATGGTCAGTATAAATTTCACCATGTCATTATCTAACCCCTCACCAAAAATAGTGATCACATGATATTTCCATTATTCACTTAGCTAGTCACGTTTCTAAAATCAATCATCGCCCTAAAGATTCATATTTGGGGATTGTTTATCATAATAAACATACTCCTTACATTAGAAACAATGTAGTTTGGGTGATGGATTTTGTATATTTTTATCTATATTTTGATAATTAGATATATTTTCCAATCACTATGATGCTATATTGAATGATTAACCTCACTTCCACACATTAAACATTTACTAATTCCCATAAGAAAATTTCTCATATGTTAACTTCCATATATTGATCAAGACTAATATACCTATCTCTGAGGGTTTTAGTGGTTCCTTTGAAATCAATCATCCATTTATTTTCAGAATCACAAGGTTAATGTGGATGTATAATCACAATTTCATCCTTGAGATAACATTGAACAATATTTTCAAAGTTAGTAAATTTTTTATGGATAACACCATTCATATACTTGGTTTTAAGCCACCGAAGATTCGTTAAACCTTAAATTTATGAGGGATGATAATTCAACAAGCATACAAAGCATGTCTTGTAAAAATATCCTCATAGATACCAATATATTCCCCATAATTATTCTTTATATCAATGAATTTTTATACATTTTTTATGAGAGATACACAATACATACTTATTATAAAATATTCTGTTACTCATCCCACTATATGGAGCCAATTTCATCATGTTTCCTTGTTTTATGTATGATATTCCACAATTGATCCTCTTTTCCACCCAAATGATATACAATCAAAGTCCAATTTTCATGTTCTAATGATTCGGTAATGAAAAATATATTTTTAGTGGTACTCATCCATTACTAAGAAAATAGTAGATTAGTGGAACCACAGAAAAAATATAGGAATGTCCACCTGAAGGAATGAAAAAATATTGTTCCCTCGTTTGCTCATTTGGAATCTCATCATGATTTATGGATTTTAAAATTTGATTCATCATAGAAATTATATTTTTCATTGCATATACCATAACATTTGGCAACTCAAGAGGGAAATAAATTCATTTTCCCTCACACTAAGAATCAATTCTGTTTCTTTAGGTTCTATCCCTTGATTCAAACCCAAAAATAGTTTAACCAATAATGATCAAAGATAAGAACCAAAGAATAATTAAAAATCTCTTATAGTATTTCTAAATCATCACACCTTGTTTTCAATATATGATACATTAAGAAGAAACTAGTAGATTCATGTTTATTATACATTGAAATGATTCTTGATGGTTTATATATTTTTTGATTTTCTAATGAATATACCTCGGGAGTTTCAAACCAGTGTTATGTAAGACCAATTTTTATATAATATGTAACACTCCGGTCAATCTAGATGCTTTTTTTTAGAGTTATTACCCCTAAGTACATATGTCTTAGAACTAGATCCAGTTTTAGTATATGTACATATATTTAATAGCCTGAAAACAACACAATTTATCATTTACCAATATTTTATGATATTGTTCTATACATGGAAATATTTTATGGTTCTCACCAAATTTATCTCAAAGTAATTTAAAATGGTTAAATAAAAAATTTTATAATACCAAAATCAAAGAATTCAAACATATCAAACACAATTATTACATATTTATATAATAATATTCAATACATTAAGTAATGTTAAATTCTAGAATCTTTTAGGTCTCATGAACTTGGAAAGATAAACACATAAACAACAATTCGTTAAGTGAGATATGCCATCTCCCACTAGGTTATTCATAACCATAGCCCTTAAAATACATATCATAGAAAATAACATTCATTATAACATGGGGAAATGAAAGATAATAAATTTTGATATTAGATTTTATATAATGGTAATTAAGGGATATAATAATATATCCTGAGTAAAAGGGTATGATAACACACGGATAAAATTTTAAAATAATTCCCTTCATAACATAAGTCAAAAAATTTATTCATGGATTAAAAAATTGATTTTAATTATAAAAAATCATAATATAATAATATAACATGATCCATGAGAGCATAACCATGGCATAAAGCATAAATGTGTGTCATGTTACTAATATTAAGAAATTATTTCCCTTGTAGTTCAAGGATCACATCCAATACTATCATAGTGCAATGGGATAACTCCCCAAACTATCATTGTTGACAAGGTTCACTCAAATTACTATCATAATAGACATTATTTCTAAATTAATTAGGTTTACTCCCTATTCTAGACCTTTTTATCTAAGTTGGTATCAATTTTTACCCAATTCATTGGAGGGATATATAGGTACGACCCATCACATTATAAAAATAATAAATACGTTCGCCATAATAGTAGAAAACATTTATCATATCCAAAACCATGGAAAGAAATGGGATTCATAAAAATTTCATCAATGAATTATGTATAATAATGAAATATTTTTCATAATAATTTTATCATTTCATGAAATCATAACCCTTGGGAAAAAAGTGGTGTTCATAAGTATTTTATCATGATATAAGCTGTAGAAGAAAAAGGGTTTACATAAACATCTTTTCATCATAAAAATAAAAAACATAGAAAAATAATAATAATGGTATCCTTGTATCATATATCTAGTAAATAATAATTACATAAAATTATGTAATCCTAGAAGGAAAATTAGTTTGAAATAAAAACAAAATGGAGCGTTTCTTGTGGATGATATCCTTTCATTTATAATCACCATTCTAAAATTAAAAATCCCTAAAATAAAATGAATGTAAATCTTTTTGAATATAATATTGATAACATATAATTTATGATTTATATAAAATAATGGTCCTAATATGTGGATGTTTTTTTCATGCTATACACATTAAAACAAAGATTCATTTCAAATTTTCAGTAAAATTTGACCATTCATTTTCTGGAAACTAACACAAATATTCCTATCAATAAATTTTTCATAATTACAAACATTGTTAAATATTTATTTAAAAAATAATTTTTTTCTAATTTTAAAACCATTTCTTAAAACACTATAAGAAAACAAGGTTTTGGATAAAAAATGTTTTTTGACCAAAAATAGAAAATAAATATGATTTCAAGAAAAACATTATCATTAAATATTAATTTCATGATATGATGAAAATGAAAGGAAAAAATGTATTTTCATGAAATAAATAGAGTAGAATAAAATCTGTGAATTCCTTTTGATATAGATAATAATACTCTATCATTGGAAGCATAATCATTAGCAGTACCAATAAATAATGAAATTGAATGATAAAAACATTACCACTTTAGTAAAATTGAATCGTAAGGCCACATGAAATAATAACATTACCAAAAACATAAAATATCATTAGTGTAGAGACCCAACCCCCGAATTCTCTGAGCTGGTGTCGTACATCAATTATAATGGAATAATATATAAGTAAATCGTGTCAGAAAAGACCATAAATTTTATTTGTATTGGTAAACTATTTACATAAACGAGTATTGTTTTAAAAATGAATACAATAATTAAAAAATAAATTTTACCCCTTTTGAGGATAATAATGTAATTAAATATATTGTATCCTTTCATTACACTCTTATCACACTTTTGGAAATCCTTGGGAAAGGAAACATAATAATGGTTATCTAAAATGCAATCTAAGTGTAGAGTTTAATGAAAGAAATAATGAATCAATGAGAATAATTATTATGGAATGGTAATAATTGTTGACACATGTCATGTAATCAATAAAATGATAAGGATGTGCGTAAAATATATGGAAAGTTGTGTATTTGAAAATACATTCCATATAATTAATCAAATTATAGTTAAATGAGTCCATAAATATGTATATATAATAATCTCATTGATAATAATAATAATAATTGAATTCTCAATAAATTAAATTCTTAATTATTAGACATCATGTATTTGGAACATAATCGACTTCCAATACGTCCTTCCACATGAAGGGTAAGTATTTTGGTATAAACCAGTCTATTCTTCTAAGAAACAAACTTGAAGGGTTTTTCACTATCTAATTTAATCTCATGATATTATCGATGCATTGATGGATGTAATTTAAATAGTCCCCAACCCATTGGTATTTAATTAATTTTTCCCTAACATGTACTATTTTAATTAACATTTCTCCAACCATTATAGTTCATTTCTAAAGCATTCCTCATATATTGAATTAGCAATTAAAATAAACAAAGTTCCTAATAAAATATATTTATTGATTAATGGGAAAAAAAATTATCAATAATTCCCCCATTCAATCAATTAATTTTAAATGTAAAAAAATATATGTCAAAATGATATATTATTTATGAAATAATCATATCCAAGATAAATGTTATGTATAATTTGTTTAAATTCAATATTCAATGATCATGGGAAATTTATTTTTTCAAGGAGACAAAAAGGAATAAAGACAGTGAATTTCAACACTATACTTGGTCAATGAAATCATAAACTATATGAAGGAATAATAAAGATGTTATGAAAACCCAATATCTAAAGTGGTGTAAAATAGGTTTATTATCATTGATGAATGGAAAAATTATCAAAATATCCTTTACAAAATGTTCTTGAGGAAATTATACATTTCATTCTTTTTAAACAAATATTTTAAGTTAACTTTTATAAAATTTTATTTAAATATTAACATTTTATTCTTTGGAAGGAAACTATGATTAAACAACGGTTGGTAAATCTCTACATGTCGTATAGGGTAAATTCAACATTTCTTTTTGCATAGTAAAAAGGTTTAAAAGTCCATTTTTAGAAAGAGATAATAATTTTCCATCGAATATATTTTTTAAAGAACAAAAAGTGAAAATTTTCTTTGATAAATCATCTTATAATGCTTAAATTTTTTTGATGTTTTTTAGATAATAGGGTTTTAATAAAGAAACAGGTTCTCTGACTAAATATGAAATTAAGTCATGTATTTATAAAAACACTTTCTAATGTATTTGGCATACACATAGTGGAAAAATGGGAATATTAATAGGTAATGGTCATGAATAACCTTATGAGAATAAAATTGATGTTTTTATCAAAATATTATTCAATAATTTCCTCTCATTTAAATTAAACTATAAACAATACCAAAAAATGATATTGTGATGTAAACCCATGATAATGCCATTATATAGATGTGAGAATAAATATATGAAGAAATTATGTATGTAAAATATATATATTAAAAAAAATAAAATAAAAAAATATATATTAACGGTCTATTACCCATGTAATGTTATAATATCAATGACCATGAGGAAGTAATATATCCTAATGAAAGGAATCATGTTACGAAATTATTTACCACTTGGTATTTGGTAAATAAAACCTACTTATAGGAAATAATTCAAATTAAGATATTAAATTACATTAATATAAAAATTAAATATATAATATATCAAAATTGGTATTATACAAACAACCTAAAAGAAGTGGTGAAAGAGATATTTATCACATAGATGTAAAATAGTGACAAAAAAATATTACCTTACATTTCATTTAGGTTGAACATAATTTAACCTCATTTATAATAGTTTTAATGATTTTAAATACTTATTTAGGAAACATATTATAATTTATGATATCATATATTATCTTTCTATAACAACTTATTACTTATTTGTTAATAATCATTCATTATTTTCACTATTTTACCTGTAAATTTCCTCATTTGTTGGGTATGTTTTAACATGCTATTTTTGTTCTTTGTATGTAGATAATTATTTAATCATATCAATATTTTAAAAAATTATTTAATTATCATGTATCTTTATTATATGTTTATTTATAATAATCCATTATATTTGGATATAGGAAATGATATTCATCGTTCTAGGATATAGAAGGATTAATGTATAAATGAACGTGCCATCCATTTCCTTGTCATATTTAAAATAATGAATATTAAAAGGTATCTATTTATAATTTAATTATTTCATTAATAATTATTTCATATATTTAACATAGGTTTATTAAAACCATCCTTTATACATTGATTGTATACTATGAACGAATCACATCGCTTTGAGGAGGAAGAACTCCACAATTCCACCAATGATGGTTACAAATTAAAAAAAAATTGAAAACACTATGAAAGGTATTATATAATAATTAATGAAGTATAAATATATTATAAATATCATATATAAAACATAAAAATATCATTTCCATCATAATTTATTACCATGAGGGGTGGTAAATAAAAAAATGAATCAATATTGTTTCATGGGGCGGTAGTCTGATGTACATGAACGATAAGTTCATTACCCATTAAATGGAAGAGTGTGTAAGTTTAGGTATAAACCATAATATAAGAAAATATAAGTATATTTTGGATACATGTTTTATTAAATGATTATTGAATATGAAGATATGATTAGGTGGAGAATAAGAATAAAACAACAGATCATGGGGAAGGCTGTGAGCACTTATTCTAGTAACTCGTTTTGGTTTTCACCAAAGGGATTCATGGGTATTCATTCATCCTAAGGTGAGTATTTTCTGACGAGGTGAAATTTTTTTTGGATCAATTAGGATAGATCATGGTTAGGCCAATGTATCTTGAGGAATGTGAGGAATCTATTGGGGTGAGTGCCATTTTATAGTGGAGGTGGAGTGGCGTTCTAGTAATATTTTTTTTAAAAAAATCCATGCCACATGTAACATCCCAAGTAATTACAGAATAATATTTTTTTTATCTATGTCTATTTATGAATTCGATAGTGTTTCAAGAGGTTTAAAATGAGAAAAAATCCAATCATAACCATGGAATACTCTAATATTTTTAAAATACTGTTTTACTGCCTTTTGATGAAAAAACATTTTTAAATAAAACTTTTGACAATTTTATAAGCTCTATTTGTAAAAATAAACTTATTATTTACGATTGGGACATTGAAATTTACTTTGGATAAATTTTTGGTTTTTTTACTGATAATGTTCATTTTTTAATGAATAGTGAAAAATACTGCATTTTACATCAAAACTGTTTTTTCATCTAATTTAATTATATGGTTCGATTAAATTTTTAATTTGTTTTAATGTTTAAATATAATATATTTTTACCATTCAATCCAATGGTGGTCATTATAATTAATTTCACTTTGGAATTGGGCATAAACAAGTGCCAAAGTTTTCATAGATATTGTTTGAAAAAAACCTGCTCTTTGTTTTGACAATGGGAATTATTTTAAAATTAAGTATTTCAATTTCCATGATTGGATTTTGGTAAAATGGATTCAATATTTGGAATCATATGGTCCAAATTATGTAATTAAGACTCTTGTTTTCGGACATTATGAATAGTAATGACGGTAATTATCTATAATTATCGTCATTAATTAGTAATCGGGTAGTTAAGGATAATAAAATATTATCATAATAATAACAAATGACCCCAAAATGTGTCCTAATGCGAATTGTTGTGTCATGGACGACCATGGGATGCCTTTTTCCAAACTTAGGGACCCCATGGGATGACTTTTGGGTGAAAGTGACACTTTATCATTTTATTTTTAAAGAAAGGAGAATATCACTAAAGAATGTATCACCTAAGTAAAACATTTTTTTGACTGTGTAAATGATAGCTTAGAATATAAATATTAATTGTAAAGATAAAAATATTTCCTACATCATAGTATTTTTTTATAATTTTTAGACATTAAATAAATTAATTTCTTTATAACATCATGATGATGCATCGATTATCTCATTAATGAACGATTTAAATAAAATGAAAAGATAATGTAAAATATAAGGCTTAATCTTGTAAAAAACCTATTTTATTACTATATTTATAACCCTTATCACCTTATCCCGTAAATATATCAATGTGGGACATTTTAAATCCGAAACTCATTTTAATATAAAGTAACATTTCTTGACTTTCCAAGAGTGCCCCTCCTCCCTCTTATAAAAGGCCCCCACCTCTACCTCTTTACCCACACCTCTCAAGCCATTGTCTCATCCAAAATCTGCTCATTTTATCTCTCCACATCCCTATCTTCATCCAAGAATACTTACCTTATGCATAAATCTCTTCAAGAAACCCTTTTGTTACAAACCAACTGGAGTTTCCCTATTTAAAGGTAAAGTCTCCTCTAATGTTCTTTTGTTTTATTTTCCTTCTACAACCCCATAAACTCATTTTATACATTTATTTTGTAACAAAAATAGTATCTTCAATATAATATGATTTTTTTTATAAGATTTATTCTAGCTACAATTACACGAACCTACATCTAATGGTTAAAGAGCATATTGTTTCCATGGATGACGAATTTCTGCCTCACGAAATCATGATTGTGAAATATTATACTTAATCCTTCAAAGGTGGCCATTAAGATTTCACTATATTTTTATATGATATAAAATATCTATATTTTTTCCTTAATATTCGGTATTTCTCATTTATGGCATACCATTATGGTTTCCATTATGGGTAAACATGATATCTTCATTTTAGGGTGTGCGGACTACCGCCCCCTCAAAGTAATTTGATTTGTTAATGCCATATGTGGGACGTATAAAGGATGGAGTTAATGATATTATATATGATATTATAATGGAATTATAATATACCTTTATATCATTATGATTCCATTCCATAAAAAATGAAATTGAAATGAAAGTAGCGTTCATGCGTACATACGGCTTACCGTCTCCATGAACGGTGCATTTCATTTCTTACCTATAAATGTTATGTAATATTATAAATGCATGAATATAATGGATATATATGATATATATTATATATAAATCTTGAATATAATTCTATATATAATGGATATTTTACCACATGAACAACTTGACATGATAAAGAGTTTATTTTTGACTCTAGTACCAATTATCGACAAAACGACCATTATTAACTTAAATAATTAAATAGTGTTCATAACATGGTAATAAATGATATAAAATGAATAATTTACTTGAAAAGGGATCATAAGAAATTATAAATTAACTGAAGTTGATTATTTAGGAGGTTAAAGAATGATCGAGTCAAGTCGGACCCGAGGTAAGGGACTTCGTCTCAATCTCCTTTCATTGAGGCATATTGTGTTTTATACACAACATTCTTTTATATGGTGTATAAACCCCTTGGACTTTTATGTCTATTTAAAATGAATCTTTTTTACATGAATCATTTTACTAAATGGAAAAAGTAATGTTTTTTTATCGTACGTATGCGGTGACAACGACATCTCCGCCGCCGTGACCATTATTTGAGTTTCGGCTTCATCTACAAGCCATAACTTTTTTTAAATGAAAAATAAATTCCTTGATTTATGTTTTTATTTATTTTGGTATTAAAAATGGTTTTCATAATGTTTTTATTATATCAATGTGTTCTATTGATATCTTCTGATTGAAATGTGGAAATGTTATGTTTCCTTTATGCATGTTTTATGTGATACGATTATGTTATGGTTGTTGGGTATTGTTATGAAGACGGGTGGTTCCATGATAAACTAAGGGTGGGTGAGCCCGATATAGCTCTCCAATGCATTGGGTAACACGAAGGGGTTAAACATTAAGGTTTCTCTGAAGAGATTTAGGAAATATACTATGATGGGTATTTCAAACGTAACCATGAGGGTTACTCCCTATGTAAGAATGTTATGAATGCTTAAAGTTACCATTATGTCTTATGATTTCTATGATCTATTAATTATTTGATGAGGTATGTTAAAATGATTATGTTTTATGAGTAAAATATGATTTCATACATGGACTAATGTTTTCATTTCATACATTTTTATGCCTTACCGATCTTTTTATGCTCATCCCAATTTTTTGAAATATTTTTCACAGGTCAAGGGAAAGGTACATGATGTGATGACAGTGTCAAGGAAGTGTCACGAAAGAATCCATGTTTTATTTTAAATATGTTACCGTTGATGAATAAAATTAGTACTATATTTTATGTAACCACTTTGTTTAAATGTGGAATGTTATGATCTAATTCTCTAAAACTCCAATCCTAAATAGATCATCAACGTGTATTCTTGAAATAACTCAAGATTAAGTAATGTTTAAGGCTGGGTCCATATAGTTGTTATCAAAGGTATGTTTAAATAACATTAGGAGTTATAATTCTATTAAATTATTATCCGAAAGTATTTTTTTATTTTCAAATTGAAATGATATATCATTTAAAGATTACATTGTTTCTTCATCTAAGACATGTTTGTTCAGAATGGTTTTCCATATAGGAAACAGGGAAGCAGTGCTAGGAAGGCATACAGAAGGAAATGACCATCCAAATCATCATCCTGAGATGGTCGGAATTGGAACTGAACAGTTTGCTGCAGTAATGGCTTAGTGACTCAAGTGATAAATGGTGGTGGTATCCATGCATGAGATCAGCCAGATCAACTGCATAGGAACATTTCAGTGGTGGAACATTTCATGAGGCAACATCCCCCATCATTCAGAGGATCATCTGATCCTGTGCTAGCTGAAGGGTGGATTAAATCACTGGAGAAGATTTCCGATGTCATGGGGTGTTCATACAATCAAAAGGTTAGTCTTGAAATTTACCGTTTTGAGGGTGAAGCAGATCAATGGTGGTCAATGTTTAAAAATATCAGGGATGCTGATGAGATTGATGCTCTTAACTGGGATGAATTGAAAGGTATGTTTCTTGAGAAGTATTTTCATAAGGCTGTTCGACTTAGGATGGAAAAACAATTCTTTGAATTGAGTAAAGAGGACGACTCAGTGGCTGCTTATGAAGAAAAGGTTCACTCTATTGGCAAGGTCTGCTCCAAATTTTATTCGAGACCTTGATAGGAAAATCAATCATTTTTACTCAGGATTAAAGCCAAAATATCGAAGTTCTTTTGCTTCTCGCGAGTTCAAGAGTTATGAAAATATTGTTCGATGTGTTGAGAAGGTGTAAATAGAGTTTTCTGATGATCAAGTGTTCTATAACAACCAACAGAAGAAGAGACCGAGGTGGCATGAGAAAGGGAATAATTCTTCAAAAAGTTCTGATGGTAGGAAAACTAAGTTTCCAATTTGTGATAAATGTGGTAAAAGGCATACTGGGGAATGTCTTCTAAATTATGGAAAGTGCTACCAAAGTGGTAATATGGGACATAAGGCTCGTTATTTCTTTGAAAAAGATCAGGGTGATGGTAAGACCAAATTTGATTTACAGTTAGTGAAATTTTTCAAGTGCAATGAGATGGGTCATTGTGCAAACGAGTGTCCGAAAAAGTGCTCGAGTGATGGGAAGCAGTCAGACTACAAGTAGAAAGGGGTGGTGAAATCTTTTACAACTACTTTAGTAGATGTTGGGCCATCAAATGAAGTGGTATCAGGTACTTTGTTGGTTTTTTCAGATTATTCCAGTGTGTTGTTTGATTCAGGGTCTACACATTCTTTTATCTCTGAATACATTTCTATTAAAATAGGAATACCATCTCAAGAAATGACTCCTGAACTTGTGGTAAAAACACATGGGGGAAATTTTGAGGAAAAAATAATTTATAAGAATCTTCTTATCCTTGTCCGTGGAAGGAGCCTACTTGAAAACCTTATTGTTTTACCTCTAGTAGAGTTTGATGTTATCTTGGGTATGGATTGGCTCCGTATTTACCATGATAAGATTGACAATAAGGGTAAAGAAGTTTCTTTTCAAAAAGACTTTCAATTTGTGTACAAGAATGAACCCTTACTATTGAGAACATATCAAGAGGCTGAGAAACATGTAAAAGATTGAAATGAATGTTACCTTGCACATATTGTTGAAAACAAAGAAACTATTCAGATTAATGATGCGTCGGTGGTAAATGAGTATCCTGATGTTTTTTCTGATGAGTTTCCTAGAATAATACCAGATCGAGATGTTGAATTTACTATTGACTTAGTTCTTGATTCTAAGCCAATTTCAATACCCCATTATCGAATGGCTCAAATAGAACTTTTATATTTGAAGGGGAAATTGAACGATTTATTAGATAAAGGTTTCATTCGACCTAGAACATCTCCATGGGGTGTTCCTATTTAATTTTTTAAAAATAATGATGGTTCATATCGATGATTTGTTTGATCAGCTCCAGGGAGATCGGTATTTTTCAAAGATTGATCTGAGATCGGGGTACCATCAGTTGAAGGTAAAGGAAGCATATATTCAAAAGACCACATTTTGTACAAGATATGGCCATTATGAATTTGTGGTTATGCCTTTTGGGATAACCAATGAACCTGCTGTATTCATGGACCTTATAAATAGAATTTTCCATGAGTTATTGGATAAGTTTATGGTTTTTTTCATTGATGATATTTTGGTGTTTTCTAAAAGTAAAGAGAAGAAAGAAAGACATTTATGGGTTATTTTGAAAACCATAAAAGAAGAGAAATTGTGTGGGAAATTCAGAATGTGTGAGTTTTGGTTGCAACAAATTTCTTTCCACAGTCAGATTGTTTCTAAATATGGGATAACTATTGATCCTGCAAAAACAAAGGTTTTGGAAGATTGGAAAAGACCCACAAATGTAACCAAGATTTGTAGTTTTCTTGGTTTGGCAGTATATTACCGAAGGTTTTTTAGAAATTTTTCATGGTTATCTAGTCCAATGACTAAGCTAACTCGGAAGGGTGTTTAGTTTATCTGGACAAAATAATGTGATGATTGTTTTGAGGAGTTGAAAAAAAGATTTTTGAATGCTCCAGTTTTGGCACTAACTTCCAAGAATGGGGAGTTGGTTATCTACAATGATGCTTCATTGAAAGTACATCATTGCGTCCTTATATAGAATGATTTGGTAATTGCTTATGCTTCACGTCAGTTGATACTCATGAGGTAAATTACCCAACACATGATTTAGAATTAGCTGCTGTTGTTATTTCTTTAAAAAATTCGAGGCATCATTTGAATGGTGTAAAGTGTGAAATATATACTGATCACAAAAGTTTAAAGAATATATTCCCTCAGAAAAAATTGAACATGAGACAGAGGAGATGGCTACAATTAATCAAGGATTATTATTGTAAAATTCATTACCATACAGGAAATGAAAATAATGTGGCTGATACATTGAGTCGAAAAAGTAATGCTTCATTAACCATGTTACGTTTGGAACGTTTGACATTGGTTAAGGATTTGATGAACATTGGCATAGAAGTTGTTGGTGATAGATGTCCTTCGGTTTTGTTTCACGTATCAGTGAAATCTTCCCTATCAGATAGAATTAAGCAATCACAAAAGCAAGACAGTGAGTTGTAGAAAAAGGTAGAGCTGGTTCAGAAGGGTAAGTTGCCTGAATTCAACATTGATAATGATTGTGTTTTGAGATTTGGGAGAAGATAGTGTGTGCCTTGTGATTCACAGTTGAAGAGAGAGTTGTTATGTGAAGCTCATAGTTCTCCATTTTCAGTTCATCCACATAGTACTAATATGTATAGAGATCGTTGGGAGTATTACTAGCGGGAAGGAATGAAAAGAGATATAGCTGATTTTACTGTGAAGTGTTTGACTTGTCTACAGATTAAAGCAGAGCGACAATTACCGAAAGGGATGCTCAGCCCTTACTAGTGCCAAAGTGGAAATGAGAGAATATATCCATGGACTTCATTGTGGGATTGTTGAATAAACCTCGAGGTAATAATTCAATCTGAGTTATTGTTGATCGCTTGACTAAATCTGCTCATTTCCTTGCTGTACGAGATACTTTTTTCCAAGATCAACTTTCCCATTTGTATCTTAAAGTGATAGTCAGGTTACATGGAGTTCCCCGCTCTATTGTATCTTATCTTGATCCCAGGTTTACTTCTAACTTTTGGAATGACCTTTATAAGTCATTGGGTACTGAATTAAATTTTAGTACAGCTTTTCATCCTCAATCAGATGGTAAGTCAGAATGATTGATTCATAATTTGGAGGATATGCTATGTTCCTGTTCGATGGATTATGTAACACCCCAGGTAAATAAATAATATGACATTTTTATATTTATCCATATTTGTGAATAAAATTTTAATATTACATTAAATGGGATTCTATGCTCGATGGCGTACCCAATACGCAACAACGAGTTTCTTAGGAAGCGTACGTTGCACTCTAATAACAAAATAATATTGTTTTAAATAGTAGTTAACGCCTAGCCGTTGTAGTGGTGGGAATGAACAGAACTACCTACAAAATGATTATATATGTTTCTCAAATATTTTTACTCTTTACAATAAATGTTAGAGGATTAAAAATGCGAATGAATCCAATTTTAAGTGTAGACATTCTAGTATTCTTTAAAAGGTCGATTAACCGCCTTTTGAAGGTGAACTTCTTTTAAATCCACTTTTTGAAAAGTTTATGTGTTATATTTGACAAAATAAAATTCTTATTTAGAATCGGGACATCAAAATTTACTTTGTTTAAATTTTTGGTATCTATCTGATAAAGTTCATTTTTTAATGAATAGTGAAAAATGTTGTATTTTAATTCAAAACCTCTTTTTAATCTAGTTTATTTATATAATTAGATTATCTTTTGGATTGTTTTTTTAGTAAAATTAGAATATATTTTTACCATTTAATCCAATAGTGGTCATTGGAATTAATTTCACATTCAAATTGGACTTAAACTAGTGTCAATCTTTTGATACTTATTGTTTCATAAAAACACGCTATTTGCTCTAACTACGGGAATTTATTATAAAATTAATTAATGAAACTTCTATGTTATGAATTTGTTAAAATAGACATCATTTTTGAATTCGGAATATCAAATATATCTTAGGGTGAATTTTGGGTATTTTTTTGAAAATCTCCAATTTTTAATGAATAGTGAAACCACAATGTGGTGGTTACAAAATTTGATTTTTCATTTAAATTGGACTTTACCACTTCTGTGATTTGAATTTCAAAAATCCAATTTAAATTATTTTAATTGTTAAGTAAAATGTGGTTCAATGGGATGAAAATAATTTTTGATGAAAAGTATCTTTTAAGTTTTATTAATCGCGATTAAAGATAAGTAGTGAGATTTAAGGTAAAAATGATATTATAATAAAATGGAAATATATTGACACTTGTCCTAACCTTATTGGACGAGTTATGGCCGACCAATAAAACCCATGGGTAGATTTTTGGTACCCCATGGAGCCACTTGGGTTTGATAATGACATTTATGCCTTTTATTTAAAGTTAAAATAAAAATGTCACAAACATGATTTGTTTTACTAAAACAATTTTTACATGTGGTTATACAAGTAACAATTTTGACTATAAATAGTCATTGGAAAGGTAAAAATATTTCCTACATCATAGTATTTTTTTATAATTTTTAGACATTAAATAAATTAAATTCATTATGACATCATTATGTTACAGCGATGACCTCATTATTTAACGATTTAAATAAAATGGAAACATAATGCAAAATATAGGACCTACACATGTCAAAAACCTATTGGATTGGAGGATTTAGAACCCTTATAACCTTATCCTCGAAAGACATCAATGTGGGACCATTAAAATTTGAAAACCATTTGAAAATAAAGTAACATTTTATACTTTTCCCAGAGTGCCCCTCCTCTCATCTTATAAAAGGCCCCCACCTCTACCACCTTACCCACATCTCTCAAACCTTTGGTTCGGCCAAGCTCTGATAATTTTGTCTCTCCACATCCGTATCCTCATCCTAGAATCCTTAACTTATGCATTAAGCTCTTCAAGAAACCCTTTTCGTTCAAACCAAAGGGAGTTACCCAATTTTAAGGTAACGTCTTCACTTGTGTTCTTTTGTTTTATTTTGCTTATCCAACCCCCTAAACTCTTTTTATTCATTTCTTTTGTAACAACTCCAGTATCTTAAATATTCTAGGATTTTGTTATAATAATTATTCGAGCTACACTTACCCACACCTTCATCTAATGGATAAAGAACATACAGTTTCTGTGGATGGCGAATTTCTGCCTCACGAAACGATGATTGTTCAACACTCATATAACACCTTAAAAGGTGGCCATTAAGATGTCAATATGTTTATATATGATATATAATATTTTTATGTTTTACTTAATCTTCTGTATTTTTCATTTGTGGAATACCTTTATGGATTCCATTATGGGTATACACGATATCGTCAATTTAGGAAGTGCGGACTACTGCCCCCTCAAAGTGATTTGATTCGTTAATTCCATATGTGGGATGTATAAAGGATGGATTTAAAGTTATTAGATATGATGTTATAATGTAATTATAATATACCTTTATATCATTATTTTTTTATTTCCATTAATGTATGAGATAAAAATGAAAGTAGCGTTCATGCGTACGTACGGCTTACCATCTCCATGAATGGTGCATTTCATTTCTTATCCTCAAATATAATGTACTATTATAAGTACATATAATGGATATTTATGATGTATGATACATATAAAGGATGAATATAATTCTGTAATTAAAAATATACACATCTCTCATTTAGTTTTAATTCCATTAATATGACATAGAAATGAAAGTAGCGTTAATGCGTACGTATGGCTTACCGTCTCCATGAACGGTGCATTTCATTTCTTACCTCTAAATGATTATGTAATATTATAAATACATGTATATGATGGATATATATGATATATATGACATCCAAATCAGTAATTACATTCTGGATATAAAGAACCTTTGACCACACGAACAACATGTAATTGTAAGAAGTCCACTTTTGACTTAAGAACCAAATATCAACAAAACAAACATTATTAACTTAAATGATTACATAAGGTTTATAACATGTCAATAATTGATATAAAAGTAATAATGAACTTGAAAAAGGTTCTTAAGGAAGTATAAATTAACTCAAGAATGTTATTCAGGACGTTAAAGAACGATAGAGTCAAGTCAGACCCGAGGTAAGGGATCCTACTCCTCTCTTTCTTTTTAAGTACGCTCTTTTATGTCATTCCTTTTAATGATAATCTCTCTTGTTATTGGGATGTTATTTTATATTATTATTACTGTAATTTTTATGTTCATATGATGTGAGACCCTATTCTCTCTCATCAATCCATTTTGGAAGTTTTGAGTGGCGCCGTTAGGCTGCCGAATTTTCGCAAGAGATCTAACCTCTCTCTTTCTTTTTAAGTACTCTCCTTTATGTCACTTCTTTTAAGCTCTTCTTTGTTATGTTGGGGGATTTTATTTTATATTCATATTTCTATAAACTTTATATTAATATTATGAGATACCCTATTTGATCTCATCAATCCATTTTTTGTATGTTTTATGTGGCGCCGTTAGGCTGCCGAGTTTTCGTAAGGGATTTTTCATCTCACTTTTATTCCTTTGATATTTATGCTACATTTACCACAATTTACTTTGAGTGGTGTTTTTAATGCACATTATTTTACTCATTGTGTAATATACTTTCATTTATGAGTATTTACATCAATGTTGTGTTGTCCTTCTTTCACGGGGTGTATGTTTCGAAAGATACCCATGTCGGTAAGGGAACCTTTCACCCTCCTATTTTTAAAAGACTTCTTTTGTTATGTCTTTTAATTCACATAATATTATGATTGGATATGTTCTTCTATATCCTTATTGATTTAAATTTTATTTCAATGTGATGAGATACCCTTTTTATCTCCCATCAACTCATTTTCTAAATTTTGTAGTGACGCCATTAGGCTGTCAAATTTTTGCAAGGGAACTTCTTAACCCAAATTTGATTCTTTGGGATAAACTTATACTCCTTGAATATGTCGTTCTATGAATATATGTGAATAACATATGATTTTTTTACACTTAATATCCACTTATATTTGGTGTATTCGTTTGTGACACATAGTTATGTAATTGATTTATCCTTAAACCAAGGATACCGTCTTAGAAAGGGACTTCGTCTCAATCTCCTTTCATTGAGCCATATTTCATTTTATACACAACATTATTTTATACGGAGTATAAACCCCGTTGACTTTTACTTTTATACAAAAGGAATATTTTTCTACGAAGCGTTTTAGTAAACGAAAAAAAGGAATGTTTCTTTTAACGTACGCGGTGACAATAACATTTTTCGCCGCCGCGAGTATTATTTGATCTTTGGCTTCCTCAACAAGCCGTAATGTTTTTAAAATAAAATAAATACCATATACTCTTTTATGTATTTTGGTATTGAAAATGGTTTTGATAAAGGATTCTATTTTGTCAATATATTTAAATGATATATTGTGATTGAAATGTGGAAATGTTATCATTCCATTATATTGGTTTTATGTGTTATAATTTTATAATGGTACTTGGAAATTTTACGGGTTGTTACATGATAAACCATATGATGGGTGGTCCCATGTATACCAGGACGGGTGGTTATGTTATAACCTCCAATGCATTGGGTATGGAAGTCGGCCGTATGGCTATTCCATTAAGTATGTATGGAAGTTTTTTGAATGGCTATTCCATTAAGTGATATGTGTGGAAGTCGACCTTATGGTTATTCCACTTAAGTATGTTTATGTCCCAAGTTACCTTTATATGTTATGTGATCTTTATATGGGTTTTATGGTAATATTTTGGTTACAGAAGGGTAAGTAATGAACTTTTATTTAGTGAAGAGTTTTTACTACTTCGAAAAGGTGGAAATTATTACATTGATAAAGTATACATGGTTTACTTGGTGTTTTGAAAAACTAACAGTTTTCATTCATTGTCTAACCCTTACTGAGCTTTTTATGCTCATCCAATGTTTTTGATATGTTTTTCACAGGACTTAATGTGGAATAGGGTCAAGGATGGGATAAAGGGAAAGTCATGCAACCAAAAACATGGAACTTTACATGTTTCTATTTAAGAGTTTTTATTTTATGGAAACTTAGTAAAAGTTTCTACTTTGTAATCTTTTAATATGTAATAATTATATCCTAATTATATTAATCTCTAAACCTGAAAATATCCTCAATGTGTAATCTTTTAATAACTCAAGATTAGGTAAGGTTTAAGGCTGGGGCCTTATAGTTGGTATCAGAGGTCGGTTTAGACAACTTTAGGGATTAAGAGTTTTTGTTAAACACATGATTAGTCCCTATATCTATTATTTCAGTTAAATCCATGTTTTATAACATTTTTCAGGTCAAGTAAAGTCGGTTACGAATGGATGGAGAAGGATCTCAAATGACATTCCTATCTCTTCCTAATGACATGCTTGCAATAATTATTTCAAAGTCATGTTCGGATGATTGTGAAACTTTTTCTAGCATATAACTCACTTTCAAGCAGTTGTTTGAGATATCAAACACCTCCACTATACCTCGTTATCATCATGGATCATGGGTTGTTTTTAGACAAATACTATTTTTACAATATTCTAATATATTCAAGAAAGGTAAATATTATCAAGGTATTTTGAAATATTTTACCTTATCATAAGAATTTGAAGCATATTATTATTTTAAAGATGGTGCTGAGGAAGGAGACCCTTACACAACATATTTATTTTTGATTTTAAAATATAGTCTCTCAGCACATACTTATGGTATTTTAAAAGGACCAATAATAGAAATTTTCAACTCAAATTATGTCTGACTATTTTATAGAAATCATGTTTTCTCAGATGTTTTGGAATTATATGTCATACATGATTATTTTCCAAAACTTTTTTTCTGTGAACACCCATATGACCCATGTTGTACAAGGTGTATTTGGATGGAGGGAGAAAATTATTTTGAAGGATCTCTAAATCATTGTTGTAATGCATGGGACTTCTACCTACGTGAGCAAGATGACGATGAAACCGAGTGGACTCCATGCTCAAGGTATGTTGTTATTCATTTTTGGAATTATTTTATTTTATCTTATGGTGGTGAAATAAGACATCAAGAATTAAGATGTTGAGACCGTAACGAATTTGGATGAAAATGAGAGGTATAAGGAAACTATTAAGGTTAAAACATGTTTGGGTTATTTTTGGAGTTTTATAAAAAGGACAACACGCAGACCGTGTGACAACCCGTTGCGTCAGACAAAGCTGTGGGAATCGAACCCACAACCAAAGTGCAATGGGTATTTATCGCCTACCACTGGACTACGTGAAGTCCCTGGTTAGTATGACTTATTCTTTTTAGTTAGGTGACTTTATGAATTAAGAGTATGTTGATTTTGGGTTTTTATTAAAATGATTAACTTATCATGGAGGATATGTGATTAGGTTAATTACTTTTCAATGGGAGACTTTAGGAGCAACTGATGTTTTTTTAGAGATAAATGTTATGACTTAACATGGAAGAATATGTGACTAAATCCTTCAAATATTTGAGATTCAATCATAGTTTGGTTTACATTGAAGAATTTTATGGACAAATTTTTTATCGAATGGTCCTCGTTGAACTTTGGGTTTTGTTGGGAAAATTTTGGAGATTAAGAATAGATTTTCTTTTTATAAAGGGTTATCATTTTCTGGATTATCTGATCTTGTAATAACCTTTTTTGGTTTTGGTTTTGGTTAGAGTCTAAAGACATGGGAAGTATATAGTTCTCTTTTCTGGATTAGGTGATTCTATAGAAATTGATTATAGTACTCTTAATGCAAACAAGTCTTCCTAAATACACGTCTTTTGGAGAAAATATGATTTTGATTAAGGAATCTAGTAAAAGTTGGAAGTCTATGTGACAACTAAGTATGTTTCATTATTATTTAGTTAGGCTCAAAAATAAATTCTTTAATGAAGATTAACTTAAAACAAAAATGTTGTCTGTTAACTTTTCCTACTGGGGAATCGAATACCGTTTAACTCATCACAAGTTTGTGATTTTCTTGTGGTTAACTATCTCCTAAACATGTTTTCTATCACTCTCCATCAGAACTTGACCCTATGTTTTCTCCTCCATGTCCATGTTTTCCTACATGGAATCCTAGTATGGGTTAACTCGGGTGACATCTGTACTTATCTTCCTTTATTTTAAAGAGATTGTTTTACCGACTCTTGTTCTGATGTGGGACATTCAAGGATATTTCCATGCCCAATTTTAAAATTGTGAGGACGCAATTACCAAAAGGGGGGAAGGATGTAACACCCCAGGTAAATAAAGAATATGACATTTTTATAATTATCCATATTTGGGAATAAAATATTAATATTACATAAAAGGGGATGCTATGCTCGATGGCATAACCAATACACAACAACAAGTTTCTTATGAAGCTTACGTTGCACTATAATACAAAAATAATATTATTTTAAATAGTAGTTAACGCCTAGCCGTTGTAATGGAGGGAATGAACAGAACTACCTACAAAATGATTATATATGTTTGTCAAATATTTTTACTCTTTACAATAAATGTTAGAGGATTAATAATGCGAATGAATCCAATTTTAAGCGTAGACATTCTAATATTTTTTAAAAGGTCGATTAACCGCCTTTTGAAGGCGAACCTCTTTTAAATCCACTTTTTGACAATTTTATGTGTTATATTTGACAAAATAAAATTCTTATTTAGAATCGGGACATCAAAATTTACTTTGTTTAAATGTTGGTATCTTTCTGATAATGTTCATTTTTTAATGAATAGTGAAAAATGTTGTATTTTAATTCAAAACCTATTTTTAATCTAGTTTATTTATATGATTAGATTATCTTTTGGATGGTTTTTTAGAAAAATTAGAATATATTTTTACCATTTAATCCAATAGTGGTCATTGGAATTAATTACACTTTGAAATTGGACTTAAAATAGTGTCAATCTTTTGATACTTATTGTTTCATAAAAACACGCTATTTGCTCTGACTGCGGAAATTAATTATAAAATAAATTAATGAAACTTCTATGTTATGAATTTGGTAAAATAGAAATCATTTTTGAATTCATTATAACAAATATAGCATACGGTGAATTTTTGTTATTTTTCTGAAAATCTCAAATTTTTAATGAATAGTGAAACCACAAAGTGGTGGTTACAAAATTTGATTTTTCGTTTAAATGGGACTTTACCACTTCTGTGATTTGAATTTCAAAAATCCAATTTAAATTATTTTAATTGTTAAGTAAAATGTGGTTAAATGGGATGAAAATAATTTTTGTTGAAAAGTAACTTTTAAGTTTTATTAATCGCGATTAAAGGTAATTAGTGTGATTTAAGGTAAAAATGACATTATAATAAAATGGAAATATATTGGCACTTGTCCTAACCCTATTGGATGAGTTATGGCCGACCACGACAATCCATGGGTCGATTTTTGGTACCCCAGGGAGCCACTTGGGTTTGATAATGACATTTATGCCTTTTATTTAAAGTTAAAATTAAAATGTCACAAACATGATTTGTTTTACTAAAACAATTTTTAAATGTGTTTATACAAGTCAGAATTTTTACTATAAAGAGTCACTGGAAAGATAAAACGATTTACTACATCGTAGTATTTTTTTTATAATTTTTAGACATTAAATAAATTAAATTCATTATGACATCATGATGATGCAGCGATGACCTCATTATTTAACGATTTAAATAAAATGGAAAGATAATGAAAAATATAGGACCTAAACATGTCAAAAACCTATTGTATGGGTTTATTTCGAACCCTTATCACCTTATCCTTGAAAAAAAATCAATTTGGGACCATTAAAATCCGAAAACCATTTGAAAATAAAGTAACATTTTATACTTTTCCAAGAGTGCCCCTCCTCTACTCTTATAAAAGGCCCCCACCTCTACCACCTTACCCACACACCTAAAACCTTTGGTTCGGCCAAACTCTGATCATTTTGGCTCTCCACATTCCTCTACTCATCCTCGAAGCCTTAACATATGCAGGAAGCTCTTCGAGAAACCCTTTTGGTTCAAACCAACGAGAGTTACCCAATTTTAAGGTAATGCCTTCACTTGTGCTCTTTTGTTTTATTTTGCTTCTCCAACCCCCTAACCTATTTTTATTCATTTATTTTGTAACAACTAAAGTATCATAAATATACTAGGATGTTGTTTTAATAAGTATTCGAGCTACACATACACACACCTTCATCTAATGGTTAAAGAACATACAGTTTCTGTGGATGATAAATTTCTGCCTCACGAAACGATGATTGTTCAACACTCATATAACACCTTCAATGGTGGCCATTAAGATGTCACTATATTTATATATGATATATAATATTTTTATGTTTTACTTAAGCTTATATATTTTTCATTTGTGGCGTAACTTTATGGATTCCATTATGTGTATACGCGATATCTTCATTTTAGGAAGTGCAGACTACCTCCCCCTCAAAGTGATTTGATTCGTTAATGCCATATGTGGGATGTATAAAGGATGGATTTAAAGTTATTATATATGATGTTATAATGTAATTATAATATACCTTTATATCATTATTTTTTTCTTTCCATTAAAGTATGAGATAGAAATGAAAGTAGTGTTCATGCGTACGTACGGCTTACCGTCTCCATGAATGGTGCATTTCATTTCTTATCCTCAAATGTAATGTACTATTATAAGTACATATAATGGATATTTATGATGTATGATACATATAAAGGATGAATATAATTCTGGAATTAAAAATATACACATCTCTCATTTAGTTTTAATTCCATTAATATGACATAGAAATGAAAGTAGCATTCATGCAAACGTATGGCTTACCGTCTCCATGAACGGTGCATTTCATTTCTTACCTCTAAATGATTATGTAATATTATAAATACATGTATATTCTGGATATATATGATATATATGATATCCGAATCAGGAATTTAATTCTGGATATAAGGAAATTTTGACCACACAAACAACATGTAATTGTAAAAAGTCCACTTTTGACTTCAGAACCAAATATCGACAAAACAAACATTATTAACTTAAATGATTAAATAAAGTTTATAACAAGTCAATAATTGATATAAAATGAATAATGAACTTGAAAAAGGTTCTTATGCAATTATAAATTAATTCAAGTTTATTATTCAGGACGTTAAAGTGTGATCGAGTCAAGTCGGACCCAAGGTAAGGGATCCTACTCCTCTCCTTCTTTTTAAGTGCGCTCTTTTATGTCATTCCTTTTAAAGATCATCTTTATTGTTATTGGGATGTTATTTTATATTACTATTACTGTAATTTTTATGTTCATATGATGAGAGACCATATCCTATCTCATCAATCCATTTTGGAAGTTTTGAGTGGCGCCGTTAGGCTGCCGAATTTTCGCAAGAGATCTAACCACTCTCTTTATTTTTAAGTACTCTTCTTTATGTCACTACTTTTAAGCTCCTCTTTGTTATGTTGGGGGATGTTATTTAATATTTTTCTTTCTATAAACTTCATTTTAATATGATGATATACCCTATTTGATCTCATCAATCCTTTTTTTGTATGTTTTATGTGGCGCCATTAGGCTGCCGAGTTTTCGTATGGGATTTTTCATCTCACTTTTATTCCCATGAGATTTTTGCTACATTTTCCACAATTTCCTTTGAGTGGTGTATGTACTACCCATAATTTTACTCATTGTGTAATATACTTTCATTTATGAGTATTTACATCAATGTTGTATTGTCCTTCTTTCACGGGGTGTATGTTTCGAAAGATACCCATGTCGGTAATGGAACCTTTCACCCTCATCTTTTTAAAAGACATCTTTTGTTATGTCTTTTAATTCACATACTATTATGTTGGGATATGTTCTTCTATATCCTTATTTATTTAATTTTTATTTCCATGTGATGAGATACCCTTTTTATCTCTCAACAACTCATTTTCTGAATTTTGTAGTGACGCCATTAGGCTGTCATATTTTTGCAAGGGAACTTATTAACCCAAATTTGATTCATTGGGATAAACATATACTCCATGATTATGTCGTTTTATGAATATGTGTGAATAACCTATGATTTTTTTACACTTAATATCTACTTATATTTTGTGTATTCGTTTGTCACACATAATTATGTAATTGATTTACCCTTAAACCAAGGATACCACCTTTGTATGGGAATTCATCTCAATCTCCTTTCATTGAAGCATATTTCGTTTTATAAACAACTTTATTTTATATGGTGTATAAACTCCTTTGAATTTTACTTTTATACAAAAGGAATCTTTTTCTACGAAGGATTTTACTAAATGAAAAAAAGGAATGTTTCTTTTAACATACGCGGTGACAACGACCTTTTCCGCTGCCGCGAGTATTATTTGATCTTTGGCTTCCTCAACAAGCCGTAATGTTTTTATTATAAAATAAATACCATATACTCTTTTATGTATTTTTGAATTGAAAATGGTTTTGCTAAAGGATTCTATTTTGTCAATATATTTAAATGATATATTGTGATTGAAATTTGGAAATGTTATCATTCCTTTATATTGGTTTTATTTGTTATAATTTTATAATGGTACTTGGACATTTTACATGTGGTTACGTGATAAACCATATGACGGGTGGTGTCGTGAATACCAGGATGGGTGGTTACATTATAACCTCCAATGCATTGGGTATAGAAGTCGTCCGTATGGCTATTCCATTATGTAGGTATGGATGTTGGCCAAATGGCTATTCCATTAAGTGATATGTGTTGAAGTCGACTTTATGGTTATTCCACTTAAGTATGCTTATGTCCCAAGTTACCTTTATATGTTATGTGTTCTTTATATGGGTTTTATGGTAATCTTTTGTTTACCAAATGGAAAGTAATGATCTTTTATTCAGTGAAGAGTTTTTACTACTTCGAAAATGTGGAGAGTGTTACTTTGATAAAGTATACATGGTTTACTTGTTGTTTTGAAAAACTAAAAAGTTTTCATTCTTTGTATATCCCTTACTGAGCTTTTTATGCTCATCCCAAGTTTTTGAAATGTTTTTCATAGGAGTTAACGTGGATAAGGTTCAAGGATGGGATAAAGGGAAAGTCATGCAACCTAAAACATGGAACTTGACATGTTTATTTTTAAGATTTTTTATTTTATGGAAGCTTAGTAAAAGTTTCTACTTTGTAATCTTTTGAGATGTAATAGTTATGTCCTAATTCTCTAAAACTCTAAACCTGAAAATATCCTCAATGTGTAATCTGGTAATAACTCAAGATTATGTAAGGGTTAAGGCTGGGGCCTTATAGATTATCAGGGAAGTTGGGACCAAAATCATTCTTTTGTTGAGTTTTCTTATAATAACAGTTTTTGTTTTAGTATACAGATGGCACCATTTGAGGCATTATATGGGAAGCGGTGTCGAACTCCAGCTTTTTGGGATGAAGTAGGTGAAAGGAAGTTGATGGGACTGGAATTGGTTGAAGAGTTGGAAGAAAACGTTTAGCTGATACATAAACACATGAGAACAGCTCAGAGCCGGTAGAATAGTTATGCGGACAATAGGAAGAAGGATCTCTCTTTTGAGGTAGGTGACCATGTTTTTCTCAAAGTTTCACCATGGAAAAGTGTGATGCGATTTGTTAAGAAAGGAAAACCGAGTCCAAGGTTCATTGGACCATATGAAATTTTTGAGAGAGTTGGATAAGTTGCATACCGAGTGGCTTTACCTCTGAGTTTATCTCAATTACGCAATGTTTTTCATGTTTCAATGTTAAAGAAGTACATGCCAGATCCATCTCATATTTTGAGTCCAGAGGTAGTCCAGCTGGAAGAGAATCTATCTTGTGAGGAACAACTGGTCCAGATTCTTGACCACAGAGAGAAATTGTTGCAGAATAAGGTGATTCATCAAGTAAACGTTTTGTGGAATAACCATATAAGTGAACATGCAACATGGGAATCTGAAAATGCAATGAGGGATAAATACCCCACTTATTCGATAAGTAAATAAATTGTGGGGATGCAATTTTCTAAAGGGGGGAAGGATGAAACATCCCAATTAAGTAATGAATAATATATTTTCTTATCTATGTATATTTATGAATTAGATAGTGTTTTAAGAGGTTTAGAATGAGAATAAATCCAATCTTAAGCATGGAATACTATAATATTTTTAAAATATTGTTTTACTGCCTTTTGATGGAAAACCAATTTTAAATAAATCTTTTAACAGTTTTATAGGATCTATTTGTCAAAATAATAACATATTCATTATTATTGGGGCATTAAAATTTACATTGGATAAATTTTTGGTATTTTTCTGACAATATTCATTTTTTAATGAATAGTGAAAAATAATGCATCTTACATCAAAACTGGTTTTTCATCTAATTTATTTATATGGGTAGATTATCTTTTTAATTGGTTTTAAAGTGTAATTAGAATATATTTTTACCATTTAATCCAATGGTGGTCATTAGAATTAATTTCACTTTGGAATTGGGCATAA
Source organism: Viscum album (assembly GCA_963277665.1). Classification (NCBI taxonomy): domain Eukaryota; kingdom Viridiplantae; phylum Streptophyta; class Magnoliopsida; order Santalales; family Viscaceae; genus Viscum; species Viscum album. The sequence continues at coordinate 192,038,820 of OY728126.1, forward strand.
ACAAGTGAAAAACTTTTCATAGATATTGTTTCAAAAAAACCCGCTATTTGTTTTGACAACGGGAATTATTTTTAAATTAATTATTGCAATTTATATGTTTGGAATTTGGTAAAGTTTATTCTGTATTTGTAATCATAAGATCCAAATTATTTAATTAACACTCTTATGTTTTTGGACATTATGAATAGTAACGACGGTAATTATCTTTAATTGTCGTGATTAATTAGTAATCGGGTAGTTAAGGATAATAAAATAATATCATATTAATAACAAATGACCCCAACATGTGTCCTAATGCTACTGGTTGTTTAATGTCCGACCATGGGATGCCTTGTTCCAAACATAGGGACCCCATGGAATCACTTTTGGGTGAAACTGACACTTTATCATTTTATTTTAAAAGAAAGAAGAATATCAATAAAGAATGTATCACCCGAGTAAAACAATTTTAGTTTTGTATGTGTAAATGATCTCTTAGACTGTAAATATTTATTGGAAAGCTAAAAATATTTCCAAAATCATAGTATTTGTTTTATAATTTTTATACATTAAATAAATTAATTAATTTATGACATCAGGATGATGCAACGATTATCTCATTAATGAATGATTTAAATAAAATGAAAATAAAATGTAAAATATAAGACTTAAACTTGTCAAAAACCTGTTGTATGATTATATTTAGAACCATTATCACCATATCCTTGACATATATCAATGTGGGACCTTTTAAATCTCAAACTCATTTTAAAATAATGTAACATTTCTTGACTTTCCAAGGGTTCCCCTCCTCCCTCTTATAAAAGGCCCCCACCTCTACCTCCTTACCCACACCTCTCAAGACATTGGATAGACCAAGATCTGCAAATTTTATCTCTACACATCCCTATATTCATCCTAAAAGCTTTACCTTAGGCAGAAATCTCTTCAAGAAACCCTTTTGTTACAAACTAAGATGAGTTACCTGATTTTAAGGTAAAGTCTTCTATAATGTTCTGTTGTTTTATTTTACTTCTACAACCCCCTAAACTCTTTTTACTCGTTTCTTTTGTAAAAATACTAGTTTCTTAAATATACTATGATATTTTTATAATAATTATTCATGCTACACTTACACACACCTACATCTAATGGTTAACGAGCATACTGTTTTCGTGGATGGTGAATTTCTGCCTCACGAAACGATGATTGTTCAATATTCTACTAACACCTTCAAAGGTGACAATTAATATGTCACTATATTTATATATGTTATATAATATGTTTATGTTTTCCTCAAGCTTCTCTATTTTTCATTTATGTCATACCTTTATGGTTTCCATTATGGGTAAACGTGATATCTTCATTTTAAGAAGTGCGGACAACTGCCCCCTCAAAGTGATTTGATTCGTTAATGCCATATGTAGGACATATAAAGGATAGATTTAATGATATTATATATGATATTATACTGGAATAATAATATACCTTTATATAATTATTATTTCATTCCATAAAATACGCAATAGAAATGAATGTAGCCTTCATGCATACGTACGACTTATTGTCTCCAAGAATGGTGCATTTCATTTATTACCTCTAAATTTTATGTGATATTATAAATGAATGTATATACTAGATATATATAATATATATGATATCTACATCATGAATATAATTATGGATATAATGGATATTTTACCATATGAACAACTAGTAATTATAAAGAGTTTATTTTTGACTCAAGTACCAATGATCGACAAAACGACCATTATTAACATAAATAATTACATAGTGTTAATAACATGGTAATAAGAGATATAAAAGGAATAATGAACATGAAAAAGGTTCTTAAGAAAGTATAAATAAACTCATTTTTATTATTTCAGAGGTTAAATAACGATCGAGTCAATTCAGACCCGAGGTAAGGGACATCATCTCAATCTTCTTTCATTGAGGCATATTTTTTTTATACACAACATTCTTTTATATGGTGTATAAACCACTTTGACATTTACATATATTTAAAAGGAAATTTTTTTATATGAATTGTTTTACGAAATGACAATGGGAATGTTTTGTTGTCATACGTATGCGGCGACAACGACTTCTCCACCGTCGTGACCATTGTTTGAGTTTCGGCTTCCTCTACAAGCCATAACTTTTTTCAAATGAAAAACAAATACTATGCTTTAATTTTCTTTTATTTTGGTATTGAAAATGGTTTTCATAATGTTTTTATTATATCAATGTGTTTTATTGATATCTTGTGATTGAAATGTGGAAATGTTATGTTTCTTTTATACATGTTTTATGTGATACGATTTTGTTATGGTTCTTGGGAATTGTTTTGAAGACGGGTGGTTCCTTGATAAAAAAAGGGAGGGTGAGCCTGATATAGATCTCCAATGAATTGGGTAATGTGAAGGTGTTAAACGTTAAGGTTTTTTCGAAGATATTTAGGGAATATACTGTAATGGGTATTCCAAATGTAACCATGAGGGTTACTCCCTACGTAAGAATGTTATGAATGCCTCATGTTACCTTTATGTCTTATGATTTCTATGATTTATTAACGATTTGATGAGGTATATTAACATGCTTTTGTTTTATGAGTAATGTATGATTTCATACATGGACTAATGTTTTCATTTCTTACTTTTATATCCCTTAATGAGCATTTTATGCTCATCCTATGTTTTTGAAATTTTTTTCACAGGTCAAGGGAAAGTTAAGTGTCAAGAAAGAATCCATGTTTTATTTTAGATATGTTTCCATTGATGGTAAAAAATAGTTCTAAATTTTGTGTAACAACTTTGTTTAAATGTGGAATGTAATGCATGATTTATGATCTAATTCTCTAAAACTCTAAACCTAAAAAGATCCTCAATGTGTATTCATGAAAAAACTCAAGATTGAATAATGTTTAAGGCTGGGGCCTTATACCACACTTATCCAATTAAATTTGGCTCCAATAATAAAAAATATTATATATAATTTACAATAGGGTAGAAATATGAACATCAAAGTTATTGTTTACATGTTGTTAGGACATTTTGGCCCCTTATGCTCATGATTTAGTCCCTTGTTAGGTTAATTTTTCTCATAATTTCTTTAAATAGTTTTAATAACATTAAACTAATATTTTTAGTGATAATATAATTTGAAATTATTATAAAATATAACTTATTCTGATTCAAAACATGGAATCCTTTTTTTAATGTTAAAAATAAACATGTGGTAGAAAGTAATTAAAATGTAATCATGAAGAAGGGACAGAAAAGATGTTTCTTAAAGTAAAATGATCAAAACATTACTGTATATTTATATTCAATTTAAAAGTTAAATTTACTCAATTGAACTAAATTGTATTAATTTTGTTATAATTTATTCATTTTATTTTAATACCATTTTTAATATATATTTTACCAATATAAATAAATTAGAAGAAAAAGATGTTTGGAATTAAAATTCAGTATTTTTCACTATTAATCACAAATATAACATCACAAAAAAATACCAACGATTCACCTTGACGTGATTTCTTATTCATAAAAAAGAAATTTTATATTGAAATATAAAATCAATATAATTAACAAAACATTTATTTAAAAAAGGGGCTATATTAAACGGAGGAAAACATTCCTTTATAAAAATTTAGGTTTCTATGCATCATATTGTGTTCATTGATACATTCTACATATAAAATCTATTAAATAATTATCGATTTTTTTATTGAATATATAACATATATATTTGTTGAATAAAATTCACTTATTATAATTAATTTAATTTTTTGAGACAGAATTCCTTTGGGACCATATTAAAGTAATATATCATTTATATTCAATTGTTTTCTTTTTTCATTTAAAATTAATTAGTAACCAATGAATTCATTTTATTCTTTTGTAAAACATAGATTTTCATAAGTTAGTTAATACTATTAATTAACACTAATTTAACAATAATGTTATATATTATTATATTAATTAATAATATTTTAATAATATATTATTGTTTTGTAATGTTCGGTCATGCGTATAACAAAAGTCATTGAAGATACTCGTTATTGTGTGTGTCACACACTAACTCAGTATCATGTGAATTACAAGCAATATCATTGATTTATTTTATTTAAAATAGTAGACATATTTTAAATTTATTGTAATATTACCTTCCCTTATGTTCTTGGTGTTCTATTTCATACATGCTATCGAATATAATGTTCTTAAATTAGAATATCAGGGAGTTTCATTCCCTAACCATAAATAAATTATTTCCTCACAATTTAATGTTAATCTCAATAATCTAGGGTTTTATATTTTAAATAACCTTCATCAGAATACCACATTATGAGAATATTGAATAAAATATTATCTTTAAAAGTGATAATGATGTGTAAAAAGGTCACATGGAATAACATATAAATAGGATTCTTCATTTGGAAACAATAGTTGAAATTAGAGATATGTACCTCGAGGAAAAGAATAAATATTTTTGGGAGTGATAGAGGTCTTCGACAAAAAATAGGGGAACGATCAATGGAATGTTGATGGCTTCAAATCCATAAATCTATTATGATTTAAAAGATCATCTATTGAACAAAAGATAGGGTATTAGGGAATAATTTTATTATAGGATACTTTTTCTCATATTGAGGAATTATTTTTCTTCCTATAAAAATAAAGAAATATACTAACTTGATACGTTTCAATTTAATATAAAAAATCCATATTTTTTATATTCAATGATTAATTTTCCAACTAATCCATTACTTCAACAAAGGTATATCCAAAAATTTAATTTTCATTCCTAAAGAACTAAAATAAAATTTTAATATATTGTAAGGAAAATAAAAATGTATGTATAAGTTTTTCTCTAGTTATTTTAAAAACTAATATTGTTAAGAAATTAATATGTCACACTAAAAATTAACACTGAGGCTTCAAAAATAATATTTATTCATAAAAATTTTTAACTAAAAACAATAACATATTAACCATGGAATTTTGTGGCTAAATGGTTGACATTAAATCCTTATCACAGTTCGGTCATGGGTTCATGTCCCACCACCTTCCTGAACACTACGAGTTATCACACAACATATCAGTGATCCATTTCAAAAACAATATTATTTTTATTTCCAAAATAAATATAGTGGGAATCCATGATATAAGGTTAATCACTAAATAGCCTTTAAACTATGGTTTTTAATATAACATCTATTCATAAATACTTCATCTGTTTTATTTAAACATAGGTCATTCCATAGTCTATGATTTAACCTTGGTCATTCATTTTAATTATCTATTGAAATACCCCATAAAGGGTTGTGAAAAAAATGTGAATTATTATATGTGTATTCCATATGAGTGTAAAAATGGATGCACAGTAAGGCTCATTTTCATGTACCATATAATTCTCGATTTCGGACTAACACACCTTATTAGAGTTTTTACCTCTAGAAAAATTTATTCCATAACTATGTCTACATACAGTATCAAGAAATGGATTTATTTATATGAAATCCACATAATATATTTCTATTCGTAACTTTTGGATGTTATTCTATAATTATAATTAAATTCTCTCGTAGGTAAATGTTCTGAAATCAATTCTTCAAAAATCTTGTTCCAAAGGATTCTACTAAACATTCTCTAAAACCAAATATAACGACTCGAGCACATAATTCCCAGAATCGGTGTCACACTATTATTACAATGGAATGAGATACAAATAAGTTGTGACCTAAAGAACCAAATAGTTCAGTAATTTTAGTTCACTAGATACCTACATGAGTATTGTTTTACAATTGAATAAACTCATTAAAACATATTTTTTCATCTATGGATAATAAATTTATTCCATTTATTTTATCAATTCATATATCTCTTATTACACTTTAGGGAATCATGTGGAAATGTAAAAAATAATAGTGATATAAAATGATCAGTAAGGGAAAAGTATAGAAGAATCAATAATGAATCAATGTGAATAGTTAATATATAAAAGAAAAACTAAATACACATACCATGTAATAAATGAACTAAGAAGGAGTCCGCCCCTTAGTTTTCTTGGGAAACTTGCACATGGAGATTACCACTTGCTAGAGTCCTGCTGTTTCATCTTTTTGGATGCCTCTATCTATTTCTGCTTGAATTTAAGCCTGATTTTCTTCATGTCAGCATTTTTTATTCCCAAATGAAAACTTGCCCAATTTGTGCTATCTTAAGCTTGCATTGTCCGGAATACTCATGTTCTGTACTGTTTTTTTTGCTGCTGGTCCTTACTTGCACCTGTATTGTTGCGGACTTGCTGAGATGATGTGCTTGTTGATTCATATATTCTTTGACAAGTGTGGATCCTGCTCTGGATTTTGAAGATTCAGAATGATGAAGAAATGGTGGGGCTGATCAAGCAATTCTTCTCTTGGAATCTTTGGATGATTCTTACCATGTTTTTAAAGTTGTATCTTTGTTGGTCTTTTCTTTTTTTAAGATGGTGTATGAATTTTACACCTTGGGATTTTTTTGTAACCATTTTTATTTAAGAAATATCTTTTGGCATGGATTGGGTAACCAATCCATGCCGCCTCTTTTAAAAAAATGACTTAAGAAGGAAGTGATTAGAAATATGGAATGGTAAATAACTGGACACATTGTCCATTTTATAAATAAACTGAGAATGAAATTATTATTTAGATATGTCGATTCAATAATCTCATCGATAATAATAATAAATTAATTATCAATAAAAGAAATATATAATTATTGGATGTTATGTGTCTGGAACATGGTCCACTACCATCAATCCCTTTCACAACATGATTTATGTTTGTGGGTAGTAAGTCATATATTCTTTTAGGAAACAAACTAGAATGTTTTTTCACCAACTAATTGTGTCTCATGAGACTACCAATGCATCGAGTGGATTATGTTAGCTATTCCATAACAATTAGGGATTGTATTAACCATTCTTTAACCTATATGTCTTGCATTAACTAGTCCCCAACCTATATAGTGCATGTGAAAATCATTCAACATATATTGAATAATTTATTCAAATAAACAAAGTGCCCTATAAAATATCAGTATTTAGTAAGGATAAAAATTTAAAAATATTTACATATTCAATAAACTATGTTAAAAAGTAAAAACTTTATTTTAAAAATTACATACAGTTTATGTAAAAACATATCCATGATAAATCCTATGGATAATTAAGTGAATTCAATGCTCTAGGATCATAGGAAATATAATTTATCAAGTGGAATATAAAAAATAAATGTTGTTAATGTCAATAATATCCTTTATCAAAGTAATCATAAACCATTCCATGGGAAAATAAGGATGGTTTTAATATTAAATATGCTTGGTGGAATAAAATAAATGTTATTTAAAATACGGGAATGGATAAATAATCAAAATATCTATTAAGAAAAATCTTTAGAAAAATATAAATTTCGTTTTTAAAAGCATTTTGAAGATAATATTAGTCCAAGAAAACATTTAAAAACAATTTCATTAAATGTTAACCTTTTGAAATTGAAAAGGATTACTTGGAAAAATTATGTTGGGTGCTTTTGTAAATATCATACAAGGTTAAAAGAAAATTCTTTTTGTATGGTTTAAAAGTTGAAAATTCCTTCTTTAGAAAGAGATAAGAAGAATCTATTGATTTATTTTAAAAGTCGCATAAGTGTAATGTTTTATTAAATAAATCATCTCCAAAAGGTTAGAATTTTTTTTAAAGACATTTTTATAAAATAGGTTTTTTTATAAAAAATGGTTTCTCTGAATAAAAAGAGAAATGTAGTTGTGTTTTCATAAAATAACTTCTAAATAATTTTTTGTACTAAAGAGTTGAAATTTTTTTCTATTAGTTGGAAAATTTAATGAATAACCAGAGGATATTAAAATTAAGTGATTTAATAAAAAATTATTCAATAATTTCCTCTGATGAAAATTCAAGTAATAACAATAGCGAATAAAATGAGATTGTGAATTAAATCCTCGAAAACACCATACCATTAATATTAGAATAAGTAAATGTATATATTATGTGTCTCAAACTAAAATAAAAATAAAATAGTTTAAATACAACAATATATATTAATAATCTATTACACATTTAATCTTATCATATTAATGATAGCGAAGAAGTAATATAAATCAATAAAACGAATCAGGTTTTGAAAATCTTTACCGCTTGGTAGTTTTTAATTAAAATGATTTCAGAAGAAATAATTACAATTGAGAATTAAAATCAAAATAATTTAAAATAATTTATGATATAATATTTTAAAATGAGTTTTAGATACACCATAAAAATTTGTATGTGGTGAATGTGACATTTATCTCACAGATGTAAAAAGTATTATGAAAATCCATTTCCTTATATTTTCTTGTTGGGTGAACATCCATTAAAATACATTAAAATAGTTGTGAACATGTTAATAAAAAATCAAAGAAAAATATTAATATTTATTTTATCAAATATTATTTTCTTATGATATCTTATTAACTAGTTGTTAGTAATCATTCATTATTTTCACTATTTAAGGTGTCAATTTCATAGTTTGTCCAGTATATTTTTACTTACTATTTTTATTCTTCTTTAACTGATCACTATTTTATCATATCCATAAGGTAATATATGATTTAATAATACAATATTTTCAGTGTATATGTATTTTTAATAATCCATTATATTTGGAGATACGAAATGAAACACACTGTTCAGGGAGATGGTATGTCGTACGTATATATGAACCCTACTTCCATTTCATTATCGTATTTAAAAGAATGAAAATTAAATTATATATATTAATATTTTAATTACATTATCATATTTATGTCATATATTTAAAATAATTTTATTAGAACCACACATTATACATTCTGTGTATAGCGTGAATCGTATCCCTTTGAGGATACGGTAGTCCACACTTCTACTAACGATGTTGTTGTTTTCCCAAAAAATGTAAAACGTCAAGGTATGTGTTACATAATAATTATATAACTATAAATTAATTATAATTATAACATTTTACATTTTAAAATAGTTTTCATATCTTAATTACCAACCATGAGAGGTGGTAAATTAGTGACAAATAATCACCATTTCACGGGGTGATAGATCGTTGTACATGAATGGTAAGATCATTACCCATCAGATGGAAGTGTGTTTCAGTGTAATTATAAATCATAATAAAAAAAAGTCAGAATATATAGGAAAAATTTTATATTATATATTCATAAAATAAGAATATATTAGGAGGTGGAGAATGAAAATAATACAAAAGAGCTTAAGAAAGGATTTTACCTGTTATACAGGTAATACATTTTGGTTTGAACCAAATGGATTATTTGGCTAGATTTAAGTCAAATTTGAATATTATAAGATTAGGTTAGGAGTGTGGATGATCTATTTGGGAAGATATTTTTTGATATATATTTTCTTGATCACTTTGAAGAAGTGGGAGGTGTGAGTGCCTTTTTAAAGTGGAGAGGTGGCATTCATATATTTTTTTATTATGGAATTCCACCCATGTTTTTCTGATGTAACATGGAACCCATAATAAAATATATCATATAAAAGTGATGATTGGGTCTATATATTAAAATAAAATGAATTTTGGGAATTTTTCTGGATCATTTTTTCCCATATGTCAAATGTTTAGTCCCTTTTTATGCTAATTTTTCTTTTAATTTCTGTAATTAATTTTAATTAAATTCACTTATATTTTTGTTCAAATGTTAATTTTACATTATTATAAATTATAAATAATTATGATACAAAATACTAAATCCCATTTTCTAAATTCCAATAACAAAAGTGGTATAAATTAATATAAAATTAATTAAACAGAAGGGACGAAAAAACATATTTTTAAAGTAAAATATTCAAATTCTTATTAGGTTTTTATATAAAATTAAAATTTTCCATTACATTCAATTAAATAAATTGAATAAATTGAGGTATAATTGATATAATGTGACTTTAAAACAAATTTAAATTATAATTTGACTATAAAAATAAACATAATGACAAAAATTTTTGAAATAAAATTCGGTATTTTTCACTATTCATAAAATAATGAAACTTCAGAGGAAAATATGAAAAAACCACCCTACCCTAATTTTTATGATCCCAATTAAAAAATGATGTTTATTTTGACATATATATTGTAACACCCCAGGTAAATAAAGAATATGACATTTTCATATTATCCATATTTGTGAATAAAATATTAATATGATTTTAAAGGGAACGCTATGCTCGATGGCGTACCCAGCACGCAACAACGAGTTTCTTGGGAATCTTACGTTGCACTCTAATAATAAAATAATATTATTTTAAATGGTAGTCAACATGGAGCCGTTGTATTGGCAGGAATGGATAGAAATAACTAAAATATGATTATATATGTTTTTAAATGTTTTTACATTTATCCAATAAAATATAAAGGCTTAAAATACGGAAAAAATTCAATTTTAGGCGTATATGCCCTAGTTTTCACTAAAGGTTCACTTATGGCCTTTTGATGGCGAACCATCATTAAATATAGTTTAGTTCACTCTTATACATTCTATTTGACCAAATAAAACTCTTCTTAAGAATTGGGACATCAAAATTTACTTTGTGTAAATTTTTCGTATCTTTCCGATAAAGATCATTTTTAATGAATAGTGTAAAATGTTGTATTTTAATTCAAAACCTCTTTTTAATATAATTTATTTATATGATTATATTATCTTTTAAATGGTTTTTAAAGTTAAATTAGAATATATTTTGACCATTAAATCCAATAGTGGTCGTTGGAATAAATTTCACTTTGAAATCAGACTTAAACTAGTGTCAATCTTTTGATACTTATTGTTTCATAAAAACACGCTATTTGCTCTGACAGCGGGAATTAATTATTAAATTATTTAATGTGACTTATATGTTTTTAATTTTTTAAAATAGATTTCATTTTTGAATTCGGATTATCAAATATAGCTTAGGGTGAATTTTTTGGGATTTTTCTGAAAAACTTCAATTTTTGATGAATAGTGAAACCACTAAGTGGTACGTATAAAAACTATTTTTTCCATTTAAATGAAAATATTCCATCTTTGTGCTTTGAATTTCAAAAATCCAACATACATGGTTGTCATTAAGAAGTAAAATGTGGTTCAATGAGATAAAAATAATTTTTTGGTGAATATTAACTTATTAAGTTTTTTATCACGATTAGAGGTAATTAGTGTAGTTTATGGTAAGAATAATATTTTAATAAAATGAAATGGCCTAGACACATGTCCTACCCTCATTGGATGTGTCATTTCCGACCAAGAAAATCCATGGGTCAACTTGGGGACCCCATGGGGCCACTTTGGTTGGGAAAAGACATAAATATCTTTTTATTTAATTTTAAAGTAAAAATGACACAAACATGAGATGTTTTACTCAAACAATTTTTACATGGGGTTATTCAAGTTGTATTTTTGACTATAAATAGTAATTGTTAAGATATAAATATTTCCTACATCATATTATTTGTTTTATAATTTTTAGACATTAAATAAATTAAATTATTTATGACATCATGATGATGCAGTGATGACCTCATTATTTAACGATTTAAATAAAATGGAAAGATAATGTAATATATAAGACCTACACATGTCCAAAACCTATTGGATGAGTGGATTTCAAACCATTATCACCTTATAATCTAAATAACTCAATGTGGGACCTTTAAAATCCGAAAATCTTTTGAAAATAAACTAACATTTTGTAACATTACAAGAGTGCCCCTCCTCTCCTCTTATAAAAGGCCCCCACCTCAACCTCCTTACCCACACTCCCAAAGCCTTTGGATCGGCCAAACCCTGCCCATTTTGTCTCTACACATCCCTATATAACTCCTTGAAGCCTCACTTTGGGAAGAATCCATCCCAAGGAATCCTTTGAGCTCAAACGAAAGGGAGTTACCCGATTTTAAGGTAATGTCTTCACTTGAGTCCGTTTGTTTAATTTTGCTTCTCCAACCCCCTAAACACTTTTTATTCATTTATTTTGTAACAACTCTAGTATCATAAATATACTAGGATGTTTTTATAAGAATTATTCTATCTACACTTACACAAACCTTCATCTAATGGTTAAAGAACATACTGTTTTTGTGGATGGCAAATTTCTGCCTCCCGAAACGATGATTGTTCAACATTCTTCTAACACCTTCAAAGGTTGCCATTAATATGACACTATATTTATATATGATATATAATATGTTTATTTTTTACTTAATCTTCTGTATTTTCCATTTATTTCATACCTTTATGGTTTCCATTATGGGTAAACGCGATATCTTCATTTAAGGAAGTGCGGACTACCGCCCCCTCAAAGTGATTTGATTCGTTATTAACATATGTGGTACATATAAAGGGTATATTTAATGATATTATATATTATACCATACTGGAATTAAAATACTATAATGTATCATTATGTTTTAATTCCATTAAATATGAAATAGAAATGGAAGTAGCGTTCATGTGTACGTACGTCTTACAGTCTCAATGAACGATACATTTCATTTCTTATCTCAAAATTTTATGTACTATATTAAGTACATATATATAATGGATATATATGTAATATATTACATCTAAATGAAGGATATCATTCTAGAATTATAACATATACATATATCTATCATTTTGTTTTAATTCCATTAATATGAAAAAAAAATGAAAGTAGCGTTCATGCGTATGTATGACATACCGTCTCTAGGAACGGTGCTTTTAATTTTTATGTCAAAATTCTAAGTAATAGTATAAAATGAATATATAATGTATATATATGATATTTAAAACATAAATACTATTCTGTATATGATGTAACTATAACTACATGGAAAATTATTTTCCAACAAGTTCAATTTTTGACTCATGTACCAAACATTGACAAAAACATATGATATGAACTCATATTATTAAGAAATTATTATAACATTAAAATATGTGATATGAACTGAATAATAATCTTTATAAGTGGTCTTTAATCAATTATAAATTGACCAATTTTTATTAATCAGGAATATAATGAAACGAACAAGACATGTTGGACTTGAGGTAAGTGATCCTACTCCTCTCTTTCTTTTTAAGTACACTCTTTTATGTCATTCATTTTAATCTCATATTTCTTGTAATTGGGATGTTATTTTATATTAATCATACAGTACTTTTTATGGTCATATGATGAGAGGCCTTATTTCCTCTTATAAATCCATTTTGGAAGTTTTATGTGGCGCCGTTAGGCTGCCGAGTTTTCGTAAGGGATTTTTCATCTCACTTTTATTCCCGTGAGATTTATGCTATATTTTCCACAATTTACGTTGAGTGGTGTATGTACTGCCCATTATTATACACTTTGTGTAGTATAATTTAATTTATGGGTATTCACATATTCATTTTATGACCCTTCGTCCATGGGGTGTACGATTCGAATGTTACCCAACTCGGTAAGGGGACCTTTCACCCTCCTCTTTTTAAAAGACTTATTTTGTTATGTCTTTTCATTCACATACTGTTATGTTGGGATATGTTCTTTTATATCCTTATTGATGTAAATTTTATGTCCAGGTGATGAGATTCCCTTTTTATCTCTCATCAACTCATTTTCTAAATTTTGATGTGATGCCGTTAGGCTGTCGAATTTTACCAAGGGAACTTTTTAACCCAATTTGGATTTCTTTGGGTTCAACATGTAGTTATTGAATATGTAATATTTTGAATATGTGTGAATGAACTTTTTTTGTTTTACACTTAATATCCACTTATATTGGGTGTATTTATATTTGTCACACATAATTTTGAGATTGAATTATCCTTAATTTAAGGATACCTACTTTATAAGGGAATTCATCACATTTGACATTTCTACGGATACTTCATTGTTGTTATGCACCAATTCACTCTTATATGGCTTATATACTGTCCTTTGGAATATTATATCATGAATCCATTTATTCTCATGATATTATAATGTTTTTACTAAATGTTATTCCTCAATTATTGTATTCAAGTGTCTCTAAGTTTGGTAAAACCCCTTTAACCAAAATATCGCTTTAAAAGTTTTAAATATTTGTTCTTATTAATATCCATGATTTCAAAATGGTTTTAAGGATTTATTTATATGGATATTAATGGTTTAAATTTTTAAAAGCTTCAGGGTGGTATGGGACACTTTGATTCAAAAATCTCTTTATTAAATATTTTAAATGGTTTTGGAAATGGTTTCTTTTTGAATGGGTTCATTATTTCAATATACTAAAATGTTATATTGTGATTGAAATGTGGAGATTTTATGTTTACTTTATGCATGTTTTATGTGATACGTTTATGTTATGGTTCTTGGGCATTGATATGAAAACGGGTGGTTTCGTGATAAACTAAGGGCGGGTGAGCCTGATATAGCTCTCCAATGCATTGGGTAATGCGAAGGAGTGAAACGTTAAGGTTTCTCCGAAGAGATTTAGGGAATATACTATGATGGGTAATCCAAACGTAACCAAGAGGGTTACTCCCTATGTAAGAATGTTATGAATACATCAAGTTTACTTTATGTCTTATGATTTCTATGATTTAATCATGATTTGATATGCCTATGTTTTATGGGTAAAGAATGATTTCATTCTAATGTATATATGAACTCATGTTTCCTTTCAATATTTTTATAACTCTTACTGAGATTTTTATGCTCATCCCAAGATTTTGAAATGTTTTTCATAGGTCGAGGGAAAGGTACATGATGTGATGATAGTGTCAAGGATGTGTCAAGAAAGAATCCGTGTTTTATTTTAAATATGTTTCCATTGATGGGAAGAATGAATACTATCTTTTATGTGACCACTTTGTTTAAATGTGGAATGTAATGCAAGTTTCATGGTCTAATTCTCTAAAACTATAAACCTGAAAAGATTCTCAATGTGTAATCTTGTAATAACTCAAGATTAAGTAAGGTTTAAGGCTGGGGCCTTATATATATGTTTTATGTTTTTCATAAATTTGATTTTAAATATGTTTATCATTAAAATAAGGAAAAAGTACCTTTATAAATATATATTTTTTAATGCTTAATATTGCATTCATTCATGTCTTATGCCTATAAAATCTATTGGATGATCATCAAAAATATTTTATTGAATATATACTAGAAATAATTTTATTGATATCATTTATTAATTATAATTAGTTTAATTTATCAACACAAAATTCCATTGGGAGTAGATAAATAAAAAAATATCCTTTATATTTAATTGGATTATATTTTCATTTATAATTAATTCGATGCCAATGAATTATTTTATTATTTGTGTAAAAAATATATTTTCATAAGTTATCTAATAATTTTCATGATGACTTATTTCAAGACTATGTAATATATTACTATGTTAAATAATGATATTTAAATAATATATTGTTGTTTGTAAAACTCGTCCATGCATGTAATAGAAGTCAATGAAGAAAATAATTGATGCAGTTGACACATGATAATTTAGTATCACATTAATTTCAAGTTGTATCATAGAATTATTTTATTTAAACTAGTAACAATTTAGTAATTTATATGGAAAATACATTTTCTTATGTTCTTGGAGTTGGGTCACATACACTCTATCAAATATAATTTTCTTTCATTATAATTTCAGAGCATAAGAATTAGAAAAAATAATTTCATGATACAAAATTTCAAAGGGGATTTAAATTAACCTCATAAAAGAATATGGGTGCATAACCTAATATATGTACCAGTGATAAAAATTGAGAAAAAAAGTATATTCCTTAAGTAACACCTTCCATCACACAGGTTAAGGCCCCTTATTTAATGAATATAAATATAGTATAAATATATTAAAGAAACATAAATATATATACCATACAATATATGATTTATATATTACCTTTTATTAATTGTTTTTTTATAATTCAATGTCAATGTCGCATTTCGAGTAATAGCTTCAATTTTTTCATGGTGTTTTGAATTGTTATTTTCAGTCATTTTACGTTGATCATGGTTCCATTGTCTTCAAAATTTTATCCATGATATTAATATCATTTATATTTATTATATATTTATTTATATTAAATCGCTAAATTTTAATATATAAAATGAAATATACTATTTATGGATATGGTAGGTCATATGTACACCTGAATGTTGTCTATCTTTACTAGATAAGCTTAAATAAGTAATGGTAAATAATATATTAAAATACAGAGTATTATTTATATAATATATATCAAATATTTTCATTAAAACTATCCTTATTAAGTTCCATATAAATCATGAATGAATCACATTTCTTCCTAAGGTTGAAATCTATCATACACTTGAGCGATGTTATCATATTTCCTTATAATAGAATGTGAGAAAGGTATATGTTGTATAATAAGTATATAAGTATAATAATTTTATAAAAAACATATATAAACATGTATTCCAACATTATATACTTCCTCGAGATGTGGTTATGGAAAAAAGAATAACATCAGTTCCTCAGGCGTTAGTCTGATGTACTCACAGATGATTATTTTCTATACTATTTGATAGGGATGCATATGGATATAGGTTATGAAATTAATATAACAAAATATAATTATATTTTTAATAATGATGTTTTTAAAATGCTAATGTATTATAATATTTGAAGGAATTAGAATAATAAGAAAATAAAAACTACATAGATTAAATCATTACCTTTTTACAGAAAACCTCTTTATGTTTTACTTAAATCCATCCATGATTGGATTTATGTTATTTAAGAGGACTATAGGATGTGTAGAGGTATTTACGAATGATTTTTTGGGGGATTCTATAGTCCAAATGATTTTTACGTCTGAATATTATATGAGTAGGAGTTTCCTTTTACAAGTGTGGGAGAGGACACAATTTGTGTTTTTGAAAAACAAATATAGTTTACCCCCATTTTTCACATTCCAAAAATCCCAAAAATGTTCATTTTAGAACATTATAGGCAATAAGGTTGATATAAGTCCGTAAAAGTTTTTTTTGGAGAAGTTTAAAGGTCATATTTGACCCTATCGTTTAATTTCAACCCAAGTTAATGTCATCATCACCTTTACCACAATAGTTAAATTTTTCAGACTTTGTAATTCATAATGGTCAAGAATTATGTTGACCTCATTATAAAATATAAATTATCTTTATTCTAATTATGTAATACATTTTTTATAAATTCAATTAATAGTTTTCAAAATATTTATCCTAATATTTAACCCCTAGGTGAGGTGTGAAAGCGGTCTTCTATAGAGAAAATGTTCAATTGTTTGAAATGGCTTAAATAAAAATTCCATATGAAAATGATTATATTGAAATAAATTTAAGTAGTAAACATATATTATAACTTATTTTACTTTTAAACCCATTATAAAATACCAATAAACTATATAAATCCATTAAATGAAAATGAAAATTTCGAGAGAAACCATTGTTTCACTCTTAATGGAAAAATTAATATTTACAAAAAACCCCAAAAAATCATTTGTAGATAATTTTTAAATTATTTTTTAAAACTTTATGTTTATAATATCAAATTATTTATTTTAGATTTTTATAAATTAATAATATTATTTTTTAACAAAATAATTTTTTTAGAAAATATTATTTTTGAAATATGTAAAGATATTACCAAAAATTAAGAATATTTTTTTCATTATGTTTTAGAAATGTAAAAAACTATTAAATATATTCATTTTTTTTATTTTCATTCGTTATTAAATTTTTATGGTCTAGGTAATGATGGGTTTTTCTAACTATTAATATTAATATTATAATGTGGTCCATTAAAACACAGTGTTGTGTGTAAAGCAATGCAAAATTGATGTTGCATGAAATAAAAGACAAACTCAGTGTTTTATATTGTAAAATATTTCAAAATAATTTAATTTATTAAAAAATTAGTTAATTCTAAGGGGGATACATATAATGTATTATAAACAAATTTTTTCAACAATATTACATAGGTTCTAGAATATCAAATATGGGATTGTATATTAAAATCAACATTTTTAAAATTTTAATGTAAAATATAAAATATATATTTGGTCTTACAAAAAATTTTTATGAATATAAAATTAATAAATTTATACTAAAAATGTTATTAATATCTTATTATTTGCATACATAGTGTTTTAAATTATCACCTCAATATAATTCTCTTGTGAAGAATACCAAAAATCCATCTTAATGTTATATATAATTATTCATAAATACAATATTGTGTTCAATTTTTTAAAATAACATTTACAAATTTTTTAATTTAGACATTTAATTATATTCCAAAAATATTGAGGAAAACTATTCATATATACAAATAACATTAAATTTTTTTAAATATTATTAATTATATTTTCGATATTTTTATAATTAATTTAATTGTAGTATATTATTCATAGTAACAATAATGTTTTATTATCTAATCATAATTAACATCGTTTCTTGAAATATAAATCTGTATTCTATAGAAATTAAATAATTATAGAAATATATATATGCATTAAATTATTTAATTAACCAATTTAGATATAAAAATTCATTTGAATTTATATAGATCTTAATTAAATTATATTGATATTTAATAAATCAGTTATTCCTATTAAATCCTACCAATTAAACTCATAGATTTTAATGGTATAAAATAACATTATTTTTCTTTTATCTCTATTTTTTGTGTATAATTCTATTGAACACATTTCCTTATTTAATGGTTATATTATAATATAATTTCAAGGCGTTATATAATATATGTAAATCGAAATTAATCAGTCGTAATAGATATCATTCCAATAATAATTAAATAAATTATTGATTTAAATATATTCATTATGTTTACAAAATCTATCATAACATCTATAGTGATATTCAAAGATTATTTACCTTCAATATATGTAAGAAATAAATAAAAACTCTCATGAATAATTTTATTTTAAAAAATATAATGTGATATCACTACTTATGATATTTTACTATTCATGAAAATCCAAAATAGGTAGTCGTGTTGTACTTATGAAAAAAATATATTTTCATCTATTATCCATCTAAAATCATGATTTTTGGGGAAAAAATAGAATTTATGTATGATTAGTGATGAATGATTTTATAGCTTGTGATTCTAGATGATAGAAAATTATAGGTTAGTGATAGTATTGTTATAACAAATCTATAATATTTCCATTAGTGATATTAAGATATCATAGTGTGTGATAAATTCTAGTTATATAGATACAAGGATATGGTTGGTGGGATTACAATAGAGTAATGTATGTATCACACACAACAATATATCATATATCATTATCCATGATATAATTTTTTTTAATTTTTTTATATTCATTTTTGAATGGATAATATAATTAATAATGTTTTATAAAATATAATAATAGTACATGATGTAATTTTTTAATTAATAAAGTGATCATGAATTAGATATAATTATTAACTATTCACAATAATTTACTTTATATACATGAAGTCTTTAAAAAAATAATACTTTAATATGAAATATTAGTATATAATTAAAAAACTAAAAGCCATATTATTAATTTTAATGTAACATTTTTTTATAAAATTATAATTTAATTTAAATATTTTTATATATTTTCGAGTATGAACAAATTTAATCGATGCATATTTGTTATGAAATGTTCATAGAAAATAAAATACAGATTTCATGCCGATGTATTATTTTGGGGAGTTTTTTTAAGAAATGAAAAATAGTTTAGGATGATAGGATACATGTTATAAATAAAAATTAAATATATAGTTTTAAATAAATTAAGTTGTTTACATTATATATATGAAGTGTAATTTATATTTTTTATGTGAAAATGAAATATTTTATAAATTGTTTATTTTAAATATTTAAGAGTTCATATATATATATAATAAAAATAAAAAATACAATTAATTTATATTATTAATATATACATATAATACATTTAAATTTTTATGGTATGGAAATTATATATTGTTTTAGTACGAATTAGAAATTTTTTTTCTATTTATGATATAATTATATACTCAGTATACCTCATTTCAAAATTTCTGTATTATATACTATTTTATTTTTATTTCCATTTTCATGGATATAAAATGTTTATATAACGAATGGATATATTATAAGTTTGAGGTATTTAAAATCCTTCTATAAAATATAATAAATTTAGTTTGAAATGTTTTCCACCCATGAAAAATGTATGAGTTAATTAACAATAATAATGGATATTGATTTATTGGTCATAATTCATATGTTAATATTTTATTTTAATTATTATTATCTATTTGGTTGTAAAATCATGTTTAAAATTTTAATAAAACTTCAATATTGATCTATAATTAATGTGAATTTGATTCAAAAATATTATGGACCAAGAACTATAATATAATCTTGAATAGTGGGGTTAGATACCTTTCACACTATACATACTTTTGAGTATGATTTTGGTTTCATATAATTTTCTACATTCACCTTAAAGAGTTTTTTATGTAATTTTTAGGACATCATAATAGATATATATTGAATATAATAATAAATATTTTAATATGAATATGTTACACAAATCCTTTCTTGGGTAATGAGTTATAGATTAATGTTATTAGTACATGTTAATTTGGGTTATGAGAATCATATGTACCAATTAAATAAAATTGAATAATTAAAAAATATTTAGAAATAATGCGATTTACTATACATGAGACATACAAAGAATTAATATTTGGAGATATTTTATATATCTCTGCAATATATTAAGTGTTTGAATTTTTCCAGAATTAACACATGGTTAGAACTTAATCATTATATATGGGTTGGTCATCATAAATCACATGGAGTAAGTATTATCTTATAAAAGTAATGAATTATATAATGTTAGGAATTATATAGTGTATCCTAATAACTATGTTCCCATACATGACACAATTATTTGGATTACAATGATATGTTACCATAAAATTTAGGTTGTAATAGGAATGTACATGAGATAATATATAAGTAATTATGAAAATTAATTGGAGGTGGGTACTAATAGTTGATGTCTTGGAATAAAAAGTGGTTATTCAATAAAATAATATAAATTATTCTATCAAGATATAATTAGAAGAATTTTTATCTATTTGAATATTACCTATATGGTGATATAATGACATATAACATAGAAAAAGTTTTTTTTTCGGAAATAAATATTCATTTTAATGCAATAAACTGGGTTTTTATATATATTATCTAGTTAATAACTTATTAAGAGAAAGTTATTATAAATAAAATTATGGTCTACATGATAGATATAAAATAATTTTTCTAGATGATAATAATGTTTTAAGTATGTGATATGTAATGAGGTTATATTTTACAAATTAAAATTCTTAATAATTGTTTTACATTCATTATTTTTATAGTTACTTTAAATGTATGTTTTTATTTCTTAAATGATTATTAAGAGTTAGTCATTTATAACAAGAATATTTTAAAACATAAAAAGAGATGTAGGAAAACCATTCTTTCTGCATATGAAATATCTTTTTATACTTATCTATGTGTTATTATTAAATTGGTCATCTTATTATTTCACTAATACAAAAAAGGTATACGATAATAAAATCACATGCCCCATGGAATGCAATAGGAATTATTTTATTTGATAATAGATCATTATAAATGAATTAAATACATTCATTATGAATAGTAAAAGTAAAATGTGATTGTAAATATTTGTAAACAACAACAAAAAAAGCTTATAACCAATTTCCTATAGACTTCCAGATAAAAATTATATATTTTTTTGAATTATTGAACTATGAATAAAAAATATTATATATAAGATAGCCATTATATTAAAAAAATTATAAAAAACTATGATAGGAAACTATGTGAAAGAAAGGTATGATATTTCATATGTATATATTTAAAGTAATGAAAAGAAATAACTATTGTAAGGAGTAAAATATATTTTTAAAATATGACCATTTTAATAGTTATATGAGTCCTCAAATAATAATGTAATTTATATTGATTACTATTGAAATAATTGTATAAGTTAACTACATTAATATAATAAAACTCTATAAATATTAAAAATAATAATTTCAATTTAAATTAATGAATACAATGATTTCTTTCAATTTAATCAAATAAAAAATATTGATAATTTTTTTAAGAATTTATATTTTTTTATATATGATATCCTCTTTTTTATATAATATAAAATAATAATTCATATTAATTTTAAAATTATTTTCATAAAAAATATTTTTCTTTTTAATTCAATAATATAATAATATTTAAATATTTCTATATTAAATTTTTAATAAATTCTGATACTATATTAAATAGTGTAAAACTATAAAATTTTGGTATTTTTTATAATAACTGATGAATAGTATTTTTAGTTATTAAAATAGAAAATGTATATTATAAAAAACTGATTAATAATATATAATAGTCGATTTAATATTTTATCACAATCTTGTTATCTATTTGGAATATTACCCACAAATTCTAGGAATGAGGAAAACTCACTCCTACAGAAAATTATTAAATAATATAAAACGCCTAAAATCACCAAATGGATTTACAAAGATGGGTAGGAAATCCACCATGCACATCCTCCTCATCAAGTTAGGAACAAAAGTATTGGGCCATGAAGGACCTCCTGTGTGTTCCAATATGATGGTTCTCTATGATAGAGAATCAAAAATATGATTATATCCCTTAAAATATGTTTCACATCAAGAGAAATACGTTTTATAATATGAATACATTAAATCAAAGGTGGTAGTACTCCCCAAGGCACATTCCTTGACCGTTTCTTCAAAATATCAACTTCCATAGTCGAATCAGATCCTATCCATATAAAATTATCTCGGTAATGGAAAGCATGTTTAATGGTCATAATAATTTATCCTAAATATCCTTCAATGGGACAACCATTTTCAATATTTTCTTAGAAGAATCCGTTGGTGAATCCCCGATGGGTATGAAAGACACCACCATAACAAAAATCTTAGGGTGCACTAAAATCCACCCCATCCACATTAACATGCAACCAATAGATGATTGCTGGGATCCACCTAGAACAATTCATAAACAGTGGTCTGATGGTCCAAACTAGAATAACTATGTTTCTTAGAATAATTAGATTAGTCACACAATTTTTCCTAAAACCTTCTTTTATCGTGATGCTAGTGGTAACAACCATTTTAATAGCCCTTATTTCTATATATAATGTAAGTGTTTTAGTTTCTTTTGAAATGAAATTGTGTTCCCTCAAAACATGTTCAATTATTTCTATATTTGTGACAATCAGCATGCCCTTGACCTATTCACTATTATCAGTAGTAGTAATGGATTATAGGAGGCCCTCCCTGTAGTCCATGTCAATCCTTCTACTAATCATATCCTGCAGGTGCATCCCAATCCTTCATGTGAAAGTACAGGTAAAAAATTAATTGTTTATATTCTCCCCATCTGGCAAACATAAATGATAGGCTAAGATAGCCTTCAACTCAATTTCTTATCAGGATGTGCATAAGAATCCTCCTCTTCCAAATCATCTGCATAAGCAACAAGGATTATGGAGGAATGAATTATTTCTATAAGATCAGATACCATTAGCTGATATCTGAATTTCCATCACATTTTTTGAAGTACTATTCTCTAGTATTGATATGGGGAGTGGGTTTTTGTTCCCATATGAGACAATCGCTATCAGCAAATTCATACCTTTAAATTTCAATAAATAAATAATTGGAATAAAGAAACTAGTATCAGTGTCATTATATTACATATCAGGAATAGAGGCATGCTTCAACGATTGGGGGATATCCACAACCACCTGTAGATTCATGTTTACACATGGTGTAATATAAGCATTAAAATTAAAATAGGAGACATACATCCATTTTGATCATTTCAGGTTTTAATATTATGTAATTTCGACGGATGTCCAAATAGTAGGGTATTACTGAAAGAAGTATCTAGTATACCATTTTAGTGTATATTTGTTTGAAACTTACTTCGTTGAGATTTCATAAGATATAAAGATATTTTAGGGGAATTTTCTGAGAAAGGATTGAATTAAAATATTAAGATATTTAATACATAATCCCCCATGTTGTGGAGATTGACACACACCTTCCAATCCATAGTAAATTGGTTTTTATTTTAAATGCACCAAATCCATATAATTTTTATAATTAGAATTTGGAGAAAATTGACGAGTGGCTTGTGCCATCTATACATAGGGAATGCATATAAAAAAATGGAATTGTTTAGAGACATTACCAGGAAAATTCATCATTATCGAGTTATATAATTCCACTTCCATGTTTCCATCTAGAAAATAATAATGGTGTGTGTAAATTTAAGGTAGAAACTTTTGAATCTTCCCCAATATAGTAGTACACTAAATTATGTAAATGGAACATAGCCTATATTCACCCAAATAGATCTGGAAACACTATTTTTCTTGTCAATGGGATCTGTATACACAATGACTTAAAAATATTTTTTAAAACTGAAAACCTTCATAACTAGTTGTTGATAATTCCAAACGTTCTATTTGATAATAAAAAAATTCCCATATTAGCTTCAAAAATATAATAATATCATTACTATACAATTGGGTAAATGAAGTAAAAATCCCCCTCTAAGCCTTTAGCTTATTATATAAACCATCATACATAATGTCTCTAAGACATAATCTCAAATAGTATTTACCCATTCAAGAAAAAAGGCTATATTGGTGATCCGCTTACCTGACTCCCCACTAACATTAAAAGAAACCCCTAAGATATTCACTGATAAGTTTGGATAAAATGGGACTCTTGAGAATGGTGTGAATAAATTGGATGAGGGTGTTGGAGAATCCATGTTTGATGAATTGTGAGAATAAAGAATCCATTTAATTTTGTCAAAGTATTTTACAAATATCATTTTTTTAAAGATTTATATATTTAACCTTCATCCACATTGAATTTATTCGTCCAGAGGAAATGATATCAGAATTTTAAAAATTGGATTATTGGAAAAAATATAATCTAATTTGGAGTTATGATATCTCAATAAATATTTTGCAGCCATATAGAAAAAAATTCTGATTATTTTTTGTATATTAATATCAATTGATACTAGACTTAAATCCTTGATGTCAAAAATGTTGATCAATTTTGGCATTGTAGAAGTTTTGTTAGAGTTAACTCTAGAAGGCTTGGAATCAAGAAATAAGAATACCCTCACTACATTAGTGACATAATCATGCACAGTTTCCTAATTTAACATGATGGAAAAAATGGCAGAACCGTCCATCATGGCCACACTCTCAATGATCAGGGAGAAAGGGATGCCTTGTTCTCATTATTTTTAAGGTTCTTAACCAATTTCCTTTTTTCTGGTCATAAATGCATGGAGTAGTGTTATAAATTATCAATTGATTATTCTGATCTCTTTTAGCTGAGTACATGTTTTGAAAAAAATTGTTCCTATAATTGTAAATAATTTTTTTTGATGTAAGAAGTATCCATTAATTTATTAGGGTTACACCCCTTCCTTATCTTTTTTTCTCTAAGAACGAGGAGAATGAACATGGATATTTTGTCCTCTTCCTTCAATCTCCTTATAATGAATGTGGAATTAGAATAATTATTTTTGAAGTTTATTAAGTCATAATTTTTATAGTGATCTTGTATTTCATCAAAATTAGAAATGAATTTAAATATATTAATATTTTAGGAGTGAAACATGTGATTTTCAGAAGCCTTGATTTACTCATCAATCTTATAGAATGAGGCTTTGTTCTATTTAATTAACATCTTTATTGTGATCTTAAATTTAAAAAATAAAATATGGAGAGTGCTACCATGGATTAAAAGTTTCTAAGAATCTAGAAAAATCTTCCTGTATTCAGGGATAACAACCACAGATTTGTTGAATTTCAAAGGAAGAGGGGTTGATCTCGTTCCACTATAGAGGGCGTTGATAATCAAAAAACATTGATCATAATGAGTCTATAGAAAAATCAGAAAAGGGATATTAGAAATATCATTTTTATCTTCTAGTTAAAGAAATAACCTGTCCAATTTTTTTATTTCCATACATTTAGAGTATATCTTCCCCATGTAAAATCATTTAAAATAGTGTGTACTTCCACCATGATTCATTCATTATTGAATTATGAAAACTCATCAGCTTCATAAATACTGAAATGAGATCCATTTTTTCATTAAGACAAATAATAGTGTTTAAATAATTAAAGATTACCCAATTTTGAGACATTTGACCAGATATCAAACCCAATTCATTCTATATATCCCATATTTTAGTATAATAGTTGGAAGAATATAAGGACATAGAAAGTAGATAATTCTCTATGTCAATAGAGACTACATAAATTTTCTGGAATTGTTTGGAAGGGAAAAGATTAATAATATCATGCCTAATCAACTAGAGATTCTCCCCATACTTCTCATAGAGGTTGTTTGAAATACAATACTAGATGAGGGAAGTCTATGTAAATTCCTTCCAAATTTCAAACATAATCCTTGGCTAAGTAATACCAATTATCATAGGTTTATTGGTTATAATGATATGTATAACGACTATGATCTGGGGATAATTCCCAACACCCTAGAAATTGTAGATGAGTAAGTTCCTATTTTAGGGATACCCTACCCCTAGTTTGATGCCCATATAATGTGGACACCTTTAAAATATTATTTTCCATAGATTGTGTATTCCTTTGGTCACCCACAATGAATTCGGGTTCAAATTCCTTACCCTTATCATCTGAGCCACGAGAGATTTGTGAAAACACTCTGTCATCATCCCTGAACATTCCACTGAGAGGACTAAACATTTTGTGGGATTGTTCTTTATCTAATTAATTTCCAACAACCAACCTTCTCTTTATATATTCAAAATATTAATTTACTACACAAATGAAATATTTCAAAACACAATCCTCCATCACAAATAAAAAACCTTCATCCCTCACATATATATATTTTCAATTCTTATACCACTTAGAAATTTCAATAATAATAATTCTCTTGTATATTTTATCCTTGTAGTAAAGGCCCTCATCTCAAAATAACTCCATCATATGAATCTTTATGGAACATTACAATGGGAATGTTTAAAAAAAGATATAATAATTTTTATATAATCTAGATATATTATTTTATTATAATTTAATTATTTACCTATATAAATCATATAAATAAATATTTAAATATAAAATAAATGTTAACATTATTCTTAAAATTAATATACCTAGGAAATAAAGAATCAAATATATTTTTTATTTTTAATATAAAATTTTTCTTCATGGATATCGTATCAACATACATTGAGCATGTGAACAAAAAACTATTATTATCACAATGATTTTTTAGTCTATCAATTTATTATTAAATATGATTTAAATAATAAATTTATTCTATTTATACAATTTTATAATATAAAAAATTAATATGAAAACAAATTTATTAAAATAGGTTTTAGGGATTATAAAACTTTCTTAATGAGTATACAAATAATGCATAACCAAATATTTGGAAATTGGAACCATACTAAACATGGAACCATTATAAGACTTTTAAAATTATATAATATAATGTGAACATGACACTTATGGGGATAATACAATTTATGAAAACGAACAAAGAGGAATATATATATATATAATGATGAGATCTAGGAACCAATAATTTGACACCATGGAATGAGTTTTTTTAATACTAAATGAATAAAATATAAAAAAATTAACCATAATGACTAATATATATTTAAATAATGATGGAAAATGTTCTGGGATAAGTAATTAATTAATCAAAACATGGTTTTATGGAGTATATAGGTGCATTTAAGTGATTTTTGACTTCAAATGGGTATATATTTTCTAAATATCAATTTTTTTATTTAAAATTTTTATATTTTCTATCATAATTTTTTATAATAACCCCATAATTAATTATTTTAGTTAATTTTCCCATTTATTATTACATTCCACGTTCTATTATAACTTATTATTAGTTGATTTTTTATGATGTTAGTGTAAGGTTTTTCTATACCAACATATATAATTTTTGTTTTCCTTTTATTATCCCAATTTTTTTATATTTAGGAAATATCTCAATATAATTTATTTTATTTCACTTTCAGATATTTTAGTGATAAAATTTTTCCTTTATTTTCATAACCACGATTTGATCATAATTCATTCCTTATAATGTATGTATGTTTTAAAATTATTGATTCCTTATTTATTATTTTATTTCCCCTATATTATTTTACATATATATCTATATTCATAAATAAACTTATATATAATAATCTATATAATATTATTATATTTTTCCTTATTTATTATGTTTTATAATTTATATTTTATTTATCTATTATATTATTATTATAAATTAAATTGTTATGTAATAAAATTTTATTATATTGGTTATCAGGTTTATGATTAATTTTTTATTTGGTCTATGCGTGTACAATTTATACAGTGATTGGTATGCCTAGAATAGTACATCCCCAAACTAATTGGGTAATGAAATATATCATCAAATACTATTTATTTACAAGGGTTTGAGATCTTATAATATTCTATAATTACATATTGGATTCTATTCCTGACTTATTTATATATTTCCATGTTTTATGTTTTTTAACATTCATATGATATCTAATTATAAATCACATGGATGTATGTTATATATTGTAATTCCCAAATTTATGATCATAATAAGTATCCTCCTTCAAAAAATTAAATCATAGAACAAGATCCAAATAATTAAAATCACTTGATATCCGAATATTTATCTGATAAATGTCTCACCATGAACCATATCGACTATACAATACTCTAGAATATAAGAGAAACCTAAAGGGAACAAATATAAGATCCATTCTACACTATAACACAGGGAATAATACATAGTTTAGTAAATATCCTATATACATGGAGAAACACTGAAAAACATAAAATATATAATAGAGAAAAACACACGAGTTATAAGATATTTCAAAAATTACTAATTTAAAAAACGAATTACATGTTTTAAATAATATGACCATCTATATGAAAGAATCATATTTTTTGGAAAACCTTGAAAACACTAACTAAATATTGATCAATATGTGAATAAAACATTCATTGAACATTATTACATAATTGGTTACTATATATCCATGTCACACATAATATTTTTCCAATATATTAGAAATTGGTTATTGACCATCTAACCACATCCTTACATCTATCATAATTTTCTCCAACATACAATAATTATTTATTATTGATATTCAAATTTCAATAGTTTACCATCCCTAATAACTCTACCAATAAACCCATTTCTCATATCAATGCTCTCGATAATAGAGTTCAATCCATGAAAATATCCATTATAACATTAATAAGAAAATAAAATAATTTTTCAAGGCATTATATTAATCCAACATTATTAATATAGGTCTCCATCTACCTCTATTATAGAATTGATCTTCAGATCACAATCTATTATCCATGTCCCCCTGAGCCACAACACATCCCCAAACCAGAATTAACTATATTTATTACCATTATATATGTAATATTTTCAATCAAAATAACCGTTAATATTTTCAACACATCATCTTTTTGATCGATACAAATATGGTTATACTTTAACTGAATATAATTTCCCCTCAAATGGAATAACAAATTCATCTTATGCTGGAATACAAATAAACTATCATTGAATAATTTTTTTCCTATATCCATTAAATTTATTCCAATATATATATCAACAATATCATCTGTTTACCAAACATTATTAATGATTCATTTGGGATGGTTTTGGATGGGTTTGGATCAGTTTTGACAAAAAACCAAACTAAACAAATTTTTTATTTCTTTTTTACACATAACAAACCAAACTATTTAATAGATGTTTATTATGGTCTATGTTATTTATTAAATCTGTTTTTTTATAAACAAGGATGAATAAATCCCATCGTAACAAAAGTACCACATGTATCACGAAAAAGGACCCCAAAGCACATGATTTTGAATAGAAGTGTTCCAAAAGATTTGGGTGATTTTTGGTTATAGAAATAAGTGTTTTACCACCATTTCTAGTTTTATAGATTTCATATATAATTTTTCCAAATATATAATTTACTAAATTTTTAGATAATGATTTAGGGTTCACGTTTTTACCTAGTATAAATTGGTTTTCGGGTTCTAACAATTAAATTTTTTGTTTCTGATTTTGAAATTTTAATGTTTTATAATTGATAAATGTTTGAATATTTTTTAGTTTATAAATTAATTAATAATATTTCTTTATTTACATATGTAAAAAATTAAAAAATGATATAATATTATGATATGATCTTTTTATTTTTTTCAATTTTTTGAAAATTGATAAACAACTCTATACAGTTTTTTTTTAAATTGAACAACGCATATGAAATCATATACTTATAACATAAGAAAAGAATATATTTAAAAAATAACTCTATAATATTAAAAATAATATTCACAAATAATCAATTATATTTATTATTTTTTATCTACTAAGACCAGATGAGGTATGTTTTGGAAATATCAACAAAAATAGTTTTGAACAATTCCATGAAAAAAACAAGGATAATTATAAAGATCTTTGGCCCAATTGGATTAGAAAAATCTATTTAATTTAAAATCAAATGATGAAATTCAAATAAAATAAAATATAAATATAAAATTTTATTTCTAATATAATATAATATAAATTATGTACAAATAATATTAATAGCAAAAAAAATTTATAATCAATAAACCACATGATAATTTTCCTTCCATTACACCCCTAGAAACAAGGATACAAAACGAGTCCTCAGATATAATACCTAACCTTCCCCATAGAAAATATATAAACATGTAACCATGGTAAAATTCACTAACTCAATGATGGTATGGATAATAAAAAAATCATATTAACATAGAATATAAAAAAACATTAAAATCCTTCACTATGTCATGAACATTGAAGAGATGATTTCATTCACCCAATGATTAATGCTATCTTACTAAAAAAGACTTACATTGAAACCAATAACATGAATCCCATCAACATCTAAAATATATACCCCAAAAAACCACACCTCGAGAAGGAATATCAATATACCATGTTTAATGATGAAAAAAATCATTTGACATTTCCCGATATGATAAGTAATATAGAAACACATTTAAAATTAAATTATCATAATAAGCTATATCTTTTGAAAAATATACGAAACATTTAATAACTCAAATGAAATTAATAGATTTAGTTCATTTTGTATTTTTTAACACTGATGTTAAACTAATTATGTTGTGTGATATAACTAACAAGTTGGTTGGGATGTTGGAATTGGACTATAGGCACTATTAATGTATTTTTAGAGTAGATAGGTAGCTCATCATAGAGTGTTGGTTCATATTCATGCAGTTGAGATGTTATTTAATAAAAATAAAGTGAGACAGAGGAGGAAATTATAAGATGAGAATGGTGGGTCATGGGAATTAGGATTTAAAACTAAGAAAGATGAGAATTGGGAGTAGGACTTATCAGAATGTGGAGGGAATCATGAATTGAGATGGAATTATATTATAACAATGAGGGATCAAAATATGGAGGGGAGGATAAAAGGAAGTATGACAAGGAGAGTTTAGAAGAGGGACTGAGTGGGGAATTATGAAACATCTAGATGGATATACATGGATATGGGATGAGATAATGCTAAACAATAATGTATTCATAATATATATCTAGTTTTATTTAATAAGTGTGGCATGGTTTGGGAGAATTACAACAACATGCCTTTTGGGTCTTTTCAATATTCTTCCCAAACAAATCTATAAAAACCCACTAATTCAGTTTGGTTTGGTAAAGATTTTTTTGGTTTTTTTGGCATCATTAATTCCAAACTTAATCCATGTCATATTATTTTATCGTTAATAGTGATACTATTTATTATAACAATGAAATCCACCTAACTACCAATCCTCCATTATTTTACATACACCTTATGGTATGTTTTTTAGAATCTCACACGTCCTACAATGTATATTTAAACACATCCCTAAAATTAATCATATAATATGAATCATATATATAGTTATATAATCTATTTATGATTTTTTGAGTATCAAAATAGAAACATCCAAATGATTCTTTCATGATTATATATAATTATATTGATAAATCCAAAAAAATTTATTTTTGGACTTATATAAACCATATATTACATCAATATTACATTAAATGATGCATTTCACATCTAAGTATTATGCATTCCCTCATCATCTATTCTAGGATACTTTTCATTTGATAATAGGTACTAGTATTCAAATAGGGGTGCAATATATTTTTTAAATTAACATTTTAAACCTCTTAAAAAACGTTCAGAAATAATTAGAAACTATTACGTCAACAATTTTTTATTGAACCTCAAAAAATAATATATATCCCTCCAAGATCAATTATCTAAAACATTTCATCAATATCATGATTCAACTATACTATTTAGTTTATCTCTAGAGACACAATTTTTTTATCATCAACCTTTAAGTCTTCAATCATCAAATACAACAATGTAACAAAAATTAAAATTTTATAATTCAATTGAATGTCTATGTTCCAAAATATAAATAAATATATTCTTCTATTATATGGGTACCTGTTTAAAACCATGGAAACATCATTTGGGAACGTTACTAATCCATGAATTCTAGTTTCTTTATAATCTACCAGTCACTCCATATAATTTTATTATCAAAAACCAAATTAAATATTTATCCCTTCATATATTTTTGAAAAAAATAGATATTATAATAGAATAAATTATAGTTATATTAAAATAGTTATAAGATTCTCCCCAAGAGTGTTGATTTCAGAACATAAATACCTCATATTCATTAAAATAATTCCCCAACAAACCACACATTATAAAATTTACTACCATTAGTTTTACCAATAAATTTGTAGACTATCTACTAATTCATTTCACTCTCCCCATGTGATAGAATTGACATATGTCATGCATTGATCATATAAATAGAATTAAGTTCTTATTTTATTATTAATAAGCATTGAATTTAGTCAGATATACCCATTATCTTATCTATGGTATTTAGATATTCATCATTTATTCAAAAAACATTTTTATAGTTTATTGAAAACACATCCCTAGACTTATAATCCAAGTGGTCCTCCAAAATCGTACATAATGAGCAAGAACATCATTAAAAAACGCTTTTTTGATTCTAATATTCTTTTAATGTTTTAGTACATCTAAAATTCATGTATATTTTGAAATATTACCATATGGTTGTCATTCTATAAAAATGTGGAACCTTTGAATAATTAGATCACTATAACCTATCCTATATTTATCAACATTCTTTTAAATATGATCATGATTCATTGAATATTTTTTACCAATAACATCCTCCACTTGGGTTTTTTTTCATTATAATGGATCCCTTTAATGAATAATATATCCCAACATCAATGGATCATATATTCATCATTATTTCAATGATAAAATAAATTTTTATTAACATTTCCAATAAAAAAACATTTGAAAGGCTCAAGTTCTATATTTTACCATTTAAATTGAAAAATATAGAGATAGGTAATTCTTCTTCTGAAATTAATCTATGTGATACCAACATGATAAATTTTCAAATGTTATTCTATAAGTATATTCACACTTTTTGAAAATTTAATCTCATTGATCATAAAAGATATAATATTTCATAAACATTCCCTATAAATATTTTGATAATTTGAATTTAATCAGAAGTGATAGGTTATATCATTTCATGTCCCATTTACCAATTCAAAAAAATAATTATTTATCCTTTTCATTATTACTATATTATTAATCTCATTCCTTTCAAAATAATTTTTTTGGAAGAAATCCCTTAAGGTAACATTGATGAATTTTTGAGGTGATTGTGTTTGTTGACAAAGCTGGTTTTGTTGTTAACAAAGAGGGTTTACATTTAGAGTTTTCAAGTTACAGAGAAATTTTTTA
Organism: Viscum album; assembly: GCA_963277665.1. Lineage (NCBI taxonomy): Eukaryota > Viridiplantae > Streptophyta > Magnoliopsida > Santalales > Viscaceae > Viscum > Viscum album. The sequence goes on from OY728126.1 coordinate 192,072,916, forward strand.
AAACCTATGATGATAAAGAACAATGAGGAATAAATTTACAAACTAGATGATGTACAAAAAGAACATATATAAAGTGGGACAATATTCAAGTATTTTGGGAGAAAATTTGGGCCTCTGATTGAGGAAATGGGGAAACATTTTTTTTTTGGAAAAGGGACTTGCGCTCCAGTTTCATGGTGGCTTGGAATATTTCACACCATATTTTTTACTGATAAGAACATTAAAATATGGAAAGAGATAGTGGGGTTCCCATGTTTTGGTTTTGGAGCGCAAGGTGACTAGGGAGACAGAGGCACAAGCGGCTGGACTTATGCACCAGAAGGGTACTTGTGCATGGTGCTCTGGGTGGAAAAAATTCCAACAAATTTAGGGATACACCTATTCATTAGTGATGAAGCTAAAAAAATAGATAAAATTCAGTATTCTATCACGCAGGTGGTTTGGGCGCGCATGTGGTGGTTTGGGCGCACAAGTGGTGGTTTGGGAAAGCAAGTATATAGCTATTCATAAGTTGTGTACCTGCGGATAGTGGCACACCAATATTGGTTTAATAATTAAATTGTGTGAGTCTCTCATGTTTGGAGTTGAATAATGTAGTTTCGTACAAGTGGTTAGATGAAACTTTCAAACCAGGTATGGATAAGCATGCCAGTCATTCTAGGGTTGCATTAATGTTGGATGATTTCCTAGTACAACTATAGTAATGTGGTATTAATCAGTGAATTAAAGTGAAACTTCAACAAAGAATCTACATAAAAAGGAAGAAGCATTCATTATTTATAATGAAGGGACCTACTTGTATTTAAAATATGAGTCGATCTTCTGATGAAGTAGTGAGTACACTTCATCTGATAGAGGAGTCACATTTCATGTTGTGAATGGTTGTAAAATAGGAGGGATAGTGATTTCACTCCAATAACTGTAAACAGAAGTTAACATATAGTTGATTTGGTACATCAACACATCACCAGTGTATGATATTTGGATGTATCCCAATGATGGAGAACCAAGAAAAAATTATTGGGTACTATGCATGATTTAAGTTATATTTATACTTTGCTACGAGAGAGAGAAGATTGGTTTTCATAAAAGTGAAAAAAGATCCAAAATGGGAGAGGTTTAAATTAATCATACCCTAATTCACCTCCATATTAGGGTATTTTGCCATGTGGGACTAACAATTGGTATCAAAGGGAATGTTTGATGTCAGTGTGTCTCTCTCAATAGAGCCACCAATAATTAAGGGATTCCGATCATCAATAGGAATGACTTTTAATTTTGGAATAATTGGATGTAACATTACAAACAATATTTTTGAATGGATGTGTTTACAGTAGTGATGCATGGTTTTTTAGCCAAAATCAGTAGTGGAGAATTATTAGAGGTTAAAAGAATGGAACTGGATGCTGATGCTAAGGGAATCAATTCCATATGGGGAGCCATATCCAGTGATATCTATACAAAGGTGATGTCATTAAAAACATCCCATTTTATGTTGGAGAATATAGTGAATATATATGAAAGATATACAAATGCCAGAGAGGCAATGCTTCAAGTTCTATAGAACAAGTATGAATATCATAACATGACCCTCAATGAGTCTGTTGAAGGATTCTATGAAACTGTAAATATTTTTGTGGAAGAAATGTGAGTTCCTTTATAAGTTATTAATGACATAAAAATTTTGAAGCGAATCATGAGGAAACATCCACTACGGTGCAATCTGAACATTTCAGTTTTGGAATATAAAGTCTTGAAAGAGCTGACATTGGATAACCTACAAAATACCCTTATTGCATATTAAATGAGAAATAATGGTAACTGTGTTATGGAAAAGTGGAAATCTAATGATGTGGAATTCATGGCCATGAAGAAGCTCACCATTGGAGATTATCAGGGTGATGAAAAGATATACAAGTTAATGTTGTTCCTTTCATCAAACCTAAAAATAGTAAAAGGAAAGTTCAACGGGAATCTTCCAATCACATGTTTTAGATGTGAAAATATAAAACATATTGTTTAAAGGTGCCTCTAAAAGTTCTAAAAAGATTATGAGGATGAAGTTGTAATTCCAAAGAAGAAGTCTTTAGCCTATGTGAATGGAATGAAACAGTTCAAGTGAAATTTTATAATGAAAAAGAATCATATTTCACATGAATTTTACATTTTATATGAGATTGATGTTGATGAGGTTGAAGAGATATCCAATAGTAAAAATAATGGAGAAAATTATATGGTGGTAGTTTTCGGTAGTTCTCATAAAAAGGAAGAAACTGAAATTGATGAAGTAGAAAAAGATGAACGAAGAGTTGATATAGAAGATGAATTAAATGCATCTCTTGAGGGGATAGAATTTTGGAGATAAAAAATGGATAAATACAAAAAAGTTTTATATGTTTCCAAACTCTATATGCAACAACATGAATAAGAGAATTATGAGCTGTTAAATGAAATTGAAGAACTTAAGTCCCCTAGACAAGAGAGCTCAGAAAAGGCTTATAAACATAATGTTGTGTTTGAATAATAGAAAATGGAGATCGATGGATTGAATAACAGAGAGAAAGATCAAACCATGTGTATCAAAGAATGGGAAGAAGAAGTTGTAGTTATATGAAAAAAATAAAGGATCATGAAAAACTATGGACTCTTAGTACGATACCTGAAAAGCGACACTTGTATTTAGATATTAAGGATGACGTGGGGCATGAACAAAAACAGAAAACTATGAAAGTTGATGTGTGATAGCATAGAACCATTTCGAAATTCATGATTTATTTGGTTATGAAGAAAAAACAGAAGATTTAGAGAACCAATGGGGAAATTAGAAGTATAGAATTGAAACAAAATAATGCATCCTACTTCACGTGTCATTATTGTGGAATGATGGGACATTCAGATAATGTATGATCTATAGCCAAGAGATACTAAAGGGAATAAGAGAAATAATTAAATCCAAACAAGGAAAAATATTATAGAACCTATTTTGTGGGAAATTATTTTTGGGTTGCAGGATTTGGGAACATTGATAGGTACTCTACATCAGTCATGCAGAGGAATGTGCCAAAATAGAACCTGAGTAGTAGCATGTAGCAAATCAGAGAATCAACAAATGATCTTAAAACACAAAATCGATTTTCTGCTCTGTAGTATGAAGATGGTCCAATATACTCTGAGGAATCTCATGATTTCAAATCCATTCCAAGTAAGAAGTAAAAAAACATGGATCAAGAAAAAGAGAAATAGGAAGGAAGTGTGGGAAAAAATTACCCTAAAAGAAAAAGATTGTTTTGGTGTATAGGTCATTAATATCAGTTTCTCATACCACATGAAAGGTAATAATGATCTTGTTACATGGATATAATAGGACAAAGAATGAGTTTTCAAGTTTGGAAATGATGAAGGAATTATGATTATTGGCATGGAAAAGGCCAGATTTTGGGGAAAAGAAATAAGATGTTCTGATGTCTTAGTTGTAGAAGGTCTCAGTAACAATTTTATTAACGTCAGTAAACTGTGTGACACAGGGAATACTATATAGTTTAATAAAAATACATGTATCATCAATGGTAGATATGGTATAGTGATTCTGTAGAAAAAAATAACAAAGGGAAATCATTACGTTGTATGTGGTGATGAAGATGTGTGTTTTTTATCTAGAGAGAAGGATAACAAGTTCTGGCATAAATTACATTGTCTTTAATCCCAAACATTACTATAAGATGATTTAATGTGTGAAGAATCTAGAGATATCCCCATGATATCACATGATCATACACATACATGTAATTATTGTCAACTGGGGAAGATCATCAGAAAGGCATACAAGGTGAAGGAAAAGAATTCAAAAAGAGTGCTCTAATTAGTGCATGTTGATGTTTGTGGACCTATCACACAAAGATCCACTGAGGAAAAGAAATATTACATTTTTTTCATTGTTGATTATAGAATAATGGCATGGGTATTTGTAACACCCGAGGCTTTTATGTTATATAAATCATCAAAGGAATCTTTTTCTACACAACACTTGCTTGGCTTGCTTTACACGCAATCGCGACCTTCCTCGATAGCTTGCGTCGTACGCAATACCGAGTTTCACTAAACAACGATATGCTATTAAAATATTATTAAAACTAGCCGTTATGAATAGTAATAACCACTTTTTAAAATTTTATAAATTTTATTTTTCAAAATGGACTTCATTTTTGGACTCAGAATATCGAAATTAGCCTAGGGTGAAATTTTGATATTTTTCTGAAAACTTTCAATTTTTGATGAATAGTGAAACCACTAAGTGGTAGGTTAAAAACTGAATTTTGCATAAAACATAATTTTACCGCTTCTGTGAATGGAATTTCAAAAATCCGACAGACATGGTTGATATCAGTAAGTAAAAAATGGTTCAATGAGATAAAGACAATTTTTTGGTGAATAGTAACTTTTTACTTTTTTTACCGCGGTTAATAGTAAATAAGGTAACTAAGGGTAAATAAGATATTACTATTACCCTAACACATGTCCTAATTCTATTTTATAGGTTTAATTCGACCAAAAACAACCTTATGAATAAAATATGACCATTTAGGCCCACTTGGATTAGATTAGGACATTTATTATTAATTTATTTAAAGAAGGGTTAAAATAGTTAAAATGAAAGTTTAATAAGTATATCATTTTAAATATGGGTTTATAAATAAGATAAATTCAACTATAAATATTCATTAGAAATCAAAAAAGATTTCCTACATAATGGTATTTTATTTGTAATTTTTAGACATTAATAAATTTAATTTATTTATGACACAATGATGATGCAGTAAATATCTTATTTATGAAATATTGACATAATTGATGTTAGAAACACCAAAATAAATGTAATTTGAGACTTTTTATGAATTACACAAATTTTATAGGTTACTATGATATATTAGTGTTGATTTAATCACCTTGGTTCGAACATATAATTCTGTTATGACTTTCAGAAAAATCACATATCAAATAGTGTCAAAATTGACACAAAATAGTTTTTAAATTAAATATTATATAATTAATTGTTATTTTATTCCTAAAAATATAAGGTTCGGCCAAATGACTTAGATAAGGATATATATATTAATAATAAACAATTTCGGGTTCGTTTGGCATGTTATTGTAAGTGTATTAACCATATAGTGAAAGAAAAAAAAAAGACACGGTAAAAGTTAAATTAATTAACTTAGAATTAAATCTAATTGATAAGGTTAAAATAATACCCTAAACTTGTCTAAAACCTATTGGTTGATAGTATTTCGACCCTTCCCCACTTTATCTTCGTAATAAGACCCTTTGGAACCATTATAAACCGATTTTGACTTTAATATAAAATAATATTTTGAGATATTCCTAAGGTGCCCCTCTCCTCCCTTATAAAAGGGCACCTCCTCCCCCTCCTCCTCACACCAAATTGAGCACTCAAGCTCTGCCAACCCCTGCCATTTTCTCCTCTCCACTTCCCTAGAATAATCATAGAGGTCCTGGTCTTCTTCAAAGACCAATCTTAGTTCCCTAAGTGGAGGATTCAAAGAGGCATTCCAAATAAGAGGTAATATCAATTACCGATCTTTTCAATTTCTTTCTTATTCAAATTCTTCTTCTTTAGTTGTTTCATGATAATGTAATAACATCAGTATTACTTACATACTGATATGTTATTATAAATATGAAACAACCCTAATTCACCTTCTATCTATCCTACGGAAAAATGAAATCACCGCGCGTGCGTACGTACGGAATACCGTCTCCACGCCATGGTGTAATCTATTTTCCACCACCACCTTACAAGGATGGGTATAATGGTGTAATGAGTAACTATTTATTATTATTATAAAATAATATTTATACTAAAATAATATACATATACACCAATACAATTCCACGATCATAGGAATGATATCATCACTCGTGCGTACGTACGGAATACCGTCTCCACGATGTGATGCGACTCGTTCTACATGATCATCATTACATAGTAATTATATAAATGAATTGAATAAATAAATATGATATATGTTAAACTAATACCATTCTGGATATAAGGTTTCTATAACCTTAAAAGAAGAATAAGAATTTTTTCGACAAAACACGCATAAGAACAAAAGGCAATAAAGACCCGAGTAACAAGTAACAATGAAATATTACTAATAAGAAGCTAAGAATATGACCATATATGATATCATATCAATATGTATGATTCTAGAATAAGTCAATAACATTATTTAAACCATTATACAGGAGCTTTGGACACATACAAAGCAAATCGGACCTAAGGTAAGGGAAATATCACAATCTCATTTTTATCCGAGATTGTTTATTCGTAAGTATTTACTGGGGTGTATTTTATCATCCACATCCATGTTTCATCAATATTTAATATTATTTCCATCCACCTACAATTGTTTAAATCCATTTTTACCCTTCGGTGAGTTTTTAGTAATATGTATAAAAGGAATCATTTGTCGTTTTTCGTACGAGGTACTTTTTGATTTTTCCGACAAAAGTACGAAGATTGTTTTTTTTAACTTATAAGGCATGAATGGATTTCAAAAAAATTATTTCCAAGAAGATTCATTTACATGTATTCAAGTTTATTTTTAATCAACTTCTTTTATTTTAAAATTGTATGACATGTTAAGAAAGGAAAATTATTTTTGAAGTAGAAAGGATATTTTCCTCAAGAATGAAGTTCAAGTATTTTATCAAAATTATTTTCCATCTAAGATAATAAAAGGGTTCTGTTTTTATCCATATTATTACATGGATTTGATTATATTGTAATGGAAACATTTTTATGAATTCCTTTATCTTATATGAATTTTTTTATGATGTCATGTTCTTTAAGAATCCCATTTTTATTACATGGGTTATGCGATGATGTATGATTTATGATTATTTGGCACACATAAGAAAGGATTCATTATAAGATGGGTGGGACCTATATCTCCCTCCAATGCATTGGGTAAAGATTTTATATCTCATGAGATAGACAGGGCTGGAATGGTAGGTTATACCGGTTCAGTGAAACAGGACTGAAACGAGGGTTACTCGATTCAGAAAGGGTCTTTGTCTACTAAGATAGTCTTGGTAATGAGTCATGACTAACAAGAAATGATTTTCCATGATTATGTGTGCATGCCACAAAGTTTAATGTTTTATGTTATGATTATGGGGATCTCATTTTCACTTCTATGATTTGTTCCATGTTAAGATATTATGATCTCTTTTGCAGGTTTTGATTTTCAAAAAGTTATGATATGATTTTTATTTCCTTTAGTTTCCCTTCCTGAGCATTTGAGCTCACCCTTTTATGTTTTCTTTTCCCCAGGTCAGGAAGATGGATATTAAGTAGAATATGCTTAAAGGGACCCTAGATATGATGAAATAAGTGGGAGACACTGTAGAAGATTTATGAACCAGTTGTTTATGTTTCCCAGTTTCTAAAGACACTATACCTATACGGTCCTTTGTGGTTTTGTCATATGTTGTAATAAGTGTGCTTCAATTTTGAAGTATTAATAATGTATGTAAAGTATGGGTCGTTATAGTTGGTATCAGAGGAAAGGTATAGTCAACCTTTGGAAACTAGGATGTGAAAGCCTTAGTAAGAACCCTAAGGATAAGTCTAAGCATAGAACACAATCTTAGTGTTTTAGAAATGGCCATGAATACCCTAGGATAAAACCTTAAGTGTGAAATTTTATCCTTGATTATGTGGTTTTCCTATTATAATTAGTGTTGCTCACACTATTCTTCTTGGTTTTAGTCAATGGCTGGAACCCGAAGGAACCGTGTTAATGCGGAATGCGATGGGCAATGCAATAATTGTCCCCCTGAGCAACCAAACGATATGGGAGCTGGAATGCAAAATCTTGTAGCCATGCTCACACAACTTTCTCAATCTATGAATCATGTAGGACTTCCAAACGAGCAAAGGAAGGAGCAACATTTTGTTGAATCCTTCATGAGGCAGCGTCCACCTTCTTTCAGCGGGTCTACTGATCCACTAGTTGCTGAACAATGGATTAGTACTACTGAAAATATATTTTCAGTTCTTCAATGTTCTGAACATGATAAAGTCATCCTAGCAGTGTATCGTTTGGAAGGAGATGTTGATCAATAGTGGAATCTTATTAAGAATACGAGGAAAAGGGATGAAATTGAGTCTATGGAATGGGACGAGTTCAAGAACTTATTTTTCAATAAGTACTTCCCTCGTATTCTCTGAACAAAGATGGAGAAAGAGTTTCTTGAACTGAAGCAAAGGGATGATGAATCTGTTGGTACCTATGAAGAAAATTTTACAAGACTTGCAAGGTACGCTTCTGGTATTATTATCCAACCTGAGAGTAAGATCGATCGATTCTTTAGTTGCTTAAAACCAAGTCTTTGAAGGGCGTTAGCCATAAGGGACTTCAATAGCTACGAGGAAATCGTTCGATGTGCTCTCAAAGTCGAGATGGAGATTGGAGTAACCCATCAGTCACATGGGTTTGATAAGAAGAGGAAGATGGAATTAAAAGAAAAATCTAAAGAGCACACTGAAAAGAAGATGAACTTTCCCTTATGCTCAAAGTGTGGAAAGAAACATGGAGGGAGTTGTATTAAAGGGACAAGTAAATGTTTTAAATGTGGAAAGGAAGGTCATCGGGCATTTGAATGCTGCGATAATGGGAAGAAGATGTCTAATGATGCAAACAAAGGAAGGGATACACAGAATGAACCTACTACACTTCAATGTTTCAAGTGCAAGGAGATGGGGCATTATGCCAATCAATGCCCAAATCCAAGGGTTGATGATGATGGTCGACGTCAACAAAATCTTAAGGCCAAAGACAAAGGAAAGTCACATGCAATTTCTATCAGCGATGTGGAGTACGATAACGAAGTGGTGAAAGGTACACTTACCATCCACTCTAAAGTAGCAAATGTTTTATTTGATTCTGGATCCACCAACTCTTTTATTTCTAAAGAATTTTCTAAGGGTATCACTGTATTACCTCAATAATTAGATGTTGAGTTAGCTGTGACAACACCTAATGGCACAACAGTCGCATCAAAAGTTTATAATTCTTCTCCGATAGAAGATTGTGGGAAAGTGCTTCCTGCAAATCTTGTGATCCTTCATTTAGTATAATTTGATGTGATTCTTGGCATGGATTGGATTTCTCTACATGGAGCTCATATCAATTGCCAAAGAAGGGAAGTCACATTTCATATTCCAAATCAATCTACGATCGTATATCAATGCAAGGATGAACATAACCTTCCAGTTGAAATTCCTTCCATCTTATGGGTCTTGATTCCACTAAATGAAGGTTATTTATCTCAAATGGTTGGTGAGAAACTCACGATTAAGAATATTCCCATTGTACGGGAGTTTGATGATGTCTTTCCGGATGAATTACCGGGTCTTCCACCAAATCGTGAAGTTGAGTTTTCAATAGAACTCGTACCGGGTGCTTTGCCTATTTCAAAGACACCTTATAGAATGGCCACATTGAGTTGCAGGAATTGAAGAAGCAACTCCAAGAGAATCTTGATAAGGGATTCATATGCCCTAGTGCGTCACCTTGGGGAGCACCTGTTCTATTTTTTAAGAAGAAAGATGGATCAATGAGACTCTGCATTGATTATCGAGAACTTAACAAGATCACTATCAAGAACAAATATCCTCTCCCACGCATTGATGACTTATTTGACCAACTACGCGGAGCTCAATACTTTTCCAAAATTGATCTTCGTTCAGGGTATCATCAATTAAGGGTCAAAAGGGAGGATATAACAAAGACGGCTTTCCGTACAAGGTATGGACACTATGAATTTATAGTGATGCCATTTGGTATTACTAATTCCCCTGTTATCTTCATGGATCTAATGAATAGAGTCTTTAGAGACTATCTTGATCAATTTGTGGTAGTCTTTATAGACGATATTATTGTCTATTCAAAGAGCAAGGAAGAGCATGAAGATCACTTGAGAATTATATTGAAGACCCTGAGAAAGGAGAAGATTTATGCCAAATTTACCAAGTGTGAATTTTGGCTTCAAAATGTTGCATTTTTGGGTCACATAATCTCAAAAGAGGGGATATCTGTGGATCCAGCAAAAACAGAGGTTATCGAAAGATGGTCGAGACCAACAACAGTAACTGAGATCCGAAGTTTTCTTGGTTTGGCTGGATATTATCGACGTTTTGTAAAAGATTTTTCACGATTATCTAATCCACTCACCAAGTTGACTCGGAAAGGAGTTATGTTTTTCTGGACAGAGGAATGTGAAGAGAATTTCAAGGAGTTGAAAAGAAGGTTATCCAGTGCACCTGTGCTCACACTGCCATGTAGTGGAGAAAGGTTTGTGATCTACAGTGATGCATCCAAGAAAGGATTGGGGTGTGTTCTTATGAAAAATGATATGGTGATAGCTTATGCCTCACGACAGTTGAAAATCCATGAGCAAAATTACCCAACACATGATTTGGAGTTGGCTGCGGTAATCTTTGCATTAATGATTTGGAGGAATTACCTTTATGGTGAAAGGTGTGATATTTATACTGATCATAAAAGTTTAAAGTATATTTTCACACAAAAGGAGCTGAATATGCGTCAAAGAAGATGGTTGGAGCTGATTAAGGATTATGACTGCTCAATCTATTACCACCCTGGGAAAGCAAACAAGGTGGCAGATGCATTAAGTCGACAAGACCATGCTAGTTTATCCATGATTAGGATCACAAAACATCCAATATTTATGGATTTACAAAGGATGGATCTTGGAATTATAATGGAAGGGGAAAAATCTTATCTTTCTCAAATGAATGTTCAACCATCTATACATGTGAAGATTAAAGAGGCACAAAAAGAAGATGTCGAGTTACAAAAGAAGGTGATAAATGTTCCTGAATTCAACCTTTATTGTGATGGGATAATAATGTTCAGGAATCGGGTTTGTGTTCCTTCCATACCCAAATTAAAGAAGGAGTTGCTGGATGAGTCTCATAGTTCATCATTCTCCATTCATCCTGGAAGCACGAAGATGTATAGGGACCTGAAAGAGTACTTCTGGTGGGATGGCATGAAAAGAGATGTTGCTGAATATGTCTCTCGATGCTTGGTTTGTCAACAAGTTAAAGCTGAGAGACAGAAGTCTAAGGGGATGTTACAACCATTACCCATACCCGAATGGAAATGGGAAAACATCACTATGGACTTTGTCACAGGACTTCCTAAAACATCCAAAGGCAATAATGCTATTTGGGTCATAGTTGATCGTCTTACAAAGTCTGCACACTTCATTGCTATTAGAGAGGATTTCTCTCTAGATCAACTTGCGAGGATATATGTAAAGGAAGTGGTAAGATTGCATGGAGTACCACTTTCTATTATATCTGATTGGGATCCGAGATTTACCTCGAAGTTCTGGCGAAGTCTTCAGCATACTCTGGATACAGAGTTGAGTTTCAGCACTGCTTATCATCCCCAGACAGACGGTCAGTCTGAGAGAACAATTCAAACCCTAGAAGATATGTTGAGAGCTTTCTCTATGGATTTCAAAGGAGGTTGGGATCAACACCTACCTTTGGTGGAATTTTCTTATAATAATATCTTTCACTCTAGTATTCAGATGGCTTCTTATGAAGCTCTCTATGGAAAGAAATGCAGGACTCCAACTTGCAGGGATGAAGTTCGGGAAAGAAAGCTATTAGGACCTGATCTCGTTGATGAAATGGCAGAAAAAGTCAGATCTATTCAACAACACATAAGAGAAGCTCATAGTCGAAAGAAAAGTTATGCCGACAACCGAAGAAAAGACCTAGATTTTGAAGTGGGTGATAAAGTGTTCTTACGAATATCTCCCTGGAAGAGGGTTATGATATTTGGAAAGAAGGGGAAGTTGATCCCTAGATATATCGGTTCTTTCGAAATACTGGATCGTGTTGGGAAGGTAGCTTACCGATTGGCGCTTCCACCGAATCTCTCTCAAGTTCACGATGTGTTCCATGTATCTATCCTGAGAAAGTACATACCAGATCCTTCACATGTACTCAGCTCAGAAGTTGTACCGCTGGAGCAAGATCTTTCTTATGAAGAAAAGCCGATAGAGATTCTGGATCGTAGCGAAAAAGTCCTACGAAACAAGACCACTCGCTTGGTGAATGTTTTATGGAGGAACCACCAACCTGAAGAAGCTACATGGGAGCTTGAGGATATAATGAGGGAGAAGTATCCTCATCTGTTTGTTACAAAGTGACGAATTTCGAGGGTGAAATTCTTTTTATGGGGGGTAGAATGTAACACCCGAGGCTTTTATGTTATATAAATCATCAAAGGAATATTTTTCTACACAACACTTGCTTGGCTTGCTTTACACTCAATCGCGACCTTCCTCGATAGCTTGCGTCGTACGCAATACCGAGTTCACTAAACAACGATATGCTATTAAAATATTATTAAAACTAGCCGTTATGAATAGTAATAACCACTTCTTAAAATTTTATAAATTTTATTTTTTAAAATGGACTTCATTTTTGGACTTAGAATATCGAAATTAGCCTAAGGTGAAATTATGATGTTTTTCTGAAAACTTTCAATTTTTGATGAATAGTGAAACCACTAAGAGGTAGGTTAAAAACTGAATTTTGCATAAAACTTAATTTTACCGCTTCTGTGAATGGAATTTCAAAACTCCGACAGACATGGTTGATATCAGTAAGTAAAATGTGGTTAAATGAGATAAAAATAATTTTTTGATGAATAGTAACTTTTTACTTTTTTTACCGCGGTTAATAGTAAATAAGGTAACTAAGGGTAAATATGATATTACTATTACCCTAACACATGTCCTAATTCTATTGGATAAGTGTAATTCGACCAAAAACAACCTTATGAATAAAATATGACCATTTAGGACCACTTGGATTAGATTAGGACATTTATTATTAATTTATTTAAAGAAGGGTTAAAATAGTTAAAATCAAAGTTTAATAAGTAAATCATTTTTAATATGGGGTTATACATAAGATAAATTCAACTATAAATATTCATTAGAAAGATAAAAATATTTCCTACATAATGGTATTTTATTTGTAATTTTTATACATTAAATAATTTAATTTATTTATGACACAATGATGATGCAATAATTATCTTATTTATGAAATATTGACATAATTGATGTTATAAACACAAAAATAAATGTAATTTGAGACTTTTTATGAATTACACAAATTTTCTAGGTTACTATGATATATTAGTGCTGATTTAATCAACTTGGTTCGAACATATAATTCTGTTATGACTTTCAGAAAAATCATATATCAAATAGTGTCAAAATTGACACAAAATAGTTTTTAAATCAAATATTATATTATTAATTGTTATTTTATTCCTAAAAATATAAGGTTCGGCCAAATGACTTAGATAAGGATATATATATTAATAATAAACAATTTGGTGTTCGTTTGGCATGTTATAGTAAGTGTATTAACCATATAGTTAAAGAAAACAAAAAGACACGGTAAAAGTTAAATTAATTAACTTAGAATTAAATCTAATTGATAAGGTTAAATTAATACCCTAAACTTGTCTAAATGCTATTGGTTGATAGGATTTCGACCCTTCCCCACTTTAGCTTCGAAATAAGACCCTTTGGAACCATTATAAACCGATTTTGACTTTAATATAAAATAATAGTTTGAGATATTCCTAAGGTGCCCCTCTCCTCCCTTATAAAAGGGAACCTCCTCCCCCTCCTCCTCACACCAAATTGAGCACTCAAGCTCTTCCAACACCTGCCATTTCTCCTCTCCACTTCCCTAGAATAATCCTAGAGGTCCTGGTGTTCTTCAAAGACCAATATTAGTTCCCTAAGTGGAGGATTCAAAGAGGCGTTCCAAAGAAGAGGTAATATCCATTACCGATCTTTTCAATTTCTTTCTTCTTCAACTTCTTCTTCTTTAGTTGTTTCATGATAAAGTAATAACATCAGTATTACTTACATACTGATATGTTATTATAAATATGAAACAACCCTAATTCACCTTCTATCCATCCTACGGAAAAATGAAATCACCGCGCGTGCGTACGTACGGAATACCGTCTCCACGCCGTGGTGTAATCTATTTTCCACCACCAACTTACAAGGATGGTTATAACGGTGTAATGAGTAACTATTTATGATTATTATAAAGTAATATTGATACTGAAATAATATACATATACTCCAATACAATTACACGATCATAGGAATGATATCATCACTCGTGCGTACGTACGGAATACCGTCTCCACGATGTGATGCGACTCGTTCTACATGATCATCATTACATAGTAATTATATAAATGAATTGAATGAATAAATATGATATATGTTACACTAATACCATTCTGGATATAAGGTATCTATAACCTTAAAAGAAGAATAAGAATTTATTCGACAAAACACGCATAAGAACAGAAGGCAATAAAGACCCGAGTAACAAGTAACAATGAAATATTACTAATAAGAAGATAAGAATATGAACATATATGATATCATATCAATATTTATGATTCTGGAATAAGTCAATAACATTATTAAAACCATTATACAGGAGCTTCGGACACATACAAAGCTAATCGGTCCTAAGGTAAGGGAAATATCACAATCTCATTTTTATCCGAGATTGTTTATTCGTAAGAATTTACTGGGGTGTATTTTATCATCCACATCCATGTTTCATCAATATGTAATATTATTTCCATCCACCTACAATTTTTTAAATCCATTTTTACCCTTCGGTGAGTTTTTAGTAATATTTATGAAAGGAATCTTTTGTCGTTTTTCGTACGAGGTACTTTTTTGACTTTTCCGACAAATGTACGAAGAATGTTTTTTTAACTTATACGGCATGAATGGATTTCAAAAAAATTATTTCCAAGAAGCTTCCTTTACAAGTATTCATGTTTATTTTTAATCAACTTCTTTTATTTTAAAATTGTATGACATGTTAAGAAAGGAAAAGTGTTTTTGAAGTAGAAAGGATATTTTCCTCAAGAATGAAGTTCAAGTATTTTATCAAAATTATTTTCCATCTAAGATAATAAAAGGGTTCTTTTTTATCCCTATTATTACATGGATTTGATTATGTTGTAATGGAATCATTTTTATGAATTCATTTATCTTATATGAATTTTTTTATGATGTCATGTTGTTTAAGAATCCCATTTTTATTACATGGGTTATGCGATGATGTATGATTTATGATTATGTGGCACACATAAGAAAGGATTGATTATAAGATGGGTGGGACCTATATCTCCCTCCAATGCATTGGGTAAAGATTTTATATCTCATGAGATAGACAGGGCTGGAATGGTAGGTTATACCGGTTCAGTGAAACAGGACTGAAACGAGGGTTACTCGATTCAGAAAGGGACTTTGTCCACTAAGATAGTCTTGGAAATGAGTCATGACTAACAAGAAATGATTTTACATGATTATGTGTGCATGCCACAAAGTTTAAAGTTTTATTTTATGATTATGGGGATCTCATTTTCACTTCTATGATTTGTTCCATGTTAAGATATTATGATCTCTTTTGCAGGTTTTGATTTTCAAAAAGATATGATATGATTTTTATTTCCTTTATTTGCCCTATCTGAGCATTTGAGCTCACCCTTTTATGTTTTCTTTTCCCCAGGTCAGGAAGATGGATATTAAGTAGAATATGCTTAAAGGGACCCTATATATGATGAAATAAGTGGGAGACACTATAGAATATTTATGAACCAGTTGTTTATGTTTCCCAGTTTCTAAAGACACTATACCTATACGGTCCTTTGTGGTTTTGTCATATGTTGTAATAAGTGTGTTTCAATTTTGAAGTATTAACAATGTATGTAAAGTATGGGTCGTTATAGTATTCATCATTTCCCATAAGACCATTGTGTTCAGTTTCATAAAATTGTATTGGAGTGAATCTGAATGGATACTTGCATAGAAAATTATGATCTTTCATACTGATAATGGTACGTAATTCCCAAACAGTCAAGTGGAAGACTATCTTGAGAAACACAGGATAAGGAATCAAGATTCTTCAGAAAGAAATCCCTAACAAAATGGAGTTGTTTAAAGGATAAATCATATCATAAAAAACATGTCATGAATGGTGATTATAGAAAAAGACCAACCACATAATTTTTGAAACATAGAAGTATTAAAATAGGTCTTAATCTCTAATAGTTCTCTATTATGAATGAAGGAAGTAATGGCTCTGCATGAGAGTTTATATGGAAAGAACCCAAAAGTGAAAAACATTCAAATATTTAGAAGTAAGTGATTCATTCTCAACAAAAAAACATAGGAAATTTTATCCAAATGGATATGAGGGGATATTCCTCAGATATATAGGCAATAGAAATGCATAGAAATGTTTTAAAAGGAGGCTGGGAAAAGTAGTTAAGAGAAATGAGGTACCTGTCATGGAAAATAAAATGAATACTCAACAACATAGTGAACATTTTCATGATGATTGTGATGAAGGGGAAAGTGACATAGGGGTTGAAGAAATAGCAGATGATGACTCGAAAGAAGTTATATATCATGAACAATAATAAGTAAAGTATGTATCTGTAAAGAAGAAAAAGTGTCTAGCAAAAATTGAAAGGCTTAATATCATTGGTGATCAGAAATCACTAGTCCAGATAAAAAGAATGATGTCACTACACCAGATATTTATTTTATATCAAGTTGAACCTAAATGTTTTGATGATGTAGCTAAAGTTGACAACTGGGTTATATAAATGAATGAAAAAATGGACAAGATTGTGATGGATTAGACTTGGGAGATTATTTAGATGCCAAGATATAAGAATTTCATTAATAAAAAATTGGTATTTCAGAAAAAAAGGAATGAAGATAGTTTTTTGATCGAAAAAAATGCACACAGCGTGTGTAAAGGATACTCCAAAATAGAGGGTATTTATGTTGATGAGATAATTTCACCTATGGTTGGGGATGGAAACAATAAGATTATTTTTTGCCATTATAGTGTAATGGATGTTAAATGTGTTCCTAATAGATGTCAAATCAGCATTTTTGAATGAGGTTCTAATAGAATAAGTTTATATTGAGCATCCAGATGGTTTTCTCATTCATGGGGATGAGAATAATGTGTTTCAGCTAAAGAAGGATTTGTATTGGTTGGAGCAAGAACCAAGAGCATGATATTGATGGGTAGATCAATTTTTTATGAATCTTGGTTTCCAACACAATGGTGTTGATTACAATATATATGTGAACAATAATATTTACCAAATGATTATTGTACTGGTATATGTTAATGATATATTTTTTGGAGCTTCAAATGAAGAACAATGTAGACAGTTTTCTGAATTCATGAAACATGATTTCAAAATGACTATGACTGGTGACCTAATGATTTTATATGGTTTACAAGTGACACATGGTAGGAATGGAACATTTATATCTCAATAAAAATATTCAATGAGATTGTGAGGAGATTTGGGAAAGAAAATTCAATGGAAATTAATACTCTGGTTGCTACCCAGATGAATCATTCGAAAGGTGATGATGGAAAGTTAATTAATATCACAGAATATAAGAAACTTATTTGAATTTTATTGCAATTGACCACAACAAGGCCTGAAATTGTATTTTCCACATTCCAAGCTTTGATATATCAATGTTATACCAAATAAATACACATTCTTGTTGTGAAAATAATACATTGGTATATCAAGGGAATGTTTGATTTCGGCATAATGTATAGTGATGAATCTCTGCTAGAGATTTTGGCATATAAAGTTGCAGATTGGGCCAGTTCAGCAGACTATTGGAAATCAACGTCACGAGGTTATTTTTATCTTGTTGGATTTTGTATTTCTTAGTTGAGAAAGAAAAAAGGTTTCAATTATTTAAGAACCACAGAAGTTGAGTATATTTCAACCACGCAATCATGCACACAATTATTTTGGATTAAAAGTAGCTTAATGACAAGGGCATGACAGTGAAGTCCTTGATTTCAATTCAATGTGATAACTCAAGTGTTATAAATCATATAAAAAACCATCCATCATTGGAGTACCAATCACATTGAAATCAAATATAATTTTATTAATGATAAGGTAGACCAAGGGATATTGATGATGGATTATGTACTTATAGATTTACATGTTTGTGATATTCTAACGCCGACCTTATCCAAGGAAGCATTTGAGAGGCATCGATGGGATCTGGGATATTAGTTAACTCACATCACTTGAATGAGTGTGGATGTTGAACCCACTATCCCCATTGTATGTTGTGTATTTACCTACTGTATTGATATGTGTTTTTACCCAGGTGTAGACCACAAGAGAGTGACCTTTGGGTTTCATGACAAAGGGGGAGAAAAAGTTCATGTTCAAAATGGGAGAAAATGCCTTAGTCATTTCATGGGGAGAAACATACATGTGGAGGAACAAGATAAGGGGAGAAACCAGATAAGGGATAATCCATCAGTGTTCGACATAGTGATTCTTATCTTATCTTGGATATAAAGTGAGTGGAAAAGTTATGGAGCTAGTAGAAAGTGAGAACAAAAATTCTCCCCTCTATAGAAGAGGATGCACCACATGCGCCTCCTCCTTTTCAAATTTTTTCGCTCGTTCGCACACTGGATCTTGTCCCTCCCCCGATGCTCGGACCTTCTATGGTGGTCTTCGACCCTAGCATGCCCTATCGGACGGTGCCCCCGCGGGTGTCTTCTGTCCCCTGGCAGGCGGCCCGTCGTGATCTTTTTATGGAGTCTCTTTATGTCCCTCCACCGATTGTTGCGTCTCCTCTTTACCCGGAGATTTCCCTAACTTCCTCTATGTCATCTTGAGATGGTCTCTATGTAAACCTTGTTATCCCAGCTTCGGCCTTTGAGGATGCAGTGGGTTGTCTGAAATGGACTCTTGTGGCCTGTATTGGTGCTGAGATACCCTCTCTAGCTGTCTTTCGGTGTCTTGTGGACCTGTGGGGTCTCAACTCACCTTCTCGGATCTCGAGTCTCCATCGCAATTCCCTCTCTGTGGCCCTATCCTCAGATCTGGACATTATGAAGGCATGGTGGAACGTTCTGTGGATGGTGGGGCGATGGCGCTTCAACCTCGTGCGCTTGTCGATGGAGGTTCACAATGGGAAAGATGGCCCCCATGCGGCAGTTTGGCTCAGCCTTTCGGGTCTCGCTCTACCTTTCTAGAACGAGGCTTTTATAAAATCCATTAGTGACTCTCTTGGTGGTTTCCTATGCATGAAAAATCGCACATCTAGGGGTGAGGAGTCCTCGGTTGCACGCATCTTTGTCAATTTGGACTTGTCCCTGCCTCCCCCAGATAGCCTCTTCCTGCGAGTGCAGGACTCGTATTAATGGAAGCAGGACATCATTTACCCCATTTTTCCTTTATACCGCCCTGCGTTCCTTCTCCAGGGTCACTTAGAATCCCAGTGCAGGAATATCCCTCATGCCAATAACCCCTAGGCTCTACATCCTCCATGTGTTGCAATGGGGGGATGAGCCTCATGGTCCTCCTCCTGGTCCACGTTCAGTTGACATCCAGAGGGTCTAGCCTAATGGTGTGTGTGATACTTCTATGGCCCATATGAGAGGTGTTTGTAGGGGTTCTTCGTCAGCGGGTTCTCATCTACATGAACATGGCCCGATTGGCCTTTCTTTGGTCTCATACAAGCAGTATGATCATCTAGACTTCTTGCTCTTCTAGCTTCCTCTGGGTCCATTTTTCAGTGAAATCTAGCTCCGAGAGATCCTCAGGGGTGGTCTACTATTTCATAGTGATCCCTCTCATACAGTCGGCTTTCCTCATCCCTTCCTTTCTGAGGTGTTCTGAATCCCACTCCTACACCAGTCTTCCTCAGTTGTCCTGTCACAATCCTTAGATCATCCTCCCTGTGTGGAGTTTAGTGTTCTTGTTATCCCCTCTCAGAGGTTCAGGCCTCTCCTTTCCATGGAAAGGGTAGCAGAATCACGGATTCAATACCTTCACAGAAATTTTTCTCTTCCCTGTAGGTACAACCTCCCTTGCTTCCTCCGTCTGGGATCTGCACAAGATCCAAGGGTAGAAATTCTTCTAAGTCACCTTCTCCTACATTGTGTGGGTTACGATCTCCTAGGGCCAGAGCCATGCAGAATCTGTTTAAAAGATGTGTATCTTCATCTGGAATGCTCGTGGTCTCAGCAGAAGGGAAAAAACTGACTTCATTTTCATGGAGGCGAGGAATGAAAAGGCCTCCATTGTTGTGGTACTAGAGCCCAAACATGTTTCTTCCAGAAATGGGGAGTTCGCCCACAAAATCAGGATGCATGGATTTCTGCATGGAATCCCATGAAATTCCCACACCTAGATTTTCTAGAAAAAAGAAATCTCGATTGATTTACTTGCTGCTCATGACCAATCCCTCACAACCAAAGTCAAGTCTGGAAATTACCTTTTTCTTGCCTCTTTTATCTATGGAAGTTGTGATGCCCCAAAAAGGGGCTATCTTTGGCAGGGGCTTCAATCCATTGATACAGGTACCTCCCCTAGTTTTTTGGAGGTGATTTCCATACCATAATCAATCCAAATGAGAAGAAGGGTAGAGGTCCCATCCCTAGAAAGGCAAGATTGGAGTTTGTTAAATTCATGGCTGGAATGGGACTATCTGACATGGGTTACTTTGGGGACCGCATCACATGGTGAAACAATCAAAGAGTAGGATGAAGATCTTGGAGCCATTGGATAGATTCTTGGACAATCTCCAGGCCATCATTGACTACCCCAATGCTCAGGTAACCTACCTAAATCGAAGCATTTCTGACCGCTCTCCCCTTCTTATTTCCCAATACTCATGACAGGTGCACAACATATCCTTCAGATTCTCTCATCAATGGACCCGCATTGATACTCAAGTGGTCACAAGATCATGGGGTGGTCTTGAACAAGGGCACTTGTGGATCAGGCTTCACAACAAACTGAGGCACTTAAGGAAAGAGCTTTTGGCTTGGTTTAAGCAGGTGCCCCTGCTGAAAAGGATATAAAATAGCTTATTTTAAATGTTGATTAGTTATAATCCAATCTGGAGCATGATTGGAATGATCAGGTGTTTGAGGACCTTTCTCATAAGAAGGACAACTTGGTAGAAATGATTCTGTCCCATGAGAGTCTTTCCTGTGAGAAATCAATGATACAATGGATTCTTGAGGGGGATAAAAACACTACCTATTTTCATTCTTGTAATAAAGAGAAGCAGTGTCATCACAAACCTAACATGATGCTCTAGGATGGCTCGTATACTGATGACAGGGATGTAGTTGGGGGGGGTTGTCTCTCTCTCATTTCAAGGAGTTATTGGAAGGCACTAACCCTTTCATGTCTGAGGGATACCCTAGTGATAAGGGGACCTTCCTGGATGTGATCCCCCCATGTCTCTAGCTAGGATAATGAGTCCCATGAAGAAATCCTGAATGAGAAGGATATCCATTAGGCCATGATGAGATTTAACCCGGAGAGTGCTCTGGGCCCGGATGGCTTCCCATGATCCATTTACAGAGAGTCCTGTTCTGTTTTCTAGTATGATGTTGTTCTTACTATCCAAAATTTATTTCGTGGAGGAAACATTCCCCAGGTGGCTAATTTAACAATGTTGGACCTTATTCCTAAGATCAAAGATCCTTCATCTTTGCATCCCTATAGGCCTATCTGTATGTGTAACATCTCCTAAAAAATCCACTCTTATCTCATTAATAAAAGATTATCTTGTTTTTTCTCCAATGGATCTCTCTTGAGAAGTATGTTTTCATGAAAGGTAGGTCTATACAAGGGGAAATTGGTCTAGCCTAGGAGTTGATATCAGATGTTAACATCACGTCACATGGGTCCAATGCTTCCATAAAAATCGACATGAATAAATCCTATGACAGAATTTTATGGAGATTCATCATCAATGTACTCACAGGTATGGGATTCTCGACCTGGGCCATTGACATCATCTTTAGATGTTTCAGTTATTCATGGCATGATGTATCCTTTACGGGAAAATATTATGGATTTTTCAAAGCCACTCATGGACTTAGGTAGGGGGACCCTCTGTCCCCTACCATCTTCATCATTTCCCAGGATGTGCTTAGCCGTTTTCTTAATATGATCATAAACCATGGGCAGATTTTTCCTTACCGGAGTCGTTCAATCCCCTCCAGCATGACTCACCTCATGTTTGTTGATGACACATTGGTTTTCCTGAATGGCAGTAGCCGGTCTGTCCGTAGCTTCAATAAGGAGATAAATGAGTATTTCAATTGGAGTGGTCAACTCATCAACTGCTCCAAGAGTAACTTTTTCATCTCCAATAGATGTGGATCAAGACTTGTGGCCTCTTTAGGCATTGGTCTGGATATGAAAAGAGGTAAATTTCCTCTTGAATACCTTGGTGCACCCATTTATCCTCAACGTCTTCACATCCATTACATTGACCACATTGTGCATAAGATCACGAGAAAAATTATTAATGGGAAAAACATATTATTATCCTTTGGAGGTAGGATCACTCTGATTAATAGTGTTTTTTCATCCATTCCAGTACATGAAATGGCTTCCATCATATTTCCTAAGGGTTAAATTAGCTCCATTGATAGAATTCTTGTAAGTTTTCTCTAGGATTATGTCTCTGAAGGAAAACGACATTGTGTATCTTAGAAAAGAATGGCACAACCAATCTCTAATCGAGGTATTGATGTCCGAAACCTACACGAAACAATCTAGTTCATGCATGCCAAACTGGCATGGGAGGCTCTTGAGGGATGGTCCTTGTGGGGTAGGATGATTCACCATAGATGCAGTGAATTTCCAATTAATAGGCATAGTCACAACTCCCCCTTTGGTCTATGATTGCTGACTTCCTTCCATCCCTTCGAAAACTGTCTCACATGATTATTGGTAATGGGGACCTCTCCTTTTGGGACCATAATTGGGCTGGTTCCATCCTAGTATTTCCTAGCTGTCTGGCCCCTCATATAACCTTCAGGGAGGCTAGTAGGTTCCCTTCCTTTATCAAGTCAGTGTTGAAAAATGAAAAAATGGATACCTATATGAATGTTGAGATGAACACAGGGCCTGATCAGTGTGTGTTTACTCCCTCTGATTTAGGGATCTTCTCCACCAATGATTTTTGTGAATGTTTGGATTCACATGACAACTCTGACCCATGGCATGAGACCATGTGGTGTAAAACAATTCCCTCCATGTTCAAATTTCTCTCTTGGCATATCAGCAACGGTGTGGTGCCGACTGATGATAACATTAAAAAGCTGGGTATACCATCTGTTTCCAGTTGTTCGTGCTTCCATGCTAAGGAGGAGAGTGTCTCCCATAATTTTTTTGAATGGGTCTGGGCTTATGCAGTGTGGAGCTTCTTCAGTGGCCTTACTGACTACAATGGCCAAGCACATTCTGTGGATGATTTCACGGACCACTGGTTCCCGGGATCGCTTGAACAAATCTTGGAGAAGAAAGCGCGTGCTCTGGTGTTAACCACCAGGTTTTGGGGCATTTGGCGTGCTCGTAACAAAGCTAGATTTTAGGGATAATGTATGTCATGAATATTTACTATCATCAAAACTCGATCCCTATTCATGGATTTTCTCAGAATGAATGATCGGTTGCAACGGTCCCCCACACTCAGTCCTCTCTTGTCGAGACCTACGGGTGCAACTGGTCCTCTCAATGCTAGATCAATTCATTGGGTCTGCTGGAGGCCTCCCTCCAAGGTCCTAAAAATGAATACTAACGGCTCTTCTAGATAGGGCATCTTGTGTGGTGGAGGTGTTGCCCGAGACTCTAGTGGCTCGGTCATCCTGCTGTTCACTACTCATTATGGAAGTGGTCATTCACTTTAGAAAGAGGCTTCAGCCATCCTTTCCGGCCGTAGGTTGTGCTGTCAACATAATATCCTCATTTATGAAGTGGAAACAGACTACATGGTCCTCTTTAAGGCACTTCAGGGAACTGATAATATTCCCTGGTCTATATCATATACTATCAGAAAATGCAAAGGCCTCATGAGTAGCAATATCAAGGTGGATCACACATGGCACGAGGGTAACGAAGTGGATGATCATCTAGCCATTATTGCATCCAACAATTCGGGATTTTTTGGCCCTGAGGGTAGGAATACTCTCAAGGCGGAGGGGGAAGAACATGTGGGAGGGGATTCCCTTAGCTTACACTATTTCAGACCTCCTTGAATTGTTTTTTTTTCGTTCTCTTGTTGGTTTTTGTTTCTCTTTAATCCATAAATAAATACTATTGAGATGAGTGGAGAAGTGAAGGAGTTGGAATATAAAATCCTCCAATGATAGAAATGATCAATCAAAGAAAATATATCACGAAAACATAGGTTCGTGAAGAAATCATAAGAGTAGTTTTGAAATGGTATCGAAAATAGGTATCAATAATGATGTGACTCATTGATAAACTTTTCACTAGACTCTTATTTTCAACACTGATCATTGCTCATGTGAGATTAGAGTCTGGGTTGAGTAATTATTTGAACTCTATCAAAATCGCAAGATTGGAATGGTGGTATCATCAAGAAGTATCTATAATGAAAGATAAATGTGCAGAAATTTGTTATGAGAATATTTTTCAACAAACTAAAAGGGAGATATTTGTGGGAAAAAATCCTTCAAGGCAACATTTAGACATTTTTGATGTCATAGTGTTTGTTGAGAAAGCTAGTTTGTTTATTGGAATAGAGGGTTTCCATGGTGATTTGTCGAGTTCCATAGTTATTTTTTACAACCAATGTTAACATAGAACCATCAAAAAATAATTTTTGATCAGGAGGTGGTACAAAATTAAAATATATAAGTTGGCACTGTTTTCACGTGTTTGAAATAAAAATTGGTCATAAAAAATTGGAAATGGGGAAACCTGTTTTTGGAAAAGGGACTTGTGCACCAGTTTCATAGAGGATTAGAAAGTAGTGGGCCATATTTTTTTTCAAGATCATAACATAAAAATATGGAAAAGGAAATAGGGATTCCCAATATTTGGTTGGGGCGTGCAAGGTGACTAGGGTGACAGAGGACCAGGCGCCAAGACATGCGTGTCAGAAGGGTACTTGCGCACGGCACTCAATGAGGCCAAAACATCTATAAATATATGGATTCCCATTTTTATTAGATATGAATCTCAAAAATTATAGAAATTTCAAGCTCCAGTCATGCAGGTGGTTTGGGCATGCATGTATAATGTTATTCATAAGTAGTGCACTCATTGATAGTTACACACCAATATTGGATTCCCTTAAGAGTGGGCAAGTCTCCCATGTTTGGAGTTGAGGAAGGGAGTTTCACATGAGTGGTTAGGTGACACATGCTTCCCCAGTATGAAGATTTGTTCCAGTCATTATAGGGTTGCTTTATAGTTGAAAGGTTTCCTAGTACACCCATGGTAGAGTTTTATTCATTAGTGGATGAAAGTGGAACATCAACAAAGCATAAACATACGAATTAAGATGCTTTCATTTATAAAAATTAATTGACCTTCAATTATTTAATCTTTGAGTGGGTTTTCTAATGAAGAAGTAATCAAACTTTAGTTGAGAGAGTTGTGAGCTTTTATGATTTTAATGGTTGTAAACTAGGAGGGACAGTGAGTCCACTCTGAACATTGTAAACAATAGTGTGCTTATATTGGATTTGGTACAATGGCATATTGCTGGTGTGTGGTCCTTTTACATAGACCAGTGATAGTGAACCAAGTAAAAAATTGACTTTTCCTATGCATGATTTAATTTATGATTATACTTTTTTTATGGGAAAATTAGAGAAAAGAGTTTTACATAACAGTGAAACAAGATCTAATGGGGAACATGTTTAAATCTATCATACCCTAATTCACCCCCCCGGCTCAGGGTATTTGTCTTTATGGTACAAACATAAAATTCTTTTTTATTATTAATATATTTACTCACAACCATTATTAATCATAAATAAAATTATCTTTACACTCATCTTATTTTACAACCTATAACTTTAATTGATGAGTATTATAAAAAATAATTATTTTTAATTAAGATATACAGCTAAAAATTCCATCAAGCATAATTGATGTTGGTGAAATAGTATAGTGAAAACCCATGAGATTATTATATATTTGGTCCCAATATATTGGTATGTACAATATATATATTTATAGACATTATTGTTCATACTACATTATAAAAAGAAACACTTTTTAATATTAAAATGATACACTATTTATAACATTTATAATCCTTGTTCTTTATTTTAATAAACATGTGGGATTTGATAGAATAATTTTCTTATCACCAATATGTCCAAGAAGGTTATTCTATAACATGATATTTCTGGTTGGTAAATCAGTAACCATTATCTTATCTAACTTTTCAATTAGATATAATGTGTGATATTTCACAACCTTTTCCACCACCATGAATTGTCAAGGGATTTTATAAACCCCATATTCATATTTTTTAAATCAACCAATATCACCTAGTAAGCATAATGAAATAAAAATATTTTTGAATTATTATATGGGCCAAAAACATTCTAACTATTCCAATAATTTGTGCGCTATTAAATCGACAACAAATTATTTTTAGAGAACCATAATAGTTTCATAAATTGTAATTTTTTCACCTCAGTATGATATTTTTCAGTATTGTTTAATTAATTTGGTATCTATATTGTTTAGATATTTTTGAAATTTTATTTAATGAAGAGAAGTAAATTTTTTTTTTAGGATGGTCGGTCACACTTTTTTGGTTCCTTATTAGGAAATACCATTTTCTAACTACTGAAAAAAAAATCAACCCTTACTAAAGTCACTAAGAATCCATTAAAATTAAAAAAATGCCCATTTACCAACCCCAAAAAAACCATTTAGCTTAGATAGTTTCATTGGAGTGTATATACAGTTTGGTAAGTTTTTTTACAAACTATTTGATCCAGAATATTTTTCCAACACATATTGGGACAATGGAATTTGCATTGTTGGAGAAAAGTAAGTAACAATAATACCCAATTTTTAAATAATTTGATTTCTAAATTTATCCACACCCCATATTTATCCATTCCACCCTTTATTTCCATATTTGACTTATCAAGCTCTAGGCCGGGAACTACACTTATGAAACTCCTTCTTGGCGTCAATTTTTTGGTTATTTGAGCATAGAATCTCCAATAATCCCCAAATAAGTATCTCCTTTTATATCATATTGGTGTTTTTATCATATTTTTTCTTTTTTCTTCTCTTTGGTGATTTTGGTAGCATAGAGTGGGTTTAATATAAAAATTTTCACATGTATTTTTATTTTTGAAGTGTATTATAGCATCCATAAAGTCTAAAAAATATTATATTATGGTATAAAACATAATTATGATAGATTAAATAATAAACATAGGTGGTTTAAAATTTCTTCATTATTTTATGAGTAAAATATAGTTTCAATTTGTTTTTTTTTTCAATGCTTTTCTGTGTGTAAAGTTGGAGATTTCAACATTTTTGGTGTGTAGGGATACTAAAATGGATCCATCCAGAAAAAATTGGTTAGTAAATAGGTTATTTTGAATGTGATAGTTTCAATTGAGTTTTATTGGATTTTAGTTGTATGATATGGTTGGTGGAGAAAAAGGGAATCTTGGTTACCATTGTGGAAAGGATAGAAAAAGTATAATAGGAATGACCCACTCTAGTTACCAAGATTACATAATAATAATAACTAAAATATTATTATGAGGACTGGTTGGATCATGTAGGATAATAAATCATCATGTCCCTGGTTGATCATCAAGAGTATGTGAATACTATGTCCCCAATATTTCTAGAAACATAGGGATTTTCCATGGTGATTATTTTATGTTTTTACATGTTTCCATTTATTTTTTCATATCATATATTTTATTCAACGTTAAATCATGTTTTAAAATAAATATTTTTCTATTCATTCAATACAATAATATTTATTTGTATTATAATTGTTTTTATTAGAATACATAGTGAGATCATTTTAGGAGAGTGAGCTTACATCCTTAATACGCACCATTGGTGTATTTAGACCTTGTTTTTTATCAATCAAGTAAATCTAAGGCCATCTATAAATATTTTCCTAGTATTCTTATCATAGGTTGTTTCTCCTTTGTAAATACTGATAGTAGTGAAATGGTGTATGTTGTCCCTTATGCTATGAGAAGTTTTAGGTTTATTTTGTTGGTCCCATACCATTTGTTACAATTTTTTGGTTATAAATATTTCATTATCTTGAATATAGGATATAATAAATAATATATTTAGTTATAGGTGATGGTAGTGATGATTAATTTAATAGTTTTAGCATTATTCATCACTATTTATATGGGGTAATACTTCCCAAAAATATTTAATTCATGACCAGGTGCCGGTGTCTAGCTTGTGGGGATCAGGAATGACCTTTCTACAACTCAACCAGCGAAGTCAGGTGCCACGTTGAATAGAAGGTTGTTCTGGTTCCTAAAAAACTAGTATCATAGTTTGTTTTTACCTTTTAAGGGTCTTCTTATATTGGATTGTATGGATAGAAATTTTCTAGGATTATTAGTGGTTGAGGTTATATATAAAAATGGTGTGTCTTTCTAAACCACCACATGATTGGCCTTGGGTAATAATGGGGTTTTGATTACATGGGTTGACTCATCCTTATATTGAAATGGGCATGGTGTAGACTTGGAACAGTAACTGAGGTAGGGTAGAGTGGTTTGAATTGTTGATTATGTCATGGATATTTTAATATTATTTATGTGGCTATTTTAACATATGTATAGGATTACTTATGGGATTATATATTAATGAATTATCTATTCTGTTTTTTATCTTCTGTAGAACTCTTTCAAAATTGACACATCTTTTAAATATATTGGGGGAGGATGGAGTGATTTCTATATAACAATTGGATAAGATATTATTAGAGGAAAAGGTTTAGGTTGTTCAATCACTAGATAATGTAGAGGGTTCTAGTCCTTTTCCTAATATGGAAGTCGATCTAGGACTATAAAATGACCAGTCATAGGAGTTACATAAGAATAATACCCCTTCATTCCATATAAAAACCCATACATTATATTTTATGATTTAATGGTGAAAATTAATTTGATATTTGAGTTATTTGGGATTCCTAAAGCTATTAAAGAAATCGTGATTCCTTTTTCTCGAAAGGGCCTAGTCATAGCTGTTGGGAGTCACTGGTCTTAGCAGGGAAGCATGAGTAGATAAAGAGAAATAAATTTTAACTTTTCCATAATATGTAGTAATTCCATGACAATTTACCCTCACCAAGTCCTAGGAGTTCTTAGGAGACCATTGTTGATATTGTTCAGTGATGATGTACACTAACATCTCAACAAAGCTAGTGTAATATTCTCCTAGGATTCTTACCATTGTAAAGATAAATGAAAAAATGGATTGAAATGGGGTTAGGGACAAATATTAAATATTAGGTCTTATTGTTCATGTTTAATTCTTATTATGAGTTAGTTGATTGAGATTTAATAGAGGAGATAGTAATGGTGGGTATGTGAGGCTTGTCTGGGACACTTTTAGTACTGGGAAAGAGTGGGATTGCTCTTCTGAAATGATTATAAAGAATGCAGAAGAAGTGAAGAATGGTGGTATTATCTCTAAATATCCCCTATCCATCCACATTAGAAGATTTAAGTAATTAAAATATCATGTCCCCCTATGTGTGGGATGTTTGGGAGCATGTATTTTGTGTTCTTGATTCCAACCAGGGCGTGCCACCATTGTGGATGCATGGTCAATCTGAATTGGTTTTGTGAGAATTCCCCTCTTTTTCACAATGTTAAGGTACCTAAATCGTATAGGGAGACAACTGGTTATTATAGTACATCTAATGAAATTAATTTTAATTCCATTGTATATAATGGAAAGTCTAGATATTCTTTTGGGTTGAGTTGGATTAAAAAAGATCCATAGTTCAGTAATTGGCCACAAGCACTGATGGATATAATGAAACTTCATTCTATGAACCAGGAATTGGTGTAATATAATAAATTTAGTTACACATTATGGATTTTTTAAAACCTTCCACATAAATTAGGCCACATTCCTTGGATCTAGTTATATCTTCCCACATTCGGAAGGAGTATGGATTCTAATTCCAATCTTGTGTTGTCTCCTTATTAGAGTTCGTTTTGAACTTGGATTTTGTCATAATAGATATTTTTAACTTTGAAATGATCCTAGGTATGTATTGGATGATACTATTCAATTCCCACATAGAAATTTATCATTTTCCTATGGATTTTATGACCCTCAGTGGGAGAAATAATGTTTTTCAGGGTGAAATATATCGATTGGAAAGAAGAGCTAGAACTCCACTTCACAAGCTTATAATGCTTTCTTATCTAGTATCTTTCATCTTATTAAACGATGATAGGAATGTAATGGATCATGGGTTTCCTCCTGGGGTGAGTGATTTTCCAGTTTTATTCCCATAAGAAGTATTCTAGATTAACTCATGATATGGATGTTGAGATCACCATTAGTTTGGAGTCGGGAACATATCTAATATCTATTCCCTTATGTAATATTTCCCCACATGAGTTGTCTGAGTTAAGGAAGAATATGGATTATTTGATATCCAAAGTGTTTATTCAACTGAGCATTTCTCCATGGTCCACACCAACCCTCTTTTCTAAGACGATTGATGTTTCACTTAAGATCTATATTGAATACCAGAAGGTGAATCAATTCACAATAAAAAATTATACCACATTATCTATATTGATAAACATGTTGAGTAGTTTAGTTGATCAAGTTGGTCTAAAATTATTAAACTCCATTCAGGTATCACCACATCAAGGTAATAGAAGAATATATTCCCAAGATCACTTTTGTAGGATGGTATATTCATTTCATATATTTTGAAATATCATTCTAATTGAAAAAATATCCAATGATTTTTTTGTGTCTTATGAAAATGGCCTTCTTTAAAACCCATAACACCTTTATCATTATGTTTGTAGGTGACATTTTATTATATTTATGATTATAAGTGGAGAACATGAAACATTTGTGTGTGGTTCTTGGAACACTGTGAGACTGCAATATTTATCTCCAATATTCAATGTGCAGTTACTGCAAATGGGAAGGTTTTATTTTGGGACATGTGACCTCGTATCATGGGGATTACATTGACTTAAAATGGATAATTCATTGATTTCATGGGAAAGTCCAAGTAATTCCATAAATATCATATGTTTTCTGGTCATGGTTGGCTATTGTAGATGGTTTTTCAATGATTTCACATGGATTTAGTTTCATTTGATTCCCTCACTCAAAAAGGGGTAATTTTCTTATATATTACAATATTACAAGTTTCCTTTGGGTATCTTAAGTGGAAGTTGACCAATGCACCTATGATGATCATACCCTTTGGTAGACAATGTTAAGTGGTCTATTGTGATGCTTCAGGTAGAGGTTTGTTTTACACTCTTATGTAGTTTGACCATGTGTTTGCAAATGGATATCTACAAATCAAACCACATGAAAAGAAATAACCAACCCATGACCTTAAACATGTGTTAATGACATAATCCATTAAATCATTGAGTCAAAATATTTTTGAGGTGATGCTAACATTTTACATGGACTCAGAAATATTGAGCTATATATTCTCTCGTAAATAATTAATCTTCAGGAAATGGCGATTGATTATGTAACATTACAGGTTCTACATTGATATTTTCTATATCCTTGGTAGCGGAAATGTTGTCATTTATGAATTACGTCAGAATTTACTAACACATTCTCTAAATGAGCATAGTGATGAGTGGGTACTAATGGATATTTTCACTCAAATTCATATGTCGGACAAACAATAGTGCGTGGGGGGTATGTTCTTGGCTAGCATGGAGTTGATACATTATATTATAGATATTTATCATGACCAGCTTTCAAATTATGGGTCATGTAGGCACTCAATTTTGTTTCAAAATTGTGGGGAGGTTCAAAATAAATGGTCCTTATACCGCAAAGATATTCTCTATATCAAAGGCCATGTGTTTGTGGTATTTTCTTAGAAAAGGATTTGATACATGATTTCAATCATTTATACTGGGTTGGACATCATGGTTCCCCAAATATGTTTTATGATGTGTATTTCTAGTTTTGGTGGACAGATATAAGACATGATATAGCAATATTTTTATATTCATGCTACACCTATTAGTATGTCAAATATATGGATGAGATACCATCATTATTTTTAAAAAACCATTCTACTACCACATATATGTGGGACATGGTGGGTATAGATTTTATTATATGCTTACCCCATACCCCTTAAGGAAAGAACATGATTTTTGTGGGTATCATTCATCTGAAAAATCGTCCTATTTATTCTGATCAAGGTAACCACTAAATTGAAAGGGTTGGTTAAAATTTAGTTTAAGGATATTATGATGTTAAATGGAATGTTGTGTTATATAATTTTTTATAGAGACCCCCCATTTTACAACTAATTTCATGAAATTAATCCTGAAGGAAATGGGGTTATATATTAACCACAACATGGAATTTCGTCCTCATATATATGCAAATATAGAGTAGGGAATCTAGATTATAGAATAAATTCATTGCACCAATGGGTTAGACTATAGAGGTTTCAGAGAAAGACATCTTGGAATGGTGAAATTATCCTATAAAAAAAGTTATGAGTCATCAATTTGGGTATCTACCTTCAATGTAGTGTATAATTGACCATGTCCATCTCCTATATCATGAAAATATTTAGGAACAAATTATTCAATGGGACTATGAATTATGCAGGAGATGGCCAACAAGATTCATATAATCTGGTAATATTTTATGATAATTTATAGTCTTTATATGTCCTATTCCAGTCACTGACATTGATATTGGTAATTCCCATTATGTCACAAGGTATTTTAAATGGTACACCTTCTTTGGTAATTTCTATGTCATCATTTTAAGAATGTTTATACCACATAATATTAGATCTTGTGAGATTACTGGGAGAATCAGCAGGGTCACTTAATTCAATGCATTTACTTCTATATTAACAATGATTTGTAAAATTATCCACAAATATTAGTTGATGTGGAATAACAAGAACCCTTATAATATGACGAACTAGCAAGTGCATGAGTTGGAACATGAACTATCAATGAGAAAGAAAACATTTCAGATCATAGATTCCCATATGATGGTGCATTGGAAAAAATCAATCACTTTAGATTAGAAAATTTGGAAGCCCATGTAATATGATAATGAAACATGGGAACATAACTTTTTTGTATAATATATTTACCCTCACTAATTATATGATGACAATATGTGTTGACCTTTTGAGAGTGAAAAGTGCCATGTTTGGGGGAATTGTTACACCAAGAGTTCTATTTTAAGGTATTTATCATTTAATTTTTTTCTCTCTTTAATTTTATATATATATTTGGTGTTTTCAAAGAACATTTTAAAATTTATAGGTACATGTAGTTATTAAAAGATTGGAAAACCATCCACTAACCTCTAAAAATCATGCATGAATTGGTAGTGGCATTGAGAAGCTGACACAATTATGATAATGGGCATGCACCACCTCCCATTAAACTCTACAGCCTTGACATTATAATTGATGTGCCTTCACAATTAGGAACATAGTTTGTGAAACCATGTGATCCAAACCGTTTTGACTCCAACTATTGAAATATAGTCACTTGCACGGTTGGTACATGCTTTGCAAGACCATTTGACGAAACCATTCGCCCTTCCCATTATATATCTATTTTTGTCCCTTAATTTCCCATCCTGAATATTAACCATTTCTCACATTACCCCCTCTACTTTACTTCTACATTCATTGGAGCACCACTTCCCTTCTCCACCTCCCTCTTGGTTTCACTATTTGGGTGATTTATCAAAAGATTCAACATGAATCTACAGTTAAGTGGCTCATCTCTTCCCCTCCTAGTATCTTTTTCATTATTTAATGAGTTTACTTCTCTGTGGTAATTGTACTAACATAGATTTTGAATTATCCAATATTTTTAGTTGGTGTTGGTTTTTTTGTTTTTAATTTCTTTTATATGATATCAACTCATTTTTCAATTTTACCGACTGGATTTTGGTGGGTTTAATATCGTTGATAAGTTATTTTTGGTTGTGTAATTATTTGATGAGATAAATATAGCTCCCTTTATTTTTAATTTTTTCGCAATTTTTTTTGTGTATAAATAGTTTATTTCAAAGGAGTTGGTCTATAAGGCTCTCAAAATGGTAAAACCTTGTAGAATGTGTTGGTAACAGTGTGCTTTGTCATGTGTAATTTTGATTTGTTATGAAAGTGGATTTATGTGGTTTAATATGTGAGGTAGATCACATGTGAATCCCAAGTAACCATGTGGTCATAATATGAGATGTGTGATACGAATCTCCCATTGTACCAAGGTGGATTACATTACATGAATAAATAAACTATAATGATGTGGGTTGGATGGTCAACTATGAGAAAATAACATCACATCCATAGTTGATCACTGAGAGTATGAGGATCATCTACTTCCATTAATCCTAGATACATAGGGATTTCCCATTGTTCTTATGTATGCTTTATGTATTTATATTTATTAATTCACTTATTATTTTCATTAAAAGAAAAATTAGTTTAAAAAATTATACTTATTTCTTTCTTTCAAAACTAGTGTGTTTATTTTCATACAATAGCTATGCATGAAACAATTGATGGGATACCATAGGGCCATTTTTCTCACACCCTACAAATACACCAACAGTGTATGTAGAACCTATTTTCTATGACTCAGGTAAAGGAAATACATTCCTTAGGGGAAGATGTGGGTATTATTTTGAGTGGATGTATTCCTTTTGGCTTGCATTGAAGGTGGTGAAATTTTGGGTGTTGAACCCCATTCCATGAGAAGGTTTATCTTTCCTTAGTTTTTCGTTCCCCTTTGTTATATTTGGGGTTTTTTGTTACAAATGTTATTGCAACATGGGTTTTGTGTATAATCCTTGATATATATTATTTTGTATGATGGATTTTATGTTTAATGTAAAAACTTTATCACTTTTATGAATATTCACATAAAAAAATCATCCCCAAATGATTTCGTTGCTGTATATGAATTAGTTTCAATTACATGGGGATTCAGAACCCACTTTGGGACATTCTAAAGGCTTAGTCCGTTTTTGAGGATAAATGGAACCCTAGGATGGTTTGTGATAAATAATGACCCTAAAAACAATTAAGAGATGAATATTTTCATAAATCCTCTCCATGATGAAGAATTTTACAATAATCTATAGTAAATGACCATTGAATTTGATGGAATGGTGTGAAATGTTTTTCCTCACATTATAATATATGATATTTATAATTTTCTTGTATAAAATTCCATTTTTCCCATGAAATATTTATTTTGATTTCTCTCATTTGGATAAAACAAATTTATATAACCCAGCCCTACCATTTCACCATGAATTATTCCCATTTAGCCACCTCTCTATTCTTAAAAAATTTACACTGATGTCCATCCACTACTGTGAATAATATATGTAATTCTGTAATGGATCAAGAATTCTATCAGAAAAAACTGATTATTAATTTCAAAAATATAGGTTTTTTCAAATCCAATTTTAGTTTCACCCCTTGGGTTCCATAGTTCATTAACGATCCAGCCATATGGATATAATAATAAAGATAACAACATATATTAAAATACTATTTTTATAAATTTTACATTCGTAAAATACAAATATATTTTTATAATGTAAAATTCATTCTCATTCTCATAAAATAATTACTTCATTGAAAATTAGAAAAAAAGATTATTCACATATGTAACACCTAGTTCCTGGTACTATGATCTCATATATGTTTGAGAGTGTGGAAATTACATTATTAGTAATGTTCATATCCACGATAAAAAATGAAACGTTTCAGGAAAATATTAATAATATAAATATTTATGTTTTAATTAATCCTTCTCCAAATGAGTTTCATCCGTATTCATTTTCATGACATATGATAATTCAATATTTCGATCTATCTAATAGAAATAATCCACTATTATTACAATAGAGAAACCAATAATTATTCCATCAAAACTTCCAAATCATTGAATCTCTATGAAATTTATAAAACCCTAAATAGATTATTAGATATAAGTTCATATGTAAATAATAAAAATTTCTAGAAATCTTTTTACACAATGAATATATAACTATATCTATGAAAATGGTAAATATGGAACACATTTATTGTCTTGACACCGATTGATAATAACAAAATATAGATCCAATATCTAAACATCAACATATAGGGAAATTAATTGATAACCAAAGGAACCTGATATCATAGTATCTAACAGAAAATCCTATAACCCAATACTATATAAAGCAAACAAAATCCTTACATGTAATATAAAAATGAAGAAGAATAATGTAAGAGACACATAAAAATCATTGTATTTTTACTGATTTGAGATATACCCCATATCTATATTGAATCACTATAATCATATAAATAGATATGGGTTACAAGAAATAAATAAAAAAATAAACTCAATAATCTCTATCCAAATCAATTGACAACATTTTAAAAAAATATATATACATGAGAGTTGTAACTTCCCATGCTCGGTAAGCCCAAAAAAATTTGAGCTAGCAATGCCAGGAGACATTTGGAATACCTCACCATATTTTGTTGCTTTCTAATTATACATAATGGTTATATAATTAAAGGATATGAGACTATACCAATAGTTTTATATTATCCAATAACATTTAAACAAAATAATATAAACAATAATGATAAGTATAAAATACATATATTGATTTATAAAACAATGTTCAAAAACGATAAATTTAAATTTAAAAAATAACATAAACATATAGGTAGACAATCATACATCACCACATAAACTATAGATATTAAATTGTTTACACTACTTGTATTATAAAACAGTTTAAATAAAACAAACCCAACCATGATAATCAATACAACCTTATAACTCCCCCTTGTCCATGATGGGATCCTCAAGCCCACCCACCATAATTAGTGTCCTTTAAGAGTACCTCCATGTAAACCAAAACATCTACACATGAACATGAATTCATATATAGTATTTTTGCTTAAAATATTGTATGCCATCACCAATAGTGTCTCTAATAAAAATTATAATACCACTACATGTATTTACTAGATAAAACAAATGATGTAAGCATTACATGCATATATCAATACCAACATTATGTACTCATGTATTATCCTAAATTTTTTAAAAATAATTTCTTTATAAAGCTCCAAAATTGGATGACACATCCATAGTCTACAAAACGTGTTGGGTGAATGATTTATCACCTCTGTTTCCACCAATCAAGTCTACCAAGATATCAATATATCATGAAACGACGTTGAATGAAACATCACTAATAGTTTAGTCAAGAATTATAATATATAAATGAACAATCTAAATGGTGAAAAATTGACCAACACTATCCAGAACTGTGCTTCAAAATCCACTACCAATACAAAAATGGAAAATAGTTTATCGTATGATGAATAATTCATTACTATTAAAAAATTTTGGGGAGAAATGTAACACCACACTGATCCTAGAATGTAAGAATGATATATATCATTGTGAATGATTCATCTCAATGAAAAAAGATAATGATTTATTTATAAATGTACGATATTTCACTATATAATAACATGATTAATGTTGTCTCACCATATGAATTAGGAACCAATATACAACAACATTTAGGGAAAGTTTCACTAGTAGAATGATGTATCACTATATGATAATATAGAGGGAAAATGATGTGTATAGAAAATACCTTAGGTGAATGAGAGATTAAAACACTTATTGAAAATGGTGTATATTAATCCCCTAATAAATATGACCATGGGTTAATAGTTTATCATCATATAAATAAACAAGGGGTAAAAATCCATCATTTGATATAAATAAAAATGGTTAAATTAATATTCCTTATTAATATATGAATCCATATAAATATATATAAACATTTTTAATGATTTAGCTTCCTTGGAATTGGTTTACTCAAACATATGGTACTCACTATGAATCACATATCTCTGATAATGTACACTAAGGGAAACTACATTACGAATAACCTCCCTAGATATTAAAAATGATCCTCTTAATGTTCCAACAATATATGGTTCATTCAATCAAGGGAACTGATCAACCATATATACTATTTTATTTATAGATAAATAATTGAACTAAATAATATATGTTATTTTATCATCAAGGAACACTAAAAAATTAAATAAAATTCTTATACAATGTGAAAAGGAGAAGAACACCACTCACAGTTTCATTATCTAGGTATAAAATCATATACATAGAAAATAAGTCCATCGACAGAATCATGTTGGAAAACTATGGAAAATGTAACACCTCATAGTCTATAAGGATCATAATAATTTCAAATATATATGAAAACATGATTTGGTTATACACTTTTTAACTCTCACATTCCCAATGATACCTCCACATTATACATCAATACCCAAATTATCCTAGATACCCACACCAAAATATCTGTATAGGTTAGGAAAATATATTTGAAATGAGACATTTATTGGTTACATGAACACTAGACCTCTAATAAACATCCTATTGGGATCCAATATCTCTGATATTCGAGGATCTCACTCAATAGGAATATCCATTGGTAGTTTTACACTCCCAATATAATTATAAGGGATTTTTTATTAGACTAATGTGACTACCTAGAATCACCCCCATAAGAAAAACCAATCACAACATCCATTCAAGTAAATTACCCACTAAACTATGCTTCCATTTCTGGCAATATATGTATAATCATAATATATATTAATATTAGGAAAATATTACCTTAGGAAAGGGTATATCCTCTAAATCCAAAATCTCTCTCTCCCTTTCTTGGTATTCACCATAAACCATCATTGATCATGAGTACATAACATTTCAAAGAGGCCTTAAAATTATGTATAAATAACTTCTAATTAAATTAATCAAATATTATTCAATTATTTTATTTCTAATCAAAGAATAAAAGATAATTCATTGATTAAAGATGCCAAAAACTTAAACAAAATTTTATAGTTTACTTGCATTATGCCAACGATACCACTAATAAATAATGCTCAAATACTTGATACTGGGAATTTTATTTTTAAATATTAATTTTTTTGAATACTAATGAATAATTTGTGTAATTTATTACCTTATGTAAAATAAAATTTGACTATACATTTGAATCATCTTGAAGCCTCCTCTAACATAAACCAATCAAATTATTCAAGAGTCAATTTGATTACACCATGATTTAGAGGAATATGTATTGAATCCTAAATATCAATCAAACTAAATGATAGGAAAGGAAAAATAAAGAATAATTAAGAGAAAAAGTGAGATAAATTTACCCTAAAAGATTGAATATACACTTATATTTTCCATGGATTAATGGAGGTTAAAGGGGGAGGGAAAAAAGTAAAATAAAACAAACTATAACTAATTAAAGGATAATTGAATCATAAAATCCTAGTTGGGGAAATAAAAATAATTCACAAATGGATAAAATTTCCTCACATAGAAAAATTATTTTGGGGAAAATTGTTTACCTAGTTCACTATCACAAACTACTTGTTTTTCTTTGGGTACCCGATGTAATGCATCAATCACTGATGACCCCAAAAAAGACCCATTGGGTACCTCATACATCATGAGTGTATCATTATTTCCTCTATAATATTGTTATTACTCTACATTATTCCCATGATTTCCTCAAAACCCACTATAGTCTACTTTCACAAGAGAAACTACATTGAGAACATCCTTTTCAAAATAAAAAATATGTTTTTTATTTGAATTCTTAGTCAAATTTTTAAAAATTCATCCTGGTCATAGTTCCATTTTAATTTATTAAATTTCATTTCATTAGTCCACTAATATCCACTAGTGTGGATTATAAAATACTCTACATAATAAGACTTCTTATCATTGATAATTATCCTTGTTAGGCTACCAATAACATCCTAAATCACCAATATTGGTTTCATTCTACAATAATAGATCTGCCACTAGTCCTAACTATTCTGATACCACACCCAAATAAAAAAACCTAAAAAAATAAATTTCATAGACTCTTGTTCATTATAAATATTGTATTCCTCCAAATGATTCTCATCAGACCCTTTTAAGAGAAGCATTACAAATCATGAAAGAAATAATCTTGTCAATTCAAAGATACGCTGATAGAATATGAAATCCTAAAAGACAATACATGGTTGATGAACTTATTGTAGTAACACCATGACAATATTACATTCCTAGTTACATTCAAGAATTCCCAGTCTTTAAATTATATAACTAATTATTCATATCAATGCTCTAATAAAAAATATTTCATACTTGATGTCACACATGAGTGTCTCATAATAATCCCTTAAAAAATTACTCTATCACACAATAGATTCAAAAAAATCAATAATCCGTATATTATTAAAAGTTTTCTAATTCTTTTTTAAAATCAATACAACTTTATAAAATCATTCATCATAATATCCATCTTACCATATATATTGAAAATCATGAAATAATATAAAATACAGTTACTCACATCTATCAATTACTGAACACACTAAATTCACCCAATATAAACCAATTGATACCCTTATTTTAGTTGGACCCTTTTACCCAAAAAATGATCAAATAAAAATCATCTCCACCACCCATTTTAGTTTTCTCTTACAAATCACTCATTTTTTCTTCCATAATTCGAATTAATGTTTTTAACAAAAAAACCCAATATCATTCTCCATTAAAAAATGTTCCTCTGTAAAGACTTTTAATCATGATCATTATATAAACCATAATAATCATAATACTAACATTTATGATCCCTCTTATTATACCCATATTAATTAATCCTATATTCCTTATTATACTACATGATGCATCAGGGTTCTCCCCACAACTTCCATCCAAAAATATTTGGATTATTCCTCGATAAACCAGAACCAGATCAATATTTTCCATTATTAATTTGTAACTCCCCAATCATGAGACCATTGAAATTTATGTCCCTATAAAATAACATAATCCCATTATCATTTTCACTATTTAATTTGTTTCCCTCCCACCTTGGTTAAGATAATCTCATATTAACAAAAAAACTACAATGAGCTCTTCTTTCCCTATTAAACTATAAACTACTTATTTTCCTTTAATAATTACAAACTATATTAGTGATAGTTCACATTAAATTAATAACATGAATTGTAAAAATAACCTACTCATACTAATTATGATCCATTGATTATCATTGATAATTCCACACCCAAATACTTCTAGATCATGATATTCTGTCACACATGTATTCCCAGACACTAGAATAAATAACACACTTATCCATTCCATAATTATATAATGGTGATCTATACATCCCAATGGTGTTTAAAATAAGACTAAATAAAATAATTGATCATCCAAAAAACCATGGATATCTAATATCCTCACATTATTAGTTTTCATACTAAGATGTCATAGACCTCCTCATAACTTATAATAACCCCTTATGGTCTTATACAATTATTTGAATAAATGGAGCCAAAAAAATCATATTTACTATTCCAAAAAAATTTATGTCTCTCGCATATACAATATCCATATATAATATAATATTGGTTTATCCCCATATATTTCATAACCCACACAATTTTTTCCCTTATATCGATTACTAAAAAATCACATATTTATGAGCCATGTTCCATTCATGGATGGTCTCCCATATCCAACACCAACCTCCCAAACATCAAGTGATATTAGGATAGTCAAGTAGACATAAAATAAGATCAATGTTGAACCCAAAATCTTGTTCCTATTGTAATACATTTTGAAATGAAATATTATAAAAATAGTAAAAACACACAACATTGTCATTCAAACCCAAAATCCAAGAAGGTGTGCACCTTGTGGCTACCCCACATTACTACTCCACCACTAAAACAAGGATTCAGGTTCAATAAATAAAATTATCATATGGATGATCAACTAACCACTTCACAATCCTTTAAATAGTATATAATGTGAATCACTCACCCTAATTCAAAATTTTCATATACATAAAAAATCCATTATATTGACAACAGAAAAATGTCACACTACACACATACATCATTTCCATGAGAGAAAAAAATCTCAACATACAATTTCTCATTATGGAACCCACAAGACTAAGAACACCAATCTCTCTGACTATATATCTCTCTCCCTACACTCACAAAACAAAACAAATCAGGGGTATTATAAAATAATTATTTTACAAGGATAATAATTGTCACCAAACATTAATTACTTGAATCCA
This sequence comes from Viscum album, assembly GCA_963277665.1. NCBI lineage: Eukaryota > Viridiplantae > Streptophyta > Magnoliopsida > Santalales > Viscaceae > Viscum > Viscum album. The sequence goes on from OY728126.1 coordinate 192,115,407, forward strand.
ATCAACACTAGTAACCATTTAGTATACTCTAGACCATATCTCACCCAAGATCCATCATCAAAAGTATAAGAATTCTGATAGTGTTACATCTAAAAAATACTTCTCATTATGTCCAAATAATACACATAAAATATGCAATAGATAATGTGACTCACTACTCCATACCCACAATACAACATGAAGGCCGAAAATAAATTCATCTTGATTATAGAATAACCTCACATCTCTCATGGGTCAAAGTAAAATCACATATAAGTTTTAATAAATATAATTGTATATTGGAACATGATTTTTACTCAGGTTTTGGTCAAGTATAGTGACCCAAATATGTTATTTATGAATACTCTCTATATGTTTTTACAACACTTAAAGTAGTCAAAATGTGCATCATATCCCAAATAAAAATCATATATATGGACTTGAATGGAACTAACATCTTTAATAATGATATTAAACTTGAACACATATTCTCTTACCACATCCAAAAAAGATTAATGCAATAAACCTTAAATAACCCAAAATAATCACTAGTAACAACCAAAATGTATCACTTAAAAAAATATAATAGAAATCTCATCACTAGAAACATAAAAATTCCATGTAAATGTGTTAGATACCCCACACCATAAATTAAATCTCAGATCTGATAATATTATATTTTATAGATACACTATCAATATATAATGACAATAAAATACAAGTCTTAAAAGCCACATTTTTCAAATACCTACCTCAATTTTCTTGGACAGCTTTAATCCAGATGTTCCATGTGACCTCACACACACGTCCCTATATTATTGTGGTTATTGAAGTTAATTTAATATCTAAAAATTCCATATTGGATACCTTACACATAATTCATAACATTCAATAATAGGTAAATATTTTAATATCACATAAATTGATCTAAATTAGAGTAAAAAATGCATATTTACATGAAGGTACACTAAAAATAGAAATACTTCCTATTAGAAAATTTCCATAAGTTGTAAATAAATCATGAAAAATGACATGATCACCCAATGAAATGTTTTATTTAGTATAGAAAATAATACTAAATCTAAATCCAATATATCCGAAAAAAATCATCACCATCACAATAAAGCTATCCCCAATTACCCACTAATATTTTGAATTTTATCCAACTATATTAGACTATCTCCATAAAAATACATCAAACCCATAATATTTGCACATACACTAATCTATGAATGAAATTTTTGAGAAATATAATTATTTTCCCCAACCAATACTGTCTCAATTATAATATATAATTTCATTGCATACATATATAAAAAATATTATTCCTAAAAAATCACATTCATAGATTGGTCACTCATATGGATACTAAAGGAGTTACTTGAGTAGTTAGTATATACATACATCGTATACTGTTGTAATGGGATAATTCTCACCATGATTTAATACATATTGATGGTTAAGGGTCTTTTCACCACTCATTCTCTGAGCCGAGGTGAATGATATATCACTCGATCATCAAACATAGGTGAATGATAAACATATAATTATCCAGTAATAGTGATTGGTATATGATTAACCCATCATAAATGAGAATGATATGTTTCTAAACTCATCATCAATGGTAGAAAATTCTCCACAGAAACCATTTTGATTAATGTGGAATTATCGGTTGAATGATGAATCACCATAATATCATAATAAAAAATGGAAGATTTACACACTCATCATGATTTGGTATAATGATTTATGTCAGGATGAATGAAATATCTCCAAATACAATAAGGAAAATAACGTAACAGTATGTGAATAATGGATCACCAAAAAACAGTCAAGTGAATGATGTATTTACAAGTGAATTGTGTATTAGTGCACAATAATAATTACAGAGGAATATATAAAACTAGGTTAAAAATGTATCACTTTAAAATAATTGAATGGTACAATGATATTTTGTATCAATCAATTAAGTGTAAAAGCTATCTCAATGATAATAAAAAAAAGGATGACACAAAACCACTAAACAAAAAGGTTTATGATGAATGGATTGTTGTCATATAAATAAATATTTTATGAAAAAAATTACTATAATAATTATAATTGTTGGGGTGATGGAAATTATATAAAAAAAATAACCATCAACATAAAAAAATATAACCATGGTGAATGAGTTATTATCCTAAATATATCATCAACTAAACCAATGATAAAGACCATATAACCAAAATCCATTAAGGTGTACATAATGGAAATCAATGTTAAGCTCGACCTCCCTCGACATGAATTAGGATCCTATTTAACTACCCACCTCACAAGTGTCACTTAATCATGGGAGTTCATCATAAATAATCCCCACATATATGCAATATCAACACATGTACTAACATATATTTGAGGTTACATCATAAAAGAAAAATAAAAACACTATATTTGGATCAAAACTAATTCTAGGGACTTGGACAACCCCACAGAGTTTCATTAACATTGTATCATGTAACTTACCTTGGTAATGGGACAATTCCATAAATCTTTTCAGTATCTATGGAATAAGTAATAACTCATAATATAGACAACACATATACATTTCTCATCAATATAAGTATCATAATTTTGTACTTTTCAAATTCACTCTGTTATGCACACTAATAATCCATCCCTAAATGGACATACCCAGATAATTCCTATAAATTACCCATAAGAATCTCTTGTGGTATGTGGCATATATCATGACGAAGACCACTATTGGTGACTTGAGACATATCTCAATGATGTTTTACCTCTTAGGATACTATTCTCTGTAATTCATTCCTACTATATTGTTGTCATACTCTTTAGTTCATATACATTCATAATATAATAAATTCTCATCTCCAATGGCATCTGCATCCTTCACACATGGAAAAAAGGTAACAAGGTTACAGAGTTTCTTGCTTCTGTGGCCCCACAATTTCTTACAATCACTTTTTCTAGGATTGGGAACATTTCATTATTAAGGTGACAACTTAGTTTGGGGTGAATCCCTTGGTCTACTCCACATTAGACCCCCCTTAATTCTATTTTTTTTATTTTTACATTGGCATTTATTTTTTTCAATAAAATAAATAATTAATTATAATATTATAAATGATTAAATGTTAGTAGCCTTTCATGAATTCAAAGTGTTTCCCCTCATAATGATAATAATTAATTTCCTTTATCATATTAACATACCTTTTTACCATCATTTACATTTAAAATTATATTCATATAACCCAATTATATAGAAATATTATACAATACAAAAATTTAGGTTTCTGTTTCCCCTGTTGATAATATCACTCCATCTATATGTTACATCATCAAACTCGAGCCCCTAAATCAGATAAAATGATTCATCATTTAATTATTTTACAACAATAATCCATAATTATACTATTATACCTAAAATAAGGACAACTCAATTGATGGTATAAGGATTTGAAAACCTCTAGACATATTATTATAGATCAGTCCATAAAACCCCTCTAGCACAATATCGATCATCTATCATTTAAATAACTATATTACAACATATATATATATTTTAATTTTGTTTAAAATGATATAAAAATTTATTTTTCTGATTAATTAGATATAAATATCAGAAAACAATTATTTTTCATCCAAATGGATCATCCATTAACATAAAAATATGGAATCCCTCTCTAATTGATGTGATTCTACCATGTTGTAATGGATTTACTATTAAATTTGAAATCCAATAACATTAAATCGTATGAAAAGGAAAGGAAGTTAATAATGATGAGGAAATGAGGGAGTAACTCTCCTTAATTGATGAGATACACACCTCTTGTTTTTAAGAGAAATATAGGTTAGTGGGGGAAGATGAATCAAAATATGGTACATCACGTCATTCTTATGTTGATTGAGACAATGGCCTTTAAAGAGGGATTTAAAAAATATTTTCCAAAAATAAAAACAAATAATTACATTAAAAAATGGGTTATGGGTAGCATCATGACCCATATCCATAAAAATCATCCACCTATTTCTCTATGGTGTACCTGATTCAAAGAATTTTTCCAATTATACCCCTAAACAGGGAACCTACACCCTTTGAATCATGTTGGGTACCATTTACAGCGTAACCATGTACTAAATGTCCTAAATAACCACTATTACTGTATTTTTATCCAAGTTTCTCACACATTTAATATTTACTGAGGAATATTTTACCCTAGATAAAACATTGGAATCATCCTTTTCATCTTTTAAAATTCATATTAAATGTTACATGTTGATCTGGAATATAAAATTGAAGATGAACCTAGATCCCCTCTCATTAAAATATATATTTTCCAGAATTACACTAACACACTCTAGTGTGGGTAATTGCATGATAATTAACAATTTTTTGGAAAATATTGAATGGTTTTTCGCACACTATACACTATGTGTATTTAATATTATCATAATATTCTATCATCACCAGTCACTATAATTCATGGATGAATAACTCTACTTGTTGAAACTACAGAAATATAAATAGCACTTGAAGAAATGACAATACATATATCAAATATTATTCAACTTCGCAACAAAACATCATAATTGATTTTAAAGTAATATATATATATTATCTTAATTATTAATTCATCATTGTGCCACATGATCCTGCTAAAATTTCCCAAAAAAGTTTCCATTATGATAAAAATAATTTACAAAGAAAAATCAATTTGTTTTAATTTCTAGAAATACTTTATTGTCGGTTAATATTCATTGTTTATTATGATATTTATTCTTTGTAATTGATTATCATAATTCTAGTTTTTTACCTCATTCTTTTCTCATATATGTCCCGAAGGATTCATATAATGAAAAAAGAGTAGAAGGAAATATAGAAATACTAGTATGAAGTATTAAATAATTTTTTAGGTTTTATTATTTTTATTTAATAATTATATAAAAAATAAATAATAATATATAAATAATAGATTTAAAAGTTTATTTTGTTGAATAATTTTTTTATAATAGAAATTTGATGTTATGGGGTTTATTTTTTATGTATAATTATATATAGTGTTAGATAATGGTTTAGTTTTTTAGTGATAAGGGAAAAATATAATAATTAATATATTGATAATGACATAGGATGAACATATTGGATCATAAATTGAGAAATTTAGAGATTTATATTATATATATTTCTATATATGTTTATTTTAACATTCATATTTAATTATATTATTTTTATGTTTTCATTTCATTTTTAAGTAAAGGGACATAAATATGATGAATTGGGAAAGAAAAAAATGTGGAGGAAAATGAATTTATTTTATAAATAATATATTTATGATGATAGAAACTATCATTAGAGATTTTATGGATATATCAACCTAACTAAAAAAATTTATAAATAAAATATGAATCATGTTGAGAAGTTAATTTTTTTTATGATGGAATAATTTTCTATTAGTTCCTTATGAAGAAACAACTATATTTAATTATACGTTCTTCTAATCAATTTATAGGGGATAAATTGTTAATATCATTAGGAATATATGTTTTCACTTTTAATTTTAGGAATAAGAAACATCTATTTTTTTAATTTTTGGGGATGAAGTTTATAAATAGAAATGGCTACTGATCTTACAATCATCTATAGATGATTTAACACAATGAAAACAATATAATATAGTCAATAAAATTACTAATAACATATTAGAAAATCAGGATCTGAATCATGATTCTAAACTAAAGAAAATGTGATTAGTATATAAAATATAAATAGTATCACAACCAATCAAATTAATGTTATAAAACTCAATTTTCCCATCACCTAAATAATAAATAAATATAAACAAATTTCTATTGTAAAATAATTAATAATGTATGGTCATAAATTACATAATATCATATATAAAATATCAAAAAATCTATTGCATTTTAATATCACTTTAATTATTTGGTAATTAAGTGGTTCCTCTAAAACTATAAGTAATATATTTATATATACATGAATTTTAATTGGTTATGGATTTTTTATAGAAATTCTATGAAATATTGCATGAATATAAAGCAATTTTGTAACTAAGATGATGGAAAACCATCGTAACACCTAAGAACACATATAATTGAACATTGTAAAACAAAACCATACAACTTTTTATATTTTAAAATATATCACCACTCTCTTCTAGAGTAGGTCTTCATTACTCTTTCATAAAAGGATATACCATATGATTTTTATGTAAAAAAATATAATAAAATTAGGCCACAAAATTAAAATGTTATTTATATCAACTATACTCAATAGATTTTTTGGGAACGATGCAATATTAATATTAGAAAAACAATATCTTCTTCATCTAGTAGAACCTTTTGTATTACTATAATTTTTTTATAATTTAAAAATAAAATAAAATCCCCCAAATAATTTTGTATCACATTAAGGGAATTTTTAAAAAACTCATACGTCTTTCTATGTGATTCAAAAAACATTCACAGGTATCTAGCTATCATTATTGGTCAACTAAAATATTTTGTGACTAAAAATTGTTTGTCAATTAAACTATAAAAAACATCCAATTAAATGAACTAATAATAAAATACTTTCGAGTCTCAATATTTTCATTCAAGATAACTAATTTAGGAGATTAATGATTCTAAAATCATAACAAAAATAAAAAAACAACCTTATTATTTCTCCAAATATAATATCCCACAAAATAGATTCACTACTGATTAAATCAACACCATTTTTATATAAATATATACTTTTATAACAATATATATTTATGTATTCCTATCGTGGGGAAAGAAAAAAGAAATATATTTTTTTATTAGTGTAGCATTGTGATGGACCAAGGTCATCTCATTTGAGGATACATTCAGTTTTTTCTACTAATTTATCTAAACCATGTATACTACATCTATAGGATGTTGTATTTATTTAATGAAAACAATGAAAATATTTTTTTCCCTATTATTGATTGTTTATACTGTGACATGATATATACAATTTTAAACTATCATGCATTCTTAAAAATAATAATGTTAGGATGAAAATACTTGGCCTTTGGTTCCTAATTAGATTAAATAATTATTCTCCATTAATTTTTTGATTTTTGTTTGATAATAGAAACATGAAACCTCAGGTTTGAATTCATAATATTTATTTTGAAATTGTGATATCTTTTATAGCCTATGAATTAATAATTCCAACTCCTCCTATAAACAAGGTTGGTGAAACTCATTGGTTTAGGGTGTGACATCTTCTAGGAACCTGTTCTATCGATGTTGTTTCATCCCTTGATTAGAAAAACTCCATAGAATGAAGAGAAAACAATTGTTGATATAGAAGATATATTTAAATAAAATAATAAAAATATAATGATTATCATGTAACCGGTTTGAAGTCAATAAATCCAGGACATTATCCACACCGCATAAGGTACCCAAATCTACCACAAAAATAAAATGAATTTTGAATAATATTCAAGATCACCTTGAGCCTCCCGTGAACATGAAACGAATTTAGCCTCTCATTTTGAGAGTAACAGATCACCAAGATTTGTGGATAAATAAAGAATAGATTAAAATAAAAAATAGGGCCAATAAAAATAACAAGAAATGGGATTAGATTAATAAATGAAAAAATGAAAAGAAATATATAATTTTGAATGAGAGAGATGTTAAAATAGAAGAATAAAAAATTTATAAAAAAATGAATAAAATTTAAGAATACTAAAATAATAATAATAATAATAATAATAATAATAAAATAAGATGAATTGATAAAGGGGTGTGTGTAAAACAAAAGAATAAAACTATGCATGAATTTATTTAATTAAATAAGAGTAAATTTAAATTTCAACTAAATTAAATGAATATCATATAAATAAAATAAATTTAAAAATGAAATTTAAATTGTGCATTATCCACCTCCTCTAGTAGGAACTCATTAGAGTGATGAGTGATGATTTTGGAAGCGGGAATGGCCCCCCTTTTATAGGAAAGGGAGATAATTGTGGATCCAAAATGTTTCTTCAATTTTATTTCATTTTAGACTATATAAATGATCACATTTGTGTATTAAGTATTATGGAATGTTGATCCAAATTATCATTCATGTTTTACCCCAAAATATTATCTTCATCCTCCATGTTTAGAAGAAGCTTTATCCCAATTAATAGAAGATTTTATTCTGGCCAAATGCTTCATAAATATTACATCAATGTTATGAGTTCAATGAGAGTATTAATTAACGAATAACTCATCGAATTTATTGGTGAAACACAAATACAATTTCTATTTAATATCTACCTATAATTACCTCAATTGGTGTTTTGTAGCCCATGTCAGGCCTCATTCTCCTAGGTAGGGTCCAATCTGTTTTCCCAGATGCTTTTTAACAATTAATAACTTTTTTGAGGTATTATATTTTTATATTAGATTGAGTTCCAAAGGAAATATTTTACCCACAAATCAAGAAATCCTAAAAAAATAATCACATCAATTGGATTGATATTTTCAAAGTTGTGTTCAAATTACTGAACTGATTAAAATCTATTAAAATTAAAGAATCAAGTAAATTTTATAATTATTCCCAAAAGGAATATTAATCCATAAAATTTAAAAAATTTCACTAAAATATCACTTTTTTGGAATTAAAACCATTTAAATGTGTTTTAAAATATTCACCAAAATTTTTCATGTCAATACCACGACATATAAAAAATGCTTATTCTGAATCAAAAAATCTCAATATTAAAACCCAAAGGGAAAAAATGATATCATTATTCAAATTTCAAGGAAATATTTTTAAATAAAATCATAAATATCAATTAATGATATTAAATTTCACAAAAAATATCAATTCAATTTCCTGTTTTTCAATGAAATGGTAAATTCATGAATATTACTTTTCCCCTTTGAAAAATTAATGAACATACAATTTAATTAATCGAAGCTCCTCAATTAATTATTAATAAACACACCATGTCTTGATCTAACTCACTTAGGAATGATTTATCTTATCTCTCAATATAAAATTCAAGTATATATATACTAATATCATGAGAAGATGATCCCTATCCATGGGATTGTAAAGGAACTACTTTCTTTACTTTATGAAGACAAATGAAACATCAATTCATGAGGGATTGCAATTAGGGTACAAGTGTCTTCTATGCTAATGGTTGGTAGGAATTAATGCTGATAAGTTAAGGATATAGGTGGAGGTTTATATCTTTTAGAATACACAAAGATACGAAAAATTTAAATTTCCATGAAATTATTCGCTTCAAATTATATCGACTCCCAACATCCCCAAATCTCAATATAAATATAATGATAAATTTATAAATAATTAATGATTTTTTCACCCACATAAAATTGCCTATAATTGAATAATTTTTTTTCAAAGAACCTTTTCAATTTTTTATTAATGTTTTTCCTAGAATAAACCTGTCATCCAACATATGACACAATATGATATAAATCAAAGGTCTTGTAGTGGTTATTTTTCATTACCACAAACCACAACCCATTTTATGATTATTTGGTAAATTTTTTCACATTCAATTTTTATATTCAAGAGAATCAAGATAATGAAGTATTTTTAATTAATCAACAACCTTAATTTATTCTCACAATTAGAACCCCACACATCTTCTTTACAGTAAAAAACAACCCTTTCACCATGATTCCATTCAACCCTACACTTCAACATAATAAATATAATTCAATCTCTAGGAGGAGGGTAGGAATGGATAATATGGAATGGACCATGGATCATCCATAAATTGGTCATTCACCATCACTATTGGGTCCCAAAAATTCCTCATTGAAGGCCATGAAACATTCATCTATTCTAAAATGCGAGAAAAATAAGTCGAAGGAAGAGTTGGAGTAAAAATGTTTTTATGGTGAAAAATTAAAAGGAAAAAATGGATAGAAGGAAAGTTCCCCTTGTGGACCCCAACTTTTCATGGCGTTCTAACACTCTATGAAATCCATACGAATGGAAAATAATATGTGGGAGGGGTGGATCCAATAGCGCTCAGGAATAATATAATGTGGTTTGCAAAAACAGGCTATTATGATCACACCTAAAAATGTTTTCCCCCAAACAAAATAATTCTGGGGGAAGGGTTGTGTCATCATCTCCCACAAAGAAAAAAAAGTTGTCTGAAAATGTATGAATGGAATTCTATTACCGCAAAGCCAACTAAATTTCTATGTCATCTGTGGGTTTTCACACAAGACACCTACGGCCCACTAAGGATGACTGAGTATAATGTAATCCAATTACAACACTCCCCTATAAATAAGATCCCAAGTGGAATAGAGATGGGAAGATTCATTGATCAGTGAAAGAAAAGATGAAGAGATCACCACAAAAGTTGGACTCCTTCATTGATTACACAAAGGTTAAAACCAATACATATCATTTTGTAGAAAAAAAACTAATTGGAAGACTGTGAACTGCACATCCTTTTCTAATATATTTCCCACAAGTCATAAAACCAATACACCCTTTTTAACCAAGCATCCTTCATATTAAAGGGCTATGCAAGGGGAACCCTACCCCATGTAGAAAATCGCTATACTGGTGGAAATCAACCCCACGTAGCATCATGCTATGAGGATGGAGCCTCACCACACATAGAAAAGCTCTATAAATATTGAACCCAGTTCCATATATAACCATGGTATGTAGATGGTCCCCATTCCAACTCAGGAATAAAATTTGTGGAGGGAACCAATTTAGCGTAAGGATATGCTACATGGAATGGGGTATCTTTGGGTGTACCACTCTCAATCTCCAATAATTTCCTTCCATTTTTGTCATATCTTCGGTAGTCCCTTTGTGATCCATTACAACGACATCATTCCATGGTATCCCATATAGACAGTGAACATGATGAGACCATTGGGCATGTCAACACACACTTTTACGTTTACATTCCAATGGTAAGGTGTGTCATGTGGGTAATTCCCACAGTAAGGAGAACCCTCAAAATGTCCATATGTTTACATTCCAATGGTAATATGGGATCCGACCTAGGGATACTCACATGATCCACCATGTTTTAAGTATTGATTGAAATCACTCGACTTTCAAATTGATGAAGTCTAGTGATAAACAAAGGAGATCATACTAGAATATCTTTTTGATCAGGAATGATTCTCCTTCACATTTATAGAACCAATATTAGGGAACTCCTCTTGAAATATGTCCCTATACATTTTTACAAGAGGTGGAATCCTGGCACTTCATCACCTCAAATATGGATATATAAAGATAGATTACCAAAAATGACTATATCAGATATGTAAACACAAGAGGAAACAAGCACACTCAAATCCCCTCCCTCACCCCTTCATCTCCAACACCACCGATCAATGGATCAGTAGGTTTGTGTGATCATCATATTTATTTCTTTATCTTGTTTCTTACACTGAGTTGGACTCGCATGGGAATAGTGGTTAGCAAAAATCACAATATCCAAATGGTTCCAAACCAAATTTCCAGCTTCTATTAGTATTCAATGACCTAAAATAGGTCTTCTCCAAAGATATAAGCCCCAATCACAAATCAAATGGAAATATCCCATTTGTAACCCTTAATCATACCACCTTTATTTGGATTAATTTAAAATTAATTGTCCTAATCAATTAGTATATCATGGAATTTGATATACAACTAACTGGGATACATAGGAAATCTTTCTAAGGTTCTTGCCTAATACTTGACCTATCTCGTCCATTCCTTCATTTTCACATCATTTCTTTTTTTTCCTCACTACATGATGTTAAACTGAATGGAATAAGAAACTACATGGGATTTGATTCCCTATTAACCAAGTTATGTAAGAATTTTCTTTGATGTCAACATCTAGCTCGCAAAACCACCGTAATGGTTTCTAGGAACATACTTGGTAAGGATATGTAAAACCAAAATACAACATGCCTTTTGGGTCCTTCGGTCCACCTTTACGTAATTCTTTCATAAAATCTTTACAAGGAACCATCTTCCTAGACGTCCTCGTCTCTTGACATTAAAAAGAATGGTTAGGTCCACAACACCAACCATAAAAGCTGATCTTTCCAGTTATGTGCTATTGAAATACGTGGGTTTTAATTCATCTTGTGAGGATATGTAGAAAATCTGCCATTTGTGTTTGATCCAAAAATTTAAACAAATTCCAACCTCTTAGTTGATGGTAAAATCTAGAGTGCCTCATCACGTGGCCTAAACCACCATTGACTCAATAAATGACCATGAAATTCTTAATCCATCCACAAAAGTGTAATATTGATATAGAACCTTGAATACATATAGATATAAAAATTAACAAAGAACCTCAAATGCATATTGATGATCCTGAAACCATGTCTATTTATGATTGATTTTATCAAGGGGTAATACATAAACACATGATTTGGAGTGAACCATAGTTTTAAAAAATTATGAACATGTCTTAATACAATAATAGATTTATAGAAATGGTGTTAGGATCCCGAATACCCATCCCATTGACCAATGTGAGTTCTTAAGTGTCAATGGAGAAGTCATCCAACGAACGCCTAAATTTTAAAAATAGGCCCATGAATCTTGTATGTGAGAGCCATTTAGTGTTTCTAGCTACCTAAATAAACCAATAGGATACAATTTAATGATATTTTATATGAAATCGGTGATTATACAGAACTGAGCTCCCTGCTAAAATGAAGCATATGATGGAAACCTTTCTTCAGAAAAAAAAATGAGGAACTTGATGTTAATCCTTATCCACGTTGGAAGTTTTTTCTTGTATCAGACCCCTTCCACATCTAAATTGGAAGAGGGACATATACTATTGATAGTTACACATGTGATCATGAGACCCATACCAGCCCCACTACATATGATAAAATTACCAATAAGAATCTAGGTAGGGAAGATCAATATGAGGACTCCTTAGTGGAAGAAAAAAATGATATGTTTCTAAAGAAATGTAAATTAGAAAAGATAAAATACCAGTTATGTTTTTTCCCATAATCACTTCTCAGTTTGACATACCAAGAGTGTTTTTAGAAGAATTAATACATGACATTGGTCTCAATATTAGGATAAATTTCTAATATTTAAAGGAAAAATATGTTCCATATGATGGGTACATAAACTGTGTCAAAATATTGGTAGACCATTGTCATCAAATAGACCTATAATCCCCTCGGGATGTATTGCGACCATAATTATGGAAGATAATGAATGATCTTTAGCTAAATTACCTTAATGTTCTTCATAAATTATAGATCTTATCATTGAAACCAAATATGGTGTTCATTTCTAGGTATATGGAGTGAATGGAGCTTTATATTTTAACCCACACCACATTCTATAGAACCCATGGGAAATGGAATCAATTAATTATATCATCATAAGAGGGTTATTAAATGAACAACCAATTCATGAAAGGAGGTATGATCGATAAGAATTGTCATTTAGTAATTAAAAATAATGTTAGGATTGATTTGAGTAAGACTTTGAATGTATCCTCAACTGGATATAGAGAACATTTAGTAGGCTTCTTGCCTAAGGGAAACCAATCATCAAAAAAATTATATCCTCAGTATAAAATTATTCACATGCAAACCCGACCCCACATCATAGTCTCACCGAAATGGTAATGCATGAGATCAAGAAAGTGAGCATAGATGCAATGACCACCACATAACAGGATTTGGTCGAGCCTGTTGGGATATGACAACTTTTAAAAAAATCACCTATAAGACCAAAAAATAAGGGACATAGAATAAAAATTAAAGAAAATGAGAAACCCATACCCGTTGGGATGGGGGAATTTTTACCTCAACAACTCACTCATGGAATGTCAGTATTTTCCATTTTATGATGGATGAAAACTAGAGAGGTATTCCATTCTATCTCACCTCATGAATCATTGCCTCAAGAAAGTGGGCATGTGATATAGTTTTATAGATGTTACCTTAGAGATTTCCTTCACTCAAATTATCAAATAATATCATATAATGTCAGGGAAATAACAAATAAGGGACTCCAATGAACCTAATATTCATGAAATGGTATTCCAACGACAACTTATCTTGCACCAATAAATGTTGTGGATGTCAATATTATGATCCACATGGAAAAATATTTAAATAAAGAAGAGAGGGGAGAGGATGGTTCCATCTGGAATATGATTGGTACTAGGAAGGAAGGTGTGTGTACTCAAAACCAATGGCCTACCCAGAATATGGTTGTTCCCCCAGTCAAAACTCAACCACCACCTAAAAATTATGTAATAGATGGAAGCAAAAAATAAAGGTCATACATGTCCTACAACCACCTACTGCTAAGAATTATCCCATCACTCATGAGAAAATATTTTATGTACAAGAGGATGAAATGAAAGAGTTGAGGCAAAAAAATGCTGAGATTAATTAAAGAGGACATATCTTCAAATATTATACTTAGGTCGAGCCACAAAGTACAGTCTTAGTTGGTGCACCTAAAATAGGAGGGCTTTCCATGATAAATGAAGTAAGGCCAAGTCATCTTCCCAACATAACACCTAGTCAATCAATCTAACTAGACCCAATCATAAATGGATATGAATATTCCCCCATTAATGAAACAACTAGCATGAGTATAGTAAAATCCTCCAATGATACCCATGTTAAATATTTGACATAAGTGCTCATAGATCCAACACATTAAGTCTTTCCCCTTGCAATTCCCACCCATTCTTACGTTAAATAGGTCACACATCATGGAATGATTAATACCATTAAGTAATTGGAAGCTCAATTGGTAGACATCAAAGGTCATAAATATCCAAAATAGTAGGAACATAAACCTTATCACAACTAACTGAGTAATAATCTTCCACCACAAATTTCAGGAAACTCATGTTCCCAATTTTCAATAGAACTAGTTACCCAGAATAACTTCTGGTGCATTAAGTACTTTTTATTATCCTATAATGGGATCCCAAGAACAATAATATGTAGTGAAACTTATATTATCCTTGTGAACCCTACAATGTTCAGAATTTCTATGGTACAACAATTTTCCAACTTGGTCAATAATTGGATGGGGGATCTGTGGTGATAGTTCCTTCTATTGTTTAGTTCAACACTACCAGATAAAAAATAGTACAACCTCATGAACAACAAATTGTTGGATAATGAGAGAGTCTCAGACATCATTTCTGTGTGGAATAGTATTACCTACCAATTGAACTTATCACTCCCTCAGAATGACATGCTTGATATGTGCATCAATAACATCTATGATGATACAAAAACACCACTAATCCCAGTAAAATATATGATTAGGTTTCGAGATTTATCTATCATTTCTCAATGGATATAAGAATCCATAAAATGGAATAATATCCAGTTCATGGTAGCCCCACAAGTACCAGGAAATGATCAGGAAAATATAAAGTTGTGTTAGTCATGAATAATTTGTCCCACGTTCCTGCCCTAGCTTTGAGGTATGCACCATATCATATAGGCCCCCATGGGTTCCAAAGGTATCTTCCACCTCAACAATATGAGCATTGGGGGGCGGTGGAGATATTATTTTGAGAAAAAATGAATATTAACCACTTAAAATAGTAATTTTCTCTGTTTACTATAGATGAATAGAGATGAGAAATTCAGACATGATGACCAGAAAAATTATTATATCTTTCATTGGTTACTGGAAAAAACTATTCATGAATGTTTTTTCTTCATGGACCACCTAAAAAAATTTATAGATTCTGGGAAGTCAATCTTGGACCACCTCCATTACAAGTGGGATATGTTTCCACTGAGAACCCTAATGAAGTAAATTAGTGGAAATAAGTTGTTAACATAAGGAATCAGAAGTTCAATAGTTGGATTACCTAAAAAAACATCTACCTATCTTATGGTATTTCCCACAACAAAATTCAAGACACCAAATATTCTCCTAAATACTCCTACTACAACACATTCGATATCATATACCCCATAATCCTCCAAAAATTCAAATTTCGGGAATCTGTTGACCATAAAAGATAGAATCATGTGAAAGAAGATGAACTCTTGTTAAGGAAAAAGTCATCCTTGAACATCTTAGATTTAATTATAATAGATATAAATTAATCTTAACTACCCTGGAAAATGGAACCACCATAAGTTGATAGTAAGGTAGATTATTCATTAAAAGAAGAGTTAATTTTCATATCCATTAATTCCATTCACATAATCAACCTCTTTTCCAATAATGTATAAGTCTATAAAATTGAGTTCCTCACACCTGATCGGAGAAACATATTCTCATTATATAGAACTCAGGGATAACATAGAAGATGCAACCATGGTATAATCCACGATTATGGTGGAACTCATGTTCACACTATCAATGTTGTGGAAACTCATGAAAGATCCCTTAAACGTGCCCAACAAGAAAAAAAGATTCACCTGCATTAGAAAGATTCCAATCTAGGTTAATCATTTGAGAATATTCATTATATGATCACATGTTTTCTAACTTCCCCTGATGTGATGGGAGACCTGCTTAGCCCAATCCGTAAAGAATGGAAGAATGGCCAACTCCAATCCTAGGGTCGGTCTCTCCACATTAAATGTTTATGCGCCTAATGCACCTATGAAAGAGAATACCTGAACTGGGATGTGTCGGCATATATATTAAAAACATGAAACATTGAAATAATTATAATTAGTCTCGAATAATCTATGAATCCTTGATTCCCTAAATGTATTAGCATACCATTAGGAAACAGTCAAAGAAGCTTTGTTAATCCCTTTATTGTATGAATTCAATGTGGCCACCATCGAAATATATCAGACTGAGACCAACAATATAGAATTCCATGTGGTTATCTCATTCATGGATCATGATGAATATTCAATTAAGAAATGAAAAATAAAACCTTTATATGTGTCTTGATTGGTAAATGGTATTGATTAGAAAAATTACATCATTGATAATGGATCTAGAGTTAATCTCATCCCAGTGAAAACGCTTCGCCTACTGGGCCACAATGAGGATAACCTGAGAAAATCTACCACTAACATATTTATATATTAAAAGGGTGATCTAAACGATTAGTCCAAATCATTTTCAACACATGGTTTGAGGAAATATTATCTGACACATTATTTCTAGTGGTTCAGCGAAACACAGCTTCAAAGTCCATCATGTTAGGCCTAGGTTACATGAGATAGTAGAAATTCCTTCACCCTACCAATAATGCATCAAATATAGAAGTAATGGAAAAGTGGGATGTTATAAACCAAAAATTTAATTTTTGAATAATGTGAGACACATTATATAGATTTGGGATACTTTAAAAAAGGGAAAAATTCTTAGGTTGATGGTATGAACATGGTAACTTCACAAAATGGTTTTTATATGGTATCAAATGACCCCTTCAAACAGCTTCGTCAAGAATACATACTAGCCAGCAACTAGGATAGGTGTGTGAGACAAATCTTGGACACATATGTAATAGTCCACATGATTTCAGTCATGTCCACTGAGTCTAATGGTCTTGAAATATTCATTGACCATCAAGGAAATGATGAATTCTTGAATGGAAATTACCTCAATCCATCCTTATAGGTTTGGGAAAACCATTCCCAATTTATGTTGGATAAAAAGTATGAATACATCTCTATATATCCCATTCCATCTTCTAATGAAAATTCACCACTATTGTCTAGTTCAGAAGAAGATGTTTCATCTCCCAAATACCAAGATCTCGACTCCTCTACCAATTCTAAAGAGATCATCACAAGAATTGATTCTCTATTGATAATAGTGGAAGATGTGGAAGCAGATAAATAAGATTAGTTGGAGGATATTTTTGTTGACCCTCCAGATTTTGGGGAGGGGTTCTTTACCTGCATTGATGAACTCATGGAAATAATCCTGGGTATGGAAGATGATCAGCGGTCCACATTAATTATTGTGGCCTATTAATCCAAATAGAAAAAGGTATACACCTATTTCTAAAAGAAACATCAAGATTTATTCTCTTATAAATACATAGTAATTCTATGCCTCAATCCAGTTCTTTCCAATTGCCAACATGGATTTTCATAAGATCATCATGACTATAAAAAAGAGGCTAAATGGAAACATGTGACACATGATTCCAAGATTATGCTGAAGTGGAAGATCTCATAAAAAAACTTCATTTTAAGGTCCAATAACCCATATGATTGGAAAATATATTCCATGTCACAATGAATAATGAAAAAGTACGAGTTTTCATCAATTTCAGAGATCTCAACCGGCATTATTAGAAAGTTGGTTTTCAGTCTCGATTACTGTATTGTAGATTGATGCAACTACCAGATATCATGATTTCTCTTTCATGGTCCACTATTCAAGATAAAATAAAATCCATGTGGCCTACGAAGATTATCACTACAATACCATTAGGTCCCCCTTGGGATTTTTTTTCTATACAGTGATTCCATTTGGATTGAAGAATTATGGATCCACATATCTACATTCCATGCATCGCATCTTCAACACCTTCATGGGAATGTTCATTGAATTATGTGTTGATGAACTGTGGAAAAAATCAATATAATTATTGGAACACCTATCAAATCATGAAATTTTATTAGACAAATTAAGACCACAATGTCTTAAAACAACCCCCTTAAAATGTGCTTTTAGTGTTACCTCATGGAAATTCCTTGGATTTATCGTATTCCATTTGGGAATTGAATTATATTCAAAACAATTAAAGGATACCACTGTTATTTCACTCCATTAAAACCTCACTATGTTTAGATGTCTTTAAAGACACTTGGACTACATTCGATGCTTCATATCTAATCTTTAAGAATATTTTTCTTTGACATGAATGATGAAAAATACGGTTCAATGTAACATCCCAGGTAAATAAATAATATTACATTATAATGTTTATAAATATTTGTGAATAAAATGTTAATATTACATTAAAGTTAATGCTATGATCGATGGCATACCCTATACACAACAACAAGTTTCTTTGAAATCCTACGTTGCACACTAATAATATAACAATATTATAATAGTTAATGCCTAGTCGTTGTAATAGAGGGAATGAACAGAAATAACTAAAAATTAATTACATATGTTTTTTAATTTTTTTTCCATTATCCAATAAATGTGAGAGGCTTAAAATCCAAATGAATCCAATTTTAAGAATAAGTACTCTAATATTTTTTTAAAGATTGTTTTACCGCCTTTTGATGGCGATCTTTTTTTAAATCAAAATTTTGACAATTTTAAAAGCACTATTTGTCAAAATAAACATATTCTTTATGATTGGGATATTCAAATTTACGTTGGTTAAATTTTGGTATGTTACTTACGATGTTCATATTTTTTAATTAACAATGAAAAATATTTCATTTTACATCAAAACTACTTTTCCATTTAATATAAATATAAGGATAGATTATATTTTTAATTGGTTTTAAAGTTTTATTAGAATATATTTTTACAATTTAATTCAATGGTGGTCATTATAATTAATTTCACTTTGAAAATTAACCTAAACCAGTGCCAAACTTTTTATAGATTTTGCTTTCAAATAACCCGCTATTTGTTTTGACAGCCAGAATTAACTATATGATTTATTAATGAAACATATATGTTTTGAATTTGGTAAAATTGACATAATTTCTAAATTTGAAATATCAAATATATCTTAGTGTTAATTTTTGGTATTTTTCTGATAATGCTTTTTTTAATGAATAGTGAAAAATACAGTTTTTAATTTAAAACTGCCTTTTCATCCAATTCATTTATATATTTATACTGTAATTTTGATTGTTTTTAATATATAATTTAATTATGTTTTTATCACTTAATAAATTATTTTTCATTGGAATTAATTTCACTTTTCAATTGGATGTAAAAACAAGTCAAACTTTTGATAAATTTTACTTCTTAAAAACTCGTCTTTTGTTTTGACAACGAGATTATCTTTTAAATTAAATACTACAGTTTATTTGTTTTGAATTTGATAAAATAGATTCCATATTTGGAATCAGAAGGTCCAAATTATGTAATTAATACTCTTTTGTTTTGGACATTATGAATAGTAACGACGGTAATTATCTTTAATTATCATGTTTAATTAGTAATCGGGTAATTAAGGGTAAGAAAATAATATTATAAAAATATAAAATGACCCCACCATGTGTCCTAATTCTATTTTTGGTGTCATGGAAGACCATGGGATGACTTGTTCCATCCTTGGGACACTATTTAATCACTTTAGTGTGATAGTGACCTTTTATCATATTTTTTTAAATGAAAGAAAAATGTAACCAAAGTATGTAACACCTAAGTAAAATAATTTTAATTTTGTCTAGATAAACAAAATCTTAGACTATAAATATTAATTGGAAATATAAAAAGAGTTCCTACATCCAAGTATTTTTTTTAAAATAAATTTATACATTAAATAAATGAAATTATTTTTGACATCATGATGATGCAGCGATTACCTCATTAATGAACGATTTAAATAAAATGAAAAGATAATGTAAAATCTAAGACTTAAACTTGGAAAAATCCTATTGTATGAGTATATTTCGATCCCTTATCACCTTATCCTAGAACTATATCAATGGGGGACCTTTAAAATGTAACACCCCAAGCTTCTACGGTACGCTTCTCTTTGAATAATGTGATAGCGTGTGTTGTACGCAACACCGAGTTCTAACACACCATAACTAATCAAACTAGCCGTTATGAATAGTAACAACTACTTTTTGAAATTATATATATTTTATATTTGAAAATGGACTTCATTTTTTGATTCGGAATATCGAATTTAGCCTAAGGTGAAATTTTGGTACATTTCGGATAACTTTCATATTTTGATGAATAGTGAAAATTACTAAATTTTAATTAAAAACAACTTTTTTAATCAAAATAATTAATAGTGATAAATTATGAATTTGAGTGGTTTTAAAGTATATTTAGAATATATTTTTACCATTTAATATAATGTTGGTCATTGGACATAATTTTACAATTAAACCGAACATAAACAAGTGTCAATCTTTTGATAGTTATTATCTCTTAAAAACACGCTTTTTGTTTTGACAACGGGAATTAATTTTAAATTAATTTCTGCCACTTCTGTGTTTTGAATTTAGGAAAATGGATTCCATATTTGGAATCAGGATTTTCAAATTGTGTAAATAGGTAACTTTTATTTTTAGACATTTTGAATAATTACTGCGGTAAATATTTTATTTACCATGGTTAAGGGTAAATCCGGTAAATAAGGGTTAAAAAAATAATATTATAATTATACTAAATTACCCTAAAACGTGTCTTAACCCTATTGGTTGATACATGGTCGACCATGGAAATCTTTGGGTCTATTTTGGGACCCCATGGATCCACTTGTAAGGGATAATGACACATTATTTTAATTTAGTTAAAATGAATACAAAAATGACACAAGCATATATCTTTTAGAACAACAATTGTTACATAAGGTTATATATGTTGGATTTTAGATTATAAATATTCATTAGAAAGATAAAAAGATTTCCTACATAATTATAATTTATTTATAATTTTTAGACAATAAATAATTTATTTTATATATGACACAATGATGATGCAGTAATTACTATAATAGTGAAAAATTAAAATAAATGATATTAAAAATACCCAAATAAATATAATATGAAACTTTTAATGAATTAAAATAATTGTATAGGATAATATGATATATTAGGATTGATTTAATTGACTTTGTTCGAAGTAATCAATCTGTTATGAGTTTCAAAAAAATCAACTATTGAATAGTGTCAAAATTGACAAAAAAGAGTTCTTAAACAAATATTATATTATTAATTGATATTAAATTCCTAAAAATATAAGGTTCGGCCAAGAGACTTATATCATGATAGTTTCATCATTAATGTACCGCTTGGGGGTCGCTTGGATGTATTTAGTAAGTTTATTAACCATATTATATAAAAATACAAAGAGACATTGTAAAAGTGAAACTAATTAACTTAGAGTTAATACTTAAAGATAAGGTTAATATAAGTACCCAAACCTGTATAAATTCTATTGGTTGAGTGGTTTTCGACCTATCCCCACCTTAACCTTTGAATAATCAACTTTTGATCCATTAGAAACCGAATATGAATTTATTATAAATTAATATTTCTAGCTTTTCCAAAGGTGCCCCTCACCCCTCTTATAAAAGGGCACTCCTCCTTCTCTTTTCTTCACACCTTCAAAGCCTTTTGGTTAGGCCAAAATCTGCCCAAATACTCTCCCAACATCCCTCACTACAACCTAGAGGCCTTAGTTTGATCATAAAGCCAACCTATGGAGCCATTTTGATCAAATCAAAAGGAAGAACCCGAAGAAGAGGTAATGATTTCACCACCCTTCTCCAAGTTCATTTCTTCTTCCACTTCTTCTTCCTTTGTTCTTACCATTCTAAAATAATAACTCCAGTATCTCACATATACTGTGATGTTATTATAAATATGGTACAATCATATTCAGTATTCTATCCACCCTTTGACTAACATGTCACCATACGTGCGTACGTATGGATTACCATCTCCACGTCGTGGTGTAATTGTTATTCAATATAATATTATTTGGATGGGTATAATACTGATGTGTAACTCATGGAAATAATAAATATAACATGTTAATTATTCTGTATATATGATATACCATCCATTTATATATTATTTTAATATCAAAAGAATGATATTGTCGCTCGTGCGTACGTACGGACTACCGTCTCCACGAACGCGATGAGATTCATTCTCCATCGTATCCATTCAAGTATAATTATCATTTGATGATTTAAAAATGATGTTTAAGGACTGGATATCATTCTGGATATGAATAAGATACAAAAACCATGGCTTATGTAACAAAACATATAAAAGAAAATGAGTAAGTTAACTCCCAAAACGACGATAATTCTAAGATATTATTAACAAATCAATGTTAAAAGATCATATATGATATCATATTATTATATATGATTCTTGTATAATTTAATAACAACTATTTCACCATTATACAGGAGGTTAACCTACCCCAACCAAGGAAAAGTACAAGGTAAGGGTTTACTTTACAACCTCTTCATTATCCAAGGTTGTTTATACGTAATAATCTACGGGGATCTCTTTATCATCCACATCCATGTTTCTTAAAAATGCATTTCAAAACATTTTTACTATTTACTAGAATATGATTTAAAGTCATTTATACCCTTTTTGACTTTTATAAGTGGTTTATAAAGGAATCTTCCGGTCGTTTTCAAAACAAGGTCCTTTTTAACCTTTTCGACAGAATTAAGGTAAGAATGTTTTTTTTAACTTATACGGCGGGTGCGGCTATTTTCCGCCGTTATAAAATCTTCAAAGCTTCCCTTACAAGCATATAAGAATATTTTCAAAGAAAATGTTTTATTTTATATGGATCTTAAATTATTTCAAAATAAAAGGAGATATTTCTTTAAAAAGATTTTTGATTTCATCTATGTCAACATCCTTTGATGGATTTTAAGATTATTTGAAGTTGATTTATTATGATACAAAACATATATATTGTATTGAAGGTTTTGTGATATGTTTGACTGTGGATGTGCTATTTTTATACCATTCATAGTTTATGGTGAAATTATTTAAATTTCGTATGCTTGTTTTAATACGAATGTTTATGTTATGTTTAAACCTTTTCATATGGGAATGCATTGGACTTAATATGTGACGGGTGGAGCCCGCTATAGCTCCTCGATGCATCGGTAGGTCTCATGAGACAAACTAGTGTCTTGGCAGAAGGCCTTGACAAAATCTTATTTGTATTCTTGGCACGAGGCCTTGGCTACGTGGTTATGATAGTCTGGCATTATGCATTCCAACATTATGAAAGTGGTTATTGATTTTTGCATGTGATTATTCGATTAGTAGAATATCCATGTGAATAAGTAAATGGCATATTTCATTTTATTTATGCCATACCATGTTGAAAGTTCATGTTTGAAAGGATTTTGTTTTAGTTATACATTGCCTTAAAAGTATATTCTTATTTATAAAAGTTTCCGCTATATTGTTATCCTTACTGGGCATTTGAGCTCACCCCTTTTCTATGTTTTATTTTTCCCAGGAAGTGAAGATGTAAGTTATGAATGACCTGCAGGGATATTATGAGGGGATTATAGTGTGGACTGTGGAAACATTATGTTGTTGTAGTAGTTTTTCATTTTATGATGTAATGTAAAACTTATGAATATATCTAGTGTTTCCAAGGCTACTAAACCAATCGGTCTTTCGAGATTTGATCTTTCTTGTGATCATGCCAATGTTATGTAATGATGCACCGACTCTAGGCAACTAGGGTCGGGGCGTTACAGTTGGTATCAGAGGAAGTTTAGTACAAACCTTGGAAGATAGATTTAGATAAACTCTGATTAGATCACGTAGACCTAAGATGAACTTTGAGTATTAGTATAGAAGAACTTCCTAGAATTTTGGTATTGTAGAGATTTTGTGAGTTTTCCGAGCAATACATCCCTGTCTGGATACGAGCAGGTAGAGGCGGCTCTGGCACAGATGTACCTAGGGGTAAAACCCGAAAACACCGCTTTGAGCTAGACTCGAACAGGAACTGGTGCACGACAACGGGCCTTGCTGCACTCTTGGTTATGAAACTCCTGGGGGATATGCTTAGGATAACTCTCATTTTCTTTACAAATCATTTTTAAGGGATTATGAGTATATACATCCTCAAAGAAAAAAAAATTCTTATGATTATAGATTATATCCATAAACAGTTCAATTTATGTTAAGTGTTTTATAAGTATGGGATTATGTATTTTGATTCATAAACTGATCTAGTTTATGCCATTGTTTAGAAATGGCTCCTAGTGGAAGAAATGGAAACCGTATCAATGCACGCACTCCATGTATGGATTTCCCTCCTGCTCAAGATAATTATAGTGGGGCTGGTGATGCAACTGGTGCTGATCAGCTAATCACCATACTGGGACAACTTACTCAGGTTATGAATAATAACCTTACCCGTATGGAGCACCCTGATCCGCAGCGTGGAGGATCAATGTTAGATCGATTCATGAGGCAACAACCACCAATGTTCAATGGGAATACAAATCCCTTAGTAGCTGAGCAATGGATATTTTCCCTAGAGAAAATATTTCAGGCTTTGGGGAGCAGTGAAAGGGAAAAAGTTATCATGGTAGTTTACCGCCTCACAGGAGATGCTGATCAATGGTGGTCATTGATTAAGAACATGAAGGAAGATGATGAAGTATCAAATATGGAATGGAGGGAGTTCAAAGATCTGTTTTTAGAAAAATACTTCCCTCGCGACCATCGAGCAGATATGGAAAGACAATTTCTGAGTCTGAGACAAAAGGAGGATGAGAATGTCACAAAGTATGAGGCTAACTTTACAAGGTTAGAGAGGTATGCTAGAGATTGTATTCGCAACCCAAGAAGTAAGATTGATCGTTTCTTAGATGGGTTAAAACCATTTCTCCGTCGAGCATTAGTCTCACAATCCTTTTTATCGTACGAAGACATTGTCTCATGTGCTATCAAGACCGAAAATGAATTCTCTAGGTCTTATGACTTTAAAGCAAAGCAAGAGAAGAAGAGACCTACTGATCAATCTGGGAATGGAAATAAGGGGAAGAAGGGAAAGGTTGAATATCCATCTTGTGGTAAATGCGGGAAGAAACATCCTGGTACTTGCTTGAAGGGAATGGGAGTCTGTTACAAGTGTGGTGAAAAAGGCCACCAAGCTCATGATTGCAAGGGGATGAAGGAAGCTACCAACGTTCAGGGATATAATTGTAGGGAGATGGGGCATTATGCAAATTCATGTCCTAAGCGTCAGGAGAACTTACCTCAGAAAAGGCCAAGGGATCAAGGCCAGGCTTATGCTATCACTACTGCTGAGGTAGAAGCTCCGAAAGACGTGGTGGCAGGTAATTTAATGGTTTCCTCAAGTTTAGCAAATGCATTATTTGATTCTGGATCATCGCATTGTTTCATATCTTCCCAGTTTGCTAAGAAAATTAGATATTTCCAATTTGATTTAATAAAGGAGTTGTCAGTTAAAACTCCTAAGGGAAGTATCGTTACAACAAAGTTTTGTGAATCAGTCCCCATTAGAGCACATAAATTTTCTTTATCTGCTGATCTCATCGTCATACCTATGATTGAGTTTGATATAATCCTCGGTATGGACTGGCATTCAGACTATGATGCGAAGATTTATTGTAAGAAGAAAGAGGTTATGATTCTTGATGATAATGATAAGGAACACCTTATTTTTAGAGCAGAATCATCACCACCTAATTCTTATTTAGATCCACCCTCAATAGCTCAACTTAATTCAATTATTGGGGAGGAAGAGAATGAAATAACTGCGGGTGAGGAAAGGAATGTTCAAATAGAGGATGTACCTGTTGTGAAAGAATTTGTAGATGTATTTCCAGAAGATTTACCTGGACATCCTCCAGAACGAGAAGTTGAGTTTTCCATTGATTTGATTCCTAGATCAAGGCCTATATCGAAGACCCCTTATAGAATGGCCACTGTAGAGTTAGTCGAACTAAAGAAACAACTAGAGGAATTGAGTAATAAGGTATTTATTCGCCCTAGTGTTTCTCCATGGGGAGCCCCTGTTCTTTTTGTCAAAAAGAAATATGGTTCTATGAGGTTATGTATCGACTACAGGGAGATCAATGCTATAACAGTAAAGAACAAGTATCCCCTACCCCGTATTGATGATTTATTTGACCAACTGCATGTAGCTCAATACTTTTCAAAGATTGACCTTCGATCTGGATACCATCAGTTGTGTGTGAAGAAGGAAGACATTCCGAAGACATCATTTCGAACCAGGTACGGGCATTACGAGTTTACTGTAATGCCGTTTGGATTGACTAATGCTCCCTCTGTATTCATGGATCTGATGAATAGAGTTTTCAAGGAGTATCTCGATGAATTTGTGGTGGTATTTATTGATGATATCTTTGTATACTCCAAAACCTACGAAGATCATGAAAATCACTTGCGCATTATCTTAAAGACTCTGAGGAGGCATGAATTATATGGGAAGTTTAGCAAGTGTGAATTCTGGCTTCAGGAGATTTCTTTTCTTGGCCATATTGTCTCTAAAGATGGGATATCTGTTGATCCTTCTAAGACCAAGGCAATCCAAGAATGGCCAGCACCTACGAGTATAACTGAGGTACGTAGTTTTATTGGTTTGGCAGGTTATTATCGACGTTTCGTCCAGAATTTTGCCCGATTGGCTAACCCATTAACGAAGCTCACACGTAAAGGGGTTAAATTTGTTTGGACAAAAGAGTGTGAAGAATGTTTCGAAGAACTGAAGAGAAGATTAGTCAATGCTCCTATATTGACTCTACCATCGGGGAATGATGGGTTCGTTATTTATAGTGATGCATCGAAGAAAGGACTTGGTTGTGTCCTTATGCAGAATGATAGAGTTATTGCCTATGCATCACGACAGTTGAAAATTCATGAACAAAACTATCCTACTCATTATCTTGAGTTAGCAGCTGTAATCTTTGCTTTGAAGATATGGAGGCACTACCTCTATGGTGAAAAATGTGAGATTTATACTGATCACAAGAGTTTGAAGTATATTTTCTCACAAAAAGAACTCAACATGAGGCAAAGGAGATGGCTTGAATTACTCAAGGATTATGATTGTACGATACACTACCACCCAGGGAAGGAAAACAAGGTGGCAGATGCTTTGAGTAGAAAAGACCATGGAGTTTTGAACAATATGAGAATTGAAAAGGATCCAATTTTTATGGATCTAGTGAAGATGGACATGGGAATAACCAGGGAAGGTGAAACATCAATGCTTTTTCAAATGGTTGCCAAACCATCTTTACTAGAAAGGATTAAGAGTTCTCAGACCGATGATGAAGAATTCCAAAAGAAGATTAAATCTGTGAATGATGGGAGATTGAGAGACTTTGTGTATGAAGATGGAATTTTGAAATTCGGGAAGAGACTTTGTATTCCCAATATACCTGATCTAAAAAGGGAATTGCTGGATGATGCTCATAGTTCCAATTTCTCTATACACCATGGGAGAACCAAAATGTATAGATATTTGAAGGAACATTTTTGGTGGGACAACATGAAGAGGGAGATTGCTGATTTTGTGTCAAGATGTATGGTTTTTCAACAAGTGAAAGCTGGAAGGCAACAGCCTGGAGGAGTCATGCAACCTCTTCCCATACCAGAGTGGAAATGGGACAATGTTACGATGGACTTTGTCATGGGGCTACCAAAGACTCCTAGAAGGAACGATGAAATATGGGTTATTGTTGATCGTCTTACCAAGACAACACATTTTCTTGCTATAAGAGAAGATCTACCCCTGGAACGTCTAGAAAGACTATATATTAATGAAGTTGTGAGACTACATGGAGTACCCCTATCGATTGTTTCTGATCGTGATCCCCGTTTTACTTCAAGATTCTGGAAAAGTCTTCAGAAATCCCTAGATACTGAACTTCATTTGAGCACTGCTTACCACCCTCAGACAGACGGACAATCAGAACGGACTATTCAAACCTTAGAAGACATGTTGAGATCTTGCTCACTTAACTTTCAGGGTATGTGGGATCAATATTTACCTCTGGTAGAAGTTTCCTATAACAATAGCTTCCATTAGAGTATTCAGATGGCACCATATGAAGCGTTATAAGGAAAGAGATGTCGTACACCAACCTGTTGGGATGACGTTGGTGAAAGAAAACTTGAAGGCCCAGAACTGGTGGAGGAAACGGTGGAAAAGGTGAATGTAATCCAAAATCACATCAAAGCAGCTCAAAGTAGGCAGAAGAGCTATGCCGATAATCGAAGGAAGGATTTGGAATTTCAAGTCGGTGATCATGTTTTCCTGAAGGTATCTCCGTGGAAGGGAGTCATACGTTTTGGTAAGAAAGGTAAATTGAGTCCCAGGTACATCGGACCTTTCGAAATTCTAGAACGAATTGGGGTTGTAGCTTACCGATTGGCAATGCCGCCAAGTCTCTCCAAAGTTCACGATGTGTTCCACGTATCTATATTGAGGAAATACATGCCTGATCCAACACATGTACTCACCTATGAGGAATTAGAACTGGAACCCGATCTGTCTTATTGCGAAGAGCCTGTCAAGATTCTTGATATGAGAGAACAAGTGCTGAGAAACCGGACGACGCGTCTGGTAAAAGTTTTGTGGAGAAACCATAAGATGGAAGAGGCAATGTGGGAACCCGAGGAACTTATGATGAAGAACCACCCAAGTCTTTTTAAGCAGTAATACCCTAGAAATTGCGAGGAGGCAATTATTTGAAGGAGGGGAGAATGTAACACCCCAAGCTTCTACGGTACGCTTCTCTTTGAATAATGTGATAGCGTGTGTTGTACGCAACACCGAGTTCTAACACACCATAACTAATCAAACTAGCCGTTATGAATAGTAACACCTACTTTTTGAAATTATATATATTTTATATTTTAAAATGGACTTCATTTTTGGATTCGGAATATCGAATTTAGCCTAAGGTGAAATTTTGGTACATTTCGGATAACTTTCATATTTTGATGAATAGTGAAAATTACTAAATTTTAATTAAAAACAACTTTTTTAATCAAAATAATTAATAGTGATAAATTATGAATTTGAGTGGTTTTAAAGTATATTTAGAATATATTTTTGCCATTTAATATAATGTTGGTCATTGTACATAATTTTACAATTAAACCGAACATAAACAAGTGTCAATCTTTTGATAGTTATTATCTCTTAAAAACACGCTTTTTGTTTTGACAGCGGGAATTAATTTTAAATTAATTTCTGCCACTTCTGTGTTTTGAATTTAGGAAAATGGATTCCATATTTGGAATCAGGATTTTCAAATTGTGTAAATAGGTAACTTTTATTTTTAGACATTTTGAATAATTACTGCGGTAAATATTTTATTTACCATGGTTAAGGGTAAATCCGGTAAATAAGGGTTAGAAAAATAATATTATAATAATACTAAATTACCCTAAAACGTGTCTTAACCCTATTGGTTGATACATGGTCGACCATGGGAATCTTTGGGTATATTTTGGGACCCCATGGATCCACTTGTAAGTGATAATGACACTTTATTTTAATTTAGTTAAAATGAATACAAAAATGACACAAGCATATATCTTTCAGAACAACAATTATTACATAGGGTTATATATGTTTGATTTTAGATTATAAATATTCATTAGAAATATAAAAAGATTTCCTACATAATGATATTTTATTTATAATTTTTAGACATTAAATAATTTATTTTATATATGACACAATGATGATGCAGTAATTACTATAATAGTGAAAATTAAAATAATTGATATTAAAAATACCCAAATAAATATAATATGATACTTTTAATGAATTAAACTAATTTTCTAGGATAATATGATATATTAGGATTGATTTAATTGACTTTGTTCGAAGTAATCAATCTGTTATGAGTTTCACAAAAATCAACTATTGAATAGTGTCAAAATTGACATAAAAGAGTTCTTAAACAAATATTATATTTTTAATTGATATTAAATTCCTAAAAAATCTAAGGTTCGGCCAAGAGACTTATATCATGATAGTTGCATCATTAATGTACCACTTGGGGGTCTCTTGGATGTATATAGTATGTTTATTAACCATATTATATAAAAATACAAAGAGACATTGTAAAAGTGAAACTAATTAACTTAGAGTTAATACTTAAAGATAAGGTTAATATAAGTACCCAAACCTGTCTAAATTCTATTGGTTGAGTGGTTTTCGACCTATCCCCACCTTAACCTTTGAATAATCAACTTTGGAGCCATTAGAAACCGAATATGAATTTATTATAAATTAATATTTCTAGCTTTTCCAAAGGTGACCCTCACCCCTCTTATAAAAGGGCACTCCTCCTTCTCTTTTCTTCACACCTTCAAAGCCTTTTGGTTCGGCCAAACTCTGCCCAAATACTCTCCCAACATCCCTCACTACAACCTAGAGGCCTTAGTTTGATCAGAAAGCCAACCTAATGATCCCTTTTGATCAAATCAAAAGGAAGAACCCGAAGAAGAGGTAATGATTTCACCACCCTTCTCCAAGTTCATTTCTTCTTCCACTTCTTCTTCCTTTGTTCGTACCATTCTAAAATAATAACTCCAGTATCTCACATATACTGTGATGTTATTATAAATATGGTACAATCATATTCAGTATTCTATCCACCCTTTGAATAACATGTCACCATACGTGCGTACGTACGGCTTACCGTCTCCACGTCGTGGTGTAATTGTTATTCAATATAATATTATTTGGATGGGTATAATAATGATGTGTAACTCATGTAAATAATAAATATAACATGTTAATGATTCTGTATATATGATATACCATCCATTTATATATTATTTTAATATCAAAAGAATGATATTGTCGCTCGTGCGTACGTACGAACTACCGTCTCCACGAACGCGATGAGATTCATTTTCCATCGTATCCATTCAAGTATAATTATCATTTGATGATTTAAAAATGATGTTTAAGGACTGGATATCATTCTGGATATGAATAAGATACAACAACCATGGCTTATGTAACAAAACATATAAAAGAAAATGAGTAAGTTAACTCCCGAAACGACGATAATTCTAAGATATTATTAACAAATCAATGTTAAAAGATCATATATGATATCATATTATTATATATGATTCTTGTATAATTTAATAACAACTATTTCACCATTATACAGGAGGTTAACCTACCCCAACCAAGGAAAAGTACAAGGTAAGGGTTTACTTTACAACCTCTTCATTATACAAGGTTGTTTATACGTAATAATCTACTGGGATCTCTTTATCATCCACATCCATGTTTCTTAAAAATGCATTTCAAAACATTTTTACTATTTACTAGAATATGAGTTAAAGTCATTTATACCCTTTTTGACTTTTATAAGTGGTTTATAAAGGAATATTTCGGTCGTTTTCAAAACAAGGTCCTTTTTAACCTTTTCGACAGAATTAAGGTAAGAATGTTTTTTTTAACTTATACGGCGGGTGCGGCTATTTTCCGCTGTTATGAAATCTTCAAAGCTTCTCTTACAAGCTTATAAGAATATTTTCAAATAAAATGTTTTATTTTATATTTATCTTAAATTATTTCAAAATAAAAGGAGATATTTCTTTAAAAAGAATTTTGATTTCATCTATGTCAACATCCTTTGATGGATTTTAAGATTATTTGAAGTTGATTTATTATGATACAAAACTTCTATATTGTATTGAAGGTTTTGTGATATGTTTGACTGTGGATGTGCTATTTTTATACCATTCATAGTTTATGGTGAAAGTATTTACATTTCGTATGCTAGTTTTAATACGAATGTTTATGTTATGTTTAAACCTTTTCATATGGGAATGCATTGGACTTAATATGTGACGGGTGGAGCCCGCTATAGCTCCTCGATGCATCGGTAGGTCTCATGAGACAAACTAGTGTCCTGGCACAAGGCCTTGACAAAATCTTATTTGTAGTCTTGGCACGAGGCCTTGGCTATGTGGTTATGATAGTCTGGCATTATGCATTCCAACATTATGAAAGTGGTTATTGATTTTTGCATGTGATTATTCGATTAGTAGAATATCCATGTGAATAAGTAAATGGCATTATTTCATTTTATTTATTCCATACCATGTTAAAAGTTCATGTTTGAAAGGATTTTGTTTTATTTATACACTGGCTTAAACGTTTATTCTTATTTATAAAAGTTTCCGCTATATTGTTATCCTTACTGGGCATTTGAGCTCACCCCTTTTCTATGTTTTATTTTTCCCAGGAAGTGAAGATGTAAGTTAGGAATGACCTGCAGGGATATTATGAGGGGATTATAGTGTGGACTGTGGAAACAATATGTTGTTGTAGTAGTTTTTCATTTTATGATGTAATGTAAAACTTATGAATATATCTAGTGTTTCCAAGGCTACTAAACCAATCGGTCTTTCGAGATTTGATCTTTCTTGTGATCATGCCAATGTTATGTAATGATGCACAGACTCTAGGCAACTAGGGTCGGGGCGTTACATAAAATACGAAAATCATTTTATAATAATGTAACTTTTCTTGACTTTCCATTAGTGCCCCTCCTCTCCTCATATAAAAGGGCCCCACCTATACCACCTTACCAAAACCCCTCAAGCCTTTGGATCAGCCAACCCTTGCCTATTTCATATCTCCACATCCCTATATTCATCATTGAAGCCTCAACTTTGGCAGAATTATTTTCAAGAAACCCTTTTGGTTCAAACCAAGAGGAGTTGCCCGATTTAAAGGTAATGTCTTCACTTGTGTTCTCTTTTTTTATTTTTTTTATCCAACCCCTTAAACACTTTTTATTCCATTATTTTGTAACAACACCAGTATCTTCAATATACTAGGATGTTTTAATGTGAATTATTCTAGCTACACTTACACACACCTTCGTCTAATGGTTAATGAACATACTGTTTCTGTGGATGGCGAATTACTACCTCGCGAAACGATGATTGTTAAATCTTCTCTTAACTCCTTTTATGGTGGCCATTATTATGTAACTGTGTTTTATATATGATATATATGGTATTTTTGTTTCCTATATGATTCTGTATTTTATATTTAAAACATTCCTTTATGCTTTTCATGTCGTGCAAATGCTATAATTTCTTACGAGGAACTATGGACTACCGCCCCCTCAAGTGATGTGACTCGTTCATGCAATAAATGGAATGTATAAAGAATGAAATTAATGAACTTATGTGACATATATAACATATATATTATACTGGAATTATAATATATATATCTCTCAATTATTTTTAATTCCATTAATATGACAATGAAATAAAAGTAGCGTTCATGCGGACGTACGACCTACCGTCTCCATGAACGGTGCATTTAAATTCTTTTTATCTCCAAATGTTATGGAATATTATAAAATGAATATATAATGGATATATATGATATTTAAATCATTAATACTATTCTATAGATGATTCACTTATAACTAAATGGATAATTCTTTTCAAACAAGTTCATTTTTGACTCATGTACCAAACATCGACAAAAACATTTGATATGAACTCATATAATTAACTAATTATTATAACATTATAATATGTGATATGAATTGACTAATAAACTTTAACGGAGTTACGTGAGGAATTATAAATTGACAAAATTTTATTATTCAGCAATATAAATAAGCGAACAAGACAAGTCAGAATTGAGGTAAGGGATCCGACCTCTCTCTTTCTTCTCAAGTACCCTTTTTTCTGTCATTTCATTGATGATCCATGTTCTTATGTTGGAGGATGTTATTTTATATTAACCATACATTAATTTTTATTTTTATATGATGATATATCCCTTCTTACTCTCACTGATTCATTTTTTTGAATTTTTATGTGGCGTCGTTAGGCTGCCGAATTTTCATAAGGGATTTGACATCTCTCTTTCTTTTTAAGTACTCTTTTTTATGTAACTTAATTTGAGCTCCTCTTTCTTATGTTGGGGGATGATATTTTGTATTCCTATTTATGTAAATTTTTTGTTAATATTATGAGAGACCCTATTTTATCTCATCAATCCACTTTTGGACGTTTTATGTGGTGTCGTTAGGCTGCCGAATTTTCATAAGGGGATTTTTATCTCACTTTTTATTACTATGAGATTCATGCTACATTGGCCACAATTTCCTTTTGTGTGGTGTATATAATGCCCATTATTTTACTATTTGTATAACATACTCTCATTTATGGTTAGTTACATATTCATTGTATGACCCTTCTTTCATGGGGTGTACGTTTCGAAAGTTGCCCAAATCGGTAAGGGAACCTTTCACACTCCTCTTTTAAAAAGACTTATTTTGTTATGTATTTTAATTTAAATATTTTTATGTTGGGATATGTTCTTCTATATCCTTATTGATTTAAATTTTATTTCCAAATGATGAGATACCATTTTCTCTCTCATCAACTAATTTTATGAATTTTAATGTGACGCTGTTAGGCTGTCGAATTTTACCAAGGGAACTTTTTAACCAAATTTCGATTTCTTTGGGTTCAACATGTAGTTGTTGAATATGTCATCCTTTGAATATGTGTGAATGAAAATTTATTGTTTTACACTTAATATCAACTTATATTTGGTGTATTTATATTTTTCACACATAATTTTGAGATTGATTTATCCTTAATTTAAGGATACCTTCTTTATAAGGGATTTCATCTCATTTTACATTTCTATTGAGACTTCATTATTGTTATGCACCAGTTCACTCTTTTATCAAGTATATACTATAATTTGGAATATTTTATCCTGAATCCCTTTATTCTCATGATATTATAAAGTTCTGATTAAATGTTATTCCTCAATTATTGTATTCACGTGTCTCTCATTTTGTTAAAAACCCTTTAACTAAAATATCTTTTTAAATGTTTTAATGATTTATTATTATAAATATTTCTCATAAATATCCATGTTTTCTAAATGGTTTTAAAGATTTATTGATATGGATATTAATGGTATAAAATTTTAAAATCATCAAAGTGATATGGGGCACTTTTATTTAAAAATATCTTTATTAAATGTTTTAAATGGTTTTGAAAATGGTTTTAAAAATGGATTCATTATTTCAATATCTTAAAATGTTATATTATTATTAAAATGTGGGAATGTTATATTTCCTTTATGATTATGTTATGTGATATGATTTTGTTATGGTTCTTGGGCATTGTTATGAAGACGGGTGGTTCCGTGATAAACTATGGGTGGGTGAGCCTGATATAGCTCTCCAATGTATTGGGTAACACGAAGGAGTTAAACGTTATGGTTTATCCGAAGAGATTTAGGGAATATATCATGATGGGTATTCCAAACGTAACCATGAGGGTTACTCCCTACATAATAATGTTATGAATTCCTTATGTTATATTTATGTCTTATGATTTCTATGAGTTATTCATAAATCTTATGATTTCATGAGGTATGATAACGTGATTATGTTTTATGAGTAATGTGTGATTTCATTGATTATTATGTATACATGGACTAATGTTTTCATTCTGTATTGTTATAACCCTTACTGAGCTTTTTATGCTCATACCATGTTTTTTTGAAATGTTTTTCACAGGACATAAAGTTGAATAGGGTCAAAGACAGGATCATGGAAATGTTAGGTTGTCTAAAACAAGGAACTATACATGACTCTTTTGTTCAAGAGTTTTTATTTTTGTGAAAAAATGGAAGCTGAGTGGATGTGTCTACTTTTTAACCTTTGAGATGTAATAGTTATGTCCTAATTCTATAAAACTCTAAAACTAAAAATATCCTCAATGTGAATTATTCATTTAATTCAATAATAAGTAATGTTTAAGGTCGGGTCCTTATATTCAATATCAATGGAATGATGACGGTTAGGCATTATCCTATTATACCAATAAATATATCATATGTATGATAGTTCTAATGCCACCCGTTGAAGGAATACCACTCGTTTTGTATGTGACTACATAAGTGAAATTTCTGGGAGCCCTCATCGGAGAGAAAAATTACACATAAAGTGAAAAAAACCTTTATTATCTCATCCAAACCATGGTTATTGTTGATACTCGTTACTCAAGTATCAAAAATAGCTATTTAGAATTAATATTTTTATTCCAATATTTTAGGCATTACCTTCAACATCAAGAGGTTCATCTGTTTTCTTGTATCAATCCACTAAAGTACATTATCAGTCACCTAATGCTGACCAGATTATTATTAAGGGTAGAAGTTTTCTTTTAGGAGTTTGAAAATCCTTTAAGTACATCGTAAATTCATTAAAGGACATACATTAGAATATTTTCTATATGAAAATCCCTTGGCAAAAATGAAAACATTAGATACTTAACTACGAAATGAATAGGTTTATTGTATAAATGAAGATCGTTATATTTTGGTGATCCATTTCCATGGTGCATCTTGATTACAAAAAAGGAAAATGATGGAATACCCCAGGATTGGAAAAGTGGGGATGAGATTCATACTCACATCTCCTGAAATGGTAGTATTGTCTTCCTCCTTACTACTATCGGAGGGGTCCATGAATAATGATGCAGAATACCACACTGTCATTACAGGATTGGAGAATTCTCATCGAGTGAATTTAAAACTCTTGAGTATAAAATGTGATTTGGAACTGTTACTCAAGTAGTTTAATGATGATTACACCATAAAAAAGGAAGAACTGACCCCCCTGGTAGACCACATATGAGGAATAATGGAATAATTCCCTCTAGGACTAATGTTGAATCATATTCCACAGTCACAGAATTCTAAAGACGTTTCATTTGAAAATGTATCCACAATTCTAGGTGATCAAGACTATGATGAAAATATCATCAACATCATGCATCGCCAGATGGTCAAAACTTTCATTCATACCAACAATTAATAAATTGACAATCTTACCATCATACCTAAACCATATGGTCCTACCACAAGATACATGACTCCCATTATGAACTACCTCCAAATGGGAGTGCTCCAACCATATTGAGTAAGGAGGGAGAAAATATGGAGACGACTAATTTATGATTTTCTGTATAATGGTACAAATCAATAGAATATCCTATATAATAAGTGTCTTCATGGGTTCCTTCTTAGGTGAATTAGAGAAGAAGAGACCACTTCTATAATGAAATAAGTACACACTGGAGCCTATGGTGCACATCAATTTGGATCCATGCATTCCCATTAGAATTAGAGTCTTGGATACTATTGGACAATTGTGATATAATATTACAAAAAATTCAACAACAAATTCCATTCCTATTTTGTTCATGCCAATTTCCTCCCCCAACCCCTTGAGTAACTTCACACAACCAAGTATTCCTAGCTATTTTCCATATGGTAAATGGATATTGTGGGATGGTTTCCTCCTCATCCTTCCATGCAATTAAAGTATATTTCCCCATTAACCAACTTCTTTTTGAAATGGGAAGATGTAAGACCCCTTAATGATGATGGGGAATGAAAAAACATCATCTTTATGAAATCCAACATAATCAATATATTTGGTGTCCCCAATAACATAATGATTGAAAACAACACCAATTTTGGTTTTTCATGGTTGGATAAATTATAATTGCTGTATGGAATCAAGACCAATAATTCATCCCATAACCATGTAGTAATCAACAGATTGATAGAGGCCTTCAACAAGACACTATCAAATATACTAAAAAATTTCATAGAGAGTGATAAGGAATCATTGTCGGACATGATCCTCCATGATTTGTGGGATTATCATAAAATGACCTACACCACCATCCATGAAACCACATACTCACTAGTATACAATATAGTGGAATTCCTACCCATTGAGGTTTAGTTAACATCACCTTGGTTCCATCTGTAATCAAGTATCCACATATGAGAACTCAGAGAAAT
Organism: Viscum album; assembly: GCA_963277665.1. Lineage (NCBI taxonomy): Eukaryota > Viridiplantae > Streptophyta > Magnoliopsida > Santalales > Viscaceae > Viscum > Viscum album. The sequence continues at coordinate 192,153,970 of OY728126.1, forward strand.
GTCATGATGAGTTGGAGAAACTAGATGTGAAAAGAGTGTATAACATGCATATTTTTGATATCCACCAAAATATGATTTCACGAGCCTTCAACAAAAATATTGTCCTCCAGCCATTTCTTGAAGAAGAATTGGTGTTGGACCTCAGAACATAGAAGATACTTAGATTGAAACCTGAAAAATTAGAACAAAAAACAGAGAGGTCTTGTGTAATACATAAGGTTTACTCTAATGGAGCCATTTCATTGATTTGAATTGCTGTACAGCTCACCACAGATGCCACCAATGAAAAACTCCTAAATAAAAATACCATATAGCCAAAGGAGTGAACATACCAATTGCATGAAATTAAACTACATAATGAACATCCTCACCATAACATGTTAAACTAAAGGATGAAACATCCTTATTTTACGACATTAAAATGAGTATCATGAATGTCCTAACCAGAGAATGATTTACTATATAAAATCCATCCATGAAACATGACATTAAACATTTTACCCATCACCCTGACAGCACGAGGATAAAATATGCATATGGTTCTCACTCTACATCCTTAAACTATGAGTTGTTGACCAAATCGCAAGATGATAAAATGTAGTATAAAACATTCCTTTTACTTCATGTAGGTTGATTACTGTTCTTACCATAATATGTTAAACTGTATTGAATCTAACATCCCATCAACATGATGTTAAACTATATCAAGATCAATATTCCAATCAGGTATTCACTAAATGAGCCAGGTCTATGTGGGGTAAATATGAAATGTTCATGTTTCTAATTGAATGTCATATCAATAGGGGAACTATATTTATAAAAAACATAATATGGAATGATATGGTTCTAATGAGATATATAGTAAATCCTAGAATCTATGTCCTAGGCCCATCCACATTAATAAAATTCCCCTCCTTATGTACATATCATATTGACTCAATGATGTTTCTTCACATAACTATGTACGACTTGATTCTCATTTCTAAATGAGATACATAGAGATTCATTGATATTATATCTTGGTCCAACCACCACATGGTACAATATTCCCCTATTGTACCATCATATTCCTCTATATTAGGAGATAAATCCAGGTTATTCATTGTTTCTCCCACTAAGAGTAGATCAAGTGAGAATGGAAATTGTAGTAAGGGATTACTCCACATGAACAGAGTGTAAAATCACGTGATAGTTCCATCACAAAAAATGAATGGTTATAAATTACCCCTCCATTTGGATGGTTCTGATCGGTATATAGAACATACTTTATAGAACAACATATGGCATGATTTTGAAACTCACAGAATTCATTGTAACCCCAAGATTCAACATCTAGGTCCAACCAACACAAAAAAAAATGAATTTCCAAATCCTTGCATATGGATGAGACATACAATAGAAAATTTATATATATACATCCAAAATTATTCCTATCCACAAAGGATGCACAGTGAAACACAGATCTTTAAACCCAACCCAGCTTTGACAAATGATCCAAAGTAAAATGCCCATATCATTTTGTTATGATACCAATGTGGTGTGTAATAAAACTTTTTATTTCTTAGTTTCTGACACAGAGCACAGTTCATGTGGGATTATAATTTTAGGAAGGAAAATTTATACATTTTTAAGGAATAACAATCTATGGTACAATTTCCATGATCATATAATAAGTACCTAAAAAGAAACATTGGGTATTTTTATATCAAAAAATGTATTATATGTATTTAACATACAATTATAAATTTCTTGGTATGTTATGAACTATGTGTGGATTGAATATAAGTATAATGATTTACGTATTGATGCCCTAACTCTATGTTCGATCATAGTTTCACAAAAAAGAATTTGTCCCCATATCTTGCAAATGAATACAAATCTATGAATGATATTTCAAAGAATATATCCCACTAAAAGGATCTATAAATGAATAAAAATTCCTTTGGCTGAGTTTACGAGTCATACATGAACAAGGAAGTTCATAGAACTATGTCTATCTTGATTCCGGCCCATCCAAGATACATAATCATTCTTGGTCATTCATATCATTCTAGCGACCCAAAAAGTGAAATATTCCCCCTATGTATGAGCTAGAACTCTATAGGGTTCATTCTATATAGAACAATGGGTGCCTTCATTCTCATACCATAGGACATGTAGTGATTCCCAAATCCAATGACCTAGGCCTAGCTGAGGAACACATAAAAATGTCCCCTCTTCAGCATGACAACTATGTCAAATCATGAAACTCAGAAAAATACCCTATTTTCAAGACTATTTCATGAATAAGTAAATTTACCATATTTCTCATTAGTTTATTTATGTCTTCACCATAGAAGTATAAACTACGTGGAAACTACATTCTGTCCACAAGATTCTAATCTATAGAACAATGGTTTTAATTATATAATGCATGATAAAATGTCTATACTGTACACCATGAAATTGAAAAACATCACAGTGTTCCCTCTTGAGAGGAAGTTACCACCTGGAATGGTCACCCAACATGTTGTGTTTGAGGACTACATATAGATTGATTCAAATTCTTAGAAGATACACTGAAAAATCAAAATCATAATCCTGACTGAGTCATGATGAATATAATTTTTTCGGTGTTACTCTATTATGTTGTAGTGGATTAATCCTTTAATGTCTCTTGTTTCTCATAGTGAGCACAACTCAAGTGAGATTATGGACTTTGGAAATGGATTCCCCCAAAATATATTGAATATTAATCCACAATATTTGGTCCATATGGTAATAACATAAAATCCATGTTAGGTTTTTCCTTATCACCTTGGGGAACACAAAGTCCCAACTACATGATAATAAAACTACATGGTATCCCTAGAACTATGTTTGGATTGATTTTAATTATCACGTGATATGTAGTGAAACTTATATCTCAAAAATTTTGTCCCACCATGATAAAAAAACCCACTCCCTCCACATGCATTATACATACATAGGGAATCCTTTTATGAACCATATGACTTGATTCGTTCATTAGAAATAATTGGCCTCATCATTTGCACTAACTCAAATTCTTTGATCATCATAGTTAAAACATGACATTAAACTACATGTGATATGAAGTGTAATGTATTCCTTTATTCTCATATTAATTAGATACATATATATTCTAGTGCCACTTTTTCTTATTCCCAAACATTGAACAATGAGAAGAAAAATGTCCATACCCCTGTATGTAAACCTATATATGAGATCATGAATTAAATTCTATTATTCAGGGATATATTAAAGAAATAGAATTATTATCCTATATTTCTGTCATATCTAACTTTGCGATCACACGTCCCATGGCCAGTAATGACTAGGATATCTCTAATATACTATAATATATCTTTTCCATCTAACAAAATCCATGAATCAAGAAATCATGGATCTTCATAAACCCCCACTACCATTAGAAATGGATAATAAATTTCCTGAAAAAACCACTATTTTACTATGCACAATACTCCCTGGTGTATCTACTTAGGTTTCACTCAAAAAATGCTAGTGTACTAGAGGAAAATTCACCATCATGAGATAAATTTCTTACCTATGTACTCCCAAATTTCTTTCATGCCTCATATCATTTACCATAATATGGGAATTCACTAAACCATGGTTTATACTTTACTTACCCCTAAATTTTGGAGTACTTCAGAATATCCTAAACCAATTTTCCTCTACTCACTTATGGTCTCAATGATAATTTTTCCTCACAACATTACACTAAACTATGTTATCGTTGACCTCACAGTATGACATTAAACTAAACGTCCCAATGTCCAAACCATATGACAATAAATACAAAGGTACTCTAATAACTAAATTTAGCTTTATTAAATCACCCAAAGGATATGTAGTGATTTCCAAATAATAGATCATAGGCCCAAACACCCTCAAAGGAAACAAGTAATCCAAAAATTTCTTTATCCTTATGTATGGATCAAACCCATGTGAGAATATAATTTGAATAAATATTTATGGATAAATTTTTATTATTATAGGAAACATAGTGACACCCAGATCATTAAACCCTAGTCTAGTTGAAATAATGGAATCAAATTCCCCACCCCATCTTAGTAGGGAAACTGAAATATCCTAGGTTAATAACAACCTGAATGTTTTTAATATATCATGAGACATCAGTTCCATTTATCAAACCCCATGACCAGAGAAATTTTGGAACTCCATAAACCACCACAGCCATTGAAAATTGAGGGTTAGTGTCTTGAGGATAGTTTTGGTTGACTATACACAATATGACCTAGTGAATCTGCATAATTATCCAAAAAAATCCATGTAATCCAAAGTCAAATACAGTATTAGTACATGAATTTATTACATACCGATACACCCAATTGATTCCATGCCCATATCATTTATCTCGATCATTATACTCTCCTCCCCCATCACGTCATTATCTTGTTAGGACATCCCAGCACGATTATCATACAGTTAATCAGGGTTTCTATATCAACGGTGTAGTTGCATGACATCAGAACTATTTTGATGATTGATAACCAATGTTTATCCTTGGTCCCTACTATCAAAAAGATTGTAGAATCTAACTCCAAATGTATGAATTAGACATGTGCGGTAAATTTGAGGACTCATAAAAGAATATTTTTCCCCATGTTCCAATGAATTAAATAAATCTAAAAAAGAAAGTCCAATATGAGTCCCTCATACATGGTGAGATCTAATACAAGAAGAAAATGTATTATCCCTATGGATGAACTATATCCGAATTTGGATAAAACATAAAATAATTACAAATGGCTTGACTCATATCATCATAAGATATGTAGTGACATTTTAATCTCACATCTCAAGTATAACCATGAAATAAAATTATCCCCTAATTATGGAGCATAGGTTAAACCTATACAGGAAAATTCCTCACAGAGTATGGGGAGAATGACTCTACCTATTTATGAGAAATTTAATATAGAAATTTACCTTTCATGTTCAGGAACTCTCTTATCAAAAACCTTATTATTTATCCCAAAATCTATGAATCCCCATAACCATCCCTAGCCATCGAAAATAGACGTACATTGTCTCGAGGACACCTTAGTTTGACAATTCACAATGTTCCTTAGAGGCTCTGTATAAGTTTCCCAGAAAAATGGCTATTAACGAAAGGAAAATTCATCCTTAGTAAAGGCTTTTCCTTCCATCATACACCCCATTGATGTTGACATCCCACCTCACTCCTTGGTTTCAAAAACCACATCAATTAAAATTTAAATAATTTCTATAATTTTATTCATGAATATAATAGAACATTCTCATTCAGACTACTCTGTAAAGGGAGAATCATTTACCATTTGGTTTTCATTCAAATGTCCCAATGTCATATTTTCATGACACAAAATTTCACCATGATTTAGCCCCCCATTACACAATTCAAATTCTTGTGGGGGAATTTTCTCATCCAATGCTGAGATTGATTCCCCTATAACATTAATACATTATTCTGTTGACCATAAACCCACTTTGGCCTTTCAAAAATAAAATAATAAAAATTTCTTTAAAATTAATTTTCCATAAAAAATGGATGGTCAATGCCTTGAGGACACCTTTGGTTGAATTTTTACAATATTCCCCAATGGATCTGCATATGTTTCCCAAAAAGGGGGGCATGTAGGCCAAAGGAAAATTCAACCATTGGAGAGGATTTTCCTACCTCTGTACACCCCATGTCTTCCATTTCCCATATCATATACTATATCTAGAAACCAAAACATTACTGTCATGAAAAATATCTCATTCATGTGTGAGAAATATTGGGATTGCCTCAGTCAATGATTCCAAATTGGGGCCATATCTCTACAAGTAATAATCAATGTTTTTTGACCTAGAACATTAGTAATTTCTTTGAGGTGTGCATGATTCTAAACTACCCGTGAAAAGAGACAGAAAACATGTCAGGATGAAAATTCTCAAAGGTCACTTAGGTTTACTGTTGAGTATCATCTCACTAGGAATATACTTCATATGGTTTAGTAAAAATATAGAGAAATAAAAAAATAAATACTCCATAATATTGTTAAGTCAACAAACCCCCAAATTTCAGCCCATTAAAAATTCTTGTTATACCATCTATTCCGAGATCATAATGATCTGAAGAAAAAAAATAGGGTTATAACAAGAAAAAAATAATTTTTGGGGGGGTTTCTATGTAACCCTAACATTAGTCAAACTTTTCTCTCGGAGTCTTTGGGATTAGGATAAAATTAAAGAATTATCTGATCCTTAATTCAATTCAATAAAACTTCAACATCAGAATATCCTACTCTTCATCCTAATTTGAACCCATTCTGATGGGGGAATTTTTTGGGTTATAAAAATTCCTCATCGAAGATAAATATTCTTCCATATACCTGAGAAAGGTATAAACAATTAAAAATTATAGTTTGAGGGAAAATGTTTGGATGGTAAGAAATAACAAAGGAATGAATGTAGTGAAGGATAGATCTCATTGTGGACTGCCACTCCACATGGAAGTCTGTGACTCCACAAAAGCCCCAAGAATGCATAACATCCTGTGAAAGGGGTGGATCCAGCTGTGTCCATGAATGAAATAAATTCATTTTCTAAAATGGGATATGATGTTTAACTAAATAAACAATTTACCTTAAATTAAATTTTTCATGGGTAAATCTAGTGTTTCCAGCTCTCATAAACAAAATGAAGCCATTTGTGGTGCACGGTGGGGATTCCGGAATCCTCAAATGCAACATGTTGACTAAGTAATCTAATGGATTACACAACATACATCCCACTCCCACCATGGACTACTGGATACACCAACATCTAGTTCCACATCTCCTATATAAATATTACCCTATGGTGGAATAGAAAGGTGGATATGCATCCATCGGCAAAGTCAAAGAATAATAGAGCACCACAAAATATGTACACCTTTGTCAATTCCACATAGGTAAAACCCTCCACATAATAGTATGTAGGAAAAAATAAACCAATTGTATGACCCTAAACACCACATCCATTGTGGATATACATTATGCAAGTCACATAACCAATGCCCCCTTTAAAATCTGGCTTCCTGTATAGCAATTTGATATGCAGGCTACCTCACATAGAATATCTCTATATAGTTGAAACTCATCCCAGCATAGCATCACACAACACAGATGGATTCTTTCCATATGTTGCAAGGATATATATGGATTGAACCCAGTTAATAATACAACTATTGTATGCAGAAAATCCCCTTACATGCTCAACAACATGCAATTTGGAGGGAACCCCATCCCACATAAGTAAATGCTATAGGGAATATGGTATCTTAGGATATTCCACTCTATGGATCCAATCATTTCCTTCTATTACCATCGTATCATTGACATTACCTCCACTAACTAGTCCAGAAACATCAGGCCAAGGCCTCTAATAAATCAACAAGACCTGATGAGACCATCAGAAGAACCAAAATTCCCTTTTGAGTTTGCATATCCATGGTAAGCGGAGTCCCATGAATAAACCTTGTAGTAAGGAGACCAATCATGTCCCTAAGTTTACATTCCCATGGTAACTTGGGTTCCGATAATGGTATATTCAAGATAGACTCCCCATCCAAAGGAAGTAGGAAAATTGCAGGACTTTACCTTTGATGATGGATAGTGTTAAACATATGATATCACACTTGTATTTTTTATAAGGAATGATGCTCCAACCGTTTTCCAAAACAAATTAAAGGACACTCATCCTAAGGAAATTCCCTTGAATTTATTGAGGGATGAGCCACCCTTTCTCCTCTTCACCTCATCCTGGGATGTCTCTCGATAGATTACCAAACATGACTATCCTAGATATGTAAACAATAGAGGAAACATGGAACCTCAATGCCCCTCTCTCTCCCCCTTATATCTCTAGTACAATCCATAAGATAATGCATAGGGTTGTGTGATCATCATATCTACTACTTCTACTTGTTTCTCACACTGATCATAGCCCACATTGGCATAAAGGTTAGCTAAAATCATAAATTCCGCATGGTCCCAAACCAAATGGGTTCCTTACATGAGTTATCCATGTCCTAAAGTAGGAATTATCCATAGATATAATACTCTAACATAAACTAAATTGGATGCTACTATGTGAAATCCCCAATCATACCTCCTTTAGTATGCTTCTTTTAAAAGTATATGCCTCAATTTTTTAGAACAATAGGGAGTTTGATTTCCAAAAAAATGTGTTACAGAGGAAATATCCTTATGGTCCAAGCTCGATACTTCACCTATCTCATCCATTCCATAATTTTCATATTGGTTCATTTTTTTTCTCGCCACATGATGTTAAGTTGCACAGGCTACTAAACTACATGTGATATTATTCTCAATTAACTAGGATATTAGTAAAGCCTCCTTTGGGACTATACCTTGCACCCAAATCCATAGTAATGTTCTCTAGGAACATCCCTGGAAAGGTTTTGTATGCCTAGAAGACCACATATAATTTGGGTCCTTTGGCCCCCTCTATGTAAGTCCAACATCAAATATTGACTAGGAATATTATGCCTAGACAACCTCATTGAATGACATTAAATTTCATGGTCTTCACATGACATTAAAAGGATATGTGTCCAGTTCAGTGGAACTAAAATATATGGGTTCTGATTCCTCTCGTGATTTTACGTAGGAAAATATCTTGTAGGAAATAATCTTGTAGGTCAGATCCGAACATAAAAAAATCACATCCCCCTAGATGATGATAAAATCCAAATGAGCTCATCAGGTGGATTAAACTAGTTTGTATAAAAAATCAAGGAATTATGATATACCCATAAAAGGGTAAAATTTATGAAGTGCCTTAGGTACATACATATATCTTTATTAATGATGAACCTCAGATACATATAGATGATTTCGAGGACTTTTGTAATTTTGACCGATCATAAATAGGGGTAATACACATACACATTCTTGGGAATGAACCAAAGATTCAAGGACATATGATCATAGATGATATATAGAATCGATCCCTAGAATATGAAATAATCCCCTCCCCAAAGGTTGTCATGATCCCGACATCCCATCCTCTCAAACAATGTGGTTTATTTTGTGTCATTCGCCAAATCTTCAAATGAACACCTAACTTTGGAATGTAGGTCCATGAATCATGGATGTTAGAGTTATTGGGTATTTTTGGCACTACAAATAAACTCATTGGAGACCATTTGAAGATATTGTATCTGACATTAGTGACTGTACAGAACTCAACTCCCACACACAATCAATCTTCTTGTGAAACATTTTGATCATAAAATTTATCTATAAGATAAAGATAGATTCATTTAAAAGTTGTATTTTAAGGATAAATGGTTTATCAAAATAATACCAAATATTTTTAAATTTGTATTTATTCAGTTATTGCGTTGAAAAGTTCAAACTCATGTTCTGGTTAGTGACATGTCCGAAGGAAAATTAATAAATATTCTCATGAAAAAAATATGATGTACTTGGTCAAGAAATCCGCTTTGGAATTGGAATATGATACTCTACTATCATTCATGGAATGACTACTAAAAAATCAATTCACATAAATTTTTGAAATTCAATGAATTAAAAATGGTTTCGGAATGTCATTTACAATGGTCAAATAAATCCATTAAATCATGAGTCCTGATTTTAACAACCAGGATTCACTTTTTTGATCTGATTGTCCCTTTATCTAATTCAATCATATTAATAATGAATAATAAGACATGACATCACATGATTCCTATGAAACTCATGTCTCCTAGATAATTCATGTACAATATGAATTCATCTATGGGCATGAATTTTCACTTTAAAGGTCAAAACATGTTTTTGGAAAAAAATGTAAGGATTTTATAAGAAAATAATAAAAGTAAGATCCATTTACCATGATTATTCAGTCTAATTATTTCATAACTTGAGGGATGTTGTGTTCCATCATGAACCTATAAAATAAAATTACTCAATTTATTATAGGGATCATTTCATTAAACCTCGAAAAAGAAAGAGGCAGAGGGCTGCATGCTGGAATACATCCTTAAACTAAAATTGAAATCTGAATTCATTAAAAGAAAATGAATGGGATAATTCTTGGTTTGATCCACCATGTGGGCCCTGAATTTTCACTTTCTCTAAATAGAAGAACCAGCTATTACCGAATTTTAGATGGTGGATTATGCTTCATTGATATTAACTACCACATGTGTATTTTCCTGTATTTTTCTACATCCTTCTAGGTGATCAATGATCCATTGATAGAGTATACTATATCCTACCCCTTCAAAATTGGGTATAGCTTGCATGGTGGGGAAGTATAAATCAACTTCTTTCTTGGTTTATACTTGTGAAAACTCATTCTTTTCATCATATGATTGTGGCATCAATAACAGTTGCCTCTTTTCTAATTTTCTGAGTCTCAACTACTTTTATTTCCTAATGGGAATCCTCAAATTTATGTAAATCAAAAATAGGGAGATTAATGTCTTCATCAGGAGGTTCATTTCTAGTTTTTTCTTATTTCTAAAAGGAATAGAAAATATTTTTTGAATCTATATAATCAAAAAAGGTGGGAATGTTTCATAATTTATATTTAAAAAATTATAATATATATAGTAAAATAATGTTTCTAATTCTAGAGATGGATTAATTTCAATATCTACCTCAGTGGTGAGTTCCTCATAGAGTAGATTCTCAGGGGGTGGAGGTAGATTGTTGGGATCCTCTAGTTATACATCAAATTCAAATACATGGGTGGAGTATTCTTTTTATGGAGCCTCCTATTGTTATTTTAAAGGCATCGGGTGAAAAGGTACGTCCTCACATCTGTTCCAGATAACACATAGTTCCTTTTGATCCACCACATGTATCTTAGAAGGAATATCTTACTTATCATGGTCTACCCGGAACTAGTTAAATAAATGGTTAGATATTGGATTCCACTCAATATTGTCATTATGTTGGTATATTTCCTCATAATAATCAGTAAGGAAATATGTAATATATTCTAATTTAGGTTCTAGTCACTTGAGGGATACTTTTAAGTGCTTAATTATCCAATCCATTATGCCCTATAGATCTTGTACCACATCCTTATGATCATGAATTTCATATTTGAGGTTATGATGAGATATTTATCTCAAAAATTCACTTGGGGAAGTTCTTCAAAGGCGTTTTGAGAAATCAAGGATGGGTCTTCTTATGTCCATGCTTCATTTTGAAAAAATTCCACTAAGTATTTCCATAATTTAATCAACTCTTTGGCCAATACTTTAATTACAAGTTGTTAGAGGGTCTTTTTGAGATCCTGTATAAGGTCCATCAATTAATCATCTATTCTGATATGTCTTCTAGATCCACATACTTCTAATAAAAATAATGAACACTTATTTCTATGGAATATTCTTATTAAACAATAGGTTTTTTCACCAACAAGTAATCATTAGTCCATAAAGAATAATTGTGATTTGAATTCGTCATGGAAATATTTTTTAAATTTTTTCTTTTTTTGAAATCAATAAAATTTATCATAAATGTAAAAATAGATATAAAAATTAGTAGCAGATTACATCCCTAGAAATGTTACCATTTTTGACACACACCTATAATGAGGTGTGACATAAGAAATATAATTTTTCCTATTGTAACAGAGTGTCCGTATAGGATCAAATCAATTGAGGATCCCTTTAATTTGCTCTAATTTTTTATCTAAGTCACATATTATAATTTTTTAGAGTTTTTATTTCTTTAATGAAAACAATGAAAATGTTTTCTTTCATTTTTTTTGTTATTTATCAAAAGACATGAAATATAGAATTCTAAAATATAATGCAGTGCTCGAACGAATGAATTAAGGGCGAATGGAATTTTTAGTTAGTTTGGTTTTGGATTTATTCATTAATCATAGTTAATTGTTCAATTTTTATATGATAATATAAACATTAAATCTCATGTTTTAATTAATATTAATTATTTATAAATTGTGATATTTTTGAGAGGCTACAAAATCATAATTCGACCTCCTCCTATAATCAAGTTTGATGACACACTTAGGAATAGGGTGTCATCTCCAAGAACCTAGAAATAATGATGATGTTTCATCAATTTATTATCCCAAATCCATAATATGAAATCTTAAACAATATATATATTGAAAAAATATTTAAATAAAAGAACAGATATTTATTTAGTTCTATCTCATTAGTTGGAATTCACTAAATCATTGACATTCGGGTGACCAATCAAGCTACTCAAATCTACCACAAACTTGAAATAAATTTTAAGGAATATTACACAACACCTTGACCTCCCCTCAATCCAAACCATGTGTTTAATCACTCATTTACCAGAGTAAGGGACCATTTGGTGATGTGGATGGAAGAAAAATGGAATAAAATTAAATAAATAAGTTGAATAAAAATTATAAGAATGGTGATGAGAGAAATAAAATTTATTGAAGAAAACAAATAGAATTTGTGATGAGAGGGAGAGAATAAATTAGATGAATAAAAATATAATACAAAAAAAATAATGAAAATAGAAGAATGTTAAAATAATATAAATAATTAAAAGAAGAAGAATCAAGAAATTAGTGTGTGGAAAAAAACAATAAACACATTGATAATTATTATTAATTAACTAAGATATATTTATAATTATAATATAATTAAAAATAAATCAAAGAAAATAAATAAATAATAAATAAAATTAAACTTGTGCATCAGTCTCCTCCTTTGATGGGATCTCCTTTGAGTGTCAATTGATGATTTTGAAGTAGGACATGTCTATAATTTTACAGGCAAGGGAGATATTTGTGTCTCCATAATGATTGATATGATGGAATTCTTCTGGTAGATCCCTATAATGATTGAATCATTAAATATAGTGTCTTATATTGTGGATCCAAATTTTTCTAGTTTTACCGAAAAATTTCATCTCCATACACCATGTATAGAATTAGTTATAGCCCAATTACTCTAACATTTTATTATGGGTGAATGATTCATAATTCTTTCTTCAATTTTTTGAATTCTATGGCCTTATTAATTACTCAATGATATTTATTTATAAAACATGTATGTGAGTGATCATTCATATATAGCCATAATATCCTCAATTGGAGTTGTTTATCCCATGTTATGCCTCATTTTTTGGAGTTATTTTCCACTCTAAAACGAGGAAATATTTTGATAATGATTGAATTTTTTGGGCCATTACATGATCAATTTATATCATGTACCATAAGGTATAGTTACTGAACAATAATCATGGAATCCTAATATAAATAATCACATAAATTGGAAGTAAATTTTAAATGTTATGCTCAAATTACATAAGTGATTATGATAAAAATAAATAATTTTTAATGTCATTCAATTAAGCGAAAAAAGAATCAAAACCCGTAAATGTGACAATTGACATTAAAAAATAACATTTTGGGATTAAAACCATTGAAATATGTTTAAAAATAAACATAAATATCTAGAATGCTAATTTTCTATCATTATTTATGGTTCATTTCCTTAATGCTTCAATATAAATAATACTCTTGATGACATAACTTATACATTATAATCTACAATCGATGAGGACACACAATTGGCAATGAAAAATAGATATTACAACATTCTACTCCCCTCCAATCCTACCATAATTATAGATGGTAACTAGTTTATTGGGGAATCATATTTCCATATATTAATATTAAAATCCATGATATAGATATATGAACACAGTTATAGAATTTATACCCCAAGTTAACACCTATCATTTCATTTGGTTATGATAGAATTGAATCAAATCATGTAATTTAATATTTGGGTAAAACGTTCATTAAATATTTTTTTTCGGTATGAGTCAGAAATCCATTGAAATTATACAATAATAAATCCTTTTAATCCTTTGTACGATTACTTTAATAAAATTGAGTACCACATTATTACATCCAAATGCTTATATCCATGTCATTCAATAGTATTTGACAATGTTTAATTCATTAATAACCCCAAAACTATAGCATAGAAAAAATATTAGTATTTTCATATACAAAATTCATTAAACATGTAACTTAGTGAATTTATTTTTTACAGATTAGATATCCAAATTAACATGTATGAAAATCACCCCTACCTAAAAATTAATGAAATATTTGGTGTTATTCTAGTATTTATGTAAGAACGATGTCAATAAATAACCATTGTTCGACTATAATTATATAAATCTGGAAAAATCCTTCGACAAATTTAATAAAATTCATGAGTTTATCTCATGACCTTACTATATAATAATATTCAAAATATTTATCAATTATTCCTCATCATATTTTCATTAATGATCTCAATAAAATAGTCCATGGATTAAATTAAGATACATGCTTCATAAAAATCAACTAAAAAAATATTGAATCTTATATACCATGAAATGTATCTGTCATCAATTCAATTACTAAATCAGATAAAAATAATATACTAATCAATATTTTGGTAAATATGTACCTTTAAATTATATCTTGACTTTCCCAAGTCAGATAATACAAAATCCATGTACTTATATAGAAATATAAAAGACATCAATATATATTATTATGTTATTTTTTCTAATGAACTAAACATGAGTACCTATAGCACAAATACACTTTTCCTTATACAATAATAATACATGTTTCTATCCCAATACAGTATTCCTATTATAAAAACACTCTAATACTATTTATACATATGCATAACCAACTTATAACATTCCTAGGTTTCATACAGTTCCTAACATACCTCCCCATGAAAAAAATATAATATACATCTAGTCTATGATTGGATGTAAGATGTAAAAAAAATTATGTGATATGCATTATCCCATCATACATTCAATATTAAAACCCAAAAATCCATTAGAATAAAATGAATTTAATTAACATCCACTAGTAAATTGAACATAAAATAATTAAATATTTCATCTCATCCACCATGTATATAATAATACATTAAAAAATGACATCCAAAATATTATTACAATATTTTATCTAGTACAAAATACATCATTTAAAAATTCTAACCCAAATAAAAATCATTGTAAGATATTCATAATAATAAATGAAGATAAAAAAAATCTCTTACAAATTCCACTTCAATGTAATTAAATAAACATTTACACATTGAAACATAATTCTATAAACCACAATACAATGATACTTCCTTGAGTACATTATGTTAAAAATTCATATTAGAGGGTGTGTAATATATACCTACATATAATATCAATTTCTACGTAACAATATAATTTATCATTTTATATTAAAACAATAAAAGAATATAAAATCAAAATAAATAGTGAAGGCCAAATTACGCAATACCACCCAATAGTAATATTAGGAAAAAATTTACTGACATAAAATATCATCCATAATGTGTTATAAGATTAAATATATGATTCAATATTATTGAAAATTTATTCTCACCGTAATTTATAAATTTAGGTCATTATATATTTTCACTCATGATCCCACCATAAGAATTTTGAATAAAAATCTAAGATCATGATTCAACAGACACTGGAACATAATAACTAAATTGTCGAAAACATTATGCGTGTTAAAAAATAAATCACTATAAAATGAAATAATTCTCAATTTAAGTACAAAGAAAATCCATTTGAATCAGTCCACATTGAGAGTTTTGGGACTTTTTAACTCCATTAATGTATGAACCATGAATATTTGTAAACTAATAATCGATTGAGGGAGTATATGATCCTATATTTTATATTGGATACTTCTACCCAATTAATTATTATCCACCGTGCATACTATATTACCCGATTACTAATATAGAGGACTTGTAATGTGTCAATGATAGCATTTTCCAATGGAATACCTAACCCAATTCCAAAAATAGTGGACCCATTCCGAGTCGAGAATGAGATAGATCAAGTGAATACTTGATCACTTATTTGTACCCAAAATCATGACAACTACCCTCTACAAAACATTATTTTTAACATGGTTCATGATAAATAAATTATCTAAGTATCTTCTTAACTATAATATAATCATATAAATAACCTGAAATGGTTTTTTTCGATCACCGACCAATTTTGAGAATTTAAACTAGAGGTAAAACTCAAATCCTCCTCATTAATAAATTATAGTCCATTGAAATGTGACACATCATCATCGTATAATAATTTATATTCTGAGTATATGTTTATTGAAATATATTTTGTCAAACTAATAAGTTAAAAAATGGTTATTAAAATATATTTCCCTATATTATATAATCACATGGATATCACATATTTATAACAAGATTGGTCAATGTGGAAAACTGTTAAACTATTTCATGCATATATTACTTATCCTATCATGTTCTTTAGAATAATGTTACATAAATCAGATTTAAAATCACAAATTTAATTTATCATAATAAATATAAATATCATGGTTAATAGAAACATGGAAATGAAAAGAACATATTTCATATCAATAAAAGTACTAACATAATAACTATTTCAATAAATCATGATGACTAAAACTAAATTCTATAAATATAATTGTTCATTTCATAATTCACATTAGATAAAAATATCATACTAAAATTATGACATAATATTACATATTATTTATTATTTTTAAATAAAATATTACAAAAACCCCACTAATATAAAACCAAAATCAAAATGAATTACCACAATCCTTCTAATCGAAGATTTTAGTGGGAGAAAATAATGTTTCATTATTTTCAAAAAATTTGACCAAGTGACCATATTAACTCTACATAGAAATATTTTTTCTAGTTAAATATCATAAGGATAACTCCAAATTACCCAACATAGGTTATCATATTTTTTTTCTCAATTGGTCAGACACAATGAATTCCCTAAAATATTATTCAACTAAATCTCAATCAATTTCATAATCTAGAAATTTTAAATTAAAAAATTACCATTTTTGTAATAATAAATGTCATATAACCCCTTTTAAATGCGATCTATGTGTACATATGAGAAAAATAAACAAATTTCTTATCAAAATTGAACATTAGGTGAAAATTTTATGATATTTTCAATACTTATATTGAAAATGATAAGGAATAAGGATCAATAAACCTTATGTGCATAGAATCATATACTTCTTATTGGGTTTTATTATTGTTATAAATTTGTCATGACCCACCATTGTCTACCTGCACGAGGTCCATGTTAATTGTAACTTTCACTAGTTCACCATTTGGTCACAATCTATAATAAACCCACCCATGATTCCCAATTCCGATACATGATCCATTGATTCTCAACGATGAAAGAACATTACGAATTTTAAATGTTATGAATAAAATGTGGATGGAATTAATATTTCACCTTAGGTGTTATATTAAAATAACATAAAAAAACCAAACCAAGGATTTCTAATATAAACCCAATATATTGTTCCAATATATTGAACTTCCTATAAAAACATAAATTATAATGATAAACACTAATCCAAAAATAATAACTACAAAATGTAATATAATATCATATAATGATACAAAATGTTATATATCAAGACATAGAATAACAAATTATCATAATAAAATTATTAAACAATAAATATATTATATACAAGTAAACTAAAATAAAATTATAATGGTTGTTATTATCTTCATGATATAAATTATAAAATAAATATTTATAAGTTGAAAACAAAAATATAAAATAAAAAACTATTGAGGAAAATTTGGGAGATATTTTCATGAATATTGTGTTAGTGGGGATTGATGTGGTTAAATAAGTTGATTCCACTAGAATTATTGACTTTTTTATCATAAAGAGAGATTATTTAATTAATGATTGTATGGATTTGGTTTATATGGTTATATTTTCTTTTTTTAACACATTATTGAATATAAGATAAATAATAAAAATCATGTGACTAATATTTTTCAATTAGGTGTTGTATTAATTTTGATTATATGATCCTGAATATTTAGGTCATTAAGAAATTAAAAGTGTCTTGTAGTTTTTAAGTTATTTTGTAATCACTATATTATGGTCATATTTGAAGACAAAATATAAGAGAAAAAATGGTCATGTGTTTTACACAATAGAAAATTTTGATATACTCATTCTATATTGATGAAGATTTTATCTCCTTCATGGAATATTTTAGAACAATCCAAATATCATTTTTTGATGAATAATTATGATTTGATCTTGGAGAAATGAATTTCTAGAATATATTCATGTTGAAAATATTTACAATATAAAATTGAAAATAACTATACCTCAAGAAGATTAATTGGTAGTAAACATTAGAAAATGTAAAGGAATGGAAAACACTATATGGAATGGGGTTATAGTTGATGTGACATGCCTATCGATTAAAATAACTTAACGTATATTGTGGTGTATTAATAGTTCCAATTTTTGAAATTATAAAATTCCAAAAACACCCATCCATATGGGGTGAAATGATTTTTGATAAAGGAAGTGAAATGTATAAATAAATGTATATTTTACCTTGAGAAAAATGGGATCATATTTTTTAGTCTATAATATGGTTTAATAATAAAATTCATGGTAAAAAAAAATTGAGGGTGGTTATTACAATGAAAAGGATTGTTACTCAAGAAAATGAACTTAAATAGTACCCATAAAAGATGTAGTGTAATTCGTGATTCGATTTTGAAACTAGTTCACTGTTGCTTTGTGGTTTTGAAATTAAAAGGTTTTTTCAAACACCATAGTGAATCCCAACAAGACTGGGTAATATACTATTTTAGTAATATTATTACATTAATGATGTTTCTCAATTAGTTCTATACAATACTTTCTAGAAATGATCTCAATGTCCCTAAATTATAACGGATGATTGATATAAGGTGTTGAGTGATACAAACTGTTACAACATATGAGACATGTTAAAGGGGATGTTATTCAATTGATATTAAAATTAAAATTTATATTGGAATGAAGATAAATAAGTCTTGATAAAATTAATTTTTCTGAGGAATATTAATGAATAAGTGTAAAACATTGTGGGATTCCATTATGCATATATTATAAAAGGGATAATAAGAGAATAATTGATAGATTAAAGTAATGTATGGAAGATGAGGAAAAAAAAATAACTCAATAGAAGTCCACTATATAAGATAAATATCTTATTTTTATATCTTATACGATCATATCATTATTTATGCATGATCATATAATTAAAATAGTCAGACACATTATTTACCAGTGGATAAAGGATAAACCAAACTCATTGTATCTAACCTATTAAAAATAGAGAATTATTCATCATAAGTTTTCATATATAATTCCCCATTTGAAGCCATTATTTTTTGAGTTGTAAACATTATAAAAATATTTTATTCCTACAGTATTTAGAAAAACAATATTTGTGTTAATTTTGGATACTTAACTTATAATTATGTCAAACTAGTGAGGAAGGTTTGTTGAGGTAGAAACAATATGGGACTTAAATTCATTGATTCAACATCATATACCCTATATGAATATTTTCATTATTCCTGGGGTCTAATATTATGTGGAATTAATGAATTATATATTCCATTTGAAGTTAAATAAATTTTTTGTAGTTTGGATAAAAGAAGATCTATTATTCTTAAAGTTTCATTATATTTCAATTTTTCATTTATTAGGAATCAAATTTTTTTAAATATATATGGAAGTACTAGGTTTTATGGGAAGATAAATCCAATATGGAAAGAAATATTGTTTTCATGTTTATTATACATATGATTGGATTTTGTTTCAAAATAAATGGTTCTTTCCCTCATGGTAAAAATAAAATACATACAGTAGTTGATTGAAATAATATTTAGTGTTATGGATTAGATATTAATACATATCCACCATTGCTATAAATGAATAAATTCATTAATTCCATGGGGATTAAAAAATTTAATTTAATTTGATATACTTTTGAGAACATTAATGATAGAAATATAGTGGAGAAAAAAGAAAAGCATAAAAATTAATATCTTCATGTATTTATATAAATAAATAAATAAATTGTGATAAATTTTTCAATGATTTATTAAAAAAAATTAAATGGTTAGTTCCAAAATAGGTTTAAGTAAAAACATATAAAAATATATTATTTTATAAATTATTTAATTTTTCATATTGGAATAAATTAATTTATATGTTTTATAACATTATTTCATGTTTTAAAACATACTCTAATTTGGTTATCTATAGTTCATATTTATTTTCTTTAAAATAAAGAATGAATGTGAAATCATGATGAAGAAAAAATTTAGCAAAGATATATCCGTAAAATGATTGAAATAAGGGAAGAGAAATAAATATATTTTTTGAAGTAGATGAAGATATTGTTAATGAGGAATATATTGAAATGCAACTTTACCTAATAATTTTAATAAACATAAAAAATTTTAGAATGTGTTATTGAATGTAGTGAGGAACTCATTCAATCAAGTCCTTCAAGTGTTTACCAGTTGATTTCTTTGAAAAAAAAATCAAGTATTAAAGGAGAAGATTATTTTAAATTTGAGTATGAGAATCTAAATATATCCCTAAGAATAAAAGTTTAAAATTTGGAAATTAAATGTTTTCTTCTATGTGTAAGGGTTATATTTAGTTCAAAACAAATAATCTAGATTGAAACTCTATGTTTTGATTTGATAGAAATGGTTAGAATGAATTGTAAGTTAACACGTCCATTGAAATCAATGAAAATTTATTTATTGTAAAATTGAATGAGATGGAGGTCATTAGTGATGAATGTCGAAATGATGAATGTTTGTAATAAACTCAATTAGTTTCAATGAAAATGAAGGAACTAAAGGAATGTCTTTCAATGATATCAAATTTAAAAAAGGGGAATAAAAATATTGTGAAAAATAACCATCTTAAACATAAAATGGATTATTTTGTGATGAAAATGTTCCAGATATGATAAATGAGATTGGTTGATTTATGAATTAACTTTATAATTGAAAAACATTTGCAGTCAAAGGGAAAATAAACAAAATGAAAATGAGAAGGATCATGATGTTGTTGAACATAAATTGATGTAAATTAGAAACAATTGTGTATGTTAAAATCTAAAATTGAATAAAATTTCAAAAAGAGATATAATTCATGAATAACAATAATATTAAATTGTATTGTTAAATGAGACATGTAGAAAAATTAATTATTTTGGGAATGAAATATAATTATTAAAAAATTATTTTTTAAGGAAATTTTTGTGAATATTATGTTGGTTGAGAAAATAACGAAAGATAATGGGTCCAAAAGGTTGTGAAAGTGTAATATAATAGAGAATAATTTTTTATAATTACACTTTAATTTTGTTTTAGAACCATTTTCCAATACTATTGGTAAAATAGTGAATGAATATAATGAATAATTGTTTGGAGAGTATTAGGTTTTCATGTAACAATAACTGGTTGTGTATTTTATTTGTTGTTAAAAATATTAGATATTTTAAAAAAAGAGTTTATATGATTAATGGATTTTAGAGTTGTAGTGTTTGGGACAAAAAGTTATTTGAAGAAATATATTATTAAGATTAGGATTATACTCTTACATGGGATGATATATGGGGGTGTGAGAATGTATACATTTATCAAATGTGAAATTGATGTTCGAGGTTGAATTTAGAAGTCTAAGATATGAATCCTTGATTAATTGGAGCTCTTATAAATTATACCATTGATACCCATAGAATTGAATGATAATTAATTATCTATGTAATTAGAAATTTTAATTTCAATATGAAAAGTAGATTAATTTTTATTAAGGATTAATGGTGAAATTCAATAACATCATGGATTTAGAAGAAGGGTGGGGATTATTCGAAACATTTAGATCATTTTGAAGATTAATAAGGAAAACTTTTACGTTGGGTAAGAGCAAATGGTTTTACAAATGGATATGTAAAAATAAAATTGAATTTGATATGTTTTTATAGGGGTAAGAATGCATTTTGAAGGTTGTATAGTGTTATCTTAAAATTATGGACAAAATTTGTGACTAAAAAATGTGTCTCAATATAATATTTTCTTTTATGAAGTTCAAAATGATTATCAAAAAATTTAAATAATAATTTTAAATATTTTTTGAAGGTCGTATCAGGGTAATCTAGATCGATATTAAATTAAATTATGTTTCCAACTTCACATAATATTAATACAGAATAGTATTATAGTTATCATGGAGTTTCAAATATATCATGTTAGTTAAATATACTTATATAAGAGTAAAATCAATGTTGAAGATCCCATGTAAGATTAATTTAGAGATTCTAATAGTGAAATATGATTAATATCTATGTTTATTTGAATATGAATGTATAATAGTCTTTCAATTTTATACTAAACTAAAAAACATAAACAACTGAAACCATAATGTCAAATAGTTTGTTTCAAATTCTTGAAAATTTGATTCATATGTTCTATTTATCCTTAATATTAGATATCTTATAGATTTCATAAGAATATTGAAATATGATAATTCAAATTAGTTATATTCAGTAATTAATGGAGTATTTTTTTAAAAGTCATGTTGAACTTTTTTGAATGAATATCAAAAGATATTTAACATAAATATTCAAAGATTATTTATTTATATATTTAAATAGATAATATTATTTAATGTTTTTTATCGATTCATGGTACTTCTTCAACAATGAATATGGTGATTTTATTCCATGTTTAATTATTGAGGCCCTGAATTTTGTATATGTAATTAAAAAGGAAAATTATTTTTTAATAAATAATATTTCTATATCCTCGGTGAAATTGAATTCTTGAAAAAATAGTTGTGTTTTGAAAATATCACACCACAAATAAAAGATAAAACTGTGATATGAATATTTATATAATATGTTGAATATTTTTTCTACAATAGATTTATAAAGATCATTGGATATTTATAGAGATAATAAATTGAGATATCTAGTGGAATAAATGGAATAGTTATTTTTCATTTTTTGAAAATAGAAGATATTGGATACAAAAATTGAAATTCAAATAGAAATATATAAAATATAATTAAGAAAACCAATAATTAAATAATTTAATATGTATTTTCAATTGAAATTAAGGATAATGAGAAGAGTGTTTAAAATAAATCATGGTTTTATTGATCTTGGTGATGGAGTTAGATCATGATATACCGTATAAATTTTCTCGATCCTAATGATTTGGAAATAAGTGTTTGGGAATATAAGAACAACCATTGACTACAATTTCACCCATAATAGAAAATTAAATTAAAAATAAATAAGTACAAGAGGATAACGAAAAAAGAATGAAATTTAGAACACTAATATATTAAATAAACACACTCAATTCAAGATTAATTAATATAGGACCAGTCCTTGAAACAATTTAGAAAAATTAACAAAAAAATCATCGATACCAAATCTCTATGTTCCAGTGAGTAAAAACCCCTTGTAATTCCATAACACATGAATCCAAAGATCAAATTATGTCTATATACCTCCAAGTAGACTACAAACATGTAATGGTATATGTATGATCTATATAACAGAGTAGGTCTCCACCAGATACCCTAATGAGTCAACATTAAAAGTAATTTCATTTCAAGGTTGTTTGAATATATATATGTGTGTGTGTATGTGATAAGTATTATCTTTTATGAAAAACAAGTCTAAATAAAATACTTTTAAAACACCTTATTTTGCAAAAAAAAATTTTTCTAAAGTAATCGACAATTTATATTCTTTTAAATAAGTTATTTAGAAGTTGCTGTGAGATAAATTTATAATAATATAATTTCTTTGGTTTCAAATATACATAATGTGTAAAATATTAGAAACTTTTCATGGACTACCTTATTCTCTAGATGATAGTTATTTCATCATAATTTACAATACATAATGCATAGACATAATATACATCTTTAAAACAATTGAACGATAATAAAATTTCTATTTTTCAAAAAATGACATGAAAATCAACCATTACATAATAGTTTGAAAAAAGGAAAGTTGAAAATCCATTATCAATCGTGAATTAATAACCAAGGATGAAAATAAAATAATTTACCAACATGGTATGTAGTTTTATGGAATATTTACCCAAGGCTGGATGGGATTATCACCCTCCAAGGTACTAATAAAAAATTATTGAGTGTGAACTATAATACTTGACAAAAGGCCTAGGGACAGGATATCCCCATAAATATTCCCATTAACATACCAATGAATCGCTAGTTTGTTTATATATTTCCAATGCTAGGGTGTCATACCATACCAATCTATGATTTTCTATAAAAAACATACAACTAAGATCCCATGGCCTATCTCACTATATTTGAAGAACCATATATTCATGTAAATTTATTTAAAATGAATGTTCTATCATTACAAAAAAATATTTGTCAAATATTTAAAAACAATATAATATCAGAGAAATGCAATACCTAAAAACCCTTTTCATCATCAATTCATTATGAAAATTCAAAACAATTTTCTTGAAAAACATAAAATTCCATTAAATTTTTTTGACCCTTTTGTAAAAAAGTAAAAAATCAAGATTCATAAATAAAATCCATTTAATAAGATACAAAAACAACTAATGTTTCACACAAAATGTACATGCATTTAATAACTTCAATATAGTAACCATAAAATATAATTATTTCATGAAATAACCATCAATATCCTCGTCACCCCAAATCACTCTCCTTAAAAATATTCTATATATACAAGGATAAATAAAATTGAAATTCACTAAACTAATCGAAACCAATATAATATTACAACTAATTCTCAAAATAGTTAAACATACCTAAGCATAGAAAACAACCCTTTTCACAACATTTTGGAAGTAAAAAATCATATATAATTTAATGATATCATCATCAAAGATGATTGAATGCGTTTAAAATTCCAAAATAAGGTCTTTAACCCTTTAAATAGTTTTTCACATCCAATTGTT
This sequence comes from Viscum album, assembly GCA_963277665.1. Classification (NCBI taxonomy): domain Eukaryota; kingdom Viridiplantae; phylum Streptophyta; class Magnoliopsida; order Santalales; family Viscaceae; genus Viscum; species Viscum album. The sequence continues at coordinate 192,178,922 of OY728126.1, forward strand.
TGAAAAATCATTTTATAAAAATTTATTTAAATTTCATGAAAGTAACATTCAATGATATAACAACTAATATATATTCCTCAATACTAGAAGAAATTAAATACCTAAAATGAAAGAATAATTCTTCCTATATGTAATTTTAAGTAGTGGTTCATGGGACCCCTACCTCAAAAATTGTTTTTTTAAATGAGTGTGGAGTTAAATCCCCACAGAAAAATGCTATAAGACTTTATAAACCAATATAGATCCAAATGATCACAAAAAAATCCAAATCATCCAGTTAAGAACATTTTAGTGTTGTGGAATAATGTATTATCTTTTTTTGTTTATTTTTGGTTTCATTGAATTATTTTTGAATATTTTCTGTTTTTTTAAACTATATTAAATTAAATTATGAAATTTATTTTATTCTTCTGTTTTCTACATACAATTTTGGTTTGAGAGAATTAATGATAACAAATATATTTTTGGTTCAGGATTGAACGCAATTTTAGAATATTGGAATAATTTTAGAAGAATCACAAGGGAGAAAAATATCTAAATTATTTTCAGAAGGATGATCATTTGGACTAACAGTATGATGGCATTGGTCCAAGAACATATAGAATCTTCCCACCATGATGACATTATTTTTTATGATTACTGATGCAACCAAACTCCACCAGTTCATATTTTGAGCTACTAGTTTCTTTGGATGACCATGAGTGAACCACACAAGATAAAGGAAGTGAATAACTTAAATATTTAATGGAAATGGATTTATCCATTTAAATAGGGTCATATACATAGTTGAAATTAATAAAATTAATGGTGATGTTTTTCCATGCATCTAAATCATTATTTCTCAACTTCATTTATGAAACCTATTGTCTTCACTCATGTTTTCTAAAATAAAAGGCAATACATTATTTGATAATCTACTTTTGCATCACCCGATGAAGCTCGATATTTTTATTACAAAGACCACCAAGCATTTCATTCACAATGACCATTGGGGATAAAAATAGATGACATAATAGGGTGCTATATCCAGTTTGAGAATAGACATAGCATGGGAGAAATCATTCAGATCATCCTTACAACACCTATCTAACAAAACTATTTGAATTAAAGAGCAAGATGGTTAGGAAACTATAGAGAATGGTCTAACCAGCTATGTCTACTAATTCATTACATCATAAAAATAGTCTACAAAATAGTAATTTATATATTAGAAAAATTGCCTATGTGGGGAATCAGATACATCAATAGAATAAGGATAGTTGAAAATTTCATATGTGATCATTTGAGCTACATTGATTCAAATTCCTATATTAATGAAACTGTTCCCATCGGTAGAGTTGGGAATATTGATTCAAATGATTACATCAAGAAAATATTCTATATATCAAGAGAGGGATATGTTATTCTATTAAGAGGATTTTTTTTATGCTGGTAAAATGGAATTTCCACTGTATTAATTTGAATTTAATAGCTAGACTGTGATTTTACTGGGCTTAAAATTCCATGACTGAGGAAAGGGTGTAGAGTATGGGTATAAAATCCGACTAGTAGTCTATTCCAAGAGGTATGTGTTTTAATTGATTAAGTAATAATTAATAGAATGAAAATTTAAAAGGAAGGGAAAGGAAAATAGTGGTTGAGATGGACAAAAGGGATTGTTCATTAAGAAGGTGAGTGTGAAAAAGGCACAAAGAGCGGTTTGATCTTTTATTTGGAGAATATGATTTTATATCCATATTTTGAAGATTTATAATTTTCATTATTTTCTCCCTTTAATATATATTTGAAAAACTTTTCATATATTTATAAAAATTTTTTTATAATGGTGGGATAAACCATAATATGGGAATAAGGATTGTCTTGTTAGTTAATTTATATCACTGAAGTGGTAAATATTTCTCAAGACTACCTCTTTCTCTCAAAACAAGTTTCTCTCTATCCTGAACATATAATACATAGTGTGTGATTTATTTTTTCAGTTTAACTTATTTTTTTCATGTATATATGAGAATAGTGTGGTCCTTGAAGGGGTACTTTTCATTATTACATCATGGTGTGGGTTAATGGGTACTCTAGTTAAGATAATAAAGACTATATTGACCAAAATATTTTATATTTGAAATAATTATCTAGATTATATTTTAAGAATCATCAATACATGACCTTGATTAATGATTAAAAACTAAAATTAGAATACCACTAGTATAATATAACAAAAAAACTAGATTTCCATGTTCTATATCTTGAAGTATTCAATCAAATAGTCACATTATGATCACTTTTCCCCTCGATTACACAAATTTTAACATATTGTTTTGATGTTTTTTTCTAGTTATTTTACCTTTTAAATGGATTATATCAATGGTTTTTATATGTTAGTACATCTCTACTGATCAGCCCCTAATCACCACTAAAATAGTATTAAGTTGTGTTTATAAAAAAAATATTTTTTCCTATGACTAGGGATGACCATGGTCTAGTAGCCAAATTAATCTACTATTTCCCTTAAAGGGCACATCAGACTATGTAAGAAAATATTTCCTTTGGTAAATTTATTGAATGTAAAATAGGGCATCATCTTACACCCTTTATCAATTCTTCTTTAAAATCAACAAACATCTTAGTACAGTTAAAATCAAGATGAATTAAATAATTGAAATTATTATGGAAAATATAATAAAAATATAGAACCAAAACCATTAATAATATTTAATATCAACCATCAACCATTTTGAAATTTTATATGGATAGAGTGAGGATTATAAAAATATAAGTTCATGCATCTCCATATAATCAGTCATATATTAAGTAGGCCCCGATATGTAGAAATTATTGAAATATGAATTTAAAAAAAATCAATGCTACTATATATCTATCGATTACTCAATTAGGATTCCTTAGATTTCATCATGGATTTATATGAAATAGTACATAATCTTTTAATGAGATAACTTAATGAAAAATAATTTAAATTGGATGTTTTCTCATTTTTCATTAAAGGGAATTATAATTTTTGGTTCTAACAAGTCAAATAAGATATTACTGATAAATCAGATCCATTGTATAATGATATTTTTTGGATTTTAAACCAGTGGGGAATAATTTATGAAATAAGGCATAAAATCACTATCTTTATTGAAGATAGAGGCAAGTTGTTCAATGGAGATTGGGAAAAATTCAAAGGGATACATAGGCAGTTACCCAACCACCAATTTACACCACAATATCTCATATATAACATTCATAATAGTCTTATAACATGAAAAAAAACATATTTTACCATTCATATTGAATAAATTTATATGGTAATATAAATAAATTGAATTAATATATTTTTAAAAATTTAGACCATAATTCACTACACAAATATTAATGAATGAGGGACATTGTTTGGAAGGAAACCATACATGATTCCCTGATACAAAGTAATCAACTTGTTTACACACTAAAAATGATATACACCATCTCTCAGAATAATTATTTCATGGTGGGATGTTTGGGGATTCCATGTACTTTTATCCAAACAATGATATTATTTACTATGTTTCTGAAAATTATAATTCCACTCATTATTGACCTTGGATGTAGCCAGGAGAAGATCATTTCTCAAATCACTACACAAAGGAAATCCGAAGCACCCAAACCTATATTAGAAAGGGTAGGGGTGAGGAGAACTTCTTTATCATTATTTATTGTTGAATAAACTCTATTTCCATCCTCAACTGAGGACATCACCATAATATTCAAAAATTCAATTGAAAGGGATACTCCAATAGTGTATGGTACGATTTAATGGGAAAATGTTAAAAGGGATTTTCATAATTCACAATAAGAATCCTAATTTAAAATTATATAATTTTAAGTTAGTATATGGTCATAAATTTAAGGGAAAGAGACAAATTAAAGATTCATAGCACCATTGAGTGTTGTCCAAAAGAAAATTTCATGGTATACACAGCTCATAGTGGTCACCAAACTCATGAGGAAGTCATAAATTCATAAAATAAAAATCAAGAAATTTTATTTGTAATATAATTTTGAAGTTCACCAATTTGGAAATTAAGCCAACCCTAATTTAAGTCATTTACGTCCTAATTTCCTTTGATGAAAATTATAAGAATAAAATAATAAATTCAATAAATTAAAATAGATAAAATTATTGTAGAGAAGCCTGAGGTGGTACATATGGGTGTGAGAAACTTTTCACCACTCATTCCATTTACATAGAAATATTAATGAAAAATCATGATTCTATATTATTAAAACATCAAAAGGTTCTTATGAAAATGAAATTTTATATTTTTTTCCCATGGATCTTATTTAGGGCCCTTATTATCAAATATCAACCAATAAGAATGATTGAAATTAGAATATTCTAGAAATGTTTTCTGCCCATAATCTCACTGTGGAATGATGTGTTACAATGAAAAGAATGTTACCACCCAATCATCATGACACATGGATATTTTTTATTCCATTAATGTTTGGTGATTGGGTTCTTATTTTAATAATATATGTGATCATGTGTAAATTATCAATTTTATTCATTTAACCTTATTCTTGTAATTGTGACTATGAGTTCCACAACCCATGAAATTAGTTTTTAATCTTGTAGATTAATCCCATACCAACAGAGTTGGTTGGGAAAATGACAAACTATTTAGAGTAGGTAAGATCTTTTGGAACACTGCTTTTTACATTTTTTATATATATTGTGACCAAGAATCTATTCTAACTATTTTATTTCCCTTTCTTGTTTCATGGTGGATTTCGTTGATCTTTCAATGAAAAAAAATATTTTTAATCTTGATGAGGAGAAATAATAATTTAATGCATTTAAAAATAGGAAAAGTTATAATAATATCTCATTTTAAGGTATGATATCTTTCAATATGGTTAATATGTAGATAAAAAGATATTATAGTGTTTAAGGATGGTTGAGTAAATCAATGATAGAACAAATTTACCTAAACACACATTCATGGAGATTGGATATTCCTATGTTAAGGGTTCCATAGATAAAAATTAGGAGAATTCATGGGAAATTTAGAATATTTTTCCAAATAATAAATTTAAACCCCACTAAAGGAAGAAGTATGTGATGAGTTTTTTATGAAGGTAATAGTGATGAGAAAAAATATCTTTACACTGAATAATTTAAGAGACAACATGAGGATCTTAGACTAAAAATTTCAATGCAGCCTCCATCAAGACATGTTCATATCACTGTGGATCTTAAACCACTTCCAATCCATTTGAAATTTTATTTTTCTAGAGAAGACAAAACTTTACAAGTAATCATTTATTTTGAATTACAAGGATGTTAAGTGGATAGATGGTTTGTGTTTTGATTATTATTAAATTTTTTAATTGGGTGGTATATTTGTGATATCAATGGTACAATATCATCATTTTCCAATCACAAAATCTTTATCGAGCCTATGTTTTTCACCAAAATTTCATGCTTAGAGATGGAACATTCTGAACATTAAAGAAGTTGTTCATAAAGAAGTGACTATAATGTTTATTGTCATAAAATATTTCCCATTTTATATATCCCTTGTGTATGTTCTATTAATGTAGTTCTTAAGGAGAATGGACGGATTTTTTCTTCTAGCTTGTAGAAATGGTGAGAAGAAAAAAAAAATTTACAGGAATCCAAAAAGATAAGAATATATACATTCTTATGTCAAGGTAGATCATTTAAACTGACCGTGTATTGGAATTGGGCCATGAACATTTTGAATATTTTCATATTGTTGAACCTATCAGTGAAGTTTGATGATGCCTTCACCCGCCACTAGTTTAGATTTAGAGTTACTTCTTTCAGTGCCTGAACATAATGGACAGGCTTATGATGATGAGTGTGAACCTTTTTAAGCCTATATTTTCATTGATTTCTCAATTTTAGGAGGGTTGTAAACTGAGTAGGTCTCCAAGAAGTTGAAGATGATGTCATCCCTATCATATAACTCTTTATCTGTCCTAGCCTATTAATAAGTCGCAAATGTTCACTCAATTGTACTGAAGATTGAGCTAACCTATTGCTAGCGAACATTCATTCACTACCCCATATGAATCTCGATGTTTTACATATCATGAATTACAATTATTCCATATTAAAAATATTTTGGGTTTTGAATAAATTGAGGATAACATAAGGAACTATATTAATTATGAGGTAAGACAAAACCTAATAGAAACTAGACTACTAAGTTCGGTAATGCAACTATTAGTAAAAGAATTATATTTTGGTAGTAGGATTGGTCTGGAAATACATATAATGATCCAATAAAATACATTAACTAAACTGTTACATCAAAAAAGTTGGTCACATGATTGAAATAGATATGTAAGTTTAATAGCCTACATGGGGAATTAGATACATTGAATGAATAAACATCATATATAATATCATACATATCCCAATAAATAACATTAATGAAAATTGAAATATCATTTGGATGGATACATGAATGGAATCGGATATGCGAATAAATGAATACATAATGAATTTATCAATATTAATTTGAAATCCTATGTCTAAGAAAACTTATATGTGTGAACAGATGGATATATTGATTCAAATTCCAATGTAAATGAAATAGGATACATGTACCAAGATAGATATGATATTATTCCAGGTGTATATTATAAGGACATAGTAGATGGAATTACCTCCATTTGGAATTTCATGTGTTGGCCAATATGTAGTTTGACCAAGCTCCAAATTCCACAACTTATGTAGGGTTACATTATAGGTGTACATGAAATAGTTAGTATGTTCATCTAATTAGAATTTTTTTTCATAGAGTATGTAGGAATAATATCTAGAATGAATAGAGAGAAAAAATGGATAATGATAATAGAGGTCAAGACAGATGAATGGGATCGTACCATCAAGTGGTGTGGAGAAAGTAGCAGGAAGACATAACGGTTTGATCTTGGAGGTGGAGAAGAATTTTTTTAATCCCACATTGGGGGATATGTAATTTTCATTTCTTATCCTATTCCCATATTTATAAACCACTTTTCATATCTATATAATATATAATTTTATAATTGTGGGATAAAATATAACCGTGGAATGAGTTTGGGATGAAATTCACATTTTCATCAATCATTTTCTTGAAATTGCAGGATTGTACCCCTTTGTCTCTAAACAAGTTACCTATGTATTGAACATACATTAATCATGAAGAGAAGTTTTTGTCATTTTTCATGAGTTTATCTTGTTTTCTTGAAATCCACATAAGACGAGGACATTCAATACCATAGTAGGATGTGTTTTCCCTTCATTTAGTGTCTTATTAGGGACTCCAATTGAGAAACTAAAGACTCCCTTAAAATAAAAATTTCACAATTTAATGAATCAACTACTCACATTTTTAGGACCCTAAAATACATAAAATTTCGTGAAGGGAACAAACACAAATAGGAAAATCATGAGAATAATCAATCTTTAAGAAGACCATTTCTAGTTCCATCTCTTATAAGATTCTATCCACCAATCCCACTATAATAACCTTTCCACCATCATTAAAATCACATTCATTGTTTATTGTATTATTTTTTACTATTTGTTTTCCCATCTACATTTCCCAACTAAACATACCATCTATGAAATTCAATCACTAAGGATCGACACAAACTCAAAACTAAACTTTTCATAAGTAGGGTTAATAAATTATTATTTTGTAATATACCTACTGAAAACTAATGCCTAGAAACTGAAAATATCTTTTATTTCATCCCCATTACATTTTTGGTTATGAGCGGATGATAACTAAATAGGGTAAAAAAGAGGATTTATTAACATGAGGAGCCTTCCTAATAAATTAAAAAATCAAAATTTACCTAGCATGGAGGAATATATAAACCCGGGAGGAATAATTAGTATATATATGAAAATAATTTTAGAGATAAGTTCATTTATAATGGTTAAACATGATTAGTATGAATTATGTGAGAACACAAAATTAATATTGGGACAGTATAATTCAAAAAATGAGTCACATTTCATAGGAAGAGTAGATATTCACCCTGAATAATCAAAACATGAATCCCCATTTCATGTTGTGATCAAATTCTTCAAGGAAATGTGAAGAAAAAAGATAGTATTAATGGGATGTATAATAATGTTAACGAACATGATAAATCATATTTCATTACATGAATTAATATAGTTATTGTTTTCAGTATTATATCCTCAGTTGGGCCCTTCAAGCCGCCTGAATCCTAATGAGATAAAAGGATACAAATAAATAACCCCTATATAAATAAATGCATAAAATTGAAATTTGTGTTTAGGGTGTTAATATTGTAATGACCATAATTATACATCAAACTACAAGCCAAGGATCATTAAGTCTAGTTTCTAGGATGACTAGGTACATAAAACATTAAACATGTGAGTGAAGAAATATTCTTTATTTAATCTCCAAAAATCACCTAACATCCCATGAGTCTTTAAAACTGCATATGGTACCATGGGGACAGATGGACAAAGGGATGAGCTAAAAATCTCAGTAAGGGAATGAAAATATGGATACATCTTAAGAACATGAGTGAGGAGGCATGACATAAGGATATCCAAAGCATGAAACATATGAAATCCTATCATACAAGCATGGGATTATATAAACACGGAATCATAAAAATGTGGAAGAATCATAAAACATGCATTCAATATGGGTCAAGTCTTATCCACCAATCATGTATCCCATTTTAGTACGGGTCAAGACTAGCTGCCAATCCTGATTCCTATTTTAGTATTTGTCAAGTCTCACAACTAATCCCATTTCATATCGCATTTCATGAAACTTATAGTTACCCAATTAATTGGAGTGATATCTCGGCACATCTATCTCAATATATTCCTTAATATTATTTCCACATAAATAATAAAACATAGTCAACCATACATAAATATAATTATTCCCATGGATCGAATTGGGTACCAAAATCATGACCTAATCATAACCAATGATCGTATAATGAACATTTCCTTGAAGGAAAGGGATTAGAAAAAACATATATGTTCATAATGTAAAATAGGAAAATATCATGGTAGGTGTTGTCAAACAGATGTGACAACATATAATAATTGTATTTGATAATCTATAACATTAAAACATTTTTGTGTGGGTTTAATAAAAATAATCTAGGGATTATAAAATAGAAAAGAGAACAATAGTTTATATAAAACCAAAACTAAACCAAGATGTTTTTGATAATAAAAAGGATTATTTGATAAATTAAATGGTGTATTAAAATAGGGGATAGAGAGAACATGAAATTGGGTAAATATTTGGGAAGTTCCGTTAAAACAGGTTTGTTTATCGAAATGTTCTGATGAGGGAATATTTTGAAAACATGTTTAATCCCAAAATAGAGTGATGAATGTGTAAAGACCTGTAATTTCCATGGAAATTTTTTTCTTAAATTCATCGGAATTTTCCGAGTATGTGAAAACTGACGGCATATGATTCCAAGGACCGGTGTGCCTGGAATAAATTTCTGAAGTTTTGTTTCGGTACATTCAGTAAACGTATGAGCGTAATTTTATAACATTTGAACTGGTGCTCAGAATTAAAATATGAAGGCACTTTTGAAATTGCAGCACCAGTATTCGCTTAAGAAGACTTTCACCTCAATGGCAGATAGTTGGGAATAAAAGATAGTTTTTGGGTTTTATGTGGAATAATAAAATAAAATAAGTGTGTGTCTTAATTTATTTCATTTTCTATAACCACCATGTGGAAGATGGAGGTGGGGACCGCCACACCTTAATCTCCCATGAGAGGTTATAGAGGTGGGGCCCACCCGAACTCAACCTCCCATGTGAGGATTAATTTTGGTGGGGACCACCTGAGTTAGAAGCCTCTTAAACATCCCATTAATTGGGGAGAGCCTCTTCAGCTCCCCACTGTATGGTTCCAATCCACACAAATTAATTAAAATAGAATTAATTAATTAATTTTAATCTTTTTGAATATTTGGGCCAATAATTAAATAATGGATTACCTTAATCCATTATTTTTTGGGGATGTCATTTTCATTTTGTGGAGCTTGAAAAAATGAGAGCTTGGGAGAAAAAGAATTCTCCAATGAATAACACTTATTCCTCCAACATAGAACGATCATCAACCTGAACAAGGGAGGAAGCACCGTCCTTGAAGTACGCCGATGACATCGTCCTTGACGTCTTCATCTTCATTCCTAACAACAACGAATCGACATCCTCCTTTCTGTGACATCGTCAATGAACAAAAAATCCAAGGTAGGGGTGTGTTTTGAATTGAACAATGTTGATTCTTCCTTCCATTATTTTTTCTATTGACCCACTTTCTACCAATCTAATGCGGAAGGACCAGGCCAAATGAACATGTCTCGATCCCTCCATCGTTCTTGTGAATTTTTGGTGTGTCCTTTGACTTCTTCATGGGTGATGACCAATGGATCGTAGTGAGTCTATTGTATGACACAATGATCCAAAATTGAAGACCCAACATAACAACGACCTAGTGGTGGTGCTACGACGATAGTGAGAAATGGATCATAACAGAACTAGAAGGAAAATTCCTCGACTGTTCTTCGAGAGGGTGAATGAAATCATATTTTTGGATCTGATCATAGGCCGAAAAAACTGGATACGACTGCAAGTAATCGGGGTGACCTAGTCTCTGAAGTTTCATGACAAACAGACTATCAGAATGATGAACGGACTTCATGGGAGACACGCTGGACCAAGGCTCCATTTCTAGAAATTTCTAGAATACACAGTATGTACATCTAATGAACATGCTGTGTAGTATGGGCATTCTGCAGCATGAGTTTCAGACATTATACAAGTAACACACGGTGTGTGATGCCGGTCAGATGATGATTATTCTCTGCACAGAATGGCAGAAGTGGATTCATGAGACATGGCATGTATTCTGGGAAATACACAAACTCGGGATGAATTACATAGCCAAGAGGCAAGATGTGTACTGTATACACAAAATGGAAGAAGTGCCTTCACGAGACTCGGTGTGTGTCCCGAGGATACATGGACACGGGGTGGAGTACACGTGCATGTACTCCACCACATGGACAATCATGGCCAGTGGCACAGGCTACTTGTCTAGTAGTTACACGGGATGGCGAGAATGGGTTGAGGCTGTGTACGGGCACATAGATAGCGTAAATGGAGCCGACTGCAGATTCTTGGACACGACGTGTAACCATACCACACACTATGTACTTTATTTTCTACACAACCAGCCTTACGACATGGTCCGTTGTACACGGGCAGTACCAGAGGTCTGAAAACACGGCGTGTGCCTCATTCCTAAACACTGTTTACTTTTTGGGAAATGGCTTTTCATCCTATCCTCAGTATCATGGACATGCTTGTTTTTGTTATACCCCTATGAAGTGGAGGAAATTTTGGATACATCTACTTGGGACTTCTTGGTAGTTGATGTATCAACACTTGGCTTGAGTAGAATACCATCATGGATTCAAGCATGATTTTGTACAGAACCTTGAGGCTGGTTGTGCACTGACGACTATTCCCAGATCCTTTGTCGGTCCGACAGTTCTAACTTATGTTTGTGGATCCTGTGTGGCTTCGACAGAATAGCTGGTCCGGGATCCTGTGTGGGTCCGACAACTCTGACTACTATTCCTATAACCTGTGTGGATTTGACAGAATAGTTGTTCCTCGATCCTGTGTGGTTCTGATAGCTCCCACTATTGTTCCTGGATCCTGTGTGGGTCCTACAGTTCTAATTGATGGTCTTGGTTCCTGTGTGGGTCCGATTGTTCTAACTGCTGGTCCTGGATCCTGTGTGGGTCTGACAGCTTAAATGATTCACTGGATATATCTGATCATCTCTATCTCTCTACGTATGTTATATACCTATGTGAGTTGAGTCAGTAACAATATGTTTTCTTCATTATTGAAAAGGATTACTAGATAACACAGGTATATGTCTGAGCATATACCTAAGTGGGGTTATCTGTTGATTTCATACCGTGGGGTTTATCCTTGTTGTATTTTTTGAGACCTTGAGGGTCTCGGGGTCCCTACTGAGTATCGTTATACTCACCCCTACACGGTTTATGCCCGCACCTTGTTGTGTTGGATGCAGACGATGGACAACGGTGACAGAGGCTGAGTGTACGATGACTGGACGGTACCCGGAGGTGGACCTCAAGACGAGTTGGTACCTGGAGGAGACTGATGGATGTGGAGTGCTGATGAGGATATTTATAACTATCATTCAGGTTTGATTCGTGGGGGATGATCCAGGATCTTCTTTCCATCTTCCAGCTGTTTGAACTTTTCACTTGTACTTGTACATTTAGTTGGGCTTGTATTTTTGGCCCCATTAGTTTTCAGTACTATCTTGTTATACAGTTTAACTTAGTGTTTTGTATCAATATGTGTACTATATTGTGTTTGATTTTAGTTATAAAGTAAATGCCTTCCCAGTTAAGTGATTTATGCCTTTGGTGGTAGTCGCCACCCCCTGGCCGATGAATGTTGGATATGGGGTAGTCACAGAACGGGACCGGGTGGAAGGGTCATGACAAATTTGAATATGAGGAGTCGGTTCTACCACATAACATAAGTCTTTGATCTATTTTTCTGTAAAGAAATATTTTTATGAGTACTGAGTGTGGTTTTTCAGTCCAGGGAGTCCAGTGTTGGTGCAGCGGCCGACGTATCCATACACTAGGACCCTGATTACTGATTTCTGACTCAATGCACGAAAACACTGATTGCGTGTGTGTTTAAAGAGTTTTATTTGTGATCTCTTTGAGTCAGAACAAAAATTATAACTTATTTACCATGGAACACCTGTATCTTTTTAGTATGGCCACACGTAGATAGCCATCCAGGGTTTTGAGAGTTTTACGAGATGAAAGCCCACCGAGCGACGAAGCCTCGGTATAGGGCCCTATCATTGTGGAGGCACCAGTGGTACCACTACCCATTGGGTCACCGATACCACCATCCTCAGTAGCAGATAGTGCATGCTTCTTGAGCGCGTTGCATGTCTTCTAGCGCAAGAGGCCTCCCAGTTTCAGTGGTGAGATGGACCCGAAGACAGCTGAGGATTGTCCGGAGGCTGTGGTGGGAGTCTTCAGACTAGTAGGGACACCATCGGACCTTGTGGTGATCCTTGTAGTGAGTCATCTTCATGCAGTAGAAAGTATATGGTGGAGTCTGATGCTCCAGGTTCATGATGAGGGGACACATCTCTGGGTAGACTTCGAGAGCCTGTTTTGGGTGGATTTTGTCCCGTCCACCCTATGTGTGGTGTAGATATAGGAGTTACTGCATATACAACAAGGTAGCATGATGGTGGCATAGTACTCAGCATGGTTCACCAAAATCTCACTCTACACATTAGATATGGTGTGGGACACATTCTTTAAGGCCAGAACCATTGAGAGGGGACTCAGGCGGGAGATCAGAGATTCAATGATCTCACTCTACCTCCCGCTCCAGCCGAGGGTGTTAGAGAGACCCCTCCTGGCGAAGAGTTTCCTTACTGAGCAGTCACCAGCAGCAAGACCCATAACTAGTTGACATGCAGCGGAGTCTTCTGTAGCTGGAATTAAACAAATGTAGCAGATTTCCAGGCAGACCAGGTCATCTGGTGGACGACCTCAGGAAATGGGTTCGGTTGTGCGGGTCACATGAGATATAGCCAGTCATGCCAGGAAGAGGCAATGTTACTCTTGTGGTGGGCAGGGTGACATGGATCGTGACTGTCTGACCCATCGTACTAATGATCAGTGTATAGTCGAAGGACCTCCCAGGATAAGACATAAATTCGATCGAGGCGGTTCATAGGGTGCAGGAAGACATGGAAGAGGTGCTGGTCGAGCATCTGGTGGTGGGAGATGTTTCGAGGTGTTACCGACACCACCACCAGGAGGACCACCCCAACTGCAGGAAGCAGGTGGAAACGGAAGAGATCAGGTCGAGGAAGCCGAGGCTTATGATCATGGTGCTCTGGAGATGATTTTAGGTATGATCTATGACTACTCTACCTTAGTTTTTGTTCTTCTAGACACAAGTTCCAGTCACACTTTAATTGCTACTTCCCTCGTTCGGAGCTCAGAGATTCCATCGGAGCCATTGGCTCTATCCTTACAGCTAGAGACTCTTACGGGAGCAGACTCGATGATTATGCACTGGTGCAGGTAGTGTGAGCTTACTCTAGAAGGCGAGAGTTTTGGATGTGATCTCCTCGTAGCGGCGTCGAGGCCTTACGAAATCATCTGGGGTATAGACTGGTTATCTATAGTCCATGTTCTGATCGACTATATTAGGCACAATGTTTGGTATGTCCGCACGGATGGGACCAGGTTCACCTTCATCGGTGGGAAGGGAGCCTATGAAACATAGGATAGACTTACTTGGAGGAGGGTAAAACCAATCACCCATCAGTTGTCCTGCCTTACCCTTAGATCTGTTGATGTGCAGAGTCTAACTTATCCTATAGTGGTGGACCAGTCGTTTTCCCTGACGATGTTACAGGACTACCTCCCCACAGAGAGGTGGAATTTTAAAATGACTTGTACCCCGGGACGACATCGATATCTGCACCATTGTATTGGATGTCTCTCGCGGAGCATCGCGAGCTACGAGTACAACTAGAGGACGTCCAGGAGAAGGGATTCATCTAGCCCATTGTTTCTCCCTAGGAAGCCCTAATTCTGTTCGCCAAGAAGGCGGAATGGAGCTTGAGGATTTGTGTTGACTACCATCACCTAATCCAGGTGACTGTGAGGAACAAGTACACACTTCCGAGGATTGACGACCTCTTTGATTAGCTGAAGGGATCACAGTGGTTGTTGATGATAGGCCTCAAATCGGGCTATCACCAGCTCAGAATTCGAGATGAGGATGTGCAGAAGACAGCCTTCAGATGATGGTACGACCACTACGAGTTCATGGTTATTCCTTTCGGCATATCCAACACTCCATCATGTTAATGGGACTCATGAACATGATCTTACAGCCATACCTTGATCGTCTTTTTGTAGTCTTCATCTACGACATTCTGATCTACTTGACTACTAAGGAGGAGCATGCCTAACATTTGAAGGTAGTACTGGACACACTCTGAGAGCACCAACATTATGGTAAGCTCTCAAAGTGCATGTTTAGGATCAGATAGGTTCAATTTTTGGGACTTGTCATATTAGAGGCTGTTTTTTCAGTGGATCCAATAATGATCGAGGTAGTACATGCTTGGGAGCCACCCAGGAGTGTGATGGAGGTACGGAATTTCATGGGTTTGGTTGGTCACTATCGGAGGATTGTGTCAGGCTTCTCTAGAGTTGCATCACCACTATCAACCTTTAAGAATAAGGTGAAACCCTTTGTACGGTTAGAGTGATACCAACAGAACTTTCAGGAGCTAAGGTAGAGGCTAACTAATGCCCCCATCTTGAGTATTTCTGAGGAGGGCGTAGGTTACATAGTCTACTGCGACGCATCATGGACCAAACTCAGGTGTGTCCTAATGCTGGAGCGAGCACTGATCACATATGGTTCTCGGCAGCTAGGACAACATGAGTAGAGCTATGCTACCCATGACATGGAGTTAGCAGTAGTGGTATTCGCCTTGAAGATGTGGCGGCACTATCTGATGGGTGTGTGTTTCACAGTCTACTCTGACCACCATAGTCTTAGGTATATCATCTCTCAAGAAAAACATAGACATGAGATATTGGCGATGGCTTGAGTTCCTCCAGGACTATGACTTTGAGGTAGTCTATACTCCTAATAAGGGGAACATTGTATCAAATTCACTTAGAAGGAGATCTGGTATACAGGTTCTAGGCGAGGTGAGAGAGAAACTGACCACTTTACAGAAATCCTTTATAGACCGGGATGGAGTATCTTTCCTTCAACCTCTTACTGTCACTCGTCCACTTTTTAAGTGAGTCATGGAGGCACAGCATGGAGATGCTGACTGTGAGACATGACGTGCTCAGATATCCACAGGGCAGGCACCTGATTGATTTTCTGAAGGTGGGGAGCATGTCATCCTTTTCAGAGGACGTACTATGGTGCCAGATTCACTTCAAGATGAACTGTTAAGGGAGTTCCACACATCCCCTCTAGCAGTGCATCCTGGAGTGGCTAAAATGTACCAAGACTTTCGACATAAGCAGTGGTGGCCAGGTATGAAAATGGCTGTTGTGGAGTTTGTCTCTCGATGACTCACGTGTCCGCAAGTGAAGGCAGAGCACCAGGTACCAGTAGGCTTGGATAAGCCTTTAGAGGTCCGAGAGTTGAAGTGAGATGGGTTATCCCTAGACATCATGATAGGTCTTCCACGTACATCTAGGGGTCATGACTCGAATTGGGTGATCATCAACCGACTCACCAAGTTGTCTCACTTCCAACCGATCAGAGAGAAGGGTTCAGAAGAGTGCTTGGATTGGCTCTACATGTAGGAGATTGTGCAGCTACATAGATTACCTTATTCTATTTTCTATGATCGTGACTCACGATTTACTTCCTGGCTATGGAAGGGGTTACTGGGGGCATTTAGGATGCATCTTCTTCTGAACACCACATTCAATACTCAGACAGATGGTCAGACCAAGAGGACCATTTAGACCCTTGTGGACATGCTACATGCTTGTGTCCTCGACTTCGGTCATAGCTGGGAGGAACACTTACCTTTTTTTGGAGTTTTCCTACAACAACAGCTATCAGTGCACAATTGGGGTGGCACCTTTTGAGGCCTTATATGAACAAACTTGCATATCACCCTTATAATGGGAAGACCCTGGGGAGTCAACACTAGTGAGACCAAAGATGGTACGAGATACCATGGAGAAGGTGAAGATCATCCAGGAGCAGATGAAGACTACACAGAGCAGGAAGAAGTCGTATGCAGATAACAGATGGAGACATATGGATTTTGAGGATAGTGACCACTTCTTTCTACGGGTCTCACCTCGGCGAGGTCTACGAAGATTTGGACGAGGCGGTAAGTTATCTCCAAGATTCTTCAGACCTTTTCAGGTCCTCAGCAGAGTTTTTGAGATGGATTACCACTTAGCTCTTCCACCTTAGTTGCACCGGGTGCATGACGTCCTCAACGTATCTCAGTTGAGGAGATATGTTCCCGACTCTTCTCACATCATCGACCATTAGGAGATGAATGTCGACGATGGGTAATCATTTACGAATGTTCTGGGGGAGATTGATGATCGACAGGAGCGGGTCTTTCATGGATGATCGATACCTCTGGTTCATGTTCACTGGCAGCATGGGAACCTCCAGGAGAGCACATGGGAGTGAGACGCTCAGATTCATTCTCAGTACCCCCATGTTTTTCCTTAGTTCATGTTGTAGCTTACTGGGATGTAAGTCCCTAATGTGGGGAGAATTTAAAGACCCGGAATTTCTGTTGAATTTTTTTTCATAAATACATGGGAATATTACGAGTCCGTGAAAACTAACGGCATAGAATTCTGAGGCCCTGTGTGCCCAGAATCAGTTTCTGAAGTTTTTTTTGGGTACATTCAGTAAAAGTATGAGTGAGATTTTATAACTTTTGAACAGGTGCTCAGAATTGAAATATGAGGGCACCGTTGAACTAGTAGCGCTAGTATTCTCTTAAGAAGGTATTAACCTCGATGGCCGATGGTGGAGAATAGATGATAGTTTTTGGGTTTTACATGGAATAATAAAATAAAATAAGTGCATGTATTATTTTATTTTTTTTGTTATAACCACCATGTGGAAGATGGAGGTGGGGACTCCCACACCTTATCCTCCCATGAGAGGTTATAGAGGTGGGGCCCACCCAAACTCAACCTCCCATGTTAGGATTAATTTTGGTGTAGACCCCCCGAGTTGGAAGCCTCTTGAACTTCATTTTAAGTGGGGAGAGCCTCTTGAGCTCCCCACATTATGGTTCCAATCCACACAAATTAATTAAAGGAGCATTAATTAATTAATTTGAATCTTTTTGAATATTTTGGAGAATAATGAAATAATGGATTAGCTTAATCCATTATTTTTGGGGGTTGGAATTTTCATTTGGTGGAGATTGGGAAAATGAGATCTTTGGATACAAATATTTCTCCAATGAAGAACACTTTTTCTACCAATGAAGGACAATATTCAACCAGAACAAGGGAGGAATAGTCTTCCTTAGAGAACACCGACGATGCCGTCCTTGACATCTTCATATTCTTTCTCGATGTTAACGAATCGACGTCTTCCTTTCCGTGACATCATCATCAAATAAAAAATTAAAGGTAGGGGTTTGTTTGGATTGGAGAAATATTGATTCTTCCTTCAATGATTGTGTCTCTTGACCCGCTTGCTACCAAACTAACATAGAAGGCTCGGTCCAAACGAACATAGCCTGATCCCTCCGTCATTCTTGTGAGTGTTTGGTGTGTTCTTCACGTTCTTCATGGGTGATGAACAATGGGTCAGTGAAAGTCCTTTGTACAATTAAATGATCCCAAATTGAAGACCCAACATCACAATAACCTAGTGGTGGTGTAAATACAATAGCGGACAATGGATCGGACCGGAACTGGAAGGACTATTCCTTGACCATTCTTTGAGCGGGTGAATCATTCCGTGTTTTTGGAGCCGATCAGAGGCCTGTAAACACTAGAGATGACTACAGGACATCATGGTGACCTAGGGTCTGAAATTTTATGAAGAACGGACCATTAGACTGAAGAACAAACTTCATGGGAGGCACCCTGGCCAGATGTTCCATTTCTGGAACATTCCAAAATACACGACATGTACTTCTGAATAACTCGTCGTGTACTATGAGCATTTTGTGTCACGAGTTTCTGACGGTAGACAAGTAACACACGGAATGTGACCACATCCACATGGATTGTATTCTCTATGTAGAATGACAGAAGTGGCTTCATGAGACATGATGTGTATTCTGGGAAATACATGGACACAGGCAGTATTACACGGCCAAGAGTCACGATGTGTACTGTCTACACAAAAATGGAAGAAGTGGATTCACGAGACTCAGCATATAACCTGGGGATACACTGACATGGGGTGGAGTACCTGGGCATGAACTCCACCACACAGCTTGGCGTGGCCAGTGGCATGGGCTACCCGTGTACCAGTTACATGGGTTGGCGAACACGGGTTGAGGCCGTGTACGGGCACATGGACAGCGTACACGGAGCTAACCCTAGATGCTTGGACACAGCGTGTAACCATACCACATTCCATATAATTTATTTTCTACACAAATAGCCTTACAACATGGGCTATTGTACACGGGCAGTACCTGAGGAGTGAAGACACAGTGTGTGCCTCATTCCTACACATAGTGTACTTTTTGGGAAATGACTTGGTCATCTTTTCCTCAATATCTTATACACATTTGTTTTGGTTATCCCCCTATGACATTGTAGAAATTTTAAATACATCAACATGGGACATCATGTAAGTTGATGTATCAACACTTGGATTGAGGAGGAGACCCTCCCGAAATCAAGCATGCTTTGTACGGAACCCTGAGTCTAGTTGTGCACTGACGACTGTTTCTGGATCCTGTGTGGGACCTACTGTTCTAACATCTATTCTTGGATCCTGTGAAGGATCAACAGAATAGATGGTCTTGGATCATGTGTGTGTCCAACAGCTCTAAGTAATATTCCTCGATCCTATGTGGGTATGATAGAGTAGCTGGTCCAAGATCATGTGTGGGTCCGACAGCTCCGACTACTGTTCCTAGATCTTGTGTGGGTTCGACAGTTCTAATAGCTGGTCCTAGATTATGTGTGGGTCTGACATCTCTAACAACTATTCCTGGATCCTCTGTGGGTCCGACAGTTCTAACTGCTGGTCCTGGATCCTGTGTGGGTCCGACAGCTTAGATGATTCACTGGCTACATCTGATCATCTCTATCTCTCTATATAATTTATATACCTATGTGAGATGAGTTAGTAACTTCGTGTTTTTTCATGATTGAGAAGGATTACTATATAACTTAGGTATATGTATGTGCATATACCTAACTGAGGTTATATATTGATTTCATACCTTGGGGTTTATCCTTGTTGGATTTTGTGAGACCTTGAGGGTCTTGGGGTCCCTAATGATTATCACTATACTCACCAACGTATGGGCTATGGCTGCACCTTATTGTGTTGGATGCAGATGACAGACAGCGCTGACCGAGGCTGAGAATACAAGGACTGGACGGTACCTGGAGGAGGACCTCTAGATGAGTCAGAACCCAGTGGAGACTAACAGATGTGGAGTGCTGAGGAGGATATCTATAACTACCCTTCAGGTAGGATTTGTGGTGGATGATCCTGGAGCATCTTTTCATCTTCCAGTTGTTTTTCCTTTTTCAGTTGTACTTGTACTTTCAGTTGGGCTTGTATTTCCGGCCCCTTTACTTTTCATAACTCTCTTGTTATACAATCTTACATAGTTTTTTTTTGTATCCAGTTATGTAGTCGGTTGTGTTTGATTTTATTTATAAAATCAAAGCCTTCCTAGATTAGGGATTTACGCCTTTGGTGTTAGTTTCCAGCCCCTGGCCTATGGAAGGCGGGCTAGGGGTAGTCACGGCACGGGCCCTGGGGGATGGTTCGTGAAAGAATGGGTCTTCATAAATGAATATTTTAAAACTAAACATAATTTATTATATGTTCATAAATAAATAAGATAAATCCATTTTTATATAATGAATTTTTTGGCTACTTGAAAAAAACAAGAAGGTTCAGGTAGAATTCGTTACGGTTTATCGGCAAGGTGTCAGGTGTAACTAAGAGGTCTTGATGCGTGATAAAAGGGGTTCATCATCACTTATAAATAATGAGGTATATATGGGGATGTGAGTAATCATTCCCAATAATTATTTATTACACATAAAATGACATAACATATGGGACATCTTTATTAAGAGAGAAATGGAGAGGATCCCTTTCCTTAAATCTGATGGTGATCTTTTGTAGAACTTAGTGCCTGTAAAAATCAAATTAGGTTCATTAATTAATAAGTAAATTACCTCTCATATTGTTAAATGATTTATTATAACCCTTTAATATCATTCATGACCATTTTTATTGGTTATGAGATTCAATTTATTTATTTAGGTCTGTTTTCTTACATGGTTTTAATGATCTGTTCACTTAATTACACGATTGGATAAACAAGATGAAAGTGATTGTCCAAAATTGAATTCTGTAATATAATAGTGAAAATCCACGAGATTATCTTGTTATAAAAATTCATTCCTATATTGGTAGTGAATATGAGTTATTATATAAAACATTAGTGATAACTATTTTGGTTAATCGATGGGTTTGATTATAAGGAATTTTTTTCTTCATAACATAACACCATTTGTACAAAAGGATAACAGAACCAAAAATAGGATATATTACATATTTAATAATATGGTTCAACAATTACGCAATTGGTTTCATGACCACAATTAAAGATGATAATATAATTTGATAAAATTTTGTCCTTGAATATGCTGAATTAACACCTCTCAAATAGTGTTTTCATTTCTTTCAAATAATATATTCGAAAATTAGAGATGATAAAGAATTATCCCATTAGAATAATAGAATTCCAGTAGATGTATTCTTCTAGAGTTCTCATATCACTTGGGTGGAGGTAGGTGATGAGAAAACAAGAAAATAAAAAACATAAAAGAAATGAATGAATTGGAAAGATGAATTTACCTCTCGAGTCTACCTCCTTTGAGAACTTCTTAAGGGGGGGGGGGTTGGTATTTTTAAGATACTAGGGGCTTTTTCACATTGGGATAGGATCTTAGGGGGATATTTGTGTAGAATATTGGAAACGAACCAGGATTTAGAGTAGTGAAGAGAAGGGGGGTGAGGGGGTTTTTTATAGTGGAGGAGAGGAGGGTTTTCACAACTCTTTTAATCATTAGTTAATTAAATTACCTCAAGATCAAAAAGCGTGACGATTCAATGTCCAAAAATAGTAATAAATGCATGTGATTTCGAAACAATTTCCATTTACATCATCCATGACTCATGCATGATGCATAAATTCAGGCTTTAGCATTTATTGTGAATTACAATATTTTACTATTCATAAAAAATCATGTATTTCAGAAAAATAATGAAAATTCACCATAACCACTTTTCAATGTGTAGAGTAAAAAATTATTTCCATTTTTCAAAAATAATTTTCTAAATATGATTAATTTAATATTTAATTTAAATAATAATTTATTATTAAAAACCCAGTTTTAAAACATTCAATTACTAATTCTAAAATATAGGTACATCATACTTTCACTTGAATCTTATTTACATACTATCACAAGCAAGGTTAATATTCATTACTGTATATAACTATTCATAAGGTTATGTTACTATTCATAATGGCAGGTTACTATTCACCAAAAAAATTTGTTTTTCTTATCAGACTCCAAATAACTTAGTAATCACAACCACACATGCTAGATTTTTGATATTCAAAACATACAAGTGACAAAGTTATGTTTAAAGGTAACAATGAACTAGTAGTTCATTATGTTTCGATTTCATTTTATTATATGAAATATTTATAATAATGGAATTTCCATTGATATAACATTGGGTGGTTACATTCTTCCCCATTTATGAAATTTGGTCGTTAAAATTTGGTTTTACATTCTAGGTTATAAACTGGTGCAGGTACTTTTCTTTCATTGCCTCCACCAGTTCCCATGTTGCCTCTTAGAAATCATGGTTTCTCCATATTACATGACTATGTAAGTAGTCTTGTTACCTATAAAATTATCTCTATGATACCAAATATCTGTTGGATGCTCCATGTAAGAAAGACCATCCTCCAACTGTACCACCTCCGAAGAGCGTACATGTGAAGGGTCTTGTATGCTCTTCAATAAGTGGGATACATGAAATACACCATATACATTCAACATGGTAGGTGGAAGTACTAGTCAATAGGACATAGCTTGGACTAAATCAAGGATCTTGAAGGGGCCTATATACTTAGGAAGTTGTTTTCCTTTCTTCGCAAACCTCATGACTTTCTTTCATAGAGATATGGGTAGAAATACCCTGTATCCAACTTTGAACTAAAGGTCTCATCAATGAATTTCTACAGAACTCTTCTATCAAATTTGGGCTACCTTGACATGTTGATGAATGGTTTTAACCTTCTTATCCATTACTTCAACCATTACATATCCTAGATACTTATGCTCAATGACTTCATTCTAACACACATGTGCTCATCACCTTTTCTCATAAAGGACATCATATGGTGCCACTCAGACGCTTGAGTGGAAACTGTTATTGTGAATGAATTCAACCAGTGGAAGATGATGGTTCCATCCTCCTTGGAATTCCATAGAACAGGCTCTAAAAATTTTTCCAGTGTCACAATAGTCCACTCATATTAGACATCAGTTTGAGTATGACTGAACATACTAAAGTTCAGTTCTGTGCTTAGAGCATGTTGGAGACTTTTCTAGAACATCGAGATTAATCTCAGATCAAGATCAGATATAATAGACAGTGGTACTCCTTGGATCCTTACCACATCTATGATAAATATCCATGAATTTTTATCGAATGAGAAGTCCTCTAAAATATTGATAAATTGATCTGTCTTTGTAGGACAGTCCACAATGACCCTTATAGAATTGTTTCCTACGGATGTATTTGGAATTCCAGTGAATGATTCCATGGAAATTTTCTCCCACTTCTATGTTGGTATGGGTTTTGGTTACATCATCCTCTTAGACATCTACCTCTCAATCATCACTTGCTTAAATGCCTTGAACTTTGAAGTATATTCATCAATCTCCCTCTTCATATTGTCCCACCAAATTTTTCTTGGAGATCTTGATATATCTTTGTGATCCCTGGGTGGATTAATAAGGTCAAGCTATGTGAGTCATTAAAAAGATCCTTCTTTATCTATGGATATTATGGAACTCATAATCATGACCCAACTCATACAACTCCTTCCTCAAAATTTTTAAATCGTAGGATTTCCCATTTTGGATAGCTTCCACATTTTTTTAAATTTCCACATCTTTTCTTTTATAATCCTTTATTCTCTCTATCAGGGATGGTTGAGCATTAATTTGATAAAGGCTTGATGATGTTCCTCCCTTAATTATTCCGATGTCCATCCTCTTCAAATATAAGGAGATGATATATTTTTCAATTCTCATCATTGATAAAGATTCATGATCATTTCTACATAGAGCATCCACCACCTTGATTTCTATACGGAGATGGATGTGAAATTAGTAGTCATAATATTTAATGAGATATATCCATCTTCACTAGTTCATATTATGCTCTTTTTTTGGGAATTTATATTAGAGACTCTAGTGGTCTGTATATATTTCACAATTCATCCAATACAGATAATGTCTCATAATTTTTAATGAAAAGATCACAACCTCCATCTCTAGATCATGAATAGGATAGTTTTGCTCATTTATTTTCAACTCCCTTGAGGTATAGGATATCACCTTTTCATTTTACTTCATATTACACCAAATTGAGACTTATAATATTTTCAATAACGACATTCCAATAAATGTAACCATTCAATTCTATACTCATAGTATTTTTCCCTAATGATATAATATCATTTCAGGTGGGGACTCAATGTTCATAAAAAATATGAATGATATAGTAATAAGATGTAAATTAAAATAAATTATGACATACACTACTTTTAATTAGTGGTTACATGTAATTTATTCATCATTATCCACCATAGCATAGGACCTTCAGTGTTCCATTGATCATGGAGATTATTGATGCTCCTCATTGTTCTTCACCCTTGCAATAGATAATTGTGTAGGATAATGTACTACTTCCCCAAATTTATGACATAGAACTATGTATGATGCCTTATATGGAACTTGGTTTCCAATCATCACATTATTCATTTTTTCATGGTAATAGGATAAATTGTACCAAATATTTCCACACTTAAAACATCTCTGAGTCCCTTTGTGACATTCCCATTGGTGCCTCTTTCCAAACACGTTCCACAATGGAAATTGGGTCTTCATTCCCTTATCACCTTTATCAGAAAAACCATCTTGAGATTTTATCTTTCTATTCCTTTACTCCATTCAACATTAAACCAAGTACACATTGTTAATATTTATGTTTTATAGTTGGTTTTGCAGAATCATGATATGTCCTTCTTGAGCTCCCATCTGATTCAGGTTCTCATTTTTGTAGTCATAACATTTCCCTTCACATCAGTTGTTGACCCAAATCATCCTATTATCTTCTATTGGATGAATAAATTAAAATTTGGGGACAAATATGAAATAAGGGGGATACCTATGAAATTAAATGGATAACATACAAATTAAACTTATCTCATTAACTTATGTGTTTCTAGGACTCAATAAATGTTATTCATGATACATCTCCTAATGAATATTCATAGGGGATCCTTTTTCCCTTTAATTATGTTTCATACAAAGCTTATGAATTTACCAAATCATACCCTCTGACTGTGTCAAAAAAAGAGTGAAGAAAGGCATGTTATTTTGTACCAAGATACCTCGGGTCCAGACCAAAACTCATTGTCAAGGTGTTCACTACTAGGTACATCTCCTCCAGAGCCACCTCTACCTATTTTTATCTAGACAATGATTTATTTTCTATATAAATTACTTATTTTATACTTACCATATCATAGGGGTGTTTCCTTAAACTTAGTGTCATCATTAAGGTTCTCACTATGAAGCTCTCTTCGTAATATCCAAAAATAACTAGACCATCCTCTGATACCAACTGTAGAAACGCTATCCTTTTTCACATAAAATTAGATGACATAAGAATAATTATACATCAGAGTACAATCTAAGGATCATTATGTCTAGCTTCATGGAAGACTAGGCACAGAAAACATAAAACACAGGGCTAAAAAACTTCTTTATTTAATCATAAAAAGAGCTCCTAACTTCATTTGAGACCTTACATCTGCATAGGGTACCCTAGAGAACACATGAACATAAGGAAGACCTAAAAATACTAGTAAAAGAATGAAAATATGGATACATAATAAACACATTATATAGGATTCATGATAAAAGGATATCCAAAGCATGGAACATGTGAAATAAAATCAAATAAGCATGTTATCATATAAACATGGAATCATATAAATGTGACAGAATCATAAAAAATGCCTTTATTATAGGTAAAGGCTAATCCACCAATATCATTTTCTATTTTAGAACAAGTCAAGCCTATCTTTTAATCCTGATTCAAATTTTAGTACAAGTCAAGGCTAACCGCCAGTCCTATTTCAGATCGCATCTCATGAAATTTAAATTTACCCAATGCATTAAAGCTCCATTTAGTCACACCTATCTCAAAATTTTAATGAATATTATTTCTAGATAAATAATCACACATAATTAACTAGTCATAAACATAAGGATACCCATGGAAAGAATTGGGTACCACAATCATGACATAAAAAATAACCAATGAGCGTATCATAAATGAGTCCATGAAAAAATGGAATAGAACATACTTGGACATTAATAAGGTAAATTAGGAATATAAAATGGAAAGTGGTGTCAAAAATAAGTGAAAACATTTAATAAATGAAATTGAAAAACATTATCATTAAAACATTTTTGTGCGGTTTTAAGGAAAATATTATGTAGCTTTTAAAATTGAAAAGAGAACAATATTTTATATAAAACCAGACATAAAAAATAAGGTTTAAAAAATTATAATTATTTTATAAAGACTATTCAGGATTTAAATGGGGAATATAGTTCACCAGAAATTAGGTATAAATATTCTAATTTCCCTTCAAACAGATTTCCTTATCGGAAAGATATAAGGATTGAATCTTTTAAAATACATATATATCCCAAAAATAGAGTAATGAAAGGGTATTAATAAATGAATTTTGTAAAACTAATCATAATTTATAATATTTAAATACATATATAATATTACTCCATTTTTATATAATGAATGATAAGGCAACCAGAATGAACAAAGATGGTTCGGGAAAAATTCATTACGGTTTATCCAAATATTGTCGGGTGTAACTAAGAGGGATTGATGAGAGATAAAAGTGGTTTCTCATCACTTATACATCATTAATTATGTATGGGGGATGTGTTTAAAAATACCATATAATTATTTATTACACATAAAATGTCATATCATAGAGTACATCATGATTAATAGTGAAATGGATAGGATTACATACCTTACGTCTGATGGTGATCTTTTGTTGAACTTAATTCCCTGAAGAATAAAATTATGTTTATTAATTAATTTTTAAGAAACCTATTATATTTTCAAATGATTTATTACAAACCTTTTGAGAATATTCATGACAATTTTGATTAGTTGTGAGGTTTAATTTCATTATTCGGGTCTGTTTGCTAACTGTGTTTTAATGATCGGTTCACTTATATTCATGTTTGCATAAACATGTAAGATGAATGTGGTTTTCCAGAATTAAAGTTGTATGATATTAGTGATAATACATTATATTACAAGGTTATTAATATTCATTCTTTTATTGTGAGTGAATAAGAGTTTTTATATAAAACCTTACTAATAACCGTTTTGGTTAATCGGTGGGTTTGATAACAAAGAAAATGTTTTTCCATATAACTTAAAACCATATGTAAAAATTGATTACATAACAAAAACTATGATATATTACATATATAATAATAAATTTAAACCATACCATGAATTGTTTCATGACCAGACTAATGATGATAATAGAAATTGACAAACTGTTGTCCTTGAATGTGTTATATTAACACATTTCAAACGGTGTTATCATTTGTTTCAAATAAAAGATGGGGAAAAGAGGGATGATAAAGAATTATACCATTAGAATAATATAATACCATTGAATATATTATTATGTATTTATCATACCATTTGGGTAACGGTATGTGAGGAATGAAATAAAAAAAAGAACATAAAATAACTGAAAGAATTAGAAAAAGAATTTACCTCTTGAGTCAACCACATTTGAGAACCTCTTAAGGGGAGAGGATCTAATATTTTGAAGAGAATAGGGGTGGTTGAATGTTGGGGGAGGAACTTTTTGAGATATTTGGTGAGAATATTTTCATGGAAAAAGAGTTGAGAGTTGTGAAGAGAAGGCGGTGATGGGGGGTTTTATAGTGGAGGAGAGGAGGGTTTTTGCAATTTTTTTAATCATTAGTTTATTAATTTTCTTCAAGACCATAAATAGTCATTAATGCATGAACAAAAATTGTAATAAATTAATATTAGTTTGAAACAATGGCCATTTACATCGTCCATGACACAAGCATTATGTATAAATTCGTGTTTTAGAGTTTGTTGTTAATTATCGTATTTTTCTATTCACCAAAAAATCAAGTATTTCAGAAAAATATTTAAAATTCACCCTAACCATTTTTCTACAGGTTGAATAAAAAAATAAAGTGAATTTTTTAAATATATTTTTCTAAATATTATTTATTTAATATTTAATTTAAATTATTATATTTTATTAAAAAAACTAGTTTTAAAACATTCATTTACATATTCTAAAATATCAGTACATTATATTTTCACTTGAATATTATTTATATACTACCATAGGTAAGGTTGCTATTTATTAGGTTATATATATATTCATATGGGTGTGTTATTATTCATAAGGTTAGGTTAGTAATCACCAAAAATTATGTATTTCTTATCAGGCCCCAAATAACTTACTAATCAAAACAGTGTATGTCAGATTCTTGAAATTCCAAACCCAGAAGTTACAAAATTTTGTTTAAATTTCACAAATAACATAGTACATCATTATGTTTTGTTTCATGTGATTATATAAAATATTCATAAGAAAATAATATCTATTGATAAAACATTGGGTCGTTATAACTATTATCCCACCCATAACACTTTCAACCCTGACAAGTTCCTATGAATAATGATTGATCATGTATAATAAAAAACTAATACCTTCAGAGGAAAATCCAACCAAGGCCGCAAATTTCAAAACACCAAGACCAAAAAAATTAAATTCAGATAAGAGATTTATTAAAAATCATCCCCCTTATAAAGGGAGATGCTTTATAAATTACCAGAATAGTTGTTACCAATATAGTCAATGATCATGTGGAAACTCAAAAAACTACACTCGACCATCAATGAACATCACACTATAATCAAAGATACTATAGATTCAACTCTCATTGAAAAGCAGTCGTGATATATCAAAAGGTAAAAAAATTGTAATTCGATATTCATCAAATAGAATTATGATTCAATAGGAACTACATATTATAGTATTAATTCATGGGAAGATAAATTAGGAATATGATTATAGAACACAACAACATATTAAATCTGACAAAACATCACATTAAAACCTACATCAACACCTAGTCACCATGACACTTACCCAATCATTCATATGTTCAAACATCATGGAGTTGTTGGTTCCCTAAAACCAAATTCCCTAGTAGTTTTGATTATGATTCATATTAATGGTATTCAAATATAATATAATATTATTTCAAATCATGTCATAATTGCTCTTTTGGGTGATAAATTATGTGATCGTTATTTCATGATACATGTCATATCAAAATTATTTTATAGTTCCCCATTATGATCATATACAAGATATCATGTTATAGTACAACTTAAGAATATGTTTTATGGACAAGTGATATTTTCATGTAGGAAATAGAAAATACAATCTATTATTGGTAGGGAGCTCAAAAGACCCTTACACACCTTCTAGTGGTGTTCTACAGTGGTCATAGTCAATAAGGGGCATCATGAGAATGTACATACAAATAGAAATTCCACATGTTTCATGTGTTATTGGATATTACAATATATGAGCCAATGTAATGAACATTTGAATATTTGGTTCTTGTTAATGTATTAAATATCTCAGATTATTAGAATAAATTCAAAATGTGATGATGGTAATTATTAATGATGTTTTATATATTGGGTGCATTACATGTGGAATTTAATTAATGTATAATGTTGGGATATAAGCATCCCTTACATTAGAATTGAATATCTCTCTTACTTTAATGGTAGAAAATAGTAAGATTATGTCCATGTCCATAGAGGCTTATCATCATGTCCAGTTCTGAGAATTCATATAAATAGGATCGATCATATAGGATAACAAAATAATCTACACAACCTATATGAATATATATATATATAGGGAGTTCATTATACGGAATGCATTTTTAGGAGGTAGATTCGCATTGAAACATTAAATCCTCTCCTTATAGTCTCCTTATAATCATTCAAGATGAAAACCTTTGAATATAGGATGTTTTTCCTAAATCCTCCAATAAAGGGGCATATATGTTCTCATATAAAATGTATCGAAGAACCTTCGGGATATTATATTTGAGTTTAACAACTATATAATTCATTATTCTTAAATTTGGGAAAAAATATTTAATTTGATTTATTGGATGTTCCAAAGTATTTATTCATCATTATATAATGAAATTAAAATTATTTATTTAAAATATAATATTTATACAAGGGCCATTAAATAATTCATAGGAATATCTGATTGAGAAATAGTATGGTGAGAATGAAATATTATTTGAATAAATTGTAGTTTATGTAGGAAAAATAATACTTACATTGTCTTCTTGTTAACAACATGTCAATTAATTATTATTATTATTATTATTATTATTATTATTATGTCTTTGGGTACATTATGGTATACAAGAATATATATGGGCCTTTTAGAAAACCTTGGCTCTAAAAAACGGACTGGACCATTCTCTTAATAAAAATAATTGTCTACAACATCTCTTGGGCCAAAGAAATCCCAAAGTTGAGAGTTATTATAAATAATAATCCTAGTTCCACAAGTTTCAGTGATCCTAAAAAATACTCTCCATCTAGGAGATATCCAAGATAATCCATTAATTCATGCTTGGATTCTGAAGGTGTGATAAAAAATGAACATCGTAATGCATAGGGATAACAAGACTTGTATCCATAGAACTGTACCATGTGTTTCCAAGATTCAATGTTCATGCGTGGATCACATATATAGAAAATATACCATTTATTCATACTTATTAATTATGGTTTGAAAATAAATTCCAACCACAATTGAAAATAAAGAAACAATTCAATGAAAATTGATTCTTAATTAATTAAATTATAAATAAATTCCCTTTGAAAAGGATTGTGACATGGTTTATTTCAATAAGGGATATCTATCTTGTTATAAGGGAGAATATAAAAGATATGATAAAAAAATTTATTTTTATTCACTCTAAAATATTATATTATGGGTTGGAAGCTACATATGGTGTCGAAGGTATTCACATGATTATTTGAAATTTTTTATTTATCTTTAATCAATTACATGGAATTGTATTCATTTCGTACTTTTTGTTTATTTTTTAATTAATATGTAGACTAATTAAAATTTTGTATATATTAATATCATTTATTAATGATTTATATCATCATAATTATATTATAAATATATGAATAATGTTCATAGAATTCATTGGGATGTTTTGAGGCTTTTTATTGGTTGGCATAGATACACAATGCCATAAAGAAAGTACAAAATTTGTTACGAAGTTTACTACACCGAGATGTGTCACAAGATACATCATATGATGATAAAAAATAACATGAGAATAATTTAAAGGATGATATGTAATGACCATGTCATGCTAGAACAATGTCTATCATACCACACAGTGTATAGCTAGTGTATACAACATCTAGTCTACACTATATAGCGGAATGAATTCACACTGACTATGTGATCAAATGTGCGACATAAAAATACTTGAGTCTTATAGGATTCATAATTAATGATATTAAAATAATTTAGGTAGTGTAAAAAACATGTGGATAATTCATTCATATATCTAATGAGAACACCATGTTAACCAAACTATTTTCAAGGACACATTAAAAGAACATATGGACTATAACTCATGAGTGTTCAATAAGTTTCTCATCTAAGATACACAAGCTAGGGCCCTATGTGTTTATCCAAGATTGATGAAATTAAATGAACATGTCATATATCTCATTATTATTCAACTTCGTATCCTCTAGAAAATAATAGTAATAAATAATACGAATAATAATTAATCATATCATTATAAACCAAATTACACTATTGCAGTTTGACGTGTTGTCTATGTAATTTTGTTTTTTGAATTAAAAAATTCACTTTTAATATTATGTGATTATATTTAAAGACTATAGAATAATTGTATTTTATATGTGTCATTTATTATTAATATATTCAAGATGCATTGTTTGTTTATTAAGATAATGGTAATTATTTAATTAATTAAATCAATTTCAGCATATTTATTATAATTGTTAAGAATGAAATGACATGAATTCCTGCTATTTCACATTTGAATATTCATTGAATATATACATATTAACATGATATTAAATCATCCTGTATATTTTATTTGTTTATATATTATATTATTTCAGGTGGGTTTGTTAATATATTAATGTAAATAATTGTTTCAAAGTCATTCCACCCCTCTCATTATGTAAGGGTCCATTTTCCCATGATTTATTTTATATATTCTCTCTTAACCAATCCATTATACTACTCATCTATTTTTGAGTGTAATCATTTAATTAAAGGATTTTGTAGTCGAGTGGAGGTTTTTCATGTAAAATGACAAGGATAATCCAATCCATCATGTCTATTAAAGTATAAGTGGATTGTAGTAAATTGAAACATCCATGGTTCCATGAGTTAATTAAAAAAGGTCAATTGTCAGTTTATCATCACCTAAATGAAAAATAGATAATATAAAGTTTATTCCACTTTATTTATATTATTTATATCACATTCATGGGTGATTATTTAAGGACATTTAAATAATTAACGATATGAATAAACATGTATTAAATATGGAATTATAATAATTTTTATAATGTATCAAAAAGTTATCCATAATTGAATAATCACTTAAGTAAATGCCATGTAATTTCAAAAAGAATGTTATAATATAAAATGTGTACTTTATATATAGAGATTAAAAAGCCTCAATATAAATACTAATTCCATATATCCCACATTAAATGATTTAGAGTATAACTAATAGTTTCAAATATCTTAATAACCCTCAAGGTGGTCATTTAATCTAGTAAATAATTGTAAAAAATGTTTTTTGTTGATTAGAACACATTTATATCTTTTTGAGTACTCCTAGGTAGGTGTGGTCTAATGATGGAGACTTGTTTTAGGGGAATCCAAGTTCTTTTTTTGGGTTTTATAGTTCACCAAATGGATCAGGGAGTTGAGAGTCATCATTTGAACGAGTTCTAGCAACCAATATTCCTTCATGTAGCTTGATAAAACCTCTTTGGGGGTATGATATGGTAAATATGTATCCTTGCCACTATATCATCCACATGAAAATACAATTTTGATTTTATTGCAAGGGATATTAGGGAATGATAAAATTTTGTGAGAAAAATAAATTTAATTTATTATATATGTGAGGAAACATAAACATTACCATCAATATTACATGAATTTAATAAAATATATAACTATAATTCATTTATACTACATTTTACACATTGTATGTAAGATATTTGAGAAAAACATTAAATAACAATACCCATTTTTTAAATAATATACATGTTTCCAACTATATAAAAAGCTTCTAAATCTATAAAAAGTATTAAACATCATCAAAAAATATCCACACATGACAGTCTTCTTGATATATATTAATTATAAATTTTCATCGTAACTTGGGGAATTGGAAACATAATAAATGGGTGAGATCAAACTACAACAAAGGCTAAACATAAGTGACTTGCATCAAAGATTATATATGAGAATATGCGTATAATTAAGTATTTTATACCCCTCAAATAATATATAATAAATCATGATATAAGGTTAAACATAACATATTACAAGAATAAAAAGAGAATAAAATCATGAGTTAATTTATAAGATATATGAGTGCATAACATTGTCAAAAAAATTAGAATAAAAATTTGGTATTATTCAAACATGAAAAAATATAATCATTGGAATCGTATTTTAGGATACTCAGCATGACATTAGATACATATTTGGCTTCAGATTACCTCTCGTGAACCTTCTTAGTATTCTAATAATCCTCATGTATACCTGTGGTATTGGGCTAAAACATCCCATATACCCTTTTTCATGGAATACATCCTCCCATGTATAGTTTTATCTTATGATAAATTATCCCATGAACCCTTTAACTTGAGTTAAATCATTCCACATACCATTGGATGGGGATAAATCCAATCTTGTACACATTGGATTAGAATAAATACACTTTTGTT
Organism: Viscum album; assembly: GCA_963277665.1. Lineage (NCBI taxonomy): Eukaryota > Viridiplantae > Streptophyta > Magnoliopsida > Santalales > Viscaceae > Viscum > Viscum album. Next base: position 192,213,312 of record OY728126.1, read on the forward strand.
CACTTTTTAACCCTTAAGACATAAACATAAACCAATGATATTGAGGTAGATATATGAACTCACCCTTAAACTTCAATAAACATGTGTTCCATATAACATAATTTATCCTATCTAAGGAATAATATTATAGAAAATGGGTACCATATCGTTCATAAAATGATTAAAAAAATAAAAAAATCATAATTTCAAAAATATTCAAACCCTCATAAACCCATTCATAATAAATCAATGCATAATTAAATTAAGTATCATTATATGTAAATAATCATTAAATCAATAAAATAAATCATAATTTATTTTTTAGAACCAATAATCTAATAATCATTAATTCATGGTTTATTATATTATGATACACTTAATATTACCCCAAAAGATCATGATACAATTTTTATTTTAGTAAATTAGTAACCTAACATAAAAATATGAAAACTAAATACAAAAAATAAATTTAAACACTCTATTAAAAGTTATTATATTCCATGGATGTTTTAAAACATCTTGTGATAACTTGCGGATGCATGTAAGGAAGGTGTTAGCTATAAATTACCATAGGGGAATATTGAATGAATAACCTAAAAATGTAATATATTTTAGTTAATAAGAATATATATGAGACATAAAATTTTTCATAATCATAATATTTAACAATAATACGTGCTATAACAAGATAAATTCAGGGTGACATCAGAATGCTGGAAAATTATAAACCATGACATAAAACTAAGTCTATGAAAACTAATAAGGAAACATCACATGGTAGAAGATTTCCCATAATGGAATAATATCACTCCTTAATCCCATATATAAGTATTTATGGGATAAAAATTTACCCAATGCATTGGAGGGTTAATTCTTGCCCCACCCATCACATTTATAACATGTACATGTATAAGAGTGACACATATACTATAAAATATACAGAATATATTTGTCATAATTAATCCCATTATTAAGGATTGTGGGTAATATACATGGATTCCCCAATAAGTAAATTATAGTCAAATCAATTTGAATACCTTTCAATGGAATTGGGGATATGTATTCACTAAAGAAATTTTTGGCTTATAAAAAACGTAGGATATTTTAAAAAGAATAATCGTGGAACTTAAATAATCATATATATGATTAATGAGAGATAAATTAGTCCCTCACCACTTTGAAATCATATGGTTAGTAGGTGGTATGTGTACAAATATTCATAACACCAAATTTACAATCAAATGTTAAAATATAATGAAGGTTTTTGAATAATGTGGAGAGGGAGAGTATTCCTTACATTCAAGGGGAACTTCGAAAAGCATAGGATAAGGTCCTTGAGAGTAAGGGGGAAGTTTTGAGGTCCATATATAGGGAAGTTATGTATAACATCATGATCTAAGGATTTTTAGTAGATATTATTGAGAGGATGGGTGGGATTATATAGAAAAAGATAATATAATTCTTTATTAATTTCAAATCATAGGTTTTGGACTCTATATGATAAATTGATCAAAAATCCAAATCCTACCATGGGTTTTCCCCTGGTCTCTCCCAAAGTGGAGTGGTTTTCATTATTTTATAAGTATTTGAACTGAACAAATTAAAATAATACTATTTTTGAAGTGGAAGTGGGTAATGTTTATAATGAATTTATTTTAAAACCAAAAAATATAATTTCGTATTTGAAATATTCATTAGAGATATATAAAATTAATTAAAAATTACTAATTTTAAATGAGAACATAATATTTGTTTTGAGAAACTTAATAGTAATTATTAAACCAACCTTTTTATTTTATGTGTCAGAACACATAAAATATATTTATACAGTATTTATGTTTTACCCAATAATTTTATTATCTCTTAAAATTATGAAAAATTCACTATTGTGCGATTTCAAAATGATTGTTGAAAAAATATTGTGTCAAAAAAAATCTATAAATATAATAATTTACACTTTTAAATAAAAAATATCAATTTATGGAGAAATAAATCTTATTTTTGTGAAAATAATAGTTTTTTACCATTATAAAAATTACATTTTACTTCATAAAATAATATGATCATTTATGCATAATTCATAATATTTCATAATAATTTTTTATTAAAATATAATTTATTTGAAAATTTTCTAATTTATAAAAATGAGTATCTTGATTGAAACCATACATATCCCAAAAAGAAAATATTTACTTCATCATATAAAAAAATTATTTGTTGAAAATTATTCTTTAATACTTTAAGAGTATAAATAAAGGATAAATATAATAACTATTTTTGTAAAAAATATACCAATTCATACTATTAGTTGAGGTCACTGATCATTCATTTCGTGTTAATAAGAATTTATCATATCCTTAAATATATACAAGTCATGGGACCACTCTTTAATTGATGTACTATTCAAAATTTTTATTCTTAACATTCTATTAAATTTGATATTATATAACATATAATAGTCTAATGTAGAAAATGTAATTCCTCTATTTTTTATAATTATATTACATGATAAGTTCTTTATTCAATGAAAATAAGAATTTATTTTTTAAAAGTTCGGTTCATTACATTATTCACTTCTTAGAAAATTTTCTAATCAAAATTTCATTTCATCAATGAATTCATATGAGAGTATTTCTATTTAATCACTTATTTTAGTTACCATGTCTCTTTCTCAGTCATTTGATTCCACTATAACACTTTAACCTTATAATTAGTCTTATTTCATAGAACATTGTATATATGATTTGTGATATTCACAATATTCTCTTCATATGAATGGACATTCACCTATGGGCATGTCATTAATAATTATCATTTGGTTAGTCTCAATTATTCGATAAAGATACACATTATTAAAAGAAAATAATATCCTATCTTTATATAATGATACCAAATAAGATTCAACATCCTTATCACAATTTTATTGAATTTGAGGAGGATTAATGATATAGAGGGTGATTTCAATCTCTCATTAATTTTTGTTTTCTATTAATGTGGGAAGAAAATACATGCCATGATTTACATCAAATATTTCTAGAGGGAGTATCACAAGGTTCACATTGAAATTCATCCTGAGAACATGGATTTGGGATGATTTATATTATAAGGATGTAATAATTCAACCATTATCCATTTTCCCTGATTACTCTACTTCAATGTTTTGAGATGGTGTTTGAATAGTTATACCACTAAATTTTTGAAATGAAAGAATGCTAAAATCATAGATAATAAGAATATTATTAACTATTTTTTTGAGGTTTAAAAAGTGACGTCATCTGAAATAGACATAGGGACAATAATATATAAAATATTAAAAACATAAATGGAAATCCATGAACATTAAAAGGATAAATCATAAATGAATTATATTACATTACCTATAGATTTCTATGTTTCAATATATGTTATACATGATCTAATTCATCCTAAAAAAATTATTATCAATTTTTATCCCTTCATAATAGATTAAAATTATAATTTATATTTACCAAATAATATTCCGCATGAGTATCAATATAAGTAAAAAAATTTGATGATCTTCATTCACTACAGGATGATCATGTCCTGTTAAATCCACCCATGTCAGGGTTATTACCCTTAGACACAACTGTACCTGGGAAACATCCAGTTGTATTATCCATACAAAGATTTATTTTTTTGGAAACTACATACTATATAATTTACCTAAATTTTGTGTTGTTTTTAATTTTTTTGGTATAATCCATATGGATTTAATTTGGTTTTTCTAATTCTAATCACAAAAATGATTTGACTTTTCTCTAGTACCAAATGTGATAACTGATATTTTAATACACTTTAATTCATTATTTATTATATTGTGATATAATTAATAAATCCATAGAAGATCATGAGGACTATTTTATTTGTATAATCAGTTACAAACCATAAAAAATTATAATAAAAATTTAACAAAATTATATAAAAACATCATAACGAGTTCTTATATTCAATAGACCTTTTAAAATACTACTGGATAACCTAGGGACATACATATGAAAGGGGGAGATTTAATGGCACGTAAAGAAATAATCAAATACTAAAATAATGAAGATAATTTATGAGAGTCAAGAGGAATATCAAAAAGACATAAATGGTGTGAAAATAAAACTCATGAATAGTGACACTTGTTATAACACTATATCTACAAGAAAACATAAGAATACGGCAACAACATAAAACATGGAATAAGAATATGTAATGTAAAAATTCCCAGAGAACAACAGATAGGGTAAATTTTTTGTTAATGTATTAGTTTCAGAACATAATCCCATATTTAACTCCTAATGTGATAATAACATTAGTCAATTCAAAATAGGGATATATAATTTCAGGCCAACAGATAAAATTCTTAAATTTTACATGCATAAATATTCCAAAAATATTATACTACATAAGGATGACATTTACAAATTTTAATCCCATGAGAAATGGAAATGGGTTATATAGATATAGTCCCCAAATAAGAGAATTAATAGTATATTTAAGTGACTACCATTGAGTTTAAATAGATATGGTTCATCACAACACAAATGTTTGGAATTAAAAAATTATAGGATGATTTAGGTGTCATAATAGATGTGCATAAGGATTCCTAATAGTGTTTAATGTGATTGAAATGGGTATAAAATCCTTTTAAAATCATAACGGTAGTAATAGGTATCTTTAAAATTATATTCCAACATGATGAAATAGGAATAAACTTTCATCATATAAACGAGATTCTTTAATAAATTTGAGGAGGAGGGTATCCCATAACTTGAGAGGGAACTTCTAAATGAATGGGATTATCCTCTTAAGATATTGGGGAACATTGATAAGCATATAGATAGATAATTTCAAAGTAACATCAGGCTAAAATTTATTTTAGTGATTATTTATGGGAGTATTAGTGGGTTTATATAGGAAAAGAGAGTATAATTCATTATAAATTTCCAAACATAGGTTTTGGAACTATATGATAATGTAATAAAAAGTCATCTCATTGTTTTTACCCATTATTTCTACCAAAGAGGATATATTTTAATTATATTATTAGAATATTAATATTTATCAATAAAATAATACACTTTTTATGGGTATGTGAGTCATGTCCATTTGGAATTTACTGTTGAAGCTTAAGATCAAATATATGTTTTTGATGATTCATTATGTAATTATAAAATATATTTTATAACATTAATAAAATTAATTTTGGTCGGGATTATCATTATAGATTTATTAACATGTATCCTATATTCATTCCATATTTTTTTTACACAAAAAATCAAATGTATTAGGATTTTATAAAAACAATAATTAAATAACTTCAACATTCAGATTTAAAAAATATATTTATTTTATAAAATTAAATATTTATATATGATGATTTACACTTTTAAATAAAAAATACCCATTTATTGACAAACAGTAGTATTTTTTTACCATAACAGTTTTTTGACCCTTATAAATATTACATTGGACTTCTTAAAAGAATATTCCCATTTATTTTTAATAAATATTTTTTTTAATATTATTTTATTGAAATATATTTTATTTATAAAATTCATGAACTCAATAAGAAGGGAGTATTGATTTGATATATATATATATATATATTTATATATATAAACAAAAAATATATTTTTTGTTTAATGGAATAAAAATCTAAATTTTAAAAAACTTATTACGTAATCATTATAGAGTAATAATATATTTATATATATAATCAATATTTTATTTTATTTTTTTCACATGTTTGGGTTAAAAAACAGAACCCTTTATGACACCGGGGAATTCCCTAAAGGTATGTTTCGTGATGTTTAGATTTTTATATGGTGGTTCGGTGAAAAATGTTTGGGTAATGATCTCTAAGAGCTTGAAATTATCTAATAAAAAAATTTATCATGCATTAGTTGTTGAATATCAGTTTGGGAATGGTCATGGAAAAATACCCAGTGATTCTGTATCCATCATATTTTATGAAAAATGGTCTTTATAGTGTACACTCTTTCTAGTTGATCTCATCACTCTATTCAGTATCAATTGAAATTTAACATAACTCTAAATATATAATTATTTTTTTTTACATTATAACAACTATATGGTCAACAATTTGAATCATAATGGTACTATAATGTAATGGGATATTATATATGTAAAGATCCATAAATTCCATGTAAATATTTTTTCGTTATTTCATGGAATTTTCATGAGTCCACATTTTCTGATGGCTCTTGATTCTGAGGCCTGGTGTGCCCGAAATCAATTTCTGAAGTTTTTCTCGAGTACGTTCAGTAAATGTGCGAGCAAGATTTGTTTTATAACATTTTTACCAGTGCTTGAAATCGAATTCTGAGGGCACCGTTGAACTCGCAGCGTCAATGATTTCTCAGTGAGACCTTCTCTGCAGTTGCGTTTTATCGAGAGTAGAAGATAGTTTTTGGGGTTTTTAAATATAATTTAATAAAAATAAGACTCAACATATATTTTTTATGTTGGTTAAAACCTCCAAGTAGAGGTTAGTGGTGGGGGCCACCCACACATAACCTCCCTTGGGAGGATTTTATTTAGTAGGGCCCAGGCGAGTTTATTTACTCTTCTAACTCCCTATTAATTTTGGAACACCTCTAACCCCCCATTTATGCGGGATAAACTATTCACCTTCCCCCATTACTTTAATGTGCCAACCCTCTCAGAATTAATTAATTAAACACTTTCAATTAATTAATTAGCTCCTTTTTGAATTATTTTGAATTATTTCCAACCAATAAAATAATAGTATGTCTATTATTTTTGTGTTGGAATAATCATTGGGTGGAGCTTGAGAGTGGGTTTGGAGAATTGAGAGAATGTCATCCTCTTAACGAAGAACGTGAAGAACTTTCCTTCCAATGAAGAACGATGAGCTCCGTCTTCTGCCTCTTCAACCGGAACAAGCTGAGGAAACACCACCGCCCCTAAAGAACGCTGATGCCATCCTCGGCTTATTATTTTCCGATGTCAACGAAACGATGCTGCCTTTTCCTGTGACTTCCTCAACGAACAATCATCAATCAAGGTAGGGGGTTTGAATTGTTTTGTACTCATTATTTGTCGTACAAATTTCTGGAATGAAGAAAAAATGATATCACCATAACGAGGAGGCTTCAGACCGCATGAACATGGCCCGAACCTCCCCTATTGTTATTTCTTATTTGATGATGATGGGGCGGTACACGTGGCGACCGACAACGAGCCGGTCATGAAGAAAGCCGGCTGCGCAAGGCCACTGGATCGCCACAAGGGCGCAACATCTTAGTGTCGCGCAGTGATCCGAGTCGTGGCTAGGAGGGCCGCAGAAATGCTGGAGGGGTGCGGTGTCATCGCACCATGACGGAAGAAAGGGCCACGACCAGAAGGGACGCGGCGGTCGGATGGTGGTGTGGTGCCATCGCACAGCACGAGGCAGTAGGGAGAGGCGGGCAGGGCAAGCCATGGCAGAGGGGCGAAGCGCCATCACATCGTGTCCGTGGTGCAGGACTGCGGCCATTGGCAGCAGCGGACGGGAGAGGGTAGCCGACTGAGCAGGCTGACGGTGCACGCTACTGGCGGGACCCTTCGGGACTCTCGGTTACCAAGGGCTGGCGCCTCATGCCGGTCGTTTCTAAAAGGGGGGGGGGCATGGAACCCCACTCCCATGCTTGGTCAGCCAGGCCACGTGGTCTAGCCATCCATGCCACCTAGCCCGCCACCTGGCCACGCGGGCCGCCACCAGGCCACGCGGGCCACTGGGCTGGGCCACCCATTATGCTGGACTCCTTTAGGGCAGGGCAACCCCCACAGGCTGGGCCGTAACTTCCGGCTGGGCCATCCTTTCTGGCCGGGTTAGGATCATAGACCAGGTCGGGTCGGTCTGACTGGGTCAGACCGGACCCAATCCCATCGGACCGGTTTAAACCCTTTTGCCCATTTCTCAGCCTACGGTAGTTCGTTTGATGAACCGTTAGCGGAACCATTATTCCTAGAATGGATTATTACCTTTCAGAATACCCCATGGGTGTTAAGGGTATAGTTGAGATACAGTCAGGTTGGTTCGTACATGAAACCAACCAGGCCCCCAGGACTAAAACGCTAATAACTCATAGATCGGGCGTTTGATTGACGCACTGTGTACTGCGTTGATACCCCTATGACGTGGAGGTCATTTGAAATACTTACATGTGCGACTTCGTGACACTTGAAGTATCAACCAGTAGCATGTGGAGCGAATCCTCTCGGGGATGAGTAGACCGAGTGCGGAGACCTAGTATCTGACAGACCTGAAGACTTCTTAACCTATTCGACATGGAGTGATTTGGCAAGCCCAGTGGGGAGCGCCCGGAATTTGGAGGCAGACCCATGGAGGACGGAGCTCCTGGTAGTTGGAAACAGAGTCGTGATACTCAACAGGAAGAGTACCTCTATAGGCTACTAGGGGGAGTTCACAATATTTTGTGGTAGAACCACAGGGGACGGAGAGCATGGTAGTGGGTAGTAGACCTGAGGTACTCAACAGAAGGAGAACCTCAACAATCCAAGGATAGTGAGAAGCTCCTCGGTGTCGCGATTGGGCCAATGTGCTTGAAAGAGGAGGAGTTCTCCAGCAGCTGTGGTTTCGATAAGGAAAAATCCTGGTTTGATCTGAGTCAATGACCTTTGTGATTTCCTCATGATTGAGATGGGTTACTTTATAACTTAGGTATATGTATGGGTATATACCTAAGTAATTTTTCTCCATTGAAATCATACTTTGTTATTTATCTTTGTTAGTTTTTGTGAGACCTTGAGGGTCTCGGGGACCATACTGAGTATCGTTATATTAACCCTTGCATGGGCTATGCCCGCACCTCGTTGTGTTGGATAACGAAGACGGAGATCACTGACTGAGGTGGAGTGTATGAGAACTGGACGGTACCCATAGGAGGACCATATAACTTATCAGTACACCGTGGAGTCTGAAGGATGTGGAGTGATGTGGAGTTCATCTGTCCCTACACATCAGGTAGGAACCCTAAAGGACGATCCAGGAGGTACATTCACCTATCAGCTGCTAGGAGAGGCGACAGAGCATCTGGCTGCCGTACAGATATCCTTTGTAGATAGGGATGGAGCAGCCTATCCTCAATATCTTACAGTCACTCCTCCACTTCATCAGAGAGTTAGGGAGGCGCAGTGTGGAGATGACGACTATGATACATGAGGTGCTCAGATATCCACAGGGCAAGCACCTGATGGATTTTCTGAAGGTGGGAAACACGTCATGCTCTTCAGATGACATACCATGGTACCAGTTTCCATTCAAGAAGAATTGTTGAGGGAGTTCCACACTTACCCTCTATTGGTACACCCAGAAGTGGTGATGATGTACCAGGACCTTCGACAACAACACTAGTGGACATGTGTGAAAAAGGTGGTAGCGGAGTTTGTCTCACGATGCCTCACTTGTCAGCAAGTGAAGGCGGAGTAGCAGGTACCACCAGGCTTGGTTCAGCCCTTAGAGGCCCCAGAGTGGAAGTGGGATTTGATATCCATGTACATTATGATAGGTCTTCCACGTACATCTAGGGTTCATGACTCGATTTTGGTGATCGTCGACCAGCTCACAATGTCGGCCCACTTACTACCGATCAGAGAGAAAGGCTCAGTAGAGTGCTTGGGAAGCCTCTATGTGTAAGAGATTGTGAGATTATATAGAGTAAAATTTCTTATTTTCTCTGATCGTAACGTATGATTTACTTCCCGACTATGGAAGGGGTTGGAAGAATCTTTCAGGACATAGATTCACTTGATCACAGCCTTCCATCCTCAGATGGATGGTCAGACTGAGAGGACCATCCAGTCCCTAGAGGACATGCTACGTGCATGAATCCCCGACATCAGTTGTAGCTGGGAGGATAACTTGACATTGCTGGATTTAGCCTACAACAACAGCTATCACTCCACCATCGCTATGGCACCATTCGATGTGTTGTACGGATGACGTTGCAGATCACCATTATGCTGGACAGACCTAGTAGAGTCAGCAATAGTGGGACCAGAGATGGTACGGGCTACCATAGAGAAGGTGTTGATCATCCAGGAGTGGATGAAGACTGTATAGAGTTGGTAGAAGTCTTATGCTGATAGGAGACAGATACCTCTAGAGTTCGAGGATGGTGACCACATCTTCCAATGGGTCTCAACACGACGAGGTCTATGAATATTTGGACGAGGTAGCAAGTTATCTCTACGATTCATCGGACCATTTTAGGCCCCCCAACAGAGTAGGCGAGTTTTCTTACCGCTTAGCTCTTCTACCTCAGTTGCACCGGGTGCACGACGTCTTCCATGTATTTCAATAAAAGAGATATGTACATCACTCATCCAACATTATCGACTAGGGGGTGCTAAACATCGATGATGGGGAGACTTTCACGGAGGTTTTAGTGGAGATTGAGGATTGACAGGAGCAGGTCCTACGTGGATGGTCGATACCTCTGGTGTGCATTTGCTGGCAGCACAGGAACCTCCAGGAGAGCACATGGGAGCAGGAGACTCAGATGTGTGCTCAGTACCCCCATTTGTTCCCTTGGATTCAGTTGTAACATATAAGGACGTAAATCCCTGAGGTGGGTAGAATGTATAGACCCAAGAAATATGTGGAATGTTTTTTCTTAAATTCATGGAATTTTTACAAGTCTGCAGTTTCTTACGGCGCTTGATTCCGAGGCCTAGTGTGCCCAGAATCAATTTCTTATGTTTTTCATGGGAATGTTCAGCAAATGTGCAAGCATGATTTTTTTTATAACTTTTGAACCGGTGCTCGGAATCAAATTTCGAGGGCACCGTTGAACCCACAGTGTCGGTGATTACTTGTTGAGAGCTTCGCCGCAGTTTCATTTTAACGAGAGTGGATGCTAGTTTTTGGTGTTTTCAAATAAAATTAAATAAAAAATAAGACTCAACTTATATTTATTTTATGGTGTTAAAACCTCCAAGTGGAGGTTAGTGGTGGAGACCACCCGCACAAGACCTCCCTTGGGAGGATTGTATTTAGTGGGGCCCACCTGAGTTTCTTAACTCTTCTAACTCCAAATTAAGTTTTGAAATCCTCTAACCCCCCATTTATGTGGGTTAAACTCTCCACCTTCCCCCATTACATTAATGTTCCATGTCTCCCATAATTAATTAATTAACCCCTTGAAATTAATTAATTATCTCCTTTTAGAATTCATTTGAATTATTTCCAACCATTAAAATAATATTATGTCTATTGGTTTTGGTGTTGGAATAATCATGGGGTATAGCTTGAGAGAGAGTTGTAGAATTGAGAGAACATAATCCTCTCAATGAAGAATGCGAAGAACGCTCCTTCCACCGCAGAACGACAGGCACCGTCTTCTCCCTCTTCAACCGGAGCAAGTTGAGGAAACACCGCCACCCATGAAGAACGTCGACGCCATCCTCAGATTCTTCTTTTCTGATGTCAATGAAATGACGCTGCCTTTTCCCGCGACTTTATCAATGAACAATAGTCAAGCAAGGTAGGGGGTTTGAATTATTTTTTACTCGTTCTTCATCGTAGAAATTTCTGGAATGAGGACCGAATGATATCACCGTAACAAGGAGGGTTCGGACCGCACGAAAACAACCCGACCCTCCCCTTTTGTTAGTTCTGGTTTGATGATGATGGAGTCAGTACACACAGTGACCGACAACGAGCCGGCCGCGAAGAAATCTAGTGACGCAAGGTCACCAGGTTTCCACAAGGGCGCGACACCGTAGTGCCGTGTATTGAACTAAGATGAGGCCAAGCAGTCTGTGGTGGTGCTGGAGGGGCATGATTCTGTCACACCGTGATGGAAGAAAGGGCCACAATAGTCGAACGGTGGCGTGGTGCCATCACGCCACGCGGAGTAGCAGGGGGCCATGACCAGGGCGGGCTGCGACGGAGGTGTGGGCTATGCCCACACCTCATTGTGTTGGATGCAGATGATAGACATCGCTGAGCGAGGCAGAGTGTATGAGGACTGGACGGTTCCTGGAGGATGACATTATGATGTATCGGTACACCGTGGAGTTTGAAGGACGTGGAGTGTTGTGGAGGCCATCTGTACCTACCATTCAGGTAGGAACCATGGAGGATGATCCGGGAGATGCTTTAACCATTTAGTTGTTTGTCCCTCTTCTGTGGTACTTTCTTTCCGTTGTATTTGTACTTTTTAGTTGGGCTTGTATTCTGGCCCCCATTACATTTAGTACACTTTTTATACAGCTTTAACTTAGTATTTTCTTCTTATTGTACTCTGGTTGTGTGTGTTTATGATTTATTAAGGCAATGCCTTCATAGTTTTAAGGAATTGCGCCTTTGGTTCGAGTTTCCAGCCCCTGGCCTATGGAAGGCGGGATTATGGTAGTCATGATACGGGCCCTAGGGGACGGGTCGTGACAATATAAAATGGTCCAAATAGAAAAATCAGTTCATGTGTTTTCAATAATTACATTACATTATAAGTCATTTATTCATTCAAAAACGAAATTTGAATTATAAAATTTTGGTCTATTATTGTATATACACTGTATAGATAAAGGATATATAATTTAGTCAATAATGATCTCTAATAAATTTTATAATATAATGTAGGTGGACCCCCTTCAATAAAAGAATCCAAAAATAGGTTATTCACTAATGGAGTGTGTTAGGAGAAAATATTGGTTTATTAACCACTAATGACACTGTGAGTAAAAGACAATGATAAATCATTTCTATGAATGAAAAGGAAATTCATGAGATATCTAATGAAATACGGGGTATGTTACTATTTAATTAATATCCTTTATAAACAATAAGATATATAAAAACACAGTGACATAAAAGAAATATTATTTTATATAGTTTTGCAATAATATTTTTGGGAATAAGAAATATATTTTGTATACTTATATCATTTCAAAAAAAAGAAAATTACATATATATTTATATGATAAATATAATATATTTCATAAACTATGAACATTATCGGATAATGTATCATATAAGTCAACAAAGATGGGGGAACTATGTTTTCAAGGAATGGAATCTTAAAAAATGATTTAGAATACATATATAACATTATCCTATAAGATGATGTTTTGGGTATTTACGAAAAATATTTTTAAAAAGGTTATGATATAGATATCTAATTAAAAAAACAATCTCTATTGATGGATTAATTTAAATGGCCTATCATTTTATATATGTAATTTGGATTCAAAGGAAATACATTTGATAATTAATGGAATGTACCTATTTTAATACTATGAATATTCATGCATTGGATGCCCATGTAGTGATACATTATTTTGTTTTAGTGCTTCATTTTTTATTAAAAAATGAATAGAATATACTATATATTAAAATATTAAATTAAAATAATGCATGGAAATTACATGATTATACTTTGAATATCAATGAATAAAATATTAGATATCAAAAACTCTTACAGCAGGGGTATTAATTTGGTCATATTAATTTTTATTAAATTTATTTGATTTTAATTATTATTACCCTTGTATAACTATTTTTATGATAAAAATATTTTTAGGTTTAGTAAATACACCATACAATTAAAAACATGAGGTATAACATAATGATATACGAATTTTGAGATAAAAACCCTTACCTCAATTCCATAATATTAAAAATATTCTCCTTCCTTCGGTGAAATCAAATTACACATCATAATCCCCCATTTTAGAACATTATATTTATAAATACCATTTTATAATCATCATTTATAATTACTATATATATGTAAATTAGTTAGTTCATATACAGTTTTAACATTTAGTGTGTCAAATAATGCTAAATTTAATACAGTTGGATAATAGTAGTGTTGTTCATTATTATTATCCAAAATTACATCATTTAAATATCATATCAGTTACTTTAATTGATGTTTTATAATTATTTATAATTTTTTAATTTCAGTCATTTTGTTTTTTAGTTACAATACTTAAAGATGAATCTTACGTTGGTTTCATAATAAATGTATTAAATGTTTACATTACCACTCCATACCCAAAAAACAGCCTGATCTCATTTTTATTTAATATATTACTAGATACTATATAACAATATCCATCCATTATATACATTTTATAATAGTTTATGTATTTGTTCAAACCATATCATAGAAGAAATTTCCATAACTATTTGATTATTATGAAGTGATTTGGTTATAATATCAAAAGAACCTAAATAAATAGATTATGTTTAGTGTATATTACTTTGTTATATTGGAATTGAAAATTATTAGATATACAATAATACAAGTAAAAATTTATTTCATAGTGTGAAAATTATTTTTTACACTTAGAACAAACTATTAGGTGGTTGATTTTTAATTTTATATTTCAATATCATATAGTTAATAAGTTTTCTAGTTTACCATTATTTAACCTTTATAATTTCATAATAATCATTTTAATCATGATATTCTCGTGGATAATCTTGTAACATCATGATGAAAATAAAAAATTTAAATCAATTGTTTCATTTAGCCGATAGTCCACACGTACCCACATATAATAATTTATTTTTCAATAGAATAGGATATATTAGTCATATGGTTTTTCATTTAAAAATATAAAATATTTAAAATATATACAATATATATTTTAAATTTCATATTAGAAAAATCATTTTTAGTTTGTGGAGAAAAAAAACACTTTACGTCGGGTGGGCGATAGTCCGTACAACGCACAAATAACAGTTTAGTTTTTCAAAATTAGAAAAGGGAACATAGGTACATTTTTATACCTTAAACATAATATCATAAAAATATTATAATGATACTAATGTTATAATATTAATCCTATCTAATATAAATTAGTGAATATAATGTGTGCACAATATAATTCATAAAGGAGATGTTGGAAATTTATACATAACTTGATAGTTTATCTCCTTTAAAAATAAGATTAAGTTTTTGAGGGATGGTCTATTAAGATGACCAAAACCACTTTATTTTTTATTGGAGATTATAGTGATGTTTTGGGTTGTTTTTGGGCCAAATGAGGTGGGTTTTTGGGTGAGTGTATGTGATGATAGAACTACCACTTTTATAAGTGTAAAAGGATGATATTTTTGTAAATACAGATTAATTTTCAAAAATGGGAAGTTATTAATTTAAATGTATCTAAAAAATCAAAAATAATTTAATGGGTAGGTGATAATTTAGATCAGGACCAAACAACCAATTTTCATAGATGTTTTAATGATGTTATGAGACTTTCCCACTTTGTTAAATCCCTTTTACCCCTTTTGGTTTTTACCATGGTACCTAGTTTCAACAAAAGTAATCTATCCTTAATGATTTGAGATAAATTTTTAAATAATAAATTATTTTGTAATAATTATTCTAAATTTTAAAGAAATGTTATTATATTTGTAAAAGTTATAATAAGTATCTATAAAAAACTCAATGTTAAAAGTATTAAGAATAATATTTTTTGAAAAATATAACATCAATTCTTAAATGTCAAATATGGGATTTTAAATTTAAAAAACATATATATAATTATAAATTCACTAGTAAAATACATATTTATTCAAAGAAAAAAGTTTCTTGTATATGAAATTTTATCTTATATTCAATTAGATATATAAAATCAAGTTATCTATAAAAAAGTATTTTTCACTATTCACTTAGAAATTTTTTTTAATAAAAAAAGAAAAAATATATCCGTTCAAAATATTTATATGTTTGATTCATTTCATAATTTTATTATTTTTTTTAAAATATAAAATAAATAATTTAATTATCAATGAAAACAATAATTTATAGTGAAAATCGATTTCAATTAGAATATAACATTTCTATTTGTTCTTATTATATGAATCTATCAGGTAAGAAGTTTACTATAATGATATTAGTTTATCCATTGTGTTGTTATAGTGGTTTCAATGATTCTAGGGTTAAAAATGATTTTTCACTGAAAAGGCCAGCCACATGGTATATGCTCACATTTATTAATAACTATACAGTAAGCATGTAGTATGGCACTATTATGTTATTGTGAAGTTTTTTAAAATTTGATAATGTTTTGCTAAAAGATTTCTCTCAACAAGGAAACCATAAAATGATAGGTGTAGTTTTTGTAGGTGTCACATGGATGAAGTACAGTTTTCTCAAACCATGTCAATTAAATTTCCCAAATACCTTTGTTGTTTTTTCCAAGCTTAGTTTTCCCAAGCAAGGTTAAGCCGCATGGTTTTGGAAAACCATGCTTGGGAAAACAACATATATGTGAATAATTACCACTCTCACTATAGAAATATTGTTTTAAATGTTTTGATTATACTTTTATTTAACTATGCGGCAAAACTATGCACCATAATCTGAAAAAATAAAATAAATAGAATTTACCTCTATTCTCATAATCAATTTAAGTTATAATCAACCATACTCTTCATTGGGCATGAACTAAACCACTCCAAAAAATATAAGGTGTTGTCCCCATGGATTTTTGATTTTTTTCCTTGATTCTTGATTGATATTTTCAATGTATGCTTAAAATTTGATCTAGTTTTTTCGTATCATCATAGATCCATGCTCAGTCTCTTTTCCCCTTTACTAATTAGACCCAGTTTGGACATTAGTTTCTAGATATATTTTTTTGGAAAATGATTTATGATGTTTTTTTACAGATCAAGGCTCGTTTAGGCCCAGTATACATGTTTTTGGTATATATTCTCAATGAAAATATCTTTTCCTCTATTCTTGAGGAAATTTTCTCTATATAAAAAATACAACTTATGAATCACATGATGTTTTTGTAAATTCATTATATTCTAAAAAAATTATTTGTTAGATATCAAAGTTGATTTTTAACGAGATGAATCTTTTTAAAGGGACATTAAATATAGACATATTTGGTCACACTATGTGATTGTTGATGTTCCATTGATATGGTTTTGATTCTAATTTTTTTTCAAGCATGGTTGTCATATTTCTTCTATTTGAAAATGTTTTTCAAATTATTATAATGAATTAAAAATGGTTTTGTGACATATAAAACATTGGGAACTTTGGGGGAATTGGGAAATGAAAATGTCACATTAAAGTGTGTTTTACCACAATGGATTCTTTATTTTATATTCATGGACTATGAAGGGACCCAATATCAATTGAGTAAATTTCATTCATGTATTAGTGAACCGTTATATGTTTGAGTATATATTCTTATAGGCTAGATCCCAATATTTTAATCTTTCATGTATTGTTTTTTAATTTATTGTACTCTCCATAGTTAGCTTTTCACTTCTTTGTCATATGGTTTATCCATGAAAGGGTTTTATTATAATTTTATGATAAAAATGTATATATTATGTCTTCATGGATTTTGAGAATATTATGTGTTTTCATTAAATCCTTACAATGTTTTAAAAAATGGATTCACTTTTGAATTTTATTTATAAAATTTGGTTCTTAACATATAGAACTAATATTTTAATGGTATTAAAATTTATGTGTATTATTTTGTACAATTATATAGGGATTTATTCTCACATCCCAATTTTTCAATTTGGTGTTGGCAGAGGAGTTTTTTATGACTTATGTATATGGATGTATGGCATGTAGGATTCCAGTTTTACTTGGTTTCCTCGTCTTCTTAGTGAGATAGATGGGTAGTGACAGATGGTTACCCCGAAGGAATTTTTTTGTCTTGTATTGTTTTATCATCATGATAAGACTTTTCAGATTCAGATTTTATGTTTCATGGATTTTTTATTTTCTTCTACATTTTAATATATATATTTTATATTCCTTATGTTATTCAGGCGGGATGTTTTGTTTTTTTGGTTCATTATCATATGGGGGTCAAACATGGGAGTCATGTTAGGTTTACTTTTGATGGTTCGTTAATTTTTAGTAATATCATAAATATCTAGTTTCAACTATTATAAAACTGCATTGGTTTGGTTTTTTATCAATCAATGGGTGGAGTTATTTTTATAAAAATTATCCAATTAATTATGGGAGGGTTCCTATAAAACATAATTTGATGTCTAAACTCATATCACCATGGGTGTTCCGGTATTTGTTGTTGTCTTGAACCTTGGTGTTTTATATTATAAAAGCGAACAAGATTTGTAATATAATTAAATATATATATTCATTGTAATGTTTTCTGATTCATTCTATTAATTCATGATTAAATTAAATATTTGTTATTTTAAGGAAATGAAATAAAATCTTAAAGTTATTGTATCATTATTTAATTTCACTTAAACTTATTTTTATTGAATTTTTTATCTATTAAATATTTACTTCTACAAGATATCTTTAGAATCCATGAGTGGATGTTTTGACACATACTCCATAAGAGAATTTTCCAGTGGACCCCTCGCTACTGGAAGTAATTATCTTCACTATTCATAATATGGGTATTTAGATTATTGGACATTATAGAATAACATTTGATCATGGATTGAAATTTACTAAGATAAATCCACCCATATTTTTTGGTTTCAAAAGAAACAATGAATATAGAGAGTGTGTTGAGAGGACTATAAGGGCCTTCTATTTTTAGAAAATTCATGAAGACTTAAAAATGGGTAATTCCACATACATTCCTAAAGGACTAGGAAGTATATGGTGGTATTAAATTTTTCAATCTATGTTTCATGAGTATATTTCGAATAGAACCTTCACAATATATTCATCCAATCGTTTTATCCATATATTTTTCAGGTTCTAATGACCTAGGGATTTATTACCTTAGTGTAAGGGGAGAATTTTTTTAGATTATTACATCTATTTCACCAATTTGGTTCTTCTAGAACCCGATAAAATAACGAATGATTACCAAAAAGCATAGACGTTCATGATAGTACTGATGGATGATATTAAATTGGTATTGATTTTTTTGTACTATATGACAAATTGAGGAGGTAGTCAATAAATTTTTTATAGAAGAGGCATATAGAGATGGGAAGATGGGTTTTGGTGGAGATTAGGTTAATGTAGGGTACATCTAATTTTTCTTATAATAAAAGGATGTGTATGAGTGCCTAGTTTTCAAGAGGGGATGTTTTTGGGGCCTTGCTAGGGAATTTTTTTTTCCTATTAGTGTTTTATACAAGTTCATACCATGTCTAATTATGCATAGGTTCTATAATTTTGTCACTATTGTTGACAATATAGTTATCTTAAGTGTTTTTGTGGATGCATGTCTAAAGATATTATTGCTAGATCTAATTTAAACAAATCTTTAGATGTTTTTCCTGATGCTTCCATGGATGGTGGTCTTATCATCTTTCCATGGGGGATGTTCATTTGATGAGTAAGGCTCAGTTCGATGTAAAGTTTAATTACTTTAAGCAATGATTTATCATAAAGAAGAATCTAAAGTAGTGTTGTCTTCTGTCTTTGGTATTGTTCTCATTGTTCATTCTATAATACTATATTTTTTTTGATACTAGTGATAGTCATTCATTTGTATCATTAAAGATAACTGACATATTGGGATTTCTTTTGTATCTCATTCTATTCATGTTGGTTTTTTACACACCATTTGTAAAGAGATTCATGTATGGTTCTAGATGTCCTTTTTTGTTGGTTGATGATAGCCAATATTGAGGTGGAGTGGGATTTCAGGTATGTATAAATATTCACCCTTATTAGTAGAATATATTTGATGCTCATTTTCAAGGACTACATCAACTAGTATCATCATCATGTTCAGTTTTTATCTCCTAATGTGGTATCTCGTGTATTTTAGTTTTATTAGGATTCTTTAATTGGGTGGTCATGTAGCGAACCAGGATTTCCATTTGTACATGTTATAGCTTTTTAGATGAATATTATTTATATTAAACACAAAAAATATTTAGGAGTACAAAATTCAAGTCCATTGGAGTCTAGGTAAACATTCTTCTTATATATTGAAATATCATTAATTTTTCCCACAAAGAACAATGAATTTACCAATCTTCATAGAAAACCCTATTTAAATCATTTATTCATATCCTATGGAAGGAAACATAAGAAATTGTGGGCCAAAAATCTTTGTAATAGTAAAAAGGGACATACATAAACATAAAATGATAATAAGGGATTGAGAATTAATTTATAACATTTGAAATGAAAACCATGCATATAAAAGATCAAATCATTAGTCATGACATAAATTGTTTATGATCATAATAAATGAGTCATATGAAAATAAAATAACATTATCTATGAAAACATAACATTTTCAAAGACATATATTCATTAAAAACATTTGATTTTGATATTGTAAACATTTAAAAATAGAAATCGGTTCCCTCGTAAGGATTAAGATAGGAAATATGGACCTCACATAATCTTGTAAACTTGAAACTGGTTCCACTCAAAATATTATGTAAATTAATGATAGTTCCATGAATAACACTATGAAATGTAATATGGTTCACACATATCATTATGAAAATTTAATCTGGTTCATGTATAACATTATAAAAACTAATTTGGAATAGAAGTAATTTTTTTTTCATGACATATGCATATTTACCAAATGCATTATAGGGATATATTTGCCCCTCTCATATCAAAATGATAAACATAGTTAATTGTTCCATGTTATCATATAACATTCATCATATAATCACATAATAACATGTATAATGAAAACATGTTTCACAAAAATTTCATCAACATAAACATTTACCATCAAGAGAAGTAATGAGGATGGTATCATTTAGAATTATCCCCAGTAAAGCATAAGTAACATCAAAGTATTTAATCATAGATGAAAAATTATTATGAAAGATCACTTAAAACATTTCATGGGGAAAATAGACATTCTATGTAGAAAAAAATGATTTAAAATAGAAATCTTTTTGATAATATTTTTATTTGAAAATAACCTGGATAACATATAATGGTTTCCTTATTAAAAAATTTAAATATATTTCTCGAGGAAAATATCATTTTTAGATAGAAAAGAATATTTAAAAACATTAAAATAATCATAATTATTTCCTTATTAAATAACTAAGAAAACATATAAATTAACCCTTAAAATTTTTTGAGGACATGATGGAAAACAATTCTATATATTTTATAAAAATTAAAAATATATTCCTTTAATATTTTCAGTAAAATGAATATTTTAATTTTTTGAAAATTACATAAATATTCCATTAAATTTTTTTAAAATATAAAACATAGGTGGAAATCTATTTAACAAATCTTTTTAATAATTTTAAAATCATTTTTATAAACATGTTTATAAATCATGATTTTGGAAGAAAAAGTATTATCGACCGAAGACAGGTATAAAGATGATTTTTCATAAAAACAATTCATAACTATTTTATGTACTAAAGAGTAACACAAATGTATAGTTACGTAAAATTTCAAAACTTACAAAATCAAAATAAAATTTATCTGATATATTGAGAAGTATATCAAAATATTTTAACATTAGAGACATAATCATTAAGAATCCACATAAACTATGAGATTGCATCATAAATATTTAGTATCCCACCCCAAATTATCATCAGTAGTTCCTCAATATGGTTGGACATATGATCTCAAGAAATCATCCTTGAACACCAGAGGTTTCATAATAGTAGTGAGGGTATAGGGGGTGTTCGTTGGAAGACTATTCCAACATTGATCAGAGTGGAGAATGAAAATATATAAAGAATAATAAAGATAATAAGCAGGAAATATGAATAAACTAATAACCTTCTATATTGGAAGAAGAGATAAACAAAAGGAAATATAAGATATATTTTAAATAAACACTGAAAAATATGCAGGAAAAAATAATTTGCATAAATAATTGGTGTTAATGAAGATGATGATCATGATGATCTATAGAACATGAGTAAAAGGTGAATAAGGGAAGCATGCATATACCACATGTTAAAAAATAAAAAAAGGTCTTAAAAGTACTTCAACTAGTATATCAAGATAAGGATCGGTCCAATACCCCAATACTATATACAAATGCGAAAATAAATCATCATAAGTTAGATGATTCCGTTTTTCTATGCATGAAATCATGAAGTCTTCTTGGGTACCAAATCCATCCAATAATTAGTGTGAGATACAATCTTTATAGGCCACCACCAATTGTGTAAAGATCAATCTAGTTGGTGTAGTATAAAATAAAAATTGTTCCTTAATTAAAAATTAATTATAAATAAATTTTTAAATAAATAAAATGGATTGGGTTCCTATTGGACACCTATAAAATTCTATATGATTCAGCATAAGTGAGTGAGTTTGAACCCAGAAATACTATGAAGGAAAAGTGAATGATATAAAAATGTTAATAGGATGGACTGTCACGATGATTTTGATTGGGTTTAGGTCCCATGTCCCTAAAACTCTTACACCAAATATTTATTTCTCATCTTAAATCCTTAAATAATTCTCAATTAAATTTAACCATTTTAAAAATATTAAGTCTCTCATTGATATCATCAATGGAGATTATAGAAGAATTACAAGTATTTCTTTCATGGCATGTTAGACATTCAAATCCAATAAATTCAATACATAATGACCCAATAATGAAGTGAAAGGTGTCACTCAAAGAATAATGTGATGAAAAAAATATATAAACTCTGAGTTTATCCATCATATCAGACAATGAGATTCAGGTATATCTTGTGGCACAATAAAACTATCTTGCAACTAAGCCCTTACAAGGGGTCTCCCTTGAGGACCTGATGACACTCATGTGGATTAAAAAATAAATAATTCTTGATGAGAATATATTAATCAAATCTATCGTCAACCCAGTCTGTTTGAAAAATATTAATAGATTCTAACTAAGGAACGAAGATTCTATCCAAGGTGTCCATAATCCGAAAAACCCTTGTATCACCATCGATAATAAGGAGAATATATTTTGCCAAAAAAACATATATAACATTTCTAAGACAAGGGTCCATTTCGTTTAATTAAAGAGGTTCAAGAATGGAAAATAGATAAAGAAATAAAGGCATATTGCACATGGTATAATAACATGCCTATCTAGTTCACTTAAATAATTTATCAATCTGATTCAATAATTATAATACAACAATTTCATTAGATTGTCAATTGTATAGGTCAATGGAAATTGTTTCTAAAAGGATGAGATGACCTAGTTGGGTGGAATAATTCATGTTTATTATCGAATAGCTATCATCACTTTTTAAATAGTGAGGCTTTAAAATTTATTTAATTAAAAATTAGACACAATGTTGGTAGGGTCACAATTTCTACACAAGGGAACATATTATAAAGTGAAATGAAATAAGTGTATAGAACATAGATGACCTATCATAGCCTCATAGTGCTTCCCTCATATAGCACAATGCAATGATTCAATATTGAACATGAGATAACAAATAATCCATCAAATGACCTAAAAATTTTGCAAATGCGATTTCACTAAGCATGTACTTGGGGTCGTATGGGTTTAGGCAACAAAAAATTACCCAAAGAACCCCATTGTCTTAAGACGCATGGTTTTTGGGGAAAATGTAGGTTGGGCTGCAAGGTTTCTATTAACCATGAAACTAATTATATCTCATTCAATTCTAGAGATCCAAGCTCTGAACAAGCCCCAGAAACCCAAGAGACCTCCTTCATTCTCTTATTCAACATTATTGAGGCCAATTAATGGAAATTAATCTGAAAACCAATGGTCTATACATTGGTGACAAGTTCGGATGTTACAATATCCCCTCATTAAGACAACTCATCCATGAGTTTCTCTTCTATTTTTTCTCAAACATATTATGTTAAATTTTATGGCCACTACATATGTACACTGAACTCCCATTCCCATGTCTCTTCCTAAATGCATTTGTTCTACCATATAACCCAAACAAAAGGAAATGAACTACCTAGTAGAGCCTTAATTATCCAAAAAACGATAATTTTAGAATGCTCTTCAAATGAAGAGGACCTCCCTAGCTCAAAACTCTCATGGTAAAATGAGTGAGATAGTCAGGGAATATACAGTTGATGTTGAAATAAATGGAATATTTCATTCATGGAATGATACCTTTGTGGTAACTACACCCAATAATCTACCAACACATCTTCTTAAACTACCTCAAAAGGCCAAACATATCGAGGTGAAAGTTTTTCCTACCCCTGAATTCATCTATTCCCCAATATAGGTGATAAGAGAAAAAATATCCAATGTACCACCTCAAACTCTAGAGTTTTATGGTGATATTTAGTATATGAGTTCTTCCTAGACAAAGATATATCCATACTCTTTCGAATCAATTGGACTTTCAATGAAGTCCCATGAACAAAATGAGGACCCATTAGAGCTACATAACCTACCACTAACTAATATAGAGGTAACCTAAATGGAATTATATAAAGTTAATTATATAGTTCCATCAGAATTATTTCTTGAAAAACTATAATTGTAGGAAGAATAAAATCGAGGAATAAAGTTTTCCTTGAAATATATAAAACCTTTAATGTGGACTCAATGAATATCCTCTGACACATGTATTGTCTGTGGGGACTACCCGTCAGTTTGAGGGTTATATGTTGTAGGTAAGATCACCAATAATTCTAGTTATTTTTGATAACCCAACCATTATTATGATTTAATGAATTTTTATCAATCCAAAATGATAGAATGATGAACACCATGAAGGAACACTATCTCTTAGAAATAAATCCGTCCTAGAACATAAAATGATAGGGTCTCCTGGATCGGTATGAAGTGTGATACCTTGGTAATACTTTCAATGATTAACCATAATGCATCACTGCCTTGAGAGGATATCATCAAGCCCATAACATAATCCAGGGTTACATCATTCCATTTCAACTGATGAATGGATAGAGAATGAAGAAGTCCAGTAGGTCACTAGTTTTTTACCTTTATTAGGTGGAAAGAGGATCATCTAGTGAAGAAACCTTCTATCTACCTATTCATAAATGGCCACCTATACTAACAATTTATATCTCTATAGATATTTATAATCCTATGAGGAAATTCCAAAATAAAGAGATCTAATTACCACATCCACACTTCCCATATATTAGAAGGCACCCAAACATAACCATAGAAGAGAAAGGTATCATTCACATCAATAACCAAACTAGGAGTTGGTTTCTATCTTTGAATACTCTCCCTAAAAACAGGGCCCTTAGAATTAGTTAAATACTTTATATGAACCTTATCTAGAAGTGACGATGTCACTACTAGTGGTTCTAAGACTAGTTTCCCATATTTTTTTTAAAGCACAAGATGCATGTTAGAGTACAGTTCCATCGACTACTACATACCACTGGACTCCTTCACAAACTAAATATGAGTCTTCTAGCTCATGGAATCAGCTATGAAATTTCCCTTTCTAGGTATGCAAGCAAGATTAAAATCAATGTATTGAAGGTATTCTAATGACATGCGCTACCTCATATTTAGTTCCCACTGTGTAGAGATGTATTTGATGTTTTTTTGATATTTATAAATAATGAACCAATTACCCAATAATTAGTACAAATGATTGTATAGATCACGAACCACAGTCTCCAACTTGAGGACATGCATAGTGTAATTCAACTCATGATGTCTTAGATAATGGGACCCATACACTTCAACCTAGTCACCTTACATCCGTATTTCCCCAAACCCAATTCCTGAAGTGTACCAAAAAAAGTATATGTTCTTCCAGTCCTAGGAAGAATCATGATCAACACTGAAGAAAATATTCCCTTTAACTATAGAAAATCTATATTAGAAGCCTCGGTCCTATAGAATTTGACACCCCTCTTGTTCACACATGTAAGAATTGCTTCAATATAATAAAAATTAAATATGAATTTAAAATAATAGATCACAATCATTTTGATGTTGTGAATATAAAATACATTATTTTGAGGCTTCCAGGAAACAATGATTCTCATATTATATTAGGTCAATAGTGGTTCCCAAATAAAAACTTATATGACCCATGAAGTAAAGTTTTCAGATGCATCTTTTTCATGTACTAAGATTAATATTTAGCTAGTTTCTGTTTTTGTATATCTAGCATGATCTAAAGATAGTTTTTATCATTGTTCATAGTGCACAAAAACACTAATAATTATTCTTTGAATACCTCCACAATGTAATAATGATATGGAATGAAAATATGATTCATCTAATCCATGATGACTATTGATTAATAATTCCAACCAAATGGAATGACCAAATACTCATACAAGACATAATTGAGCCAGAACAATGTACACAAAAATTATTATTTCTTCACACACTCTTGATGGTAGTAAAACCTAAAATCTCTCTTTGAGAAAAATATTTCACTTTAGATCTGGTTGAAGAGGTCCTCTATCAAAGTATGTCAATACCTGTTCTTCATCAAAAGTCAGTTCATTCTTTATTAATCCAAACACCATCTAAGGGTACAATCATGCTTATTGAAAAAAAATGAAATTTTGAACACCATATTGATTTGTTGGGATGGATAAAACCCATTGCTTCTAGTTCTTCAAGATGCTTCTTGTGTTCCTGGATAACTGTAGGAGCCATCCTGTATGGAGAATTGACACGAGTGCCGCACCTGAAACACGATTGATGGTGAAATCAACATCCTTATCATGGGGTATGCTTGAGATATAATTAGGTAACACATCCATTTAATGATCCGTTATATGATGAAATTACACAATTCACATTTTTTGATCACTCATAAAGAGACTGGCTATATGGGTTTTCACTCTACCTAGCCCAGTACGCTTGTGTCCAACTCAACATTGCAGGATATCCCATTCACCCTTATCTATATACAATATTTCGTGGGGATATTTGAAGGATACCCAAGAGAAATTTCAATTCGCATGAGCTTTCTAGGGAACAATCTAGTACATACTGACAATGATGCCAAAACCGGTCATCTCAAGGATGAAGAAACACCACAAAAAATAGTACACGCCTATCTCTAGGGAGAAATAATTTCACCTGTATGTAAACTTATCTTAAAATCCCAATGAAATTATAATAGCCATAACACCATTAGAGTACTCTATCTCAAGGCCAAAACATCCTATTGTTGTAGTAGATAGAAATTATTGTGATTCTCTTATATCAAACAATAAAGATACTAAAGTGAATGCTACTAGAAAAGTGCATCTAATCATAGATGGACCTAGACTCTACTTGTCACACATGTGTTTTATTTAAGCCTTTGTTCCATCTAGGGTCAGGTTTTTAGAGGAGTCTTTGTTTAAAACATTGAATTTTTATTTAAAAATCAGTGTTTTTAGTTTACCAGTGCTGAATTCATGGACAGTGCATGGTTCATAGACCATGTGGTCAGCCCGAGCACCTGTACAGTTCTTTTTGGATTGGGAAGAGGCTACTGCATAGTCTGTGAATAAGTATTTATGTTTTTCATAGGTCGCGCAATTATAGTGTCCAAATATATAAAATAGGTTAATGAAAATGAGAAACAAAATTAAGTCAAGTCTATTAATAATTAGAATACTCATAGTATATTTATTATGATCAAATATATTTTTTTAATTATAATGGTTTCTATAAATGTCATTAATTAATATAATGATTTGAACTATTGTTGATATATTATCATTATTATCATCAATATTATTAAATGTTTCTTTTATCATTAGTATTAATAAAAATCCTTGTTTTCCAGGTAATTATCATGATGGTTATTATTATATTTGGTGTTTATATTGTTATTATTATTGTTGTTGTTGTTATGAATGTTATTAATTATCATTATCATTATTGAAATTATTTTTTAATACTATGTTTATTTTTTTTCTTGTTTAATTGAAAATAATGTTAAAAAAGGGGGGAAACCATAATTTTTGTGCGCAACACCCCCCTCTCTCTAATTCCATCCTTCATGTGATCTCTACCATGTCCACAACAATGAGCTCGACGTCCCCTTCCACCCAACTGACTCCATTCATGGTGCCTCCTCCTACCCGAAATCTCTCGAACTTTGAAGTGCCTCCTCCTACCATCTTGCACCAAGGAATCAAGACCCTCTTCTCTTTGGACGACCAGACCCACAATGCACCCTCCTTGAGCACCCCCTACTGCTAGGGCCACCTCACCCTTGCCAAAAACTCTTCGATTAGACAACTTCTTCTATGTGGTGCTACCTGAACCACCCCTTCTTTCCCTCTTCCAATGTGCATCCACAACCCACACTCCACCAAGTTCGAAAAACCTTTCCGATGAACCCCATCATTGGAGCACCCCCTAACTGGTATGGATCCATTTCCAGCAGCTGAACCTTCACAGGTGCCCCTCAATTTTGGCTTTATATCCCTATTCAGTAGTTATTTTCTCCTTCCTCTCAATTATATGTTATAATGCGGATTTTGTTTCAATATTTAGGGTCATTTTCAACAAATATTTCACTTAATCTTATTGCATTAGTTTGGTGTTTCTCTCTTATTAGGTGTAGTTGAGGTGCAGTAGAGATTTTTTCCGGTATTGGTCCACCATCGTAGATTTTAGTTAAGGTTTTATATCACTAAATTGTTTCTCACCCTTTATTTGGAGTCTTCATTTGTTTTAATGATCTAGTATTTTATTTATGGGGCATTGGATCAATATCATCCCACTTTAGGTAGTTTTTACTATTTTTTAACCTTTTCTCAATTTATAATTGGGGGTTTGTTTTTTGTGAGTCTTTGGTAATTAATTTTGAGTACCATGTATTTTATTGTAAGTACATTAACCCTGGCACAGTGTTTTTGAGCCTCTAATTTTTATTGAAATGGGTTTTGAATGCATTATATGGTGCGCATGCATATGCATATATATATATATATGTATGTATGTATGTATGTATGTATGTATGTATATATGTATGTATGTATGTATATATTTGTACTCCATGTACATATAACCGCATGGAGAAGGGAATATATGAATTAAATTATGCACACATATATATATATATATATGGTTGTATGTGCGTGCAAGCGGGTAGCAACATCTTCTGGTTAGAAAGTTTTAAGAGGTGGAATGTTCATCTTGGTTATCCTTTGAGGTAGGTCCCACACTACAATTTCCATTGAATTTAGAATTTATTTTTTTATTTTCATTTTATTGATTTTCGTTAAATTTGAAATAATATTTAATAATTAATATTTAGAATAATTATTTTCTATAAATGAGACTGTTTATTTTTATGCTTTCCGCTAATATTATTTTGATGATGAATTTTTGCATAATGGTGAAAAATACTCATTTGGCCCATGAATAGAATTCATGGATTTTCAAGTGTAGTTCTGGTTTGATGATAAATGTTTTCTTCTAACAGGTGAGAAAATGTTTTGGTTTATTTTGATAAATTAATGCCTTCTTTAAATTTGGTTAAGGATCATTCAGCATATTACAAAAATAAATTATTTTGGAAACACTATTTGGAATGACTCGGGGGTGGTCGTGTTGTGCACGTCAATTTTATGGGTTGTTGTGTGTGATGTTTGTGCATTGGAATTGGTTTCTTATTTGACTTTGTTGACTCACCCCCTTTTTATTTAGTACTTGAATAATAACCTTTCATATTAAGTGAATTTTCTATGAATGATTACAACACTGGTTTAGATTACACACTCTCTAGTGGCCCATAGCCGGGAGATGATTTGTCACTATTATTGCTTTGGGATTGGACGCCTCAAATAGTCTTGGTTGGGAGATAGTCGGGAGTTATGACATCAATATTTTGGGAATTCCTTCAGGATTAGTCACATGATTAATATTTTCTAGATTGTTTACGAGCTCCTAGGTTAGACCCATGTGTTATCAGGAGATTAGTTTTATACGGTGGATGATTGAGGGGTTTAGTTCTGTTGTTGGTCCCTATTTTCTACTTTCCCATTTCCCTTTCTGTGTGTGTGTGTTGTGTGTCGTTTTTCCTCTTTACTAGCAAATAAATTTTTGGATTTTGAATTGTTCATGAAAATGTTCATAAATTGTATTTCCCCTTTTCTTTCAATCAATAAAAATGTTTTTAAATTTAAAAGGGAAATGAACGGTTACTTGTTTTAGAAGTGAAAAATTAGTGTGAAAACCCATATTTTATATAATGTAGCCCAAACATGAAATTAGTATATTAATTAATTTAAAGGTAGTTCTTTGGGAATAGTTCATTGGGTACACGTACTAAGATTTAATATTCATGACTATAGTGTTTTTATGTTTTTATTTTTTCTTATAGGTTCAACTCGAGCATCTTCTATATGGGAGAGTTTTTCTTGTAGTTTATAGAGTGAATCTCAGGGTCATGAGGCGTTTTGGTCGTGGTCGGGTTAGTATGTTTTGTTGATTGTTCCTTCTTCTTCTTAACATTTATTCATTCTTGGTTGATCTAATTTTTATGCCTATTTAATTATTTTAATTTGGAGAAAATATTCCCATTCATTCTATGTTGATTCCATGGAACTTATCCCCAGCCCAGGAGGATCGAGAATGCCTTTCGGGCCTAGCCGTGCATCAGCATGGTAGATCAGTTAAGTGTTGACCTGGGATGATCCATTTCAAAATGGTCTTAGAGGAGGCCCTTATTATTTGGGGTGTCTAGTAGCTTGGTGATTTGGTGTGTTGGGAAATAGGAGGTGGGTGGAGCAAGGATGGCATGAACCCTTTCTTATCATGAGCCTCGAGTTTCCAGGGGTTTTTAGGATTTGAATAATTCTTTTTCTTAGTATTTGTTCAAGAGTGATAACAAAGGATATTATCCAGTGTTACACGGTGGACTTGCATGGAGTAGCAACCCATGTATAGCCTGAGTTCATAATTCAAGATGATTCATCTGGTTGATTCTCTCTTGGACCATGCCCTGCTAATCCATGTTGTCCGGTTGTAATATACACAAATTATTTATTTTTGGAAATTTTGATGTGATATATGTTTTAAATTCATTTAAGTTGGCCCGAGTGGATCTCAAAAATGAAAATGGTTCATATAAATTAGGTTTTCAAAATAGAATGCTGATTTGGAGTGGAAATGTGGTTTTGAAATGGATATTATTTTCTTTTAATGGAATGTGTGGTTTCAAAGGAAAAAATGGGAGGTGTTTTTGAAGTTGTTTTTGGATCTTGGTAACACCGTTTGGAATATTCATTGGAAAATGATTGGAAATTTGGAAATGTATTTCTTGAATGACAAGGGATATTTTTCAAATTGGTTGAAAGTATTCTCTTTAGGTTGAATGATCAATTTTAAAAATGGGTTTTGTTTTAATTAAACCTTGGTATTTTTATGATAGAACACATACATGGAGGTACGAATGTTCGAAGTAGATAATTTTAAGTATGTATGGATGGGTGAATGAGCTAACATTTGGTTATATGTTAATGGTAGACTTCATGGAATACCAATCGTGTATATTTAAGTTATTTTTTTCTGAAAAATGGGTTCCAAAATAGTCACCTAAATGTTTGGAAGAGTGATTGAGAAATTGTGTAGTGTTCTCTTTGCATGTTTGGTGTCCTTTTTCATAGGATCATTTTTTTGACATTATGAATTTTGGATTGAGTTTTTGTTTTTGTTTTTATTGATGTGTGGAATTTTGAGTTAGGATGAGTGTTGATTCAGTTTTCCTACCCTTTTTTTGGGTATGCCGCCCAGAAAATTTCTAGAGGGTTCTATTGGGTCTTTTATAATTTATTGTTCTACCCAAACTCTTAGCGAAGTGGTAGGATTTAGTTATTTTAAATTGTTTTCCACCTTCTTTGGTGTTCGGGATCTATTTAATATAGTGGACTGGCTTGGTGAAATCATTTGTGTTTTTTGGATATTTGAAACCCTGAATGCTATGAGAGCCCAGGCTGGTTCGAGTTCATTTGAAGGATAAAATTTGGATTGGTGGAGGAGATAATCCCAGTGTCGTTGCATGAAGGTATTTATTGGAAGGTGATTAAGACCACTCTCATCTGATGGTTTATACAAGGGGAAGTTAAGGTGAAAAAAGCTGCAGTTCTAGTGACTATCGAGTAAGACCAATGTACATTAAAGGATTACGTCGGGTATTTCAAGGGGTTGATTCCATTTTCCCAGAGGTAGCATCATGGAATCCATTAATGTTTCTCATTTGGGGGTATTTATCCAGGGTTCAAGGATTGATTATTTTTTGTGTTTAGTAAGGTTCACCATTTGGTGAGGAGATCAAACTGGAAGAACCTATCTCAGACATGTCTTCTTACCAATTACATCACCTATTATTCAAGAGGTTCTTCTACCAGTATTGTCAGTATGAGTCTCAACTAGAGGATGTTAGCTCCTGAATATGGGGTAGAAAATGCCTCAAGAAATCATATCTCCAACCATGGGTCTCAAAGTTGATCATTCTATGCGTTTAGGAAATCATGGTTTGCAAAGGACATTGGTCATGGGTTTGTCTCTAGTGATGGGATATAGGTAGTTTGAGTATCTCTAATGTATATTCATTACCCATGGAGGTTCAATTTTGTTGAGAATGGTAGAGTGGTCACATTTTCTCATTATGGTCTTTATTATTTAAATACCCCACTTTGGTTGTAGAAGGCATGGTGATATTATTTTCCTATAATACCAGTAGTTGTGGCTCCACAAATGTGAGCTTTGATGATTGTATCTTTATGGTTGTGAGTCTCAATATGATTTTATCTCTTGTGTAGCTAGCCTCTATGTAAACCCACTCTAGTTTTAGGAAAATCTCTTTTTAGAGACACATGTTTCTTGGGCAATAATGAATAGGGGTTTTGTCCACCATTCAGTTTGGGGTCTTTCGTCGGGGACCCCATGTGGTGGGGGTCTAGTTTGTTCAAATGGTTTGTGGGTTAGTTTGTGTTGGGACTATATCGGCCCTTTCTAATTAGCTTATTTAGGATGGTTCTTAGATGTTGGGGAGACTCACCATGAATCTTTTTGTTCCTTCTTATAGTGTTGGTCTACGTAGGAGTTCTGGTCCTTGTTAGCAATTTCTGCTTTGGTTCAAGTCAGTAGTTTTAGAGCTGGCCTATGATGAGTCTCAATTTTGGTTGTGATAGTCATGTTCTTATGGTGGGGAGAACCCTCCTCATTTACTGAGGTCTATTCTATTTTTAGCTTCCCTTAAGGATGGATGGGTGTGACTGATGGAGTGAAAAGTCACACCGAGTTGGTGATTTTTTTGGACTCATTCAGTTTTGAACTCATGTTTGTTTCCTTGTGAGGATGGGTGAATTTTTTAGGGCATATATATTTTTTTGGGGGGGGGAGAATTATTACATCTGAGTTTTATTTTAGCCTTGGTTCTGGGTCTGGTCTAGCTTTTGGAGGAGTATTTTTTTAAAATGTATAACTTTTATTAAACAATCATGGTTTTGTGTTTAGCAGCACAGAATTCATGGGAGGGGCAAGGTTCGGAGACAATGCAGTCATCCTGGGCACCCATGTGGTAGCTTTTAAGCTGGACAGAAGCTATGGAATGGTCATCAAATAGGCACTTGAGTTGTGTGCTTATCGCGCGATTGTAGTACCCAAATAAAAAACATAGATTAAAGAAAATGAGAAACAAAAATAAGACAATTCAATTAAAAATTATAACATTCATAGTATAATTATTATGATTGATTATTTGTTTTTTAATTATTACAGTTTCTATGAATTCCATTTATTAATATTATGATTTTAGCTATTGTTTTTATATTATCATAATTTCCATTATAATTATTAAAAAAAATTCATCATCATTATTATTAAAAATTATTATTGTTTGGTAATTATTATGTTTGTTATTATTATCATGGGCGTTTCATTATTATTGTTATTATTGTTATTGTTATGAAAGATATTAATTATCATTTACATTGTAGAAATTAGTATTATTAATATTATATTTGTTATATTATTTTGTTTTTAATTAAAAAAATGGTAAAGAAAGGTGTAAAACCCAATTTTTGTGCATAAGACCACCTCCCCTATCTCTAATTATCTCCCCCATGCGGTGTCTACACTGTGCTCACTGACGTCATATGTGACCCCCCTCCACCCAGTAGACTCCCTCCACATAGCTTCCTCCTACCGGCAAGCTCTGGCACTTCGTGGTGCCTCCTTCTACTGGCCACACCCACGACCCACGACCCCATTATGCCCGGATTACCAGACCAATGATGCACACACCTAGAACACCCTGTACTACCGGCACCACCTCTCCCATTCCAATAACTCTCTGATTGGCCTCATTCTTCTCTGTGATATGTCCCGAACCACCCTTTTCTTCCATTTTCCTTCATTCGACCATATCCCACTATCCACTTAGTCTGCACACCACTTCTAACAAACCCCTTCATCGATTCACCCCCTCACCATTATGGCTTCATCTCCAGTAGCCACAACATTGTCGGTGCCCTTCTCTTTTGGTATCGAATCCCCATTTTGTAGTTATTTTATCCTTCCTCTCTGTTTGTTTTTATATTTTGGTAAATGTTTCAATAAATATGGTCATTTTATTAAAATTTTCCATTTAATCATGTTGGGTTAGGATGGTGTTGGCCTCTTATTCGGTGCGGTTTTGGTGCATTAGAGATTTCGCACTGGTTTCGGTCTGCTGTCACTGATTTGAGGTAAGATTTTATATCTCTAAATAGTTTTTCACCCTTTATTTAGGGTCTTTATTTGTTTAAATGCTCTAGTATTTTATTTATAGTCCATTGGACCCTTATTTTGCCTCTTCGGGTTGTTTTTACATTATTGTTAATCATTTCTCAGTTTATAATTGGGGGTTTGTAGTTTGTGAGTCTGTCATAATTAATTTTGAGTTCATGACACTTTATTGCTAGTGTGTTAACCTTACCATGGTGTTTCTGAGAGTCTGTTTTTTAGTATAGTGGGTTTGGAACATCTTCTAGGGCACGCACACATATTCTTAGGTACATATATATATATATATGCATGTCTGTGTGTGTGTGGCCTCATTTAACGTATTCCCTCAGGGAATGGGGAATATGTGAATTTGATTAAGGATATATATATATATAAATATATACATACATACATATATATATATATGTATGGATGTATGTTTTTTCAAGTGAGTAGCAACATCTTATGGTTAGAAAGTATCAAGAGGTGGAATGTTCATCTTGGTTCTCCTTTGAGGTAGGTCCCCCACTACACATGCCCTTGAATTTAGAGTTTATTTATTTCTTTTCATTTCAATTATTTTCATTAAATTTGAAATAATATTAAATATTTATTTTTTAAAATATGTTTTTGCTGTAAATGAGACTATTTAGTTTTTTTCATCCTACTGAAATTATTTTGTTAATTAATTGTCGCAAAATAGTGAAAAATGCTTGTTTGTCCTTTGAAAATAATTCATTGATTTTCAATTGTAGTTCTAGTTTGATGATAAATGATTTCTTCTGACACGTGATTAAATATTTGGGTTTCTCTTTAGAAATGATGTTTTTACTTAATGTTTTTTAATACATGTTTGGCATTCTAAAAAAACTGAATTATTTTGAAAACCCACTTTGAAGTGACTTAGGGGTGTCCTTATTGTGCAAGTCAATTTTGTGTGTTTTTTAAGTGATGTTTGTGCATTGGAATTGTTTTCTTGTTTGAAATAGTTGACTCATGAAATTTTATCTAGTACTCGACATGGGAAGCTAGAATAGTAAGATAATTTTCTGTGAACGATTTATGCACTAGTTTGGATTACTCACTAGCTAGTGGCTCCTAGAAGGGAGACATTTTGTTATTAAAGTTCCTATGGGATTGGGCCCCTCGACCAGGCCCGGTAGGGAAATGGTGGAGAATTAGGGTGTTATGATGTCATTGAGTAAGGAATTTCTCCATGATGAGTCACATTTATAGTACATTCTAGATTCTTCACAAGCTCCTTAGCTCGACCCATGTTTTCATTCGGTCTTATATGTATGTGGAAGATGATTGAGGGGCCTAGTCTAGTTGTTGGTACCAATTTTCTACTCTACCATTTCCCTTTTTTGTGTGTGTGTTGTGTGTGGTTTTTCCTCTTCTAACAACTAAATTTGTGGATATCATATTTTTCACGAAATATTTCTTAATAAGTAATGCACCATTTCTTTAAAACATTTAAATTGTTATTAAATTAAAAAGGTAAATGAACTGTTACCTATTTTAGAATTGAAAAATGTGTGTGGAAACCCACATTTCAAATAATTTAGTCCAAACATGAAACTATTAAATTCTTTATATAAAGGTACTTATTTGGTAATAGTTATTTACGCACACCTACAACATTTTAATTATAATACCTATAGTTTTTTTCTATTTTTAGTTTTTATCTTAGGTTTGACTCGAGCTTGTTCGTCGTGGGCAAGTGTTGCTTGTGGTTTGGAGGGTGACTCTCAGGGTCACGAGGAGTTTTGTTCGTGGTAATGTTAGTGTGTTTTGTTGATTTTTTTTCTATTATTCACATATTTTTGTTCTAATTTTTCAAATACTTTATTTACTTTAATTAGTTGAAACAATTCCCAATCATTCTATGTTGATTTCCTAGAGCTTGTCTCCAGCCATAGAAGATTGGGAATGCCTCTCAGGTCTTGCCAGAAATCAAATCATGTTACTTGTTCAGGGTCAACCAAGGATGGTTTGTGACACTACTCCTATGGTGTATGCTACACTGGATAAATATGGCTTGAACCATAACCCCAGGATACTTCTTATATAGCTTGAGATGGTCTACATTGTTAACTCTGAAACACTGAGACCTGACCACCTCGACAATGACCGCCTCCATGGCTTGAATGGAATATAGAAGACCAAATTCTATCTTGGAATTGTTCATTTGATCCTACACCTAAAAGAGGATCTACAATCGAACCACTCTCAATTGAAATAGGGGGAAGGTATTGACAGAAGTGATGTAGGTGGCTCATCATTAAATAATCCTGAAACTCTACTAGGTTCCTCATTCAATGGCCCTTTTTATGTACAAGCATGTCCCACTGGTGACACACCACATTTCTGTTAGGGAATCCTACATGGTTGGTACTTCCCCCTATTTGTAGACTCAAAACATTATTTTGAACCACAAGGCAAACCACTACTCTACTTAGAATTTAAACTACCCTATTTCACATCTCTTAGTTACCTCAGGAATCTCTTAGTGATGGGGTCCTCATTCACTGTCTCTAAAATGGTAGTAAGCCAAAATATATTCCCCTATGTGAGGATGGAATATGTATTACCATCCTTGAATCATCTCATAGTACTTATCTCATCACATGAAATGGTTTTTGAAAAATGATGCAATTCATTGAAGAGGTCAATGAATTCCCTCACCAACATGTCACCTTGTTAAATATTAATAAAGTCCCAAGCATGATCTATTCTTAAGGTATATTCAAAGAAGTAGTCTAAGAAATAAATGTTGATGTCCTCCCATAGAACACCCAAATGTCGACTATCTTAAGTAAGAACATCCCACCAATATTTGAGGGAGTCTTGAAGAACATATGTTATGAGCTTGACCCTCCACATCAAAGGTGTCTCGATATTCCCAAAGATAGAAAAACATGGCCTTGATCCATGACTAAGGATCATGATGTATTCCATCACTTGAGAATGTGGTAGTATTATTCTTTGAGGACACCATTGTAAACTCATCAATAGTAGTGGTAAGACAAGAAGTTCCCTGTACAAACATCGTGTACCAAAATATGCTATCACAGAACTAGTAATCAGAACCCAGAGGATGATATGCAGAGGATTCCTTGGATGGAACTATAGAAGGTATCACTAGTGGATCAGTTACCATTACATGAGGAGTATACTTGATAGTATACTCTAGGTGTACAACATAAGGATGTTGTAGTGTCATATATTTCCAATTTGAATGAGCAATCCATATATAAGATTTAAAATCGTTTGGGATTGTTTTAATGAATGTATAGTTAAAATGTTGACCAATAACATGGAATAACCCTCACCCCACTCTTTGAGTCAAGATTATGTGATCAGAAGAGGTTGGAGAAGATTATAGGAGACACAACCAATGTCTTATTACTAATATCGGGCCCGGTCAAGGTATCACATGACATAATATATCTTTCAGTATATTGAGCGAAAAAAATCATGGTATAGAGGATAAACCACTTTACATTTCATTTCAAATATTTATATAGGTGTAAATGTTTTATTATGGAGAATTAATTTATTTAAATTAATTTTAATTTATTTGAATGTTAGTATCATGATCCAGTCGATTTTGACAAAAAAACCATTTTATTAAGGTACAAACACATTTTAAATTCAAATTGGTGAATCAAGTAACTAAATCCTAAACTTTACACTATATAATAAGGTGTAGCAATCTAGGAGTGGTGTTCTGATTGAATGAACATCCATTAGAACACACCAATAAAACTCTAATGTGTAATTATTGATCAATTGGACCAATTATGTCATCATGGAAAACACTAGCACACTGCAAGGTATTATTGATAAGGTACCACATCAATTACAACTAATACATGCAATTCATGTTGTATGTAGATATAAAATTGAATAATGTAATAAAATTTATTTATAGAGTTACTATTATGATGAATGAGGTTAGAAACCCTCATATCATCAAGCCAAGTTTAACAAAACATAAAAAGAGACAATATCCACAATAGAAACTATGAAAAATAAGTGCGTCAACTGAAAGAAAAAATATGAGAAACATTAAGTAGTGCAAATAACAACAACATTTACCCTTCCGAAGTAATTTTGGATACCTCTATACATGGATTGGATTCTCCCATGAACCTGATCACTATAAAATTGAAATTTTCTTACCTCATTATTAAATAGAAAATTACAATGAAAAATGAAAAGGTTTTTGATAAAACTATATATAATATCGCCCCAGATACTACCTAGCAGTTCCCTGAGGCAGTGGGCCATAAGACCTCAAATGTGTCTCTCTAAATGCTAGAGGCTTTTGAATAGTCCTGAGAGCCTATGGTGTGTGTGTGGGATGAAAAGTCCACCATTTATCAAAGAAGATCGAAATAATTAGAAAATAACACTATGTTCAGAGTAGTAACCTGCTATAGACGAATCATAAATAAATAACAAAAAACAACATAAGTAATATAAATAAACAAATAAACATATGTAGATAAGATAATCATAAATAAATATTTATTGTCAATGATGATTATGATAATGATTCTATATATAATGAGAATACAATGAGAAAAGGGGATAAATAAATATACCACAAGCTAAAAAATACTAGAGAGACCACAAAAATACTACAACATTTTTCTTGATCATAGGTGTGGTCCTCAGCCCCATACCCCATCCTAATGCTTAATATAAAAAATCAGAATCGAGTTTATTTTGTTTTTCATACCTATAATCACGAAGTCCATATGGTACCAAATGTGTCCCAAGAATTGTGTGAGATTGTATATCAGTAGTCCAAAATAAACAAAGTCTAGATCAATTCAGTTCTTACCGTATTTTATTAAAACTATAACTTAATAATAAATGAATTATAAAATCAATAAATAAATAAATAAATACAATGGATTGGGATCAAATAAGAAACTCCTCCAAATATACCTGCTTCGGCCTATGCAAGTGACTTTGAACCATGAAATCCTATGAGTGTAAAGTGGGTGATATAAAATGGTAAGAATATACATTGTCCCCAAGAATGTTATTGGGACTATATAACACATCCATATGCATTCAAATAAACATGAACATTTTTTATTTTAAATCATTTTCATACATATCAATTAAATTTATCATCTTTAATAATATTAAAAGTCACCCTAATACCATCCATGTAAATTTCAAATGAATTTCACGTATGAGTCATGGGGATAAATATAATTCTAAAGAATGAGGATTCATTCCATGGTGACCCAATAATGATGTCCAAAGTGTCACACTAGGAATGTTTTGATGATAGTGTGATCTAACCTTTGATTTCATCAAAGGTATCACACATAAGGTCTGGGTTCTCTCCCATGTCATGGTACAACTATCATGATACAGAGCCAATCCATGAGGCCTCCCCTAGAGAACTGGTGCCTCTTTTCTATAGTTAAAAAACATTAACCCTCAATGATTTCATCCTAGACATAGCTAATGTCACCCCTGGTGTGTTTACAAAATAATAAAATTTTCTATCTAAGGAACGAAGACTTTATCCTAGGGGTTCTAAATTCGTAACCCCTAGTATCTCCCTCACCACTAAGGTGAAATTATTTAATTGAAAACAGATATATATAACATTTATAAAAAAGGAAAATTTAAAATAATTCACATAGCTTAAGAGAGGAAAAATACACAATGAAATATGGAATATGGAACATGGAATATGCATAAGGACATACAGTTCACATATTTCAATTTATTGATCCAAGACACTATTTATAATCCAAAAAAATTATGTGAGTTATATTTTTTAAGGAAAATGAAAATAATCCTCAATGTTGGATCACACCACTTGGGTTGCATAACTCAAGGCAATCGACCTATAGGGTTGATTGACCATTAGCTAGGATCACGTTTTTCATGGTGATGATTTCAATTTAATTTATTTATAAATTACTGGTGATGTCAGAATGGTCTATATTGTGGAAGAACCATGAATATTATTATGTGAAAATAAATGAGGGTAAAGAACTGATACCATATACCTTAGCCTCCTGGTGTTTCCCTTGTCGATTATCGGGTTTTTATTGGATTTAGATCAAAACATATCAAAAAAATAATATAATGTCATGAAAATAATGAACATGACATTTCAACAATATATAAGAACATTGGGTAATAAAAACTAAAAATATAATTAGAGGATTAATGATATCAACTCCAGACATATAATGGATTTGAAAGTGATCAAAATGGATAACGGGTGAAGGACCTATCATGATACCTCGATCCAGAGGGAGTGGGTTCTTAATTGAGGAAGGGGAATGTTCTGAAAGAGGAAATATGGGAGAAAGGAAAATATGGTCAAATTATTGATGATTTGGAAAAATATATAAATTCACCCATATAGACAAGGGTTAACATTGGGGCTACATGGTTGGATAAACCATGTTCTAACTGTGCACCAACTAACTGATCAAGAGGACCCCCGGAGGCCACTTTGTTTAGAGTAACTATGCGGGATGGGCAACACAAAATCAAGTAACCATGTGACCTAGTCTTCATCTTTAAATTTTAGGAATTCGGGCTATGAATGAGACTCAAAAACTCTAATACCTCATTTACTCCAATAGGAAATATTATTTTATAAAAAAATAAATTTAAATAAAAATATAATGGCCCATACCTTTGAGAAATTTTACGACGTTATAGAAACCATTTCCACTATAGTAAAATTTGAAACCAAATACCCATGACAGAGATACTAAAAATGGATATGTAATCCCTATATTTTTCAGTAGATTCATTTTAAAAAACATTCATGTGATGTATATAAACCTCAAAAAATTATTGAGTGGTGAATTTTCATATTTCACTTATAAAAAAAAGGGAGACATGAAATCCCATTCCTTATGTTTCAACTTCCTTCACACATTCGAACCGCCTATATGATAAATAAAATTTTATTATAAATATAATTTAGAAATATAATTATATATATCTTATCATATCATATATAATTTATTTATGATATTTTATTACATTTTTATTAACAATTATTTATTAAACTAACATCTCAGGTATTAACACCTTTGTTTTTATTGTATGATTTGATTTTTTATTTTCTCCCCTAATGTATAGATCTTGGTTCTGTCATCCAAAAATTAATAATCATCACAAAGTTGTCAAATTTATAAATCATTATAATTTTAATTCCAATTATGGAATGTGGTTTGATAAATGAAGTCTGTTACAACCATGGAGACTGTAGGCCATACTTAAACTTGATTAACGTTTCCAATTTTCAACGTTCAATTTGAAATAGTGGTAAGTAATATTTTTTGATTAAATAAGAATCATAATATCATAAATAATATATATTTTATTTAAATATATTTATTCATATAATATATCAATTTTGGTGAGTAAAATATAGAGTCAAATCGATTCTTCGGGTCGATAGTCCACATGTACACGAATGATGTTATCATATTTTAATGAGAAATAATAAAGAAAAAATATTTTATATTGAATTTTTATAATTATAAATATGTCATGAATATAATAATTATTTAATTAATATCTAAACTATTCATTAATTATATCCTCATTATCTTCCATGTAATGTGTTTGTGAAAAATGAATCACATCAACTTGGGAGGCGATACACCAATGTACAGATGTGAAAAGTCAGTGTATCCACTATGGAATGGAAAGGAGAAAATATAAATATATGATATATAGAAACCATAGTTATAGATATTTTATAAATACCATATATATAGTACATATTGAACATTATACTCAACCGTGAGAGGTGGAAATGTCAATGTGAATGATATCCATTCATGAGGCGGTAGTCCACCATACAAATGAATGATTATCTCATAACACATTTAATGGAAGTGAATATGGTTGAAGGTAATGAAAATATAATAAAAAATATTATATATATAATTTATTTACGATATTATCTCAATGTTTTTTAATAATAATTTAATGAGGTGGTGTAAGTAATTAAATAAATGTGATTGTTGGATAACATTTCCTCTTTTTCGAGTTACCTCTTTAGGTTTTCACAAGAATAAATCCCATGATAGATTTAGGCCAAAACTAAGAGAAGTATTATTAAAGCAGGGATGTTGGGAAGTGATTTTGGTAGTGATTGGGGTATCCAAAAAGTTTTTATGGTTGGAGGGGATATCATAGAGGTGTCTTTTTAAGCAAGGTGAGTGACACAGATGAATTTTGTTTTGAAAAAAAGTGTATCGATGTTTTTCTCATAAAAAAAAGATCCAAAATCATGTATTATCTAGTATTTTATATTATAGGTTCTACATATGAACATAAAATAGGTTTTATAAAAGTTTCATTGGATATTTTAACCCCTATCCGTTAGTTTAACCAACATTGTAATCCCATTTTTACCTTTACCATGAGAAATAATTTTTACTATTTTTAGAAAAATATAATTTAAAAAGTTATGTTGAAAACATTAAATAAAATTATTTTATTTTATTTAAATGTCTGAAATCCATTCTTCTAAATTAAATTCACAAAAATTTAAAAGTTTATTTTAAAATTAATTCCACATACGTGATGAGAAAACAT
The DNA here is from genome assembly GCA_963277665.1 of Viscum album. Lineage (NCBI taxonomy): Eukaryota > Viridiplantae > Streptophyta > Magnoliopsida > Santalales > Viscaceae > Viscum > Viscum album. The sequence goes on from OY728126.1 coordinate 192,256,512, forward strand.
GTTTTCAAAGGAGAAATATTTATAGGTTTACAATATTTTTATATAAAAAATAATTAAAAAAATGACTAGAATTACATAAAATGGATTAATTTATATATAATTGAAAAAAATAATTTAAAACTAAATTTAAATAAAATTTATCATAATAAATAATTTATACTAAAATTTAATTTTTTATTATCAATAAAAATTATTGTCTTCAGAAAATTATCAAAAATCCAACCTAAGATAATTATTATATTATGAGTTAAATAATTAATATTATTTTCTAAAATAGTTTTTATAAATATTTTAAAAAATATTATTAAAATTATGATTGAAAAAATGGATACAAAACATATTTTTTAAAAAATATTGTTTTTTAGAAAAAAAATTGGATTTGTTCCAATATATTTTCTAGAAAAAAATTTGATAAATGTTAGAATTTTATTTAATATATTATAGATAAATTTATTTAAAAAACACATAAATAGATTTATATAATTTCTTGATGCAAAAAACATTTTTACAATAAAAAAATTTAATCAGAAAAAGAAATCTTTTAATTCCAAAAGGTTTTTATTTTATTTTTCGATTATGTAGACACAAAATAATTCAATATATGACCATGTGTCAACAATACATTCTTAATTTTGTTAATAATATTAATAAAATCTATTTCAAAAAAACTTTTCTATAAAAATATTTTAATTATATGGCATGTTTTGTTAATAAACTGTGTTGCGTGTAACACATGCTAAAAATTGTGTTGCTTTTAAGATAAGATTAACATGTTGTATTGTGAAATTTGAGTATAACTATGTGTTGTGGTAAATGGAAAATATTCAAAGTATTAATTTTTTTTGATTTTTTTATCAAAATCAGAGGGTGTTACATTCTCCAATCATAAAATCATTTTCTCCTATGAACATTTTCTGGGTCATAAATGATTTAACATTTTCAAATTCATTCAAAAAAACACACTTCATAAAAGAGAAAATTAACACCCAAATTCCGATGGAGAGTGATAGATAACATTTGAAGTATAATGATAACAACCATGAATAGATAAACCAAATAGGCATAAAAGAGGTGAGGGAAATAAAAAATGGTTATTAGATGCCAATAATTTATTTCATGACCCTTTTCCAAATTTTCTAAAATTCCATTTCAATATAGAATGAGAACATATGGCAACATACATAATTAATATATTTTTATTTCCAAGGCACAATTTCATCCTTTTATTTATCCATGATCAATTTCAACATTATAAATTACTCAAGGAGATGAATTTTTTTCATTTCTGAATAACTAAATAAGATCTATAAAAAATTATAACTCGTTTCATCACCCTATAGTTAAAATAATTGTTGAAATTTTTTATTCAATATCGATACATCTTCACAGGGCGAAGTCAAATATTAATCTCTAAAACCTCATCCAAAGATCTTCCTAAAACACTACATTAATGGTTGACCATATAATCCATCCATAATGAAAAATTTATAAATAATGGAAATAAATTTCCCATACACAACATTAAATTAATCTTAAAAATCTCATTAAGATGCACTTAAATAATCTAATTAAAATATGTGATTATTAATGTTATAAATTCTATTGATACTTGGTAATAAACATAATTACCATAAAAACTCAATGAAAGATGAATTATTTCTCATTATATAAATATAAAATATATTGTATAAGATAATCCTACATACAAAACTTATATAAACTAGGTAAATTAAAATATAAAAACTTTTTCAACAAATAGTTTATCAGTTTTTAGCCCATTATTACAATCCAGTTTTCAACATCCATATTAATCATCTATTTATATATACAAAACCCATTTTGTGAACCTCATGAACATATTAATGGTTATATTACATTAATCTTTTGGTGGTTAAATAATATCAACTTGATATTAATACACTTTTCTATGTCATTGGTACTATTTAGAATGTTCTTTAATATCCATTTTGAAATAATTATTTTGAATAATACTATTATATTTCAGTATTCATATAACATAATTTTTGAACTCCAATACATTATCACATAAATCATCCCACCTCATTCCCAAACCCTTAACTAGATTTTTCATCTTATTTTATAATAACTCTTTCCAATTATATTTTATTAATAGCCTCTTAATAATCAATATAATTAAAATTACTCATAAATCCATGTTGATTCTCTTCATGATATTTCCCCTTAGTAAATAAATTTTCATAATAAGAGCACATTTTGAATTTAAAACCTCTGAAAACTGATGATACCTTAGAGTGACCTTTATTACCATCCATTATTTTACCCAAAATTTTCATTTTTCATTTTTAGTTACTTATATTCTAGCCTTATATTAAATCGTAAATAAATCATCTCACCCCATTGAGAAATTTCATTGAGTTCTTATTACCACATTCTCAATATATAAGAAATAAAATCATATTTCATTCATGATATACACTACTTGAAATCTCAAAGAACTCTACCCTTATCTTCATTGGGGAGTCCACGATTTGGATAAGGTGTTTGTTGTTAGTCATGTTCAATGACAACTATTTGGGTATAATCACAACATCTTCCAATGTTATCATCATTACATTTATCTTCTCATTAATAAATTTTATATCACATTCAATGTTATCCAAATACATTATAGAAATATCCATTTTATAAATATTTTATTAATTTTGTGAGAAAATATGATCATATTTAGAAACCACATAATCATGAAAAATATCTTATAGTATTTATAAATCCTGACACATTCTTATAAATCTATGACTCCGTAGTCTTAACTTTGGTCATCTATGGTCATAATCTATTTATATTCATCATGATAGTCCATAATGATTTTGTTAATTTTCATAGCATATCCTCAATATTTTCAAACAAGGTGTGAATAAAGTCATGTTTTCAGGCACCAGGAGATGATTGTGTCCAGATTAATGCGTACTTTTCAGACTTATTACCACTAGATACCTCTATACCAGAGACATATCAACTTATATTATCCTGACAGGGAAGTAATTGATTGGAAACCACTAGTTATACCCTTTAACAAAACTCTGTGACAAATTCACTATACATGGAATCATCCTTATACATAGAATTAGAGAAATACATAGAATAATCCATTGAAATATTCCTAGGTATTTCAGTAATGATTTTTAGAATGGTTTTAATAGTTATAAAACAATTCCTTTGATACTAATTTTAGTGATCAAAACGTTTCATACAAAGTTATTATATATTATTAGATTAATATTCAAAAAAATACACAAACACAAACTAGATTACTATAATATTCTGTTACCAATGGGTACTAGTTACACCATATTCTTATCTAGTGAATTATATTAAACATTTTCAAAAATGATCTTCTAATTTATTACTCCATATAGACATACCCAATTCAAAACTATTCCTTGTGACATGGAGAAATGAAACAAATGAATCTATTATATCATATTATTCGTAGGGGTAAACAATAAAAATATTCAATTATAACAAGAGAATATGGAAATGATAATGAGATAATAACATATAAAATCATACATAGTATATCAAATATCACATCATTACACATGGAATAATGATTTCCAGGACATAAGACTTGAATTGTAATGAAATCAAAGAACATAAGCCATGATAACCTTAAATTGGAATAATACATAGATTATTTGGTATAAAAATCATAATATAGAATTGTAAAAATATATAATTAGAGACAAGTTCACTCATTAAGTTGTGGAAATGAATTATAGAGATCATATAAACTTATGTTTATGCTACCAGGACTATTCATAACTGTATGGACATGAAATATTGGTCCATGAAAAACACTATGAACATTTAATCATGTTCAAACATAACATTGTGAACAAATAATAAGGTTCATGCATAACATTGTAAACCATTAATCATGTTCACGGATAAAATAAATTAAACATGAGTTTTCCATCTTCACCCAAAGTGTTAGAGGGTGGTATAGGTCCCACAAATATAATAAGGAAAACCATACTTATTTGAACCAAAATATCAAATTAAATTAATTATATCATCACGTAAAAACCTATATAGATGAAAAAAGTTTTCGTATGAATTTTATCAACAAAACAATTAACCATCTTGGGAAAGAATGAGGATGTTATCATTTACTCATATCCCGAGTAAAAAATATTTAACATCCAAGGATTTCATAATTGATGGAAAATGATAGTGAATTATCTATTGAAACATTTATTTAGGAAAATATACATTACACTATGATTGAAAAAAAATTCTTTGAAAATAACCTAAAATCATATAATGGAGACTTTAAAAAAAGCATTTGGAAATAGTTTTTGGGGAAGAAATACATTCAACTGTGAAAGGAGTTTTTAAAAACGTAAATAAATTCCAATACAATTTTCTTCAAAAATGATTTTTGAATCTTATTATATTATCTTTAAAATATTTTGAGGTGCTGATGGTGGAAAATTCTATAGATATCATATACGTAAAAATAATGATTAATTTCCCATTTTTAGTAATATAAAAAATTGGTTTTTTTAGGAAAAGGAAACAAAAATTCAATATTTATTTATATAAAGGTAAAAAATGGGTAAAACTATTTTTAGTAAATAATTTTATGATTTTTAAAAAAAAATTAAACAATTTTAGAAAACATGTTTTAGGATAAAAAATTGTTTTTACTGAAGATACAAATAACAATTATTTTTTCTTAAAAAAAATTTTCTAACTATTTTATGTACCAATTTTTGGAAAATGGTAATATTAATTGAAAATATATTGAATAACCTTATAATGGAGAAATTAATTAAAATTATTGAGTGTTTGAGAATATTATTTCAACATTGGGGACCTAAAAATATACAATCTCGAAAAACAATGAGATTGAAATATAAATCCACTTACACCGTAGAAATGTTTATAAAATAACCCCAATGAGATATAGATAATGAAATTTTTATTTAATACCCGTAATTTTCAGGAGAATAGTCATTAAATACATTCATGTGATGTATATTCACAACAATTATGAATCTATCAGTTAATTTTTATTTGTCTCTTAGAGATAAAATGGAGACTAGAAATCCCTAACCCTATGTATAAAATTTCTTCAATAATGTTCCAAACTACTTTATAATAAACATAAATTTATTATACATATATTATATAAAAAAATTTATATATATCATGTCATATTTAATTTACTTATTTCCATATAATAACCATTACATAACAATTACTTGTTGAAATCTTGTTATCTGTAATAACTGCTTTGTTTTTCATATATGTGCTGTTTTTTATTTTTGGTAGTCAAACATTGATCATGTTTCATAATCTAATATATTATAATATTAATGATATAACTATGATATTTATAAATAAATTAAACTTTTAATTTCACTCATTGTAGATGGTTTTTAGAAATTTAGTGTGTTGCAATCACAGAGACAGTAGGTCGTACAAACACATGAGGGATGTTTCCATTTTTCAACGATCATTATGGAAATAAAGTATGTAATATATTAGCATTAAATAAGGTTAATTATATCAGAAGTTACATTCTAACTCTTTAAATATACATAATAATGTCATTTATTTTATTTGGTTATTAAAATAAAGAGTCACATCACTTTGTGACTTTGATAGTACACACATACATGAAAGACGTTATCATCTTTTAGTGAGTTATAATTTAAGAAATAAAAGTTTATAATAAACATTAATAATGATATGTATGTCATTAATTTAATAATTTTTTCATTTCCATAAAATTTATCAACTAAAATTATCCTTATTAATTCCTTTTAATGCGTTATGGAAATATGTATCACCTCACTTCATGAGGTGGTAGTCCTCTATATACACGAGCAATGATATCATATCCCCTAAGAAATGGAAAGTAAAAAAAATTATGTTATATAATTTATAGTAAAATATAATTATTTTATAAATAACATATATGTTATTCACATCCATGATCGTACCCAACCATGAGAGGTGGTAATGGAAAAATGAATGACATTAGGTCATGAGGTGGTGGTCTGTCATACACTAGAATAATGTTTTCATAACCCATTGGATGGAAGAGTAGGTTTTAGGTGATTAAAATAACATAAAAACACAGTATTATAATTCATATACAAATTTTATTGTATCATCCTTGTTTTATATTAATTTTATAATGTGGAGGAAGAAATAATATAAAAATTATCAATGAAGAACATTACCAATTTTTCAAGTAACCTCCTTAGATTTTCATGAAAAGCCTTCCTATCATAGATTTATGCCTAAATTTATTCTTAAAGGGTTAGAGTATGAAATGTCTTATTTTATATGTTCTGGCATTGGATGAACAAAATGGGTTTTAATGTGTTAATTTGATAGGAGATTGGTGGCCATTTATAAGTGAGGTGAGTGGAACACTTGAAATATTATGAAAAGAAAACGTTTTATGCATTTTTTTCTCATGAAAAAAGGATAAAAATGTATTAATATTGATACATAGGTAAAATTTCGTATAATAATGGTCATATAATATTTCTAATACATTTTTTTATAAATTTTAACCCTTATCAGATTTGTTAGACATCTAGTAAACACATTTTTAACTTAACAACAATTAATGTTTATTTTCTATTTTTGTAAATAATTTTGGAAAAAATATTATTTTGACCATACTAGATAATAAATATTTATCATGTTCATAATTAGAAATCCATTTTTACAACTTTAATTCACATAAGTGGATAATTTTAATTTAAAATTAATCTCACGGACACGACGTGATTGAATATTTTCAATGAAAAATGTTCAACAGTTCCCAATGTTTTTATATAAGTTGATATGAAAATGCATCCAATGACCAAATTTAGATTAATATATACAGTTAAAGGAATTTTCCTTTAAAATAAATATAAAATATATTATTACTTTAAAATAAATTTAGAATATATTTTAACTTTAAAAATAATTTAAATGAAAATGTAGTTTTCAAATAATAATATATATTTTCACTATTATCAAAAATAATAATCATTCTTGAAAATTATTAAAAAAAACCATAATATTATTTTGATATTATGATTTCATGAATTAATTACATAGTTTAATATAATTTTCCTAAGGATTCAGTAATTAGTTTTAAAAACAATTTCAAAAAATGTGACAAACTACCCTTTAGAAAAATATTTTTTTTGTGTAAAATTCTATTTATTCTTATCTATTTCCATGAAAACACATCAAATGAAATTTAAAAATTTTATTGAATTCATAATAGATAAATTTAATTAAAATAATTAATAAAAGATTTTAATTTATTAATTTAAAAGACATTTGTGCACATAAAAATATATTTTTTTCAAAAAATATTTCATTTATTTTAAAGGAGGTTTATTTTCATTTCGGATAAATTGATTGAAAATTAATTCCTTATATATACATCTTCAATCCATCAATTCATAATTTATTTAATCCTTTTATTTCTCAGCATTACATTATCATGGTCTTAATTATTACATAATAATATTTTAATTATATGACACATTTTGTTTAAAATGAGTGTTCTTTGTATTGCTAGATAAACTAGGTGTTACATGTAATGAAATATTTAATTAGAATCAACGGTAACATAAGTTTAACTCAATGTTGTATGTAGACTACAATATCAAAAAAATTTGAGAAAATATTTCACAAAATCATGGGGTGTTATAGGGTTCTGAATGTTGTTTCTTATGATGGAATGATGTCGTGTTAATTACTGGAGAAGCTTCTTGATCATGTTGTTCCTCATATGATTAGTTTTGCTCAAGATATAATGACTACATAACCTGAGGTATTTTTAAATATTATTATAGGTCACCAACAAAGAGAGAGTTTGAGTTCAGTATTGACCTACTCCCGGGTGCAACATGTATTTCTATTCCATCCTATTTCATGTCACATATTGAGTAAAAGGATCATAATATTTATAATGGGTATATTTAAGGAATGGAATTATTTCATCCTATAAATCACCTTATGATTTCAATTTATAATTTTCAAATAGGATAGATGAGAACCTAAGACATTGTATTGATTATTGAAATATAAATCAATTGACTATAAAGAACAAATAACCATATTAAGAATTGATAATCACATTGATCAAATCAGAAAAGATATTAGTTTTTAAAAATGGAACTATGGTTGGCGTACCACAAGTTGAGTGTCCAACTAGAGTGTATACCTAAAACATCATTTGTGGGCCTTTTCGATATTTCATGTTTCTTGTTATTACATTCATTCTCTCAAATTCTCTTATGATATTTATGGTATAGATGAATAGGATTATTTATTAGTCATTAGAGTCTTTTATATTTGTGTATGTGGATGATATTTGGTTTACTCTATATCATTGGTGGAACAAATTGGTCAATTGGATATCATCCTTATTATTGTCAAAGAACATCTCATGTTTGGTAAGAATTCCAAGTGTGATTTTTGGATCCCATGAGTGAAGTGTGTAGGGTATTTCATATCTGTGAGGGGAATCTCAGTGTATTATTAAATTATTCAGGATTTAATATCATCTTAGATTACCATTAATGTGTTTGAAAATCATAAAATTGTATTCACATTTAATAATTACAATTATTTTATTCCGAACTTATCCATGATTTCTTCTTTGATGATAGATATTAATGAAAAGGGAGTTATATTTTAGTGGAATGAAATATATTAAATATATTATAAAGAAATTAAGATGTTGTTGAATTTGAATCGATTTTTTGGTCCTTATAGAACCAGATTTGAGTTTTGACATCTTATATGATTCTTCAGGTACCAGATTGGGGTGTTTCTTGATGAATGAAACCAAGGTGGACAATATCAATCAACAATTATTCCCTCATGAGAGTAAATTCCCTACCAATAACTATGAGTTGAAAAATGTTAAGGACACCTTGAAAACATGTAAATTATATCTCTTTGATGAAAAGATTATTGTATAATCTTATCATAAGATCCTATAGTATATTTTTACATTGAAATATATGAATTTATGATTGAGAAACTTGGTTGATTTCCTTAAAATTGTTGACATTTATATTTCTTATAGATATGGGAATGGGAATGTGGTGGATAATGTTTTTAGTAGGAAATTATGGATTTAAGCCTTCATGGAATCAGTAGATAAATGACCCCCGATGAATTTGTTCGATAATAAGAGGTTTAATGTTGATGTAGATGATGGGATGGTGATTTTAAATTATGTAATGTATTAATCATCATTTCATGACTAAATATTGCTTGATTTAGTGTCAGAAACTGATCTTTGGTGATGTGGTAAAATATGAAATGATAGGGTGGCATTGGGTGAGTGGTCTCATTTTTATGTAGGAATATCATGTTTCTATATATTGATGTGCATTTCAATATCTATATAGAAGGAATTAAATTATAGTTGAAATCAATATTTTTGTTCCATTATCTATGGGACATTAAATATATTTCATGACTAGACATAAATTTCTTTCAATCACGGCGAATGATATTATACATTAAAGACTTAGTGACATGTTTTTTTACTTATTTGGGAACAAACATCGAGCAACAGATACCTACTAGTTTATTTCAACCTTTCTCCACCATAATTTCATTGTGTGATGAGATCTCCATTATATTATTTATTTCTTTTACCATGGAATACTAATGGGAAGGGTGAAATTAGGGTGATCATTATTATATTTATGAAATTGGACCATTTCAATCCTATCAAGAAAATAATGATGTAAGAGAAGTGTATGTAATTTTTCCCCTTGAGATTGTAAATATTTCGTGAGTTATATATAAAATCATTGAAAAATGGTAATCGTGACTTACATCTATGTTTTGTAATGGTCTGCAATAGGAATTGGGTTCCAAGTTGTAATTAATCACGACATATCATCCGTAGATGGATAGAATGACTGAGAAATACAGTCATATTCTTGAGGATATGCTACAGGTATGGAAGCTTAATTTTGTTAATTCCTGTGAAAATAATATACATCCGCCTTATTATTAATATTATAATATTTATCAGTCATCAAATAATATTTTATTCATTTCATCCACTGTATACGAATCCATGTAGATCTCTTTAATATGGGGCTGAGTTGGGAGAAAAATCCTTTGATGGGATGAGACTTGTTCATAAGGAAATATAAAAAGTAAATCTAATTCAAAAGTTGTCATTAATTGCATAAAAATGTAAACAATTATATTTTCGTAGTATCACTATCACCCATCAGAGATTGAGGCTTCCATAAGGTTTTTATAGTTTCACCTTTCATGGGACACTATTTCATAGGTATAAAGGGTAACTTGTGGTTGAGGCTTTTTGGCCCCTTTATGATTATTGAATGACATAGAAATATACTTTATTTGTTCATCTTTATATATATTTTCATGGTAATTTATGACATGTTTCATGATTTCAATATGAAGTATCAGATAAATCATTCTTGTGCCATAGAATGGGAAAATGTTTCTCTTTATCAAAACACCACTATGATTTAGAAACTAAATTATTTTACAATTCTCCAAGGTAGTGTAATATATTTTAAAAAAATTCACCTAATCTTTATACTGTAGATATTTGGATATGATAACTATTAGACATAGGTGAGGAAATCATTATTATATTACTAGTAACTTTTTCTTTTCATAAGTTTTGAATCTTGTGGAATCTTTGGGGACATAAATCCTTTTATGGTGGGGATAATTGTGATTATTTATGATTTATAAGTATTAATTATTTTTATAATGGTTATCCTCTAAGTATATTTACTTATTTATTTATTTATTTATTAGGTTTTAGGTTTTGAAAATATGGTTATTTAGTGGAAAATGTCCCTGAGAATAGTTTTGGTGCACTATTAGTACTATGCATGAGGTACCCTTGCAGTATGGATATGTGAGGTTATTGTAGTGTTCTTATGGAATGAAAATGGTTTTTAAAAATTTATGACCGATTAAAAAAACCATATGGGTGTCTGAGTGATTTTTAGAGATGTTACAAAAAATAGGAATGGTTTTCCAAAACAATGTGGTTTATCCTAGACAAATGTTCTCATTGTTTTTCAAATAGAAATAAAAAACTCACAGTTGGAACAGGATTTGTTAAACAATGATGTCTAAAAAATTTCACCAATAAAAAAAATTAAAATTAAAATTTTATCTCTATTCCATTGATTATTTTTATATGTAATCATTAAAAATATTTATTATGCTTGAATTGAAACTCCCATAGTTCATTAGAGGCCACTCTAGTTGGATTCTTGATGGGTTTCCATTTTTCAAGATCGATCTCCTTGAGGTATATTTAATTTTGTTTTGGTTTTATATAATATTAATTTATAGTTACTCAATGTCTTACCACCTTGTCTCATGAGACCCTATATAATAATTGGGTGCTTTATTTAATGGTTTTGACTATGGATTGATGGCTTTTCATGTCAATCATGGATGATGAGAACCCAATATAGTCAATTCTAAAAATGATTCTCAAATAAAACAAGATTTATTTTATTATAGAGGTATTTGTATATATCAAAATATTTCTAACTAATGAATTACATGAATTTATTAATAATTTATTTATTTAGTTTCACGAAATTTATTGGTTAGATATCAAATTTTTTTGTTCAATGTGTTTCATATTTTTAAAGGGGATTTATTTAATAAAAATCTTAAAATGATGTGTTCTATGAAATTCCTTAAATATTTGTTTTGATTCTAAAGGGGGTGTAAATAATTGAAGTAGTGATTCTTAAATGTGTTTTTTTATAAATTATTAATTTTATTTTCAAATGGTTTTTGAAAAAATAGTGCATTGGGATCCTTGGGTGAATTGGGAAATGGGTATGTCACCATAGTCTATGTTTCACAACAATGGGTTCTTTAGTAGATATAGATAGTCTACGGTACGAATCAATAATGGTTGGATTAACATTATGAATTTCTTATTTATCCTTTATATGTTTAGTTTGTATTTATATTGGATAATTCTCAACCAGATGCTTTTTCACATATTCTTTGTTTTATAAATAATGGTACTCATCATACAAAGTTACTCACTTATTTACTTTATGGTGTATATCAAGAATTTTTTCATTTAATTTAATGAAATTATACTTCTACTTATCATATAGAAGGATTATGTAAATATGAAATATTTTTATGAGAACAAAAGTATTTCTCAAAAAAATTTATCTTTCACAATTTATTTATAAATTTTTTTTTCAATCTACAAATAAAATTTTCATGTTACCATAATTCATATATATTATTTTTTGAACTCTAATATGGAATCATGATGACATATTTTTTTTACCTTTTTCAATTGTAGATGTGGTTTTCAGGACATTGGTAAGGGAATGTTTGTATAAGGATATATCCTTAAACATTAAATAATGTTAATTTTTAGTCAGGGATTTAATTTCTATCATATTAAGGATCTACTTTGGATTGTAGTTTTAGTGAATTAGGACAGCATTCATAGTTAACATCCCATGTTCATAAAAGGTGCATAATACTAAAATAGTACATATTTATTCCAAAATATAAAACATTTTAAATAAAATATGATTTATTTTTATTGGAAAATCATTATAAATTTCATTTTGACTTCCTCCTTTAACTTTCCCTTCCTTATACCCCATGAAATACAATTTCAAATATGGGATGAGCAAAACAATATCAATATGGGACATAAATATAAAAAATGAAAATATTAGTACAATAATACATTAATCTCAGGGAAAAATTTAAAAAAAAGTTATACTTTCCCCCCATAAAACAGAAACTCTTTACCTTACCTGAAGAAACCATAAGTTTCCTATAAAAATATATAGAAAACATAAATCATAAAGGTAAATGGAGACATTATTTCCATATCACTCTAACATTTACTATATCTATCAAGGCTATATAGGTAGAAACCTGTATTGTTACATTTGGAATAACCACAACATTATATTCCCTAAATCTATTAGGACCAACCCTACTGGTTAAATCTGTCTTATTACAAAATGATTTGGGGATCTATAATAGGCTCACCCTCCCATGGTTTATTATAGAACAATTTTTTATTAAAAATAATTATGAAAAGACATAAAATATTAATAACAAAATAATCATGCATAAATAACAATTACATCTCCACTTCGGAACCACATTTCATTTCTACAATGCAACACAATCATAAATGAATATACTTTATTTTAAAAAAAAATTAAAATCATAATGAAATCACAAAAAAAAATTATTATGAAATTAAATGGGTAAGTTCCATTATTTTTGTTTATTTAAAAAAGCATTCCTTTTGGATTTTATAAAAAATAGTTGAATGTTTATCTTTAAAAGAAGTTTTTAAAAGAAATATCTTTACATTGAGTCCAACTCATCACGTACAATATTTAAATTCGTGAATTATAAACATTGTTACATTATTTAAGATCATGAGAATGTATTTATTTTTTTTAAATTTCTTGTTATCAAGTTCAAAAAAATATATAACTACTTATCTTCATGTCAAACGTTTTGACGATATTCCTTACATTAGTCAAAAATGGATTTGGTAGAATATCAATAGTCAAAGTGGTCATTAGTCCATAATCTCAATAATAATATTAATTACATTTCTATAAATTTATAGATCAGTTATAATTTTATATAAAACCATTATTTATGGTTTTAAAAAATGAACTATTTTATAATTAGGGAGGTGAAAAGTCGGGCGTATGCATCATTAACATTTTCATTTTTCAATAAATATTATGGGAAAATATAAGTATTATTTTACCTTTAATAATTTTTATAATATAATTAATATCATATTAATAATTTAAATACACTTATATATGTCATCCATGTGATGTGGTGATGAAAAACAAATCAAATCACTTCATGGTGGTGGTAGTCCAGACCTATGCATTAATGATGTTATCATTTTTATGTTCATGGAATTGTATTAATATAAAAATATATAATTCCATAATATTTATAAATAATTTATTTACATAATATATAAACATAAAATCAATTTTAATAACCAATCTCAGGATATGGTTAAGGAAAACAAATTATATCAATTCACAAAGTGGTAATCTAGAATATGCATGCATGATTAATTCTTTTCTTTTTTAATGGAAGTGAAAATATATTTTTGGGATGATAAATAAATAATAAAATGTATGCGAATTCTGGAAACTTGAGTTATTATTTTTTCATGGTTGAATTATATTACAAGTAAGTGTAATAAGAAATATATAGAAATACTTGATTAAAACAATACATCTTCTTAAGAAAACCTCATTTTCTTAACAACTTAAGACCACTAAGCATGGTTTTATGCCTAAGGTAAGAACTCTATAATGTAGTTATGGATTCTTTTATGTTGTTTTGGTAGATCATTATAATTTTTATAGATTTTTATGTGTAAATAAAATAGAAGAAGATGAGGCATTTTATAAAATATAACAGGGGATCTCATGGAATTCATCAAAATATTAAATTAATATAAATTAATTTTCTTTAAAAAATGGATTCAAAGTGATTTAGTTTGATGATAGAATGAATATGGGTCTAAATACATTCATACAAAGAAAAATAAATATTATTTTAATATTTTTTAATCCTTATTTTTTCTAATCCCTTATTTAACCCTTTGAACTCTAATAGGGATATCAGGTAATTTTCACATCAAGGGTTAATATAAATTCTATAAAATTTTAATATGACCACAAATAGATTATTGAGGAAATTTTCCACATTATAAAAAGAATTTCCCAAATTGAGTGTTTTGAAAATTTTATATCGTTTAATAAAATATTATTTACTTTAAAATAACATTATTGTAAATCTTGACACTATTCTTTACTTGACTTTTTAAAAATATCATAAAAACAAGATAAATTCAGACCAATTATTATAAAACACCGCTAAAATTTCAATGCAGTCTATTAAATTCTTTTATTGAATTAATTATATAAAATAATACTTATTTTAAAGAAATTCTATCATATATATCATATTTCCATTAATTAAATAATGACTGAATCATCATTTTTTAATCCATTAAAGAAAATATTTGTTTCCAAGAAAATAAAAATCAATTTAAATGATGAAGATAAGAACTTTATCTATCAAAATAACTTTTGTTGTCAAGGATACTGTAAAGACCCGTAAAATTCAAGGGAAATTTTTTCATAATTTTCTTTAGAATTTTACAAGAGCGCGGTTTCTGACGGCACCTGATTCCGAGGCCCAGAGTGCCCGGAATCAATTTCTGAAGTTTGGCTCGGGTACGTTCAGTGAACGAACGAGCGAGTTTTTCCTAACTTTTGATCCGGTGCTCGGAATTGAAATCCGAGGGCACCGATGAACTCGCAGCGCCGATATTCACTTAAAGAGACCTTTTCGGAAGTTGCGTTTGTTGCAGGTTGAAAGTTAGTTTTTGGGAGATTTATAAAAAGTTGAATAAAAAAATGTGGATTCTTTTTATTTAACTTTTGTAGGTTAACTCCTCTCAAAAGGAGTTAGGGGTGGGACCCACACCCACTTAACCTCCCTTGAAAGGATTAAGTGTGGTGGGACCCACACGAACCTAAACCTCTCAACTTTCCCCTTAAACTCCCCTCTCTCCCTCTTAAATATTTGTAAACTTAACATCTAATTAATTACACATGTCATGTTAATTAATTAAGTGTTATGTTTTTGAATTTGATGTTTTGAATTCCTAGGCTTGGTAAATAAAATAAGGAGGTACCTTATTTTATTTTGTTAGCCAACTTGTGTGGATTTCATTTTGAGAGCTCCTCCTCCATCTTCTTCATCTTGACGAAGAACGCTCATCTTGACGAAGAACGCTCAAGCTCCGACGAAGAACGCCGCTCCGCTCTTCTTCGTCTTCCGTGTCAACGAGAGGGAACACCGCTTCCTCCTTGGTTTCTCTTCGTCGACATAAGAAGTTTCTCCAATGACGTATCGCATCGGACGCATCTCTTCGTCAACGGAATTGACGAACGACTACCGCGACGCCCGATCTCCGCGACGTCGACTTCCGCGGACATAGACAAATCCTCGAACGTATACCCAAGGTAGGGGTTGTTATTTATTGTTTAATTATTCTATTCTTGCTCATGGTTCGCATGACTAACGTGCGGAATTTGAATATTTTAAATTGAGTTATTATTTTAACGTGAGGGGGCCGGACCGCACAAACACGGCCGAACCCCCCTCCATCGTTCTTGTTGAATTGCTTGCGGGTGGATGAATCAAGGTGGCGTGGTGCTGTCGCACCACGCGGCTAATCGCCAATCCTTATTGCGCGACGCCGTCGCGCCGCGCCATGGAAGAAACATCAGGAACGCGACGCCGTCGCGCCGCGTTGAAGAAGTCAAGGTGCGGCGGAGGGGCGCGGTGCCGTCGCACCGCGCCGGATGACGAAAACCGCGGCCGGTTCCGGGCCGCGGCGGAAGAGAACACTGGCGGCCGGGCCGCCGGCATCGGAAGCCGAAGGGGGGACCGGAATTTCCAGTCCCGTTGGAGAAAACCGGCCGGCCAGCTGGCCGGCCGGATGGCATTAAACCGGGGGAATTAATCCCCCGGCCATCACATAAACCCCCCTCTTTATGAGGGAGGAGCGTTTTCTTGAGGGGGGGGGGGGGGGGGCAGTCGGCCCCCCGGTTCCGCACAAATAGGCCCCCCACGTGGGGGGGGCGTTTTAAAAAACGGGGGGGGGGGGGGGCGCGGCATGTAGCCGCCGCCGCCCTTCCCAGGAAGCGGGGGTTTAGCCCCCCGCGTGCAGCCACCGAGCGGCGCCAGGCCGCCGCGGCCACCGCGCCGCTGCACCGCCGGCCGGTCGGCCGGCCGGGCCGACCCAGGGGGGGTCGGGCCGGGTCGGCCCGGACCCGGACCCCCCCGTTTCGAACCAGTTTCGGTCTTTTGGCCATAACATGAGCCTCGGACCTCCGATTGACGAACCGTCTACGGCAACGTGATCCTTGGATCAAGACGGTCGTTTCGATATATCGCACTCAAGGTTTCGGATTACTTTGAGTTCGGCCGGGTTGGTTCGTTCACGAAACCAACCGGGCCTTCGGAGCGGAAACGCTCATATCTAGAGCTACGGACGTCCGATTGACGTGTCGTCAGCCGTGTTGTTTTCCTCTTAGTGAGACGGATCTTTTGGCATACTCCGCCCGAGGTTTGGACGCAGGTGGAGTACGGTCGGGTTGGTTTTGCCTTAAAAACCAACCGGGCCCCGGGGACGAAAATGCCAATAACTCTAAGACCGGGCGTCCGATCGACGCACCGTCTGTTGCGTTGAGTTCCTGTTGACGATACGGAACTTTTGGATACATCAACTCTGGTCTTCGTGACAGTTGATGTATCAGCCTCTCGGCTCGTGGAGCGGACTCTCCGAACGAGCTTGTTGTGTGCAGGAACCCTAGTGCTGGCTGCGACTGTTACTGTGACTGCTACTCCTACTACTGCTACTGTGACTGCGACGACGACAGTACAGAGATCCTGTGTGGATTCGACGACGACGACTTCAGCACTCAGCGATCCTACGTGGATCAGTGCTACAGGTCCTGTGTGGGCCCGATCCTGTGTGGGTCCAATCCTGTGTGGGTCCTTGCGCTCAGCGGTCCTGTGTGAACCAGCGCCTACAGGTCCTGTGTGGGCCCGATCCTGTGTGGGTCTTTGCGGGGGTTAGTTACCTATCGATCCTTCGTGGGTCCGACGACTTAGATGGATCAGTGATCATCATTATCATCCTTTGAAGAAGTATACCTGTGTGAGCTGAATCCTTTTGCTTTCCTGTGTGGATTGTGTTGTGCAATCCTGTGTGGATTACGTTTTTCTTTCCTGTGTGGAATACGTATACCTTCCTGTGTGGACTGAGTTGTACTTGGGCTCGGAGGTTGGAGCGTATTTGAAAATTGATGACTTAGGTATATGTATGGGCATATACCTAAGCAGTGTTGGTTGTTACTTCGTGATTGTACCTTTCTTCGTGGTTTATCCTTTGTGGATTTGAGAGTCCTTCAGGGGTCTCGGGGTCCCTACTGAGTAACTTATACTCACCCATGCACGGGCTATGCCCGCACTACGTTGTGTTGGTTGCAGACGACGGACAGCGTTGATCTTAGCTGAGGCTTGCAGAGTGGGACGGTACCCGGAGGTGGACCACTGGGCGGGACGTGCACGGAGCAGACGACGGGACCTGTGGAGCAGAGGAGCTATCTGTACCCACCTTTCAGGTGGGATTTCCAGTGGACATCTCGGTGTAGCGGAATTTACTTTTCAGTTGCTGTTTTCCCCTTTCGAGTTGTACTTTACTTTCAGTTTGGGTTTGTATTCTGGCCCATTTACTTTTCCGCACTTTCAGTTGTACTCTGCTTTTGTTTAGTGTTTACTTTCCGCTTGCTTACTCTGTGGTGTTTGTTTACTATACAAAGGCAATGCCTTCCCTTTTTACCGGGATTTACGCCTTGGTGCTAGTCGCCAGCCCCTGGCCTATGGAAGGCGGGCTTGGGGTAGTCACGGCACGGACCCCGAGGGCGGGTCGTGACAAATTGGTATCAGAGGAGTTCGGTTCTACCGTGAACACTGATCTTTTCTATGTGAAGCAATAATGTTTAGCGTATTGAGTGTGGTTATCAGTCCAGGGAGTCCAGTGTTGGTGCGGCGGCCGACGTATCCGTACACCAGGACCCTGACTTCTGATTTCCGACTTAATGCACGAAAACATTGATTGCGTGTGTGTTTCAAAGTTTTCTTTGTGATTACTTATATCAGCTCACCAGGTATACTGTTCTGACCGTGGCGCACCTGTTTCCTTTTCAGGATGGCCCCACGATGGCAGCCAGCTAGGGTTCCGAGAGTCGAGCGTGACGACAGCCCACCGAGCAACGAGGCCTCGGTGCCGGGCCCTTTGCCAGCAGTGGCACCGGCGGTAGCTCTACCCGCCGAGCCCCCTTTGCTTCCAGCAGCAGCCGCTGATGATGCACGTCGCCTCAGCGCACTGCATGAGTTTCAGCGCCAGCGACCGCCCAGGTTTCGCGGAGAGACGGATCCCCAGGCAGCAGAGGACTGGCTGGAGGCAGTAGTACGAGTGTTTAGGCTAGTGAGGACACCAGCAGACCTCATGGTGATCCTCGTTGCGAGCCTACTACACGCAGCAGCAGGACGATGGTGGAGCCTGATGCTCCAGGTGCATGATGAGGCATCTCTACTTTGGACGGACTTTGAGAGCCTCTTCCACTCGGAGTTCGTCCCAGCCACCCTTCGTGCGGTGCGTATCCAGGAGCTTCTTCAGCTGCGGCAGGGCAGCATGACGGTCTCTCAGTACTCGGCGAGATTTACCGATCTCTCGCGTTACTCGACCGACATGGTACGAGACCCATTCTTCCGAGCCCGGACCTTCGAGCAGGGTTTGAGACACGAGATCAGGGCATCGCTGATCTCCCTCAGCATACCGACTCAGACAGGAGTACTGGAGCGGGCTCTTCTGATCGAGAGCTTCCTTGCTGAGTCTACACCAGCATAGAGACCCACCGCAGGGCGGCACGTGGCAGAGTCATCTGCAGAAGGCAGTCGAAGGATGACTCAGGGGTCCAGACAGACCAGACCTTCGGGCAGACGATCTCAGGGCACTGGCTCAGCAGTGCGGGGCACACAGCGCGGAGCCAGTCTTACGAGAGGCAGACAGTGCTACTCGTGCGGCGGGCAGGGCCACATGGCTCGTGACTGCCCGACCCGTCGTGCCGAGGAGCAACAGACAGTTGATGGACCACCAAGGCAGAGGCAGAGGGTCGACCGTGGCAGTCCGCAGGGAGGAGGCGGACGAGGCAGAGGAGCTGGACGAGCAGCCGGTGGTGGCCGACGCTTTGAGGCTCTACCACCACCACCACCAGGAGGTCCACCCCGACCACAGGGAGCTAGCGGGCAGCGACAGGCACAGCTCCAGGCAGCAGAGGCCTACGACCACGGCGCACCCGAGATGATTCGAGGTACTATCTGTGTCTATTCCACCCTTGCTGCAGTTCTTATAGACACAGGAGCGAGTCACTCTTTCATAGCCGCTGCCCTTGTTCGGATCTCAGAGATTCTGACAGAGCTGTTGGCTCGATCCTTACGGCTAGAGACTCCCACGGGAGCAGACTCGACGATTACGCACTGGTGATGGCAGTGTGAGCTTACTCTAGGAGGCGAGAGCTTCGGCTGGGATCTTCTTGTAGCAGCGTCGAGGCCTTACGACGTCATCTTGGGCATGGATTGGCTATCTACGGTCCATGCACATATTGACTGTTTTAGGCGCAAGGTGCGATGTGTACGCACCGACGGGAGCAGGTTCACCTTCACCGGCGAGAAGGGAGCCTTAGCAGCACAGGATGGACTTCCGCGGAGGAGAGGACAGCCCATCACTCATCAGTTGGCTAGCCTTATCCTTGGAGCAGTTGACGTGTGGAGTCCCGGTTTTCCTGCAGTGGTGGATCAGTTTGCGGACGTTTTTCCCGACGACGTTCCAGGGCTACCTCCTCGCAGAGAGGTAGACTTTTATATTGACTTGTACCCCGGGACAGCCTTGATATCTACTCCAGCATATCGGATGGCCCCCGCCGAGCTTCGAGAGCTACGGGTACAGTTGGAGGACTTGCAGGGCAAGGGGTTCATCCGACCCAGTGTTTCACCCTGGGCTTCCCCGATATTGTTCGCCAAGAAGGCGGACGGGAGCTTGCGACTTTGTGTTGACTATTGTCGCCTGAACCAGGTGACAGTGAGGAACAAGTATCTGCTACCGAGGATTGATGACCTCTTTGATCAGCTCAAGGGAGCACGGTGGTTCTCGAAGATAGACCTCAGGTCAGGCTATCATCAGCTCAGAGTCAGAGACGAGGATGTGCAGAAGACAGCCTTCAGATGTCGGTATGGCCACTATGAGTTCTTGGTTATGCCTTTCGGTGTAACCAATGCTCCAGCAGTGTTCATGGCTCTCATGAACAGGATCTTTCATCCATACCTCGATCGGTTTGTCGTGGTCTTCATCGACGACATTCTGATTTACTCTACGACAGAGGAGGAGCACGCCTATCACTTGCGAGTTGTTCTTGACACACTCCGAGAGCACCAGCTTTATGGTAAGCTCTCGAAGTGCCAGTTCTGGATACGTGAGTTCCACTTCTTGGGACACGTTATCTCTGAGGCGGGAGTTGCAGTGGATCCCGCGAAGATTAAGGCTGTGTTAGCATGGGATCCACCCAGGAGCGTGACTGAGGTTCGGAGTGTCTTGGGACTAGCTGGATACTATCGGAGATTCGTGCCAGACTTCCCTAGAGTTGAGGCATCACTCACAGCTTTGACGAATAAGGGGAAACCCTTCGTGTGGTCAGACAGATGTCAGCAGAGCTTCCAGGAGCTGAGACAGATATTGACTAGCGCACCTATCTTGAGGTTTCCTGAGGAGGGAGTAGGGTACGTAGTCTACTGCGATGCATCAGGGACCAGACTCGGATGTGTTCTGATGTAGGAGAGGGCCGTGATCGCCTATAGATCACGTCAGTTGAGGCCGCATGAGCAGAACTACGCTACCCATGACCTGGAGTTAGCAGCAGTGGTCTTCGCTCTGAAGACATGGCGACACTATCTGATGGGAGAGCGCTTTACAGTATTTTCCGATCATCAGAGCCTCAGGTATATCTTCTCTCAGAAGGACCTGAACCTGAGATAGTGGCGATGGCTCGAGTTCCTCCAGGAATATGACTTTGAGATAGTCTATACTCCTGGGAAGGGAAACGTAGTAGCCGATGCCCTCAGCAGGAGGACGGGCATTCAGATACTTGAGGAGGCGACGGAGCAGCTAGCCTCTTTGCAGATATCCTTCGTGGATAGAGATGGAGCAGCCTTCCTTCAGTCTCTCACAGTCATCCACCACTACTGCAGCGGGTCAGGGAGGCACAGTGTGAGGACGCTGACTGTGAGACACGGCGTGCACAGATATCCTCGGGACAGGCACCTGATGGTTTCTCCCTTGGAGCAGAGCACGAAATCCTTTTCCGAGGACGTACCATGGTACCAGTCGCCTTGCGAGAGGAAGTGCTGAGAGAGTTTCACACTTCTCCTTTAGCGGTACATCCTGGAGTGGCGAAGATGTACAAGGACCTCAGACGACAGCACTGGTGGCCGGGCATGAAGAAGGCAGTAGCAGAGTTCGTTTCTCGATGCCTTACCTGCCAGCAGGTGAAGGCAGAGCATCAGGTACCAGCAGGCTTGGTACAGCCCTTGGAGGTTC
This sequence comes from Viscum album, assembly GCA_963277665.1. NCBI lineage: Eukaryota > Viridiplantae > Streptophyta > Magnoliopsida > Santalales > Viscaceae > Viscum > Viscum album. The sequence continues at coordinate 192,278,839 of OY728126.1, forward strand.
CGGAGTGGAAGTGGGACGGCATATCTATGGACTTCGTGACTGGACTTCCACGCACTTCCAAAGGTCACGACTCCATCTGGGTGATTGTTGACCGACTCACCAAGTCGGCACACTTCTTACCCATCAGAGAGCAGGGCTCAGTAGAGAGCTTGGGACGTCTCTACGTTCAAGAGATTGTGCGGCTCCACGGTGTACCATCATCTATCATCTCCGATCGAGATGCCTGCTTTACTTACCGGCTTTGGAAGGGGTTACGGGAGGCGTTCGGGACGCAGCTACGTCTGAGCACAGCCTTTCACCCTCAGACGGATGGTCAGACGGAGAGGACCATTCAGACTCTCGAGGACATGCTCCGCGCATGTGTCCTCGACTTTGGTCGTAGCTGGGAGGACCACCTACCCTTGGTGGAGTTTGCGTACAACAACAACTACCACTCCACCATCGGGATGGCACCGTACGAGGCATTGTACGGCCGACCTTGTAGATCTCCATTGTGCTGGACAGACCCTGGAGAGTCAGCACTGGTTGGACCGGAGATGGTCCAAGCCACGACAGAGAAGGTCCAGGTCATCCAGGAGCGGATGAGGACAGCTCAGAGCCGGCAGAAGTCATATGCTGACAGGAGGCGGAGGCCACTAGAGTTCGAGGATGGCGACCACGTCTTCTTGCGGGTCTCACCTCGACGTGGTATTCAGAGATTTGGCCGAGGCGGCAAGTTATCTCCGCGCTTCATCGGACCCTTCCAGATTCTCAGCAGGATTGGTGTGGTGGCTTATCGCCTGGCTCTACCACCTCAGTTGCACCGGGTGCACGACGTCTTCCACGTATCTCAGCTGAGGAGATACGTGCACGACCCGACGCACATCATTGACCATGGGGAGATTGACGTTGACGATGGGGTGAATTTTACGGAGGTCCCAGTGGAGATAGAGGATCGACAGGAGCGGGTCCTGCGTGGGCGATCGATACCTCTTGTGCGCATCAGATGGCAGCACGGGAATCTCCAGGAGAGCACATGGGAGCGGGAGGCTCAGATGCGTGCTCAGTACCCTCATTTGTTTCCCTAGTTTTGATGTATCTTTACGGGGACGTAAAGCCCTAAGGTGGGAGTAATGTAAAGACCCGTAAAATTCAAGGGAAATTTTTTCTTAATTTTCTTTAGAATTTTACAAGAGCGCTGTTTCTGACGGCACCTGATTCCGAGGCCCGGAGTGCCCGGAATCAATTTCTGAAGTTTGGCTCGGGTACGTTCAGTGAACGAATGAGCGAGTTTTTCCTAACTTTTGATCTGGTGCTCGGAATTGAAATCCGAGGGAACCGATGAACTCGCAGCGCCAATATTGCCTTAGAGAGACCTTTTCGGAAGTTGCGTTTGTTGCGGGTTGAAAGTTAGTTTTTGGGAGATTTATAAAAAGTTGAATAAAAAAATGTGGATTCTTTTTATTTCACTTTTGTAGGTTAACTCCTCTCAAAAGGAGTTAGGGGTGGGACCCACACCCACTTAACCTCCCTTGAGAGGATTAAGTGTGGTGGGACCCACACGAACCTAAACCTCTCAACTTTCACCTTAAACTCCCCTCTCTCCCTCTTAAATGTTTGTAAACTTAACATCTAATTAATTACACATGTCATGTTAATTAATTAAGTGTTATGTTTTTGAATTTGATGTTTTGAATTCCTAGGCTTGGTAAATAAAATAAGGAGGGACCTTATTTTATTTTGTTAGCCAACTTGTGTGGATTTCATTTTGAGATCTCCTCCTCCATCTTCTTCATCTTGACGAAGAACGCTCATCTTGACGAAGAACGCTCAAGCTCCGACGAAGAACGCCGCTCCGCTCTTCTTCGTCTTCCGTGTCAACGAGAGGGAATGCCGCTTCCTCCTTGGTTTCTCTTCGTCGACATAAGAAGTTTCGCCAACGACGTATCGCATCGGACGCATCTCTTCGTCAACGGAATTGACGAACGACTACCGCGACGCCCGATCTCCGCGACGTCGACTTCCGCGGACATAGACAAATCCTCGAACGTATGCCCAAGGTAGGGGTTGTTATTTATTGTTTAATTATTCTATTCTTGCTCATGGTTCGCATGAATAACGTGAGGAATTTGAATATTTTAAATTGAGTTATTATTTTAACGTGAGGGGGCCGGACCGCACGAACACGGCCGAACCCCCCTCCATCGTTCTTGTTGAATTGCTTGCGGGTGGATGAATCAAGGTGGCGTGGTGCCGTCGCACCACACGGCTAATCGCCAATCCTTATTGCGCGACGCCGTCGCGCCGCGCCATGGAAGAAACATCAGGAACGCGACGCCGTCGCGCCGCGTTGAAAAAGTCAAGGTACGGCGGAGGGGCGCGGTGCCATCGCACCACGCCGGATGACGAAAACCGCGGCTGGTTCCGGGCCGCGGCGGAAGAGAACACCGGCGGCCGGGCCGCCGGCGTCGGAAGACGAAGGGGGGACTGGAATTTCCGGTCCCGTTGGAGAAAACCGGCCGGCCAGCTTGCCGGCCGGATGGCATTAAACCGGGGGAATTAATCCCCCGGCCATCACATAAAAACCCCCCTCTTTATGAGGGGGGCGTTTTCTTGAGGGGGGGGGGGGGGGGCAGCCGGCCCCCCGGTTCCGCACAAACAGGCCCCCCACGTGGGGGGGCGTTTTAAAAAAAGGGGGGGCGCGGCATGTAGCCGCCGCCGCCCTTCCCAGGAAGCGGGGGTTTAGCCCCCCGCGTGCAGCCACCGAGCGGCGCCAGGCCGCCGCGGCCGCCGCGCCGCCGCACCGCCGGCCGGGCCGACCCAGGGGGGTCGGGCCGGGTCGGCCCGGACCCGGACCCCCCCGTTTCGAACCAGTTTCGGTCTTTTGTCCATAACTTGAGCCTCGGACCTCCGATTGACGAACCGTCTGCGGCAACGCGATCCTTGGATCAAGACGGTCGTTTCGGTATATCGCACTCAAGGTTTCGGATTACTTTGAGTTCGGCCGGGTTGGTTCGTTCACGAAACCAACCGGGCCTTCGGAGCAGAAACGCTCATATCTAGAGCTACGGACGTCCGATTGACGTGCCGTCAGCCGTGTTGTGTTCCTCTAAGTGAGACGGATCTTTTGGCATACTCCGCCCGAGGTTTGGACGCAGGTGGAGTACGGTCGGGTTGGTTTTTCCTTAAAAACCAACCGGGCCCCGGGGACGAAAATGCCAATAACTCTCAGACCGGGCGTCCGATCGACGCACCATCTGTTGCGTTGAGTTCCTGTTGACGATACGGAACTTTTGGATACATCAACTCTGGTCTTTGTGACAGTTGATGTATCAGCCTCTCGGCTCGTGGAGCGGACTCTCCGAACGAGCTTGCTGTGTGCAGGAACCCTAGTGCTGGCTGCGACTGTTACTGTGACTGCTACTGCTACTACTGCTATTGTGACTGCGACGACGATAGTACAGAGATCCTGTGTGGATTCGACGACGACGACTTCAGCACTCAGCGATCCTACGTGGATCAGTGCTACAGGTCCTGTGTGGGCCCGATCCTGTGTGGGTCCGATCCTGTGTGGGTCCTTCCGCTCAGCGGTCCTGTGTGAACCAGCGCCTACAGGTCCTGTGTGGGCCCGATCCTGTGTGGGTCTTTGCGGGGGTTAGTTACCTATCGATCCTTCGTGGGTCCGACGACTTAGATGGATCAGTGATCATCATTATCGTCCTTTGAAGAAGTATACCTGTGTGATATGAATCCTTTTGCTTTCCTGTGTGGATTGTGTTGTGCAATCCTGTGTGGATTACGTTTTTCTTTCCTGTGTGGAATATGTATACTTTCCTGTGTGGACTGAGTTGTACTTGGGCTCGGAGGTTGGAGCGTATTTGAAAATTGATGACTTAGGTATATGTATGGGCATATACCTAAGCAGTGTTGGTTGTTACTTCGTGATTGTACCTTTCTTCGTGGTTTATCCTTTGTGGATTTGAGAGACCTTCAGGGGTCTCGGGGTCCCTACTGAGTAACTTATACTCACCCTTGCACGGGCTATGCCCGCACTACGTTGTGTTGGTTGCAGACGACGGACATCGTTGATCTTAGCTGAGGCTTGCAGAGCGGGACGGTACCCGGAGGTGGACCACTGGGCGGGACATGCACGGAGCAGACGACGGGACCTGTGGAGCAGAGGAGCTATCTGTACCCACCCTTCAGGTGGAATTTCCAGTGGACAGCTCGGTGTAGCGGAATTTACTTTTCAGTTTCTGTTTTCCCCTTTCGAGTTGTACTTTACTTTCAGTTTGGGTTTGTATTCTGGCCCATTTACTTTTCCGCACTTTCAGTTGTACTCTGCTTTTGTTTAGTGTTTACTTTCCACTTGCTTACTCTGTGGTGTTTGTTTACTATACAAAGGCAATGTCTTCCCTTTTTACCGGGATTTACGCCTTGGTGCTAGTCGCCAGCCCCTGGCCTATGGAAGGCGGGCTTGGGGTAGTCACGGCACGGACCCCGAGGGCGGGTCGTGACAGATACCATCAATATAACCGTATATTTATAATGTGATAGTTCTTCAAACATAAGTATGACATATTTGACTTTTATTTAAAATAAAAAACTATAAAAGGTTTATCGTAAATAATGCTCATCTAAGAGGACATAAAATTGGCTCAAGAATGCTTTTAATCGAAAATCACACATCAAATTAAATCAATACAAGTGTTAGTGTATTTTTTGAAATATTTATAATATAATTTTTACCATTAATTACGTGATTTACCCTAAATTGTGCTAATAAAAATTAAAAAAGTTACAATTAATATTATTCAAAAATAATAACATCCTATTAACTAAATTCTATTTTTTATTACTAATATGGAATATTTTTTTAAAAAATTATTAACCCTATATGGAATAAATTAATTTAAAATTAATCTCGTCGATGAGGTGGAAAACTATAAATTAAAGTTAAAATTTTCCAAATATTAAAATATGTTCACAGGTATATTTAATGTGAAATTGATTCTAATGAACTAAATTGGAAAAAATGATATCATATTTTACTAATTTTAATTTTAAAAAAATAAAAAATAAAACTTATAACTATTAATTATTTAGAAAAAAAATAGTTGTTTTCAATTAAAATTTAGTATTTTATCACTATTCATTAGAAAATTAAACCCTTTAGAAAATACCAAAAATTAACCAAATTAAATTATTATATAAATATTTTAAAAATGAAGTCAAAATTTAAAATTTTAATTTTAATTTTTTTTTGAAATTTATATTTAATACAAGTGAACCATTAATAGACAATAAAACAAATTTTTAGACAAATTCAGTTTTTAAACATCAAAGTCAGTTTATTATATATTCTTTTGGACATAGTGTACGTTTAATTATAAATTTATATCTAATTCAAAAATATATATATAAACATTAAAAGTTATAATTCTATCATTACATAGGTCATTATAGAACGGCTTGCAGTTGATGGGTTTCTCATGGTTTTCATCACCTTTTTAGCATGAAGGATTGATGGTGAAAGATAGTTACACAATGGATTGGATGTGTTTTTTTATTGTTTTATCATTAGGATTACTGGCTGAAAATTACTTTTTTATTTTCCAAACACTGTTAAGGGGTAGTGATAACCCATGACATCAATACTAAACAAAAAAACAATAGTCTCCAACAGACAAAAACTCAAGATCAAAAACAATGCTCACTGTAAAAGTGAAGCTCCTCCCGACAACAAACTACGATAAAATCTAGAATCCAAAGTCTCATCATAGCACAATAAGAAAACAAGTCCCAAAGAACGGGCATGGTACTGATGGACAAATCCATACCCTCTCAATCTTCTGATTCCACAAAGCCATGAAACAGTGGAACCTCTTTGCCCTCATCCTCATCTGAAGTGTATTTTTGTAAGTTAAATATTGTAGAATCCCTTGAGCAGCTGCCTTCTGAGATAAAAACCAACATAACATCTAGAAATCCACAATTATCGAGACATCAAAGCCAAAAGAGAACAAATAAATGAGAACAACTTAATGGGTAGATCCAGACAATCTCTCCCAAAGCAATCACCCTGAAGCCATCAGTGCTGGAACCGAAGCCACAAGAACCCCGCCGCGGCCATGAAGCGCCCATCGAACACATCTACTACAACCCAAAACATATGAGCCACAAGAGGCAGAAGGAACCAGTTGATGAACAGGGCCCTCTAAGGTGACATCAATGCCGATAAAACACCATCTGTGTACCACAAACAAAAATCGAGAACGATACCAACGCTCCCCCTCTGAATCTCATAGTAGTAGACACCAGACCACACTAAAATGAACCTGATGCCAAGAACTACCGGAGCCCATTGATCAACGTGTGCCCGATCCATGTCGAGGTCCCGAAGCTGAAGCTTCGCCATGCTGATGCCAAGCCATGATCCAGCTGCCGGAAGCTGATGCTGAGATCCAAACCACCGGAGCCCATTGATCCGAGATCCAAACCACGCCAACAAAAAATCGCGAACCTGAAGCTTCAGCAGACCACGCCAACGCCGAGTGAGATTCTAGAGCGTCGATGCTGAGTCATTTAGACGCATCAGAGGTGGAAGGAGAAGTACATGACGGAGAAACCATAGTCATGCGAGAGATAAAGGGGGTGACGCCGCTCGGAGGCCATTAGGATTATACTTATGTATTTATATTATACATCTAATGTAAATTTTGTTTTATTACAAATTTTACTCTATTTTTTATTCCTCACATTAATAATGAGTGATATTTGGGTTTTTTGTGGTTCTTTATCTTATAGAAATCCATATTTGGTGACATGTCAGGTTGAACCTTGTTTCTTCGTTATGTATTCTCTATTTCTAAAAAACACTAATAAATATAGAACTAATCATCCAATATTATATTTTATCAAAAACCTTATTGAATAATTAAATGCATAGTTTTATTTAATTAAATATGAATCACATAATAATATAGATTCTTAAACATAAAAATAAATTAAGTATATTTGTATAAAATAAACAACATATATTTTTATATTAACATATTTTATTATTTTTATATTTCCATTCATACATACCAACTCAAAGACTTGTTTTAATATAATATTTAATATATTAAAAGTAAAAACCACAAAAATTTATATATACATCAATTTTGTTTTACATAGGTTATGTGTGTGGAGAAATTTATCAATCATATTCATCTTAGTTATAGAAAAAATATATTAATTTCTTATATAGTTGAATTCCCTCCCCTCATTAAATAAAATTTATCCACCTAATTTTAATTATTTTTATCGAGTGAATATAGGTGACTATATTCATAATATATTAATCATTTAAGATATAAAATATAATATAAAATCTTCAAACTTTCTTAGACTATGTCACATTACATATATTTCCAAAAACAAAATTATCCACTCAAAAAATAAAATATCCCAACATGTATATAAATTAATCATGTATTCTCTAAAAAAATCATCTCTCAAATCCAATTGAATCACAAATATTTTAAATGATTATGATATTATATATTCGTCAAAAATTTCACTCTATGATTAACCCATAAATTTATTAAAATTTTTTTTACAAAGTATAAAACAAATGAATATATATCAAAATATCCAAAATTAGATTCATTTTACCCTAAATATCATGGATCAATTTATCATTAAATCAAAAAATACATTCAAATGTAATCAATACTATCTAAATCAAATTTCAGAAAATAAATTGATCCTTTTAACATAAATATTAAAAATATAATTACCATACTATTTTTTCATACCCCAATCATGTGTTCTACAATAATTATCCCCACATTATATACTTATAATAAAACTACTTTTCAAGGTTACCAATACAATATAATTTAATTTTCATATCCATTAATGATTAAAAATAGAGAGAAATACATTTATATTTAAAATATTTTACAAACAATTTATAATATACAAGAATATCATTACTAAATATGACATACAGCTGAAATTATATATAAGAATGAATCTTAATTGTTTATTAATATTCAATCCTCACTACTATTTATATGAAAAAAGATAGTTACTTTTTATATGATAAAATGGATATTCATTGATTCTATGCCCCTTAAGAATGATCCGTTATTTGGTTATAAGACACAGTGGTTTCAAGGTACACACCTTTCTTAAATTAATTTATATGATCAAATTTGTAAAAAAATACTAAAATTGAAAATGTTCATCAATAAAACTAGAGTAAATAATCATATGAATATGAAATTGCAATCCTAACATGTCTAATCCAACTACAAATTCTTTTTATCAATTGATATAATAAGTTCAATAAACATTTCATTATTTTAGGATCTCCTATACTTTTCAACCGAATAACATAAAATTATTTAGATAAAAATATATTATATGGTTTGGAAATATATTGTGACTGACTAAAGTATATCCCCAAGGATTATCCAATGAGGTTTGATGTTAGGAAACATTGTATCACATTAGGTGACGAGGGCGTTAAAACCCTACACACCATTTTTATGTCTATTATCTCTAGTAACATTTAACAGATCCTCTATCAAATTTTTGTTTGTTGAAATGGTTTTTATTCTCTAGAATCAACACTATCTCTACTTTACCAAAATTTAAGGATGCTATCATATACACTAACTAATCCCATAGACTTATCACTATAGTTTTGACTAAAGTTACCTTATCATAATCCATGTAATGTTACCTAATCATTCATAATATTTTTTCTTTAACATTAATATTGTAATAAAAATAACATATAAATATTTGATGAAATTTATGATATTTAATTTATATTCAACAAATAACATCTTAACCTCTAAATTTATCTATAACCTACCCTAGTACCAACTGTAAAGGCCTATAAACATGACTGTCTCAATTAAATGATATTAAAAATTATTTAAAAAAATTATGTTCCTTATAACATTTAAGATTATATTTTTAGTGAACTATGATAAAACTTTATATAACAAAATCCATTCCTTTTTAAATTAATTTAAATGTCTTCCACTATATAAGAAACCACATGACTATTAAAAATTATACAACATATCCCAATATTTCTACCAACATGATACTCTTCTAGATTTATAATATATATTAATTTTATCTATAACTTGGGGAATGGAAACATAAGAAAGTGGAGTTATCTAATTTGTAGTAAGGGTAAACAAAAGTGACATTCCTCAAAGATCATATGTTATTATAAGGTGAACATATGGTTATAATAAATAATATTATACAAAAAAATAAAGATATCAAGAATCATGGAATATTTATTTGGATTTAATAATATATTTATCAATAGAGTGTTGAAACATTAGTGATTAACATGATCTATGAGAGGATAAGATATCAATAATAATAGGCATAAAACATTGAAATATTTCTCATATGGGACAATCACATATAATAAAACCATATTTCAAGGATACCAACCCAGACATTAATTACATTGTAGTCTTGAGATGACTACATTTGTTCCTTCATGGGAGTGGGATAATACCACAATTTAAACTTTGGTATGAGATAAAATATCATGTATAGCCCTTTGTCTTGGTATGAATCCAACCATGTAACCTATATTATTGGGATAAATCATCCCATTTAAACATTGGAATTGTATAAATCTTCTTGTGTACCCTAAGGATTGGTATAATGCCATAAATATAACCTTTGGCATGAGATATATCCTCCCATGTAACTATTTGAGATCATGAGATAAAAAAATAAATGAAAGCATTGGAGGGTGATATAAGTTCACACCTATCGTCATCCAAACATATAGATTCCACATACAATTATTATTAATAGAATAATGAACCCAAGGAATAGAATTGGGTTTCCTATCATTTTTAAATGGATCTATATAAAAAAATTAACTTGTAATTGAATAAATAATTAAAACATGATAATTCCATGAATAATAAATGGGTATATAATGACATAAAGTTACATTATAGGTAAATACTATTCAATGAATATATTAATGGACATGGTATTTACCCTATATTGTTTATAGATATATAGTTATTTAAATAATTTTCCCTATCAATCATTGTATTACATCTAGGAAAAAACCCTTCATTCAATAGAAAAAAACATGTTATTCATGGAGGGATGTTATTATAAAAAATATTAGTTTTATAAACTATCAATTCCAATGAATAAAGGATTATGTGATGGTGAATTTACATGATAGAACATAAAATTCATAATTAATTCAATGAAATAAGTCAGATTGTATAATTGTATGAGTATCATTGACCAGGAATAAGATGTATTAATGGTAAATGTTAGTGTTTCAATTTTTTGTGGTTTTAGATATATCACAATAGGAGTTAAGTATACACTAATCATTAAAAATCATTTTAAATGAAACATTTTATAAAAATATGATAAGAATTATTCATTTTATAAACTAAAAAATATGGGGGGACAATTTCTTACATAATAAAAATGGTAGATGGAATATATGTTCATAAAAAAATAATATGTTAAATATTATGTCAGATGATATTTTTAAAATTATCAGAAAAGGAAATGTTACTAGTCATTTCAAATGTTTTATCTATTTTCTTCATGAATTACTCTAAAAAACATACTTTTAAAAAAGAAATCCACTATTGGATAATTTAAAATTACATAAAATATTGTTTAGAAAATTTTGAGCACAAAATGAAACCTATCATAATGTAAGAAAAATAACATATTTTAGATATTAAAAATATATTTTGAAGAATGTAATAGTAAAAACAAATGTATCAATGATTATTATTATAAAATTTGAATAAAAAATAACATATAATAATATATAAGGATTGGTGATCCAATGGAATGTGTAATAATAATTATTATAGTCCTGTGAATGAAAATTCAGTAATCTAAAAGCCTTATAACAGGGGTAATAATTTGAACAAATAAAATTTTATTGAAATGAACTTATTCGGCATAGTTTTTACCATGAATAAAAAAATATATGATAAATATGTGTCAGTTTGTATTAATTAAACCACAAAATTAAATACATGGTTCATACAACATAAACATATCTCAATGGAAGGAATGTGAGGTGAAAACCCATTACATTTTTTAAGGCTTAGTTGAAATGTGCTCTACCATCCTTCATAAAAATTTAAATATCTTAATCACCAATTTCATAACTTAATTTTTATAGATAATATTTTATAAACATCATTTATAATATTTATCTAAATTACATTAGTTATTTTTTGTATATTTTCATCATCATGTGGGATAAATATTGATTATTTTGAACATGTTTCATAATATCCATGTCACTATTTATTCTTCTCCAAATATTTATCAATCCCATATCATACAAGATTATAAAAGTTTAGTCTCATTACTATTTATGATGTTTGATTTTCATTTTTAGTAATTTTTACAAAACCAACAACATGTTTAATATAAATGAGATCAATATCTACTTTACCATAATAAAACAAATATAAAATCATTACTTAATTATTTATATCATATATTTAATGAAATTAAATTATCATATTCTTATATTAAATAAATTTAAACTATTTATATATAGGATTTTTAAACTGACTCAAACTAGAATATACTATAATTATTGGAAGGGTATGGAGTGATTTTAATGTAATATCATTATAACAGAAGACTAATGATATTATTTAATTTAATTATTGTGTTATATTATAATTTTAAAGGATTATAAGAATATGAAAACGTTTATAATGACATTTGATAGTATGAAAAAATCTTTTCCCTTTTGGCTTCTCTTTTGAATGGTTTTAATTACCTTGATTCTTTACCACTCGTATTATTAATAAGTCGTTAAATTCATCTTTATTGAACCACAATAAATATCATAAAAAGCATATCTATCCACTGAAACAATTATTATGACCATCAATGTACGGTTATAAATGGATGAGAAGAAAAAAATAATTTGTTCTGTCGAGGCTGTTGCCCCATATATTCATATGTGATGATTTCTTTTCCCATAGAATGTCATAAATGAGTAATACGATTTTTCATTTCAACATATAAAATATTTTATAAATATAATACATTTATATTAATTTATGTATTAGGTAAATCATTTTAATGTAATTAATTATAACAAAACATGTTGTGTGGTGGAGGTAGTAGCTATCACAATGCATTGAATAAAGTTTTAGTTTTTTAAATAGGAAAAGCGAAATGTGGTTAATAATTATAAAATCATTAAAATAAGATACCATTATACTAATGGTACTGATTTTATATTTTAAATATTGTGTAATGGAATTTTTTGAAAAATATTTTCACTTAATGAAATAGAAATGTTAATGGAGTGGTAAGTAATATATTCTTCATTTAATGGCTTATATACTTTTTAAAAGAGGTTATTACTTTAATGGATATTCTTTTGAGAAAACCAATACCTATTAATGGTGGTTTTGAATTTTTTAGAGTAGTTTAGGTAGTTTTTTTGAGAAAGTATGTGGTTTTTGTGGTGAGGGGAGGTTATGAGAGGATTTCACCGTTTATATCTGTAAAGGGATGGTGTTTTTTTAAATTAACAAACAAATTCAATAATGAAAAGTCACAGTTATGGAAAGTTTCTCTAGAATGGGAAATAATATTAAGTTTACAGAATACTGCTTATAAAGTCATCAACCTATAATGAATATATATTTACCTTGTAATTAATTGAAATATCTTATAAAATATTTATTATAGCCAATTATAGACACAACATAAAATTCCATGCTTTAGTGAGAATGTAATTATTATTATTTAAATATTATTTAAATTTCATCTAACATGAACATAGATTTTCTAAAATATTGTAATAAATCATAAATGGATTCTTATATGAGAAACATGAGACCATGGTAGCATCTAGATCATTGATATACATTTGGAAAAAGATAAATTTAGTTGGAACTAGATCTTTGGATAAGACACCACTTCGTGGGTTCATTATTTGAATTAAATAATTAAATAATTAAATTAATTCATTTAGTAACCGAGAACAAATTTCCACTATATGTATCATGTTATGTTAAATAATTAGGTTATTAAATATAACTTTGGGATCATTTAGAGGAGGTTCAACTATTCTGTGTTGAAATATCCATATCAGATGACGACTGACTATGGGATCGAGGTGGTTTGATTAATTAGGAATGCAGCTGATCCTCCCAATCAGTAACAGAATAATTATTCACAAATGAATAATCCAATATTTAGTTAGGGATCAAAAATTATAGTTTCCTTTAATGATTAAAATAATTATCATGATATAAATTATTATTATTTGATCTGCATATAATTTAACCCTTCACATGAGAATGTGTATAAAAATAAATTATTCATAAGATATATTATTGATTAATCTAGGAAATCACTACTTACATTCCCCATGTTTTTTATCGTAGAAAATTTATTCTTGAGAAATGATTTTTTCACCTTATTTCAGGTGCCTTTCCCCCACATGTTCACTGTTATCTTCAACATCTAACCACGAGCTCATTATTTGACTATAATCTGGCAGGTCAGAGGATGTTCAGACCCCTATATTCAATTTGGACGTGCACCCAAAAACCATATTAGTGATTTGAGGTTGAATTAAATAATATTGATAATAGGGTGATGAATTTTTAGATACTGTGTTTGAAGTGGATATTCAGTCATCATAGAAGGCATATGAGGTTTGTGGAGGCTTTACGAGGATCCATGGAAATCCAATTTCCTACCAGTAGAGGGTCAAAGTTGATGGATAATAGAGTTTTCCACTAGTTATTGGTGGTAAAATGGAGAGGATTGTTGTCTCAATGATAGATATGGAAATCGTGTGAGGAGTTCCTTAAATTATTTTAAAAAATCTGACTATACACCAAGAAGATTGAAGAACAGATGAACTATAGTCCCCTGGACATAGGTTTTTTACACTAAGATTTTTTAATAAATAGTTTTATTTAAATTATTTAAATTATTACATTGATTATGTTACACAAAATCATAAGTTTAAATAAAATTTATAAAATTTTATTTATGTTATAACATAGAAATAAAATTTGTGTGTATAAGTATTAAAAAATAATTAATTTAAATAATATATTTTTATAACTCAATATGATGGTTTTAGAATGTTCATAAAACATTATTACATTTTTTTTATAAAAAACATTATTCATGAAAGATTATATAGTTCTTTAAAAATGATTTTTCTAATTTTTATAGGAATTATTGAAAATAAATTTGAAAAATTAACTTCAATTTTTAATTTGGAATTTAAAAATTATATTAACAATATTTTATATAATTTTCATAAAACATTTTTATTTTCAAGGTATAGTGAAAATAATGATTTTTATTAAAAAAAATTATTTATTTTAATGTTGTTACAATGTAAAAATATTAATTTTATTTGTTTTAAATTAAAATTTGTTCAGGTTTATCTAATATAATCCAATTATGGTTTTTTAATATGATTTTATACAAGGATTTGTTATAGTAATATATTATGTTTTAAAATTTCATTTTCTGAAAGAATGATATTCATGGTGTTTTACCAGATTTATTTATTGAAAATTTATGAAAAATAAAGAATTTGAATTTTAAAAAATGGATAAATATTTAGATCTATAATGTAAATCTTTAGTGAATAGTCCCCTTTATCTTTTTTGCAATATGAATAGTTATCTTGGTAAATTTGTTTACCACGATAAAGAGAAAATTGGGTAATTTGGGTTAAAAATAAAATGATAAAAACTATAAAATGACTCTAACACATGAACATATATTATTTGATGAATATAATTTGACCATTAACACCTCCAGATCAATATCAGGTTATTTAAAATACTTTTTTATATGAAAATTAATTATATAATATTTAAATCAATGAATGTTAAAAAATGTCACTTTCATCGTCTTAAATATACACTATGTGTCCACATTGGAAAAAAGGGATGTTATGACTGAATATAAATGTAAATATTTACTTAAATAACAAATTTCTATGAAAAAAAATTATTTTTTGATTTTTGGGCCACTTAAATCATATTATGAAATTTATAATAATTTATTTAACAAACATTAAAAGATGTGACATTCATGTTCCAAATACTATTTAATTTTTATTTGAGGTATAGAAAGGTACACTCTACAGTAAATATTCTTATGAAATATAGAAGATTTAAATTTATCATGGTGATTTATTAATTTTTAGTAATAAAATATGTATATTAATTAATTATACAACACTGATCTAGTAATTATTTTATTAATGAAAATATAAAAAAATTGTTATTAAAAATTTTAAATAAATATAATTTGACATACTTGATGTGATTTGTCACGACCCGCCCTCGGGGTCCGTGCCGTGACTACCCCAAGCCCGCCTTCCATAGGCCAGGGGCTGGCGACTAGCACCAAGGCGTAAATCCCCGTAAAAAGGGAAGGCATTGCCTTTGTAAAGTAAACAAACACCACAGAGTAAGCAAGCGGAAAGTAAACACTAAGCAAAAGTAGAGTACAACTTAAAGTGCGTAAAAGTAAATGGGCCAGTATACAAACCCAAACTGAAAGTAAAGTACAACTCGAAAGGGAAAACAGCAACTGAAAAGTAAAAGCCGCTACGCCGAGCTGTCCACCGGTAATCCCACCTCAAGGGTGGGTACAGATAGCTCCACTGCTCCACGGGTCCCGCCGTCCGCTCCGAGCACGTCCCGACCAGTGGTCCATCTCCGGGTACCGTCCCGCTCTGCAAGCCTCAGCCAAGGTCAATGCTGTCCGTCGTCTGCAACCAACCCAACGTAGTGCGGGCAAAGCCCGTGCAGGGGTGAGTATAAGCTACTCAGTAGGGACCCCGAGACCCCTGAAGGTCTCTCAAATCCACAAAGGATAAACCACGAAGAAAGGTACAATCACGAAGTAACAACCGACACTGCTTAGGTATATTCCCATACATATACCTATGTCATCAAATTTAAATACGCTCCAACCTCCGAGCCCAAGTACAAATTAGTCCACACAGGAAAGTAAATGTATTCCACATAGGAAAGCGAAACGTAATCCACACAGGAAAGTAACAGGATTCAGCCCACACAGGTATACTTCTTCGAAAGACGATAAAGATGATCTCTGATCCATCTAAGTCGTCGGACCCACGAAGGATCGATAGGTAACTAACCCCCGCAAAAGACCCACATAGGATCGGGCCCACGTAGGACCTGTAGGCGCTGGTTCACACAGGACCGCTGAGCGCAAAGACCCACACAGGATCGGACCCACACAAGATCAGGCCCACACATAACCTGTAGCACTGATCCACGTAGGATCGCTGAGTGCTGTAGTCATCGTCGTCGAATCCACACAGGATCTCTGAACTGTCTTCATCACAGTCACATTAGCAGTAGTAGTAGCAGTCACAGTCGCAGCCAGCACTAGGGTTCCCGCACACAGCAAACTCGTTCGGAGGGTCCGCTCCACGAGCCGAGAGGCTGATACATCAACTGTCACAATGTCCAAAGTTGATGTATCCAAAAGTTCTGTATCGTCAACAGGAACTCAACACAACAGACGACACGTCGATCGGACGCCCGGTCTGAGAGTTATTGGCATTTTCGTCCCCGGGGCCCGGTTGGTTTTTAAGGCAAAACCAACCCGACCGTACTCCACCTGCGTCCAAACCTTGGGCGGAGTATGCCAAAAGATCCTTCTCACTAAGAGGAACACAACAAAGCTTACGGCACGTCGATCGGACGTCCGTAGCTCAGGATATGAGCGTTTCCGCTCCGAAGGCCCGGTTGGTTTCGTGAACGAACCAACCCGGCCGAACTCAAAGTAATCCGAAACCTTGAGTGCGATAAACCGAAACGACCGTCTCGATCCAAGGATCGCATCGCCGCTGACAGTTCGTCAATCGGACGTCCAGTCTGAAAGATATCAGCCTTTCCGTCTGACACCCACCCTGGGAAACATCCCAGGAGGTCACCCATCCTTATCACTACTCTAAGCCAAGCACGCTTAACTACGGAGTTTTAACCACGTAGGCTCCCGATAAAGAAGGTGTGCCTTGAGTATAGTATACCGAAACGACCGTCTCGATTCAAGGATCGCGTTGCCGCAGACGGTTCATCGATCGGATGTCCGTGGCTCAAATTATGGCCAAAAGACCGAAGTCGTCTCGAAAACGAGGGGTCCGGGTCCGGGCCGACCCGGCCCGACCCCCCTGGTCTGACACGAACCGGGTCGGACCGACCCGGTCCGCTGGACCCGGCCCGGCCGGTGGCGGCGCGGCGGCGCGGCCCGGCCAGCGGCGGCACGGTCCGGCCAGCGGCGGCGCGGCCAGGGGGCCGCGCATGTTCCACACGCGGGGGAGGGTAAACCCCCCCTTTTTTCGGATCTCGGCCGGCCTAAGGCCGGCCGTTTCTTTCTCACGCGGGACCCGCGGGTCCCGCCTCCTAACCAAACCGGCGGCCGGCCGCCTTCTTCCTCTCCGCCGCGGCCGTAGCCGACGCTCTTCCTCGATCTCCGGCGGCCGGCGAGGCCGGCCGCCTTATGGCTGCTCCGCCGCGGCCGTAGGGCCGCGGCCTTCCTGTTCTCCGGCGCCGGCGAGGCCGGCGCCCCTGGCTGCTCCGCCGCGGCCGTAGGGCCGCGGCCCTTCATGATCTCCGGCGCCGGCAGCCCGGCTGGCCGCCGGTCGCGGCCTTGTTCCGCCGCGGCCCGTCTCCGGCCGCGGTCTCTTTCGTAAACAATGACGCGGTGCGTCGGCACCGCGTTTCTTCGTCGCAGCTTGCTCCAGCCATTAATTCTTTTGTTCCTGCGCGGTTGCGACGACACCGCGCTGTCTCCGCTAAATTAACACGTAATAAAAGAAGGGGGAGGAGAATCGGCCGTGTTCGTGCGGTCCGGTCTCCTCCCGTTATAACGATATCAGTTGGCCAATCGTATAAACACAACAATGAATGTTTCACAATTTTTAATAAAATTTGGAACTACGCCCAACGGATTATTCTTTAATGATCGAGGGAATGAAAACACGTAATTTAAAAAGGACAAACCCCCTACCATGAAAATTGACGTCACACGTCGGTTATCGCGGAGGAAGGCGTCGCGGCGTCGGACGTAGATTCTGTGGACTTCGGGGTGCGTCCGAGGAGGGAACGACATCTCTTTACTTGTCGCTTAAGACGAAGAAGAGAGGTACGTTGTCGTTGGCGATGATTACCACGGTCGGCGACTTCTCCCTTGTCGAGGAGGAAGACGGAAGAATCTGGGACGCCGAGTCTCGATGGTCGTGGGATCGATGTTCTTTGTCGGAGAAGAACCGTTCTTCACGTTCTTCGTCGATGACGAAGAAGATATTCAAGTTTCTCAACGATTCTCCCAATCCTCTCAAGTAACAAAGGAACTAACCCAAAAATAAATCAAGCTTACACTTAATTTATTAACACAACCCAACCTTTGGAATTCAATAGTTTGAATTTCAAAAACTCAAAATTAAACTCACTTATTAATTATACATGAGTTGTATAATTAATTAAAAGTTAAGTTGTCAAGCCTTTAAGAGGGAGAGAGGGGAGTTAGGGAATTTGAGGGGTTTTGGCACATTAAGTGCAGGGGAGTTTAAGGGGGTAGAAGAGAGTTAATGGGAAGGTGAAGGGTTGGGGCTCTTATGGGCCCCACCTCACCTTAATCCTCACTTGGTTAGTTAGGAACTTGTAATTCCACCCCAACTTCCACACTTAGGATATAACCACTTAAGAAGATAAATAAAATAAATATTGTATAACAAATTTATTTTACTCTTCATTTCATCCAGAAAATTAAAAATCTCCTCCTAGGCAAACGCAACTTCGGGAAAGGTCTCCTTAAGCGAATATCTGCGCTACGAGTTCATCGGTGTCCTCGGATTTCAATTCCGAGCACCGGATCAAAAGTTAGGAAATCCCGCTCGTTCGTTCCCTGAACGTACCCGAGCCAAACTTCGGAAATTAATTCCGGGGACTCCGGGCCTCGGAATCAGGTGCCGTCAGAAACCGCGCTCTTGAAAAATTCCAAATAAAATTAAGAAAAAATTTCCCTTGAATTTTATGGGTCTTTACATTACTCCCACCTCAGGGATTTACGTCCCCGTAAAGATACATCAAAAACTAGGGAAACAAAAGAGGGTACTGAGCACGCATCTGAGCCTCCCGCTCCCATGTGCTCTCCTGGATATTCCTGTGCTGCCATCTGATGCTCACAAGAAGAATCGATCGCCCACGCAGGACCCGCTCCTGTCGATCCTCTATCTCCACCGGGACCTCCGTAAAAGTCACCCCATGGTCAACGTCAAGCTCCCCATGGTCAATGATGTGCGTCGGGTCGTGCACGTATCTCCTCAGCTGGGATACGTGGAAGACGTCGTGCACCCGGTGCAACTAAGGTGGTAGAGCCAGGCGATAAGCCACCTCGCCAATCCTGCTGAGGACCTGGAAGGGTCCGATGAAGCGCGGAGATAACTTGCCGCCTTGGCCAAATCTCTGAATACCACGTCGAGGTGAGACCCGAAAGAAGACGTGGTCACCACCCTCGAACACCATTGGCCTCCGCCACCTGTCAGCATAAGGCTTCTGCCGGCTCTGAGCTGATATAAGTAATCACAAAGAAAACTTTGAAACACACACGCAATCAATGTTTTCGTGCATTAAGTCGGAAATCAGAAGTCAGGGTCCTAGTGTACGGATACGTCGGCCGCCGCACCAACACTGGACTCCCTGGACTGATAACCACACTCAATACGCTAAACATTATTGTTTCATAGAGAAAAGATCAGAGTTCGCGGTAGAACCGAACTCCTCTGATACCAATTTGTCATGACCCGCCCTCGGGGTCCGTGCCGTGACTACCCCAAGCTCGCCTTCCATAGGCCAGGGGCTGGCGACTAGCACCAAGGCGTAAATCCCCGTAAAAAGGGAAGGCATTGCCTCTGTAAAGTAAACAAACACCACAGAGTAAGCAAGCGGAAAGTAAACACTAAGAAAAAGTAGAGTACAACTGAAGGTGCGGAAAAGTAAATGGGCCAGTATACAAACCCAAACTGAAAGTAAAGTACAACTCGAAAGGGAAAACAGCAACTGAAAAGTAAAAGCCGCTATGCCGAGCTGTCCACCGGTAATCCCACCTGAAGGGTGGGTACAGATAGCTCCACTGCTCCACGGGTCCCGCCGTCCGCTCCGAGCACGTCCCGACCAGTGGTCCATCTCCGGGTACCGTCCCGCTCTGCAAGCCTCAGCCAAGGTCAACGTTGTCCATCGTCTGCAACCAACACAACGTAGTGCGGGCAAAGCCCGTGCAGGGGTGAGTATAAGCTACTCAGTAGGGACCCCGAGACCCCTGAAGGTCTCTCAAATCCACAAAGGATAAACCACGAAGAAAGGTACAATCACGAAGTAACAACCGACACTGCTTAGGTATATGACCATACATATACCTAAGTCATCAAATTTAAATACGCTCCAACCTCCGAGCCCAAGTACAACTCCGTCCACACAGGAAAGTAAACGTATTCCACACAGGAAAGCGAAACGTAATCCACACAGGAAAGCAACAGGATTCAGCTCACACAGGTATACTTCTTCGAAAGACGATAAAGATGATCTCGGATCCATCTAAGTCGTCGGACCCACGAAGGATCGATAGGTAACTAACCCCCGCAAAAGACCCACACAGGATCGGGCCCACGTAGGACCTGTAGGCGCTGGTTCACACAGGACCGCTGAGCGCAAAGACCCACACAGGATCAGACCCACACAGGATCGGGCCCACACAGGACCTGTAGCACTGATCCACGTAGGATTGCTGAGTGCTGTAGTCATCGTCGTCGAATCCACACAGGATCTCTGAACTGTCGTCATCGCAGTCACAGTAGCAGTAGCAGTAGCAGTCACAGTCGCAGCCAGCACTAGGGTTCCCGCACACAGCAAACTCGTTCGGAGGGTCCGCTCCACGAGCCGAGAGGCTGATACATCAACTGTCACAAAGTCCAAAGTTGATGTATCCAAAAGTTCTGTATCGTCAACAGGAACTCAACACAACAGACGACACGTCGATCGGACGCCCGGTCTGAGAGTTATTGGCATTTTCGTCCCCGGGGCCCGGTTGGTTTTTAAGGCAAAACCAACCCGACCGTACTCCACCTGCGTCCAAACCTCGGGCGGAGTATGTCAAAAGATCCGTCTCACTAAGAGGAACACAAAAAAGCTGACGGCACGTCGATCGGACGTCCGTAGCTCAAGATATGAGCGTTTCCGCTCCGAAGGCCAGGTTGGTTTCGTGAACGAACCAACCCGGCCGAACTCAAAGTAATATGAAACCTTGAGTGCGATAAATCAAAACGACCGTCTCGATCTAAGGATCGCATCGCCGCTGACAGTTCGTCAATCGGACGTCCAGTCTGAAAGATATCTGCCTTTCCGTCTGACACCCACCCTGGGAAACTTCCCAGGAGGTCACCCATCCTGATCACTACTCTAAGCCAAGCACGCTTAACTACGGAGTTTTAACCACGTAGGCTCCCGAAAAAGAAGGTGTGCCTTGAGTATAGTATACCGAAACGACCGTCTCGATCCAAGGATCGCGTTGCCGCAGACGGTTCATCGATCGGAGGTCTGTGGCTCAAGTTATGGCCAAAAGACCGAAGTCGTCTCGAAAACGGGGGGTTCAGGTCCGGGCCGACCCGGCCCGACCCCCCTGGTCTGACCCGAACCGGGTCGACCCGACCCGGATCCGACCCGAACCGGGTCGGACCGACCCGGTCCGCTGGACCCGGCCCGGCCGGTGGCGGCGCGGCCCGGCCAGCGGGGGCACGGTCCGGCCAGCGGCGGAGCGGCCAGGGGGCCGCGCATGTGCCGCACGCGGGGGGGGGGGGGGGGGGGGGGGTTAACCCCCCCCCCCTTTCGGATCTTGGCCGGCCTAAGGCCGGCCGTTTCTTTCTCACGCGGGACCCGCGGGTCCCGCCTCCTAACCAAACCGGCGGCCGGCGCGGCCGACCTCCTTCTTCTTCTCCGCCGTGGCCGTAGCCGCGGCTATTCCTCGATCTCCGGCGGCCGGCGAGGCCGGCCGCCTTCTGGCTGCTCCGCCGCGGCCGTAGGGCCGCGGCCTTCCTGTTCTCCGGCGCCGGCGAGGCCGGCGCCCCTGGCTGCTCCGCCGCGGCCGTAGGGCCGCGGCCCTTCATGATCTCCGGCGCCGGCGGCCCGGCTGGCCGCCGGTCGCCTCCTTGTTCCGCCGCGGCCCGTCTTCGGCCGCGGTCTCTTTCGTAAACAACGACGCGGTGCTTCGGCACCACGTTTCTTCGTCGCAGCTTGCTCCGACCATTAATTCTTTTGTTCCTGCGCGGTTGCGACGACACCGCGCTGTCTGCGCTAAATTAACACGAAAGAATAGAAGGGGGAGGAGAATCGGCCGTGTTCGTGCGGTCCGGTCTCCTCCCGTTATAACGATATCAGTTGGCCAATCGTATAAACACAACAATGAATGTTTCACAATTTTTAATAAAATTTGGAACTACGCCCAACGGATTATTCTTTCATGTTCGAGGGAATGAAAACACGTAATTTAAAAAGGACAAACCCCATACCATGAAAATTGACGTCACACGTCGGTTATCGCGGAGGAAGGCGTCGCGGAGTCGGACGTAGATTCTGTGGACGTCGGGGTGCGTCCGAGGAGGGAACGACGTCTCTTCACTTGTCGCTTAAGACGAAGAAGAGAGGTACGTTGTCATTGGCGATGATTACCACGGTCGGCGACCTCTCCCTTGTCGAGGAGGAAGACGGAAGAATCTGGGACGCCGAGTCTCGATGGTCGTGGGATCGATGTTCTTTGTCGGAGACGAACCGTTCTTCACGTTCTTCGTCGAAGACGAAGAAGATCTTCAAGTTTCTCAACGATTCTCCCAATCCTCTCAAGTAACAAAGGAACTAACCCAAAAATAAATCAAGCTTACACTTAATTTATTAACACAACCCAACCTTTGGAATTCAAGAGTTTGAATTTCAAAAACTCAAAATTAAACTCACTTATTAATTATACATGAGTTGTATAATTAATTAAAAGTTATGTTGTCAAGCCTTTAAGAGGGAGAGAGGGGAGTTAGGGAATTTGAGGGGTTTTGGCACATTAAGTGCAAGGGAGTTTAAGGGGGTAGAAGAGAGTTAAGGGGAAGGTGAAGGGTTGGGGCTCTTGTGGGCCCCACCTCACCTTAATCCTCATTTGGTTAGTTAGGAACTTGTGATTCCACCCCAACTTCCACACTTAGGATATAACCACTTAAGAAGATAAATAAAATAAATATTGTATAACAAATTTATTTTACTCTTCATTTCATCCAGAAAATTAAACATCTCCTCCTAGGAAAACGCAACTTCGGGAAAGGTCTCCTTAAGAGAATATCGGCGCTACGAGTTCATCGGTGTCCTTGGATTTCAATTCCGAGCACCGGATCAAAAGTTAGGAAATCCCGCTCGTTCGTTCACTGAACGTACCCGAGCCAAACTTCGGAAATTAATTCCGGGCACTCCGGGCCTCGGAATCAGGTGCCGTCAGAAACCGCGCTCTTGAAAAATTACAAAGAAAATTAAGAAAAAATTTCCCTTGAATATTACGGGTATTTACATGATTAGTGAATTTAAAATATTATCTTGGACTATTATTAATATAAAAAACAACTATCATAGATAAATTGTTATCTTGAGATTTTTAATGGTCCATCTATTAAATTGTGTCATAATTGACACTATTGACATTTTCACCAAATTATATATTATTAAATTTTTTCAAAACTATAAAACGAAATTAAAAAGAATATTAAACTGTCTTAAATGTCATAAATTCTTCATATACACTTTAATTTCAATCATATAAATTTAAATTAAAACATTTTAATTTTGAATATTTTGTTACCATAGATAAAATTATAAGATTAACTAAGGATTATTTAAAATGATAAGGTTTTAAATAATACCAAAAAATCTATAAAAAATTACATGATAATATTACAACTATATATCATATTATATTCAGATCCAAATATTTTTGGGAGTATTTGGATTGATATTTAATATATTATAAAGTATTATTTCTAAAATTCCAAAAGCTTCTGTCACCACAATTATAATGAGAATATCTTACCTCACTTATTCACATCACATTGGGCCTTCATATATAGCCATACTCTTCCTATTTATCTTCTCGAAATCCCTAGAAAAATATTAATGTTTCTTTTATATTCAAATGACAAACCCTACTGTTCCAAAGTGTAGATCAAAAGGATGTTTACAGAAGAATATGTAGTCATATTTACTGACTCTTTTCAAGATTATTTGTTCTTCAATTTCCTCATCATGTGTTGTTTCCATTAGTAATTAAAAAATATAGTATAAAAAATATTATTAGTTGTAATTATGATTATGTAACAACCATATTATATCTTTTATCCATCCTATGATATATGAAATAACCATCCATGCATATGTACCACATACTATCTCCACATCATAGTGTAATATATTTTTCCATTAACACTTAACATGGATTGGTAAAACGATAAAAATTACACTTATGTATAAAAATTATAACTTGATATTTTTTTAGGAAAATATATTTACAATCCACACTCTTACCATTTTACCATTAAAGTAATGATACCATCACTCGTGTGTATGTACGAACTACCATCTTTATTTTGTTATGCAATTGATTTTTTTTTCATATACACCAATCTAGAATGTTTATATAAATGAATATAATAAATAAATATTGTATATATTAATTTAATATAATTTAGGAAATTATAGAACTCTATCTAATTCAAAATAACTAAGGCTAATTAGATAAAACATGAATATGAAAATGTAGTAGTTAACAACTGAAAGAAGGGTAATAATGAAATATTGTTAACAAACAAGTGATAAAATTATATAATAGGATCATATATGATTTCATAAATACAAATATGGATCTAGAATAAGTTAATAATATCCATAAAAACATTTTAAAGGATAATTATAAAGGTATTAATGAAACTAGACAAATGGAGAGGGTTTATTTCAAAATTTCTTTATTATTTGAGATTTTTTATATTGATGTATCTTATGGTGAATATTTCTCATCCAAGTCCAAGTTTCTGAAAAGTATATTCAATTTTTTACTATCCTTATAATTTTTTTTATTTTCTATTTTACCCACTTTTATATTTTTACTAAATGGATTGAAAGGAATTGTTTTTTCATTTTTTAAATATGTTTCTTTGTGACATTTCTCGAAAAGTATGAAAGCAATTTTTTCTCACTTTTATGGAGAGAATAGATTTTTATGATTTCTAGAAACATTAATGTCCGGAATATTCTTTTACAGTATTACAATGCCCCATTCAATGAAAAATTCCCATTTTTAATTTCATGGATAAAAAATATTTTTTAAATGGAAATTATATCTTCTGCGAGAATTATTTCAAGTTATATTTAAAAATCCTTTTCTATTGAAGAAAATTTTATATAGTTTTTCTTATGATTTAATCATGATATGAACCAATGAAACCATTATTATTCTTTATATGAATTTTTTACTTTATTATGGATTTATGTTTATGAATTATATTTATTTTCTAATGGTTATTTTATAGATAAATATTTATGAAACCTATTTATTTATAAGGGTTATGATACAACAAATGATTTATATTGTTATGGAACTAATATTTATGGTTTTTATTGTGTTCTTGGTGGGATATATATATCCCTCTATTTAATTTTTTAAATATTTATATCTAATGAGATTGGAAATACAAGAATTAGGTGGGAACCTAGTTTATAAATAGACGATTTTAGTGAGTAATAAATCTGATTTTGTAATACAGGGCTGGAAGGAGGAGTGAACTAAATTCAGTAAATAAATTTTTTCAATATAATGTCTTTAGAGGGGACCCTTTACGAATATTAAAATCATTTCTATGATTTTTTGTTTTCCAAAATTTCAATTCTTATGTTATAGTATCCTGTATTATGATAATTAAAAGATGATCCTTGATATTGTGGGTATACTTTTCAGAATTTATTTTCATGCTCTTCTTACATTATAAAAATGTCATCACCCTTGATTACAATTATTGATAATTTGAGCTCACCCTTTTCGTATGATTCATTTTCCCATGATATGAATAAAGTTATTTAGTATAACGTGTCATGGGGGTTTCTTGTTATGAAGGAATAAGAAAGAGATTTTTTTGATGTTTTAGTAATAAGTTGTTTACTTTTTCAAGTTTCCAAAGAAACTAAACATATATGGTTCTTACATGTTTATGTTATATTATGTGATTTATATTATTCTATATATATTTAATATCTATATACAAAATTTATGGGGCATTATAGTTGGTATCATATTCGTGTTTAGTAAATCATTACAAATTAAAATGAGAAAATTGTATTAAGAACAATTAGAATATGTCTAAATATAGGATAAAATACCAGAATTTGGTTATGATCATAAATGACATAATATAAAACCATATTTCTCCTAAATTTAATTTTTTATGTAATTTCCATTGATTATGTGGTTTTTCCACTATGATTATTATTTCTCACGCTATGGTTTTTATTTGAAATTAATTTTTAAAACCCAAATGAATCATATTAAAGGATAATGTGATGGAAAATGACCTTATTTTTATCCTGAGAAACACATTCTTATTGGTTCTAGAATGAAAAATATAATTACTATGTTCACATAAATTTCTTAAACTCTGAATCTTGAAGAAATTTCAAATAAGAAAACAAGGGAACAACATTTTATTGAGTCCTCCATGAAGCAGTGTCCACCATCTTCTAGTGGGAATTCTGATCCACTAATTGATGAACAATGTATTGCTGACACTAATGAGTTATTTTATGTTCTATAATATTCAAACATTAGAAATCTGTTTTGGAAGTCTATTGTTAGGATGGTAAAGTTGATCAATAGTATGATCTCATCAAGAATACTAGTATATTAGATAAAATTTAATCCTTGTTCAGGGAAAAGTTTATGAACATATTTTTCAATATGTAAAATCCTTGTATTCTTCATATTAAGGTATAAAAGGAGTTCATTGAGCTTAATAAAATCAATGATTAATCAAATGAAACCATTGAATAAAATTTTACAAGACTACCATGGTATCTTCTAGAATTATAATCCTACTTGAATTTAAGGTTGATCGATTATTCAGTGGTCTAAATTGAATATTTTTTAAGGAGTTATCCATAGGAGACATTAATATTTGTAAGAAAATCGTTTGATGTGCTCTCAAGGTTGATATGTATACATGATTTACCCATTAATCTTGTCGGTGTGATATGAAATAAAATATGGAATTCCAAGGAAAATCTTAAAACCATAATGAAAATAAGAGGAGATTTACATTTTTCTAAAATTGTGGAATGGAAAAAGAAAAATAATTCTTTAGGGGACAAGTAAATGTTATAATATTTGGAAATATGTTCAACAGGAAATTGACTAGCAATGTGATTATAAAAAGATAAATAATAATGAAAATATAAAGAAGGGTGAAAAAAATGCACCTACAACCCTTCAATAATCAATGTGAAAGGTAAATGGGAATTATTAAAAATAATTCCAAAACCAAAGTGTTATTGATGATGGTTAATGAAATCAACCACTTATTTCGATAGAGAAAAGAAAATTGCATGCGATAATTACTGATGATGTGGAGTATGAAAATGAACTAGTGAAATCCATAGTTACTATCCACTCTTATAAAGATAATATTTAATTTTATTTTTGATCCAACCAATCTTTTATTTTTAATTATTTTTATAAGGGTTTAGAAATATAACCTCAATAATTAGATGTTTAGTTATCTTTGGAAACTCATAATGGTGCAATGGTATCATCATAAGATTATGCTTCTATGGTTGAACTTTGTGGGAAATTGAATCATTCAAATATTGTGACCAGTACTTTAGTATAATTTGACGTGATTATTGTAATGTATTGGATTTTTATATTTGGATTTCATAACAATTTCTAGGGATGGGAAGTCACATTTAATATTCTGAGTGAATCGATGATCATCTATCAAGGCACTGATGAATATGAACTTCCAATTGAAATTAATTTCATCCTGTGGTTATTATTTTCATTAAAAAAATGTTATCTATCTTATATGGATGGTGAGAAAGACACTATTAAGGATAAACCTATTTTATAAGTGTTTTTTATATATTACGGAAATAATTGTTATGTCCTCCACAAAATTGTGATGTTGAGTTTTCAATAGAACTCATAACTAGTAATATTCATATTTTAAGGAATTCGTGTAGGATAAACCCAATTGAGATGTTGTAATTCATGAAGAAAATCCTATAAAATCTTGAAAATGGATTCATATTCCCTTGTACATCACCATAGGGTACACCTATTATTTTTTGCGAAGAAGATAGACAAATAAATGTGATGTTATAATGAATATCCAGAACATAAAAAGATCATTATCATAAACTAATATCCTCTCTCCCATATTGATGAATTATTATATCAACTACGTAGAGCTCTATAGTTTTATAAGACTGATCATCATTCTGTATATCTTTAATTCAGAGTAAAGAATGACGATACAATGAATACGAATTCTTTTATAAGGTATGAACATAATGAGATTACAGGGATGCCATTAGGTCTTACTAATGTGGCTTGTATATTCATGGATTTATTGAATATGTTATTTAGAGAATATATTGATCTGTTTGTGGTAGTAATTGTAGATTATATTTTTTATAATATATGAGAAACAAAGAACATGAATATCACACGAAGATCTCATTAAAGACCCAGAGAAAGAAGAATCTTTATGAAAAAATCACCATGTGTTAATTCTAGTATCAAAATGTTCCATTTTTGGGCCACATATTATCAAGAGAGGTAACATATTTGGATCCAAAAAATATTGATGTTTTTAGAAGTTATCTATAGAAAAAATCATAACTGGGATCCATATTTTCTTGGTTTAGTAAGATATTATCAACATGTTGTTAAATATTTCTCACGAAAATCTAATTCACTCAATAAGATGATTCATAAAGTATTTATGTTTATGTGGATGGTGGAATGTGAATAAAATTTCAAGCAGTTGAAATGATGGTTAGTTAATTAATCTATGGTCACACTACCATATAGAAAATAAAGTATTATGATCTATAGTGATTCATCCATGAAGGGTATAAGATGTGTTTTCACGTAAAATGGTATGGTGATATCTTCTTCTTCATAGAAATTAAAAATCCATGATACAAATTCCCAAACATATGATTTAGAGAAATATTTGGTAGTTATTGAATTGCTAATATGGAGGCATTATCTTTGTGGAAAGGGTGTTCCATATAGACCAATGACAGAGGTTTAAAGTATATTTTCACTCCGAATGAGTGGAATATGCACGAATGAAGATGGTTTCAGTTTATTATTGATTATGATGTCTCAATACATTACCACCTTGGGAGAGTGAACAAGATAAAAATAATTTAACTCAAAAGGATCATTCTATCTTATCTAGGATGAGGATAAAAAAAGAACCAATATTTATTGATTTATAATGGATGTATTTGGAATTTTTAAAGTATGGGGAAAACATCATTACGAACAAATGAATGTTCAACCATACATGGAATTGATGATTATGGAGGCACATAAGGAAATTGTAGAGCTATAAATGAATGTGAGATATTTTCTTTAGTTCAACTATTATTATGATGGAATAATAAGATTATAGAATCTCTTTTATGTCCCACCCATACTATATTCAAAGAAAGAGCTATTTAATGAGGCTTATAGTTTATCACTATATATCCATCATTGAAGCCCAGAGATGTATATGGACTTGAATTAGTATTTCTGGTAGGATGACATCGAGAATGATATTTCAAAATATATATCTCAGTTATTTGTTTTTTAAGAAGTTAATGCTGACAGAAAAAATTCTAAGGGGATGTTACAACCAATACCCTTACTCGAACGCATATGGGTAAACATCACCCTTGATATTTTCATGGTACATTCTAAAACAACCAAAAACCATAATGTTATATGTGATATTTTTTGTCTCCTTATAATGTATTCACACTTAAGTGATATCAGATATGATTTATCTCTTAATCATATTATCAAAATAAATATTATGAATGTGGTGAGATTTCTTAGAGTACCACTTTCTATTATATCTGATCGAGACACATGTTTTAACTTGATGTTTTGTAGAAGTATCTAGCATGCTCTATATATAGTGTTATGTTTTCGAACTACTTATCACTCTCAGATAGATGGTCAATATGAGACGACAATTCAATCTCTTAAAGGGTTGTTGAGAGATGTCTTTAAATATTTCCAAGGATGTATGGATCAAAACATTACTTTTGTAATAGTTTCTTATACCAATAGATTTAACACCAATATTCAGATGGCTCATTATGAATCCCTCTATGGTAATATGTGATTAAATCCAACATTTTGGATTGAATTTTTGGAAGTAAATATATTGTTAATTGAACATTTTGAGTAAATAGAATAGTAAGTTATATTTATTAAACATCTAGAATATCATCTTAGAGTGGAAAAAAATGTTATACTGACAATAAAAAAAGAACAACATTTTACATAGCTTGACAATGTATTCATACAAATATCTCCATGGAAAAGTGTGATTAGATTTTTAATGATGGGAAGTTATGCCCGAGGTATATTAGTCCCATTTAAATTCTTGTTCATGTTGGTAAGGTATCTTATTGATACATGCTTACACCGAATCATTCTCAATTAAATGATGTATTCCATATATCCCTCATGAAGATGTATATAATTGATCCATCAAATTTTCTAAACTCATAAGTTGTACCACTGGAGCAAGATATTTGTTGTGAAGAGAAACCAGAATAGATTCTGGATCATAGAGACAAAGTTCTACAAAATAAGAATACTCACTTAGTAAATGTACTATGGTAAAACCACTAATGGGAGGAAGTTCTGTGGGAACTTGAATATGTGATGTGGTAGTAGAACCCTCATCTATTTATATTAGAGTTACAAATTTCAAGGGTGTAATTCATTTTAATGTTTGTATAATGTAACACAAGGATATTCTCAATAAATATTTCTCTTTAAATAATTGTAATTTTTCAATAGTGTGTGTTCCAAGAAAATGTGTGTTTAAATAAAATATATAATATTATATATCCCTTAAAACCTATCCATTAAATTTTCATGAATAAATTTGAAAAATAAGTTTATGAAAAAATATTAATTTTTAAATAAATATGAATGCATTGGCATACATATAGAAAATTATTACAGAAGTTTTATTAAAATTACATTATTTTTCAAAATAATTACGATTACCTCATAAATTGGTTGTATACTTTTTATATAAAATATATAAACCAAATTTTAAAAAATTAGTTTCATTTTTGAATTTTAGACATCAAAATTAAATTAATATTATTTTAATATAATTTTATTAAAACATTTATTTTTTTAAGGAATAAAGAGAAGAGTAATTTTTATTAAAATTGAATTATACTTTAAATTTATTAAAAAGAACTAATTGGATATTATATTGGTTTTATATTTTAAAATAGTAAATTTATTAAAAAAATATAAAATTATTTTTTATGAAAGTGATTTTATATAAGAATTTATTATCAAAATATTATTCCATAAAACGGGAATTTTCCGGAAAACTAGTTTTTCATTGAATTTTAACTGTTTAATATAAAAATTAATTATGAAAGTTCTTTATTTTTAAATTTATTATAGTTGATACTAAATTTATATTCATAATTTATAAATTCATTGAATATTTATCTTTTGTTTTTGGCCAATATGAATTCTATCCTTGGTAATTTTTGGTAATACAATAATGGGTAAATTGGTTAATTTTGTTTAAAAATTAAATTACAAGGACTATAAAATTACCCTAACACATTACCAAATTTAATTGGATGAAGATAATTCATCCCTTAATAATTAAAGATCTTACATACGTTTTTAGGGGATACTTTCCAAGAAATTGGCTTATATAATATTTAAATTAATTAATTAAAACCATGCCACTTTCTTTGTTTTAAATATCCCGTATGTGTCCACATGGGAAAAATGATTGTAATTAATTAATATAAATATAAATATCTAACTTCATATACTTAATTTTATGATAAAAAAATTTCTTTTCCATTTTCCCACTAGATGGGAAAATGATATTTAAATATTTAATTTAATAAATAATTAACGATGTCACATTAATGTTTTAAATACTATATCATTTTTTAATCTATAATTACCCAAAATGTATAATCAATTATAAATATTATTATAAAATATAGAGTATTTTTATTCATCATGGTATTTTCTTTCAAATTTTAATGAATAGATATTTATACTAAATAATTATGCTACACTAATGTAGTATTTATTTTATTAAAGGAATGATCAATTAAATAAAATTAAAAATACTAAAATAAGAAAAATTTGAGATAATTAATGTTATCAACAGATTTTCTTGATTTCCATTTAATCTTCTAGATATATCAAAATACATATTTTTATGTAAATGTGTTATATTTCATTTTTTTAAAGCCCAAGTAATTAATATTATCAAAATTGGCAGTAATGATTTTTTTATCGAAAATATATTTTATAAAATTATTTAAACATAAAAAAATATACAGGAAAAAAATTACTTAATGGTCTAAAATATGATAAATTGTTCATATATGGTCAAATTTTTATCACATTAGTAAAACATACAACTTTTTAATATTGAAAATGATGTTACAATAATTAAAATTAAAAAAGGTTAAATAAGTGTTTATCAAAATGAAAAGGTATAAATAATAAAAAAAACATATCAGAAATATATTTGTGGTTTACATTAAAAACATATATAATCATATTTATGAATAAATTTATCTTCTTAAGGTAATTCAATTGAGATCTAATTTCTTATAAATTAATAAATTTTAAATTCTACAAGATCCCCTTACCTAAATTATAAAATAGAACCACCTCTCTTAGATATTCACATCACATTGATCCTTCAATATCATCCATACTCTACAAAATTGTATTCTCAACATTCTTATACACATTATAGAGCTTCTGGTATTCTCAAAAGACCAACCGAATTGCCACGAAGGGGAGATCTAAACAATGATCACCAAAAAATATTTAATCATCTTTACCAACTATTTCAGGAATATTTATTCTTCTACTCACTCTTCATTTGTGATATTAATTATAAATTGGTAAATATAGTGTCACATATATTTTACGATTTTTTCATGATTATTTAACACCATATTCCACATTTTATCTATCCTATGAAAAACAAAATCACCATGCATGTGTACGCACAGTTTACGATCTCCATGTTGTGGTGTAATCTGCTTGTCTATCACCACTTTACATGGATGGATATACTAATGGATATGATAGATATTTATAATAATTACATCATTATATTTATTCCAAAAATATATATACCATCCACTTCTTTATCCTTTTACCATTAAGGGAATAATATCATTGCTCTTGTGTATGCACGACCTACTGTCACTACATTGTGATGTGATTTATTTTCCAAGATAACCATTCCTTAATGGTTATATAAATGAAAATAATGATCAAATATTATATATATTAATTTAATATCATTCCTGAAATGATGAAACTATATACTATTAATAGGAACTATGACTTATAAAATAAAACATGCATAATAAAATGCAGTAGTTAACACCTGAAATAAGTGGAGTAATGAAATATTTTTAACAAATTGGTGATTAGATGATAAAAGAGGTTCATATATGAAATAATAAATAAGAATAATATTATGGAATAATTTAATGAAATTATCTAAACAATTATAAAATAATTTCATATATGTATGAAGGAAATCAGGCATATACTAAGGGTTTATTTCATAATCTTGTTATTAGTTGACATTGTTTATATTTTGGTATCCTATGGAGAATATTTCTTTTCCATGATAGTGTTTCCTAAAAATTATTTCTATAATTTTTATAATATTATTCCTCAATTTTTTATAATAATTTTTAATAATTTTTAAATTTTTACTGAATAATATGATGGAATTTTTTTCTATTTTTCAGAGAAGGGTCTTTGTGGCTTTTTCGAAAAAATTACTAAAGGAATTTTTTTATCCTATATAGAATGAACATATTTTTATTATTTCAGGATTGACTAATTTCATGAACCTTAGACAGTAATATTTCAAGGTTCCTCAATAATAAAATGATTTTATTTTATAATTTCACAGCTATAAAAAATGTTTTGAAAATGAAAAGTATATTTTTCATTAAGAATTATTTCATGTGATCTCTCAAAATAATTTTCCATATTAGAAAATGTTATTTGATTATTCTTATGTTTTATAATGGGCATATTCCAATGTTAACATTCTCCAAATTTTCCATAATATTTTATGTTTATGATGGTTTTATTTTTATTAATTATGTTTCTTTTCCATAATTTATTTGTTGATGAAATATTAAGGAAGATCCGTTATTTTTCATGTTCTAATATGATGAATTCTTTATGTGTCTATGCCCCATATGTGTGTGGGTATCATTATGTTATGGGTGACATCTATATCTCCCTCCAATTAAATTGGTAAATTTTTATATTTCATGAGATATACAGGTCTAGAATGGGACATGAACCTAATTTAGAAATAAAAAGACTGTATGAGAAGTAATATTGGTTCAAAACTATAGGGCAAAAATTAAGAGAGAAATAAGTTCAGTAAAGTACTTTTTCCACTATAATGGACATGGAATTTATTCTTGAATAATTTTAAATTGAATTTCTATTATTATATTTCTTCCACAATTTTATTACTTATGTTATAATCCCATGAATTGATTTATTTATATGTTGATCTTTGATTTTCATGGTATACTTTTCAAAAGTTATTTTAATTTTTTTATTACATTATGTTTTTGTTACCACCATTTATTACCCCAAATAGGAATCCGAAAATGAAATTTTCTTATGTTTATCTTTCCTGGGGTATTAATAGTGTAAATATATAATATTTGTCAAAAGGGGTTCTTTTTATGATGGAATAAGTGGGAGATGATGAAGGTGTTTTATGAATCTGTTTTTTTTTTGCTTCCAAGTTTTCAAGGACACTATTAATATATAGTTCTTGCATGGATTAGTTATTCCATGTAATTAATATACCTCTATTTATATGTAATTTTCATGTATGAAAATTATTGGTATTTATAGTGTCTAGGGTTTCCTAGTCACTTAAATATCACATGATGATTATGACACCCAAAAAACATGTGATCCATTGATGGTGGCCCATAATGTACTCTAGGAGTACACATACATAGACATGGCTAGTCACTTGATATGTTCTATAACATGAAAAGTGTAAACTAGATTGATTTGGAGAACATGGCTTTTCCCTAGGAGGATAATACATGCCCTATGGTACCCTTACATGTCATGTAGTACTATATAGACAATGATTTTTTTAATGAAGAGTTCATAGTCTGCATGTCAGGTGAGGAAAAATGCCATGTAGAACCCCTGAAACACCATATAGATATTTATGAATATTCTTACACCTATATATCGTTTGTTTTACATTTTTTTCATAAGAGTATCCTATCATGAAGGGTTTTTCATGTAGAAAATGTTGTTTACCTTTTAATTATATTTAGAGAAATGATAAGTGATGTTTCTAGAATGTTATTTCTATAGATAGTGTACAAATATGATAGTGATCCAGATGGATCATCAGGTAGGGTCTGTGGATGGTACTCCCATATACTTTCGATAATGGTTTCATTTTAACAATCAATTTTGAATAAAAGATAGGTTTCATATCCTATCTATTGAAAACCTATAGTTGTACTTAAGGCATGTGTCTTGTACCTATTGATTGGAACTATAATATTGTATCATGGCATGAGTCCTCTAACTATTTAGCGGATCCCTCTTATTATATCGGGGCAAGGGTTCTCTACCAAATGAGTGGAACCCACTTGTTGTGTCAGGGAAAAATCCCTCTACTAATTTAGTGGAACCCAAAAAATGTTAATCAGGAAAGGGTCCACTATCTAATTAGGGGAACCCTCATATGGTATCATTTTAGGGTTACTCTATCTACTTAGTGGAAACCTCATGATTTATCATGGAAAGTGTCATTTAACTATTGAGTAGAACCCTATAATGGTATCAGGTCTTGGGTTCTCCCTCTAATGTGTGGAACCCTCCTATCATTTCATGTAATATGTCCTCTATCTATAGAGTTGAACACTCCTTTAATATTAGGGTGTGGGTAATCTACCTATTTTTTGGAACCCTCCTATTATATCAGAGATTTTGTCCTCTACCATCTAAGTGGAATTCTCATGTTTTTTGAGGGAATTATACACCCACCTAATGTATGGAAACCTCCTCTGGTATTAGGATATGGGTCATCTACCAATTTAGTTGAACCCACCTATTACGTTATGGCATGGGTACCCTACATAGATATTTTGTCTCTTTGACTATACAATATAGTGGAAATGTGTGTTTCTATGCAATTACTTCTTTGGGTATTCACATGAGAATCTAGTCATCAATAATGGACCACTTTAAAATTTTGGTAGAATAATCATCCTATGATGGACTATGAGCTGAAGATCCAATTTCCCTATAACATGGTATTTTAATGAGAATATAACCTTTTTTGGGATTCATTTCCATATTAATTTTGGATTAGATGAAAACATCTATCATATCTTCTACTTCTCCCACTTCAATTTTTGGGGCGCACTAATGGGTACGTATATACTAACCCATTAATGGTAATTTATCACATGTTTCTTATAATATGATGACATTGAATAGTTTAGAATATAGTTTTGAGTAACATATGGATATCCAAGTTCATTATAGTTCCCATACCCTTTTACACATATTATTACATGATTTCCAGAATACATAACAATTAAATGCAAACCAAGAGTCATAAAGTCTAGTGCAATTGGAAGATTACATACATAATTCAAAAAAACATGGAAACAAAATAAAAAATTTAATATTTAATATTTATATTGAGATCATACCTTCCATTGAGCCCTTATATCTGCATAAGATAACATGAGGAATACATGAACAAACGGTTGAGCTAAAAAGACTGGTAAGGGAATATACATATGAATAAATCATAACACAAGGGTTATAAAGAATAACATGATGACATAAAAACATGGAACATGAATAAAAACAAATAAGAACAACATTTATAATGTGGAATCATATAAACATGGAATCATATATATGTGGCTGCAACATAAAAAATGACTTAAGCATGAGTCAAGGCATATTGCACACAGATAATTAGTCAAGGCTATCCACCGAGATCTCTGCAAAAGAAGTCTCATGAGTCAAAACATTATCCAATTTATTTAAGAACTATCTAGGTACACCCATAATAACCTGTTTATTAGTATATTTTACACATATAGAATAATACATAAGTAATCAAATATAATCATAAGAGTTACTCGTGAAACAAATTTGGAATCATAATCATTTTAAAAGGCATATCAAGAAGGGAATATTACAATTTTTACCATAGAAGGATGGATATAAATAATATATGGGAATTCATAAGGGAATAAAGGATTATATCATGATATTTTATGTCAACCTAAACATAAAATAGTGTTTATGGAATTTAGTAAGAAATCATTTTAGTATAGTTGAATGTAATATATTAATGATTCTTGGAAATGGAAAAGAAATAATTGATTTTATAAAACTAGAGTTGAAAATATAAGGATTTTCATGATAAAATGAGTAACTATATAAAAATAATGGAGGACTAAAATTGAAATGGAATTTAACATGAAAAAGGGAATGAAATCAAGATTTTTTAAATTACTAGGAGTTCTTATCGGGAAGAATTGAAAAGGGGTCCTTTTTAAAAATTGTATTTCCCCATCACAGAAGGATGACACGACATGGATAAAAAAATTAGAACATATAAAATGGGTGTATAATATGTAAATAAAATTAAATAATCATTATATGGTTATCGATAGTGAAAAAGAAACCCTAGGTAAAAATAGAGGTTCAGAAAGGATCATTTAGACTATGTTAGAAACGGTTCAACACTTGATCTTAATTACCTGAATAAAAAAAATAGATTCATTAATTAATTATAAAAGAAATCTATACACATGTAATTGATTTATTAAAATTATATAACGTTTATTTATGGATTTTTTATGAGTTATAGTTTACAATTTTATCGATCGAGAGTGTTTGTTTTATTAGTTTTCATTACTAGTTCACCTGTATTTGAGTATGGAAGTTCATGTAGAATGTGTATAATTAACCAAAATTGAAATTAACATTTATTAATAATAAAAGATAAGTGTAATTGGTCTAATATATTATTTTTTTTCACATGTTGATGAATCATTAGAAAATTTTTTAATTATAATAATTTAGATTAATTTTAGCAGTTTCTCAATAACAACAAACTAGTTTTGATATATTATTTAATATCATGTATATATAATGGATCAAGAACATTAAATAAGATAAAATGAATATTTAATAATCTAGTTTAACAATAAAATGGTTTCAAGACTATCCTTCAATATAGAAATAGAAATTTATAACCCATCATCCTTGAATGTAATAAATTAACACATTGCAAACGATGTTTTGGTTGTTATTCGAAAAAACGAGAGAGGAAATAATTGTGATATATTCTTCCATAATATTATAAAAACTAATTTATTTATAATTCACTATATTTATCATTCAATTTGGATGTGTGTAGGTGGGAAGAAAAAAGGAAATAATAACTTGAGAAGAAAATACAAGAAAAGGAAATAGAAATTTACCTCTGGAATTTTTCAACATTGAGGACCTCCTTAGGGAAATTATTTTTGTATTTTGTTGAGAAAAAAGTACATAAGATCATGGGAGAGGGGTTTAAAAAGATAAATTAGTGTAATTAATAAGAATATAAAATCTTCATAGGATTGAGGCGAAGTGCTAGCGAGGGGAGGCATTTATAGATGAGGAGACGAGTGTTTTTTCATTATTTTACACATTGAATTATTACCTAGCCTCAAGCTATGAATTTCTTGAGCATTATCATAAAAATATTAAAATTATGAAGGGTAATTTAATATTTTATTCTCATATCAGCCATACATTTTCAATGACCCAAAAATTTAGGTATTTATGTTGTATTATAAATTATCATATTTTATTATTCACCAAAAATAAACTATTTTCAAAAATTCCCAAAAAAATCACCCTAAATTTTTTTCAATGTGCGTAATTATATAATGAACTCCATTTTATTAAAATAATATTCTAAATAAGTGAAATTTAATTTTAAAAAATCAGCATTTATGAGAAAAATACGAATTTTAAAATTATAACTAATTTTATAACACTTTGACAAATTGATTAAGGCATCAAGAATTATCTTAAAATAATTAGACAAAAAAAAATATGTATTTCTTAATATATTTAATTATAGTTGACTTTCTGTTAAATATTTCAAGTATTCATAAATTGTAATTAAATATTTTTGGCTTACTAAAATAGAAATACTTAATTTATAATATTTAAATCATTTATTTAGGTACTATGTGATATAATTATATCATTTATTCATTGGTTAGATGCCTAAATTTTTTATATCCTTTTATGGGTGATGTTTCTATTAATTTGGCCAGTTTACTATTTATATGTGTCAAATTACTATTCCTACAGTGAAGTTTCATTTTCATCATCATAGGTTCTTTAACATATATAAATACAACTTATTTCATTCATTACTAATTCATAAATATTTTATTGTGTAAAAAATTCGATTTTATTCGGTTTATTCTATATGTTATAATTATAAGAAGTGAACTTCCAATTATAAAATTCAGGGTTGTTAAATTATTCCACCTTTATGAAATTTCTCCCTCAAACTTTTGTATTACAATGTATTGGGAAAACATGTGAGGGTACTTAATCTTCATCAATTCCTCTTGTTCCCATGTTCCCTCAACATAGTTATGGTTCTTCCATAGTATATTAACAAGGTGAGTAGTCTTATTACATAGAACTTTTCTCTATAGTCCAAGATCTTTTTTAGCTGCTCCTTGTAAGAGGGATCATTCTCAAATTATACCACCTATAAATTTAGTACATATTAAGCATCCATTATGTACTTCTTTAATAGGGATACATAAAATACATTTTTTACTTGATATATGGTAGGTGGAAATACTAGTTGACAGTCCACAACTCCATCATTCTCAAGGATATAGAAGGGGATAATGTACCTTAAACATAGTTTCCCTTTCAACCAAAATATCAGGATCCTCTTCCATAGATATATTCATTGTAATATGATGTCTCCAACCTTAAACTCAAGGTCACCTTGATAATTATCAACATAGATCTTATAAGGACTTTGGGATGCTATGATGTTTTGGTGAATGGTTTTCACCTTCTCCCCTATTTCTTGGAGCATTTCATGTCCTAAAAGCATACATTCACTAAATTCATCCATAAAAACTGGTGTTATTCATATTTTCCCATAAAGATATTCATATGGATTTATTTGGATGCTTGAGAGGAAACTTTTGTTATAAGAGGACTCGACCAGAGGAATATGTTGGTTCCATCATTCCTGGAAGTCCATAAAATAATCTCTCGAAATGTATTCTAGTGTATGAATCATCCTCCTAGATCAGATATCATTTTGATAATTATTGACATACTTATGTTCTGCTCGTTGCATAGAGCATACTAAAATCATTTCAAGAACATTGATGTAAATCTCGGATCTTGATCAGATGAAATTGATAGTTGTAATCCAAACATAAAAACCACTTCTTTGAATTATATTAATGTATGTTGATCAAGCAATAAGTTATCTACAATTTTTATAAAGTGATATGTCTTTATTAGATGATCCACAATATCCCATATAGTATAGTTTTGGAGGGATGTATTTGGATATCCAATGAAAATGTCAATGGTAGTGTTTTATAATTTCTATGTTGGTATGGGTAACAGACACATCATCCCATTAAACATTTTCCATTCGGCCTTAACAATCTAACATACCAGGAAAATTGATGTCTTCACAAGAATCTACATTTTAATATTGTCCCACCAATATTTTTCTTAGTTAAATTAATTCATTTCTATGTTCCTTAGGTGAATTGTAAAGGGTGAGCTATGTGCACCATTCAGAAGATCCTTGTTTATCTTTGGATTAGATGGGATACATAGTCATGACCAAAATCTCATAAATCCTTCCTCATACATTTTGAACTTTGAGGATTTTTCTTATCTCATTGATTACACCTTCTTATGAATTTATAAATCCTTTATTTTGGAATCCTTTATTTTCTCCATAAAGGATTGTTGAGAAATTATTTAATAATGTATTAATGATTTTCATTCCTTAATGATTTCTTTGTCCGTCCATTGCAAATATAAGAAGATTTCATCCTTCTTAATAATCATTATTGACACAGGTAATGTATCGTTTATACTTAGTGTATCTGCTACCCTATTTTTCCAACAATGATGATAGTGGATTGAAAAGTCATAATATTTGATGAGATATAACAATCTCTAATGAATAATATTAATCCGATTCTACGTTAATATATGACATAGAATCTAATGGTCAGTGTATAACTCACACTCCCCCCCATTGATATAATTTAAAGGCATTTTCAATGAAAATATCATAGCTACTAACATTGAATAATGTTTAGGATAGAATTTCTCATGTATTCTCAACTTCCTTGAGTCTTAGGATATTAATTTATCATTTTACATTAGTAAAAATCCTAATAGATTTTTTTAAGTATCGTTATACCCCACAAAGAGTTCCCCCGCATGTTGGTAGTGTGAGAAAAGGTACATTGATAAGCCTTTTCTCCAATCTTTATAGCAGTCATGACATTCACTAGTCAATAAAAAATTAAATCCATTTTGAGTTCACTTGGTTACTAGGTTTTACAATCATGTGATGTTCCTCAAAAATTTTTGGTAGTAGCTCAATAGATAAACAATGTTGTGGATATCCCTTACTGATGATGGCCTAGGATACTCTCTAATATCCATTAAATTAGAAGGGTCTAAAGATATCCCATTACTACTGATAACATTCAACAATTATGATACATCATCCATATATAACTCTTATTTACAGTACATTTCATAACATTTCTATCTTCGCAAATCCTTTAAAATAACATTAAAATTATACTCATGTTATTCCTTACTCTTGGAGTATACTTGAATAGAATCAATAAACACTACCCCAAATTTGTTGAGGTAATCTTGAAAGACTCTAATCATTATGTAAAGGAAAATTTTTAGGGAATTAATTATTCTGAAATGAATCCCTATAAACTGATATTTTCCAAACATTATTAGAAAGGTAGGTTTGGGAATCTCTTCTTTCCTCACCTTTAATTGGTGATATCCTGACCGAATGTCCAACAGAGAAAAACAACTGGCCCCACATAGCTAATTAAACATGCCATATATCCATCATAGGGGATACATGTTAATTTTCATTTCTTTTTGAGCTCGTGATAATCAATTTCGAGTCACGTTGATCGATCCTTATTGTTGAAAAAGAGGAATGGTACACTCTAAGGTGAATCACTCAACATATAAAACACTTTTTCAGATTATCCTGTAATAATTTCTTCAATTCTTCTAGCTCAACATTTTCCATTTTATATGGTTTATTGGATATAGTAAGATATCGAAGAAGAAGTTAAATAGTTAAATCAACCTGATGATGTAGAGGACGACTATTAAACTCTTTGGGGAATACAACATAACACATCAGTGATTTCTTTTCTTAACCCTTTCGTATTTATTGTCCATATTCCCTTCTCTTCGTCATTTGAAGAATCTCTTGGGTCCCTTTATGTAGTTTCCAGGATGCTTCTGGCAACAGTTTTGACGTGTGGGATGTCGGGTCTTCATTCAATCTGGGGACTTATCACCCATATTAATCTCAATTTTCTTCAATTTTTCTTTGGTCCCATTTGACCACTTAGAGTCTCTGATATCCATTTCCACATTTAGGGAACAATAGAAAATCTTTTAATAATTTTTGATGTTTCAAATCATGATTTTTTTCATAGTGATAGATTTAGTACCTTAAAGAAGTGATCCACCTTTACTTAGGTGTTCATGAATATGATTGAGGAATATATTTCAAGCCTTGTGATGTTTGTTCATATGCCCTGATAGACTCATCTTCCTTTTTATTTTTTCTGGGGAATTCTCTTTTCAAATTGTGGCATAGGGTTCGGGGAAAATATTTATTTTAAAATATTATCATCAAACCCTTCCAATCCCTTGAATTAATTTATCCTTGGACATCATGTTTTTGACCAGTTTCAACCATTGATTAGATTCCCCATCAAAATGATATTCCTCCAGTACAACATTCTCTTCTTCTGAGAATTGGAGGATATAGAATATATTCTCAATGTCGTTAATACACTATTTTGCACGGAGGGGACCATAAGATCCACTGAACATAGTATTCCTTTTACGCATCAAAGATTTGACCTCAATGTGTTCTCCCTTTAGATAAGGAGGGTGTTTCTCATGATTCAAGTTAATATTCAAAACATGAGCCAGTTGAGAATGTATTGTTATTATGTTTTGAGCACCATTTCCCATCATATTTGTATTAGAATTTGGGAAATCATCACACTTCCAATAAGATTGAGTATTGGGGTGATTTATTATATTCCCATCCATTAACTAAGATAAAAAATCACAATTAATGGGATATAATACTTACCTAATAATCATAATAAAAGGAAATTTTTATCATAAAAGGGATCAACTTTTAAAGGAAAATTTTATCCTATCATGTGATTACATAGGTTCAATATTGATTGTCCATGATTTCTATCAAAACATATTTTATTATGGGAATTTTTTGTTCCCTTAATAATCGTTTGTAATGAGATTTTGAATTTACTAAATAATATCCCCCTTTAGTATTATAGGGGAAGAACAAAGAGTGAACTTAGTTCAGTAATAGACTTTGTGAACTACAATGTACATGGCAGTGAGTCTTGACTAATTTTGAAATGATTTTCTATTTTTATTTGTATTCCAAAATTTGAATACATTTTTAATACTTCCATGAATGATATAGTTTATATATTGATCCTTTATATTTATTGTTTAATTTTAAATAGTTAGTTTATTCTTATTATACCCATATGCTTTTGTTTTCTCTCATATTACCCTCAATGGGAATCTGAGCTCACCCTTTTCTTATGTTTCTTTTTATGAGGGTATCATGAATGCTATTAGTTAATATTTTTAAAAGGGTTACTATTTGAGAAGGAATAATTAAGAGATGATGATTGTGTTTTATGAATCAGTTGTTTATGATTTCATGTTTTCAAGAACATTAAACCTATATGGTTGTTGTATGGTTTTTTATACTATGTAATTAACATTATTCAATTTATATGTAATATGTATGTTTTAAAATTAAGGAATGTTATAGTATCTAGGTTTTCCTAGTGAGTTAATAATCACATGGTGAGTGGGAAACCCACAAACCATGTGACATGTTGTGGTCGACCCAAGGTGTATTCTAGGATCACACAGACACAGACATGTCCAATCATGCACTATGTATTGGAACATGGCCAGTGTACATAACAAGATTAGGAGAAAAGGTCCTAGACCTAGAACGATGATACATTTCATGTGGTACCATTATATTTCATGTA
This sequence comes from Viscum album, assembly GCA_963277665.1. Classification (NCBI taxonomy): domain Eukaryota; kingdom Viridiplantae; phylum Streptophyta; class Magnoliopsida; order Santalales; family Viscaceae; genus Viscum; species Viscum album. Next base: position 192,323,730 of record OY728126.1, read on the forward strand.
TTACTACATAGAAAATAATTTTTTTAATTAAGGGGACACCGTCTAGAGGCTATGTGAGGAAAAACACCATATAGAACCCCTGAAATACCATGTACAAAGATATGAATCATCTACAACCCATAAATATCATTTATTTTAACTCGAATTTTGGCCTATGAGTAGCCTATACTGAGGGTTTTTTCATTTAGAATTATATGTGAAACTTTTCTATAGATTTTGATATGTGGTTAGTGATGCTCCAAGAATTATGCTTCATTAGACAGTGTACAGATATAATAGTGATCAGTGTGGATCATTATGGAGGGTTCAAGGATGGAATTACCCCATAATTCTTATAATTGTTTGAGTGTAATACTCCTTTGGTATCAGGGATATGTTCCTTTAACTGTCGAGTGAAACCCTCTAGTTGTATTAAGGCATGTGTCATGTGCCTATTGAGTGTAACATTCGAACTATATCATGGAATGAGTCCTCTACCCAATTAGTGGAATCCCTTTATTTTATTTGTTCAGGGTTATTCCATCGACTGAGTGGAAAATACCTATTAAATCAAGGCATGATCCCTCTACCAATTTGTTGGAACACTTCTATTTTACAAGAGAATGGGTCCCCTATCAACTTTGTTGAAACCTCATCGTGTATCAGTTCATGGATACAGTATATGCATAGTTAAAACCTCTTGTTTCTATTAGGTAATGTGACCTCTAACTATTGAGTAGATTCCTCCTATCATATAAGGGCTTGGGTCCTCTTTCAACTAATTGGAATCCTCCCCTAATTTCTTGGAATATTTCCTATATTTATAGATTGGAACCCTCCTTTCATTTTAGGGAATGGGTCATCTGACTATTTTTAAACCCTCCTATTCTATCAGATATTTGGTCCTCTTCCAACTATGTGGAATGACCATGTTACGTTAGGGAATAGGTTGTGAACCTATTGGGTGGAAAAATCCTCTTGTCTCAGGGCATGTGTCCACTACCAATTGAGTTGAACCCACCTGTTTTAAAAATTCATGGGTCCTATAAATATAGATTGTGTCTCATTAACATAAAATCATAGTGGAAAGGTGTGTGTCGAAACAATTTCTTTTTTGGGTCAATAAATGAGATTCTCATCATCCATAATGGACCTCTTAGTGGTTTTTGTAGAATCATTTTCCTAGGATTCTCCATGTGATGGAGATCCCATGTTCCTATCATATGGGATTATTTTTTTGAGAATACATCCTTTTTTGGGTTTCATTTTCAGTTTCATTTGTGTTGAGATGACTAATTCTATAATATAATATACTTCTCCCTCTTATATTTATGGGGTATCTACTGGGTATGTATATACTCACCCCTTCAGGTGGTTTGGTCGCATGTATCTTATCTTATGATAGAGATAAATAGGTTAGAATTTACCTTATAGGAATATATGGATATCCCGGTTCATTATAGTGACCCTATCCTTTTATACATATTTTTGCATGTTTTTAAGCATACTTGACCATTAAATTCTAATTAATGATCACAATGTCTAGTCTCTTTTGAAGATTATATACATAATTCAACAACATGGAAAAAAAATATTTTATTTAATATTCATAACGATATCATAACATCCTTTGAGCCATAAATCATCATAATATTCCATGGGGAATACATGAACAGATAGATGTGATAGAAAGACTAGTATGGGATTTTACATATGAAAAATGTATAGAATGTGGGTTCCAAACCGTAACATTATGAAATAAATAAACATGGATAATAAATAAACTTAAGGATAAGTTACATGTATATCATGGAATCATATAAACATGTTATCATATAAATTTGGAAACAACATAAAACAAGACTTAATCATTAGTGAAGGATTTTTTCACATGGAGTACAAGTCAAGGATTACAAACATGACCATTGAAATGAACAACTCATGAGAAAAAACATTGAGAAATTTATTAGAGAACTATCTCAGCACACCCCTAAAAACTAGTTCTTGAAATTTTATTGCACATAACTAATCATACATAAGTAATCAAAGATAAACATAATAGTTACCAATGGAATTAATTGGGTATCATAATCATGTAAAAAGGCATTTCAAAAGAGACTATAATAATGGTGTCAATGAAACGATGGATTTAAATCATACATGGATCTTAATTATGGAATATTGTTATATATCATGATATTTGATGTCAACCTAAAGTGAAAACAATGTTTATTAATCTTTAGAAATAAAACAATTTAGTACGGTTGAAGAAAAAACATACAAGATTATTTAAAATGGAAAAAAAATAATTTATTGAATAAAACCAAAATTTAACATATAATGTTTTACATGATAAAATGAATTATTTCAGAAAAATAATGTATAATTAAAATATATTAGGGAGTGCACACAAAAATGGGTAATAAAATGGGATGTTTTCTTTAATCAGGCTTTCTTATCGTGAATAATTGATAAGGAATCATTTTTAAAATGCATATTTACCCATCAATGAAGGATTGTACGACATGAATAAAATATTTTGGAACATATAATATGAAATTATAAGCTGTAAATAAAAATGAAGATAAATTTTATTTGTAAAGAGAGATCAAAAATAACTTAAGGAGAAATTATATGTTCATAAAGGATCCCTTACCTTATGTTCAAAACAATTCTACACTTGATATTAATTTCCTAAATAATAATATTTGTTTCATTAATTAATTGGTATGTAACATTTTTCTCATGTAATTGATTTATTATAATTTTATTAAGTTCATTTATGGACTTTTTGATGTGTTACATTGTGCAATTTTATCATTCAAGAGTTATAATTTTCTTAGTTTTCATGATCGGTTCGCTCGTATATGATTATAGAAGTTCATGTAGAATGGATATAATTCCCAATAATTGTAATTATATGTTACTAATGAAAAAAATATGTGTAATTGGTCTTATAAAATGATTTTTCAAGATATGATGATGGAGCTCTAGAAAACATGTTAATGATAATCGTTTAGATTAATTTTAGCGGGGATTCAATTATAGTGAATTAGTTTGGTTCTATTATTTAATATAAAATATATATAATGGTTCTAGAACATTATATAAGATATAATACATATATTATAATATGTTTCAACCATGAAAAGGGATTAATAACTTGACCTTATGATGGTAATAGACATTGGAAACCTGTTGTCCTTGAATGTGATAAATTAACACCTAAAAGACAATGTTTTCATTTTTCATAAAAATAAACAATTTTAGAAAAATCCGAAAAATTAACCATAACAATTTTTTGATTTCTGGAATTCAAAAATGAACTCCATTTTAGGAAAATAATATTCAAAATATGATAAATTTATTTTTTTTATAAATTCATCAATTACTAAAAAAATACAGATTTTAAAATTATAAGATATTTTATAACACTTTGGAAAATTATTTAAGGCCTCATAAATTATCTTCAAATCATAAGATAACAAAATATGAAATTTTTAATACATTTTATGAAAATAAATTTTCATTTACATTATTGAATTAATCACAAAAATTTAATTAAATATTGATTACTTATAGAAATACTAACACATAATTTATATATTTTATAATATTTATGTACATACACTATGATATAATGATATCCTAAATTCATTTTCTAGATGCATAATTTTTTTAATTACATTGTCCGGTTTGGTTACTATTCATTTAGCCAGTTTACTATTAATAAGGGTCAAATTACTATTTTTTAGGTCATGTTACACTTTCATCAGCAACAGTTGTTAAATTTTATAAATATATCTTATTTCATTAATAATTCGTTTATAAAGTTTTTAGTGTGTTCAAAATGTGATTTTATGTGGTGTATACCATATGACATAAAATGAGTATGGAATTTACCTTAATAAAATTATTGTTTGTTATAATTTTCCACCTTTATGAAATTTCTCCCTCAATTTTTTTAAAAAAATAATTGGAAAATAGTTGAGGGTACTTCTACTTCATCACTTCCTCTATTTCACATGTGTTCTCTTCATACATATGATTCTTAAATACTACATTTAAAAGGTGGGAAGTATTATTTCATATAACATTATCTCCATGGAAAAAATATCTTTATTGGATTCTACTCATAAAAGATATCATTCTCTAATTATACCACCACTGAATTTAGAACATGTGAAGCATCCAGTATGTACTTCCGCAAGAGGGATGTGTGGAATACATTTTGTACATGATACATGGTAGGTGGATGTTCATGTATATGGGCAATAACACCGATACAATCATGGATCTTGAAGTGGATGATGTACCTGGGATAAGAAACCCTTTCTACCCAACTCTTATGATCATTTTACAAAAGGATATGTTTAGGATTACAATGTCTCAAACATTAATCTCAATGTATCATTGATTATAATATGCATAGGTCTTGTATTGACGTTGGGCAGCCATTATGTGCTAGTGAATAACATTCACATTCTCCACCATTTCTCTGAGCATTTAATTTCGTAGTGACTTACATAAATTGAATTTTTCCCATAACATCAGTGTTAATAATAATTTACAAAAAATGAATACATATTGAGAAATTTGGATTCTCAAGTGGAAACATTTGTTGTATGAGAACTCGACCAGAGGAAAGTGCTGGTATTATCCTCTTTGGAAGTGTAAATAATATTTTCTCAACATGTCTTCTAGTGTATGAATAGTCCTCTTAGATTGGAAATCAGTTTGAGTATGATATAACATACTTATGTTCAGCATAGTAAATAGTTAATTTTGGAAGTTTTCAAAGAACATTGATGGGAATCTCATATCTTCATTGGATACAATTGATAATGTTACTCCATGAATAATAAAAAATTCATAGATTTACATTTGTGCATTTGGATCTTGTGAAAAGTACTCTAAAATTTTGATAAATTCATATGTATTTCTAAGATGATCCACAAAAACCCATATTATATTATTTCCTATTGATGCATTTGAAAGTCTAATAAAAAATTCTATGGTGGTTTTTTTCCTTTTCAATACTGGTACTGTTAATAGTTTCATCATCCCCTAGGGGGGTTTTCTTTTTTCCTCAACTTCATGACATATTAGGAAATTTGATGTATATTAAATGATCTATATTTTATTATTGTCCCACAATTAGTTCTATCCCTGATCCTGATACATTTTTGTGGTCCCTAGGAGAATAGTGAAGGTTGATATTTGTGAGTCATTCAGATGATCCTCCATTATCCTAGGATTTTAGGGTATACAAAGTTATGACCAAAATTTCATGAATCCTTCATCATCCATTTTGATCTATACAGAATTTTCTTTTCTTATGGATTACCTGTTCTTCTGAATTTTTTCATCATTTCAATGAGGATACTTTATTTTATTCATAAGGGATGGTTGAGAAATCCTTTAAAAAAGAATTGATGATTTTCAATCCTTAATGATTACCATTTTCAGACATTGAAAATATATGAATATTGGATCCAACTCAGTTATCGTTATTGACAAAGATTCTGGATCATTTTTATTAGTGCATCTTCCACATTATTTTCTTTACTATGATGGTATTTAATTTAGAAGTCATAATACATGATGACATTTAACCATCTCAGATAATTAATATTAATCTCCTTCTTTTTGAATATATATTTTAGACTCTTATAGTTAGTATATATCCCTCACTTCTCCTTATAAAGGCAATGCCACCATATCGTCAATGCAAATATCATAGTTGCTAACATCAAATCATGTGTAAGATTGTTTTTCTCATGGAATCTCAACTTCTTTGAGGTGTAGGCTATAGAATTATCATATTATATCAGTACATAGCTTAATACATTTTTTAGAGTATAATTTTACACCAAAAAGAGTTACCCACTAATTAGTAGTCTGAGAACGGGTGCAGTGATCAGCCACTTCCTCAATGCTTTATAGAAATATTTAAATTGATGAGTTTCTACCCACATAACTCCATTTCGAGAGAAATTGGTTAGTGGTTTTATCAATCATGTATTGTTATACATAAATTGCCCATAGTTCCTTGCTAGACTAATAATGTTTCGGATCTCCCTTATAGATGTTGTCTTGGTCCACTCTTCAATTTCCTTTATCGTGAAGGGGTCAAAAAATATACCATTGGTAGTGATAATATTCCCTATTAATGATACATCTTCCACCCAGAACACTCATTTATTGTACGTTTCAAAATGTTTCTCCAGTTTCAATGTATTTAGAATAGTATTAATATTCTACTCATGTTTTTCCTTACTCATGGAATATATCATAATAGCATCAATAAAAATCACCATAAATTTTTCAAGGTAATCCCTAATGACTCTATTCATTAATTATATGAAAATTTCAAAGAAATTAGTGAGTATTAAAGGAATAACTATGAACACATAGTGTCCACAACTTTTTTTAAATAAAGATTTGGCTATTTCTTACTTCCTCACCTTTAATTGGTGATATCCTGCAAGAAGTTCCACCTTAAATAAAATACTGGCCCCATGTAGCTATTCAAAAAAGTTTTCTATCTATGTTGGGGGATAATTTTTTTATATCCTGATTTTGTACGGTTGTGATAATCAATGTAGAGGCACATTGATCCATCATTATTCTTGAAAAGGAGGACTAGTGCACCCCATGATGAAGCACTTGACATATGAAGCCCTTTTCTATATTATCATGTAACTGTTTATCCATTTCTTCCGGCTCAACATTGGCTATTCTATAAGGTTCCTTTGATATAGGAAGAGATTGAGGAATAATTTCAATATATGACTCAACCTCTCGATCAATAAGAAGACTATGAAATAATTTCAGGTACACATGAGTGTAGTCCCTCACAATAGGCATGACATTGAGCATGAATCTCTCCATTGTCTTAATAAATTTAGATGGATAATGCTTTCTCATAAGGATATAATATCACCACTTTAGACTGTGATTCAATATGAGATTACTCATCCTCTTTACACTTATATATAATTAGGGGATTCATTGGGATGTGAAGCCTAATCTCTATTTCCCAACAGTTGATGTTTGCTTTGTACAACGATTTCCAACCCATCCCTAAAATATCATAAAACACTACCAAAAATGTTTGTCATGATTTCCTATGAGGTTCTCTCTAGAAACATTCACCGAGAAGGAGTTTTAAAAATTGTATGAAAGAATTTCCTCTTCTTGTGTTATCATAGAAAACTAAACCTCCATATTGGGAGGTAGTGTTTGAATAATTCTAATAAACTCCCATGATATAACTGAATGTTAATAACCAGAATGAAATACTGATATCACTATTCATGAATGTATAATCAGTATATCTATCACCAAATAATTGTTGGCCACCACTTTAGTAGTTGTGATGGAATGATCCATTCCTTGTTTCCATTTATTTGTTGTTGATGTCCTCAATAAACACTTGGATTTGGGAGGCAATTCATATAATACACATGTTACTTATTGATAAAAATTGAAATATAGGCAGAGTATTGATCTAGGCCTTCATTTATTATTCCGCATTAGTCAGAATATTCGTAACCCTTCATAATTTATTATCAGTATTCCCTTATATTCAATATTTGAAGAATATCATAGTTATTTTTTATAGTTTCTAGGAAGATTCCTTCCACAGTTTTTACATGTGGTATGTAGGTTCATATTTCCATTATGGGATTTATCACCCGTATTAAACTCCACTATCATCTATTTTTCACGAGGCCCATGTGACCACTGAGATTCTATGATATCAATTTCATCCTTCAGTGAACAAAATACAATATTTTCATAATTATTGAAGCCTAATATTACAAAATCATTTCATAGACATAGATTTAGTCCCAAAAGTAAGTGATCCACCTAAACATATTTTTTCATAACAAAGTCGAATGAATATCTCAATATCCTTGTGATGTTTGTTCACATTCTCTAATAGACTCGTCTTCCATTTTCTTCAATCCCTAAAATTCCCTTTCTATATTAGGATAGAGGGTTCAGGGAAAATAATTATTTAAATGAACGTTCTGGAAATCCTCCCAATATATGGAATAAATTTCCACCTTCAACATAATTTTTTTTTCAGTTTCCACTACTATCAGCTTCCCCATCAAAACGATAGACTGTCAGCACAATATTCTCTTATTATGAGAACTAGGGGACACAGAATATAATTTCAATGGTGTTAATCAACTGTTTAGCAAGGAGGGGATCATATGATTCACTAAAAATTGGAGGAATTCTCCACATAAATTATTATACCTAAAAATTCTATCCATTAGTAGATGGAGGGTCTTACATGTGATTCTTGTTATTCTTTATAACATTATCCAGTTTAGAATGTAAAGTCCAAAATTTGGAGAAACCATTCCCATCATATTTGGAATATCATAAGAGAAATCATCAAATTTCCAATCACGTTAATTGTTGTCCTGAGTTTTAATATTCACAACAATTATCTAAGAGAAATAAGGTACACTTAGGGGGCTATAATACTTAACAAATGAGAATAATAAAATGAAAATTTGGACATAAATCGATAAAAATATAATGGAAAAATATATACTAACATGTGATTATCTAGGTTTCAATATATGTTATCCAAGATTTTTTTGATAGATATACTTATGGTAATGTTTCCCTTAATAATGTTTTCTAATGAGCTTTTGAATTTATTAAATAATATCCAACCAAAATCCCAAAAACGATGAATAGAAAGACCCATTGTCATGTTCCAGATTACCTCGAGTAAAGCCCGGTTCACCTTGTTAGAGTTGTTACTCCTAATTACATATATTCTATAACAACACAAAAATTTAGTATTCAGAGAGGGATGTATATCCCTAATAAAACACTTACTTTATAATAACCAACATTTTGGACATTTTATCATACATAGTCTTATCCATAGGGTTCTAACTAGAGTTCTCTAGTCCAAATATTAAAAAAATATATTCCTTCCTCTGATACCATATTTAGTGAAGTAATCCTTATATAAAAATTATGACATGATTGTAATCATACATAACAATTAAATAAAAACAAAGTATAGTAAATTCTAGTGTCTTTGTAATATTTGATACATAATTAAAATAAATGCAACCAAAATAAAATATCTTTTCTTTAATCATCATAACGAGATGATAACTACTTTTGAGACCTTACATATACATATGATACCCTAGAGAAACCATAAATAAATGGATGTTATGAAAATTCCAGTAATGGAATAGGAAAATGATTAAATTATAAAAAAGGGGTTAGAAAGTATAACATAATGACATAAACCAAACATGGTATAAGAATAAACATAATAATGAATAACATGTATAATGTAGATTTATATAAACATGGTATCATAAAAATATTTATGAAACATACAACATGATTTTAGTATGATTCAAGGCTCATTGCATATGGAGCATGAGTCAAGGATAACCATCAAGACTGTTGCACATAGAGAACATGTCTTGGATTGTCGGCAAGTAAGTTGCACATGACGTCCCATGAGAATAAAAATTACCCAATTCATTGTATATATACTTGGGTTCACCCATAATAACATGTTTATGAATAGTTTTGACACATATAGAATCATATGCAATCAATCAAAAATTAACATAAGGATTTCCCATGGAAAGAGTTGGGTGTCATTATCTTGTCAAAAGGAATGTCAAAAGGGAATATCATAATGGTTTCCATGAAATGATGGATTTAACGAATATATGGATATTAATAAGTGAATATAGGAATATATCATGATAATTTATTTCAAATTAGAGTGAATACGGTGTTTATAAATCATTAGAAATAAAACATTTTAGTACAGTTTAAGGGAAAATATTCTGGATTATTTAAAATGGAAAATCAATTATTGATAGTAAAAAACCAAAATTGTACCAAAATAGTATTTCATTATAAAATGATTGATTTTAGAAAAATAATGGTGGATTAAAATATATTAGGAAATTTAATTGAAAATGTGTATGAAATCGGGATGTTCTTTTTAATCCGGATTTATTTTTGGGAAGAATTATGATTGGAAACTTCTTAAAACATGTATTTCCTCACCTTTGAATGTTGATAAAACATGGATAAAAGACTTTGTAATATTTAAGAAGAATATAAAATAAGTACATAATAGGTAAGAATCATTATATCGGTAAGGAGATAAGAATAGAATCCTGATTGAAAATTAGTGGGTTACTCATATAAATAAATACTAATTCAATGGATATTTTTAGTAGCTATATTTAAAATTTATTATATATATGTATCTTATATTTTTTTAGTTATTTTTTCATGTATAGAAATTTATAGAATACTTTTGACATAATTATAGAAAGGAATATTAAAATCCTAGAGGATTATAATTTCACAATCATTGGTAATCAACTAATGTATTAAAATTTACTATATTAACAATAGAATTTAAAAATCAATAGTATAGAAATTAAAATTATGATTTTTCATCAATAAGGGTAACCTTATCATAGACACTAACATACGAGAATAGTACAACTTCTTTAGAACATCACTTCACCAAGAGAAGATATTTCATGGGATAAAATCCATACATTATGAGAGACCTATAAATGAGTCTACTGAGGATGAATTGTCTCTCTATAAAAAACACATCAACAATGAAAATGATCAATATTTATTATTTCTACTATCTATTTTGACTAAGATTAAGGATGTTGATAAACTCATATATACATTTATTAATTTTTCACATATCTAATATCATTTTCTTATGAATGAGAGAAAATAGATATTTGAGATATCGAAGTCACTATACACATGAACGATTATAGAGTTAGTTCTAGTAGGACCTCATGGGGTTAATATTTATAAAAATATAGAGAAAATTTAAATCCTAGGTATTAAGATAATATACGAGTTTCACATAGAGCCCATTTTGGACTCCCAACCATATAGAATATATACTATCATTTCTAATTGTAATATGATAAATTTTGGGAGGTCCTTTATGGAACTCTACATTATTTTTCACCATCTTAATGACGAATTGGGGAATAATAAACCCATAAAACTCATATATATTAGTGTAAAAATCAAGGAAAATTTCACAAATACTCACATTAATTATAGGGGTTCTGAGCTACGAACATACAAAAAGATGAAGAAGCAAATACAAGAAAAGGAAAAAATCACAAACTTTTTTTTCATGTGAAAAACTGATTCACAGGAAGATGAAACTTATATGGAAAAGTCAAGGGGAATAATTTGGTGCATTATTTATTGAAATTTATGAATCATTATCTAATATATATATGTTAGATAATACCTGTGGTGATCACATACAAATAAAATTAGGAGAACCATGTTGATACCAGATGGTTTCCATAGGTTAGTTGGATTTTCTTGGCACCAATAGAGATTGGTTGTATGTTAGGGCTATTGGATATTACCAAATCACACTTCCAACATAACATATATTTATTTTAAAGAATTTCTAATAGATTAATAGTGTCAGAAATATCGTTATAATTTTTCACATATTCATAGGAATTATTTTTGGAAAAAATGATTTTTTTGTAATGATTTATTTTTTTATGTAATGGAATGCCCTAACTACTATAAAAATGTATTAGATTACTAAAAAGTTTATTATAAGATGATAATGAATTTTGTTAAGTTGACTCATATATCATTCAATTGTTCCATCATAATCGAGGTCATGTTAACAAGATAAAAACATAACTGATGTCTTGGTTGTTTTCAAGGAAATTAGTGCAAAAAAACCTTTTAGTGGTACATGTGAAAGGGATATAAAACATATATAATTATTCTCAATATAATCTGTGTATGATTTCATGGAAAAACTATAGGTTGATTTTCATACTTATATATTATTAAAAAACCTTTTTTAGATATGAATTTTTCTACTTAAGGATTCAAAAGTGAGAATCGTGGTAGAAATTTTTATAATTCATGAAAAATGTAGATAATATACTTGGAAATAAGATAAAAAAACATTATATCAGATTAATATAAAGAATAGCTTAGAAAATATTATAAAAATTAATATCCATGCCATATTTTATCCTAACTCACACCTCCTTTAGCACCAAAATTGAATAGGATATGTGAAAGGTGAAACCTAACCTTGTTTAACATAGTGGGGTTGATGATGAGTCATTAAAATAATTCATTATCCTTTTTTCAAATGCATTATAGTAAGTGGTGCCCACACTAAACCTGGTTCCAATTAACATGAAATGATACATACAATATGGTTTATTGTATAAAAATAATTCTATATTGTCAAAATTATTTTCATTGGGTTCTTAGGAATTTCAAGGTAAATTCATGAAAAAATTGGATCCATGGTGAATTATGTGTGAATTTATTGGATACTCTAAAAAATTGATATTACCTATAAAAAACCACATTAAACATTTTTAGTGGTTTAAATGGATATATACACTAAGAAGGATCACATAATTAAGAATTATATTCAAAGAATTATTGACTTATATTATTTTCAATATAAAGATACATTTGTGTTAGTATAGTCACAACATCCCATAGTCTACCTGAAAAATGTTTTTCCTCACCCAAAATTACTAAAAAGCACCACCGAATAGGTTAGAAAAATAGTTTATTATAGTGTTCTAGTCACTAAGGATTGTGAATAATTATTGATTAATAAAATTGATCTTATATCCTATAATTAAGAAGTACATATATTAGACGATACTAAATTGAATTAAGTTGTGATATCTTTGATGGAATCCATGAATCAGAACCAATTTTGTGTTATAGTCAAACCTGCAGTTTCTCTAATGGTTATTGGGTGAAATGGGGTGTTAAATACAAATCACATGGAATATAATGTATCTATAAATCATAACTTGTATCTGAAGGGTTGATTTTTTTTTAGGAATTTAGTACATTGAAACATTTCCTCAAGTTTCCTTGTTTACAGCCATCCTTACTCTACATTCCACACAAGATTTCAATTATAGTTATTTTTGCATAATTTATGTCACAATAGCTTTCCTTAAACAGAACCATGATGAGAATGTTAGTATGAAAAAATAAAAGTATTTGTTACTCCCTGATATTACTAGAAGGTAATGAAGTTTAAAAATCCATTTACGTATAAATTTATTAGTCCTTATAATTGAATTTTCATTTTGATGAATCTATGTGAGATTTTTGTTTCCTAGAAAACATATATGATATATGTCTCTATCTATGGTTTATTGGAAGTGTCATGTTTTTTCTGATATTATATTTCTATCATATATTTATTATTTATAAATGATTTACCATCTTTACTTCTGGTTATAGAATATTTGAAAATGTGTTTCAATATAAAGGTATCAGGTGAATGAAACAACATCCTTGGTATCAAGACTCTACAGAATGGATTCAGGAGGTTAATTATAATAATTCATGGTATATATTTTGAGTAGAAGTTGAAGATATTCAACATGGAACAATCAACGAGTGGACTTGTTTTATTGTCACATTACATTAATATCGTTAATAAAATGTTTCATCGAACACAATAAGAAAGAGAGAAAGAGATAAATAGAGGGTTGATATGTATGATTCCTTATCCATCTATGATAAGATCAATTATGTATAAAATATTATATACTATGCATTTTTTTTATAAATTTTTATGCATTAAAAGAATATATAAAGAGGATAAAGAGAGAAGTAATTTGATATTGTTCAGAATTCCATTAAGTATATGGGGAATAAAATATATATGATTATATTATAAGAAGTTTATGAGGAGATAATCATGATGTGATACATAGATGATAGTTTTCAGATAGATTAGGAAGATATGATATAAAAATAAGGATATATCTTTACACTCAGGAAAGGATATGCAAGATGTAATAGGTTTAAACTGCCATGCATGTCCCATTTGTCAATGAATTTTGAGTTTATTGAGGTGTTTGATACATCCATTGATGTAGTTTTGATTTCAGAATATTTCATGGAGCCTATTATGTTTATTAGAAATATAGACCTTATAATAGTTTAAAATGATAATACTATTGTGGTGGATTTCATAAAGTTGATGAGCTCTCAATAGAACATGAATTACATACATTGAATGATTCTTATATTGAGGTTTCAATGGGGTGATGCTTCAGTGATCAGAGTGTCCATGGAGGAGAATGTTATAGAAAATTTGGCTAAATAGTTATCCCATTATAAGCTTTAATATCATGTGAGTGTTAATGGGCCTAATTTTTTTAAAATTTGGGTTTTGTCAAATTGGAGTTTTGTCAAATTTGGTGGTGTTGTATAACAAGATTTTATTATACTATTTGTTACATTTTAAATTCATGGAATTAGAATATAATATAAAATAATTTTTTCATAACATGCTGCTCTGTATTTTATTTGATAGTGTATGTGATAATTTCATGAGGATACATGTCATCTCAAATGTGCATAAATATTACCCACTATAACCAATATCCCACAACGGATAGTTAATATATCAAACCAAAGGAATATAATATTAGGGGATACAAAATCCCAAGGAATCACATCATTATTTAGAAAATAAAATAAAAAAATTCCATATCAATTCAAATCCATTGAGAAATTCCAATATTCAACCATTGTAAATGGAAACTAAAAGATTACATATGATAAAATCATGTATAACCCATAAATACATGCCTTAATATCCAGGTATTACCATGAACTAGGGGTGAAAATAATAGAGGATTACCCCCACTCATTATCAAGGTTCAGTTAGAAAAGAAATATCAACCAATATATCAAAGGGGAGTATAGTAATAAAAAACTAAACCGTTGATTCAAAAATTAAAATCCTAACATTATATAAAAACATTATAGAAGGAACAAAAGTTTGGGGTAATAAAACTATATTCAGTGTCCATAATTTCATGAAAATATTTCCCCGGTAAGGAGAACGAGATAAATCTACATTCTGAAAATCTCTCAAATCACGATCTCACCAGCATATTAGAATTTTCCTTTAAATCAAACTCTTTTAACTAAATTAATAAAAATACATAAAGTCAAAACAAAAGGCTAATTTGGTTAAACTAAATTTTTTTATCACCTAGCTAGAATAAATTAATGAAATTAGAAAAACTGTAAAAAAAACATTAAAAGAAAAATGTATCTAGAACAAAAAATATAATATTATAATGAAATTGAATGAATCAAGATTGTGTTTTGATACCACTACCCAAAAGGACTGATGTGGAAGGATATTCTTTCTCCATATTACAGTTTCATTCCCAATAATCACGAATAGTTCAAACCCCCAACTTATGTGGTGATACTAATAAGCCTATTATAACTTACAAATCGTACATCACCAATGATCCATAAATGTCAAGTATTAGAGAATACACAACTTGGTTTAAATATGGTGGAATTCCCTCCCTAAAACACCAATCCATCAAAAAACATTCAATTTAAATATCCTAAAGATGAAAATACAACTACATAATAATATTTTAAAATTACAAAACAATTTTATCTCTTTTCTAGAGTCTATAATATAATTTTTCCCTTCATACATCGACCACATAAAAATTGAAATACTGAACACACCATTCTCTGAAATTTTTCCATGAAATGTCCTTATGTGTTTTATCATAGATGTTAAAAGTTTTCCATATTAAACTCAAAAAATCATGCATAAAGGTAGAAAACATAAGCTTAAGGGATTAATAATGATCAATATGGATGAAAAAAACATTAACCCATGGAATCTTAATGACTTTATTTTATGATAATTATTGACTCATGAAATGTGGAGTATTTGGGTATCATATCTCTAAAAAAATCAATAAATCAAGAGAATGATGGGGAGAAGACCATTATCTAAGACAAGTAAAGGTGGAAAAAACCTTCTGAAGAAGATCATGATCAATAAAATGATGAGTCGGTTGATATTCCTACACAGTCTCCTCATAAGAGTAAATTAATTATGAATAGAGGGTGTTCACTGAGAATATGTATCTTAAAAAATCAAAATCAACTATAGATATCGAACCACATGATGAAAAACATATATCAATAAGGATTCTTAAAAAAATAAAAATACATGTAATCAATAACATAAGAAATTTATTTAAATGTTCACTATAGGATTTCATTTTGAATAACATATATAGTTTACTCTTTTGAACCATGTGGATTTTATCATGAGTTATTTCGAAAACAACTTCAATTAATTAAAAACCATTAGAATAATTTTTAGATAATTTTAAAAAATGATTGATATCAAAATATTTATTTAAAAATCAATTTTAAATATTTCCTACTAAAAAACATTAAAAATTTATGATTTATCTTTTTCACATAATAAAAAATCATGAAACTTATTCGCATGTAATTAAAAAATGTTCCCAAACAAATCATCATTTTAAATCAAATGTATTTTAGAATCATTACTAACCCCATAAATCATTTTGAATCCCAATAATTTTCAATAAATGTCCAAATTAATATAATACAAAGCAATTCAGAAAACATAATATAATGAGTATTCATGTTCCTCATGTAAGATAGATCTCAAAAAAAAGTGGTTAGGGGATATTCAATGGTCAATAATCCCCGAAACATTCACTTTAAAACAGATTTCGAAAATATTTTATGCCCTTTAATTAAATATTTTTCACACTTAACATTTTTGTTTTACAATGGTAACTAATTTTTTCCAAGGTAATTTACATCTAATATATAATACTATTTCTCTTATGTATACCTAATAATTCAAAATTATAAATGCAATTATTTTGATAAAAAAAATTCTGTAAGAAAACAATATTATAACATTGGTATATGTGATGTGTATAAATGAACCATGAGAAAAAAAAATATTTTTATGATTATAATTGTTTGTTAAGTAATATTTATAAATATACTTTATTTTCATGATAAAAATTGGTCTATTTTAAAATAAATTTTATTTTTTTGGATTAATTGTAATAAAAAACCATATTTTAACATAATAATATTTCATGAAAATAAATTTAAAAATATTATTTTTATTAAAAAATACTACTAATTTTTATAATATATTAAAATTTAGAATGGTGTTTAAAATTTTCTTTACTATTAAAATTTTATAAATTAAAATATTCAATTTACATCTAGGTGTTTAATATATAATGATAAAGTTATAAAATATACAGTTTTGGTAAAACTATATTTTTCACTGATAATATAAAAATAATCTATTCGAAAAAAAAATCTAAAAACATCATCTTAAGAATATATTTACATGTTGAATCTAAAAAAAATCTATTTTTCAAAATTAAAATTATTAAATTATTAAATTTTCTTTTAATATAAAATAAAAATATTTAATGAAAAATATTTTCAATGGAAAAGAGTATTTAAATAAATACACACTATTTTTTTTATTTCTTATCAATTAATAATCTAGTTAGTGTTCATACCTTATTCATATCAATAATATATTTTGTCTATAATATAGTTAGTATCATAAAAAACATAAAAAGTTAATATTTTTAATGGTTTCATTTACAAATCTAATGTAGTCATATTTGATGTCTAGTTGTTGTAATTTAATTTATCAATATCTTAGTTTGGAAAATGAGAATTTTTTTATTTCTACATATAATTCAGATTTTGGATCCATATATTTTTAACCAACAATTATATGACATCATTATAATGGTTATATATAATTCCATAATTTTTTGTTGTTTGTTTCCACATGTATAACATTTGATCGAGAATATAATTTCTAAAAGGAACATATAAGTTAAAATCAGTGGGGGTTTCAATGATTATCATATGGGGATAACATGATTAAATGTGGTCAAATACATCTATTTTATTGATTCAATGCTTAAAAAACTCCCAATCACAACCCTTCATTGAATTTTGTTTTTATTAATTTATTTATGGGTTTTTCTATTGGATATAGTTTCTTCTCTATTTTTTAGGTGTTTATGAAGTATTAAGAGAGTCTAGAATGACAAAATAAAAGATTACAATATTTCATGCCATTTAAATTTAGTTTTACAATGTGATCCACCTTTTATATTGACCTTCATAATCATGAATGAAATTATTCATGTCATGGAATAATCCTTTCAACCCATAATTAGGGGTTTGAAACTGTGATTATTTATGGAGAAAGTCTATTCACATTGTGAATTTTTATTCATGTCACGAAGGTTGTCCTGAAAATTTTAATTACTATTTCTTATTCCTTCCCCCTGCTCAAATTTAACAAATTTGGGGACTCTTCTCCTACTTATTCAATACATATAACTCTCAATTGTGCCTCCATGGTTTATATCTTCCTTAATCATGAATCTATTATGTCTCTATCTGTTTTGAAGACATATCATCAATGAAAAACCTATTCCATTATTTTATATTATATTCATCCATCTTCTCCAACCGTATAATCCCTAGAAACTAAAAAAAATATATAAGGTTTTTTTTATATGGGTTTTAGATTATTTAGTATTTTTGGATCCATTGTGGTTGATAGTGGAGTCCTGTGTTGTTTTATAGTTTTTATACTCTAGGGTTGTTGAAATCATTCTTTTTTGAGGTAATTTTCCCTTCCATCTATCTTTAAAATTAAATATATGACATCTTGTTCATTCATGAAAGGTTTAAAATGTATTAATTGATTAAAGAATATATATTAGTAGTTAAATCAGTAGATCTTATTTATTGATCTTTAGATAAATGTGCAGAATGGATTTCACAATTGATAAGATATGGAAATAAATTTTAATGTTTCAATGCTTTATTTTAGAAATTTAAAATCATAGTTGGATATTTTACGATTTTTTCATTATGTTGTATATGATGGTGACATCAATAATTTTCAGAACAGAATATTTTTCTATGGTTTAGTGTTTTCAAAACTTTTATGAAATCTTTAAATTCTTATATTAGTTAAAGTAATTAAATTGATTTGAATTGAATTATTATTCTTATATAAAAGGAAATTTTATGTGGAGAATGTTTAAGGGTGAGGGTGAGGGAAATTATTTTTACTAAAATATTTGACTAGTGAGTTTATTATTTTGAAATTATCATCTTCATTAACATGTAATAGAAAATATTGGATGTCAATGTGGGTTAATAAAAAGGATTTTTAATATGAATCATTCTTCATTTATTTTCTCAATGGTGGTTTTTTTATTTTTGGATGGTGTGGTTTTGATTTACAAAAAAAAATATTCTAAATTTTTAAAATGAATTAATCTTGAATATGGTTAATAAGAATTATATTGCCTAGTTTCATGGTTATTCATATATTTATGGTAAAGATTCATTTTGATTGAGTAAAATCCCATTTTAGTTGATTTTCATTAGAAAATGTTTCATTCTTGAGAGGATGATATCCCATGGGATCTTGGGTATTATTATATTTTTATTGGGAAATAATGACATGGTATTACTAACCTTAGTATAATTAGACATCAACAATAATTCTGACTAATTATTAGTAAGGTAGTAATATACTTGAAGGTGAACTCCAATTCCTAGAATAGAGTTCTATGGATATGACTATCCACCAAAATATTCAACATTTTTCATTTGAGGTGTGAGGACCCAATGTATCCCTGACAATATATTGCATAGGAATCCTAATCTTGGTGAGAAATTTTTTTATTTCCAGCATTGATTAATTATTCATATTTTCTACAGTGACTGTACATTTCTATATTTTAAACTATTATGGAATATTTGATCTCAATGTCATATTTTTTACCTCGGAAAGATATTTTGAGGCATTCACTTAAAAAATATTGCATGATCATGTTAATTTTGTTTGATGAATGATTATGAAGAGACAATATACTCGGAGACCTATGATTCCATGATAATATTTTATTATTTTACATAGCATATTTATTTATATCTAGTGAAATTGATTTCTTGCATCTTTCATAGTTTACATTAAATCTATTATCATTGTTGTTTTTAAATGATTAAATTCATTGATAATAAATTTTTCCTTATTTTTGAATAATTATTAAATGTAGGAAAATATGTCTTTTCATAAGATACTACTTGAAGCTAGTTTTTCCTAAAAGGTAAATCCTATCATATATCCATTTTTATACTAGCATGAAAAAATTTTATTGATAAAGGTTATACAATAGGTAGGTGGATACAGACCAAATTAGTTTTCAAACTCACACCTATACTATTATTGGTTCATCTGGCCTCTTATATGTTGTGGATTTTGATGATTATTTTTTATTAACTTTGATAGGTATAAATGTGTTGATTCCTCAATTTCACATGGAGACTTAGTTACATGGGTTTATTTTATATTTATTTCCTTTTTTTCAGCTATATTTTTAATTATTATTTTATTCCAGAATCTAGTGTTCTGTTTATTTATTTAATAAATTGTACATCATGAATTCTACCATGTTTATTTTTTCCTCTAATTATTATTATTTTAAATATTAATTTTATTTTATAAAAAAATCAGCCTAAAAATTTGTTCTTTGATACCCATGTTCTTATCACTAGTATGTGGGGATTGGGAACACCCTTTAGGTATTTTTTGGCCATGCATGAGTGCATTATTCAAGGTTTTCAAGGGATGGATTTTAAAAAAAAATTAAATTGGGGTTTTATTATTATTTAATAATGTCTGGTAGACTAGTGATAGAATTTTAAAAACTGAATTTCTAAATCATGAATTGGTTTCAGATCAACATATCTCACCCATGAGAGCTGGGTTTTCAATGATAGTGGGGATGTGTGTTTGTCTTGCTCTTCAGAATAGCACTTAGTTATTTTGAATATTTTTCTCAATATTTGTATAATTATGTTTCTCTTGATGTTTTAAGAGTCTTGATATAAATCAGGATGAAATTAGGGGAATAAGGATCATATACATGATCTATAAAATCGTGTCTACGCTATTGTACCCATGTTACTTCAATTAGACATTATATGGATAGTGTATGGTTGGTAATACCATGTGGTTAATCCTGGAATATAAGTGAGTTCCCTTAATTTTAAATTCATTGTTATTTGAGGATTTTGAGTGAATTAAAATTTCATTAAGATTGACTTGTGCTGAATTCTTGGGTTATGCGAGTGTTGATGTCATTTGGGGTAAAATGAAGAGAAATTTAAAATGGTAATGTCTGAAAAACAATTATGTTTTTTGAATTGCTGTATATTATATTAATTTGGATATATATTGAAAATTATTGGGATTGAAAATGATTTATGGGTTTACTAATGATTCTAAAATACATTTGATTTAAAATGATGATTGGTTTGGGAACATTTTCTAATTACATGAGAATAATTTGCATGATTTTTTATTATGTCAAAAAGATAAATCATAGTTTCTTAATGTTTTTAATTTGTAAAATATTTAAAATTTATTATTAATTAAATATTTTGATATTAATAATTTTTAAAAAATATATAAAAAGTATTCTAATGGTTTTATTTAATTGAAGTTGTTTTTTTAAATAACTCTTGATAAAATCCACATGGTTCAAAAGAGTAAACTACATATGTTATTTAAAATGAAATCCTATTGTGGAAATTTAACTAAAATTTTTATGTTATATATTACATGTATATTTAATTTTTTTTATATTCTATATTGATATATGTTTTTCCTCATGGGGTTCGATATCTATAGTTCATTTTTATTTTTTAAGATACATATTCTCAGTGCACACCCCACATTCATAATTAATTTACTCTTATGAGGAGATTGTGTGGGAATATTACCTGGCTCATCATTCAGTTGATCAAGATCTTCTTCAGAAGGTTTTTCCACCTTTAAATCTCTTAGATAATGGTGGTCTCTCAATATTTCTCTCGATATATGGATTTTTTTTAGAGTTATGAAACCCAAATCCTCCACATTTCATGATAAAATAACTCTCATATAACGAAGTCATTAGAATTCCATGGGTTGATGTTTCTTTCATCCATTTTGATCATTATTAATCCCTTAAGGTTATGTTTTCTACTTTTATGTGTGATGTTTAGAGTTGAATGTGAAAAAAATTTAACATCTATGATAAAACACATAAGGAAATTTTGTGGAAAAATATCACAGCATGGTATGTTCAGTATTTCAATTCCTATGTGCTCAATATATGAACGGAAAATCATATTATAGACTCTAGTAAGGAGATAAAATTGTTTTTTAATTTTAAATTATTATTATGTAGTTGTATTTTCAGCTTCATGATATTTAAATTGAATGTTTTTTGATGGATTGGTATTTTGGGGAGGGAATTCCACCATATTTACACCATGTTGTGTATTCTATAATACTTGACATCTATATATGCTTGTGAGATCATTATTTTAGAGTTTCTAGATTGTAGATTTATCTCATTCACCTTACCAAGGATATATTTTCATGAAATTATGGACAGTAAATATTGTTTTAGTACCCCAAATCATGGTGTATTCTATAATGTTTTTTAAATAATGTTAGGATATTCATCTTCGAATGAACGGTTTAGTTTTTTATAACTATACTCCCATTTGATATGTTGGTTGATATTTCTTTTCTAACTGAACCTTGATAATGAGAAGGGAGTGATACTCTATTATTTTCACCCCATGTTCATGGTATTACCTGGATATTAAGGCATGGATTTATGGGTTAGACATTATTTCAGTATATGTAATCTTTTAGTTTTCATCTACAACGGTTGAATATTGGAATTTCTCAAGGGATTTGAATTGATATGGAATTTTTTTTATTTTATTTGGTAAATAATGATGTGATTCCTTGGGATTTTGTATCTCCTAATATTATTTTCCTTTGGTTTGATATATTAACTATCCGTTGTGGGATATTTGTTATAGTGGGTAATATTTATGCACATTTGAGATGACATGTATCCTCAGGAAATTATCGCATACACTATCAAATAGAAGACATATCATCGTGTTATAAATAAATTAATTTAAATTATATTCTAATTCCATGAATATAAAATGTAATAAATAGTATAATGGAATCTAGTTATACAGCACCACCAACTCTAACAAACCTCCAATTTTACAAAACCCAAATGCTAAAACATTTAGTCCCACTAACACTCACATGATATTCATGTTTCTAATGGAATATCTATTTAGTCAAATGTTCTATAACATTCTCTTCCATGGACACTCTAATCACTAAAGCATCACCCCATAGAAACCTCAATATAAGAATCATTCAAATTATGTGATTCATCTTCTCTTGAGACCTCATTAACTTTATGAAATCCACCACAATAGTATTATCCTAGTAAACTATTATACGGTCTATATTTCAAATAACCATAATAGGCTTCATGAAATATTCTGAAACATAAACTACATCCATGGATGTATCAAACACCTCAATAAACTCATAATTCATTGTCGAATTGGACATGCATGGCAGTTTAAACCTATTACATATTGCATGTCCTTTCTTGAGTGTAAAGATATATCCTAATCTTTATCTCATATCATCCTAATCTGTCTGAGAACTATCATCTATGTATCATATCTTGATTATCTCCTCATAAACTCCATATAATATAATCATATATCTTTTATTACTCATATACTTAATGGTATTCCTAACAATATCAAATTGCTTCTCTCCTTATCATCTTGATATATTCATTCAATGCATAAAAATTTATAAAAATAATGCATAGTATATAATATGTTATACATAATTAATCTTATCATAGATGCATAAGAAATCATACATATCCTCTCTCTATATATATCTTTCTCTCTTTCTGATTGTGTTCTATGAAACATTTTATTAACTATATTAATGCTATGTGACAATAGAACAAGTCCACTCGTTAATTGTTCCATGTTGAATATCTTTAATTTCTACTCAACATATAAAACATGACTTATTGAAATTAACCTCCTGGATTAGTCCTGTAGAGTCTTGATACCATGGATGTTGTTTCATTCACCTAATACCTTCATATTGAAACACATTTTCAACAATTGTATAACCAACTATAAAGATGGTAAATCCTTTATAAAGAATAAATATATGATAGAAATATAATATCAGTAGAAAATCACACTCCCAATAAACCATAGATAGAAACATAGATCACATATGTTTTCTAGGAAACCAAAATCCCATATGGAATCATCAAAATGACTTTTCAATTATAAGGATTAATAAATTTTTACGTAAATGGATTTTTTAACTTGAATACCTTATAGTAATATCAGGGAGTAAAAAATACTTTTATTTTTTCATACTAACATCCTCATCATGGTTATGTTTAAGGAAAGCTATTATGACATAAATTATTCAAAAATAACTATAATTTGAAACTTGTTTGGAAAGTAGAATATGGATGGTTGTAAACAAGTAAACATGAGAAAATGTTTCAATGTACACAATTTCTCAAAAAAGAATCAATCATTCAGATACAAGTTATGATTTATAGATACATTACATTCCATGTGATTTGTATTTAACACCCCATTTCCCCCCAATGACCATTAGAGGAACTGTAGGTTTGACTATAACATGGAAGTGGTTTTGATTAATGGATTCCATCTAAGATATCATGACTTATTTCCATTTAGTATCATCTAAAATATGTTTTTCTTAATTGTAGGATACAAGATCTATTATTTAATCAATAATTTTTCATTATCCTCAGTGACTAGAACACTATAATAAACTATTTTTCTAACATATTCAGTGGTGCTTTTTAGTACTTTTGTGTGAGGAAAAACATTTTTCAGGTAGACTATGGGATTTTGTGCATCCAATAACTCAAATATGTCTTTAGATTCAAAATAATCAAAGTCAATAATGATTTAAATATCATTCTTAATTATGTGATCCTTCTTAGTGTATATATCTATTCAAACCACTAAAAATATTTTATGTGGTTTTTTATAGGTAATATCAATTTTTTCCGTCACCAATAAAGTCACACATAATTCACCATGGATCCATTTTTTTCTTGAATTTACCTTGAAATTCCTCACAACCCAATGAAAATAATTTTGACAACACGGAATTATTTTTATACAATAAACCATATCGTATGTATCAATTCATGTTAGTTGGGACCAGGTTTAGTGTGGGCACCACTTACTATAATGCATTTGAAAAAAGGATAATTAATAATTTTCATGACTCATCATCAACCCCACTATGTTAAAAAAGGTTAGGATTCACCGTTCACATAACCTATTCAATGGTGGTGCCAAAGGAGTTGTGAGTTAGGATAAAATATGACATGGATATTAATTTTATAATATTTTCTATGTTATTCCCTGTATTAATCTGATATAATGTTTTTTTATCATATTTCCAATTATATTATCTACATTTTTCAATAATTCCAAAAATTTCAACAATGATTCTTACTTTTGAATCCTTAAGTAGAAAAATTCAAATCTAAAAAACTATTTTTTTAATAATATATAAGTATGAGAATCAACATATAGTTTTTCAATGAAATTATACACACATTATAGTGAGAATAATTATAGGTGTTTTATATCCCTTTCATATGTACCACTAAAAGAATTTTTGGAAAGATTTCCTTGAAAAAAAACCAAGACATCAGTTGTTTTTTTATCTTGTTAACATGACCTTGATTATGATTCAACAATTGAATGATATATGAGTCAACTAAAAAAAATTCATTATCATCTTCCAATAAACTTTTTAGTAATCTAATACATTTTTATAGTAGTTAGGCCATTCCATTACATAAAAAAAGAAATCATTATAATAAAATCATTATTTATAAAAATAATTCCTATGAAGATGTGAAAAAATATAATGATATTTGTGACACTATGAATGTAATAGAAATTTCTTAAAATAAATATATTTTATGTTGGCAGTGTGATTTGGTACTATCCAATAGCCCTAACATACAACATATCTCTATTGGTGCCATGAAGATCCAACTAACCTATGGAAACCCTCTGGTATCAACATGATTCTCATAATTTGATATAGATGTGATCACCACAGGTATTATCTAATATATATCTATTAGATAATGAATCATAACTTTCAATAATGAATGAACCAAATTATTCCCCTTGATTTTCCATATAAATTTCTTCTTCCAGTGAATCGGTTTTTTACATGAGAAAAAAGTTTGTGATTTTTTCCTTTTCTTGTATTTTCTTCTTCATCTTTTTGCTTGTTCGCAACTCAGAAATCCTATACTTAATGTGAGTATTTGAGCCATTTTCATTGATTTTACCACTAATCTGTACGAGGATTATGGGTTTATTATTCCCCAATTTGTCATCAATATGGTGAAAAAGAATGTAGAGTTCCATAAGAGACCCCTCAAAATTTATCATATTAAAAGTAGAAATTGTAGGATATATTCTCTATGGTAGGGAGTCCAAAATCAGCTCTATGTGAAACTCATATATTATCTTAATACCTAGGATTTAAATGTTCTCCATATTTTTATCAATATTAACCCCATGAGTTCCTACTAGAACTAACTCTCTAATCATTCATGTGTATAGTGACTTCAATATCTCAAATATCTCTTTTCTCTCATTAAAAAGGAAATGATATTAGAGATGTGAAAAGTTAATAAATGTATCTATGAGTTTATCAATATCTTTAATCATATTCAACATAGACAATAGAAATAATAACTAGCGATCATGTTCATTGTTGATGTGTCTTTATAGAGACACAATTCATCCTCAGTAGACTCATTTATTGGTTTCTTATAATTTTTGGATTTTATCCCATGAAACATCTTCTCTTGGGGAAGGGTACTTCCGAAGAAGTTGTACTATTCTAGGAAGTTAGTGTCTATGATAAGGTTACCCTTATTGAATAAAAATCATAATATTAATTTATATGCTATTTATTTTAAAATTCTACAGTTAATATAGTAAATATTAATACATTAGTTGATTGCCAATGATTGTGACAATATAATCCTCTAGGATTTTAATATTTCTTTCAATAATTATTTAAAAAGTATTCTATAAATTTATCTACACTAAAACAAAACTAAAAAATATAAGATACATATATATAATAAATTTCAAATATACCTACTAAAAATATCCATTGAATTATTATTTATTTATATGAGTAACCCACTACTTTTCAATCAGGATTATATTCTTCTCTCCTTACCTATATAATGATTCTTAACTCTTATGTACTTATTTTATATTCTTCATAAATGTTACAAAATCTCTTATCCATGTTGTATCTATATTCAAAGGTGAGGAAATACATGTTTTAAGAAGGTTCCAATCTAAATTCTTCTCAAAAATAAATCCGGATTAAAAGGAACATTCCGATTTCATACCCATTTTCTATTTAATTTCATAATCTATTTTAATCCACCATTATTTTTTTAAAATCACTCATTTTATAATTAAATACTATTTTGGTAAAATTTCCCTTGTTTACAATCAATAATTTATTTTCCATTTTAAATAATCCAGAACATTTTCCCTTAAACTATACTAAAATGTTTTATTTCTAATGATTCATAAACACTATTTTCACTCTAATTTGAAATAAATTATCATGATATATTCCTATATTCACTTTTTAATATCCATATATTATTTAAATCCTTTATTTCATCATTATGATATTCCCTTTTGACATTCTGTTTGAAAAGATAATGATACCCAATTCTTTCCATGGGAAATCCTTATGTTAATTTTTGATTGATTACATATGATTCTATATTTGTCAAACCTATTCATGAACATGTTATGATGGGTGAACCCAAATAGAACTCCAATTCATTGGGTAATGTTTATTCTCATGGGACATTATGTGCTACTATCTTACGGACAATCCATGACATGTTCTCTATGTGAAACAGTCTTGATGGTTAGCCTTGAATCATGCTCCATATGCAATGAGCCTTGAATCATTATTAAGTCATGTTGTATGTTTCTTAAATATTTCTGTGATACCATGTTTACATAAATCTACATTATACATGTTATTCATCATTATTTTTATTCGTATACCATGTTTGGTTTATGTCATTATGTTATACATTCTAATATCTTTAGTATAATTTAATCCTTTGTCTATTCCCTTACTAGAATTTTCATATCATCCATTTATTAATGTTTTTTCTAGGGTATCATATGTATATGTAAGGTCTCAAAAGTAGTTATCATCTCGTTATGATGATTAAAGAAAAGATATTTTATTTTGGTTAAATTTATTTTATTTATGTATCGAATCTTACAAAGACACTATAATTTACAATACTTCGTTTTTATTTAATGGTTATGTATGATTAAAATCATGTCATAATTATTATAAAAGGCTCACTTCACTAAATATGGTATCATAGGAAGGCCTATATATTTTTTAAGATTTGGACTCAATAACTCTAGTTGGAACCCTATGGATAAGACTATGTATGATAAAATGTCCAAAATGTTGGTTAGTATAGAGTAAGTGTTTTATTATGAATATACATTCGTCTCTGAATACTAAATGTTGGTGTCATTATAGAATATATGTAATTAGGAGTAAAAACTCTAACAAGGTGAACCGGTCTTGACTCGGGGTAATCTAGAACATGATAATGGGTCTTTCTACGCACTGATTTTGGGACTCCGGTTGTATATTCCTTAATAAATTCAAAATCTCATTACAAAACATTATTAAGGGAAACATTACCATAAGTATATCTATCAGGAAAAAAATCTTGGCTAATATATATTGAAACATAGATAATCACATGTTAGGATATATTTTTTGTTTAAATGTTTATCCATTTATGTCCAAATTTTCTTTTTATTATTCTTATTTGTTAAGTATTATAGCCCCCTAAATGTAATTTATTTCTCTTAGATAATTATTGTGAATATTATAACTCAGGATGACAATCAACGTGATAGGAAATCTTATGATTTCTATTATGATATTCCAAATTTGATGGGAATGGTTTCTCCAACTTTTTGTCTTTACATTCTCAACTAGATAATGTTTTAAAGAATAACAAGAATCACATGGAATACCCTACTTCTCCTAAGGGATGGAATTTTTAGGTATAATAATTTATGTGGCGAATGCCTCCAATTTTTAGTGAATTGTATGATCCCATCCTTGCTGAACAGTGGATTAACTCCATTAAAATGATATTTTATGCCCCCCCGTTCTCATAATAAGAGAATATTGTGCTGAAAGTCTATCGTTTTTATGGGGAAGCTGATATTAGTGGACACTAATAAAAAAATTATATCAATGGTGGAAATTGATTCTGCATATTGGGAGGATTTCAAGAATTTTTATTTAAATAATTATTTTCCCCGAACCCTCTATCTCAAAATGGAAACGGAATTTTAGGGATTGAATAAAATGGAAGATGAGTCAATCAGAGAATATGAAAAAACATCACAAGGATTGTGAAATATTCATTCGGCTTTGTTATGAAAAATTATGTTAGGGTGGGTCACTTCTTTTTGGGACTAAAGCTATGTCTATGAAATTATTTTGCAATTTTAGGCTTCAATAAATATGAAAATATTGTATTTTGTTTACTGAAGGATGAAATTGATAACATAGAATCCCAGTGGTCACATGGGCCTGGGAAAAAATATATTATATTAGAGTTTAATATGGGTGATAAATCCCATAATAGAAACATGACCCTATATACCACATGTCAAAACTGTGGTAGGAATCTTCCTAGAAACTACAAAAAATGAACTATGATATTCTTCAAATGTGGAATATAAGGGAATATTGATAATAAATTCTAAAGGGTTTCAAAGATTCTTTCTAATTTGGAATAATAAACGAAGGTCTAGATAAATACTCCGCCTATAGTTCTATGTTTATCAATAAGGAACATGTGCAATATACGAACTGCTTCCTAAATCCAAGTGTTTTTTGAGGACAACAACAATAAATACATGGAATGTAACATCCCAGGTAAATAAATAATTGTAAATTCTGAGGTTTATCAATATTTGTGAATAAAATATAAATATTACTTTAAAGGTAATGTTATGCTCGATGGCGTACCCAATACGCAACAACGAGTTTCTTTGAAATCTTATGTTGCACACTAATAATATAATAATATTATAATAGTTAACGCCTAGCCGTTGTAATGGATGGAATGAAAAAAATAACTAAAAAATCATTTCATATGTTTTTTTAAATATTTTTACATTTATCCAATAAATGTTAGAGGCTTAAAATCCAAATGAATGCAATTTTAAGAATAAATACTCTAGTATTTTTTAAAGATTGTTTTACCACCTTTTGATGGAGAACCTTTTTTAAAACTAAATTTTGACAATTTTATAAGCTCTATTTGTCAAAATAAACATATTCTTTATCATTGGGACATTTAAATTTACTCTGGATAAATTTTTGGTCTGTTTCTGACAATGTTCATTTTTTTAATGAATAGTGAAAAATATGGAATTTTACATCAAA
The DNA here is from genome assembly GCA_963277665.1 of Viscum album. Lineage (NCBI taxonomy): Eukaryota > Viridiplantae > Streptophyta > Magnoliopsida > Santalales > Viscaceae > Viscum > Viscum album. The sequence goes on from OY728126.1 coordinate 192,354,178, forward strand.
AATGATTTTTCATCTAATTTAAATATATTGTTAGATTATCTTTTTAATTGGTTTTAATTTTTAATTAGAATGTATTTTTACAATTTAATTCAATGGTGGTCATTAGAATTAATTTCACTTTGGAAATGGAAATAAACAAGTGCCAAACTTTTCATAGACATTGCTTCCAAAAAACCCGCTATTTGTTTTAATAGTAGGAATTAACTATATGATTTATTCATGAAAATTATATGTTTTGAATTTGATAAAATGGACATCATTTCTGAATTGGAAATATCAAATATATCTTACGGTTAATTTTTGGTATTTTTCTGATAATGCTTTTTTAATGAATGGTGAAAAATAAAGTTTTAATTCAAAACATCCTTTTCATCCAAATTATTTTTATATTCAAATTTTTATTTTTATTGTTTTTAAAGTATAATTGAATTATGTTTTTCTCACTTAATTCAATGATGTTCATTGGAAGTAATTTCACTTTTCAATTAGATGTAAAAACAAGTCAATCTTTTAAAATATTTTACTTCTTAAAAACTCGTCTTTTGTTTTGACAACGAGATTTACTTTTAAATTAATTACTACAATTTATGAGTTTTGAATTTGATAAAAAGGATTCCATATTTGGAATTATAAGGTAAAAATTATTTAATTAAGACTCTTTTGATTTTGGACATTATGAAAATTAAAACGGTAATTATCTTTAATTATCGTGTTTAATTTGTAATCAGGTAATTAAGGGTAAGAAAGCAATATCATAAAATTATAAAATGACCCCAAAATGTGTCCTAATTATACTGGTGGTGTCTTGACCGACCATGTGATGCCTTTTTCCAACCTTGAGACCCCATGGAAACACTTTAGTGTGATAGTGACCTTTTATCATATTTTTTTAATGAAATGAAAATGTAACCAAAGTATGTAACACCTAAGTAAATTAATTTTAATTTTTTCTACATAAATGATCTCTTAGACTATAAATATTCATTATAAATCTATAAAATATTTCCTACATCATAGTATTTGTTTTATAATTTTTAGACATTAAATAAATTAAATTATTTATGACACCGTGATGATGCAGTGATTACCTCCTAAATGAACGATTTAAATAAAATGAGAAGATAGGGTGCAATCTAGGTATTACACTTGTCACAAACCTATTGGATGCATGGATTTAGAAACCTTATCACCATATCCTCTAAATATATCCTTTTGGGACCTTTGAAATCTGAAAATCATTTTATAATAAAGTAATAGTTTATAACTTTCCAAGAGGGCCCCTCCTCTTCTCTTATAAAAGGCCCCCACCACTACCACCTTACCCACACCTCTCAAGACTTTGGCTCGGCCAAAACCTGACCATTTCAAATCTACACATCCCTCTCTTCATAATTGAAGCCTCACCTTTGGAATAATGCTCTTCAAGAAACTCTTTTGGTTCAAACCAAGTGGAGTTACCCAATTTAAATGCAATGTCTTCACTTGTGTTATTTTATTTTATTTTGCTTCTCCAAACCCCTAAGCTATTCTTATTACTTTATTTTGTAACAAAATCAGTATCTTCAGTATACTAGGATGTTGTTATGTAAAGTATTCTATCCACACGTACACACACCTCCGTTTAATGGTTAAGGAACATACTGTTTCTGTGGATGGCGAATTACTACCACACGAAACGATGATTGTTCAATCTTATCTTAACACCTTTAATGGTGGCCATTATGATGTCACTGTATTTTATATTTGATATATATGGTGTTTATTTTTCCCATATGCTTCTGTATTTTATATTTAAAACATACCTTTATGGTTTCCATGTTGTGCAATTGTGATAATTTCATACGAGGAAGTGTGGACTACCGCCCCCTCAAGTGATGTGACTTGTTCATGCAATACATGGAATGTATAAAGAAGAAATTAATGAAATTATGTGACCTATAAAAAATATATATTATACTGGAATTATAATATATATATCTCTCAATTATTTTTAATTCCATTAATATGGAAAAGAAAATAAAGTAGCATTCATGCGTACGTACGGCCTACCGTCTCCATGAACGGTGCATTTCATGTATTTTTATCTCCAAATGTTATTGAATAGTATAAAATGAATATGAACAAGATATATATGATATTTAAATCATTAATAATATTCTAGAGAAGATTTACTTATAACTACATGGACGATTCTTTTCAAAAAGTTCATTTTTGACTCATGTACCAAACATCGACAAAAACATTGATATGAACTCACGTAATTAACTAATTATTATAAAATTATAATATGTGATATGAATTGAATAATAAACTTTAAAGGAGGAGCTTAATAAATTATTAATTGACAAAAGTTTATTATTCAGTAATATAAAGAAACGAACAAGACAAGTCGGACTTGACGTAAGGGATCCGACCTCTCTCTTTCTTTTCAAGTACCCACTTTTATGTCATTTCATTTATGCTCCATGTTCTTATGATGGAGGATGTTATTTTATATTAACCACACTTTAATTTGTATTTCAATATGATTATATACCCCCTATTACTCTCATAAATTCTTATTTATAATTTTTAAGTGGCGCTGTTAGGCTGCCGAATTTTCTTAAGGGATCCTACCTCTCTCTTTAATTTTAAGTACTATATTTATGTAACTTACTTTAAGCTACTCTTTCTTATGTTGGGGGATGTTATTTTATATTCCTATTTCTGTAAATTTTATTTTAATATGATGAGAGACCCTATTTTATCTCATCAATCCATTTTTTGGAAGTTATATGTGGCGTTGTTAGGCTGCCAAATTTTCATAAGGGGATTTTCATCTCACTTTTTATTCCTGTGAGATTCATGCTACATTGGCCACTATTTCCTTTTTTGTGGTGTATGCACTGCCCATTATTTTACTATTTGTATAATATACTCTCAGTTATTGGTAGTTACATCTTCATTGTATGGCCCTTATTTCATGGCGTGTACATTTCGAAAGTTGCCCAAATCGGTAAGGGAAACTATCACACTCCTCTTTTAAAAAGACTAATTTTGTTATGTCTTTTAATTTACATATTTTTATGTTTGGATATGTTCATATATATAATTATTGATATAAATTTTATGTCCAAGTGATGAGATACCATTTTCTCTCTCATCAATTAATTTTTTGAATTTTAAAGTGACGCTGTTAGGCTGTCGAATTTTACCAAGGAAACTTCTTAACCCAATTTCCATTTCGTTGGGTTCAACTTGTAGTTATTGAATATGTCATACTTTTAATATGTGTTAATGAAATTTTATTTTTTTACACTTAATATCCACTTATATTTGGTGTATTTATATTTTTCACATATAATTTTGAGATTGATTTATCCTTAATTTAAGGATACCTTCTTTATACGGGATTTCATCTCATTTTACATTTCTATTGAGACTTCATTGTTGTTATGCAACAATTCACTCTTATATGGTGTATATACTTTACTTTGTAATATTACATCATGAATCCATTTATTCTCATGATATTATAAAGTTCTGATTTATTATTATTCCTCAATTATTGTATTCAAGTGTCTCTAATTTTAGTAAAAACCCTTTAACTAAAATATCGCTTTAAATGCTGTAATGATTTGTTCTTATTAATATCCATGATTTCAAAATGGTTTTAAGGATTTATTTATATGGATATTAATGGTTTAAAATGTTAAAAGCTTCAAGGTGGTATGGGACACTTTGATTCAAAAATCTCTTTATTAAATGTTTTAAATGGTTTTGAAAATGGTTTTTTTGAATTGATTCATTATTTCAATATCATAAAATGTTATATTGTAATTGCAATGTGGTAATTTTATCTTTCCTTTATTCTTAAGTTATATGCTATGATTATGTTCTATTTCTTGGGAATTGTTTATGAAAACGGATGGTTATGTGATAAACTATGGGCGGGTGAGCCCGATATAGCTCTCCAATGCATTGGGTAACGCGAAGGAGTTAAACATTAAGGTTCTTCCCAAGAGATTTAGGGAATATACTCTGATGGGTATTCCAAATGTAACCATGGGGGTTACTCCCTACGTAAGAATGTTACGAATTCCTCAAGTTACCTTCATGTATTATGATTTCTATGAGTTATTCATAAATCGTATGATTTCATAAGGTATGTTAAATTGCTTATGCTTTATGAGTAAAGTATGATTTCATTGATTCTTATGTATACAAGGACTAATGTTTTATTTTCGTATTGTTATAACCCTTACTGATCATTTTATGCTCATCCCAAGTTTTTTTGATATGTTTTTCATAGGACATAAAGTTGAATAGGGTCAAGGATGGGATTAAAGAAATGTTAGGCTGTCTAAAACAAGGAACTAGACATGAATCTTTTGTTCAAGAGTTTTTATTTTTGTGAAAAAGAATGGAAGCTCAGTAGATGTTTCTACTTTGTAATCTTTTAGATGTAACAGTTATGTTCTAATTCTCTAAAACTCTAAACCTGAAAAGATCCTCAATGTGAATTATCCATTTCATTCAATAATAAGTAATGTTTAAGGCCAGTTCCTTATATTTGGTATCAAAGGACAGTTTAGATAACTTTAGAGGTTAGAGTGTTAAGTTACAAGTTGTGTATAACCACAATGGTTATTATATTAGATAGATTCATTGTTATTTTTGATGGTTTGAATGTGTTTGAGATAACTTGGATAAGTATATCTTAGTGTTTATCTTCCTCTTTAGTACATAATGATTTTGTTGATATAATCAAACTGACATTTCTGGTTTTAGTAAATGGATGGATCTAGAAGGCACCAAAGTGTCAATGGATTTGAAGGAAACTATAGTGGTTCTCTGATTCAGAGACTGGATGAAATGGCGGATTCAATGAGAAATATCGTGGTTATTCTAAACCAACTATGAGGAGTCATGATCAACCACTTAAACCATGGTGAGTTTTCTAATGCATTAGGTGTGAGAGAACCAACTCGACATGGAAGGTCAGGAAATACTTATAAAGGTAACCATTAGGGTTTATATGATCCTTACTTTTGAGGTAATTATGGGTTACTATATGTTATGATGGAATATGAACAACATGAGATAAACTTGAGGTTAAATTATTTTATGGTTGTTTTTGAAGATTTTATCTCGTATTGGGGAATGTTTTAAGAATTATATTGTTTTGGAAAAAGGACAACACGCAGACCGTGTGACAACCTGGCGCGTCAGACGAAGTTGTGGGAATCAAACCCACAAATAAAGTGCAAATGGTATTTATCACCTACCACTGGACTACCTGAAGTCCCTGGTTAGTTTGAATGATTCTTTTTAGTTAGATGATTTTATGAATTAAGAGTACGTTGATTTTGGATTATCAATGGTAATGATTAGCCTATCTTGGAAGATATGTGATTAGGTTAATTACTTTTCAGTATGAGACTGTAAGAGTAACTGATGTTATTTTTGGAGAAAAATGTAAAGATTTATCTTAGGATACTATGTGATTAAATCCTTCAAATATTTGGGTTTAAATATTAGTTGGGTTTAATTTGAAGAATTGTGTGGTCAAATTTTTTATTGAATACTCTTCGTTGAACTTTGCGTTTTGTTTGACAAATTTTGGAGATTTGGAGTAGTTTTTCTTTCTGTAAAAAAATATCTTTTTTGGGTATTATCTGATCACGTAAAAAACATTTTGGTTCGGTTTAGGTTGAGATCTAAAGACATGGGAAATATATAGTTCTCTTTTTTGGATTGGGTGATTCTCAAGAAGTTGATTATAGTACTCTTATTGCGAACAAGTCTTCCTAAAAACTCATCTTTTGGAGAAAATATGAGTTTGATTAAGGAATCTAGTAAAAGTTGAAAGTCTACGTAACAAGTAAGTATGTTTCATTATGATTTAGTTAAGCTCAAAAATAAATTACTCAATGAGGAGTAACTTAAAACAAAAAAATTTTCTGTTAGCCTTTCCTACTGGGGAGCCGAATACCATTTAACCCATCACAAGTTTGTGATTTTCTTGTGGTTAACTTTCTTTTAGAAATGTTTACTATCACTCTCCATCAGAATATGACCCTTTGTTTTCTCCTCCATATCCATATTTTCATACTTTTATTCCTAGTATGGGTTAACTCGGGTGACCTTCGTACTTCTCTCCCTTTCTTTTAAAGTGGTTGTTTTAATGACTCTTGTTCCGATGTGGGACTTTCAGTGAAGTTTCCCTGCCCAATTTTGAAATTGCGAGAATGCAATTCCCAAAAGGGGGAAGTATGTAACATCCCAGGTAATTAGATAATAGTACATTCTATGTTTTATCAGTATTTGTGAATAAAATTTTAATATTACATTAAAGGGAATGCTATGCTTGATGGCGTACCCAATACGCAAAAACGAGTTTCTTTGAAATCTTACGTTGCACACTAATAATATAATAATATTATAATAGTTAACGCCTAGCCGTTGTAATGGAGGGAATGAACAGAAATAACTAAAAAATCATTACTTATGTTTGTTTAATATTTTTACATTTATCCAATAAATGTTAGAGGCTTAAAATCCAAATGAATCAAATTTTAAGAATAAATACTCTAATATTTTTAAAAGATTGTTTTACCGCCTTTTGATGGCGAACCTTTTTTAAAATCTAAAATTTGACAATTTTATAAGATCTATATGTCAAAATAATCATATTATTTATTATTGGGACATTGAAATTTACTTTGGATAAATTTTTTGTATTTTTCTGACAATGTTCATTTTTTAATGAATAGTGAAAAATATTGCATTTTACATCAAAACTGCTTTTTCATCTAATTTAAATATATGGTTATATTATCTTTTTAATTGGTTTTTAAGTTTAATTAGAATATATTTTTACAATATATTTCAATGGTGTTCATTAGAAATAACTTCACTTTGAAAATGGACATAAACAAGTGCCAAACTTTTCATATATATTGCTTCCAAAAAACCTGCTATTTGTTTTGACAGAGAGAATTAACTATATGATTTTTTAATGAAAATTATATGTTTTTAATATGGTAAAATGGAACTCATTTATGAATTTCAAATTTCAAATATACCTTATGGTTAATTTTCAGTATTTTTCTGATAATGCTTTTTTTTAATGAATAGTGAAAAATATAGTTTTTAATTCAAAACTGCCTTTTCATCCAATTTATTTATATATTTAGATTGTCATTTTGATTTTTTTAAAGTATAATTGCGTTATGTTTTTCTCACTTAATACAATTTTTTTCATTGGAAGTAATTTCATTTTTCAATTGGATGTAAAAACAAGTCAATCTTTTGATAAATATTACTTCATAAAAACCAGTCTTTTATTTTGACAATGGGATTTACTTTTAAATTAATTACTACAATTTATGTGTTCTGAATTTCATAAAATGGATTCCATATTTGTAATTATAAGGTCCAAATTATGTAATTAAGACTCTTTTTTTTGGACATTATGAATAGTAATGACTATAATTATCTTTAATTATCATGTTTAATTTGTAATCTGGTAATTAAGGGTAAGAAAATAATATCTTAAAAATATAAAATGACCCCAACATCTGTTCTAATGATATTTTTGGTTAATTTTCCGACCATGGGATGCCTTGTGCCAACCTTGGGACCCCATGGACTCACTTTAGTGTGATAGTGACCTGTTATCATATTTTGTTAAAGAAAGGAAAACGTAACCAAAGTATGTCACACCTAAGTAAAATAATTTTAATTTTGTCTACATAAACTATCTATTAGACTATAAATATTCATTGGAAATATAAAAATATTTCCTACATATTAGTATTTTTATTATTATTTTTAGACATTAAATATATTTAATTTTTTATGACACCGTGATGATGTAGTGATTACCTCAAAAATGAACGATTTAAATCAAATGAAAAGATAGGGTTAAATGTAAGTCTAAAACTTTTCAAAAACATATTCTATGGGATTATTTCGAAACCTTATCACCTTATCCTCGAAATATATCCTTTTGGGGCCTTTGAAATCTGAAAAGCATTTTATAATAAAGTAATAGTTTATAACTTTCCAAGAGTTCCCCTCGTCTTCTCTTATAAAAGGCCCCCACCTCTACCACCTTACCCACACCTCTCAAGCCTTTTCCTCATACAAACCCTGCCCATTTCATCTCTCCAAATCCCTCTCTTAATCATTTAAGCCTCACCTTTGGCAGAATTTTCTTCATGAAACCCTTTTGGTTCAATCCAAGAGGAGTTGCCTGATTTAAAGGTAATGTCTTCACTTGTGTTCTTTTGTTTTATTTTACTTCTCCAATCCCCTAAACTCTTTTTATTCCTTTATTTTGTAACAACACCAGTCTATTAAATATACTAGGATTTTTGTATGTTACATTTTCAATCTACACTTAGACACACCTCTGTCTAATGGTTAAATAACATACTATTTCTGTGGATGGAGAATTACTGCCTCACGAAACGATGATTGTTCAATCTTCTCTTAACACCTTTCATGGTGGCCATTATGATGTAACTTTATTTTATATATAGGATATATATGGTAATTATTTTTCCCATATTCGTATTCATTTTATATTTGAAACATACCATTATTCTTTTCATGTTGTGCAATTGCGATAATTTCATACGAGGAAGTATGGACTACCGCCCCCTCAAGTGATGTGACTCGTTCATGCAACACATGGAATGTATAAAGAATGAAATTAATGAACTTATGTGACCTATATAACATATATATTATGCTGGAATTATAATATATATATCTCTCAATTATTTTTAATTCCATTAATATGACAAATAAAAGAAAGTAGCGTTCATGCGTACGTACGGCCTACCGTCTCAATGAACGGTGCATTTCATTTCTTTTTATCTCCAAATGTTATGGAATAGTATAAAATGAATATTTACTTGATATATATGATATTTAAATCATTAATACTATTCTGGAGATGATTTAATTATAACTATGTGGACGATTCGTTTCAGACAAGCTCATTTTTGACTCACGTACCAAACATCGACAAAAAAACATTTGATATGAACTCACATAATTAACTAATTATTATAAAAATATAATATGTGATATTAATTGAATAATAAACTATAAAGGAGGTCCTTAAGAAATTATAAATTGACAAAAGTTTATTATTCATGAATATAATGAAACGAACAAGAAAAGTCGGACATTAGGCAAAGGATCCGACCTCTCTCTATCTTTTCATGTACTCTCTTTTATGTAATTTAATTTATGCTCCATGCTCTTATGTTGGAGGATGTTATTTTATATTATCCACACTTTAATTTGTTTTTTAATATGATTATATACACCCTCTTACTCTCATCAATTTATTTTTATAATTTCTATGTGGCGCTGTTAGGCTGCGAGATTTTCGTAAGGGATCCTACCTCTCTCTTTATTTTTAAGTACTCTTTTTATGTAACTTACTTTAAGATCCTATTTATTATGTTTGGGGATGTTCTATTATATTCCACTTGCAGTAAATGTTATGTTAATATGATTAGAGACCCTATTTTATCTCATCAATCCATTTTTAGAAGTTTTATATGGCACCGTTAGGCTGTCGAATTTTCATAAGGGGATTTTCATGTCACTTTTTAGTCCCGTGAGATTCATGCTACATTGGACACTTTTTCCTTTTTTGTGGTGTATGTACTGTCCATTATTTTACTATTTGTATAATATACTCTCATTTATGGGTAGTTAAATCTTCATTGTATGGTCCTTCTTTCATGGGGTGTACGTTTCGAAAGTTTCCCTAATCGGTAAGGGAAACTATCACCCTCCTCTTTTAAAAAGACTAATTTTGTTATGTATTTTAATTTACATTTTTTATGTTGGAATATTCTCTTCTATATACTTATTGATATAAATTTTATGTAAAAGTGATGAGATAGCATTTTCTCTCTCATCAATTAATTTTATGGATTTTAAAGTGACGCCGTTAGGCTGTCGAATTTTACCAAGGAAACTTCTTATCCCAATTTCAATTTCTTTGGTTTCAACTTGTAGTTATTGAATATTCCATCATTTGAATATGTGTGAAGGACCTTTTATTGTTTTACACATAATATCCACTTATATTGGGTGTATTTATATTTTTCACACATAATTTTGAGATTGATTTATCCTTAATTTATGGATACCTTCTTTATAAGGGATTTCATCTCATTTTACATATCTATTGAGACTTCATTGTTGTTATGTGCCAATTCACTCTTATATGGTGTATATACTGTCCTTTGAAATATTCTATCATGAATCCATTTATTCTAATGATATTATAAGGTTCTGATTAAATGTTATTCCCCAATTATTGTATTCAAGTGTCTCTAATTTTGGTAAAAACCCTTTAACTAAAATATCTCTTGAAATGTTTTAATGATTTGTTCTTATTAATATCCATGTTTTCAAAATGGTTTTAAGGATTTATTTATATGGATATTAATGGTTTAAAATGTTAAAAGCTTCAAGGTGGTATGGGAAACTTTGATTCAAAAATCTCTTTATTAAATGTTTTAAATGGTTTTGAAAATGGTTTTTTTGAATGGATTCATTATTTCAATATCTTAAAAAGTTATATTGTTATTCCAATGTGGGAATGTTATATTTCCTTTATGCTTAAGTTATGTGCTATGATTATGTTCTATTTCATGGCCATTGTTTATGAAAATGGGTGGTTCCGTGAAAAACTAAGGTCAGGTGAGCTCGATATAGCTCTCCAATGCATTGGGTAACGCGAAGGAGTTAAACATTAAGGGTTCACTGAAGAGATTTAGGGAATATATTGTGATGGGTATTCCAAGCATAAGCATGAGGGTTACTCCCTACGTAATAATGTTATGAATGCCTCAAGTAACCTTTATGTATTATGATTTCTATGAGTTATTTGTAAATCTTATGATTTCATGAGGTATGTTAAATTGCTTATTCTTTATGAGTAAAGTATGATTTCATTGATTCTTATGTATACATGGACTAATTTTTTCTTTCCGTATTGTTATATGCAACACCCCGACCCCAGTTACCAAGAGTCGTTGCATTATTACATAACATTGGCATGATCACAAGAAAGATCAAATCTTGAAAGACCGATTGGTTTAGTAGCCTTGGAAACACTAGATATATTCATAATGTTTTACATTACATCATAAGATGAAAAAATACTACAATAACATATTGTATCCATAGTCCACACTATTATCCCCTCATAATATCCCTGTAGTTCATTCATAATTTACTTCTTCACATCCTGGGAAAAATATAACATAGAAAAGGGGTGAGCTCAAATGCCTAGTAAAGATAACAATATAGTGGAAACTTTCATAAATAAGAATAAACATATTAGGAAATGTATAACTAAAACAAAAGCCTTTTAAAATTGAACTTAAACATAGTATGTAAAAAATAAAATGAAATAATTTCATTTACTTATTCACATGGATATTCTACTAATCGAATAATAACATGCAATATCAATAACCACTTTCACAATGATGGAATGCATATTGCCAGACTATCATAACCACCTAGCCAAGGCCTCATGCCAAGACTACAAAAAAGATTTTTTCAAGGCCTTATTCCAAGACACTAGTTTCTCTCATGAGACCTACCGATGCAGCGAGGAGCTATAGCAGGCTCCACCCGTCACATATTAAGTCCAATGCATTCCCATATGAAAAGGATTAAACATAACATAAACATTCATATTAAAACTAGCATATAAAATGTCAATACTTTCCCCATAAACCATGAAGGTTATAAAAATAACATATCCATAGTCAAACATATCACAAAACCATAAATATAATATGGAAGTTTTGTTTCATAATAAATCAGCTTCAAATAAGCTTAAAATCCATCAAAGGATGTTGACATAGATAAAATCAAAACTCTTTTTAGAGAAATATATCTTTTTATTTTGAAATCATTTAAGAGTCGTATAAAATAAAACATTTTCTTTGAAAATATTCTTATAATCTTGTAAGGGAAGCTTCAACGATTTTATAACAGTGGAAAATAGCCGCACGTGCCATATAAGTTAAAAAAAATTCTTTCCTTAATTCTGTCGAAAAGGTTAAAAAGCACCTTGTTTGGAAAACGACGGAAATATTCCTTTATATACCTCTTATAAAAATTAAAACAGGGGTATAAATTACTTTAACCCATATTCTAGTAAATGGTAAAAATATTTTGAAATACATTTTTAAGAAACATAGATGTGGATGATAAAGAAGTCCCAGTAGATAATTATGTATAAACAACCTCGGATAATGAAGAGATTGTGAAATAACCCTTACCAGATTGGTAACATACGAAACATACAACCCATTAAAGAGGTATCATACAATTAATATGTAAAAACACATAAATTAATGTTTATTACAAAAATCATACAATTATGGGTAGTTCATACACCACACAAAAAGTAATAGTGGCAATAAGGCATGAATCTCACGGGAATAAGGAGTGAGATGAAAACCCCTTACCTTGTACTTTTCCTTGGTTGGGGGTAGGTTAACCTCATGTATAATGGTGAAATAATTGTTATTAAATTATAAAATAATCATATATATTAATATGATATCATATATGATCTTTTAACATTGCTTTGTTAATAATATCTTAGTATTATCGTTGTTTTGGGTGTTAACTTACTCATTTTCTTTTATATGTTTTGTTACGTAATCATTGTTTGTCATGGACAGGATGTATCTTAATCATATCCAGAATGATATCAAGTCCTTAGATACTATTATTAATCATAAAATGAGAATTATACTTGAATGGATACGATGGAGAATGAATCTCATCGCGTTCGTGGAGACGGTAGTCCGTACGTACGCACGACAGACAATATCATTATTTTGATATTAAAATAATATATAATTGGATGGTATATCATATATAAAGAATCATTATCATGTTACATTTATTATTTAAATGAATTAAACATCATTATTATACCCATCCAAATAATAATTTATTGAATAACAATTACACCACGACGTGGAGACGGTAAGTCGTACATACGCACGTATGGTGACATGTTATTCAAAGGATGGATAGAATACTGAATATGATTGTACCATATTTATAATAAATCAAAGTATATATAAGATACTAGAGTTATTATTTTATAATGGTAATAACAAATAAAGAAGAAGTGGAAGAAGAAAGGAACTTGAAAAAGGGTGGTGAAATCATTACCTCTTCTTCGGGTTCTTCGTTTTGATTTGATCAAAAGGGATTATTTAGATGGATTTCTGACTAAAGGAAGGACTCTAGGATTAAGTTCGGGAAGTTGAGAGAGTATTTGGGTAGTGGTTGGCCTATCCAAAAGGCTTCGAAGGTGTGAATTAATGAGAAGGGAGAGTGCCCTTTTATAAGAGGGGTGGGGGCACCTTTGGAAAAGCTAGAAATATTTTTTTATAATAAATTCATATTGGGTTTATAATGGCTCAAAAGTAGATTATTTCAATGTTAAGGTGGGGATAGGTCGAAAAACACTCAACCAATATAATTTATACAGGTTTGGGTCATTATACTAACCTTATCTTTAAGTATTAACTCTTAGTTAATTAGTTTCACTTTCACAATGTCTCTTTGTATTTTTATATTATATGGTTAATAAACTTACTATATACGACCAAGAGATCCCCAAGTGGTCCATTAATGATAAAACAATCATGATATAAGTCTCTTGGATGATCCTTAGATTTTTAGGAAGTTAATATCAATTAATAATATACTATTTGTTTTAAAACCTCTTTTATGTCAATTTTGACACTGTTCAATAATTGATTTTTTTGAATCTCATAACAGAATTATTACTTCGAAAAAAGTCAATTAAATAAATACTACGATTTCATAGTAACCTAGAAAATTATTTTAATTCAATAAAAGTCTCCAATTATATTTATGTGGGTATTTATAATATCAATTAGTTTAATTTTTCAATATTATGGTAATTACTGCATCACAATTGTGTCATATATAAATTACATTATTTAATGTCTATAAATTATATATAAAATAAAATTATGTAGTAAATATTTATATATTTCTAATGAATATTTATAGTCGAAAATAAAACATATATAACCCTTTTTAAAAATTGTTTTTCTAAAAGATATATGCTTGTGTCATTTTTGTATTCATTTTAACTTAATTAAAATAAAGTGTCCCTATCACTTACAAGTGGCACCATGGGGTCCCAAAATCGACCCAAATATGCCCATGGTCGAACATGTATCAACCAATAAGGTTAGGACATGTTTTAGGGTAATTTGGTATTATTATATTATTATTTTTAACCCTTATTTACCGGATTTACCTTTTAACCATGGTAAATAAAATATTTACCGAAGTAATTATTCAAAATGTCTAAAAATAAAAGATACCTATTTAAAAAATTTGAACATCCTGATTCCTAATATGGAATACATTTTTCCAAATTCAAAACACAGAAGTGGAAGAAATTAATTTAAAAATATTTCCCGTTGTCAAAACAAAAAGCGTGTTTTTAAGATATAATAACTAGCAAACGATTGATACTAGTATATGTTCGGATTAATTGTGAAATTATTTTCAATGACCAACATTGTATTGAATGGTAAAAATATATTCTAAATATACTTTAAAACCACTCAAATTCATAATTTATCACTATTAATTATTTTTATTAAAAAATTTGTTTTTAATTAAAATTTAGTAATTTTCACTATTCATCAAAATATTAAAGTTGTCCGAAAACTACCAAAATTTCACCTTAGGCTAAATTTGATATTCCAAATCCAAAAATGAAGTCCATTTTTAGAGATAAAATTTATAAAATTTCAAAAAGTAGGTATTACTATTCATAACGGCTAGTTTGATTGGTTGTGGTGTGTTAGAACTCGATGTTGTGTACAACACATGCTATCGCATTATTCAAAGAGAAGCGTACCATAGAATCTTGGGGTGTTACATTCTACCCTCCTTCAAATAATTTCTTCCTCGAAATTTCTAGAATACTACCACATGAAAAGACTCGGGTGCTTCTTCATCATAGGTTCCTCGGGTTCTCGCGTTCCTTCTTCCATCTTATGGTTTCTCCACAAAACTTTTACCAGACGCGTCGTCCAGTTTCTCAGTACATGTTCTCTCGTATCAAGAATCTTGATGGGCTCTTCGCAATAAGAAATATGGGGTTCCAGTTCTAATTCTTCATAGGTGAGTACATGTGTTGGTTAAGGTATGTATTTCCTCAATATAGATACGTGTAACACATCGTGAACTTTGGAGAGACTTGGCGGCATTGCCAATCGGTAAGCTACAGCCCCAATTCGTTCTAGAATTTTGAAAGGTCCGATGTACCTGGGACTAAATTTAACTTTCTTACCAAAACATATGACTACCTTCCATAGAGATAACTTTAGGAAAACATGATCACCGACTTGAAATTCCAAATCCTTCCTTCGATTATAGGCATATCTCTTCTGCCTACTTTGAGCTGCTTTAATGTGATTTTGGATTACCTTCACCTTTTTCATCGTTTCCTCCACCAATTCTGGGCCCACAAGTTTCCTTTCACCAACTTCATCCCAACAGGTTGGTGTCCGACATCTCTTTCCGTATAACGCTTCCTATGGTGCCATCTGAATACTGGATTGGAAGCTATTGTTATAGGAAAATTCTACCAGAAGTAAATATTGATCCCACATGCCCTGAAAGTCATGTGAGAAGGATCTCAACATGACTTCTAAGGTTTTAATAGTTCATTCTGATTTTCCATCCATTTGAGGGTGGTAGGCAGTGCTTAAATAAAGTTCAGTATCTAGGGATTTCTGAAGACTTTTCCAGAATCATGAAGTAAAATGGGGATCACGATCAGAAACAATAGATAGGGGTACTCCGTGAAGTCTCACAACTTCATCAATATATAGTCTTTCTAGACGTTCCAGTGGTAGATCTTCTCTTATAGAAAGAAAATGTGCTGACTTGGTAAGACGATAAACAATAACCCATATTGCATCGTTCCTTCTAGGAGTCTTTGGTAGCCCTATGACAAAGTCCATCGTAATATTGTCCCATTTCCACTCCGGTATGGGAAGAGGTTGCATGACTCCTCCAGGCTGTTGCCTTCAAACTTTCACTTGTTGACAAACCATACATCTTGACACAAAATCAGCAATCTCCCTCTTCATGTTGTCCCACCAAAAATGTTCCTTCAATTCTCTATACATTTTGGTGCTCCCAGGGTGTATAGAAAAATTGGAACTATGAGAATCATCCAACAATTCTCTTTTTAGATCAGGTATATCGGGAACACAAATTCTCGTCCCAAATTTCAAAATTCCTTCTTCATACAAAAAGTCTCTCAATCTCCCATCATTCAAGATTTAATCTTCTTTTGAAATTCTTCATCATCAGTTTGAGAACTCTTAATCCTTTATAGTAAAGATGGTTTGGCAACCATTTGAAAAAGCATTGATGTTTCACCCTCCCTAGTTATTCCCATGTCCATCTTCACTAGATCCTTGAAAATTGGATCACTTTCAATTCTCATATTATTCAAAACTCCATGATATTATCTTCTCAAAGCATATTCCACCTTGTTTTCCTTCCCCAGGTGGTAGTGTATCATGCAATCATAATCCTTGAGTAATTCAAGCCATCTTCTTTTCCTCATGTCGAGTTCTTTTTGTGAGAAAATATACTTCAAACTTTTGTGATCAGTATAAATCTCACATTTTTTACCATAGAGGTAGTGCCTCAATATCTTCAAAGGAAATATCACATCTGTTAACTCGAGATCATGTGTAGGATAGTTTTGCTCATGAATTTTCAACTATCGTGATGCATAGGCAATAACCCTATAATTCTGCATAAGGACACAACCAAGTCCTTTCTTCGATGCATTACTATAAATAACAAACCCATAATTCCCCAATGGTGGAGTAAATATAGGAGTATTGACTAATATTCTCTTCATTTCTTCGAAACATTCTTCACACTCTTTTGTCCAAACAAATTTATCCCCTTTACGTGTGAGCTTCGTTAATGGGTTAGCCAATCGGGAAACATTCTAGATGAAACGTCGATAATAACCTGCCAAACCAATAAAACTGCGTACCTTAGTTATACTCATAGTCTCTGGCCATTCTTGGATTTCCTTGGTCTTAGACGGATCAACAGAGATTCCATATTTAGAGAAAATATGGCCAAGAAAAGAAATCTCCTGAAGCCAGCATTCACACTTGCTAAACTTCCCATATAAATCATGTCTTCTCAGAGTCTTCAGGATAATACGCAGGTGATTTTCATGATCTTCGTAGCTTTTAGAGTATACCAAGATATCATCAATAAATACCACCACACATTTATCGAGGTATTCCTTGAGAACTCTATTCATCGGATCCATGAATACATAGGGTGCATTAGTCAATCCAAAAGGCATTACAGTAAACTCGTAATGCTCATACCTGGTTCGAAATGCTGTCTTCGGAATGTCGTCCTTCTCCACACACAACTGATGGTATCCAGATCAAAGGTCAATCTTTGAAAAGTATTGAGCTCCATGAAGTTGGTCAAATAAATCATCAATGCGAGGTAGGGGATACATTTTCTTTATTGTTATGGCATTTATCTCCCTATAGTCGATACATAACCTCATAGATCCATCTTTCTTTTTAACAAAAAGAACAGGGGCTCCCCATGGTGAAAAACTAGGGCGAATAAATCCATTATTACTCAATTCCTCTAGTTGTTTCTTTAGTTCGACAAATTCCATAGTGGCCATTCTATAAGGGGTCTTCGATATAGGCCTTGATCCAGGAATTAAATCAATTGAAAACTCAACTTCTCATTATGGAGGATGTCCAGGTAAATATTCTAGAAATACATCTACATATTCATTCACAATGGGTACATCCTCTATTTGAACATTCCATTCCTCACCCACAGTCATTTCATTCTCTTCCTCCCCAATAATTGAATTTAGTTGAGCTACTGGGGGTGGATCTAGATAATAATTAGGTGGTGACGATTCTGCTCTAATGATAAGGTGTTTCTTATCATCATTATCAAAAATCATAACCTCCTTATTCTTACAATAAATCTTCGCATAATAGTCCGAAATACAATCCATACATGGGATTATATCAATCTCAATCATAGTTATGACGATGAGATTAGCAGATAAAGAACATTTATATGCTCTAATGGGGACTGATTCACAAAACTTTGTTGCAATGATACTTCCCTTAGGAGTTTTAACTGACAACTCCCTTGTTAAATCAAATTGGAAATATCTAATTTTCTTAGAAAACTGGGAAGATATGAAACAATTCGATGATCCAGAATCAAATAATGTATTTTCAAAACCTGAGGAATCCATTAAATTACATGCCACCACGTCTTTTGGAGGTTCTACCCCAGTAGTAGTGATAGCAAAAGCTTGGCCTTGATCCCTTGACCTTTTCTGAGGTACGTTCCCCTGAAGATTAGGAAATTCATTTGCATAATGTCCCATCTCCCTGTAATTGTAGAATTGAACATTGGTAGCTTCATTCATCCCTTTGCAATCACGAGCTTGGTGGCCTTTTTCACCACACTTGTAACAGACACCCATTCCCTTCAAGCAAGTACCACGGTGTTTATTCCCACATTTACCACAGGATGGATATTCAACCTTTCCCTTCATACCCTTATTTGCATTCCCAGATTGACCAGATGATCTCTTCTTCTCTTGCTTTACTTTAATTTCATAAGACTTTGAGAATTCTTTCTCTCTCTTGATAGCACATGAGATAATGTCTTCGTACGACGAGAAGGATTGTGAGACTAATGCTCAAAGGAGAAATGGTTTTAACCCATCAAAGAAACGATAAATCTTACATCCTGGGTTATGTATATAATATCAAGCATAAATTTATAACCTTGTAAAGTTAGCCTCATACTTTGCGACATTCTCATCCTCCTTTTGTCTCAGACTCAGAAATTGCCTTTCCATATCTGCTCGATGGTCACGAGGAATGTATTTTTCTAAAAAAAGATCTTTGAACTCCCACTATTCCATATTTGATACTTCATCATCTTCCTTTATGTTTTGAATCAATGACCACCATTGTTCAGCATCTCCAGTGAGGCGGTAAGCTTCCATGATAACTTTTTCCCTTTCACTACTCTCCAAAGCCTGAAATATTTTCTATTTGGAATTTATCCACTGCTCAGCTACTAAGGGATTTGTACTCCCATTGAACATTGGTAGTTGTTGCCTCATGAATCGATCTAACATCGATCCTCCATGCTACGGATCAGGGTGCTCCATACGGGTAAGGTTATTATTCTTAACCTGAGTGAGTTGTCCTAGTATGGTGATTAGCTGATCGGCACCAGTTGCATCAGCAACTCCACTATAAATATCTTGAGCAGGAGGGAAATCCCTACATGGAGTGCGTGCATTGATACGGTTTCCATTTCTTCCACTAGGAGCCATTTCTAAACAATGGCATAAACTAGATCAGTTTATGAATCAAAATACATAATCCCATACATATAAAACACTTAACATAAATTGAACTATTTATGGATATAATCTATAATCATAA
The DNA here is from genome assembly GCA_963277665.1 of Viscum album. Lineage (NCBI taxonomy): Eukaryota > Viridiplantae > Streptophyta > Magnoliopsida > Santalales > Viscaceae > Viscum > Viscum album. The sequence continues at coordinate 192,373,788 of OY728126.1, forward strand.
AAAATGTTTTATTTGTGGAAGTATATACCCATAAACCCTTCATAATGATTTATAAATAAAATGAGAGTTATCTTAAGAATATCCCCCGGGAGTGTCGTAACCAAGAGTGCAACAAGGCCCGTTGTCGTGCACCAGTTCCCATTCGAGTCTAGCTCAAAGCGGTGTTTTCAGGTTTTACCCCTAGGTACATCTGTGCCAGAGCCACCTCAACCTTCTCATATCTAGACAGGGATGTATTACTCAGAAAACTCACAAAATATCTACAATACCAAAATTCTAGTAAGTTATTCTATTCTAATCCTCCAAGTTCATCTTAGGTCTACATGCCCTAATCAGAGTTTATCTAAATATAGCTTTCAAGGATTGAACTAAACTTTCTTTGAAACCAACTGTAACGCCATGACCACAGTTACCCAGATTCGGTTCATTATCACATAACATTGGCATGATCACAAGAAAGATAAAATCTCGAAAGACCGATTGGTTTAGTAGCCTTGGAAACACTAGATATATTCATAAAGTATCACATTACATTATAAGGTGAAAACTACTACAACAACATATTTTCTCCATAGTCCACACTATTAACCCCTCATAATATCCCTACAGGTCATTCATTATTTAATTCTTCACATCCTGGGAAATATAAAACATAGAAAATGGGTGAGCTCAAATTCCCAGTAAGGATAACAATATAGTGGAAACTTTCATAAATATGAATAAACATTTAAGGCAATGTATAACTAAAAAAAGCCTTTTAAACTTGATCTTCAACATAGTATGGAAAAAATAAAATGAAATAATTCAATTTACTTATTCACATGGATATTCTACTAATCTAATAATCACATGGAATATCAATAACCACTTTCATAATGATGGAATGCATAATGCCAGACTAGCATAACCACGTAGCCAAGGCCTCGTGCGAAGACTAAAAATTAGATTTTGTCAAGGTGTTGTTCCAAGACACAAGTTTGTCTCATGAGACCTACCGATGCATCGAGAAGCTATAGCAGGCTCCACTTGTCACATATTAAGTCCAATGCATTCCCATATGAAAAGGTTTAAACATAACATAAACATTCGTATTAAAACTCTCATACGAAATGTCAACACTTTCACCATAAACCATGAAGGGTATAAAAATAACATATCCATAGTCAAACATATCACAAAACCTTCAATACAATAAGGAAGTTCTGTTTCATAATAAATCAGTTTCAAATAAGCTTAAAATCCATCAAAGGATGTTGACATTGATGAAATCAAAACTCTTTTTAGAGAAATATCTCTTTTTATTTTGAAATCATTTAAGAGTCATATAAAATAAAACATTTTCCTTGAAAATATTCTTATATTCTTGTAAGGGATGTTTCAACGATTTTATAATGACAGAAAATAGCCGCACCTGCAGTATAAGTTAAAAAAACATTCTTTCCTTAATTCTGTCAAAAAGGTTAAAAAGCACCTTGTTTGGAAAACAATGGAATGATTCTTTTATAAACCTCTTATAAAAAGTAAAAAAAGGGTATAAATTAATTTAACCCATATTCTAGTAAATAGTAAAGATATTTTGAAATACATTTTTAAGAAACATGGATGTGGATGATAATGAAGTCCTAGTAGATAATTACGTATAAAAAACCTCAGATAATGAAGAGATTGTGAAATAACCCTTACCAGTTATGTACCTTACGAAAAATACAACCCATGAAAGAGGTATCATACAATGAATATTTAGATACACATAAATTAAAGTTTATTACACAAATAATACAATTATGGGCAGTACATACACCACACAAAAGGTAATAGTGGCAATATGGCATGAATCTCACGGGAATAAGGAGTGAGATGAAAAAACCTTACCTTATACTTTTCCTTGGTTGGGGGTAGTTTAACCTCTTGTATAATGGTTAAATAATTGGTATTAAATTATAGAATAATCATATATATTAATATGATATCATATATGATCTTTTAACATTGCATTGTTAATAATATCTTTGTATTCTCGTTGTTTTGGGTGTTAACTCGCTAATTTTATTTTAAATGTTTTGTTACGTAAGCCATGTTTTTCATGGATAGGTTTTATCTTAATAATATCCAGAATTATATCAAGTCCTTATATACAATTATTAATCATCAAATGAGAACTATACTTGAATGGATATGATGGAGAATGAATCTCATCACGTTCGTGGAGACGGTAGTCCATACGTACGCACGAGCGACAATATAATTATTTTGATATTAAAATAATATATAATTGGATGTTATATCATTTATACAGAATCATTATCATGTTAAATTTATTATTTAAATGAATTACACATCATTATTATACCAATCAAAATAATAATTTATTGAATAACAATTACACCACGACGTGGAGACGGTAAGCCGTACGTACGCACGTATGGTGACATGTTATTCAAAGGATGGATAGAATACTGAATATGATTGTACCATATTTATAATAACATCACAGTATATATACGATACTAGAGTTATTATTTTATAATGGTAATAACAAAGAATGAAGAAAGGGAAGAAGAAAGGAACTTGAAAAAGGGTGGTGAAATCATTACCTCTTCTTCGGGTTCTTCCATTTGATTTGATCAAAAGGGCTCCTTAAGTTGTCTTTATGACTAAAGGAAGCCCTCTAGGATGAAGGGAGGGATTTTGAGAGAGTATTTGGTCAGAGTTTGGCCGAACCAAAAGGCTTTTAAGGTGTGAGTTAATGATAAGGGAGAGTTCCCTTTTATAAGAGGGGTGGGGGCACCTTTGGAAAAGCTAAAAATATTATTTTATAATAAAATAATATTCGGTTTCTAATGGCTCCAAAGTGTATTATATAAATGTTATGATGGTGATAGGTCGAATACCACTCAACCAATATAATTTATACAGGTTTGGGTCATTATACTAACCTTATATACAAGTATTAACTCTTAGTTAATTAGTTTCACTTTCACAATGTCTCTTTGTATTTTTATATTATATGGTTAATAAACATACTATATACATCCAAGAGACTCCTAAGTGGTATATTAATGATACACCTATAATTATATAAGTCTCCTGGACGATATTTATATTTTTAGAAATTTAATATCAATTAATAATAAACTATTTGTTTTAAAAACTCTTTTATGTCAATTTTGACACTATTCAATAATTGATTTTTTTGAATCCCATAACAGATTGATTACTTCTCAAAAAGTCAATTAAATCAATACTAAGATGTCATATTAACCTTGAAAATTATTTCTATTCAATAAAAGTCTCCAATAATATTAATTTGGGTATTTATAATATCAATTAGTTTAATTTTTCACTATTATGGTAATTACTGCATCACCATTGTGTCATATATAATATAAATTATATAATATCTAAAAATTATAAATAAACTACCGTTATGTAGGAAATCTTTTTTTCTTTCTAATTAATATTTATAGTTGAAAATAAAGTATATATAACCTGATGGAAATTTTTTTTTCTAAAATATATATGCTTGTGTCATTTTTGTATTCATTTTATATTAATTAAAATAAAGTGTCCATATCACTTACAAGTGGAACCATGGGGTCCCAAAATCAACCCAGAGATGCCCATGGTCGAAAATGTATCAACCAATAAGGTTAGGACACGTTTTAAGGTAATTTTGTATTATTATAATATTATATTTTATCCTTTATTTACCAGATTTACCCTTTAACCATGGTAAATAAAATATTTACCGATGTAATTATTCAAAATATCTAAAAATAAAAGTTACCTATTTACTCATTTTGAACATCCTAATTCCAAATTTGGAATCCATTTTTACAAATTCAAAACACAGAAGTGGCAGAAATTAATTTAAAATTAATTCCTGCTGTCAAAACAAAAAGCGTGTTTTTAAGATATACTAACTATCAAAAGATTGATACTTGTTTATGTTCGGTTTAATTGTGAAATTATGTCCAATGACCAAAATTTTATTAAATGGTAAAAATATATTCTAAATATACTTTAAAACCATGGAAATTCATAATTTATCACTATTAATTATTTTGATTAAAAAAGTTGTTTTTAATTAAAATTTAGTAATTTTCACTATTCATCAAAATAATAAAGTTATCAGAAAAGTACCAAAATTTCACCATAGGCTAAATTCAATACTCCAAATCCAAAAATGAAGTCCATTTTGAGTGATAAAATTTATAAAATTTCAAAAAGTAGGTATTACTATTCAAAACAGCTAGTTTGATTGGTTGTGGTGTGTTAGAACTCGATGTTGCGTACAACACACGCTATCGCATTATTCAATGAGAAACGTACCATAGAAGCTTGGGGTGTTACATTATAACCATTACTGAGCTTTTTATGCTCATCCCAAGTTTTTATGAAATTTTTTCCAGAGGACATAAAGTTGAATAGGGTCAAGGATGGGATCATGGAAATGTCAGGCTGTCTAAAATAAGGAACTAGACATGACTCTTTTGTTCAAAAGTTTTTATATCTGTGAAAAAAATGGATGATGAGTAGATGTGTATACTTTTTAATCTTTGAGATGTAATATTTATTTCCTAATTCTATAAAACTCTAAACCTGAAAAGATCCTCAATGTGAAATTATTCATTTAATTCAATAATAAGTAATGTTTAAGGTCAGGTCCTTATATGGAAACACGGAAGGGAGAATGCCATCACTACAATTAAAGTGGTGGCCAAAAATGATTTGGTGATAGATATACTAATTATTCATTCAAGAATAGTGAACACACTATTTGATTCTAGTGCTAAACAGTCATTTATATCATGGAATTTTATTTGAATTATTCAAACACCACCGCCCAATATGGAGGTTTAGTTGTCTATGATAAAATCAGAGGAGGAAATTATTTCATCCAATGTTTAAAATTCCTCCTCAGTGAATGTTTCTAGACATAACCTCATAGAAATTCTTAACAAACATTTTTGGTAGAGTTTCAGGATATTTTGGGAATGGATTGGAAATCCTTATACAAAGCCTAAATCAATTGTTGGGAAATGGATATTAGGCTTCACATCCCAAAAAATACTCCAATTATATTCTAGTGTAAGGAGGAGGAGGAATCTCATATAGAATCACAATATAAAGTGGTGATATTATATCTTCATGAGAAAGCATTATCCAGTTCATTTTATAAAGACAATAGAGAGATTCATGGTAAATGTCATGCCCATTGTGAGGGACTACACTCATGTGTACCTGCAATTGTTTCCTAGTCTTCTTATTGATCGATAGGTTGAGTTGTATGTTGAAATTATTCCTCGATATCTTCCTATATCAATGGAACCTTATAGAATAGCCAATGTTGAGCTGGAATAAATGATGAAACAGTAACATGATAATCTACAAAATTGTTTCATATGTCTAGTGCTTCATCATGGGGTGCACTAGTCATCATTTTCAAAAATAAGGATGGATCAATGTGCCTCTACATTGATTATCACAATCGTAAAAAATTCCGGATAAATAAAAATTATCCCCCAACATAGATAGAATAACTTTTTGATTAGCTACATGGGGCCAGTAATTTATCTAAGGTGGGCCTTCTTTCGAGATATCACCAATTAAAGGTGAGGAAGGAAGAAATACCCAACTCTTTCTTTAAAAAAAATTATGGACACTATGAGCTCATTGTGATTCCATTAAGACTCACTAATTCCCTTGAAATTTTCATATACTTATTTAATAGAGTCATTAAATATTAACTTGAAAAATTTGTGGAGGTTTTTATTGATGCTATTCGGATATACTCTATGAGTAAGGTGAAACATGAGTAGAATTTTTATACTATTCTAAATACATTGAAAATGGAGAAAGATTTTGAAATGTACAATAAATGAGTGTTCTGGGTGGAAGATGTATCATTATTAGAGAATATTATCACCAGTAATGGTATATCTGTAGAACCCTCCATGATAAAGGAAATTGAAGAGTTGACCAATCCAATATCTATAATGGAGATCCTCATATTTATTAGTCTATCTAGGAACTACGAGAAATTTATGTAGAACAATATACGATTGATAAAACCACTAACCAATTTCTCTCAAAAGGGAGTTCTGTCTGTGGGAACTCGTGAATGTAAATATTTCTATAATGTGTTGAGGAAGAGGCTGATCACTGCACCAGTTCTCACACTACCAATTAGTGGGTAACTCTTTTTGGTGTAAAATGATACTATAAAAAAGTATTACCCTATGTACTGATGTAATATGATAATTCTATAGCCTACACCATAAGGAAGTTGAGATTCCAGGAGAAAAAATATCCTACACATGATTTGATGTAAGAAGATATGATATTTTCATTGAAAATATGGTGGAATTGTCTTTATAAGGAGAAGTGTGAGATATATACTAACCAGAAGAGTCTAAAATATATATTCAAATAGAAGGAGATTAATATTAATTAGCTGAGATGGTAAGATGTCATAAAGTATTATGGATTCTCAATCAAATACCATTATGGTAAAATCATGTAATGATGTATATATAAGGAATACACTATATAGGGAGACACTAGATTGAAGGAGCTTTGTTAGAGATCATAAAATCAGGGAAAGATGTTTGTTTCCTTCATACAATTCACATTTTAAGTAATAACCTCTATATAAAATATATAATTTTTAATGATTGAGTATTTTAGAAGTATATTAACTATGAGTGGAGGAATAAATTAGTATGACATATATATTTAATGTTTTCTTCATACATTACTTAACCTTATTTTAGGATATTTCTCCTATGTTTGATGTAGTTTTGTTCAACCTGTCATGAGATTACTTCTTCCTCTCACCTAAAATGGTGATTAATAACTAAAACATCTATATGTCACATTGATTTTACTTTGTTCATCATAAAGAGATATTTCATAGAGTATATGTTTTTATTATTTCAATGGTATATAAATATAATAAGAATAACTAGTTTAGTTGATTACTTATAACTCATCCATGGATAATACATAACAATATTACTTTACAATATTTAGGGGTCCAATACTCATCGCACATGGATCATTGCCTCTTCCTCACCTCTATCCATTTCATTTATGTAGTTACATTAATCTTTTCTAGGCTTGTAGGTTTTAAAAAAATAGACTCCAATATTGTTTCCCAGATGAGCAATAGATTATACACGAATTATAGACCATATTAGATTCTATATGAATGTACTCCTAATTGAAATTAAATAAAAAAAATCCTTCTATTCACATAACTACTTCTTTTTTGAAGCCCCTTATTTCATGAAGAACTTATATTGTTAAAACTCCTACTTCCAAAAAACAATAATTATGTAATATATAAAACTTGTACCATTCTCAATATTTTAATTTAAAAAAAAAATAACCTCCTTGATAACAATGTTTTCGTGAAAATAGTATGTTCACAAAACATATTGTTTCTAATATTTCAGCTCACATAATTCATTAGTTTATGGAACCCCTTTTTATAACTTCATACATTGGTGAATTCAAGTTATTTTTATATTAATAATATCCCTTATCAACATATCTCTCTCTCCCTAATCATATCCTTATCATTCATGGATTGTAAATTTATAGGAAAATAATGACCCTTTCATTAGTAGGAAAATTTTACATTATGTAATTTCAATCTGTAAAACACTCACCATCCTTCATCAACCATTAATCAATCCCTTTCCAAACATCCATGATTTAGGGTGGCTATTATTTACAAAATATTTCTAGTTCATTGAACTCATTTTTAATGAAACTATACACTTTTGATAAAAATAATCATATTCAATTCTCTAATGTATGTATCTCCATAAAAAAGATATTTTATGAATATTTATACTCTAACAATACATTATCCTCCTTCTTCAAGCAACCATCATTCAAGATACATCACAAAATATTTGAAACATTATTAAATCTTACACGTTTCATGAATCTTACCAATCTACACTAAAATAATTCTCTATCAACAAATCATTAATTTTTGTGAAACATTGAGCTTCCTCACTAATTATACTCTCAATTTTTTTGAACAATAGGAAACATTGATCTTATAGATAACTACTATAAGTCAAGATGATTGTTATGTAAATTTATTAAAAAAAATAAAATGATATTGAAAACATCATTAGGGTGAGAATAATGACGCACTAGAATCATTTTGTTGCATTCATCTTTGAAAATCCAAAAATCACATTGGTGATATTCCTATCTTCGCTTGACATAAAAAATTATCACTCACTTCAGATTGACTGATGAACTCGATATCACATTTTCCCCATTTCCTATTTCCTATTCATGTATAAATCATGATTATAACTGCTAGATACGAAATTAATATCATGTAGTAATTAATATCCAATAAATTATATTATATTGGGATGTATATTCATGACTTTAACATCATCCTTTGGAATACTCATTACTATTCCAATATTTTGGTCATAATGGATGACTTTTTTATTTATCACAAATCCAAAACCTAATATATGTTTGTGTGAAACGTCATCCCATTCATTATTTTTTCAATATTATGAGAAATCCATCCCCAATTAGATACTACAACAATTCATGGTATTGTATTTCTGATTTATCCATTCCTATTTATGATTCCACATTTTCCTCTTTGAGGACTTCCCCCCCTCCCCACCTAGGAACTCAAAATGAAAAGGCTTGTAAAAAACCAAATTTATTATTCATGTAATCTTACAATTTTGGTTGTCATGTCTTCAATTTATGTCATCTCCCTCTTTAAAATAATGACTAATATTGAGGCATTGAAACAAAATATCCCTTTAGTCTACTTCTAATGTCTCTATGAACTACCTAGAGGTATTTTTCATCAAAAATAGTACATCCCTTAATAAATAATCTCATTTTAATAAAATTTTAATGTTATATAGAATCCTATAGGGGGGCAGAGTTCTTTTCTAAAAACAAACCCTCTAGATTTTTTTCGCCCAATTTGATAATCATCTTTAACTTTTCACATAATCTATCAATTCATTCCTAAATATATTTCTCTTCTAACAACTTCTTATTCATAGGGACTTTATTAATAGGATCAAAATATTAATATAATTACAATGAGTGAAATTATCAATTGTTATTGATTCATCAACGAATCCTATAAGAATATTGATTCAAATTTATTTTTATGAAACAATATTTTATGTCAAAAAAGACCAGTATTTCTGATGTCACTAAATTACATTTATAGATGCTAGAAGTGTAAATTTCATTAAATCAAAGAACATACGATGATTTCAAACACAATAAAACCAAATATTCAATGAATAATTAATTAATGACAAGTGTGTCTGAAAAGAAAATGTTAAATTAAATGAAACCACTTGTTAAAGATAACTTCACGGTACCACTTGGTTTGAAATATCTCCAATTCGTCATAGGACTCCATTATTTGATATTGGTAAACAACTTACAGTTTTTATCACTAACTCTCCCAATATATATTCAGAATCATAATAATTAAACATATCAATTAAAATAATTAAACTATAAGAAAATATTGGATTACATTTAGAATTGGTAGACCACTTGATTCCAATTCAATAGATTCTCTAACACCATCTTGGTGACATGAAAATAGTAAACTAATAAAAATTGTTAGAACAAAATAGAAAAACATTAAATACATGATTGTTTATACTTCTCCTCTAATATATATTTTCATGGAGGTAGATTCAAATATGATATAAGGACTTATACCCATTTTTTTATATTCAATGTGACGTGTAACAACTATATTATTCTAATATAACTTTAAAATCCCTACTGTTTATGATATGGCCCTTTATTATTTGATCATCCAATTCTACATCATGTTACATTAAAATATGGATTTTAAAAATATATTGGTTGTTTAACACCACTTTATCAATCTGATATTGTATGTGATTTTCAATTACTCTAAATTTTATTGTAATTTGTATATATATGTAACTTGCACACTAGTTCCTTTTTAGCACAAAAACACAATGAAAATCATATCTCACCAGGAAATCTATACCACACAAAATATGAATTATAAATTTTTATATGAATTGGGATGTGGGTACCTAATGAAATATCATGAAGTGGATTTTAATTTTTATTGATACACCAACTCATTGATCATCCCGTGAGATGCACTATACTAATTTTTTCCACATTTTATTTTCTTATATAATTATAACTAGTCATTCTATATATTTAGAAATTCCTTAGACAAATACTGAGTCTTCATTTTTGTATATTGGTTTCTTATTCTACATCTTAATAATAGTATTAGATTTTAACCTACAAGTATATTGTTAATTATTCAACAAACCAAATGTAAATGTTTTTTCATGATTCTTTTATAGAGAATGAATATCTTTACCAGTCATATCCTCTTCATTCATTCACTATGAGAGTGATCATTACCCTTCAATCATCTATCACCAAACAGTAAATATTTTGAATCAACCATTGACTTATTCGTGATTTTTCACTTGATCCATCACATAAGTCACCTCTCACATTTTTATTTGAGGTGACTCTTTCTTTGAGTGTGAATTATTATTACTCATAATTGGAGTAAATTATAACTTTTCCATTAAAATCTATTTTCATTCCTTCCAATAGGGATGTTTTCTATAACCCAAATAATTTTTTATACACCATTAATTTATATCCTCATTTTTCCTCCAAGAAACTAAATATTTTTTCTACCTTAAAATATTATCTTCAAGAATTTATTTGCTCTTTGTATTCTCTAAGATTATAAGACCTCCTCATTATATCTTTTTCATTCCCTTATTTCCTATTTATTTTATATAATTCAAAATTAAAATAATTACCAAATATAATGTATATTCCAATAAAACATATCGCATGTCATCATTTCTTTGTTGAGATGAAGGTATTTACGGTGTAATTATTCTGTTATTGAGCCATTGGGCATCCTGAAACACATTTATAGTGTGTCCCATTCTCAAAAATTATAACTATATCATTAAAAAGATCTGATTTGTTTTAAAAATATTATTCCTTTTATGTTTTAATATAATATTTACATTGTTTCATAATCCAGTCATAGAAGACTCTTTGGACAGAGAATGATATTTACCTCAATTTCCCTAATATTATGATCTGTCTTTATTATATGTGATTCAATATTAATTTTTTTTGAATGGGAATAATACATATATGTTCATAACTACTTTATAAAAGTATCTAGAGGAAGGGATTTTACATTAATCTTGTTCTCTATTTCCATTTGATTTATAATATTTTGAGACACTTACATCATGCAGATCACTTTTTCATTCATCTTGGAACTCCTCTTTTGAATTTCAATATTTAGGGTCACCACGACACATTTGAGCTTCTCATTATCTATGAGAGAATATTAAATGGTTTCATTTTGCACATTATGGATTAACTCCCACTGGTCTATATTCACTTTTAAATATTGTATCTCTTTAAGGTCATGGTAAAAACTTACTTCGAATTTATGACCATACATTATAGAAGCTTCTTATATGTGACATTTTACATCAAACAAGATGGTGTATCACCACCACTAAGGTACCCAATTACATTATTTTTAATATCATCATTTTAAAATAATTTCATAATTGTTTTGAATGATGTTTTTTCATAAGAAAATGAATTCTTTTTTTTGACTTCAATAGAATCCCCCAAATTTTTGATCATATGAGAATGATCATTAGTTTTTTATTTGTTCACTAGTGATTTGTTCAAGTTCACCTTACTATCAGATGGATCTGATAGTTATTTCTCTATTAAATAAATCTATAATTCTATCTCTTCCATATATTTAGTTTATTCTTTTAGCAGGCCAAAAATTTTAAAATTCCATCCTCTCTAAATATCGAGTTATTCAATAGCCTTATCAAGTTAAAAATAAATATCAACAAGACCTTGTAGAACATTATTCTCTATAAAGAAATAAAAATTTATTTTTTTTATAAGAAACATCCAAAATAATAAAAACTTTATATGAAATCGTAGAGTTTGAATACTTCACATTGATTTCAGTATATTCCCGATCACTAGTCTTCTTCTTATTATTTTTATTTTACATTAATAATTTCCATAAGACTCTTTTAACTGATCATGATCATTGTATTTTCATCATTTCCAATTTTGATACCTTCTCTTGAAGTTTCCATTATTTATTTATTTTTCATTGTATCATTTCAGTAAACAGCTTTTAGGGTCATCCAAATTTATTAATCAGTTTCATAATGAGTATTTTTATTATAAACATCAATGGAAATGAATTTCTTCAAAATCGTATCCATTTAAAAATTTACAAAATGATCACTATGAATACTAAAGTCTTCATATAATTGGATATAATAAAAACATATTCACTAAAATAGTTTGTAAAAATGAGAAATTGCTTCTAGCATCCATCAAAAAGTGTTTTCTTCATAGAGAATCAATTTTTTGAAATCCAAAAAACATCATCTGATGTTGAACACTAGGTTTTCCACATAAAAAGTTGATATCAGTTATTTTAAATAGATAAACAGTAAGATGCACATGAATTTGTTTTATAGAGAAATTAAATCATTTATATGTATTCTAGTTAAATTTTATTTAGGATATTATTACTATATTGGAAGGAATTATGTTCAACCATCCACGTAACTATTACATCATCTAGACCTCATTAAGTGACTAATAAATATGAAGAAATTCAAAAATATATAGATATAGTGATTTTTACTATGTTATCCACAAAGGGATCATATAATGAGGATACAACCATGTTGTGAATGTTATACTCTGATAAATTAAGAATTATTCTTTTGGTAGGATAAAAAATATTTAGTAGTAGTTATTCAATTACATGAGGACTACCTATAAAATATTTAGTTTTTAGGCACTCCACACCTAGTGATCACTGCCTCTTCCTCAAGACTCTGAACTACATTGGTGAATGTACCTAAAATGCTTATATACAAGTAGTTGTTATTTAATATATTTGGATCATAAGGTTGTATCCTTAATTAGAACAATACTCTATTTGAAACAAATTCTTAGTTTTATTCTCCATGAATACACTAGTGGAATTAAATGAATATTTAATGGATTATATCGACATATATTTTCCTTTATAAAAAAGCCTATTTTCAAGATACTCATATGTCAATGAAACGATATATTAGACAAATAGTGAACTTTTATGTTATATTCATGTACTTCCCCTAAAAACTAATATTCCATGCATGATTAACCTTAATAATAAGAAATTATTTATAAAAATTGTATGTTCATGGAAAAAATTATGATCATATGTTTTCTATAAAAACATTGTGGTTCGTGGAATAACTTTTAATAACATCATATATTCAAAAATCCAACACAATTTGACCTTTATAATCTCCCTTATCTAAGACTCTTTTTCTCCCATACTTTACTTATCTATCAATGATTATGTATTAATAATAAGGAACTAACCCTTTGTGTGATTTGGAATATTTTACTTCATGTTACATTGATTAATGAAATATACCCCATAAGTCATGATTCATTAAATATTTCCTTGTAAAACATCTTTATTTATTACCTCGAGTTCAGTAATGTATTACAATACACCAGAATATATCTTTCAAAAAACTCCATCATTCACCTAAAATGAATACCCTATGATTCACCAATTAATAATTGGTCATGAAACAGGATCATTCATGAGAAATTATGATTCAAAAATATTTCATCTTCCTTCTTCATGAATCATTCTTGTAGGAATATTACTAACATTCATAAACCATATTGAAATCATACAAATTTGAAAAAGCATATTACTTTGTTCAAAAAAACTTATCAATCTTCTAGAAAATGAATTCATTTAATCTTCTATATCCTTCTCATATTTTTAACTATTTTTTAGAAAAACTTTAAAAGAATGATATTATTGATAGGACCAAATTTTCAATATGAGGGTAATGTTGAACTCTTCCAAAAAACACTATTGCATGAAAAATATCACGTTTGTGATAATAATTATGCAAACGAATTTTTTTCATTCATCCATGAACATCCAGATTTCACATTAGTGATCATAAAAAATTAACCTATGACCTAAATGATCACTCCCTAATTATTGATTAATGAAATCCCCAACATACATACCTTAGCTCATAGATCCTATTTAGGTATAAATCATGATCGTATCATTAAAATATGTTCTTGATATCTTATAATAATTTCTACACACTACATTATCCCAGATAAGGTTGTTTATTAATTTTATCAATTTCATACATGTGGTAAATAAACTCATTATATTTTAAATGTTGTAGTCATACTATACAAAACATTGGTTGATAACAAATCAAACATCAAATTTTGGTTTTGTTCCAATAGAATCTTCCCATAAAATTTAGGTATACTATTCTAGGGTGTTTTTTTTGGATTCCTTTATTTTTTTCATGGTTCTTGTGATTTGGTTGTTACTAGCTTGATGGGGAATGATGATGAATATGTGTGATGATTACCAAAGATCTGGCGGGGTCTTAAGATATTCGGTGTCTAGTGTGATGGTTGTATGATGACGGCGATGTAATCACAAAAGATGATGAAAATTGTAGAATCACATGATATCCATGACTTGTGACTAAATTTTGGGTAACAAGATGGATTATCATAGACCTCTTTGGGTGTTTGGAAACTTTTTTTATTTTGAAATGTGAATTTGAGTATATTTTATTTTTATTTCCCACATGGTATATAGGTTAAAATCTATTCATAAAGTAATATTGTAAAATCAAATAAAAATAAATTTTCAGTTAGAAAAATCTAATAAATCTAATAATTTAAATATTATTATATAACTTTTTAATTCTTATACATTATTACAAACCATTATCTAAAAATTAAATTTTATAAGGTTTTAATTAAAACACATTCTTTACTATCCACTAAGGGATGTATAAAATATTATTTATTTGAGATTAGTATTTCACATTACTGTTATCAATGATTATTCATATAATGATAAAAATGTTTATAACTAGTTACAAAATAGATACTAAATTTGAAAAACTAAGATCATCCTTTATGTTCAATTAAACATAATAATATCCCCTCATATATTATTTTTATTGTTATGAACTGATAATAATATTTAAAAAACCATCAATGAAACTGTGACATCATAGTCTAAAAATTCACATTCCACTATGTTCATTTCCCTTTTTAATTTTATATCCAATAATGGGGATAGACATACCATGTTATCATATTTATATGAAATTACTAAATTATTATTAATTTACAATAGTACTTATTTAATTAATTTTATTATTACTCAACTAATTCAATCATAATAATAATTAAAATTACATATCTTCGTTCCATTGATATTAGGAAATCACAATGAGTCCATCATAGTTTTTTATTCCCAATATGGACACTGCACACACACCCAAATTCCCTACATTTGTATAGAAAATTGAGCATACCACATGGATACTCTATGAATGGGCAACAATCCCCTCATGACCACATAAACTAATTTGAATCCCAATATTCCAATCATGATTGTTTAATCAAGAAGAAAAATTAAGGAGTTTCATGAAACTACATCATTATGTCAACTTCTTAGTAAATTGGAAACACGTGGTCTATCTGATGAATTAGATATGCCACATCCATGACAAGCATCATGTCTCCCCCATTTGGGGATTATACAATAGTTCCCATGGCATATGACCATATTGATGATATGATCATGTCAATTATTCACTGAATTCCATTTTCAATGACACTAGTAAAGCAATTGTGGTAATGTTATCATATTCTCATCATATGAACCTAGATCAGGTAACCCTCATCTATCTACCAATTCATTATCATTGTTCCTCGATCATTATAATCGGTCATCCATGCACATCCATTTACCAGGGACTAACCACTTCAAATCTTATCCAAAATTCATAGTATTTTAATTGGTGACTACTTCAATCCAAATCTGGTATTTGTTTCTAAAAATGTTGACACTGTGTTCTGAATAATTTGGGAAAAAATACATCACTATAAATCATCTCTCTATGTTATCTCCCTAAAAATTGACAATTATTGGAGTGATTGAAAAGATATTAGAGTTACCACATTCAAAATATATTAAATAAGTATGATAAATTTAATTTATTGATCAAATAAAAATGTAATAAACATATTTTAGAAGTTATGAAAAAATATTAACTTTCAATTAATATGAAAATAATGCATTATATTTAAATAAATATAATTGATTTGGATTCATCATATTATTAAGATCAAAATATATGATATTACTTATATGTTTCACCAATTATTAAATATAAATTTTTAAAAGAATTTGAAGCTTTATAATAATATTTAGATCTATGATCCATACCTCTGATGAAAATTTGAAAATATATGGTTAAGATCCACTAATCCAATGACCCCCTACATGAAAGATACCACGTCAATGAACCCCAATATATAGTCAGACCCCATGTAATGATCATTCTCTTCTATTTATAAACATTTTTATAATTAATATACTTAGAGACATGTATTACATTAATTTTATTATAGATAAGTGGGTTTTATTTAATTTCATCCTTCATCACATGATCAATCTATTTTTGAAGGACTATTGGATTGGATATATATTTTTGGATATTGAGATTTTATTTCCATTCATTACTAATGAAACATTGATATATATTGATCATTGTGTATATAGATAATAGAATATTTATTATTATTGATTATGGATATTGTTATTTTTAATGAAGACATTATGTAATTTAGTATTGTATAATATTTAAATATCATTGATTCATGTAAAAACTAGATATTTATGTTGTTTGATTGATTCTTGGGACAATTATACTATGAATTGATATTGTCTCCCTTACATTAAAAATTACATATTTTTTACTTAAACATAGGATGATCAATAGATATGGATTATTAATGACAACAGATCATAGAGATTCACAACTGGTAGGGTAGATGATAGCTTAGAAATATCTTCATGACATCTACACTCAGAATGACAATATTTTTCATGAAACCTATATAGGATATTGGTGTTGTACCTAGTGAAATATATATATATATATATTCAATATAAACCATGAAATTAATGAAATATAATACTAAGAAATATAATAGGCATGTTATAAAAAATTCATATATAGTAACAATATGACTAATCAAGCAGCACATATACCTTTGACATCTAACACAGACCTTGGGTCCTGGATTTATAGGAACCAATAGCGTCCTTGTATACACATTTCTACCCAATATTTTTTCCTCCCACATATATGAATATTAACAAACCAGATAACTCATTATTGATAGACCTACACATTTTATTATCATATATTTTATTCTCACTCACACACACCCTATGAAACATCATAATTAGTCACCCATCTTGAGTTAAATGTAGGCCAAGAGTGCTTAATTGTGGAGTTAAAATACAGTAGGATCTCAAACAAATGGTTTACTATGATTCCATTCATAATATCATTCATTCATTTATTATTATTTTTTATAGGGGTATTTCACTCTACTTACCCCAACATTAAAACAGAAGATCCCCAATATGGACCCCACACCTTAGCCATAGGTATTTCAACATTATGTTATGTCAATTATAGGCTATAATGAAAATATATCATATATATACTTAAAATTTATTAAACTACCCAATACATCATCAAGGGGTGGTAGAATAATAATGAGTTATCCTCACAATCAGAAGAGGAATTACCTTTAGATTTATTCCGCCACCTATTATCATACAACAACATCTGCAATAAAAAACATGAAATATAAACTAGTCAATGTAATATAAAAAATTCCCAATCATCCAAGATAAAATATATAATCATATAAACATCATTAGAAATGTCAAATAACCCCTAATCTAAGGAACCCATATCATTTATGAAACTGGAGTTTTCATTGATTAAAAAAACAAACACCAATATCTAATTCATATATCACATATATCCATCCTCAAGGTTCATTCTGAAAATTAATCTCTTGATCTGTATAGACACAAGGAGAATAATTAACATGTTAGGATGAAAGTTTGGGACTAATAAGATGATGTGCACTGTGTTGCATTTGTTGTCAATGAGGTATGTTGTTGTCAAGGAATGAATGGATGGATGTCAAGGAGTTTCAATATGCGAATGACAAAGGATGTGATGGTGTTGGTGATGAATGGAGAATGGCCATGGTACTAAGATGCATGTCACTTAGGAGATTCACTAAGTGACATAGGATGTTGTGGTTGAAACATTCTCTATGAATATCAAACGATTGTAGAACTGATATTAATGTTTCAATACTTGTATCAAGATGATACTAAGTTACACCACTTGAAGAATGGATGATGATGGAGCATCATCATTATATCTGACGATTGTTGAGCTGTTCTTAAAGTTCCAAGAACTTGTATCAACTGGATACAAAGTCACAAAAATGTTATAAGACCATGCATTGTTAAGACAATGCATGAGGAGATGAAGATGAACCATCCACTACTTCTAAGTGGATGACGTGAGCTGAAGAGGTCCATGCACTATCACTTAGTGAATATGAATTGAAGAAGATCCAACTTGATCTCTGATTAGATCAACGAAGCACATTGAAGAAGTTATGTGATTCAGGAGCTCGGTTGATGAAGAACCTTCAAGAATTTCCCTCCTAAGTAATGAATATATGTTGAGGAGATTGGAAGAGTTCTTATGAGGAAGAAATGAAGGAATGGGAGGAAGAAAGAAGGGAACTTGGTTTGGCATTTGGCATTTACACATGGTTACTTTGTTTGTATACAAAGTACTTAAGTGTTTCCTCAAGCAAAAAATTAGCCACCAAGGGCCAACCTTAAGGGTTCAACCCAAGGCACATGTGGGACTAGGTCACCACGCCCAAGGGGATCCCATGGGGCCAGCCCGAGAGGCCGCGGCCGTGTGTAAGCCGGGGCCACGTAGGGGATCAGATACTACGCAGCATGGGCGCAGAGCGTGCCTGAAGGGTGTGCATAGTGGGCGCCAGTGGCGCTCCCTCAGGGAGCAGAGTGGGCGCAGAGCGCGCCCGCAGAGAGAACACGGTGCGGGGCGGCACCGTGGAGGTTGGAATTTCAATCGAGGGGTTGAGGCAGCGCCAGGGTGATAAAGCGCGGAAAATCCGCTCGCCGATTCGATGTGGGACGCGGGATTTTGTCCCGGAGCAAATCTCAGCCGTCCGAGCGATCTCGCACTTGATCTGCGCCGCACGATTCATCTGCCGCGCGCCGCGATCTAATCCATCCGTCCGATGTATTTCAAACTCCGGATCCGACGGTTGAGGAGTCTTCCACTACCTCGAGCTTGCCTGAGCCTCCCCGCGTGCCTCCGTCGAACCAGGAGCAACCCGAGCACGGTTTTTGAGTTCCCGGCCACCTCCAAGCAAACCGAGACATCCATGGTGAACGTCTAGCCTCAATGAACACATTCATGTATAAATATGAGTTTGCATGCGATGAGAAGAAGAATTTGAGATTTGGCCGAAGGAAAACCGAAGGTGCCGAGGCCATGTGGTGTTCGTGCTTTGCATGCATGGGCATAAAAAGACACATGGACACGTTCCATGCATGTATAGGTGAAAGAAAAGGAGGAAAATAAAAAGAAGAGAGAACCCGCGTGAAACAGATGAGAAACGAGATTTGAAAAAATCTTTAAAGAACCAAAATCTTCGGGGTTTCGAAAGATATCTCACGCGGAGGACAGAGGCTTCTACTGCCTATAAAAAGAGAGGCTGAACTCTCGTTTTTGCTTGCTGATCCTCTGAAGAGAGAAGTCCCGCGATGCCTCTGTGCTCAGCGAAGTTAGAAGCTCCGCGCAACCCACTTGCGCGACGAAGCAGCCCGAAGCCATTCCTGGTTTCGTGTGTTCCTTTTGCGCACTTCTTGCGCGAAAGAAGAAAGGGAGGTCCCATGTGTGCCTCCGTTGCACGGCAGGAAGAACACGAGGCCGCAGCACCTTGCGCGCCCACGGTTGAAGCCCGCACTTGCGCGGCAGTTGGTGTCCTTGACACCCTGTGCGCCCACGGCTGTCAGAGGAATTGCACGGCTGTTGAAGGCAGGAAGGCCGAGGCTTGTATTCAAGCACCTTGCGCGATCCAAAATTAAGAACACCCTGGGCAGTGTGTGTGCTTAGTGCAACATGAAGATGATGTGCATTACATACCTACGGGTTGTGTGCTAAGTGAGGAACAAAGCCACTTCAAGTGAAAGACATACACCCTTGCCGTGAGTGTGCAAGAAGAGGAGGAAGTCCGAGGCCATACCTTGGTTGTGCCAAATTGAAGAACACACTTTGTCTGTGCATTTGAAGAAGAGGCCGTAGCCCTTGTGTGTACAAAATGGAGAACCAAGTGTGTGCATAAGTGAAGTGCACACTTTGAAGAAGATTAAAAGAACAAGGAAGTGTGTGTGCTTAGTAAGTGAAGTAGGCTAAGCCTTGTGTTTGCTAATTGATCAAAGGAAGTGTGTGTGAGAAAACAAGAACAAGAAGGCCGAACCTAGTGTGTGTGCACTATGTGGAGTGAACACACTTAGAAGAAGTAGAAGACACTCACACAAAGTATAACAGACATTCATGTGTGTAAGAAAAAGGAATTAAGTGTGTGAAGGAAGTGAGAAGGTGTGTGCTTGAAGTGATTATACCTTTTGTGGGTCTACTGCACCAAGAAGAGGAAAGGGGAAGTGCATGCATGCATGCATGCACATGCTCATGTAATCAAAGTTCAAATCAGTGAGTGTGCATTTGAGTTGACCAAGACCAGAGGATCTTGAAGAATTTGAGAGACCATGCAATCAGTGCATGAGGATGAAGAGATGCCATGAACTCAGTGCATGAAGTTGATTTGAAGTGAGACTGGACCAGACTGAAGTTAAAGATATCAGATGTCTGAGTATTCAGTAGTTGAAGAGAGAAGCCAGGTCATCCTGAGAAGAAGGAGATAAATCGTGAGCAAGACGAGAAGACCTGATCAACTCAAGTGATCAGAGGTATAGAGCAAGGCCAGCAGTCATTATCCCAGAATGCTGAAGATACTTGAAGAAGCTTAAAGAGAAGAAGAGCTACTCGTGTGACTCGAGGAGCCAGGAGAAGACCCTGTGGGACTCAGGGAGAAGAATTCTTCAGTGGGATTCTGGAGCAGGCCAGTGGGACTCTGGTAACACCGTGGGACGCAGTATAAAGACCCTCTTGTGGGACTCAGGAGAGATACAGTGGGACTCTGTAATGACCATTGTAATTCTAACAAGTTATAATGGAGAAAACATGTTGGGGCGTATAACCAACATGGAAAGGACGTAGGCCTTTGGTGCCGAACCTTGTAAATCCTTGTGTCCAGTGCCTTTACATTTACTGCATCATTCGTGGAAAGGTGAGAGATACAAGAAGAGTGGATCGAGGCCTTAACAAGCCATAGAGGTTTAATTGATAAAGAATCAATTAGTAAAAAGTTTTAAGGGATCACTGATTCACCCCTTCCCCCTCTCAGTGATTCACACTAATCTGGGCACTTCAATTGGTATCAGAGGGAAGGTTACCTCTAAAAGATCCAAGGGAGTCAATATGGAGTGCAGATTTGAGGAAATGAAAGAACAGCCTCAAATGGAGATATCTGCCAAGACTCTGAAAAACAGAATGAAGAAACAGGCAAAGAAGATGAAGAAGAAGGTTGTTGCAATCAGAGAAACTCCTTCTATGGAAAGAAATGTGAAAGTCACATCAGATGACAATTCCTTTTATCATTCTTCTGATGAAGCCTGCTCTAGCTGTGATGAAGATGGAAGGAACAATGATCTTCTTAATACAATCAAATATCTTCAGAAGACAGTCCCTAAGGAAGTGGCAATGTGTATAGCTACAGTCCTCCTTGATCTTCAAGAAGAAAAATTACAGCTAGAAGATGAAGCCAATTCTCTGGAAGTCCAATTGGCAAAAAGGGTTGGCATAACCAACACTCTCAGAAAGCTGGTGAAGGCTAAAGACGAAACAGCATCGCTTTGCAATGAAAGATATGATGACACTACTAATGAATTGCAAAGAAGCCTTTCTGAGAAAGAATTCTTTAAGACAATAATCAAAGATGTTTTCCATGCACTGTAAAAGAGGCACAAAGTTTCAATGAATGTCAGAGATGCTCAACTTGAAGACAAAGTAAACAGGGTGAAGGAGCTTGACAATTCATTACAAGAATTGAAGAAGGTGCATGAAGACCAGATGAAACAACTGGTGGAGAAATGGGAAGGAAAGCTAAGAACTATTGAGGATGAGAAGAACTCCCTCAACATGAAATACTTAGAACTAGAGGTGATATTGAAAAATCTGCAATCACCCAAAGCTGAATCCTCCCAGTCAGCTAAAAGAAGAAATATTTCCACTCAAGTGAGCTTTGAGAAGGATGATTCTAAAAGAAAGACATCCTCTAATAAAAGGGAAACATCTTCTAGAAAGAAGGTACCATCCATACCATATTGTACTCATGCTTCAAAAAGTGTTTCTACTAAAAGTGCAGGATGGAAGAATGAATCCAAACAAGTATGGATGAAGACAGTGAAAAAAGAGAGCTCTCCTAAAACAACACAGTAGCTCCAGAAAAGTACCCTAAAATCAGAAGGACTGAAGAAGTCAAGATTTGTGGGTCAATGTTGGTGTTGTAACAAGTATGGGCATTGTACAAAGGATTGTTTGTACAATCCACTGAATGCCAAAGCACAGAGGAAGCCCATGCCTAGGGGGAGAAAGCCAGAGGAAAAGAAGCAACATCCATAGGTCCAGAGACATCTGTTTACTGCTAACAGATTTGGATTGCTTGACAACATCTGGGATTTGTGCAAAAGTGGTCAAATAGATACATGTCAATCTCCAACTCTATCCAGAGCTTGGGAAGCAAACAGAAGAAAGGTGACAATGCTCCCAAGAAGATGTTGAAAAAGGAAGAGAAATCCTTGGAGTCTAAATCCAAGAAGGGTGATGCATCCAGAAGGACCACTAAGAAGAAATGCTTCTACTGTGGAAAGGAAGGACATATCATGGATCTTTGTAAACAAGCCATGAAATTCAATAGAGGCAGACCGGACTCAAACAGACAATCAATCCAGAAGAAGCAGAAGGGATTGATTGAAAACAAGTTTCCTAAGAAAGGTATCTTGACAGCATCAAAAGAACCATGTGGAATTTCCAGAACTGAGGCCCCACTTCCAAATGACTTGTTAATCATATGGGAAAATCAGTTGCAACTTGCCAAAGATCTGCAGAGAGCTGAAGATGAAGTTCTGGCAATTGCTAAGGCAAAAGGGAAGAAAAATATTTCACATGAAGATGTGTTGAGATCCACACCAACACAATCATCATTGAAGATCAAATGTGCAAGTGTAAAAAATGGTGAAAATGGGACATCTCGGTTGAGAGAATCTTCTCAACCTTGTTGTTCACATTGATGAACCAAGGAGGTTCCATCTTCTTCCCTAATCACTTGTATTTACATGTGCTAACATTACAGGGAATTGAAGATGATGATCATTCTCATCTGGAGAGTGGTTTGGACAGAATGGAGTGCACCCCTTGAGGGGGAGCCAATCAGAAGAAGACGGGATTCTAAGATTTAATACCATCTTGAGAAAAGTGAAGGTATTCCAATCATACTTTCATCCCTTGTTTCTTAATTGTATTCATCATGACAATTAAGGGGGAGTATTGATTGAAGGCAAATGGATGAAAGGGGGAGCATTATCTTTGCACCTGAACTTTCTAATGAGTTTTGTGAAGTTGTGCAGGATTTAGCAAATTCATTGTTATATCTGAAAAATTTCAAACCCCTAAGCATGATCTCACATGTGTAGAGAATTATGGACAGCTCTGAATTCCTTGGTCATATCACTCTTGTTTTCTACACCGGGTTAGCCCAAGTAGACTTAGAGTTGATTTACTAAAGGTTCTTTGCTAAAGAGAACATGTGACATCAACCCTCTCTCAGTGTTTTTCAAGAAAATACTTTTCAAAGGGAGGAAGAGATTTTTGAAAGAGAACCACACCACACCTTTGCATTTGGTTGCCAATAAGGGGGAGAAATATTGGCACACATATTGACCCATTCATATGTGCTCTAGTGTATTGCCAACAAATACAAAGGGGGAGATTGAAGTGCACTGTGTTGAATTTGTTGTCAATGAGGTATGTTGTTGTCAAGGAATGAATGGATGGATGTCAAGGAGTTTGAATATGCGAATGACAAAGGATGTGATGGTGTTGGTGATGAATGGAGAGTGTCCATGGTACTAAGATGCATGTAACTTAGGAGATTCACTAAGTGACATAGGATGTTGTGGTTGAAACATTCTCTATGAATATCAGACGATTGTAGAACTGATCTTAATGTTTCAATACTTGTATCAAGATGATACTAAGTTACACCACTTGAAGAATGGATGATGATGGAGCATCATCATTATATCTGACGATTGATGAGCTGTTCTTAAAGTTCCAAGAACTTGTATCAACTGGATACAAAGTCACAACAATGTTAGAAGACCATGCATTGTTAAGACAATGCATGAGGAGATGAAGATGAACCATCCACTACTTCTAAGTGGATGACGTGAGCTGAAGAGGTCCATTCACTATCACTTAGTGCATATGAATTGAAGAATATCCAACTTGATCTCTGATTAGATCAACGAAGCACATTGAAGAAGTTATGTGATTCAGGAGCTCGGTTGATGAAGAACTTTCAAGAATTTCCCTCCTAAGTAATGAATATATGTTGAGGATATTGGAAGAGTTCTTATGAGGAAGAAATGAAGAAATGGGAGGAAGAAAGAAGGGAACATGGTTTGGCATTTGTCATTTACACATGGTTACTTTGTTTGTATACAAAGTACTTAAGTGTTTCCTCAAGCAAAAAATTAGCCACCAAGGGCCAGCCTTAAGGGTTCAACCCAAGGCACATGTGGTACTAGGTCACCACGCCCATGGGGATCCCATGGGGCCAGCCCAAGAGGCCGCGACCGTGTGTAAGCCGGGGCCACGCAGGGGATCAGATACTGTGCAGCGTGGGCGCAGAGCGCGCCCGAAGGGTGTGCATAGTGGGCGCCAGTGGCGCGCCCGCAGGGAGCAGAGTGGGCGCAGAGCGCGCCCGCAGAGAGAACACGGTGCGGGGCGGCACCGTGGAGGTTGGAAGTTCAATCGAGGGGTTGAGGCAGCACCAGGGTGATAAAGCGCGGAAAATCCGCTCGCCGATTCGATGTGGGACGCGTGATTTTGTCCCGGAGCAAATCTCAGCCGTCCGAGCGATCTCGCGCTTGATCTGCGCCGCACGATTCATATGTCGCGCGCCGCGATCTAATCCAGCCGTCCGATGTATTTCAAACTCCGGATCCGACGGTTGAGGAGTCGTCCACTACCTCGAGCTTGCCTGAGCCTCCCCGCGTGCCTCCGTCGAACCAGGAGCAACCCGAGCACAGCTTTTGAGTTCCCGGCCACCTCCGAGAAAACTGAGACATCCATGGTGATCATCTGGCCTCTACGAACACATTCATGTATAAATATGAGTTTGCATGCGATGAGAAGAAGAATTTGAGATTTGGCCGAAGGCAAACCGAAGGTGCCGAGGCCAAGTGGTGTTCGTGTTTTGCATGCATGGGCCTAAACAGAGGCATGCACACGTTCCATGCACGTAGAGGTGAAAGAAAAGGAGGAAAATAAAAAGAAGAGAGAACCCGCGTGAAACAGATGAGAAACGAGATTTGAAAAAATCTTTAAAGAACCGAAATATTCGGGGTTCCGAAAGATATCTCACGCGGAGGACAGAGGCTTCTACTGCCTATAAAAAGAGAGGCTGAACTCTCGTTTTTGCTTGCTGATCCTCTGAAGAGAGAAGTCCCGCGAAGCCTCTTGCTCAGCGAAGTAAGAAGCTCCGCGCAACCCACTTGCGCGACGAAGCAGCCCGAAGCCATTCCTGGTTTTGTGTGTTCCTTTTGCGCACTTCTTGCTCGAATGAAGAAAGGGAGGTCCCCTGTGTGCCTCCGTTGCACGGCAGGAAGAACTCGGTGCCACAACACCTTGCGCGCCCACGGTTGAAGCCCGCACTTGCGCGGCAGTTGGTGTCCTTGACACCCTGCGCGCCCACGGCTGTCAGAGGACTTTCACGGCTGTTGAAGGCAGGAAGGCCGAGGCTTGTATTCAAGCACCTTGCGCGATCCAAAATTAAGAACACCCTGGGCAGTGTGTGTGCTTAGTGCAACATGAAGATGAAGTTCATTACATACCTACGGGTTGTGTGCTAAGTGAGGAACAAATCCACATCAAGTGAAAGACATACACCCTAGCCGTGAGTGTGCAAGAAGAGGAGGAAGACCGAGGACATACCTTGGTTGTGCCAAATTGAAGAACAAACTTTGTGTGTGCATTTGAAGAAGAGGCCGTAGCCCTTGTGTGTACAAAATGGAGAACCAAGTGTGTGCATAAGTGAAGTGCACACTTTGAAGAAGATTAAAAGAACAAGGAAGTGTGTGTGCTTAGTAAGTGAAGTAGGCCAAGCCTTGTGTTTTCTAATTGATCAAAGGAAGTGTGTGTGAGCAAACAAGAACAAGAAGGCCGAACCTAGTGTGTGTGCACTAAGTGGAGTGAACACACATAGAAGAATTAGAAGACACTCACACAAAGTATAACACACATTCATCTGTGTAAGCAAAAGGAATTAAGTGTGTGAAGGAAGTGAGAAGGTGTGTGCTAGAAGTGATTATACCTTTTGTGGGTCTACTGCACCAAGAAGAGGAAAGGGGAAGTACATGCATGCATGCATGCACATGCGCACGTAATCAAAGTTCAAATCAGTGAGTGTGCATTTGAGTTGACCAAGACCAGAGGATCTTGAAGAATTTGAGAGACCATGCAATCAGTGCATGAGGATGCAGAGATGCCATGCACTCAGTGCATGAAGTTGATTTGAAGTGAGACTGGACCAGACTGAAGTTAAAGATATCAGTTGTATGAGTATTCAGTAGTTGAAGAGAGAAGCCAGGTCATCCTGAGAAGAAGGAGATAAATCCTGAGCAAGACGAGAAGACCTGATCAACTCAAGTGATCAGAGGTACAGAGCAAGGCCAGCAGTCTTTATCCCAGACTGCTGAAGATACTTGAAGAAGCTTAAAGAGAAGAAGAGCCACTCGTGTGACTCGAGGAGCCAGGAGAAGACCCTGTGGGACTCAGGGAGAAGAAGTCTTCAGTGGGATTCTGGAGCAGGCCAGTGGGACTCTGGTAACACTGTGGGACGCAGTATAAAGACCCTCCTGTGGGACTCAGGAGAGATACAGTGGGACTCTGTATCAACCATTGTAATTCTAACAAGTTATAATGGAGAAACCATGTTGGGGCGTATAACCAACATGGCAAGGACGTAGGCCTTTGGTGCCGAACCTTGTAAATACTTGTGTCCAGTGCCTTTACATTTACTACATCATTCGTGGAAAGGTGAGAGATACAAGAAGAGTGGATCGAGGCCTTAACAAGCCATAGAGGCTTTATTGATAAAGAATCAATTAGTAAAAAGTTTTAAGGGATCACTGATTCACCCCCTCCCCCTCTCAGTGATTCACACTGATCTGGGCACTTCATAAGACATAGTATAGTCATCCCAAAAAAATTATTCAACCACACAAATATCTATGTTCTATGTAAATTAATGATAATTATTTGTTAAACATTCCAACATAACTTGACATTAGTGTCATTCATACAAATACTAGTTACTAATTTTGATCAAAAAACCCTTGGATAACATTCATCATGATTAAAAAATAACAACTTTCCTTGAAACTGAATTACAATTTTACCTTGTAACCCTTAAAAAATTTTCATCTAACAATTGACCCTAGATAAACTACTCATGTGATTATAGAGGGAATACACATATCATATTATCTCAAATTTACAATAAAAACACATATCTTCCTAGATATAATTTATATTCTTTTTTGAAGATTAATGAAATACATTACTCTGTGGGTAAATTATTATACTATAATATTAGAAGGTATAAATATTTCAATATTTTTTTTTGTATAAAGTACACTTAATTCTCCTATTTATTGGCTGAATGTGACACAGAAAATATTTTTATGAAGAAATGTGTTTAAAATTTTTGTTCACTATGCCTTTTTGACGTGGTTTGGTTATTTAAGGACTTGTTAGAGGAAAAGATTGGTATTTTCGTGATTTTTTCGTGTTTGGAGCTATAATTTCACAACATGTTCACTATTATTCCCAAAAAGGATGAATTAAATTATAGTGAGGGGATGTGTAGTATTGGTATATTAGAGTTGTTGTTTGGTTAAATTGTAACCTATGTTTTTCCCATAACATTCTACTCAAGTGGATCTGGTTTTTCAATTGAAGATTTACCCATTCTATAGTGGGTGGTCAGGGTTTTTTGGAGCTTCCTTAATGAGGGAGTTTTATCATAATAATGTGGGTTATTTCAAAACCTGAACCAGTTATAATGTGGCTATGGTTTTTCAGTAAAGATTTTGAATGGCTAGTTATTCCATAGAGAACATGGGCACACCATAATTTTGCATTGTTTCTTTTTAAGTTTCAAAGATGACACAATAGTACACCATGATGCAAGAGGCCATGTTCAAAAATTACATTGTATTATATTTTGGATTTACTAGGTTGGATCATTGTGACATTACATGGTTGGTGAAATCACAAAGGTACCATATATGTATCTTATATAGTGGTATTTAAATTGACAAACTCTTATAAATTCATCTTTATTTGATCAATAAATAGAAGGGGGTCATCCAATTTACACAAATTATCATTTTTTTGATTCTATGGAGCTAGGTGGGTTTGGATGAATTCCATAATTCATAAGGTCAAATATCATCCATATATTTCCATTCATATCCGTCTTCTAAATTCATCTAACATGGTGTGTCTGGTTTTTTTTCATGGTGCTGATTCCACCAAAGTTGTAATGACCTGTCAAGTTCAAGGGAAATTTTTTCTTTATTTTCATTGTAATTTTACAAGAACGCAGTTTCTGACGGAGCCTGATTCCGAGGCCCGATGTGCCCGGAATCAATTTCCGAAGTTTAGCTCGGGTACGTTCAGTGAACGAACGAGCGGGTTTTTCTATCTTTTGAACCGGTACTCGGAATTGAAATCCGAGGACACCGATGAACTCGCAGCACCGGTATTTTCTTAAGAGGACTTTTACCATAGGTGCATTTTCTTAGGAGGAGAAGTTAAATTTTGGGGTTTAAGGAAGAAATAAATAAAATTGTGAACAATTTTATTTTTGTTAACCAAGGGAGTTATATTTTACCATGGGAAGTTGTTGGTGGGACCCACAACCACCCAACATCCCATGTGTGGATATGTGTGAGGTGGGGCCCACATGAGACCCTAACCCCCCTTGATCTTCCCATAACCCCCTGGACCTCCCATAACTCACTTCCCTCTTAAATTTTGTAACTCCACTTTAACTTGTGTAACTCTCCCCTCTCTCCTCTTTAATTTTTCCAAAACACATCTTAAATTAATTGATTAAACCTCTTCAATTAATTTAACTAAGTGTTTGAATTTTTAAAAAAGTTTGAATGCATGGAAAAATAATAAAATAATGAGAGGCCTTATTTTATTTTTGTGAGTTTTGTTGTGTGAGAGAATTTGGGAGAGAGCTCTTCCCTCTTCTGAAGAACATCATCTCCAAACGAAGAACGACCTTCCGACTCAGCGAAGAACACTCTACGTTTTCTGCAATCCTTTTTCTTCCTCTTCTACGACAAGTAAGGAGACGCTGACTGTGGAGACTGATGCCAACAACAATGTTCTCCTTCTCCTTCTGACGTTGACGGAAGCGATACCTTTCTTCCGCGACACCCGACTACCCCGACGTTCGACGACCGCGACGTTCGACTTCCGCAACTTGACGACGTGCGACGTCAATTTCGATGTAGGGAAATTTATTTGGTGTTCTCTTATATTTTGAGAAAATAACGACGAGCGCGGACCAACCATTTCCAGGTTGATATGTGGATCATTCGTTCATGCAGGTTGATGTTGAGGTTTATTGATTTTGCTGTGAAATATTTCTTTGTTGTGCGTCGACTTCTATTTGATTGATGCTTGCTATCATTTTAACGGGAGGAGGTCGGACCCCACAAACAGGGCCGAACCTCCTCCCCCTTGTTGTTGATTATGTTGATGTTTGGAAGATGGGGGCACAGTGCGACGACACCGCGCGAGAACCTGGAGTGATGCGGCAAGGATGCGCGGCGCCGTCGCGCCGCACCGTCAAGGCCGAACAAAATTTTGGTCGTAGTCGGGGCTGTGAAGGCGAACAGAAGACTCCACATATGTTTCTTTTGATGCGTGGATCATCGAGCATTGATTGAATGGGTCGCAGAGATGATTTGATGTTTCGGCAGTGAAGAACGGGACTCGGGATGAGCATCGTCGCATGCGGAATTGAAAACAGACCACCGGAGCAACTCCGGTGGCCTGCGGACACCACCGGCGACGCCGGCGGCCGGAGGTGGAAACCAGCACTGGCCGGCTGCGCGGAGGCGGCGGCGCCCCGACGCGTCGCCAAGAGAAACCACCGCAGGTGAAGCCGCGGCAGCGAGCTGGTGGATCCCACGGCTGCGCGGGATCCAGGGGGGACGCGGCGCGCGCCGCGTCCATGGAGCACCAGCTCGCTGGCCGAGCGAGCGAGCCCCCCGGCCGAGCCGGGCCGGCTTGGGCGGGCCGGGCCGGGTCACGCCCAGACAGGGCCGGGTCGCGCCGGCCGGGCCGGGTCGCGGCCAGTCGGGTCGACTCGGTTCGGGCCGACCTAGGGGGGGTTGGGCCTGGTCGATACGGTCCTAGACCCCCCGTTTTCGGACCTTTTCGTTATTTTGCCCATATTTTGGGTTACGGACATCCAATCGATGCACCGTCACAGGCGATGCGATTCTTGAAACAATACGGTCGTTTTGACATATCGCACTTAAGGTTTCGGAATACTTTGGGTTCGGCCTTGTTGGTTCGTACACGAAACCAATCGGGCCCTCATAGCGGAAACGCTCGTAACTTGAGCTCTGGACGACCGATAGACGTGTCGTCGACTTTGTTGGATTCCTCGTCATGAGATGAAACTTTTGGCTTACTCTGCTCGAGGTTTGGATGCCATTGGAGTGTGGTCAGGTATGTTTTCACCTGAAATCCAACCGGGCCCCTGGAACGGAAAAGCTGATATCTTTCAGACCGGGCGTCTGATTGACGCACCGTCTGTCTCGTTGATCTCATCTTGATGAGACGGAACTTTTGACATACTTCACGTGAGTTTTGGATGCAGTTGGATAGTGGCGGGTTGGATTGCACCCGAAATCCAACTAGGCCCCCGAAACAGAAAACCTGATATCTTTCAGACCGGACGTCCGTTTGATGAACCGTCAGCGACGTTGGTGATCACGTGGAGAAACGGTCCTTTTGAGTATTTCCTATGAGAGATCGGGGTACTGATGAGATACGCCCATGTTGGTTCGCACACGAAACCAACCGGGCCCCGGGGATGAAAAAGCTAGTAACGCACAGACCGGGCGTCCGATTGACTTTTCGTCTGTCGCGTTGAGACCCCTATGACGAGGTGGTTCTTTGAGATACTTCTTCGTGGGACTTTGAGATACTTGTAGTATCTACTAGTAGCTCGTGGAGCGGACCCTCCCGGAGATGAGTGTACAGAGTACGGAGACTGTGTAGCTGGCTGTGACCTGATGACTGCTTGTCTGATTCGATTCGGAGTGACTAGCATAGACCAGTGGGGAGCACAAATTTGTGAGGTGGTAGAACCATGGCGGAGGAGCACTTCTGTGTAAGGTGGCAGACCCGCGGTAATCGACAGGAGGAGTACCTCTGTAGGCTATGAGGGGGACCACTACTATGTGACGTGGCAGACCCATGGTGGAGGTGCACTACTGTGTGAGGTGGCAGACCTACGGTACTTGGCAGGAGGAGTACCTCAGCAGTCATAGGTTGGTGAGTAGTACCTCGGAGATGTGACAGGATCACTGTACTCCCAGAGATAGAGCTCTTCAGCAGTTACGGTTATCGATAATGAAAATCCTGGTTTGAGCTGAGTCTATGACCATTGTGTTTACCTCAAGATTGAGATGGATTACTTGATAACGTTGATATATGTATGGGCATATAACTAAGTAGAGGATATCTATTTAGATCTTCTTTGTGGTTATACTTGTTGGTTTTAGTGAGACCTTGAGGGTATCGGGGTCCCTACTGAGTATCTTTATACTCACCCCTGCACGGGCTATGCCCGCACCACGTTTTGTTGGTTGCAGACGACGGGCAATGCTGACGGAGGCTGAGTGTTTGAGGACTGGATGGTACCCGGAGGTGGACCACACGGCGAGACAATACCCGGAGGTGGACCACACGACGAGTCAGTACCCGGAGGTGGACCACACGACGAGTCATTACCCGGAGGTGGACCACACGACGAGTCAGTATCCGGAGGTGGACTTCACGACGAGTCGACACACGGAGGAGGTTGACGGGCGAGAGCATTGAGGAGTTGCGCTATCTGTACTTACCCTTTTTGTAGGATCCATGGAGGATGACCTAAGAGCTGCTTTTTTTTCATTTGTTGTCTTTGTTCAGTTGTAGCTATATTTCCAGTTGGGTTTGTATTCTGGCCCATTTACTTTTCAGTACATTCTTTGTACTTAATGTTTTACTTCTGCTTGTACTCTATGGTGTTTTGTTACTTTTATAAAGGAAATTCCTTCCCAGTTATCGGGATTTACGCCTTTGGTGCTAGTCGCCAGCCCCTGGCCTATGGAAGGCGGGCTTGGGGTAGTCACGGCACGAGCCCCGAGGATGGGTCATGAAAAATTGGTATCAGAGTGGTCGGATCTACTGCAGAACTTATAACTCTGATATTTTCTTTCTGTGAAGCAATAGTCTTAAGGGTACTGAGTGTGGTCTTCAGTTCAGGGAGTCTAGTGTTGGTGCGGGTGGCCGACGTATCCATACACCAGGACCCTGAAAAATGATTTCAGACTTTGTGCACGAAAACCCTGATTGTGTGTGTGTTTCCAGAATTTTTTAAAAGTCAGATCAAACCAGGTTAGCTCACCAGGTATAAATCGTTTGACCGTGTCATGTTTGTTTCTTTTAGGATGCCTCCCCGCGGACGACTAGGTAGATCCCCGAGAGTTGTTTGTACTCACAGCCCGCCGAGTGATGTTGCCTCAGCACAGGGCCCTATCCCAGTTGAGGCACCAGCGGTACTACTACCCGTTGGGCCACCGATGCCACGAGCCCCAGCAGCAGAGGGTGCACGTCGCTTGAGCGCACTGCAGGAGTTACATCGCTAGAGGCCACCGAGGTTCATGGGAGAGACGGCCCCGTAGGTGGCTGAGGATTGGCTGGAGGATGTGGTGGGAGTCTTCAGGCTAGTGGGGACGCCAGTAGATTTCATGGTGATCCTTGCTGCCAGCCTACTTCAGGAAGTAGCAGGAAGATGGTGGAGCCTGATGCTCCAGATGCAAGACGAGGCGACACTTCTATGGGCAGACTTTGAGAGCCTGTTCCGGATAGAGTTAGTTCCAGCCACCCTTCTTGTGGTGCGTATACAAGAGCTACTCCAGCTACGGTAGGGCAGCATGATAGTGGCACAGTATTCAGAGAGGTTCAAAGACCTCTCACACTACTCCACAGATATGGTACGATACCCGTTCTTCAGGGCCCGAACCTTCGAGTAGGGGCTCAGGCGAGAGATTAGAGCTTATGTTGTTTCTCACAGCATTCTGACACAGACAGGGGTGTTGGAGAGAGCCCTATTAGTAGAGAGTTTCCTTGCTGACCAGTCTCCAGCAACAGGACCCACCACTAGTAGGCATGCGGCATAGTCTTCTGTAGAAGGCAGTAGACAGATGATTCAGAGACCCAAGAGGACCAGACCTATAGGTGGTCGACCGCGTGACTTAGGGTCGGTAGTGCGAGGCACCAAGGGGAATGATAGAGCCAGATCTGCCATGCAATGTTACTCCTGCGGCGGGATTGCTCACATAGCACGTGACTGTCCGAACCGCCATGCAGATGACTGGTAGTTAAATGAAGAACCTCCCAGGCAGAGGCAGAGGTTCGATCAAGGTAGACCGCTAGGAGCTGAAGGCCGAGGGAGGGGAGCTGGCCGTGCAGCTAGAGGTAGACGACGCATCGAGGTGTTTCCACCACCACCATCCGGAGGTATACCCCGACTGCAGGGAACAAGTGGAGATGGGAGAGCTCAGCTTCAGGCAGCAGAAGCTGACAACTATGGAGCTCCAGAAGTGAGTGTACAGGAGCATAACTAGTGTTGTATATCTAGTTCCATGTTGTTGTTGTTACATTTGTGTCTTTGTAACATGAGCTGCAATAATATAAAGACACTTACCTTTTTTTAATGTTTTTTTTCATGTCCTTTTGTTTGGTTGGTACTGAGTGGTTCCGGTTAAGACTGTTGACTTGACCCTCACTTTATAGATTTCTACTGGAAGAGACCCAGTGACCTCACACTGATGCCGACAGTGTGACTCGACCCTTGGAGGCGATAGTGACAGTTGGATCTCTTGGTAGTAACGTCGAGGCCTTACGACGTCGTCCATGGCATGAATACATCATTCAGGTCTGGATTGATTGTATTAGGCAACGAATGTGGTTCATCTAGGGGATGAGACCAGATTTCTCTTATCGGCAAAGAAGAAATCATAGTAGCTCTTGTGAGACTATAGAAGGTCCAGGTCATCCAAGAGAGGATGAGGACAGCACAGGGCCGATAGAAGCTTTATGCTGACAGGAATTGGAGACCTCTAGAGTTCGAGGATGACGATCACGTCCTTATACGGGTTTCACCTCGACGAGGTTTACGGAGATGTGGCCAAGGCGGCAAGTTATCTCCGAGGTTCAGTGGACCTTCTTAGGTCCTCATCTTGGTAGGTGAAGTGGTTTACCGCTTGACGCATCCACCTCAGTTTCACCTGGTGCACGACGACTTCCACGTATCCCAAGTGAGGAGATACGTGCGTGATCCTTCACATTTCATCGACCTCAGGGAGTTATATGTCGATGACAGGGTCACATACGCGGAGGTTCAAGTGGGGATCGAGGATCTATAGGATTGGATCCTACGAGGATGGACGATTCCTCGGGTGTGATTTTTCTGGAAGTCCAGGAACCTCCAGGTGAGCACATGAGACAAGGAGGCTCAGATGCGTGCTCAGTACCGCTTTTGTATCCCTAATTTGTGTTAAAGCTTTACGAGGACGTATATCGCTGAGGTGGGAGTAATGTAGAGACCTTTAAAATTCAAGGGAAATTTTTTCTTAATTTTCATTGTAATTTTACAAGAACGTAGTTTCTGACGGCACCTGATTCCGAGGCCCGGTGTGCCCGGAATCAATTTCCGAAGTCTAGCACATGTACGTTCAGTGAACGAACGAGTGGGTTTTTCTATCTTTTGAACAGGTACTCAGAATTGAAATCTGAGGACACCGATGAACTCGTAGCGCCGGTATTTTCTTAAGATTACATTTACCGTAGGTGCGTTTTCTTGGGAGGAGAAGTTATATTTTGGGGTTTAAGGAAGAAATAAATAAAATTGTGAACAATTTTATTCTTGTTAACCAAGGGAGATAAATTCGACCATGGGAAGTTGTTGGTGGGACCCACAACCACTCAACTTCCCATGTGTGGATATGTGGGAGGTGGGGCCCACATGAGACCCTAACCCCCTTGATCTTCCCATAACCCCCTTGACCTCCCATAACTCACTTCCCTCTTAAAATTTGTAACTCCACTTTAACTTGTGTAACTCTCCCCTCTCTCCTCTTTAATTTTTCCAAAACACATCTTAATTTAATTGATTAAACCTCTTCAATTAATTTAACTAAGTGTTTGAATTTTTAAAAAAATTTCAATGCATGGAAAAATAATAAAATAAGGAGAGGCCTTATTTTATTTTTGAGAGTATTGTTGTGTGAGAGAATTTGGGAGAGGGCTCTTCCCTCATCTGAAGAACATCATCTCCAAACGAAGAATGACCTTCCGACTCGGCGAAGAACGCTCTACGTTTTATCCAATCCTTTTTCTTCCTCTTCCGAGACAAGGAAGGAGACGCCGACCGTGGAGACCAATGCCAACAACAACGTTCTCCTTCTTCTTCTGACGTTGATGGAAGCGATACCTTTCTTCCGCAACACCCGACTACCCCGACGTTCGACTACCGCGACGTTCGACTTCCACGACTCGACGATGTGCAGCGTCAATTTCGAGGTAGGGAAATTTATTTGGTGTTCTCTTATGTTCTGAGAAATGAATGACGAGCGCTGACCAACCATTTCCAGGTTGATCTGCAGATCGTTCGTTCATGCAGGTTGATGTTGAGGTTTATTGATTTTGCCGTTAAATATTTCTTTTTCCTACGTCGACTTCTATTTGATGGCTGCTTGCTATCATTATAACGGGGGGAGGTCGGACCACACAATCATGGGTGACCCTCCTCCCCCTTTTTATTGATTATGTTGTGGTCCGGAAGATGGAGGCATGGTGCGACGACACCGCACGAGAACCTGGAGTGATGCCGCAAGGATGCGCAGCGCCATCGCGTCGCGCCGTCAAGCCCGAACAATAGTGTGGTCGTAGTCGGGGTCGCGAAGGGGAACAGAAGACGCCGCATTTGTTTATTTTGACGTGCGGATCGTCAGGCATTGACGGAACAGGCTGTAGAGACGATTTGATGTTTCCACAGTGAAGAACAGGACCCGAGATGAGAATCGACGCAGACGGAATTGAAAACGGACCACCCAAGCAACTCTGGTGGCCCGCGGACACCACCGGCGGTGCGGGTCGCCGGCGCGGCGGCTCCCCGGTGCGCCGCCTGGAGAAACCGCCGCGACGGAAGCCGCGGTGGCGAGCTGGTGGTTCCCGCGGCCAGATCGGGCTGGGCCACACCGTCCGGGTCGGGTCGCGCCCAGTCAGCTCGACCCGGTTCGGGCCGACCCAGGGGGGTTGGGCCGGGTCGGAACGGGCCCAGACCCCCTGTTTTCGGACCTTTTCGGTATTTTGCCCATATCCTGGGCTACGCACCTCCGATCGACGCACTGTAAATGGTGATGTGATCCTTGGACCGATAAAGTCGTTTTGATATATCACACTCAAGGTTTCGGAATACTTTGGGTTCGGCCGTGTTGGTTCGTACACGAAACCAACCGGGCCCTCGGAACGAAAATGCTCGTAACTTGAGCTCCGAACGTCCGATAGACGTTCCGTTGACATTGTTGGATTCCTCCTGATGAGACAGAACTTTTGGATTACTCCCCTCGAGGTTTGGATGTCGTCAGAGTGCGGTCAGGTTGGTTTGCACCCGAAATCCTACCGGGCCCCTAGAACGGAAAAACTGATATCTTTCAGACCGGGCGTCCGATTGACGCACCGTCGGTCTTGTTGATCTCCTATTGATGAGACGGATATTGTGACATAATTCACTTGACATTTGGATGCAGTTGGATAGTGGCCGGGTAGGATTGCACACGAAATCCAACCGGGACCCTGAAACAGAAAAGCTGATATCTTTCAGACCGGACGTCCGTTTGACGAACTGTCTGCGGCGTTGGTGATCACGTGGAGAAACGATCCCTTTGAGTATACCCTATGAGAGTTCAGGTTACAGTTGAGATACGGCCGTGTTGGTTCACACACGAAACCAACCAGGCCCCGGGGACGAAAAAGCTAGTAACTCACAGATCGGGCGTCTGATTGACACACTATCTATCGCGTTGAGACCCCTAGGACGAGGCGGTTCTTTGAGATACATCTTCGTGGGACTTTGAGATACTTGGAGTGTCTAATAGTAGCTCGTGGAGGGGACCCTCCCGGAGACGAGCGTATGGAGTACGTAGACCGTGTAGCTGGCTGTGACCTGATGACTTCTTGTCCGACTCGATTTGGAGTGACTAACATAGCCTAGTGGGGAGCACTACTTTCTGAGGTGGCAGACCCATGGATGAGGAGAACTACTGTGTGATGTGGCAGACCTGCGATACTCGACAGGAGGAGTACCTCTGTAAGCTATGAGGGGGAGCACTACTGTGTTAGGTTTCAGACCCATGGCGGAGGAGCACTACTGTGTGAGGTTGCAGACCCGCGGTACTCGACAGGAGGAGTACCTAAGTAGTCATAGGTTGGGGAGCAGTACCTCGGAGACCTGACCGGATCACTGTACTCCCAGAGACAAATATCTTCATCAGTTGTAGTTTCGATAATGAAAATCATGGTTTGAGCTGAGTATATGACCTTTGTGTTTACCTCAAGATTGAGATGGGTTACTTGATAACTTGGGTATATGTATGGGCATATACCTAAGTAGAGGTTATCTGTTGAGATCTTATTTGTGGTTATCCTTGTTGGTTTTAATGAGACCTTGAGGGTCTCGGGGTCTCTACTGAGTATCCTTATACTCACCCCTACACGGGCTATGCCCGTACCTCGTTGTGTTGGTTACAGACGACGGAAAGTGCTGACGGAGGCTGAGTGTTCGAGGATTGGACGGTACCCGGAGGTGGACCACACAACGAGACAGTACCCCGAGGTGGACCACACGACGAGTCAGTACCCGGAGGTGGACCACACGACGAGTCAGTACCCGGAGGTGGACCACACGATGAGTCAGTATCCGAAGGTGGACTTCACGACGAGATGACACGCAGAGGACGTTGACGGGAAAGAGCATTGGGGAGATGCGCTATCTGTACCTACCCTTCAGGTAGGATCCGAGGAGGATGACCCAGGAGCTTCTTCCTTTCTTCCAGCTGTTGTCTTTGTTCAGTTGTAGCTATATTTTCAGCTGGGTTTGTATTCTGGACCATTTTCTTTTCAACATTTTCTTTGTACTTAGTATTTTACTTCTGCTTGTACTCTATGGTGTTTTGTTACATTTATAAAGGTAATACCTTCCCAGTTATCGGGATTTACGCCTTTGG
Source organism: Viscum album (assembly GCA_963277665.1). Lineage (NCBI taxonomy): Eukaryota > Viridiplantae > Streptophyta > Magnoliopsida > Santalales > Viscaceae > Viscum > Viscum album. The sequence goes on from OY728126.1 coordinate 192,412,906, forward strand.
TGCTAGTCGTCAGCCCCTGGCCTATGGAAGGCGGGCATGGGGTAGTCACGGCACGGGCCCCGAGGATGGGTCGTGACAAAAGTATTGTAAAATAAATTCATAATTATGGATATTTTGTTGGTCTTCGATAGAGGAGGAACAAAATGGATAAACTCATGTGTCATTGAAATATTTAATTATATGTAATTAACTACCCCAATTTAATTTTTTTATTTACCCTAAATTTTCATGTAATAAATTGATAAATTGATGTTCGGTGTTACAAATTTAGACTGAAGTGGACTCAAGGGTATGTTGTGAATAGATCACACCCTGTTGAATTTGGATTTAGGGAGGAACCATCTTAGAGTGATTTTTACCATATTTATTATTAAATTATAAGTGTTTAGTTTATTGGATAAATTAACTATGATTTATTGATAAATAAATTGGAACATCTTGGATGAGTCTTGTATCATAGGCAATTTTGGTGTTTTATGATCACATGATTATTGATAGAATGGTATTTTTATAATATAATTCAAAAAATAGATAGGTGTAAATTAATTTTACTAATTTACATAATTTTAACCATATTAAATGGATTGGAATCATTGGTAAGTTGGTGTGATGGGTAAAATATGGATCAGTGATAATTTTCCATTATTAATGGATAAAGGAGGATTTTGGTGACACTCTTGGTAAAATATCATGATTTTTGAATTTTTGATTTAGTTGTTGATGGATAATTATACCTTATTGGATGATTGGTGATAGGGTTATGGAACCATGAAGGATATCTATTTTTTTATAGAACTCAGGAACTAGTAAGGTGATTTTTTAGTATGTTGTCCTCATCTAGAGTGGTGTATTTTCATGAGTTTATTTGGTTTTTTAGAGAATTAATCATATGAGATACAATCTTGATTGGTTATGTGATAATTATCGAATGGGTCATCAAATTTGGTCCCTTTATCACTTTATATACCTGTTTAGTTATCTTGTATAAGGTGGATACCTTGATCCATGTATGTCGATTAAATATAAACTAATATTAATTATTACATGGTATGTAGTGAGATATATAATAAGTGGATGTATGGTAGGTGTCCTAGTACCTAGTGTGTATTGTGATCCTTATATGGATTGAAATTCATTTTTTGGTTCAAAAATGCGTTTTTATAGACTTTATAATATGTATTTGGTCTACTGAATTCAAATACGACATGAACCAATATATATGGGTAATTTTATAGAATCAAAAGCCCTTCTTTGAAAGGTTATGCATGATATAAATATTCTAGTTGTACTATACCATAATAATAAGTATCCAAGAGATTTATTCTTGTTGTGGCGTTTCAAATGATGATAATTCCATCACTATGTCTATGAAATGTTTATTTATGCCTATATTTAGATTTATTTTATTTTCATTTGAATTTTATTACATGTGATGATAGATTATTCCCCTTACATAATTATATTGGCATATTATCTTGTACAAGTTTAATGGATCAGTGATAAATATTTCAGCTAAAATATTCTTGGTGATATATAAATCACCTTATAGATAATGTATTGGTGACACCCTTTTCTTTATGTGATTCCTCACTTAGAACAATTGTTTATGGGTGATTCCTTGTTTAATTAATCTTTCATTGTTTTCTAACATTATTATTTGATGACACTTTTATAACCAGTAATAACATGATCTTGACTTATTGAAGGGTTATTCCATATTCACAATCTTATTTTATAAATGGTTACACATTCACTAAGAAAATCACATTTAAACATTATTGATTATTTGATTAGTGATAGTTCATTCACATGATGACACATCACTCAAATTTCATTTTTGTTCAATTGTTATGTGTAATTTAACTGGTGATGTATTGTCCACCCTCATTTGTTATGTGGTGATACCTCATTCACTTTACAATATGACATTTTACATGTTGATTTTTGGAACCTCACCTACATATGATGATGTATGGTGATATATCATTCACATAATATATGTGTTTGTGATAAATATATCCACTTGATGAGTAGAAGTGTTATTTGATTCTAAAAAAATGTTCTAGGATAGAGATAGATCAATCTCATCAACTGTGGACATGTGTAGTATGTAATATTGAGACTAATTTTTTTATCCACTATGGTTGATTCATTATATAGTTGCAATGATTAAAGATGTTTTGATTCAGAAATCAAGTTACATCTATGATTACCAAGTGGTGTGACAGGTGGTTAAATATTATTCTTTCATATTAAAATTAATTCATCTAATTAATGAACATAGAAACACACATGACTAAACAAAGACATATTATCATTTAATAGGAAACTATTTAGTAGTGTTTTAATGAGTTTTATACTCACAATATATATGATGTGGGGAATATACAGATATCATAAACTGTAAAAAAATTAAGGTTGATGGCCTGAATTTTGGTAATTGTACTTCAAAAAATAATAGGATATTTGGGAATGAGTTGAATTTAAGTTCAAGGATTATGTTATTCTTTATTTATTATTCTTTATATTTACTATAACTATTTTATTTTTTTTCATCTAATTGGATAATTCTATATTAATATATAATTGCATGACATTAATTTGTATATTTTTGATATCACATAAATGTTTTTTATTAATGATATTCATTAACCTATAAATAAATGGATTTTACTTCGATCTAATTTCAATTTTAGATATTTTTAGTGATATTTATTAGTTATCTAATGATACAAGAGGGTACATTATACCTACATGGTCACATCAGTACCTTACCTCTAGTCAAAAACATCATACATATAGAGTGGTTTACTTATTGTAATTTAGAGACACAAGTCTAATTCTATTAATTTATTCTAGGATTTGATATTATAAAGTTTAATGAGGGGATTGATTTTTCTTTTTAGTGTCATTTTTCAGATATGATAAATGGAGTATGAAATTCTCAACAATAAGTATGGATGTTATTTATGTGCTTAGATAGAATCTTCAGGGGTACATGTACAAGTTCCATTTGTGTATATAAATTTTCTCTTATTATTTTATTTTATGTTTTTGTTTATTTTTCCATGTATTATAATCTACTATATTGATTGGTGGTTTCCATCATAGTTTATGGTGCAAAGGGGAATACGATCAAGACACATTCTCAATATGTAGGACTCCACATGAAATTCATGTGAATGAATATGATTATTATCTTATTGTGAAGTGATTTTTTTCTTAATGTGGTAATTAAACTAATATTTTTCATTACTGTATAACTTCTAGGTGCAATTTTACTAAAATAAAACCGAGTAATTATTTATCATTATATATTGACTAGTTTTTTGATCTATGTTTATTTGGATCCTTGCATAAGAGTGGATATTCTAGGTTAAATTCATTCTATAGTAATGAGAATCACTTAAATCAAAGGTTGTGTATGGAGTGTAACATCCCATGTTTTCAAAAGAGAAAAAAATTTGAAAGTGTTTGTGATGCACAACACCAAAGCCAGACAATGATTATTTAAATATTACCATTTTAACCTTTATATTAAATTTATGGATATGTGTAGGATTAACTCATTTAGTATATATATATATTAAATATATTGATAATTTATTAGAAAATATATCATTGTTTGTTAATGTTTTTCAGTATGTTTTCAAAAAAAAATATTTTTTATTTCTTTTTGTAAAAAAATATTATAATTATTTTCACAAAAATTTACTAAATTTATTTTATAAAATTAAATCCAATGTTTAAATCTATTTATCATAGTTAACTTAGGGTAAAATTATGGAATTTGTTTTAAAAAAATATATTTTTCATTGAATTGTAAAAAATATAGTTTTATGTATATGTATCTTTCATATTGATAGGTTTATTAATTTAAAAGTATAATTTTACAATTAATTTGATTTCTAGTATCATACTTATTCTTTAAATTTAATTAATTAATTACCTTTTAAATCATGTTTATACTAGATTCACTGTAATTTTACTTTTAATCATAAAATTCAATTATTTTGAAAACTGTTTGAAAATGAAAAATGTCCTGATTATAATTAATTAAAATAAACCCTGATGATAAATAGTTTTAAAAAATTTATATTACATATAAATATTTATTAATTCAAATCCATATAATTATTATTACTAGTTATATAGTTAAAGGGAAATCATCTTTTCCTTGGACAATTGAATTTTCAGAAAACTACTTTCCATCCTGCTTATAGGTTTTATTTTAAATTAAATTCTTACACTAATGTGAATTGATTTTCATAAAATGGAATCCATATTTTTAATCATCTTTATAAATATTAGGTAATAAGGCCCACTTAATTGTTTAACAAAATGTATAGTAATTATAGTAAAAATTATTTACCACCTTAGAAAGAAAATATGTTAATTATGGATAAAAATAATTACAAATACTAGAAACAATATAAATATAATAGTATGTATATTTATATTTATAATTAATTAAAATTATAATATCATTTATTCCTAAATTGATTTACTTTATATTTGATTTTTAACAAGTTTGATAAAATATAATATATAGTAAAACAAAAAATGTATTATTATGTAATATGCAATTTCAATTAAGGAATTATTATTATCAGTTAATTTATTTTGGAAATAATTAATTTTTTAATAAAAAATTATTACAAAATATTTTCTATTAAATAAAAATTTTCATTTGAATTTCATAATGCTAAATTTAATATCTATAATGGTTAAAAAACTATAATTTTCAAAAAAATAAATTAGTAAATGAATATTTAATTTTAAAATATCAAATTCACATATATTGAAAATTATTTACATTAAATGAGTATTATTATTTTAATTGACAAATTAAAATTACCCAAATGTGAATTTTTCATAATTATCTAAGACAATCAAATATTAGGGTTAACATTAAATAAAAAATCAATATAATTTGTGTATTATGGAATCATAATGGCCAAAAAATGATGTAATAACTAATATAAAGTGATATCCACAACGAAATATATTTCATACATTTGATTTTTTATAAAGAGCCTATCAAACCTGCAAAACATGTTATATATTTTAATGTTTTAAAATCATTTGTTTAATAATATGAATCATCTCCATATATGAAAGTGAACTATATTATTAGTTTTGGTCATTTGAATTATAAAATATTAAAAAACACACCCATTTTGAAAAAACCACGGGTAAAAACATGGTATGGTTTGGGTTGTGGTAATTTTATTATGTATATTCCATAACCTAAATAATAAAGAAACCCCATATTTTTCTATACAAACCCACCCACTCTACCCTATATATTTCCTAAATTATTTTTATTACATCCATATTCATTCATATCATATCTATAATCCTCCCAAGGTGCTCCCAATCTCTCAATAATCCCCTCCCATGAATATGGAGTCACAAACTCAAGTCAGGGATCTCCCTCCCTCCTTTTTATTCAAGCACCTGTTTTATGTTATTCCTTTTATTTACCACTTTCCTCATATTGGGATATGTTATTACATATTCCCCTTACTATAAATATTATGTATAAATTATTACAGACCCCTTTCAATCTCATTAATCTATCCAATTAATTATTTTGTACACATATTACCATGAAAAAATTTAATAATGGATATCTCTTTTCTCATCTCCATTCATGAACTTCTTTTATATAGTGTCTATTAAATTAAGTTTTAATGTGTTAGGGAATGTTAGTCTATATTCCCCTTTACATTACTTTTTATTTATAAGTTATTAGAGGCCCCATTCACTTTCATTAATCCCTTTCATTAACCATTATATACACATGTTACTATGTCGAAATTTCATAATTGATTTATCTCTTCTCATTTCCACCAAGAACTTATTTTATGTTATGCCTCTTAAATTCCATTTGATTATATTGGGATATGTACTTAAATATTACCCTTAGATTAAATTTAATGTATAAATGATTATATCCCCCCCCACTCACTCTCATTAATCCTCCCACGATACTTTATGTCCTCCCAAGACCATTCTGAAAAATAGTTTGGAATGTTTTCTTTATTAAAGTTTTTTCATAAGATTTTGTGTTATATTTAAAATTTTATAATATTTTGATATTATTTTACATGTCCCTTGTACTTCCCATCTGATTTTATGTGATTATATGCCTATTTTTTTCTCATCAACTAATATTTATGAATATTTATGTGAGTTTGTATGCTGTCAAAATTTCACAGTGATCTTCCATGCCAAACAATTGTGTAGTGAATAGAATACCCATTTCCTATCACAAGTTATCACATTTATGTACATGTACTTTTTTATTGGGGGAATACATATATCTTTTCTAAAATACTTGATTTTATAATATGTTTTAATGATGAATGAATCTATGTTGTATGATATATATGGCATGATTATTCATTATAATGAAACAAATATGATGGGTTGGCCTTGATAGTGCGCCAATGAATTGGGTAATGTTTTGTATCATGATACTTCATGTTGTGGTAATGATTGAAACTATTTAATTTATGGTACATTTTACAACATGATTTCTTGGCTAGATTACCTTTGACCTATGTTTATGGTATAGTGTTTTATGTTTATTCCAGATATTATTTGTTATGATTATCTTGTTATAACATGAATCATTGTTCATGTTCATGATTCCTACTTTTTTAGTACCTAATTATGTGCCTATTTTCTAACATGTATCTCTTTATAACATTTTTATTGCATTAATATGATTTAATTTCATCCTTTTCTTATGTTTTTTCCAAGTATATCCTATGAAAATTTTAAGTTCATGGAATTTTATAAGAAGTTTAAGGTAGTTTTCAATAACGTTTGGTATCCCATGATAAAGATTTTATGATATGTTCCTAATTTCCTAATACACATAACATTTAAATATTTTGGAATTTATTATGTGTAACCTTATTTAATAAGATATTAATTAATTTCATAAATGATAATAGTTGTTATTGTTGGTATCAGAGAAACAATATTGTTATTTTTGGTATTTGGATTAGAAATCTAGAGCAAAAGCCTTTGAGATAGGACTAGGTATAAGGAAAAATCACAAAATTTTCATAATTATAGTATATGTGGTTATCCAGTAAAATATATCCATTATAAGATACTATATGTTTATGTGGTTTTGGAAAACATGTACCTATTACTAAAAACTCTGAAAAGGTGTATCGGCCTCACTTAGGGTAACATGAAACATGATAATTGGCCTTATGGCGTTTCTGGTTTGACACTCTTTAGAGATATGATTTGGAATATTTATAATCTCACTATAGATAATTATGAAATGATCTTAATTTTCATAATTGATAATGGTATAAAATATATCATGCATAAATCATATTAAAGACTATAAATTTATATGTAAAGGAAATATATTTCATTTATAAGTTATCGCTTTAATTTCATTAGATTCGTGTTTATGTGTTTAAAAATTACTCACCCTCTATTTGTTTCCCTTTTACTCTAACCAGTATCCAGAAGGAGGAGTAGCCAAGTAAAAAATAAATTAAAAGCAAAATTTCAATAATTCCCAATCAGGATTCCCAATCAGTTGGGATCTCATGTAGAACATATTATGATTATGAAAAAAAATCTATATAAATGATAATTAACAATTGGAACATTGTTAAAATACTAAAGAATTTAATTAAAAGGAAGACGATATCTCATGGAATCTCATATGATAATGTTGATAAGGGAAAGAGGACCCAAATTCATTTGTGTAACAAGTATGGAATGAAGAACCAAGGGAAATGTCATAAAAGGACTATGTGATGTTTTATGTGTAGGAAGATGTGGTATAAAATATCTAGTGGACATGAAGAAATGGATAATGTGAAGGATGGAAATAAATTAATAATATAATGTTCCTTTATAATTATATTTCATAAATGTGGTGAAATTGGACAATATATATGACAATTCACTATTCAAAGGTCTGAGATGCATGATGAGCATCAAAAAAATATAGGAACATAAGAAGAAGAAATGTCCCATACTGATATGTATCATGGTGACTGATGTAAATGTAACCATTAATCCATAGTATTGTATTTCATGTTGCATTTCAATTATTTCCCAACTATCATTCTTGTCTGTATTTTAATAATATATATTCACCTTCTAAAATTATTTGACATCATCAAACAAAAAAGAATATGTATACAACATTTAAATAGTGGATATTTTCTTCTTGAAAATATTTTCTATTATCCATTACAGTAATTTGGTGTTATCCTAATTATGAAATAGTTATCTAGTTGTAAATAATATATAAATTACTAGAAGAATTAATTCACTATCCATGCCCGGAATCACACTTCGATTATATAAATTTACATGGAGGAGGATGAATATTATGTATTATTGAAACTATCACTTTAAAATAAAAATTTATCTATCTCAACTGTTTGGGATGACGGAAAGAACTATATTATGGAAATTATTGTATTGTAAACCATAATGTGGTTATTCATTGGTATTTTAGATTTAAGTTTTAAAATTAGTATATCAATGATATTCTTGACCTATGAGTCAGAAAACATCTAAGGATTTTTATGTAGGAATTTTTCTATAAGGACAATCAATTTATCTTTAATTATACAAAATGCCTAAAATAATGATTTAGTCATGATGTGATATTATATTAAACATATGATTTAAGGTTTGATAAAATTTAATAGGTGATTTATTATGGGAAAAATATAAATATTATAGGGATGATATTTATAAGGTTAAACATATATTTGAAATCATTCATACAAATTTTTAAATTTCCCGTGATAAAAGTTTAGAATGATAAATTTAGAAAAATATATTAGGATCAAAATATTATTATATTTATGTGATTAAAATTATTTTGGTATATTTTCTATTTGGGTGGAATAATATATTCTCATTATGATTATATGATACGAATTATCTTACATTTTTTGATGTGTATGAATAATTGTATGAGACTTCCTATGATATTAAAACACTCTTTAATTTTGAGGATATTAGTGTTATATATGGGTATTTATATAAGGAATGGTCAATGTAAAAAAATTAATTTTTTATGAATTTTTGAGACATCTGTGTTAACATATTATCTAACTTTATGAGATCCATTTGTATTTAGTAAATACATGTGGGATATCATGTTATTCATTGGTGTATTCTGTGATCTCTTAGAAGTTTATTCTAGGGAATCAGGCATAAAAACATCTCCTTGAGTTCTCATAATTTAGTGGAAAAGATGAGATTGTATTTAAAATTAATTATAATTTTTATGAAATTATATTTCTTTATATTCATAGTTTAGATGATAATGTAATTTGTTAATCTAGATAATCAATCATCAATAAATAACTTATTCCTATTATTATGAAATGACGGCCATTTTATCAATCAACAATTTATGGATTTCTGGTCACTGACATTAGGTTGACCATTTTATTTATCACACTTAAATGTTTATTTAGTTTTATATCACTATTCAATGTCTATTGTTTCCCTTCCTACTAATGTTCTCTTACATTGAATCCTAGTTTTGTGATAACCTTCGTACTTCGGATTCTCTCTTTTCAAGAGGTTGTTTTATTAATCCCTATTACGATGTCGTTTTTAAATAAATATATTTACAAGTTAAAATAAATTTATTAATTATTTCATGTTAAAATTTGGAGGATTAAATTTATAATATTGGTGTAATAATTTAACACCCCGTGTTTCCAAGAGAAAACATTGTTCAATAGCATATGCGATACGCAACACCAAACCCAAATAATCAATAATTATTTAAATTCATCCCTTTTAGCATTTTTATTAACATTATGTATATGATTAGGATAAACTAATTTATTAAATATATATGTCTTCTAAATATATTGAAAAATTATTATAAAATAATAAATCAATTATAAGTAATTTCTTTTTCTATGTTTTCTTCAAAATTGTTTTTTATTTCTTTTATGAAAAATTGATTATAATTATTTTTATAACATTTAGAAAAATTAATTTATAAAATTAAACACATTTTTATATAATTAAATTATAAATCACTTAGGGTTAAAATTAGTAATTCTTAGAAATATATAGATTTTTCAATGATTAGTGAAAAATGATGTTTTTATGTAAATTTACTTTTCATATTGATAAATCAATTAATTAAAAGAACAATTATAAATTAAATTTTATTTAAATATATATTTATTAGTCATTAATATTATGAAATTTATTTTATTTTACTTTATCATTGTACTTTATTTTAGTATAAGACTATTTTAAGCATAAAATGCTTCGGTTTTCAAAACTTTTTAAAAAGAAAAAGGTCTCTCAAATATAATTTATTAAAATAACTCATTATATGTAACTATTTAAATTAAAATATTATATTACATATATATATATATATATGATTTTAAAAATATATAATTAATATTACTAGTTATATAGTTGAGGAGAAATCATCATTTCTGTGAAAAATCTATTTTTTGGAAAAATACATTCTATTAGGCTCACATGTTTTATTTCAAATTAAATTATTCAAACTCAAGGAATTAATTTTCATAAAATTTACTCCTTATTTTGTGTCAAATTAATTAATATTAGGTAATAATTTCAACTAAATTTTATAACATTATGAATAGTAATTATAGTAAATATATATTAGCATGGTAAAAAAAAAATTATTTATTTGAGGGTAAAAATAATTAAACAAATAATTGAAATATTGTGAATATATATATTTAAATTTCATTAAATTTAATATTATATTTATTCCACTATTTTTTTATTTATAAATGTTTTTGTACTATTTATTATAAAAAAATTATATGATAAAATTGAATTTTTACCTATGATTAAAGGTCACTTTAGACATTTCATTTGATGGGTTATTTAATTTTATAAATAATTTATATTTAAGTTTTTTTTATAAAATAATTTTTATTATATATAAATTATGATATAATTTTTACAAAGTCCAATTTAATGTTAAAAAATGATCCAAAATTTTTATGGTCAAAGAATATTAATAAATTTTAATTTTATTATAAAAGATAAATATCAAATATTTATAAATTTATTTAGATTAAATTAATATTATTTTTTGAATGATCACACCAGAATTATCCAACGGTGATGTTTTCATAATTTTTAGAGACAATCAATTCTTCAGGTGAAAATTAAATACCATATAAATATAATTTCTGTATTATGACATCATATGTATCAAAAAGTGATGTAATAGATACTATAAATTTTATTCAAGACGAAATAAATGTTTTCAATTTAAAATAATTTTATTTTAAGTTTATTTTATTTAATTTATAAAGACATTATGAATCCTCCAAAAAATGTAATTTATTTTATGTTTTGAAAATCATTTCATCATTAATATGACTCACCTACATGTAAGAAAGGCAATTATATTATTATGTTTGGAAAAAGGATTTATAAAATAAAAAAAATCACTCCCTTTGTAAAAAAACCATGGAAAATACAATGTTATGGTTTCTGGTCTTGGTTTATTATTTTATATAATCTAAAACCTAAATAATAATGAAATCCCACTATTTTTCAACATAATCCCACCGAAGATCCCATTTAAATACACAAAAAATACTATGTGCACATCCATATTCTTCCAACCCTTTCTATAGTTCTCCAAGGATTCCCCCAAGCTCTCAAGCATACCATCCCAAGCATTTTCAGTGAGACACTCAAGTAAGGGCTCTCCTAATATCTATTTTATTCATGAAAATATTTTATGTTATGCCTTTTAATTACCATTTTTTATATTGGGATATGTTCATACATATTTCTATTATTATTAATTTAATTTAAAAATTATGAGTATGCCCTTTAAACCTCATTAATTCCTACCATGTAATTTTACACACACCCATTACCAGGCCAAAATTTCGTAAGGGAATTCTCTCTTCCCATTTACATTCAATCACTTGTTTTATGTTAGAAATCTTAAATTACATTTGATTATGTTTGGATATGTTAATAAATAATCAACATACTTTCCATTTTGTGTAAAAATTATGAGAGTCCTCTTTCAATCTCATTAATCCCTCTCATGATCTTTTATATACACTTGTTACTATGCCGAAATTTCGTAAGGGGTTTCTCTCTTCTCATATCCATTCAAGTGATTATTTTATTTTATGTACGTTAACCTAATTTTTATTATGTTCGAATATGTCATAAAATATTACCCTTACAATCCATTAAGTTTATAAATAATTATTTCCCATTTTCACTCTCATTAATCCTTCAATGATCTTTTATATACACCGGCTACAATGCGGAAATATAGTCAAGAATTTTTTTATTATTTAGGTTTCATCATTAACTTATACCTTCTATTTACTAATTTATAATGTTGGTATATGGTTTTTTATGTACCTTTTACTGACCAGGTGATGTCTATTTTATTATATACCAATTTCTATCTCATCAACCCATTTTTATGAATCTTTATGTGAAGTTGTTCTGGTATAAAAATTTCATCATGATATTACCTACCAAAACAATTGTGTATTGATTACTATACCCATTTCATGTAAAAGATTTTCACATTTATGAATGTAAAGATTTTTTATTTCGGAATTACATATATCTATTCTACACATCTTGATGATGGAATAAATTATAATGATTAATTTTTCAATGTTGTATGATCTATGTGGCGAACATAAGCATGATAATGGAATGAATATGACCGGTGGACCTAGATAGTGCTCCAATTCATTGGGTAATATTTCCTATCATGATACGTCTTATTGGGACATGGAGTGATCCTAGTTATTTTATGAGACTTTTTCCACCATTATGTATTATCAGGTTTAGCCTTTTCCTGTGCTTAAAATGAAATTTTTTATGTTGTTTCCACATATTCCATATTATGATTTTCATTCTATAACATGTCTCATTGTTCATGTTTATGATTACCACTTTTCTAATTTCCAAATGATATTAATGTTTTCTAACATGTATCACATTATGAAATTTTTGTTCCCTTAGTGGGATATATAGCTCACATATTTCTTATTTTTTTCCTAAATATATCCCATGTAGTTTTAAAATCCATGGAATTTTATAATCATGTTATGGAATTTTTTAATAATGATGTTGAATCTCATGTTCAATATGTTATTCTAGGTAACTAATTCCCGAAGACACTATAATTATTGATGTTTTGGGCCTTATTATTTGTAACATTACGTAATAATTCAAGAATTAATGTGAATTAAATTTAATGGTTGTCATATCCAGTAAGGATGTGTGTTATCTATTTGTTTATTTTTTGAAAAGGAACTTTGACCAAAAGGTCATGGATAATATTCATAGAATAAAATAATGTTACAGGAGATGAAAACTCGAGGACTTATTGCAATCAGCCTCATAATGATGGAACGGGACAATAGGAAGTGAATCTAACTAGGTAAGATCCTTACCAAATCCTATATTATCAAGACCATCTACAACCATACTCGCCTCTTGATAAATGTGAGTGATGTAGAAGTTAAGACTCATAAGGATCTTCATACATTCCATCCACGTTACAGCAAGCCTCTATGATATATGAAGCTCACTATTTCTGGTGGCCTTCACAAGAGTGCTGGAATCACTTTCCAGCCATATATTATTCCAAACATTAAATTTTGCAAATGAGAGAGCATGAATTATTCCAAGAATATCTGTCTCAAGTGAGCTAGTCATGCCACAATTGACATAAAAACATCCCTTAACAGAGTCATCATGCATCATGAAAACCACACCACACCCTACTGGTCTCGGATTTCCCTTTGCATCACCATCTGTATTCACCTTAATCAAAGCAGAACAGGAGGTAACCAAAACACTTCAAATGTCCCGAAATAAGGTCTGAAATTTCCCTGAACACCCAGGTTTTTCAGCACAATAAAATTGTGAATATTATTGTCGCAATACCCCTTTTCAGGGCTGTACATATCTCTAATAGCAGAAGAAATCTTATTTGTGACTATCTTCACATAGCATACTTTTCCCAAAAAAATGATACATTTCATTTCCCTCATATATTATGAAAACGTTAAGCTACAACCACACAAAGAAGAGCGTGTACCTGGGGTGATAACTGGATGAAAGAGAAGAACTAAACGAGAACTTGCAGGCCTGAAAATCGAAGACCAACCAACTCAAAATCCTCCATGACCTCTTCCTAAATGGTTTTGGCTATTGCACAGCTGAGAAAGAGATACTCTACATCCTCCCTATGCTGGTGATATATAGCACACCTGGAGAAAAGGTGAATGCCAAACATTTGAATAACATCATCAGATGGTATCCTATTATAATAAAGCCTCTAAAAAAGAGTAAGTCGTGACAGCCTGATCCATTTTGTTGTTGTACATTTCCAATTGATGTCATCATGATGGCCCTTGGTGACATACTGATAGAAATGTTTTCTAGTGAGAAGTCCATTCCTATAAAGTTCCCAAACCAGAATATCAGGGCCACAAATAAAGTCATAATGATCAACCAAATATTGAAGCTCATCCGGGAGCAACGAGGGAGGAGCATCAAAAAACTCTTTAATAGTGACCTGCTCATTAAAATCAAGGAAATCCAGCTGAACTGTGTAGTTGGCTTGGATAAGAGGAATCCTAACATTCAAGGAAACCCTATGATAGTTTATTTATCCTATAAGTTTACTTATAGTATCACATTAAAAATAAATAATGATTCTTTAAGGGTAGTGAATTTAAAGAGTGGGGACTTTTAGTCTATGTTATAGTGAATAATGATGTTATGATTCAACTCATAGAATAACAAAGTTGGGTTTTTTAGAATACTAAAAAGTCAATTTTCATATTATTTCCTAATATTAGTTGTGTTTTATGAGAAAAAAAAAACAAATATGATTCATCCTAATAATGAGGATGAATAAAATATTATGAAGTATGGTTATATAATTCATGTTATAAGACCAATGCCCCAATATGGTGATTGAGTATATATTATTGCAATGTGGAGGATGACTCGATTATGTTTCTAAAATAAAGGCATATCTGATTCCTTATCTAAGGAATGTTTTTAAATTCATGAATGGAAAGGTGAGTTATTTCCATACATATATGAGCCTAAAACTATTATATATGACTAAGGCTGGCATGAATAAAGGTATGTATCCTGGTAGCATTGGGGGGACATCTAGTTAGTGATGATTTGATTGATAACAAGGCTAGTTATTATCTTTTTTGATAATAATTTATAGAAAATATCGAGTCATTGGAGAAATTGGGTGGTTTGTTACTACTTACATGGTTGGTTTCATAATATATTCCGTGTTCAGTCGAAGTCACGGAGAATGGAATAGATATGACAAAATGGAATTTCATTCATATGGGACATGTAGAATGATTTATTTTGAAATTAGTATCATAAGATAAAGAATTTGATAAGGGTCATGAGAATTATGATCACACTGGAATGTTCCATCCATATGAGAGATTATCTATGTACATTAATGGAATGTTAAATGCAGTATATAAATTATCAGGAAATGAAATATATCAATGGTCGAGTGGATTGGTAGGAGTGTTGGAATCATGAAAGAGCCTCAATTTTGGTTAGTGTGGAATTGATGATATTATAAACTACATATGGTTCTAAGAGGAGTCCCCAACTACATGATTAATGAGATTCAATTTTGGTGAGCCTATCTAGATCAGATGATACAATATAATTTCATTGATGAAATTGAGTAGAGTTTTAATAAATAATAATTATTTTGGAGTCACGTGAGAGGTACTCATTATATGGCTCTATCAAGATTTATTTTAATAGGATTGTGAGTGTTAGTCTTCTACTAATTCTATTTTTTGATAAGATCATTCTATTGAGTTAGGAATATAATAAAATCTATGGTCAGGAGTATAAAATTTAAATTTCCTTTTTCCAACCATTATCGTTTGTTTTATATAGTTGTCATTAGGTCTGATAAATTTTATAAAATTGTACTGGTAGTGGTTAGGGTTTCAAGTAATACATGGGATTTATGGATTTTATTGTGTGCTGAATTGGAAATACAGTAATATGGTTACTAATCAGTGTGCATCACATGTTGTAAGAAAATGTAACAGTAGGAACATGTGCATTGTAGTATTTAACCTAGTGGGATGATTATGTATGTGTTTTGGGAAACAAAACGATAATATTATCAGGACATGGCTATTTTTTTACTCATAAAAAAATAAATAAATTCTATGAAAAGTATGTATTTGTGTTATGATAATTGTATCATCATTGAGAATGAGTTTCATATTAGAAGAGTTGAATAGTGATATTGCTTGGAACTAAGTGGGTGATGAACCAATGTAGTAAAGTGCATCAACCATTAAAGTATGTTTTCGATGGAATGGAACAAAATTAATTAAACTGAGATTAGGGATTCATCATCAAGTTGGTGAAATTAGTCAGTACCATGATGTGTAGGTCATCGATTAGTCAAAGATAGTAGTTATATGGGGGAACATTCTAGTTCCTTTGAGAAAAGGTTAGTAATATAAATTCTATTGAGGATCAGCACCCATCATTTGATAGATGCCTAGGTAATAATATGGGATGATTAATAAACATATATAGTGTTGTGTGTTTTTTCATGATCAAGTGTGGTATCATCAGAACCATAACCAACAAGAGAGCTGTGATATAGTGTGAATCAGATATTAGTTAATGGTATCATACATGTATGATTCATATAGAGACTTATTAAGGATGATGAGTGTAATAGTGGGGATTTTTTAAAAACATAAATATTTGTAATAAATACTAAAAAATCATATCATGTGTGTTCTGATTGATTATAGATGTTAGATAAGTTATTGAAGTTCAGGGTAAGTATATTATGATTTTTTCACTGGTTTAGAGTAAATCATTAACATAGGCGGACAGTTGATCCCTAAAATGATGAATTATTTCATTGATATAATGTTTTTAAAATTAAATTTTTAAATATAGTTCTTTATAATGAAATAAAACATAAATTTAGTCTTCAAGACCATCTTGTGGGAATTTGGTTGACTATAAACAATTTTTCCATGTCATAGTAGTGTTCATTGTCTTCTGGTTCTTCCCTAAAATTTATTTTCTACTATGATATAGTGGGTCACGTTTTAATAGTCCCTGGAGAATTGTGTTTATGGTTTTATAGATCATCCCAAGAATAAAGAACTATAACATAGAGACAGTGACAATTCTTTTTCATTTTAAATGGTTTTTTGGGTATTCCAATTACATGACTTTGTGTAATGATACACGAGTTCATGTCACACCATGCCCTTTTCAATTTATTTGATTCCCTGGGTGGCGTCTTTGAACTATGAAATGGGTTTCATTCCACAAATGTACCATGATATATTTTTAATAGGGGTTTTAAATTGTTAACCCCCTCCTAAATTGATGTTCAATTGACTGAAGAAAAAATGAAGACATGACATCCCACAATTTCTTTATTCCCCCAAACTCTATTACAATGATCCTAGAAGGGATGAGATGGATTCTATTTGTGAACATTTATAAAAATAACCACTATTTTTTTTGTCCCCCGTTTATTATAATTTTGGTAGTATTGGGCTATGTTTTTTTCGAAATACATCACAACATAGTAGAATTGATTCTGAATGATGTGGAATTTTTATAGCATCCTTAGAGGATTTCATGAAATAATGAAATCATGTATTTTAATATCAATACTCTATAGGAGTGTAAATACCATAATAAATTTTGAGTTTTCACCAAATTATGAACTAATCAATTGATGAATTGATGGTGGGTTTTATGAATTTGGCTGAAAGTGGATCTCTGGATGTTTTACGATTATAACTCACCATGTTCATAGTGTTTTTTTTCGATGATACATCTCTATGAAATTTTAACCTCATTTATTTTTAAACATATTTTGTTAATTTAATTGAATAAATTAATTATAAGTTGATAATAATTTAATAAATTATATTTTATAATTTATTTCACTATAGATGATAGTTCTATTAGATGTTAAGGTTAATGGGGATGTGGAAAACATCTATAAGGGTATTAGACTTCTTTAATGTAGGTGGTGTCTAATATTAATTATTTATATGTGTTTTCCAATATTAGATGGATTTTGAGTTCATGTAAGATGGTTTAAATTAATTCATATGGATCTCTAATGGGGTTCACTATGAGAGGTTGAGCATAGAAGATGACTATGATCATAGAAAGTCTAATTGAATTATGAAAATTTTATTTTCTAATTTATTTATATTTATCATATATGGGAATCTTGGTAAGAGGGATGTGGAATCGTTAGGATTCTCCATTAATTGAGGTATAAATCACAAGATATTTGTTGATTTTAATTGTGGTAATGGCCTTCACACAGATTTATGTGTATGGTTTAGTGTATTTTATTTTAATAGAATTAGTCGTATGAGATACGGACTCTAGCAGGTATATGATAATAAATCTGATTGGAACTAAAGGTTTTTTCCTTAACTCATAAGTGATTAGCTGAGATACCTAGTATATGGGAGGTCCCTATTGCCTTTTAATTTTTTTTATGGGACCATACATTCCTATGATGGTTTCTAATTTATTGGTTATGAAATTTAGTGATTTGGACTATGTGATAAGACATTTTTCTAAAATATGTAACTACATCATGACCACATGAGAGATGAATAATTATATAGAATCATAAGTCATGTATTTGATGGTTATAACTATTGTATGTATATTAAGTGTACTATAACATAGGTGTGAGTAGAATAGAAGTAATTCAATTTACTTAGAAAAATTCTATAATTGATATCTTATTAACTATCGAAATGATAATAGTAGTTATTCCAATATTTACATTGATTATTAGTTAACATGAATTGTTTTTCTTTTTATGATGGGCCATTTACCTTTTATAAGGATTGCGGTAAATCATATTCCTTTAGATTTATTAATTGCAGATAGATTATTAATATTATATATGTTTAGTTATATTGTATTCACCTTGGATATTTAAAGTCTTTGATACCTCATTCAGCTAGTGGTGTGTCAATTTCCACTTTTTGTTCAAGGTGATGACACATGCACATAATGTTGTCTTGTTGTCATCTAATTTTAATCAATGATTCATCCTACACATGGTGATGCCTTATTCAATTAGATTCTTAATAAAAGATTTCTTATTCACCTATTGATGATTCTTCTTTCTCTAGTTTGGATGGGTGATACCTCATTCACCCATAAGTGATGTATTCACCATTATTGATTGATGGATTTTTGATATATTGTTCACCTAGAGATATATAATTCATCTGAAATTAATATTGTATGGTAATATATCATTTAAATAGAAATGAATCGTTCACCCTAATTTTCATATAGTGAAACCTCCTTCTCTAGTTGATTCCTTGTCCCTCACATTTATTACTGATACATCATTGACCCGTGATGAGGGATAGTGGTATATAATTCACATATTATGTGATTTTGGGATATTATATAAACCATGATCAACATTAATTTAATTCAAAATTCAAAAAAATGAAATGATTTAAAGGTAGATTGTTCTCATTAAATGATGATATTAGTAGTGATAGAACATTCAAACTCACATTATGTTATTTTTATTGCTATATTATTATATTTTGGAACTTGCCAAAGTTGGTATGAGATAGACTCTAGGGTGACTCAATGAGAAACTATTTTTATGATATGTGTATTAAAGTAATGTTTTTCTATTAATATTCATTTATTACACACACAAAACACACACACACACACATAGATATATATATATATATATATATATATATTATTTTGTGTTGGTGTGTGATTCTATTTTGTCACCATTGTTGGTGTCCACCTCAGTTTTATTCTCCCACACTACATGATCACATTAGCGCATGTCCATATATCATGTCTTCAATATATTTATCATAGATAGCTTGAGTATATAAGGTTGGTCCAAATGATTATAGTGTATATATAAAGATCGGTATGTGGTGTGTCCAAGAAACATACTGGGGTCTGGTAATATTAAAACATACTGGGGTCTGTGGTGTGTCCAAATGATTATGTACTATAAATGTTCATCTCATTAGGGTATTCAACATTGATGTACCATTACGTGATCTACATGTTGAAGTTTTATTGTAGTGTTGAGATATGATTTTTTTATATTATAAATAATGGGTATATATTATGATGTAATTTTTATTTTTGAAATTTCTATTACTGGTTATTATCATAGTAATGATACTAGAGGGTATAGTTACTCTAAGTACTATATTTATTATTCACAACAAATTGAATACCTATTATGTTTATGGAGACATGATTCATGTCACGTGGTTCGACTAGTCTAGTAATATTAAAACATTAAATGATGGGATATTACATTGGAGTTTAGATATTATATGGTGCATCATCATTCACCTCAATCCCATTATTTTCGGGAGGAAGGAATGGAACCAATCTAGTGAATTACCTGATAAATAATTCATTTAAAAAGGACACTAAAGTAACTTCCCATCTCAACCTATACGATACTAGATTTCCTAGAGTAATTACCAATACCAGAATATCATTAATATAATATTAGATCATTTACATCTGAAATTCCACAAAATCTAATTCACTACTGATGAGGGAATAAGAATAAGTGCTGGTTTTCTTTTATTATTTCTCTCTGAATATGATTAAATAATTATTACTAGTTAAGATAAGATATAATAAACATATATAATCAGCCTTATCTTTATGAAATGAAAAATTAAAAAGGATATGTAAAATATTATTTTAATAAGCTCCAGACCCAGAGTGGATTTTATTACTTTACTATGTTCAACTCTCACAAAGTCATACTATTTTCACTAAATTATTTGATCAAATAAAATTGTATAGAATAGTTATCATCCAATATAATTATATATTCCATTGATATATAATTTAATGAAACTTATCCCCATATTAATAATTTTTTAAATTCATGATAGAAATATCTCTTTATGAATCTGGTTTTTTTAAAATAATTTTTGAACACCACCTTAAGACTTTAAACATAGATGGAATACAATGATAACTCGATGTAGAATCATATAGTGATGATGTATTATGTACTCAAACATAGTATTTATTATCAAAAATTATAGAGTTATTGTAGAGGATGAAAATATCATTAGATCTTTAATGAATTGATATAATTTTTTATCTCTTAGTTTCTCACAAATATGCATATCATTTATTTTCCCTTTAACATCCGACTCTTTATAATCTCTTTTTTTGAGAAATAATTTTTTATTAAGAATATCATTAATTCTGTATTTTCATTTAATTTACCAAGATAGATAATTGATATGGTCACTTGAGATTTCTGAAAAATCACCATGATTAATAGACATTATTGTTCTTCCTAAATCTTCCATCGTGTGACTCCTTAAAAAAATTCCATAACAGTGACTCCCCCAAATTATCATTTTAATTACATAAGAACATTTATATTTTTTATGAAAAACACTACCACAAATATATTATATTTCAACTAGGTATATATCATTAAGAATTAAATTTTTTTCTTCACTTAAAATGAACCCATAATTTTTTATCCTTTATTTACAAGTATATTCATGCTCGTAATGATATGGAAATACTTGTGGTGAGATATTTTTTAAAATATCATCTAAATAAAAAATATATGACATTTAGAACCCCAAAAAAACATTGAACTCAATTTATGGGATTATTTGAACTATAAATTAAAAAAATTATCACACTAACATATTAATTATTTTATAAAATGGAATTGATGAACTTATCATTGAATTAATATTATTTAAGATCTCATGTTTGAAAATATTTTTCAACAAATGAGGAATGGAAAATTTTCATACAATTTAAATTAAAATAAGGTAGGGATATTTTTGACTATAAACTATAAAAATTGAATCATATTGTTATAAATTATTCATAACATTTGAATTATAGAATATCAAATTGTTTCATGGTAAAACATCTAATGTTGGCCAATTACCATCACGTTGATCAGTTAAATTATGTACCTATATGATCGATTATTAAAATAGATAACTATCATATAGGATACCCTTATAAGATAATTAATATAAACATTTCCCCTTTTAAATAATTCCATTAATAATTCAATCACTTGGATATAACATCACATGTATTTCAATTATCATATGAGCTCAATCATCCATTGAAAATTCAATATTCAACTCCACCTACCTATGTATAACCCCTTATATGATTATATACTTATGTGGTTTCATGTAGAAAAACTTTATCTTCTAATTTTAATGTGGATGAATTTTCATCCCAAACTAATTAAATATTCATAAACTAACTTAGTCGACCATTTTTTCTTAATTGTCTTACATAGTTACCCTTTAAGAGATTATAATTGCATAGAATATTGAAAACCATCATAGTGAGCTATATTCCTTGTGATAACTCACAAAAACATTCTAAATCATCTCATTGAAAGTAAAAACATCTAAATTTTTTTTAAAACGTCTTATTAACTTTAAATACTTATTTAAACAACTTTAAGAACAATGAATACAAATTCAAACAAAAAAAAACAAAATTACTTCAGTCGACCCATTTTTCTATTTTTTGGAAACTCGATTCAATAATTATAATAATCCTTATATTTATTTGAGAACACATAAATAATAATGGGAATAAAAAAATCAGATCCTATCACTGATGAGATTTTTATTTCAACACATATAATTATTAGGATATGTTTTTTAGAGAATTACACATATCAATGTCATGGATTGGAATCCAGGTGCCTTAAATTAACTCCCCCAAAACTTACATATTCTTTTCACACATCCATATTATTACACCAAGACACCAGTAACCTAGATATGATAGTTATTTTACTACATTTTTTATGATACATGATATTTCCTCTTAAAGTATTAGATAAATTAAATGTATTGGGAGAAAATATATATACCTCTTTCACACATTACATTTGAGAAAGTAAAATATATCTTCACTAACTGTTGACAATGAAATCATTTATTCAAGTATATATCTAAAAAAATTCATAAATATATTCTCTATAAATTTTTAATGGAAAACATAATAAAGGGTTAGAATAGATGATCAATAAGGAATGGTTTAAAATGTAAGAAATCAGGGGATAATGAAATCCTGAATTATATGGGATAGATAGGAAATAATTAAATTTTTAATATAAGTGAGATCATAAAAATTGAAAATATATCCATAGAATATATAATATCTTAAATAATCACAAGGATGACATTAATGAATTTTATTAAGAAATATACATAATGTCAGACATCATAAACATTATTGTAGGTTATAATTCTATAAAATCATACATAAATAGTTATAGTGTACACAAAATACCCAAACTAGATGGTCTCATTAGAACAAAAAATGCCATGATATGCTATAAGATTCCCCTATAATCACATACTATATATAATTATTTCATCATTTGAAAGGAATTAATAATAATTAAATACATAATAAATATAAATATTCATATTGAAAAACTAAAATATTAAGATTTTACATTTTAACCAGTCAATAAAAAGAACAGAATTAAAATAATTAATCAACATAAATAAGTGGGATGGTAACATTATTTTATATCTGAGGTAAATCATAATATTCATCAAAGGATACTAAAATTTAAAAATGTACATTTATAAATCACATAAACATTTCTTGATTACAAAATCATTGCCTTTTTTAAATCACTTCTTAAAAATCTAAAAATTTCAATAATATTATAAAAATTATTCTATGAAAAGAACCATGATAACATATAATATAAACATGTAAAATATGAATATTTATGACTTTTTGAAAATTCATTTGTGTGGTAAATGATAAAATAATGATTTCACTAAGACATTTTTAAAAAAAAACCTCTTTTAGAAAATAAAAATAATATTCATTTTAAAATTTTTTTATCATATAATATAGTAGTAAAAACATAATTTAATAGATCATTGTATAATAGTATAATAATTATCAAAACATTTTTTAAAAATATAGAAATGGATGAATTTATTCTATACTAAATTGAAAAAATATGTGTTTCCTTAAAAAAATCATTATGTGTTTTGTTTACATAGAGAGATGAATATGATTGGAAATATTGGAAATTATTTAAATTACCAAACTTAAATAAATTATATATTATTTTTAATAGCTATGTAATATAATTTCACCATTTTAAATTTGATAATAAACAATCCTGGAAAAATGTGAGATTGTAACATAAAACCCTTACTCCAAGTTTTATATTCCCCCTAAGTAATTTAAAAGTACTATATAATAAATTTATATTTACTATAATTCAAATTTGTAACTATATATATACAAATAATATCATATATTATCAAATTATAAAATTTAATCACCTTTTAATTAGCAATTCATTATTAAACTCTTCATTTCTGAATGTTGGCTATAGTATTTTTCATGTACGTTTTTGTTTGGTATTTTTGTTCATTGAATATTAATCATGGTTACATAATATATAGAACCTTAAGGATTTCATAGTGATCATATTTAATCAATATATAAAATTTATAACCCTTCATATAAATTGGTGAAAGAAAATGAATTAAATCACATCACGAGGATAGAAATTTGTATGTATTAAAGGGTGATGTGTTTATATTTTGAGGGATAGAATGAAAGAAATAAAAATAATAATTTACTTTAACAGAATAATTATTATATCATAAATAATTTATATATTCATTACATATATCCTTATTTCCAATCATATAAATAATAAATGAATATTTTGTGATATAACTTTGTATAGGTGGTAGTCCACTTGTACACATAGATGATGTAAAAATTGCCCAATATATGATAAGGTTATAAGGTATATAAGAACGTATAATTATAGATGAATAACTTTCCCTAACTATCATATATATTTATTATTTCCATATTTATAATCATCCATGTAAAGCGGTGAGACAAAATGAATTACACGGCTATGTGGAGATGGTAAGTCGTACATAAACATAAACAACAATTTCATTTTTCAAAGGATTTAAATGAGGTTAAAATGGAGGTCCCTTAATAATAATAATAAATAATTATATTTATGATACATTATTATTTTTGAAAAGTGTGAAATATATATTTAGTGGATTATAATTATAAATACACGTAGAATTTGTTTTGTAATGATGATTATATCTTCTTTGAGATACCACATATTTCTTTCACCTTACGTCTTTATAGGGTGGTCTTAGGAGATGAAAAGATTCTAAAATTTTAAGGGAAATAATCTAGTAATATTTATGGGTATGGATTGGATAATCGATACTTATCAATGTTTTTGAATAATGGAGGAGATGATATGTCATTTTATATGTTATGGTAGGGACACACATGGAGTTACTGAAACAAATCATATAATATAAATCATTTTCATGTGATTGTGGATTAAAATCAAGATAAAATAAAATAAAATAAAATATATAGTATAAATATATTCATAAAATAATATTTATACAAGGTTATATAGAATTTTTACCTTTATTTATTAGTATAACCCTGATAATCTCATTTTAACCCTATCATCCCTAAAAGTTTTATTATTATTTTACTAATAATTTTTTAATACAAATTTTTTTACCATATTTACTAATATTAACTATTATGATTCCAAAAACTGAATATATTTTAAAATATTTAATTCTTATAACTATTATAAATTAATTATAATTTAATTGTGCAAAATGCAGCAAAACAATTTTTTGAAAAATTATTGTTTAATGCATACAAATTATTTTAAATAAAAATAATGTATAACATTAATTCCAATGAAATTAATTTTATTTTTTTAAATAAAATGTAACTTATATTTATTTAAAACAAAAAAACGAGAGTTATCTTGAATGTAATTGATTAAGATTGATTAAATAAAAACAATTTTTAGTTAAATAGAAATATTACATAATTTTTCAAAAATTGAATGTATACACATCTAAGTTAAACATTATAATTTTATGTGAATTATATTACATAATAAATATATATATATATATTAAAAATTATTTCACAAAATTTCATGTTATTCTTAATCATTATAAAATCTATATTTTCACTATTCATCTAAAATTCAACTATTTCAAAAAAAATCTCAAAAATTCACACCAATTTAATTTTATCATTATGATTTCAAATACTATGGTCAATTTTTAAATTAAAAATTATAAAAATGGGTCAAATTAATTATAATTATTCACATGTGAGACACCTCAAACCATTTTTATGAACAATTTATTCATATGTCATAAAATGAGTTTATTATTATATAATATATAGAAAAAACAATTACAATAATGTATACTTTTCTGATTTATTAATTATTTTTAAGGGGATATTTTAAACATATATTTCATTATTCATTTATTCTTTTTCTTACCTATCAACCCAGAAGCTTGGTTTCTGTAATCATAGTTCAATAATATTATTTTTTTAGTTCATTCAAACTCTAGGTTATGTGTGGTTCACACTATTAAACATATAATCATTTTAAAGAAAACCAAATTTGGGGCATGTTACATTCCCCCCTCCTTAATTAAATTAATCCCTTGCAATATGAATTAATATTCATCAAATCCATATATATTAATATATATTATCAAAAAATTTAATTTATCAATTTAGACTGGGTTAATTATTACATCCTAAATAAAAAATATGTACATAATTGTATTATATCCTTTTTTGAATATATTTCCAAAAGAATATTTTAATAAATAATTAATAAATTCCCCAAAAAATTATATGTATTTATATTCTATATATTATTTTTTAGGAATTATATAAAAATATACAGATATGATACCTCCCAATTTAATAAGTAAAATTTTATTACTATAAAAAATTATTTTTACCAATTCTCACATAGGTTTCTAATGATGAATGGGTAAGCATACATTTTCAATGTTTAATAAATCTTTCACCTAAAGATGTGTATCCATCTAGAATGATAATTTTATGATTTAAACTAGTCATTATATTCTTTTTAGCTTCAGATAGTAGATCCATAGTTAAGTCATTCAGATTGGGTCTACCATTTTGTTTGAACTGAATGTGCATTTCTGGAAAAAGCAATTGACTGTGGGTGGTTGAATAGTGTTCAGTCACTGATGTCTAATAAAATGTCTTTAACATTCTACAAACAGTATATTTTTAGAGCCAAAAACATCTAACATATCTTATATCCATGATTTAGTGACCAACATTCCAAAAGGCAAGTGTTCATTAGATGATTTGGCCAATGACACTTAAGAACCCACATTGGTTGATAAGATTGGAAACCAGGATCATCTCTCTATTTTTTTGGGGAATTATTTCTTTATTTTTGGACTCTCTTATATATTTAACTCATTTTTAAATGTCCAAGAATCCTTGGTTCATTCCCAATAATGTGTCCACAAATTACCCCTATGTTGTTACTGATCATGAATATGCATGGGTTCAGAATCATCTATACGTATCTGAGGCTCTCAATTTATAGGGGGTCTGTATGTATCCAAGGTTCTCCATAATTGTGACCCTATTATTTATATATCATGTTTTATTTCATTTTTTACTAAGGTATCATGGGTTTTAAGGTACATGTGTTAGTGATCTAGAGTTTATCATCATCCATTGGGTGGAAGTCATTTTTATGTCAGGATCAAACCCAATAAATGGAATTCCTACGTACCCTCATGAGAGGAATTATTACCCCTGTAGTTTGGTGTCACTTAATCTATAAACCTCACCTTTTAAGGTCAAATTATAAGGATACGAACATGTTATTTAACGTCATGCGGCCATAATGGTTAGACGGAAGGGTTCCTTGTCAAGGATGGTGTGGGACTTATGTCAAGGTGGCCTAAGAAACATAAAAGATATGTAGTATCCTGATAGTATATGATCCTAACTGGGATACATACCAAATAACATTAAAGTGGATTTTATTATCGAGTTTGGACATTTGAGAGGCTTTGTACATATCCAAACCAGTTGGGAATCAAAGCCCATGTATTTTAGTTTTACTAGGACATACACATTATTAAAGGCCCATTTGAATGGGTGGATTATTGGGGACTACACATGGAAGCTTCCCACATGGTAAAACTCTATTGGTAATATTACCCTTTGAAGGTTGAAGTATAGTTTCAATGATTATATCATGTAGGATGCTTGTTTTCATTGAGGTTGGGGGCTTATATATATGGAGAAGGCCTATTTCAATGGGGGTATGACCAGGGAATACACACAGAAGTATCCCACATGGTTCTACTTTATTTGGAATATGATCATTCTAAGTATTAATTATGGTTTCCAGGATTATAATGTGTATAATTCCCTTTTGGATTGAATTTGGTTCCTAACATCTTTGTATAAGGCCCGTTTAAATTGAGGAATGATTGGGGAATACACATGGAAGCTTCCCAATTGGTGCAACATCATTGGGAATATGAACCTATGAATGATTAAGTATGGTTTTTGGCATATAACTCTTAATAGGGTAATTTGTATTGAAATTGGGGGCTTACATTTATGGATAAGTCTCATTACATGGGACAATGTGGATGTCCTGATCACCACCAACCTATATGCCCATGTCAGTCATGCTCAGTGTGTGAAACAAGAGGAGGCAGTGGATCTCAAGATCATATGTCCCACTTCATCTAATGATGGATGTTAAAGGTATGGAGAGTTAGAACATTTATCGTTCCTATTGCCTCTCTTTCTCTCTTATCTAGGATAATCGTTTTTGGTGATCTATCACAATACGTTCAAGGAAAAGGAAAATAGGAGTGCAGGTGCCACCTTCAACAAGAAATGCTAGGGGATTACCTTAGTGGGAGTCTTTTGAATTAGGTTATGGGGAAAAGTGAATAATGTTTTCTATTGGACAACATTAAATGGAATTACCAGCTGTTTCTCGTAATCCTTAGAATATGGAAGTAAATGTCAGAATCCTGATATCTAAACCGACATTACCATGGGAGTTTAAACTCAAGGTCATTATATAGTTTCACCTCACTACTGGGGTAACTAACTTGACTCCACATACCATGGGTATGTAAACTCAATTTAGAATATTAGCATTCTCTATGACATTATACTAAAAATTTGGTTCCTTTGGTAGATTCCTTGGCCTCGTGTCGTTAGACTGGTTTGTAGAGGGGCTAGAATGGGAGTTTGTGTTGAAAATGAATGGAATAATCAAATCCATAGAGTGGAACACCCTAGGATACCTTGTTTCACAAAGAATGTTCATACATAAGATGAGGATTCTTCTACACAGTGAGAAAAAATGTAGGTAAGGGGTCCATTCATGTACCATCATGTTATGTAGTACTGGTTTCCCTCCATGAAAATATTCACTATGTGTAGCCACGTTCCATCCACATTGCATGGTGCTATGCAGAATCGAGTTCCTCCCACATAGTAATTTTATATATGGGTAAGGGTTCCACCAGTGTTGTGATGTTCTATATTGGATTCTTAGCTTCCAAAAGGGGCATTTTATACTACACCTTTGGACTAATATACCTTAAAAGGGTCTTGAGTTCTTAGACTGCTAATTGTGGTTTATTTTTATAATTCTTAATGTTATATATTGGGATTTTACCAATAGGTAATCATTGAGGGAGTCCGTATTTTGTGGATCTGTCTATCTCTTCATCAATACCATTTTATTTCCTCTATATCAACCTAATTTTGAGTCCACATGGGTTTTTTATATAAAAATGGAGGAACTAGACACATGTGTGGTCGGGCATCTGTGATGAGGTCATGAGCCCTATTTTGGAGAAGCCCATGGTAAATGACCAGCCTATGGATGATGCAGTCAATGGGGACATGAGGTTATCTTCTACAAAGGTGAGAATCACTACCTCAGTCAAACAAATGTTTTCATGTTGTTCATGTAGAGCCAACCACATAACATTACCCGTGAACCATTTTAGTTCACGAGAGCTAATTGTTTATGGGGAGAATATCTCGACATACATCCCATAGATGATATAGTTTAATTTCTGGGTTCCAGCACCTTTTCATATTTCTTATCAACTACATAGTTCACAGATGCCTCACGAAGTGGATCTCCATGTGGAGCAGCAATCTGTGAAGGATTTGTACTTTATCGCCTTGCTTATTACTTTTGCATTTTTCTCCTTCACGAATTTTTCCTTCAATTGTTTCTTCTTATTTTTCCGAATTAATTGTTTTATGTAGATTTTTATTTCATTGTTTTCAGGACCCAACAAATACCCACATCATAGTGGGTTCCAATCAGGATGAAGAGTAGTCTATTCAAATGTATAAATAATTCCTAACTTAAAATAATTTTGTGTTATATAGGTATACATGTAGATGGGACCATGCTTATATATTGGGTTACCAATTAATTTTTCCTTTAACATGATTTCCAATGAATTAGATTCTCCCATGGATATATCTTGAATTCCTTGCATCCAGGAACTGCATCCCTTGCTGATTTCTTCACCAGTAAACTGAGAATTTCCATCTACTAATGGGGAGTTCAGCCTTCCACAGAGTGGAGTTTGGTGTTCTATTTTATCATTACATGATCTATTTATTTTAAGTAAAATGATTCATGGTAAACCACCTCAAGATCTTATTTGAACTATTGATACATGGATGGTGCCATCCTGAAATGTTTGTTTTTGAAAACATACCTTTGCAAATTTTGTTATCCTAACTATTTTTTATGGTCTTTTTTAGGAACACCAAATGGAACTAATTCCTACATCAATAAATATAGAGAGGAGGAGGTGTCTATGAACAAGAATGATGTTGATGATCTCTGATATAATGTTATCCCTCAAGATATTACCCTAAAATACCTCATTTAGACAGAACAAATGGCTTACCCTCTATTTAATCATCTTTCATTTAATAACTTTGAACTCTATGATGATTCTCCTCTGCAACCGATTGGCCGGTCCATCACTACTATTTTTCAGGAGATGTCTCGGGGGGTGCATTTAAGAAAATGTTTCTAATATACAGGATATCACATTTAACACGAGAAAATAAGGATTTATTTGTCTTGATTGTCTCCATATAGACATAGAGTAATCGTCATAGAAGTGATACATCCTTTGTATCACTCAATCATGATTATCCATCCATTATCAACCTCTCACAAGGTAATCCTTATGGAGGGCTGAGCTACAAATGGGATATGTTGTCTGAAGGGTTTTTTTTATGAATGGGCTTGGGAATTCTGGGTGCATCAAAATTTCATATAATTTCCCAACTAGTAGGATATTGTTAATTTTTACCTGATATTACAGGTTTACCAGTTTGAAAATTTTTCACTGTGTTTGATACTGTATAAACTCCTCAATCTCTGGTGTTCGATCACCAATACCTTACACTTATCTCATGGTGAAGTAGAAATAAATTGGTGATATACTTATCATATAGGGGTATATCTTATCATTTTTAGTATTTACGTTGAATTATTACTAGTTGTTGATACCTAGGAGAATGTGGAACAAGCATCTCCCCTGGAGAGATATTTATTGGTCTTGGAAGAGATATTTCGTAGTCAATCCCTTCATGTTAACTCACTTATTTCCTTTTACTATTGTATTGGGTAGTTCTTGCAGGTGAATGGATCAAGGTCGAATTTCCTCTATAGCTGGACCCATCAAATTTAACAATCACATCATATTCTATACTCATTTTGTGCAACACATGAGGATGGTCTATATACAACCTAGTGTTATGAGACTCAGTCATAAGTACTGACTTGTCTTAGATTAGAGGTTATCATTGACATGTTCATGAGTGGATGGATTTTACCTTACCCCGACGTCTACATAGGTGTTAGAGTTTTCACCTTGATTATGGTAGCTACATTGAAATAAGGGCAACCTATAAAATTATCCATCCCCAACCATGCCTGTATTTATGAATTATTAGGGTATATATAGGATGGATGGAATCTGTAGCATCTTAGTAGACCATTTCATTTTTTGTATGGCAGGATGTAAGATAATTTCCCTTAATATGAGTATTGATGTAGAACAAAAGTTCCTTATTCTATCTTCCAACCATCCCTACTCAACAATTTCATGGTTAATCCCAAGTCATTCGGTGTCGAAATCATTATTTAATTGTTGAGTGATTTTAATCTCTATGCCTTTACACATCACCTTGTACCTCATAAACCAATGGTTGATGATGGGATATGCTCTTTAGAAGAATGTTACTACAAATTTTTTCTATGATACATAATCTTAACTTCTTATATAGACCAAATAATTATTTTAAAACAGTATACTATTTATAGTTTTTTCAGACAATTGGGATATCTGCATGAGGTTTCACTTCTCCCAGTTACTCAAGTTAAGAGGGAATAAAATCTAGTATTGCATCACCAATTATGGTTGTTGATGGTGAACATGTATTCTGGTATGAAATACCTTATTTCCTCCATAATGGCCTCAACATACTTATCATGTGAGTATGCTCAAATTGGGTGTGCTTGCTACCTTGGTGAAGCATTGGTATGGTTAGTCTGACGAGTTCAAATACCATTGGATACTTCCAGTCTGGTACCAAGTTTCTTATATTCCTCCATTCCTTCCTTAAGAAGGAATTATATTTTTCCTTACATGTGTTATGAGGGGAATTCATCTTCCCATACTATATATCTAGGGAGTGACTCAAACCCTATATATTTCATTAATATCACCGCCAATCCAACTGAGACTATGCCAAGTGGAACAACACCGAGAATTCCTGAAATCATGGCCAACCCTATGTACAAATATTTAGATATTAAACCTCCCATAGAGAGGGAATTTTCTCATTATTGGTTAACTCAACCTAGGGAGAATACATATACTTTTACAACACTTCCATATAATTTCCATATTGTGGTGGAGGGGAAATCTCATCATCCAATGCTGGTAGCAGTCACTAGGCCGTGAGAAAATTCGCATGGAATCAACTCTGTACTATAATCCTAGAAATTCCCCTTGTATAATTTTTTGATGAGGAGGACACCCTTCAATGATCGTTTATTGATTTGGGATTGGGTGGATGTGAATATTGGCACTTTCTCCTTCTCATGTAACAAATCGTCACATATTTAGCTGATCTAGACTCTTATGCAAGAAACCTTTTTAATTTCAATTCTTATTATAATCAAACCGGGTCCTTTCAATATATTACTAAGGATCTTCAAAACATGGTGGCTGCGGAAGAAAACTCTAACAACCAAATGATTTCCTAACCAGAAGGGATATGGGAGTGTGAGTCTTAGGTATCCAAACAGAAGGATCAATAGGTATCAAAAAGTTATAATATTTAGGCCATTAAATCTAAAGGGTGAGATCTTAGTTCCATCTGTAATAAATTTATTTTAATAGTTTAAGATAAATCTGAATGAAGGACTTCTATAAAATATGCCCTTTATTTCCCACATGTGACGGTGGTCAATTTGCTAACTCAAGTGAATTAGGATTCCTTGTAGTCATTTTATTCTGTTTTCTTCCTCCTTCTATTTAATTTTTTTCAAATCAAGGAGGGATCTAGACTGTGGATGATCCATCATTCACATGTAATATAATTAAAACTATCTCTATATGCATTTATTTTCTTTTTATATTCCCCTACAATTATAATTATTTATAATTGACCACTCTTTCAATGATAATCTTCACCTAATATTTATTTATATCGCGATCTATGATAATCAAATTGAAATAATCAAATCATGCAATAATATTTTTATCAGTCAAGGTAAATAGCGATAATAGTTTGACTATTTCTACAATTATATGCAAAACCCCGTTAACTTTTTTCCTTTTCTATTATAACCCTAATTTTTTCCTATGTCCCCTATGGTTCAGGAATAGTAGGTATAACAATGAATTTTTCATAGTCATCCATTTGTGGATTATCAACCTAAAACTCTTTGTGACTCTTTTATTTTGGACTGCTCAATATTTTGGATAAACCATTAAAATTATTGGTGTGGTGATCTGAAACTATACCTTTTTCCAGGACACCCTTTGTGGTTTTTCAACATGGTGAGTTTTTCATAAAATTTCATGGGCAGTGTAATATCTTGAAAACTAGACTAAAATCACTACTACATTAGTTTGAAGAAAGAGAACCATGATTTTTGGGTTAAATTCCCCAGTGGGGTTTAGTGGTCATGAATGTCCCAATAATTTTTAAACATTAATGATGGATTTTTTTGACCATGGTTTTTGTTTTCTATGTGTGAAACATGATATGGTCCATGGAATCCATGGAGGCATACAGAGGTATAAAATTCCTCTACTAAGGATGAATTTACCTCTTTAGGATATGCATTTTTTGTGGGAAACGTATGCAGATCTACTGGGTCATAATATTCATAGCCAAATTGAGGTGTCCATAGGACACTATCCCTATATTTTCTGATGGTGAGGTGGTTTAAGGGAGGTTCAATTTTTTTGTTGTATTTTTTAAAGACCATGGAAGGTTGATCAGGAGTAATTTTTGAAATCTATGAGGGAATTTATATCTGATATGGATGAAAAAAACACTCCTATATAAAATTTGATTTTTGTAAATGTGGGTCGAATAAAATCATAGTTTATTATCACAGAATTAGTAAATTGGTGGTGCATTTTAATTTCTTACTGCTAGGTCATTTAGGATTTACCATTCTACTATAATGTAAAGTGTAAATAATTTTTCATTTCCTGATAATCTGACTAGAAATTTCCTATCATACTCATGTATTATGAAGAAAAAATTGGTGTAAACTGTAATAAGGGGACCCTCAGAATCTAAGGAGTGATATGGGATACACAAAAAAAAGATTGTATAGAGGTAGGAAGGGACCTTAATATGGATGATTATTCCTTTGGATTAAATGCCATTTTTAATGGAAACCTATTCAGAGCCACCATCACATATATTTCATAGTCAAATAGCAGTTTATCCATGACATTGGGCCACCATCTATGA
Organism: Viscum album; assembly: GCA_963277665.1. Taxonomy (NCBI): domain Eukaryota; kingdom Viridiplantae; phylum Streptophyta; class Magnoliopsida; order Santalales; family Viscaceae; genus Viscum; species Viscum album. Next base: position 192,448,003 of record OY728126.1, read on the forward strand.
TGACCGGGGAAGGTTATGGTGATTTGGACCTTTCCAGACACAATGTTTGGTTTCTGAAAAGAGGGTTCCTCATCATGAAAGGGTCAATTCAGGTAAAATTTTACTGGGAATGTGATATATATGTTTCCCTTATGCATGTGTTATGGTATTTCTTCTGTTGGTTTGTCCCATGCACCAATAATGTATATTAGTCATGATGTTCATCATCTTACGATGATGACATTTTCTCATGCTGGTTTGACCCATACAGAAAAAAGAGAAAATGGTATCTCATATATATACCTAATCTATGAGGTTAGTGTTTCACAATATCTCTTATGATGGTAGGGATCAAGATAGAAGTTTTTTAGGGTTCCTACATTTGAGGGTCTGATTCACGAAAATGGGTGGGGGATTTTTTTTCTTGTATATAAGTTCACTAATGGGGAAAGGCTCGTATTTTAGTTTCCAATGATTATTTATTTCATTGATATGAAAATAGGGGGAAAATTCATTGCTCTGTCCAAAAATTTCCTGTGTAGTTCTTGCCCATACACTAGGAAGGATCCATTTTGGACACAACATGGTGGACGAACGATACCAGGAAAATTGCCCTTTCTAATGAGGGAATCATGATGTTGTCGGGAAGTCTATCATCATACATTTAGGATGGTGGAATTATATTTTATTGTCATGTTACATGGATGAAGAGAAAGTGTTCCAATGGGAAGTGGATGGCTCATCTACAACAACCTAACTTGAATGAGGGCCTAAGAGGCCCCACATCATTCCATACTATCTTAAAAGAATCTCAGGTCAATAGCCAATAATATTGAATGGGATATTAGATAGGCCCCAATGTAACATGTCTGGACATTGCTACACATCCCATATGAGTAGGAATCATGTCATACACAATTACTAAGAAAAAATCCCTACATATAAATACATTCTACGTGGGGATATTGTCATTTTTAAATGGGTGATGGTTGGCCTTGGATGTGAAATCTGAGCATTAGTATGTATCTTCTGTGTATAAGAATCATTGTGTACATAGTTCTGGAAGATTCGTACAGTTTACCATCATGTGGTGATGACGTTGAGTCATAATGTTTAATTGCATTCAATTAGGACAATTTCGGTGTTATTAATCGTCATCCGGTTTGGATGAGGTGTCATAGGAAACATGAATAAAAATGAAGACCTACTAGTACAAAATTTTATGAAATGATCTAGATTTAAATGGAGATGATAATATAAGCCATGATCTCGGGGATTCTTAGATTATGAAGAATTTTATAGGGCATGGATACAATTAGGGAATACAATGGTAGGAAACGTTTCTATTGAGAAATAATTTCTCCCTAGTTGACTAGACTTTTTTATGGGAAACTAAAGAATATCCACTAGGATGTATTATGCATAGAAAAAGAAGGTTTCCTCGGAATGTTGACCTTCCACATCTAATGGTCATAGGAGTATTACAAAGACCAAAAATTACCTTGGGCATGGAGTCTAATAGATTGAAAGGATGTGTACAGATATGAATGAAACATCCATTAAAATTTTCTAAGATGTATGAATCACACTACATATATTTAAATCATATGTAAGGGAATTTTAATTGTTTCATAGATCACTGGTGTGGAATCCTAACTTGAAACCTTCTGTATAGATATGTATTTATGTATAGAAGATAGGGGACTTATTTATCGTTTGTAGTGGTTGGGACTAGTTTATAGGATCGAAGCATCACTATGTGCCTAGTGGAAATGAGGATTAAGACACATGTAGTTCATAAATAATTCCATATGAATATCTCATTCATACATTGGAGGGACATCTTTTTCCTGAGGTGGTCCTATAAATAGGACCAATTGGGGATTCTTCTACATCGACTTAGCTTGTATGTAGGGGAGGGGTCATTTTATGTGTTTCATGGGTGTTCCAAGAACATATTATCCATACATCACTACATATCTCGTAGAATGATAATCAAGCCACGCATAGTTCAAAGAAATTCCCCTATGCAGATCTGGGTCATACAAAGGTGGGTCACTTTATGATACATTGTTGCGGATAGGATAGGATGTATAATCCAATGGTCACTATTTATCTAATGAGAGAAAAAATCAATTCACATGTAGTTCATTATAGGAAATCCCCCTGGGTTGGGATAGCCTATATGTAGTGATGGGAATCATTCACTTTTGGGGTGGATGGACAAGGATGTCAAATCCAGGCACCTAAATGTATCATGTGTGGCCATGAATAAATCCAAACATAGTTACTGATGTTCCCTGCATCATTCTGAGATGGATTCCTTTTAACCATTATTTTGGGGTATCTGGTCTAAGATGTAATATACTTGCATCTCTATTTATTATATTTTAACATGAATTAATACAAAAGTATTTCTTTAAGTGCCTTCCTATGTGGATAAGGCTCTCACATAAGATTTTAGGAATTTCATTTTTCTCCAAGATTGATTAGGTTCATGTGTGGTGTAATGTTGATTAAAGAACACCGTGTAGTTTAATATCATGCTATCAGGATGTTGGTATCACAATTTAATGACTTGTTATGGGGAAAACATTCATACATATTACTGTAATTTGGCTAGTACATTGGTCATGTAGTTTAACAATATAGGATTAGGATGAAGAATCCATGCAGTTTAACGTCATGAAGTTAGAAAGTTGGGGATCATGCAGGTCCATATCACGTGGAAAGATCATTTCATCATCTAGTTTAATGTTTTGTGATTAGGGAAAATTCCATCCTTTGGTGACATGGAATATTTCATCTAGAAAATTACATTTTTACGAGCTATAATGAGATATCTATAAATTGAAATTATAGAATATGTACCATTAGATTAGTATTTTTGTATGAAAAATGATCCTTCCCATTTTGGTTGAAATTTTGGAGGTTTCATTTTGACTATCATTGGATTCCTAAGAACCAACACCAACTCCCCTTCAATGAATGAGCAGAGGTGAACCTTCTTTTAAAAGGCTCATGCAATCCATTTTTGAAAAACTCAAAATGTTAAAAGTATAAATTATATAATAATTTAATCACTCCAAACCATCGATCCATTTCTTTTATTTCTAATATATGCATAGTTGATCACAGATTAAAATGCATAGTGAAGGTAACTGAACATCAATGGGTAGGACCACCTCTTTCCCATATACTAACAAGTATGTGGTTTCCTAAGTTGCGGTATGAGTCATGGATCGATAAGACCAAGGAGCATGGAGGAGAATTTTTAACCATGATTCCTAATCCATGTCTACCATCTTTTGAAGTATATTAGATAGGGTCTTATAGAAGGCCACTATTTTCCCATTGGCTACAACATGGTAGTGGAATGATTCATTAGTCTTGATACCATACTCCTCGTGTAATTTATACAACATAATAGAGTAGAAATTTCTGTCATTTTCCATTAGTATTTTTTGAGGTACACCAAACAAGGTGATGATATTTCCTTTCAAAAATCTGAAATTGATTAATTCCACGGCTTGATTGAGGGGTAAAGCATATTCCCATTTTGAGAAGAAGTTAGTCATTGTGAGTATATACTTCAATTTATTATCCATAGAAGGTCGATATAGTCCCACAACATCCATTCCCCATATAGAAAATGGTAGGAAGCACTTGGCGTTTTAGTGAAACATCAGGAGTTGGTTGATGAAATTGGCATTGACATCGCGATAATTAAACATCTTGGGGGATTTAGTGAAATTCTATGTTCGATTTGGCCAGTGGTATCCATGATTTGGAATTTAGTAGGAAAGCATGGATCTTGATTGGTGGGCCCTGCATGCTCTGTAATGTAGTTATTTCATTATGACAGCAGTCTATTCTTCATCAATTCACCTGAGAAAGACCCCATCAAGGATTCATTTATATTGTTTGTTCTGATGGTTATAACCATCATATAGAACAAAGTTATTTTCTCAGCTCTCGATTGTCTCCCTTCTAGACCTATTGGGTGACAGTTCTCCCTTTTGAAGGTATTTCACAATTGTAGTCATCCAATGGGTGGTATGACCATATGGTTCAGTGGTGGGGCTAATATTATTGATATCTTTCATGTAGGCATGAATGAATGGTCTGACCATCTGACGGTATGAAATACTAACTCTAATTTTTTCTTGTTCTAGATCAGACATAACTATGGATGATTTTTCTAATGAATCATCCCTTTCATTTTGTGAATGGTAACAATATTTAATGTCATAGATGAAGGGAATTCCACCATTAACCCTAGTATGTTTTCTAAAAGGGGGATTAGATCATTCTTTTTGATATCATAATCACCATTTACTTTGTTGATGACCTGTTCTAAGTCTCATTTTTTCATGAAGTTTTCTAATTGTACTTGATGTTCTAACTCTAGTCATAAAATGAGAGGTTGATATTCTACATCATTATTCATGCACCCCTTCATTAGTAGGAAGAAGTATGGTAGGACAGCCTTTTCTAGAGATAAGAGAACACCTACCAACCACACTTTATTGAGCTTGGGGTATTCTATCCAATTTTCCTATTGTTCATCAAGATTCACTTTTGAAATGAATCTCTTAGAACTTGGGATCCTCTTCAACTGAAAAATCACATTCATTTAGTAGTTCAACATCCAATGAAGTTATTTTTACTGAGGGATGATCTTCTATTAAATCGTCTAATTCTTGGCCATTGGAATCTTAATGATCCATAAACTATATTTCTAACTACTATAGAATAACTTCCCTCCTTGATAGGTATCTGGTCAACATCATACAACTGAGAGTGTACTTGAGTGGGTTTCTATAACAAACCCAATGGATCTCATGATGTTGTAGGTAGTGACTCAATTTATGGAATACAAATCTTTAGGTCATACGACTATTTTCAATACATTATTTGTGAGTATCAACATCAATCATGGTTCAAATGAGATAATAAAGGTTTCTTTCACTATCAGAGTAATTATTCTGTGTAAGGATGGAACCATAGGGCCATTCTCAGGCAACCACATATAAAATGAGTGGGCCTCCTTTGATAGAAGGCATTGGCACTCGAGAAACTATGAGATATATCTTGATAATGTGAAATTATTCCCCAAAATTATCAGTCCATTGATAATCATCCCTTTTATTCATCAATCTGGTTAACGGAAAACATTTTCCTATAAAGTTGGCTATGAAGCATGAAATATTTTCCATGTGACCCTAAAGTCCTCTCTGCTCCGTAAGGTAGTGAGGAGGTGACATTCAAATATTATCTATTGTTTTCTCAGGGTCAAATTCGATGTGATGATGGCGTACAATAAATATAATGAAAAACCTCAAGGTAACGCTGAAATCACTTTTTAAGGGATTCTTGTTCAGACTACGTAGTCACAATATGTTGAATATGACTTCAGGATAAGATTGGTGGTCCGATAATTGTCATGATTAATCCTCCACATCTTCAACATGGAAGTCAATGAGATTTTCCAAGAATGATTTGAATATGCGATTCATGGAATACAGATATGGGGCACAAGCATTCTTCAAACCAAAGGGTATCACCCTGTAGAGAAATACTCCCTAAGGGGTCATGATGGTGGTTGATTCTACATCTTCCCTTTCAAATCCTATTTTGTTCTATCCTGAATATTCATCCATGAATGAGAGAGCCCGATATTCTGTAGTGGCATTGATTAACATTTCTGTGATTGGGAACATAAAATAATCTTTAAGAAATTTCAATAGAGATCTCAAAATCCAATGAAAAATCTGATTTTTCATTCCATTGTTTTTATTGGGACTATATTTTCCATCCAATGGTGTATTTAACCTCCTGAATAAAGTTAACACTGATGAGCCTATGAACATTAACATTTATATTGGTATCATGTGTCAGATGTGTCCTTAGAAATAATTTTTTATATCCCTGGTAATATTCTGTCATGCCATGGCGGTTAGTGTCCAACATGAGATCGAGGCTTGGAATTTATGTGTAGTTATAGGTTAATAAAACCCGATGTTTCCTTAAGAATGAGGTGTATACCTCTTTCTCTTTGGATGAAATGGTCACACTAATCAAAGTGGGTCACATATCTTCTTCTTTACTAATTATTATTTCCCAGAGTTCATCAATGGTGGTAGAGACACACTTCTATAATGTCGAAGGGGCTTTTTTAAGGTCCTCCTCATCCCCTTATTCACCCACTTCAGCATCTTCCTCTAATTCATATGGATTAAAAATTCTATACGTGAACACTTTAGAGTTGGGATACGAGTTGAGATAATTGTATTTGGGGGATGAAGAATCTTTTTCTAACATAGATAAATGATGGGATGCTTCATGGAGAGGATGGAGTGAGGGACAGAAGAGTGTTTTCTTCAACTTATGCCTCAATGAGAGGTGGATGAGTTTCCTTGGGTTCTGAGGATGGATTAAGAAAGTTTCCATTTGAGAATTCGTCATTTTCTTTTGGGTAAGGGGATTTTTTAACGCTATTAGACTCAATGTATTTGGTTGAAATCAAATGGACTATTGAATACACAGATCATATTAGACTCACACATCTGACTTGGTCGATGGGAAAAATATATTTTTTACCTAGATCTTTTAATGGGTCATCTAAGACCATATCCAAGCCATTTAGAGTAGTGACCCAATTAATACCATCAACCACGAGTTTCTTCCCTTTCTGTTCATAAAATCCTGCATTGATATAATGCAACACAAATGATTCAAAAGGGTCCTTATCATCATATAACATCCCATTCTTTCCATTAGTGAAATATTTGATGCACGTGTGGTATGATGAAGGAATTATTGTGTTGGGATGAAACTAATTCTTTTCTAGAGGGATATTGAAGGAATTATTGAGATTTAATGCTACCAAGTCTTTAATCATGTGGTGATTCTCTTTCATAGTCTCTTTAGGGGCCTGAGATTTGGATGTGAATAGACAATCCCCTTAGATAAGAACTATAGGTGCTTCTGTTCCTTGGAGATCAATTCGGGTTGGTCTGTGTACATGTCGATGGAAGTTAAACAACTAAATTTATTCTATGGGATATTATATAATGATTGGTCATAGTGACTTCTTTTTTATGTAGGGGAATTTTCCTATTTCCATTGGGTTCGTTAAAGGGATCTTCCATGAGTATCTGCAGCTTTGAGGAGTTGAGCAAGAGTGCGACCATAGGCTGGGTTTCTTCTACAATTGTGTATTATTTGGTTTACCCCTCCTCCATGTCCACTTACATTGGTTCCCTATTCTGTTGTGTGTAACATAGGTCCATATCCATATTCATCATCATAGAAGGGGTACATTTGGTGAATGAATTTGATGGACCTAAAAATCATCTCTTCTTTTGACGATGACTATGCATGAATGAGTACTTATAGTGATGTCATGTCATGGGGAGGTTTCAATTCATTGAGATATAATGAAATAAAACCAAATAGTGTCAAGTATATTTTGGGCATTGTTATGGGTTCATCTTCTTCCACTTGTTATCTTCCTTTTTGGTGAGTCTATATATTCTTTGTGTGAATTTTGGAGGGTTGTTGGGTCGAGGATGTTGGTTGCAATGTAGTTTGAACGGTTGGGGGATAGTTAGTTTCATAAACTATTCTAGGAGAATACCATTGGATTGGTTAACAATTTTCTAATTCATTCAACTATCAATATTTAACTTCATTTTACTAACAACTTCATTACAATCTCATCCATCATTAGAGTCAATAGTGGAAACACATGCTAGTTGTACTGGAAGTGGTCCTGGTTTGACTTTTCTAGAATATATTATTCATTGTAGGAGTCCCTTGATGATGAATCATTCTTATAAGGTGTGTCCTATTACCTTGTGAAAGAAAATACAATTTTTCGTTCATCATGACTAACTTCTTCATCTCTCGTCGGCTATAGTAGATGAATTAAATAGTTGTTTATAGTGGAGATAAAATAGCCACAGACTTGATCATCTTGGAATAAGTATGTTTTATTCCTTAGATCCTTGAATAGATTTCTCATGGGACCCCTCTTCTCTTATATTCAAGGTGTAGGCTTCAATTGGCACCTAGGTGTCCCTTTATGACTTGGTTTATGCCTAGGATTTGTGGAATTCGTAGGGAATAACTTATCTGTGATGGAGGATTCTTCAACCATTACCTTTCATTTTCTTAGGACTGATGGGGATACCAGGGGATTGAGATTATTCTTTTATTAGGAGTCAAATATTATATGGATAATGGATGATAAATATTAATACCTGCTTGTATATTTTATAGGTTTGATTGTTGTTCGTAGATCATTGTTGAGGTTATCGATGAACATATAAATAATTGCATCCTTGGGGGAGCGGTTGGTTCAAATAGTAGGTTAACCCTTTCCATCAGTTAATGATGTCTTAGTCTCTATCATTATCTCACTACATTTAGTTCATGAAGTCGCTAACTGTTGTCTTAGGCGGTGTTAAACTAAACTAGAAAGCAAAATATCATCACAAATCCCCTCATCATGTTATGGTCTATCAAAAAAAACTAGTGTATCGCACTAAGGTTGAACCTTGAAAATTTCTCATGAATCTTCTTAGTTTATATGCTTTTTATTTATCTAGGTTTCTCATCATGGGATCACAATAAGATTCTTAATTTCCCTCGGTGTTGTTTTACACCACCTAATCCATTGAAAATTGGGAACACAAGGTTCTTGAAATTTTTTGGTGGTGGAGTAATACTCACCCAGTCAGGGTCAGGTCTCCATTCCAACAATATTGGAGTAATCCATCATTCCATGGAATCCAATCAATCTAAAAGAACATTATAGTATTAATGAACATATTATGTGAATCCTATTGAACCTAAGCATGGATGGGCACTTCATGGGGAGAAATTGGGTTTGTCAGTTCTACTGGTACCTGAGGCGGATAATCGACTAGAGGAATCTTTTGAAGATTTACCTATACATGTATGAGTTTTTACTTTAATGGGGGGAAATCATTATATCCCTCTATAAACGGGTCCAGATAAGTTTATGGCCCATGTGATATATGGGGAATAAGTCTTGGACATTTTTCATTTGAATGGATAAAAAATTTGGTTTGAGGTACACCAATAAAAAGTGTATATTGAGTCTCTACCTAGGGATCATATTTTATAGGATGACTTCATTAGAGAAACTCAACATTGATTCTACTCTACTATTTCATTTATTCTCCCTATCATTAAAATTTATCCTCGAGTGTAAGGGGATTTTTCTCAGGGGAAGGAGGAGGCGGGTCGTATGTGACCTTGTTTTTATTCTTCATTTTGTGAGGGACTCATGAAGGTGATAGATGATTTATTGGTGGAATACCAAAAATCCAAACAACCCATTGGTTCTAGGTGAGAGAAAATTCAATTTCAGTGTGGAACTGATTCTATCCAGAACCAACCTCTCCCTACTCTTCTATATTTGAATAATTTTTGATGTGGCCTTTTGGGTAGACATCCACAATGTTACCTGATTAATAACACATTTTGGGTTCCATAACAAGTGCTGAATGGTAGGAGATATTTTTTCAGCCTTTTATGGATCTTCTCCTTCTATTTTTGGGTCCTCTCTGGGTTTATTGGTGAAGGGTAACCCAAAGTGATCATTTATATCACCTCTTAATATGCCTCCCTTCTGGGAGACATGAATCATGAGACTTGATGGAGTGGGGGACATATATATTTTTCATCATTTCTATGGGAAAAAATAATGACTTTCTTTAAGCAAGAGGTTGATATAAAAATTCACCATAGCCATATGGGATGGGGTTGCACCCATTCTCTCATTGTAATGACATGGTCTAAATTTAACGGCATTACACGGGATTTTTTTTGAAAAATTCCCCCAACCCTGTAGGCTGGGGATGATCCCATACTATGGTCATCGATGATTCTATCACTTCTTTCTTGATACTACACATTTCGGTCCAGGTGTGTGCTAGATATGGTTTCAGGTATACTTGTGGATTATTTTATTGTGAGGACTATATAAATTCTCAATGATGGGAATCCATTAGGTGAAAATCCTGCTAAAAGTTCTCGATTTCCTAATTCATGAGTTCCAAAATGGCTCGCTCTCATCGTTCTTGATGCTCTTGAGACTTACACAAGGATAATTCTTGTTGAGGAGAAAAAATTACCAAAATAGTGATTTCATTTGATAAACTTCTAGGGATAATGGAATTTCATGTTGTTATTTCTAATGGGTTATTCTAAAAAAAGGTGGCTAAAATGAAAATTTCCATTCTCACCCCATCTATGTATATAAACAACTGATAGGACATCAATGATAAGTCTCCATAATTTATGAAGCACATGGATGCAATTCAGCTAAAGATCCTTCATCCACCTCTATGATTGTGGATGTTGTGCTGAAGGAAGGTATTTTTGATCCATTTCACAATGAATCTCTTCCAATATTTTGACATGGTCAATTTACCCATCACAGTGGAAGATTTTTTCTTTCAACTAGTGGATATTTTTCAAGTGATTGTTTTGAATGTTTTTTTTTGTGTTTTTAAAACATCACTCTTGATATATCTAACTAATAAGTTGATGTTGGAAAAAAACATAACTGATATGTCATCTTTGGATAATTTTCTTCTCATGATAATGATATCATTTTTTCTTCCTCTAGGGACTCCTCCACTTGATCTACTCAACTTGAATGCTTCTTTCTGATTTTATCACATGTAGTTTTGTTGGTGGGGGTCTCATTGATATGTGAACCATCCAAAGGTGGACTAGAAGATGATTGTGTCCCCAAGAAATATTTGGTTTGTGAAAGGATATCACGTTTTATTTATAGGAATTATAAAACACTAGACCCCATCTGTCAAAGTGCTTCAGCATATGAGTTATTTCTTACATTTTATTCTGCAAGAGGAGGACCTTCCTACCAATTAGGTGTGTGACTGTTGATAGGACCTATACAGTTTATTGTACAATGGTGAGGACTACCATCATACCTTGATGTGTTACTATCAGAATAATTTTTTGCAGAAAATACAATGGGGAGGACCATCAGTGCGGGCGATATCAAGTAGTAGTCGTTCTTGATAAATTGAGACATCTCTATGAGGAGGACTTAGAAATAGATACTATAGTGGCGAGTAACACCATCACATACTGATGTTCAACATAAATTAAAATATATTCTATGTATATGTTGGGGAGGACACTTAGAGTGGATAATAGCGAGGGGAGGGAGTTATCACTATTGAATCTTCTGGTGATGAGGAGGGCTACCGCAAAGCTCATCAAGAGATAAGCTCTCATGATTGATCTTTTATTGCACATGAAGTAGTCCTTCATGGTATGAGATATGAATAGGAACATCAAAATTATTGGTAACAATATTTAGGGGAGGTAACATGAAACTAATACATCTATTTCAGTAATTTTGTAATAGATGGTAAGGATCCTAAACCTCTATTGATAAGCACTTTATGGATTCAAAAATCCATATTCAAGTAGAGTAGGGGAATTCTTGTTTTCATCATTTTCCAATTTGATTTGTTGTAGTATATTTTTAGGAATACTCTTTTGGGAAACTAGGGACACTTGCAATGGGTCATGACATTCATATATGGTGCCTATTAGAGTGACTCACGTGGTGTTTTTGGGATACGCCGATGAGAATCTTGAGTTCTGAAATGGAAATATGTCTTCCATAGAGTGGGAACCATTGTATGAGGTTGTCCCACAATTATAATTAGTATTTATACCTGATCTAGTTATCCATTTCTCATGGATTATTGACTACAACCCTCCTGGAAGGGAGAAGAGATTCATGTCAACTCTAGATTGACCAACTAATTTTGTGGATGAATCACCCCACATGGGAAGAAGGAATTGTGGTCTTGACTTCTTTTTATTCTTGTACATGCGATTACATATTTACATGTCTATAAGATATCGTCATAAATCACTATCTAACCCTCCATCATTTCCAATATGTGTTGTGAGACTTCCTTCATTATAATGGGAAAAAATTCTAATTCCTCTGTCAGAGTAGGAGTTTGTGCCTACTCCAATAATACATATTCTTCCAGTAGGTACGAATAGTTCTCATGTGTGGGGAAGAGGAACAAGTCTTCCCCAAGATTATAGATAGTATACACTAGTATATTTCTCTGGGTTCCACAATATTTGAATGGTGGGAATCATTTTCACAATTATATATTTTCATCTTCTCATTCTCCACTATATTTTGTCTGAAGGGTTTGATAGGCTTATATAAGAATTTTACTCTTCATGTATTTCTATGATACCATATTTGACTAGTGGGATTCATATATATGAGATATTGTTTGAGGATTCTCATTTGTGGTCTAATTTGGATGGCAGACTTGATAATTGGAGGAAAGAAATTGTATCTAGTCACAAACAGTTCCCATCCAACTTGTTTGATGGGATTCATCTGCATTGTAAGGGATTTTCATCTTCTTATAAATTTCTTCCATTTTTTCATGGTGGGTGTGGAGAGTATTGGTGGAAATTTGTGTTTCTTATTGTGTGTCACTAATTTTACATGGTGGGATTCATAAGAGGGAGTGAGAATATACATATTCTTGTAGTTTGTGGAATTTTTTAACAATGGATTTATTCCTCTGGAATGAGCATGATGACATATTTATAATAGTAAAATATTCTCCCTTGGGGGCCGTTCGAAGGATATGGGACTTTCGGACATTAGCAGGATCCGTTTGGATAATATTCTTCTTACAGATAGGAATCTTGGCCGCATGGTGTGGGTGGAGATGAACTATGGTAGGAGCCCTTGGGAAGGAACCTTATGATGTAGGGATGAAATCTTTGGTGATGAATTCATCAGCCTCTCTTATGTATGTTAGGATCTCATTGTCTCATTTCAGAGATAAGATCCTGAATCAATTAAAATGGTGTGTGGGAACACAATTTTTTGGGCCTTAGACCATCACTGGTGGGATTTCTGATGCGACTTGATAGTATAGCTGGCCCACCTTACTACCTTCACGTTCGGGAGAGTACCATTTTGATGGCACTCCCTAGTCATTGCATTTGAAAACTAGCTTGGAATATACTAGGTTCTTAATGGAGTCATGTGCTTCGTCGAGGACTCAACCTCTGGTGCAGTCACTGATGTGTGTGTCTGATCAAAATGCCAAGATGGCATTCTATTGAAGAATGATACACAAATTTCCTATAATATGTGTGACAAGTACATACAAAAACCCATTTCTAATGTTGTTTTTTATGATCATATAATTAATTTATGATAATATCTATCCATCTTTCACATTGGATGCAGAAGGGGTCTTATGTTGGGTAACACGGTGAACTTGGGTATGGATTCATGTTAGGTTCACCATTTTTTCTCCTAAAGATGTGTATGTATCCAATAAGAAAACATTCTGATGAGGACTATGTATTATGTCTTCATTATCCTACAAAAGTCGTTCCATGGTTAAGTCATTCACATTGGTTCTACCATTTTGTTTTAACCAAAGGCACATTTTTACCAAAATAGTTTATTTTAGTGGGTTGAATGGTGTGGAATCACTAACATCCAATAAAAGTTATTTGATAGTATCCAATATGTTTATTTGTGGATCTGGAAACGTCCAATCACTCTTATATCCATGATTCATGGACCTAATTTCCAAATTTAGTCATTCATTGGATGATTTTTCCAACAATTCTTAATAAATTATATTGGACGAGAAGATGGGAACGTAGGCTAATATCTCCCTTTTGGGGAGAATTGTTTCTTATTCTGGGACTCTTATAAATTTAATTCATTTTCATATGATCATGAATCCTTGGTAAATTTGAGAGAACGTTTTGGTAGATTACCCCTACATCAGGACCGATCATGAATATGCATGGGTTTATAATAATATTTATGTATTTGAGGTTCTTCATTTAAAATGGGTTTTGTATTTATCTATGGTTCTTCATCAATGTTACTATTTTATTAATAAGTCATATATTATATGATTTTTTACTAAGACAATGATGGTTTTAAGCCACTTCCAATGGCTCTCTAGAGTTCATCATCATAAAATGGGGGAAAAAGTTGTTTTGATATCAATATTGAACCCATGAAATTGGATTCTTATGTATCCTCATGACAAGAATCAGAACCCACATGTCATAGTGTCACTTTTCCAAGACATGTCACCATTTTGGGTTATGAAACAAGGACCTGACCATGCCGTTTGACATCATGTGGTAACAGCGCTCTAACAGAAGGGTGTCAGGTCAAGGATGGTGCAAGACTTATGCAGAGGTGGCCCAATGTACCTTGAAGAGATGTAGTATCTTTGGATAATATGATCCTACCAAGTATATGGCATGTATTACATTATGGTGGATTTGAGTGTTGGGTTTGGAGCTCTAAGAGTATTCCCACGTATCCCTATCTGTTGGGAATCAAATCCCACGTATTTCAGTTTCACTGGTACTTACACCATAGAAAAGGCCTAGTGGAATGGGGGCATGATTGGTGCCTACACATTGAAGCTAGCCGCTTAGTTATACTTCATTGGGGATACAACTCAATGATAATTGAAGTATGGTTTCAGGTCTTATACAATATAGGAGGCCCATTTGGATTGAATTTTTGGGCTTACATAAATGGAGGAGGCCCATTTAAATTGGGGAATTATTGAGGATTACACATGGAATCTTCCCACATGGTTTTACTTCATTGGGAATATGGACCTTTTGAAGGTTGAAGTATGGTTTTGGGGAATATAATGTGTAGGGGTCCTGTTTGGATAAATTTGGGGGGCTTAAATTTGAGGATAAGGCATGTTTTCATGGGGGAATGATTGGGGGTTTCACATGGAAGCCTACCAATTGATGCTACTTCATTTGGAATATGGAAATTCGAATGTTGAAGTTCGGTTTCAGGGTTAATAACTTGTAACAGTCCCTTTTGGATTCAAATTTGGGGCTTACATAAATGGAGAAAGCATGTTCGTTGGGGACATGATGATGTCATGATCACCACCAACCTCTATGTCGATTTTATTCAGGTTCGGTGTGAGAAAAAAGAGGAGGAAGTGGATATGAAGATCGTATGTCTCAATCCATCTGCTGATTGATCGCAAATGGAAAGAATGTTCAAAATTGGACCTCATTAGAGGAAAATTATAGTTTTTCCCTTTAATCCCTAGAATGGGGAGGTACATGTGAGCTTCTTGAGATCAAAACCATCGTTTCCATGGTAATGTAAACTAATGGTTATTAGATGGTCCACCTCACTATTGGGGTAACCAACATGACTCTTCTTACAATGGGTTTGTAAACTCAAAAGGGCACGTTGGTGTTTCCTATGACCTTATCATAAATGTTTGGTTTCTTTGGAAGATGTCTTTCTCTGATGTGGTTAGAATGGTTCATGTAGGGGACAACATGGGAGCTAATGATGTTACTAAAGGGAATGATCATATCCAAAGAGTTGAATGTTGTAGGATACCCCATTCTACGTAAAATATTCATACATGATATAGGGATTCTTCTGCATAGTAGGTTCTAATGTGGAAAGGGGTTCATCCACGTACCATTGTGGTATACATACCCGGGTTCAGTCTACTTAGTGCATTGCTTCATGGAGGTAGACTCCATCTTTGTAACATGGTGCTATTAATGATTGAGTTATTCTCATGTATTGATCAACTACGTGGGGTATGATTCCACTTATGTAGTAACTTTCTACATGGGGAATGTTTCCAACCACAAAGTGATTTTCTATGTGGGAAACCTGGTTATAGAAGGGTCCATTTGTTTCGTTGAATTTTGAATAATATTTTCGTGATGTGTCTTGTGTATGAAAACATCCAATTTGGTTTATTTTTATTTTTCTTAATGTTATGCTGTGGGGTTTTACCTGTTTGGGATCATCAAATGATACCATATTTTGTTTAGCTATCTATTTACCAGTTGATCCCTTTAGATTTCCACTTCCTCTACCTTATTTTGATTCCCCTTATTTTATATTTATATAGAAATAGAGGAACTATAAACTAGCATGGTCGATCATCTATGATGAGGTCGAAAGCCCTTTTTTTAGAAGCCCATGTGAAATTCTTGGCCTCAAGATGATTTGGTCAGTGGGAATGTATGGTCATAGTTTCCAGAGGAAATAATCACCACCTTGGTCCCATGAAACACATCATTTCATTCATGGGGATCTAGGCATTTCTCCTTACCCACGAACCATTTTATTTCATGGGAGATCATCGTTTGTAGGGAAGATATCTCTGACTTCTTCCCACATTATATTTAGTATCATTTTAAGGTGTTTTCACCATCATATACTTCCCATGAACTCTATAGTTCATGGATTCCACGTGAAGAAGATCACCATTCAGTGAATTGATCTTTGAAGTATTTATAATTCATGGTCACGCTTCTTCATTTTCCATTTCTCTCCATCAAAAAAGATTTCTTCAATTATTTCCCCTTCTCTTTCAAAATAATGGGGATTATATGGGTTTATATTGTAAAATTTTCAGGACACAACAAGAAAAAAAAATCCTTAATAGATCATAAGAACATTATAATAGGGACAAGTTTTATCATCTTTCTAAGAAACTGGTTAGAATAACATATGATAATACTCAATAGGAATATATCATTTTAGGATGTAGTAAAAAATTAATTCCCAAATCACCAATAATAACTCAACAAGAATTGATAAAACACATTAAAAATTATATTTAAACACCACATGTTCAATATAGAATATTATATTCTTCATGTTTTAATACCAAATTCCTCAAAACTAATTAACCCCTTTAAATGATGAATTTTCCAAATAAAACATAGAGTTATAAACTATGTTTCCCACTATATAATAATATTTATTCACAAAATAATCCACTTCACATATTCTAATAATACCATGATTCCCACTAAGTTACATGAATGATTGGTCATTCCTCAGAGTTTCAAAGGATGATTCTATATCAACCAGAAATATAAATGACGTTATATATATGGAATAAAATAAAGAATGTGTTTAAGATAAAATTACTTATAATCTATACATAAGGAATTTCAAATTTAGATATAATAATTAAAATATTTAATCCCTTAAACCATATACATTTTTTTGTTAAATTCCATTGACACTTGAATTATTCATTTGTAATCTAACCCATCTCTTTGGAGATGAAACAATGAAAATTTGTGGCTTCATTCATACCCTTTGATCGATATTCCTAATGGAATTTCTATCCAAAATTAAAGAAGACATATATTCCCTTCAAGTAAGTTTTTAGGTGTTTTATTCCAGAATTATCACTTTTGGGATGTTCCTCAGTTCTATTTTTTATTTCTCCTCAATTCAGTTTTTCATAGTGCTCATTCATCCCCTTCTTCTCTGGATTTCATTTGAAAATATATTACTTGTATAATTATTTCATAGTCTAGATGGAACCTTATATAATATTATCATATAATTAAATTTTGTGACAATATATTTTCATATATAGTTTTGTATTAATCCCATACAATAAATAATTGATCTTACATTCTTGATTATATATGCCATCCATATAATTCCATGATAAAAATATAATGTTTTCTATATACTCAAAAAATATTTTATCTTCCAACTAGAATAAATTAAGGAATTTCTATTTCATATCTACTCATTTATCATGATGAATATTTTATTCAAAAAAATATATCCTTAAAATTATCCCTCTCCTTTGTCTCTTCCACTTCCTCACATATTGTATTTTAAATCAATGAACAACATTGACCTGTGTCTTCTTTAAAAATCAGACAACTAGAATATCCTACCCTCATTCAATAAATATAAAAACAAAAATATATTTTCATGGATCTTAAGCACTATTCAGGTATCAATGGACTATATTTCAATTAGAATATAGAGGTTTTTAACAAATAAATTATTCAATCATCAATGAATCATGTAGTGAAGCAATGGAATGTTCTGTTCTGGCGTATATAATTTTCATAACATGAGTAAAATTTCTTAGTATAGTTATAATATAAGATTATACAACACCAATTATAATTACATTATCATCATTGAATTCTATAGATTTATTATGGGTTTCAAAAAAAATTATATTACATAAATTAGTCTATATTTAGGAAAAATATAATTCACTATATTAGCACATTAAAAAATATATCATTGTTTATAAATAAAAATCAAGTTAACTTCCTGACATAAATTGGGAATTTATCCAGTGTTATTCATATAATAAAAATATCATTATGATTGGGAATAAATGAAAACAATGAAAAGATTTTCAACTCATTTATAATGGTTTCTAATGATCATGTGATTGAACTAATTCATATCCCCCATTCATGTATAGTTAGGTGGGTAGTCTTAGGCCCTTTCATCATGCACTAGTGAGTAAGAAACCATTATTTATTTTTTAAAGATATTAACATCTGTGTATATTTTCCACAGCCACATCCACTTAACAGTATAAATAGAGGGATTAATTTTATATTAAAATCAAACAATCTATACATTCATGTACATTTTTTATATTATCCTATACTTAAACAGATCATCAGAGACTTTCATGGGGTTATGTTCTCTAAAATATGTTTTACTCAATATAGTTCTCAAGAATTATACTAAACATGCTCTGATACCATCTAACACACCCAAAAAAAGATAAACAAACGCTAGTGGTAGTGTTTCTATGTTGGAACTAGATATAAGAAAAAATTTCCTGATGGATCGAATTTCAATTTATTATAGAGAGACTATATGAATACATAATTATCACATTATATTTAAAAATAATAAATATATCTTAATATTCTACTAGTAATTTTTTTATTTCACCATGTATATCTCGTAAATCATTAATAAATCCATTCATGTAAATTGGGGAAAGATAAACATAAAAAATGTTGAGGTAAAATGCTTAGAAAAGGAAATCATACAATAATATATATAATAGGATAAATAAAGAATTAATAATATTGTATAGTTAGACAATAATTAAATACTTAATATAAATAATATGATAAAATATAAATATTTCTATGATCATAAATAACATATATAATCACAAGGCTAACAATAAATAATAGCAGAATTTTTAAATGTATAATGTCGAAACTCTCAATATTAACTCAATTACTCATGTAAATATATTATTAATAAATACTTATGGAATATTACAAATACCAAAATTTCATTTTTCTCTTTAGAAAAACTAATATATAGTGTCTATAATAGTCCCCACTCATCTCTTATTATGTTTATCTAATCCATCATATGAAATAAATGAATAACAATTCATTAAATACTCATCATAAAGATTCATATTGAAAAAATAGCATGTGAAATTTTTATATTTTACCAAGTCAATAAATAAAATTACATGATCAGAAGACATCCATATAAACATCATGGATTTAATCATTTGATTATATCCCCGGTAAATAATATGATTAATCAAATGTTTTTGACATCGATTGAAATATTTTGAAAAATAAAAAATAAAATTACATGATGAAAATATCATCAATGAGTTCGGAAAATATTATTTAAAATATTTAAATTCCTAAAATACTAGGGAAAATGGTTCCATTTAATAGAACTATAGAAACAGGTAAATTAATCTTTAAATATTATACTATTCATGATGGTTGGAAAATTCATTCATGCGGTAAATGTTAACACAATGTTTCCTTTCATAATTTTGGTTAAAGTTCCTCATTCAAAAAATGACAAGAGTATTCATTTTACAACTTCCCTAAGAAAGAAAAACAAGGTTAAAATGAATTTAATATATCAATAGAGAATATTAAAATAATTATTGATTACATTTTAATGAAAATATGTACAATGAAGAATTTGTTCCTAGATAAATAGAAATTTGTTGTTGTTCCATAAATCCTTCAATTTAGAAATTTGAGTACATAAATGGTATATAATTAAAGGAAATCTTATAATTTCTAGAATAAACTATATTATAAGAAAAATACATAAGTTTTTTTAGTGATATATCATATAATTTCACTATTTTAAATTTATGCATAAAAATACCAATAAAAATTTCTATTCAAACACAAAACCCTTACCTCATGTTCGACATACCACATTTGAGATTTTAGAATATTTTATAATTTATATAAAATTATCTTAATTATATAACTGAACCGTATTATTATTTTTAATATCATTTATTATCAACTTATAACCTTTCAACATTCAATTATAAATATTTCTTTATTAAAATCAATGTTTTTAGTGTTAAATATTTCATTTTTCATATATATTTATCTTTAATAGTTTTGGTCCTTGAATATAGATCATTGATTCATCATATAAAGTACCTTAATTATTTCATAGTTATCATATTTATCCATAATATACACTTGTCTAATAATTCTATAATAATGTAATGATAATTGATTTTCATCACTTCATGGTGATAGTAGTCTGTACACACACATCAATGATGTTACCAATTTTAAATCAATGGAAGAAATTAAATTTAAATAAAAATTTAATATTATATAATCATTATTATAAAATAATTATGATAAATAATCTTTAAATATATCCTTATTACCATCCAAAAATTATTGAAATGAAAAAAAAGTCATATCAATTCATGGAGGAGGCAGTCCACACCTAGGCATGAGTGACACTACCATATCCTAATAGATGATAAGGTAAAATGGTAGAAAAGATTTTATAAAAATAAAAGAACAATTCTGTAAAAAATATCGTATATATTCATTATTTCAATATATAAAACTATCCATGTAATGATGTGATAAAAAATGAATTACACCGCTACATAGAAATGGGGGTTGGTACTTTAGCATGAGTGATGTTATCAATTTTTTATATCATTGAAACGAGTTTTAAAATAGTAATAAAATAATAATAATAACATCTCATTATAGTTTTTATTTGACATAAATTATGTTTTAATTATTAGAATCTATATAGAGGAAGTATAATAAAAAGTAAACATTGAAATATTTTATAATGATGATTACCTTTTCTTTAAGAGAATATTTTCTCTCATTCCTTAAGTCTTCATAGGATGGTAATATGTGAATAATAAAATATTAAGAATGAATAAAATTAATATTGGAATGTTTTTGGGTACTTATTTATTATGATAGTTTTTTCAATGTTTTTGATTATGGGGGGAGATTAAGTGAAGTTTTCTAAATGAGGGGTGGGACAAACATGGTATTACTTAATAGATATAAATTATGCAAATAAATTTCTAATAGAAATTTCACAAAATGGCCAGGAAAATGATGTTAATATAATATAATGTCTAAATATATGAATAAATTATATTTAGAAATGATTGTAATTCTTACCCATATCATTTAGTTTCCCCAAGTAAACACATTTTAACATTAAGTCGCGATTATTTTTTAGGTTTTTTAGCCATCATGGAAAAATAAATTTACATATTACCTAATTATAATAAATATTATTCCCAAATTTTAATCCATTTTACACTATTCAGTTTTTACAACTACCAAAAATTAGTTTTAATATAATTATGTAAAAAAAATAAAATTACCTTTAGAAAAATAATATTTTTATAAAGAAATATAATTTAATAGAAAATGAAATTATAGCATTCATTCCATTCAATGTAATCGGATTATATTAAATAAAAATAGGCTTATTTTCCATCCAACTAATATAAAAAAATAGGGTACCATGAAATTAAATGATTAAGGTATATGAACTAAAAACATTTGTTATTGGAATAAATTCATTATTTAGATTTCAAGAATGTTAATAATATATTTATAAGTTATAGATTTTATATTTATATAAAATATAAGAATTTAAAAATATTTATTCTATCTGTATAAAAATTTTCAATAAATTTTATGTTATTATTTTTCGTTAGACATTCATAAATGAGAAATATTAAAAATAATATTATTATTTTTATTAATGAAATAAATTCTCTATCCATATTATATAATTTATTTAATTATATTCATAATTAAATACTAAATTATTATATATATAAAATAATGTGTAGATCATATTATTTCATAGCTTTTTTATACTCGGGGTTGTGTGTGGTGAACGCTATTAAACATAACTTTAATTTAATAGAATGTAAAATTGTAAGGAACTGAACACAAAAAATAGATATACTAGTTTCTTTAAACTAAAATAAAGTTATTTATATTTCTAATTATATCATTGGAAAATATTTAAAGCGTTTTGGGTCATAACCCTTTAATAAAAAACCCATATATACAAACAAATTGGAAACTTGTAATATATATTCGTTTTTTCAATAATATAAAAATTTCAAAATAAAACATGTTTTTAGTTAATGAAAAATATAAATGATTTTATACTAAAGTTATTATATTATTTTTAGAATCCATAAACATTTGAATAAAAATCATAAAATATTGGATGATCACAATAAAATATTAAGTGACATAAAAAGATAGAATGAAACTGACAGCCAATGAATTCCAATAATTATATTCTTTTATCAAAATATAATAAGGACTAAAAATAAAAAACATCATACCCTTTAAATCAAAATTCCTTCCCAAATTACATCCTAAATCATTTCATAAGAAATCATACATGGAAAATAAAATTTTCAAATGTTTCATTGATGTCATGAAATTTTTAATTTTTGTATAAGGTTATAATTTTGACCCATAAAAAGTAGCTTATAAACCCCTTTAAACATTAGATCAATATAATACCCTGATAAATAATAACACAACCATAAAAAAATATTTAAATAATAGATAAAACATATAGGTTACTTCATATATCATTTCCATATAACTCTTACAATCACTCTTACATGTGGAATGACCATATGGTCAACTTCCTTAGCAAATGCATTGGAATTCTGTCACGGATTAACATATCATTATTTTTTCAAGGAACCCCATATCAATGGATAAAAACATGACCATACATAACGGGTTTATAATGGAACCAAACATCATCAAAACAATTTACATGAATAATAACATAATAAAAAACACATAAAAGATTGAAATTTCTCACATTACACTCATAAAAATATTATATAAAACCATAAGAAAACATTTTCATAAATTGAAATATATATTCTATTTTAAAAAAATTGAGAATAAATATAATATAGGTATATAAGGTTTTTTTAATAAAAACTTACTGATTGTGAAGGAACAAAAAACATACAACTATTTTTTTGGTGGGAAAAAACATTATTTCCATATAATAAAAAAATAATCCATGAAAACTATGAATATAAATGAAAATTGATGGTATGAAGAACTCATAAAAGAATATAGTTCTATAATTTTTAATATTTATACCATAGTTATAAAAAATATGACCAAAGAAATAAATTTATTCTATAAAAAATTCACACTTATTAAAATTTCCATATAGATTATTTTCATTTAATGTTCACAAAAAAAGCCTTTTGTTTATTTCATGATCCTCATGAATTTTATAATACACCAATATATCACCAATAAATGTAACAAACAAGTTTATCCCAAAAATCATAAGAAGAAACTACTACTTAAATCCAGAAATGTAGAAATTATATTTGAAAATCAAAAGATCGCAACTACAATCTCATATTGCCTATATGTGGTCTAAAATTTAGTGTTTGGAATATCAACCTCGTTCACTATAAACTGATGGGGCCTCAACAGAATATAAATATTTTAAATGTATTGAGATCAATATATTTGATCCAAAAAATCATCAATAAGAGGAAAATGGTGTTTGTTCTTATTAGTAATTTTATTCAAGGAGAAATAATAATTTGAAAAATCATTAAACCATGTTTCTTCCTAATAAACAAAATAGGAACACCCCAAGCTGAAGTCAATGGAAGATTGAAATTATTATTGAGAAAATTATAAAATTTATTTCTCAATTCATAATGATCTAAATGATCCATTTGATAATGGAATTTTGAAATAGACTTCACATTACATACTAAGTCAATAGTAAACTCATCCCCTTGATTAGAAATAACAGCTAGTAAAACATCCATAAATACTATCTATATAGTCATTAAATATTGGTATATCAATAATAATAAGAATTGTTTTATTTTCAACAATATATAAAAAATAAGGATCACTTCCATTTCTAATTAATTTATTATCTTCATGATATGTTATAAATTGCGTGAAATAATTAATCCAAACATGAAGGGCTCTATAAATCTTTTAAAGCATAATAAAATGAATGTAAATCCATGCCCAAAATATTATCAATCTCTACCATGGGTAGTTCAATATTATTTCTTTGAAATACTATTCCCCATATAATATAGTTCTTATAAATAATGGGTTCTTTAATACTTCGACATAGAGTTTTCACCAAAATTTCTATCATACATTCATGATCCGTTATTCCCAATTTACATGAAAATTTCACAGAAATGAAATAATTCTATGAGCTAGAGTAAAATATGGTATTGATATAATTTGAATAAAATAATCACATAACTTTCACAAATTCATTGGATTTCCCAACATCAACCATAGTAGTGTCAAGAAAAATTCCACACCCTTTTTCTTTTGATATTGATAATTTCTAGCCAATTTTACAAAATTTGGGGAAAAATATCATAAATTAGAAATATTTGAAATTAAACCACCATATCAACGTATTTTTTTTATTTTTATGATTTTATTATATGAATTCATGATCCATATTCTAAAACTTTCTACACTAAAATATTTTTCTATGTATCATCAAGTATTCCCATTCATTCTTGTTAACACACTATTCAATATATGGGATGTTTATTTTATTAACTACATATTTATTTTATGATTCTTCCCAATTTTTTCCATATATACATTTTATTCTTCATTTTACTAGGGAATACATGGTCCTCCACTATCTCTATCATTATCAACACAGCTTATAGAACTATTTCCCCATAAATTATAAAAATATTGGAAGTGAATTCCCTTTAATATCCTAACTAAAATATGGAGTAAAACCTATTAAAATTAAAATATTGATCCGAGATAAAATTTGTTATGTTACGTACAAAATGATTGAGGTTTTCTTTATACATATCCACCAAATCATCCATATTTTTTCTCAATTACAAAAACTTATTTTCCATCCAAAGCCGTATAGTCATTGGAATATATTTTTCAATGAAGATATTCTAATTTTAATCCTTTTTTAAATTA
This sequence comes from Viscum album, assembly GCA_963277665.1. Lineage (NCBI taxonomy): Eukaryota > Viridiplantae > Streptophyta > Magnoliopsida > Santalales > Viscaceae > Viscum > Viscum album. Next base: position 192,473,200 of record OY728126.1, read on the forward strand.
TAAATATATTCACAATATATAGTATTTTAAAACATTTTACACTATTTATCAACTTCACCTTGAATATTTTTAAGAGGATCACTCACATTTTGGTGCTCCAAACATCCCATGCCATTGAATAACATATCGAAAGATGTACTCCATTGTTCCTCTACCACTGTGTCAGAATATCTGTTGAATGAAAAGGTGTACTGTATCAAAAAATGATCAACTATAATCATGTTTTAATATGGAAAATATGTATTCTCTCTCATGTGAATACCACTAATATTTATAGCCAATTTCAAGTGATTCATTGATGTAAAAAACTACTCTATTACAATTCCATCGATTTCTAATTTCTAATTAGGAATGAAAATATCCCCTTGTTGCCTTTTTATTTCAGCATCCCCATTTTCTCTAAATAAAAAAATTATAAATACAAATAGTTTAGATTAAGAAACATTTCAATGTTCATATTCATTATCATTTTAACATAACCATCCAGTAAAAAATTTTAAGGGAATTATATTAATATTATCATAATGTATAAATCTATCTAAACTGTGCACTGATACCAAATTAAATGAACTATCCTTAAATGTAATATATTCTTGTGAATTTTACTTCATTTAACATTATTATATTCAAAAATAACTTCTAGGATTAGTGTTTTTTAGATCAAGATCAAAACTTCTACATAAAAAACACAAATATATACAAAGTGAATACTTCTAATTTTTATCATTTTTTCGAATGAAATGGAAATTTTATAATGAAACGTATTTTTTGAATGAAAAAGCATTATAACATAGAAAATTACTTATTTTATTCCCTTAACCAACCTTAAAAACGTTGAAACACACTTTAAAATGTATTGTGATCACAAAAAATCATGATATGGACCATAAAAATTAAATACATAAACCATTAGTCCATCAATACTTATAAAAATATTAATTTTCCAAAACAAAATTTTGTCTCAAACTAAACATAATTATACATAGTAAATAACCTTTTCTGCCAAATTATTTCATAAAACATTCCATTATAAATTGTAAAGGAGAAAATAAAACTCATAGATTTTTCATTTCAATAATTAAAACAAATAAAAAATTTCATTAAGTTATACTTTTCACCTTTTACAAAGTATCATATATGACTATTTAAGAATAAGATCAATATTTTACCTTGATAAATCATAATAATTCAATAAAACCCAAGGGGGGTCATAAATAAAACATATAGGATACATCAGACGTCTGTTAAAAATCCCTAATATAATCAATTTTACAAATGGAATGACTATTGGGTTGACTTCTATACCAAATTTTTTGTAGGGCTATCTAGAACCCACCCATCCTTGTATCATCCTGAAATCACCCATCATTAGATTATAATGTTTCCATACAAGATTTGTTTATAAATGAGAATCCTATCATTATAAAAATCCCAATTAACTATAACATAATAAAACCCCATATAAGCTTACAATTTGTGACATTACACTCATTAACTTATTATTTTTATCTCTAATTAATCATTTCCAAATATTAAAATATACATTCAAATTTAATTTTTTTTAAATAAAATAATATTGAAAATGTGGGGGTTTTTAAGAAAATTTGATATCTTATAATTGAATCCAAACACAAAATAATGACTATGGTGATGGGAAAATTAAATGGTTTCCTATACATTATATTAGAACATTCATTCTGTATTTTTGTAAATAACGATATCATTTTTAGTAAAAATATTAATTTTGAATAAATTTGAATGAAGATAAAAAGAGGAAACAAGTTCCATTATAATACTTATATTTATATATATATACATCTATAAAATAATTTTCTAAAAATGGACGTGGAATAAAATGTAAGGTATAAGGGAAACATTAAAAGTTTATTTTAAAATAAATTCCCCTAATATGAAAATGAATCATCCTGAATTTTATTTATATTGATGAATAATAAATTTATGTAAATTATTTAGATTTTTTATTACCAATTTTAGTTTTATTATTCCACTTATTTCATTACTACCATGTTATAAAATTATATAATCATTTTAGTTCTCATATGTTTTTTGTATAATATTTGGTTCCTAAGTGAAAAATAAATTTCATGTGTTAAATATGGTCAAAGATTCCTTATTATACCATATCTAGATTAATTAACTTGACACAATTAACCTTTTTATATATCAAATATACAATAATATATTACCCTTATACAAGTTGTGGAAAATATAAAATGTTATAATGATGGAAAGAACATAAGTATTATTTAATCTTCTTATAATGATTATTTTTAAATAAATAAAATATTATTCATTGAAATTTATATATATATATAATACATGTGATGGGATGATGAAAACCAAATCATATCACTTTATAAAGGTGATAGTTTACACATACGCATGAACGAAATCATATTTTTTTCGTAAATAGAATGGTATGAAGTTAAATGATATATTTTACTTTTATAATGATAAAAATATGAATAATATCATATATATAAATGAATTAAATCTCTATAATAAATCTGTTTGATATGGTGAATGAAAAATAAAATTTCATCGGTTCGTAAGGCATTAGTCCTCAATAAACATGAATGATGGGTTGGTTTCCCATTGGATGGAAGAGGATATGTATATTTGTTATGACAATAACATTATAAAATAATAGTATATTTATGATACATTTTTAAATATTTTTTATAATTGAAGTATATTATAAGGTGTTGGAAGAATAAATAAAACTAGAATATGTGGTTAAAACTTTACATCTTATTCGGAAAATATATTTTCCATAACACCTTTTGTAATATACGATTGGTATTGGGACCAAAATAATTACTCATAAACATGTTTATATATGTTAAGAATATATTTTGGTAGATATTGTAAAAACCAAAATAGTTTTTATGTATAACAAAATGTGATAATGTGGTACCCTTTTATAAGATTGGAGAAAGAAAATCTTTGAATTTTTTAAAAAATATTAACTTAATATAAATAAACTTTGATAGCAATAATGATAAAAGAAATTGTAATATTATTATATAATAAGATTATTATTATAAAAACTAACATCCAATAATTTTGGGACATGTTTAGGTCACAAATTCACCCTTATTATTTGGCTTTATGACCCAATTGAATCTTTTCACACTTATCATCGCAAAAATGTTTTTTACTTATTAAGGTATGTGATAAAAAATTTAAATGAAAATAAATCCCAAAACAGAATCATGGATTATATTTTTAACCATATTCTTATAAATTAACTGATGAAATTTTTTATCAATTATATATGATTTAATATAATCTAATTTCAGTAAAATATAATTATTGTCAACATTAGAACTATTTATTTACATTGACTTTTATAACATAAAAAAAATTAAATTCATATAAAATATTTGTATAAATCCATTAAATGTTATATTAATATATAAAATTATCATGTATTATTACTTCTTTTAAAATTTACAGATATTAATATTTTTATTTTGTTTTTTTCAATAATTGAGTAATTTCTATGTAAATGTTAGGTAAGAATTTATGATAATTATTTATTTAATAAAAATTAAAAATAATAATCCATGATGAATATAAATAAGTTATCTTTAAAAATAAAATTTATAACATAATATATCCTCTATATATACATAGGTTTAAAAAATTTATGTTATTAAAAACAATAGTTCGATATTTTTTACTTTTCATTAAATAAAGAATTATATTAGTTATAAAAGAAAACAAACAGAAACTAACATCCATATATTATAAATTTATATAAATATATAAGAAATATAGTCATATAATAAAATTTGTGCATGGGATAGGGTAATTTTATAGACCTTATAATTTCATTGTTAATTTTAATTAACTAATAAACCCTTTACCACTGTAACAGAATTACTAAGGTAACTATTCATATTGACCAAAAACAAAAGGGACATACTGAAAAAACACTCATAATTCCAAATATAGAAATAAATATTTAATTTTTTTGACATGGAACTGGTACAATTTAATTTGATAGTAAACTATGAAAACATGATGAAAACAGTTTTTTAGAAAATTTGTTTTCTACGTATAGAATTGGTTTTATACAAAATTCTTGTTTAAACTTGAACAAAAACACTATAAAGGAATTTCTTTAATAAAAATAATATAATTAATTTTTAAAACTATTAAAATATATAATTTTAAATTTATATAGTTTTATTAATTGTTTTAAAATAACCTTATTTTTTATAAAAATTTTGTTTTTTACGCATATGACTCTTTCACATATATCAATATCAACAGCTTCAGATGAACAAGTACAAATATCTTACATTTAAATATGAATTTTTTAAACCTCTTTGTTAACATTTATGGGTCTATTTCTCCCTCTATGTTAATAAAATCAAATGCACAATGGTAGATTGTTTACACAATCACTCATCCAAAAAAAACATGGTGAACCAAAAGTTTTTTCCAAGGTTCTTCAAATATCTATAGAACCTATTCCTTGATAAATTGTATGAAATATCATTCCCTAATAATATATATCCCTATTTTATGTCATCTCATGCTTATCATTAATTTATAACATATTACCTGATATCATTATTTTCCGATCTTAAGTGTTGCAAAAGATTATTTGAGAAATCTATGGAACTCTTATTGTCACAACCAGACTATAAGGGATTCTTGAAAACAAATTTAATATTAGTCAATAATAATTGAATACCATTCATTTTTCTATAATAATTTGTTGCTGTTATGTAATTATCTATAGGTTTACTCTTTCCAACTAAAAATTTTATCATGTTATGCCATCTTACACGCATCTAACTAAAGAAGAAATCTCCATGAGAGTTTGAAATTATATTATTATAATGTCCTACCCAAATTTCATATATAAATCCATGAAACTATAAATCATAGATAATTATACATAAAAATACATCACCATGTGTTCCCTAAAAATATCTTTGAATCGTGCTGAATACTATCAAGTGACATTAATTTTGATCAATCTAAACTATAACACAAAAAGTCACTAAAAATATCTTTTTTCTTGACGTTGTGAGGTAGACTTAGGTACTAAAAATTTCTATAAATTAATTTTTTAATACTTTTCAACCACATAATTGGTTATTATTTTACCAATAGTTGTGGTATTGGAATCCACCATTGGATTCACTATTTAATAAAATTCGAATAATTTTTTGAATTTTTTCTATGAGATATAAAAATTTAATCAAATCTTCTAAACTATTCGATCCTATGAAATAATTCACTTATTGAAAACATTATTTCTCAAAATTATATACTCTGTTTTTTCAATTTAATCATAAAGGTCCTCTTGGTAACATTGAAAATGATAATCAAATATATGTATCATAAAAATAATAGTACATATTAGGTCTACTTCAACATGCATATAGTTTTCAACCATTCCTTTTGAAAAAAATTCGATTATTCATGAATCCAACTAGTTTAGAGTATCATGACCTTGGGTATAGTTTCAAGGTATATAATTGTTTCTTCAATATTTATACTATGATACACTTTTTATTAATATTGGAACCTAAAAGATTCTTAATAAAAGAATCTTGTTAAATATATATATTAGGGAATGAAATATTCAACAACATTTTATATAATCTTTATTTTATGTGATTTTTTATATCCTATAGAATAATTATAGATTTTAATAATTTAAATAGTGAATTTTTTTTTCAAAATAATTTCCCCCATTAGAGAGAAGATATTTCAAACCAGTTGGTCTTTAATCCTTAACACTTAAAATTTCTCATTGTGTTTATTTCTAGATCCGCACATCATTCCAACAATATTTTCATTATTTGGAACTTTCAGAATCTCATAGGTAGATTTAATTTAATTTTTATGTATCTATCCATTAAAATTAAATTTAACTCTTCATATTAACACACATTGGAAATTGATTATAGTTCAACTTGTGAAATGATAGGTGTTTGATTCTCAATTTCTTTATTCTACCAGTCTAGAATAGTGCATAATAATTACCTATTATATTTTCAACATCAATATGTTTAATCATCCTTAGATTCCCTATTATAATTTTTAGTTTATTTTTCATTATCCTAATTATGAAATAAATTGACTACCTCATAATTTTTCACATTATCATTTTATTAAATTTCATGGTTTTCTAACATCTTCTCAATTCTAGACTCTACGATGTCATTCATTACATTAGTCGAACATCCTTTATTTTACAGGTTATCTAAAAATGTGAAATCACCAAATTCAATGTGTATATACTGCCTTTTTTTCAAAAACATGAATCAATATTTTTTAGTAAGGTAATCTATTAACATTCCTTTATCATATTTTCATTCAAAATTTCCTATATTCCTGAATTTTATTTTAGAAAAACAACAACTTTTAAAAATATTAAATTATTTAATAGTTGAATTTATATTAAAACTTATTTTTAAATATGTTCTAATTTTTTTTCTCATAATAGATCTATTATAAATATTGACAATAGTACATATATCATCTCTCTTAAATATAATTGAATGTTTATTATTGATTAATGTTAGTCTTTTAATTTCAACTTTGATTCTATTTTCCCATAAACTATCCCATTTTTTGAGGTGTTTAGGGATAAATGAATTGTTATTTTATTCAATTCTTTAGGATATATTTTTCCAATTAATTTTTTGGTAAATTCCCTTACATTATCTATTATTATATTTAAAATGTATACTCTTGTCTCTATCTCAAAAGGTTTTCTATAGATGTTAAACATGTTTACCACATCATACTTCTATTTAAGCGATATCAATTTATTCATCAAAGTGAAATAATCAATAACGGTAATGAAATAAAATTTACCTCTTGTAGATTGATTCCTCATTGGGACAAACAAATATTAATGAATGAGTTCATGTATCCTTTTTGATAGTATCTATACTTTTATATGAGGATTTTAGGATATATTTCCCTTTTTAATATTTTCAAAATTACCACATTAAGGTTTAATGTTGGGAAGATCTCGTACCAAGCCATGATTTCACGATCTACATAGAATCATTTGGAAAAGGTGATATGTATCAAGTACCATAATTCATTTTCCTATTTTCCACTCAAGTTGCACTATTTTGTTAGTTCATTAATTTATAAAATTGTTTCATTATTTCTTTCTTGTCCTATAATAACACTTCAATATTAAGTATTTTTTAGGACACAAGAATATCTCTCAAATATATGTTTCTTTCCTTCATCACAATGTTTAATAACCCTCATATGATAGTTCTTAAACCCTTTCAAAAAATGAATTTCCATTCATATTAACTTATATTAATACATATTAGTTGAGGGAATTTCATTAATTCAACAAAAAATATCTTCACAATAAGACACAACCCTTCCATGATGGTCTTTAATGTTTTTTAAAAGGCTTATATCACATGACTTGTCTAAAGAACAACTATTGTCTAAGATCTATGTATTTCCTATATTATATTCCAGAAAAGAATCATGAACAATAAAGGATACTAAATAATGACCTACCATTAGATTTCAATTACCTTTATCATTTTAATGAATAGTTCCTTGTAAACTAATTTTGAAATCATCTTCTCTATTACCATGATTTTCATATCTTCCACATACATTATCTATACATCAACATCCATTTTGTATTGTTGAATAAAATTATTCCCCGTGATATGCTTATTTATTATTTTAATTCATTATCATATTAATATAGTTTATTTCCATTTTTACATATATTCATCCAAGAAGAGGTATATTGTGTTATATTAATATTCCTTATTACCAAAGAATAGCAAACCACACAAAGTGCCCACTAAACCAGGATATTCCATTGTATTAATTTTTATATCCATATTTTTATGGTGATTGGACTAACACGAGTGTATATTGGTTCTTAATTAGATAGATTTAATTTATATTTTATTTTTCTCTTAGTTATGTATAATAGATAACCTCACTTCACCCTTCTTGGACCATACAATACAGAAATTTCGAATATGAGCAAAAATGGTTATGTAAGATAAAATCACACATAGATTTAATTGATTGCGATTTTACTCAATGTGATTTCACAATTTCCATAGTGTTTGATAACTCATCAATGATCTATGAAAATTTTATTTAGGCATATGTTATCTTCTTCAATGCCTTTTTAGACTCATAAAATTTGTATTTATTCATGAGAAGATCGTTATCTTTTTTTAGTTTTTACTTAAGACAATTAAGGACCTTATAAAATTCTATATATGGGATCGTTAAAATTTAAATACATTTAATATATAAATTTTAAATTGTAGAAAATAATTCATAAACATTAGATTACACTTCCACCCAATTCATCAAGAATCTATCTTCTTTCTTCATTTTTTTATCACTATGAATACAACATGTTTAGATTTCTATATATATTCCATGTATGAAAATTCATCTTCATAACCTTTACAGTAAGAATACTAATTATTAATAAAAATATAATCCATTAAATTTGTGAGCATATTGTTTTTTATTTATCTAATTGTTTAAAGGATGAGACATTACGCACTTTATCCTTTAATTCAAGGTCTCTACTTCTTCCTTCTAGAAACTTCTTATTTTTTACAAATATTTTTTATAATAATTTTATATGTTGATATCATCTCTTATTTTGACGATTATCAACCACAATATCATACTATACATATCTCTAGATAGAAAAATAAAGGGAAAATTTCCAAATATTAGGAAAATTAGGGTATTTGAGTGGGATTTTATTTTATACCTTGTCATTCCGTTCCTAATGTTACTCATGATATGTGAAATGATTATTTTATGTTCATCGTATTTCTATTCTTACTAATATGAGTCACATTGTTCATAAACATATACTTTATTGATTTTTATCTTCCTCAAGGCTGGAAATATTATTTTATATTTTTTTTCTTTTCAAGTGATGGTTGTTTTTTTTATTTAATATGTTGTAAGGATTTTGTGAATCTCATCAAGGGAATGATCGTATCGATATTTTAGATATAATAATAGTGGATATAATCTATCCTAAATGTTTCATATAAATTTTCAAGAAATATTTTTGTGATTTAAGTTCATAAAAAATCCTCTTATGGTATTAATAATTTTATTCACGCTTGTAAATGATTCATCAATGTTTTCATCCTTATTCATCATGATGTATTCAAAATAACTTCTCTAAGTTTATATTTTTTCTTCATTGAAATTAAAATCTCTTTTAATGTCACTCTCAAACTTTTCTCATATTCTATTGGATTTTGAAATCCCATACCCATTGTGTAAACTTTATTATATTATGATATTAATATTTAATTTCATGTCCTCCCATCTATCAAAAATTTTCTTTTACTAATAAAAGTTATTTGATATTTTTTTCAATTAGAGGGAAAATATCTATATCTATACCAATAAATTCATATAGATATGATAAAAGATATGGAATCATACTATCCTCCCTGAGAAGTTAATTCTTATCATTGGTGGTTGAAATTGATATAATATTAAATGAGTCTATATTATTTATCATAAAGAAGTGAGGGATATGAAAGATAGAAGACAAATCTTATAAAAAAAATTATTCCCCTAATACAAAATTCACCACTCTGAAGTTAGGATAAATTAGTAGTATACCTCAATTATGATTTATTTTTATGTAGGAATATATATATTCTGATAGTAATGAGCCGATCATATTTGTATATTTACTCATCATTATCCATATGAAATGGACAAGCAAATAGGACAAGGCGCATATAATGTTTACATGGTTCGTACCCATTGTGTGTTCCTACCCCTTACCGTGTTTAAATATAAAAAATTTACATACTTACCACAAATGTATTTGATCAAATACAAGTTTATAGGTTATATATCATTATATATCATTATTTATTAGCATATCACCACCTTTTAAACATCCTACCCTTTTAGAAGTGATCATAATAATAATAGAATGATTTCATTTAGAATTTTTTTCTCAAAAAATGATGATGATCTTCACCATTATGATTCAAGCATAGAGAGAATAGTGCGATCACTCAGAATAAAATCATACGATGGTTTTATCTTCATTACCTAGATTATGTTTTGATTCCATTGAATCATTGAGTTGAAATAGATGATGATAATCACTTGTAAGATTCAACATTAAATATTAATATTCTTCTCCTAGTCACTTACTCACATGAATAGATTATATATTCCCCTTTACAATCATAATTTACATGTAATCCATTAATAGAAATCACTTTTCTAGTACGGTTGTGCATTAACTACATTCTTCCATTCCATATACTGACATTTTTATATGACAAGATGTCTCAACCATACTAAAAAAGATTAATCAGTATTAGATTATTTTGTTAATCCTTGTCCATATTTTTTAAAACTCATTAAAAACAATCACATGGGTATACTACCCCATGTTCATATATAAATTCCAAAGCAAAAATTATATTATTCCCTGGGAAACATAACTATCCAATTCTTTTTCATAAACATGGTTAGTCTCAATTTCCATTCATCTTTTATCCACACCTAGTATGACTGAGTAATTTAATTTATAATCATTAAATTTTATTCAATCAACTTGATGTTTGAAGTAAATACTTATATCGAAAACATGTATCAAATTGATTCTTTATAAAAGATTTAAAACATTCAAATCTCATAGGCTAAATATTGTAAAATATTTCAAATGATTATAAGAACTATGGATTGGTGAAAAATAATCACAATCATATATATGTTATTATTTGTAATCTAATTAATTAACTTTTCTTTTAATTCATCACATCCGACTAATCTCATGTTTGATCATTTTCACAGAATGGATATTACTAATTTTTAATACTAATTCATTAAAAATATACTTTTTATGTTTTTGACACTGGAGAACATCTTTAGTATCACCTGATATTAATTTTTTTTGGAATATTAACATTATAGAGTCTTGATTTACCACAATTTAAAACATTTTATTCCATATACTTCTCATAACCTATATCAATTTTTATAAATTTCAATAAAATTGATTCAACATAGAGTAAAATATCATATATTCTTCACTCATATGATATTTCACTTACGTAGTGGACCTATAACATAATTCCCTTAAACAAATTTCACTCATAAAGACATTATATCAAACATAGTTCACTTGTCATAAATGTTAGTATAACACATCCCTAATAATATAATTTACATATGTTGTATCATAGTGAAATATTATTTCTATTGATTCTTAAAAAGATGAATTATCATTCCAGGAACAGATTTCTTCTATAATCTATATATTTGTGGATTTTAAATATCACCTTTCATATGAAGTGAACAATAGAATAATATTCATGTAAAAATATCTAAATTCATTGTTTCGATTCTTTATTCATAGAAAACCCTCAATGAACCATCAAAAATCATAACTGGGAAACTCAAACCTTATTCAAAAAATTCCAAACATCTCAACAAAATAAAATACATATTTTATTCTATTAAAGAATATTGAAAACAAATTTAAATTGAAAAAATAAAAAATCTATAAGTTCACATCATTATCCCATATTATAGGTCTATTATAAAAGGATACATATTCAAGTCATCGCATGTCTTAACATAGATCAGTGGGTTTGATGGCGTAATGTCACAATCATGCCACTCCACCCCAAGGAAAAGGGTGACTATAAAGATGATTATCTATAAAATCAAATCACCATTAAAATCCGAATGTATTATATTATATCAAATAATAAAAAAGAGTTGTATACATAATAATTAATAAGTAATCAACTCCCAATTATTTATATAATACAGATTGTGTACAAACCCATATCTTACTACTTTGACAACAATTTCTTAACTCCCTAGACCATAAAAAGGTAATTATAATACCTTGGTAGATAAATGTTTTATTAAATTTCATATAATAACAAATCATAATATAGAACACAGAAAATTCCACATTTTATGATGTGGTTAAGTTATGAGAAGAAACTCAATGCAATTCAACTATGTTCCATGATGATATCCTAGACATCTGAATTTTTTTCAAAAACATTTCACAACATCAATCATTAATGTTAATTAAATTATTAACTATAAAATACCTATTAATCAAATCCTTCATTTGGAGATTTTATTCCATTTATTAATTGTTTTTTATTATGAGGGAATGAAATACCTTATCAGTTATATTCCATCTCATTGTCTCTCATTTTGATTTATTATAATTACTCACGTGTTAATCTTCTACCATTGAAATATTTCATCAATATTTATTATTTATAATATATTTCATGATATGATATCAATGACCAATTTTAGATCATTCAATTATCTCATATAATTTCGTTCATGATAGATATTTCATCATTACATCAATGTCTTAATGTAACACTTTTAATTTAACTTTTCATATAAATGACTCTTAATTATTTGAACATCAGATAATCCCCTCTAGTTGCGTTAATAAATATTATTCATTTATATTGACTTCAATGTCTTTATCCATTTTTATCACTTCTGATCATTAAATAAAATTCATAATTTCATAATAAATTCATAACCTTTGAAATTTTTTTAAACTTGTTTTATGATAAGTCATTATAATGTTTAATGATTCACAGTATTTTATTTTGACCAAATTATCATAGTTCTTGGGTAATAAACATGGATTAATCATCACCTATCATTGTAATGAAACTCATACATGATAGTAATTCAATCTCCTAAATTAGGCCTCATTAATATTTAATAATATATTATTATTGTTTTATAATAATATTATTCAAATTTTTACATAAGAAATACTTTTATCCTATTAATCATATTAATATTCCACTAAATTCATTTCACACTGGAATCTTATATCTTGAGATAGATTATAATAAATCAATTTAAATCCACTTTTGTTGATGTTAAATTATTATAGAAAAAATACCAATAATTTTCAATTTAATTTCGTTAAAATAACCCAATTAAACAACCAAATATATTTAAAATAACAAAAAAATTGTTATATTTGGCCTGGGATATCACAAGGAGTCCAATAAATAGTATGTTTACAAATTGGACATTCCGCAGATACCTAATTATAGGATGAGTATTTATTATATCATGGTATGAAACATGGAACCCTTATACAATCTAGAGTGATGCCTTGTCCATTGAATATCTTTATTTATTCTTTGAAACATGATTTTTGGATCAGATCTCATATATTCATTCATGTATCTGGATTCCCATGTCGCCCTTGGGACATCTGTGGTAATCAGATATAATGACAAGATGATCAAATCCTCACCACATTTCACCTTATCTCACGGATCTTCCCACTTTCCATATACATCTAATTATTATATCAAAAAATAGAATTTTTATGTATGATATTGCCATGTAACCTTGAGTTATGGCTCATGTGGTAGAGCTTGGGCCATTTTATCAAATGATTGGATGGACTCTTGAAATTTATTTTCACATCCAGGACCTCACCAACATAAATATTTATAGTGTTTTCTATCGCATCCACATCGATTGGATCTTTGATTGTATATCTTTCATCACATTAATGGGATTTATCACTGACATAACTCATTGATGTCCACCAAAAAGAAAGGTTGATAGAATATAACTATCATTTATTTGTACCAAAATTAATTTGGTGGTAGATTTTGAAATCTTGGTTTTAGATACATCCTCTATTTATTGTGATTTTGTCTCTAATTTCATAAAATTATAGAGATATAGAAAAATTTGTGTACCCTTCTATCAAGATTATCTACTAAATTAAATAACTAATTGAAGTCATCTATAATGGGTTAGAACAATTTTTATTGGGTACCTTGCAATAGTTTATTTTATATTTCATTAATTAATGAAAACATTTATCAATAGTGTCACAAATATGACCTTAATTGTTTGCACTAATATATCATGATGTCTATGAATCAATATTTGAAGAATTTAAGGTTTTAAAATTTTGTGAAATATAAGGAAAATAATTCCTAAATTTCATAATCAAATTTAATGGAATTTGTTTTGAGAGATAGATGACTTTGTTCAAATAAATTATGTATCAACATAAATAACTGTACCAATTCACCTTTATATAATTTTTTCAAAAAAATACGACCTCTAATGGGATTTCTAAATAATGTATACATCCTCTATAAACCATATATTTCCCACATTTCTTCTCAAATGTAAAAATAATAGGAGGATCTATATCATGATTGAATTTATTAAATATAATATTTTTTAATTCACTAAAATGCATTTTCATCACTAAAAACCAACTCAAAAACATTACCAAGATATTTCACTAGGGTAAACCACCATTATTAACTCCTTATCAAAATCTATTCCTCAATCAATCACCCTTATTATATGGTATTTTTTTCATTATTTAAATCAGAAATTATTTTTTCTAATTTGAAACTCTTATGACGGAGAACCAATTCACAAAACAACTTTGTTAATTTGAAATAAATCATAATAAATTCAATGATTCTTAATGAAGAATTAAATTTTACACATTAGTATTATATCACATTAATGAATGAAAATTATATTACATCCACCCCTTCATAAAAAAAATTCATACTTCAACGATAAAAAACCATTGGTTTTTGGATCGACACATACATCCACCAATAATTTTAATAATATATGTGAATATTTTTATTCATTATTTTTTTCGGAAATATTTTGATAATTTATTATCATTATCGAATATTAAATATTTAAAAATGAATTAATAATCTATATAAGGGATGAAAAGAAACTATAAGAGAAATAAAAAAAATTAAATGATTTTATATCCATTATTATTAATATGAATGAATAAATTATAATTATATTGAATTTTCATCGTAGCTCAATCAATACATTATACAGATAAGAAATTCGTCAATTATTATAATTCGTGATCACCACATGAACCTTTGCAATGTATCCTCATATGTTATTTTTAAAATCAAATTGGAAAATCGTTAACTCATAGAGTCCTTTCCAAAAATTTTTAGAGGCTTCATGAATCAATCATACATTATCATTATAAACATATTTTCAAAATATCCCATTCAAAGTCTCTTTAAAATATCTCAACAATCGTTCTTACAATTTAAATGAATAAATTGGATTGATATAAATTCATCGGATCAATGAATTATACGAATCATATCATGATCTAGTGTAAAAGTGGTAGCCAATTAGCCTTTGATTAGATGGAAGATAACTAACTATGTATCACATGTTCATGAATCAAAGTGAAACATTACGGTAAATCTTCTGAAAATCATATCATAACAATCGGGTAGAGAATTATTTAACATGTAGAAATTAGTGAATGGTGTGAGGGAGGGAGTATTGTGGGAATAAGGCCTTTTGATCTTCTAATTCAAACATCCCCTACATCAATGTTCCACCACGAAAATGAAATTTCTATGTTGATGATGATTTGAGGGCTAGAGGTTATTTAATTATGGTTTAATAGAATGTAATTTCATATATTAAAGGAGTTTAATATATCATCTTAGTTGAGTTCATAACTTCATATGGGAAATACGTGTAGAATACCAAAAATTGATCATTCTCTATACCATGCATGTGAGTGCATGGGGCCTTTGTTTAGGACATAGAAAACATGTGCCTGACTGTTATCTACATCCCATATCTCTTTGAGAAACTATAAGTTCGATTGAAAAAATTTTGGTTTATCATATTGGTTTATGAATTTATCTAAAAGTTAATAAATATGTTTCAATAAAAATAATAAAAATAATATGTATTGGTTTAAACATTAGTTTAAGCATTTGTTCACCACTAGTTATAGGTTGTTCTGTAATGATTGGAAAATAAAATATTAAACTATGAATCATTAATTCAAGAATGATGTGTTTGTTTGATGTAAATTGTATCAAATATTATTATTCAATGATAATAATATTTAGTGAGATATCCTTGAAATTTATGGAGGAGCATAAATTACTCACACGGATGACATACATTACCATGGGAGGAGGTAATTAGTCGATGTCGGTGACCTATTAGTTGTGATATTTTTTCATATAAAATGTTATATATCCATTAACTTTAAAAATAATTATCCTACAAATTGATGGGGACACTTATAGAAGATATAATATTCATTACAGAATATTTATTTTTTTCAATGAATAACTGGGAATATTAGTGATGTGAATCTTGAAATAAAATTTAGTGTTTCATTTTATGATTCATGATACAAAATATATTTATAATAGGATATGTCATAATTTAATTATAAGGGTTACTAATAAATTTCCACAATAAATATGAGAATGAAATTTTGAAGAGAAATAGTAATTATATTAAAATTATTGTTAATAATGGATCCCTATAGAGTTATTTGGATTATTTAAACATGTTCTTTTATATCATTTCATGATATATTTTATGATTAATAGATTTAGATTAATATTTTTCATTTAAAAGGAAGGTATAATTTACTAGTGTTCGTATATATTAAAAGAGATAAACAGACCACATATCACTAATGATGAATTTCCCACCTAATAATGAAGATCTACAATAAAATAATGATAAATTTAAAAGTAATTTTATATGATCAATGCGATATCAATACAAAATGATGATTTTGTATTTAAAATTTAATTATGAAGATTCTTTCTGATATGTTTTATAATGGATTGACATTGAATAGATATCAGAATGGATGTGCATGATTCTATCCCAATAGCATGAACATAAATTACAAATTTATAAGTGATGTATCATTTATTTGGAGTATAATGAAATAAAATTCAATAAAAAATTATTTATTACTGGTTTAACACTCACATTTAATGATCTTGGGAATAGATAATCCATTTTATATGATGTAGTAGATGGATTTCAGTATGGGGGTCAAATATTACTAATTGGAGGATCCATTATTATGATTTAGTTAATAGATTACATCTATTAACTTTAGGTAAATGTGATACATATTGAGATGGGTGGATATTTAATTTGATGGAATACAATGGGGAATCTCCTTTAAAATAATCCTTGGTCCATGTTTGAGGTGAGATAATACTGACCATACTTATTCTAACCCACTAAAATAGGTAGATACTTGAAATAACTTATACATGTATCTACCTCCACTCATACACTAATATTTGATGTGATATATTAGATGATTTCAATGTGATATGTTGAAATAGGAAATTACTCTACCAACTTTGGTAAGGGATAGATTTAGATTGGTATTTCCTCTAGTAACCAAGTTTTGAGAAACTGTTTACTATTATGGGAATTAAGACAACTGTTTATGCATATTATTATATATTATAATGGAATGTGTTGTCTTTTTCATATCTACACATTACATATTGTTAAATCCTTGAAAAGTTTAGTAACAGTTTCCATTTAAATAAACAAAATGTAAAATAGCCTACATCACATGAAAATAAAAAGTAAAACAAACCAATACACAAAATATTAGGATCAAAATATTAATTTTTAAGATAAATGTATTCAGATAATGAAAAATGAACCAAAATTAATAAATGTATTAGTGGAATAAATCGATAAGTAGTTAAAAGTACAAAAAAGAGAAAATATTTTTCATTATGAATTTCTATGAAGATCATAAATATGATTGAAAATATTAATCTATGGAATAGAACTAGAAATATAATTTACATTTTAGAATGTGAAATGTAGGATGAATATGATTAGGATTTATATATTAATGATATATGACTATTATATATGGTAATTTCATGTATCTATACATTGGAACACTATAACTACTTAAAACACCTGATTTAATTAGTGGGTATAAATATAGATAATAGCCTTATGATATATATATGTAAAAAATAAAATTAAATGAAATCAATTAGTATATGTCATACATATGAGGCTCATTTTTTAAACCATAAAAGGTAGGTAGATTTTTAATGGTTTTATCTAGACTAAGATAGAGATAAAATCCAACAAGTACACCTTGAGTGCAATTTGTTATGGGAGGAGATAAATCTCAACTAATTGTCTCTAAGATCCACTCTATTTAAATTACCACTTACAGTAACCATTATAATGATCATATCCCAAGGTATTATATAGAAATCATGAGGGGTTATATATGAAGAAGTTAATATGGTATTGTTTCCCTCAGAATTCGGGGATGGCCTCCTGGATGGGAGATTCAAACGTTCCGATCAGTTTTTAACGGGTTTGTTCGTAGAACTGGAAACATCCAATGATTCCACATCCATTTGGACTTACATTCCAAAGGTAGGCACTCATTATCTTGTGGAATAATGAGGCTTAGGAAATTGCATTGGTCAAGAGGATGGGAGGTCGGAATCATCACACCTTTTTGAGGGGAATTATTGTCTACTCCGGGACTCTCTTTATATATTTAAGTTATGTTCACGAATCCTTATTACATTACCAAGTATAAAATGAGATTTCCTTCAGTTTTGACAATATGTAAGAAATTTAGAGAATCTTTTATAGGTATTCGAGGTTCTTCATCAATAGATAATCATCTGTATCTATTTAGAGATTCTGGTTCAATGGTTTCCTTCAAAACATTTATATAAAAGTCTCTTGGTCATTATGATGACCCGGATGGTTTTAAAGACACTCAGTGGGGCACTTGAAGTTTATTGTCATTAAAAAGGATATGGATTATTTCAGAGTTGGGATTGAACCCATAGATGGGCTACTTACGTATCCTTTGTTTTGAAAAAGGAATCAGAACCCACATAGTTCGAGTAAGGGAGTATGATGTTTATGATTGATGGCTCAAAGAAGGATGTCATAATTACTTTTACTCTCTAAGCTCATGTGAGTCTTGCTCGGTGTGAGAAACAAGAGGTATTGGTAATAAATAGACAATTGGGCCATGAAAGATGTAATCATAAGAAATTGTTTGGGGTTATGTATGTATGACTGCCCAGATAAATGAAGATTAGGATTTACATTACGGAGAAAATCAAGGAACAGGGTCGATAACGGTATATGTGCTTCATGGAGATTTGAATACTCTAACATGGGACTTATTCCTGAAAAAGAAGCCCATATTAGGAGAGGATTGATGATTGGGTTTTAGTCCTGAGAAGGAATCCCAAATCAAAGGTAAATTAGGACTGGTTAAAGAGAAATTAAGGGACTTGGGACTTACTCCTGAAAAGGAAGCCCAAATTTATGACTGGGGCTTATTCCTAACAAGGAAGCCCAGGTTTAGGGGACTTGGGGCTTATTCCTGAAAAGGAAGCCCAAAAATTATGACTGGGACTTACTCCTAACAAGGAAGCCCAGGTTAGGGGACTTGGGGCTTACTCCTGAAAAGAAAGCCCAAAAATATGACTGGGACTTATTCCTGACAAGGAAGCCCAGGTTAAGGGATTATGGTTTGGGGATTACTTCTGAGGAGGATGACCAAAATTATAACTGGGGATTATTCCTGAAAGGAGACCCAGGTTAAAAGACTTATATCTGGGGATTATTCCTAAAAAGGATACCCAGGTTAAGGATTCTTTAATCTTAAAGGATGGGGTTGAATGAATGAACTCTCAATCATTAGTGACATAAAGATATGTAAATCACTAAGTTTTGAGAGATATTCCTCATAATTCCTTTCAGATAAGGAATTCAAATCAATAAATCATGCCATAAATGGCTTTGAAGAGTGTCTTGAAGACTGAATCTTGAATAGGAAAGGTGTAATGGCTTAAGAGGGGTAAAATGGGCAAGATGGGCACCCAAAAAAGGAAGGGGTGCGCAAGTCTTGGAAGGCGCACATGTATTGCGTGGGCGCACAAGTATTGGTCGCGCAGGTATTCCTGCACAACATGTGTGGGGTACTTGCGCGATGTTCAACCAGCATTGAAATACATGAGCGACTCTTTATTAAAGCCTTTAGAATCCTCTTGATGTTCTTCCAGAAAAGAGACGCGCAAGTTCTATCGAAGGAGTAAGGTGGCGCGGATGTGTGGCCACTTCCCTTAAGGGCTAGCCACTTAGGCGTGCAAGTGTTGATGAGTTTCAACACTTAGGCTATTCTCCCTCTCCTTAGATCTTCGGTTCTAGGTAAAAAAATTACCCTATAAGTGTTCCAGAAGCATTGAGAAGAGACTTGGGCGTTGGTAGCTTCAATCTGAGTTTCTGGAAAAATATCCCCCCTCGAATGGGGGGCCCACAGGGTCTATTTATAGGCAGGAGAAAACCCCGGGCGGTTACTGGGCGGTTATCACTTAGGGCGCGCAAGTGAACTTGCGTGACAGTGATATAACTTGTGCGGCAAAGGTGATTTTGATCCCTTGTTCATGCCTTTGTCGATTTTTGATATTTTCATCAAAGGTTGAATCATTTTGAGCTCAGATATTCCCCTTTTCTGATCTTTAGATTCTGTGATGAAAGGAGCGTCAACAAAAGTCCCCCCTCGGAGTTGGATCCGAAAGAAAATGAGGATTTGACTCTGAGGAAATTGAAGACATACAAAGTAAAAGGTGGTGCGCAAGTCTTCAGTGCGTAGAGGGCAGCGCGCAAGTGTGCGCCGCGCAGGTCTTGAGCGCACTGGGTATGGCACGCATGTAGGTCCCCTAGTCTATAAATACACAGCTTTTGGCTGCGTATAGCATCTGATCCTGAATTTCTCGAGCTTTCACTGTGCAATCCATCTTTGTCGTGCAAGTCTCTTCTTTCCACTCTTTCCTCGCTGTCGCGCTACTCTTAAGGTAATAGGACTTGCGCGGTGATACATGCGTGACAAAAACTTGCGCGGCACATGTAACACTTGCGCGACACCTCCATACTTGCGCACCTTAATGCCTTATCAATTTTTTTTGATTTCTTTCACAAAGTTTGTGGAAAATCAATTCATTTATGAATTAATTTATTCAACTCCTGTGCAGAATTAATGGCTCTTAGACCCAGATTAATTGATGAACTGGCTAGCAAGCGGATAGATGATATGATGAACATCATTGGCCATGATTATTATACTGTCAAAGATAGCACTATTCCAAATTTGGCTTTGTATCTGAAGAAATATCATCTCGACTTTCCTCAAAGCACTTATCTACCTTTGTATGGATATGGTCATCTAAAAGAAGTCACTATTACAGAAGTAAAGAATTATCTTCCATTTTCATGGTTTCAGAATTATACCAACTTTGCTTCAGCAAATATCTCAGGTGGAGGAGTATTTATAAATGTTGGAACAGTGGAGAAGGCCTATATGATGCATCATAGCCCTTGCACACCAGATCTGAAAAAACATACACCTGATATTCAACCACATTTTCATCCTTCGATCTTCCGAAATGCTCAGATGAATCAATCCAAAGGCTTGAATAAAAGTTGGGACTTCCGTCCTGGGGGAGGTGTGATGCCAACTTGGATGTGGGAATACTGGGTGCGACAGACCTGCGCAGATTTTATCGAGGATCTGAAGAGAGCTGCAATATACGAGGTTGTCTGGGTTGGGCAAACATATGTTTACAGACATGATAACTTCGTGCCAGAGATACTCATCCACTGGAGCCCAGCAACTAATTCATTCCATCTGACTCGTGGAGAAGTAGGTATCAGGTTGTGGGATGTCCACAAGATCTCAGGGTCTCCAATTTTGGGAGATATGTATGATGAATTCATTTCTCCCAAGGTAACCTGGAATGATTCAGAGAAGACTCCTGCTTTAGCTTGATAATTATTTAAGATCTTCTACAGTCTCAAGAGTTCAGAGACATCATTAACTCATTTTAGAAAAGATATTCATCCGGAATAATGGATGAATGTATTTATCATTGAGGAGAAAGAGATGGATCTAAAAGAAAAAGGATCCATGAAAAAGAAATCCAAGGATACCAGGCCCAAACGTCCTACCACCTGTCCAAAACCTGAGAAGAGAGGAGCTCCTGGCACATTCTGGCCAACTCTAGAAGCAAGAGAGTTTGAAAAGTGGGGATATGAAGTGAATCAAATAATTCCAAAGAAGACTCTTCTGGCGGGTTTCTTGGCAATGTGGCTCAGTGTTTATCTCTTATCGGTCAGGGATTCGAAGGGAGGCGTTAGGCCAGGGACCTTCGTCATTGCAGAAAAGTTGGCTGAGGGAAAAATGGTTGGGTTAGCTACCCCCATTCTAGAAAAGATTCACAGGAGTTTACTTCATGCCTTCATGGGTAAATCTACTTTAAGAATAGTGGGACCATTCCAAGTTTTGTGGGGATGGATCGCCTCTGACTTCAGGACTTACAATGTACAGAATGGATTGCAAACTCGTGGAAGCTCCATCAGACCATTAGTGCAAGCATTCTCTGGAATTGTTCCATTAGATGTTAATGGTTATGACATGAAAGTGAGGCTGAGCATGTCTAAGGAATTCAACTTCTTTCCCTATGGAAGTCCGCCATCCAGGCGGTTTGTTATTGATGGGACATCCCATTTGGATTTCAGGCCATACATGCTAGCTTGCAGGGATGGTGTGTTAGTATCCAGGATTGATGGAGAGATCATATGTGAGGCCTATGCTCCATATATATTTTCACGCCAATTCAAATGTCTGCAACAGATTACTGTATCCCCTCCAGTACATGTCAGGTTAGAGCAACATCCTATGGTTGCTCGACAACTATGGCTGCTGACATCAAGAGAGAAGACTGGGGCAGTATTTGATCTACCAGTTGAAAAAGTGGCACATAATTTGACTACATATTATGCTGAACAGTGGAAAGCATCATACCCCAAAGGGATATTGAATCACCCAATATATCGAGTGGGAAAGAGGAAGTGGAATGTAGAGAAAGAAACCCTTCCTCATGAAGGCGATGATTCCCCACCTGAAATTGGTTCAACAGACTCCTCTTCTAGAACTGATTCACTGGATTATCATGATGGGGATGATAAGGCACAAACGGCAGCAAAGCGGTTTCGTGCCCGATATAATCCTCCGGCCAGAATTAAAATACCCACCCCATCAACTCCTGGTTAGTTGTTTTATTGTAGTAATTTTAATCACTGCTACTTTATAAAGCAATAAGTCTTACTTCCTTATTCTATATCTGTAGCTGTAGGATATGGGAAGAAATTAAAGTCAAAAATTGTAGGACCTTCCTCACAACCTTCATATCTAAGACCAGAGGCTATTCAGCTATGGTAGGGCTTATACTGTGGTACTGAGACCGCCTGGCTGGATTTGTGTGAGGGCCTACAACTTCCTGGAATAGGAAATCTTATGGCTTCTAAAAATATTCAATACAAAGATAACCCCAATGAAGTGCGAGCTTACATCAGAGAGATGGAAATGCTCATATATGCCACTGATGACTCTGTTCCTATCACCAGGCGGGTGAAGGAAATGATTGATCGTGGCGCCACTGAGGGGGCTGGTGGTTCTGGAGATAAGGAATGGCAAGAGTAAGTGGCTCCTGAAGATGTTTGTTTTCTTTCCTTATTTGCTTTGAAACTTGATTTCAGTTGAAGCTTTGTACTTAAGGAAGTTATTTTCTTCATCTCGCAGCTTGAAAATAATGGAACTGGGGTTCCTTCGCCACAGTATATCCTTGGTGGTACTGCTATCGGGGCTGCTACTGATTCTCCTCGTGAAACAGGTTAGATATCTCCAGGCCAGCTGGCCATGAATAAGGCGCTGGACATAGCTTTCCTTTCTCCAATCCATGTTCCAATAAGGGAGACTACCGATACTCCAAAAAAACAAATGAAGCAAAGGCAATGAAGGAGGAAATCCACAGCTAAACGCTTCATTATCAGTGGTAATTCCATCAAATAATCATGAGTTTATACCCATAATCACATGGTTAATCATATTTCTGAGGATTGCAGGGGATTCTTCAATTTCCCCCTTGAAGGAAGGGACTGGTCCTCCTTCAAAGGCCGTGGAGGGTGCTGTAGAACAATCATAGACCCAAGATGACTTCGATGCACCTGGAGAAGAGCTAGCATCCATTCCCAGTATCCCTCCTGCTGCTGAAGATGCTATCCAAGGTCAGGGGTTGCAGGACGTAATTCAGCAAGAAGATGTAACAAATGCTCGCACTAGTGAGACTATCCAGGATTCTTAAATATCATTGGATGAAATGATGAATCAAGGAATGAATTTCGAAGAATTTTATGATCATGTTAAGTTTTCATGTGACTTAGAAGTCCTTGGGTGTGAGTGCTACCCTTCACCCAATTTTTTTTTTAAAATTTACACTTCTAACCATGACTGAAAATAATATGCAGTTTCATCCGTAGAAACTGAAGAACTGCCAATGCCTGAAGAGGTTGTGGACATTGATGTCAACCCTACCATTGCAGAAACATTAGCTCAAGTAGAGCTAAACCCAATAAACCCTCCTAAGACCCATCTTGAAAATCCTGTTGAGACCGGGAAAGATGGGGAGAAGTCTTCTCAGGTTGCTAAACCATCCTTGGGTAAGGGATAACAATATTTGTTATTGTACTTTATTCACAAGACAATCTATTCTTTTGTTAACCTTTGAAGCTAACTAAATCTTTCAATTAATCATACAGGGCCATCAACTGCAATGACTAGATCTGGAGGTGAGGCCTCAGCCTCTGCCCCAACGGGAATTCAAAGTGAAGAAGATCACATCAGGGGGTAAAGTGCAGGTAGGGGCACTTACTTAAGTGCGTTAATTCAAGATTACATGCCCCCCTCCGACGAGGATGTTGAATCAGATCTAGAGACACTTAAAGCGTTCACCTTTTCACGACGTAAGGCATGGAACAACATGTGGAACATCATATCTCGGGTGCCTTTAGAAGAGCTACCATCGAAAATTCCTCGATTGTCATCCCAATTTGTTATACTAGGACTTGGTGGTTTTGGATATGAAAAGATCCATGCCATGGTGGAACAGATCATTTTCAGGAGGGAGCAGGCACAAAAAAGTCACGAAGATTTGATCAGAGTGAAACTATCAGTCAACATAGGCGAAATTGAGGCTACGGTATCCCAAGCTGAAGCTGATTATGCTATCAAGATGATGGAGCTGAAGCATAAAATCAAAGAAAAGGTCATCCAGCAGGTGAAACTCCAGCAATAGTTAGATGCTGTTATTGGGGAACTTGATCATCTTAGTAAAGAATTGGATGAAACTCATATGAATGGCATGAAAGCCATCACAGATGCTAAGAAGGTACTTCATCAAGATGAAAAGAGTGAAGCTGGTCAAGTGCACGAGCATCAAGTAACTGCTGATAAAGCTCAGGATACTGTACATCAAATGAAGACTTATGATGACAGTCTTTTGTAAATCTTGAAAAAGAGAAGAGACTCTAGTCTGTGGATGTCCTTCTAACTCTTGTGCATCAATGAAAAACACTTTCACCTTCACTTATTTGTACCTTCATTCTCTTTTTCTATATGATTTATATTTTACCTAAGCCAATGGGCCCAGTAAGCATAGTTTGATTTCTACTTGGATTATTACAAATAACCCTACAAACATTTAATATTTTAATTGCTCAATAATACCTAATTCAAACAAAATGTATGTTTAGTGAGTTGGAACTTGACTTTTATTCAGAGTTCCATTGTCTTTTTTGGGCAGTTTAAAGTCATGCATGCCGGACATAAAGGGGCTAATGTTTATGGTCGAAATAGCTTTGACCAAAATGGATTAAAATTGATTCAATTCCTTGACAATTTATCTGAAAACATATTACCATACTCAAGTATGAGAGAAAATATGTAAACTATGGGTTTAAGAGAATTTGAATCTGAGGAATGATATGAAAAAGAGCTAAAAGGCATCAGATGAAGTAGTTTCCAAGAATAAAGTTACTATTATTTAACAAACCCGTTAGGGGGTTGAATTATGCAGGGCCACCTAAGGGCATTGACTGCATAGTCAAATAAATAGAATCTTTTGGCTGACAAGTCTATTATGTGGATTGTTTATACAAGACCACCTATGGGCACGTGCTGCATAGTCAGGCAAAAGAACTCTCATAAATTTACTTTCCTAGTGCTAAAAGCCAGTGAAAGTTTATGGAGATTCCAATTTTCTAAAGTATAGAGTTTGATTTATGGAAAGAGGTACTTGAATATGGAGAAGATATTTCCGAACAAGACTATCAAAGAATTGAATAAATATCACTCCTATGAAGGTCTGACCCAAACGTAGGGAAAGAGAGTTTAGAGAGTATAAACCATAGACTTGAATACTTTCAGATCATGAAAAAGGATATGGGACAAATATGTTAAGGATGGATATTTTTTGGGGATCCCTACATACTGTCGTTTAAGACAAATAAGGAAAAAAGAGGCATTCTTCCCAAGAATGATATTACTATCATTTAATAAACCCGTTTAGGGGTTGAATTATGCAGGGCCACATAAGGGCATTGGCTGAATGGTCAAATAAATAGTATCCTTCGGCTGACAAGTCTGTTATGTGGACTGTTTATGCAAGGCCACCTATGGGCACGCACTGCATAGTCAGGAAAACGAATTCTCAGAAGTTTGACATTTTTGTGACTAAATGTCATGAAAAGGGTTATGAAGATCTGAAAATATTTATGGTTAGGATTATAACACATAAATATGGGTATTGTCCAATGTATATAGAGATAGAAAGGTCAATGATAACCATAATCATGTTGTGGCTGGGTCCTGAATTGAAATTTTGGACTTCACTACGTATCTCATAAGAATGAGTATCATTCCATACGTAGTCCTTGAAATGCAGTTTAACGTCATGCAGGACGAAAATATGAGAGATCTTAGTTTAGGGTCATAGAGTTCGGACCATAATAATGAATACATAGTGTGTGTTTTCATGAGGACTTTCCAGCCAAGGGACTGAAAGTGAAATTTGGGAATAGGCCCAAAATACTTGGGACTGGATTCGAGGGATACTCGAACGTTCCTACGTATCCCATAAGGATGGGAATCAATACCATGTAGTTCTAGATATACCCTTTGTACAAATTTGGTTCGTACATGTGAAGGGTGAAAGGGGACTTTAGTACAATGATGGTTTAACCCTAGATAAAAAGTTTAGGCATTACCATGTATGCACGTAGTCTTTTGAAACGAAACATGATTGAAAACTCAATGTAAATAATGGTTCCCTCTCAAATGAGGAAATCAAAGAGTATTGTAGTTTATTGTCATACCGGACAAAAGTGTTGTATATTTTAACGTCGTATAACAAGGATGAATGTGAATCAAATGTAAAGATATTGATTCTAAGGGCGGTTTCACAAATCAACATCGTATGAGATGAAGGTGAACCGAAGTGAAGAGATTGTTTTTGGGCTTGAACCATGGGAGGTTGCCCACGTACCCAACCTGGAAGGCAAGGATCAAAATCCGCGTAGTTCAATTAAAGAATACGTTAATGATCAAATTATTCTTGGGGACAATGACCTAAAAAATGATGTTGGGACTTACACAAGGTTAGCAGCCCAGAGAGAGTGTTATGGTTGAGGTTTTCTCTAAGCTCACGCGAGTCATAATCGTTGTGAGAAACAAGAGGTAGCAACAACCTTAACGATGCACAGTTTAATGTCATGTAGCAGGGAAAAAGTACAATTTAGCATCATGTAAGACATATCAAGGACTTTCTGTACAGTTTAGCATCATGTAATTAGTACAATGGGGACAATACAGTTTAATGTCTTGTTGGACAAAAGGGTGAATAGTTTAAGGTCATATACATGGACCATGGATTGTGTAGTTTAATGTCAATCTGGACATAAGTACAGTTTAATGTCATACAGGACCATTGATGATTATGTAGTTTAACATCTTTCCGGACGTAAGAGACTATCAAATAGTTTAGGGTCTTATGCATGGACCGTTGCTGTATAGTTTAACATCGTATAGTAAGGAAAAACTAGTGCTGCACATTTTAATGTCATGTTGCAGAGACAATACAGTTTAGCGTTATGTAGGACGAAAGGGGGACGGTGTCGTTTAATGTCATGTAGTGAGGACAGATTAGGGATTTTTTTTCTTCTTCTTCAGTTTAGTGTCATGCCGGAAAAAAGTGTGAATAGTTTAGGGTCATATACATGGACCATGGATGAATTTAAGGTCATACTGGACCATTGCTGTATAGTTTAACGTCATATAGCATGGACGAGCCAGTGCCGCACAGTTTAGTGTCATGTTGCGGGGACATTTAGTGAATAGTTTAAGGTCATACTGGACGAAGGAAGAGTTTAAGGTCATACTGGACCATTGCTGTATAGTTCAACGTCATATAGAAAGGACGAACCGGTGCCGCACAGTTTAGTTTCATGTTGCGAGGACAATTAGTGAATAGTTTAAGGTCATACTAGACCAAGGAGGAGTTTAAGGTCATACTGGACCATTGCTGTATAGTTTAACGTCATATAGCAAAGATGAACCGGTGCCTCACAGTTTACTATCATGTTGTGGGGACATTTAGTGAATATTTTTAGGTCATACTAGACCAAGGAGGAGTTTAAGGTCATACTGGACCATTTCTATATAGTTTAACGTCATATAGCAAGGACGAACCAGTTTCGCACAGTTTAGTGTCATGTTGCGGGGAAATTTAGTGAATAGTTTAAGGTCATACTGGACCAAGGAGGAGTTTAAGGTCATACTGGACCATTGCTGTATAGATTAACGTCATATAGCAAGGAAGAACCGGTGCCGCACAGTTTAGTGTCACGTTGCGGAGACATTTAGTGAATAGTTTAAGGTCATACTAGACCAAGGAGGAGTTTAAGGTCATACTGGACCATTGCTGTATAGTTTAACGTCATATAGCAAGGACGAACCGGTGCTGCATAGTTTAGTGTCATGTTGCGGGTACATTTTAGGGGTACATTTTGGTTTATACAAAATACTTCTTCAAAAATCTGGCATTAGTTGGAGTAGTAATGAGTTCTCCATCCATCGAGATTAATGAATAAGCTCCATTGGAGTAGACCCTATGTATTGAATAAGGTCCTTCCCATTTTGGCTCAAGCGTGGGAGGTTTCATTCCAGGTATCATTGGAGTTCTGAGAACTAATACCAATTCTCCCTGAATGAATGAACGAAGATGAACCTTTTTATTAAAAGCTAGTACTATTCGATTCTGATAGATTTCCAAGTGGTGCAAAGTGCACAATATTTTCTCATCTAACTGTTCCAATTCATTCAATTGCTTTTGAGATTGCTCATATGTAGATAACTGATCACAAATGGCTACTCTGAGTGAAGGAAATTGAACTTCAATTGGAAAGACTGCTTCCGTTCCATATACCAATGAATTTGGAGTTGACCGCGTGGCATTGCGGGTGGTAGTCCGATAAGCCCATAAAGCATGAAATAGTTTATCAGGCCATGACCTCTTATCTTTATCCACAATTTTTTGCATTATATTTGAAAGAGTCTTTTTAAAGGTTTCTATTTGGCCATTGGTCGCCACATGATACCGAGATAAATGGTTGGATTTAATGTTGTATTCTTGATACAATTTCTTCACTTCAGAAGAACATATGTTGGTGTCGTTGTCCGTCAATATGGTATGAGGGACACCAAATCTAGTAATGTTGTTAGACTTGATGAAGCTAACAATCCATTTAGAACTGACTTCTTTAAGAGGTACTACCTCTACCCATTTGGAAAAGAAATCAGTAGTAGTAAGAATTTACTTAAACTGCTTAGCCGTAGCTGAAGGGTAAGGTCCCACCACATCCATTCCCCATGTGGAAAATGGCCACAAGTATTTAGCTGTATGAAGCAACTCTGGAGGTTGATGAATGAAGTTGGCATGTACTTGGCATGAATGACACTTCTTTGTGAAATTAACACAATCTTGTATCATTGAAGGCCAAAAGTATCCAGCCTTCGAATTTGATCAGACAATCTATGTCCAGACTGGTGGGCACCACAGACTCCTGCATGCACTTCTTTCATCACAGCCATTGTCTCTTCACCATCAATGCATCTGAAGAGAACTCCATCAAAACCACGTTTGTAGATAGTTTTCTCAAGGTGGTTTGGGCTATCATAAAGAGTAAAATTGACCACATGTCTCTGGATTTGTTCCTTCTCGGCTCTATCATGTGGAAGTGTTCCATTTTGAACTTATTCCCTGATATGTGACATCCATCCTGTAGTATGACTATACGGTTCAGGAATGGGACTAATTTCATTAATTTTCTCTGTTCTAGCTTGTACATAAGGTGAAATTGCACGATGGTGGGCAATACTGATGGTTGTCTCATCCCAATTTGGATCTTCTAGAGCTGTGGCTATATTAGCCAGCGCATCAGCTTAAGCATTTTGTGATCTTGGGACATAAGAAAATGTCGGTTCTGAAGGGAATTCCACCATTAACTCTCTAACGTAATCATACAAAGAGATTAATTCTTCTTTTCTGATGTCATAATCCCCATTGACTTTTTTGATTACCAGGTCTGAATCACCTTTCACCTTTAAGTGATTCACTTGTGTTTGAATCGCTAACTCCAAGCCTGTGATTAGAGCTTGGTATTCAGATTCATTATTGGAACCACCTTCCCACAATAAAAAGGAATAAGGTAACAACGCCTTATCTTGATAAATGATCACAATTCCTAAACCAACTTTGTTGAATTTAGGATTTTCCATTTTCTTACCTGTTGGACTTCTGGAAGAACCATCAAAATACATTTCCCATGTTTCAGGACTCTCTTGAATAGAGAAAACTTCCTCATCAGGGAGTTCAATATCTGAAGACATGTCATCCATTGAAGGATGTTTAGCCAGGAAATCTGCCAGAGCTTGGCCCTTTATCGCCTTTTGAGACACATACTGAATGTCGAACTGCAGCAAAATAACTTCCCACCTTGCTAGACATCCTGTAAGCATTGGACGACTAAGGAAGAATTTGAGCGGATTATTACGAGATTCCAATTGGACCTCGTGATGTTGCAGGTAGTGTCTCAGTTTCTGAACTGCAAAGATTAATGCCAGGAAGCACTTCTCAATACTTGAATACCGGGTTTCTGCTTCAAGCATAGTTTTATTGAGATAGTAGAGACTATTTTCATTCACAGCATCATTCTTTTTAGCATGAAAGGAACCCAATGATCGCTCTAGAACTGTCACATAGAGGATAAGTGGTATTCCTTCAATAGGTGGCATGAGTACCGGTGGACTCAAGAGGTATTTCTTGAGAACATCAAACGCTTCTTGACATTCATCAGTCCACTGGTAAGTGACTCATTTTTTCAATAATTTGGTAAAGGGTAAACTTTTTCCTGCCAAATTGGCGACGAAACGCCGAATATAGGCTAAGTTCCCTTGAAGTCCTATTAATTCTTTCAAATTCTGAGGAGGTGACATACTAAGGATTGACTTGGTCTTCTCGGGATCGACTTCAATACCACGATGGTGTATAAAAAAGCCGAGAAATTTTCCTGAGGTTACCCCAAAAGCACATTTTAAGGGGTTCATCTTCAAATAATCTTGTCGAAGATTGTGGAATATGACTTCCAAAACAGCCAAGTGATTAGAACGTTGTTTGGATTTAACCACCAAATCGTCTATATAGCATTCAACATTCTTCCCTAAGAAAGGTTTGAAGATACGATGCATGGCGCATTGATATGTTGCACCAGCATTCTTTAAACCAAAGGGCATCACCAGGTAACAAAACACACCTTGAGGGGCTCTAAAGGCTGTGGATTCCTCAACTTCTGGGGCCATTAGGATCTGATTATATCCAGAATATCCATCCATGAAGGAAAGTACTTCATAACCAGCCGTAGCATCGATTAAGAGTTCTATAATTGGAACTGGGAAATCATCTTTAGGATAATACCGATTAAGATATCTGAAATAGATGAAAACCCTAATTTGTCCATTCTTCTTCTTTACAGGGACAATATTAGCCAACCCCTAGGGATACTGAACTTATCTGACGAAGTTAGATTTGATCAGCTTGTCCACTTCAGCTTCAATTTTGGAATCATAAGTTGGGTGTGTTCTTCTCGCGGCTAGCTTAAATCCTCGATGTTCTTTTGGTAAAACCAAATGATGAGTAACAACATCAGGATCAAGCCCATACATTTCTGTATAGTTCCAAGCAAAAATATCTTTTTTTTGCTTTAGAAAAGAAATATAAATCTCTTTCTCTTCAAGGGTCATGGCCGCACTAAGTAAAGTGGGGCGTGGATCTTTCTCTGAACCCAGATTTATTTCTCTGAGTTCATCCATAGTAGTAGAGATACCCTCTTCAAATGCTGGAGGAGCATCTCTATGATCTTCCTCTTCCTCTTCATCATGTGCTATTTCTTCCGTTTCTACTTGCATAGTAGATGACAAAACGAAATTATCATGATCAGAAGAGATGTCAAAATTTGATCATTTTGAAGAAGAAGCTCCCATTTCCGACCCTATTGATGATAACGGGTCTTCTTTGGGAAATAAAGAGGAGATGATTGATTGAGAATTGACATTAGTATTCACCTCCGATGTTGCCATAACTTCTTCTGGCCTGATTGGAAAAGTATAGACCTGTTGGATTTCAGCAGATGAAATGAAAACGTCACTACTTGTGCTTTTATCACTTTTTGGTAGGTTACCAATTTCTCCCATGTTGTTTGGCTCGATTGTCGTAATTGACATTATGGATATTTCAATAAGAGTATTTTGATTTGGGCCTATTTTGTCAATTTTACTAATAGGTAACACATAATCTGTACTCACCTGTGTAAACGGATTTATTGGAATCTTCTGCAAACCATATAGAGAATTAACTTTGGTAATTTCCTTTATTGTAGATTTCTCTCTTCCCTTCATGTGATAAAATTCTGCCTCAATGTATTGAGACTCACATGTCTTGAACGTTGCCTTATCACCATATAATGTTCCAACTTGACCATTGAAACAATATTTGAGACATTGATGGTATTATGAAGAGATAACCGCATGCTAATGTAGCTAGGGTCTTCCAAGAAAGACGTTGAAAGCTGATTCTTGATCAACAATCATGAAATCCGAATTGGATACAAGATCTCCAAACTGAGTTCTGAGTGTAACTTCGCCCAGTGGTTCTTGTTCATTTTTATCATATCCTTGTAACCTCATGGTAGAATGAGATAAATCAGATTCTGTGAGGCCCAATCGACGAAGTGTACGAATGGGCATGAGTTTGACTCCTGAACCATTGTCAATGAAAGCTCTTCAGATATCTACACTATTGACTTTTCCAAATAAGTACAGAGGTTTTATGTGCCCATGCACAACATCATCTTCATCTTTAGCAGTAAAAGATATCACTGCATGGCATTCTACAGGATTATTCTCTATGTGATAGAATTCAGCTGCAGCAATTTCACCTTCAAACTTCTGAGGACTTGACAAAGCTTCGATGAGTGCTTCCCGAAGATCTTTTGACAGATTCAAAGCATCCAAAATTGATAAATTGGTTGGAACTTGGGTCAGGTGTTTCAATATATCATACTTTTGATCTAGAGGTCTGCGTTTCTCAACAGGAATATGCGGTTTAGTAGGTACCTTGGAAGCAGATTCTTTGGAAGCTGATGCATCTTGTATTGGGATAGAAGTTGGCAACATCCTTGGTTTTGGAAGATTAGACCGATTAGATCCATTTAACTGATGAGATAAAGAAGATGTAACCTTCAATCGGTCTTCCAAAATAACGGTGCCAGGACTGAGTTGGCTATTGGCAGAAGAAATTTCTTGTTATTTTTTAGCTCGCTGAAGGGCTCTACCACAAGTTTCTTCTGCATACACAGTGCTAGCAGGGGTAGAATTGGAGTAGTGGCTTCAGAAAGATCCACATCTTCCCCTATATCCTGAACCTCTGGAACTTAATCGGATTCCCTTATTTGATACAGGGAATTCAGGCTCATCAAAATTGAAAATACGACTGGAATACAGATCTGTTAATTGAATCATATTTATAGAACCGAAGATTGACTCTTCGTCTGATAAAGACTCTGCATGATTAGCCTATTTAGGCTGTGTCGTTTGATGGGGCGGTGCCCGTGGCTTTGAAGTATATGGAATAAAGTCTGCCAAAGTCAAAGACAATTTAGGCTTTGACACATACTCATCTTCTTCTGATTCTTATTCCTTCTTTGAATCAAACCGTTTCTTTGTGGACTTTCCCTCTGACGAAGAGGGTTTTACCACAATATTCATGGAAGAAGACACAATTTTTTTCTTTAATTGTGTTCGCAAAATGGTATGAGTCCAATTGATTGTCTTTCTGACCATCCAATCATCATACTTCTGTGAATTTCTTCTTTTGACATCTTTCCATTCACCTTCCTCCTCTGGAACTGTAGCAGTAACACATGCTACCTGATTCGAAGAACCATTCAACTTGACTTGTCCCAAATTGAAAATTTTTTACAGGAGGTCTTTGAAGACAAAACACTCATGGATGGGATGCCCCAACATTTGATGAAAGGGACAATAATTGGGATGGTCTTCATCTCCTTCCTTGTTTGGCCTCTTGGGCACTTGTAATTGAACCAAATTATTTTCCAGAGCTGAAATGAAGTAACCAAGAACTTGCTCATTTCGGAAAGAGTATGTCTTACTCTTCAAATCCTAAAATTATTTTCGTCATTTATCTCTTTGATCAATTGGACGAAACGACATTTGTTGTTGGCATTCAGGAGGTGGAGCCCTTCTAGAAGATGAAGGTTTTGAAGTAGAAATAGGTACGGGCGCTTGTTTAAGCATAACTGTAACAGTTTCCGCTTTACCAATTCTCCTTCCTGGAGCATATGGAATTACACGAGATTTAGACTTAGCCTATATAAGGGAATCTTCAATCTGCTGAGCGAGTGAAGTAAGAAATCGAAACCCTCTTGTGTATTTCACAAGGATCAATGGAGTGTGTAATTCATCACGCAAATTTTCCACACAGATTGGAAACAGCTCCTCCTAGGGGAGTGCTAAACTCGGGGAATATGTTAATCCCTTCCAGCGAGCAATGAAATCAGAGACTATTTCATTCTCCCTTTGCTTGCAGTTTGTAATATCGAAAACTGTCATTTTTTTGGAAAAGTTGAGCTGAACTGAAGATGGAATTTTTGGCAAAGATCCTCCCATTCGATGATTGATCGGGATTTCAAGCTTGTATACCATACAAAAGTTGGTCCTTGCTAGGTTCGCCCGAAGCATCTGAGTTTCACTGCTTCTTTCTGCTCTGGAGTTCCCATCATAGGATCACAACAAGACACGTAATGTGTCAAATATTGTTCAGGGCCGCCTGATCCATTGAAAGTAGGGAAAAAAGGGTTTCCAAAACTAGATGGAGGAGAAATTGAATCTACCCATTCAGGGTAAACTTTCATTTCTGGTTGAACATGCGCCCGTTTCCCTTCCATAGTTTATAACTGGGCTATTAATGACTCAATAGTAGTTATTAACTTTTGAGAAACATCCGGTTGAATTTGGTCTTGGGTAGGTGCAATGAATGGAGCTTGGACAGATGTGGTGGTTGGTGCTGCAACTAATGGTAGCACTGCCAACCGTTGTTGTGCTTGACCCGTAGGATTAGACATATGAGGGTGTACTGATAAATGAGTATTTTCTTGATCCATCTCAGTAGCTGCAAAAAATTCCTTCAGCTTTCGGACTCCAGCATTATTAAGAAGAAGACTACTTTAAAGTAGTTCTTCATTCAACCTTCTTAATTTGTTCATTTCTTCCTCTTGTAGTGCAAACATTTGCTCTAATGAGAGCGATTGACCTTCTCCAGAGGAATGATATGTAACCTGATTCTTTCCCCCCCCTTTGTGGGATACTTTTTTGGAGAGAGGGAAGTGGATTACCTAGGTTCTGAGTAATCCTTTGACTTCGTGTACGCACACCTTCTTCATTTGTATCGATGCGTACATTTTCTTGAGTAGGACGCTCTTCATCTGAGTCCCCAGAGTGAGCCTCCTCTGGTGGATTAGCAACAACGTTATTTATAACATTGATTGATTCATAATGCATCTCATCCCTTCTATCAATATTTCTGTGATATTGTCTTCTTTCATGTCTTTGATGAGACATTGTCTTTTGTTGATTCAATCCTTTAGGAACTTATTGACGAGCTATAACTTGGAGAGAATCTCCTGATAATTTGGCTCTTCGTTCCTCTTGGGGCTTCTTCCCCAGTCGATAAAAGACGGACATTCTCTGAGGAGGGTATTGATGATTTGAAAGAGTCCCCAGTCTCGTGAACTGGGGGTTTTCCTGCTGTTTCCGCTCAACTCCTCGAATCCCATTTGTTGATTCTGAGGGTTGGGTTAAAGAAGTCCTCAGTCTGACAAGCTGGGGTGGCCCTTGAAGTGCTATGTTTGAGATATTCTTAAAATATCTCTTAATCTTGTGAATCTTAGTTCGGAAATTAGCTGGATGCATTAACTTGTATCTACTTTTATCACCTGGTTCAACAGACCGTTGGATGATTTCTGAAACTTCTGTCATTTGATGATGTGTTTGCTCCATACGAGAGGCCTATGTAATATTCTCGCCTGCTTGATATAGGAGCAATTCAACAACTTGTTCTCTATATGATTGATTTTATAGGAACTAGTTGAAGCCTGTTCTTGAGCAAGATTTTGATTACAAACAATGCCCATTGACTATGGCCGGCCATGGGAAATAACATTGCATGAGACCATTTTCGTCGGGCTTTGCTGAATGGAAAGCACTGTCAAATGTAGTGCTCTGTGAACACCCCATCCTCTGATATGAACACCAGATGGGGAATTGTAAATTAACTGATGCAATTTTCTTAGTGATCCAAGGCATGAACGTTGAAGGGTTCTCTTCTGCTTTTCAGCCTTCGGATACCGAGAGACTGATAGAGATACCAAATCAATCTGACGTTGTAGCCCTTCTATTTTCTTAAGATGATTTTCATATTCATCATAAGATAATACCTTCTTCTTCAATTGACAAATAGTTTTCCATATGTTGAGATGAATATCATGGACTTCATCTTCTGTCAACATTTTTGGAATGTCATACTGGGAGTCAGCCAAAGGCCAAAAAATTACCGGTACCTCACTTTCCGCCAGTTTTCCCTCATGTTCAGCATTTCCTCATCATCATTAAATGAAGATTATTCTACCTATTTTGACCAGAGTTGGTGTTTCTTTGTTGCTTCACCAGATTCAACAAGATTGGTAGAGAGATCATTGATCAAACTAGAAGATGCATGACTTAGGGGTGGTTCGGAGAATGACCTACACCCTGGGCTATCTTCTGATTGAGAAAGTATTTCACTTGCTAGTGATAAAGCATCATACATGACTGGTTTCACATTTTCAAATGCCTCAATATAAGAGGGCTTTCTCGGCACTACATTGTCCACTGAAGTATTTTCCAGGCAATGTGAATCACTACTACAGAGAGGACTTTCGTAGTGAAATTTATCATCATGGGGAGGACCACCATAATGGGTTACAGCAAAAGATGAGATCTCTTACTCCTTGGTCTTATGACCACACAGAGGGTTCCTGTGGCTCTCATCTGAAGACGAAACTTCAATATTGACCGAATTTTCATAAAGCAAGCCTTCATGAGGATGTTTCTGTTGAAGACCATCAGATTTAATGTTCCCATTATTGGGAATTGAGGTAGTAGAATCTTGAATTCCAACAGATAAATGTCTGAGGGCTTCAAGAACTCCAGCATCGAGCAAGGCCTTGTTACAGATTGGCCTTTGATCTCCTGACTGTGCTAGGCAGATCTTTTTCTTAGATTCCTTCTTACTCACTTTGGAAACCACTTGTTGACGAAAGTGGTTTCTCTGAGCAGGTGTATGTGCCTGATCAGGAAAGATGGTCAGGTTAGGCTGATGATCTTCACTCAAATCAGGTGTATGTCCCTGACATGGTTGTCCGTATGATATGGGGGAGTATTCCCCATAACCCTCTTGGACTGGAACATATGTGTGTGTCTGTTCCGGAGTGAATCGTTGATGTGTCACTCCATTACTAGGGATAGATTTATGTGCCTTTCCCTAAGACGATGCTGACGCTATTATGATATTTTGATAAGCATCCAGAATATGAGTAGGAATTTTGTTCTATTCTTTCACCATTGACAAAATATGCTTGGTGACTTCAGCTGCCGGAACGGGGATATATGTCCATTCTGGGCTTGGAGTAGGTGTATGTGCCGGCTCCTATCCTCCTTTTCCTATCAGTGAATCCTGACATTACTCAAGTGTTGGGGTAGAGAGTTGAGTCTGCCTCCTGTTTGTCGTCAGAGCTTTCCGACTGACTTCTTAGTGCGCTACCAAGTGAGACTGTTGGTAGGCTTGATTAGTATTAGCAGGTGTATGTGCCTTCTGATTACACTTTTCCAAACGCGGTTGACAAGATCCATCATATATAGTCAGGTGAGCCTGCTGACTAACTAATGATGTATAGGCAACTGCATGTTCCTTCCTATAGTACTCCGCCAGAATTTCATGGCGGGATTGGCGTGATGCTGTCAGACGAGTCTGCTGGACAGCGGAAATAAAAAATGTAAGTGTGTGTGACTTCTCATTGTTCGCCACCATGTTAGGTTGGTGGACTTCTCCAGAGATGGCAGGGATGAGAACCTGCCCATTGTTAACCGGATTCCACCTCTGGCGGTTCGTCTTGCCTGCTCGGATTCGAGGAACCTGATCCAAACGCCTGGAGTATGTACCCTCATCATGTTAAGGGCGCACTACCACGCGAGTCTGGCGGGGATTATTGATGGGAGCCCTCGGGAAGGACTCATGTATTTTTGAATTAAGGTCCTGAGGGACCTACTCATTCACTTCCTCAGAGTAAGGGAGTGAATGGAAATTGCGTTCCGGGGATAACGACCCGAAACGGTTGGAGACGGTAGTCAGCACCGCCTACCTCTTGATCACTGGTCATCGTTGTCTAGATGACCTGTGTGAGTTGTTCACTTAGAGGGCCGGTCGGGCAGCCTCCAGAGTTGGGATGGTACCGTGTTGACGGTACTCCTTAACCAGCGCATTTGATACCCAGCGTTGAAGACACTGAGTAGGTGATGTCATCCTCAGAGGAGATGACGATCTAGTAGGAATAGCAGTAGTGGTATTTGCAGCAACAGTATTCACAAGTGTGAATTTGAGAGCAGCCATTATGGAAATACAGAAGATCTTGTAAAAGAGTGCATTTTTGATATAACATATGTAATCAAGATAAATTCTGCCACTTCATCCTTTGGATGAGAACACATGTCAATGATTGTTTTTGTTAGCCCTATTATTGAGTTTTAAATAGGGGCTTAACAAATAGGTAAAACATCATTTTAACTTGGTTAAGGATTCACGTCGGGTTCACCATTTTTTGTTTCCCTCGGAATTCGGGGATGACCTCCGGGATGGGAGATTCAAACGTTCCAATCGGTTTCTAACGGGTTTGTTCGTAGAACCGGAAATATCCAATGATTCCACATCCATTTGGACCTACTTTCCAAAGGTAGGTGCTCATTAGCTTGTGGACTAATGAGGCTTAGGAATTTGCATTGGTCGAGAGGATGGGAGTTTGGACTCATCACTCCTTTTTGAGTGGAATTATTGTCTACTCCGGGACTCTCTTTATAGATTTAAGTTATGTTCGTGAATCCTTATTACATTACCATGTATAAAATGATATTTCCTTCAGTTTTGACAATATGTAAGAAATTTAGAGAATCTTTTATATATATTTGAGGTTCTTCATCAATAGAGAATCAGCTGTATCTATTTAGAGATTCTTTGTCAATGGTATCCTTCAAAACATTTATATAAAAGTCTCTTGGTCATTATGATAACCAGGCTGGTTTTAAAGCCACTCATTGGGGCACTTGAAGTTTATTGTCATTCAAAAGGATATGGATTATTTCATAGTTGGTATCGAACCCATAGATGGGCTACCTACGTATCCTTTGTTTTGAAAAAGGAATCAGAACCCACGTAGTTCGAGTAAGGGAGTAGGATGTTTATGATTGATGGCTCAAAGAAGTATTTCATAATTATTTTTACTCTCTAAGCTCACGTGAGTCATGCTCGGTGTGAGAAACAATAGGTATTGGTAATAAAATAGACAATTGGGCCATGAAAGATGTAATCATAACAAATGGCTTGGGGCTTATGTATGTATGACTTCCCAGATAAATGAAGATTTGGATTTACTTTAGGGAGAAAATACAAGAACAGGGTCCATAATGTTATATGTGCTTCATGGAGATTTGAATACCCTAACTTGGGACTTATTCCTGAAAAGGAAACCCAGATTAGGAGAGTATTGATGATTGGGTTTTACTCCTGAGAAGGAATCCCAAATCAACGGTAAATTAGGACTGGTTAAAGAGAAATTAAGGGACTTCGGACTTACTCCTGAAAAGGAAGCCCAAATTTATGACTGGGGCATATTCCTAACAAGGAAGCCCAGGTTTAGGGGACTTGGGGATTATTCCTGAAAAGGAAGCCCAAGAATTATGATTGGGACTTACTCCTAACAAGGAAGCCCAGGTTAGGGGACTTGGGGCTTACTCCTGAAAAGGAAGCCCAAAATTATGACTGGGACCTATTCCTGATACAGAAGCCCAGGTTAAGGGATTATGGTTTGGGGCCTACTTTTGAGGAGGATGCCCAATATTATAACTGGGGATTATTCTTGAAAGGAGACCCAGGTTGAAGGACTTATAACTGGGGATTATTCCTGAAAAGGAGACCCTGGTTAAGGATTCTCTCATCTTAAAGGATGAGGTTGAATGAATGAACTCTCAATCTTTAGTGACATAAAGATATGTAAATCACTATGTTTTGAGAGATATTCCACAGAATTCCTTTCAGAAAAGGAAGTCAAATCAAGAAATCATTCCATAAATGGCATTGAAGAGTGTCTTGAAGACTGAATCTTGAATAGGAAAGGTGTAATGGCTTAAGAGGGGTAAAATGGGCAAGATGGGCACCCAAAAAAGGAAGGGGTGTGCAAGTCTTTGAAGGCGCGCAGGTATTGCATGGGTGTGCAAGTATTGGTCGCGCAGGTATACCTGTGCGATATGTGTGGGGTACTTGCACGATGTTCAACCAGAATTGAAATACTTGAGCGACTCTTTATTAAAGCCTTTAGAATCCTCTTGAGGTTCTTCCAGAAAAGAGACGCGCAAGTTATATCGAATGAGTAAGGCGGCGCGCAAGTGTGGCCACTTCCCTTAAGGGCTGGCCACTTAGGCGCACAAGTGTTGATGAGTTTCAACACTTAGGCTTTCCTCCCTCTCTTTAGATCTTCCGTTCTAGGTAAGAAATTACCTTAGAAGTGTTCCGGAAGGTTTTAGAAGAGACTTGGGCATCGGGATCATCAATCCAAGTTTCTGGAAAAGTATCCTCCCTCGAATGGGGGGCCCACATGGTCTATTTATAGGCAGGAGAAGACCCCGGGCGGTTACCGGGCGGTTATCACTTAGGTCGCGCATGTTCACTTGCGCGACAGTCATATAACTTGCGCAGCAAAGGTGCTTTTGATCCCTTGTTCATGCGTTTGTTGATTTTTGATATTTTCTTCAAAGTTTGAATCATTTTGAGCTCATACATTCCCCTTTTCCGATCTTTAGATTCTGTAACAAAAGGAGCGTCAACAGGTATAAATATGTATTTAGTAATGTTAAAAAAATTATATATCGAAACTATTTTATATATTTATTGTTCTTAATTTTACATAAATCATACAATATTTTTTAATATGAATGAATTTTAAAATTATATTATTGAGGATAAATAATATATAATTTCATTTAAGGCATAAAATTTTATTTTAATAAATCATTCATTTTAATGGTCTGTCCAGTTTTATTATATAAAGCTATAAATATTTGGGATTAAACATGGTAATTTATAATGTTAATATGGATAATATAAAAGGAATATTTTATTTCATATTTGATAATAAATAACAATAAGAATATTTATTATTTTAAAAATATATCTTTGTATAACAATGGTTTACATTATATATTATTTTTTAATTTAAAATTTAAATACATATTTTTATTAAATTGATTTTGAAAAAAATGAATTTTAATTTTTTAATGATACTTAAATTATTATGTTATGATTAATTTTTTTGAACGGAATTATTTTTAGGTGAATTCTACAATATAATATATTTGTAATTTCCGTGAATATTATGTCGTCCCATACATATTAGAATGACATAGAAATTTATGAAACATTTTTTCTAAAAAAATATATTTTTACTATATAAAATTAATCATTTTTTGTAATTATGTTTAAATTATAAACCTATATTTGGAAATTTTTAACCTATGTTATATTATTTTCCAAAAAAATGTTTATTTATATTATTAATTAATTATTTTAAAATTAATTTTTATCAATTCCAGAAATTTCATTTTTCAAAAAGGATTTTATATTTTTTATAATATTATAAAAAATAGTAGGCAAGTTAAATTTCATATATAGTCTTAAAATAAGTGACTTTTGATAATGAACATGTTACCATGGTATAAATAAATAATTATAAAAAGGTAATTAAAGGAGGAATGTCCCAAAATATCTCAAAAAATAGTACCTGATTTGTGTGGATGAGAGGATTATTTACCAAGATCTATCCCCTCTAGATTATAATCAATTATTGAATCCTATTTCATTTTAATGTGACATGATTTTAATATAATGTGGTGAGTATTTAAAAAAGGCCATCCGCTCTCACTTATAAATATCCCTTCATTACCCCACTTATCGTCACCCATAAATAATATTATCTGTATCAAATTCTATGAAAACTCTCCCCAAATATCACTCTCTCTCGTGTTATATAGGTTACAGTCTCACCAAAAGGCAATTCATTGAATGCTCAATGAGTTCTCTTGAGGGTTAGAGTACAAAAACTTAATCATAATTTTATTGTTTATATTCTATCATTTCCACTATTAATCCCTCAAAATATACATTACCAATGAATAAATATTGAAAAAAGTGAAATAATATATTTAAATTATAGTATGTTTCATGAGTAAACAAATCCATTTATCCTCCAAAAGTTTTAAAAATTAAAATTTCACAAGTGTTACGTGAGGACTTCTACCTCTATAAACGATGTATTTCATTTTCATCCCCACCTTTCATGGAATTTCATTAAATATATATTATTAATATATATATGTCGTCAAATGTTTTTTAAATTATGAAAAGGGTAAATTATCATTATAAAGTAATCCATGTATATCAAAAA
Source organism: Viscum album (assembly GCA_963277665.1). NCBI lineage: Eukaryota > Viridiplantae > Streptophyta > Magnoliopsida > Santalales > Viscaceae > Viscum > Viscum album. The sequence continues at coordinate 192,516,442 of OY728126.1, forward strand.
AAACTATAAAGAACTTTGTTATAGATTTTTTTTCTCATGAACAATGGGCATCGATTCCATAAAATTAATATGAGGATAAAAAAATAATTTAAAAATTAAATAACTTTTTAAACATTTGAATGAATAACATTGTATAAAATGATTTATTGTATAGTTTTCTTTATAAATCATGTGTGAAACTATCAAAATCCCAACATATGATAATGAAAATAAATATTCAATAGCTTATAGATGTATAATTTATTATTATAAATAAATAATTTAATATTTATTACATATGAATAAGGTTATTAAATAAGTTATTATGATGATTATTTCAATATATAGAATTCTAAAGAACTTCCATGGATTTTGAAAGTAAATGTTAGGGCTACGTTGTCTAAATTTTAATTTCTCGAGGAATGTTCCCCAATAAGAACTGTGTTTTCATTCATATGGTGTAATTATTACTGTATTAATTTATTTTAACAATTTATTTCATAGTATTATTTTTATTTAGATAATATGCCCATTTTATTTCTTTCTATGGATTATGATTCATAAACTACTAATATCATAAGGGTTTTGTCATGTCAATTTTTTTCTTGGAGACATATTTCATATTCACCACATGACTTGTTTTATGTTGTTTATATACTACCATGTTATGTATTTTATCCTTCTATTAATGTAATTAAATGGTATTTAAATTCCATAAAAGGATGGAATTTCATGGCCTATCGAATTCAAATGATAGTAATGTTACAAAAGACTTATTTAACTCAAATTTCCTTCATTGAGTTTTAATTTTTCTTCATGAATTTAATTATTATATTATTATTTTCTTCCAAATTATTATTTTTATGTGTTAAATTACCTTACAATCTAAGGAAAATGAATTTTTATTCAAAAATTATCCATTTCTGATGTTTTTTTATAAAAGTATAATGTTGTTATGAATAATTTTAATCCTCTCAAATGATAACTTTCTCTTCCATGCCCATAATATTTCATCATGCAATTGTTATTATTTATTATGTTTTAATAATAATATGTAATATTTCTATAAATATTTATATTTATATTTCAAAAAATTAAAAGGAAACATTATTAGTGATTTGAATGATATTATTTTCTATAAATAAATTTTAAAATATTGAAATGGGTTTTCCATTCATTAAAAAATATTTTATTTTCCAATATATATTTTTTGTAAAAACCATTATATTCTTTCAAAAATCATGTTTTTTACTTTTTTTAAAATTTTTATTGAAAAAAAATTCATGTTACTATCTTGAAAAATGATCTATTTCTCATTGATTAATAACTTCATCTATTATAATAATGGTAAGAATTTTTTTTCTAAGAACTATTTGTCACTTAAAAATAAATTTTTCTCTATTCAACCAAGAGTTTTATCTCTTATAAATATATGTTCAACGAATCACCATCCCAATTTGATACATTATGTTTGTGACATATTATATATATATATATATATAAATTAATCTGATACTTGATTTCATTTTATGTGGTCTCACATGGAAATGATAAGGAAATTATCTTCTTTTTTTAGGGAACTTCGGGGTATGATATATGATTTCATTTATATAGACCATGTGTTTATGGATTATAATTATGTGATTGGTGGGGTCATATATATGCATTGAATGGTATTCATATTGTTTTAAAATATCACAATATAATAATGTTGAAAATAGACATGATGTGGTTAGATAAGTGTATATTATATTCTACAGAATTGATTTTATTCTCCATATTCATATTATTATGCATAGACATACTGCTACTAGCTCAAAATATTTAATCAAATTTATCTTAATTTTTTATTTTCTCTAACTCAAAATAAATAATCCTTAATACCATGTTTTCATGTTTTTCCTTAATGAGTTTTCGAACTAACTTGTTCTTATGTTTTTCATTTCCTTATGTTATGAAGATAATTATTACATATGAGATTTTTATAATGTAATTTAATGCGTTTTAATTATTGATTAACATTTAATGTATTTTAAATGAATTTTTTTTATATAACTAGTCTCTAAAGTCTCTAATACTTTGGGTTCATGGGTGTGATTTATCCTAATATAAAATGAATCATCTTATGGAGTTATGTATAATACATGGATGTTTAAATTGGGTCACCTCATCTAGTATCAAGGTAGGGTTTCAATTTTTTTTGGATTGGCACTGGATAAAATTAGTGAATACCCTATGGATAATCCTTAGTATAGGAAAAATTCTAAAATTATGGTAAGGAATACATTATTTTGATTCTTCGAAATATCATCCCTTTCTAGAAACGAAAAATTGTATATGTTATATAGAAAATATAAACATAAGGGTAATAACCCCAAAAATGGTTGGTTGGGTATTAACTCAATGTTCACACTGTGTAAAAAAATGGACCTAACCAGAGACCTATTTCTAAACATCGAGGGTTATGATTTGGTTGATTCACATGAACTTTATGAACCATTATGAAGTATTTATGTTTAATTTGATTAAATAGTATATAATTTGTTATGTTATAAACCACAATAATTTAATAGCTGTAGGTAATCCATATTGAATCATAAAGGTCCATAGGCAGGGTTATGAATGTCATTTATGAGTTAGTTTTTCAATATTAAATATATAGTGTTTTATTGTATACATTTCATGATTTAACTATTAATATACCCCAAAATTATTTTTAAAGTAATGTATTAAATATAGAATAACCGAGTTCACAATGGTTTCCATGGACATATATGGTGACTACCCTAAAGAGTAACAAAATGTGATAGTAGTTTTGTTAAAAAAATATTAATGTTATTCGTGACCACATTTCTTTTTTTATGAAAACATATTTGAACATATTTAAATTGATCAACCCCCTTAGGTAAAAGTATACTTTCATAAATGTTAATGTGATAAATATTTTGAAGTAAGAGTATTAATTTTCTTATATATTAATAATATTGAAAGGAGAATCCAAGGACATATAACAGATGAACTAAAATATTTTTTCTTTGTGGTAATGGAGGTCATTGAGAAACTAATAGATGATGAGAAATGAAGAGTTCAGAAAATAAGGTAGGGGAAAATATGTTCTTCCTATGCTTCCACAGACAATTTAGTGTTTTAAATGTAGTGAGTTTGGGTATTCTTAAAATAGATTACCCAATACAAGGTATAATATAGAGAATATACCTCATCATCCACTGAGGTCTAGTGAATGAGGATGATCCTATATAATGACTAGCACTAAATTGGATTGTTATAATTAACTGATACGGATCCCCCTCTCCATATTTTTTTATACCCTATTAGATTTTTATTATAGATACTCCATCATATCGAGGAGTTTTTCAATGAGCATAAAATCATCACCCAAATGATTATATGTAGAATTTTCGTAGAATACCTCTAGTTGTATGATTTCCCAAGTTCTTATTTTTGGTAATGTGCTTCATTATTATTTTTCTATTCTAAATTTAGATAAATTTGATGTGATTTTTTATGGGAATTACTATCTCCATACATATTCCATATTGATTACCAAAATAATTATATCATATTTCATATTTCAAATCACCCTTTGATCATCTATTATATTAATTATCACTATGAACCCTCTATAAAATAAATTAATCCCAGTATATTTTACACCATAGGAAAATAGAGACTTAAAATTAAAAATGTCACAACCCATGTCAACAAGATGATAATTTTTTTAGTAGTCCTTACTGATTATAATAATAAATACATGTGTTCTTCATCTAGTTTAGTGTTAGGATGTGTCATATAATAATATGTTTCCATAGTTGTGTATTAGTGAGGAAAAAGTAAATTGGAAGAACATGTGTTGGCCTCTTGGGATATTCATTTATATGATAAGTGGACTTGATGGGTATGGAATGTGTTGTGCTTTGATGTAATGAAAGGGCTTATGGGAGACCCACGGGTTAAGATGACTAAGTTAATGACCCAAGGATGTCACGTCATAGAAGATGGTAATAGAGCTGATGCCCATAAAAAATGTAGTGGAACTTCCTATTTTTAAGGATTATTGTAAAAATGAAGGTTCCATTACTTATGTGTGGGACAGGGTAAACCCCACAGAAAAGTCAGGCATAAATGGATAAATGTTATTACACGTGTCAACATAGTGTACCTTTTTTAAGGATCATAACCGATTAAAACATCATAGTTAATCATGCATGTCCTAGAATAGTGTCATAATGGATGACCTACAGGGATGTTTCTCAAGGTGTGTGTGTGTGTGATGAAAAATCACACATGATGAAATTATGATTACTTATAGGGACACCCATTAGATTGATAGGTGACCACATTAGGTAATGTCATGTGGTGAGTTAAGAAGGCAACGAATGTTTTAAAGGTGACCTATGGGGTTAGATGACAAGGTTCATGAATTGAGGATGAAATTTTGGGACACAATATGAGTATTAGTAAATAATAATGATGGAATATTATCTCCAGTAGTTTGGAGGAAACAATATTTTATAGATATTCCAATTATAATGAAATTGATGAGTTTAATAATCAATCCTATAATTTTGATGTTGAAATCTAATTAGATATTATATATTGTTCCTTGTTTAACATATATACAATATTATAAAATTTTCATATTAATTTATAAGTAAATTTACCTTGATGGAATTTAGTTATGGTGGAATAATTTAACACTAAGTGATTTTATCATCTAATTACCTTAAAAAATTTAATGTTCATGTGATTGTTTTATAGATTACTCTGAACTAAACCAAACCAAGATACATTTAATTTATTTAAAAATATTACAATGGGAGAGAAATTAATTATTTAAATTAAATATAATACAATTTTAAGAAATTTACAAGAGTAATAAACATCGAATCCTTCCATTTTAGTACATAACTTTTCAATATAATGTATAAACAAATGCTCATAAAAAGATTAGTTTCCTCAGAAAAAGGTAAATAACAAATTTAAAATTAAATTATTATTATAATCTACCTATAAGTCATCATAATATGCTTTTCCTATGTTAATTTACAAAATCTTTTAACCTTTGGATATACATAAAATCAGTGGATGAGCATAAGTCCTAGTAAGAGAAACACAAGGGAACAATTTAATTTGGATCATGAGGATAATCAATAAGAAATGGGTCAAAAAGATAATGTCATAGAATGAGGAATATCATAACAATAATAATATGAATAATAACATAGGAATGTGGCTAAAACATTTTGGTTTTACATTCTTAATCATATCACCTAGGTTTGTCAAATTGGTCTTAGAAAAATTACCATGGTCATTCACTAAGGTATTGTAAAATATGTCATCCCTAGAGGTTAAATTCATTACCCAATACTTTTTATCAATATCACGGAGAACCCTTCATGTTTAATAATAAATTTTATCAACATAATTCATAATAAAAAATTTCATAAATAACCTTTTTATAATAAAATAAATTGGTTTTATATAAGAATCAAGGTGTTTTAAAAAGTAATTATTAAAGTTAAGATCTTAAGGTAATTATTAACACTTGAAAATTATGGTGGGATTCATGTATATTAATCATAGAATAAAATAGAAAATTTTAATACCTAGGTGAATGAACTATGATATGAAGCAGGAATGATTATTCAAAAGGGAAAATAAGATAATTTTTTGAGAAATGGAGAAATATTTTTAGAGAAAAATTCAGCAACTTACTGGGTATGGAACATAGTTGTAGAAAAAATTAAAATGAGATGGAAAAGGGGTATACTATTCATAAAAGACTATTAATAATGTATAAGGATAGAATAAAATGGATAAATGAACATACATTGGAAATTTTAAATACATACCACATAAAAAGTACACTTGGAAGGAACAGTTAAATTAAAACTTCCCTTACCATGACAAGTAACTCCTAAAACTCAAAGATTGGTACATTGGGGGCTTCAGGACCCAATGGGTGGACTCTATGGGAGGTAAAAATATCATTGCGTCATATATAATGAAAGAGGTGTGAATTTAAATAGAGAAATGGGTGGGTATTTAATGAAAAATTTGGGGAATTGTTTATTCATTTCCTTGCACACATAGGTGGTGGTAAATGAAAAACCATGTGGTTTCCCATGGTATTTTCACATGGTATTAGAAACATGGGACACCTATTGTTATATATTAATAAAACAAGTATTCGAGAACAGTATATTACACATTACATAATTATGATGTCATTAAACCTATTGAAAAACTCGAACTATATTTTTATTATTCACTGAAAAAACAAATATTTTAAAAAATACACATAAATTAACCCTATTCTAATGTTGATGTGAATATTTCAAAAATTAATATTTAATTTATCATAATTGTAACGTCCTAGATTCGGGTGCAACTCCATGGTGCCCTGAACCCAGTTGGGCACATGACCTCAAGAGAATTTCCCCAAATGCCAGAGGCTGCCGACTAGCAGTGAGGGCCCAGGTCTGATAGTGGGGAAACTATGCCCTCATTTGTCAAAGTGTAGCGGATTGGAATAAAAGATACAATATATAAAAATATAGGAAGAAGTAAAACATGCATAACATAAATGAACAATTACAGTAAAAGAGAACCAACAATTATATAGATAATGATGCAACATGTCCCATAGTTCTAAGAAAACGTCCAAAACATGTTACACAACAATAAAATACAATGGAAAGTACAGGTACAACAACCAAATAAAAACATTGCAAAAGGAACTCAGTAGAATCACAACCCTAAGCTCGGTCTCATTATCTCCAACTCCTATACAATAATCAAGTACCTATATTGGGGCCTTTTCCCTTATCCACACCTACAGCAATATAGTCTGTTTGGGCCGAAGACATGACCAAAACAGGGTGTGAGAAATGAATCCCAGTAGGCACCCACCAAAGGTCTGTGCCCAACTGTCAGTGTAAATGTGAAATAGTAGTGTACAGTAGTAAATGCAATAAACTATGTTGTACACAAAAGTAACTTATTGTACTAGTTATATTTTTATTTTTAATATTCATTTGATCGTTCAATATAAGGAAATCACCATAATGAATTTCTAAGTAAATGCTTAGTGTCCTCAGGAACATAAACCCTTACCCTCACTTAAAGTGAATCCAAACCCATAGGAATCTACCCACAGGAATATCGAAAAATACCCACAGGAGTATGAGGTGTCGCCCATAGGCACAGAATTTACTGCCCACAGGCACGAAATAAGTTTCCCTCTGGCTGAACAAAGCATTTACCAAAGGCTAATCACAACACTGCCCTCAGGCTAAACAGGTAATCGGGCCATGCCCAATATATAAACAAGCAATTTATATAAAATTCCTCTCAAGGTAATTTAAAACATTCTAGAATTTACGATATACCCTCGAGTAACCTGGCCAAATGGATAAACAGAGGAACACACCCTTGGGGTGGTCCTGGATCTAATTAGTGATCCCAAACAGCAGTTTTACAATTTCATTAAATTATATATGCAATTCTAGGTATTTAAGATATCCAAGGCCTCAGCCACACGACACCCCAACATGGGTTCATTGCACAATGGTACACAAAAACGCACAGCAGTTGGAAGTTAAACACTAGACCACACACCTCAATCTCCCCTGATCAGTACACATGAAGGACGATCCTTGAACTTTCCAAGAACAATGTAGATATGATGTAAAAGAATTCTTGTTCCCTTGGGAAATAATTGGTAAGAACGACTCAAGGAGAGTGGAGGGATTACCCGTACGGTTCCAACGAGATCGATAGAGGCGGAATCGGATTCCCAGTGCTCGATTGGGTGATCTCCAAAGCTCCGGCCATCCTCCAGAGCTCTCCTCCAGTTCTAAGCCATATCTATTAAAAGAGGAGGCTACTGCCCATTTTAAGTGAAAAAATATACTACACTGCATGTACTATTGAGTACACGGCGTGTACTTTTCATTTTTAAATGATCCTAGGGAGGCTTCTTTCCACTACAGCTTTGTTCATCTGTTGGTATGAGTGTACGGCGTGTAATACCTGAGTACACAGTGCGTACTGTCACTCACCTTGCGGCTCCCTTCACCACCTTACAAATCACCTGCCGACTAAATACATGGCATGTAAATAACATATACACTTCATGTAGTGGGTTTTTATATCCATCATCGTTGACAGGGCTACATGCCCTGTGTACTCATTCCAAATGGCCAAAGTACTTGTTTTGTGGAGAAGTACATGGCGTGTAGTCACAAAATTTTGGGTTTTCTTGCATTTTCCTTATTTTCTCAAAAACACTTAGGGGAAAGAGAAAAGAAGAAACTCGTACCTCATGAATAAGAACTGGGTTCTTACAAACTTCCCCCCTTAAAGAAATTCATCCATGAATTTCCCTTCTAAGGTTTGTGAATGTAAAGCTCAGAAAAACTCTGGCCACTGAGCATGTATTTTGGTCTCTCGCTCCTAGGATTCATCCTACACTTGTCCATGCTTCCATAGCACTCGTATGAGAGGAACTGAATGACCTCAAAAAACATTCGTGATCCTATCCATGATACGAATCGGATGCTCCTCAAAGGATGCATTGACTTGTAGCTCAACCTCCTTGGGCTGAAAGATTTGAGATGGGTCTGAATGATAACAGTGCAACTGAGATACATAGAAGACATCGTGCATGGCTCGGTACCTCTATAGTAACTGCAACAGATAGGCAACCAGCCTGACTCTCTCCAGAATCACAAATGGCCCCACATAACTCGGTGAAATTTTACCTTGTCTCCTAATCTGCATGTGTCCCAACCTCGATGAAACACGCACGAAAACCTGATCCCCGACTATGAACTCCAAGGGTCGTCTGTGGCGATCAGCATAAGATTTCTGACGAGACTATGCTGTAGCCATCCGCTTTTGAATCAACTGGACCTACTCAGAATTCTCCTGCATGAAACATGGTCCTAATAATGATGCCTCACTTGCCTCCATCCATCACATAGGTGATCGGCATTGCCAACCATATAAATCCTTGTAAGGTTCCATCTTAATATTTCATGAAAACTATTATTATATGAAAAATAAAATAGGGGTATATGCTTCCCACAAGATCCCCCAAAGTCTAGGATAAATGCACACATCATGTACTCTAGCACATGTATCGTACGCTCTGATTGACCATCGGTCTGAGGGTTGTAAGCTATGCTCAGAAGCACTTGTGTACCCAGTGCCCTCTGAAAACCCTTCCAAAAACGAGATGTAAAATCGGCGTCCCTCTCGGAAATGATATAACTAGGGACTCCAATAAGACGTACGACCTCTCAGATATACAACTTTCTGATCTTGTCAACTCTGAAGGTCTCCTTGATCGGCAAGAAGATACCTACCTTTGTGGGTCTATCAACAAAAAACCACATGGCATCATTGCCTCAAGGTGACCTCATAAACCCAGTAACGAAGTCCATCGCGACATCATTCCCTTTCCACTAACGAATGGGAAACTGTTGTAACAGTCCGGCTGGCCTCTAATGCTCTGCCTTCACCTGCTGACAGGTGGAACATCTCGTAACAAAACCAGCTACTTCTCTCTTCATACCCGGCCACCAGTACTGACGTCTCAAGTCATGGTACATCTTGGTAACTCCGGGATGAACTGCCCAAGATGAAGAATGAAACTCCCGCATCAACTCCTCACGTATATCCCCTGGAACCCACACCAGTCCATGGAAATGCAATACCTCATCATCGCCTATAGTCTATCCAAGAGGAGGGTCCTCACTAGCCACTGACTCTCGTAGAACTAGGTCATCTGAATAAGATAGTTGTCTCATCCTCACTCTATTTAGGAGGGTAGAAGTCACAACTACAGAAGAAAGATAGGTTATCCCCTAACTGTCGTGAACCCCCAAATTCATATCAGAGAACAAAGACATTAGCTGCCACTCACCACTGGCCTCATAAACTGTCTATCTCTGAGTCTTCTTGCTCAATGCATCAGCACCTGCATTACCCTTAACAGGTGTATAGGAAAGTTCAAAATCGAAGGACTGATGTTATTCGACCCACCTTCACTGCCTCAGATTCAATTCACACTGAGTAAAGATATACTTGATACTTTTGTGGTCAGTGAAAACCAAAAAATTATCTCCCAAGAGATAATGTCTCCAACATCGTAACTCATGAACAACTGCAACCAACTCAAGGTCATGTGTCGGGTAATTCCTCTCATGTGGCCTCAATTGCCGAGACCCGTACGCAACTACTCGAGCACCCTGCATCAACACATCAACCAACCCAATACCTGATGCATCACAGTAAACTGTATAGCTTATTACCTACTTTGGAAGTATCAGGATTAGTGTTAATTTCAACCTTCCCATCAGCTCCTGGATGGCTGTCTCGCAAGCTTCTGTCCAAACGAACATCACACCCTTCTTAGTTAAACCCGTCAATGGCGCTGCTAAGCGGGATAAGTCTTGTATAAAACACCATTAGTATCCAGGAATACCCAAGAACCTCTATATCTCAAACACGTTCTTAGGTTTATCCCAAGAAACTACTGCTCTCAACTTCTCTGGGTCTACTGCAACTCCCGCCTCTGAGATGATATGACCCAGGAAGTGAATCTGGTCCATCCAATAGTGGCACTTTGAGAGCTTAGCATATAGCTGATGCTCTCTCAGTATACTCAGCATGATCTCAAGACGGGTGGCATGGTCATGTCGAGTGTGAGAGTACACCAAGATATCATCCACGAATACTACCACAAAAGAATCTAGAAAGGGATGGAACACATGATTCATCAGAGCCATGATAACTACTGGTGTGTTCGTGAGTCCGAACGGCATAACCAAGTATTCATATAGACCATACCTACTCCTGAAGGATGTGAGAGGTTTATCAGATGGTCTAACGTGCAACTGATGATATCCAGATATCAATTAAATCTTTGAGAACACTCATGCACCTCAAAGTTGATAAAAAATATCATCAATCCTTTGTAAGGGATCTCGGTTCTTGATCATCAACTGGTTCAGCTTCCGATAATCCACACAGAGTCTGAGGGTATCATCTGCCTTATTCGCAAAAAGGACAGGAGAACCCCAAGGAGAAGTACTGGGTCAGATAAAACCCTTTGACTATAACTCCTCCAACTGTCTCTTGATCTCCTGTAACTCAGGTGTAGCCATCTTATAAAGAGGAATTGACACCTGTGCCGCTCCAGGCACAATGTCAATAGAGAAATCCACATCATTCTCTTGAGGTAGACCTGAAATGTCTTCCGAGAAGACATCCCTGAAATGATCAACCACTAGAGGGAATTCCTTCTGACAAGTCCCATGATCATCTAGATATACACTTGTAATTTGGGTTGTTGTACTATAATTATATAGGTCTAATAATATAAATATTATAATATATAGAAATTATATAAATCATTTTATTCATTTATTGGAGTCCGTGGTGGAAAATAATAACATCGGTTTGGAATACGTAGTCCACCGTACACATAAATGATGATTTTGTATCCAATTTAATGGAAGAGGAGAATAATTTAGGTTACACAATTAAAATAATAATATTGAAATATATTTATGATATTCATATTATTATATCATAATTTTCTAATAAAAATTTATGATGTGGGAGCAATAAATTAAAAAAAATGATCGGTCCAGAACAATACCTCATCATCGAATACAACTTTTTATTTTCACCAAATGTATTCTAAGGTTATATTTATGACCAAAATATTTATTCTAAGAAAATATTATGTAAATAATAATGTTATTTGGCCTATTCATGGTTGGAAAAATGGATTTTTTGTGTGAAGCGGAGATGATAGTGGGTGGCCTTTTGTATGTAATGTGAGTGGAACACTTGTAAATTTTGAAAATAAAAAGGTATATCCATGTTTTTTACATTCCAAAAGGGTCCATTTGAGAATTTTATAGGTTATAAGGCTACAATATGGCCATAAAGTTCATATTTTAAAATAATATTGGTCATTTTACCAATTATCTTTTTATTTCAACCATCTAGTAAACCCATGTTCAACTTAACCCCAATAATTAGTTTTCTCAACTTTTAAAATTCTAATATGTAAAAAATTAGTATCAAATAATTATAAAATATAAAATATGAAATATCAAAATATGGAATAAAATTTTCTATATTCTATATATATAATTATAAATACTTAATTAAAAATTATGCCTATATATGAGATGAGAAATTAGTTTTACATAGAGAAAATGATTAAAGTTTTAAAAAGTTATTATACCAAAATTCTCTTTGAAATTTATTAAAATGACACAAATTTGATTAATTGATATGTAAATAAAATAATTTCCATTTGAAAACCATAGTTTAACAATTATTATGTTTCTAATTGTTTTAAAATAACCGAAGACTCTTAATAAAAATTACTATATTTTAGTATTCTTTGAAAAATTTATTTACCCAAAAAATTTATAAAATTCAACATAATACTATTGTTAAACTATGACTTAAAATTTTAATTTATTTTTTTGAAATTAATTTTCAAAAAATATAAACAATTTATTTTAAAATAAGCATGTAGAATGTGAAAAATCTATTTTTTAGAAGAATACAATTTTTAATGGTAAAACAAAATCTATTCTTATTTGTTGTATAAATAAACACAAGTTAAATTTAAATCATTTATTGAATATATAACATATAAATTTTATCAAAATTAGTCAATTATAGTCATATTTTTATTTTATTAAGGTAACATGAATTTGTGCACATTGAAATTGTTTTTCATAAAATGATTTCATTATATTTTAATAGATTTTACTTTCAATTCTGATTAACTGGCGACAAAAGAATTGATTTTATAAACATGTTTAAACCATATATTTATTTAATATTATTCATAAACTCTATTAAAATGGATATTCTATAACTATAATATCAATAAAATATATTTTAATAGTATGTCACATTTCGATTAAACTCAGTGTAGCGTTTAACCCTAGCTCAACACATTTTTTCATGTAAAAAAACACATTACTAGTTTTGATTGTAATGAATGATAAAATATTTATTATGTGTACTAAAAATATCAAAAATATTATTAATATTTTAAAAAGGTATTTCACAAAATTAGAGTGTGTTACAGTAATTTCTAAAATATATTCACTATATTTAACTACATAGTTTAGTCTTATTATCTTATAGAATTGAAAAAAAATTCTCCATATCATGTATAAAAATATATAATAATTAAATGATATATGATATTTCAGAATCCTAAAAATCATTATATTTAAATACCACTAAGAATATATTTATTTGAGTATCTTATAGTCATTTTATACTAAAAATATTTCAAAAAAACATGCCTCTAGAACCCTAAATAATTGACACCAATGAAACATTATTGATTATGGGAGAAATTTTTAATCTCATTAGGAATAATTTTTAATGAACCATATGATATTAAAAATGAACTATTATAATATTTCAATAATTATTTACCATAAAGGAATAAAAAAATCTTGAATCCCCCATATGGAAATGGTGTTTTTAAAATAGTAGTCATATGAATCCTCTCTTTAGATATAATAATAACCCTTCACATTGATGAAAACATAAAATCCTAAAATCCCAAATTTTCAATGTCATAAAAAGATTAGAAAAAATATAAACTATATAAGTTCCCAAACATTCATAAAATTTTAAATTCAAATATAATCCACATTCTTACATTCATAAATAATATTTTCAATTATGAGTATTAGATCATTTATCTATAAAAAATAAATGAAAACTACCATGCATATAAAGTGTATAGTACTAAAATATTATCCATTTCCTCTATAATAAAAAATTGTTCAACAGAACATTAATTATTTTCACAAAAAATCATCACCTTGTTCATCTAGGATTCTTCTTCTCTATTACCCGTCCTTAAACCATGCGAACATTTTATAAAACTCTTGATGAGAAAAAAGGATCATTAAGGGATATAAAAGAGAAAAGAACCATTAATCCATGAATACTTATAAACATATGAACTCATTTTCACAAGATATATATTTCACCCTCAAAATATCATTTACTTTATTTTTGAAAACATTATATTTCTATAAAACATAGAAAACATAAATAAAACTATAGAGGAAACATGAGGAATTACTTAATTGAGATTATAACCCTCATAGATACCACATTATTTTTAACACAAAAGGATACCTAACAATATAAACCTTATGAATATCTTATGATTTAACACTCATAGCTACCTTATGGTGTAACTATCATAGTTATGCTTTGTGTAAAAATTAGGACTAACCTCCAACGTAAACATAACCAATGCAATGGAGGTATATATAGGTCCCACATGCAATCATAAAAAACTTACAATAATTAAAACATAACCATAAAACATGATTACTTGCATCATAAAAATATTCCTTTTGAATTTTGGAAAAATAGAAATATAAATGAGAAATTTTAAAGAAAATTCCCTTAACATGGGTTCTTCTTATATAAATCGCGTTCAAACATCCAATACATGTTTTGAATAGAATTATTAATTTATTATAGAACAATAATCATGTTTATACTACCTTATATGAACAAAATATAAAACAATTCCGCACTTTTATTAATAATATTTTATTATTTCAATCGTTTCAGGTGTGTTCTTTTCATGGTTTCCATGGTTGGTTGGTTGTGGATTTTATTGTGGACTGGATGAAAAACACTAGAAGTGGAATGAAATTACATTATTATGTTTATATAATTGTAAATGAAACCATATATAATTATATTTTCTCATATGGGGATGAATCATTAGATAAAACATTAATGAATAATGAATTAATTTATATTTTGGGTTTTAAGACCGTAAATAACATATATCATTTTATTTAATATCATGTTTATATCTTGGATCCAAAAAATTTCATAACCTATAATATTTAGAATAAAATATTATTTAATCATAATAATAGTTTTTTGACTATCCTTGAATGCAGTAAAGTAAAATGAATGTTTATCATCCTCGATTAGGATAAATTGACACATCACAAATGATGTAATCATTTTCAGAATAAAATAGAGAGAGTAATGAGTTTGATGACGAATGTTTCCATCATCACAATAAAATTATAGAATATATAAGATAATTTAGTTTTAATTCAACTTAGATAAGGGTATGTGAAGAGGTATTAAGAGAAGAAAAAAAATTAAAAAGAAAATAAAATAAAATTAAAAAGGATTTTACCTCTTGAATTTTTGTCATTGATAACATATATATGGCTGTTGCTTTTGTCTTTTTTTAGAACATTAGGTCTTGGACACATGTAAGAGTCCTGGTAAGGGAATTGAATGGCTTCTAAACAAGCTATAGGTCATTGAGGTGTGATGAAAAGATGTGGTGAGGGGTTATATTTATAGTGGAGGAGAGGGGTGTTTTGTCAATATTATTTTCATTGGTTAATTTTTTTGGATCAAGACATTAAATATTTTTATAATTATCAATAAATATATTAAAATAATCAATGTGGATTTGAGATTACGCTTCCTATATCAATAATGGCTCAAGGAATAGTGTATTTAACACATAATATGTATATATATACACACAATAAAATACCATATTTTACTATAAAAAATGATCAATTTCATTAAAATCTCAAAAATTCACCCCAAACCATTTTTTGATGTGTATAATTAGAAAACTAAACTCAATTTTAAGATTGTAATTATTAAATATGAGAAAATTAACTTTTCATTAAAACATTGATTTCTTCCAAAAATTTAAATTTTGTAATT
This sequence comes from Viscum album, assembly GCA_963277665.1. NCBI lineage: Eukaryota > Viridiplantae > Streptophyta > Magnoliopsida > Santalales > Viscaceae > Viscum > Viscum album. The sequence continues at coordinate 192,532,237 of OY728126.1, forward strand.
ATATATGCTTTTATAACGCATTGAAAAATTAAATTAGTTCCCACAAAATTATTATATAATAATAATATATTAAACTAATAATTGATGAATCTATTTAATGAAAATATATTTCCTTTAAAATTATTCTACTAATTTTAAAATTTTAATTAAATATTTGTCAATTACAAAAATACCAACACTTAATATATAATATTCAATAAAATAATTTCTTATTTAATGATATAATTATATCAAATTTTCACGTATAAGATGCATAAATTTTAAATATACTATAATATGTGAGGTTACTATTATATTAGTATATATTCTTTAATTTCATTAAATAAAATTTATTTCATTAAACATTTATAATTCTATTAGATTTTTTTAAGTCCAATGAAATGTTGAATTATATTTCCTTTTGTCACCAAAATGAGGTATACTTTTCCATGGATATATTTTAAGGAAAAAATTATCACTAGCCATTAATGAAAGGTCTTTATTACTGTAATCAACACAATGCTTCTTCCTACTCTGAGCTGTTCTTATTTGTTGCTTGATCATCTTCACTTTATCAATAACTTCCTGCACTAATTATTGTCTCATAATATTCCTTTCTCCAAATTTTCCCCAAAATGATTGAGCTCAACACTGCTTCCAATATAATGATTCAAAAGGTGGAATCTATATACTATAATGGAAATAAAAAAAAACATAATTGAAGAAATATGTTTATCCCAACTTCTCTAGTAACACATTTAACAAAAATAGAAAAATTCCTCCAATGTCTGAAATTTTCTTTCCAAACATCCATCTGATTGAGGATTAAAGTTTCTACATAAATTTAGTTCAGTTCCCAACAACTTCTAAATGCATTTTACAAAAGTTGGAGGTGATCCTTTGATCAAAGATGTATTTAATAGAGAGAGGAACTCCATATAACCTAACAATATATTTGATGTATAGTAGACAATGCTAATCTAGATATTGAGTGTGTCTATTAGAAAAGAAATGTGTAGATTTCTTCATTCTATCCACAAAAATCCAAATCATATTGTATATTTGAGAAGTCCTTGGTAGTCCCACTACAATGTCTATGGAAATAATTTCTTCATTTCAACTCAAGTACTGGAAAATGTTGATGTTTCCCCTTTTTTAGTTTTCACCCTGATTTAACATATTGACATGTAAAACATTTCATTGTAAAATCAGCAATGTCACTTTTCATTCCACACTACCAGTAATGCTCTAAAATAAATATATACATCATTGTGTTTCTAGGATGAACTGATGATAGAGAACTATGAGCTTCCCTTAACAATTATTTTTTCCATTATAGAATAAAAACGCACAGAAAAAATATTTCCAAATCTCAAGATACCATCTGTATCAATATTAAATTCAGGAAACTTACCTTCCTTAACAAATTTTACATTTTTTTATAAATCATGGTTTCCCTTCCTGTTCTTGTTTAATTTTTTTGGATAATGTTGAATACACTGAAACCTAAATCAAAATAGAATAATTTCCTACTGTTAAGTCAAAAGTCTTCTTTTGGCTTTTACATCATGTTTTGGAAATCACAAATATATTCTATGTCATGTTTTGGAAATCACAAATATATTCTATGTCATGTTTTGGAAATCACAAATATATTCTATGTCATGTTTTGGAAATCTCAAAAGTATTCTATCATATGTTTGTAAATAACAAATTGTCTTTTATCATGTTTATCGTATCGTATGATGTTGATCGTACCGACCAAAACGTATCGTACTGACTCTGTCAAACGTATCGTACTGACTCTGTCAAACATATCGTACTGACTCTGTCAAACGTATCGTACTGACTCTGTCAATCGTATCGTACTGACTTTGCTATTCAGATAATCATTATTTGTTTTGGTACTTTGTCAAAAACTCTCTCTACATATGAATCATACTCATGTTTTACATTTCTATATATCTCTTATCCTAACAAAACAATGTCGTTGAGTTAGTTATATACTAATCAAAACGATGTCGTGCTTTCTGTTTCAATATGACCGTTGGAGGCAATATGACCGTTGGAACCCGAGGCTTATAAATAGGAGGTCATTTGAAGCTGAGAAAATACTGATGAACGAAGAGACTCTGTGAACTACGAAGTTTTTAGAGAGAGACACTGTGACTTCTCTCATCAGCCTTGTGCGTCCGATCATCGTATCGAGGGCTTTCAAGTAATTGAAAGACAGAGGTTCCGATTACCTGCAAAATCGAGGGCTGCCGGGGATGGGCAGACAGACGAGCCGATCATCGTATCGAGGGCTGCCGGGGATAGGCAGACAGACGTGCCGATCATCGTATCGAGGGCTCACCAAGGTGTTGGTGAGACAGACCTCTTATCCTAGGTGAAAGGATAACCCTTCTCTTTGGGTTAAAAGAATTGTATTACTTTTACATTTCCGCTGTTGTATTAGAAAGGGATTTGTATTGTTTCCTTTCTTCTTTACATATTCAATTGTAATTGTTTCAATTACAATCATTCTATTACATATTGTATTGATTGGTTCTATACGCTTTAAGGTAGAATCATTTACATTTGTATTACTCTGATTATTGTGTTCATCTTGAATACAATTGTTTTACATAACAATAGTATTACAATACATCATACCTTTTACATTCAATACAATTGTGGGTGTTTGTATTTGTATTAGTTTAAAATCTTTTAAACTAATCTCTTTGTTACTAAAACTCAAGGTTTTTAAAACCTACAATTCACCCCCCCCCCTCTTGTATTGTTCCATCTAATAGACTTTTATATCGACTATTCGATCCAACAATTGGTATCAGAGGAGGTTTTCCACTGATTTGTATTACTAGCTTTATTTCTTATTACTTTCTTAAATACTTACTACACTAACGTGTGGAGTGGAAAAGTTGTTTTTGTTATATTAGATGGCAGGAATGAATATCGGATCAATAGATAATCTGAATCCTTCTAGACCACCAATATTTGATGGGAATGATTATGAGTATTGGAGAGATCGTATGAAGACTTTCGTCATCAATACTGGTGTAGACAATTTTATTATGCTTACTGGGGGTTACAAAATTCCTGACAAAGAAGTTTGTACTTTCACCAACCAAGAGAAGCAAGAATATCAACTGAATTACAAGGTACGCAATACTTTATTATGTTCTATGACCAGGAATATATATAGCCAGATATCTTCATGTGAAGCAGCCAACTGTATTTGGAAGAAATTAGAAGTCACTCATTTTGGTACATCCAAGGTTATAGAAACAAGGAGAGCAATGCTACGAGCAGAGTATCATGGATTTGTTTTTCCTTATGGAGAGCCAGTATGTAAAGTGAAACAAAGGTTTATGACAATTGTCAACAGCTTACAATCTATGGGAGAAAAAGGTCTTGATGATGAAGCTCTTGTTGATAAGATTATAGATATTATGCCAAATGAATGGGAGTCAAAAAGAACAGCTATTGATGAAAATAGAAAAGTTTCCCAGATTACTCTTGATGAACTCTTTGGAACTCTTCTACAGCACGAGACAAGAATGAAAAGAGATGCTGATTTCAATAAGAAGAAGAATGGGAATGGAAGTGTAGCTTTTGCATCTAAAGCTAAAACACCTGAAAGGGTTACAAGGTCTAAATCTAAGAAAGTTGTTGTTTCTGATTCAAGTGATTGTAATCTTTCAGACAATGAGTTAGCTAATCTTGCTCGGAGGATGAACAAGATTGTGGGAAAGAAAGATTTTCAATATAGATTGAAAAAGAAAGATAGGAAAGATAGGAAAGATTCAGAGGTAACTTGTTATGAATGCAAGAAAGCAGGACATATAAGGCCTGATTGTCCTTTACTGAAGAGGAAAGATAGAAAAGAGAAACACTCTGAAAGAAACAAGAAAAGGTTTTATAAGACAAAGAAAGTCTTGAAAGCAAATGATACATGGAGTGCAAGTGGTAGTGATTCCTCAGATGATTCTTCAGAATATGAGACGTCAGGACAAAGGAATATTGGACTTCTAGCCAGACTACCAATTGAAGATCATTGTCTCATGGCTAAGGTACACAATGCTGAAGCTGTTACAAATGTCTCTTTAAATGCAAATTATGTTGATAATAAATATTATGAATCTTCAAATGATGAACCCTCATCATCAGAAGATGATACTTTACCTTCTTTTGAAGAAGTCTCTAGATTTGCTAAGTTACTTGAAAATGAAAATTCTAAACTCAAAAAGAGATTTGAAAAGGCAAATTCTTGAATTTCTATTTTGACTAAAGAAGTATCAGATCTTTCTAAAGATCTTGATGGGAAAACTTCTGATTTTGAAAGTATTTTGAAAACCCTTGAGAAAGTCAAATCTGAAAAAGATAAACTTTCTAAGGATCTTGAAACTGCTATTTCAAAGAAAAACATTTTAGAGTCTAACTCTAGTTCTAATTCAAATGTTTTAGAAAACAAGAATTTGGTTTTAAAACTAAAGTCAGAGATTTTATCCTTGAAAAAGTGTTTGTCAAACTTTACTCATGGAAAAGAAAACTTTGATAGGATGTACTCTCAAATAAGACCTTTGAGAAATCGTTCTGGTCTTGGTTTTACTTATTCCAAACCTGTTTTTAGTAATAACTATTTTGTTCCTCAAAAAACCATTTTCTGTTCCAAGTGTCAATGTGGTGGACATTGGAGAAGAGATTGTTCTCTTAACAAAACTCAATCCTTAGGATTTCATAAAGCTCATTTTGAAAAACAAATGTGGATTCCTAAAATTCTTTTATCTAATCCTTCTGGATCCAAACAAGTTTGGATTCCGAAAATCTAATTGTTTCTTTTTCAGGAAAACGAGAAGTGTAGCAATAAGAACATTTGGTACATGGATAGTGGTTGCTCTCGACATATGACTGGAAACAAAGATTTCTTTGAAAAGGTTATCAAAACAAAAGGTGGAAAAGTTACCTTCGGAGATAATGCTCAAGGAAAGATTGTTGGTATAGGTAATATCGTTTTTCTTGGAAAAGTTCTTATTTCAAATGTTTTGTTTGTTAAAGGTCTTAAGCACAATCTCATCAGCATAAGTCAATTATGTGATGAAGGTTACCTTGTGAATTTTAGAAATGATAAGTGTCTAGTTCACAATTCCAAGGATGAATTCATTCTATCTGCCCATAGGCAAGAGAATGTTTACACTATTAACCTAGAAGACCTTAGGAACCAAAACTTACCTTGTCTAAGTGTAATAGAAGACCAATCGTGGCTATGGCATAGGAGATTAGGACACTGTAATTTGAGAAACCTAAGAAAACTCTCAAAGAGAGGACTTGTAAAAGGGCTACCGGATCTTAGATATGATTCTTCAAAAGTCTGTGATCCTTGTCAGTTTGGCAAGCAACATAAAACTAGCTTTAAACCAATTAATGAAGTTTCAACTTCTAATGCATTACAGCTTGTGCATATGGATCTGTTTGGTCCTTCACAATCTGGAAGCATTGGAGGCAAATACTATGTATTTGTTTTAGTTGATGACTTTACTAGATTTACATGGGTCTACTTTCTCACAAAGAAATCTGAAGCCTTTTCGTATTTCAAAACTTTTAGAGCCCAAGTTAAAAATGAGAAAAACCTACCATTGATAACTATTCATAGTGATCATGGTGGTGAATTTCAAAACTCAGATTTTGAAACTTTTTGTAGTAAGAAAGGTATTACTCACAATTTCTCAGCACCAAGAACTCCTCAGCAAAATGGTGTTGTTGAAAGAAGAAATCGTATTCTTCAGGAAATGACTCGAACCATGTTGAGTGAATACCCAATTGCTAAGCATTTTTGGGCTGAAGCTGTAAGTACTGCCTGTTATACTATAAATCGTGTTTTAACTAGACCATTTCTTAATAAAACTCCTTACGAGTTATGGACTGGCCGAAAACCTAAAGTTTCTTACTTCAAAGTTTTTGGATGCAAAGTATTCATTCTGAATACAAAAGATAATTTACACAAATTTGCACCAAAATCTGATGAAGGAATCTTTCTAGTCTATTCCACAACCTCTAAGGCTTATAGAGTTTTCAATAAAAACACTTGTACTGTTGAAGAAACAGTACATGTAAAATTTAATGAAACTAACCCTTTTGTTTTCAACCAACCCAATCCTACATCCTCGGATGTGTTTTCTAAAGATGTTTATCAACCTTTGTTAGAAGAACATTCTGATAAGGAAAATGTTCAAGAAAGTGTTCCTGAAACATTTACCACAGAATATTTTCTACCATATGTTGATGAACAGGTTTTACAAAACCAAAATCAATTGTTTCTTAGGAATCATCCCAGTGATAATATCATTGGTGATATAAATCAACTTGTAAGGACCAGAAATTCCTTAAGAAATGAAATAGAACATCTTGCTTTTCTTTCCCAATTTGAACCTAAAAGTCCAAGTGAGGCTTTAGGTGATGATGATTGGATCAAAGCAATGCAGGATGAACTAAATGAATTTGAAAGGAATCAAGTCTGGACTTTAGTTGAAAGACCTAAAGAAACAACTGTAATTGGTGTAAAATGGGTTTTCAGAAACAAGTGTGATGAAAATGGAATCATTGTAAGAAATAAAGCAAGACTTGCTGCTAAAGTCTATAATCAACAAGAGGGAATAGACTATGAAGAAACATATGCTCCTGTAGCTAGACTTGAATCTATTCGCATTCTATTAGCCTTCGCAGCATATTTCAATTTCAAACTATTTCAAATGGATGTCAAATGTGCTTTTTTAAATGGTTTTGTTCAAGAAGAAGTTTTTGTCGAACAACCTCCTGGTTTTCTAGACCCAAAACATCCTGATCATGTCTTTAAACTTACCAAGGCTCTATATGGTCTTAAACAGGCTCCTAGAGCATGGTATGATAGACTTACATGATTTCTTTTACAAAACAATTATAGAAAAGGTACAGCTGATCCAACTCTTTTTATCAAAATGGAAAACAAAAATGTTTTGGTTGTCCAAATCTATGTTGATGACATCATATTTGGATCAACTCAGAAATCTTTAACCGATTCTTTTGCAAATTTAATGAAATCTGAGTTTGAAATGAGTATGATGGGTGAGTTAACATTCTTTCTAGGTTTTCAAATATCTCAAAAACCAGAAGAAACTTATATATCTCAACATAAGTATATTAAAGACTTACTCAAAAAGTATGGATTTGACAAAACTAAAAGTATTAGCACCCCAATTGGTACCTCAAATACTCTTGATCTTGATGAAACTGGGAAACCAGTAGATCAAACAATTTTTAGAGGTATCATAGGGAGTTTGCTATACTTGACAGCTAGTCGACCCGAATTGATGTGTTCTGTATGCTTATGTGCAAGATATCAATCTAATCCAAAAGAGTCTCACTTAAAAGCCGTAAAGAGAATCTTTCGGTATTTAAAAGACACTATGGATTTAGGACTTTTCTACTCTTCTGGAAATGATTTTGTTTTAAAAAGTTTTTCAGATGCTGAGTTTGGTGGTTGTAGAATGGATAGAAAAAGTACATCTGGAACTTGTCATTTCTTAGGAGATTCTTTGGTTTCTTGGTCTTGCAAGAAACAACACTCAGTAGCACTCTCCACTGCTGAAGCTGAATATGTAGCAGCTGGAAGTTCCTGTGCTCAAGTATTATGGATGCAGCACACACTCACTGACTATGGTTTGAGTTTCTCCAAAACTCAAATTCTGTGTGATAATACAAGTGCCATAGCTCTTAGTAAAAACCTAGCACATCACTCTCGTGCAAAACACATAGATGTAAGGCATCACTTTCTTAGGGATCACACACAAAAAGGAGATATTGTTTTACAATTTATCGGAACGCAAGAACAACTTGCTGATATTTTTACAAAACCTTTACCTTCCGATAGATTTGAATTTATAAAACAGAACCTAGGAATGATTACAATAAAATAATCATTCATATCTACTTCCTGTTTTACATCTCTCCTAATAGAAAGAAACTCCTCGTAGAAAGGGGGAGGACATTTCTTTATGTCTTTATGTTTCTGATCTTTAAATATTCTCTCTCTTTATATATGTTTCTTTCTGTTTATAGTATTGACAGTTTTATTGTTTCATTTTAAGTTTTCCTGTTTATCGTATTGACCATTTCAGTTTTTCTGTTTATCGTATTGAAATTCTTTTCCATCGTATCGTTCAAAAATTTTGTATCGTCCGATGATAGTATTGAAATTCTTTTCCATCGTACCATTCAATAATTTTTGAATCGACCGATGATAGTATTGAAATTCTTTTCCATCGTACCATTCAATATTTTTTGAATCGACCGATGATGGTATTGAAATTCTTTTCCATCGTACCATTCAATATTTTTTGAATCGACCGATGATAGTATTCAAATTCTTTTCCATCGTATCATTCAATATTTTTTTTGTATCGACCGATGATAGTATTGAGATTGTTTTCCATCGTACTGTCGGTTAATGGTAACAACTATTTTTCATCGTACAGTCCGACCATAGTAATGACTTTGTTTTCCATCGGCATCATGTTTTTTTTCCTTACGATTGTTTCTTTGATACTTACCAAATCCAGCAATCACCTTTTGTTCTCCGACAGGTATCTTTTTCAATTTTTATTTTATTTTCTTTCTTTGTTTTAATCCTAACCATTGATCTGGTATTATCTAATCTCGACCGTAGAAGTTCAACGGTCATCTCTTTTTTTTGCCTATAAATACCCCCTCCCCTCCCCAAACCCACATTGATTGTTCAGGAATTGAGGCGAAGCTCTGCTCCCCCAGCTATAAACAATCGTACGATCTTCTCAATCGGCATCATCTTTATGTCTCAATCCTCTGCCAACACTCCCGCTGAAATGTCTTCAAAGACTTTTACAGAGAAAGACTTTCACAGAGAAAGGTTAGTATCCCGAGAATTCTTCGATATGTACGATTCTACAATCAAGAGGATTATTTTGTTTCAAGGATGGGAACATCTCTGTGTGGAAAAGCCTGATACTCAAGATCCAGTTCTTTTTGATGAAGTTTGTCAATTTTACAAAACCGTGTCTTTCGACAAAGATATGACTATAAACTTTGCTGTGTACGATCGAAAATTATCCATGTCTGTGAAACAAGCGGCACACTTTCTGAACGTTTCTATAGAAGGGGATTCATTCTGTCCATCTCACAAACTACCAGAGGAAGTTGGTACGTTTAATAGAGAGAGTGCTGAAAAATCTTTGTTTGTTGTTAATGAGGGAAAGAGGAAAGTTTATCATCTTTCACCGGACAATCGGTTTGTCACTTTATGGATGAAAGGTTTTCTTGTCCCAAGGAAAGTGGATAGAGAAACTCTTAAAGTTTCTGATGTCTTTATGCTCGATTATATTGTGAATATGAGGAAAGTGAATCTCATGGGATATATTTTTGAAACCGTCAAGAATGTCAAGAAAGGAGGGATTAAATCCCAGATAATAATGTATCCAGCCATCCTTACAAAATTCATTCTTGAGAGTATGAAGTTTTGTAACATTCCTTTAAAAGGAAAACCTATGGATTTGTGGCCGTCTTTCATTAATAAGAGTACGATGAAAAAGCTGAATGTTTGTTTTGATTCAAATTCAAAACTTTTTGTCAGAGATGTAGAAGCTGAATTGCCTGAAAATCAATCGGCACCTATGCCAGCCAAAGACAATCAATCCGCCGGTGTTACTCGAAAGTCTGATCCGCAGACTAGTTCAAAGCCGAAGAAGAAGAAGCCGAGGTACAGTAAGGAAGTTGTAGCCAAATGGAGAAAGGACAAGGAACAGAGAAAAGAGGGTTATCCGAAGTTTGGTCTTGATCATGCTGAGGCTTTTGCAGAAAGAATAAGGGTAGAAGAAACCCTTCAAGCTGAAAAGAAAAAGAAGACTCTTTTGAAAAGAAAGGCTCAGGACTTTGATATTTCTAAAGTCTTGAAAGCAGTTGAAGATGCTAGTGCTCAACTAACTGTGGAAGTGCATCAAGAACCCATCGTACAGAGTTTGCCTGAGAAAGAAAAAGGAAAACAAGTGATAGAAGAAGTGGAAGTAGAAGAAGTATATTTTCTGTTATAATTTCTTCAAAGTTCAAAGAAAAGTAGAGAGGAATCGCTTCAAAAGCTGAGCGAAGGTGTTCAACAAACTCCTCATGCCGATCAGGAAAAATCTTCGGACAGGATGTCATCTCGAGAAAAGCAAGATGCTCAATCTTCTCAATCTGATAAAGTAGTTGTCATTAGTGACAGAGTGGAAGAAGAAAGAAAGCAGAAAGAAAAAGTGAAAGGGAAACAGCCAGTTGTTGATTCAAGCAGATCGTATGAACTAGCATCGTACGATGATGATACCGATTCAGAGCATACAATCTCTCTCAAGAAGAGTGATTACATTGTTCAAGTTTTGAGAAGGATGGAGAAAACCATTCCTTATTTTCCGAGGCTGGAAGGAAAGATTGATTTTATCACTGAAAATCAGAGAAAGAAGTTTGGATCTGTAAAAGAATTGAGAAAGAAAGTCTTGTCTGTTGAAGCCGATCTGAAAGTTCTTTCGGAAAGCTCAGTTGCTCATAAGAAAGCTTGTAATAAGATGTCCAAGTGGTCATACAAAACAGAGAGCTCAATCAATGACCATGAGATTGCTATTGAAGATATAAGAAGGTTATCAAATGAGCTTGCAATTGCTTTCAACAAGCTTGATAAAGAAACAATTGAAAGGCTGAACCTTTTGTCGTCTCAAAGAGCCGATGTTCCTTCAGTGAAAGATTTGCAAGAGAGGATGAATGCTTTCCAATCTGAATTCTCGAAGGTTTCATCTTTCAAAGATGAAATGGTTTTACTGAAGAATCAAAATTCCGAGTTGTCCAAGGATAACAAGAATCTGCAAAACAGAATTGATACCCTTGAAGAAGTAATCAGAGTACAGGAGGAGACCATCAGAAATCAAGATCAGATTTTTGCGGATCAACAGGAGCTTCTCAAAACTCAGGGTGAATCAATTTCTGAAGACAAGAAGGAGATCAAGAAGATGAAAGTTGTGCTTCATGAGCTTATAAAGAAGGAGAAGGAAAGAGAAAACAAATGATTGTTGTATTTGTTTCTTTTGGAACTTGTTTGTTTTGTAATAACTCTTATAATCCTTTCTCTTGTATTACTTCACTAACTCTTCCAGACAATTCGAGATTCCTCCTTTCTTTTTGTAAATCACAAAGGGGGAGAATATTTACAAAGCAAAGGTTGTTTTACAAAGGGGGAGAATGCATTACAATGCTCTTAAGGAAAATCTGAATACAATCCTTAGGAAAGTCAATACCTAAGGGGGAGTTAGTTGTATTCAATTTCTTATTCAGAAGAGTTTTCAATAACTCAGGGGGAGATAAGTATTTCTTGGTTCATTTACTTTGTGTGTTTGTGCTTTCCAAAAAGGGGGAGATTGTTAAGTCAAAAGTCTTCTTTTGGCTTTTACATCATGTTTTGGAAATCACAAATATATTCTATGTCATGTTTTGGAAATCACAAATATATTCTATGTCATGTTTTGGAAATCACAAATATATTCTATGTCATGTTTTGGAAATCTCAAAAGTATTCTATCATATGTTTGTAAATAACAAATTGTCTTTTATCATGTTTATCATATCGTACGATGTTGATCGTACCGACCAAAACGTATCGTACTGACTCTGTCAAACGTATCGTACTGACTCTGTCAAACATATCGTACTGACTCTGTCAAACGTATCGTACTGACTCTGTCAATCGTATCGTACTGACTTTTCTATTCAGATAATCATTATTTGTTTTGGTACTTTGTCAAAAACTCTCTCTACATATGAATCGTACTCATGTTTTACATTTCTATATATCTCTTATCCTAACAAAACGATGTCGTTGAGTTAGTTATATACTAATCAAAACGATGTCGTGCTTTCTGTTTCAATATGACCGTTGGAGGCAATATGACCGTTGGAACCCGAGGCTTATAAATAGGAGGTCATTTGAAGCTGAGAAAATACTGATGAATGAAGAGACTCTGTGAACTACGAAGTTTTTAGAGAGAGACACTGTGACTTCTCTCATCAGCCTTGTGCGTCCGATCATCGTATCGAGGGCTTTCAAGTAATTGAAAGACAGAGGTGCCGATTACCTGCAAAATCGAGGGCTGCCGGGGATAGGCAGACAGACGAGCCGATCATCGTATCGAGGGCTGCCGGGGATAGGCAGACAGACGTGCCGATCATCGTATCGAGGGCTCACCAAGGTGTTGGTGAGACAGACCTCTTATCCTAGGTGAAAGGATAACCCTTCTCTTTGGGTTAAAAGAATTGTATTACTTTTACATTTCCGCTGTTGTATTAGAAAGGGATTTGTATTGTTTCCTTTCTTCTTTACATATTCAATTGTAATTGTTTCAATTACAATCATTCTATTACATATTGTATTGATTGGTTCTATACGCTTTAAGGTAGAATCATTTACATTTGTATTACTCTGATTATTGTGTTCATCTTGAATACAATTGTTTTACATAACAATAGTATTACAATACATCATACCTTTTACATTCAATACAATTGTGGGTGTTTGTATTTTTATTAGTTTAAAATCTTTTAAACTATTCTCTTTGTTACTAAAACTCAAGGTTTTTAAAACCTACAATTCACCCCCCCCCCTCTTGTATTTTTCCATCTAATAGACTTTTATATCGACTATTCGATCCAACACCTACACCATCAACATCTAATCCAAAATCATCATTTCATTAATGAAGGGGTCATGTTCTAAATGTAATATGGATGATATTGAATGATGTTTTACATCATGGAACATTCAATATTTTTTCCCATGATGTTAACTGATCATGATATCATAATAGCTAATCAGTTTCAGCCATATTCTCTACCTCATGTTCAATTCCTTCGGAGTAAATAAATATATATATATATATCTCTCTCCGTCATTTATGATCATTATATATTTCAAATTTGGCTCTATAAAAATGATGTCTATATATTTTCAAATGAAAAGACATAGTTTTCAATTCTAGATCTTGTGTGGGATAATTTAACTCATGAGGTTTTAGTTTTCTTGAATCATAAGTAATTACCTAATCAATATGTATTTTAAAAATAACATGTATCTTCCAGGAAGTATCACTATAGATGAAAAAATCACAATTTCTTGGAAGGCTAAACCAGAAATAGAGCATTCACGAACCATATTTTAAGCTCCTAAATACAAAAATAATAGTATTTAATCCAAAATTATTTATCCATTTTTTAAGTTAACTTAATTAGGGGGCTAGATAACTATGAAATGCTTTAACAGACCATCGGTAATGTCATGCTAGTCCACAAAAACTATGAATCTTTGAAACATTTGTAGGCAGTAGCCATTTCTCAACCACATTCCTTTGGTGGGATCAACTATTATATCATTCATAATTTAAATTTTCCCTTGAAATGATATCCATTGAAATTAATGATCACATTTTATAAATTTATTTTATAACATTCTTTCATTGAGTGTTTTCAATACAATACCTAATTTTTTTTCATGACCCTCTTAAATTTTTTAAAAGAATAAAATATAATAAATAAGAAAAACAACAAACATATCCAAATATTCATGTGGGATTATATTCTTAATCTCCATAAATAAAATACGATAATTTTCAAACCAAAGGTCATAACAAAAAACTCATAATTCCAATATCTTTTTTAGAATTTTATTATTATAATGTCACCCTCCTTCACCTTTAGCTGATGGTACCCAGATATCAATTAAATCATGAAAAAATATTGAGCTCTTGGAGATGATAAAACAATTCATCAATATGAGATAATGGATACTCAATCATAACAGTAGTGTTATTAGTGTCTTCATAATCAATGATATGTCTTATTGAACTATCTTTCTTTTTAACAAAAAATAGGAGCACCTAATGGTGATTTTCTATGATTAATGAAGCTTGTATCTAGAAAATCATGGAACCGTGTTTTAAATTCTAGAAGATCCACTATATCCATTCAATAATGGGTGTTCTGAAATTGGCTTAACATCAATAAATATTTAAATAGTAAATTCAACTTCCTGACCAGTTATAATACCAGGAATCTTATTGGTAGAAACATCAAGGTATTCATTTACCATCATGACATTATTATACAGAAATGTTCTTTTATTTTCAAAAATATCTACAAGATAAATTTTATTTCTATATTTTAGTTGTTTCTAAACTTCTTTATATATTATCAAGTGTATGGTTTCATTCATACTTACAAACTGAACCTATTTCTGAAAACAAATATTTTTCTATACAATCAATCCGAGCATGTTAAAATGAAATCCATTCCATACCCAAATTTTCATCATACACCACTAAGGGATGAATTTTTTTTAGGTAACATATTTTAATTAACAATAATATGATTATTCTTATAATTTCATTTTGCAAAAATATTTTCCGTGTTTCTCTTACCATAATATCTGATTTCATTTCATGAGTTGAAATTTCTAAATTACCATAAATTTTTTTCTTAAATAAAACAATGTGTAGAACCCATACAATTGAAGAAATTGGAAGCATATATTTTTTGAAAAGTACCTAATATCACATTATGGATAGGGAAACATCAGTTGAAATAGTCATAATGTTTTTCACTATATCTTTATACTTATAATATATATGTTTCTAATCATTAAAATAATTAATTGGGAAGGTATTGGCATAATGAACCATACCACAACATTTAAAATAGTTTAATGTTTTCTTATAAGAATTATATAGACCATGAATAATATCTATTTCATCGCAATCTCAAGCTATATGTCCAAACTGACCACATCATAAAAACATTCTTGATTTTTAAGGCCTTCAACTAGATTATTTTTACCACATTTCCCACAAACATGAAATTTAATTTTATTACCTTCATATTATATAACTAATAGTAACCTATTTCTTAACATATACTCCTCTAAATATTTCCTTTTTTCAAATATACTTTATCATAAACAAACTCTATTTCTACCCAATTATCACTTCAAGAATTTTTTTCATATCTTTTGAATACCCGAGAGGCCAAATACCATTATTATCATGTCTTCAATCCAATGTAAAAAAATGAAATTACTATCTAGATTTTGAATAAGATTTTGAGCATCACATTCCTTTCAGGTAAAGTTTTCTTCATACATGACCACTGAATCTTCCTCCTTTTGTTTCAATTTAAAGAATTTATTTTACATCCTTAGTTGAGCCACTATAGGAAAATATTTTTCATGGAAAATATCTATAAATTCATTCCATTATAAGGAATATTTCTCTCCTTTGTATATTTTATTCTTGACCATTGACAACCACTGGTTGGATTAAACTTTAAAAAAATAGAAATGCTAACCTTTTAACTATCCGAACACCCCTAACATAAAATATCTTTTCAAGGGTCTTAACCCACCCTCCAGTAAACAATGGGTTAGAAGATCCCATGACAGTATGTGGGTGTTTCCTCATAAAATATTCCACTATCATAAGGTTTCTTTGTGATACCTCTAGCTATTGTCTTTCATGGATATCACTTCCATTTATATCTTGTGTCAAATATTCCATCACTATCAAAAACTACATGGATCCAATTACCATAATTTTGTGTTATGGATTCAGAAAGCTGTCATCCTCTTGGTGCCTTCCTACTATATATTCCCAATTTTATATATGGAAACCATTCGGAATAGACATATATTAGAGGATGCACAAAGTTAATGTTAAAATTCTATATCCTTTCAAATAAATCATAGATTTAAAATGATTTATGTTATTAATTTAATGTATAATTAATACCTAATATTATCTAAACTGTACTCTTATACCAAATATATGGACTCAACCTTAATAATTTTATGAAATATTAAATTCAAATAGAATCCACATTGTTACATTCCCAAAGACCTTTTTGGTAATGTGTTTTAGAGAAATAGGTTATAAAAAATACATGACAACCGAAAATCATAAAAAGTGGATACAACTAAAATAGTATCAATTTCTTCAATAATACGAAATTGGTTCATAATAAATGAACTATGTTCATGATGAATCCTCATAATATTTAGCTTGACTTATTATGTTCACTTAACCAAACTTAAACCCCATTAAAAACAATTTTTAATCATGGGATGGTAAAAAAAACTTAGTAATGTACATAAATGAGAATAAAACCATTATTCCAGGAATACTTATAAACATATGAAATAATTTTCACAATGTATACTTTTCACTCTTAAAATATCATATACTTACTTTGCGTGAAACTGAGATTTCTTTAAGACATAAAAAATTAA
This sequence comes from Viscum album, assembly GCA_963277665.1. Taxonomy (NCBI): domain Eukaryota; kingdom Viridiplantae; phylum Streptophyta; class Magnoliopsida; order Santalales; family Viscaceae; genus Viscum; species Viscum album. The sequence continues at coordinate 192,548,570 of OY728126.1, forward strand.
ATTTAAGCTATATAGGAAACACAGGGAATTAATTAGTTAGGATTCTCACCCACAAGGATACCATATGATTTTTAAGCCTTATTACTACTTTACAATGTAACCCTCATGACTATATGAAGATGTAACCCTCACGGATAACATATGGTGTAACCATCATAGTTACACTTAAAGTAACCATTATAGTCGACCTACCGGATAAACATACCCAATCCATTGGAAGGAGATATAAGAATACCATTCATCATAAAAAATTCCATGTATCTAGAAAATAATACTAAAATATGAATAAATGAATCATAAAAACATTCCTCAATTTTTCTAAAAATAGAAATTTAAAAGAGAGTTTTTAAAGAAAAGTACCTTACCCTGGGTTTGTATTACTTATAATGTATTAAAACCTAATGTATAATAATTTAAAGAGTATTATTAATTTATTATAGAACTATAATAATGTTTATACTAGCTTATATGACCATAATATAACAACATTCCACCAATTTATTAATAATATTTTGTTATTTCGATATTTTCGACTGCATTAATACAATGGTTTCCATGGTTGGTTCATTGTGGATTCTATTATCAAATGGAATCATGAATATGAAATTTTAAAGAAATGGAATAAGTATGTATCTATAATATTAAATGACATCATATATCATATTTGTTTTCAAATTTGAGTATGAATCATTAAAAAACATTAATAAAAGTGGTATAATTTATTTTCAAAATATTTACGACTAACACGAACTTATATCATTTAATTTAATATCATGATTATATATTAGATCGAAAAAATTAAATAATGTATAATATTTATAATAAAAAACTTAGTTAACCATATATAAGTTTTTATTACTAGTCACAAATTCGATAATGGAAAATGAAAGTGTAGCGTCCATGATGGTTGTAAATCTACACATAACAGATTATGTATTATTTTAATAATAAAATGGAGTGGTAGAAAGCGTTTGATGATGAATATTTCCATAAAACATAATAAAATACATTCTGTATAAGATAATGGAGTATTTATCTAATGTGGATAAGGGGAGGTGACGAGGGAACCTGAAAAGGGAAATAAATTTTACGGAAAATAAAATAAAATAAATGAGGATTTTACATCATTAATTACTCTCACTGATAACATCCTTAATGCCCCTGGTTTTGGCCTTTTGGTGAGACTAGTTTGTATTTCATATGAGGAAGAGAATTTTTAAAGGATTTGGGTTGAAATTAAATATGATACATGATTGGAGGAGTGATGGGAAGAGGTGGGGAGGAGTGATATTTATAGGGGAGGAGAAGGGTGTTTTCTAATTATTATATGAAGTAGATTATTATTTTAAATCATGAATACTTATCCTTTTAGTATTATCAGTAAATATATTAAAATAATGAATGAATTTTCGAGATTATGGTACATACATAAACTATGATTAGAAGAATATTGTATTTACCTTATAATCTATATATATAGAGAATTAAAATATTTCACAATTCACAAAAATTCAACCATTTCAGAAAAATTCCAAAAAATTCACCGCAACCATTTTCGATGAGTAGAATTAAAATAATGAAATTTATTTTATGAAAAAAATTCAAAATATATGAAATTTAATTTTTAATTAAAATCATCATTTATATAAAAAATACCAATTTTATTATTATTGATTATTTTGAAACACTTTGAATAATTAATTTCTGTTTCATGAAATTATTTTATAATAATAAGAAATAAAAATATTAATTTATTAATCTAATTTAATAAAATATATTTTCCTTTAAATCATTATATTAATTTTAAAATTGTAATGATATATTTATGTCATTCGAAAATACGAACACATTTTTTTATAAATTTTTTAAAAAAGTTACATATTTAATTTTAATTATATATATATATATATATCATATTTTCATTTAAAAGATACAAAAAGTATATATATACTCTCATATGGGTCGTTATTATTCTATTAATATATACTCTATAATGTATATAAGTAAAACTTATTTCACTATACATTTATAATTAATTTGGCTATTTAATTCCAAAAAAATAAATTATTTTATAAGTACATGAGTTGATACAAATATTCATAATAAAATAATGATAAAATATATGTTGAAAAAAAATTTAATATCTAAAATATTATCACTATAACCATCAGGAAAATTTTATCTTATAATTTCTCACCATCGAATAATTCTCTATCTTCATAAACTATATAATAAATAAAAATATTTTACTTGATCCACAAAGATAATTTCAAAAGTTATGCATATTTTTTGTTCTCTCATAGATTATCAAAGACTATCCAAACATGAAATAAATGCTCATCTTAAGATGTCATTCATAATGTCCACCAAGAAAGACTCTATGAATGGATATAATATCTTATTCAATAGTTTATTAAATGTTTTACGAATATTTTCATTCAAAATAATATAAATATATAATATATGTGGCCATTGCAGAAAAAACAAACATTGGAAATATATTCTAGTTTTTGTCAAATCTAATGATAACTAGAGAAAAAATAAATCATTGATTATAACTTTTAATTGTTTATTTGATTCAATTATTTGTAGATTATATGATAATTAAAATGGATTGTAATAATTAAATAGATTAAAAATTATTAGTTTATAATCAATCATAGAAACAAATCTCTCTTTTTATTATAAATTTATATCACCCAAATATAAATTACATGATCTAATTAATATTTTCTCAAACTCCTGTAGATAATTTTATGATTATTTTTTATCAGTTAGTTACATGGTATGTTTATAAAATATGTCTATTGAGTTCTATAAAATAGACTGATAAAAAACTACACAACTATTTTACGAGGAATTATTCAAGAAACATTAAAAAGTATATAATAAAAGATGTCTATAATAGGAGGTATGGTATTCAAGTCCTTAAATTATATTTTTTGATGTTAAACATTAGTAAAATCAATTATTATAATTCTTACATTCCTATTATATAATACTTCCTCACCAACATGGAATCACTATTTTTTATTTATTTTATATTGTATACTAACCAGAATTAAAAAATACACACATTTTATAGGGGTTGATATGGTCCGGTAATTGAGTTAACCAATTTATATATTGAATAATATCAACTTACATAATATTATGGAAAACTAGATCAAAAATATACAAATAACTAGTCTCTATTGATTCAAAAGATTCCACCACATGGAATATTCTACTTACTTCATAAAGGAGTGTTAAGGTTCATAATTTTATAGGAATCCTATTATCTCATACATAGAATAGATTCCATATTCTCATATATAATGGAGTATGATTATTTTTTATCAAATAAAGTCAAATTTACAAAATGAGATACTAAAATAATATCTATGAATTTAACATACACATATATAGGATCAATAGAAGATTTATCACCGAAATAAACCATACATGATCTCTCAAGCTGACAGTGAGGTTGAAAAACATTGTACAATCCCATCATGACTTACTCCAAATTGTAGATAAACGGATTCATCACATAACGTCAAGAATAAATCAACTTATTCTAGTGGATTATGGATAATAGAGAGGGTTAACTAAAAATGCGGGGGGGGGGGGGACTATACCGTCTTTTTAATGATAAAAAATTTAAAATACTAAGAAATAGTATAAAAATGACCAATGAATGGCCACATATTATATAAGATATCTCCATATTGGATTGGTTACAAAAATATAATAAAAATAAACATTTCAATCATAATTGCCTCAGGTTTTAGAAGGCACAAAAAATACAGGCACAAACAAAAAATCGTCAAAACAGGCCTCAACACATAGTTTAACCTACCTATCCAAGCTCTGTCCCATATTGTCCAAAAAATCCATCTATCACTAGGACTTTTCACATGTCCAGAACTAAAACCAAGAATTATGATAGTGTAAAAATAATGGCCTGAGTATAGTGTCTGTACAATATAATAGTCCCCCATAAATGGCGTTTAATCAAATATCCAGTCCAAGAAATAGTGTATGAAGATCTAAAAAGAAAAAATTTGCTAGGAATTAATTTAAAAAATTTTAATTCCATATTTATTCATAACTATTTTGTCCCTCAGTTTCTAAGGTGAAACTAGGGATAACCAGACTTTCATGGGATAATTCTAATCATCTGAGTAATTAAACATAGTGTGGTACAAGTTTATGTAAAACAAATGGTTTTATTTTTTAATTTAACTATTCATCCTTAGGAGCATGAGTCTAAGCTACCAACAACTTTTTACTGTACTATATCTAGTTAGATAACCAATCTTGTGCCAAATAAATGTACTAATACTATTATTTTATCATACATTATCTGAACATGTAAACTATGAATGTAGAGAATCAGCCCAATATACAAAACAATATATCATCATATGGGTATCTAGAAAGTCATTTTGATACTTTACAATAGATGAAGATCATTGGGTACTATATCATAAACCATATAGTATACTATAAATATAAAGAGAATCCATTCGACACCTAATCCATAGATGTGGAGAATAATTCCAACAACCCAAACCGTTTGATCACTTAATATATTACAATGTTTAACACAGTTGAACATTCAATTAATTATATATACAAGTAAAATACAACAACATGAATTTAAAACATCTATATGTTACCATTAAATAGGGGTCCTCCACTTTAAAATCCTAAACAAGGCCATATCATCTATTTAAATCAAAATCATTTTATTGATATTGTATTGATTGAGTAGTTTCATTAATTCTTTTTGACGCTTAGAAACAACCATATTTTTGTTACTAATAATGTTTTTTTAACTAAATATTAGGAATATGATATTCATTATAATATATATATTTTTTATTTTTTATGTGTTCAACAGTTGTTAATATTTGGAATGCAATTTTATTAGGCATTTTGGATGTATATAAAAGTAATACAAAAACACAGATCAATCCCTACCTTTGTAATATTTACATATGGTTTGGGAATTATTCATTGGGAATAAAATTTGTCGATATTGAAGCCTCTACTATTTGAAATGTACGGATTGACAACCGTACATTTATAAGAAACACTAAGTTTGAGGAACAAACATATTGTTTATCCACCATAATTTTGTAAATAAAAGCATGATTTCAACCCTAATATTAGTGTTATAAACCCTTACATTGTAATTTTTCACTACATGATCAAACCATACATTTTACTTGGTCAATGTCAATGTTTTAAATTCAAGATTTTATCTAGGTTTTATGCAATGGTATCTCAAGTAGTAAATATATATTTAAAGATGTTTTTACAGTTGATTCATATGATCATACATAATAGATTTAATCATTACTATTTATAATGGTTGTTATGTTTAGTTTTGAATGATTTGAATAGAATTATTTATGATTTATTATACGGTATTTCTATAGTTATAATTCCTAGTGATATTCGACCAATTGTATAAATACCACGGTAATCATATTATGAAAAAAGATATATTCTTAGAAAATAAAGAGTCATTTGTTGTAAAACATAATTTTTTATTTCCATTATAGTTATAATTTTGAGTCCTTCTTGGTTTGATCTACATGATTGAATCACTATTGTTTGTATCGCTGCTACTATATATTGTTTCTAAATATTCTTCAATTGGTCAACAAATCTATTGATAGAGTTACACTTTGGAGACATTCATTTTTCTCCATCTAGATGGTTTTTTCTTTATTATTGATTAATGGAAGTCTATGTGACATTGAATATTATTTCGTTACTCATATTTATTATTGAATATTAAATACATTGTTCAGTTGCTGCTACAACTATAATCCAAATCTATATCCTCAAATAAAATCAATATATATTGATTAATTAGAGTATCTGATGCTTTGACTAAGTCATGGTGGTGAAAGAGTATCATCCTCTCAGACTATACCATCGGTTTATGGTTCATCTTATATTAACCAAAATATCTTGTATAAGCTTTATTATAAATGAATCTACTACTATTCCTCAGTTTTAGAAGTACCCACTAAAAGGACATACTAGTGAAAATCATGAAGCTCACAGGGGGCGGGTCGGTGGAGTGTCCTAGGGGATCATTGTTCGCTGAACCACTAAAAAATTACATGTTATTTTATTAATTTAATTTCACTTAGTACTAATATTTAAGAAAGAAGAAAATAATACCCACATATCAAGGGGGTGGTTTCGAATCGGTACATGTTTTCAAATGATCAAAATCTACCCCCTACGGTTTCTTCATCATTATCAATACGACTTATAAATTGGTATAAAAGGTTGGGATTTGTTGGATATATTTTTCATATTGAAATCCATGAATGTTAATATGGTTATATTTGATTCCAAAAGTAATGTCAAAGGGTGTTCATAGTAGGTAAATTCTTATTTTGAAATCCTTTATTTTTTTGATACTATCATGTGCATCAAAAGTTTGGAATCTATTGTAATATAAAAGGTATGTTTTGTCTATAGGAATCCCAAGTTAAATATTTAGAAAACAAAAAATCTAAATGGATGATCTTAGGGAACTTTTTGTTGATGATCCTTTACCCTTACATTAATAGTGATAACTATGGATGATTGAAAGATACATTATTTTTTTTTGATAAACCATGTAATAAATGTTTTTTAATGGTTTTAATAAATTATGAAATTCCTAGGGAGATCTGAAAAAATGGAATTATGATAATGAGAATGAATATGAACTTAATTCAAAATTATATAATAACATTTTCTATTGTTTATGGACAATTGAGTTTATCATATTTCTCAGTGTAATATGAAATATAAAACATAGAAGACTATTTTCATTTCCAATTAAGGAACCAATAATATCAAAAAACTATGTTGAAATAATGTAAAGTTAAATTTTGAAATTTCCATAATGCATGGGTATGATAAAACCACTCTGATGGGTTGTGTCACGACCCGTCCCCCCCCCCCCTAGGGCCCATGCTCTGACTACCCCATGCCCGGCTTTCATAGGCTAGGGGCTGATGACTCGCACAGAAAGGCATATTCCCTAAAACTGGGAAGGTATTTCCTTTATAACCTGTAAACACATACAACCATCCACACAACAAGATACGAATACATGTAAAAATATATAGAAAATGAGTGCTGGATGTAAGAGGGGTCAGAATAAAATCCCAACAGTAAAGGTACATGTGAAATTGAAATACAATACAACTGAAGAAGGAGAAAGATAACTATTGGGTCGACCTCTGAGGTTCCTACCGAAAGGGTAGGTACAGATCGCCACCCTAGTACTCCACATCTTCCCATCTCGTATGCATATCGACACGCCGTATGGTCAACCTCCAAGCACCATCCAGTCCTAGTACCCTCGTCCTCAGTCAATGATGTCTGTTGTCAGCACCAAACACAACAAGGTGCGAGCATAGCCCGTGCATGGTTGAGTATAACGATATTCTATAGGGACCTTGAGACCCTCATTTTAACCCAAAATCCATAAAGGATAAACCACAAAGCCTGAAATAAAATGAAAACCCTACTTAGGTTTATGCCCATACATATACCTATGTTATCATGTATCCCCATCTGAATCATGAGGAAACACAGAGTCCAACACAAAAGCCCAAGATCAACTATTCTAAAAAGTAAGGAACACTGCGATGGTAAGTACTCACATAGAAGGATACCACAAAGGTACTAACTCAGCTCACATCAGGTATAAATTAGGTACAGAAGTACAAATGAATATATGTAAGTAATGAATCATCTTACACTATTAAGAGGATCTAATGGTGACCCACATAGGATCGCTCGGTGCTAACCCACATAGGATCTCAAGATTCTGACCCACATAGGATATCTTGGTGCTAACCCACACATGATCACTTGGTACTGACCCATACAGGATTGCTTGGTGCTGACCCATATAAGATCGCTCGGTGCTGACCAACCCAAGATTTCTATTAATTATTCAAATCACAGCCAGCTACTGGGTTCCCGCACAATGCTTTCTCGTCTCTAGGAGGGTCCTCTCTCCAAGACACTGGTTGATACTCCAACTACCACAAATTCCCATGAAAATTTATCCCAAAGGACTGGCACGTCAGAGAGGTCTCAATGCAATAGACGGTGCGTCAATTGGACACCCAGTATGTATGTTATTAGCCTTTTAGTCTGAAGGGCCCTGTTTTGATTCGTTCTCGATACAACCTGAATTTATCCCAAAATTATTCAAATCTCAAGTGGGGTATACAAATTGGACCATCTCACTCCAAGGATTACAGCACCATTGAAATTTTCTTAAACATATGCCTTGTGCCAATGTAATGGCCGATAAAGAGAAAAGCTTGCAGCTGGTCCAGTTCCGGTCCGACTCGGTCAGACCTACCCGACATGGGCCGACCCGACCCAGTTTGGGTAGATCTGGCCCACGTTGGGTCTTTTCTGGCCTATGATAGAAGGCGTGGGGATCGTGGAGCAGTGTGAGGCTGCGAGGTCATCGATGCAACAGGGGCCATGAAGGGACGTGGGGAGGCGAGGCTGCGGGGGCAGCGAGGCCACGGGATGGCGAGGTGATAGGGGCCGCGAGGCGATGAAGGATGTGGTGGCCATAGAGCGCTGTGGGGTGACGAGGCTGTGGGGGCTATTGAATGCCACTGGGCAGTGAGGTCGTGGGGCCGTGGGGCTGCGAGGGCTGCGAGGGCCATAGAAGGTTGTGGGGCGGCGAGCCCGCGTGTGCCACATAGGGTCACACGGTGGCAAGGATACATGTGCCGTGGAGGGCCGAAGGGTGGCGAGGCCATGGAGGACACCATGAATCTTGACAACAGAGGCCGCGGGGGCAACGGAGGTCCACTGGGCGGTAAATCCATAGGGGCCGTGTGGCATGGTCATGTGAAGTGCCTTCACCGGCAGCCAGCTTAACATGCCTCCCTCCATTTGTCACCTTCGTCGCAACTGACCGTGGTGTCGTCCATCGTTCTCGTGTTCCACTAGTTCCAAACACCGTCAATAGTCACCATAACCATTAAAAAGAACACAAAAAAGAACCATATTGTTTACTAAGGGGTCGGGATATGTTTTTTTATCACGTACCCTCCGTGTTAGGGTGATAGCAAGCGACTCAAGGGAATGATTCCATGGGACAGAAAAAATTAGCACTAGTTAATTTAAAACACACCCCTACCTCATTTGTTTGTTGACGTCAATGAGGTTGGAAGGATGATCACAAATTGAATATTTCCCACATTAGAGGATTCCCTGAGGAAGAATTCAAAGTCGTGCGTCAGCGTTCTTCGTTGGAGGAGCGTTCTTCATTGGAGAAGAAGAATTCCTCCAAGGTTCTCTCCCAATTTCCCTTTTCCAACACATCCCTAGATTCCACCAAAAAGTAAAGGTACCCAATATGATATGTTTCCCCAATTTAATTGATGGGAAAAATTAAATTGGCATCATAATTACATTGAGTTTGGAATAATAGATTTTGGGGAAAGCTAATGGCCACCTCCATCATTAAAGAGGCAGATCATGAGATTTCTCACATTTAGAGGGTTCAGGTGGTCCTCACCTTTAAATTAAAATTGTGCTTTTTAGGTTTGGTGGTCCCCAACTCATAACACTCAAATGGAAGGTTATGCTCTGGTGGTCCCCACTTATTAATATCCACATGGGTGTTTCAAAAGAGAACAAAATGTTACACAATTTTATTTTATTTTTTTCTTTCATGAATAAGTGAAAAAGCTAACTTCCACCCTTGAACTACTATTGTCGTGGTGAAGGTCCCTTTAAGTGGCTATCGGTTCTGCGAGTTCAACAATGCCTTATACTTCAATTGTGTGTACCATTTCAAAATTTAGAAAAACTCACTTGCACCTTTACAGAACATACCTAAAAAAAAGTACATAACTTCATTCCGGGCACTCCGGGCCTCTGAATCATTCACCGTCAATTTCTACAGACTCGTAAAATTCCCATTTAAATAAAATAAAAATTACATGAAATTTACAGGTCTATACTGGTGGGATATCAATAGAAAATGTAAATAATGCTACCTATTTGGGAGATCCAATTAATAAATCATTTGAAGCACTCAATTTTCTTTTAGTTTCACCTCCAATGTGGATTGTAATATATACTTCTATATGATAATACAAAAACATAAAATAGTTAAAAATGGAATAACTAATTGTATCTTGGATTATGGATAACATTAATATGTAATAGAAAGTTGATGGTCATATTAAATATGAAAAAGATAATCTAAACACACTATGGTCAAATCATCTGATTTGTGTTATAAATATTATGGTAAATATTTATCAAACCTTGATAAAAGGTTTTAATATTTTTAAAAAATAATTAAAGGGATTAAAGAATATTGATGTCAAGAATTAAAAGAGAAAGGATACGCAAAGGATAACTATCCATTTCTAAATGTTTAATAGAGATTCAATTATAAAATAATATGATTGTAAATTATTAAGGATACATGGAATAATTTTTCTACTTAATTTCAAGAATTTATTATAAACTACGAGAATGAGGATTAAAATTAAATGGTATGTATTATGACTCATACTGATGAGGTACAATGTGGTTACACTCAAAACCAGAATTAAAAAAAATATCTTAAGAATGAATAAATAATTATTTCTTTGTTTTATTCACACTATGTTTTCATCCATAAAGAAATATGATAAGAAAACATATAAAATATTAGGCTTAAAATTTATTTTATAATGTAGTTTTTAAAACATATTATATGTTTTAGATATATTTCTTCCAAAAAAAATTATTATCTGCATGATATTAAAATTTGATAATTATTGGTTGTAGTTTAAAAATAAACACAAGATTCTAGTATGCTTATCAAAGGGGATAATTATTCAAATAAGATTAATGGTAAAAGTAAAATTCACAAAGGGAAACATTGAATTAGTAGTAATAGATAAAGAGCAAATATATATTGAAATTATTTTATTCCTAGATCAAATAGAAAAATCGTATCCACTATTAAAGGATTTTATTATAGTATTAGTGGAAATTATGAAAATGGATATTATTTTAGGAAACCTATATTTTTTCTTATTAAAAATGATTTTTATTCAAATAAATTATCTAAAATTATTAGTATAACCTCGATGAATAATATATATATATTGATACCTAAAACATTCATTGCTAACACATCCATACCAAGATGAAAATAGGTACTAAAAGGAACTTGTATTTTATGTTGTTAAGGAATACACCAATGAGATATATAATTAAATCATTATGTGATCAATTGAAAAGTATATTGAAATCTCTATTTTTATAATGGAGTGATCAACTATGAATTATTTAAATATAAAAAATCATTTTAATTGCAACAAATAATTTAAGATGTATTTACTTACCGTATCTATGTTAATTACACTGAATATTTAATATAGGGGAGAGAAATATAATATTTTTAATTATAAAATCTTTTCCCTCTCCTTGAAATTGGTTATTAAAACTCAGTTTATAATCAGATATTCGAGTATAAAAATAAAAATTTTCAATATTAGAAATATTTTAAAAATTTATTTATTTATATCTATCCTCAATGACATTTATAATATATAATAATAATATTTATTCAAAAAATAATCTTATGAAAAAATATAATCATTGTTTAATCCTTCAACGTATCATTGTCTTTAGATTTTGTTCTCTATGAAAATTTATTCATTTATGTAACATTTTTTTAGAATAGTTTTATTATGAAAAATACCATTTAATTATTAAAATACTAAATGAGTTGTTTTTTTATTTAGCACAATAATATGAATTATATTATACCAATTTTCAAAATTAATCATATCAAAATACAATTTAGATATCTAGAATCTTATTTTTGAATCCACTTGAATTGTTTATCCTTATTCTTAAAAACATACTTTACAAATACAGGTAAATAAATTCTAATAAAAGTGATGTTTGATTTAGATCATCAAAGTCAGAAAAATTTATTTCCAAAAATAAAATGAAAGGTAATATTCTTATGATATATTTTTGAAGCAGTCGATCTATTTTTTGAGGATTCGTTTGAAAAGTATTCTGAAAAAGATAATGATATTTTTTTTTGAATGAACCAAAAGTTTTATTATCTAATATTATAAAAGGAGGAATTTATTCTAAAGTTCCTCTATAAAAGGTTCGTAATTTATATGAAGATATTGTAAATAATCATATTGATTTAAATTCATTTAAGAAGGTATATAAAGAACTATAAAAAGTATCAGTTTCATGAAAATTTTCTGATACAATTTAAATGGAATATCATAATGTAAAAAAAATTTATTTCAAAATAAAACCTTGCATAATTTATTATAGTGATAATAATTTAAATAGATTCACTCAAAAAAGACGGTGTGACTATGTTGGGTTAACAAGCTAAAATAGTTTTTGGTGTAACATTTTCCTTCTTTTTTATTGAATGAATGACCTGCAGATCATCAAAGTAGAATAGAGTGTATTTAAATAGTTTTAGATGATTCAATTTAAAATGTTTCATGTTCTGAAATTTCAAATGATCTATTTAACCCTTCCTAAGACCCTAATCATTCTTTATTAATTTATTTTACCCAAAGTTATTATAATTTTACATGTTTTTTTAATATATTGTTATTTAATTTTTAGGCTTAATAAATAATTGTTAAATAAAATTACATAATTGGTTTGTTTTCATAAATGGGTGAAAAATTTATGATAAATTTATAAAAGATTTATGAAAACATTATGTGAGTGTTGTCATAAAATTATGAGAAATTCCTAGAAAATTTATGTCTTTTTTGGAGTAGTTTTAATTGAATTGGATAAATATGTCTCAAATTTATATTTATTAAAGGGATGAAATGATATTATAATTTATATACATTTATATTTGTATAAATTACATTGTTTAAAATTAATTAATTTAAATATTTGGTTTAGGAGTTTTGTGGTAATTAAAAAGTGAGATATTGTTGTGCATGGGTTGATTAAACTATTTTGTTAATTTATGTTGGATTTTAATCCTAAAAATGCTCAAATTTTTATTATTGTTTTTATTGTTTTTATGTTTATTTCAGGATGATGATATTTATTATAATATTTATTTTTATTACAGAAGCCTTAACAATTCTTTTGTCTGTGGGAATATATTTTGTAATTTTATTATGGATGTGATTGAAATTTATCTAAAGACATTATTCCTACTATATGATTATAAGAGAACCATATTTTTTTGGAACCCTACATATGGAATAAAACATATGGTTCATAAAACCTATATTATTAGAAAATAATGGATCAACAACCCTATATTTGGAATAAACCCTATCTTTGAGGAAACAATATATGGTTAATCCACCCTAATTTTGTGAACAACCATATGTGGTCAAACCTACATTTGGAGTTTTTCACTATGTGAAGAAACCCAAAATTTTACTAGGTCAATGATAGTGTTTTAAATTCTAGATGATATCTGAATTTTTTTAAATGGTCTTTCTGGAAGTAATTATCTTTCTAATAACATTTTTACAGATGATTCAAATGATAAAGATGAGTAGATTTAATCATTCCTATTTCTAAGGTATTTTATCACTCTATTTGAATTACTTGGATTCAAATATTTTGCATTTATTAAAACATATTTTTTTGAAATTTTTTGGCCTAGATCTATTTGGTCAACATTCAAAATATCAGGACAGTAATCTTCTGAAAATAGAGATATTTTATAGTAGAAAGAGTAGTGTGATTATAAATAATAGTGTGTAATATCTTTCCTTGTAAAAGTTTTGAGACATAAATTATTTGATATAGTTGATTGAATCTATGTTGTTGTTATTTGTTTCTTTATTATATTCTTAAACATTCTTCTATAATTTGATAAATAATTTCTTAGTGTTAAACTTTGTAGATATACATGTTTGTTCATCTATTTAGTGTTTCCTCTATTACTAATTAATGTAAGATGATGTGAAATTGATTATTATTTTGATATTTCAATGTATTATAGAATATGGAATACATCTATAATTTTCCATTGTAACTATAACCAATATCTATATTCTCAAACAATATCATTCTCTATTAATTTATTGGAGTATCAGCTACTCGGACTCAGTCATTTTTGTGATGGAGTATAATCTTCATATACTATGCTATGGATGTATAGTACCCTGTTAAAGAACCACAAGTTCATTTAGTATAATTATTTTAACAGTATCTGCTGCATTTAATATGTTGTATATGCCTCAGTAAGAGGAATTATTAGTTAATATCACTAATCTTGTGGAGAGAGTGTTAGTAGAGTGTACTTGGAGATCATTGTTCCCTAAACCACTATACATCTCCACATTATTTTTTTATTTACTTCAACAAATTACTCACCTATAAGAGAGAATAAAGAAGATCTGCATATAATGTGGGTATTTTCAAATCATTCAATGTTTCAAAAATATCAAAATTTACCCCGTTATATGTATTTATCTTGAGCATTTAGACCAAACACATTTAAACAACCTTTAAGGAAATTTTACCAATAGGTTAACCACACAGTCACATATAAGAAATATTTTAAATTAATATTAAAGCCCTGTTAAATAGCATTGAGGTTGAAACTGCATTTTAATGAAACATAATCTCTATATCAATGTTTTCACTTCTTGAGCATTAAAAATATATCAAAATACAACACACATAGTTAATACCATGTCAAAATTCACATAGTTATTTTAAAAATATTATCACATAAATATATTAAATTTCAATATCATGACATTTCATAAAACACTTATTCTCATGATACAACAAACTCCCCATTGGCCATACTATCAATTCGATAAAATATCCAATCCTATTTAATCTTGTAGGTGATTTATTTCACTATTTAAATCCCAACATTACAGTTTTCATGAATTAGTACACCATAATGAGAGGCCATTGGTTTAGTCTCATATTCACCAATAAATCCAAAAAGATAGATAGACGGTCTATGACACCAATTTAAGGCCCCAAACCATTATATTTAACCAATGGGGAAGAATAAAAACACATCGAAATTATGGAATAGACTACAAACACATGAAATATATTTTTACCATGGGAAATATATCTTATACCACCTAATTTACTTTTTTAGATATGCACTCATCCAAAATTTGCCTTCGAATCAAGATAAAGTATTCTTGACTAGAATATTTGTAAAAACCATTGGAAAATACTATATGATACATAGAAGAAGAGGGGAAACCAAAAAATGAAACAATTTTATAATAAAATGGAATAGATTCGTATACTTTCTTAGGGAATCATATCACATGAAGAAACACTTCATAAGGACTAGGATTGATAGAGTATAAAAATTATAAGATGAGGATGATATTAAGGGACACATATAGATACTTGGAGTGAAATAGAGGGGAAATTTGAGTGAGTATGTATAAATCAAGGGAGAGAAAGCTGTAAATTTCTCACTTTTTTTATTCGGTTCCTGGTTTGGTTGTGTAGTTTCTTGAAATTTAAAACAACCATTTGGGGCCTACTATCCAAGGAAACCACATGTAACATGATTTTCTAGGACACCTGCATGGTTTGGTAAAACCTATGAAAGACTTGGTAAGAGATCTGGAGTTGGGTTCCCTAACTCTAATAGTCATTGATGCCTCCTTTGATTATTTAAAAAACCACGATCCCCCATAAACTAAGACACATGATCATGGAGCATGATTAGCACTAAGTGGGCACCTGGTCCAATAAGCCCCATTTTTTTAATTTTTCAGGTCCTTATCCGCCAAAATTCTAATAATACTCTCCATAATCCTATGAAATTATTTCATAAATACTTTAAATAGGGGATGAAAAAGTTAAAATAAAAATATACCTCTACATGGTTTCATATCATACTAAATCCCTTATATATAATAACTCATCCTCAAGATGTGGTCCTAAGAATCATTAATCCTCTATGGTAAAAATATACGACAACTAGATTGACATATTTGTTTTACCCTCCTAATACTCCTATTGAACAAGGCTATACAAACACAATGCATAAAATAATAGATACACCCCAACCAATTTTTTATTTTTCTCACTATGAACCATAATAAAAATCATATTCACCATTGAGGATTCATCAAAATTATGTTCAAAATCATTATCATAATTCAAACAATAAGGTGTGGGGCGACACTATTGAAGTTATAACACATTAAGACATCATTCATATCATTATAACAATGTGGAAGTTCATAATGATATGGCACCAAACCAATACTCTCATCATTATAAAACGGCCAAGCATACCTATATTTCAACTTATCCAACTTATGATTTTGACGATGAACTAGTCTTAGTAACACAAAAAAGATTATACGATCATCCCCTATAAACTCAAGGGATTTCAAAAAACTGATAATAATTTGAATTGTTTTTTTATCCGTGTTATGGAAATTCATTTTTTGATCAAGTGGACATATTCTTAAGTCATATATATTTTACTCAGACACAACCACTATAATTCTACTACTTACATATAGTTAAAAATGTGATCTGCAAGGCCTACTATATAGTATTTTATAAGATTCCATTTGAATAGTTTAATAGTTAATTTTAATATAGGTTAACGATATATTTTATAGGTTATTCACATAGGGTTTTCCAAATTATTAGATGCATTCACTCAACATGTCATCTAACAATAGGATAATACACTAAAATTTCCCATTCATTTATGGATTATAGGTAGTGCTGAAAAAAACCTGAGTACTGAGTGCCATATCCCATCCATTCCAGAATATTAATGTTTAATAAGAATATCAATATTAAAAGAAACTCTAAGGAATCACTTTGAAACATTATATATTATGAACATATAGGTTAGCCAACTCATTGATGTTTAAAGTCTCTAGAATCGGTTTGAAATGTGTTACCATTTTCAATCTATCCAAAATAACCCATATCTCATTACTCCTATAATGTGTAATTTGTCAAAACATCATGAAATCAATTGTTATAGTATAGAACCCTTTATTTGAGGTATAGATTCATTTTCTGCATGTTCCTCTACATTTTTATTAAATAATAATTTTCTAGAAGTTTTTTAGAGGAGTTAGGTGTAATAGTGAAACCGAATATATTCTTTGGGGTAGAGATCTATGATGTCGTGTATGAGAGGTGGGTTTTGTTTGGTGTGAACTGTTTAAGTTTTAGGATCTTGGGGGTTTAAATTCTAAGATACTTCCATGTTCTAAAAGTTTTCACCATGGATCAGGGCTACAGAATTTCATGTTTAGGTACTATTCTATGTAGAGTAGTTATGGAATAGACTAGTTGTGTTTTGCGACATGGAGGGATGCTTAATCTATAGTGTTCCGAGGGGGAAATCTTGGTGCTATAGAAAATTTCATCACTAATATACTATATTGAGAAGGTAGTAAGGTTATATATTATTGGTTGCGCCATAGTGTAATGACCAACTTTATAACACCTCTCACAAAAACTGGATATGTTGCATAGTTTGTGGCATGTTTTTCATATATAAAGATGATTGGTAGTCTGTAGTGTTGTATTTTTTATTGGATCATAGTCTTCAATGTTTTAGCTATTCTGGATTATATTATTAGTGGCTATATCACAGTGTTATGTTTTTACTCTAGGTATAAATTTTCCATGGTGATTATTAATTATATTTGGTGAAACCTCTTCTCCTTATGACATCGAGGAATTCCCTAGAATTTTTTTCTCATGATCTTTGACATCTATAATAAAATTCTAATCGATCATTGAGTGTTTTATTGTATAAATAAACAATGAATTTAAGTAAGTGTTGATATCAGGGGGTTTTCTTGTAGATCTATACTTCTATTATAACGTATGTTAATTTTCTCTCATATCTACTATTTGATAATGTGAATTCATGGTTTTATTGAATGTTTTTCTTCAATTTTATATGGTATCATTGGTTTATTTCAAGAAAGAAACAATTATGGATGTATTTCTAGAAAACCTAAAAATGTGCAAAACTTTTGTAAGACCCCCACATTTTATGAACTTTTAACATTATAGTTTAAGAATTATTTTCTGGTTCAATTCCTAAAACATATTTTATGAAGTAATTTTAATGAAAGAATTATTTTAAATGAAATTATTTGGCATTTACTTTCTAATAATCATGTTTTAATGTTTTAAAAGATGATGAGTTTTGTCGGAGAACCACTATCAATTTCGTGATGGATTATGTTAATTGAGTACCACCATCAATGGTAACAGCAAGTTATGTTTATGGATGGATGTATGTGTATGGGTGTGTGTGTGACATGGGGAAGTTTATTATAAATATGTAAATATGCAAATAATTTTTTTTATAATTTGTTTGAATTGGATTTATTTAGTGTATTTATCAATACTATTTTATTATTTTACACATATTTTATATAAAATTCTCTTACCAGTTCTTATCATAGTCTCATGTGTTGAAAAGTATTTCAGGGAATTCTACATTGTCTATACTCCCCCTTGATTGAATCTTTGGTGAATTTGAAGACATTATGTAGAAAGACGATATGATGGGTAAGAAAAATTAATTTAATAGTGATGTATCACGATACCATTGAAAAGGTATGTGGTGTTAATCAATGGAGATGGTTTAGGTTATAACTAGTATGATGCCATTTTGGGATTGTTGGGTCTTGTTGTCTTTCATATTGGTTGGTTTATTTTCCGTGATATATTATCACATTGATATTGTTGTTTACATGAATTATTCTAAGGTTGTATTATTTATTCTTATGCATCATGTAGAAGGATCCGATGTTTTTCTTTTAAGTGTGCATGCTGTTTTATTTTATAGGGGAAATAATCAAACAAATATTTAATAAGATCATTGAGTTTATTATTGATCATCAGTGTCTTGGGGATGTCACATATGTTTAGTGGAACTCTATATTCTGTCAAGCCAATTAGTGGTGGTGGGGTTTTTCAAATGGTATCATTCTTGGCCAGACTAGTCATATCATGGGATTGTATCAAATGTATTGTAATGTAAGAAATTTAAATGTGATATTTAAAAATATATGGCTAAAATTTTCATAATAAATATCATGTTACTAGGGATTCTAGATTAAAAAGTGTTCAAAAACACTTCTTGTTATCTTATCATATCACTATCATGGGTTTAGAAAATAAGTTATACATATCATGCATTATTAAGTAGACTTACCCTTGGGATTACAATTTTCTTCTTGAGTTTAATGAATTATGATAATGATAAAACTAGTTGTTTTTTGAAAATAATGGTTTCAGATTTTTTATTGTGATGAATTGAAAATTTTATAATCATTCAGTTTTTAGTGAGTGATGACTAAATGATGTTTTTGTTTAAATATAGATAGTGGAAGTTGGTATAAATCTTAATTATCCTCAAGAGGATGCTTCTGAAAATGTGGTTGCACCAGAACCATGGGTGAAGCATTAATTTTTCCAAATAATCGTTTATTCTTTTCTATACATAAAAATATGGAAATAAAAATAATGAAGCTTGAAAAGTGGATATCATGAATCACTTTAAAAAACATAATACACCCTCATTTTAGTGGGATTTCGAGAAAGAAAAAGCATTAGTGTAGCTGAATCAGAGGAATTGGATCATTTAATTTTTATGTATAATTATCTAGCTAAAAGCTGTGATAAAAACATATATTTTAAAAGATATTTCCTTATTTAGTTGGAATTTAGTTTCTCATGCTAATATCTACCAAGGCATTATATGTGTGTAATTTGAGGAATTTTTCAATTAAAAATTATACCACCGAACTTTCAAAATTGAAAGAAAAACCGATTTCTTCAACATGAAATAATATTATAAATTTATCATAATGTATGCCCATATTTTTATGAATAAGAATTTATTTCCCATGGAAAATTATGCGATTATATACTTTATGGAACATATCATTGATTCTAGTCTATGACTATAGATTCTTTCAATTATTTTTTTTGCATTGCAGACTATATAGAAATGGTGAATAGTTAAAACATAGAGAAAAGAGATATTTATAGAAACCTAGTTTGGGCGTGTGTGTTTATAATAAAATGAACCTATGAGAAATAAAATTCATGGAATAAATTGGGGATAGACACCTACTTACAAGGTGGTGGAGCACCTTTAAATTAGACCACAAGGATAGTTAACTTCTCTTGTTGAACCTGCATTAATCCTGGTTATTTTAAATGATGATATACTTCTCATAGTAAGTGATACATTATTAAACCACCTAGAGTTTTCCATAACTGTACTCTGATGTGAAATATTATGGGTTATTATAGTATCCCTCAGAATCCTAGTGAAGTTATGTGTCCCATGTTTCTCAGATATCCTATACATCGATGGGGAAATCTTAATTGAATATCTATAATCCTCTAATCTAAATCATCTAAGGTAATTCCATGAATATAATGACTTCTAATATTATTCAATCTCATTAAGGAATCAAGGAACTATATAGAGCTACTAAAAAGTATTATAGTATTGAGTAGATGATCATGGATGATCAATATATTACTCTAACTCTGTTAGGAATGATTATTTTGAATTACACACAAATACATGACATGTTTGGTTATATTTCATCCTAGTATTTTATTTATACTCTTGTGATGGATGATTGGGTTTACATGTTGAGATGATTTCAATTATCATGAAACATCATACACCATTAGAAAAATTAGAGTGTCAATCCTTTATGTATCCTACATGCTTGATAACTATCAATGGGTTGAATTGGTATATGATTTTATATTTGGGAGATTAATGTCAATGTTTTTACTTTGGGAATGTGTTGGATGACATCGTTTAAAGATCACATCGACTATTAGTCCTAAAAAGTTAGTTTCACATCTTATGGGTGAGTTAACCATTTAATTAATTAATATTGGGACACAAATAAATGTAGAATACGACCTTTATTACTTGTGGTTGGAAATATATCTTTTTAGTTGATAATAGCTACATTTTAATCCATTGATGAGTTTGGACACAGAAATTTTCGAACCATCATTGACTAATTTCTTAATTTTTTCAACAATAATTTCTCTATATTTTCACCCAAAAGAGATATGGAATTTACAATTTATCTCTTACCAGGGGTAATAATATTTGACATTCATCATATATAATTTAAAAAATATAATTGGAGGAATGGAATCATTATCCAAAGGATTTGTAAATTAAATGTTTCATTCAAATGAGAACATCTACATAGTAATTTTCGATTTGTTTATAATTAAGGCAAAGGGATATCCATGGTTTTGTGTAAATAATCACAAGATCCACAAATTTATGAAGAATGAATATATTATTACATGAAATAATGATCTATTAGATTAATTTAGTGGATCTCAATGGTTCACTAAAATTGAATTACCGTTAGGCTGTTAGCAATAGTGATTATGGAAGGATGATATTCAAAAAACAACCATTAGGATTTATCATTGTTATTATGAATATACAGTTTTGATATTAGGTTTTATGAATGCAGTAGTGGTGTTTATGATATTTATTGATCTGATCTTCTAGAGGTATCTTGATTCCATTGTGGTGGTGATCATATATGATATTCTTGTGTACTATCAAGAAAATACCGAACACGAATAACACATGGCGCTAGTGTGTGGAGTATAATGTGAAAATTTCGATTATAGGATAATTTCTATGTATGATTTCCATATTCAAGAGGAAAATTTCCTTGGATATACCATTTATAAAAAATAAATTTCTATAGATCCTAAAAATATTGAATTTTTAATATCATGGAAACTATCAAGGAAAATAAAGTTCTTCTATTCAGGTAGAGTAATAGATGAAAATTATCATTTTAAAATCTTTTGTTTTAGCTAACATCAGCACTTACCCTTGTATTTATAGATTTAGGATGAGGGTTTTTGGACTACTTTGATGCATTCAGATATATTATAGGTTTGTATCACACATGGTGATCATTTTGTCTCTTATGGATCATTAATGTCATTAGTAAATGAGAAGAACTTTCCCACACATGATTTACAATTGGATGTTGTAGTACATAGCTTAATGCTTTGGAGTCATTATATTTTTGGTTAGAAATTTATTATGGTCATAGATCACAAGTGCTTGATGAGAAAATTATCAACAATGCATTTTAATCTAATTCAATAAATATGGATATGATATCTAAATCTAAATGTCTTTGACTTGATGTATACAAAGGAAAAATGATATTTTGTAAAATATATATTGATCGGGAACTCATATAATTAATCGGGTAAAGAGACTTCTAATAAGTGGTAGACAGTTTTAGTCATTACTAATATAAATATTTTTTGTTCGTAGAAAGATAATGTTTTGTTTTTCATTCTATTCTCCATTATTTTTGATTTGGTCAAGTAGGCTAGAGATTCTCTGATATTAGAACATGAATATTTGAATATGATGTCAAAACTCAAGGTTGTGGAGACTATTGAGGTATGAAATCTTGATGGGATGTAACACTATGAGATCTGGTGAAATAAATATTTTTTTAATAAATTACACTATTTCACAATATTGTGTTATATGTAACACTGATTTTTTCATCCCTTAAACACACCACTTTGTTTGGATTATGTTACATGTAATACTAAATTTAGCTAGTGTTACACACCACACTATGAAAAAATGTTATATACTATTGAAATATTATTATTTAATTTAAAGTTATCACCAAGCTATTAGAAAGGGTTATATGAATAATATTCACTAAATTTTGAAAATATATGGTTCACACATGTTTATATAATGAATTATTTGGTGAAAAGTTATTTAGAAGTGAACATAAATACAATTTGAAAATAATAGTAATGATTTTCGGAAAAACTACATTTACGTACAGAAACATGTTTTACCTCAAAATATTTTTTAAAAAATAAGTTTATAACAATTTTAATGAAATTTATATATTATATTTTCAAATAAAATTTAAACATTCAGATTTTGGGATTCCTATATATGATATAAAAATAAGTCCAAATTTATGATTAAAATTATATTTTTTTTAAAAGTTATTTTGTCACAATGTTCACATTTATTTTAAAAATAAATATTTCCATATTTTGAAAAAAAAAATTAAAAAATAAACATAAAATTTTAAATCATCATGTTGAAATTATCTTATGGATAATTTTTTAAAATTTACTGAGAAGATATTTTTTAGGTGAATAATTAAAATAATGGGACTTGTTAAGAATTATCATTTGTTTTAAAGAATATAAAAACATTTAATTATTATAATATGTTTTTTTTGGAAAAAAAATTTCAATGTTTTTAAATACAAATCCAATTTATATCATTGTAATCATATTCATATTAAATATTGATATAAAAAACAATATAAACATTTGAATATTCTCTCTTTGGAAAACCCCTTTATCATCTTGAATATTAGATTCATACTAAAGTAAATTGGTCAAATTATGTGAATCGAATATAGAAAAATGGATTCCATATTTTTAATTCGAATAATTTATATTATATTATATGTTAATCATAATTTTTTACCATAATGAATAATAAAAATTGTTATAAATTATATACCCACGTTAATGTAAAAAAATGGTTGTCCATGAGGTTTAAATCAAAATATAACCATTTAAATGAACCAAAATCCTATAAAAAATTAATTATATAGACCCATTTAGACCTTCATTTTTCTAAAGGTCATTAGAGACTTTATTGGGGGTTTTATATTTCAGATGACAACAATCGATATGGTGAGGATGTCTCAACTCCTTTCATCTATGTTGAGTTAGATCATTATGTGCCAATATTGAATAGGATATATTTGAATGTGAGGGGCTCATTTTAATGGAATCAAGATATTTTTTAACCAGAACTTTTCATATGCTACTGCCATTGTTGTCTCCAATGTGATTCAGTGTAGGTTTGTAGGAAATATAGACGGGGTGGGACAAACCCTGTCAGAAGGGGTGTTCTATCTGATGCTACCCCAGTTAAAAAGGAAGCCTTTAAATTTTCTTATAGTAGTGTATCTATTAAGGAACCCATATCTAGAGATGATTCTGTTGTTATTAATCTAGATCTTTCTTTCAATACCGGTTCTTTAGATGATGAACAGTCATCCAGAGAAATGTATCTCAATTTCTGTGATTCTTTGCTGTTTTTGAATACTTGTTTCCAATATTAGGGGTGATCTGTATGCACCTTCTTTGTTAGAGATGTGTTTATGGATATTTAATTTAATTTACAAGGCATCAGTACTTTTTTGGAAAGTTTCTTTTAGTAATTTGGTCCCCTGGTCTGGTTCTGTGAGGCCTCTTGCTTTCCTTTTGGAGGCCTTCTCTTCTTCAACCTATTCCTTGATTGAATTTGTTGATAACATTACCTCCATAGGTGTTTTTAAGGACTCACACAGGGGATTAACATTAGAAGATGATAAGTTAAGACACATGTTTCTATCCCTTGAGCTTTATCTTCCCCAAGAAAACTCATGCATCCACTTGTATGATATTTTGATTCCTCAAGTATATTAGAATTGCAATGACCATTTATCTTTTTGCAAGATGAAAAAGAATTATAAACGATTTTGTTCTATCTTGAATTTCCTTTTCAAATATATATCTTCTCAGACAATGGAGTATTTACTATGGTGATACTTCATTATATTAAGGAGCATGTAGCCTCTATGTCTAGTCCGACCAAGATTTCTGGGGTCAATGCTGGGCATAAATTGTTACAATGATTCCAATAATCATTTGGAACACCTATGTCATTGGTGCTTGGGTGAAATATGGTTTCCCAGAAATATAAATCAAGAAGTTCAAAGTCTGTTTTACTTTTATTCTTGATAACAAATAAAATTTCTGTAAGATTAAGTAGTTTTCTCATTAACTTGGAATGCATACAGACATGCATGCTGAACCATATAATAATAATTTTTGGGTTTTCTGGAATAAATATTTGTATGCTGATCTAGTTAATGATGGTGATCAATATATTATAGTAAAGTTCATCATAGATGTGGAGTTGGTGTTTCAGTCTTTTGTGTGTGGTAGTTGTCACGCTCAAAAGAGAGAGACCTTATAGAAGGATTTGAATAGTTTTAATCTGAAGGAACATCCTTGGATTGTTGGTCAAGATTTTAAAATAATTGATAATCCAAAAGAAAAGAAAGGGATGGGTGTGTTTCCTCATGTGTATATCATGAATTTCATCCAGTTTATGGCCATGATGGGGCTTCTTGATATGGGTTATTCTAGGGATGATTTCACATGGCATAAAAACATTAAACTTAGTCAGCATTGTCGGATCTATCTAGATAATTTTTTATCTAATGTCCATCCCGTTTCTAGGTTTCCTAATGATATGGGAGACCATCTTGTCCATGGCATCTCAGATCATTCCCCAATTCTTGTGTCATATCCTCCAGTTATGCAAGTAATGAACGCTTTCATTTTTATGATTACTTGAATGGTATGCAAGATTATCATCATATTTTTTGGGATTGTTGGAAGGAACTAGTCCAAGGATATTCATGGGTAGAAATTCATAAAAATTTAATACATAATAAACATAAGATTCATTCCCGGGAAACAGATTTTATACCTATCGGCCAAGACCTGGAATATCTTAAAAAGGATGTTGAGCATGTGAAAAATATTCTAGAAGATAGATGAGATAACACAATCTTCAAAGAACAATCTTGTTTGAAAAATTATATTGAAATTATTATTCAAAAACATGAATGTAATGTTCATGAAGGTGCTAGGTTGAAAAGGATTAATGAATGAGATAGAAAATCAGCTTATTTCATTACATGTATTAAGGAATTTAGAAGGTTTGTAAAACCGAATATCCTTCTTGAAGATTGTTCTTTCTCAGATGACAAAAATTTCGTTGGTAATTTGGAATTCTCCTTCTTCAAAAATTTACTTTCTATTCATAATCCGAATATGGTAGATGCGTATCCTAGTGGGAATGCAGATCTGTTTGAGGAAATACCTAATATATGTTGGTTCATGACAATATTCTACATGAAGTTGTCCTTGATTAGAAAGATATCTATAATGCTATGATGGATCTTAACCTGGAGAGTGTTCCATGTCCTTATGGTTTTCTAGGATCTTTATATATAGGATCTTGGGTGGTGGTTAAGGATGATCTTTTTTTGGCCATCTGGGATTTCTTTCATGGTGGTTCTATCCCAAGTGTCGCGGGTGCTACTACTTTTGTAATTCTTCTTATGATTAAAAATCCTTCTTCCATTCGAGATTATAGACCAGTGACCATGTGCAGTTTTACTTACAAAATCATTTCATGAATTATCAACTAGCGACTATCTCTACATGTTTCGCAGTGGGTTTCCATAAAAAAATTATTGTTTTGTTTAAGGTCGATCTATTCTGGGAGCGGTTTCCTTGGATAATGAAATGATTCATGATATTAGCTTTAAATTTTATTACTCAAACATGGATTTAAATGTTGATATGAATAAGGCTTATGACATAATTAAATGGGGTTTTATAACTAGAGTGCTTATGTGTATGGGCTTCTCCTCATGGGCCACATATATATATTTTTGTTTCTTTAGCTCTTCCTAGATGGTGGGATCTTATTTTGGAAAAACTCAGGGTTTTTAAAGGCTACTCGTGGGCTCAGATAAAGAGAACCTATCTCCCCAACTCGTTTTATTCTCTTGAAATATTCTATTAGTCACCTTATTAACAAGAAAAGAAATACATGTATCTTCTTCCAAATCATAGAAAAATGTATCAACCGACAATCTCCCACTTGTTGTTTGTGGGTGATACCTTGATATTTATCAATTCCAGGGATAGATCAGTTGGGGGTCTCATTAAAATTATGGATGTATATAGTTAATGGAGCGGTCAAACTATCAAAATAGGAAAATTCAATCTATATATTTCTGAAAAATGTGGTGTTAGGAAAGTTGCACCATTATCTAGAATTATGAATATACAGAGAGGTTGTTTTCCCTTGAATTATCGGGGGTATCCAATATCGTCTGGTTGTATTAGAATTAGAGATTTTGAATGAATTTTGAACAAAATTTCAAACTATTTTCTAAATTGGAAAAAATGGTATCTATCCTTTGGTGGTAGTATTTCTCTAATCAATAGTGTTTAACTGATTATGCCTATACATGTTCTCTCATCCATCATAGTGCCTAAGGGGGTTCTAAATAATATTGATAGAATATTGTCTGGTTTTGTATGGGATGCTCTTTCTGAGGGGAAATAGCATTGGGCTTCATGGGATAGATTGTCCAGACCTTTTCATGAGGGTGGTATTAATATTAGGAATATAATGGATACTGTACACTACATGCATGGAAAACATTCGTGGGAGGTAGTGGTGGAATAGAATCTCTGGAGAAAAATTATGTCTTTTCAAGGAAAGGGTTTATTGGAATATAGTAGTGCTTATTCTCCATTCTGGTCTTCGATTCGTAATATTATTCCTACTATTCAACAACACTCAATGTGGATTTTTCAGAAATGGGATATTTATTTTTTGGCAGCATAATTGGGTTGGTGCTAGTGTTGGTTTTCTAAACTATCCAGGGCATTTTATTTCCTTTAGAGAAGAAAGTATGCATTCTAGTTTCACTAATGCTTTTTTAAAAAAAGATCAAAAGGAGGTGTTTTGTTGTATTGAGATAAATTGGGATCCAGAAAAATGTGTTTTCAATGCTTAAAATTCAGGTTTGTTTTGTACAAAGAGCATTCTTAAGATCATTCAATCACGGGAGTAACAAGACACCTAGAATAATGTGTTATGGTGCAGAAAAATTCCTTCTAAATTCAGTTTCCTATTATGGAGGATTCAAAACTAGGCCATTACTAAATATGATAATGTGAGAAGTATGGGTAATAATTTGGTCTCAAAATTTCATTGCTGCACAATTCAAAAGGATGAGGATTCCAACCATCTCTTTTTTGATAGAGAATGGGTTGTGAATGTCTGGGCTTGTTTTAGAGAGTTTACTAGTTTTTTCTATAGACCTCCTCGATCCACCTTCCTTGGAAAGACGGTTCTATTTTCTAAATGTTGAATGTCTAAAAAATGGGTAGGGTGCTGATTCTGAATGTGGGTTGCTAGTGTATCTGGAAAAGAAGAAATAGAGCCATATTTGAAGGACTTGTTGGTGCAGGAAGATCTGTTTTCACAAGAACCATGTGCCTCCTGAATGATTTGGTTAGTGGATCCAATGAATGGATTCATCCCCCCTCTCTAAGGATAATACATGTGGGTTTGTTTTTAATACATTATACTAGTTCCTCATTAATAGAAAACTGGGTTTGTTGGCCTCCTCAAAAAGTGGGTTATAATGTTAATTTTTATGGTTCTTGTATTTTTTGTATTATGCATGGTAGGGTCGTTGTCCGAGATTATAAAGGGAGTGTTCTTCTTGCTTCACCACCTATTATGGTAAGGGGAACACAATTCTGGTAGAGGCAAATGCGATTTTCACAATCCTTAAACTGTGTGGCCAAAAAAATCATTATTCTTGAGAAAATTGATATTTATTCAAGAATTATTCATGATTTAATGCTTGGTATTATACCTACTCCTTGGTCAATTGCTTATATAATTAGAAAATGTAACGGTTCAATCAACAACAACACTCTGGTTGTCCATATGTGGCATTAGGGCAATAAAGTAGTAGATCATATTGCTTCTATGGCGGTGACAGTCCGAGGGAGAAACATTATCTATTTTTCAAGCATTCTTCAACTGAACTAGAGGGGATTGAACTGATTAGATGAGATCAACTTGGTCTCCATTATTTTCAGCCTCCATAGGCTTGTATTTTTCTGAATTTATCATGGTCCTGTTTTGTTATGGGATAATTTCTTATATAAAAAATTCAGATTGAATAAATGATAATGGAATGTTTGGGTTTCTTTTTAAATTTGAAAAACATGGGTACTCGTTTTTCATTTCAAAAATCACATGTCTATTACTAACTTCACTTATAAAAGGAAACCCAATATTCTATTCTCTTAACACTTCCAAAACCAGTTGGTTCTGATAATATCAAACAAAATAAAATCTTTAAATACCTTAAATCCTCCTAGAATCCATATTCTGGTCAGAAATATATCCCATGATGGCTTTCCCAGAAAACCAATAGAAGTATCCCGAAGACAACGTAACATCTGTAATCCAATGTTTTATTTTATTTTTCCCCCACCTCATTAAATTATTATATCAATATAATGATATAATAACCGTGTTATATTATATATAATAATATATTATTATGCAAATTTAATAACCTAAATCTGAATCCACTTCCATCAAATGGGTTACAAAATCATCATTCGTGTGCATGGTGCACTACATCCTTGCAAACTGACGTTATTCATTTTCTATCAAAACCAATCATGAATGTATATAATGAAGTAAATATTGTTTATATATCATTTATATGAAATATTTACTCTTCATAAATCATGATATATCACATAACTTTTTACATTCTATTACATGAGGATATGATAAAGTCATTCATGTGTACGGTGGAGTACCACCCCCTTGTATAGAAATGTGATTTATTAATTCTTTAGATGGAAGGTAATTAGAATGTTTTTAATTAAAATATGTGATATATATGATATAATAATTATTATTTAACTTTAATATATTATTTCCTACTCTTTATTTCATCCCGTTGGGAAAATGTATATAATGTTGATGCTTACGTACGGTTTATCGTCTCTCTAAACATTGCATTTCTTTTTCTATCAATAAATTTTATTGATTCTATATGTACATATATAACTAATATAATTTAAATTTATATTATTTTTAATATTATTGATATTATTTATCAATTATCAAATAAATATGATTGAAAATAAAAAATTAATGAATACATGAAAAATGAAGGATTTATTACTCGAAACTAGATTTTAACATGGAATTGTTGGAAGAGGGAAAATAAATGGTCATAATTAAATCATATATTGTTTGATAAATAATATTATTGTTCTATAATATATTTATATAATACTAATATTTTTAGAAAATTTGGTTCTAATGTGTACGAATGAAGTCGACACTTAAGCTAAAGGATTTCTAGTATGTCTTTTAGTTCTGGGTGACATATTCAAATTCACCACCCATTAATTTTTTTATGTTTATATAATTACAGTTTATCATATTTTTCATAAATATCCCTATTTTACTAATATTTAATGATTAATTTTATTTTAATTTTTATTAGGGCATAAGATTCAAAATATTTCTAATGTGGTAATGGATTTCCGCCTCAATTTATGTTTTGTGAGACACATTCTACATTATCCATGTTTTTCTTTTATGTTGTGTATATACGTCCCATGGATTTATTTTATTATGATTATAATTATATTTATGTTCATTGACATATCCACTGTATGATATCTCTTTCACCGGGTTTATGATTCAAATGTTACCAAAGCTGAAAGTGATATTTTTGTCTCAAATTGCTTTCTCTCGGACATTAGTATTAATATGAACCGATATTTATATATGAGGTTTATATACTTCCAATTTTAAATATTATATAAATATTATTATTATTTTAATGATATTAAATATTTATTTTATTTTATTCTTTCATTGGTTTTATAATTTAATGTCACTAAATGGATAAAAATTTTATATTACAATCAAATATTTTATTGGGATTATTTATGATTATGCTTATAATGATGAAATATTATGATCTATCCCTAAAATAAATCATAAATTTTATTATCCTCTATTTTTCATTAGAATACATTTTTGGCCTTTATTGTTTTCTCTTTATGTTCTAAATAGTTTTGAAATTGTTTTATGAAAAATCCTCTTTATATATCTCTTTAGTTGAATGCTCTTTTCCTTCAATAACAATGTTTTCTAAAAATTTTTTAAAAAAATATTTAGAAATTCCAAAATTGATTCCTTTAATACATTTTAACAGATTTTTTTCTTTTTAAATATTTTTCTAAATTAAAACATATGTCATTTTCCAAATAATGTCAATTTGGACTTACCCAAAAGTGTGAAAGGGATATTTGTTTTAATATGGATGAACTAAATGGAATTTATACCATCATTAATGTTATTTTATTTGATTTTTTGTTATTGTTTTCAATGTTATTTTTGAAGTAAATTAATTTGATAATGTATTATGTTTTATAAAGTTTTTCTTCTAGTGGAATGGAAATTTTCTTCAAAAAATTGTTTATTTTTTAAATATTTCATTATAATTGTAAATAATTATGTTCAAAGAAAATTATTAACATAATGTTTTATACATTTTTACTTTTAAGAAGTTATTTTAAATGAAAATAATTTTTTTTCATAAGAAATGTTCAAAGTTTATTTTAAATGTAATTTTCTCTTTGTTATAATGTCCTTTGATGTTACATTTGCCTTATTTGGGAAATGATCCTATGATACTATTCATGATTTTACCCTAAATTGTTTAGGTTTATGATTAAAATATGATTATGAAACCCACTTCTCTCCCACAGGTTTTAACATAATTAAATTCTATTGAATCTCACTACTTTTTCTATAGTTTATGCATTGATTACATACATAAATAATTAGGAAACCTATTTCTTTCATAGGTTATGTTATAATTAAATGTTTATGAAAACCTTTTCATTTAATGGGTTTAGTCATGATAAATATTGTATGATCTTATGAAACACATTTGTTTGATTTTCATTATATGACGGTCGAGACCAATATATCCAACTAATTAATTGGGAAAAGCATTGTGTCACCTGAGATAATGATGGGAAAGAAGTAAATGTGATTGATAGAACTAGGGAAACTGGTGATTCCAAATCCATTATGGTATGTTAGTACATCCTTACCCACCACGGGAAATAGGTTCATCTTAATCCACAATTGAAAAAATATAGTGATTATTAATTCCCTATATTGATGATATTTTTAATTAACCCTTATATATAAAACAATTTGAAATATTTTTAATGGTAACATATTTTTATGACTAGAGTTTATGGTATATTAGTGATTTATGATGATTTCTCAGTCTTATAGGCCATTTTTTTTGGAATGATAATGTTTTTTCCATTCCTCATGATTGTGATATATGAATTGTTGGGTATGAATTTGTTGAGTAATATTCATTTTCACTTATACTTGTTCTTATCTTATGCTTTCATATTACCAGATATTAATATCTCTTATGTATCCTTTATCGAGACCATGAGTTCACTATTTCTTATGTCTTCTTACCCATGTTATCTATAAATTTTTATATATGGTATTCTTTATAATAGTAATAAATGATAATATATATTTGGAATAAGTTAAATAAATTTACATAATTGAAAATATATTATGTATTGTCTCCAAAGTAACTAAACTGTTATTATCATTAGATTTGTGTTTGTGTAATGCAATGGTATTTATATAAAATATAAATTATCTATAAACGAAAAGTTTCGGTCTCTACCATTGGTATTAGATAAAAGGTTTAGTTAAACATTAGAGTCTTGGATGAGAAAAATTAGGCATAGAACTTAGGAAATTTCTATATATATGTCCAGGGATATTTCAAATGATAATTATATGGATGTGTCAATGTATAAGAAAATTTTCTAGAATTTTGGTAATGGATTGAGCGAGTAGTTTCTAAGAAATTGCATCAATGTCTGGATACTACACGTGGACGTGGATCTCGCTTTGATGTATCTTGGGGTAAAAACTCTAAAAAGGGATTATTTAAATACATTCAATCTTCACATAGTTTAATAAAATGGTCCTTAACACACTCCCAATTTAAGAGCCGCATTAGATATTTCTTGGAAATTAAAAAAATTAATTATGATTCATCATAAGGGATATGAATATATAATGACCACGAATGATCATTTTGAAGACTTAGGTGTCTTATATTGAAAATAAAATTCCATTATTTAAACATCCTTAGTATTTTTTCATGATTATTTGGTTCCCCATTATGATTATTTTTACTCACGGTATGATTTTTTTAATCAACGGTGGGAACTAGATGGATCATTTTTAATTTTTTTATGGTAAAATATATTTTGATGTGAAAATAATGGGATGATGTCTATAGTGGGGGATAATTTGATTTTTGATAATATATAATCATGAAATATGATAAAAAAAATTACCATGACCAAAGATTAGGCTGAACAATGAAGAGTAGTATAGATTTCGTTGTGAGTTCTGGTGGTGGAGACAATGGAGAAGTGAAGGCTCATATTTCTTTATACAGGATAATTGGGAATAATAACAACCTAGAATTTCTCAAAGGAATAATAAAATTATTTATGTGTAAAGAATAAGGATAGAATGTAAGCGACCACTGAGGAAAAATTAAAAATTTTATTTGACACGATGGATGAGAATAATGGTTTCCCAAAGGAATCAAGAATGGTTGAATGTAACAAATGTGTATAATATGGGTATTATACGAATCAATGTCTTAGGGGAAATGATTATGAATATGGGGAGTAAGGTGGTTTTTTAAAGGTTTTTCTATTATTAAGAGACCTTAAATAACATATAAATGGAAAGATATTTTAATGAATTTGAATATGAAGAATAGTTAATGGTTAAAGAATGTAATAGAATGGTTGAAATGTTTATGTTTTAGAATTCATGAATTATAAAATATATAAGGATTGTTAAATATAATTCTACCATTAAGGATTTACAAGAATATGTTGAATAGTGTTGATGAACTAGAAAAGTGATTTATTGTAATTTTTATATTACATATAACAACATTAATATGGTAAATATAAACCCTATTATGTTTTTGATGATGAGATAGTGATTTTGTGATAATGATATGATTTATTGGGATCTTGTAAATTTGATACTACTGATTACAGTAAAACTAATTAATTATTTTTTTGACAAAGTGGTTTATGGATAAAATGATGGAGTTTAAAAGATTTTTAGACTCAAAGAATATATAAAATAATCTATTTTTTATTTATGGAATAATGGAACACTTATGTTTTCAATAAGTATTAATGGTAATTTAGGTTATTAATATATTTCAATTGAATACATTATTAAGGTACTCAAATATTTGTTATGTGAAAATTACGAGTTACTTTATATTGTTTGGGAATTATGGATAGGTTAATTTTTTAACTTTAGCTTCCTTCTTTATAAATGTTTTAATTTCAATTTCGGCCCAAAAGATATGATCCTTAAGGTTAACAATTAATGAAATTGTTTAATTTGATTTTTTTGATGTATTAGAGATTAATGTAGTATTTCATCGTATAAATATGTATTCATATTGGATATCCTCAACTAATAATTATATTTCTGATAATTTTTGGAGAAATATGTAATGAATTATAATTAATTTATGGAACCTTTGACCTAATAGTTATTTAGAAAAAAATAAAATAATAATCTTCATTTCTTAGAGTATGATATGAAGTGTATATTTATTAAATCAAAATTAATAGATGGGACTATTCTTATTAAATGGAATAATATTATGTAACTATTTATTCACATGAAAATGAGTCAAAATTAGATAAAATATATCTTTAAATAAAATGTGGAAATTTTTTATTCAT
The DNA here is from genome assembly GCA_963277665.1 of Viscum album. NCBI lineage: Eukaryota > Viridiplantae > Streptophyta > Magnoliopsida > Santalales > Viscaceae > Viscum > Viscum album. Next base: position 192,583,211 of record OY728126.1, read on the forward strand.
TTATAATGAATGATTTGTATTTTTACCACTCATGTATTTATGGCCTTTTTTTGTCAACATTCTCCAAACCATTTTTTCTATCACTCTCCATTAGTATTTTAATTTTCGTTTTCTCTTTAATGTCCATGTTTCCACTTCCCACCGATGTTCACCTATCTAGAACCCTAATTAAGTGTTATCTTAGATGTAATTTATAAATTCATTTATTTTTTAAGAGGATGTTTTATTAAAAAAAATTATAATGTTGTACCCCGAAAATGGAATTTCAAATGTCAAGCCCTTGTTTACTAAGAACAAGTTGAAATTTCCAAATCATAATTTATTTTACGGAGAAGGGCGCAACTACCTTAGATATTGTGAAATGTGTTATTCAAATAAGTTTAATCTTTTATAATTCTCAAATAACACACAATAATGAGTTCATCTTCAATTATGTGAAACAATATGTTAGGTTTTTATTACACACAATACCAAGTTTATCTTGTATTACATAGAACATCGAGTTTAAAAAAACATGAAATACTATTAAAATAATATTTTTTGTACGAAATTTGTCACATCTATATTGGGATGGTGTGTATAAATAAAATTAATAAAATTATTAAAATATATGGTTTATACATTTATATATAGGTAATTATTTGGTGAATAATTTATTAGAAATTAAAAATTAAAAACATTTGAAATTAAAGGAAATTTTTCTGAAAAAAGTTTTTATCCAAAAAAATATGTTTTACCTAAATAAATTATGGAAATCACAATTGTTGTATTTTTTTATTTAATGGTTTATATTATATACTAAATAATGTTCTTATAATTCATATAATGTGCTCTTTATACATGATATAAGAATAAATCCAATTTTACGCTTAAAACTATATTTTTCAAAATTAGTCTTATTGACTTTTACACACATATATTAAAATTATTATTTCTCAAAAAATTTATAATATTTATTTAACCAAATAGTAATTACTTTCTAATTAAAAATAACAAATTTATATTAGTTTGATGTATTTATAATATTATGTGAAGTTAAATTTTTAATGAATAGTGAAAATACTGGTTTTTGTGATGAATTTTCATTCATTAAAAAGAATTTAAAAACAGGAAAAATTAATTAATATGGTTTTAAAGGTAATTTTTTACAATTATATATCTATAAATAAAATTTAGTTCATTAAAATAAGTTACATGTTGATTTTTTATATCAAAACCTTTTTTAATTTTGAATGTGTTCACTTTGGTAAACTACTTTCTTAGCATAGCTACGTGATTAATATAAAATAAATATATTATCCTTCTATGAATGGATTTTTGGGAATTGGATTTTATATTTGAAATCATCATAAAATATATTATCTAGTAATTTCAACTTAATTTTTTATCATAATGAATCGTAAAAAAAGAGAAAAAATCATTTATCACAATTAAGTAATAAATTTGTCAACCATTGGTTAAACTAAAAAATTATGTGTTAAAAATGAAAAAAAAAATAACAAAACCCTCTTTTATTACATTATTTAAACCTAATATGTTTTAGTTTTAAGAATGTACCATTTTTTAACCTTTTGGAATTTGAAAAATGTGGGAAAATAGTTTTATTTTAAAAAATTACAATTGTGTGACTCACATATACTTATAAAAGGGCACCCTATCCTCTATATTTCACACATAAAAACACATTTTTTATACCCATTCCTACCAAAATTACATCCATAATTCCCTCTAATCATATAATAATAATTATTTTGATTTAATATAAATCCTATAAAGGAATTTCGTGCCAATCAGAAGAAATTGTTAAAAGAAGAGGTAACTTCACTAATCGAGCAATTTATTTTATTTTGCTCCTCCAAATTCTAAATTTATTAATAACATATATTAACATAATAAATAAATAACCCTAAAGACACTAATATGTTATATTTTAATGACATAGCCTAAATCCTAATGCTCGTTCATCAGATGGGTTACGAGATAATCACTCGTGTTAAAAATAGACTTCCACCTCATGGACCAATTTTTTTAATTTTCTATCACCACATCTAATATATGGATATAATTATGGAATTATTCTTTATATATGAAAATCATTTTATTATTATAATTTTTTGTCATTATATCACATACTCCTTCTTTCGTTCCATTTTTTGGGAATATGATAATGTTGTTCATGTGTTTGATAGACTACCGCCTTACAAAGATATGTGATTCATTACAGATTTACATGGAAGGAAATAAGCATAGGTATAATGATTTTTTCTAAATATGAAAAATATTATTTTTTACTGGTAATATATTTTTTACTTTTCTTTCTCTCAAACCATCGATATAACATAATTTTCATTCATGTATGTGTACACCCTACTATCTCCATAAAGACTGTATTTCATTTTCCATCCTCATATATTATATATTTTGCATAAATAAATATATAATAAATATATATGATATTAATATGATTTATAAAATTAATTATATTATGGAAACTTTATCACTTTTAGAGGATTGAAAATTACAAATCAAAACATACAAGAAAAACAATGTAAATATTACCCAAAATATGATTTTAACCAGGAATTTTTGATAAATGGGTAATAAGAGGTCATAAGTAAATCATATATAATATTATTAATAATAGTTTGGTTCATAAATATATTTATAATAATAATAATATATTTATTATGAATGAGTTTTGAATGTGTAAAAATGATATTGAGATTTAAGGTAAGGGGTTTCTCGTCTCAATTTTTTTATAGGAGACATATGAATACTTACCAATAAATTTTTTGTGTTTTGAATATGATATCCCTTTGAAATATTATATCATGAATTTAATTATTTCAATTATATTTATATTTTCATAATATTTTATGCCTTATTGGGTCTTACAATTAAGAATACTACTAAAGTGGTAAGGGATATCTGTGTAACTTTAATCTTTCATTGAGACACATGCAATATTCATCATCTATTTATTTTATGTAGTGTATATAATTTTTAATAATTGATTTTATTATTCTTATCCCCAAGTTTCTTTTTATTTAAATATCTATTTAAATATTTTTTTAATGGGGTTTATATGTCAAAAGTAACAAAAGTGGTTACGAAGTGATTTTGTCTCAAATTAAATTATTTGGTAGATAAGTTATTTTATACACCAATATTTTTCTATGTGATATATATACTACCCAACATATGTATTATATAATTTATTTACTTATACAAAAGTTATTATAAATTTAATTTAATTTTATTTATTCATATGGATTATAATTCAATGTTAAAATATTTTATGATTTTTGTACTACAACCTCATCGTTTATTTGGATTGTTTATGATTATTCCATAAATTTTAAAACTTTATGATCATTCCCTAAAAGCCATGATTTTTAAATATTTTTCTAATATTATCTAAATGATTTATTAATGAAATTTTTATCCATCATTGAAATTTTATAAAAGGTTTTAAAAAGAATCTTCATTTCATTTTCCAAACAATGACCATTTCTCTTCCACCAAAAATGTGAAATGGAGTGTTGTTTTAACTTTCATGTCATGTACTCAATTTTTGTCATAATTTTTATTATTTTAATCTATTCTTCCTCTCTATGTTATCAATTTTATTTTGAAATCCACAGGATTTTGAAAATGTTTTACTTTTTAATATGTTTTTTCAAAGTGGCTTGTATATTTTTTTGAATAAATATTTTAAGTGTTTTTAAATTTTCCATTATAAGATTCAATGTTTATTTTCAAATAAAGGTATTTCCAAAATGATTAATGGATTTTAATTTTGGGAAATTGATTTTTGATAAATTGTTACTTTCCTTAAGAAATGCTTTATGTGCCTTTTCAAATCCAATTTAAATATAAGATGACATCCTTTTGAAGCTACATTTCCATTAATAGAGATATTATTCCTGGATACCATTCTTATTTTATCATTGAATGGTTTATGTTTTGTATGATTTTTTATGAAATCATTTTCCATTTCATGAGTTATACTATGATAAATTCCTTATCATTTAAGCTAATTATTTATACAGGTAATGATTTAATGGAAGGAGGAAATTATTATGAAACCTATTTATTTTTCCTATGTTATGTTTTGAGGAATTTTTTATGAAAACAATTTCATATAATTGGTTCTGATATGGTGAACTTTTAATGATCTTGTGGTACACATATGTATGATTTTAATTATCTAAAATGTGGTAACATTATGCCCCTAAAATTAATTTCCTAATGATTTATATCTTGTGACATAATAATGGGAATCAATTAATGGTCTTTATCCACTATGGTAAAAATGTGCATCTACATCTATAAAGTGAAATATATAATGATTTCTGATTTACGCATTTTGTGGTCTTGGTTATTAGCCATTAAATAAGTAATGTTTTTCAATATATATTATGGACCCATAGTTTTATGGCATGATATTATAGCTCATGATTTATTTATGATTATTCCCAAATCTAATAAGAAATGTTTTTAGAAATGATAATGTTTTACGTCATGAGTCAATTTTATGATCTGGTTTGGTTATGCAATTTTTATGTTATTTTCATGATAAAAAACCATTGGTTTTATCTTAAACTTTCATATGTTTATATATTTATATCTATTTTGAATACTTTTATTTATAATATTAGATAACCCATTATAATGCTTCCTTACCTAGGTTATGAAGAAAGGATTATGTAGGTAATTCCTAGGAGAGTTATTATGTAATATGTTCCTTGTGGGATATTTTAAAGATATTTTATGGAAATAATAATATTTTTTCTAGTCTCCTAAGGAAAAAAACCATTATTCTCATCAGGCCTTTAATTTGTAATTAATTGGATTTTCATGTAAAATATATAATATTTATATATTAAAATCATATTCTTCTAAATTGGGGATTTGTGCTATATCATATAGATTGTATTGTGTTTCCTCTCACCATTCATGAAAAACACCTATTGTCTAACCACCATTTGGATGAGATATAAATTTATGTATCCAATATTTTTATACTCTGATAAAAGGCTATTTTTTTCCAATACAAAGAGTCAAATAGAATAGTATGTCCTCATATGCCTCACCTATCAATTGGTTAAGGCAGAGGAATAATTTCTACATGTTATTTTTTACTTTTTTCAATTCTCATTTGTAAATTAGAGAGGTTAACTATATATATTTTTATAGTTATACCATATTTGGTTAGAAAACATGACACCATATGGGTGATTATGGATTGTGTCAAAATTCTTTATCTCATCATACATATTCACAAATCCAATAAGGTGGACTACTTTTATAGAATCTTTAATCAATAATTTTTAGAAATGGATGGAATTCCCATTTCAATCATGTTTTAAAAAAACATGATTTTTCATCTTTATATTAGAAGTCCTAGCAACAATCCCTTGGAACTAAGCTATCCATTCAAATAACTTGTCTTCAATAAATTTTGGACAATCCAAATTAGTGATGCATACATTACAGTTCATGATTTGAGATAGTGTGATTGATTTTGGAGGCTTGTGGGAGGATCATATACCATTAGTTGAGTAATCATATTATAACAATTAACATGACTGGATATATACGGATCTATTTTAATCATATTATGTAATTCCATTTATTTATCATATTTTTTATAACTAAGAGAGGCTTCACTTATCTATCCTAGACCTGTTCAATTAATAATATTGATGATTTGGATAGATAATGATAGTATAGGGGTGGCTTGAAATCATGAAAAATCATTTCTAGATCACCATACACGATGATTATCATGTGAGTGGGGTGATTATGTTTTCATTAGAATCTCTCCATGGAATGGGAATAATCCTTTTGGAAATAAAGTAAACATGTATATTTTTCATATTTTCCCTTTTAGATACCTGATTGAGTGGGTGATGTGTCTTATCTATTTTGATTACTACCAAGGTTTAGTTATATGAAAATTGTTTTTGACCTATCCTAATAAAAAAGTTCCAACCATTGACAAAACATGTGATTAAATGGGACTATTTCAATATTGAACTGGACTATACATTTATTCATGTACTTTAAAGTATTGTCGATGGGCAATACAATCTCGGGAGGGGGGGTCATTTTGTTATGGGTTTTACAAAAGAACATTCAAATTCAGGACAAAGAATTTGAGCTTGAAAAGGAAATATTAGAGTGGTGGTATGGAAATATTCTAATGGAAAATCCGCCTTCCAATATCCAAATATATAAATTCAAATGGTTGGGAGAATATAGCACCACTATATTGAGGTGTATCATCATTTTATTCCATGTCACATTACGTTTGAGTAAGAAGATAATTTTATAGAAGATTATTTAATATAATTGTTTTATTATGGAATTTGAAGAACTTATGGAGGTGGGGATCTTTTCTATATTGTATTAGTGGTCTCTAAATTGTGGGGAAAGATGGATAGATCGTAGGCGGTCCATGTTGGAAATTATAATCCAATGATATTTTTGGTAAGGGTGGACTATGGAGTAAGGATATAGTGTATCTCGGTATAGTATTATTCTATGGAGAAGGGCTACAAGAAATATTAGTTGAATGCTATTAAATTTAGGGGATGGATGATCCATAGTAATCCACGGGAGGAACCATGGTGGTAATACAAATTTAATAACCCATACAACAATGTGTAGAACACTGTATATGTTTTGTTTTTAGAAATGTTTTAGTGTTGGGGGATACCCTATAGTACCTCTCTTGAATAATTGGATCTATGGACTATTATGTGATGTGTTTCATGGATGTAGAGTTGAAATGGAAGATTCAACATATGTTCTAGTATTGTGCTATAGGATTACATGTTTCATCTGTGCAATGTCATGGTGTAGTATTCTACATGATGGTCATATGTATGAAGTCATGGAATAACTTTCCATTTGGTTGTTTTAAATTCTATTTAGTGATAAATATTATCCTTTCAACATCCATGGCTACCCTAGGTGCTTTCTGGAAAACATTTTCTTTTCTTAATGACACTATTTTTCCTTTTATTACATGGGAACATTTTATAGTGTATTTTCAGAGCTTGGTGCTGAACCATCATGGTAATCTGAGTCCCATAGGGAATTAGTAAGGTAATGATGAAACAATTAATTATATTATATCCTGAGAATTATGTATTTATGAAATAATAAAATATATCCTGAATAGTATCTCAAATTTTAATTTTGATTCATCCATTAAATATGGAACAATTGTTTTACCTTAACAAAGAAATAAGTCATGTAAGATTCAGGTTTTGGGATAAGACGTTTTTAGGAGAATAATTATTTGAATTCAATGAATTAATTAACATAATTTTCAATTAATCATAAAAACCTAATGACTCCTCAATATTATCTCTTCTGTAGTGAATTATCAATGGTTATATTTATAATCCTAGAGGGATTATGTGGATTTTTATAGGGAGTTTCAGTGGTTGGGGCAATGATTGATGATCACATGTTGTGGATCCAGGATCAGAGTACTATGAGGATTGTTATAATTGAATGTGTTCTAGGATCTCACCATTGTAAATGATGTAAAAACACTCACCGTTATTGATTTATCCAAAATTGAGGTATGGAGTTTGAGTGATGTTTTTTACACATTTTATTTCTGAGACAAAATCAAATTAATTCATTCCAAAATTAACTCATGGAATGATATCCATTGGTATTTATAACATTCGATTTCTCTTCATAGATATGTGGATTTTAGATTTATTCCCCATTTATTATTTATATCTCTATATTCCACTATTTTTTTATTTATACAATGATATAAAAATGAACATAACCACTGATCAATGGTAACATTCTGTCTTCTCCCTTTCTACCTCCATTCATGACATTCATCATCATTAATTGGTTAGTTAGTGATTTTATGATTCCCTAGAGCACCGATAATTGGGAACTCATTATTCACCACAATGAATTATAGCCACAATTTTAGACTTGGTCTTTTCGAATGTGGGGGAGGTGTTGTAGTGATAATTATATCCTGAAATTGGAACATTTATTGATATCTTGGAAGATATATTGTGTTGATTTTTCTAGATGTGAATAAATTGATGTTTTTAGAAATAATAGGCCAGAATCCATTCCACGGTGATGTTGATGTTAGGTGATGGTCTATAGCGTATATTTACCTTGATAGGGGATATGAAACTTCATCAAAATGTAATGATATATGGTTTTTTGTAGGTGACCAGATGGAATAAAACGTTTGGAATGTTGTGGAGTGCAGTCAACTGAGTTCTTGATGTTGTAATATAATTGTTATAAAAATTATAGGAATCAATATAAGAGTGGATGAATCCCGAAAAAAATGATAATGTAGGGATATTATTATCTACAAACCATGTATCCTATAAATAAACATGTAGTGTAGTTAATATAAAATAAAAACAAGGTTCACACATTGAGATAAACATAAAATTCCATATAGTGGTCTCACACATTATCTTATCAATACCTAACCAGACTAGTGTGAATATGGAGTGCGTGCAAAGGATGCCATGTGACTATTCACGACATGTGTTTTGGAGAAGACGTTGTGTACATTGAAATGTTAAATGGATCTGGAAAGAACATGATTCCTGTACATAATCACAAACAGGTATATGAAAAAGGCTAGGTACATTAGGACTTGTTGGGAGGACACATGCATATGGTCAAGCTTCGAAGAAACATGGTGTATGCCTTGTTCACAATATGTAGTTCTACATTTCCATCCAATATATGTGTTTGAGAGGAAATGGCTAATAGCCAATGTAAGTTCACACGATGGGTGGCCCTTGAAAGACACCATGTACATTTCATATAATCTTCCACCTAGTATATCTCCCTCTGAACGACATAGTTTTGGGATCATAAGTAGTCTATCAAGAGAAATTTTTCATTTAGAATTCTCAAAAAAAAATTCACATAAATGATATGATGTGAGGTGATTCATTATGGATACTAATATTTGAAACAAATAAAGGGTAATAATGATAAAAATTGATCATTAGAGTGTCACTGTGGTTTCAAACCCCATTGTCACACTAGAGTATGGGTCCCCTTTACTTTTCACACAGGCAGAGTTTCTAAACTTCATACTATATATTACATGGGTCCTCCATCTACTAACTACACCCCTTTCATTGTGCATTGATGGGGTGTGGGTACCCCACTAGAGATAGAAACCCTCCGCCGTGGAGCTCAGTTGTGAGTTGTGGTCTCCCCATATGTATTTTTCAAGGTATCCTGAGATGCATGGGTGGAAGATAGACACCATTAGCTGTGACATAGAGTGATGATGATTTTCCCCCCACTCTATATCTTTGGTGGTTATATGGGGTTTTCTCCATCACTGATCGGAACTTTGGGAAATTATCTGAATCCATTTTCGAGGTTGATCCCATTGATATTACTGAAGGGGAATGAACCTCTCTACGGAAAACAATGCCCCTCATGCACCTTCTGATTTTCAAAAATTTCAAACTATTACTCCTTCAAATGAGAGCCTTCATGTGGTCTCTTCAGTGACATCAACCTTCGAACCTGAAATGAGCCTTGCTTCTGAGGGTCCTTCTCGGCCTTCGGTGTCTTGTGGTCCCCCTCCATTTCATTAAAGGCATGATATATCCTTCAAAGATGCTCTTTGTGTCTCTCTCAACGTCTCCCAAAATCATGTTTTCCATGGGATACATTGGTGACACTATTGTTTAGTGGGATAGTTACAGCCTGTTAATAGAATTTTTAACAGAAGGGTTTGATGAGGTAGTGGATGTATAAATATGGACTCTCATTGCTCATTTTGATGTGGAAAATCCACCTCTTCAGGTCTTCAAATGCTAGGTGGACTCTGGGGGGCTCTAGGATTTGGACCATATTTCTATTGTTCATCACCTCTGGTTTTTCTTGGTCATCCCATAGGTAGCGTATTTTTTCAATGATTTGTGTAGATCACCCCTCTATGTGGGTTGGTGGTTATTTAGTTTATTGAGGTGGTCATTGGAGGAACATAAATTAAAGAATAGTCTGAAGGTGGTGGTTTGGATCTAGTTACCTAGGATCCCTCTTCCCTTTCAGAACGAGGCTCTACACAACACAATATGAGACTCCCTAGGATTTTCCTCTATGTGGACAAGAGAACTCAGTATAGTGTGGATATGTCGATTTCCCAAATGTGTGTGGAGATAGACCTGCCCTATTCCATCTTGGATAAGCTTTCACTAATGATCTAGCGATCAGTTATGTAGTCTCAAGATGTGGGGTACCCGATGTTTCCCAGGTTCTTTCCATCTTGTCTCCTCCAAGGTAATTCATTTCAAATGTGAATATGAAGCCACCAAGAATTCCCCCATCAAGTGGTTAGTCCTTTCCAAGGGTGTGGTGATCCAGTTCCATGGTCAGATGGACCATCCTCCCCCACCTAGATGGCTCCTCAGGCTATGGATTCTTGTCCAATTCCAATGTACTCTGAGTGCATCACTTGTTCCTCCTATTTAGCTAGTGTCTCCTTGACCATCATGGACCAGGACTCTCGAACATAAAGGGAATCCCCTGCTTGGCTGGTGGAGTTAGCTGGGTGGATCTTTGGTCCCTGCTAGCATCTCTCGATGGGCGGGCTTATAGAATTTTTTATGCGGACTCCTACTGGAATGAAATATCCCTTAAAACTACCCTCTTTAGTTCCAATGGTGGATCCCAAAGCTGCAGGTCTGGTTGAGTTTGGTGATATTTTTTCAGCTTCCCTCCACTTGGTGGAAGTGGCCGGTGATAAGGATGTGTCCAGTATTACTAGTATTGTTCTGTTAATCATCCATGCATCATGGGAGAAGGAGAGGCACCCACTTCTTCTGTCACCTCCTAGAACAGTAAGATGGAATACACTTAATTTCCACTCTCACTTGTATTATTCTCCCTTGGTCCTTGCCGATCTTGGTTTCTGGGGGTGCAATCGTTTAAAGATGAAGCTTCAAAGGGTTTAGAATATGGAGTGCTGGTCCATTTCTCTTGAGACCAAGATTCATAAGGCTAAATCCGGGCCAGAGTTGAATCAATAATACCCATACTTATTTGTAAGGATTGCGGATTTGGGGAAAGGGTTCAAACTGAATTCATGTCTTTAGAGACCAAGAAACCAAAAGTTCGTATTGCTTTGGTTCAGTAACAAAAACAAAATGAAAGAAAAATAAAATTGTTCTCTCACTGGATCAAAATGATGGCATCCAGTAATATGGCTCAAAAAAATATTAGGATCTTTTGGAACAAAGATGTAGCGGTGGATATGATTCAGGCGGGGGAATATTTTATTATGCCCAAGGAGAGGAAGGGCCTATACTCTTTCTTTTTATCCTTTGTAAATGGAATTTGTGACAGTATGATAAGGGAAACACTGAGGAAAGTGAATAGTGCTTTTAACCTAGGATATGATCCTTGAATAGTATGGGTGACTTCAAAATCATCACAGGGCCATCTGGGAAAAAGGGATATGGGGAATTTTCATGCCTCGCTAGCACGAACATTGTCCAGTTCATGTAAAGAAAGGGTCTTATGGATGTAGTGTATTTGATGGATCAATTCAGATGGTGTAATAACCAATGAGGAAATAAAGGATGCTAGATCTGTCTTGAACATTACCTATATAACATACTTTGTATCACCGCATCTCTGAATGCCATGGTAAACCACCCATTTTGAGGGATATCCAATCACTCACTACTACTATTATCTCAGGTCCCCTGGAAATCCTATCAGTAATGGTTTAGATTCTATGATAACTAGACATTCCATCTCAATTTTTCTCATCTGGTAATGACTTCATGGGAGAGTCGGTGTAAGACCACCACTGGGTGGTTATTCATAAGAAACTCAGGAGGCTTAAATAGGCGCTTCAGGCATTGGTAGGATACCACCCCCTTATTGACCAAGAGATGGATTATCTCAAACAGGTGATTGAGAACCAAGAAGGTGAACTAGAGGCATCTAGGGATGAAATGAATTTTGAAGATATTTCATTCAAGAACAAATCTCTGGTGGGGATGATTTTTATACATGAACGTATGGACTAATAAATATCAAGGATAAAGTAGTTTCATGATGGAGACAAGGACACTACATTTTCTTCATGCATCCATCAGGGAGAAAATACGGATGATCAATCCAAATATCATTCTTGAAGATGGATCTTACATAGACGACATTGATCTTTTGGGTGGTATGGCCCCCTTTTACATAGAATATCTAATTTCTAGTTGAAACACAAGAATGGACAGCGGGTATCCGAGAGGAATTGATAATTTGTGGGTATAATTACTAATAGTGTTTCTACTAAGGATGATGCCTGATTTGAAGGGATCCCATATGAGCCTGAGATCCATTTGTCCATGATGAGTCTCGACCTAGACAGTGCTTTGGGGATGGATTGATTCTCGGGATTGTTTTACAGAGCTTAATGGAATGTTGTCATGGAGGAAATAGTTTCTGCTGTTCAGGACTTCTTTCAACGAGGATTTATCCCACGTGTTGCTAGCACCACAACTATGGTTTTTATCTTGAAAGTGAAGGACCCCTCCCCTATTCTCCTTTATATCCCCGTGATCATGTGAGATTTTCCCTATAAGGATATAGAGAGCATAATCAACACGAGGTTGGACATGTGTCTTCCACGATGGATATCCCTTGAGAAACAATGTTTGTGATGGTTGATCAATAAAGGGGGTGATCGCACTTGCACAAGAGATGTTTAGGGACATGAATAAAAAGTCCAAAAGTTCTAATATGGTCATTAAACATGACATGAGCAAGGTGTATGACAGATTGGAATGTGGATTTATCAACAGGGTCCTGACATGCATAGGTATATCTCCCAAGGCCTTAGACATTATTTCCAGATGCTTTATCTCTATATGGATGGTTGTCTCATTCATTTCAAAAAATCCACAGATTCTTCCAGGCCACCCATGGCTTATGGAAAGGCGATCCAATTTTCTTGATTATTTTCATTCTTATACAAGACACTCTTATCGAGATTATGAATAGAGGAATTTACAATGGTAGTATACATACATTCCAAAGGAAGAGGAACCTGAATTACATTTCTCATCTGATGTTTGTAGATGACACAATTATCTTCTAAAATGCAGGGATGAAATATTTGTAGGTCATTAAGAGGATCCTGAAGGCGTATTTCTACTAGAGTGGGTAGTTGATCAACCATTCCAAATGTAACCTATACATTTCCATCAAATGTACGGTGAGTAGGGTTATTTCCGTATGCAGTTGAATGGACATACAGGTGGGATCTTTCCCTATAGAGTACATGGGATCTTTAATATAATTATAAATACTGCGCATTCTAGACTATGATCATGTTGTGAGTATGATCACTAAACTATTTAATGATTGAAAAAACCACATTTTATCTTTTGGGGCCGTATCGCTCTCATCAACAATGTTCTGGTTTCTATACCAGTGCATGAAATGGATTCTACTTAAGTTCCAAAAGAGGTTATAAAACCCATCGATAAGATCATGACGGCATTTCTTTGGGATGAGTTAGAGCAATGGATGATGCAGTGGGTCTCTTGGGACAGAATGGGCCGACCAATCCATAAAGGTGGCATTAATGTTAGGAGTATCAAGGGAACTACGTAGTGCATGGATTCCAAGTTGGCTTGGGAGATTGTGGAGAATCAGATTCTATAGGGGAAGATCATGAAACTCAACTACACCAGTTATATTGAAAGTGAAAGTGTTGTGGGATTATTCTTATGATTGCAGATATATCCCATGGTCTCAAGCATTCATCAGCACTCCCAATGGCTCGTGTGAGATGGCTGTATCTACTTTTGAAAGAGCAATTGGGTGGGTTATGTTCTTGGTTTCATGGGGGGTATTCCCCCTATTATTACATTTAATGAAGTGATACGATATCTATATTTTGTAAATTATGTTCTGTACAAGAGACAAAAATAAATTTTTGAATCTATCTCTATCACCTCAGAGCTGGAAAAGTGCGTGTTTACCGCATCCCAATAAGGGATGTTCAACAAAAAGAACTTTCGAAGTATTTATACCCATAGGTGCATCAGAATAACTGGTAAGATTTATATAGGTTTAGTAAAATGCCAACCAAATACATGTTCTTTGTCTGTAGATTATGGAACATAGAGATATAATCTGATGAGAGCATCAAGAAAATAGTAATCAGTCTCACCTCTTGGTGTCAGTACCGAAGCAGAAAATGTGAGGAGAGAACAAATCATATCATCATTGAAGGGGAGTGGGACAAGGCCATGTAGAAATTCTTTGGTGTATTTACAATAGTATTCTCTAACGAGATTTGAGGTTCAATGTTCTTTGAGAGATGGCTTCAGGGAACACCAGATAAAGGTTCGGAGAAGATGGCGCGATATGTGGTCCCCATTGTTGGGGTTTAGTGACTCTAGAAGGTCCATAATAAGGATATATTAGAGGGGATAAAATCAACAGTTAGTTCCATCAATATGAGAACCAAATTTCCACTTATTGATATGGTCACCCATATCAAGAAATAGTAGGAAGCCCCCTCCCTGGGGATGTTTCTAGGAACACCCGACCTGGATCCTCCAATGGATTGTATGTGGGGGTAGTGGTTAAGATGGAGTCCTCATCAAATGGTTTTAAGATAAACATATGTGGATCATGTGTATCGGGTATCATGCGAGGATGAAAATTGGTTTGTAACATGGGAGGGAGTGTGATCCTAGCATTAACTACCCATTTCAGAAATGGAAACACTCTTTAGGAAGAGGCACATGCACTTCTCACTTGGACCAATCTGTGTAATCAGAAAAATATAGACATCTCCCATGTGGATACTTATTTAAGGATCATCCATGACTCCCTAATGGATAGAAGCTGCATCCCATGGTCTATCACGTACACCATCAGAAGAAGTAATGAACTCCATAGGAGCATAATTCATGTTACACACACTTGTATGGAGGGGAATAAAGTCAGGGATCACCTTGATTCCCTTTCCTCCCATGGATCCTATGTCACATGACTTACCAATGTCACCTCTATGAAGCCTTTGGGTTTGAATTTAATTCATGGTGACTCCCAAAGTCTCCACTATTTTATACCCGTTAGGACTGGAGTGGCATTGCTCTATGGATCATTGGTCTCTTGGTTTCTCTCCTTTGAATAAATATATAACGATGATTAATATGATTATGGGAAATTTGGAGATATATTGAATCTAATCCTTAATATATTTTTGTAGAGTTGTATATTTTAATTATATATTAATTTGGGAATATTGTTTTGTTTTTTTGGGCTATGATTATTTTTGTTATATCATATTCTGATTGATATTCCTTTGTAGTGATTAGGTGACTCTCTCTCTTGACACTTCATGTTTGGTGATTCTGGGGTGTCCTACTATGTATGTGTATACCCTCACCTGCATGAGCTCTTCCTTCACAGATCATGTTTTATATGGATAAAAATCCATTAATTTAATTCATTGATATAAAAATAGTAGGGGAGCTGAATTGGAGCATAAATGTACTAAAAGATCCTCATATTGGTATCAAATTTTCATTTGGGTAGCTTCCACTTTGTTTTTAGTAGGTTTTGTTCTTTGTAGATTTAGTGGGTTTGTAATTGACCCCTTTCTTATTTTTTTGTACTACATGTTGTAATTTTGTGTGGGATATATGTTTCACATTCAATTATAGTACAAGTAGTTTTTCCATCAATATTATTATATATTATGGATATTCATTCATGTGAACAAGTACTTAAGAGAAAGTCTATCATGCATAAGATATTTCCCTAACCTATTAGAGGAATTATTGGGGTTTTACACTAGACATTCCTCTGGAATATATTCCCTAGTGGTTTAGGTCATGACTAAGTGGTAATAGAGTCGGTTATCCTTAGATCCATGTTTGGAGTGTCTATGGATATGATGTTTGGGTTTGGGAAATAGTGAGACAATGTAAGTATGTCTTCAATTCACATTTTAGGCCAAGGCACCCAATATTGTTTTAGTATCAAATGTATCCATTAACCAAGACTCTTAAAAACATCTTGTTAACTCAACACATCTGATAAATAGTTATATGGAAAACATTAGTACATGCATCATATAGGAATGGGTTGTAGTTTATGTTTCATTATAGAGTCAGATCCCCTGTTATGCACTTTGAAAATAGTATGTCATAAAAATTATCATCATTTGACCATGATGATAGATAACTATGATTTTTAGATAGTTTCTTGATGATGAATTGTTATGTGATGATGCCTCAGTTTAGGGACCCATTCATGAAGTGATTCCTCTAGGAGGTCCAAGAGAAATTCCTTCATCGATTAATAAATGTGTGGATCCATCTTTAGTGGTTTGTGTATTCAATTATCCTAAAGTTTACTAGTAAATGGATCTATTATAATCCGATGATGGTTTTCATAGTTATATCATGTTTTATTGGTTTCAATGTTAGAGACTACTTAGGATTCACAGAAAGCAAAACCTACAACTAGTGGAGGATTGGATCAATATGATATCCTTCATTTTCTGGCATTGGTAGACCCCGACTGGTCAAATGGTTGTACATGAAACCAATTATATTCATTGATAAGTAGTTGATTCAAGTGGTAACAATAATTATTCACATATATTACATCTGGTTATTGAGTTTGAGCGATATAGATCACTTGAGTTTCAGGGTGAGCTAGACCCCCTACTCAGTTGGCAGACGACTAGAGGAATCATGTGGTGAAAGTGTACTAAGTTTTAGGACCCCTATATATTGTGAACCTAGTATCTAGGATTTTTTTGTGAATTGTAAGTAGTCAAAAGAGACCTGTGTTTTTGAGGTTTTTTTTCTGCTTCTAGAATGTAAGAAAAATGGAAACTTTTCCCACCAAGACACATTCATGTGATGTGATTTAATATTTTGATAGAGATTCAATTCCAACCAAAAAGATATATTTCCAATGCCTAGAGGATTAGTTCATTTTAAATTAATTTTTCGGTTGTTTTTTGTGCTAAGGTGTTCAATAGAGAATTGGCTACGAAGAACTAGTGGAAATATGGAAGGATAGCTCTAGGAAGTAGGGGATTATCACCTAGAATATTTGGGTGTGTTTATAGGTATGTATTATGTCTTATCTTCCCCAACAACTATTTTAATAAAATTTTATATGAATTTTTTCTAAAATAATCCCTTGTTCAAGGCCAAGAGATTCGTGTGGCTCTATTTATTTCAACCGCTTCATTTAGAGGCTCATGTGGAGAAGATTCAATGTTCATGACCTTTTGTTTATAGTTTGACCTATAATTGAGAGGGGATAGAGCCTCATATGGAATATTACTATAATTTTGGTGAAACCCTATGATGTCTAGATCAGTATAGACTAATTTCCCTGCATCCATGACCATTTTACTACTACTAGTTTGGTTGGTAGTGTACCCGAGTTATTGGGAAATGTTTTTCCTTATTTTAAAAGGAATGATATTTATTAGAGTAGGATGAGATCATATATATGAGAATAGATCTATTGTCTCACTAGATGGATTATATTTTCCTTATTGAAGCAGATGTTATTATCTATTCATTTTTTGTGGTGTTGGAGGAGTACATTGTCATCATCCTAGAAGATGTGATATACATACCCACCCATTAAAATATTATTCTCTTCAAAGAAACCTATATATAGACAAATTGATATATTGTTTAACAGACACATATATATTTGGTTAATGATGGTTCAACTAGAAAAATTTTTAGAGTATGGGATTTTTTTAGCTGGTGTGTTACCATAGGAATCCTAGTGTTGTTCTCCTAAAAGGTTTTAGTGATATTGAGGCCACAAATGGATAAAAAACACTTGAAGGTGAATCAAGAGGGATTATACCCCCAACTAATTGATGTCTTTTTTTAGTGGATTGGGATATATTTGTTCTCAGATTTTTTCCATAGGTTGGGTTATTACACAATCTGGGTTTGAGAGGAGGGTATACCAAAGTGGATTTGTAAATCTTCTATGAGTTTTTTTGAGTTCATGGTGACAAATATTTCCATATTGGACAAGAAATGAGTTTATTTCAGTCTTAGAAAACTGATCCTCTAGTAATAATTTGGTTATTTCTTGGTATTCTTGTTGTATGATATCCTTTTGTACATGGTATCCAATGTAGATCATGAGAGAAACTCAAGGATGGTTGCAGACATTATTTAATAGAAACTTCTATGTGGGAATATCTCGATGTATCAGTTATCGATTTTCTAGGCCCACTTCATGGGAAATATATTTTTAAAACTAGGGTATTATAGTGGAATCAATATTATTGAGGAGGTGTTTTCCAAAAATCCACCTGAGATCGTGGTTGTGATGATAGATGTTCAAATATTGAATTTACCTCCACTCTTTTTGAGTGAGGTGACTGTGGACTATCCCTCTATATAGGAATCCATTATAGATGAGTATGGAGAAGCATCCGTAATGTTGATCATTTTTAACCCTCTTCTTCATTATCATGCTAGGGAGGGAAAACACGAGAATATGAATTATAATATCATGGACAACCAAATATATTCTAGACTTCTTCTTGCATAATATTTTGAAGTTGGGGAGTGAAAAATTCGTGTCCAATAGTGGATGATGATAATGCCATTAATATTATGAGATTTGTTATTAATGAGTTTTCATGAATTCCCTTAATAGTATATATGATATCATTGAGGATGTACTAGGATCCATTTTAATCAGGAAGGGTTTTGAATAATGTTTTAGCATGTTGTTGAGTTTCACTCTGGAAATTTCACCATCCAACCGGTAGAGACTGAGGTACCTGAATGGAAGAGAAAATGGAATGGTGTATTTTTGGATTATTGGAAGGGGTTTCCCTTAATTAATTATAAGTAACAGCGATATCTGAGTGATCATGGATTGAATCACCATGTTTTCAAACTTATTATCCATCCATGGGTAAAGAATAGTGGAGAGTTTTAGACATTTTTGCATCAATGAGATTGTCTAAAAATATATAATTTTCTCAATGATCATTTTATACCACACTTTTATGTTCATATCATCATTAGTGGTTGGAATAAGGTGGCTTTAGGACTCAATTTTGGTCAACCACAACATTTTTACCCCCAGAAATATGGGCATGAAAAGAGGCGTATTTAGGTTTTGGAGAACACTCTTTAGGTTTTCTTATATTATTGGGCCACAACAATGAAAATAATATAACATTAGGGGAGTATTGTATGTCACAACACTTACCACTCTACCGTTAGAGTATCGCTATTCAAGGCCATGTTCGGAAGACCCTATAGTTACCAACTTTACAAGTCAATTCTATTGGGAGAAAATGATGGTGTGTAAAGAGTTAGTGAATTTTATTGAAATAAATGTTCAGTTCATACTATTCTAGATGATGACTTCCTAGAGGCCTCATGATTCATTTACAAATGGATGAAGAATATATTTTTGAGTTCATAGGGGAGATAATGTGTTATGAGATATATCACCTCATAAAGGATTTTATAAGCATATTTGGGTGACATGAAATCTATGAGATTAAAAGGTACTTAATTGGGTTAGAGAGGCGGAATACAACTTATCCCTTCCATCATAGTTCGACTGGGAACATAATGTGTGCCCCATGTTGAAGATATGGTTATATGTTCCTAACTTATTTCACTATATCAATTGGAGTGTGATCGAACTTTAGGGTAGAGTTACCTTGTAATGGTTCATGATGTCTTTAGAGAACCAATGAGAGAAAACCCATCATGGAAAGGTTTTTCAATGGGTGTATGTTTATTTTCTGAATGGGAACCTCTATGAGAGCTCGTTGGTGTGGGATATCTGGGTGTGAAATCAATATACTCAATTTTGATTTGGTTTTCTATTTTCTGGACAAAGTCCTTGAGTGTGGGGAGAATGTAACTAATCATTCATTTCCTTATAAGGATTTGGAATATTTCACAAATTATTTTTGAAACAAGGGTAAAGAGTCTATATGGGATTTAGGGGCCCTAAAAAATTCATTACAAACACAATTAAAAAATTAAATATTTTATATCATATATGAAAATGTTTTTGAAATAATTGAATATATATCAAAAAGTGTATTGGATGAAAAATATGAGACTTACATTAAATAAATAACATAGTTTTTACCCTATTAATGACATAAGTCTTGTAGGAATTTTTAACTTGGATAAAGTGTCAACATCGTAAAATTAAATGAATTATATTATTTAATGAATTTAATATTGATTAAATCTTGAAACACTAATGGATCCTCTATACAATATCCTAGATTTATATTTTAATGGTGTTATCCACATAATTATAGATACATTGAGAAGATATAAATAGGTTTACCTGGTAGCGAGTGTGTTGGTGGATGGTTGCAAGATCATGGATCAAGGATTTGAGTATCGTGAGGAACATTGTCACTAAAAGGATTCTTGAATATCTCCAATGACAATGATGTAGAAACAATCTTCATTAGTGATTGATATAAACTTGTGGTATGAAATTTTCATTGGAATTTATCCCCATGTAATCTTTAATCACAATATGAATTACTTCCTTTACATATTAATTCATGGATCAATCTCCGTTGGGTTTTACAACATACAAATTTTCATTTACAATCATGAAATCTAATAATTTTTCTTCATTGATTCTTATTTCTTATAGAATCCATTATTTTTTATTCAAATAATGACATCTAAATGAAATAATCTTCTGTTTGATACAATTATAGTGGAATGTTTATTTCAACCTTTATTCTTATCATTCCTTTTCAATAATCAATTGGCCAATTTTTAATGATTCCCATGAGTACTGATTAACGTATATTTGACATTTGGCACAACATAATGGGATAAAAAGTTTATATTTTGTTTATAAAGACATGAAATATGTGTGGTGATGATGATGAGAACTATACATTGGTTCTTGTATTGGCGGTTTGCGAGCCATATTGATAAAATATCTCTACAGGAGTAGTGACTGATGTTCCCATCGAATTGTGGGAAAAATTTGTCCATTTTTAATGATTGTGTCTAATGTTGGTGTATATTATAGGCTTGACATTATATATGGAATTTAGTTTCCCAAGATATAAATTATGTTTGTTTTTTCTATGAAAAATGTTTTGAATCTAAAATCATTCTATCTATAGAGGGAGGTCATGTCTGATACATACAATTCAGTGTGATTCATAGGGGAATCCAATGAAACATAAGATGTTTTTCCAAATATGAAATATGAAGATAAATTTATAAAGAATTACGATCTATAATACATGTTGTATAGTGGGACACACACACCATGAAGTTTCCACTAAATGGAAGATCATTATTACATGATGAGTAAAGAATCATACGTTGTGTTGTTTTCCTACACGATGTGAGATACTTAGTTGGTCATATGGGAAAGTACATGGTGTAAAATCCTAGGAAAAAATGTTACCACCCATGCCATTTGTATTAGGGAATATGTTGTGTGATTCATAAATTACATTTATCTTGGAATGACCAAGGTATATGAGCCAGAGAATGAACAGGTTCACAAGAACTAATAGGTATATAAGCATGGTCTTGGAGAACATATGAGTACACTAGATAGCCAATGAATTCCATGTATGACATGTTCATTCTAAGAAGATATTCATGGAAAACAAAAATGTTTGTTGGAAAGGACTTTACCAGTTATGTTGGTGTGGTGACACACCATTTAACCATAAACACTAATTGTGTTATTCTGACCAAATCAACCACATTTCTTATCAGCCTCAATGAAACTCATATTTGGGATAGTAACCATCTTTTCTAGAATAGTTTTCCACATAGAACAGAATGGTGTCATTTATTTTGGATGTAGAGATACCAAAGAATGGGATTTATTTGGGACACTTCTTTTTAGAAGAAAGAGTGGGTAATAATTTTTTGGTTTGATTGTTTTATTTTTATCATGGTTTGAAACACATCATTTAGACTATGGTGTGGGTTCACAATAATATTTATATAGATTGAGTTGGAAACCCATATTCTATATTGGGTTCACATCCTCTATCTATGGAGATGACCCCCCCATATACAAGCTCTGATGGGGAGCTGTTATTCTATTGGATAATAGATAGTGGAGCCCAGAAGAAAGGTGTGGACCCTGAACCATGATTCTTTATATGTTATGTTCGATTCATGGTAAGGATATATATTTGCATCGGTAGTGAAAAAAATGGTGTGGATTGGCCCCTAATCTATATATTATGTGGTTATGTTGGTTGTTTGACATCAGTGATGGGATCTTTGGATCATCTGGCTTGAACATCATTCATAGATGTCTGTGGTGATAGAGATATCCATTATCTCATCAATTGGGCTTCGATTTGTTCTTTTATGGGTAATTATTATCGTTATTTTCTCATATTCTTATTTTCTTTCCTTAGTGGTGATGAGATGAATACCATCACCTAATGATTTGTGTTCAGTGATTTAGGTGCATCCTATATGGTATGTATATTCTCACCCCTACATGTGCTCTTTCAACACATCTCAAGTATTTTATTGACTAAATGAATTTCTTTCGATTCCTTAGGTTACCAAGAGTTGGTAGTGCTTATATGTAGCGTAGATGTGCATGATAATCTTTAGATGTATCCTTGTGTGTCATTTAGGTAGCTTCCCCCATGTTTCCTATAGGTTGGGTTCCTTAGAATTTTATTGGTCCATTATTTTCCCCTTTATAACTTTTTATATACTACATGTTGTTCTTTGATGTGGGATGTACCTCCCTGATTTTTTAGGAATTTTTTTCCAAAAAAATAAATTATTTGATTACATAAATTGCACACTACACCTAGATAAGAAGTCCTTACACAAATTATGTTTAGCTTATGGTATATAAAACATAGATATTGGATGGTGTTGAATAAAATACCATGATTATATTACATTACACGCAACACAGTGCTTATCTTGTGCTACACACACCATTGAGTTTAAAAAAATCATGATATATTATTAAAATTTTATTTTTGAAATCACGTAAGCTGTTGGAATGGTGGGTATAGAACTAATTTAAAAAATTATGGAAAAATAGTTTATCTATATTTATAATATTAATTACTTTCAAACCAACTAATTATAGATTAATGTATGAACTATTTGAAAATAATAAAATTCATTTCCTGAAAAAATATTTTTTGTATGAATAACCACATTTTTTCTCAATAAATTAATCATATAAAATTTTGTGAATTATTTTAATGGAATTTATATGTTTTACATATAATAAAATATAAAAAAAAATTCTTATGTTTTTTTATAGAAAATAAACAAAAATATATCCACTTTTACACATAAAATGACGTATTTTTCTAAATTATAGTTTTAGGGATTTTTAATTGTGAACTTATTTGAAAACATATTTAATGAAATTTTATAAATTAAATATTAAAAAATAAAATTTATTTTCTAAATAGTATCATTATAAATATATTAGTGTGATTTTTTGATATTTTTACGAACAGATTCATTTTTTAATTAATAGTCAAAGTTATTAATTTTAGTTGAAAAAACATTTTTATTCAAATTATTTATATAGTTAGATTGTATTATTAATTTGTTTTATTATATAATTATATCAATTAATCTCTAATTAATTAAATTTATGTAATTGAAATCAATTTCACAATGAGATTCTATATAAAATGATTTCAAACTTTTGAACTTTTCTCTTTAAAAACTACCTTTCTCGATACGTCTGCGAGACTAAATTTATATTAATTTCTAAAAAATAGTTGATATAAATTTAAAAATTTATTAAATATTTTGAATCCAAAAAATTTATATTTTATAATAATCATAACATAATTTTTAAAAAAAATTATGATTGGAAAAGATAAAATTAATCAAAACGATTAAGAGAAAAACAAGTTTTATGAAGGGACTAAACTTTAATACTAAGGTAAACATTGACCTGGAAAATTATTAAACTCCCGTTCAAAGGAAATATTTCTACCTTATCTATAATTTTATCTAATTTTTTACATTATTTATTGATTTTTTCTATAAAATATTTGGTACACCAAGCCTCTTTTCAAAAATTCCATGTTTGTCTTCTCTTGCACTTATAAAAGGCAAACCCCTCTCTTCTTCTCTTCACACATATAAATAGATTTTTCGTGATAATGACCAACCATAATTACTCCCAAAAACCCACCCATAATCTTATAAACCATACCATTGGATGAAATCCAACCAATCATGTGCTTTGGTGAAGACCAAATGAAGATACTCAAAGAAGATGTAATGTTCCTCAACGATAGTTTTTGTTTTATTTATTCCTCAAACCCCATAAATTATTTTTATATAATAATTATATAATGAAATTAGTTTCATAAATATAATAATATGTTTTTATATTAATGTTAATAACTAAAATAACATAAAATTCCATCAAATAGGTTATGAAATCATTGTTTGGGTGTACAGTGGACTACTATCTCCAAAACCAATGTTGTTCGTTTTTCAATTACCACCATTCAAGGATGAGGAATAATGATAGACATACTATATATAAATATATTATGAATTATTCATTATGATGGAATTATTATACATCACATACCATCATGCTTTCCATTTTTTGGGAATAAGATAACTTCGTTCAAGTGTACAACATTCTACTACCTCGCAAAGAGAAGTGATTCATTCACACATTACATGTAATGTATTAAATATGGGTTTAATAGAAATATGATTTATATATTAAATAAAAATAATAAATTAATTACAATATATTAATTTATAGATATTTCATTTAATTTTCCTTCTTTTAATAAGACGCGAAAATGGAAACCATGTTCATATGTACGTAGGGCATACTGTCTCTATGAACTGTGTATTAAATTTTCAATCACAAAATTATATATATTACAATAAATAAATATATAATTAATACATATGATATTAATATCATTTTAATCATTCTTTCATTGATGAAATAATTATCTATGTAGTAGGACTAAGAATATAATGTTAAAACATATACGAAAACAATGCAATTATTACCCAAAATATAAATCTAAAATGGTATTATTAAGAAAATTTTGACATAAATTCATAAGTAAATAATAAAATTAATTATATACTTGAATAATGTTCTTTTATATATATATAATAAACTTATATTTATTATACATGTGAATTGAATGAGTATGAAAATAGTCAACACCTAAGGTAAAGGATTCCTGACTCACTTTTATTTTTTTGTGAGACAAAAACCATGTTAACCACTGATTTCATATATGTTTTGTGTATAATACCCATATATTTATTTTAGGATTTTTATAATAAAAATTATTGGGAATTACATATCCATTTTAGGATCTATCTTTATTGGTGATTACATTTTAAATGTTTCCAAAGATGTAAGGGGATTTTTGTCTCAATTTTACTTTCATTGAGATGTTAGTCATCCTGGGAGTCCATATTCATACATGGGGTGTATATGCAGCCCATTCACTATGTAATATAATGATTGTTTTCATAATAGTTATATTTCTAGGTTTAATTTTATGTTATTCCTTCGTGTGGACTATGATTAAATATTATCGACTTGGTAAAAAAATTATGTTACTATCCTTTCCTTTATCGAGATTATTTGTGATTGAGAATCCAATGTTAATATCTTACGACCTAAATCTAAAAAACACTCATGAATTATATTATAATATAGTCACTCATGATATTTTCAATTTATGGTACCATTTTACCACTCTTTGGTTCTTATGTTAATTAAGGGTGCATATTTATGGAATTTTGACAAAATTTCTCTCTTCAACCAATAATATATTTTATTTAAAAAAATTCTCAATTTTTTAAAAACATTTCTAATATTCTTCTATTTTTTATAAAATACATTTTTAAACTTGTATTACATTATTTTTAATGAATCTTCAGTTATTTTTCTGACCATGTTTTTTTAAATATACTGATAATATAAAAGAAATATTTGTTTTACATATTCAAAATGTAAAAAATTATCTATTATTACAAACACTATATTTTTGGAATATTAATTTATTTTTTAAAGAATATTTTCAAAATAAAACGTTTTAATAAATATTTTTGAATGATTTATATTTTAAATTTATTTTCAAACAATGTAATTTGGAAAAAAAAATTTGTTTTATAAATCATTTTAAATTATTTTCAGAGCATCATTTATAAATTTTAAATGTTACATTCGAAGAAAATTATTTAAAAGGATTTTTTTTATTTAAATTATTATTAAATGGGTTTTAAAAAATCATTTAATTTTCAGGTTTAATTTCAAACAAAAGTGTTTAAATTATTTTTACCTTTAGAAATGAATTTTATATATAAAATAGTATATTCTCTAGAAGAAATTATTTTAAATTAATTTCCAAAAACTTATATATAACATTCCAATGTTATTTTACAGGAAAAAAATTCTTAAAATTTATTATAAACATTATTTTCAAATCAAGGAATTTTTCTTAAATAAATGTACCAATTTACCATATGAAATGCTTGTCCATCTAGGAGGCAATTCATTGATATAGTTTATTCATTATTCGGGATATGATCCAAGGACAACATTATAATTATTTCTTTGAATGGATTATGATTAATATGATATATTATTAATAAATCCCATTTCACATATTTGTGTTGCACCATGATAAAATTATTGAGAAACCCCCTTATTTTTACGGATTATTCTATGAAGGAATGATAATAAGACATATTATCTTTTAACTGGTCAGGGTAGGATGAATTGCTTATAATACTAATTTTATTTAATGTGTTATGATGTGATGAATGTTTATGATATTAGGGAAGAAATATGCATGATTTAATTATGTGATGGTTTTGACCTATATCTTCATCCAATGAATTGGGAAAAAATTATATTTCTCATAAGATATAAATAAATAGAATGGAATTAGAACATGATTTTTTAATCTTGGGTTGGAATGGGGAGTGAACCTAGTTAAGTAAGTGACTCTTTCTGATAATATAGTCTTCACTGTGAACCTTGAATACTATGATTGCCTTGGATGTGTACCTTGAATAACAAGATGGTCTAGGGAATGAACCTTCAGTACTATGATGGTTTGGGGTTTGAACCCATTACAATATGATATCTTTGGACGTGAGCCTCAAGTACAATTGAAATAATTTTTTATGTTTATATGTTTTCCTCAAGTCCATATCTTATTCTTATGACATTCTCTTATGGATCATGTTCTTGATTCCATTATGATTCATATCTTAAGAACTTATAATACTTATTCCATGAATCATTACTATAATCTTTTATATGCAGGTTATGGCCTTTAAAATGTTATGACCATGTTATCATACCATTATGTTCATTTTTTTCTTATGTATCTTCTTTATTTACCCTTTATTAGTATTTTAGCACACCCTTTCTTATTTTTCCTTTTCCAAGGTTATGAAAAAATGTTTTAAGTATGGAATTCTTGTGAGATGTACTAAATGGGATGATCATTATTGGAGATGTTAAAGACATTTCACAATATCAGGAGATTATGTTTCCATGTTTCAAAATAAACAAAACTATTCTATTCCTTAATCATGAGTTTTTGTAATGTAAAAAATATTCGTCTAAAAAGATGAAATATTAATATATGAGAATATGGAGTCATTATAGTTGTTATCAAAGGAGAGGTTTAATTAACTATTAGAAAATAGGAAGAGAAAAAATTAGTGAAATACCTAGGGATATTTTTTATGAAATATCAAGTGGGGTATCTTAGGATACATCTAAGTATGAGTTACATTTTGGGAAAATGTGATAGAATTTTGGTAAAGTATAGAAAGATCAGTTTCCAAGAAATTAAATCATTTTCAGGATACTACAAGTGGATATTTCTCTGACAAATAAATACTTATGGGTAATAGCACTAAAAATAGTAAACTTATCTACACTCTATCGAGAACTGGAGATTATTAATTGGACTTCTTTCAATCCATTTTTTACACTCTCGGGGGATATTACTTAGAAATTGATAAAATTAGTACTAACCATTATGAATGACATAAATATATGATGAATATGAATAACTTTGTATAAACAAAATGTGTTATATATTAAATACGTTTTCATGATTTACACAACCTATAAGAAACTTTTCTAGATTATGTAGTTTTACACTATAATAAGTGTTTCTCACTCTAGGATTTATGGTTTTATTCAATTTTGGGAAAAAGAAAGAATAATGTTAAAATTGAGTGTGATGGAATATTTTTTGATGAGTAGTCAAATGAGATGATGAATAATATAAAAGATACTATGATTATGTTTAGCCAATTTTTCATGGGACATGTTTAACAATATATACATTATGTAAATATCAAGCTCACCAAAGAAGAGAAAGAAAGGCCTAACTATGAATTTGTGTAGTGGAACCCATGGAGTAAAGAATATTTAGTTATATATGTTTTGGGAATGTTTGAAGAAACACCTAAGAGATTGTATGAGATGAATGTGATGCTTTTTTGACAATGGTAAAGAAGGAAACAAATCAAGTAATTGAAAATATAAAATGAAATATTTGGTTAACACAATGGATGAGAATAATTTCCTTCTTAATATTTCAACAGTTGTTGAGTGATGTGGATACTGAAATGAGGGAAATTATGAAAACTGATATCCTATATAGAAATATCATGATGATAGTTAGTAAGGTGGTAAAATTATAGGTTAAACTATTAACAATTAAGAGACTACAAAAAACGTATGCATGGAAAGAGGTTTTAAGGAAAAAGATGAGTAACACTAGTTAATGTATTAATGATGATGTTTAATAATTGAAGTGTTTATATTCTTTGATTCATGAATTATGAATCATGAAATATGTAAAGGTATTTTAGTATAATTTTTTTGTTAAGGATTTTAATGAGAGTTTGGAATGATAGTAATGAACTATATAATTATTTAATGAAAAATAAATTTTTTATGGAAAACAAATTATTAATAAAATGTGAGCCTTAATATGATCTTAAGTTTTAGAAATTGGTGTTTAGTTAGAATATAGAGATGTTGGATAAGAATAAAGTAAACTTAATAGTACTGAGTAACTTAGAAATAGATTTATTTTTTAACAAGGAGGTTTATGATATCATTAATGGATTTTATGACATTCTTTTATTTAAGGAATATATCCAATAATATTTGGAATAAAAAAATTACTTTTTTCAATAATGATTTATGGTAAATTAGGTTAATAAAATGTTTTAAGAGAATACAAGATGAAGTTATTGAAATGTTTGTTATTTGATATCCATGAGATATTTTATGATATAGGAGGGATATATGTTATGATGATTTAAAGAAATTCATTTACCTCTATATTAAAGTTTTTAAATTTCATCTTTGAGAAGGGTTACAAGGATAACAATTTATGGAATAGTTTAAGTTAAACATTGGATTAGATTTTTGATTTTGAAACATTTTCTCACCATATAGGATTTAAGAATATGGTATTTATTGTGATAACCATTTTTCTATGATGGTAACTATATATAGATACAATAACTTATCATTCTTGATATATCTCATGATATGTTAGTTTTTTGGGATTGAAAAATTCACATTTTGTTCTTATAATAAAACATAATGTTGAAATTAATCAAGAGAAAACCAAATTGTGAGATTTTGAATATGAAATGGAATGAAATCAAGTGCCTACATGTTCTAGTGAAAACACATAAACACTTGGAAAATGGCCATCAAATAAAATGTTGTCAAGTTATGATAATTTTCATAAAATTAATTACATTTTTAACACTTATATGATCTATGATATTATGATCACTAACCTTCTACGGATTTCCCACATTCTTCTACTCAGATATATCTATCACTCTATTTAATTATTTACACTTTTCCTCTATTTCAAAATCATCACATTCCATCTATTTTCGTCTATATAAAAACCTATTTATGAGTTACAATGGTTAAAGATTATTTTTCCAACATTCCCTTTCTAAAATAATTTTTAGTATTTATTTTTATATTGTGGGTTTCTATGAAATGAACATTAATTTATTAAAACAATGATGATATAGATGAATTCTAATGGTGAAATTCATTTTAAGGGGGATAGAATGTAACACCCCATGTTTTTATGAATTCTTATCGAAAAAATAAAAATTATTTTCCGTATTGGGTTTTACACTATATCAAGTTAACCTTGATTTACAAAGAACTGAGTTCATATTTTGGTAAAAACACAATGATTATTTATTTAGATAAATTCAATACATAGTTTATATTTTGTCACATGATAGACTGTGGTTAGAATGCGTTAAATGAAACACTAAGTTTAAATGAAATGTGAAATATTATTTAAATATTATTATAGTGATCAACTAATCCAACAGAATAGTGGTAATGAAATGTATTTATAATATTCTGAAAATATGATAAATCCATTTTTAAAAAATTAATTCTTTGTCAGTGAATTTATAGAAATTAATGTAATAACTATTTGAAAATAAAGAAATTATTTTTCTTGAATACTTTTTTTCTATGAACAAACACATTTTATTTCAATATATTAAAAAAACAAACATTCATGTCTGATTTCAATTAAATATATTTTTATATATATTGTATACTCAATATGAAAATTTAAATCCATATGTTGTTTTTCTATATAATATATAAGAATAAATCCAATTTTATTCTAAAAATATGTATTTTTCTAAAAGGTAGTTTTACCACCGTTTATTGGCGCGCTTATTTTAAATATAATTTTGAAAAATTTAATAAAATATATTATAATAAATTCAATTCAAAATATAATCTACAATATCAAAATTTCCTTATGGTTAACTTATGGGATTTTTCCAAAAACAGAATCATTTTTTTAAAAATAAGGTAATATACTAAATTTTAATTGGATAATTCCATTTTTAGACTTAGTTAATTATATAGATAAATTTAGTTTTTTTGGGATTAAATAATAATTAGATAATTTATTCAAAAAATAATACAATTAATATTATTTTAATCAAGTCCAAATTGATATTAGATATAAAAATATTTCAAACATTGGAAGTTTTTCCATTAAAAAAATGCTTTGACGACATGTTCGCGAGATAAGATTTAAATTAATTTCTATATGTTATTGGATTTGAATTTTTAAAAATGGATTAGATATTTGGAATAAATATAATTAATAACATATAATAAAGTAAATAAAATTCCCCAAAATTTTTAGGGATTACAAAAAAATTAATCACTACCTTTAAGAGAAAAACGGGATTACTAAGGGACTAAACCTTAATATTTAGGAGACAAATAACAAAGAAATATGTCCAAAAACCATTTCATTGACATTTTTAAACCATAAACATTTATTTATTTAACTTGTTTCAATATTTATTCTTTTTTAGGTAAAAATTTTTTTTCACCAAACTTCATTTAAAACATGTCATGTGTGTCCTCTCCCCCTCTTATAAAAGGCCAACACTGTCCTCCTCTCATAACTAATTTAAATTCTTTTGGATAAAAAAATATCAACCAAAATCACCTAAAAATTTTCCTCCCCTCATCATATAATCCTTACATTGGGAAAAAAACCAACCAAGGATGTCCTTTTAGTGAAAACCAAAAGAGGATACCCGTGGAATAGGTAACATTTTTGAATGAGCATTTTTTGTTTTAATTTATTCATTAAACCCCGTGAATTATTTTCGTATCATGATTATGTAAAATGATATTTATATTACACATAATGATATGTTTATATGTTATGGTTATGAAATAAAATAACAAACACATACATCAAATTGGTTATGAAATTTTCCTTTGTGTGTGTGGAAGACTGCCACCAGGTGAACCAATGTCCTTGGTTTCTCCATTACCACCATTCATGGTTGAGAAATAACAAAGTAAATACTATTTAAATATGATATATATAAAAGATATGATTTATTAATTCTTTTTAAATTATTATTTAATGCATACTGTGATTCTTTATATTATGTGGGAATACAATAACATTATTCTTATGTATAGGGGACTACTGCCCCGTGAAGCGAGGTGATTCAATCACGCATTACATGGAATTTATTAAGGATTTTTTGAATAAATTTTGTTATATATATGAAATTTAAATTCTACTTTAATGACAATATATATATATTTTTAATTTTTCCTTCATTCAATATTATAAGGAAACGAAAAAAACATTCATGCTTATGTACGATCTACCATCCCCATGAATAGTGTAAAACATTAATTATCAATAAATTTTATGGATTAAAATAAATAAATATATAATTAATATACATGATATTAATGTCATGGATAGAATTTTTGAGATTATTGAATATTTATAAATGTAAGAGTATTAATAATAAAAAGATAAAACTTGTATAAAAAATAAAGTAGTTATTACCTAAAACATAATATTATCAAGAAATTGTTTATGAAAATGTCATATAAAGTCATAAGTAAATAATATATGGTATTATATATAGTCATATGGTTTGGGGATAGAATTATAATAAAATTATATTTATTATATAAGATTATGATGAGTACTATGAGAGTTAAGACTTTAAGTAAGGGAGTTTAATATAACTATTAATTTAAGTGAGTCAAAATACATGTTCACCAAATATTTTTTGTATGTGGTGTCTATATTATACATGGATGAATTTTATAATTATTCTAATAATAATAATTTGGATTTATAATTCTATTTTAGGATATATGTTTCAAGGGTTTTATAGTTAAAAAATTAACAAAGTTGTAAGGTAATTTTTATGTCAATTCACAGTGTTTGTTACGTAAGTCAAGTTATGCACAAATATTTTTTCATGAGTTTTATATTAATCACCTTTAATAAATAATATAATTAATGTTTTCATCCTCATTATATTTTTAAGTTAAATTTTATGCTATTCCTTTGTGTGGTTTATGATTCCATGTTACCGAAGTGGTAAAACTTTTATGTTGCAATCTCATCATTTATCTAGATTATATACAATTAAGAATAAAATGTAAAAATAAAATGTCTTGCCTCTCAGAATATATAATCAATTTTTTATACTTTGTTTATTCATGATATATTAATCTAATTTTACCATTTTCTTCTATTTTTTACATTATATAATTAAAAAATTGTTTTAATGAAAATTCAAAATCATTTCTCTCTTCAGTAGGAAATCTGTTTTCTTTTAAATCAACGTTTCTAAATTTAATAATAAAAAATATTCTAATATTAAATAGTTATTTTTAAATGAATTATTTCCCAATTTTTTTACTATTTACAAAATGGTTATAAAAGTAATCTTATTTTAGTTTTCCGATCATAGATCATTTTTCTTCTAACAATAATATGAAATGAATAATTGTTTTAAATATACATCATATACATAGTTATCTATTTTAATGACCACAAAATTTCATAAAGATTACATTATATTTTTTAAATAATAATTTTAAATGTATTTTTTATAAAAGATTTTGGAAATATAATTATTTTAAATTAATTTTTTAAGAATGAAATTTTGAAAATGTTATATGTTTTAAAAAGTGTTTTAAATTATTTTATAGTTTCTTTATAAGAAAGATATATTATTTATAAAGAAAATCACTTAAATATTTTTTATCTTTAGTAATTATTTTAAGTAGTTTTCAAATAGTGTTTTATACTTTTTGAAAATTATTTTGAAAAAAAATAGTATTCAAAAGGTTTTACGTTTTACAATTGATTTTCAAAGTGAAAAGTATATTTAATCAAGAAATGTTTTAAATGAAATTTAAATTCATTCTTTATAATTTAATAATGTTATTTTTAAGGAATAAAACTTTGAAAATGTTTTATGACAGTGATTTTCAGTGAAATTCTATTTTCCATAAGAAATATTGAAAGTGATATTTCAAAATCCATTCCCATATATGATGATATCCTTTGAAATAGTTTATGCTTTATTGGGGATATGATAAAAGGACACCATTGTTATTAATTCATTTAATTGATTATATTTAATAATAATTTTTAATGAAATATATTTCTCAACTATTAGTTATACCATGTTAAAATACATATTAAACCCTCTTCTTTCCATGGGGTATGAAACGATTAAATGATAATGAGAGATGTATTTTTTAAATGTTATAATATGATGCAATATTTTCGATACCCATTTCATTTCATTGGTTATCATATAATGATTTTTCATGATATTTTGAATCATATATATAGGATTTCATTATGTGACATAGGGGACCTATTTTTCCCTCCAATTGATTGGTTAAATATTTATATATCCCCGGATAGACATGGAAGGAATGTGATGTGTACCTTGTTTGGTAATATATAGCTGGAATAAGGAGTGAACCTAGTTTTTTAGGGTGATTTTCCACTAAGATTATATTGGTATTTTACCTTAACAACTAATATATTATTGTGAGTGAACCATGACAATTAAGATGTTCTTGGTAGTCAACTTTGACTACAAATATGGTTTAGGGAGTGACCCCATTTTACTAAGATAGCCTTGGTAGTGAACCTTTACTATAATGGAAATAATTTAATACGTATATATTTTTTCCATAATTTCATTTATTATACTTTAGCTATTCTCTCATGGATTATAATATTTATTCCCTTATGATTCATTTCTTATGAACTACCAGTATTTATTCCATGACTCTTGATTGTGATCTTTGATATAGAGGGTATAGGTTTTAAAATATTATTCTAATGTTCTCATACCCTTTTGCTCATTTAATTCTTATATATATTTATTTTTTACCCTTAAAAATAATTTTAGATAATCCAATCTTATGTTTCCATTATCCATGTTGTAGAGAAATGTTTTATGCAGGGTACGATCGTGATGATTACTAAAGTGGAATATATTTATAGGAGATGTTGGAGATCATTCCCCATGTTAAAATGTTATGTTTCAATGTTTCTAATGGCACAAACTATTATGTCATTTAGTCATGTGTTTATCTAATGTACTGAATATGATTCTAAATAAATATAATATCTTATTTAAGATTCATAGGTCACTATACTGGATATATATTATTCATTCATCTATAATATCAGTTGATTATATATTTTTACCTATATTGGTTAATATAGGGGAGTTCATGTATACATGTACTTTTTCTAAGATCTCAAATGTATTTGAAATTCCTACTCAATTATAGTATCTTACCTTAAACATATTGGAGGTTGGCCTAGGGTGTCACACTTGCTATACTACTAAAAAGTAATGTGTTATTAGGTTAGTCCATGATATTCCAGACATCTATTCTAATGGATCTTTGAGGATTCAGTTGTACGAAAAAATGAGGTATAAATGTAAGAGTCAAATATTGTTTTTCTTCCCTTAAATAATTTATGTGACTATTCTCTTTAATTATCTATTGAAAGTAATATGGTTTATCTATCATCTCCAAAATTCTATAATATGACGTGCTAGTTATCATAAATGGGTTTTCATGGATTTTCTATGGTCTCGTTGGGTTATTCCATGATGAAACCAATTTTATATATGTATAAAAAATTCTTGAAAACTATATAGCCTTCTAAAAGACCCATATTTTCGTATAATTTTAAAAATATTATTCTAAAATTTTGTTATGATTCTACTACATAAAATAATTTGATAAAATTATTTTAATGAAATAAATTTTTTTTTGAAATGTTATTTCCATGAATTTCAAAAAATTGGGTTGGAATATGTTCAAATTACACACGTTCGGTCAGATGTTCCACATTAAGTTTGGATGGATTATGATCATGGGTTACCACCATTAATAGTAACAAAAATAACGATTTTATGGTTGTTTGTATGTTGAAGGGTGTGTCCGTGATATGAGAAATGATATTTAAAATAGAAATGCAATGAAATAATATTTTTTATAGTTTTTATGACTTGGATTTATTTATTATATTTATGTAAACTATTTAATTTTTCTCCACCTACATTATAAAAATATATCTAATTAGTTCTTTTTCTAGTGGAATGTGTTGTAAATTTTTTATGTTTTCCAGATAAGTTTACACTCACCCAAGTCTTTTGAACATTTGTGTGTTTACTAATGTTTTATAATCAGACTATTGGTGGGGAAGGGTATCCAATTTCCCAATAAATACATCTTGATGTAATAAAAAATACTGGTGGAATTATAGCTTAGATGTGTTTTATTTGATTTTTGGGATGATTCCACTTTGGGATCATTGGGTCTTGTATTATTTTTGTTTAGTCAGTTTATTTTCCATTTTTCAATATTACTATGATATTATTTTTCTCTATGACTATTCTGGGTTTGTATCTTTTTTTATTATGCTGCATTTAGGAGGATTAGATGTGTATATTTTTTTAGGTTTTATATATATATGGATAATCATCCACCAAATATTAATTAATTCATTTTCATTTACAGCCCTACATTTCTGTAATGTGGATGTCAGCTAGGGTTAGAGGATCTCTATTTCTTCTCAAGGTAATGAATTGGGGAGGGATGTTACAACCATCATCCCACATAAATTTTGGTACACTAAAGAGCTATAATAGACAGGATGGACAGCAATTATCATTCTTCACTTGTTGAGAGGTGCAACATCATTTCATGAAACCTACAATATCCTTTTTATTCAAATCAATTGATTATATATACAAATTTTGTAGTAAAATTTGACCAAACTATGGTTAAACACTGCATTCCAGGAAGAAAACTCATGCATCAGATCCACCCCCATACCCATAGGAACATAAACATGTTGATGAATGTAGATAACCTCATCACCATTTATGGTCTAGGTAGGAGGTGTCTCCCAATAATGAAACATGTTTATCAAGAATTGAAATAGATGATCATCATTCTTCCTCATCTTAAAAAAATTCATAAGAGAGTGTATAATAGATAAAGATATTAGTTTTATCCCTTCACAATCATCCCAAACACCAAGATGAATCTATGTGAATAAATTTATCTTATTCCCCCCATAACAAGACTCCTGAACCACCTTGGTTATTGTGTTTCAACTCTAAGTATTAATCGTAATATTTACATTCATTGGAGTATATATTTTCTCAAAATAAAAAGTTCATATGTATTAAAACATCTCCACATCTAGAGAATTAGTAAAATCTATGTACTAAAATATTCTAATCTCTTATAGTTCATGTAAACACAAAACATTTCACTCATGTCGTAATTTTTACAACAATTAATTTCCTAAAAATATATAGAGAACACAAGAACTTATGTGGTTTTGTTCTATTCATGTTTCCTCTACCGTCGTGACTCATATTCCATTAGTTGATCTCATTGAATACATAATATACTAATTATAATAATGTATTAGTAATAATAAATAACATTTTCCAATATTAGTTTAGGTTAAATTATAATTAGTGTGTTGGTAAAACATACTTTTACGTCCTAGAAAGAATCCTCACATGACCTAGACTTCTCAAACATTCTTACCTTCACAGTCAATCCCAATAGAGTACTATCTTAGTGACAAAATTCCTTTATAAACACTTGTTTTTATCCAATTAAAAACAAAAATATTCATATGTTAAAAATATTTTGGGCCTATTCCCATGAAACCACCACTCATAATTTCTCTTGGTTGGCTAATACAATTTATTCCATGATGGTGGAAGAAGGAAATGTACCTTATTTATCCATAATTTACATTAAGATATCATTTTATTTAGATGATTCTATCTGAATGTACTAATAATGATGGGAATATTTTCGACATGATCATCTATAAAATTTTATTATTGTAAGATTTCATCAAAAATACCACTAAAAACAACTCAAAAAACAAGTTGAAGATTCATTTCACTAAATTAATGAATAAATTAAGAGTTTTTGTTAACCAAAAAACAAAAAAACACTCTTAAAATATATATAATTTCTAAATTTATCAATAGAGACCATTACTTTTCAAATATTACCATTTTATTACATATGAGTAATACTAAAAAAATATACAAATAGACACCCAAAGACCTTAGTTGATATAATGCATTTGGAAACATGGATAATAAACTAGTACATATAATGCTTCATTATCTCCCACTACGTTCATCATGACTATCACCCTTCTTATACACATAAAACATAATACATATCATCAATATGTTGTAAGGAAACATAAAAATGGGTGAACTCAAATGACAAGTAAAGGTAAACAAGGGAAACAACTAAGAATAAACATGATCATAAGGGTATGAGAACATGATCATGAAAATGGAAGATTATACCCTGTATATCAATGATCATATACATGAATAAAGGCATAAATATTACTAGTTCATCAGACATGAATCAAAATGATGTGAATGAAATAATACCTGAAATTATCACATAAGAGTAAGACATGGAATTATGGAAACACATATGCATATATTGATTTCCATAGTAGCTAAGGAATAAATGACTAGACCATCTTAGTAGACAAAGTTCTTTACTGAACTGGGTGAAAACCCATTCCAGTCTTGTGTTATTGAACTGAGTAAACCCTTATCTCATCCCTATATTACTAGACATAAGAAATCCTCATTCCCGCCTTATAATACTGAACTAAGTAAACCCTCATTCATCCACTGTCTATCTCATGATATATAAATCATTACTGATTTCAATGGACGGAGATTTAGGTCCCCCCTTTCACATAAATAAATCATGTATACTTGCTCCACAAGATAAAAAATGAACATATCACAATGCATAAAATGAGATGGGTATCAAAAACATGTAAACATATCATAAAATATATAAATATGTAGGTTTCATAATCATTTCATTATAAACATTTCATGCAAAAAGTAGCAGATTTCAAACGAATATGACCCATGAAAGAGAAACAAGATTCATAAAATCATGAAATCAAATCATAAACCATTCAATGAATTAATATCAATGGAAACATTGAATAATTTTCGCATAATTTCATGAGAAACACAAATGTATTTTATCTTAGTTGGTAAATAGTTTTTAAAGATCTATTAATATCATTTCTTGTGGAAAATTTTCTCTATTCTGTGAAAATTTATTTTTGTAACAAAAATTCATTTGGAAAACATTTTATATTAATAGAGATTTGAAAACATAGAGGGAAGATTTTAAAAATAATAAATAATTTTTGAAATAAAATTTTCTTTAAGAATTACCTTCAATGATCTTTATATTTTTTTTTTAAAACATAATTTTTAAATACAATAGATATCCGACTGAAGAGGGAGGTTCTAAGATTTTTCTAAAAACATTATATTAAGTAAAAATGAGTGGAAAAATGGTACTAAAAATGAGAATACTTTGAATAAAAATAGTATAAGGAATATCATGAATATTCTTCAATGATGGATCATAATATTTCATCAAAATTAGAATAATCATAAACAATATCGAAAAAATGGGGAGATTGTCTCAATAAATGTTAATAACTTGGTGACTTGGGATCACAATTTCCGTGTTAGAAAAAGAAATTAAATGATGCTTAAGATATCATGAAAAGAAGGATATTCAGGATATAACATGTAAAATGGATGTATAGACACCTCAAAATAAAATTAGGTGCACAAAAAAAATATGGGTCTCAAACAAGGCAATTTTAGACCAAACTGTTTTACCGATTTGGTATCTTTTGATAGTTAACCCCATGAAAGAAGAATTGTAGAATTGTTATAAGAATACAAAAAAAATTCATTTAAATATACATAGAATACAATCACGTGAATTACATACACCACACAAAAGTAAAGATTTTTGAACATAGATTTTATCTCATAGAAATTAATATTGAGATGAATATACCCATACCTAGTGTATTGGCTCTCTCAATACTCGTACAAGATTTCTATATATTAAAATTATGTTTATTATACATGTAAAATGGATGTATATTATTTCCAACATACATTATATTGAGGTGTGTGTATGTGTAGGGTAGAAAAATTACATTAAAACATACTATTATTTGGTAGATACTGGTGTTGTCACACAACAATGTTATCAAGAAGGTGGAGGGGGTGGAGAGGGAAAATAATGGAAAGGATCTTGAAAGAAGATGTTACCTCAAAATCAGGTAACTCCTTTTAGTTTGTGCCCAAATGTTTACTTGATAGGGTTTCTTCCAATAGTGATGATTCAAATTCGAAGGGATGATTTTTGGGATGCTACTTGGGATTATCTTGGATAATCATTAATGGTTTGAGTGGTGTGAGGAATGGGTAGAGGTTGTGACCTTTTATATTGAAGGAAAAGGACTCACATGGAATTTTTAGACGAAGATTAGGTGAGCACATGATCTTACATAATAAAATAGTAAAACAACCACCAGACTCAATAATTGAAGTCTTATGGCCGAACTATGGACATCCAATTGGATTT
Organism: Viscum album; assembly: GCA_963277665.1. NCBI lineage: Eukaryota > Viridiplantae > Streptophyta > Magnoliopsida > Santalales > Viscaceae > Viscum > Viscum album. Next base: position 192,623,693 of record OY728126.1, read on the forward strand.
AGACAAGTGTCTACATCATTTGGGCCATTAATAATAAGGTTTAAACCCTAATTAAGCTCAATTTGTCCATAATAACTATGAATAATTTTAATCACTTTTACAAATCTTTTGATAAAAAATAATGGTGTTATTAGACTCTAAATATTAAAATTAATACAATGGTGTATGTTGGATTTTATGAATTTCAATCATAGATGTGGAAAAACCAAGAATAGTGTTAATCACACAGATGTTATAAAATAATGTTATTTTAATGTTTGATAACATTAAAAAGCTTCTTAAGATTTTAAATTTGGTTTCAATGTGAATTTTATTATACTGATTGAAATTATATTTATAGATTCAATATTGATCTAATTTGACCTTAAAATATAATTATAATATCATTTATCATTAATAAATAATTAGACAAAAAGTTTTTTTAAATAAAAAGTAGTAATTTTCAATATTCATCAAAATATTATGTTTCTATAAAATTCCCCAAAAGTTCACCTTAATATAATTTCAATGTTTTGAATGAAGAAAGGATGTTTATTTTATTGAATTTAATTTGTAAATTTAGCTTAAATTACTTTCATTATTAGTATAAGTTCATTTGATAAAAATATGTTTTCAAACATAAAAAAGAAATTTACCAAAAAAAAACACATCTTTTATTATCAATATGTATTAATTATGTAAAACAATTATAAAAAAAGTGAAAATTTGTTATTAAATTTCATATTACTTAGTTTAAATGATAGGTTATAGATACCATATATAAATAATTACAAAATTAAATATATAAATTCTATAGAAACTCAGTGTTGCATGTATCGTTCTCCAACTCAGTGTTGCATGTACCATACACTAAGTCGGTTTTGTGTAGAATGTACGTCGAGTCAGTTCCATGTGAATGGACTATTTGAGTAATTTAATTTCAAGATATAATTAAAAAGTTAAATATTTTCGAAAAAATCAGTCCATAAAATTTTGGTGTGTTACATGCTACCCCCCATAAAATAAATTTATCCCTCAATATTCATCACTTGGGAAAAAACAAATAATGAAAATTCTTCTTCATCATATCCTCATTTTTCCAAGTAGCTTCCTCTAATGGTTGATTTATCCAAAAAAACATTGTCCAAGAGAGTGGACTAGTTTTGTAGTATTTTCTTTAATTGGTCTAGAATATAAACAAGTTGCACCTCATAATAAAGATCATTCTCTAGCAGAATGACCTCTATGTTCAATACATGAGAAGGGCCACTTGTGTAATTCCTCAGGAGAGATACATGGAACACATAATGGTCATGAAAGAGATATAGAGGATGTTCCAAGTGATAGGCTACCATCTTGATACAATGAGGAATTTCAAAGGGGACTATATACAAAGGGATTACTTTCCCCTTTTCCATAAATCATGTTACATTCATACAGCGGGAGATTCATATAAAATCTTTTTCTCTATATTTAAATTCTAGATCATGTGGACGGTTATCATCATAAGTTTTCTCTGACCTTTGAGCTGCCTTGGTATGATGATGAACGGTTCTAACCTTCTCAAAAATTTCTTTAGTGATCTCTGATCATAATAACATTCATTCTCAAACCTCATAGTAGTACGTTTGAGCTCTAAATTTCTTCCTAGATTGGGCTTTATAAGGTTTCATGTGAATTCTTGAGTGAATTATATTGTTGTAAGATAACTAAACTAGAGGAAGGTGTTGATACAAAACACCGTTGAAATTCGTAGAACAAGATCTCAATATATCCTCTAGTAGTTTAATTGAAAATTCAGACTTACCATCTCTTTGTGGATGATAAAAAGTGTTGAAACTATAGTCTATATCATATGATTTATAAATAATTTTCCATAACATTGAGGTAATCCTCAGATCCAGCTCTGAAAAAATAGAATGTGGTACTCCCTGAAACCTTACCACTTAATTAATTTATATTTTGGAAATATGATCAAGATAGAAATCTTATCTGATATAAATTAATTTTTTTATCTTCATAAGGAGATCAACTACCACCCATATAACATTAAACCCTTTAGAGGTTTTGGGTCATCCAATGACAAAATCCATAGTGATGTTCTACCATTTTCATTATGGTATGGGTAATGTATGCAACATCCCTTTAGAGTTTTATCTTTGAGACTTAATGTGATGGAATACAAAACACTTAGATTAAAACTCCATGATATCTCTCTTCATTCCATCCCACCAAAATTATTACTTCAAGTCCCTATACATCATTTTTCTTCCCGAGAATGAAGAACTGTGAGATTACTCTAATAAATCCTTCTTCAAATCATTTATTAATGGAAAACATACACGGTTTCTAAACCTTATCATCCTATCCTAATAAAGGTTAAACTATGGAACATTTCTAACCATCATTTTCAGCTCCACATTATCCTTATTTACCTCCTTAATCATTACATGGATAGGTAGCTGAAAATTCATTTGAGAAAGATATGATTTTACCCTTCCTTCATGATTACTAGATCCATCATTTGAAAATAATGAAATATTGGATATTTTTTTATCCTAATCATGGATAAACTATCATGATACTTCCAACTCATATAATGGACCTTATTGTTAACTTTCCATGTGTAGCAATGTATTAACAAGTCATAATCCTTTATCAAATCTAACCATCTTCTCTAGAGAAAGTTCAATTACATCTATGTGAATATATATTTCCAAATTTTATAATTTATATACACACACACACATATATATATATATATAACTTTTAACTCTAAATAAAATTCACCATATCATTAATGCATAGATTACCACCACTAACTCTAAGTCATGAGTTGGGTAAATTTTCTCATGAATATTTAACTACCATGAGTAATAGTCTATAACCATGTTATTTTTCATAATAACACATCTTAATACCTTAATTTATGCCTATCTATATATTAAAATCCATTCTCCACTACAGGGTCATGCTTGAATAGGTGCACTGACCAACCATCTATCCAGTTCCTTGAAAATTTCCTCACATTCTTATATATAGAGGAACTTCACACCCATCTGAGTAAACTTCTTCAGTGGATTAGATAGTCACGAAAAACCATCCAAAACCCATTGATAATATCCATATAAAACAGCAAATATGTGGATCTCAGTCACCATGGTTGGTCTAGGCCATCTTTGAAAAGCCTCTTTCATTTATTGATCCACTGATATAAAATCTCTTTAGAATATGTGATAAAAAAACCTTTTGAATTGAAAATTCACATTTTGTAAATGTTTCATGTAAATTCTCATTCTTTAGGTTCTTTATAACACTTCTCAGGTGATATTCATTCTCTTCAATTCACTTTTAATAGATATGAATATAATATACAAATACTACCATAAATATATCGGTGTAATCTCTAAAGACAATTCATTAAATCCATAAAGATAGAGGGGGAATTAGTGAGACCAAAAGGCATAACTATATATTCATAGTGACTATACCTTGTACGGAATGTCATTTTAGGTATATCCTCTATCTTCTCCCCAAAATAATGATATCCTGAATGATGTTCAATCATGGAAAAGTATTGAGATCCACATAATGATCGAAAAAGTCATCAATACAAGGAAGATGATACTTTTTCTTGAATGTGATCTTGTTCAGATCCTGATAATCAATGCATAGTGAAATTGATCCATATTTATTCTTCACAAAATGAATTGGTGCACCCATGTGGACACACTTTTCCAAATGAATCCCTTATCAAGGTTTTCTTAGAGTTTCATCTTCAATTTCTACAACTCAATCGTGCCCATTCTATAAGGATTCTTTAAAATTTGTGTGGAACTATGTATAAGTTCTATTAAGAACTAAATTTAACGTTTTAGTGGAATACTAGTAAAGTATTCTAGAAATACATCTAGAAAATCCCAATCAATTGGTATTTAATTGATATCAATATTCTCCCCAACCATTTGAGATAAACAACACTTTTGAATGGGAATTAAGATACATACACTGGTTGTAATCTCTCTAGGAAGTTCAAAATTATCATAACATTTATGGATGAATATAAGTGGGATTGAAATATCGAATGTAACATCCCTTCCATGAAAATTGTTGAGATAATTATGTAGATAAAGACAATCCATGTCGAAGATGTCATCAAATTTGACCAAAGGAAGACTGGAAAGATTTACATGAAGTAGATTCCCTCAAAATTCAAATGGAGGGGAATCATAAACATGATATGAAATAATTGTACAATTAGGGGTTTTGACTACTAATTCCACCTCTAATTGTTTTTGAGGATACATAACACCCTTATAAAATTCTGTAAATAAGAACTAGTTTGTAGATCAAGAATCAAATATGATAGTATAAGTTCTAGATTGTACGGTATGTGTACCTTTCATCACATCGTTATCACACCCCTCATCATATATAGAAATTTCATGATATTTCCTCTTATTCCTTGGATCATGATGTTTCTGATGTTTGTCATCATCTCCATCCTTTAGGTTTGTTAAATGGTAAAATATTCAAATTCTCCTTACACGTGTAGCAATGAATAGTCGGAGGTGCATTCTGTGAGGTATTTTCTCCATTATAGTTTTGAGTAAAATTCTTCCCATCACATCAAAAATCAATTGCATGATGGTATTAACTTCCAAACAAATTTTTTTACTAGAACCCCTAATGAAATTTCCCCTATGATTATTACCACAAATAGAGAATAAATGAATGTTCATCATCTTTTATATGTGGTTCTTACAGTTTCCTTTAAACTCCATATTCATCTTATTGTATAATTCATGATATTGATAAGTGACTTCCACCTCCATTTCATCCATTATTTCACAACCCAAAATCTCTTCGAAGATACTAAACTCTCTTATGCCCAAAACCCATCTTAGGGTTGGATTTAAATCAGCAAAAAACCTATCAACCTTAATTTTGGGTTGGATGATAATTTATGAAGCATACCTCAAAAGTCTCAAAAAATTATCCTCGTAGGTACTAATAGACTCATCATCACATTTCATCAATGTAAGGAACTCATTCTCTGACTTGGTAATAATAATTATAGTAAAGTAGTTACTAAAAAATATGGTCTGGAGCTCAACCCAAACCATGGATTAAATCTCATCATGCTTCCGTATATTGTATATTAGAGACCACCATTGATCTGTTTCTCTATCCAAGAGATAAACTGCCAGTATTAATTTCTTATGATCCAAGCACTAAAGAACATAGAATATCTATTCAGTGGTCTTAATGCATTGTTCAGAAATAAGTGGATTAGGAGAACCTCTAAATGAAGGTGTATTATTCCTTATGGAAGACACGAAAGAATGTTGTTCCCTACTTTTCTCATTTGGAATTCCACCATGATTCAAAGCCTTATAAATAATTTTGATCATAGTAATGAGGTTTTTCATTCCAGTACCCATATAATTTATTTTCTCATAAGGAATATTGTTTCATTGTCCATCTCAATCACCATTAACATGGTTTTTTCGGGTTATAACCATTTTATAAACAAGAAGCACATAGTTAGAAATAGTTTTCCTAATGAGGAACCACATAATAATGAAAAATCACTTGTAGAATTTATAACATATGACATAACATTAAACTATGACACCATTGGTTTATCCTATGTTATTCATAGTCAAATTAGGTTTAAATCCATCATAATGGTTTTTTAAGTGTTTGCGAATTCCCAAAGCATACCCCTCGGGAGTGTCAGACCATGTGTGCAGCATGACCCACTCTAGTGTACTAGATTACTCTTACTCAAGTCCTAAACATATTGTTGTATTTTTCACCCCTTAGTACATCTGTTGTAGAGCCACATCTACTTTTAGTATCCAAATAAGGATTTACGTCAGGTAATCCACACACTATATCCTTCACCAACATTCAACTACATATTATTATACTTTTCTATGTCCTTAGACTTATCCTTAGACACATACATAGGTTTCTCACTATGGTTTTCCCATCCTAGATTCCAAAGTATAACCTGAAATTTTCTCTAATACCAACTATAGTGACCCTCACATAATAAACATTAACATTTCATTACATATGTAAAATACTTAAACATTATACAAGTCGCCACCCAAAGACCATAGTTGGTATATTCTCTTTGGAAACATGGAAAAATTAAACTAGTATATATGTGATCTACATTATCTCCCCTAGGTTCATCGCAACTATAACCCTTCATAGACACATAAAAAATAATATATATTTTTCATAACTTGTGGAAGGAATCATTAAATAGGGTAGGCTAAAATGATTAGTAAGGGTAATCATGGGTGATATGTAAGCATAAACCTGAGAATAAGGGTATGAAAAGTTGATCATGAAAATATTAGACCATACACTTCATATCAAGGATCATATACATATGTCATGGCATTAATCGTGGAAGTTCATAAAACATGAATCAAACTGATGTAATGTAACACCCGAGACTTTTATGTTATATAAATCATCAAAGGAATCTTTTTCTACACAACACTTGCTTGGCTTGCTTTACACGCAATCACGACCTTCCTCGATAGCTTGCGTCGTACGCAATACCGAGTTTCACTAAACAACAATATGCTATTAAAACTAGCCGTTATGAATAGTAATAACCACTTTTTGAAATTTTATAAATTTTATTTTTCAAAATGGACTTCATTTTTGGACTCAGAATATCGAAATTATCCTAGGGTGAAATTTTGGTATTTTTCTGAAAACTTTCAATTTTTGATGAATAGTGAAACCACTAAGTGGTAGGTTAAAAACTGAATTTTGCATAAAACTTAATTTTACCGCTTCTGTGAATGGAATTTCAAAAATCCGAGAGACACGGTTAATATCAAGGACTAAAATGTGGTTCAATGAGATGAAAATAATTTTTTTGGTGAATAGTAACTTTTTACTATTTTTACCGCGGTTAATAGTAAATAGGGTAACTAAGGGTAAATATGATATTAATATTACCCTAACACATGTCCTAATTCTATTGGACAAGTGTAATTCGACCAAAAACAAACTTAGGAATAAAATATGACCATTTAGGCCCACTTGGATTAGATTAGGACATTTATTATTAATTTATTTAAAGAAGGGTTAAAATAGTTAAAATCAAAGTTTAATAAGTAAATCATTTTTAATATAAGGTTATACATAAGATAAATTCGATTGTAAATATTAATTAGAAATCTAAAACGGTTTCCTACATGATGGTATTTTATTTGTAATTTTTAGACATCAAATAATTTAATTTATTTATGACACAAAGATGATGCAGTAATTATCTTATTAATGAAATATTGACAAAATTGATAATATAAATACCAAAATAAATGTAATTTGAGACTTTATATGAATTCCACTAATTTTCTAGGTTACTATGATATATTAGTATTGATTTAATCAACTTGGTTCGAACATATAATTCTGTTATGACTTTCACAAAAATCATATATCAAATAGTGTCAAAATTGACACAAAATAGTTTTTAAATCAAATATTATATTATTAATTGTTATTTTATTCCTAAAAATCTAAGGTTCGGCCAAATGACTTAGATAAGGATATATATATTAATAATAAACAATTTGGGGTTCGTTTGGCATGTTATGGTAAGTGTATTAACCATATAGTGAAAGAAAACAAAAAGACACGGTAAAAGTTAAATTAATTAACTTAGAGTTAAATCTAATTGATAAGGTTAAAATAATACCCTAAACTTGTCTAAATCCTATTGGTTGATAGGATTGCGACCCATCCCCACTTTATCTTCGAAATAAGACCCTTTGGAACCATTATAAACCGATTTTGACTTTAATATAAAATAATATTTTGAGATATTCCTAAGGTGCCCCTCTCCTCCCTTATAAAAGGGCACCTCCTCCCCCTCCTCCTCACAACAATTTGAGCACTCAAGCTCGGCCAACCCCTGCCATTTTCTCCTCTCCACTTCCCTAGAATAATCCTAGAGGTCCTGGTCTTCTCCAAAGACCAATCTTAGTTCCTTAAGTGGAGGATTCAAAGAGGCGTTCCAAAGAAGAGGTAATATCCATTACCGATCTTTTCAATTTCTTTCTTCTTCAACTTCTTCTTCTTTAGTTGTTTCATGATAAAGTAATAACATCAGTATTACTTACATACTGATATGTTATTATAAATATGAAACAACCCTAATTCACCTTCTATCCATCCTACGGAAAAATGAAATCACCGCGCGTGCGTACGTACGGAATACCGTCTCCACGCTGTGGTGTAATCTATTTTCCACCATCACCTTACAAGGATGGGTATAATGGTGTAATAAGTAACTATATATGATTATTATTAAGTAATATTGATACTGAAATAATATATATATATACTCCAATACAATTCCACGATCATAGGAACGATATCATCACTCGTGCGTACGTACGGAATACCGTCTCCACGATGTGATGCGACTCGTTCTACATGATCTTCATTTCATAATGATTATATAAATGAATTGAATGAATGAATATGGTATATACTACACTAATACCATTCTGGAAATGAATTATCTATAACCTAAAGATAAGAATAAGAATTTATTCGACAAAACACGCATAAGAACAAAAACTTATAAAGACCCGAGTAACAAGTAACAATGAAATATTACTAACAAGAAGCTAATAATATGACCATATATGATCTCATATCAATATGTATGATTCTGGAATAAGTCAATAACATTATTTAAACCATTATACAGGAGCTTCGGACACGAACAAAGCAAATCGGACCTAAGGTAAGGGAAATATCACAATCTCATTTTTATCCGAGATTGTTTATTCGTAAGTATTTACTGGGGTTTATTTTATCATCCACATCCATGTTCCCTCAATATGTAATATTGTTTCCATCCACTTGAAATAGTTTAAATCCAATTTTACCCTTAGGAGAGTTTTTAGTAAAGAATATGAAAGGAATCTTTTGTCGTTTTTCCGTACGAGGTACTTTTTGACTTTTCCGACAAAAGTACGAAGAATGTTTTTTTAACTTATACGGCATGAATGGATTTTTAAAACATTACTTCAAAGAAGCTTCCTTTACAAGTTTTCAAGTTTATTTTTAATCAACTTATTTTATTTTAAAGTTGTATGACATGTTATGAAAGGAAAAATGTTTTTGAAGAAGAAAGGATATTTTCCTCAAGAATTCAATTCAAGTGTTTTATCAAAATTATTTTCCATCTAAGATAATAAAGGGTTCTGTTTCTATCCATATTTTTACATTGGTTTGACTATGTTGTTATGGAATTATGTTTATGAATTCCTTTATCATATATGAATTGATTTATGATGTCATGATGTTTCAAGAATCCAATTTTTGTTATATGTGTTATGCGATGATGTATGTTTTATGATTATGTGGCACACATAAGAAAGGATTCATTATAAGATGGGTGGGACCTATATCTCCCTCCAATGCATTGGGTAATGATTTTTATATCTCATGAGATAGACATGGCTGGAACGGAAGGTTATTTCGGTTCAGTGATACAGGACTGAAACGAGGAGTGAACTCGGTTCAGAAAGGGACATTGTCCACTAAGATAGTCTTGGCAATAAGTCATGACTAACAAGAAATCATTTTCCATGATTATGTGTGCATGACACAAAGATTCAAGTTTTATGTTATGATTATGGGGATCTCATTTTCACTTCTATGATTTATTCCATGTTAAGATATTATGATCTCTTTTGCAGGTTTTAATTTTCAAAAATATATGATATGATTTTTATTTCCTTTATTTTCCCTTGCTGAGCATTTGAGCTCACCCTTTTATGTTTTCTTTTCCCCAGGCCAGGAAGATGGATATTAAGTAGAATATGCTAAAAGGGACCCTAGATATGATGAAATAAATGGGAGACACTGTAGAAGATTTATGAACCAGTTGTTTATGTTTCCCAGTTTCTAAAGACACTATACCTATACGGTCCTTTGTGGTTTTGTCATATGTTGTAATAAGTGTAATTCAATTTTGAAGTATTAACAATTTATGTAAAGTGTGGGTCGTTATAGTTGGTATCAGAGGAAAGGTATAGTCAACCTTTGGAAACTAGGATGTGAAAGCCTTAGTAAGAACCCTACGGATAAGTCTAAGCATAGAACACAATCTTAGAAATGGCCATGAATAACCTAGGATAAGACCATAAGCATGAAAATTTTATTCTTGAATTATGTGGTTTCCTATTATAATTAGTGTTGCTCACACTATTCTTCTTGGTTTTAGTCAATGGCTGGAACCCGAAGGAACCGTGTTAATGCGGAATGCGATGGGCAATGCAATGATTGTCCCCCTGAGCAACCAAACGATATGGGAGCTGGAATGAAAAATCTTGTAGCCATGCTCACATAACTTTCTCAAGCTATGAATCATGCAGGATTTCCAAACGAACAAAGGAGGGAGCAAAATTCTGTTGAATCATTCATGAGGCAGCGTCCACCATCTTTCAGCGGGTCTACTGATCCATTAGTTGCTGAACAATGGATTAGTAATACTGAAAAGATATTTTCAGTTCTTCAATGTTCTGAGCATGATAAAGTCATCCTAGCAGTGTATCGTTTGGAAGGAGATGCTGATCAATGGTGGAATCTTGTTAAGAATACAAGGAAAAGGGATGAAATTGAGTCTATGGAATGGGACGAGTTCAAGAACTTATTTTTCAATAAGTACTTCCCTCGTATTCTCCGAACAAAGATGGAGAAAGAGTTCCTTGAACTGAAGCAAAGGGATGATGAATCTGTTGGTACCTATGAAGCAAATTTTACCAGACTTGCAAGGTACGCTTCTGGTATTATTATCCAACCTGAGAATAAGATCGATCGATTCTTTAGTGGCTTAAAACCAAGTCTTCGAAGGGCGTTAGCCATAAGGGACTTCAATAGCTACGAGGAAATCGTTCGATGTGCTCTCAAAGTCGAGATGGAGATTGGAGTAACCCATCAGTCACATGGGTTTGATAAGAAGAGGAAGATGGAATTCAAAGAAAAATCTAAAGAGCACACGGAAAAGAAGATGAACTTTCCCTTATGCTCAAAGTGTGGAAAGAAACATGGAGGGAGTTGTCTTAAAGGGACAAGTAATTGTTTTAAATGTGGAAAGGAAGGTCATCGGGCATTTGAATGCCGTGATAATGGGAAGAAGATGTCTAATGATGCAAACAAAGGAAGGGATACACAGAATGAACCTGCTACACTTCAATGTTTCAAGTACAAGGAGATGGGGCATTATGCCAATCAATGCCCAAATCCAAGGGTTGATGATGATGGTCGACGTCAACAAACTCTTAAGGCTAAAGAAAAAGGAAAGTCACATGCAATTTCTATCAGCGATGTGGAGTACGATAACGATGTGGTGAAAGGTACACTTACCATCCACTCTAAAGTAGCAAATGTTTTATTTGATTCTGGATCCACCCACTCTTTTATTTCTGAAAAATTTTCTAAGGGTATCACCGTATTACCTCAACAATTAGATGTTGAGTTAGCTGTGACAACACCTAATGGCACATCAATCGCATCAGAAGTTTATAATTCTTCTCCGATCGAAGTTTGTGGGAAAGTGCTTCCTGCAAATCTTGTGATCCTTCCTTTAGTGGAATTTGATGTGATTCTTGGCATGGATTGGCTTTCTCTACATGGAGCTCATATCAATTGCCAAAGAAGGGAAGTCACATTTCATATTCCAGATCAACCTACGATCGTCTATCAATGCAAGGATGAACATAACCTTCCAGTGGAAATTTCTTCCATCTTATGGGTATTGATTCCACTAAATGAAGGTTATTTATCTCAAATAGTTGGTGGGAAACTCACGATTAAGAATATGCCCATTGTACGAGAGTTTGATGATGTCTTTCCGGAGGAATTACCGGGTCTTCCACCAAATCGTGAAGTTGAGTTTTCAATAGAACTCGTACCGGGTGCTTTGCCTATTTCAAAGACACCTTATAGAATGGCCCCAATTGAGTTGCAGGAATTGAAGAAGCAACTCCAAGAGAATCTTGATAAGGGATTCATATGCCCTAGTGCGTCACCTTGGGGAGCACCTGTTCTATTTGTTAAGAAGAAAGATGGATCAATGAGACTCTGCATTGATTATAGAGAACATAACAAGATCACTATCAAGAACAAATATCCTGTCCCACGCATTGATGACTTATTTGACCAACTACGCGGAGCTCAATACTTTTCCAAGATTGATCTTCGTTCAGGGTATCATCAATTAAGGGTCAAAAGGGAGGATATACCAAATACGGCTTTCCGTACAAGGTATGGACACTATGAATTTATTGTGATGCCATTTGGTCTTACTAATGCCCCTGCTATCTTCATGGATCTAATGAATAGAGTCTTTAGAGACTATCTTGATCAATTTGTGGTAGTCTTTATAGACGATATTCTTGTCTATTCAAAGAGCAAGGAAGAGCATGAAGATCACTTGAGAATTATATTGAAGACCCTGAGAAAGGAGAAGCTTTATGCCAAATTTACCAAGTGTGAATTTTGGCTTCAAAAAGTTGCATTTTTGGGTCATATAATCTCAAAAGAGGGGATATCTGTGGATCCAGCAAAAACAGAGGTTATCAAAAGATGGTCAAGACCAACAACAGTAACTGAGATCCGATGTTTTCTTGGTTTGGCTGGATATTATCGACGTTTTGTAAAAGATTTTTCACGATTATCTAATCCACTCACCAAGTTGACTCGGAAAGGAGTTAAGTTTGTCTGGACAGAGGAATGTGAAGAGAATTTCAAGGAGTTGAAAAGAAGGTTATCCAGTGCACCTGTGCTCACACTTCCTTGTAGTGGAGAAAGGTTTGTGATCTATAGTGATGCATCCAAGAAGGGATTGGGGTGTGTTCTTATGCAAAATGATATGGTGATAGCTTATGCCTCACGACAGTTGAAAATCCATGAGCAAAATTACCCAACACATGATTTGGAGTTGGCTGCGGTAATCATTGCATTAAAGATTTGGAGACATTACCTTTATGGTGAAAGGTGTGATATTTATACTGATCATAAAAGTTTAAAGTATATTTTCACACAAAAGGAGCTGAATATGCGCCAAAGAAGATGGTTGGAGCTGATTAAGGATTATGACTGCTCAATCCATTACCACCCTGGGAAAGAAAACAAGGTGGCAGATGCATTAAGTCGACAAGACCATGCTAGTTTATCCATGATGAGGATCACAAAAGATCCAATATTTATGGATTTACAAAGGATGGATCTTGGAATTATAATGGAAGGGGAAAAATCTTATCTTTCTCAAATGAATGTTCAACCATCTATACATGTGAAGATTAAAGAGGCACAGAAAGAAGATGTCGAGTTACAAAAGAAGGTGAGAAATGTTCCTGAATTCAACCTTGATTGTGATGGGATAATAAAGTTCAGGAATCGGGTTTGTGTTCCTCCCATCCCCGAATTAAATAAAGAGCTGTTGGATGAGGCTCATAGTTCTTCATTCTCTATTCATCCTGGAAGCACGAAGATGTATAGGTACCTGAAAGAGTACTTCTGGTGGGATGGAATGAAAAGAGATGTTGCTGAATATGTCTCTCGATGCTTGGTTTGTCAACAAGTTAAAGCTGAGAGACAGAAGTCTAAGGGGATGTTACAACCATTACCCATACCCGAATGGAAATGGGAAAACATCACTATGGACTTTGTCACAGGACTTCCTAAAACATCCAAAGGCAATAATGCTATCTGGGTCATAGTTGATCGTCTTACAAAGTCTGCACACTTCATTACTATTAGAGAGGATTTATCTCTAGATCAGCTTTCCAGGATATATGTAAAGGAAGTGGTAAGATTGCATGGAGTACCACTTTCTATTATATCTGATCGAGATCCGAGATTTACCTCGAAGTTTTGGCGAAGTCTTCAGCATACTCTGGATACAGAGTTGAGTTTCAGCACTGCTTATCATCCCCAGACAGACGGTCAGTCTGAGAGAACAATTCAAACCCTAGAAGATATGTTGAGAGCTTGCTCTATGGATTTCAAAGGAGGTTGGGATCAACAACTACCTTTGGTGGAATTTTCTTATAATAATAGCTTTCACTCCAGTATTCAGATGGCTCCTTATGAAGCTCTCTATGGAAAGAAATGCAGGACTCCAACTTGCTGGGATGAAGTTGGGGAAAGAAAGCTATTAGGACCTGATCTCGTTGATGAAATGGCAGAAAAGGTCAGATCTATTCAACAACACATAAGAGCAGCTCAGAGTCGACAGAAAAGTTATGCCGACAACCGAAGAAAAGACCTAGATTTTGAAGTGGGTGATAAAGTGTTCTTACGAATATCTCCCTGGAAGAGGGTTATGAGATTTGGAAAGAAGGGGAAGTTGAGCCCTAGATATATCGGTCCTTTTGAAATACTGGATCGTGTTGGGAAGGTAGCTTACCGATTGGCGCTTCCACCGAATCTCTCTCAAGTTCACGATGTGTTCCATGTATCTTTCCTGAGAAAGTACATACCAGATCCTTCACATGTACTCAGCTCAGAAGTTGTACCGCTGGAGCAAGATCTTTCTTATGAAGAACAGCCGATAGAGATTCTGGATCGTAGCGAAATAGTCCTACGAAACAAGACCACTCGCTTGGTGAAAGTTTTATGGAGAAACCACCAACTTGAAGAAGCTACATGGGAGCTTGAGGATATGATGAGGGAGAAGTATCCTCATTTGTTTGTTGCAAAGTGACGAATTTCGAGGGCGAAATTCTTTTTAAGGGGGGTAGAATGTAACACCCAAGACTTTTATGTTATATAAATCATCAAAGGAATCTTTTTCTACACAACACTTGCTTGGCTTGCTTTACACGCAATCGCGACCTTCCTCGATAGCTTGCGTCGTACGCAATACCGAGTTTCACTAAACAACAATATGATATTAAAACTAGCCGTTATGAATAGTAATAACCAATTTTTGAAATTTTATAAATTTTATTTTTCAAAATGGACTTCATTTTTGGACTCAGAATATCGAAATTATCCTAGGGTAAAATTTTGGTATTTTTCTGAAAACTTTCAATTTTTGATGAATAGTGAAACCACTAAGTGGTAGGTTAAAAACTGAATTTTGCATAAAACTTAATTTTACCGCTTCTGTGAATGGAATTTCAAAAATCCGAGAGACACGGTTAATATCAAGGACTAAAATGTGGTTCAATGAGATGAAAATAATTTTTTTGGCGAATAGTAACTTTTTACTATTTTTACCGCGGTTAATAGTAAATAGGGTAACTAAGGGTAAATATGATATTAATATTACACTAACACATGTCCTAATTCTATTGGACAAGTGTAATTCGACCAAAAACAAACTTAGGAATAAAATATGACCATTTAGGCCCACTTGGATTAGATTAGGACATTTATTATTAATTTATTTAAAGAAGGGTTGAAATAGTTAAAATCAAAGTTTAATAAGTAAATCATTTTTAATATAAGGTTATACATAAGATAAATTAGATTGTAAATATTCATTAGAAAGCTAAAACTATTTCCTACATGATGGTATTTTATTTGTAATTTTTAGACATCAAATAATTTAATTTATTTATGACACAAAGATGATGCAGTAATTATCTTATTAATGAAATATTGACAAAATTGATAATATAAATACCAAAATAAATGTAATTTGAGACTTTTTATGAATTCCACTAATTTTCTAGGTTACTATGATATATTAGTATTGATTTAATCAACTTGGTTCGAACATATAATTCTGTTATGACTTTCACAAAAATCATATATCAAATTGTGTCAAAATTGACACAAAATAGTTTTTAAATCAAATATTATATTATTAATTGTTATTTTATTCCTAAAAATCTAAGGTTCGGCCAAATGACTTAGATAAGGATATATATATTAATAATAAACAATTTGGGGTTCGTTTGGCATGTTATAGTAAGTGTATTAACCATATAGTGAAAGAAAACAAAAAGACACGGTAAAAGTTAAATTAATTAACTTAGAGTTAAATCTAATTGATAAGGTTAAAATAATACCCTAAACTTGTCTAAATCCTATTGGTTGATAGGATTTCGACCCATCCCCACTTTATCTTCGAAATAAGACCATTTGGAACCATTATAAACCGATTTTGACTTTAATATAAAATAATATTTTGAGATATTCCTAAGGTGCCCCTCTCCTCCCTTATAAAAGGGCACCTCCTCCCCCTCCTCCTCACACCAATTTGAGCACTCAAGCTCGGCCAACCCCTGCCATTTTCTCCTCTCCACTTCCCTAGAATAATCCTAGAGGTCCTGGTCTTCTCCAAAGACCAATCTAAGTTCCTTAAGTGGAGGATTCAAAGAGGCGTTCCAAAGAAGAGGTAATATCCATTACCGATCTTTTCAATTTCTTTCTTCTTCAACTTCTTCTTCTTTAGTTGTTTCATGATAAAGTAATAACATCAGTATTACTTACATACTGATATGTTATTATAAATATGAAACAACCCTAATTCACCTTCTATCCATCCTACGGAAAAATGAAATCACCGCGCGTGCGTACGTACGGAATACCGTCTCCACGCCGTGGTGTAATCTATTTTCCACCATCACCTTACAAGGGTGGGTATAATGGTGTAATAAGTAAATATATATGATTATTATTAAGTAATATTGATACTGAAATAATATATATATATACTCCAATACAATTCCATGATCATAGGAACGATATCATCACTCGTGCGTACGTACGGAATACCGTCTCCACGATGTGATGCGACTCGTTCTACATGATCTTCATTTCATAATGATTATATAAATGAATTGAATGAATGAATATGGTATATACTACACTAATACCATTCTGGAAATGAATTATCTATAACCTAAAGATAAGAATAAGAATTTATTCGACAAAACACGCATAAGAACAAAAAGTTATAAAGACCCGAGTAACAAGTAACAATGAAATATTACTAACAAGAAGCTAATAATATGACCATATATGATCTCATATCAATATGTATGATTCCGGAATAAGTCAATAACATTATTTAAACCATTATACAGGAGCTTCGTACACGAACAAAGCAAATCGGACCTAAGGTAAGAGAAATATCACAATCTCATTTTTATCCGAGATTGTTTATTCGTAAGTATTTACTGGGGTGTATTTTATCATCCACATCCATGTTCCCTCAATATGTAATATTGTTTCCATCCACTTGAAATAGTTTAAATCCAATTTTACCCTTAGGTGAGTTTTTAGTAAAGAATATTAAAGGAATCTTTTGTCGTTTTTCCGTACGAGGTACTTTTGACTTTTCCGACAAAAGTACGAAGAATGTTTTTTTAACTTATACGGCATGAATGGATTTTTAAAACATTACTTCGAAGAAGATTCCTTTACAAGTTTTCAAGTTTATTTTTAATCAACTTCTTTTATTTTAAAGTTGTATGACATGTTATGAAAGGAAAAATGTTTTTGAAGAAGAAAGGATATTTTCCTCAAGAATTCAATTCAAGTGTTTTATCAAAATTATTTTCCATCTAAGATAATAAAGGGTTCTGTTTCTATCCATATTTTTACATTGGTTTGACTATGTTGTGATGGAATTATGTTTATGAATTCCTTTATCATATATGAATTGATTTATGATGTCATGATGTTTCAAGAATCCCATTTTTGTTATATGTGTTATGCGATGATGTATGTTTTATGATTATGTGGCACACATAAGAAAGGATTCATTATAAGATGGGTGGGACCTATATCTCCCTCCAATGCATTGGGTAATGATTTTTATATCTCATGAGATAGACATGGCTGGAACGGAAGGTTATTTCGGTTCAGTGATACAGGACTGAAACGAGGAGTGAACTCGGTTCAGAAAGGGACTTTGTCCACTAAGATAGTCTTGGCAATAAGTCATGACTAACAAGAAATGATTTTCCATGATTATGTGTGCATGCCACAAAGATTCAAGTTTTATGTTATGATTATGGGGATCTCATTTTCACTTCTATGATTTATTCCATGTTAAGATATTATGATCTCTTTTGCAGGTTTTAATTTTCAAAAAGATATGATATGATTTTTATTTCTTTTATTTTCCCTTGCTGAGCATTTGAGCTCACCCTTTTATGTTTTCTTTTCCCCAGGCCAGGAAGATGGATATTAAGTAGAATATGCTAACAGGGACCCTAGATATGATGAAATAAATGGGAGACACTGTAGAAGATTTATGAACCAGTTGTTTATGTTTCCCAGTTTCTAAAGACACTATACCTATACGGTCCTTTGTGGTTTTTTCATATGTTGTAATAAGTGTAATTCAATTTTGAAGTATTAACAATGTATGTAATGTGTGGGTCGTTATATGTAAAGGACATAATCCTTGAAATAATAACATAGGAGTAAGAAATGGAATTGTGTTAATACATAATAATATAATGATTTATATATTATCCAAGTAATCAATGCCAAGACCTTCTTAGTGGGAAAGTCCATTATTGAACTAGGTGAACACATGTTCCAACCCTACATTACTTAACTAGGTAAACCCTTGTTCCATCCTTGTATTACTGAACTGAGTAAACCCCCATCCCATATATCTCTACATCATGAGATATAAATCATTACCCAATGCATTTGAGGGAGTTATAGGTCCCACCCATCACATAATAAAATCATACAAACATATGTCACCAGATCAGAAATGAAATATCATAACCCATGAAATGAAATGGGTATCATGAAAATGTAAACATATCATAACCTATGTTAGAAGATGAGTTTCAAATTCATTCTATCATAAACATAACTTGGGAAAAAAGTGGGTTTCCAAAGCATACAACCCATGAAAGACAAACGAGTTTCATAACATCATTCAGTCAAAAAAATCCATTTACAGAATGAATGTGAATTTAATCATTGATTAATTTCCCCATAAAGGCATGATCAATACCAATGTTTTTTATTGTATATTATAAATAATTTTTTAATATCTTTTATAAGAATTTATTGAGTAAAATATCCTATATTCTTTGAAAAAATATTTTTAAAACATAAATCCTTTTGAAAAACGTTTTCATTGATAATAGATTTGAAAAAATATAAAGGATACTTTTAAAACAATAAAACTGTTTTGAAATTAATTTTTCCTTGATAATTATATTTCTTGATATATTTAAAACATTTTTTTTCAAAACATTTTTTTGAATAAAATAGATTTTCGACCAAACAGAGAGGTTGACAGATTTTACTAAAAACATTATATTAAGTACCTAAGAGTGGGAAAATGGTTCTAAAAATGATAAAATTTTGAATAAATAGAGAATAAGTAGAATCATGAATATTCTTGAAGGATGGATCACAATATTTCAACAAATTAAGCATAACTATAAACAATCTCAAAAAAATGAGGAGATTCTATCAATAAAATCTCAAAACATGGTGACTTAGGATCATACACTCCATGTAAGAAAAGGAAATTAAATTAAGCTTATGATATCATGAAAGGAAGTATATTAATGATATAACATATAAAATTGAATTATATACACTTCTATGAATAGTTTAGGTGCATAACAAAGTAGGAATCTCAGAGAAGGAAAATTGAGAAAAATTGTTTTACTAATTTGGTATGTTTTGAAAGTTAACTCAGTGAAAGAAAGATCATAGAATGGATATGTGAATACCAATAAATTTAATTAAAATATACATATAATACAATCATTTTTAGTCCATAAACCACATAAAAGAAATAGTGTACAACATAAATTTTATCTCATAGAAATTAACAGTGAGATGAAAACCCCATTACCTTTTATCTCAAATCTCTCTATACTCATAAAAGATTCATATATAATAAATATATTTTTATTATAATTCATATATAAAAGAAAAATTTTATTAATAATACCATATATTTTTTTATTACAATCTTATATTACCTGCTTGTTAATGATCTTATATTGATGTTTCACTTTTGGTAATATTTGCTTTGTTCTTCAAATGTGTCTTAATCTGTTATATCATTGTTCGTTAAACTTATATTAGGATTCTAGAATGTAGATAATGAAACTAATATCATTTATATTCATTATATTAATATTACAATAATTTTCTCCATCATGAAGTTTCAAATGGAATACACCATTCATGGAGATGGTAAGTCGTTCGTACACATGAACATTGTTTCTATTTTTATAATCATATTGAAAGAAAGAATGTAAATGACATATATATATATAATTATTATATTATAATTAATATATCATATTTATCATATTGTTTTATTAAACAAATCCTTAATACATTCCATGTGGTGTGTGAACGAGTCACATCACTTTGAGGGGGCAGTAGTCCACACTTCCTCAAATAAGATTATTATATTAAAAACAAATGGATGTTAAAAGATGTGTTTTAAAAAAGTAATAAAGAAGATTAAATAAATATAAATATAATATATTACATTTATAAAAATTGTGGGCATGATATGGACACCATGATTTCGGGAAAGTTATTAATGGACAATCATCGTTTCGTGATGCTGTAGTTCACCTTACACATAATCTGTATGTTCAAAATCCATTAAATGGAGGTGTGTGAAGGTTTAGGTAAGATAATTTTCATTAAAACATCATATAATACGTATGATACTTGTGTTTTTACACTGTAATTTAATAAATATAGTATAGGGGGTGTAGAATAAAAATAAAAGAAATAATCATGAAAGAAGACGTTACCTCAAAATCTGGTAACTCTTTTCAGTTAGTGTCAAATGGTTTCCTTGAGAGGGTTTCATTCCAAAGGGAGGATCCAAAAAAATGGTTTATTTTTTGGAGGCGACATTGGAAGATCTTGGTCTATCTTAAAAGTCATGATAGGTGTGATGAAATCATAGAGGTTGTGGTCTTTTATAGGGAAGGTAATGAAATCACAATGATTTTTTTGAAACAAATTATGTGTGCACCTGTTCTTACCTAAACAAGTATTAAAAAACAAAAAAAATAATGGAAGGGTTAAGGCTAAAATATAGACATCTAATGGGTGCTGGAAATGTTTCTAGGTCCTCAATTTTAAGGTTGAGTCCCTAATTAAAATTAATTTGGTTGTAATTTCTCTGTTCAATTTTAATTACTTTTACTAATCATTTTGGTCAAAAATTAAAATGGTATTTTTATAATTTAAATATTAGACTGAATACAATTTAGTATATTGGATTTTATATATTTCTAAAAGTTAAGCAAAAAAATTAATATTAGTTCCAATCTCACAGATGGGACGAAATAATGTGGTTTTAATTTAGGACAAAGTTCAAATAATTACTATGATTTTACATTCAGTTTCAAAGTGAAATTGATTCAAATGATTTAAATTGTATTGATAGAGGTAATATTCATATATTTTGACTTTATAAAATTTTTATAATATAATTATTAATCAATAATTAATTATACAAAATGCAATTTTTTACAAAAAAAGATGTATTTTTAACTTTTAATAAAAAACGATGTTTCTCCGAAAAATCCCAAAAATTCTCCCTCAGAAAATTTTAATGTTCTTAATTCAAAAATGAAGGTTATTTTATCAAATTAAATATCTACATTTCTCTCAAATTACTTTCATTATTAGAAGAAGTTTATTTGAAAAAATGATGTCTTTAAACATAAATAAGACACTACCAAAAATCATATCATTTATAATCAATATATTTTATTAATATAAATAAATTTAAAATACAACTGAAAAGTATTTGTTACTATTCATATTAATATGTTTAACATCTAGGTTATAATAATATTATTTAAATAACTAAATTAATTAAAAGATATATTTTATAGAAACTTAGGGTTGCATGTATAGTACGTCGACTCAGTGTTGTGTGCATTGCACGCCAAGTCGGTGTTGCATGGAATGCACGATGTGTTAGTTATGGGTGAAAGTAATAATCTAATAATTTTATTTAAATATATAAATGAAAATATATTTTTTTGAACAAATTGGTCCACCAAAACTCAGGGTGTTACTGTGTCCCGTTGTATATATGATGTCCCCAGAATCACGTAACCATATATTTATATCAAATCAATGTTAGAGAATACACAAGAACCCCTGAACTGGGGAAATACATCATCAATAAATATTAGGGTATTGTAGTTATTAATTTTTACCCTATTCATATTATGATAATAAACACATAAAATCAATATTATGTATTCCTTTTTATATAATTAAACTATAAAACCCCAATGTGACATTCATGTCCAGATAAACCCCTTTACCTCTAACTCCACCAGCAGAGTAACATGCTCTAGAAGCTCCTTTGATCTCATATTATTAGGTGAAATTGGAATGAAATCGACCTAGTCACCAACTCAATAGTTTACTCATCCTCTCTCTCATGTATAAACCTTTAAAATTACTCAAGAGATGCATCTTGAAACTGATCCACTATTGTATTGAAAACATTTCCATGTGTAATATGATTTAGAATAATGATAGAAACATGGTTTTTGATCTCACACATATGGCGATGGAAATTCCCAACGCATCATTCCTATATATCCCATTTTTTATGATGAACAGAGGTTTTACCCTCTATATGTGTGAATGTCACCCTCTAATAGTAATAGTCCAATATTACCTCATAAAAAACTATTATGTAAATTTTTAATATACTGTAAAATATTAACATCCCATGAATAGAAAAAAAACAAAAATAAAATAATACACACTACATTAAAGGACACACTCTTTACCACATTCAATACCATCCTATCGTACCCCTAACGACCTATTAATCGACACAACCCCATAAAAGAAATCCACCACTAGGTTAAAAAATTCACAATGTGATAAAATATAAATTAATGAGATTATTTGAAAACAAATAATCAAATTGTAAGAATATAATTAATGATAATCATACCATTAATATTCAATGACCCAAACATGATACTGATAGAATGTTTTTTAAATGCATATATCTGACCTACCCCTCTAACATGATCTCTTTCATAAGTACCATGATTTTTTACTAACTTGTTGAATATATCTCTATTTTACTAGAATACTAAATTCTCCACATCAACAATTATATCCAAAAAACGTAAAGCATACATAATTAAGTGGGGTAGTTGGCTACCTCTTGGTGTTATTAATTGTCTATGTCCTTGATAACGAACCATCTTTCCAGGGTTCCTTCATATCCTTTGTATGTTACCCTTCTATCATATTATAAGAACACCACAATTTTTCAAATACAATAAATATTCATGTTTCTAGGCCTACCAAAAATGTATCAAAATAGTAGACCACTTTACTAAGTGACTGATCCCCTCCCCAATCTTCTCTTAACTCCTCCACTTCATTAGATATTTTAATTATACTTATTTCTTCTTTTTAAAATTATATTACCTGATCAACCAAATGAAACTGTATTCCCACAAAAATTGGCCTCCATAAATTTACCCTTGGAAATTATATCCTGATGTACCATCTCAATGAATTTCATCATGTTGAAAATATTTACCAATAAGATAATCTCACATTTGAGTACATCCATAAAATGTCTCAACCTAGATACCTTATCTCATTCTAGCATCTGAGAAACAATTTTAAAGGTTATTGAAGTAGTGAAAATAATCCATCACCAATATATTACACTAGTTTTAATACATAAAATCCATGTTTCATTATTGACTCAGTGTATTTGGGTAGAAATGTCCTATCAATTTCTCCAGGAAGTCTTTCCAAAAACTTTCCTCAAGCTTCTCATCATGGACCTGAATACCCCATCCATGCATTAATGGTCCCCATAAAACATAATATATAAAATTGACCCTCCTCTATAGAGTACTATCTAGGTGGTAAAAAATTATATCAATATGCTCAATCAAGAACACAACTACCTCAAGACTACCCTCTCTAGAGAATGTCGGGGGATGTTATAGTTGGACCTCTATTGTGTGATTAGACATGGTCAGTGCAAAGCACATAGGATACCACTACAAAAATTTCATTAAATATTTGATGTTGTAAATGAAATTTTCATTCACCATATCACCAAGATATATTTGGGGATCTTGTTCTACTACAAGTTGTGCATTCTTAATGAGGTCCTCCTATCAACCTGTTAACAATCTTCATCGTGGAGGCATGACTCTATAGTTCGAAACACAAATTTAATAAAAGATAACATTTAAGTTACATGGCCACAAATAATAGGGGTCTCACATATTTATATTTAAGATACTTTAAATGTTTAATCCCAATAGATATGAAAAAAACCATAATCACAAAAAAACATTCATAACCAAATATATTTTAAAATTAGCGTAAAATTAATTTTATACGTTACAATATCTATTCACAAACATTCTTTACAATTGAATTGAACATATTCCAATTTTAAAAAATAAATTTTCCTTTTTAGGAACTATTTTCTAAAACCTCAATGTAAAGATAAAATAATTTTATATACCAGAAAATATATTTTCTATTAAAAGAAGTCCATTCTACGGTTTTCCTTGAGGGTTTAAAATAATGCATGTCCTATAAATTCCTAACATTTAGAAATGATTCATGGATATCCAGTCTCACATCATAATGGACCATGTGTATAATCTCATAAATCAATAATATAACACAACAAATGTATCACTTATGATTAAATAACATCCAACAATAATAATAAAATGTCTTGAACTACAATCCCATCCCTGGAAAAGATGGTTTCCTCTAATCATAGGTTAGCTTCACCCATGCATGACCTCTTTTCTAATCACCAAATCATATTATTATTTTATCTAATATTCCCTAGAAGTAATGAAAAATTAAATACCAATTATCTAATTTTACATTATTATATCCTTTCTTGGATCACTCTAAATAATGGGAAAAAATATTTTCTAGAAATCCCAAATCATGTCTCCTCATAAGTCATTGGTTTTCTACTACAATTGACTATAGCATCCCCAATTTCAATAAAGTAATTAAAAATGTAAGAATTTTAAGTTTGTAAAGTTTTTGGGTGATGTATGGGGGGGTTGGATAACTTCTATAACATTTTTGGGGTTTTTATAATGTGAATTATTTGAGTATGATTAGTAGAAACTATGGAAATCCTACAACAAATCATGCACAATTAAACAAAGGCTTCAAGGATGTTGCACAGTTTGGAAACCTATGAGTAAATTTGTAGTGGAACATATGGTTACTACGTGGTTAGTGTACAGTTTTTATAACCATTTAATCCATCCATGAGAGGGGATTTAGAGGCATGAGATGGCTACTCGTTTGTACATTGGTTTCCTAACTGTGCGAGTCTACTATGATCAGTTTAAAATTAAATCCTAAAAAAGTACTTCGATGTTAGTTTTGACTCTAAACCAATTTTTTCAACTCCATTTATTCTCTAGGAAAATTTTTATTCCTTTTAATGGATGTGGAGACATTCCTCAATGATCTCGGATTGAACCATGCATAGAAATTTGTGTCTTGAATCCCAACACCCTTCATTAGTCTTCATTCTTAGTAGTTTTATTTATATCTACTCCTCTTCCAAATGTTTTATTCATAAGTCTAGTTCTTTGGGGTTATATCTATGATATTTGATGATAATAAGGAAGATATTTGAATGTTTGGATGTTAGTGAATGATAACTAAGGCCTTATTTTAGAGATTCAACCTTATTTATTTTGAAGAATTCATGTGATTCTGTATTTTTTCCATAGTTTCCTAGGTAGGAGGGTTAAGTATTGACACCTATTATTATAGTTCGATCAAATGGTTTAAAACATATTGATTTGTATGATTTAAATTGAAAAAATTTACGTGAAAATAATGATGGAACATTATTTGTTGAATTATTATGTAAATTGGTTATTTTGGTTTAATGTGTAATTGGTTTCATGATTTTATAATACTATTTTTTAATAAGTAGTTTGGTTTTGGTAAATAGAAATATGTGGGAAAATTATTTTTAATAAATGGATTGTCTTATTGAAATTCATTGGAGAATTTGTTTGGCCTAGATTATAGTATAATGGTTGGTGATTGTTCAAGTGCATTCATGATCGGTAAGGGTATAAAGTCCCCCCAATCATTAGTAGGATGGATAAGGGTATGAAATTTCCCCCGTAAAAATGATTCTCTATTTGAAGAGTTAGTTAATGTACGATTCTCCTATCATGAGGATATGGAGTTCAATGTTTTCAATCATGGTTGGATTTGTGGATATGTACAATGGAATGTATATTCTAAAATGGAATATGTGAAATGGTTTTCAAGTGCTGTTTAGTTTCATTAATTGGGGATGAATTTGATTTGGGAAAAGACCATTGGTATGGAAATGGTTTTTAAATTAAAATATATGAGGATTAATGTGATTTATGTAACTCGATTTATATAAATATGTTAACATTCTCTAGTAAAGTGGAGTGGGTACAAAGTCATTTGGATAAAACATACTATTTTCTCATACAGTCCTCTACTCTTGATCTTTGGTGATTTTGTAGATATTGTTTATCCATACATAGGTAATGGAAATGATTCAAATTTCCCTAGTGGTGAAACTTGATGTTTTGGGAAGTATTTTGGATTTTGAGAATGGATTATGTTTGAAGCTAAGAAGTTATTTCATTTGAGTCCTTCAGTTTTGTTGGGTTTTTCTTCCTCTATAGTTTATATTTATCTTGGTTTCTTCATTTTTATTTTTGGGATTATTATCATCCACTTCGAAACTATTATATTTTTGGGTTGTTTTTTATAACATCAGTTGTACTAAAGTATTTCATGCATCATATATAATTTTTTTGTTAGGGTATGTAGCTTATGGTAGTTTTATTTTTAAAACGGAGAATCATCCACCAACTATATTGATGTCCTTGGAGTTTATTTACAAAAATTGACATCTTGGGGATGTTTATAAGGTGAAGTAGAAATTCTACATCAAATCACACGAATGATTATGGGCGGGATGTTACTAGTGGTGTCATTTTTTTGATCATGGGTTATCAGTTGTGTTAATATTGTAGTTTACCATAATATTATTTTATTCCTTGAGTTGGAATGATAGAAAAGATTGGGATCATCAAAACATGAAATATAGAGAATTAAAATGAATATCTCTCCTAATTATACTTAACTTCCTAATTTTAGATATTTTAGGGGCAATAATTTTTTTGAGACAGTTATAGGAGTTGAAATCTCATTTTCATTGGTTTAGCTAAGGAGAATAGCATGAAATGTATTGTTAGAAATGAAATCCCATTAAAGTGCATTTATCATTTTGAGTAATGATTTACCATTTTGTGAAAATGTGCCTATTTTTCAAGTATGTATAAATTGTTTTCAAATGTGAGACTTCATAAAGGTATGATAATAGTATTTGGATAATTATTTGATTTCCAAAAGTATGGTGGAATTCGATAAAATTGAAAGAAGGGGAAAATTTATGAATTTTTGGACAACATTGTTTTGACTATTTTGATGTCGTCAATTTGAAATTATTAAGACTCGAGTTTCTATAGGGTAAGGATTATGATTTTTTTTTGTTATAGAAAATGGCACATGGTAGGAATCGTAGAAATAATACAGAAGACTATATTGAGAATGTGGTTTCACCTGAGTCACATGTGAACCAACAACTAGTATAGAGTATAGTCCATGCCTTTCAAACCATGAATATTGGGAACCAAAGGGGTTATCCCAATAAAGTATATCACTTCATTCAGTTCCAGAAGTATAATCCACAAATCATTCATGGTGATTAAGAGCCAGAGAAGGTAGATGCATGGATGAATAGGATAAATTGAATCTTCAATTTCCATAGCACACCATTAGAGATAAAATTAAATTTGGTGAAATTTATAATGGAAGATAAATCATGCTAGTTTTGGGATTTAACAATTCAGGAATATTTAAAAAATGGATTTCAGGGGGAAGATTTTGAAGAATGGTTTAACGAATAGTTATACCTCCACACATTGAGAATTGAAATAACAATATATTTTTTTAGCTTAATGTAGGAGAGACTACCAGTGATAGATTATGCTGCTAAATTTATGAATTTAATATTCTTTTCACATGAAGTACTAGTGCATCCATAAAGAAATTAATTTTTGAATCAGGGATGAGGTAAGATATTCACTTAAATATTGTTGTGATCGATATAAAAGAATATACAAAGATGGTAAATAGATTTTTGTTAGGAGAAAGAGACATTTTCAGAGCTACGGGTAGAGGGACCATGTTGGTACCTATCGAAAATTGTGGGAACTCTGATTCTGGGAAAAAGTGGAAGAGGGACACCAATTTACAAGGTAGCAGGATGAATCTGAATCAAATGTATAGATCCATCAATCATCCTATAGAACCAATGATTAGAATATTTGTTATTAATGTGGTTCATTAAACAATGTGAAATGTTATCGTATGACCCCACCTATATAATTACACAATTTAAACCAGATGGGCCATCATTAGTGAAATTGTCTTAGTTCTCTAAGGTCTGGTGTCTGAGACACATCCCATGTTTCACAGAAGCTATATTATTCAATTGTATGAGAGAATTAGATTAAATCTCTTCACCAGAATTGATATAGACATTATTATTCTAGGAATACTAGGACTCATCAGGTAGTTAAATCTGAAAAGGTAAAAAATGAACAACGTTCAACAACTAAAAATTTATATGGATTGGGCAATTTATTGTGGATGATATATCTAGGCCAATAACGGTGAGAGGTATGATTCTTTCTAATTCAACCATTATGAATGATATGTTTGATAATGGGGAAACCCATTCATTTATTTATTCTCATACTATTGATCATTTGGGTTAGAATGAATATGTGATGCCTTCTTTTTGTAACATCAATATCTTCTTGGTCAAAGAGAATGCAAATTGTTTATGTGTGGATCATGTTCTATAAATGTTGATAGAGTTGATTTGAAATGGCATTTATCTATGTTTGAGATGGATATCTATGATATAATCCTTTGTATTGATTTGTTTGATATGTTGAATGATCACATTGATTGTTATACCTAAAAGATTAGTTTTACAACTAACGATGGTGATGTTCCTATCTTTAGAGGAGAATGAAATGTAACAGTAGATGAAACTAGATTGTTGGAACCAAGAAATGTGAAAATATCCTAAAAGTTGACTAAATTTACTTCGCAATTGATCAAATATATTATTAATAGATGTTTTCCAATGCTTGTGGATTAGTTTTATGAAGTTTTTTCAGAAACTTTCTTATGGTTTTCACCTATAAGAGAAGTTTAGTCTACGATTGTTCTCATTATGGGGACTAGGCCAATTGTGATTCTAACTTATCAGATAGAAGAAATATAATAAATGGTACTCAATGTAATATTAGAAGAGATTTAATTTGGGGTTATTCTAGTTGGTCATAATAATTCACCAACAATATTTACGGAATTTATGAACCATATATTTCAAAGGTCTCTAGAATTGTTTGTGGTGGTGTTTGTGGACAAAATATTAGTGTATTCATGGAAATGGTATGATCATGAGAAATACATGGTGTCAATGTCGGAAATCTTGAGGGATCATAAACTATATGAAAATTTATGAAAGTGTGATTTTTAGATACAATATGTGCATTTCATTGGAAATTTAATCTCTAAAAGTGGTGTTTCTATGGATCCAAAAAAATAGATGCCATTATCTCTTGGAAATTTGAAAATAATGTATTCGATGTATATATGTTTTATGGTATGTATGATTATTAATAAAGTTTTGTTCATGAATTTTCTTGACTAGCTTCCCCTATGATGGATTTGATAAGGATTAATGTTACATTTCAATGGAATAATGAATGTATGATTTCTACTAAGAATCATATAGTATGCCTTACATTAGAACCAATATTGATTCTTCCTGAATCTGGATAAAAGTATATAGTGTATTTTGATGCTCTGGGATCTAGGCTGGGATGTGATCCCATGTAGTGAGATCATGTTGTTTTTTACAACTCATGGAATTTATTATTTTAGGAGAAGAACTAATTGACACTAAATATGTAGTTAGCTGATGTAGTCGATGCATTAATGACATGGCCCCATTACATATGTAGTGAGAAATTTACTGTGTCTATGGATAATAAGATCTTGAAACCTATTTTCTTGCAAAGTGATTTGTAGTTGAGAAAATTAATATGGATTGAGAATATCCTAATGTTTTACATTAACTTGATGTCTACACCGGGTAAAGGAAATTTATTGGAAGATGCAATAAGAATAAATTCATATGCTCAGTTGGAAAATGAAGCTTC
Source organism: Viscum album (assembly GCA_963277665.1). NCBI lineage: Eukaryota > Viridiplantae > Streptophyta > Magnoliopsida > Santalales > Viscaceae > Viscum > Viscum album. The sequence goes on from OY728126.1 coordinate 192,654,019, forward strand.
TGATTAGTATAAGATGATTTCAGTTCCAACTACCACGCACTTGGAATTGGAAGACCATGGTGATTCAGTGGTTTTATTTCCAGTTACATTCGTACTTATTTTTGATAAAATAGTTAAAATAGGAAAAAAACCAATTTAGAATGTGATGGTATGACGTAAAAATCATTGGTGGGAAGACTATTATGTGAAAGAAGATTGAAGATTATTTTTGTGGTCTCAACATTGGATGGTAGTACATATGGATTTTCAAGAACATATTCCTCAAGAATAACTCCATTCGAGATGGTCTTTTCATCCTAGAATAAAAAGGATTTATAAGGATTTGAAATAACTTTTTTCATTGGTTGTAGTGAAAAAATATATAGGAGTTCATTTCATGAATTTAAACATCTCACAATGTTATGTCAAAGAATTTATATCTAGTTGGTATGTTGTTGTCTTTAGTTATTCCAATTTAAATGTGGGAGTATATAACAACTGATTTTTTAAGAGGTCCCCCGAGAACAATACAGAAACATGATTCTATATATGTGATAGGGGATAAACACAAAAAAATACTATTTCATCCATATTTGTGATTCTCATGTAGCGGATGACTTATAAAAAATATAAATATTATACGTGGTAAAGAGGCATGACATACTAGTTTTGATGGTATTTGATAAGGACATTAGATTTACATCTCATTTCTGGGAATCATTACAAAAATCTATTGGGAATCAATTGATAATGAGTACAACATATCAGACTCATGTGGATGTAAAATCTAAAATGATCATAAAAATGTTGGAATACATTTTTCAAGCTTGGGTAATAGATTTTTGTGGCACATGTGAGGAGAACGTAACATTAGTAGAGTTCCCATACAATAATAGTTATTAAGACATAATATATTCTAATCATTTTGAATAACAATATCAATATCCTTGTTGTTCTCTATATTGATGGTTGGAAATAGGTGAGAATTCACTAGTTGGGAAGAGCCTTATCCAAGATACAATGGAGAATATTTAGATGATCAACAAGATAATGGAGATGGATCAGAGTCATCATAAGTATTACAAGGATCATCCTTAATGGACGTTGTCATTCATGGTGAGTAATAATGTGTTCGTTAGAATCTCTCCAAGGCTTGGACATCATCATTTTGGGGAGAATAGAATGTTATCTCTACCACACATAGGAACTTTTGAGATACTTGAATGAGTTAGTGAAGTGGAATATTGGTTAACATTTCCACCATGTTCTAGTGTAGTATATAATGTGTTTCATGTTTGTTATTTGAAATATAATGAACCTCACCATGACAATGTTATTAAATGGGATCACATTGATCAAGAGCTAGATGCTTCATTATTTCACATGCCAATGTTGATTGTGTATATGTTTGATAATGTCTATTATGGAAAAACTATACGTAAAATATGTTTTTTGGAAACATGGTTGTATTTATGATGTTTCAAAGGAATAAGAGAGAGAATGGTTGAGCAATGACCCAATGTCTTTCAGGTAAATGGTGGTTCTATACGTTCTAGGGAAGGAAATATCAATGGTGGTGGGAATGTAGAACCACAGGTTTCAATTATGTAACCATTTCATTATGTATTTAATGTATTTGTTGTTTTTGGGTGATGTTTGTGAGGATTTCATGAACTTTTGGAATATTTTTTGGTCTTTTATAATAGTTCATATTTTAATCATGGTTATTAGAAATCATTCAAATCTAATAAAAACCATGTGAGGTGAAAAAAGTTCATCTGTGAACGTTCACAGATAGTTTTATAGTTATTCCAAACTTTAAAACCACTTAAGGGTAACCACATAGTGGAACATAGGTGTGCATCATGGTTCGGGAACAGGTTCTCTAACCGTGCGAGCCAACCATGTAAGGGATTTCTAGAGGTAGGGGATGGGGCATGGTTGTTTCATGTTTTGTCTAACCGTTCAAGAAAACCACATATAATTTGAAAATAGATCCCAAATAAGTGGATCCCAATTAGTTTTGACTGTTAATCATTGTTTTCCACCATTTCAACCCTAACCCATTTTTTATTCCTCAAAAAGTATGGGGCGACTTTTTTCCATTAGATTTGGGACAAAACTGTTTACAAATCATAGTGCATTGAAGCCTGATTCAATTGTTAAGTCACTATTGTTTGTATTTTTCATTATATATACTCCTCTTACCTATCTAGAATTCATATATATAGCCTAATGAGGATAGATCTATGAACTTTCATGCCAACTAGGATGATATTTTGTTGTGTTGATGTTAGGGAATGAGATTTAAGGTGGGATTTTGAAGATTGAACCCAGTTTTGGTGAAGAATTTATGCCAGTATTTTTTTCTCCATAGTTTTTGAGGTATGTAACTTCACCATCAACTCCTATTATTATAACATGAAGGAATTTTTTCATATTTATTTAATTGTGTGATTTAAATTATTAAAATTGAAGTGAAAATTGTAATAAAAACATCTTTGGTGATGGTTCGTGGAAAATGGTTATTTTGGTGGAAATTGAAATTTGGTTCATGATTTGAAAATGGTGATTTTAAAATATTTGTTTGGTTTTCATAAGTATAATTTTTTGAGAATTTATTTTCATTAAATGTAATTTTTTATTGAAATGGTTTGGAAATTTTCTTTTCAATGGTTTTTTCTATACTGGTTGTTGTGTGTTAATGTGAATTCAGGATGAATAAGGGTATGAAGTTTCGCCAATAATTAGTGGGTTGGATAAGGGTTTGAAATTTTCACCATCAAAAAGTTCCACTATGTGGTGGGTTAGGTAATGAATGACACACCACTCATGATTATAGGGATTACTAGGGTTATTTCCATGGTTGGATTTGTTGAAATGTGGAATGCAATGGATATACCAAAATGGAATTTGTGAAATGGTTTTAATGTGTTGTTTGTTTGATTTTCCTGGGAATGAATTTGATTTGGGAAAAGTATATTGGTTTTGTTATCAACTTTAAATTTTTATATAAGATGTTAAAAGTGTTTTATATGAAATTTTTTAAATAAATGTGGTAACTTTTTCTAACATAGCTATGCGATTTGGAAATCCAATTAGGGAAAACATATTTAGATGAATTAATCACCCCTAATATAGAACTATGGGGTTTTTAGATATTTTTTTTCAAGAATCACGTAAATCTAAGGTATCACATTTCTCTTGTTGCATCTTTATTCTTTGGGATGTATTGGGGAGTTGGAGAATAGAGAATTTGTAGATATTTGGAGTTATCTATTTGGATTTGTAGTGTTTTTTCGTTTTTTTTTTCACTATAGATGATATTGATCTTGGTTTCTGTAGTGTACATTGGTATTGGTTGTATTGTGTTTTAGAACTATGATATAGTTAGTTTGTTTGGTTATACCTTAGGTTTCATTACATTGGTTCATGCATCATTTAGATGTTTTTTTGTTATGGTATTTTGGTTTTTGTTGTTTCAATTTTATAGGGAAAATTATCCCCTAATTGTATTGAATATCTTGGTAGTTATTTCTAGCTAATGGAATCTTGGCGATGCCACTTGAGGCCATGTAGAAATTCCAACTCATCTAAATACCCTGAATTGGGGTGAGAAGTTATTTTTTGGTTCTACTGAATAAAGTGGGTTGACAATAATTATTTTACAAGAGTAAAAATGTGAAAATAATAAGATATAGTAGTAATCAATAACTAGCATGTAGAAACACATTACAAATCTTATTCCTAAAACTGGGATAGTTCTAAAAATATAATAATATTAAACATGTCATTTCATTATATTATCAAATGAGAAAAGGAACCAAAAATAAATTCAAAAACATACAATCTCTAAATGGGTCCCACAAAAATCTAGGTCTCATCAGGCATGCTCCATCGCACAATGTTCTAAATTATCTATCTTTCTCTAAAAATATCCATTTCATAGATCTAAAACCATGAACTATGCTTGAGTACTATTGGAAGCATGATCATGGTCTAAGTACAACACATTAGGCCACCCCCAATAGTGTTTAAATAAATATCATTACGAATAAAAAATGTGTTCAGATATATAATAGAATACTAGATTATGTAGTAAATTAAAAAAAAATTAAAATTTATTAATGAATAATTTTTTATTTGGACCTTGAGTTTTTAAGTTGACACATAGGCCAAAAAACCTACATTAGACGATGTCAGTCATTTGATCCATAATTAAAATGATAGTATATGAATAATACAAAGAAAGGGTTCTTCCTTTATGATTTAATTCACGGTTCCTAAAAGCATATGAATATATAGAGATAAAATGTTCAAGTACTATTTGTTCCTAAAGAATCAATTAGACACCTAAACCACATATAAATGCACTTATCTCTTAGTGAGTCATTCTAATAAATAATAAATGGATGTGGAGAATTAGTTCATCATTTTGAACCATATAACATGTTGTCAATTCATATTGCTTTGGTTAAACACCTAATCCATGGATGTGGATTTTCATTTCCTTCATCATAAAAAAAATATTATATTGTAAGCTCTTTGAGTGATTTTCTGGATCATAAACCCTAGATTAAAATTCTTAGTCCAAATATCACAAACCCTTTCATCATTTTCCACTTTTCTAGGATCAATATAATTGATCATTAAAAAACTATAACCATAATGAAGAAATTTTATCATTTTAAAAACCTTTAAAATCCACCCTTAAGTTGAGGTCTCTTTCATTGATATCCAAACCATGTCTATGTCCTCTATTTCCTTCAATACCCTATAAATATCTCTAAAAGAATTGTCACCAATGGTGAAACGACACACTCATGTCTAATAAATATATTAAATACATTTTAAAACGCCCTTTTTAATCACAATTAGTTCAACAACTCATTTAAAAAATATATCCACACTTATACATAGCTTCTAATCATGGAGAACCAAAACCATATCAAAATCCATTGAAAACAATCAAAATCATTTCAAAAGCCTCGTCAAAATCTCCCATATCACAAAACATAAAAACATTCCATTTAATCCACTTAACATGATTTGAAACACTTATTCCCATATTATACAAAGAGTCCCTTTTAACATTCCATAAATTCACCAAACTATCCTAACCTAGTTAAGATTTTAAGGAACCCATTTCATCATTTAAAACCCCATATTTTAATTTTCTAGAATCGGTAGACCCTGTGGGACGCCATATGTTTGGTATTATTGATAAAAACAGACCCAATAGAATATATTTAAATATTATGACTTTAATTTAATTACAATAACTATTTTATTAAACCAGGAGAAATAATGAAATACACATTGGTTTTTTGAAACAAACAAAATAAACAAGATTAATATAATTAATATTGGAAATAACATTTAAGGAACCTACCTTATGATTGAATATATCCACTTCTCCAACCCCTACCATATATTAAATCTGAAATAGATGCAACCAAAAAAGTAAATAAAACCCTATAGAAAGGAATATGAGTCATATAAGATAATGTGAAACCAAGAAATGAAAAATCAATATAATAACATAATATAAAAACTTATAGAACATCTCAGGGATTAAAATTGTAGTAAAAGGAACTTCAAATGGCAGATAATTGATGGATTTCCCCCCTTAGAAGAAGAAGAGGATATTAGAGTGATCCTAAGGCTTTTGGAATTGAATCGGGGGATATATTTGAGTGAGTTCATATAAATATAATGTTGAGAAAATATTAATATTAAAAAAAATTAATGTGGAACATGTTTAGGTAGTATGATTCTCTAAATTGTTTTTCAATGGTATGGCATCCACTTTGTAAGGAAATCACACAACCCAGATCTTTCTAGTCCACCAGTACAATTTGGTAGAGCCTGAAAATCCATGTTAATGACACATGAGTTGGTATCCCAAACTAAGATGGTCACTAATTCCTCCTCACATGGTTTGAAAAATAGTTATTGCATATATCTAGTCTCACGGTGATGGTTTATGGTAAACACTAATCATGCGCCATGTGTTGTGTTCCCCAAATTCCAAATTTTTTATTCCCAGACCCTTAAAATGATACTAACACCTTACATAATCCTAGTAGTTAATTTCATAAATATTTTAAAAATATGATAAAAAATTAAAAAATATCTCTACAGGGGATGGGTGCGTACAACCATACCCATACTAATATTCTATTTTATGAACCATTTGAATGAAAAATATCCTTTACATGGTTGGCCTTATAGTTGGTGATCAAAAACACCAAAATAATTATCCACTAGACTTTGAATTGGATATCTAGGTCAGCTATGTTCATTTCTAAATACTATATACTAAATAACTTCTATAAAACCTCTACATATCCCCAATATGCTAATAGGTGAGGTTTTTATTTTTGTAAAGAATATATATTTTCATAACAAGAAAAATGAATCCAAACTGGTACCATCTGAGATGCGATCACATTGGACTAAGAGTAGTGAATACTAATACTCATTCTTTATTGTAAGGTTCTGCAACTACATTTCAACTCTATATTTCCTATATGCTAACAAGAAGAACCCATAAGTATGATTTTTCTATATAATTAGAAAATGACTTCTAAACATCTTTAGATCATGTATTATCTCACCTAACATTATTTATCACCTTATGGAATGTATAAATGATATATAATCTCATATAATTCAATATGCATTCATGAAAAACTATCTTAACATGCCTAGTTTTAAATTCATCATCCTCACTGATCTAAACTACAATGAATAGTATTTCAGTGAATTGATCTACATACTCTATTAAGGATATTATACCCTACCTAAGATCAAAAAATTCTATCTTTTTTTAGCATAAATTAATTATAAAAAACATTTATTCAAAACTTTTTCCTAAAATACCACAAAAAATATTCCCATTCAAGAATAAAACAAGATAAGTAAATGTGATGATTCTCTGGTATCTTTAAACTCTCAAACATGTGATAAATATGGAAATTCAATTCTCTATATTATAGAATGAATAACTAAACTATAATTCTTAAGCTATAATGTACCTCATCCAACACATTAGAATTTTTAATTAACTTTTCATTTTTTAATAATAATTATTTTTGTTAATATTATTTGAAATATTATTGAAGTATAATAGGGTAATGTAAGAGAAAATTATTTATTTAAATGTGTTATAGTATCACTTGGAAGCTGGTAGAGAGGTAACAAGTAGTTAGTTGGTCTGGTGTTGTAGAAAATGATTTTTTTAAGAAGCACGAGTCACCGAATGGCCCTAATCTATGTGAAAAATTGAAAGCCATCATGTTTTTTTAATAACGGCTGAAACTAAAATATTAACCCAGAATTTTTCCTCTCTATAATAATGGGTTTTATTATTTAACTTTTTTAATTCATTCATGACATTTAATTTTGAGGAATTTATCTCACTCCTTCATTATTAGGTTATTCCCTTCCATCATTGATTCAATTTGAATATATATTATCACACAATATTATCTATTGTGAGTCTGAGGTTCGTTTATCCCCTATCATTTTTCATTTATTCTAAATTATTTGATTGATATTAACTTCTTCCATCTAGGATCAGTAAATATGTCGCAATGTTTTTATTTTTTTCGCTAATCTCTAATAGAGGATTACTTTTTGTGGAGATTTGGTTAATATATCAGTTTTCATTTCAATTTCCATATATTATTTTATAGTGATTGTAATACTTATATTTTTTATTTTATGGTTATAAAGTTAAATAATTATCCTCTTACACATCTTAGACTATGAATAATGTATAACATAGTTTTGGTAGGCTTAACCTTCCCCACATTCATACTATTCTAATGTGTGAAGCGTCAATTACATGGGGTACTGTGAGAATCAACCATAACCATATTATTTATATAATAAATATATTTTCATCAATCAAAACAAAAAAATAGTTTTTATTTTTTGTTGTCACATTTCATGATTTTGATTATTCTTATGCATATCCAATATCTCTCAAAATATTTTTTTATTTATCACTAATGTGAAACTAGAATGGAACCCTATAAATAATAACAAAAGTATTATGATATTAATATTATATTTATGTCCTTCCCAATAGTGTGATATTTTTATATTTTTACTAAATTGATTAAGTAAGATTTGAAATGTGTATAATTTTATAGCGTTTATTTTCAATACTTACTGATGATACTATATTTGTTTTTGGGTACTCTAAAAACTACATACATGTGAACTCCAACTAATAATTATATTATGTATATATATACAAGGATTTGGCCATGAAATGTAGCTTTGGGCCTTAATATTTTCTATAGTATATTTTCATGATATGCGGTTTTTATAGTTCCTACACTATCTTACGCAACCTCTATTTAGGGAATTTATATACACCTATCTTATTCTTGATTAATTGTTCACTTTGGATAGTATCCATTTTGATATTTCAATTTACTTGTTGTTTGTTAATAATTCTAAGTAGGTATCTTATATAGTAAGGTTGGAATCCATGGTAATATATCAAATCTTTGAACCCAAAAAATATAGTAGAGATGTAGGTTATTCATCACTTATGATTTTAATTTATTATTCCATAATATATACTGTTTTTAATATTTATTTTATATTATAACTACAAGAATTTTGTTATATAACTTGTTATATGGGTCTAATTGTTTCCACTTACATGGTAAATACACATACACCCTTCAGGTGTCCCTCTAGGATGTGCATAGAGCTTATTTTGTGTGTCCTTGGAATGGGGAAAACATCAGAGTATGATGGATTATATACTATGTATATATCTATGATAGATTGACCATATATATGGGATGGGTGAATCAATGGGTTTTTATGAATTTCATTTCTTTGAAATTCATCATATATAACTTTTTAATGCACTCAATCTACTCAATATTATACCTCAATCTCACCTCATGTGAAATAGTAATAATTGGGAGAACAACTCACGAGATTTAAAAGGTTCAATAATGAAAGGATGAATCCTTATAATATTTGATAGGAACTCCAACATGGAGTATTATCTATCTAGAAATTGAATAAAATAGATTGGATATTTAACTAATATACCATTACAATGACCCCAACCAAGAGAATCTATTTTCTTTTTTCTCCATCCAATATGATTCTTTCTCTGGTTCCATGTGAGGGACTCTTTATATTCCATTATCTACCAATAATACATCACATTCTCCATGATCCAATATAGATAAATCACTTTTTTAATGACTTGATCGTCTTTAGGATTATATTTGATATTATTTCATTGGATTTGTATGATCTAACTTGATCATATCCTTTTTAAGTATATAAGAATTACGGGTCTTAAGAATCCTTCTAGATGTGATGAAATCTAGTTTCTCCACAATATTTGAATTCATGGTCACTCTAATTTATTATTAATCCAAGGATCCTAATTTCAACCTATTTTTTATGAAATAATAAAATTTTTGAGAGTCTAATAGTATGTTTCAATTCAGTAGAAACATTTTCCTATCCTGCATTCACATCTTTATACAAAAAAATACAGTGATTGGGGTTTCAAAATATTAAATGATTTAAATTAAAAAATTAAATCCTAATTTGATACATCATTTTTAATGTAAAAATTAATTATTTACTTCTTTAAATAATAATACTTGAGGTTTCTTATGTTTTATATTACCCATTTAGAAATTCTTGAATGTTTTTGGTATCAGTAATTGTGTTCAGGTCACCAAAAAACCCGAGGGATTCAGGTTTACATATCTTTCAGAAGGATGAAACTAAATAAATCTTGATAAAAAATTACATATCTCAAACATTGAATTACATTCATGGGGAATCTGAGAAGGTTTTGGGTTTTCATTCTTCTTCACAAAACATCAATCATTGAATACCCAATGATCCACTCTCTTCATGTATGAATGAATATTGCAACATAAAACTCAATGTTATAAATTCTTGAAGGTTTAAAAATTTATATTTTTAATGACATAAAAATATATAGATTCTCATAATATATAACCAAATTATTAATATTTATCATTCCTTGATATAGTGTATTCATACTTAATACCCGTGGCAGGCATCTTATAGTAAAAAATGGTATGAATAACCCACAACTCACCTCAAAAAATGCATGAAGGCTGGGGTATCTCCATTAATTAAGTTGTTTAAAATTATTTTTCCATATTTAATATTAAATATCATTCCATTAATGTAAATTGAATACTCTGGATCTCCTCCAAAAAAATGGGTTCATGTATATCTCATGCACTAAAACATGTATCAGAACTGACATGATGATTGGAGATCATGGTGACATTTATTAATGAGTTAGTGCCCTTATATTTTTTCTAGAGGATGATAAACTATTATTTAGTAGCTCATCAATGGTGTAAGAACAAACAATGTATAAATCCCTTGATCAAGGGAGGAAGAAGACTTGAACTCGGCTTGATCAGATGACCGAGATTAGTCGCATCTGATGACTGGAGTTATGCCCATTATATATTAAGTAGAAGAACAGTGTTCCACTATCATCTATCCCATATTTCAATTTTTATTGTGTTTATTCTTCCTTATTAATAAAATTTTCCTTTTAAGCATCCAGAAGGATATACGGGGACTGCTCAAAGCCACTTCCATGACATGCTGTTGCCCCTATGGGATGACCCATATCCCTTGTGGGTCTTATAAATGGGAATTTTCAAATTGTAAGATTCATACTAAAACGTCCTTATACACTGTAGCACCATATAATGTGTATAACTTCATGATGTCCCTTGTTGGGATTCGTTGCACATCGTTGACGTTCGGGTCCAATAGAAGCCTTAGATGAGCTTCTCAAATGATTCCATGTATTTTTTTCCTTTCTTTTGTAATATGGTAAACAATTAAAAGAGGATAAACACCCCAAACCCAGTATCCTTAATCTAGTTCCTAAGCTTATTTTAATAGCATAGATACAGGTGTTGAATCCTAATGGGCCAATTTTTTTACCAGTCTTGGAAAATATATTTCATACTTAAACCTTACATTACAATTCGAAACATAAATTTCAACATTGATAATCCTTTTATAACACCATTAATCTCCATGATGGACCCTTAAAATTAGTATTAATAAACATCTTTGAATCCTGGGAAAATATAACATAAGAAATTTGTGAGATCAGATGCTCAAAAAGGGTAAGCGTACAACAAAATATATTACTATTAAGAAGTATAAACCTTAAAAAAATTTGTATAGTTGACACATATGCCACTTAATCATATTCATGAGAATATTATTGGAAGAATAAGTCAAATAATTGCATATAAATATTCACATTGATATTATACTAGTTGAATAGTCACATGAATTATCAATAACTAATCTCATAATAAGGGAATGAATAATGCATGACATTCTAAATATACCATGAAGTAATCGACCATTAAACCAAACATAAATAGGTAAAAACCCAAACTATATTTTCGTAAGAGAACTACTGATGAATCATGGAGATATAGTGGGACCTACCCTTTACATACTAGGTAAAATGAATTTCTTATACGAAAAGGGTAAAATATAAACAACATACACATTCATATTGAAAAAAGCATACAGAACATGAATTGTTCAACCATAAATTATGAATGCTATCCGAATAGGATATCTACATTCAAAGTGATAATAAACCATTCAATAAAATATGTATTATGGAATCATTAAAGATCAACCTTTATAAAGCATAAGATCCCACAAAGGATGTAGACATTGATGAAAACAAAATAATAAATTCATTATTTATATCTTGATAAAAATATCATTTTACATAGAAATAATTTATCTAAATGTTTTAAAATTATATGAAAAAAATTTATTCAATTATAAATTTTTAAACCTTTAGTGGAAGCTTCAAAACACCAAGGAATCTTGAAGGCAATAAGATCTTCCCATATCGTATAAGTTAAAAATAATAATTTTCCCATTATTTTGTCAAAAAATTCAGAATTTATAACTTTTTGGGAAAAAATTATTCATTTGAAACAATTTCGTAAAATGTTAAAGATGGGTGAAAGTATTAAAACATTGTTAGTATTATAGTAAAAAAATTGAAAATATTTTAAAGAAACAAAGTCATGGATGATAAATATTTCCTAGAATAAACATATGTATAAATGATCCTCAATAATAATTTGATTGTTAAATTAACCCTTACCTAGTACATTACATTAATTGAGGATGTATTAACATTTTTTATAATGGTTTAATCATGTGGAAAAATTATAATAGTACTATATATATAATTATTATTTCATATAAGATCATGTTATATTGTTTTGTCCATAATATTTCATTTTTACCATTGTCTCAGTTGTTAACTTCTTCATTTTCTTATGTTTTTTTGGAAGTAATTCATGTTTATTGTGAAAAGGATATATTTTATTCATATAAATAATGATATTAATGTCATAAATATTATATTCACTCATCATATATATTTTTATAATCATTATTTAATTGTTAATGTGGAGATAAAATCTCATATTATTGTAGAGATGGTATGTCTTACATACGTAGGAGCGAAGATATCATTCCTTTAACTGTAAAGTAAAAAGTAATAGGATGTTATATTAATTATAATTAATAAATATTATGTCATATTTATTATTTTTTCCCTTATATTTATCATTAAACCCATCCAAATGAGTTGGTGTTGTATTTTTTTTTTCACCGCACACTGGATATGATATGTCAGACATACACATGTATGGTGATATTTCTTTTCATAGTATGGATAAAAGGTGGAATATGGTTTTACCATTATAATAATAAAATATTATCATATATATGATTATTGAGTTATTATTTTATTCCAGAAACTACAATGGATGTTATATTATATGAAGAAATGAACTTAAATGAATTGGAAAAATTGATTACCTCTATTTAGGTTGATATTCATTGGATATCTGCTTAGAGGCACTAGGGATAATATTTTTAGATGAAAAGAACCACAATAAAATAAATAAAAACTTTGGGAGGATAAGTGGCCATGGGTTGGTTGATCTAGAAGGCTCAATGTTGTGTGGAGAAGTGAGGTTAGAGTTTCATTTTTACAGGAGAGGGGAGGGAACTCACAGAATCCCTTGAAATATTAAATTAATCTAAATATATTTTCACTATCAAATAGTTAAAAAGTTTTTTATTATAATATAATATAATTATGGGTCTAAATACTATCAAACAATGTTTTTTAGATATGTTTAGGTCACAATATTATCAGTATCCTTTTGTTTTAACAATTAGTTGAACCCTTTAACTTTTACCATAACAACATTGATTTTTTACTATTTGGGGTAAATATAATTACTATAAAATTCCCAAAGAACCCAAAATAGATCATTTATGTCATATATTTATTTTTCGTGTTATTTTTAACATTTTTATATTTATAAAAAATTTATACAATTTAATAAAATATTATTCATTTTAATGGATCATTTATACAAATTTTGATACTATTCATTAGTTGAATTTTTAAAAATATCATGAAACATGATAAATTTGAAACAAAACTAATAATATATCACTAAAAAGTACATTTTATCATCAAAATTACTTTATGACATTAATTTTGTAAAATTACATTTATCTTAATATTTTTAAATTCATTTATTTGATGTTTTCATTAATTAAACAATTACTACATCATTATAATATATGAATAAAATTAAATTATTTATTATATGAAAAATAAAAATATATTATCCTGATAAAGATAAATTTATTACATTTTAAATGATTAGTTAAATTCAATTTTATATTCTTTATTTCCATTAAAAATATAATACTTATTAAAAACAAGAGTATGACATTTTTAACTTAAATACAAATAAAATATTATAAATTTCATATTCTAAAAAAGTGTCCTAAAAGGATATAATTTCAGTATAAGGTTAAATTTAGTTAAAACCCACTCATATAATGAAATCAAGAAAAATTTTATGGTAACTTTATATTATTATTGTATTATTTTTCTATCTAATTACTCGATTTACCCTTAACTGTGGATTCTTTTTATGTTATTATTTATAATATCAAAAAATACAGTTAATTCTATTAGAATCAAAATATGATACTTATTAAAATAATGCATATCCATTTTTTTAAATTAAATTTCATCTAAGTGGCCAAATAATATTTAACACAAGTCCTATAGATGTGGAGAGGTGGAGGGTAAGAGGAAACGTTCAAAAGTTCGAAACGTTTTTATATATAATATCAACATAAAAATGATTCTAAAAATATAAAATGGATTAATATTTGTATTTTTGATCTATTTTTACTTAAAAAAATTATTTTATAGTATAATTATAATTTAATCAAAAATTCAGTTTTGAACTACGATGCATTATATTTCACTATTCATCAAGAAATAAACCCTCTTTGAAAAATAAAAAAAAATAAACCAAAAAAATTTATATATTCTGATTTAAAATAAATTGTTTATTTTTTAAATTATAATATATAAGTGTTAAAAATTGGATTTAAAATAGGTTCTCCACTAAAAGGTAGCAAAAATACCTATACAAAAATACCGGTATTTATATGTTATATTGGGTTTTTTCATATATTAAACCTAAAAAATATATTATATGAATTTCAAATGTATTTTAAAAAATAAATAAAATATATTCTTTTAATATAATTTACCAATAGTAATTCATTTAATTTATTAGGATAAAATTCCATTGTGTTAATAAAAATAGTTTTTAAAAAATTCTTTATAATTATATTCAATTAGTTGTTATATTAATTTATAAATAATTAGTAAACACTAAATTCAAATATATATTTTCCTAAGTTATTTAATAATATTTATAACCTCCAACTTAACCGCTTTGTTACATCTAATTGTATTTAATAATAATACATTAATAATATATTTTTGTTTCGTAAAATGTGAAACTGTGTGTAACGCAAGCCAACTCATATTTTTGTGTATCGTAATCTTAACATGGCATTTCATATAAATATATCGAGAAAAAAATTAAATTAAGTCAAAAATGAAAATAATGTAATGTCTTGGGATGTTATATTATCCACACCTAAATTGAATTTTGTCCTCACAGTTTAAACATTATCTATGGTTCGATATTTGAAAATAAAAAAATGGTGATAAAATCACATCCTGAATAAGGTTAACAACACAACATCTAAATAATATGAAAAAAGAGATGTGACTGTATCCACAAAACTAGGCATTCAACTATGTGAAAATTAGTTAAAACATGGATATAAAATAGAAATATAACCATCATGTTATGATGGAGAGTGGAAGTGATCATGTTATTGAGAATTTTTTTGATCCCAAAAAAATAAATCAACTATGTAAATAATGGTCATTAATATTTTAAAAATTATGATAATAGGTAAATATTTTCAGTTTCATGTCATTTTCCTAGAGTTGATAAATTCTTTAACTTTCTATGGATATAAGTAAATATACATACTAGATATATTTATATAAGAAAAATATTATATTTGCTCCTTGAAATATTTCAACATATATCTCTTAGTATATGTTTCATCACATGGTTAAGTAGTACAATAATCACTAAAACCTTATCCAATGTTCCAATCATTTCATAAATGGTTATCCTAATGTACCTTCCTTATATTAGGATCTAAATATCAGTTATAAGGTAGTTATTATTATCCAATTTACATTATCCATATCAATCATCTCTTTATTACAACATCATTATCTTAGTATTAGGAACATATTAAGTGTAATATTTTCCATCAACTATATGTTTTCCATAAAAATTACATTCCACTAAGTCACTTTTAATGGTACCATTAAACATGAAATATTGAATCCTTAATGGTATAGTAATATAGTAAAATCCTTATATTTTCTATAATTCATATATCTGGTAAATCATTGATACAATACTCAAATTACATAAGTCAAGAATCCCAACGCAATAACATTAATCCTTCCACTTCATCGATGTTAGTATAATAATATTTACTGTAATACAATTTCCTTTTTTAGGGTATACTTCTTTGATACATGAGAAATTCATTTTCATTGTGTCCTATATCCCTGTAGTTGAAACATTGTATAATAAAAACTTTTTTCTTATCCTTTCAATCCCATGTATGGGGGAGTTATCTCCTAATTTATATTGATCTCACATTCATTTTAGGAAATCACATTTTTGATTATTTATAAAATCATTACATATGTTGAAATACTTCTTTCCCTTAATCCATTTATCCATATTTTTTCCAATTTCCGTAATATTCTTGTGTTTCCCTCTGAATCCATATTACAAAAAGTAGTATTTACTTATCCCTTTATCACTTGATACCATGTCCTTATATGATGAAAATTATTGGGAGATTGTTTCCATTTGAAATACATGATTAAGACCATGAATGATATGATCCTTATTACTCTTTAGATCACATGCATCATTGAGGTTCACATCCATTATAGTAGGTGCCATATATAAATGAATACATAAACTTGGTCTAATCATATCATAATTTATAATCCAAAAATTATAAAAAAAAATAACCTAAATTGAAAAATTTGTGTTTATGAAGTCTTATAGTCATAAAAATGGTATCTTTGATATTTTATTATATTCTTATCGTCAATGTCTACCTTTGTATTATATTCCTTAATCAATTTTTTCTAAATCTATTTTTTGGTTTCTACTAAACAATCTATTATACCAACTGTAACACCCATACCCTAGTATACCGGGGCCTATACCATACCTTATTACATTTATATAGATAAAAGTGACGAATTCTAGATGAATGATCAGTTGAACAGTCTTGGAAAATATATTACACTCATGGAACATACATTAAAATTCAATACACAAAATAAAACACATACAATCTTTTCAGAACACCATCAATATCCTATATTAGCCTTGCATATCAGTTATAATATAACTCATGGTATCCAGGTAAAATAAAATATAAGAAATTGGTGATCTTAGATGCTCAGTATGGTTAAGCATGCATCAGAAGCTATTATGATTAAATATATATAAAGATTAAGTAAATGTCTATAATTGAAACATAATCCACAGAAACTAATTTTGAGAAAAATATTGAATGAATAAATAAAATAATTATATATAAACACTGACATGGATATTCTATTATTATAATAATCACATGTAATATCAATAACTAATTTTTTAATGATGGTATTCAATATCTCAAACATCAAAAATAATACCATCAAATATTCGATCAAGATACTATAAATAAATGGGTAAAAACTCAAACTACTTTTTCTAATGATACCTACCAATGAATCGAGGTAATATAGATGGACCCTCCCATAACATAATAATTCCAATACAATCCTCATATAAAAATGGTGAATCATGAATAACATACAAATTTGTATTGTAAAACTCTCAGAGGAAATGTGAATACATCAACCATAAATCGTGAAATGTATCCAAATAGGACATACATAGTCAATCTTATAATAAAACCTTCAATAAAATATGGTATATGGTATTATAATAGACTAAACTCAATCTGGCATAAGATCCAAAAAATCATGTTCACAATGATAAAAATACTTTATAAATTCATTATAAATATCTTGAGAAAAATACACATTTACATTGAAATAATTTAATTAAAAGGAGACAATTTATAAAATAAAAAAAATTACTTTAAAATAAATTTGTAGGCATAGAAAGGAAGCTTCAAAACAACATGTAGTTATAATGGTGATAAAACCTTCTCATGTTATATTAGTTACAAATTAAAATTCATCCTCTATTTATGTTAAAATATCGCTAAAGTACTGCTTTTGGAAAATAAAATAATATTGATTTGAAACCATTTTTTAAAAATTAAAGCATCGGTAAAAGGCCTAAATCATTGGTAGGATAATATTAACGATATTTTGTAAAATATTTTTTAGAAAAACAGTCATGGATGATAAATATTTTCCAACAGTAATAATGTATTAACAATCCCGAATAATGTTGGGATTTTGAAATTAAAGAGAACCTTATAATTTCCTATTTATTAGGGTTCTTTAAACTCATTCATAATGGCTGAATCATGTTATTAAATTATACTAGAACTATATCTATATAGATAATATCATATACGATCCTCTTATATCATTTTTTTCATAATATTATTTTACTATTGTTTAAGGTGTTAATTACACCATTTTATAATGTTTGTGTTGTCATGTAAGTCTTGTTTCTTATGAATAGGATATATTTTGTTAATATAAATAATGATGTTAAATTCATTAATATTATATTCACTGGTCATATATATTTCTTATAACCATTCATTTATTGTTAGTGTGGAGAATGAATCTCATCGTGTCAAGGAGATGGTATTCCATACATATACATGAGCGACGATATCATTCCTTTAATAGTAATGTGTATCGAATTTGTTGTTATATTAATTATATAGTATCAATATCTTGTAATATTTAATGTTTTATCAACTAAATTCAGCATTATACCCATCTAAATAATGTTGTGATGAAAAACAAATTACACCACATTGTGGAGATGGTAAACCATATATTCACATGCATGGTGATATTGTTTCTCATTAGATGGAGAAAATGAGAAATATGGTTGTACCATAACAATCACAATATTTCATAATATAGATGATAGTAGAGTTATTAATTTATTATGTAAACAACATAAGATGATGATTTATCATAAGAAATGAACATAAATTAACTTGTAAAGCAATTTTCTCTTCACTACTGGACTTCATTTGGATCTCCTCTTATGGAAAGTAGGTTTTGTCTTTTTAGAGGATCAGGAAATCGAGAACCTAAATAATAATTTTTTTGAGAAATTGGTATGTTTTTTTTGATCTGAAATGCCCAATTTGGAAAGTGGAAGTGATGGAGGAGGTGCCTTTTTATAATAGAGGGGAGGGCACCCTTAGAATCTTTTAAAACATTAAAATAATCTATCTTTATTTTGTATTTTAAATAGATCCAAAGTGGGTTAGTTATAAGATAAGATGATAATGGGTCTAAATCCCCTAAAAAATATTTTTGTACATGTTTAGGTCCCAATATTAACCTTATCATTTGGATATAACCGTTATTTAAACCCTCTAACTCTTACAGTGATAACTTGATTTTTTTACACTTTAGGGTTTATATTGTGACAATAAAATAACAACAGAACTCAAAATAGAAAATTGATGATATATTTATCCTTATTATAGTTATTTGGTCAAATTTTATATTTTTATTAATTTTATATTATTTAATAAATTATAATTTATTTTATTGATTAATTTACGTCAAATTGGAAACTATTCATTATTTATCGTTCTAAAAATAGCATGAATGGATGATAACTTTGAAAAAACAATTATAATATATCAAAAAATATATCATTTATCAATTTAATTACAGTATTTACTTAATTATGTTTAATTATATTTATTTTAATATTTCAGTATCTTTTATTTTATATTTCCAATAAATAAAAAATTACTCCACCATTATTATGAAAGAGTTTAATTAAATTATATAACCTTTAATTTTTTTTAAACGATGATATATATTAATTTACTATATTTCAAATTAATATTTAGTCTCTTGTTTATATTATGTATAACCATGTATTAAAAATCTAATACTTATTAAAATCATGAGTATGCCATTTTCAACTTATCCTTAAAATATAATAAATTTCATAATCTTACTAATGTTGATTAAAAAGGTTATAATTTTGGAATAATGTAAGATTAGTTAAAAAACCCCATAAGCCATGATATTATTACAATTTATAGGGTAGCTTCATAATGTTATAATGTTATTTTTACCTTTAATTACTCGATTTTCCCATAACCATTGTAAAAAAATTAATATAGTTTATGTTAATAATATCAAAAAAAAATTCTAATCCTAAAATACAATAAATATAATATTTATGAAAACCATTAATATTCCTTTTTTATATATTCAATTCATATAAGTGGCTAAATTATGTTGAACACTATTCCCCCAGATGTGGCGAGATGGAAGGTTAGGGAAATGTTCTACAGTTCAATATTTTTTATATCGAATTTCCATATAATAATTATTATAGAAAACTAAATTTAATTTATATATGTATTATTAATATATTTTAACATTAAAAATATTTTAATGTTTAATAATTATTTAAATTAAGTCCATTTTTTAAATACAATATAATATTTCTCACAATTTATCATAAATGAAACTTCATTTAAAAATATTAAAAAATTAAACCAAAGTAAATTTATATATATTTCTATTAACTAATAGGGTTATTTTGTCCAATTGGATATAGAAATGTGTCCAAAAATTGATTTGAAATACAGTCACTATTCAATGGATTTAAGAATTCCTTTATAAAAATATAGGGTTTAATTTGAAATATTGGGTTTATTCCTATCTAATGCCTATAAAATATATTTGATGAACGTAAAAAATAATTGACTGAATATATAAATTATATATTTAATTAATATCATTAACCAATATTAACTAATTTAATTTAGTAGGATAAAATGACTTTGGGATTATTAAATTACTTTTTATAAAAAAACGTTCACATTATAATCAGTTGGTTCATATATTAAATTATAACTTATTAGTAAACAATGAACTCCACTATATATTTTAATATGTTAGTTAATACAATTAATTCTTCAAACATAACATCTAGGTTATATATTATAACATTGAATAATAATATTTATATAATATAGTTTTGTTCAGTAAAACTCATCCTTACATGTAGTGCAAGAAAACTCATTGTTGTGTGTAGTGTGAACATAACAACATGTTTTTAGTAAAAAAAGAACAAAAACAAAATTAAATTTATTCAATTATGAAAGAATTTCAATTACGTTGTGGTGTTAAAATTGAAATATTTTTAAACATTAAATAGAATATCAAGCTTTCCTAAACAATTAAAAAGACAACCGAATCTCAAAAATCTCATATCCTACCTCAGTTATTTTTTTTTAATAAAATTTAAAACTTTTATCATGGCCTTCTCAATTCAACTTCTAATAGTTCCCAATTTTTAATGGAAAAATACTCATCTTATCCCCTTAATGAAAATTATCATTTCACAGTCCTCCACTTGTTGTATAAAATTTTCTCTAATAATAACAAGTATTTACCATATAAATATCTCATCAAAAACCATTTGAGATACAATAAGAAGAATTGTTAAAATGTGACATCCAATTACATTAAATGAATCCATAAATTTTTTTTACACATCACCACTTAATCTACACCCACATATCGACTCCATAAAAACAAATGAAACAATTGTGCATAATAATATCCCCCTTTGTATTATTTTTTAAATATATCATCAGATATTTAAAATATAATATACCATCTAAAATCCTTAAGCCCTTTTACAATAAAATTAATAGTATATGGGGGTCTTATCACCTCAATATATTCTTACAAATGATATTATCTATTATATTAAACATTCCTTATCACTTGTATGAGTGGAATGTTCTCAAATGAATCTACTAGGAATGAACCTTTAGTTAATCATCTATATGTCTTTGTGGGATAACCCAGTGTATAAAACAAGAGATATAAAACAACGGTGATCTATGCTTTCATTAAATTATCATGTATATTAAACAATGTTAAAAATTATAAAACACATTAATATTATTAGAAATAATTGTATTTAATAGTGTAATGCTAAATGATGCACACACATCAACAACAACATAATAAATTTTAAGTGCTAAAAAATATGTCCCCATTTATATTATCATCACAACAATCAATCTGTATCACTTTATTGATCATATAATAAAATTAAGAATAGGGTTGAAAATGTGATTAAAATTCCTTGATCTCTAGCTATTAATCTATCCGATGATTTTTACAATTCATAAGGTTCCCCCTTATGGGACGGAATACATCATCATCATGTAAATTTATAAACCCCATTATGATAAATAAATCACCTAAAAGTTTCTTTTGTGTATTTTATAACACATAAAATAAATGGGAATAATGGGTAACATCTTTTTTGTTTATAATAAACATTAAATGTGGGAGTTTTCTCTATGAATGTATTTCTTCTTCTTTCCAATCTCTTATAGGATTTCGAATATTTCTTGTTGACATGATTCATAGATTGTGAACGTATTTTATTCCCATGAAATTATTCTTTGTGGGAAATATAATTTCCACCTACATCAAATGTAGAACAACCTATTTCAAAATTTGATTTATATCCCACCAAGATTGTTAATATGAGTGCCTAATTTTTTCCATAATACACACTTCGTTGTGGATAATTATCTTGATATAAAATATTATTTCTAATTTCCAACATAATGAGCCTTTTCCTAGGATACTAAATCTTTTATAAATTTAAAGGATTAGTGTGTTACCTTATGGATTCATTACCGCTACATTAAATTCTCCATGTGAAATTATTATCCATAATTCTGAGTTTAAATAATATCAAACATTTACCAAGAAATTCACATATCATTAGGTGTATTATTGTTTGAGATATTGTAATTTTTTAAGTTCTTATAAAATATTTGGGTGATTTTATTTCCAAAAATATACTCATCATGTGTTGATGTCTTCCACAATAATTTCTTTTTTCCACTTTAATATTTTTTTGAACCACAGTTCAAGCTTTTCATGGGACATTACATTACATTCAAATTATATATTTTGGTTTCTATTTTTTACATAAAATGTTAAGATATATTATAAGGAAATGTTAAAATTTTCATTATGGGTGTTCATATTATCCCCATGGTTTTTTATTTTAACTATTTTCTCTTTATATATTTCAACCATTACATTCAAGTTTGATGAAAAATTCATACCAGATTTAATCTCTAATACATGTTGTGTTTTATGAGATACTATTATGAGGTTCAACTCCTTATACATGGATATTATATTAAAAATATATTAGTAAAACTAATTAATAATATAAATTTTATCCTTAATTTATTGTTCCTATTTTTATTAAGATTTGATTTAAGTATCTTCTTCTCTACTAAATATTTTTTTTTCAAGAAACATATTTTATTAATGTATAATACAAATCATTAATTATTTTACCTTGGTATTATTTATCATTCTAGGAGTATTCATTGGTTTAAGAATTTATGGTTGTCTCCTCTTCACAACTAGAATAACATTTTTTTGAAATTAATGTGAGAGTTTCAAATATTAAATTCATTCTTCATAAGAGAAATAAATTCTACAATATTAAACACTTCAAATTTCTCTTGAACTGGACTAAACTACTTCTCATATGGATGATTATTTTGAAAATCTTTTCCTTCCTTCTTCAATTTATGTTTTTCTAAATTTCATTAAAGATGGGGGATGATTTCATTGATATATTTTTAAAATTGAATCTATAAAAACTAATTGGATTTCATGAGGTTACCTACCTAGTAATTCCACTTTTAGAGCCCTATGTGGGATTGACCACTAATAGGGTCAGGTGAATTATTGGTTTATTTTTAAAATTATTTTTTTTCAAACTCAACCTCTAGAAAATTTTATGCACCTCGATCCAAACAATATAATATTTCAATATCACCTCATGTTTAATATTAATAATAGAGAGAACACCACACAATATTTACAGGGATTGGTAATGAAAGGCCTACTTATTACCATGTTGGTTAGACATCTAAACGTGGATTATTCTCTGTAAAAAAAAGTGAATAATATTTATTTTAGCTCGAACTGATTTTGTACTGCAGTTACAACTGAGAGACATCATTTTATTTGGGATACAACCAAAATGTTCTTTGCTCTATCTAAAACTGAGAAAAATATTCTTCTACTAGTTCCATCTAAAATACTTCACCTTCTCTAAAAATAAATAGGAACACTTCAGAAAAATTAAATTTATTGATACACTATATGATGAAATTATATATTCCACTAGTATCAGTGTATGACCTTACATTCTCTTGTACTTGCCTGAGAACATTTGAATTACTAGAAACGAGACTCCTTTTTCTGTTTCAATAAGAATTATCCTCATTTTAATTATTTGATATTCATGTAAACTCTTATTAAAACTCTAATGAGTTAAAAAATTCAATATTTGATACAAGAATGTATCACGATCTCAATGGATATTTCAATTTTGTACTAACATTTTTATAACCTGCATGCACATATTTATGCACTAACAATACACAAAATGTGGTTTAAATAAATTACATGATTTAAATTTTTCATTTAAATCCCCATTTAATAAGTGTTTATAAATAAAAATAATTATTATATTAATTTAAATTATTAATACATGAATGTTCTAATTTATTATTATTATAATTTTTAAATAATAGAATGATTTGTTTATGTATTACAACATATATGGTATCACAAACACCTAAGGGATTTAGGTTCACTTCTCATTCACAGGGATAAAGATGCATAACTAATTTTCCACATGTAAGAATCTCAAAAATGGTATGAAACTCATAGGGAATTACCTATGGAGTATGGTCTTCCTTATTATTCACGAGGAATCATTATTTAAACACCAATGGATCACCTATATTAATTCATGCTTGTATGTCAAAACATGAATCTCATTATTATAATTGACTAAAGGAATAATGACCATTTTTCATTACACTAAAAAAATATATAACTTCTCATGAAAAATACGAGAAAACATAGGATTTATCAATCATTCATGATGGGTATTAATTTTGAATACATATATAATGAACCTCGTAATTAGGCTCGATGTACATGGCCAACATCTCAAATGAAAACAGAAGCATGGAGATTGGGGAATCTCCATTAATCATGTGGTTAAATAATTCCATGAATAAAGATGTATTTAGTAGAATTAAATTAAAAATATCAAAATATTCATTCCTTCCATCAAAAAAATGAGTTAATGAATATCAGATACACTAGAAACTCATACACACCATGTTAAATTTTTTGATGCTACGACCACCACTTTTTAATTTGGTATACATGAATTCAAGTGTAACTAAATGAACTTCCACTCTTTATTAAACACATCCTTCATTTATCTATTTTATCTCCATCTAAATAACTATTATTATTCCATTATGGAAATTTAATCGGAACTTCTATAGATGGATGATAGATTTCAAGAAAAATATATGTAATGTGTATCTGAATCCTTGGATCATAGGTGAAAAAGACCATTAATAATTATTTTATGTCCTATTCAATAGTCTAAAGAAGCTCAATAATGGATTTCACAGCACATAAATTATATAATAACAAACAATGAACAATTCCTCAAGTGCATGAGGAAGAAAATACATGCTAAAATTAATCAAATGACCATGATCAATCACATCTGAATGCTGATGTTCTTCCCGCATGATTCTAAGACTATGAATAGTGTTCAAATATCGTCTCTTCACATCACATCATTGATCAATTTTCTGCTTCCATATTAGTTTACTCATCATGTTTAGTGGCCGGAAGCATGTTTGTGGTGTGCTCCTAGCCACCACCTTGGGTTGTTTCCCCAGATACAGTGCAGCCTATATACTTTATGGGGATTATACATGGCCCCATGAAATCATTCTATAATGCACTCCTACAACCATATACAAGATCTTTCCCTCCCAAATACTGCAATGCTATCTATCCCTTTTGGGATCCCTTTGGCATGGTTGAACTTCAGGTCCCATATAATCCCTAATTTAGATTGGATAAGGATTCCATATATGATTGTCCCATAATTTTTAATAAGGTCACCAATTTAAATATAAGTTTTTAATATATGAAATAGAATACAAATATTTCATCAAATATTAATGTTTCAACCAATTCGCAACCATTGTATTTTTCTTGTTGATTATTTTTTCATGTAATTGTAAATATATTATACATGTTTATCTCGATTACCCTTCATGTAATCAGCATTATTTTTTATAGAAAAATTAATTCATCTAATTCACTTAATTAAATTATTCATTTTAATGGGATTCCACTTTTTATATTAAATGTTTTATTCAATGATATTACTGTAACATATAACGATCACATCAATAATACATAAAGATACAACCTTGAGAATCTCTCAAGGATGAAATATTATGACAATAAACAAATCTAGAAAAATTTCCTAGGAATGACCACTTCATGTTCAGTCACGTATTGAATCATTTGTGAGAAATGAAACACTTAAAAATAATACCATGGATCATGGAGTCGTGTAGATATCTTTAGGGAATTTTTTTGGGGCCTCATTGTGGAAAACATTGGCATTGTTATATATTTATTATAGATTATCCTACTCATATGAAATTTAGTGTCACTTGTTAATGTGAATTTTTTTTTATGTATATGTTTGACATTTCCAATTATTTTAGAAAGATGTTATATATATATATATTTAATAATTTATAAAATGGATAAAAATTATATATATATATATATATTAATGTATATTATATATATTTATAATCTTGTAGAACAGTTATTCTCAAAATATAGGTAGGCTTAGTGGGATGGTTCATATTTTTTATATGTTCACAATCTATTTATTTCAACAAAAATTACGTGTAAGAACCAATGAAGACCTAACATAGATTCAGGAGGGAAAATTAATACCACTTGGCTACCACTATTACCCTTTCAATATATATGCCATCCTATAGTTATTGGTATGTGTTCTTGTGGGGTTGGGGAATCCCAGTTCAGGTATTGTTTTAGTATTTTGGAGGGTTTTTAAAAAATTATGTAGCATCCATTTAAAACATTTTTTAATGGATTATCCATGTGATGGTAGGGCCCATTATTTAAACTATAAATATTAATTTCCAAAATAAATATGGTGGAAGCATGAGTTACTAGGGGAATTATGGGTTTGAATTAATTTTCTACTTTAGATAGTTCTACTCTTATGAGTCACATACATCATGAGAAAGTGTGTATAAGTATGTACCTGAATGATGAAATTCCAGATCATGTGTTTCCAATTTTAATTATACATATTATTTTAATCTTTTAAGGATTTAATTAACAAAAAAATTAATAACAAATACATAAAATATTACAATTTTTTATACTAGGTGATTAGATTAAAATCAAGTAGTCATATGATTCATTAATAATTGAATTCAATTTATTATTTATTTGGATAATTATTTCAAGAATACATTTAATGTATTATTTAACATTTTTTATAATATGATAAAATATAATAAATTAAAATATTAAATTTAAAAAAATGTCTAAGGAGATGGAATTGTGACTTGACTGTATTTGTGCCCCCATAAATAAAAAAATTTATCTTTAAAAGTTCGGATCTTATATACACTCCACTTAAATTATAAATATTATACTATTTTTTTCCAAAAGAAAATATATGAAGTATATGAAGAACATTATACATTTATTCGACCTCTAGTTAATCCCAAAGTCTTTAGAGAGTAGAGAAACATAGTTTTAAAATGATATATTTTTTTTCAAAATAATTGATTGTTACATTTTATATAATATCATACACATACAAAATAAATAAAAAAAATTAAATTTTATCTCTTTAATAATGACCAATATATTAGTCAGTTATGGAACAAATTAAAATGTGAAAATTTACAAATGACTAAAAAATATAAAATATAACATCTAAAAATGTGAAAGTCTAGATATCACTAATATATTATAATCATCACCCCCATAGAATTTTTTTTATAAATGAATTAAGATTTTAGTAAACCAATCAAATTATTATAACAATAATTATATACCCTTATTAGAAATTGTTGAGAATTTTGATTGAAAGAATGAATTGAGATTTATTTGTTTTAAAAGGAAATGTAGATGTTGTGATTCGACTATTATATGACCATTGGTCAACATGAATATTTGAAACTATAACCTTGAAATATAATTTTACCATTATAATTAATGTTTATATGTATAAATTATTAAGGATAATATATACATAAATAATAATTGATGGCCTCAACTCGTAGAGTTTTGATGTTTGAAGCACATTTTATAGAACAAGGGATGTAGGTATTATCATAGGAAGTTTCCCTTGACCAAGACCAATTTAATATTTAGAAATTAAAGTAGCAGTGTAATAAATAAAAAAATAAGTTCATGTTATTAGATATTTTCACTCATTTAATGTTTTTTGACAAAACACATAAACTACCATGATCAAACACATAACCCTTAGGGAACATGATGATATAATAAGAGGTTACAAGTATAGGCCTCACTAACTTAAAGTGTATTTTTCATTTTATAAATAACATTATTATTCCATAAATTCATATTAAGAATAGTTCTTATTAAAAAAAATTTAATAGAGAAGAATTTGAAAAAAAAATCAACATAAATAAAATAGAATTAGTTTTATGAAAATATAAACAATTTAATAATAAAATCATTCATTTTGAATAGAAATTTTAAATCAAATAGTATTTTAAAACTCCCTTATCAAAATATAAATTATAAAATAATTTAAAAATGTCCTAATAAATTTATACATATAAACATTAATTATAATAGTAAAATTGAATATGCCTTAAAACATATATTTTTAAATAAATAAGAATATTTATATTTAAAAGTAAAAATTACCATAATTAGAGAATTGTTATGAAAAAATAACCATATTATTTGAAATAATAAATTTGAAAATTATTTAATGGTGAATTTATATGAATTTTATATAATATTTATTTTTCATGAATACTAAAAAATACAGTTGTAGGTTTCTGGTATATTTTAGTACATCATATTTATATTAAAATGTTGTACTAATAAACATAACATATTCCATGACCTAATGAATGTTATTTTGTTAATATTTTGTATTTTAATATATATTAATCATTTTCAAAAACTATATGTGACTTTCAAATGACTAAAAAGAGAAACAGTATTTTTAAAAATATTAATTTGTGGAATGTTTTGGTTTCCACAATAAAACATGTGTTAAATAATATAAGTGTGTTTTGGTGGATTAAAATATCAAAAATTTTACCCAAATTTCGAAAAATATGATAAAAAATTGGCTAATCTAATGGTTTTTTATTTTCTACATCAATGTTTTTAAGGAAAATGTTTGGGAACTTATTATATAATCATTCCTCATTTTATATAAATACCCACATATTTATCCATTTACATTCACTAAAAATATATCAACTAAAACTTTATCGTAATTTTTTCTCCCATGATCTCTCCCCAAGGTTTCCTCATGAACCTAATGTCCCATCCTAATTTTATAGTGACAAATCTTCAAGATAAGTGAAATCTTCACTTCTCTTTCCCATTCATGTTCCCTTTTCATGTGATTTGTATTCTAGTTTTAGAAGTAAACTCTAAAGAATAATGGGTATAAAACATGATCTTTTGTCTTATTTTCTATTTAAGTTATCTTTTTATGTGAATTTTCATCTAATTTTTCTTATAATTTATTATTGGATATCCTTTTCCCTCCATTTTTTCAATTTTATAATACCATGTTTTATAACCATTATGCTACCAAATTTACATTTAAAATTTACCACTTTTATATTAGAAGTTATCTTTTCATTCTTATTTGAATACCCAAAATACATTTTATTTCAATGGGTATTCAGTCATATTAAAAAATTACATTTGATTCTATGATTTTCATATATGAAACCCAACTTTAATTTCACATGTTAAAAGTGAAACAAAAGTTAAATCCTTAGAATCTTTTATATGTCCAGATATTGGTAAAATGCTCAATATTTATTTTTCTATTGGTTATTAATAAATTTTTTTATTATGATATATATGGATCACATGAAATTAATACATACAATGAATATTCTAAGATATATCTCCAATGAATTGGGTAAATAATTCAATCTATAGAGATGATAGGTTTTATGAAACCATGGTGTATAACCATGGTACTTTTCATTTATGACACCTAGGTGATAAACTATGGTGATATGCTTATTAATGTCTAATTTAAATGTGTTATCCAAATTTCCATTTATGGTTCATGTTCATTTTATTATGATATTACTCATGATATCTTATTAAATCTATATTTTTTATGCTTCATGTTTTTTTTGATATTCCACACGATCAGCTGTTAACTGTTTCCCTTGAATAATTCCTTACATGGACTCATGCTCACCATTTTTATTTTATGTATGTCCCCTAGATATAAAATGTAATATATATATCTTAGGGTGAACCCATTAATATGTATTTCAACATGATTAAAATAATGTTTTATGTTTTCATTTATTATGTACCTTATTTCATGAAATTAAACTCTAATGAAATTTAATGTAATAAAAAGTAGGGAATCCATATATGGTATCAAAATATAGTTTACTTATTTTTTGAAATTTGGATTTTAATCCTTATGAGGAAAATTAGGGAATATTATAGATATAAGAAAACATCTTATTATTTTGGTAAGTATTATGTTAGTGGTTTCTAAAAAAATACATCCCCGTCTGGATACTACTAGTGGATGTGGCTCTAGATTAGATTTGCAGAGGGTTAAAAATAGAAAACAATGCATTGAGATATACTCGATTGAGAACCGATGAAAAAAATGGGCCTTGTTTTACACCTGGTTTGACACTTCATGGGATATATTTTCTTTGTCATAATCTTTTTAAGAAACATTATGAAAGATATATAGAACATGTAATTTTTATTAGAGGATATTAAGAAAAATACATATGAATTATGTTTTTAAAAAAATATTCTTTTATAATTATATTATTTATAAATGTAACACCTTTCTCACAATGGTTTTTTTTAGAAAAAACTATGACAAATATGAGGAGACACTTAAATGATGAGTGAAATAGAAAATGCGTTGAATGTATTCTGATGGATGATGGAATGAAAAAATTCATGAGGATGAAGAATCAACTAACATGAGGTATCTAAAAAACATTAATCAAGTCAAGAGGCTGGATTCACCTTGTTGGGAACACTTTCAACTAAGTCATTCATGTGTTAACTACTAACTTCATTCAGTGTATGAATCATCCAATTGATTACTAAAAAATGGATAATCTCTATAGAAAGGATTTTTTTTATAAACAATGTTCAATTTAAGAGATTATTACCATCGATGTATACCAATAAGAAGTTGTAATTGATAAGAGTTAGAAACTAATTCAAAATTAGAATCCAATAATGGAGGTTTATGATACGAAGTGGGAATACTTTAGGGGAATCATTTTCAATAAATATTTTACCCATTAAATTCTAATAAAAATGGGGAAGGAATTACTTGAATTGAAATAGAAAAAAAATTATTCTGTGGGAATCTATTATATGAACTTTATAAGAGATTTTTTGATTCACCTATATATTTTTTATAGATCATAAGGTAATGGATAATATACTCTTCAAATGATTTATATTCCATCTATGGAGGAATAAAGAAAATTTAAAATATAAATGTTACGAGAATATAATGATGGCTGCTATAAATGTTGAATTATAGTTTTAAAAGATGTGGTTGTCATATTTACCAAATGATAATAAGAGAGAAATTGGGAAGAAAAACTCAAGGAAGAACATTGATCATAGAAGTAGATGAAAAAGTATAACTTCCCACATTAAATAAATTTGGGAAGAATAATTAAAGGAACTAATTTATTGGGAGTGTATGGTGATATGAATTTATATTATATGGGAATATAGCTTGTAATTTTCATGGTTAGGTGAATCCTCAACATCCCAATAGTAAAGATAATGGGAAAATAGTGAGGACCAAAATGATTATAGATGATTTAAGTGTAGAAATATTAGGAACATTGAAAATAAATATCTAAATTAGAAAATAGTGGAGGGGAACCACCATCAACCTTTGAATATGACAAAGGGGAAGGTAATATTTTTTATATCATAGCTGAAAAGGTGGGGGCTCTGAGTACTGTGGTGGAAGGTACACTCATTTTGATCTCAATTGTAAAAAGTAATTTGTTTGATTCTAGTCCAATGCATACCTTTATTCCATCCATATTTTCTAATAATAATGAATCAATCGTTGAAATTTCAGAGGTATAGTTATAAGTCATGACTCATGGAGAAATTATTTTATGATCAATATTGTTTATAAATAGTTGTATAATCTTTGGTGAGTACAGTACCATAAAAAATCATGAAGTTAATACTCTGGGGGAATTTGAAAATATACTAGTCATGGAAAGTCACTCAAATTGTAATGTTATAACCAAAAACAATATAAATAAAATTTTTTAGCACTGAATTCACAACCTATAGTCATTTTCAAGTGACTCATATCTGGACCTAAGGTCTATCTAAAAGCACCTCATATAGCCTTCATTATGGAGATGATCGGTAAATATGGAGAAGTAAATGAACATATAAAGATAGAGAATGTCGCCAGAGTTTAAGAATAATTAATGTATTTTCTGTAGTGTTTCTAAAACCTCCCCCCAAAATATAGGCATAATTATACATTGAACTTATTCATGGGTGAAGGATGATATCAAGTATCCCATATTGAATAGAAAATATGAAGTTATAAGAATTAAATAAATAAATTCATGATCTAATATAGAATTGACTTATCCATCCATGTGTGTATCCTTGGGGATAACTTATTTTCTTTGTGAATAAGAATGATACATCAATGTCCCTATGAATTGGTTAAATATATATTAATTGGATAAATGTAAAAAAAGTATCATATCCTAAGTATAGATGATTTATGTTGCTAGATTTGTGGGGATAATTTCTTCTCCAAGATTGGACTCCAATCTAGGTATTATAAATTAATGGTAATGAAAGAAGATATTACAAATACCACCTTTTCAATAAGATATGTTCATTGTGAGTTGATTTTTATGTCATTCATGTTGACTAATTCTAATGTTATTTTATGGATTCTATGAATTATATTTCTTTAAGGAATATCAAGATAAATTCATGGTAATTTCATTTGTCATATTATAATATATTCAAAAAATAATGAGGTGTGAGGATTATATAATAGTTATTTTGGGAACACATAGGAAGAAGGTTTTTTTGGAAAAAACATCAATATGAGAATTTTGTTTAAAAAAAAATACTTATTGGGGATCATTATAACCAATGAAAGAATATCAATTGACTCTGTAAAAGAAAAGGCCTTATAGGAGTGTCCTTATCCAACAATAGTAACTGATATTCATATTATACTTGTATTAGAAAGACATTATAGGATGTTTATGAATTTTTTTTATGAATTTCTAATATACTAAACAAATATACATGAAAAAAGGAAAATGTTCATCTATATAAAGGATTGTAAAAAAAGGTTCCAAGAAATTATGAACTTATTGGTTACTGATTTTGTGTGAATTATACCCTCAATTAAATAGGGATTTGTTATTTATAGAGATGAATCTCAGAAAGGGCTTGGGAGCATATTCATTAAAAATTATAAGGTGACTGATTTTTCATTGCAACAGTTAAAGCCTCATGAGTAGAATAATCCTACACATTATTTGGAGCTAGGTATATATTGTTTCTCAAAAAATATGGAGTCCCTATCATTATTAAGTGAAATGTTATATATCTATAGAACACCAATGATTGATGTACATTTTATCACAAAAGGAATTGATTATGATAAAAAGCATAAGTTTGGAAACTATTAATAACTATTACTATTCATTTCATTGTCACCCAAGAAGAGGAAAATAAGTTGTTGATTCATTAAGTAGGAAATGTCGTGTTGTGCGAAAATTAGGAGGAATCATGTAGATCCATTGATTAAGGACCTAGTAATAATGGACATGTTAATCATTAGGTATGGGATATCATAAACCCAATACCAACTAATTTATCAACCATAATTACTAGATATGGTTAATATATTTGAAATAGGAGATCTTTTGATACAAAAGAAGATAGATACTATAAATAAATGGAAGATCTTGAGTTTAATATTGATCAATAAGTTGTATTAAAATTTCATACTAGGCTATGATTCCCATCTATCCCAAAAAATAAGAAATATCTGATGTAGGAATCTCTTAACACTACATTATATACACATCCTAGAAGAAATATAATGTATAGATACCTTTATGATTATAATTGGTGGGATAATACAGAAAGATATATTTATGAAAACATTATAGGGTGTTTGGTGTGTCATCAAGTGAAGGTGGATCGACAAATTCCTTAAGAGTTATTGAAAACACTACCCAAACCAACATGAATGTGGGACAATACACTATGAATTTTATCCAAAGTATCTTAAAAACAACCTATGGAATAAATTAGAAATGGGTTATAGTGGACCAACACTCCAATAATTCCCACTGATTCACAATTCAAGAATATTAATCTATTGGCCATGTTTCCAAGTTGTACATAAAGAAAGTGGTGATGTTTCATTGGGTGAAAACATCAATCATTTATTATTGTGATCCAAGGTTCACATATAATGTTTTCTGAATTATTAAAAATGATCAGAATACCGAATTAAATTTCAGTATAACTAATCTCCCACAAACTGATGTCCCATCTAAATGGAATTTTCAGATACATGGGGGCATGATAAGAAGATGAACAATGGAATTTAAAGATTGATGTGATCAACACCTCCAATAAATTGAGTTCTTATACAACAACTTTCAGTCCAGTATTAAAATGACACCATATGATGATCTATAAAGTGATGTATAACACCTACTTGTTGGGATGATGTTAGTAATAGAAAAGTTTTAGGGCTGATCATGTGCAAAAGATGACAAAAATGTATTACGTTATCCAATATCATATAATAGATCATAATAGTCAACATAAAAGATATACTGAAAACCATAAAATAGAATGGGATTTTGATTTTGGGGAAAAATGTTTCTTTTATATATCACTATAGAAGAGAGGAATGCGATTTGGAATGAAATAAAATATTATCCCTATATACATTACCCTAATTTAAATCCATGATCATGGAGGATAAGTAGTATATTAGTTTTCATTTAAACCAAATATTTCTCATGTTCCTGATGTATTCCATATATCTTCTTTGATTAATTATATACCTTACCAGTCACATGTACTAAATCCATAGGTGGTACAATAGTAACATGAGCTCTCTTACGAGGAGCAATCAGTGGTGATTTGGGACTGTAGAGACAATGTTCTCTAAAAAAGACTAACCCCCAAATGAAATTGCAATGGAGGAACCATAAATATTAATATGTTATGTGGAAACCCTAAGATACAATATTAAATATTTAACCTCAATATTTCTCAATTGATAAAATGAATCAAAATTTTTGGGAAAAAATTTCATAATGGGTGAATAATTTAACAACCCCTAAATTTTTAAATGATTTATTATTCCTAAATAATATATTTTACCTAATATATAATATTATACATGTAAAAAATAAATAGAAACCAATAAATGTTTTCTCATTAACAATGATCATTACATTATTAATCTAATAAAACATTTAAAATGCCAAACCTTACAATTGGACAAAAATATATAGCTTAATAACTAAAATGAGAAAGTATGGGTCAACCCAATATATTGGAATCATCACCCCTATAGAAAAAAATTTAGATATGAAAGAAAATATTTTTAAATGAACCAACATATTATCAGAATGAAAATATAACATTGAGAAAAATTGTAGTGAATTTTGAGTGAAAGAATTAATTTTTATTTATAGCATATAAATAGAAATGTGACCTTGTGATTTGACTGTTATATGACTATTTATTTAATACAACTATTGGTAAATATTACTTTTTATCAATATTTCCAATGTAATCTATACCCATGGTGGATAAATTTAAAATTATAATTATTGTTTATACATCAACATGAAAAATGATAATTGATACATAAGGTAGAATTGATTGCCTCAACTAGTAGAGTTGTGTCGTTTGAAGCCCATTTTTTCAAAAATGGGAGAGGGGTATTGTCATGGTGGTTAAACCTTGACCAAGACCATGATGAGCGTGAGTAAATGAATATTGATTAAAATTGCATATTGGAGAAGTTAAAATTACTTGAGACCACCACTCAGTCGATGTTAGCTGAGCCACCTAATGAAAATACCACAATCACACACATAACCTTTATTCTATTTTCTGGTGTAATAACGAGTTGCCTGTTAAGGACTTAGTGACATACTGTGTATTTTTTATTTTATAAATTCATTTTTCAATCAGTTCCATTTAAAAATATTTTTTCTTAATAAAATTTTGTCATTATTTAGGTGAATCTGTTTAATTTACGTTACAATATAAATAAAAAATAATTGTATTTTGAAAGAAAATATATAAAATTTTCTAATAAATCCAGAAATTTTGATTATTATTCTTTTCATTAAAATATTATTTTGAAACAGACATATCAAAATATAATTGATGATAAAATTAATAATGGACAAGGTAATTATTTATAATGTCTGAAATTTGAATATTCCATAAAAATATTTTTTTAATATATATTTTTTATTTATTTAAACGTTAAAAGCCTGATATTTTTATAATTTTTTTAGTAAAATAAACATCATATTAGAAATTAGCATGTCAAAAAAAGGGTTTAGTTGAATTGAAGAGAACCTTATAAAATAAATTTTTATTTCATGGAAAGGGAAAAAATACAATTTTTGGGTTTTAGTATTTTTTATGACATTATATTTATTACATAATTTTATAATAATTTATTAAACAAAATCCAAGACCTTTGGGGCATTCCAAATAAAAAAATAAAAATTCTTTTTTTAGACATTACATTGGGGAATATTTACTTTTCTATGCCAAACAAAGTGTTAAAAAATGTAGTTTGGTTTTGGTGCAGAAAAATTTCATAAATTATTCCACAAATGACCAAAATCCTATAAAAATCCCATATATAAGAAAATTATCTCTCATTTCCTAGAAAATATATGTCCAAGGCCTATATTTAGAAATTTATTAAAAAACTCTTCCAGGTTTTATACAAATACCCATCCATTTATCAAATTTTTTCTCTCGTAATCTTTCATTGACAATGTTTTGATTATTTTTCCCCATATAGATATCACAAGGTTTCATCAGTCCCCAATGGTTCAGTTCTAATGTTTTATGAAAAAGACTTCAAGGAAATATAAATAATCACTACTCTTTTCCATTTAAGTTCCCTTTTATGTCATATGTCATACAATTTACAACATAATTTATTTTGTACAGATTATATCATCCCATTACTATTAGAAGATTTTTTATAAATGGAAGAACCTTGTCCCCTCCCATTTTAATATTTTCTTGAACCATGTTTTATACTCATAATGCTCCCCAATTTTCATCTCAAATTTCCCTCTATTAAATGATAAATTATCTTTTCATTTTCATATGGATACCCAAATTTGTTTTTATTTAAATGTATATTCAATCATATTTAAAAAATAATTTTCATTTGTTTTATTTATGTATTTAAATGTCAAAATTCCATTGGTGGGTTAAAAATTAAATAACTATCATGACTTTAATCTCTTCAATATGCCTATATTTTGATATGAATCTCATTCTTTATTTATCCACAGGTTATTAATGAAATGATTTATAATGATCTATTTGAATCACGTGAAATTAAGACTTATGAACGATACACCTTGATAGTGCTCTAATTCATGGGTAATTTTTTTAATTTCATAGGATTGCATGGTTTATAATACTTTGGTGAATAAACTTATTAATTTTCATGTACAACACTGTGGTGATAAATAATGCTGATATACTTATGAAAGGTTCATTTAATTTATATATCCACATATCCACATTTTGGTTCATGTTAATTTTATTATGATTTTTCTAACAATCACTTCTTCATGATATATTATTATTCCTCATGTTCTTATTTATGTAATTCATGACCACATGTTAAATGTTACCATTACTTACTCCCTTACTGGGCCACATTCTCAGGCATTCCATTTGTTGTATGTGCCTAGGTTATAAGATTTAGTAAATGTAACCTAGGGTGAACCTATTAATATTTTTTTCAAGTGGATTAGAATAATTTTGTATGTTTTTATGTATAATGTAAATTATTTCCATGAAACTAGACATTAAAAGATCCTCTAATTGTATAATGTAATGAAAAGTTATATAATAAAAACGTGTGATTCTATAGAGGGTCTATCTAAGATCCTTCAATATTAAGGTCATCAGCTATAAGGTGAGAACCCTCAACAAAAAATTTTATAAATTACTTCATTTTTAAAAGAACCAATTATTTGGGTTGATGATACATCATATAAAGTTGAAGAGTAGGTGGATTATATATTTCATATATATAATAGTATCAGGATTCTAAAATCGCATTATATTATATTATACACCACAATCATTGAAAATGGAATTTGATATTGGTGGAACATAATATAAGTAGTAATGAAATTTTAGGGTATGTCCATGGTGTTTTATAAGTAATCCTTATTTTAGAATATTTATCATGATACTCATTTATATATTAATACAAAAATATTTATTGTTGTTAAATAGAAATATATGTTAGTGGGGAAATATTCTAAAATCTTTAAAATATTACTATATTTTATCTTATTTTCAGGGGTATAAGGAATCTAAATAATGGTTCTGTGGGACTGGTCAATGAGAAACATTGTAGAAAATATTATTACATTCAAATATTTTTGTGTCTTTTAGTTGAGGAGATAAATCTTTGATAGAGTTTCAAGAGTAAATTTTGATTTCTTTTAGGCATGTCATACATACCATTAAAAATTGTGAGGGAATAAACCAAATGTAAATATCTGAGAGGTCTACAAATGATGCTTGTGTGGGATCCTTGATAGTGTGAGGAACTACTCTAATTTAATCTATTCTTTCCATTTCATTATTTTATATATGGATCTATTAATCATCTATATATAATTATGTAATGTATCTCCGAGATTAAAGTTTGGATACTTTTTCCAATCTAGTAGGAGTCAAAACAACTATGGGAAAGTGGAAATAATGATGTAGGAAATGGTTCTATTCCTCTATTATAGTTGGTTAATATACGAATTTATATGATTAAAAATTTATTAAAATGTTGCCTATTGATTTCATCAATATCGCTGAAGTTTCCTACTAGTTATAGGCTCACATTTACTATTATAAAAGGTTTTTGTCTCTCAATTCCCCATGTTATATTCATTATATATTATTATATAGTGGTAAAAAATTAGTTATTTGTATATTTATAGATAAATTATGTTATGATATATTACTACTAAAATAACTAGAGTGATTCTTGGGGTATTTGTTGATAAAAGGGAAATATTTCCTTCTTCAATGGTATAATTTATTTCTAGACGTGTTCCCCAATGATTTTTCTATATTAAATTCTAAAAAGGATATGTAATTCATTTTAGAATTGTCACTTGGAATATAAAATATTACTATTAAATGACATTTAATGGATCAGATAGCATTAAAAGAGAACAAATTTCACCTACAAGTGAAATGTCTTCATTATGCGATGAACATATTTTTGGGTTTCTTTAGTTATTTTTGTTATGAAATTTAATGGAAACATATAGTTAATTTTCTTATTATGAATAATTAACTAGGTGAAAATAAATATCAAAATCCATTCATAAATAAGTAATGATTTATTATATTAGTTGATGAGAAAAAATGGTTTTCAAAAATATATGTATGGAGTTCATGTCATTAACTCTTAGTGGGGGAAATGGATTTCACAAAAAGAAATTTATAGAGTAGTTATGGCCAGTAATAATAATAATTATTTCCCTTTGAGATAATAATTCTATTTTTGTTATTATAGACCTAATAAAAAATATATTTCATTTTTTTCATGATTATATAGTAGTAGATTTCATAGATTATATCCACTTTCATTATAAATCCCATGATAAGATTTGTAAACAAATTCATGATATATTAATGTTCTTGTAATAGAATTATATGAATGATAAATTGAATTTATTTATATATTAATGAAATTAAATTTCATAGACATGGAGGTTTATATGTGGGAATTTTATTTAATCATTAAAAGGTAGATGTGGTTATGTAGTATAAATTTATAGCTACTTTTTTATATATTTTCTGATTTTTGTGGTTTTTTATAAAATTTGAAAAACTCTATCAATAATTTTCCATGTATTAAAACTCCCATGAGAGATCTAGTAAAAATGTTCCACGTTTTATCTTTTTATAATAGTTTCTATCATTATTTCATGATTTTAATAAGAGGATAACCATAACTGATATATTTATCTACACCAAATTATGTGAGTAATTAAATCTCTATTGTGTTTCCACTTTAAAGTTATTGGGTTTTATTTGTATGGAATATCATCATATAGTGGATTATGAATCTTGAGAAATATATACTCATTTGATAAAATACATAAATTCTTACCTTGAATTAGTTTTTATTGTGAATATGTTAATGTTTTATAATCCACAACTTTTCGAAAAACAAATTATGGTAAAATGGATTAAAAAAGTCTCAAATATATCTTTCAATATTAATATTAATACCTAAGATAACATTAGTAAATTGACGGTGTATAATCATTCCATTTGGAACTATTTTTTACATGAGGAAATGGAATCACTGTTTTTTATTCCTGATAAAAAAATATTCCACATCTAAAGGTACAAAAAACAAAGGAGGTATAGAGGATGATTTATGAAACAATTAAATTTTATTTAATTATGTCAAAGGACCATGTTGAATTCAATTGTAATTATAATTAATTAAAATGATTCCATTTTTGATCAAGTAAAGTACATAAAAATCTCATTCCATGATTATTTCATTATTAAAAAACACTCAAATCATGGGATAACATTCAAGAGAGGTTATAATATTATTTCTCATCCCTCTTTATTTTTGGTAGTTTTTAATCCCCACTACTATAAGGTAGGAGGTGTAGAAGGAATATCACAAATCAAAGTGGTTATTTGAGTTTTCCATCTCAATGTTTTATATAAACATATGTCATCATCATTAGTGACCTAATGCAAGGTGAGAGTAACCAATTTGTGTTGTAACACACTTTACATGTTAGCAGGTTAATGAAAAACATCATTCACCAATCAGTGTTTTAAAACCACTTCCTTTACATACATAAGAGTGGGATATTATTATAATTTTCACCATAAGAAACAATCATAATCTCCAATGGGTCAACATATAGTGTGGGTGATTATTGATCTCCAAGAAATGATGATTCAATTCTTGTGAATCTTATAATCACTACTTTGGGATAAATTAGGGAAAATATATGTTTACAAAAATATGAATCCATATGGGGTACCACTAGAATTTTTTCTTCTCAATGAATAATATTTATAATTACTTTATGTAAAATTTTAATTAAGAGATTCTATGTTACCCTCCATCATTATTTTATCTGAATACCAAAGATATATTTCCTTTTGTTTGTGTGTTTGAGGCTATCAGTTGTAGGAATTTCATTTATCTGTGCTGTTAAAAAAAATTCGTTATTTAGCCTTGATTTTTCCATGAATCCATCAATTGATGAAAGAAAATCATTAGCTAATCTAAAAGTAGTTAGCCATGAGATATATTAGTTATAATTCATATGTTAGTAATGTGAGATAAACCCTATACTTTTTAGTTAGTGGAAATGTTTTCATTTTTGTTTCATATTTCATATATCATTAATGTTTGATAAAATATTGTAAATTTACTTCAAGGTATATTGGACCATTTATTATATTAGTGAAAATTTATAAATTGAATTTTCTTTTCTATTTAAAACTATTTTTTTGTGTTATATATGATGGTTTCCTTAATTTAAAAAAAAAGAATGTTAATTCTTATTAATCCCACCTGATTAAATTAGATGAACTTTTTTATAGATAAAGCTGGTTCTTTATAAAATTACATATTTTTAACATTTCTTAATAAAAAATTTTAACATTAGATGAA
The DNA here is from genome assembly GCA_963277665.1 of Viscum album. NCBI lineage: Eukaryota > Viridiplantae > Streptophyta > Magnoliopsida > Santalales > Viscaceae > Viscum > Viscum album. The sequence continues at coordinate 192,695,988 of OY728126.1, forward strand.
TAATTTTTTTTTGGAAATTTATTGAATCATGGGACGTTAATATGTAATTGAAGAGTGGGATACAAAAATGAAATATTATTAGTTAAACTTGTTTCGTAATAATTATTATTGATGGTTCATGGGGATGAAAAACCTGATGGGGGGATTTAAGGACTGTCATATTATAGAGTTATGTATTTCATTAGAAGGAAATTTATAGTGATAATTAATCTTTGATTTGTTTTTGATGATGATATAATGATAAAATATAGAATAAGGTGAACAATATATTGGGTATAGATGTTGTAATATAGTTTGGTACATGATGGATGAGTATTGAGTATATAGTATACCTAGTGTTACTAATAATGGTTCTTCTAGTACTATTTGGAATAGTGTATCTTTATATGATATTCTTGATAAATAAAATTTTAATGACAAAGTTTATTTTCAACTAAAATTTTAAAACCATTTAACACAAGTTTTTATATTTCATCTTCATAATTAATGTATAATAATCCCATTTGAGATCTTAATACCTCTACTCAATCATGTATTATTACCCTCTATTAGGGAACTATTTTTTGAGGCCTATCTAGTAGAAGATGTTTGTTTCAGGGAGTCTAAGGTAGTTTCTTACAATATCCATACTGGTTTTTATTTTTAATTTTCATTTTGGGGCCATTAATCAATTTCAATTTTTTATTGTTTTTAAATAATTTTGTGTGGATGATAATTTTTTTTTCAATCTAAATAATTTATGTGAACTAGAATTTACATTTTTATTTACACTTTGGCAGTGATCCTAATCCCTATATTTCATATTTAATGTTAGCGAAAGTAATTATTTATTAGAATCCATATTTTCATTTAATATATAGAATCATGTGTAATAGAGTTCTTTATATGTGTCCCATTATTCATTTGTGTACTGATATAGCGAATGCTGTAACAACTGTGTGGTGTAGAGTGAGAAAAAAACCTAAAACTATTTTTAGAATAATAATGAGGGTTTCATGAAACTAATGATAATTAAAATTACATTAAATACACAATGATTCGTTCCTACGATTAGTATTTTTTTATTAATTATATTAACTGAGGCTCAATTTTTAATGTTTTTTATCTTTTGTTTTTTATTCAATACATGAAAACTAAAAAATATATTAGTTATCTTGCGAATTAATCCCATGTGATAATTTTCTACTTTTTATTCTGTATTATAATTATTTTTGTCCTTCTCTTTATATAACATGCACCCTGATTTGTGACAGGTTTTATGTCACATGTCATGAATTCTATCTATTTTAGAATTAAATTCACCAAACCCGTATACTAACGGGATGCACATTGTGATCACTTTTCATGATACAATAAATGGGAATGTAGTAAATAATAGTGTTTTATTGGATATAGAGTTGGGGTCATGATTACCATTGTGTGCTTTTAATGGATTAATTAGACATGGAAATCATCTATACCCTTAAACATTGTATTTTTATTACTATAATAATGGGACTTCTTATTTTATAACATAGAGAACATTTAATTTATATTTTTCATATATATGTATGATTAGTTATGTTAAATCATGAAGAATGTGTGTATGTGAATTTATGGATTATGTATGTATGAATTTTAAAATATATATTTATTCTAATAAATAATATTGTTCATCTACAATGACTGTGCATGAAAATATGGTAGCCTTTGGGATCAGGTTATCATGTTTCTTTTATATCATTCTTATAGGTCATCAAGAATTTCTCAAAATAACCTCTTATGACCTAATTTAGGTTTAAAATAGGTAAACCACTTCCAACATGGATCCCTATATCACCCCATAGCTTTATAGTAGCCTATGATGTTTGAGAATTATGCCTAAGGTGTTATGTATTCCTAGTTATGATTTTATTCATATATAAATTTAATGGATGCTCTATTGTGGATAATGATTCTAAAGAGCCCTCATAGCCTCTATAATAATTAGATCACAATTTTATTCTTCCTACAATATATCTTAAACTATAAGATCCATCGATTCCCAAAACTTATAGATCAATTAATAGTTTAGTGGGTGATATAGAATTATTTGGGAGTTCTTATATAACATTAAGTGTCCATCTATAAAATAAATTATATATTATTATGGATATACATATTATATTATTATTCAATGATTAGAAAATATTTAATTTGGAATATTAGAATGAAAAAGAGTTCCAAAACCCAGCCTCTCTCTCATTATTTTATTTTTATCAAATATTTTGATTCTTCGAAACAGAGTTTGAAAATTTTTCAATAACACGTTAAATATAAACATGAATTCTTAATATAATAATAATAATAAATGTATTTTTAAAAACAATTGAATTAATTGAATAATATATATGAACTTGATATTCACTTCTAAATTAGTAGGAAAATATCATTTTTAATTATGGATAATTCATTTAATATAAATAATTAATTTATTCAAATAATTAAATAAAAAAACAAAATCAAAGATATAATATGTATTATTATCCTACTTTTGTCAACCTATATATTTATATTCATGTTGTAGGATACTTGAATGAATTAAACTAAAGTAAGATGAAAATGAATCTAAAACTCAAAAAACCAATGGTAACTCATGCTTATATAATAATTATTATTTTTAGACATGATTAATGGGTTACATCACCAGTATATGTAATCATATAACTTAGATTATACTGTCCCCCAATTCCCTTAGTTAGAACTAAGAGAATTTTATAATGGCGTGACCTAAATTTCCGAAATAATTTACATACACATCCTAATCACTGAAGTCTAATGTAAAGGTTAGGGGTTTCAATAACTTTTATTTATAAGAGATTTCCGTCATTAATTATTAAATAAAAATGTATAGAACCTATTGAATAATGCGCATGATATTCAAATGTGATAGAAAAATGGAAAGTGGAAACTTGTCCAACCATTGTACAAATAACTCATATATACCAATTATTCCAACACAATAATATATATGATAACATATATTTAAATGAAAATTGAAAAAAACATAATCTGAAAACTCATATATCAACCATCTATCAGACACTACAATACATCATTATCATATACATGAACTATGTTAAATAGTGAAATTAATAGAGTATGAAATGAACTCTCATTGGGGGATGTCACATATTTAAAGACAAAAGATATCCCAAGACATATCCATTGAATTCCCCCATAAAAAATCCCTAAATATAACAAAACAAAACTCCCATAACCATGCCCTATGAACTCTAATTATTTACTTCCTTAACCATACCTCGATTGCACTTATGGAAATCTGTAAGAATCCCAAATTGACATGTGTAGTTTTAAGTAAATCGTATCCTATTGTTTAACCACAAAACCCATTCATATCAATAAAAAATTATATATCATTAAATATTAGTATACGATATTTATATGTAAATAATTAATCATTCAACATGTTTTATACCTAAGATAAAAATTAAAATAATAAACCCCTTACCATGCTGCTGAATTTTACATACCCTATAACATATAGTGGAGTTGACTAAACATTCATTTAAAAATATTTAAACCCAGATAGAAGTGATATATATATTATGAAGAAATAATATTTTCTATTCTGAGCGGTGGAAATGTGTAAAATTTCTAAGAACCTTTATGCACATAACATAGGTGAAATAGAATGTGTATAAGGATTCAGGGGTCCCAGATCACAACCATCACTACAAATATGTTCATCACTAGCGTTGATACCAACATACACATTATATAGTAATAATATATCCATTGACTTGTATTCAATATAAAATTAAATTAGACATAGAAACATATACAATTTTAATCATTATATAATTAGAGTCATATTAGGACCATGGGAATCCATTAAGATGACCCATATATAAATTGTAGAATTGTGTTAAAATAAATTCTATCATATATGATAACTATATATAAAGTATGGTATAAGAATAAAAATAGTTATAATAATCACAAAATCATGGATTATATAATCAAATAAGAGTATATGTTTATCAAAGAAATATATATATTGATTTTATTATATAAATAAATTACACTAACATAGTATCACCCAACAATATACCATTATTAGAACCATTAATATGAATATATATATATATGATAAGAGGTTAATCATCTAAATCATTTTTGAAACCAATATCCAAATCCCATAAGGAGAAAACAAAAAATTGAGGAATTTTAAAATATTATATAAAGTTAAATAAAGAAAATAATATAATGAATCTCGAAAATAAAAAATATAAAAAATTAAATTATGGTATTCCCTTTTCCTAAAAAAAGAAAAAATCCTATATTAACTTGGTTGAGGGAAAATACTAGGAAAAATCTTATTTAGATAACCTAGAAATGGGATCTTAGAGAATTAGTCATTTTCCATGTTAGATTATTAAAATAGAATTAAATTATGGCTAAACCAATGTTTTCTTTACATAGGAGATTATCCTATAGAAATTGAATAAGGATTTAGAACATTATGGAATTATATAACCACATAGGATTAAGAATAATAGATTGATGGGTATATAATCACTAAATGTATTGAGAATGAACCCAAAATCCAAAATAAATACTTTAATAGGGTTACATTTTGAATAATAAATGAAAATTTTACACCTGTTAAAATATTTTGTGATTTATATTGAAGAAACATGGTTTTATATGGGTTTTAATGTAATTTTGATTTGTATCTGACACACTAGACCCGTAGTCCTAAATCTGGTTCCGTAAACACAAGCTCTTCACACTAGATTTGATGCTATCTATAAATTCATAGACATAACAATCACATTATTACATAACATAAAGAAAAAATTGTATTACACACATTCAAAAATACTTATTGGATTATACACTTAGATAACTCAGAAGAAATATAAACTAATGAAGCTCGTGTAATTTCTAAATTATTTCAATTTTTCATTAACAATAAATGTAGTCACCTAAATCATAAAAAGACATAGAAATATCCTAAAAGTTCTCTATATTGGCTATAATGATAGGAATACCATGTTAAATAATATTACTAATAAAATAGAGAAATCGAAATATAAGACGTTTTTATCTGAAACCATATTTAAAGGAACCATAAAACTGATGCTGAAAAAATATAAACACATTATACATTAAATTGTGGGAATAAATAATTTAAATAATTCCATTCTAAAATAAAACTATGAGCATGATATATCCATGAGAGAAATGATAATGTAGATATCAATAATAATGACATGATACAAAAATAATTAATAATGATAGACATAAAAACCCTTTTTAATTTCTTATTAAAAAACAACCTTCCACAGAAAGAGGTAGTTAGAAAAAATAACCTATTTTATCTCTGGATAACTGTTGATGTATTGAGGGGATGTATAATTCTGGGCCCCAAACATCACCAGATTAAGTCAAATTCATTAACCATAAACTCAACAAAAATTTTCATAATAATCCCTAAAGATATTATTACCAAATAAAAACATTTTTCATTATATAATGGATGATATCAATGTTCAATAAAACATCTATATATTCTATTAGTCAATAATCACAAAGAATGCCAATAATTTCACCCATGTTAGTAAAATAGATAACATGATCATAACCTCTCTGAATAAAGAAGTGTAATGTTAACTTAATACAAAATCAAAATTCAAATAATCATATTTTTTGGAATTAAAATATATATAATTACATTAAATTTCCACATGTCTATAAATAAACAATCATTCCTAGTGACCATCCATCAATGTAAATTTTCATGTTTACAAGTTATAAGTTAATGAGTATAGTATAATGTTATTTCTGGAATAAAAATATCATATTACATTTAGAGAAATAATGTGGATGGTTTTAATTGATTATATCCCAAATAAACCAAAGGAAAAATAATATTGTTTTGTCATAAATGAAAAAGAAACCTAAAAAATAATTCCTCATGATGGTATCACAAAAGAGGGGATCAATAATAAAATTTCCTAACACAATGAGTTCAATACCCCAAATGATAATATATTTTTATATATAGTTGGGGATAAATCATGAAACATAAACCCCATTAGTATAAATCCATATTAATATAACAAGTGAAATGGAAGTCAAATAATAAAATATATTTCAAAAATAAATTACATTAATTTAAATTAAAATTTTACTTCTATATTTCAATGAAGACATTTGAAAAGGTTAATTGAAATATGTAAAAAATATTAACATTTAAAAATAACAGCAGATCCCAGAAAATAAAAAATTCTTATATTGGAGAAATTAATAGGGGTCAAAAAAGAATTTGACTCTAAAATAAGAAAAATACATGTTATTATTTTGAAAATATATATGTTTGAAAATCACATTGTAGAAAGTATACAATAAATTCATTGGATTTGAAAAATAATTTTCTAAAATTGGGTTACAAAATTCTATATGATAAAATATTTGGTTGGGATAACCCATGATTGGAGGGAATCATTTCATGAGGAAACATTATAACTCAAAGAAATGAGATTTCAGTTATCGAAATCCATAACGGGCAACATACTCTGTAAAGCCTAAAATATTTTAAAATGTAATTTATCTAGTTATAATTCAAACTATGAGATAATACTGAATCATAGAATCAAATGTCACGATGTTCCTAAATTATATAAAATAACTTCAACTGAATTTTCAAAGCTCAAATAATGGAAATAAATTTACCAAAAACTGTTATGATTGGGGTAACACATAAGCCAAAATTATTTTAAATAAAATATAATAATTTGGATTTGTTTTTCACACAAATTACATGGAAATAATTTATATAGATTTCAAGAGATATTAAATAAATATAACATTATACAATGAAAACATGTTTTATTATATATGACATGCCTCATAGAATTTAAATTGATAAAATGGAAACTCTTATAACTCGTGTAACGTTTTAACCAAATCCCCTTCAAAGATAGTTCTTTTACTTGAACTATATAAACCGTGATTAAAATATACCTCATTATATGATATATCAAATACGTATCATAAACACTAGATAAATGGAATAAGGTGCATAAAAATAAAGAATCTTAAAAGCACGAAATTTGATATGAAATACCATACGTTGAATCCAATTCATTATAAGTTATACTAAAAATCCAAAAAGAAATAAATTATGTTCCATAAATTTATGTATGAAGAAGGTAATTCATAACTATAACTGTTTATTCTCTTCATAAATAATCATTCTATGTAAATATAATAGTTATCATGACACATATTTTCAACCTTATATATTAGTAATTTTTATCACATCGAACTAGTTTTGTAAAAATTAGTATTGTTATTAATTATTGTTATAAATTATATTTTTCAAATATAATAATTGTATTGGAATGAATATTTCAATAAAGCATATAAATGTATAATTTCATTTGATGTTTTTTTGTTAGTATTTATATGGTCGAAATATGTTGCATGCATGTTATAATCTTTATATAACATTATACATGTAAATATGTTCACATTTACATTCATTATATAAATTCATAGTATTGTTTAAGTAGGAGATTAAATTGACCTAAAGTTGAACCTAACTTGATTAATGGATGATTATGGGGTGGGTTTTTTATATCATTAAAACATCATAAAAATTATGATATATTGTTTATATTAGTTTGATATATAAAAAATTTAATGAAGTATAAAAATAATGAAATTTATATATACTCATTACATACAAAATAAGAGATCATTTTCCTCCTAGTTATCTAGTTTTGAATAATGAAATTAAAATTTGTTATTGGTTGATCATATCAAAAATAGGTTCTTTAATTCTTCTTACTAGACCATTCATGATATAATAAAAATTAAATTTATCCATTAAGCCCAACATAATGACTATCCATAAATGGAGGTGATGAAAAAATAAATGAGAATCATTCATTATATGGAGGTGGTAGTGTACACATACATATGGATAATGATTTCATTTTTAAGTGAATGAAGGAAATGATTCATGTGGTTTATTATTTTAGAAAAATAAAAAATATACAAATATCAAAATTAGTTACTATATTACAATTTTAGAAAATAATTTTATTGTACTAATTGAAAATGAAAGGTGTTGCATTGTGCTTGTAGTATTCCACATAAATCACAAATTATAATTTCACTTTTCGTATCATGAAATAAAAATGATGACTAATTATTATTCATAGAGCCCAATAAATTTAATTATATAAAAAATAATAATGTAATAACAACAGAATTGGAATGTTATAATTTTAAAATAAAAGTAGATTAGAAATGTGTTATTAAAATACATTACTAATATTGTTATAATTATGATTTCCTTTGATGATCCCCTAGTAATTAATAGAATAAGACAATATCATGTGGTCATAAGAAAAGGAGATAGAAATTTATTTGTATGGGATAGAAAATTTGAATTGTTTCAGGTGGAAACCAATTTTTTGAGAGGTCTAAGAAGGGTTGGGTAGAGGCCCCTATTATGTGTCGTAAGAAGACAATTTTTGAAAATATTTCATCTTAATATAAATAGGGAACATGGTAAATATTTCATGTTTATAATAAATAAAAAAATAACTTAGGTTGTAAGAAGAAAGGTTAATCAAAACCTCATCACCTCAATTATATACATGTTTATATAATTATTAAATCCCTTTACCCATTGAAATACTACTTCTACCTTTCTATCTTTTACAACGGTCACTATTGTCTACCTAGGGTAAAAAATATTTGAGACTAAAAATACTACCATAATTATTATATAATATTAAAAAATATTTTAAATATTTTAAATCAATTTTATTTGATTCAATTTATAAAATGGATAAAAAATAAATTTAAAAATGTATAATTTAATAAAAGAAATTTATGAAGAAAATTTTACTTCTGTTATAAAATTTAAAATCGAGGCTTTTAAATTAAATCCAAAATTTTAAAGATATAAAATTATTTATAAAATACATATTTGGTTAAATAAAAAGGTTTTAGGAATTTATAATTTTATCTCATAACCTAATAATTCCATAGAAGTCATGTTATTTTTAAAAATGGTGGTTTTCACAATTCAACTAAAAGATTTTTATAGGAAAATAAAGACTAATCATCTTATGTTTATATTATTTTTATTAACCCTAAAATGGTTTTAATTTTTTTTTTGAAATAAAATTAATAAACATGATAATTAAATATTTTAGAAAAATAAAAACTGATAGAGGAAAACTACTCATATATGCCAATAACATTAAAAAAATTTAATTTGTATTTATTATTATTGTCATTAAATTAAAAATTAGTTAATATTTTATTATCATCTAGCCACCATCCATATTTTTTTTGTTGAAATAAATATTTACATAACATTGAAAAGAAATTTAAAAAAATTTCATTTCTAATATTGAAGTGATATTATTCGTCATTGTATCTATAGTAATTGAATTTTATTAATATTAAATTTCTCTTTTAAATTAGTTCTATAAATATTCCATGAAGAGGTTACTCCTATAATTTCTAAATAATTCATTGGTTATCTTTTAATAGTCTAAACATGTCATGGATTAATTTTTATTGTTGTTGTGTATGGAACAAGACCTAGAACAAATTTAATTATTTAAAGGTAATGATATATTAATATTTTTGGGTTCCACATTCTACCCACTTAAATAAATTTCATCCTCATAATTTTCCTTAACATTCCCAATTAATTTTCTTGGGAATTAAAAATAAACCATACACAGATAGATGACTGTGTTTATATTTAGAAAAAATAAAGTGTTTTACATATATGAAAATAATATTTTAAGGTCTTTCAAAGGAGATCTATACTATTACTAATATCACATAGTATTATTCATAGGTAAGAATTTTTAGATCCATAAGAAATAACTTCCCAGGAAAAAAATATTTATTAAATAGTTATGCCAAAATGGATATATATTTATAACTTAGTATAATTTAGTTAGTGAATAATTACATTAGATATGACACTATTATGTATAGAGTGAATAATTTCTATACCTTATATTATTATTAGGTTCATAATATGTTCCTTTTAAAATGGGTTTTCCTGACAATTTCCCTTATTGGCCCTTGGATTGGGACATTGGGATACATAATACTAATCTATCATGTAATTTAATAAATGTATTATTTTTAGCTTCCATATTTCCTTCATCACAACACTTATAACATCTCCTATTCCTTTTAAGGAAATTTACACCATAATTCTTTCCAAATTTTTGACATGTAAGAAATTGGATCCTCTATGTATTATGATATTCATATGTTGATTACTGATGAGATCGTATATTTCTATTATTTTGTGTCATCAGTACATGAATTATACTCACATTGTTAATCATATATGAAGATATAGTGTTTTAATAAATCACAAGTTATATCGGTCTGGAGAAAATTATGATAGGTTTTTCGTTGAGGTAATTGCTACCTTTTCCCTAGAACACATGGTTCCACTTAGTTCAATATATTACAGAAACTAGAATATCTTACATGAGTTTTTATAATTTTAAAGAAATTATCATAAATTACCCAAGTAAAATTTTACATCAAGATGTATCACTACATAATAGTACCATGAAATCTTATAAAACATACAACATAAATATACCATAAATAGTTCAACAAATATCATGTTCAGTTTTACTTATATCATTCTTAGTTGAACAAAAGATACTTTGAGTTAGGTTATCGCATACTTCTTACAAAAATCCAAAAAAATAGAGATAAAGAATTAAAATAAATTTCATTAAATATTTTAAACAAAATAATCCTCGAAATTTAATCTCTAAAAATACAATTTATGATTTATCCATGAAAGAACATATTGATCAATATATACCTTAACATATGAATCTATAACTTTTAATATATGTTATCTGTGGCCACATTACAATTAGTTTATATAACCTAAAAAAATTCAAATCCCTTATAATGGTTTCTAAATATAATTTTATTTAACAAAATGACATCCTCCAAGAGAGTCGATCTAGGTGTACAGTCAGTCATTGTTAACACAAACCAAGTAATGATTGAGTTAATAACAAATTCTCCCATTTTGAAGATATTTCCCAAATATATCTCTATTCTAGAGCCTGCATCAATAAATTTTATCCCTAAAAGGATGTAATTTCTATTATAATCACATAATCCCTAATTTAACAAAATGAAATAAGGTTACCGTAACCGTAGAATTCTCAATTGTACTTATCCTTAGTAAATTAAATAAAATTCATATATCATAATATCTAAATAAAATATACATTATTCCCTTAACATTAAATCCTACACTATCATAAAGGGTATTCTATGCCTTATAAATTGCAATCAATTAAAATTTTCCATACACTAAATTATCTTCAAAAAATATCATAATCTCTAAATATATCATAACCCTAATATAATACCAATAATGACAGCACATATATTCAATATTGGATCTATTTCTATAAAAATGTAATTTACATATGATCTTTAATACCAATTATAAAACCAATAACATAAATAGCCCATCATTACGTGAATGATTGTAAATATTTCATTATATACATTCCCATGAAAATTTTGGTATAGAGAATTAGAGAATGAGGAAGAAAAAAAATTAATAAAGCCCATGATCCATCTTTTATATTGGAAGACTATCTTTCACTATATATGAAATTTATTAATCGATTATAAATCATTATCATCTCTAATAAATTCTCTACACAAGCTATATTTTTAGAAATATCATGATTTATAAATTTCATCATAACTTAACTAAATGGAAACATAATAAAGAGTGATCTAAAATTCCCAATAAAGAAGGAATATAACTTAATCTTTAAAAACATAAGAATGTGAAACATAATATGCATCAATCAAAAAATCAAAATGGTACAATATTCAACTAAAACATATTACTTGATATATCACACAAAACCAAACGCTTTTATGATGTATTATTTATTTTTGAATTATTTTATCTGGTATTTGAGACAGCATGATTTAAAATGGGATTGGTGGGATTATATATATATATATAAGAAAACATTCTACATGGGTAAATGTAAAGGGGTATATGCATGCATAAGAATACATATAAGGACTCTTTTTTACATATTAATGGACATAAGAATATGAACATAGGGTCTAGGAGACCTTATAAGTATGTGAACATGAATATTCATGTATGTGTATAAAGAGATGATTCAGGATTCTGTTATCAATGTGCCTTGAGTTTTAGGTAAGTTATCTATTCCTAAACCTTTAATTTGAATCCCATAATTTCATGATTGATTTCAAAAAAAAATCTGTTAAAATATAGAAATTATATTTTAGGAAAACTTTCATTTTTATTTTATAAAATGCATTTACACTCACATTCTTTGTGTTACCTAGGAATTCAACATGGACTTCATTTGATTATGTATGTTTTCAAGACTTTTTCTAAATGTTTGATTCTGTAATTGTCCTATTGGTTTTATAAATGGTTTTGTAACCCAAAATTATTGGTATTTATAGTTTTAAAAAGTGAAAGTGATCATTTTAAAATAAAAATTCAAGTTTGTAACATTGTGAATTTTTTAAAAAAGTGAAAAAAAATCTCTTGAGGGAAGCTAAAATATTTTGAAATTTGATGTATTTGTAAAATTCATTATTTGTGATATGTTCATAGTGTAATGTCTTGTGAATTATTGTGATTTTATATAAGGGGCATACTCATGATGTTTTTATTTGAATAGAACATATTTGAAACAAGGTACCAAGGGGGAAGACTAGGTCTAGTATACTAAGATGATTTGCAAGGCTGAGGCCTAGTTCCCGCTAACATGATTTATGTTAAAACACTAACTAATCAATGATAACAATGGATAAATACCACTTGACCATATAATGTGATTCACCTTTTTTGGCTCATGTATGAGGGTGTTGTGAGTTTTTATGAATTTATAATCAAGGTATGAGGATCCTAGTACCCCACTAACCCTCTCTACATTGGGATTTCCTATGGTTATTTTTATCATTTATTCTTATTCTTATTTCAATTGTGTTGTTTTAGAACATGTTTAAAATAATAAAAATAACATTTAATTTCTTATATTTGGAGGATCCTAATGATTTTTTATTATTAACGTAAATATTTATTTATTATCATGAACCCTCTTGTATTTGATTTATTTAAAATCTATCATGATTTGGAGACTAATTTAGAAATTTAATAGAATGTGGGTTTATTTTAAATTAAATCATATTACATTTTAATAAAAGGAATTGAAAAACCTTATTTTTATATATCTTATTTTCAAAATCAAATGAATTGTTTTTCTATTCAAAATGTGTGGCATAGTGAAAAGTTTTTCAAGAATGACTATAGAATTTTAATACTAACACCCCTAGATTTTTCTTCACTTTTATATTAGGGTTATTCTTTCATCTCGGACAAGGTCACCATGGAGAGATGTTGGTTTAGTGGTTTTAGGTGACTAGTAAGGTTACATTGATATATGTCATGTTTCATTCCTTTTCTGCTACCAATTTAGGGGTTTTTGTTTTTATTCATTAAGCTATCTATTGATCATGGGAAAATCATTATCTACTATGTATTATTGATGAATTATGTTAGTTTCTACCATGGGTGTATTTGTAATTCCTTTAAGGCCTTGTTTTGGACCAATTTGGGTGAACAATTTGAGGTCGAGAATGGTTTGTTCCAAAAACAGTTTATCAGAATAGGTTAGCCTATGTTATTTTGGATGTATAGTAGTTTAGAGATAATATTGTAAGAATTTAGGTGTTTTTTCATGGGTAGGTACTTGATCACCACTAATTTAAAAGGACTCTCAATTTTATAGGGTGGTGTAAGATGGTTGTAATTGAACATTTTATCTAGGATCTCATATGTTTTTTAGGTTTTGGTATTTAAAGGAGTATGATGTTTTGATTTTTGAATTGGTGGATTATTTTGAGAAACACCAAGCTTGGGTGTGGGGTTTTAGAGGAATTGAATAGGGTGTGTGGATACTATACACAGTCTAGAATACTTTAGGAATTCCATTAAAAATACTTTAACAAGATCTGATTTTCTCACTTGGTTGAAGATTGGCCTGTCAAACCGTGCGACCAATCCATGTGTAGAAATTTTTCTGTAGTGATGTTGGTATTTTTTACTTGTTGAGTTGTTGGTTAATTTATTCTTTCTTAGGGTTGGATTAGAATTGTTTTGTGGTAATTTTATCTAGATTTTAGAATGATATCAAATATGAAAAAATGGTGATTGGTTTATCAAAAAATGGGATTTCAAAAATAAAAACATTGAATCTCTTTGAAATTGAAATCGGTTGTTTAGAAAAAAATCAATTCCGAATATCATTTTGAACTTTTGGAGGGTTGTGTGAAATGTGGAAAATGTTTCTTGGTAATTTGGAAATATTTTATTTTTAAATGATAAGGGGTGGTTTTGAAAATTGACTGGGAATGTTTTAAAGTGTTGTTTTGAAAGTGATTTTTCTAATTGACCCTTGGTATTAATATGGATGGTAACATATATGAATTTCTAAATTTATAATTTGGATAGTTGTTAATTAGTATGTGGGTGTGGTTGATTGAGAGAGCACTGATCAGTTCATATGTGAAACATCATGGAATACAAGTGGTGGGTAAGTGACCTCTTAAAGTTTTTTTTTCGTAATAATGGATTTAAAAAACATGGGGAATTTAAAGGGTATGAATGGTGTGAGTGGTGTGGGGTTTTCCATTGTGTGATTGGAGTTTACCTTTTTGGGCCTTTTGGTTTTGATTTGTTGGTAGTTTTTCAATGTGAATTTTGAGTTTATTTGTTCATTTGTGGATAATATGTGGAGTTTTGGATTGTGATGGGTTTTCCTTTGGTTCTATTCTTTTCATAGAGTATTTTTTATAAAATTCTCAGTGTGGAGTGGGTAGTTTTCCATTGTGTTTCCTTCCATGGTATTATAAGTGAATTTATTTCTTGAAACATTGTCCTCGTCACTTTTTATAGGTCTAATGAAGTAAATTTTAGGTGCTTGGAGTATTTCAATAAATTATGAACAAGTATTTTTCATGGATAATCATTTTAATGACTCTACCCAAATGTTGAATCGAGAGGTGGGGATGAAGCCTTCTCACACCATGGATTACACCTAAGTCTTAATTTCTTGTCTCCCACATCTAATAGCTGAATGAATAGAGTAATACCACTTTTTTATTTTTATAATGAGAAGTGTTTTCTTTTAGAGTAGCCCCTGAGTCTAAATAAGGGGATCTGTAAGTTGTGCTATTGAAAGAAGATGTTTTGTTCAGAGATCTCATTCTATATACTATGGGGTAGAAAATGCTTCTAGAAATACGTTCCCCATCCATATCTCTCTGAGTGATGATTTCACACAGTGGAAGAGAATCCATGTATGGTGGATTTTGACCTAACCTGTTTTCTTCGATGTCAGAGTGGAAACTATTTATGTTTCCCTTTATTGTGAATTCAATATTTTGAAACATCATTTTGAGAGATCATTGTGGTCTCATTTTTGGGAATTTCTATGGTTGTGCCTTATGGACATGAAATTTTGAGTGGTTTTAATTCTTTTGGGGTGGTTTTGGTTTTAGGTGGAACAGATTGGGTGATGTGTAAGCCTTGATAAATTATTAATTTGGGCTTGATCAAGTGCCTTGTTCAATTATCTGTGGTTGAACCCTTGACATGTAGTTGGGTGGTTTCATCAAGCATTTTTCTTAATGAAACCACCTTTCTAGTTAGATCCAAAATGTTGGGAAGAACCACTGCTGATCGCATTGATTACATATCTTAGGGTGCTTAGATGTGACATATGATTTTAGGGGTCAAACTAGTTTTAGGTGTTTAGTTACGATTTGATATTTGTTTCATCTTGGGAAATTATTTATTCTCTAGAAACATAAAATTGTTTGAAATCCGCATAGGGAAAATCCATGGTGATCCTAATATGATAATTTTTGTGTTTCCAACTCAGGATCCTAGGACACTGTAACTAGTGTCTTTCTATGATTCCACGTCACCTGACCCCAACAATAGAAGTTTAGTTGGAATGGATAATTTTTTAGTTAACAAATACTCGTGGAGATCCAAAAAAATCCAGGATAGGTTCTTTGTGGAACTATATTTTAGGGGTCCATTTGTTCCATTTTTGAGGATATGTTTTGAAATATGAGTCCATCAATCCTCATTTATTAATTTTACTACTCCTTTTTTGGGATATCAATGTTTACTGTTTTGGGTGAGAGAACGTTTTCAGTTTTTGGTCTTCAGGTGGGAGATGTTTTATTTTAATAGTTTTTAAATCATTACCTCATGCTTTATTCAATTGAATATATTTTTTAATTTCTGAGGGAATAAGTTTCATGGTGGTGAAAATTGTCACATAATGACCAGACACTTATCTGTTATTTTATTTATATTTTCCTTATTTTATCTAGGGCTTCATTGAGCATCTGTTCGGTTTGTTTGTAGGCCAAAATTTAAATTTTTGGAGGGTTTTATCTATTTATAGGTTATCTTTCATGCTTAAGTGTAACAATGAATTTCACTTGGGCCAGTTCCTTAACATATCCTTTTTTCATGACTTCCACATAGTTTTTCAAACCGTGCATAGCTCCCCTAGATTGTGCCAGGTCTTGGGTGTGTCAGGGGAAAAGAGAATGTGTTTTAAAATTTTGAATCCTATTATTGTAAACCATGGAATGGGTTTCTTAGCCTGGGAACCAGACATCAGTGTGTTGTCACATGGTTTGAAAAACCATGAAGCCAAACCATGTAGATATCCTAGTTTTTAAAAATCATGGGGTTTTCTTTTATTTTTTCTCACATTTGTTTCCCTTTTTAACTTAATGGATTATCATACATCATACCATACATACAGTATGTTCTCACACCCTTCCCTCTCTCAACCGGCCACCACCCATAGGGTCCCCACACACGTCATTGCTCTCTTCCCTCCCTCCCATAATCAGTATTTCCTATTGATTTCTTCATTATTTTTTGACAAAACCTCGAGGAATGGTATATTTTTTTCATCCTTCCCCTTTATTATGGAATTTGTCATTTTCCCTCTTATAGAATGTGATTTGACCGAGCCCTTGGAGTATTTGGTTGAGTGATTCTAACACCAGTTCTTGTTTTTAGGGGATACAATAGGTCTTGAGTGTTGGATTCAGGTGTATTTCAGCATTCAACCATAAAAGTGAATAATTTTGGTATTTTTGTTGTTCAAAACCATTTGGGTAGGATTTATTCTGCCATATTTATTTTTCCATGTTCTGTTGGGGGTCTCTTGGTGATTTGTTTGTTGATTGTATTTTTTAGTGGGTCTTGGTCTTCTTGAGGTGGTTTGAGTTACCAAAGTCAATAGAGACTTACATGTGTATGTATAGGTTGATATATATATATATATATATATATATGTATATGTACATTACCCATTTATATATATTCACTCATTGTGGTAAAAATATGTACACAGGGGTTAGGTTTGAATATATATATATATATATATGAAAATTCTGTATGTGTGTATGTCTAAAGGAGTATATGAATGTAAATCCATATATATAAGTAACCAATTGTTTATATTAATTTCCATGAAAACTTTTACATAAAGGATACATGTATATTTATTTATGTGAACATGAATATGCATGTAATCAGAAGAAGGAAGGACGCATGTTGTTATTGTTAAAGCACATTGAGTTTGAGGTAGGTTCCCTATGCCTCACCATTTTATTTTATTTCTATAATTTATTTATTGTTTTAAAAAATCATTGTTCCATTTTTATATAGATATTATATTCTATGAAAAGTGTCCTATGATTGTTGGAAATGATTTTACACTCACTACACATGTTTTTCCAAAAATTACATTGAGAAATTCCTTTATTTTAGAATGTATTCAGGCCAATTTTTAAATGAATGATGTCATCATTTTTTAATTGTTTTTATCACTGGTTTTAGAAATCAAAATATTTTGGAATAAGTTTTTTATAAATTTATTGTAATACTTCAAAAAAATATTGTTTTGTTTGGAACATGTAGAATGTTTTACGGAAGTGGGGAAAACCCTCTAGAGGCATGCCCCTTTATTTAGATATTTTATTTATGTGTTAATTGTGTTTTTTTGATATGTGTCTATTGAATATGATTTTTAAGTTTTGATATTGTATGGAAAGGGTTTACTAGTGATGATGAGATTAATATAGAGAGAATGTGAAATTGAGTACATAGGGGGAAAATTAGGTCCAGTACACTATGTGGATTTGTAGGGCTGAGGCTTGTTTAACCCCAAGCAGGATTACCATTACAACATTAACTAAATAATAATGATTTTCAGGACATGACCCACTATAGTATAACCTGTGACTCCCTAGGCCCACCTCTAATTGGAAAGGGGTTGGAGACCAAAGCTATGTAGGAATATCCAAAAAATGGGAGGCACTATCCTAATGTTCACATACAACATAAACATATCCAATCCCATAAAATGATTAAATGTAAAATAACTAAATAAATAAATGAATGCATCTATTATACAATGACCAGAGTAAGAATGCAATGTTTCGAAATATAAAAAATGGACCAAATAAAATTACAACCCAAACAGTAACTAATCCATCCAGCTCTAAGGGTGGGGACTATGGTCAAATGCAGGCCCCTAGAAAACTCATTGATCTAAGATTGAAAATATATTCTCCTCCTACTAAGAATCCTAAAAGTACACCATAAAAAGTTTCATCGTCATCGTAAGGCATCACACATGTGGAAGATCTTTTTCTGGGTGACTATAAAATACCCATTAGGAATCCTTAGAAACACTAAAAACAAAGAACAAAGTATAATTATCTTCATAAAATGATATAAAAATCAATGTGTATTATAAATAAATAGATTTACTTAAAAAAGACACTATGCCACAAGGCAGTCAAAACCAAATTCCCACCATATTATTTTTCAGGAAGAAACTCTTAGTCAGAGAGAATCAACTCCCTGATTTACGCGATCAATGGAAACTCTGTACCAAGAGATCACAGTCATTGAGACTATCCCCAGAAATCTCACAAGCCTAAGATTACCCTGATACTCATATAGAGGATAACACCTTGTACCGTTTGGGGACACCAATAACAAAATCTAGATCAACCCTCTATTTATGGGATCATATTACAATGATTCCAGAACACCTACAAATATGGCCTACAATATGGATGATTAATGCCTTACTCAACGAGGTCACACAAATTCCAAAAACCCCAAATATGGTATAATGATGATAGGGGATGACACTTTAGTCTCATAGAGGGAAAAAAAATCTATAAGATAGTCGACCACTATAGGAGATCAGAATCAAATATTATGGATGTAATGATACACATTACCCTAATGTAAATGGAGAAACGTATCACACTCAACCTATATTGGTCTAGACTAAAAGGAATGTAGAGTTATAAGAACCCTATACGGGGGGTACAGGGATGTACTATGGGTACACCGCATGTACAGATTTCCCTATGTCTACTTGTTTTGTAAATCCACTCATGGATTGTGAATATATGAACAAACATCGTGTATCCATTGTACACAATGTTTAGATATCACCCAAAAATTTCTTGTGTGCCATTGGTTGTCATTGAGTACTGATAGCCTGGTAAATGTAACATCTACTATATAAGTGGCATTGAGTGTGTCCATGTACATGGTGTTCCAATAAATGTGTACTTTTGGTTGTTTCCATGTACATCCTGAAGTACACATTGATCCATTACGGAGGAGTCACATAGTGTGTGACCAGGTCAGGGGGTGTGTGAAATTTAACATAGTGTAGTAACTGTGGCACCACATAGGGGGTACCACACGATTTATAATGTCACGTTACATGATTTGTAAACCCATATTTTATAGATCTTGAGGATCTTAACTACATTTCCTTTGCACAATGCATCTTTGACTATCCTTGACATAGACTATGGATTGGGGGCCAGTTTATCTTTTTCTTCTTGACCACCAAGAATCTGGGATTATAATCTACTAAGAAATAACTACATTGAGAAACTCGCACTATCCTACAAAAACTAGGAGAAACAAATCCTTCAAAACTATCATATATGCCTCTAAACATCCACAACCATTTTTACACCATGATGACACCACAAACCAAAAATCACACTAACTGTATTGATTTGTTTCATAGAATAATGACCAGAAAATGATCAAATAACATAAAATCATTGAACAACATTTCTATTATAATGCCTTTGATGAATTTTCAAAGAATAGGGAATAAAAAACATAACCCATAAGCTGTTTTGAATGGAACACAGAAATTGTCTATTTTGCCTTAATTCAATGCTGTAGAAGAAAAATAATAATGAGTAAAAAAATAATGAAAAATTTAATTCTATAGATGAAGAATTTATAAATTATTTTTGTGGAATTGATCCTCTTTCATCTTGGAGTAAAAAAATATCAATATCACCATATGAATCATTCCTACTGGGATTTGGAAAGATCGCCGATAAAGAATTTCGTGTATCTATCATTGATGATATCCAAAAGCTCCATTTGTGCAATGATCCTCGATCCAATCTAGACCAGAAGTCGATTGACCAAAATTCGCTTTTCTAGTGTTCTCAAAGTCTCCAAGGAGTAGAACCCAACCCTAGGATAAAACCAATAACCATGTATTTATTATAAAAACTAGTCACTACATCAAATTAAATAAATTAAATTAAATAATGAATTTAATTTATCTTTTCAGCACCCGTGATGATGATTCCAAAAACTCCTCGCGCAGAAAAAGGAAATGTCACACATATGGTAAAAAACACTTTCTAAACTCAAATATTCAAACATATTTTATAGAACTAAATTTTTATTTTTATTCTCCTTTCTATCAAAACTGTTCACATGTGTTATTTAATATATTTAATATATTTAATATATTTCAAACATTTATTCTAAGACTACCAAGGCTCATAATCACATTCCATCTCTACTACTATTCTTTAATATAAATTATATAATATCCATAAATGATATAAAAAAATATGAGTCATTAAATTCTTCCCACCATTTGGATATTAGTCCTGAATAGAGAAAACCCTAATAAAAAAGATGAGGGTATTAGGATTGCATCTAGGTCTCCCACTCCTGGGTGTTATTTTAAAGATTCACATGATGCCACCAGAAATACACTAAGGGAAACAATTTCCCATAAATGATAATATTTTTTAGATCCTTTATCTCTATTGGATACTCTGTTAATGTGGCTGTATCCTTGATGTCTAGCTCAACCCAGTCAATAACATGCATTGGTATATGCACATACCCCTTCAGCTATGACATGTGGAAGAATTCATCTACCCAGTCTAACTATGATAGTACCGGTAAGTGTTATTCCACCTCACCAACTGTACACAATATTTGGAAAGGACCAATTAATCTCAAATATAACATTCCATCATGGACAAATATTCTCCGTCCACATCGATGTGAGACCCACACGAACACATGGTCTCGCCCTCAAACACCAGAGGTCTCATTCATCAGTACGGATAAGAATTCTGATGGATCTACGTAGTCGTCATCCACTCCTCAATGATCTAAACCTACTCTGTAGGAGTTCTCACCAACTACCATCCCATGAATTATCACTCTCCTGGATCAGTCCAACAATGTATTTAACTATATGGTCACCCATAGAAAACCTCAAATGGTGAAATAACAATGGTTTAGTGGAAGATTTTGTTGTAAACAATCTTTACCAAGTGTAAATGACCATAAAAACTATGACTAAAGTCCAACATGTGTGCATGTAGCATTTTCTACAAGAACTTAGTGCCTCACTCAGCTTGGCCATATTTCTTGTGGTGAAACTCTTTGATCAAACAAAAATGAGTCCCAAAAACCAATTTTAATAATCTCCATAAGTGTGATGTGTATTGAGTTTCATGATATGAAACAATTGTTTAGGGATCTCCGTGGAATCTAATTTTCTCTTGCAAGAAGAGGAGTCACAAGCTCTCTAAAAACGCTTATCCTGGTGAACCAGGAAGTCTGTCAACTTGGTGAGGCATCATATGATCATATAGATGGAATCATTTCCCAAGGGTATACCTATTTGACCCATTAATAATTCAACATATTTCCCTTCCCACTTCCTATATAGTACCTCAAGGGTTTGGGATTAATATAAAAGAACTTGGTGCTCGACCTCCACCTACTGACAAGTGTGGAATATTAGGACAAACTCACTGAATCCTTTCTTTAGGAATGGCCAACAAAACTTATGTTAGAGTCCCTAGTTCATATCCTTCCACTCTAATATGTGACAACAAATGGATTGTGTTAAACACAGACCTCACCTCCCCCCACAACATCAAATATACCTTAATTCTTCCTCTTAAAAATTCAATGTGCTCCCAACCATGAAAATATCTATAAAGAGCATGTATGATGGATATAAGAGTGTGTAAAGTGACAGAGTTAGTATCTCCATGATGAAAATCAATGAATCACTATAAAATAAATTGGGAAACATCCATCGATTATATATATGAAGAACCATCCCATCCTACAATAGACAACTCTAAATAGGATAACTTCTTTGATGCCTCATTAAGCAAATAAGAAAAAGATCTCCTATTAAGGGTGTAACAACCAAAAATTTAATCAATGAAATATCTTCTTTATTGTAGTAATTTCAAAAATTATAATCACATAAAAACACATTAGGAAACACAACCCCATATCAGGCTTAAATGAACTTCTACATCCTATGTGTCCTTTAAACATTATCATGCCAGTTAGGTGATTTGAATTTTGAAAATAAGACATATATAGTTTTAATTAATAAGTTGTTTGGAGTTTGATAGGAAAAAAATAATTTTTATGAATAGTAACATACCCTTATGAATAGAAATTCTACCCTTATGAAAAGGAATATGACCATTGTGAATAGTAAATAGACCAAGTGTATAGTAACCTTACCAATGATAGTATAAATAAAATGTATCTGTCCTATAAGTGAAAATATGATATAATTAAATTATAGTGTTGGTATTTTTTGGAATTATACATGTTAAAAAATGGAAAGGGTTAATTTTGGAATTTTTTCCATAATTCTTAATTTTTCGTCAAGAGGGAAAATAAATAATTTGAAATATATACTAAATAAATGTTTTTTTTCCTCAAGCATGAGTCACATCTACTATAAATGGACATTGGATCAAACTTACATTCCATATTTACTGTATTTAGTATTGGAATAATCACTATTTCTTATCTTGAGGAGTAATAATAAATTAATGAATATAATATTGAGAAAACCCCCCTCATCTCCACTATAAATACCACCCACCCAACGTTATTTCCTCACACCACTCAATGATTATGCCTACTCCATAATTATACTAAAATATCTTCCCCCAGAACCTCCCCCACATCCTGTATCCCTTATTCTAATAAAAAAACCAAAACCTCTTCCATAAAGATTCTCTCAATGAATATATATTCCAAAAGTAATTTCTCTCTCCTTTGTTAAAATTTCCATTCAAATTTCATTTCATTTCCTATCCTCAACATCTATTATCAAAATGTCATGATAACTCTGATATTATTGATATAATAGTATTTTATCATGTTAATGTAATATTATTAATAATACTCCTCCCTCTATCTCTTTGATTATAAAAATGAAATTATCCCCTATGATGTGTTAATATACCAACATCATCGGTGATGCACATCCATTTTCTTTTAACTCCTTCATATATGTCAATAAAACCATTAAATGGTTGAAAACCGATTTTATTATTTATTTTTGAACCCCTTTTGTGTTTTGAAAAAAAAAATTTCTACCTAATTGTAAATGATGAAACAAAACATGTTTATTATAATCCAAAAACCACCAAAATTATCCTAAGACGATCATAATTAAATTTTATCTAATGACTCATCATAATTACCAAATTAATTGTAAGATCATTTAAAAACTTATTATATCAATAGTAGTATGCAATAGAATTTTTTTATTTTTATCAATGTTCGACAAGAACTTCCATTCATGTGTACAGGTGTACCGTTCGTGGAAACTAATAAAAAATACTCATGAAAAATGAATTTCTACTCTATAAAAAATCCAAAGGCTTATAAAAGAATATAATAAAACTATAATGAATCATAATCGTGTATAAAAGGTTCATAAGTTGTTAATTAATGAATTAAATGTGATTATATTGGATATTAATGTGAAGAACATATTCAGATACAAGGTAAGAAGAATTCCCATACCCAACATTCTTTCATCGGGTTTTTCTTCATTAAATCAATTTTTAGTTTGGTTATTCTTAAAAAAATAATTTATTAATCATTATAATACCTTTTTTGGGATATACATGTTTTCTATGGATGATTATGATAAACAAATTGTTTTTTAATAGAATACTTTTTTCAAAAACAAATTACTTCGCACTCAAGTTTGATGGTTCTTGTATGCAGTATGTTATTACCTCTTTCATTTGGAAAACCAATGTTTATGATTTTAGGATTTATGAAATGAAACCTATTCGTTTACATGTGTTATTTATATCCATGATTAATTTAAGTTCTATGTGGATTGCCTGATAATGTTATCATTATGATGTGACGGGTGAACCTGAAATTATATAGTGTAATATTGATGTTATGATGTGACTAGTGAACTTGTAATAATAAAGTACTCCAATGCATTGTGTAATGTGATGAATCTCATGAATTAATGTTAAATATGTGTGATCATGATTCTATCATTGTTCCCATCTATGTGTGGCAGTTAACCACTGAGACAGAAGGTTTTATATTTATGCATCACCACATTCCAAGCTATTATATAATGCCTCGCCTCATGATTATGATGATGATTTTGTGCTTATTTTTAACATATGTTTCATTTTTTCATTTTATTATCTATTTTTTTAGTGGTATTTTAGATCACCACTTTTATGTATATCCTCTAGGGACTACTTGTTCGAAGGAGAAGTTAAGATCAGAAAAGATGCTAGAGAAAAAGGATTTAAATAAATGTGTTGTGTTGTAAATGTTATGTAAGGTCCTGATTTTCCAACGAAACTAAAACTTTAGACCCTATATGTGTATTGTTTTTAGGTTTTTTATAATTAAAATTAGGGAAAAGTAATTTAAGAAATGTAGGGTCACGATAGTTGGTATTAGAGGAACAATCCAGCTAATTTCATAGTTATGATTAGCGAAGCTTAGTGAAAACCTAAGTATGAGTCTAAGAATTTGTAAGCACACAATAAGTATTTCTAAATGTATTGATCCCATTAGATATCTTTTTATAATTAATTGAACAATGGAAGAAATAATCTATTCATGATTTTTTGAATTGTGTTTTCTTCTCACCTTTTATATTTTAGATAGTATAGGGAACTAGGAGAAACCATGCCAACAATCCATGCAAGGAAAAATTAAGTGATTTCCCGAATAACATCCCCATTGATTTGGGAGGTAGAATTAAATACATCATGGTGATGTTCAGACAGTTCGGTCAGGATATGAACTATAACCTTAATAATGTGGAACATCCCCCTTCACCTAATAGGTATCAACTAACTATTTAGTGTTTTATGTTGCAATGACCACTGATGTTTAGTGGATCTTCTGATCCACTAGTTGCGGAATAGTGGGTGAACTTTATGGAGAAGATATTTTCTGTGTTACACTATTTTGAGACAGATAATGTGAATCTATTTGCAAATAATTTCGATAGAGAGGCCAACCAATGGTCATATTTGATTATGAACACCAAGTCGAGAGATGAAATTGAATATATGGAGTTGGAAGACTTTAAGATAAGGTTTCATAACAAGTATTTCCCACAAAAAAAATTTATGAAGAAGGAGATAGATCTTATAGAGATACAGAAAAAGGATTGATAATCTGTATCAGCCTATAAATCATATTTTACAAGGAATTTAAGGTACACATCATTATTTTTTATCCACAATGATAGAAAAATTTATAGATTCATTAGTAGATAAAAAACTCACCTTCGAAAGTATCTCGTAATTCGATACTTTGGGAGTTATAAAGAAGTTGTTCGATGTTCTCTCAAAGAGGATATGGAGTTTGGAGAATGTTCCCTTGCCTATGGTGATATTAAACTAAAGATGGATATTCATGTCTGGGGATATTATGAGAAAGGTGGATGGAAAACTCAACCACCCATATGTTAAAAAAGATGTAAAAAGCAGCATAGGAAATTCTTCAATGTGAGGGGGAAATGCTTCAAGTGTGAGAGATAAGGCCGCCAAGCTCAAGAGTATCAAAAAGAAATTATAAGGAAGCCAATAATGGTGGAGGAAAAGAGAGCACCACCAATGGTCCAATGCTACAATTATAGGGATCAAGGGAACTATGAAAGCTGGTGTACTAAACCTCGTGCCCTTGAGGGCAATCATCGTCATCATCCACCAAAGATAGATGATAAAGGGAAGGACTATTCCATCACTACTGCAGAAGTTGAGAAATAGAATGAATTCATAAAAGGTACATTTACTATTCATTGAAGAATGAAAAGTTTTATTTTTTTGGTTCTGTATATGTAATGACTCGGTTATGAGTTCAGCTGAAAGGTGCCCCATTCCAAATTGGTGTCATGGCCTCAACTGCATTCCCCAAATACCAGAGGTTTCTTACTAGCAGTTAGGGTGTTGGGTGTGATAGTAGGAAAACTAAACCCTCATTGGCATAGTAACCCAATGAAATAAAAATAATATACAACAACAGAAGTAGTAGTATGATAGTATAAGTAAACAATAGAAGACGAAAGGTAAATAAATAATCGATCATATATATATATATAAATGATTAATTCCACATATATCTAGGAAAACATCCAAACAATTCATAATGCTGGAATATAGTAAAAAACCAATGTAAAGAAGAAAACAAGTAAACACTTGCTACATCACAAGCCTTAGCTTGGTCTCATGCTCTCCGAATCCACAATGATCAAGTACATAAAGTAAAAGGGTGCTTAACCTTATCTAAACCTACAGCAACATAACCAGTTTGGTCCCAAAATCATGAATGAAACTGGGTGTAAGATTAATCACAGTAGGAAACCACCCAAAGATCTGTTCCTGACTTTAAGTGAGTGTATATGGCAGGAAATATGTAAAGTGGACCAATAAACATTAAAGTACTCAAAAAGTAAACAATCCTATTGTTTCAACTACATCCATTTACATTTATTAAGTAATCAAAAAAAAATCACAAGCAACCCTCTGGGAAGTTCTCACATTATAAACCCTCAAGTTCAACCTGGACAAAGACTCTCTAGGGAAGAAATCACTATCAATTCCCCCTTTGGTCTTATAACATTAAACTATATATACTCTGAGGAAGCAATCAATGTCCAATTCCACATGCGGTCTCACAATGTCGAACTATGGACACTCTGAGGGAGAACTCACGTCCACCCCATATGGTCTCGGAATTTGAATGTATAACATAAACTCTGGGGAAGCCCTCAGTGTTGATTACCCATATGGTCTAACTACACCAGGATCTCACATCCCTATGTTAGAAATCGTGAATAAATTATATCAATGATCCAAATTAAATCTCAACTTCTACTTGGATAAATAACTACAATGCATTTAACAAGTATGCCAGATAATAATCAATTCCATCCTAACAGCACTAGGCATTGAAATAAAAATTTCCTAACAAGCAGTTTTAGACCCAACAACCAATATCAAACAAATAGGAAATAACACATCCAATGCAAGGTAATAAACCATAATCATAAACAAACACCCCCACTCAAGTAAAAAAATAATAACAGGTAAAAACATGGTTAAATTATTGAAACATACAATACACTAAACTTTTTCATTGAAAACGTTTTTCACATATAAGTCAAATACATACACATAAATATGCAAACTACCTACCTCGATGTTGTACAATCGATATAGTTGAACATAAACATTTGAATCAACCTAGAACATCGTATATTTAAAAAAACATCAAAACTACTCAACCGTGGATATATCAAAAAAGAGGAGAAATCAAAAAACAATGCTCTAGATGAAGGAAAATATCACCGAGGAAATTCCAATGCCATGGACGTTGTTTGATTCAGAGAATGGAAGATAGATTAGTGGATCTAGGAAGAATCAGTGATATCCATCGCTCTTGGATGAGAAAAAGCCAGAAGAAGTCAGTTCTTCTAATTAGACGCGACCACAATCCTATATAACAAATAAAAATAAAAATACACAGATTTTTACCTAAGGGGTACACGGAGTGTATAGGCCTTTATTGGGATCCTTTTTAGGTGGTCTCCATGTCACCCCACATGGCCCTGTACTGGTTGTTACATGGCCAGTACACGACTACATGTGGCAACCAGATACCCATCGTGTACTCCTAAGTACACATCATGTACTCCAAAATTTCGAGATTCTCCTGTTTTCTTCTAAAACACTTGAAAAATATATTCATTCCCAAAAAAAGAGATGGGATATTAAAAAATTCACCCTTAAATAAATTTATCACTGAATTTCCCTAGCATGGTGTCGATAAAGAAGAATCCTCACACATCTCCAGACACTGTGATCGTACGTAAGCCTCCATCTCCCATATATCATCCTATACACGACCATGTAGCCATAACACCCGTACCTGAGGAACCGACCATCCATGGAGAACATTATTTTAGTGATCAACAATCTAGATAGAATGGTTCTCAAATGATGTGTCCACCTCCAACTCAACTTCCTTGGGATAAAAAACATGAGATAGTTCTTAGAAGTAATGTCGTAGATGTGAAATGTGGAAGACGTTGTGCACATCTCGGTACCTCTGAGGTAACTGTATCTAATAGGCAAATGGACCAAATCTCTCCAAAACATTAAATGACTTGACATATCTCAGAGAAATCTTACCCTGTCTCTTAATTCTCTTATGTCCCAACCTTGCTGTGACATGTATAAAAACCTAATCTCTAACCTTGAACTCTAGTAGTCATCTTCGTCGATCAGCATAAGTCTTTTGTCATGAATGTGCATTATCCATCATCTTCCTAATAAAATCTAACTTCTTTGAGGTCTCTTGGACATGATTAAGTCCCAACATAGCTGCCACTACTACCTCTAGCCAACATAGGGGTGATCGATATGTCCTACCAAACAATGCCTCATAAGGTGCAATCTATTTAGTTGCTTGAAAACTACTATTGTAGGAAAACTCCACCAGAGGTATGTGCTTCTCCCAAGAATCTCTAAAATCTAGGATGCATGCTTGAAGAATGTCCTCTAGCAACTGAATCGTATGCTCGTACTAAACATCCATTGGGGGATGGTAGGTAGTACATAGAAGTACATATGTACACAAATCCTGATGTAGTCCATGTCAGACCAGAGGAGTAAAATGGGCATCCCTATTTGAAACGATGGAGTGCCGAACCCCATGTAAACATACAATCAATCATATATACAGCCTTCCCAGATCATCGATACTGAATTTATCTTTGAATGGAATGATGTGTGAAACATTTTTTGATTTGGTCGATGACAATTGAAAATGCATAATTTTCTCAAGGTGTCCTTGGTAATCCTGTCACAAATTCCCTCACGAAATCATTCCACTTCCACTCAGAAATGGGTAACCACTGCGAAACCCGTATAAGTTTCTGATGCTCTGCCTTCACTTGCTGACATGTGGAACATCTCATCACAAAACCAGCAACATCTCTCATCATACTCGGTAACCAGTACTGACAGTGTAGATCTCAATACATCTTGGTGACACCAGAATGAACTGCCAAACTGAATAATGAAATTCCAAAATCTGGTCCCCATGTATGTCTGTTGGCACCCATACACACCCTTGAAAGTGAAAGATCTCATCCTCACATATGGTACATCCATGAATAGGGTCCTCCCCTAACACACTCTCCCATAGGAATTGGACATCTGAATCTAATAGATGCCTCATTATCACTCGATCAAGTAGAGTACAGGTAACAACAACATAAGAAATAAAAGTCTACCATTGTCTATCATAGACCTCCAAATGCATATCAAGGAAGAGAGCATTAAGCTGTCACTCACTGTTGGCCTCCTAAACTGTCTATATATGATTCCTCATGATTAGTATATCAGCCATTAGGTTTCCTTTCCCACGCGTGTAGGAATTCTCAAATTCAATGGACTAAAAGGTACTCAACTCACCTTCATTGTCTCAACTATTGATCATGCTAAGTGAAGATGTACATGATAATTTCTTGGTCATTTAAAACAATAAAATTCTCTCCCAATAGATAATGTATCCCACTTTATAAATAATGATCAACTGCATCCAACTCAATATCATGGGTCGGTTAATTCTTCTCATTTGTCCTTAACTATCGAGACTTGTATGCAACAAATAATTCCCCTTGAAAATTACTACTCCCATCCCAACACATGAATCCTTAAAGTAAAAATTATAGATATTTACAAGCTCTGGAATAACTTGTATTAATGTCGAAGTCAACCTCCCCTTCAGCTACTGAAAGGTGTAATCATTAGAATCTTTCCACATGTACTTCACACCCTTCTTAGTTAGGCCCATCAGTGGTGCTGCTAAGAGTTAAATGGCATGTATAAAACCTATGTAGTAACCATCCAACCCTAGAATACTTCGTACATTAAAGAATTTATTCAGCTGATCCAAGGAAACTACTTCTCTCACTTTCTCTGGGTGTACTGATACTCATATCTCTGAGATAAAATGACCCAAGATGTGAGTCTAGTCCATCCAAAAGTGTCATTTTTAGAGATAAGTGTATTATTGATGCTCTCCTAGTGTACTCAAAATGAACTCATGATATGCAGCATGGCCGGGTCGTGTTTAAGAGTACACCAATATATCAACCACAAAACCACCACAATGGAATCTATGTATGGATATAATACTAGGTTCATCAGTTCCATAAATACTTCAGGCACGTTTGTGAGACCAGACGAAAAAACCATATACTCGTATAGACCATACATTCTCTGAGAATATGTATGAGGTATATCACATGGTATAACTCATAACCGATGATATCCTAATCTCAAGTCAATATTTGGGAACAATTGAGATCCATGAAGCTGATCAAATAGATCATCGATCCTTGAAAAGGGATATCCATTATTGACTATTAAATGGTTCAACATCCTATAATTCACACAATGTATAAGGGTTACATCCACCATCTTCACAAACAAGACTGGGGAATCCCAAGGAGAAGTACTAGGTCTGATGAAACCCTTCTCCCATAACTCCTCTAACAACTTCTTGATATCTTGTTACCCTGGTGTATCGATCCTGTAAGGAGGAATGGAAACTGGTGCTGCTCATGTTAGAAGATCAACATAACATTCTACCTCTCTCTTCAGAGGAAAAATTGAAAATTAATTTTGAAATATATCACTGAATCGATCCACCACTAGAGGAATATACATCTGTGAATTCCAATGGTCATCCAAATACTAACAAGAAATATTGGTTGTAACTCCTCCCAACCCATGATGCTTGGGTCCCTCTCTGCACACCTGGTCATCCCATTATCTCTTATGTAGAGTCAATTCTCCCCTCGGTGAAATTAAACTCACCCTTCTGTGATAAGAATCAACAAAATCCTGGAAGGTAACTAACCAGTCCATTCTCAGAATGAAATCATAGAACGTAATCTCAAAGACTTAAAGGTCCCACAAAAAGTGACACCCACCAACCTCAAGAAGACACTCCTTGCACAGACATACACTAGCATTTCTAGTCCTCAACAGAGTGTCTAGCATCCAGATATCATAAAAAAGTAAAAATATAGAGCCCAAGGCTCTCCACAACCACAACAGATATGACGCTATGGGATGCCCATATATCGAAATGTGATGAAGCTAAAACAAAGGAAACTAGATTCATTCCTCCAACTATAGGGGTAAGGGATCCTACTCCAGATGGGTCTGCTCTATAGCAAAAACCTGACCTGCACCCCGACCCTGTGAAGATGTCAGCGATCCATGAGATGATCCAGCCTGTAGCTATTGAAAACCCTGTGTTTGACCGCCACATCCATGACCTCCACCTTGGCCAAAACAGCTGAAATAACTCTAGTTCCCATATTGAGGAGAAATTAGTGGTCCTACTAATGAACATGGAGTCATAGTAGAACTCCTATCACCAACTGTTGGTGATAAAATCTGACAGAAATGTTGAAGATGACCCATCCTACATCATGATCAGCACTCAGTTGGGTCTCTTGGAAAATGTGACCTGGTATGACTGGTATTCCCGCATTGGTATCATACCACATTGCTACCTAAATATGCATTCCACCTAGTCAGATTTCCAAGTGTATCATATATACAATGGTTCCTTAAATTAGTATGAGGGGTATTAACTCTGGAATCCAAGATGCCCTGGCTCCCAACCCCAGAATCCTTGAGGTTTTTCTTTGAGATCAG
This sequence comes from Viscum album, assembly GCA_963277665.1. NCBI lineage: Eukaryota > Viridiplantae > Streptophyta > Magnoliopsida > Santalales > Viscaceae > Viscum > Viscum album. The sequence continues at coordinate 192,728,553 of OY728126.1, forward strand.
GGCCATGTTGACTATAGAAGTGATGGAATTCAACCTGAACATGTTCATCTGATATTGGATGTCATGTCTATGACCATCCTTAAACATCCTTCCCATTAATAACTCATCACCCCCTGGAATGGGTGTGAAGTGATGCATCACTGTGAAGCTAGAAGAAAACACCATGACTGATAGAATACCTTGATCCAAAATCATGAACTCTCAGGCTCAGTCATCCCTCAATGTCTCTGGGTAGAAGTAATCAAATAAGGCACACTAGAACTCCTCCCAATCCATAACCTGATGGAACTATTCCTGTGATATCATAGCCTACCATCTCATGGAAGAATACTGAAGCTTGTACATACCAAGATTCACCCTCCTCTCTGGAGGTGTCTCCAGATGCTCAAAAATTGATAACATGGCTTCTAACCATGACTCTACAGCCTAAGGTCCTCCATAACCAAAGACTATGAGAGGATACTACTACTGAATGACACCTGTTAACACTACAATAGAAAGGGTATGATGTGGTGGTCCTCGGAAAGACTTCATAAACCTCATGATGCTTTCTTGGAACTGTGAATCGGCAACTGTATCCAGAATGATGGATGGTTCCAAGAAATGCATGATTGGGGGATATGATGGTACTCCTGAATTAGTCATGATTGGTGTCTAATCACTTCCCTTAATCTGTAGGACAACCGGAGGATGTCTCAGTGGCATGAAATTACAACTTTAACCACAATAATTAGTGTTTAATATTATCAAGGATTGAAATTAATAAGTTCATTAAAAGAACAAGGTAAGGAAAAAAATAATGTTTTACAAAACATGGACACAGAACATGTTCCCTAAATCCTTTACATGGGCATGTTCTTTTGGAAACACTGGTCATGTAAAACCCCATACACAAAGTGTATTCTATTTGGACACGGCGTGTACATGAACTATTTTTTCCTATTCGATATCTTATATATGATTAAACCCCACGTTTCACCTAGAAAAAAACTACATGGTGTTTTTATTCTAGAAATAGTGTTTAGTAGAATGATTTCAATGACTCGGGTTGTGGGTCACATATTTGAAGACACGGTCGAATATACATGATGTGTATTGATGGGAAATGTAAAATCCCTGGAAAATAAAGAATCTTTCATTTTAATATTTATTAATATTTATAAATTAAATATTAATTTATTTTGAAGGGGATACAATATTCAATGGCGTACATGACAAGCCACAACAGGTTTCTTTGAAACCTTACGTTGTACACTGATAATATAATATTATTATTTCAAATGGTAGTTAACACCTAGTTGTTGAATTGGTGGGAATTAATAGAAACAACTTAAATATAATACTATATGTTAGTTAAATGTTTTTATATTCATCCAATAATAGTTAGAGGCTTAAAATGTAAATGAATCTAATTTTAAATAAAATTTACTTTAAAAGAGTGATTAACTTTTGAGAGAGAACCCTTTTTAAATCATGCTTTTCTCAATATAAATATTATATTTGACAAAATAATTTCCATATATAGAATTGGGACATAAAAATTTTACTTTCGATGAAATTTTGATATTTTTCTGATAATGTTCATTTTTAATGAATAGTGAAAAAATAATGTATTTTAATTCAAAACTACAATTTATTAAAATTTATTTATATGGGTAGATTAACTTTCTAATTGGTTTTAATGATTAAATATAATATATTTTTACCATTTAACCCAATGTTGGCCATAGGAAGTAATTTCTATTTGAAAATGGACATTAACATGTATCAATATTTTGATGGTTATTATTTCATAAAAACGCGATTTTTTGTTTTGACAATGATAATTAATTATAAAATTAATTAATAAAACTTCTATGTAATGAATTTGGAAGAATAGACAACATTTTGTAATTTGGAATATCAAATTTACCTTCGATCTATTTTTTTGAATTTTTCTGAAAACCATTAATTTTGGTAGAATAGTAAAACCACTAAGTAGTAGTTAAAAAACTAACTTCTGCATTTAATTGATATTTTAAAGCTTCTAAGAATTTAATTTAAAAATTCGACACACATGGTTTTCACTAGTACATAAAATTTGGTTCTATAGGATGAAAATAATTTTTGGAAAGTAGTAACTTTTGACTTTTATTAACCATGATTAAAGATAATTAGGGTAATTTAATGTCAAAATAATGTTATAATAATAAAAAATTACCTTGAAACTTGTCCTAACCTTATTTTATGTGTGATGGCCAACCAACACAATCCATGGGTCGATTTTGGGTCACCATGGAGCCACTTGGGTAGGATAATGGCATTTATAACTTTTATATTTAAAGTGACAAATAAAAATGTCATAAACATGTATTGTTTTATTATTTCTTTCATTGAGATATATATGTTATACTTTTGAATGTAAATATAAATTGAAAATATTGAAATATTTTATACATCATCATATTATTTTATAATTTTTAGACATCAAATAAATAAAATTATTGATGACCCAATGATGATGCAGTGTTTACGTCATTAATAGAGGATTTCAATAATTAAGAAGATAAAAATTAACAAAATATCCAAAACATGTCCAATTTTTATTTGATGATTTATTCCTAACATGGTCCACCTTATCTTTTACTATAATGATTTTTGGTCCTTTAGAAACCTAAAATCATTATATAATAATATAATATTTTTTAACTTTTCAAAAGAGCCCCTCTTCTCCTTTATAAAAAGCCCTCACTTTCTTCCCATTTCTCACACATCTCAAGCACTTGGCTCATCCAAAATATCATCCAATAACTTACCAATATCCCTATTTTCATCCCATAAGGCTTACCCTATGTAGAAAGCACTTCAAGAAAACCCTTTTAGGTCAATCCAAAGGGAGTTACCCAATTTAATGGTAACATCTCCTCTTAAGTTCTTTTGTTTTATTTTACTTCTCTAACTCCATAAACTCTTTTTGTTACATTTTTTATAACAAAAAAATAATTATAAATATACAAGGATGTTTTCATGAGATGTATTCCAGATAAAATTACCCACATCTCCATCTAAATGGTAAATAACATACTGTTTCAGTGGACAGTGAACTACTGCCTCACGATACGATGATTGTTCAGTTATCTCCAACCACCTATGATGGAGGACATTATGATTTAACTTTATCTAAATATGATATATATTATATTTATTATATCTTTATTCTTCTGTATTTCCCTTTTTATGTCATACCATTATGGTTCCCATAATGGGTAAACGTGATAATTACATTAGAGTAAGTGTGAACTACCACCTCCTCAATGTGATATGGATCATTTTCCCATATGTGGAAAATATAAAGGATAGTATTTATGAACATATGTAAGATGTATGAAATTAAAATTATACTTAAATAATAATATACCTATGAGTCACTATGTTTTCATTTCATTAAATTATGAAATAGAAATGAATGTAGCATTCAGGCGTACGTACGGCTTACCGTCTCCATGAACAATGCATTTCATTTCTTATCTTCAAATGTTATGTACTATTATAAAGAAATATATATACTAAATATATATGATATATATTAAATCTAAATTATGAATATAATTATGGAGATAATGTACTTTTGACCACATGGAAAATTTATAATCATAAGAAGTTCATTTTTTACTCAATTTCTGAACATTGACAAAATGTCCGATATAAGAACAAATAATTAACTAATTTTTATATCAAGGTAATAAGTAATATAAAAGGAATAATAAATTTGAAAAATTTTCTCATGAAATTATAAAATAACTTATGTTTATTATTCAGGAAGAACAGGGAACATACGAGTGAGTCAAGTCAGACAACGAGGTAAGGGATTCTTATCTCACTATTAATTCCATGATATTTCCAATGTTGACCACTTATTTATATTGTGTGGTGTATTGTGTAATGAAATTGGATATATATTATCAGGACTCCATTTATATTCATCATATTCTATGATTCTTTTGGTGTTTAGTAATTTTTGGTCATACAATTTGATTGAATACAATGTGGTAAGGGATTTTCATATGACATTTTATTCCTGTGAGATTCAGGGTATATTTGCCACAATTTCCTTTTTAGTAGTGTATGAACTTCCATTATTGTAATATTTTGTTAATATAATTTAATTTATTGGTATTTAAATATTCATTACATGATCCTTTTTTCATGGTGTGTACATTTCAAATGTAACCAAAATGGTAAGTGAATCTTTCACCCTCCTCTTTTAAGTCATGACTTACATTGTGTTATGTATTATAGTTTCATTTTATTAAGTGGGGGATTGTTATTATATTCCATTAAAAAAATATATTTAATTTCCAAATTATTAGAGACCATTTATGCTCTCATCAGTTGATTTTATGAATTTTTATGTGACGTTGTTAGGCTGCGGAATTTTCGTAAAAGAAATTGTGTTTTCTATTTCTTCTCAAGTTTCGTTTTCATTTGGTGTGTCATTAGAATATCCACACCCTGATATTATTTCTTTTCATTATGTCCATATTATTCTAAATTATTCATATATTGATGGGATAAATTTTTCCCTACTATTTTATTATTTTCAAAAACAATGTTATATAGCTATTTTGATGCAGAAATTTCATCTCCAAATTTCTCTCTCATTCTTTCCGGAAATTCTGTTATTTTATATATGTGAATTCCCATACATATTTCATTTCTATGGGTTATCATAGTTTCACAGAAATAATATATTTAATTTTAGAATTGACATACATTTAATCCTCACTCCCTTACCAAGGGCTATAAATGACATAATGATCTTATTTTTAAGAACTTTTAAAATGTCACGATTTTGAAATGAACCTATTTCATTTATTATCTATGGGTTATTTATTAAATTTTTGATTATGATCTACGGGTATCACATTGAGGTAATGAAATATTTATGGCGAGACTTGATACATCTCTAATGCATTGGGTAAAAAATTAATCTCTAGAGATGACAAGTTTCACGATTCCTTGGTGAATAACCTTGGAAATTTTTATGACACATTGGGGATGAATCTTGGTGATATGATCATGAGTGTCTAAATGAAATGTTTCAGCCACTTATTGAAGTTATAATTCATGTTATTTTTATTATTATATTCCTATTCTTCCATTTCTAATTGCTTTATGATTTATTTCATGTTCTTATTAATATTTATCAAGATCACATGTCAACAGTTTCACAAGTTTTCCTTATTATGCCTTCTGCTCACCCTTTCCTTTGATGTATGTCTCAAGGTTATGGGATGTAGTAATTGTACGGAGAATGAACTTATTATGAAGCCTTATAGGTGTATTAAAATGATTTTTTATGTTGTTTTAATGTATTATGTTCCTCATTTTCAAGACACTAGACTTTAAAGATCCTCTATATGTAAAATGTAATGAAAATTTATGGTATAAAAAGGTGGGATGCTATAGGTGGTATCATACGATAGTTTAGTTATTTAGGGAAATTAGGCTCTGAAAAGTTTTGGAAAAAACCTATAAGAAATTTTAAATATAAGAAAACATCCTTGTATTTTGTTGAGTATTGAGTAAGTGGTTTATCAAGAAAATACATCCATGTTAGGACATGAGCAGAACTATCTTAATGTGTTGGGATGAAAAATTAAGTTATAAGAAAAAATCTATGGTTAAAACATTTTATGTTTATTTTTGAGTTTTATAAAAAGGAAAACATGCAGACTGGGTGAAAAACTGTCATGTCAGACAACACTATGGGAATCAAACCCACAACCAAAGTATGATTGGGTTTTATCTCCTACCACTGGCCTACCTGAAGTCCCTGGTTAGTATGACTTATTCTTTTTAGTTAAATGGTATTATGGATCTAGAATAATTTGATTTTTGGAAAATATGTTTTATCACATGGATATCCTTAGAATAGGAGAATGATCTGGTTATTAAATGATAAAGGTTATTTTGGATGATGTTTTCTATTTTGGAATACTATATGCCTAAGGAAAATGAAATACTACAGGATTTCATTAGTGGAGGAATGGTTAAAATTTTTATTTTTAAAGAATATATGTATTTAGTGTGAACATATGGTGATTTGGGTTATTTCTATAAAATGATTAACCTAGCAGAGAGAATATGTTATTATGTTAATTACACTTTAGTATGAGACTTAAAGGGTTGTTGATGTTATTTGGTGATAAATATTATGATTAATTATGGAAGACTATGTTATTAAATCCTTCTGAGTTTCAGGTTACAATCATAGTTTGCATTATTTTGAAGAATTTTAAGGACGATTGTGTATTGAATGGTATTTCTAGAACTTTGGGTACTTTTTTTTGAATTTTGGAGATTAATAGTAGTGTTTCTTTTTATATAGGATTATAATTTTTGGGGATTATATGATCTCATACTATCCATTTTGGTTTTATTTGATATCTAAAGGCAATGGAAATATATAGTTTATATTTTGTGGATTATGTGATTCCATTGAAGATGGTTCTTGTGATTTTGATGTGACCACATTTTGTTTGAATGCTCATTTTTTGGAGAAAAGATTAGATTTTGGTACAATCTTATTAAAGGATGAAACTCTACATCAAGGTAATTATATTTACTTATTTATTTATTCTATGTAGAAAATATATTCTTCAATATTATGAATGGGAATTTAAACAAACATGTTATTAGTTTATGTTTTCTACTGGATAATCAAAGATCGTTTAACACATCATATGTTTTGGATTTTCTGGTGGTTAACTTTTTCGAAATCATGCTGTCTATCACTCTCCATCAGAACTTGACTGTTTTTTTCTCTTCCATATCCATGTTTTCTTACATGGAATTTTAGTATGGGTTAACTCGGGTGACCTTTGTACGTATCTTTTTTTCTTTTAAAGTGATAGTTTTACTCACTCTTTTTCTAATGTGGGACTCTCAATGAAGTTTCCAAGCCCAATATTAAAAGTGCGAGGACACAATTTCCAAAAGGGGGGAAGGATGTAGCATCCTAGGAAAATAAAGAATATTAAATTTTCATATTTATTAATATTTTTGAATTAAATATTAATTTTATTTTAAAGGGTATTCAATATTCAATGGCGTACCTGACATGCAACAATGGGTTTCTTTGAAATCTTATGTTGCACACTAATAAAATAATATTATTATTTTAAATTGTAGATAACACCTAGCCGTTGAATTGGAGGGAATTAATAGAACTAAAATAAATATGATAATATATGGTCATTAAATGTTTTTACATTCATCCAATAATATTCAAAGGCTTAAAATGTAAATGAATCTAATTTTAAGCATAATTTTATTTAGAAGAGAGATTTACCACCTTTTGATGGAGACCCCTTTTTAAATCTATTTTTTTCACATTTACATATTATATTTGAAAAAATAATTTTCATCTTTATAATAGGGACATCATAATTTAGTTTGGATTAAATTTTGATGTTTTTTTGATAATGTTCATTTTTGATGAATAGTGAAAAAATGCAGTATTTAAATTCAAAGACACCTTTTAATCTAATTTATTTATATGTTTATATTATCTTTTTAATTGGTTTTAAAGTTTAATAAGATTACATATTTACCATTTATCCCAATGTTGTCCATTATATGTAATTTCTATTTGAAATTGGACATTAACAAGTATCAATCTTTTGATGGTTATTATTTCTTAAAAACATGATATATGTTTTGACAATGGGAATTAATTATAAAATTAATTAATGAAACTTTTATATTTTGAATTTAGTAAAATATACATCATTTTGGAATTCGGAATATCAAATTTACCTTAGAGTGATGTTTTGGGATTTTTCTAAAATCCTTCAATTTTTGATGAATAGTAAAACCACAAAGTAGTAGTTAAAAAACTTATTTTTTCATTTAAATGAAATTTTTCCTCTTCTATGAATTGAATTTCAAAATTATAACATACTTGGTGGTAATTAGTAAGTAAAATGTTTTTCAATGGGATGAATGTAATTTTTGGTGAATAGAAACATTTGAGTTTTGTTAGCCGTGATTAAAGGTGATTAAAAAATTTTAAAGTAGAAATAATGTTATAATAGTAAATCATTTCCTTAACACTTGTCTAATCCTTATTTTATGAGTAATGGATGACCCATAAAATATATGGCTCAATTTTGGGGCCCCATGGAGCCACTTTGGTAAGATCATGACATGTATAACTTTTTATTTTAAGTAAAAAAAAATTTCCTAAACATGTATTATTTACTGAAACAATTTTTACATGTGGATTTAAAAGTTATCCTTTCGACTATAAATATTCATTGGAAAGATAAAATGATTTCCTAAATCACTGTATTTTTTCTTAAATATTTAGACATTAAAATAATATATTTATGACATAATGATGATGTTGTGTTTACGTCATTAATGGATGATTAAAATAAATAAGAAGATTAAAATTAAAACAATATAAAAAACTTGTCCAATTCTTATTAGATGATTTTATTCCGAACATTGGCAACCTTATCTTTGAAATTAATGATTTTAGGACCTTTAGAAACTAGAAATCATTATATAATAAAATAATATTTTCAAACATTCCAAAAGAGCCCCTCCACTCCATTATAAATAACCCTCACTTCCTACCCATTTCTATCACTTATCAAGACCTTAGTTCGTCCAACATCTTCTCCAATTTGCTACCAAGATCCCTCTCTCAAACTTAGAAGCATTTCCTTAGGCAGAATGCACTTTAAAAAACCCTTTTGGTTCAAACCAAAGGGAGTTACCCAATTTAAAGGTAACATCTTCTCTTAAGTTCTTTTATTTTATTTTACTTCTATAACCACCTAAAATATTTTTATTTAATTAATTTATAACAAAACAAGTATTTTAAATATACAAGTATGTATTTATGAGATTTATTCAAGCTACACTTACACACATCTCCATCTAATGGGTAGTGAACATATTGTTTCAGTGGACGACGAACTACTACCTCACGAAACAATGACTTTTCAATTATCTCCTACCGCCTCTCAAAGTGGCCATTATGATGGAACTGTATCTATATATGATATAAAATATATTTATGTTATCTTTATGGTTTTGTATTTTCTTTTTTATAGAATACATTTATGGTTTAATAATGGGTAAACACGATAATTTCATTAGAGGAAGTGTGGGCTACCGCCCCCTCAATGTGATATGACTCGTTCATGCCCTACATGGAACGTATAAAGGATATAATTTATATACTTATCTAACAGATATGACATAAATATTATACTGAATCTATAATATAACTATTAATCACTATTTTTCATTTCATTAAAATATGAAATAGAAATTATAGTAGCGTTCATGCGTACGTACGGTTTACCGTCTCAATGAACGGTGCATTTCATTTCTTATATCCAAATGATATGTACTATTATAAATACACATATATATATATATATACTGAATATATATATAAGATATATATGACATGTTAAAGATGAATATAATTTTTCAGATAATGGACTTTTGACCACATGGACAATTTATAATTATAACTAGTTCATTTTTTACTCAAGTTCCGATCATTGACACAATGTCTTATATAAGCTCAAATGATTTAATAATTGTTATAGAAAGGTAATAAGTAATATAAAATGAATAATAAACATGAATAAGATTTTTAGGAAATTATAATGTAATTTATGTTTATTATTCAGGAAGAACAAGGAACATATGAGTGAGTCAAGTCGGACAACGAGGCAATGGATTCTTATCTCACTTTTAATTCTGTGAGATTTCCATTTTTCACCACTTATTTATAGCACAAGGTGTATTTTGTATAGACATTGGATATATATTATTAGTATTTTCATTATATTCATTTTATTCTGTGATTATTTCGGTGGTTAGTAATTTTTAGTCACATGATTCGATTGAATACAATCTGTTAAGAGATTTTCTTCTCACTTCTTATTCCTGTGAGATTCTTGGTATATTTTCCAATATTTATTTTTTTGAGGTGTATATACCACCATTATTGTACTATTTTTGTAATATAATTTATTTTATGGTTATTTACATATTATTTACATGATCATTCTTTCATGGGGTGTACGTTTCAAAAGTAACCAAATCGGTAAGGGAATCTTTCACCCTCCTCTTTTAAGTCATGACTTCCTTTATATTATGTCTTATAGTTCCACTTAATTATGTATAGGATTTTTCTTCTATACCTTTACTACTGTCCATTTTATTTCCAAATGATGAGAGACCCTTTCCTCTCTCATCAATTGATTTTCTGAATTTTTATGTGACCATGTTAGGCTGCCGAATTATTGTAAAAGAAACCACACTTTCTCTTTCATTTAATGTTTTTTTTTCATGTAGAGTTGCATTCAAATATCAAAACCATGATTTTATTTCTTTTTACTATGTAACTATACTAAAAAATGATCCATTTATGGATGGTATACCCGTGTCTTCTTTCTTTTGTTATTTTCTAAAACTATGTTATATAGCCGTTATGCTGCAGAAATTTCGTCTCAATGTTTCTCTCTCTTTATTTCATGAAATTATCTTATTTGATATATGTGAATACCCATATCTATTTCAGTTTCAAGGGTGCTAATAGTTACAAAAAATGATATATTTTATTTTTTAATTGACATAAAAGTAACCCTCACTCCCTTTCCATGGGTTATAAATGACATAATGATTTTATTTTTATGAACTTTTAAAACATCACCATTTTGAAATGGACCCATTTCTTTTATTATATATGGGTTATTTATGAAATGTTTTATTATTATCTATGTAGATCACATTTAAGTAAATTCATATTAATTGTTCACTCTGACAGAACTTCAATGTATTGGGTAAAGAATTAATCTCCAGATTTGACAAGTTTCATGATACCTTGGTGAATAGCCTTGGTAATTTTTATGACACCATGGGGATAAACCTTTGTAATATGTTGGTGAATGTCTAAATGAATTATTTTATCGACATATTCAAGTTATGATTCATATTCTTTTTTTTATGATTTTTATATTCTTCCATAACTTGTCCCTATATTATTTATATAATGTTCTTATTAATATTGCTCAAGATCACACGTCAATTGTATCACTTGTTTTCTTTATTGAGCCTTCAGCTCACCCTTTCCTTTGATGTATGTCTACATGTTATGAGATATATTAATTTTACATAGGATTAACCTATTATGAATCCTTAAATGTGTATTACATGGATTTTTTATGTTGTTTTCATATATTATGTTCCAGATTTCCAAGACACTAGACTTTAAAGATCTTCTATTTGTAAAACGTAAAGAAAAGTTATGTTATAAAATGGTGGGATGTTATAGGACACGATGCCTATAACCTATGCTATGATCCACCAATCTCATTGGTTACATGGTGGGATACATGAGTCACCAGAACATGGTGTGTATGCTTAGTACATGGAATGTTTAAGAAATTATTATCCCAACCCATGTCTCTTCCCACACGGTTGGTCACACGGTCTATGAATACACAAAATTTATTTAAGAAAAACATTTTCATCCTGAACAGAAGAATACATGGCATATAAGAAGCGTAACCCACCATTTATTCAGGGGTTTTCCAGACCTTAATACTCATAAACTACTATTTATGCCCATAAATAACTAAAACTAACGTTTAATGTTCTAAATTCTAATTCGTGAGGGATCATACTCCCCACGAATCGATGCTTGGCATGTTATACATATTCATCACAAGGAATAATAGTGCCTCTAATCACATGATCCATCAAATTATGATCTATGAGGGCATATAACAGCTTAGGGACCAATGTTTGGTATTAATAAAAAAACCCAAAATATTATCAATACCCGATCAAATACCAAGTATTCTATCAAGGCATCTATCACAACAATACGCACTTCTAGCACAACAACATGCAATCAGTAATGCACCCAAAATGGCCTGACAAGAAATCATGACATGTGATCTCTAGAATGGGCTTATATGATGCATGAGATAGCAAACCCTCATATCATTGGGTTTCAACAGAAATAGAACATCAATAATTTCAATGATAAATGCACAAAGCATGTTAATCACCCAATAGTGAAATCAAATCAACTATAATAATTTCAAAACAAGAAATATTGAAATAATTGAGGTAAATTAGCTTTACCATGTACACAAGATTACTACTCCCAAACATAAAATAATACCTACTACATGTTACTTCATCTCCCAATTTATAGGCAATAAATAGTAAGTCCAAAAGAAAAGGATCCCTCTTATACCACTTTGTAACTTCCAGGTTCTTAGTACCGCCCAATGGTTCCCTCTTCACAGTTGGTCACATGGCCATAAGTTAATTTCCCCAAATGCCATATGCTTTTGAATAAAAGGTAGGGCCTTTGGTGTGATAGTGGGGAATGTATTCCCTCATTAGAAAAGTTACATAGTGGAATAACAATAATATATAACAACGGAAGCATTAATATCATACAATAAGTAAACAACAGAATACTTAATGTAAATACACAATTGGAGCATATATATAAATTATTCATGTCACATATATCTATGAAAGAATCCAAAAAATTCAACATTCTAGAATATTGTACTAAACCAATGTGAAAAAAACTAGTAAACTCCAGTAGCCTCGCAAGCCTCATCTTGGCCCTATGCTCTCCTGGTCCATAGCAATCAAGTACGTGAAGTAGAAAGAAACATTCCATTATCTATAAATATATCAATATAATTTGTTTGGGACCAATAGATTTCCCCAAATAGGGTGTGAGTTGAATCCTAGTAGGCAACCACCCAATGATCTTTGCCTAACTGTTAGTGATTACATATGGCAAAAAATAGGTAAAATGTTTTAATAAACACAGAACTACTAAAAAGTAAAAAATACTATAGTTTAAACTTCATACATTTACATTTATTATGTAATCAACCAAACAATCACAAGAAACCATCGGGGAAGTTCTCACTGTCTAACCGCTCGTGTTCAACTTTGATGAAGACTCTCCGAGGAAGCACTCACTATCAATTCCCCATGTGGTCTCGTAATGGAAAACTACAGACTCTCTGAGGAAGGACTCAACATCTAATTCCCCATGTGGTCTCGCAATGTTGAACTAAAGAATACCTAAGGGAGAACTCACATGAATCCTCCATATGGTATCAAAATGTGAAAGTATAATAGTCACCTTGGGCAATCCCTGATCGTTCATTCCCCCTATAGCATAACTACACGAGGTTCCCACAACCTTTTGTGAGAAATTATGCACAAATGATATCTAATAGCCAAAGTTCATACCAAATAATACTTCTATAAACCACTAAAATGTATATAACAAGCATCCCAGATAATAATCAATTTCATTGTAACAGCATTAGGCATTGAATGAAAAACAACTTAACAATCTATTCTAGACACTACATCAAATATTAAAAACATGTGGGAAAAACTGCCATAGAACGGTAATAAACCCTATTAATAATCAAACTCCCCCACTCAAGAGAACAAAGCATATAATGAAAAAATAAGGTTAAATTCACTAAACACGCAATACCATAAACTACAGTATTAGGCCCTTTTACACATATAACTGAAAGACATATACAGAAAGGCACCAACCACCAACCTCGAAATTGTGCAATCGATATAGATGATCCTTATCCTTTGAATCGACCTAGATTGTCATAGATCTACAAAAAAGTAAAAACTTCACAACCATGGATATCTCAAGAAAGAGGAGAAGTCAAGAGGAGAGGCTGTAGGAGAAGGAAGAACTCACCAAGATAGTTCTAACACAATCGATGGTGTTTGATTTTGAGAATGGATGACTGATTGGTGGCTCCGAGATAAATCGGCGATATTCGTCATTCCAAGATGAGACAAATCATGAAGAAGTCAGTTCTTCCAATTAGACCCGACCTTGGACCGATATTACAAATAAAAATAAAAATAAAGGTGTGTTCCCTGAGGATACACGACATGTATATTCCTTTACCGGGATCTGCTTTAGGCGGTCTCCAGGTCACCCCACAGGGCCATGTACATGACATTACATGTCTATTACCTGACTACCGATGAAAAATGGATACACATCGCATACTCCAAAGTTCACAGCATGTACTTAATAAAATTCCAGATTCTCCCCTTTTGAGAAAAAACACTAGGAAAATAGATTCATAACTAAAAAGAAGATCCAGGTTTTTAAAATATAACACCAAAACCTTTTCTAGAATGTTTGTGTTAAAAAATTTATACTCATTAGATATCCCACATTTCACATAACACTGAATCTCTGTTAAATAAAAAAATTATAATGTAGCTAATAATCCTAATTTTACCACCTATGTGATTTTAATTTCAAACTATGGACATACATGGTTGCGATTAGCATGATATTTAGCATCTCATAGAATCAAAATAATTTTCTCTAAATAATAACCTAACCTTATGAATAGTAATATATCCTTATGAATTGTAATACGAACTTTATTAATGGTAACCTTACCCATGAAATTATAAATAAAATTCAGGTACCTTAAAAATAAAGATGAATATTTTAAGTGTTTGTATTGTTTGATTAAATGAAAATTTTAATTAAAAAATAAATTTCACATATTTAGAATTTTTTTTAAAAATGTAGTTCATTTATTTATTCCACACCTTGAGAAATGGTTATAGTAAATTTTTTGTATTTTTAAGATGTACTTGAATATTTGGTGAATAGTAAAATACATTAATTTACCGTATAAATACATTATAATTTAAATCCACTATTCCTAACATCATGAGTGATGTAAGAAACCATTATTTTGAACTCACATGCACTAATTACTATTTTTTGTCATAGATTCAACATTATTTCTTATGTTAGGGAAAATATAGGCTAAGGATTAAAATATTCAGAAAACCCATCTCTCATACACTATAAATACCACCCCTCACACCCTCATATATTTACACCTATCATGAATGAAAACTTTTCTAAATTCTCATCAAATATAATCTAAGATCATCCCCCTCTTCCATCATCCATTTTTCTCCTCAAAATACCAAATTATATCCCCTAAAGAGTCTCTCAATGTAAGGTAGATTCAAGAGGAAAATTGCTCTTATCAATTTTTTTTCTTTTCAAGTTCCTTTGTTATGTTTTATATTCTCCCCTCACCTCATCTAAATGTTAGGAAAACTAAAGTACCTTATTTTTACTATAACTTTGTCATGATAATGTAATATTCCATCATCATATCTTCATTGACCACATTCTATACTATAAATGAAAACACCACCTGAGATGTTATAATTTATCACATTCAAGGAAGAATGGTTTTCAATTTTACTTATTATCTTAAAGACTAATCATGAAACATTTTTAATGGTTTAAATGGATCATAATATATGTATTTTATCATATGTAATGTTTTAGAATCCTTACACACTCATAATAGAAAATAATAATACAAAATAATTTCATTGGAACAAAACCACAAAGTTAATCCAAGCTTTAAGGTTAACAATTATCTAACGAGTGATCCTCATGGTATATAACCAAAAAAATTATAGAATAATTTATATACCTATAACATCACTAATAATGTATATTAACAATTATGGATATTTGACCACATTTCAAATGAACTTCCTTTCAGGAATACAAGTAAACTGATCATCAATACCAAGAATGAAAAATTCTTCCAAAACAATAAAATTTAACCTATTAAACCCATCAAAATTTCAATGAAAGAACAAAATAATGTTAAACCAAGTCAACTAAATTTATCAGATGGTTTTTAATTATTAATTAATCAAGCTAAATGTTATTATTCTGCTCATTAACATCAATCGATGAACACATTCAGGCATAGGGTCAGGGTTTTCTCATCTCACATTTTATTTCGTGAGATTTACATTGTTTTACACTTATTTATTGAATGTGGTTTTTGTGTACTTCCATTTTATATATAATATAATGATTTTATTTATATTCATATTATTCTATGATTAATTTTTCTAGTATTAATTTTTGGTCATACGAATTGATTGATTAAAACTTGTTAAGGTGCTTTGTCTCAATTTCCATTTCATTGAGACATACTTGGTATTGTGATCCTAATATTTATTATGTGGTGTATTTACTACCAATTTGAGATAATTTATCATTTTAAATTAAAAATCTATTAAAAATATATCTTCTTGTATCATGGATATGATATTTCTATTAAGTTGTATACCTTTTTTTCATACGGTGTTTATTTTGAATGCTATTTTTACTGTGGAAATATTGATGAATATGTATCCTCTATTCAATACAGTTATCAAAAATAAAATTTTTTCATGTATTATATATAGGTATAAATAATTATTTTTACTGTTTGTGATGGTAGGGGCCTGCTTCGGCCCCTTGATGCATCAGTAGGTCTCATCAGACAAACTAGTTGGCGACAACCCCGTCATGTTTTTTTTCTAAAAAATGAGACGGGTTTCTATCAAAATAAGTAAACCATATCGATGGTATAATGGTTCATGTTTGAGATAAATGGGGTCCAGATAATAAGAATTATCTTTATTCATTATTTATTCATTAGTATCCATGTGGTTTTCACTATGAAAAACTCTAGGGATGTATTTTTTATTCTCATATTATTAATGGAATGTGTTTTCATCATGTGATATTAGTCATGTCTAATTCATTCTGATTCAATTATTATCTATTAATTCTTACAAAATATGAAACACATAATAATTATTTGATTTCACCCTTATTATGTTCCCTTTCCCCAGATTATGATGAAGATAACCTTTAATAATCTTTCTAGGAGGCAGTTTATTTCATCTTTTTTTGTATCATATTGTTTTCTATATTTCAAAATCTACATTGGATATCATGTATGTAATATGGTCTTCCAAAACTACTAAACTAATCAGTATTTTAGGATTCTATTTCTTATAATCATTTCAATAAAATAAATTAACACACCTACTACAGGTTTCTGGGGTACGGTAATTAGAGTGTGTATAAGAGGATGTTTCGAAGTACCCTTGGAAACTAGATTTAGTTAACATAGTATGAGGACATAACACTATATTATACATTGAGGAAAATTATAGAAGAAAATCATTGAATTTTGGAAATTTAGTGATTTTGTGGGTATTCTAAAAAATACATCTCTATCTGGATACTACAAGTAGACGTGGTTCTGGCACAGATGTACATTAGGGAAACAACTCCTATAAGGAGTTTCAGTATTAACCAATGGTATCCTAGTACATGACAATGAGCCTTACTACCCACCTTTTTTGAAGCTCTTAGGGGATATGTTTAGGATAATTAATATTTTTGTTGCAAACCATTATGAAGTATTTGAATGTAAATATAATGAATGTTTATGATTATGAGATTATTTGTGCATAAATTTTTAGAAAATTTTATGTGCATTCTAGTTAGAAATTATGAATTATGACCTAATTTAGTGTAATAAATTATTGAGTGATGGTGCCTAATGGATGATGAGGAATAAACACCCATGGACAATGTAGGGATTGACCTACTGAGCAAGTCAACATAGTCATTACTCGAGCAGATCAGATCACGACCATATTGGGACAACATAATCAAAATGTTGTGAATTACCATGCTGCACCTATATTGGATCATTTTATTTAAAAGAATCCCCCATATTTTAGTGGGACTACCAATCTTGGGGTAGCTGATCTGTGGTTAAATTCACTTGAAAATATATTTATTGAACATAGATGCAATGAAAATGAAATGGTAGTACTGGTTGTATATTTCCTTAAGGGTGATGATGATGAATGTTGAGCCTTGATCCAGAAAACCACGAAGGAATAAGAAATAGAAGATATGGAATGGATAACTTTTAAGGAAATATTCTTTAACAAAAATTTCCATCGTTCACAATAAACTAAAATGAAGAGGAAATTACTTAGCATAACGAAAAGGGAAGAAGTGAGTGTCGGAGAGTATGAGGCTACCATCACATGATTATCCATGTATACTGTAGATTACATACGTGATTAGGAAGACAAGATTGATACTTTATTTGAAGGTCTTATTCCAATTCATCGGAGGACACCGGCATCTCAAACATTTTTCATCAAATGATGAAATTGTTTTATGTTCCACCAAAATAGATAAGGAATTTGATCGATCAAATTTGTTCAAAGGAAACCATGATAAGAAGTAGTAATATGATAACCATAGCAAAGGTGTAGTTCCAATGAAGTAGAAGGGAAAAATTAATTCTTATTATATGTGAAATGTATAAATTATCAACGTGGGAAATGCTTGAAAGGCATGAGAGTCTACAATTATTGTGGAGAGAATGGTAATCAATCTCATTAATTCAAGGGGAAGAAACCTGTCAATGATTATTAATACAAAAATTTTATAGAGTTGGACAAATTTAAAAAGGAGTGTCCTATGTTTGATGGAAACACGACATAGAAAATTCCATGAGAGAAAGGGAAATCATATATGATTACAACTACGAAGGATGAAGTACTTAATGATGAAGTGGTATGTACTTTAATTGTTTTCTCAAACTTATCCAATGAATTATTTTATTTTTTTTTCAATAAATTAATTTATATATTTCAATTTTCTTGGAAAATTAGACATTTCTAATTTTAATTTTCAAGGGAGTTGTCAGCCAAAACTCCTAGGAAAGTATCATTGCCACAATGATTTTTTAGTCAATCCCCTATGTGACACACAAACATACATTTGTTTCTAAACTTATCATCATTCCAATTATTTATTTCAACATAATTATTTTTATGAATTGGATTTCAAATTATGATGCAAAAATATATTGTAATAAAGATGAATATTAAAATTTTTGAGAATGATGTTGGATACCTTATATTTAGAGTAGAAACGTTATCATCTGGATCTTATCCAGATCCACCTTTAGTATCTCTTATAAAACAATTCATGGGGAGGAAGAGAAAACAACATTTATTGATATTAAAATTGAATATGTACCTATTGTGAAAGAATATATTGATGTATTTCTAATGTATTTACCAAGACAAACTTCTGTGTGGGATGTTTAGTTCTCTATAGATTTAATTATTGGTTCAAGAACAATATCAAACACTCCCTATAGAATGGAAACTATTGAATTAGTGGAGCTAAAGATACAACATGATGAATTGAGTGAAAAATGATTTAGTCGACCTACTGTTTCTCCATGGGAATCCCATATCCTCTTTGTCAAGAAGATATATAGATCTAGAAAGCCATTCAATGATATGAGGGAATTCAATGATATTAAAATAATGAAAAATTATCTTATTCCACATATTGATGATTTATTTGACCAATATCATGGAGCCCTATATTTTAAAAATATTTTCCTTAAATTTATATATCATAAACTATGTGTGAGGAAATAAGATATTCCATATACATAATTTAAACTAGATATGGGCATTGCGAGTTTACAACAATGTCTTTTGAACTCGCTAATGCACCCTCCATTTTGATGGATCTAAAGAATAGAGATTTCAATAAATATCATGATGAATTTGTTATGTTATTTTTCAGTGATATATTTGTATAATCCAAAATCTACGAAGACCATGATAATAACTTGCAGATTGTTCTAAAAACACTCAGAATAAATGAAATATATGAAATGTTTAGAATAAGTGAATTTGGGATTTAATCAGTTTATTTTGATGACCATACTATCTCTAAGGATGTAATAATAGTTTATCCTACGAAGAGAATCGAATTCCAAGAATTCCCACCACAATGAACCTAACTAAGGTATGCAGTTTTACAAGATTAGTGGGTTACTATCAGCATTTTATTCATAATTTCTCCCAACTTGCTATCCTGCTAACCAGGATCACTCGTTAAGTGGTGAAGTTTATATGGACAAAATAATTTATAAAATTATTTGAAGAATTGAAGAGAAAATTGTTCAACGCTCCAATTTTAACTCATCCCTCACAAATTGATGGATTCATGATATATAGTGATGCATCAATGATTGAACTAGGTTGTGTAGTTATACAAAATTTATAAAGTAATTTATTATGAATCATGTTTGTGGAAGGATCATGAGATAAATTATCCAAATTATGATATTTAGTAAGTATCCACAATATTTTCATAGAAAATATGGATACATTACCTCCATAGTGAAAGATATGAGATATATATGAATCACAAGAGTTTGAAATACTTTTTTTACAAAAAAAAAGAACTCAACATGAGGAAAAGAAGATGGATCGACTTACTCAATGATTATGATTCTTAAATACAATACCACCCAAGAAAGGATAATTAGGTAGACGGTTCATTAATTAAAAATGATCATGGACATATAACCCAAATGAGGATTGAGAGATATCATATATTCTGTGATCTTTTAAAGGTGGATATGGGAATTTTTTAGGAATGGGAAACATCTTCAATTTATCAATTGATTTCTCAACCATATTTACTTGAGAAGATAAAAATATATCAATATGGTGATGAGAATCTACAAAAAAAATTTAAAATTGTTATGGATGTAAGGGTGGAAGACTTTGTGAATGCGGATGGAGTTCTAAATTTTGGAAGGAGGTTATGTGTTCCATCAGTACCTGAGCTAAAGAGGGAACTATTAGATTATTCTCATAGCTCAAATTTCTCCATACACTATGGTATAACAAATATGTTATGTTATATAAAGAATCATTTTTCATGGGATAATATGAAGTGAGAAATTGCTTACTATGTGGCAAGGTTTCTAGTTTGACAACAAGTGAAGGCAGATAGACAACATCCTTGAGGGGTCATGAAACAACTACCAATTACTATGTGGATGTGGGTTAACAATACGAAGGAATTTTTCAAAAGAAAACCATTTAAAACTCAATGGAATCATACAATATGGTACAATTTTTATCGTCTTACAAAATCATAACATTTCCTTATTATAAGAGAGGATTTAACACTTGTTAGCTATTAAGACTTTATATTAATGTCATTATAAGACTTAATAGAGAACTTCTATCGATTTTTTCTAATTGAGATCCCTAAATTACATAAAAATTCTGAAAAATTACCCTACAGGATTTGGAGACAGAGCTTCATATGAGTACTTATTATCGCCCCCAAACCGATGGACAGTGTGAAAGGACTATTCAAACATTAAAAGACATGTTGAGAACTTGGTATGTTGACATTCAAGGTATGAGGGAATAATAATATCCTTTGGAGTAATTTTATTACAATAATAAATTCAACTCTAGAATTGAATTGGCTCCATATGAATCATTATATGGTAATTGGGGTCAAACTCCAACTTGTTGGGATGAAGTTGGTGGAGGAAACTTATTGGCCCAGAACATATCAAAGAGAAAACTAAAAAGGTAAAGTCAATTCAGACACATATTAAAGTATCCCAAATTAGGAAAATGTGTTATGAAGTCAACTTGACCAGGGATTTGGAATTTCATGTGGGAGACCATGTATTTATGAAAGTATCTCTGTGGAACGTTGACTTAAGGTTCGGTTCTAAAGGGAAACTAATCCCAAGGAACATCAGACCATTTGAAATTCTCGAAGGAATTGGAGATGAGCTTGCCATTTTAAATGAAACTATGTCTCTTCAATGTTCATAATGTGTTACATGTGTAATTGTTAAGGAAATACATGCCAGACCCAAATAATGTACTCAACTACGATGAAATTGAGCTGAATCCTGATTTATATTACTGTGAAGAGCATATCGAGATTCTTGACGCTAGAGAGAAAGTATTGAGAAATTGAATGACTTGTTAGGTAATGGTTCTTTGAAGAAACCAATAAATAGTGGAGGCTTCATGGGATCTTAAGGATGTTATGACGAAGAAGTAGCCATGGCTTTTTAAAGGACTCTATACATGAAAATTTTCAAGGATGAAATTTTTGAAGCTGGGAGGAATATAACACCCCAAAAATTTCATGGTATAGTTCTTTAAAAATATTTTAACTATTTAGATAGCTTAAAATGCACTTAATAACGATTCTTTGTTAGAAAAACAGTTTTCTATAACCTAACCAGTAATCTGAATTTGACCACATTTGTGATTTGAATTTTTTAAAACAGACATACACAATTGTGATTAGTATGATATTTAGAGTCTAACAGAATCATCATAATTACTAGCGAATAGTAACATACCCTTATGAATATAAACATACCCTTATGAATAGAAATATGACCTTTATTAATAGTAACCTTACACACGAATATGAAATGAAAATTTAGGCACCCTAAAATGAAGATTAATATTTTAATTATTGGTATTTTTTGATTAAATGATGATTTTAAATAAAAATTAAACATCACATATTTCAAATATTATATTTGAAAAATGTAGTTTATTTTTGGGTTCTTCACATTTAAAAATGGTTAGGGTCAAATTTTGGGGTATTTCTGAATTACTTTAATTTTTAGTGAATAATAAAATACATTAATTTATCTTATAAATACACTATAATTTAAATCCACTATTCCCAACATCATTAGTGATGTAAGAAACCATTAAATCAAAATCACATGCACATATTACTATTTTTCCTTGTAGAAATTTTCACTATTTCATGTCTTATAAAAACATAATAAACTAAGGATTATAATCTTAAGAAGATCCTCCTCCCCACCACTATAAATACCACCCCTCAAAACAACATTTATTCACCCCACTCATGCTTCAAGACATGAATAAATTCAGATCAAATATCTCCCTTTGCTCCTCCCCCACGTTCATCTACCCTTTGTCTCCTAAAAGGTCAATATTATCTCACATAAAGAGTCTCTCAAAGGAAGATAGATTTGCGAGGTAAATTACTCCTTTCAAGTCTTTTGATTTATTTTCAAGTTCCTCTGTTAACTTATTTATTATCACTTATTTTCGGAAACATTTTATGAAAAATAAATTATCTTATATTTATTTGGATTTTTTTTTGATAATGGAATATTTCATCATCATCTCTTCTTTTCCCTCATTTTATACTATTCATGAAAACACCATCTGAGATGTGATAATTTATTGTGTCCAAGGAAGATGGGATTAAAATTTGCAGTACAATCATAAATATAGGTTGTGAAACCATTTTATGGGTTGAAATAGATCATAATATATTTATATTATCTTATTTAATGTTTTTATCCTAAAAAACAGATAATATAAAATAATAATACAAAACAAGTTTATTGTGCAGAAAACAACAAAGTTAATCAAATCCTTTATCATTAACTTTTATCTAAAGAGTCATCATCATGGTATATAACCAAAATAAATATAATATAATATATATATCAATAATGTATGTAATAATTTATATTAAAAATTATGGACGTTTAACCACATTTCAAATGAACTTCCATTCATGAATACGAGTAAACCGATTATGAAAACCAAGGAAGAAAATGGTTCCAAAATAATAAAATTAACCCTCTTTAACCCATTAAAAATTACATGAAAGAACCTAATAAAGATAAAATAAATAAATTACATGTAGAGGAGGTTTTGGAATAATTAATTAATGAATATATGTTTGATTATTCAGGTCATTAAGATCAATAAAAACACATTTATGCATAATGTAAGGGTTTTCTCATCTTAATTTTATTTCTATGATATTTCCATTGTTCTCCCCTTATTTCTTGAATGTGGTGAATTTATAATGAAATTTGATATATGATATAATGATTATATTTATATTCATGGTATTATAAGATTAATCTGGACATTATTATTATTTTTTCATACGACTCGATTGATTACCAGGTCATAAGACACTTTGTCTCAATTTCCATTTTATTGAGAAGTAATGGGTATTGTGAACCTAATATGTATTATGTGTTGTATCTACATCCCAGTTGAGATAATGTTTCATTTTATATTATTATTATGTTAAATAAATTTTTTATTATGTCAGGGTTATTATTATTTCCTTTGGTTGTATACCATTTCTCATATGGTGATTATTTTGAATGCTTTTTAACGGTGAAAATATTAATGAATCTGTATCCTCTATTCAATATACATATTGAAATGTAAAATGGTTCATGTAATGATTATATTTATAAAGAATGATTTGGAATTATAGTGATTATATGGGCCCACTATAGCCTCTCCATGTATCGCTATGTCTCATGAGGAAAACTAGTTCATGAAAAACCCATCATGTTTCTTTCCAAAAATCAGACGAGTTTTTACCCACATTATTAAACCGTCTTGCTGGAATAATGGTTCGTTTTCTAGATAAATGACATCCAAATAATATTCTTTCTCATTATTCATTATATTTTTATTTCTATCTATATGGTTTTTACTATGAAAAATATTTATGGATGCATTTTTTATTCTCGTCTTATTCATGGAAAGTGTTTTAATCATGCCATATAAGTCATGTATAATTTATTTTAAACCTCTACCAAGGATTGACAACTTGATCGATCAGCTACATGGATATCAGTACTTCTCTAAAGAGGATATTCGTTATTTATATCATCATATAATGAATAATAAGTAAGATATTTAGAACACTACCTTTCATACAAGGTATGTGAACAATGAATTTGTAATGATGCCCTTCAGGCTTTCTAATTCCCATGGAATAATCATGGATTTGATGAATATAGTCTTTAGGCATTACATCGATAAATTTTTGGTAGGTTTTATCGATGATAATCTCATCTACTCTAAATTAATGGAGGAAAATGAAGAAAATATAAGACTTATGTTGGTGACCTTGATAAAGGAGAAGTTATATGCCATGATTAGTAACAATGACTTTTGTATGAAGAATGTCACATTCTTGGGACACATGATCATGAGTGAGGGAATTTATATGGAATATTAAAAGATAATGATTGAGGAATGGTCTAGACCTTCTATTGTAACCGAAATATGTAATTTTCATGGATTAGCTTGGTAATAATGACGTATTGTGACAAATTTATAATGATTTTTAATCATTCTAACAAGTTAACTCGGAAAGGGGTAATATATATCGTGATGGAAGAATGTAAGGAAAGATTCAAGGAGATAAATATAAGGCTCATCACTGAACTTTTACATACATTCCCAAAAAGTGGAGAAAAGTTTTTGATATACAGTGATGCATCCAAGAATGTCTTGGGTTGTGTACTCATGAAAAATGATAATGTAACAGCTTATGACTCACATCAGTTGTAGATCCATGAGAAGACTTACATGACGCATGATATGGAACTAGAAAATGTGACTTATACTTCGAAAATCTGGAATCACTTCCTCTATGATGAGATGTGTGACATATATAATGATAAAAAGAGCCTAAAGAATATATTTAGAAACAAAGAGCTCTATATGAATCGATGGATATGGTTGGATCTACTAAAATATTATGATTACTCGATTCACTATCATCCTAGTAATGTGAATAAGGTAGAGAATGATCAGAGAAGAAAACAATCTGGTACTCTATCCATGTTGTTTATTGAGAAAGACCCTGTCTTCGTGGATATAAAAAGGATGAATTTGGAAATCATAATGGTAGGAAAAAATTCATACCTTTACAAAAATATTTCCCAAACATCTATCCATGAAAAAATTATCGAGCCACAAAGGGATGATCCGGAGTAGCAAAATATGTTTAATGTTGTGACTGAAGGGAAGCTACAAGAGATCCATATCGATGATTATTGTGTTATTTGGTTTGGAAAAAGGATTTGTGTGTCTTCATCACCTAGGATAAATAATGAGCTATTGGAAGATGAACAAAGATTAACATTCCCTATCCATCCCGGTAGAACAAGATGTCCTGAGATTTCTAGGAACAATTTGGGTTGGATAACATGAAGAAGGAGATTATAGAATATATCTCAGTGTGCATGATATGTCAGCAAGTTAAAGAAATGTGAAAAATTTCCAAAGGGATGATGAAAACATTTTCTATAGCCATTTATAAATGGGATAATGTCACTATGAAATGTTTCATGTTTCTTCCAAAGAAATCTAATGGAAATAATGAAATATGGGTTGTGGTGGACCGAATCAACAAGGCTTCCCACTTTATCACTGGTCGGGAATATATCATACTTGGAAAACTTGAAAAGATATATGTTAAGGAAGTGGTGAATATTTAGGGGTTTTCTCTCTTGGTTGAATATGATCATGATCCATGGTTCACAACTAAATTTTTGAGGAGTCTTCAACATGCCTTGAGTACTGAATTATATTTCAGTACGACCTGTCACCCCCAAAATGATGGCCAATTTGAATGGAATATTCAATCACTCAAAGAAATATAAAGATCCTTATATTTATAAGGAAAAGGTTGATTGGATCAGAATATCCATTTGGTTGAGTTCTCATTTAACAATAACTTCCACTTGACTATTCTGATGGCTCCATATGAAGCTTGTTATGGGAAGTGATGTAGAACTACAAACTATTGGGATAAAGTTGGAGAAATAAAGCTAATGAGACATGATCTTACACAACAGATGAAAGAGATGGAACAAATGTTCTATCATCAGATAAAAGCTACTCAGATTCAGAAAAATATCTATGCTGACAACAATTGATGGGACATGGAGTTTGACATTGGAGATAAATACTTCATTCAGATAACTCAATGGAAGAGATTGATGCATTTTGGAATGGAAGGGAAGAAAATCCCAATGTACATTGGCCCCTTTGAGATCCTTGAATGCATAAGAGTCATGTTATATCAGATTTCACTTCCACCAATTACTACTCTTGTTCATGATGTTTTTTTACATATCAAATTGGATAAAGAACATTTCACATCCCTCTTATAACTTGAACTCAGAGGTGGTACAACTGGAAGATGATCTCTTTTAGAAGGAGTAACCAGTAATGATTCTGGAATGGATAGAAAAGGTTCTACCCAAAAAAGAAAACCAAACTTATTAATGTTTTGGGAAGGAACTATAAGAATGAATATGAAACGTGGGAACTCAAGGAATCAATGAAGGATAATTACCTCACCAATTTAAGAAAATCAAAATTTCAAGGGAGAAATTTCAAAAGTGTGGTAGAATGTAATGACCCAAACTTTTATCAATGCAACTTCTTCCTTCTTGTAGAAATTTAATTTAGTATAATCACATAAAATCACATTTGGGAAAACAATTCAATGTCCTTCTTAAATGAACTAATAAATATTATGTGTCCTTTAAACTTAATTTTTCCACTTCTATGATTTGAAATTATAAAATCTATCATACATTGTTGTGATCAGTAAGCCTTTTGGAACTTGATAGGGCAAACATACATTTTGGTGAATAGTAAAATACCCATATGAATAGTAATGTTACCCTTATGATTAGTAATAGGACCCTTATGAATAATAAAACAACCAAGTGAATAGGAATGGTACCAATGGTAGTATAAAAAAACTTTATCAATCCTACAAGTTACAAAATTATATAATAATATTATAGTGTTTGTATTTTTGTAAGTCATTAATATTTAATGATAAATTCAATAATTTTAAAAAAATATTTTCTTATAATTTATTAAAAAATTAGAATTTTTATGTCTTATGATTATATTTTAATTTTGTGATACCTTAATTAATTTGCCATACTATTAGTAAAACGGTTTTAAATTTAAAATTAGTATTTTTTAAGTAAATTATGTTTTTAATTTAAAAATAAATTAATCATATTTAGAAAATTACTTTCAGAAAATTAATTTAAATTTTTAATTATACACATCGAGAAATGGTTAGGGTGACTATTTTATATTTTTCTGAAATACATAATTTTTAGAAAATAGTGAATTTCAATAATTTGTAAAATATGCTAAATAAATGAATTTCTGAATCAAGCTTGAGTCATGGATGAGATAAATGTCCATTGGTTAGAACTAAAATTCCCTCATTATTATATTCATTCATGTAATCATCATTAGTTATTGTCTTGTGGAGAAATAATAAATTAATGAATATAATATTGACAAAACCCTTCTCCCCTCAACTAGATATACCACCCCTCACAACGTCATTTGGTCACAGCTCTAAATAATTGTTCCTACATTCAATTATACTTAAATAGCTTAACAAGATCCTCCCCCACGTATAGAATCCAATATTCTTATAAAAATACCAAAACATCTCCCCTAAATATTCTCTCAAAGAAGATATATTCAATAGGTAATTTCTCTCTCTTTTCATGGAATTTTATTTAAAATTGTTTTCTTTCATTGTCCTAAACTTCTCTTATCCAAATCTCATGATAACT
Organism: Viscum album; assembly: GCA_963277665.1. NCBI lineage: Eukaryota > Viridiplantae > Streptophyta > Magnoliopsida > Santalales > Viscaceae > Viscum > Viscum album. The sequence goes on from OY728126.1 coordinate 192,756,824, forward strand.
ATAGTATATTGGATATAATGGTATTCTATCATTTTAGTGTAAGATTATTCATTATACTACTCCCCCCATCTCTATCTTTTTAAAAATGAAATTGTCACCTGTGATGCGTTAATTTACATATATCGTGGGCAATAAACTTCCATTTTCCTTAAACTACTTCATGGATATCAATAGAAACATTTCATTGATGAATTAATATTTTAATAAGTATTTAATAACCTATTTTATGATCTAGAAACAAGTCTTATACATAATTCAAAATAAAAAAAAACATTTTTTTTGTAATCCAAAAACCACCAAAATTAACCCAAAACGATCATAATAAAATTTAAAATGATGATTCAATCAAATTAAAAAAATTATAAGGTCATTTATTATTTGGTAGGATCCTTAATATCATGTTATAGAAATTCTTTATGTTTATCGGAATTCTACAGAACATCCATTCATTTGTACAAGTGATCCTTCTATGAAAACATAGATAAAGAACACTCCTGAACAATGCATTTTATCCCTATAACTCATAAAAATGACCATAAAAGTATATAAAAAACCATATATATTCATAATAATATATATAAGGTTCTGTATTTGTAAATTAATAAATCTAATGTGACTATATTGTATATTAATGTGAAGAAAGAATTCAGATACTAGGTTAGGGGAATTATCGAACCCAACATTCATTACTGTGGTTTTCCCTCTATCAATCGATTTTATTGTGGTTATTCATAAAAACATGTATTTTTCATTATATTAATTTTTCTTGGAGATAAATTTTTTCTATAGGATTTTATTACAATCACATTATTTTCCAAAATAACACCTCTTTCAAAAACACACATTTTACATGTCAGTCAAGGTTGATGGTTCTTGTTTAAAGAATTTCATTCCGTCTGTCATTTAGGAACCCAAAGATTATGAATATATGATTTATGAAATTAATCCAATTCAATTACATGAGTTGTTTATTTCCAAGATTGATGTACAATCTATGTGATAAGCATTATAATGTATACATTATAATGTGACGGGTGTGCCTGGATTAATATAGCACAAAGTTGATGTTATGATGTGACGTGTGCACCCATAAGTTTACAACCCTCAAATGGATTGGGTAATGTGATTATTATCATGAGTTAAAGGGAAATATTCATGAAAATGATGCTGGCTATAATGTCCGGGTTCCAGAATCCACCCAAAGGCGCCCCATACCCGGTTGGTCACATGGCCTCAATCGCATTTTCCCGAACGCCAGAGGCTGCCGACTAGCAGCATATGCCTTGGGTGTGATAGTGGGGAAATTATGACCTCATTGTAAGATTAACATAGTTTAAGTAAAATAGATATACAACAGTGGAAGCATTAATAATACCATACAACAGTAAACAACGGAAGACTGAAAGTAAGAAACAACTGGATAAAATATATAAATGATGCTTGATTCATAAGTCTAGAAGAGTATCCAAACATGTCACAATGATAAAATATTGTACTACACTAATGTATAAAAGAAAATAAAGTAAAAAGCTCCACAACATCGCAAGCCTCACCTTGGTCCCATGCTCTCTAGCTCCAATACAGTCAAGCACCTGAATTAGATTTGAACTTTCACATATCAATACCTACGACAATATAATTTGTTTGGTCCAAAAAGAAAGACCCAAATAGGGTGTGAGAATAAATCCTAGTATTCAACCACCCAATGACTTGTGCCTAATAGTCAGTGAATATATATGGCAGGCAGTAAGAGAAAAAAGCAGTAAAAAGGGAAGTACTCATTAGTATACAGTTTTACGGTTGAAATTCATTCAATTACAACTAACAAGTAAGAATCTAATAAAAACATGCAATCCTCTAAGAATTACTCTCTACATAACCCCTTTAATTCAAAAAAAACAACACGTTCAACCATCTTGGATGTTCACACAGTCTAACCCCTCTAGTTCAGCAAAAGCATAGACTCTCTAAGGAAGCAGTCACCGTCAATTCCCCCTATAGTCTCGTATCGGTAACTAAAAGGTGCTCTGGGGAAGCACTCAACATCCAGTTCCTTCTATGTCATGCATCAAGGAACTATAGAAACTTTGAGGAATAAATTACATCCACTCCACCTATGTTCTCACATCGTAATAGAAAAACATACACTCGGGAGAAGCCCTCAATGTCAATTCTCCCAATGGTCGACTAGACTAGGTTCTCACTGCACTATGTAAGTCAATCGAGCAAAACGATATAAAGGAGTCAAAGTAGATCTCATGATCTACTAGGATAAATAGTCTACAGCATCACAACATGTCAGATAAAAGAATCACTCTATCCTACAAATAAAAGTCATGGAAAGAAAACTACCTAACATTCAAACTAAACCAAATGGTTAAAACATGAAATCACGGGGAAAACCTCAATAGCTTAGAAAAAACAACCCTAATCTCAACAATTAACCTATATCCAAACAATAAAGGCATAACATGCATAATCGAGGATAAAAACCCAAAACACACTTTACCCTGAACGAGGGTGTTGGGAACTTTTGCAGATATAAAACAAATACTATCAACGGAAAGGCACAAACCACTTACCTTGGCATTGTAAGATATCTATACATGAACCACAAGCCTTGAATCTCCCATTAACATTGTATATCTAAAAAAATTCTAAAAACACTCAACCAAAGTTAACTCTTGAAAGAAGGGGAATCAAGAAACAAAGCTTTAGAAAAAGAGATGACTCACTAATGTGATTACAATGCAACCGACAGAGTTTGATTCAGAGAACAAATGCTTGATTGGGGGATTAGTGAAGATCTATGTCATATGGATGATCTCGATCGAAGAAGGCGATGAAGAAGATGCTTCTGTCAATTAATTGTGACCTCGATCTATTTAATGAAATAAATGAAATTACATGGCATGTACTTTAGAAGAACACAGTGTGTACATTCCCTTACCAGCCTCCACATTAAGTGGTCTTGGGTCACCACACAAGGCCGTGTGCATATCCGTTACATGGGAAGCATACGGATACCTACGGTAACCGAGTACATGTCATGTACTTATAATGTACATGGAATGTACTTAAGAATTTTCTAGAAAAACCACTTTTTCGGAAAATCACCAGAAAAGGAAAACATACATGAAAATAAGATCCGAGTTCTTACAAACTTCCCCCTTAAAAGAATTTTCCCCGAATTTCACTAGCAAGGCAGCATAGAGGTAGAAACCTTGAATAGCTCTGGACATTGTGATCATACATCGACCTCCCTCTCCCATGTCTCGTCTTGTAGTCGCACATGCGGACATATCACTCGTACTAGAGGAACAAACCAGCCACGAAGAAACTTCACAATGTGATCAACAATCCATATAAGCTAATCCTCAAACAAGGCATCCACCTCAAGCTCAACCACTTCGGGTTGGAAAATATTAGATGGTTCTGAGAAGTAATGTCGAAGCTGAGAAAAGTGGAAGACTTCAAGTGTATACTAGTACCTCTGTGGTAACATAAATCTATAGAAAACTGGTCCAACTCTTCCTAAAACCTCAAACGACCCGACATATATCGGTGAAAGAATACAGTGTCTCAAAATCCTCATGTTTCCCAATCATGGTGTGACCCGTAGGAAAACTAGATCCTTTTCCTTGAAATCTATAGGTCATCTCAGTCGATCAGCATAAGACTTCTTTCATGACTATGCAGTAGCCCTTCTCTTCTAAAACAACTCTGTCTGCAATGTGGTCTCCTAGACAAGATGAGGTGCCAACATAGCTATCTCTCCTGCCTCCATCCTATATAAGGGTGATTGGCATGGCCTACCATAAAAATCCCCATAAGGTTCCATCTGAATAGTTTCGTGAAAAATATTATTGTAGGAAAACTAAAGAAGACATATGTGCTTCTCCCAAGAACCACAAAATCTAGGATACATGCTCGAATCATGTCCTCAAGCACCTGAATTTTATGCTCGGACTGGCCATCTGTATGGGGATGGTAAGATGTACTCAAAAGAACATGTGTACACAAATCCTTATGAAGCCCCTTCTAGATCCGAGAAGTAAAACGGGTGTCCCAGTCTAAAATAATGGAATGTGGAACCCCATGTAGACGTAGAATCTCTCATATGTAAAGCCTTCCCACCTCATCGACAATGAAGGTCTCCCTGATTAGCTAGAAGTGAGAAACCTTCATGAGTATGTCAAAGACAACACATACTGCATCCTTCCCTTGAGATAACCTCGGAAAACCTATCACGAAATCCATCACGACATCATTACACTTCCACTCACGAAAGTTTAACTGCCGCAAAAGACCTGGTGGTCGCTAATGCTCTGCCTTAACCTAATGGCTGGTGGAACACCTAATGACGAAACTAGAAACATCGTTCTTCATACCTTGCCACCAATATTAACATTGTAGATCCTGATACATCTTCTTGACACCAGGATGAACTGACCAAATAGAGAAATGAAAGACCCAAATCATCTCCCTCCATATGTCTGTTGACACCCATACGAGCCCATAAAAACTCAAGATCTCATCCCCAAAAATGGTCCATCCAAGAATAGGGTCTTCTCCGGACACACTGTTTCGTTGGATTAGGCCTTCAGAATCTTATGGTGGCCTCATTCCCTCACAGTCATGAAGAGTAGAGGTAACAACTACAGAGGAAAGGAATGTATGCCCATGTCTGTCGTGCACCTCAAAATGCTTCATAGATAATAGATCTATAAGATGCCTCTCACTGTTGGCCTCTTAAAATACATATATCTATGTATTCATGCTCAAAACATCTGCTACTGCATTGCCTTTCCCAAGCATATAGGCAATCTCAAAGTCAAATGACTTAAGGTACTCAACCCACCATCACTGTCTCAAATTCAGATCATGTGAGTGAAGATGTACATGAAAATTTTGTGGTCACTGAAAACCAAAAAATGCTCTCCCAGAAGATAATGTCTTCAAAAGCGTAATTCATGAACAATGGAATCCAACGTGAGATGGTGTGTTGGGTAGTTCCTCTGATGTGGCCTCAACTGCCGAGACTCGTACGCAACGACTACTTCCCCCTGCATAGGCACTGCTTCGAGCCTAATACCTGATGCTTCACAGTAAACAGTGTAGCTCTTTCATATATCTATAAATACTAGTATCGGTTCTGAATTCAACCTCCCTTTCTACTCTTGAAAGGATGACTCACATGAATCTGACCACAAGTACATCACAACCTTCTTAGTAAGGCCTGTTAGTGGGGCTGCTAAGCGTGAAAAGTCCTGTCTGAAATGTATGTATTGTCTATCCATCCCTAGAAAACTCCATACATCAATGAAGTTCTTCAGATTCTCCCTATAAACTACTACTCTAACTTTCTTTGGGTCTACTGATACTATTTTATCAAAGATAACATGCCCCAAGAAGTGAATTTGATCCATTCGAATGTGGAATTTTGAGATATTATCATATAACTGATGATATCTCAGTGTACTAAAAATGATCTCATGGGGTGTGGAATGGGTGGTTGGAGTGTGAGAGTACACCAATATATCATCCATGAAGACTACCATGAATGAATCCATGTATGGATGGAACACGTCATTCATCAGTTCCCTGAAAACTATAGGGGCATTCATGAGACCGAACGATATGACCACATACTCATATAGATCATACCTTCTCTAGAATGTTGTAAGAGGTATATTAGATGGCCTAACACAAATGATGATATCAAGATCTCATGTAAATCTTAGAGAACACCCGAGCTCTTTGAAGTTGATCAGCGTGATCATCATTCCTCGGCAAGGGATATTTGTTCTTTATCGTCAACTGGTTCAAATTTCGATAATACACACAAAGTTTGAGGGTATCATCCAACTTATTTTCCAACAGAATATTAGAACACTAAAGACAAGTACTGGGTCAGATGAAACCCTTTTCCTGTAGCTCCTCCAACTGCTTCTTTAGCTCCTGCAACAAAAGTGTAGCCATCCTATAAGGAAAAATGGACACTGATGCATCTCTTATAACATGCTCAATAGAAAATTCCACCACTTTCTCCAGAGGAAAACCTGAAAAGTTCTATGAAAAGACATCCTTTAAATGATCCTCCATTGGAGGAAATTCCATCTTTGAAGTGCCCTAGTCATCCAGATATAGACTAGCAATCTGGTATGTAACTCCTTCTAACCCATGATTCTCACGTCCCACTCTGCTCGCCTATACTTCCCATTTTCCCTTGTAAGGAAAGATCCACCCTCTAGTGAGGTGAACATCAACCTAAGATGATTTTAGTCCAAAACAACATTGAATAAAATTAACTAATCTATTCTGAGAATGACATCATATCCTGTCATCTCTATGACATAGAGGTCTCGTTATATGTGACACTGACCAACCTATGGATGACACTCATTTCACTGTCATACACTAGCTGTTATAGTCACCAATGGAGTGTCTAAGGTCAATATATCAGCAGACAAAAATAAACAAATCCCTAGGCTCTCCATAATAGCAATGGATATAATGCTATGGGAAGACCCTGTATCAAAAAGAGAAGAAGGTAAAACTGAGGTAACAGGAATGGTACCTCGACTGTAGAGGGTATGGTATCTTGCTTCTACTTGGTCTACTCCACTACAAAATTATGACCTACACTGTAGCCCTGTGACCCTACCTGACCACTCTGAGATGATCCATCCTGTTGTCGCTGAAATCCTAGTGACTGGCTACCATGACCACGACCTCCACCTCCGCTTGAATAGTTGGAAGAACTCTAGTTCCCAGACCGGATAGAAACTGGTGCTGCTACTCCTGAACGTGGAGTCATAGATGAGCCCCTTTCACCATCTACTGGTGAGAAGATCTGATAGAATAGCTAAATGTTCCCATCTTGTCAGAATATCGACACTCCAGAAGGTGTATCTGGCAATGTGGACTTGCATGCCCACTCTTCTTGCACTAATAGCACACCACATTTCTACCAAAATATGTCTCTCACCTCCTCGGATCACCATGCATCAACTTCCTATGGGGATTACTACTATTAGTAAGAGGGATACTAACTCCAGATGTCAAGCTTCACAGGCTCACAAATCCAGAAAACCTCATATTTCACTATGTGATAAGTGCTTGGTTGACTATACACGTGATGGGAGTCAACCTAAATATGTTCACCTAAGATCAGATGTCATGCCTAAGACCATCCTAAATATTCCTTTCTAGGAATAACTCAAAACCCCCTAGGATGGGCATGAAGCGCTGCAGCTCTGTGAAGCGAGAAGAATACTCCATTAGAGAAAGAGTACCCTAATCTAGACTCATGAACTCTTAGGATTGATCATCCCTTATGTTATTTGGATATATATAGTCATAGAAGTCAAGCTAGAACTCATCCCAATCCATAACCTGCTAACATCCCGCCTGTGAGATCACATCCCACCATCTCTTGGCAGAATCCCAAAGCAAATACATAGCGAGATTCACCCTCTACTCTGGAGGCGTCTATATATGGTTAAAGATAGAATACATGGATTCTAATAATGAATCTGCAGCCTAAGGTCCTCCTTACCCTATGAAGGTGGGAGGATGATGCTGATAGAAAACACACATCATCTCTATTACAGAAGTGGCATGATGTGGTGCGCCTCAGAGGGTCTGCATGAACCTCATAAAATCCTCTCAGAAATGTGCATTAGTACCAGTGTCCAGAATGATGACTGGTGCCCAGACTGACACAACTAGAGAATCTGCAAGTAGTTCTTGATCAGCCATGTCCAGTGTCTGATCACTACCTTGCAAATGGCATATAATAGGAGGACGTCTTGGTGGCATAACTCTGCAAGGTCAAACACACAACTTAGATAATGATTATCAAGGACTAAAAACTAGAAGTGTTTGAAGAGATCATGATAAAGAAATCATTCATGTTTTCTAAAACATGGATACATTCCATGTATAATGAATACATGGTGTGTTCTCTTAAGCCTTCACATGGGCATGTAGTTCTTCAACAACTGGTCGTGTAACACCCCATACATGACGTGTTTTCTAGCAAGTGCCTATATAATGCATGACATGTGATTTCTAGTAAGTTCCAATATAATGCATGAGATGGAATAACCTCATCTCATCAGGTTGAATCATATATATAACATTTACAATATCAACGATAACAAAAAAATACTTATGATCACCCAATGGTGAAATCAAATCAACCGTAAAATTTCCAAACCATTAAAATTGTAATAAATGAGGTAGATTGGATTTTCCCTTTACATGGGTTAGCTACTCCCAGGAACATCTTATTACTAAGTAACTATTCCCTCCTATCCCTGACTATAGGCTCTAAATAGTATGTCAATAAGAAAATAATTCCTCTCATACCACTTTGTATTGTCCCAATTCGGGAAGCCGCCAAGAGGTTCACCGTACCCGACTAGTCAAATGGCCACAAGCGCATTTCCCCGAATGAAAGAGGCTACCGAATAGCATCCTGGGCCTTGGATGTGATAGTGGGGAAACTATTCCCTCATTGTGACAGTAACACAAAGGATTTAAAATAGATATACCATAGAAGAAGTAGTAATAATACCATACAATAGTAAACAACATAAGATAGAGAGTAAGAAACAACTGGAGAACATATATAAATGATGCATGATACATATGTCTAGGAAAGCGGACAAACACATCACAATGCTGAAATATAGTACTAAACCAAATTACAAAATAAAATCATGTAAATAGCTCCACATCATCACAATCCTCAACTTGGTCCCATGCTCTCTAGCTCCAAAGAAATCAAGCACCTGAAGTAGAAGGGAACTTTCCCTTATCTATAAATGAAGTAATATAATCTATTTGGGCCCAAAAGCATGACCCAAACAGGGTGTGAGACTAAATCCTTATAGGAAACCACCTCACAATCTATGCCTAACAGTATGTGAATATATATGGATAGAAGTAAGTAAAAACGAAGTAGTCAACATGGATGTATTCATCATCAAATAAACCTACCGTTAAAATTCATCCAATTCCATATATAATGTATGTTTCTAATAAAATATGGTAACTTTCTATGAATTACTCTTAACATCACTATTATGGTTCAACCAAAACAACACTACCATCCCTTGGGAATGTACACACAGTCTAACCCCTCTGGTTCATCTTAAGCATAGACTCTCTGAGGTAGCACTCACCATTAATTCCCGTTATTGTCTCATATCGGTAACTAAAATGATCTCTAGGGAAGAAATCAAAATCCAATTCCCCTGGTGGACCACATTGATTAACTATAGACACTCTAAGGAAGTATTTATGTCCATTCCCCATATGGTCTCACTTCGTAACAGTAAAACAGATACTCTTGAGAAGCCCTCCACATCCATTGTCGCTATGGTCTTCTACACCATGTTCTCACGTCCCTGTGTAAGTCAATTTAGCAAAATGATATAAATCAGCCAAAAAATCCTGAAGAACTACTTGGATAAACATTCTATGACGTCAAAACATGTCAGATAAAAGAATCACCCCATCCTACAATTACTGGGCATCGAAAGCATACAACCTAACCAGAAAACTAGACCAAACGGTCAAAACAAAGAATCATGGGAAAAACATCCATACCTTATAAAAAACAAGACTAATATCAAAAATTAACATCTATCATAACAAACAAGGCATAGAAGATATATTCAGGGCTCAAAACTAAAAATACGTAATACCCCGAATGAGGGTATTGAGCACTTTGTCACATATAACTCCAAGACTATCTATAGAAAGGCACAAACCACCTACCTCAGTGTTTTAGGATCATTATAAATTAACATCATGCCTTGAATAGCCTAAGAGCACCATAGATCTACAAAACCACCAAAAACTCAACTGAGGATTACTCTTGAAATAGGAGGAATCTGGAAACAAAGCTCTAGATGAAGAGAGAACTCCCCGATGATATTACGATGCAACCGATGAAGTTCGATTCGAAGAACATATGAATTATGTTGGGTGTGGTGAAGATATGCATCATACAGACTCTCTTGATCAATGAAGGTGATAAAGAAGACGTTTCTGCCAATTATATGTGACACCGGTTCATTGAATGAAAAAAATTACATGTCGTGTGCTTTATAAGGACACGACGTGTACATGACCTTATCAGCCCCCGCATTAGGTGGTCACCAGGTCACCGCACATGGCCGCATGACCGTTACACAGCCATCAGATGGCTACCTGTGGTAATTGATTACACGACATGTACATATAAAGTACAATACGTGTAATTAAGAAATTTCTAGAAAAACTTCTTTTTCATAATGAAACACTATAAATAAGAAAACATTTAAGAAAATATGATCCGGGTTCTTACACTATCTTTTTCCACAACTATGTGTGGTATTTTACCACTAAGACATAAGGTTTTATATTTATGCATTTCCACATTCCATGCTTTTATCTAATGTCTCTTCTAATGATTATGATGATGATGATGCTATGATTATTCTAACCCCATGTTACATTGTTTCATTTTCATATCTATCCTCTGATTGGTCTTTTATCTTGCCACTTTTGATGTATATCCTCATGTGACTACTTGTACTAAGGATAATTCAACATTCAATTAGAAGAAAGAGATGTAGGAATTAAATAAATGTTTTCCACTGTAAATGTTATGTAAGGTCCTAGTTTTCCAAAGACACTACACCATTGGATCATCTATGTGTAATGTTTTTAGGTTGATTAAAATTAAAATAATGTAAAATTAATTTACAAAATGCATTGTTGCTATAAAATAAATATTTCATTATGTATCCCTTTCTATGAGTATAAAAATATAAATGCCATAGTCCTAGAGGACCTATAACCATACCTTTTTTATAATGTTAGGATCCTTATGAGAGAATATATACTTGAGATTATAGTGGTTATATTATATGATAAGTTACTCGCACATCATCTTGTGTCCCCATATCTTCAGTGATAATAACACCACTGTAAACTCATGATAGTGGGATGTGTAAATATTGTTATGTGGTATCAAATAAGATGAACTATAGAAAATCACCTCCAACATCTACATTATAAAACACCCCCATTTACTCCCTAATGCATCATAGAATACTACAAACTCAACACCATCCTATGGAAATCTCACGGTGGGATCACTCTTCGATATCAACCTCATCTCATGAAAGAACATCTGGAACCTTTCCATCCACACGAAATTCATTCCCTTTCAGGTCAAAGATTTCAATGATGCTATCACTCAGGAAATATTGCATAAAATTGTTTAATAATACCCCTATAACCCTAGGAAAATCCTCAAATTGGTACCAATATTAGGTGGATCCCTAGAAATATCTACCCGATCCTTCCCCAGATCTACTACTACTTAGGTCTCTGAGATGATGTGTCCCTAAAATAGGAAATCACAAATCTATAACATACACTTTGAGAGTTTCCCATAAGGTTGGTTGTCTAATATTATGTCCCACCAAATATTCAGGTGTCTTGCATGAACCTCCACAAAACCATGTAATCAAGTATTTCATCGATAAAAAACATGATGATTATGTCTAAAAAGGATATAAGATCTAGATCATGAGTCAGATGAACATTATTGGGGCATCATTCATTGTGAATGACATCAAAATGTACACACAGTGAACATAGTGATAATTAAATGTTGTATTTGATATATCCTCATCCTATACACATAAATGGTTATACCCTATTCTGATGTCAATTGTTGAGAACCATCATTCCCTTCAAAACAAATGAATTATTTCAAAAATCCTTGGTATTGGATACTTATTCTCTATAGTCCCAGTGTTCAACTGTCCCTATCTAAAAATAAACTCAAGATCAAATCCAACGTATTAGAGAAAAATACTGGTACTACCCTAGGGGAATCACAGGATCTCACAAATCCCTTCTCCTATAAGTCTGAAAAATTCACCATCAACTCACAATTCTCTATAGGAGCCATCTAAAATGTTTGTGTATATATTAGTGCCTTTAGAATATGCAATTACATTAATAAGAATTTCTATTAGAAGGGAGGTAATCCTGGTACATCCTTAGAAATGATTTCATTACACCCCTACACCACCAAATGAAGTTGGTAGCCCATAACATCTAATAGTCCAGGAGACATGCTATCCCACTATTGAGTTATTGATGAAAATATTATGTTCTTGATCCATTCATTCCCCACAAAAATATCTTTTTCACTCAGAATGGAGAAAATCATCCCATCTCTTTTGAAAACCCAAATTCTATGAATAAAACTGTCATTATCAGCAAGAAATATGGATATCCAATCCATACCAAAAATGACTTAATATGGTCACATCTATGATACAATGAGGAAACATATAAAAATATGCCTTCCAAGTGTTAGATCACACTATCGGCATATTGGATAAATCACCTAATCAACACAAGTCAGAGTCATCAATCATAAGGGTCGATCCAAGTGCTAAAATAGAATCTCTAAAAATCGAACTTGTGAAGGGAAATGGAAGGAATGGACCACAATAATTTCTATTAGTATTGTAGGTAACGTAAAAGGAACATACCCTACCCTGTATCATCCCAAGACCATCGAGGATATAGGACCCCAAATCATTCAGTTTTCCTTATCCCTAACCACCATCAATCTGATCCATTCGTGAAGCACTTAGGTTATGGTGGTAATTGGTCGAATCTTTATACATTTCCTACTACACCTCTAGCTCCACTACCATGTATACTACATTGTAGAACACCCTAATTCTTGATTTTTCTCTACCATGATGGTTCCTCAAACATCTCTTGATCTACTATATGACAGGTTGTATAAATCTGAGCCAAATTTCCCCAACCATCATAGGAGAAACACCACATCTCCCTCATCAACATGGATCCCCCCTAAGAGGCATGGGACACTAAACCTATGTCCAAGGATCACCACCTAAAGTATCATACATGCTTAGATCACTATGACTATAATCTGCTTCCCACTTAAATGGTCTTAGATATTGGGTTCCCACTACCAACACCCATTGTTGGTGGCACATATACTAAGAAGTTATCCCCCACCAAGGCTTGCTCATTCACCCCATTGTATGTAGGAAGGAAATGGGATGACATTGGATCGCTAATATATTGGATTAATCCCTAATGAAATTTTTATGATCAGAAGAACATATCCCAAAACATATCATCAGATTAATTCAAGATACTAGTATATGTCACTGATTACTTCTCCACATTCACATTGTCCTTCTATAGACACAAAATATCTAAATTGTGCACTGATCATAACAAGGCCCGATAGAACTCCTTCCAATAGAGATTTTCAAAGTACGTCCCAGAGATAGCTATTTCATCTTGTGATAGAGTCACTATGCTCCAAAACAACCCAGTAAATCCCAAAATATATAATTCCACGAGTACCACCCTTTTATATGTTGGAATCCTCAAAAGGGGGGAAATTCTAGTAACTACATCTAATAGGTCCTCATCCACATGGGAGTCCGGAACACCTTGAAATATGGGATTTTACATCATATTAAACTCATGTAGTATACTCAACCTATGTACACCCTAAACTAGAACGTCTAATGCCAAATGTTGGTCAATAGGTGGTGGTATAACTGGTAAACCACTCGATGGTGATATCTCTAGTAAATTACCCTGAAGGGAATCCTCATCAATTAGTGGATAATCCACATGATTATGTAGGGTATTTTTTTAATGATGTATGTCTTGAGGGATCCTAAAATAAAAAAATATGTATCATTGTCAAATGAGTATATTTGGGGATCTAACTCAAGAAGAACATGTAAACCAAAACTCATTATTGTATGATGCTTCTACATAAATGATTCCCTTCAAGCAATGTCTACATGTACCAAGTCCAAAGACAGGCAATCAGTCTACATTGGTATTGATATGTTGGCCATCACACCAACACTAGTGTCCCAGTACTAATAGATAAACTCGAAACAAAAAAAATTGTTCCCCCAAAACAATATAATATAAACTGATTCTGAGGTTGAACTAACTACTCTGAAATCACACTTTCATGACCCAACCCATCGGGTTCTATCCCATGACTACCCTATGTTCGCCACCAATAGTCCAGCGGATGGAGACTAGTTCCAATTAGGCATATCCCACCAATGGGTGGAATTCGAGTAAATTATCTATACAGATGCACAAATCACCGAGACCTCACAATACAAGAATGTAAAATAACATAATCAATGAATACATACATATATAATATTACAACTAGAGTGTGACAATAATGAAATAAAAGAGGAAAAAGGGAAAAAAAATAAACACAATAAAAAATTATAATTAGTCCAACCTACTCTAGGTGTGGGAACTAAGGACAAATGAATGCTCTTAGAAAACACCTCAGTTTTACAAGATCCTTCTACACTCTTCCATCTCCTTGTCATTGAGGGTCTCCATCAAAAAGTTCTATCATTAATATAATAAACAAAACATGTGGGTAGATCCCATGAAGGGATGAATATAACAATACCGAGTTGGAAACCCAAAAAACACTAAAATAAAAGAACCATGTATTTTTATAGTGATACAAAGATATAACAATAAATGTATTAAAAACACATAGATATACTCCAGAAAGACACCACACCACTATGTGGTCATAACCAACATCCAACCATATAATTCTACTTGAAGAAACACTTCTGATAGTAGAATCCACTCCATGAAACATGCTCTCATTGGAAACTCCCATACAATTGGTGATGGTCATTTGGATCATCCTAGGAAAGATAACTACTCTAATAGGACCTTGATACTTAGATAGAGGTTGATGCCCAAAACATCTGGAGGAAACCGTGAACCTAATCTAGATCAACTCGCTACGTAACAGATTATATAAGAATGATACGAAGAACCCAACTGATATGACATAGATGATGGACAATCAACACCATGATCAATGTGGTCATGTCGATTACGCAAACCCCACCAAAGGAATATACATAATATTTTATCACACTCCAATCTCATATAGGGACACTATAAACTCAATATGAGGCTTCGAATCCATATTGGATAAGATTATATGGTATGAATATAATTTTTCATTGTACCCTTGAAGAAATGGACCAAGGGAACACAATTAAAATATATTGGTTTATACTAAAGGAATGAAGAGCTAAAAATACCATTTATGGGGAAAACAACATGTACTAGGGAAGAACATCTTTTCTAGGTATCCCTATTTCTACCAGTGTGGAAAATCATCATACGACATGTAAATATTTAATGAAATGCAATGTAGACAAGATATGAAGTGTGCAGAGGTCACCCAACACCTTCCCGGGTAACAATGATTATGTCCATGTACCGCTGCCTGTGTTTGTGATCAGATCTTATATATGTAGTTGAGTCCTTGTCCAAGAACACATTATTCCATTGGATGTGTAATTTTGTTAGTGTCCATCCATGTACATTTTTATGTACTTGTCGAGACATCATAGAGGGGTCAGATGGTTTGTGACCATGTCACACGACCTATGATATTTAACGTGCTTCATAAACCCTATTATGTCACATTGGGGGGATCCCACAGAATGAGTAACACTAGTTTACACAGCTTGAAACCCTGGATTTTCAAGATATTTCATCTCTCCTCCTTGTCTCCTAAACATGTGGTTGCAACCAAAATCCTCACTGGAGATTATAGATTTAGTTTTGTCTAATTATTTCTTTCATTGTCTCCTAGAGTCCGGGCATTGAATATGCTTAGAAATAACCTCGTCAAGCCACCCAAACCATTCTTCAAAAAATTAAAATTGAAAACCCAAAATTCTATTTCATCTACCACTAAATGTCCACTGACATCATTAATCCATGATAAAAACATCATTAACAAACCACAACAACGTTATTGATCCAATACGTTGAACAAAATTCAAATAACTATCAAATCCTCGATATTCTTCAAACCATAGACCAAAGGAAACACCCATGATGAATATGTACTAAGTGAGGGAATAAAACCATAATCCATAATATTTTAGTAATTATCTTCACCCTTTATTCATTCTACCTCAATTCATTGTCATATAATTAGATGACCAAAATGGAATAAAACTCATGGAACTATTAAAATTACATAAATTTAATTCAAAAGATGATGCACATATCAATTTGGGACATTGAATCGATCCTTGTTCATCTAGAGTTAAATAATGGAATGGAAAACACAAGAACAAACATCTTACATAGAGTTTTTATTGATCATTTAGGATGAATAGTTGAGTTTCCATCATTATTGAGATGTATGAACTATGTTGGCGCAATTATCCTTGATCTGTTCCAGATCTGATATTGATTTCCCATAAATATATTCTCTATAAATCACATGGTCTCTACGAATTAGTATCCAACCATGGGATAAACACTATAACCACATATATATAAACAAAACTATTCAATGTATCAAATAAAATACATTAACTCAAATAATAAAAATATTTTACAATTTATATGTACGTGACAACATCTCCAAAAACTCCCCAAACCGAAGAAGTCTATAACACACCTAAGTGAAAAGTAATGTTTTTTAAGTCATCAGTACCCTCAATTTTTTTATTTGGTCCCCCATTCATTATTAATTCCACATTTTATTGACGACAATAGGAACATGTTATTTAATATATTTAACATATTTCAATCATTCATTATGGGAAGGTCAGTCCCTATAATCACAAGTAGTATCAGTGATTGGTCATTAAAATAATCCATATATTATCCAAAAAATAATACACAAAATATCTAAGCCATTATAATGATGATGGTTTCAGACCACAACACAGTGTTTTATGATTCCCCTCTACCAGCTTGTTCAAGAGGACATTGTTGGGTTTTTATGTTTTTATCACCAATGTTTGAGAATCTTTTGACCCTAGTAAGACAAACTATATAGGTATTTACCATGTAATTTCTATAATTTACCCTTATTCTTTATTATACGGTTCTAGTTTAGAATATCATTAAAATAAGAAGAAGAAAGTTTAATTTCCTCTATTCAGGGGCTCCTGATGATTTTGATTTATTACTGAAGATCATACTTTATTATATTTCCCCTAATATTAATTATTTTTTGGAGATATATCATGCTTTGGAAACTAATTTCAAAATGTAATGGAAATTGTTTTTTATTAAAAATAGAAGTATGTTACATGTTTTTGAAGAGAATTAAATAACCATATTTTTATATCAATTATTTTGAAAATAATAAGAAATGGTTTTGTTTTTAAAAGGTTAGGCATATGTAATAGTTTATTCAAGTACAGACACTCAGTTATAATAATAACATCAATAAATTCTTTGTTGTTTTTAACACATGGTACAACTTCTAGATCTGGAATAGTCAGCATATAGTAATCTTGTTTTGTTGTTTGTAGGTGAGTTTTAAGGTCACATGGTGGTATTTCTGGTTTTATTCCATCTCTACTTTGAGTTTAGTATTTATTTATAGTTTTATTTATTCAGTTATATGATGATAATTGGAAAAATCATTCCAATTATGTATTCTTAATTCCTAATACTAGTTTCTATTCTAGGAGGATTGATAATGCCTCTAAGGCCTTATCATAGGCCAACTCAGGTGACTAGCTTAGGTTTTACCTTTGTGGGTTCATGTTATGTTATATCTATGAAAATAAATGAATACCTGGACATCAATGATAATGATCTCATAATGATGGAAAATATAATTTCAAATTACCAAAACACACGTTCAAGGACATATTATAATACACTATAAAATTATGGGAAGAGGTATTCACTATATCCCAACCTCTTTTGTCTAATGATACCCATTGATTCATTAATGGGTAAACTTATTATGCCCCACCCGTCACCTAATTTTGTTTAATATATTCAACATAAGATTCATGAATATTTTCTATAAAATTAACAAATCAATAACTTAAAAAATGAATATCTAAATATATATATAATTAATGAAACAATATTTTAATACCTTTTCAGCCTTTTTTATTCACCAATAATAATCAAGAATTTCAATATTTTCCCCATGTTAAAAACTGGGATAACATAATCATTGATCATCCAGAAAAACTTGTTGGATGGTCAAACAATACAAAGTCAAATTTCCAACAACAATATATAATGGATAAACAGTAAATTTAATTCCAATACCATTAAACATAATACAAAAAAATAGTATTTCTAGGTGAACATCTTCTAATCTGACTATATGAAATGATATGTTAACATTGTTTTTTTATCAGTATATGGTTATGTCAATGTTATTATTACATGATCATATGACACCCATAGAAATAAAGTAGATGGTTATAGAAGAATATAACACAAGTGAAACAACATAATCATATGAGAATGTTGACCTAAATAAAAAACAACCTAAAAAATTATTCTAATGGAATCACAAAAAAAGGTATTAAGAAATGAATTTTTTGATACCACAAGTTTAATCAACAAATTTATAATATATATATATATATATATTATAGTATTAATCAATAATCATAAACCCCATTTGGTTAAATAATTTATTAAATGATAAGGTAAATGAAAGGAAAAACATAAAATATCATTTACAAATATTCTTTAACATTGACGTAAAATACAAATTTATAAGATGATTTAAAAGGAAATTCTTAAAAATATAATTTGGATGTCATTGAAAAACATAAATTATAAAATTATTATCCTAGATCCTTGATGTTATATAAATATTATATAGTATAAAATAATATTAGTAGATAAAACTTGTGAAACTGAATATAAAGAATGTTTTTATTATTTTTAAAATATATTGTTTTAAAACAGAATTTTATGAATAGTAAAAAAAATTAATTTTCATAAAAAAATTGTATATAATTGTATTATAAAATATCATATAATAATATTTTTTGTTTTAAAACCGAATAAGGGTTTATAAAAGTTCAATAATAATAATTATAAGTCAATTAAAGGGGATATGAGTTAGAAATATCTTTTATGGATGCCATACTATTGGAAGAGTTAATCATTTGAAAAGGTATTTGTGTTATAAAAAATAATAGAATGGGATAATATCACATAATACAATAAAAGATATGAATTAACATAGCTTAAATGAAACAAGTTCAATTGAATGTTTATTAATCAATTAATGAAAATCATGTTAATGAAAACTCTTGCGATTAGGGAAACATGTTATTCAAAATAAAACAGATGAAAATGTGTGGATTTGGATATGTTTATACAATTAAATAAAAGGAAATAATTTTTATATCATTAATGTGATAGTAAATAAATAAAATACCATATAAAGTAATCATGGTGCATGAAGTGTATCATTTCACAATGAATTAAAATTTAAACCAAGGAAACCCTTACAACTTGAGTAGCATTGAAATCAATACCCATTGATAGATATGGATTGAAATTAATGGTAATATTACTTAATTATAATATGATTCATGATATAATTTATAAAATATTTCGTATATGAACCATATAAATGAAACTAGATTCATAATACAAAAAAATTCTCAAAGAGATAAATTTTAGACAAAAACCCTTACCCCAATAGAGAGTCATTTTGTACTTTCTCAAAAAAAAACCAGAATAATTAAATGAATTTAATTAATTACATACTAAATATGATTACTCATAAATATAACCATTTATACTACACATTAATAAACAATATATATATATTCTAGTTTTTACCTATTTTTAACTCCTGGTGTGTGTAATCTTGATCACATTGATCGAGTTTCAAAAAATGATGTTTGTATTCATTATTGTTATATAGTTAGACATTAAAATAATATATAATTTAATTTAATATATGTTCCAATATATTTTATAATTATATTTTTCCATTTCATTTTAGTTTTATTTTGGATCAATGAGTTTGAATTCAACGTTGAGCATATATCATTGTTTTTTAAAAAATGAGGGGGGGGGATTGAAAATTAATGAGTTAAATATTCATATTGCTTTATTAGAACCTATATTTTTAAAATAATATTTATACGATATTTTTTCAGAAAAAATTATAAAGTTATTTTATTTTTTAGTCCATACTATTAATCAAGTATATAGTTAAACATTACCAAACAAGCACCAACCATGACTAATGGGAAATTATGAGGTGGATTAGTAGTAATATTATTATATCAATAACATAATTATCTCATATTTTTTTTTATCAGAATGATGTATTGTAATTTTAATTATATTAAAGGAAATATAATATATATAAAGTCATTAAACAGATATAATATTCAATTTTCATCTTAGTTTTATGATATTATAAAACTATACTAAGGATATTTGTTTGATAACCATAAAATTAACGGGTTATAAAATTTATCATTCGATTAATATACATATATCCATATTTATCGTTTAATAAAATCCTTATAACCATCCATGTAAGTAGATGGTTGAATTAAAAAATATAAACAAAAATTTGATATAGGTGGTAGTCCACAATTATGTATGGTTGTTGATATTTTCCATAGAATATGACAAAATATTAAAAGGGTTTATAACTTCATAATAAAATATAAATAAATATAGAATCAATTTATTAATATTACCTTTAATACCTTCTTTCTATGTTTGTAAATTATTATGAAACACATTGTGTTGGGGAGGTGGTAGACTTCACAATACTTGAATGACAATTTCACTTTTCTTAATTGAAATGGAAAAGGGTGATTCGTAAATATTCCTATAGACTATCCAAAATAATTATATAACCAATTATGATATTATTACATAGTAATTATACAATAGTAATTTCAAATTATGAATATATAGGAAATAAGTTGTGTAAAAAAATACTACTCACATTAGGAACATTGAGATTTGTTAGGAAGATCCATTGGAAAACGATTGAATCAACGAGTCTCTTGTGTTATGAAGATAAGAAGAGTGAAATAATTTATTGGGTAATAAAATCGGTTAATGATTCATGAGGAATATAAATATTAGTGGGTTCTATGAAGGGGTGGAGAAAGAAACCTTTTATAAGTGTTGAGAATGAAATATTTTTAAATATTTCAAAAAAAACATAAATGGGGAACATGTTAAAAACGTCATGTGTATAATGTTTTTTGAAATAATTGTGGGTGGAATATATATAGTCAATAAAAATTATCATATAGTAAATTATATACATGTTTGTGTAATTTTTCAATCCTTTTACCCTTGTAATTATGACTTTTACCCTTTTTTCTTCTATTATAGTAATTAACATATATCAAAGGTGACACATTTTTTATGCCCCAGAAATAGATTGATATCTATTTGATAATTTGGTTGAAATATTTTTCAATTTTAAATCAATTTAATTTGCTTCAAATTATTTAATTTAGGTATCAAGACCATTTTTTTATAAAATAGTACTAATGTTATAAAATAAGTAATTTTGGAGTTTAAATTAAAATAATAATTTTTTAAATTTAATAGAGAAGTATAAAATATACATTTTTAATTTTAATAATGTTTAATATATTTTTAAATCATTATTATACAAATATAAATGCATAAAATTAATTGTAATTATAAAAATAGTTGTTTTAATTATTCACAAAAAAAATTTCTTCTTAGAAAAACCCCAAAATTCAATCATTAAATTATATTATTACGACTAATGAAAAAATAATGTATATTTATTCAAATTAGAATTAGGAAAGAGTATAATTAAATATTTAAATTAAATTACAAAATATAGAAAACAATTATTCATATTAGAAAATATCTATTAATAATGTTCAATATTCTTTATTCTTATTTTATATGAATAAAAAAATTTAATTATCATTAAAATATTATTCATATTTTCAGTATTTTATACTGTTATATAACCATAATTTTCATTGTTTCATGGAATAGAAATTCATATCACATATTAATGAAATATTTAGAAAAATAAATTTCTTAGTATAAAATTATCATATTAGTCATTTCACAAATTGAATTTAATTTATACGAAAATTAGAATTTATTTTATTTTTTATAAATATTAAATAATGTAGTTACTCATATTTATTACTAAAATTCAATGTCTATGATTTAATGGAGGATTCCTATCATGGGTTTTTAGATCATTGTTCTGTGTAGTAAATGCTATCAAAAAAATGGAATTATATAAAGGCAACCATTTGTTAAAATTTACCAGTGTTACATTCGCATCTTTGATAAAATATTTACACATAATTAGTTTCGTATTATCAAAGTAATTTATATATATAACTCAAAATTAACCATACACTAATTGATGATAACGAGTTTTTTGAGGATGTGAAATGAGTTTTATTAATATGGAAATATATAATTACTGCACTATAAAGAGGGTGATACCATTTTAAATTTAAAAAATACAGATAGTAAGGGAAGAACATATAAATACATTATTAGTAACTTCCCATAATATATTAAAATTATTTATATGATAATGAGGACAATGAATTTTTTATTTATAAATCAATATTCAGTAGTCAATGAACACATACTTAATGGGGATTAAACATGATCCCGTGGAATCTTTCAATAATGCACTCCTACAACCATATAGAAGATATTTCCCTACTAAATATAGAAATGTTGTCTATCCATTTTGGGATCCCTTTGGCAATGTTGATCTTCTGGTCCCACATAATCCCACGTTTAGATTGGATAAAGATTACATATATTATTGTCCCTTGATTTTTATTAAGGTCACCAATTTATATATAAAATTTTAATATATGAAATAGAATACAAATATTTCCTAAAATATTAATGTTTCAACCAATTCTCAACCATCAGATTTTTCTTGTTACATATTTTTTCATGTAAAATGTAAATATAATATACATGGTCGTCTTAATTACCCTTTTTTAAATTCCCAATATTTTTATATGAAATTTAATTCCTCTAATTCACTTAATGAAATTTATAATTTCAAGGGGATTCCACTTCTTATATTCAATGTTTTCTTCAATGATATTTCTGTAAAATATAACGATCGCATCAATAATTCATAATGTTACAAACTCGAGAATTTCTCAAGGATGGAATCTTATGGAAATAAATAAATATAGAAAAATTCCCTAGGAAGCACCAGTTCATATTCACTCACGTATTGAATCATTTATAAGAAATTGAAAGACTTTAAAATAACACTATGGATCATGGAGTCGTGTAAATATCTTTTCAGAATTTTTTGGGGTTCTCTCTGTGGAAAGAATTGGAATTGTTATATATTTAATATAGATTATCTTACTCATAAGTAATTCATTGTCTCACATTAATGTGAACATGTTTTGTTTATGTATATGTTAGACATTTCCAATTATTTTAAATAGATGGTTTATATATATATAATCATTTATAAAATGGCCATAATTAAATATATATATATATATATATATATGTATATTAATGTATATTATATATATTTATACTGTCGTAGAACAGTTATCCTCAAAAAATAGGTAGGCTTAGTGGGATGGTTCATATTTTTTCTTTGTTCACAATCTATTTATTTCAAGCTAAATTACTCGTAAGAACCGATAAAGACCTAACATAGATTCAAGAGGGAAAATTAATCCCACATGGCTACAACTATTACTCTTTCAATATATATTCCATCCTATAGTTATTGGTATGTGTTCTTTTGGTGTTGGGGAATCCCAGTTTAGGTATTGTTTTAGTATTTTGGTGGGTTTTGAAAATTTATATAGCATTCATTTAAAACATTTTTTTAATGGATTATCCATGTGATGGTAGGGCCCATTATGTAAACTATAAATATTAATTTCCAATATAAATATGGTGGAAGCATGAGTTACTAGGGGTATTATGGGTTTGAATTAATTTTCTACTTTAGTTTGTTCTATTCTTATGAGTCACATACATCATGAGAAAGTGTGTATAAGTATGTAACTGAATGATGAAATTCTAGATCATGTATTTCCAATTTTAATTATACATGTCATTGTAATATTTTAATTATTTAATTAACAAAAATATTAATAACAAATACATATAATATTTCAATCTTTGATACTAGGTGATTAGAATAAAAACAATTAGACATATGATTTATTGATCATTGAATTCAATTTATTATTTATTTGGATACTTATTTCAATATTTCATTTAATGTATTATTTAACATTGTTTATATTATGATATAATATATAATTTAAAATATTTAATTTAAAAAATGTCTTAGGAGACGAGATTGTGACTTTATTGTATTTGTGCCCTCATTAATCAAAATTTGTTATCCTTAAAAGTTGGAATCTTATATACACTCCACTAAAATCTAAAATAATAAACCATTTTTTCCCAAATGAAATTATATAAAGGAGATGAAGAAAATTATATATATATATATGACCTCTAGTTAATTCTAAAGTATATAGGGAGTAGCGACCCATAGTTTTTAAATGATATATTTTTTTTCTGAACAATTGATTGTTACATATTATATAATATCATTCACATAAAAAATAAATAGAAAACAATTAAATTTTCTCTCTTTAATAATGACCTTTATATTAGTCAGTTATGGAATAAATTAAAATGTGAAAAATTAAAACTAATCAAAAAATATAAAATATAGCATTTAAAAATGTGAAAGTCTAGATATCTCAAATATATTATAATCATAACCCCCATAGAATTTTTTTTATAAATGAATTAAAATTTTAGTAAACCAATCAACTTCTTATAAAAAATAATATACCCTTTTGAGAAATTGTTATGAATTTTGATTGAACGAATGAATTGAGATTTATTGGTTTTAAAGGGAAATGTAGATATTGTGATTCGACTATTATATGACCATTGGATAACATGAAAGTTTTAAACTATAACCTTGTAATATAATTTTACCACTATAATTAGTTTTTATATATATAAATGATTAAGGATAATATATACATAAATAAGAATTGATGGCCTCAACCTGTAGAGTCATGATATTTGAAGCCCATTTTTCAGGACATGGGATGAAGGTATTAGCATAGGGGGTTTACCTTGACCAAGCCCAAGATGAGATTTAGAAATTAAACAATCAATTAAATAAATAAAAATATAAGTTCATGTTTGTAGATATTATCACTCATTCAATGTTTGTTGACACACCCCACAAACTACCAAGATAAAACACATAACCCTTAGGGCATATGATGATGTAATAAGAGGTTTCAAGTATAGGCCTTAGCTACATAAAGTGTATTTTTTATTTTATAAATAACATTATTATTCAATAAATTCATATTATGAATTGTTTTTATTAATAAAATATTTTTTTAATAGATATGAATTTGATAAAAATTATTTCAACATAAAGAAAATAAAATTAGTTTTTAGAAAATATTACGAATTTAATAATAAAATCAGTCATTTTGAATAGAATTTTAAAATAAAAAAGTATTTTAAAACACCCTTATCATAATATAAATTATAAAATAATTTAATAATGTCCTAGTAAAATTTTTATACGAGTCATAAAATTAAATAGGCCTTAAAAACAGACATTTTTAAAAATATAAGGATATTTATATATAAAATTTGAAATTACCATAATTAGATAATCGTTATGACAAAATAACCATCATATTTGATATAATAAATATGAAAATTATTCAATGGTGAATTTATATGAATTTTTAAAAATATTTATTTTTCATGAATACTAAAAAATACAGTTTTAGGTGTCTGATATATTGTATTACATCATATTTATATCAAAATGATGTACTAATAAACAAATACATATTACATGACCTAAAGAATGTTATTTTTTTAATATTAGGTATTTTAATATATATTACCCAATTTCAAAAACTATTAGTGACTTTCCAATGAATAAAAAGAGAAAAATGATGTTTAAAAATATTAATTTGTGGAATGTTTTGGTTTCCAGAAAAGAAAAGAGGTTTTTAATAATATAGGTGTGTTTCGAGGGATTAAAATATCATAAACGTGACCCAAATTTCAAAAAATATTATAAAAAACATCGGGTAATCTAATGGTTTTTTATTTTCTATATCCATGTTTTCTATGAAAAATGTTTGGGAACATATTATATAATCATTCCACCTTTTCTATAAATACCCATATATTTATCCATTTACATTCACTAAAAATTTATAAACCAATAAATTATGGTGATATTTACCCCCATGGACTCTCCCCATGGTTTCCTCATGACCCTAAGGTCCCATCCTATGCCATTATGACAAATCATCAAGATAAGTGAAATCTTCACTTCTCTTTCCCATTCAAGTTCCCTTTTCATGTGATTTGTCTTCTAATTTTAGAAGTAAATTCTAAAGAATGATGGTATAAAACATGATCTTTTGCCTTATTTTCTATTCAGGTTATCTTTATATGTGACTTTTCGCCTAATTTTTCTTCTAATTTATGATTGTATATCATTTCCCCTCTATTTTTACAATTTTATAAGACCATGTTTTATACCCATCGTGCTACCAAATTTACATTTTAAATTTACCACTTTTATATAGGAAGTTATCTTTTCCTTCTTATTTTAATTCCCAAAAATATTTTTATTTCAATGGGTATTCAATCATATTTAAAAATTACATTTGATTCTGTGATTTTCATATATTTAATCCAAATATCATTTCAAGGGATAAAAATGAATTAACAGTCATATCTTTAGAAGCTTTTATGTGTCCATATATTGGTAATATGCTCAATATTTATTTTTTTGATGGTTATTAATGAAATGTTCTATTATGATATATATGGATCACATGAAATTAATACATGCAATGGATATTCTAAGATAGTTCTCCAATGCATTGGGTAAATAATTCAATCTATAGAGATGATAGGTTTTATGAAACCATGGTGAATAACATTGGTACATTACATTTATGACACCTTGGTGATAAATTATGGTGATATGCTTATTGGTGTCCAATTTAAATGTGTTATCCAAATTTCCATTTATTGTTCATGTTCATTTTATTAAGATATTACTCATAATCTCTTATTAAATCTATATTGTTATGCTTCATGTTTTTATTTATATTCCCCATGATCAAATGCTAAATGTGTCCCTTGCATACTTTCTTACATGGCCTCATGCTCACCCTTTTTATTTTATGTATGTCCCCAGGATAAAATATGTAATAGATATATCTTAGGGTGAACCAATTAATATGTATTTCCACAGGATTAAAATAATGTATTAGGTTTTCATTTATTATGTACCTTATTCCATGAAATTAAACTCTAAAAGATTCATTTTTTTGTACCATGTAATGAAATTTAATGTAATAAAAAGGATGGAATCCATATAAGGTATCAAAATATAGTTTACCTATTTATTGAAATTTGGATTTTAAACATTAAGAAGAAAATTATGGAAAAATATAGGTAGACAAAAAAATCTCATTATTTTGGTATGTATCAAGTTAGTGGTTTTTAAAAAAATAAATCCATGTCTAGATGTTACTAGTGGATGTGGATCTGGATTAGATTTATAGAGTGTTAAAAACTGAAAATAATGCATTGAGAAATACTTGATTGCGAACAGGTGAAAAAAGGGCTTGGTTTCACACATGGTTTGACACTTCGAGGGATATATTTTCTTTGTCACAATCTTTTTAGGAAAATTTATGAAGTATATATAGAAAATGTAATTTTGATTAGAGGATATTTTCATAAAAACTAATGAATTATGTTTTAAAAAAATATCCCTTTATAATTATATGATTTATAAAAGTAACACCTTTCTCACAATGTTTTTTTATTTTATAAAAATCTTTGACAAATATCAGGATCCACGTAAATGATGAGTGAAATGGACTTTGCATTGAAAGTATTCTGATATATTATTGAATGGAAAAATTTATGAGGATGATGAATCAACTAAATTGAGTTATGTAAAAAAACATTAACCAAGTCAAGATGCCGGATTCACCTTAATGGGAACACTTTCAACTAAGTCCTTCATGTGTTAATTACCAAATTCAATCAGTGGATGAATCCTCCAATTGATTACTGAACAATGGATAATCTATATAGAATGAATTTTTTTATACACCATGTTCAATGTAAGAGATTATTACCATGGATGTATACCTGTAAGAAGTTGTAATTGATAATTGTTGGACAGTAATTAAAAATAAAAACCTAATAAGAGAGATTTGTGATATGAAGTGGGAAGACTTTAGGGGAATCATTTTCCACAAATATTTTACCCATTAAATTCTAATGAAAATCATCAAGGAGTTACTTGAATTGAAATAGAATGAAAATTATTTTGTGGGAAACTATGATATGAAATTTACAAGAAATTTTTTGATTCACCTATATATATTTTTTGGATCATAATGTAATGTATAATACACTCTTCAGAGGATTTATATTCCATCTATGGAGGAATAAAAAAATTAAAAAATAAATGTTATGAGAAGATAGTGATGGATTCTATAAAGGTTGAATTTTAGTTTTAAATGATGTGGTTGTTATATTTATTGAACAATAATAAGAGAGAAATTTGGAAGAAAAACTCAAGGAAGAACATTGATCATAGAAGTGGAGGAAAAAGTGTAACTTCCAACATTAAATAAATTTGGGAATAATAATTCTAGGAACTACTTTATTGGGAGTGTATGGTGATATGAAATTATTATATATGGGAATATATCTTGTAATTTTCATGGTTAGGTGAATCCTCAACATCCCAATAGTAACGATAATAGGAAAATAGTGAAGTCCCAACAGGATGATCGATGATTTTAGTGTAGAAATCTTAAAAAGATTGAAAATAAATATCTAAATAGAAAACAATGGAGGGTAACCACCATCAACAATTGAATATAACAAGGGTGGAAGGTAAGACTATTTATAACATAGAATAAAAAGTGGGGGCCCTGAATGATGTGGTGGAAGGTACTCTCATTTTGATCTCAATTGTAACATGTAAATTGTTTGATTCTAGTTCAATGCATACCTTTATTCCATCCACATTTTAAAATAATAAAGAATAAATCATTGAAATTTCAGAGGTATAGTTCTCAGTCATGACTCTTGGAGAAATTATTCTAGGATCAATATTGTTTACAAATTGTAGTATAAACTTTGGTGAGTACAATCCCATATAAAATCTCAACGTTAATACCATGGTGGAATTTTAAACTAAACTAGGCATGGAATGTCACTCAAAGTTTAATGATATAACCAAAAACAGAAGAAATAAAATTTTCATAGTCTTGAATTCATATCCTATAGTCATTTTCAAATGACTCGTATCCGAACCTGAGGTCTATCTAAAAGCACCTCCTATAGCCTTCATTGTGGAGATGATCAATAAATATGGAGAAGGAAATGAATGTACAAAGATAGAGAATGTCCCCCGAGTTTATGAATATTGATGTATTTTCTGTGGTGTTTTTTAGTCCTCCCCCCAAAATATAGGCATAATTATCCCATGAACTTATTCATGGGTGAAAGATGGTATCAAGGAACCCATATTAAAGGGAAAATATGAAGTTATATGTGTTGGTCAGAGTGGACACTCAAGAGGTGGTGAATTGAGTTCCAATTAAAATTTATGTTAAAAATATTTCTCTTAAAATCCCCCTATTTGAAAACAAAGTAAAACTATAGTGAAGTTATACAGAGTGTAAATGTTCAATTTGTTTCTCAAAGATCGATTAGGTCTCAGTTAATTTAATCTGAAGATTAAATTGATATTTGAATCTAACTTACTGGTTAACAATAAGTATAAAAACTTGCTAGTTTAACTATCAATTTAACTTTAAAACAAACTAAACTTCAAAGTATTTAACAGAAGAATATGAAATATATAGTACACTTATGACTTAAACTAAAAATGAACAGTAGATGTAACTAAGAGGTTAGGTATCAAGCCGAGACTTATTCCTCTCAAACAATTTATATAAATTGATCCACACCCTGGATCGGGGTAAACAATAGTACAAAGACTGTCCAGTCTCAAAGACATCTACCACAGTTCTATGTGGGAAAAAAACAACAGATCATAGTTGTCCAGATTTTACTCGACCTCTACCGCTATCCATAGTGGGATACAAGAGAGTTATAGAGTTTAAATGAGGCTTTAAGAATCCTACAGCTCAGCTCAGGAGACAGTGTGTGTGTAAAATAAACCGGATACACACACTACTCGAAATGTAATTGAAAGAATCAATAAAGTAAGTGTGAATGAGTATAGAATATCTTTAGTGACTGGTAGTGCAGTTCTGGGCACATTTCATTGGTCAAAAAACCTTCTGATTCCTTTTCTGGTTTTTTTATGAAAAACAGTTTGTCGTATTCTTCCTTGGTTCCAGGTTCAGCTTTTTAGATTGAGTGCATGAAGTGTTTGTTGTAGTTCTTCACTCAAGATGTATCTTGTGTTCTCCTCTAGAGAAGAATTACTTCATGTATGTCCAATGCTCTTGGAGTATGGATATAGCCTGTGAAAGCACCACGTTTGAATGTTGTTGAGCCTTTTTCTTTTCCACCCTTCGTGTGGCTTCTTAGTTCCTTGATTCTCACTGTATGCACAGATCGTGTTCACTCTTTTTTCACTTCTTATTGTTTTCATTTTGGTCTTTATCTTCCCTTTTAAATATTTAAGCTCTGGAAAATGGGAATGATTAACTTTTTCATGGGTACTAGGTACGGTTCCCTGAAATGGCAACAGAAATCATTAAATAACATTAACTGCATTAAAAACATAAAATATAATCGTTAGCTTAATAAATAAATAGTATTGATAGTATAGAGTTTGACTGGTTGGTAATTGATTAGTAGCCTCATGTTGGTAGATGTGTATGATGGACTTTGTGTAACAGTGACCTTCCATCGGTAGATCTTTGACTTTGTATCGGTAGCTTCTTTGCATTGGTAGCTCTTTGAATGTGTATCAGCAGCTCTTTGCATCGGTAGATCTTTGAACTTTTATCAGTACCTCTTTTCATCGGTAGATCTATATACTGGCGACTTTATTATATCGGTAGCTTCATTCTGTATCGGTCTATGTATATCGGTCGCTCTTGGTCTATTGGTATCTCTTTCTTAGTTCCAGTGATTATGTGTATCGGTAGACTTATGCATATCGGTAGCTCCATTCTGTACTATTAGAAAACTTGTTTTATTGATAGCTATCTGCATCGGTGACCTTGTACTATGCCTACCGGTAGATTTTTACATATCGTTAGCTCTGCATATCAGTGGCTCTATCTATCAGTAGACTATGGTCTATCGGTAGACTAAGTACCGATAGCTCTGTTTCAATAGCTATATGAAGATCAGTGACTAACACTTTTCTGTTTTATGAAAAACATATTCGATTGGGTTAGAATTACTTCAGAACTCATGCAAACATGGATAAACATTGATTAACATATCTCAAGGAAAATATTAATATTACTATCATCTTGATAATAGTATATCATAGATTGAGCGAATTTGAAATTAGATAAACATTAAATTGGATTATCAAAGTATGTGAAAGAGTAATTGGGATTATCAAAATATGTGAAAGCATAGTTGGGACTATCAAAACCGGTGAGGTCAACAATCTCCCCCATTTTGATAATCACAACATAGGATATTATAGTTTTAAAATTGTGAGTAATTGTATCAGATTATATATCCTTAAATTTAATTTTCTTAAAGAAAATAGTATAATTTAGAACATAATGTATTAGAGGTAGAATTAAATACAATGATATGAGAGGGGAAAGGCATGGTAGCTCTTCTTTAGATAAAATTGCTCCCCCTTTGAGAATATTGCTCCCCCTTTGATACTTCCTTATATAATATTTCTCCCCCTCTTTGATAATCAAAAAGTGGGAAATAATAAAGAGAAGAGGACCAAAATGAGAATGAAATGAAAGCCAATTTTATTATATATTGTAAAAAGGTACATAGACAGAAAAAAACCCAAAGGATTCCTATCAAACATCTTAGCCACATGTTCAATCAACATCCTCATTTTGAAGTTTTCCCTTTGGATCAGAAGAGGAGTCAGACTCTGTGGATGCTGGTGAAGGCTTAGGAATTTCGGAAATGATCAAAGGAGGCTGAGCCACATAAACTATGCTTGGACTGTACTGAGAAGTTCATTGAGTGATTATAGGGGTGAGGCTTCGAATGGATTTGGCTGGAGTCTTCTGAACAGGAGATGCAGTAGAGGAAGAGGTAGGCAATGTAGGAGGTACAATCATTGTCCTTGCATCGACATGAAGGAACAGAAACAAAAGATTTCTAAAATCCATAATTATTCCTCCTCCTCTCTCCATAGATGATATGAAATAATCATTGTTCTCCATGAATTTGTCCAAGGCTGGAGTCAGTTCCAATAGTTTGCTGACTTGTTCTCTAATGGCTTGATTGACAGGAGGTAACGTCAGGTTTTCCAATAGAATTTTGAATTGATTGGTGAGTTGATGCATGGTGTAAATATTTTGGAAATAGGATTCCAATTTATCTTTTACTTGTTTCTGAGTGGAAGAAGCTTCTCTCATATAGTCTTGGACTATCTTCCTTATTTCTATGGCTGAATATCTAGTAGAATGCACAAATTTTCTCAGGTCAGATGAGTCCACAAAGCCACTGGTTGAAGCTGAACCAAGATCCTCCTTCATCATAGCTTGAATCTTATTCAAATCCACTAAGAGTTTAGAAGAAACAGAACCAATATAGAATGATACGGTTTCCTTGAAGATTTTGGTAAACCCACTAATAAGATTTTTGACTTGGGAATCCTAGGTTTTAACATGATCTTTCATGGATGTTTTAAAACCATCGAAGACTGAAACCATCTGGCTTACAACCCTTTTGACATAGGACAAGTCCTTGTCTGGTCAAGATTTTGAACTCATGTAATATTCGAAAGAGATAACCGATTTCTTTAGAGCTTCAACATCAACTTATAGTCTAGAAACATGAATCTAGCAGTCTGTAACTTCTTCTACTATTTCTGCCACAAAGGATGACAAATTACAACCGAGAGAATGTTCAAAAGATTTTTACAAATTAATCATCTCTTCAACAAAGCAGTGCTTCAACTCAGCAATATAAGCACTAAAGGACTCTATCAGGAAATCCTTTAAGGATTCAAGATTAGATCTGGTGATCATATCAGTAGGAGTAATTACAACAGGTACTATTTCAGATTCTATGCTAGAAACCGATTCATTCATAATCGATTGAATTGATGACACAAGTGAAGCTTTCATCTTCCTTGTCTCTACCACAAAACTGTCCTTTCGCTTTTTCTTTAAAATATCCAGGTCATGCATTCTGACCACATCTTTAGGTAGCAACTCAGACTCAATATCATAAATGATTTTTGGTCTATTTAGAGATGTGTCATTATTAGAATCAGGATAGTCTAATCAGCAAACCACAAAACCTAGGTCTTCTGCCCAGTCCTCAATATCAACAACCACTGACACACTTCCAAACATGGTTTTATGCCCCCCCTCAATGGGTGAATTATCTTGTATAGCAAAGGAATTCTCAGTGGGTCTTTTTTCTTGAGGAGAATCTTCTACTATCAATTCTTTCTCTCCAAAAGCTGGAGGGTCCTCTGGATTATGTACAAATTCTTTGATTTCTCCAACTACATCCTCAGTAGGAACAATTGATCTTCCAATTAATGGACTCAAACTTAAACAGATAGAATCAGAGGCTTCAGATTCATTCCCCTTTTCTTCTTTATGCTCAGGGGTTGGCTGGTTTTCCTCATCAGTATATGTCTCTTCTTATACTAAGGCTTCCATTCTAGAAGATACAATTTCAGTAGCAGGACTTGGAGTTAAGTCTGGATATCTTCCTTCATCCATTGAAGTTTCTTCTTCTTCAGTCTCAACACTGTACTCAGGTTCTTCTTCATCAGTTCTCAGACCTAGATCCCTCTCATCCTTAGTTCTTAAAGGATGATTCACAGGATTAAAATTCTCATATACCTTCTAGTCATCATTAACCCACTCTCCTCTCCATGGGTTCCAATTTATCTTCATGTATTTGCAAACTGTAGTTTTGATACAATAATTATTACTTACTACAACTATCTCATCTTGAGACCCAGCTACCCATTTCACTTTGATCATCACAAAGATCAACTTGGAAAAGAATACAGAATTTGTCTTTGATTTTATCCATGTCATGTCTTCCATTTGAATCATCAATAGTCTGAACAGATTTACTTTTACACAATATCTAAATAGATGTAGGAGATAGATATCCTAATATCTTAAATTCTCAAAGTCTCCTCTCCTTGGTATTAATACATGCTGAACAAATTTGAACATGAATTTGTTCTATCCATCTATTTCAGCAGCCACTATTTGTCTTTGATTTCAATCACCGGTGACCTCTTCCAAGGCAGTCTCATAATCGAATATATCACTTGTAGGTGGTATACATTTCGAGACATATCTAGATACACCTTCGTGTGGAACCATCAAGCATTCATCCCACTCAACGGATGAAAAAGATATCTCCTTTCTATTGACATATGAAGTCACTCGGTTCTCATTTTTTGATTTCTCAAAGATTACAAACTCATAAAATTCGTTCACTAGCATCAGATAGTAGGGACCATTGTTGGTCAAATAGCAATCTAACGACCTTTTATCTTCCAGCACGTAGATCACTAACGACTTTCTAGGAAGCAATCATTCCGGACACAACTCTTTTTTAATCACAATAACTCTATTCTGAAAATGAGGATTCACCGGTCACCTACCCGGCCTAGTTATACCAACACTACCACTTGCTTCTTTCTAAGAATTCGGCTTCTATGATTTCAGCTCATCAGTGTCATCTTTTATGGTAGGATGTTTGGTTTTTTCTATCATTGTTTCAAGGGATTTAGGGTTTTCGAGAGATTCACGTCCTAGGGTTTGAGGTTAAGGGTATGAGGCTCGATGTATTAAGAAGTAGCTAAGACATAGTTTTTATCATTTAGGAATCATATAATAAATAAATAAAATGAAATAATGTAAAAACGATTAAGATTCTGGTGGCATAAAATAGTTTAAAACAACGCACTCATCGGTAGAGTTTATCGGTGGGAATTCCTATCATTGAGGTCCATCGGTGAGGTTACATCGATGAGGTATTTACATCAGTGAGGTATTCACATCGGTGAGGTATGCACATTAGTGAGGTATGCACATCGGTGAGGTATCCACATCAGTGAGGTATCCACATCGGTGAGGTATCCACATCGGTGAGGTATCTACTGATCATGGTTAATCATTCCCAACTCATGTCTAATGTAACTTAATCTATCCGAACATAAATTTTTGGTGAAAATGTCATCTAATTGAAGTTCAGTACATATAAATTCAAGAGTAATATCAACCTTTTCATAATGATCTCTCAAGAAATGGTTCCTTACATCAATGTGTTTGGTCCTATAGTGAGATATAGGATTTTTCAAAATGTTTATTACACTAGTGTTGTCATAGTTTAAAGAAACATGCTTAAAATCATATCCATATTGCAATAGAGTGTGTTTCATCCACAGAATTTGTGCACAGTAACTACCAGCAGCTATATACTCTTCTTCGACATTGGACAAAGCAACAAAATTCTGCTTTTTACTACACCAAGATACTAAGGATTTTCCCAATAAATGACATGTTCTAAATGTGCTTTTTCTATCCAACTTGAAACCAGCAAAGTCAGCATCTAAATAACTCATTAACTCAAAGGATTTTCCTTTTGGGTAAAACAAAACTAAGTTTACAGTGTGTTTAAGATACATAAAAATTTATTTAACAGCAATAAAATGAGATTATTTTGGATTATCTTGAAATATTTCACAAATACATACACTAAACATAACATCTGGTCAACTAGCAGTAAGGGAAAGTAAGCTTCCAACCATACCTCTATAATTGGTTTGATCCACTGGTTTCCCAGCTTCGTCTGCATCCAATTTATAGACTGTACTCATTGGAGTATCACTTTCCTTAATACAATCAATAAAAAACGTTTTAAAAGATCCTTTTTATATTTAATTTGATTCAAAATAATACCATTTTCATTTTGAAAAACACGAAATCCAAGAAAATATTTATGTTATCCCATTAAACTCATTACAAAATCATTTTTCATACTATTTGAAATATCAAAACATAAATAATGTTTAGAAGATCCAGAAATAATATCATCAACATCGATTAGTACTATTACAACATCTTTAGAAATTCCATTAATAAAAACAGTTGGATCATAAATCCTTTCAGTAAATCTTTTTAAGATAAGAAAATTACAAAGTCTATCATACCAAGATCATGGAGCTTGTTTTAAACCATATAAAGCTTTAGAATGTTTGTAAACATGACTTGGAAAATGTGGATTAGTAAATTCAGGTGGTTGTTCAACAAAAACATCTTCAATTATAAAACCATTTAGAAAAGTACTTTTGACATCCATTTGATATAACTTGAAATTCAGATGAGCAGCATAGGCATGTAAGATCCTAATAGCTTCTAATCTAGCTAAAGGGGAAAAGGTTTCCTCATAGTCTATACCTTCCTCTTGACTATACCCTTGTGCAACTAGCCTAGTTTTATTTCTAACTATATTTCCAGATTCAACAATTTTGTTTCTAAAAATCCATTTAGTGCCTATTGTTAAAGTGTCCTTGGGTCTGTCAACTAATTCCTAGACATTGTTTCTTTAAAATTGATTTAACTATTCTTGCATATCCATTACCCAAAATTCATCATTGATTAAATCATTGACATTTTTAGGCTCTAGAAATGCATGAAAATCTTGATGTTCAGCCTGGATTCTTAGAGAAGATCTAGTTTTTTCCCTCTATCATGATTACAAACAACATCATCTAAAGGGTGATTCTTTTGAATCCTAGTTGATATAGTAAAGGTAGGAGTAGAAATTTCTGGTTCATCTATAGGTTCAGGATCTATAGCAGCAAATTATAGAATATGCCTTGAACTAGATATTTTTACATTAGTTTCTTTAGTTTTATCATTAAGGTCCAGAATAGATAAGTATTCTTCATGATTTTCAAGAGAAATTTTAGGCTCATGTGGATCAGTTTCATCAAATTTGATGTGAGAAGATTCTTCCACACGTTAGGTTCTTTTATTAAATAATCCATAGGATTTTCTAGTTAATGAATAACCAAGAAAAATTCCTTCATCACTCTTAGAAGAAATCTTGTCCAGATTATCCTTTGTATTGAGAATAAAAACTTTGCATCCAAAGACTCTAATATAACTAACTTTGGGTTTTCTATTGTTCCATAGTTCATATGGGGTCATCTTGAGAACAGGTCTAATCACGACTCTATTAATAATATAACAAACTGTATTCACAGCATCAGCCCAAAAATAAATAGGCAGGTCATACTCATTAAGCATTGTTCTTGAAATTTCTTGAAGGGTTCGGTTTCTTCTTTCTACTACACCATTCTGGTGAGGTTTCCTAGGAGCAGAAAAGTTGTGACTATAGCCATTGTGTGAGCATATAAGATTCAAACTCATGATTTACAAACTCATGGCCAGGATCACATTTCAGGGTTTTAATATTAAGTCCAATAAGGTTTTCTACAGACTTGGAGTATTTAACAAAGTGAGAACAAGCTTCACTTTTCTGAGCTAGGAAGTAAAACCAAGTATATCTAGAAAAGTAATGTACTAGGACATAGACATAGTGCTTCCCATTTAAACTAGAAACTCTATAATGTCCATACAAGTCCATTCGAACCAACTCGAGTGGTTGAGAAGTTGAATCTTCTTTCATTGATTTAAAGAAACTTTATGTTTCATTACCTTTTGACAGGTATTAAAAACTTTGTCATTTGGGAATTCAAGTTTAGGTAGGGCTCTAACCAAGTTCTTCCTAGTCAATTTTCTAAGTGCATAGATGATGCAGTGTACTAATATTCTGTGTCATAGTCACGATTATTTATGAAAAGTATTTAAACAAGTAACATTTTGCTTAGCTAAAGAATTCAGATCAAAAGCATAAACATTTTCATTTATCAATGCAGATTATACTAAAACATTTTTAGATTTAAATACATTACAAGAATCATTTTCAAATTTCACATTGATTCAATCATCACATAATTGAGTGATACTTAACAGGTTATACTTAAGTCCATCAGCAAATAAAACTTTAGAAATTAAAACTGAATTAGTGTTACCAATCTGGCCTAGGCTGATGATTTTTCCTTTAAAATTATCACCAAAGGTGACATGGCATCCATAAACATTTATTAATATTTTGAAGAATGAATAATCTCTACACATGTGCCTTGAACATCCACTATGCAATTACTATACCTTCTCGTGAGAACTCTTAAAACAGGTTTCTTACAAAACATGTTTAGATGGAAAATGACTTTGGTACCCAGATCTTCTTGGGTCCAGAAAAGTTAGCAATCAAAGCTTTAGGTACCCAAATTTGATTTATGGGTCTCATATAATTTACAAGAACAATAGATTTTGAAATATTAACTTTATTTGATATATAACCATATGAATAACTAGTTGAAGCATACGAATTTCCAGAACTGGATCAAGTATAATTCTATCCAGATTTAGGAATGAATCATGAATTAATGAACTGACTTTTTCCATGTTGGTAGCCCAAACCAGTAGTGTATTTTGGTGCAACATGCTTTCCTAACATTTGAGTTAGAGTATACTTTCCATTTGTGAATTTTTATAAGTCATTTATAAGTTTCTCATTAGAAATTTTTAGTTCTATATTTTCCTTTAACAGTTGATCATTATTTTCTTTTTCTATATCAAAGGAATATTTAACATTGGCAGTGAGAGCATTCTGTTTCTTTAATGACTTATATTTGTCCTTAAGTTCATTACATATTTCATCTAGAATTTTACAATATTCAAACAATTCAGCTGTATAAATATCTTCATAATCATAATCAGATTCTACATCATCTCTAGAATAATAGGAATTTAAAACAAGAGTATCTACGGTTACCTCAGATGTGTTGGTTATGAAACACATGTTGGAATGATTATTTTCAGAATCAGTAACATTAGATTCACCTGTGTTGTCTTCGGAATCACTCCAAGTAGCTTTCATAGCTTTCTTGTACTTCTTGACCTAATAATCATATTTATTTT
Organism: Viscum album; assembly: GCA_963277665.1. Classification (NCBI taxonomy): domain Eukaryota; kingdom Viridiplantae; phylum Streptophyta; class Magnoliopsida; order Santalales; family Viscaceae; genus Viscum; species Viscum album. The sequence continues at coordinate 192,796,000 of OY728126.1, forward strand.
TAAATTTTAATTTTGGACAGTCAGCCTTGATGTGTCCTTTCCTTTTGCATTCATAGCAGACCATATCATCTTCCTTATCAGATTTCTTCCAGTCCATCATCCACTTACCTCTATTTTCATACATACCTTTGTAGTTTGATTTTATAATGAATCTCTTTTTCCTATTGAACCTCCTAAATCTCATGGCTATTTGATCCATTTCATCATCACTATCAGAATCTGAATCTTCCCTGATTAAACTTTTTGTTTGTATTTGAACATTGTATTTGTCCTTTCTCTTCGAAGAAGTAGACTTGAAAGCAATATACTTTCTTTTAGGATCATCATCTTCCACCTTGTTCACCTTGAGTTCTTCCTCATACATCATTAATTTACCAATATGCTCTTTAACAGGGAGAGCACCAATGTCACATAATTATATGATTGAAACAGAAGTTCCCCTCCATCATTCTGGTAGACATCTCATGATTTGTTCCTTTACTGGAACAACCTTTCCAAGTGAACTCATTGTATTGAAAATCTCATTGAACCTGAGATACATGTCATAAATAGGTTAATCATTCTTAATTTTAAAATTATCATATTTAATAGTATAAGTATTTAATCGAATTTCTTTAACAATGGTTGTTCCTTCATGAGAAACAATCAATGTATCCCTTATTTCATAGGCAGTTTTGCAAGAAGAAATTCTATTGTTCTCTTCATCTCCTAAATAAATATACAAGGTATTCATAGATTTTCAATTATTATTGTAAGCAGTCTTTGTAGGTTCATCCCAAGTAGTTCTTTCAGTTTTTGGAATTTTTTATTGTGACTCTATAGCAGTCCTGATTTCAAAACCCATACTTTCTAAAGGAATTTTCATCTTAAGCTTCCACTGGGCATAGTTAGTACCACTGAAGAAAGGTGGCATGTTAGTAGCGGAATCTTCTAGTCTATTATCCATAACTATATTTTAGAGAAGATATTAAAGATATAAAATTTAGAAATAACATAAATTTAAGATCTTTAATGATGAAACTAAAATCATAGTTGAAAAACAGAGTGTTTTAAAAGCTTGTATCAATAAAAATTACCCATGATACCTAATGTTGGTCGGAGTGGACACTCAAGAGGGAGGTGAATTGACTTCCAATTAAAATTTCTGTTAAAAATATTTCACTTAAAATCCCCCTATTTTAAAAAAAAGTTAAACTGTAGTGAATTTATATAGAGTGTAAATGTTCAATAAGTTTCTTAAAGATTGATTAGGTCTCATTTAATTTAATATGAATATTAAATTGACTTTTGAAACTAACTTACTGGTTTACAATAAGTATACACACTTCCTAATTTAACTATCAATGTAACTTTAAAATATATTATATTTCAAAGTAGTTAGCAGTGGAATATGAAATATATAGTATACTTATGACTTAAAATAAAAATGCACACCATATGTAACTAAGAGGTTCAGTCTCAAGCCATGACTTAGTCCTCTCAAACAATTTATATAAATTGATCCACACCCTAGATTGGGGTAAACAACAGTGCAAAGTCTATCTAGGTTCAAAGACCTCTACCACAGTTCTATGTGGGAAAAAATAACATCTCACAGCTGTCTAGGTCGTACTAGACCTCTACCACTATCAACAGTGGGATACAAGAGAGTTATAGAGTTTGAATGAGGATTTAAGAATCCCCCAACCTAGCTCAGGAGACAGTGTGTGTGTAAAATAAACAGGATACACACACGGCTCAAAATGTAAATGAAAGAATCACTAAAGTAAGTGTGAATGAGTTTATAAGATCTTTAGTGATTGGAAGTGCGGCTCTGGACTCGTTTGATTGGTCAGAAAAGCTTTTGAGTCCTTCTCTGGTTTTTGTTCTGAAAAACATAGTATCGTTTTCTTCCTTGGTTCCAGGTTCAGCTTATGAGCCTAATTGGATGAATTGTTTATTGTAGTTCTTCACTAAAGATGCATCTTGTGTTCTCATCTAGAGAAGAATTTCTTCGTGTATGTCCAGTGCTCTTGGAGTATGCATGTACCTTTTGAATACACCACATTTGAATGTTGTTGATCCTTTTTCTTTTCCACCCTTCGTGTTCCTTCTTAGTTCCTTGATTCTCACTGTATGCACACCTCGTGTTCACTCTTTGTTCACTTATTGTTGTTTTAAGGTATGTATTTATCTTCCCTTTTATATATTTCAGCTCCAGAAAACAGGAATGATTAGGTTTTGCATTGGTACTAGGTACGGTTCCCTAACATGGCAACAGAAATCATTAAATAACATTAACTGCATTAAAAACATCAAATGTTACTATTAGCTTAATAAATAAACAGTATTGAGAGTATAGAGTTTGACTAGTTGGTTAATATTTAGTATCCTCCTATTGGTAGATGTGTATGGTATACTTTTTGTAACAGTGACCTTCCATCGGTAGCTCTTTTACTTTGTATCGGTAGCTTCTTTGCATCGGTAGCTCTTTGAACTTGTATCGGTATCTCTTTGCATCAGTAGCTATTTGAACATGTATCAGAAGATCTTTTCACCGGTAGATCTATATATTGGTGACTTCATTCTATCAGTAGCTTCATTCTGTATCGGTCTCCGTATATCGACCGCTCATGGTCTATCAGTATCTCTTTCTGAGTTCCAGTGATTATGTGTATCGGTAGACTTAGGCATATCGGTAGCTCTATTCTGTATTATCGGAAAACTTGTTCTACTAATAGCTATCTGCATCGGTGACCTTGTTCTATGCTTACCGGTAGATTTTTACATACCTGTAGCTCTACGTATCGGTGACTCTGTCTATTGGTAGACTAAGGTCTATCAGTAGACTAAGTACCGATAACTCTGTATCAGTAGCTATATGCAGATCAGTGACTAACACTTATATGTTTTATGAAAAACATATCTTTTTGGGTTATAGTTACATCAGAACTCATACCAACATTGATAAACATTGATTTATATATCTCAATGACTATTTTAATATTATTATCATCTTGATAATAGTATATCATAGATTGAGAAAATTTGAAAATAGATAAACATTAATTGGGATTATCAAAGTATGTGAAAGCATAATTGGGATTATCAAAATATGTGAAAGCATAGTTGGGATTATCAAAACAGGTGAGATCAATAATAATAATTAAATAAATAACTTCATGATCTACTATAGATAGGATTTATCCATAAAAGTGTTTGTCCTAGGGGATAACATCTTCTCTTTGTGAATAAGAATGATACATCAATGTTACTATGAATTGATTAAATAGGATCAAAGTAAAAAAAGTACCCTATCCTAAGGATAGATGATTTTTGTTTCTATATTAGTGGGGATCAATTCTTCTCCAAGATTGGGCTCCAATCCAGGTATCATAAATTAATTGTAACGAAAGAAGTTATTCCAAATACTACATTTTGAACAAGATATGTGCATTATGAGTTAGTTTTTAGTACTTTTTTCATGACTAATTCTCATTTTATATTTATGGATTTTATGAATTTTTTACATTAAGGAATATCATGATAAATTCGTGGAAATTTTTATGATATTATAATATATTCAAAAAATCATGAGGTGTGAGGATTATATAATGTTATTTTGGGAACACTAGGAAAAAAAGTTTTTGTTTACAAAAACATTACTTATTGGGGAACATTGTAACCAATAAAGGAGTATCAGTTGACTCTGTAAAGGAAAAGGCTTTATATTAGTGTCCTCATCCAACAATAATAAATGATATTCATAGTATACTTGGATTATAATGATATTATAGGTTGTTTGTGAATTTTTTTAATTAATTTCTAATCCAACAACCCAATATAAATGAAAAAGAAAAATTTTCATCTATATAAAGGATTGTGAAAAACTGTTCGAAGAAATGAAGAAGATATTGGTTACTGAATTTGTGTAAACTATACCCTCTGTTAGAGAGGGATTTGTTATTTATAGTGATGTATCTCAGAAAGGGCTTGGGTGCATCTTTATTTTGAATTACAAGGTGGCTGATTTTTCATTTGAACAGTTAAAGCCTCATGAGTAGAATAATCCTACAAATTACTTGGTGCTAGGTATTTATGTTTTTTCAAAAAAATATGGAGGCACTATCTTTATAAAGTGAAATGTTATATATTCACAGACCACCAATGATTGATGTATATTTTCTCACAAAAGGAATTGATCATGATAAAAAGGATATGTTTGGAACCTATTAATAACTATTATTATTCAATTCATTATCACCCTAGTAGAGGAAAATATGTTGTTAATTCATTAATTAGGAATGAACCTATTGTGCTAAAAAGTAGGAGGAATCATGTAGATCCATTGATCAAGGACCTAGTAACAATGGACATGTTAATCATTAGTTATGGGAGTTCATAAACCCAATACCAAATAATTTATCAACCATAATTACTAGATATGTTTAATAGATTTGAAAGGTAAGATCTTTTGTTATAAAATAAGATAGATACTATAAATAAATGGATATTCCTGAGTTTGATATCGATCAATAAGTTTTATTGAAATTTCATACAGGGCTATGATTCCCATCTATCCCAAATATAAAGAAATATCTGATGTACGAATCTATTAACACTACATTAACTACACATCCAAGAAGATATATAATGTATAGATACCTTTATGATCATAATTGGTGGGATAATATAGAAATATATATTTATGATAACATTATAGGGTGTTTGGTGGGTCATTAAGTGAAGGAAGATCGAAAAATGCCTTAAGAGGTATTGAAACCACTACCCAAAACAACATGAATGTGGGACAATATCACTCTGAATTTCATCCCAGTTATCTTAAAAAAACTTATACAATCAATTATAAATGGGTTATATTTGATCAACTCCCCAAGACTTCCCACTGATTCACTATTCAGGAATATTTCTCTATTGAACATGTTTCCAAGTTGTACGTAAATAAAGTGGTGATGTTTCATGGGGTGAAAACATTAATAATTTATTATTGTGATCCAAGGATCACATATAATGATTTGTGAATTATTTAACATGATCTGAATACTGAATTAAATTTCAGTATAACTTATCTCCCACAAACTGATGTCCAATCTAAAAGGAAATTTCAGAAAGATGGGGACATGATAAGAAAATGATCAATGGAATTTAAAGGTTGATGGGACCAACACCTCCAATAATTTGAGTTCTTATACAACAACTTTCAGTCCAGTATTCAAATTACACCATATGATGATATATAAAGTGATGTAGAACCCCTACTTGCAGGGATTATGTAATTAATAAAAAAATTTATACCCGATAATGTAAAAAAGATGACAAAAAAGTATCATGTCATCCAATATCATATAATAGATCATAAGAGTCAACATATGAGGTATACTGAAAAATAAAAAATCAAATTGGATTTTGATTTTGGGGAAAATATTTCTTTTATATATCAGTATAGAAGAGAGGCATGGGTTTCGGAATGAAATAAAATATTAGCCTTATGTACATTACCCCAATTTAAATCCATGATCATAAAGGATAAGTAGAATAACAATTTTCATTTACACCAAATATTTCTAAAGTTCCTGATATATTCCATATATCTAATTTGATGAATTATATACCTTACCATACACAAGTACTAAATCCATAAGAGTTACAATAGTAACATGAGCTCTCTTACGACGAGTAGTCAGTGGTGATTTGGGACGTAGAGACAACGTTCTCGAAAAAATACGAACCACCTGATGAAAATTCTATGGAGGAACCATAAATATTAATATGTGATCTGGAAACTATAAGATACAATGTGAAATAATTAACATCAACTTTTCTCAATTGATAAAATGAATCGAATTTTTTGGGAAAAAATTTCATAATGGAGGAATAATGTAACGACCCATAAATTTTTAAATGATTTATGATTCATAAATAATATTTTTTACATAATATATAATATTATACATGTAAAAAATAAATAAAAACAAAAATTGTTTTCTCATTAACAATTATCATTACATTATTTATCTAATAAAACATTTAAAATTCAAAACCTTACAATTGGACAAAAATATTTAACTAAAAAACTAAAATGACAAAGTATGGGTCACCCCAATATACTAGAATCATCACCCCCATAAAAAATCTATAGATATTAAAGACTATATTTTTAAATGAACCAACATATTATAAAAATGAAAATATAACATTAAGAAGAATTGTAGTGAATTGTCAGTGAAAGAATGAATTTGTATTTATAGCATATAAATGGAAATGTGACCTTGTGATTTGACAGTTATATGGCCATTTCTTAGATAAAAATATTGGTAAATATAACCATTGATCAATATTACCATTTTAATCTATACCCATGGTGGATAATTTTAAAATTAAAATTAGTGATTATAAGTCGACATGAAAAATGATAATTTATACAAAAAGTAGAATTCATTGCCTCGACTAATATAGTTGTGTCATTTGAAGCCCATTTGTCCAAAAATTGGGGTGTGGTATTGTCAAAATGGTCAAACCTTGACCAATAACATGATGAGAATTAGTAAATGAATATTTTATAAAATCACCTATTAGAGAAGTTAAAATTATTTGAGATCACCACGCAGTCGATGTTAGCTGAGTCATCGCATGAAACTACCACAATCACACACGTAACCTTTATTCTATTTTCTGGTGTAATAAGGGGTTACCTGTTAAGGACTTAGTTAAATAATGTGTATTTTTAATTTTATAAATTCACTTTTCCATTAATTCCATTTAAAAATAGTTTATCGTAATAAAACGTTGTCACTATTTAGGTGAATCTATTTAACTTAATTTAAGATATAAATAAAACATAATTGTATTTTGATAGAAAATATATTAAATATTATAATAAATCCACTTATTATGAATAATATTCTTTTCAATCACATATTATTTTGAAACAGACATATCAAAATATAATTGACAATAAAATTAATAATGGCCTAGGTAATTATTTATAATGTCATAAATTTGACTCTTCCTTAAAAACAAATATTCTTAAATAATTTTTTTTTATTTTTTTAAAAGTTATAAGCCTGATATTTTTATAATTCTTTCCTGTTAAAATAAACATCATATTTGAAATTATAATGTCAAAAATTTGGTTTGGATGAATTTAAGAGAACCTTATAAAATACACTAGTATTTCATGAAAAGTAAAAAAATAAAATTTTATGTTTTTTCTAATTTTTATGATATTATATTTATGACATAATTTTATAATAATTTATTAAACTCAATCCAAGGCCTTTTGGACATTCCAAATTCATAAAATGAAAATTAGTTTTTTTGAGAATTATATTGTGGAATATTTACTTTTCTATTAAAAACAAAGTGTTAAAAAATGTAGATCGGTTTTGGTGGAGAAAATATTCACAATTTATTCCCCAAATGTCCAAAATCATTTGAAAATCCCATAGCTGAGACAATTATTTCTCATTTTCTAGAACATGTATGTATAAGTCCTATATAAAGAAATTTATTAAACAACTCTTCCGGGTTTTCTAGAAATACTCACCCATTTATCCATTTTTTCTCTCATTATTCTTTCATCGACAAAGTTTTGATTATTTTTTCCCCTATAGATATCCCAAGGTTTCATCAATCCCGAAAAGTTCAATTCTAATATTTCAGGAAAAATACTTCAAGGTAATAGAAATAATCACTACTCTTTTCCATTTAAGTTCCCCTTTCATGTCATATGTCATATAATTTACAAAATAATTTATTTTTTCCACATTATATCATCCCATTACTGTAAGAATATTTTTTATAAATGGAAGAACCTTGTCCCCTTCAATTTTAATATTTTCTTGAACCATGTTTTATACTCGTTATGCTACCCAATTTACTTCTCAAATTTCCATATATTACATGATAAATTATCTTTTTATTTTTATATGAATACCCTTAATTCTTATCATTTCAATGTCTATTCAATCATTTTTAAAAAATAATTTTCAATTTTTTTATTTACATATATGAATGAAAAATTTCAATTTTTGGGTTAAAAATGAAATAACTATCATGAATTTAATCTCTTCTATATGCCTATATTTTTATATGAATCCCATTCTTTATTTCTACACAGGTTATTAATGAAATGATTTATAATGATCTATTTGAATCACGTGAAATTAAGACTTATGAATGATACACCTTGATAGTGCTTCAATTCATTGGGTAAATTTTTTAATTTCAAAGGATGACATGTTTTATAATAACTTGGTGAATAACCTTATTAATTTTCATTTATGACACTGTGGTGATAAATAATAGTGATATACTTATGAATGAGTCATTTAAATTATATAGCCATATTTCCATTGTATGGTTCATGTTAATTTTATTATGATTTTACTAACAATCACTTGTTCAAACTATATTTTTATGCCTCATGTTCTTATTCATGTTATTCATGATCACATGTTAAATGTTTCCCTTACAAACTCCCTTACTAGGCCTCATTCTCACCCATTCCATTTGATGTATGTACCTAGGTTATAAGATGTAGTAAATGTAACCTTGGGTGAACCTAAGAATATATCTTTCAAGTGGATTAGAATAATTATATATGTTTTAATGTAAAATGTAAATTATTTCCACAAAACAAAACATTAAAAGATCCTCTATTTGTATAATGTAATGAAAAGTTATATAATAAAAAGGTGATATTCTATAGAGGTTCTATCTAAGATGCTTCAATATTAAGTTAATCAACTACAAGGTGAGAACCCTCAACTAAAAATGTTATAAATTACGTATTTTTTAAAAGATACAATTATGTGTGGTGATGTTACATCATAAAAATCTGAAGAGTGGGTGGATTATATTATTCATATATATAAGAGTATCATGAATCTAAAATCTTATCAGATTATATTAGACACCACAATCATTAAAAATTGAATTTGATATTGGTGGGACATAATATAAGCGGAAATGAAATTTTAGGGTATCTCCATGGTGTTTTTCAAGTAATACTTATTTGAAAAGATTTATCATTATACTCATTTCTATATTAATGCTCAAATATTTATAGTTGTTAAATTTCAATATATGTCAGTGGGGATATATTATGAAATCTTTAAAATATTACTATATTTTTTCTAATTTTTGGGGGTATAAGGAATCTAAATAATGGTTTTGTGGGACTGGTAAATGAGAAACATTGTAGAAAATATTATTACTTACAAATATTTCTGGGTCTTTTAGATGAGGGGATAGAGATTTTATATAGGGTCAAGAGATAATTTTGTTTTCTTTTAGGCATATCATACATCTGATTAAAAATTGTGATGGAAAAATACTAATGTAAATATCTGAGAGGTCAACAAATGATGCTTATGTGGGATCCTTAATAGTGTGAGGAACTACTCTAATTTAATCTATTCATTCCATTTCATTGTTTTATATTTGGATCTATTAATCATTTATATATAATTATGTAATGTATCTCCTATATTAAAGTGTGGATATTTTTTCTAATCTAATAGGTGTCAAAAAAAACTATGGTAAAGTGGAAAGAATGATGTAAGAAATGGTTTTATTTCTCTATTATAGTTGGTTAATATAATAATTTATTTTATTGAAAAATTATTGAAATGTGGCCAATTGATTTCATCGATGTCGATGAATTTTCCTACTAGTTATGGGCTCACATTAACTATTATAAAAGGTTTGTATCTCTCAATTCCCCATGTTATATTCATTATATATAATTATATAGTGGTAAAAATTTAGTTATTTTTGTATGTATAGATAAATTAATTTATGATATATTACTACTAATATAACTAGGGTGATTCTTGTGGAATTTGATGATAAAAGGAACATATTTCCTTCTTCAATGGTATAATTTATTTATATAAGTGTTCCCTAATGATTTTACTATATTTAATTCTAAAAACGATATGTAATTCATTATATAATAGTAACTTGGAATATAAAATAATACTATTCATCCACATTTAATGGATCTGATAGTAGTAAAAGAGTTTTAATTTCACCTACAAGAGAAATGTATTCATTAGGTGATGAACCTATTTTTGGGGTTGTTTAGTTCTTTTGGTTATGAAATTTAATGGAAACATATTGTTAATTTTTTATTAGGAATATATAACTAGGTGAAAATAAAGAACAAAATCCATTCATAAATAAGTAAGGATTTATTAAATTAGTTGAATACGAAAAGTAGTTTTCAAAAATATTTGTATGATGTTGGTGACATTAACTCTTAGTAGGGGAAATGGATTTCACTAAAATATCATTCTAGAGTAGTTATAGCTAGTAATAATTATTATTATTTCCCTCTGAGATAATAATTCTATTTTTGTTATTATATACCTAATAAACTTTATAATTCATTTTTTTCATGATTCAATAGTAGTAGATTTAAAAGATGATATCCACCTTCATTCTAAATCCTATGATAATCTTTTTAAACATATTCATGAAATCTTAGAGTTCTTGAAATAGAATCATGTGAATGATAAATTGAATTTCTTTATTGATTAATGAAATTAAATTTCATAGACATGAAGTTTTATAAGTGGGAATTTTATTTAATCATTAAAATGAAGATGTGGTTATGTAGTAGAAATTTACAGCTACTTTTTTTATAGATTTTATGATTCGTGGGGTTTTTATAAAATGTGAAAAAATCTATCTTGAATTTTTCAAGGATTAAAACCCCCATTATAGATCTAATAAAAATGGACTAAATTTTACCTTTTTATATTAGTTTCTATCATTATTTCATGATTTTAATAAGAGGATAACCATAACTGATATATTTAACTACACATAATTATGTGAATAACTCAATCTCTATTGCGTTTCCTCTTTATATTTATTGGGTTTTATTTGTATGTAATATCATCATTTTGTGGATTATGAATCTTGAGAAATATATACTCATATGATAAAATACATAAATTGTGGCCTTGAATTAGTTTCTATTGTAAATATGTCAATGTTTTATAATCCGTAACTTTTCAAAAAACAAATTATGGTAAAAATGGATTTAAAAAGTCTCAAATATATCTTTCAATATAAATATTAATACATATGATAACATTTTTTATTGAGTGTGTATAATCATTTCATTGGGAACTATTTTTTACACGAGGAAAGGGAATCACAGTTTGTTATTCTCGATATAAAAATTTTCCTCATCTGAAGGTACAATAAAAAAAGGAGTTATAGAGGATGATGTATAAAATAATTAAAAATTATTTAATTATGTCAATGGGACAAGTTGAATTGAATAGTTATTATAATCATTTTAAATGAATCCATCGCTAATTGATTCAATTACATACAATGATCATTCCATGATTACGTTGTTATTCAAAAACACTCAAATCATGGGAGAACATTCAAGAGTAGTTATAAGATTATTTCTCATTCCTCATTATTTTTGGTAGTTTTTAATCCATACTACTATAAGGTAGGAGGTGTAGAAGGAATATCACACAGCAAAGTGGTTATTTGAATTTTCCATCTCAATGATTTATCTAAATATCTATGGTCATCGTTTGTGACCTAATACGAGGTGAGAGTAACCGATTTGTGTTGTAACATGCTTCACTTGTTAGCAGGTTAATGAAAAACATCATTCACCAATGAGTGTTTTAAAACACCTTCCTTTACATATGTGAGAGTGGGATATTATTATAATGTTCACCATAACAAACAATCATAATATCCAATGGTTCAACATATAGTGCGGTGATTATTGATCTCCGAGAAATGAGGAATCATTTCTTGTGAAACATAGAATCACTAGTTCTGGATAAATTAGTGAAACTCTATGTTAACAAAAATATGAATCCTTGTGGGGTACCACTATAATTTTTTCTTATCAATGAATAATATTTATACCTCATTAATGTAAAATTTTAATTTATAGCTTCTATGTTACCCTCCATCATTGTTTATTCTCAATACCAAAGATCTACTTCCTTTTGTTTGACTGTGTGAGGCTATCAGTTGTTGGAATTTTAATTATCTGTGCTGTTAAAATAAATAAATGGTTATTTGGCCTTGACTTTTCCATGTATCCATCAATTGATGACAGCAAATCTTTATCTAATCTAAAAGAAGCTGACTGTGAGATATATTAGTTATAATTTCTATGTTGGTAATGTGTAATAAACCCTATTCTTTTTAGTTAGTGACAATGTTTTCATTTTGTATTCATATTACATATATCATTAATTTTTGACAACATAGGGAAAAATGACATTGAGGTACATTGACCCATTAATTGTATTAGTGAAAATTTATAAATGTAATTTTCTTTTCTAGTAACATCTATTTTTTGAGACATATATAGTGGTTTCCTTATTTTTCAAAAAAGAAAGTTAATTATTTATCAATCCCACATGATTAAATTAGATGAAATTATATATAGAGAGATATAGTTCTTATATGAAAATACATATTTTTTTGGAAAAAATCCCTTAAGGCATCATTGAATCATTTTTGAGGTTATTGTGTTTGCTGACAAAGTGGACATCTGTGTTGTGATTGTTGATGAAGAAAACCATGCTGTACAAATTTGTTGACAAAGGGGATTACATGGTGGCATGTAGAGTTCAAGGACTAAAGTTAAACGATCCATGTTTGATTCAAAAACATCGACAAAGGAATGGATGATCTGGAGGTGGTACAAAATGTGCTGATACAAGGTGGGACTGTTTTCTTGTGTTTGCCAAATTTTTGGGCCTGAAACTCAACAAAGGGAGATAAACGGTTTTGGAAAAGGGGCTTACATGACGTTTTTTTGAAGGAGAGGAAACATTCACACCTTATTTTTTTCAGGATCATAACATCAAAATATGGCAAAGGAATAAGGGGCACCCTTGTTCTAGGGTTGGTCGCGCAAGTGATTTGAGCGATAGAGACTTGCGCGCCGAAACTTGCGCATCGAGGGGAGACTTGTGCGTCATTGCACAGGGTGTCCATATGACTATAAATAGAGTTTGACCCCTCCTCATTCTGCATGAGTTCAAAACATAGAAAAAATCAGAGCTCCTGTCGCACAGGTGTGGAGGTCGCACAAGTGGTGTGTGGTCACGCAAGTAGATGTTGCGCGCCAAGTGATAGTTGTGCGCCTAAGGTTGTTTGGGAAAGCAAGGAAGTGATTCGCCCATGTTTTGAGTTGAATAAGGAGGTATCACACAAGTGGTTTAGGTGGACTTGTGCTCCAGATTTGAAGAAGCGTTAAAGATATTTATTGCGTGCCAAAATTGGTTTGGGAATAAAAGGGTGTGAGTCACACAAGTTTAGAGTAGCAGAAGCTTGTGTCGTGCAAGTGATTGAGGTGCACATGAATTCCAGTTATAACATGCGCTCTGAGACATGTGTGCTGGCTCAGAGAAGGGTTCTAGGTAAGGTTGATGTACGGTAGCGATTCAGGGATGCGTGGAAGCTGGATGATTGCCCAATACCTTCGGTGCAATGATAGATTCATCTACGGGTGATGGTTTAACATCAATAGAGCATCTACATACAACACAGGATGTATTAATTAGTGATATTGAAGAGACCTATAGGTCTATAATGTGTGATTGGATCATTTCCAGAGTAGTGAGAAAAGGTAGAGGAAGAAGGTGATCCTCTCCTCCAGCAGTGAGCCAGAGAGATAGAAACATGGAGTGACCCTTGGAAAAGCAATGAGCTGACCCTAAACATTGTAAAGATAGTGAGCCTAGGAATAAAAGTGATCTATCATGAACTTTGTATTCAACAGTGTGCTTTTAGTGAATTTTCTACATCGGAACATCGCCGGATTATGCTCCATGGACATAGCCTAGTGAGGGTAAACCAAGTAAAAATCATTGTGTCTTGTGCAGGCTTTAGTTTTTGTTTATACTTTGTTGCAGGAAAGGGAGAGAAGAGAGTCTTTCTTAACAGAGAGACAAGATCAATAGGGGCAGTTGTTTTAGTATGTCATACCTTGATTTACCCCCCCCCCTTTAAGGGTATATAACCTAGTGGACCTAACAATATTTTTATCATTTATTAATGAAAATTTTGAACATTAGATGATTATTTTTGTTGGAATTTATTGAATCATGTGATTTTAATATGTAATTGAAGTGTGGGATTCAAAAATGAATCATTATTGGTTAAACTTATTTCCTAAAAATTTTATTGATGGTTCATGGGGATGAAAAAACTGATGGGGGTGGATTTAATAACTGTTATATTATAGGGTTATGTTTATCATTAAAAGGTTATTTCTAGTGACAATTAATCTTTGATTTGTGTCTGATGATGATATAAGGATAAAATATATAATAAGGACAACAATATATTGGGGATAGATGTTGTAATAGATTTTGTTACATGATGGATGAGTATTGAGTATATAGTATACCTAGTGTTACTACTAATTCTTCTTCTATTACTATTGGGAATAGAGTATCCTTATACTACATTCTTGATAAAAAAACTTTTTTTAATGAAAATGATTATTTTAAACAAAAAATTAGAAACCATTTAACATGGGTTTTTATATTTCATCTTCATAATTAATGTATAATAATCCCATAGAAGATCTTAATACCTATATTCAATCATATATTATTAACCTCTATTATTGACCCATTTTATGAGGCCTATCTAGTAAAATATGATTTTTTCAGTGAGTATAAGGTAGTTTCTTTCAATATCCATATTGGTTTCTCTTTTTAATTTTCATTTGGGGACCATTAATCAAATTTTATTTTTTATTGTTTATAAAAAAATTATGTGGATAATAGTCTTTTGTGAATCAAAATAATTTATGTGAACTAGCTTTTACATTTTTATATATACTTTGAAGGTGATCCTAATCTCTATTTTTCATATTTAATGTTAGATAAATTAATTATTTTTTAGAATAGCTATTCTCTTTTAATACATGGAATCATGTGTTATAGATTTTTTTATAGGTGACCCATTATTCATTTGTGTACAGATATATTGAATGATGTAACAATTGTGTGGTGCAGAGTGAGAAAAAACCTAAAACTATTTTTAAAATTATAATGAAGGCATCATGAAGAAAAAGATAAATAATATTACATTAAATACAATATTATTTATTCTTGGGATTAGTATTATAATTATTAGTTATATTAAGTAAGGCTTAATTTTAAAAGGTTTTCATCTTTAGTGTCTTATTCAGTATATGAATACTAAAAAATATATTAGTTCTCTTGGGAATTCATCACATATGATAATTTTTTTTATTTATTATACTATATTATAATTATTTTTGACATTCTCTTTATATAAATTGCACCCTGATTTGTGATAGGTTGTATGTCACAGGTCATGAATTCTATCTAGTTAAGAATTAATTTCACCATACCCGTATACTAACGGGATGCACAGTGTGATCATTTTTCATGATACAATAAAGTGGAATGAAGTAAATCATGGTGTTTTATTGGATATAGAAAAGGGGTCAAGTTTACCTTTGTGTGAGTTTAAACGATTAATTAGACATGGAAATCATCTCTAACCTTATACATTGTATTTCTATAACTATAATAATGGGACTTCCTATTTTATAACACAGAGTAAATTTAATTTATATTTTTCATATATATGTATGATTAATAATGTTAAATCAAGAAGAATGTTTGTATGTGAATTTATAGATTATGTATGTATGAATTTGAAAATACATATTGATTATTATAAATAATATTGTTCATCTACAATGACTACACATGAAAATATGGTAGCCTTTGGGATCGGGTTATCATGTTTCTTTTATATGATTTTTATAGGTCATCGAGAATTTATCAAAAGAACCTCTTATGAAATAAATTAGGTTTAAAAAAGGTAAACCACTTCCAACATAGATTCCTATATCATCCCATAGCTTTTACAGTAGCCTATGATGTTTGAGAATATTCCCTAAGGTGTTTGGATTCCCAGTTAAGATATTATTCATATATATATATATATATAAGGGAAGTTCTAGTGTGGATAATGTCTCTAAAGATCCCTCATGGCCTCTATAATAATTGGATCTCACTTTTATTATTCCTAAAATATATATTAAACCGTAAGATCCATCGATTCCCAAAACTAATAGTGTAATTAATAGTTTAGAGGGTGATATAGAATTATTTGGGAGATCTTATATAAGATTAAGTTTCCATATATTAAATAAATTCTATATTATTATGGATATACATATTATATTATTATTCAATGGATATAAAATATTTCATTTGGAATATTAGAATGGAAAACAATTCCTAAACCCACCCTATCTCTCATTATTTTATTTTTATTAAATATTTTGATTCTTTGAAACACAGTTTGAAAATATTTCAATAACACGTTAAATATAAACATGAATTCTTAATAAAATAATAATAATAATAATTGGATTTTTAAAAAAATCAATTGAATTAATTGAATAATATATATGAACTTGATATTCACTAATAAATTAGTAGGACAATACCAATTTTTTATTATGGATATTTCATTAAGTATAAATAAATAATTTATTCCAATAAGTAAATAATAAAACAAAATCAAGGATATAATATATCTTGTTATCATACTATTGTCAACCTATATTTTTATATTCTAGTTGTAAGTTACTTGAATGAATTAAACTAAATTAAGATGAAAATGAATCTAAAACTCAAAAAACCCAGGGTAACTCATGCTTATATAATAATTATTATCATTAGAAATGATTAATGGGATACTTCACCAGTATATGTAATCATATCTCTTAGATTATCCTGACCCCCAAGCTCGTAGTTGGAACTAAGAGCATTTTATAATGACATGACCTAAATTTCAAAAAATAATTCACATACACATCCTAATCACTGAAGTCCAATGTAAATGTTAGGGGTTTCAAAAAAATTTAGTTAGAAGACGTTTACCTCATTAATTATTAAACAAAAAAGTATAGAACCTATTGAAAAATGTGCATGATTTTCAAATGTGACAAAAAAATGGAAAGGGGAAACATGTCTGGTCTTGGTACAAATAACTCATATATACCAATTATTCATACACAATAATATATATGAGAACATATATTTAATTGAAAACTGAAAAAAACATTATCTAAAAACACATATATCAACCATCTATCAGACACTACCAGACATCATTATCATATACATGACCTAAGTTAAAGTAGTGGAAATAATATAGTATAAAATGAACTCTCATTGGGGGATATATCATATTTAAAGACCAAAGATATCCCATGACATCTCCATTTAATTTACCTATTAAAAATCTCTAAATATTAAAAAACACAACTCCCATAACCACATCCTATAAACTATAATTATTTACTTTTTTTACCATACCTAGATTGAATCTAAAGAAATCTATAAGAATCCCAAAGTGACATGTGTAGTGTATAAGTAAATCGTATTCTATTGTTTAACCACAAAAACCATTCATATCAATAAAAAATTATATATCACTAAATATCAGTATATGATATATATATATGTAAATAATTAATCATTCTACATGTTTTATACATTAGTAAAAAAAATAAAATAATAAAACTCTTACCATGGTGTTGAATTTTACATACCCTATAACATATAATGGAGTTGACCAAAAATTCATTTAAAAATATTTAAACCCTCATAGAATTGAAATATATGTTAGGAAGAAATAATATTTTCCATTTGGAAAGGCGGAAATGTGTACAATTTCTAAGAACCTTTATGAACATAACATAGGTAAAATAGATAGTGTATAAGGATTCGGGGGCACTATATCACAACCATCACTACAAATATGTTCATCACTAGCATTGATACCAAATTACACATTCTATAGTAATAATATAGCCATTGAACCATGTTCAATATAAAAATAAATTAGACATACAAACATATACAATTTTAATCATTTAATTTAGAGTCATATTCAGACAATGCATATCCATTAAGATGACCCATATATTAATAGTAGAATTATGATAAAATAAAGTCGATCATAAATGATAACTATATATAAAGTATGGTATAAGAAGAAAAATAGTTATAATAATCACAAAATCATGGATTATATAATCATAGAAGAGTGTATGTTTATCAAAATATATATATAATGATTTTATTATATTAATAAATTACAATAACGTAGTATCGGCCAACACTATACCATTATTATAACCCATAATATGAAGATATAAATGATAAGAGGTTCATCCTTTAAATAATTAATCAAACCAACTTCCAAATCACATAAGGAGAATACCAACAATTGAGGAATTTGAAAATTTTATATAATGTTAAATAAATTAAATTATATAATTATCCAGAAATAAGAAATAGAACAAAATTAAATTATGGTTTTACCTTTTCCTAACCATAGATAAAATCCTATATTAACTTAGTTGTTGGAAAATACAAGGAAAAATTAGATTTTGGTAACCTAGAAATGGGATATTAGGGAATTAGTCCTTTTCCATATTGGATTACAGAAATACAACTCAAATATGGCTAAACCAATGCTTTCTTTACATAGGAAATTGTCCTATGGAAATAGAATAAGGATTTAGAACATCATGAAATTATATAACCACATAGGATGAAGAATAATAGATTGATGGGTATATAAACACTAAATGTATTGAGAATGAACACAAAATCCAAAATAAATACTTTAATAGTTATACATATTGAATAATAAATGAAAAGTTTAAACCTATTAAAATATGTTGTGATATATATTGAAGAAAAATGGTTTTATATGGTTTTTAATGTAATTAAGATTGTGATTTGACACCCTAGAACCATATTCCTAGATCTGGTTCCATAAACACATGCTTTTCATAATATATTTGATGACAATTATAAATTCCTAGACATAACAATCACATTATTACATAACATAACGAAAATATTGTATTACACACATTCAAAAATCATTTTAGGATAAGACACTTAGATAACTCAAACGAAATAGAAAATAATGAAGCCTGTGTAATTTCTAAATTATTTTAATTTTTCTATCATAGTAAATGTAACCACCAAAATCATAAAAAGGCATAGAAATATCCCAAAAATTCTTCATATTGGCTGTAATGATTGGAATATCATGTTCAAAAATATTACTAATAAAATAGAGAAATGGAAATATAAGAACTTTTTATCAGAAACCATATTTAAAGGAACCATAAAACTGATGCTGTAAAAGAATAAACACGTTATACATTAAATGGTGGGAATAAATAATTTAAATAATTCCACTATAAACTAAAACTATGAGCATGATATATCCATGAGAGAAATGATAAATTAGATAACAATAAAACTGATATGATAAAAAAATAATTAATAATGTTATATATAAAAATCCACTTTTTAATTCCTTATTAAAAACCATCCTTCCATAGTAAGAGGTAGTTAGAACAAATTACCACTTTTATCTATAGATAACTGTCGATGCATTGAGGGGATGTATAATTCTGGGCCCCAAACATCACCCGATTAAGTCAAATTCATTAACCATAAACACAACACAACACAACATTTCATAATAATACCTAGAGATATTACTACCAAACAAAAACATTTATCTTTATATAATGGATGATATCAACGTTTAACAAAAAATCAATATATTCTATTAGTCAATAATCACAAAGAATGCCAATAATTTTCCCCATGTTAGTAAAAAAGAAAACATGATCGTAACCTCTCTAAATAAAGAAGGTTAATGTTAAATAAATACACAATCAACATTAAAATAATAATCTTTTTTGTAATTAAAATATATATAATTCCATTACAATTCCACATGTCTATAATTAAACAATCATTCCAAGTGACCATCCTTCAATGTAAATTTTCATGTTTACAAGTTATAAGTTAATGCGTGTAGTATAATTTTATGTCTGGAATAAAAATATCATAAGAAACTTAAGGAGATATAATGGTGATGGTTTTAATTTAAAATATACCCCAATAAGACCAAGGAAAAATACTATGGTTTTGTCATAAAGAAAAAATACACTTAAAAAATAATTCCTCGTGATGGTATCACAAAAGAAGGGATCAATAATATAATTTCCTAATACTATGAGTTCAATACCCCAAATAATAATATATTTATATATACAGTATAGTTGAAATAATGAAACAAGAACCCCATTAGTATAAATCCATATTAATATAACAAGTAAAATGGAAGTCAAATAATAAAATATATTTCAAAAAACATATTTTAAATTTATTTAAATTAAAATTTTACTTTTATATTTAAATGGAAACATTTGAAAAGGAGAATTAGAATATTTATATTATATTAAACTTTAAAAGTAATAATAGAGGACGGAAAATAAATATTTATTATATTAGAGAAATTAATAGGGTTCGAAAAATAATTTGACTGTGAAATAAAAAAATACACTTTATTATTTTCAAAATATATTTGTTTAAAAATCACATTATAGAAAGATTAAAATAAATTCATTGGATTTGAAAAATAATTTTTTGAAATAAGATTATAAAATTATATATGATAAAATAATTGGTTGGGATAACACATGATTGGAGTGAAACATTTCATGAGGAAACATTATAACTCAAAGAAATGAGATTTCAGTTATCAAAATCCATAATGAGCAACGTACTCTATGAAGCCTAAAATATTTTAAAATGTATTTTATCTGGTAAGAATTCAAACTATGAGATAATATTGAATCATAGAATCAAATGTCATCATGTTCCTAAATTATATAAAATAACTTCAACTGAATGGTCAAAACTCAAATCATGGAAATAAATTTACCAAAAAACTGTTATGATTGGGGTAATACATAAGCCAAAATTATTTTAAATAAAATATAATTATTTGGATTAGTTTATCACACCAATTATTAGGAAATAATTTATATAGATTTGATGAGATATTAATTAAATATAACATTATTCAAAGAAAACATGTTTTATTATATATAACATGCCCCAATGAATTAGAATTGAAAAAATGGAAACTCTTATGACTTGT
Organism: Viscum album; assembly: GCA_963277665.1. Lineage (NCBI taxonomy): Eukaryota > Viridiplantae > Streptophyta > Magnoliopsida > Santalales > Viscaceae > Viscum > Viscum album. The sequence continues at coordinate 192,817,048 of OY728126.1, forward strand.
GTAACATTTTAACCAAATCCCCTTCAAAGAGAGGGATTTTAATTGAACTATATAAAAAATGATTAAAATATACCTCATTATATGATATATCAAATATGTATCATACAAACCAGATAAATGGAATAAGGTGGATAAAAATAAACAATCTTAAGAGCATGAAATTTGATATGAAATCCCATATGATGAATCTGATTCATTATAAGTTGCACTAAAAATCCAAAAATAATTAAATTATTTTCATTAAATTTATATATGAAGAAAGTAATTCATAACTATAACAGTTTATTCTCCTCATAAATAATCATTCTATATAAATATAATAGTTTTCCTGATACATATTTTCAAACTTATATATTAGTAATTTTTGTCACATTGAACTAGTTTTTAAAAAAATAGTATTGTTATTCATTATTGTTATAAATTATATTTTTCAAAGATAATAATTGTATTGGAGTAGATATTTCAATAATTATTATAAATATATAATTTCATTTTTTGTTATTTTTTGGTTATGATTTCTGATGTTGAAATATGTTGCATGCATGTTATAATCTTTATATAACATTATACATGTAAATATGTTCTCATTTTCATTCATGATATAAATTCATAGTATTGTTTATGTAGGATTTTAAATTGACCTAAACTAGAACCTACCTTGATTAATGGATGATTATGTGGTGGGTTCTTTATATCATTAAAACATCATAAAAATTATGATATATTGTTTATATTAGTTTGATATATAAATAAATTAATGAAGTATATACATAATAATGTTTATATATATGCATTATATACAGAAGAAGATATCATTTTCCTCCTAGTTATCTTGTTTGGAATAATTAAATTAAAGTTTATCATTGCTTGATCATATCAATAATAGGTTCTCAAATTATTCATAATGGACTATTCAAGATATAATAAAAATTAAACTTATCCATTAATCCCAAAATAATGACCATCCATAAATGGAGGTGATGAAAAAATAGATGAAAATAATTAATTATATGGATGTGGTAGTGTACACATACATATGGATAACTATTTCATTTTTTGGTTAATGAAAGAAATGATTCATATGGTTTATTGTTTTAGAATAATAAAAATTATACATATTTCAAAATTATTTACTATATTACACTTTTAGAAAAACATTTTATTATACTTATTGAAAATGAATGTAGTTTTATTGTTCCTGCAGTATTCCACAAAAATCACAAATTATTATTTCACTTTTTTAACATGAAAGAAAAATGATAATTAATTATTATTCAAATATCACAATAAAATTAATTATATAAAAACTAATAATTTAATAACAAATTAATTTGAAAGTTATAATTTGAAAATAAAAGTAGAATAGAAATGTGTTATTAAAAGCAATTACTTATATTTTTCTCATTATGATTTACTTTTAAGATCCGCTAGTAATGGATAGAATAATGCAATATCTTGTGGTCAGAAGAAAAATATAAAGAAATTTATTTCTATGGGATAGAAAATTTGAATTGTTTAAGGTGGAAACCAAACATTTAAGAGGTCTAAGAAGGGGTGGATAGTGGCCCCTGTTATGTGTTATAAGAAGTCAATTTTTTTAAATATTTCACCTTAATATAAATGGATAACATGGAAAATATTTAATGTTTCTAAGAAATAAAAAAAATAACTTATTGGGTAAGAAACAAGGTTAATCGAAACCTCATCACCTCAATTATATACATGTTTATATCATATTTCAAGCCCTCTACCCATTGAAATACTACATGTACCTTTCTATCTTTTAAAATGGTCACTATTGTCTACCTAGTGTAAAAAAAATTTGAGTCTAAAAATAATGTCATCATTATTAGATAATATTAAAAAATATATTAAAATTTTTAAATCAATTTTATTTGATTCAATTTATACAATAGATAAAAAATAATTTTAAAAAAGAATATTGTAATAAAAACATTTTTATATGAAAATTTTACTTTTGTCATAAAATTTAAAATAGTGGATTTTAAATTAAAAAAAAATTTATAATCTTATAAAATTATTTATAAAATACATATTTGTGTAAATAGAAAGGTTTCAAGAATTTATAATTCTATCTCATAACCTAATAATTCCATAGAAGTCATGTTATTTCTAAAAATGGTGGTTTCCACTATTCAACTAATTTTTTTAGAAATATAAAAATTTCAACTTATATTTATATTATTTCTATTAAACATTAAATAGATTTAATTTTTTTCGATATAAAATTTCTAAATCCTGATAATTAAATATTTTAGAAAAATTAAAAATTATAGAAGAAAACTATTCATATATACCAATATCTTTAAAAATTATCAATTGTTATTTATTATCATTTCCTATAAATGAAAAAATAGTTAATATTTTATTATCATCTATTCACTATCCAAATATTTTTGTTGAAATAAAAATTTCCATAACATAGAAAAGAAATTTAAAAGAAATTGCATTTCTAAGAGTGAAATGATCTTATTAGTCATTGGATCTATACTAATTGAATTTTAATAATATTATAAGTATATTCTAAATTAATTATATAAATATTACATGAAGATTTTACTCTTATAATTGCTAAATAACTCATTTTTTATCTTTTAATAGTCTAAAAATGTCATGGGTGAATTTTATATTGGTGTTGTGTATAGAACAAGCCATATAACACGTTTACTTATTTAAAGGTAATAATATATTAATATTTTTGTTACACATTCTACCCACTTAAATAAATTTCATCCTCATAATTTTTCTTCAAATTTCAAATTAATTTTATTCGGAATTAAAAAAAACCATACACCGATAGATGACTATGTGTTTATTTAGGACATATAAATAGTTTTGTCTATATGAAAAGAATATTATAAGGTCTTTCAAAGGAGATCTATACTATTACTAATATAACATAGAATTATTCATAGGAAAGAATTTCTAGATCCATAAGAAATAACATCCCACAAAAAAATATTTATTAGATAGTCATGCCAAAATCGATATGTATTTATAACTTAATATCATTTAGTTAGTGAATAATTACATTAGATATGACACTAGTATGTATAGAGTGAATAATTTCTATACCATATATTATTATTAGTTTCATAATATGTTCCTTTTATAATCGATTTTCTTGACTATTTCCCCTATTGGCCCTTGGATTGGGACATTGGGTTACATAATACACTACTATCATGTAATTGAATCAATGAATTATTTGTAGCTTCCCTATTTCCTTCATCACAACACTTATAACATCTTACATTCCTTTTAGGGAAATTTACACCCTAACTCATTCCCAATTTTTGACATGTAGGAAATTAGATCCTCTATATATTATGATATTAAGAATTTGATTACTCATGATATCCCATATTTCTCTTATTTTGTGTCGTTAGTACTTGAATTATACTCACATTGTTAATCATATATGAAGATAGAGTGTTTGATTAAATCGGAAGGTATATCAGTTAAGATAAAATTATAATGGTTTGTTCATTAAGGTAATTACTACATTTTCCCTAGAACACATGGTTCCACTTAGTTTAATTTGTTACAGAAACCAAAATATCTTACACGAGTTTCTATATGTTTAAGGAAATTATCATAAATTACCCTAGGAAAATGTTACATCAAGATGTCTCACTACATAATAATACCATGAAAGCTTATAGAAGATACAACATAAATATACTAGACACAGTTCCACTAATATCATGTTCACTTTGACTTATATCATCCTTGGTTGAAGAAAAGATACTTGGAGTTGGGTTCATTCATACTTATTACAAAAATCCAAAACATAGAGATAAACAATTACAATAAATTTTATTAAATATTCTAAACCAAATAATCATTTAAATTTATTCTCTCAACATACAATTTATTATTTATCAGTGAAATAACATATTTTCTAATATATTCCTTAACATATGAATCTATAAATTTTAATCTATGTTATTTGTAGCCACATTACAATTAGTTTATCTAACCTAAACAAATTCAAATACCTCATAATGGTTTCTAAATATAATTTAATTTAACAAAATGACATCCTCCAAGAGGGTCGATCTAGGTGTACAGTAAGTCAATGTTAACACAGAACAAGTAATGATTGAGTTAATAACCAATTCTCCCATTTTGAAGATGTTTCCCAAATATATCTCTATTCTAGAGCCTGAATCAACTAATTTTATCCCTACAAGGATATAATTTCTATTACAATCACATAATCACTAATTTACAAAAATAAAATAAGGTTATCCTAACCATAGAATTATCAACTGTACTTATCCCTAGTGAATTTAATAATGTTCATATATCTTAATATCTAAATAAAATATACATTATTACCTTTACATTAAATCATACACTATAAAAAAGGGTATTCTATACCTTATAAATTGCACTGAATTCAATTTTTTTACCCATAAAATTATCTTCACAAAATATCATAATCTCTATATATATCTTAACCCTAATATAATACTAATAATGACACCACATAAATTCAATATTGGATCTATTTCATAAAAATGTAATTTACATACTATCTTTAATACCAATTATAAAACCCATAACATAAATATCCCATCATTACAAGGATGATTGTAAACATTTCATTATATACATTCTGATTAACATTTTGTTATAAGGAATTAGAGAATGAGGAAAAAACATAAATTAATAAATCCCATGATCCAACTTTTCTATTTGAAGCTTATCTTTCACTATAAATAAAATTTTTTAATCGATTATAAATCATTATCATCTCCAATAAATTCTCTACAGAACCTATCTTTTTTAGAAATATCATGATCAATGCATTTCTTCATAACCTAACTAAATAGAAACATTATAAAGACTGATCTAAAATTCCCAATAATTAAGGAATATATCTGAATCTGTAAAAAACATAAGAATGGGAAACATAATATGTATCAATCAAAAATTCAAAATTGTACAATTTTCAACTAAAACATATTACTTGATATAATGCACAAAACCAAACACTTATCTATTTCATTATCTATTTTTATGTTATTTTATCTGTTATTTGAGAGAGCATGATTTAAAATGGGCTTGGTGGAATTATATATATATATATATATGAAAAATGTATACATGTGTAAGTGTAAAGGGGTATATACATGCATATGAATTCATATAAGGACTCTTTTAACATATTAATGGACATAATAATATGAACATAGGGTCTATGAGCCCAAATATGTATGCGAACATGAATATTCATGTATGTGTATAAAGAGATGATTCAGGATCCTGTTATAAATATACCTTGAGTTTTAGGTAATTTCTCTATTCATAAACCTTTAATTTGAATAACATAATTGCTTGATTGATTTCAAAAATATATTTCTGTTAAAATATAGAAATTATATTTTATAACAAGTTACATTTTTATTTTATAAATTTCATTTACACAAAAATCCTTTGTTTTACCTATGCATTCAATGTGGATATCCTTTGACTAATTATGTTTTCAAGACTGTTTCGAAATGTGTGATTCCGTAATTTTTGTATTGGTTTTATAAATTGTTGTATAACCCAAAAGTATAGGGATTTAGAGTTTTATTAATTTAAATTATTACTTTTAAATTAAAAATTCAAGTTTGGAACATTGTGAATTTTTTATAAAAGTGAAAAAAACATCTCTTGATGGATTCCCAAATATTTAGAAATTTTAAGTATGTGAAAAATGCGTTATTTGGGATATATTCCTCGTGTAATGTCTTATAAATTTTTGTGATTATATAGAAGAGGAATACTCATGATGTTTGGTTTTGAATAGAACATATTTGAAACTAGGTACCTAGGGGGAAGAGTAGGTCTATTATGCTAAGAGGATTTGCAGGGCTGCGGCCCAGTTCCCCTTAAAATGATTTATGTTAGAACACTAACTAATCAATGATAACTATGGCTAAATACCACCTAACCATAGGATGTGATTCATCTTTGGTGGATCATGTATGAGGGTGTTGTGAGTTTTTATGTATTTATAATCAAGGTATGAGGATCCTAGTACCCCACTAATCCTCTCTACATCAGGATTTCCTATTGTACCTGTTATCATTTATTCCTATTTGTATATCAATGGTGTGGTTTTAGAACATGTTTAAAATAATAAAAATAACATTTAATTTCCTATATTTTGTCGATCCTAATGATTTTGTATTATTATTGTGAATCTTATTTTATTATCATGAACCCTCTTGTATATGATTTATTGAAAATCTATCATGATTTGGAGACTAATTTAGAAGTTTAATGGAATGTGGATTTTTTTAAAAAATTAAATCCTATAACTTTTTAATGAAAAGAATTGACAAAAAAATTATTTTTATATATCTCATTTTCAAAATCAAATGACTTTTTTTCTTTTCAAAAGGTGAGGCATAATGAATAGTTTTTCAAGAATGACAATAAAATTTTGATACCCACACATATAACTTTGTCTTTCCTTTTATCTTAGGGTAATTCTTTTATCTCAGACATGGTCACCAAGGGGAGATGTTGGTTTCAGGATTTTAGGTGACTAGTGAGGTTACGTAGAGGTATGTCATGTTTCATTCCATTTCTGGTACCAATTAAGGTTTTTTAGTTTTTATTCATTCAACTATCTATTGATCATGGGAAAAATCAATATCAACAATGTATTATTGATTAATTATACTAGTTTCTCCCATGGGAGGATTTTTAATGCCTCTACGGTCTTGTTTTGGACCAAATTGGGTGACTAGTTTGAGGTTAGTAATTGTTGGTTCCAAAAACAGTGTATCAGAGCAGGTTAGTCCAAGTTATTTTGGATGTATAGTAGTTTAGAGATAGTATTGTAAGGATTTAGGTGTGTTTTCATGGGTAGGTACATCATCAAAACCAATTTAGAAGGACTCTTAATTTTATAGGGTGGTATAAGATGGTTGTAATTGAAAATTTCATCTAGGATCTCATATGTTTTTTAGTTTTTGGTTTTTAATGGAGTCTGTTGTTTGGATTTTTGAATTGGTGGATTATTTTGAGAAACACCAAGCCTTGCTGTGGTGTTTTGGAGGAATTAAAAGGGGTGTGTGGTTACTATACATAGTCTATAATACTTTAGGAATTCCATTAGACAACCTTTAACAACATCTGATTTTCTCACTTGGTTGGCGCATGACCTAACAAACCGTGCGACCAAGCCATGTTTAGCAATTTTTATTTAGTGATTTTGGTATTTTTTACCAGTTGAGTTGTGGGTTGCTTTATTTGTTCTTAATTTTGGATTATAATTTTTTTGTGGTAATTTTATCTAGATTTTAAAATGATTTCAAATATGAAAAAATGATGATTAGTTTATCAAAAAATGGATTTCAAAAATAAAAACATTGAATCTATTTGAATGTGAAATCAGTTGTTTTGAAAAAATATTTCAATTGGGAATGTAATTTTGAATTTTGGGAGGGTATTGTGAAATGTGGGAAAAATTTTCTTTGTATTTTGGAAATACTGGATTTTGAAATAATAAGGGGTGGTTTTTAAAATTGACTGGGCATGTTTTAAAGTGTTTTTTAGAAAGTGATTTTTCTATTTGACCCTTGCTATTAATATGGATGGTAACATGTATGGATTTTTAAATTTGGAATTTGGATAATAGGTAATTAGGATATGTGTGTGGGTAATTGAGATAGAATTGATATGTACATATGTGACACATCATGGAATACCAGTTATGGGTAAGTGACCACATATGGTTTTTTTTGTAAAAATGGATTTAAAAAACAGGGGGTTTATAAATGGTGTGAATGGTGGGAGTGGTGTGGGTTTTTCCATTATGTGTTTGGAGTTTACCTTTTTGGGACTTTTGTTATGGATGTGTAAGTAGTTTTTTCTATGTGCTTTTTGAGTTGATTTGTTGATTTGTGGATAATATGTGGAGTTTTGGATTGTGATGGGTTTTCATTCGGTTTTATTCTTTTCATAGATTATTTCCTATAAAATTCATAGTGTGGAGTGGGTAGTTGGCCATTGTGGTTCCTTCCATGGTATTATAATTGAATATATGTCTTGAAAAATGGTCTATGTCACTTTTTAGAGGTCTAATGATGTAAATTTTAGGTGGTTGGAGTATTTAAATAAATTATTAACTATAATTTTTCCTGGATAATATTATTGACTACTTTACCCAAATGTAGAATCGTGAGGTGGGGATGAAGCCTTCTCACACCTTAGATGACACATGAGTCTTAATTTCTTGACTGCCACATCTATTTGTAGAAAAAATAGAGGAATAACACTTTTTTAGATGGATAATGTGAAGATTTTTCATTTAGAATGGTCCCATAAGTCTAAATAAGGGGTTTTGTAAGTTGTTCTATTGAAAGAATAAGTTTTGTTCAGATATCTCATGCTCTTTACTATGGGGTATAAAATGCTTCCAGAAATAAGTGCTCCATCTATATCTCTCAGAGTGAAGATTTCACACAGTGGAGGAGAATCCATGTATCATGGATTTTGACCTAACATGTTTTCTCCGATGTCAGAGTGGAAACTAATTATGTTTCCGTTTATTGGAATTTAATATTTTGAAACAGATTTTTTGAGAGATCTTGGAGGTCTCAATTTTGGGATTTTCTATGGTTGTTCCTTGTGAAAATGAAATTATGAGTGGTTGTAATTCTTTTGAAGTGGTTTAGGTTTTAGGTGGCACTCATTGGGTGATGTATAAGCCTTGAGAAATTATAAATTGGGGCTTGACCAAGTACCTTGTTCAAGTATCTATGGTTGAACCCCTGTCATGTAGGTGGGTTGTTTCATTGAGCATTCATCTTAATGAAGCCACATTTCCAGTTAGATACATAATGTTGGGATGAAAAACTACTGGTCTCACTGATTAATTCTCTTAGGGTGGTCGGATGTGACATAATTTAATAGGGGTCACACTTGTTTTATGAGTTATGTTTGGACTTGCGTGTTGTTTCATCTTGGGAAATTATTTTTTCTCGAGAAATATAACAACATCTGAGGAAAACCATGGACAAAATACATGGTGAACCCAGTATGATAATTCTTGTGTTTCCTACTCAGGATCCTTGAACATTGTAACTAGTGTCATTATATGATACCACGTCACCTGACCCCAACAATAGAATTTTAGTTGGCTTGGATAATTGTTCTATTGACAAATACTTGGTGAGATCCAAAAAATACATGATAGGTTCTATGTTGAACTATATTTTAGGGGTCCATGCATTCCTTGTTTGTAGGTAATGTTTCGAAATATGAGTCCATCACTACTCATTTATTAATTTTCCTACTCCTTTTTTGGGATTTTAATGTTTTGTATTTTGGGTGAGAGAAAGTTTTTAGTTTTTGGTCTTCGGGTGGAATAAGTTTAATTTTAATAGTTTTTACATCATTGCCTCATGTTTTATTCAATTGAATATATTTCGACTTTTTGAGGGAATAAGTTTCATGGCGGTGAGAGTTGTCACATAATTACTAGAAAATTATCTTTTATTTTATTGGTATTTTCCTTATTTAATATAGGGATTCATTGAGCATCTGTTCTGATTGTTTGTAGGACAAAATTTAAAACTTTGGAGGAATTTTATCTATTTCAAGGTTATCTTTCATACTTAGGTGTAACAATGGATTTTCCATGGGTCGGATACATAACCAATCCTTTTTTCATGACATCCTCATAGTTTTTCAAACCGGGAATAGCTCCACTAGACTGTGCAAGGTCTTGGGTGTGTCAGGGGAAAATACATTGTGTTTTAAAAGTTTTGAATCCTATTATTGGAAACCATGGAATGGGTTTCCTGGCCTGGGAAGTGGAAATCACTTTGTTGGCACACAGTTTGGAAAATGATGCAGCCAAACCATGTAGATATCATAGATTTTAAAAATCTTGGGGTTTTATTTTACTTTTTACCCCATTTGTTTCCCTTTTTAACGTAATGGATTATAATACCTCTTTCCATACCTACATTATGTTATCACACCATTCCCTCTCTCAATCGACCACCACCCATAAGGTCCCCACACATACCATTACCCTCTTCACCCCCTCCCCTCATTAATATTTCTTATTGATTTCTTTGGTATTTTTTCAAAACACCTAGAGGCATGGTATATTGTTTCCATCCATCCACCTTATTTTTGAATTTTTCATTTTCCCTCTAATATTATGTGATTCGATCGAGCCATTGGAGTATTAGATTGACTAATTATTACACCAGTTCTTGTTTTTAGGGGATACAATATGTCTCAAGGGTTGGATTCAGGTGTATTTCAGCATTCACCCATAAAAGAGAATAATTTTGGTTCTTTTTGTTCTTCAACACCATTTCGTTAGGATTTATTCCTCCATATTTATATTTCCAAGTTTTGTTGGGGGTATCTTGGGGATTTGTTTGTTCATTGTAATTTTTAGTGTGACTTGGTCTTCTTGAGGTGGTTTTGAGTTACATGAGTCAACAAAGACTTAAATGTGTTTGTATAGGTTGATATATATATATATAAGTATGTATATGTACATTACCCATTTATATATATTCACTCATGGTGGTAAAAATATGTACACAGGGGCTAGGATTGAATACATATATATATATATATGAAAATTCTGTATGTGTGTCTGTGTAAATGGTTATATGAATGTAAATGCATATATATAAGGAACCATTTGTATATATTTATTTCCAAGAGGACTTTTATATAAATGATAAATGTACATTTGTGTATATGAACATGAATATGCATGTAATTAGAAGAAGGAAGGACTTAGGTTGTTATTGTTAGATCACGTTGAGTTTGATGTAGGTTCCATATGCCTAACCATTTAATTTTATTTCAATAATTTCTTTATTGTTTTAAAAAATCATTGTTCAATTTTTATATAGAAATTATATTCTATGAAAAGTGTCTTTTTATTTTTGGAAATTATTTTACACTGACTACACAAGTTTTTCATAAACATACAATGAAAAATTCCTTTATTTCAGAATGTTTTCAGGCCTATTTATAAATGAATGATGTTTTAATTTTTCAATTGTTTTTGTCAATGGTTTTAGAACTAAAAATCTTTGGGAATTAATTTTTTGTAAATTTATTATAATACTTCAAAAATTTTGTGTTTGGTTTGCAACATGTAGAATGCTTTACAGAAGTGGGGAAAACCCCTCTTGAGGCATTCCCCATTATTTAGATATTTTATTTATCTGTTAATTGTGTTATTTTGGATATGTGTCTAGTGAGTATGCTTTTTAAGTTTTGTTATCGTTTGGAAAGGGTTTACTCTTGATGTTGAGATTAATATAGAAATAATGTAAACTTCAGTACATAGGGGGATGACTAGGTCTAGTACACTATGTGGATTGGTAGGGATGAGGCTTGTTTAACCCTAGCAGGATTAACATTACATCATTAACTATATAATAATGATTTTCAGGACATGACCAACTATAGTCCATCCTGTGACTCCCTAGGCCCCCATCTAATTGGCGAGGGGTTAGAGACCAGAGCTGTGTTGGAATATCCCACAAATGGGAGGTACTATCACAATGTACACATACAACATAAACTTATCCAATCCCACGAAATGATTAAATGTTAAATAACTGAATCAATGCGTGCATGAATCTATAATACAATGATCAGAGTATGAATGTAATGTATCGAAAGATGAAAAAGGGACCAAATAAAATTCCAACCCAAAACAGTAACTAATCCATCTTGCTCTAAGGGTGTAGACTATGGTGACATTTAGGCTCCTAGAAAACTCATTGATCTAACATTAACAATCTATTCTCCACCTACTCAGCATCCTCCAAGGACACCATCAAAAGGGTCTTCATCATCGTAAGACTTGACACATGTGGGAAGAGATTTTTCCGACTGAGTATAAAAATACCCATTAGGAATCCTTGAAAACACTAAAAAGAATACACCAAGTAAAGTTATCTCGATACAAGGATATAAAAATCAATGAATATTATAAATAAATAGATATACTTAAAAAAGACACCATGCAACTAGGTGATCATAACCAAATTCCCACCATATGATTCTTCAGGAAGAAACTCTTAGTTAGAGAGAATCGACTCCATGATTTATGCTATCAATGGATACTTTGATCCATGAGATCATGGTCATTGAGACTATCCCAAGAATTTCACTAGCCTAAGATTACCTTAATACTCATATAGAGGTTCACACCTTGAACCATTGGGGGACACCAATAACAAAATCTAGACCAACCCTCTATTTAGGGGATCATATTACAATGATTCCAGAAACCCTACCAATATGGCCTACAAGATGGATGAATAACTCCTTACTCAATGAGGTCACACCAATTCAAAAAACCCCAAATATGGTATAAAGATGATAGAGGATGACACTTTAGTCTCATAGAGGAAAAAAAAACTCTATAAGAGACTCGACCTCCATAGGGGATCACAATCAAATATTGTGGATGTAATGATACACATTACCTTAATGTAAATGGAGGAAGGAATCACTCTCAACCAATACTGGTTTAGACTAAAGTAAAGAAGAGGTATAAGAACCCTATATGGGGGTATAGGGTTGTACTATGGGTATACAACATGTACAGATTTCCCTAGGTCTACTTGTTTTGTAATGCCACACATAGATTGTAAATATATTAATAAACATCATGTATCCATTGTAAACAATGTTTAGATACCACCCAAAAATTTCTTGTGTGCCAATGGTTGTCTTTGAGTACTAGTAGCCTTTTCCATGTATCACTAGTGTATAAGTGGCATTTAATGTGTACATGTACACGATGTTCCACTAAATGTGTACTTTTGGTTGTTTCCATGTGCATCCTGAAGTACACACAGATCCATTATAGAGGAGTCACATAGTGTGTGACCATGTTAGAGGGTGTGTGATATTTAACACAGTGAAGATACTATTGTTCCACATATGGGGTCCCATACGATGTGTAATGTCACGTTACAGGATTTTAAAACCCATATTCTATAGATCTTGAGGATCTCATCTACATTTCCTATGCACAATGCATCTTCCGATATCCTTGAAATAGACTGTGGATTGGGTGCCAGATGATCTTTTTCCTCTTGACCAGCATGAATTTGGGATTATAATCTTCAAATAAATAACCACATTGAGAAACTTCACTGTCCTTAAAAAACTAAGAGGAACATAACCATAAAATCTATCAGATATGCCTCAAAACATCCACCACCATAATCACACCATGATGACACCATCAACCAAAAATCACACCAACTGTACTGATTTGATGCATAGAATAATGACCACACAGTGATCAAATAACAAATAATCATTGAACATCATGTCAATTTTAATGCCTCTGATGAATTTTTAAAGAACGGAGATAGAAAAACATAATCCATAAGCTGTTATGAATGGAAAACAAAATTTTTCTATTTGAACTCAATTCTATGTTGTATAAGAAAAATAATAAAGAGGAAAAATCAATGAAAAATTAAAATCCCATAAATTTAATTCTATAGATGAATCATGTATAAATTATTTTTTTGGAATTGATCCTCTTTCATCTAGGAGTAAATAAAAATTGAATATCACAATATCAATAATTCCTACTATATTTTTGAAAGATCACCGATGAAGAATTTTTTATATCCATCCTTGATGGAATCCAAAAACTCCATTGGCACAATGATCCTCAATCCAATCTAGACCAGTGGTTGATTTACCAAAATTCTCTTCTCTAGTGGTCTCAAGGTCTCCAAGGAGTAGAGCCCAACACTAGGATAAAACCAATAACCATGTATTTATAAAAAAACTAGTCACTACATCAAATTAAATAAATTAACTGAAATAATTAATTTAATTTATTTTTTCATCACCTGTGATGATGATTCCAAAAACTCCTCGCGCTGAAAAAGGAAATGTCACACATTGGGTAAAAAACACTTTCTACACTCAAATATTCCACCATATTTTTTAGACCTTAATTTTTATTTTCATTCACCTTTCTATGAAAAATTTTCACAAGTGTTATTTAATATAATTAATATATTTCAAACATTTATTCTAAGACTACCGAGGCTTAGAATCACATTTCATCTCTGCTCCTATTCTGTAAAATAATTTATATAATATCCAAAAATGATATATAAAATATAAGAGTCATTAAATTCTTCCCACCATTTGGATATTAGTCCTGAATAGAGAAAAATCTTATAAAAAGATGAGGGTATTAGGATTGCATCTAGGTCTCCCACTCCTGGGTGTTATTTTAAAGATTCACATGAGGCCACTAGAAATACAGTAAGGGGATCAATTTCCCATAAAGGATCTTCTACTTTAGATCCTTGATCTCTATTGGATACTTTGTAAAGGTGGATCCTTCCTTGATGTCTAGCTCACCCCAGTCAATAACATGCATTGGTTCGTGCATATACCTCCTCAGCTATGACATGTGGGCAAATTCATTTACCCAGTCTAACTACAATGGTTTAGATAAGTGATATTCCACCTCACCAACAATACACAATAATCAAACAAAACATGTTTACAGGTGAACCATTCATGGAAACTAACTACATTCATTTACCCAGTCTAACTACAATGGTTTATACCTAATTGTAAATAATGAAACAAAACATGTCCATTATAATCCAAAAACCACCAAAATTAACCTAATACGATCATCATTTAATTTTATCTAATGACTCATCATCATTATGAAATTAATTATAAGATCATTTAACTCATGGAATATCAATAGTAGTTTTTTATAGAAATTATTTATATTTATCAATGTTCCAAAAGAACTTCCATTCATGTTTACTGGTGAACCATTCATGGAAACTAATAAAAAACACTCACAAAAAATGAATTTTAACTCTATAAATTATCCAAAGGCTTATAAAACAACATGATAAAACTATAATTAATCATAATCATATATAAAAGGTTCATAATTTGTTAATTAATAAATTTAATGAGATTATATTGGACATTAATGTGAAGAACATATTCGGATACAAGTTAAGGGGAATTCTCATACCCAACTTTCTTTCATCAGGTTTTTCCTCATTAAGTCATTTTTAGTATGGTTATTCTTAAAAATTCATTTATTAATCAATATCAAATCTTTTTTGGGATATACGTGGTTTCTACAGATGTTTATGATAAAAAAATTGTTTCTTAATAGAACACTTCTTTCAAAAAGACAAATTTTACATCTGACTCAAGTTTTATGGTTCTTGTATGGAGTAGGTTATTACCTCTTTCATTTGGGAAACCAATGTTTAAAATTGTATGATTTATGAAATGAAACCTATTCATTTACATGGGTTATTTATATCCATTATTGATTTAAGTTCTATATGGAATGCATGATAATGTTATCGTTATTATATGACTGGTGAACCCAAAATTATATAGAGTAATGGTTATCTTATAATGTGACTGGTGATATTGTAATTATATAGTACTCCAATTCATTTTGTAATGTGATCAATATCATGAATTAATGTTAAATATATGTGATCATGATTTTATATTTGTTCCCAACTATGTGTGGTAGTTAACCACTGAGACATAAGGTTGTATTTTTATGTATTTCCACATTCCATGCTATTATATAATGCCTGTTCTCAGGATTATGATGATGTTTTTGTGCATATTTTTAACCTATGTTACATTGTTTAATTTTCTTATCTATATTTTTAGTGGTATTTTAGACCACCCCTTTTTATGTATATCCTCTAGTGACTACTTGTACCAAGGAGAATTCAATAGACGAAAAGATTCTAGAGAATAAGGAATTAAATAAATGTTTTGTGTTGTAAATGTTATGTAAGGTCCTAGTTTTCCAAAGAAACTAAACCTTTGGACACTATATGTGTAATGTTTTTAGTTTTTTTATCCTTAAAATTATGGAAAAGTAATTTAAGAATTGTAAGGTCACTACATTTGGAATCGGGGGAATAATTCCGTTATTTTCATAGTTTTGTTTAGCGAACCTTATTGAAAACCCTAGTATGAGACTAAGAATTTGTAAGCACACAATAAGATTTTCTAAACATATGGATCTAAAAAGATATCATTTTAGATTTAATTGAACAATGGAAGAAATTATTTATTCCGGATTTTTTGAATTATGTTTTCTTCTCACAATTTTTATTTTAGAAAGTATGGGGAACTGGGAGAAACAAGGCCAACAATCCTTGCGAGGAAAAATTCAGTAATTGCCTGAATATCATCCCCAATGATTTTAGAGGTGGAATTAAATACATCATGGTGATGTTCACCCAGTTCTGTCAGGATATGAACAATAAACATAATAATGTGGAACATCCCCCTTCACTTAATAGGGATCAACTAACTATATAGTGTTTTATGTTGCAATGACCACCAATGTTTAGTGGATATTCTGCTCCACTAGTTGCGGAATAGTGGGTGAACTTAATGGAGAAGATATTTTCTGTGTTTCACTATTTTGAGACAGAGAATGTGAATCTATTTGCAAATAATTTCGATGGGGAAGCTGAACAATGGTTATCTTTGATTAAGAACACCATGTTGAGAGATGAAATTGAATATATGGAGTTGGAAGAATTTATGATAATGTTTCATAACAAGTATTACCCATAAAATATTTATATTAATAAAGAGAGAGAATTTATAGAGCTATACAAAAAGGAAGGATATTCAGTATCTGCCTATGAAGCATATTTTACAAGTCATTTAAGGCACACTTCATTATTTTTTATCAACAATGATAAGAAAATTTAGAGATTCTTTAGTAGATAGAAAACTCACCTATGAAAGTATCTTGTAATTAAATACTTTGGGAGTTATAAATAAGTTGTTAGATGTTCTCTCAAATAGGATATGGATTTTGGAGAATGTTCCCTTGGCTATGGTGATAAGAAACAAAAGATGGATATTCAAATCTGAGGATATTATGAGAATGTGGGAAAGAAATATCAACCAGCCACTTGTCCAAAATCATGAAAGAAGCATCATATGAAATTCCACAATGTGAGGAGGAAATGCTTCAAGTGTGAGAGAGAAGGCTTCCAAGCTCAAGAGTGTCAACAGGAAATTATAAGGTAGCCGATTATGGTGGTGGAAAATAGAGCACCACCAGTGGTCCAAAGCTACAGTTGTAGGGAACAAGGGAACTATGAAAGACAGTGTACTAAACCTCGTTCCCTTGAGGGTAATTAGCGTCATCATCCACCAATGACAAAGGATAAATGGAAGGCTTATTACATCACTACTACAGAAGTTGAGAAAGAAACTGAATTCATAAAATGTACATTTACTATTCACTAAAGAATGAAGAAGTTCTATTTTTTTGGTTCTATATATGTAATGTCTCGGTTATGGGTTCTGCCCAACGGTGCCCCATTAGCGATTGGTGACATGGCCTCAAGTGCATTCCCAAAATAACAGAGGTTGCTGACTAGTAGTAAGGGACTTAGGTGTGATAGTTTGGAAACTTTTCCCTCATTATCATAGTAACACAATAGAATAATAATAATATATAACAAAAAAAGTAGTAATATTATACTATATGTAAACAATAGAAGACTAAAGGTAAATAAACGACTGGAGAAAATATATATAAATGATTCATGTCACATATATCTAGGAAAACATCCAAAAAATTCACAATGCTGGAATATAGTACAAACCCTAAGTAAAAAAAGAAAACTAGTAAACTCCAGCAGCATCGCAAGACTTAGCTTGGTCCCATGCTTTGAAGCTCCACAGCGATCAAGTACATAACGTAGAAGGGTTCTTACTATTATCTATACCAAAAATAACATAACCGGTTTGGTCCCAAAATCATGAACCAAACTGGGTGTAAGATGAATCTTAGTAGGAAACCACCCAGAGATCTGTGCCCAACTTTAAGTGATTATATATGGCTGGAAATATGTAAAATGCACTAATAAACAAGAAAGTACTCAAAAGTAAACAATCCTATAGTTTCAACTACATTTATTTAAATTTATTAAGTAATCAAAAAAACAATCACTAGAAACCCTCAGGGAAGTACTCACAGTATAACCCCTCTAGTCCAACCTAGACAAAGACTCTTTGAGATAGGACTCACTCTCAATTCCCCTTTTGCTATTGTAATGGTAAATTATATACTCTCTGTGAAGCACTCAACTTTCAATTATCCATGTGGTCTCGCAATGTAGAACTATAGGCACTATGAGGGAGAACTCATGTCCACCCCCATATGGTCTTGGAATATGATTGTATAACAAAAACTCTCAGGAAGCCCTCTTTGTTGATTCCCCATATGGTCTAACTACACCAGGTTCACATAGACCTATGTAAGAAATCGTGAGTAAACGATACCCTGAGCCAAATTAAATCACAAATACTACTTGGATAAATAACTACAATGCATATAACAAAAATTCCAGATAATAATCAATTCTGTCCTATCAAAACTAGGCATTGAAAGAAAAATTGCCTAACAAGAACTTTTAAACCCAACTACAAATATCAAACAAACATGGGAAGACACATCCAGAGGAAGCTAATAAACCATACTGATAAACAAACACCCCCACTAAAGTAAAAAGAGCATAACAGGTTAAAACAAGGTTAATGTTTTGAAACATACAATACACTAAACATGAGTATTAAGAACATTTTTCATATATAAGTTAAAGAAATCTATCTAAATGTGAAAACTACTTACATTGATGTTGTACAATAGATATAGTTGAAACCCAAAATTTGAATCGACCTAGAACGTCATAGATTAAAAAAATTACAAACTTCTCAAACATGGATATATCATGAAAGAGGAGAAATCAAGAAGAAATGATCTAGAAGAAGGAAAATAACACAGAGGTGATTCCAATGCCATGGACAATGTTTGATTCAGAGAACGAATAATAGATTAGTGGATCCAGGAAGAATCAGTGATATCCATCACTCTTGGATGAGATGAAGCGAGAAGAAGTCGGTTCTGCCAATTAGACGCGACCACAGTCCAATATAACAAACAAAAATTAAAATATAGAGAGTGTTACCTAAGGGTAAACAGTGTATATAGGCCTTTACAGGGCTCCGTTTTAGGTGGTCTCCATGTCACCCCACATGGCCCTGTATTGGTCGTTACAGGGCCAGTACATGGCTACAGGTGGCAACTGGATGCAGAATATGTACTCTTATGTACACATCATGTACTCTAGAAATTTCAAGATTCTCCCGTTTTTCTCAAAAAAACTTGAAAAATATATTCATTCCTGAAAAAAGATATGTTCTATTACAAACATGCCCTTTAAAATAAATTCATCCCTGAATATCCCTAGCTGTGTGGAAATGAAGAAGAATCCTCGAAAATCGCTGTACACTGTGATCATACCTCGACCTCCATCTCCCATATATAATCTTATACTTGACAATGAAACCATATAACCTTTACCTAAGGAACAGACCAGCCATGGAGAACATTCTTGTAGTGATAAACAATCTGGATAAGATTGTCCTCAAATGATGTGTCCACCTCCAACTCAACTTCCATGGGTTAAAAAATATGAGATAGATCTGAGAAGTAATGCCGTAGCTGAGAAATGTGTAAGTCGTCGTGCATATCCCGGTACCTCTAAGGTAACTGCATCTAATAGGAAAATGGAATGACTCTCTCCAAAACCTCAAATGGCTCGACGTATCTCAGAGAAATCATACCCTGTCTCGTAATCCTCTTGTGTCCCAACCTCGTTGTGACATGTAGAAAAACCTAATATCTAACCTTGAACTCTAGCAGTCATCTCCGACGATCATCATAAGACTTTTGTCATGAATGTGCATTATCCATCCTCTTCCTAATAATGTCTACCTTCTTTGTGGCCTCTTGTACAATATGAGCTCCCAACATACCTTCCTCTCCTGCCTCCAGCCAACATAGGGGTGATTGATATGTCCTACCACACAATGCCTCATAAGGTTCCATCTGTATAGTTGCTAGAAAACTAATATTGTAGGAAAACCCCACCAGAGTTATGTGCTTCTCCCAAGAACCTCTCAAATCTAGGATGCATGGTTGAAGAATGTCCTCTAGCAACTGAATCATATGCTCGTACTGGACATCCATTGGGGGATGGTAAGTAGTACACAGAATTACCTATGTACCCAAAGCCTAAGGTTGTCCGTGTCAGACCAGAAAAGTTAAATGGGAATCCCTAATTGAAATGATGGAGTGCAAAACCCCATGTAAATGTACAATATCTTGAATGAAAAACCTTCCCAGATCATCGACACTGATGTTCTCCTTGAATGGAAAAAATTTTGAATCCATTTTTTAGTCGGTCGATGACAACATAAAATGCATAATTTCTTTAAGGTGGCCTTGGTAAGCTTGTTAAGAAGTCCCTCACAACATAATTCCACTTCCACTAGAAAATTGGTAACTACTACAAAACCCCTACAAGTCGCTGATACTCTGACATCACTTGCTGAAATGTGGATCATCTCATCACAAAACTACCAACATATATCTACATACTTAGCCACCAGTACTGACAGTTTAGATCTCGATACATCTTGGGGACACCAGAACGAACTGCCCAAATTGAAGAATGAAAATCCCAAATCAGGTACTCGTGTATGTATGCTGACACCCATGTGCACCCATGAAAGTGAAATATCGCATCCCCACATATGGTACATCCATGAATAGGGTCCTATTCTAACACACTCTCCCATAGGAATTGGACTTCTGAATCTAATAGATGCCTCATTCGAACTTGATCAAGTAGAGTAGAGGTAACAACAACATATGAAAGAAAAGTCTACCCCTTTCTATCATGCACCTCCAAATGAATATCATAGAATAGAGCCTTAAGCTGCCACTACCTATTAGATTCCTAAACTACCTATATTAGATTCCTCATGCTCATCACATCATCCATTATGTTTCCTTTCCCAGTTGTGTAGGCATGCTCAAATTCAAAGGACTAAAAGGTACTCAACTCACGTTCATTGTCTCAAATACTGATCATGATGTGTGAATATGTACTTGAGACTTTTGTGGTCATTGAAAACAAAAAAAATCTCCCCCCAATATACAATGTCTTTATCTTTATAACGAATGTTCAACTACAACCAACTCAGGATCATGGATCGGGTAATTCATCTCATTTGGCCTAAACTACCAAGACATGTATGCAACGAGTCCTTCCCCCTGCATAAGTACTACTCTCATCCCAACACCTGAACCATCACAGTAAAAATTATAGCTCTTTCAAAACATTGTAATAACTATTATTAGTGCCGAATTCAACCTACCCTTCAGCTACTGAATGGTGGAATCATATGAATCTATCCACAGTCACATCACACCCTTCTTAGTTAGGCCCATAAAGGGTGCTTCTAAGAGTGAAAAGTCAT
Organism: Viscum album; assembly: GCA_963277665.1. NCBI lineage: Eukaryota > Viridiplantae > Streptophyta > Magnoliopsida > Santalales > Viscaceae > Viscum > Viscum album. The sequence continues at coordinate 192,838,480 of OY728126.1, forward strand.
GTATAAAACCTATGTAGTAACCATCCACCCCTATAAAACATCATAACTTTAAGACTTTCTTCGGCTGATCCCAGGAAACTACTACTATCACTTTCTCTAGGTGTACTAATTATCATATCTCTGAGATAAAATGACCCATGAAGTGAATGTGGTACATCCAAAAGTGTCATTTTTAGAGATAAGTATATAATTGATGCTCTCTTAGTGTACTCAAAATGAACTCAAGATTTTTAGCATGTACGGGTCCTGTGTGAGAGTACACGAATAGATCACCCACAAAAACCACCACAGTGGAATCTATGTTTGGATGGAAAACTAGGTTAATTAGTTATACAAAAACTTCAGGAATTTTCGTGAGACCGAACGACAAAACCAAATTCTCGTATAGACCATACATTCTCCGAAAAGATGTATCAAGTATATCACATGTTCTAACATGAAACTGATGATATACTAATCTCAATTCAATCTTTGAGAATAATTGAGATCCTTTAAGTTGATCAAATAGATCAACGATCCTCGACAAGGGATATCCGTTCTTGACTATTAACTGGTTGAACATCCTATAATCCACAAACCTTCTAAGGGTATAATCCACCATCTTCGTAAATAAGATAGAAAAAACTCAAGGAGAAGTACTAGGTTGGATGAAACCCTTCGCCCGTAACTCCTCTAACTACTTATTTATATCTTTTTACTCTGGTGTAACCATCCTGTAAGGAGGAATGGACACCGATTCTGCTTATGTTACAATATCAATATAAAATTATACCTATCTCTTCAGAGGAAAACCTAAAAAGTCATTTTGAAATATGTCGCTGAATCGATCCACTAATGGAGGAATGTACGTCTGTGAATTCCCCTGGTCATCCAAATACTAACAAGAAATCTGGGATGTAACTCCTCCCAACCCATGATTCTTGGGTCCCTCTCTGCTCACCTGGTCATCCCATTATCCCTTATATAGAAACGATCCTCCCCATGGTGACATGAAACTCACCCTTCATCAATAAGAATCAACAAAATCTTGGTAGGTAACTAACCAGTCCATTCTGAGAATGAAATCATAGACATTCATCTCCAAGAAATAATGTTACCACAAAAAGTGACACCCACCAACCTCAAGAAGACACTCCTTGCACAGACATACACTAGCCTTTCTAGTCCCCAACAGAGTGTCTAGCATCAAGATATCAGCAAGAAGTAAAAATACAGATCCCAAGGCTCTCCACAACAACAATAGATATGACACTATGGGAAGACCATATAACGAAAGGTGAAGAAGATAAAACTGAGGAAACTAGAATCATACCTCTAATTATAGGGGGTTATATATCCTACTGATGATGGGTCTTCTCTATAGAAAAATCCTGACATGCACCACGGCCCTATGAAGATGTCAGTGATCCCTGAGATGATCCACCCTGAAGCTATTTAAAACCGTGTGTTTGAACACAACATCCATGACCTCCACCTTGTCCGGAATGATTGGAAGAACACTAGTTCCCAAATTGAGGAGAAACTGGTGGTCCTGATTCTGAACAGGGAGTCAAATCAGAACTCCTATCACCGGCTGCTGGTGATAAAATATGACAGAAATGCTGAAGATTAACCATCCATCTGCATGATCAGCACTTAGTTGGGTCTCTTGGAAAAAGTGACCACATATGACAGTTATTCCCGCACTGGTAGCATATCGCATGTCTACCTGAAGAAGCATTCCGCATACTCAGATTTCCAACTGTATAATCCCTAAAACACTTCCTTCTATTAGTATGAGGGGTCCAAACTCTGGATGCCAAGACTCCCCAGCTCCCAACCCCAGAATCTCTAAGGTTATTCACTATGATCAGTGCCAGGTTGACTATGGATGTGATGGAAGTCAACCTGAACATGTTCACCTGATATTGGATTTCATTCCTATGACCATCCTCAAACTTCCTCACCGGGAACAACTCGTCACCCTTGGAATGGGTGTGAAGTGATGCATCACTGTGAATCTTGAAGAAAACTCCATGACTGATAGAATACCTAGATCCAAAATCATGAACTCTCAGGCTCAGTCATCCTTCAATGTCTCTAGGTAGTTGTAATCAAATAACACACAATTGAACTCATACCAATACCTAACCTGATGGTTCCCCACCTATGATGTCATAGCCCACCATCTCATGGCGGAATCCTGAAGCTTGTACGTAGAAGGATTCGCCCTCCTCTCTGGAGGTGTCTCTAGATGCTTGAAAATTGACAGCATGGCTTCTAATCATGTCTCTATAGCCTAAGGTCCTCCATCCCCAAATACAGTGGGAGGATGCTACTACTAAATGACCCACATTAACAATACCATATATAGGGTTGGATGTGGTGCTCCTCGAAAGGTCTTCATAAATCTCATGATTCTTTCTTGGAACTATGCATCGACAACGGTATCTGGAATGACAGATGGTGCCAAGACATGCATGACTGGGGGATATGATGGTACTCCCTAATTAGTCAGGTCTGGTGTCTAATCACTTCCCCATATCTATAGAACAACTAGAGGATGTCTCAGTGGCATGAAATTGATTGTTTATACACACAAATTAGTATTTAATATTTTCAAGGACTAAAATGAAGAAGTTCATTAAAGGAACAAGATAAGGAAAACAATAATGTTTTACAAAACATGGATACACGACATGTTCCCTAAAGCCTTTACATGGGCATGTTCTTTTGGAAGCACTGGTCGTGTAACACCCCATACACACAGTGTATTCTCTTTGGACACGGTGTGTACCTGATCCATTTTCTTTTGGTCGAGATCTTCTATATGATTAAGACACACAATTCTCCAAGAACAAAACTACACGGTGTTTTTATTCAAGAAAATGTCTGTATTAGAATGATTTTAGTGACCTGAGTTGTCAGTCACATGGTCGCAGACACGGTCGAATATACATGATGTGTAAGGATGGGACATGTAACATCCATGAAAAAAAGGAATATGACATTTTCATATTTAGTAATATTTCTGAATTAAATATTAATTTTATTTTAATAGGAATTTTATATTCAATGGCACACCTGACACACCACAATGGGTTTCATTTAAATCTTACATTGGACACTAATAATATAATATTATAATTTTAAATGGTATTTAACACCTAGCAATTGTATTTGTGTGAATTAATGTAACTAACATAAATATAATAATATATGTTGGTTAAATGTTTTTACATTCATCAAATAAAATTCAGAGGCTTAAAATGTAAAGGAATCTAATTTTATGCAAATATTTCTTTAAAGGGGAGATTTTCTTTTGATGGAGAACCCCTTTAAAATATATTTTTTGTCACTCTAACATATTATATTTGAAAAAATAATTTTCATATTTAGAATAGGGACACCAAATTTTACTTTGGAAGAAATTTTGAATTTTTTTTGATAATGTTAATTTTTAATGAATAGTGAAACAAATGTTGTATTTTAATTCATAACTGCTTTTTAATGTAATTAATTTTTGTGGTTGTTTTATCTTTTTAATAGGTTTTAAAGTGTAAATAGATTATATTTTTACCATTTAACCCAATTTTTTCCATTTTAAGTAATTTCTATTTGGAATTGGAGATTAACAAGTATAAATCTTTTGATGGTTATTATGTCTTAAAAACACACTTTTGGTTTTGATGATGAGAATTAATTATAAAATTAAATAATGAAACTTTTATGTTTAGAATTTGGAAAAATACACTTCATTTTTGAATTTGGAATATCAAATTTACCTTAGAGTTATTTTTTTGAATTTTTCTGAAAACATTCAATTTTTCTTGAATAGTGAAACCACTATGTAGTAGTTAAAAAACTAACTTTTTCATTTAATTTAAATTTTAGATCTTCCGTGTATTGAATTTAAAAAATTATACACAAATTTTTGTCACTAGTAAGTAGAATGTGGTTCAATAGGATGAAAATAATTTTTGGTGAATAGTAACTTTTGACTTCTATTAACCACGATTAAAGATAATTAGGGTAATTGAAGGTAAAAATGATTTTATAATAATAAAAAATGACCTTGACACTTTTCATAACCATATTTTATGAGTAATGGTCGACCAAAACAATCCATGGGTCGATTTTGGGTCACCATAGAGCCACTTGGTTAAGATAATGACATTTATAACTTTTTTAATGTAAAAAATAAAAATATCATAAACATGTATTATTTAACTATTTTTTGCATTGAGATATATAATTTATCATTTGGAATATAAATATAAATTGGAAAGATAAAAATATCTTCTTCATCATTGTATTTTTTTATAATATTTAGACATCAAAAAAATAAAATTATCGATGACCCAATGATGATGTAATGATTACGTCATTAATGGATGATGTAAATAAATTAGAAGATAAAAATTAAAACAATATCCAAAACATGTCCAATTATTATTGGATTATTTTATTTAGAACATATTCCACCTTATATTTAACTATAATTTTTTTGTACCTTTAGAAACCGAAGATAATTATATAATAAAATAATATTTTCAAACCTTTCAAAAGAGCCCCTATTCTCCCTTATAAAAAGCCCTCAATTTCTACTGATTTCTCACACCTCTCAAGAACGTTGCTCCAAATTATGACCCAATAATCTCCCAATATCCCACTCTTCATTCTAGATTCCTTACATTAGGCAGAAATTACTTTAACAATACCTTTTGTTTCAATCCAAAGGGAGTTACTCGATTTAAAGGTAACATCTTCTCTTAAGTTATTTTGTTTTATTTTACTTCTATAACCCCCTAAACTATTTTTATTTTATTTTTATAACAAAATAAGTATTATAAATATACAAGGATTTTCTTATGATAATTATTATAGATACAATTACACACACCTCCATCTAATGAGAAATGAAGTTACTGTTTCAGTGGACAGTGAACCAGTGCCTCAGGAAACGATGATTGTTCAGTTATATCCTACCTTCTCTGATAGTGGAAATTATGATGGAACTGTATCCAAATATTATATATATATTATATTTATGTTTTCTTTATTCTTACGTATTTCCCTTTTTATATCATACCTTTATAGTTCCTATAATGGGTAAACATGATAATTTCATTAGAGGAAGTGCGAACTACTGCCCCCTCGATGTGATATGACTCATTTTTTATATATGTGGAATGTAAAAAGGATAGTATTTTTGAACATATGTAACATGTATGAAATAAATACTATAAATAAATTATAATATACCTATGAATCACCATGTTTTCATTTCATTAAAATATGAAAGAGAAATGAAAGTAGCGTTCATGTGTACGTACGACTTACTGTCTCCATGAATAATGCATTTCAATTCTTATCTCCAAATGTTATGTACTGTTATAAATAAAAATATATACTGTATATATATGATATATATTACATCTAAATTATGAATATAATTCTGAAGATAATGGAATTTTGACCACATGGAAAATTTATAATCACAAGAAGTTCATTTTTAGTCAATTTCCAAACATTGACAAAATGTCTGATATGTGCTGAAATTATTAACTAACTGTTATAGAAAGGTAATAAGTAATATGAAAGGAATAAAAAAATTGAAAAAATTTCTCAAGAAATTATAAAATAACATATTTTTATTGATTAGGAAGAACAAGGAACATACGAGTGAGTCAAGTCGGACAACGAGGTAAGGGATTCTTATATCACTTTTAATTCTGTGAGATTTCCATTGTTCACCACTTATTTATAGCATGTGGTGTATTTTTTAATGAAATTGGAAATATATTATAATTATTACATTTAAATTCATGTTATTCTGTGATTCTTTTGGTGGTTATTAATATTTGGTCATAAAATTCGATCGAATACAATGTGTTAAGGGATTTTCATCTCACTTCTTATTCATGTGAGATTCATGGTATATTTTTCCGTATTTACTTTTTTGTGTTGTATTTACTTCCATTATTGTAATATTTATTTAATATACAGTAATTTATTTTTATTTACATATTCTTTACATGATCCTTCTTTCATGGGGTGTAAGTTTCAAAAGTAACCAAATCTGTAAGGTAATCTTTCACCCTCCTCTTTTAAGTCATGACTTACATTATGTTATGTCTTATAGTTCCATTTAATAATGTGATTGATTATTATAATATTCCTTTACTAATGTCCATTTCATTTTCAAATGATGATAGACCCTTCACACTCTCATCAATTGATTTTCTGAATTTTTAAGTGACGCTGTTAGGATACCGAGTTTTCGTAAAATAAATCACGCTTTCTCTTTCTTCTGAAGTTTCGTTTTCATGTGGTGTTTCCTTAAAATATCCACACCATGTTATTGTTTCTTTTTATTATGTCCTAATTGTTTAAAATGATCCATTAATTTATGGGATACATTTTTTCCCTGCCCTTTTATTATTTTCTAAAACCATTTAATGTAGCCATTATGCTGCATAAATTTCATCTCCAATTTTTTCTCTCATTCTTTCCAGAAATTATGTTACTTAATATATGTGAATACCCATACACATTTCGTTTCTATGGATTTTCATAGTAATAAAAAAAATTATATATTTAATTCTTTAATTTACATACGTTTAATCATCACTCCCTTCCCATGGGTTATGAATGACCTAACGATCTTATTTTAAAGAACTTTTAAAACGTTATGATTTTGAAATGAAACCATTTCTTTTATTATATATGGTTTATTTATGTAATGTTTTATTATGATATATGGGTATCACATTAAGTTAATTAAATATTTAGGGTTCGCCTTGATAGCTCTACAATTCATTGGGTAAAAATTTAATATCTAGAGATGAAAAGTTTTACGATTCCTTGGTGAATAACCATGGTAATTTCTATGACACTTTGGGGATGAAACTTGGTGATATGTTCATGAATGTATAAATGAAATTTTTCAGCTACATATTCGAGTTATGATTCACTTTATTTTTATTATGATATTCTTATTCTTCCATTTTCAATCCCTTTATGATTTATATCATGTTCTTATTAATATTGATCAAGATCACATATCAACTATTTCACTAGTTTTATTTACTGTTCCTTCTGCTCACCATTTCCTTTAACGTATGTCTCCAGGTTATGAGATGTCGTAATTGTACAGATGATGAACCTATGATGAATCCTTAGAATTTTATAAAATTATTTTTTATGTTTTTTTCATGTATTATGTTCTCGATTTTCAAGACACTATACTTTAAAGATCCTCTGTTTGTAAAATGTAATGAAAAGTTATGTTATAAAATGGTGGGATGATATATGTGGTATCAAAGGATAGTTTAGTTATTTATGGAAATTAGGATGTGAAAACATTAGGAAAAAAACTATATAAAAGTTTAAATATAAGAAAACTACTAGGTATTTTGGTGAGTGTTGAGTAAGTGGTTTATCAATAAAATACATCCCTATCTGGATACGAGCATAACAATCTTAATGTGTTGGGATGAAAAATAATGGTATAATAAAACATTTATGGTTAAAACATTTTAGGGTTATTTTTGAGTTTTATAAAATTTATAACACACATACCAGGTGACAACCCATCACATCAGACAAAGATGTGGGAATCGAACCCACAAACAATGTGGGATTGGGTTTTATCACTTACCACTAGCCTATGTGAAATACTTTGTTAGAATGACTTATTCTTTTTCGTTAAATGATTTTATGAATCAATAATAAGGTGATTTTTGGAACTTATTTTTTATCATATGGATATCCTTAGTACATGAGAATGATTTGGTTTTTAAATGATAATGGTTGTTTTGGAAGATGTTTTCAATTTTCAAATACTATATGCCTAAGGAAAATAAAATACTACATGATTTAATTATTAAAGGAATGGTTGAAATTTTTATTTTTAAATTATCTATGTATTTATTATGGACATATGGTGATTTGGGTTATTTCTATAAAATGATTACCCTAGCATAGAGAATATGTGATTAGGATAATTACACTTTTGTATGAGACTTAAAGTGTAGTCGATGTTATTTGGAGATAAATGTAAAGATTTATTGTGGAAGACTACGTGATTAAATCCTTCTGAGTTTTGGGTTTAAATCATAGTTTGCATTATTTTGATTAATGTTAACGATGATTGTTTATTGAATGGTCTTTCTAGAACTTTGGTTACTTTTTGATGAAATTTGTAGATTAATTGAAGTGTTTCTTTTTATAATGGATTATACTTTTTAGCGATTATATGATCTCATACTATCCATTTTTGTTTTAGTTGATGTCTAAAGAAAAGGGAAATATAGAGTTCATTTTTTGTGGATTATGTTATTCTCTTGAAGGTGATTCTTGTGATTTTGATGTGACCACGTTTTTTTTTGAATACTCATTGATTAGAAAAAAGATTATATTTTAGTAGAAACTTATTAAAGGATGAAACTCTACCTGAAGGTAAGTATAATTCCTTTTGTATTTATTCTATGTTGTAAATTAATTCCTCAATATTATGAAAAGGAACATAAATCAAAAATTTTATTGGTTTACGTTTCCTACTAGGTAATCAAAGACCACTTAACACATTATAAGTTTTTGATTTTCTAGTGGTTAACTTTTTCCAAATCATGTTTTCCATCGCTATCCATCGGAACTTTCCCGTTTATTTTCTCTTCCTTATCCATGTTTTACTACATGGAATATTAGTATTGGTTAACTCAGGTGACCTTTGTACTTCTCTTTCTTTGTTTTAAAGTGATATTTTTACTCACAATTTTTCCAATGTGGGACTTTCAATGAAGTTTCCAAGCCCAATATTAAATTTGTGAGGACACAATTTCTAAAAGGTTGAAGGAAGTAACATCCTAGGAAAATAAACAATATGAAATGTTCATATTTATTTATATTTTTTAATTAAATATTAATTTTATTTTAAAGGGTATTCTATATTCAATGGTGTAGTTGACACGCAACAACGAGTTTCTTTGAATTCTTATGATGCACACTAATAAAATAATATTATTATTTTAAATGGTAGATATCACCTAGCTGTTGAACTAGCGGGAATTTATAGAACTAAAATATATATGGTAATATATGTTTGTTAAATGTTTATACATTCAACCAATAAAAGTTAGAGTATTAAAATGTAAATGAATCTATTTTTAAGCATAATTTACATTAAAAGGGTGGTTTACCGCCTTTTGATGGAGAACCCTTTTTAAATCTAGTATTTTTCACTTTAAAATATTATATTTGAAAAAATAATTTTCATCTTTAGAATCAGGACATCAAAATTTACATTGGATTATATTTTGATGTTTTTCTGATAATGTTCATTTCTAATGAATAGTGAAGAAATGTTGTATTTAAATTCAAAACCACATTTTATTATAATTTATTTATATGGCCAGATTATCTTTTTAACTGTTTTCAAATTGTAAAAAGATTATATTTTTACCATTAAACCTAATGTTGGACATTGGATGTAATTTTTGTTTGAAATTGGACATTAACTAGTATCAATCATTGGATGGTTATTATATCTTAAAAACACGATTTTTTTAGACGACGGGGATTAATTATAAAATTAATTATTAAAACTTCTATGTTTTGAATTTGTTAAAATAGATAACATTTTTGGATTCTGAATATCATATTTACCTTAGAGTGATGTTTTTAAATTTTTCGGAAAAAATTCAATTTTTTACGAATAGTGAAACCACTAAGTAGTAGTTAAAAGACTAATTTTTTATTTAAATGAAAATTATCCACTTCTGTGAATTGAATTTAAATTTTTTTACATACTTTGTTATCATTAGTATGTAATATGCGGTTCAATGGGATGAAAATAATTTTTGGTGAATAGTAACTTTTGACTTTTATTAACCATGATTATAGGTAATTAGGGTAATTTAAGGTAAACATAATGTAATAATAATAAAACATTACCTTCACAATTGTCCTAACCATATTTCATGAGTAATGGAAGACCTAGACAATCCATAAGTCAATTGTGGTGCCTCATGGACCCACTTGGGTAACATAATGACATGTATAACTTTTTATTTTAAGTAAAAATAAAAATGTCATAAACATGTATTATTTACTAAAAAAATTTACATGGTGATATATAAGTTATCCATTAAACAATAAATATTCATTGGAAGGCTAGAATTATTTCCTACATTGTATTTTTTTTAATTTGTAGACATCAAATAATAAAATTATGACGTAATGATGATGTCGTGTTTACATCATTAATGCATGATTTAAGTAAATAAGAAGATAAAAACTAAAACAATATCCAAAAAAATTTCAATTCTTATGGGATTATTTTATTTCGAAATGGTACACCTTATCTTCGATATTAATGATTTTATGACCTTTAGAAATCAAAAATCATTATATAATAAAATAATATTTTCAAACTTTCCAAATCGTCCCCTCCACTCCCTTATAAAAATCCCTCAATTCCTACAGATTTATCTCACTTCTCCACCACTTGGCTCATCCATACTCTGCTCCAATAATCTCTTAATATCCCTATGTCCATCCTAGAAGCCTTACATTAGGTAGAATACACTTCAAAAAACCCTTTTGGTTCAAACCAAATGGAGTTTCCTGATATAAAGGTAACATATTCTCTTAAGTTCTTCTGTTTTATTTTACTTCTTAACCACTAAACTCTTTTTATTCTATTCATTTATAACAAACCCATTATTATAAACATACAAATATTTTATTATGAGATGTATTCAAGATACACATACACACACCTCCATCTAATGGGTAATGAACATACTTTTTCAGTGGAGAGCGAACTACTGCCTCACGAAACGATGATAGTTCAATTATCTCCTACCGCCTCTCAAGGTGGCCACTATGATGGAACTGTATCTATATATGATATAAATTATATTTATGTTTTTTTATGATTATATATTTTCTTTTTTATAGAATACATTTATGGTTTAATAATGGGTAAACACTATAATTTCATTAGAGGAAGTGTGGACTACCGCCCCCTCAATGTGATATGACTCATTCATGCCAGCGTGGAACGTATAAAGGATAGAATTTATGAACTTATGTAACATATATGACCGAAATATTATAAAGAATCTATAATATACCTATGAATCACGATTTTTTCATTTCATTAAAATATGAAATAGAAATGAAAGTAGCATTCATGCGTACGTACGGCTTACCATCCCAATGAACGGTGCACTTCATTTCTTATCTCCAAATGTTATGAAATATTATAAATACATACATATATATATTGAATATATACAATATATATGACATATTAATTATTAATATAATTCAGGAGATTATTGACTTTTGACCACATGGACAATTTATAATTATAACAAGTTGATTTTTAACTCAAATTCCAATCATTGAAAAAATATCTAATATGAGATCAAATAATTTAAAAAAATTTATAGAAAGGTAATAAATAATATAAAATGAATAATAAACATGAGAATTGTTTTTAGGAAAGTATAATTTAACTTATGTTTATTATTCAGGAAGAACAAGCAACATACGAGCGAGTCAAGTCAGACAACGAGGTAATGGATTCTTATCTCACTTTAAATTCTGTGATATTTCTAATGTCCACAACTTATTTATAGCATGAGGTGTATTGTGTACATACATTGGATATATATTATCAAGATTAATTTTATATTCATGGTAATCTGTGGTTATTTTGGTGGTTAGTAATTTTTAGTCACATGATTCGATTGAATACAATGAGGTAATGGATTTTCATCTCACTTCTTATTCCTATGAGATTCATGGTATATTTTCCACTATTTACTTTTTAAGGTGTATGTACCACTATTATTATACTATTTTTGTAATATAATTTAATTTATGGGTATTTACATATTCTTTACATGATCCTTCTTTCATGGGGTGTACGTTTCAAAAGTAACCAAATCGGTAAGGGAATCTTTCACCCTCCTCTTTTAAGTCATGACTTTCTTTATGTTATGTCTTATAGTTCCATTTAATTATGTTGAGGATTTTTGTTATATACCTTTACTACTATCCCTTTAATTTCCAAATTATTAGAGACCCTTTACTCTCTCGTCAATTGATTTTCTGAATTTTTATGTGACCATGTTAAGCTGTTGAGTTTTCGTAAAATAATTCATGTTTTCTCTTTCATTTCAAGTTTCCTTTTCATGTGGTGTTTCATTAAAATATCAACACCATGATCTTATTTATTTTTACTATATAACTATACCTAAAATTCATCCATTTATGGATGGGATACCCTTGTCGCCGCTCTTTTATTATTTTCTAAAACCATTTTATATAGCTGTTATGCTGCAGAAATTTCATCTCCAAATTTCTATCTCTTTATTTCATGAAATTATCTTATTTTATATATGTTAATACACATAATTATTACATTTATATGGGTATTAATAGTTATAAAAAATTATATATTTTAATCTGTAATTGAAATACATGTATCCCTGACTCCCTTTCCATGGGTTATAAATGACATAATAATATTATTTTTTAAGAACTTTTACAACGTCATGATTTTGAAATGAACCCATTTATTTTATTATATATGGGTTATTAATGAAATATTTTATTATTATCTATGTGGATCACATTAAAGTAATGGAACATTAAGGGTTTTATATCTTAGAGATCCAATTCATTGGTTAAATAATTAATCTCTTGAGATGACAAGTTTCACTATACCTTGGTGAATAGCCTTGGTAACTTTCATGACACCTTGGGGATGAACCTTGGTAATGTGTTGATGAATGTCTAAATGAAATATTGTTTCCACATATTCGTGTTATGATTCATATTATTATTATTATTATATTCCTATTCTTCCATAACTCGTTCCTTTATTATTTATATCATGTTCTTATTAATATTGCTCAAGATCACACGTCAAATATTTCACTTGTTTTCTTTAATGAGCCTTTTGCTCACCCTTTCCTTTGATGTATGTCCCCATTTTATGAAATGTAGTAATTGTACATAGGATGAACCTATGATGAAGCCTTAAAAGTGTATTACAAGGATGTTTTATGTTGTTTACATGTATTATGTTCTGGATTTCCAATACACTAGACATTAAAGATCCTCTATTTGTAAAATGTAAGGAAAAGTTATGTTATAAAATGGCAGGATACTATTGGACACAATCCGTATAACCTATACTTTGATCCACCCATGTAATTGGTCACATGGTGGGATACTCGGGTCACCAGAACATGGTGTGTATATTGAGTTCATGGAATGTTTAAGAAAGGATTATCACAACCCTTGTCTCTTCCCACATGGTTGGTCACACGGTCTAGGAATACATGAAATTTACTTAGGAAAAACATTTTCTTCCTAAATAGAATAATACATGGCGTGTAAGCATCGTCACCCACCATGTATTCTGGGTTTTTCCTGACCTTAATACTCATAAAATACTATGGAAGCCCAAAAATCACTTAAACTAACGTTTAATGTGGCAAATTCTAATCTGTGAGGGACCATACTCCTCACGATTCGATTCTTGGCATCTTATACATATTCATCATAAGGAATAACAGTGTTATCAATCACATGATCCACTAAATTGTGATCTATGAGGGCTCATAACACCACAGGGACCAGTGTTTGGTATTAATAAAAGAAATCCAAAATATTATCAATACCCTATAAAATAGAAGGTATTCTATTAAGGCATCCATCACAACAACATCCACATCTAGCACAACCATATGCATTCAGTAATGCACCCAAAATTGAATAAAAATAAAGCATGACATGTGATATCTATAATGTGCATATATGATTCGTGAGATAGCATACCCTCATCTCATTAGGTTTCAACAGAAATATAATGTCAATAATGTCAATGATAACTGCACAAAACATGTTAATCACCCAATAGTGAAATCAAATCAACTGTAATAATTTCAAAACAAGAAAAATTTGAATAATTGAAGTAAATTGTATTTTCCATGTACACGAGATAGCTAACCCCGAACACCAATTATTACCAACTACATGTTCATTCCTCTCCCTATTTATAGGCTCCAAATAGTACGTCCAAAAGAAAAGGATCCCTCTGATACCAATTTGTAACGTCCCAGTTCCCTGTACCCCCCAAAGGTTCCCTCTTCCCATTTGGTCACATGGACACAAGTGAATTTCCCCAAACGCTAGAGGCTTTTGAATAAAATTTAGGGTCTTTTTTGTGAAAATGGGGAATTTTTTCCCTCATTGGAAAAGTTACATAGTATAATAACAATAATATACAATAGCAGAAGTTGTAATATCATAAAATAAGTAAACAAAAGAAGAATGAATTTAAATAAACAATTGGAGAACATATATAAATTATGCATGTCACAAATATCTAGGAAATAATCCTAATAAGTCACAATGTTGTAATATAGTACTAAACCAATGTTCAAAAAAACAAGTAAACTCTAGTAGCATCACAAGCCTCATCTTGGCCCTATTACCCACTGGTCCACAGTAATGAAGTACCTGAAGTAGAATGGCACATTCCATTATCTATACCTATAGAAATATAATCTTTTTGGGACCAAAAGACTGACCCAAATAGAGTGTGAGATGAATCCTAGTAAGAAGCAACCCAAAGATCTTTCCCTAACTATCAGTGATTATATATGGAAGACAATATGCAAAATGTTGTAATAAACAAGGAAGTACTCAAAAGTAAACAGTTTTATAGTTTGAAATATATACATATACATTTATTATGTAATAATCCAAAAAAATCACAAGAAACCATCTGGGAGTTACACACAGTCTAACTGATCTTGTTCAACATAGATGAAGATTCTCTGAGGAAGCTCTCACTGTCAATTCCCCATGTGGTCTCGTAATGGTAAAAAAAGACTCTCTGAGGAAGGACTCAACATCAAATTCTCCATGTGGTTTTGCAACGTTTATGTAAATAGTCCCTAAGGAAGAAATCACGTGCCTCATCAATATGGTATCACTACGTGAAAGTATAATAGTCACTCTGGGGAATCCCTCATCTTCCATTACCCCTATGGCCTAACTACACGAGGTTCCCACAACCTTGTGTGAGATATTGTGCACAAATGATATCTAATATCCAATGTAAATACCAAATACTACTTCTATAAACCACTAAAATGTATATAAAAATCATCCCAGATAATAATCAATTTCATCGTAACAGCACTAGGCATTGAAAGAAAAACAACTTAACGAGCTATTTTAGACACCACATCCAATATCAAAAAAACGTGGGAAAAACATCCATATTAAGGTAATAAAGTCTATTAATAATCAAACACCCTCACTCAAAAAACAAATCATAGAAGGAAAAAATAAGGTTAAATTAACTAAACATGCAATACAACAAATTAGAGTATTAGGCCCTTTTTACACATATAACTCAAAGTCATATATAGAAAGGCACAAACCACCTACCAAGAAATCGTACAATCGATATAGTTGATCCTTATCCTTTGAATCAACCAAGAATGTCATAAATATAAAAAAATTTAAAAACTTCACAACCATGGATATCTTTAGAAATAGGATAACTCAAGAGGAGAGGCTGTAGGAGAATGATGAACTCACCAAGATGATTCTAACACATCTCATGGTGTTGATTCTGAGATCAAATTACTGATCGGTGGCTCCAGGAAGAATCGGTGATGTCCATCACTCTATGACGAGACAAATCCTAAAGAAGAATGTTCTTCCAATTAGAAGCGACCTTGGACCGATATGACAAATAATAATACAAATACAAGGCGTGTTCCCTGAGGTTACACGACATGTATATTCCTTTAACGGGATCCGCTTTAGGTGGTCTCTAGGTCACCCCACACGGCCATGTACTGGAAATTACGTGGCCAGTACACGAATACCTACGGAACATGGATACACAACGCTTACTCCTAAGGACACAGCGTGTACTTCAAAAAATTTCAGATTCTCTCATTTTTAGAAAAAACAATAGGAAAATATATTCATACCTGAGAAGAAGATCTGGGTTTTTACAATATAACACCAAAACATTTTATGGTATGTTTGTCATAAATAATTTCTACTCATTAGATATCCCACAATTCACATAACACTGAGTCTCTGTTAAATAGGATCTTTTCTATAACCTAGCCAATAACCACTTATGTGATTTGAATTTCAAGTGATGGATATACACGGTTTCTATTTGTATGATATTTAGTGTCTCATAGAATCAAAATAATTTTCTCTAAATAGTAACCTACCCTTATGAATAGTAATATATCCTTATGAATTGTGATATGACCTTTGTTAATAGTAACCTTAAACATGAAATTATAAATAAAATTCTTGTACCTTAAAAATGAAGATGAATATTTTAACTGTTGGTATTGTTCGATTAAATGAAAATTTTAATTAAAAATTAATTTTCATATATATATATAATATTTTTTTAAAAATAGAGTTCATTTATTTATTCTACACCTAGAGAAATCGTTATGGTGAATTTTTTGTATTTTTATGATATACTTGAATATTTGTTGAATAGTAAAATACATTAATTTACCCTATAAATACATTATAATTTTAATCCACTATTTCTAACATCAAGAGTGATGTAAGAAACCATTATTTTGAACTCAAATGAACTAATAACTATTTTTGGTCATGGAATCAACATTATTTATTTACATAGGGAAAACTAGGCTAAGGATTAAAATATTCAGAAAACCCTCCTCCCATATACTATAAATACCACCCCTCACACCAACATTTATTTAAACCTCTCAAGAATTAAGCCTTTTCTAAATTATGCAGAAATATATTCTACGATATTCCCCCACTTCCATAATCCCTTGTTCTCCTCAAAAGACCAAATTATATCCCCTAAATAGTCTCTCAAAGTAAGATAGATTCAAGTGGTAAGTTTCTCTTATCATTTCTTTTTTTCTTTTCAATTTCCTTTGTTATCTTTTATATTATCCCCACATCTCATCTAAATGTTAGGAAAACTAAAGTACCTTATATGTGTTGGAATGTTTTCATGATAATGTAATATTCCATAATCATATCTTCATTGACCAGATTTTATACTATAAACGAAAACACCATCTGAGGTGTGTTAATTTATCATGTTCAAGGAAGAATGTTTTTCAATTTTTCTTATTATCTAAAAAACTAGTCATGAAACCTTTTTAATTGATTAAATAGATCATAATATATGTATTTTATCTTATGTAATTTTCTGGAATCCTTACACACTCATAATATAATATAATAATACAAAATAATTTCACTGGCACAAAACCACCAAGTTAATCGATGCTTTAAGTTTAACATTTATCTAACGAGTGATCCTCATGGTATATAACCAAAATACTTATAGGATAATTTATATATCTATAATTTCACTAAAAATATATATTAACAATTATGGATATTTGAACACATTTCAAATGAACATCCATTCAAGAATAGAAGTAAACCAATCATCAAAACCAAGAATGAAAAATGCTTCCAAAACAATAAAATTGATCCTATTAAACCCATGAAAATTTCCTTGAAATAACATAATAATGTTAAACCAAGTCAATTAAATTTATAGGAGGGTTTTTAATTATTAATTAATGAAGCTAAATTTTATTATTCATGTCATTCAGATCTATCGATGAACACATTCAGGAATAAGTTCAGCGTTTTCTCATCTCCCATTTAATTTTGTGAGATTTCCATTGTTTTCCACTTATTTATTGAATGTGGTGAATGTGTACTGCCATTTGATATATAATATCATGATTATATTTATATTCATATTATTCTATGATTAATTTTTCTACTATTAATTTTTTTTTCATACGACTCGACTGATTAAAACGTGTTAGGGGACTTTGTCTCAATTTCTATTTCATTAAGTCTTACTTGGTATTGTGAACCTAATATTTCATATGTGGTGTATTTACTAACAATTTGAGATAATTTATCATTTTAAATTATAAATCTATTAAATATCTATCTTCTTGTATCATGGATATGATATTTTTATTAAGTTGTATACCATTTTATCATACAGTTTTTATTTGGAATGCTATTTTAACTAGGGAAATATTGATGAATATGTATCCTCTATTCAATAAAGTTATTGAAAATTCATATTTTTCCTGTATTAAATATATATATGTATAAATAATTATTTGTACTGTTTGTGATGGGAGGGGCCTGCTTCTTCCCCTCGATGCATCAGTAGGTATCATGAGACAAACTAGTTGGCGACAACAACTTCATGTTTTTTTCTAAAAATGAGATGGGTTTCTATCTAAAAAATTAAACTGTCTCAATGGTAAAATGGTTCTTGTTTGAGATACATGGCGTGAAAATAATAATAATTATCTTTTTTAATTATTTATTCATTAGATTCCATGTGGTTTTCACTATGAAAAACTCTAGGGATGTATTTTTTATTATCATATTATTAATGGAATGTGTTTTCATCATGCGATATTAGTCATGTATAATTGATTTTGATTCAATTATTATCTATTAATTCTTAAAAAAATATGAAACACATAATAATTATTTGATCTCACCCTAATTATGTTCCCTTTCCCCAGGTTATGAAGAAGATAACCTTTAATAATCTTTCTAGGAGGTAGTTTATTTCATATTTTTTTGTATCATATTTTTTTCTATATTTCCAAATGTACTTTGGATTTCATGTATGTAATATGGTTTTCAAAAACTGCTAAACTAATTGGTATTTTAGGAATCTATTTCTTGTCATCATTTTAATATAATAAAGTAACACACATGCTCTAGGTTTCTGGGGTCGGGGAATTACAGTGTGTATAAGAGGATGTTTAGAAGTAACCTTGGAAAATAGATTTAGGAAACATAGTATGAGGACATAACCCTATGTTATACATTGAGTAAAATCATAGAAGAACATCGTTAAATTTTGGTAAAGTAGAGATTATGTGTGTCTTCTAAAAAATTAAACTCTATCTGGATACTACAAGTGGACGTCATTCTGGCACATATGTACATTGGAGAAACAACTGCTCTAAGGAGTTTTAGGATTAAACAGTGGTATCCTGGTACATGACAATGAGCATTACTACCCACCTGGTTTGAAGCTCTTACGGGATTTGTTTAGGATAATTAATATTTTCATTACAAACCATTATGAAGTATTTAAATGTAAATAGAATGAATATTTATGATTATGATATTAGTTGTGCATAAATATTTAGATAATTTTATCTATTTTATGGTTAGAAAATATGAATTATGACCTAATTTAGTGTAATCAATTTTTTAGTGATGGTTCTTAATGGAAGAAGGGGAATAAACACCGATGGACAATGTAGGGATTTCCCCACTAAGAAATTCTACATAGTCATTATTGGAGCAGATCAGATCATGAACATATTGGGACAACATACTCAACCTATGACAAATATCCATGATACACCTATATTGGATTATTTCATATGAAAGAAGACCCCATATTTTTATGGGACTACCAATCTAGTGGTAGCTGACCTGTGGATAAATTCAATTGAAAATATATTTACTGAATTTAGATGCAATGAAAATGAAATTGTAGTAATGGATTTATATTCCCTAAGGGTGATGCTAATAAATGCTGGTCCTTCATCCAGAATACCATGGAGGAAGAAGAAATAGAAGATATGGAATGGAGGACTTTTAAGGAAATATTCTTTAACAAATATTTCCATCATTTACAAAAAAACTAAAATGAAGAGGAAATTACTTAGCATAAAGAAAAGGGAAGAAGTGATTATCGGAGATTATGAGTCCACCATCACATGATTATCCATGTATACTATAGATTACATACGTGTTTAAGAAGACAATATTGATAATTTATTTGAATGTCTTCTGCCAATTCATCAGAGGGCACTGGCTTGTCAATCATTTTCTTCATATGATGAAATTGTTTTAAGTTCCACCAAAATAGAGAAGGAATTTGATACATAAATTTTTTCAAAGGAAACAAAGATAATAAGCAGTAATAGGATAACCATAGAAAATGAGTAGTTCCAATGAATAATAAGTGAACAATGAAA
The DNA here is from genome assembly GCA_963277665.1 of Viscum album. Classification (NCBI taxonomy): domain Eukaryota; kingdom Viridiplantae; phylum Streptophyta; class Magnoliopsida; order Santalales; family Viscaceae; genus Viscum; species Viscum album. The sequence continues at coordinate 192,858,576 of OY728126.1, forward strand.
TTATTATTATATGAGAACTGTATGAAGTATCATCATGGTAAATTCTTGAAAGGCAAGAGGGTCTACCATAACTGTGGAGAAAATGGAAATAGATCTCATGAATTCAAGGGAATGAAAGATTTCACTGATGTTTAATGGTAAAATTTTACAGAGTTGGGAAAATTTTAAAATGATTGTCCTATGTTCCATGGAATCATGAATCAGAAAAGGCCATGAGAGAATGGGAAAGCATATGTGATTACAATGGTAAAGGATGAAGTACTAAATGATGTAGTGGTACGTACTCTAATTGTTTCCTCAAGCATAGCCAATGCATTATCTTATTCTTTATAATTAAATGAATTTATATATTCCCCTTTTCCTATAAAATTAGACATTTTCAATTTTATTTATCAATGGAGTTGTCGGCCAAAACTCCTTGGGAAGTATCATTGCCACGAAGATGTGTCAGTCGGTCCCCTCTATGACACACAAACATTATTTAGTTATTGAACATATCATCATTCCAATTATTTATTTCTAAATAATTCTTGGTATGAATTGGATTTCAAATTATGAATCAAAAATATATTTTTTTAATAAGAATGTTGCTATTTTTGGGAATGATACAGGATACCTTATCATTAGAGTAGAAACGTCAACATATGGATCTTATCATGTTCCACCTTCAGTATCTCTTATAAAAAAATTCATGGGGAGGAAGAGAAAACATCATCTATGGATATTTAAATTGAATATGTACCTAATGTGAAAGAATAAATTGATGTACTTCCTAAGGATTTACTTAGACACACTTAAGTGTGGGAGTTTCAGTTCCCTATAGATTTAATTCTTGGTTCAAGACCTATATCAAAGAATCCCTATAGAATAGAAACTATGGAATTAATGGAGATAAAGATACAACATGATGAATTGAGTGAAAATTATTTAGTCTAACTAGTGTTTCTCCATGAGGAGCCCATATCCTCTTGGTCCAGAAGAAATATGGATCCAGGAGGCTATGCATTGATATAAGGTAATTCAATGATATAAAAATAAAGAAAAAGTATCATCTTCAACATATTGATGATTTATATGATCAACATCATGGAACCCAATATTTTTAAAAGATTTTCTTTAAATATAGATATCATAAACTTTGTTTGAGGAAGGAAGATATTGCAATACATAATTTAAACCAGGTATGGGCATTTCGAGTTTACAAAAATGTATTTTGAACTCGCTAATGCACCCTCCATTTTGTTGGATCTAATGAATAAAGATTTCAATAAATATCTTGATGAATTTTTTATGTTATTTTATCAATGATATATTGTTATAATCCAAAATCTACGAGGACCATGAGAATCACTTGCGGATTGTTCTAAAAAGTCTCAGAAGAAATTAAATATAAGGGATGTTTAGAATGTGTGAATTTGGGATTTAATCACTTTATTTTCACGACCATATTGTCTCTATGGATGGAATATAAGTTTATCCTAAAAAGACAATTGAATTCCAAGAATTACCACACCAATGAACATAACCAAGGTATGTTGTTTTACAAGATTATTGGGTTACTATCATCATTTTATTCATAATTTCTCCCAAATAGATATTCTGCTAACCAAGATCACTCGTTAAAGGGTTAAGTTTATATAAATTAAATAATGTATAGAAATATTTGAAGAATTGAAAAGAATATTGTTCAATGCCCCAATTTTAACTCAACCCTCTCAAAATGATGGATTCGCGATATATAGTGATGCATCAATGATGGAACTAGGTTGTGTAATTATACATAATTATAAAGTTATTTACTATTAATCAATGTACTTGAAGGATCATGATAGAAATTATCCAACTTATGATATTTAGTAAGTAGACATGATATTTTCTCAATAAATATGAATACATTACCTCTATAGTAAAAGATATGAGATATATATAGATCACAAGAGTTTGAAATACTTTTTTAAAAAAACTCAACATGAGGAAAAGAATATGGATCGACATACTCAATGATTATGATTCTTCAATAGAATACCACCCAGTAATAGAAAATAAGGTAGAAGATGCATTAACAAAAAATGATCATGGACTTATAACCCAAATAAGGATTGACAGATATCTTATATTCCGGGATCCGCTAAAGATGGATATGATAATTTTTAATGAATGGGAAACAACTTCCATTTATTAAATTATTTCTCAACCATCTTTAAATGAGATGATAAAAATATCTCAATGTGATGATGAGAATCTACAAAAGAAAAATAAAATTGTTAAGGGTGTAAGGTTGGAAAACATCGTTTATGAGGAAGGAGTTCTATAATTTGGAAGGAGGTAATGTGTTCCATCAATACCTGAGATGAATATGGAACTATTAGATTATTCTCAAAGATTAAATTTTTCCATACACCATGGTAGCACCAAGATGTAAAGTTATACTAAGAAACATTTTTCCTGGGATAATATGAAGTGAGAAATTGCTGACTATGTATCAAGGTTTCTAGTTTGACAACAAGTGAAGGTCGAGAGACAACATCCTTGAGGGGTCATGAAAAATATTCAAATTCTTATGTGGAAGTGGGATGACAATACGAATGAATTTCTCATAAAAGATCCATTGAAACCTCAAATGAATGATGCAATATGGTAATTTGTTGATCGTATTACTAAATCGTCATATTTCATTGTTATAAGAGAGGATTTGACACTTGATCGACTTGTAAGACTTTCTATTAATGATGTTTTAAGACTTTTTAGAAACCCACTACCGATTTTGTCTAATAGAAATTCCTAAATTACATCAAAATTCTAGAAAATTACCTGAAATGATTTGGATTCTGAGCTTCTTATGAGTACTTCTTATCATCCCCAAACCAATAGACAGTGAGAGAAGACTATTCAAACATTGAAAGTCATGTTGAGATCATGGTCTCTTGACATTCAAGGTATGAGGGAATAATAATGTCCTTTGGTGTAATTTTATTACAATAATAGATTACACTCTAGTATTCAATTGGCTCCACATGAAGCATTATACGGTAATTGGTGCCAAACTCCATCTTGTTGGGATGAAGTTGGTGAGACGAAACTTATTGGCCCAGAACATATAGAAGAGAAAACTAAAAAGGTAAAGTCAATTCAGGCCCATATTAAAGTATCCCAAAGTAGGGAATAGGGTTATGCAGTCAACTTGACCAGGGATTTGTAATTTCATGTGGGAGACCATGTATTTCTGAATGTATCTCTGTGGAAGGGTGAATTATGGTTCAGTACTAAAGGGAAACTAATCCCCATGAACATTAGACCATTTGAAATTCAGGAAGGAATTGGAGCTGAGATTACAGTTTAAAATCACACTAAGTCTCTCCAATGTTCATAGTGTGTTCTATGTGCCATTGTTATGGAAATACATGCAAGACCCAAAGAATGTACTCACCTATGAAAAAATTGAGCTGAAACCTTATTTGTCTTACAGTGAAGAGCCTATAGAGATTCTTGAAACTATAGTGAAAGTATTGAGAAATTGGATGACTTGTCGGGTAATTATTCTTTGAATAAACCTATAAATAGATGAGGCAGCATGGGAACCTAAGGATGTCATAAAGAATAACCAGCCATGGATTTTTAATGGACTCTATACATGAAAAATTTCATGGACGAAATTTTTGAAGCTGGGAAGAATATAACACCCCAAACATTTCATGGTATTTTTCTCTTAAATAATTTCAATTAATTAGATAGCTCACAATGCACATAATAATGAGTCTTTGTGAGACAAACACTTTCCTTTACCCTAGCCTGTAATCTGAATTTTACCACTTTTGTGATTTGAATATCTTAAAAGAGACATACACAATTGGGATTAGTATGACATATAGAGTCTAATAGAATCATCATAATTAAAAGAGATTATTAACATAACCTTATGAATTAAAACATATCCTTATGACTAGTAATATGACCTTTATTAATAGTAACCTTACACATGAATGTGTAAATAAAACTTAGGCACCTTAAAATGAAGATGAATATTTTAAGTGTTGGTATTTTTCGATTAAATGATTATTTTAACTAAAAAGTAAACATCACATATTTCAGAAATTATTTTTGAAAAAGGTAGTAATATTTTGGGTTCTACACATTTATAAATGGTTAGGGTCAAATTTTGGGATATTTCTAAATTACATTAATTTTTAGTGAATAATAAATTACATTAATTAATCTTATAAATACACTGTAATTTAAATACACTATTCCTAACATCATTAGTGTTGTAAGAAACCATTAATTCAAACTCACATGCACATATTACTATTTTTGGTCGTAGAAATTTTCACTGTTTCTTGGCTTAGATAAAACTAATAAACTAATGATCAAAATATTAAGAAGAGCCTCCTCCCCACCACTATAAATACCACCCCTCAAACCATCATTTATTCACACCACTCAAACTTCAAAACATGAATAAATTAAGCTAAAATATCTCTCTATGATCCTCCCGCACGTTCATCTACCCTTGGTCTCCTTAATGGTCCATATTCTCTCACTTAAAGAGTCTCTCAATGGAAGATAGATTGAAGAGGTAAATTACTCTTTTCAAATCTTTTTTTTAATTTCTTTTCAAGTTCCTCTGCAATATTTTTTATTATCACTTATTCTCAGAAATATTTTATAAAAAATCAATTAACATATATTTATTTGGATTGTGTTTTGAAATGGAATATGTCATCATCGTCTCTTATTTTCCCTCATTTTATACTATTAATGAAAACACCGTCTAAGATGTGTTGATCTATTGCATTCAAGTAAGACGGAATTTCAATTTCTAGTACTATCTTAAATACTAGTTGTGAAACCATTTTATTGGTTGAAACAGATCTTAATATATTTATATTATCTTATTTAATGTTCTTTTTTCCTAAATAACTCATAATAATAAATAATAATAATCAAAAAAATTTCATTGTGCAGAAAACCGCAAAGTTAATCCAAGAATTTATCATTAACTTTTATCCAAAGGGTCATCATCATGGTATATAACCAAAATCATTATAAAATAATTAATATATCTATAATTTAACTAATAATTTATATTAACAATTATGTATGTTTAACCACATTTCAAATTAACTTCCATTCATGAATAAGAGTAAACTGATCATGAAAAGCAAAGAAGAAAATGGTTCCAAAACAATAAAATTGAACCTCCATAACCCATTAAAAAGGACATGAAAGAACATAATAAGGATAAACTAAAAAAATTACATGTAGAGGATGTTTTGGAATTATTAACTAAGGAATCTAAATTTGATTATTCAGGTCATTATGATCAATCAAAAAACACATTCAGGAATATGGTAAGGGTTTTATCATCTAACATTTATTTCTATGAGATTTCAATTGTACCCCACTAATTTCATGAATGTGGTTCATTTTTAATGAAATTTGATATATGATATCATTATTCTATTTAAATTAATGTTATTTTATTATTAATTTGGATATTATTAATTTTTTTTCATACGACTCGATTGATTACAATGTCGTAAGACACTTTGTCACAATTTCCATTTCATTGAGACTTACTGGGTATTGTGAACCTGATATATATTATGTATTTTATATACTTACTAGTTGAGATAATTTTTCATTTTAAATTATTATTATGTTAAATATACATTTTCTTCTGTCGTGGTTATGATTATTTCTTTAAGTCATATATGATTTCTCATATGGTGATTATTTTGAATGCTTTTTTAACGGTGAAAATATTAATGAATTTGTATCCTCTATTCAATATAGATATTGAAAAATAATATTGTTGTTGTAATGAATATATTTATAAAGAATGATTTTGAATCATAGTGATGATAGGGGCCCACTATAGACCCTATATGCACCACTAAGTCTTTTGAGGCAAACTAGTTGGCGATAATCCCAACAAGTTTATTTCAAAAATCAGACGAGTTTCTACCCACATACTTAAACCATCTTGCTGAAATAATGGTTTATATTCTAGATAAATTACTCCCAAATAATATTCTTTCTCATTATTCATTATATTGTTATTTGTATCCATGTAGTTGTCACTTAGAAGAAATTTATGGATGCATTTTTTATTCTCATATTATTAATGGAATGTGTTTTAATCATGATATATTAGTCATGTATAATTTATTTTAATCATCTACAAAGGAATGAAAACTTGATCGATCTACTATATGGATATCAGTAATTCCCTAAAGAGGATATTAATTTTGTATATCATCATATAATGGATATAATTTAAGATATTTAGAAGAATACCTTTCATACAGGGTATTTGAACTATGAGTTTGTAATGATTCCCTTCAGGCATTCTAATTCCCATTGAATCATCATTTATTTTATGAATATAGTCTTTAGTCATTATATTGAATAATTTTTGGAAGGTTTTATCGATGATATTCTCATCTACTCTAAAGGAACGGAGGAAAATGAAGAACATCTAAGACATATGTTGGTGACCATGATAAAGGAGAAGTTATATGCCATGATTTGTAACAGTGATTTTTTTATGAAGAATGCCATGTTCTTGGGACATGTGAACCCAAGTGAGGGAATTTCTATAGACACTTAAAAGATGATGATTGAAGAATGGTCTAGACCCTCTAGTGTAACAGAATTATGTAATTTTCTTGGATTATCATGGTATTAATGACGTATTGTGAAAAATTTCTAACGATTTTCAATCCTTCTAACAAGTTAACTAGGAAGGGGGTATTTTATATCTAGATGGAAGAATGTGAGGAAAGCGTCAAGGTTATAATGATAAGGGTCATCACTGTACTTGTATATACATTTCCGAAAAGTGGAGAAACTTTTGTGATATACAGTGATGCATCCAAGAAAGGCTAGGGTTGTGTACTCATGAAAAATGATAATGTAACATCTTATGTCTCGCGTTAGTTGTAGATCCAGGAGCATAATTACATGATGCATGATATGGAGCTAGACAATTTGACTTATACTTTGAAAATATGGAAGCACTACCTCTATGAAGAGAAGTGTGACATATATAATGATCAAAAGAGCCTAAATTATATATTTAGAAACAAAGAGATCAACATAAATCATTGTATATGGATGGATATACTAAAAAATTTTGGTTACTCGATACACTATCATCCTAGCAATGTGAATGGGGTAGAGAATGCTCTTAGAAGATGAAAAATCGGCTACTTTATCCATGTTTTTTTAGAAAGACCCTATATTCATGGATATACAAGAGATGAATTTGGAAATCATAAATTTAGGAAATACATAATACCTTTACCAAATTATTTCCCAAACATATATCCAAGATAAGATTATCGAGTCACAGTGAGATGATCCAGAGTTGCAAAAGATGTTTAATGTTGTGAAGAAGGGAAGCTACAAGAGATCCATATCGATGATGATTGTGTTATTTGGTTCGGAAAAAGGATTTTGTGTCTTCATCTCCTAGGATAAAGAAGGGGCTATTGGAAAATGAAAAAAGATTATCATTCCCTATCCATCCCGGTAGAACAAGATGTACTGAGATTTCTGAGAACAATTTGGGTTGGATAACATGAAGAAGGAGATTGTAGAATATATCTCAGTGTGTGTGATATGTCATCGCATTAAAGGAAAGAGGAAAATTTCCAATGGGATGATGCAATAATTTTCTATACCAATTTAGAAATGGGATAATGTCACTATAAAATGTTCCATGGGTCCCCCGAAGACATCTAAAGGAAATAATGAAATATGGGTTGTGGTGGACCGAATCAACAAGGCTTCCTAATTTATTGATAGTTATGAATATATCATACTTGAAAACATGAAAATATATATGTTAAGAAGTGGCGAGGCTTTAGGGGTTTTCTCTCTTGATTAAATATGATCATGATCCATGGTTCACAACTAAATTTTATAGAATTCCCTAGCATTCCTTGAGTAAAAAGTTATATTTCTGTATGACATATCACCCCCAAACTGATCGCCAATTTGAATAGAATATTAAAACACTCGAAGACATGACACGATACTTCTATTTAGAATGAAAAGTTTGATTGGATCAGCATATCCAATTGTTGAGTTATCATATAACAATAACTTCCACATATGTATTCATATGTATCCATATGAAGCATGTTATGGGAAGCGATGTAGAACTACAAACTGCTGGGATAAAGTTGGATAAAGAAATCTAATGAGACCTAATCTTGAACAACAGATGACAATGATGGAAGACATCTTTCATAAATACATCAAATCTACTCAGATTCAAAAAAATATCTATGTTGACAATAATTGAAGGGACATGGAGTTTGACAATGGAGAAAAAGTCATCATTCAGGTAACTCAATGGAAGAGATTCATGTGTTTTGGAATGGAAGGGAAGCTAATCCCAATGTATATTATCCCTTTTGAGTTCCTTGAATTCATAAGAGTCAAGTTCTATCATATTTCAATTCCACCAATTATTGGTCATGTTCATGATGTTTTTAACATATCACTCTAGACAAAGTATATTGTAGATTCATCCCATGTCTTGAACTCAGAGGTGGTACGGTTGGAAGATGATCTCTTTTAGGAGGAGTATCCAGTAATGATTCCAAAATGGAGAGATAAGGTTCTACCCAACAAGAAAACAAAAAGTATTAATGTTTTAGGGAGGAATCATAAGAATGAAGAAGAAACATGGGAACTCAAGGAATCTATAAAGGAGAATTACCCTCACCTATTTAAGAAAAAATAATTTTCAAGGGATAAATTTCAAAAGTGTGGTAGAATGTAATGACCAAAACATTTATCAATGTATTTTCTTCCTTATTTTAGTAACTTAATTTAGTATAATCACATAAAATCACATTATAAAAAACAATTCCACATCATTCATAAATGAACTAATAAATCTTATGTGTCCTTTAAACTTAATTTTTCTACTTCTATAATTTGAATTTTGAAAATATATCATACGTAGTTGTTATCAGTAAGCCTTTTGAAATCTGATAGGGAAAACATACTTTTTGGTTTATAGTAACATACCCTTATGAATAGTAATGTTACCCTTATGATTAATAATAGGACCCTTATGAATAATAAAACAACCAAGTGAATAGTAATGTTACCAATGGTAGTATAAATAAAAATTATCAATCTTACAATTGACAATATTATATAATTATATTATAGTGATTGTATTTTTCTAACTCATTAATTTTTGATGATAAATTTTATAATTTTAATAAAATATTTCAATTAAATTTATTAAAAAACTAGTATTTTTATGTCTTATGATTATATGGTAATTTTGTGAGACCATAGTTAATTTTTCAAACTATTAGAAAACGGTTTTAAATTTAAAATTAGTAATTTTGATGTAAATTATGTTTTTAATTTAAAAATAAATTAATCATATATAGAAAATTATTTTCATAAAATTAATTTCATTTTTTAATTCTACAAATCGTGAAATGGTTAGGGTGAAAATTTTATATTTTTCTTAAATACATAATTTTTAGTAAATAGTGAAATTCAATAATTTGTAAAATATGCTAAATAAATGAATTTCTACATCGAGCATGAGTCGTGGATGACGTAAATGGCCATTGGTTAGAACTAAAATTCCCCCATTATTGTATTAATTCATGTAATCATCATTATTTATTGTCTTGTGGAGAAATAATAAATTAATGAACATAGTATTGAGAAAACCCTTCTCCCATAAACTAGAAATACCACCCCTCACAACATCATTTGGTCACAACTCTAAATAATTGTGCCTACAAACAATTATACTTAAATATCATAACAAGATACTCCCCCAAGTTTAGAAGCCCTTCGTCTCATAAAAATACCAAAACCTCTCCCCTAAATATTCTCTCAAAGAAGATATATTCAAGAGCTAATTTCTCTCTTTTTCTTTCAATTTCCTTTAAAATTGTATTTATTTTATTATCCTCAACTTCTCTTATCCAAATTTCATGATAACTATAGTATATTTGATATAATTGTATTATATCATGTTAATGGAAGATTATTCATTATACTACTCCCCCACTCTCTCTCTCTTTAAAAATGAAATTGTCACCCGTGATGCATTAATATACATATATTATTGTTGATAAACATCTGTTTTCCATCAACTACTTCATGGTCACCAATAAAACCATTACATGGTTGAATTAATATTTGAATATGTATTTTTTAACCTCTTTTATGATCTAGAAACAAGTTATATACATAATACTAAATGAAAAACTAAATGTGATTGTTGTAATCCAAAAACCACCCAAATTAACCCAAAACGATCATAATAAAATTTCAACTAATGATTCAAACCAATTAAAAAAATTATAATGTAATTTAATCTTTGGTACGATCTTTAATATAATGTTATAGAAATTATGGATGTTTATCAGAGTTCTACAGAACATCCATTCATATGTACAAGTGAACAATTTATGAAAACATAGAAAAAGAACACTCATGAACAATGCATTTTATCTCTATAACTCATCAAAAGGACCATAAAAGTACATAAAAACCATAATGATTCATAATAATGTATATAATGTTCTGGATTAGTTAATTAATAAATCAAATGTTACTATATTTTATATTAATGTGACGAAAGCATTCAGATACTAGGTAAGGGGAATTGTAGAACCTGACATTTGTTCTTTTGGTATTCCCTCTATCACTCCATTTTAGTGTGGTGATTGATAAAAAAGCATGTATTCATCATTGTCTTACTTTTTCTGGGAGATAAATGTTCTCTGAAAGATTTTATTACAAACGTATTATTTTCCAAAATAACACCTCTTTCAAAAACACACATTTTACATGTCACTCAAGGTTGATCGTTCTTGTTTAAAGAATGTTATTCCCTCTTTCATTTAGGAACACAAATATTATGAATGTATGATTTATGAAATTAAACCCATTAAATTACATGGGTTGTTTATTTCCAAGATTGATGTACAATCTATGTGGTAGGAATGATAATGTTTACATTATAATGTGATGGGTGCGCCTGGAATGATATAGTGCAATGTTGATGTTATGATGTGATGTGAGCACCCATATTTATAAAACTCTCAAATGAATTGGGTAATGTTATTATTATCATGATTTAATGAGAAATAGTCATGAAAATTATGCTTGCTATAATGTCCTGGTTCTGGAAGCCACCCAAAGGTGCCCCGTACCCGGTTGGTCACATGGCCTGAAGTGCATTTCCTGAACACGAGAGGCTGCTGACTAGCTGCATATGCCTTGGGTGTGATAGTGGGGAAACTATTCCCTCATTGTCAGAGTAACATAGTGCAAGTAAAATAGATATACAATAGTCTATGCATTACTAATACGATACAATAGGAAACAATGGAATACTGAAAGTAAGAAACAACTGGAGCACGTGTATAAATGATGCATGATACATATGTCTAGAAGAGAAGCCAAACATGTCACAATGATAAATTACTGTACTGCCCCAATGTATAAAAGAAATGAAATTAAACATCTCCACAACATCGTAAGCCTCACCTTGGTCCCACACTCTCCATCTCTAATGCAGTCAAGCACCTGAATTAGAATAGAACATGCCTTTATGAATACCTGAATCAATATAATTTGTTTGGGCCCAAAAGCATGACCCAAACAGTGTGTGAGACTAAGTCCCGGTAGTTATCCACCCATGGATCTGTGCCTAATAGTTAGTGAATATATATGGAAGGCAATAAGTAAAAAGAAGTAGTAAAGAAGAAAGTACTCAGTAGAAAACATTCCTATAGTTCAGATTAGTTCTATTACATGTATCAAGTAGGAAGACAACCAAAACAGGTAACCCTCTAAGAATTACTCTCATCCAAACCACTGTAATTAAACAAAAACCACACATTCAACCATCTGGTAAGTACACACAGTCTAACCCCTCTGGTTCAGCAAAAGAAAAGACTCTTCGAGGAAGCACCCACCATTAATTCCCCATATAGTCTCGTATCAGTAATTAAAGGTGCTATGGGGAAGCACTCAACATCAAATTCCTTCTGTGGCCGACATCAAGGAACTATAGAAACCCTAAATAATCACTTACATCCATTCCACCTATGTTCTTTCATCGTAACAGAAAAACATACACTCTGGAGAAGCCCTCAACATCCATTCTCGCTATGGTTGACTACACCGGGTTCTCACTACACTATGTAAGTCGATCAAGAAAAAAGATATAAAGCAGTCAAAGTATATCTCAATAACTACTTGGCTAAACAGTATATAGCATCTCAACATGTCATATGAAAGAATAACTCTATCCTACAAATACAAGGCATAGAAAGAAAACAGCTTAACAAGAAAACTAAACCAAATTGTTAAAACATTCAATCATGGGGAAAACCTCCATAGCATAGAAATAACAACCCTAATCACAACAATTAACCTCTATCCAAACAAAAAATGCATAACATGCATAATAATGGCTGAAAAACCAAAACCCGCATTACCATGAATGAGGGTATTGGGAACTTGTTCACGTATAACTCAAATACTATCAACAGAAAGGAACAAACCACCTACATTGGCATTGTAAGATCTCTATACATGAACTGCAAGCCTTGAATCGCCCATGAACACTGTAGATCTACAAAAATTCTAAAAACACTCAACCAAGGATAACTCTTGAAAGTTGTAGAATCATGAAACAAAGCACTAGAAGAAGAGATGACTCAATGATGTGTTGAAAATGCAACCGACGGAGTTTGATTCATAGAACGGATGCATGATCAAGGGATCATTGAAGATCTATGTCGTACGGACACTCTCTATCGAAGAAGGTGAAGAAGAAGATGATTCTACAAATTAGATGTGACCCCGGTCTGTTTAATGAAAAAAATGAAATTACATGGAATGTACTTTAGAAGAAAACAGTGTGTACTTGCCCTTACCATCCCCCATATTAATCGGTCTCCAGGTCACCACACACGGTCGTGTGCATGGCCGTTACATGGGTAGCATACGGCTACCTACGATAACCGAGTACAGTGTGTGTACTTTTAAAGTGCATGGAATGAACATAAGAAATTTTTATAAAAACCCTCTTTTTCATAAAAACACCAGAAATGGAAAACATACCTGGAAAGAAGATCTGAGTTCTTAGAATCTTCCCCCCATAAATTAATTTTTCCCCTAATTTTCCTTGTAATGCGGCATAAAAGCAGAAACCTCAAATAGTGATGGCTACTGCAATAGTACATCAACCTCCCTCTCCCATGTCTCATCTTGTAGTCTCCCAGGCAGCCATAGAACTCGTATCAAAGGAATAGACCGGCCACGAAGTACTTTCGAACTATGATCAATAATCCGGATAGGATGCTCCTCGAACGAGGCATCCACCTCGAGATCAACCACATCGGGTTGGAAAATATTAGACGGGTCTGAGATGTATTATCGAAGCATAGAAAAGTGGAAGACTTCATGTGTATCCTCGTACCTCTATGGTAACATATTGATAGACAACAGGTCCAACTCTCTCTAACATCTCAAACGACCTGATGTATCTTGGTGAAAGTTTACACTATCTCTTAATCCTCATGTGTCCCAAGCTTTGTGTGACACGTAGGAAAAATAGATCTCTGACCTCAAAATATAGAGTTTGTCTCTGTCGATCAGTATAAGACTTTTATCATGACTATACAATAGCCCTCCTCTTTCAAAACAACTTTGTCTGCTATGTGGTCTCCTAGACATGATGAGGTCCCTGCATAGCTACCTCTCCTACCCCTAGCCTATATAAGGGTGATCAGCATGGCCTACCATAAAAAGCTACATACGTTTCCATCTGAACAATGATTTGAAAACTATTATAGTATGCAAAATACACAAGACATATGTGATTCCCTAAATAACCTCCAAAATCTAGGATGCATGCTCGAAGCATGTCCGCAAGCACCTGAATTGTACGCTTAGACTGGCCGTCTGTCTGGGGATGGTAAGTTGTACTCAAAAGCACCTATGTACCCAAATCCTTCTAAATACCCTTCCAGATCCGAGAAGTACAACGGGGGTCCCAGTCTAAATTAATGGAATGTGGAACCCCATGTAGACGTAGAATCTCTCAAATGTAAAGCCATCCCAGCTCATCAATAATGAAGGCCTCCTTGGTCTACAAGAAGTGAGAAACCTTCATGAGTCTGTCAAATACAACCCATACTGAATACTTCCTTCGAGATTACCTCGACAAACCAGTCACGAAATCCATTACGACATCGTTCCACTTCCTCTCGAGAATGGGTAACTGCCGTAAAAGCCCTAGTGGTCGATGATGCTCTGCATTCACCTACTTACTGGTGGAACAACTAATGATGAAACAAGAAACATCGTTCTTCATGCCCGGCCACCAATACTGACATTTTATATCACGATACATCTTCTTGACACCAGGATGAACTGCCCAAACAGAGAAATGAAAGTCTCACATCAGCTCCATGCGTATGTCTGCTGACACCCATACGTGCCCATAAAAACTCAAGATCTCATCCTCACCTATGGTCCATCCAGGAATAGGGTCTTCTCTTGGCACACTCTCGTATTGGACTAGGCCTTTAGAATATGATTGTTACCTCATTTGAACATGGTCACGAAGAGTAAATGTAACAGCTACATAAGAATGGAAAGTATGCCCGTGTTTGTCATGAACCTCCAAATGCATCATAGAGAACAGTTCCATAAGCTACATTTCACTATTGGCCTCCTAAACTACCTATATCTATGTCTTCTTACTCAACGTATCTACTAGTGTATTTCCTTTCCCAAGAATATTGGCAAGCTCAAAGTCAAATGACTGAAGGTACTCAACCCACCATCACTGTCTCAAATTCAGATCATGTTGAGTGAAGATGTACTTGAGACTTTTATGGTCAGTTAAAACCAAAAAATTATCTCCCTGAAGATAATGTTTCCAACAGTGTAATTCATGAACAACCATAGCCAACTCGAGATCATGTGTTGGGTAGTTCCTCTGATGTGGCCTCAACTACCGAGACTTGTACACAACGACTACTTCCCCCTACATAAGCACTGCTCCCAGCCTAATACCTGATGCTTCATAGTAAACCATATATCTCTTTCCTAGCTCTATCAATACTAGTATCAGTGCTGAAGTCAACCTCCCTTTCTGATCTTGAAGGGATGACTCACATGAATCGTACCACAAGTACTTCACAACCTTCTTTGTTAGGCCTGTTAGTGGTGCTGCTAAGCATGAAAAGTCTTGTATGAAATGTATGTATTATCTAGCCATCCCTAGAAAACTCCATACATCAAAGAAGTTATTCAGCTGCTCCCTGGAAACTATTACTCTCAAATTTTTTGGGTCTACTAAAACTCATGTCTCTAAGATACCATGACCCAAGAAGGGAATTTAACCCGTACAAAAGTGGAATTTTGAGATATTATCATATAACTGATGCTATCTTACTGTACTATAAATGATCACATGAGGTGTGGAATGGGCATGTGGATTGTTAGAGTACACCAAGATATCATCCATGAAGACTACCACGTATGAATCCATGTATGGATGGAACACTTGGTTCATCAGTTCCATGAAAACTGCAGGCACGTTCGTGAGACCGAATTACATAACCACGTACTTGTATAGACCATAAATGTTCTGGAATGCTATAAGAGGTATATTAGATGGTCGAACACACAACTGATGATATCGAGATGTCATGTAAATCTTTGAGAACACCCAGTCTCTTTGAAGCTGATCAATGTGATCATCATTAATTGGAAAGGGATATCGGTTCTTGACAGTCAACTAGTTCAACTTCTGGTAATCCACACAAATTTTGAGGGAATATTCCGCCTTCTTTTCCAACAGAATAGGAAAAAACCGAGGATAAGTACTGGTTCAGATGAAACCCTTTTTCTGTAGCTCCTCCATCTTTTTCTTGAGCACCTGCAACACTAGTGTAGCCATCCTATAAGGAGGAATGGACTCTAATTCATTTCCTAGAACATGCTCAATAAAAAATTCCACCTCTTGCTCTAGAGGAAAGCCCGAAAAGTCCTCTAGAAATACATCCATGATATGATCCTCTATTGGTGGAAATTCCATCTCTGAAGTGCCCTGGTCATCCAGATATAGACTAGGAATCTGGTATGTAACTCCTCCTAACCCATGATGCTCGGGTCCCACTCCGCATTCCTAAACATCCCATTCTCCCTTGTGAAGAAAATATCCACCCTATGGAGAGATAAACCTCAAAAAAAAAGTTGATTTCATTTGACAACAACATGGAACAGAACAAACCAATCCATTCTGAGAATGAAATCATAGCCTGTCATCTCTAAGACATAGAGGTCACATTATATGTCACACCGACCAACCTCTGGACGACACTCATTGCACATTCATGCACTAGTCGTTCTAGTCCACGATGGGTGTCTAATGTCAATATATCAGTAGATGAAAATATACAAATCCCAAGGCTCTCCACAATAGAATCAGATATAATGTTATGGGATTCCCCTCTATCCAAAAGAGAACAAGCTGAAAGTAAGGTAACAGAAATGGTACCTCGAACTGTATAGGGTCTGGGATCCTGCTTCTGCTGGGTCTTCTCCACTAAAAAAATACGACATACACCGTAGCCCTGTGACCCTACCTGACCACTATGAGATAATCCAACCCGTTGTTGCTCAAATCCTGGCGACTGGCTACCACGACAACGACATCAACCTTGGCTTGAACAGTTGGGAGAACTCTAGTTCCCAGACAGGATAGAAACTAATTGTGCTGCTCTTGAACACTGAGTCATAGAAGAACCCCTTTCACCAGCTACTTTCGAGAAGATCTGATAGAAGAGCTGAACGTTCCCATTTGCTGGAAGATCGACACTCTAGTAGGTGTCTCAGGAAATGTGGCCACGCATGCCCACTCTTACCGCACTGATATCACAACACATGGATACCATAATATGTCTCTCAACTCCTCAGATCTCCATGCATTCACTCCCTATGGTGATTCCTACTGTTAGTAAGAGGGATACCAACTCCAGATGTCAAGCTTATCAGGATCATAACTCCAGAAACGCTCATATTTCTGTCAGTGATCAGTGCTTGGTTGACTATATACGTTATGGAAGTCAACCTAAAGATGTTCAGATGAGATCAGATGTCGTGCCTAAGACCATCCTCAAAATTCCATTCCAGGAATAACTCATAACCCCATGGGATGGGCGTGAAGTGCTGCAACTCTCTGAAGCAAGAAGAATACTCCATAAGAGAAAGATTACCCTGATCTAGACTAATGAACTCTCAGGCTCGATCGGCCCTCAATTTCATTGGATAGATATAGTCATAGAATTCAAGATGGAACTCATCCCAAGACATAACCTGATAGTGTCCCTCTTGTGAGATCACATCTCGCCATCTCTGGGAAGATTCCCAAAGCATATACGTAGCAAGCTTCACCATCCTCTCTGGAGGCGTCTCTAGAAGGTCAAATATAGAAATCATGGCTTCGAACCAAAACTATACATCCTGAGGTTCTCTTTCCCCTGTGAAGGTGGGAGGATGCTGCTACTGGAAAACCCACATCAACTCTTCTATTGAAGTGGTCGGATGTGGTATGGCTCAGAGCGGCTGCATGAACCTCATAAAACCCTCTTGGAAGAATGCATCTGCACATCTATTTGGAATGATGACCGGTGCCCAGGCTAGCACAACTGGAGAATGTGCTGGTAGTTCCTGATCAGCCATGTCCGGTGTCTGATCACTGCATTGCAACTAACATACAACAAGAGGACGTCTCGGTGGCATGACACTACAAGGTCAAACGCACAACCTAGATAATGATAATCAAGGAATGAAAACTAGAAGTTTATGAATAGAATATTATAAATAAATAATTCATTTCTTCTAAAACATGGATACATAGCATGTATAATGACTACATTGCGTGTTCCCTTAAACCTTCACACGGGTGTGAACATCTTCTACAACTGGTCATGTAACACCCTGTACACGATGTGTTTTCAAGAAAGTTCCTATAAAATGCATCACATGTGATTTTTAGGAAGTGCATGTATTATGCATGAGATGGAATAACCTCAACTCATCAGGAAGCAATAGATATATAACCTTAACAATATCAATGATAACGACACAAATCTTGTGAATCACCCAATGGTGAAATAAAATCTATCGTAGAATTTCCAAATCATAAAAATTGTAATAAATGAGGTTGATTGCCTTTTCCCTATACATGGGTTAGATAATCCCAGGAACCCCTTATTTCCAAGTACCTATTCCTTCATATCCCTAACCATAGGCTCTAAATATTAAGTCAAGAAGAAAATAATTCCTCTCATACCACTTTGTAATGTCCCGATTCCAGAATTCGCCCAGAGGTTCCCCGTACCAGGTTGGCCACATGGCCACAAGCGCATTTCCCCAAATGACAGAGGATGCCGACTAGCTGCCTAGGCCTTGGGTGTGATAGTAGGGAAACTATTCCCTCATTGGAAGATTAACACAGAGTATGTAAAATAGATATACAGTAGCGGAAGTATTAATAATACCATACAATAGTAAACAAAAGAAGATAGAAAGTAAGAAATAACTGGAGAACAAATATAAATGATGCATGATACAAATGTCTAGGAAAGTAGACAAAAATGTCATAATGATAAAATAAAGTACTAAACCAAATTACAAAAGAAAAGCATGTAGACAGCTCTATATCATCGCAATCCTCAACTTGGTCTCATGCTCTCCAGCTCCAAAGCAATCATGCACCTTATGTAGAAGGGAACATTCCCTTATCTATACTTGCAGAAATATAATCTGTTTGGGCCCAAAAGCCTGACCCAAACAGGGTGTGAGACTAAATATTTGTAGGAAACCAACCAAAGAACTGTTCCTAATAGTATGTGAATATATATTTATGGATGTAGGTAAAAAAGAAGTAGTAAACATGGATATACTCAGCATCAATGATTCCTACAGTTCAAATTCATTCAATTCCATATATAATGTATGTAGCTAATCAAAAATATGGTAAACTTCTTGGAAGTACACTTAACCTAACCAATTTGGTTCAAGAGAAACAACACTAGTAACCCTCAGGGAAATACACACAGTCTAACCCCTCTGGTTCAACTTAAGCATAGACTCTCTAAGGAAGCACTCTCCATCAATTCCCCCTATAGTCTCGTATCGGTATCTAAAAGGAATTATGGGGAAGCACTCAATGTCCAATTCTCCCAGTGGCCCTCATCGAGTAACTATAGACACTCTTAGGATGCATTTATTTCCATTCCCCCTATGGACTCACATCGTAACAGTAAAACATACACTCTAGAGATTCCCTCCACATCCATTCTCCCTATGGTCTACTACACCATGTTCTCACGACCCTAGGTAATTCAATTGATCACAATGATATAAATCAGCCAATGAAATACTCAAGAACTACTTGGCTAAACATTATACACCGTCACAACATGTCAGATAAAAGAATCACTCTATCCTACAAATATGAGGCATGGAAAGCATAAAACTCAACAACAAAACTAGACCAAATGGATAGAACAAGAAATCATGGGAAAAACATACATAACATATAAAAAACAACAATAATCTCAAAAATTAACATCTATCCAAACTAACAAGTCATAGAAGGCATAATCAAGGCTAAAACCCACAAACACGTAATACCCCGGACAAGGGTATTGATCCCTTTGGCACATATAACTCAAATACTATCTACAGAAAGGCACAAACCACCTACCTCGATGTTGTAGGATCGTTATACACAAACAGCATGCCTTGAATCTCCTAAGAGAACTGTAGATCTACAAAAACACCAAAAACACTCAACCGAGGATTACTCTTGAAATTGGAGGAATCCGGAAACGAATCTCTAGATGAAGAGACAACTCACCGATGATATTCCAAAGAAACCGATGGAGTTCGATTCAGAGAAAAGAGGATGTATTGGGGTGTAGTGAAGATCTGCATTGTACGGACTCTCCCGATCAAAGAAGGCGATAAAGAAGACATTTCTGCCAATTAGACGTGACACCGGTCTATTTAGTGAACAAAATTACATGTCGTGTACTTTAGAAGTACACGACGTGTGCATGCCCTTACCAGCCCCCACATTAGGTGGTCACCAGGTCACCAAAAATGGTCGCACGTCTGTTACACAACCAGTAGATGTCTACCCGCAGTATCCAAGTACACGGAATGTACTGATAAAGTACATGGGTGTACATAAGAAATTCCTAGAAAAACCAATTTCTCTTAAAAAAACACCAGAAATAGGAAACAATTTCAGAAAATAATATCTAGGTTCTTACCCTAGCTTTTTCCACAACTACGTGTGGTATTTTACCACTAAGACATAAGGTTTCATATTTATGAATTGCCACATTCAATACTTTTATCTAATGCCTCTTCTAATGATTGTGATGAAGATTATGTTATGATTATTCTAACCCCATGTTACATTGTTTCATTTTCATATCTATCCTCTCATTGGTCTTTTAGCTCACCACTTTTGATGAATATCCTCATGTGACTACTAGTACTAAGGATAGTTCAACATCCAATTAGAAGCAAGAGAAGTAGGAATTAAATAATGGTTTTCCGTTGTAAATGATATGTAAGGTCCTAGTTTTCCAAAGACACTAAACCATTGGATCCTCGGTGTGTAATGTTTTTAAGTTGATTATCATTAAAATAATGTAAAGTTAATTTACGAAAAGCATTGTTGCTATAAAGGAAATATTCCATTATGTGTCCCTTCCTAGGAGTATGGACAATATCAATGTCATAGTCCAAGAGGACCTCTAACCATCACCTTTTTCTAATGTTATGATCCTTATGAGCGAAGATATACTTGATAATCTGGTGGTTATATTAGACGATATGTTACTCACACATCATGTTGTGTCACCATATCTTTAGTGATATGAACACCACTGTAAAATCAAGATAGTGGGATGTGTAAATATTGTTATGTGGTATCAAATAATATGAACTATAGAATATAAAATTCAATATCTATATCAGAAAACAACCCCATTTAATCCGTAATGCATCATAGAATACTACATACTCAACACCATCCTAGGGTAATCTCATGGTGGGATCACTATTCGATATCATCCTCATCTCATGAATGAACATCTGGAACCTTTCCATCCACATGAACTGCTTTCTCTTTCAGGTCAAATATTTTAATGGTTTTATCACTCTTGAAAAATAAAATACAATCCTTTAATAATACCCCTCAAACACAATTAAAATCCTCAAATTGGTAACAATATTAGGTGGATCCCAAGAAATATCTACCCAATCCTTCCCCAGATCTACTGCTACTCAGGTCTCTGAGATGTTGTGCCCCCAAAATAGGATATCACAAATCTATAACATACACTTTGAGAATTTCCCAAAATGTTTGTTGTCACATAGTATGTCCCAAAAGTTCCTCAAGTGTCTTGCATGAACCACCACAAAACCATGTAATCAAGTATTTCATCGATAAAAAACATGTTCCTTATGTCTAAAATGGATATAAGATCTAGCTCATGAGTCAGATGAACATGATTGTGGCGTTCTTCATTGTGAATGACCTCACAATGTACACAAAGTGAACATAGTGATAATTAAATGTCGTATTTGATATATCCTCATCCTGTACACATAGATGGTTATACCGTAATCATAGTTCAACCATTGATAACCATCATTCCCTTCACAACTAATGAATGATTTCACAAATTCTTGGTAGTGGAAACATATTCTCTACAGTCCCAGTGTTCAAGTGTCCCTATCTAAAAATAAACTCAATATCACATCCACAGTATTGGATAATAATATTGGTACTTCCCTAGGGGAATCACAGGGTCTCACAAATCCCTTCTCCTGTAAGTCCTCAAAATTAACCCTCAACTCAAAATTCTCTATAGGATCCATCCAAAATGTTGTTGTACATATCAGTACCTTCAGAATATGCAATTCCATTAATAAGAATGTTTATTAGAAGGGAGGTAATTCTGGTACATCTTCAGAAAAGATTTCATCACACCCCTCCACCAGCACATGGAGTTGGTATCCCATAACATCCAATAGTCCATGAGACACGCTATACCACTATTTAGTTATCAACCGAAATCTTTTGTGCTGCATCCATTCCTTCCCCACAAAAATTTCATTTTCACCCAGAATGGGAGAAATCATCCCATTTCTGTTGAAAACCCTAATTCTATGAATAAGATCGTCAATATCAGCATGAAATATGGATATCCAATCCATACCAAATATGACTTAATTTGGTCACATCTATGATACAATGAGGCAACATATAAAAATATTACTTCCAAGTGTTAGATCACACTATCTCCATAATGGATCAATCACCGAATCAACCCAAGTCAGAGTCTAAAATTGAAAGTCTCAATCCATGTTCCCAACTAGAATCTCTTAAACTCAAACCAGTGAAGGGAAATGGATGTAATTTACCACACCAATGTCTATTAGTATTGTAGGTAAAGTAAAAAAAAGGAACATATCGTACCTGGTATCATCCCTAGACCCTCATGGTTATAGGACTCCAAATCATTCAGTTTTCCTCATCCCTATCCACCATATCGCTAATCCATGAATGAAACACTTAGGTTATGTTGGTAATTGGTAAAATCTCTAAACATTTCCTACTACACTTCTATCCCCACTATCATGTAGACTACATTGGATAACACCCTGATTCTAGATTTTTCTCTACCATGATGGTTCCTCGACCATCTCTTGATCCACTATATGATAGGTTGTACAATTCTGATCCAAATTTCGAAAACCTTCATAAGAGAAACACCACGTTTCCCTCATCAACATGGATCCCCCCTAAGAGGCCTGGGACACTAAACCTATGTCCAAGGATCAACACCTAATGTATCATACATGATTGGATCACTATGACTATAATATGCTTCCCATTGATATGGTCTTAGCTATTGGGTTCCCACTACCAACACCCATTGTTAGTGCCACATATAACTAGAAGTTATCTCCCACCAAGGCTTGCTCATTCACCCCATTGTAGGTAGGAAAATAAGGGATGACACTAGATCCATAATATATTGGATTAATCCCTAATGAAATGTTTATGATCAGAAGAACATATCCCAAACCATTTCTTCAGATTAATTCAAGAGACTAGTATTTGTCCATGATTACTTCTCCACATTCACATTGTCCATATATAGACATAAAATATCTAAAATGCACACTGATCACAACAAGGCCTGATATAACTCTTTCCAAAAGAGATCCTCATATTATGACCTGAAGAGAGCTATATTATCTTGTGATGGAGTCACTATACTCCACCATCACCCAGTAGATCCCTAAATATATAATTCCACTAGTACCACCTTTTAATATGATGGAATCCTCATAAGAGGGGAAATGCTAGTAACATCATCTAGAAGGTCCTCATCCACCTGGGGGTCTAGAACACCATGAAACAAGGGAGGTTACATCATCTTAAACTCATGTAGCACACTAAACCTATGATCACCCATAACTAGAATGTCTAATGCTAAATGTTGGTCAATTGGTGGTATTGTTGCTTGTAAACCACCTGTAGGTGATATGTCTTGTAATTTACCCTGATGGGAATCCTCATAAATTAGTGGATCATCCACATGATTATACAGGGTATTCTTGGAATGATTTATGTCATGAGGTATCCTAAAATAAAATAATATTTACCAATGTCAAATGAGTATATTTGGGGAGCTAACTCAAGAAGGACATGGAAACCCCAACTCATTATTGTATGATGCATTTACAAAAATGATTCCATTCAACCAGTGTCTACATGTACCAAGTCCAAAGTCAGGCGATCTGAGTACTTTGGTATGGATATGATGGCCATCACACCAACACTATGGTCCCTAGACTGAAGGCTAAACTCGAAACAATAAAAATTGTTCCCCCAAAACAATTTAATAGAAACTGATCCTAATGTTGAACCAAAGACTCTGAAATCACACTTTCACGACCCAACCCACAGGGTTCTATCCCATGACTACACTATGTTCGCCACCAATAGGATAGGGGATGGAGACCAATTCCATATAGGCTTATCCCACCAATGGGGGGAATTTGACTTAATTATCTATATAGATGCACAAATCTCCAAGACCGGACAATACAAGAATGTAAATAACATAATCAATGAATACATACCTATATTATATTTCAAACAGAGAGTGACAATAATGTAATAAAAGAGTAAAAAAGGAAAAAATATAAACACAACAAAAAATTATAAATAGTCAAACCTACTCCAGGGGTTGGAATAAAGGTCTAATGAATGCTCCCATAAAGCACCTCGGGTTGACAAGATCAATCTACACTCTTCCATATCCATGTCCCTGAGGGACACCATTAAAAATGGCCATCATTAAAATAATGAACAACACATGTGTGTAGATCACATGTAGGGATGAAGATAATAATACCGAATTGGAAACCCAAAAAACACTAAAATAAAATAACCATGTATAGTTATATTGATACAAGTATATGACAATAAATGTATTAAAAACAGAAATATATACTCCAAAAAGACACCACATCACTATGTGGTCATAACCAACTTCCATCCATGTTATTCTACTTGAAGAAACACTTCTAATAGTAGAATCCACTCCATGAAATATGCTATCACTAGAAACTCTCATATGAGTGGTGATGGTTATTTGGCTCATCCCATGAAACATAACTAGTCTAATATGATCTTGATACTTAGATAGAGGTTCATACCCAAAACTTCTAGGGGAAACCATGAACCTAATTTGGATCAACTGGTTATGTAACAGATTATATAAGAATCATATCGAGAACCCAACTGATATGACAAAGATGATGGTCGATCAACACCATGATCATGGTGGTCATGTAGATTATGAAAACCCCACTGAAGGAATATAGATAATATTTTATCACACTCCAATCTCATGTAGGGACACCATAAACTCTATCTCAGGCTTCGAATCCATATGGGATAAGAAGTATATGATATGGATATAATGTTTCATTGTACCCTTGGGGAAATGGACCAAGGGAACACAAATTAACAGATATTGGTTTATACTAAAGGAATGAAGAGATAAAAATAAATTTTATGGGGAAGACAACATGTAATAGGGAAGAACATATTTTACAGGTGTCCCTGTGTATACCAGTGTGGAAAGGCCTCTTACGACATGTAAATATTTAAATACATGCAATGTAAACAATATAAAAAGTGTGCAGAGGTCACCCGACACCTTCCCATGTAATGATGATTGTGTCCATGTACCGCTGCATGTGTTTGTGATCGGATTGTATATAGGTGGTCGTGTCCATTTCCAAGAACACATTATGCCACTGGATGTGTAATTTTTTTAGAGTCGATACATGTACATTTTGATGTACTAGTCATGACATCATGGAGGAGTCAGATGGTGTGTGACCATGTCACACGACCTTTGATATTTAACTTGGTTTAGAAACCCTATTAAGTCATAGAGGGGGGAGGGGATCCCACACAATGAGTGACATTGGGTTACACACCTTGAATCCTGGGATTTTCACGATATTTTTTCTCTCATCCTTCTCTCCTACACATGCAGTTGCAACCAAAATCCTCACTGGATATTATAGATTGAGGTTTGTCTAAGTCTTTCATTCATCGTCAGCTAGAGTCTGGGAATTGAATATGATAAAAAATATCATCGTCGAGCTACTGAAACCCTACTTCAAAAAATGAAAAGAGAAAACCCAAAAATCTATTTAATCTACCAGTGAATGTCCACTGACATCATTGAACCATGATAAAAACATAATTAATAAACCACAACCAATTTATTGATCTAATGCTTTGAATAATGATCAAATAACTATAAAATTCTCATAATTCATCAAACCATTGACCAAAGGAAACACCAATGATGAATACACAATGAGTGAGGGAATAAAACCACAATCCATTAAATTTATAGTAATGAACCTCAACCTATGTTCATTCTACCTCGATTTATTATCATAGAATTAGATGACCAAAAAGGATTAAAACTCATGGAACAATTAAAAATAAATAAATTTAATTCAACAGATGATGCACATATCAATTTGGGACATGGAATTGATCCTTGTTCATATAGAATTAAAGAATATAATGGAAAACACAAGAAAAAATATCTTACATAGAGTTTCTATTGACTATTTAAGAAGAACAGTTGAGTCTCAATCAGGGTTGAGATCTATGAACTATGTTGGTGCAATGATCCTCAATCTGTTCCAGATCTGATATCAATTTCCCAAAACAATATCCTCTATAAATCACTTCATCTCTAAGGTTTAT
The DNA here is from genome assembly GCA_963277665.1 of Viscum album. NCBI lineage: Eukaryota > Viridiplantae > Streptophyta > Magnoliopsida > Santalales > Viscaceae > Viscum > Viscum album. The sequence continues at coordinate 192,885,004 of OY728126.1, forward strand.
CATCCAACCATGGGAAAAACACTATAACCTCATACATATAAACAAAACTATTCACTACATCAAATAAAATACATTTACTCAAATAATAAATATATTTTACAATTTATATCTTCATGTAAACATTTCCACAAATTCCCAAAAGTGACAAAGGCTATAACACACCTCAGGTAAAACCAATGTTTTTTTAAGTCAACGGTTCCCCCAATGTTTTTTTATTTGGTCCCATGTTCATTATTAATTCCACATTTTATTGACGACAACAAGAACATGTTACTTAATACATTTAATATATTTCAATCATTCATTATGGGCACATCGTTATTTATAATCACAAGTAGTCTCAGTAATTGGTCAGGAAAATAATCCATATAATATCCAAAAAATAATACACAAAATTTCTATTCCATTATAATGATGATGGTTACCGACCACAACATGGTGTTTTATGATTCCCCTCTAGCAGCTCATTCCAGAGGACGTTGTTGGGTTTTTATGTATTTATCACCAATGTTTGAGAATCTTATGGACCTAGTAAGCCTAAAAATATAGGTATTTACCATGAAATTTCTATAATTTACCCTTATTCAATATTATGTGGTACTATTTTATAATATCATTAACATAATAGGAAGAAAATTTAATTTCCTCTAATTTGGGGCTCCTGATGATTTTTCTTTATTACCGAAGATCATATTTTATTATCTTTCCCCTAATATTAATAATTTGTTGAAGATATATCATTCTTTGGAAACTAATTTCAAAATGTAATGGAAATTGCTTTTTATTAAATATGGATGTATTTTATTTGTTTTTGAAGAAAATTAAATATCCATATTTTTATATCTCTTATTTTCAAAAAAGCAAGAAATGGTTTTGTTTTTAAAAGGTGAGGCATATATAATAGTTTATTCAAGTACACACACTCAGTAATAATAATAACACCAATAAATTTTTCAATATTTTTGACAAATGGTACAACTTTCAAATCTGGAACGTTCAGCATAGAGTAATGTTGTTTTTTTGGTTGTAGGTGAGTTGGAAGGTCACATGGTGGTATGTATGGTTTTATTCAATCTCTACTTATAGTTTAGTATTTTTGTTATAGTTTTATTTATTCATTTATATGATGATCATTGGAAAAATAATTCCTATGTATATATTCCTGAAGCCTAACACTAGTTTAAGTACTGGGGGGATTGATAATGCCTCCAAGGCCTTATCATAGGCCAGCTCTGGTGACTAGCTTAGGGTTTACCATTGTGGGTTCATGTAATTCTATATCTATGAAAATAAATTTATACCTGTACATCAATGATAATGATCTCATAATGAAAGAAAATATAATTTCAAATAACCAAAACTCACAATCAAGGCCATATTATAATACACTATCAAATTATGGGAAGTGGTATTCACTATATCCCAACCTATTTTGTTTAATGAGGCCCACTGATACATTAAGGGGTAAAATTATTTTACCCCACCCGTCACCTGATTATATGCAATATATTCAACATAAGATTCATGAATATTTACTATAAAATTACCAAATGAATAACATAAAAAATTAATATAATAATATATATACAATGAATGATATAATATTTGAATACCTTTTCTACCTTTGTTAGTCATCAATAATCATCGTAAACGTCAGTATTTTCCCCATGTTAAAAAATTGTATAACATGATCATAGATCGTCAAGAAAAATTAGTTGGATGGTCAACCAATAGATAGTTAAATTTCCAAAAATAATATATAATGTATCATCAATATATTGAATTCTAATACCCTTAACTATAATAATAATAAATAGTATTTCTAGGTGAACATCATCTAATTTGAATTTATAAAATGATTTGTTTACATTGTTTTTTTATCAGTATATGGTTATGTCAATGCTATTATTACATGATCATAAGACACCCATATAAATAATGTGGATAGTTATAGAAGAATATATCATTAGTGAAACAACATAATCATATGAGAATGTTTATCTAAATAAAAAATAGCCTAAAAACTATTCTAATGGTATCACAAAAGAAGGTATTAAGAATTGAATTTTCTGATACCCCATGTTTAATCAACCAATTTATAATATATAAATATATATTATACTATTAATCAAGAATTATAAACCGCATTTGGTTAAATTATTTTGTAAATGATAAGGTAAATGAAAGGAAAAAAATAAAATTTCATTTATAAAAACTCTTTAACATTGACATAAAATAAAAATTTATAAGATGATTTAAAAGGAAATTTTTAAAAATATAATTTGAATGTCATTAAAAACATAAATTATAAGATTTTTTTCCTAGATCCTTGATATTATATAAATATTATATAGTATAAAAGAATATTATAATACAAAACTTGTGAAATTAAATATAAAAAATGTTTATATTATTTTCAAAATACATTGGTTGAAAAACAAAATTTTAAGAATAGTGAAAAAAATAATTTTATTATAACACAATTATATTAAATTGTGTTATAAAATATCATATAATAATATTTTTTTACTTATAACCCTATAATATTTTCAAAAAGTTCAATAATAACAATTATAAGTCAATTAATTGAGATATGACTTAGAAATATCATTTACGGATGCAATAATAAGGAAGAGTTAATAATTTGAAACGGAATTTGTGTGGTAAAATATAAGACAATGAGATAATATCAAATAAGATAATAAAAGAGATGAATTTACACAAATTAAATGAAATATGTTCAATTTAATGCTTATTAATCAATTAAGGAAAATCATGTTAATGAAAACTCTTACGATTATTGAAACTCATTATTCAAAATAAAATGGTAGAATATTGGTTGATTTGTTTATGTTTATAAAATAAATTAAAAGAAAATAACTTCTATATAATTCTGTGATAATAAATAAATAAAATACGATATAAAGGAATCATGGTTCATGAAATGTATCATTTCATAATGAATTAAAATTTAGACCAAGGAAACCCTTACAGCTTGAGTTGTATTAAAATCAATACCCATTGATAGAGATTGATTGAAATTAATGATAATATAACTTAACTATTATATGATTTTTGATATAATAAATAAAAAAAATTTATATAAACCACATAAATGAAATTAGGATCATAATACAAAAAAAATTCTCCAAGAGAGAAATTTTAGATGAAAACCCTTACCCCGATTGAGAGTCATTTTGTACTTTCACAATAAAACCTAAATAATTAAATGAATTTAATTAATTACATACTAAATATGATTATTCATAACAATAAACATTTATAATACACATTAATAATCATTATATATATATATATTCTAGTTTTACTTATTTTCAACTCCTGGTGTGGGTAATCTCAATCACTTTGATCGAGTTTAAAAAAATGATGTTTGTATTCATTATTGTTACTTAGTTAGACATTAAAATAATATATAATTTAATTTAATATTTCTTTCAATACAGTTTATAATTATTATTTTCCATTCCATTGTATTTTTTGTTTTGATCAATGAGTTTTAATTCAACATTGAGCATATATCACTCTTTCTTAATAAATGAGGGTGGAATTCTTAATTAATGAGTTATATTTTCCTATATCCATACTAGAACCAATATTATTTAAAAAATATTTATACCGTATTTTTTCAGAAAAAATTCTCATGGTATTTTATATTTTAAATCCACACTATTAATCAAGTATATGGTTAACCAGAACCAAACAAGCACCAACCACGACAAATTGGAAATTATGAGGTGGATTAGTAGTAATATCACAATGTATTGTAATTTTAATTATTTAAAAAGGAATATAATTTATATAAAGTCATTACATAGATATAATATTCTATTTTCATCTTAGTTTTATGATTTTAAAGAACTATACTAAGGATAATTGTTTGAAAACCATATAATTTTTGGGTTATAAATTTTTTCATTCCATTAATATAAATATATCCATATTTATCCTTTAGTAAATACTCATAACCATCCAAGTAAGTAGATGGTTGAATTAAAAATGATAATCAATAATTCGATAGAGGCAGTAATCCACAATTAAATATAGTTGTTGATTTTTTCCATAGAATGGGACAAAAGAATAATATTTTTTATAACTTAAGAATAAAAAATTATAGAAAAAATTTATTAATATTACCTTTCATACCTTAATTATTTGGTTGTAAATTATTATGAAACACATTGTGTTGGGGAGGTGCTAGTCTGCACAATACTTGAATGACAATTTCACTTTTCATAATTGAAATGGAAATGGGTGATTCATGAATATTTCTATAGACTAACAGAAATAATTATTTAACAAATTCTGATATTATTACATAGTAATTATGCCAATGTAATTTTAAATTATGAATATAAAGGAAGGAAGTTCTGTAAAAAAATACTACTCACATTAGAAACATTGAGATGTGTTAGGAATATCCATTGGAAAATGATTGAATCGATGGGTCTCTTGTGTTATGAAGATAAGAAGAGTGAAATAATTTATAGGGTAATAAAATGGGGTAATGATTCATGAGGAATCTAAATTTTAGTGAGTTCTATGAAGGGGAGGTGAAAGAAACCTTTTATTAGTGGTGAGAATGAAATTATTTTTTAAATATTTCAACAAAACATAAATGGGGAACATGTTAAACTTGTCACATGGATAATGTTTTTTGAAAAAAAATTGTCCATGGAATAGATATGGCCAATAAAAAACTCATATTTTAAATTATATACATTTTTGTATAATTTTTCAATCCTTTTACCCCTGGAATTATGTATTTTACCCTTTTTATTTTATCATAGTAATTAACATTTATCAAAGGTGACATATTATTTATTCCCCAGAAATAGGGTGATATTTATTAGATAATTTGGATGAAATATTTTTAAATTTGAAATAAATTTAATTTGCTTCAATTTATTTAAGTGAGGTATGAAGACCATTTTTTTAGAAAATAGTACTAATGTTATAAAATATATAATTTGGGAGTTTAAATTAAAATAATGTTTTTTTGAAATTTAAATGCGAAGTATAAAATATAAATTTATAATTTTAATAATGTTTATGAAATTTTTAAATAATTATTTTACAAATATAAATCCCTAAAATGAATTGTAATTATAAAAATAGTGGTTTTAATTATTTACAAAAAAGTAATTCTTCTTAGAAAAAACCCAAAAATTAAATCTTAAAATTATATTATTATGATTAATGAAAAAATGATATATATTTATTCAAATTAAAATTAGGAAATAGTATAATTAAATATTTAAATTAAATTAAAAAAATATAAAGGACAACTATTCATATTAGAAAATATCTATTAATAATGTTAAATATTCTTTATTCCTATTTATATCAATTAAAAATTTATTTATTATTAAAATATTATTCAGACTATCAATATTTTATACTATTATATATTCATAATATTAATTGATTGTTGGAATAGAAATTCATATCACATATAAATGAAATATTTAGAAAATAATAAATTTCTAAGCATAAAATTATCATATTAGTTATTTCACAAATTGTATTCAATTTATACAAAAAGTAGATTTTATTTTATTTTTTATAAATACTAAATAATATAGTTACTCTTATTAATTTCTAAAATTCAATGTCTATGATTTAATGGTGGATACCTATCATGGTTTCTTAGATCGTTGTTCTGTGTAGAGAAAGATATCAAAAAAATGGATTTATTTAAAGGTAACCATTTGTTAAAATTTATCAGTGTTACATTCCCTTATTTAATAAATTATTTACACATAATTAGTTTCGTTTTTTCAATGTAATTTTTATATATATCCAAATTATCAATACACTATTATATGATAATTAGTTTTTTAGGATGTGAAATGAGTTGTATTAATATAGAAAAATATAACTACTACACTATAAAGAGGGTGATTCCATTTTAAATTTAAAAAACACTTATAGTAAGGGAAGAACATATACATACATTATGAGTAACTTCCCATAATTTATTAAAATGATTTTTATGATAATGAGGAAAATAAATTTTTTATTTATAAATGAATATTCAATAGTCAATAAACACATAGTTGACCTATTAATTCCTAAAATTATACTTACTCACCCCTAAATTAGTTGATGATTAATATTCTCTTACTTATTCCTATGGTTTTTCAGGTGTTTCCCTCATTATCCCTGAGATTTGAACATTAGGTTTCATAACATTAAACACTCTTATAAATGAAGAAACATAATTTTGAAACTTCTCTCATTCTGTCATCACTAAATATATAACATTTAAATATACATTAAAGGATAATTACAGATCCTTCTTCACAATGTTTTGACATGTTTGAAAACAAATATTATCTTATTTATCTTCTTTATAATTTTTTTTCATGAGAATCCACAATATTTTTCATTTGTGTGTTTGGGAAATTTACTATGTTTGCATTATTAATTATATTTCATAATTTATGTTTTGGAATATTAAAAAGGTTTCTCACTAAATATCCAATTTTAATAGGTAATTCATTGGGGGTTATATCAAAAAATTTTCTTTTCCCCATGGTTACATCTAGTTTAAACCACTACTAAAACCAAAAGAGTTAAAATTAGCGACCATCATTATAAGGACATTATTATAAATAATCACATGAAAATATAACCTCAAGATGAAGAGATTTATATCAATTCCATGTTGTCTAAAAGTACATACAATTAAACTTGTATCAGAATTGGATAAACCAGTATCATTCTTAGATTAACATATATCATCCTTAGTTAAAAAATAGTTTTATTTAGTTGGGTTAACTCATGTGTTTTAATAAAATCCAAAAAATAGATATAAAAATTTAACGTAAACATTCAAAAAATATTATAAACCACATAATCATTGAAATATATGAACTAAAAAATACAAAATTTAATTTATATAGGAAATAGAATATTGGTTAGTTGTTCATTTACTTAAAAATATCTATATTCATATCGATATTATACATGGACAATTTCTAATTAGACTAAGGATAATTTCGGGTTAATGACACAGGGTTGGGGGTGAATCTTTGTGGGGTGACTTCAAATTGATTAAAAATTTATCACCTTTTTTACCTACATCACTTATTATCTGAATATTTTTTATATTCTCCACTCATGGTTATGAATAATGAATAAAAAACACTAAATAAAATGTTACAAAATAATTATTTAATTAGTTTTCTCCCAATGTATATTATTGCATACCGGGTGTACCAATTATCAAAAAATAAGGGGAAATATTCTAATATCAAATATCAATAAAATTATCGAGATATATCCAACATGAAATTTATCCAGTCATATAAACCCAAATATTAAATTCATTCAGTTATAATTTTCAATTATTGTCTATGAAATCAGTCCTGTAAATATTTCAAGGTTATTTTTTCATGAAATAAATTCATTTATGTTATCCACTTCAAAATAATACTTCATTTAATTTTTTTTTGAAAAAAGTTACAAGACTGTGTGCCATCACACCTCATCAATGATTTCTTGTATAAGTACCTTCCATAGATAAAATGTTTGGTTGATGTGTGTTTATTATGTAATTTAAATGGATTCTACCTATCCAGAGTGTATTTATTATTTCACTTCATCAAGATGAATCCAATCCTTAATTTTCCCATTAAAATAAAATTTATTTGATAACAAATTGTTTTGAGCACATTAATGATGTAAACTTCAAACTTATTGATCATCTGTGTTAAATTATACATCTTAATCATGGATGAACTCTAATTTTTGAAATAAATAATATTAAATATATCCGTAGATATATCAGACTATGATGTTGACTTCCATAGTTATTAGAATGAATATTTCATCTTGATGATATAGAAATGTATTATCCTCAACTCAATTATCCCCTAGAGTATGTTCAACAACTTAAATTCCTAAAAAGTACTGAACAAACAAAAAATATATTGAAAACGGTAGATGTCAAATACCTTTTAGTAAGAGAAACAAAGATAAGATTTTTTTTCACAGACATGATACTCCATTCATTAGTCATCCTTCTGAGTGTTAACTCATCTTGAAAATATTTCTACCTTTATTGGAATATTTTGGAATCATGAAAACATTGTTTCCCAAAATTTCATTGAATGTAATATTCTCCTCAACATTATCCATAAATGCACATTAATAACCAGGTTATTTATGACTAATTTTTATTTCATCCTCTTGATATCGAGTTATAAATAAAAAAATAACTGAAATATGTCCAGCCATACTACACCTTCCACATAGTACTATTAAGATTCTATGGTTACCTTTTTTTGACAAGATCATCTGAAAGTTATCATCATCATTTTGGAATTACCTACCTTACATTAGAATATTAAATCATTTTTTTCTTATCTAATTTATATTTATTTTACTAAATAAGATGGTTAAATTCATTTTATTAAATTTTGATTATTCAAATATTTTTTATTACAACCACATAGTTCATTTGGTGTTCTCTTCATCACTTTAGTCCTTTTATTTTTCTCTTTAGATGGTTTAACCTTATTTTTCTTATGATTTATACCATTCATTGTAATTACCGTAATTAATTATTTTTATTCATGGTGTAAAATAATTTTCCAAAAAACAATATGTTTAATATTTTTGGTGTTTTAATTATTTAGAAGTTCTTAGGTTTTTAAAAGTATCATTCTTCTTCAAATTTTTTCTTATTGTTGAATTTATTATATTATTTATAAAATTATTAGGAATGATCAATTTAATTTTATGAATATGTTTTTTCAATGTTATGAAAAAAATCCAAATATATTTTAAAACATAAAACTAAGTATGATAGAATATATGACACACAACAATGATCCTCGGTGAACCACTAAATAATATAATTTAAATATGGCCATTATAAACAAGTTATTAAACTGGAAATAATGATTATGAATATTTATTTTATAATATATATATATATATATATATTTAACACAAAGAAATGAATTTATTGATAAAAATTTAGGTAATAATCAATTTATTTATATTATGGTTATTTTATTCTTCAAAAAATACATTTTCATCAAAATTGGATTTCATTTTTTAGAGAAAATATTAAAATTAATTTTTTGAACTTATACAAATTTAATATGATAAAATGGATATCATTTTTAAAATTATAATTTCATCATTATATTAGAATTTATTTTTTGGATTTTTCTGGAAAGATTGATTTTTCAATGTATAGTAAAAAAATATCAATTTTTGTATATCTGTACATTGTTTCTGTTGAAAAATACCCTTAATATTTTGTATTTGTTACTAAATTAATAGATTAATATTTTATTTATAATTAATAATATTAATTAGATATGAGTCAATATTATACATGTTCTTGTAATAAAATACTTTTAGACATAAATGGAATTGTTTGGAAACCCATTTTTTGCCACACATTAAAAGATAAGTATAAAATAGATTTCTACTATTTACAAAAAATAAATATGGTAAAATAGATTAAATATCAATAATAGAAAATAAATTGAACTTAATATGGTCAACATTATTGTTTTCCTTAAGGAGAAGTAAAAATAGTAAAAATTCATCACCTCAGTATACGGGTAAATCATAACAACAAAGTTTTAAACTAAGATATAATGCCAACATTTTAAAAATGTAAAATTATTATAAGAAGTTATATAAAAACATACCAAGTTAATCTTCATTTTTATTTGATTATGGTAAAATTTTCTATGATAGTGACATGTATAAAATTTGATGTAAAGAAAGCATCAAAATGTCAATATATTTCTTTTATAAACATATTATTTGTTAAAATTGGGAAATAAAAAACTATTGAAAAAAAATATTGGTTATTATTAGAATAATGATACTAATTTCAGGATGTCAATTTGTTTATAATTTTTATTAATTATATAATTACCTGAAATTCTTACGTAACATTGACACAATATTTTTTAATCAATAGAAGAATAAAAAAACTGATTATAAAAACATTAAAAGTAATATCATTTTAGTGTGTTATAGTCTTCCAAGAATTTTTTAGATAAGTATGAAATATTAGGGTTTTTTTAATATAATATATTCAAGATAAATATTTTTCTTTGTCATTAAAGTCAAATTAAATGAATTCTTTAAAAATTTAGTATAATGGTATTTTATAAAAAAAGAATATTTTATTAATTGATCTAAGATTCATAAAATAATACTTGAGTCAATTTTAATGTAATATAGTGTGATATATCAACTATGGTATATTTAAGATATATTTCTCAAATTATGGTAACATTATTAATCCTTGAGTATTGAAATACTTATTACTACAATTAAGGTTAACATAAGTAAACTAAGCTGTTAAACCAAAATATAATGTTAAAAATGCCACATAATCTTATAAAAAAGTTATTGATTATTGATATTTAAAACAATTACTACAATTTTTCTGAATATTTGTACATTTTGAATCATTTTTCTAGATAGTGACCGTTTTATATATCAAAATTTTAAGAATTTTCAAATGTTCCCTCCCCTCACTTATAAAAGGGACCCCTATATTCATTTTTATTCAAGTATAAAATGAATTTATATTATAAAAATTACTTCCCAAATATCTTCATTACTTAACTAAGAACTTCCTAGAGTACATGGTTTTCTTATATAACCTTCATAGGAATTCTTTAGGTATAAAACTAAAGTGGGTTTCTGAAGTAGAGGTATATTTCATAACAATATGTTTTTCTTTTATTTTTTTCCAACTCATTCAAATATCATTCAGCTATAATGAAAAAATGAAAATAGTATTTTAAATCTACTTAAGTGTCATTATTTTAATGTATTATTCTTTATAAATATCATCTTTCATCAAATGGATATTAGAACCATCGATCTGGTGTATAACTATCAACTACCTCACGAACCAATGTAATCCAATTTCCATCACTATCTATATTTACTAGATAAGATGATGTATTTATTTTATATAAATATATATGATTTATATGGAATCATATTAATTCATGAATATTATTATCACATCTCCCTCCTTAATATTTAATCCATTGGAAAATGATAATGTCACTCGTCCAAACATACAGACTACTACATGGATGATGTGATGTGATTTCTTTTTTATTTCATTTTTAATTATAGGGAAATAGAGTTATATTTAATTAATATATATGATATATAAGATATTAAAATTATTCAATTAATTTTAAATAATGTTTACATTTTATTTATTCCATCCATTGAAAAGTGAGAACTGTGCTCTCTGGTATTATAGCCTATTGTCCCCATGAATGGTGAAATTGATATATATATATATATATAATATGGATAAATATAAATATTTATATAATTAGAATAAATGAAATTTATATCATGATTAATTTTTTTTAGATTATTTAACCAAGATCAATGTCTAACGACCAAAATAACCTAACTAAAACAAACATACAAATGAAGATGTTATGACCCAAAAAAATAATTTAATAAAGAATTGTAAATAAAATGGTGATAAATGTTTATATATAAATAATATATGGTATGAAATATATTAATCTAGTTTGAAAATATATTCATAATTACTATAAATTTTTTATATAGGAATTTTGGATGGGTGTGAAGAATTTCATGAATTGAGGTAATGGATTATCCTCTCAAATTATCCTTATTTAAGAATTAAGAAATCCTATGAATTTATATTATTTTAAGAGGTGAATACACATAAAAATTTACCAGTTATAGCATGAAAATATTAATTTGAATGACATATAATGTTTTATTTAATTATATTCTTTCATAAGGCTTAATATTCAAAAGTTACCAAAGGGCTAAGGAATTTATATTTCAATCCTATTTTTAATTCAGATTGTATATTATTGAATCTCTATTAGGGAAATTATTTAATAATTATTATATGAATCCAATTTCATTTTATTATCCAATAGTTATTTTTTAGAAATCATTTTTCCATTAATTTTCCTCAATTTATGTTCACATGATAGTGAGAGAATGTTCATTATGTTAAATAGACTCTGTGTTATTTTACTATCATGAATAGTTCTCTTTCATGTCGATGTTTTCTCAAAATAATTTCATAAATTATGGTACTATTCTAAAAAAATTAATATCATTCTAACCTATTTTTAATTTTTATACAATGTTTTTTCAAAGATTTATATTATCGATTTCTGGACATACATTCTTTTTATTACTATTTTGAAATGTGTGAAAGGAATGTTTTATTATAGAATATATGTAATGTACAGAATTTCCAAATATAATTACCAATCAATTACATGTATAATCTATTACATGTTTTATTGATAAATTTCATTGAAAATGTTTTCATAATATCTGTGAAATCTTATTATTTTAAATTAGTGATTTCCATGTGAAATGATTATATTCCTCAAAGATTATTCTTGTGAATATATTGAGGGAATATAAATCATGAATAACATATTAATTTGTTAATTTTTTTTTTGGTTATATAACCTAATCATACCATCCATATTATTTCTCATTGTGGTTAATAATGTTGAGATATCTGCAAAACCTTATATTTTACATCAGTTATTCTATGATGAATTTATTAAATTTTTATGAAATATATTCTAATTTCATGGGTTTTGATATGATAATTTGATGATGTTTTGTTAATTTTGAGGAAATCTATGTATAATTATTTTTTTATGGGAGGGACCATAATTATATAACCCTCAAATTATTTGGGAAATGTATTATATCTTGTGAGACAATGATGGGATACAATTCAATGTTCCGTATCATATTAGGTAAACTAACCAATGTCCTTAATCCACTATAGGATGTAGGTGGTGATTCTTAATCTATTATCGTATTTGGAAAGTAATGAATCGATGTTTTATCAATGGAATCCCTTTATTATAACTATCTATTAATGTATAATCACATTAGTATGCATAATGAAATCTCTTGGTACTATATACTATGTTATAATTAAACAAAACATTTCTACTTCTATAGTTAGAATTTCAAAATTTTCACATACACGATTGCATTTACTATGACTTTTGGACTCTAATGGAACAAACAAAATTTTTAGTGAATAATAACCCACCCTCTTTAATAGTAACCAACCCTTATGAATAGCAACTCATCCAAAAATAACAGTAACCAGAACCTTGAAATATTCAATAAAATTTATGAATCTTATGAGTGATAATATAGCTACAGTAAAAGTATTTGTATTTTTGTAAGTCATAAATAAATAATTATAATTAATTAATTAAATTAGGAGAAAATTTATTTTCATAAAATATTTTATCAAATTAACAGTTATTTGTCTTTTCATTTTAATATAATTTTATAATACCTTATGTAATTTATGAAATCATTATATAATTTGTTACAATTTTAAAATTTCTATTTTTTATGAAAATTATGATTTTAATTAAAAATTAAATAAATCATATCTATAATTTATTTTTATAAAATTGGGTTCATTTTTGTATTCTTCACATCAAAAAATGGTTAAATTGAATTTTTGGGATTTTTCTAAAATAAATGAATTTTTTTGAATTGTGAAATACATTAATTTACTATATAAACACATTATAATTTAATTCCCATGTTAAAAACATCATGAATAATGTTAGAAACCAAATCTAGAACTCATATAAACTGTTTACAATTTTTAGTCATGGAAACATCACTATTTCTTATCATGCTGTGTATTAATAAACTAATGATTAAAACATTATTAAAATTCCTCTCCCCTCTACTATAAATACCACCACTCACACCCTCATTACATCACACCACTCAATATTCAAAACATACCAAAATTCACTTAAAAACATTTCTATATACCCTCCCCCAAGACCAAGATATCTTGGCCTCATCAACAGTCCAAGCCTAGGTTCCAGATTGAGGATTGCAAGATAAGGATGTAAGAGGTAATTCTTCTATCTCTTTATTCAATTTCCATTCAAATTTAATTTCTTTTCTTCCCTTATACTCAGCATAGGTTATCCAAATATCATGATAACACCAATATGATTTATATACTGGTATTATATCATTTTAATGGAGGATTATTCATTACACTCCTCCCTCCCTCAATTTGTTAATAAAAATGAAATTTTTGCCCGTGATGTGTTAATTTACCTACATCAGGGGAAATGCACTTCCATTTCCTTCAATGCATTCAAGGTTGTAAATAAAACCATAAAATGGTTTAAATAATATTTTAAAGTGTATGATTTGTCCTCTTTCATGATCTAGAACTTACTTATTTACATTACACTATGTTATAAAATAAAACAAGTTCATTGTGATCAAAAAGCTACCCAAATTAACCAGAAATAATCTTCATTACATTTTATCTACTTATTCATCCTCATGGAATATAACCAAATTAATTATATAATAATTTATATCCCTTAAATGTCACTAATATTATATATTAACAAATCTGGATGTTCAACCACATTTCAAATGAACATTCATTCATGAATACAAGTGAAACTTTCATAAAAGCTAAGGAAATTAACACTCCTGAACAAATAATGTAAACTCTATAACATATCCAAAGTCACATAAAATAACTTAATGAAACCATAATGAACCATATTCATGTATAAAAGGTTCTTAAATTGTTAATTATTGAATATATTTTGGTTACATATGCCTTTAATGTGAATAAATCATTCATATACTAGGTAGGTGAAATTTTCGAACCCAACATACATTCGTTGGGTCTCCCCCTTTCAGTCGAATTTTTTCTGGTTACTCCATAAAAAAAATTTCATCATTATCATACATTTAATGGGATATAAATTTTTTCCACTAGAATTTATTTCATAATTTTTTTTTCCAAAAGAATTCTTCTTTCCAAAATACACATTTTTTTTCTTAGTCAAGGTTGATGTTCCTTGTATCAAGTATGTCATTTCCTCTCTCTTTTGAGAACCCAAAGTTCAAGAATGAGATATTATTTGATTAAAAACATTACATTCCAATTTTTTTATTGTTCATATTTGTTCAATGGGGAATTCATGACAATGAAAATGTCATGATGTGACGAGTATGCCAATTATTATATAATGTACTATGAGTGTTTGAATTTGATGGATATAGGGGGAAAAGAGGAGGATGAGCCCATATAGGGCACGACGCATTAGGGATTTCCCCTCATCGTCGGCTTCTTCCACTCGGGTTGAGGCATACACTCTCCTGCTACTCGGTGAGATCAGGTGGTGATTCCTTGGTTGCGGTGGCGTTTCATGGACTCGGGTCTTCTCATCCTTTTCACTATTGTTGGCCCCTTCCAACCTGATTCCTTCATTACTTGATAGGGTCTCACATGTAAGCGTGATGCCATTCCATGACTGAGCTTCAAGATCCAGCGGCCTGAGGTCTCCACCTTGTCTCTAGTGTGTGAAGTTGGTGTTTCTTCATGGTCTCCAAGTACGTTATAGTCGACGACGATGGGATCTGGGCGGCGAGTATTCCTTCTGGTGTTCTTGTGATTTCTTGTGCCTTTGTTTTATTTACATTTTTTTTGGTTTTGGATGAATTGGTTCGTGGTGATGAGTCTTCACAACGGTGTTGGATTCTCTCTTTTTGATTACGTGATTTGGTGTGGAATTTATGGTTCTTCGAATTCCACGATCCTTCCTTTTGCAGACACAGCCATGGATTTTATGATGAAATCTCCATTTGATTATTAGATAGAGGCATTCTGGTGGTTTTATTTCTGTTTGATATTGCATTGTTCCCTTGTCGGATTTTGGATGGATATAGGTAACTGATATGTTCTGCTTGAGGATATTTGATGGTGGAAGTTGGATTAGTGTGCATGTCAATTGTTTTTTTGATGTTGGGGTTTTTGTGGAATTGTTGTGTTGCTGCAATGGTTTGGATTTTGGTCTTTGGAAGCCTCTTTCTAGAATTTGTACATGGATTTTCTCTAGAATGGGATTAGAGTAGGAACTTTAATAGTTCATGACTATCCAGGTTACACTACTGGAAAATGGACTTATCCCCACGGTTTTCTCCAAAACCGTGGGGATAGACCCCCCTATACCCACGGTTTTCCAAACCCGTGGGGATAGGTCTGGAAAATTGACTTATACCCACGGTTTCCCAAAACCATTGGTATAGGGGTACCTATCCCCACGATTTTGGGGAAAATCTTGGGGATAGGTCTAGGCTCAAATACCTATACCCACGATTATGAAAAACCGTGGGTATAGGTCACTTTTGTGTGCGCGGGAATTTTGTTTTTCCATAGGAAAGAATTTTTTTTTGGCGGGAACCCTATACCCAAGGTTCTACCCTCTATACCCATAGTTTTTATAACAATATATATATACATATAAGTAATTTTAGGGTAGTGGTTAGGCGTGGTGTTTGCATCGAAGAGGTTGCTAGATCAAAACATGGCGGCTGCATTATTTTAGGACCTATACCCATGGTTTTGAAACCATGGGTATAGGTCGTTGACACCGTGGAAATTGAATATATTTCGGTGAAACAGTGGCACAACACCTATACCCACGGTTTTGTAAAACCGTGGGTATAGGCTGGGGACCTATACCAACGATGTTCCAGCCCACGGTTCCCAAAACCGTGGGTATAGCCTATACCCACGGTTTTGGGGGCTATACACACAGTTTTGAACTGTGGGTATATGCCATTTTTTTAGTAGTGTTAGGATGTTTGAGAGGGTATGGCTCCGCCATCGGTACCATGCCCGTGAATTCTTGCACAGGACAACTTACTGAATAGTCATGCATGGTGGAGGTTTGCCGTACTGATGATTATATTTGGGTGGGGTATGTCTATGTAGTCTTTTCTAGACAATTACCTTCAATTTTTTGGTTGTTTTATTTCCTTGAACTTTTGTAAGGTTTCCCCATTTTTTTCTTTAAAAGGAGGTTTTCCAAAATTAATAAAAATTTAGGCCTAGGGGCCATTCATCGAATGTGATGGATGCACCCTGAATTTTACTACACTCCAATGAATTGGGAAAAGTGATGTAAATCATGTTTTATTTTAAAATGATATGTGAAGATGATGATATCATTTTTCAAAACTATGCTTGGTAGGTAACCAATTAGGCATTATGTTTTAATTTTTTATTCATTTCCACATTCCATGACTTTATCAAATGATTACTCTCATGATTTTAATGATGATGTTATAATAATGCTCACCCCATGTAATATTGTTATTATCTATCCTCATTCTGGGATTTTATCTAAACCCTTTTCGATGTATATCCTTAGGTGATTAGGTGTACAAAGAATTTTTCAATGGAAAATAAGATGCTTTAGAATAATGAATTATATAAATGTTTATGTTTCATATTTTAAATGTTAGGTTTGATCCATGTTTTCCTAAGGCGCTAAACATCTGGATCGTTTTGGTGTAATAATATTAGGTTTTTATCATTATAATGATGTAATAATAATGTAATAAAATGCATGGTCACAATAGTTGGTATCAGAGGCATGATTTAGTTAATTTTGGAATTATAATTAGTGAACCCTAGAGAAAACCTCTTGTATTGACTATATTCAAATATGTACCCCAGAATATTCACTAAAAACTGGGATCCCATAAGATATTATTTTAGTTTAAATTTTTCGAATGAATAAGTTATTCATGACTTATTGACTTATTTTTTCTATCCTTTTCTTTTTTAGAAAATGGGAAGAATAATGAGAAACCTGGTCAATAAGCAGTGTGAGGGCCAATGAAATGATTTCCCGAATGACATCCCTAATGCTTTGAGTAGAGTAGTTAAAAAATTTATGGATGTTCTTATCCAACCATCTCATTTTTTGAACAATAACAAGAATAATGGGGAACGTCCTCCTTATTCTATGATGGAGAAACTGGTTGTCGAGTGTTTTATGCGGCAACAACCACCGATGTTTAGTGGGTCTTCTGATCCACTGGTTACGGAACTGTGGGTCAACACCATAGAGAATATATTTTATGTGCTTCAGTATTTTAATATGGATAAGGTGAAACTAGTAATTTATCGTCATGATGGAGAGGCGGATCAGTGGTGGTATTGGATTAAGAACACAAAGCCATGTGATAAATTTCAAGAGATGGAATGTGAAGACATTAAGATCTTGTTTCTTAAAACGTATTTCCCATGAACTCTTCATACAATTATTGATTGAGAATTCATATAGCTCATGAAAAAGGAAGGATAATCTGTCATGACCCATGAAGAATTTTTCACAGGGCTGGAAAGCTAAGCTTCATGATTTCATATCAACAATGATAGAAAAATTTATTTATTCTTTAGTGGATTAAAACCACTCATTTGAAAGGCTCCATCAAATACCACCTTGCTTCCCTCACAGTTCTTGGTCCTAATCCCATTTTACTTCATAATGTTACGTCCCTCAAACCCAAAGTGGTCAATTTTATTATAGGGAAGGTCATTGGCCTCCATTATTTCATGCCTCCATGAGGAGGCATGCTACATGTGGTCCCTTGGTTGTGGCTTATTAATAAAAATATACTCGATGACAAAAGGATCTTAAAATATGATACTTCAGTTGTTTTTAATAATTCTTTCTGTGTGCTCTAAATGTGTAGAAATTGTTTTTAGAATTATATCATGGATATGGTGATAATAAATGAAAGATGATTTTTAAGCCATCAGATCTAGAGATAAACTTGTAAGAAAACTCAATGGCCCACATGCCAAAAATGGGGGATGATTCCTCATGGGAATTCTGTAAAAGTGATAGAGAAATTCTTCATGTGTGGAAAAGAATTCCACTACGATAAAGAGTGTTAAAAATACCTGATAGTGAATTATAATGTTTTAGAAGAAAGGTAATCCCCACCTATGGTTCAATGCTAACACTACAAGAAGAAAGGGTAATTTGCAAGACACTGCACTAAACCTCGATTCATCGAGGGTAATCGGCCTCTATAGCCACCAAATATAAAAGAAAAAGGGAAGTCATATTCCATCACTACTATGGAATTGGAGAATGATAATGATGTTATACAAGGTACACTTATTATTCACTCATGAATGGGAAAAGTATTATTTGATTGAGGATCTATAAATTCCTTTATATATTGCAGATTTTCTAGAACTATAGTATCGAAACCCAGAAAACATGAAGTAGAGATATCTTCAAATACACCAAGTGGTATAATAATTTCAACCCAACTGTTTGATTCTTCCTCCATTGAGATATGCGAGGAGATTCTTCCAGTGAATCCCACAATACTTCTCTTGGTGGAATTCGATGCTATTACCGGAATAGATGTGCTCTCCTTTTATATATAACTTTTCAAATATTTTTTAAAATGAAATGTTTTTTCAAATTTTGAACAGCCCAATGCCCCTCTGTAAATGAACGGAATATCATGAATATTCTTTGAAAAATACTTCAACAGTGTGGGTGTTGATTCCCTATAAATAAGAATACTCTCCCAAATGGTTGATTCAATGGAAATTGATAACCTTGAAAGAATTCCCATCGTTAGTAAATACATTGATGAATTCTATAAAGAGTTACTTGGAGTTCCATTGGAACATGAGTTAGATTTCCCAATTGAATTCATACCGAGAGCTACTCTTAACATAAAGTATACCAATAAGATTGCTAATATAGAATTGGAGGAGTTATAGATGTAGCTGTAAAAGAATTTCGAAAAAGGGTTCGTATAGCATATTGATTCACCATGGGGTGAACCAATTCTCTTTGTGAGGAAGTAGGATAGATCAATGCAGATGTGTATCGATTTTTATGAACTCAACAAGATCACCACAAAGAAAAAGTATCCTATTCCAAAGACAAATTACATGTTCAATTAGATAAATAAAGCTCAATACTTAACAATGGTGGACTTCGTTATGGAAATCATACACTAAAGTTAAATAAGAAATATATTCAGAAGACTACCTTCTATATAAGGTATGGGAACTATGAGTTTCAAGTGATGACCATCAGACCTACTAATTCCCCTGCAATCATCATGGATTTTATGAATAGAGTCTTTATAAATTACCACAAAAAATTTTTTATTGTTTTTATTGATGTTTCTTTCATCTAGTCCAAGATAATGAAGGAAGATGAAGAAAATTAATGACTTTTGTTGGAGACATTGAGAAAGGATATGTAATGAACCATGTTCAGAAATTTTGAGATTTGGATGAAGCAAGTCATGTTCTAGGGGCATGTGATCACGTGTGAGGAAATTTATGTGGACCCTTCAAAAACAGAGGTGATTGAGGAATGGACCTGACCCTATACTGTCACCGAAAAACATATTTCTCTTGGATTATCTAGGTACTACCGAAATTCTGTCTGAATGTTTAATGATTTTCAAGCCCACTAACTATGTTTACAAGGAAAAGGGTAAAGATGTTTGGAAAAAATAATGTGAGGGAAGCTTCAAAGAGCTAAAGAGAAGGTTGATCGCTACACCTCTACTCACATTACCAAAAACTGGAGAATGTTTTGTCATATACAGTGATGCTTTAAAGAAACGCTTGAGTTGTGTAATCAAAAAATATGATAATTTTATCGCCTATGCCTCATGGAAGTTGAATATCCATGAGAAGAACTACCCGACTCATGATGCAGAGCTGGCAGCTATGATTTTTTTTCTTAAAAATTTGGTGGAACTACCTTTATGGTGAGAAGTGTGACATATACAATGACCACAAGAGACTAAAGTATATATTCATAAAAAATTAGATCAAAATGTGTCAATAGATATGGTTAGATCAAATCAAGGACTAAAATTTCTCTATTAACTACCATCCTAGAATAGAGAACAAGGAAACTGATGCTTTAAGAAGAAATGAACCTTATACTCTATCCATGTTAGGGATTGGGAAAGACTCGATCATCTTGGATATTAAATGGATGGTTTTGGAAATAATAAGGGTAGAGGATACATCTTAACTTTACCATATGATTTTGTAACAATCAATCCAAGAGAAGATTCGAGAGGCATAAAGGGATGAGTTGGAGCTACAAAATTGGGTGAATTTAATAAAATATTTGAAGCTACAAGAGATCCACATAAATGATGATAGTGTGATTCAATTTGAAACATTAATTTCTATGCATACATCATACGATATAAAGAATGAAATATTGGACAATTCACATAACTCGTCATTCTCTATCGATCCTAGTAGCATGAAGATGTACCAAGATCACGCAGAACACTTCTGTTGTGACAACATGAAGGAGGAGATCACGTAATATATCTCAAGGTTCCTGGTATGTCAGGAAGTTAAATAAGAGTGAGAAAACTCCAATGGGATGATAAAACCATTTCCTATATCCATGTGAAAATGGGATATTGTCACTATGGGCTTTCTCACGGACCTCTCGAAGACATCTAGGGGAGACAATGTGATATGGGTTGTAGTTGAACGACTCACCAAGACTACCCATTTTATTTCAATTTAGGAATATCTATCTCATGTTCAACGTGCAAAAATATATGTGAAATAAGTGGTGTGATTTCAGGGTGTTCCACTCTCAATTGTCTCTCACCATGATCCATGGTTCACAACTAAATTTAGGAGGAGTCATTAGCATTCATTGAGTAATGATTAAAATTTTTGGATGACCTATAAACCCCAAATAGATATCCAATATGAAAGGATTATTCAGACTCCTGAAGAAATGATCATAGCCTTCTCATTAGAATTCAAATGTGGATGGAATCAGCATCTCCCATTGGTTGAGTTATTATACCACAATAGCTTTCACTCGAGTATTAAGATGGCTCCGTATGAATCTCTGTATGGAATGCGATGTAAAACTCCAACCTGTTGGGATGAAATAGGATAAAGAGAGATACGTGGACTAGATCTTATGTAAGCGATTATAGAAAAGGATCTTGTCATCCCAAACCCGATAAAATATTCTTAGATTTGGAAAAGGAGGTATGCTATCAACTATCTAAGGGACTTGGAGTTTGACATTGAAGATAAATGATTCATTCAAATATCACCATGGAAGAGAGTCATGCCTTTTTGAATGAAGTTGATGTTAATACCAAGGTAAATTGTCCCATTTTATATCCTTGACCACATAGGAACTGCCTCATATCATCTTTCACTTCCACCATACATGGATCCTGTTCAATATGGGTTTCACGTATCACTCCTAAGGATGTACAAACAAGACCCCATACATGTACTGAACTCTGAGGTGGTACAACTGGATGATGATCTCTCTTATGAGGAGCATCTAGTAATGATTCTAGACCATAGCGATAAGGTTCTACTCCACAAGACAACCCAACATGTCAATTTGTTGTAGAGGAACCATATGTTTTAATAAACAACATGGGAATCTTTGGAGGTGATGAAAGAGAAGTACCCTCACTAGTTGGTGTAAAATGAAATTTCAAGGGTGAATTTCATAAGGGGGGAGATTATAACAACCCAATGTTTTATCAATGTAATCCCATTATCATATATATGCTTTAATGTATAATGACATTAAGAAGGAAAATGACATATCATTATACTAAATACTATATGATCATTAAATGTTTTTGTAACTTTTATGTTTATAATTTCAAAATTTTGACATACACGTTTGTGTTCAAGGTGATTTTTGGACTCTAATGGATCAATCATTATTTTTGGTGTATAGTAACCAACCCTTATGAACTGTAACCTAATCACATGAATTGAAATATGACCTTTATGAATAGTAATTTGTTATAAATAATAGTAACCTCACTGAAGAGTGATTAAATAAATTTTAGGCTTCTTATAAATGGTAATGTGACTATTGTAAAAGTATTGGTATTTTTGTAAGTCCTAAATAAATATTTATTTTTAATTATATAATTTAATAGAAAAAATATTTTCCTAACTTTTTTTTGTAAATATAAAATTCAATGACTTATAGATTTAATATAATTTTATAATACCTTATGTAATTTTCTAAAGCGTTATACGATCAGTTTTATTTTTAAAATTTCTATTTTTCAGTTAAATTATTATTTTAATTAAAAATTTAATTTATCATATTTTGAAAAATATTATAATAAAATAGGGTTTATTTTTTATTCTATAGGTCGAGAAATGGTAAGAGTTATTTTTTGGTATTTTACTAAAACACATGACTTTTTGGTGAATAGTAAAATGCATAATAATTTAAATCCACTATTCCTGACATCATGAGTGATGTAAGAACCCAAATCTAGAAATCTCATGCGATCTTTACTATTTTTGTTTTCATGTAATCATTAATATTTATTATCTTGGTGGAAATTTATAAAATAGTGACTAAATTATTATGAAAACCCATTCCCCACCACTATAATTACCACCCCTAACACCCTCATTAATTCACACCTATAAAGCTTCAACCAATGCCTAAAGTCTTCCCAAAGATCGTTCCAATCACCTTACCCAAGACCAGTATCTCTTGGACTCAACAAAAGACCAATCCTAGGTTCTATAAGGAGGATCTCAAGTGGAGGATTCAATAGGTAATTCCCCTCTCTCTTCATTCAATTTTCATTCAAAATTCATTTATTTTCTAATATTATCCTTAGATTATTTCATAAAAATTTAATTATAAATCAAATATGATTGATATAATTTAATTATATCGTGTTAATGGAATATTATTCATTATAATCATCCAAATCTCTATTTTTTAATAAAAATGAAATCTTTCCCCGTGATGTGTTAATTTACCTACATCATGGGAGTGCCCTTCTATTTTCCATGAATGCCTTCAAGTCGATAAATAAAACCATAAATGGTTGAATTTTTTTAATGTGTATGTTTTATCCCTTTTTATTTTCAATAACTAAATTATTTACGTTACACTATGTGATAAAGTAAGACATGTTTGTTGTGATCGAAAAACCACCCAAATTAAGCATAAATGATAATCATTATATTTTATCTAATGATTCATCCTCATGGTATATGAAAAAATTCATTATAAGATCATTTATATATCAATAATTTCAATAATATAATATATTAACATATTTTTATTTTCACCCACATTTCAAATGAGAACCCATTCATGGATACATGTGAAACGTACAAAAAAGCTAAGGAAATTAACACTCATGAACGAAGAATTTAAACTCTAAAACTCATCCACAGTCAAATAAAAGAACATAATGAAACCATAATGTACAATTTTATGGTATAAAAGGTTCTATAATTGTTAATTTATTAATATAATGTGATTATACAAGCCATTAAAATGACTAAAGCATTCAGATACGAGGAAAGGGGAAATTATCTAACCCAACTTACATTATTTTAGTTCTCAATCTTTCACTCAATTTTTGTTGTGGTTAATCCATAAAAATAATTTTTTCATCATTATTGTACATTTTAATGGATATAAATGTTTTCCAATGGAGATTATGCCATATAAAAGTTTTCCAAAAGAACTCTTATTTCAAAAACACAACTTTTACTTCTCCCTCAAGGTTGATCGTTATTATATAAAGTATGTCATTCCCTCTCTTTTTTGAAACCCAATGATTATGAGTGAGTTATTATGATATGAAACCCATTATTTTATATAGGTTATTGAGGTTAATTGTTGATATGTTTTATTTGTGGCAAGCATGATAATTAAAATGCTAGGATGTGACGGTTGCACCTAAAATTATATAGCGTAATATGAATGTTTGAATGTGATGGTTGCACCCAAAAATGTACAATGCTCTAGTGACTTGGGTAAAGTGATGAATCTCATGAGTTAAAGTGAAATGACATGTGAACAGCATGCTATATTTTTTCACAACTATGTATGGTAGTTAACCATTAAGACATGATGTTTTCATTTTTTATGCATTGTCCCATTCCATTCTGTTATCTATTGATTCCTCTAATAATTTTGATGATGATGTCATGATAATGATCTCCCCATGTTATATTGTTTCTATCTATCCTCTTTCTGCGATTTTATCTCCCCACATTTTGATGTATATCCTTAGGTTATTATGTATACTATGGAGTTTTGAATTTGAAATAAGAAGCTGTTGAAGAATAAATTAAATAAATGTTTATGTTTAGTGTTATAAATTATAAATTTATTACTAGTTTTTCCTAGAAACGAAACCTATAGATATTCATGGTTTAATAATCTTGTTTTTTTCACCTCTGTAATGATGTAATAATAATTTAATAAAAGGCAGGGTTGGTATAGGAAATGTGTGGGCATGATTGATGAACAATGATTTAAAGGCCTCAGTAGTTGACCTTAACATATGAAATGGTTATTATATTAATGATGGTGCCACACTTTTACAACATGAACATATGCTTTATGATTTATTTATGATGATTTACCACTCTTTGGATTCATTACTTTTGAAATGATAAACATTTATTCCCAAAATCATGCATATGATCTTTGTCATATTGGTTTTGATGTTTATATATAATAGGCATTATTTCATACACTTATTCTTATCTTATAATTTCATATGATTGTTGGTGCCTATCTCGTATGTTTAAAATTACTACGAATTCTCTCTCATGATTTATTATGTTTCATTTACCCATGTTATAAAGAAGTGTTTTAATCTTGGTATTCCAATGTAGAGACCTAATTGGGGAGATATTTTGGGAGATGTTGAATATGATTCCTGAAAAGATATGCTTATATATATAGTGTAAAAATACACAAAACCATTAAGTTCATCTGGAATGTATTTGTAATATGTGTGGAATATTCTTCAAAAAAACATGTAATATTTTTGTATGAAAATATAGGGTCATGTTAGTTGGTATCAGAGTAAGGTTTAGTCAATAATTAGAGATTTGGGGTAAAAGATTTTAGTGTAAATCATGGGGATAAGACTAGTTATGGAATAATATCATAATTTTTTTATGATATATATTACATTGTTTCCTAGAAAAAACCTTATTGGGATACTAAAAGTGGAAGTGGTTATAGTACATTTGGATCTAGGAGTTATGATAATGAAATGAGTTTCAAAAGTATATCTCATCCATCAATTTGGTGAGTGGTAATTGTGCCCTTTATATGCACCTAGGATGACCCTCCAAGAATATATGATATAGTAAATTCCAATTCTAATTAAAATACATTAATATATATTTGAATAAATGATGAACAAATATGATCTTCGATAAAAATAATGTGCATTAAGATGAAAACAAGGTGTTGTGATTTAGAAATCCTATAAATTATTTTTCATAATAATGATTATTGTTTCTCAAAAATGGAATTTTGTTTTGGTTATTACATAGAACTATGAATAATTATTTTAATAGAAAATGTGATGGAAAATGTGGTGATTTTGAGAACCCCAATGGGATGATAACATAAGTGATTGACATTTTGTTTATTCATCATTAGTTTTCAGGATATATGATTAAAAACCTATATCTTAACCAACTATCATAATCAAAATACTAGATAAGAATAGAGTACTATAAGATCATGGGTGGTGGATACCATATAATATATAAGAATCAATTTCATTTATCTCAAAAATGCTGAATGAGACACCTAGGATAATTTCTTAAAGTAACTGGAAAAAATTTTACGTGTGAAAACGAGTTTTATAAAAAACTAAATTCTCTAATAAAATGAGGATTTAAATTTAGTAAAATAAAATTCAACTTATGGATCCATTTATAGTTTGTTGTATTATATTTTGAGAATAAAAGAACTATATCAATCAATTCACTCTTTTAAAGGTCAACTCATGGACCAAAAATGGAGTTATGATATATGAATCATTGAAGTAAAAGGGTTGAATTATTTATGTTTTGTGATTTAATGAATATGTATTAGGTATTTTTTTCAATGGTATTTTATTTATAGAAATCATGAAACTACTAAGGATTGTGATAACATTTTGAAGAATATATGAATTCTTATAAGATTAAATTTAGAGTTATCGATGTTGTATGGGTTTATGAATTTAAGGAATAACATAAGTTCAAAATTTTAGAAACTGCTTTTTATGTTTCAAGAGACAAAATTTTAGGATAACTAATGACTTTTAGGAAGATATTTTATTAGTTTATGGTATTTGTAACCCCTAGGTTAAACATGAATTAAAATTTGAGAAAGAATTACCTTTTCATAAGTTTTAATGTATTGATAAACATAAGGGTTTATATAATCACTGAATATTATATATCTTTTTTTGGAATTTTAAAATATCTTTAAGGATATTATAAAAAAATTATTAATATTTATTTAGTAAAAATGAAAACCTATCCCATATCGCATATCTATGAGGCTTAACCAGTAATAAAAGGGTGACAAGGGTAAACTGTCTACCACCACCGTACACATTATCTTGGTTAGTATGAAATTTATACTTTTATATGATATTATAGGTACAAATTATATTTATTTTAGGAAAAAAAATTCCTCATTAATAAAACAATGTGATTGAAAATTTATTTGGTGATTAGTTCATTAAATTTATTTCACAATAAGATCACTTTTTTACCATATATGATTAAGGTAAATATAACATTATGGTATTTAATCTAAGGAATAATAGTTGAATTTACTTTTGGAAGAATATATTATTTTTGTGTGGTTTTATAGTGATTTAGGTATTTTATTAAATAATTATCATACCTTGGATAATATATCATTATGACACATACATTTTTTTGTTAGAAGAAATTAACATTGAATGATGTTATTTGGATATAAATGATAAATTTATATTCAATGAATATGTAATAAAGTCATTAAAATAATTGGGATATAATCTTACTTTTAATTTTTTTTTATGATTTAAAAGGATAACTATTTATGAAATTATCTATGATAAAATTTGGTTGTTATTGTTTACGATTCGGTGGTTAATGATATATTTCATCAAATAACGATTTATTCATTTTTAGAATTATATTATAATAACCATTTTGATTTTGGTTAATTTTGTAGGACATGAGGAATAAAATGTTATCATTTTATAGAGTTTGTGATATATTAGATATTCATTTTAGTTCCTCATGTAAATAGATTCTTCTTTAATACTCATCATATGGAAAAAAAGATGAGATTTTTTTTTTGAAATGTATTCAATGAGGAATCCTTACTAATGACGTAATTATATTTCTTCATGTTAAATTCTATATAGTAAATTATTTCATTAAATCATTGAAAATGATCTTGAAAAAAATGATATGTTATTACGATCATTTTCAATGAATATATGGGTATTTTCCAACTTCATCAATCTATAATTGTGTGGTTGTAAACATTCTCTTGATTGTTAAAATTATTGTGATCAATTTTTTATTTTTCTATCCATAATTATTTAGAAATTAATTTTTCACTCGTATCCATATTTTCAAATCCCAATATTGTTCTCATAATTAGAAACCTAGTTATGTGTTTTTTTGGTTGACCTTTTTATTTCCACTCCCCACTTTTAAATTAGATTATTTAGTAATGCTTTTTATGATCTAAAATTTTATGAGATGAATTTTTAGAAGTAAAAAACTTGATTACTGAGATAAATTACAACTTATGTTGACATAAGTTTGTAATTTAGATGAGGTGAATACTACAATATGATTTAAAAAAAGAAAAGTTTGGTTGATAGCATATACGATATGGAACACTAATCCCAATGAAACCATGAAGAATAATTATTTATATATGACCATTATAACCTGGACATTATATTTATGGGTATTAATAATATAACCTTGTTTTTTAATTATTTATAATGGTCATACATAATATAAATATATTGATTAATGATTAGAAAATAATCAATCATTTTTAGTGAAGTCATTATATTCTTTAAAATATATATTTTTTACAAAAATGGTTCTATTAATTTTTATAAGAAAATACTATAAAAAATAAATATATCTTTACTGAATTTAATTTTATAAAAATTCTTTACTTTTTTATACCATCATGCAAAAATTTGAAATGAGTGGTTTTCTTGTATTTTTATGAAAATTAAGTTTTTCCCATGAAAATTAAAAAACTACTATCGTTGTAAAATAATAATTTTATTACATTAAAAACCCTATTATATTTTGAATTTTATCTTAAATTAATTTATTTTTCATATATTTATAATCAATACACTAATTAAATATAAATTATCATTATGTGTGATCTTGGAATAAAAATAATTTCGGATTTAAAATTTTTTTTTTCAGGAAAATATATTTTTCCGTGATTTATAGGATACATATAAAATGATTTTTATTCACATATAGATATATAATTTGGATAAATTAATTATATAATTAAAATTATAATATGTAATATTATTTAATAAGCTCAACTAAATTTTTGTTCATAATAAATTATAAATAATGTAAAAAAGTAGTCACCATAGTAAAAGGTTATATTTAAATATCTTGGGTTAAAAGTAAGTGATAAGGCCACCTGTTTTCATCTTAAATTTTATTTTATTAATTTATTTATACACATACAACATCATTATTGATATTTATTTATTTTTGGGACCCTTTTCTGTTATTGTGACCTATAAAATATTTTAAGTAAATAAAAAAGAAACATATGAATCCCTTACATTTAAAAAAGTATTAGGTGTTCACATAGAGATAAAATAACGTTGTGAATGAATATTAATATTTTTTATATAATATAATTTTACTTTTTTCATCATTTTAATTTTAATATAATTTTTAATAATTATATAATTACAATATATTTTTAAAAATCACTGACACAGTATTTCATCAATGAATTGAAAAATTAAATAAATGATATTAAAAATATTAAAATTAATATAAATTAAAAATGTTATATTATTTCAATAATATTTTAGATATATTAAGAATATTATGTATTTTTAATGGAATATATTCTAATTACATCTTTTTAGTTTTGTCTTTAAAGTCAAATTAAATGAACAATTTTCAAATTTTCATTGAGGATATTATTGGTTAATGGAATTTCAACCATATAATTCCTAATATTTTAATATCTATCCATTTGGAATAATATTTCGAGGGGATTACCAATATTTAATTTATTTTTTTATGAAATTCCAAATGCGTCACTCGCTTACTTTTAAAAGGTAACCTACCATTCTCTTTTTTCAGACATAGAAATTGTTTTGGATTAGAATCGAATTACAAAAAAAATTAATTAATTCTATTAACACATCATAGATTTATTGGTTTTATTATAAAAACCATATATTATGGATTTTTTTACAAGCCTAATGAAGTTTTCTAAAGAATACAAATAGTTCATCGCCAAGTATTTTAAATTTAGTTCTACTTATAACTACTTAAAATATGTTTAAACTATTATGAAATAGTAACAATATTTTCTTAAATATAATAGTATATAGATATGTCAATGTAATAACTTATAAAAATCTAATCTTCCGTCAAATAGGATACAAAACCGTTGATTGTGTATATAGTATACTACCACCTAACGAACTAATATAATTCATTTTCCACCACTGCATCTCACATATGGGTATGATAGTGAATTTAATTTTATATATGATGTTTATTAAATAATTATACTTATATAATAATAATAATAATAATAATAATTTTACAGAATCCTTGTTACCTTCCAATCCACATGAAAATGATGACGTCACTTGTGCGTACATGTGGACTACCACTCCAAAAAGTAATGTCATTCAGTGTTAATTATCATTTCACAGGGGTGGTAGTAAGTATATATTTAATTTATAATAATTATATAATAATGATTCTTTATTTTTGAATTAACATTTACCATTCTTTCCTTCCATCCATAAAAAAGTGATAACAACACTCATGCGTGCGTACATTCTACCGTCTCAATGACTGTTGCAATTTATTTTTCTTTCCCTAAAATTTATAGATGGCTCTAAATATATATATAATTAATATATATTATATTTATATCATGATTAAAATTATTTATATGTTGGTGGTATGATTTTTCTGACAGAACCAAAACAATAGAACAAAAGCATACATGAAAACAAAACTGTTATCAACCAGAACAATAATTTTAATATGGAATTATTAATAAACATGTGATAAGAGATTATAAGTAAATAAAATATTATTTGATTTACATGAATAAGGTTTTTTAATCGACTTATGAAAAATATATTTATTATTATGTATGTTCTAATGGTTATGAAGGATGTTGAGACTCGGGGAATGTGATATTCGTCTCAAAATGACCACCTTGTGACATAATCTTTTTTATACACCTATATTTTATATGAGGTTTATATAAATACCCATTCACATGTAATATCATCAGAATATTTCTTTCATGACATTTAATTTTATTATCTCATGGTGATTATGATCAAAGGTTAGAAAAGCGGTAACATATTTGTATTTTAGTCCTAATTTTAATCAGGATAGTTTGTTCTTGAATTTACACTGAGGACATTATTTGATAATTATCTAATGAATACCATTAATTTTTTTATAAATTTGATATTTCATTAGAGTAAATTTTCCCTTTTATTTTTCTTATGTTATGTAATCAAGAGTCTTTGGGAATTATTTTATGAAAAACATACCATGTTTTAATATTCATTGTGGAGTATTTCTGTTCAATTTTAATTTATTCTAAAAATGTTTTGAAACTTTTTTATATTATTTAAAAATTATTAATTAAATTCATTTTACCCATATAGTAATTTTTAATGGTTTTAAGAGAATCATATTTTGGTTTATTGAGTGGTGTGCTTTCTTTTATTTTTTAAAATGTACGAATGAATGCTTTTAGTTCTATCCACATGGAATTAGACCATTTAAAAAAACTTACCATGTGATACTTTGTTGTAGTAACCACTCTTTTGTCAGAATATTTTGAAGACTCTAATTGCACATTTTCCGTATTTTCTAGTTTTACTCCAAATTCAAGACCCATAATATTTAGTATGAATTTATCATAATAAATTGAAATTATACTATCCTCAAAATCATTAATGATATTTATAACTTCTTCATCAACCATTTTATATTTATCCTATAGTAATGTTTCATTCTCAATGATCATATTTAATTTTATCTAAATTTTGGAAATCTTGAAATCAATGATATCCTACTTCATTTCTTCCAATGGATGGAAAATTCTTCAAAGATAATTATATCATCCACATTCACATGAATTATCTTTATCCACTAATCATAAAAATTAGATAATATTTATTTAATTTTAACAAAATTTGATGTGTTTTCTATATATTTTTACATTCCTTGATTCTAGATTTAATTATTTATTTAAAATATTTATCTATGTTTTCTTAATATTCGTATAGCTCAGTGATCTCTTACATCATTCCTTTGAATGAGCCACAAGTAAAAGTGACTTTTTCATAATGATTATTTTGTAATATATATTTTATTAATGAAATTTAAATAGTGTTGAATTCTTCTGAAATGTGTTCACTCTCACTAATTATTCTATATTCATTAACAAAATTTAGATAGATGATTATTGTTTCATCCTCTTCATGTAGGGATGAATAATTATATGATGTATAACTCTTTCCCTTCGTTTTTGTAGTAGAACAAGATAATAGATGTTCCACTTCCATTTTAGAAATGTATTTATGAAAATTATAACATTATGAAATTGATTTATCATTCTCTTTTCACAGGATATATATCTTCTTCATCTCTCTCGATTTTTTCGTCATTCCATTCTCAAATTTATTTTCTGTGGTAGAGTTTTGATATGTTTTTGATACAAAATATGTTTTTTTTGCTTCCTAAAAAATTCAGATGTGTATTCAAATATTCAGAAACATAATATCTGATAATCCAATGAGAGGTGTGTTCTGTACCATTTAAACCAATTTTTCTGATCAAAATTGTATAGCAACATTGATAGGGGGATTGAATCTGTTTGGGATGAATTTTACTGAATTAAAACTTTTCTACCATTTTATACCTCTAACACTTATTTAATGAAGGGTTCTCTTATCTTATTCACCTTTGGGTATTATGTAGGAATAAAAAACAATAAATCATATGAAACATCACAAATTTTTTAGGATTTTCAAATCTCATCTGGATGAATACATCACCGGTGTATGGTAGTTACTTTCCCACCCCCACAATTATCCTCTTTTACTATCTAAAATAGAAACAGAAATTGTATAACCTTGAACATATTCATCTAGAACCAACCATGAGAAATGAATGACTAGACATTGAAGCATATTATTCAGGATGTCAACATGTCCCTTGTGAAGTGTTCATTAGAGTTTTTTATGTATTGTTCAATAGTAAAAGGAATTTTTTTTCACCTTCCTCAATAACTAACAAACAATAGGGATTCCTATATTTCATGTACATATTAAGGGTTTTATCATACATAAAAAATAAATAATATGAGTCATCATTTTCTTATTTATATATAACAATGTAAATATGTTGTGGCTTGCATATCTCAAAAATATTTGTTGACCCATGTCATAATCACCAAAAGAAAGGAAAAGCCAAACACTTATTCTTCTTTCGATCTTATACAATCAATATAAGATATAAAATTATAGTGGTGATCAACACATTTTAGATCATGTGAGTAATGAATAAAAATGTAATCATTCACAAAGACCATGTTTAGGATATAAATCATCAATATAATGAATTCTTATTATTCAAAGACCTCCCACCATTTTTTCTTCAAATAACTATGATTTCATTCAAATTTCTTCTCGATGTTCATATACACTAAATTATATATTCTATTAGGTCTTCGTGAACTCATTTAATATTTGTAGATATATTCTTTGTTACACCAGGAAGGTTTGCGGTTCTTTATCATGAAAGACATGAGCATGGACCACCTTCGACTCTTTACTAATATGGACTTCACTGATGACTAATTTCATTTATAGATAAATGAGCGTTCTAAATATTTTCATCAATAACATTAAATTAGATTGTTCCTATGATATTTTTATATATGGAACAACTTAATCGATTTCTAGTTTTATTCCTAGTCATGAGTTCGTACAGATATCTCAGATAAAAGTACCACTTTAGGGACTCATTTAATGAATTGATGACCTCCGTTGTATCATAAAATTTTAAATAAGCAGTTCTTTATAATTTTCAATAATAATATAGCATGATTAATATTTTTAAATCTCAATGTTAATAATATTCTTCTCCATTGTAGATTTTAGAATCATGTGCATGCAATGATGATCACACGCAACACCTAAACCAAATACCACATATTCTATTGGACAATCCAACAACCTTATATAATGTTATTTTTCATTCAACTGAAGATTATTCATTACATTATATCATGAAATAATATCATTCATTTAAATTTATCTAAATTACATTTCAAATAATCATTTAAATCAACTACAAACATGGTATTCATTCCTTAATGTGTTATGTAAAAAACCACATATTAAAATATCATACTTATAAGTAATCCATGATTTCCACATATTTATTGAATTTAGTATTTTTAAATAATCGGATACATTAGAAAAAACATATAAATTTTAATTAGTTGCATTGAAATCCTCTACACGGGTCACATTTTATATCATCTAACCCATTGAAATAGCCATGTAAAATATAACTACATAGTTTAGAATTGGATATCATGCAGAGAATAATACTCTGTTCTATCCAAAACAACAACAAAACATATTTGGCTATGATATTTAGTTACATCGGTAAACCAAATATGTTATTTTCATATTTTATGATTAACCTATGTGAATCAGATATATAGATATAGAAAATTCTATACATCAATAAAAAAATTATAACTCTATTAGATGGAAGCCATTCCTTCATTAACACATCATCAATTCCCAATAATGATTCATACCACTTACCTTCATCCAGCAACACATTTATTTTATTATTTTTATGATAATACAATTAGTCAATACACATAAAATTTACATAATCAAAAAATATAATATGCGGCCTTCGTTCTAACGTGGATTGAACTACTTCAAAACATAAACTATTTCAGAATATTTTATTTCCCAACTACAAATTGATCTTATGAGAATATTGTTTGGTAGAATCAATCAGTACATCTATAATTGTTTAACCAACCATAGTTTTTTTCAAAAATAATCATCAATTTTCATTGATAAAATAACGGTAACACCAATGAACATATAGGATTTACACTCTTATGTTATTTTTTATAGATATTATCTCAAGGTACAAATATGCCATAAGCTACGTCTTATTATAATATCTAGGTATGGATGTAATTAAAATTAGAATCTTACAATATCTAATTTAACAATAGATATATTTTTACCACATACAATGAATTATCACATAGGCATGTCGAAAGTTTTTTCATTAATGTTATTTTATCCTTACCCCCATGATAAATGTACATTATTACCTTAACATTAAATCATGTAATTTACTGATGATTTTTCTACACATTTTAAATAATGATCAAACCTAACTTATCAACCCATAAATTATCCTCATAAAATATAATAATCCATAATGTTATGAAATCCACACTCTTATACCAACTATTACACCTGTGACCTGAACTACCATTATTGATGAAAAAAATTCAAACACTAAACACTAAATTTCATACCAAATATAAAATAACGGACACAAATATCTTATTATTACCCAACATAAAGAATATAGTACATTATATACATTCCCAATACCTTTTACATTTATAGCTTTAAGTAATTATGTTAAACATAAACTAAGGAATCTAATATTCCTTCTCAAATATTGGAAATTTTTATTTCAATATATAAAAAACTACCCAATCCATAAAAGAATAAAAATTCCACATAAATTATCAATAGAGATATATTTTTTATCATATAATATGTAATAGTTTTATTCACAACACTAGGAAATGGAAAAAAAGATGTCGTTATCTAAAATGCTCCATAAAGGAAACATATAAATGAACTTGTTAAAAACCATTAACTTGGTATACATAACATTCAAATAATAAATAATATTACTAACATGATAATAAATTGAAACTGAAATCATTTTATATCCATAAAAACACGTAAAAACATGGATAAAAATAATAATATTATCTCATTATTATGTAACACATAATTCTAGTCTTCAATAACATGTTTTTAAATTATTTTTTCAATTGATTCTCTTATTATGGTATGATGTATGCGTCAAAACCTAACATGTATGTTCTAATGAGAACCATTGATTCTTCGATTGGATATATATTTATGGTCCCCAATTGTTACATGATTACATCCAATGCATTACCCTTATTTTTAAAAACGAATTTCCATACCATTCTCTATGGAATAAAATACACAATAAAATCATGGGGGTCCATATAATCGAATAAACACAAATTCAATAAATTATCAAACTATGGTAGTAGTAAATATCAATAAATAATAATAATACTCTTACCCATGTTAATATATGGGACTACATGATCATAACATATCCATATAAATATTTTGTATGGTTCAACAATATATAGTAATATTTTCAATAGTCCTCAATTTTGAACAAAATTATACAGAACCTCAATAACCTACCCCATATCAATTAATTATTGTAATTTCTAGGTGGACATATTCTAATTTATATTTTCAATACTTTGTATTAATATCAGAGAAGGTAATGATTATAAAGTTATGTCAATTATAGAATAACATGATCATAATAAATCCACATAATGTATGTGGATAGTTAATAATGAAAATTACTCCATTGAAATAATATTAACATGGGAGGGTGATAATAGAAATGAAATACACCCTGGTGAAAATAATTCATTGCACAGTTTCACAAAATAATGGAGAAGTAATCAAAACTTTTCATACCATGAGTTTAATATCCCAAGTGATAATTCCCTTAGGGTGTATCTCTATTAGTAGCGGTCCTGAGGGGTCTCGACAAGGTCTCGACTTTGACTCTCACTGAGTTCTTACCTGTCAGTAGTGTAGGGTATTTATTTAATTTATCCCCATATGTTGTTTTTTTGTGACAATATACCATGTAATAATATATATATATATATATAATAAATAATAAACCATCAAATATAAATCCCATTAGGAATAATCTTTTCTGAGATGAATAGGGAAATGGACGTGAAAATATAAAAGATCTTATAGATATCATTTTTAACATTGATATATAATGAAAATGTATATCATTTTAGAGTTAAATTTGGAAATCATAAAATGGAATAATCTAAAAATATTTACAATTAAAAATACTTTTTTATAATAGAGCACTAAAATTCATAATTATTATCATGGAATAATTAAGAGAGGGAAACAAATCATATTAATGTGAAAGGAATACCCATTTTCATTTTTTACATAAATTTTTTTTAAACTATCTTCGTGAGAAGTATAAATATATACATTTATATTAAAAATTAATTTTTATAAATAATATTATAAAATATAATATAATTAAATATTTTGTAAAGAACATATGTATGATGTAAAAAATTTTATTAATGAAACACAAAAACTTAATTAAAATACATGACACAGACAAAAATCGAAAATGGTTTCATATGGTAACAATTTTTAAATTGATAGAATAACACATAATAGAGTCGATGTAGACATTTACCCACCTTATATTAAATAAGTATAACTAAATTATCGTTACTCTATTAATGATATAATGTAACCAAAAACTCATATGGATTTGGTAACACTTGAGTAAAAAAAAATTTATAAAAGAAATTATCTTGTATTATAATATACAATTAATTAATATGAAATAATTTATATATCATTATTGGGTTATTAAATTAATATAAAAACAAATATTGGAAACATGTCTAAAAATGAATAACATGTCTCAAGTAACTATAATTGAGACCAATAGAACCCCTGCATCTAGAGTATCCTTTAAAGAAAAACCAAATGGATGAAAGGACGCCTAATTAAACATAAAATAAAATTGTTAAAATAAAATTCAATATATAATATCAAAAATAGGAATAATATATGACACCTGAATAAAATTAGGTTCAAAATAGAAAAAATATCTCCAAGAAGGAAATTTGATTTTAAGACTCTTACCTCGATCCAGATTCATTTAAATAATTAGCCAAACATTTTTAATAATTGATTTAACTTCATTAAATACATACGAAATAATTTTACTCGCAATAATAAAAACTTATAGTACCCATTTATAATCATTATACACACATATATATATGTATTTTAATAAAGTTTTTACCTATTTTCAACATCGAGTGTAAGTATTCTTTATTCATTTGATATAATTTCGTAAACATTATGTTGGTATTAATTTTAGATAAAATTAAAATCATTATATTATAACCAAAGTTAATTGAATATATTTTTATAGATATTTGATAAATATACACTTAAATTTTTTGTTAGTTTTGGTTACGATTTAGGAGTTTGAAATTAGAGATGAGCATGTTTTTGGGTTTCATTATGAATGATGGGTGATTTGTTAATTAATGTGTTAAATATTTATATAACTAATTGTTAATTATATATATATATATTTATATCATTGAAAATATGTGAATATTTTCTCATAATAATTCATGATAAATATTCATATTATTGTTCATGTGGGTGGCTAATCTGACCAAAACATGAATCAACCTTTATTTATGGGTGATTATAATGTGGTTTATAACAAATACCATTATACTAGAAGCATAATGATATTATATTGATATAAGTAGTCAAATATATTATTACTAAAAAAAATTGGATAAATAATATAATTTATATGATGTAATTACTTATAAAATACATTACATTTTCCTTATAGTTCTCTCATTCTAAAAGATTGAATTTTAGATAATTGTTTGTTGATCCTATTATTAATTGGTTATAAAAGTTGAAATATTATAAAAATAATGATATAATTTTCATATTATTTTTCATTTAATAATATCCAAATAACCATAAATTAATGGTTGTTGTAAAAAAACAAAAATAAATCATTCCATAATGGTTTTGGCCTACACATATAAATAGTTAATGACTAATTTTTCAATAGAAATTGAGAGTGAAGTAATGTGGTTTATTAATTTATAATTTAATAAAAATAAAATAACTGTCAAAATTATTTAATTATTTCCAATTTAATACCATTATTTTATGTTGATAATATAAAATGAAACACATTACATTGCTGAGGTGATAGTACACTCAAATCATGAAAAACTAATTCATTTTTCCTAATAGATAATTAAAATTGTGATTAATTAGTATTAACATATCCAAATAATATTAATTATATTACTAATACAGATCTTATTATGTAGGGGGTATAAAAATTATAAATGGAAATCAAAAATGGAAAATATATTTGTTAATTTAAAATTACTACTCACATTGAGAACTCTGAGATTTCCTTTTAAGATCCCTTATAAATTTATGGAATGTCATAATGTCATATTAATTGAACCTAAATGGAGTGAGGTACTATCTATGGTTAATAAAAAATTTAAATTTTTTAGGAGGAAGGAAAATTCTTTGTTTTCCTTGAAGGGTTATTTGATATGACCATTTTATAATTGTTGATAATGGATGTGTTGTAAACATTTCTACTCAATATATACGGATCACATTCTAAACATTACATCTAGCATAATAATTCAGAAATAATTTATTAGAGAAGATACATTATTAATCAAAACCTCATCCAATTTATTATCGACATGCTTTATTCATTTTTTCCAACCCTTTAACCCATGAATTTTCTATTTTACCCATTTTCACATTACAGTGATACCTATATTTTACATATGGTGATTTAATATTTAGGACTAAAAATATATAGAACAATATTATATAATTTTTTCCCATTGATTATAACTTTTAAATGAATATTTTTTTAATTTATAATTGTGATAATAATTAATTTTAAAATAAAAAAAAGTATAACGCAAATAATGAAACAACTCCTACATAAATATTAAATCTCAAAATTAAACAATTGGATAAATAACTAAATGATACAAGATAGAGTATTTTAGGTCTATTATCTTTAGAAACATGGTCATATAAAAATTGTTCCATAGTTGAGAAATGATATCCCCCAATTTGTTCTTCATAATGAGAACCCTTATTATACCTAT
Source organism: Viscum album (assembly GCA_963277665.1). Taxonomy (NCBI): domain Eukaryota; kingdom Viridiplantae; phylum Streptophyta; class Magnoliopsida; order Santalales; family Viscaceae; genus Viscum; species Viscum album. The sequence goes on from OY728126.1 coordinate 192,925,107, forward strand.
ATTAAAAAAATAAATTTTATCATAACTTAGGATTGTGAAGAAAAATAAAGGGTTAGCTTAGCTACTAGTAATGGTAAAAAAAGGGATAAAATAATATATAATGATAATAAGGGTACGCGAAAATGAGATTATCACTCTAAAACTATACAGTTCATTTCAAAAATCCTAAACAGGAGTCATGAAATAAATCTTGGTAGTTAATAATAAGTGAATCATAAAGGTATAAAATAACATGAACCTAGAGAACATAACATTGTAATAAGGAATATATTTTTCGAATAAAAATAATAATTTATAATTATTCCCTTAGTATTTAAAGGATAATTTCCAAGACTATAACAGTGGAATGGGTTAACTCACCAAACTATCATAGTAGTCAAGGATAACCCCCCAAGATATCATATTGAATGTAGTCCCCTACAGAATGGGGTTTACTCCCAATTCCATTCATGTTTATCGCATGGGATATCAATCTTAGCCCAATGCATTGGAGAGAGATATAAGTCCGCCTCTCGTATAATGAATATCATACATAAGTGTCCCACAAGATGAAAAAATTAATTATTTGAAACCCAGTGAAGGGAAATGGGTTCCACAAAAATATAATAATATAATGACCTATGGAAAATATATATGTTTTATAATAGTTTCCCAATTAAATCATTCACCTATTGAAATTCAAATATATTTCACAATGAATATTTCATGGTATATCCATTGGTAAAGAAACATGCTTCAAAAAAATTATTTAATCCTAAAAATAAATGATAAAAATAAATAATAACAATGTTATGATTGGATGAAATACCTAGTAAAGTAAAATTACATCAAAGGATGTCATCGTAGAGGCCAATTGATTTTGAAATACAAATCACTCGGAATGTTTCTTGAGAAAATGATCCAATCTATGGGGATATAATTTTTTTTAATTAATAACTAATAAAATATTATAAAAATTATTTTATTCTAAAATACCATTTAAATAATATAATTTAATCATCCGAGAAAATAATGGTGATGAAATTAAGAAATTATGTTCATGCATTACAATCTAAAATTAGTATTCTATTCATGTTTTTAGTAAAATTAAAAAGAACCTTATTTGTAAATTGGAAGGAATATTACATTATTAATTTTAATAAAATTGAAAAATGGGTAAAAATTTCATTGATAAATAATTTTTATACTACTAAAAAAATTAACTAATTTTTAGAATGATTTTTTTTAATAAAAAGGGCTCTAGACTAAAGAGAGCAGGAATGAATATTTTTCATAAAATAATCATATGAAATCTTGAGTATATTAATAGAGTAAAATATAGGGAAAATGTATTCTTATAGAATTTTGAGATGAAAATAATGTTCAAGTTTTTATTGAGATATAGGTAATAATATTACATCATTGGAAGAATAATCATGCACAATCCTGATAAATGATGAGAATCTATCAGGAAATCATTACCACTTTGTTATTATTGAATAATAATTAATTTTGAATGAAAATAATTAAATAAACCTTATAATGTAATGATAAAAAATATTTTTATGACATTAAATGTCAATAGGACTATATATACACCTCATAAATAAATTTAGTTTTGTATCATAACATATGTTGCAAAGAACAAAAATTGTGACAAAAACCCCGCAGCCAAAGTCTTCGATTCCTTCATAAACATTCATAAATAATTAATAATAAATATAATTTTATTATAAATATATTATTGAACCAAACATATATATATATATATAATACCGTACATTATTTACTTATAAGCTTTTATTACTCATTTATTAATAATTTGATGTTGATGTCACATTTTGGGAAATAACGACATTGTTTTTGGTGCATGTTTTTTTTGTTATTGGTCAACATAAATTATTAATGTTTCAATAATTTACATATATTTTAATCTGATAAAAATATTATACATATTCACTATATATTTATTTATAGTAATCTATAAATTTTAAAGATATAAAATGAAATTCACTGTACATGGAGAATCTTGGCCGTATGTACACAAGAAGTATGTATCAATTTTCTTGATGGATTGATAGGATGAGTGGTAAACATAATATTAATTTTAAATATAAATTTTTATTTCAAATATATCATATATTATCATTAAAATTTTCAATATTACCTTCCATGCAATGTGTTAATGAATCACTTTACTTAGTGAGGCAGTAGTCCACTATAAACATGAGAGATGTTATTGTATTCACATAGAATAAAATAAAAAAATTAAATGGAATATAATAATTATATAATTATAATTATATCATAGATTCCATATATAATAAAATAATCCATCATTATTTCGACTTGTGATAGGCGGTGATGGAAAGCAAATAACATCGGTTCGCCAGACAGTTGTCTGTCGTACTGATGAATGATAACATCATATCCCATTTGATGAAGGAGGAGATAGATATGGGTTATGAATTTAACATAATAAGATATAATTAAATTTGAAAAAAATTGGGTTATTATATCATCATAATTGACTAATATTAAAGGGTTTATAAAAATAAGTAAAAAAATGTATAGTTAAAATATATACCTCCTCTTCAGACAACCATGTTAGGTTTATTCTAAAGCCTTAATTGGATGGATTTATGATATATTAAATTCATATAGGATTTGGGTAGGGAAGTTAGGATTTAATTTGTTTAGTCAATGGAATAATTTTTTTTTGGGTGAGTGAATATGAGAAGAGATAGGGTAGCCTTTTATAAGTTGGGGAGAGGACAAACTAGGTTTATTTGAAAATTATAATATGCACACAAATTTTTCGTATGGAAAAAAGATAAAAAAATGAAAATTATATGTCCTTATCTGTTATAAGGTTAACATTTGTACATAAAATAGGGTTTGGAAAGTTTATAGTCCATTTTACATATTATAGTTTTAGTCTAACTCATCGGTAAACACATTTTTATCTAAACGACGATGGTTAATTTTTTAACTGAATTTACAATTCGAATTTTCAAAAATTAAGTGGAACATTCCAAAATATAAAAAATATGATGATTCAAATATGGTATCCAATTTTCCAAATTTAATTCATAAAATACATACAACTAAAATTAAAAATATTCATGTAGATGCTGCATGACAGCGTTTTTTTCTAAGAAAATATGTTCATAATTTTTAAAGATTTTATATCAGAAATAAATATAAAAATGATTCAACTGAAATATATTAGATTAATAGATTCATATATTATCTAATTTATATTTTAGACCCAATTTTTACAAAAATTATTATATTTTATTTAAATTAAAAAATAGTTTTCAAAAGAAACATTTTGTTAAGAATTCATTGATAAACTGTTATTTTTAGAAAAATCCAAAAACATACACCCTAAGATAGTATTGACATACATATTTAAAAATAATTCTTATTTTACCATGTCTATTTTTTAAAATCTTAAGAAAATTGTTATATTACTACTCAAAAAAAATAAGAAATTTTTTTTGAGAAGATTGTATTCTACCAGCATAAAAATACTCTAAAAAAAATTAAGTAGATTATTATCCATATATTTATTCATGTAAAACCATTGTATATAATATTTGAATTGTTTTTATTATTATTCACTTAAGTCTATTTGACAGATACATGATAATAATTATGGTTAAATAGTCATATTAATAATTTCTTATGCTTTGTTAAAACTCATTGTTGCGTGCAATGAAATATATACCTAGTATTGCATGAAATGAAAGATAAACTCAGGGTTCTGTGTAACATAACCTGTAAAAGAATATTTATTTTCTTTTTAAAGAAATATATTCATAAATACTATTTTTGTTACACTCTACACCCTCTAAATTGAATTTATCTGATGAAATTATTCTATAATGGTAAAACAACTCAGGATACTTTTAACTGATTGCATCCTCATGTTCCCATATAGATTCTTAAAAATAGTGGTTCTGTCAAAAAACATTGACCATGTTAGTTGTCTTATTTCAAAGATGTTTCTCAGTATGATCCATTATCTCTACCAATTTTTCCTTTTTAGAATGATATTTATATAGTGTTACTACATCTGAGTTTAGTATATGTAACGAGTCTGGTATGTACTTTCTTAGATGAGACAAATGGAACAAGTCATGTAATTGAGATATAATTGGTGGATTTTCCACCGCATAGTCTACCGTACCAATATGATCATGTATATTAAAGGGGACAACATAACAAGGGTTTAGTCTCACATTCTTCTGGAATGTCATAACATTCATATGTGGAGAAACTATTAGAAACACCTTATTATTAAATTCAAATTTTGAATCACGCTAAAGATTATCAGCATAACTTTTCTATAATTATTCTCCTATATAATAGGTTGTTTAATGACTTAAGACTTCAATGAAATTCCTACATCCGTCACATGTCTCAATAACATTCATTCCATATCTTCATTTCAACACTTTGGTTCTCTAAAAATATTACAATGGAGGGCATCCTATGATGTCGTTTGGATACTTTAGTTAAATCTATTGTTGTTTGTAAACTCTAAAAGAGTAAGGTATTGATCCCATCCACATTTAAACTCTATAGAGAAAGATATCCATGTATCCTATAGGGTTTCAACTATTCTCTCAGACTAACCAAATTTACGAGAACAATACGTATTGCTTAAATGCATCTCCTTATAAAGATGTTATTAAAGACTTCACCATAAAATCATGGAAGAACTCATATCTTCATTAGTTCTAATTTAATTTGGTACTCTATTCAACTTTACCACTTCCAAAATGTATATCATTGAAATATGATCCAATTTAAATTCTTATATGATAAATAATAAGTGTGCATATATTATTGTAACCTCTTGAACCTGGATGCCACCTGAAATGGAGCATAGAGCTTGGTTGGTCACTAGGCTTCAATCACATCTCCCCAAACCTCAGAGCCTACCAACTAATAGTGAGAGCTTAGGTGAGTCAATGGAGAGACTATGCCCTCATTACCCAAGTATCATGGCCAATGTTTGAAACATTCAGTAAATAGAGGAAGTTAATAAATATGCAGACAACTGAAATTAAGACAAACATGAATATACATATCAATAAAAAGTAGTGTCTTATATACAAAATGTTCCAGATGATACAATTATCTTTAAATAATCTTCACTAGTACATGGAAATATGGTATTAAACATGTATCCCTAAAAGAACAAATGACTAAAAAGTTATCCTATCAAAAGAAGCCTCATCATGGTCCAATTCTCCCCTACTCCAAGGCCACAATCAACAAATTCTACAAGCTTGAATTCCCCAATAATCACCTGCTACCAAATAATCTGTTTGGGACCCCAAGCATTCCAAAATAGGGTGTTAGATAATCATCCCAGTAGGAAACCACTCATGTCTATTCCATTATTACAACATCTCTATAAAGGTTCTATCAAATGTAAGCAACTTGTAAGTAAGCATGTATGCCCAAGGAATAATTATTCTTCAATATGTAAAACTGAACAACCCCTCAAGGACAGCTAAAAAAGAGGGTTATCTCCTATCAAGTAAGCTATATCCGACTAAGCAAGTCAGATGACCATGCCATAATTCTATCATTATCATGCAATCCATGACCACACTATATAAATAGTTCAAGTATCCCACGACCACGTAGTAAAGTGAATGTAGCATCCCACGACCACGCTGTATAGTAATGATTAGAACTAAAAGGAAATATTCAAGGTGTTAGTAGACCAAGGCATCCAAAAAATATATCTGGACCATAGAGGGCCATATCCAATGGGGCTTGTCCCAGGAATCCCTTCAAATCCATTGGGAATCAATGGTGGAAGCTCGGTTAGGTAGTGGTTGTGGTCCTATGAATATGGAAATAGAAAGTCCTACATGAGTCCAAGAATGTCTGATCCAAGGGGTAGAAAGGCCCAAGGAATCCCATGGAATCTAGACCCAAGGGGCAAAGTCAACCCAAGGCATCCACTACCACATTCCAGTTCCATAGAGAGAAGTTCATTGCATCTTTCAAACCATTCCTCAATCATTAAAACATTCAAAAATAAACATTCTTGAACATGTGAGTATACCCACTCACATATCTAAGAATGATCCATTAGTATACCCACTTCTGAAAAACATTTACCATTCACCTAAGTTTGTAATAATGTATTCAACCTGAAATGAAAAGGATTTGTACATTGTACAAAAACCCAAGCTCATACAATATTCTTCAATATAGAAATTCATCCCAAAATGATCTCACAAGGGTGGTTAAGATTCATTAGAGAACAACTCCAAAAACTAAGCATGTACATCGGCCTCCCTCTCCCTTGTCTCATCCTATAAATGATCATGAAACCATAGAACCTATGCTAGAAGAACTAACAATCCTTTATGAACCATTTTTCTCCTATCAACAACAGGAATCAGATTCTCTTCAATGGATTCAGCAACTATAAGCTGAGCCTCCTCAGGTTAAAAAATGTTACACGTTTATGAGTGATAGTAGTGTATATGAGATACATGGAAGACATTGTGTGTGTCCCAGTACCTCTGAGGTTACTAAAACTGATAAGCAACCAACCCGACTCTCTCTAGAATATCAAACGGCCTAAAAACCCTCACTGAATGTTTACCCTATATTCTGATCGTCATGTGTCCGAAACATAGAGAAAAACATAAGAAAACCCAATCCATAACCATGAACTCTAGAGGACATTAATGGATATTAATGTATGATTTATGGTGATACTGTGTTATAGCCATCTACATTGGAATCAATTTTACTTTATCAGATGTCTCCATCATGAGATGCAGTCTGAGTAAAGTTTCCTCTCCTACATTTAACTAGCACGGGGGAGAACAACAAGGCCTACCATTTAAATCATCATAAGTATCCATCTATATAATCACCTAATAATTGTTACTGTGTGAGAACTCAACCAGCGGAATATGCTTGTACCAAGAGACCCTGAAATCTAGAAAACATGCTCGATGAATATCCTCTAGCACTTGTATCGTTCGCTCTGACTGGCCATCAGTCTGAGGGTGGAATGTTGTGCTCAGAAGCACCTATGTACCCCACACCCTTTGAAAACTCTTCTAGAAACGAGATGTAAAGTGGTAATCCATATCTGAAATGATAGTGAGAGGAAATCCATGAACTCATACAACATAATCTATTTACAACATTATAATATCATCAACACTTATGGTCCACTTTATTGAAAAGAAGTGTGAATCCTTTGTAAGCCTATCAAAAACATCCCGCACAACATCATTACCTCGAGGTGACCTTGGAAAATTTATCATGAAATCTATCACAGAATCATCCAATTTACACTATGGGGTTAGTAACTATTGTAATATACGAGCTAGCCACTGATTCTCCTTTTTCACATAATGATATGTGGAACACCGAGTAACAAAACCAAGTACCTATCTCTTCATTCTCAGACACTAGTATTGACGTCGCAAGACATGGTACAATTTGGTGACCCTGAGACACACTACCCAAGTAAAACCATGAAACTACAACATCAACTACTCACATATATCCAATTCAACCCAAACACATCCATGGATACATAGGATATCATCATATCTTACCGTCCAAACAGGAGGATGGTCCTCACCTACCACACCTTCCCATAGAACTATGCATTCTAAATCTGATAGCTGCCTAAACCAAACAATTTCATGTATAGTATAGGTAATATAAAAGTATTAAAAAAATTCTAACCTTTTTTTCATTAACCACTAGGTGAATCTGAGAAATCAATGTCATAAGATTCCACTCACTACTGGACTACTACACTGCCTATATCTGAGTCCTCCAACTCTGTGCATCAACAACTACATTATCCTTACCAGGTGTGTCAGCAAGATCTAATTCAAAGTAAATGAGGTACTGCACCCCCTTCGCTACATCAAATTTAGATCACTCTATGTAAATATATACTTGAGGATTTTTTACCCATGTACACCACAAAACACTCTCTTTTTAAATAGATCCTCTAATAGTGTAATGAAAGAACAACTTCAGCTAACTCGAGATCTTGTGTAGGGTAGTTCATCTCTCGGGGACTCAAATGCAAAGACCCGTACACCATGACATGATCTCCCTATATTAGATCTCCCCCATCCCAATACCTGAAGTGTCACATTAAACTATGTAACTCTTTCCCTTCTTTGGAAGTATCAGGACTGGTGCTGACGTCTTCCACCCTTCAGTTCATGAAAGTATGTCTTGCAAGATTCTGACCACAAAAAATTCACACTCTTTTTAGTCATGCCCATCACTGGTGTTGTTAATCATGATAAGTCTTATATAAAATTATTTTAGATGTGGGATAGCCACAAGATGCTTCATATGTCAACAATGTTCTTGGATAGTTCCCACGAAACAATATCTCTATCCTTCTCTTGATCCACTAACACTCCTTTATCTGAGATGATGTGACTGAGGATGTGAATCCAATCCATCTAAATGTGTCACTTTGTGATAATATTATATAACCAATTATTTCTCAGTGTCTTCAAAATGAACTCAAAATGGTTGTCATGGTTGTGTGGAATGTGAAAATTCACCAAGATATCATCCACTAAAACCACCACAAAAGAATCCAAGTAAGGATGGAACACACGGTTCCTCAGTTTCATGAATGTTTTTGGAGATTTATGAGAGCGAAAGGAATAACCAGATACTTGTATAATCCATACCATCTAAGAATATTTGTATGAGGTATTTAAGTAGACCGAACACACACATAGTGATTTCCTAACCTCAATTTGATCATTGAGAACACTCGATCTCCTTGAACCTGATTAAAGAGTTCAACTATCAGTGGAAAATGATATCGGTTTTTAACCATCAACTAGTTCAATTTCTGATAATCCTCACATATCCTATGATTTTAGTATTCTTTTTTCACAAAAACGACTGGAAAACCCCATGGAGAATTACTGGATCTAACAAACCTATTCACCTCTAAATCCTCTAGTTTTCTCTAGAGCTCTTACAAATCAATTGTAGTCATCCTCAATGGATTAATGTATATCAGTGCAACTCTTGGAACTATCCCAATAGAGAACTCCACATCTCTCGAAGGTGGTAAACAAAAAAAATTCATAAAAAAAGATATCCCTATATTGCTCAACCAATGGATGAATGTTTGCCTAACTCATTCTATGATCATCAAGAAACAAACTAGAAATCTGGGTTATCATCACACCAATCCCACAATGCTCGGGTCCAACTATAAGGCCACGGACTTAAAAATTACTTAATATTGAATCAAATGAATAATTCCCATTGAGGATTTTTTTAGGTTTAGATTTTTAGTGAATTACATCATAACAATTACATCTCAAAAGATTAAAAAGTAGACACTTATACTAAGTTTCCATAAAATAAAAACTCTTAAAAAGAAACATGTCTAGTTCCATATTTTAGATAGCATGACTTTCCCTTGATCCCATTCTTGACCCTATTCCACATTAAGTCCTGTGAAAAACATTTCAAAAAAACTTGGGGTGAGCATAAAAAGCTCAGTAAGGGATACACAAAGAATGAAAACTGTTAGTTTTTTCAAAAAACAAGTAAACCATGTATACTTTATCAATGTAATACCTTCACCTTTATGAAGTAGAAAAACTCTTCACTGAATAAAAGATCATTACATACCCTTTTATAACCAAAATATTACCATAAAACCCTTATAAAGAACACATAACATATAAAGGTAACTTGGGACATAAACATACATAAGTGGAATAATCATACGGTCAACTTCCACACATATCACTTAATGGAATAGCCATACAACCGAATTCCATACCCAATGCATTGGAGGTTATAACGTAACCACCCGTCCTCATATTCACGACACCACTCGTCATATGGTTTATCACGTAACCACCCGTCAAATGTCCAAGTACCATTATAAAATCATAAGACATAAAACAAATATAATGGAAAGAAAACATTTCAAAACTTTGATCACAATATATCACTTAAATATATTGACATAACAAATCCATTATAAAAAACCATTTTCAATACCAAAATACATAAAATAGTATATGATATTTTTTTCATTTTTAAAAACAGTACCGCTTGTTGAGGAATCCAAAGACCAAATAATACTCGCGGTTGCGGAAAAGGTCATTGTCACCACGTACATTAAAAGAAACATTCCTTTTTGTCATTTAGTAAAATGATTCATAGAAGAAGATTACTTTTGTAAAAAAGTGAAAGTAAAAGGGTTTTATACACCGTATAAAAGAAAGTTGTGTATAAAACGAAACATGCCTCAATGAAAGGAGATTGAGACGAAGTCCCTTACCTCGGGTCCGACTTGACTCGATCATTTTTTAACATCCTGAATAATAAACTCGAGTTAATTTATACTTGCTTAAGAACCTTTTTCAAGTTCATTATTATTTTTATATCACTTAATATCATTTTATAAACATTATGTAATCATTTAAGTTAATAATGTTTGTTTTGTCGATATTTGGTTCTTAAGTTGAAAGTGGACTTCTTACAATTAAATGTTGTTCTTGTGGTCAAAGGTTCTTTATATCCAGAATGATATTCATGATTTTGATATCATATATATCATTTATATCCAGCATATACATTTATTTATAATATTACATTATCATTTGGAGGTAATAAATGAAATGAACCGTTCATGGAGACGGTAAGTCGTACGTACGCATGAACGCTACATTCATTTCTATGTCATATTAATGAAATTAAAACTAAATGATAGGTATGTATATTTTAATTACAAAATTATATTCATCATTTATATGTAACATACATCATATATAATAAAATTAAATCCATCATTTATACGTCCCACATATGGAATTAACGAATCAAATCACTTTGAGGGGGCGGTAGTCCGCACTTCCTAAAATGAAGATATCGCTTATACCTATAATTGAAACCATAAAGGTATACAAAAAATGAAAAATACAGAAGCATAAGGAAAACATAAAAATAATATATATCATATATGAATAGAGTGACATCTTAATGGCCACCATTAAAGGTGTTAAAAGAATATTGAACAATCATCGTTTCGTGAGGCAGAAATTCACCAACCACAGAAATAGTATATTCTTTAACCATTAGACGGAAGTGTGTGTATGTGTAGCTCGAATACTTCTTATAACAACATCCTATTATATTGAAGATATTGTAGTTTTTAAAAAAAAATGAATAAAAAGAGTTTAGGGGGTTGTAGAAGCAAAATAAAACATAAGAACACAAGAGAAAACACTACCTTTAAAACAGGTAACTCCTTTTGTTTTAAGCTCAAAGGCTTCCTTGGGAATACTTATCCCCAAAGTGATGCTTATAGGAGTAAGAGAGGGATGTGGAGAGACAAAAAGAGCAGATCTTGGCTGATCCAAAGTCTTTAGAGGTGTGGGTAAGGAGGTAGAGGTGGGGGCCTTTTATAAGAGGAGAGGAGTGGCACTCTTGGAAACTTAAGAAAAGATACTTTATTATAAAATGATTTTATGATAAAAAGGGTCCCACAATTATATATTTCGAGGATAAGGAGATAAGAGTTCGAAATCCACCCATCCAAGAGTTTTTTAAAATGTTTAGGTCTTAGAGTTTACATTATAATTTCATTTTATTTAAATCGTTAAATAATGAGGTAATCGCTGCATCATCATGGTGCCATAAATAATTTAATTTATTTAATGTCTAAAAATTATAAAAAAAATATCAGTATGTAGGAAATCTTTTTATATTTCTAATAAATATTTATAGTAAAAATTATGACTTGTATAACCACATATAAAATTTTTTTTAGAAAAACATCTCATGTTTGTGACATTTTTATTTTAACTTTAAATAAATAGATATTAATGTCATTTTCCTACCAATGTGGCTCCATGGGGTCCCCAAGTTGACCCATGGATTGTCTTGGTCGTCCATGACAAATCCAATAAGGGTAGGACATGTGTCTAGTTCATTTTATATTATTAAAACATTACATTTACCTTAAACTACACTAATTACCTCAAATCGTGATTAATAAACATAGAAGATACTATTCACCAAAAAAATTATTTTAATCCCATTGAACCACATATTAATTCTTAATGAAAACCATGTATGTCGGATTTTTGATATTCAAAACACAGAAGTGGTAAAGTTTCATTTAAACTAAAAATCAGTTTTTTATGTACCACTTAGTGGCTTCACTATTCATCAAAAATTGAAGTTTTTCAGAAAAATACCAAAACATCACCCTAAGCTATATTTTATATTCTGAATTCAAAAATGATGTCTATTTTCCAAAATTCCAAACATATAAGTTTCATTAATTAATTTAATAATTAATTCCCGCTGTTAAAACAAATAGCGTGTTTTTATGAAACAAAAAGTATCAAAAGATTGACACTAGTTTATGTACGATTTCAAAGTGAAATTAATTACAATGAAAACAATTGGATTAAATGGTAAAAATATATTATAATTTCACTTTAAAAAAAATTCAAAAGATAACATAATCATATAAATAAATTTGATTAAAAAGGGGTTTTGAATTAAAATACAACATTTTTCACTATTCATTAAAAAATGATCTTTATCGGAAAAAACCAAAAATTTACACAAAGTAAATTTTGATGTCCCGATTCTAAAAAAGAATTTTATTTGGTCCAATAGAACGTATAATAGTGACCAAAACTATATTTAAAGAAGTTTCTCCATGAAAAGGTGATAAGTCGAACTTCAGTGAAAATTAGAGTATATATGCGTAAAATTGAATTCTTTTCGTATTCTTAGCCTTTATCCTTTATTGGAAAAATGTAAAAACATTTACCAAACATATATAATCATATTTGAGTTATTTATATTCTTTCCCTCCAATACAATGGCTACGTGTTAAGTACCATTTAAAATAATATTATTATATTACTAGTGTGCAACGTAAGATTTCAAAGAAACTCTTTGATGAGTATCGGGTACGATATCGAACATAGTAACCCCTTTAAAGTAAAATTAATATTTAATTCACAAATTTTAATATATATGAAAATGTTTTATTAATTATTTACCTGGGATGTTACATCCTTCCCCCTTTTGGGAATTGCGTCCTCATAATTTTATTCACTAATCAAAATAAGTGGGGGGTATTTATCCCTCATAGCATTTTCAGATTCCCATGTTGCCTCTTCAACCATATGGTTTTTCCACAAACCCTTTACCTAGTGAATTACCTTATTTCGCAACACTTGCTCTCTTCGGTCAAGAATCTAGACTGGTTGTTCTTCATAAGAGAGATTCTCTTCCAACTGAACTACCTCTGGGCTCAAAACATGAGATGGATCTGGCATATACTTTCTCAACATCAAAACATGAAAAACATTGTGTACCTGATATAAACTCGGAGGTAAAGCCACTCGGTATGCAGCTAATTCAACTCTCTCCAAAATTTCATATGGTCCAATGAACCTTGGACTCATCTTTCCTTTCTTACCAAATCGCATCACACTTTTCCAAAGTGAAACATTGAGAAAAACATGATCACCTACCTCGAAAGATAGATCCTTCCTCCGGTTATCTGCATAACTTTTCTGTCTGCTCTGAGTTGTTCTCATGTGTTTCTGAATCAACTGAACTTTTTCTCTCATCTCTTCTACCAATTTTGGTCTCATCAGCTTCCTTTAACCCACTTCATCCAAAAAAGCTAGAGTTCGACATCACTTCCCATATAATGCCAAAAATGGTTCCATCTATATACTGGAATGAAAAATATTATTATAAGAAAATTTAACCAAAGAACGATGTTGGTCCCATCTTCCCTGATAATCCATAGAGCACGCTCGTAGCATATCCTCCAAAGTTGAAATTGTTCGTTCTTACTGCCCATTTGATTGCGGATGAAAAGCTGTACTAAAATTTAATTCAGTACCCAACAACTTTTGAAGGCCTTTCCAAAAGTTAGAAGTAAACCTGGGATCACGATCAGGTATAATGAATAGAAGAACTCCATGCAACCTGACTATATCTTTAAGATACAATTGAGAAAGTTTATCTTGAGAGAATGTATCTCGAATAGGAAGGAAATGAGCAGATTTAGTCAATCGATCAACAATAACCTAGATTGCATTATTACCTCGAGATGTCCTCGGTAATCCCACAACAAAGTCCATGGATATATTTTTCCCATTTCTACTCTGGCACCAGTAAAGGCTGAAGCATCCCTTTCGGTAACATCCGCTCTTCTTTAACCTACTGACAAGTCAAACACATTACAGTAAAATCAGTAATATCCCTTTTCATTCCGTCCCACCAGTAATACTCCTGAATATCTCTATACATCTTAGTACTTCCTGGATGAATAGAAAACGGAGAACTATGGGCTTCATATACCAACTCTCTCTTCAACTTTGAATCACAAGGCACACACAATCTCTTCCCAAAACACAAAACACAATCATTATTAATGTTGAATTCAAGAAACATACCCTTCTGAACCAACTCTACCTTTTTCTGCAACTCACTGTCTTGCTTATTTGGTTGCTTGATTCTGTCTGACAGAGAGGATTTCACTGATACCTGAAACAAAATAGAAGATCTTCCTACACAAACAACTTACATGCCAAAGTTCATAAAATCAAAAACCAAAGGATCTCGTTCCAAACGTAGCATGGTTAATGAAGCATTACTTTTTCGACTCAAAGCATCAGCAACATTATTTTCTTTTCCCGAATGGTATTGAATTGTACAATCATAATCCTTGATTAATTTCAGCCATATCCTCTGTCTCATGTTCAATTATTTCTGAGTGAATATATACTTTAAACTTTTTTGATCAGTATATATTTCACACTTTACTCCATATAATGATGCCTCCAAATTTTTAAAGCGAAAACAACAGCAGCTAATTCCAAATCATGTGTAGGGTAATTTACCTCATGAGTTTTCAACTGACGTGAAGCATAAACAATTACCTGATCATTCTGCATAAGGACACAGCCAAGTCCCTTCAACAAAGCAAAACTGTAGATAAAAAACTCACCATTCCTAGATGGAAGTGAAAAAACTGTATCATTCACCAATCTTCTTTTCAACTCTTGAAAACAATCATCCCATTCTTTTGTCCAGACAAACTTAACACCCTTCCGAGTTAGCGTAGTCATTGGACTAGATAAGCATGAAAACGTTTCAACAAACCTTCGGTAGTAACCAGCCAAACCAAGGAAACTACGGATCTCAGTTACATTTGTGGGTCTTCTCCATTCTTCAACAACTTTTGTTTTTGCAGGATCAATAGTTATTCCATCTTTTGAAACAATGTGACCAAGGAAAGAAATTTTTTGCAACCAAAACTCACACTTGCTGAATTTCCCATAGAATTTCTTTTCATTCATGGTTTTCAAAAAAACCCTTAAATGACTTTCATGCTCCTATTTACTTTTAGAAAACACCAAAATATCATCAATAAAAACAAACAACATTTTTCACCTGAGTCAACTGAGCCATCACTGCAACAAAATGTTTAGTTCTGATTCTGACCATCTCAGGATACTGATTTGAAAGGTAATTTCTCTCTTTATTCCTTCCTAAAAAATCTGTTCTGTTTCTTCTATGAAAAACCATTCTTAACACAGAAATATATTAGGTGAAGCAACATGGTAATATTTAAATACTATATCATTTAAATCATACAATAAATTAATTTATAATTTAACAATTTTCTAACTTCTAAAGTTGTCTAAACCGACCTCTGATACAAACTATAAGGCCATGGCCTTAAACATTACATAATATTGAATTAAATGAATAATTCGCATTGAGTATATTTTTTGGTTTAGAGTTTAAGAGAATTAGATCATAACTATTACATCTCAAAAGATTTCAAAGTAGACACTTCTACTAAGTTTCCAAAAAATAAAAACTCTTGAACAGATGCATGTCTAGTTCCATGTTTTAGATAACATGACTTTCCCTTGATCCCATCTTTGACCCTATTCCACATTAATTCCTGTGAAATACATTTCAAAAAAACTTGGGGTGAGCATAAAAATCTCAGTAAGGGATACAAAAATAATGAAAACTGTTAGTTTTTCTAACAACAAGTAAACCATGTATACTTTATCAACGTAATACCTTCATGTTTATGAAGTAGAAAAAACTCTTCACTGAATAAAAGATCATTACATACCGTTTTGTAACCAAAAGATTACCATAAAACCCATATAAAGAACACATAACATATAAATGTAACTTGGTTCATAACCATACTTAAGTGGAATAACCATAAGGTCGACTTCGACACATATCAATTAATGGAATATCCATACAGCTGACTTCCATACCCAATGCATTGGAGGTTAAAACGTAACCACCCATCCTGGTATTCATGGAACCACCCGTCATATGGTTTATCACGTAACCACCTGTCAAATATCCAAGTACCATTATCAAATCAGAAGACATAAAACAAATATAATGGAAAGAAAACATTTCCACACTTTGATCGCAATATAAAACTTAAATATATGGACATAAAAAATCCATTATAAAAAACCATTTTCAATACAAAAATACATAAAAGAGTATATGGTATTTATTTCATTTTTAAAAACATTACGGATTGTTGAGGAAGCCAAAGACCAAATAATACTTGTGGTGGTGGAAAAGGTCGTTGTCACCGCATATGTTAAAAGAAACATTCCTTTCTGTCATTTAGTAAAACGCTTCGTAGACAAAGATTCCTTTTGTATAAAATTAAAAGTCAAAGGGGTTTATACACAGTATAAAATGAAGTTGTGTATAAAAGAAAACATGCCTCAATGAAAGGAGATTGAGACGAAGTCCCTTACTTCGTGTCCGACTTGACTCGATCATTCTTTAACATCCTAAATAATAAACATGAGTTAATTTATACTTGCTTAAGAACCTTTTTAAATTTCATTATTACATTTATATCACTTATTACCATGTTATAAACATTATTTTATCATTTATGTTAATAATGTTTGTTTTGTCGATATTTGGTTCTTAAGTCGAAAGTAGACTTCTTACAATTACATGTTGTTCGTGTGGTCAAAGGTTCTTTATATCCAGAATGATATTCATGATTTTGATATCATATATATCATATATATCCAGCATATACATGTATTTATAATATAACATAATCATTTAGAGGTAATAAATGAAATGCACCGTTCATTGAGACTGTAAGCCGTACGTACGCATGAAGGCTACTTTCATTTCTATGTCATATTAATGGAATTAAAACTAAATGAGAGGTATGTATATTTTAATTACAGAATAATATTAATCATTTATATGTAACATAAATCATATATAATAACTTTAAATCCATCCTTTATACGTCCCACATATGGCATTAACGAATCAAATCACTTTGAGGGGGTGGTAGTCCACACTTCCTAAAATGAAGATATCACGTATACCCATAATGGAAGCCATAAAGGTATACAAAAAATGAAAAATAAAGAATTATAAGGAAAAAATAAACATTATATATATCATATATGAATATAGTGACATCTTAATGGCCACCATTAAAGGTGTTAAATGAAGATTGAACAATCATCGTTTCGTGAGGCAGAAATTCGCCAACCATAGAAACAGTATGTTCTATAACCATTAGATGCAGGTGTGTGTAGGTGTAGCTAGAATCCTTCTTATAAAGGCATCCTATTATATTGAAGATAATGGATTTGTTACAAAATAAATGAATAAAAAGAGTATAGGGTGTTGCAGAAGCAATATAAAACATAAGAACATAAGAGAAAACACTGCCTTTAAAATGGGTAACTCCTTTTGTTTATAGCTCAAAGGCTTCCTTGGGAAGACTTCTGCCCAAAGTGAGGATTCTAGGAGTAAAATAGGGACGTGGAGAGACAAAAAGAGCAGAGATTTTCCAAACCCAAGGCTTGAGATGTGTGGCTAAGGAAGTAGAGGTGCGGGCCTTTTATAAGAGGAGAGGAGGGGCACTCTTGGAAACTTAAGAAAAGATACTTTATTATAAAATGATTTTCGAATAACAATGGTCCCACAAGTATATATTTCGAGGATAAGGTGATAAGAGTTCAAAATACACCCATCCAATTGGTTTTTGATATGTTTAGGTCTTATATTTTACATTATCTTTTCATTTTATTTAAATCGTTAAATAATGAGGTAATAGATGCATCATCATGGTGCTATAAATAATTTAATTTATTTAATGTCTAAAAATTAAAAAAAAATATCATGATGTAGGAAATCGTTTTAGATTTCTAATGAATATTTATAGTCAAAATTACGACTTGTATAACCCCATTTAAAAATTGATTTAGTAAAACATCTCATGTTTGTGACATTTTTTTGGACTTTAAATAAGAAGATATTAATGTCATTTTCCTACCAAAGTGGCTCCATGGGGTCCCCATGTTGACCCATGGATTGTCTTGGTCGGCCATGACACATTCAATAAGGGTAGGACATGTGTCTAGGTTATTTCATATTATTAAAACATTACTTTTACCTTAAACTACACTAATTACCTCTAATCGCGATTAATAAACATAAAAGTTACTATTCACCAAAAATATTACTCCCATTGAACCATATATTACTTCTTAATGAAAACCATGTATGTCAGATTTTTGAAATTCAAAACACAAAAGTGGTAAATATTCATTTAAACGAAAAATCAGTTTTTTAAGTACCACTTAATGATGTGAAAGTGAAAATCCTAAAATAACAGTCAACGTACGCTCAAGAAGCATTGGGAGATTCCATTCTAAGAATAACCTCAATCACTGTCATCTTGAGGATATATAAAATCCAGAGGAAGTGGAACACACCAACCTTAAGAGGTTACTCCATACACTTTAGTACCTAACCTATTCTAAATACCCATGGTCTTCCTAGTATCAAAACACCCTCTTAATGTAAAATAACAAGAACAATGATTTTTACCACCTATGAAGAGTTAAAACGGTGAGAGTCACCTATATCGAAAAGAGAATATGAAATAGTTAAAGCTACTAAGATCGTACCTCTCACCATAGATTGTAAATTATCCTTCTTTGTTGGGTCTGTTGCACTGCAAATGTCTGGCATTTATGACAACCTTGTGACCCTACCTTGCTGCCCTAAGCTGATCAACCATGCTGCCTCTAAGAACTCGGTGTCTAGAAACCATGGCCATGACAACCACTACCCCGTCCTGACCATCCAGGACTGCTCCGGCTCCCATCATAATGTGGATATAATGAACCTACTTCTAAACCTAACAATGTAGTAGACCCCTACCACTCCTTACAAGAGGGATGGTCTTGCAAAACTGTTATATGTGCCCCATAAAAATGAAAGCTCGACACTTGATTGGGTCACCATCACAAATATTTTACATATGGCTTCACCTACTACACTGATTGAAAAACACCAAGATGCCTCCACCCACAACGAGACAAGAACACACATCTAGTGAATCCTCATAATGATGCTTCCTACCTAAGGACAAATATCAACTAATGAATGAAACAACAGTCCGTTGTTTTGTACCCCAATATTACCTATGGTTTTACTCTATTATTTTCACCTGATTCGCAATCTCAGTGATAGAAGGTAACCTAAACAAGTTGAAATGAGATCTGATATCATGTCTAAGACCTTATTCGATGCACACCAATCTTAACAACTCATCAGTAAGATACATCAGAACCAAACACTATATATATGTAAAGTGTGTTGAGTATTCAATAATGGGCATTGAGCATTGCTCTATATGAAAAAACATAGTAGCCATCTTTTCTCGTAGTGTTTTGCATTTAATGTAGTCATATAATCTGGTTTAGAATTCATCCATACCCACATTCTACATATAATAATCCTATTTCAAAATTTCACACTAGGGAATTACCTCTCCACATAGCATATAATTCATGATCTTGACCCTCTTCTCCAGATGCGTCTCCAGATGCTAAAAAATTGCTAACATGGCCCCTTGACATGGATCTAAAACCTATGGTCCACCGTCACCATAAAAATGGTGGAGGATGCTGCTACTGGAACACCCATTTCAACTCATTTATAGTTCAGACTGGTTGTGAAGCACCCTAGAAATTCTGAATCTAGGGATAGAAACCCTCACATAATTGTCCCTCATCACCTGTGTTCAGAACATCCTCTGGTGCCACGTCTAGCACTATTGCGGTATCAATCAGCAGTTCATGGCCCATCGTTTCTAATGTATGATAATCTCATCCATCGAGACATACCACTAAGGGAAATTGTGGTGACATATATCTACAATACCAAGTGCATGCCTAATGAGGTAACATCCTCAATGCACAAATCTCAAAAGCATAGTACATGTCAAAAACCTCCTTGAAGCTATGTCAAATCCTCAACCTTCTCCTAAAGCCTAGACTATAAACGGAATTTCCAACAAACCAATAGAAACGATTCCTCTCACCCACTCAGATGCCTGGTCTTGGTCGTGTTTATATTAATTAGTTCATATTTCTATTTCCATTCAAGATCACATTTTGTCATCCAAGAAATTATACCAAGGGTTTTCCAATTTCCAAATCCCTTAGTTCCCATAAAACCTCATGAACCCAAAACATGTCTGTCATTCAAACGATACATGTAACAAGTTAATTTAATATTTTAATTCCATCAATAAGTCATTTAACAATTAATATGAGTCCATACTCCCAGTGGATAGAAATATGACATCACACCTTTATCTGATGCACCCAACTAACACAACAAAATTCACATCTACCACATCAACTATCATAACATCATTCAATATCTAATGAATCCTAGATGGAATTACATAATACAATAAATGTGATTCAAAAAATTCTATATGATGCATGATATGAAACAACCTCATCTCATCGAGTTAATAGAGAAATTAACCACAAAAATTGCATCAATAGTAATAATAGAAATCAAGTGCATCACCCAACGGTGAAATAGAATCCACTATAATAGTAAAAATCTATAAAATCAGAACTCAATTAGAGAAAATTTGGATTTTACCTATATGCTGGGTAGCTAATCCTAGGAAAAAATTATTACCATACACCATTTTCTTCTTATCCCTGTCTAATGATACCAAACAGTAAATTAAATAAGATAATAAAACCCTCTGATAGCACTTTATGACGTCCCGAACTCAGATGCTTCCCGAAAGAGTGACCCAAGCCCATTTGGTCACGAAGACTCAATCAAATCTTCCCAAGCACCAGACGCTACCTACTAGTAGTGAGGTCCTAGGTGAGTTATTGGAGAGAATATTCACTCAATACCAGATTATCATAGAGGAATTTAGAGACATATATTAAATATAGATTGATAATAAATAAGTAGACAAATGAGAGTATTACAATCATGAATATACATATCAATAACAAGATGTGTCTCATGTAAAAAATGATGTAGACTGTACAAGTATCTAAAAAGAATCTAGAATAGTACATGGAAATACGATACAATACAAGTATCCCAAAAAAGAATAAACGACTAAAAATGTATCCTAGGATCATAAGCCTTAGCATGGTCATATGATCCCCTTATCCAATGCCACAATAAAAAACATGTAATATGATGCTTTCCCCTATCATCACCTGCAACCATAAAATCTATTTGGGTCCCTAAGGAGGCCCAAATATGGTGTGAGATAAACATCCCAGTAGGAAACAACCCAGGTTTATTAAATTCTAATTGAAATTCTAAAAAGGTCATAGCATTTGTAAAAAACTGGTTAGTAAACATGTATTCACGACCCATAAGTATACTACAATAAGTAAAAGGGAACATCCCCTTAGGGTCTCCTACAATAGAGATTGAACTCGTAATAAGAAAACTATATCCAAGAAAACGAGTCAAATGGCCATGTCATACATCCATCGGTATCATGAAACATGTATCCACGCTATATAGATAAGTAAAGTATCCAACATCCATACTGTATAGTAATGTAGCATCCCACGACCACACCTTATAATGAAGAGAATACTTGAATGGATAGATCCAAGGTGTCACCAGACCAAGACATCAAAATAACATATCTAGACCACAAAGGGCAGGATCCATGAAGAATGTCCAAGACATCTCATCGAGTCCCATGGGCATCCCTGCTGGAAACATGTTACGACATTGGTTGGGGTCCTAGGAAAATGGTAATAGAATTCCCTACATGGCCCAAGAAAGCTGGATCCAAGGGGTAGTAAGGCTCGAGGAATCCCACTGAATCAAGACCCAAGGGGTAGAGTCTTCCTGAGGCATCCACCACCACAGTCCAGATCCATGGAGTGTAGTCCAAGACATCTATCCAACCATTCATCAAGCATTCAATCATTCAAAATTAAATATTCATAAACAAGTGAGTATACCCACTCACATCACCATGAATCCGCAATGAGTATACCCACTCATGCAAACCATTTACCATTTACAATTCACATGGGCCTACCCTCTAATATTATCCATTTAGAATTCATATGGGCCTACTCACACATATTATCCATTTAACATGCCTTTAACCATTTTATATAGGTATACCCACCCATATCAACAAATTTCATTTAAGCTAAGCTATCAAAATATGTACGGTGTCACAAGATAACAATATTCAAGGAGGAATCACATCTCTTTAATAAGATAATCAAGCAAGAAAACATTATAGGGACTCCCCTAACTATTCCAGCATAAGAAAACACCCCTTGGGTGGTTTAAACAGGCATAAATAGGTTAAACCCTAAAAGGCGCACCCCATGGGTGACCTTGAAATGAGAAACGAGAGCCAACACACCTAAACGGAACCTATAGTCAACCTTACTAGGTCCAATTACATCTACAAAAAGATACTCGCTCAAAAGTGATACCTCTCTAGAAAGTCTGACGGATGGAATATCGGCTGAACGCCCAAAAAACTCAATGAAAAGATAAAAAAAAGTATAGAACACCTACCTCACCTCGGTATTGGATATATCGTCCAGTCTAAGTCTTCATTCATACAGGTTTGGGAGAAATCTAAAGAATAGATATAGAATGGAGTATTATGGCATATGATCCAAAATCCAAATAGCGTTGTCATTGTTATGAAGAATAAAAAACATATAAAAATGAACATATGCCTTACTGATGTGGATCCATAGAGAAGATTGGTGATCAAAATAGAGATCAGATGGACGAACGGCTCAAAACCTACATTAGGTGCCAAAGGTGAGAGAAATGGGAGGCCCCCGGGGTGTGGGAGAAGAAAACCCTATTGGGGGTAAAAATATAAAACAAATGTTAATTTAATATTAAAAAACACACAGTAGGGTTTCAGAATTTACCTGCATTGTTTCCCAAACTGTGATGAAACTCTTCATACCTCTCTGCCTAAGAGTGGAACTTTTCATTAAGGTTACCCCACATGGTTGGACTAACCGTGTGCAGGCTATGCAAATTTTCTCTACCCAAAAACCTATATTTTCAGGCCTCTCACATTTTTAGGACTAACCATGCATATGCAATGCAAAAACTGTAAAACATGTCATTTTTAGCACAAAACATGGTTTCAAACTCCAAACAAGCCCCTTACACCTAATAATAACTGGGGATGAAGTTAAGAATTCACATAAGGCTATAACCAGGCATTTAAACTGAAAAGAAAAGGAGTCGTACCTTCTACTAAAAACCATTTCCTTATAATTTTAAGGTGATAGACTACAACTCATATTGAATTATTCCCTTTAGATGTTTTGGGGAGTCTGATGAAAATATCCATGGTATTATTTTCCCATTTTCTATGATGGTATGGGTAATGGATATTATATCCCATTATAATTTTCCTCTCAACCTTAGCTTTCTAACACTCAATGAAACATGACAAACACTCTATGATATATCTCTTCATTCCATCCCACCAAAAATAATATTTTAAATATCTGTATATATTCATACTATATAATGAATAGAGAATAAATAAATGTGGGCTTCCTCTAAAAACTCCTTATTTAAATCTCGTATTTAATGAACACATACATGGTTTTTAAACCTCATCATTCCATCAGGGTCAAGGGTAAAATCAGAAGCATTTTTTACCTTATTTCACAAATCTAAATTGTTATTCTATACATATTCAATAATGACATGGATAGTTGGTTGAACATTTATTTGAACAATATATATTTTCTCTACTTAATTTGTGAATTATAGCTTTAACCATTAAAATTTTAGAAATATTTAATTTCTTGAGTACCTCTTCATGTATAAGATATCTTGATCATTTAGAATCAATGAATCAACCACTTTTTATGCATTTATTTGGTGGTAATATATTGTGAACCATAATCCTTAATCATCTCAAACCATCAACTATATTCCATATTCATATCCTTTGATGTGAATATATATCTTATATATTTATGATGGATATATGTAAAATTATTTTACCTATAATGATAATTCATCCATTTTATTAATAAAAAATTCTACAACTAATTCCAAATCATGAGTTGGGAAATGTTTCTCGGGAACCTTCAATTTTCATGATGTATAAGCTACAAACCTATCATTATTCATAAGAAATCATCATATTCCCTAATTGGATGTTGTAATATAGGTTCAAAACCCTTATACACTATAGAAATATGTCTTAATAGGTGCACTAAAAAAATATTATCTTCAATTCCTTGATATTTTCCTCACATTAATTTATCTAGCGGAACATGCCTCCCTTCCATGTTAACATGGTGAGTGCATTAGATATCCATGAAAGCCTCTCCTCAATTAATTGAAAATATCTTAATAAACCTAGAAAAATATGGATGTCCTTTATCATGGTTAGTCTAGGACAAAATTCAATAGCCTCTATCTTTCATCGATATGTTAATATTCCCACTATTGTGATTATAAAACGCTAAATGAATCTGTCTTCAATAATAATTCACAATTTGTGAATTTTTCATTTAGATTATCCTTCACTAGGGTCTTTAGTAAATTCAATAGGGATATATTTT
The DNA here is from genome assembly GCA_963277665.1 of Viscum album. Lineage (NCBI taxonomy): Eukaryota > Viridiplantae > Streptophyta > Magnoliopsida > Santalales > Viscaceae > Viscum > Viscum album. The sequence continues at coordinate 192,950,123 of OY728126.1, forward strand.
CACATCCTTTCCCTTTTACAATATTATAATACCACATATAAATATTTACTCTCACTGATCAAGGTAATCTCTATATTCACTTTTCATTAAATTTGTGATGATAACGTGGGAATAGTAAGACCAAATGGCAACACATTATATTCATACTGTCTATAACTTTAATGGAATGATGTCTTATGTATATACAAGTTCTTGAACCTAAATTGATGATATACAAAATGAATATCAATCATGGATAAGAATTATTCTCTATGAATCTGATCAAATAAGTAATCATATAAGGTAGAGGATACATGTTCATTATTATGATCTTGTATGGTTCCCGATAATCAATACTGATACACATAGATCTATATTTATTTTTTAAAAATAGTTTTGGTGAACCCAATGTTGACACAATTGGACAAATTAATACCTTTTCAATACTCTCTTAATGTTACTTCTTCAATTCTAGAAACTCAATTATGGCCATTCTATAAGAAGTCTTCAAAATATGAATGGAACTAGGTAAGAGTTTAATTGAGAACTCAACAAAAAGTTTTAGTGGATCTCTAGTCAAATATATTGGAAATAAATCACAAAACTCCAAAAAAATAAGAACATAAATGATGTTGAGTTTCTCCCCAAACATCTAAGATAAACACTCCTCCTAAATGGGAATCAAAACACATTTAATTGGTTTTATTTCATTTAGAAGTTCATATTTATCATCATAATGATATATGATCAAAGGTTGGTTTTAAATATCCAAGGTGAATTCACCACCTTGGTAATTGATGTGGGATTTACGTAGTTAATGGAAATCCAATCATAAGATAAAATCATATTCAACATGAGGGATAAAAAAAGATTTATTTGAAGTGCATTCTCCCAAACATAAAATAGAGAGTAATCATGTACTTAAGATGTGTTCATCATACCATTAGGGGTTTTCACGTATAATTGTACATATAGTAATTTTTATTTCCTCTTGATACTCTTATAAAATTCTTCAGATATAACGTAATGGTTATATTTAAATTGAAAAAAAGAAATTAGTGGTTCTAGAGTGGATGGTCAGTATAAATTTCACCATGTCATTATCTAACCCCTCACCAAAAATATCGATCACATGATATTTCCATTTTTCTCTTAGCTAGGCACGTTTCTAAAATCAATCATCACCATAAAGATTCATATTTGGGGATTGGTTATCATAATACATGTACTCCTTACATTAGAAACAATGTAGTTTGGGTGATGAATTTTGTATATTTTTATCTATATTTTGATAATTAGATATATTTTCCAATCACTATGATGCTAGATTGAATGATTAACCTCACTTCCACACTTTAAAAATTTACTAGTTCCCATAAGAAAATTTCTCATATGTTAACATCCATACATTGATCAAGACTAATCTACTTATCTATGAGGGTTTTAGTGGTTCCTTTGAAATAAATCATCCATTTATTTTCAGAATCACAAGGTTAATGAGGAAGTATAATCACAATTTCATCATTGAGATAACATTGAACAATTTTTTCAAAGTTAGTAAATTTTTTATGGATAACACCATTCATATTCTTGGTTTTAAGCCACCGAAGATTCGATCAACCTTACATTTATGAGGGATGACAATTCAATAAGCATACCAAGCATGTCTTGTAAAAATCTCCTCATAGATACCGATATATTCCCCATAATTATTCATTATATCAATGAATTTTTATACATTTTTTATTAGAGATACACAATACATACTTATTATAAAATATTTTGTTACTCATCCCACTATATTGAGCCAATTTCATCATGTTTCCTTGTTTTATGTATTATATTCCACAATTGATCATCATTTACACCCAAATGATATACAATCAAAGTCAAATTTTCATGTTCTAATGATTCGGTAATGAAAAATATATTTTTAGTGGTACTCATCCATTACTAAGAAAATAGTATATTAGTGGAACCAAAAAAAAAATATAGGAATGTCCACCTGAAGGAATGAAAAAATATTGTTCCCTCGTTTTCTTATTTGGAATCTCATCATGATTTATGGATTTTAAAATTTGTTTCATCATAGAAATTATATTTTTCATTTCATATACCATAACATTTGGCAACTCAAGAGGGAAATAAATTCATTTTCCATCACACTAAGAATCAATTCTGTTTCTTTAGGTTCTATCCCTTGATTCAAACCCAAAAATAGTTTAACCAATAATGATCAAAGACAGGAACCAAATAATAATGAAAAATCTCTTATTGTATTTCTAAATCATCACACCTTCTTTTCAATATATGATACATTAAGAAGAAACTAGTGTATTCATGTTTATTATACATTGAAATGATTCCTGATGGTTTATATTTTTTTTGATTTTATAATGAATATACCTCAGGAGTTTCAAACCAGTGTGATGTAAGACCAATTGTGATATAATATGTAAAAATCTGGTCAATCCCGATGCTATTTTTTTGGAGTTATTACCCCTAAGTACATATGTCTTAGAACTAGATCCATTTTTAGTATATGTACATATATTTAATAGCATGAAAACAACCCAATTTATCATTTACCAATATTTTATGATATTTTTCTAAACATGGAAATGTTTTATCGTTCTCACAGAATTTTTCTCAAACTAATTTAAAATGGTTAAATAAAAATTTCTATAATACCAACATCAAAGAATTCAAACTTATCAAACAAAATTATTAAATATTTATATAATAATATTCAATACATTATGTAATGTTAAATTCTATAATCTTTTACGTCTCATGAAGTTGGAAAGATGAACACATAAACAACAATTCATTAAGTGAGTTATGCCATCTCCCACTAGGTTATTCATAACCATAGCCCTTAAAATACATATCATAGACAATAACTGTCATTATAACATGGGGAAATGAAAGATAATAAATTGTGATATTAGATTTTATATAATGTTAATTAAAGGATATAATAATATATCCTGAGTAAAGGGGTATGATAACACGAGGATAAAATTTTAAAACAATTCCCTTCATAACATAAGTCAAAAAATTTATTCATGGATTAAAAGATGGATTTTAATTTAAAAAAATCATAATTTAATAATATAACATGATCCATGAGAACATACCCTTGGCATAAAGCATAAATGTGTTTCATGTTACTAAGATTAAGAAATTATTTCCCTAGTAGTTCAAGTATCACGTCCAATACTATCACAGTGCAATGGGATAACTCCCCAAACTATCATAGTTGTCAAGGTTCACTCAAATTACTATCATAATAGACATTATTTCTAAATTATTTAGGTTTACTCCCTATTCTAGACCTTTTTATCTAAGGTGGTATCAATTTTTACCCAATTCATTGGAGGGATATATAGATACCACCCATCACTTTATAAAAATAATAAATATGTTCGCCATGATAGTAAAAAACATTTATCATATCCAAAACCATGGAAATAAATGGGATTCATAAAAATTTCATCAATGAATTATGTATAATAATGAAATATATTTCATAATAATTTTATCATTTCATGAAATCATAACTATTGGGAAAAAAGTGGTGTTCATAAGTATTTTATCATGATATAAGCTGTAGAAGAAAAAGGGTTTACATAAACATCTTTTCATCATAAAAATAAACAACTTAGAAAAATAATAATAATGGAATCCTTGTATCATATATCTAGTAAATAATAATTACATAAAATTATGTCATCCTAGAAGGAAAATTAGTTTAAAATAAAAACAAAACAGAGCGTTTCTTGTGGAAGATATCCTTTCATTTATAATCACCATTCTAAAATTAAAAATCCATAAAATAATATGAAAGTAAATTTTTTTGAATATAATATTGATAACATATAATTTATGATTTATATAAAATAATGGTCCTGATATCTGGATGTTTTTTTCATGTTATAAACATTAAAACAAAGATTCATTTCAAATTTTCAGTAAAATTGGACCATTCATTTTTTAGAAACTAACACAAATATTCCAATCAATAAATTTTTCATAATTACAAACATTGGTAAATATTTATTTAAAAAATAAATTTTTTCTAATTTTAAAACCATTTTTTATAACACTATATTAAAACAAGGTTTTGGATGAAAATTGTTTTTTTGACAAAATATAGAAAATAAATATGATTTCTAAAAAAAATTATCAATAAATATTAATTTCGTGATATGATGAAAATGAAAGGAAAAAATGTATTTTCATGAAATAAATAGAGTAGAATAAAATCTGTGAATTCCTTTTTGATATAGATAATAATACTCTATCATTGGAAGCATAATCATTAGCAGTACCAATAAATAATGAAGTTGAATGATAAAAACATTACCAGTTTAGTAAAATTGAATCGTAAGGCCACATGAAATAATAGCACTACCAAAAACATAAAATATCATTAGTGTAGAGACCCAACCCCCGAATTCTCTGAGCTGGTGTCATACAACAATTATAATAGAATAATATATAATTAAATCATGTCAGAAAAGACCATAAATTTTATTTGTATTGGTAAACTATTTACATAAACGAGTATTGTTTTAAAAATGAATAAAATAATTAAAAAAGAAATTTTACCCCTTTTGAGTATAATAATGTAATTAAATATACTATATCCTTTCATTACTCTCTTAGCACACTTTTGGAAATCATTGGGAAAGGAAGCATAATAATGGTTATCTCAAATGCAATCTAAGTGTAGAGTTCAATGAAAGAAATAATGAATCAATGAGAATAATTATTATGGAATGGTAATAATTTTTGACACATGTCATTTAATCAATAAAATGATAAAGATGTGCGTAAAATATATGGAAATTCATGTATTTGAAAATAAATTCTATATAATTAATGAAATTATAGTTAAATGAGTCCATAAATATGTATATATAATAATCTCATTGATAATAATAATAATAATTGATTTCTCAATAAATTAAATTCTTAATTATTAGACATCATGTATTTGGAACATAATCCACTTCCATTACGTCCTTCCACATGAAGGTTAAGTACTTTGGTATAAACCTGTCTATTCTTCTAAGAAACAAACTTAAATGGGTTTTCACTATCTAATTTAATCTCATGATATTATCGATGCATTGAGGGATGTAATTTAAATATTCCCCAACCCATTGGTATTTAATTACTTTTTCCCTAACATGTACTAATTTATTTAACATGTCCCCAACCAGTATAGTGCATTTCTAAATCATTCCTCATATATTGAATTAGCAATTAAAATAAACAAAGTTCCTAATAAAATATATTTATTGATTAATGGGTAAAAAATTATCAGTAATTCCCCATTCAATCAATTAATTTTAAAAGTAAAAAAATATATGTCAAAATGATATATTATTTATGAAATAATCATATCCAAGATAAATTTTATGTATAATTTGTTTAAATTCAATATTCAATGATCATGGGAAATTTATTTTTTCAAGGAGACAAAAAGGAATACAGATAGTGAATTTCAACACTATACTTAGTCAATGAAATCATAAACTATATGAAAGAATAATAAGGATGGTACGAAAACCCAATATCTAAAGTGGTGTAAAATAGGGTTATTATCATTGATGAATGAAAACATTATCAAAATATCCTTTAAAAAAATTTCTTGAGGAAATTATACATTTAATTTTTTTAAACATATATTTTAAGATAACTTTTATAAAATTTTATTTAAATATTAACATTTTATTATTTGGAAGGAAACTATGATTAAACAATGGTGGGTAAATCTCTACATGTCGTATAGGGTAAAGCCAACATTCCTTTTGCATAGTAAAATGGTTTAAAAGGAGATGTTTAGAAAGAGACAATAATTTTCCTTCGAATATATTTTTTAAAGAACAAAAAGTGAAAATTTTCTTTGATAAATCATCTTATAATGCTATATTTTTTTGATGTTTTTTAGATAATATGGTTTTAATAAAGAAATAGGTTCTCTGAATAAATATGAAATTAAGTCATGTCTTTATAAAAACACTTTCTAATGTATTTGGCGTACACATAGTGGAAAAATGGGAATATTACTTGGTAATGGTCATGAATAACCTTATGAGAATAAAATTTATGTATTTATCAAAATATTATTCAATAATTTCCTCTCATTTAAATTAAACTATAAACAATACCAAAAAATGAGATTGTGATGTAAACCCATGATAATACCATTATATAGATGTGAGAATAAATCTATGAAGAAATTATGTTTGTAAAATATAAATATTAAAGAAAATAAAAATAAAATAATATATATTAAAGGTCTATTACCCATGTAATGTTATAATATGAATGACCATGAGTAAGTAATATATCCTAATGAAAGGAATCATGTTACGAAATTCTTTACCACATGGTAATTGGTACATCAACCCTACTTAGAGGAAATATTTCAAATTAAGATATAAAATTACATTAATATAAAAATTAAAGATATAATATATCAAAATGGGTATTATACAAACAACCTAAAAGAAGTGGTGAAAGAGATATTTATCACATAGATGTAAAATAGTGGCAAATAAATATTACCTTACATTTCATTTAGGTTGAACATAATTTAACATCTTTATAATAGTTTTAATGATTTTAATAACTTATTTAGGAAACATATTATAATTTATGATATCATATATTATCTTCCTATAATAACTTATTACTTATTTGTTAATAATCATTCATTATTTTCACTATTTTACCTGTAAATTTCCTCATTTTTCGGGTATGTTTTAACATGCTATTTTTGTTCTTTGTATGTAGATAATTATTTAATAATATCAATATTTTAAAAAATTATTTAATTATCATGTATCTTTATTATATATTTATTTATAATAATCCATAATATTTGGATATAGGAAATGATATTCATCGTTCTAGGAGATGGAAGGATGAATGTATAAATGAACGTTCTATACATTTCCTTGTCATATTTAAAATAATGAATATTAAAAGGTATATATTTATAATTTAATTTTAGATTAATAATTATTTAATATATTTAACATAGGTTTATTAAAACCATCCTTTATACATTGATTGTATACTATGAACGAATCACATCGCTTTGAGGAGGTATAAATCCACAATTCCACCAATGATGGTTACAAATTAAAAAAAATTGAAAACATCATGAAAGGTATTATATAATAATTAATTAAGTATAAATATATTATACATATCATATATAAAACATAAAAATATCATTTCCATCATTATTTATTACCATGAGGGGTGGTAAATAAAAAAAGGAATCAATATTGTTTCATGGGGCGGTAGTTTGATGTACATGAATGATAAGTTCATTACACATTAAATGGAAGAGTGTGTAAGTGTAGGTATAAACCATAATATAAGAAAATATAATTATATTTTGGATACATGTTTTATTAAATAATTAATGAATATGAAGATATGATTAGGTGGAGAATAAGAATAAAACAACAGATCTTGGGGAAGGTTGTGAGCACTTATTCTAGTAACTCTTTTTGGTTTTCACCAAAAGGATTCATGGGTATTCATTCATCCTAAGGTGATTATTCTATGACGAGGTGAAAAATGTTTAAGATCAATTGGGATAGATCATGGTTAGGCCAATGTGTCTTGAGGAATGTGAGGAATCTGTTGGGGTGAGTGCCATTTTATAGTAGAGGTAGAGTGGCGTTCTAGTAAATTTTTTTTTAAAAATCCATGCCACATGTAACATCCAAAGAAATTAATGAATAATATATTTTCTTATCTATGTCTATTTATGAATTCGATAGTGTTTTAAGAGGTTTAAAATGAGAAAAAATCCAATCATAAGCATGGAATACTCTAATATTTTTAAAAGATTATTTTACTGCCTTTTGATGGAAACCATTTTTAAATAAAACTTTTGACAATTTTATAAGCTCTATTTGTAAAAATAAACTTATTATTTATGATTGGGACATTGAAATTTACTTTGGATAAATTTTTGATATTTTTCTAACAATGTTCATTTTTTAATGAATACTGAAAAATACTGCATTTTACTTCAAAACTGCTTTTTCATCTAATTTAATTATATGGCTAGATTAACTTTTTAATTTGTTTTAAAGTATAAATAGAATATATTTTTACCATTCAATCCAATGGTGGTCATTATAATTAATTTCACTTTTGAATTGGGTATAAACAAGTGCCAAACGTTTCATAGATATTGTTTCAAAAAAACCCGCTATTTGTTTTGACAATGGGAATTATTTTAAAATTAATTATTTCAATTTCCATGTATGGATTTTGGTAAAATGGATTCAATATTCGGAATCATAGTGTCCAAATTATGTAATTAAGACTCTTGTTTTCGGACATTATGAATAGTAACGATGGTAATTATCTATAATTATCGTCATTAATTAGTAATCTGGTAGTTAAGGATAATAAAATAATATAATAATAATAACAAATGACCCCAAAATGTGTCCTAATGAAAATGTTTGTGTCATGTCCGACCATGGGATGCCTTTTTCCAAACTTAGGGACCCCATGGGATGACTTTTGGGTGAAAGTGACACTTTACCATTTTATTTTTAAAGAAATGAGAATATCACTAAAGAATGTATCACCTGAGTAAAACATTTTTTTTTACTGTGTAAATGATATCTTAGACTATAAATATTAATTGGAAAGCTGAAAATATTTCCTACATCATAGTATTTTTTTATAATTTTTTGACATTAAATAAATTAATTTCTTTATAACATCATGATGATGCAGCGATTATCTCATTAATGAACGATTTAAATAAAATGAAAAGATAATGTAAAATATAAGATTTAAACTTGTCAAAAACCTATTTTATGACTATATTTAGAAACCTTATCACCTTATCCCATATATATATCAATTTGGGACCTTTTAAATCTGAAACTCATTTTAATATAAAGTAACATTTCTTGACTTTCCAAGAGTGCCCCTCCTCCATCTTATAAAAGACCCCCACCTCTACCTCTTTACCCACACCTCTCAAGCCATTGTCTCAGCCAAAAACTGCTCATTTTATCTCTCCAAATCCCTATCTTCATCCAAGAAGCCTTACCTTAGGCATAAATCTCTCCAAGAAACCCTTTTGTTACAAACCAACTAGAGTTTCCCTATTTAAAGGTAAAGTCTTCTCTAATGTTCTTTTGTTTTATTTTGCTTATCCAACCCCATAAACTCATTTTATTCATTTATTTTGTAACAAAAATAGTATCTTAAATATACTAGGATTTTTTTATAATATGTATTCTAGCTACAATTACACAAACCTACATCTAATGGTTAAAGAGCATATTTTTTCCATGGATGGCGAATTTCTGCCTCACGAAATGATGATTGTGCAATATTCTACTAACACTTTCAAAGGTGGCCATTAAGATTTCACTATATTTATATATGATATAAAATATGTTTATTTTTTCCTTAAGCTTCTGTATTTCTAATTTATGGCATACCTTTATGGTTTCCATTATGGGTAAACACGATATCTTCATTTTAGGATGTGCGGACTACCGCCCCCTCAAAGTGATTTGATTTGTTAATGCCATATGTGGGACGTATAAATGATGGAGTTAATTATATTATATATTATATTATAATGGAATTATAATATAACTTTATATCATTAGGATTCCATTCCATAAAATATGAAATAGAAATGAAAGTAGCGTTCATGGGTACGTACGGCTTACCGTCTCCAGGACGGTGCATTTCATTTCTTACTTCTAAATGTTATGTAATATTATAAATGCATGTATATACTAGATATATATGATATATGTTATATCTAAATAATGAATATAATACTATATATAATGGATATTTTACCACATGAACAACTTGACATTATAATGAGTTTATTTTTGACTCTAGTACGAATTATCGACAAAAAAACCATTATTAACCTAAATAATTACATAGTGTTCATAACATGGTAATAAATGAAATAAAAGGAATAATGTACTTGAAAAAGGTTCATAAGAAAGTATAAATTAACTCAAGTTTGTTATTTAGGAAGTTAAAGAACGATCGAGTCAAGTCGGACACGAGATAAGGGACTTCGTCTCAATCCCCTTTCATTGAGGCATATTGTGTTTTATACACAACATTATTTTATACGGTGTATAAAACCATTTGAATTTTATGTCTATTCAAAAGGAATATTTTTTATATGAATCATTTTACTATATGAAAAAAGTAATGTTTTTTTATCGTATGTATGCGGCGACAACGACTTCTCCGCCGCCGTGACCATTATTTGAGTTTCGGTTTCATCTATAAGCCATAACTTGTTTTTTAATGAAAAATAAATTCCTTGCTTTACATTTTATTTATTTCGGAATTAAATATGGTTTTCATAATGTTTTTATTATATCAATGTGTTCTATTGATATCTTGTGATTGAAATGTGGAAATGTTATGTTTCCTTTATGCATGTTTTATGTGATACGATTATGTTATGGTTGTTGGGAATTGTTATGAAGATGGGTGGTTCCATGATAAAATAAGGGTGGGTGAGCCCGATATAGCTCTCCAATGCATTGGGTAATGTGAAGGGGTTAAACGTTAAGGTTTCTCTGAAGAGATTTAGGGAATATACTGTGATGGGTATTCCAAACATAACCATGAATGTTACTCCCTATGTAAGAATGTTATGATTGGATAAAGTTACCATTATGTCTTATGATTTCTATTATCTATTAATGATTTGATGAGGTATGTTAAAATTATTTTGTTTTATGAGTAAATTATGATTTCATACATGGACTAATGTTTTCATTTCATACTTTTATATCCCTTACTGAGCTTTTTATTCTCATCCCAAGTTTTTGAAATGTTTTTCATAGGTCAGGGGAAAGGTAATGATGTGATGACAGTGTCATGGGAGTGTCAAGAAAGAATCCATGTTTTATTTTAAATATGATTCCATTGATGGATAAAACGATTACTATATTTTATGTAACCACTTTGTTTAAATGTGGAATTTAATGCATGATTTATGATCTAATTATCTAAAACACTAATACTGAAAAGATCCTCAACGTGTATTCTTGAAATAACACAAGATTAAGTAATGTTTAAGGTTGGTTCCTTATAGTTGGTATCAAAGGGATGTTTATATGAAATTATAAGTTATAATTCTATTAAATTATTACCCAAAAATTTTTTTTTTTGGTCAAATTGAAATGATATATCATTTAAAGATTACCATGTTGCTTCATCTAAGACATGTTTGTTCAGAATGGTTTTCCGTATAAGAAACAGGGAAGCAGTGCTAGGAAGGAATACAGAAGGAAATGACCTTCCAAATCATCATCCTGAGATGGTCAGAATTGGAACTGAATAGTTTGCTGCAGTAATGGATTAGTTGACTCAAGTGATAATGGTGGTGGTATCCATGCATGAGATTAGCCAGATCAACTACTGAGGAACATTTCAGTGGGGGAACATTTCATGAGGCAACATCCCCCATCATTCAGAGTATCATCTGATCCTGTGCTAGCTGAAGAGTGGATTAAATCATTGGAGTAGATTTTCGATGTCATGGGGTGTTCAGATAATCAAAAGGTTAGTCTTGAAATTTAACATTTTGAGGGTGAAGTAGATCAGTGGTGGTCAGTGGTTAAAAATATCAGGGATGCTGATGAGATTGATGCTCTTAACTGGGATGAATTGAAAGGTATGTTTCTTGAGAAGTATTTTCCTAAGGCTGTTCGACTTAGGATTAAAAAACAATTCTTGGAATTGAGGAAAGAGGATGACTCATTGGCTGCTTATGAAGAAAAGGATCACTCGATTGGAAAGGTATGCTCCAAATTTTATTCGAGACCTTGATAGTAAAATCAATCGTTTTTACTCAAGATTAAATCCAAAATATCGAAGTGCTTTAGCTTCTCATAAGTTCAAGAGTTATGAAAATATTGTTCGATGTGTTGAGAAGGTGTAAATAGAGTTTTCCGATGATCAAGTGTTCTATAAAAACCAACAGAAGAAGAGACCGAGGTGGCAGGAGAAAGGGAAGAATTCTTCAAAAAGGTCTTTTGGTAAGAAAACTAAGTTTCCAATTTGTGATAAATGTGGTAAAAGGCATACTAGGGAATGTCTTTTAAATTCTGGAAAGTGCTACCAATGTTGTAAGATGGGACATAAGGCTCTTTATTTCTCTAAAAAAGTTCAGGGTGATGGTAAGACCAAATTTGATTTACAGTTAGTGAAATGTTTCAAGTGCAATGAGATGGGTCATTGTGCAGACGAGTGTCCGACAAAGAGCTCGAGTGATGGGAAGCAGTCAGACTACAAGTAGAAAGGGGTGGTGAAATCTTTTACAACTACTTCAGCAGATTTTGGTCCATCAAATGAAGTGGTATCAGGTACTTTGTTTTTTCAGATTATTCCAGTGTGTTGTTTGATTCAGGGTCTACACAATCCTTCATCTCTGAAAAATTTTCTATTAAAAAAGAATACCATCTCAAGAAATGAATCTTGAACTTGTGGTAAAAACACCTGGGGTAAATGTTGAGGCAAAAAGAATTTATAATAATCTTCCTATCCTTATCCGTGGAAAGAACCTACTTGCAAACCATATTGTTTTACCTCTAGTAGAGTTTGATGTTATCCTGGGTATGGATTGGCTCCCTATTTACCATGTTAAGATTGAAAATAGAGGTAAAGATGTTTCTTTTGAAAAAGACATTCAGTTTTTTTACAAGAATGAACCCTTACTTTTGATAACATATCAAGAGGCTGAGAAACTTGTAAAAGATGGAAATGATTGTTACCTTGCACATATTGTTGAAAACAAAGGAACTGTTCAGATTAATAATGTGCCGGTGGTAAATGAGTATCTTGATGTTTTTCCTAATGAGATTCCTAGAATAATACCAGATCGAGATGTTGAATTTACTATTGAATTAGTTCTTGATTCTAATCCAATTTCAAAACCCCCTTATCGAATGGCTCAAATAGAACTTTTATATTTTAATGGGAAATTGAACGATTTATTAGAGAAAGGTTTCATTCGACCTAGCACATCACCATGGGGTGTTCCTGTTTAATTTGTTAAAAAGAATGATGGTTCATATTGATGATTTGTTTGATCAGCTCCAGGTAGATCAGTATTTTTCAAAGATTGATCTGAGATCGGGGTACCATCAGTTGAAGGTAAAGGAAGCAGATATTCCGAAGACCACATTTTGTATAAGATATGGCCATTATGAATTTGTAGTTATGACTTTTGGGCTAACCAATGAACCTGTTGTATTCATGGACCTTATAAATAGAATTTTCCATGAGTTATTGGATATGTTTATGGTTGTTTTCATTGAGGATATTTTGGTGTTTTCTAAAAGTAAATATGAGCATGAAAGACATTTAAGGGTTATTTTGCAAACCTTAAAATAAGAGAAATTGTGTGGGAAATTCAGCAAGTGTGAGTTTTGGTTGCAACAAATTTCTTTCCTTAGTCATATTGTTTCTAAATATGGGATAACTATTGATCCTGAAAAAACAAAGGTTTTGGAAGAATGGAAAAGTCCCACAAATGTAACCAAGATTTGTAGTTTTCTTGGTTTGGCAGTATATTACCAAAGGTTTGTTAGAAATTTTTCCCAGTTATCTACTCTAATGACTAAGCTAACTCGGAAGGGTGTTAAGTTTATCTGGAAATTTTTCCCGATTATCTAGTCCAATGACTAAGCTAACTCGGAAGGGTGTTATGTTTATCTGGACAAAATAATGTGATGATTGTTTTGAGGAATTGAAAAGAAGATTGTTGAATGCTCCAGTTTTGGCACTACCTTCCAAGAATGGGGAGTTGGTTATCTACAATGATGCTTCATTGAAAGGACATCATTGCATCCTTATATAGAATGATTTAGTAATTGCTTATGCTTCACGTCAGTTGAAAACTCATGAGGTAAATTACCCTACACAAGATTTAGAATTAGCTGTTGTTGTTCTGGCTTTAAAAATTTAGAGGCATCATTCGTATGGAGTAAAGTGTGAAATATATACTGATCACAAAAGTTTAAAGTATATATTCACTCAGAAAAAATTGAACATGAGACAGAGGAGATGGCTATAATTAATCAAGGATTATTATTGTACAATTCATTACCATCCAGGAAAATCAAATAAAGTGGCTGATACATTGAGTGGAAAAATTAATGATTCATTAACCATGTTACGTTTGGATCGTTTTACTTTGGTTAAGGATTTGATGAACATTGGCATATAAGTTTTTGGTGCTAGATGTCCTTCGGTTTTGTTTCACGTATCAGTGAAATATTCTCTATCAGACAGAATTAAGCAAGCACAGAAGCAAGACAGTGAGTTGTAGAAAAAGGTAGAGCTGGTTCCGAAGGGTAATTTTCCTGAATTCAACATTGATAATGATTGTGTTTTGAGATTTGGGAAGAGATAGTGTGTGCATTGTGATTCACAGTTGAAAAGGGAGTTGTTATGTGAAGCTCATAGTTCTCCATTTTTAGTTCATCCATGTAGTACTAAGATGTATAGAGATCGTTGGGAGTATTACTAGTGGGACGGAATGAAAAGAGATATTTCTGATTTTACTGTGAAGTGTTTGACTTATCAACAGATTAATGAAGAGTGACAGTTACTGAAAGGGATGCTTCAGCCCTTACTAGTTCCAGAGTGGAAATGAGAGAATATATCCATGGCCTTCATTGTTGGATTATCGGAGAAACCTTGAGGTAATAATGAAATTTGAGTTATTGTTGATCGCTTGACTAAATCTGCTCATTTCCTTTCTATACGAGATACTTTTTCCCAAGTTCAACTTTCCCATTTGTATCTTAATGTGATAGTCAGGCTACAGAGAGTTCCCCTCTCTATTGTAGCTGATCGTGATCCTAGGTTTACTTCTAACTTTTGGAAAGGCCTTTAGAAGTCATTGGGTACTGAATTAAATTTTAGTACAACTTTTCATCCACAATATGATGGTAAGTCAGAATGAATGATTCAAAATTTGGAGGATATTCCACGTGCTTGTTCGATGGATAATGTAACACCCCAGGTAAATAAAGAATATGAAATTTTTATATTTATCCATATTTGTGAATAAAATATTAATATTACTTTAAATGGGATGCTATGCTCGATGGCGTACCAAATACGCAACAATGAGTTTCTTGGGAAGCTTATGTTGCACTCAAATAATAAAATAATATTATTTTAAATAGTAGTTTACGCCTAGCCATTGTAATGGCAGGAATGAACAGAACTACCCACAAAATGATTATATATGTTTCTCAAATATTTTTACTCTTTACAATAAATGTTAGAGGATTAAAAATGCGAATGAATCTAATTTTTAGCATATACATTCTAATATTCTTTAAAAGGACGATTAACTGCCTTTTGAAGGCGAACCTCTTTTAAATCAACTTTTTGACATTTTTATGTGTTATATTTGACAAAATAAAATTCTTATTTAGAATCGGGACATCAAAATTTACTTTGTTTAAATTTTTGGTATCTTTCTGATAAAGTTCATATTTTAATGAATAGTGAAAAATGTTGTATTTTAATTCAAAACCTCTTTTTAATCTAGTTTATTTATATGATTAGATTGTTTTTTGGATTGTTTTTTATTAAAATAAGAATATATTTTTACCATTTAATCCAATATTGGTCATTGGAATTAATTTCACTTTGAAATAGGACTTAAACTAGTGTCAATCTTTTGATACTTATTGTTTCATAAAAACACGCTATTTGCACTGACTGCGGAAATTAATTATAAAATTAATGAATGAAACTTCTATGTAATGAATTTGGTAAAATAGACATCATTTTTTAATTCAGAGTATCAAATATATCTTAGGGTGAATTTTTGGTATTTTTCTGAAAATCTCCAATTTTTGTTGAATAGTGAAACCACAAAGTGGTGGTTACAAAATTTGATTTTTCGTTTAAATGGGACTTTACCACTTCTGTGATTTGAATTTCAAAAATCTAATTTAAATTATTTTAATTGTTATGTAAAATGTGGTTCAATTGGATGAAAATAATTTTTTATGAAAAGTAACTTTTAAGTTTTATTAATCGCGATTAAAGGTAATTAGTGTGATTTAAGGTAAAAATGATATTATAATAAAATGGAAATATATTGAAACTTGTCCTAACCCTATTGGATGAGTTATGTCCGACCAAGACAACCCATGGGTAGATTTTTGGTACCCCATGAAGCCACATGGGTTTGATAATGGCATTTATGCCTTTTATTTAAAGTTAAAATAAAAATGTCACAAACATGGTTTGTTTTACTAAAACAATTTTTACATGTGGTTATACAAGTCATAATTTTGACTATAAATATTAATTGGAAAGTTAAAAATAATTCCTACATCATATTATTTTTTTATAATTTTTATACATTAAATAAATTAAATTATTTATGACATCATGATGATGTAGCAATGACCACATTATTTAACGATTTAAATAAAATGGAAAGATAATGCAAAATCTAGGACCTACACGTGTCAAAAACCTATTGGATGGGTGGAATTAAAAACCTTATCACCTTATCCTAGAAACACATCAATGTGGGACCATTAAAATTTGAAAACCACTTGAAAATAATGTAACATTTTATACTTTTCCAAGAGTGCCCCTCCTCTCCTCTTATAAAAGGCCCCACCTCTACCACCTTACCCACACCTCTCAAACCATTGGTTCGGCCAATATCTGATCATTTTGTCTATCCACATCCCTCTACTAATCCTAGAAACCTTAACTGAAGCAGGAAGCTCTTCAAGAAACCCTTTTCGTTCAAACAAAAGGTAGTTACCCAATTTTAAGGTAACGTCTTCACTTGTGATCTTTTGTTTTATTTTTCTTATCCAACCCCCTAAACTCTTTTTATTAATTTATTTTGTAAAAAATACAGTATATTCAATATACTAGGATGTTTTTATAATAAGTATTCTAGCTACACTTACACACACCTTAATACAATGGTTAAAGAACATACAGTTTCTGTGGATGGCGAATTTCTGCCTCACGAAACGATGATTGTTCAACACTCATATAACACCTTCAAAGGTGGCCATTAATATGTCACTATGTTTATATATGATATATAATATTTTTATGTTTTACTTAAGCTTATGTATTTTTCATTTGTGGCATAACTGTATGGATTCCATTATGGGTATTCATGATATCATCATTTTAGGAAGTGCGGACTACCGCCCCCTCAAAGTGATTTGATTCGTTAATTCCATATTTTGGATGTATAAAGGATGGATTTAAAGTTATTATATATGTTGTTATACTGTAATTATAATATACCTTTATATAATTATTGTTTTCTTTCCATTAAATTATGAGATAGAAATGAAAGTAGCGTTCATGCGTACGTACGGCTTACCGTCTCCATGAACGGTGCACTTCATTTCTTATCCTCAAATGTAATGTACTATTATAATTACATATAATGGATATTTATGATGTATGATACATATAAAAGATTAATATAATTCTGGAATTAAAAATATACACATCTCTCATATAGTTTTAATTCCATTAATATGACATAGAAATGAAAGTAGCGTTAATGCGTACGTACGACTTACCGTCTCCATGAACAGTGCATTTCATTTCTTACCTCTAAATGATTATGTAATATTATAAATACATGTATATGATGGATATATATGATATATATGATATTCAAATCAGGAATGTCATTTTGGATATAAATAACCTTTGACCACACGAACAACATGTAATTGTAAGAAGTCCACTTTTGACTTAAGAACTAAATATCGACAAAACAAACATTATTAACTTAAATGATTACATAATGTTTATAACAAGTCAATAATTGATATAAAAGTAATAATGAACATGAAAAAGGTTCTTAAGCAAGTAGAAATTAACCCAAGTTTGTTATTCATGATGTTAATGAACGATCGAGTCAAGTCTGACTAGAGGTAAGGGATCCTACTCCTCTCTTTCTTTTTATGTACGCTCTTTTATGTCATTCCTTTTAAAGATAATATTTCGTGTTATTGGGATGTTATTTTATATTACTCTTACTGTAATTTTTATGTTCATATGATGAGAGACCCTATTATCTCTCATCAATCCATTTTGGAAGTTTTGAGTGGCGCCGTTAGGCTGCCGAATTTTCGCAAGAGATCTATCCTCTCTCTTTCTTTTTAAGTACTCTCATTTATGTCACTTCTTTTAAGATCCTATTTGTCATGTTAGGGGATTTTCTTTTATATTCAAATTTCTATAAACCTTATGTTAATATGATGAGATACCCTATTTGATCTCATCAATCCATTTTTTGTATGTTTTATGTGGCGTCGTTAGGCTGCCGAGTTTTCGTAATGGATTTTTCATCTCACTTTTATTCCCGTGAGATTTATGCTACATTTTCCACAATTTCCTTTGAGTGGTGTATGTACTTCCCATTATTTTACTCATTGTGTAATATAATTTCATTTATTAGTATTTATATCAACGTTCTAATGTTCTTCTTTCACAGGGTGTATGTTTCGAAAGATACCCATGTCGGTAAGGGAACCTTTCACCCTCCACTTTTTAAAAGACTTCTTTTTTCATGTCATTTAATTCACATACTATTATGTTGGAATAAGTTCTTATATATCCTTATTGATTTAAATTTTATTTCCATGTGATCAGATACCCTTTTTATCTCTCATCAACTCATTTTCTGAATTTTGTAGTGACGCCATTAGGCTGTCAAATTTTTGCAAGGGAACTTCTTAACCCAAATTTGATTCTTTGGGATAAACTTATACTCCTTGAATATGTCGTTCTATGAATATTTGTGAATAACCTCTGATTTTTTACAATTAATATCCACTTATATTTGGTGTATTCGTTTGTCACGCATAATTATGTAATTGATTTATCCTTAAACGAAGGATACCATCTTTGTAAGGGACTTCGTCTCAATCTCCTTTCATTGAGGCATATTTCGTTTTATACGAAACTTTCTTTTATACAGTGTATAAACCCCTTTTACTTTTACTTTTATAAAAAAGTAATCTTTTTCTATGAAGCGTTTTACTAAACGACAAAATGGAATGTTTCTTTTAACGTACGTGGTGACAACGACCTTTTCCGCTGCTGTGAGTATTATTTGATCTTTGGATTCCTCAACAAGACATAATGTTTTTAAAATAAAATAAATACCATATACTCTTTTATGTATTTTGGTATTGAAAATGTTTTTCATAAAGGATTCTATTTTGTCAAAATATTTAAATGATATATTGTGATTGAAATGTGGAAATGTTATCATTCCTTTATATTGGTTTTATGTGTTATAATTTTATAATGGTACTTGGAAATTTTACGAGTGGTTACGTGATAAACCATAAGACGGGTGGTGTCGTGAATACCAGGATGGGTGGTTACGTTATAACCTCCAATGCATAGTGTATGGAAATCGGCCATTTGGCTACTCCATTAAGTATGTATGGAAGTTTTCCAAATGGCTATTCCATTAAGTGATATGTGTGGACGTCGACCTTATGGTTATTCCACTTAAGTATGTTTATGTCCCAAGATACCTTTATATGTTATGTGATCTTTATATGGGTTTTATGGTAATCTTTTGGTTACAAAAGTTTAAGTAATGAACTTTTATTCAGTGAATAGTTTTTACTACTTCGAAAAGGTGGAAAGTATTACTTTGATAAAGTATACATGGTTAACTTGTTGTTTTGAAAAACTAACAGTTTTCATTCTCTGTGTATCCCTTACTGAGCTTTTTATACTCATCCCAAGTTTTTGAAATTTTTTTCACATGACTTAACGTGGAATAGGGTCAAGGATGGGATCAAGGGAAAGTCATGCAACCTAAAACATGGAACTGGACATGTTTATTTTTAAGTGTTTTTATTTTATGGGAACTTAGTAAAAGATTCTACTTTGTAATCTTTTGAGATGTAATAGTTATGTCATAATTCTATTAAACTCTAAACCTGAAAAGATCATCAATGTGTAATCTTGTAATTACTCAAGATTAAGTAAGGTTTAAGGGTGTGGCCTCATAGTTGGTATCAGATGTTGGTTTAGACATCTTTAGGGATTAAGAGTTTTTGTTAGACACGTGATTAGTCCCTATATCAATTATTTCAGTTAAATCCTCATTTTATAACTTTTTTCAGGTCATGTAAAGTCGGTTACGAATGGAATGAGAAGGATCTCAAACGACATTGCTATCTCTTCCTAATGACATGCTTGCAATAATTATTGAAAAGTCATGTTCGGATGATTGTGAAACTTTTTCTAGCATACAACTCAATTGCAAGCAGTTGTTTTGGATATCAAACACCTCCACTATACCTCGTTATCGTCATGGATCATGGGTTGTTTTTAGACAAATACTATTTTCACAATAATCTCATATTTTCAAGAAAGGTAAATATTATCAAGGTATTTTCAAATATTTTACCTTATCACAAGAATTTGAAGAATATTATGATTTTAAAGATGGTGAGGAGGAAGGAGACCCTTGCACAACCTATTTATGTTTGATTTTAAAATATAGTCTCTCAGCACATACTTATGGTATTTTAAAAGGACCAATAATAGAAAGTTTCAACTCAAATTCTGTCCGACTATTTTATAGAAATCATGTTTTATCAGATGTTTTGGAATTATATGTCATACATGATTATTTTCCAAAACTGTTTGTCTGTGAACACCCATATGACCCATGTTTTACAAGGTGTATTTGGATGGAGGAAGCACCTAATTTTGAAGGATCTCTAAATCATTGTTGTAATGCATGGGACTTCTACCTACGTGAGCAAGATGACGATGAAACCGAGTGGACGCTATGATCAAGGTATGATGTTATTAATTTTGGGAATCGTTTTATTTTATCTTATGGTGGTGAAATAAGACTTCAAGAATTAATATGTTGAGACCGTAACGAATTTGGATGAAAATGATAGGTATAAGGAAACTATTAAGGTTCAAACATGTTAGGGTTATTTTTTGAGTTTTATAAAAAGGACAACATGCAGACCGTGTGACAACCCATCGCGTCGGACAAAGATGTGGGAATCGAACCCACAACCAAAGTGCAATGGGTATTTATCGCCTACCACTAGACTACGTGAATTCCCTGGTTAGTATGACTTATTCTTTTTAGTTAGGCGACTTTATGAATTAAGAGTAAGTTGATTTTGGGTTTTTATGAAAATGATTAACTTATCATGGAGGATATGTGATTAGGTTAATTACTTTTCAATGCGAGACTTTAGGAGAAACTAATGTTTTTTTGGAGATAAATTTTACGAATTAACTTGGAAGACTATGTGACTAAATCATTCAAATATTTGGGATTCAATCTTAGTTTGGTTTACTTTTAAGAATTTTATGGACAAATTGTTTATCGAATGGTCCTCATTGAACTTTGGGTTTTGTTGGGAAAATTCTGGAGATTAAGAATAGATTTTCTTTTTATAAAGGGTTATCCTTTTCTGGATTATCTAATCTTGTACTAACCTTTTTGGTTTTGGTTTTGGTTAGAGTCTAAAGACATGGGAAGTATATAGTTCTCTTTTTTGGATTAGGTGATTCTCTAGAAATTGATTATAGTACTCTTAATGCAAACAAGTCTTCCTAAATACTCATCTTTTGGAGAAAATATGAGTTTGATTAAGGAATCTAGTAAAAGTTGGAAGTCTACATGACAACTAAGTATGTTTCATTATGATTTAGTTAGGCTGACAAATAAATTCTTCAATGAAGAGTAACTTAAAACAAAAATGTTGTCTGTTAACTTTTCATACTGGGGAATCGAATACCATTTAACCCATCACAAGTTTTTGATTTTCTTGTGGTTAAGTTTCTCCTAAACATGTTTTCTATCACTCTCCATCAGAACATGACCCTATGTTTTCTCCTCCGTGTCCATGTTTTCCTACATGGAATCCTAGTATGGGTTAACTCGGGTGTCCTCTGTACTTCTCTTTCTTTATTTTAAAGTGATTGTTTTTCCGACTCTTGTTCCGATGTGGGACTTTCAAGGATATTTCCAATCCCAATTTTAAAATTGCGAGGATGCAATTCCCAAAAGGGGGGAAGGATCTAACACCCCAAGGAAATAAAGAATATGACATTTTTATATTTATCCATATTTGTGAATAAAATATTAATATTAATTTAAAGGGGATGATATGCTCGATGGCGTACCCAATACGCAACAACGAGTTTCTTAAGAAGCTTACGTTGTACTCTAATAATAAAATAATATTATTTTAAATAGTAGTTAACGCCTAGCCGTTGTAATGGCGGGAATGAACAGAACTACCTACAAAATGATTATATATGTTTGTCAAATAATTTTACTCTTTACAATAAATGATAGAGGATTAAAAATGCGAATGAATCCAATTTTAAGCGTAGACATTCTAATATTCTTTAAAAGGTCGATTAACCGCCTTTTGATGGCGAACCTCTTTTAAATCCACATTTTGACAATTTTATGTGTTATATTTGAAAAAAATAAAATTCTTATTTAGAATCGGGACATCAAAATTTACTTTGTTTAAATGTTTGGTATCTTTCTGATAAAGTTCATTTTTTAATGAATAGTGAAAAATGATGTATTTTAATTCAAAACCTCTTTTTAATCTAGATTATTTATATGATTAGATTATCTTTTGGATTGTTTTTTAGTAAAATTAGAATATATTTTTACCATTTAATCCAATAGTGGTCATTTGAATTAATTTCACTTTGAAATAGGACTTGAACTAGTGCCAATCTTTTGATACTTATTGTTTCATAAAAACACGATATTTTCTCTGACTAAAAGAATTAATTATAAAATTAATTAATGAAACTTCTATGTTATGAATTTGGTAAAATAGACATCATTTTTGAATTCAGAATATCAAATATAGCTTATGGTGAATTTTTGGTATTTTTCTGAAAATCTCCAATTTTTTATGAATAGTGAAACCACAAAGTGGTGGTTACAAAATTTGATTTTTCTTTTAAATGGGACTTTACCACTTCTGTGATTTGAATTTCAAAAATCCAATTTAAATGATTTTAATTTTTAAGTAAAATGTGGTTCAATAGGATGAAAATAATTTTTGATGAAAAGTAACTTTTAAGTTTTATTAATCGCGATTGAAGGTAATTACTGTGATTTAAGGTAAAAATGATATTATAATAAAATGGAAATATATTGACACTTGTACTAACCCTATTGGATGAGATATGGCCGACCAAGACAACCCATGGGTCGATTTTTGGTACCCCATGGAGCCACTTGGGTTTGATAATGACATTTATTCCTTTTATTTATAGTTAAAATAAAATTGTCACAAACATGATTTGTTTAAGTAAAACAATTTTTAAATGTGGTTATAGAAGTCAGAATTTTGACTATAAATAGTAACTGGAAAGATAAAACGATTTCCTACATCATAGTATTTTTTTATAATTTTTAGACATTAAATAAATTAAATTCTTTATGACATCATGATGATAGAGCGATGACCTCATTATTTAACGATTTAAATAAACTGGAAAGATAATGCAAAATCTAGGACCTACACATGTCAAAAACCGATTGGATGGGTGGATTTAGAACCCTTATCACCTTATCCTCTAAACACATCAATGTGGGACCATTAAAATCCGAAAACCATTTGAAAATAAAGTAACATTTTATTCTTGTCCAAGAGTGCCCCTCCTCTCCTCTTATAAAAGGCCCCCACCTCTACCACCATACCCACACCTCTCAAACCTTTGGTTCGGCCAAGATCTGATCATTTTGTCTCTCCACATCCCTCTACTCATCCTATAAGCATTAACTGAAACAATAATCTCTTCAAGAAACCCTTTTCATTCAAACAAAAGGGAGTTACCCAATTTTAAGGTTACGTCTTCACTTGTGATCTTTTGTTTTATTTTGCTTATCCAACCCCCTAAACTCTTTTTATTCATTTCTTTTGTAATAACTATAGTATCATCAATATACTAGGATGTTGTTATAATATGTATTCGAGCTACACTTACACACACCTTAATATAATGGTTAAAGAACATACAATTTCTGTGGATGGCGAATTTCTGCTTCACGAAACGATGATTGTTCAATAGTCATATAAAACCTTCAAAGGTGGCCATTAAGATGTCACTATGTTTATATATGATATATAATATTTTTATGTTTTACTTAAGCTTCTGTATTTTTCATTTGTGGCATACCTTTATGGCTTCCATTATGGGTATACGCGATATCTTCATTTTAGGAAGTGCGGACTACCGCCCCCTCAAAGTGATTTGATTTGTTAATGCCATATGTGGGATGTATAAAGGATGGATTTAAAGTTATTATATATTATTTTATACTGTAATTATAATATACCTTTATATCATTATTGTTTTCTTTCCATTAAAGTATGAGATAGAAATGAAAGTAGCGTTCATGCGTACATACAGCTTACCGTCTCCATGAACGGGGCACTTCATTTCTTATCCTCAAATGTAATGTACTATTATAATTACATATAATGGATATTTATGATGTATGGTACATCTAAAGAATTAATATAATTCCTGAATTAAAAATATACACATATATCATTTAGTTTTAATTCCATTAATATGACATAGAAATGAAAGTAGCATTCATGCGTACGTACGGCTTACCGTCTCCATGAACGGTTCATTTCATTTCATACATCTAAATGATTATGTAATATTATAAATACATGTATATTCTGGATATATATATGATATATATGATATCCAAATCAGGAATTTCATTCTGGATATAAAGAACTTTTGACCACACGAACAACATGTAATTGTAAGAAGTCCACTTTTGACTTAAGAACCAAATATCGACAAAACATACATCATTAACTTAAATGATTACATAATGTTTATAACATGTCAATAATTGATATAAAAGGAAAAATTAACTTGAAAAAGGTTCATAAGAAAGTATAAATTAACTCAAGTTTATTATTCAGGATGTTAAAGAACGATCGATTCAAGTCGGACCCGAGGTAAGGGATCCTACTCCTCTCTTTCTTTTTAATTGCGCTCTTTTATGTCATTCCATTTAAAGATCATATTTCTTGTTATTGGGATGTTATTTTATATTAATATTACTTTAATTTGTATTTTCATATGATGAGAGACCCTATTCTATCTCATCAATCCATTTTGGAAGTTTTGAGTGGCACCGTTAGGCTGCCGAATTTTCGCAAGAGATCTAACCTCTCTCTTTCTTTTTAAGTACTCTCCTTTATGCCACTTCTTTTAATCTCCTCTTTTTTATGTTGGGGGATGTTCTTTTATATTACTCTTTCTATAAACTTTATGTTAATATGATGATATACCCTATTTGATCTCATTAATCCATTTTTTTTAAGTTTTATGTGGCACCGTTAGGCTACCGAGTTTTCGTAAGAGATTTTTCATCTCACATTTATTCCCGTGAGATTTATGCTACATTTGCAACAATTTACTTTGAGTGGTGTATGTTCTGCCCATTATTTTACTCATTGTGTAATTTAATTTCATTTATTATTATTTACATCAATGTTGTATTGTCCTTCTTTCACGGGGTGTATGTTTCGAAAGAGACCCATGTCGGTAAGGGAACATTTCACCCTCCTATATTTAAAAGACTTCTTTTGTTATGTATTTTAATTCACATACTATTATTTTGGGATATGTTCTTCTATATCCTTATTGATTTAAATTTTATTTCCATGTGATGAGATACCCTTTTTATCTCTCATCAACTCATTTTCTGAATTTTGTAGTGACGCCATTAGGCTGTCAAATTTTTGCAAGGGAACTTCTTAACCCAAATTTGATTCTATGGGATAAACTTATACTCCTTGAATATGTCGTTCTATGAATATGTGTGAATAACCTCTTATTTTTTTACACTTAATATCTACTTATATTTGGTGTATTCGTTTGTCACACATAATTATGTAATTGATTTATCCATAAACCAAGGATACCGCCTTTGTAAGGGATTTCGTCTCAATCTCCTTTCATTGAAGCATATTTCATTTTATACACAACATTATTTTATACGGTGTATAAACCCCTTTGATTTTTACTTTTATACAAAAGGAATCTTTTTCTACGAAGAGTTTTACTAAATGAAAAAAAGGAATGTTTCTTTTAACGGACGCGGTGACAACGACCTTTTCCGCCGCCACGAGTATTATTTGATCTTTGGCTTCCTCAACAAGCCATAATGTTTTTAAAATAAAATAAATACCATATACTCTTTTATGTATTTTTTTATTGAAAATGGTCTTGATAAAGGATTCTATTTTGTCAATATATTTAAATGATATATTTAGATTGAAATCTGGAAATGTTATCATTCTTTTATATTGGTTTTATGTGTTATAATTTTATAATGGTACTTGGACATTTTACGGGTGGTTACGTGATAAACCATATGACGGGTGGTGCCGTGAATACTAGGACGGGGGGTTACGTTATAACCTCCAATGCATTGGGTATGGAAGTCGGCCGTATGGCTATTCCATTAAATATGTATGGAAGTTGGCCAAATGGTTATTCCATTAAGTGATATGTGTGGAAGTAGACCTTATGGTTATTCCACTTAAGTATGTTTATGTCTCAAGTTACCTTTATATGTTATGTGATCTTTATATGGGTTTTATGGTAATCATTTGGTTACAGAAGGGTATGTAATGAACTTTTATTCAGTTAAGAGTTTTTATTACTTCGAAAAGGTGGAGAGTATTACTTTGATAAAGTATACATTGTTTACTTGTTGTTTTGAAAAACTAACAGTTTTCATTCTTTGTGTATCCCTTATTGAGCTTTTTATGCTCATCCCAAGTTTTTGAAATGTTTTTCACAGGACTTAATGTGGAATAGGGTCAAGGATGGGATCAAGGGAAAGTCATGCAACCTAAAACATGGAACTTGACATGCTTCTTTTTAAGAGTTTTTATTTAATGGAAACTTAGTAAAAGATTCTACTTTGTAATCTTTTGAGATGTAATAATTATGTCCTAATTATCTAAAACTCTAAACCTGAAAATATCCTCAATGTGTAAGCTTGTAATAACTCAAGATTAATTATGTTTTAAGGCTGGGACCTTATAGATTATCAGGGAAGTTGGGACCAACATCATTCTTTTGTTGATTTTTTATATAATAACAGTTTTCATTTTAGTATACAGATGGCACCATTTGAGGCATTATATGGGAAGCGGTGTTGAACTGCAACTTTTTGGGATGAAGTAGGTGAAAGGAAGTTGATGGGACTGGAATTGGTAGAAGAGTTGGCAGAAAAAGATCAACTGATACAAAAACACATGAGAACAGCTTAGAGCCAGCAGAAGAGTTATGCGGACAATAGGAGGAAGGATCTCTCTTTTGAGGTAGGTGACCATGTCTTTCTCAAAGATTCACCAGGGAAAATTGTGATGCGATTTGTTAAGAAAAGAAAACTGAGTCCAAGGTTCACTAGACAATATGAAATTCTGGAGAGAGTTGGATAAGTTGCATACCGAGTGGCTTTACCTCCGAGTTTATCTCAATTACGCAATGTTTTTCATGTTTCAATGTTAAGGAAGTACATGCCAGATCCATCTCATATTTTGAGTCCAGAGGTAGTCCAGCTGGAAGAGAATCTATCTTGTGAGGAACAACCGGTCCAGATTCTTGACCACAGAGAGAAAGTGTTGCGGAATAAGTTGATTCATCAAGTAAACGTTTTGTGGAATAACCATATGAGTGAAGAGGAAATATGAGAATCTGAAAATGCAATGAGGGATAAATACCCCACTTATTCGATAAGTAAATAAATTGTGGGGATGCAATTTTCTAAAGGGGGGAAGGATGAAACATCACAAGTAAGTAATGAATAATATATTTTCTTATATATGTATATTTATGAATTAGATAGTGTTTTAAGAGGTTTAGAATGAGAATAAATCCAATCTTAAGCATGGAATACTCTAATATTTTTCAAATATTGTTTTACTTCCTTTTGATGGAAAACCATTTTTAAATCAATATTTTAACAGTTTTATAGGCTCTATTTGTCAAAATAATCACATATTAATTATGATTGGGACATTGAAATTTACTTTGGATAAATTTTTGGTATTTTTCTGACAATATTCATTTTTTAATGAATAGTGAAAAATATTGCATCTTACATCAAAACTGCTTTTTCATCTAATTTAATTATATGGTTAGAATATCTTTTAAATTGGTTTTAAAGTGTAATTATAATATATTTTTACCATGTAATCCAATGGTGGTCATTATAATTAATTTCACTTTGGAATTGGGCATAAACAACTGCAAAACGTTTCATAGATATTGTTTCAAAATAAACCCGCTATTTGTTTTGACAACAGGAATTATTTTAAAATTAATTATTGCAATTTATATGTTTGGAATTTGGTAAAATTTATTCCGTATTTGGAATCATAAGATAAAAATTATTTGATTAAGACTCTTTTGTTTTTGGACATTGTGAATAGTAACGACTGTAATTATCTTTAATTATCGTGATTAATTAGTAATCAGGTAGTTAAGGATAATAAAATAATATAATATTAATAACAAATGACCCCAACATGTGTCTTATTGCTACTGGTTGTTTCATTTCCGACCATCGGATGCCTTGTGCCAAACTTAGGGACCCCATGGGATAACTTTTGGGTGAAACCGACACTTTATCATTTTATTTTTAAAGAATGGAGAATATCAATAAAGAATGTATCAACCGAGTAAAACATTTTTAGTTTTGTATGCGTAATTGATCTCTTAGACTGTAAATATTTATTGGAAAGCTAAAAATATTTCCAAAATCATAGTATTTGTTTTATAATTTTTAGACATTAAATCAATTAATTAATTTATGACATCATGATGATGCATCGATTATCTCATTAATGAACGATTTAAATAAAATGAAAATAAAATGTAAAATATAAGAAATAAACTTCTCAAAAACCTATTGTATGAGTATATTTCGAACCCTTATCACCTTATACTTGAAATATATAAATGTGGGACCTTTTAAATCCAAAACTCATTTTAAAATAAAGTAACATTTCTTGACTTTCCAAGGGTTCCCCTCCTCCCTCTTATAAAAGGCCCCCACCTATACCTCCTTACCCACACCTCTGAAGACATTGGATCGACCAGGATCTGCTCATTTTATCTCTACATATCTCTATCTTCATCCTAAAATCTTTACCTTAGGAATAAATCTCTTCAAGAAACCCTTTCATTACAAACCAAGATGAGTTACCCGATTTTAAGGTAAAGTCTTCTCTAATGTTCTTTTGTTTTATTTTAATTCTACAACCCCCTAAAAACTTTTTACTCATTTCTTTTGTAACAATACCAGTTTATTAAATAGACTATGATTTATTTATAATAATTATTCATGCTACAGTTACACACACCTACATCTAATGGTTAAATAGCATACTGTTTCCGTGGATGGTGAATTTCTGCCTCACGAAACGATGATTGTTCAATATTCTACTAACACCTTCAAAGGTGACAATTAAGATGTCACTATATTTATATATGATATATAATATGTTTATTTTTTCCTTAAGCTTCTCTATTTTTAATTTATGTCATACCTTTATGGTTTCCATTATAAGTAAACGTGATATCTTCATTTTAGGAAATGCAGACAACCGCCCCCTCAATGTGATTTGATTCGTTAATGACATATGTAGGACGTATAAAGGATGGAGTTTATGATATTATATATGATATTATACTGGAATTATAATATACCTTTATATAATTATTATTTCATTCCATAAAATACGCAATAGAAATGAATGTAGCCTTCATGCATACGTACGGCTTACTGTCTCCAAGAATGGTGCATTTCATTTCTTACCTCTAAATTTTATGTGATATTATAAAAGAATGTATATACTAGATATATATAATATACATGATATCTACATCATGAATATAATTATCGATATAATGGATATTTTACCATATGAACAACTAGTAATTATAAAGAGTTTATTTTTGACTCAAGTACCAATGAACGACAAAACGGCCATTATTAACATAAATAATTACATAGTGTTCATAACATGGTAATAAGAGATATAAAAGGAATAATGAACATGAAAAATGTTCTTAATCAAGTATAAATAAACTCAAGTTTATTATTTAAGAGGTTAAATAACGATCGAGTCAATTCAGACCCGAGGTAAAGGACATCGTCTCAATCTCCTTTCATTGAGGCATATTTTTTTTTATACACAACATTCTTTTATATGGTGTATAAACCACTTTTACTTTTACATATATGTAAAAGGGAAATTTTTTATATGAATCATTTTACTAAATTAGAAAGGTAATGTTTTATTGTCGTACGTATGCGGTGACAATGACTTCTCCACCGTCGTGACCAATATTTGAGTTTTGACTTCCTCTACAAGCCATAACATTTTTTAAATGAAAAATAAATGTCATGCTTTACTTTTATTTTATTTTGGTATTGAAAATGGTTTTCATAATGTTTTTATTATATCAACGTGTTGTATTGATATCTTGTGATTGAAATGTGGAAATGTTATGTTTCTTTTATGCATGTTTTATGTGATACGATTTTGTTATGGTTCTTGGGAATTGTTATGAAGACGGGTGGTTCCTTGATAAAAAAAGGGTGGGTGAGCCTGATATAGATCTCCAATTCATTGGGTAATGGGAAGGTGTTAAACGTTATGTTTTTTCAAAAGATATTTATGGAATATACTGTAATGGGTTTTCCAAACGTAACCATGAGGGTTACTCCCTACATAAGAATGTTATGAATCCCTCATGTTACCTTTATGTCTTATGATTTCTATTATTTATTCATGATTTGATAAGGTATATTAAAATTATTTTGTTTTATGAGTAATGTATGATTTCATACATGGACTAATGTTTTCATTTCATACTTTTATATCCCTTACTAAGCATTTTATGCTCATCCTAAGTTTTTGAAATGTTTTTCACAGGTCAAGGGAACGTTAAGTGTCAAGAAAGAATCCATGTTTTATTTTAGATATGTTTCCATTGATGGTAAAATGAGTTCTAAATTTTATGTAACCACTTTGATTAAATGTGGAATGCAATGCATGATTTATGATCTAATTATCTAAAACTCTAAACCTAAAAAGATCATCAATGTGTATTCATGAAATAACTCAAGATTGAGTAATGTTTAAGGCTGGGGCCTTATACCACACTTATCCAATGAAATTTGGCTCCAATAATAAAAAATATTATATATAATTGACAATAGGGTAGAAATATGAACATCAAAGTTATTGTTTACATGTTGTTAGGACATTTTGGCCCCTTAGGTTAATGATTTAGTCCCTTGTTTGGTTAATTTTTCTCCTAATCGCTGTAAATAATTTTAATAACTTTAACTAATATTTTTAGTGATAATAAAATTTGAAATTATTATAAAATATAACTTATTCTAATTCAAAACATGGAATCCATTTTTTAAAGTTAAAAATAAACATGTGGTAGAAAGTAATTAAAATGTAATCATGAAGAAGGGACATAAAAGATGTTTTTAAAGTAAAATGATCAAAACATTACTGTATATTTATATTCAATTTAGAAGTTAAATTTACTCCATTGAACTAAATTTTATTAATTTAGTAATAGTTTATTCATTTTATTTTAAAAACCTTTTTAATATATATTTTAAAAATAAAAATAAATTAGAATAAAAAGATGTTTGGAATTCAAATTCAGTATTTTTCACTATTAATC
The DNA here is from genome assembly GCA_963277665.1 of Viscum album. Taxonomy (NCBI): domain Eukaryota; kingdom Viridiplantae; phylum Streptophyta; class Magnoliopsida; order Santalales; family Viscaceae; genus Viscum; species Viscum album. Next base: position 192,981,989 of record OY728126.1, read on the forward strand.
ACAAATATAACATCAAAACAAAATACCAACGATTCACCTTGACGTTATTTCTTATTCATAAAAAAGAAATTTTATATTGAAATAAAAAATCAATATAATTAACAAAACATTTATTTAAAAAAGGGGATATATTAAACGGAGGAAAACATTCCATTATAAAAATTTAGGTTTCTATGCATAATATTGTCTACATATACAATCTATTAAATAATTATCGATTTTTTTATTGAATATATAACATATATATTTAATGAATATAATTCACTTATTATAGTTAATTTTATTTTTCGAGACAAAATTCCTTTGGGACCATATAAAAGTAATATATCATTTATATTCAATTGTTTTATTTTTTCATTTCAAATTAATTAGTAACCAATGAATTCATTTTGTACTTTTGTAAAACATAGATTTTCATATGTTAGTTAATAATTTTCATTAACACTAATTTAACAATAATGTTATATATTATTATATTAATTAATAATATTTTAATAATATATTATTGTTTTGTAATGTTCGGTCATGCGTATAACAAAAGTCATTGAAGATACTCGTTATTGTGTGTGTCACACACTAACTCAGTATCACGTGAATTTCAAGCAATATCATTGATTTATTTTATTTAAAATAGTAAACATATTTTAAATTTATTATAATATTACCTTCCCTTATGTTCTTGGTGTACTATTTCATACATGCTATCAAATATAATGTTCTTAAATTAAAATATCTGGGAGTTTCATTCCCTAACCATAAATAAATTATTTCCTCACAATTTAATGTTAATCCCAATAATCTAGGGTTTTATATTTTAAATAACCTTCATCAAAATACCACATTGTGAGAAGATTTAATAAAATATAATCATTACAAGATATAATGATGTGTAAAAAGGTCACACGGAATAACATATAAATAGGATTCTTCATTTGTAAACAATAGTTGAAATTAGAGATATGTACCTCGAGGAAAAGCATAAATATTTTTGAGAGTGATAGAGGAATTTGACAAAAAATAGGGGAATGATCAATGGAATGTTGATGGATTCAAATCCATAAATCTAATATGATTTAAAAGATCATCGATTGAACAAAATATAGGGTATTAGGACAACATTTTATTTTAGGATACTTTTTATCATATTGAGGAATTATTTTACTTCCTATAAAAATAAAGAAATATACTAACTTAATACGTTTCAATTTTATATAAAAAATCCATATTTTTTATATTCAATGAAGAATTTTCCAACTAATCCATTACTTCAACAAAGGGATATCAGAAAATATAACTTTCATTCCTAAAGAACTAAAATAAAATTTTAATATATTGTAAGGAAAATAAAAAAGATTGTATAAGTTTTTCTCTAGTTATTTTAAAAACTAAAATTGTTAAGACATTAATATCTCAAACTAAAAATTAACAATGAGGCTTCAAAAATAATATTTATTCATAAATTATTTTAACTAAAATCAATAACGTATTAACCATGGCATTGTGTGGCTAAATGGTTGACATTAAATCCTTATCACAGTTCGGTCATGGGTTCAACTCCCACCACATTCCTGAACATTACGAGTTGTCACACAGCATATCAGTGATCCATTTCAAAAACAATTTTATTTTTATTTCCAAAATAAATATTGTGGGAATCCATGATATAAGGTTAATCACTAAATATCCTCTAAACTATGGTTTTTAATATAACATCAATTCATAAATACTTCATCTGTTTTATTTCGACATAGGTCATTCCATAGTCTATGGTTTAACCTTGGTCATTAATTTTAATTATCTATTGAAATCCCCCATAAAGGGTTGTGAATAAAATGTGAATTATTATATGTGTATTCCATATGAGTGTAAAACTGGATGCACAGTAAGGCCCGTTTTTATGTACCATATAATTCTCGATTTCGGACTAACACACCTTATTACAGTTTTTACCTCTAGAAATATTTATTCCATAACTATGTCTACTTACAGTATCAAGAAATGGATTTATTTATATGAAATCCACATAATATATTTCTATTCGTAACTTTTGGATGTTATTCTATAATTATAATTAAATTCTCTCGTAGGTAAGTGTTCTGAAATCAATTCTTCAAAAATCTTGATCCAAAGGATTCTACTAAACATTCTCTAAAACCAAATATAATGACTCGAGCACATAATGCCTAGAATCGGTGTCACACTATTATTACATTGGAATGAGATACAAATAAGTTGTGACCTAAAGAACCAAATAGTTTAGTAATTTTAGTTCACTAGATACCTACATGAGTATTGTTTTACAATTGAATAAACTCATTAAAAAATATTTTATCATCTATGGATAATAAATTTATTCCATTTATTTTATCAATTCATATATCTCTAATTACACTTTAGGGAATCATGTGGAAATGTAAAAAATAATAGTGATATAAAATGACTAGTAAGGGAAAAGTATAGAGGATTCAATAATGAATCAATGTGAATAGTTAATATATAAAAGAAAAACAAAATACACATACCGTGTAATCAATGAACTAAGAAGGAAGTGATTAGAAATATGGAATGGTAAATAACAGGACACACTGTCCATTTTATAAATAAACTGAGAATGAAATTATTCTTTAGATATGTCGATTCAATAATCTCATCGATATTAATAATAAATTAATTATCAATAAAAGAAATATATAATTATTGGATGTTATGTGTCTGGAACATGGTCCACTACCATCAATCCCTTTCACAACATGATTTATGATTGTGGGTAGTAAGTCATATATTCTTTTAGGAAACAAACTAGAATGTGTTTTCACCAACTAATTGTGTCTCATGAGACTACCAACGCATCGAGTGGATTATGTTAGCTATTCTAGAACAATTAGGGATTGTATTAACCATTCCTTAACCTATATGTCTTTCATTAACTAGTCCCCAACCTATATAGTGCATGTGAAAATCATTCAACATATATTGAATAATTGATTCAAATAAACAAAGTGCCCTATAAAATATCAGTATTTAGTAAGGATACAAATTTAAAAATATTTACATATTCAATAAACTATCTTAAAAAGTAAAAACATTATTTTAAAAATTACATACAGTTTATGTAAAAACATATCCGTGATAAATGCTATGGATAATTAGGTGAATTCAATGATCTAGGATCATAGGAAATATAATTTTTCAAGTGGAATATAAAAAAGAAAGGTTGTTAATGTCAATAATACTCTTGATCAAAGAAATCATAAACCATACCATGGGAAAATAAGGATGGTTTTAATATTAAATATGCTTGGTGGAATAAAATAAATGTTATTTAAAATAGGGGAATGGATAAATAATCAAAATATCTATTATGAACAATCTTTAGAAAAATATAAATTTCGTTTTTAAACACATTTTGAAGATAATATTATTCCAAGAAAACATTTAAAAACATTTTCATTAAATGTTAACCTTTTGAAATTGAAAAGGATTTCTTGGAAAAATTATGTTGGGTACTTTTGTAAATATCGTACAAGGTTAAAAGAACATTCTTTTTGTATGGTTTAAAAGTTGAAAATTACTTCTTTAGAAAGGGATAAGAAGAATCTATTGATTTATTTTAAAAGTCGCATAAGTGTAATTTTTTATTAAATAAATCATCTCCAAAAGGTTAGAAATTTTTTTTGAATTTTTTTTTATAAAATAGGTTTTTTATAAAAAATGGTTTCTCTGAATAAAAAGAGAAATGCAGTTGTGTTTTCATAAAATAACTTGTAAATACTTTTTGTACTAAAGAGTTGAATTTTTTTTCAATTAGTTAGAAAATTTCATGAATAACTAGAGGATATTAGAATTAAGGGATTTAATAAAAAATTATTCAATAATTTCCTCTAATGAAAATTCAAGTAATAATAATAGCGAATAAAATGAGATTGTTAATTAAATCCTCGAAAACACCATAACATTAATATTAGAATAAGTAAATGTATATATTATGTGTCTCAAACTAAAATAAAAATAATAGAGTTTAAATACAACAATATATATTAATAATCTATTACACATTTAATCTTATCATATTAATGATAGCGAAGAAGTAATATAAATCAATAAAACGAATCAGGTTTTGAAAATCTTAACCACTTGGTAGTTTTTAATTAAAACACTTTCATAAGAAATAATTAAAATTGAGAATTAAAATGAAATGAATTTAAAATAATTTATGATATAATATATCAAAATGAGTTTTAGATACACCATAAAAATTTGTATGTGGTGAATGTGACATTTATCTCACAGATGTAAAAAGTGTTATGAAAATCCATTTCCTTATATTTTCTTGTAGGTGACCATCCATTAAAATAAATTAAAATAGTTGCGAACATGTTAATAAAAAATCAAAGAAAAATATTAATATTTATTTTATCAAATATTATTTTCATATGATATCTTATTAACTAGTTGTTAATAATCATTCATTATTTTCACTATTTAAGGTGTCAATTTCATAGTTTGTCCAGTATATTTTTACTTAATATTTTTATTCTTCTTTAAATGATTACTATTTTATCATATCCATAAGGTAATATATGATTTAATAATACAATATTTTTAGTGCATATGTATTTTTAATAATCCATAATATTTGGAGATACGAAATGAAACACACTGTTCAGGGAGATGGTATGTCGTACGTACATATGGACCCTACATCCATTTCATTATCGTATTTAAAAGAATGAAAATTAAATTATTTATATTAATATTTTAATTACATTATCATATTTATGTCATATATTTAAAATATTTTTATTAGAACCACACATTATACATTCCGTGTATAGCGTGAATCACATCCCTTTGAGGATACGGTAGTCCACACTTCTACTAACGATGTTGTTGGTTTCCCAAAAAATGGAAAACATGAAGGTATGTGTTATATAATAATTATATAACTATAAATTAATTATAATTATAAAATTTAACATTTTAAAATAGTGTTCATATCTTAATTACCAACCATGAGAGGTGGTAATGTAGTGACAAATAATCACCATTTCACGGGGTGATAGATCGTTGTACATGAATGGTAAGATCATTACCCATCAGATGGAAGTGTGTTTCAGTGTAAGTATAAATCATAATAAAAAAATTCAGTATATATAGGATAAATATTTTATTATATATTCATGAAATAAGAATATATTAGGAGTGGAGAATGAATATAATATAAAAGAGCTTAAGAAAGGATGTTACCTCTTATACAGGTAATACATTTTGGTTTGAACCAAAGGGATTATTTGGCTATATTTAAGTCAAATTTGAGTATTATAAGATTAGGGTAGGAGTGTGGATGATCTATTTGGCAAGATATTTTTTTATATATATTTTCTTGATCACTTTGAAGAAGTGGGATGTGTGAGTGCCTTTTTAAAGTGGAGAGGTGGCATTCCTATATTTTTTTATTGTGGAATTCCACCCATGTTTTTCCGATGTAACATGGAACCCATAATGAAAAATATCATATAAAAGTGATGATAGGGTCTATATATTAACATAAATTGAATTTTGGTAATGTTTCTGGATCATTTTTTCCCATATGTTTAATGTTTAGTCCCTTGTTAAGCTAATTTTTCTTCTAATTTCTATAATTAATTTTAATTAAATTCACTTATATATTTGTTCAAATGTTAATTTTACATTATTAGAAATTAAAAATAATTATGATACAAAATACTAATTCCTATTTTCTAAATTCCAATAACAAAAGTGGTATAAATTAATATAAAATTAATTAAACAGAAGGGACGAAAAAACATATTTTTAAAGTAAAATGTTCAAATGCTTATTAGGTTTTTATATTAAATTATAATTTTCCACTACATTCAATTAAATAAATTGAATTAATTGAGGTATAATTGATCTAATGTGACTTTAAAACCAATTTAAATTATAATTTCACTATAAAAATAAAAATAATGTCAAGAATTTTTGAAATAAAATTCTGTATTTTTCACTATTCATAAAATAATGAAACTTCAGAGGAAAATATGAAAAAATCACCCTACCCTAATTTTTATGATCCCAATTAAAAAATGATGTTTATTTTGACATATATATGTTTTAATAATTTCATAAATTTTATTTTAAATATTTTTATCATTAAAAGAAGGCAAAAGTACCTTTATAAAAATATAGTTTTTAATGTGTAATATTGCGTTCATTCATGTCTTATGCCTATAAAATCTATTGGACGATCATCAAAAACATTTGATTGAATATATACTAGAAATAATTTAATTGATATTATTTATTAATTATAATTAATTTAATTTATCAACAAAAAATTCCATTGGGAGTAGATAAATAAAAATATATCCTTTATATTTAATTGGATTATATTTTCATTTATAATTAATTTGAAGGCAATGAATTATTTTATTATTTGTGTAAAGAATATATTTTCATATGTTATCTAATAATTTTCATGATGACTTATTTCAAGACTGTGTAATATATTACTATATTAAATAATGATATTTTAATAATATATTGTTGTTTGTAAAACTCGTCCATGCATGTAATAGTTGTCAACGAAGAAAATAATTGATGCATTTGACACATGATAATTTAGTATCACATTCGTTTCAAGATGTATCATAGAATTATTTTATTTAAACTAGTAAATATTTTGTAATGTATATGGAAAATACATTTTCTTATGTTCTTGGAGTTGGGTCACATGCACTCTATCAAATATAATTTTCTTTCATTATAATTTCATAGCATAAGAATTAGAAAAAATAATTTCATTATACAAAATTTCAAAGGGGATTTATATTAACCTCTTAAAGAATATGGGTGTATAACCTAATATATGTACCAGTGATAAAAATTGAGAAAAAAAGTATATTCCTTAAGCAACACCTTCCTTCACACAGGTTAAGGCCCCCTATTTAATGAATATAAATTTAGTATAAATATATTAAAGAACCATAAATATATATATCATACAATATATGATTTATATATTACCTTTTATTAATTGTTTTTTTATAATTCAATGTCAATGTCGCATTTCGAGTAATAGAATCAATTTTTTCATGGTTGTTTTGAATTGTTTTTTTAGTCATTTTACGTTGATCATGGTTCCATAGTCTTCAAAATTTTATCCATGATATTAATATCATTTATATTCATTATATATTTATTTATATTAAATCACTAAATTTTTTTATATAAAATGAAATATACTATTTATGGATATGGTAGGTCATATGTAAACCTGAATATTGTCTCTCTTTACTAGATAAGATTAAATAAGTAACGATAAATAATATATTAAAATACAGAATATTCTTTATATTATATATATCAAATATTTTCATTAAACCTATCCTTATTAAGTTCCATATAAATCATGAACGAATCACATTGCTTCATACGGTTGAAATCTATCATACACCAGAGCGATGTTATCATATTTCCTTATAATAGAAAGTGAGAAAGGTATATGTTGTATAATAAGTATATAAGTATAATAATTTTATAAAAAACATATATAAACATGTATTCCATCATTATATACTTCCTTGAGATGTGGTTATGGAAAAATAATAACATCAGTTCCTCAGGCGTTAGTCTGATGTACACATGAATGATTATTTTCTATACTATTTGATAGGGATGCATATGGATATAGGTTATGAAATTAATATAAAAAAAATTAATTATATTGTTAATAATGGTGTTTTTAAAATACTAATGTATTATAATATTTGAATGAATTAGAATAATAAGAAAATAAAAACTACATAGATTAAATCATTACCTTTTTACAGAAAACCTCTTTATGTTTTACTTAAATCCATCCATGATTGGATTTATGTTATTTAAGAGGACTATAGGATTTGTAGAGGTGTTTACGAATGATTTTTTTGGGGGATTCTATGATCCAAATGATTTTTGACGTCTGAATATTATATGAGTAGGAGTTTCCTTTTACAAGTGTGGGAGAGGACACAATTTGTGTTTCTGAAAAACAAATATAGTTTACCCCCATTTTTCACATTCCAAAAATACCAAAAAGTGTTCATTTTAGAACATTAGAGGCAATAAGGTTGATATAAGTCCATTAAAGTTATTTTTGGAAAAGTTTAAAGGTCTTTTTTTACCCTATCTTTTAATTTCAACCCAAGTTAAAGTCATCATCACCTTTACCACAGTAGTTAAATTTTTCAGATTTCGTAATTCTTAATGGTCAAGAATTATGTTGACCTCATTATAAAATATCAATTTTCTTGATTCTAATTACGTAATACATTTTTTATAAATTCCATTAACAGTTTTCAAAATATTTATCCTAATATTTAACCCATAGGTGAGGTGTGAAAGCGGTCTTCCATAGAGAAAATGTTCAATTGTTTGAAATGGTTTAAAAAAAATTCTATAAGAAAATGATTATATTGAAATAAATTTAATTAGTAAATATATAATATAACTTATTTTACTTTTAAACCCATTTTAAAATAACAATAATCATTATTAATCCTTTAAATGAAAAGAAAATTTCGAGAGAAACCATTGTTTCACTCTTAATGGAAAAATTAATATTTACACAAAACCCCAAAAAATAATTTGTAGATAATTTTTAAATTATTTTTTAAAAATTCATGTTTACAATATCAAAATATTTATTTTAGATTTCTGTAAATTAATATTATTATTATTTACCAAAATAATTTTTTTGAAAATATTATTTTTGAAATATGTAAATATTTTACCAAAAAGTAAGAATATTATTTTTCATTATGTTTTAGAAATGTAAAAAACTATTAAATATATTCAATTTATTTATTTTCATTCATTATTAAATTTTTAAGGGCTAGGTAATGATGGGTGTTTCTAACTATTTATATAAATATTATATTGTGGTCCATTATAACACGGTGTTGTGTGTAACGCAATGTAAAATAGTTGTTGCATGAAATAAAAGATAAAATCAGTGTTTTATATTGTAAAATATATCAAAATAATTTAATTTATTAAAAATTTAGTTAATTATAAGGGGGATACATATAATTTATTACAAACAAATTTTTTCAACAATATTACATAGGTTTTAAAATATAAAATATGGGATTGTATATTAAAATCAACATTTTAAAATTTTAATGTAAAATTTAAAATATATATATGGTCTTATAAAAATGTTTTATGAATATCAAATTAATACATATATAGTAAAAATGTTATTAATATCTTATTATTTGCATACATAGTGTTTTACATTATCACCTCAAAATAATTCTCTTATGAAGAATACCAAAAATCCATCTTAATGTTATATAATTATTCATAAATAAAAGATAGTGTTCAATTTTTTAAATAATATTTACAAATGTTTTAATTTAAATATTTAATTATATTACAAAAATATTGAGGAAAACTATTCATATATACAAATAAGATTAAAAAAATTTAAATATTATTAATTATATTTTCGATATTTTTATAATTAATTTAATTATAATATATTATTCATATTAACAATAATGTTTTATTATCTAATCATAATTAACCTCATTTCTTGAAATATAAATCTGTATTCTATCGAAATAAAATATTTATAGAATTATATATATGCATTAAATGATTGAATTAACCAATTTAGATATAAAAATTCAATTGAATTTATATAGATCTTAATTATATTATATTGATATTTCATAAATCAGTTATTCCTATTAAATCCTACCAATTAAACTCATAGATTATAATGGTATAAAATAACATTATTTTTCTTTTATCTCTATTTTTTGTGTAGAATTATATTGAACACATTTCCTTATTTAATGGTTATCTTATAATAGAATTTCAAGGCGTTATATAAGATATGTAAATCAAAATTAATCAGTGGTAATAGATATGATTCCAATAATAATTAAATAAATTATTGAATTAAATATATTCATTATGTTTACAAAATCTATCATAACATCTATATTGATATTCAAAGATTCATTACCTTCAATATATGTAAGAAATAAACAAACACTCTCATGAATAAATTTATTTTATAAAATTCTATGTGATATCACTACTTATGATATTTTACTATTCATGAAAATCCAAAATAGGTTGTCGTGTTGTATTTATGAAAAAAATATATTTTCATCTATTATCCATATAAAATCACGATTTTTGGGGAAAAATAGAATTTATGTATGATTAGTGATGAATGATTTTATAGCTTGTGATTCTAGATGATATAAAATTATAGGTTAGTGATATTATTGTGATAACATATCTATAATATTTCAATTAGTGATATTAAGATATCATAGTGTGTGATAAATTCTAGTTATATAGATATAAGGATATGGTTGGTGGGATTACAATAGAGTAATGTATGTATCACATACAAAAATATATCATATATCATTATCCATGATATAATTTTTTTTAATTTTTTTTTATTCATTTTTGGATGGATAATATAATTAATAATTTTTTATAAAATATAATAATAGTACATGAAGTAATTTTTTAATTAATAAAGTGATCATGAATTAGATATAATTATTTACTATTCACAATAATTTACTTTGTATATATGAAGTATTTAATAAAATAATACTTTAATATGAAATATATGTATATAATTAAAAAACTAAAAGCCATATTTTTAATTTTAATGTAACATTTTTTTATAAAATTATAATTTAATTTAAATATTGTTATATATTTTTGAGTATGAACAAATATAATCGATGCATATTTGTTATGAAATGTTCATAGAAAATAAAATACATATTTCATGCCGATGTATTATTTTGGAGAGTTTTTTTAAGAAATGAAAAATAGTTTACGATGATAGGATGCATGTTTTAAATAAAACTTAAATATATAGTTTTAAATAAATTAAGTTGTTTACATTATATATATAAAGTATAATTTATATTTTATATGTGAAAATTAAATATTTTATAAATTATTTATTTTAAATATGTAAGAGTTCATATAAATATATATATATATATAATACAAATAATAAATACAATGAATATATATTATTAATATATACATATAATACATTTAAATTTTTATGGTATGGAAATTATATATTGTTTTAGTACTAATTATAAATTATTTCTATTTATGATATAATTATATACTCATTATACCTCATTTCAAAATTTCTGTATTATATACTATTTTAATTTTATTTCTATTTTCATGGATATAAAATGTTAATATAATGAATGGATATATTATAAGTTTGAGGTATTTAAAATCCTTCTATAAAATATAATAAATTTCGTTTGAAATGTTTTCCACCCATGAAAAATGTATGAGTTAATTAACCATAATAATGGATATTGATTTGTTGGTCATAATTCATATGTTAATATTTTATTTTAATTATTCTTATCTATTTGGTTGTAAAATCATGTTTAAAAATTTAATAAAACATCAATATTGATATATAATTAATGTTAATTTGATTCAAAAATATTATGGACCAAGAACTATAATATAATCTTGAATAGTGGGGTTAGATACCTGTCACACCATACTTACTTTTGAGTATGATTTTGGTTTCATATAATTTTCTACATTCACCTTAAAGAGTTTTTATGTCATTTTTAAAACATCATAATAGATATATATTGAATATAATAATAAATATTTTAATATGAATATGTTACACAAATCCTTTATTGGTTAATGAGTTATTGATTAATGTTATTAGAACATTTTAATTTGGGTTATGAAAATCATATGTACCAATTAAATAAAATTGAATAATTAAAAAATGTTTAGAAATAAATTGATTTAATATACATAAGACATATATAGAATTAATATTTGTAGATATTTTATATATCTCCATAGTATATTAAGTGTTGTAATTTTTACAAAATTAACACATGGTTAGAACATAATCATTATATATGGGTTGGTCATAATAAATCACAAGGAGTAAGTATTATCTTATAAAAGTAATGAATTATATAATGTAAGGAATTATATAGTGTATCCTAATAACTAGGTTCCCATACATGCCACAATTATTTGGATTACAATGATATGTTACCATAATATTTAGGTTGTAAGGGGAATAGACCGGAGATAATATATAAGTAATTATGGGAATTAATTGGAGGTGGGTGCTAATAGTTGATGTATTGGAATAAAAAGTGGTTATTCAATAAAATAATATAAATTATTCTATTAAGATATAATTAGAAGAATTTTTATCTATTTGAATATTACTTATATGGTGATATAATGACATATAATATCGCATAAGTTTTTTTGGGAAATAAATATTCATTTTAATGCAAAAAATTTGGTTTTTATATATATTTTCTAGTTATTAACTTATTAAGATAAAGTTATTATAAACGAAATTATGGTCAACATGATAGATATAAAATAATTTTTCTAGATGATAATAATGTTTTAGGTAGGTGAGATGTAATGAGGTTATATTTTACAAATTAAAATTCGTAATAATTATTTTACATTCATTATTATTACAGTTACTTTAAATGTATGTTTTTAGTTCTTAAAAGATTATTAAGAGATAGAAATTTATAATAAGAATATTTTAAAACATAACAAGAGATGCAGGAAAACCATTCTTTCTGGATATGAAATATCTTCTTTATACTTATCTATGTGTTATTATTAAATTTTTCGTCTTATTATTTCACTAATACAAAAACAGTATACGATAATAAAATCACATGCCCCCTGGAATGGAATAAGAATTATTTTATTTGATAATAGAACATTATAAATGAATTAAATACATTCATTAAGAATAGTAAAAGTAAAAAGTGATTGAAAATATTTGTAAATAACAAAAACAAAAATGATATAACCAAATTCATATAGACTTCCAGATATAAATTATATTTTTTTTGAATTATTGTACTATGAATAAAAAATATTATATATAAGATAGCAATTATATTAAAAAAATAATAAAAAAATATGATCGGAAACTATGTGAATGAAAGGTATGAGATTTTATATTTATATATTTGAAGGAATGAGAAGAAATGACTATTGTAAGGAGTAAAATATATATTTGAAATATGACCATTTTAATATTTATATGAGTCCTCAAATAATACTGTAATTTATATTGATTACTATTGAAATAATTGTATAAGTTAACTACATTCATATAATAAATCTCTATAAATATTAACAATAATAATTTCAATTTAAATTAATGAATACAATGCTTTATTTCAATTTAACAAAATAAAAAATATTGATAATTTTTTTAAGAATTTATATTTTTTTATATATGATGTCCCCTTTTTTATATAATCTAAAATAATAATTCATATTAATTTTAAAATTATTTTCATAAAAAATATTTTTCTTTTTAATTCAATAATATAATAATATTTAAATATTTCTATATTAAATTTTTAATAAATTCTGATACTGTATTAAATAGTGTAGAACTATAATATTTTGGTATTTTTTATAATAAAGAATGAATAGTTTTTTTAGTTAATAAAATATAAAATGTATATTATAAAAAACTGATTAATAATAAATAATAATCTATTTAATATTTTATCACAATCTTGTTATCTATTTTGAATATTACCCACAATGTCTAGGAACGTGGAAAACTCGTTCCTACCAAAAATTATTAAATAATATAAAATTCCTAAAATAACCAAATGGATTTACAAATATGGGTAAGAAATCCACCATGCACATCCTCCTCATCAAGTTAGGAACAAAAGTATTGTGCCAAGAAGGACCTCATGTGTGTTCCTCTGCGATGGTTCTCTATGATAGAGAATCAAAAATATGATTGTATCCCTTAAAAATATGTTTCACATCAAGAGAAATATGTTTGATAATATGAATACATTAAATCAAAGGTGGCAGTACTCCCCAAGGCACATTCCTTGACCGTTTCTTTAAAATATCAACTTCCATAGTCGAATCAGATCCTATCCATATAAGATTCTATCGGTAATGGAAAGCATGTTTAATGGTCATAATAATTTATCATAAATATCTTTCAATGGGACAACCATTTTCAATATTTTCTTAGAAGAATCCTTTGGTGAATTCCCGATGGGTATGAAAGACACAACCATAACACGAAGCTTAGGGTGCACTAAAATCCACCCCATCCACATTAACATTCAACCAATAGATGATTGCTGGGATCCACCTAGACCAATTCATAAACAGTGGTCTGATGGTCTAAACTAGAATAACTATGTTTCTTAGAATAATTAGATTAGTCACAGAATTTTTCCTAAAACCTGTTTCGATTGTGCTGCTAGTGGTAACAACAATTTAAATAGCCCTTATCTCTATATATAATGTAAGTGTTTTAGTTTCATTTGAAATGAAATTGTGTTCCCTCAAAACATGTTCAATTATTTCTATATTTGTGACAATCAACATGCCCTTGACCTATTCACTATTATTAGTAGTAGTAATGGATTATAGGAGTCCCTCCCTGTAGTACATGTCAATCCTTCTACTAATCATATCTGGCAGGTGCATCCCAATCCTTCATGTAAAAGTACAGTAAAAAAATTAATTGTTTATATTCTCCCCATCTTGCAAACATAAATGATAGGCTAAGATAGCCTTCAACTCAATTTCTTATCAGAATGTGCATAAGAATCCTCCTCTTCCAAATCCTCAACATAAGCAACAAGGATTATGGATGAATGAATTATTTCTATAAGATCCGAAACCATTAGATGATAGTAGAATTTCCATCACATTTTTTGAAGTAATATTCTCTAGTATTGATATGGAGAGTAGATTTTGGTTCCCATATGAGACAATACCTATCAACAAATTTATACCTTTAAATTTCAATAAATAATGAATTGGAATAAAGACACTAGTATCAGTGTCATTATATTACATATCAGGAATTGAGGCATGCTTCAACGATTGGGGGATATCCACAACCTCCTGTAGATTCATGTTTAACCATGGTGTAATATAAGCATTCAATTAAAATAGGAGACATACATCCATTTTTACCATTTCATGTTTTAATTTTATGTAATTTCGACGGATGTCCAAATAGTTGGGTATTACTGAAAGAAGTATCTAGTATACCATTTTAGTGTATATCTGTTTGAAACTAACTTCGTTGAGATTTCATAAGATATAAAGATATTTTGGGGGAATTTACTGAGAAATGATTGAATTAAAATATTAAGATATTTAATACCTAATCCCCCATGTCGTGGGGATTGACACACACCTTCCAATCCATAGTAACTTGGTTTTTATTTTAAATGGACCAAATCCATATAAGTTTTCTAATTAGAATTTGGAGAACATTTATGAGTGGCTTGTGCCATCTATACATAGGGAATGCATTGAAAAAAATGGAATTGTTTAGAGACATTACCAGGAAAATTCATCATTATTGAGTTATATAATTCCACTTCCAAGTTTCCATCAAGGAAATAATAATGGTGTATGTACATTTATGGTAGAAACTTTTGAATCTTTCCCAATAGAGTGGTACACTAAATTATGTAAATTCTATATAGCCTATATTCACCGAAAGAGATATGGAAACACTATTTTTCTTGTTAATGGGATCTATATACATAATGACTAAAAAATATTTTTTAAAACTGATAACCTTTATAACTAGTTGTTGATAATTCCAAACGTTGTATTTGATAATAAAAAAATCCCATATTAGCATTCCAAAATATAATAATATAATTGGTATACAATTGAGTAAATGAAGTACAAATCCCCCTCTAATCCTTTAGCTTATTATATAAACCATCATACATAATGTCTCTAAGACATAATCTCAAATAGTATTTACCCATTTAAGAAAGAAGGCTATATTGGTGATCCCCTTAACTACTCCCCACTAACATTAAAAGAAACCCCGAAGATATTCACTGATAAGTTTGGAAAACATGGGACACTTGAGAATGGTGTGAATAAATTGGATGAGGGTGTTGGAGAATCCATGTTTGATGAATTGTGAGAATAAAGAAACCATTTAATTTTGTCAAAGTATTTACAAATATCATTTTTTAAGATTTATACCTTTAACCTTCATCCACATTGAATTGATTCATCCAGAGGAAATGATATCAGAATTTTAAAAATTGGATTATTGGAAAAAATATAATCTAATTTGGAGTTATGATATCTCAATAAATATTTTGCAGCCATATAGAAAAAAAAAATTCTGATGATTTTTGGTATATTAATTTCAATTGATACTAGACTTAAATCCTTGATGTCAAAAATGTTGAACATTTTTTGCATCGTAGAAATGTTGTTAGAGTTAACTCTAGAAGGCTTGGAATTAAGAAAGAAGAATACCCTCACTACATTAGTGACATAATCATGCACATTTTCCTAATTTAACATGATGTAAAAATTGGCAGAACCGTCCATCATGGCCACACTCTCAATGATCAGGGAGAAAATGGATGCCTTGATCTCATTATTTTTAAGGTTCTTAACCAATTTCCTTTTTTCTAGTCATAAATTCATGGAGTAGTGTTATCAATTATCAATTGATTATTTTGATCTCTATTAGCTGAGTACATGTATTGAAAAAAATATGTTCCTATAATTGTAAATAAAATTTTTGATGTAAGAAGTATCCATAAATATTTTATAGTTACACCCCTTCCTTATCTTCTTTTCTCTAAGAAAGAGGATAATGAACTTGGATATTTTTTCCTCTTCCTTAAATCTCTTTATACTGAATGTGGAATTAGAATAATTATTTTTTAAATTTAGTTAGTCGTAATGTTTAGAGTGATCTTGTGTTTCATCAAAATTGGAAATGAATTTAAGTATATTAATATTCTAGGAGTGAAACAGGTGATTTTCAGAAGCCTTGATGTCCTCTTCAATCTTATAGAATGAGGCTTTGTTCTATTCAATTAAAATCTTTATTGTGATCTTAAATTTAAAAAATCAATTATGAAGAGTGCTACCATGGATCAAAATTTTCTAAGAATCCAGAATAATCTTCCTGTATTCAGGGATAACAACTGCAGATTTGTTGAATTTCAAAGGAAGAGGGGTTGATCTCGTTCCACTATAGAGGGCGTTGATAATCACAAAACATTGATCAGAATGAGTCTTTAGAAAAATCAGAAAAGTGATATTAGAAATATCATTTTTATCTTCATGTTAAAGAAATAACCTGTCCATTTTTTGGATTTCCATACATTTAGAATATATCTTCCCCATGTAAAATCATTTAAAATATTGTGTACTTCCACCAGGAAGCATTCATTATTGAATTAGGAAAACTCATCAGCTTCAAAAATATTGAAATGAGATCCATTTTTTCATTAAGACAAATAATAGTGTTTAAATAATTAAAGATTACCCAATTTTGAGACATCTGACCAGATATAAAACCCAATTCATTCTATATATACCATATTTTAATATAATAGTTGGAAGAATATAAGGACATAGAAAGTAGATAATTCTATATGTCAATAAAGACTACATAAATTTTCTGGAATTTTTTGGAAGGGAAAAGATTAAGAATATCATGCCGAATCAACTAGAGATTCTCCCGATACTTCTCATAGAGGTTGTTTGAAATACAAGACTAGATGAGGGAAGTAAATGTAAATTCCTTACAAATTTCAAACATCATCCATGGCTAAGTAATACCAATTATTATCGGTTTATTGGTTATAATGATATGTATAACGACTATGATCTGGGGATAATTCCCAACACCCTAGCAATTGTAGATGAGTAAGTTCATATTTTAGGGATTCCCTACCCCTAGTTTGATGCCCCTATAAGGTGGACACCTTTCAAATATTATTTTCCATAGATTGTGTATTCCTTTGGTCACCCCCAATGAATTCAAGTTCAAATTCCTTACCCTTATCATCTGAGCCACGAGAGATTTGTGAAACCTCTCTATCATCATCCCAGAACATTCCACTGAGAGGACTAAACATTTTGTGGGATTGTTCTTTATCTAATTAATTTCCAACAACCAACCTTCTCTTTATATATTCAAAATATTAATTTACTACAGAAATGAAATATTTAAAAACACAATCCTCCATCAAAAATAAAAAACCTTCATCCCTCACTTATATATATTTTTAATTCTTATACCACTTATAAATTTCAATGATAATAATTCTCTTGTATATTTTATCCTTGTAGTAAAGGCCCTCAACTCAAAATAACTCCATCATATGAATCCTTATGGCACATTAAAATGGGAATGTTTAAAAAATGATATAAATTTTTTTATATAATCTAGATATATGATTTTATTATAATTTAATTATTTACCTATATAAATCATATAAATAAATATTTAAATATAAAATAAATGTTAATATTATTCGTAAAATTAATATACCTAGGAAATAAAGAATCAAATATATTTTTTATTTTTAGTATAAAATTTTTCTTCATGGATATCGTATCAATATACATTGAGCATGTGAACAAAAAACTATTATTATCACAATGATTTTTTAGCCTATCAATTTATTATTAAATATGATGTAGATAATAAATTTATTCTATTTATACGATTTTATAATATAAAAAATTAATATGAAAACGAATTTATTAAAACATGTTTTAGGGATTATAAAACTTTCTTAATGAGCATACAAATAATGCATAATCAAATATTTGGAAATTGGAACCATACTAAACATGGAACCATTATAAGACTTTTAAAATTATATAATATAATGTGAACATGACACTTATGGGGATAATACAATTTATGAAAATTAACAAAGAGGAATATATATGTATATATAATGATGAGAACTAGGAACCAATAATTCAACACCATGGAATGAGTTTTTTTAATAATAAATGAATAAAATATTAAAAAATTAACCATAATGACTAATAGATATTTAAATAATGATGGAAAATGTTCTGGGATAAGTAATTAATTAATCAAAATAAGGTCTTATGGAGGATATAGGTGCATTTAAGTGATTTTAGACTTCAAATGGGTATATATTTTCTAAATATCAATTTTTTTATTTAAAATTTTTATATTTTCTATCATATTTTTTTATAATAACCCCCTAATTAATTATTTTAGTTAATTTTCCCCTTTATTATTACATTCCACGTTCTATTATAACTTATTATTAGTTTATTTTTTATGATGTTAGTGTAAGGTCTCCCAATACCAACACATATATATATTTTTTTCATTTTATTATCCACATTTTTTTATATTTTGGAAATATCTCAATATAATTTATTTTATTTCATTTTCAGATATTTTAGTGATAAATTTTTTCCTTTATTTTCATAACCACGATTTGATCATAATTCATTCGTTATACTTTATAAAAGTTTTAAAATTATTGATTCCTTATTTATTATTTTATTTCCCCTATATTATTTTACATCTATATCTGTATTCATAAATAAACTGTATATATAATAATATATATAATATTATTATATTTTTCCTTATTTATTATGTTTTATAATTTATATTTTATTTATCTATTATATTATTATTATAAATGAAATTGTTATGTAATAAAATATCATTTCATTGGTTATCAGGTTTATGATTAATTTATTATTTGGTCTATGCGTGTACAATTTATACAGTGATTGGTATGCCTAGAATAGTACATCCCCAAACTAATTGGGTAATGAAATATCTCATCAAATACTATTTATTTACAAGGGTTTGAGATCTTATAATATTTTATAATTACATATTGGATTCTATTCCTGACTTATTTATATAATTCCATGTTTTATGTTTTTTAACATTCATATGATATCTAATTATAAATCACATGGATGTATGTTATATATTGTAATTCCCAAATTTATGATCATAATAAGTATCCTCCTTCAAAACATTAAATCATAGAACAAGATCCAAATAATTAAAATCACTTGATATCCAAATATTTATCTAATAAAGGTCTCACCATGAACCATATCGACTAAACAATACTCTGAAAGATAAGAGAAAGCTAAAGGGAAAAAAATATAAGATCCATTCTACACTATAACACATGGAATCATACATAGTTTAGTAAATATCCTATATACATGGAGAAAAACTAAAAACACAAAATATATAATAAGAAAAACACATGAGTTATAAGATATTTAAAAATTACTAATTTAAAAAACTAATTACATGTTTTAAATAATATGACCATCTATATGAAAGAATCATATTTTTAGGAAAACCTTGAAAACTCTAACTAATGTTTGATCAATATGTGAATAAAACATTCATTGAACATTATTACATAATTGGTTACTATATATCCATGTCACACATAATATTTTTCCAATATATTAGAAATTGGATATTGACCATCTAACCACATCCTTACATCTGTCAAAATTTTCTCCAACACACAATAATTATTTATTATTGATATTCAAATTTCAATAGTTTACCATCCCTTATAACTCTACCAATAAACCCATTTCTCATATCAATGCTCTCCATAATAGAGTTAAATCCATGAAAATATCCATTATATCATTAATAAGAAAATAAAATACTTTTTCATGGCATTATATTAATCCAACATTATTAATATAGGTCTTCATCTACTTCTATTATTGAATTGATCTTCAGATCACAATCTATTATCCATGTCCCCCTGAGCCACAACACATCCCCAAACCAGTATTAAATATATTTATTACCATTATATATGTAATATTTTCAATCAAAATAACCATTAATATTTTCAACACATCATCTTTCTGATCGATAAAAATATGGTGATACATTAACTGAATATAATTTCCCCTCAAATGGAATAACAAATTCATCTTATGCTGGAATACCAATAAACTATCATTGAATAATTTTTTTCCTATATCCATTTAATTTATTCCAATATATATATCAACAATATCATCTATTTACCAAACATTATTAAAGATTAATTTGGGATGGTTTTGGATGGGTTTGGATCAGTTTTGACAAAAAACCAAACTAAACAAATTTTTTATTTATTTTTGACACATAAAAAACCAAACTATTTAATAGATGATTATTATGGTCTATGTTTATTATTAAATCTGTTTGTTTATAAACAAGGATGAATAAATCCCATCGTAACAAAATTACCACATGTACCATGAAAAAGGACCCCAAAGCAAATGATTTTGAATAGAAGTGTTCCAAAAGATTTGGGTGATTTTTGGTTATAGAAATAAGTGTTTTACCACCATTTCTAGTTTTTTAGATTTCATATATAATTTTTCCAAATAAATAATTTACTAAATTTTTAGTTAAGGATTTAGGTTTCACGTTTTTAGCTAGTATAAATTGGTTTTCGTGTTCTAATAATTAAATTTTTTGTTTATGATTTTGACATTTTAATGTTTTATAATTAATAAATGTTTAAATATTTTTTAGTTTATAAATTAATTAATAACATTTCTTTATTTACGTATGTAAAAAATTGAAAAATGATATAATATTATGATTTGATCATTGTATTTTTTTCAATTTTTTGAAAATTGTTGAACAAATCTATACAGGTTTTTTAAAAAATTGAACAACGCATAAGAAATCATATACTTATAACATAAGAAAAGAATATATTTAAAAAATAACTCTATAATATTAAAAATAATATTCACAAATAATCAACTATATTTATTATTTTTTATCTACTAAGACCGAATGAGGTATATTGTGCAAATATCAACAAAAATAGTTTTGAACAATTCCATGAAAAAAAACAAGGATAATTATAAAGATCTTTGGCCCAATTGGATTAGAAAAATCTATTTAATTAAAATTAAAATTATGAAATTCAAATAAAATAAAATATAAATATAAATTTTTATTTCTAGTAGAATATAATATAAAGTATGTAAAAATAATATTAACAGAAAAAAAATTATAATCAATAAACCACAAGATAATTTTCCTTCCATTACACCCCTAGAAACAAGGATACCAAACGTGTCCTCAGATTTAAAACCTAACCTTCCCCATAGAAAATATATAAACATGTAACAATGATAAAATTTAATAACTCAATGATGGTAGGAGTAATAAAAAAATCATATTAACAGAGAATATAAATAAAACATTAAAATCTTTCACTATGTCATGAATATTGAATAGATGATTTCATTCACCCCATGAGTAATGCTATCTTACTAAAAAAGACTTACATTGAAACCAATAACATGAATCCCATCAACATCTAAAATATATACCCCAAAAAACCACACCTCGAGAAGGAATAACAATATACCATGTTGAATGATGAAAAAAATCATTATACATTTCCCGATATGATAAGTAATATAGAAACACATTTAAAATTAAATTATCATAATCAGCTATATCTTTCGACAAATATACGAAAAATTGAATAACTGAAATGAAATTTATAGATTTAGTTCATTTTGGTTTTTTTAAACACTGATGTTAAACTAATTATGTTGTGTTATATAACTAAAAAGTTGGTTGGGATGTTGGAATTTGACTATAGGCACTATAATTGTATTTTTAGAGTATATAGGTAGCTCATCATAGTGTTTTGGTTCATATTCATGAAGTTGAGATGTTATTTAATAAAAATAAAGGGGGACAGTGGAGGAAATTATAAGATGAGAATGTTGGGTCATGGGAATTAGGATTTAAAACTAAGAAGGATGGGAATTGGTAGAAGGACTTATCAAGATGTGGAGGGAATCATGAATTGAGATGGAATTATATTATAACAATGAGGGATCAAAATATGGAGGGGAGGATAAAAGGAAGTATAATAGGGAGAGTTTAGAAGAGGGACTGAGTGGGGAATTATGAAACATCTAGATGGATATACATGGATATGGGAGGACATAATTATAAACAATAAAGTATTCATAATATATATCTAGTTTTATTTAATAAGTGTGGCTTGGTTTGGGAGATTTACAACAACATGCCTTCTGGGTCTTTTCAATATTGTTCCCAAACAAATCTGTAAAAACCCACTAATTCGGTTTGGTTTGGTATAGTTTTTTTTTGGTTTTTTGGCATCTTTAATTCCACACGTAATCCACATGATATTATTTTATCGTTAATAGTGATACTATTTATTATAACAATGAAATCCACCTAACTACCAATCCTCCATTATTTTACATACACCTTATGGTATGTTTTTTAGAATTTCACACATCCTACAATGTATATTTAAACACATCCCTAAAATTAATCATATAATATGAATCAAATATATAGTTATATAATCCATTTATGATTTTTTGAGTATCAAAATAGAAATATCCAAATTATTCTTCCATGATTATATATAATTATAATGATAAATCAAAAAAAAATTATTTTTGGACTTATATAAACCATATATTAAATCAATCTTACATTAAATGATGCATTTCACATCTTGGGATTATGAATTCCCTCATAATCTATTCTAGGATACTTTTAATTTGATAATAGGTACTGGTATTCAAATAGGGGTGCAATATATTTTTTAAATTAACATTTTAAACCTCTTAAAAACCATTCAGAAATAATTAGAAACTATTACGTCATCAATTTTTTATTGAACCTCAAAAAATATTATATATCCCTCCATGATCAATTATCTAAAACATTTCATCAATATCATTATTCAACTATACTATTTAGTTCATCTCTAGAGACACCATTTTTTATCATCAACCTATAAGTCTTCAATCATCAAATACAACAATGTAACAAAAATTATTATTTTATAATTCAATTGAATATCTATGTTCCAAAATATAAATAAATATATTCTTCTATTATATGGGTACTTGTTTAAAACCATGGAAACATCATTTGGGAACGTTACTAATCCATGAATTCTAGTTCCTTTATAATCTACCAGTCACTCCATATAATTTTATTATCTAAAACCAAATTAAATATTTCTCTCTTCATATATTTTTGAAAAAATAGATATTATAATAGAATAAATTGTAGTTATATTAAAATAGTTATAGGATTCTCCCCAAGAGTGTTGATTTCAAAACATAAATACCTCCTATTCTTTAAAATAATTCCCCAACAAACCACACATTATAAAATTTACTACCATTAGTTTTACCAATCAATTTGTAGACTATCTACTAATTCATTTCACTCTCTCCATGTGATAGAGTTGACATATCTCATGCATTGATCATATAAATAGAATTAACTTCTTATTTTATTATTAATAAGCATTGAATTTAGTCAGATATACCCATTATCTTATCTATGGTATTTAGATATTCAACATTTATTCAAAAATTTTTTTTCTAGTTTATTGAAAACACATCCCTAGTCTTATAATCCAAGTGGTCCTCCTAAATCGTACATAATGAGCAAGAACATCATTAAAAAACGCTTTTTTGATTCTAATATTCTTTTAATGTTTTAGTACATCTAACATTCATGTATATTTAGAAATATTACCATATGGTGGTCGTTCTATAAAAATGTGGAACCTTTGAATAATTAGATCACTATAACATATCCTGTATTTATCAACATTCATTTTTATATGATCATGATTCATTGAATATTTTTTACCAATAACATCCTCCACTTTGTTTTTTTCATTATAAAGGATCCCTTTTCTGAATAATATATCCTAACATCAATGGATCATATATTCATCATTATTTCAATGATAAAATA
The DNA here is from genome assembly GCA_963277665.1 of Viscum album. NCBI lineage: Eukaryota > Viridiplantae > Streptophyta > Magnoliopsida > Santalales > Viscaceae > Viscum > Viscum album. Next base: position 193,006,686 of record OY728126.1, read on the forward strand.
AATTTTTATTAACATTTCAAATAACAAAACATTTGAAAGGCTCAAGTGCTATATTTTACCATTTAAATGGAAAAATATAGAGATAGGTAATTCTTCTTATGAAATTAATCTATGTGATATCAATAGGATACATTTTCAAATGTTATTCTATAAGTATCTTCACACTTTTTATAAATTTAATCTCATTGATCCGAAAAGATATAATATTTCCTAAACATTCCCTACAAAATTTTAGATAATATGAATTTAATCAGAAGTCATAGGTTATATCATTTCGTGTCCCATTTACCAATTCAATAAAATAATTACTTTTCCTTTTCATTATTACTATATTATTAATCTCATTCCTTTCAAAAGCATTTTTTTGGAAGAAATCCCTTAAGGTAACATTGATGCATTTTTGAGGTGATTGTGTTTGTTGACAAAGCTGGTTTTGTTGTTAACAAAGAGGGTTTACATTTAGAGTTTTCATGTTCCAGATATATTTTTGAAAACATATGATGATAAATAACCATGAGGAATAAATTTACAAACTAGAGGATGTACAAAAAGAACATATATAATGTGGGGAAATATTCAAGTATTTTCGAAGAAAATTTGGGCCTCTGAATGAGGAAATGGGGAAACATTTTTTTGGAAAATGGACTCGCGCGCCAGTTTCATGGTGTCTTGGAATATTTCACAACATATTTTTTACTGATAAGAACATTAAAATATGGGAACAGAAAGTGGGGTTCCCATGTTTTGGTTTCGGAGCGCAAGGTGACTAGGGAGACAGAGGCCCAAGAGGCAGGACTTATGCAACAGAAGGGTACTTGTGCATGGTGCTCTGGGTGGAAAAAATTCCTATAAATTTATGGATACACCTATTCATTAGTGATGAAGCTAAAAAAATAGAGAAAATTCAGTATTCTGTCACGCTGGTGGTTTAGGCGTGCATGTGGTGGTTTGGGCGCACAAGTGGTGGTTTGGGCATGCAAGTATATAGTTATTCATAAGTTGTGTGCCTGCTGATAGTGGCACACCAATATTGGTCTAATAATTAAATTTTTTGAGTCTCTCATGTTTGGAGTTGAATAATGTAGTTTCACACAAGTGGTTAGGTGAAACTTTCAAACCAGGTATGGAGAAGCATGACAGTCATTCTAGGGTTGCATTAATGTTGGATGATTTCCTAGTACAGCTATAGTAATGTGGTATTAATCAGTGAATGAAAGTGAAACTTCAAAAAAGCATCTACATAAAAAGGAAGAAGCATTCATTTTTTATAATGAAGGGACCTACTTGTATTTAAAATATGAGTGGATCTTCTGATGAAGTAGTGAGTACACTTCATCTGATAGAGGAGTCACATTTCATGTTGTGAATGGTTTTAAAATAGGAGGGATAGTGAGTTCACTCAAAACACTGTAAACAGAAGTTCACATATAGTTGATTTGGTACATCGACACATCACCGGTGTATGATATTTGGACGTATCCCAATGAGGGAGAACCAAGAAAAAATTATTGGGTACTATGCATGATTTAATTTCTATTTATACTTTGCTACGAGAGAGAGAATATTGGTTTTCATAAAATTGAAAAAAGATCCAAAATGGAAGAGGTTTAAATTAATCATACCCTAATTCACCTCCATATTAGGGTATTTGGCCATGTGGGACTAGAAATTGGTATCATAGGGAATGTTTGATATCAGTGTGTCTCTCTCAATAGAGGCCACCAATAATTAAGGGATTCCGATCATCGATGGGAATGACTTTCAATTTTTGAATAATTCGATGTAACATTACAAACAATATTTTTGAATGGATGTGTTTATAGTAGTGATGCATGGTTTCTTAGCCAAAATCAATAGTGGGGAATTATTAGAGGTTAAAAGAAGGGAACTGGATGTTGATGCTAAGGGAATCAATTCCATATGGGGAGCCATATACAGTGATATCTATACAATGGTGATGTCATTAAAAACATCCCATGCTATGTTGGAAAATATAGTGAATATATATGAAATATATACAAATGTCAGAGAGGAAATGCTTCAAGTTCTATAGAACAAGTATGAATATCATAGCATGAACCTGATTGAGTTTGTTGATGGATTCTATGACACTATAAATATTTTTGTGGAAGAAATGTGAGTTCCTTTAGAAGTTATTAATGACATAAAAAATTTTAAGCGAATCATGAGGAAACATCCACTACAGTGCAATATGAACATTTCAGTTTTGGAATATAAATTCTTGAAAGAGCTGAGATTGGATAACCTACAAAATACCCTTATTTCATATTAAATGAGAAATAATGGTAACAGTTTTATGGAAAAGTGGAAATCTAAAGATGTGGAATTCATGGCCATGAAGAAGCTCATCATTGGAGATTATCAGGGTGATGAATAGATATACAAGTTAATGTTGTTCCTTTCCTCAAACCTAAAAATAGTAAAAGGAAATTTCAAAGGGAAACTTCCACTCACATGTTTTAGATGTGAAAATATAAGACATATTGTTTAAATGTGCCTATAAAAGTTCTAAGAAGATGATGAGGATGAAGTTGTAATTCCAAAGAAGAAGCCTTCAGCCTATGTGAAAGGAATGAAAGAGTTAAAGTGAAATTTTATAATGAAAAAGAATCGTATTTCACATGAATTTTAAATTTCATATGAGATTGATGTTGATGAGGTTGAAGAGATATCGAATAGTAAAAATAATGGAGAAAATGATATGGTGGTAGTTTTCGGTAGTTCTTATAAAAAGGAAGAAACTGAAATTGATGAAGTAGAAAAAGATGAACGAAGAGTTCATATAGATGATGAATAAAATGCACCTCTTTATGGGATAGATGTTTGGAGATAAAAAATGGATAAATAAAAAAAAGTTTTATATGTTTCCAAACTCTATATGCAACAACATGAAGAATAGAATTATGAGCTATTAAATGAAATTGAAAAACATAAGTCCCTTAGACCAGAGAGCTCAGAAAAGGCTTATAAACATAATGTTGTGTTTGAATAATAGAAAATGGATATCGATGGATTGAATAATAGAGAGAAAGATCAAACCATGGGTATCAAAGAACGGGAAGAAGAAGTTGTAGTTCTATGAAAAAAATAAAGGATCAAGAAAAACTATGGACTCTTAGTACGATACCTGAAAAGCGACTCTTGTATTCAGATATTAAGGATGACGTGGGGCATGAACAAAAATAGAAAACTATGAAAGTTGATGTGTGATATCATGGAACCATTTGGAAATTCATGATTTATTTGGTTATGAAGAAAAATCAGAAGATTTAGAGAACCAATGGGGAAATTAGAAGTGTAGAAGTGAAACAAAAGAATGCAGCCTACTTCACGTGTCATTATTGTGGAATGATGGGACATTCAGATAATGTATGTTCTATATCCAAGAGATTCTGAAGGGAATAAGCGAAATAATTAAATCCAAACAAGGAAAAATATTATAGAACCTATTTCTTTGGGACATTATTTTTGGGTTGGAGGATTTGGGAACATTGATAGGTATTGTACATCAGTCATGCAGAGGAATGTGCCAAAATAGAACCTGAGTAGTAGCATGTAGCAAATCATAGAATCAACAAATGATCTTAAAACTCAAAATCGATTTGCAGCTCTGGAGTATGAAGATGGTCCAATATACTCTGAGGAATCTCAAGATTTCCAATCCATTCCAAGTAAGATGTAAAAAAACATGGATCAAGAAGAAGAGAAATTGGAAGGCAGTGTGGGAAAAATTACCCTAAAAGAAACATGTTGTTCTGGTGCATGGGTCATTAATATTAGTTTCACATAACACATGAAATGTAATAATAACCTTGTTACATGGATATAATATGACAAAGAATGTGTTTTCAAGTTCAGAAATGATGAAGGAATTATGATTATTGGCATGGAAAAGGCCATATTTTGGGGAAAAGAAATAAGATGTGCTGATGTCTTAGTTGTAGAAGGTCTCAGTCACAACATTATTAACATCAGTAAACTGTGTGACACAAGGAATACTATATAGTTTAATAAAAATACATGTATCATCCAAGGTAGATATGGTATAGTGATTCTGTAGAAATAAATAACAAAGGGAAATCTTTACATTGTATGTGGTGATGAAGATGGGTGCTTTTTATCTAGAGAGAAGGATAACAAGTTCTAGCATAAATTACATTGTCATTAATGCCAATCGTTACTATAATATGATTTAATGTGTGAAGAAACTAGAGATATCCCCATGATATCACATGATCATACACATACATGTAATTATTGTCAACTGGGGAAGGTCATCAGAAAATCATACAAGGTGAATGAAAAGTAGTCAAAAAGAGTGCTCTAATTAGTGAATGTTGATGTTTGTGGACCTATCACACCAAGATCCACTGAGGAAAAGAAATATTACATTTTTTCATTGTTGATTATAGAATAATGGCATGGTTATTCATCATTTCCTATAAGACTGATGTGTTCAGTTGCCTAAAATTGTATTGGAGTGAATCTGAATGGATACTTGCATAGAAAATTATGATCTTTCATACTGGTAATGGTACGAAATTCCCAAACAGTCAAGTGGAAGACTATCTTGAGAAACACAGGATAAGGAATCAAGTTTCTTCAATAAGAAATCCCTAACAAAATGGAGATGTTGAAAGGATAAATCATATCATAAAAAACATGTCATGAATGGTGATTATAGAAAAGACCAACCACATAATTTTTGAAACGTAGAAGTATTAAAATAGGTCTTAATTTCCAATAGGTCTCTATTATGAATGAAGGAAGTAATGGCTATTCATGAGATTTTGTATGGAAAGAATCCAAAAGTGAAAAACTTTCAAATATTTGGAAGTAAGTGATTCATTCTCAACAAAAAAATCACAGGAAATTTGATTCACATGGAGATGAGGGGATATTCCTCGGATATATAGGCAATAGAAATGCATATAAATGTTTTTAAAGGAGGATGGAAAAAGTAGTTAAGAGAAATGATGTACCTGTCATGGAAAATAAAATGAATACTCAACAACATAGTGAATAGTTTCATGATGATTGTGATGAATGGGAAAGCGACATAGGGGTTGAAGAAGTAGCAGATTATGACTCGAAAGAAGTTATATATCATGAACAATAATAAGTAAAGTATGTATCTGTAAAGAATAAAAAGTGTCTAGCCGAAATTGAAAGGCTTAATATCATTGGTGATCAGAAATCACTAGTCTATATAAGAAGAATGATGTCACTATAACAGATATTTCTTTTATATCATGTTGAACCTAAATGTATTGATGATGTAGCTAAAGTTGACAACTGGGTTATATAAATGAATGAAAAAATGGACAAGATTGTGATGGATTAGACTTGGGAGATTATTTAGATGCAAATATATAAGAATTTTATTAATAAAAAATTGGTATTTCAGAAAAAAAAGAATGAAGATAGTTTTTTGATCGGAAAAAATTCACACATCGTGTGTAAAGGATACTCCCAAATAGAGGGTATTTATGTTGATGAGATAATTTCACCTATTGTTGGGGATGGAAACAATCAGATTATTTTTTGCCATTATAGTGTAATGGATGATCAATGTGTTCCTAATAGATGTCAAATCAGAAATTTTGAATGAGGTTCTAATAGAAGAAGTTTATATTGAGCATCCAGATGATTTTCTCATTCATGGGGATGAGAATAATGTGTGTCGGCTAAAGAAGGATTTTTATTGGTTGGAGCAAGAACCAAGATCACGATATTGATGGCTAGATCAATTTTTTATGAAGCTTGGTTTCCAACATAGTGGAGTTGATTACAATGTATATGTGAACAATAATATTAACCAAATGATTATTGTACTGGTATATGTTAATGATATATTTTTTTGGAGCTTCAAATGAAGAACAATGTAGACAGTTTTCTGAATTCATGAAACATGATTTCAAAATGACTATGATTGGTGACCTAATGATTTTATATGGTTTACAAGTGACACATGGAAGGAATGGAACATTTATATCTCAATAAAAATATTCATTGAGATTTTGAGGAGATTTGGGAAGGAAAATTCAATTGAAATTAATACTCTTGTTGCTACCCAGATGAATCATTTGAAATATGATGAAGGAAAGTTATTTAATATCACAGAATATAAGAAACTTATTTGAATTTTATTGTAATTGACCACAACAAGACCTGAAATTTTATTTACCACATTCCAAGCAATGATATATCAATGTTATACCAAATAAATACACATTATTGTTGTGAAAATAATACATTGGTATATCAAGGGAATGGTAGATTTCGGCATAATGTATAGTGACGAATCTCTACTAGAGATTTTGGCATATAAAGTTGCAGATTGGGCCGGTTCAGCAGACAATTGGAAATCAACGTCACGAGGTTGTTTTTATCATGTTGGATTTTGTATTTCTTAGTTGAGAAAGAAAAAAGGATTCAATTCAATAAGAACCACATAATTTTAGTATATTTCAACCACGCAATCTTGCACACAATTATTGTGGATGAAAAGTAGCTTGATGACTTGGGCATGACAGTGCAGTCCTTGATTGCAATTCAATGTGATAACTCAAGTGCTATAAGTCTTATAAAAAATCATCCATCATTGGAGTACCAATCACATTGAAATCAAAAATAATTTTATTAAGGAGAAGGTAGATCAAGGGATATTGATGATGGATTATGTGCTTATAGAGTTACATGTTTGTGATATTCTAATGTCGTACTTATCCAAGGATGCATTTGAGAGGCATCGATGGGATCTGGGAGATTAGTTAACTCACATCACTTGAATGAGTGTGGATGTTGAACCCCTTATCCACATTGTATGTTGTGTATTTTCCACCTGTATTGATATGTGTTTTTACCCAGTTGCAGACCACAAGAGAGTGACCTTTGGGTTTCTTGACAAAGGGGGAGAAAAAGTTCATGTTTAAAATGGGAGAAAAATCCTCAGTCATTTCATGGGGAGAAACATACATGTGGATGAACAAGATAAGGGGAGAAACAAGATAAGGGATAATCCTTCAGTGTTTGACACAGTGATTCTTATCTTATCTTGGATATCACGTGAGTGGAAAAGTTAAGGAGCTAGTAGAAAGTGAGAACAAAAATTCTCCCCTCCATAGAAGAGGATACACCTCATGCGCCTCCTCCTTTTCAAATTTTTTCGCTCGTTCGCGCACCGGATCCTATCCCTCCCTGGATGCTCAAACCTTCTACGGTGGTCTTCGACCCTAGCATGCCCTATCGGACGGTGCCCCCATGGGTCTCTCCTGCCCCCAGGCAGGCAGCCCATCGTGATCTTTTAAGGAGGCTCTTTATGGCCCTCCCCCGGTTGTTGCGTCTCCTCTTTACCCGGAGATTTCCCTAGATTCCTCTATGTCATCTTGAGATGGCCTCTTTGTAACCCTTGTTTTCCTAGCTTCAGCCTTTGAGGATGCAGTGGGTTGTCTGAAATGGACTCTTGTGGCCTGGTTTGGTGGTGAGATGCCCTCTCTGGCTGTATTTCGGTGTCTTGTGGATCTGTGGGGTCTCTACTCACCTGCTTAGATATTGAGTCTCCATCGCAATTCCTTCTGTGTGGCCTTAGCCTCAGATCGAGACTTTATGAAGGCATGGTGGAACGTTCTGTGGATGGTGGGGCGATGGCGCTTCAACCTCATGCGCTTGTCGATATAGGTTCACAAAGGGAAAGAGGGCCCCCATGCGGTAGTTTGGCTCATCCTTCCGGGTCTCGCTCTACCTTTCCAGAACGAGGCTTTTCTAAAATCCATTAGTGACTCTCTTGGTGGTTTCCTATGCGTGAACAATCGCACGGCTAGGGGTGAGGAGTCCTCGGTTGCACGCATATTTGTCGATTTGGACCTGTCCCTGCCTCCCCCAGATAGCCTCTTCTTGCGAGTGCAGGACTCATATTAATGGAAGCAGGACATCATTTACCCCATTTTTCCATTATACCGCCCTGCATGCCTTCCCTCGGGTCACTCAGAATCCCAGTGCAGGAATATCCCTCATGCCAATAACCCCTAGGCTCCGCGTCCTCCACACGTTGCAAGGGGGGTTGAGCCTCATGGTCCTCTTCCTGGTCCACATTCAGTTGACTTCCAGAGGGTCGTGCCTAATGGTGTGTGTGATACTGCCATGGCCCCTATGAGAGGTGTTTGTAGGGATTCTTCGTCGTTGGGTTCTCATCTGCATGAACATGGCCCGATTGGCCTTTCTTTGGTCTCATACAAGCAGTAGGATCGTCTGGACTTCTTGCTCTTCTAGCTTCCTCTGGGTCTATTTTTCAGTGACATCTAGCTCTGAGAGATCCTCAGGGGAGGTCTGATATTTCTTTGTGATCCCTCTCATACAGTCAGCTTTCCTCGTCCCTTCCTTTCTGAGGTGTTCTGACTCCCGCTCTTGCACCAGTCTTCCTCAGCTGGCATGTCACAGTCCTTAGATCATCCTCCCTGTGTGGAGTTTAGTGTTCTTGGTATCCCCTCCCATAGGTTCAGGACTCTCCTTTCCATGGCAAGGGTAGTAGAATCGCGGATTCAATACCTTCACAGAATGTTTTCTCTTCCCCTTAGGTATAAGCCCCTTTGCTTCCTCCGTCTGGGATCTGCACAAGACCCAAGGGTAGAAATTATTCTAAGTTACCTTCTCCTACTTTGCGTGGGTTACGATCGCCTAGGGCCAGAGCCATGCGGCACCTGTTTAAAAGATGTGTATCTTCATCTGGAACGCTCGTGGTCTTGGAAGAAGGGAAAAAACTGACTTCATTGTCATGGAGATGAGGAATGCAAAGGCATCCATTGTTGTGGTACTAGAGCCCAAACATGTTTCTTCCAGAATTGGGGAGTTCGCCCACAAAATCAGGATGCATGGATTTCTGCATGGAAACCCATGAAATTCCCACATCTGGATTTTCTAGAAAAAAGACATCTCGATATATTTACTTGTTTCTCATGACCAATCACTCACAACCAAAGTCAAGTCTACAAATGACCTTTTTCTTGAATCTTTTATCTATGGAAGATGTGATGCCCCAAAAGGGGCTCTCTTTGGCAGCGGCTTCAATCCATTGATCCATGTACCTCCCCTAGTTTGTTGGAGGTGATTTCCATACCATATCCAATCCAAATGAGAAGAAGGGTAGAGGTCCCTTCCCTAGAAAGGCATGATTGGAGTTTTTTCAATTCATGGCTGGCAAGGGACTGTCTGACATGGGTTACTCTTGGGACCGCATCACATGGTGAAACAATCAAAGAGTTTGATGAAGATCTAGGACCCGGTTGGATAGATGATTGGCCAATCTCCAGGCCATCTTTGACTACCCCAATGCTCAGGTAACCTACCTAACTCGAAGCGTTTCTGACCATTCTGCCCTACTTCTTTCCCTATACTCATGACAGTTGCACAGCATATCCTTCAGATTCTCTCATCAATGGACCCGCATTGATACTCAAGTGTTCACAAGATCATGGGGTGCTCTTGAACAATGTCACTTGTGTATCGGGCTTCACAACAAACTGAGGCGCTTAAGGAAAGATCTTTTGGATTGGTTTAAGTAGGCACCCCCTGCAGAAAAGGTTATAAAAGAGCTTATGTCAAATGTTGATCAGTTAGAATCCAATCTGGAGCATGATTGGAATGATCAAGAGTTTGAGGACCTTTCTCGTAAGAATGACAGCTTGGTGGAAATGATTCTGTCCCATGAGCGACTTTCCCGTGATAAATCAATGATATAATGGATTCTTGAGGGGAATAAAAACACTACCTATTTTAATTCTTGTAATAAAGAGAAGCAGTGTCATCACAAACCTATCATGATGCTCTAGGATGGCTCGTATACTGATGACATGGATGTATTTGGGGGGGTTGGCTTTCTCTCATTTCAAGTATTTATTGGAAGGCACTAACCATTTCATGTCTGAGGGCTACCCTAGTGATAGGGGTACCTTCCTAGATGTGATCCCCCCATGTCTCTATCCAGGATAATGAGTCCCTTGAAGAAATCTTGAATGAGAAAGAGATCCCTGAGGTCATGATGAGCTTTAACCCGGAGAGTGCTCTGGCCCGGATGGCTTCCCAAGATCCTTTTACAGAGAGTCCGGGTTTGTTGACCAGTATGATGTTGTTCTTACTATCCATGATTTATTTCATGGAGGAAACATTCCCCAGGTGGCTAGTGCAACAATTTTTGTCCTTATTCCTATGATCAAAGATCCTTCTTCTTTGCATCCCTATAGGCCTATTAGTATGTGTATCTTCTCTTAAAAAAATCCTCTATTATCTCATTAATAAAATATTATCTTGTTTTTCCCCAATGGATCTCTCTTGAGAAGTATAGTTTCATGAAAGGTATGTCTATAAAAGGGGAAATTGCTCTAGCATAGGAGTTGATATCAGATGTTAACATCAAGTCACATGGGAGCAATGTTTCCATAAAACTCGACATGAATAAGTCCTATGACAGAATTTTATGGAGTTTCATCATCAATATACTCACAGGTATGGGCTTCTCGACCTGGGTCATTGACATCATCTTTAGATGTTTCAGTTATTCATGGAATGATGTATCCTTTATGGGAAAATATTATGGTTTTCTCAATGCCACTCGTGGACTCAGGTAGGGGGACCCTCTGTCCCCTACCATCTTCATCATTTCCTAGGATGTGCTTAGCCGTTTTCTTAATAGGATCAGAAACCATGGGAATATTCTTCCTTACCAGAGTCATTCAATCCCCTCCAGCATGACTCACCTCATGTTTGATAATGACACATTGGTTTTCCTGAATGGCAGCAGTAGGTCTGTCCGTAGCTTCAATAAGGAGATAAATGAGTATTTCAATTGGAGTGGTCAACTCATCAACTGCTCCAAGAGTAACTTTTTCATCTCCAATAGATGTGGATCAAGACTTGTGGCTTCTTTAGGCATTGGTCTGGACATGGAATGAGGTAACTATACTCTTGAATACCTAGGTGCACCCATTTATCCTCAACATCTTCACATCCATTACTTTGACCACATTGTGCATAAGATCACGGGAAAAATCATTAATGGGAAAAACATATTATTATCCTTTGGAGGCAGGATCACTCTCATTAACAGTGTTTTTTCATCCATCCTTGTACATGAAATGGATTCCATCATATTTCCTAAGGGATTAATTACGTCCATTGATAGAATTATTGTTGGTTTTATCTAGGATTATATCTCTGAAGGAAAATGAAATTGTGTCTCTTAGAAAAGAATGGCACAACCAATCTATAATGGAGGTATTAATGTCAGAAACCTGGACGAAACAATCTAGTGCATGCATGCCTAACTGGCATGGGAGGCTCTTGAGGGATGGTCCTTGTGGGGTAGGATGATGCACCATAGATGCAGTGAATTTCCATGTGATAGGCATAGTCACAACTCCCCCTTTGGTCTATGATTGCTGACTTCCTTCCCTCCCTTCGACAACTGGCTCACATGATTTTTGGTAATGGGGACCTCTCCTTTTGGAACCATAATTGGGCTGGTTCCATCCTTGGATTTCCTAGCTGTCTGACCCCTCATATAACCTTCAGGGAGGCTAGTAGGTTCCATTCCTTTATCAAGGCAGTGTTGAAAAATGAAAAAATGGAAACCTATATGAATGTTGAGATGAACACGGGGCCTGATCAGTGTGTGTTAACTCCCTCTGCTTCAGGGCTCTTCTCCACCAATGATTTTTGTGACTGTCTGGCTTCACATGACCGCTCTGACCCATCGCATGAGACCATGTGGTGTAAATAAATTCCCTCCATGTTCAAATTTCTCTCTTGGCATATCAGGAACGGTGTGGTGCCGACTGATGATAACATTAAAAAGTTGGGTACACCATCTGTTTCCAGTTGTTCATGCTTCAATGCTAAGGAGGAGAGTGTCTCCCATATTTTCTTTGAAGGGGTCTGGGCTTATGCAGTGTGGAGCTTCTTCAGTGGCCTTACTGACTACAATGGCCAAGCACATTCTGTGGGGGATTTCATGGACCACTAGTTCCAGGGATCACTTGAACAAATCTTGGAGAGGAAAGCGTGAGCTCTGGTGTTAACCACCAGGTTTTGGGGAATTTGGCGTGCTTGTAACAGAGCTATATTTGAGGGATAATGTATGTCATGAAGATTTATTATCATCAAAACCCGATGCCTATTCATGGATTTTCTCAGAATGAATGATCGGTTGTGATAGTCCCCCACGCTCAGTCCTCTCTTCCCGAGACCTACGGGTGCCACTGGTCCTCTCAATGCTAGATCTAGTCATTGGGTCTGTTGGAGGCCTCCCTCCACGGGCCTCAAACTGAATACTAACGGCTCTTCTAGATAGGGAATCTTGTGTAGTGGAGGTGTTGCCCGAGACTCCAGTGACTCGGTCATCCTGATGTTCACTGCTCATTATGGAAGTGGTCATTCACTCCAGGCAGAGGCTTCAGCCATCCTTTCTGGCCTTAGGTTGTGCTGTCAACATAATATCCTCATTGATGAAGTGGAAACAGACTGCATGGTCCTCTTTAAGGCTCTTCAGGGAACTGATAATATTCCCTGGTCTATATCATATACTATCAAAAAATGAAAAAGCCTCATGAGTATCAATATCAAGGTGGTTCACACTTGGCACGAGGGTAACGAAGTGGATGATCATCTAGCCTTTATTGTATCACACAATTCGAGATTTTTGTGCCCTAAGGGCAGGAATATTCTCAAGGCTGAGGGGGAGGAACTTGTGGGAGGGTATTCCCTCGGCTTAAACTATTTCATACCTCCTTGAATTGTTTTTCTTTTTCATTCTCCTGTTGGATTTTTGTTTCTCTTTAATCCATAAATAAATACTATTGAGATGAGTGGAGAAGTTAAGGAGTTGGAATATCAAACCCTCCAATGATAGAAATGATCAATCAAACAATATATATCACGAAAACATAGGTTCGTGAAGAAATCATAAGAGTAGTTTTGAAATGGTATCAAAAATAGGCATCAAGAATGATGTGACTCTTTGATAAACTTTTCACTAGACTCTTATTTTCAACACTGATCATTGATCATGTGAGATTAGAGTCTGGGTTGAGTAATTATTTGAACTCTTTCTAAATCACAAGATTGGAATGGTGGTATCATCAAGAAGTATCTATAATGAAAGATAAATGTGTAGAAATTTGTTATGAGAAGATTTTTCAACAAACTAAAAGGGAGATATTTCTGGGAAAAAATCCTTCAAGGAAACATTTAGACATTTTTGATGTCATAGTTTTTGTTGCGAAAGCTAGTTTGTTTATTGGAAGAGAGGGTTTCCATGGTGATTTGTTGAGTTCCATAGTTAATTTTACAACCAATGATAACATAGAACCATGAAAAAATAATTTTTGATCAGGAGGTGGTACAAAAATAAAATATATAAGGTGGCACTGTTTTCAATTGTTTGAAATAAAAATTGGTCATAACAAATTGGAAATGGGGAAACATGTTTTTGGAAAAGGGACTTGTGCACCAGTTTCATAGAGGATTAGAAAGTAGTGGGCCATATTTTTTTCAAGATCATAACATAAAAATATGGCAAAGGAAATAGGGATTCTCGAGATTTGGTTGGGGCGTGCAAGGTGACTAGGGTGACAGAGGACCAGGCGGCAAGAAATGTGTGTCAGAAGGGTACTTGTGCGCAGCACTCAATGTGGCCAAAACATCTATAAATATATGGATTCCCATTTTTATTAGATATGAATCTCAAAAATTATAGAAATTTCAAGCTCTATTCATGAATGTGGTTTGGGCATGCATGTATAATGTTATTCATATGTAGTTCACTCATTGATAGTTGCAGACCAATATTGTCTTTCCTTAAGAGGGGGCAAGTCTCCCATGTTTGGAGTTGAGGAAGGGAGTTTCACACGAGTGGTTAGGTGACACATGCATGCCCAGTATGGAGATTTGTTCCAGTAATTATAGGGTTGCTTGAAAGTTGAAAGGTTTCCTAGTACACTCATGGTAGAGTTTTATTCATCAGTGGATGAAAGTGGAACATCAAAAAAGCATAAACATACGAATGAATATGCATTCATTTGTAAAAATTAATTGACCTACAATTATTTAAACTTTGATTGGGTTTTCTAATGAAGAAGTGATCAAACTTTAGTTGAGAGAGTTGTGAGCTTTCATGTTTTGAATGGTTGTAAACTAGGAGGGACAGTGAGTCCACTCTGAACATTCTAAACAATAGTGTGCTTATATTGGATTTGGTACAATAGCATATTGCTAGTGTGTGGTCCTTATACATAGACCAGTGATATTGAACCAAGTAAAAATTTATTTGTCCTATGCATGATTTAATTTCTGATTATACTTTTTTATGGGAAATTTAGAGAAAAGAGTTTTACATAACAGTGAAACAAGATCTAATGGGGAACATGTTTAAATCTATCATACCCTAATTCACCCCCCCCCCCCCGGCTCAGGATATTTTTGTTTATGGTACAAACATAAAATTATTTTTTATTTTTAAAATATTTACTCACAACCATTATTAATCATAAATAAAATTATCTTTATACTCATCTTATTTTACAACCTATATCTTTAATTGATGAGTATTATAAAACATAATCATTTTTAATTAAGATATACAGCTAAAAACTCCATCAAGCATAATTGATGTTGGTGAAATAGTATAGTGAAAAACCATGAGATTATTATATATTTGGTCCCAATATATTGGTATGTACAATATATATATTTAAAGACATTATTGTTCATACTACATTATAAAAAGAAACACTTTTTAATATTAAAATGATACACTATTCATAAAATTTATAATCCTTGTTCTTTATTTTAATAAACATGTGGGATTTGATAGACTATTTGTCTTATCACCAATATGTCTAAGAAGGTTATTCTATAACATGATATTTCTGGTTGGTAAATCAGTAACCATTATCTTATCTAACATTTCTATTAGATATAATGTGTGATATTTCACAACCTTTTCCACCACCATGAATTGTCAAGGGATTTTACAAACCCCATATTCATATTTTTTTAAATCAACCAACATCACCTAGTAAGCATAATGAAATAAAAATATTTTTGAATTATTATATAGGCCAAAAACATTCTAACTATTCCAATAATTTGTGCGCTATTAAATCTACAACAAAATATTTTTAGAGAACCATAATAGATTCATAAATTGTAATTTTTTCACCTCAGTATGATATTTTTTAGTATTGTTCAATTAATTTGGTATCTATATTGTTTAGATATTTTTGAGATTTTATTTCATGAAAATAAGTAAATTCTTTTAGGATGGTCGTCGCACTTTTTTGGTTCCTTATTAGGAAAAAACATTTTTTAACTACTGAAAAAAAATCCAACCCTTACTAAAGTCACTAAGAAACCATTACAAATAAAAACATGCCCATTTACCAACCCCAAAAAAACCATTTATCTTATATAGTTTCATTGGATTGTATATACGGTTTGGTAAGTTGTTTTACAAACTGTTTGATCCAGAATATTTTTCCAACACATATTGGGACAATAAAATTTGCATAGTTGGTGAAAAGTAAGTAACAATAATACCCAATTTTTAAATAATTAGATTTATAAATTTATCCACACCCCATATTTATCCTTGACACCATTTATTTCCATATTTGACTAATCAAGCTCTAGGCATGGAACTACACTTATGAATCTCCTTCTTGGCATCAATTTTTTGGTTATTTCAGCATAGAATCTCCAATAATCCCCAATTAAGTATCTCCTTTTATATCATATTGGTGTTTTTATCATATTTTTTCTTTTTTAATCTCTTTGGTGATTTTGGTAGCATAGAGTGGGTTTAATATAAAAATTTTCACATGTATTTTTATTTTTGAAGTGTATTATAACATTTATAAAGTCTAAAAAATATTGTATTAATGTCTAAAACATAATTATGATATATTAAATAATAAACGTAGGTGGTTTAATATTTCTTCATTATTTTATGAGTAAAATATAGTTTCATTTTGTTTTATTTTTTTCAATGCATTTATGTGTGTGTAAAGTTAGAGATTTCAACATTTTTGGTGTGTAGGGATACCAAAATGGATCCATCTAGAAAAAATTGGTTAGCAAATATGTTATTTTTAATGTGATAGTTTCAATTTAGTTTTATGGGATTTTAGTTGTATGATATGGTTGGTGGAGCAAAATGAATCCTAGTTACCATTGTGGAAAGGATAGAAAAAGTATAATAGGAATGACCCACTCTACATACCAAGATTACATAATATTAATAACTAAAATATAATTATGAGGACTGGTTGGCTCCTGTAAGATAATAAACCTTCATGTCCCTGGTTGATCATCAAGACTATGTGAATCCTATGTCCCCAATATTTCGAGAAACGTAGGGATTTTTCATGCTGATTATTTTATGTTTTTACATGTTTCCATTTATTTTTTCATATCATATATTTTGTTCAATGTTAAATCATGTTTTAAAATAAATCATTTTCTATTCATTCAATAAAATAATATTTATTTGTATTATAATGGTTTTTATTAGAATACATAGTGAGATCATTTTAGGAGAGGGATCTCACATCCTTAATACCCACCATGGGTGTATTTAGACCTTGTTTTTTATCAATAAAGTAAATGTATGGACATCTATAAATGTTTTCCAATTATTATTAGCATAGGTTATTTCTTCGTTGTAAATACTGATAGTGGTGAAATGGTGTATGTTGTCCCTTATTATATGAGAAGTTTAGGTTTATTTTTTTGGTCCCATACCATTTGTTACAATTTTCTGGTTATAAATATTTCACTATATTGAATATGGGATATAATACATAATATATTTAGTTATAGGTGATGGTAGTGATGATTAATTTAATAGTTTTAGCATTATTCATCACTATTGATATGGGGTAATACTTCCCAAAAAGATTTAATTCATGACCAGGTGCTGGTGTCTAGCATGTGGGGATCAGGAATGACCTTTCTACAACTCATCCAGCGAAGTCAGGTGCCACGTTGAATGAAAGGATGTTCTAGTTCCTAAAAAACTAGTATCATAGTTAGTTTTTACCTTTATATGGGTCTTCTTATATCGGATTGTATGGATATAAATGTCCTAGGATTATTAGGGGTTGAGGTTAGATATAAAAATGGTGTGTCTTTCCAACCCACCACATGATTGGCCTTGGTTAATAATGGGGTTTTGATTACATGGGTTGACTCATCCTTATATTGAAATGGGCATGGTGTAGACTTGGAATAGTAACTGAGGTAGGGTAGAGTGGTTTGAAATGTTGATTATGTCATGGATATTTTAATATTATTTATGTGGCTATTTTAACATATCTATCTGATTACGTATGGGATTATATATTAATTACTTTTCTATTCTGTTTTTTAACTTCTATAGAACTCTTTAAAAATTGACACCTCTTTTAAATATATTGTGGGAGGATGGAGTGATTTCTATATAACAATTTGATAAGATATTATTAGAGGAAAAGGTGTACGTTTTTTAAGCACTAGATAGTGTAGAGGGTTCTAGTCCTTTTCAAGATATGTACGTCGATCTAGGACTATAAAATGACCAGTCTTAGGAGTTACATAAAAATAATACCCCTTCATTCCATAGAAGAACCCATACATTGTATTTTATGATTTAATGGTGAAAATTAATTGGGTATTTGTGTTATTTGGGATTCCTAAAGCTATTAAAGAAATTGTGATTCCTTTTTCTCGAAAGGGCCTAGTCACAACTGTTGGGAGTCACTGGTCTTAGCAGAGAAGCATGAGTAGATAAAGATAAATAACTTTTAACTTGTCTATAATATGTAGTAATTCCATGATAATTTACCCTCACCAATTCCTAGGAGTTCTTTGGAGACCATTGTTGATATTGTTCAGTGATGATGTACAGTAACATCTCAATAGAGCTAGTCTAATATTCTCCTAGTATTCTTACCATTGTGAAGATAAATGAAAAAATGGATTGAAATGGGGCTAGGGACAAATATTAAATATTAGGTCTTATTTTTCTTGTTGAATTCTTATTATGAGTTAGTTTCTTGAGATTTAATAGAGGAGATAGTCAAGGTGGGTATGTGAGGCTTGTCTGGGACACTTCTAGTACTGGGAAAGAGTGGGATTGCTCTTCTAAAATGATTAGAAAGAATTCAGAAGAAGTGAAGAATGGTGGTAGTAGCTCTAAATATCCCCTATCCATCCACATTAGAAGATTTAAGTAATTAAAATATCATGTCCCCCTATGTGTGGGATGTTTGGGAGCATGTATTTTGTGTTCTTGATTCCAACCAGGGCGTGCCACCATTGTGGATGCATGGCCAATCTGAATTGGTTTTGTGATAATTCCCCTCTTTTTCAAAATGCTAAGGTACCTAAATCTTATAGGGAGACAATTGGTTATTATAGTACATCTAATGAAATTAATTTTAATTCCATTGGATATAATGGAAAGTCTGGATATTCTTTTGGGTTGAGTTGGATTAAAAAGATCCATAGTTCAGTAATTGGCCACAAGCACTGATGGATATAAAGAAACATCATGCTATGAACCAGGAATTGGTGTAATATAATTAATTGATTCTCAAATTATGGATTTGTTAAAACTATCCACATAAATTAGGCCATATTCCTTGGATCTAGTTATATCTTCCCACATACGTAAGGAGTAGGGATTCTGATTCCAATCTTTTGTTGTCTCCTTATTGGAGTTCGTTTTGAACTTGGATTTTGTCATCATTGATATTTTTAACTTTGAAATGATCCTAGGTATGTATTGGATGATACTATTCAAGTCCCACATAAAAATTTATCATTTTCCTATGGATTTTACGACCCTCTGTGGGAGAAATAATGTTTTTCAGGGTGAATTATATCGATTGGAAAGAAGAGCTAGAAATCCACTTCACAAGCTTATAATGCATTCTTATCTAGTATCTTTCGTATTATTAAACGATTATGGGAATGTAATGGATCATGGGTTTCCTCCTGGGGTGAGTGATTTTCCAGTTTTATTCCCATAAGAAGTTTTCTAGATTAACTCATGATATGGATGTTGAGCTCACCATTAGTTTGGAGTCGGGAACATATCTGATATCTATTCCCTTATGTCATATTTCCCCACATGAGTTGACTGAGTTAAGGAAGAATATGTATTATTTGATATCCAATGTGTTTATTCAACCGATCATTTCTCCATGGTCCACTCCAACCCTCTTTTCTAAGACGATTGATGTTTTACTTAAGATCTATATTGAATACCAGAAGGTGAATCAATTCACCATAAAAAATTATACCACATTATCTATATTGATAAACATGTTGAGTAGTTTAGTGGATCAAGTTGGTCTAAAATTATTAAACTCCATTCAGGTATCACCACATCAAGGTTAAAGAAGAATATATTCCCAAGATCACTTTTCTAGGATGGTATAGTCATTTCATGTATTTTAAAATATCATTCTAATTGAAAAAATATCCAATTATTTTTTTGTGCCTTATGAAAATGGACTTCTTTAAAACCCATAACACCTTTATCATTATGTTTTTAGGTAACATTTTTTTATATTTATGATTATAAGTAAAGAACATGAAATATTTGTGTGTGGTTCTCGGAACACTGTGAGACCACAATATTTATCTCCAATATTCAATGTGCAGTTACTACAAATGGGAAGGTTTTATTTTGGGACATGATAACTCGTATCATGGGGATTACATTGACCCAAAATGGATAATTCATTGATTTCATGGGAAGGTCCAAGTTATTACATAAATATCATATGTTTTCTGGTCATGGTTGGCTATTGTAGATGGTTTTTAATGATTTCACTTGGATTTAGTTTCATTTGAAATCCCTCAATCAGAAAGGGGTAATTTTCTTATATATTACAATATTACAAGTGTCCTTCGGGTATCATAAGTGGAAGTTGACCAATGCACCTATAATGATCATACCCTTGGGTAGACAATGTTAAGTGGTCTATTATGATGCTTCAGGTAGAGGTTTGTTTTACACTCTTATGTAGTTTGACCATGTGTTTTCATATGGATATCTACAAATAAAACCACATGAGAAGAAATAACCTACCCATGACCTTAAACATGTTTTAATGATATAATCCATTAAATAATTGAGTCAATATATTTTTGAGGTGATGCTAACATTTTACATGGACTCAGAAATATTGAGCTATATATTATCTCGTAAATAATTAATCTTCAGGAAATGGCGATTCATTATGTAACTTTATAGTTTATACATTGATATTTTATATACCCTTGGTATGGGAAATGTGGTCATTTATGGATTACATCATAATTTACTAACCAATTCTCTGAGTGAGCATAGTGATGAGTGGGTACTAATGGATATTTTCACTCAAATTCATCTGTTAGACAAACAATAGTGCGTGGGGGGGTATGTTCTTGGCTAGCATGGAGTTGATACATTATATTATAGATCTTTTTCAAGATGAGATTTCAAATTATGGGTCATGTAGGCACTCAATTTTTTTTCAAAATTGTGGGGAGGTTCAAAATAAATGGTCCTTATACCCCAAAGATATTATCCACATCAAAGGCCATGTGTTTGTGATATTTTCTTAGAAAAGGATTTATACATGATTTCAATAATTTATAGTGGGTTGGACATCATGGTTCCCCAAATATGTTTTATGATGTGTATTTCTAGTTTTAGTGGACAGATATAAGACATGATATTGCAATATTTTTATATTCATGCTACACCTATTAGTATGTCAAATATATGTATGAGATAACATCATTATTTTTAAAAAACCATTATATTACCACATATATGTGGGACACGGTTGGTATAGATTTTATTATATGCTTACCCCATACCCCCTAAGGAAAGAACATGATTTTGGTGGGTATCATTCATCTGAAAAATCGTCATATTTATTCTGATCATGGTAACCACTAAATTGAAAGAGTTGGTTAAAATTTTGTTTAAGGATATTATGATGTTAAATGGAATGTTGTCTTATATAATTTTTTTATAGAGACCCCCCATTTTACAACTAATTTCATGAAATTAATCCTGAAGGAAATGGGGTTAAATATTAACCACAACATGGAATTTCATCCTCATATATATGCAAATATAGAGTAGGGAATCTAGATAATAGAATAAATTCATTGCACCAATGGGTTAGACTATATAGGTTTCAGAGAAAGACATCTTGTAGTGGTGAAATTATCCTATAAAAATAGTTATGAATCCTCAATTTGGGTATCTACCTTCAATGTATTGTATAATTTACCATGTCCATCTCCTATATCATGAAAATATTTAGGAACAAATTATTCAATGGGACTAAGAATTATACAGGAGATGACCAACAAGATTCATATAATCTAGTAATATTTTATGATAATTTATAGTATTTATATGTCCTATTCTAGTCACTCACATTTGTATTGGTAATTCCCATTATGTCACAAGGTATTTTAAAGGGTACACCTTCTTTGGTAATTTCTATGTCATCATTTTTAGAATGTTTATACCACATAATATTAGATCTTTTGAGATTACTGGGAGAATCAGTAGGGTCACATAATTTAATGCATTTACTTCTCTATTAACAATGATTTGTAAAATAATCCACAAATATTAGTTGACGTGGAATAACAAGAACCCTTATAATATGATGAACTAGCAAGTGCTTGAGTTGGAACATGAACTATCTGTGAGAAACAATCCATTTCAGATCATAGATTCCCATATGATGGTGCATTGGAAAAAATCAATCACTTTAGATTGGAAAATTTGGAAGCCCATGTAATATGATAATGACAGAAGGGAACATAACATTTTTGTATGATAGATTTACCCTCACTTATTATATGATGACAATATGTGTTGACCTTTTGAGAGTGAAAAGTGCCATGTTTGGGGGAATTGTTACAGCAAGAGTTCTCTTTTAAGGTATTTATCATTTATTTTTTTTCTCTCTTTAATTATATATATATATATTTGGTGTTTTCAAAGAACATTTTAAAATTTTTAGGTACATGTAGTTATTAAAAGATTGGAAAACCATCCACTAACCTCTAAAAATCATGCATGAATTGGTAGTGGCATTGAGAAGCTGACACAATTATGATAATGGTCATGCACCAGCTCCCATTAAACTCTACAGCCTTGGCATTATAATTGATGTGCCTTCACAATTAGGAACACAGGTTGTGAAACCATGTGATCCAAACCATTTAGACTCCAACTATTTAAAGATAGTCACTTGCATGGTCAGAACATGCTTTGCAAGACCATTTGACGAAACCATTCGACCTTCCCATTATATATCTATTTTTGTCCCTTAATTTCCCATCCTCAATATTAACCATTTCTCACATTACCCCCTCTACTTTACTTCTACATTCATTGGAGCACCACTTCCCTTCTCTACCTCCCTATTGGTTTCACTATTTGGGTGATTTATCAAACGATTCAACATGAATCTACATTTAAGTGGCTCATCTCTTCCCCTCCTAGTATCTTTTTCATTATTTAATGAGTTTCCTTCTCTGTGGTTATTATACTAACATAGATTTTGAATAATACAATATTTTTAGTTGGTGTTGGTTTTTTTGTTTTTAATTTCTTTTATATGATATCAACTCATTTTTCAATTTTACCAAATCGATTTTGGTGGGTTTAATATCGTTGATAAGTTATTTTTGGTTGTGTAATTATTTGATGAGTTAAATATAGCTTCCTTTATTTTTACTTTTTTCACAATTTTTTTGTGTATAAATAGTTTATTTCAAAGGAGTTGGTCTATAAGGCTCTCAAAATGGATTAACCTTGTAAAATGTGTTGGTAACAGTGTTATTTGTCATGTGTAATTTTGATTTTTCATGAATGTGGATTTATGTGGTTTAATATGTGAGGTAGATCACATGTGAATCCCAAGTAACCATGTGGTCATAATATGAGATGTGTGATACGAATCTCCCATTGTACCAGGGTGGATTACATTACATGAATAAATAAACTATGATGATGTGGGTTGGTTGGTCAACTATGAGAAAATAACATAGTTGATCACTAGGAGTATGAGGATCATCTACTTCCATTAATCCTAGATACATAGGGATTTCCCATGGTTCTTATGTATGCTTTATGTATTTCTATTTATTATTTCACTTATTATTTTCAATAAAGGAAAAATTTGTTTAAAAAATTACACTGATTTCTTTCTTTCAATACTAGTGTGTTTATTTTCATACAATACCTATGCATGAAACAATTGGTGGGATATTATAGGGCCATTTTTCTCACCCCCTACAAATACACCAACAGTGTATGTAGACCCTATTTTCTATGACTCAGGTAAAGGAAACACATTCCTTAAGGGAAGATGTGGGTATTATTTTGAGTGGACATATTCCCTTTGGCTTGCATTGAAGGTGGTGAAATGTTGGGTGTTGAACCCCATTCCGTGAGAAGGTTTATCTTTCCTTAGTTTTTCATTCCCCTTTGTTATATTTTGGGTTTTTGGTTACAAATGTTATTGCAACATGATATTAGTGTATAATCCTTGATATATATTATTTTTTACGATGGATTTTATGTTTAATGTAAAAAATTTATCACTTTTATGAATATTCACATAAAAAAATCATCCCCAAATGATTTCGTTGCGGTATATGAATTAGTTTCAATTACATGGGGATTCAGAACTCACTTTGGGACATTCTAAAGGCTTAGTCCGTTTTTGAGGATAAATGGAACCCTAGGATGGTTTGTGATAAATAATGACCCTAAAAACATTTAAGAGATGAAAATTTTCATAAATCCTCTCCATGATGAATAATTTTACAATAATCTATAGTAAATGACCATTGAATTTGATGGAACAGTGTGAAATGTTTTTCCTCACATTATAATATATGATATTTATAATTTTCTTGTATAAAATTCCATTTTTCCCATGAAATATTTATTTTGATTTCTCTTATTTGGATAAAACAAATTTATATAACCCAACCCTACCATTTCACCATGAATTATTCCCATTTATCCACCTCTCTCTTCCTAAAAAATTCACACGGATGTCTATCCACTACTGTGAAAAATTTATGTTATTCTGTAATGGATCAAGACTTCTATCAGAAAAAACTGATTATTAATTACAATAATATTGGTTTTTTCAAATCCAATTTTAGTTTCACCCCTTGGGTTCCATAGTTCATTAAAGATCCAGTCATATGGATATAATAATAAAGATAACAACATATATTAAAATACTATTTTTATAAATTTTACATTCATAAAATACAAATATATTTTTATAATGTAAAATTCATTCTCATTCTCATAAAATAATTACTTCATTTAAAATTAGAAAAAAAGATTATTCACATATGTAACACCTAGTTCATGGTTCTATGATCTCATATATGTTTGAGAGTGTGGAAATTACATTATTAGTAACGTTCATATCCTTGATAAAAAATGAAACGTTTCAGGAAAATATTAATCATATATATCTTTATGTTTTAATTAATCATTCTCCAAATGAGTTCCATCCATATTGTTTTTCATGAAATATGATAATTCATTATTTAGATCTATCTAATAGAAATAATCCACTATTAGTACAATAGAGAAACCAATAATTATTCCATCAAAACTTCCAAATCATTGAATCTCCATGAAATGTATAAAACCCTAAATAGATTATTAGATATAAGTTCATATGTAAATAAAAAAATTTATAGAAATCTTTTTACACAATGAATATATATAACTATATCTATGAAAATGGTAAATATAGAACACATTTATTGTCGTGACACCGATTGATAATAACAAAATATAGATCCAATATCTAAACATCAACATATAGGGAAATTAATTGATAACCAAAGGAACCTCATATCATAGTATCTAATAGAAAATCCTATAACCCAATACTATATAAAGAAAACAATATCCTTACACGTAATATAAAAATGAATAAGAATAATGTAAGAGACATATAAAAATAATTGAATTTTTAATGATTTGAGATATACCCCATATCTATATTGAATCACTATAATCATATAAATAGATATGGGTTACAAGAAATAAATAAAAAATTAAACTCAATATTCACTATCCAAATCAATTGACATCATTTTAAAAAAATATATATACATGTGAGTTGTAACATCCCATGATCGGTAAGCCCAAAAAAAATTTAGCTGGCAATGCTAGGAGACATTTGGAATACCACACCATATTATGTTTCTTTCTAATTATACATAATGGTTAGATAATTAATGGATATCAGACTATACTGATAGTGTCTTATTATCCAATAACATTTAAACAAAATGATCTAAACAACAATGATAAGTTTCAAATACATATATTGATTTATAAAACAATGTTCAAAAAAGATAAATTTACATTTAAAAAATAACATAAACATATAGGTAGACAGTCATACATCATCACATAAACTATAGATATTCAATTATATACACTACTTGTAATATAAAATAGTTTAAATAAAACAAACCCAGCCACGATAATCAATAAAACCTTATAACTCCCCCTTGTCCATGATGGGATCCTCAAGCCCACCCACCATAATTAGTGTCCTTTAAGAGGACCTCCATGTAAACCAAAACATCTACACCTGAACATGAATTCATATATAATATTTTTGCATAAAATATTGTATGCCATCACAAATAGTGTCTCTAATAAAAATTATAATACCACTACATGTATTTACTAGATAAAACAAATGTTGTAAGCATCGCATGCATACATCAATACCAACATTATGTACTCTTGTATTATCCTAAATGTTTTAAAAATAAATTCTTTATCAAGATCCAAAATTAGATAATACTTCCATAGTCTAGAAAACGTGTTGGGTGAATGATTTATCACCTCTGTTTCCACCAATCAAGTCTACCAAGATATCAATATATCATAAAACGAGGTTTAATGAGACATAAATAATAATTTAGTCAAGAATAATAATATATAAATGAAAAATCTAAATGGTGAACAATTGACCAACACTATCCAGAACTGTGTTTCAAAATCCACTACCAATACAAAAATGGAAAATAGTTTATCGTATGATGAATAATTCATTACTATTAAAACATTTGGGGGGGGGGGAATGTAACACCACACTGATCTTAGAATGTAAGAATGATATATATCATTGTGAATGATTCATCTCACTGAAAAAAGATAATGATTTATTTATAAATGTACGATATTTCACTATATAATAACATGTCTAATGTTGTCTCACCATATGAATCAGGAACCAATACACAACAAAATTTAGGGAAAGTGATTTTTCACTAGTAGAATGATGTATCACTATATGATAATATAGATGGAAAATGATGTGTATAGAAAATACCATAGGTGAATGAGAGATTAAAACACTTATTGAAAATGGTGTATATTAAACCCCTAATAAACATGACCATGGGTTAATAGTTTATCATCATATAAATAAACATGGGGTAAAAACCCATCATTTTATATAAATAAAAATGGTTGTATTAATTTTCTCTATTAATATATGAATCCATATAAATATATATAAACATTTTTAATGATTTAGCTTCCTTGGAATTGGTTTACTCAAACATATGGTACTCACTATGAATCTCATATCTATGATAATTTATACTGAGGGAAACTATTTTAAGAACAACCTCCCTATATATTAAAAATGATCCTATTAATGTTCCAAAAATATATGGTTCATCCAATCAAGGGAACTGGTCAACCATATATACTATTTTATTTACATATAAATTATTTAACTAAATAATATATGTTATTTTATCATCAAGGAACACTAAAAAATTAACTAAAATTCTTATACAATGTGAAAAGGAGAAGAACACCACTCACAGTTTCATTATCTAGGTATAAAATCATATACATAGAAAATAAGTCCATCGACAGAATCATGTTGGAAAAATATGGAATATGTAACACCTCATAGTCTATAAGGATCATAATAATTTAAAATATATATGAAAACATGATTTGGTTAAACATTTTTTAACTCTCACATTCCCAATGATACCTCCACATTATACATCTATACCAACATTATCCTAGATACCCACACCAAAATATCTGTATAGGTTAGGAAAATATATTTCAAATGAGTCATTTATTGGTTACATGAACACTAGACCACTAATAAACATCCTATTGGGATCCAATATCTATGATATTGGAGGCTCTCACTCAATAGGAATATCCATTTGTAGTTTTACACTCCCAATATAATAATAAGGGATTTTTTTTATTAGACTAATGTGACTACCTAGAATCACCCACATAAGAAAAACCAATCACAACATCCATTCAAGTAAATTACCCACTAAACTATGCTTTCATTTCTTGCAATATATGTATAATCATAATATATATTAATATTAGTAAAATATTACCTTAGGAAAGGGTATATCCTCTAAATCCAAAATCTCTCTCTCCCTTTCTTGATATTCACCATGAACCATCATTGATCATGAGTACATAACATTTCTAAGAGGCCTTAAAATTATGTATAAATAACTTCTAATTAAATTAATCAATTAATATTCAATTATTTTATTTCTAATCAAAGATTAAAATATAATGGATCGATTAAAGATGCCAAAAACTTAAACAAAATTTTATAGTTTACTTGCATTATGCCAACAATACCACTACTAAATAATGCTCAAATACTTGATACTGGGAATTTTATTTTTAAATATTAATTTTTTGAATACTAATGAATAATTAGTGTAATTTCTTACCTTATGTAAAATCATATTTGACCATACATTTGATTCATCCTGAAGCCTCCTCTAACATAAACCAATCAAATTATTCAAGAGTTAATTTGATTACACAATGATTCAGAGGAATATGTATTGAATTAGAAATATCAATCTAGCTAAATGATAGGAAAGGAAAAATAAAGAATAATTAAGAGAAAAAGTGAGAGAAATTTACCCTAAAAGATGGAATATACACTTATATTTTCCATGGATTAATGGAGGTTAAAGGGGGAGGGAAAAAAGTAAAATAAAAAAACTATAACTAATTAAAGGATAACTGAATCAAAAAATCCTAGTTGGGAAATAAAAATAATTCACAAATGGATAAAATTTCCTCGCATAGAAAAATGATTTTGGGGAAAATTGTTTACCTAGTTCACTATCACAAACTACTAGTTTTTCTTTGGGTACCCAATGTAATGAACCAATCACTGATGACCCCAAAAAAGACCCATTGGGTACCTCATGCATCATGAGTGTATAATTATTTCCTCTATAATATTGTTATTACTCTACATTATTCCCCTGAGTTCCTCAAAACCCACTATAGTCTACTTTCATGAGAGAAACTACATTGAGAACAACCTTTTCAAAATAAAAAAATTGTTATTTATTTGAATTCTCTGTCAAAATTTTAAAAATTCATCCAGGTCATAGTTTCATTTTAACTTATTAAATTTCATTTCATTACTCCACTAATATCCACTAGTTTGGATTATAAAATACTCTATATAATAAGACTTCTTATCATTGAGAATTATTTTTGATAGGCTACCAATAACATCCTAAATCATCAATATTGGTTTCATTCTACAATAATAGATCTGCCACTAGTCATAACTATTTTGATACCACACCCAAATAAAAAAACCTAAAAAAATAAATTTCATAAACTCTTGTTCATTATAAACATTGTATTCCTCCAAATGATTCTCATCAGACCCTTTTAGGAGAAGCATTACAAATCATGAAAGAAATAATCTTGTCAATTCAAAGATACGCTGATAGAATATGAAATCCTAAAAGACAATACATGGTTGATGCACTTATTGTAGTAACCCCATGACAATATTACATTTCTAGTGACATTCAAGAATTCGCAGTCTTTAAATTATATCACTAATTATTGATATCAATGCTCTAATACAAAATATTTCCTACTTGATGTCACACATGAGTGTCTCATAATAATCCCTTAAAAAATTACTCTATCACACAATAGATTCAAAAAAATTAATAATCCTTATATTATTACACGTTTTCTAATTCTTTTTTAAAATCAATACAAATCTATAAAATCATTCATCATAATATCCATCTTACCATATATAGTGAAAATCATGAAATAATATAAAATACAATAACTCACATCTATCAATTACTGAACACACTAAATTCACCCAATCTAAACCAATTGATACCCTTATATTAGTTGGACCCTTTTACCCAAAAAATGATCAAATAAAAATCATCTCCACCACCCATTTTAGTTTTCTCTTACAAATCACTCCTTTTTTCTTCCATAATTCGAACTAATTTTTTTTTTACAAAAAACCCAATATCATTCTCCATTAAAAAATGTTCCTCAATAAAGACCATTAATCATGCTCATTATCTAAACCATAATAATCATAATAATAACATTTATGATCCCTCTTATTATACACATATTAATTAATCATATATTCCTTATTATACTACATGATGCATCATGGTTCTCCCCACAACTGCCGTCCAAAAATATTTGGATTATTCCTCGATAAACCAGACCCAGATCAATAATTTCTATTATTAATTTGTAACTCCCCAATCATGAGACCATTAAAATTCTTGTCCCTATAAAATAACATTATCCCATTATTAGTTTCACCATTTAATTAGTTTCCCTCCCACCTTGGTTAAGATAATCTCATATTAACAAAAAACTACAATGAGCCCTTCTGTCCCTGTTAAACTCTAAACTACTTATTGTCCTTGAATAATTACAAACCATATTAGTGATAGTTAACATTACATTAATAACATGAATTGTAAAAAAACCTACTCAAACTAATTATGATCCATTGATTATCATTGATAATTCCACACTCAAATACTTCTAGATCATGATATTCTGTCACACATGTATTCCCAGACACAAGAATAAATAACACACTTATCCATTCCATAATCACATAAAGGTGATATATACATCCCAATAGTGTTTAAAATAAGATTAAATAAAATAATTGATCATCCAGAAAACCATGTTTTTCTAATATCCTCAAATTATTAGTTTTCATACAAAGATGTTATAGACCTCCTCATAACTTATAAGAACCCCTTATGGTCTTATACATATATTTGAATAAATGGAGCCAAAAAAATATCATATTTACTAATCCCAAAAAATTTAAGTCTATTGCATATACAATATCCATATATAAAATAATATTGGTTTATCCCCCGATATTACATAACCAAAACGATTTTTTCCCTCATATCGATTACCA
This sequence comes from Viscum album, assembly GCA_963277665.1. Classification (NCBI taxonomy): domain Eukaryota; kingdom Viridiplantae; phylum Streptophyta; class Magnoliopsida; order Santalales; family Viscaceae; genus Viscum; species Viscum album. The sequence goes on from OY728126.1 coordinate 193,037,075, forward strand.
AAAAATCACATATTTATGAGCCATGTTCCATTCATGGATGGTCTCCCATATCCAACACCAACCTCCCAAACATCAAGTGATATTAGGATATTCAAGTAGACCTAAAATAAGATCAGTGTTAAACCCAATTTATTGTTCCTATGATAATACATTTTGAAATGAAATATTATAAAAATAGTAAAAACACACAACATTGTCATTCAAACCAGAAATCCAAGAAGGTGTGCACCTTTTTGCTACCCCACATTACTACTCCACTACTAACACAAGGATTCAGGTTCAATAAATAAAATTATCATATGGATGATCATCTCACCACTTCCCAATCCTTTAAATCGTATATAATGTGAATCACTCACCCTGATTCAAAATTTTCATATACATAAAAAATCCATTATATTGACAACAGAAAAATGTCACACTACACACATACATCATTTCCATGAGAGAAAAGAATCTCAACATAAAATTTCTCATTATGGAACCCACAAGACTAGGAACACCAATCTCTCTGACTATCTCTCTCTCTCCATACACTCACAAAACAAAACAAATCAGGGGTATTATAAAATAATTATTTTACAAGGATAATAATTGTCACCAATCATTAATTACTGGAAACCAATCAACACTAGTAACCATTTAGTATACTCTAGACCATATATCACCCAAGGTGCATCATAAAAAGTATAAGAATTTGGATAGTGTTACATCTAAAAAATACTTCTCAGTATGTCCAAATAATACACAAAAAATTTGCAATAGATAATGTGACTCACTACTCCATACCCACAATACAACATGAAGGCTGAAAATAATTTCATCTTGATTATAGCATAACCTCACATATCTCATGGGTCAAAGTAAAATCACATATAAGTTTTAATAAATATAATTCTATATTGGAACATGATTTTTACTCAGGTTTTGGTCAAGTATAGTGACCCAAATATTTTATTTATGAATACTCTCTATATTTTTTTACAACACTTAAAGTAGTCAAACTGTCCATCATAACCCAAATAAAAATCATATAAATGAGCTTGAATGGAACTCACATCTTTAATACTGATATTAAACTTGAACACATATTCTCTTACCACATCCAAAAAAGAGTAATGCAATAAGCCTTAAATAACCCAAAATAATCACTAGTAACAACCAAAATGTAACACTTAAAAAATATAATTGTAATCGCATCACTAGAAACATAAACATTCCATGTAAATGTGTTAGATAACCCACACCATCAATTCAATCTCAGATCTGAAAATATTATATTTTATAGATACTCTATCAATATATAATGACAATGAAATACAAGTCTTAAATGCCACATTTTTCAAATACCTACCTCAGTTTTCTTGGACAGCTTTAATCCAGATGTTCCATGTGACCTCACACACACGTCCCTATATTATTGTGGTTATTGAAGTTAATTTAATATCTAAAAATTCCATATTGGAGACCTTACACATAATTCATAACATTCAATAATAGGTAAATAATTTAATATCACATAAATTGATCTAAATTAGAGTAAAAAATGCATATTTACTTGAAGGTACAGTGAAAATAATAATACTTCCTATTAGAAAACTTCCATAAGTTGTAAATAAATCATGAAAAATGACATGATCACCCAATGAAATGTTTTATTTAGTATAGATTATAAGACTAAATCTAAATCCAATATATCCAAACAAAATCCTCACCATCACAATAAAGCTATCCCCAATTACCCACTATGATTTTGAATTTTATCCACCTATATTGGACTATCTCCATAAAAATTCATCAAAACCATAATATTTGCACATACACTAATCTATGAACGAACTTTTTGAGAAATATAAATGTTTTCCCCAGCCAATAGTGTCTCAATTATATTATATAATTTATTTTCATACATATATAAAAAATATTAATCCATAAAAATCGCATTCATAGATTGGTCACTCATATGGATACTAAAGGAGTTACTTGAGTAGTTAGTATATACATACTACGTATACTTTTGTAATGGGATGATTCTCACCATGATTTAATACATATTGATGGTTAAGGGTATTTTCACCACTCATTCTCTAAGCTGAGGTGAATGATATATCACTCGATCATCAAACATTGGTGAATGATAAAAATATAATTATCTAGTAATAGAGATTGGTATATGATTAACTCATCATAAATGAGAATGATATATTTCTACACTCATCATAAATGGTAGACAATTCTCCACAAAAACCATTTTGATTAATGTGGAATTATCGGTTGAATGATGAATCACCATAATATCATAATTAAAAATGGAATATTTACACACTCATCATGATTTGGGATAATGATTTAGGGCAGGATGAATGAAATATCCCCCAAAAAATAAGGAAAATAATGTAACAGTATGAGAATAATGGATCACCAAAAAACAGTCAGGTGAATGATGTATTTACAAGTGAATTGTGTATTGGTGCACAACAATAATTACAGAGGAATATATAAAACTAGGTTAAAAATGTATCACTTTAAAATAATTGAATGGTATAATGATATTTTGTTTTAATCAATTAAGTGTAAAAGTTATCTCAATGATAATAAAAAAAAGGATGACACAAAACCACTAAAAAAAAAGGTTTAGGATGAATGGATTATGTTCATATAAATAGATATTTTATGAAAAAAATTACTATAGTAATTATAATTGTTGGGGTGATGGATATTATATCAAAAAAATAACCATCAACATAAAAAAATTATAACCATGGTGAATGAGTTATTATCCTAAATATATCATCAATTAAACCCATGATAAAGACCATATAACCAAAATCCATAAAGGTGTACATAATGGAAATCAATGTTAAGATCAACCTCCCTCGACATGAATTAGGATCCTATTTAACTACCCACCTCACAAGTGTCACTTAATCATGGGAGTTCATCATAAATAATCCCCACATGTAGGCAAGATCAACACATGTACTAACATATATTTGAGGTTACATCATAAAAGAACAAATAAAAACACTATATTTGGATCAAAACTAATTCTAGGGACTTAGACACCCCCACAGAGTTTCATTAACATTGTATCATGTAACTTACCATGGTAATGGGACAATTCCATACATCTTTTCAATATCTATGGAATAAGTAAACTCTCATAATATATACAACACATATACATTTCTCATCAATATAAGTATCATAATTTGGTACTTTTCAAATTCACTGTTCCATGCACACTAATAATCCATCCCTAAATGGACATACCCAGATAATTCCTATAAATTACCCCTATGAATATCTTGTGGTATGTGGCATATATCATGATGAAGACTGTCACGAACCGAATCTGGTCACCGCCAAAACCGGCACCAAACCTAGCCCGTGACATGACCCGAAGGGCGTTCCCTATCCCCACGGGCTGGCACAAGTGCCCGGGTATCATTTATTTAGGTTTGGGAACGATTTACCCGAATATGAAGGCATAAACCATTAAAAACAATCAATAAACTGAATCTGAAAAATTTATACCAAACTTTGTTTAAACAAAAACCAGAACTGAATACATAGGTTTAGAGTCAATACAAAAGGTCCAAAGACACAATAGAACAGAAACAAAACATCCCCATGGACTCCACATGACAAGGGATCATCACCCCCAAGTCGTCTCCACTACTCCTCCCCAAGGATGAGGACTAACACCCTGAACCGTCAACACCATTAGCCTTTCCTTTACCTGGGTCAAAAAAAAGGTCTACTTACACCCAATGGGTGTAAGTAGGGTGTGAGCCTAAGCCCAATAGGATACCACCCTATGATTCCAAGGTGCATGCAATACAAGGTGAAAAACCAAGCAGTTTTAATATGCAATTAAAAGCGGTGACAAATTCCATGAAATGAAACTTTAAATTGAAAAAAAATTTCAAGATAAAACTTTTAGAATGTTAACACATTTAAATAGTAATATTAGATACTTCATTATAATTCCAAAGACACCCAAAAACAGGGGAAAATACCACAAATCCACTGAGCAACAAAACCGGGAACACCCCTTGGCACTAGATAGTCTCAGGCCCCATGTACCTCGTACCTCAGTGTAATGTAACCATAGTAAAATCCTTTCTCGTGCACGAGCCACTAGTAGGGAACATAACCATAACCTAGTGGTCCCCAATAATCATCCACATAGTTTAGTTAGAGTTTTCGTTATCCAAATGCTAAGTGAAACAGGGACAAAACCCATCCGGTCCACTAGCCGTACTAGTACAAATCCGCCCCACCTAGGTACCTGGGCTTCCCCCTTTGTGCTCAAACAATTTCAGGATTTAACACACATCCATTTTAATGTAAAACACCAATACTGGTCACATACACCAAATATAGTAGCTATCTCATTTTCTACCACTTAAAACACACAACAAACTCTTTGAATTTGAATAAATCAATTTCACAAAATCTCGTGTAGTTTTGCACACAAAACCCCTTAAGAATCCCACTTGTACATAATGTTCACAATTGTAAGTTACCAAATTAGTAAAGGCAGCCCAATAAATATCAATTAAAACAACAAATCAATTTTTGGGCATCCTCATGTTAAACAAGAAGTGTTCTCTTTGTAAAACCTTCATTTGCACACAAAAGTGGAACCAAAACTTCACTTTCTTTACACGCACAATTAAAACTCATTATTTGCAGAAATTACCAAAGGGGATAAAAATTATAAACAGTATATTATGCCTTATTACAGATCAATAAAAACAACTAAGTATTTATAGGGTATCCCCAAAAAAACAAACAAACCACTTCTTTGGAAAACCCCCAATTTCACACCAAATTGGCATTTTAAATTCAATTGCAATGGAAACTTCATTAGAACCAACTTTTGTAGCAATAATAAAATTATATAAATCTGAAAATATGATAAATACAGCATGCTAATACACAAATATTGCATCAACATTGGAATCACTTACCAAATCAAATGAAACCATTGAATCCTTTGTGCGAAAACACAAACGCACCACCGCCGCACCTCAAGAAGGGTAGATCAAACCTAAAAATAGAAAATTGGACCACGAAAACCCAAGGTTAAACCTTAGGTTCGAACCCCTACCCACTGGTCATTGTTCACTTCAATAAAAATTGAGGAAACCCTAAAAAAATAGAATAAAACCCTAATCAATTTGAAAGGGGAAAAGAAATGGACAAACTTACTTGAAAAAATCTAGAATGAATCTCCCCAAAACACAAGTATATGAACTTTAAAACGGCCAAAACTCATGGTATGGTCTCACAAGAATTATTAGGTCATTTAGGAATTGGAATGGAGGGAAAAGATTAAGAATAGAAGGAGTTATGAAAGGATCAATTTACCTCTCCAAAATCTGGACGATTTCTGAAATCCAGAAAGTTTCGACTATTTTCGCGACTCTATCGAGCTCCAAATTGTTTTAGGAGGGCATGGGGTCGCGCCTGGGCTTCTTAGGGTCTATAGGGAGGTGGAATCACCGAAAAATCCATTTTAATGAATATGATATTAATAAATTAAGGAAATAATTTAAAACTGGAAAATGGGCCTTCGGGTTGGCCCAATTCTCAAATAAAAACGAAACTCCCCCATGCTTATGGATTTATAAAGGCCCCAAATTTAAATTTGGGGTTAATATATCAGGGGAGAACAATTAGGAGTTAGAATGAGTCAAAAATATTAAAAATTGAAAAAGTTATAAATGAAACAAAATTGATTTTTAAATCTGGAATTGGGCTCGCAGTTTGGCCCAATTCATGAAAACTCACCTATTCTCAATAAAACCTTTGGAAACCACCAAAACAAATCATGAGTGGAAAATAAATTTAAAATAACCTTAAAATAGGTTACGTACGTGACAATTCTCCCCACCTTGAAAACTTTCCGCCCCGGAAAGTCACAGCAAGGTCAAAGCAACAACCAAACCCAACTGAGAAACCAATAGGTACACCTTTGCTAGGTTTCACCACCAAAGGTCAAAACACACTGGAAAGGACATGTGTTGGCCTATGGGGACAGTCATTAGTCTGATAAGCGACCCTAGTGAGTAATAGCCTATGGTGTGCTAAGAAGGCAACCAAGGTATTACAAGAGACCCATGGGGTCAGATGATAAGGTTCAGGCCCAGGAGGCGGGTCATGACAAATGGTATCAGAGCCAATACCCAGCCGGAAGTGCTTAGGCACTGCCTGGGTTTGAGGCTTGGGGTTCACAAAGAGGGCGTTGTGCTTTAAAGGGGTGGATATTGTAACACCCCTGAAAAAGAGAGACTTAAAAGGCTAAATGTTACTACCCATGTCAACAAGGTGCACCTTCCTTTTCAGGAGCCTGTCTGATTAGAACTCCATAGTTAAGCGTGCTAGACCTGGAGTAGTGATCGGGATGGGTGACCTTCTGGGAAGCTTCCAGGATGTGTGTGAGTGAGGACAAAACACACTGGAAAGGACATGTGTTGGCCTGTGGGGACAGTCATTAGTCTGATAAGCGACCCTAGTGAGTAATAGCCTATGGTGTGCTAAGAAGGCAACCAAGGTATTACAAGAGACCCAGGGGGTCAGATGATAAGGTTCAGGCCCGGGAGGCGGGTCATGACAAAGACCACCATTGGTGACTCGAGACATATCTCAATGATGTTTTACCTCTTATGATATTATTCTATGTAAGTCATTCCTACTGTATTGTTGTCATACTCATTAGTTCATATACATTCATAATATAATAAATTCTCATCTCCAATGGCATCTACATCCTTCACACATGGAAAGAAGGTAACAAGGTTACAGAGTTTCTTGCTTCTGGGGCTCCACAATTTCTTGCTATTACTTTTTCTAGGTTTGGGAACATTTCTTTATTAAGGTGACAACTTAGTTTGGGGTGCCTCCCTTGGTCTACTCCACATTAGACCCCCCTTAATTTTATTTTTTTGTATTTGTACATTGGCATTTCTTTTTTTCAATAAAATAAATAATGAATTATAATATTATACAGGATTAAATGTTAGTAGCCTTTCATGAATTCATAGTGTTTCCCATCATAATGATAATAATTAATTTCCTTTATGGTATTAACATACCTTTTTACAATCATTTACATTTAAAATTATATTCATATAACCCAATTATATAGTAATATTATACAATACAAAAATTTAGGTTTGAGTTTCCCTTTTTGATAATATCACACCATCTATATGTTACATCGTCAAACTCGAGCCCCTAAATCAGATAAAATGATTCATCATATAATTATCTTACAACAATAATCCATAATTATACTATTATACCTCAAATAAGGACAACTCAATTGATGGTATAATGATTTAAAAACCTCCAGCAATATTATTATAGCTCAGTCTATAAAACCCCTCTAGCACAATATCGATCATCTATCATTTAAATAAATATATTACAACATATATATATTTTAATTTTGTTTAAAATGTTATAAAAATTTCTTTTTCGGATTAATTAGAGATAAATATCAGAAAACCATTATTTTTCATCCTCACGGATCATCCATTAACATCAAAATATAGAATCCCTCTCCAATTGATGTGATTCTACCATGTTGTAATGGAGTTACTATTAAATTTGTAATCCAATAACATGAAATCATATGAAAAGGAAAGGAAATTAATAATGATGAGGAAATGAGGGAGTAACCCTCTTTAATTGATGAGATACACACCTCTTGTTTTTATGATAAATATAGGTTAGTGGGGGAATATGAGTCAAAATATGGTACATCACGTCATTCTTATATTGATTGAGACAATGGAATTTAAAGATGGATTTAAAAAATATTTTACAAAAATAAAAACATATAATTACATTAAAAAATGGGTTATGGGTAGCATCAAGAACCATATCCATAAAAATCTTCCACCTATTTCTCTATGGTGTACCTGATTCAAAAAATTGGTCCAATTATACCCCTAAACAGGGAACCTACACCCTTTGAATCATGTTGGGGTCCATTTACAGCGTAACCATGTACTAAATGTCCTAAATAACCACTATTACTCTATTTTTATCCTAGTTTCTCACACTTTTAATATTTACCTAGGAATATTTTACCATAGATGCAACATTGGAATCATCCTTTTCATCTTTTAAAATTCATATTAAATGTTACATGTTGATCTGGAAAATAAAATTGAAGCTGACCCTAGATCCCCTCTCATTAAAAATATATATTTTCTAGAATTACACTAACACACTCTAGTGTGGGTAATTACATGATAACTAACAATTTTTTGGAATATATTGAATGGTTTTTTGCACACTATACACTATGTGTATTTAATATTATCTTAATATTCCATCATCACTGGTCACTATAATTCATGGATGAATAACTCTACTTGTTGAAACTACAGAAATATAAATATCACTGGAAGAAATGACAATACAAATATCAAATATTATTCAACTTCCCAACAATACTCCATAATTGATTTTAAAGTAATATATATATATATATAATCTTAATTATTAATTCATCATTGTGCCACATGATCTGGCTAAAAGTTCCCTAAAAAGTGTCCATTATGATAAAATTAATATACAAAGAAAAATCACTTTGTTTTAATTTCTGGAAATACTTTATTGTCGGTTAATATTCATTGTTTAATATGATATTTATTCTTTGTAATTGATTATCATAATTGTAGTTTTTTACCTCATTCTTTTCTCATATATGTCCTGAAGGATTCATATAATGAAAAAAGAGTAGAAGAAAATATAGAATACTAGTATGAAGTATTAAATAATTTTTTAGGTTTTATTATTTTTATTTATGAATTATATAAAAAATTAATAATAATATATAAATAATATATTTAAAAGTTTATTTTGTTGAATAATTTTTTTATAATAGAAATTTGATGTTATCGGGTTTATTTTTTATGTATAATTATATATAGTGTTAGATAATGGTTTAGTTTTTTAGTGATAAGGGAAATTTATAATAATTAATATATTGATAATGACATAGGATGAACATATTGGATCATAAATTGAGAAATTTAGAGACTTAGATTATATATTTTTCTATATATGTTTATTTTAACATTCATATTTAATTATATTATTTTTAAGTTTTCATTTCATTTTTAAGTAAAGGGACATAAATATAATGAATTGGGAAAACAAAAAATGTGGAGGAAAATGAATTTATTATATAAATAAGATATCTATGATGATAGAAACTATCATTAGAGATTTTATGTATATATCAACCTAACTAACAAAATTTATAAATAAAATATGAATCATGTTGAGAAGTTAATATTTTTTATGATGGAATAATTTTCTATTAGTTCCCTATGAAGAAACAACTATATTTAATTATGTGTTCTTCTAATCAATTTATGGGGGATAAATTTTTAGATATTATTAGGAATATATGTTTTCAATTTTAATTTTAGGAATAAGAAACATCTATTTTTTTAATTTTTGAGGATGATGTTTTTAAATAGAAATGGCTACTGATCTTACAATCATCTATAGATGATTTAACACAATGAAAACAATATAATATAGTCAATAAAATTACTAAGAACATATTAGCGAATCAGGATCTGAATCATGAATCTAAACTAAAGAAAATGTGATTATTATATAAAATATAAATAGTACCACAACCAATCAAATTAATGTTATACAACTCAATTGTCCCATCACCTAAATAATAAATAAATTTAAATAAATTTCTATTGTAAAATAATTAATAATGTATGGTCATAAATTACATAATATCATATATAATATATCAAAAAACCTATTGCATTTTAATCTCACATTGATTATTTGGTAATTAAGTGGTTCCTCTAAAACTATAAGTAATATATTTATATAGCCATGAATTTTAATTAGTTATGGATTTTTTATAGAAATGCTATGAAATATTGCATGAATATTAAACAATTTTCTAACTAAGATGATGGAACACCATCGTAACACCTAAGAACACAGATAATTGAACACTGTAAAACCAAACCATAACACTTTTTATATATTAAAATATATCACCACTCTCTTCTAGAGTAGGGCTTCATTACTCTTTCATAAAAGGATATACCATAAGGTTTTTATGTAAAAAAATATAATAAAATTAGGCCACAAAATTGAAATGTTATTTATATCAACTATACTCAATAGATTTTTTGGGAAGGATGCAATATTAATATTAGAAAAATGGTATCTTCTTCATCTAGAAGACCCTTTTTTATTACTAGAATTTTTTTATAATTTAAAAATAAAATAAAATCCCCCAAATAATTTTGTATCACATTAAAGAAATTTTTAAGAAACTAATATGTCATTATATGTGATTCAAAAAACATTCACAGTTTTCTAGCTATAATTATTGGTCAACTAAAAGATTTTTTTGACTGATAATTGTTTTAAAATTAACCTATAAAAAACATCCAATTACATGAACTAATAATAAAATACTTTCGAGTCTCAATATTTTCATTCAAGATAACTATTTGAAGAGATTAATGATTCTAAAATCATAACAAAAATAAAAACAACAACCTTCATATTTCTCCAAATATAATATCCCACAAAATAGATTCACTAATGATTAAATCAACACCATTTTTATATAAATATATAATTTTATAACAATATATATTTATGTATGCCTATTGTGGGGAAAGAAAAAAGAAATATAATTTTTCATAGTGTAGCATTATGGTGGACCAAGGTCATCTCAGTTGAGGATACATTCAATTTTTTCTCCTAATTTTTCTAAACCATGTATACTATATCTATAGGATGTTGTATTTATTTAATGAAAACAATGAAAATATTTTTTTCTATTATTTATTGTTTATCTTGTGACATGATATATACAATTTTAAACTATCATGCATTCTTTAAAATAATAATGTTAGGATGAAAATACTTGGCCTTTGGTTCCTTATTGGATTAAATAATTATTCTCCTATAATTTTTTGATTTTGGTTTGATAATAGAAACATGAAACCTTAGGTTTGAATTGATATTATTTATTTTGAAATTGTGATATCTTTTAGAGCCTATGAAATAAAAATTCCAACTACTCCTATAAACAAGGTTGGTGAAACTCATTGGTTTAGGGTGTGACATCTTCTAGGAACCAGTTCTATCGATGTTGTTTCATCCCTCCATTAGAAAAACTCCATAGAATGAAGAGCAAACTATTCTTGATATAGAATATATATTTACATAAAATAATAGAAATATAATGATTATCATGTAACTGGTTTGAAGTCAATAAATCCAGGACATTATCCTCACCACACAAGGTACCCAAATCTACCTCAAAAAAAAATGAACTTTGAAGAATATTCAAAATCACCTTGAGCCTCCCTTGGATATGAAACGAAGTTAGCCTCTCATTTTGAGAGTAACAGATCACCAAGATTTGTGGATAAATAAATAATAGATTAAAATAAAATAAATAGGGCCAATAAATATAACAAGAAATGGGATTAGAGTAATAAATGAAAAAATGAAAAGAAATATATAATTTGGAATGAGAGAGAGGTTAAAATAGAAGAATAAAAAATTTATACAAAAATGAATAAAATTTAAGAATATTAAATTAATAATAATAATAATAATAATAATAAGATGAATTGAAAAAGGGGTGTGTGTAAAACAAAAGAATAAAACCATGCATGAATTTATTTAATTAAATAAGAGTAAATTTAAATTTTAACTAAATTAAATGAATATCATATAAATAAAATAAATTTAAAAATGAAATTTAAATTGTGCATTATCCACCTCCTCTAGTAGGAACTCATTAGAGTGATGAGTGATGATTTTGGAAGCGGGAATGGGCCCCCTTTTATAGGAAAGGGGGATAATTGTGGATCCAATTTTTTTTTCAATTTTATTTGATTTTAGACTATATCAATGATCACATTTGTGTATTAAGTCTTATGGAAAGTTTATCCAAATTATCATTCATGTTTTACCCCAAGATATTATCTCCATACTCCATGTTTAGAAGATGTTATATCCCAACTACTCTAAGATTTTATTCTGGCCAAATGCTTCATAAATATTACATCAATGTTATGAGTTCAATGAGAGTATTAATTAATGAATAACTCATTGAATTTATTGGTGAAACACAAATACAATTTCTCTTTAATATCTACCTATAATTACCTCAATTGGTGTTTTGTAGCCCATGTCAGGCCTCATTCTCCAAGGTAGGGTCCAATCTATTTTCCCAGATGCTTTTTAACAATTAATGACTTTTTTGAGGTACTATATTTTTATATTATATTGAGTTCCATAGGAAATATATTACCCACAAATCAAGAAATCCTAAAAAAGTAATCACATCAATTGGATTGATATTTTCAAAGTTGTGTTCAAATTACTGAACTGATTAAAATCTATTAAAATTAAAGAATCAAGTAAATTTTATAATTATTTTCAAAAGGTATATAAATCAATAAAATTTAAAAATTGTCCTTAAAATATCACTTTTTTGGGATTAAAACCATTTAAATGTGTTTAAAAATATTCACCAAAATTTTTCATGTCAATACCCCGACATATAAACAATGCATATTCTGAATCAAAAAATATCAATATTAAAACCCAAAGGGAACCAATGATATCATTATTCAAATTTCAAGGAAATAATTTTAAAAAAATCATAAATATCAAATAAATTTATTAAATTTCACAAAAAATATCAATTCAATTTCCTAATTTTCAATGATATTGTATATTCATGAATTTTACTTTTCCCCTCTAAAAAATTTATGAACATAAAATTTAATTCATTGAAGCTCCTCAATTAATTATTAATAAACACGCCATGTCTTGATATAACTCACTTAGGAATGATTTATCTTATCTCTCAATATTAAATTCAAGTATATATATACTAATATCATGAGAAGATGATCCTTATCCATGGGATTGTAAAGGAACTACTTTATTTACTTTATGAAGACAAATGAAACATCAATTCATGAGGTATTGCAATTAGGGTACAAGTGTCTTCTATGCTAATGGTTGGTAGGAATTAATGCTGATAAGTTAAGGATATAGGTGGAGGTTTATATCTTTTAGCATACACAAAGATACTAAAAAAATAAAATTTCCATGAAATTCTTCACTTGAAATTATAAAAACTCCCAACATCCCCAAATCTCAATATAAATATAATGATAAATTTATAAATAATTAATGATTTTTTCACCCGCATGAAATTGCCTATAATTTAAAAAAAATATTCAAAGAGCCATTTCAATTTTTTATTAATGTTTTTCCTAGAATAAACCTGTCATCCACCATCTGACAGCATATGATACAAATCAAAGGTCATGTAGTGGTTATTTTTATTTACCACAAACCACAACCCAATTTCTCATTATTTGGTAAATTTTTTCACATTCCATTTTTATATTCAAGAGAGTCAAGATAATTAAGTATTTTTAATGAATCAACAACCTTAATTTATTCTCACAATTAGAACCCCACACATCTTCCTTACAGTAAAAAACATCCCTTTCACCATGATTCCATTCAACCCTTCACTTCAACATAATAAATATAATTTAATCTCTAGGAGGAGGGTAGGAATGGATAATATGGAATGGACCCTGGATCATCCATAAATAGGTCATTAACCATCACTATTGGGTCCCAAAAATTCCTCATTGAAGGCCATGATACATTCATCTATTCTAAAATGAGAGAAAAATAAGTCGAAGGAAGAGTTGGGGTAAAAATGTTTTGATGGTGAAAAATAAAAAGGAAAAAATGGAAATAAGGAAAGTTCCCCTTGTGGGCCCAAACTTTTCATGGCGTTCTAACACTTTATGAAATCCCTATGAATGGAAAATAATCTGTGGGAGGGGTGGATCCAATGGCGCTCAGGAATGATATAATGTTGTTTGCAAAAACAGGCTATTATGTTCACACCTAGAAATGTTTTCCCCCAAACAAAATAATTTAGGGGGAAAGGTGGTGTCATCATCTCCCACAAACAAAAAAAAGTTGTTTGAAAATCTATGAATGGAATTCTATGACCGCAAATCCAACTCAATGTCTATGTCCTCTGTGGGTATTCACACAAGACACCTATGGCCCACTAAGGATGACTAACTACACTGTTATCCAATTACAACACTCCCCTATAAATAAGATCCCAAGTGGAATATAGATGGGAAGATTGATTGATCAAGGAAAGAAAAGATGAAGAGATCACCACAAAAGTTGGACTCCTTCAATGATTCCACAAAGGTTAAACCCAATACATATCATTTTGTAGAAAAAACAAAACTAATTGGAAGACCTTGAACCGCACATCCTTTTCTAATATATTTCCGACAAGGCATAAAACACATACACCCTTTTTAACCAAGCATCCTTCATATTAAAGAGATATGCAAGGGGAACCCTACCCCATGTAGAAAATCGCTATACTGGTTGAAATCAACCCCACGTAGCATCATGCTATGAGGATGGAGCCTCACCACACATAGAAAATCTCTATAAATATTGAACCCAGGTCCATATACCACCATGGTATGTAGATGGTCCTCATTCCAACTCAGGAATAAAATATGCGGAGGGAACCAATTTAGCGTAAGGATATGCTACATGGAATGGGGTATCTTTCGGTGTACCACTCTAAATCTCCAATAATTTCCTTCCATTTTTGTCATATCTTCAGTAGTCCCTTTGTGATCCATTCCAACGACATCATTCCAAGGTATCCCATATAGCCAGTGAACATGATGAGACCATCGGGCACGTCAACACACACTTTTAAGTTTACATTCCAATGGTAAGGAGTGCCATGTGGGTAATTCCCACAGTGAGGAGAACCCTCAAAATGTCCCAAATTTTACATTCCAATGGTAATATGGGATCCGAACTAGGGATACTCACATGATCCACCATGTTCTAGGTATTGATTGAAATCACTCGACTTTCCAATTGAGGATGTATAGTGTTAAACAAAGGAGATCATACTAGAATATCGTTTTGATCAGGAATGATTCTCTTCCACTTTTATAGTACCAATTTAGGGCACTCCTCTTGAAATATGTCACTATACATTCTTACAAAAGGTAGAATCCTGGCATTTCATCACCTCACCTAGGGATGTGTCAAGATAGATTACCAAAAAAAGACTATATCGGATATGTAAACACGAGAGGAAACAAGCACACTCAAATCCCCTCCCTCGCCCCTTTCATCTCCAACACCATCCATCAATGGATCAATAAGTTTGTGTGATCATCATATCTATTTCTTTCTCTTGTTTCTTACACCGAGTTGGACTCGCATGGGAATAGTGGTTAGCAAAAATCACAATATCCACATGGTCCCAAACCAAATGTCAAGCTTTTATTAGTATTCCATGACCTAAAACAGGTCTTCTACAAAGATATAAGCCCCAATCACAAACCAAAAGAAAATATCCCATTTGTAACCCTTAATCATACCACCATTAATGGGATTAATTTAAAATTAATTGTCCTAATAATTTAGTATATCATGGAATTTGATATACAACTAACTGGGATACATAGGAAATCTCTCTAAGGTTCTTGCCTAATACTTGACCTATCTCATCCATTCCTTTATGTTCACATCAGTTCATTTTTTTCCTCACTACAAGATGTTAAACTGAATGGACTAAGAAACTACATGGGATTTGATTCCCTATTAACCAAGTTATGTTAGAATTTTCATTGATGTACACATCTAGCTCGCAAAACCACCGTAATGGTTTCTAGGAACATCCTTGGTAAGGATATGTAAACACAAAATACGACATGCCTTTTGGGTCCTTCGGTCCACCTCTACGTAATTCTTTCATAAAATCTTTACTAGGAACCATCTTCCTAGATGTCCTCATCGGTTGACATTAAACAGAATGGTTAGGTCCACATCACCGACCATAAAAGGTGATCTTTCCAGTTAAGTGGTATTGATATATGTGGGTTTTAATTCATCATGCAAGGATATGTATAAAATCATCCATTTGTGTCTGATCCAAAAATTGAAACAAATTCCAACCTCCTAGTAGATGGTAAAATCTAGAGTACCTCATGACGTGGCCTAAACCACCATTGACTCAATAAATGACCATGAAATTATTAATCTATCCACAAAAGTGTAATATTTATATAGAACATTGAATACATATAGATAAAAAATTAACAAAGAACCTCAAATGCATATTGATGATCCTGAACCCATGTCTATTTATGATTGATTTTAACAAGGGGTAATACATAAACACATGATTTGGAGTGAACCATAGTTTTAAAAATTATGAACATGTCTTAATACAATAATAGACTTCTAGAATAGGAAATAATTCCCAAAAAATGGTGTTAGGATCCCGAATACCCATCCTCTTGACTAATGTGAGTTCTTAAGTGTCAATAGAGAAGTCATCCAACGAACGCCTAAATTTAAAAAATAGGCCCATGAATCTTGTATGTGAGAGCCATTTAGTGTCTCTAGCTACCTAAATAAACCTATAGGATACCATTTAATGATATTTTATATGAAATTGGTGATTGTACAGAACTGAGCTCCCTGCTAAAATGAATCATATGGTGGAAACTATTCTTCAGAAACAAAAATGAGGAACTTGACGTTAATCCTTATCCAAGTTGGATGTTTTTTCTGGTATCAGACCCCTTCCACATCTAAATTGGAAGAGGGACATATAATATTGACAGTTACACATGTGATCATGAGACCCATACCAGCCCCACTACATATGATAAAATTATCAATAAGAATCCAGGTAGGGAAGATCAAGATGAGGACTCCTTAGTGGAAGAAAAAAATAATATGTTTTTAAAGAAATGTAAATTAGAAATGATAAAATACCAGTAATGTTTTTTCCCACAATCACTTCTCAGTTTGACATACCAAGAGGGTTTTTAGAAGAAATAATACATGAAATTGGTCTCAATATTTGGATAAATATCTAATATTTAAAGGAAAAATATGTTCCATATGATGGGTACATAAACTGTGTCAAAATATTGGTAGACCATTGTCATCAAATAGACCTATAATCCCCTCGGGATGTATTGCGACCATAATTATGGAAGATAATGAATGATCTTTAGCAAAATTACCTTAATGTTCTTCATAAATTATAGATCTTATCATTGAAACCAAATATGGTGTTCATTTCTAGGGATATTGAGTGAATGGAGCTTTATATTTTACCCCACATCACATTCTATAGAACCCATGGGAAATGGAATCAATTAATTATATCATCACAAGAGGGTTATTAAATGACTAACCAATTCATGAAAGGAGGTATGATCGATAAGAATTTTCATTGAGTAATTAAAAATAATGTTAGGATTGATTGGAGTAAGATATTGAATGTATCCTCAACTAGGATATAGAGAACATTTAGTAGGCTTCTTGCCTAAGGGAAACCAATCATCAAAAAAATTATATCCTTACTATAAAATTATTCACATCCAAACCCGACCCCACATCATGGTCTCACCGAAATGGTAATGCATGAGATCAGGAAAGTGAGCATAGATGCAATGACCACCACATAACAGGATTTGGTCGAGCCTGCAGTGATATGACAACTTTTAAAAGAAATTCCCCCGTAAGACCAAAAAATATGGGACATTGAATAAAAATAAAAGAAAATGAGAAACCCAAACCCGTTGGGATAGGGGAATTTTTACCTCAACAACTCACTCATGGAATGTCAGTATTTTCCATTTTATGATGGATGAAAACTAGAGAGGTCTTCCATTCAATCTCACCTCATGAATCATTACCTCAAAAAAGTGGGCATCTGATATGGTTTTATAGATGTTACCATAAAGATGTCCTTCACTAAAATTATCAAATAATATCTTATAATGTCAGTGAAATAACAAATAAGGGACTCCAATGAACCTACAATTCATGAACTGGTATTCCACCCACAACTTATCTTGCACTAATAAATGTTGTGGATGTCAATATTATGATCCACATGGAAAATGATTTAAATAAAGAATAGAGGGGAGAGGGTGGTTCCATCTGGAATATGATTGGTACTAGGAAGGAAGGTGTGTGTACTCAAAACCAATGGCCTACCCAGAATATGGTTGTTCGCCTAGTCAACACTCTACCACCACCTAAAAAATTATGTAATAGATGGAAGAAAAAAAAGAAAGGTCATACATGTCCTACAACCACCTACTGCTAAGAATTATCCCATCACTCATGATAAAATATTTTCTGCACAAGAGGATGAAATGAAAGAGTTGAGGCAAAAAAATGATGAGATTCATTAAAGAGAACATATCTTCAAATATTATCCTTAGGTCGAGCCACAAAGTACAATCTTAGTTGGTGTACCTAACCTAGGAGGGTTTTCCATGATAAATGAAGTAAGGCCAAGTCATCTTCCCAACACAACACCTCGTCAATCAATCTAACTAAACCCAATCATGGATGGATATGAATATGCACCCATTAATGAAACAACTAGCATGAGTATAGTAAAATCCACTAAAGATACCCAGGTTAAATATTTGACATAAGTGCTCATAGATCCAACACATTAAATCTTTCCCCTTGCAATTCCCACCCATTCTTACATTAAATAGGTCACACATCATGGAATGATTAATACCATTGAGTAATTGGAAGCTCAATTGTTAGACATCAAAGGACATAAATATCCAAAATAGTAGGAATATAAACCTTATCACAAATAACTGAGTAATAATCTTCCACCACAAATTTCAGGAAACTCATGTTCCCAATTTTCAATAAAACTAGTTACCCAGAACAACTTCTGGTGCATTATATACTTTTTATTATCCTATGATGGGAACCCAAGAACAATAAGATGTAGTGAAACTTATATTATCCTTGTGAACCCTACAATGTTCAGCATTTCTATGGTACAACAATTTTCCAACTTATTCAATAATTGGATAGGGGATCTCTGGTGATAGTTCCTTCTATAGTTTAGTTCAACACAACCAGATAAACAATTGTACAACCTCATGAAAAACAAATTGTTGGATAATGAGAGAGTCTCAGACATCATTTCCATGTGGAATAGTATTACCTACCAATTGAACTTATCACTCCCCCAGAATGACATGCTTAATATGTGCATCAATAACCTCTATGATGATACGAAAACACCTCTAATCCCAGTAAAATATATGATTAGGTTTCATGATTTATAAATCATTTCTCAATGGATATAAGAATCCATAAAATGGAATAATATCCAGTGCATGGTATCCCCACAAGTACCAGGAAATGATCAGGAAAATATAATGTTGCGTTTGTCATGTAAAATTTGTCCCACATGCCTACCCTAGCTTTGAGGTATGCACCATATCATATATGCTCCCATGGGTTCCAAAGGTATCTTCCACCTCAACAATATGAGTATTGGGGGTGGTGGAGATATTATTTCTAGAAAAAATGAATATTAACCACTTCAAATAGTAATTTTCTCTGTTTACTATAGATGAATAGAGATGAGGAATTTAGACATGACGACCAGAAAAATTATTATATCTTTCATTGGTTACTGGATAAAACTATTCATGAATGTTTTTTCTTCATGGACCACCTGAAAATAATTACATATTCTGGGAAGTCAATCTTGGACCACCTCCATTAAAAGTGGAATATGTTTCCACTACGAACCCTAATGAAGTAAATTAGTGGAAAGAAGTTGTTAACATAAGGAATCAGAAGTTCAATAGTTGGATGACCTAAAAAAACATTCAACCAATCTTATGGCATTCCCTAAAACAAAATTCAAGACACCAAATATTCTCCTAAATACTCCTACTACAACACATTCAGTATTCTAAACCCCACAATCCTCCAAAATTTCAAATTTCGGGAATCTGTTTGACCATAAAGGATAGGATCATGTGAAAGAAGATGAACTCTTTTTAAAGAAAAAGTCATCCTTGAACATCTTAGATTTAATTATAATAGATATAAATTAATCTTAACTACCCTGGAAAACGGAACCACCATAAGCTGAAAGTAAGGTAGATTCATCATTAAAAGAAGAGTTAATTTTCATATCCATTAATTCCATTCACATAATCAACCTCTTTTCCAAAAATGTATAAGACTATAAAACTGAGTTCCTCACACCTGATCGGGGAACCATATGCTCATTACATAGAAATCAGGGATAAAATAGAAGATGCAACCATGGTATAATCCACGATGATGGTGGAACTCATGTTCACACTATCAATGTTGTGGAAACTCATGAAAGATACCTTAAATGTGCCCAACAAGAAAAAAAGATTCACATGCATTAGAAATATTCCAATCTAGGCTAATCATATGAGAATATTCATTAGATGATTACATGTTTTCTAACTTCCCCTGAGGTGATGGGAGACCTGCTTATCCCAATCCAGAAAGAATGGAAGCATGACCAACTCCAATCCTAGGGTCGTTCTATCCACATTAAATGTTTATGCGCCTAATGAACCTATGAAATAGAATACCTAAACTGGGATGTGTCGGCCTATATATTAAAAACATGAATCATTGAAATAGTTATAATTAGTCTCGAACAAGATATGAATCCTTGATTCCCTAAATGTATTAGTATACCATTGGGAAACATTCAAAGAAGCTTTGTTAATCCCTTTATTGTATGAATTCAATGTGGCCACCATCGAAATCAATCAGACTGAGACCAACACTATAGAATTCCATGTGGTTATGTCATTCATGGATCACGATGAATATGCAATTAAGAAATGACAAATAAAACCTTTATATGTGTCTTGATTGGTAAATGGTATTGATTAGAGAAATTACTTCATTGATAATGGATCTAGATTTAATCTCATCCCAGTGAAAACGCTTTGCCTACTGGGCCACAACGAGGATAACCTGAGAAACTCTACCACTAACCTATTTATATATGAAAAGGGTGAGCTAAACCATTAGTACAAATAATTTTCAATACATGGTTTGAGGAAATATTTTCTGAACCATTATTTCTAGTGGTTCAGCGAAACACAACTTCAAAGTACAACATGTTAGGCCTAGGTTGCATGAGATAGTAGAAATTCCTTCATCCTACCAATAATGCATCAAATATAGAACTAATGGAAAAAATGGGATGTTATACATTAAAAAGATAATTTTTGAATAATGTGAGACACATTATATAGATTTTGGATTCTTTAAAAAAGGGAAAAATTCTTAGGTTGATGGTATGAACATGGTAACTTCACAAAATGGTTTTTATATGGTATCAAATGACCCCTTCAAATAGATTCGTCAAAAATACATACTAGCCAGTAACTAGGCTAGGTGTGTGAGACAAATCTTGGACACATATGTAATAGTCCACATGATTTCAGTCAAGTCCACTGAGTCTAATGGTCTTGAAATATTCATTGACCATCATGGAAATGATGAATTATTGAATGGAAATTACCTCAATCCATCCTCATAGGTTTGGGAAAACCATTCCCAATTTATGTTGGATGAAAATTAGGAATACATCTCTATATATCCCATTCCTTCTTCTGATGAAAATTCACCACTATTGTCTAGTTCAGAAGAAGATGTTTCATCTCCCAAATACCAAGATCTCAACTCCTCTACCAATTCTAAAGAAATCATCACAATAATTGATTCTCTATCGAAAATAGTGGAAGATGGGGAAGTAGATAAATAAGATTAGTTGGAGGATATTTTTTATGACCTTCCAGAATTTGGGGAGGGGTTCTTTACCTGCATTGATGAACTCATGGAAATAATCCTGGGTATGGAAGAAGATCAGCGGTCCACATTGATTATTTTGGCCTATTCATCCAAATAGAAAGAGGTATACACCTATTTCTAAATGAAACGTCAATATTTATTCTCTTATAAATACATAGTAATTCTAAGCCTCAATACAGTTCTTTCCAATTGCCAACATGGATTTTCAGAAGATCATCATGACTATAAAAAAGAGGCTAAATGGACACATGTGACACATGATTCCAAGATCATTTTGAAGTGTAAGATCTCATCAACAAAAACTTCATTTTTAAGGTCCAATATCCCATATGATGGGACAATATAGTCCATGTCACAATGAATAATGAAAAAGTACGAGTTTTCATTAATTTCATAGATCTCAACCAGAACTATTAGAAAGTTGGTTTTTAGTCTCGATTACTGTATTATTGATTGATGCAACTACCAGATATCATGATTTCTCTTTCATGGTCCACTATTCAAGATAAAATAAAATCTATGTGGCCTAAGAAGATTATCACTACAATACCATTAGGTCCCCCTGGGGATTTTTTTTCTATACAGTGATTCCCTTTGGATTGAAGAATTATGGAACCATATATCTACATTCCATGCATCGCATCTTCAACACATTCATGGGAATGTTCATTGAATTATGTGTTGATGAACTATGGTAAAAATCAATATAATTATTGGAACACCTATAAAATCATGAAATTTTATTAAACAAATTAAGACAACAAAGTCTTAAAACAACCCCCTTAAAATGTGCTTTTAGTGTTACCTCATGGAAATTCCTTGGCTTTATCGTATTTCATTAGGGAATTGAATTATATTCAAATTAATCAAAGGCTACCATTTTTATTTCACTTCATTAAAACCTCACTATGTTTAGAGGACTTTAAAGACACTTGTACTACATTCGATGCTTCATATCTAACCTTTAAGAATATTTTTCATCGACATGAATGATGAAAAATAAGGTTCAATGTAACATCCCAAGTAAATAAATAATATTACATTCTAATGTTTATCATTATTTGTGAATAAAATGTTAATATTACTTTAATGTTAATTCTATGCTCGATGGCATACCCAATACGCAACAACGAGTTTCTTTGAAATCCTACGTTGCACACTAATAATATAACAATATTATAATAGTTAACCCCTAGTCGTTGTAATAGAGGTAATGGATAGAAATAACTGAAAAAATATTACATATGTTTGTTAAATATTTTTACAATTATCCAATAAATGTGAGAGGCTTAAAATCCAAATGAATCCAATTTTAAGAATAAATACTCTAATATATTTTAAAAGATTGTTTTACCGCCTTTTGATAGAGATGTTTTTTTAAATATAACTTATGAAAATTTTATAAGCTCTATTTGTCAAAATAGACTTATTCTTTATTATTAGGATATTTAAATTTACTTTGGTTAAATTTTGGTATGTTACTTATGATGTTCATATTTTTTATTGAATAGTGAGAAATATTGCATTTTACATCAAAACAGCCTTTTCATTTAATTTAAATATAAGGATAGATTATATTTTTAATTGGTTTTAAAGTATTATTAGAATATATTTTTACAATTTAATTCAATGTTGGTCATTAGAATTAATTTCACTTAGAAAATGGACCTAAACCAGTGCCAAACTTTTCATAGATATTGCTTCCAAATAACCCGCTATTTGTTTTGACAGCAGGAATTAACTATATGATTTATTAATGAAACATATATGTTTTGAATTTGGTAAAATAGACATAATTTCTGAATTTGAAATATCAAATATAGCTTAGGGTTAATTTTTGGTATTTTTCTGATAATGCTTTTTTAATGAATAGTGAAAAATACAGTTTTTAATTAAAAACTTCCTTTTCATCCAATTTATTTATATATTTAGATTTTAATTTTAATTGTTTTTAATATATAATTGAATTATTTTTTTATCACTTAATACATTATTTTTCATTGGAATTAATTTCACATTTCAATTGGATTTAAAAACAAGTCAAACTTTTGATAAATTTTACTGCTTAAAAACTCGTCTTTTGTTTTGACAACGAGGTTTACTTTTAAATTAATTACTACAATTTATGTGTTTTGAATTTGATAAAATGGATTCCATATTTGGAATCAGAAGGTCCAAATTATGTAATTAATACTCTCTTTTTTGACATTTGGAATAGTAACGACGGTAATTATCTTTAATTATCGTGTTTGATTAGTAATCGGGTAATTAAGGGTAAGAAAATAATATCATAAAAATATAAAATGACACCACCATGTGTCCTAATTCTATTTTTCGTGTCATGGAAGACCATGGGATTCCTTATTCCATCCTTGGGACACCATGTAATCACTTTAGTGTGATAGTGACCTTTTATCGTATTTTTTTAAATGAAAGGAAAATGTAACCAAAGTATGTAACACCTAAGTAAAATAATTTTAATTTTGTCTAAATAAACGATATATTATACTATTAATAGTCATTGGGAAGATAAAAATAGTTTCTATATCCTAGTATTTTTTTAAAATATAAATTTAGAAATTAAATAAATGAAAATATTTTTGACATCATGATGATGCAGCGATTACCTCATTAATGAACGATTTAAATAAAATGAAAATATAATGTAAAATCTAAGACTTAAACATGTAAAAAGCCTATAGGATGAGTATATTTAGATCCCTTATCACCTTATACTAGAAATATATCAATGGGGGACCTTTAAAATACGAAAATCATTTTATAATAAAGTATCTTTTCTTGACTTCCCATTAGTGCCCCTCCTCTCCTCTTATAAAAGGCCCCCACCTCTACCACCTTACACACACCCCTCAAGCCTTTGGCTAGGCCAACCCCTGCCTATTTAATATCTCCACATCCCTCTATAAATCATTGAATCCTCACCTTTGGCAGAATTATCTTCAAGAAACCCTTTTGGTTCAAACCAAGAGGAGTTGCCCAATTTAAAGGTAATGTCTTCACTTGTGTTCTCCTGTTTTATTTTTCTTATCCAAACCCCTAAACTATTTTTATTCCTTTATATTGTAACCAAAACAGTATCTTCAATATACTAGAATGTTTTAATGTGAAGGATTTGAGCTACACTTACACACACCTTCGTCTAATGGTTAATGAACATACTGTTTCTGTGGATGGCGAATTACTGTCTCACGAAACGATGATTGTTCAATCTTCTCTTAACTCCTTTTATAGTGGCCATTATTATGTAACTGTATTTTATATATCATATATATGTAATTTTTGTTTCCTATATGCTTCTGTATTTTATATTTAAAACATTACTTTATGCTTTTCGTGTTGTGCAAATGCGATAATTTCATATGAGGAACTGTGGACTACCGCCCCCTCAAGTGATGTGACTCGTTCATGCAATACATGGAATGTATAAAGAATAAAATTAATGAACTTATGTGACCTATATAACATATATATTATATTGGAATTATATATATATATGTATCTCTCAAATATTTTTAATTCCATTAATATGACAAAGAAATAAAAGTAGCGTTCATGCGTACGTACGGCCTACCGTCTCCATGAACGGTGCATTTCAATTATTTTTATCTCCAAATGTTATGGAATAGTATAAAATGAATATATAATGGATATATATGATATTTAAATCATTAATATTATTCTGTAGATGATTTACTTATAAATACATGGACAATTCTTTTCAAACAAGTTCATTTTTACTCATGTACCAAACATCGACAAAAACATTTGATAGGAACTCACATAATTAACTAATTATTATAACATTATAATATGTGATATGAATTGACTAATAAAATATAACGTATTTCCTTGAGAAATTATAAATTGAAAAAAGTTTATTATTCAGGAATATAAATAAACGAACAAGACAAGTCGGACTTGAGGTAAGGGATCTGACCTTTATCTTTCTTCTCAAGTACCTTTTTTTATGCATTTCATAGATGATCGATGTTCTTATGTTGGAGGATGTTCTTTTATATTAACCATAAATTAATTTTTATTTTTATATGATGATATACCCCCTCTTACTCTCATTGATTCATTTTTTTGAATTTTTATGTGGCGTCGTTAGGCTGCCGAATTTTCATAAGGGATTTGACCTCTCTCTTTCTTTTTAAGTACTCTTTTTTATGTAACTTACTTTAAACTCTTCTTTATTATGTTGGGGGATGTTATTTTATATTCCTATTTATGTAAATTTTTTGTTAATATTATGAGAGACCCTATTTTATCTCATCAATCCACTTTTGGATGTTTTATGTGGCGCCGTTAGGCTGCCGAATTTTCATATGGGGATTTTCATCTCACTTTTTATTCCTGTGAGATTCATGCTACATTGGCCACAATTTCCTTTTGTGTGGTGTATGTTCTGTCCATTATTTTACTATTTGTATAATATAATCTCATTTATGGGTAGTTACATCTTCATTGTATGACCCTTCTTTCATGGGGTGTACGTTTCGAAAGTTTCCCAAATCGGTAAGGGAACCTTTCACACTCCTCTTTTAAAAAGACTTATTTTGTTTTGTATTTTAATTTAAATATTTTTATGTTGCGATATGTTCTTATATATCCTTATTGATTTAAATTTTATTTCCAAGTGATGAGATACCATTTTCTCTCTCATCAACTAATTTTATGAATTTTAATGTGACGTTGTTAGGCTGTCGAATTTTACTAAGGGAACTTTTTAACCCAATTTCGATTTCTTTGGGTTCAACATGTAGTTATCGAATATGTCATCCTTTGAATATATGTGAATGAAAATTGATTGTTTTACACTTAATATCAACTTATATTTGGTGTATTTATATTTTTCACACATAATTTTGAGATTGATTTATCCTTAATTTATGGATACCTTCTTTATAAGGGATTTCATCTCATTTTACATTTCTATTGAGACTTTATTGGTGTTATACACTAGTTCACTCTTGTGTCGTGTATATACTATAATTTGGAATATTATATCATGAATCCATTTATTCTCATGATATTATAAAGTTCTGATTAAATGTTATTCCTCAATTATTGTATTCAAGTTTCTCTCATTTTGTTAAAAACCCTATAACTAAAATATCGTTTTAAATGTTTTAATGATTTATTCTTATAAATATTTCTCATTAATATCCATGTTTTAAAAATGGGTTTAATGATTTATTTATATGGATATTAATGGTATAAATTTTTAAAACCTTCAAAGTGATATGGGACACTTTTATTTAAAAATATCATTATTAAATGTTGTAAATGGTTTTGAAAATGGTTTTTAAAATGGATTCATTATTTAAATATCTTAAAATGTTATATTATTATTGCAATGTGGGAATGTTATAATTCTTTTATTCGTATGTTATGTGATATGATTTTGTTATGGTTCATGGGCATTTTTATGAAGATAGGTGGTTTCGTGATAAACTATGGGCGGGTGAGCCTGATATAGCTCTCCAATGCATTGGGTAACGCGAAGGAGTTAAACGTTAAGATTTCTCTGAAGAGATTTAGGGAATATATTGTGATGGGTATTCCAAATGTAACCATGGGGGTTACTCCCTACATAATAATGTTATGAATTTCTCAAGTTACATTTTTGTCTTATGATTTCTATGAGTTATTCATAAATCTTATGATTTCATGAGGTATGATAACGTGATTATGTTTTATGAGTAAAGTGTGATTTCATTGATTCTTATGTATACATGGACTAATGTTTTTATTCCGTATTGTTATAAACCTTACTGAGCTTTTTATGCTCATCCCATGTTTTTTTGAAATGTTTTTCACAGGACATAATGTTGAATAGGGTCAAAGATGGGATCAAGGAAATGTTAGGTTGTCTAAAATAAGGAACTGGACATGACCCTTTTGTTCAAGAGTTTTTATTTTTGTGAAAAAAATGGAATCTGAGTGGATGTGTCTACTTTGTAACCGTTGAGATGTAATAGTTATTTCCTAATTCTCTAAAACTCTAAACCTAAAAATATCCTAAATGTGAATTATTCATTTAATTCAATAATAAGTACTGTTTAAGGTCGGGTCCTTATATTCAATATCAATGGAATGATGATGGTTAGACATCATCCTATTATACCAACAAATATATCATATGTATGACAGTTCTAATGCCACCCATTGAAGGAAGACCACTCGTTTTGTATGTGACGTCATAAGTGAAATTTCTGGGAGCCCTCATCGGAGAGAAAAATTACACATAAAGTGAAGACAACCTTTAATATCTCATCCAAACCATGGTTATTGTTGATACTCTTTACTCAAGTATCAAAAACAGCTATTTGGAATTAATATTTTTATTCCAATATTTTAGGCATTAACTTCAACATCTAGAGGTTCATCTGGTTTCTTGTATCAACCCACTAATGTACTTTCTCAGTCACCTAATGCTGACTAGATTATTATTAAGGGTAGAAGTTTTCTTTTATGAGTTCGAAAATCCATTAAGTACATCGTAAATTGATTAAAGGCCATACATTAGAATATTTTCTATATGAAAATCCCTTGCAAAAAATGAAAACATTATATACTGAACTACGAAATGAATAGGTTTATTGTATAAATGAAGACCGCTATATTTTGGGGATCCATTTCCATGGTGCATCTTGATTACAAACAAGGAAAATGATGGAATACTCCAGGATTGGAAAAGAGGGGATGAGATTCATACTCACATCTCTTGAAAAGGTAGTATTGTCTTCCTCCTTCCTACTATCAGAGGGGTCCATGAATAATGAAGCAGAATATCACACTCTCATTACAGGATTGGAGCATTCTCATCGAGTGAATTTAAAACTCTTGAGTATAAAATGTGATTTGAAACTATTACTCAAGTAGTTCAATGATGATTACACCATAAAAAAGGAATAACGGATCCCCCTGGTAGACCACATATGAGGAATAATGGAATAATTCCCTCTGGGACTAATGTTGAATCATATTCCATAGTCACAGAATTCTAAAGACGTTGCATTTGAAAATGTATCCACAATTCTTGGTGATCAAGACTATGATGAAAAGATCATCAACATCATGCATCGCCAGATGGTCAAAACGTTCATTCATACCAACAACGAATAAATTGACAAGCTTATCATCATACCTAAACCATATGGTCCTACCACAAGATACATGACTCCCATTATGAACTACCTCCGAATGGGAGTTCTCCAACCATATAGAGTAAGGAGGGAGAAAATATGGAGACGACTAATTCATGATTTTCTGTATAATGGTACAAATCAATAGAATATCCTATATAAGAAGTGTCTTGATGGGTTCCTTCTTAGGTGAATTAGAGAAGAAGAGACCACTTCTATAATGAAATAAGTACACACTGGAGCCTATGGTGCACATCAATTTGGATCCATGCATTCCCATTAGAATTAGAGTCTTGGATACTATTGAACAATTGTGATATAATATTACAAAAAATTCCACAACAAATTCCATTCCTATTTTGTTCATGCCAATTTCCTCCACCAACCCCTTGAGTTACTTCACACAACCAAGTATTCCTAGATATTTTCCATATGGTAAATAGATATTTTGGGATGGTTTCCTCCTCCTCCTTCCATGCAATTCAAGTATTTTTCCCCATTAACCAACTTCTTTTTGAAATGGGAAGATGTTGAACCCCTTAATGATGACGGGGAATGAAAAAACATCATCTTTATGAAATCCAACATAATAAATATATTTGGTGTCCCCAATAACATAATGATTGAAAACAACACCAATTTTGGTTTTTCATGGTTGGATAAATTATAATTGGTGTATTGAATCAAGACCAATCATTCATCCCAGAACCATGTAGTAATCACCAGATAGATAGAGTCCTTCAACAAGACACTATCAAATATACTCAAAAATTTGGTAGAGTGATAAGGAATCATTGTCGGACATGATCCTCCATGATTTGTGGGATTATCAAAAAATGACCTACACCACCACTCATGAAACCACATACTCACTAGTATACAATATAGTGTAAGTCCTACCCATTGAGGTTTAGTTAACATCACCTTGGTTCCATCTATAATCAAGTATCCACATATGAGCACTATGAGAAATGTCATGATGAGTTGGAGAAACTAGATGTGAAAAGAGTGTATAACCTGCATATTTTTGATATCCACCAAAATACGATTTCATGAGCCTTCAACAAAAATATTGTCCTCCATCCATTTCTTGAAGGAGAATTGGTGTTGGACCTCATAACAAAGAAGATACTCAGATTGAAACCTGAAAAATTAGAACAAAAAAGAGAGAGGTCTTGTGTAATACATAAGGTTTACTCTAATGGAGCCATTTCATTGATTTCAATGGCTGGACAGCTCACCACAGATCCCACCAATGAAAAACTCCTAAATAAAAATTCCATATAGCCAAAGGAGTGAACATACCAATTGCATGAAATTAAACTACATGATGAACATCCTGACCATAACATGTTAAACTAAAGGATGAAACATCCTTGTTATAAGACATTAAAATGAGGATCATGAATGTCCTAACCACACAATGATTTACTATATAAAATCCATCCATGAAACATGACATTAAACATTTTACCCATCACCCTGACAGCACGAGGATAAAATACGCATATGGTTCTCACTCTACATCCTTAAACTATGAGTTGTTGAACAAATCGCAAGATGAAAAAATTTATTATAAAACATTCCTTTTACTTCATGTAGGTTGATTACTGTCCTTACCATAATATGTTAAACTGTATTGAATCTAACATCCCATCAACATGATGTTAAACTATATCAAGATCATTATTCCAATCAGGTATTCACTAAATGATCCATGTCTATGTGGGGTAAAGATGAAATGTTCATGTTTCTAATTGAATGTCATATAAATAGGGGAACTATATTTCTAAAAAACATAATATGGAATGATATGGTTCTAATGATATTTATAGTAAATCCTAGAATCTATGTCCTAGGCCCATCCACATTAATAAAATTCCCCTCCTTATGTACATATCATATTGATTCAATGATGTTTCTTCACATAACTATGTATGACATGATTCACATTTCTAAATGAGATACATAGAGATTCATTGATGTTATATCTTGGTCCAACCACTACATGGTACAATATTCCTCTATTGTACTATCATATTCCTCTATATTAGGAGATAAATACAGGTTATTCTTTGTTTCTCACACTAAGAGTAGATCAAGTGAGCATGGAAATTGTAGTAAGGGATTACCCCACATGAACAAAGTGTAAAATCACATGATAGTTCCATCACCAAAAATGAATGGTTATAAATTCCCCCTCCCTTTGGATGGTTCTGATCGGTATATAGAACATATTTTATAGAACAACATATGGCTTGATTTTGAAACTCACAGAATTCATTGTGACCCCAAGATTCAACATTTAGGTCCAACCAACACAAAAAAATGAATTTCCAAATCCTTGCATATGGATGAGACATACAATCGAAAATTTATATAAATACATCCAGAATTATTCCTATCCACAAAGGATACACACTTACACACATATCTTTAAACCCAACCCAGCTTTGACAAATTATCCAAAGTAAAATGCCCATATCATTTTGTTATGTTACCAATGTGGTGTGTAATAATACATTTTATTTCTTAGTTTCTAACACAGAGTACAGTTCATGTGGGATTATAATTTTAGGAAGGAAAATTTATACATTTTTAAGGAATAACAATCTATGGTACAATTTCCATGATCTTAGAATAAGTACCTAAAAAGAAACATTGTGTATTTTTATATCCAAAAAATTATTATATGTATTTAACATATAATCATAAATTTCATGGTCTGTTATGAACTATGTTTGGATTGAATATAAGTATAATGATTTACATATTGATGCCCTAACTCTAGGTTCGATCATAGTTGCACAAAAAAGAAATTGTCCCCATGTCATGCAAATGAATAAAAATATATGAATGATATTTCAATGAATATACCCCACTAAAAGGATCTATAAAGGAATAAAAATGCCATTTTCTGAGTTTACGAGTCATACATGAAAAAGGAAGTTCATAGAACTATGACTATCTTGATTCCGTCCCATCTAAGATATATAATCATTTTTGGACATTCATCTCATTCTAGCCACCCAAAAAGTGAAATATTCCCCATACGTATGGGATAGAACTATATAGGGTTCTTCTTATATAGAACAATGTGTTCCTTGATTCTCATACCATAGGACATGTAGTGATTCCCAAATCCAATGACCTAGGCCTAGCTGAGGAACACATAAAAATGTCCCCTCTTCAGCACGAAAACTATGTCAAATCATGAAACTCAGAAAAATACCCTATTTTCAAGACTATTTCAAGAATAAGTAAATTTACCATATTTCTCATCAGTTTATTTTTGTCTTCAACACAGAAGTATAAACTACGTGGAAACTACATTCTGTCCACAAGATTCTAATCTATAGAACAATTGTTTTAATTATATAATGCATGATGAAATGGCCCTATTTTACAACGTTAAATTGAAAAACATCACAGTGTTCCCTCTTGAGAGGAAGTTACCACCCGCAATGTTCACCCAACATGTTGTGTTTGAGGAATACATATAAATTTATTCAAATTCATAGAAGATACACTGCAAAATCAAAATCATCATCCTGACCGAGTCATGATGAATATAATTTTTTTTCGGTGTTACTCTATTATTTGGTAGTGGATTAATCCTTTAATGTATCTTGTTTCTCATAGTGAGCACAACTCAAGTGAGATTATGGACTTTGGAAATGGATTCCCCCAAAATCCATGGAATATTAATCCAAAATATTTGGTCCATATGGTAATAACATAAAATCTATGTTAGGTTTTTCCTTATCACCTTGGGGAACACAAAGTCCCAACTACATGATACTAAAACTACATGGTATCCCTAAAACTATGTTTGGATTGATTTTAATTATCACGTGACATGTAGTGAAACTTATACCTCAAATATTTTGTCCCTCCATGATAAAAAACCCCACTCCCTCCACATGCATTATACATACATAGGGAATCCTTTTAAGAACCACATGACTTGATTCGTTCATTGGAAATAATTGGCCTCACCATTTGCACTAACTCACATTCTTTTATCATCATAGTTAAAACATGACATTAAACTACATGGGATATGAAGTGTAATGTATTACTTTGTTCTCATATTAATGAGATACATACATATTCTAGCGCCACTTTTTCTTATTCCCAAACATTGAACAATGAAAAGAAAAATGTCCCTACCCCTGTATGTAAACCTATATATGAGATCATTAATTAAAGTCTATTATTCAGGGATATATTAAAGAAATAGAATTATTATCCTATATTTGTGTCATATCTAACTTTTCGATCTCACATCCCATGGCCAGTAATGACCAGGATATCTCTAATATACTATAATATATCTTTCCCATCTATCAGAATCCATGAATCAATAAATCATGGATCTTCATAAACCCCCACTACCATCAGAAATGGATAATAAATATTCTAAAAAATACCTCTATTTGACTATGCACAATACGCCCTGGTGTATCTACTTAGGTTTCACTCAAAAAAGGCTAGTGTACTAGAGGAAAATTCACCATCCAGAGAGAAATTTCTTACCTCTATACTCCCAAATGTCTTTCATGCCTCATATAATTTACCATAATATGGGAATTCACTAAACCATGGTTTTCACTTTACTTCCCCCTAAATTCTGGGTTACTTCAGAATATCCTAAACCAATTTTCCTCTACTCACTTATGGTCTCAATGACAATTTTTCCTCACATCATTACACTAAACTATGTTATTGTTGACCTCACAGTATGACATTAAACTAAATGTCCCAATGTCCAAACCATATGACAATAAATACAAAGGTACCCTAAGAACTAAATTTAGCTTGATTAAATAACCCGAAGGATATGTATTGATTTCTAAATAATATATCTTAGGCCCAAACACCCTCAAAGGAAACAAGTAGTCCAAAAATTTCCTTCTCCCTATCTATGGATCAAACCCATGTGAGAATATAGTTTGAATAAATATTTATGGATAGATTCCTATTAATATAGGAAACATAGTGACACCCAGATCATTAAACCCCGGTCTAGTTGAAATAATGGAATCAAATTCCCCACCCCATCTAAGTAGTGAAACTGAAATATCCTAGGTTAATAACAACCTGAATGTTTTTAATATATCATGAGACATCGGTTCCATTTATCAAACCCCATGACCAGAGAAATTTTGGATCTAAATAAACCACCACAGCCGTTAAAAATGGAGGGGTAGTGTCTTCAGGATAGTTTTGGTTGACTATGCACAATATGACCTAGTGAATCTGCATAAGTATCCAAAAAAATCCATGTAATCCAAAGTCAAATACATTATTAGTACATGAATTTATTACATACCTATACCCCCAATTGATTCCATGCCCATATCATTTATCTCGATCATTATACTATCCTCCCCCCTCACGTCTTTGTCTTGTTAGGACATCCCATCACGATTATCATACAGTTAATCAAGGATTCTATATCAATGGTGTAGTTGCATGACATAAGAACTATTTGGATGATTGATAACCAATGTTTATCCTTGGTCCCTACTATAGAAAAGATTGTAGACTATAACTCTAAATGTATGAATTATACCTATGCGGTAAATTTGTGGACTCATAAAAGAATATTTCTCTCCATGTTCCTATGAATTAAATAAATCTAAAAAAGAAAGTCCAATATGAGTCCCTCATACTTGGTGAGATTTAATACAAGAAGAAAATTCCTTATCCCTATGGATGAACCAGATCCGAATTTGGATAAAACATAAAATAACTACAAATGGCTTGATTCATATCATCATAAGATATGCAGTGACATTTTAATCTCACATCTCAAGTCTAACTGTGAAATAAAATTATCCCCTAATTATTGAGCATGGGTTAAAGCTGTACAGGAAAATTCCTCACACCTGTATGGGGAGAATGACTCTACCTATTTATAAGTAATTTAATATCGAAATTTACCTTTCATGTTCAGGAACTCTCTTTTCAAAAACAATACTATTTGTCCCAAAAGCTCTGAATCCCCATAACCATCCCTAGCCATCGAAAATGGACGTACATTGTCCCGAGGACACCTTAGTTTGACAATTCACAATGCTCCTTAGAGGCTCTGCATAAGTTTCCCATAAAAATGGCTATTAACCAAAGGAAAATTCATCCTTAGTAAAGGCTTTTCCTTCCATCATACACCCCATTGATGTTGAAATCCCACCACACTCCTTTGTTTCAAAAACCACATCAATTAAAATTTAAATCATTTCTATAATTTTATTCATGAATATAATAGAACATTCTCATTCAGACTACTATGTAAAGGGATAATCGTTTAACATTTGGTTTTCATTCAAATGTCCCAATGTCCTAGTTGCATGAAAAAAAATTTCACCATGCTTTAGCCCTCCATTACACAATTCAAATTCTTGTGGGGGAATTTTCTCATCCAATTCTGAGATTGATTCCCCTATAACATTAATACATCATTCTGTTGACCATAAATGCACTTTGGCCTTTCAAAAATAAAATAATAAAAATATCTGTGAAATTAGTTTTCCATAAAAAATGGATAGTCAATGCCTTGAGGACACCTTTGGTTGAATTTTTACAATATTCCTCAATGGATCTGCATATGTTTCCCAAAAAGGGGGGCATGTAGGCCAAAGGAAAATTCATCCTTTGGAGAGGATTTTCCAACCTCTGTACACCCCATGTCTTCCATTTCCCATATCATATACTATATCCAGAATCCAAAACATTACTGTCATGAAAAATATCTCATTCATGTGTGAGAAATATTGGTATTGCCTCAGTCAATGAGTCCAAATTGGGGCCATATCTCTACAAGTCATAATCAAAGTTTTTTGACCGAGAACATTAGTAATTTCTTTGAGGTGTGCATGATTCTAAACTACCCGTGAAATGAGACAGAAAATTTGTCAGGAAGAAAATTCTCAAAGGTCACTTAGGGTTAATGTTGAGTATCATCTCACTAGACATATACTTCATATGGTTTAGTAAAAATATAGATAAATAAAAAAATAAATACTCTATAATATTGTTAAGTCAACAAACCCACAAATTTCAGCCCTATAAAAATTCATGTTATACCATCTATTCCGAGATCATAATGATATGAAGAAAAAAAATTAGGTTTATAACAATAAAAAAATAATTTGGGGGGGGGGTTCTATGTAACCCAAACATTAGTCAATCTATTCTCTCGGAGTCTCTGGGATTAGGATAAAATTAACGAATTATCTGATCCATAATTCAATTCAGGACAACTTCAACATCAGAATATCCAACTCTTCATCCTAATTTGAACACATTTTGATGGGGGAATTTTTTGGGTTATAAAAATTCCTCATCGAAGATAAATATTCTTCCATATACCTGAGAAAGGTAGAAAAAATTAAAAATTATAGTTTGAGGGAAAATGTTTGGATGCTAAAAAAATAACAATGGAATGAATGTAATGAAGGATAGATCTCATTGTGGACTGCCACTCCACATGGAAGTCTGTGACTCCACAAAATCCCCAAGAATGCATAACATCCTGTGAAAGGGGTGGATCCAGTGGTGTCCATGAATGAAAAAAAATTCATTTTCTAAAATGGGATACGATGTTTAACTAAATAAACAACTTACCTTAAATTAAATTTTTCATGGGTAAATCTAGTGTTGCCAGCTCTCGTAAACAAAATGAAGCCATTTGTGGTGCACGGTGGGGATTTCGGAATCCTCAAAGGCAACATGTTGACTAAGTACTCTACTGGATTACACAACATACATCCCTCTCCCACCATGGACTACTGGATACACTAGAATCTAGTTCCACATCTCCTATATAAATATTACCCTATGGTGGAATAGAAAGGGGGATATGCATCAATCGGCGAAGTCATAGAATAATAGAGCACCAAAAAATATGTACACATTTGTCAATTCCACATAGGTAAAACCCTCCACATACTAGTATGTAGGAAAAAATAAACTAATTGTATGACCCTAAACACCACATCCATTGGGGATATACTTTATGAAAGTCACAAAACCAATGCCCCTTTAAAATCTAGCTTCCTGTATAGCAATTTGATATGAAGGATACCTCGGATAGAATATCTCTATATAGTTGTAACCCATCCCAGCATAGCATCACACAACACAGATGGAGCCTTTCCATATGTTGCAAGGATATATATGGATTGAACCCAGTTAATAATACAACTATTGTATGCAGAAAATCCCCTTACATGCTCAACAACATGCAATTTGGAGGGAACCACATCCCACATAATGAAATGTTATAGGGAATATGGTATCATAGGATATTCCACTCTATGGATACAATCATTTCCTTCCATTACCATCGTATCATTGAAATTACCTCCACTAACTAGTCCAACAACATCAGGACAATGCCTCTAATAAATCAACAAGACCTGATGAGACCATCAGAAGAACCAAAATGCCCTTTTGAGTTTGCATAGCCATCGTAAGCGGAGTCACATGAATAAACCTTGTAGTAAGGACACCAAGAATGTCCCTAACTTTACATTCCCATGGTAACTTGGGTTCCGATAATGGTATACTCAAGATAGACTCCCAATTCAAAGGAAGTAGGAAAATTGCAGGACTTTAACATTGATGACGGATAGTGTTAAACATAGGATATCACAGTTGTATTTTTTATAAGGAATGATGCTACAACCGTTTTCCAGAACCAATTAAAGGACACTCATCCTAAGGAAATTCCCTTGAATTTATTGAGGGAGGAGTCACCCTTTCTCCTCTTCACCTCATCCTGGGATGTCTCTCGATAGATTACCAAACATGACTGTCCTAGACATGTAAACAATAGAGGAAACATGGCACCTCAATGCCCCTCTCTCTCCCCCTTAGATCTCTAGTACAATCTATAATATGATGCATAGGGTTGTGGGATCATCATATCTACTACTTCTACTTGTTTCTCACACTGATCATAGCCCACATTGGCTTAAAGGTTGGCCAAAATCATAAATTCGGCATGGTCCCAAACCAAATGGGTTCCTTCCATGAGTTATCCATGTCCTAAAGTAGGAATTATCCATAGATATAATACTCTAACATAAACTAAATTGGATGCTACTATGTGAAATCCCCAATCATACCTCCTTTAATAGGCTTCCTTCAGAAGTATATGCCCCAATTTTTTAGAACAACAGGGAGTTTGATTTCCAAAAAAATGTGTTGCAGAGGAAATATCCTTTTGGTCCAAGCTCGGTACTTCACCTATCTCATCCATTACATCATTTTAATATCGGTTCATTTTTTCCTCTCCACATGATGTTAAATTGAACAGGATACTGAACTACATGTGATATGATTCTCAATTATCTAGGATATTAGTAAAGCCTCCTTTGGGACTATACCTTGCTCCCAAATCCACAGTAATGTTCTCTAGGAACATACATGGAAAGGTTTTGTATGCCTAGAAGACCACATATAATTTGGGTCCTTTGGCCCCCTCTATGTAAGTCCAACATCAGATATTGACTAGGCATATTATGCCTAGACAACCTCATTGAATGACATTAAATTTCATGGTCTTAACATGACATTAAAAGGATATGTATCCAGTTCAGTGTAACTAAAATATATGGGTTCTGATTCCTCTCGCGATTTTATGTAGGAAAATATCTTGTAGGAAATCATCTTTTAGGTCAGATCCCAACATAAAAAATCACATCCCCCTAGATGATGATAAAATCCAAATTAGCTCATCATGTGGATTAAACTAGTTTGTATCAAAAAATAAACGAATTATGATATACCCATAAAAGGGTAAAATTTATGAAGAGCCTTAGGTACATACATATATCTTTATTGATGTTGAACCTCAGATACATATAGATGATTTTGAGGCCTTGTGTAATTTTGACCGATCATAAATAGGGGTAATACACATACACATTCTTGGGAATGAACCAAAGATTCAAGAACATATGATCATAGATGATATATATAATCGAGCCCTAGAATATGAAATAATCCCCTACCCAAAGGTTGTCATGATCCTGATATCCCATCCTCTCAAACAATGTGGTTTATTTTGTGTCATTCGCCAAATATTCAAATGAACACATAACTTTGGAATGTAGGTCCATGAATCATGGATGTGAGAGTTTTTGGGAATTTCTGGCTCTACAAGTAAACTCATTGGAGACCATTTGAAGATATTGTATCTGACATTAGTGACTATACAGAACTCAACTCCCACATACAATCAATATTCTTGTGAAACATTTTGATCATAAAATGTATCTATAAGATAAAGATAGATTGATTTAAAGGTTGTATTTTGAGAATAAATGGTTTATAAAAATAATACCAAATATTTTTAAATTTGTATTTATTCAGTTATTGCGTTGAAAAGTTCAAACTCATGTTCTGGTTAGTGACATGTCCGAAGGAAACTTAAAAAATATAATCATGAATAAAGTATGATGTACTTGGTCAAGAAATCCGCTTTGGAATAGGAATATGATACTCTACTATCATTCATGGAATGACTAATAAAAAATCAATTCACATAAATTTTTGAAATTCAATGAATTAAAAAAGGTTTGGGAATATCATTTACAATAGTCAATTAAATCCATTAAATCATGAGTCCTAATTTTAACAACCAGGATTCACTTTTTTTCTTCCAATCGTCCCTTTCTCTAATTCAATCATATTAATAATGAATAATAAGACATGACATCACATGATTCCTATGAAACTCATGTCTCCTAGATAAGTCATGTAAAATATGAATTCATCTATGGGCATGAATTTTCACTTTAAAGGTCAAAAGATATTTTTGGAAAAAATGAAAGGATTTTATAAAAAAATAAGTAAAATCTATTTACCATGATTATTCAGTCTAATTATTTCATAAGTTGAGGGATGTTGTGTTCCATCATGAACCTATAAAATAAAATTACTCAATTAATTGTAGGGATCATTTCGTTAAACCTCGAAAAAGAAAGAGGGAGAGGGCTGCATGCTGGACTACATCCTAAAACTGAAATTGAAATCTGAATTCATTAAAAGAAAATGAATGGGATAAGTCTTGGTTTGATCCACCATGTGGGCCCTGAATTTTCACTTTCTCTAAATAGAAGAACCAGCTATTACCCAATGTTAGATGGTGGATTATGCTTCATTGATATTAACTACCACATGTGGATTTTCCTATATTTTTCTGCATCCTTCTAGGTGATCAATGATCCATTGATAGAGTATACTATATCCTACCCCATCAAAATTGGGTACATCTTGCATGGTGGGGGTATGATGAAGTACAAATCAACTTCTTTCTTGGTTTCTACTTGTGAAAACTCATTCTTTTCATCATATGATAGGGGCATCAATAACAGTTGCCTCTTTTCTAATTTTCTGAGTCTCAACTACTTTTATTTCCCAATGGGAATCCTCAAATTTCTGTTAATCAAAAATAGGGAGCTTCATGTCTTCATTAGCAGGTTCATTTCTAGTTTTTTATTCGTTCTAAAAGGAATAGAAAATATTTTTTGAAACTATATAAACAAAAAAGGTGGGAATGTTTCATAATTTATATTTAAAAAGTTATAATATATATAGTAAAATAATGTTTCTAATTCTAGAGAGGATTAATTTCAATATCTACCTCAGTAGTGAGTGCCTCATAGTGTAGATTCTCAGGGGGTGGAGGTAGATTGTTGGGATCCTCTAGTTATACGTCAAAATCAAATACATGGGTGGAGTATTATTTTTAGGGAGCCTCCTGTTATTATTTTAAAGGCATTGGTTGATAAGGTACATCATCACATCTGTTCCAGATAGCATATAGTTCTTTTTGATCTACCACATGTATCTTAGCAGGAATATCTTACATATCATGGTCCACCCAGATCTAGTTAATTAAATGGTTCGGTATTGGATGACACTCAATATTTTCATTAAGTTTGTAGATTTCCTCATAATAATCAGTAAGGAAATATGCAATATATTCTAATTTAGGTTCTGGTCACTTAAGGGATACTTTTAAGTGCTTAATTATCC
Organism: Viscum album; assembly: GCA_963277665.1. Classification (NCBI taxonomy): domain Eukaryota; kingdom Viridiplantae; phylum Streptophyta; class Magnoliopsida; order Santalales; family Viscaceae; genus Viscum; species Viscum album. The sequence goes on from OY728126.1 coordinate 193,078,102, forward strand.
AATCCATTATTCCCTATAGTTCTTGTACCACATCCTTATGATCATGAATTTCATATTTGAGGTTATGATAAGATATTTATCTCAAAAATTCACTAGGGGAAGATCTTCAAACGCATTTTGAGAAATCAAGGATGGGTCTTCTTATGTCCATGCTTTATTTTGAAAAAATTCCAGTAAGTATTTCCAAAATTTAATCAACTCTTTGGCCAATACTTTAATTACTAGTTGTTAGAGGGTCTTTTTGAGATCTTGAATGAGGTCCATCAATTGATCGTCTATTCTGATATGTCTTCTAGATCCACATACTTCTAATAAAAATAATGCAACACTTACTTCTATGGAATATTCTTATTCAACAATAGGTTTTTGCACCAACAAGTAATTGTTAGTTCATAAAGAATAATTGTGATTTGAATTCGTCGTGGAAATATTTTTTAAAATTTTTCTTTTTTTGAAATCAATAAAATTTATCATAAATGTAAAAAATAGATATAAAAATTAAAAACATATTACATCCCTAGAAATATTACCAGTTTTGACACACACCTATAATGAGGTGTGACATAAGAAATATAATTTTTCCTATTGTAACATAGTGTCCGTATAGGATCAAATCAATTGAGGATCCCTTTAATTTGCTCTCATTTTTTATCTAAGTCACATATTATAATTTTTTAGAGTTTTTATTTCTTTAATGAAAACAATGAAAATGTTTTCTTTCATTTTTTGGTTATTTATCAAAAGACATGAAATATGGAATTCTAAAATATCATGCAGTGCTCAAACGAATGAATTAAGGGCGAATGGAATTTTTAGTTAGTTTGGTTTTGGATTTATTCATTACTCATAGTTAATTGTTAAAATTCTATATGATAATATAAACATGAAATCCCATGTTTTAATTATTATTAATTATTTATAAATTGTGATATTTTTGAGAGGCTACAAAATCATAATTCAACCTCCTCCTATAATCAAGTTTGATGACACACTTAAGAATAGGGTGTCATCTCAAAGAACCTAGCAATAATGATTATGTTTCATCAATTTATTATCCCAAATACATAATATGAAATGTTAAACAATAGATATATTGGAAAAATATTTAAATAAACGAACAGATATTTATTTAGTTCCATATCATTAGTTGGAATTCACTAAATCATGGACATTCGGGTGACCAATCAAGCTACTCAAATCTACCACAAACTTGAAATAAATATTAAGGAATATTACACAACACCTTGACCTCCCCTCAATCCAAACCATGTGTTTAGTCACTCATTTACCAGAGTAAGGGATCATTTGGTGATGTGGATGGAAGAAAAATGGAATAAAATTAAATAAATAATATGAATAAAAATTATAAGAATGGTGATGAGAGAAATAAAATTTAATGAAGAAAAAAAATATAATTTGTGATGAGAGGGAGAGAATAAATTAGATGAATAAAAATAAAATACAAAAAAATAATGAAAATAGAATAATGTTAAAGTAATATAAATAATTAAAATAAGAAGAATCAAGAAATGGGTGCGTGGAAAACAAAAAAATAAACACATTGATAAATATTATTATTTAACTAAAATATATTTATAATTATAATATAATTAAAACTAAATCAAGGAAAATAAAAAAATAATAAATAAAATTGAACTTGTGCATCAGTCTCCTCCTTTGTTGGGATCTCCTTTGAGTGTCAATTGATGATTTTGAAGCAGGGCATGTCTGAAATTTTACAAGCAAGGGAGATATTTTTGTCTCCATAATGTTTGATATGATGGAATTCTACTGGTAGATCCCTATAATGATTGAATCATTAAATATAGTGTCTTATATTGTGGATCCAAATTTTATCTAGTTTCACCGAAAAATTTCATCTACATACACCATGTGTAGAATTAGTTATAGCCCAATTACTCTATGATTTTATTCTGGGTGAATGATTCATAATTCTTTCTTCAATGTTGTGAATTCTATGGCCTTATTAATTACTCAATGATATTTATTTATAAAACATTAATGTAAGTGATCTTTCATATGTAGCCATAATATCCTCAATTGGAGTTGTTTATCCCATGTTATGCCTCATTTTTTGGAGTTATTTTCCACTCTAAAACAAGGAAATATTTTGTTAATGATTGAATTTTTTGGGCCATTACATGATCAATTTATATCAAGTATCATAAGGTATAGTTACTGAACAGTAATCATGGAATCCTAATACAAATAATCACATAAATTGGAACTATATTTTAAATGTTATGCTCAAATTACATAAGTTATTATGATAAAAATAAATAATTTTGAATGTCGTCCAATTAAGCGAAAAAAGAATCAAAACCCTTAAAATGTGACAATTGACATTAAAAAATAACATTATCAGAATAAAACCATTGAAATATGTTTAAAAATAAACATAAAAAACTAGAATGCTAATTTTCTATCATTATATATGGTTCATTTCCTTAATGATCCAATATAAATAATACTTTTGATGACATAACTTATACATTATAATCTACAATTGACGAGGACACAAAATTGGCAATGAAAAATAGATATTACAATATTCTACTCCCCTCCAATCCTATCATCATTATAGAGGGTAACTAGTCTATTGGGGAATCATATTTCCATATATTATTATTAAAATATATGATATAGATATATGAACACAATTATAGAATTTATAGCCCAAGTTAACACCTATCATTTCATTTGGTTATGATAGAATTGAATCAAATCATGCAATTTAATATTTGTGTAAAACTTACATTAAATATTGTTTTTTCGGTATGAGTCAGAAATCCATTGAAATTATACAATAATAAATACTTTTAATCCATTATACGATTACTTTAATAAAATTGAGTACCACATTATTACATCCAAATGCTTATATCCATGTCATTCAATAGTATTTGACATTGTTTTATTCATTAGTAACCCCAAAACTATAGCATAGACTAAATATTAGTATTTACATATACACAATTCATTAAACATGTAACTTAGTGAATTTATTTTTTACAGATTAGATATGAAAATTAACATGTATGAAAATCACCCCAACCTAAAAATTAATGAAATATTTGGTGTCATTATAGTATTTATGTTAGAACGATGTCAATAAATAACCATTGTTCGACTATAATTATCTAAATATGGAAAAATACTTCATCAAATTTAATAAAATTCATGAGTTTATCTCATGACCTAACTATATAATAATATTCAAAATATTTATCAATGATTCCTCATCATATTTTCATTAATGTTCTCAGTAAAATAGTCCATGGATTAAATTAAGATACATACTTTATAACAATCAACTAAAAAAATATTGAATCCTATATACCATGAAATGTATCTGTCATCAATTCAATTACTAAATCAAATAAAAATAATATAATGATCAATATTTTGGTAAATATGTACCTTTATATTATATCTTGACTTTCCCAAGTCAGATAATACAAAATCCATGTACTTATATAGAAATATAAAAGATATCAAGATATATTATTATGTTATTTTTTCTAATGAACTAGACATGAGTACCTATAGCACAAATACACTTTTCCTTATACAATAATAATACATGTTTCTTTCCCAATACAGTTTTCCTATGAAAAAAACACTCTAATACAATTTATACATATCCATAACCAACTTATAACATTCCTAGGTTTGATACAGTGCCTAACGTACCTCCCCATGCAAAAATATAATATACATCTGGTCTATGATTGGATGTAAGAAGTAATAAAAATTATGTGATATGCATTATCCCATCAAACATTCAATATTAAAACCCAAAAATCCATTAGAATAAAATGAATTTAATTAACATCCACTAGTAAATTGAACATAAAATAATTAAATATTTCATCTCATCAACCACGTATATAATAATACATTAGAAATTGACATCCAAAAGATTATTACAATATATTATCAAGTACAAAATACATCATTTAAAAATTCTAACCCAAATGAAAATCATTGTAAAATATTCATAATAATCAATGAACATAACAAAAAAATCTCTTACAAATTCCACTTCAATATAATTAAATGAACATTTACACATTGAAACATAATTCTATAAACCACAAGACAATGATACTTCCTTGAGTAAATTATGTTAAAAATTCATATTAGAGGGTGTGTAATATATACCTACATATAATATCAATTTCTACATAACAATATAATTTATCATTTTATATTAAAATAATAAAAGAATATAAAATCAAAATAAATAGTGAAGGCCAAATTACGCAATACCACCAAATATTAATATTATGAAAACATTTACTAACATAAAATATCATCCATAATGTGTTATAAGATAAAATATATGATTCAATATTATTGAAAATTTATTCTCACCATAATTTATTAATTTATGTCATTATATATTTTCACTCATGATCCCACCATAAGAATTTTCAATAAAAATCTAAGAGCTGGATTCAACAGAAACTGGAACATAATAACTAAATTGTCCAAAAAATTATGCTTGTTAAAAAATAAATCACTATAAGATGAAATAATTCTCAATTTAGGTACTAAGAAAATCCATCTGAATCAGTCCACATTGAGAGTTTGGGGATTTTTTAACTCCATTGATGTATGAACCATGAATATTTGTAAACTAATAATCGATTGAGGGAGTATATGATCCTATATTTCATATTGGATACTTCTACCCAATTAATTATTATCCACCATGCATACTATATTACCCGATTACTAATATATAGGACTTGTAATGTGTCAATGATAGCATTTTCCAATGGAATACCTAACCCCATTCCAAAAATAGTGGACCCATTCCGAGTTGAGAATTAGATGGATCAAGGGAATACTTGATCACTTATGTGTACCCAAAATCATGACAAATACCCTCTAAAACATTATTTTTAACATGGTTCAAGATAAATAAATTATCTAAGTATCTTCTTAACTATAATATAATCATATAAATAACATGAAATGGTTTTTTTCGATCACCGACCAATTTTGAGAATTTAAACTAGAGATAAATCTCAAATCCTCCTCATTAATAAATTATAGTCCATTGAAATGTGACACATCATCATCATATAATAATTTATATTCTGAGTATATGTTTATTGAAATATATTTTATCAAACTAATAAGTTAATAAATGGTTTTTAAAATATTTTTCCCTATATTATATAATCACATGGATATCACATATTTATGACAAGATTGGTCAATGTGGAAAACTGTTAAACTATTTCATGCATATATTAGTTATCCTATCATGTTATTTAAAATAATGTTACATAAATTAGATTTAAAATCACAAATTTAATTTATCATAATAAATATAAATATCATGGTTAATAGAAATATGGAAATGAAAAGAACATATTTCATATCAATAAAAATTCTAACATAATAACTATTTTAATAAATCATGATGACTAAAACTAAATTCTATTAATATAATTGTTCATTTCATAATTCACATTAGAAAAAAATATCATAGTAAAATTATGACATAATATTACATATTATTTATTATTTTTAATTAAAAAATTACAAAAACCCCACTAATCTAAAACCAAAATCAAAATGAATTACCACAATCCTTCTAATCATAGACTTTAGTAGGAGAAAATAATTTTTCATTATTTTCAAAAATTTTGACCAACTGACCATATTTACTCTACATAAAAATATTTTTTCTAGTTAAATATCATAAGGATAACTCAAAATTACCCAACATAGGTTATCATATTTTTATTCTCAATAGGTCAGACATAATGAATTTCCTAAAATATTTTTCAACTAAATCTCAATCAATTTCATAATCCAGTAATTTTAAATTAAAAAAATACCATTTTTATATTAATAAATGTCATATAACCCCTTTTAATTGTAATCTATGTGTACATATGAAAAAAATAAACAATTTTCTAATCAAAATTGAACATTAGGTGAAACTTTTATGATATTTTCAATACTTACATTGAAAATGAGACGGAATAGGGATCAATAAAACTTATGTGAATAGACTCATATACTTTTTATTGGGTTTTATTATTGTTCTAAATTAGTCATGATCCACCATTTTCTACCTGCACGAGGTCCATGTGGAATAGTAACTTTCACTAGTTTACCATTTGGTCACAATCTATAATAAACCCACCCCTGATTCCCAATTCTGATACGTGATCCATTTATTCACAACGGTGAAAGAACATTGCGAATTTGAAATGTTATGAATAAAATGTGGATGGAATTAATATTTCATCTTAGGAGTTATATTAAAATGACATAAAAAAACCAAACCAAGGATTTCTAATATAAAACCAATATATTGTTCCAATATATTGAACTTCCTATAAAAACTTAAATTATAAAGATAAACACTAATCCAAAAATAATAACTACAAAATGTAATATAATATCAAATAATGATACAAAATGTGATATATCAAGACAAAGAATAAAAAATTATCATAATAAAATTATTAAACAATAAATATATTATATACAAGTAAACTAAAATAAAATTATAATGGTTGTTATTATCCTCATGATATAAATTATAAAATAAATATTTATAAGTTCAAAAAGAAAACATAAAACAAAAAACTATTGAGGAAAATTTGAGAAGTATTTTCATGAATATTGTGTTAGTGGGGATTGATGTGGTTAAATAAGTTGATTCCACTAGAATTATTGACTTTTTTACCATAAGGAGAGATTAATTAATTGAGGATTGTGTGGATTTGGTTTATATGGTTATATTTTCTTTTTTTAACACATTATTGAATATAAGATAAATAATAAAAATCATGTGTCTAATATTTGTCAATTAGGGTTGTGTAAATTTGGATTATATGATACTGAATATTTAGGTCATTAAGCAATTATAAGTGTCTTTTAGTTTTTAAGTTGTTTTGTAATCACTATATTATGGTCATATTTGAAGACAAAATACAAGAGAAAAAATGGTCATGTTTTTTACACAATAGAAAATTTTGATATACACTTTCTATATTGATGAAGATTTTGTCTCTTTCATGGAATATTTTAGAACAATCCAAATATCATTTTTCGATGAATAGTTATGATTTGATCTTGGAGAAATGAATTTCTAGAATATATTCATGTTGAAAATATTTACAATATAAAATTGAAAATATCTATACCTCAAGAAGATTAATTGGTAGTAAACATTGGAAAATGTAAAGGAATGGAAAACACTATATGGAATGGGGTTATAGTTGATGTGACATGCCTATCGAATAAAATAACTTAACGTATATTGTGGTGTATTAATAGTTCCAATTTTTGAAATTATAAAATTCCACAAACACCCATCCATATGGGGTGAAATGATTTCTGATAAAGGAAGTGAAATGTATAAATAAATGTATATTTTACCTTGATAAAAACGGGGAACATATTTTTTGGTCTATAATATGGTTTAATAATAAAATTCAACGTAAAAAAATTGAGGGCGGTTATTACAATGAAAAGGCTTGTTACTCAAAAAAATGAACTTAAATACTACCCATAAAAGATGTAGTGTAATTCGTGATTCGATTTTGAAACTAGTTCACTGTTGCTTTGTGGTTTTGAAATTAAAAGGTTTTTTCAAACACCATTGTGAATCCCAAAAAGACTAGGTAATATACTATTTTAGTAATATTATTACATTAATGATGTTTCTCAATTAGTTTTATACAATACTTTCTAGAAATGATCTCTATGTCCCTGAATTATAACTGATGATTGATATAAGGTGTTGAGTGATACAAACTATTACAACAAATGAGACGTGTTAAAGGGGATGTTATTCAATTGATATTAAAATTAAAATTTATATTGGAATGAAGATAAATAAGTCTTGATAAAATTAATTTTTCGGAGGAATATTAATGAAAAAGTGTAAAACATTACGGGATTTCAATATGCATATATTATAAAAGGGGTAATATTAGAATAATTGATAGATTAAAATAATTTCAGGAAATGAGGAATAAAAAAACAACTCAATGGAAGTCCACTATGTATGAGAAATATCTTATTGTTATATCTTATACGATCATATCATTATTTATGCATGATCATATAATTATAATAGTCAGAAACATTATTTACTAGTAGATAAAGGATAAACCAAACTTGTTGTATCTAACCTGTTAAAAATATTGAATTATTTATCATCAGTTTTCATATATCATTCCCCATTTTAAGCCATTATTTTTTGAGTTGTAAACATTAGAAAAATATTTTATTCCTACTGTAATTATAAAAACAATATTTGTGTTAATCTTGGATACTTAACTTATAATTATGTTAAAATAGTGAGGAATGTTTGTTGAGGTAGAAAAAATATGGGACTTAAATTCATTGATTCAACATAATATACCCTATATGAAAATTTTCATTATTCTTGGGGTCTAATATTATGTGGAATTAATGAATTATATATTCAATTTGAAGTTGAATAAATTTTTTGTAGTTTGGATAAAAGAAGATCTATTATTCTTCAAGTTTAATTATATTTTAATTTATCATTTATTAGGAATCACATTTTTTTAAATATATAGGGATGTACTAGGTTTTATGGGAAGATAAATCCAATATGGAAAGAAATATTGTTTTCATGTTTATTACACATATGATTGGATTTTGTTTCAAAATAAATGGTTCTTTCCCTCATGGTAAAAATAAAATACTGACATTAGTTTATTGAAATAATATTTAGTGTTATGGATTAGATATTACTACATTTCCACCATTTCTATAAATGAATAAATTCATTAATTCCATGGGGATTAAAAAATGAAAATTAATTCAATATAATTTTGAGAACATTAATGATAGAAATATAGTGGAGAAAAAAGAAAATCATAAAAATTAATATCTGGATGTCTTTATATAAATAAATAAATAAATTATGATAAATTTTTCAATTATTTATTAAAATACAAATTAAAGTGTTAGTACCAAAATAGGTTTAAGTAAAAACTTATAGAAATATATTATTTTATAAATTATTTAATTTTTCATATTGGAATAAATTAATTTATATGTTTTATAACATTATTTCATGTATTAAAACATACTCTAATTTAATTGTCTATAGTTCTTATTTATTTTCTTTAAAATAAGGAATTAATGTGAAATCATGATGAAGAAAAAGTTTAGCAAAGATATATCCGTAAAAAGATTGAAATAAAGGAAGAGAAATAAATATATTTTTTGAAGTAGATGAAGATATTGATAATGAGGAATCTATTGAAATGCACCTTTACCTACTAATTTTAATAAACATAAAAATTGTTAGAATGTGTTGAGGAATGTAGTGAGGAACTTATTCAATCAAGTCCTTCAAGTTTTTACCAATTGATTTCTTTGAGAAAAAATCAAGTATAAAAGGAGAAGATTATTTTAAATGTGAGTATGAGAATCTAAATATATCCCTAAGAATAAAAGTTTTCAATTTGGAAATTAAATGTTTTCTTCCATGGGTAAGGGTTATATTTAGTTTAAAACAAATAATCTAGATTTAAACTCTATGTTTTGAGGTGATAGAAATGGTTAGAATGAATTGTAAGTTAACACGTCCTTTGAAATCAATGAAAATTTATTGATTGTAAATTTGAATGAGATGGAGGTCATTAGTGATGAACGTAGAAATGATGAATGTTTGTAATAAACTCAATTAGTTTCCATGAAAATGAAGGAACTAAAGGAATGTCTTTCAATGATATCAAATTTAAAAAAGGGGAATAAAAATATAATGAAAAATCACCATCTTAAACATAAAATGGATTCTTTTGTGATGAAAATGTTCCATATATGACAAATGAGATTGGTTGATTTATGAATTAACTTTATAATTGAAAAAAATTTGTAGTCAAAGGGAAAATAAGCAAAATGAAAATGAGAATGATCATGATGTTGTTGAACATAAATTGATGTAAATTAGAAATAATTGTGTATGTTAAAATCTAAAATTGAATAAAAATTCAAAAAGATATATAATTCATGAATAAAAAAAATATTAAATTGTATTGTTAAATGATACATGTAGATAAATTAATTTTTTTGGGAAGGAAATATAATTATTAAAAAATTATTTTTTAAGTACATTTTTGTGAATATTATGTTGGTTGAGAAAATAATGAAAGATAATGGGTCCAAAAGGTTGTGAATGTGTAATATAATGGAGAAGAAGTTTTTATAATTGCACTTTAATTTTGTTTTATAACCATTTTCCAATACTATTGGTAAAATAGTGAATGAATATAATGAATAATTGTTTGGAGAGTATTAGGTTTTCAGGTAACAATAACTGGTTGTGTATTTTATTTTTTTTTAAAAATATTAGATATTTTAAAAAAATCATTTATATGATTAATGGATTTTAGAGCTATAGTGTTTCGGACAACAAGTTATTTGAAGAAATACATGACTAAGATAAGGATGATACTCTTACATGGGATGATATATGGGGTTTGTGAGAACGTATACATTTATCATATGTGAAATTGATGTTCGAGTTTGAATTTAGAAGTCTAAGATATAAATCCTTGAGTAATTGGAGCTCTTAGAAATTATACCATTGATACCCATGGAATTGAATGATAAATAATTATCTATGTAATTAGAAATTTTAATTTCAATATGAAAAGTAGATTAAATTTCTTTTAAGGATTAATGGAGAAAGTCAATAACATCATGGATTTAGAAGGAGGGTGGGGATTATTCGAAACATTTAGATCATTTTGAAGATTAATATGGAAAACATTTACGTTGGGTAAGAACACAATGGTTTTTCAAATGTATATGTACAAATAAAATTGAATTTGTTATGTTTTTATAGAGGTAAGAATGCATTTTGAAGGTTTTATAGTGTTATCTTGAAATTATGGACAAAATTTGTGACTAAAAAATGTGTCTCAATATAATATTTTCTTTTATGAAGTTCAAAATGATTATCAAAAATTTTAAATAATAATTTAAAATATTTTTTGGAGTTCGTATCAGGGTAATCTAGATCTATATTAAATTAAATTATGTTTCCAAAATCACATAATATTAATACAGAACAGTATTAAAGTTATCATGGAGTTTCAAATATATCATATGAGTTGAATAGACTTATATAAGAGTAAAATCAGTGTTGAAGATCTCATGTAAGATTAATTTAGATATTCTAATAGTGAAATATGATTAATATCTATGATTATTTGAATATTAATATATAATATATAGTCTTTCAATTTTTTACTAAACTAAAAAACATAAAAAACTAAAACCATAAAGTCAAATATTTTGTTTCAAATTATATAAAATTCGATTCATATGTTCTATTTCTCCTTAATATTAGATATCTTATAGATTTCATAAGAATATTGAAATATGATAATTCAGATTAGTTATATTTAGTAATTAATGGAGAATTTTTTTTAAAGTCATGTTGAACTTTATTGAATGAATATCAATAGATATTTAACATAAATATTCAAAGATTATTTCTTTAGATATTTAAATAGATAATATTATTTATTTTTTTTGATTGATTCATGGTACTTCTTCAAGAATGAATATGGTGATTTTATTCCATATTTAATTATTGAGGCCCTGAATTTTGTTTATGTAATTAAAAATGAAAATGATTTTTTAATAAATAATATTTCTATATCCTCGGTGAAATTCAATTCTTGAAAAAATATTTGTGTTTTGAAAATATCACACCACAAATAAAAGATGAAACTGTGATATGAATATTTATATAATATGTTGAATATTTTTTCTACTATAGATTAATAAAGATCATTGGATATTTATAGAGTTGCTAAATTGAGATATCTAGTGGAATAAATGGAATAGTTATTTTTCATTTTTTGAAAATAGATGATATTGGATACAAAAATTGAAATTCAAATGGAAATATATAAAATATTATCAAGAAAATCAATAATTAAAATATTTAATATGTATTTTCAATTGAAATTAAGGATAATGAGAAGGGTGTTTAAAATCAATCATGGTTTCATTGAACATGGTGATGGAGTTGTATCATGATATACCATATAAATTTTCTCGATCCCAATGATTTGGAAATAAGTGTTTGGGAATATAAGAACAACCATTGACTACAATTTCACCCATAATAGAAAATTAAATGAAAAATAAATAAGTACAAGAGGATAATGAAAAAAGAAAGAAATTTGGAACACTAATATATTAAATAAACACACTCAATTCAAGATTCATTAATATAGGACCAGTCCTTGAAACAATTGAGTGAAATTAACAAAAAAAATCATCAATACCAAATCTCTATGTTCAAGTGAGTAAACACCCCTTGTAATTCCATAACACATGAATCCAAAGATCAAATTATGTCTATATACATCCAAGTAGACTACAAACATGTAATGGTATATGTATGATCTATATAACATAGTAGGTCTCCACCAGATACCCTAATGAGTCAACATTAAAATTAATTTCATTTCAAGTTTGTTTGAATGTATATGTGTGTGTGTGTGATAAGTATTATCTTTTATGAAAAACAAGTCTCAATAAAATAATTTTAAAACACCTTATTTTCCAAAAAAAATGTTTTTCTAAAGTAATCGACAATTTATAATCTTTTAAATAAGTTATTTAGAAGCTACTGTGAAATAAATTTATAATAATATAATTTCTTTGGTTTTAAATATACATAATGTGTAAAATATTAGAAAATTTTCATGGACTCCCTTCTTCTCTAGATGATAGTTATTTCATCATAATTTACAATACAGAATATATAGACATAATATACAGCTTTAAAACAATTGAAAGATAATAAAATTTCTATTTTTCAAAAAATGACATGAAAATCAACCATTACAGAATAGTTTGAAAAAAGGAAATTTGAAAATCCATTATCAATCGTGAATCATTAACCAAGGATGAAAATAAAATAATTTACCAACATGGTATGTAGTTTTAAGGAATATTTACCCAGTGATGGATGGGATTATCACCCACTAGGGTACTAATAAAAAATTATTGAGTGTGAACTATAATCCTTGAAAAAAGGCCTAAGGATAGAATACCCCCATAAATATTACCATTAACATACCAATTAATAGCTAGTTTTTTATATATTTCCAATGCTAGGGTGTCATACCATACCAATCTATGATTTTCTATAAAAAAACATACAACTAGGCTCCCAGGGACTATCCCACTATATTAGAAGAACCATATTTTCATGTAAATTTATTTAAAATGAATGTTTTATCATTACAAAAAAATATTTATCAAATATTTAAAAACAAAATAATATCGGAGAAATACAATACCTGAAAACCCTTTTCAGCACCAATTCATTATGAAAATTCAAAACAATTTTCTTAAAAAACATAAAATTCCATTAAAATTGTTTGACCCTTTTGTAAAATAGTAAAAAATCAAGATTCATAAATAAAATCCATTTAATAAGATACAAAAACAACAAATGTTTCACACAAAATGTACATGCATTTAATCATTTAAATATAATAACCATAAAATATAATTATTTCCTGAAATAACCATCAATATCCTCATCACCCCTAATCACTCTCCTTAAAAAAATTCTATTTATACAAGGATAAATAAAATTGAAATTCACTTAAATAATCTAAACCAATATAATTTTACAACTAATTCTCAAAAGTGAGAAACATACCTAAGCCTATAAAACAACCCTTTTCACAACATTTTAGAAGTAATAATCATATATAATATAATGATATCATCATCAAAGATGATTGAATGCGTATAAAATTCCAAAATAAGGTCTTTAAACCTTTAAATAGTTTTTCACATCCAATTGTTCGAAAAATCATTTTAAAAAAAGTTAATTAAATGTAATGAAAGTAACATTCAATGATATAACAACTAATATATATTCCTCAATATTAGAAGAAATTAAAAACCTAAAATGAAAGAATAATTCTTCCTATATGTAATTTTATGGAGTGGGTCATGGGACACCTACCTCAAAAATCGTTCTTTTAAATGAGTGTGGAGTTATATCCCCAGAGAAAAATGCTATAAGACTTTATAAACCAATATAGATCCAAATGATCCCAAAAACATCCAAATCATCCAGTTAAGAACATTTTAGTGTTGTGGAATAATTTATTATCTTTTTATGTTTATTTTTGGTTTCATTGAATTATGTTTGAATATTTTATGTTTTTTTAAACTATATTAAATTAAATTATGAAATTTATTTTATTCTTCTGTGTGCTACATACAGTTTTGGTTTGAGAGAATTAATGATAACAAATATATTTTTTGTTGAAGATTGAACGCAAGTTTAGAATATTGGAATAATTTTACAAGAAACACAAGGGACAAAAATATCTAAATTATTTTCAGAAGGATTATCATTTGGACTAACAGTATGTTGGCATTGGTCCAAGAACATATAGAATCTTCCCACCATGATGACATTATTTTTTATGTTTACTGATGCAACCAAACTCCACCAGTTCATATTTGGAGCTACTAGTTACTTTGGATGACCATGATTGAACCACACATGATAAAGGAAGTGAATAACTTAAATATTTAATGGATATGAATTTATCCATTTAAATTGGGTCATATACATAGTTGAAATTAATAAAATTAATGGTATGTTTTTTCATGCATCTAAATCCTTATTTCTCGACTTCATTTATGAAACCTATTGTCCTCACTCATGTTTGCTAAAATTAAAGGCAATCCATTATTTGATAATCTCCATTTGCATCACCCGATGAAGCTCGATGTTTTTATTCCGAAGACCGCCAAGAATTTCATTCACAATGACCATTGGGGATAAAAATAAAAGACATAATAGGGTGCTATATCCAGTTTGAGCATAGACATAGCATGGGAGAAATCATTCAGATCATCCATACAACACCTATCTAACAAAACTATTTGAATTAAACAGAAATATGGTTAGGAAACTATAGAGAATGGTCTAACCAGCTATGTTTTCTAATTCATTACATCATTAAATTAGACTACAAAATAGTAATTTATATATTAGAAAACTTGCCTATGTGGGGAATCAGATACATCAATAGAATAATGAAAGTTGAAAATTTCATATGTGATCATTTGAGCTACATTGATTCAAATTCCTATATTAATGAAACTGTCCCTATCGGTAGAGTTGGGAATATTGATTCAAATGATTAAATCAAGAAAATATTCTATATATAAAGAGAGGGATATGTTATTCTATTTAGAGTATTTTTTTATGCTGGTAAAATGGAATTTCAACTCTATGAATTTGAATTTAATAGCTAGACTGTGTTTTAACTAGGCTTAAAATTCCATGACTGAGGCAAGGGTGTAGAGTAAGGGTACAAAATCCAACTAGTAGTCTATTCCAAGAGGTATGTTTTTTAACTAATTAAGTAATAATTAATAGAATGAAAATTGAAAAGGAAGGGAAAGGAAAATAGAGGTTGAGATGGACAAAAGGGATTGTTCCATTAAGAAGGTGAGTGTGAAAAAGGCACAAAGAGCGGTTTGATCTTTTAGTTGGAGAATATTATTTTAAATCCATATTTGGAGGCTTTATAATTTTCATTATTTTATCCCTTTAATATATATTTGATAAAATTTTCTTATATTTATAAAATTTGTATTATAATGTTGGGATAAACCCTAATATGGGAATAAGGATTGTCTTGTTAGTGAATTTATATCACTGAAGTGGAAAATATTTCTCAAGACTACCCCTTTCTCTCAAAACAAGTTTCTCTCTATCCTGAACTTATAATACATAGTGTGTGATATATTTTTTGAGTTTAACTTATTTTTTACATGTCTATATGAGAATAGTGTGGTCCATGAAGGGGTACTTTTCATTATTACATCATGGTGTGGGTTAGTGGGTACTCTAGTTAAGATAATAAAGACTATATTGACCTAAATATTTTACATTTAAAAGAATTATCTAGACTATATTTTAAGAATCATCAATACATGACCTTGATTAAATATTAAAAACTAAAATTAGAATACCACTAGTATAATTTAACAAAAAACTGGATTTCCATGTTCTATATCTTGATGTATTCAATCAAATAGTCACATTATGACCAATTTTCCCCTCGATTACACACATTTTGACCTATTGTTTTGATGTATTTTTCTAGTTATTTTACCTTTTAAATGGATTCTATCAATTGTTTTTATATGTTAGTACATCTCTACTGATCATCCTCTAATCACCACTAAAATAATCTTAAGTTGTGTTTATAAAAAATTATTTTTTCCTATGTCTAGGAATGACCATGGTCTAGCAGCCAAATTTATCTACTATTTCCCTAAAAGGGCACATCAGACTATGTAAGAAAATTTTTCCTTTTGAAAATTTATTAAATGTAAAGTAGGTCATCATCTTACACCCTTTAGAAATTCTTCTTTAAAATCAAAAAACATCTTAGTACAGTTAAAATCAAGATGAATTATATAATTGAAATTATTATGGAAAATATAATCAAAATATAGAACCAAAACCTTTAATAATATTTAATATCAACCATCAACCATTTTGAAATTTTATATGGATAGAGTGAGGATTATAAAAATATAAGTTCATGTATTTCCATATAATCAGTCATATATTAATAAGGCCCCGATATCTAGAAATTATTGAAATGTGAATTTTCAAAAATCTATGCTACTATATATCTATGGATTACTCAATTAGGATTCCTTAGATTTCATCATGGATTTATATGGAATAGTACATAATCTTTTAATGAGATAATTTAATGAAAAAGAATTTCAAATGGAGGTTTTCTCATTTTTCATTAAAGGGAATTATAATTTTTGGTTATAACAAGTCAAATAAGATATTAATGATAAATCAGATCCATTGTATAATGATATTTTTTGGATTTTAAACCAGTGGGGAATGATTTATGAAATAAGGCATAAAATCACTATCTTCATAGAAGATAGAGGCGAGTTGTTCAATAAAGATTGGGAAAAATTCAAAGGGATGCATAGGCAGTTACCCAACCACCAATTTACACCACAATTTCTCATATATAACATTCATAATAGTCCCATAACATGAAAAAAACATATTTTACCATTTATGTTGAATAAATTGATATGATAATATAAATAAAGTGAATTAATATATTTTTTTAAAATTCAGACCATAATTCACTGCACAAATATTAATGAATGAGGGACATTGTTTGGAAGGAAACCATACATGCTTCCCCTCATACAATATAATCAACTTGTTTACACACTAAAAATGATCTAAACCATCTCTCGGAATAATTATTTCAAGGAGGGATGTTTGGGCATTCCGTTTACTTTTATCCAAACAATGATATTATTTCCTATGTTTCTGAAAATTATAGTTTCACCCATTATTGACCTTGGATGTAGCCAGGAGAAGATCATTTCTCAAATCACTATACAAAGGAAATCAGAAGCACCCAAACCTATATTAGAAAGGGTAGGGGTGGGAAGAACTTCTTTAACATTATTTATTATTGAATAAACTCTATTTCCATCCTCAACTGAGGACATCACTATAATATTCAAAAAATCAATTGAAAGGGATACTCCAATAGTGTATGGTAAGATTTAATGGGAAAATGTTAAAGGGGATTTTTATAATTCACAATAAGAATCCTAATTTAAAATTATATAATTTTAAGTTAGTATATGGTCATAAATTTAAGGGAGAGAGACAAATTAATGATTCCTAACACCATTGAGTGTTGTCCAAAAGACAATTTCATTGTATACAAAACTCATAGTGGTCACCAAACTCATGAGGAAGTCAGAAATTCATAAAATAAAAATCAATAAATTTTTTTTGTAATATAATTTTGAAGTTCACAAATTTGGAAATTAGGCCAACCCAAATCGAAGTCATTTACGTCCTAATTTCCTTTGATGAAAATTATAAGAATAAAACAATAAATTCAATAAATTAAAATAGATAAAATTATTGTAGAGAAGCCTGAGGTGGTACATATGGGAGTGAGAAAATTTTCACCACTCATTCTATTTCCATAAAAATATTAAGGAAAAATCACGATTCTATATTATTCAAACATCAAAAGGTTCTTATGAAAATGAAATTTTATATTTGTTTTCCCATGGATCTTATTTAGGGCTCTTATTATCAAATATCAACCAATAAGAATGATTGAAATGAGAAAATTCTAGAAATGTTTTCTGCCTATAATCTCACTGTGGAATGATGTGTTACAAAGAAAAGAATGTTACCACCCAATCATCATGAGACATGTATATTTTTTATTCCATTAATGTTTGGTGATTGGGTTATTATTTTAATAATATATGTGATCATGTGTAAATTATCAATTTTATTCATTTAGCCTTATTCTTGTAATTGTGACTACGTGTACCACAACCCATGAAATTAGTTTTTAATCTTGTATATTAATCCCATACCCACAGAGTTGGTTGGGAAAATGACAAAGTATTTAGAGTAGGTAAGATCTTTTGGTACACTGATTTTTACATTTTTTATATATATTGTGACCAAGAATCTCTTCTAATTATTTTATGTCCCTTTCTTGTTGCATAGTGGATTTCATTGATTTTTCAATGAAAAAAATTATTTTTAATCTTGATGAGGAGAAATAATAATTTAATTCATTTTAAAAAAAGAAAAAGTTATAATAATATTTCATTTTAAGGTATGATATTTTTCAAGATGGTTAATATGTAGATAAAAAGATATTATAGTGTTTAAGGATGGTTTAGTAAATAAATGATAGAACAAATTTACCTAAAAACACATTCATGGAGATTGGATTTTCCTATGGTAAGGGTCCCATAGATAAAAATTAGGAGAATTCATGGGAAATATAGAATAATTTTCCAAATAATAAATTTAAACCCCACTAAAGGAAGAAGTATGTGATGAGTTTTTTATGAAGGTAATAGTCATGAGAAAAAATATTTTTACACTGAATACTTTAAGAGAAAACATGAGGATCTTAGACTAAAAATTTCAATGCAGCCTCCCTCAAGACATGTTTATATCACTATGGATCTGAAACCACTTCCAATCCATTTGAAATTTTCTTTTTCTAGAGAAGACTAATCTTTACAAGTAATCATTTATTCTGAATTACAAGGAAGTTAAGTGGCTAGTGGGTTTCTGTTTTGATGATTATTAAATGTTTTAATTGCGTGGTATATTTAAGATATCAATGGTACAATATCATCATTTTCCAATCACAAAATCTTCATCGAGCCTATGTTTTTCACCGAAATTTCATTCTTAGAGATGGAACATTCTGAACATTAAAGAAGTTGTTCATAAATAAGTGACTATACTATTTAGTGTCAGAAAATATTTCCCATTTTATATAGCCCTTGTGTATGTTCTATTAATGTAGTTCTTAAGGTGAATGGACTGATTTTTCTCACCAATGAAAATAAAGAAAAAATTTAAACCATAATTTTTTAAAAGTGGCAGGTCAATATAAACTATTGAAATATGAACTATTATTCCAGAATAGATCAAATTCGAATGCATTTTTAGATACAATTTTTTAATCATTGGTTGGAAAATTATTTTTATTCTTTCAATATTAGTTATACAGTCATAAATAGATTCTCATATTAAATAAGGTCCAATATAAAACCACATTTACCTATCCATTTGAGAAATTTTATTATCGAAAAATGTGCTCTGGGTTATATGGTCATCTTACTAAATTTTGGATGTGAATGATGTCTACTTATTGAGATGATTGAATGGTTTTTTGAAGTTTTCATCAATTAAATTTCTAATGTAGTTTCTAATTTTGATTATTATTAAAAAAGTCTTTAAATATCCTTGAAAAGGTGTGAAAAATGAAATTGTTTTAATATTTGTAAAAATGTTAGTACATTTATACTCTAGAATTGGGTTAATTATTAATTTTATATTAATTTATTAGTGGTTGGTACAGCTAAAATAAAAGGGATACAAAAGCTACATATTCTAGAAAATTTCAACACAATTAAAATAATCTTTGTAAAAAATAGGGTTTAAAGGAAATTTGGGAATGAATTATCTGAGAAAAAAATACACTATGTTCTCTTCTTGATATGGACACACCAGAAAATTTTGATCAGTAAGTTTAGACCCCATTAATTTTCTTAGGAAAATATAATTTTATAAAAAAAATATAATATCCCCATATTGGGACTCACTTTTGAGATTATGTGTGATACTAGTGAAATAATTTTGGGATATTTTTAATGAAAAAGGAATGAAATGCTATTTAATGTAGTGTACTATGATAAAAAAATTCTAAAGTAGGCTCAATAGAGGTGCACCACAATAGAAAATGAACTCATAGTGGTAGTATTTTCATGAATGAAAATAATTCATTACTTGTTTATATCTAGATTCATTACCTTTGTCGATCATTTAGATAATAAATATCAATTTTCTAGGAACAAAACAATTATATGATTGATGATATGTGTTTTAATGCTAATCATTTTTGACATAGTAATCAAGGTTAAAAATATGGTGGAAAATTTATTTTCTTATAATTTATATAGGATTACACATACATAAAATTAATAGCCAAGGGAGATAGTCTCTTATATTCAAGATGAAATGATTTTAACTATTTCCCTTAAATGAATTCCAAAATTTTCAAAACTTGTTAACTTTCATGCTATTGGAATTGTAACTATGTACTTTTATCACAACCTGAGAAGGAATTTTATCTCATATATTATGTTCTTCTTTGGGAGGATCTTTTATTGTCTAATTTTTTTTTGATTTCATCATGAGATGATATGTTACTGAAGAAACAATTTCTACCATTTAGGATATTTTTAATTCATACTCATTAGAAGGACACCACAGTAGTGATAGAACAAATAAACAAATTTTTCAATAAGGATTCTATTTTCCCGGTGTATTCAATGTTGATAAAATCCTAGTTGTTATGTATGATAACTCTGAACAACATTGAAATGTTGGTAGGAGGAAATATCCACATAAAAATGTTATCTTGGATTTTGAACTTTTTTATTTTTTTGGGAATGGACTTCATGGTCCCCATTCTTTCACTATGTGGAAAAGAATACATTTTCATTATTGTAGGATATGTATTAAAATGGGTCAAGAGACGGAATGTCTGATCAACCAAGCTTGTAGTGTGATCATATTAATTAAGAAGAATATTATTTCATTGCCTAAGGTCCCCAAGGTCATCATTATTGACTATAGAACCCAATTAAGGAATTATATATTAACTAACTAAATGGAGAAATTTTTATTTGTTTACAGAATGGGTATGACATAACACTCGAAAACTAATCGGAAGTCCAATGTATCTAATGGCGAGATCAAATATATTTCGGAAAATATAGTTTCTATCTTATGTAAATATTTTCATTTAATGATAAATGAAGCACGATGGTATTATCAAAGTGCCTTTAAAACTATAATAGGCATGTCATCATATTGATTTATTTTTGGAACGTCTTTATATTAGCATAGAGATTTGCAATTTATTTATTTTTCAAATGGAAAATATTTTATTTTTCATATAATATTTTATGGATATATTTGACTGCATGAATTAAGAGAACTAGAAAAAATCAAGAGGCAATAATATCATAATTCCTAGATCTATAAGGATGAATGATTTTTAGGATTATATAACTCAAAATTGATTCCTTAATGTAGTGAATAAGGTGATAATTTTCCATTATTATTCGAAATTTATTCCTCGTAAACTAATATCTAAGTGGTCGGGTACATTTATAATTTTACAGGTTCTTATCAATGGGTTTGGGGAATTAGTTGTACTTGGTATCAAATCCTAAATTTTTAATCGAAAGAGAGTGAAAAATTATTTTGAGGGTTATCAAATGGTTTTTTATTTTATAAAACTTTTTCTAAATTAATCTATTTTCTTTGTATAACTGAAGAATCTATACTTAGTGATTTATGGGAGACTAACCATCTTTAATTCTTTTAGTTAATTTGTTTTTTTTTCTATTATTTTTGTCAATTTTTTCCCATATCTATTTCATTTTGAGGGTGGTAACATGCTTCTTAGATAATAAAAATCAATGATAAATGTGAGGTTTCTTTATGGTTAACATGAAAAATAAAAAATATTTTATAACTAAGAAGTTTTGGTTCTACATCTACATGAAAATATTATTTTGACAAATTAGTTTAAACTGTGGGTGAATTTCCAAATCTTTTGTTTTTGAAAATTTTCTCCCTGATTTCTAGGAAACAAATTTAATTCTAATTATTTTAAAATCATGTTGATATAAATTTAAAATCATCTCATAATCCCTAACATCTATTTGATTATGATTCTTTTTTTTGTTTTGATAATTACTACCACCCCTTCATTAATAATTCAACTGTTGAATTGAACATAATTTTTTTAATGAAATTGTTCTCCAACAATAGGATCAAATGTTGGGGATAATGTTGAGTTTTATGTGTGGGGGAGATGTAATTTTATGATCCTTATCTACTTCCTGATCTATAATTCTCAAAATTCCCCCACAAATCTATTTTTAATTCCTATATTTTTTGTATTTTTAATCGTTCTTTGTATATTAATAAAAGTTTAGTGAATATATTCTCAATGCGATCAACATAAGTGAAATAACCATGAATCGTTTAATGGATTTAATTATCTGTAAATTTTTAAGAATTGATTGATTTTTGAGTGTTTTTTCCCACATTAATTATGGAAATTATATTTGGAAACTATTTAAATGATGATTGATAGGTTAGACACTTGTGGAATTAGAACTATAATATAAGAAATTTTGAGGTTGAACGTGAACACAAATACTAAATTTTTTAAAATTTTAACACATTTAGAAGATAAACTAGTTGATAATAAAACATTTATTTTGAATATAGAGTAAAATAGTAATTTGGGATACCAAGGTGGGTCATTGAGGGAAGGTTACATGGTATATTTTTGTATATAAAGACTCTAATAATAATTCCTTTGTATAAATATTTAAAAAAACTTAAGGCAGGAAAAAATTAATATAAAATTCCCTTGTAAAAAATGAGACCATGAAATCTATGTTCAGATTTTATAAATTTTATAAAAGGGATAATTTCTTTATAAGAAAATATTTTGAGTTGTACCAAAAATGCGGGTAGTGGAGCCATTATTGGAGGAACCTTGGGGTGAGTGAATTCTTTTTTCCTATTATTATAGTATTAATCCCACTTTTTCTATCATTTCTACGCTCCTAGTACATGATTATGTAATTTTATTGAAGAATTAATGTGTTAATAATAAACATAAGAGGCATGGATTTATTAATATTGGATTATCCAATAATGTTCATTAATTCAGGCATATGAAATTCTACCAAGGTTGGATGTTCGTCAAATTTTTTATTGAAATTAATTTGAATTAATAATTTAACGAATGTGGTGTCCATGAGAGAAAATGATTATGTGTGGGGGAGTTTAATGTGGACCATTTTATCACACATCGATATTTTTCCTTCATTAAGTAAGTTTCAAATTTTTAATTGTGATTATAATGGATAATTTTTTAATCAGGAATATTTTTTATGTATTTTTTGATTCATTAGACTATTTTGGGTAGATTGGTTGTTTCTTGGGACAATATTAATTTTAATTCAATTTTTTTTATTCCAATGTGTTGATATATATGTCTAAAAAAGAGTTTTATTGTTATAAAGTCTTTTTTCTTCTAGCTTGTAGAAATGGTGAGAAGAAAAAAATATTTTACAGGAATCTAAAAAGATAAGAATATATACATTCTTATGTCAAGGTAGATCATTTCAACTGATCTTTTATTGGAATTGGACCATGAACATTTTGAATATTTTCACAGTGTTGAACCTATCGGTGAAGTTTGATGATGCCTTCACCCGCCATTAGTTTAGATTTAGAGTTACATCTTTCAGTGCCTGAACATAATGGACAGGATTATGATGATGAGTGTGAACCTTTTGAAGCCTATATTTTCATTGATTTCTCAATTTTAGGAGGGTTGTAAACTGAGTAGGTATCCAAGAAGTTGAAGATGATGTCATCCCTAACATATAACTCTTTTTCTGTCCTAGACTATTAATAAGTCGCAAATGTTCACTCAATTGTACTGAAGATTGAGCTAACCTATTACTAGAGAACATTCATTCACTACCCCATATGAAGCTCGATGTTTTACGTATAGTGACTTACAAGTATTTCATGTTAAAAATATTTTGGATTTTGAATAAAATGAGGATAACATAAGGAACTATATTAATTATGAGGAAAGACAAAACCTAATAGAAACTAGACTGCTAAGTTCGGTAATGAAACTATTAGTAAAAGAATTATAATTTGGTATTAGGATTGGTCTTGAAATACATATAATGATCCAATAAGATACATTAACTAAATTTTTACATCTGAAAATTTGGTCACATGATTGAAAGGGATATGTAAGTTTAATCGCCTACATGGGGAATCAGATACATTGAATGAATAAACATCATATATAATCTTATACATATTCCAATCAATAACATTAAAGAAAATTGAAATATCATTTGATTGGATACATGAATGGAATCAGGTATGCGAATAAATTAATACATAATGAATTTATCAATATTAATTTAAAATCCTATGTCTACGAAAACTTATATGTGTGAATAGATGGACATATTGATTCAAATTCCAATGTAAATGAAATAGGATACATGTACCAAGATAGATATGATATTATTTCAGGTGTATATTCTAAGTACATAGTAGATAGAATTTCCTCTATTTGGAATTTCAGGTGTTGGCCAATATGTAGTTTGACCAGGCTCCAAATTCCACAACTTATGTAGGGTTACATTATAGGTGTACATTAAATAGTTAGTATGTTCTTCTAATTAGAATGTGTTTTCACAGAGTATGTAGGAATAATATCTAGAATGAATAGAGAGAAAAAATAGATAATGATAAGAGAGGTCAAGATAGATGAATGGGATCGTACCATCAAGTGGTGTAGAGAATGTAGAAGGAAGACATAACGGTTTGATCTTGGATGTGGAGAATAATTTTTTTAATCCCACATTGGGGGATATGTAATTTTCATTTTTTATCCTATTCCCATATTTTTAAACCACTTTTCAAATCTCTATAATATATATTTTTATAATTGTGGGATAAAATATAACAGTGGAATGAGTTTGGGATGAAATTCACATTTTCATCAATCAATTTCTTGAAATTGCATGATTTTACCCCTTTCTCTCTAAACAAGTTACCTATGTCTTGAACATACATTAATCATGAAGAGAAGTGTTTTTTATTTTCCATGAGTTTATCTTGTTTTCTTGAAATCCACATAAGACGAGGACATTCAATACCAGAGTAGGATGTGTTTTCCCTTCATTTAGGGTCTTATTAGGGACTCCAATTGAGAAACTAATGACTCCCTTAAAATAAAAATTTCACAATTTAATGAATCAACTAGTCACATTTTTAGGACCCTAAAATACATAAAATGTCATGAAGAGAACAAACGGAAATAGGAAAATCATGAGAATAATCAATCTTAAAGAAGACCATTTCTAGTTCCATCTCTTATAAGATTCTATCCATTAGTCCCACTATAATAACCTTTCCACCATCATAAAAATCACATTCATTGTTTATTGTATTTGTTTTTACTGTTTGTTTTCCCATCTACATTTCCCAACTAAACATACCATCTATGAAATTCAATCCCTAAGGATCGACACAAACTCAAATCTAAACTTGTCATAAGTAGGGTTAATAAATTATTATTTTGTAATATACCTACTAAAAACTAATGCCTAGAAACTGAAAATATCTTTTATTTCATCCCCATTACATTTTTGGTTAGAGAGGATGATAACTATATAGGGTAAAAAATAGGATCTCTTAACATGAGGAGCCTTCCTAAAAAATCAAAAAATCAAAATTTACCTAGCATGGCAAAACATATAAAACCAGGAGGAATAATTGGTATATATATGAAAATAATTTTAGATATAAGTTCATTTATAATGGTTAAACATGATTAGTATGAATCATGTGAGAATACAAAATAAATATTGGGACTGTATAATTCAAAAAATGGGTCACATTTCATAGGAAGAGTAGATATTCACCCTGAATAATCAAAACATGAAACCCCATTTCATGTTGTGATCAAATTCTTCAAGTAAATGTGAAGAAAAAAGATAGTATTAATGAGATGTATAATAATGTTAATGAACATGATAAATCATATTTCATTACATGAATTAATATAGTTATTTTTTTCAGTATTACATCCTATGTTTGTCCCTTCAAGCCGCCTGAATCCTAATGAGATAAAAGGATACAAATAAATAACCCCCAAATAAATAAATGCATAAAATTGAAATTTGTGTTTAGGGTGTTAATATTGTAATGACCCTAATTATACATCAAACTACAAGCCAAGTATCATTAAGTCTACTGTCTATGAAGACTAGGTACATAAAACATGAAACATGTTAGTGAAGAAATATTCTTTATTTAATCTCCAGAAATCTCCTAACATCCCTTGAGTCATTACAACTGCATAGGGTACCCTGGGGAGACATGGACAAAGGGATGAGCTAAAAATATCAGTAAGGTAATGAAAATATGGATACATCTTAAGAACATGAGTTAGGATGCATGACATAAGGATATCCAAAGCATGAAACATATGAAATCCTATCATACAAGCATGGGATTATATAAACATGGAATCATAAAAATGTGGAAGAATCATAAAACATGCCTTCAATATGGGTCAAGTCTTATCCATCAATCATGTATCCCATTTTAGTATGGGTCATGACTAGCTGCCAATCCTGATTCCCATTTTAGTATTTTTCATGTCTCACAACCAATCCCATTTCATATCGCATTTTAGTAAACTTATAGTTACCCAATTAATTGGAGTGATATATCGGCACACCTATCTCAATATATTCCTTAATATTATTTCCACATAAATAATAAAACATAATCAACCATACATAAATATAATTATTCCCATGGATCGAATTGGGTACCAAAATCATGACCTAATCATAACCAATGATCGTATAATAAACGTTTCCTTGAAGGAAAGGGATTAGAAAAACATATATGTTCATAATGTTAAATAAGAATATATCATGGTAGGTGGTGTCAAACAGATGTGACAACATATAATAATTGTATTTGATAATCTATAACATTAAAACATTTTTTTGTGGGTTTAATAAAAATAATCTAGGGATTTTAAAATAGAAAAGAGAACAATAGTTTATATAAAACCAGAATTGAACCAAGATGGTTTTGATAATAAAAAGGCTTATTTGATAAATTCAATGGTGTCTTAAAATAGGGGAAAGAGAGAACATGAAATTGGGTAAATATTTGGGAAGTTCCCTTAAAACAGTTTTGTTTATCGAAATGTTCTAATGAGTTAATATTTTGAAAAAATGTTTAATCCCAAAATAGAGTGATGAATGTGTAAAGACCTGTAATTTCCATGGAAATTTTTTTCTTAAATTCATTGGAATTTTCCGAGTATGTGAAAACGGACGGCATATGATTCCAAGGACCGGTGTGCCTGGAATCAATTTCTAATGTTCTGTTTCGGTACATTCAGTAATTGTATGAGCAGGATTTTATAACATTTGAACTGGTGCTTAGAATTAAAATATGAAGGTAATATTGAAATTGTAGCACCGGTATTCGCGTAAGAAGACTTTCACCTAAATGGCAGATAGTTGGGAATAAAAGATAGTTTTTGGGTTTTACGTGGAATAATAAAATAAAATAAGTGTGTGTCTTAATTTATTTTATTTTTTATAACCACCATGTTGAAGATGGAGGTGGGGACTGCCACACCTTAACCTCCCATGAGAGGTTATAGAGGTAGGGCCCACCCAAACTCAACCTCCCATGTGAGGATTAATTTTGGTGGGGACCACCTGAGTTAGAAGCCTCTTAAACATACCATTAATTGGGGAGAGCCTCTTCAGCTCCCCACTGTATGGTGCCAATCCACACAAACTAATTAAAGGAGAATTAATTAATTAATTTTAATCTTTTTGAATATTTGGGCCAATAATTAAATAATGGATTAGATTAATCCAGTATTTTTTGGGGTTGTCATTTTCATTTGGTGGAACTTGGAAAAATGAGTGCTTGGGAGAAAAATAATTCTCCAATGAAGAACACTTATTCCTCCAACAAAGAATGATCATCAACCTGAACAAGGGAGGAAGCACTGTCCTTGAAGTACGCCGAGGGCATCGTCCTCGACGTCTTCATCTCCATTCCTGACATAAACGAATCGACATCCTCCCTTCTGTGACATCGTCAATGAACAAAAAATCCATGGTAGGGGTGTGTTTTGAATTGAACAATGTTGATTCTTCATTCCATTATTTTTTCTATTGACCCACTTGCTACCAATCTAATGAAGAAGGACCAGGCCAAATGAACATGTCTCGATCCCTCCATCGTTCTTGTGAATGTTTGGTGTGTTCTTCATCTTCTTCATGGGTGATGACCAACGGATCGTAGTGAGTCTATTGTATGACACAATGATCCCAAATTAAAGACCCAATATCACAACGACCTAGTGGTGGATCTACGATGATAGTGAGAAATGGATCATAACGGAACTGGAAGGAAAATTCCTCGACTGTTCTTCGAGAGGGTGAATCAAATCATATTTTTGGATCCGATCATAGGCCGAAAAAACTAGAGACGACTGCAAGTCCTCGGGGTGACCTAGTCTCTGACGTTTCATGACAAACAGACTGTCAAAATGATGATCAGACTTCATGGGAGACATGCTGGAAAAAGGCTCCATTTCTAGAAAATTCCAAAATACACGGTCTGTACTTATGATGAACATGTCATGTAGTATGGGCATTCTACAGCATGAGTTTCAGACATTAGACAAGTAACACACGGTGTGTGACACCGGTCACATGATGTTTATTCTCTACACAGAATGGCAGAAGTGGAATCATGAGACATGGCATGTATTCTGGGAAATACAGAGACTCGGGAAGAATTACATAGTCAAGAGCAAATATGTGGACTGTATACACAAAATGGCAGAAGTGCCTTCACGAGACTCGGCGTGTATCCCGGGGATACATGGACACGGGGTGGAGTACACGGGCATGTACTCCACCACATGGCCAATCATGGCCAGTGGCATAGGCTACTTGTGTACTAGTTACACAGGTTGGCGAGCATGGGTTGAGGCTGTGTACAGGCACATAGATAGCGTAAATGGAGCCGACTGCAGATTCATGGACACGACGTGTAACCATACCACACGCTATGTACTTTATTTTCTACACAACCAGCCTTACGACATTGTCCGTTGTACACGGGCAGTACCCGAGTTCTGAAGACACAACGTCCGCCTCATTCCTAAAAACTATTTACTTTTTGGGAAATGGCTTTTCATCCTATCCTCAGTATCATGGACATGATTGTTTTGGTTATACCCCTATGAAGTGGATGAAAATTTTGGATACATCTACTTGGGAATTCGTGGTAGTTGATGTATCAACACTTGGCTTGAGTAGCAGACCATCCTAGATTCAAGCATGATTTTGTACAGAACCTTGAGGCTAGTTGTGCACTGACGACTATTCCCATATACTTTGTGGGTCCGACAGTTCTAACTTATGTTCGTGGATGCTGTGTGGGTTCGACAGAATAGCTGGTCCTGGATCCTGTGTGGGTCCGACAGCTCTGACTACTATTCCTATATCCTGTGTGGCTTCGACAGAATAGTTTTTCCTCGATCCTGTGTGGGTCTTATTGCTCCCACTATTGTTCCTGGATCTTGTGTGGGTCCTACATTTCTAATTGCTGGTCTTGGATCCTGTGTGGGTCTGATAGTTATAGCTGTTGGTCCTGGATCTTGTGTGGTTCTGAAAGCTTAAATGATTCACTGGCTACATCTGATCATCTCTATCTCTCTACGTAAGTTGTATACTTGTGTGAGTTGAGTCAGCCACATAGTGTTTTCTTCATTATTGAAAAGGATTACTAGATAACATAGGTATATGTCTGAGTATATACCTAAGTGGGGTTATCTGTTGATTTCATACAGTGGGGTTTATCCTTGTTGTATTTTTTCATACCTTGAGGGTCTCGGGGTTCCTACTGAGTATCGTTATACTCAGTCCTACATGGTTTATGCCCGCACCTTGTTGTGTTGGATGCAGATGATGGAAAACGGTGACCGAGGCTGAGTGTACGATGACTGGACGGTACCCGGAGGTGTACCTCAAGACGAGTTGGTACCCGGAGGAGACTGATGGATGTGGAGTGCTGATGAGGCTATCTATAACTACCATTCAGGTTGGATTTGTGGGGGATGATCCATGAGCTTCTTTCCATCTTCCAACTGTTTGAACTTTTCACTTGTACTTGTACTTTCAGTTGGGCTTGTATTTCTGGCCCCTTTAGTTTTCAGTACTATCTTGTTATACAGTTTAACTTAGTGTTTTGTATCAAGATGTGTACTATATTGTGTTTGATTTCAGTTATAAAGTAAATACCTTCCCAGTTAAGTGATTTATTCCTTTGGTGGTAGTCGCCACCCCCTGGCTAATGGAAGTTGGATATGGCATAGTCACGGAACAAGCCCTGGTGGATGGGTCGTGACAAATTTGTATCTGAGGATTCGGTTCTACCACAGAACATAAGTCTTTGAACTATTTTTCTATAAAACAATATTTTTATGAGTACTGTGTGTGGTTTTTCAGTCCATGGAGTCCAGTGTTGGTGCAGCGGCCGACGTATCCATACACTAGGACCATGATTACTGATTTCTGACTTAGTGCAAGAAAACACTTATTGCGTGTGTGTTTCAAGAGTTTTATTTTTGATATCTTTGAGTCATCACACCAAGTATAACTTCTTGACCATGGAACACCTGTATCTTTTTAGTATGTCCCCACGTAGATAGCCATCCAGGGTTCTGAGAGTTTTACGAGATGACAGCCCACCGAGCGACGAAGCCTCGGTATAGGGCCCTATCATAGTGGAGGCACAAGCGGTACCACTACCCGTTGGGCCACCGATACCACCATCCCCAGTAGCAGAGAGTGCACGCTGCCTGAGTGCGTTGCATGTGTTCCAGCGCAAGAGGCCCAGGTTTAGGGGAGAGATGGACCCGCAGACAGCTGAGGATTGGCCGGAGGCTGTGGTGGGAGTCTTCAGACTAGTAGGGACACCATCGGACCTTATGGTGATCCTTGTCGTGAGTCTTCTTCATGCAGTAGAAAGTAGATGGTGGAGTCTGATGCTCCAGGTGCATGATGAGGGGACACATCTCTGGGTAGACTTCAAGAGCCTGTTTCGGGTGGAGTTTGTCCCATCCACTCTATGTGTGGTGCAGATATAGGAGTTACTACATATACAATAGGGTATCATGATGGTGGCATAGTACTCAGCATGGTTCACCAAATTCTCGCTCTACTGAATAGATATGGTGTGGGACTCATTCTTCGGGGCCAAAACCATTTAGAGGGGACTCAAGAGGGAGATCATAGATTCGATGATC
Organism: Viscum album; assembly: GCA_963277665.1. NCBI lineage: Eukaryota > Viridiplantae > Streptophyta > Magnoliopsida > Santalales > Viscaceae > Viscum > Viscum album. Next base: position 193,109,763 of record OY728126.1, read on the forward strand.
TCACTCTGCCTCTCGCTCCAGGCGAGGGTGTTAGAGAGATCCCTCCTGGCGAAGAGTTTCCTTACTAAGAAGTCACCAGCAGCAAGACCCATAACTAGTCGACATGCAGTGGAGTCTTCTGTAGTTGGCAGTAAACAAATGTAGCAGATTTCCAAGCAGACCAGGTCATCCGGTGGACGGCCTCAGGAAATGGGTTCGGTTGTGCGGGGCACATGAGATAGAGCCAGTCATGCCAGGAGGAGGCAATGTTACTCTTATGGTGGGTAGGGTGACATGGCTCGTTACTGTCTGACCCGTCGTACTAATGATCAGTGCACAGTCGAAGGACCTCCCAGGATAAGACATAAATTCGATCGAGGAGGTCCGTAGGGTGCAGGCAGACATGGAAGAGGTGTTGGTCGAGCATCTGGTGGTGGGAGATGTTTTGAGGTGTTACTGACACCACCACCAGGAGGTCCACCCCAACTACAGGAAGCATGTGGAAATGGAAGAGCTCAGGTTGAGGAAGTTGAGGCTTACGATCATGGTGCTCTAGAGATGATTTTAGGTATGATCTATTTCTAATCTACCTTAGTTGTTCTTCTTCTAGACACAAGTTCCAGTCACACTTTCATTGCTACTTCCCTTGTTCGGAGCTCAGAGATTCCATCGGAGCCGTTGGCTCTATCCTTACAGCTAGAGACTCTTACGGGAGAAGACTCGATGATTTTGCACTGGTGCGGGTAGTGTGAGCTTACTCTAGAAGGCGAGAGTTTCAGATGTGATCTCCTCTTAGCGGCATCGAGGCCTTACGAAATCATCTGGGGTATAGACTGTTTATCTACAGTCCATGCTCTGATCGACTCTATTAGGCACAAATTTTGGTATGTACGCACAGATGGGACCAGGTTCACCTTCATCAGTGGGAAGGGAGCCTCTGCAACATAGGATATACTTACATGGAGGAGGGTAAAACCAATCACCCATCAGTTGTCCTGCCTTACCCTTAGAGCAGTTGATGTGCAGAGTCTAACTTATACAGTAGTGGTGGACCAGTGCTCAGATGTTTTCCCTGACGATGTTGCAGGACTACCACCCCACAAGGATGTGTAATTTTAAAAAGACTTGTACCCCGGGACGACACCGATATCTGCACCATTGTATTGGATGTCTCTCGCGGAGCATCGCGAGCTACGAGTATAACTAGAGGACTTGCAGGAGAAGGGATTCATCTAGCCCATTGTTTCTCCCTAGGAAGCCCTAATTCTGTTCGCCATGAAGGTGGAAGGGAGCTTGAGGATTTTTGTTGAGTAACGTCACCTAAACTGGGTGACCGTGAAGAACAAGTACGCACTTCTGAGGATTGATGACCTCTTTGATTAGCTGAAGGGATCACAGTGGTCGTTGAAGATAGACCTCAAATCGGGCTATCACCAGCTCAGAATTTGAGATGAGGATGTGCAGAAGACAGCCTTCAGATGTTGGTACGACCACTACGAGTTCATGGTTATGCCTTTTGGAATATCTAACACTCCATCATGTTAATGGGACTCATGAACATGATCTTACAGCCATACCTTGATCATCTTTTTGTAGTCTTCATCTACGACATTCTGATCTACTTGACTACTAAGGAGGAGCATGCCTACCATTTGAAGGTAGTACTGGACACACTCTGAGAGAACCAACTTTATGGTAAGCTCTCAAAGTGCATGTTTAGGATCAGATAGGTTCAATTTTTGGGACTTTTCATAATAGAAGTTGTATTTGCAGTGGATCCAGTAAAGATAGAGGTAGTACATGCTTGGGAGCCACCTAGGAGTGTGATGGAGGTATAGAATTTCTTGGGATTGGTTGGACACTTCTAGAGGATTGTGTCAGGCTTCTCTAGAGTTGCATCACCACTATCAACCTTGATGAAGAAGGTGAAACCCTTCGTATGGTTAGAGAGATACCAACAGAACTTTCAGGAGCTAAGGTAGAGGCTAACTAATGCCCCCATCTTGAGGATTTCCGAGGAGGGCGTAGGTTACGTAGTCTACTGCGACGCATCAGGGACCAAACTCGGGTGTGTCTTGATGTTGGAGCGAGCAGTGATCACATATGGTTCTCGGCAGCTAGGACATCATGAGCAGAGCTATGCTACCCATGACATGGAGTTAGCAGCAGTGGTCTACACCTTGAAGATGTGGCGGCACTATCTGATGGGTGTGTGTTTCACAGTCTACTCTGACCACCATAGTCTCAGGTATATCATCTCTCAATAAAAACCTAGACATGAGATAGTGGCGATGGATTGAGTTCCTCCAGGACTATGACTTTGAGGTAGTCTATACTCTTAATAAGGGGACCATTGTAGTAAATGCATTCAGAAGGAGATCTGGTATACAGGTTCTAGGCGAGGTGAAAGAGCAACTGGCCGCTTTACAGAAATCCTTGGTAAACAGGGATGGAGTATATTTCCTTCAATCTCATACTGTCACTCCTCCACATTTTCAATGAGTCAGGGAGGCACAACATGGAGATGCTGACTGCGAGACACAACGTGCTCAGATATCCACAGGGCAGGCACCTGAACGATTTTCTGAAGGTGGGGAGCACGTCATCCTTTTCAGAGGACGTACTATGGTGCCAGATTCACTTCAAGATGAACTGTCGAGGGAGTTCCACACATCCCCTCTAGCAATGCATCTAGGAGTGGCGAAAATGTACCAACAATTTCGACATCATCACTGGTGGCCAGGTATGAAAAAGGTTGTTGTGGAGTTTGTCTCTCGATGCCTCACATATCAGCAAGTGAAGGAAGAGCACCAGGTACCAGTTAACTTGGTTAAGCCTTTAGAGGTCCGAGAGTGGCAGTGGGATGGGATATCCCTGTACTTCATGACAGGTCTTCCACGTACATCCAGGGGTCATGACTCGATTTGGGTGATCATCAACCGACTCACCAAGTCGTCTCACTTCCAATCGATCAAGGAGAAGGGTTCAGAAGAGTTCTTGGATTGACTGTACGTGCAGGAGATTGTGCCGCTACATAGATTACCTTCTTCTATTTTCTCTGATCGTGACTCACGATTTTCTTCCTAGATATGGAAGGGGTTATAGGAGGCTTTCAGGATGCATCTTCTTCTGAACACCGCCTTCAATCCTCAGACAGATGGTCAGACCGAGCGGACCATTTAGACACTTGAGGACATGCTACATGCTTGTGTCCTTGACTCCGGTCATAGCTGGGAGGAACACTTACCTTTTTTGGAGATTTCCAACAACAACAGATATCAATCCACAATTGGGGTGGAACCTTTTGAGGCCTTATATGAACAAACATGCATATCACCCTTATGCTGGGAAGACCCTGGGGAGTCAACACTGGTGGGACCAAAGATGGTACGAGATACCATGGAGAAGGTGAAGATCATCCAGGAGCAGATGAAGACTACACAGAGCAGGCAGAAGTCGTATGCAGATAGGAAATGGAGACATCTGGAGTTTGAGGATGGTGACCACTTCTTTCTACGGGTCTCACCTCGGCATGGTCTACGAAGATTTGGACGAGGCGGCAAGTTATCTCCAATATTAGTCAGACCTTTTCAGGTCCTCAACAGAGTTTTTGATATGTATTACCACTTAGCTCAACCACCTCATTTGCACCGGGTGCATGATGTCCTCAACGTATCTTAGTTGAGGAGATACGTTCCCGACTCTTCTCACATCATCAACCATGAAGAGATGAATGTCGATGACGGGGAATCATTTACGAATGTTCTAGTGGAGATTGATGATCGACAAGAGTGGGTCTTTCGTGGATGATCGATACCTCTGGTTCATGTTCACTGGCAGCATGGGAACCTCCAGGAGAGCACATGGGAGTGAGGCGCTCAGATGCATGCTCAGTACCCCCATTTGTTTCCTTAGTTAGAGTTGTAGCTTACATGGATGTAAGTCCCTAATGTGGGGAGAATTTAATGACCCGGAATTTCTGTTGAAATTTTTTTCATAAATACATGGGATTATTACGAGTCCGTGAAAACTAACGGCATAGAATTATGAGGCCATGTGTTCCCGGAATCAGTTTCTGATGTTTTGTTTGGGTACATTCAGTAAAAGTATGAGTGAGATTTTATAACTTTTGAACAGGTACTCAGAATTGAAATCTGAGGGCACCATTGAACTAGTAGCACTGGTATTCTCTTAATAAGAGATTATCCTCGATGGCAGATGGTCGGGAATAGATGATAGTTTTTGGGGTTTACATGGAATAATAAAATAAAATAAGTGCATGTATTATTTTATTTTATTTGTTATAACCACCATGTGGAGGATGGAGGTGGGGACTACCAAACCCTAACCTCCCATGAGAGGTTATAGAGGTGTGGCCCACCCAAACTCAACCTCCCATGTCAGGATTAATTTTGGTGCAGACCCCCCGAGTTGGCAGCCTATTGACTTCATTTTAAGTTGGGAGAGCCTCTTGAGCTCCCCACATTATGGTTCCAATCCACACAAATTAATTAAAGAAGCATTAATTAATTAATTTGAATCTTTTTGAATATTTCGGAGAATAATGAAATAATGGATTAGCTTAATACATTATTTTTGCGGTTGGAATATTCATTTGGTGGAGCTTGGGAAAATGAGATCTTGGGATAAAAATAATTCTCCAATGAAGAACACTTTTTCTGCCAATGAAGAACAATCTTCAACCAGAACAAGGGAGGAAGAGCCGTACTTGGAGAACACCGACGATGTCGTCCTTTACATCATTATATTCTTTCCCGATGTTAACGAATCGACGTCTTCCATTCCGCGACATTATCATCAAACAAAAAATTGAAGGTAGGGGTGTGTTTTGATTAGAGAAATATTGATTCTTCCTTCAATGATTGTTTCTCTTGACCTGCTTGCTACCAAACTAACACGGAAGGACCGGTCCAAACGAACATGGCCTGATCCCTCCGTCATTCTTGTGAGTGTTTGGTGTGTTCATCATGTTATTCATGGGTGATGAACAATGGGTCAGTGAAAGTCGTTTGTACAATGAAATGATCCCAAATTGAAGACCCAACATCACAACAACCTAGTGGTGGTGCGAAGACAATAGAAGGCAACGGATCGGACCGGAACTGGAAGGACTGTTCCTTGACCATTCTTTGAGTGGGTGAATCATTTCATGTTTTTGGAGCTGATCGGAGGCCTGTAAACACTAGAGATGACTACATGACATCATGGTGACCTAGGGTCTGAAATTTTATGAATAACGGACCATTAGAATGAAGAATAAACTTCATGGGAGGCACCCTATCCAGATGTTCCATTTCTGGAACATTCCAAAATACACGACATGTACTTCTGAAGAACCCGCCGTGTAGTATGGGCATTTTGTGGCATGAGGTTCAGACGGTAGACAAGTAACACACGGCATGTGACCTCAGCCACATGGCATGTATTCTCTATGTAGAATGGATGAAGTGGCTTCATGAGACATGACGTGTATTCTGGGAAATACATGGACACGGGCAGTATTACACGGCCAAGAGGCACGATGTGTATTGTCTACACAAAATGGAAGAAGTGGATTCACGAGACTCAGCATATAACCTGGGGATACACGGACATGGGGTGGAGTACATGGGCATGAACTCCACCACACATCTTGGCGTGGCCAGTGGCACGGGCTACCCGTGTACCAGTTACATGGGTTGGTGAACACGAGTTGAGGCCGTGTACGGGCACATGGCCAGTGTACACAGAGCTGACCCTAGATGCTTGGAGACAGCGTGTTACCATACCACATGCCATGTACTTTATTTTCTACACAACCAGCCTTACAACATGGTCTATTGTACACGGGCAGTACCTGAGGAGTGAAGACACAGTGTGTGCCGCATTCCTACACATAGTGTACTTTTTGGGAAATGGCTTGGTCATCCTGTCCTCAATATCATGTACACGATTGTTTTGGTTATCCCCCTATGAAATTGTAGAAATTTTAAATACATCAATTTGGGACATCATGAAAGTTGATGTATCGACAATTGGATTGAGGAGGAGACCCTCCCGAAATCAAGCATGCTTTGTAAGGAACCCTGAGGCTAGTTGTGCACTGACGACTGTTCCTGGATCCTGTGTGGATCCTACAGTTCTTACATCTATTCTTGGATACTCTGAGGGTTCAACAGAATAGATGGTCTTGGATCATGTGTGTGTCTGAAAGCTCTAAGTACTATTCCTTGATCCTATGTGGATACGATAGAGTAGCTGGTCCTAGATCATGTGTGGGTCCAATAGCTTCGACTACTATTCCTGGATCTTGTGTGGGTTCGACAGTTCTAATAGCTAGTCCTAGATCATATGTGGGTCTGACAGCTCTAACTACTATTCCCGGATCCTCTGTGGGTCCAACAGTTCTAACTGCTGGTCCTGGATCCTGTGTGGGTCTGATAGCTTAGATGATTCACTGGCTACATCTGATCATCTCTATCACTTTATATAATTTATTTACCTATGTGAGATGAGTTAGTAACTTAGTGTTTTTTCATGATTGAGAAGGATTACTAGATAACTTTGGTACATGTATGGGCATATACCTAAATGAGGTTATATATTGATTTCATACCTTGGGGTTTATCCTTGTTGGATTTTGTGAGACCTTGAGGGTCTCGGGGTCCCTAATGATTATCACTATACTCACCAATAAACGGGGTATGCCTGGACCTTATTGTGTTAGATGCAGATGACAGACAGTGCTGATCGAGGCTGAGAATACAAGGACTGGATGGTACCTGGAGGAGGACCTCCAGATGAGTCAGAACCCGGTGCAGACTGACGAATGTGGAGTGCTGAGGAGGCTATCTATAACTACCCTTCAGGTAGGATTTGTGGTGGATGATCCTGGAGCATCCTTTCATCTTCAAGTTGTTTGTCCTTTTTCAGTTGTACTTGTACTTTCAGTTGGTCTTGTATTTCCGGCCCCATTACTTTTCATCACTCTCTTGTTATACAATCTTACATAGTTTTTTTATATCCAGTTATGTAGTCGGTTGTGTGTGATTTTAGTTATAAAATAAATGCCTTCCTATATTAGGGATTTACGCCTTTGGTGCTAGTTGCCAGCCCCTGGCCTATGGAAGGCGGGCTAGGGGTAGTCACGACACGGGCCCTGGGGGATGGATCGTGAAAGAATGGGTCATCATAAATGAATATTTAAAAACTAAACATAATTTATAATATGTTCATAAATAGATAAGATAAATCCATTTTTATATAATGAATGATTAGGATACTTGAAAAAACAAAGAATATTCAGGTAGAATTTGTTACGGTTTATCGGCAAGGTGTCAGGTGTAACTAAGATGTCTTGATGAGTGATAAAAGGGGTTTATCATCACTTATAAATCATGAGGTATATATGGGGATGTGAATAATCATACCCAATAACTATTTATTACACATAAAATGAAATAACATATGGGACATCTTTATTAAGAGAGAAATGGAGAGGATCCCTTTCCTTAAATCTGATGGTGATCTTTTCTTGAACGTAATGCCCAAACAATAAAATTAGGTTCATTAATTAATAAGGAAATTACCTCTCATATTGTTAAATGATTTATTATAACCCTTTAATATCATTCATGACCATTTTTTTGGTTATGAGATTCAATTTAATTATTTAGGTCTGTTTGCTTACATGGTTTTAATGATCTGTTCACTTATTTACATGATTGGATAAACAAGATGAAAGTGATTGTCCAAAATTGATTTCTGTAATATAATAGTGAAAATCCAGGAGATTAACTTGTTATAAAAATTCATTCCTATATTGGGAGTGAAGATGAGTTATTATATAAAACATTAGTGATAACTGTTTTGGTTAATCAGTGGGTTTGATTATAAGGAATTTTTTTTCTTCATAACATAACACCATTTGTACAAAATGATAACAGAACCAAAACAAGGATATATTAAATATTTAATAATATAGTTCAACAATTACGCAATTGGTTTCATGACCACAATTAAATATGATAATATAATTTGATAAAATGTTGTCCTTGAATATGCTGAATTAACACCTCTCAAATAGTGTTTTCATTTCATTCAAATATTATATTGGAAAATGAGAGATGATAAAGAATTATCCCATTAGAATAACAGAATTCCAGTAGATGTATTCTTCTAGAGTTTTCATATCACTTGGGTGGAGGTTGGTGATGAGATAAACAGGAAAAGAAAAAACATAATAGAAATGAATGAATTGGAAAGATGAATTTACCTCTCGAGTCTACCTCCTTTGAGAACCTCATAGGGGGGGGGTGGTATTTTTAAGATACTAGGGGATTTTTCACATTGGGATAGGATATTAGGGAGATATTTGTGTAGAATATTGGAAAGGAACCAGGATATAGAGTAGTGAAGAGAAGGGGGAGTGAGGGGGTTTTTTATAGTGGAGGAGAGGAGGGTTTTCACAGCTCTTATAATAATTAGTTAATTAATTTACCTCAAGACCAAAAATCGTGATGATTCAATGTACAATAATAGTAATAAATGCATGTGAGTTCGAAACAATTTCCATTTACATCATCCATGACTCATGCATGATGCATAAATTCAGGCTTTAGCATTTATTGTGAATTACAGTATTTTACTATTAAAAAAAATCATGTATTTCAGAAAAATATTGAAAATTCACCATAACCATTTGTCAATGTGTAGAATAAAAAATTATTTCCATTTTTCAAAAATAATTTTCTAAATATGATTAATATAATATTTAATTTTAATCATAATTTATTATTAAAAACCCAGTTTTAAAACATTCATTTACTAATTCTAAAATATAGGTACATCGTACTTTCACTTGAATCTTATTTACATACTATCACAAGAAAGGTTAATATTCATTATTGTATATTACTATTCATAAGGTTATGTTACTATTCATAATTGTAGGTTACTATTCACCAAAAAAATTTGTTTTTCTTACCGGACTCCAAATAACTTAATAATCACAACCACGTAGTTTAGATTTTTGATATTCAAAACATACAAGTGAAAACGTTATGTTTAAAGGTCACAAAGATCTAGTAGTTCATTATGTTTTGATTTAATGTTATTATATGAAATATTTATAATAATGGAATTTCCATTGATATAACATTTAGTGGTTACATTCTTCCCGATTTATGAAATTTGGTCGTTAAAATTTGGTTTTACATTCTAGGTTATAAACTGGTGCAGGTACTTTTCATTAATTGCCTCCACCAGTTCCCATGTTACCTCTTAGAAATCATGGTTTCTCCATATTACATAACTATTTATGTAGTCTTGTTACCTAGAAAATTATCTCTATGATCCCAAATATTCGTTGGATGCTCCATGTAAGAATGATCATCCTCCAATTGTACCACCTCCTAAGAGAGTACATGTGAAGGGCCTTGTATGCACTTCGATAAGTGGGATACATGAAAGAAACCATATACATTCGACATGGTTGGTGGAAGTGCTACTCAATAGCCCATATCTCAGACTCAATCAAGGTTCTTGAAGGAGCCTATATACCTAGGAAGTTGTTTTCCTTTCTTCGCAAACCTCATGACTTTATTTCATGGAGATATGGGTAGAAATACCATGTATCCAACTTTGAACTAAAGGTCTCATCAATGAATTTCTGCATAACTCTTCTATCAAATTTGGGCTACCTTGACATCTTGTTGAATGGTTTTAACCTTTTCAGCCATTAATTCAACCATTTCAGATCCTAGATACTTATGCTCAATGACTTCATTCTAACACACATGTGCTCATCACCTTTCCCCATAAAGGACATTATATGGTGCCACTCAGACGCTTGAGTGGAAACTGTTATTTTGAATGAATTCAACCAGTGGAAGATGATGGTTCCATCCTCCTTGGAATTCCATAGAACGTGCTCTAAACATTTCTTCCAGTGTCATAATAGTCCACTCATATTGGACATCAGTTTGAGTATGACAGACCATACTGAGGATCAGTTCCGTGCTTAGAGCATGTTGGAGACTTTTCTAGAACATCGAGATTAATCTCAGATCAAGATCAGATATAATAGACAGTGGTACTCCTTGGATCCTTACCACAACTATGATAAATATCCGTGAATTTTGATCCAATGAGAAGTCCTCTCAAATATTGATAAATTGAGCTATCTTTGTAAGATAGTCCACAATGAACCTTATAGAATTGTTTCCTACGGATGTATTTGGAATTCCAGTGAAAAATTCCATGGACATTTTCTCCCACATCTATGTTGGTAGGGGTTGTGGTTACATCATCCTCTTATAACTCTACCTCTCAATCATCACTTTCTTACATGCCAGGAACTTTGAAATATATTCATCAATCTCCCTCTTCATATTGTCCCACCAAATGTTTTCTTAGAGATCTTGATACATCTTTGTGATCCCTGGGTGGATTAATAAGGTCAAGCTATGTGATTCATTAAAAAGATCATTATTTATCTATGGATACGATGGAACTCATAATCCTGACCCAACTCATACAACTCCGTCCTCAAAATTTTTAAATCGTAGGATTTCCCATTTTGGATAGCTTCCACATTTTTTTAAATTTTCACATCTTTTCTTTTATAATCCTTTATTCTCTCTATCAGGGATGGTTGAGCATTAATTTGAGAAAGGCTTGATGATGTTCCTCCCTTAATGATTCCCATGTCCATCCTCTTAAAATATAATGAGATGATATATTTTTCAATTCTCATCATTGATAATGATTCATGATCATTTCTATATAGAGCATCCACCACCTTGATTTCTATGCCGAGATGGAAGTGAAATTATTAGTCATAATATTTAATGAGATATATCCATCTTCACTAGTTCATATTATGATATTTTTTTGGGAATTTATATTTGAGACTCTAGTGGTATTTATATATTTCACACTTTATCCAATAGAGATAATGTCTAATGATTTTTAACGCAAAGATCACAACCTCCAACTCTAGATCATGAATAGGATAGTTTTGCTCATTTATTTTCAACTCCCTTGAGGTATAGGATATCACCTTTTCATTTTAATTCATATTAAACCAAATTGAGACTTATAATATTTTCAATAACAACATTCCCATAAATGTAACCATTCAATACTATACTCATAGTATTTTTCCCTAATGATATAATATCATTTCAGGTGGGGAATCAATGTTCCTAAAAAATATGAATGATATAGTAATAATATGTGAATTAAAATACATCATGACATACACTACTTTGAATTAGTGGTTACATGTAATTTATTCATCATTTTCCACCATAGCTTAGGACCTTCAGTGTTCCATTGAACATGGAGATTATTGATGCTCCTCATGGTTCTTCACCCTTGCAAAAGAGAATTGTGTTGGATAATGTACAACTTCTCCAAATTTATGACATAGAACTATGCATGATGCCTTATATGGAACTTTGTTTCCAATCATCACATTATTAATTTTTTCATGGTAATAGGATAAATTGTACCAAATATTTCCACACTTAAAACATCTCTGAGTCCCTTTGTGACATTCCCATTGGTGTCTCTTTCCAAACACATTCCATAATGGAAATTGGGTCATCATTCCCTTATCACATTTATCAGACAAACCATCTTGAGATTTTATCATTCTATTCCTTTACTCCATTCAACATTAAACCAAGTACACATTTTTAATCATTATGTTTTATAGTTGGTTTTGCATAATCATGATATGTCCTTCTTGAGCTCCCATCTGATTCAGGTTCTCATTTTTGTAGTCATAACATTTCCCTTCACATCAGTTGTTAACCTGACTCATCCTATTTTCTTCTATTGTCTGAATAAAATAAAATTTTGGGACAAATATGAAATAAGGTGGATACCTATGAAATTAAATGGATAACATACAAATTAAACTTATCTCATTGACTTATGTGTTTCTAGGACTCAACAAATGCTATTCATGATCCATCTACTAATGAATATTCATAGGGGATCCTTTTTTTCTCTTAATTATGTTTCATACTAAGCTTATGAATTTACCAAATCATACCCTCTGAGTGTGTCAAAAAAAGAGTGAAGAAATGCCTGTTGTTGTGTACTAGGATACCTCAGGTCCTGACCAAAACTCCTTGTCATGGTGTTCACTCCTAGGTACATCTCCTCCAGAGCCACCTCTACCTGTTTTTATCTAGACAAGGATTTATTTTCTAGATAAATTACTTATTTTATACTTACCATATCATAGGGGTGTTTCCTTAAACTTAGTGTCATCATTAAGGTTCCCACTCAGCGGCTCTATTCCTAATCTCCAAAAATAACTAGACCATCCTCTTATACCAACTGTAGAAACACTATCCATTTTCACATAACATTAGATGACATAAGAATAATTATACATCAGATTAAAATCCAAGGATCATTATGTCTAGCTTCTTGGAATACTAGGAACAGAAAACATAAAACACGGGGCTAAAAAAACATCTTTATTTAATAATAAAAAGAGCTCATAACTTTATTTGAGACCTTACATCTGCATAGGGTACCCTAGAGAACACATGAACAAATGATGACCTAAAAATCCGAGTAAAATAATGAAAATATGGATACATCATAATCACATTATATAGGATTCATGATAAAAGGATATCTAAAGCATGGAACATGTGAAAGAAAATCATATAAGCTTGTTATCATATAAACATGGAATCATATAAATGTGACAGAATCATAAAAATGTCTTTATTATAAGTAAAGGCTAATCCACCAATATCATTTTCGATTTTAGAACAGGTCAAGCCTATCTTTTAATCCTGATTCAAATTTTAGTACAAGTCAAGGCTAACCGCCAGTCCTATTTCAGATCACATTTTATGAAACTTAAATTTACCCAATGCATTAAAGCTCCATATAGTCACACCTATCTCAAAATTTTAATGAATATTATTTCTAGATAAATAATGATACATAATCAACTAGTCATAAACATAAGGATACCCATGGAAATAATTGGGTACCACAATCATGACATAAAAAATAACCAATGAGCGTATCATAAATGAGTCCATGAAAAAATGGAATAGAACATACCTGGACATTAATAAGGTAAATTAGGAATATAAAATAGTAAGTGTTGTCAAAAATAAGTGAAAACATATAATAAATGAAATTGACAAACATTATCATTAAAACATTTTTGTGCGGTTTTATGAAAAATACTATGTAGCTTTTAAAATTGAAAAGAGAGCAATATTTTATATAAAACCAGACTTAAACAAATAAGGTTTAATAAATAATAATTATTTTATAAAGACTATTATGGGTTTAAATAGGGAATATAGTTCACAAGAAATTAGGTATAAATATTCTAATTTCCCTTAAAACAGATTCCCTTATCGGAAAGATCTAAGGATTGAATCTTTTAAAATACATGTATATCCCAAAAATAGAGTAATGAAAGGGTATTAATAAATGAATTTTGTAAAACAAATCATAGTTTATAATATTTAAATAAATATATAATATTACTCCATTTTGATATAATGAACGATAAGGCAACCCGAATGAACAGAGATGGTTCCAGCAGAATTCATTACGGTTTATCCAAATATTGTTCGGTGTAACTAAGAGGGCTTGATGAGAGATAAAAGGGGTTTCTCATCACTTATACATCATTATTTAAGTATGGGGGATGTGTGTAAAAATACCATATAATTATTTATTACACATAAAATGTCATAACATAGAGTACATCATGATTAATAGTGAAATGGATAGGATCACCTACCTTAAGTCTGATGGTGATCTTTTGTTGAACTTAATTCCTTGAAGAATAAAATTATGTTTATTAATTAATATTTATGGAACCTATTATATTTTTAAATGATTTATTATAAACCTTTTAAGATTATTCATGACAATTTCAATTAGTTGTGAGGTTTAATTTCATTATTCAGGTCTGTTTGCTAACTATGTTTTAATGATCGGTTCACTTATATTCATGTTTGCATAAACAAGTAAGATGAATGTGGTTTTCCAAAATTAAAGTTGTATGATATTAGTGATAATAAATTATATTACAAGGTTATAAATATTCATTCTTTTATTGTGAGTGAATATGAGTTTTTATATAAAACCTTACTAATAACCGTTTTGGTTAATCGGTGGGTTTGATTACAAAGAAAAAGTTTTTCCATATAACTTAAAACCATTTTTAAAAATGGATTACATAACAAAAACTAAGATATATTACATATATAATAATAATGTTCAACCATACCACAAATTGTTTGATGACTAGACTAATGATGATAATTGAAATTGACAAACTGTTGTCCTTGAATGTGTTAAATTAACACATTTCAAACGGTGTTTTCATTTGTTTCAAATAAAAGATGGGGAAAAGAGGGATGATAAAGAAATATATCATTAGAATAATATAATATCATTTCATGTATTATTATGTAGTTATCATACCATTTGGGTAAAGGTATGTGAGGAATGAAATAAAAAAATAACATAAAAGAACTGAACGAATTGGAAAGAGGAATTTACCTCTTGAGTCAACCACCTTTGAGAACCTTTTAAGGGGAGAGGATCTGATATTTTTAAGAGAATAGGTGTGGTTGAACGTTGGGGGAGGAACTTGTGGAGATATTTGGTAAGAATATTTTCATTGAAAAAGAGTTGAGAGTCGTGAAGAGAAGGCGGTGATGGGGGGTTTTATAGTGGAGGAAAGGAGGGTTTTCACAATTTTTTAATCATTAGTTTATTAATTTTCATCAAGACTATAAATAGTCATTACTGCATGACCAAGAATTGTAATAAATGAATATTAGTTTGAAACAATGGCCATTTACATCATCCATGACGCAAGCATGATGTATAAATTCGTGTTTTAGCATTTATTGTGAATTATTGTATTTTACTATTCATAAAAAAATAAAGTATTTCAGAAAAATATTTAAAATTCACCCTAACCATTTTTCTAGAAGTTGAATAAAAAAATGAAGTTCATTTTTAAAATATATTTTTCTAAATATTATTAATTTAATATTAAATTTAAATCATTATTTTTTATTAAAAAAACTAGTTTTAAAACATTCATTTACTTTTTCTAAATTATCAGTACATTATATTTTCACTTGAATATTATTTATATACGATCATAGGTAGGGTTACTATTTATTAGGTTATATATATATTCATAAGGTTGTGTTATTATTCATAAGGTCAGGTTAGTATTCACCAAAAATTATGTATTTCTTATCAGGCCCCAAATAACGTACTAATCACAACAGTGTATATTAGATTCTTGAAATACCAAACCCAGAAGTTATAAAATTTTGTTTAAATTTCACAAATAACATAGTACTTCATTATGTTTTGTTTCATTTGATTATATAAAATATTGATAAGAAAATAATTTCTATTGATAAAACATTGGGTCGTTATAACTATTATCCCACCCATAACACTTTCAACCCTAATAAGTTCCCATGAATAATGGTTGATCATGTATAATAAAAAACTAATACCTTCAGAGGAAAATCCAACCAAGGCCACAAATTTCAAAACACCAAGACCAAAAAAATTAAATTCAGATAAGAGATTTATTAAAAATCATCCTCTGCCTAAAGGGAGATGTTTTAACAATTACTAGAATAGTTGTTACCAATATAGTCAATGATGATGTGGAAACTCAAAAAACTAGACTCAACCATCAATAAACATCACACTAGAATCAAAGATCCTATAGATTCAACTCTCTTTGAAAATTAGTCGTGATATATCAAAAGGTAAAAAATTAGTAATTTGAAATTCATCAAATAGAATTATGATTAAATAGGAACTATATATTATAGTATTAATTCAATGGAAGGTTAATTAGGAATATGATTATAGAACACAACAACATATTAAATCTAACAAAACATCATAGTGGAACCTACATCAACACCTAGTCACCATGACACTTACCCAATCATTCATATGTACAACCTTGATGGAGTTGGTGGTTCCCTAAAACCAAATTCCCTTGTAGTTTTGATTATTATTCATATTAATGGTAGTCAAATATAATATAATATTATTTCAAATCATATCATCATTGCTCTTTTGGGTGATAAATTATGTGATCGTTATTTCATGATACATGTCATATCAAAATTATTTTATAGTTCCCCATTATAATCATATACAAGATGTCATGTTATAGTACTACTTTAGAATATGTTTTATGGACAAGTGATATTTTCATGTAGGAAATAGACAATACAATCTATTATTGGTAGGGAGCTCAAAAGACCCTTACACACCTTCTAGTGGTTTTCTACAGTGGTCATAGTCAATAAGGGGCATCATGAGAATGTACATACAAATAGAAATTCCACATGATTCATCTGTTATTGGATATTACAATATATGAGCTAATGTAATGAACATTTGAATATTTGGTTCTTGTTAATGTATTTAATATCTCACATTATTAGACTAAATTCAAAATGTGATGATGGTAATTATTAATGATGTTTTATATATTGGGTGCATTACATGTGGAATTGAATTAATGTATAATGTTGGGATATAAGCATCCCTTACATTAGAATTGAATATCTCTCTTACTTTAATGGTAGAAAATAGTAAGACTATGTCCTTGTCCATAGAGTCTTATCATCATGTCCAGTTCTGAGAATTCATATAAATAGGTTCGATCATATAGGATAACGACATAATCTACACAACCTATATGAATATATATATATATATATAGGGAGTTCATTATACGGAATGCATTTTTAGGAGGTAGATTCGCATTAAAACATTAAATCCTCTCCTTATAGTCTCCTTATAATCTTTCAAGATGATAACATTTGAATATAGGAAGTTTTTCCTAATTATTCCAATAAAGGGGCATAGATGTTCTCACATAAAATGTATCGAATAACCTTGGTGATATTATATTTGAGTTTAACAACTATATAATTTATTATTCTTAAATTTGGGGAAAACTATTTAATTTGATTTATTGGATGTTCAAAAGTATTTATTCATCATTATATAATGAAATTAAAATTATTTATTTAAAATATAATATTTATACAAGGGCCATTAAATAATTCGTAGGAATATCTGATTGAGAAATAGTCTGCTGAGAATGAAATATTATTTGAATAAATTGTAGTTAATTTAGGAAAAATAATACTTACATTGTCTTGTTGTTAACAACATGTCAATTAATTATTATTATTATTATTATTATTTCATTGGGTACATTATGGTATACAAGAATATATATGGGCCTTTTAGAAAACCTTGGCTCTAAAAAAACTGACGGCACCATTCTCTTAATAACAATAATTGTCTACAACATCTCTTGGGCCAAAGAAATCCCAAAGTTGAGAGTTATTATAAATAATAATCCTAGTTCCACAAGTTTAAGTGGTCCTAAAAAATACACTCCATTTAGGAGATAACAAAGAGAATCCAATAATTCATGCTTGGATTCTTAAGGTGTGATAATAAATGAACATCGTAATGCATAGGGATAACAAGACTTGTATCCATAGAACTGAACCATGTGTTTCCAAGATTCAATGTTCATGCGTGGATCACATATATAGAAAATATACCCTTTATTCATACTTATTAATTATGGTTTGAAAATAAATTCCAACCACAATTGAAAATAAAGAAACAATTCAATGAAAATTGATTCTTAATTAATTAAATTATAAATAAATTACATTTGAAAAAGATTGTGAAATGGTTTATTTCAATAACACATATCTATCTTGTTATGAGAGTAAATATAAAATATATGATGAAAACATTTGTTTTTATTCACTCTAAAATATTATATTATGGATTGGAAGCTACATATGGTGTCGAAGGTGGTCACATGATTATTTAAAATTATTTATTTATCTTTAATCAATTACATGTAATTGTATTCATTTCGTAATTTTTGTTTATTTTTTAATTAATATGTAGACTAATTAAATTTTTTTATATATTAATATCATATATTAATGATTTATATCATCCTAAGTATATTATAAATATATTAATAATGATCATATAATTCATTGGGATGTGTTGAGGCTTTTTATTGGTTGGCATAGATACGCAATGCTAGAAAGAAAGTACTCAATTTGTTACGAAGTTCACTACACCTAGATGTGTCACTAGATACATCATATGATGATACAAAATAACATGAGAATAATTTAAGGGATGATATGTAATGACCAAGTCATGCTAGAACAATGTCTATCATACCACACAGTGTATAGCTAGTGTATACAACATCTAGTATACACTATATAGCGGAATGAATTCACACTGGCTATGTGATCAAATGTGCGACATAAAAATACATGTGTCTTATAGGATTCATAATTAATGATATTAAGATAATTTAGGTAGTGTAAAAAACATGTGGTAATTCATTCATATATCTGATGAGGACACCAAGTTAACCAAACTATTTTCGAGGACACATTAAAAGAATATATGGACTATAACTCATGAGTGTTCAATAAGATTCTCATCTAATATACACACGCTAGGGCCCTATGTGTTTATCCAAGATTGATGAAATTAAATGAACATGTTATATATCTCGTTATTATTCAACTTATTATCCTCTAGAAAATAATAGAAATAAATAATATGAATAATAATTAATCATATCATTATAAACCAAATTACACTATTGCAGTTTGACATGTTGTCTATGTAATTTTGTTTTTTGAATTAAAAAATTCCCTTTTAATATTATTTGATTATATTTAAAGAAAATAGAATAATTTTATCTTATATGTGTCATTTATTATTATTATATTCAAGATTCATTGTTTTTTTATTATGATAATGGTAATTATTTAATTAATTAAATCAATTTCAGCATATTTGTTATAATTGTTAAGAATGAAATGACATGAATTCCTACTACTGCACATTGGAATATTCATTGAATATATACATATTAACATCATATTAAATCATCTTTTATATTTTATTTGTTTATATATTATATTTTTTCAGGTGGGGTTGTTAATATATTAATGGAAATAATTGTTTCAAAGTCATTCCACCCCTCTCATTATGTAAGGGTCCATTTTCCCATGATTTATTTTATATATTCCCTCTTAACCAATCCATTATACCACTCACCTATTTTTGAGTGTAATCATTTAATTGAAGGATTTTGTAGTCGAGTGAAGGTTTTTCATGTAAAATGACAAGGATAATCCAATCCATCATGTCTATTGAAGTATAGGTGGATGGTAGTAAATTGAACCATCCATGGTTCCATGAGTTAATTAAAAAAGGTCAATTGTCAGTTTATCATCACCTAACTGAAAAATATATAATATAAAGTTTATTCCACATTATTTATATTATTTATATTATTTATATCACATTCATGGGTGATTATTTAAGGACATTTACATAATTAAAGATATGAATAAACATGTATTAAATATGGAATTAAAATAATTTTTATAATGTATCAAAACGTTATCCATAATTGAATAATCACTTAAGTAAATGCCATGTAATTTCAAAAAGAATGTTATAATATAAAATGTGTACTTTATATATAGAGATTAAACAACCTCAATATAAATACTAATTCCATATATCCCACATTAAATGATTGAGAATACAACTAATAGTTTCAAATATCTTAATAACCCTCAAGGTGGTCATTTAATCTAGTAGAGAATTTTAAAAAATGTTTTTTGTTGATTAGAACACATTTATATCTTTTTGAGTACTCCTAGGTAGGTGTGGTCTAATGATGGAGACTTGTTTTAGGGGAATCCAAGTTCTTTTTTGGGTTTTATAGTTCACCCAATGGATCAAGGAGTTGAGAGTCATCATTTGAAAGAGATCTAGCAACCAATATTCCTTCATGTAGCTTGAAAAACCCTCTTTGGGGTTATGTTATGGTAAATATGTATCCTTTCCACTATATCATCCACATGAAAATATAATTTGGATTTTATTGCAAGGGATATTGGGGAATGATAAAATTATGGGAGAAAAATAATTTTAATTTATTATATATGTGAGGAAACATAAACATTACCATCAATATTACGTGAATTTAATAAAATATATAACTATAATTGATTTATACTACATTTTACACATTGTATGTTAGATATTTGAGAAAAAAATTAAATACAAATACCCATTTTTTTATTAATATACGTGTTTCCCACTATATAAAATGCTTCTAAATCTATAAAAAGTATTCAACATCATCAGAAAAATATCCACACATGACAGTCTTCTTGATATATATTAATTATAAATTTTCATCATAACTTGGGGAAATGGAAACATAATAAATGGGTGAGATCAAACTATAACAAAGGCTAAACATAAGTGATTTGCATCAAAGATTATATATGAGAATATGTGTATAATTAAGTATTTTATACCCCTCAAATAATATATAATAAATCATGATATAAGGTTAAACATAACATATTTCATGAATCAAAAGAGAATAAAATCATGAGTTAATTTATAAGATATATGACTGCATAACATTGTCAAAAAATAAGAAAAAAATTGGTATTATTCAAACATGAAAAAATATAATCATTGGAATCGTATTTTAGGATACCCATCATGACATTAGTTACATATTTGGCTTCGGATTACCTCTCATGAACCTTCTAAGTATTCTAATAATCCTCATGTATAACTGTGGTATTGGTCTAAAACGTCCCATATACCCTTTTTCATGGAATACATCCTCCCATGTATAGTTTTATCTTATGATAAATTATCCCGTGAACCCTTTAACTTGAGTTAAATCATTCCACATACCATTGGATGGGGATAAATCATATCTTGTACACATTGGATTAGAATAAATACACTTTTGTACACTTTTTAACCCTTAAGACATAAACATAAACCAATGAGATTGAGGGAGATATATGAACTCACCCTTAAACTTCTATAAACATGTGTTCCATATAACATAATTTATCCTATCTAAGGAATAATATTACAGAAAATGGGTACCATATCGTTCATAAAATGATTAAAAAAAGAAAAAAATCATAATTTAAAAAATATTCAAACCATGATAAACCAATTCATAATAAATCAATGCATAATTAAGTGAAGTATCATTATATGTAAATAAACATTAAATCAATCAAATATATCATAATTTATTTTTTAGAACCAATAATCTAATAATCATTAATTCATGGTTTATTATATTATGATACACTTAATATTACCCCAAAAGATCATGATACAATTTTTATTTTAGTCAATTAGTAACCTAACATAAAAATATGAAAACTAAATACAAAAAATAAATTTAAAAACTCTATTACAAGTTATTATATTCCATGGATGTTTTAAAACATCATGTGATAACTTGCAGATGCATATAAGAAAGGTGTTAGCTATAAATTACCATAGGGGAATATTGAATGAATAACATAAAAATGTAATATATTTGAGTTAATAAGAATATATATGAGACATAAAATTTGTGATAATCATAATATTTAACAATAATACATGCTATAACAAGATAAATTCAGGGTGACATTAGAATGCTGGAAAAATATAAAACATGACATAAAACTAAGTCTATGCAAACTAATAAGGAAACATCATATGGTAGAAGATTTCCCATAATGGAATAATATCACTCCTTAATCCCATATATAAGTATTTATGGGATAGAAATTTACCCAATGCATTGGAGGGTTAATTCTTTCCCCACCCATCACATTTATAACATGTACATGTATAAGAGTGACACATATACTATAAAATATACAGAATATATTTGTCATAATTAATCCCATGATTAAGGAGTGTGGGTAATAGACATGGAGTCCCCAATAAGTAAATTACAGTCAAATCAAGGTGAATACCTTTCAATGGAATTGGGGATATGTATTCACTACACAAATTTTTGGCTTATAAAAAAATGTAGGATATTTTCAAAAGAATAATGGTGGAACTTAAATAATCATATATATGATTAATGAGAGATAAATTGGTCCCTCACCAATTTTAAATCATATGGTTAGTAGGTGGTATGTGTGCAAAAATTCATAACGCCAAATTTACAATCAAATGTTAAAATAAAATGAAGGTTTTTGAATAATGTGGAGAGGGAGAGTATTCCTTACTTTCAAGGGGAACTTCGAAAAGCATAGGACAAGGTCCTTGAGAGTAAGGGGGAAGTTTTGAGGTCCATATATAGGGAAGTTATGTATAACATCATGATCTAAGGATTTTTAGTAGAGATGATTGAGAGGATGGGAGGGATTATATAGAAAAAGAGAATATAATTCTTTATTAATTTCAAATCATTGGTTTTGGACTCTATAGGATAAATTGATCAGAACTCCAAATCCTACCATGGGTTTTCCCCGGGTCTCTCCCAAAGAGAAGTGGTTTTAATTATTTTATAAGTATTTGAACTGAACACATTAAAATAATACCATTTTTGATGTGGAAGTGGGTAATGCTTATAATGAATTTATTTTAAAACCAAAAAATATAATTTAGTATTTGAAAGATTCATTACAGATCTATAAAATTAATTAAAAAATAATAATTTTAAAGGAGAACATAATATTTGTTTTTGAGACACTTAATAGTAATTATTAAACCAACCTTTTTATTTTATGTGTCATAACACATAAAATATATTTATACATTATTTATGTTTTACCCAATAATTTTATTATCTCTTAAAATTATGGAAAATTCACTA
Organism: Viscum album; assembly: GCA_963277665.1. Lineage (NCBI taxonomy): Eukaryota > Viridiplantae > Streptophyta > Magnoliopsida > Santalales > Viscaceae > Viscum > Viscum album. The sequence goes on from OY728126.1 coordinate 193,132,531, forward strand.
TTGTGTGATTTCAAAATGATTGTTGAAAAAATATTGTATCAAAATAAATCTATAAATATAATAAATTACACTTTTAAATAAATAATATCAATTTATTGAGAAATAAATCTCATTTTTGTGAAAATAATAGTTTTTTACCATTATAAAAATTACATTTAACTTCATAAAATAATATGATCATTTATGAATAATTCCTAATATTTCATAACAATTTTTTATTAAAATATAATTTACTTGAAAATTTTCTAATTTTTAAAAATGAGTATCTTGATTGAAACCATACATATCCCAAAAAGAAAATATTTACTTCATCATATAAAAAAATAATTTGTTAAAAATTATTCTTTAATACTTAAAGAGTATAAATAAAGGATAAATATAATAACTATTTTTGTACAAAATATACCAATTCATACTATTAGTTTAGGTCACTGATCATTCATTTCATGTCAATAAGAATTTATCATATCCTTAAATATATACAAGTCATGGGACCACTCTTTAATTGATGTACTATTCACAATTTTTATTCTTAACATTCTATTAAATTTGATATTATATAACATATAATAGTCTAATGTATAAAATGTAATTCCTCTATTTTTTATAATTATATTACATGATAAGTTCTTTATTCAATGAAAATAAGAATTTATTTTTTAAAATTTCGGTTCATTACATTATTCACTTCTTACAAAATTTTCTATAGAGACCCGAAGCTTCACGTACATTGACATTACATTACATTTGTGGAATACTTAGTACATAACAAAAAAATACACACACAAGGATCGTAATAGTTTAGTGTCTTTGGAAACTCGGAACGTAATCTTCTAATCGTGGTGAAAGATCTCCAATATATCCCATAAAGATCTTCCCCTTTTTTACCTAAAACCTTTCTTTATATCCTGGGGAAAAGAAAACATAAAAGGGTGAGCTCAAATGCTCAGTAAGGGTAAACAAAAGAAATATAAATCTCATCGTATACACAAGCACATAACTTTTTGGAAATCTTAACCTGCAAAGGAGATCATAATTTCATAACATGGGATAAATCATGGAAGTGAAATGTAATCACAATAATCATAACTTAAAACATGAAACTTTGTGGCATACACACATAATCATAGAGAATCATTTCTTGTTATCCAAGACTCATTGCCAAGACTATCTTAGTGGACAAAGTCCCTTTCTGAATCGAGTCACCCTCGTTTCAGTCCTGTTTCACTGAACCGGTATAACCTACCGTTCCAGCCATGTCTATCTCATGAGATATAAAATCTTTACCCAATGCATTGGAGGGAGATATAGGTCCCACCAATCTTATAATGAATCATTTCTTATGTGTGCCACATAATCATAAAACATACATCATCGCATAACACATGTAACAAAAATGGGATTCTTAAAACATCATGACATCATAAATCAATTCATATAAGATAAAGGAATTCATAAAAATAATTCCATCACAACATGATCAAATCAATGTAATAATAGGGATAAAAACAGAACCCTTTATTATCTTAGGTGGAAAATAATTTTGATAAAACACTTGAACTCCATTCTTGAGGAAAATATCCTTTCTTCTTCAAAAACATTTTTCCTTTCATAACATGTCATACAACATTAAAATAAAAGAATTTGATTAAAAATAAACTTGAAAACTTTTAAAGTAAGCTTCTTGGAAATAATGTTTTAAAAATCCATTCATGCCGTATAAGTTAAAAAAACATTCTTCATACTTTTGTCAGAAAAGTCAAAAAGTACCTCGTACGACAAAAGATTCCTTTCATAGATATTACTAAAAACTCACCGAAGGGTAAAAATGGATTTAAAAAATTGTAGGTGGATGGAAATAATATTACATATTGATGAAACATGGATGTGGATGATACAATACACCCCAGTAAATACTTATGAATAAACAATCTCGGATAAAAATGAGATTGTGATATTTCCCTTACCTTAGGTCTGATTTGCTTTGTACGTGTCCGAAGCTCCTGTATAATGGTTTAAATAATGTTATTGACTTATTCCAGAATCATACATATTGATATGATATCATATATGGTCATATTCTTAGCTTCTTGTTAGTAATATTTCATTGTTACTTGTTACTCGGGTCTTTATTGCCTTTTGTTCTTATGCGTGTTTTGCCGAATACATTCTTATTCTTATTTTAAGGTTATAGATACCTTATATACAGAATGGTATTAGTGTAACATATATCATATTTATTCATTCAATTCATTCAATTCATTTATATAATTACTATGTAATGATGATCATGTAGAACGAGTCGCATCACATCGTGGAGACGGTATTCCGTACGTACGCACGACTGATGATATCGTTCCTATGATCATGGAACTGTATTAGAGTATATATATATTATTTCAGTATCAATATTACTTTATAATAATAATAAATAGTTACTCATTACACCATTATATCCATCCCTGTAAAGTGATGGTGGAAAAATAGATTACACAACGGCGTGGAGACGGTATTCCGTACGTACGCACGCGCGGTGATTTCATTTTTCCGTAGGATGGATAGAAGGTGAATTAGGGTTGATTCATATTTATAATAACATATCAGTATGTAAGTAATACTGATGTTATTACTTTGTTATGAAACAACTAAATAAGAAGAAGTTGAAGAAGAAAGAAATTGAAAAGATCGGTAATGGTTATTACCTCTTCTTTGAAACGCCTCTTTGAATCCTCCACTTAGGGAACTAAGATTGATCTTTGAAGAATACCAAGACCTCTAGGATTATTCTAGGGAAGTGGAGAAGGGATTTTGGCAGGGTTTGGCCGAGCTTGAGTGCTCAAATTGGTGTGAGGAGGAGGGGGAGGAGGTGCCCTTTTATAAGGGAGGAGAGGGGCACCTTTGGAATATCTCAAAATATTATTTTATATTAAAGTCAAAATCGGTTTATAATGGTTACAAAGGGTATTATTTCGAATCTAAAGTGGGGAGGGGTCTAAATACTATCAACCAATAGGATTTATACAAGTTAAGGGTATTATTGTAACCTTATCAATTAGATTTAACTCTAAGTTAAATAATTTAACTTTTACCGTGTCTTTTTGTTTTCTTTCACTATAAGGTTAATACACTTACTATAACAAGCCAAACGAACCCCAAATTGTTTATTATTAATATATATATCCCTATATAAGTCATTTGGCCGAACCTTATATTTTTTGTAATAAAATAACAATTAATAATATAATATTTCATTTAAAAACTATTTTGTGTCAATTTTGACACTATTAGATATATGATTTTTGTGAAAGTCATAACAGAATTATATGTTCGAATAAAGTTGATTAAATCAACACTAATATATCATTGTAACCTATAAAATTAGTGAAATGCATAAAAAGTCTCAAATGACATTTATTTTGGTGTTTATAACACCAATTATGTCAATATTTCATTAATATGATAATTACTGCATCATCATTGTGTCATAAATAAATTAGATTATTTGATTTTTAAAAAATACAAAAAAAATACCATTATGTAGGAAATCTTTGTATCTTTCTAATGAATATTTACAATTGAATTTATCTTATGTATAACCCTATATTAAAAATGTTTTAGTAAATAAACTTTGATTTTAACTCATTTAACTCTTCTTTGAATTAAATAATAATAAATGTCCTAATCTAATCCAAGTGGGCCTAAATGATAATATTTTACACTTAAGGTTGTTTTTGGTCAAGATACACTTGTCCAATAGAATTAGGACATGTGTTAGGGTAATAATAAAATCATTTTTACCCTTAATTACCCTATTTACTTTTAACCGTGGTAAATAAAAGTAAAAAGTTACTATTCACCAAAAATTATTTTCATCTCATTGAACAACATTTTACTTACTGACATCAACCGTGTCTCTCGGATTTTTGAAATTCCATTCACAGAAGTGGTAAAATTATGTTTTATGAAAAATTCAGTTTTTTTAACTACCACTTAGTAGTTTCACTATTCATCAAAAATTGATGTTTTTCAGAACAATGCCAAAATTTCATCCTAAGCTATATTTCATATTCCGAATTCAAAAATGAAATCTATTTTACCAAATTCATAACATAGAAGTTGCATTAATTAATTTTATAATTAAATCCCGCTGTTAAAACAAATAGCGTGTTTTTTTTAAGAAACAATATCTATCAAAAGATTGACACTTGATTATGTCTGGTTTAAATGTGAAATTACATCCAATGACCAACACTGTATTAAATTGTGAAAATATATTCTAAATATACTTTAAAACCACTAAAATTAATAATTTATCACTATTAATTATTTCGATAAAAAAAGTTGTTTTTTAATTATAATTTAGTAATTTTCACTATTCATCAAAATATGAAAGTTATCCGAAAAGTACCAAAATTTCACCTTAGGCTAAATTCGATACTCCAAATCCAAAAATGAAGTCCATTTTTAGAGCTAAAATTTCTAAAATTTTAAAAAGTGGTTATTACTATTCATAACGGCTAGATTTAATAATATTTTAATAGCATATCGTTGTTTCGTGAAACTCAGTATTGCGTACTACACGCGCTATTGAGGAAGGTTGCGATTGCGTGTAATGCAAGGAAAGTCAAGGATGCGTGTTGTGCAAGCTCCTTTTGGTGTAGCGTACAACACAAGACATTATTGAAATTAAAAAGAATATTTTTCATAAAATCTTGGGCTGTTACATTCTACCCCCTTAAAATGAATTTCGCCCTCGAAATTCGTCGGGGTTATAAATGGTTTACTATTCGAAAGTTTCTTTAATAGAAACCCACATCATAAAAAGGAATACCAAAAACAATATTTAAAAACAAAAGAATGAAACTTAACAATTACCCAAATAAACTAATCACTGGGGTTTCAACATAGGTGAAAATATGGATATGGAAGAAAAATCTAACCATCATGTTCTGATGGAGAGTGGTAGAGAACATGGCTATGAAATAGCCAACAATCACAAAGCCATGGATTTGTGACGATCTAAGGTACCATCTGATTTATCAGATATAAGAGCACTAGGACAACATTTTTGGTTTTCAAGATCGTTTCCCTAAAGTTAAAGAATTTGAATTAGAATAAATACTTACTTTATTTTGGTACAATCTCACTGTTGTTCGTGCCTTTAACAATTTTCACTTCATCTCTTAGATAAATGAAGTTGAATTTGTTATTCGTGAAGTGTTAGCAGATCATGTGATAGAATGACGGGTCATTCCATCTGTCTCAATCAAAAATGTTAGAAAAAGTTATTAAACATACATAAGTCATTCTATAATGAGATTAATAATATATGGTTCCTAAAATGGACTTATACTTCATATATCGTACTGCTTAATAAAATAAAACTAGTTTCTACTAAACAGGGTCTTCCTGTAGGCCAGTGGTAGGCAATAAAGGCCTGTCGCATTTCGGTTGTGGGTTCGATTCCCACAGCCTTGTCCGACGCGATGGGCTGTCGCCCATCCTGCAGGTTGTCCTTTTTCTAAAACTATCTTACTATAACATCCCATCAATAATATCGAAAAAACATCAATCCTTAAACAATACTAACTTATGTCCAACATAATCCATTTCAAATATTTAGGCTTATCCATAATATTGCAGTCCACTCTCATAACATAGTGAAAATGATTACCAGAGATTTAATACCATTGCTGAACCCCATATATCATAAGATATGTTTTGTTGGTCACATTCCAAACATTCAAAGTCCTTAATCATGTATTCTCTTGAATACCCATTGAACCTTAGTGAAAACTTGAATGCAGTTAAAAGTTAACACTTTCCACATACCAAAATCCTCAAAATTCTATATACTCAAACTCTGATATCACTTAGTCCTTATATCAATCATGAGCTCATGAATACTGTTAAACATTTCGTTTTCTCATTTTCTCTTCATTATGCTCATATCATCTTATTTCCAAAAATATCTCAATCACTTTGAATACCACATTATACCAATACATAAATATTCCTATACTTTTATGATACAACATTATTTTGGAATCCCATTACATAAACACTTAATCATTCCACCACATCGTTGTCATATTCAACATCGCCAATAGTGATCGCATGTGACTTCCCTTTGTCCTTTGCCTTCAGTGGTTGTTCATGTTGATCATCACTAACCCTTTGATTAGGGAATTTATTAGCATAATGCCCCATTTCCTTGCACTTGAAGCATTGAAGTGTTGGTGGTGCGTTCTCTGCAGTGTTTTCTTTATTCACATCATTAGAAACCCTCTTTCCATTACTTCGACACTCAGCTGCTCGATGATCTTCTTTTCCTCACTTAAAACATTTTATAGTCCCTTTAAGACAATCTCCACCATGCTTCTTTCCACACTTTGTGCATAAAGAAACATTCATCTTATTTTCACCATTATTCTGAGATTTCTCTTTGAACTCCATCTTTCGTTTTTTGTCAAAACCATGAGATTGATATGTAACACAAACTTCCATTTCTACCTTGATATTACAACGCACAATTTCTTCATAGCTACTAAAGTCTCTTATAGCTAATGCCCATCGAAGACTTGGTTTTAAGCCACTGAAAAATCGATCAACTTTACTTTCAGGTTGGATGATAATACCAGAAGCGTACCTTGCAAGTCTTGTAAAATTTGCTTCATAGGTACCAACAGATTCATCATCCATTTTCTTCAGTTCAAGAAACTCTTTCTCCATCTTTGTTCTAAGAATACGAGGGAAGTACTTACTGAAAAACAAGTTCTTGAACTCGTCCCATTCCATGGACTCAATTTCATCTCTTGGCCTCGTATTCTTGATAAGATTCCACCATTGATCAGCTTCACCTTCCAAACGATATACTGCTAAGATGACTTTATCATGTTCAGAACATTGAAGAACTGAAAATTTCTTTTCAGTAGTACTGATCCATTGTTCAGCCACAAGTGGATCAGAAGACCCACTGAAAGAAGGTGGACGTTGCCTCATGAAGGACTCAATAGAATATTGTTCCCTTCTCTGCTCATTTGGAAGTCCAGAATGATTCATAACTTGTGTAAGTATAGAAATAAGATTTTTCACTCTATCTCCCATAACATTTCTTTGTTCAGGAGGGAATCATTGCATTGTCCATTGCATTGATCAACACGGTTCCTTCGGGTTCCAGCCATCGTCTAAAACCAAAAAAAATAGTGTGAGAGGCAAAAATCATTCTAGGGAAAACAACATAATAAAGGGGGAGTAACTTCAATATATAACATCTTAGGTTTAATTCTAAGATCGTTAGCGCAATTCTAGGACTATAACCTATACGTATACTTAACCTTAGGGACATCCCTAGACATAACATAGAAATAACTCGAGGGATCTCACTAAAGTTCTCGCATCCTAGTTTCCAAAGGTTGACTAAACCTTTCCTCTGATACCAACTGTAGAGACCTGAAGCATGACATAAATTGACATTACATTACATTTGCGGAATACTTAGTACATAACAAAAAAATACACACACAAGGATCGTAATAGTTTAGTGTCTTTGGAAACTCAGAACGTAATCTTCTAATCGTGGTGAAAGATCTCCAATATCTCCCATAAATATCTTCCCCTTTTTTTTACCTAAAACCTTTCTTTATATCCTGGGGAAAAGAAAACATAAAAGGGTGAGCTCAAATGCTCAGTAAGGGTAAACAAAAGAAATATAAATCTCATCGTATACACAACCACATAACTTTATGGAAATCTTAACCTGCAAAAGAGATCATAATTTCATAAATGGGATAAATCATGGCAGTGAAATGTAATCACAATAATCATAACTTAAAACATGAAACTTTGTGTCATACACACATAATCACAGAGAATCATTTCTTGTTAGCCAAGACTCATTGCCAAGACTATCTTAGTGGACAAAGTCCCTTTCTAAATCGAGTCACCCTCGTTTCAGTCCTGTTTCACTGAACCGGTATAACCTACCGTTCTAGCCATGTCTATCTCATGAGATATAAAATATTTACCCAATGCATTGGAGGGAGATATAGGTCCCACCCATCTTATAATGAATCCTTTCTTATGTGTGCCACATAATCATAAAACATACATCATCGCATAACACATGTAACAAAAATGGGATTCTTGAAACATCATGACATCATAAATCAATTCATATAAGATAAAGGAATTCATAAAAATAATTCCATCACAACATGATCAAATCAATGTAATAATAGGGATAAAAATAGAACCCTTTATTATCTTAGATGGAAAATAATTTTGATAAAACACTTGAACTCCATTCTTGAGGAAAATATCCTTTCTTCTTCAAAAACATTTTTCCTTTCATAACATGTCATACAACTTTAAAATAAAAGAAGTTAATTAAAAATAAACTTGAAAACTTGTAAAGGAAGCTTCTTGGAAATAATGTTTTAAAAATCCATTCATGCCGTATAAGTTAAAAAAAACATTCTTCGTACTTTTGTCAGAAAAGTCCAAAAGTACCTCGTACGACAAAAGATTCCTTTCATAGATATTACTAAAAACTCACCGAAGGGTAAAAATGGATTTAAAAAATTGTAGGTGGATGGAAATAATATTACATATTGATGAAACATGGATGTGGATGATAAAATACACCCCAGTAAATACTTATGAATAAACAATCTCGGATAAAAATGAGATTGTGATATTTCCCTTACCTTAGGTCCGATTTGCATTGTACGTGTCCGAAGCTCCTGTATAATGGTTTAAATAATGTTATTGACTTATTACAGAATCATACATATTGATATGATATCATATATGGTCATATTCCTAGCTTCTTGTTAGTAATATTTCATTGTTACTTGTTACTCGGGTCTTTATTGCCTTTTGTTCTTATGCGTGTTTTGCCGAATACATTCTTATTCTTCTTTTAAGGTTATAGATACCGTATATCCAGAATGGTATTAGTGTAAAATATATCATATTTATTCATTCAATTCATTTATATAATTACTGTGTAATGATGATCATGTAGAATGAGTCGCATCACATCGTGGAAAAGGTATTCCGTACGTACGCACGAGTGATGATATCGTTCCTATGATCGTGGAAATGTATTGGAGTATATATATATTATTTCAGTATCAATATTACTTTATAATAATCATAAATAGTTACTCATTACACAATTATACCCATCCTTGTAAAGTGATGGTGGAAAACTAGATTACACCACGGCGTGGAGACGGTATTCCGTACGTACGCACGCGCGGTGATTTCATTTTTCCGTAGGATGGATAGAAGGTGAATTAGGGTTGTTTCATATTTATAATAACTTATCAGTATGTAAGTAATACTGATTTTATTACTCTGTTATGAAACAACTAAATAAGAAGAAGTTGAAGAAGAAATAAATTGAAAAGATCGGTAATGGTTATTACCTCTTCTTTGAAACGCCTCTTTGAATCCTCCACTTAGGAAACTAAGATTGGTCTTGGAAGAAGACGAGGACCTATAGGATTATTCTAGGGAAGTGGAGAAGGGATTTTGGCAGGGGTTGGCCGAGCTTGAGTGCTCAAATTGGTGTGAGGAGGAGGGGGAGGAGGTGCCCTTTTATAAGGGAGGAGAGGGGCACCTTTGGAATATCTCAAAATATTATTTTATATTAAAGTCAAAATCGGTTTATAATGGTTCCAAAGGGTATTATTTCGAAGCTAAAGTGGGGATGGATCTAAATACTATCAACCAATAGAATTTAGACAAGTTTAGGGTATTATTTTAACCTTATCAATTAGATTTAACGCTAAGTTAAATAATTTAACTTTTACCGTGTCTTTTTGTTTTCTTTCACTATAAGGTTAATACACTTACTATAACATGCCAAACGAACCCCAAATTGTTTATTATTAATATATATATCCTTATCTATGTCATTTGGACGAACCTTAGATTTTTAGGAATAAAATAACAATTAATAATATAATATTTGATTTAAAAACTATTTTGTGTCAATTTTGACACTATTTGATATATGATTTTTGTGAAAGTCATAACAGAATAATATGTTCGAATAAAGTTGATTAAATCAACACTAATATATCATAGTAACCTAGAAAATTAGTGAAATTCATAAAAAGTCTCAAATGTCATTTATTTTGGTGTTTATAACACCAATTATGTCAATATTTCATTAATAAGATAATTACTGCATCATCTTTGTGTCATAAATAAATTAGATTATTTGATGTCTAAAAATTACAAATAAAATACCATTATGTATGAAATCTTTTTATCTTTCTAATTAATATTTACAATCAAATTTATCTTATGTATAACCCTATATTAAAAATGTTTTAGTAAATAAACTTTGATTTTAACTCTTTTAACTCTTCTTTGAATTAAATAATAATAAATGTCCTAATCTAATCCAAGTGGGCCTAAATGATAATAGTTTACACTTAAAGATATTTTTGGTTGAGATACACTTGTCCAATAGAATTAGGACATGTGTTAGGGTAATAATAATATCATTTTTACCCTTAATTACCCTATTTACTTTTAACCGTGGTAAATAAAAGTAAAAAGTTACTATTCACCAAAAATTATTTTCATCTCATTGAACCACATTTTACTTACTGACATCAACCGTGTCTCTCGGATTTATGAAATTCCATTCACAGAAGCGGTAAAATTATGTTTTATGAAAAATTCAGTTTTTTTAACTACCACTTAGTAGTTTCACTATTCATTTAAAATTGATGTTTTTCAGAACAATGCCAAATTTTCATCCTAAGCTATATTTCATATTCCGAATTCAAAAATGAAGTCTATTTTACTTAATTCATAACATAGAAGTTGCATTAATTAATTTTATAATTAAATCCCGTTGTTAAAACAAATAGCGTGTTTTTTTAAGAAACAATATCTATCAAAAGATTGACACTTGATTATGTCTGGTTTAAATGTGAAATTACATCCAATGACCAACATTGTTTTAAATTGTAAAAATATATTCTAAATATACTTTAAAACCACTCAAATTAATAATTTAACACTATTAATTATTTCGATTAAAAAAGTTGTTTTTTAATTATAATTTAGTAATTTTCACTATTCATCAAAATATGAAAGTTATCCGAAAAGTACCAAAATTTCACCTTAGGCTAAATTCGATACTCCGAATCCAAAAATGAAGTCCATTTTAAGATATAAAATTTCTAAAATTATAAAAAGTGGTAATTACTATTCATAACGGCTAGTTTTAATAATATTTTAATAGCATATCATTGTTTCGTGAAACTCAGTATTGCGTACTACACACGCTATCGAGGAAGGTTGCGATTGCGTGTAATGAAAGGCAAGTCAAGGATGCGTGTTGTGCAAGCTCCTTTTGGTGTAGCGTACAACACAAGACATTAGTGAAATTAAAAAGAATATTTTTCATAAAATCTTGGGCTGTTACATTTTCTAATCAAAATTTCATTTTATCAATGAATTCATATGAGAGTATTTCTATTTAATCACTAATTTTAGTTACCATGTCTCTTCCTCAGTCATTTTATTCCACTATAACACTGTAACCTTATGATTAGTCTTATTTAATAGAACATTGTATATATGATTTGTGATATTCACAATATTCTCCTCATATGAATGGTCATTCACCTATGGGCATGTCATTAATAATTATCATTTCGTTAGTCTCGATTATTTGATAAATATACACATTATTAAAAGAAAATAATATCCTTACATTATATAATGATACCAAAGAAGATTCAACATCCTTATCACAATTTTATTGAATTTGAGGATGATTAATGATATAGAGGGTGATTTCAATCTCTCATTAATTTTTGTTTTCTATTAATGAGGGAAGAAAATACATGCCATGATTTACATCAAATATTTCTAGAGGGAGTATCACAAGGATCACTTAGAAATTCATCCTGAGAACATGGATTTGAGATGATTTATATTATTAGGATGTAATAATTCAACCATTATCCATTTTCACTGATTACTCTACTTCAATGTTTTGAGATGGTGTTTGAATAGTTATACCACTAAATTTTTGAAATGAAAGAATGCTGAAATCATAGATAATAAGACTACTATTAACTATTTTGTTGAGGTTTAAAAAGTGGCATCATCTGAAATAGTCATAGGGATGATAATATATAAAATATTAAAAACAAAAATGGAAATCCATGAACATTAAAAGGATAACTCATAAATGAATTATATTACATTACCTATATATTTCTATGTTTCAATATATGTTATACATGATCTACTTCATCCTAAAAAAAATTATTATCAATTTTGATCCCTTCATAATAGATTAAAAATATCATTTATATTTAAAAAATAATATTCCCCATGAGTATGAATATAAGTATAAAAATTGGATGATTTTCATTCACTACGGGATGATCACGTCCTGTTAAATCCACCCTTTTCAGGGTTATTACCCCTAGACACAACTGTACCTGGGAAACATCCAGTTGTATTATCCATACAAAGATTTATTTTTTTTGGAAACTATATACTATATATTTTACCGAAATTTTGTTTTGTTTTTAATTTTTTTGGTATAATCCATATGGATTTATTTAGGTTTTTCTAATACTAATTACAAAAATGATTTGACTTTTCTCTGGTACCAAATGTGATAACTGATATTTTAATACACTTTAATTCATTATTTAATATATTGTGATACAATTAATAAATCCATAGAAGATCATTAGGACTATTTTATTTGTATAATGAGTTACAAACCATAAAAAATTATAATAAAAAGTTAACAAAATTATATAAAAACATCATAACGAGTTCTTATATTAAATAGACCTTTTAAAATATTACTGGATAACCTAGGGACATACATATGAAAGGGGGAGATTTAATGGCATGTAAAGAAATAATCAAATAGTAAAATAATGAAGATAATTTATGAGAGTAAAGAGGAATATCAAAAAGACATAAATGGTGTGAAAACAGAACTCATGAATAGTGACACATGTTATCACACTGTATCTACAAGAAAACATAAGAATACGACAACAACATAAAACATGGCATAAGAATATGTAATGTAAAAATTCCAAGACAACAACAGATAGGGTAAATTTTTAGTTAATGTTTTAGTTTCAGAACATAATCCCATATTTAACTCCTCATGTGATAATAACATTAATAAATTCAATATAGGGATATATAATTTCAGGCCAAAAGATAAAATTCTTAAATTTTACATGCATAAATATTCCATAAATATTATACTACATAAGGATGTCATTTACAAATTTTAATCCCATGAGAAATGGAAATGGGTTATATAGATATAGTCCCCAAATAAGTGAATTAATAGTATATCTAAGTGAATACCATTGAGTTTAAATAGAGATGGTTCATCACAACACAAATTTTTGGAATTAAAAAATTATAGGATGATTTAGGTGTCATAATAGATGTGCACAAGGATTCCTAATACTGTTTAATGTGATTGAAATGTGTATAAAATACTTTTAAAATCATAATGATAGTAATAGGTATCTTTAAAATTATATTCCAACATGATGAAATAGGAATAAACATTCATCATATAAATGAGATTCATTAATAAATTAGAGGAGGAGGGCATCCCATAACTTGAGAGGGAACTTCTAAATGAATGGGATGATCCTCTTAAGATAATGGGGAACATTGATAAGCATATAGATAGGTAATTTCAAAGTAACATCAGGCTAAAATGTATTTTAGTGATGATTTATGGGAGTATTGGTGGGTTTATATATGAAAAGAGAGTATAATTCATTATAAATTTCCAAACATAGGTTTTGGAATTATATGATAATGTAATAAAAAAAGCATCCCATTGTTTGTACCCATTATTTCTTCCAAAGAGGATATATTTTAATTATATTATAAGAATATTAATATTTATCAATAAAATAATACACTTTTTTATGGGTATGTGAGTCATGTTCATTTGGAATTGATTTTTGAAGCTTAAGATCAAATATATGTTTTAGAGGATTCATTATGTAATTATAAAATATATTTTACAACATTAAAAAAATTAATTGAATGTTGAAAATTAATTTTGGTCGGGATTATCATTATAGATTTATTAACATGTATCCTATATTCGTTCCATATTTTTTTTACCCAAAACATCAATTTTATTAGGATTTTATAAAAAAATAATTGAATAATTTCAACATTCAGATTTGAAAAATATATTTATTTTTTCAAATTAAATATTTATATATGATGATTTAAACTTTTAAATAAAAAATACCCAATTATTGACAAACACTAGTTTTTTTTACCATAACAGTTTTCCGACCCTTATAAATATTACATTGGACTTCTTAAAACAATATTCCCATTTATTTTTAATAAATATTTTTTGTTAATATTATTTTATTGAAATAAATTTTATTTACAAAATTCCTAAACTCAATAAAAAGGGAGTATTGATTTGATATATATATATATATATGAAAAATATATTTTTTGATTAATGGAATAAAAATTTAAATTTTAAAAAACATATTATGTAATCATTATAGAGTAGTAAAATATTTATATATATAATCAATATTTTATTTTATTTTTTTTACATGTTTGGGTCAAAAAACAAAACCCTTTATGACACCAGAGAATTCCCTAAAGGTATGTTTTGTGATGTTTAGAATTTTATATGGTGGTTCGTTGAAAAATGTTTGGGTAATGATCTCTAAGAGCTTGAAATTATCTAATAAAAAATTTATCATGCATTAGTTGTTGAATATCATCTTAGGAATGGTCATGGAAAAAACCCAGTGATTCTATATCCATCATATTTTATGAAAAATGGTCTTTATAGGGTACACTCCTTCTAGTTGATCCCATCACTCTATTCAGTATCAATTGAAATTTAACATAACTCTAAATATATAATAATTGTTTTATTACATTATAACAACTGTATGGTCAACGATTTTGAATCATAATGGTACTATAATGTAATGGGATATTATATATGTAAAGATCCAGAAATTCCATGTAAATATTTTTTCTTTATTTCATGGAATTTTTACGAGTCCGCATTTTCTGATGGCGCTAGATTCTGAGGCCTGGTGTGCCCGAAATCAATTTCTGAAGTTTTTCTCGAGTACGTTCAGTAAATGTGCGAGCATGATTTGTTTTATAACTTTTTAACCAGTGCTTGAAATCGAATTCTGAGGGCACCGTTGAACTCGTAGCGTCAATGATTTCTCAGTGAGACCTTCTCCGCAGTTGCGTTTTATCGAGAGTGGAAGATAGTTTTTGGGGTTTTTAAAAAAACTTAAATAAAAATAAGACTCAACATATTTTTATTTTATGTTGGTTAAAACCTCCAAGTAGAGGTTAGTGGTCGGGGCCACCCACACATAACCTCCCCTGAGAGGATTTTATTTAGTGGGTCCCAGACGAGTTTATTAGCTCTTCTAACTCCCCATTAATTTTGGAACACCTCTAACCCCCCATTTATGTGGGTTAAACTATTCACCTTCCCCCATTACTTTAATGTGCCAACCCTCTCAGAATTAATTAATTAAACACTTTCAATTAATTAATTAGCTCCCTTTTGAATTATTTTGAATTATTTCCAACCAATAAAATAATAGAATGTCTATAATTTTTGTGTTGGCATAATCATTGGGTGGAGATTGAGAGTGGGTTTGGAGAATTGAGAGAACGTCATCCTCTTAACGAAGAATGTGAAGAACTTTCCTTCCAATGAAGAATGATGAGCTCTGTCTTCTGCCTCTTCAACCGGATCAAGTTGAGGAAACACCACCACCCCTGAAGAACGCTGATGCCATCCTCGGCTTATTATTTTCCGACGTCAACGAAATGACGTCGCCTTTTCCTGCGACTTCCTCAACGAACAATCATCAATCAAGGTAGGGGGTTTGAATTGTTTTGTACTCATTATTTGTCATACAAATTTCTGGAATGAAGAACAAATGTATTACCATAACGAGGAGGCTTCGGACCACACGAACATGGCCCGACCCTCCCCTATTGTTAGTTCTTGTTTGATGATGACGGGGCGGTACACGTGGCGACCGACAACGAGTCGGTCGTGAAGAAAGCCGGCTGCGCAAGGCCACTGGGTCGCCACAAGGACGTAACATCTTAGTGTCGCGTAGTGAACTGAGCCATGGCCAGGAGGGCTGCGGCAATGCTAGAGGGGTGCGGTGTCATTGCACCATGACGGAAGAAAGGGCCGCGGTCAGGAGGGACGCAGCAGTCGGATGGTGGCGCGGCGTCGTCGCACAGCGCGGGGCAGTAAGGAGAGGCGGGTAGGGCAAGCCGTGGCAGAGGGGTGAAGTGCCATCGCATCGTGCCCGTGGTGCAGGATTGCGGCCATTGGCAGTAGTGGACAGGAGAGGGAGGCCGACTGAGCAGGCCGTCGGTGCACTCTACAGGCGGGACCCTTCGGGTCTCGCGGTTACCAGGGGCTGGCGCCTCATGCCGGTCGTTTATAAAAGGGGGGGGGGGGTATGGAACCCCCCTCCCGTGCTTGGTCAGCCAGGCCACGTGGCCTAGCCATCCATGCCACATGGCCCGCCACCTGGCGACGCGGGCCGCCACCAGGCCACGCGGGCCACTGGGTCGGGCCACCCATCAGGCTAGACTCCTTTAGGGCTGGGTAGCCCCCAAGGGTCGGGTCGTAACTTCCGGCTGGGCCATCCCATCGGGCCGGGTTAGATTCACAGACCAGGTTGGGTCGGTCTGACTGGGTCAGACCGGACCCAATCCCGTCAGAACGGTTTAAACCTTTTTGCCCATTTCTCAGGCTACGGGCGTTCGTTTGACGAACCGTTAGCGGCACCATTATTCATGGAATGAATTCTTACCTTTGAGAATACCCCATGGGTGATATGGGTATATTTGAGATATGGTCAGGTTGGTTCGTACACGAAACCAACCAGGCCCCTGGGACTAAAATGCTAATAACTCATAGATCGGGCAACTGATTGACGCACCATGTATTGCGTTGATACCCCTATGATGTGGAGGTCATTTGAAATACATCCATGTGAGACTTCGTGACACTTGAAGTATCAACCAGTAGCTCGTGGAGCTGATCCTCCCGGGGATGAGTAGACTGAGTGCGGAGACCTAGTAGCTGACAGACATGAAGACCTCTTAACCTATTCGACTTGGAGTAATTTGACAATCCCAGTGGGGAGCGCCCGGTATTTGGAAGCAGACCCATAGAGGACAGAGCTCTTGGTATTTGGCAACAGAGTCATGGTACTCAACAGGAGGAGTACCTCTATAGGCTATTAGGGGGAGTTCCGATTATTTGGTGGTAGAACCATAGGGGACAGAGAGCTTGGTAGTGGGCAGCAGACCTGCGGTACTCAACAGAAGGAGTACCTCAATAGTCCAAGGATAGTGAGAAGATCCTCGGTGTCACGATAGGGCCACTGTGCTTGAAAGAGGAGGAGTTCTCCAGCAGCTGTGGTTTCGATAATGAAAAATCCTGGTTTGATCTGAGTCAATGACCTTTGTGATTTCCTCATGATTGAGATGGGTTACTTGATAACTTAGGTATATATATGGGCATATACCTAAGTAATGGTTATCCATTGAAATCATACTTTTTTTTATCTTTGTTGGTTTTTGTGAGACCTTGGGGGTCTCGGGAACCATACTGAGTATCGTTATACTAACCCTTGCATGGGTTATGCCCGCACCTCGTTGTGTTGGATGAAGAAGATGGAGATCACTGACTGAGGTGTAGTGTACAAGAACCGGACAGTACCCATAGGAGGACCATACAACTTATCAGTACATCGTGGAGTCTGAAGGATGTGGAGTGATGTGGAGGCCATCTGTCCCTACACTTCAGGTAGGAACCCCGAAGGATGATCGAGGAGCTACTTTCACATATCAGCTGCTAGGAGAGGTGACAGAGCAGCTGGCTGCCGTACAGATATCCTTTGTGGATAGGGATGGAGCAGCCTATCTTCAGTCTCTTACAGTCACTCCTCCACTTCATCAGAGAGTTAGGGAGGCACAGTGTGGAGACGATGACTATGAGACATGACGTGCTCAGATATCCACAAGGCAAGCACCTGATGGATTTTCTGATGGTGGGAAACACGTCATCCTCTTCAGAGGACATACCATGGTACCATTTTCACTTTAAGAGGAATTGTTGAGGGAGATCCACACTTACCCTCTATTGGTACACCCAGGAGTGGAGAAAATGTACCAGGACCTTCGAAAATAGCACTAGTGGCCAGGTATGAAGAAGGTGGTAGCGGAGTTTGTCTCATGATGCCTCACTTGTCATCAAGTGAAGGCGGAGTAACA
The DNA here is from genome assembly GCA_963277665.1 of Viscum album. Lineage (NCBI taxonomy): Eukaryota > Viridiplantae > Streptophyta > Magnoliopsida > Santalales > Viscaceae > Viscum > Viscum album. The sequence continues at coordinate 193,150,894 of OY728126.1, forward strand.
GGTACCAGCAGGCTTGGTTCATTCCTTAGAGGCCCCAGAGTGGAAGTGGGATTTGATATCCATGTACTTCGTGATGGGTCTTCCACGTACATCCAGGGTTCATGAATCGATTTTGGTGATCGTCGACTGGCTCACAATGTCGGCCCACTTACTACCGATCAGAGAGAAAGGCTCAGTAGAGTGATTGGGAAGCCTCTATGTGTAGGAGATTGTGCTATTATATAGAGTAAAATTTCTTATTGTCTCTGACCGTAATGCATGATTTACTTCCCAAATATGGAAGGAGTTGCAAGAAGATTTCGGGACATAGCTTCACTTGATAACGACCTTCCATCCTCAGATGGATGGTCAGACTAAGAGAACCATCCAGTCCCTAGAGGACATGCTACGTGCATGCATCCTCGACATCAGTCGTAGCTGGGAGGATAACTTGACTTTTCTTGAGTCAGCCTACAACAACAGCTATCACTCCACCATCGATATGGCACCTTTCAAGGTGTTGTACGGACGACCTTGCAGATCACCATTATGCTGGACAGACCTAGCAGAGTCAGCAATAGTGGGACCAGAGATGGTACGGGTACCATAGAGAAGGTGATGATCATCCAGGAGTGGATAAAGACTGTATTGAGTTGGTAGAAGTCTTATGCTGACAGGAGATAGAGACCTCTGGAGTTCGAGGATGGTGACCACATCTTCCAATGGGTCTCAACACGACGAGGTCTATGAATATTTGGCCGAGGTAGCAAGTTATCTCTACGATTCATCATCCCATTCTAGGTCCCCAATAGAGTAGGCAAGGTGGCTTACCTCTTAGCTCTTCTACCTCAGTTCTACCAGGTGCATGACGTCTTCCATGTATCTCAATAGAGGAGATATGTACATCAATCATCCCACATTATCGACTAGGGGGTGCTAAACATCGATGACGGGGAGACTTTCACGGAGGATCCAGTGGAGATTGAGGATTGACAGGAGCGGGTCCTACGTGGACGGTCGATACCTCTGGTGTGCATTTGATGGAAGCACAGGAACCTCCAGGAGAGCACATGGGAGCAGGAGACTCAAATGTGTGCTCAGTACCACCATTTGTTCCCTTGGTTTGAGTTGTAACATATATGGACTTAAATCCCTGAGGTGGGGAGAATGTAAAGACCCAAAAAATCTGTGGAATGTTTTTTAAAAAATTCATGGGATTTTTACAAGTCCGCAGTTTCTTACGGCGCTTGATTCCGAGGCCTAGTGTGCCCAGAATCAATTTCTGATGTTTTTCTTTGGAATGTTCAGTAAATGTGCAAGCATGATTTTATTTATAAATTTTTAACCGGTGCTCAGAATCAAATTTCGAGGGCACCGTTGAACTCACAGCGTCGGTGATTGCTCATTGAGAGCTTCACCGAAGTTTCATTTTCACGAGAGTGGATGATAGTTTTTGGTGTTTTCAAATAAAATTAAATAAAAAATAAGACTCAACTTATATTTATTTTATGGTGTTAAAACCTCCAAGTGGAGGTTAGTGGTGGGGACCACCCACACAAGACCTCCCTTGGGAGGATTGTATTAAGTAGGGCCCACCCGAGTTTCTTAACTCTTCTAACTCCAAAATAATTTTTGAAAACCTCTAACCTCCCATTTATGTGGGTTAAACTCTCCACCTTCCCCCATTACATTAATGTGCCAAGTATCCCACAATTAATTAATTAACCCCTTGAAATTAATTAATTATCCCCTTTTGGAATTCTTTTGAATTCTTTCCAACCATTAAAATAATAGTATGTCTATTATTTTTGGTGTTGGAATAATCATGTGGTGGAGCTTGCGAGAGAGTTTGGAGAATTGAGAGAGCTTCATCCTCTCAATGAAGAATGCAAAGAACGCTCCTTCCACCGAAGAACGATGGGCACCGTCTTCTCCCTCTTCAACTGGAGCAAGTTGAGGAAACACCTCCACCCATGAAGAACGTTGACGCCATCCTCAAATTATTCTTTTTTGATGTCAATGAAATGATGCCACCTTTTCCCGTGACATTATCAACGAACAATAGTCATGCAAGGTAGGGGGTTTCAATTGTTTTGTACTCATTCTTCATCGTAGAAATTTCTGGAATGAGGACCGAATGATATCACCGTAACGAGGAGGGTTCGGACCGCATGAACACAACCCGACCCTCCCCTTTTGTTAGTTCTGGTTTGATGATGATGGAGGCGGTACACACAGTGACCGACAACGAGCCGGCCGCGAAGAAAGCGGGTGACGAAAGGCCGCCAGGTTTCCACAAGGGCGCGACACCTTAGTGCCGCGTATTGAACTAAGATGAGGCCAAGCGGGTCGTGGTGGTGCTGGAGGGGCATGATTCTGTCACACCGTGATGGAAGGAAGGGCCACGATAGTCGAACGGTGGCATGTTGCCATCACGCCGCGCGGAGCAGCAGGGGGCCGCGACCAGGGCGGGCTGCGACGGAGGTGCGGGCTATGCCCACACCTCATTGTGTTGGATGCCGACAATAGACATCGCTGACCGAGGCAGAGTGTATGAGGACTGGACGGTTCCTGGAAGATGAAATTATGATGTATCGGTGCACCGTGGAGTCTGAAGGATGTGGAGTGTTGTGGAGGCCTTCTATACCTACCCTTCAGGTAGGAACCATGGAGGATGATCCAGGAGCTGCTTTGACCATTCAGTTGTTTGTCCCTTTTCTGTGGTACTTTCTTTCCGGTGTATTTGTACTTTTTAGTTGGGCTTGTATTCTGGCCCCCATTACTTTCAGTACACTTTTTATACCACTTTTACTTAGTATTTTCATCCTATTTTACTCTGGTTGTGTGTGTTTATGATTTATTAAGGCAATACCTTCATAGTTTTAAGGAATTGCGCCTTTGGTGAGAGTTACCAGCCCCTGGCCTATGGAAGGCGGGATTAGGGTAGTCATGATATGAGCCCTAGGGGATGGGTCGTGACAATATAAAATGGTCCAAATAGAAAAATCAGTTCATGTGTTTTCAATAATTACATTACATTATAATTCATTTATTCATTCAAAAACGAAATTTCAATTATAAAATTTTGGCCTATTATTGTATATACACTGTATAGATAAAGGATATATAATTTAGTCAATAATGATCTCTAATAAATTGTATAATATAATGTAGGTGGACCCCCTTCAATAAAAGAAACCAAAAATAGGTTATTCACTATTGGAGTGTGTTAGGAGAAAATATTGGTTTATAAACCACTAATGACACTGTGAGTAAAAGACAATGATAGATCATTTCTATGAATGAAAAGGAAATTCATGAGCTATCTAATGAAATACGGGGTATGTTACTATTTAATTAATATCCTTTATAAACAATAAGATGTATAAAAACACAGTGACATAAAAGAAATATTATTTTATATAGTTTTGCAATAATATTTTTGGGAATAAGAAATATATTTTGTATATTTATATAATTTCAAAACAAAAAAATTACATATATATTTATATGATAAATATAATATATTTCATAAACTATGAACATTATGGGATAATGTATCATATAAATCAATAAAGATGGAGGAACTATGTTTTCAAGGAATGAAATCTTAAAAAATGATTTAGAATACAAATATAACATTATCCTATAAGATGATGTTTTGGGTATTTACAAAAAATATTTTTAAAAAGGTGATGATATAGATATCTAATTAAAAAAACAATCTCTATTGATGGTTTAATTTAAATGGCCTATCATTTTATATATGTAATTTGGATTCAAAGGAAATCCATTTGCTAATTAATGGAATGTACCTATTTTAATACTATGCATATTCATGCATTGGATGCCCATGTAGTGATACATTATTTTGTTTTAATGCTTCATTTTTTAATAAAATATGAATAGAAGATACTATATATTAAAATATTAAATTAAGATAATGCATGGAAATTACATTATTATACTTTGAATCTCAATGAATAAAGTATTAGACATCAACAACTCTTACAACTGGGGTATTAATTTGGTCATATTAATTTTTATTAAATTTATTTGATTTTAATTATTATTACCCATGTATAACTATTTTTATGATAAAAATATTTTTAGGTTTAGTAAATACACCATACAATTAAAAACATGTTGTATAACATAATGATATACGAATTTTGAGATAAAAAACCCTTACCTCAAATCCATTATATTAAAAATATTCTCCTTCCTTCGGTGTAATCAAATTACACATCATAATCCCCCATTTTAGAACATTATATTTATAAATACCATTTTATAATCATCATTTATAATTACTATATATATGTAAATTAGTTAGTTCATATACATTTTTAACATTTAGTGTGTCAAATAATGCTAAATTCCATATAGTTGGATAATAATAGTGTTGTTCATTATTATTATCCAAAATTACATCATTTAAATATCATATCAGTTACTTTAATTGATGTTTTATAATTATTTATAATTTTTTAATTTTCTTCATTTTTTTAGTTACAATACTTAAAGATGAATCATACGTTGGTTTCATAATAAATGTATTAAATGTTTACATTACCACTCCATAACCAAAAACAGCCTGATCTCATTTTTATTTAATATATTACTAGATATTATATAACAATATCCATCCATTATATACATTTTATCATAGTTTATGTAGTTGTTCAAACCATATCATAGAAGAAATTGCCATAACAAATTTATTATTATGAAGTGATTTGGTTATAATATCAAAATAACCTAAATAAGTAGATTATGTTTAGTGTATATTACCTTGTTATATTGGAATTGAAAATTATTAGATATACAATAATACAAGTAAAAAATTTATTTCATAGTATGAAGAATATTTTTTACTCTTAGAACAAACTATTAGGTGGCTGATTTTTAATTTTATATTTCACTATCATATAGTTAATAAGTTTTCTAGCTTACCATTATTTAACCTTTATAATTTCATAATAATCATTTTAATCATGATATTCTCATGGATAATCCTGTAACATCATGATGAAAATAAAAAATATAAATTAATTGTTTCATTTAGCCGATAGTCCACACGTACCCACAGATAATAATTTATTTTCCAACAGAATAGGACATATTAGTCATATGGTTTTAAATTTAAAAATGTAAAATATTAAAAATATATACTATATATATTTTAAATTCCATATTAGGAAAATCATTTTTAGTTTGTGGAGAAAAACCAAACACTTTACGTCGGGTGGGCGATAGTCCGTACAACGCACAAATGACAGTTTAGTTTTTCAAAATTAGAAAAGAGAACAGAGGTACATTCTTATACCTTAAATATAATAACATAAAAATATTATAATGATAGTAATGTTATAATATTAATCTTATCTAATATAAATTAGTGAATATAATGTGTGCACAATATAATTCATAAAGGAGATGTTGGAAATTTATACATAACTTGATAGATTATCTCCATTAAAAATAAGATTAAGCTTTTGAGGGATGGTCTATTAAGATGACCAAAACCACTTTATTTTTTATAGGATTTTGTAGTGATGTTTTGGGTAGTTTTTGGGCCAAATGAGGTGGGTTTTTGGGTGAGGGTATGTGAGGATAGAACCACCACTTTTATAAGTGTAAAAGGATGATATTTTTGTAAATACAGATAAATTTTCAATAATGGGAAGTTATTAATTTTAATGTATCTAAAAAATAAAAAATAATTTAATGGGTATGTGATAATTTAGATCAGGACCAAACTACCAATTTTCATAGATGTTTTAATGATGTTATGAGACTTTCCCACTTTGTTAAATCCCTTTTACCCCTTTTGGTTTTTACCATGGTACCTAGTTTCAACAAAAGTAATCTATCCTTAATGATTTGAGATAAATTTTTACATAATAAATTATTTGGGAATAATTATTCTATATTTTAAAGAAATATTATTATATTTGTAAAAGTTATAATAAGTATCTATTAAAACCTCAATGTTAAAAGTATTAAGAATAATATTTTTTGAAAAATATAACATCAATTCATAAATGTTAAATATGGGATTTTAAATTTAAAAAACATATATATAATTATAAATTCACTAGTAAAATACATATTTATTCAAAGAAAAAAGATTCTTGTATATCAAATTTTAGCTTATATTCAATTAGATATATGAAATCAAGTTATCTTTAAAAAAGTATTTTTCACTATTCACTTAGAAATTTTTTTTAATAAAAAATGAAAAAATATATCCTTTCAAAATATTTATATGTTTGATTCATTTCATAATTTTATTATGTTTTTTTAAAATATAAATAAATAATTTAATTCTCAAAGAAAACAATAATTTATAGTGAAAATCGATTTCAATTGGAATATAACATTTTTATTTGTTCTTGTTATATGAATCTATCAGGTAAGAAGTTTACTATAATGATATTAGTTTATTCATTGTTTGTTATAGTGGATTCAATGATTCTAGGGTTAAAAATGATTTTTCACTCAAAAGGCTAGCCACATGGTATATGCTCACATTTATTAATAACTATGCAGTAAGCATGTAGTATGGCACTATTAGGTTGATGTGAAGTTTTTTAAAATTTGATAATGTCCTGTTAAACGATTTCTCTCATCAAGGAAACCATAAAATGATAGGGGTAGTTTTTGTAGGTGTCACATGGATGAAGTACAGTTTTCTCAAACCACGTCTATTGAATTTCCCAAATACCTTTATTTTTTTCAAGCTTAGTTTTCCCAAGCAAGGTTAAGCCACATGGTTTTGGAAAACCATGCATGGGAAAACAACATATATGTGAATAATTACCACTCTCACTATAGAAATATTGTTTTAAATGATTTGATTATACTTTTATTTAACCATGCGGCAAAACTATGCACCATAATCTGAAAAATTAAAATAAATAGAATTTACCTCTATTCTCATCATCAATTTTAGTTATAATCAACCATACTCTTCATTAGGCATGAACTAAACCACTACAAAAAATATAAGGGATTGTCCCCATGGATTTTTGATTTTTTTCCTTGATTTTTGATTGATATTTTCAATGTATGCTTAAAATTTGATCTAGTTTTTTGGTATCATCATAGATTCTTGCTTAGTGTCTTTTCCCCTTTTCTAATTGGACACTGTTTGGACATTGGTTTCTAGATATATTTTTTTTGGAAAATTATTTGTGATGTTTTTTTATAGATCAAGGATCTTTTAGGCCCAGTATACATGTTTTTGGTCTCTATTCTCAATGAAAATATATTTTCATCTATTCTTGAGGAAATTTTCTCTATATAAAAAATACAACTTTTGAATCACAAGATGTTTTTGTAAATTCATTATCTTCTATAAAAATTATTTGTTAGATATCAAAGTTGATTTTTAATGAGATGAATGTTTTTAAAGGGGCATTAAATAAATACATATTTGGTCACACTATGTGTTTGTTGATGTTCCATTGATATGGTTTTGATTTTAATTTTTTTCAAGCATGGTTGTCATGTTTCTTCTATTTGAAAATGTTTTTCAAATTATTATAATGAATTAAAAATGGTTTTCTGACATATAAAACATTGGGAACTTTGGGGGCATTGGGAAATGAAAATGTCATGTTAAAGTGTGTTTTACCATAATGGATTCTTTATTTAATATTCATGGACTATGAAGGGACACAATATCAATTGAGTAAATTTCATTCCTGTATTAGTAAACCATTATATGTTTGAGTATATATTCTTATAGGCTAGATCCCAATATTTTAATCTTTCATGTATTGTTTTTTAATTTATTGTACTCTCCATGGTTATCTTTTCACTTATTTATCATATGGTTTATCTATGAAAGGGTTTTCTTATAATTTTATGATAAAAATGTATATATTATGTCTTCATGGATTTTAAGAATATTATGTGTTTTCATTAAATCCTTACAATGTTTTAAAAAATGGATTCACTTTTGAATTTTATTTATAAAATTTTGTTTTTAACATATAGAACTAATATTTTAATGTTATTAAAATTTATGTGTATTATTTTGTAAAATTATATAGGAATTTATTCTCACATCCCAATTTTTCATTTTGGTGTTGGTAGAGGAGTTTTTTATGACTTATGTATAGGGATGTATGGCATGTAGGTTTCCAGTTTTACATGGTTTCCTCGTCTTCTTAGTGAGATAGATGGGTAGTGACAGATGGTTACCCCGAAGGAAGTTATTTGTCTTGTATTGTTTTATCATCATGATAAGACTTTTCAGAATGAGATTTTATGTTTCATGGATGTTTTATTTTCTTCTACATTTTAATATATATTTTTTATATTCCTTATGTTATTCAAGCGGGATGTTTTGTTTTTTTGGTTCATTATCTTATGGGGGTCAAACATGGGAGACATGTTAGGTTTACTTTGGATGGTTCATTAATTTTTAGTAATAGCATCAATATCTAGTTTCAACTATTATGAAACTACATTGGTTTGGTTTTGTATCAATCAATGGGTGGAGTTATTTTTATAAAAATTATCGTATTAATTATGGGAGGGTTCCTATAAAACATAATTTGATGTCTAAACTCATGTTACCATGGGTGTTCTGGTATTTTTTGTTGTCTTGAACCTTGGTGTTTTATATTATAAAAGAGAACAAGATTTGTAATATAATTAAATATACATATTCATTTTAATGTTTTCTGATTCATTCTATTAATTCATGAATAAATTAAATATTTGTTATTTTAAGGAATTGAAATAAAATCATAAAGTTATTATATCATTATTTCATTTCACTTAAACTTATTCTTATTGAATTTTGTGTCTATTAAATAATTACTTCTACAAGATATCTTTAGAATCCATGAGTGGATGTTTTGACACATACTCCATAAGAGAATTTTCCAGTGGACACCTCGCTACTGGAAGTGATTATCTTCACTATTCATAATATGGGTATTTAGATTATTGGACATTATAGAATAATATTTGATCATGGATTGAAATTTAGTAAGATAAATCCACCCATATTTTTTGGTTTCAAAAGAAACAATGAATATAGAGAGTGTGTTGAGAGAAATATAAGGACCTTCTATTTTTAGAAAATTCCTGAAGACTTAAAAATTGGTAATTCCACATACATTCCTAAAGGACTAGGAAGTATATGGTGGTTTTAAATTTTTCAATCTATGTTTCAAGAGTATCTTTATAATAGAACCTTTACAATATATTCATCCAATGGTTTTATCCAGATATTTTTCAGGTTCTAATGACCTAGGGATTTATTACCTTAGTGTAAGGGGAGAATTTTTTTAGAGTATTACATCTATTTCACCAATTTGGTTCTTCTAGAACCAGATAAAATAACGAATGATTACCAAAAATCAAAGACGTTCATGATAGGACTGATGGATGATATTAAATTGGTATTGATTTTTTTTGTACTATATGACCAATTGAGGAGGTAGTCAATAAATTTTTTATAGAAGAGGCATATAGAGACGGGAAGATGGGTTTTGGTGGAGATTAGGTTAATGTAGGGTACATCGGAGTTGTCTTATAATAAAAGGATGTGTATGAGTGCCTAGTTTCCAAGAGGGTATGTTTTTGGGGCCTTGCTAGGGAAATGTTTTTTCCTATTAGTGTTTTATACAAGTTCATACCATGTCTAATTATGCATAGGTTCTATAACTTTGTCACTATTGTTGACAATATAGTTATCTTAAGTGTTTTTGTGGATACCTGTCAAAAGATAGTATTTCTAGATCTAATTTAAACAAAGCTTGAGATGTTTGTCCTGATGCTTCCATGGATGGTGGTCTTATCATCTTTCCATGGGGGATGTTCATTTGATGAGTAAGGCTCAGTTCGATGTAAAGTTCAATTACTTTAAGAAATGATGTATCATAAAGAATAATCTAAAGTAGGGTTGTCTTCTGTCTTTGTTATTGTTCTCATTGTTCATTCTATAATACTATTTTTTTTATACTAGTGATAGTCATTCATTAATATCATAAAAGATAACTGACATATTGGGATTTCATTTGTATCTCATTCTATTGATGTTGGTTTTTTACACACCATTTGGAAAGAGATTCATTTATGGTTATAGATGTCCTTTTTGTTGGTTGATGATAGCCAATATTGAGGTGGAGTGGGATTTCATGTATATATATATATATATTCAACTTCATTAGTAGAATACATTTGATGCTCATTTTCAAGGACTACATCAACTAGAATCATCATTATGTTCATTTTTTATCTCCTAATGTGGTCTCTCGGGTATTTTAGTTTGATTAGGATTCATTAATTGGGTGTCCATGTAGTGACCCAGGATTTCCATTTGTACATGTTATAGCTTTTTAGATGAATATTATTTATAATAAAAAAATATATATTTAGGACTACAAAATTCAAGTCCTTTGGAGTCTAGGTAAACATTCTTCTTATCTAGTGAAATATCATTAATGTTTCCCACAAAGAACAATAAATTTACCACTCTTCATAGAAAACCCTATTTAAAGCATTTATTCATATCCTATGGAAGGAAACATAAGAAGTTGTGAGCCAAAAATATTTGTAATAGTAAAAAGGGATATACATAAACATAAAATGATTATAAGTGATTGAGAATTAATAAATAACATTTGAAATGAAAACCATGCATATAAAAGATCAAATCATTAGTCATGACATAAAGAGTTTATGATCATAATACATGAATCATATGAAAATAAAAGAACATTATCTATGAAAACATAACATTTTCAAAGACATATATTCATTAAAAACATTTGATTTTGTTATTGTAAACATTTAAAAATAGAAATCGGTTCCCTCATTAGAATTAAGATAGGAAATCCGGACCTCACATAATCTTGTAAACTTTAAACTAGGTCCACTCAAAATATTATGTAAATTAATGATAGTTCCATGAATAACACTATGAAATTTAATATGGTTCACAGATAACATTATGAAAATTTAATATGGTTCATGTGTAACATTATAAAAAGTAATTTGGATTAGAAATAATATTTTTGTCATGACATATACATATTTACCAAATGCATTATAGGGATATATTTGCCCCACTCATATCAAAATGATAAACATAGTTTATTGTTCCATGGTATCATATAACATTCATCATATAATCACATAATAACATGTATAATGAAAACATGTTTCACAAAAATTTCATCAACATAAACATTTACCATCAAGAGAAGTAATGAGGATGGTATCATTTAGAATTATCCCCAGTAAAGCATAAGTAACATCAAAGGATTTAATCATAGATGAAAAATTATTATGAAATATCACTTAAAACATTTCATGGGGAAAATATAAATTCTATGTAGAAAAAAATGATTTAAAATAGAAAATGTTTTGATAATATTTCTATTTGAAAATAACCTGGATAACATATAATGGTTTCTTTATTAAAAAATTTAAATATATTTCTCGAGGAAAATATCATTTTCAGATAGAAAAGAATATTTAAAAACATTAAAATAATCATAATAATTTCCTTATAAAATAACTAAGAAAACATATAAATTAACCCTTAAAATATTTTGATGACATGATTGAAAACAATTCTATATATTTTATAAAAATTAAAAAAAATTCCTTTAATATTTTCAGTAAAATGAAAATTTTATTTTTTTGAAAATTACATAAATATTCTTTTGAATTTTTTTAAAATATAAAACATAGGTGGAAATCTATTTCAAAAATCTTTTTATTAATTTTAAAATCATTTTTATAAACATGTTTAGAAATCATGTTTTTTGAAGAAAATGTATTATCGACCGAAGACAAGTATAAAGATGATTTTTCTTAAAAACAATTCATAACTATTTTATGTACTAAAGAGTTACAAAAATGTATAGTTACGTAAAATTTCAAAACATACAAATGGAAAATAAAATTTATCTGATATATTGAGAGGTATATCAAAATATTTTAACATTAGAGACATAATCATAAAGAATCCACATAAACTATGAGATTGCTTCATAAATATTTAGTATCCCACCCCAAATTATCATTAGTAGTTCCTCAAGATGGTTACACATAAGATCTCAAGAAATCATCCTTGAACACCAAAGGTTTCATAATAGTAGTGAGGGTCTAGGGGGTGTTCGTTGGAAGACTATTCCCACATTGATCAGAGTGGAGAATGAAAATATATAAAGAATAATAAAGATAATAAGCAGGAAATATGAATAAACTAATAACCTTCTATAGTGGAAGAAGAGATAAACAAAAGGAAATATAAGATATATTTGAAATAAACCATGAAAAATATGCAGGAAAAAAATAATTTGCATAAATAATTGGTGTTAATGAAGTTGATAATGATGATGATCTATAGAACATGAGTAAAAGGTGAATAAGGGAATCATGCATATACCACATGTTAAAAAATAAAAAAAAGATCCTAAAAGTACTTCAACTAGTATATCAAGATAAGGATCGGTCCAATACCCCAATACTATATACAAATGATGAAAATAAATCATCATAAGTCAGATGATTCTCTTTTTCTATACATGCTATCATGAAGTCTTCTTGGGTACCAAATCCATCCAATAATTGGTGTGAGATACAATCTTTATAGGCCACCACCAATCGTGTAAAGATCAATCTAGTTTGTCTAGTATAAAATAAAAATTGTTCCTTAATTAAAAATGAATGAGAAATAAATTATTAAATAAATAAAATGGATTGGGATCCTATTGGACACCTATAAAATTCTATATGATTCAGCATAAGTGAGTGAGTCTGAACCCAGAAATACTATGAAGGAAAAGTGAATGATATAAAAATGTTAATAGGATGGACTGTCACCATGATTTTGATTGGGTTTAGGGCCCATGTCCCCAAACCTCTTACACTAAATATTTATTTCTCATCTTAAATCCTTTAATAATTCTCAATTCAATTTAACCATTTTAAAAATATTAAGTCTCTCATTGATATCTTCAATGGATATTATAGAAGAATTCAAAGTATTTCTCTCATGGCATGTTAGACATTCAAATCCTATAAATTCCATAAATAATGACCCAATAATGAAGTGAAAGGTGTCACACAAAGAATAATGTGATGAAAAAAAAGATATAAACTCTGAGTTTATCCATCATATCAGACAATGGGATTCAGGTATATCTTGTGGCACAATACAACTATCTTGCAACTAAGCCCTTACAAGGGGTCTCCCCTGAGGACCTGATGCCACTCATATGGATTAAAAAATAAATATTTCTTGATGAGCATATATTAATCAAATCTATCGTCAACCGATTCTGTTTGAAAAATATTAATAGATTCTAACTAAGGCACGAAGATTCTATCCAAGGTGTCCATAATTCGAAAAACCCTTGTATCACCATCGATAATAAGGTGAATATATTTTTCCAAAAAAAATATATAACATTTCTAAGATAAGGGTCCATTTCGTTTAATTAAAGTCGTTCAATAATGGAAAATAGATAAAGAAATATAGGCATATTGCACATGGTATAATCACATGCCTATCTAGTTCACTTAAATAATTTATCAATCTGAGTCAATAATTATAATACAACAACGTCATTAGAGTTTAAATTGTATAGGTCAATGGAAATTGTTTCTAAAAGGATGAACTGACCTAGTTCGGTGGCATAATTCATGTTTATTCTCGAATAGCTATCATCACTTTTTCAATGGTGAGGCTTTCAAATATATTTAATTAAAAATTAGATGCAATGTTGGTAGGGTCACAATTACTACACAAGGGAACAATTATAAAGTGAAATGAAATAAGTGTATAGAACATAGATGACCTATCATAGCCTCATAGTTCTTCCCTCATATAGCACAATGCAATGATTCAATCTTGAACATGAGATAACAAATAATCCATCAAATGACATAAAATTTTTGCAAATGCGATTTCACCAAGCATGTACTTGGGGTCATATGGGTTTAGGAAACACAAAATTACCCAAAGAACCCCACTGTATTAAGACGCATGGTTTTGGGGGAAAATGTAGGTTGGGCTGCAAGGTTTTTATTAACCATGCAACTAATTATATCTCATTCAATTCTAGATATCCATGCTCTGAACAAGCCCCAGAAACCCAAGAGACCTCCTTCATTCTCTTATTCAACATTATTTAGGCCAATTAATGGAAATTAATCTGAAAACCAATGGTCTATGCATTGGTGAAAAGTTCGGATGTTACAATATCCCCTCATTATGACAACTCATCCATGAGTTTCTCTTCTAATTTTGGTCAAACATATTATGTTAAATTTTATAGCCACTACACATGTACATTGAACTCTCATTCCAATGTCTCTTCCTAAATGCATTTGTTCTACCATATTACCCAAACAAAAGGAAATGAACTACCTAGGAGAGACTTAATTATTCAAAAAACGATAATTTTTGAATGCTCTTCAAATGAAGAGGACCTCCCTAGCTCAAAACCCTCATGGTCAAATGAGTGAGATAGTCAGGGAATATACAGTTGATGTTGAAAAAAATACAATATTCCATTCATGGAATGATTTCTTTTGTGGTAACTACACCCAATAATCTACCAACACATCTTCTTAAACTACCTCAAAAGGACCAACATATTGAGGTGAAAGTTTTTCCTACCCCTGAAGTCATCTATTCCCCAATAAAGGTGATACAAGAAAAAATATCCAATGTACCACCTCAAACTTTAGAGTTTTATGGTGATAATTAGTATATGAGTTCTTCCTAGACTAAGATATATCCATACTCTTTCGAATCAATTGGACTTGCAATGAAGTCTGATGAACAAGATGAGGACCCATTAGAGCTACATAACCTACCACTAACTAATATAGAGGTAAACTAAATGGAATTCTATAAAGTGAATTATACGGTTCCATCAGAATTATTTCTTGAAAAACTATAATTGTTGGAAGAATAAAATAGAGGAATAATGTTTTCCTTGAAATATATAAAACCTCTAATGTGGACTCAATAAATATCCTCTGACACATGTATTGTCTGTGGGGACTACCCGTCAGTTTGAGGGTTATATGTTGTATGTAAGATCACCAAAAATTCTAGTTATTTTTGATAACACAGCCATTATTATGATTTAATGAATTTTTATCGATCCAAAATGATAGAATGTTGAACAACATGAAGGAACACTATCTCTTAGAAATAAATCCTTCCTAGAACATAAAATGATAGGGTCTCCTGGATCGGTATGAAGTGTGATACATTGGTAATCCTGTCAATGATTAACCATAATGCATCACTGCCTTGAGGGGATATCATCAAGCCCATAACAGAATCCAGGGTTACATCATCAAATTTCTACTGATGAATGGATAGAGAATGAAGAAGTCCAGTAGGTCACTAGTTTTCTACCTTCATTATGTGGAAAGAGGATCATCGAGTGATGAAACCTTTTATCTACCTATTCATAAATGGCCACCTATATTAAAAATTTATATCTCTATAGATATTTATAATCCTTTGATGAAATTCCAAAATAGAGAGATCTAATTCCCACATCCACACTTCCCATATATTAGAAGGCACCAAAACATAACCACCGAAGAGAAAGGTATCATTCACATCATTAACCAAACTAGGAGTTGGTTTCTATATTTGGATACTCTCCCTAAAAATAGGGCCCTTAGAATTAGTTAAATACTTTATATGAACAATATCTAGAAGTGAGGATGTCACTACTAGTGGTTCTAAGACTAGTTTCCCATATTTTTTTAAACCATAAGATACATGTTAGAGTACAGTTCCATCGACTACTGCATACCACTGGACTCCTTCACAAACTAAATTGGAGTCTTCTAGCTCATGGAATCAGCTATGAAATTTCACTTTCTAGGTATCCAAGCAAGATTAAAATCAATGTATTGAAGGTATTCTAATGACATGCGCTACCTCATATTTAGGTCTCACTGTGTAGAGATGTATTTGATGTTTTTTTTGAAATTTATAAATAATGAATCAATTTCCCAATAATTAGTACAAATGATTTCATAGATCACGAACCATGGTCTCCAGATTGGGGACACGCATAGTGTAATTCAACTCATGATGTCTTAGATAATGGGACTCATACACTTCAACCTAGTCACCTTACTTCCGTAATTCCCCAAACCCAATTCCTGAAGTGTCACAAAAAAAAGTATATATTATTCCAATCCTAGTAAGAATCATGATCAACACTGAAGACAATATTCCCTTTAACTGTAGAAAATCTATATTAGAAGCCTTGGTCCTATAGAATATGACACCCCTCTCGGTCACACATGTAAGAATTGCTTCAATATATTAGAAATTAAATATGAATTTAAATTAATATATCACAATCATTAAGATTTTGTGAATATAAAATACATTATTTTGAGGCTTCTAGGAAACAATGATTCTCATATTATATTAGGTCAATAGTGGTTCCCAAATAAAAACTTATATGACCCATGAAGTAATGTTTTCAGATGAAACTTTTTCATGTACTAAGATTAATATTTATCTAGTTTCTATTTTTGTATATCTAGCATGATCAAAAGATAGTTTTTATCATTGTTCCTAGTGCAAAAAAACACTAAGAATTATTCTTTGAATACCTCCACAATGTAATAATGATATGGAAGGAAAATATGATTCATCTAATCCATGATGACTATTGATTAATTATTACAAACAAATGGAATGACCAAATACTCATACAAGCCATAATTGATCCAGAACATTGTACACAAAAATTATTATTTCTTTACACACTCTTGATGGTAGTAAAACCTAAAATATATCTTTGAGAAAACGTTTTCTATTTAGATCTGGTTGAACAGTTCCTATATCAAAGTATTTCAATACCTGTTCTTCATCATAAGTCAGTTCATTATTTATTAATCCACACACCATCAAAGGGTATAATCATGCTTATTAAAAAAATGAAATTTTGAACACCATAGTGATTTTTTGGGATGGATAAAACCCATTGCTTCTAGTTCTTCAAGATGCTTCTTGTGATCCTAGAAAACTGTAGGAGCCATCCTGTATGGAGAATTGACACTAGTGCCGCACCTGAAACACGATTGATGGTGAACTCAACATCCTTATCTTGGGGAATGCTTGAGATATTATTAGGGAACACATCCCTTTAATGATCTGTTATATGATGAAATTACACAATTCACATTTCTTGATCACTCACAAAGAGACTGGCTATATGGGTTTTCACTCTACCTAGCCCAGTACGCTTGTGTCCAACTAAACATTGTAGGATATCCCATTCACCCTTATCTATATACATTATTTCTTGTGGATATTTGAAGGATACCCTAGAGAAATTTCAATTCGCATGAGATTTCTAGGGAAAAATCTAGTACATACTGACAATGATTCCAAAATTGGTCATCTCAAGGATGAAGAAACACCACAAAAAATGGTACACACCTATCACTAGGGAAAAATCATTTCACCTGTATGTAACCTTATCTTGAAATCCCAATGAAATTTTAATAGCCATAACACCATTAGAGTACTCTATCTCAAGGCCAAAACATCCTACTGTTGTAGTGGATAGAAAAGATTGTGATTCTCTTATATCAAACAATAAAGATACAAAAGTGGATGCTACTAGAACAGTGCATCTAATCATAGATGGGCCTAGACTCTACTTGTCACACATGTGTTTTATTTCAGCCTTTGTTCCATCTAGGGTCAGGTTTTTGGAGGAGTCTTTGTTTAAAACATTGAATTTTTAGTTAAAAATCAGTGTTTTTAGTTTACCAGCGCCGAATGCATGGACAGGGCATGGTTTCGAGACCGTGTGGTCAGCCCGAGCACCTGTACAGTTCTTTTTGGATTGGGAAGAGGCTACTGCATAGTCTATGAACAAGCGTTTAATTTTTTCATAGGTCGTGCAATTACAGTGTCCAAATATATAAAATAGGTTAATGCAAATGAGAAACAAAATTATGTCAGGTCTATTAATAATTATAATATTCATAGTATATTTATTATGATCAAATATATTTTTTAATTATTATGGTTTCTATATATTTCATTAATTAATATAATGATTTTAATTATTGTTGATTTATTATCATTATTATCATCAATACTATTAAAAGTTTCTTTCATCATTAGTATTAAGAAAAATTCTTGTTTTCCAGGTAATTATCATGTTGGTTATTATTATAATAGGTGTTTCTTTTGTAATTATTATTATTGTTGTTGTTGTTATGAATGTTATTAATTATCATTATCATTATTGAAATTATTTTTTTAATACTATGTTTATTTTTTTCTTGTTTAATTGAAAAGATGTTTAAAAACGGGGGAAAACCATAATTTTTGTGCGCAACACCCCCCTCTCTCCAATTCCATCCTTCATGTGATCTCTACCATGTCCGCAACAATGAACTTGGCGACCCCTTCCACCCAACTGACTCCATTCATTGTGCCTCCTCCTACCAGAAATCTCTCGAACTTTGCAGTGCCTCCTCCTACCGTCTTGCACCAAGGAACCAAGATCCTCTTCTCTTTGGACGACCAGACCCACAATGCACCCTCCTTGAGCACCCCCTACTACTAGGGCCACCTCAACCATGCCAAAAACTCTTCGGTTAGACAACTTCTTCTATGTGGTGCAACCTGAACCACCCCTTATTTCCCTCTTCCAATGTGTATCCACAACCCACAGTCCACCAAGTCCAAAAACCCTTTCCAGTGAACCCCATCATTGGAGCGCCCCCCCTAACTGGAATGGATCCATCTCCAGTAGCCTAACATTCATAGGTGCCCTTCAATTTTGGCTTTATATCCCTATTCGGTAGTTATTTTCTCCTTCCTCTCCATTTTATGTTATACTGCAGCTTGTGTTTCAATATTTAGGGTCATTTTCATCAAATATTTCGCTTAATGTTATTGCATTAGTTTGTTGTTTCTCTCTTATTAGGTGCAGTTGAGGTGCAGTAGAGATTTTTTGCCGGTATTAGTCCACCATCATAGATTCTAGTTAAGGTTTTATATCACTAAATTGTTTCTGACCCTTTATTTGGAGTCTTCATTTGTTTTAATGATCTAGTAATTTATTTATGGGGTATTGGATCAATAGCATCCAACTTCAGGTAGTTTTTACTATTTTTTAACCTTTTCTCAATTTATAATTGGGGGTTTGTTGTTTGTGAGTCTCTGGTATTTAATTTTGAGTACCATGTATTTTATTGTAAGTACATTAACCTTGGCATAGTGTTTTTGAGCCTCTGATTTTTATTGCAATGGGTTTTGAATGTATTATATGGTGCGCATGCGTATGAATATATATATGTATGTATGTATGTATGTATGTATGTATTTATGTATGTATGTATGTATGTATGTATGTATGTATGTATGTATGTATGCATGTATGTATGTATATATGTATGTATGTATGTATGTATGTATGTATGTATGTATGTATGTATGTATGTATGTATGTATGTATGTATATATTTGTACTCCATGTACATATAACCGCATGGAGAAGGGAATATATGAATTAAATTATGCATATATATATATATAGTTGTATGTGCGTGCAAGCGGGTATCAACATCTTCTGGTTAGAAAGTGTCAAGAGGTGGAATGTTCAGCTTGGTTCTCCTTTGAGGTAGGTCCCACACTACAATTTCCATTGAATTTAGAATTTATTTTTTTATTTTCATTTTATTGATTTTCGTTAAATGTGAAATAATATTTAATAATTAATTTTTAGAATAATGATTTGTTGTAAATGAGACTGTTTATTTTTATGCTTTCCACTAATATTATTTTGATGATGAATTTTTTCACAATGGTGAAAAATACTCATTTGGCCTATGAACAGAATTCATGGATTTTCTTGTGTGGTTCTGGTTTGATGATAAATGTTTTCTTTTAACAGGTGAGAAAATGTTTTGGTTTATTTTTGATAAATTATGTTCTTCTTTAAATTTGGTTAAGGATCATTCAGCATATTACAAAAATAAATTATTTTGGAAACCCTATTTGGAATGACTCGGGGGTGGTCGTGTTGTGCACGTCAATTTTATGGGTTGTTGTTTGTGATGTTTGTGCATTGGAATTGGTTTCTTATTTGACTTTGTTGACTCGCCCCCTTTTTATTTATTACTTGAATAGTAACCTGTCATAGTAAGTTAATTTTCTGTGAATGATTACAACACTGGTTTAGATTACACACTCTCTAGTGGCCCATAGCAGGGAGATGTTTTGTCATTATTATTGCTTTCGGATTGGACGCCTCAAATAGTCTTGGTTGGGAGATGGTCGGGAGTTATGACATCAATATTTTGGGAATTACTTCAGGATTAGTCACATGGTTAATATTTTATTTATTTTTTACGATCTCCTAGGTTCGACCCATGTGTTATCAGGAGATTATTTTTATATGGTGGATGATTGAGGGGTCTAGTTCTGTTGCTGGTCCCTATTTTCTACTTTCCCATTTCCCTTTTGGTGTGTGTGTGTTGTGTGTCATTTTTCCTCTTGACTAGAAAATAAATATTTGGATTTTGAATTGTTCATGAAAATGTTCTTAAAATGTATCTCCCCTTTTCTTTCAAACATTGAAAATGTTTATAAATTTAAAAGGGAAATGAACTGTTACTTGTTTTAGAAGTGAAAAATTAGTGTGAAAACCCATATTTTATATAATGTAGTCCAAACATGAAATTAGTATATTAATTATTTGAAGGTGGTTCTTCGGGAATAGTTCATTGGGTACACCTACTAAGATTTAATATTCATGCCTATAGTGTTTTTATGTTTTTAGTTTTTGTTACTGGTTCAACTCGAGCGTCTTCTATATGGGAGAGTATTTCTTGTAGTTTATAGAGTGACTCCCAGGGTCATGAGGAGTTTTGGTCGTGGTCGGGTTAGTATGTTTTGTTGATTTTTCCTTCTTCTTCTAAACATTTATTTATTTTTGGTTGATCTAATTTTTATGCTTATTTAATTATTTTAATTTGGAGAAAATAATCCCATTCATTCTATGTTGATTCCACGGAACTTATCACCAGCCCAAGAGGATCGGGAATGCTTTTCGGGCCTAGCCATGCATCATCTTGGTAGATCAGTTAAGTGTTGACCTAGGATGATTCATTTCAAAATGGTCTCAGAGGAGGCCCTTATTATTTGGGGTGTCTGTTAGCTTGGTGATTTGGTGTGTTAGGAAATAGGAGGTGGGTGGAGGAAGGATGGAAGGAACCCTTTCCTATCCTGAGCCTCGAGTTTCCAGGGGGTTTTAGGATTTGAATTTTTCTTATTCTTAGTATTTGTGGAAGAGTGATAACAAAGGATATGATCCAGTGTTACATGGTGGACTTGCGTGGAGTAGCAACCCATGTATAGCCTGAGTTCATAATTCAAGATGATTTATCTGGTTGATTCTCTCTTGGACCATGCCCTGCTGAGCCATGTTGACCAGTTGGAATAGACACTAATTATTTATTTTTAGAAATTTTGATGTGATATATGTTTTACATTCATTTTAGTTGGCCCAAGTGGATCTCAAAAATGAAAATGGTTCATATAAATTAGGTTTTCAAAATAGAATGCTAATTTGGAGTAGAAATGTGGATTTGAAATGGAAATTGTTTTCTTCTAATGTAATGTGTGGTTTCAAAGGAAAAAATGGGGCGTGTTTTTGAAGTTGTTTTTGGATCTTGGTAACACCGTTTGGAATATTAATTGGAAAATTCTTGGAAATTTGGAAATGTATTTCTGGAATGATAAAGGATATTTTTCAAATTGGTTGAATGTATTCTCTTTAGGTTGAATGATCAATTTTAAAAATGGGTATTTGTTTTAATTAAACCTTGGTATTTTTATGATTGAACACATACATGGAGGTACGAATGTTGGAAGTAGATAATTTTTAGTATGTATAGATGGGTGAATGAGCTAACATATGGTTATATGTTAATGGTAAAATTCATGGAATACCAATCGTGGATATTTAAGTTATTTTTTTTCTGAAAAATGGGTTCCAAAATAGTCACCTAAATGTTTGGAAAAGTGATTGAGAAATTGTTTAGTGTTCTCTTTGCATGTTTGGTGTCCTTTTTCATAGGATCATTGTTTTGACATTTTGAATGATGGTTTGAGTTTTAGTTTTAGTTTTTATTGATGTGTGAAATTTTGATTTAGGATGAGTGTTGATTCAGTTTTCCTACCCTTTTTTTGTGTATGCCTCCCAGAAAATTTCTAGAGGGTTCTATTGGGTCTTTTATAATTTTTTGTTCTACCCAAACTCTTAGCAAAGTGGTAGGATTTATTTCTTTTAAATTGTTTTCCACCTTCCGTGGTGATCGGGATCTATTTAATATAGTGGACTGGCTTGGTGAAATCATTTGTGTTTTTTGGATATTTGAAACTCCCAAAGTTATGAGAGCCCAGGCTGGTTCGAGTTCATTTGAAGGATCAACATTGCATTGGTGGAGGAGATAATCCCAGTGTCATTGCATGAAGGTATGTCTTGGAAGGTGTTTAAGACCACTCTCATCAGATGGTTTATACTAGGGGAAGTTAAGGTGAAAAAAGTGGTAGTTCTAGTGACAGTCGAGTAAGGCCCATGAATAGTAGAGGATTACGTCGGGTATTTCAAGGGGTTGATTCCATTTTCCCCAGAGGTAGCATCATGGAATCAATTAATGTTTCTCATTTGGGGGTTTTCATCCAGGGTTCAAGGATTGATTATTTTTTGTGTTTAGGAAGGTTCCCCATTTGGTGAGGAGATCGAACTGGAAGAACCTATTTTAGACAAGTCTTCTTACCAATTACATCACATATTATTCAGGAGGTTCTTCTACCAGCATTGTTAGTATGAGTCTCAACTAGAGGATGTCAGCTCCTGACTATGGGGTAGAAAATGCCTCAAGAAATCAGAGCTCCAACCATGGGTCTCAAAGTTGATCTTTCTATGCGGTTAGGAAATCATGGTTTTCAAAGGACATTGGTCATGGGTTTGTCTCTAGTGTTGGGATATAGGTATTTTCAGTATCTCTATTGTATATTCTTTACCCGTGAAGGTTCCATTTTATTGAGAATGGAAGAGTGGTCACGTTTTCTCATTTTGGTCTTTATTATTCAAATACCCCACTTTGGTTGTAAGAAGGCATGGTGATATTATTTTCCTATAATACCAGTAGTTGTGGCTCCTCAAATGTGAGCTTTGATGATTGTATCTTTGTGGTTGTGAGTCTCAATATGAATTTCTCTCTTGTGTAGCTAGCCCCTATGGCAACCCACTCTAGTTTTCGGACATTCTCTTTTTAGAGACACATGTTTCTTGGGAAATAATGAATAGGGGTTTTGTCTGCCATTCAGTTTGGGGTCTTTCATTGGGGACCCCATGTGGTGGGGGTCTAGTTTGTTCAAACAGTTTGTGGGTTGGTTTGTGTTGGGACTATATCGGCCCTTTCTAATTAGCTTATTTTGGATGGTTCTTAGATGTTGGGGAGACTCACCATGAATCTTTTTGTTCCTTCTTATAGTGTTGGTTTACGTAGGAGTTTTGGTCCTTGTTAACAGTTTCTGCTTTGGTTCAAGTCAGTAGTTTTAGAGTTGGCCTATGATGAATCTCAATTTTGGTTGTGATAGTCATGTTCTTATGGCGGGGAGAACCCTCCTCATTTCTTGAGGTCTATTCTATTTGCAGCTTCCCTTAAGGATGGCTGGGTGTGACTGATGGAGTGAAAAGTCACACCGAGTTGGTGATTTTTTTGGTCTCGTTCAGTTTTGAACTCGAGTTTGTTTCCTTGTGAGGATGGGTGAATTTTTAGGGCATATTTTGGGGGGGAGAATTATCACATCCGAGTTTTATTTTAGTCTTGGTTCTGGGTCTGGTCTAGGTTTTGGAGGAGTCTTTTTTTAAAATGTATAACTTCTATTAAACAATCATGGTTTTGTGTTTAGCAGCACAGAATTCATGGGAGGGGCAAGGTTCGGAGACCATGCGGTCATCCTGGGCACCCATGTGGTATCTTTTGAACTGGACAGAAGCTATGGCATGGTCATTAAATAGGCACTTGAGTTGTGTTCATGTCGCGCGATTGTAGTACCCAAATCAAAAACATAGATTAAAGAAAATGAGAAACAAAAATAAGACAATTCTATTAAAAATTATAATATTCATAGTATAATTATTCTGATTGATTTTTTTTAATTATTATGGTTTCTATGAATTCCATTTATTAATATTATGATTTTAGCTATTGTTTTTATATTATCAAAATTTCCATTATTATTATTAAAAAAAATTCATCATCATTATTATTAAAAATTATTGTTGTTTGGTATTATGTTTGTTATTATTATCATGGTTGTTTTATTATTATTATTATTGTTGTTATTGTTTTGAAAGATATTAATTATCATTGTCATTGTAGAAATTAATTTTATTAATATTATGTTTGTTATATTATTCTGTTTTAAATGAAAAAAATGGTAAAATAAGGTGGAAACTCCAATTTTTGTGCATAAGACCACCTCCCCTATCTCTAATTATCTCCCCCATGCGGTGTCTACATTGTTCTCACTAACGTCATGTGTGACCCCCTCCACCCAGTAGACTCCCTCCACATAACTTCCTCCTACGGGCAAGCTTCGGCACTTCGTGGTGCCTCCTTCTAATGGCCAACACCCACGACCCATGACCCCATTATGCCCAGATTACTAGACCAATGATGCACACACCTAGAACACCCTGTACTACCGGCACCACCTCACCCTTTCCGAAAACTCTCTGATTGGCCTCATTCTTCTCTGTGATACGACCCGAACCACCCTTTTCTTCCATTTTCTTTCATTCGACCATATCCAACTATCCACTTAGTCTGCACACCACTTCTGACAAACCCCTTCACCTATTCACCCCCTCACCATTATGGTTTCATCTCCAATAGCCACAACATTGTTGGTGCCCATCCCTTATGGTATCGAATACCCATTTTGTAGTTATTTTATCCTTCCTCTCCGTTTGTTTTTATATTTTGGTAAATGTTTCAATAAATAGGGTCATTTTATTAAAATTTTCAATTTAATCATGTTGGGTTTGGATGGTGTTGGCCTCTTATTAGGTTCGGTTTTGGTGCATTAGAGATTTCTCACTGGTTTCGGTCTGCTGTCGCTGATTTGAGGTAAGATATTATATCCCTAAATAGTTTGTCACCCTTTATTTAGGGTCTTTATTTGTTTAAATGCTCTATTATTTTATTTCTAGTCCATTCGACCCTTATTTTGCCTCTTCAGGTTGTTATTACATTATTGTTAATCATTTCTCAGTTTATAATTGGGGTTTGTAGTTTATGAGTCTGTCATAATTATTTTTGAGTTCATGACACTTTATTGCTAGTGTGTTAACCTTACCGCGGTGTTTCTGAGAGTCTATTTTTTAGTACAGTGGGTTTGGAACATCTTCTAGGGCACGCACGCATATTCTTAGGTACATATATATATATATATGAGTGTGTGTGTGTGTGTGTCTGTGTGTGTGTGTGGCCTCATTGAACGTATTCCCTCAGGGTATGGGGAATATGTGAATTTGATTAAGGATATATATATATACATATACATACATACATACATATATATATATATATATATATGGATGTATGTGTTTTCAAGTGAGTAGCAACATCTTATGGTTAGAAAGTATCAAGAGGTGGAATGTTCATCTTGGTTCTCCTTTGAGGTTGGTCCCCCACTACACATGCCCTTGAATTTAGAGTTTATTTATTTCTTGTCATTTCAATGATTTTCATTAAATTTGAAATAATATTAAATATTTATTTTTTAAAATATGTTTTTGCTGTAAATGATACTATTTAGTTTTTTTCATCCTACTGAAATTATTTTGTTAATTAATTGTCGCAAAATAGTAAAAAAATGCTTGTTTGTCCTTTGAAAATAATTTATTGATTTTCAATTGTGGTTCTAGTTTGATGATAAATGATTTCTTCTGACACGCGATTAAATATTTGGTTTTCTCATTAGAAATGATGTTTTTATTTAATGTTTGTTAATACATGTTTGGCATTCTAAAAAACTGAATTATTTTGAAAACCCACTTTAAAGTGACTTAGGGGTGTCCTTATTGTGCAAGTCAATTTTGTGCGTTTTTTAAGTGATGTTTGTGAATTAGAATTGTTTGCTTGTTTGAAATAGTTGACTCGCGAAATTTTAATTAGTACTTGACATGGGAAGCTAGAATAGTAAGAGAATTTTCTGTGAACGATTTATGCACTAGTTTGGATTACACACTAGCTAGTGGCTCCTAGAAGGGAGACGTTTTGTTATTAAAGTTCCTATGGGATTGGGCCCCTCGACCAGGCGAGGTAGAGAAATGGTGGGGCATTAGGGTGTTATGATGTCATTGAGTAAGGAATTCCTCCATGATGAGTCACATTTATAGTACATTCTAGATTCTTCACATGCTCCTTAGCTCGACCCATGTTTTCATTAGGTCTTATTTTTATGTGGCAGATGATTGAGGGGCACAGTCTAGATGTTGGTACCAATTTTCTACTCTGTCATTTACCTTTTTTTTTGTGTGTGTTGTGTGTGGTTTTTCCTCTTCTAACAACTAAATTTGTGGATCTCATATTTTTCACGAAATATTTCTTAATATGTAATGCACCATTTCTTTAAAACATTTAAATTGTTATTAAATTAAAAAGGTAAATGAACTGTTACCTGTTTTAGAAGTGAAAAATGTGTGTGGAAACCCACATTTTAAACAATTTAGTCCAAACATGAAATTATTAAATTCTTTATATAAAGGTAGTGATTTGGTAATAGTTTGTTATGCACACCTACAACATTTTAATTATAATACCTATAGTTTTTTTTTCTGTTTTTAGTTTTTATCATAGGTTTGACTCGAGCTTGTTCGTCGTGGGAAAGTGTTTCTTGTGGTTTGGAGGGTGACTCTCAGGGTCACGAGGAGTTTTTTCCATGGTCATGTTAGTGTTTTTTGTTGATTTTTCATTCTTTTTTGTCTATTATTCACATTTTTTTGTTCTACTTTTTCAAATACTTTATTTACTTTCATCAGTTGAAACAATTCCCAATCATTCTATGTTGATTTCCTAGAGCTTGTCTCCAGCCATGGAGGATTGGGAATGCCTCTCAGGTCTTTCCACAAATCAAATCATGTGACTTGTTCAGGGTCAACCAAGGATGGTTCGTGACACTACTCCTATGGTGTATACTACACTGGATAAATATGGCTTGAACCATAACCCCGATATACTTCTTATATAGCTTGAGATGGTCTACATTGTTAACTCCGAAACACTGAGACCAGACCACCTCGACAATGACCGCCTACTTGGCTTGAAGGGAATATAGAAGACCAAAGTCTAGCTTGGAATTGTTCATTTGATCCTACACCTAAAAGAGGATCTATAATCAAACCACTCTCAATTGAAATAGGGGGAAGGTATCGACAGAAGTGATGTAGGTGGCTCATCATTATCTAATCCTGAAACTCTACTAGGTTCCTCATTCAATGTGGCTTTTTATGTACTAGCATGTCCCACTGGTGACACACCACATTGCTATTAGGGAATTCTAAATGGTTGGTACTTCCCCCTATGTGTAGCCTCAAAACATCATTTTTAACCACAAGACAAACCACTACTCTACTTAGAATTTAAACTACCCTATTTCACTTCTCTTGGTTACCAAAGGCATCTCTCAGTGATGGGGTCCTCATTCACTATCTCTAAAATTGTAGTATGCCAAAAGACATTCTCCTATGTGAGGATGGAATATGTAATCCCATCCTTGAATCATCTCATAGTTCTTATCTCATCACATGAAAAGGTTTTTGAAAAATGATGCAATTCATTGAAGAGGTCAATGAATTCCCCCACCAACATGTCACCTGATTAAAGGTTCATGATGTCCCAAGAATAATCTATTCTTATGGTATATTCAAATAAGTATTCTAAGAAATAAATGTTGATTTCCTCCAATAGAACACCCAAATGTCGACTATCTTAAGTAAAAACATCCCACCAATATTTGAGGGAGACTTGAAGAACATAGGTTCTGAGCTTGACCCTCCACATCAAAGGTGTCTCAATATTCTCAAAGATAAAAAATATGGCCTTGATCCATGACCGAGGATCATGATGTATTCCATCACTTGAGAATGTGGTAGGATGATTCTTAGAGGACACCATTGTAAACTCTTCAATAGTAGTGGTAAGACAAGAAGTTCCCTGTACAAACATCGTGTACCAAAATATGCTATCACAGAACTAGTAATCAGAACCCAGAGGACGATATGCAGAGGATTCCTTGGATGGAACTATAGGAGGTATCACTGGTGGATCAGTTACCATTACATGAGGAGTATACTCTACAGCATACTCTAGGTGTACAACATAAGGACGTTGTAGTGGCATATATTTCCAATTTCTATGAGCAATCCATAGATAAGATTTAAAATCGTTTGGGATTGTTTTAATGAATGTATAGGTAAAATGTTGACCAATAACATGGAATAACCCTCACCCCACTCTTGGAGTCAAGATTATGTGATCAGAAGAGGTTGGAGAAGATTATAGGAGACACAACCAATGTCTTATTACTAATATTGGGCCAGGTCAAGGTATCACATGACATAATATATCTTTCAGTATATTGAGAGAAAAATTCATGGTATAGAGGATAAACCACATTACATTTCATTTCAAATATTCATATAGGGGTAAATGTTTTATTATTTAGAATTAATTTATTTAAATTAATTTTAATTTATTTGAATGTTAGTATCATGATAGAGTCGATTTTGACAAAAAAAATTCCATTTTATTAAGGTACAAACACATTTTAAATTGAAATTGGTGAATCAAGTAACTAAATCCTAACCTTTACACTATATAATAAGGTGTAGCAATCTAGGAGTGGTGTTCTTATTGAATGAACATCCATTAGAACACACCAATAAAACTATAATGTGTAATTATTTATCAATTGGACCAATTATGTCATCATGGAAAACACTAGCACACTGCAAGGTATTATTGATAATGTACCACATCAATTACAACTAATACATGCAATTCATGTTGTATATAGATATAAAATTGAATAATGTAAAAAAAAATATAGAGTTACTACTATGATGAATGTGGTTATAAACCCTCATATCATCAAGCCATGTTTAACAAACCATAATAAGATACAATATCTACAATAGAAACTATGAAAAATAAGTGCGTCAACTGAAAGAAAAAATCTGAGAAACTGTAAGTAGTGCAAATAAAAACAACATTTACCCTTCCGAAGTAATTTTGGATACCTCTATAAAAGGATTGGATTCTCCCATGAACCTGATCACTATATAATTGAAATTTTCTTACCTCATTATTAAATAGAAAATTACATTGAAAAAGGAAAAAGGTTTTGATAAAACTATGTATAATATCGCCCCAGATACTACATAGTAGTTCCCTGAGGCAGTGGGCCTTAAGACCTCAAATGTGTCTCTCTAAATGCTAGAGGCTTTTGAATAGTCATGATAGCCTATGGTGTGTGTGTGGGATGAAAATTCCACCATTTATCAAAGAAGATCGAAATAATTTGAAAATAACACTATGTTCAGAGTAGTAACCTACTATAGACGAATCATATATAAAAAAAACAACATAAGTAATAAAAATAATCAAATAAACATATGTAGATAAGATAATGCTAAATAAATATTTATTGTCAATGATGATTATGATAATTATTCTATATATAATGAGAATACAAGGAGAAAAGGGGATAAATAAATATACCACAAGCTAAAAAATACTAGAGAGACCACAAAAATACTACAACATTTTTCTGGATCGTAGGTGTGGTCCTCTGCCCCATACTCCATCCTAATGTGGAATATAAAAAATCAGAATCGAGTTTATTTCGTTTTTCGTACCTATAATCACGAAGTCCATATGGTACCAAATGTGTCCCAAGAATTTTGTGAGATTGTATATCAGTAGTCCACAACAAACAAAGTCTAGATCAATTCAGTTCTTATAGTATTTTATTAAAAATATAACTTAATAATAAATGAATTATAAAATCAATAAATAAATAAATACACTGGATTGGGATCAAATATGAAACTTCTCCAAATTTACCTTCTTCGGCCTATGCAAGTGATTTTAAACCATGAAATCCTATGAGTGTAAAGTGGGTGATATAAAATGGTAAGAATATACATTTTCCCCAAGAATGTTATTGGGACTATATAACACATCCCTAAGCATTCAAATAAACATGAACATTTTTTATTTTAAATCATTTTCATACATATCAATTAAATTTATCCTCTTTAATAATATTAAAAGTCACCCGGATGTCATCCATGTAAATTTCAAATGAATTTCACGTATCAATCATAGGGATCAATATAATTCTAAATCATGGAGATTCATTCCATGGTGACCCAAGAATGATGGTCTAAGTGTCACACTAGGAATGTTTTGATGATAATGTGATCTAACCTTTTCTTTCATCAAAGGCATCACACATAAGGTCTGAGTTTTTTCTCATGTCATGGTTCAACTATCAAGATACGGAGCCAATCCATGAGGCCTCACCTAGAGAACTGGTGCCTCTTTTCTAGAGTTAAAAAACATTAACCCTCAATTATTTCATCCTAGACATAGCTAATTTCACCCCTGGTGTTTTTAAAAAATAATAAAATTTTCTATCTAAGGAACGAAGACTTTATCCTAGGGGTTCTAAATTCGTAACCCCTAGTATCTCCCTCAGCACTAAGGTGAAATTATTTAATCGAAAACAGATATATAACATTTATAAAAAAGGAATATTTAAAATAATTCACATAGTTTAAGAGAGAAAAAATACACAATGAAATATAGAATATGGATCATCGAATATGCATAAGGACATACAGTTCACATATTTCAATTTATTGATCCAAGGCACTATTTATAATCCAATAATATTATGTGAGTTTTATAGTTTAAGGAAAATGAAAATAATCCTCAATGTTGGATCACACCACATGGGTTGCATAACTCAAGGAAATCAACCTATGGGGTTGATTGACCATTAGCTAGGATCACATTTTTCATGGTGTGGATTTCAATTTAATTTATTTATAAATTAGAGGTGATGTTTGAATGGTCTATATTGTGGAAGAACCATGAATATTATTATGTTAAAATAAATTAGGGTAAAGAAATAATACCATATACCTTAGCCTCCTGGTGTTTCCCTTGTCGATTATCGGTTTTTTATTGGAGTTAGATCAAAACATATCAAAAAGATAATATAATTTCATGAAAATAATGAACATGACATTTCAACAATATATAAGAACATTGGGTAATAAAAACTAAAAATATAATTAGAGGATTAAAGATATCAACTCCAGACATATAATGGATTTGACAGTGATCAAAATAGATGACGGGCGAAGGACCTATCATGATACCTCGATCCAGAGGGAGTGGGTTCTTAATAGAGGAAGGGGAATGGTCTGAAAGAGGAAATATGGGAGAAAGGAAAATATGGTCAAATTATTGATGATTTGAAAAAATATATAAATTCACCCATATAGACAAGGGTTAACATTGGGGCTACATGGTTGGATAAATCATGTTGTAACTGTGCACTAACCAACTGATCAAGAGGACCCTCGGAGGCCACTTTGTTTAGAGTAACTATGCGGTATGGGCAACACAACATCAAGTAACCATGTGACCTAGTCTTCATCTTTGTGTTTTAGGTATTCGGGCTATGAATGAGACTCTAAAACCCTAATACCTCATTTACTCCCATAGGAAATATTATTTTGTACAAAAATAAATTTAAATAAAAATATAATGGCCCATACCTTTGATAAATTTTACGACGTTATAGAAACCATTTCCACTATAGTAAAATTTGAAACCAAATACCCATGACAGAGATACTAAAAATGGATATGTAATCCCTATATTATTAAGTAGAATCATTTTAAAATAAATTCATGTGATGTATATAAACCTCAAAAAATTAATGAGTGGTGAATTTTCATATTTCACTCAGAAATAAAAGAGAGACATGAAATCCCATTCCTTATGTTTCAACTTCTTTCACAGACATTCGAACTGCCTATATGATAAATAAAATTTTATTATAAATATAATTTAGAAATATAATTATATATATATTATCATATCATATATAATTTATTTATGATATTTTATTACATTTTTATTAACAATTCTTTATTAAACTCACATTTCAGGTATTAACACCTCTGTTTTTATTGTATGATTTGATTTTTTTTATTTTCGCCCCTAATGCATCGATCTTGGTTCTGTCATCCAAAAAATAATTATCATCACAAAATTGTCAAATTTATAAATCATTATAATTTAAATTCAAATAATGGAATGTGGTTTTGATAAATGAAGTCTGTTACAACCATGGAGACTGTAGGCCACACTTAAACTTGATTAACGTTTCCATTTTTCAACGTTCAATTTGGAATAGTGGTAAGTGATATTTTTTATTTAAATAAGAATCATAATATCATAAATAATATATATTTTATTTAAATATATTTATACGTAGAATATATCATTTTTGGTGAGTAAAATATAGAGTCAAATCGATTCTTCCGGTCGATAGTCCACATGTACACGAATGATGTTATCATATTTTAATGAGAAATAATAAAGAAAAAATATTTTATATTGAATTTTTATAATTATAAATATGTCATGAATATAATAATTATTTAATTTATATCTGAAATATTCATTAATTATATCCTCATTATCTTCCATGTAATTTGTTTGTGAAAAATGAATCACATCAGCTTGGGAGGTGATAAACCAATGTACAGATGTGAAAAATCTGTGTATCCACTATGGAATGGAAAGGAGAAAATGTAAATATATGATATATAGAAACCAAAGTTATAGAAATTTTATAAATACCATATATATAGTACATATTGAACATTATACTCAACCGTGAGAGGTGGAAATTTCAATGTGAATGACATCCAATCATGAGGCGGTAGTCCACCATACAAATGAATGATTATCTCATAACACATTTAATGGAAGTGAATATGGTTGAAGGTAATGAACATATAATAAAAAATATTATCTATATAATTTATTGATGATATTATCTCATTTTTTTAATAATAATTGAAGGAGGTGGTGGAAGAAATTAAATAAATGTGATTGTTGGATAACATTTCCTCTTTTTCAAGTTACCTCTTTAGGTTTCCACAAGAATAAATCCTATGATAGATTTAGGCCAAAACTAAGGTAAGTACTATTAAAGGAGGGATGTTGGGAAGTGATTTTGGTAGTGATTGGGGTATCCAAAAAGTTTTTATGGTTGGAGGGGATATCATAGAGGTGTCTTTTTTAAGCGAGGCGAGTGGCACACATGAATTTTCTTTTGAAAAAAAAGTGTATCGATGTTTTTCTAATAAAAAAAGGATCCAAAATCTAGTATTATCAAGTATTTTATATTATAGGTTCTTAATATGAACATAAAATAGGTTTTATATAAGTTTTATTGGTTATTTTAACCCCTATCTGTTAGTTTAACCAACCTTGTAAACCCATTTTTACCTTTACCGTGAGAAATAATTTTTACTATTTTTAGAAAAATATAATTTAAAAAGTTTTGTTGAAAAAATTAAATAAAATTATTTTATTTCATTGAAATTTTCGAAATCCATTCTTCTAAATTAAATTCACATAAATGGAAAAGACTATTTTAAAATTAATTCCACATATGTGATGAGAAAACATGTTTTCAAAGGAGAAATATTTATAGGTTTACAATATTTTTATATCAAAAATAATTAAAAAATTGACTAGAATTACATAAAATGGATTAATGTATATATAATTGAAAAAATTAATTTAAAACTAAATGAAAATAAAATTTATCATAATAAATAATTTATACTAAAATTTAATTCATAATTTAAATTTTTAAATTTTCATTATCAATAAACATTATTGTTTTCAGAAAATTCTCAAAAATACTACCTAAGATAATTATTATATTATGAATTTAATAATGAATATTATTTTCTAAAATAGTTTTTATAAATATTTTAAAAAATATTATTAAAATTATGATTGAAAAAATGGATACAAAACTTATTTTTTAAAAAATATGGTTTTTTAGAAACAAATTGGATTTCTTCCAATATATTTTCTAGAAAAAAAGTAGATAAATGTTAGAATTTTTTTTAATATATTATACATAAATTTATTTAAAAAACACCTAAATAGATTTATATAATTTCTTGATGCAAAAAACATTTTTACAATAAAAAAAAGTTTAATCAGAAAAAGAAATATTTTAATTTCAACAGGTTTTTATTTTATTTTTAGATTATGTAGACACAAAATAATTCAATATATGACCATGTGTCAACAATACATTCTTAATTTTGTTAATAATATTAATAAAATCTATTTCAACAAAACTTTTATATAAAAATATTTTAATTATATGACATGTTTTGTTAATAAACTGTGTTGCGTGTAACACATGCTAAAATATGTGTTGCTTTTAACAAAAGATTAACATGTTGTTTTATGAAATTTGAGGATAACTATGTGTTGTGGTAAATGGAAAATATTCAAAGTATTAATTTTTTTTATTTTTTTATCAAAATCACAGGGTGTTACATTCTCCCATCAT
The DNA here is from genome assembly GCA_963277665.1 of Viscum album. Classification (NCBI taxonomy): domain Eukaryota; kingdom Viridiplantae; phylum Streptophyta; class Magnoliopsida; order Santalales; family Viscaceae; genus Viscum; species Viscum album. The sequence goes on from OY728126.1 coordinate 193,185,641, forward strand.
AAAATCATTTTCTCCTGTGAACATTTTCTGGGTCATCAATGATTTAACATTTTCAAATTCATTCAAAAAAACACACTTCATAAAATGGTAATAAACACATCATATTTATAAAGAGAAAGGTATATATAAAATTCATTTGGAATTGAACATACTACGTTTCCCAATAGGTGGACATAAGTGGGATTTGAGAACATGGACATAGAAGAGAAAATTAACACCCAAATTCTGATGGAGAGTGATAGATAACATTTGAAGTATAATGATAACAACCATGAATAGATAAACCAAATAGGCATAAAAGAGGTGAGGGAAATAAAAAATGGTTATAAGATGCCAATAATTTATTTCATGACCCTTCTCCAAATTTTTGAAAATTCCATTTCAATATAGAATGAGAATATATGACAACATACATAATTAATATATTTTTATTTCCAAGGCACAATTTAATCCTTTGATTGTTCCATGACCAATTTCAACATTATTAATTACTCAAGGAGATGATTTTTTTTTCATTTCTGAATAACTAAATAAGATCCATGAACAATTATAACTCGTTTCGTCACTCTATAGTTAAAATCATTGTTGAAATTTGTTATTCAATATCGATACATCTTCATAAGGCGAAGTCAAATATTAATATCTAAAACCTCATCCAAAGATCATCCTAAAACACAACATTAATGGTTGACCATATAATCCATCCATAAAGAAAAATTTATAAATAATGTAAATAAATTTCTCATACTCAACTTTAAATTAATCTTTAAAATATCATTAAGATGATCTTAAATAATATAATTAAAATATGTGATTATTATTGTTATAAATTCTATTGATACTTGGTAATAAACATAATTACCATAAAAACTCAATGAAAGATGAATTATTTCTCATTACATAAATATAAAATATATTGTATAAGATAATCCTACATACAGTACTTATATAAACTAGGTTAATTAAAATATAAAAACTTTTTCAACGAATACTTTATCATTTTTTTGCCCATTATTACAATCCAGTTTTCAACATCCATATTAATCATCTCTTTATACATACAAAACTAATTTTTTGAACCTCATGAACATATTAATGGTTATATTACATTAATCTTTTGGTGGTTAAATAATATCACATTGTTATTAATACACTTTTCTATGTCATTGGTACTATTTAGAATGTTCTTTAATATCCATTTTGAAATAATTATTTAGAATAATACTATTATATTTCAGTATTCATATAACATAATTTTTGAACTCCAATAAATTATCACTTAAATCATCCCACCTCATTCCCAAACCCTTAGCTAGATTTTTCATCTTATTTTATAACAACTCTTTCCAATCATATTTTATTAATAGCCTCTTAATCATCAATATAATTAAAATTACTCATAAATCCATGTTGATTCTCTTCATGAGATTTCCCCTTAGTAAATAAATTTTCTTAATAACAGCACATTTTGAATTTAAAACCTCTGAAAACTGATGATACCTTAGAGAGACCTTTATTACCATCCATTATTTTACCCAAAATTTTCATTTTTCATTTTTAGTTACTTATATTCTACCCTTATATTATATCGTAAATAAATCTTCTCACCCCATTGAGAAATTTCATTGAGTTCTTATTACCACATCCTCAATATATAAGAAATAGAATCATCTTTCATCCAAGATATACACTACTTGAAATCTCAAAGAACTCTACCCTTATCTTCTTTGGGGAGTCCACGATTTGGATAAGGTGCTTGTTGTTAGTCATGTTCAATGACAACTATTTGGGTATAATCACAACATCTTCCAATGTTATAATCATTACATTTAGCTTCTCATTAATAAAATTTATATCACATTCAATGTTATCCAAATACATTATAGAAACATCCATTTTATAAATATTTTATTAATTTTGTGAGAAAATATGATCATATTTAGAAACCACATAATCATGAAAAATATCTTATAGTATTTTTAAATCCTGACACCTTCTTATAAATCTATGAATCCTTAGTCTTAACTTTGGTCATCTATGGTCATAATCTATTTATATTCATCATGATAGTTCATAATGATTTTTTTAATTTTCATAGCATATCCTCAATATTTTCAAACAAGGTGTGAATAATGCCATGTTTTCATGCACCAGGAGATGATTGTGTCTAGATTAATGCATAATATTCAGACTTATTACCACTAGATACCTCTATACCAAAGACATATCAACTTGTATTATCCTGACAGGGATGTAATTGATTGGAAACCCCTAATAATACCCTTTAACAAAAATCTGTGACAAATTCACTATACATGGAATCATTCTTATACATAGAATTAGAGAAATACCTAGAATAATCCATTGAAATATTCCTAGGTATTTCAGTAATGATTTTTAGCATGGTTTTAATAGTTATAAAACAATTCATTTGATACAAATTTTAGTGATCAAAACGTTTCATACAAAGTTATTATATATTGTTAGATTAATATTCAAAAAAAATACACAAACACAGACTAGATTACTATAATATTCTATTACCAATGGGTACTAGTTACACCATATTCTTATCTATTGAATTATCTTAAACATTTTCAAAAATGATCTTCCAATTTAGTACTCCTTATAGACATACCCAATTCAAAACTGTTCATTGTGACATGAAGAAATTTAACATATGAATATATTATATCATATTATTGGTAGGGGTAAACAAGAAAAATATTGAAATCTAACAAGAGAATATGGAAATGATAATGAGATAATATCCTATAAAATCATACATAGTATATCAAAGATCACATCATTACACATGTAATAATGATTTCCAGGTCATAAGACTTGAATTGTAATGAAATCAAAGAACATAAGCCATGATAACCTTAAATTGGAATAAGACATGGATTATTTGGTATACAAATAAGAATATAGAATTGTAAAAATATATATGTAGAGACAAGTTCACTCATTAAGTTGTGGAAATGAATTATAGAGAACATATAAACTTATGTTTATGCTACTAGGACTATTCATAATAGTATGGACATAAAATATTGGTCCATGAAAAACACTATGAACATTTAATCATGTTCAAACATAACATTGTGAACAAATAATAAGGTTCATGCATAACATTGTAAACCAGTAATCAAGTTCATGCATAAAAAAATTACACATGAGTTTTCCATCTTCACCCAAAGTGTTAGAGGGTGGTATAGGTCCCACAAATATAATAAGGAAAACCATACTTATTTGAACCAAAAAATCATATAAAATTAATTATATCATCACATAAAGACCTATGTAGATGAAAAATGTTTCATATGAATTTTATAAACAAAATAATTAACCATCTTGGGAAAGAATGAGGATGCTATCATTTACTCATATCCCGAGTAAAAAATATTTAACATCCAAGGATTTTATAATTGATGGAAAATGATAGTGAATTATCTATTGAAACATTTAATTAGGAAAATATACATTACACTTTGATTGAAAAAAAATTATTTGAAAATAACCTAAAATCATATAATGGAAACTTTAAAAAAAGCCTTTGGAAATAGTTATTGGGGAAGAAATACATTCAACTGTGAAAGGAGTTTTTAAAAACGTAAATAAATTCCAATATAATTTTCTTCAAAAATGACTTTTTAATCTTATTATATTATCTTTAAAATATTTTGAGGTGATGATGGTGGAAAATTCCATAGATATCATATATGTAAAAATAATGATTAATTTCCCATTTTTAATAATATAAAAAATGGATTTTCTTAGGAAAAGGAAACAAAAATTCAATATTTTTTTATAAAAGGTAAAACATGGATAAAAATATTTTTAGTAAATCATTTTATGATTTAAAAAAAATTAAACAATTTTAGGAAATATGTTTTTGGATAAAAAATTGTTTTTACTGAAGAGACAAATAACAATTATTTTTTCTTAAAAACATTTTTCTAACTATTTTATGTACCAATTTTTGGAAAATGGTAATATTAATTGAAAATATATTGAATTACCTTATAATGAGGAAATTAATTAAAATTATTGAGTGTTTGAGCATAATATTTCAACATTGGGGACCTAAAAATATACAATCTCGAAAAATAATGAGATTGAAATATAAATCCACTTACACCGTAGTAATGTTTATAAAATGACCCCAATGAGATATAGATAATGAAATTTTTATTTAATACCCATAATTTTCAGGAGAATAATCATGAAATACATTCATGTGATGTAAATTCACCACAATTATGAATCTATCAGTTAGTTTTTATTTGTCTCTTAGAGATAAAATGGAGACTAGAAATCCCTAACCCTGTGTATAAAATTTCTTCAATCATGTTCCAAACTACTGTATAATAAATATAAATTTATTATACATATATTATATAAAAAAATTTATATATGTGATGTCATATTTAATTTACTTATTTCCATATAATAACCATTACATTAAAATTACTTGTTGAAATCTTGTTTTGTGTAATAACTGCTTTGTTTTTCATATATGTGTTATTTTTTATTTTTGGTACTCAAACATTGATCATGTTTTATAATCTAATTTATTATAATATTAATGATATAACTTTAATATTTATACATAAATGAAACTTTTAATCTCACTCATGGTAGATGGTTTTATGAAATTAAGTGTGTTGCAATCACGGAGACAGTAGGTCGTACACACACATGAGGGATGTTTCAATTTTTCAACGATCATTATGGAAAGAAAGTATGTAATATATTAGCATTAAATAAGGTTAATTATATCATAAGTTACATTCTAACTCTTTAAATATACATAATAATATCATTTATTTGATTTGGTTATTAAAATAAAGAGTCACATCAGTTTGTGACTATGATAGTACACACATACATGAAATATGTTATCATCTTTTAGTGAGTTAGAATTTAAGAAATAAAACTATATATTATCCATTAATAATGATATGTATGTCATTAATTTAATAATTTTTTAATTTCCATAAAATTTATCAACTAAAATTATCCTTATTATATTCCTTTTAATGCGTTATGGAAATATGTATCACCTCACTTCACGAGGTGGTAGTCCTCTATATACAGGAGCAATGATATCATATCCACTAAGAAATGGAAAGTAAAAAAATCGTTTATATTATATAATTTATAGTAAAATATAATTATTTTATAAATAACATATATGTTATTCACATCCATGATCGTACCCAACCATGAGAGGTGGTAATGGAAAAATGAATGACATTAGGTCATGAGGTGGTGGTCTGTCATACACTAGAATAATGTTTTCATAACCCATTTGATGGAAGAGTGGGTTTTAGGTGATTGAAATAACATAAAAACAGATTATTATAATTCATATACAAATTTTATTGTATCATCCTTGTTTTATATTAATTTTATAATGTGGAGGAAGAAATAATATACAAATTATCAATGAAGAACATTACCTATTTTTCAAGTAACCTCCTTAGATTTTCATGAAAAGCCATCCTATGTTGGATTTATGCCTAAATTTATTCTTATAGGGTTAGAGTAGGCAATTTTTTGTTTTATATGTTCTGGCATTGGATGAACAAAATGGGTTTTAATGTGTTAATTTGATAGGAGAGTGGTGGCCATTTATAAGTGAGGAGAGTGGAACACTAGAAATTTTATGAAAAGAGAACGTTTTATGCATTTTTTTCTCATAAAAAAATGATAAAAATGTATTCATATTGATAAATAGGTAAAATTTCGTATAATAATGGTCATATAATATTTTTAATACATTGTTTTAGAAATTTTAACCCTTATTAGATTTGTTTGACATATAGTAAACACATTTTTATCTTAACAACAATTAATGTTTATTTTCTATTTTTGTAATTAATTTAGGAAAAAATATTATTTTGACCATACTAGATAATAAATATTTATCATGTTCATAATTAGAAATCCATTTTTCCAACTTTAATTCACATAAGTGGATAATTTTAATTTAAAATTAATCTCACAGACACGACGTGAAAGAAGATTTTCAATGAAAAATGTTCAACAGTTCCCAATGTTTTTATATAAGAAGTTGATATGAAAATGCATCCAATGACAAAATTTAGATTAATATATACATTTAAAGGAATTTTACTTTAAAATAAATTTAAAATATATTTTTACTTTAAAATATATTTAAAATATATTTTCACATTAAAAATAATTTAAATGAAAATGTAGTTTTCAAATAATAATATATATTTTCACTATTATCAAAAAAATTTATCATTCTTGAAAATTATCAAAAAAAAACCATAATATTATTTTGATATTATGATTTCATGAATTAATTACATATTTTAAAATAATTTTCCTAAGGATTCAGTAATTAGTTTTAAAAACAATTTCAGAAAATGTGACAAAACTACCTTTTAGAAAAATATTTTTTTGTGTAAAATTCTATTTATTCTTATCTATTTCAAAGAAAACACATAAAATGAAATTTAAAAATTTTATTGAATTCATAATAGATAAATTTAATTATAATAATTAACAAATGTTTTTAATTTATTAATTTAAAAGACATTTGTGTACATAAAAATATATTTTTTTCAAAAAATATTTCATTTATATTAAAAGAGTTTTATTTTCATTTCTGATAAATTGATTGAAAAATAATTCCTTATATATACATCTTCAATCCATCAATTCATAATTTATTTAATCCTTTTATTTTTCATCGTTATATTATCATGGTGTTAATTACCACATAATAATATTTTAATTATATGACACATTTTGTTTAAAATGAGTGTTCTGTGTATTGCTAGATAAACTAGGTGTTACATGTAATGAAATATTAAATTAGAATCAACGGTAACATAAGTTTAACTCAATGTTGTGTGTAGCCTACAATAAAAAAAAATTGGGAAAATATTTCACAAAATCATGGGGTGTTATAGGGTTACGAATGTTGTTTCTTATGATGGAATGATGGCGTGTTAATTACTTGAGAAGCTTCTTGATCATGTTATTCCTCATATGATTAGTTTTCCTCAAGATATAGTGACTACATAACCTGAGGTATTTTTAAATAATATTATAGGTCACCAACAAAGAGAGAGTTCGAGTTCAGTATTGACCTACTCCCGGGTGTGACATGTATTTCTATTCCATCCTATTTCATGTCACATATTGAGTAAAAGGATCTTAATATTTATAATGGGGATATTGAGGGAATGAAATTATTTCATCCTATAAATCACCTTAGGATTTAAATTTATAACTTTCAAATAGGATAGATGAGAACCTAAGACATTGTATTGATTATTGAAATATAAATCCATTGACTATTAAGAACAAATAACCATATTAAGAATTGATAATCACTTTGATCAAATCAGAAAAGATATTAGTTTTTAAAAATGGAACTATGGTTGGGGTACCAAAATTTGAGTGTCCAACTAGAGTGTATACCTAAAACATCATTTGTGGGCTTTTTCTATATTTCATATTTCTTGTTATTACATTCATTCTCTCAAATTCTCTTACGATATTTATGGTATAGACGAATAGGATTATTTATCAGTTATTAGAGTCTTTTATATTTGTGTATGTGGATGATATTTTGGTTTACTCTAAATCATTGGTGGAACAAATTGGTCAATTGGATATCATCCTTATTATTTTCAAAAAACATCTCATGTTTGGTAAGAATTCGAAGTGTGATTTTTGGATCCCATGAGTTAAGTGTGTAATGTATTTCATTTCTATAAGGGGAATCTCAGTGTATTATTAAATTATTCAGGATTTAATATCATCTTAGATTACCATTAATGTGTTTGAGAATCACAAAATCATATTCACATTTAATAATTACAATTATTTTATTCCAAACTTATCCATGATTTCTTCTTTGATGATAGATTTAAATGAAAAGGGAGTTATATTTTAGTGGAATGGAATATATTAAATATATTATAAAGAAATTAAGAAGTTGTTGAATTTGAATCGATTTTTTGGTCCTTATTGAACCAGATTTGAGTTTTGACGTCTTATATGATTCTTTAGGTACCAGATTGGGGTGTTTCTTGATGAATGAAACAAAGGTGGACAATATCAATCAATAATTATTCCCTCATGAGAATAACTTCCCTACCAATAATTATGAGTTGGAAAATGTTAAGGACACCTTGAAAACATGGAAATTATCTCTTTGATGAAAAGATTATTGTATAATCTTATCATAAGATTCTATAGTATATTTTTACATTGAAATATAATAATTTATGATTGAGAAACTTGGTTGAGTTCCTTAAAATTTTTGAATTTGATATTTCTTATAGATATGGGAAAGGGAATGTGGTGGATAATGATTTTATTTGGAAATTATTGATTTAAGCCTTCATGGAATCAGTGGAGAAATGGCCCCTGGTGAATTTGTTCGATAATAAGAGGTTTCATGTTGATGTGGATGATGGGAAGGTGATGTTAAATTATGTATTGGAATAATCATCATTTCATGACTAAATATTTCTTGATTTAGTGTCAGAAACTGATCTTTGGTGTTGTGGTAAAATATGAAATGATACGGTGGCATTGGGTGAGTGGTCTCATTTTCATGTAGGAATATCATGTTTCTATAGATGGATGTGCATTTCAATATCTATATGTAAGGAATTAAATTATAGTTGAAATCAATATTTTTGTTACATTATCTATGGGACATTAAATATATTTCATGACTGGACATATATTTATTTAAATCATGGTGAATGAGATTATACATTAAAGACATCGTGACATGTTTTTTTACTTGTTAGGGAACAAACATCGAGCAACAGATACCTACTAGTTTATTTCAACATTTCTCCATCATAATTTCTTTATGTAATGAGATCTATATTATATTTTTAATTTCGTTTACCATGGAATACTAATGGGAAGGGTGAAATTAGGGTGATCATTATTATATTTATGAAATTGGATGATTTCAATCCTATCAAGAAAATAATGATGTAAGAGAAGTGTATGTAATTTTTCTTCGTGAGATTGTAAATATTTTGTGAGTTATATATAAAATCATTGAAAATTGGTAATCATGACTTACATCTATGTTTTGGAATGGTCTGTAATAGGAATTGGGTTCCAAGTTGTAATTAATCACGACATATCATCCGTAGATGGATAGAATGACTGAGAAATACACTCATATTCTTGAGGATATGCTACAGGTATGGAAGCCTAATTTTGTTAATTCTTGTGCAAATAATATACATCCGCATTATTTTTAATATTATAATATTTATCTGTCATCAAATAATATTTTATTCATTTCATCAACTGTATATGAATCCATGCAGATCATTTTAATATGGGGATGAGTTGGGAGAAAAATCCTTTGATGGGATGAGACTTGTTCGAAAGGAAATATAAAAAGTAAATCTAATTCAAAAGTTGTCATTAATTGCATAAAAATGTAAAAAATTATATTTTCATAGTATCACTATCACCCATCAGAGATTGAGGCTGCCATAGGGTTTTTATAGTTTCACCTTTCTCATGACACTATTTCATAGGTATGAAGGGTAAGTTGTGGTTGAGGCTTGTTGGACCCTTCATGATTATTGAATGACATAGAAATATAGTTTATATTTTGATCTTTATATATATTTTCACGGTAATTTATGAAATGTTTCATGATTTCAATATGAAGTATCAGATAAATCATTCTTGTGTCATAGAATGGGAAAATGTTTCGCTTTATCCCAACATCACTATTATTTAGAAACTAAATTATTTTACAAATCTCCAAGGTAGTGTAATATATTTTAAAAAAAATCCCCTCATCTTTATACTGTAGATATTTGGATATGATAACTATTAGACATAGGTGATGAAATCATTATTATATTACTAGTTACTTTTTCTTTTCATATGTTTTGAATCTTGTGGAATCTTTGGGGACATAAATCCATTTATGGTGGGGATAATTGTAATTATTTATGATTTATAAGTATTAATTATTTTTATACTGGTTATCCTCTAAGTATATTTATTTATTGATTTATTTATTTATTAGGTTTTAGGTTTTGAAAATATGGTTATTTAGTGGACAAAGTCCCTGAGAATAGTTTTGGTGCACTATTAGTACTATGCATGAGGTACCCTTGCAGTATGGATATGTGAGGTTAATGTAGTGTTCTTATGGAATGAAAATGGTTTTTTAAAATTTATGACCCATTAAAAAACCATATGAGTGTCTGAGTGATTTTTAGAGATGTTACAAAAAATAGGAATGGTTTTCCAAAACAATGTGGTTTATCCTTGACAAATGTTCTCATTGTTTTTCAAATAGAAATAAAAAACTCACAGTTGGTGCATGATTTGTTAAACAATGTTGTCCAAACAATTTCACCAATAAAAAAATTAAAATTAAAATTTTATCTCTATTCCATTGATTATTTTTAAATCTAATAATTAAAAATATTTATTATGCTTGAATTGAAACTCCCCTAGTTCATTAGAGGCCACTCTAGTTGGATTCTTGATGGGTTTCCATTTTTCAAGATCGATCTCCTTGAGGTATATTTAATTTTGTTTTGGTTTTATATAATATTCATTTATAGTTACTCAATGTCTTACCACCTTGTCTCATGAGACCCTATATGAGAATTGGGTGCATTATTTAATGGTTTTGACTATGGATTAATGGATTTTCATGTCAATCATGGATGATTAGAACCCTATATAGTCAATTCTAATAATGATTCTCAAATTAAACAAGATTTATTTCATTATAGAGGTATTTGTATATATCAAAATATTTCTAACTAATGAATTACATGAATTTATTGTTAATTTATTTATTTAGTTTAACGGAATTTATTGGTTAGATATCAAATTTTTTTTGTTCAAAGGGTTTCATATTTTTAAGGGGATTTCTTTAATAAAAATCTTAAAACGATATGTTCTATTAAATGACTAAAATATTTTTTTTGATTCTAAAGGGGTGTAACTAATTGAAGTAGTGATGATTAAATGTGTTTTTTTATAAATTATTAATTTTATTTTCAAATTGTTTTTGAAAAAATAGTGCATTGGGATCCATGGGTGAATTGGGAAATGGGTATGTCACCATAGTCTGTGTTTCACAACAATGGGTTCTTTAGTAGATATAGATAGTCTACAGAAGGAATTAGTAATGGTTGTATTAACATTATTAATTTCTTATTTATCCTTTATATGTTTCGATATGTATTTATATTGGATATTTCTCAACCAGATTCTTTTTCACATATTCTTTGTTTTATAAATAATGATACTCATCATACAAAGTTACTCACTTATTTATTTTATGGTGTATATCTGGCATTTTTTCATTTAATTTAATGAAATTATACTTCTACTTATCATATAGAAGGATTATGTAAATATGAAATATTTTTATGAGAACAGAAGTATTTCTCAAAAAATGTTTTATCTTTCACAATTTATTTATAATTTTTTTTTTCAATCTACAAATAAAATTCTCATGTTACCATAATTCATATATATTATTTTTCGAACTCTAATATGGAATCACGATGACACCTTTTTTTACATTTTTCAATTTTAGATGTGGTTTTCAGGACATGGGTAAGGGGATGTTTATATAAGGATATATCCTTAAACATTAAATAATGTAAATTTTTAGTCAGGGATTTAATTTCTATCATATTAAGTATCTACTTTGGATTTTAGTTTTAGTGAATTAGGATATCATTCATAGTTAGCATCCCATGTTCATAAAAGGTGCATAATACTAAAACAGTACATATTTATGCCAAAATATAAAACATTGTAAATAAAATATCATTTCTTTTTATTGGAAAATCATTATAAATTTCAACCTGACTTCCTCCTTTAACTTTCCCTTCATTATACCCTATGAAATACAATTTCAAACATGGGATGAGAAAAACAATATCAATATGGGACATAAATATAAAAAATGAAACTATTAGTACAATAATACCTTAATCTCATGGAAAATTTCTAAAAAAGTTATACTTTTCCCCCATAAAACAGAAAATATTTACCTTACCTCAAGAAACCATAAGATTCCTATAAAAATTAATAGAATACATAAATCATAAAGGTAAATGGGGACATTATTTTCATATCACTCTAACATTTACTATACTTATCAAGGCTATATAGGTAGAAACCTTTATTGTTACATTTTCGAATAACCACCACAGTATATTCCCTATATCTATTAGGACCAACCATACTGGTTAAATCTGTCTCATTACAAAATGCTTTGGAGATCTATAATAGGCTCACCCTCCCTTGGTTTATTATAGAACCATTTTTATTACAAATAATTATGAAAAGCCATAAAATATTAATAACATAATAATCATGCATGAATAAAAATTACATCTCCACTTCGGAACCACATTTCATTTCTATAACGCAACACAATCATAAATGAATACACTTTATTTTAAAATAAAAAATTAAAATCATAATGAAATCACAAAAATAATTATTATGAAATTAAATGGGTAAATTCCATTATTTTTTCTTATTTAAAAAATCATTCCTTTTTGATTTTATAAAAAATAGTTGAATGTTTATCTTTAAAAGACGTTTTTAAAAGAAATCTCTTTACATTGAGTCCGACTCATCACGTACAATATTTAAATTCGCGAATTATAAAAATTGTTACATTATTTCAGTTCATGATAATTTATTTAAATTTTTTTATTTTTTTTTAAATTGCTTGTTATCATGTTCTAAAAATTATTTAATTACTTATCTTCTTATCGGACGTTTTGACGATATTCCTTTTATTAGTCAAAAATGGATTTGGTATAATATCAATAGTCAAAGTGGTCATTAGTCCATAATTTCAATAATAATATTAATTACATTTCTATAAACTTATAGATCAGTTATAATTTTATATAAAACTATTATTTATGCTTATAAAAAATGAACTATTTTATAATTAGAGAGATGAAAAGTCGGGCATATGCATCATTAACATTTTCATTTTTCAATAAATATTTTGGGAAAATATAAGTATAATTTTACCTTTAATAATTTTTATAATATAATTAATATCATATTAATTATTTAAATATACTTATATATGTCATCCATGTGATGTGGTGATGAAAAACGAATCAAATCACTTCGTGGTGGTGGTAGTCCACACCTATGCATTAATGATGTTATCTTTTTTATGTTCATGGAATTGTATTAATATAAAAATAGATAATTCCATAATATTTATAAATAATTTATTTACATAATATATAAACATAAAATCAATTTTAATAACCAATCTCAGGATATGGTTAAGGAAAACTAATTATATCAATTCACAAAGTGGTAATCTAGAATATGCATGAACGATTAATTCTTTTCCTTTTTAATGGAAGTGAAAATATATTTTTTGGATGATAAAAAAATAATAAAATGTATGTGAATTCTGGATACTTGAGTTATTATTTTTTCATGGTTGAATGATATTATATGGAAGTGTAATAAGAAATAAATAGAAATACTTGATTAAAACAATACATCTTCTTAAAAAAACCTCCTTTTCTTAACAACTTAAGACCACTAAGCATGGTTTTATGCCTAAGGTAAGAACTCTATAATGTAGTTAGGGATTCATTTATGTTGTTTTGGTAGATCATTATAATTTTTATAGATTTTTATGTGTAAATAAAATAAAAGAAGATGAGACATTTTATAAAATATAAGAGGGGATCTCTTAGAATTCATCAAAATATTAAATTAATATAAATTAATTTTCTTTAAAAAATGGATTCAAAGTGAGTTAGTTTGATGATAGGATGAATATGGGTCTAAATACATTCATCCAATAAAAAATAAATATTATTTTAATATTTTTTAATCCTTATTTTCTCTAATCCCTTATTTAACCCTTTAAACTCTAATAGGGATATCAGGTAATTTGCACATCAAGGGTTAATATAAATTCTATAAAATTTTAACATAACCAAAAATAGATTATTGAGGAAATTTTCCACATTATAAAAAGAATATCCCAAAATTGAGTGTTTTAGAAATTTTATATCGTTTAATAAAATATTATTTACTTTAAAATAACATTATTGTAAATCTTGACAATATTCTTTACTTGACATTTTAAAAATATCATAAAAACCAGATAAATTCAGACCAATTATTATAAAACACCTCTAAAATTTCAATGCAGTCTATTAAATTCTTTTATTGAATTAATTATATAAAATAATACTTATTTTAAAGAAATTCAATCATATATATCATATATACATTAATTAAATAATGACTGAATCATCATTTTTTAATCCTTTAAAGAAAATATTTACTTCCAAAAAAATAAAAATCAATTTAAATGATGAAGATAAGAACTTTATCTATCAAAATAACTTTTATTGTCAAAGATACCATCAATTTAACAGTATATTTATAATGTGATAGTTCTTCAAACATAAGTATGACATCTTTGACTTTTATTTAAAATAAAATACTATAAAAGGTTTATCGTAACTAATGATCATCTAAGAGGACATAAAATTGGCTCAAGAATGATTTTGATCTAAAATAACACATCCAATTAAATCAATACAAGTGTTAGGGTATTTTTTTAAATATTTATAATATAATTTTTACCCTTAATTACGTGATTTACCCTAAATTGAACTAATAAAAATTAAAAAAGTTACAATTAATATTATTCAAAAATAAAAACATCCTATTAAATAAGTATTATTTTTTATTACTAATATAGAATTTTTTTAAAAAAAAATTATTAACCCTATGTGGAATAAATTAATTTAAAATTAATCTCGTCGATGAGTTGGAAAACTATAAATTAAAGATAAAATTTTCCAAATATTAAAATATGTTCACAGATATATTTAATGTGAAATTGATTCTAATGAACTAAATTGGGAAAAATGATATCATATTTTACTAATTATAATTTTCAAAAAAAAAACTTATAACTATTAATTATTTAGAAAACAATAGTTGTTTTCAATTAAAATTTAGTATTTTATCACTATTCATTAGAAAATTAAACCCTTCATAAAATACCAAGAATTAACCAAATTAAATTATTATATAAATATTTTAAAAATGAAGTCAAAATTTAAAATCTTAATTTTAATTTTTTTTGAAATTTTTATCTAATACAAGTGAACCATTAATAGACGATAAAACAACTTTTTAGACAAAATCAGTTTTTAAAGATCAAATTCAGTTTATTATATATTCTGTTGGACATAGTGTATGTTTAATTAAAAATATATATCTAATTCAAAAATATATATATAAAAATTAAAAGGTATAATTCTATCATTACCTGGGTCATTATAGAACGGCTTACAGTTGATGGGGTTCTCATGGTTTTCATCACCTTCTTAGCATGATGGATTGGTGGTGGAAGATAGTTACACAAAGGATTGGATGTGTTTTTTTATTCTTTTATCATTAGGATTACTGGCTGAAAATTACTTTTTTATTTTCCAAACACTATTAAGGGGTAGTGAGAACCCATGACATCAAGACTAAACAACAAAACAACAGTCTCCAACAGACAAAAACTCAAGATCAAAAACAATGCTCACTGTAAAAGTTAAGCTCCTCCCGATAACAAACTACCATAAAATCCAGAATCCAAAGTCTCGTCACAGCACAACAAGCAAACATGTGCCAAAGAACGGGCATGGTACTGATGGACAAAGCCATACCCTCTCAATCTTCTTGATTCCACAAAGCCATGAAACAGTGGAACCTCTTTTCCCTCATCCTCATCTGAAATGTCTTTTTGTAAGTTAAACATTGTAGAATCCCTTGAGCAGCTGCCTTCTGAGATAAAAACCAACATAACATCTAGAAACCAAAAATTATCGAGACATCAAATCCAAAATATAACAACTAAATGAGAAAACCTTAATGGGTAGAGCCATACAATCTCTCCCAAAGCAATCACCCTGAAGCCATCACTGCTGGAACTGAAGCCACAAGAACCATGCCGCGGCCATGAAGCGCCCATCGAACACATCTACTGCAACCCGAAACAGACGAGCCACAGGAGGAAGAAGGAACCAGTTGAAGAACAGGGCCCTCTAAGGTGACATCAATTCCGAAAAAACACCATCTGTGCACCACAAACAAAAATCCAGAACGATACCAAAGCTCCCCCTCTGAATCGCATAGTAGTAGACACCAGACCACACTGACATGCACCTGATGCCGAGAACTAGCCGAGACCAGATCCCAGGCCCAGAATCTGTCGCCAAGTCACATCAACATGCGCCCGATCCATGTCGAGATCCCGAAGCCGATGCTTTGCCACGCTGATGCCAAGCCAAGATCCAGCTGCCGGAAACTGATGCTGAGATCCAGACCACCGGAGCCCATGGATCCAAGATCCAAACCACGCCAACACCAAATCGCGAACCTGAAGCTTCAGCAGACCACACCGACGCTGATTGAGATTCTAGAGCGTCGATGCTGAGTCATTTAGACGCATCAGAGGTGGAAGGAGAAGGACATGACGGAGAAACCCTAGGCGCGCGAGAGAGAAAGGGGGTGACGCCGCTCGGAGGCCATTAGGATTATACTTATGTATTTATATTATACATCTAATGTAAATTTTGTTTTATTAAAAAACTTACACTATTTTTTATTCCTCGTGTTAATAATGAGTGATATTTGGGTTTTTTGTGGTTCGTTCTCTTATAGAAATCCATATTCGGTGACATGTCAGGTTGAACCTTGTTTCTTCGTTATGTATTCTCTATTTCTATAAAACACTAATAAATATAGAACTAATCATCCAATATTATATTTTATCAAAAACCTTATTGAAAAATTATATTCTTAGTTTTATTTAATTAAATATGAATCACATAATAATATATATTCTTAAACATAATAATAAATTATGAGTATTTGTATAAAATAAACAACATATATTTTTATATTAACATATTTTATTATTTTGATATTTCAATTCATACATACCAACTCAAAGACTTGTTTTAATATAATATTTAATATATTAAAAATAAAAAACCACAAAAATTTATAGGTACATCAATTTTGTTTTACTTAGGTGATGTGTGTGGAGAAATTTATCAATCATATTCATCTTAGTTATAGGAGAAATATATTAATTTCTTATATAGTTTCATTCCCTCTACTCATTAAATAAAATTTATCCACCTAATTTTAATTATTCTTATCGAGTGAATATAGGTGACTATATTCATAATATATTAATCATTTAAGATATAAAATATAATATAAAATATTCCAACTTTCTTAGACTATGCCACATTACTTATATTTCAAAAAACAAAATTATCCACTCATAAAATAAAATATCCCAACATGTATATAAATTAATCATGTATTCTCTATAAAATTCATCTCCCAAGTCCAATTGAATCTCAAATATTTTAAATGATTATGATATCAAAATTCGTCAAAAATTTCACTCTATGATTAACCCATTAATTTATTAATAAAATTTATACAAAGTATAAAACAAATGAATATATATCAAAATATCGAAAATTAGATTCATTTTACCATAAATATCATGGATCAATTTATCATTAAATCAAAAAATCAATTCAAATGTTATCAATACTATCTAAATCAAATTTCCATAAATAAATTGATCATTTTAACCTAAATATTAAAAATATAATTACCTTACTATTTTTTCATACCCCAATCATGTGTTCTACAATAATTATCCCCACATTATATACTTATAATAAAACTACTTTTCAAGGTTACCAATACAATATAATTTTATTTTCATATCCATTAATGATACAAAAATAGAGAAAAATACATTTATATTTAAAATATTTTACATATAATTTATAATATACAAGAATATCATTACTAAATATGACATACAACTGAAATTATATATAAGAATGAATCGTATTTTTTTTATTAATATTCAATCCTCACTACCATTTATATGAAAAAAGATAGTTATTTTTATATGATAACATGGATATTCATTGATTCTATGCCCCTTAAGAATGATCTGTTGTTTGGTTATAAGACATAGTGGTTTCAAGGTACACACCTTTCATAAATTAATTTATATGATCAAATTTGTAAAAAAAATACTAAAATTGAAAATGTTAATCAATAAAACTAGAGTAAATAATCATATGAATGTGAAATCTCAATCCTAACATGTCTAATCCAACTACACATTCTTCTTATCAATTGATATAATAAGTTCAATAAACATTTCATTATTTTAGGATGTCCTATACTTTTCAACCGAATAACATAAAATTATTTAGATAAAAATATATTATATGGTTTTGAAATATATTGTGACTGACTAGAGTATATCCCCAAGGATTATCCAATGAGGTTTGATGTTCGGAAACATTGTTGCACATTATGTGACGAGGGCGTTAAAACCCTACACACCGTTTTTATTTCTATTATCTCTAGTAACATTTGACATATCCTCTATCAAATTTTTGTTTGTTGAAATGGTTTTTATTCTCTATAATCAACACTATCTCTACTTTACCGAAATTTAAGGATGCTATCCTATACACTAACTAATCCCATGGACTTATTACTATAGTTTTGACTAAAGTTACCTTATCATAATCCATGTAATGTTACCTAATCATTCATAATGTTTTTTCTTTAACATTAATATTGTAATAAAAATAACATATAAATATTTGATGAAATTTATGATATTTAATTTATATTCAACCAATAACATCTTAACCTCTAAATTTATCTATAACCTACCCTAGTACCAACTGTAAAGGCCTATAAACATGACTGTCTCAATTAAATGATATTAAAAACTATTTAAACAAATTAAGTTCCTTATAACTCTTAAGATTATATTTTTAGTGAACTATGATAAAAATTTATATAACAAAATCCATTCCTTTTTCAATAAATTTAAATTTCTTCCACTATATACGAAACTACATGACTATTAAAAATTATACAACATATCCCACTATTTCTACCAACATGATACTCTTCTAGATTTATAATATATATTAATTTTATCTATCACTTGGGTAATGGAAACATAAGAAAGTGGAGTTATCTAATTTGTAGTATGGGTAAACAAAAGTGACATTCCTCAAAGATCATATGTTATTATAAGGTGAACATATGTTTATAATAAATAATATTATAAAAAATGAAGATATCATGAATCATGGAATATTTACTTGGATTTAATAATATATTTATCAATAGAGTGTGGAAACATTAGTTATTAACATGATCCATGAGAGGATAAGATATCAATAATAATAGGCATAAAACATTGAAATATTTCTCATATGGGACAATCAAATATAATGAAACCATATTTCAAGGAAACCAACCAAGACATTAATTACATTGTAGTCTTGAGATGACTACATGTGTTCCTTCATGGGAATGGGATAATACCACAATTTAAACATTGGTATGAGATAAAATATCATGTATAGCCCTTTGTCTTGGTATGAATCCACCCATGTACCCTATATTATTGGGATAAATCATCCCATTTAAACATTTGAATGGTATAAATCCTCTTGTGTACCCGAAGGATTGGTATAATGCCATAAATATAACCTTTGGCATGAGATATATCCTCCCATGTAACTATTTGAGATCATGAGATAAAAACATAAATGAAAGCATTAGAGGGTGATATAAGTTCACACCTATCGTCATCCAAACATATAGATTCCACATAAAATTATTATTAATAGCATAATAAACCCAAGGAATAGAATTGGGTTTCCTATCTTTTTTAAATGGATCTATATAAAAAATTAACTTGTAATTGAATAAATAATTAAAACATGATAAGTCCATGAATAATAAATGGGTATCTAATGACATAAAGTTACATTATAGGTAAATACTATTCAATGAATATATTAACGGACATGGTATTTACCCTATATTTTTTATCGATATATAGTTATATAAATAATTTTCCCTATCAATCATTATATTACATCTAGGAAAAAACCCTTCAATCAATAGAAAAAACAGTTTATTCATGGAGGGATGTTATTATAAAAAATATTAGTTTTATAAACTATCAATTCCAAAGAATAAAAGTGTATGTGGTGGTGAATTTACATGATAGAACATAAAATTCATAATTAATTCAATGAAATAAGTCAGATTGTATATTTTTAAGAGTATCATTGACCAAGAATAAGATGTATTAATGGTAAATGTTAGTGTTTGAATTTTTTGTGGTTTTAGATATATCACAATGAGAGTTAAGTATACACTAATCATTCAAAATCATTTTAAATGAAACATTTTATAAAAATATGATAATAATTATTCGTTTTATAAACTAAAAAATATGGGGGGATAATTTCTTACATAATAAAAATGGTAAATGGAATATATGTTCATAAAAAATAATATGTTAAATATTATATCAGATGACATTTTTAAAATTATCAAAAAATGAAAAGTTACTAGTCTTTTCAAATGTTTTTTCAATTTTCTTCATGAATTACAATAAAAAACATACTTGTAAAAAAGAAATCCACTATTGGATAATTTAAAATTACATAAAATATTGTTTAGAAAATTTTGAGCACAAAATGAAACCTATCATAATGTAAGAAAAATAACATATTTTAGATATTAAAAATATATTTTGAAGAATGGAATAGTAAAAATAAATGTATCAATGATTATTATTATAAAATTTGAATAAAAAATAACATATAATAATATATAAGGATGGGTGATCCAATGGAATGTGTAATAATAATTATTATAGTCCCGTGAATGAATATTCAGTAATCTAAAAGCCTTATAATAGGGGTAATAATTTGAACAAATAAAATTTTATTGAAATGAACTTATTCGGCATAGTTTTTACCATGAATAACAAAAATATATGATAAATATGTGTCAGTTTGTATTAATTAAACCACAAAATTAAATACATGGTTCACACAACATAAACATATCTCAATGGAAGGAATGTGAGGTGAAAACCCATTACATTTTTTAAGGCTTAGTTGAAATGTGCTCTACCATCCTTCAAAAAAATTTAAATATCTTAATCACCAATTTCATAACCTAATTTTTATAGATAATATTTTATAAGAATCATTTATAATATTTATCTAAATTACATTAGTTATTTTTTGTATATTTTCATCATCATGTGGGATAAATATTGATTATTTTGAACATGTTTCATAATATCCATGTCCCTATTTATTCTTCTCTAAATATTTATCAATCCCATATCATACAAGATTATAAAAGATTAGTCTCATTACTATTTATGATGATTGAATTTCATTTTTAGTAATTTTTAAAAAACCAACAACACGTTTAAAATAAATGAGATCAATATCTACTTTACCATAATAAAACCAATATAAAATCATTACTTACTTATTTATATCATATATTTAATGAAATTAAATTATCATAGTCTTATATTACATAAATTTAAACTATTTATCTATAGGATTTTCAAACTGACTCAAACTAGAATATACTATAATTATTGGAAGGGTATGGAGTGATTTTTATGTAATATCAGTATAATAGAAGACTAATGATATTATTTAATTTAATTATTGTGTTATATTATAAATTTAAAGGATTATAAGAATATGAAAACGTTTATAATGACATTTGATAGTATGAAAAAATATTTTCCCTTTTCGCTTCTCTTTTGAATGATTTTAATTACCTTAATTCTTTACCACCCATATTATTAACAAGTTATTAAATTCATCTTTATTGAACCATAATAAATATCATAAAAATCATATCTATCCACTGAAGCAATAATCATGACCATCAATGTACAGTTATAAAAGGATGAGAAGAAAAAAATCATTCGTTCTGTGGAGGCTGTTGCCCCATATATTCCTATGTGATGATTTCTTTTCCCATAGAATGTCGTAAATGAGTAATACAATTTTTCATATCAAAATATAAAATATTTTATAAATATAATACATTTATATTAATTTATGTATTAGGTAAATCATATTAATGTAAGTAATTAAAACAAAACATGTTGTGTGGTGGAGGTAGTAGCTATCACGACGCATAGAATGAAGTTTTAGTTTTTTAAATAGGAAAAGAGAAATGTGGTTAATAATTATAACATCATTAAAATAAGATACCATTATACTAATGGTATTGATTTTATATTTTAAATATTTTGTAATGGAATTTTTTGAAAAATATTATCACTTAACGAAATAGAAATGTTAATGGAGTGGTATGAAATATATTCCTCACTTCATGTCTTATAAACTTTTTAAAAGAGGTTATTCCTTTAATGGATATTATTTTGAGAAAACCAATATCTATTAATGGTGGTTTTGAATTTTTTAGAGTAGTTTGGGTAGTTTTTTTGAGAAAGTATGTGGTTTTTGTGGTGATGTGAGGTTATGAGAGGATTTCACCTTTTATATCTGTAAAGGGATGGTGTTTTTCTAAATTAACAAAAAAATTCAATAATGAAAAGTCACACTTAAGGAATGTTTCTCTAGAAATGGGAAATAATATTAGGTTTACAGAATACTGCTTATAATGTCATCAACCTATAATGAGTATATATTTACCTTGTAATTCATTGCAATATTTTATAAAATATTTATTATAGCCAATTATAGACACAATAATAAATTCCCTGCTTTAGTGAGAATGTAATTATTATTATTTAAATATTATTTAAATTTCATATAACATGAACATAGATTTTCTAAAATATTGGAATAAATCATAAATGAATTCTTATATGAGAAACATTAGACCATGGTAGCATCTAGATCATTGATATACATTTGGAAAAAGCTTAATTTAGTTGGTATTATATCTTTGGATAAGACATCACTTCGTGGGTTCATTATTTGAATTAAATAATTAAATTAATTCATTTAGTAACCTAGAACAAATTTCCACTATATATATCATGTTATGTTGAATAATTAGGTTAATCAATATAACTTTGGGATCATTTAGAGGAGGTTAAACTATTTTGTGTTGAAATATCCATATCAGATGACGACTGACTATGGGATCGAGGTGGTTTGATGAATAAGGAATGCAGCTGATCCTCCCAATCAGTAACAGAATAACTATTCACAAATGAATAATCCAATATTGAGTTAGGGATCAAAAATTATATTTTCCTTTAATGATTAAAAAATTTATCATGATATACATTATTATTATTTGATCTGCATCTAATTTAACCCTTCACATGAGAATGTGTATCAAAATAAATTATTCATAAGATTTATTATTGATTATTCTTGGAAATCACTACTTAAATTCCCCATGTTTTTTATCATTGATAAATTATGCTTGAGAAATGATTTTTTACCTTATTTCTGGTGCCTTTCCCCCACATGTTCACTGCGATCTTCAATATCTAACCACGAGCTCATTATTTGACTATAATCTGGCAGGTCAGAGGGTGTTCAGACCCCAATATTCAATTTGGACGTGAACCCAAAAACCATAATAGTGATTTGAGGTTGAATTAAATAATATTGATAATAGGGTGATGGATTTTTATATATTGTGTTTGAAGTGGATATTCAGTCATCATAGAAGGAATATGAGGTCTGTGGAGGCTTTACGAGGATCCATGGAAATCCAATTTCCTTCTAGTAGAGGGTCGAAGTCGATGGATAATAGAGTTTTCCACTAATTATTGGTTGTAAAATGGAGAGGATTGTTGTCTCAATGCAAGCTATGGAAATCGTGTGAGGAGTTCCTTAAATTATTTTAAAAAATCTGACTATACACCAAGGAGATTGAAGAACATATGAACTATAGTCCCCTGGACATAGTTTTTTTACACTGAGATTTTTTTAATAAATAGTTTTATTTAAATTATTTTAATTATTCAATTTATTATGTTACCCAAAATCATATGTTTAAATAAAATTTATAATATTTTATTTATGTTATAACATAGCAATAAAATTGGTGTGAATAAGTATTAAAAAATAATTAATATAAATAATATATTTTTATAACTCAATATGAAGGTTTTAGAATGTTCTTAAAAAAATTTACAATTTTTTTAAAAAACATTATTCATGAAAGATTATATGGTTCCTTAAAAATGATTTTTCTAATTTTTATAGGAATTATTGAAAGTTAATTTGAAAAATTAACTTCAAATTTTAATTTGGAATTTAAAAATTATATTAACAATATTTTTATATAATTTTCATAAAACATTTTTATTTTCAAGGTATAGTGAAAATAATGATTTTTATTAAAAAAAATTATTTATTTTAATGTTGTTACAATGTAAAAATATTAATTTTATTTGTTTTAAATTAAAATTTGTTCATGTTTATCTAATATAATCCAATTATGGTTTTTTAATATGATTTTGTACATGAAATTGTTATAGTAATATATTATGTTTTAAAATTTCATTTTCTGAAAAAATGATATTCATGGTGTTTTACCAGATTTATTTATTGAAAATTTATTAAAAATAAAGAATTTGAATTTTAAAAAATGGATAAAAATTTAGATTCATAATTTAAATCTTTAGTGAATAGTCCCCTTTATTTTTTTCCAATATGAATAGTTATCTTGGTAAATTTTTTTACCACGGTAAAGAGTAAATTGGGTAATTTTGGTTAAAAATAAAATGATAAAAACTATAAAGTCACTCTAACACATGAACATATATTATTGGATGAATATAATTCGACCATTAACACCTCCGGATCAATATCATGTTGTTTAAAATTCTTTTTTACATAAAAATTAATTATATAATATTTAAATTAAGGAATGTTAAAAAAATGTCACTTCCATCGTCTTAAATATACATTATGTGTCCACATTGGAAGAAAGGGATGTTATGACTGAATATAAAAGTAAATTTTTACTTAATTAACATATTTCCATGAAAAAAATTTATTTTTTTATTTTTGGGCCACTTAAATCATATTTTGAAATTTATAATAATCTCTTTAACAAACATTAAAAGATGTGACATTCATGTTCCAAATACTATTTAATATTTATTTGAGGGATAGAAAGGTACACTCTACAGTAAATATTCTTTTGAAATATAGAAGATTTAAATTTATCATGGTGATTTATTAATTTTTAGTAACAAAATATGTATATTAAATAATTATACAACACTGATTTAGTTATTATTTTATTAATGTAAATATTAAAAAATTGTTATTAAAAATATTAAAATAAATATAATTTTACATACTTGATGTGATTAGTGAATTTAAAAGATTATCTTGGACTATTATTAATATAAAAAACAACTATCATAGATAAATTGTTATCTTGATATTTTTAATGGTCCCTCTATTAAATTGTGTCATAATTTAGACTATTGACATTTTCTCCAAATTATATAATATTGAATTTTTTCAAAACTATAAAACGATATTAAAAAGAATATTAAACTCTCATATATGTCATAAATTCTTCATATACACTCTAATTTCAATCATATAAATTTAAATTAAAACATTTTAATTTTGAATATTTTGTTACCATAGATAAAAGTATAAGATTAACTAAGGATTATTTAAAATGATAAGGTTTTAAATAATACCAAACAATGTATAAAAAATTACATTATAATATTACAACTATATATCATATTATATTCAGATCCAAATATTTTTGGGAGTATTTGGATTGATATTTAATATATTATAAAGTAATATTTCTAAAATTACAAAAGCGTATGTCACCACAATTATAATGAGAATATCCAACCTCACTTATTCACATCACATTGGGCCTTCATATATATCCATACTCTTCCTATTTATCTTCTCAAAATCCCTAGAAAAATATTAATGTTTCTTTTATATTCAAATGACCAACCCTAGTGTTCCAAAGTGTAGATCAAAAGAATGTTTACAGAAGAATATGTAATCGTCTTTAATAACTCTTTTCAAGATTATTTATTCTTTAATTTCCTCTTCATGTGTTGTTTCCATTATTAATTAAAAAATATAGTATAAAAAATATTATTAGTTGTAATTATGATTATGTAACAACCATATTATATCGTTTATCCATCCTATGACATATGAAATAACCATCCATTTATATGTACCACATACTATCTCCACATCATAGTGTAATAATTTTTCCCTTAACACTTAACATGGATTGGTAAAACGATAAAAATAACACCTATGTATAAAAATTATAACATGAGAATTTTTTAGGAAAATATATATACAATCCACAC
Organism: Viscum album; assembly: GCA_963277665.1. NCBI lineage: Eukaryota > Viridiplantae > Streptophyta > Magnoliopsida > Santalales > Viscaceae > Viscum > Viscum album. Next base: position 193,211,940 of record OY728126.1, read on the forward strand.
TCTTACCATTTTACCATTAAAGGAATGATAACATCACTCGTGTGTATGTACGTACTACCATCTTTATTTTGTTATGAAATTTATTTTTTTCATATACACGCATCAAGAGTGTTTATATAAATGAATTTAATAAATAAATATGGTATATTTTAATTTAATATAATTTTGGAAATGATATAACTCTATCTAATTCAAAATAACTAAGGCTATTTAGATAAAATATGAATATGAAAATGTAGCAGTTAACAACTGAAAGAAGGGTAATAATGAAATATTATTAACAAACAAGTGATAAAATTATATAATAGGATCGTATATGATTTCATAAATACAAATATGGATCTAGAATAAGTTAATAATATCCATAAAACCATTTTAAAGGATAATTATAAAGGTATTAATGAAACTAGACAAATGGAAAGGGTTTATTTCAAAATTACTTTATTATTTGATATTATTTATATTTATATATCTTATGGTGAATATTTCTCATCCAAGTCCATGTTTCTGAAAATTATATTCAATTTTTTACTATCCTTATAATTTTTTTTAGTTTCTATTTTACCCACTTTTATATTTTTAATAAATGGTTTGAAATGAATTGTTTTGTCATTTTTTAAATATGGTTCTTTGTGACATTTCTCGAAAAGTATGAAAGCAATGTTTTCTCACTTTTATGGAGAGAATAGAATTTATGATTTCTGGAAACATTAATGTTTGGAATATTCTTTTACAGTATTACAATGCCCTATTCAATGAAAAATTCCCATTTTTAATTTTATGTATAAAAAATATTTTTTAAATGGAAATGATATCTTTTGAAAGAATTATTTCAAGTGATATTTAAAAATCCTTTTCCATTGAAGAAAATGTTATATTGTTTTTATTATGATTTAATCATGATATGAACCAATGAAACCATTATTATTCTTTATATGAATTTTTTACTTTATTATGGATTAATGTTAATGAATTATATTTATTTTCTATGGGTTATGTTATAGAGAAATAATTATGAAACCTTTTTATTTATAATAGTTATGATACAATAAATGATTTATATTGTTATGGAACTAATATTTATGGTTTTTATTATGTTCTTGGTGGGATATATATATCCCTCTATTTAATTTTTTAAATATTTATATCTAATGAGATTGGAAAGGCAAGAATTAGTAGGGAACCTCGTTCAGAAATAGATGATTTTAGTCAGTAATAAATCTAATTTAGTAATACAGATCTAGAAGGAGGAGTGAACTCAATTCAGTAAATAAATATTTTCAATATAATGTCTTTACAGGGGACCCTTTACGAATATTAAAATTATTTCTATGATTATTTGTTTTCCACAATTTCAATTCTTATATTATAGTATCCTGTATTATGATCATTAAAAGTTGATCCTTGATATTGTGGGTATACTTTTCAGAATTTATTGTCATGCTCTTCTTACATTATAATAATGTTATCACCCTTGATTACAATTATTGATAATTTGATCTCACCCTTTTCATATGATTCATTTTCCCATGATCTGAATAAAGGTATTTAGTATAACGTGGCATAGGGGTTTCTTGTTATGAAGAAATAAGAAAGCGATGTTTTCGATGTTTTAGGAATAAGTTGTTTACTTTTTCAAGTTTCCAAAGAAACTAAACATATATGGTTCTTACATGTTTATGATATATTATGTGATTAATATTATTCTATATATATTTAATATCTATATACAAAATTTATGGGGCATTATAGTTGGTATCATATTCATGTTTAGTAAATCATTACAAATTAAAATGTGAAAACTATATTAAGAACAATTAGGATAAGTCTAAATATAGGATAAAATACTAGAATTTGGTTATAATCATAAATGACATAATATAAAACCATATTTATCCTAAATTGAATTTTTTATGTAATTTCCATTGATTATGTGTTTTTTCCACTATGATTATTGTTTCTCACACTATGGTTTTTATTTGAAATTAATTTTTAAAACCCAAATTAATCATGTTAAAGGATAATGTGATAGAAAATGAACATATTTTTATCCTGAGAAACACATTCTTATTGGTTCTAGAATGAAAAATATCATTACTATGTTCACAAAAATTTCTAAAACTCTGAAACTTGAAGAAATTTCAAATAAGAAAACAAGGGAACAACATTTTATTGAGTCCTCCATGATGCAGTGTCCACCATCTTCTAGTGGGACTTCTGATCCACTAATGGATGAACAATGGATTGCTGACACTAATGAGTTATTTTTCATTCTCTAATATTAAAACATTAGAAATCTGTTTTGTAAGTCTATTGTTAGAATGGTGAAGTTGATCAATAGTATGATCTCATCAAGAATACTAGTAAATTACATAAAATTTAATCCTTGTTTAGGGAAAAGTTTATGAACTTATTTTTTAATATGTAAAATCTTTGTATTCATCATATTAAGGTAGAAAAGGAGTTTATTGAGCTTAATAAAATCAATGATTAATCAACTGAAACCATTGAATAAAATTTTACAAGACTACCATGGTATCTTCTAGAATTATCATCCTACATGAATTTAAGGTTGACCGATTATTCAGTGGTCTAAATTGAATAATTTTTAAGGAGTTATCAATGATAGACATTAATATTTTTAAGGAAATCGTTTGATGTGCTCTCAAGGTTGAGATGTATACGTGATTTACCTATTAATCTTATTAGTGTGATAAGAAATAAAATATGGAATTCCAAGGAAAATCATAAAACCATAGTGAAAATAAGAGGAGATTTACATTTTTCTAAAATTGTGGAATGGAAAATGAAAAATCATTCTTTAGGGGACAAGTAAATGTTATAATATTTGGAAATATGTTCAAGAAGAAATTGACCAGAAATTTGATTGCAAAAAGATAGATAATAATGAAAATAGAAAGAAGGGTGAAAAAATGCACCTACAACACTTCAATAATCAATGTGAAAGGTAAATGGGAATTATTCAAAATAATTCCAAAACCAATGTGTTATTGATGATGGTTAATGACATCATCCTATTATTTCCAATGAGAAAAGAAAATTGCATGCGATAATTACTGATGATTTGGAGTATGAAAATGAACTAGTGGAATTCATAGTTACTATCCAATCTTATAAAGATAATATTTAATTTTATTTTTGATCCAACCAATCTTTTATTTTTAATTATTTTTATAAGGGTTTAGAAATATAACCTCAACAATTAAATGTTTAGTTATCTTTGGAAACTCATAATGGTGCAATGGTCTCATCATAAGATTATGCTTCTATGGTTGAACTTTGTGGGAAATTGAATCATTCAAATATTGTGACCAGTACTTTAGTATAATTTGACGTGATTATTGTAATGTATTGGATTTTTATATATGGATTTCATAACAATTTCTAGGGATGGGGAGTCACATTTAATATTCTGAGTGAATCGACAATCATCTATCAAGGAACTGATGAATATGAACTTCCAATTGAAATTAATTCCATCCTGTGCTTATTATTTTCATTAAAAGAAGGTTATCTATCTTATATGGATGGTGAGAAAGACAGTATTAAGGATAAACCTATTGTATAAGTGTTTTTTATGTATTACGGAAATAATTGTTATGTCTTCCACAAAATTGTGATGTTGAGTTTTCAATAGAACTCATAACTAGTAATATTCATATTTTAAAGACTTAGTGTAGGATAAACCTAATTGACTTGTTGTAATTCATGAAGAAAATCCTAGAAAATCTTAAAAATGGATTCATATTCCCTTGTACATCACCATATGGTACACCTATTATTTTTTGCGAAGAAGATAGACAAATAAATGTGATGTTATAATGAATATCCAGAACATAAAAACATCATTATCATAAACTAATATCCTCTCTCCCATATTGATGAATTGTTATATCAACTATGTGGAGCTCTATAGTTTTATAAGACTGATCTTCATTCTGTATATCAGTAATTGAGAGTAAAGAATGAGGATATAGTAAATATGAATTCTTGTATAAGGTATGAACATAATGAGATTACAGGGATGCCATTATGTCTTACTAATGTGTCTTGTATATTCATGGATTTAGTGAATAGGTTATTTAGAGAATATATTGATCTATTTGTGGTAGTAATTATAGATTATAATCTTTTATAATATATGAGAAACAAAGAACATGAAGATCACACGAAGATCTCATTAAAGACCCAGAGAAAGAAGAATCTTTATGAAAAAATAACCATGTGTTAATGCTAGCATCAAAATGTTCCATTTTTGGGCCACATATTCTCATGTTAGGTAACATATTTGGATCCAAAAAATATTGATGTTTTTAGAAGTTGTCTATAGAAAAATAACCATGTGTTAAATATTTCTCGCGATAATCTAATTCACACAATAAGATGATTCATAAAGTATTTATATTCATGTGGATGGAGGAATGTGAATAAAATTTCAAGGAGTTGAAAATATGGTTAGTTAATTAATCTATGGTCATGCTACCATATAGCAAATAAAGTATTATGATCTATAGTGATTCATCCATGAAGGGTATAAGATGGGTTTTCACGTAAAATGGTATGGTGATATCTTCTGCTTCATAGAAATTAAAAATCCATGATCCAAATTCCCAAACATATGATTCAGAGAAATATTTGGTAGTTATTGAATTGAAAATATGGAGGCATTATCTTTGTGGAACGGGTGTTCCATATAGACCAATGACAGAGGTTTAAAGTATATTTTCACTCCGAATGAGTGGAATATACACCAATGAAGATGGTTTCAGTTTATTATTGATTATGAAGTCTCAATACATTACCACCTTGGGAGAGTGAACAAGATAAAAATAATTTAACTCAAAAGGATCATTCTATCTTATCTAGGATGAGGATAAAAAATAACCAATATTTATTGACTTATAATGGATGTATTTGGAATTTTTAATGTATGGGGAAAACATCACTATGAACAAATGAATGTTCAACCATATATGGAATTGAAGATTATGGAGGCACATAAGGAAAATGTAGAGCTATAAATGAAGATATTTTCTTTATTTCCACTATTATTATGATGGAATAATAAGATTTTAGAATCTCGTTTATATCCCAACCATACTAGATTTAAAGAAAGAGTTATTTAATGAGGCTCATAGTTTATCACTAGAAATTCATCATTGAATCCCAGAGATGTATATGGACTTGAAGGAGTATTTCTGGTAGGATGACATCGAGAATTATATTTCAAAATATATATCTCAGTTATTTGTTTTTTAAGAAGTTAATGCTGACAGAAAAAATTCTAAGGGGATGTTACAACCAATACCCTTACTCGAACGGATATGGGTAAACATCACCCTTGATATTTTCATGGTACATTATAAAACATCAATAAACCATAATGTTATATGGGATATTTTTTATCGGCTTATAATGTATTCACACTTCATTGATACCATATATGATTTATCTCTTAATCATATTATCAAAATAAATATTATGAATGTGGTGAGATTTCTTAGAGTACCAATTTCTATTATATCTGATCGTGACACAAGTTTCACCTTGATGTTTTATAGAAGTCTCTAGCATGCTCTATATATAGTGTTTATTTCCGAACTACTTATCACTCTCAGATAGATGGTCAATATGAGACGACAATTCAATCTCTTAAAGGGTTGTTGAGAGATGTCTCTAAATATTTCCAAGGATGTATGGATCAAAACATTACTTTTGTAATAGTTTCTTATACCAATAGATTTAACACCAATATTCAGATGGCTCATTATGAATCCCTCTATGGTAATATGTGATTAAATCCAACATTTTGGATTGAATTTTTGGAAGTAAATATATTTTTAGTTGATCATTTTGAGTAAATAGAAGAGTAGGTTATATTTATTCAACATCTAGAAGATCATCATAGAGTTGAAAAAAAATGTTATACTGACTATAAAAAAAGAACAACATTTTACATAGCTTGACAATGTATTCCTACAAATATCTCCACGGAAAAGTGTGATTAGATTTTTAATGATGGGAAAGCTATTCCTTAGGTATATTAGTACTTTTTAAATTCATGTTCATGTTGGGAAGGTAGCTTATTGATTGATGCTTACACCGAATCTTTCTCAATTAAATGATGATTCCATATATCCCTCATGAAGATGTATATAATTGATCCATCACATTTTATAAACTCATAAGTTGTACCACTGGAGAAAGATCATTGCAATAAAGAGAAATCAGAATAGATTCTGGATTGTAGAGACAAAGATCTAAAGAATAAGAATACTCCCTTAGTAAATGTTCTATGGTAAAACCACTAATGGGAGGAAGTTCTGTGGGAACCTGAATATGTGATGTGGTAGTAGAACCCTCATCTATTTATATTAGAGTTACAAATTTCAAGGGTGTAATTCATTTTAAGGTTTGTTTAATGTAACACAAGGATATTCTCAATAAATATTTCTCTTTAAATAATTGTAATTTTTCAATAGCGTGTGTTGCAAGAAAATGTGTGTTTAAATAAAATATGTAATATTATATATCCCTTAAAACCTAGCCATTAAATTTTCATGAATAAATTTGAAAAATAATTTTATGAAAAAATATTAATTTTTAAATAAATATGAATGTATTGGTTTACATATAGAAAATTATTACAAAAGTTTTATTAAAATTACATTATTTTTCAAAATAATTACGATTCCCTCATAAATGGGTTGTTTACTTTTTATATAAATTATAGAAACCAAATTTTAAAAAATTATTTTCATTTTTTAATTTTTAACATCAAAATTAAAATAATATTATTTTAATATAATTTTATTAAAACATTTATTTTTTTAAGGAATAAAGAAAACAATAATTTTTATTAAAATTGAATTCTCTTTTAAATTAATTAAAAAGAACTAATTAGATATTATATTGGTTTTATATTTTAAATATTAAATTTATATAAAAAATATAAAATTATTTTTTATGAAAGTGATTTTATACAAGAATTTATTATAAAAAATATTATTCTATAAAACGGGAATTTTCTGGAAAACTAGTTTTTCATTGAATTTTAACTGTTTAATATAAAATTAAATTAAGAAAGTTCTTTATTTTTAAATTTATTATAGTTGATACTAAATTTATATTCATAATTTATAAATTCATTGAATATTTATCTTTTGTTTGCGGCCAATATGAATTGTATCCTTGGTAATTTTTGGTAATACAATAATGGGTAAAGTGGTTACTTTTGTTTAAAAATTAAATTACAAGGGCTATAAAATTACCCTAACACATTACAAAATTTAATTGGATAAAGATAATTCTAACCTTAATAATTAAATTTCTTACTTACGTTTTTAGGGGATACTTTCCATGAAAATGGCTTATATAGTATTTAAATTAATTAATTAAAACCATGCCACTTTCTTTGTTTTAAATATCTCGTATGTGTCCACATGGGAAAAATGATTGTTATTAATTAATATAAATATAAATATCTAACTTCATAAACATAATTTTATGATAAAAAAATTTTCTTTTCCTTTTTCCCATTAGATGGGAAAATGATATTTAAATATTTAATTTAATAAATAATTAACGATGTCACATTAATGTTTTAAATACTATATCATTTTCTTAATCTATAATTACCCAAAATGTATAATCAATTATAAATATTATTATAAAATATAGAGTATTTTTATTCATCATGGTATTTTCTTTCAAATTGTAATGAATAGATATGTATACTAAATAATTATGCTACACTGATGTATTATTTATTTTATTAAAGGAATGATCAATTAAATAGAATCAAAAATACTAAAATAAGAACAATTTGAGATAATTAATGTTATCAACATAATTTCTTGATTTCCATTTCATCTTCTAGATATATCAAAATACATTTTTTTATGTAAATGTGTTATATTTCATTTTTTAAAGCCCAAGTAATTAATATTATCAAAATTGGTAGAAATGATTTTTTTTATCGAAAATATATTTTATAAAATTATTTAAACATAAAAAAATATACAGGAAAAAATTAAATAATGGTCTAAAATATGATAAATTTTTCATATATGGTCTAATTTATATCACATCAGTAAAACATACAACTTTTTAATATTGAAAACAATGTTACAATAGTTAAAATTAAAAAAGGTTAAATAAGTGTTTATCAAAATGAAAAGGTATAAATAATAAAAAAACATATCAGAAATATATTCGTGGTTTACATTAAAAACATATATAATAATATTTATGAATAAATTTATCTTCTTAAGGTAATTCAATTGAGATCGAATTTCTTATAAATTAATATTTTTTAAATTCTACAAGATCCCATTACCACAATTATAAAATAGAACCACCTCCCTTAGATATTCACATCACATTGATCCTACAATATCATCCATACTCTAAAAAATTGTATTCTCAACATTCTTATACACATTATAGTGCTTCTGGTATTCTCAAAAGACCAACCGAATTGCCACTAAGGGGAGATCTAAAGAATGATCACCAAACAATATTTAATCATCTTTACCACCTATTTCAGGAATATTTATTCTTCTACTCACTCATCATTTGTGATCATAAATATAAATTGACAAACATAGTTTCACATATATTTTTATGATTTTATCAAGATTATTTAACACCATATTCTACCTTTTATCTATCCTATGAAAAACAAAATCACCATGCGTGTGTACGTATAGTTTACGATCTCCATGTTGTGGTGTAATCTGCTTGTCTATCACCACTTTACATGGATGGATATACTAATGGAGATAATAGATATTTATAATAATGACATCATTATATTTATTCCAAAAATATATATACCATCCACTTATTTATCCTTTTACCATTAAGGGGATAATATCATTGCTCTTGTGTATGCACGACCTACTGTCTCTACGTTGTGATGTGATTCATTTTTCCATGATCACCATTCATTAATGGTTATATAAATGAAAATAATGATTAAATAGTATATATATTACTTTAATATCATTCCTGAAATGATGGAACTATATCCTATTAATAGGGACTATGACTTATAAAATAAAACATGCATAATAAAATGCAGTAGTTAACACCTGAAATAAGTGGAGTAATGAAATATTTTTAACAAATTGGTGATTATATGATATAAGAGGTTCATATGTGAAATAATAAATAAGAATAATATTATGGAATAATTAAATGAAATTATCTAAACAATTATAAAATAATTTCATATATGTATAAAGGAAATCAGACATATACTAAGGGTTTATTTCATAATCATGTTATTAGTTGACATTGTTTATATTTTGGTATCCTATATAGAATATTTCTCATCCATGATAGTGTTTCCTAAAAATTATTTCTATAATTTTTATAATATTATTACTCAATTTTTTATAATAATTTTTCATAATTTTTAAATTTTTACTGAATAATATGATGGAATTTGTTTCTATTTTTCAGAGAAGGGTCTTTGTGACTTTTTCGAAAAAATTACTAAATGAATTTTTTTATCCTATATAGAATAAAAATATTTTTATTATTTCAGGATTTTATAATTTCATGAACCTTAGACAATAATATTTCAAGGTTCCTCTCAAATAAAATTATTTCCTTTATAATTTCACAGCTACAAAAAATGTTTTGAAAATGAAAATTATATTTTTCATTAAGAATTATTTCATGTGATCTCTCAAAATAATTTTCCATATTAGAAAATGTTATTTGATTATTCTTATGTTTTATAAGGGAAATATTCCAATGATAACATTCTCATTATTTCCCATAATATTTTATGTTTATGATGGTTTTATTTTTATTAATTATGTTTCTTTTCCATAATTTATGTGTTGATGAAATATTAAGGAAGATCCGCACTTTTTCATTTTCTAATATGATGAATTATTTATGTGGATATGCCACATATGTGTGTGGGTCTCATTATGTTATGGGTGATATCTATATCTCTCTCCAATTAAATCGGTAAATATTTATATCTCATGAGATATACAGGTCTAGAATGGGACATGAACCTGATTTAGAAATAAAGGACTGTATGAGAAGTAATATTGGTTCAAAACTACAGGGCCAAAATTAAGAGAGAAATCAGTTCAGTAAAGTACTTTTTCCCTTATAATGGACATGGAATTGATTCTTGAATAATTTAAAATTGACTTTCTATTGTTATATTTCTTCCACAATTTTATTACTTATGTTATAATCCCATGAATTGATTTATTTATATGTTGATCTTTGATTTTCATGGTATACTTTTCAAAAGTTATTTTAATTTTTTTATTCCATTATGTGTTTGTTACCACCATTTATTACCCCAAATAGGAATCAGAAAATGAAATTTTATTATGTTTCTCTTCCCTGGGGTATTAATAGTGTAAATATATAAGATTTGTCAAAAGGGGTTATTTTTATAATGGAATAAGTGGGAGATGATGAAGGTGTTTAATGAATCTGTTATTTATGCTTCCAAGTTTTCAAGGACACTATTAATATATGGTTCTTGCATGGATTAGTTATTCTATGTAATTAATATACCTCTATTTATATGTAATATGCATGTATGAGAATTATTGGTATTTATAGTGTCTAGGGTTTCCTAGTCACTTAAACATCACATGATGATTCGGACACCCACAAAACATGTGATCCATTGATGGTGGCCCATAATGTACTCTAGGAGTACACATACATAGACATGGCTAGTCACTTGATATGTTCTATAACATGAAAAGTGTAAACTAGATTGATTAGGAGAACATGGATTTTCCCTAGGAGGATAAGACATGCCCTATGGTAGCCTTACATGTCATGTCGTACTATATAGACAATGATTTTTTTAATGAAGAGTTCATAGTATGCATGTCAGGTGAGGAAAAATGCCATGTAGAACCCCTGAAACACCATATAGATATTTATGAATATTCTTACACCTATATATCCTTCGTTTTAAGTTTTTTCATAAGAGTATCCTATCATAAGGGGTTTTTCATGTAGAAAATGTTGTTTACCTTTTAATTCTATTTATAGAAATGATAAGTGATGTTTCTAGAATGTTATTTCCATAGATAGTGTACAAATATGATAGTGATCCAGATGGATCATCAGGTAGGGTATGTGGATGGTACACCCATATACATTCGATAATGGTTTTATTTTAAGAATAAATTTTGTATAAAAGATAGGTTTCATATCCTATCTATTGAAAACCTATAGATGTACTTAAGGCATGTGTCTTGTACCTATTTATTAGAACTATCATATTGTATCACGACATGAGTCCTATAACTATTTAGTGGATCCCGCTTATTATATCGGGGCAACTGTTCTCTACCAAATGAGTGGAACCCACTTGTTGTATCAGGGAAAAATCCCTCTACTAATTCAGTGGAACCCAAAAAAAATTAATCAAGAAAGGGTCCACTATCTAATTAGTGGAACCCTCATCTTGTATCATTTTAGTGTTACTCTATCTACTTAGTGGAAACATCATGATTTATCATGGAAAGTGTCATTTAACTATTGAGTAGAACCCTACAATGGTATCAGGTCTTGTGTTCTCCCTCTAATGTGTGAAACTCTCTTATCATTTCATGTAATATGTCCTCTATCTATAGAGTTGAACACTCCATTCATATTAGGGTGTGGTTCATCTACCTATTTTGTGGAACCCTCCTATTATATCAGAGATTTTTTCCTCTACCAACTAAGTGGAATTCTCATGTTTTATGAGGGAATGATACATCCACCTAATGTGTTGAAACCTCCTCTGGTATTAGGATATGGGTCATCTACCAACTATGTTAAACCCACCTATTACGCTACGACATGGGTACTCTACATATATATTTTGTCTCTTTGACTATACAGTATAGTGGAAAGGTGTGTTTCCACGCAATTACTTCTTTGGGTATTCACATGAGAATCTAGTCAACAATAATGGACCACTTTAATCTTTTGGTAGAATAATCATCCTATGATGGACTATGAGATGAAGATCCAATTTCCCTATCACATGGTATTTTAATGATAATATAACCTTTTTTGGGATTCATTTCCATATTAATTTTGGTTTAGATGAAAACATCTATCATATCTTCTACTTCTCCCACTTCAATTTTTGGGGCGCACTAATGGGTACGTATATACTAACCCATTAATGGGAATTTATCACATGTGTCTTATAATATGATGACATTGAATAGTTCAGAATATATTTTTGAGTAACATATGGATATCCAAGTTCATTATAGTTCCCATACCCTTTTACCCATATTATTACATGATTTCCAGAATACATAACAATTAAATGCAAACCAAGAGTCATAAAGTCTAGTTCAATTGGAAGATTACATACATAATTCAAAAAAACATGGAAACAAAATAAAAATTTTAATATTTAATATTCATATTGAGATCATACCTTCCATTGAGCCCTTATATCTTCATATGATAACATGAGGAATACATGAACAAAGGGTTGAGCTAAAAAGACTGGTAAGGGAATATACATATGAATAAATCATAACACATGGGTTATAAAGAATAACATGATGACATAAAAACATGGAACATGAATAAATAAAAATAAGAATAAAATTTATAATGTGGAATCATATAAACATGGAATCATATATATGTGGCTGTAACATAAAAAATGACTTAAGCATGTGTCAAGGCTTATTGCACACGGATAATTAGTCAAGGCTATCCACCAAGATCGTTGCAAAAGAAGTCTCATGAGTCAAAACATTATCCAATTTATTTAGGAACTATCTAGGTACACCCATAATAACCTATTTATTTGTATATTTTACACATATAGAATAATACATAAGTAATCAAATATAATCATAAGAGTTACCCGTGGAACAAATTTGGAATCATAATCATTTTAAAAGGCATATCAAGATTGGAATATTACAATTGTTACCATATAAGGATGGATATAAATAATATATGGTAATTCATAAGGGAATAAAGGAATATATCATGATGTTTTATGTCAACCTAAACATAAAATAGTGTTTATGGAATTTAGTAATAAATCATTTTAGTATAGTTAAATGTAATATATTAATGATTCTTGAAAATGGAAAATAAATAATTGATTTTATAAAACTACAGTTGAAAATATAAGGATTTTCATGATAAAATGAGTAACTATATAAAAATATTGGAGTATTAAAATTGAAATAGAATTTAACATGAAAAATGGAATGAAATCAAGATTTTTTCTATTACTAGGCTTTCATATTGGGAAGAATTGAAAAGGGTTCCTTTTTAAAACTTGTATTTCCCCATCAAAGAGGGATGATGCGACATGGATAAATAAATTAGAACATATAAAATGCGTGTATAATATGTAAATAAAATTAAATAATCATTATATGGTTATCGATAGTGAAAAAGAAACCCTAGGTAAAAATAGACGTTCAGAAATGATCATTTAGATTATGTTAGAAACGGTTCAACACTTGATCTTAATTTCCTGAATAAAAAGAATAGATTCATTAATTAATTATAAAAGAAAATTCTACACATGTAATTGATTTATTAAAATTATATTACGTTTATTTATGGATTTTTTATGAGTTATATTGTACAATTTTATCGATCGAGAGTGTTTGTTTTATTAGTTTTCATTACTAGTTCACCTATATTTGAGTATGGAAGTTCATGTAGAATAGGTATAATTAACCAAAATTGAAATTAACTTTTATTAATAATAAAATATAAGTGTAATTGGTATAATATATTATTATTATTTTTACATGCTGATGAATCATTAGAAAAAAAATTTAATTATAATAATTTAGATTAATTTTAGCAGTTTCTCAATAACAACAAACTAGTTTTGATATATTATTTAATATCATGTATATATAATGGTTTAAGAACATTAAATAAGATACAATGCATATTTAATAATCTAGTTTAACCATAAAATGGTTTCAAGACTATCCTTGAATATAGAAATAGAAATTTATAACCCATCATCCTTGAATGTGAAAAATTAACACATTGCAAACGATGTTTTGGTTTTTATTCGAAAAAATGAGAGAGGAAATAATTGTGATATATTTTTCCATAATATTATAAAAACTAATTTATTTATAAGTCACTATATTTTTCATTCAATTTGGATGTGTGTAGGTGGGCAGAAAAAAGGAAATAATAACTTGAGAAGAAAATAAAAGAAAAGGAAATCGAAATTTACCTCTGGAATTTTTCAACATTGAGGACCTCCTTAGGGAAATGATTTTTGTATTTTGATGAGAAAAAAGTACATAGATCATGCGAGAGGGGTTTAAAAACATAAATTAGTTTCATTCTTAACAATATAAATTCTTCAGAGGTTTGAGGCGAAGTGCTAGCGAGGGGTGGCATTTATAGATGAGGAGACATGTGTTTTTTCATTATTTTACACATTGAATTATTTCCTAGCCTCAAGCTATGAATTTCTTGAGCATTATCATAAAAATATTAAAATTATGAAGGGTAATTTAGTATTTTATTCTTATATTAACCATACATTTTCAATGACCCAAAAATTCATGTATTTATGTTGTATTATAAATTATCATATTTTATTATTCACCAAAAATAAACTATTTTCCAAAATTCCCAAAAAAATCACCCTAATAATTTTTCAATGTGTGTAATTATATAATGAACTCCATTTTATTAAAATAATATTCTAAATAAGAGAAATTGAATTTTAAAAAATCTTCATTTATGAGAAAAATACAAATTTTAAAATTATAACTAATTTTATGACACTTTGAAAAATTAATTAAGGCCTCAAGAATTATCTTAAAATAATTAGACAAAAAAATATGTATTTTTTAATATATTTAATTATAATTGACTTTCTGTTAAATATTTCAAGTATTCATAAATTGTAATTAAATATTTTTGGCTTACTAAAATAGAAATACTTAATTTATAATATTTAAATCACTTATTTATGTACTATGTGATATAATTATATCATTTATTAATTGGTAAGATGCCTAAATTTTTTATATCCTTTTATGGGTGATGTTTCTATTAATTTGGCCAGTTTACTATTTATATGTGTCAAATTACTATTCCTACAGTGAAGTTTTATTTTCATCATCATAGGTTCTTTAACATATATAAATACAACTTTTTTCATTCATTACTAATTCATAAATATTTTATTGTGTCAAAAATTCGATTTTATACAGTTTATTCTATATGTTATAATTATAAGAAGTGAATTGCCAATTATAAAATTCAAGGTTGTCAAATTATTCCACCTTTATGAAATTTCTCCCTCAAACATTTGTATTACAATGTATTGGGAAAACATGTGAGGGTACTTAAACTTTATCAATTCCTCTTGTTCCCATGTTCCCTCTACATAGTTATGGTTCTTCCATAGTATATTAACAAGGTGAGTAGTCTTATTGCATAGAAATTTTTCTCTATGGTCCAAGATCTTTTTTGGATGCTCTTTATAAGAGAGATCATTCTCAAATTATACCACCTATAAATTTAGTACATATGAAGCATCCATTTAGTACATCCTTAATAGGGATACATAAAATACATTTTTTACTTGAGATATGGTAGGTGGAAGTACTAGTTGATAGTCCACAACTCCATCATGATCAAGGATCTAGAAGGGGCAAATGTACCTTAAACATATCATTCCTTTCAACTAGAATATCAGGATCCTCTTCCATAGATATATTCATAGTAATATAATGTCTCCAACCTTAATCTCAAGGTCACCTTGATAATTATCAACATAGATCTTATAAGGACTTTGGGATGCTATGACGTTTTGGGGAATGGTTTTCACCTTCTCCACTATTTCTTTGAGCATTTCATGTCCTAAAAGCATACACTCACTAAATTCATCCATAAAAATTGGTGTTCTTTATATTTTCCCATAAAGATATTCATATGGATTTATTAGGATGCTTGAGAGGAAACTTTTGTTATAAGAGGACTCGAGCAGAGGAATATGTTGGTTCCATCATTCCTGGAAGTCCATAAAATAATCTCCCGAAATGTATTCTAGTGTATGAATCATCTTCCTAGATCAGAATCATTTTGATAATTATTGACCATACTTATGTTCTGATCGGTGCTTAGAGAATACTAAAATCATTTAAAGAACACTGATTTAAATCTCGGATATTGATCAGATAAAATTGATAGTTGTAATCCAAGCATACAAACCACTTCTTTGAAGTATATTAATGTATGTTGATCAAGAAATATGTTATCTAAAATTTTTATAAAGTGATATGTCTTTATTAGATGATCCACAATATCCCATATATTATAGTTTTGGAGGGATGTATTTGGATATCCAATGAAAATGTCAATTGTAGTGTTTTATAATTTCTATGTTGGTATGGGCAACAGACACATCATCCCATTAAACATTTTCCATTCGGCCTTCACATTCTAACATACCAGGAAAATTAATGTCTTCTCAAGAATATACATTTTAATATTGTCCCACTAATATTTTTCTTAGTTAAATTGATTCATTTCTATGCTCCTTAGGTGAATAGTAAAGGGTGAGCTATGTGAACCATTCAGAAGATCCTTGTTTATCTTTGGATTGGATGGGATACATAGTCATGACCAAAATCTCATGAATCCTTCCTCATACATTTTTAACATTGATGATTTTTCTTATCTCATTGATTCCACCTTCTTATGAATTTATACATCATTTATTTTGGAATCCTTTATTTTCTCCATAAAGGATTGTTGAGAAATCATTTAATAATGTATTGATGATTTTCTTTCCTTAATGATTTCTTTGTCCGTCCATTGCAAATATAAGAAGATTTCATCCTTCTTAATTATCATTATTGACACAGGTAATGTATCGTTTATACTTAGTGCATCTGCCACCCTATTTTTCCAACAATGAGGATAGTGGCTTGAAACGTCATAATATTTTATGAGATATAAAAATCTCAAATGAATAATATTAATCCCATTCTATGTTAATATATAACATAGACTCCAATGGTCATCGTATAACTCACACTTCCCCCCATTGATATAATTTAAAGGTATTTTCAATGAAAATATCATAGCTACTAACATTGAATTAGGTGTCGGATATATTTTCTCATGTATTCCCTACTTCCTTGAGTCTTAGGATATCAATTTATCATTTTACATTAGTAAAAATCCTAATAAATTTTTTTATGTATCGTTATACCCCACAAAGAGTTCCCCCCCATGTTGGTAGTGTGAGAAAAGGTACAATGATAAGCCTTTTCTTCAATCTTTATAGCAGTCATGACATTCATTAGTCAATACAAAATTAAATCCATTTTGAGTTCACTTGGTTACTAGGTTTTACAATCATGTGATGTTCCTCACAAATTTTGGGTAGTATCTCAATAGATAAACAAAGTTGTGGATATCCCTTACTGACGATGGCCTAGGATACTCTCTAATATCCATTAAATTCGAAGGGTCTAAAGATATCCCATTACTAGTGATAACATTCAACAATTATGATACATCATCCATATATAACTCTTATTTATAGTACATTTCATAACATTTCTATCTTCGCAAATCCTTTAAAACAACATTAAAATTATACTCATGTTATTCCTTACTCTTGGAGTATACTAGAATAGAATCAATAAACACTGCCCCAAATTTATTGAGGTAATCTTGAAAGACTCTAATCATTATGTAATGGAATATTTTTAGGGAATTAATTATTCTGAAATGAATCCCTATAAACTGATATTTTCCAAACATTATTAGAAAGGTAGGTTTGGGAATCTCTTCTTTCCTCACCTTTAATTGGGCATATCCTGACCGAAGGTCCAACATAGAAAAACAACTGGCCCCACATAGCTAATCAAACAAGTCATATATCCATCATAGGGGATACATGTTAATTTTCATGACTTTTTTGAGCTCGTGATAATCAATTTTGAGTCACTTTGATCGATCCTTATTGTTAACAAAGAGGAATGGTACACTCCAAGGTGAAGCACTCAATATATAAAACACTTTTCATATTATCCTGTAATAATTTCTTCAATTCTTCTAGACCAACATTTTCCATTTTATATGGTTTATTGGATATAATAAGATATCGAGGAAGAAGTCAAATAGTTAAATCAACCTGATAATGTAGAGGAAGACTATTAAACTCTTTGGGGAATACATCATAACACATCAGTGATTCTCTTCTTAACCCTTTCGTATTTATTGTCCATATTCCCTTCTCTTCGACATTTGAAGCATCTCTTGGGTCCCTTTATGTAGTTTCCAAGATGATTCTGGCAACAGTTTTGACATGTGGGATGTCGGGTCTTCATTCAATCTGGGGACTTATCACCCATATTAATCTCAATTTTCTTCTATTTTTCTTTGGCCCCATTTGACCACTTAGAGTCTCTAATATCCATTTCCATATTTAGGTAACAATAGACAATCTTTTAATAATTTTTGATGTTTCAAATCATGATTTTTTTTCATAGAGATAGATTTAGTCCCTTAAAGAAGTGATCCACCTTTCCTTTTGTGTTCATGAATATGATTGAGGATTATATTTCAAGCCTTGTGATGTTTGTTCATATGCCCTGATAGACTCTTCTTCCTTTTTATTTTTTCTGGGGAATTCTATTTTCAAATTATGGCATAGGGTTCGGGGAAAATATTTATTTTAAATTATTATAATCAAATTCGTCCAATCCCTTGAATTAATTTATCCTTGGACATCATGTTTTTGATCAGTTTCAACCACTGATTAGATTCCCCATCAAAATGATATTTTTCCAGTACAACATTCTCTTCTTCTGAGAATTGGAGGATATAGAATATATTCTCAATGTTGTTAATACACTATTTTGCAAGGAGGGGAGCATAAGATCCACTGAACATAGTATTCCTTTTACGCATCAAAGATTTGACCTCAATGTGATCTCCCTTTAGATAAGGAGGGTGTTTCACATGATTCAAGTTATTATTCAAAACTTGAGCCAGTTGAGAATGTATTGTTATTATGTTTTGAGCACCAGTTCCCATCATATTTGTATTATAATTTGGGAAACCATCACACTTTCAATAAGATTGAGTATTGGGGTGATTTATTATATTCCCATCCATTAACTAAGATAAAAAAATCACAATTAAGGGGATATAATACTTACCTAATAAGAATAACAAAAGGAAATTTTTATCCTAAAAGGAATAAACTTTTAAAGGAAAATTTTATCCTATCATGTGATTACATAGGTTTCAATATTTCTTGTCCATGATTTGCATCAAAACATATATTATTATGGGAATTTTCTATTCCCTTAATAATCGTTTGTAATGAGATTTTTAATTTAATAAATAATATCCCCCTTTAGTATTATAGGGGAAGAACAAGGAGTGAACTCAGTTCAGTAATGGACTTTGTGAACTACAATGGACTTAGCAGTGAGTCTTGACTAATTTGGAAATGATTTTCTATTATTATTTGTATTCCAAAATTTGAATACATTTTTAATACTTCCATGAATAATATAGTTTATATATTGATCCTTGATATGTATAGTGTACTTTTAAATAGTTATTTTATTCTTCTTATACCCTTATGCTTTTGTTTTCTCTCGTATTACCCTCAATGGGAATATGAGCTCACCCTTTTCTTATGTTTCTTTTTCTGAGGGTATCATGAATGTTATTAGTTAATATTTTTTCAAGGATTTCTATTTGAGAAGGAATAATTAGGAGATGATGATTGTGTTTTATGAATCAATTGTTTATGATTTCATGTTTTCAAGAACATTAAACCTATATGATTGTTGTATGGTTTTGTTATACTATGTAATTAACATTATTAAATTTATATGTAATATGTAGGTATGAAAATTAAGGGATGTTATAGTATCTAGGGTTTCCTAGTGAGTTAATAATCACATGATGAGTGGTAAACCCACAAACCATGTGACCTGTTGTGGGTGGCCCACGGTGTATTCTAGGATCACACAGACATAGACATGTCCAATCACGCACTATGTATTGGAACATGGCCAGTGTACATAACAATATTAGGAGAAAAGGTCCTAGACCTAGAATGATGATTCATTTCATGTGGTACCATTATATGTCATGTGTTACTGCATAGAAAATAATTTTTTTAATTAAGGGGACACCGTCTAGAGCCCAGGTGAGGAAAAACACCATATAGAACCCCTGAAATACCATGTACAAAGATATGAATCATCTACAACCCATAAATATCATTCATTTTAACTCGAATTTTGGCCTATGAGTAGCCTATACTGAGGGGTTTTTCATTTATAATACTATATGAAACTTTTCTATAGATTTTGATATGTGTTTAGTGATGTTCTAAGAAGTATGCTTCTTTAGACAGTGTACGGATATAATAGTGACCAGGATGGATCATTAGGGAGGGTTCAGGGATGTAATTACCCCATAATTATTATAATTTTTTGAGTGTAATACTCCTTTGGTATCAGGGATATGTTCCTTTAACTGTCGAGTGAAACCCTCTAGTTGTATTAAGGCATGTGTCATGTACCTATTGAGTGTAACATTCCAACTATATCACAGAATGAGTCCTCTACCCATTTAGTGGAATCCCTTTATTGTATTTGTTTAGGGTTCTTCCACTGACTGAGTGGAACAGACCTATTGAATCAAGGCATGGTCCCTCTACCAATTTGGTGGAACACTTCTATTTTACCAGAGAATGGGTCCCCTATCAACTTTGTTGAAACCTCATCGTGTATCAGTTCATGGATACAGTATATGCATAGTTAAAACCACTTGTTTCTATTAGGTAATGTGACCTCAGACTATTGAGTAGATTCCTCCTATCATATAAGGGCTTGGGTCCTCTTTCAACTAATTGGAATCCTCCCCTAATTTCTTGGAATATTTCCTATATTTATTGATTGGAACCTTCCTTTCATTTTAGGGCATGGGTCATCTGACTATTTTTTAAACCCTCATATTGTTTTAGATATTTGGTCCTCCACCAACTATGTGGAATGACCCTGTTATGTTAGGGAATAGGTTGTGAACCTATTGGGTGGAAAAATCCTCTTGTCTCAGGGCATGTGTCCTCTACCAATTGATTTGAACCCACCGGTTTTGAAAATTCATGGGTCCTATAAATATACATAGTGTCTAATTAACATAAAATCATAGTGGACAGGTGTGTGTCGAAACAATTTCTTTTTTGGGTCAATAAATGAGATTTGCATCATCCATAATGGGCCACTTAGTGTTTTCTGTAGAATCATCATCCTAGGATTATCCATGTGATGGAGATCCCATGTCCCTATCATATGGGATTATTTTTTGAGAATAAATCCTTTTTTGGGTTTCATTTTCATTTTCATTTGGGTTGATATGACTAATTCTATAATATCTTATACTTCTCCCTCTTAAATTTGTTGGGTATCTACTGGGAATGTATATACTCACCCCTTCAGGTGATTTGGTCGCATGTATCTTATCTTATGATAGAGATAAATATGTTAGAATTTACATTATATGAATATATGGATATCCTGGTTCATTATAGTGACCCTATCCTTTTATACATATTTTCGCATGTTTTTAAGCATACTTGACCATTAAATTCTAATTAATGATTACAATGTCTAGTCTTTTTTGAAGATTATATACATAATTCAACAACATGAAAAAAAAATATTTTATTTAATATTCATAAGGATATCATAACATCCTTTGAGCCATAAATCTTAATAAGATTCCATGGGGAATACATGAACAAATAGATGTGATAGAAAGACTATTCTAGGAATTGACATATGAAAAATGTATAGAACGTGGGTTCCAACCCGTAACATTATGAAATAAATAAACATGGATAAAAATAAACATAAGGATAAATAAAATATATAACATGGAATCATATAAACATGTTATCATATAAATTTGGAAACAACATACAACAAGACATAATCATGAGTGAAGGATTTTTTTCACATGGAGTACAAGTCAAGGATTACAAACATGGCCATTGAAATGGACAACTCATGAGAAAAAACATTGAGAAATTTATTGGAGAACTATCTCAGCACACCCCTAAAAACAATTTCTTGAAATTTTATTTCACATAACTAATCATACATAAGTAATTAAAGATAAACATAACAGTTACCAATGGAATTAATTGGGTATCATAATCATGTAAAAAGGAATTTCAAAAGAGACTATAATAACGGTGTCCATGAAACAATGGATTTAAATCATACATGGATCTTAATTATGGAATGTTGTTATATATGATGATATTTTATGTCAACCTAAAGTGAAAACAATGTTTATTAATCTTTAGAAATAAAACATTTTAGTACGGTTGAAGAAAAAACATACAAGATTATTTAAAATGGATAAAAAATAATTGATTGAATAAAACCAAAATTTAACATATAATGTTTTACATGATAAAATGAATTATTTCAGAAAAATAATGCATAATTAAAATATATTAGGTAGTGCACATAAAAATGGGTAATAAAATGGGAAGTTTCCATTAATCAGGCTTTCTTATCATGAATAATTGATAAGGACTCCTTTTTAAAACGCATACTTACACATCAATGAAGGATTATACGACATGAATAAAATATTTTGGAACATATAATATGAAATTATAAGATGTAAATAAAAATGAAGATGGGTTATATTGGTAAAGAGAGATCAAAAATAACTTAAGGATAAATTATATGTTCATAAAGGATCCCTTACCTTATGTTCAAAACAATTCTACACTTGATATTAATTTACTAAATAATAATATTTGATTCAATAATTAATTAGTATGTAAAATTTTTCTCATGTAATTTATTTATTATAATTTTATTAAGTTCAATTATGGACTTTTTGATGTGTTACATTGTATAATTTTATCGTTCAAGAGTTATCATTTTCTTAGTTTTCATGATCGGTTCGCTCGTATATGATTATAGAAGTTCATGTAGAATGAATATAATTCCCAATAATTGTAATTATATGTTACTAATGAAAAACAAATTTGTGTAATTGGTCTTATATAATAATTTTTTCAAGATATGATGATGGAGCTCTAGAAAACATGTTAATGATAATCGTTTAGATTAATTTTAGCGGGTTTTCAATAACAGTGAATTAGTTTGGTTCTATTATTTAATATAAAATATAAATAATGGTTCTAGAACATTATATAAGATATAATACATATATTATAATATTTTTCAACCAAAAAAAAGGATTAATATCCTGACCTTATGATGGTAATATACATTGAAAACCTGTTGTCCTTGAATGTGATAAATTAACACCTAAAACACAATGTTTTCATTTTTCATAAAAATAAATATTTTAGAACAATCCCAAAAATTAACCATACCAATTTTTTGATTTTTGGAATTCAATAATGAACTCCAATTTAGGAAAATAATATTAAAAATATGATAAATTTAATTTTTTTAATAAATTCATCAATTACTAAAGAAATACAGATTTTAAAATTATAACATATTTTATAACACTTTGGAAAATTATTTAAGGCCTCATAAAATATGAAATTTTTAATACATTTTATGAAAATAAATTTTCATTTACATTATTGAATTAATCACAAAAATTTAATTAATTATTGATTATTTATAGAAATATTAACACATAATTTATATATTTTATAATATTTATGTACATACACTATGATATAATGATATCATAAATTCAATTTCTAGATGCATAATTTTTTTCATTACATTGACCGGTTTGGTTACTATTCATTTAGCTATTTTACTATTCATAAGGGTCAAATTACTATTTTTTAGGTCATGTTACACTTTCATCAGCAACGGTTGTTAAATTTTATAAATATATCTTATTTAATTAATAGTCCATTTATAAAGTTTTTAGTGTGTTCATAATGTGATTTTATGTGGTGTATACCATATGACATAAAATGAGAATTGAATTTACCGTAATAAAATTATGGTTTGTTATAATTTTCCACCTTTATGAAATTTCTCCCTTAATGTTTTTAAGAAAATAATGGGAAAATAGTTGAGGGTACTTCTCCTTCATCACTTCCTCTATTTCCCATGTTTTCTCTTCATACTTATGATTCTTCCATACTACATTTAAAAGGTGGTAAGTATTATTTCATATAACATTATCTCCATGGAAAAAAGATCTTCATTGGATTCTACTTGTAAAAGATATCATTCTCTAATTATACCACCACTGAATTTAGAACATGTGAAGCATCCAGTATGTACTTCCGCAAGAGGGATGTGTGGAATACATTATGTACATGATACATGGTAGGTTAATGTTCATGTATATGGGCAATAACATCGATACAATCATGGATCTTGAAGTGGCTGATGTACCTAGGATAAGCAACCCTTTCTTCCCAAATCTTATGATCATTTTACAAAAGGATATGTTTAGTATTACAATGTCTCAAACCTTAATCTCAATGTATCATTGATTATAATATGCATATATCTTCTATTGATGTTGGGCATCCATTATTTGCTAGTGAATAACATTCACATTCTCCACCATTTCTCTGAGCATTTAATTTCGTAGTGACTTACATTAATTGAATTTTTCCCATAACATCAGTGTTAATAATAATTTACAAAAAATGGATTCATATTGAGAAATTTGGATTCTCAAGTGGAAACATTTGTTGTATGAGAACTCAACTAGAGGAAAGTGCTTGTATTATCCTCTCTGGAAGTCTAAATAATATTTTCTTAACATGTCATCTAATGTATGAATAGTCCTCTTAGATTGGAAATTAGTTTGAGTATGATATGCCATAATTATGTTCAGCATAGTAAATAGTTAATCTTGGAATCTTTCAAAGAACATTAATGGGAATCTCATATCTTCATTGGATACAATTGATAATGTTACTCCATGAATAATCAAAAATTCTTTGATTTACATTTGTGCATTTGGATCTTGTGAAAATTACTCTAAAATTTTGATATATTCATATGTCTTTCTAAGATGATCCACAAAAACCTATATAGTATTATTTCCTATTGATGCATTTGAAAGTCTAATAAAAAATTCTATGGTGGTGTTTTTCCTTTCCAATACTGGTACTGTTAATAGTTTCATCATCCCCTTGGGGGTTTTTCTTTTTTCCTCAACTTCATGACATATTAGGAGCTTTGATGTATATTAAAAGATCTATATTTTATTATTGTCCCACAATTAGTTCTATCCATGATCCTGATATATTTTTGTGGTCCCTAGGAGAATAGTGAAGGTTGAGATTTGTGAGTAATTCATAAGATCCTCCATTATCCTAGGATTTTAGGGTATACAAATTTATGACCAAAATTTCATGAATCCTTCATCATCCATTTTGATCTCTACAGAATTTTATTTTCTTATGGATTCCCTGTTCTTCTGAATTTTTTCATCATTTCAATGAGGATACTTTATTTTATTCATAAGGGATGGTTGAGAAATTATTTAAAAAAGAATTGATGATTTTCAATCCTTAATGATTACCATTTTCAGACATTGAAAATATATGAATATTTGATCAAACTCAGCTATCGTTATTGACAAAGATTCTGGATCATTTTTATTAGTGCATCTTCGACATTATTTTCTTTACCATGATGGTATTTGATTGAGAAGTCATAATACTTGATGACATTTAACCATCTCAGATAATTAATAATAATCTCATTCTTTTGAATATATATTATAGACTCTTCTAGTTAGTATATATCCCTCACTTCTCCTTATAAAGACAATGCCACCATATCTTCAATGCAAATATCATAGTTGCTAACATCAAATCATGTGTAAGATTGTTTTTCTCATGGAATCTCAACTTCTTTGAGGTGAAGGCTGTAGAATTATCATATTATATCAGTACATAGCTTAATACATTCTTTAGAGTATCATTTTACACCAAAAAGAGTTACCCACTAATTAGTAGTCTGAGAATGGGTGTAGTGATCAGCCACTTCCTCAACGCTTTATAGAAATATTTATATTCATGATTTCCTACACACATCACTCCATTTCGAGAGAAATTGGATAGTGGTTTTATCAATCATGTATTGTTCTACATAAATTGCCCATAGTTCCTTGCTAGACTAATAAAGCTTAGGATCTCCATTATAGATGTTGGCTTGGTACACTCTTCAATTTCCTTTATCGTGAAGGGGTCAACAGATATACCATTGCTAGTGATAATATTCCCTAATAATGATACATCTTCCACCCAGAACACTCATTTATTGTACATTTCAAAATGTTTCTCCATTTTCAATGTATTTAGAATAGTATTAATATTCTACTCATGTTTTTCATTACTCATGGAGTATATCATAATAGCATCAATTAAAACCACCATAATTTTTTCAAGGTAATCCCTAATGACTCTATTCATTAATTATATGAAAATTTCAAAGAAATTAGTGAGTCTTAATGAAATAACTATGAACACATAGTGTCCATAACTTTTTCTAAACAAAGATTTGGGTATTTCTTCCTTCCTCACCTTTAATTGGTGATATCTTGCAGGAAGTTCCACCTTAGATAAAATACTGGCCCGATGTAGCTAATCAAAAAAAATTCTATCTATGTTGGGGGATAATTTTTTTATATCGTGAATTTTTTACGGTTGTGATAATCAATGTAGAGGCACATTGATCCATCATTATTCTTGAAAAGGAGGCTAGTGCACCCCATGATGAAGCACTTGACATATAAAGCCCTTTTCTAGATTATCATGTATCTGTTTCTCCATTTCTTCCAGCTCAACATTGGATATTCTATAAGGTTCCTTTGATATAGGAAGATATTGAGGAATAATTTCAATATATGACTCAACCTCTCGATGAATAAAAAGATTATGAAATAATTTCAGGTACACATGAGTGTAGTCCCTCACAATGGGCATGACATTGAGCATGAATCTCTCCATTGTCTTAATAAATTTATATGGATAATGCTTTCTCATAAGGATATAATATCACCACTTTAGACTGTGATTCAATATGAGATTACTCATCCTCCTTACACTTATATATATTTGGGGGATTATTTGGGATGTGAAGCCTAATCTCTATTTCCCAATAGTTGATGTTGGCTTTGTATAATGATTTCCAATCCATCCCTAAAATATCCTAAAACACTACCAAAAATGTTTGTCAAGATTTCCTATGAGGTTCTGTCTAGAAACATTCACCGAGGAGGAGTTTTAAAAATTGGATGAAAGAATTTCCTCCTATGGTGTTATCATAGAAAACTAAACCTCCATATTGGGAGGTGGTGTTTGAATAATTCTAATAAACTTCCATGAAATAAATGAATGTTAAGAACTAGAATGAAATACTGATATCACTATTCTGGAATGAATAATCAGTATATCTATCACCAAATAATTGTTGGCCACCACTTTAGTAGTAGTGATGGCATGCTCCCTTCCTTGTTTCCATGTATTTGTTGTTGATTTCCTCAAAAAACACTTGGCTTTGGGAGGCAGTTCATATAATACACATGTTACTTATTGATAAAAATTGAAATATAGGCAGAGTATTGATCTAGGCCTTCATTTTTTATTCCGCATTAGTTAGAATATTTGTAACCCTTCGGAATTTATTATCCATATGCCCTTATATTCCACATTTGAAGAATATCATAGTTCCTTTTTTTTAGTTTCTAGGAAGATTCCTACCACAATTTTGACATGTGGTATGTAGGTTCATCTTTCCATTATGGGATTTATCACCCATATTAAACTCCACTATCATCTAAGTTTCACGAGGCCCATGTGACCACTGAGATTCTATGATATCAATTTCATCCTTCAGCGAACAAAATACAATATTTTCATAATTATTGAAGCCTAAAATTACAAAATCATTTCATAGACATAGATTTAGTCCCAAAAGAATGTGATCCACCTAAACATATTTTTCCATAACAAAGTCGAATGAATATCTCAAAATCCTTGTGATGTTTGTTCATATTCTCTGATAGACTCATCTTCCATTTTCTTCAATCCCTAAAATTCCCTTTCTATATTAAGATAGAGGGTTCGGGGAAAATAATTATTTAAATGAACGTTCTGGAGATCCTCCCAAGATATGGAATCAATTTCAACCTTCGACATAATTTTTTTATCAGTTTCCACTACTATCAGCTTCCCCATCAAAACGATAGACTGCCAGCACAATATTCTCTTATTATGAGAACTAGGGGACACAAAATATAATTTCAATGGTGTTAATCCACTGTTCAGCAAGGAAGAGATCATACGATTCACTAAAAATTGGAGGCATTCTCCACATAAGTTATTATACCTAAAACTTCTATCCATTAGTAGAAGGAGGGTCTTACATGTGATTCTTGTTATTCTTTATAACATTATCCAGTTTATAATGTAAAGTCCAAAAGTTGGAGAAACCATTCCCATCATATTTGGAATATCATAAGAGAAATCATCAAATTTCCTATCATGTTAATTTTTGTCCTGAGTTATAATATTCACAACAATTATCTAAGAGAAATAAAGTACACATAGGGGGCTATAATACTTAACAAATGAGAATAATAAAATGAAAATTTGGACATAAATCGATAAAAATTTAATGGAAAAATATAGCCTAACATTTGATTCTCTAGGTTTCAATATATGTTATCCAAGATTTTTTTCGTGATAGATATTCTTATGGTAATGTTTCCCTTAATAATGTTTTATAATGAGCTTTTGAATTTATTAAAGAATATCCAACCAAAATCACAAAAACGGTGAATAGAAAGACCCATTGTCATGTTCCAGATTTACCCCGAGTAAAGCCCGGTTCACCTTGTTAGAGTTGTTACTCCTAATTAAATATATTCTATAACAACACCAACATTTAGTATTCATAGAGGGATGTAAATTCCTAATAAAACACTTACTCTATAATAACCAACATTTTGGACATTTTATCATACATAGTCTTATCCATAGGGTTATAACTAGAGTTCTCGAGTCCAAATATTAAAAAAATATAGGCCTTCCAATGATACCATCTTTAGTGAAGTAATCCTTATATAAAAATTACAACATGATTTTAATCATACATAACAATTAAATAAAAACAAAGTATTGTAAATTATAGTGTCTTTGTAATATTTGATACATAATTGAAATAAATGCAACCAAAATAAAATATCTTTTCTTTAATCATCATAACGAGATGATAACTACTTTTGAGACCTTACATATACATATGATACCCTAGAGAAACCATAAATAAATTGATGATATGAAAATTCCAGTAAGGGAATAGGCAAATGATTAAATTATACAAAACGGGTTAGAAAGTATAACATAATGACATAAACCAAACATGGTATAATAATAAACGTAATGATGAATAACATGTATAATGTAGATTTATATAAACATGGTATCATAAAAATATTTAAGAAACATACAACATTACTTTAGTATGATTCAAGGCTCATTGCATATGGAGCATGAGTCAAGGATAACCATCAAGACTGTTGCACATAGAGAACATGTCTTGGATTGTCGGCAAGGTAGTTGCACATGATGTCCCATGAGAATAAACATTACCCAATGTATTGTATATCTACTTGGGTTCACCCATAATAACATGTTCATGAATAGGTTTGGCACATATAGAATCATATGTAATCAATCAAAAATTACCATAAGGATTTCCCATGGAAAAAATTGGGTATCATTATCTTGTCAAAAGGAATTTCAAACGGGAATATCATAATGGTTTCCATGAAATGATGGATTTAAAGAATAGATGTATATTAATAATTGAATATAGGAATATATCAATATAATTTATTTCAAATTAGAGTGAATACAGGGTTTATGAATCATTAGAAATAAAACATTTTAGTACAGTTTAAGGGAAAATATTCTGGATTATTTAAAATGGAAAATAAATTATTGATAGTAAACAACCAAAATTGTACCAAAATAGTATTTCATTATAAAATTATTGATTTTAGAAAAATAATGGTGGATTAAAATATATTAGGAAATTTAATAGAAAATGGGTATGAAATCGGGATGTTCTTTTTAATCCGTATTTATTTTTGGGAAGAATTATGATTGGAACCTTCTTAAAACATGTATTTCCTCACATTTGAATGTTGATAAAACATGGATAAAACATTTTGTTACATTTAAGAATAATATAAAATAAGTACATTAGAGGTAAGAATAATTATATAGGTAAGGAGATAAGAATAGAATCCTGATTGAAAATTAGTGGGTTACTCATATAAATAAATACTAATTCAATGGATAGTTTTAGTATCTATATTTAAAATTTATTATATATATGTATCTTATATTTTTTTAGTTATTTTTTCGTGTATAGAAATTTATAGAATACTTTTGACATAATTATAGAAAGGAATATTAAAATCCTAGAGGATTATAATGTCACAATCATTGGTAATCAACTAATGTATTAAAATTTACTATATTAACTATAGATTTTTAAAATCAATAGTATAGAAATTAACATTATGATTTTTCATAAATAAGGGTAACCTTATCATATAAAATAACATACGAGAATTGTAAAACTTCTTTAGAACTTCACTTCACCAAGAGAAGATATTTCATGGGATAAAATCCATACATTATGAGAGACCTATAAATGAGTCTACTGAGGATGAATTGCCTCTCTATAAAAAACACATCAACAATGAACATGATCACTAGTTATTATTTCTACTATCTATTTTGACTAAGATTAAGGATATTGATAAAATCATAGATACATTTATTAATTTTTCACATCTCTAATAGCATTTTCTTATGAATGAGAGAAAATTGATATTTGAGATATCGAAGTCACTATACCCATGATCGATTAGAGAGTTAGTTCTAGTAGGACCTCATAGGGTTAATATTGATAAAAATATAGAGAAAATTTAAATCCTAGGTATTAAGATAATATATTAGTTTCACATAGAGATCATTTTGGACTCCCTACCATAGAGAATATATACTACCATTTCTAATTGTAATATGATAAATTTTGGGAGGTCTCTTATGGAACTCTACATTCTTTTTCACCATCTTAATGACGAATTGGGGAATAATAAACCCATAATACTCATATATATTAGTGTTAAAATCAAGGAAAATTTCACAAATACTCACATTAATTATAGGGGTTCTGAGCTACGAACATACAAAAAGATGAAGAAGCAAATACAAGAAAATGAAAAAATAACAAACTTTTTTTTCATGTGAAAAACTGATTCACAGGAAGATGAAATTTATATGGAAAAATCAAGGGGAATAATTTGGTGCATTATTTATTGAAATTTATGAATCATTATCTAATATATATATATGTTAGATAATACCAGTGGTGATTACATCTATATCAAATTAGGAGAACCATGTTGATACGAGAGGGTTTCCATAGGTTAGTTGGATCTTCTTGGCACCAATAGAGATTTGTTGTATGTTAGGGCTATTGGATATTACCAAATCACAATTCCAACATAACATATATTTATTTTAAAGAATTTTTAATACATTCATAGTGTCAGAAATATCATTATAATTTTTCATATATTCATAGCAATTATTGTTGGAAACAATGATTTTTTTGTAATGATTTATTTTTTTTATGTAATGGAATTCCCTAACTACTATAAAATTTATTAGATTACTAAAACTTTTATTAGAAGATGATAATGAATTTTGTTAAGTTGACTCATATATCATTCAATTGTTGCATCATAATCAAGGTCATGTTAACAAGATAAAAACATAACTGATGTCTCAGTTGTTTTCAATGAAATTAGTGCAAAAAACCTTTTAGTGGTACATGTGAAAGGGGTATAAAACATATATAATTATTCTCAATATAATGTGTGTATGATTTCATGGAAAAACTATAGGTTGATTTTCATACTTATATATTATTAAAAAAACTTTTTTAGATATGAATTTTTTTACTTAAGGATTCAAAAGTAAGAATCATTGTAGAAATTTTTATAATTCTTGATAAATGTAGATAATATACTTGGAAATAAGATAAAAAAACATTATCTCAGATTAATATAGGCAATAGCTTAGAAAATATTTTAAAAATTAATATCCATACCATATTTTATCCTAACTCAAACCTCCTTTGGCACCAAAATTGAATAGGATATGTGAAAGGTGAAACCTAACCTTGTTTAACATAGTGGGGTTGATGATGAGTCATTAAAATAATTCATTATCCTTTTTTCAAATGCATTACAGTAAGTGGTTCCCACACTAATACTGGTTCCAACTAACATGAAATGATACATACAATATGGTTTATTGTATAAAAATAATTCTATATTGTCAACATTATTTTCATTAGGTTGTGAGGAATTTCAAGGTAAATTCAGGAAAAAATTGGATCCATGGTGAATTATGTGTGACTTTTTTGGTTACTCTAAAAAATTGATATTACCTATAAAAACCCACATTAAATATTTTTAGTGGTTTAAATGGATATATACACTAAAAAGGATCAGATAATTAAGAATTATATTCCAAGAATTATTGACTTATATTATTTTCAATATAAAGATACATTTGAGTTAGTATAGGCATAACATCCCATAGTCTACCTAAAAAATGTTTTTCCTCACCCAAAATTACTAAAAAGCACCACCGAATAGGTTAGAAAAATAGTTTATTATGGTGTTCTAGTCACTAGGATAGTGAATAATTATTGATTAAAAAAATTGATCTTATATCCTATAATTAAGTAGTACATATATCAGACGATACTAAAATGAAATAAGTTGTGATATCTTTGATGGAATCCATGAATCAGAACCAATTTTGTGTTATAGTCAAACCTAGAGTTTCTCTAAGGGTTATTGGGTGAAATGGGGTGTTAAACAAAAATCACATGGAATATAATGTATCTATAAATCATAACTTGTATTTGAAGGGTTGAATTTTTTTGAGGAATTGAGTACATTGAATCATTTCCTCAAGTTTCCTTGTTTACAGCCATCAATATTCTACATTCCACAAAAGATTTCAATTATAGTTATTTTTGAATAATTTATGTCACAATAGCTTTCCTTAAACAGAACCATGTTGAGAATGTTAGTATGAAAGAATAAAAGTATTTGTTACTCCCTGATATTACTAGAAGGTAATCAAGTTTAAAAATCCATTTACGTATAAATTTATTAATCCTTATAATTGAATTTTCATTTTGATGAATCTATGTGAGATTATTGTTTACTAGAAAACATATGTGATCTATGTCTCTATCTATGGTTTATTGGGAGTGTCATGTTTTTGCTGATATTATATTTCTATCATATATTTATTCTTTATAAATGATTTACCATATTTACTGTTGGTTATAGAATATTTGAAAATGTGTATCAATATAAAGGTAATAGGTTAATGAAACAACATCCTTGGTATCAAGACTCTGCAGAACAGATTCAGGAGGTTAATTTCAATAATTCATGGTATATATGTTGAGTAGAAGTTGAATATATTCAACATGGAACAATCAACGAGTGGACTAGTTTTATTGTCACATTACATTAATATCATTAATAAAATGTTTCATCGAACACAATAAGAAAGAGAGAAAGAGATAAATAGAGGGCTGATATGTATGATTCCTTATCCATCTATGATAAGATAAATTATGTATAACATATTATATACTATTCATTATTTTTATAAATTTATATGCATTGAAAGAATATATAAATAGGATAATGTGAGAAGTAATTTGATATTGTTCGGAATTCCATTAAGTATATGGGGAATAAAATATATATGATTATATTATAAGACGTTTATGAGGAGATAATCATGATGTGATACATAGATGATAGTTTTCAGATAGATTAGGATGATATGTGATAAAAATAAGGATATATATTTACACTCAACAAAGGACATTCAAGATGTAATAGGTTTAAACTGCCATGCATGTCCAATTCGACAATGAATTTTGAGTTTATTGAGGTGTTTGATACATCCATGGATGTAGTTTAGATTTCAGAATATTTCATGGAGCCTATTATGTTTATTTGAAATATAGACCTTATAATAGTTTACAATGATAATACTATTGTGGTGGATTTCATAAAGTTGATGAGGTCTCAATAGAAGATGAATTACATACTTTGAATGATTCTTATATTGATGTTTCAATGGGGTGATGCTTCAGTGATCAGAGTGTCCATGGAGGAGAATGTTATAGAAAATTTAACTAAATAGATATCCCATCAGAGGCTTGAATATCATGTCAGTGTTAATGGGACTAAATTTTTTATAATTTGGGTTTTGTAAAATTGGAGTTTTGTCAGAGTTAGTGGTGTTGTATAACAAGATTTTATTATACTATTTGTTACATTTTAAATTCATGGAATTGGAATATAATATAAAATAATTTTTTTATAACAAGCTGATCTGTTTTTTATTTGATAGAGTATGTGATAATTTCATGAGGATACATGTCTTCTCAAATGTGAATAAATATTACCCACTATAACCAATATCCCACAACGGATAGTTAATATATCAAACCAAAGGCAAATAATATTAGGGGATACAAAATCCCAAGGAATCACATCATTATTTACCAAATCAAATAAAAAAATTCCATATCAATTCAAATCAATTGAGAAATTCTAATATTCAACCCTTGTAAATGGTAACTAAAAGATTACATATGATAAAATCATGTATAACCCCTAAATAAATGCCTTAATATCCAGGTATTACCCTGAACCAGGGGTGAAAATAATAGAGGATCACCCCCTCTCATTATCAAGGTTCAGTTAGAAAAGAAATATCAACCAATATATCAAAGGGGAGTATAGTAATAAAAAACTAAACCATTGATTCAAAAATTTAAATCCTAACATTATATAAAAACACTATAGAATGCACAAAAGTTTGTGGTAATAAAACTATATTCAGTGTCCATAATTTCATGAAAATATATCCTCGGTAAGGAGAACGAGATAAATCTACATTCTCAAAATCTCTCAAATCACGATCTCACCAGCATATTAGAATTTTCCTTTAAATAAAACTCTTTTATCTAAATTAATAAAAATACATAAAGTCAAAACAAAAGGCTAATTTGATGAAAATCCATATAAACTAAATTTATTTATCACCTAGCTAGAATAAATTAATGAAATTAGAAAAACTATAAAAAAAATTAAAAGAAAAATGTAGCTAGAACAAAAAATCTAATATTATAATGAAATAGAATGAATCGAGATTGTGTTTTGATACCACTACCTAGAAGGACTGATGTGGAAGGATCTTGTTTCTCCATATTAGAGTTTCATTCCCAATAGTCATGAATAGTTCAAACCCCCAACTTATGTGGTGATACTAATAAGCCTACTATAACTTACAAATCGTACATCACCAATGATCCATAAATATCAAGTATTAGAGAATACACAACATGGTTTAAATATGGTGGAATTCCCTCCCTAAAACACCATTCCAACAAAAAACATTCAATTTAAATATCATGAAGATGAAAATACAACTACATAATAATATTTTAAAATTAAAAAACTATTTTATCTCTTTACTAGAGTCTATAATATGATTTTTCCCTTCATACATCGACCACAAAAGAATTGAAATACTGAACACACCATTCTCTGAAATTTTTCCATGAAATTTCCTTATGTGTTTTATCATAGATGTTAAAAGTTTTCCATATTAAACTCCAAACATCATGCATAAAGGTAGAAAATGTAACCTTAAGGGATTAATAATGATCAATATGGATGAAAAAAACATTAACCCATGGAATCCTAATGACTTCATTTTACGAGAATTATTGACTCATGAAATGTTGAGTATTTGGGTTTCATATCTCTAAAAAAAATCCATATATCGAGAGAATGATGGGGAGAATACCATTATCTAAGACAAGTAAAGGTCGAAAAACCTTCTAAAGAAGATCATGATCAACAAAATGATGAGTCAGTTGATATTCCCACACAATATCCTCATAAGAGTAAATTAATTATGAATGGAGGGTGTTCACTGAGAATATGTATCTTAAAAAATCAAAATCAATTATAAATATCGAACCACGTGACGAAAAACATATATCAATAAGGATTCTCAAAAAAATTAAAAATACATGTAATCGATAACATAAGAAATTTCTTTTAATGTTCATTATAGGATTTCATTTTGAATAAAATATATAGTTTACTCTTTTGAACCATGTGGATTTTATCAAGAGTTATTTAGAAAACAACTTCAATTAAATAAAAACCATTAGAATAATTTTTATATAATTTTAAAAAAATGATTAATATCAAAATATTTATTTAAAAATCAATTTTAAATATTTAATAGTAAAAAACATTAAAAATTTATGATTTATCTTTTTAACATAATAAAAAATCATGACAATTATTCTCATCTAATTAAAAAATGTTCCCAAACAAATCATCATTTTAAATCAAATGTATTTTAGAATCATTACTAACCCCATAAATCATTTTGAATTCCAATAATTTTCAATAAATGTCCAAATTAATATAATACACAGCAATTTAGAAAACATAATATAATGAGTATTCATGTTCCTCGTGTAAGCTAGATCTCAAAATAAAAAATAAGTGGTTAGGGGATATTCAATGGTCAATAATCCCTCAAACATTCACTTTAAAACAGATTTCGAAAATATTTTATGCCCTTCAGTTTAATATTTTTCACGCTTAACATTTTTGGTTTTACAATGGTAACTAATTTTTTCCAAGGTAATTTACATCTAATATATAATACTATTTCTCTTATATATACCTACTAATTCAAAATTATAAATTCATTTATTTTGATAAAAAAAAATTCCATAATAAAACAATATTTTAACATTGATATATGTGATGTGTATAAATGAACCTTGAGAAAAAATATCTTTATGATTATAATTATTTTTTAAGTAATATTTATAAATATAATTTATTTTCATGATAAAAATTGGTCTATTTTAAAATAAATTAAATTTTTTTGTACTAATTGTAATAAGAAACCATATTTTAACATAATAATATTTCATGAAAATAAATTTAAAAATATTGTTTTTATTAAAAAATACCACTAATTTTTATAATATATTAAAATTTATAATGGTGTTTAAAAGTTTCATTACTATTAAAATTTTATAAATTAAAATATTCAATTTACATCTAGGTGTTTAATATAAAATGATAACGTTATAAAATATACCATTTTGGTAAAACTATATTTTTCACAATTAATATAAAAATAATCTATTTGAAAAAAAATCTAAAAACATCATCTTAAGAATATATTTACATGTTGAATGTAAAAAAATCTATTTTTCAAAATTAAAATTATAAAATTATAAAATTTTCTTTTAATAAAAAATACAAATATATGATGAAAAATATTTTAAAAGGAAAAAAATATTTAAATAAATACACACTATTATTTATAATTTCATATCAATTACTAATCATGTTAGTGTTCATACCTTATTCATATCAATAATATATTTTGTCTATAATATAGTTAGTATCATAAAAAACATAAAAAGTTAATATTTTTAATGGTTTCATTTAAAAATCTAATGTAGTCATATTTGATATCTAGTTGTTGTAATTTAATATATCAATATCTGGGTTGGGGAATTGATAATTTTTTTATTTCTACATATAATTCAGATTTTGGTTCCATATATTTTTAACCAACAATTATATGACTTCATTATAATGTTTATATATAATTCCATAATTTTTTGTAGTTTGTTTCCACATGTATCACATTTGATCAAGAATATAATTTCTAAAAGGAACATATAAGTTAAAATCAGTGAGTGTTTCAATGATTATCATATGGGGATAACATGATTAAATGTGGTCAAACACATCTATTTTATTGATTCAATGCTTCAAAAACTCTCAATCACAACCCTTCCTTGAATTTTGTTTTTATTAATTTATTTATGGGTTTTTTATTGGATATAGTTTCCTCTCTAGTTTTTAGGGGTTTAGGAAGTCTTAAGAGATTCTAGAATGACAAAATTATAGATTACAATATTTCATGCCATTTAAATTTTGTTTTACAATGTGATCCACCTTTTATA
Organism: Viscum album; assembly: GCA_963277665.1. Taxonomy (NCBI): domain Eukaryota; kingdom Viridiplantae; phylum Streptophyta; class Magnoliopsida; order Santalales; family Viscaceae; genus Viscum; species Viscum album. Next base: position 193,250,165 of record OY728126.1, read on the forward strand.
TAGATCTTCATAATCATGAATGAAATTATTCATGTCATGGAATAATCCTTTCAACCCATAAGTAGGGGTTTGAAACCATGATTATTTATGGAGAAAGTCTATTCACATTGTGAATTTTTATTCATGTCACGAGGGTTTTCCTGAAAATTTTAATTACTATTTCTTATTTCTTCCCCCTGCTCAAATTTAACACATTTGGGGACTCTTCTCCTACTTATTCAATACATATAACTCTCAATTGTGCCTCCATGGTTTATATCTTCCTTAATCATGAATCTATTATGTCTCTATCTGTTTTGAAGACATAACATCAATGCAAGACCTATTCCATTAATTTATATTATATTCATCCATCTTCTCCAACCCTAAAATCCATAGAAACTAAATAAAATATATAAGGTTGTTTTTTATATGGGTTTTAGATAATTAAGTATTTTTGGATCCATTGTGGTTGATAGTGGAGTCTTGTGTTGTTTTATAGTTTTTATACTCTATGGTTGTTGAAATCATTCTTTTTTGAGGTAATTATCCCTTCCATCTATCTTTAAAATTAAATATATGACATCTTGTTCATTCCTGATAGGTTTAAAATGTATTAATTTATTGAAACATATATATTAGTAGTTAAATCAGTAGATCTTATTTTATTGATCTCTAGATAAATGTGAAAAATGGATTTCTCAATTGATAAGATATGGAAATATATTTTAATGTTTCAATGCTTTATTTTAGAAATTTAAAATCATAGTTGGATATTTTATGATTTTTTCATTATGTTGTATATGATGGTGACATCCATAATTTTCAGAACAGAATATTTTTCTACGGTTTAGTATTTTCAAAACTTTTCTGAAATCTTTAAATGCGTATATCAGTTAAAGTAATTAAATTGATTTGAATTGAATTATTATTCTTATATAAAAGGAAATTTTATGTGGAGAATGTTTAAGGGTGAGGGTGAGGGAAATTATTTTTACTAAAATATTTGACTAGTGAGTTTATTATTTAAAAATTATCAACATCATTAACATGTAATAGAAAATATTGGATGTCAATGTGGGTTAATAAAAAGGATTTTTAATATGAATCATTCTTCATTTATTTTCTCAATGGTGGTTTTTTTATTTTTTGATGGTGTGGTTTTGATTTACAAAAAAAATATTCTAAATTTTTAAAATGAGTTAATCTTGAATATGGTTAATAAGAATTATATTTCCTAGTTTCATGGTTATTCATATATTTATGGTAATGATTCATTTTTATTGAGTAAAATCCCATTTTAGCTGATTTTCATTAGAAAATGTTTCATTCTTGAGAAGATGATATCCCATCGGATCATGGGTATTATGATATTATTATTGGGAAATAATGACATGGTATTATTATCCTTAGTATAATTAGACATCAATAAAAATTCTGACAAATTATTAGTAACGTAGGAAGAGACTTGAAGGTGAACTCCAATTCCTAGAATAGAGTTCTATGGATATGACTATCCACCAAAATATTCAACATTTTTCATTTGAGGTGTGAGGACCCAATGTATCCCTGAGAATATATTCCATAGGAATCCTAATCTTGGTGAGAAATTTTTTTATTTCCAGCATTGATTAATTATTCATGTTTTCTATAGTGACTGTACATTTATATATTTTAAACTATTATGGAATAGTTGATCTCAATGTCATATTTTTTACCTCGTAAAGATATTTTGAGGCATTCATTTAAAAAATATTGCATGATCATGTTAATTTTGTTTGATGAATGATTATGAAGAGACAATATACTCGGAGACCTATGATTCCATGATAATATTCTATTATTTTACATAGCATATTTATTTATATCTCATGAAATTGATTCTTGCATCTTTCATGGTTTACATTAAATCTATTTTAATTATTGTTTTTAAATGATTACATTCATTGATAATAAATTTTTCCTTATTTTTGATTAATTATCAAATGTATGAAAATATGTCTTTTCATAAGATACTACTTGAAGCTAGTTTTTCCTAAAAGGCAAATCCTATCATATATCCATTTTTAAACTAGCATGAGACAATTTTATTGATAAAGATTATACACTAGGTAGGTGGATACAGAACAAATTATTTTTTAAACTCACACCTATACTATTATTGGTTCATCTGGCCTCTTATATGTAGTGGATTTTGATGATTATTTTTTATTAACTTTGATAGGTATAAATTTGTTGATTTTTCAATTTCACATGGGGACTTAGTTACAGGGGTTTATTTTATATTTATTTCCTTTGTTTTAGCTATATTTTTCGTTAGTATTTTATTCCAGAATCTAGTCTTCTGTTTATTTATTTAATAAATTGTACATCATGAATTCTACCCTGTTTATTTTTTCCTCTAATTATTATTATTTTAAATATTAATTTCATTTTATAAAAAAATCATCCTAAAAATTTGTTCTTTGATACCCAGGTTCTTATCAATAGTATGTGGGGATTGGGAACACCCTTTAGGTATTTTTTGGCCCTACATGAGTGCCTTATTCAAGGTTTTCAAGGGATGGATTTTAAAAAAAAATTATAAATTTGGGTTTTATTATTATTTAATAATGTCTTGTAGACTAGTGATAGAATTTTAAAAACTGAATTGGTAAATCATGAATTGGTTTCAGATCAACATATCTCACCCATGAGACCTGGGTTTTCAATGATAGCGGGGATGTGTGTTTGTCTTGATCTTGTGCATGGCACTTAGTTATTTTGAATATTTTTCTCAATATTTGTATAATTATGTTTCTCTTGATGGTTTATGAGTTTTGATATAAATCAGGATGAAATTAGGGGAATAAGGTTCATATACATGGTCTATAAAATCATGTCTACACTATTGTACCCATGTTACTTCAATTAGACATTATATGGATAGTGTATGGTTAGTAAGACCATGTGGTTTATCCTGGTATAGTAGTGAGTTCCCTTAATTTTAAATTCATTGTTATTTGAGTATTTTGAGTGACTTAAAATTCCTTTAATATTGACTAGTGCTGAATTCTTGGGTTATGTGAGTGTTGATGTCATTTGGGGTAAAATGAAGAGAAATTTAAAATGGTAATGTCTGAAAAACAATTATGTTTTTTGAATTTCTGTATATTATATTAATTTGGATATATATTTAAAATTATTGGGATTCAAAATGACTTATGGGTTTAGTAATGATTCTAAAATACATTTTATTTAAAATGATGATTGGTTTGGGAACATTTTCTAATTCCATGAGAATAATTTGCATGATTTTTTATTATGTAAAAAAGTTAAATAATAGTTTCTTAATGTTTTTAAGTAGTAAAATATTTAAAATGTATTTTTAATTAAATATTTTGATATTAATCATTTTTAAAAAATATATAAAAAGTATTCTAATGGTTTTTATTTAATTTAAGTTGCTTTTTTAAATAACTCTTGATAAAATCCACATGGTTCAAAAGAGTAAACTACATATGTTATTCAAAATGAAATCCTATTGTGGACATTTAAATAAATTTCTTATGTTATAGATTAAATGTATATTTAATTTTTTTTATATTCTATATTGATATATGTTTTTCCTCATGGGGTTCGATATCTATAGTTCATTTTTATTTTTTAAGATACATATTCTCAGTGCACACCCCCCATTCATAATTAATTTACTCTTATGAGGAGATTGTGTGGGAATATTACCTGGCTCATCATTCAGTTGATCAAGATCTTCTTCAGAAGGTTTTTCCACCTTTACATCTCTTAGATAATGGTGTTCTCCCAATCTTTCTCTCGATATATGGATTTTTTTAGAGTTATGAAACCCAAATCATCCACATTTCATGAGTAAAGAATTCTCATATAACGAAGTCATTATAATTCCATGGTTTGATGTTTCCTTCATCCATGTTGATCATTATTAATCCCTTAAGGTTATGTTTTCTACTTTTATGCATGATGTTTAGAATTAAATGTGAAAAAAAAATTAACATCTATGATAAAACACATAAGGAAATTTCGTGGAAAAATTTCATAGCATGGTATGTTCAGTATTTCAATTCCTATGTGCTCAATATATGAAGGGAAAATCATATTATAGACTCTAGTAAGGAGATAAAAATGTTTTTTAATTTTAAAATATTATTATGTAGTTGTATTTTCAGCTTCACAGTATTTAAATTGAATGTTTTTTGATGGATTGGTATTTTGGGGAGGGAATTCCACCATATTTACACCAAGTTGTGTATTCTCTAATACTTGACATCTATGGATCATTAGTGATGTACGATATGTGATTTATCGTAGGCTTATTAGTATCACCACATATGTTGGGGGTTTGACCTATTCGTTATTGTTGGGAATGAAACTCTAATATGGAGAAACAAGATCCTTCCACATTAGTCCTTCTGGGTAGTGGTATCAAAACACCATCTCGATTCATTCCATTGCCTTATACTATTAGATTTTTTGTTCTAGCTACATTTTTCTTTTAATGTTGTTTTTTACAGTTTTTCTAATTTCATTAATTGATTCTAGCTTGGTGACATATAAATTTAGTTTAAATGGATTTTCATAAAATCAATCTTTTGTTTTGAATTTATGTATTTTGATTACTTGAGATAAGAGAGTTTTATTTAAAGGAAAATTTTAATACGCTTGTGAGATCATTATTTGAGAGATTTCTAGATTGTATATTTATCTCGTTCACCTTACCAAGGATTTATTTTCCTGAAATTATGGACACTAAATATAGTTTTAGTACCCCAAATCATGGTGTATTCTATAATGTTTTTTAAATAGTGTTAGGATTTTCATTTTTGAATGAACGGTTTAGTTTTTTATAACTATACTCCCATTTGATATGTTGGTTGATATTTCATTTCTAACTGAACCTTAATAATGAGAGGGGGAGTGATCCTCTATTATTTTCACCCGAGGTTCATGGTATTACCTAGATATTAAGGCATGGATTTATGGGTTAGACATGATTTCAGTATATGTAATCTTTTAGTTTCCATATACAAGGGTTGAATATTGGAATTTCTCAAGGGATTTTAATTGATATGGAATTTGTTTTATTTGATTTGGTAAATAATGATGTGATTCCTTGAGATTTTGTATCGCCTAATATTATTTTCCTTTGGTTTGATATTTTAACTATCCATTGTGTGATATTGGTTATAGTGGGTAATATTTATGCACATTTGAGATGACATGTATCCTTAGGAAATTATTGCATACACTATCAAATAGAAGACAGATCAGCGTGTTATAAAAAAATTATTTTATATTATATTCTAATTCCATGAATATAAAATGTAATTTATAGTCTAATGAAATCTAGTTATACAACACCACCAACTCTAACAAACATCCAATTTTACAAAACCCAAATGCTAAAACATTTAGTCCCACTATCACACACATGATATTCATGCTTGTAATGGAATATCTATTTAGTCAAATGGTCTATAACATTCTCTTCCATGGACACTCTAATCACTAAGGCATCACCCCATTGAAACCTCAATATAAGAATCATTCAAAGTATGTGATTCATATTCTATTGAGACCTCATTAACTTTATGAAATCCACCACGATAGTATTATCCTAGTAAACTATTATACGGTCTATATTACAAATAACCATAATAGGCTTCATGAAATATTCTGAAATCTAAACTACATCCATGGATGTATCAAACACCTCAATAAACTCAAAATTCATTGTCGAATTCGACATGCATGGCAGTTTAAACCTATTACATCTTGCATGTCCTTTCTTGAGTGTAAAGATATATCCTAATTTTTATCTCATATCATCCTAATCTGTCTAAAAACTATCATCTATGTATCATATCTTGATTATCTCCTCATAAACTCCATATAGTATAATCATATATCTTTTATTACTCATATACTTAATGGTATTCCTAACAATATCAAATTTCTTCTCTCCTTATCGTCTTGATATATTCATTCAATGCATAAAAAATTATAAAAATAATGCATAGTATATAATATGTTATACATAATTGATCTTATCATATATGCATAAGGAATCATACATATCCTCCGTCTATTTATCTCTTTCTCTCTTTCTTGTTGTGTTCGATGAAACATTTTATTAACGATATTAATGCTATGTGACAATAGAACAAGTCCACACTTTGATTGTTCCATATTGAATATCTTTAATTTCTACTCAACATATAAACCATGACTTATTGAAATTAACCTCCTGGATCAGTCCTGTAGAGTCTTGATACCATGGATGTTGTTTCATTCACCTAATACCTTCATATTGAAACACATTTTCATCAATTGTATAAACAACTATAAAGATGGTAAATCCTTTATAAAGAATAAATATATGATAGAAATATAATATCAGCAGAAAATCACACTCCCAATAAACCATAGATAGAGACATAGATCACATATGTTTTCTAGGAAACCAAAATCTCATATGGAATCATCAAAATGATTGTTCAATTATAAGGATTAATAAATTTATACGTAAATGGATTTTTAAACTTGAATACCTTATAGTAATATCAGGGAGTAACAAATACTTTTATTTTTTCATACTAACATCCTCATCATGGTTCGATTTATGGAAATCTATTGTGACATAAATTATTCAAAAATAACTATAATTGAAATCTTGCTTGGAAAGTAGAATATGGATGGTTGTAAACAAGGAAACTTGAGAAAATGTTTCAATGTACTCAATTTATCAAAAAAGAATCAACCATTAAGATACAAGTTATGATTTATAGATACATTACATTCCATGTGATTTGTATTTAACACCCCATTTCCCCCAATGACCATTAGATAAACTGCAGGTTTGACTATAACACGGAACTGGTTTTGATTAATGGATTCCATCTAAGATATCATGACTTATTTCCATTTAGTATCATCTATAATATGTACTTCTTAATTGTAGGATACAAGATCTATTTTTTAATCAATAATTATTCATTATCCTCAGTGACTAGAACAATATAATAAACTATTTTTCTAACATATTCAGTGGTGCTTTTTAGTACTTTTGTGTGAGTAAAAACATTTTTCAGGTAGACTATGGGATGTTGTGCCTCCACTAACTCAAATGTGTCTTTAGATTCAAAATAATCTAAGTCAATAATGATTTAAATATCATTCTTAATTATGTGATCCTTCTTAGTGTATATATCTATTCAAACCACTAAAAATATTTTATGTCAGTTTTTATAGGTAATATCAATTTTTTGCGTCACCAATAAAGTCACACATATTTCACCATGGATCCAATTTTTTCTTGAATTTACCTTGAAATTCCTCACAACCCAATGAAAATAATTTTGACAACACATAATTATTTTTATACAATAAACCATATTGTATGTATCATTTCATGTTAGTTGGAACCATCTTTAGTGTGGGCACCACTTACTATAATGCATTTTAAAAAAGGATAATTAATTATTTGCATGACTCATCATCAACCCCACTATGTTAAACAAGGTTAGGATTCATCGTTCACATAACCTATTCAATGGTGGTGCCAAAGGAGGTGTGAGTTAGGATAAAATATGACATGGATATTAATTTTTATAATATTTTCTATGTTATTCCCTGTATTAATCTGATATAATGTTTTTTTATCATATTTCGAATTATATTATCTACATTTTTCAAGAATTCCAAAATTTTCAATAATGATTCTTACTTTTGAATCCTTAAGTAGAAAAATTCATATCTAAAAAAATAATTTTTTTAATAATATATAAGTATGAGAATCAACATATAGTTTTTCAATGAAATTATACATACATTATAGTGAGAATAATTATAGATGTTTTATATCCCTTTCATATGTTCCACTAAAAGATTATTTGGAAATATTTCCTTGAAAAAAACCGAGACATCAGTTGTTTTTTTATCTTGTTTACATGACCTTGATTATGATGCAACAATTGAATGATATATGAGTCAACTGGAAAAAAAATCATTATCATCTACCAATAAACTTTTTAGTAATCTAATACATTTTTATAGTAGTTAGGCCATTCCATTACATAAAAAAAGAAATCATTGTAAAAAAATCATTGTTTCTAAAAATAATTCTTATGTAGATGTGAAAAAATATAATGATATTTGTGACACTATGAATGTAATAGAAATTCCTTAAAATAAATATATTTTATGTTGGTAGTGTGATTTGGTACTATCCAATTTCCCTAACATACAACATATCTCTATTGGTGCCAAGAAGATCCAACTAACCTATGGAAACCCTCTGGTATCAACATGGTTCTCATAATTTGATATAGATGTGACCACCACATGTATTATCTAATATATATCTATTAGATAATGATCCATAACTTTCAATAATGAATGAACCAAATTATTCCCCTTGATTTTTCCATATAAATTTATTCTTCTAGTGAATCAGTTTTTCACATGAGAAAAAAGTTTGTGATTTTTTCCTTTTCTTGTATTTGCTTCTTCATCTTTTTGTTTGTTCGTAACTCAGAAATCCTATACTTAATGTGAGTATTTGAGACATTTTCATTGATTTTACCATTAATCTGTGTGAGGATTATGGGTTTATTATTCCCCAATTTGTCATCAAGATGGTGAAAAAGAATGTAGAGTTCCATAAGAGACCTCTCAAAATTTGTCATATTTAAATTAGAAATTGTAGTATATATTCTCTATGGTAGGGAGTCCAAAATGAGCTCTATGTGAAACTCATATATTATCTTAATACCTAGGATTTAAATGTTCTCTATATTTTTATCAATATTAACCCCATGAGTTCCTACTATAACTAACTCTCTAATCGTTCATGTGTATAGTGACTTCGATATCTCAAATATCTCTTTTCTCTCATTCACAAGGAAATGATATTAGAGATGTGAAAAATTAATAAATGTATCTATAATTTTATCAATATCATTAATCATAGTCAACATGGATAGTAGAAATAATAACTAGTGATCATGTTCATTGTTGATGTGTCTTTATATAGAGACAATTCATCCTCAATAGACTCATTTATTGGTTTCTTATAATATATGGATTTTATCCCATGAAACATCTTCTCTTGGGGAAGGTTAGTTCCGAAGAAGTTTTAATATTCTAGGAAGTTAGTGTCTATGATAAGGTTACCCTTATTGAAGAAAAATCATAATATTAATTTCTATGCTATTTATTTTAAAATTCTACAGTTAATATTGTAAATTTTAATACATTAGTTGATTACCAATGATTGTGACACTATAATCCTCTAGGATTTTAATATTTATTTCACTAATTATGTAAAAATTATTCTATAAATTTATCTACACTAAAACATAACTAAAAAATATAAGATACATATATATAATAAATTTTAAATATACCTACTAAAACTATCTATTGAATTAGTATTTATTTATATGATTAACCCACTACTTTTCAATTAGGATTCTATTCTTCTCTCCTTACCTATATAATGATTCTTACCTCTTATGTACTTATTTTAAATTCTTCATAAATGTTACAAAATCTTTTATCCATGTTGTATCTATATTCAAAGGTGAGGAAATACATGTTTTAGGAAGGTTCCAATCTAAATTCTTCTCAAAAATAAATCCTGATTAAAAGGAACATCCCGATTTCATACCCATTTTCTATTAAATTTCCTAATCTATTTTAATCCACCATTATTTTTCTAAAATCACTCATTTTATAATTAAATACTATTTTGGTAAAATTTTTGTTGTTTACAATCAATAATTTATTTTCCATTTTAAATAATCCAGAATATTTTCCCTTAAACTATACTAAAATGTTTTATTTCTAATGATTCATAAACACTATTTTCACTCTAATTTGAAATAAATTATCATGATATATTACTATATTCACATTTTAATATCCATCTATTCTTTAAATCCTTCATTTCATCATTATGATATTCCCTTTTGACATTCTGTTTGACAAGGTAATGATACCCAATTCTTTTCATGGGAAATCCTTATGTTAATTTTTGATTGATTACATATGATTCTATATGTGTCAAACCTATTCATGAACATGTTATAATGGGTGAACCCAAATATATCTCCAATGAATTGGGTAATGATTATTCTCATGGGACATTATGTGCAACTATCTTGCTGACAATCCATGACATGTTCTCTATGTGCAACAGTCTTGATGGTTAGCCTTAAATCATGCTCCATATGCAATGAGCCTTGAATCATTATTAAGTCATGTTGTATGTTTATTAAATATTTCTGTGATACCATGTTTACATAAATCTACATTATACATGTTATTCATCATTATTTTTATTCCTATACCATGTTTGGTTTATGTCATTATGTTATACATTCTAACAACTTTAGTATAATTTAATCCTTTGTCTATTCCCTTAATATAATTTTCATATCATCCATTTATTAATGTTTTTTCTAGTGTATAATATGTATATGTAAGGTCTCAAAAGAAGTTATCATCTCGTTATGATGATTAAAGAAAAGATATTTTATTTTGGTTAAATTTATTTTAATTATATATCGAATCTTACAAAGACACTATAATTTACAATACTTCGTTTTTATTTAATGGTTATGTATGATTAAAATCATTTCATAATTTTTATAAAAGGCTCACTTCACTAAATATGGTATCAAAGGAATGCCTATATATTTTTTAAGATTTGGACTCAATAACTCTAGTTAAAACCCTATGGATAAGACTATGTATGATAAAATGTCCAAAATGATGGTTAGTATATAGTAAGTATTTCATTAGGAATATACATCCGTCTATGAATACTAAATATTGGTGTCATTATAGAATATATGTAATTAGGAGTAACAACTCTAACAAGGTGAACCGGTCTTGACTCGGGGTAATCTAGAACATGATAATGGGTCTTTCTACGCACTGATTTTGGGACTTCGGCTGGATATTCTTTATTAAATTCAAAATCTCATTACAAAACATTATTAAGGGAAGCATTACCATAATTATATCTGTCGGGAAAAAAATCTTGGCTAATATATATTGAAACTTAGAGAATCACATGTTAGGATATATTTTTTGTTTAAATGTTTATCCATTTATGTCCAACTTTTCCTTTTATTATTCTTATTTGTTAAGTATTATAGCCCCCTAAGTGTAATTTATTTCTCTTAGATAATTATTGTGAATATTATAACTCAGGATGACAATCAACGTGATAGGAAATATTATGATTTCTATTATGATATTCCAAATATGATGGGAATGGTTTCTCCAACTTTTAGTCTTTACATTCTCAACTAGATAAAGTTTTAAAGAATAACAAGAATCACATGGAAGACCCTACTTCTACTAATGGATGGAATTTTTAGTTATAATACTTTATGTGGAGAATGACTCTAATTTTTAGTGAATCTTATGATCCCCTCATTGTTGAACAGTGGATTAACTCCATTAAAATGATATTCTATGCCCCATAGTTCTCATAAAAAGAGAATATTGTGCTGGAAGTCTATCTTTTTTATGGGGAAGTTGATTGTAGTGGACAATAATTAAAAAATTATATCAATGGTGGAAATTGATTCTGCATATTGGGAGGATTTCAAGAATGTTTATTTAAATAATTATTTTCCCTGAACCCTCTATCTCAATATGGAAAAGGAATTTTAGGGATTGAATAAAATGGAAGATGGGTCTATCAGAGAATATGAAAAAACATCACAAGGCTTGTGAAATATATATTCAGCTTTGTTATGAAAAATTATGTTAGGGTGGGTCACTTCCTTTTGGGACTAAAGCTATGTCTAAGAAATTATTTTGCAATTTTAGGCTTCAATAAATATGAAAATATTGTATTTTGTTTTCTGAAGGATGAAATTGATATCATAGAATCTCAGTGGTCACATGGGTCTGGGAAAAAATAGATGATATTAGAGTTTAATATGGGTGATAAATCCCATAATAGAAACATGGCCCTACATACCACATGTCAAAACTGTGGTAGGAATCTTCCTAGAAACTACAAAAAATGAACTATGATATTCTTCAAATGTGGAATATAAGGGAATATTGATAATAAATTCTAAAGGGTTACAAAGATTCTGAATAAATGTGGAATAATAAACGAAGTTCTAGATCAATACTCCGCCTATAGTTCTATGTTTATCAATAAGGAACATGTGCATTATACGAACTGCTTCCCAAATCCAAGTGTTTTTTGAGGACATCAACAATAAATACATGGAATGTAACATCCCAGGTAAATAAAAAATAATAAATTCTATGTTTTATCAATATTTGTGAATAAAATGTTAATATTACTTTAAAGGTAATGTTATGCTCGATGGCGTACCCAATATGCAACAACGAGTTTCTTTGAAATCTTATGTTGCACACTAATAATATAATAATATTATAATAGTTAACGCCTAGCCGTTGTAATGGAGAGAATGAAAAAAATAACTAAAAATCATTTCATATGTTTGTTAATCATTTTTACATTTATTCAATAAATGTTAGAGGCTTAAAATCCAAATGAATCTAATTTTAAGAATAAATACTCTAATATTTTTTAAAGATTGTTTTACCACCTTTTGATGGAGAACCATTTTTAAATCTACATTTTGACAATTTTATAAGCTCTATTTGTCAAAATAAACTAATTCTTTATGATTGGGACATTTAAATTTACTTTGGATAAATTTTTGGTCTGTTTCTGACAATGTTCATTTTTTTAATGAATAATGAAAAATATTGCATTTTACATCAAAACTGCTTTTTCATCTAATTTAAATATATGGTTAGATTATCTTTTTAATTGGTTTTAAAGTTTAATTAGAATATATTTTTACAATTTAATTCAATGGTGGTCATTATAATTAATTTCACTTTGAAAATGGAAATAAACAAGTGCCAAACTTTTCATAGATATTGCTTCCAAAAAACCCGCTATTTGTTTTAATAGTAGGAATTAACTATATAATTTATTCATGAAAATTATATGTTTTGAATTTGGTAAAATGGAAATCATTTCTGAATTTGAAATATCAAATATAGCTTAGGGTTAATTTTCGGTGTTTTTCTGATAATTCTTTTTTTAATGAATAGTGAAAAATACAGTTTTTAATTCAAAACTGCCTTTTCATCCAATTTATTTATATATTCAGATTGTCATTTTAATTGTTTTTAAAGTATAATTGAATTATTTTTTTCACTTAATTCAAAGTTGTTCATTGGAAGTAATTTCAATTTTCAATTGGATGTAAAAAAAAGTCAATCTTTTGATAAATTTTACTTCGTAAAAACTCGTCTTTTATTTTGACAACGGGGTTTACTTTTAAATTAATTACTACAATTTATGTGTTTTGAATATGATAAAAAGTATTCCATATTTGGAATCATAAGGTACAAATTATTTAATTAAGACTCTTTCGATTTTGGACATTGTGAATAGTAACAACGGTAATTATCTTTAATTATCGTGTTTAATTAGTAATCAGGTAATTAAGGGTAAGAAAATAATATCATAAAATTAAAAAATGACCCCAAAATGTGTCCTAATTATACTGGTGGTGTCTTTACCGACCATGGGATGCCTTGTTCCAACCTTGAGACCCCATGGAAACACTTAATTGTGATAGTGACCTTTTATCATATTTTTTTTAATGAAAGGAAAATGTAACCAAAGTATGTAACACCTAAGTAAAATAAATTTAATTTTGTCTACATAAATGGTCTCTTAGACTATAAATATTAATTATAAATCTAAAAAATATTTCCTACATCATAGTATTTGTTTTTTAATTTTTAGACATTGAATAAATTAAATTATTTATGACACCGTTATGATGTAGTGACTACCTCCTAAATGAACGATTTAAATAAAATGAGAAGATAGGGTGCAATCTAGGTATTACACTTGTCACAACCCTATTTGATCCATGTATTTAGAAACCTTATCACCATAGCCTCGAAATATATCCTTTTGTGACCTTTGAAATCCGAAAATCATTTTATAATAAAGTAATATTTTATAACTTTCCAAGAGTGCCCCTCCTCTTCTCTTATAAAAAGCCCCCACCTCTGCCACCTTACCCACACCTCTCAAGCCTTTGGTGTAACACCCCAGGTAAATAAAGAATATAACATTTTCATATTTATCCATATTTGTGAATAAAATATTAATATGACTTTAAAGGGGATGCTATGCTCGATGGCGTACCCAACACGCAACAACGAGTTTCTTGGGAATCTTACATTACACTCTAATAATAAAATAATATTATTTTAAATGGTAGTTAACATGTAGTCGTTGTATTGGCGGGAATGGATAGAAATAACTAAAATAAGATTATATATTTTTTTAAATGTTTTTACATTTATCCAATAAAAGATAAAGGCTTAAAATACGGAAAGATTTCAATTTTAGGCGTATATGCCCTAGTTTTCACTAAAGATTCACTTATTGCCTTTTGATGGAGAACCATCATTAAATATAGTTTTGTTCACTCTTATACATTCTATTGGACCAAATAAAACTCCTCTTAAGAATATGGACATCAAAATTTACTTTGTGTAAATTTTTGGTATCTTTCCGATAAAGTTCGTTTTTTTAATGAATAGTGTAAAATGTTGTATTTTAATTCAAAACCACTTTTTAATATAATTTATTTATATGATTATATTATCTTTTGAATTGGTTTTAAAGTTAAATTAAAATATATTTTTACCATTAAATCCAATAGTGGTCTTTGGAATTAATTTCACTTTGAAATCAGACTTAAACTAATGTCAATCTTTTGATACTTATTGTTTCATAAAAACACGCTATTTTCTCTGACAGCGGGAATTAATTATTAATTTAATTAATCTGACTTATATTTTTTTAATTTTGTAAAATAGACTTCATTTTTTAATTCAGAATATCAAATATAGCTTATGGTGAATTTGTGGGATTTTTCTGAAAAACATCAATTTTTGATGAATAGTGAAACCACTAAGTGGTACTTATAAAAACAGATTTTTCCGTTTAAATGAAATTTTCCCATATTTGTGTTTTGAATTTAAAAAATCTGACATACATGGTTGTCATTAATAAGTAAAATTTGGTTCAATGGGATAAAAATAATTTTTTGGTGAATAGTAACTTATTAAGTTTTTAATCGCGATTAGAGGTAATTAGTGTAGTTTATGGTAAGAATAATGTTTTAATAAAATGAAATGATCTAGACACATGTCTTACCCTCATTGTATGTGTCATGTCTGACCAAGACAATCCATGGGTCAACTTGGGGACCCCATGTAGCCACTTTGGTTGGAAAATGACATAAATATCTTTTTATTTAATGTTAAAGTAAAAATTACACAAACATGAGATGTTTTACTAAAACAATTTTTACATGGGGTTATACAAGTCATATTTTGACTATAAATAGTAATTGGAAAGATAAAAGGATTTACTACATCATAGTAGTTTTTTGTATAATTTTTAGACATTAAATAAATTAAATTATTTATGACATCATGATGATGCAGCGATGACCTCATTATTTAAGGATTTAAATAAAATGGAATGATAATGTAATATCTAAGACCTACACATGTCCAAAACCTATTGGATGAGTGTACTTAGAACCCTTATCACCTTATCCTCAAAAGACATCAATGTGGGACCTTTAAAATCCGAAACCCTTTTGAAAATAAAGTAACATTTTGTAACATTACAAGAGTGCCCCTCCTCTCCTCTTATAAAAGTCCCCCACCTCTACCTCCTTACCCACACTCCCAAAGCCTTTGGCTCGGCCAAACCCTGCCCATTTTGTCTCTCCACTTCCCTATCTTACTCCTTGAATCCTCACTTTGGACAGAAGTCTTCCCAAGGAAGCCTTTGAGCTAAAACCAAAGGGAGTTACCCGATTTTAAGGTAATGTCTTCACTTGTGTCCTTTTGTTTTATTTTGCTTCTCCAACCCCCTAAACTCTTTTTATTCATTTTTTTTGTAACAAATCCAGTATATTCAATATACTAGGATGTTTTTATAAGAAGTATTCGAGCTACACTTACACACACCTATATCTAATGGTTAAACAACATACTGTTTCTGTGGATGGCGAATTTATGTCTCCCGAAACGATGATTGTTCAACATTATTCTAAAACATTCAATAGTGTCCATTAAGGTGACAATATATTTATATATGATATCTAGTATGTTTAGGTTTTACTTAATCTTCTGTATTATTAATTAATGGCGTACCTTTATGGTTTCCATTATGGGTAAACGCGATATCTTCATTTAAGGAAGTGCAGACTACCGCCCCCTCAAAGTGATTTGATTCGTTAATACCATATGTGGTACGTATAAAGGATATATTTAATGATATTATATATTATACCATACTGGAATTAAAATACTATTATGTATCATTATGTTTTAATTCCATTAAATATGAAATAGAAATGGAAGTAGCGTTCATGCGTACGTACGGCTTACCGTCTCCATGAACGGTACATTTCATTTCTTATCTCAAAATGTTATGTAATATTATAAGTACATATATATAATGGATATATAAGTAATATATTACATATAAATTATGGATATAATTAAGGAATTATAAAATATATATATCTCTCTCATTTGTTTTAATTCTATTAATATGACAAAAAAATGAAAGTAGTGTTCATGCGTACGTACGGCTTACCGTCTCCATGAATGATGCTTTTTGTTTTTTATCTCCAAATGATATGGAATAGTATAAAATGAATATTTACTGGATATATATGATATTTTAATCATTAATACTATTCTGGAAATTATTGACATATAACTACATGGGCAATCTTTTTTCAAACAAGTTCATTTTTGACTCATGTACCAAACATCGGCAAAAACGTCTGATATGAACTAACATTATTAAACAATTATTATAACATTATAATATGTGATATGAACTGAATAAAAATATATAAAGGAGGTACTTAGGAAATTATTAATTGACCAATGTTTATTATTCAGGAATATAAAGAAATGAACAAGACAAGTTGGACTTGAGGTAAGGGATCCTACTCCTCTCTTTCTTTTTAAGTATAATCTTTTATGTCATTTCTTTTAAAGCTCATATTTCTTGTTATTGGGATGTTATTTTACATTACTATTACTTTAATTTTTATGTTCAAATGATGAGAGACCCTATTCTCTCTCGTCAATCCATTTCGGAAGTTTTGAGGGGCGCCGTTAGGCTGTCGAATTTTCGTAAGAGATATAACCTCTCTCTTTCTTTTTAAGTACTCTCCTTTATGTCACTTCTTTTAAGCTCCTCTTTGTTATGATGGGGGGTGTTCTTTTATATTCCACTTTCTGTAAATTTTATGGTAATATGATGAGATACCATATTTCCTCTCATCAATCCATTTTGGAAGTTTTAAGTGGCGCCCTTAGGCTGCCGAGTTTTTGTAAGGGATTTTTCATCTCACTTTTATTCCCGTGAGATTTATGCTACATTTGCCACAATTTCCATTGAGTGGTGTATGTAATGCCCAATATTATACCCTTTTTATAGTATAATTTAATTTATGGGTATTCACATCTTCATTGTATGACCCTTCTTCCATGGGGTGTACGTTTCGAAAGTTACCCAACTCGGTAAGGGGACCTTTCACCCTCCTCTTTTTAAAAGACTTATTTTGTTATGTCTTTTAATTCACATAATATTATTTTGGGATATGTTATTTTATATCCTTATTGATGTAAATTTTATTTCCAAGTGATGATATTCCCTTTTGATCTCTCATCAACTCATTTTCTGAATTTTGAAGTGATGCTGTTAGGCTGTCGAATTTTACCAAGGTAACTTTTTAACCCAATTTCGATTTCTTTGGGTTCAACATGTAGTTATTGAATATGTCATTTTTGAATATGTGTTAATGAACTTTTATTGTTTTACACTTAATATCCACTTATATTTTGTGTATTTATATTTTTCATACATAATTTTGAGATTGAATTATCCATAATTTAAGGATACCTTCTTTATAAGGGAATTCATCACATTTGACATTTCTACTGATACTTCATTGTTGTTATGAACCAATTCACTCTTATATGGTGTATATATTGTCCTTTGGAATATTATATCATGAATCCATTTATTCTCATGATATTATAAAGTTCTAACTAAATGTTATTCCTCAATTATTGTATTCAAGTGTCTCTAATTTTGGTAGAACCCCTTTAACCAAATTATCGCTTTAAATGTTTTAATTATGTATTCTTATTAATATCCATGTATTCAAAGTGGTTTTAAGGATTTATTTATATGGATATTAATGGTTTAAAATATTAAAATCTTCAAGGTTGTATGGGACACTTTGATTCAAAAATCTCTTTATTAAATGCTTTAAATTGTTTTGGAAATGGTTTCTTTTTGAATGGATTCATTATTTCAGTATCCTAAAATGTTATATTGTGATTGAAATGTGGAGATGTTATGTTTACTTTATGCATGTTTTATGTGATACGTTTATGTTATTGTTCTTGGGAATTGTTATGAAAATGGGTGGTTCCGTGATAAACTAAGGGCGGGTGAGCCCGATATAGCTCTCCAATGCATTGGGTAACGCGAAGGAGTGAAACATTAAGGTTTTTCCAAAGAGATTTAGGGAATATAATGTGATGGGTATTCCAAACATAACCAAGAGGGTTACTCCCTATGTAAGAATGTTATGAATACCTCAAGTTGCCTTTTATGTCTTATGATTTCTATGATTTATTCATGATTTGATGAAGTATGTTAAAGTGCCTATGTTTTATGGGTAATTTATGATTTCATTCTTATGTATATATGAACTCATGTTTCCTTTCCATATTTTTATAACCCTTACTGAGATTTTTATTCAATCCCAAGTTTTTGAAATGTTTTTCACAGGTCAAGGGAAAGGTACATGATGGGATGATAGTGTCAAGGATGTGTCAAGAAAGAATCCATGTTTTATTCTAAATATGTTTTCGTTGATGGGAAGAATTAATACTGTCTTTTATGTAACCACTTTGTTTAAATGTGGAATGTAACGCATGTTTCATGATCTAATTCTCTAAAACTCTAAGCCTGAAAAGATCCTCAATGTGTAATATTATAATAACTCAAGATTAAGTAAGGTTTAAGGCTGGGGCCTTATAGTTGGTATCAGAGGTCGGTTTAGATAACTTTAGAGTTTAGGGTATTCTATAAGAATAATTGACATTAACATAATGGATATGATTTCAAAATGAGTCATAGTTTTTAGATAAAGTGAATGAGTAGGTATATCTTAGTGTTTATATTTTTCATTAGTACATGATGATTTTGTTGATATACGCACACTGACTTTTCTGTTTTTAGTAAATGGATGGATCTAGCAGGCACCAAGGTGACAATGGGTTTGATGGAAACTGTGGTGGTTCTCTGATTAAGAGACTGGATGAAATGGGGGAATTCAATGAGGAAACTCGTGGTTGTTCTAAACCAACTATCAAGGAGTCATGATCAACCAATTGAACCTTGGTATGATCTTTAATGCATCATTTATGAGATGATCAATCGATGTGGAAGTTCAGGTAATAATTATAAAGGTAACCATTAGAGTTTATATGATCCTTACTTTTGAGGTAATTATGGGTTACTATATGTTATGATGGAAGTGAAAGGCATGAGATAAAATTGAGGTTAAATTATGTTATGGTTATTTTTGATGATTTTATCCCTTTTTGGGGATGATTTAAGAATTATATAGTTTTGGAAAAATGACAACACGCAGACCGTGTGACTACCCGTCGCGTCGGAAAAAGCTGTGGGAATCGAACCCACAACCAAAGTGTGACTGGTATTTATCGCCTACCACTAGACTACGTTAATTCCCTGGTTATTTTGACTGATTCTTTTTAGTTATATGATTTTATGAATTAAGAGTAATTTGATTATGGGTTATTTATGAAAATGATTAACCTTTCATGGAGGATATGTGATTAGGTTAATTACTTTTCAATACGAGACTTTAGAAGCAACTGATGTTGTTTGGAGATAAAGGTTACGATTTAACTTGGATGACTATGGGTTTCAATCTTAGATTTGTTTAATTTGAAAACTTTTATGGACAAATTGTTTATCGGATGGTCCTCGTTGAACTTTGGGTTTTGTTGGACAAATTTTGGAGATTAAGCATAGATTTTCTTTTTAAAGGGTTATCCTTTTCTGGATTATCTGACCTTGTACTAACCTGTTTGATTTTGGTTTTGGTTAAAGTCTAAGGACATGGTAAGAATATAGTTCTCTTTGTTTGATTAAGTGATTCTCTATAAATTGATTATAGTACTCTTAATGCGAACAAGTCTCCCTAAATACTCGTCTTTTGGAAAAAAATATGAGTTTGATTAAGGAATCTAGTAAAAGTTGAAAGTCAACATGATAAGTGATTATGTTTCCTTATGAATAAATTCCTCAATAAAAAGTAACTTAAAACAAAAATGTTGTCTATTAACTTTTACTACTGGGGAATCGAATACTGTTTAACCCATCACGAGTTTGTGATTTTCTTATGGTTAACTTTCTCCTAGACATGTTTACTATCACTCTCCCTCAAGAACATGACCCTTTGCTTTTTCTTCCATGTCCATGTTTTTCTACATTGAATCCTAGTATGGGTTAACTCGGGTGACCTCTGTACTTATCTTCCATTATTTTAAAGTGGTTGTTTTACAGACTCTTGTTCCGATGTGGGACTTTCAAGGATGTTTCCAAGCTCAATTTTAAAAATTGCGAGGACGTAATTCCCAAAAGGGGGGAAGGATGTAACACCCCAGGTAAATAAAGAATATGAAATTTTCATATTTATCCATATTTGAGAATAAAATATTAATATGACTTTAAAGAGGATGCTATGCTCGATGGCATACCCAACACGCATCAACGAGTTTCTTGGGAATCTTACGTTGCACTCTAATAATAAAATAATATTATTTTAAATGGTAGTTAACATGCAGCAGTTGTATTGGTGGGAATGGATATAAATAACTAAAATATGATTATATATGTTTTTAAATGTTTTTAAATTTATCCAATAAAAGATAAAGTCTTAAAATACGAAAAGAATTCAATTTTAGGCGTATATGCCCTAGTTTTCACTAATGGTTCACTTATCGTCTTTTGATGGGGAACCGTCATTAAATATAGTTTTGTTCACTCTTATACATTATATTGGACCAAATAAAACTCCTCTTAAGAATTGGGACATCAAAATTTACTTTGTGTAAATTTTTGGTATCTTTCCGATAAAGATCATTTTTTTAATGAATAGTGTAAATGTTGTATTTTAATTCAAAACCTCTTTTTAATCTAAATTATTTATATGATTAGATTATCTTTTGAATTGGTTTTAAAGTGAAATTAGAATATATTTTTACCATTAAATCCAATAGTGGTCGTTGGAATTAATTTCACTTTGAAATCAGACTTAAACTAATGTCAATCTTTTGATACTTATTGTTTCATAAAAACACGCTATTTGCTCTGACAGCGGGAATTAATTATTAAATTAATTAATGTGACTTATATGTTTTTAATTTTGTAAAATAGACTTCATTTTTTATTCCGAATATCAAATATATCTTAGGGTGAATTTATGGGATTTTTCTGAAAAACTTCAATTTTTGATGAATAGTGAAACCACTAAGTGGTACTTATAAAAACTGATTTTTCCGTTTAAATGAAATTTTGAGATCTTTGTGTTTGGAATTTCAAATATAAGACATACATGGTTGTAATTAAAAAGTAAAATGTGGTTCAATGGGATAAAAATAATTTTTTGGTGAATAGTAACTTATTACGTTTTTTATCACGTTTAGAGGTAATTAGTGTAGTTTATGGTAAGAATAATGTTTTAATAAAATTAAATGACCTAGAAACATGTCCTACCCTCATTGTATGTGTCATGGACGACCAATAAAATCCATGGGTCAACTTGGGGACCCCATGGAGCCACTTTGGTTGGAAAATGACATAAATATCTTTTTATTTAATGTTAAAGTAAAAATTACACAAACATGAGATGTTTTACTAAAACAATTTTTACATGGGGTTATACAAGTAATATTTTGGACTATAAATAGTCATTGGAAAGATAAAAAGCTTTACTACATCATAGTATTTTTTTTATAATTTTTAGACATTAAATAAATTAAATTATTTATGACATCATGATGATGCAGCGATTACCTCATTATTTAACGATTTAAATAAAATGGAAAGATAATGTAATATCTAATACCTAAACATGTCCAAAACCTATTGGATGAGTTTATTTCGAACCTTTATAACCTTATCCTCGAAATACATCAATGTGGGACCTCTAAAATCGGAAACTCTTTTGAAAATAAAGTAACATTTTGTAACTTTACAAGAGTGCCCCTCCTCTCCTCCTATAAAAGGCCCCCACCTCTACCTCCTTACCCACACTCCCAAAGACTTTGGATCTGCCAACCCCTATGCATTTTGTCTCTCCAATTCCCTCTCTTACTCCTTTAATCCTCACTTTGGGCATAAGTCTTTTCAAGGAAGCCTTTGATCTCAAACCAAAGGGAGTTACCCGATTTTAAGGTAATGTCTTCACTTGTGTCCTTTTGTTTTATTTTGCTTCTCCAACCCCCTAAACTCTTTTTATTAATTTATTTTGTAACAAATCCTGTATCTTAAATATACTAGGATGTTTTTATAAGAAGTATTAGAGCTAAACTTACACACACCTACATCTAATGGTTAAAGAACATACTGTTTCCGTGGATGACGAATTTCTGCCTCCCGAAACGATGATTGTTCAACATTCTTCTAACACCTTCAAAGGTGGCCAGTAAGATGACACTATATTTATATATGATACCTAGTATGTTTAATTTTTACTTAAGCTTATTTATTTTTCATTTATGGCGTACCTTTATGGTTTCCATTATGGGTAAACGCGATATCTTCATTTAAGGAAGTGCGGACTACCGCCCCCTCAAAGTTATTTGATTCGTTAATACCATATGTGGTACGTATAAAAGATATATTTAATGATATGATATATGATACCATACTAGAATTAAAATACTATTATGTATCATTATGTTTTAATTCCATTAAATATGAAATTGAAATGGAAGTAGCGTTCATGCGTACGTACGGCTTACCGTCTCCATGAACGGTACATTTCAATTCTTATCTCAAAATGTTATGTAATATTATAAGTACATATATATAATGGATATATAAGTAATATATTACATCTAAATTATGGATATAATTCTGGAATTATAACATATATATATCTTTCTCATTTTGTTTTAATTCTATTAATATGACAAAAAAATGAAAGTAGTGTTCATGCGTACGTACGGCCTACCGTCTCCATGAACAACGCTTTTCGTTTTTTATCTCCAAATGATATTGAATAGTATAAAATGAATATTTACTGGAAATATATGATATTTTAATCATTAATACTATTCTGTAAATTATTTACATATAACTACATGGGCAATCTTTTTTCAAACAAGTTCATTTTTGACTCATGTACCAAACATCGGCAAAAACGTCTGATATTAACTAACATTATTAAACAATTATTATAACATTATAATATGTGATATGAACTGAATAATAATCTATAAAGGAGTTACATAGGCAATTATTAATTGACCAAAGTTTATTATTCAGGAATATAAAGAAACGAACAAGACAAGTTGGACTTGAGGTAAGGGATCATACTCCTCTCTTTCTTTTTAACTACAATCTTTTATGTCATTCCTTTTAACGCTCAACTTTCTTGTTATTGGGATGTTATTTTACATTACTATTAATTTAATTTTTATGGTCAAATTATGAGAGACCCTATTATCTCTTATCAATCCATTTTGGAAGTTTTGAGTAGTACCATTAGGCTGCCGAATTTTCGTAAGAGATATAACCTCTCTCTTTCTTTTTAAGTACTCCCCTTTATGTCACTTCTTTTAAGCTACTCTTTGTTATGATGGGGGATGTTCTTTTATATTCCTCTCACTTTACATTTTATGGTAATTTTATGAGATACCCTATTTCCTCTCATCAATCCATTTTGGAAGTTTTAAGTGGCGTCGTTAGGCTGCCGAGTTTTCGTAAGGGATTTTTCATCTCACTTTTATTACCGTGAGATTTATGATACATTTGCCACAATTTCCGTTGAGTGGTGTATGTACTGCCCAATATTATACACTTTGTATAGTATAATTTAATTTATGGGTATTCACATCTTCATTGTATGACCCTTCTTCCATGGGGTGTACGTTTCGAAAGTTACCCAGCTCGGTAAGGGGACCTTTCACCCTCCTCTTTTTAAAAGACTTCTTTTGTTCTGTCTTTTAATTCACAAAATATTATGTTGGGATATGTTATTTTATATCCTTATTGATGCAAATTTTATTTCCTTGTGATGAGATTCCTTTTTGATCTCTCATCAACTCATTTTCTGAATTTTGAAGTGATGCCGTTAGGCTGTCGAATTTTACCAAGGGAACTTTTTAACCCAATTTCGATTTATTTGGGTCAACATGTAGTTATTGAATATGTCATCTTGTAAATATGTGTGAATGACCTTTTATTGTTTTACACTTAATAACCACTTATATTGGATGTATTTATATTTTTCACACATAATTTTGAGATTGCATTATCCTTAATTTAAGGATACCTTCTTTATAAGGGAATTCATCACATTTGACATTTCTACTGAGACTTCATTGTTGTTATGCACCAATTAACTCTTATATTGTGTATATACTGTCCTTTGGAATATTATATCATGAATCCATTTATTCTCATGATATTATAAAGTTCTGACTAAATGTTATTCCTCAATTATTGTATTCAAGTGTCTCTAATTTTGGTAGAACCCCTTTAACCAAAATATCGCTTTAAATGTTTTAATTATTTTTTCTTATTAATACCCATGTTTTCAAAGTGGTTTTAAGGATTTATTTATATTTATATTAATGGTTTAAAATTTTAAAAGCTTCAAGGTGGTATGGGAAACTTTGATTCAAAAATCTCTTTATTAAATGTTTTAAATGGTTTTGAAAATGGTTTCTTTTTGAATGGATTCATTATTTCAATATCCTAAAATGTTATATTGTGATTTAAATGTGGAGATGTTTTTTTTCCTTTATGCATGCTTTATGTGATATGTTTATGTTATGGTTCATGGGCATTGTTATGAAAACGGGTGGTTCCGTGATAAACTAAGGGCGGGTGAGCCCGATATAGCTCTCCAATGCATTGGGTAACATGAAGGAGTGAAACATTAAGGTTTCCCCTAACAGATTTAGGGAATATACTGTGATGGGTATTCCAAACATAACAAAGAGGGTTACTCCCTACGTAAGAATGTTATGAATGCCTCAAGTTACCTTTTATGTCTTATGATTTCTATGATTTATTCATGATTTGATGAGGTATGTTAAAGTGCCTATGTTTTATGGGTAAAGTATTATATAATTCTTATGTATATATGAACTCATGTTTCCTTTACATATTTTTATAACCCTTACTGAGCTTTTTATGCTCATCCCAAGTTTTTGAAATGTTTTTCACAGGTCAAGGGAAAGGTACATGATGGGATGATAGTGTCAAAGATGTTTCAAGAAAGAATCCATGTTTTATTCTAAATATGTTTCCTTTGATGGGAATAATTAATATTGTCTTTTATGTAACCACTTTGTTTAAATGTGGAATGTAATGCAAGTTTCATGATCTAATTCTCTAAAACTCTAAACCTGAAAAGATCCTCAATGTGTAATCTTGTAATAACTCAAGATTAAGTAAGGTTTAAGGCTGGGGCCTTATATTTGGCTTAGCCATACCCTGACCATTTCATCTCTCCACATCCCTCTCTTCATCATTGAAGCCTCACATTTGGCATAATTCTCTTCAAGAAACCCTTTTGGTTCAAACCAAGAGGAGTTACCCGATTTAAAGGTAATATCTTCACTTGTGTTATTTTATTTTATTTTACTTCTCCAAACCCCTAAACTATTTTTATTCCTTTATTTTGTAACAACAAAATTATATTAAATATACTAGGATGTTTTTATGTTAAGTATTCTATCCACACGTACACACACCTCCGTCTAATGGTTAAAGAACATACTGTTTCTTTGGATGGCGAATTACTGGCTCACGAAACGATGATTGTTCAATATTCTCTTAACACCTTTCATGGTGGCCATTATGATGTCACTGTATTTTATATATGATATATATGGTGTTTATTTTTCCCATATGCTTCTGTATTTTATATTTAAAACATACCTTTATACTTTGCATGTTGTGCAATTACGATAATTTAATACGAGGAAGTGTGGACTACCGCCCCCTCAAATGATGTGACTCATTCATGCAATACATGGAATGAATAAATAATGAAATTAATGAAATTATGTGACCTATAAAAAATATATATTATAATGGAATTATAATATATATATCTCTCAATTATTTTTAATTCCATTAATATGGAAAAGAAAATAAAGTAGCATTCATGCGTACGTACGGCCTACCATATCCATGAACAGTGCATTCCATTTATTTTTATCTCCAAATGTTATGGAATAGTATAAAATGAATATGTACTAGATATATATGATATTTAAATAATTAATAATATTTTGGAGAATATGTACTTATAACTACGTGGATGATTCTTTTCAAAAAGTTCATTTTTGACTCATGTACCAAACATCGACAAAAAAATTGATATGAAGTCACATAATTAACTAATTATTATAAAATTGTAATATGTGATATGAATTGAATAATAAACATTAAAGGAAGATCTTAATAAATTATAAATTGACAAAAGTTTATTATTCAGTAATATAAAGAGATGAACAAGACAAGTCAGACTTGAGGTAAGGGATCCGACCTCTCTCTTTCTTTTCAAGTACCCACTTTTATGTCATCTTATTTATGCTCCATGTTCTTATGTTGGAGGATGTTATTTTATATTAACCACACTTTAATTTGTATTTTAATATGATTAGATACCCCCTATTACTCTCATAAATTCTTTTTTATAATTTTTAAGTGGCGTCGTTAGGCTGCCGAATTTTCGTAAGGGATCCTACCTATCTCTTTAATTTTAAGTACTCTTTTTATGTAACTTACTTTAAGATACTCTTTCTTATATTGGGGGGATTTTCGTTTATATTCATCTTTCTGTAAATTTTATGTTAATATGATGAGAGACCCTATTTTATCTCATCAATCCATTTTTAGAAGTTATATGTGGCGTTGTTAGGCTGCCGAATTTTCATAAGGGGATTTTCATCTCACTTTTTATTCCCGTGAGATTCATGCTACATTGGCCACTATTTCCTTTTGTGTGGTGTATGTACTGCCCATTATTTTACTATTTGTATAATATAAACTCATTTATTGGTAGTTACATCTTCATTGTATGACCCTTATTTCATGGCGTGTACGTTTCGAAAGTTGCCCAAATCAGTAAGGGAAACTATCACACTCCTCTTTTAAAAAGACTAATTTTGTTATGTCTTTTAATTTACATATTTTTATGTTGGGATATGTTCTTCTATATACTTATTGATGTGAATTTTATGTCCAATTGATGAGATACCATTTTCTCTCTCATCAATTAATTTTTTGAATTTTAAAGTGACGCTGTTAGGCTGTCGAATTTTACCAAGCAAATTTCTTAACCCAATTTCCATTTCTTTGGGTTCAACTTGTAGTTATTGAATATGTCATCCTTTTAATATTTGTGAATGAAATTTTATTGTTTTACACTTAATATACACTTATATTTGCTGTATTTATATTTTTCACATATAAATTTTAGATTGATTTATCCTTAATTTAAGGATACCTTCTTTATAAGGGATTTCATCTCATATTACATTTCTATTGAGAATTCATTGTTGTTATGCACCAATTCACTCTTATATGGTGTATATACATTCCTTTGTAATATTATATCATGAATCCATTTATTCTCATGATATTATAAAGTTCTGATTTATCATTATTCCTCAATTATTGTATTCAAGTGTCTCTAATTTTGGTAAAAACCCTTTAACTAAAATATCGATTTAAATGTTTTAATGATTTGTTCTTATTAATATCCATGATTTCAAAATGGTTTTAAGAATTTATTTATATGGATATTAATTGTTTAAAATGTTAAAAGCTTCAAGGTGGTATGGGACACTTTGATTCAAAAATCTCTTTATTAAATGTTTTAAATGGTTTTGAAACTGGTTTTTTTGAATGGATTCATTATTTCAATATCTAAAAATGTTATATTGTTATTGCAATGTGGTAATTTTATCTTTCCTTTATGATTAAGTTATGTGTTATGATTATGTTCTGTTTCTTGGGCATTGTTTATGAAAACGGGTGGTTCAGTGATAAACTATGGGCGGGTGAGCCCGATATAGCTCTCTAATGCATTGGGTAACGCGATGGAGTTAAACATTAAGGTTTCTCTGAAGAGATTTAGGGAATATACTCTGATGGGAATTCCAAACATAACCATGAGGGTTACTCCCTATGTAAGAATGTTATGAATGCCTCAAGTTACCTTTATGTCTTATGATATCTATGAGTTATTAATAAATATTATGATTTCATGAGGTATGTTAAATTGCTTATACTTTATGAGTAAAGTATGATTTCATTGATTCTTATGTATACATGGACTAATGTTTTCTTTTCGTATTGTTATAACCCTTACTGAGATTTTTATGCTCATCCCAAGTTTTTTTGAAATGTTTTTCACATGACATAAAGTTGAATAGGGTCAAGGATGGGATCAAAGAAATGTCAGGCTGTCTAAAACAAGGAACTAGACATGAATCTTTTGTTCAAGAGTTTTTATTTTTGTAAAAAAGAATGGAAGCTCAGTAGATGTGTCTACTTTGTAATCTTGAGATGTAATAGTTATGTTCTAATTCTCTAAAACTCTAAACCTGAAAAGATCCTCAATGTGAATTATCCATTTCATTCAATAATAAGTAATGTTTAAGGCCAGGTCCTTATAGTTGGTATCAAAGGAAGGTTTAGATAACTTTAGAGGTTAGAGTGTTAAGTGAAAAGTTGTGTATAACCACAATGGTTATTATATTAGATATATTCATTGTTATTTTTGATGGTTTGAATGAGTTTGAGATAATGTGGATAAGTATATCTTAGTGTTTATCTTCCTCTTTAGCACATAATGATTTTGTTGATATAATCACACTGACATTTCTGGTTTTAGTAAATGGATGGATCTATCAGGCACCAAAGTGACAATGGGTTTGAAGGAAACTATGGTGGTTCTCTGATTAAGAGACTGGATGAAATGGCAGATTCAATAAGAAATATCATGGTTATTCTAAACCAACTATGAGGAGTCATGATCAACCACTTGAACCATGGTGAGTTTTCTATTGCATCATGTATGAGAGAACCAAATCGACATGGAAGTTCAGGAAATAATTATAAAGGTAACCATTAGGGTTTATATGATCCTTACTTTTGAGGTAATTATGGGTTACTATACGTTATGATGGAATATGAACAACATGAGATAAACTTGAGGTTAAATTCTGTTATGGTTATTTTTGAAGATTTTATCTCGTTTTGGGGAATGTTTTAAGAATTATATTGTTTTGGAAAAAGGATAACACACAGACTGTGTGACAACCTGGCGCGTCAGACGAAGCTGTGGGAATCAAACCCACAACTAAAGTGCAACTGGTATTTATCAACTACCACTGGACTACGTGAAGTCCCTGGTTAGTTTTAATGATTCTTTTTAGTTAGATGATTTTATGAATTAAGAGTAAGTTGATTTTGGATTATCAATGGAAATGATTACCCTATCATGGAAGATATGTGATTATGTTAATTACTTTTCAGTATGAGACTGTAAGAGTAACTGATGTTATTTTTGGAGAAAAATGTAAGGATTTAACTTAGGAGACTATGTGATTAAATCCTTCAAATATTTGGGTTTTAATCTTAGTTGGGTTTACTTTGAAGAATTGTATGGTCAAATTTTCTATTGAATTCTCTTCATTGAACTTTGGGTTTTGTTTGACAAATTTTGGAGATTAGGAGTAGTTTTTCTTTTTGTAAAAAAATATCCTTTGTGGGTATTATCTAATCTCGTACTAAACATTTTGGTTTGGTTTTGGTTGAGATCTAAAGACATGGGAAATATATAGTTCTCTTTTTTGGATTAGGTGATTCTCAAGAAGTTGATTATAGTACTCTTAATGCAAACAAGTCTTCCTAAATACTCGTCTTTTGGAGAAAATATGAGTTTGATTAAGGAATCTAGTAAAAGTTGAAAGTCTATGTAACAAGTAAGTATGTTTCATTATGATTTAGTTAAGCTCAAAAATAAATTCCTCAATGAGGAGAAACATAAAACAAAAATGTTTTCTGTTAACTTTTCCTACTGGGGAGTCGAATACCGTTTAACCCATCACAAGTTTGTGATTTTCTTGTGGTTAACATTCTATTAGAAATGTTTACTATCACTCTCCATTAGAACATGACACTTTGTTTTCTCCTCCATATCCATATTTTCATACATTTAATCCTAGTATGGGTTAACTCGGGTGACCTTTGTACTTCTCTCCCTTTCTTTTAATGTGATTGTTTTACTGACTCTTGTTCCGATGTGGGACTTTTAGTGAAGTTTCCAAACCCAATTTTGAAATTGTGAGAACGCAATTCCCAAAAGGGGGAAGTATGTAACATCCCAGGTAAATAAATAATAGTACATTCTATGTTTCATCAATATTTGTGAATAAAATTTTAATATTGCATTAAAGGGAATGCTATGCTCGATGGCATACCCAATACGCAAAAACGAGTTTCTTTGAAATCTTACGTTGCACACTAATAATATAATAATATTATAATAGTTAACGTCTAGTCGTTGTAATAGAGGGAATGAACAGAAATAACTAAAAAATCATTACTTATGTTTGTTTAATATTTTTACATTTATCCAATAAATGTTAGAGGCTTAAAATCCAAATGAATCCAATTTTAAGAATAAATACTCTAATATTTTTAAAAGATTGTTTTACCGCCTTTTGATGGAGAACTTTTTTTAAAATCTAACTTTTAAAAATTTTATAATCTCTATATGTCAAAATAAACTTATAATTTATTATTGGGACATTGAAATTTAATTTGGATAAATTTTTTGTATATTTCTGACAATGTTCATTTTTTAATGAATAGTGAAAAATATTGCATTTTACATCAAAACTTCTTTTTCATCTAATTTAAATATATGGTTAGATTATCTTTTTAATTGGTTTTAAAGTTTAATTATAATATATTTTTACAATTTAATTCAATGGTGTTCATTATAATTAATTTCACTTTGAAAATGGACATAAACAAGTGCCAAACTTTTCATAGATATTGCTTCCAAAAAACCCGCTATTTGTTTTGACAGCGGGAATTAACTATATGATTTATTAATGAAACTTATATGTTTTGAATATGGTAAAATGGACCTCATTTATGAATTTGAAATTTCAAATATATCTTATGGTTAATTTTCAGTATTTTTCTGATAATGCCATTTTTTTAATGAATAGTGAAAAATACAGTTTTTAATTCAAAACTGCCTTTTCATCCAATTTATTTATATATTTAGATTGTCATTTTAATTTTTTTTAAATTATAATTGAATTATTTTTTTCTCACTTAATACAATTTTTTTCATTGGAAGTAATTTCACTTTTCAATTGGATGTAAAAACAAGTCAATCTTTTGATAAATTTTACTTCTTAAAAACCAGTCTTTTGTTTTGACAACGGGATTTACTTTTAAATTAATTACTACAATTTATGTGGTTTGAATTTGATAAAATGGATTCCATATTTTTAATTATAAGGTCCAAATTATGTAATTAAGACTCTCTTTTTTTGGATATTATGAATAGTAACGACGGTAATTATCTTTAATTATCGTGTTTAATTAGTAATCTGGTAATTAAGGGTAAGAAAATAATATCATAAAAATATAAAATGACCCAAATATCTGTTATAATGATATTTTTGGTGTCTTTTCTGACCATGGGTTTCCTTGTGCAAACCTTGGGACCCCATGGATTCACATTAGTGTGATAATGACCTTTTATCATATTTTTTTAAAGAAAGGAAAATGTAACCAAAGTATGTAACACCTAAGTAAAATAATTTTAATTTTGTCTACATAAATGATATATTAGACTATAAATATTACTTGGAAATATAAAAATATTTCCTACATCGTAGTATTTTTTTATATTATTTTTAGTCATTAAATAAATTAAATTATTTTTGACACCGTGATGATGCAATTATTACCTCATAAATGAACGATTTAAATAAAATGAAAATATAGGGTTAAATGTAAGTCTAAAACTTGTCAAAAACCTATTTTATGTGTTTATTTCGAAACCTTATCACCTTATCCTCGAAATATATCCTTTTGGGGCCTTTGAAATCCGAAAAGCCTTTTATAATAAAGTAATAGTTTATAACTTTCCAAGAGTGCCCCTCATGTTCTCTTATAAAAGGCCCCCACCTCTACCACCTTACCCACACCTCTCAACCATTTTCCTCATAAAACCCCTGCCCATTTCATCTCATCACATCCCTATATTCATCATTTAATTCTCACCTTTGGCAGAATTCTCTTCAAGAAACCCTTTTGGTTCAAACCAAGAGGAGTTACCTGATTTAAAGGTAATGTCTTCACTTGTGTTCTTTTGTTTTATTTTACTTCTCCAAACCCCTAAACTCTTTTTATTCTTTTATTTTATAACAAAACAAGTCTATTAAATATACTAGGATTTTTTTATGTTAAGGATTAAATCTACACTTACACACACCTCTGTCTAATGGTTAAATAACATACTGTTTCTATGGATGGAGAACTACTGCCTCGCGAAATGATGATTGTTCAATCATCTCTTAACACCTTTCATGGTAGACATTATGATGTCACTTTATTTTATATATGATATATATGGTATTTATGTTTCCCATATTCTTCTGTATTTTATATTTGAAACATACCTTTATGCTTTTCATGTTGTGCAATTGTGATAATTTCATACGAGGAAGTATGGATTGCCGCCCCCTCAAGTGATGTGACTCTTTCATGCAACACATGGAATGTATAAATAATGAAATTAATGATCTTATGTGACCTATATAACATATATATTATACTGGAATTATAATATATATATCTCTCAATTATTTTTAATTCCATTAATATGACAAAGAAAAGAAAGTAGCATTCATGCGTACGTACGGCCTACCGTCTCCATGAATGGTGCATTTCATTTCTTTTTATCTCCAAATGTTATGGAATAGTATAAAATGAATATGTAATTGATATATATGATAGTTAAATCATTAATAATATTCTGGAGATGATATAATTATAACTAAGTGGACGATTCGTTTCAAAGAAGTTCATTTTTGACTCACGTACCAAACATCGACAAAAAACATTTGATATAAACTCACATAATTAACTAATTATTATAAAATTATAATATGTGATATTAATAGAATAATAAACTATAAAGGATTTCCTTAAGAAATTATAAATTGAAAATTTTTTATTATTAATGAATATAATGAAACGAACAAGACAAGTCGGACATGAGGTAAGGGATCCGACCTCTCTCTATCTTTTCAAGTACCCTCAATTATGTAATTTCATTTATGCTCCATTTTCTTATGTTGGAGGATGTTATTTTATATTATCCACACTTTAATTTGTATTTTAATATTATTAAATACCCCCTCTTACTCTCGTAAATTTATTTTTATAATTTTTATGTGGTGCTGTTAGGCTGCGAGATTTTCATAAGGGATCCTACCTCTCTCTTTATTTTTAAGTACTCTTTTTATGTAACTTACTTTAATCTTCTATTTATTATGTTTGGGTATGTTCTTTTATATTCCACATATATTAAATTTTATGTTAATATGATGAGAGACCCTATTTTATCTCATCAATCCATTTTTGGAAGTTTTATATGGCGCCGTTAGGATGCCGAATTTTCATAAGGGGATTTTCATCTCACTTTTAAGTCCCGTGAGATTCATGCTACATTGGACACTTTTTCCTTTTGTGTGGTGTATGTACTGTACATTATTTTACTATTTGTATAATATACTCTCATTTATGGGTAGTTAAATCTTCATTGTATGGCCCTTCTTTCATGGGGTGTACATTTCGAAAGTTTCCCAATTCGGTAAGGGAAACTGTCACCCTCCTCTTTTAAAAAGACTAATTTTGTTATGTCTTTTAATTTACATTTTCAATGTGGGGATATGTTCTTATATATACTTATTGATCTAAATTTTATGTACAAGTGATTAGATAGCATTTTCTCTCTCATCAATTAATTTTATGAATTTTAAAGTGACGCCGTTAGGCTGTCGAATTTTACCAAGGAAACTTCTTATCCCAATTTCGATTTCTTTGGGTTCAACTTGTAGTTATTGAATATTCCATCCTTTGAATATGTGTGAATGAACTTTTATTGTTTTACACATTATATCCACTTATATTGGGTGTATTTATATTTTTCACACATAATTTCGAGATTGATTTATCCTTAATTTAAGGATACCTTCTTTATAAGGGATTTCATCTAATTTTACATTTCTATTGAGACTTCATTTTTGTTATGCACCAATTCACTCTTATATGGTGTATATAATCCCCTATGTAATATTATATCATGAATCCATTTATTCTCATGATATTATAAAGTTCTTATTAAATGTTATTCCTCAATTATTGTATTCAAGTGTCTCTAATTTTGGTAAAAACCCTTTAACTAAAATATCTCTTTAAATGTTTTAATGATTTTTTCTTATTAATATCCATGTTTTAAAAATGGTTTTAAGAATTTATTTATATTGATATTAATGGTTTAAAATGTTAAATGCTTCAAGGTGGTATGGGACACTTTTATTCAAAAATCTCTTTATTAAATGGTTTAAATGGTTTTGAAAATGGTTTTTTTGAATGGATTCATTATTTCAATATCTTAAAATGTTATATTGTTATTGCAATGTGGGAATGTTATATTTCCTTTATGCTTAAGTTATGTGCTATGATAATGTTCTATTTCTTGGCCATTGTTTATGAAAATGGGTGGTTCCGTGAAAAACTAAAGGCAGGTGAGCCCGATATAGCTCTCCAATGCATTGGGTAACGCGAAGGAGATAATCATTAAGGTTTCTCTGAAGAGATTTTGGGAATATATTGTGATGGGTATTCCAAAAGTAACCATGTGGGTTACTCCCTACGTAAGAATGTTATGAATGCCTCATGTAACCTTTATGTATTGTGATTTCTATGAGTTATTCTTAAATCTTATGATTTCATGAGGTATGTTAAATTTCTTATTCTTTATGAGTAAATTATGATTTCATTGATTCTTATGAATACATGGACTAATTTTTTCTTTCCGTATTATTATATGTAACGCCCCGACCCCATTTACCAAGAGTCGTTGCATTATTACATAACATTGGCATGATCAGAAGAAAGATCAAATCTCGAAAGACCGATTGGTTTAGTAGCCATGGATACACTAGATATATTCATAAAGTTTTACATTACATCATAAGGTAAAAAACTACTACAAAAACATATTGTATCTATAGTCCACAATATTATCCCCTTATAATATCCATGTAGGTCATTCATAATTTACTTCTTCAAATCTAGGGAAAAATAAAACATAGAAAAGGGGTGAGCTCAAATGCCCAGTAAGGATAACAATATAGCAGAAACTTTTATAAATAAGAATAAACATTTTAGGAAATGTATAACTAAAAAAAATCCTTTTAAACTTGAACTTAAACATAGTATGGAAAAAATAAAATGAAATAATTCCATTTAATTATTCACATGGATATTCTAATAATCGAATAATCACATGAA
The DNA here is from genome assembly GCA_963277665.1 of Viscum album. Taxonomy (NCBI): domain Eukaryota; kingdom Viridiplantae; phylum Streptophyta; class Magnoliopsida; order Santalales; family Viscaceae; genus Viscum; species Viscum album. Next base: position 193,286,211 of record OY728126.1, read on the forward strand.
ATATCAATAACCACTTTCATAATGATGGAATTCATAATGCCAGACTATCATAACCACTTAGCCAAGGCCTCGTGCCAAGACTACAAATAAGATTTTGTCATGGCCTTGTTCCAAGACACTAGTTTGTCTCATGAGACCTACTGATGCAGTGAGGAGCTATAGTGGGCTCCACCCGTCACATATTAAGTCCAATGCATTCCCATATGAAAAGGTTTCAACATAACATAAACATTCGTATTAAAACTAGCATATGATATGTCAATACTTTCACCATAAACCATGAAGGTTATAAAAATAACATATTCATAGTCAAACGCATCACAAAACCTTCAATACAATATGGATGTTTTGTTTCATAATAAATCAGCTTCAAATAAGCTTAAAATCCATCAAAGGATGTTGACATAGATGAAATCAAAACTTTTTTTAGAGAAATATATCTTTTTATTTTGAAATCATTTAAGAGTCATATAAAATAAAACATTTTCTTTGAAAATATTCTTATAAGCTTGTAAGGGAAGCTTCAACGTTTTTATAACAGTGGAAAATAGCCGCACCCGCCGTATAAGTTAAAAAAACATTCTTTCCTTAATTCTGTCGAAAAGGATAAAAAGCACCTTGTTTGGAAAACGACGAAAAGATTCCTTTATATACGTCTTATAAAAATTCAAACAAGGGTATAAATTACTTTAACCCATATTCTAGTAAATAGTAAAAATATTTTGAAATACATTTTTAAGAAACATGGATGTGGATGATAAAGAAGTCCCAGTAGATAATTACGTATAAACAACCTCGGATAATGAAGCGATTGTGAAATAACCCTTACCAGTTTGGTAAATTACGAAACATACAACCCATGAAAGAGGAATCATACAATTAATATGTAAATACACATAAAAGAATAAAATTATGGGCAGTACAAACACCACACAAAAGATAATAGTGGTAATAATGCATGAATCTCATAGGAACAAGGAGTGAGATGAAAACCCCTTACCTTATACTTTTCCTTGGTTGGGGGTTGGTTAATCTCTAGTATAATGGTGAAATAATTGTTATTAAATTATACAATAATCATATATATTAATATGATATCATATATGATCTTTTAACATTGCTTTTTTAATAATATCTTATTATTATCGTTGTTTTGGGTGTTAACTTACTCATTTTCATTTATATGTTTTGTTACATAATACTTGTTTGTCATGGATAGTTTGTATCTTAATCATATCCATATTGATATCAAGTCCTTAGATACTATTATTAATAATCAAATGAGAATTATACTTGAATGGATACGATTGAGAATGAATCTCATCGCGTTCGTGGAGACGGTAGTCCATACGTACGCACGAGCGACAATATCAATCTTTTGATATTAAAATAATATATAATTGGATGGTATATCATTTATAAACAATCATTATCATGTTACATTTATTATTTACATGAATTACACATCATTATTATACCCATCCAAATAATAATTTATTGAATAACAATTACACCACGACGTGGAGATAGTAAGTCGTACGTACGCACGTATGGTGACATGTTATTCAAAGGACATATAGAATAATGAATATGATTGTACCATATTTATAATAACATCAATGTATATGTAAGATACTGGATTAATTATTTTATAACGTTAATAACAAAGAAAGAAGAAGTGGAAGAAGAAAGGAACTTGAAAAAGGGTGGTGAAATCATTACATCTTCTTCGGGTTCTTCCTTTTGATTTGATCAAAAGGGATCCTTAAGATGGATTTCTGACTAAAGGAAGGCCTCTAGGATGAAGTACGGGGAGTTGAGAGAGTATTTGGGAAGAGTTTGGCTGATCCAAAAGGCTTTGAATGTGTGAGTTAATGAGAAGGGAGAGTGCCCTTTTATAAGAGGGGTGGGGGGGACCTTTGGAAAAGCTAGAAATATTATTTTATAATAAATTCATATTCGGTTTATAATGGCTAAAAATTAGATTATTTCAATGTTAATGTGGAGATAGGTTGAAAACCACTCAACCAATAGAATTCATACAGGTTTGGGTCATTATACTAACCTTATCTTTAAGTATTAACTCTTAGTTAATTAGTTTCACTTTCACAATGTCTCTTTGTATTTTTATATTATATGGTTAATAAACTTATAATATACAACCAAGAGACCCCCAAGTGGTCCATTAATGATACACCAATAATGATATAAGTATCTTAGATGAACCTTAGATTTTTAAGAAGTTAATATCAATTAATAATATGTTATTTGTTTTAAAACCTCTTTTATGTCAATTTTGACACTGTTCAATAATTGATTTTTCTGAATCTCATAACAGAATTATTTCTTCGAAAAAAGTCAATTAAATAAATACTACGATGTCATAGTAACCTAGAAAACTATTTTAATTAAATAAAAGTCTCCAATTATATTTATGTGGGTATTTATAATATCAATTAGTTTAATTTTTCAATATTATGGTAATTACTGCATCACAATTGTGTCATATATAAATTACATTATTTAATGTCTAAAAATTATATATAAAATACCATTATGTAGGAAATCTTTTTATCTTTCTAATTAATATTTATAGTAGAAAATAAAACATAGATAACCCTATGTAAAAAATTGTTTTTCTAAAAGATATATGCTTGTGTCATTTTTTGTATTCATTTTAACTTAATTAAAATAAAGTGTCCCTATCACTTACAAGTGGCACAATGGGGTCCCAAAATCGACCCAAAGATTCCCATGGTCGAACATGTATCAACCAATAAGGTTAGGAAATGTTTTAGGGTAATTTGTTATTATTATAATATTATTTTTTAACCCTTATTTACCGGATTTACCTTTTAACCATGGTAAATAAAATATTTACCGAAGTAATTATTCAAAATGTATAAAAATAAAAGTTACCTATTTACAAAATTTGAAAATCCTGATTCCAAATATGAAATCCATTTTTCCAAATTCAAAACACAGAAGTGGCAGAAATTAATTTAAAAATAATTCCCGCTATCAAAACAAAAAGCGTGTTTTTAAGATATAATAACTATCAAACGATTGATACTTGTTTATGTTCGGTTTAATTGTGAAATTATTTCCAATTACCAAAATTGTATTAAATGGTAAAAATATATTCTAAATATACTTTAAAACCACTCAAATTTATAATTTATGACTATTAATTATTTTGATTAAAAAAGTTGTTTTTAATTAAAATTTAGTAATTTTCACTATTCATCGAAATATTACAGTTATCCGAAAAGTACCAAAATTTCACATTAAGATAAATTATATACTCCAAATCCAAAAATGAAGTCCATTTTTAGAGATAAAATTTATAAAATTTCAAAAAGTAGGTATTACTATTCATAACGGCTAGTTCGATTGGTTGTGGTGTGTTAGAACTCGATGTTGCGTACAACACACGCTATCGCATTATTCAAAGAGAAACGTACCGTAGAAGCTTGGGGTGTTACATTCTCCCCTCATTCAAATAATTTTGTCCTTGAAATTTCTAGAATACTACCACATGAAAAGACTCGGGTGGTTCTTCATCATAGGTTCCTCGGGTTCCCACGTTGCTTCTTCCATCTTATGGTTTCTCCACAAAACTTTTACCAGACGTGTCGTCCAGTTTCTCAGTACTTGTTCTCTCGTATCAAGAATCTTGATGGGCTCTTCGCAATAAGACAGATGGGGTTTTAATTCTAATTCCTTAGAGGTGAGTACATGCGTTGGGTCAGGCATGTATTTCCTCAATATAGATACGTGGAACACATCGTGAACTTTGGAGAGACTTGGCGGCATTGTCAATCGGTAAGCTACAGCCCCAATTCGTTCTAGAATTTTGAAAGGTCCGATGTACCTAGGACTCAATTTACCTTTCTTACCAAAATGTATGACTATCTTCCATGGAGATACCTTCAGGAAAACATGATCTCTGACTTGAAATTCCAAATCCTTCCTTCGATTTTCGGCATAGCTCTTCTGCCTACTTTGAGCTGCTTTGATGTGATTTTGGATTACCTTCACCTTTTCCATCGTTTTCCTCCAACAATTCTAGGCCTAAAAGTTTCCTTTCACCAACGTCATACCAACAGGTTGGTGTCCGACATCTCTTTCCATATAACGCTTCATATGGTGTCATCTGAATACTCGAATGGAAGCTATTGTTATAGGAAAATTCTACCAGAGGTAAATATTGATCCAACATGCCCTGAAATTCAAGTGAGCAGGATCTCAACATGTCTTCTAAGGTTTGAATAGTTCATTCTGATTGTCCATCCGTTTGAGGGTGGTAGGTAGTGCTTAAATAAAGTTCATTATCCAGGGATTTCTGAAGACTTTTCCAGAATCTTGAAGTAAAACGGGGATCACGATCAGAAACAATCGATAGGGGTACTCCATGAAGTCTCACAACTTCATCAATATATAGTCTTGCTAGACGTTTGAGTGGTAGATCTTCTCTTATAGAAAGAAAATATGCCGACTTGGTAAGACGATCAACAATAACCCATATTGTATCGTTTCTTCTAGGAGTCTTTGGTAGCCCTATGACAAAGACCATCGTAATATTGTCCCATTTCCACTCCGGTATGGGAAGAGGTTTCATGACTCCTCCAGGCTGTTGCCTTCCAGCTTTCACTTGTTGACAAACCATACATCTTGACACAAAATCAGCAATCTCCCTCTTCATGTTGTCCCACCAAAAATGTTCCTTAAATTCTCTATACATTTTGGTGTTCCCAGGGTGTATAGAGAAATTGGAACTATGAGCATCATCCAGTAATTCTTTTTTTAGATCAGGTATATCAGGAACACAAAGTCTCTTCCCGAAGATCAAAATTCCTTTTTCATACAAAAAGTCTCGCAATCTCCCATCATTCACAGCTTTAATATTCTTTTGAAATTCTTAATCATCGGTTTGAGAACTCTTAATCCTTTCTAGTAATGATGGGTTGGAAACCATTTGAAAAAACATTATTGTTCACCTTCCCTGGTTATTCCCATGTCCATCATCACTAGATCCATGAAAATTGGATCCCTTTCAATTCTCATATTGTTCAAAACTCCATGATCTTTTCTGTTCAAAGCATCTTCCACCTTGTTTGCCTTCCCCAGGTGGTAGTGTATCGTGCAATCATAATCCTTGACTAATTAAAGCCATCTTCTTTTCCTCATGTTGAGTTCTTTTTCTGAGAAAATATACTTCAAACTCTTCTGATCAGTATAAATGTCACATTTTTTTCCATAGAGGTAGTGCCTCCATATCTTTAAATCAAAGATCACAGCTGCTAACTCGAGATAATGTGTATGATAGTTTTTCTCATGAATTTTCAACTGCCGTGATGCATAGGCAATAACCCTATCATTCTTCATAAGGACACAACCAAGTCCTTTCTTCGATGCATCACTATAAATAACAAACCCATCATTCCCCGATGGTAGAGTCAATATAGGAGTATTGACTAATCTTCTCTTCAGTTCTTTGAAACATTCTTCACACACTTTTGTCCAAACAAATTTAACCCCTTTACGTGTGAGCTTCGTTAATGGGTTAGCCAATCGGGAAAAATTCTAGACGAAACTTCGATAATAACCTGCCAAACCAATAAAACTGCGTACCTCAGTTATACTCGTAGGTGATGGCCATTCTTGGATTTCCTTGGTCTTAGAAGGATCAAAAGAGATTCCATCTTTAGAGACAATATGGCCAAGAAAAGAAATCTCCTAAATCCAGCATTCAAACTTGCTAAACTTCCCATATAATTCATATCTTCTCAGAGTCTTCAGGATAATGCGCAAGTGATTTTCATGATCTTAGTAGCTTTTAGAGTATACCAAGATATCATCAATAAATACCACCATAAATTCATCGAGATATTCCTTGAAAACTCTATTCATCATATCACTGAATACAGAGGGTGCATTAGTCAATCCAAAAGGCATTACAGAAAACTCGTAATGCTCGTACCTGGTTCGAAATACTGTCTTCAGAATTTCTTCCTTCTTCACACACAGCTGATGGTATCCAGATCGAAGTTCAATCTTTGAAAAGTATTGGATCCATGTAGTTGGTCAAATAAATCATCAATGCGAGGTAGGGGATACATTTTCTCTATTGTTATGGCATTGATCTCCCTATAGTTGATACATAACCACATAGATCCATCATTCTTTTTAACAAAAAGAACAGGGGATCCCCATGGAGAAAAACTAGGGCGAATAAATCCCTTATTACTCAATTCCTCTAGTTGTTTCATTAGTTCGACTAATTCCATAGTGTCCATTCTATAAGGGGTATTTGATATAGGCCTTGATCCTGGAATTAAATCAATGGAAAACTCAACTTATCGTTCTGGAGGATGTCCAGGTAAATATTCTGGAAATACATCTACATATTTTTTCACAATGGGTACATCCTCTATTTGAACATTCCTTTCCTCACCCACAGTCATTTCATTCTCTTCCTCCCCAATAATTGAATTTAGTTGAGCTACTGGGGATGGATCTAGATAAGAATTAGGTGGTGACGATTCTTCTCTTAAGATAAGGTGTTCCTTATCATCATCATCAAAAATCATAACCTCCTTCTTCTTAAAATAAATATTTTCATCATAGTCTGAAAGACAATCCATACCGAGGATTATATCAATCTCAATCAAAGGTATGACGATGAGATCAGCAGATAAAGAACAATTACGTGCTCTAATGGGGACTGATTCACAAAACATTGTTCCAATGATACTTCCCTTAGGATTTTTAACTGACAACTCCCTTATTAAATCAAATTGGAAATATCTAATTTTCTTAGCAAACTGGGAAGATATGAAACAATGCGATGATCCAGAATCAAATAATGCATTTTCTAAACTTGAGGAAACCATTAAATTACATGCCACCACGTCTTTTGGAGGTTCTACCTCAGTAGTAGTGATAGAAAAATCTTGGCCTTGATCTCTTGGCATTTTCTAAGGTAAGTTCCCCTGAAGATTAGGACATTAATTTTCATAATGTCCCATCTCCCTGTAATTGTAGAATTGAACATTGGTAGCTTCCTTCTTCCCTTTGCAATCATGAGCTTGGTGGCCTTTTTCACCACACTTGTAACAGACACCCATTCCCTTCAAGCAAGTACCGGGGTGTTTCTTCCCACATTTACCATAGGATGGATATTCAACCTTTCCCTTAATCCCCTTATTTCCATTCCCAGATTGATTGGAAGATCTCTTCTTCTCTTGCTTTACTTTAATTTCATAAGACTTTGAGAATTATTTCTCTGTCTTGATAGCACATGAGATAATGTCTTCTTACAACGAGAAGGATTGTGAGACTAATGCTCGAAGGAGAAATGGTTTTAACCCATCAAAGAAATGATCAATATTACTTCTTGGGTTATGTATATAATCTCCAGCATACCTTTCTAACCTTGTAAAGTTAGCCTCATACATTGCGACATTCTCATCCTCCTTTTGTCTCAGACTCAGAAATTGCCTTTCATATCTGCTTGATGGTCACGAGGAAAGTATTTTTCTAAATAAAGATCTTTGAACTCCCTACATTCCATATTTGATACTTCATCATCTTCCTTCATGTTTTCAATCAATGACCACCATTGTTCAGCATCTCCAATGAGGCTGTAAAATGCCATGATACTTTTTTCTCTTTCACTACTCCCCAAAGCCTGAAATATTCTCTCTAGGGAATTTATCCACTGCTCAGCTACTAAGGGATTTCTACTCCCATTGAACGTTGGTGGTTGTTTCCACATGAATCAATCTAACATTGATCCTACACGCTGTAGATCAGGGTGCTCCATACGGTTAAGGTTATTAGTCATAACCTGAGTGAGTTGTCCTAGTATGGTGATTAGCTGATCGGCACTAGTTGCATAACCAGATCCACTATAATTATCTTGAGCAGGAGGGAAATCCCTACATGGAGTGTGTGCATTGATACGTTTTCCATTTCTTCCACTAGGCGCCATTTCTAAACAATGGCATAAACTAGATCAGTTTATGAATCAAAATACATAATCCCATACTTATAAAACAGTTAACATAAATTGAACTATTTATGGATATAATCCATAATCATAAAAAATGTTTTCTTTGAGGAAGTATATACCCATAAACCCTTCATAATGATTTATAAATAAAATGAGTGTTATCCTAAGCATATCCCCCGGGAGTGTCCTAACCAATAGTGAAACAAGGCCCGTTGTCGTGCACCAGTTCTCGTTCGAGTCTAGCTCAAAGCGGTGTTTTCAGGTTTTACCCCTAGGTACAACTTTTCCAGAGCCGCCTCTACCTGCTCGTATCCAGACAGGGATGTATTGCTCAGAAAACTCACAAAATCTCTACAATACCAAAATTCTAGGAAGTTCTTCGATACTAATCCTCAAAGTTCATCTTAGGTCTACATGCCCTAATCAGAGTTTATCTAAATATAGCTTCCAAAGATTGAAGAAAACTTCCTTTGATACCAACTGTAAAGCCACGACCATAGTTACCTAGATTCGGTGCATTATTACATAACATTGGCATGATCACAAGAATGATAAAATCTCAAATGACTGATTGCTTTAGTAGCCTTGGAAACACTAGCTATATTCATAAAGTTTCACATTACACCATAAGGTGAAAAACTACCACAACAACATATTGTCTCCATAGTCTACACTATTGTCCCCTCATAATATCCCTGCAGGTCATTCATAATTTACTTCTTCACATCCTATGAAAAATAAAACATAGAAAAGGGGTGAGCTCAAATGCCCAGTAAGGATAACAATATAGCGGAAACATTCATAAATAAGAATAATCATTTAAGGCAATGTATAACTAAAAAAATCCTTTTAAACATGATCTTCAAAATAGTATGGAAAAAATAAAATGAAATAATTCCATTTACTTATTCACATGGATATTCTACTAATCGAATAATCACATTCAATATCAATAACCACTTTCATAATGATACAATGCATAATGTCATACTATCATAACCACGTAGCCAAGGCCTCATGCCAAGACTAAAAATAATATTTTTTCAAGACATTGTTCCAAGACACAAGTTTGTCTTATGAGACCTACTGATGCATCGAGGAGCTATAGAGGGCTCCACCCGTCACATATTAAGTCCAATGCATTCCCATATGAAAATGTTTAAACATAACATAAACATTCGTATTAAAACTAGCATAAGAAATTTCAATACTTTCACCATAAACCATGAAGGGTATAAAAATAACATATCACAAAACCTTCAATACAATAAGGATGTTTTGTTTCATAATAAATCAGTTTCAAATAATCTTAAAATCCATCAAAGGATGTTGACATAGATGAAATCAAAACTCTTTTTAGAGAAATATCTCTTTTTATTTTGAAATCATTTAAGAGTCATATAAAATAAAACATTTTCTTTGAAAATATTCTTATATGCTTGTATGGGAAACTTCAACGATTTTATAACGGCAGAAAATAGCCGCACCTGCCGTATAAGTTAAAACAACATTCTTTCCTTCATTATGTCGAAAAGGTTAAAAAGCACCTTGTTTGGAAAAAGATGGAAAGATTCCTTTATAAACCTCGTATAAAAAGTCAAAAAAGGGTATAAATGACTTTAACCCATATTCTAGTAAATTGTAAAAATATTTTGAAATACATTTTTAAGAAACCTGGATGTGGATGATAATGAAGTCCCCGTAGATAATTACGTATAAAAAACCTCGGATAATAAAGAGATTGTGAAATAACCCTTACAAGTTTGGTAACTTACGAAACATAAAACCCATGAAAGAGGTATCATACAATGAATATTTATATACACATAAATTAATGTGTATTACACAAAGAATACAATTATGGGTAGTACATACACCACACAAAAGGTAATAGTGGCAATATGGCATGAATCTCACGGGAATAAGGAATGAGATGAAAACCCCTTACCTTATACATTTCCTTGGTTGGGGGTATGTTAAACTCCTGTATAATGGTAAAATAATTGTTATCAAATTATTCAATAATCATATATATTAATATGATATCATATATGATCTTTTAACATTGCTTTGTTAATAATATCTTAGTATTATTGTTGTTTTGGGTGTTAACTTACTCATTTTCTTTTAAATGTTTTGTTACGTAAGACGTGTTTGTAATGGATAGGTTGTATCTTAATAATATCCAGAATGATATCAAGTCCTTAGATACTATTATTAATCATCAAATGAGAATTATACTTGAATAGATACGATGGAGAATGAAATCTCATCGCGTTCGTGGAGACGGTAGTCCGTACGTACGCACGAGCGACAATATCATTCTTTTGATATTAAAATAATATATAATTGGATGTTATATCACATATACAGAATCGTTATCATGTTACATTTATTATTTAAATGAATTACATATCATTATTATACCAATCCAAATAATAATTTATTGAATAACAATTACACCACGACGTGGAGACTGTAAGCCGTACGTACGCCCGTATGGTGACATGTTATTCAAAGGATGGATAGAATACTGAATATTATTGTAACATATTTATAATAACATCACATTATATATATGATAATGGAGTTATTATTTTAGAATGGTAATAACAAAGAAAGAAGAAAGGGAAGAAGAAAGGAACTTAAAAAATGGTGGTGAAATCATTACCTCTTCTTTGGGTTCTTCCTTTTGATTTGATCAAAAGGGCTCCTTAAGTTGTCTTTATGACTAAAGGAAGGCCTATAGGATGAAGGGAGGGAAGTTGAGAGATAGTTGGTCAGATATTGGCCGAACGAAAAGGCTTTTAAGGTGTGAGTTAATGATAAGGGAGAGTTCCCTTTTATAAGAGGGGTGGGGGCACCTTTGGAAAAGCTAAAAATATTATTTTATAATAAATTCATATTCGGTTTATAATGGATCCAAAGTGTATTATTTAAATGTTAAGGTAGGGATAGGTTGAAAACCACTCAACCAATATAATTTAGACAGGTTTGGGTCATTATACTAACCTTATATTTAAGTATTAACTCTTAGTTAATTAGTTTCACTTTCACAGTGTCTCTTTGTATTTTTATATTATATGGTTAATAAACTTACTATATAAATCCAAGAGACCCCAGAGTGGTACATTAATGATACACCTATAATTATATAAGTATCCTGGCCGAACCTTATATTTTTAGAAATTTAATATCAATTTATAATATACTTTTTTTTAAAAAACTCTTTTATGTCAATTTTGACACTATTCAATAATTGATTTTTTTGAATCTCATAACAGAATGATTACTTCACAACAAGTCAATTAAATCAATAATAAGATGTCATATTAACCTAGAAAATTATTTTTATTCAATGAAAGTCTCCAATTATATTAATTTTGGTATTTATAATATCAATTAGTTTAATTTTTCACTATTATGGTAATTACTGCATCACCATTGTGTCATATATAAATTAAATTATATAATGTCTAAAAATTATAAATAAACTACCATTATGTAGGAAATCTTTTTATATTTCTAATTAATATTTATAGTCGAAAATAAAATATATATAACCCTATGTAAAAATTGTTTTTCTAAAAGATATATGCTTGTGTCATATTTGTATTCATTTTAACTTAATTAAAATAAAGTGTCCATATCACTTACAAGTGGCACCATGGGGTCCCAAAATCGACCCAAAGATGCACATGGTAGAACATGTATCAACCAATAAGGTTAGGACACGTTTTAGGGTAATTTTTTATTATTATAATATTATTTTTTAACCCTTATTTACCAGATTTACCTTTTAACGATGGTAAATAAAATATTTACCGAAGTAATTATTCAAAATGTCTAAAAATAAAAGTTACCTATTTACACAATTTGAAAATCCTGCTTCCAAATATGGAATCCATTTTTCAAAATTCAATACACAGAAGTTGCAGAAATTAATTTAAAATTAATTCATGCTGTCAAAACAAAAAGCGTGTTTTTAAGATATAATAACTATCAAAAGATTGGTACTTGTTTATATTCGGTTTAATTGTGAAATTATGTCCAATGACGAAAATTGTATTAAATGGTAAAAATATATTCTAAATATACTTTAAAACCACTCAAATTCATAATTTATCACTATTAATTATTTTGATTAAAAAAGTTATTTTTAATTAAAATTTAGTCATTTTCACTATTCATCAAAATATTAATGTTTTCCGAAAAGTTCCAAAATTTCACCTTAGGATAAATTCGATACTCCAAATCCAAAAATGAAGTCCATTTTGAGAGATAGAATTTGTAAAATTTCAAAAAGTAGGTATTACTATTCACAATGGCTAGTTTGATTGGTTGTGGTGTGTTAGAACTCGATATTGCGTACAACACACGCTATCGCATTATTCAAAAAGAAACGTACCGTAGAAGCTCGGGGTGTTACATTATAACCCTTACTGAGCCTTTTATGCTCATCCCAGGTTTTTTTGAAATTTTTTGTAGAGGACATAAAGTTGAATAGGGTCAAGGATGGGATCAAGGAAATGTCAGGCTATCTAAAACAAAGAACTAGACATGACTCTTTTGTTCAAGAGTTTTTATTTCTGTGAAAAAAATAGAAGATGAGTAGATGTGTCTACTTTTTAATCTTTGAGATTTAATATTTGTGTCCTAATTCTCTAAAACTCTAAACCTGAAAAGATCCTCAATGTGAAATTATTCATTTAATTCAATAATAAGTAATGTTTAAGGTCAGGTCCTTATATGGAAACACGGAAGGGAGAATTCCATCACTACAATTAAAGTGGTGGCCAAAAATGATTTGGTGATAGATATACTAATTATTCATTCAAGAATAGTGAACACACTGTTTGATTCTAGTGCTAAACAGTCATTTATATCATGGAATTTTATTAGAATTATTCAAACACCACCTCCCAATATGGAGGTTTAGTTGTCTATGATAAAATCAGAGGAGGAAATTATTTCATCCAATGTTTAAAAGTCCTCCTCAGTGAATGTTTCTAGACAGAACCTCATTGGAAATCTTAACAAACATTTTTGGTAGAGTTTCAGGATATTTTGGGAATGGATTGGAAATCCTTATACAAATCCAACATCAATTGTTGGGAAATGGATATTAGGCTTCACATCCCAAAGAATCCTCCAATTATATACTAGTGTAAGGAGGAGGAGGAATCTCATATAGAATCAAAATCTAAAGTGGTGATATTATATCCTTATGAGAAAGCATTATCCAGCTCAATTTATTATGACAATATAGATATTCATGATAAATGTCATGCCCATTGTGATGGAATACACTCATGTGTACCTGTAATTGTTTCCTAGTCTTCTTATTGATCGATAGGTTGAGTTGTATGTTGAAATTATTCCTCAATCTCTTCCTATATCAAAGGAACCTTATAGAATATCCAATTTTGAGCTGGAAGAAATGAAGAAACAATCACATGATAATCTACAAAAGGGTTTCATATGTCATGTGATTCATCATGGGGTGCAGTAGTCCTCCTTTTCAAAAATAAGGATGGATCAATGTGCCTCTACATTGATTATCACAATCGTAAAAAATTCTGGATAAATAAAAAGTATCCCCCAACATAGATAGAATACTTTTTTGATTAGCTACATGGGGCTAGTAATTTATCTAAGGTGTACCTTCTTTCAGGATATCACCAATTAAAGGTGAGAAAGGAAGAAATACCCAAATCTTTCTTTAAAAAAAGTTATGGACTCTATGAGCTCATAGTGATTCCATTAATACTCACTAATTCCCTTGAAATTTTCATATACTTAATGAATAGAGTCATTAAAGATTACCTTGAAAAATTTGTGGTGGTTTTTATTGATGCTATTCTGATATAATCTATGAGTAAGGAGAAACATGAGTAGAGTTTTTATACTATTCTAAATACATTGAAAATGGAGAAATTTTTTGAAATGTACAATAAATGAGTGTTCTGGGTGGAAGATGTATCATTATTAGGGAATATTGTCACCAGTAATGGTATATCTATAGACCCCTCCATGATAATGTAAATTGAAGAGTTGACCAATCCAACATCTATAATGGAGATCCTCAGCTTTATTAGTCTAGCTAGGAAATACGGGCAATTTATGTTGAATAATACATGATTGATAAAACAACTAACCTATTTCTCTCAAAATGAAGTTATGTCTGTGGGAACTCATGAATGTAAATATTTCTATAATGTGTTGAGGAAGAGGCTGATCACTGCACCAGTTCTCACACTACCAATTAGTGGGTAACTCTTTTTGGTGTAAAATGATACTCTAAAAAAGTATTATGCTATGTACTGATGTAATATGATAATTCTATACCCTACACCTTAAGGAAGTTGAGATTCCAGGAGAAAAAATATCCTACACATGATTTGATGTAAGAAGATATGATATTTGCATTGAAAATATGGTGGCATTGTCTTTATAAGGAGAAGTGTGAGATATATACTAACTAGAAGAGTCTAAAATATATATTCAAAAAGAAGGAGATTTATATTAATTAGCTGAGATGGTAAGATGTCATCAATTATTATGGATTCTCAATCAAATACCATTATGGTAAAATCATGGAATGATGTATATATAATGAATACACTATATAGGGAGACACTAGATTGAAGGAGATTTGTTAGAGATCATAAAATCAGGGAAAGATGTTTTTTTCCTTCATACAATTCACATTTTAAGTAATAACCTTTATATATAATATATAATTATTAATGATTGAGTATTTTGGAAGTATATTAACTATGAGAGGGGGAATAAATTAGTATGACATATATATTTAATGTTTTCTTCATACATTGCTTAACCTTATTTTAGAATATTTCTCCTATGTTTGATGGAGTTGTGTTCAACATGTCATGTGATTACTTCCTCCTCTCACCTAAAATGGTTATTAATAACTAAAACATCTATAGGTCACATTGATTTTACTTTGTTCATCATAAAGAGATATTTCATAGAGTATATGTTTTTATTATTTCAATGGTATATAAATATAATAAGAATAACTAGTTTAGTTGATTACTTATAACTCATCCATGGATAATACATAACAATATCACTTTACAATATTTAGGGGTCCAATACTCATCGCAAAAGGATCATTGCCTCTTCCTCACCTCTATCCATTTCATTTATGTAGTTACATTAAACTTTTATAGGCTTGTAGGTTTTAAAAAATAGACTCCAATATTTTTTCCCAGATGAGCACTAGATTATACGTGAATTATACACCATATTATATTCTCTATGAATGTACTGCTAATTGAAATTAAATAAAAAATTCCTTCTATTCACATAACTACTTCTTTTCTGAAGCCCCTTATTTCATGAAAAACTTTTATTGATAAAACTCCTACTTCCAAAAAACAATAATTATGTAATATATAAAACTTGTACCATTCTCAAGACTGTAATTTTTTTTAAAAAAAATAACCTCCTTGATAACAATGTTTTTGTGAAAATAGTATGTTCACAAAACATATTGTTTCTAATATTTCAGCTCACATAATTCATTGGTTTATGGAACCCCTTTTTGTAACATCATACATTGGTGAATTCAAGTTATTTTTATAATAATAATATCCCTTATCAACATCTCTCTCTCTCTCTCCCTAATCATATCCTTCTCATTCATGGATTGTAAATTTATAGGACAATACTGACCCTTTCCTTAGTAGGAAAATTTTACATTATATAATTTCAATCTGTAAAACACTCATCATCCTTCATCAACCATTAATCAATCCATTTCCAAACATCCATGATTTAGGGTGGATTTTATTTACAAAATATTTCTAGTTCATTGAACTCATTTTTAATGAAACTATACACTTTTGATAAAAATAATCATATTCAATTCTCTATTATATGTATCTTCATAAAAAAAAGATATTTTATGAATATTTATACTCTAACAATACATTATCCTCCTTATTCAAGCAACCATCATTCAAGATACATCACAAAATATTTGAAACATTATTAAATCTTACACGTTTCATGAATCTTACCACTCTACACTAAAATAATTCTCTATCAACCAATCATTGATTTTTGTGAAACATTGAGCTTCCTCACTAATTATACTCTCAAATTTTTTTGAAGAATAGGAAACATTGATCTTATAGATAACTACTATAAGTCAAGATGATTGTTATGTAAATTTATTAAAAAAAATAAAATAATATTGAAAACATCATTGGGGTGAGAATAATAACGCACCAGAATCATTTTGTTGCATTGATCTTTGAAAATTCAAAAATCACATTGGTGATATTCCTATCTTCACTTGACACAAAAAATGATCACTCACTTCAGATTGACTGATGAACTCAATATCACATTTTCCCCATTTCCTATTTCCTATTAATGTATAAATTATGAATATAACTACTAGATATGAAATTAATATCATGTAGTAATTAATATCCAATAAATTAAATTATATTGGGATCTATCTTCATGACTTTAATATCATCCTTTGGAATACTCAGTACTATTCCAATATTTTAGTCATAACGGATGACTTTTTTATTTATCACAAATCCAAAACCTAATATATGTTTGTGTGAAACGTCATCCCATTCAATATTTTTTCAATATTCTGAGAAATCCATCCCCAATTAGATACTGCAACAATTCATGGTATTGTATTTCTTATTTATCCATTCCTATTTATGATTCCACATTTTCCTCTTTGAGGACTCCCCCCCCTCCCCACCTATGAACTAAAAATGAAAAAGCTTGTATAAAACCAAATTTATTATTCATGTAATATTCCAATTTTGGTTGTCATGTCTTCAATTTATGTCATCTCCCTCTTTAAAATAATGACTAATATCGAGGCATTGAAACAAAATATCCCTTTAGTCTACTTCTAATGTCTATATGAACTACCCAGGGGTATTTTTCATCAAAAACAGTACAACCCTTAATAAATAATCTCATTTTAATAAAATTTTAATGTTATATAGAATCCAATAGGGGGGCATAGTTCTATTCTAAAAATAAACCCTCTATATTTTATTCTCCCAATTTGATAATCATCTTTAACTTTTCACATAATCTATCAATTCATTCCTAAATATATTTCTCTTCTAACAACTTCTTATTCATAGGGACGTTTTTAATAGGATCAAAATATTAATATACTTATAATGAGTGAAATTAGCAATTGTTATTGAGTCATCAACGAATCCTATAAGAATATTGATTCCTATTTATTTTTAGGAAACAATATTTTATGTCAAAAAAGACCAATATTTCCAATGTCACTAAATTACATTTATAGATGCTAGAAGGGTAAATTTAATTAAATCAAAGAACATACGATGATCTCAAACACAATAAAACCAAACATTCAATGAATAATTAATTAATAACATGTGTGTATGTAAAGAAAATGTTAAATTAAATGAAACCACTTGTTAAAGATAACTTCACGGTACCACTTGGTTTGAAATATCTCCAATTCGTCATAGGACTCCATTATTTGATATTGGTAAACAACTTACAGTTTTTATCACTAACTCTCCCAATATATATTCAGAATCATACTAATTAAACATATCAATTAAAATAATTAAACTATAAGAAAATATTGGATTACCTTTATAATAGGTAGACCACTTGATTCCAATTAAATATATTTTCTAACACCGTCTTGGTGACATGAAAATAGTAAACTAATAAAATTTGTCAGAACAAAATAGAAAAACATTAAATATATGAAGGTTTATACTTCTCCTCTAATATATATATTCGTGGAGGTAGATTCACATATGATATAAGGACTTTTACCCATTTTTTTTATATTCAATGTGACTTGTAACTACTATATTATTCTAATATAACTTTGAAATCCCTTCTGTTTATGCTATGGACCTTTATTATTTGATCATCCAATTCCACATCATGTTACATTAATATCTAGATTTTAAAAATATATTGGTTGTTTAACACCACTTTATCAATCTGATACTGCATGTGATTTTCAATTACTCTAAATTTTATTGTAATTTGTATATATATATAACTTGCACACTAGTTCCCTTTTAGCACAAACACACAACGAAAATCATATCTCACCATGAAATCTATACCACATAAAATATGAATTATAAATTTTTATATGAATTGGGAGGTGGGTACCTAAAAAATTCTCATGAAGTGGATTTTAATTTTTATTGATACACCAACTCATTGATCATCCCATGAGAAGCACTATAATAATTTTTTCCACATTTGATTTTCTTATATAATTATAACTTGACATTCTACATATTTAGAAATTCCTTAGACACATACTGAGTCGTCATTTTTGTATATTGGTTTCTTATTCTACATCTTAATAATAGTATTAGATTTTAACCCACAAGTATATTGTTAATTATTCAACAAACCAAATGTAATTGTTTTTTCATGATTCTTTTATAGAGAATGAATATTTTTACCAGTCATATCCTCTTCATTCATTCACTATTAGAGTGATCATTACCCTTCCATCACCTATCACCAAACAATAAATCTTTTGAATCAACCATTGACTTCATCGTGATTTTTCACTTGATCCATCACATAAGTCACCTCTCACATTTTTATTTGAGGTGACTCTTTCTTTGAGTGTGTATTCTTCTTACTCATAATTGGAGTAAATTATACCTTTTCCTTTAAAATCTATTTTCATTCCTTCGAAGAGGGATGTTTTCTATAACCCAAATAATTTTTTATACACCATTAATTTATATCCTCATTTTTCATCCAAGACACTAAATATTTTTTCTACCTTAAAATATTATCTTCAAGTATTTATTCTCTCTTTGTATTCCCCAAGAGTATAAGACCTCCTCACTATATCATTTTCATTCCCTTGTTTCCTATTTATTTTATATAATTCAAAATTAAATTAATTGCTAAATATAAAGTATATTCCAATAAAATATATCGCATGTCATCATTTCTATGTTGAGATGAAGGTATTTTCAGTGTAATTATTCTGTTATTGAGCCATTGGGCATCCTCAAACACATTTATAGTGTGTACCATTCTAAAAAATTATAATAATCTCATTAATAACATCTGATTTTTTTTAAAAAAATAATATTCCTTTGATTTTTTAATATAATATTTACATTGTTTCATAATCCATTCATAGAAGACTCTTTAGATGGAGAAAGATATTTACCTCAATCTCCCTGATATTATGATATCTCTTTATTATATGTGATTCAATATTAATTATTTTTGAATGGGAATAATACTCATATGTTCATAACTAATTTATCAAAGTATCTAGAGGATGGGATTTTACATTAATCTTGTTCTCTATTTCCATTTGATTTATAATATTTTGACACACTTACATCATGCAGATCACTTTTTCATTCATCTTGCAACTCCTCTTTTGAATTTCAATATTTAGGGTCACCACGACACATTTGAGCCTCTCATTATCTATGAAAGAACATTAAATGGTTTCATCGTGCACATTATGGATTAACTCCCATTGGTCTATATTCACTTTAAAATATTGTATCTCTTTTGGGTCATGGTAAAAACTTACTTCGAATTTATGACCATACATTATAGAAGCCTCTTATATGTGACATTTTACATCAAACAAGATGGTATATCACTACCACTAAGGAACCCAATTACATTATTTTTAATATCATCATTTTAAAATAATTTCATAATTGTTTTTAATGATGTTTTTTTAGAAGAAAATGAATTCTTTTTTTGACTTAAATAGAATCCCCCATGTTTTTGATCATATGAGAATGATCATTAGTTTTTTATTTGTTCACTAGTGATTTTTTCAAGTTCACCTTACTATCAGATGGATCTGTTAGTTCTTTCTCTATTAAATAAATCTATAATTTCATCTCATCCATATATTTAGTTTATTCTTTTAGCAGGCAAAAAATTTTAAAATTCCATGCTCTCTAAATATCGATTTATTCAATAGCCTTATCAAGTTAAAAATAAATATCAGTAACACCTTGTAGAACATTATTCTCTATAAAGAAATAAAAATTTAATTTTTTTATAACAAACATCCAAAATAATAAAAACTTTATATGAAATCGTAGAGTTTGAATATTTCACATTGATTTCAGTATATTCCCTATCACTAGTCTTCTTCATAATATTTTTATTTTACTTTAATAATTTCCATAAGACTCTTTTCACTGATCATGATCATTGTATTTTCATCATTTCCAATTTTTATACCTTCTCTTGAAGTTTCCATTATTTATTTATTTTTCATTGTATCATTTCAGTAAACATCTTTGAGGGTCATCCAAATTTATTAATCAGTTTCATAATGAGTATTTTTATTATAAACATCATTGGAAATGAATTTCTTCAAAATCTTATCCATTTAAAAATTTACAAAATGATCACTATGAACACTCAAGTCTTCATATAATTGGATATACTAAAAACATATTCACTAAAATAGTTCGTAAAAATGATAAATTGTTTCTAACATCCACCAAAAAGTGTTTTCTTCATTAGAGAATCAATTTATTGAAATCAAAAAAACTTCACCTGATGTTGAACACTAGGTTTTCCACATAAATATTTGGTATCAATTATTTTAAATAGATAAATAGTATGATGCACATGAATTTGTTTTATAGAGAAATAAATTCATTTATATGTATTCTAGTTAAATTTTATTTAGGATATTATTACCATATTGGAAGGAATTGTGTTCAACCATCCGCGTAACTATTACATCATCTAGACCTCATTAAGTGACTAATAAATATGATTAAATTTAAAAATATATAGATATAGTGATTTTTACTATGTTATCCACAAAGGGATCGTATAATGAGGATACAACCATGTTGTGAATGTTATACTATCATAAATTAAGAATTCTTCTTTTGGTAGGATAAAAAATATTCAGTAATATTTATTCAATTCCATGAGGACTACCTATAAAATATTTAGTTTTTGGGCACTCCACACCGAGGGATCACTGCCTCTACCTCAAGACTCTAAACTATATTGGTGAATGTACCAACAATTCTTATATACATGTAGTTGTTATTTAATATATTGGGATCATAAGGTTGTATCCTTAATTAGAACGATACTCTATTTGAAACAAATTCTTAGTTTTATTCTCCATGAATACACTATTAGAATTAAATGAATATTTAATGGATTATATCGACATATATTATCCTTTAGAAAAAAATCCTATTTTTAAGATAATCATATGTCAATGAAATAATATATTAGACAAACAGTGAACTTCTATGTTATATTTATGTACATCTCTTAAAAACTAATATTCCATGCATGATTAACCTTAATAATAATAAATTATTTATAAAAATTGTATGTTCATGGAAAAAATTATGATCATATGTTTTCTATCAAAACATTGTGGTTTGTGGAATAACATTTAATAACATCATATATTCAAAAATCCAACACAATTTGACCTTTATAATCTCCCTTAACTAAGCCTCTCTTTCTCCCATACTCTACTTATCTATCAATGATTATGTATTGATAAGAAAGAACTAACCCTTTGTGTGATTTGGAATATTTTACTTCATGTTACATTAATTAATGAAATATACCCCATAATTCATGATTCATTAAATATTTCCTTGTAAAACATCTTTATTTTTGACTTCGGGTTCAGTAATGTATTACAATAAGCCAAAATATATCATTCAAAAAACTCTACCATTCCCCTAAAATGAATAACCTATGATTCACCAATTAATAATTGGTCATGAAACATGATCATTCATGAGAAATTATGATTCAAAAATATTTCATCTTACTTCTTCATGAATCCTTCTTTTAGGAATCTTACTAACATTCATAAAACATATTGAAATCATCAAATTTTAAAAAGCATATTACTTTGTTCAAAAAAACTTATCAATCTTCTAGAACATGAATTTCGTTAATCTTCTATATCCCGCTCATATTTTTAACTATTTTTTTAAAAAACTGGGAAAGAATGATATTATTGATAGGACCACTTTTCAAGATGAGGGTAATGTTGAACTCTTCCAAAAAACACTATTCCATGAAAAATATCACGTTTGTGATAATAATTATGCACACGAATTTTTTTCATTCATCCATGAACATCCATATTTCATATTAGTGATCATAAAAAATTAACCTATGACATAAATGATCACTCTCTAATTATTGATTAATGAAATCCTCAACATACTTCCCTTAGCTCATAGATCCTATTTAGGTATAAATCTTGATCGTATCATTAAAATATGTTGTTGATATCTTATAATAATTTCTACACACTACATTCTCCCAGATAAGGTTGTATATTAATTTTTTCAATTTCATACATGTGGTAAATAAACTCATTATATTTTCAATATTGTAGTCATACAATACAAAACATTGGTTGATAACAAATCAAACATAAAATTTTGGTTTTGTTCCAATAGAATCTTCCCATAATATTTATGTATACTGTTCTAGGGTGTTTTTGTTGGATTCCTTTATTTTTTTCATGGTTCTTGTGATTTGGTTACTACTGGCTTGATGGGGAATGATGATGAATATATGTGATGATTACCGAAGATCTGGCGGTGTCTTAAGATATTCGGTGTCTAGTGTGATGGTTGTATGGTGACGGTGACGTAATCACAAAAGATGATGAAAATTGTAGAATCACATGATATCGATGACTTGTGACTAAATTTTGGGTAACAATATGGATTATCCTTGACCTCCTTGGGTTTTTGGAAACTTTTTGAATTTTGAAATGTAAAATTGAGTATATTTTATTTTTATTTCCCACATGGTATATAGGTTAAAATCTATTCATAAAGTAATATTTGAAAATCAAATAAAAATAAATTTTAAGTGAGAAAATTCTAATAAATCTAATAATTTAAATATTATTATATAACTTAATAATTAATAAACAATATTACAAACCATTATCTAAAAAATACATTTTATAAGGTTTTAATTGAAACACATTCTTTACTATCCACTAACGGATGTATAAACTATTATTTATTTGAGATTAGTATTTCACATTACTGTTATCAAGGATTATTCTTATAATGATAAAAATGTTTATAACTAGTTACAAAATAGATACTAAATTTGAAAAACCAAGATCATCCTTTATGTTCAATTAAACATAATAATATCCCCTCGTATATTATTTTTATTATTATGAACTAATAATAATATTTAGAAAACCATCAATGAAACTGTGACATCATAGTCTAAAAATTCACATTCCACTATGTTCATTTCACTTTTTAATTTTATATCCTATAATGGGGATAGACATATCATGTTATCATATTTATATGAAATTATTAAATTATTATTAATTTTCAATAGTACTTATTTAATTAATTTTATTATTACTCAACTAATTCATTCATAAAAATAATTAAAATTACATATCTCCGTTCCATTGATCTTATGAAATGACAATGAGTCCATCATAGTTTTTTATTCCCAATATGGACACTACACACACACCCAAATTCCCTACATTTGTATAGAAAATTGAGCATACCACAGAGATCCCCTATGAATGGGCAGCAATCCCCTCATGACCACATAAACTAATTTGAATCCCAATAATCCAATCATGATTGTTTAATCATGAAGAAAAATTAAGTAATTTCATCAAACTACATCATTATGTCAACATCTTAGTAAATGGGAAACATGTGGTCTATCTGATGAATTAGATATGCCACATCCACGACAAGCATCATGACTCCCCCATTTAGGGATTATACAATAGTTCCCAGGAATATGACCATATTGATGATATGATCATGTCAATTAATCACTGAATTCCATTTTCAATTACACTAGTAAAACAATTGTGGTAATGTTATCGTAATCTCATCATATGAACCTAGATCATGTAACCTTCATATATCCACCAATTTATTATCATTGTTCCTCTATCATTATAATCGGTAATCCATGCACATCCAATTACCAGGGACTAACGACTTCAAATATTATCCAAAATTCATAGTATTGTAATTGGTTACTACTTCAATCGAAATCTGGTATTTGTTTCTCAAAATGTTGACATTGTGTTCTAAATAATTTGGGAAAAAATACATCACTATAAATCATCTCTCTATGTTATCTCCCTAAAAATTGACAATTATTGGAGTGATTCAAAAGATATTAGAGTGACCACATTCAAAATATCTTAAATAAGTATGATAAATTTAATTTATTGATCAAATAAAAATGTAATAAACATATTTTAGAAGTTATGAAAAAATACTAACATTCAATTAATATGAAAATAATGCATTATATTTAAATAAATATAATTGATTTGGATTCATCAAATTATTAAGATCAAAATATATAATATTACCTATAAGTTTCACCCATTATTAAATATAAATTTTTAAAATAATTTGAAGCTTTATAATAATATTTAGATCTATGATCCATACCTCTGATGAAAATTTGAAAATATATGGTTAAGATCCACTAATCCAATGACCCCTACATGAAAGATACCACGTCAATGAACCCCAATATATAGTTAGACCCCAAGTAATGATCATTTTATTCTATTTATAAACATTTTTATAATTAATATACTTAGAGACATGTATTACATTATTTGTTTTATAGATAAGTGGGTTTTATTTAATTTCTTCCTTCATCACATGATCAATCTATTTTTGAAGGATTATTGGATTCGATATATATTTTTGGATATTGAGATTTTATTTCCATTTATTACTAATGAAACATTGATATATATTGATCATGGTGTATATAGATAATAGAATATTTATTGATATTGATTATGGATATTGTTATGTTTAATGAAGACATTATGTAATTTGGTATTTTATAATATTTAAATATCATTGATTCATGTAAACACTAGATATTTATGTTGTTGGATTAATTCTTGGGAAAATTATACTATGAATTTTTATTGTCTCCCTTACATTAACAATTACATATTTTTTACTTAAACATAGGATGATCAATAGATATGTATGATTAATGACCACGGATCATAGAGATGGACAACCGGTATGGTAGATGATAGAGTAGAAATATCTTCATGACATCGACACTCAGAATGAAAATATTTTTCATGAAACCTATATAGGATATTGGTGTTGTACCTAGTGAAATATATATATATATATATATATATTCAATATAAACCATGAAATTAATGAAATATAATACTAAGAAATATAATAGTAATGTTATAAAAAATTCATATATAGTAACAATATGACTAGTCAAGCAGCACATATACCTTTGACATCTAACATAGACCTTGGGTCCTAGATTTCTACGAACCAATAGCTTCCTTGTATACACATTTCAAACCAATATTTTTCCCTCCCACATATATGAATATTAACAAATCAGATAACTCATTATTGATAGACCAATACATTTTATTGTCATATATTTTATCCTCACTCACACACACCCTAAGAAACATCATAATTAGTCACCCATCTTGAGTTAACTGTAGGACAAGAGTGCTTAATTGTGGAGTTAAAATCCAGTAGGATCTCAAACAAATGGTTTACTATGATTCCATTCATAATATCATTCATTCATTTTTTTTTATGTTTTATAGGGGTATTTCACTCTACTTACCCCAACATTAAAACAAAAGATCCCCAATATGGACCCCACACCTTAGCCATAGGTATTTCAACATTATGTTATGTCAATTATAGGTTATAATGAAAATATATCATATATATACTTAAAATTTAGTAAACTACCCAATACATCATCTAGGGGTGGTAGAATAATAATGAGTTATCCACACAATCAGAAGAGGAATTACCTTTATATTTATTCCGCCAACTATTATCATACAACACCATCTGCAATTAATAACATGAAATATAAACTAGACAATGTAATATAAAAAATTCCCAATCATCCAAGATAAAATATATAATCATATAAAAATCATTAGATATGTCAAATAATCCCTAATCGAAGGAACCCATATCATTGATGACACTGGAGTTTTCATTGATCAAAAAACCAAACACCAATATCTAATTCATATATCACATATATCCATCCTCAAGGATCATTCTGAAAATTAATCTCTTGAACTGTATATACACATGGAGAATAATTAACATGTTAGGATGAACGTTTGGGACTAATAAGACATAGTATAGTCATCCCAAAAAAATTATTCAACCACACAAATATCTATGTTCTATGTAAATTAATGATAATTATTTGTTAAACATTTCAACATAACTTGACATAAGTATCATTCATACCAATACTAGTTACTAATTTTGATCAACAAACCCTTGGATAACATTCATCATGATTAAAAAATAAAAACTTTCCTTGAAACGGAATAACAATTTGACCTTGTAACCCTTAAAAAAAAATCATATAACAATTGACCCTAGATACACTACTCATGTGATTCTAGAGGTAATACACATATCATATTATCTCAAATTTACTAGAAAAACACATATCTACCTAGATATAATTTATATTCTTTTTTTGGAAGATTAATGAAATACATTACTCTGTGGGTAAATTATTATTCTATAATATTAGAATGTATAAATATTTCAATATTTTGTTGTATAAAGTACACTTAATTCTCCAATTTGTTCGCTAAATGTGACACATAAAATATTTTTATGAAGTAATGTGTTTAAAATTTTTATTAATTAGGAATTTTTGATGTGGTTTGGTTATATAAGGACTTGTTAGAGGAAAAGATTGGTATTTTCAAGATTTTTTCGTGTTTGGAGCTATAATTTCGCAACATGTTCACTATTATTCCCTAAAAGGATGAATTAAATTATAATTAGGGGATGTGTAGTATTGGTATATTAGAGTTGTTCTTTAGTTAAATTGTAACCTATGTTTTTTCCCATAACATTCTACTCAAGTGGATCTGGTTTTTCAATTGAAGATTTACCCATTCTATAGTGGGTGGTTAGGGTTTTTGGGAGCTTCCTTAATGAGGGAGTTTTAGCATAATAATGTGGGTTATTTCAAAACCTGACCCAGTTATAATGTGGATATGGTTTTTCAGTAATGATTTTGAATGGCTAGTTATTCCATAGAGAACATGGGCACACCATAATTTTGTATTGTTTCTTTTTAAGTTTCAAAGATGACACAATAGTACACCATGAAGCAAGAGGTCATGTTCGAAAATTCCATTGTATTATATTTTGGATTTACTAGGTTGGATCATTGTGACATTACATGGTTGGTGAAATAACAAAGGTACCATATATGTTTCTTATAGAGTGGTATTAAAATTGACAAACTATTATAAATTAATCTTTATTTGATCAATAAATAGAAGGGGGTCATCTAATTTAAACGACTTATCATTTTTTTGATTCTATAGAGCTAGGTGGGTTTGGATGAATTCCATAATTC
Source organism: Viscum album (assembly GCA_963277665.1). Classification (NCBI taxonomy): domain Eukaryota; kingdom Viridiplantae; phylum Streptophyta; class Magnoliopsida; order Santalales; family Viscaceae; genus Viscum; species Viscum album. Next base: position 193,313,713 of record OY728126.1, read on the forward strand.
ATAAGGTCAAATATCATCCATATTTTTCCATTCATATCCCTCTTCTAAATTCATCTAACATGGTGTGTCTGGTTTTTTTTCATGGTGCTGATTCCACCAAAGATGTAAAGAGCCGTAAAATTCAAGGGAAATTTTTTCTTAATTTTCATTGTAATTTTACAAGAACGCAGTTTCTGACGGAGCCTGATTCTGAGGCCCAGTGTTCCCGGAATCAATTTCTGAAGTTTAGCACGGGTACGTTCAGTGAACGAACGAGTCGGTTTTTCTATCTTTTGAACCACTACTCGGAATTGAAATCTGAGGACACCGATGAACTCGAAGCGCTGGTATTTTCTTAAGAGGACTTTTTCCATAGGTGCATTTTCTTGGGAGGAGAAGTTAAATTTTGGGGTTTAAGGAAGAAATAAATAAAATTGTGAACAATTTTATTTTTTTTAACCAAGGGAGTTAAATATTACCATGGGAAGTTGTTGGTGGGACCCACAACCACCCAACTTCCGATGTGTGGATATGTGGGAGGTGGGACCCACATGAGACCCTAACCCCCTTGATATTCCCATAACCCCCTTGACCTCCCATAACTCACTTCCCTCTTAAATTTTGTAACTCCACTTTAACTTGTGTAACTGTCCCCTCTCTCCTCTTCAATTTTGCCAAAACACATCTTAAATTAATTGATTAAACCTCTTCAATTAATTTATTTAAGTGTTTGAATTTTTAAAAAATTTTGAATGCATGGAAAAATAATAAAATAAGGAGAGGCCTTATTTTATTTTTGTTTGTTTTGTTGTGTGGTAGAATTTGGGAGAGAGCTCTTCCCTCTTCTGAAGAACATCATCTCCAAACGAAGAACGGCCTTCCGACTCGGTGAAAAACGCTCTACGTTTTCTCCAATCATTTTTCTTCCACTTCTGCGACAAGTAAGGAGACGCTGACCGTGGAGACCGACGCCAACAACAATGTTCTCCTTCTTCTTCCGACGTTGACGGAAGCGATACCTTTCTTTCGCGACACCTGACTACCCCGACGTTAGACTACCGCGACGTTCGACTTCCGCGACTCGATGACGTGCGACGTCAATTTCGAGGTAGGGAAATTTATTTGGTGTTCTCTTATCTTTTGAGAAAAGAACGAAGAGCGCGGACCAACCATTTTCAGGTTGATCCTCGGATCGTTCGTTCATGCAGGTTGATGTTGAGGTTTATTGATTTTGCCGTAAAATATTTCTTTGTCGTACGTCGACTTCTATTTGATGGTCGCTGGCTATCATTATAACGGGAGGAGGTCGGACTACACAAACACGGCCGACCCTCCTCCCCCTTATTGTTGATTATGTTGCGGTTCGGAAGATGGCGACACGGTGCGACGGCACCGCGAGGGAACCTGGAGGGATGCGGCAAGGATGCGTGGCGCCGTCGCGCCGCACCGTCAAGGCCGAACAAAAGTGTGGTCGTAGTCGGGGCTGCGAAGGCAAACGGAAGACTCCGTAGTTGTTTCTTTTGACGCGTGGATTGTCGGGCATTGATGGAACGGGATGCAGAGATGATTTGATGTTTCCGCAGTGAAGAACGGGACCCGGGATGAGCATCGGCGCAGGCGGAATTGAAAACAGACCACCAGAGCAACTCCGGTGGCCCGCGGACACCACCGGCGGCACTGGCGGCCAGAGGCGGCGGCTAGCACCGGCCGGCTGCACGGAGGAGGCGGCGCCCCGGCACGCCGCCTAGAGAAACCTCGCCGGCTGAAGCCGCGGCGGCGAGGTGGCGGATCCCGCTTCCGCGCGGGATCCAGGGGGGACGCGCCATGCGCCGCGTCCGTGGAGCACCGGCTCGCTGGTCGAGCCAGCGAGCCCGCCGGTCGAGCCGGGCCGGCTTGGGCAGACCGGGCCGGGTCGCGCCCAGTCGGGTCGACCCGATTCGGGCCGACCCAGGGGGGTTGGGCCGGGTCGGTACGGGCCCAGACCCCCCGTTTTCAGACCTTTTCGTTATTTTTCCCCTATCCTGGGCTACGAACCTCCGATCGACGCACCGTCAGAGGAGATGCGATCCTTGGACCGAGACGGTCATTTTCACATATCTTACTCAAGGTTTCGGAATATTTTGGGGTCGGCAATGTTGGTTCGTACACGAAACCAACTAGGCCCTCGGAGCGGAAACGCTCGTAACTTGAGCTCCGGACGTCTGATAGACGTGCCGTCGACTTTGTTGGATTCCTCTTGATGAGACGGAACTTTTTTCTTACTCCGCTCGAGGTTTGGATTCCGTTGGAGTGTGGTCAGGTTGGTTTGCACCCAGAATCCAACTTGGCCCCTAGAACGGAAAAGCTGATATCTTTCAGACCGGGCGTCTGATTGATGCACCTTCTGTCTCGTTGATCTCCTCTTGATGAGACGGAACTTTTGACATACTTCGTTTGAGTTTTGGATGCAGTTGGATAGTGGCCGGGTTGGATTGCACCTGAAATCCAACCGGGCCCCTGAAACAGAAAAGCTGATATCTTTCTGACCGGACGTCCGTTTGACGAACCGTCAGTGACGTTGATGATCACGGGGAGAAACGGTCCCTTTGATTATACCCTATGAGATTTCGGGGTACAATTGAGATATGGCCGTGTTGGATCGCACACAAAACCATCCAAGCCCCGGGGACGAAAAAGCTAGTAACTCACAGACCGGGCGTCTGATTGACATGTCGTCTGTCGCGTGGAGACCCCTATGACGAGGCGGTTCTTTGAGATACTTATTCGTGGTACTTTGAGATACTTGGTGTATCTACTAGTAGCTCATGGAGCAGACCCTCCCGGAGACGAGTGTACAGAGTACGGAGACCATGTAACTGGTTGTGAGCCGATGACTGCTTGTCCGATTCGATTCGGAGTGACTAGCATAGCCCAGTGGGGAGCACAACATTGTGAGGTGGCTGACCCATGGCGCAGGACCACTACTGTGTGAGGTGGCAGACCTGTGGTACTCGATAGGAGTAGTACCTCTGTAGGCTATGAGGGGGATCACTACTCTGTGAGGGGGCAGACCCATGGTGGAGGTGCACTACTGTGTGAGGTGGCAGACCCACGGTACTCGGCAGGAGGAGTACCTCAGCAGTCATCGGTTGGTGAGCAGTACCTCAGAGACGTGACATGATCACTGTACTTCCAGAGACGGAGCTCTTCAGCAGTTACGGTTTCGATAATGAAAATCCTGGTTTGAGCTGAGTCTATGACCTTTGTGTTTACCTCACGATTGAGATGGGTTACTTGATAACTTGGGTATATGTTTGGGCATATACCTAATTAAAGGTTATCTATTTATATCTTCTTTGTGGTTATCCTTGTTGGTTTTAGTGAGACCTTGAGGGTATCAGGGTCCCTACTGAGTATCCTTATACTCACCCCTTCACGGGCTATGCCCGCACCACGTTTTGTTGGTTGCAGACGACGGGCAGTGCTGACGGAGGTCGAGTGTTCGAGGACTGGACGGTACCTTGAGGTGGACCACACGATGAGATAGTACCTGGAGGTGGACCACACGACGAGTCAGTACCCTGAGGTGGACCACAAGACGAGTCAGTACCCGGAGGTGGACCACACGATGAGTCAGTATCCGGAGGTGGACTTCACGATGAGACGACACATGGAGGAGGTTGACGGGCGAGAGCATTGAGGATCTGCGCTATCTGTACCTACCCTTTAGGTAAGATCTGAGGAGGAAGACCTAGGAGCTGCTTCCTTTTTTCCAGTTGTTGTCTTTGTTCATTTGTAGCTATATTTCCAGTTGGGTTTGTATTCTGACCCATTTACTTTTCAGCACTTTCTTTGTACTTAGTGTTTTACTTCCGCTTGTACTCTATGGTGTTTTGTTACTTTTATAAATTCAATGACTTCCCAATTATTGGGATTTACGCCTTTTGTGCTAGTCTCCAGCCCCTAGCCTATGGAAGGCGGGCTTGGGGTAGTCACGGCACGGGCCTCGAGGATGGGTCGTGACAAATTGGTATCAGAAGGGTCGGTTCTACCGCAGAACTTATAACTCTGATATTTTCTTTTTGTGAAGCAATGGTGTTAAGGGTACCGAGTGTGGTCTTCAGTTCAGGGAGTCTAGTGTTGGTGCCGGCGGCCGACTTATCCATACACCAGGACCCTGTCAACTGATTTCTGACTTTGTGCATGAAAACACTAATTGCGTGTGTGTTTCCAGAAGTTTTTAAAAGTCATCTCAAACCAGGTTATCTCACCAGGTATAAATGGTTTGACCGTGTCATGTTTGTTTCTTTCAGGATGCCTCCCTGCGGACGACCAGCTAGAGCCCCGAGTGTTGTTCGTACTGACAGCCCGCCGAGTGACATGGCCTCAGTACAGGGCCCTATCCCAGTTGAGGCACTAGCGGAGGCACCAGCGGTACTACTACCCGTTGGGCCACCGATGCCACCAGCCCCAGCAGCAGAGGGTGCACGTCACTTGAACGCACTGCACGAGTTCCATCGCCAGAGGCCACCGAGGTTCAGGGGAGAGACGGACCCACAGGCGGCTGAGGATTGGCTGGAGGCTGTGGTGAGAGTCTTCAGGCTAGTGGGGACACCAGCAGATGTCATGGTGATCCTTGCTGCCAGCCTACTTCAGGCAGCAGCAGGCAGATGGTGGAGCCTGATGCTTCAGATGCATGATGAGGCGACACTTCTATGGGCAGACTTCGAGAGCCTGTTCCGGACAGAGTTTGTTCCAGCCACCCTTCGAGCGGTGCGTATACAGGATCTACTTCATCTACGGTAGGGCATCATGACAGTGGCGCAATATTCAGCGAGGTTCACAGACCTCTCGCGCTACTCCACATATATGGTACGGGACCCGTTCCTCAGGGCCCGAACCTTCGAGAAGGGGCTTAGGCGAGAGATTAGAGCTTCTGTTGTTTCTCACAGCATTCTTACACAGATAGGGGTGTTGGAGAGAGCTCTATTAGTAGAGAGTTTCCTTGCTGAGTAGTCTCTAGCAGCAGGACCCACCACTATCCGGCATGCGGCAGAGTCTTCTGTAGAAGGTAGTAGATAGATGACGCAGAGGTCCAAGAGGACCAGACCTATAGGTGGTCGACCGCGTGACTCAGGGTCGGTAGTGCGAGGCACCAAGGGGAATGACAGAGCCAGACCTTCCATGCAGAGTTAGTCCTACGGCGAGATTGGTCACATGGCATGTGACTTTCCGACCCGCCATGCAGATGACCGGCAGTTAAATGAAGAACCTCCCAGGCAGAGGCATAGGTTCGATCAAGGCAGACCGCAAGGAGCTGAAGGCCGAGGGAGGGGAGCTGGTCGTGCAACTGGAGGTAGACGACACTTCGAGGTGTTTCCACCACCACCACTTGGAGGTCTACCCCGACCGCAGGGAATAGGTGGACATGGGAGAGCTCAGCTTCAGGCAGCAGAATCTTACGACTACGGAGCTCCAGAAGCGAGTGGACAGGAGTAGAACTAGTGGTGTATATCTAGTTCCATGTTTTTGTTGTTACATTTGTGTCTTTGTAACATGAGCTGCAATAATATAAAGACACTTACCTTTTCTAAATGTTTGCTTTCATGTCCTTTTGTTTGGTTGGTACTGAGTGGTTCCGGTTAAGACTGTTGACTTGACCCTCACTTTCTAGATTTCTACTGGAAGAGACCCAGTAACCTCACATTGATTCCGACAGTGTGACTTGACCCTTTGAGGCGAGTGTGAAAGTTGGATCTCTTGGTAGTAACGTCGAGGCCTTACGACGTCGTCCATGGCATGAATACATCATTCATGTCTGGATTGACTGTATTAGGCAATGAATGTGGTTCATCCAGGGGTTGAGACCAGATTTCTCTTATCGGAAAATAAGAAATCATAGCAGCTCTTGTGAGACTAGAAGAGGTCTAGGTCATCCAAGAGCGGATGAGGACAGCACAGTGCCGACAGAAGCATTATACTGACAGGAATTGGAGACCTCTAGAGTTCGAGGATGAAGATCACGTCCTTATACGGGTTTCACCTCGACGAGGTTTACGAAGATGTGGAAAAGGCGGCAAGTTATCTCCGAGGTTCAGTGGACCTTCTTAGGTCCTCAGCTTGGTAGGCGAAGTGGTTTACTTCTTGACGCATCCACCTCTGTTGCACCTGGTGCACGATGACTTCCACGTATCTCAACTGAGGAGATACGTGTGTGATTCTTCACATATCATCGACCTCAGGGTGGTGGATGTCGATGACAGGGTGACATACGCGGAGGTTCCAGTGGGGACCGAGGATCGATAGGAGCGGATCCTACGAGGACGGACGATTCCTCAGGTGCGCTTTTTCTAGAAGTACGGGAACCTATAGCTGAGCACTTGAGAGCAGGAGGCTCAGATGCGTGCTCAGTACCGCTTTTGTATCCCTAGTTTGTGTTAAAGATTTATGAGGACGTAAAGCCCTAAGGTGGGAGTAATGTAAAGACCCGTAAAATTCAAGGGAAATTTTTTCTTAATTTTCATTGTAATTTTACAAGAACGCAGTTTCTAATGGCACCTGATTCTGAGGCCCGGTGTGCCCGGAATCAATTTCCGAAGTTTAGCACGGGTACGTTCAGTGAACGAACAAATGGGTTTTTCTATCTTTCGAACCGGTACATGGAATTGAAATCTGAGGACATCGATGAACTCGCAACGCCAATATTTTCTTAAGATTACTTTTACCGTAGGTGCGTTTGCTTGGGAGGAGAAGTTAAATTTTGGGGTTTAAGGAAGAAATAAATAAAATTGTGAACAATTTTATTCTTGTTAACCAAGGCAGTTAAATTCTACCATGGGAATTTGTTGGTGGGACCCACAACCACACAACTTCCCATGTGTGGATATGTGGGAGGTGGGGCCCACATGAGACCTTAACCCCCCTTGATCTTCCCATAACCCCCTTGACCTCCCATAACTCACTTCCCTCTTAAATTTTGTAACTCTGCATTAACTTGTGTAACTCTCCCCTCTCTCCTCTTTAATTTTTCCAAAACACATCTTAAATTAATTGATTAAACCTCTTCAATTAATTTAACTAAGTGTTTGAATTTTTAAAAAAGTTTGAATGCATGGAAAAATAATAAAATAAGGAGAGGCCTTAATTATTTTTTGTGATTTTTGTTGTGTGAGAGAATTTGGGAGATAGATCTTCCCTCTTCTGAAGAACATCATCTCCAAATGAAGAACGACCTTCTGAATCGGTGAAGAACACTCTACGTTTTCTCCAATCCTTTTTCTTCGTCTTCCGCGACAAGGAAGGAGACGCCGACTGTGGAGACCGATGCCAACAACAACGTTCTCCTTCTTCTTCTGACGTTGATGGAAGCGATGCCTTTCTTCCACAACACCCGACTACCCCGACGTTCGACTACCACGACGTTCAACTTCCGTGACTCGACGATGTGCGACATCAATTTCGAGGTAGGGAAATTTATTTGGTGTTCTCTTATCTTTTGAGAAAAGAACGACGAGCGCGGACCAACCATTTCTAGGTTGATCCGCGGATCGTTCGTTCGTGCAGGTTGATGTTGAGGTTTATTGATTTTTCCGAGAAATATTTCTTTTCCGTACGTCGACTTCTATTTGATGGCCACTTTCTATAATTATAACGGGAGGAGGTCGGACTGCACAAACACGGCCGACCCTCCTCCACCTTGTTATTGATTATGTTGCGGTTCGGAAGATGGTGGCATGGTGCGACGACACCGCGCGGGAACCTGGAGTGATGCGGCAAGGATGCGCGGCGCCATCGCGCCGCGCCGTCAAGGCCGAACAAAAGTGTGTCGTAGTTGGGGCCGTGAAGATGAATAGAAGAATCCGCAGTTGTTTCTTTTGACATGCGGATCGTCGGGCATTGACGGAACGGGCCGTAGAGATGATTTGATTTTTCCACAATGAAGAACGGAACCAGGGATGAGCATCGGCGCAGTCGAAATTGAAAACGGACCACCGGAGCAACTCCAGTGGCCCGCGGACACCACCGGCGGCGCGGATCGCCGGCGCGGCGGCTCCCCGGCGCGCCGCCTAGAGAAACCGCCGTAGCTGAAGCCGCGCCGGCGAGCTGGCGGATCCCGCGGCCGCACAGGATCCAGGGGGGACGCGGCGCACGCCGCGTCCGCGGAGCACCGGCTCGCTGGCCGAGCCAGCGAGCCACTTGGCCGAGCCGGGCCGGCTTGGGTGGACCGGGCCGGGTCGCGCCTAGACCGGGCCGAGCCGCACCGGCCGGGCCGGGTCGCGCCTAGTCGAGTCGACCCAGTTCGGGCCGACCCAGGGGGGTTGGGCCGGGTCGGTACGGGCCCAGACCCCCCCGTTTTCAGACCTTTTCGGTATTTTTCCCATATCCTAGGATACTCACCTCTGATCAACGCACCTTCAACGGAAATGCAATCCTTGGACCGAGACGGTCATTTTGATATATGACACTCAAGGTTTCGGAATACTTTGGGTTCATCCGTGTTGGTTCGTACACGAAACCAACCGGGCCCTCGGAACGAAAACGCTCGTAACTTGAGCTTAGAACGTCCGATAGATGTTCCGTCGACTTTTTTGGATTCCTCTTGATGAGACGGAACTTTTGGCTTACTCCACTTGAGGATTGGATGTCGTCATAGTGCGGTCGGGTTGGTTTGCACCCGAAATCCTACCGGGCCCCTAGAACGGAAAAGCTGATATCTTTCAGACCGGGCGTCTGATTGACGCACCGTCTGTCTCGTTGATCTCCTCTTAATGAGAAGGGACTTTTGACGTACTTCTCTTGAGGTTTGGATGCAGTTAGATAGTATCCAAGTCAGATTGCACCCGAAATCCAATCGGGCCCCTGAAACGAAAAAGCTGATATCTTTCAGACCGGACGTCCGTTTGACGAACCGTCAGCGGCGTTGGTGATCATGTGGAGAAACGGTCCCTTTGAGTATACCCTATGAGAGTTCGGGGTAAATTTGAGATACGGCCGTGTTGGTTCGCACACGAAACCAATTGGGCCCCGGGAACGAAAAAGCTAGTAACTCACAGACCGGACGTCCGATTGACACGCCGTCTGTCACGTTTGAGACCCCTATGACGAGGTGGTTCTTTGAGATAATTAATCGTGGGACTTTGAGATACTTGGAGTATCTACTAGTAGCTCGTGGAGGGGACCCTCCCGGAGACGAGCGTATGGAGTACGAAGACCGTGTAGCTGGCCTTGACCCGATGACTGCTTGTCCGACTCGATTCGGAGTGACTAGCATAGCCTAGTGGGGAGCACTACTTTGTGAGGTGGCAGACCAATGGCGGAGGAGAACTACTATGTGAGGTGGCAGACCCACGGTACTCGACAGGAGAAGTACCCCTGTAGGCTATGAGGGGGAGCACTACTGTGTGAGGTGGCAGACCCATGGCGGAGGAGCACTACTGTGTGAGGTGGCAGACCTGCGGTACTCGACAGGAGGAGTACCTCAGCAGTCATAGGTTGGGGAGCAGTACCTCGGAGACGTGATAGGATCACTGTACTCCCAGAGACGGAGCTCTTCAGCAGTTACGGTTTCGATAATGAAAATCATGTTTTGAGCTGAGTCTATGACCTTTGTGTTTACCTCAAGATTGAGATGGGTTACTTGATAACTTGGGTATATGTATGGGCATATACCTAAGTAGAGGTTATCTGTTGAGATATTTTTTGTGGTTATCCTTGTTAGTTTTAGTGAGACCTTGAGGGTCACGGGGTCCCTACTGAGTATCCTTATACTCACCCCTATACGGGCTATGCCCGCACCTCATTGTGTTGGTTGCAGACGACGGACAGTGCTGACGGAGGCTGAGTGTACGAGGACTGGACGGTACCCGGAGGTGGACCACACGACGAGACAGTACCCGGAGGTGGACCACACGACGAGTCAGTACCCGGAGGTGGACCACATGATGAGTCAGTACCCGGAGGTGGACCACACGACGAGTCAGTATCCGCAGGTGGACTTCACGACGAGATGACACACGGAGGAGGTTGACGGGCAAGATCATTGAGGAGCTGCTCTATCTATACCTACCCTTCAGGTAGGATCTGAGGAGGACGACCCAAGAGCTTCTTCCTTTCTTCCAGCTGTTGTCTTTGTTCAGTTGTAGCTATATTTTAAGTTGGGTTTGTATTCTGGACTATTTTCATTTCAGTACTTTCTTTGTACTTAGTGTTTTACTTCCCCTTGTACTATGTGGTGTTTTGTTACTTTTATAAAGGCAATGCCTTCCCAGTTATCGGGATTTATTCCTTTGGTTCTAGTCGCCAGCCCCTTGCCTATGGAAGGCGGGCGTGGGGTAGTCACGGCACGGGCCCCGAGGATGGGTCGTGACAAAATTATTGTTAAATAAATTCATAATTATGGGTATTTGGTTGGTCTTGGATAGAGGAGGAACAAAATGGATAAATTCATGTGTCATTGTAATATTTAATTATTGGTAATTAACTACCCCAATTTAATTTTTTTATTTACCCTAATTTTTTATGTAATAAATTGATAAATTGATGTTCAGTGTTACAAATTTAGACTGAAGTGGACTCAAGGGTATGTCGTGAGTAGATCACACCCTGTTGAATTAGGATTTAGGGAGGAACCATCGTAGAGTGATTTTTACCATATTTATGATTAAATTTTTAGTGTTTATTTAATTGGATAAATTAACTATGATTTATTGATAAAGAAATTGGAACATCTTGAATGAGTCTTCTATCATAGGCAATTTTTGTGTTTTATAATCACTTGATTATTGATAGAATGGTATTTTTATAATATAAATCAAAAAATAGATAGGTGTAACTTAATTTTACTAATTTACATAATTTTAACCATATTAAATGGATTAGAATCATTGGTAAGTTGGTGTGATGGGTAAAATATGGATCAGTGATAATTTTCCATTATTAATGGATAAGGGAGGATTTTGGTGACACTCTTGGTAAATTATCATGATTTTTGAATTTTTGATTTAGTTTTTGATGGATAATTATACCTTATTGGATGATTGGTGATAGGGTTATGGAACCGTGAAGGATATCTATTTTTTTATAGAACTCAGGAACTAGTAAGGTGATTTTTTCGTATGTTGTGCTCATCTAGAGTGGTGTATTTTCATGAGTTTATTTGGTTCTTTATAGAATTAATCATATGAGATACAATATTGATTGGTTATGTGAGAATTACTGATTGGGTCATCAAATTTGGTTCATTTATCACTTTATATACCTGTTTAGTTATCTTGTATAAGATGGATACCTTGATCCATGTATGTCGATTAAATATAAACTAATATTAATTATGACATGGTATGTAGTGAAATATATAAGAAGTGGACGGATGGTAGGTGTCCTAGTACCTAGTGTATACTGTTATCCTTATATGGATTGAAATTAATTTTTTGGTTCAAAAATGCCTTTTTATAGACTTTATAATATGTATTTGGTCTAATGAATTCAAATACGACATGAACCAATTTATATGGTTAATTTTATAGATTCAAAAGTCCTTCTTTGAAAGGTTATGTATGATATAAATATTCTAGTTGAACTATACCATAATAATAAGTATCCAAGAGATTTATTCTTGTTGTGGAATTTCAAATGATGATAAATCCATAACTATTTCTATGAAATGTTTATTTATGACTATATTTAGATTTATTTTATTTTCATATTAATTTTCTTACATGTGATGATAGATTATTCCCCTTACATAATTATAATTGCAGATTATCTTGTACAAGATTAATGGATCAGTGATAAATATTTCAGCTAAAATATTCTTGGTGATATATAATTCACCTTATAGATAATGTATTGGTGACACCCTTTTCTTTATGTGATTCCTAACTCATAACAATTGTTTATGGGTGATTCCTTGTTTAATTAATCTTTCATTGTTTTCTAACATTATTATTTGATGACACTTTTATAACCAGTAATAACATGATCTTGACTTATTGAAGGGTTATTCCATATTCACAATCATATTTTATAAATGGTTACACATTCACTAAGAAAATCAAATTTAAACATTATTGATTATTTGATTAGTGATAGTTCATTCACATGATGACACATCACTCAAATTTCATTTTTGTTCAATTGTTATGTGTAATTTAATTGGTGATGTATTGTCCACCCTCATTGTTATGTGGTGATACCTCATTCACTTTACAATATGACATTTTCCATGTTGATTTTTGGAACCTCACCAACATATGATGATAGAGGGTGATATAGCGTTCACATAATATATGTGTTTGTGATATATATATCCACTTGATGAGTAGAAGTGTTATTTGATTCTAAAAAATGTTCTAGGATAGAGATAGCTCAATCTCATCAACTGTGGACATGTGTAGTATGTAATATTGAGACTAATTTTTTGTATCCACTATGGTTGATTCATTCTATAGTTTCAATGATTAAAGATGTTTTGATTCAGAAATCAAGTTACATCTATGATTACCAAGTGGTGTGATTGGTGGTTAAATGTTATTCTTTCATATTAAAATTAATTCATCTAATTAATGAACATAGAAACACACAGGACTAAACACAGACATATTATCATTTAATAAGAAACTACTTAGTAGTGTATTAATGAGTTTTATACTCACAATATATATGATATGGGGAATATACAGATATCATAAATTGCAAAATATTAAGGTTGATGGCCTGAATTTTGGTAATTGTACTTCAGAAAATAATAGGATATTTGGGAATGAGTTGAATTTAAGTTCAAGGATTTTGTTATTCTTTATTTATTATTCTTTATATTTACTGTAACTATTGTATTTTTGTCATCTAATTGGCTAATTCTATATTAATATATAATTGCATGACATTAATTTGTATATTTTTTATATCACATCAATGTTTTTTATTAATGATATTCATTAACCTATAAATAAATGGATTTTTCTTCGATCTAATTTCAATTTTAGATATTTTTAGTTTTATTTATCAGTTATCTAATGATACAAGACGGTACATTATACCTACATGGTCACATCAGTACCTTACATCTAGTCAAAAACATCATACATATAGAGTGGTGTACGTATTTTAATTTAAAGAAACAAGTCTAATTCTATTAATTTATTCTAGGATTTGACATTATAAAGTTGAATGAGGGGATTGTTTTTTCTTTTTAGTGTCATTTTTCAGATATGATAAATGGAGTATGAAATTCTCAACAATAAGTATGGATGTTATTTATGTGCTTGGATAGCATCTTCAGGGGTACATGTACAAGTTCCATTGGGGTATATAAATTTTCTATTATTATTTTATTTTATGTTTTTGTTTATTTTTTCATGTATTATGCTCTACTATATTGATTGGTGGTTTCCATCATAGTTTATGGTTCAAAGGGGAATATGATCAAGACACATTCTCAATACGTAGGACTCCACATGAAATTCATGTGAATGAATATGATTATTATCTTATTGTGAAGTGATTTTTTTCTTAATGTGGTAATAAAACTAATATTTTTCATTACTGTATAACTTCTAGGTGCAATTTTACTAAAATAAAACCGAGTAATTATTTATCATTATATATTGACTTGTTTTTTAGATCTATGTTTATTTGGATCCTTTCATAAGAGTGGATGTTCTAGGTTAAATTCATTCTATAGTAATGAGAATACCTTAAATCATAGGTTGTGTATGGAGTGTAACATCCCATGTTTTCAAAAGAGAAAAAAATTTGAAAGCGTTTCCGATGCACAACACCAAAGCCAGACAATGATTATTTAAATATTACCATTTTAAACTTTATATTAAATTTATGGATATGTGTAGGATTAACTCATTTAGTATATATATATATATATATATATTAAATATATTGATAATTTATTAGAAAATATATCATTGTTTGTTAATGTTTTTCTGTATGTTTTCAGAAAATATATTTTTTATTTCTTTTTGTAAAAAAATATTATAATTATTTTCACCGAAATTTACTAAATTTATTTTATAAAATTAAATCCAATGTTTAAATCTATTTATCATAGTTAACTTAGGGTAAAATTATGGAATTTGTTTTAAAAAAATATATTTTTCATTGAATTGTTAAAAATACAGTTTTATGTATATGTATCTTTCATATTGATAGGTTTAGTAATATAAAAGTATAATTTTACAATTAATTTGATTTCAATGTATCATACTTATTCTTTAAATTTAATTAATTAATTACCATTTAAATCATGTTTATACTGGATTTACTGTAATTTTACTTTTAATCATAAAATTCAATTATTTTGAAAACTGTTTAAAAATGAAAAATGTCCTGATTATAATTAATTAAAATAAACCCTGATGATAAATAGTTTTAAAAAATTTATATTACATATCAATATTTATTAATTCAAATCCATATAATTATTATTACTAGTTATATAGTTAAAGGGAAATCATCTTTTCCTTGGACAATAGAATTTTCAGAAAACTACTTTCCATCTTGCTTATAGGTTTTATTTTAAATTAAATTCTTCCACTCATGTGAATTTATTTTCATAAAATGGATTCCATATTTTTAATCATCTTTATAAATATTAGGTAATAAGGCCCACTTAATTGTTTAAAAAAATGTATAGTAATTATAGTAAAAATTATTTACCACCTTAGAAAGAAAATATGTTAAATATGGATAAAAATAATTACAAATACTAGAAACAATATAAATATAATAGTATGAATATTTATATTTATATTTAATTAAAATAATAATTTCATTTATTTCTAAATTTTTTTACTTTATATTTGATTTTTAACAAGTTTGATAAAATATAATATATGATAAAACAAAAATTATATTATTACGTAATATGCAATTTCAATTAAGGAATTATTATTATTAGTTAATTTATTTTGGAAATAATTAATTTTTTAATAAAAATTATTACAAAATATTTTCTATTAAATAAAAATTATCATTTGAATTTTATAATGCCAAATTTAATATTTATAATGGTTTAAAAAATATAATTTTCAAAAAAAATATTAGTAAATGAAAATTTAATTTTAAAATATCAAATTCACATATATTGAAAATTATTTACATTAAATGAGTATTATTATTTTAATTGACAAATTAAAATTACCCAAATGTAATATTTTCATAATTCTCTAAGACAATCAAATATTAGGGTTAACATTAAATAAAATATAAATATAATTTTTGTATTATGGAATCATAATGGCCAAAAAATGATGTAATAACTAAGATAAAGTGCTATCCACAACCAAATATTTTTCGTACATTTGATTTTTTATAAAGAGCCTATCAAACCTGAAAAACATTATATATATTTTAATTTTTTAAAATCATTTGTTTAATAATATGAATCATCTCCATATATGCAAGTGAACTATATTATTAATTTTGGTCATTTGAATTATAAAATATTAAAAAACAAACCCATTTTGAAAAAACCATGGGTAAAAACATGGTATGGTTTGGGATGTGGTAATTTTATTATGTATATTCCAAAACCTAAATAATAAATAAACCCCATATTTTTTTATACAAACCCACCCACTCTACCCTATATTTTTCCTAAATTCATTGTATTACATCAATATTCATTCATCTCATATCTAGATTCCTCCCAAGGTTCTCCCAATCTCTAAATAATCCCCTCCCATGAATATGGAGTCACAAACTCAAGTTAGGGATCTC
Organism: Viscum album; assembly: GCA_963277665.1. Classification (NCBI taxonomy): domain Eukaryota; kingdom Viridiplantae; phylum Streptophyta; class Magnoliopsida; order Santalales; family Viscaceae; genus Viscum; species Viscum album. Next base: position 193,329,403 of record OY728126.1, read on the forward strand.
CCTCCCTCCTTTTTATTCAAGCACCTATTTTATGTTATTCCTTTTATTTACCACTTTCCTCATATTTGGATATGTTATTGCATATTCCCCTTACTATAAATATTATGTGTAAATTATTACAGATCCCTTTAAATCTCATTAGTCCATCCCATGAATTATTTTGTACACTTATTACCATGACAAAATTTAATAATGGATTTCTCTTTTCTCATCTCCATTCATGAACTTCTTTTAGATAGTGTCTATTAAATTCAGTTTTAATGTGTTAGGGAAAGTCATTCTATATTACCCTTTACATTCCATTTTATTTATAAATTATTAGATTCCCCATTCAATTTCATTAATCCCTTTCATTAACCATTATATACACATGTTACCATGTCGAAATTTCATAATTGATTTATTTCTTCTCATTTCCACCCAAGAACTTATTTTATGTTTTGCCTCTTAAATTCCATTTGATTATATTGGGATATGTACTTAAATATTACCCTTACATTAAATTTAATGTATAAATGATTATATCCCCCCCCCCCCACTCACTCTCATTAATCCTCCCACGATCCTTTATGTCCTCCCACGACCATTCTGAAAAATAGTTTGGAATGTTTTCTTTATTATTGTTTTTTCATTAGATTTTTTTATTACATATAAAATTTTATAATATTGTGATATTATTTTACATGTCCCTTGTACTTCCCATATGATTTTTATGTGATTATATACCTATTTCTATCTCATCAACTAATATTTATTAATATTTATGTGAGTTTGTATACTGTCAAAATTTCACAGTGATCTTCCAGGCCAAAAAATTGTGTAGTGAATAGCATACCCATTTCCTATCACAAGTTATCACATTTCTGTACATGTAATTTTTTATTCGGGGAATACATATATCTTTTCTAAAATACGTGATTTTATAATATGTTTTAATGATGAATTAATCTATGTTGTATGATATATGTGGCATGATTAATCATTAGAATGAAAAAAATATGATGGGTTGGCCCTGATAGTGCGCTAATGAATTGGGTAATGTTTTGTATCATGATACTTCATGTTGTGGTAATGATTGAAACTATTTAATTTATGGTACATTTTACAACATGATTTCTTTGCTAGATTACCATTGACCTATGTTTATGGTATAGTGTTTTTTTTTTATTCCAGATATTCTATGTTATCATTATCATGTTATAACATGAATCATTGTTCATGTTTATGATTCCTACTTTTTTATTACCTAATGATGTACCTATTTTCTAACATGTATCTCTTTATAACATTTTTATTGCATTACTATGATTTATTGTCATCCTTTTCTTATGTTTTTTCCAAGTATATCCTATAAAAATTTTAAGGTCATGGAATTTTATAAGAAGTTTAAGGTAGTTTTCAATAACGTTTGGTATCCCATGTTAATGATTTTATGATATGTTCCTAATTTCCAAATACCCATAACATTTAAATATTTTGGAATTTATTATGTGTAACCTTATTTAATAAGTCATTAATTAATTTCATAAATGATAATAGTTGTTATAGTTGGTATCAGAGAAAAAATATTGTTATTTTTGGTATTTGGATTAGAAAACTAGAGCAAAATCCAAGGAGATAAGAATATGTATAAGGAAAAATAACAACATTTTCATAATTATAGTATATGTGGTTATCCATTAAAATATATCCATTATTAGATACTATAAGTTTATGTGGTTTTGGAAAAGATGTACCTAGGATTAAAAACACTGAAAAGGTGTATCGGCCTCACTCAGGGTAACTTGAAACACGATAATTGGCCTTATGGCATTCCTGGTTTGACACTCTTTAGAGATATGATTTGGAATATTTATAATCTCATTATAGATCATTATGAAATGATCTTAATTTTCATAATTGATAATGGTATAAAATATATCATGCATAAATCATATTAAAGACTATTAATTTATATGTAAAGGAAATATATTTCATTCATAAGTTATCGCTTTAATTTCATTAGATTCGTGTTTATGTGTTTAAAAATTACTCACCCTCTATTTTTTCTCCTTTTACTCTAACCAGTGTCCAGAAGGAGGAGTAGCCAAGTAAAAAATAAATTAAAAGGAAAGTTTCAATAATTCCCAATCATGATTCCCAATCTGATGGGATCTCATGTAGAACATATTATGATTATGAAAAAAAAAATCTATACAAATGATAATTAACAATTGGAACATTTTTAAAAGACTAAAGAATTCAATAAAAAGGAAGACGTCATCTCATGGAATCTCATATGATAATGTTGATAAGGGAAATAGGACCCAAATTCATTTGTGCAACAAGTATGGAATGAAGAACCAAGGGAAATGTCATAAAAGGACTATGTGATGTTTTATGTGTAGGAAGATGTGGTATAAAATATCTAGTGGACATGAAGAAATGGATAATGTGATGGATGAAAATAAATTAATAATATAATGTTCCTTTATAATTATATTTCATAAATGTGGTGAAATTGGACATTATATACGACAATTCACTATTCAAAGGTCTGAGATGCATGATGAGCATCAAAAAAATATAGGAACAAAGGAAGAAGAAATGTCCCATACTAATATGTATCATGGTGACTGATTTACATGTAACCTTTAATCCATAGTATTGTATTTATTATTGAATTTAAATTATTTCACTACTATCATTATTGTCTGTATTTTAATAATATATATTCACCTTCTAAAATTATTTGAAATCATCAAACAAAAAAGAATATGTATACAACATTTAAATAGTTGATATATTCTTCTTGAAAATATTGTCTATTATCCATTATTGTAATTTGGTGTTATCCTAATTATGAAATAGTTATCTAGTTGTAAATAATATATAAATTACTAGAAGAATTAATTCACTATCCATGCCAGGAATCACACTTTGATTCTATAAATTTACATGGAGGAGGATGAATATTATGTATTATTGATACTATCACTTTAAAATAAAAATGTATTTATCTCAACTGTTTGGGATGACGGAAAGAACTATATTATGGAAATTATTGTAGTGTAAACCATAATGTGGTTATTCATTGGTATTTTAGATTTAAGTTTTAAAATTAGTATATCAATGATATTCTTGACCTAAGAGTTAGAAAACATCTAAGGATTTTTATGTAGGAATTTTTCTATAACGACAATCAATTTATCTTTAATTATAAAAAATGCCTAAAATAATGATTTAGTCATGATGTGATATTATATTAAACATATTATTTAGGGTTTATAAAATTTAATAGGTTACTGATTATGGGAAAAACATAAATTTTATAGGGATGATATTTATAAGGTTAAACATATATTTGAAATCATTCATACAAATTTTTAAAATTCCCGTGATGAATGTATAGAATGATAGATTTAGAAAAATATATTAGGACCAAAATATTATTATATTTATGTGATTAAAATTATTTTGGGATATATTCTATTTGGGTGGAATAATATATTCTCATTATGATTATATGATATGAATTATCTAACATTTTTTGATGTGTTTGAATAATTGTATGAGACTTCCTATGATGTTAAGACACTCTTTAATTTTGAGGAAATTAGTGTTATATATGGGTATTTATATAAGGAATGTTCAATGTAAAAAAATTAATTTTTTATGAATTTTTGAGACTTCTGTATTAACGTATTATATAACTTTATGAGAGCCATTTTTATTTAGTAAATACATGTGGGATATCATGTTATTCATTGGTGTATTCTGTGATATTTTAGAATTTTATTCTAGGGCTTCAGGCATAAAAACATCTCCTTGAGTTCTCATAATTTTGTGGAAAAGATGATATTGTATTTAAAATTAATTATAATTTTTAAGAACTTATATTTCTTTATATTCATAGTTTAGATGATAATGTAATTTGTCAATATAGATAATCAATCATCAATAAATAACTTATTCCTATTATTATGAAATGATGGCCATTTTATCAATCAACAATTTATGGATTTCTAGTCACTGACATTATGTTGACCATTTTATTTATCACACTCAAATGTTTATTTAGTTTTAGATCACTATTCAATGTCTATGTTTTCCCTTCCTACTAATGTTCTCTTACATTGAATCCTAGTTTTGTGATAACCTTCGTACTTCGGATTCTCTCTTTTCAAGAGGTTGTTTTATTAACCCCTATTACGATGTTGTTTTTAAATAAATATATTTACAAGTTAACATAAATTTATTAATTATTTCATGTTAAAATTTGGAGGATTAAATTTATAATATTGGTGTAATAATTTAACACCCCGTGTTTTCATGAGAAAACATTGTTCAATAGCATATGCGATACGCAACACCAAACCCAAACAATCAATAATTATTTAAATTCAACCCTCTTAACATTTCTATTAACATTGTGTATATGATTAGGATAAACTAATTTATTAAATATATATGTCTTCTAAATATATTCAATAATTATTATAAAATAATAAATCAATTATAAGTAATTTCTTTTTCTATGTTTTCTTCAAAATTGTTTTTTATTTCTTTTATGAAAAATTGATTATAATTATTTTTTATAACATTTAGAAAAATTAATTTATAAAATTAAACACATTTTTTATATAATTAAATTATAATTCACTTAGGGTTAAAATTAATAATTCTTAGAAATATATAGATTTTTCAATGAATAGTGAAAAATGATGTTTTTATGTAAATTTACTTTTCATATTGATAAATTAATTAATTAAAAGAACAATTATAAATTAAATTTTATTCAAAGATATATTTCTTAGTCATTAATATTATTAAATTTATTTTATTTTACTTTATCATTGTACTTTATTTTAGTATAAGACTGTTTTAAGCATAAAATGCTTCGGTTTTAAAAACATTTTAAGAAGAAAAAGGTCTCTCAAATATAATTTATTAAAATAAGCCATTATAAGTAACTATTTAAACTAAAATATTATATTACATGTATATATATATATATATGATTTTAAATATATATAATTAATATTACTCGTTATATAGTTGAGGAGAAATCATCATTTCTGTGAAAAATCGATTTTTCGGAAAAATACTTTCCATTAGGCTCACAGGTTTTATTTCAAATTAAATTATTCAATCTCAAGGAATTAATTTTCATAAAATTTATTCCTTAATTTGTGTCAAATTAATTAATATTAGGTAATTATTTCAACTAATTTTTTTAACATTATGAACAGTAATTATAGTAAATATATATTAGCATGGTAAAAAAGAAATTATTTATTTGATGGTAAAAATAATTAAACAAATAATTGAAATATTGTGAATATATGTATTTAAATTTCATTAAAATTAATATTATATTTATGCCTTTATTTTTTTATTTATAAATATTTTTGTACTATTTATTATAAAAAAAATTATATGATAAAAATGAATTTTTAACTAAGATTAAAGGTTACTTAAGACATTTCATTTGATGGGTTATTTAATTTTATAAATAATTTATATTTAAAGAACATTTTTATAAAATAATTTTTATTAAATATAAATTATGATATAATTTTTACAAAGTCCAAATTAATGTTAAAAAATGATCCAAAATTGTTATAGTCAAAAAAAATTAATAAATGTCAATTTTATTATAAAAGATAAATATCAAATATTTATAAATTTATTTAGATTAAATTAATATTATTTTTTGAATGATCACACCAGAATTATCGAACGGTGACGTTTTCATAATTTTCAGAGACAATCAATTCTTCAGGTGAAAATTAAATACCATATAAATATAATTTCTGTATTATGACATCATATGTATCAAAAAGTGATGTAATAGATACTATAAATTTTATCCAAGACGAAATAAATGTTTTCAATTTAAAATAATTTTATTTTAAGTTTATTTTATTTATTTTATAAAGACATTATGAATCCTCCAAAAAATGTAATTTATTTTATGTTTTGAAAATCATTTCATCATTAGTATGACTCACCTACATGTAAGAAAGGAAATTATATTATTATGTTTGTAAAAAGGATTTATAAAATAAAAAAATCACTCTGTAAAAAAACCATGAAAAATACAATGTTATGGTTTCTGGTCTTGGTTTTTTATTTTATATAATCCAAAACTTAAATAATAATGAAATCCCACTATTTTTCAACATAATCCCCCCGAAGATCCCATTTAAATACACACAAAAAATACTATGTGCACATCCATATTCTTCCAACCATTTCTATAGTTCTCCAAGGTTTCCCCCAAGCTCTCAAGCATACCATCCCAAGAATTTGCAGTGAGACACTCAAGTAAGGTCTCTACTTCTATCTATTTTATTCATGAAAATCTTTTATGTTATGCCTTTTAATTACCATTTTCATATTGGGATATGTTCTTACATATTTCCATTACTATACATTTAATTTAAAAATTATGAGTATGCCCTTTAAACCGCATTAATTCCTACCATGTAATTTTACACACACCCATTACCAGGCCAAAATTTTGTAAGGGAATTCTCTCTTCCCATTTACATTCAATAACTTGTTTTATGTTAGAAATATTAAATTCCATTTGATTATGTTGGGTTATGTTAGTAAATAATCAACATACTTTCCATTTTGTGTAAAAATTATGAGAGTCCTCTTTCAATATCATTAATCCCTCTCATGAACTTTTATATACACTCGTTACTATGCCGAAATTTCGTAAGGGGTTTCTCTCTTCTCATATCCCTTCAAGTGATTATTTTATTTTTGGTATGTTAACTTCATTTTTATTATGTTTGAATATGTTCTAAAATATTACACTTACATTCCATTAAGTTTATAAATAATTATTTCCCCTTTCTACTCTCATTAATCCTTCAATGATCCTTTATATACACCGGCTACAATGCTGAAATATAGTCAATAATTTTTTTATTATTCAGGTTTCTTCATTAACTTATACCTTCTATTTACTAATTTATAATGTTGGTATATGGTTTTTTATGTACCTTTTACTGACCAGGTGATGTCTATTTTATTATATACCAATTTCTATCTCATCAACCCATTTTTATGAATCTTTATGTGAAGTTGTTATGGTATAAAAATTTCATCATGATATTCCCTGACAAAACAATTGTGTAGTGATTAATATACCCATTTCATGTAAAGGTTTTTCACATTTATGAACATAAAGTTTTTTTTATTTTAGACTTACATATATCTATTCCACACTTCTTGATGATGGAATAAATTATAATGATGAATTTTTCAATGTTGTATGATCTATGTGGAAAACATAAGCATGATAATGGAATGAATATGATGGGTGGACCTAGATAGTGCTCCAATTCATTGGGTAATATTTCCTATCATGATACGTCTTATTGGGACATGAAGTGATCCTGGTTATTTTATGAGACTTTTTCCACCATTATGTAATATCAGGTTTAGCCTTGTCTTGTGCATAAAATGATTTTTTTTATGTTGTTTCCAGATATTCCATATTATTATTTTCATTCTATAACATGTCTCATTGTTGATGTTTATGATTACCACTTTTTTAATTTCCAAATGATATGAATGTTTTCTAACATGTATCACATTATGAAATTTATGTTCCCATAGTGGGATATATAGCTCACATATTTCTTATTTTTTTCCTAAAGATGTCCCATGTAGTTTTAAAATCCATGGAATTTTATAATCATGTTATGGACTTTTTTAATAATGTTGTTGAATCTCATGTTCAATATGTTATTCTAGGTAACTAATTCCCAAAGACACTACAATTATTGATGTTTTGGGCTATATTATTTGTAACATTACGTAATAATTCAGGAATTAATGTGAATTAAATTTAATGGTTGTCATATCTAGAAAGGATGTGTGTTATCTATTTGTTTATTTTTTGAAAAGGAACCTTGACCAAAAGGTCAAGGATAATATTCATAGAATAAAATAATGTTACAGGAGACGAAAACTCGAGGACTTATTACAATCAGCCTTATAATGATGGAACGGGACAACAGGAAGCGAATCTAACTAGGTAAGATGCTTACCAAATCCTATATTATCAAGACCATCTGCAACCATATTCGCCTCTTGATAAATGTGAGTGATGAGGAAGTTAAGACTCATAAGGATATTCATACATTCCATCCACGTTACAGCAAGCCTCCATGATATATGAAGCTCACCATTTCTGGTGGCCTTCACAAGAGTGCTAGAATCACTTTCCAGCCATATATTATTCCAAACTTTCATTTTAGAAAATGAGATAGCATGAATTATTCCAAGAATATCTGCCTCAAGTGAGCTAGTCACGCCACAATTGACATAAAAACATCCCTTAACAGAGTCATCATGCATCATGGAAAACACACCACACCCTACTGGTCTCGGATTTCCCTTTGCATCACCATATGTATTCACCTTAATCCAATGCAGAACAAGAGGTAACCAACACACTTCAAATGTCCCGAAATAAGGTCTGAAATTTCCCTAAACGCCCAGGTTTTTCAGCACAATAAAATTGTGAATATTATTGTCGCAATACCCCTTGTCAGGGTTGCACATATCTCTAATAGCAGAAAAAATCTTCTTTGTGACTATCTTCACATATCATCCTTTTCCAAAAAAATTGCTACCTTTCATTTCCCTCATATAGTATGAAAACATTAAGCTAAAACCACACAAAGAAGAGCGTGTACTTGGGGTGATAACTGGATAAAAGAGCAGAACTAAAGGATAACTTGCAGGCCTGAAAATCGAAGACCAACCAACTCAAAATCCTCCATGACCTCCTTCTAAATGGTTATGGCTGTTTCACAGCTGAGAAAGAGATACTCTGCATCCTCCCTATGCTGGTGATATATAGAACACCTGGAGAAAAGGTGAATACCAAAAATTTGAATAACATCATCAGATGGTATCCTATTGTAAGAAATACTCTAAACAAGAGTAAGACGTGACGGCCTAATCCATTTTTTAATGTAGATAACCAATTGAAGTTATCATGATGGCCCTTGGTGACATACTGATAGAAATGTTTTCTAGTAAGAAGTCCATTCCTAGCAGGTTCCCAAACCAGAATATCAGGGCCACAAATAAAGTCATAATGATCAATCAAATATTGAAGCTCATCCGGGAGCAGCGAGGGAGGAGAATCAAAAAACTCTTTAATAGTGACCTGCTCATTAGAATCAAGGACATCCAGCTGAACTGTGTTGCTGGCTTGGATAAGAGGAATCCTGACATTCAATGAAACCCTATGATAGTTTCTTTATCCTATAAGTTTACTTATAGTATCACATTAAAAATAAATAATTATTCTTTAAGGTTAGTGAATATTAAGAGTGGGGACTTTTAGTCTATGTTATAGTGAATAATGATGTTATGATTCAACTCATAGAATAGCTATGTTGGGTTTTTTAGAATACTAAAAAGTCAATTTTCATATTATTTCCTAATATTAGTTGTGTTTTGTGAGAAAAACAAAACACATATGATTCATCCTAATAATGAGGATGAATAAAGTATAATTATGTACGGTTATATAATTCATGTTATAGGACCAATGCCCCAATATGGTGATTGAGTATATATTATCGGAATGTGGAGGATGACTCGATTATGTTTCTAAAATAAAGGCATATCTGATTCCTTATCTAAAGAATGTTTTTAAATTCATAAATGGAAAGGTGAGTTATTTCCATACATATATGAGCCTAAAACTATTATATATGAATAAGGCTGGCATGAATAAAGGTATGTATCCTGGTATCATTGGGGTGACATCTAGTTAGTAATGATTTGATTGATAACAAGGATAGTTATTCTCTTTTTTGATAATAATTTATAGAAAATATCCAGTCATTGGAGAAATTGGGTGGTTTTTTACTACTTACGTGGTTGGTTTCATAATATATTCCATGTTCAGTCGACGTCCCGGAGAATGTAATAGATATGACTAAATGGAATTTCATTCATATGGGACATGTAGAATGATTTTTTTTGAAATTAGTAATATAAGATAGAGAATTTGATAAGGGTAATGAGAATTATGATCACACTGGAATGTTCCATCCATCTGAGAGATTATCTATGTATAATAATGGAATGTTAAATGCAGTATATAAATTATCAGGAAATGAAAAATATCAATGGTCGAGTGGATTGGTAGGAGTGTAGGAATCAAGAAAGAGCCTCAATTTTGGTTAGTGTGGAATTGATGATATTATAAACTACATATGGTTCTAAGAGGAGTCCCCAACTACATGAATAATGAGATTCAATTTTGGTGAGCCTATCTAGATCAGATGATACAATGTAATTTCATTAATGAAATTGAGTAGAGTTTTAATAAATAATAATTATTTTGGAGTCACGTGAGAGGTACTCATTATATGGATCTATCGAGATGTAATTTAATAGGATTGTGAGTGTTAGTCTTATACTGATTATGTTTTTTGATATGATCATTCTATTGAGTTAGGAATATAATAAAATCTATGGTCAGGAGTATAACATTTAAATTTCCTTTTTCCAACCATTATTGTTTGTTTTAAATGGTTGTCATTAGGTCTGATAAATTTTATAGAATTGTACTGGTAGTGGTTAGGTTTTCAAGTAATACATGGGATTTATGGATTTTATTGTGTGCTGAATTGGAAATACACTTATATGGTCACTAATCAGTGTGCATCACATGTTGTAAGAAAATGTAAAAGTAGGAATATGTGCATTGTAGTATTTAACCTAGTGGGATGATTATGTATGTGTTTTGGGAAACAAAACGATAATATTATAAGGACATGGCTATTTTTTTACTCATAAGAAAGTAAATAAATTGTATGAAGAGTGTGTATTTGTGTTATGAGAATTGTATCATCATTGAGAATGAGTTTCATATTAGAAGAGTTGAATAGTGATATTGTATGGAACTAAGTGGGTGATGATCCAATTTAGTAAAGTGCATCAACCATTAAAGTATGTTTTCAATGGAATGGAACAAAATTAATTTAACTGAGATTAGGGATTCATCATCAAGTTGGTGAAATTAGTCTATACCATGATGTGTAGGTAATCGATTGGTCAAAGATAGCAGTTATATGGGGGAACATTCTAGTTCCTTTAATAAAATGTTAGTAAAAGAAATTCTATTGAGGATCACCACCCATCATTTGATAGATACCTAGGTCATATTATGAGATGATTTAATAAACATATATGGTGTTGTGTGTTTTTTCATGATCTAGTGTGGTATCATCAGAACCATAACCAACAAGAGAACTATGATATAGTGTGAATCAGATATTAGTTAATGGTATCATACATGTATGATTCATATAGAGACTTCTTAAGGATGATGATTGTAATAGTGAGGATTTTTTAAAAACATAAATAATTGGAATAAATACTAAAAAATCATATCATGTGTGTTCTGATTGATTATAGATGTTAGATAAGTTATTCAAGTTCAGGGTAAGTATATTATGATTTCTTCACTGGTTTAGAGTAAATCATTTACATAGGCGGACGGTTGATCCCTAAAATGATGAATTATTTCATTGATATAATGTTTTTAAAATTAAATTTTTAAATATAGTGCTTTATAATGAAATAACACATAAATTTAGTCTTCAAGACCATCTTGTGGGAATTTGGTTGACTATAAACAAGTTTTCCATGTCATAGTAGTGTTCATTGTCTTCTGGTTCTTCCCTAAAATGTGATTTCTACTATGATATTGTGGGTCACGTTTTAATAGTCCCTGGAGCATTTTGTTTATGGTTTTATAGATCATCCCAAGAATAAAGAACTATATCATAGAGACAGTGACAATTATTTATCCTTTTAAATGGTTTTTTGGGTATTCTAATTACATGACTTTGTGTAATGATACACGAGTTCATGTCACAACATGCCCTTTTCAATTTATTTGATTCCCTGGGTGGCTTCTTTGAACTAAGAAATGAGTTTCATTCCACAAATGCACCATGGTATATTTTTAATAGGGGTTTTAAATTGTTAAACCCCTCTTAAATTGGTGTTCAATTGACTGAAGAAAAAAAGAAGACATGACATCCCACAATTTCATCATTCCCCTAAACTCTATTACAATGATCATAGAAGGGATGGGATGGATTCTATTTGTGAAAATGTATAAAAATAACCACTATTTTTCCCCCCCCCTTTATTCGAATTTTGGTAGTATTGGGCTAGGTTTTTTTTCTAATTACATCACAACATAGTAGAATTGATTCTGAATGTTGTGGAATTTTTATAGCATCCATAGAGGATTTCATGAAATAATGAAATCACGTATTTTAATATCAATACTCTATAGGTGAGTAAATACCATAATAAATTTTGAATTTTAACCAAATTATGAACGAATCAATTGATGAATTGATGGTGGGTTTTATGAATTTGGTTGAAAGTGGATCTCTGGACGTTTTACGATTATAACTCACCATGTTCATAGTGTTTTTTTAAGGATACGTCTCTATGAAATTTTAACCTCATTTATTTTTAAACATATTTTGTTAATTTAATTGAATAAATTAATTATAAGTTTTTAATAATTTATTAAAGTATATTTTATAATTTATTTCACTATAGATGATAGTTCTATTTGATGTTAAGGTTAATGGGGATGTGGAAAACATCTATAAGGGTATTAGACTTCATTAATGTAGGTGGTGTCTAATATTAATTATTTATATGTGTTTTCCAATATTAGATGGATTTTGAGTTCATATAAGATGGTTTAAATTACTTCATATGGATCTCTAATGGGGTTCACTATGAGAGGTTGAGCATAAAAGATGACTATGATCATAGAAAGTCTAATTGAATAATGAAAATTTTATTTTCTAATTTATTTATATTTATCATATATGGGAATCTTGGTAAGAGGGATGTGGAATCCTTAGGATTTTCCATTAATTGAGGTATAAATCACAAGATATTTGTTGATTTTAATTGTGGTAATGGTCTTCACACAGATTTGTGTGTATGGTTTAGTCTATTTTATTTTAATTGAATTAGTCGTATGAGATACAGACTCTAGCGGGTATATGATAATAAATCTGATTGGAACTAAATGCTTTTTCCTTAACTCATAAGTGATTAGCTGAGATACCTAGTATATGGCAGGTCCCTATTTCCTTTTCATTTTTTGTATGGGACCATACATTCCTATGATGGTTTCTAATTTATTGGTTATGAAATTTAGTGATTTGGATTGTGTGATAAGACAGTTTTCTAAAATATGTAACTACATCATGACCACATGAGAGATGAATAGTTGTATGGAATCATAAGTCAGGTATTTGATTGTTATAACTATTGTATGTATATTAAGTGTACTATAACATAGGTGTGAGTAGCATAGAAGTAATTCAATTTAATCATAAAAATTCTATAATTGATATCTTATTGACTATCGAAATGAAAATCGTAGTTATTCCAATATTTACAGTGATTATTAGTTAACATGAATTGTTTTTCATTTTGTGATGGGCCATTTACCTTTTATCTGGATTGTGGTAAATCATATTCCTTTAGATTTAGTGATTGTAGATAGATTATTAATATTATATATGTTTAGTTATATTGTATTCACCTTGGATATTTAAAGTCTTTGATACCTCATTCACCTAGTGGTGTGTCAATTTACACTTTTTGTTGAAGGTGATGACACATGCACATAATGATGTCTTGTTGTCTTCTAATTTTAATCAATGATTCATCCTACACATGGTGATGCCTTATTCAATTACATTCTTAATAAAAGATTTATTATTAACCTATTGATGATTCATCTTTCTCTATTTTGGATGGGTGATACCTCATTCACCCATAAGTGATGTATTCCCCATTATTAATTGATAGATTTTTGATATATTGTTCACCTAGAGATATATAATTCATCTGAAATTAATATTGTATGGTAATATATCACTTAAATAGAAATGAATCATTCACCCTAATTTTCGTATAGTGATACCTCCTTCACTAGTTGATTCCTTGTCCCTCGCATTTATTACCGATACATCATTGACCCGTGATGAGGGATAATGGTATATCATTCACCTATTATGTGATTTTGGGATATTATATCAACCATGATCAGCATATTTGTAATTCAACATTCAAAAAAATTAAATGATTTAAAGGTAGATTGTTCTCACTAAATGATGATATTAGTAGTGATAGAACATTCAAACTCACATTATGTTCTTTCTATTGCTATATTATTATATTTTGGAACTTGCCAAAGTTGGTATGAGATAGACTCTAGGGTGACTCTATGAGAAAATATTGGTATGATATGTGTATTAATGTAATGTTTTTGTATTAATATTTATTTATTACACACACAACACACACACACACACACATATATATATATATATATTATTTTGTGTTGGTGTTTGCTTCTATTATGTCACCATTGTTGGTGGCCTACTCGGTTTTATTCTCTCACACTGCATGATCACATTAGTGCATGTTCATATATCATGTTTTCAATATATTTGTCAAATATAGGTTGAGTATATAAGGTTGATCCTAATGATTATAGTGTATATATAAATATCGGTATGTGGTGTGTCCAAGAAACATACTGGGGTCTGGTAATATTAAAACATACTGGGGTTTGTGGTGTGTCCAAATGATTATGTACTATAAATGTTCATCTCATTAGGGTATTCAACATTGATGCACCATTACATGATATGCATGTTGAAGTTTTATTATAGTGTTGAGATATGATTTTTTTATATTATAAATAATGGGTATATATTATGACGTAATTTGTATTTTTTAAATTTCTATTACTGGTTATTATCATAGTAATGATACTAGAGGGTATATTTACTCTTAGTACTATATTTATTATTCAAAACAAAGGGAATACCTATTTTGTTTAAGGAGACATGATTCATGTCACATGGTTCCACTAGTCTAGTAATATTAAAATATTCAATGATGGGATATTACATTAAAGTTTAGATATTATATTGTGCATCATCATTCACCTAAATCCCATTATTTTCGGCAGGAAGGAATGCCACCAATCTAGTGAATTACCTGAAAAATATTTCATTTAACAAGGACACTAAAGTAACTACCCATCTCAACCTATCTGATACTAGATTTCCTAGAGTAATTACCAATACCAGAATATAATTAATATAATATTAGATCATTCACATCTGAAATTCCACAAAAACTAATTCACCACTAATGAGGGAATAAGAATAAGTGCAGGTTTTCTTTTATTATTTCTCTCTGAATATGATTAAATAATTATTACTAGTTAAGATAAGATCTAATAAACATATATAATCATCCTTATCCTTATGAAATGAAAAATTAAAAATGATATGTAAAATATTATTTTAATAAGCTTCAGACCCAGAGTGGATTTAATTACTTTACTGTGTTCAACTCTCACAAAGTCATAATATTTTCACTAAATTATTTGATCAAATAAAAGTGTATAGAATAGTTATCATCCAATATAATTATATATTCCTTTGATATATCATTTAATGAAACCTATCCCCATATTAATAATTATTTCAATTCATGATAGAAATATCTCTTTATGAATCTAGTTTTTTAAAAATGATTTTTGAACAGCCCCTTAAGACTTTAAACATAGATGGAATACAATGATAACTCGATGTAGAATCATATAGTGATATTGTATTATGTACTCAAACATAGTATTTATTCTCAAAAATTATAGAGTTATTGTGGAGGATGAAAATATCATTAGAGCTTTGAGGAATTGATATAATTTTTTATCTCTTAGTTTCTCACACATATTCATATAATTTATTTTCCCTTTAACATCCGACTCTTTATATTCTCTTTTTTTGAGAAATAATTTTTTATTAAGAATATCATTAATTCTGTATATTCATTTAATTTACCAAGATAGATAATTGATATGGTCACTTGAGATTTCTGAAAAATCACCATGATTAATAGACATTATTGTTCTTCCTAAATCTTCCATCATGTGACTCCTTAAAAAATTCCATAACAGTCACTCCCCCAAATTATCATTTTAATTACATAAGAACATTTATATTTTTTTATGAAAAACACTACCACCAATATATTATATTTCAACTAGGTATATATCATTAAGAATTAAATTTTTATCTTAACTTAAATTGACCCATAATTTTTTATCCTTTAGTTACAAGTATTTTCATGCTTGTAATGAGATTGAAATACTTGTGGTGAGATATGTTTTAAAATATCATCTAAATAAAAATTATATGACATTTAGAACCCCAAAAAAACACTGAACTCAATTTATGGGATTATTTGAACTATAAATTAAAAAAATTATCACACTAACATATTAATTATTTTATAAAATGGAATTGATGAACTTATCATTGAATTAATATTATTTAAGATCTCATGTTTGAAAATATTTTTCAACAAATGAGGAATGAAAAATTTTCAAACAATTTAAATTAAAATATGGTTGGGATATTTTTGACTATAAAGTATAGAAAATGAATCATATGGTTCTAAATTATTCATAACATTTGAATTATATAATATCAAATTGTTTCGTGGTAAAACATCTAATGTTGGTCAATTACCATCACGTTGATCAATTAAATTATGTACCTATAAGCTCAATTATTTAAATAGATAAATATCATATAGGATACCCTTATAGGATAATTAATATAAAAATTTCCCCTTTTAAATAATTCCATTAATAATTCAATCACTTGGATATAACATCACATGCATTTCAATTATCATATGAGCTCAATCATCCATTGAAAATTCAATATTCAACTCCACCTACCTATGTATAACCCCTTATAAGATTATATACATATGTGGTTTCATGTAGAAAATCTTTATCTTCTGATTTTAAAGTGGATGAATTTTCATCCCCAAGAAATTAAATATTCATACACTAACTTAGTTGACCATTTTTTCTTAATTGTCTTACATAGTTACCCTTTAAGAGATTATACTTTCATAGAATATCGAATACCATCATAGTGAGCTAGATTCCTTGTGATAACTCACAAAAACATTCTAAATCATCTCATTGATGGTAAAAACATCTAAAAAAAATTTAAAACGCCTTATTAACTTTATATACCTATTTAAACAACTTTAAGAAGACTGAATACAAATTCAAACAAAAAAAAATTAGTTCAGTCTCCCCATTTATCTATTTTTTGGAAACTCGATTTAATAAATGTAATAATCCCTAGATTTATTTCAGAACACATAAATAATAATGGGATTAAAAAATTCAGATCCTATCACTGATGAGATTTTTATTTCACCACATATAATGATTAGGATATGTTTTTTAGAGAATTACACATATCAATGTCATGGATTGGAATCCAGGTGCCTTAAATGAACTCCCCCAAAACTTACATATTATTTTCACACATCCATATTATTACACCAAGACACCAGTAACCTAGATATGATAGTTATTTTACTTCATTTTTCTATGATACATGATATTTCCTCTTAAATTATTAGATACATTAAAAGTATTGGGAGAAAATATATATACATGTTTCACACATTACATTTGAGAAAGTAAAATATATCTTCACTAACTGTTGATAATGAAATCATTTATTCAAGTATATCTCTAAAATCATTCATTAATATATTCTCTATAAATTTTTAATGGAAAACATAATAAAGGGTTAGAATATATGCTCAATAAGGGAAGGTTTAAAATATAAGAAATCAGGGGATAACGAAATCCTGAATTATATGGGATAGATAGGAAATAATTAAATTTATAATATAAGTGATATCATAAAAATTTAAAATATATCCATAGAATATATAATATCTTAAATAATCACAAGGATGACATTAATGAATTTCATTAAGAAATTTACATAATGTCAGACATCATAAACATTATTGTAGGTTATCATTCTATAACACCATACATAAATAGTTACAGTGTACACAAAATACCCAAACTAGATGGTCTCATTAGACCTTAAAATTCCATGATATGCTATAATATTCCCCTATAATCACATACTATATATAATTATTTCATCATTCGAAAGGAATTAATAATAATTAAATACATAATAAATATAAATATTCATATTGAAAAACTTAAATATTAAAATTTTACATTTTAACTAGTCAATAAAAAGAACAGAATTAAAATAATTAATCAACATAAATAAGTGGGATGGTAAAATTATTTTATATCCGAGGTAAATCATAATATTCATCAAATTATACTAAAATTGAAAAATTTACATTTATAAATCACATAGACATTTCTTGATTACAAAATCATTTCCTTTTTTAAATCACTTATTAAAAATCTAAAAATTTCAATAATATTATAAAAATTATTCTATGAAATTAACCATGTAAACATATAATATAAACATGTATAATATGAATATTTATGACTTTTTGAAAATTCATTTGTGTGGTAAATGATAAAATAATGATTTTACTAACACATTTTAAAAAAAAGCACCTCTTTTAGAAAATGAAAATAATATTCATTTTAAAACATTTTTATCATATAAAAGAGTAGTAAAAACATAATTTAATATATCATTGTATAATAGTATAAAAATTATAAATTTCTTTTTTAAAAATATAGACATGGATGAATTTATTCTATACTAAATAGAAAAAATATGGATTTCCTTAAAAAAATCATTATGTGTTTTGTTTACCTAGAGAGATGAATATGAATGGAAATATTGGAAATTATTTAAATTACCAAAATTAAATAAATTATATATTATTTTTAATAGCTATGTAATATAATTTCACCATTTTAAATTTTATAATAAACAATCCAGGAAAAATGTGAGATTGTAACATAAAACCCTTACTCCAAGTTTTATATTCCCCCTTAAGTATTTTGAAAGTACTATATAATAAATTTAAATTTACTATAATTCAAATTCGTAACTATATATATACAAATAATATCATATATTATCAAATTATCACATTTAAACACCTTTTTATTAGAAATTCATTATTAAACTCTTCATTTCTGAATGTTGGTTATAGTATTTTTCATGTACGTTTTTGTTTGGTAGTTTTGGTCATTGAATATTAATCGTGGTTACATAATATATAGAACCTTAAGGATTTCATAGTTATAATATTTAATCATTATATAAAATTTATAACCCTTCATATAAATTGGTGAAAGAAAATGAATTAAATCACATCACGAGGATAGAAATTTGTATGTATTCAAGGGTGATGTGTTTATATTTTGAGGGATATAATGAAAGAAATAAAAATAATAATTTACTTTAATAGAATAATTATTATATCATAAATAATTTATATATTCATTACATCTATCCTTATTTCCAATCATATAAATAATAAATGAATATTTTGTGATATCACTTTGTATAGGTGGTATTCCACTCGTACACATAGATGATGTAAACATTTCCCAATATATGATAAGGTTATAAGGTATATAAGAACGTATAATTATAGATGAATAATTTTCCCTAACTATCATATATATTTATTATTTCCATATTTATAATCATCCATGTAAAGCGGTGAGACAAAATGAATTACACGGCTATGTGGAGATGGTAAGTCGTACATAAACATAAACAACAATTTCATTTTTCAAAGGATTTAAATGAGGTTAAAATGGAGGTCCCATAATAATAATAATAAATAATTATATTTATGATACTATATTATTTTTGAAAAATGTGAAAGATATATTTAGTGTACTATAATTATAAATACACATAGAATTTTTTTTGTAATGATGATTATATCTTCTTTGAGATACCACATATTGCTTACACCTTACGTCTTCATAGGGTGGTCTTAGGAGATGACAAGTTTCTCAAATTTTAAGGGAATTAATCTAGTAATATTTATGGGTATGGATTGGATAATCAATACTTATCAATGTTTTTGAATAATGGAGGAGATGATGTGTCATTTTATATGTTATGGTAGGGACACACATGGAGTTACTGAAACAAATCATATAATATAAATCATTTTCATGTGATTGTGGATTAAAATCAAGATAAAATAAAAGATAATATAATATATAGTATAACTATATTCATAAAATAATATTTATACAAGGTTATACAGAATTTTTACCTTTATTTATTAGTATAACCCCGATAATCTCATTTTAACCCTATCATCCCTAAAAGTTTTATTATTATTTTACTATTAAGTTTTTAATAAAAAAAATTTTACCATATTTACTAATATTAAATATTATGATTAAAAAAATTGAATATATTTTAAAATATTTAATTCTTATAACTGTTATAAATTAATTATAATTTAATTGTGCAAAATGTAGCAAAACAATTTTTAGAAAAAATTATTGTTTAATGCATAAAAATTATTTAAAAAAAAATAATGTATAACATTAATTCCAATGAAATTAGTTTTATTTTTTAAAATAAAATGTAACTTATATTTATTTAAAACAAAAAAACGAGAGTTATCTTGAAAGTAATTGATTAAGATTGATTAAATAAAAACAATTTTTAGTTAAATAGAAATATTACATAATTTTTCAAAAATGGAAATTATACACATCTAAGTTCAAAATTATAATTTTATTTGAACTATATTACAAAATAAATAAATAAATATATATATATATTAAAAATTATTTCATAAAATTTCATGTTATTCTTAATCATTATAAAATCTATATTTTCACTATTCATCAAAAATTCAACTATTTCAAAAAAAATCTCAAAAATTCACACCAATTTAAATTTATCATTATGATTTCAAATACTATGGTAAATTTTTAAATTAACAATTATAAAAATGGGTCAAATTAATTCTAATTATTCACACGTAAGACACCTCAAACCATTTTTATGAAAAATTTATTCATATGTCATAAAATGAGTTTATTATTATACAATATATAGTAAAAGCAATTACAATAATGTATACTTTTCTGATTTATTAATTATTTTTAAGGGGATATTTTAAACATATATTTCGTATTCATTTATTCTTTTTCTTACCTATCAACCCAGAAGCTTGGTTTCTGTAATCATAGTTTAATAATATTATTTTTTTAGTTCATTCAAACTCTAGGTTATGTGTGGTTCACGCTATTAAACATATAATAATTTTAAAGAAAACCAAATTTGTGGCCTGTTACATTCCCCCCTCCTTAAATAAATTTATCCCTTGCAATATTAATTCGTATTCATCAAATCCATATATATTAATATATATTATCAAAAAAATTATTTTATCAATTTAGACTCAGGAAATTATTACATCCTAAATAAAAAATATGTACATAATTGTATTATATCATTTTTTGAATATATTTACAAAAAAATATTTTAATAATTAATTAATAAATTCCACCAAAAATTATATGTATTTATATTCTATATATTATGTTTGAGGAATTATATAAAAATATACTGATATGATACCTCCCAATTTAATAAGTAAAATTTTATTACTATGAAAAATTATTTTTACCAATTCTCACATAGGTTTCTAATGATGAATGAGTAAGCATATATTTTCAATGTTTAATCACTCTTTCACCTAAAGATGTGTATCCATCTATAATGGTAATTTTTTGATTTAAACTAGTCATTATATTCTTTTTAGCTTCAGATGGTGGTTCCATAGTTAAGTCATTCAGATTGGGTCTACCATTTTGTTTGAACTGAATGTGCATTTGTGGCAAAAGCAATTGACTGTGGGGGGTTGAATAGTGTTCAGTCACTGATGACTTATAAAATGTCTTTAAAATTCTACAAATAGTATATTTGTAGATCCAAAAACATCTAATAGATCTTATATCCATGATTTAGTGACCTACTTTCCAAAAGGCAAGTGTTCATTAGATGATTTGGCCAACGACACTTAAGAACCCACATTGGTTGATATGATTGGAAACTAGGATCATCTCTCTAATTTTTTGGGGAATTAATTCTTTATTTTTGGACACTATTATATATTTAACTCATGTTTATATGTCCACAAATCCTTAGTTCATTCCCAATAATGTGTCCACAAATTACCCCTATGTTGTGACTAATCATGAATATGCATGGGTTCAGAATCATCTATACATATCTGAGGCTCTCAATTTCTAGAGGGGTCTGTATGTATCCAAGGTTCTCCATAATTGTGACCCTATTATTTATATATCATGTTTTATTTCATTTTTTACTAAGGTATCATGGGTTTTAAGGCACATGTGTTGGTGATCTAGAGTTTATCATCATCCATTGGGTGGAAGTCATTTTTATGTCAGGATCGAACCCAATAAATGGAATTCCTACGTACCCTCATTAGAGAAATTATAACCCATGTAGTTTGGTGTCACTTAATCTATAAACCTCGCCTTTTAAGGTCAAATGATAAGGATCTGACCATGTTATTTAACGTCATGCGGCCAGAATGGTTAGACGAAAGGGTTCCTTGTCAAGGATGGTGTGGGACTTATGTCGAGGTGGCCTAAGAAACATAAAAGATATGTAGTATCCTGGTAGTATATGATCCTAACTGGGATACATACCAAATAAAATTAAAGTGGATTTTATTATCGAGTTTGGACATTTGAGAGGCTTTGTACATATCCAAACCAGTTGGGAATCAAAGCCCATGTATTTTAGTTTGACTAGGACATACACATTATTAAAGGACCATTTGAATGGGTGGATTATTGGGGACTACACATGGAAGCTTCCCACATGGTAAAAATCTATTGGTAATATTACCCTTTGAAGGTTGAAGTATAGTTTCAATGATTATATCATGTAGGAGGCTTGTTATCATTGAGGTTGGGGGCTTATATATATGGAGAAGGCCTATTTCAATGGGGGTATGACCAGGGAATACACACAGAAGTATCCCACATGGTTCTACTTTATTGGGAATATGATCATTCTAAGTATTAATTATGGTTTCCAGGATTATAATGTGTATAATTCCCTTTTGTATTGAATTTGGTTCCTAACATCTTTGTATAAGGCCCATTTAAATTGAGGAATGATTTGGGAATACACATGGAAGGTTCCCAATTAGTGCAACATCATTGGGAATATGAACCTATGAATTATTAAGTATGGTTTTTGGCTTATAACTCTTAATACGGTAATTTGGATTGAAATTGGGGGCTTACATTTATGGATAAGTCTCATTACTTGGGACAATGTGGATGTCCTGATCACTACCAACATATATGCCCATGTCAGTCATGCTCAGTGTGTGAAACAAGAGGAGGAAGTGGATCTCAAGATCATATGTCCCACTTCATCTAATGATGGATGTTAAAGGTATGGAGAGTTAGAACATTTATCGTTCTTATTGCCTCTCATTCTCTCTTATCTAGGATAATCTTTTTTGGTGATCTATCACAATACGTTCATGGAAAAGGAAAATAGGAGGGCAGGTTCCACCTTTAATAAGAAAGGCTAGGGGATTACCTTAGTGGGAGTCTTCTATATTAGGTTATGGGGAAAAGTGAATAATGTTTTCTATTGGACAACATTAAATTTAATTCCCAGCAGTTTCTCGTAATCATTAGAATAGGGAAGTACATGTCAGAATCCTGATATCTAAACCGACATTACCATGGGAGTTTAAACTCAAGGTCATTATATGGTTTCACCTCACTACTAGGGTAACTAACTTGACTCCACTTACCATGGGTATGTAAACTCAATTTAGAATATTAGCATTCCCTATGACATTATATTAAAATTTTGGTTCCTTTGGTAGAGTCCTTGGACTCGGGTCGTTAGACTGGTTTGTAGAGGGGCTAGAATGGGATTTGGTGTTGAAACTGAATGGAATAATCAAATCCATAGAGTGGAACACTCTAGGATACCTTGTTTCACAAAGAATGTTCACACATAGGATGAGGATTCTTCTACACAGTGAGAAAAAATATAGGTAAGGGGTCCATTCATGTACCATCATGTTATGTAGTACTAGGTTCCCTCCATGAAAGTATTCAATATGTGTAGCCACGTTCCATCCACATTGCATGGTGCTATGCAGAATCGAGTTCCTCCCACATAGTAATTTTATATATGGGTAAGGGTTCCACCAGTGTTGTGATTTTCTATATTGGATTCTTAGCTTCAAAAGAGGCCATTTGTTTCTACACCTTTGGACTAATATACCATTTAAGGGTCTTGAGTTCTTAGACTGCTAATTGTTGTTTATTTTTATCATTCTTAATGTTATATATTGGGATTTTAGCAATAGGTAATCATCGATGGAGTCTGTATTTTGTGGATATGTCTATCTCTTCATCAATACATTTATATTTCCTCTTTATCAACCTACTTTTGAGTCCACATGGGTTTTTTATATAAAAATGGAGGAACTAGACACATGTGTGGTCGGGCATCTGTGATGAGGTCATGAGCCCTATTTTACAGAATCCCATGGGAAATGACCAGACTATGGATGATGTAGTTAATGGGTACATGAGGTTATCTTCTACAAAGGTTAGAATCACTACCTCGGTCAAACAAATGATTTCATGTTGTTCATGTAGAGCCAACCACATCACCTTACCCGTGAACCATTTTAGTTCACGGGAGCTAATTGTTTATGGGGAGAATATCTCCACATACATCCCATAGATGATATAGTTTCATTTATGGGTGCCAACACCTTTTCATATTTCCTATCAACTACATAGTTCATAGATGCCTCACGAAGTGGATCTCTATGTGGAGCAGCAATCTGTGAAGGATTTTTACTTCATCACCTAGCTTATTACTTTTCCATTTTTCTCCATCAAGAATTTTTCATTTAATAGTTTCTTCTTATTTTTCCAAATTAATTGTTTTATGTAGATTTTTATTTCATTTTTTTCAGGACCCAACAAATACCCACATCATAGTGGGCTCCAATCGGGATGAAGAGTAGTCTATTCAAATGTATAAATAAGTCCGAACTTAAAATAATTTTGTGGTATATAGGTATTCATGTGGATGAGACCATGCTTATATATTGGGGTCCCAATTAATTTTTCCTTTAACATGATTTCCAATGAATTAGATTCTCCCATGGATATCTCTTGAATTCCTTTCATCTAGGAACTGCATCCCTTGCTGATTTCTTCACCCGTAAACTAAGAATTTACATCTACTAATGGGGAGTTCAGCCTTCCACAGAGTAGAGTTTGGTGTTCTATTTTATCATTACATGATCTATTTATTTGAAGTCAAATGATTCATGTTAAATCACCTCATGATCTTATTTGAACTATTGATACATCGATGGTGCCATCCGGAAATATTTGTTTTTGAAAACATACCTTTGCAAATTTTGTTAGCCTAACTATTTTTATGGTCTTTTGTAGGAACACCAAGTGGAACTAATTCGTACATCAATAAATATAGAGAGGAGGAGGGTGTCTATGGCCAAGAATGATGTCTATGATCTCTGATATAATGTTATCCCTCAAGATATTACCCTAAAAGACCTCATTTAGACAGAACAAATGGCTTACCCTCTATCTAATCATCTTTCATTTAATAACTTTGAACTCTATGATGATGCTCCTTTACCACCGGTTGGCCGGTCTATCTCTATTATTTTTCAGGAGATGTCTCGAGGGGTGCATTTAAGAAATTTTTTCTAATATACAGGATATCACATTTAACATGAGAAAAAAAGGATTTATTTGTCTTGATTGTCTCCATATAGACATAGAGTAATCATCATAGAAGTGATACATCCGTTTTATCACTCAATCATGATTATCCATCCATTTTCAACCTCTCACAAGGTAATCCCTATGGAGGGCGGAGCTACCAATGGGATATGTTGTCTGGTGCGTTTTGTTTTATGAACGGGCTTGGGAATTCTGGGTGCATCAAAATTTCATATAATTTCCCAACTAGTAGGATATTGTTAATTTTTACCTGATATTATAGGGTTACCAGTTTGAAATTTTTTCACTGCGTTTGATACTTTATAAACTCCTCATTCTCTGGTGTTCGATCACCAATACCTTACACTTATCTCATGGTGAAGTGGAAATAAATTGGTGATATACTTATGATATAGGGGTATATCTTATCATTTTTAGTATTTATGTTGAATTATTACTAGTCATTGATACCTAGGAGAATGTGGAACAAGCATCTCCCCTGGAGAGATATTTATTGGTCTTGGAAGAGATATTTCATAGTCAATCCCTTCATGTTAACTCACTTATTTCATTTTACTATTGTATAGGGTAGTTCTTGCAGGTGAATGGATCAAGGTTGAATTTCCTCTATAGCTGGACCCATCAAATTTAACAATCACGTCATATTATATATTCATTTTGTGAAACACATGAGGTGGGTCTATATATAACCTAGTGTTACAAGACTCAGTCATAAGTATTGAATAGTCTTAGATTAGAGGTTATCATTGACAATTTCATGAGTGGATGGATTTTACCATACCCTGACGTCTACATAGGTGTTAGAGTTTGCACCTTGATTATGGTAGCTACATTGAAATAGGGGAAACCTATCAATTTATCCATCCCCAACCATGCCTATATTTATGAATTATTAGGGTATATATAGGATGGATGGAATTTGCACCATCTTTGTAGACCATTTCATTTTTTGTATGGCAGGATGGAAGATAATTTCCCTTAATATGAGTATCGATGTAGAACAAAAGTTCCTTATTCTATCTTCCACCCATCCCTACTCAACAATTTCATTTTTAATCCCAAATCATTCGGTGTCGAAAACATTATTTAATTGTTGAGTGATTTTTATCTCTATGCCTTTACACATCACCTTGTACCTCATAAAGTAATGGTTGATGATGGGATATGCTCTTTAGAAGAATGTTCCTACAAAATTTTTCTATGATACATAATCTTAACTTCTTATATAGACCAAATAATTATTTTAAAACAGTATACTATTTATTGTGTTTTCAGACAATTGGGATATCTGCATGAGGTTTCACTTCTCCTAGTTACTCAAGTTACGAGGGAATAAAATCTAGTATTGCATCACCAATTATGGTTGTTGATGGTGAACATGTATTCTGGTATGAAATTCCTTATTTCCTCCACAATGGCCTCAACATACTTATCATGTGAGTATGCTCAAATTTGGTGTTCTTGCTACCTTGGTGAAGCATTGGTATGGTTAGTCTGACGAGTGTAAATACCATTGGATACTTCTAGTCTGGGGCCAAGTTTCTTATATTCCTCCATTCCTTCCATAAAAAGGAATTATATTTTTCCTTACATGTGTTATGAGGGGACTTCATCTTCCCATACTACATATCTAGGGAGTGACTTAAACCCTATATATTTCATTGACATTACCACCAATCCTACTGAGTCTATGCCAAGTGGAATAGCACCAGGAATTCCTAAAATCATGGCCAACCCTATGTACGAATATTTAGATATTAAACCTCCCATGGAGAGGGAATGTTCTCATGATTGGTTAACTCAACCTAGGGAGAATACATCTACTTTTACAACACTTCCATATAATTTCCATGTTTTGGTGGAGGGGAAATCTCATGATCCAATGCTGGTAGTGGTCACTAGGCTGTGAAGAAATTAGCATGGAATCAACTCTGTACTACTATCCTAGAAATTCCCCTTGTATAATTTTTTGATGAGGGGGACACCCTTCAATGATTGTTTATTGATTTGGGATTGGGTGGATGTGAATATTGGCACTTTCTCCTTCTCATGTAACAAATCGTCACATATTTAGATGATCTAGACTCATATGCAAGAAACCTTTTTAATTTCAATTCCTATTATAATCAAACCAGGTCCATTCAATATATTACTAAGGAGCTTCAAAACATGGTGTCTGAGGAAGAAAACTCTAACAACCAAATGATTTCCTAACTAGAAGGGATACGGGAGTGTGAGTCTTAGGTAGCCAAACAGAAGGATCAATAGGTATCAACAAGTTATAATGTTTATGCCATTAAATCGAAAGGGTGAGATCTCAGTTCCAACTGTAATCAATTTATTTTAATAGTTTAAGATAAATATGAATGAAGGAATTCTATAAAATATTCCCTTTATTTCCCACATGTGATGGTGGTCAATTTGCTAACTCAAGTGAATTAGGATTCCTTGTAGTCATTTTATTCTGTTTTATTCCTCCTTCTATTTTATTTTTTTCAAATCAAGGAGGGATCTAGACTGTGGATGATCCATCATTCACATGTAATATAATTAAAACTATCTCTATATGAATTGATTATCTTTTTATATTCCCCTATAATTATAATTATTTATAATTGATCACTCTTTGATTGATAATCCTCACCTAATATTTATTTATATCACGATCTATGATAATCAAATTGAAATAATAAAATCATGCACTAATATTTTTATCAGTCAAGGTAATTAGCGATAATAGTTTCACTATTTCTACAATTATATGCAAAACCCTGTTAACTTTTTTCCATTTCTATTATAACCCTAATTTTTTCCTATGTCCCCTATGGTGCAGGAATATTAGGTATAACAGTGAATTTTTCATAGTCATCCATTTGTGGATTATCAACCTAAAACTCTTTGTGTCTCTTTTATTTTGGACTGCTAAATATTTTTGATTAACTATTCAAATTATTGGTGTGGTGATCTGAAACTATACCTTTTTCCAGGACACCCTTTGTGGTTTTTCAACATGGTGAGTTTTGCATAAAATTTCATGAGCAGTGTAATATCTTGAAAACTAGACTAACATCACTACTACTTTAGTTTGAACAAAGAGAACTATGATTTTTGGGTTAAATTCCCCAATGGGGTTTAGTGGTCATGAATTTCCCAATAATGTTTAAACATTAAGGATGGATTTTGTTTTGACCATGGTTTTTTTTCTATGTGTGAAACATGATATGGTCCATGGAATCCATGGAGGCATACAGAGGTATAAAATTCCTCTACTGAGGATGAAGTTACCTCTTTAGGATAGGCCTTTTTTTGGAAAACTTATGCAGAGCTACTTCGTCATAATATTCATAGCCAAATAGAGGTGTCCATAGGACACTATCCCTATATTTTCTGATGGTGAGGTGGTTTAAGGGAGGTTCAATTTTTTTGGTGTATTTTTTAAAGACCATGGACGGTTGATCAGGAGTAATTTTTGAAATCTACGAGGTAATTTATATCTGATATGGATGAAAAAATACTCCTATATAAAATTTGATTTTTGTAAAAGTGGGTCGAATAAAAGCATTGTTTATTATCACAGACTTCGTAAATTGGTTTTGCATTTTAATTTCTTACTGCTAGGTCATTTAGGATCTACCACTCTACTCAAATGAAAAGTGTAAATAATTTTTCATTTCCTGATAATCTAACTAGAAATGTCCTATCATACTCATGTATTATGAAGAAAAAATTGGTGTAAACTGTAATATGGGGAGCCTCAGAATCTAAGGAGTGATATGGGATGCACAAAAAATAGATTGTATAGAGGTTGGAAGGGCCCTTACTATGGTTGATTATTCCTTTGGATTAAATTCCATTTTTGATGGAAACCTATTCAGAGCCACCATCACATATATTTCATAGTCAAATAGCGGTTTCTCCATGACATTGGCCCCCAATCTATGATGACCGGGGAAGGTTATGGTGATTTGGACCTTTCTAGACACAAAGTTTGGTTTCTGAAAAGTGGGTTCTCATTATGAAAGGGTCAATTCAGGTAAAAATTTACTGGGAATTGGATATATATGTTTCCCTTATGCATGTCTGATGGTATTTCTTCTATAGGTTTGGCCCATGCACTAATAATGAATATTAGTCATGAAGTTCCACATCTTACGATGATGACATTTTCTCATGCTGGTTTGACCCATACACAAAAAAGAGAAAATGGTATCTCATATATATACCTAATCTATGTGGTTATTGTTTCACAATATCTCTTATGATGGTAGGGATCAAGATAGTCGTTTTTTAGGGTTCCTACATTTGAGGGTCTGATTCACGAAAATGGGTGGGGGATTTTTTTTCTTGTATAGGAGTTCACTAATGGGGCAAGGCTCGTATTTTAGTTTCCAATGAATATTTATTTCATGAATATGAAAATAGGGGGAACATTCATTGCTCTGTCCAAAACATTCATGTGTAGTTATGTCCCATACATTAGGAAGGATCCTTTTTGGACACAACATGGTGGATGAACGATAGCAGGAAAATTTCCCTTTCTGATGAGGGAATCATGATGTTGTCGGGTAGTCTATCGTCATACATTTAGGATGGTGGAATAATATTTTATGGTCATGTTACATGGATGAATAGAAAGTGTTCCAATGGGAAGTGGATGTCTCGTCTACAACAACCTAACTTTAATGAGGGCCTAAGAGGCCCCACATCATACCATACTATCTTAAAAGAATCTCAGGTCAATAGCCAAGAAGATTGAATGGGATATTAGCTAGGACCTAAGGTAACATGTCTAGACATTTCTACACATCCCATATGGGTAGGAATCATGTCATACACAATTAAAAAGAAAAAATCCCTACATATGAATACTTTCTACGCGGGGATATGGTCATTTTTAAATGGGTGATGGTTGGGCTTGGATGTGGAATCTGAGCGTTAGTATATATATTCTGTGTATAGGAATCATTGTGTACATAGTTCTGGAAGATTCGTATAGATTACCATCATGTGGCGATGACGTTGAGTCATAATGTTTAATTCCATTAAATTAGGAAAATTTCGGTGTTATTTATCATCATCCGGTTTGGATGAGGTGTCATAGGAAACATGAATAAAAATGAAGACTTACTAGTACAAAATTTTATGACATGATCTAGATGTAAATGGAGATGATAATATAAGCCATGATCTTAGGGTTTTTTAGATTATGAAGAATTGAATAGGGAATGGATACAATTAGGTATTACCATGGTAGGAAACGTCTCTATTGAGGAAGAATTTCTCCCTAGTTGACTAGCCTTTTTTGTGGGAAACTTATGAATATTCACTAGGATGTATTATGCATAGAAAAAAAAAGTTGTCCTCGGAATATTGACCTTCCACATCTAATGGTCATAGGAGTATTACAAAGAACCAAAATTACCTTGGGCATGGAGTCTAATAGATTGAAAGGATATGTCCAGATATGAATGAAACATCCATAAAATTTTTTTAAGATTTATGAATCACACTAAATATATTTAAATAATATTTAAGGGAATTTTAATTGTTTCATAGATCACTGGTGTGGAATCCTAACTTGAAACCTTCTATATAGATATGTATTTACGTATAGAAGATAGGGGACTTATTTATCTTTTGTAGTGGTTGGGACTAGGTTATAGGATCGAAGCATCACTATGTGCCTAGTGGAAATTTGGATTAAGACACGTGTAGTTCATAAATAATTCCATATGCATATCTCATTCATACATTGGAGGGACATCTTTTTCCTGAGGTGGTCCTACAAAGAGGACCAATTTGGGATTCTTCTACACCGACTTAGCTTGTATATAGGGGAGGGGTCATTTTATGTGTTTCAAGGGTGTTCCCAGAACATATGATCCATACATCACTACATATCTCGTAGAATGATAATCAAGCCACACATAGTTCAATGAAATTCCCCTATGTAGATCTGGGTCATACAAAGGCGGGTCACTTTATGATACATTGTTGCCGATAGGATAGGATGTAGAATCCAATGGTCACTATTTATCTAATGAGAGAAAAAATCAATTCACATGTAGTTCATTATAGCAAATCTCCCTGGGTTGGGGTAGCCTATATGTAGGGATGGGAATCATTCACTTTTGGGGTGGATGGACAAGGATGTCAAATCCAGGCACCGAAATGTATCATGTGTGGCCATGAATAAATCCAAACATAGTTACTAATGTTCCTTTCACCATTCTGAGATGGAGCCCTTTTAACCATTATTTTGGGGTAGCTGGTCCAAGATGTAAAATACTTTCATCTCTATTTATTATATATTAACATGAATTAATACATAAGTATTTCTTTAAGTGGCTTCCTATGTGGATAAGGCTCTCACATAAGATTTTAGGAATTTCATTTTTCTCCAAGATAGATTAGGTTCATGTGTGGTGTAATATTGATTAAAGAGCACCGTGTAGTTTAATGTCATGCTATCAGGATGTTGGTATCACAATTTAATGACTTGTTATGGGGAAAACATTCTTACATATTACTGTAATTTGGCTAGTACATTGGTCATGTAGTTTAACAATATAGGATTAGGATGAAGAATCCATGCAGTTTAATGTCATGTAGTTAGGAAGTTGGGGATCATGCAGGTCCATATCAAGTGGAAAGAACATTTCATCATCTAGTTTAATGTTTTGTGATTAGGTAAAATTCCATCCTTTGGTGACATGAAATATTTCATCTAGAAAATTACATTTGTAGGAGCTATAATGAGATATCGATCCATTGAAATTATAGAATATGCACCATTAGATTAGTATTTGTGTATGAAAAATGGTCCTTCCCATTTTGGTTGAAATTTTGGAGGTTTCATTTAGACTATCATTGGTTTCCTAAGAACCAACACCAATTCCCCTTCAATGAAAGAGTAGAGGCGAACCTTATTTTAAAAGGCTCATGCAGACCGGTTTTGAAAAACTCAAAATGTTAAAAGTATAAATTATATAATAATCTAATCACTACAAACCATTGATCCATTTATTTTATTTCTCATATATGCATAGTTGATCACAGATTAAAATGCATAGTAAAGGTAACTAAACATCAATGGGTAGGACCACCTCTTTCCCATATACTAACAAGTATGAGGTTTCCTAAGTTGCGGTATGAGTCATGGATTGATAAGACCAAGGAGCATGGAGGAGAATTTTTAACCATGATTTCTAATCCATGTCTACCATATTTTGAAGTATATTAGATAGGGTCTTATAGAAGACCACTATTTTCTCATCGGCTACTACATGGTAGTGGAATGATTCATTAGTCTTGATACCATACTCCTTGTGTAATTTATACAACATAATAGAGTAGAAATTTCTGTCATTTTCCATTAGTATTTTTTGAGGTACAATAAACAAGGTGATGATGTTTTCTTTCAAAAAGCTGAAATTGATTCATTCCATGGCTTGATTAAGGGGTAAAGCATATTCCCATTTTGAGAAGAAGTTAGTCATTGTGAGTATATACTTCAATTTATTATCCATAGAAGGTCGATATAGTCCCACAACATCCATTCCCCATATATAAAATGGTCGGAAGCACTTGGCTTTGTAATGAAACATCAGGAGTTGGTTGATGAAATTGGCATTGACATCGTGATAACTAAACATCTTGTGTGATTTAGTGAAATTCTATGTTCGATTTGGCCAGCGGTATCCAAGATTTGGAATTTAGTAGGAAAGCATGGATCCTGATTGGTGGGCCCTGTATGCTCTGTAATGTAGTTATTTCATTATGACAACAGTCTATTCTTCATCAATGCACCTGAGAAAGACCCCATCAAGGATTCATTTATAGTGTTTGTTCTGATGGTTAGCACCATCATATAGAAAAAGTTAATTTCTTAGCTCTAAATTGTCTCCCTTCTAGACCTATTGGGTGAAGGTTCTCCCTTTTGAAGGTATTCTACAATTGTAGTCATCCAATTGGTGGTATGACAATATCGTTCAGTGGTGGGGCTAATATTATTGATCTCTTTCATGTAGGCATGAATGAATGGTGTGACCATCTGATGGTATGAAATACTAACTATAATTTTATCTTGTTCTAGATCAAACAAAACTATGGATGCTTTTTCAAATGAATCGTCCCTTTCATTTTGTGAATGGGAACATTATTTAATGTCATAGATGAAGGGAATTCCACCATTAACCCTAGTATGTTTTCTAAAAAGGGGATTATATCATCCTTTTTGATATCATAATCACCATTAACTTTGTTGATGACCTGTTCTAAGTCTCATTTTTTCATGAAGTGTTCTAATTGTACTTGATGTTCTAACTCTAGTCATAAAATGAGAGGTTGATATTCTACATCATTATTCATGCACCCCTTCATTAGTAGGAAGAAGTATGGTAGGACGGCCTTTTCTAGAGATAATAGAACACCTACTAACCCCACTTTATTGAGCTTGGGGTATTCTATCCATATTCCTATTGGACATTTAGATTCACTTTTTAAATGAATCTCTTAGATCTTGGGATCCTCTTCAACTAAAAAATCATATTCATTCAGTAGTTCAGCATCCAATGAAGTTATTTTTACTGAGGGATGATCTTCTATTAAATCGTCTAATTCTTGGCCATTGGAATCTTAATGATCCATAAGCTATATTTCTAACTACTATATAATAACTTCCCTCCTTGATAGGTATTTGGTCAACATCAGACAACTGAGAGTGTACTTG
This sequence comes from Viscum album, assembly GCA_963277665.1. Taxonomy (NCBI): domain Eukaryota; kingdom Viridiplantae; phylum Streptophyta; class Magnoliopsida; order Santalales; family Viscaceae; genus Viscum; species Viscum album. The sequence continues at coordinate 193,363,851 of OY728126.1, forward strand.
AGTGGGTTTCTATAACAAACCAAATGGATCTCTTGATGTTGTAGGTAGTGACTCAATTTATGGAATACAAATCTTTAGGTCATTCAACTATTTTCAATACATTATTTGTGAGTATCAACATCAATCATGGTTAAAATGAGATAATAAAGGTTTCTTTCACTATCAGAGTAATTCTTCTGTGTAAGGATGGAACCATAGGGTCATTCTCAGGCAATCACATATAAAATGAGTGGGCCTCCTTTGATAGAAGGCATTGGCACTCGAGAAACTATGAGATATATCTTGATAATGTGAAATTATTCCCCAAAATTATCAGTCCATTGATAATCATCCCTTTTATTCATCAACCTGGTTAAGGGAAAACATTTTCTTGTAAATTTGGCTATGAAGCATCAAATATTTTCCATGTGACCCTAAAGTCCTCTCTGCTCAGTAAGGTAGTGAGGAGGTGACATTCAAAGGTTATCTATTGTTTTCTCAGGTTCGAATTCGATGTGATGATGGCGTACAATAAATATAAGGAAAAACCTTAAGGTAATGCCGAAATCACATTTTAAGGGATTCTTGTTCAGACTACGTAGTCACAATATGTTGAATATGACTTCAGGATTAGATTGGTGGTCCGATAATTTTCATGATTAATCCGCCACTTCTTCAACATGAAGTTCAACGAAATTTTCCCAGAACGATTTGAATATGTGATTCATGGCATGCAGATATGGGGCACAAGCATTCTTCAAACTAATGGGTATCACCCTGTAGAGAAATACTCCCTAAGGGGACATGATGGTGGTTGATTCTACATATTCCCTTTCCAATCCAATTTTTTTCTATCCTGAATATTCATCCATGAATGAGAGAGCCCAATATTCCGTAGTGTCATTGATTAAAATTTCTGTGATTGGGACCATAAAATAATATTTAAGACATTTTTAGTAGAGATCTCAAAATCCAATGAAAAAACTGATTTTTCATTCCATTGTTTTTATTGGGACTATATTTTCCATCCAATGGTGTATTTAACCTCCGGAAAAAAGTTAACACTGATGAGCCTATAAACATTAACATTTATATTGGTATCATGTGTCAGATGTGTCCTTAGAAATAATTTCTTATAGCCCTGGTAATATTCTGTCAATCCATGGCGGTTAGTGTCCAACACGAGATCGTGTCTTGGAATTTAATTGTAGTTATAGGTTAATAAAACCCGATGTTTCCTTAAGAATGAGGTGTATACCTCTTTCTCTTTGGATTAAATGGTCACACTAATCAAAGTGGGTCACATATCTTCTTCTTTACTAATTATTATTTCCCTGAGTTCATCAATGGTGGTAGAGACACCCTTCTATAATGTCGAAGGGGATTTCCTAAGGTCCTCCTCCTCCCCTTATTCACCCACTTCAGCATCTTCCTCTAATTCATATGGATTAAAAATTCTATACGTGAACACTTTAGAGTTGGGATACGAGTTGAGATAATTTTATTTTGGGGATGAAGAATCTTTTTCTAACATAGATAAATGATGGGATGCTTCTAGAGAGGATGAAGTGAGGGATAAAATAGTGTTTTCTTCCACTTATGCCTCAATGAGAGGTGGATGAGTTTCCTAGGGTTATGAGGATGGATTAAGGGATTTTCCATTTGAGAATTCGTCATTGTCTTTTGGGTTAGGGGATTTTTCAACGCTATTAGACTCAATGTATTTGGTTGAAATCAAGAGGACTATTGAATACACAGATCATATTGGACTCACACATCTGACTTGGTCGATGGGAAAAATATATTTTTTACCGAGATCTTTTAATGGGTCATCCAAGACCATATCCAAGCCATTTAGAGTAGTGACCCAATTAATACCATCAACCAAGGGTTTCTTCCCTTTTTGGTCATAAAATCCTGCATTGATATAATCCAACACACATGATTCAAAAGGGTCCTTATCATCATATAACATCCCATTCTTTCCATTAGTGAAATATTTGATGCATGTGTGGTACGATGAAGGAATTATTGTGTTGGGATGAAACCAATTCCTTTCTAGAGAGATATTGAAGGAATTATTTAGATTTAATGCTACCAAGTCATTAATCATGTGGGGATTCTCCTTCATAGTCTCTTTAGGGGATTGAGATTTGGATGTGAATAGAACATCCCCGTAGATAAGAACTGTAGGAGCTTCTATTCTTTGCAGATCATTTCGGGTTGGTCTGCGTACATGTCGATGGAAGTTAAACAACTACAGTTATTCTATGGGATATTATAGAATGATTGGTCATAGTGACTTCTTTTTTATGTAGGTGAATTTTCCTATTTCCATTGGTTTTGTTAAAGGGATCTTCCATGATTATCTGCAAATTTGAGGAGTTGAGCAAGAGTGCGACCATAGGATGGGTTTCTTCTACAATTGTGTATACTTTGGTTTACCCCTCCTCTATGTCCACTTCCATTGGTTCCCTATTCTGTTGTGTGTAACATAGGTTCATATCCATATTCATCATCATAGAAGGGGTGCATTAGGTGAATGAATTTGATGGACCTAAAAATCATCTCTTCTTTTGATGATGACTATGCATGAATGAGTATTTATAGTGATGTCATGTCATGGGGAGGTTTCAATTCATTGAGATATAATGGAATAAAATTAAATAGTTTCAAGTATATTTTGGGCTTTGTTATGGTTTCATCTTCTTCCACTTGTTATCTTCCTTTTTGGTGAGTCTATTTATTCATTGGTTGAATTTTGGAGGGTTGTTGGGTCGAGGATGTTGGATGCAATGTAGTTTGAATGGTTGGGGGATAGTTAGTTTCTTAAACAATTCTAGGAGAATACCATTGGATTGGTTAACTATTTTCCAATTCATTCAACTATCAATATTTAACTTCATATTAATAACAACTTCAATACAATCTCATCCATCATTAGAGTCAATGGTGGAAACACATGCAAGTTGTACTAGAAGTGGTCCTGGTTTGCCTTTTCTAGAATATATTATTCTTTGTAGGAGTCCCTTGATGATGAATCATTCTTATAAGGTGTGTCATATTACCTTCTGAAAGTAAATAAAATTTTTCGTTCATCATGACTAACTTCTTCATCTCTTGTTGGCTCTAGTAGATGAATTAAATAGTTGTTTATAATGGAGATAAAATAGCGACAGACTTGATCATCTTGGAATATGTATGTTTTATTCCTTAGATCCCTGAACAGATTTCTCACGGGACCCCTCCTCTCTTATTTTCAAGGCGTAGGCTTCAATTGGAACATAGGTGTCCCTTTATGATTTGGTGTATGCCTTGGATTTGTGGAATTTTTAGGGAATAACTTATCTGTGATGGATGATTCTTCAACCATTACCTTTCTTTTTCTTCAGACTGATGGGGCTACCAGGGGATTGAGATTATTCTTTTATAAGGATTCTAATATTCTATGGATAATGGATGATAAATATTAATACCTACTTGTATATTTTACAGGTATTATTGTTGTTCGTAGATCATTGTTGTGGTTATCGATGAACATATAAATAATTGCATCCTTGGGGGAGCGGTTGGTTCAAATAGTAGGTTAACCCTTTCCATCTGGTAATGATGTCTTAGTATCTATCATTATCTCACTAATTTTAGTTCATGAAGTCGCTAACTGTTGTCTTAGGCGGTGTTAAACTAAACTATAAAGCAAAATATCATCACAAATCCTCACATCATGTTATAGTCTAATCAGAAAAACTAGTGTATCGCACTAAGGTTGAACCTTGAAAAGTTCTCCTGAATCTTCTTAGTTTATATGCTTTTTATTTCTCTAGGTTTCTCATCATGGGATCACAATAAGATTCATAATTTCCCTCGGTGTTGTTTTAGACCACCTAAGCCATTGAAAATTGGGAACACAAGATTCTTGAAATTTTGTGGTGGTGGAGTAATACTCACCCAGTCAGGGTCAGGTCTCCATTCCAACAATATTGGAGTGATCCATCATTCCATGGCATCCAATCAATATAAAAGAACTTTATAGTATTAATGATCATATTATGTGAATCTTATTGAACCTAAGCATGGATGGGCACATCATGGGGAGAAATTGGGTTTGTCAGTTCTACTGGTACCTGAGGCGGATAATCGACTAGAGGAATCTTTTGAAGATTTACCTATACATGTATGAGTTTTTACCTTAATGGGGGGAAATCATTATATCCCTCTATAAACGGGTCCAAATAAGTTGATGGCCCATGTGACATATTGGGAATAATTCTTGGACATTTTTCATTTGCAAGGATAAAACATTTGGTTTGAGGTACACCAATAAAAAGGGTATGTTGAGTCTCTACCTAGGGATCATATTTTATAGGATGACTTCATTAGAGAAACTCAACATTGATTCTACTCTACTGTTTCATTTATTCTCCCTATCAGGAAAATTTATCCTCGAGTGTAAGGGGATTTTTCTCAGGGGAAGGAGGAGGCAGGTCGTATGTGACCTTGTTTTTATTATTCATTTTATGAGGGACTCATGAAGGTGATAGATGATTTATTGGTGGAATACCAAAAATCCAAACAACCCATTGGTTCTAGGTGAGAGAAAATTCAATTTTAGTGTGGAAATGATTCTGGCCAGAACCAACCTCTCCCTGCTCTTCTATATTTGAATAATTTTTGATGTGGCATTTTTGGTAGACATCCACAATGTTACCTGATTAATAACACATTTTGGGTTCCATAACAAGTGTTGAATGGTAGGAGATATTTTGTCATCCTTTTATAGATCTTCTCCTTCTATTTTTGGGTCCTCTATGGGTTTATTGGTGAAGGGTAACCCAAAGTGATCATTTATATCACCTCTTAATATGCCTCCCTTCTGGGAGACATGAATCATGAGACTTGATGGAGTGGGGGACATATATATTTTTCATCATTTCTATGTGAAAAAATAATGACTTCCTTTAAGCGAGAGGTTGATATAAAAATTCACCATAGCCATATGGGATGGGGTTGCACTCATTCTCTCATTGTCATGACATGGTTTAAATTTAATGGCATTACAAGGGTTTTTTTTGAAAAATTCCCCCAACCCTGTAGGCTGGGGATGATCCCATACTACGGTCATCGATGATTCTATAACTTCATTCCTGATACTACACATTTCGTTCCATGTGTGTGCTAGATATAGTTTCAAGTATACATGTGGATTATTTTATTGTGAGGACTATATAAATTCTCAATGATGGGAATACATTAGGATAAAATCCTGCTAAATGTTCTCGAATTCCTAATTCATGAGTTCCAAAATGGCCCGCTCTCATCGTTCTTGATGCTCTTGAGACTTACACAAGGATAGTTCTTGTTGAGGATAAAACATTTCCTAAATAGTGATTTCATTTGATAACCTTCTAGGGATAATGGAATTTCATGTTGTTATTTCTAATGGGTTCTTCTAAAAAAAAGTGGGCTAAAATGAAAATTTCCATTCTCACCCCATATATGTATATAAACAATTGATAGGACATCAATGATAAGTATCCATAATTTATGAAGCACATGGATGCAAGTCAGCTAAAGATCATTCATCCACCTCTATGATTGTGGATGTTGTGTTGAAGGAAGGTATTTCTGATCCATTTCACAATGAATATCTTAAAATATGTTGACATGGTATATTTACCCATCACAGTGGAAGATTTTTTATTTCAACTAGTGGATATTTTTCTAGTGATTATTTTGAATTTTTTGTTTGTTTTTTAAAAGATCACTCTTGATATATCTAACTAATAAGTTGATGTTGGAAAAAAACATAACTGATATGCCATCTTTGGATAATTTTCTTCTCATGATAATGATATCATTTTTTCTTCCTCTAGGGACTCCTTCACATGATCTTCTCAACTTGAATGCTTCTTTCTGATTTTATCACATGTAGTTGTGTTGGTGGGGGTCTCATTGATATGTGAACCATCCAAAGGTCGACTAGAAGATGATTGTATCCCCAAGAAATATTTGGATTGAGAAATGATATCACATTTTATTAATAGTAATTCTAAAACAGTAGACCCCATCTGTCAAAGCACTTCAGCATATGAGTTATTTCTTACATTTGATTCTGTAAGAGGAGGACCTTCCTACCGATTAGGTGTGTGACTGTTGATAGGACCTATACAGTTTATTCTACAATGGTGAGGACTACCATCATACCTTGATGTGTTACTATCAGAATAATTTTTTGCAGTAAATACCATGGGGAAGACCATCAGGGCAGGAGATATTAAGTAGTGGTCGTTCTTGATAAATAGAGACATCTCTATAAGGAGGACCTTCAAAATAGATACTATAGTGGCGAGTAACACCATCACATACTGATGTTCAACATCAATGAAAATATATTCTATGTATATGTTTGGGAGGACACTTAGAGTGGATAATAGCGAGGGGAGGGAGTTATCACTATTGAATCTTCTGGTGATGAGGAGGGCTACCGCAAAGCTCATCAGGAGATAAGCTCTCATGATTGATCTTTTATTGCACATGAAGTAGTCCTTCATGGTATGGGATATGAATAGGAACATCAAAATTATTGGTAATAATATTTAGGGGAGGGAACATGAAACTAATACTTCTATTTCAGTAATTTTTTAATTGATGGGAAGGATCCTAAGCCTCTATTGATAAGCACTTTATGGATTCAAAAATCCATCTTCAAGTAGAGTCGGGGAATTCATGTTTTCTTCATTTTCCAATTTCATTTTTTGTAGTATATTTTTAGGAATACTCTTTTGGGAAACTAGGGACATTTTAAATGGGTCATGACATTCATATATGGGTGCCTATTAGAGTGACTCACGTGGTGTTTTTAGGATACGCCGATGAGAATCGTGAGTTCTGAAATGGATATATGTCTTCCATAGAGTGGGAACCATTGTATGAGGGTGTCCCACAGTTAGAATTAGTATTTATTCCTGATCTAGTTATCAATTTCTCATGGAATATTGACTACAACCCTCTTGGAAGGGAGAAGAGATTCATGTCAACTCTGGATTGACCAACTAATTTTGTGGATGAATCACCCCACTTGGGAAGAAGGAATTCTGGTATTCACTTATTTTTATTCTCGTACATGCGATTACATATTTACATGTCTATAAGATATCATCAAAAATCACTATCTAACCCTCCATCCTTTCCAATATGTGTTGTGAGACTTCCTTGGTTATAACGGGAAAAAATTCCAATTCCTCTGTCAGAGAAGGAGTTTGTGCCTACTCCAATAATACATATTCTTCTAGTAGGTACGAATAGGTCTCATGTGTGGGGAAGAGGAACAAGTCTTCCCCAAGATTATAGATAGTACACACTAGTATATTTCTCTGGGTTCCACAATATTTGAATGGTGGGAATCATTTTCACAATTATAGATTTTCATCTTCTCATTCTCCACTATATTTTGTCTAACGGGTTAGATATGATTATATAGGAATTTTACTCTTCATGTATTTCTATGATACCATATTTGACTAGTGAGATTCATATATATGAGATATTGTTTGAGGATTCTCATTTGTGGTCTAATTTGGATGACAGACTTCATAATTGGAGGAACGAAATTGTATCTAGTCAGAGACAGTTCCCATCCAACTTGTTTGATGGGATTCATCTACATTGTCAGGGATTTTCATCTTCTTATAAATTTCTTCCATTTTTTTATTGTGGGTGTGGAGAGTATTGGTGTAAATTTGTGTTTCATATTGTGTGTCACTAATTTTACATGGTGGGATTCATAAGAGGGAGTGGGAATATATATATTCTTGTAGTTTGTGGAATTTTTTCACAATGGATTTATTCCTCTAGAATGATCATGATGACATATTTCTAATAGTCAAATCTTCTCCCTTGGGGGCCGTTCGAAGGATTTGGGACTATCAGACTTTAGCAGGATCCATTTGGATGATGTTATTCTTATAGATAGGATTCTGGGACGCATGGAGTGGGTGGAGATAAACTATGGCAGGAAACCTTGGGAAGGAACCTTATGATGTAGGGATGAAATATTTGGTGATGAATTAATCAGCCTCTCTTATGTATGTTAGGATCTCATTGTCTCATTTTAGAGATAAGATCCTGAATCAATTAAAATGGTGTGAGGGAACACAATTTTTTGGGCCTCAGACCATCACTGGTGGGATTTCTGATGCGACTTGATAGCATAGTGGGCCCACCTTACTACCTTCATGATCGGGAGAGTACCATTTTGATGGCACTACCTAATCATTGCATTTGAAACCTATCTTGGAATATACTAGGTGCTTAATGGAGTCATGTGCTTCTTCGAGGACTCAACTTCTGGTGTAGTCACTGATGTGTGTGTCTGATCAAAATGCCAAGAAGTCATTCTATTGAAGAAAGATACACAAATTTCCTATAATATGTGTGACATGTACATACAAAAACCCATTTCCAATGTTGTTTCTTTTGATCATATAAGTAATTTATGATCATATCTATCCATCTTTCACATTGGATGCCGAAGGGGTCTTATTTTGGGTAACACCGTGACCTTGGGTATGGATTCATATTAGGTTCACCATTTTTTTCTCCTGAAGATGTGTATGTATCCAAAAAGAAAACATTCTGATGAGGACTATGTATTTTGTCTTCATTATCCTACAAAAGATGTTCCATGGTTAAGTCATTCACATTGGTTCAACCATTTTGTTTTAACCAAAGGCACATTTTTACCAAAATATTTTATTTTAGTGGGTTGAATGGTGTGGAACCACTAACATCCGATAAACGTTATTTGATAGTATCCAACATGTTTATTTGTGGATCTGGAAACGTCCAATCACTCTTATATCCATGATTCATGGACCTAGTATCCAAATTTAGTCCTTCATTGGATTATTTTTCCGAGAATGCTTAATAAATCATATTGGACGAGAATATGGGAACATAGTCTAATATCTCCCTTTTGGGGAGAATTGTTTCTTATTCTGGGACTCTCTTATAAATTTAATTCATTTTCATATGATCATGAATCTGTGGTAAATTTGAGAGAACGTTTTGGTAGATTACCCCTACATCAGGACCGATCATGAATATGCATGGGTTTATAATAATATTTATGTATTTGAGGTTCGTCATTTAAAATGGGTTTTGTATTTATTTAAGGTTCTTCATCAATGTTACTATTTTATTAATAGGTCATATATTATATGATTTTATTACTAAGACAATGATGGTTTTAAGCCACTTCCAGTGGATCTCTAGAGATCATCGTCATAAAATGGGGAAAAAAGTTGTTTTGATGTTAGGATTGAACCCATGAAATTGGATTCTTATGTATCCTCATGACAAGAATCAGAACCCACATGTCTTAGTGTCACTTTGACAAGACATGTCACCATTTTGGGTTATGAAACAAGGACCTGACCATGCCATTTGACATCATGTGGTAACGGCGCTCTAGCATAAGGGTGTCAGGTCAAGGATGGTGCAAGACTTATGTAGAGGTGGCCCAAGATACCTGGAAGAGATGAAGTCTATTTAGATAATATGATCCTACCAAGGATATGGAATTTATTACATTATGGTGGATTTGAATGTTGGGTTTGGACCTCTAAGAGTATTCCCACATATCCATATCTGTTGGGAATCAAATCCCACGTATTTCAGTTTCACTGGTACTTACACAATAGAAAAGGCCTAGTGGAATGGGGGCATGATTGGTGCCTACACATTGAAGCTAGCTGCTTAGTTATACTTCATTGGGGATACAACTCAATGATGATTGAAGTATGGTTTTAGGTCTTATACAATGTAGGAGGCCCTTTTGGATTGAATTTTTGGGCTTTCATATATGGAGAAGGCCCATTTAAATTGGGGAATTATTGAGGATTACACATGGAATCTTCCCACATGGTTTTACTTCATTGGGAATATGGACCTTTTGAAGGTTGAAGTATGGTTTTGGGGAATATAATGTGTAGGGGTCCCTTTTGGATAAATTTGGGGGGCTTAAATCTGTGGATAAGGCATGTTGGCATGGGGGAATGATTGGGGGTTTCACATGGAAGCCTCCCAATTGATGCTAATTCATTTGGAATATGGAACTTTGAATGTTGATGTTCGGTTTCGGGGTTAATAACTTGTAACAGTTCCTTTTGGATTCAAATTTTGGGCTTACATATATGGAGAAGGCATGTTCGTTGGGGACATGATGATGTCATGATCACCACCAACCTCTATGTCGATTTGATTCATGCTCGGTGTGAGAAAAAAGATGAGGAAGTGGATATGAAGATCGTATGTTGCAATCCATCTGCTGATTGATCGCAAATGGAAAGAATGTTCAAAATTGGACCTCATTAGAGGATAATTATAGTTGTTCCCTTTAATCCCTAGAATGGGGAGGTACATGTGTGCTTCTTGAGATCAAAACCCTCGTTTCCATGGAAATGTAAACTAATGGTTATTGGATGGTCCACCTCACTATTGGGGTAACCAACATGACTCTTCTTACAATGGGTTTGTAAACTCAAAAGGGCATGTTAGTGTTTCCTATGACCTTATCATAAATGTTTGTTTTCTTTGGAAGATGTCTTGCTCTGATGTGGTTAGAATGGTTCATGTAGGGGACCACATGGGAGCTAATGATGTTACTAAAGGGAATGATCATAGCCAAAGATTTGAATGTTGTAGGATACCCCATTCTATGTATAATATTCATACATGATATAGGGATTCTTCTACATAGTAGGTTGCAATGTGGAAAGGGGTTCATCCATGTACCATTGTGGTATACATACAAGGGTTTAGTCTACTTAGTGCATTGCTTCATGGAGGTAGACTCCATCTTTGTAACATGGTGCTATTAATGATTGAGTTATTCTCATGTATTGATCTACTACGTGGGGTAAGATTCCACTTATGTAGTAACTTTTTACATGGGGAATGTTTCCAACCACAAAGTGATTTTCTATGTGGGGCACCTGGTTATAGAAGGGTCCATTTGTTTCTTTGAATTTTGAAGAATATTTTAGTGATGTGTCTTCTGTTTGAAAACATCCAATTTGGTTTATTTTTATTTTTCTTAATGTTATGCGGTGGGGTTTTACCTGTTTGGGATCATCAAATGATATCATATTTTGTTTAGATATATATTTACTAGTTGATCCCTTTAGATTTCCACTTCCTACACCTTATTTTGATTCCCCTCAGGTTATATTTATATAGAAATAGAGGAACTATAAACCAGCATGGTCGATCTTCTATGATGAGGTCGAAAGCCCTTTTTTTGGAAGCCCATGGGAAATTCTTGGCCTCAAGATGATGCGGTCAGTGGGAAAGTATGGTCATAGTTTCCATAGGAAATAATAACCACCTCAATATCATGAAAGACTTCATTTCATTCATGGGGATCTAGGCATTTATACTTACCCACGAACCATTTTATTTCATGGGAGATCATCGTTTGTAGGGAAGATATCTCTGAATTCTTCCCACATTATATTTAGTTTCATTTTTTGGTGTTTTCAGCATCATATAATTCCCATGAACTCTATAGTTCATGGATTCCACGTGAAGAAGATCACAATTCAGAGCATTGATCTTTCAAGTATTTATACTTCATGGTCACGCTTATTTCTTTTCCATTTCTCTCCTTCAAAAAATATTTCTTCAATTATTTCCCCTCCTCTTTCAAAATAATGGGGATTATATGGATTTATATTGTAAATTTTTCAGGACACAACAAGAAAAAAAATATATACTTAATAGATCATAAGAACTATAAAATAGGGACAAGTTTTATCATCTTTCTAAGAAACTGGTTAGAATAACATATGATAATACTCAATAGGAATATATCATATTAGGATGTAGTAAAAAATTAATTCCCAAATCACCAATAATAACTCACCGAGAATTCATAAAACACATTAACAATTATATTTAAACACCACATGTTCAATATAGAATATTATATTCTTCATGTTCTAATACCAAATTCCTCAAAACTAATTAACCCCTTTAAATGATGAATTTTCCAAATAAAACATAGAGTTATAAAATATGTTTCCCACTATATAATAATATTTATTCACAAAATAATACACTTCACATATTCTCATAATACCATGATTCCCACTAAGTTACTTGAATGACTGGTCATTCCTCAGAGTTTCAAAGGATGATTCTATATCAACCAGAAATATAAATGACTTTATATATGTGGAATAAAATAAAGAATTTGTTTAAGATAAAATTACTTATAATCTCAACATAAGGAATTTCAAATTTAGATATAATAATTAAAATATTTAATCCCTTAAACCATATCCATTTTTTTGTTAAATTCCCATGACACTTGAGGTATTCATTTGTAATCTAACCCATCTCTTTGGAGATGAAACAATGAAAATTTGTGGCTTCATTCATACCCTTTGATCGATATTCCTAATGGAATTTCTCTCTAAAATTAAAGACATATATTCCCTTCAAGTATGTTTGTTGGTGTTTTATTCCAGAATTATCACATTTGGGAAGTTCCTCTGTTCTATTTTTTATTTCTCCTTAATTCAGTTTTTCATAGTGCTCATTCATCCCCTTCTTCTCTGGATTTCATTTGAAAATATATTACTTGTATAATTACTTCATAGTCTCGATGGAAAATTATATAATATTATCATATAATTAAATTTAGTGACAATATATTTTCATATATAGTTATTTATTAATCCCATCCAATAAATAATTGATCTTACATTCTTGATTATATATGCCATCCATAGAATTCCATGATAAAATTATAATGTTTTCTATATACTCAAAAAATATTTTATATTCCAACTAGATTAAATTAACGAATTTCTATTTCATATCTACTCATTTATCATGATGAATATTTTATTCAAAAAAATATTTCCTTAAAATTATCCCTCTCATTTGTCTCTTCCACTTCCTCACATATTGTGTTTTAAATCAATGACCAACATTGACCCGTGTCTTCATTAAAAATCAGACAACTAGAATAACCTACCATCATTCAATAAATATAAAAAACAAAAATATATTTTGATGGATATTGAGCACTATTCAGCTATCAATGGACTATATTTCTATTGGAATATAGAGGTTTTTAACAAATAAATTATTCAATCATCAATGAATCATGTAGTGAAGCAATGGTCAGTTCTATTCTGGCGTATTTAATTTTCATAACATGAGTAAAATTTCTTAGTATAGTTATAATATAAGATGCTCCAACACCGATTATATTTACATTATCATCATTGAATTCTATAGATTTATTATGGGTTTCAAAAAAAATATATTACATAAATTAGTCTATATTTAGGAAAAATATAATTCACTATATTAGCACATTAAAAAATATATCATTGTTTATAAATAAAAATCATGTTAAATTCCTGACATAAATTGGGAATTTATCCATAGTTATTAATATAATAAAAATATCATTATGTTTGGGAATAAATGAAAACAATGAAAATATTTTCAACTCATTTATAATGGTTTCTAATGATCATGTGATTGAACTAATTCATATCCCCCATTCATGTCTAGTTAGGTGGGTAGTCTTAGGCCCTTTCATCATGCACTAGTGAGTAAAAAACCATTATTTATTTTTTAAAGATATTAACATATGTGTATATTTTCCACAGCCACATCCAAATAACAGTATAAATAGAGGGAATAATTTTATATTAAAATCAAACAATCTATACATTCATGTACATTTTTATATTATCCTATACTTAAACAGATCATCAGAGACTTTCATGGGGTTATGTTCTCTAAAATATGTTTTACTCAATATAGTTCTCAAGGATTATACTAAACATGCTCTCATACCATCTAACACACCCAAAAAACAGATAAACAAATGCTAGTGGTAGTGTTTCTAAGTTGGAACTAGATATAAGAAATAATTTCATCATGAATCGAATTTCAATTTATTATAGATAGGCTATATGAATACATAATTATCACATTAGATTTAAAAATAATAAATATATCTTAATATTCTACTAGTAATTTTTTTATTTGACCAAGTATATCCCCTAAATCATTAATAAATCCATTCATGTAAATTGTGGAAAGATAAACATAAAAAATGGTGAGGTAAAATGCTTAGAAAAGGAAATCATACAATAATATATATAATAGGATAAATAAAGAATGAATAATACTGTATAGTTCGACAATAATTAAATACTTAATATAACTAATATGATAAAATATAAATATTTCTATGATCATAAATAACATATATAATCACAAGGACAACAAAAAATAATAACATAATTTTTAAATGTATAATGTTGAAACTCTCAATATTAACATCAATTCATCATGTAAATATATTATTAATAAATATTTATGGAATATTACAAATACCAAAATTTCATTTTCTATTTAGAAAAACTAATATATAGTGTCTATAATAGTTCCCACTCATCTCTTATTATGTTTATCTAATCCATCATATGAAATAAATGAATAATAATTCACTACATACTCATCATAAAGATTCATATTGAAAAAATAGCATGTGAAATTTTTATATTTTTCCAAGTCAATAAATAAAATTACATGATCACAAGACATCCACATAAACAACATGGATTTAATCATTTGATTATATCCCCGGTAAATAATATGATTAATCAAATGTTTTTTACATCGATTAAAATACTTTGAAAAATAAAAAATAAAATTACATGATGAAAATATCATTTATGAGTTTGAAAAATATTATTTAAAATATTTAAATTCCTAAAATACTAGGGAAAATGGTTTCATTTAATAGAACTATAGAAACAGGTAAATTAATCTTTAAATATTAGACTATTCTTAATGGTTGGAAAATTCATTCATGCGGTAAATGTTAACACAATGTTTCCTTTCATAATTTTGGTTAAAGTTTTTCATTCAAAAAATGACAAGAGTATTCATTTTACAACTTCCCTAAGATATAAAAACAATGTTAAAATGAATTTAATATATCAATAGAGAATATTAAAATAATTATTGATAACATTTTAATGAAAATATGTACAATGAAGAATTGATTCCTAGATAAATATAAATTTGTTGTTGTTCCATAAAACCATCAATTTAGAAATTTGAGTACATAAATGGTATATAATTAAATGAAATCTTATAATTTCTAGAATAAACTATATTATAAAAAAATACATAAGTTTTTTTAGTGATATATCATATAATTTCATTATTTTATATTTATGCATAAAAATACCAATAAAAATTTCGATTCAAACACAAAACCCTTACCTCAAGTTCAACATACCACATTTGGGATTTTAGAATATTTTATAATTTATATAAAATTATCTTAATTATATAACTGAAACATATTATTATTTTTAATATCATTTATTATCAACTTATAATCTTTCAACATTCAATTATAAATATTTCTTTATTAAAATCAATGTTTTCAGTGTTAAATATTTCATTTTTCATGTACATTTATCTTTAATAGTCTCGGTCCTTGAATATAGATCATTGATTCATCATATAATGTACCTTAATCATTTCATAGTTATCATATTTATCCATAATATACACTTGTCTAATAATTCTATAATAATGTAATGATAATTGATTTTCATCACTTCATGGTGATAGTAGTCTGTACACACACATCTATGATGTTGCCAATTTTAAATCAATGGAATAAAATAAATTTAAATAACAATTAAATTTTATATAATCATTATTAAAAAATAATTATGATAAATAATCATTAAATATATACTTATTACCATCCATAAATTATTGAAATGAAAAAAAATCATATCACTTCATGGAGGAGACAGTCCACACCTAGGCATGAGTGACACTACCATATCCCAATAGATGATAAGGTAAAATGGTAGATAAGATTTTATAAAAAGAAAAGCAAAATTCTGTAAAAAATATAGTATATATTCATTATTTCAATCTATAAAACTATCCATGTAATCATGTGATAAAAAATGAATTACACCGCTACGTAGAGATGGTGGTTGGTACTTCAGCATGAGTGATGTTTTCATTTTTATTATATCATTGAAACGAGTTGTAAAATAGTTATAAAATAATAATAATAACATATCATTATAGTTTTTATTTGACATAAATTATGTTTTAATTATTAGAATCTATATAGAGGAAGTATAATAAAAAATAAACATTGAAATAGTTTATAATGATGATTACCTATTCTTTAAGAGAATATTTTGTCTCATTCAATAATCCTTAATAGGATGGTAATATGTGAATAATAAAATATTAAGAATGAATAAAATGAATATTGGAATGTTTTTGGGTACTTATTTATTGAGATAGTTTTTTCAATGTTTTTGACTATGGGAGGAGATGAAGTGAAGTTTTCTAAATGATGGATGGGACAAACATGGTATTACTTAATAGATATAAATTATGAAAATAAATTTCTAATAAAAATTTCACAAAATGTCCAGGAAAATGATGTTAATATAATATAATGTCTAAATATATGAGTAAATTATATTTAGAAATTATTGTAATTCATTTTTACCCATATCATTTAGTTGCCCCCAGTAAACACATTTTAACACTAAGTCGCGATGATTTTTTAGGTTTTTTAGCCATCATGAAAAAATAAATTTACATATTAACTAATTATAATAAATATTATTCCCAAATTTTAATCCATTTTACACTATTCAGTTTTTACAACTACCAAAAATTAGTTTTAATATAATTAAGTAAAACAAAATTAAAATTGCTTTTAGAAAAATAATTTTTTTATAAAGAAATATAATTTAATAGAAAATGAAATTATAGCATTGATTCCATTCAATGTAATCAGATTATTTTAAATAAAAAGAGGCTTATTCTTCATCCAACTAATATAAAAAAGAGGGTACCATGAAATTAAATGATTATGGTATATGAACTAAAAACATTTGTTATTGGAATAAATTCATTATGTAGATTTCAAGAATGTTAATAATATATTTATAAGTTATAGATTTAATATTTATATAAAATATAATATTTTAAAAATATTTATTCTATCTATAAAAAATGTTCCATAAATTTTATGTTATTATTTTTCGTTAGACATTCATAAATGAGAAATATTAAAAATAAAAATATTTTTTTTATTAATGAAATAAATTCTCTATCTATATTTTATAATTTAGTTAATTCTATTCATAATTAAAAACTATATTATTATAGATAAAAAATAATGTGTTGATCATATTATTTCATATCTTTTTTATACTCGGGGTTGTGTGTGGTGAACGCTATTAAACATAACATTAATTTAATAGAATGTAAAATTGTAAGGAACTGAACATAAAAAATAGATATACTAGTTTAATTAAACAAAAATTCAGATCTTTATATTAATAATTATATCATTGGAAAATATTTAAAGAGTTTTGGGTCATAACTCTTAAATAAAAAACCCATATATACAAACAAATTGGAAACTTGTAATATATATTCGTTTTGTCAATAATATAAAAATTTCAAAATAAAACATGTATTTAGTTAATGAAAAATATATATGATTTTATAATAAAGTTATTATACTCTTTTTATAATCCATAAACATGTGGAAAAAAATCTTAAAATATTGGATGATCACAATAAAATATTAAGTGACATAGAATGATAGAATGAAACTGATAGCCAATGAATTCCTATAATTATATTCCTTTATCAATATATAATAAGGTCTCAATATAAAAAAACATAATACCCTTTAAATCACAATTCCTTCCCAAATTACATCATAAATCATTTCATAAGAAATCATACATGAAAAATAAAATTTTCAAATGTTTCATTGATGTCATGAAAATTTTTAATTTTTCTATAAGGTTATAATTTTGACCCATAAAAAGTAGCTTATAAACCCCTTTAAACATAAGATCAATATAATATCATGATAAATAATAACACATCTATATAAAAATATTGAAATAATAGATAAAACATATAGATTACTTCATATATCATTTCCATATAACTATTACAATCACTCTTACAAGTGGAATGACCATATGGTCAACTTCCTTAGAAAATGCATTGGAATTCTGTCACGGATTAACATATCATTATTTTTTCAGGGAACCCCATATCAATGGATAATAACATGACCATACATAACTGGTTTATAATGGAACCAAACATCATCAAAACAATTTACATGAAGAATAACATAATAAAAAACACATAAAAGATTGAAATTTCTCACATTACACACATAAAAATATTATATAAAACCATAAGAAAACATTTTCATATATTTAAATATATATTATATTTTAAAAAAATTGATAATAAATATAATATAGGTATATAAGGTTTTTTAAATAAAAACTTACTGATTGTAAAGGAACAAAAAACATACAACGATTTTTATGGTGGGAAAAAACATTATTTCCATATAATAAAAAAATAATCCATGAAAACTATGAATATATATGAAAATTGATGGTATGAAGCACTCCTAAAATACTATAGTTCTATAATTTTGAATAGTTATACCATTGTTATAAAAAATATGACCAAAGAGATAAATTTTTTCTATACAAAATTCACACTTATTAAATGTTCCATATAGATTATTTTCATTTAATGTTCAAAAAAACACTTCTGTTTATTTCATGATCCTCATGAATTTTATAATACACCAATATATCATCAATAAATGTAACAAACAAGTTTATCCCAAAAATCATAAGAAGAAACTACTATTTAAATCCAGAAATATAGATATTATATTTGAAAATCAAAAGATTGCAACTACAATCTCATATTACCTATATGTAGTCTAAAATTTAGACATTAGAATATCAACCTCTTTCACTATAAACTGATGGGGCCTCAACTGAATATAAATATTTTAAATGTATTGAAATCAATATATTTGATCTGAAAAATCATCAATAAGAGGAAAATGGTGTTTGTTCTTATTAGTAATTTTATTCAAGGAGAAATAATAAATTGAATACTCATTAAACCATGTTTCTTCCTAATAAACAAAATAGGAACACCCCAAGGTGAAGACAATGGAAGATTGAAATTATTATTGAGAAAATTATAAAATTTATTTCTCAATTCATAATGATCTAAAAGATCCATTTGATAATGGAATTTTGAAATAGCCTTCACATTACATACTAAGTCAATAGTAAACTCATCCTCTTGATTAGAAATAACAGCCGGTAAATCATCCATAAATACTATCTAAGTAGTCATTAAATATTGGTATATCAATAATAATAAGAATTGTTCTATTTTCAACAATATATAAAAAATATGGATCACTTCCATTTCTAATTAATTTATTATCTTCCTGATATGTTATAAATTGCGTGAAATAATTAATCCAAACATGAAGGGCTCTATAAATCTATCAAAGAATAATAAAATGAATGTAAATCTATACCCAAAATATTATCATTCTCTACCATGGGTAGTTCAATATTATTTCTTTGCAATACTATTCCCCATATAATATACTTATTATAAATAATGGTTTCTTTAATACTTCGACATAGAGTTTTCACCAAAATTTCTATCATACTTTCTTGAACCGTTATTCCCAATTTACAAGAAAACTTTACAGAAATGAAATAATTCTATGAGATAGAGTAAAATATGGTATTGACATAATTTGAATAAAATACTCACATACCATTCACAAGTTCATTTGATTTCCCAATATCAACCATAGTAGTGTCAAGAAAAATTCCACACCCTTTTTCTTTTGAGGTTGATAATTTCTAGCCAATTTTACAAAATTTGGGGAAAAATATAATAAATTAGAAATATTTGAAATTAATCCATCATATCAACGTATTTTTTTTTATTTTTATGATTTTCTTATATGAATTCATGATCCATATTCTAAAACATTCTACACTAAAATATTTTTCTAAGTATCATCAAGTATTCCCATTCATTATTGTTAACACACTATTCAATAGATGGGATGTTTATTTTATCAACTACATGTTTATTTTATGATTCTTCCACATTTTTTCCATATATTCCTTTTCTTCTTCTTTTTACTAGGGAATACATGGTCCTCGACTATCTCTATCATTATCAACACAACTCATAGAACTATTTCCTCATAAATTTTAAAAATATTGGAAGTGAATGCCCTTTAATATCCTAACTAAAATATGGAGTAAAACCTATTAATATTAAAATATTGATCCGAGATAAAATTTGTTATGTTACTTACAATATGATTGAGGTTTTCTTTATACATATCCACCAAATCATCCATATTTTTTCTCAATTCCAAAAAATTATTTTCCATCCAAAGTCGTAGAGTCATTGGAATATATTTTTCAATGAAAATATTCTAATTTTAATCCTCTTTTAAATTATAAATATATTCACATTATATAGTATTTTAAAACATTTTACACTATTTATCAACTTCACCGTGAAAATTTTTAAATGGATCACTCACATTTTGGTGCTCCAAACATCCCATGCCATTGAATAACATATCGAAAGATGTACTCCATTGTTCCTCTACCACTGTGTCAGAATATCCGTTGAATGAGAAGGTGTATTGTATCATAAAATGATCAACTATAATCATGTTTTAAAATAGAAGATATGTATTCTCTCTCATGTGAATACCACTAATATTTATAGCCAATTTCAAGTGATTCATTGATGTAACAAACTACTCAATTACAATTCCAACCATTTCTAATTTCTAATTAGGAATGACAATATCCCCTTGTTGCTTTTTTATTTCAGCATCCTCATTTTCTCTAGATAAAACAATTATAAATAGACATAGTTTAGATTAAGAATCATTTCAATATTCATATTCATTATCATTTTAACATAACCATCCATTAAAAACTTTTAATGGAATTATATTAATATTATCATACGGTATAAATCTATCTAAACTATGCACTGATACCAAATTAAATGAACTATCCTTAAATGTAATATATTCTTATGAATTTTACTTCATTTCACATTATTATATTCAAAAATAACTTTTAGGATTAGTGTTTTTGAGATTATGATCAAAACTTCGACATAAAAAACACAAATATATACAAAGTGAATACTTCTGATTTTTATCATTTTTTCAAATGAAATGGAAATTTTATAATGAAATGTATTTTTTGAATGAAAAAGAATTATAACATAGAAAATTACTTATTTTATTCCCTTAACCAACCTTAAAAACATTGAAACACACTTTAAAATGTATGGTGATCACATAAAATCATGATATGGAACATAAAAATTAAATACATAAACCATTAGTCCATCAATACTTATAAAAATATTAATTTTCCAAAAAAAAAATTTGGCTCAAACTAAAAATAATTAGACATAGTAAATAACCTTTTCTGCCAAATTATTTCATAAAACATTCCATTATAAATTGTAAAGGAGAAAATAAAACTCATAAATTTTTCTTTTCAATAATTAAAACAAATAAAAAAATTCATAAAGTTATACTTTTCAGCTATTAAAAAGTATCATATAAGACTATTTAAGAATAAGATCAATATTTTACCTTGATAAATCATAATACTTCAATAAAACCCAAGGGGGGTCATAAATAAAACATATAGGATACTTCGGACATTAGTTAAAAATCCCGGATATAATCAATTTTACAAATGGAATGACTATTGGGTCAGCTTCTATACCAAATGTTTTGTAGGGCTATCCAGAACCCACCTATCCTTGTATCACCCGGAAATCACCCATCATAAGATTATAATGTTTCCATACAAGATTTGTTTATAAATGAGAATCCTATCATTATAAAAATCCGAATTAAATATAATATAATCAAACCCCATATAAGCTTACAATTTTTGACATTACACTCATTAACATATTATTTTTATCTCTAATTAGTCATTTCCAAATATTAAAATATACATTCAAATTTAATTTTTTAAATAAAATAATGTTGAAAATGTGGGGTTTTTTTAAGAAAATTTGATATCTTATAATGGAATCCAAACACAAAATAATGACTATGGTGATGGGAAAATTAAATGTTTTCCTATACATTATTTTAGAACATTCATTCTGTATTTTTATAAATAATGATATAATTTTTAGTAAAAATATTAATTTTGAATAAATTTGAATGGAGATAAAAAGAGGAAACATGTTCCATAATAATACTTATATTTATATATAAATACATCTATAAAATAATTTTCTAAAAATGGACATGGAATAAAATGTAATGTATAAGGGAAACATTAAAAGTTTATTTTAAAATAAATTCCCCTAATATGAAAATTAATCATCATGAATTTTATTTATATTGATGAATAATAAATTTATGTAAATTATTTAGATTTTTTATTACCAATTTTAGTTTTATTATTCCACTAATTTTATTATTACCATGTTATAAAAATTACATAATCATTTTAGTTCTCATATGTTTTATTTATGATATTTGGTTCCTAAGTGAAAAATAAATTCCATGAGTTAAATATGGTCGAAGAGCCCTTATTATACCATATCTAGATTAATTAACTTGACATAATTAACCTTCTAATATATCAAATATACAATAAAATATTACCCTTATATAAGTTGTGGAAAATGTAAAATGTTATAATGATGGAAAGAACATAAGCATTATTTAATTTTATTATAATGATTATTTTTAAATAAAAAAAAATTATTCATTGAAATTTATATATATATATAATACATGTGATGTGATGATGAAAAACAAATCATATCACTTTATAAAGGTGATAGTTTACACATACACATGAATGAAATCATATTTTTTCGTAAATAGAATTGTATGAAGTTAAATGATATATTTTAATTTTATAATGATAAAAATATCAAAAATATCATATATATAAATGAATTAAATCTCTCTAATAAATCTGTTTGATTTGTTGAAGGAAAAATAAAATTTCATCGGTTCATAAGGTGTTAGTCCTCAATAAACACGAATGATGGGTTGGTTTCCCATTTGATGGAAGAGGATATGAATATTTGTTATGACAATAACATTATAAAATAATAGTATATTTATGATACATTTTTAAATATTTTTTATAATTGAAGTATATTATATGGTGTTGTAAGAATAAATAAAACTAGAATATGTGGTTAAAACTTTACATCTTATTTGGAAAATATATTTTCCATAACACCTTTTGTAATATACGATTGGTATTGGGACCAAAATAATTACTCAAAAACATGTTTATATATGTTAAGAATATATTTTGGTAGATATTGTAAAAACCAAAATGGTTTTTATGTCTAACAAAATGAGATAATGGGGTACCCTTTTATAAGATTGGCGAAAGACAATCTTTGAATTTTTTAAAAAATATTAACTTAATATAAATAAATTTTGATAGCAATAATGATAAAAAATTATAATATTATTATATAAGAAGATTATTATTATAAAAACTAACATCCAATAATTTTGGGGCATGTTTAGGTCACAAATTCACCCTTATTATTTGGTTTTATGACCCAATTGAATCTTTTCACACTTATCGTCGCAAAAATGTTTTTTACTCATTAAGGTATGTGATAAAAAATTTAAATGAAAATAAATCCCAAAACTGAATCATGGATTATATTTTTAACCATATTCTTATAAATTAACTGATGAAATTTTTTATTAATTATATATGATTTAATATAATCTTATTTCAGTAAAACATAATTGTTTTCAATTTTAGAACTATTTATTTACATTGACTTTTATAACATCAAAAAAATTAAATTCATATAAAATATTTGTATAAATCCATTAAATGTTATATTAATATATAAAATTATCATGTATTATTACTTCTTTTAAAATTTAAAGATATTAATATTTTTATTTGGTTTTTTTTCAATAATTGAATAATTTCTATGTAAATGTTAGGTAAGAATTTAAGATAATTATTTATTTAATAAAAATTATAAATAAATATCCATGATGAATATAAATAAATTATATTTAAAAATAAAATTTATAACAGAATATATCCTCTATATATACATCGGTTTAAAAAATTTATGTTATTAAAAACAATAGTTCGATATTTTTTTACTTTTCATTAAATAAAGTATAATATTAGTTATAAAAGAAAACAAATAGAAACTAACATCCATATATTATAAATTTATATAAATATACAAGAAATATAGTCATATAATAAAATTTATGCATGTGATAGGGTAATTTAATAGACCTTATAATTTCATTGTTAATTTTAATTAACTAATAAACCCTTTACCACTGTAACAGAATTACTAAGGTAACTATTCATATTGACCAAAAACAAAAGGGACATACTGAAAAAAAACCCTTATAATTCCTAATATAGAAATAAATAGTTAATTTTTGAGACATGGAACTGTTACAATTTAATTTGATAGTAAACTATGAAAACATGATGAAAACTGTTTTTTAGAAAATTTGTTTTCTACGTATAGAATTGGTTTTATACAAAATTCTTGTTTAAACTTGAACGAAAACACTATAAAGGAATTTCTTTAATAAAAATAATATAATTAATTTTTAAAACTATTAAAATATATAATTTTAAATTTTAAATAGTTTTATTAATTGTTTTAAAAAAACCCTATTTTTTATAAAAATCATGTTTTTTACGCATATGACTCTTTCACATATATCAATATCAACAGCTTCAAATGAACAAGTACCAAGATCTTACATTTAAATATAATTTTTTTAAACCTCTTTGTTAATATTTATGGGACTATTTCTCCCTCTACGTTAATAAAATTCAATCCACAACGGTAGATTGTTTACACAATCACTCATCCAAAAAAAACATGGTGAACCAAAAGTTTTTTCCAAGGTTCTTCAAATATCTATAGAACCTATTCCTTGATAAATTGTATGAAATATAATTCATTAATAAAATATATCCCTGTTTTATGTCATCTCACGCTTATTATTAATTTATAACATATTACCTGATAACATTATTTTCCGATCTTAAGTGTTGCAAAAGATTATTTGAGAGATCTATGCAACTCTTATTGTCACAACCAGACTATAATGGTTTCTTTAAAACTAATTTAATATTAGTCAATTATAATTGAATACCTTTCATTTTTCTATAATAATTTGTTGTTGTTATGTAATTATCTATAGGTTTACTCTTTCTAACTAAAAGTTTTATCATGTTATTCCCTCTTACACGCATCTAACTAAAGAAGAAATTTCCATGAGAGTTTGACATTATATTATTATAATGTCCTACCCAATTTTCATATATAAATCCATGAAACTATAAATCAGAGATAATTATACATAAAAATACATCACCAAGTGTTCCATAAAAATATATTTGAATCGTGCTGAATACTATCAAGTGACATTAATTTTGATCAATCTAAACTATAACACAAAAAGTCACTAAAAATATTTTTTTTCTTGAAGTTGTGAGGTAGATTTAGGTACTAAAAATTTCTATAAATAAATTTTTTAATACTTTTCAACCACATAATTGGTTATTATTTTACCAATAGCTGTGCTATTGGAATCCACCATTGGATTAACTATTTAATAAAATTCCAATAATTTTTTGAATTTTTTCTATGAGATATAAAAATTTAATCAACTCTTCTAAACTATTCGATCCTATGAAATAATTCACCTATTGAAAATATTATTTCTCAAAATTATATACTATGTTTTTCAAATTTAATCATAAAGGTCTTCTTGATAACATTGAAAATGAAAATCAACTATATGTATCATAAAAATAATAGTACATATTAGGTCTACTTCAACATGTATATAGTTTTCAACCATTCCTTTTGAAAAAATTCGATTATTCATGAATCCAACTAGTTTAGAGTATCATGACCTTGGGTATAGTTTCAAGGTATATAATTGTTTCTTCAATATTTCTACTATGATACAATTTTTATTAATATTAGAACCTAAAAGATTCTTAATAAAAGATTCTTATTAAATATCTCTATTAGGGAATGAAATATTCAACAACATATTATATAATCTTTATTCTATGTGATTTTGAATATCCTATAGAATAATTATAGATTTTAATCATTTAAATAGTGAAAATATTTTTTCAAAATAAATTCCCTCCATTAGAGAGAAGATATTTCAAACCACTTGGTCTTTAATCCTTAACACTTAAAATTTCTCATTGTGTTTATTTCTAGAACCGCACATCATTCCAACAATATTTTCATTATTTGGAATTTTTAGAATCTCATAGGTAGATTTCATTTTATTTTTATGTATCTATCCATTCAAATTAAATTTAACTCTTCATATTAACCCACATTGGAAATTGATTATAGTTCAACTTGTGAAATGATAGGTGTTTGATTCTCAATTTCCTTATTCTACCAGTCCAGAATAGTGCATCATAATTACCTATTATATTTTCAACATCAATATGTTTAATCATCCTTAGATTCCTTATTATAATTTTTAGTATCTTTTTCATTATCCTAATTATGAAATAAATTGACTACCTCAAAATTATTCACATTATCTTTTTATTAAATTTCTTGGTTTTCTAACATCTTCTCAATTCTAGACTCTATGATGTCATTCATTACATTAGTCGAACATCCTATATTTTACAGGTTATCTAAAAATGTGAAATCACCACATTTAATGTGTATATACTGCCTTTTTTACAAAAACATGAATCAATATTTTTTAGTAAGGTAATCTATTAACATTCCTTTATCATATTTTCCTTCAAAATTTCCTATATTCTTGAATTTTATTTTAGTAAAACAATAACTTTTAAAAATATTAAATTATTTAATAGTTGAATTTATATTAAAACTTATTTTTAAATATGTTCTAATTTTATTTTTTCTCATAATAGATCTATTATAAATATTGACAATAGTACATATATGATCTCTCTTAAATATAATTGAATGTTTATTATTGATTAATGTTATTCTTTTAATTTCAACATTGATTCTATTTTCCCATAAACTATCCCATTTATTGTGGTGTTTAGGCATAAATGAATTGTTTTTTATTCCATTCTTTAGGATATATTTTTCCAATGATTTTTTTGGAAAATTCCCTTCCATTATCTATTATTATATTTAAAATGTATACTCCTATATCTATCTCAAAAGTTTTTCTATAGATTTTAAACATGTTTACCACATCATACATCTGTTTAAGCGATATAAATTTATTTATCAAAGTGAAATAATCAACAACGGTAATGAAATAAAATTTACCTCTTGTAGATTGATTCCTAATTGGGACAAACAATTATTAATGAATGAGTTCATGTATCCTTTTTGATAGTATCTATACTCTTCTATAAGGATTTTAGGATATATTTCCCTTTTTAATATTTTCAAAATTACCACATTAAGGTTTAATGTTGGGAAGATCTCGTACCAAGCCATGATTTCACGATCTACATAGAATCATTTGGAATAGGTGATAAGTATCAAGTACCATAATTCATTTTCCTATCTTCCACTCAAGTTGCACTATTTTGTTAGTTAATTAATTTATAAAAACGTTTCATTATTTCTTTCTTGTCCTATAATAACACTTCTATATTAAGTATTTTTTAGGACATAAGAATATCTCTCAAATATATGTTTCTTTCCTTCATCACAATATTGTATAAACCTCATATGATAGTTCTTAAAACCTTTCAAAATATGAATTTACATTCATATTAACTTATATTAATACATATTAGTTGAGGGAATTTCATTAATTCAACAAAAAATATCTTCACAATAAGACACAACCCTTCCATCATGGTCTTTAATGTTTTTTAAAAGGCTTATATCACATGACTTGTCTAAAGAACAACCATTGTCTAAGATCTATGTATTTCCTATATTATATTCCATCAAAGAATCATGAACAATAAAGGATACTTAATAATGACCTACCATTAGATTTCAATTACCTTTATCATTTTAATGAATTGTTCCTTGTAAACTAATTTTGAAATCATCTTCTCTATTACCAAGATTTTCATATCTTCCACATACATTATCTATACATCAACATCCATTTTGTATTGTTGAATCAAATTATTCCTTGTGATATGATTATTTATTATTTTAATTCATCATCATATTAATATATTTTATTTCCATTTTTACATATATTCATCCTAGAAGAGGTATATTGTGTTATATTAATATTCCTTATTACCAAAAAATAGCAAACCACACAAAGTGCCCACTAAACCAGGATATTCCATTGTATTAATTTTTATATCCATATTTTTATGGTGATTGGACTAACACAAGTGTATATTGTTTCTTAATTAGATAGATTTAATTTATATTGTATTTTTTCTCTTAGTTATGTATAATAGATAACCTCACTTCACCTCTCTTGGACCATACAATACTGAAATTTCGAATATGACCAAAAATGGTTATGTAAGACAAAATCACACATAGATTTAATTGATTGTGATTTTACTCAATGTGATTTCACAATTTCCATAGTGTTTTATAACTCTTCAATGATCTATGAAAATTTTATTTAGGCATATGTTATCTTCTTCAATGATTTTTTAGACTCAGAAAATTTGTATTTATTCATGAGAAGATCCTTATCTTTTTTTTAGTTTTTACTTAAGACCATTAAGGATATTATAACATTCTATATATGGGATCTTTAAAATTTAAATAAATTTAATATATAAATTTTAAATTGTAGAAAATAATTCATAAACATTAGATTACACTTCCACCTAATTCATCAAGAATCTATCTTCTTTCTTGATTTTTTTATCACTATGAATACAACATGTTTAGATTTCTATATATATTCCATGTATGAAAATTCATCTTCACAACCTTTACAGTAAGAATACTAATTATTTATAAAAATATAATCCATTAAATTTGTGAACTTATTGTTTTTTATTTATCTAATTGTTTAAAGGATGATACATTACGCACTTTATCCTTTAATTCAAGGTCTCTACTTCTTCCTTCTAGAAACTTCTTATTTTTTACAAATATTTTTTATAATAATTTTATATGTTGACCTCATCTCTTATTTTGACAATTATCAACTATAATATCATACTATACACATTTCTACATAGAAAAATAAAGGGAAAATTTCACAATATTCGGAAAATTAGGGTATTTGAGTGGGATTTTATTTTATACCTTATCATTCTGTTCCTAATGTTACTCATGATATGTGAAATGATTATTTTATGTTCATCATCTTTCTATTATTACCAATATGAGTCACATTGTTCATAAACTTATACTTTATTTATTTTTATCTTCCTCAAGGCTGGAAATTTTATTTTATATTTTTTTTTCTTTTCAAGTGATGGTTGTTTTTTTATTTAATATGTTGTAAGGATTTTGTGAATCTCATCAAGGGAATGATCATATCGATATTGTAGAGATAATATTATTGTATATAATCTATCCTAAATGTTTCATATAAATTTCCATGAAATATTTGTGTGATTCAACTTCATAAAAAATCCTCTTATGTTATTAATAATTTTATTCACACTTGTAAATGATTCATCAATGTTTTCATCCTTATTCATCATGATGTATTCAAAATAACTTCTCTAAGTTTATATTTTTTCTTCTTTGAAATTAAAATCTCTTTTAATGTCAATCTCAAAATTTTCTCATTTTCTATTGGATTTTGAAAACCCATACCCATTGTGTAAACATTATTATATTATGATATTAAAATTTAATTTCATGTCCTCCCATCTATCTCAAATTTTCTTTTACTAATAAAAGTTATTTGATTTTTTTTCAATTAGAGGGAAAATATCTATATCTATACCAATAACTTCGTATAGATATGATAAAAGATATGGAATCATATTATCCTCCCTGAGAAGTTAATTCTTATCATTGGTGGTTGAAATTGATATAATAGTAAACGAGTCTATATTATTTATCATAAAGAAGTGAGGGATATGAAAGAGAGAAGACAACTCTTATAAAAAAATTATTCCCCTAATAAAAAATTCACCACTCTAAAGTTAGGATAATTTAGTAGTATACCTCAATTACAATTTATTTTTATGTAGGAATAAATATATACTGATAGTAATGAGCCGATCATATTTGTATATTTACTCATCATTATCAATACGAAATGGACAAGCAAGTAGGACAAGGTGCATATAATGTTTACATAGTTCGTACCCATTGTGTGTTCCTACCCCTTACTGTGTTTAAATAAAAAAAATTTACATACATACCACAAATGTATTTGATCAAATACAAGTTGATAGTTTATATATCATTATATATCATTATTTATCAGCATATCACCACCTTTTAAACATCCTACCCTTTTAGAAGTGATCATAATGATAATAGAATGATTTCATTTAGAATTTTTTTCTCAAAAAATGTTGATTATCTTCACCATTATGATTCAAGTATAGAGATAATAGTGTGATCACTCAGTATAAAATCATATGATGGTTTTATCTTCATTACCTGGATTATGTTTTGATTCCATTGAATCATTGAGTTGAAATAGATGATGATAATCACTTGTAAGATTCAACATTACATATTAATATTCTTATCCTAGTCACTTACTCACATGAATAGATTATTTATTCCCCTTTACCATCGTAATTTAAATGTTATCCATTAATATAAATCAATTTTCTAGTAAGGTTGTGAATTAATTAAATTCTTCCATTTCATATACTAACATTTTTATATGACAAGATGTCTCAACCATACTAAAAAAAGATTAATCAGTATTAGATTATTTTGTCAATACTTGTCTATATTTTTTAAAACTCATTCAAAACAATCACATGGGTACACTACCCCATGTTCATATATAAATTCCAAAGAAAAAATTATATTCTTCCCTGGGAAACATAAATATCCAATTATTTTTCATAAATATGGTTAGTCTCAATTTCCATTCAAATTTTATGCACACCTAGTATGACTGAGTAATTTAATTTATAATCATTACATTTTATTCAATCAACTTGATGTTTGAAGTAAATACTTATATCAAAAACATGTATCAAAATGATTTTTTATAAAAGACCTAAAACATTCAAATCTCATAGGCTAAATATTGTAAATATTTCAAATGATTGTAAGAACTATGGATTGGGGAAAAAATAATCACAATTATATATATGTTATTATTTGTAATCTAATTAATTAACTTTTCTTTTAATTCATCACATCCAACTAATCTCATGTTTGATCTTTTTCACAGAATGGATATTACTAATTTATAATACTAATTCATTACAAATTTACTTTTGATGTTTTTGACACTGGAGAACATCTTTAGTATCACCTGATATTAAATTTTTTTTAGAATATTAACATTATAGAGTCTTGATTTTCCCCAATTTAAAACATTTTATTCCATATACTTCTCATAACCTATATCAATTATTATAAATTTCTATAAAATTGTTTCAACATAGAGGAAAATATCATATATTCTTCAATCATATGATATTTCACTTAGGTAGTGGACCTATAACATAATTCCCTTAAACAAATTTCACGCATAAAGACATTATATCAAACATAGATCACTTGTAATATAATGTTAGTCTACCACATACCTAATAATATAATTTACATATGTTGTATCATAGTGAAAAATTATTTCTATTGATTCTCAAAAAGATGAATTATCATTCCAGGATCATATTTTTTTTATAATCTATATATATGTGGATTTTAAATATCACTTTTCATATGAAGTGAACCACAGAATGATATTCATGTAAAAATATCCAAATTCATTGTTTTGATTATTTATTCATAGAAACCCCTCAATAAACCATCAAAAATCATAACTGGGAAACTCAAACCTTATTGAAAAAATTCCAAACATCTCAACAAAATAAAATACATATTTTATTCTCTTAAAAAATATTGAAAACAAATTTAAATTGAAAAAATAAAAATTCTATAAGTTCACATCATTATCCCATATTATAGGTCTATTATAAAAGGATACATATTCAAGTCATCGCATGTCTTAAAATAGATCAGTGGGTTAGATGGCGTAATGTCACAATAATCCCACTCCACAGCAAGGAAAAGGGTGACTATAAATATGATTATCTATAAAATCAAATCACCATTAAAATCTGAATGTATTATATTATATCAAATAATAAAGGAGAGTTGTATACATAATAATTAATAAGTAATCATCTCCCAATTATTTATATAATACATATTGTGTACAAACCCATATCTTACTACTTTGAAAACAATTTCTTAACTCCCTAGACCATAAAAAGGTAATTATAATACCTTGGTAGATAAATGTTTTATTTAATTTCATATAATAACAAATCATAATATAGAACACATAAAATTCCTCATTTTATTATGTGGTTAAGTTATGAGAAGAAACTCAATGCAATTCAACTATGTTCCATGATGATATCCTAGACATCTGAATTTTTTTCAAAAACATTTCAAAACATCAATCATTAATGTTAATTAAATTATTCACTATTAAATACCTATTAATCAAATCCTTCATTTGGAGATTTTATTCCTTTTATTAATTTTTTATTATTATTAGGGAATGAAATACCTTATCAGTTATATTCCATCACATTGTCTCTCATTTTTATTTATTATAATTACTCATGTATTAATCCTCTACCATTGAAATATTTCATCAATATTTATTAGTTATAATATATTTCATGATTTGATATCAATGACCAATTTTAGATCATTCAATTATCTCATATTATTTCGTTCATGATAGATATTGCATCATTACATCAATGTCTTAATGTAACACTTTTAATTTAACTATTCATATAAATGACTCTTAATTATTTGAACATCAGATAATCCCCTCTAGTTGCGTTAATAAATATTATTCATTTATATTGACTTCAATGTCTTTATCCATTTTTATCACATATGATCATTAAATAAAATTCATAATTTCATAATAAATTCATAACCTTTGAAAATTTTTTAAACATGTTTTATGATAAGTCATTATAATGTTTAATGATTCACATTATTTTATTTTGACCAAATTATCATAGTTCTTGGGTAATCAACATGGATTAGTCATCACCTATAATTGTAATGAAACTCATACATGATGGTAATTCAATATCCTAAATTAAGCCTCATTAATTTTTTATAATATATTATTATTATTTTATAATAATATTATTTAAATTTTAACATAAGAAATACTTTTATCCTATTAATCATATTACAATTCCACTAAATTCATTTCACACTGGAATATTATATCTTGAGATAGATTATAATAAATCAATTTAAATCCACTTTTATTGATGTTAAATTATTATAGAAAAAATACCAATAATTTTCAATTTAATTTCGTTAAAATAACACGATTAAACAACCAAATATATTTAAAATAACTTAAAAATTGTTATATTTGGCCTGGGATATCACAAGGAGTCCAATAAAATAGTTTGTTTACAAATTGGACATTCCGCATACACTTAATTATAGGATGAGTGTTTATTATATCATGGTATGAAACATAGAACCCTTATACAATCTTGAGTGATGCCTTGTCCATTAAATATCTTTATTTATGCTTTGAAACATGATTTTTGGATCAGATCTCATATATTCATTCATGTATCAAGTATCCCATGTCGCCCTTGGGACATCTGTGGTAATCAGATATAATGACAAGATGGTCAAATCCTCACCACATTTCACCTTATCTCACAGATCTTCCCACTTTCCATATACATCTAATTATTATATAAAAAATAGATTTTTTTATGTATGATATTGCCATGTAACCTTGAGTTATGGATCAAGTGGTATATCTTGGGCCATTTTATCAAATTATTGGATGGACTCTTGAAATTTATTTTCACATCCAGGACCTCACCAACATAAATATTTATAGGGTTTTCTATCTCACCCACATCGATTGGATCATTGATTGTATATCTTTCATCACATTAATGGGATTTATCACTGACATAACTCATTTATGTCCCCCAAAAACAAGGGTTGATAAAATATAACTATCATTTATTTATACCAAAATTAATTTAGTGGTAGATTTTGAAATCTTGGTTTTAGATACATGTTCTATTTATTGTGATTTTGTCTCTAATTTCATAAAATAATAGAGATATAGGTAAATTTGTGTACCTTTCTATCAAGATTCTCTACTAAATTAAATAACTAATTTACGTCATCTAAAATGGGTTAGAACAATTTTTATTGGGTACCTTGCAATAGTTTATTTTATATTTCATTTATTAATGAAAACATTTATCAATAGTGTCACAAATATGACCTTAATTGTTTGCACTAATATATATTGATGTCTAGGAATCAATATTTGAAGAATTTAAGGTTTTCAAATTTTGTGAAATATAAGGAAAATAATTCCTAAATTTCATAATCAAATTTAATGGAATTTTTTTTAGAGATAGATGACTTTATTCAAATAAATTATGTATCAACATAAATAACCGTACCGATTCACCTTTATATAATTTTTCCAAAAAAATAAGACCTCTAATGGGATTTCTAAATAATGTATACATCCTCTATAAACCATATATTTCCCACATTTCTTATCAAATGTAAAAATAATTGGAGGATCTATATCATGATTTAATTTATTAAATATAATATTTTTTAATTAACTAAAATGCATTTTCATCACTAAAAACCAACTCAAAAACATTACCAAGATATTTCACTAGGGTAAACCACCATTATGAACTCCTTATCAAAATCTATTCATCAATCAATCACCCTTATTATATGTTATTTTTTGTTTTTTATTATTTAAATCAGAAATTATTTTTTCTAATTTGAAACTCTTATGACGGAGAACCAATTCACAAAACAACTTTGTTAATTTGAAATAAATCATAATAAATTCAATGATTCTTAAGGAAAAATTAAATTTTACACATTAGTATTATATCACTTGAATGAATGAAAATTATATTACATCCACCCCTTCCTAAAAAAATTCATACTTCAACGGAAAAAAACCATTGGTTTTTGGATCGACACATACATCCACCAATCATTTTAAAAATGTATGTGAATATTTTTATTCATTTTTGTTTTCGGAAATATTTTGATAATTTATTATCATTATCGAATATTAAATATTTAAAAATGAATTAATAATATATATATAAAGGATGAAAAGAAACTATAAGAGAAATAAAAAAATTAAATGATTTTATATCCATTATTATTAATATGAATGAATAAATTATAAATATATTGAATTTTCATCATAGCTCAATCACTACATTATACAGATAAGAAATTCATCCATTATTATAATTCATGATCACCACATGAACCTTTGCAATGTATCCTCATATGTTATTTTTTAAATCAAATTGGAAAATCTTTAACTCATAGAGTCCTTTCCAACATTTTTTAGAGGCTTCATGAATCAATCATATGTTATCATTATAAACATATTTTCAAAATATCCCATTCAACGTCTCTTTAAAATATCTCAACATTCGTTCTTAAAAATTAAATGAATAAATCGGATGGATATAAATTCCTCGGATCAATGAATTATATGAATCATATCATGATCTGGTGTAAAAGTGGTAGCCAATTAGCCTTTGATTAGATGGATGATAACTAACTATGTAGCCCATGTTCATGAATCAAAGTGAAACATTACGTTAAATCTTCCAAAAATCATATCATAACAATCGGGTAGAGAATTATTTAACATGTAAAAATTAGTGAATGGTGTGAGGGAGGGAGTACTATGGGAATAAGGCTGTTTGATCTTCTGATTCAAACATCCCCCACATCAATGTTCCACCATGAAAATGAAATTTCTATGTTGATGATGATTTGAGGGCTAGAGGTTATTTAATTATGGTTTAATAGAAAGTAATTGCATATATTAACGGAGTTTAATATATCAGCTTAGTTGAGTGCATAACTTCATATGGGGAATACGTGTGGTATACCAAAAATTGATCATTATCTACACCATGCATGTGAGTGCATGGGGACTTTGTTTAAGACATAGAAAACATGTACCTGACTGTTATCTACATCCCATATCTCTTTGAGAAACTATAAGTTTGATTGAAAAAATATTGGTTTATCATATTGGTTTATGAATTTTTCTAAAAGATAATAAATATGTTTCAATAATAATAATAAAAATAATATGGATTGGTTTAAACATTAGATTAAGCATTTGTTCACCACTAGTTATAGGTTGTTCTGTAATGATGGGAAAATAACATATTAAACTATGAATCATTAATTCAAGAATGATGAGTTTGTTTGATGTTAATTGTATCAAATATTATTATTCCATGATAATAATATTTAGTGAGATATCCTTGAAATTTATGGAGGAGCATAAATTACTCACACGGATGACATACATTACCATGGGAGGAGGTAATTAGTCGATGTCGGTGACCTATTAGTTGTGATATTTTTTCATAGAAAATGATAGATATCCATTAACTTTAAAAATAATTATCCTAAAAATTTATGGGGACACTTATAGAAGATATAATATTCATTACAGAATATTTATTTTTTTCAATGACTAACTGGGAATATTAGTGATGTGAATCTTGAAATAAAATTTAGGGTTTCATTTTATGATTCATGATACAAAATATATTTATAATAGGACATGTCATAATGTAATTATAAGGGTTACTAATAAATTTCCACAACAAATATGAGAATGAAATTTTGAAGAGAAATAGTAATTATATTAAAATTATTGTTAATAATGGATCCCTATAGAGTTATTTGGATTATTTAAACATGTTCTTTTATATCATTTCATGATATATTTTATGATTAATTGATTTAGAATAATATTTTTCATTGAAAAGGATGGTATAATTTACTAGTGTTCGTATATATTAAATGAGATAAAAAAACTACATATCACTAATGATGAATTTCCCCCCTAATAATTATGATCCATAATAAAAGAATGATAAATATAAAATTAATTTTATATGATCAATGCGATATCAATACGAAATGATGATGTTGTATTTAAAATTTAATTCTGAAGATTCTTTATGATATTTTTTATAATGGATTGACATTGAATAGATATCAGAATGGATGTGCATGATTCTATCCCATTAACATGAACATAAATTACAAATTTATAAGTTATGTATCATTTATTTGGAGTATAATGAAATAAAATTCAATAAAAAATTATTTATTACTTATTTAACACTCACATTTAATGATCTTGGGAATAGATAATCCATTAAATATGATGTAGTAGATGGATTTCAGTATGGGGGTCAAATATGACTAATCGGAGGATCCATTATTATGATTTAGTTAATAGATTACATCTATTAACTTTAGGTAAATGTGATACATATTGAGATAGGTGGATATTTAATTTGATGGAATACGATGGGGAATCTCCTTTAAAATAATCATTGGTCCATGTTTGAGGTGAGATAATAGTGACCATACTTATTCTAACCCACTAAAATAGGTAGATACTTGAAATAACTTATACATGTATCTACCTCCACTCATCCACTAATTTGTGATGTGATATATTAGATGATTTCAATGGGATATGTTGAAATGGGAAATTACTCTACCAACTCTGGCATGGGATAGATTTAGATTGGTATTTCCTCTTGTAACCTAGTTTTGAGAAACTGTTTACTATTATGGGAATTAAGACAACTGTTTATGCATATTATTATATATTATAATGGAATGTGTTGTCTTTTTCATATCTACACATTACATATTGTTAAATCCTTGAAAAGTTTAGTAATAGTTTCCATTTATATAAACATAATGTTAAATAGCCTACATCACATGAAAATAAAAAGTAAAACAAACCACTACACAAAATATTAGGATCAAAATATTAATTTTTAAGATAAATTTATTCAAATAATGAAAAATGAACCAAAATTAATAAAGGTATAAGTGGAATAAATCTATAAGTAGTTAAAAGTACAAAAAACATAAAATATTTTTCATTATGGATTTCTATGAAGATCATAAATCTGATTGAAAATATCAATCTATGGAATAGAACTAGAAATATAATTTACATTTTAGAATGTGAAATATAGGATGAATATGAATATGATTGATATATTAATGATATATGACTGTTATATATGGTAATTTCACTTATCTATACATTGGAACTATATAACTACTGAAAACACCCGATTTAATTAGTGGGTATAAATATGGGTAATAGCCTTATGATATATATATGTAAAAAATAAAATGAAATGCAATAAATTAGTATATGTCATACATATGAGGATCATTTTTTAAACCATAGAAGGTAGGTATCTTTTTAAGGGTTTTATCTAGACTAAGATAGAGATAAAATCCAACAAGTACACCTTGAGTGAAATTTGTTATGGGAGGAGATAAATCTCAACTAATTGTCTCTAAGATCCACTCTTTTTAAATTACCACTTAGAGTAACCATTATACCTATCATATCCCAAGGTATTATATAGAAATCATGAGGGGTTATATATGAAGATGTTAATATGGTATAAATATGTATTTAGTAATGTTAAAAAAAATTATATATCAAAACTATTTTATATATTTATTGTTCTTAATTTTACATAAATCATATAATATTTTTTAATATGAATTAATTTTAAAATTATATTATTGAGGATAAATAATATATAATTTCATTTAAGGCATAAAATTTTATTTTAAAAAATCATTCATTTTAATTGTTTATGCAGTTTTATTATATAAAACTATAAATATTTGGGATTAAACATGGTAATTTATAATGTTAATATGGATAATATAAAAGGAATATTTTATTTCATATTTGATAATAAATAACTATAAGAATATTTATTATTTTAAAAATATATCTTTGTATAACAATGGTTTACATTATATATTATTTTTAAATTTAAAATTTAAATACATATTTTTATTAAATTGATTTTGAAAAAAAATAAATTTTAATTTTTTTATAATACTTAAATTATTATGTTATGATTAATTTTTTTTGAATGGAATTATTTTTAGGTGAATTTTACAATATAATATATTTGTAATTTCTGTGAATATTATGTCGTCCCACACATATTAGAATGACATAAAAATTTATGAAACATTTTTTCTGAGAAAATATATTTTTAGTATATAAAATTAATCATTTCTATAATTATGTTTAAATTAGAAACCTATATTTGGAAATTTTTAACCGATGTTATATTATTTTCCAAAAAAAAATTTATATTATAAATGATTTATTTTAAAATTAATTATTATCAATTCCAGAAATTTCATATTTTAAAAAGGATTTCATATTTTTTTATAATATTATAAAAATTAGTAGACAAGTTAAATTTCATATATAGTCTTAAAATAAGTGACTTTTGATAATGAACATGGTACCATGGTATAAATAAATAATTATAAAAAGTTAATTAAAGGGGGAATGTCCCAAAATATCTCAAAAAATAGTACCTGATTTGTGTGGATGAGAGGATTATTTACCAAGATCTATCCCCTCTAGATTATAATCAATTATTGAATCCTATTTCATTTTAATGTGACATGATTTTAATATAAAGTGGTGTGTATTTAAAAAAGGTCACCCGCTCTCACTTATAAATATCCCTTCATTAACCCACTTATCGTCACCCATAAATAATATTATCTCTATCAAATTATATGAAAACTCTCCCCAAATATCACTCTCTCTCGTGTTATAGAGGTTACAGTCTCACCAAAAGGCAATTCATTGAATGCTCAATGAGTTCTCTTGAGGATTAGAGTACAAACACTTAATCATAATTTTATTGTTTATATTCTATCCTTTCCACTATTAATCCCTCAAAATATAATTTACCAATGAATAAATATTGAAAAAAGTGAAATAATATATTTAAATTATAGTATGTTTCATGAGTAAACAAATCCATTTATCCTCCAAAAGATTTAAAAAAGAAAATGTCACTAGTGTTACATGAGGACTTCCACCTCTATAAACGATGTATTTCATTTTCATCCCCACATTTCATGGAATTTCATTAAATATATATTATTAATATATATATATGTCATCAAATGTTTTTTAAATTATGAAAAGGGTAAATTATCATTATAAAGTAATCCATGTATATCAAAAAAACTATAACGAACTTTGTTATAGATTTTTTTCTCATGAACAATGGGCATAGATTCCATAAAATTAATATGGGGATGAAAAAATAATTTAAAAATTAAAAAAAAATTTAAACATTGGAATGAATAACATTGTATAAAATAATTTATTGTATAGTTTTCATTATAAATCATGTGTGAAACTATCAAAATTCCAACATATGATGATGAAAATAAATATTCAATAGCTTATAGATGTATAATTTATTATTATAAATAAATAATTGAATATTTATTACATATGAATAAGGTTATTAAAAAAGTTATTATGATGATTATTTCAATATATAGAATTCTAAGGAACTTCCATGGATTTTGAAAGTAAATGTTAGGGCTATGTTGTCTAAATTTCAATTTCTCGAGGAATGTTCCCCAATAAGAATTGTGTTTTCATTCATATAGTGTAATTATTACCGCATTAATTTATTTTAACAATTTATTTCATATTATTATTTTTATTTAGATAATATGCCCATTTTATTTCATTCTATGGATTATGATTCAAAAACTACTAATATCATAAGGGTTTTGTCATGTCAATTTTTTTCTCAGAGACATATTTCATATTCACCACATGACTTTTTTTATGTTGTTTATATACCACCATGTTATGTATTTTATCCTTCCATTAATGTAATTAAATGGTATTCAAATTCCATAAAAGGATGGTATTTCATGGCCTATCGAATTCAAAGGATAGTAATGTTACAACAGACTTATTTAACACAAATTTCCTTCATTGAGTTTTAATTTTTCATCATGAATTTAATTATTATATTATTATTTTCTTCCAAATTCTAATTTTTATATGTTAAATTACATTAAAATCTAAGGAAAATGATTTTTTATTCAAAACATATCCATTTATGATGTTTTTTTATAAAAGTATAATATTGTTACGAATAATTCTAATCCTCTCAAATGATAACTTTCTCTTCCATGACCATATTATTTCATCCAGCAATTGTTATTATTTATTATTTTTAAATAATAATATGTACTATTTGTATAAATATTTATATTTATATTTAAAAAAATTAAATGGAAACATTATTAGTCATTTGAATGATATTATTTTCTATAAATAAATTTTAAAATATTGAAACGGTTTTTCCATTCATTAAAAAATATTTTATTTTCCAATATATATTTGTTGTAAAAACCATTATATTCTTTCCAAAATCGTGTTTTTTATTTTTTTTTTAAATTGTTATTGAATAAAAATTCATGTTACTATCTTGAAAAATGATTTATTTCTCATTGATTAATAACTTCATCTATTATAATAATGGTAAGAATTTTTTTTCTAAGAACAATTTGTAACTTAAAATAAAATTTTTCTCTATTCAACCAAGAGTTTTATCTCTTATAAATATATGATCAACGAATCACCCTCCCAATTTGATACATTATGTTTGTGAGATCATATATATATATATATAAATCTGACACTTGATTTCATTTTATGTGGTCCCACATGGAAATGATAAGGAAATTATCTTATTTTTTAGGGAACTTCATGGTATGATATATGATTTCATTTATATAGAACATGTATTTATGGATTATAATTATGGATAGGTGGGGTCATATATATGCATTCAATGGTATTCATATTGTTTTAAAATATCACAATATAGTAATATTGATAATGGACATGATGTGGTTAAATATGTGTATATTATATTCTACAGAATTGATTTTATTCTCCATATTCATAATATTATGAATAGACATGTTGCTACTAGCTCAAAATATTTAATCAAATTTATCTTAATTTTTTTTGTTCTCTATCTCAAAATAAATAATCATTAATACCATGTTTTCATGTTTTTTCCTTAATGAGTTTTTGAACTAACTTGTTCTTATGTTTTTCATTTCCTTATGTTATGAAGATTATTATTACATATGAGATTTCTATAATGTAATTCAATGCGTTTTAATTACTGATTAACATTTAATGTATTTTAAATGTATTTTTTTTATATAACTAGTCTCTAAAGTATCTAATACTTTGGGTTCATGGGTGTGATTTATCCTAATATAAAATGAATCATCATATAGTGTTATGTATAATACATGGATGTTTAAATTGGGTCACCTCATCTAGTATCAAGGTAGGGTTTCGATTTTTTTTTTTTGGATTGGCACTGGATAAAATTAGTGAATACCCTATGGATAATCCTTAATATAGGAAAAATTCTAAAATTATGGTAAGGAATACATTTTTTGATTCTTAGAAATATCATCCCTTTCTAGATACAAAAAATTGTATATGTTATATAGAAAATATAAACATAAGGTTAGTAACCCCAAAAATGGTTAGTTGGGTATTAACTCAATCTTCACACTGTGTAAAAAAATGGACCTAACCAGAGACCTATTTCTAAACTTCGAGGGTTATGATTTGGCTGATTCACATGAACTTTATGAACCATTATGAAGTATTTATGTTTAATTTGATTAAACAGTATATAATTTGTTATGTTATGAACCACAATAATTAAATAGTTGTAGGTAACCCATATTGAATCATAAAGGTCCATAGGCTGGGTTATGAATATCATTTATGAGTTAATTTTTCAATATTAAATATATAGTGTTTTATTGTATACATTTCATGATTTAACTATTAATATACCCCAAAATTATTTTTTTAAAGTAATGTATGAAATATAGAATAAACGAGTTCATAATGGTTTCCATGGACAATATGGTGACTACCCTAAAGAGTAACAAAATGTGATAGTAGTTTTGGTAAAAAAAATTATTGTTATTCGTGACCACAATTCTTTTTTTTAAGAAAATATATTTGAACATATTTAAATTGATCAACCACCTAAGGTAAAAGTATACTTTCATAAAT
This sequence comes from Viscum album, assembly GCA_963277665.1. Classification (NCBI taxonomy): domain Eukaryota; kingdom Viridiplantae; phylum Streptophyta; class Magnoliopsida; order Santalales; family Viscaceae; genus Viscum; species Viscum album. The sequence goes on from OY728126.1 coordinate 193,406,977, forward strand.
GTTAATGTGATAAATATTGTGAAGTAAGAGTATTCATTTTCTTATATATTAATAATATTGAAAGGATAATCCAAGGACATATAACAAATTAACTAAAATGTTTTTTCTTTGTGGTAAAGGAGGTCATTGAGAAACTAATAGATGTTGAGAAATGAAGATTTCATAACATAAGGTGGGGGAAAATATGTTCTTCCTATACTTCCACAGACAATTTAGTGTTTTAAATGTAGTGAGTTTGGGTATTCTTAAAATAGATTACCCAATACAAGGTATAATATAGAGAATATACCTCATCATCCACTAAGGTCTAGTGAATGAGGATGATCCTATATAATGACTAGCACTAAATTGGATTGTTATAATTAAGGGATATGGATCCCCCTCTTTATATTTTTTTATATCCGATTAGATTTCTATTATAGATACTCCATCATATTGAGGAGTTTCTCAATGAGCATAAAATCATCACCCAAATGATTATATGTAGAATTTTCATAGAACACCTCTAGTTGTATGATTTCCCATGTTCTTATTTTTGGTAATGTGCTTCATTTTTATATTTCTATTCTCAATTTAGATAAATTTGATGTGATTTTTTAAGGGAATTACTATCACCATACATATTCTATATTGATTACCAAAATAATTAAATCATATTTCATATTTCAAATCACCCTTTGATCATCTATTTTATTAATTATCACTATGAAACCTCTATAAAATAAATTAATCCCGGTATATTTTACACTATAGGAAAATAGAGAATTAAAATTAAAAATGTCACAACCCATGTCAACAAGATGATAATTTTTTTAGTAGTTCTTACTGATTATAATAATAAATATATGTGTTCTTCATCTAGTTTAGTGTTAGGATGTGTCACATAATAATATGTTTCCATAGTTGTGTATTAGTAAGGAAAAAGTACATTGGAAGAACATGTGTTGGCCTCTTGGGATATTCATTTGTATGATAAGTGGACTGGATGGGTAGGGAATGTGTTTTGCTTTGATGTAATAAAAGGGCTTATGGGAGACCCATGGGTTAAGATGACTAGGTTAATGACCCAAGGATGTCAGGTCATAGAAGATGGTAATAGAGCTGGTGCCCATAAAAAATGTAGTGGAACTTCCTATTTTTAAGGATTATTGTAAAAATGAAGGTTCCATTACTTATGTGTGGGACAGGGTAAACCCCACAGGAAAGTCAGGCATAAATGGATAAATGTTATTACACGTGTCAACATAGTGTACCTTTTTAAGGATCATAACCGATTAAAACATCATAGTTAATCATGCATGTCCTAGAATAGTGTCATAATGGATGACCTACAGGGATGTTTCTCAAGGTGTGTGTGTGTGTGAGTAAAAACCACACATGATGAAATTATGTTTATTTGTAGGGACACCCATTAGATTTATAGGTGACCACATTAGGTAATGTCATGTGGTGAGTTAAGAAGGCAACGAAGGTTTTAAAGGTGACCCATGGGGTTAGATGACAAGCTTCATGAATTGAGGAGGAAATTTTGGAAGATAATATGAGTATTAGTAAATAATAATGATGGAATATTATCTCCAGTAGTTTGGAGGAAACAATATTTTATAGATATTCCAATTATAATGAAATTGATGAGTTTAATAATCTATCCTATAATTTTGATGTTGAAATCTAATTAGATATTATATATTGTTCCTTGTTTAACATATATACAATATTATCAAATTTTCTTATTAATTTATAAGTAAATTTACCTTGATGGAATTTACTTATGGTGGTATAATTTAACACCAAGTTATTTTATCATCCAATTACCTTAAAATTTTTAATGTTCATGTGATTGTTTTATAGATTACTCTGAACTGAACCAAACCAAGATACATTTAATTGATTTAAAAATATTACAATGGGAGAGAAATTAATTATTTAAATCAAATATAATACAATAGTAAGAAATTTACAAGTGTAATAAATATCGAATCCTTCCATTTTAGTACATAACTTTTCAATATAATGTATAAACAAATGCTCGTAAAAAGATTATTTTCCTTGGAAAAGGTAAATAATACATTTAAAATTAAAATATTATTATAATCTACCTATAAGTCATCATAATATGTTTTTCCTATGTTAATTTACAAAATCATTTATCATTTGGATATACATCAAATCAATGGATGAGCATAAGTCCTAGTAAGAGAAACACAAGGGAACAATTTAATTTTGATCATGAGGATAATCAATAAGAAATGGGTCAAAAAGATAATGTAAGAGAATGATGAATATCATAACAATAAGAATATTAATAATAACATAGGAATGTGGCTACAACATTTTGGTTTTACATTCATAATCATATCACCTAGGTTTGTCACATTGGTCTTAGAAAAATTACTATGGTCATTCACTAAGGTATTGTAAAATATGTCATCTATAGAGGTTAAATTCATTACCCAATACTTTTTATCAATATCACGGAGAACCCTTCATGTTTAATAATAAATTTTATCAACATAATTCATAATAAAAAATTTCATAAATAACCTTTTTATAATAAAAGAAATTGGTTTCATATAAGAATCATGGTGTTTTAAAAAGTAGTTCTTAAAGTTAAGATCATAAGGTAATTATTAACACTTGAAAATGATGGTGGGTTTCATGTATATTAATCGTAGAATAAAATAGAAAAGATTAATACCTAGGTGAATGAACTATGATATGAAGCAAGAATGATTATTCAAAAAGTAAAATAAGATAATTTCTTGAGAAATAGAGAAATATTTTGAGAGAAAAATTCAGAAACATACTGGGTATGGAACATAGTTGTAGAAAACATTAATATGATATGGAAAAGTGGTATACTATTCATAAAAGACTATTAATAATGTATAGGGATAGAATAAAATGGATAAATGAACATAATTTGGAAATTTTAAATACATACCACATAAAAAGGACACTTGGAAGGGAAAGTTAAATTAAAACTTCCCTTACCATGACAAGTAACTCCTAAAACTCAAAGATTGGTACATTGGGGGCTTCAGGACCCAATGGGTGGACTCTATGGGAGGTAAAAATATCATTGCGTCATATAGAATGAAATAGGAGTGAATTTAAATAGAGAAATGGGTGGGTATTTAATGAAAAATTGGGGAATTTGTTTATTCATTTCCTTGGACACATAGGTGGTGGTAAATGAAAAACCATGGTCTTGCCCATGGTATTTTCAAATGGTATTAGACACATGGGACACCTATTGTTATATATTAATAAAAAAAAGTATTCCAGCACATTATATAACACATTACAAAATAATGATGTCATTAAACCTATTGAAAAACTTGAACTATATTTTTATTATTCCCTGAAAAAAAATATTTTAAAAAATACACATAAATTAACCCTATTCTAATGTTGATGTGAATGTTTCAAAAATTTATATTTAATTTATCATAACTGTAACGTCCTAGATTCGAGTGCCACTCCATGGTGCCCTAAACCCAGTTGGGCACATGACCTCAAGAGCATTTCCCCAAATGCCAGAGGCTGCCAACTAGCAGTGAGGGCCCAGGTCTGATAGTGGGGAAACTATGCCCTCATTTGTCAAATTGTAGCAGAGCAGAATAAAAGATACAACATATAACAACAGAGGAAAAAGTAAAAAATTCATAACTGAAATGAACAACTACAGTAAAAGAGAACCAACAGTTATATAGATAATGATGCAACATGTCTCTAGTTCTAAGAAAACTTCCAGAACATATTACACAACAATAAAATTCAATGGAAAGTACAGGTACAACAACCAAAGAAAAACATTGCAAAAGGAACTCAGTAGAATCGTAAGCCTAAGCTCAGTCTCATTCTCTCCAACTCCAAAACAATAATCAAGTACCTATATAGGGGCCTTTTCCCTTATCCACACCTACAGCAATATAGTCTGTTTGGGCCGAAGACATGACCCAAACAGGGTGTGAGAAATGAATCCTAGTAGGCACCCACCAAAGGTCTGTGCCCAACTGTCAGTGTAAATGTGCAATAGTAGTGTGCAGTAGTAAATGCAATAAACTAAGTAGTACTCAAAAGTAACTTACTGTACTAGTTATATTTTTATTTTTAATATTCATTTGATCGTTCAATATAAGGAAATCACCATATTGATTTTCTAAGTAAATTCTTAGTGTCTTTAGGAAAGTAAACCCTTACCCTCAGGTAAAGAGAATCCAACCCCATAGGAATCTACCCACAGGAATATCGAAAAATACCCACAGGCGTATGGGGTGTCGCCCATAGGCACAGAATTTACTGCCCACATGCACTAAATAAGTTTCCCTCAGGATGAACAAAGCTTTTACCAAAGGCTAATCACAACACTGCCCTCAGGCTAAACAGGTAATCGGGCCATGTCCAACATATAAACAAGCAATTTATATACAATTCCTCTCAAGGTAATTTAATACATTCTAGAATTTACGGTATACCCTCGGGTAACCTGGCCAAATGGATAAACAGAGGAACACACCCCTGGGGTGGTCCTGGATATAAGTAGTGATCCCAAACAGCAGTTGTACAATTTCATTAAATTACATATGCAATTATAGGTATTTAAGATTGCCAAGGCCTCAGCTACACGACACCCCAACATGGGTCCATTGCACAACGGTACACAAAAACGCACAGCAGTTGGAATTTAAACACTAGACCACACACCTCGATCACCCCTGATCGGTACACATGAAGGAAGATACTTGAACTGTCCAAGAACAATTTAGATATGAGGTAAAAGAATTATTGTTCCCTTGGGAAAGAATTGGTAAGAATGGCTCAAGGAGAGTGGAGGGCTTACCCGTACGGTTCCAACGAGATCGACAGAGGCGGAATCGTATACCCAGTGCACAATCGGGTGATCTCCAAAGCTTCGGCCATCCTCCAGAGCACTCCTCTAGTTCTAAGCCATATCTGTGAAAAGAGGAGGCTACTGCACATTTTAAGTGAAAAAAAATAGACAACACTGCATGTACTATTGATTACACAGCATGTACCTTTCATTTTTAAATGTTCCTAGGGTGGCTTCTTTCCACTGCAGCATTGTTCATCTGTCGGTATGAGTATACGATGTGTAATACCTGAGTACATGGTGCGTATTGTCACTCATCTTGCGGCTCCCTTCACCGCCTTACAAATCACTTGCCGACTAAATACACGGCGTGTAAATAACATATACACTTCATGTAGTGGGTTTTTATATCCATCATCGTTGACAGGACTACACGCCCTGTGTACTCATTCCAAACGGCCAAAGTACATGGTGTGTGGAGAAGTACACGGCGTGTAGTCACAAAATTTAGGGTTTTCTCCCATTTTTCTTATTTTCTCAAAAACACTTAGGGGAAAGAGAAAAGAAGAAACTCGTACCTCGCGAATAAGAACCGGGTTCTTACAAAATTCCCCCCTTAAAGAAATTCGTCCCTGAAATTCCCTTCTAAGGTTCGTGAACGTAAATCTTAGAAAAACTCTGGCCACTGAGCATGTATTTTGGTCTCTCTCTCCTAGGATTCATCCTACACTTCTCCATGCTTCCAGAGCACCCGTACGAGAGGAACTGAACGACCTCAGAAAACCTCGGTGATCCTATCCATGATACGAATTGGATGCTCCTCATAGGATGCATTGACTTGTAGCTCAACCTCCTCGGGCTGAAAGATTTGAGACGGGTCTGAATGATAACATCACAATTGAGATACATAAAAGACTTCGTGCATGGCTCGGTACCTCTATGGTAACTGCAATAGACAGGCAACCAGCCTGACTCTCTCCAGAATCTCAAATGGCCCCACATACCTCGGTGAAATTTTACCCTGTCGCCAAATCTACATGTGTCCCAACCTCGACGAAACACGCAAGAAAACTTGATCCCCGACTACGAACTCCAAGGGTCGTCTGTGGCGATCAGCATAAGATTTCTGACGAGACTGTGCAGTAGCCATCCGCTTCTGAATCAACTGGACCTGCTCAGAATTCTCCTGCATGAAACGTGGTCCCAGTAATGCTGCCTCACCTGCCTCCATCCAGCACATAGGTGATCGGCATTGCCTACCATATAAATCCTCGTAAGGTTCCATCTCAATAGTTCATAAAAACTATTATTATAGGCAAAATAAAATAGGGGTATATGCTTCCCACAAGATTCCCCAAAGTCTAGGATGAATTCACGCAACATTTCCTCTAGCACCTGTATCGTACGCTCTGACTGACCATCGGTCTGAGGGTGGTAAGCTATGCTCAGAAGAACTTGTGTACCCAGTGCCCTCTGAAAACCCTTCAAAAAACGAGACGTAAAATGGGCGTCCCTATCTGAAACGATATAACTAGGGACTCCAATAAGACGTACGACCTCTCGGATATAAAACTTCCTGAGCTTGCCAACTCTAAAGGTCTCCTTGATCGGAAAGAAGTGACCTACCTTTGTTGGTCTATCAACAACAACCCACATGGCATCATTGCCTCAAGGTGACCTCATAAACCCAGTTACGAATTCCATCGCGACATCATTCCATTTCCACTCCAGAATGGGTAACTGTTGTAACAGTCTGGCTGGCCTCTGATGCTCTGCCTTCACCTGCTGACAGGTGGAACATCTCGTAACAAAACCAGCTACTTCTCTCTTCATACCCGGCCACCAGTATTGACGTATCAAGTCACGGTACATCTTGGTAACTATGGGATGAACTACCCAAGATGAACCATGAAACTCCCGCATAAACTCCTCACGTATATCCCCTAGAACCCACAGTCATCCATGGAAATGCAATACCTCATCATCACTTATCGTCCATCCAAGAGGAGGGTCCTCACTAGCCACTGACTCTCGTAGAACTAGGCCTTCTGAATCAGATAGTTGTCTCATCCTCACTCTATCCAGGAGGGTAAAAGTCACAGCTACAGATGAAATATAGGTTTTCCCCTAACTGTCGTGCACCCCCAAATTTATATGGGAGAACAAAGACATTAGCTACCACTCACCACTGGCCTCATAAACTGTCTGTGTCTGAGTCTTCCTACTCAGTGCATCAGCAACTGCATTACCCTTAATAGGTGTATAGGAAAGCTCAAAATCGAAGGACTGAAGTTATTTGACCCACCATCGCTGCCTCGGATTCAATTCACGCTGAGTAAAGATATACTTGATACTTTTTTGGTCAGTGAAAACCAAAAAATTATCTCCCAAGAGATAATGTTTCCAACATCGCAACTCATGAACAACTGCAACCAACTCAAGGTCATGTGTCGGGTAATTCCTCCAATGTGGCCTCAATTGCCGAGACCCGTACGCAACTAATTGAGCACCCTACATCAACACATCACCCAGCCCAATACCCGATGCATCACAATAAACTGTATAGCTCTTTCCCTACTTTGGAAGTATCAGGATTGGTGTTAATTTCAACCTTCCCATCAGCTCCTGGATGGTTGTCTCGCAAGATTCTGTCCAAACGAACTTCACACCCTTCTTAGTTAAACCCATCAATGGCACTGCTAAGCGGTAGAAGTCTTGTATAAAACACCATTAGTATCCAGGAATCCCCGAGAACCTCTGTATCTCAAACACGTTCTTAGGTTTATCCCAAGAAACTACTGCTCTCACCTTCTATGGGTCTACTGCAACTCCTGCCTCTGAGATGATATGACCCAGGAAGTGAATCTGGTCCATCCAAAAGTGGCACTTTGAGAGCTTAGCATATAGCTGATGCTCTCTCAGTATACTCAGCACGATCTCAAGATGGGTGGCATGGTCATGTCGAGTGTGAGAGTACACCAAGATATCATCCACGAATACTACCACAAAAGAATCTAGAAAAGGATGGAACACACGATTCATCAGAACCATGATAACTGGTGGTGTGTTCGTGAGTCCGAACAGCATAACCAAGTATTCATATAGGCAATACCTACTCCTTAAGGATGTGAGAGGTATATCAGATGGTCTAACGTGCAACTGATGATATCCAGATCTCAATTAAATCTTTGAGAACACTCGTGAACCTCAAAGTTGATAAAAAATATCATCAATCCTTGGTAAGGGATATCGGTTCTTCATCATCAACTGGTTCAGCTTCCGATAATCCACACAGATTCTGAGGGTATCGTCTGCCTTCTTCGCAAAAAGGACTGGAGAACCCCAAGGAGAAGTACTGGGTCAGATAAAACCCTTTGACTGTAACTCATTTAACTGTCTCTTGATCTCTTGTAACTCGGGTGTAGCCATCTTATAAAGAGGAATGGACACCTGTGCCGCTCAAGGCACAAGGTAAATAGAGAAATCCACCTTATGTTCTCAAGGTAGACCTGCAAAGTCATCTGAGAAGACATCCCTGAAATGATCAACCACTAGAGGGAATTCCTTTTGACAAGTCCCATGATCATCTAGATATACACTTGAAATTTGGGTTGTGGATCCACCTCACCCACGATGCTCTGGTCCAGCTCGACTTGCCTGAACATACCACTCACCTTTTTATAGAAACTATCCACCCTCTGGTGATGTGAAACGCACCCTGTGATGATAGCAGTCTATAAAGGCTCTAAAGGGAACCAACTAGTCCATCCTGAGAATGACATCATAACTCATCATCTCCAAGACATAGAGGTCCCATAAAAAGTGACACCCACCAACCTCAAGGGGGAACTCCCTGCATGGACGCACACATGTCATTCTAGTCCCCAATGGAGTTCCTAGCATCATAACATCAGAAGAAGAAGAAACATAGAGCCCAAGGCTCTCAACAAAAGGCACTGATACAAATATATGTGTAGCACATGTATCGAAAAGTACTGAAGATATGACAGAAGATACTAGAATAGTGCCTCTGACAGTAGAAGGTTCGGGATCCTGCTCATGTTGGGTCTATTGCACTGTATATGTCCGTCTAGTGCCACAGCCCTGTGACATAGCCTGGCTAGCTTGAGCTTTCCCGCTCTGCTGCCTCTTAGATCCTGGTGTCTGGATACAAAGGCCACGACCACCATCTCGGCATGCATGCCCTGACGTATTCCAGTTTCCTGATAGGTAATAATCTATTGGTCCTTCTCCTGCTCGCAGAGTCTACAAAGAACCCCTCACTAGCCACTGGTGGAAAAGCCCTACAAAAGCGTTGTAGATGACCCATCCTGCCGCAAGCTCGGCATTCCACTAGGTCACGTGGACAATGTGATATCTTATTCCCCTCCTTACCACCCTGGTAGCACATGACCTAGCCACCTGAAACTTCTTCAGGCTGGTACTGCCACAATGAGAGAAGTCCATGTGTCTCTTCCTCTTCTCGGTGGAAGTAGTACCAGACACTGGTGTCGAACTGCCCTGACCCACACCACTAGGTTCCTGTAGATTTTGCTCGGTAATTAGTGCCTGGTTCACAATAGCATGTACAGTAGGAAACCTGAAAACATTCACTAATGCTCGGATTTCATAACGAAGACCATACTCAAACTGTCTAGCCCTCAATGTCTCATCACCCACCAGAATGGGTGAAAAACTCTGAAGCTCGGTGAAACGAGTAGAATAATCCATCACCAACATAGCGTCCTGCTGCATATTCATGAACTCTCGATCTCTATCTACCCTCAGCATATCTGGGAAGAATAAGTCATAGAATTCTCTCTAAAAATATCCCCACGCCATGTCTTTTTCATGCTCTGACTGAGTGGTAACATCCCACCACCTTTTGGCGGAATCACGCAGCATATAAGTCACAAGCTTGACCCTTCTCCCTAGAGGCATCTCAAGATGCTCAAAAATAGTCTACAATGAATCCAGCCAAGGCTACACAGCCTGTTGTCTGCTATCCCCTGAAAACATAGGAGGATGCTGCTGCTGGAAGATACGAGTCAGCTCAGCCATAGATGTGGCAGCCGACAGTGCTCCCTGAATGTTCTGCATGAACCGCATGAAGCCTTCACGAAACTGTGCATCCGCGCCTGTGTCCGATATAACGGCTGGCACTGCATCTGGTTGTGCTAGAGTATCCACTAGTAGCCCATGGCCTACCATCTATAGAGTATAATCATTGCTTCTCTCTTGGAAAACAACACGTGTTCATCTCGGCGGCATGACTCTAGAAGGTCAAACAGACACCTTAGATCAAGAATTATCAAGTACCGAAACAAGGAGATGGAGAAAGAAAGTTTTCAAAATTTATAAAACATGACTACCTGGAATGTATAAATACTACATGGAATGTTCTCACAACCGTTCACATAGGCATGTAATCCAGCTTAAACTGGTCGTGTAACACTCCAAACACACAGCATGTCTTCTAAATACACGGTGTGTACTTGAATCCTCCTTCCCTATCTGAGTCCTTCTACACAGCTCACTTTCAAAAAGACTACATAGTGTGTATGGAATCTACACGGCATGTATGGTTTAATTTCTAACTACCTGTGTCGTTCGTGACATGGACGACTACTCGGCTGACACCACACGGCGTGTTGCAGCCACACACGGCATGTACACCACCCTGTTTCCCCAGCCACATGGCTACGTCCACCCGGTCTTCCACCGGTAAGGACTACACAGCGTGTCCCTTAGGTACACGGCATGTTCAAGAGGAGGTACCACCGACCCATGTTTGTCAGCTACACGGTCGGGTACCCAAGTCAGAATACACAGCGTGTTCCATGGTTGACATGTCATGTATGTCTCCAGGTCTCCTCCATCCGTGTTGTTAGTTACATGGGAGAACTCTGGGTCAACACTACAGGGCATGTATATCTGGTACACGGTGTATTTTTTCCAAGCCTTTCCCTACCCCGTGACCCTTCCCACACGGTCTATGACATGGGAAGACACTACATGGCTTGTAGTGAGGGTACACAGAGTTTCCTCAAAAAGTTCTCATTTCTTCCTGAATTCAAGAACACACAGCGTGTGTCCGAGGAACTGCACAACATGTATCCTGAGTTATCTAGACAGTATGCCTCTGAAACTACTCTAGAACCTAGAAAATACTGAAAAAAAAACCTAAGTGAAAAATTCTGATATGTGAGGGCCCATACTCTCCATGAAACAAATATTAGAATCTTATACATGTTATACACAAGTAAATAAGTCAATGATCCACCAAATTTCGGTCATTGAGGGCCCATACTCCCCAAAAACCAAATTTTGGTGTCCATCCTATCAACAGGATCACACAAAAATACCCTATCACATAGTAGGTATTTATCAAAGCAGATACCACAACAACATGCAATTTCTAATGCGCCTACATGTAATGGAACTATGCATGGCATGTGATTTCTAGCATGTGCCTAAATGATGCATGATATGGAATACCCTCATCTCATCGGGTAACAACTAAATAGAACCCATGGATAAAATATTAACAGCATAATCACAAATGTGTCACCCAATGGTGAAAATAAAATCAACCGTAAAATTTGAAAAATCAGAATAATTGCAAAAATACGAGGTAGACTGGATTTTCCCTGTACACGGGTTAACTACTCCCGGGCACAGCTTATTACCAACTAACATTCCCGTCCTATCCCTGGCCAAGGCTCTAAATAGTAAGTCAAAGAAAAGAAACCCTGCTGATACCACTTTGTATCATCCCAGATCCGGGTGCCACTCCACGGTGCCCTAAACCCGGTAGGTCACATGACCTCAAGCGCATTTCCCCAAACGCCAGAGGCTGCTGACTAGCAGCGAGAGCCCAGGTCTGATAGTGGGGAAATTATGCCCTCATTTTTAAAAGTGTAGCACAACGAAATACAAGATACAACATATAACATCAGCGGAAGAAGTAAAACATACATAAATGAAATGAACAATTGCAGTAAAATAGAACCAACAGTTGTATAGATAAAGCTGAAACATGTCTCTAGTTATAAGAAAAATACCATAACATGTTAGACAACAATAAAATACAATAGAAAGTACAGGTACAGCAACCAAAGAAAAACAGTGCAACAGGAACTCAGTAGCATCGCAAGCCTAAGCTCGGTCTCATGCTCTCCTACTCCTCTGCAACAATCAAGTAACTATATAGGGGCCTTTTCCCTTATCCACACCTGCAGCAATATAGTCTGTTTGGGCTGAAGACATGACCCAAATAGGGTGTGAGAAATGGATCCCAGTAGGCACCCACCAAAGGTTTATGCCCAACTGTCAGTGTAAATGTGCAACAGCAGTGTGCAGTAGTAAATGCAATAAACTAAGAAGTACTCAAAAGTAACTAACTATACCAGTTATATTGTCATTTTTAATATTCATTTGATCGCTCAATATAAGGAAATCTCCATAGTGAATTTCTAAGTAAACGGTCAGTGTCCTCAGGCACATAAACCCTTACCCTCAGGTAAATAGAATCCAAACCCATAGGAATCTGCCCACAGGCATATCGAACAATACCCACAGGCATATGAGGTGTCACCAACAGGCACAAAATCTACTAACCACCGGAATGAAAGAAGTTTCCCCCAGGCTGAACAGAGCACTTCCCTAAGGATAATCACAACACTTCCCTCATGCTAAATAGGTAATTGGGCCATGCCCAACTTATAAAGAAGCAATTTATATACAATTCCTCTTAAGGTAATTTAAGACATGCTAGAATTTATGGTATACCCTCGGGTAACCTGGCCAAACGGCTAAACAGAGGATCACACCCCTAGGGTGGTCCTAGATCCAAGAAGTGATCCCAAACAATAGTTTTACAATTTCATTAAATTACATATTAAATTCTAGGTATTTAATACAGTGAAGGCCTCAGCCACACAACACCCCAATATGAGTTCGTAGCACAATGTTACACAAAAACACACTGTAGTTAGAATTTAAACAATAGAAAACCTACCTCGATCGCCCCTGATCGGTATATGTGATTGACACTCCTCGAATCGTCCAAGAACGATGTAGATCTGAGGTAAAATAATTCCCATTCAAATGTAAATAACTTCCCCTCGAGAAATAATTTTTAAGAATGGCTCGAGGAGAGGGGAGGACATACCCGTATGGTTCCAAAGAGATCGACATAGGCGGAATTGGATTCCTGGTGCTCGATTGGGTGATCTCCAAAGCTTCGGCTGTCCTCTCTAGATCTCCTCAGGTTCTAAGCCTTCTCTATGAACAGAGGAGGCTACATCCCATTTTAAGCGAAAAAACAGACTACACAACGTGTAATATTGAGTACACGACGTGTACATTCCATTTTTAACTATTCCTATGGTTGCTTCTTTCAACCACAGAATTGTTCATCTATCGGTATGAGTACACGGAGTGTAATACCTGAGTACACGGCATGTACTGTTGCTCAGCTAGCGGCTGCCTTCATTTCCTTACTATTCACCTGCCAACTGAATATACGGCGTGTAAATACCATATACATGGCGTGTAGTTGATTTTTACATCCATCATCATCCGCAGGCCTACATGCCATGTGTAATCATTCCACACAGCCAAAGTACATGGTGTGTGGATAAGTACATGGCATGTAGTTACAAAATTTAAGGTTTTCTCCCATTTTCCTTATTTTCTAAAAAACACTTATGGGAAAGAGAAAAGAAGAAACCCATACCTCAAAAATAAGAATTGGGTTCTTATAATAATAATTATCTATGTATGTTAATTATAACTTTTATATATATAATTTTTTTTCTTAAATATAATTGTGGATAGAAAATGCATAGTGAAATTTATAACACTTAAAAACAATAAAATGATTTTATCATTACAATTTAAATAAGACTACATTTAATATAAAATTAAAAAAATGAGTATTATTCATGATATATTAGTTTCTTATAATATTTACATCTTTGTTTATTTAAAATTTCTATCAGCAAAATAAATTTAACAAATTCAAATGATATTTTATTTAGAAAATATATTCTTAAAATGAAATTCATGTGACAAAATATGTATTTATACAATTTCATTGCACATTAAGTTACTAGGGAATTAAAAAATAACCCCTATAAACCCCTATATTTTACTAAAGGGTAATGAGTGAAATTTAGATAGATTATTTGGGCGACTTAGATAACATCTCTTGGGTGGTAATTTCCACAAACACGAGCTTCTCCTATAGGTGATTTCATTCAGGCTTACACGTGTTGATTTTTAGCTTAGTCTTAGTCATGATAGAAACCCACTAATGCTAAATCCCTCCCTAACTCTGAAAAATGGGATTCATATGACATGACTCTACTAATTGAGACCATCGTTTATCTTGTCTGCATTAATTAACAATTAGCATTTCTATTTATAATGCTAATTAAAATTTTAAAATTATTATCCGGAGTATTTTATCCAATATTCAAATTTACCAATATTCATATAATAGTCATAACCCAATTTTAAAATTTTAATTTATACTCACATCCTTATTAAATAGATATATTTTCGTTGTATATAATATAACTCACATTTTTCAGAAACAATTATCATTCAAAAAGTTTTCGTCATAACCTTATTCACCCACTTAAGAAATTTCACCCCTAGAATTTCTACTCATTCCCTCAGTTTGGAAAAGGTGTGGGTACTTTTACCGCATTATTGTTTCTTCTTTCCATGTTATTTCTGCATATCTGTTGTTCCTCTGCAATAATTTAACTAGGTGGGTAGTCTTGTTTCATAGAACCAGGTATCTACGATCCCAGATCACCACTAACTATTCCAATTAAGGGAGGTCATGTTCCAGTTGTACCACCTCCAGATTCTGTATATGTGAAGGGTAAGGTATAAACATACATAAGAGATATATGTGCAAAAAATCATGAAATTGTGAAAGGATTGGTGGTAGTTCTAGCTGATAGGCCACTCCTCCTATGTGATAAAGGGTTGCATAGGTTCCAATATAAATGGGGATGAGAATTCTTTTCTTCCAAAACTGTATAGATCTCTTCTAAGGTAAATTTAGAAGAAATAACTTTTCCCCAAAAACAAACTCCAAGTGACCTCTGTGGTTGTCATCATAGCAACAATTTTCAAGTCTGATCTTCATTTATGTGTTGATAGATGGAATAAATTTTTTTGTCATCTCTTGCAATACATCGAGCCAGAAAAGCTTTCTGTCACTAGATTTATTAGAATGAGTATGAGTTATACATTGCTTCATATATTGAGCTTCAGTTGGTAACATTTAATTACTTTAATGGAAGGTATTGTTGTATTACAAATCTACTAATGGAAAATGTTGATAATATCCACCATTAAATTCAATTTAGAATGTTTTTAGTATATCTTCAAGTATATGAATAGTCTGTTCATATTGGAAATCAATTTTTGGGTGATATATCATACTAAAAATCAATTTGGAACTAAGATCATGTTGAAGACTTCTCTAAAATTATCACATGAACCATAGAACCCGATAAGAAATGATATAAAGTGTCACTCCATTCAACCAAACCACCACCTTTATGTAAATCATAGAAAGTTTTTCAAGGGTATTCTTGGTTAGATGGTCAAATATTATCCATATCACATTATTTCCTTTGGTGGTTTTTGAGATAATAGTGAAAACGTACATAGTGATATTATTCAACTTTCATGCTGGTATAGGTAGTAGTTGTAATACCCCTTCAAGATGTTATCTATCTTCCTTCACTTATTGACACAACATGCACCTTTTAGTGTATTCAGAAATCTCCCTTTTCATGTTATCCCACCAAAAATGACCATTAAAGTCCTGATACATTTTATTACTTCCAGGATATGTAGATAATTTAGATCAATGAGCTTCATCCATCAGCTCATTCTTTATTTCTAAGATATATAAAATATATAAATTGGTATGAAATTTTAGTACACCTTCTTGATCAATATTGAACACATGAAACTTCCCATTATTTACCCCCACTTTCTTCTTTTGTAATAATGGATATTCTCATTGAGATTTCTTTATCATATCTAGTAATGATGGTTGATAAATCATTTGGGATAGTTTTGAGTATGTTCCTTCCATTAAAATTCCCACGTATAGTTTTACTAGGTCTTTGATAAATGGAACTCCTTGAATCCTCATTATTTCCCACACAACATGGTCATTCCTACTTAATGCATCAGAAACATTGTTTTCTCATTCGAGATGATAATTAATTGAATTATCACAGTCTTTAAGAAGATATAACCATCTCCTTTGTCTCATTTTCATTTCCTTTATTATGAAAATATACTTCAAACTTTGATGGTCTGTTTAAATATCACATTTCTCATGATAATGACAGTTCTTACATTTCATTAGAGGAACAAAACTACAAAAAGTTATGGGTCTTGTTAAGGATAGTTCTCCTCATGAGTATTTAATTATCGATATGAAAAATAAATCACCTTATAATTTTGAATGAGGATACACCCAAGCCCTTTCAAAGATTCATTGCTAAAAATAATGAATCCTTCTCCAATAAAGGGTAGAGTTTTCACAGGTTTATAAACCAATCTCTTCTTTGTCTCATGGAATATTTCTTCACACACCATTGTCCAGATGAAATTTTCCCATTTTAAAGTAAATATAGTTAGTGGATTAAAATGTCATGAATAGTTTTTCACAAACCTCCGCTAATATATTGTTAATCATTGGAAACTACTAATCTATTTTACTTTTGAAGGATGAGGTCACTCCTCCACAACCTTTTTCTTGGAAGGGTCAACTGAGATTCCATCATTAGTTACAATGTTCCCCAGGAAAGAAACTTTTTTGTATAAAAAAAGACACATTTTATAAACATTTCAAATAGCCTTTATTTACCCAGATATTTCAATGTAACCTGCATATGATCATCATGCTCCATGTGACTTTAGAAAATTATTATAATATCAACAATAAAAACTACAAAAAAGTTATAAAGGTAGTTCTTATTCACTATATTAATCAAATACAAAATATAGAAGGTTAATTAGTCATGAGAAAGGGAATAATGAGAAACTCATAATGCCTATATCTTGATCAGAAGGATTTATTTGAAATATCTTCTTTATTTACCTTCCAATGATGATAAATAGAACAAATATCAATATTAGAGATGAATTGAGACCCATGATTCCTATCAAATAAGTCATCAATTCATGGAATAAGGTACTTGTTCTTCACTGTGATCTTTTTATGTTCTCTATAGTCAATTCATGGCCACATTGATCCATCCTTCATCTTTATAAATATAATAGGTTCTCCCTAATGAAAAATTATTTGTTGAATAAACCACTTATTCAAATTATATTAGAGATTATTCATTAATTCATTTAGCTCCACATTTTCTATTCTATATGGGGTCTTTGGTATCATCGTGGATCCTTGTAAAATGGGGAACTATGCCTATTTATATAGGGGATTTTCAGATGGCTACTCAGGAAATAAATCAATGTATTCGAGAATCATGGGGACATTATCTATTCATATACTTTCATTTCCTACTTCATCTCCCCCTATCATCTGCATAAATAAGGCTACGGTAGGTTAGTCTATAAAATCCTTAGGTTTAGATATAGCTCATTTCAAAAAAATTGTTTATTGTCCACACAAGACCATTGACATATCCTTTCTTCTATAGTTTATATTATCATCATGCTTTGAGATACATTCCATCCCTAGTATAATGTTGAATTCCAGCAAGGAAGTGAAAACTAGTCTTATGGTGATATTATACTCACAAAAGAAAATAATCAAGTTTATATACACTTTTGATGCTTGGATAATAACTCCAAGAGTGTTGGATAAATAAATATTTCTAATAGTTCAATGATTGATTCTATATTATTTTCCAACATTGACTAAATAAAGGAATGCATAAAACTATAATAAAAAAAACTTTCAATATTTTATTGTACAAAAAGAGTACATGCTACCAAATAATTTAGAGCTTCAACTTCATCTGTTATGACAGAAAAATCCCAACCTTTCTCCCTCAGCCTATGCTAAGGTTGATGGTGATTTCACTCCATTATCATTGGATTAAAGAAGTGATTGTAAAAGTGACCATGTTAACCACACTTGAGGTATTGGATGTCATGTTGGGACAAAACCATCTTCCTTTTGTCGTTACCATTGAGAATTTGAGTCTTCACCTCACTATGACAGTTCTGACCAATACGAACATCTCTTCCAAACATGTAACATTTCCCACTCTTGGTGAAGCAGGTCCCTGAATTATTCTTCAAAACTTTGATTCACATGGGAGGTTTCACTTTTTTCCTCCTCTTCCTTGATCAAAATCCTCATCATGTTTATCCCTAAATATGCCTTCATTTCATTCATTTAACGGGACCACTCTATCTCTCTGAATTCCAGTTCGACTTTCATAACACACTGAATGATCTCTTCATAGTTTTCATTATATCAGTTGGATAGATTATTCCATAGATGGGGTCTTATTCCACCAAATAATATATCAAACATACCATTAGGATCCTGGAAAAAAACATTAGGTATAATGGGATCCTATTGTGAATTTCTTCTTATAGCTTCCCACATATTCATTTTCCTTGTACATCATCTCTTGGAATTCTTTCTCGATATCATTCTCAATGAACTGGGGAAATATTTTTTTTTAAATGATCCCTAAACACTTAAAACTCCATTTCATAAATCTCCCCTCTTATATTTATATATTTAACCGGTGTCCACCATTGATCAGCTTCTCCCTCTAAGAGGTACACATCCTAGGTGACTTTCTCTTATTCTGAATAATAGAGTACATAAGAGATGTTTTCTATAGGGGATATCTAATATTCATAAATTAACGGGTCAGTAGGTACATTGAAATTAGGAGTTCATTGATGCATAAAGGACTAAATAGAATTTTCATCCCTTTAAGGTGAACGCTTCTCTCTGCTTGATTCAAGTTATCTCACATAACTTTAGTCATTTGATTCATCATTCTCATGATTTTTTATATTTTGTCTTCCACAAGAAGGTTGTCAGTGCATGTTACATTATTCTCACCATTTACATAGTTACTCTTGTTTATTTCTATTTTTAAAAATAATAAATCCTTTGTTATAAACATGTTTCATTTTATAATCTTATAATACCAAAAAAAGTTCATTACGTAAAACATCATGTTTAAATATTTTATTATCTAACAAAAATTATATTTTCAATAAATCCTTCAAAATGGTGCATAAGAATAATTTGATAAACCAAACATATACCACGAGAGTTTCAAACCAGGTGTGTAGTAAAGAACAACTTTTATGTACCACATTAAACCGATTTAGGTTCGACGCACCTTTTTCGAGTTGTTACACTTAGGTATATTTGTGCCAGAACCACGTTCACTTTTCCGTATCCATACATGGATTAATTTTAATGGAAACCACTTACATAATATTTCAATAAAATACTATGATGTTTTCCTAAATTTTAACTTATCCCTTGGTTTTTACATAATTTTTTCAAATCCTTATTTCTATAAATAACTAAACCATCCTCTAAAACAAACTACAACATCTTTAATTTTTATTACATAAATTTTCTTTACATTTTAGAAATAGAGGAATTTTTAATGTTTAGGTTTATGGAATAAAAGGAACATAATACATGAAAAAATTAAAAAAATTCTAATACCATTAAAGTTATTCAACATAGGTTTATTCTATGATCATTTATTATATCTCATAACATGGGGACATACATCAAAGTGAAGGTTCGGTATAAGACCTAGTAAGGGAAACACAAGGTGAACTGTTTAATTGTGGTCTTGAGAAATATCAATATGGAATGAGTAATAATGATAATGGATGATATTGAGTAATATCATAAAAATAATAACATAAATAATAACATGGGAATGTGGCTACAACATTTAAATTTCAAATTCATAAGCATATCACCAAGGTTTGTCCCCAAGGTGTAATTAATGTTATCAATGTATCATTAAACTTTTCATCTCTAGAGATTAAAATATTTACCCAATGTAGTGGAGTGATATCTAGGGGAAACATTCATATTCATTAATTAATGTGATATAAATATATCATAATAAAACATTTCACAAATAACCATTGGAGAATAAATGAAATGGGTTTTATATAAAAATCATTGTGTTTCAAAAAAAAATTAAATACAAGATTTGTATGTCGTTATTTACCCAGAAAAAAGGATTGATGGATTCCTGTATGTTAATACCATAATAAAGTAGATAATTTCAAAATGTAGGTGAATAAAACTAGAAAATAAATTGTTTTGGGTATTCACAAAAGAATAGAACATAATTTTATGAAAAAATATGTAAATTTGGGAAGAAAAATATTGTGGAAAAAAGTTATGAACTATGGTATTAGAGAACATTAAAAATTGGGGGTAAAGGGGGTATAATATTCAAAAATATTTTTATTATAGTATAGAAATATAATTAAATGGTAATAATATTATATTATGAAATTAGAAATATGTATGACTTAAAACGAAACATGAAAGGAAAAGGGAATGTGAGATTTCCCTTACTAGAAAGAGTAAATCCTAAAACATGATGATTGGTACCTTGTGATATTGAATATAGATTTGGAGTACTCTTTGAGATGTAAAAATATCATATATTTATGGAATATGAAATGTGAGTTAATGAAAATGAATAAATTGGTGGGTATTTATAGCAAAAGTGAGGGATTTTTTTAATAATTTACATGGACACCTAGGTAAGGGTAAATTTAAACCATGGGTTGACCATGGTATTAAACACATGGGACACCTATTATGATATTTTAATCCAAAATATTCTACTATAATTCTCTACTAATTTTTACACCATTATGATTTTATGAATCTTACTAAATAACTCAGACGGTAATTTACTATTCACTAAAATACAATATATTTTAGATAATTTTCGCAAATTAACCCTAACCTAATAACAATATTCTGATTTAATAAATTATATTTGTTTTATCATTAAAAAAATACAAATATTATATTTTTATCTATCAAGAATAAAATTACTTATTTATGAAAAATAATAGTAGATAGGAAAAGCATTGTGGAATTACATAGTGAAATTTCTGACACATAAAAATATAAAACTATTTTATGATATATATTTATATAGAAGTGTTTTAAAAATGAAACATCCACAAAATAATTATTATTCATAATAAATTATATTATTTTAATATTTATATATTTTTTGAAAAGTAAAATTTTAGTCCGAAAAATCAATTTATCAAATTCTTATTCAATTTTTTTAAAAACTATTCATGAAACATAATTGAAAGAACAACAATTGTACTTATAAAATATTATTATACTTTATGTAAATAGGTACTAGTAACATAACCTCTTATAAAAATATCATGTGATCTATGGTTTAGGTTCAATTTTGTGATATAATCTTGGGGCAGCTTGATTAACATCCCTGGAGTGGTAATTTCAACTAACATGAACTTCTCCCTTATGAGATTCCGTTGAATCTTAACATGTTGAATATCAACTTTGGATTAATCAATATAAAATCCCTGGGATGATACATTCCTCCCAATATCATAAAAATGGTATTCTTATGGTATGACTCTACTATTTGGGTTCATCATTTCTCCTATCAATATAAATTAACCATTATCATTTCTATTATTAACACTAATTATAACATTAAAATTATTATTAAGAGTATTGTTTCCAACTGTCATTTTGAATAATGATAATATAGTTGTCGAAACCCAATGGTCACATTATAATTTATACACACATCATTATTTAAGAGATATATTTTCATTGAGTATAATATAAAACAAATTTTCATGAAAATATTATAATTCAAAAAGATTGAGTCCTTATGAAAAATCAACAATTAAATAACAAAAACGCAAAAAACAAAATCTATATCCAAATAGATATCCATAAATATCATAACATAAATTTAGAGTAAATTATTAAGAGATGTAATTATAAATATTATATGAATTTTTAATAATAATTAAATCAAATGGCTAATTTTACATTATATAAATAATTAAATCATTACAATTATATATACATGTTCGGTTTATATAATCATTTGGATTATAGGAGCATCAAAACATATCGATAAATTTGTAATGTATAAATTATAAGTGACTAAAATATAGAATCTATGTTGAAAAGTGAATGAAATGGAAACAATTTGTTTAGTTCCTCTATATTTAACTCTTTTTTCCAAGCATGAGAGTGATGTAGGTTCTTTAGGTTTTTACCTAAACAAAGACCAAAATATACTAAAATAAGTGATACTATTGAGAATAAGTTATGGGATTATTTCAATATCATTAAAATCACTTGAACATGCTCCTAAAAGTAATCACCACTTGTGGTAAACAATGTTATTTATCTTATCCATATGTTTCTCATTGAGATATTGAGGGGTTAGGAAAGTAGAATTAATAATGATATAAAAATATTGGTATCAATGTATAAAATCATGTATATTCAACATATATTTTTATAATGATTTTATTTTTTACTTTTAATTAAAATTAAAGGTCATCATAAATAAGAATTCACTGATATACTTTAATTAGTATATCTAAAAAACATATAAATCATTTTATAATAAAAATGTGTTTTTTAAAAAATTACATATTCTTTTCTATGTTTTTTTAATAAAATAAATAAACTGTTATATAATAATGGTAAATTTCATATTTTATAGGAATAATATGTTAACATAAATTTAAGTAGTAATGGATAGTAAATAAAAATATGAATGGTTGTTATTTGAGAAATTAAATTTTCTAAAATAATCAATTTTTTATTTTATTATATCATTCCACTTCAAAGTTATTTCCTAAATATTAGAACTATATTTTGTAAAAATTAACTTCATTTTTTGATATAAAATCAAAATAATATATTGGGATGAAATTTTGGACGTTTTATTCAAAAATATATATATATTTAGGATAATATTTCAAAATATATTTATAAAAATTCCTTGAAATTTATAGCATCATTAGGGTATAAGAATGTGATAAATGTTTATGTGAACGTTTTTTCAAACCAAATATGTATTTATTAATTAAAAATATACAATTGAGAAATTATTTTTAAAATAGAAACCACTGTTTGGACTCTTAGATCTTAAGTTTAATTTTATGCTAGAATAGATTGTATATGTTATATATTTATTATATAAAATTAATTATTTATAAATATATTGATTTAATATTATAAAATATATTTCAAAAATGGAATCATTATTTCATAATTAATTAATAAGTTATATATTATTTTTTGTCATAAAAACATGTTACTAAGGTTAAAAAATGAGTTATCACGGTGAAAGTGTATTTTTTTACATGTAAAATTATTGGAAAAGTGACTAAAATATCACCAAAAAGTAGCCCTTATTTTTTTTTTTTGAGATTTTGATTTACCACGAAATACCAAAAACTCATAGTTTTTATTTTTTAGTTATAATTACCTATAACTGTAACAAGCCATCAATGTAAAATTATGAGTATTTACAAAATCACATATCCTCTCACTTATAAAAGGATATATTCATCACACACATCCCACACACACCTAACACCTTTTAACTCAAAAAAATATATCCCAACCACTCTATAACATGTTTTAATGGTTCATGTGTCACAAAAAGACAATTCTAGAAGGCCCAAGGTGTTTTCCTAGGGAGTAAAAAACACTTAATTACTCATTTCTTATTTAAATTACTTATATTCTTCTACTGCAACATCCAAATATACTCTACCAATGGTCAAATAGTTACATTAGTTTTAAAATTATATAGAAATTTTATAATTTTAACGTAAAAATCATTTAATACCTTCTTCACAACTACATGAACACAAAAATGTTTCTTATGTTATAGATGAACTACTCCATCCATGACTAACGTAATTCGTTTTTCATCAGTACCATACAGGGATTGTTGTAAAATATATTTAATGAATATATATTATATCAAATAGAAATATATGTCTCTATTATTTTATAAAAATTATGGATAAAATTTAACTACCTTTATATTATATTATGATAATATCAGGAAATCACCCAAAACCATTTTCTATTGTTTAAATTCTAAGGAACCATGCCAATAGTTTCCATCAAATGAACACGATAAAACAAAAATAATTGATTTTTTTTTACTTTCCTTTATAATATATAAATTATGTAATTTGTATCATGGAATGGTTTTTCAGGTATACCTGATGAAATATGAGTAAAACAATTGAAATTACTAACATTAGATGATAAAAATAAACAATAACAATCTATCGTGTATATAAAGAATGGGTAAAATTAAAGAATATAAAAGTTGATAGATAACTATATGTTTATAAATAAGTTATTGATGTGGTTATAATTATTATACTATAGGTCAAATCACTTATTTGGATATAAAGAGTAAATCAGGGGATATCATATCTCTATTTCAAATTCATAAGATATGTTTCATCGTATAAATAATTTTTTCCATTATATGGTGTAATTACATTCCAAATAATTTATTTTGACATATTATCTCAATAAATTCAATTTATATAAATAAAAACTTCATAGTTACTTACTTTAAATGTAATTTTATTCAATAATTACTAATGATGTAAGGGGTTTCTTGTTTCAATTTTCATTCATTGGGACATATGATGTAGTCTAAAATTCTTTTATCTTATCAAGGATATATATTTCCAAAAGATAGATTTTATCACAAATATTATATAATTAAATTTATATACCAATCCATATATGTATATTTATTTCTGAAGATTTTGAATTCAGAGGTTACTGAAGTCATAATAGAGTCATTATTCTAGAAATATTTTTTTCTATTCAAAATCATTATTCTATGTGGGGTTTTATCCAATCTAAATTTTTTTTATTTGGTTAATTCGATTCATTTATATATAAATGGAATTTATAATTCTAATCTTCTCCCATGATTAATTTATTTATCATGAATTTGAAATGTTGTTAAGAATAATTCTAATCATCTCTAATGAACCTTTTATTTTATATATTGATATACTTTACTCAATAAAGTGTTCTCATTTTTCATTTTGAACTCCAAGTATTTTTAATTTACTTTTTCCATTATATTTCAAATTACCACTTTGTAAAAAAATATTTTATTATTCCTTTAAAAAATGTGGCTTTCAATAAATGTGTTTTATATTATTAAAAATTTTCACAACTAAATGATTGAATCTATATATTTTAATCCACATATTTTCATTTAATAATTAAATCATTTCAATGATCTATTATTTTATTTATTTTAATATTTAATTTTAACAATTATTCGATGTTTTATTTTCTAAAATTGATCTCTATGAATGTGACTCAAAAATTATTCTTCGATGAAAATAGTAAGATGAGTCTTCTTAGGACTCTATTATTATTCTCTTATAGTTTCTAATCTATCTTCAAGAAATATATCCCTTATAAATACATGTGTGTGTGTGTGTGTGTGTGTTTTAGGAATCACCTTTTAAATTCCCTTTTGGGACACTTCTTTTTGTTTTTCAATTTTTTTGGAAATTGATCTAACTATTGAGGTAATTTTATAAGATACCACATGGATATGTAAAGAATCCCTTATTAATTATATGGTTTATTTATAGTAAGTTTTGTGACTGATTTTTTATCAACACATTTCTAGGGATTGTCATTATATGATTTTTTTTCTTTGCTATATATCCTTCCAGTTTAGTGGTTTTGGTGTGAAAATTTTATGAGATAATAAATTTTAACATGGACTTTATTTGGTTATATATGATTACAATATTGATAATGAACTTGTTGTGGTCAGATACATTGAAAATAAATAGTGTAGAATTGGTGTGGTTATATATTTTAACAACATAATGATATCATAGGATTATTATTTTCCCAAATTCATTTTTTTATGTAAAAGTTATTATCGTGTTATTAAATTATTATCTCTTGAATATCTACTCTTGGTCCATAGTATATGTTTGATAATTTGATATTCCCAAGAAAATTCTTATTGTGATATGCCATTTTTAATTAAATATCTACCATATGATCATATTTTATCTTTCTAATAGTCTAACCCTTGAGGATATGTTAATATGTTTTCCTCTTACTTGGCATTTGAGCTCACCCTTTATTATGTTTATCATTTCCTAGGTTATGAAGATCGTTATATCATATGAGATGTATATAAGGGTTTTGAGGGTGGTGAGATTTGGGGGGAATGTTCATAGTATTGTAAAATAATTTTTTTGGGAATATACTCTCCAAATACACAAAACCAATAGATTTTGGGGTGTTATTTAATGTTATAAAAAATCATTAATAATGTGAGATTATGTGTAATATATATTTTTTATCTTGGGTCACTTAATAATGTTGGTTTTCAGAGATAGTAAATGTTTATAAGGTTAGATAAATAGTTGTTATAACCATAATTAGTATTTTTGGTCAACCCTTGAATGCTCCCTTTACTATTTTTTGACTTATTTACATGTTGATCATTTGATGTTGATAAATGTATGATCATTAATCCAAGTGAAATATGTGTGATATATACAATTGGTGGAGTGGATATCTCATCATTATGGTCAACCATGAGTCATCTCTGATAGAGATTAAATCTGTTTTGTTTATGTATGTTATATAATGGATTTTAATTTGTATGACCTTAAATTTTATCCCATTTATTTTTGTTATATATATATATATATATTATAATTAACAATTCAATTTTCATTTATGTATTGATATTTTATGAAATAGAAGAAGGAAATAGGAGTAGAGGTAATAACTCCCTTATTTATATATATACCTCAGCATTACCCTAAACTAGAGAAGAACATAGGGTGTTAACATAAGAAATATTGGGACAAAAAATATTCTTGTTAGAGTTATATGATAGAGTTTTGAATTTTTCATAAGTGAGGATTTCATGGGAATGATAATCTATATCTAACAGAGGATATCTATTAAATGTATTTATAATAAAGGACTTTGAAATTTTTTTATAGTTGATGTATTCTCAATAATTAATGTTAGTTATTATATATGAATATGACCACTATGTGTGGATAAAGCTTATAAATATTGAATCATGTATAATTTTGATTATGGTCATGATATCGTAATTTCATGATTTATTTTATTATTACTAGGTTCTGAGTGTGAATTTAGTTCTGGCTATGTACTGAATCATCTAAATGGGATTATCATTTAAGAAAACATACAAATATAAAATTAAAGGATAGTAATAAAATATAAGTCCTAAAATCATAGCTGTTTTGGTGGATAATCCTGATGACTCACATGTCAAATAAAGAGGATGTTCCTAGTAATATTAGTATTGATGTGGTTATTCTGAGACATAATGGAATTACCTATTTTTTATATAGATATTTAATTAGTTTTAGGAAGTTACATAATTTTAAACTCATGGAAGTTTCATAAAATCTACAATATTTTCCAGATGAACAAGATAAGTTTGCGATTTCCATTAAGCATGTATAGTGTCGCCCATAAAGATCAGATATGAATGGTATTATACCAGTAGATTTGGGTTGGTGGAACCACAATTTTAAAAAGTTAGCTATTATAATTTTCTAGTGGGGGACTTTTTATGGTAGTATAGTATTTTATTAAGACTTATTTAATTTTATATTATTCATTATCATTACTCATTCCATTATAGTTTCTTTTATTATCTAAAGATGTTTTTCCCACAAATTATAAATTTTTCTAAAATATCTTATTTCCATCCATTTTTACACTATTTTATTCTTATATATATATTTATAATTCTATTTTGAATATATATTTTAATTTTATGAGTGTATTATAGGATACATTTTCTTGATAAGCGGTAAATTTTATGTCGATTCTTGGTTCCAAATACAACTTCTCTTGTGTCCCGATTTTTGGGACCATCAGATATCCATGTAATACATTTGAGGGTATGTAGTTTATGTTTTTCTTTATAAAATAAATTACAATGAAAATCAGTAAAAAATATAGTTTTATGTTTTTGAAGAATATAATAAAAAACAACTTCTATAAATCATGTGTTTTTTCCTTTTACCTATTTCTTATTTAGTGAGAGTTTATTATCATGAAAATTGGAATTGAAAATAGTGAAGTTAAAGATAGATAAGTATTATAGATCATACTTTGTTCTTTATAAGATCCTTATATAGGAATACCTATTTTAAGAATATCTCAATCATTCATTGATCAAAAAAATACTATAGCCATGGGAATGGTGGAATGCGAAAGTCTTGATATTATTGAATTGTATATCTTTTTGATTATATTTTCTTAGAATTTTTATTTAAAAATCATAGAGGATAAAAAATTGGTGAATAAATGGAAATTATTGCGAGCATTTTTTATAATAAATTTGTGATGAAAAAAGTTTTTCATGTTCTGTTCATTTTTTTGAGTGGGAATCCAAGAAGTAAAGAAAAGAAAATTATCATTTAAATATGTTCAACATGATTCAAAATCAACTATAATCAGTTGGAATTCATTTTTGAGACATTTTAGACTTAATTGTCTCATTATCACTTCCAATGTCATAGTATTTGATTGTGACCATTCTTTGTAAATTGAGTATAGAGAATGTCTTGATCATTGACGAGATATGTGATCTAATCTTGAATAAAAATATCTTGATGAGTGATGTTTCAAGTGATAGTAAAAGTGAATTTAATTTTTAATATTTTGGATACTTCACCCAAAGAAGTCCGAGGAAGGGAGTTGGAAATAAAATAATTAAGTGTTACGGTAATTCTATGTGTTCTATGACATTGTATATTGGAATTATGTAAGGAAGGGATTCATACAAAAGGATTATTATGATTGGTGTTAATTTTAGGAATCAGGCATTAATTTCATCTATAAACTCCAAATATTAAGGGGTTTTCCCTTTGGTTATATGTTTAAAATGTTTAAAATAGTTTGGTTTTTCTGACTCCATTGTTTCATTTCAATCAACATTCTTATGTGGATGCATGTGAAACTATGTCTAGCATCCTAGGAAAGCTTCACCTTTTGGATAGAGAAGCACATTGGGTTATTGGAAAAAATATATATGAGAATTAAAATACTTTAATGTTGTTTTCAATATTTTCAAGGCATCTACCATATCCCAAAATTATAAAAGAACATAATTTACTTCAGATATATTGATGATGTTTGATTCTATAATATTTGTGAATATTTTGTGAGGAAAATTAAATGAGGTTTATTGTTGAGGTTTTGTTTTTAGATAGAAGGAACCAAGTATTTTTCCTTTTTTCTAAAATATAACAAACATGTTGGAGAAAGAACAAATCAAATAGAGATGTTATGATATTACAGTATTGGTCACATTTATATATAGAGATTATGAACTATAGTTACTACAGTATTTCACAATCTTTATCATATAGATTCTGGATCATATAAGGTTTTAACTGATGGAAATAATTTAAATATATAATTCAATTAAAATGTAAAAAAATAGTGAATCAAAATGTCAATGTGTTTCTTATGGATGTATGGGGAATAACACATGTTTAAGGTTGCAAGAGAACAATTAACCACATTATATTCATTGATGATTCTATATTAAGGATTTGGATGATTTACATCAAAAAAAAGTTTGATTTTTTATGTAATATTTTGGAATGTAAATCCATATTATAATATTGTAAAAGAATGAAGTTAAAATTTATTTTGTCTAAAAATATATGTGAGTATAGTGGAAGAGAGTTTTGAATGTTCTGTTGGATAAATGGGATCTTGGTTTAGAAGACTATGTCTGGAACACCTAATAGAAATGGAGTTGACAAAATAATGAATTAGATATTTAATAAAATATCAATGACCTTGTGTTTAATTTCTAGTTTTTAAATGAATTTTGAGGCAATGTATTTAACTGTGTTTTGGATCAAAAAAATCCACATCCTTCTAAACATTTAGCAAAAAACATCATGGGGAACATTCATAATGTAAGAAGGTATAATTTACATAGATGAATAATTTTTTATCTATCATGTATATCAATTTCATTTTCATGGATAGGTAATAGTTATAATCCTTGTCCTAAACATGTTTTTTTATTGGATTCATGATGAAAATCTTGGTTTCTAACAATTGGATAATAGCTAGTTAAAGGTTAACTGTTATAATAACATCTTATTTAGTGAATAGATCTTGTTAAATGATATGACCATCTAAAACGAGATATTTGGAACATAGAACTAAAAATGATATATAATATTGTGATGATGATAGGGAAGGATATTTCTGGTTTTTCAGGGTGCATAGATATTGTTGTCCAAGAGGTCAACCATGTTCTACAAAAATATTCACTCATCGTTTACTAGAAGTATATTTGTCTAATATATAATAATTATCAAGTATAATGGAATATCAGGTTGGTGTTTTGGAAGTGTTATGTCTTGTATGAGTTTAACCAAATGATTTGAGGTGTTCTACCTTGGTTATAAGTAATGTGAAAAATCACAATTCTAAAAAAATGTTATACTTATTATAGATGAGGTGGACCCCAAAAACCATGGTGATGTGAGAAGTCTTAGTTAATCATTTCATTGGGAGTTATAAATGATGAAAAAATAGGATTTCTATTATATTTATAAAACATGTGAAATAAAAACCATCTATAATAGAAGTGAACTCTATAAAACAAATTGGTTTTCTAATGATGTAGGAATCATATTTTAGAGTTTGTTATAGGTAATTAATACTTTTGTTGTTGTTACAATAATTATAATGACAGTATTATAGTTATATTTTCTCCCCTTTTGTTAAAAACTATTTAGATAGTGGTAAACTTGGGTGAGATTGTATATTTCCATTTTGAGTAACTCAATTCCATGGTAAAATTCAATTACATATATTTTTTAGGAATAAATCTATGGGAATAAATGTGATTACTTTTTACTGAATCAAAATGATCTCTTATTATTGAAGCTCAGAAAATATAATTATGTTCCCAAGTTGGAACCATGTATATGGAATCATATTTTTGATAAAATCATTATGGATTGATTGTTTTTATCAATCAATGTTAATCATTTCAATTTTGAGAAGGTGTGTGTATATGGATGATCTATAATAATTCGTTGTTATGTCAAAGATGGAGTCATAGATATTTTAATTATGTTAAGGTTAAAAGTATAGAATTTTCAATTCTCTAGTGGTTTCTAGATAAAGGATCTTAGTTCCTACAGTGTAAGTTAAGGAGTAAGATCAAAATAATCCTATGATCTAAAATTAATTCACATTCTCTTTTATAGAAGATACATAATTTTAAAAACAAATTAGATGAATGAGTAAAATTCTATGAGTATTACCCTTGTTTTACTCTTCCCACATTCAAAAGATAAGAAACATAAAATATATAAGGATACTATGTACATTGAAAAAGATCTATATAAAATATTTTTTAAATGTTTCGAATATATCACATTATGTAAAAGGCCTAATTATTTTCATGAGGTAGTTGGGGTTAGTAGATTTATAGAATATCTGAAAGTGGAATTTTGGATGGTATTTAGGTTGATCTTTTAGTATATTAAATGTTAATTCGAATTGGGAAATAATTTTATAAACAAATATCCCTTACAAGTTTATTTTATATAATAACTTTGGTGTAGATACGAAATCATGAAAGAGAACCACTCGTTTTCTATTTATATTCGATGGAAGTTTTTTGATCTAGTTATCATCATTACAACAAGTAGTTTCACTATCAACTATTGAAGAATATTACATAGATATAATGAATGAATGGAAGGAGTCAATGTAGTTTAATGTTATACAATAGGATATAAAATAATTGGATTTTATTGGAATGATTTACTATTACTACCAAATAATAATAAAATTATACAGTATTATTTAATTTCACTATTAGATAAAGGATATTCAATATGAAAACGAAATTATCTAGAACCCATAGGAGGATGGTGTGATAGAATTATATATGGACAAAGTTATAAAAAAAATAGTTCATATAATGACTAAAGGTATATATCATGAAATTATAAACCATTTTCTTGTTTAGTTGTTCCTAAATAACATGGAGGTCATATTCTCCCCAATTGTTTTACTGATAAAAAAATGTGTTGAAGAGTGTTGAAAAACATTTTACATGTCATCTAATGGTCATTATATAGAATCCATAAATATATTATCAAGAGTGAAATTATTAGGAATGTTTTATGAATATTCTATAAAGGGCAGATTATTGGAACATTATATTCATTCTAAATTAAAGGTGTTTAATAAACTAAAATTATGAAACAATCAGTAGTGGTAGTGGGGAATCTAGATTATTTATGTATAGAGTTATGAGGGTGAGGTATGAAATATGGGATGTGATGTTGGTGTAAAATATGAAAGGAATTGTATATGGATTTTACTTCAGAAATAATATTCATATGTATT
This sequence comes from Viscum album, assembly GCA_963277665.1. Taxonomy (NCBI): domain Eukaryota; kingdom Viridiplantae; phylum Streptophyta; class Magnoliopsida; order Santalales; family Viscaceae; genus Viscum; species Viscum album. The sequence goes on from OY728126.1 coordinate 193,439,358, forward strand.
TTATATAATGTTACAGTCCTGAGGTTTTTTGGAAGTGTTCATTTTTTACTGGAAGGACAAGTTGAGGTGGTTATTTTCATTGAAAAAGTGGATGGTTTCCTCTAACAATCATTCTTGAGTGGAATACTATATTTTTTTTAGTTAGTCGTGGAATTGTAATTCCTAGAAGATAGATGCTATAAATTGGAAGTGGGGTTGTATATAATATATGGTGATTTTTACAAAACATAGTCTTATGTTTTAATATGAATAGGTGTTATTCATTTAAACATTATCTGTTGGTAACTCTTCAAGAAATGTTTTTATTTCAAATTGATTATGACATTATTTGAACCATGTTAATTCATTTTTTTTCTTTAATACATTCTCTACTTAAATTTATTACATTATTAAATTGAAAAACATATTGCTAGTGTGTGAGTGAATTGGAAGATGTGTGGTAAAGGAGAATGGTTGAGATTGACGGATTCCCATTTATAGATACACCTTTCATGGTTTTAGGATCTTCTATACCTTATAGAAACCTTATTCAACATTTTAGGTTCTATAGGAATGATTTTTATGAATTATAAAAGTTCAAATAAAACAATTAATTAGTGAATATTCTTTTTAGGATAATCTAGTGAAATATCTATCAATGTTCCTATAATTTTCTAGGAGTATGAGGATGATATGATGAATACAATATTTTGGGTCAGGAATTTGATAATTGAGATATTTTTCTCACATAGGTGGTTGTGAAAAGTTGAAAAGTTAGTTAAAATATATGATACAGTATATTATAGTCTAGATAAAAGGACATTAAGTGACTTTGGTAGATTCTAATAGTAGTTTAGCTACAATAGGTTTATGCTTCCTTGTGGTGTGAAGGAGGTGTTCATTGATATTTTTTAAAATTTTATATTTTATTATATTACATAACTAAAACACTGAGAAATATTTTTTGATATATCAGAGACTCTATGGACATATAGATGAATTAAATTTGTCTTCTATTAGGTTTTCACTAATTAAATGGCCACCATTGGGATTTTATGTGTTCGATTAGTGGGATCAAAGTAGTTAATCAAATGTGTAGTGGGATTTATGATCATTCTATTAGTGATATATGTCATTATAAGGAACTATCTTTATAATATAATTTATCATTATTAAAATTTATGTATATTTATCAAAAAATATGTAAATAATTCATTTATTTTTTTATTCAAAATGAAGGGATAAAACAACTCATGCATTTAATATAATTGTATTACCTTATATTAAATAAATATTCAATATATAATAGTATCATCGACACCTCAAACATAATGGTTTAGTGTAGCATTAAATTTGGAAAAATAAAAAATAGGTTCATAAAATTTCTACATAACCTCCCACTTAGTTCATCATAACAAGATTCATTCATTGAAATATAATTCATAAAACCATAATTCCAATCCTAGTAAAATATAGACATAAAATAAAGGTGATCCCAAATTCCTAGAAATTGAAAACATGGGATATATAAATGATCACTTAAGAATCACATAAGCACAAGGTTATGGGAACATGATATTAACACAAGAAAACCATACTAAGAATTACATAGTTTATAATAATGATTCATATAATATAAAGATGAAATTTATAAGAATAGATTCTTAAAGGAATCAAAGAACATTAGTCGTGAGGGAATTACATTGGCATAATAAATAATTTTCTAGCATATATATTCTTATAAAAGGATTTATATAGTATCGTTTCACTTCTAATACATTAATAGTGGATTTGGATCACTCTATATTCCATTATATCTTTAGTCATGGGTCATGCACAAAAATATCATAGTGGATAGATTCCCTTACATAACTATATTCACTCTATATTTCAGTCCTTATTATCTCAATAGATAACTAAATTTACCCAAATAAGTGTAGGGTTATATTCTTACAAGCCTACTCATCATATATTCCATTCATATTTTTTCTATAATATAATAAAAAATCATCTTATCAACATATCATAATTTAAGGAATGTAAATGGGTTTCAAAAAAATTTCATCATATCATAACACATGGTAAATAACCATGTTTCATAAAAATATATTCATCATAATTATAAACCATCTATATAAAGAATAAGGATGTAATCATTGGATAATATCACTTTTATGTCATAATTATAAGGACTCAACCTTAAATATTACATAATATATAATTAAAATGAATAATTCACATTGAGGATCTTTTCAGGTTTAGAGTTTTAGAGAATTAGAACATAACTATTACATCTCAAAAGATTAAAATGTAGAATATTATACATAGTTTCCATTTTTTTCATAAAATAAAAACTCTTGAAAAAAATAGTCATGTCTAGTTCCATGTTTTAGACAGCATGAATTTTCCTTGATCTCATCTTTGACCTTATTCATCTCTATGTCCGGTGAAAACATTTCAAAACTTGGGATGAGGTTAAAAATCTCAGTAAGGGTTGTAAAACAAAGAAATAAAACATTTGTTAATAAATACATTAAAACATGAACTCTTTTAGTTACCTCATGAAATAATAAGATTTTATGAATAACATATAGAAATAATAAAATCATAAAGGTAACTTGTGGCGTCCATATCATACTTACATTGTAGCTATCACAGCTACATAGGGAGTTACATTGGAATACCCATCCTAGTATATTCCCTAAATCTCTTAGGATAAACATTCATGTTTACCTCTGTCATGTTACCCAATGCATTGGAGAGCTATCTCGGGCTCACCCACCCTAGGTTTATCACGGAACCACCCGTATGCGTAAATAATCCATAGAACCATAACATGATCATCACACATAACATAAGCATAAAGGAAAGATAACATTTCAACATTTCAATAACAAAATATCATTTCAATATATTGAAATAATAAATCCATTCTCAAATTCATTTTCAATTCCAAAATATGTAGAAAGAGTATATGGTATTTATTTTTCCTTTTAAAAACATTTTGGCTTGTTAAGGAAGCCAAAGATCAAATAATACTCGTGGTGGTGGAAAGGTTGTTGTCACTGCTTACATAAAAAAACATTCCTTTTTTCATTTATTAAAACGCTTCGTATAAAAATATTACCTTTGAATGAAATGAAAAGTCAAATAGGTTTATACACCGTATAAAATAAAGTCGTGTATAAAACTAAATATGCCTCAATGAAAGGAGATTGAGATGAAGTCCCTTACCTTGTGTCCGACATGACCCGTTCATTATTTATTTTCCTGAATAATATAATAAAGTTAATTTATACTTGATTAATAACCATATTCATGTTTATTATCCCTTTGTATCACTTATTACCATGTTATAAACATTCTATAATCATTTATGTTAATAACGATCATTTGGTCGATATTTGGTACTTGATTCAAAAATGAACACCTTGTATTTACAAGTTATCCACGTGGTCAATAGTCCATTATATCTAGAATTAAATTCATTATTTAGATATCATATATATCATATATATCAATTATGTATGTATATATATTCATAATAGTACATATCATTTAGAGGTAAGAAATGAAATGCACCGTTTATGGAGACGGTAAGTCGTACTTACGCATGAATGCTATTTTCATTTCTGTTTCTTCTTTTAATGGAATTAAAACATAATGATACCTAGGTATATTATAATTCCAATATAATATCATATATAATAAAATTAACTCCATCCTTTATGCATCCCACATATGGCATTAACGAGTCATATCACTTTGAGGGGGTAGTAGTCTGCACTTCCTCAAATGAAATTATCGTGTTTACCCACAATGGAAACCATAAAGGTATGATATAAATGGAAAATACAGAAGCATAATAAAAAAATAAACTTAGTATATATCATATATAAGTACATTTCCATCATAATAGACACCATGAGAGGTGGTATGAGATAATTTAACAATCATCATTTCGTGAGGCGTTAGTTTTCCATCCACAGAAACATTATGTTCTTCACCCATTAGATGGAGGTTAGTGTAAGTGTAGTTATAATTATTCTCATAACAACATCCTAGTGTATTTAGGATATTTATTCTTTTATAAAATAAAGTAATAAAAAAGTATAGGGGTTGGAGAAGTAAAATAAAAGAAAATAAGTTAAGAGAAACTGTTACCTTTAATTTGGGTAACTTCCTTTGGTTTGAACCAAAAGAACTTTTTAAAGTGCCTTCTGCCTAAGGTAAGGCTTATAGGAGGAGGATAAGAATATAGGGAGATTAATTGGGTAGAGTTTGGAAGATCCAAAAGGCTTGAGAGGTGTGAGGAATTGGTTAGAAGTGAAGGCTTTTTATAGGGGGGAGGAGGGGCTCTTTAGGAAAGTGTGAAAATATTATTTTATTATAAATTATCTTCGGTTTCAAAAGGTCCGAAAATCATTTGGGACAAAGCTACGATGACTCATGGTCGAAATAATATCATAAAATAATAATTGGAAATGTTTTGGATGTTATTTTAATATTTATAGTCTTATTTATTTAAATGATTTATTAATGATGTAAACACTGCATCATTATTGTGTCATAAATAATTAAAATTATTTTATGTATAAAAATTAAAAAAAATACCATGATGTAAGAAATAATTTTAGCTTTCTAATTAATGTTTATAGTCAAGAATATTTTTTATATAACACCATATAAAAATTAATTTACTAAAAGATATTTTTTTTGTCATTTTTTCCTTTACTTGAAGTTAATTAAACTAAATTGTCATTATCACTCCCAAGTGGCTCAATGGGGTTCCAAAATCGACCCAAAGATGACCATGGTCGTAAATGACTCAGCCAATAAGTTTTGGACAAGTGTTATCATAATTTTGAATTATTATAATATTCTTTTTATATTTAATTACCCTATTTACTTTTAACCGCTGTAAATAAAAGTCAAAAGTTACTATTCACCAAAAAAAATTCATTTAATTGAACCACATTTTACTTACTTATAACAACCATGTATGTCAGATTTTTGAAATTCAATTCCCTGAAACAGTAAAATTTCATTTAAATGAAAAAGACATTTTTTTAACTACAATAAGTAGTTTCACTATTCATCAAAAATTGATGTTTTTCAGAAAAATACCAAAAATTCAGCCTTAGATATATTAGATATTATGAATTCAAAAATGATGTCTATTTCTCTAAATTCAAAACATAGAAGTGTAATTAATTAATTTAAAATTAATTCTCATTGTTAAAACAAATAGCATGTTTTAATGAAACAATAACTATCAAAATATTGACACTTCTTTATGTCCAATTTTAAAGTGAAATTAATTCTAAAGACCAACATTGGATTAAATGGTAAAAATATATTCTAATTAAACTTTAAAACTAATTAAAAATATAATATAACCATATAGATATATTAGATTAAAATGTAGTTTTGAATTAAAATACAATATTTTCACTATTCATTAAAAAATGAACTTTATCTGAAAAATTCCAAAAATTTACACAAAGTAAATATTGATGTACCCATTCTAAAGAAGGATTTTATTTAGTCATATAGAATGTATTAAAGTGACCAATACTATATTTAAAAAGGGTACTCCATTAAAAGGTGGTAAATCGACCTTTTATTGTAAATTATGCTTAAAATTATATTCATTTATATTTTAAGCCTCTAACTTTTTATTGGGTAAATGTAAATACATTTAACAAAAGTGTATAATCATATTGTAGTTAGTTTTTCTCATTCCTACCAATAAAACATCTAGTATTTAACTACCTTTTAAAATAATAATAATATATTATTAGTGTGCAGTGTAGGAAACTGTCACGACCTGTCCTGGTGGGGCCCGCGTCATGACTCCCCAAGCCCTCCTCCAATAGGCCAGGGGCTGGTGACTAGCACCGAGTAGGCATGTCACTAACATGGGAGGAATTGCCTAAGTATCTGTACACACACACACATCTCCAAACCCACAAATGCTGAAATGTAGAACACTAAGGAACAAAAAATGAATGCATACAAGTAAACCCAACCAACAGAGTATGACGAAAGGTAGAGTACTGTAAAAGTAAACAGGGCTAGAATACAAGCCCACCAAAAGTAAGAGTCTGAAAAACTGCAAAGTCCAACCTGTAAGCACAAAGGTACTGGGGCTGTTGCTCATAGTCGTAGGAACGCCTCGGCCTGTAGGAAACTCAGAAAGCTCGGTACTGTCCGGGTCCGCCCTGAACTCTATCAAAAGGCTGCTCATCTACACAAGACACCAGACATGTGGGCAAAGCCCGTGCATGGGTGAGTATAATAATACTCAGTAGAGGACCTCGAAAACCACAAAGAAGTACACAAAGTAATGGTACAGTCATCTATGCACAATATATGTTTACAGAACATATAAAACAAACTAGATATACTCAAAACCCAAACCCACGGTCTAGAGACAAGTCACACAACCGCATACCCCCGCAAGGGATTCCGTCCTAAGATTCCGTGATGCGCTCGTTCTGGGAGACCACACTCCACGGGTCTTATAGTTCTGATGACATCCATCTGAGAAGTGATGTTCATCAGGAACCATCACGAGATACAGCTACACTCATTATGAGAGACACACTCTTTAGTGGAAGGGTTATTATAGGTAGAAGCACTCATTACGGGAGACACACTCCTGAGTGGGAATGATCTCAATACACAGATGAGGATCACTACCAGGGCCATGGCGGATACCGTGACTCCCTGAAATTCACCTGCTAGCTAGAGGATCAATGCCCGGTAAAGTTGGTCACACTGATGCCTGACTCTACCTAGGGTCTGGAATGGATAGAGGATCTCGATTTGGGCCTCTTGGATGGATGCCTGGCTCTATCACAGATAAGTCATACTGAAGGGATCATAATTCGGCGTGAGGGAATGATGCATGACCTTCAGGGGAAGAGAAGAAGGGGAACTAACCCAAACGAAAGATGTTCAAGGCGCGGTGAACAAAAGGACCAAGCTGTTCTCCAAAAATTACACTGCGTGTAGAAATGATACACGCCGTGTTGTCTGACCCCAGGTACTGCCCGTGCACAACGGCCCGTGTCGTGAGGCTGGTCATGTAGAAAACATTATACACAGCGTGTAGTATGGAGTACACACCATGTCTGGTTCACTAGGGCCGGCTCCATGTACTCTGGTCGTGTGCCCGTACACGGTCACCAACCCGTATACTCTAAACCATGCATTATGCACATGGGGTGACCTGCGCTGGTGACCTCACCTGGCCGGGTGAGGGAGTACATGGTTGTGTACTCCATCATGTGTCCGTGTATCCCTAGGATACACGCCGAGCTCCGTGTAGCCGCCTCTGCCGAGCTGTACATGCTGTGCCGCTTGAAGTCGTGTAGAGCATCTCGTGTCTGTGTACCACCTGAAGTACACACTGAGCTTCGGCGAATGTCCAACACGCCGTGTGACCGGGGTCACACGCTATGTGATCCTTCTCTGACCCCGAAACCCTAGCCACCACCATCATAACTACACGGCGTGTTCATCGGAAGTACACGCCGTGTATTCTGTAAATTTCCAGAAACGTAGACCTCCGCCATCGCGCCTCTCGTGGTGCTCTGATCATTGATCCGACCGTCTGATCTCCACGAAACCTTCAGGTCTTGGTCGCCCCGACGCCACGAAGCTGTTTCCGTCGTATTCGGGCCTCCGATTGGCTCCAAAAACATAATAGATCTTCCCGCGCGAAGAACGCTCGAAGAACGGCCTTTCCGATCTAGTCAGATTTGTCAACTGTCGTCGCCACCACACCTCCACGAGAAAGTTGTGATGTTGAACCTTCAGTTTGGGATCGTTGCGTCACAGTACGGATGCGCAATGATCCGTTGTTCATCACCCTGCAAAGAATGCAAAGAACGCGCGAGGAAAAGGAGGAAGAGATCCAAATAAAAAATTTGAGGAACGAACGTCCGTCGTCGTTCGTCACAGCGTTGATCCTCTCCCGTTAAAAGGTTTAAATGGAGCATAGATCAACATGAAAATAAAGCATGGATTAATTCCCCAAAATCATCCCAAAGAAAACCCTACCGCAAGAACGTATGGATCAACTTGTTCGTGGTTGATCCACGTTCGTCGTTTAAATTCAAATACGGGGAAAATAAAAAATCAAAACAACAACCCCTACCTTTTGAAAGGATCGATCGTTGACAAAGAAGTCGTGTTGTCTTTGTCGTCGTGATCCTTCGATGTCGGCGCAACGATCCTTGGTTTCGATCCATCGTTGTTCGTCATTGAGAATTTCTCCAACACCTCGCGGATTCGGCATAGGTTCTTCTCAAGTGTTTCCAATGATCAACAATTGGTTAACCCATTAAAAAGGGAAACAAGTTGAAATTTAATTACGCGAAAGCATTAATGACGTTGACTTTCCATTTTGAAGTTATTATGACGCGTCATTAATTTAGGAAACATCTGCACCGTCACCACGCTGCAGCGGATGTTTCCTTAAAAGAAATTAAATAAACTGGTTATTTTATTTTATTTTATTTTACTTAAAACGTCTAAAAATTAACCTTTTTCCCTCGACCCGCGCCGGTTGAGGTTAGCCTCATCCTCAGGTAATGTCATCGTCCCGGACGCAACGGTGCTCTCATATTTTTAATCCGGGCATCCGTTTGGAAACTACCACAACTGTTCACAAGTATCGACTCACTTAACTAAAAAAAGTTCAAACCACCATTCCGGGCTCACTGGACCTCGGAATGATGTGCCGTCTTTGCGCCTGGTCTCGAAATAATTCCATATAATATTTAAAAATAATAAGCGAAAAATCCGAGATATTACATTCTCCCCTCCTTGGGGCTTTACGTCCCCTAAAAGCCGAAACAAATGCTACTCAAAAAGATGAGGGTACTGGGCACGGATCTGGGCCTCCCACTCCCACGTGCTCTTCTAAAGATTAATGTGCTGCCACCGGACGCGCACTAAGGGAATCGATCACCCACGAAGGATCCTCTCCTGTCGATCCTCGATCTGCACCGGGTACTCAGCAATGGTCCCTCCATCCTCGATGTCCAGCTCACCCCAGTTGATGACGTGTGATGGGTCATGCACGTACCTCCTTAGCGGTGACACGTGGAAGACATCATGTACCCGATGCAACTGTGGCGGTAGATCCAGGCAGTACACCACCTCGCCAACTCTGCCCTGGATCTGGAAAGGTCCGATGAACCTCGGAGATAGCTTGCCCCCTTGGCCAAATCTTTGCAACCCACGTCGAGGTGAGACCCAAAGAAAAATGTGGTCTCCCTCCTCGAACTCTAGAGGCCTCCGTCGTCTTGTCAGCATAAGACTTATGCCGGCTCTGTGTAGTCTTCATCCGCTCCTGGATGATCTGCACCTTCTCTGTGGTAGTTTGCACTAACTCTGGATCCATGAGTACTGACTCTCTGTGGTCAGTCAAGCAATGCAGTGACCGGCAGGGTCTCCCATACAAAGCCTCGAATGGTGTCATGACAATGGTGGAGTGGTAGCTGTTGTTGTACGCAAACTCCACCAGTGGTAGTTGGTCCTCCCAGCTGCAACCAAAGTCCAAGATACAGGCCCGCAACATATCCTCCATAACATGAATGGTCCTCTGTTTCTGACCATCTGTCTGGGGATGAAATGTTGTGCTCAAGCGTAGCTGAGTCCCAAAAGCCTCATGCAATCCCTTCCACAACCGGGATGTGAAGCGGGCATCTCAGTCTGAGACTATATTCTAGGGGATTCCATGAAGCCGAACTATCTCCTGTACGTAGAGGCGTCCCAAGATCTCTATGGAACTCTGCTCCCTGATAGCTAGGAAGTGGGCCGACTTGGTGAGTCGGTCAATGACCACCCAGATGGAATCGTGCCCCTTGGATGTCCGTGTTAAGCCTGTCATGAAGTCCATCGCTATTCCATCCCACTTCCACTATGGAACTTCCAAGGGGTGAGCTAACCCTGTTGGAACCTGGTGCTCTGCCTTCACCTGCTGGCATGTGAGGCATCGAGAAATAAACTCTGCTACTGCCTTCTTCATGCCTGACCACCAGAAAAGTCGTCAGAGATCCTGGTACATCTTTGCCACTCAGGGATGTACTGCAAAATGGGATGTATGAAATTCCCTCAGGACCTCCACTTGGAATGCCACTGGTACAACAGTGCGTCCTCTGAAGAGAAGTACGTGCTCTCCACCTTGCGAAAAACCATCAGGAGCATGTCATGTGGTTAACTGAGCACGTAAAGCCACACAATTGACATCCCAAAGTTGTGCCTCCCTAACTCACTGTAATAGTGGAGGGGTGACAACAATTGACTATAGGTAGGCTGTAAACTCACCATCCACGAAGGATAACTGTAACGAAGCTAATTGTTGTGTCGCCTTACTCAACAGTTGTGAGCTCGACCTTCTGCTAAGAGCATCTTCCACTTTCTTCCCCTTACTAGGAGTATAGATGATCTCGAAATCATAGTCCTGGAGGAACTCTAGCCAATGCCTCTGGCTCATATTCAGATCCTTCTGTGAGAAGATGTACTTGGGGCTCTTGTGGTCAGTGTAGACAATGAACCGCTCACCCATAAGGTAGTGTCTCCATATATTCAGTGTGAAGACTACCGGTGCTAACTCGAGATCATGGGTTGCATAGTTCTGCTCAAGCGGCGTAAGCTAGCGCGAACCATAAGCAATCACTGTGTGCCGCTGCATCAGGACATAGCCGAGCCCGGTCCCTGATGCGTCGCAGAAAACTATGTACTCGAAACCCTCCTCTAGAAACCTCAAGAATGGGGTACTCGTCAAACTCTATCTTAGCTACTCAAAAGCCCACTGGAACTTTTTGGACCATAGGAAGGGTTTCCCCTTCTTAGTCAAGGCCATCATCAGTGCTGATACCTGGTAGAAATCAGGGATGAATCTCTGGTAATATCCTGCCATCCCAAGGAAGCTTCGCACCTCTGTCATGTTCCGTGGTGGCTCCCATGCTAACACAACCTCCACCTTGGCTGGTTCAACAGCTACTCCATCTGCTGAGATGACATGTCCCAGAAAGTGGACCTCCTGAATCCAGAACTGACACATCGAGAGATTTCTATAAAGCTAGTGCTCTCGGAGTATGTCCAGAACCATTTGCAGGTGTCTCGCATGCTCCTCCTCTGACGCCGAGTACACAAGGATTTCGTCGATGAAGACCACTACGAACCGGTCCACGTACATCTGGAAGATCCGGTTCATCAATCCCATGAACACTGTGGGGGCGTTTGTCACACCAAAGGGCATCACCAAGTACTCATAGTGACCGTAGAGACATCTGAAAGTCGTCTTTGGTATATCATCATCCCGCACTCGTAGCTGGTGATAGCATGATCGAAGATAAATCTTCGAGAACCATTGAGCCCCACTTAGATGATCGAAGAGGTCGTCAATTATCGGTAGTGGATACTTGTTCTTCACCGTCACCTGGTACAGGCGCTGGTAATCCACGCAAAACCTCAGACTCCCGTCTGCCTTCTTGGAAAACAAGACTGGGGCCACCCAGGGTGAAACGCTGGGTCTCACGAAACCCTTACTCTGCAAATCCTCCAACTGCACCCTCAGCTCACGAAGCTCCACGGAAGCCATCCGATAAGCCAATGAGGAAATCGGTGTCATCCCGGGGTGTAAGTCGATGCAGAAGTCAATTTCCCAGCGGGGAGGTAACCCTAGAACATCTTCTGGAAAGACGTCCACATACTCCACCACCACTGCTGGGAACAAAGAGCTCATAACATCTACTGCTCCGAGGGTAAGGCTAGCCAACTCATGAGTGATCAGTTGCACCCTCCTATGCATGAGCCCACTTTGTGCTGCCGGGGTTTCCTTTTATCCGATAAAGGAGAACCTTGTTCCATCACGGTGGACACACCACACTCTTCGCCTAAAACAATCAATCTGGGCATGGACCGAAAATAACAAATCCATACTGAGAATGACGTCGTAAGGCCTCGACGATACCACCAGGAGGTTCCAACCGAAACTCTCACCTCCAAGGGTAAGATCACACTATCTGCAGAGGGGCGTGATCGTCGAGTCTCCTCCTGTAGGTGTCTCCAAGCATAAGGATCGATTCAACAGTTCTACCGGAATCTCGAGGTTTTGTATAAGACATGTGGCTATAATAGAATTACTAGCACCTATGTCTATGAGTACAGTAGCTAAGGTAGAAAAGACACAGATCGTACCTCCAATCATCCCTGGAGCCCCTGGGTCATAAGCCTCGACCGCATGCAACTGTCCCCGTCCCTGTCCCCCAGCTCCCTGAGCCTGGTGCGGACCTCCTGGGGGTGGTGTTGGAAGTAAGTCGAAGCATCTACCACCACCAGTAGTTCTCCCTGCTCCTCTGCCACGTCCACCGCCTAGCAGATCTGCCTGCTCCGTTCTCTGCCTCTATCTCTGTGGCCCATCCACCACTTCCCTATCAGCAGCCCGACGTGTCGGACAATCTCTAGCGAGATTCCCCCGACCTTCGTATGCGTAGCATCACTTCTCCCTAGGCTGACTGCATCCAGCCTGAGATCCCTGGACTGTCGATCCACTGTCGTGGGTCCTCCTTTGAAATCACCCACATCATGAGTCTGCATGGTCAGACTCCACCATCATCCAGCCGAACCCTGAAGAAGGCTCGCTCCTAGGATCACCATCTAGTCTGCTTGTGTCCTCACTAGATGGAAAACTATGGTCACCGCCTCAAGCCAGTCCTCAGCCGCCTGAGGGTCGAGCTCTCCTCGGAACCTAAGGGGCCTATGTCTCTAAAACTCATGGAGCACGCTAAGCCTGTGCTCCTCGTTAGTCGGTACTGCAGGTACCACTGGCTGTTCCACCGGTGGTGGTATAGCATGTGCACCACCTGGTGGAAACACCTGGGGAACTGGTCCCTGTATCGAAGCCTCGTCACTGAGGGGGTCATCCTCGTGATTGTGCTGCTGAATCCTAGTGGGTACACGTCGCGGTGGCATCCTATAAAGAAACAAGATGTGTCATGGTCAATGAGTATATCTGGATAGCTGACACCAAGGATATGGAAGACACAACTCATTCCTATATTATGCATGTACCTTTTATTTCCCTGCAACTAGTGTTTTCATGAATCGGGTCGAAAAGCATGCTATCAGAGTCCTGGTGTATGGATACGTCGGTCTCCGCACCAACACTGGAGTCTCTTGCCTGAAAGCCAAACCCGAAACACTCAACACTTGTTACCCCAACCAAACTCATAGACTCTTGGTCCTATGGTAGAACCGACCACCTCTGATACCACTCTGTCCCGACCCGTCCCGGTGGGGCCCGTATTGTGACTCCCCAAGCCCGCATCCAATAGGCTAGGGGCTGGTGACTACCACCGAGTAGGCATGTCACTAACATGGGAGGCATTTCCTAAGTACCTGTACACACGCACACATCTCCAAGCCCACAAATGCTGAAATGTAAAACACTAAGGAACAAAAAATGAATGCATACAAGTAAACCCAACCAACAGAGTACGACTAAATGTAGAGTACCGTAAAAGTAAACTGTGCCAGAATACAAGCCCACCAAAAGTAAGAGTCTGAAAAACTGCAAAGTCCAACCTGTAAGTACAAAGGTACTGGGACTGCTGCTCGTAGCCGTAGGAACGCCTCAGCCTGTAGGAAACATAGAAAGCTCGGTCTTGTCCTGGTCCGCCCTGGACTCTGTCAAAAGGATGCTCGTCTGCAGAAGACACCATATGTGCGGGCAAAGACCGTGAAGGGGTGAGTATAACAATACTCAGTAGAGGACCCTGAAAACCACAAAGCAGTACAAAAAGTAAAGGTACAATCAGCTATACACAATATATGTTTACAGAACATATAAAACAAACCATATATACTCAAAATCCAGACCCACGGTCTAGAGACAAGTCACGCAACCGCATACCCCCGTAAGGGATTCCGTCTGAAGATTTCGTGACGCGCTCGTTCTGGGAGAACACACTGCACGAGTCTTATAGTTCTGATGATGTCCGTCCGAGAAGTGATGTTCGTCGGGAACCGTCACGAGATACAACTACACTCATTACGGGAGACACACTCCTTCGTGGAAGGGTTACGATAAGTAGAAGCACTCATTACAGGAGACACACTCCTGAGTGGGAAAGATCTCGATACACAGATGAGGTTCACTACCAGGGCCATGGCGGATACCGTGACTCATCCGAAATTCACCTGCTTGGTAGAGGATCAATGCCCGGTAAAGTTGGTCTTGTCGATGCCTGACTCTACCTAGGTTCTAGAATGGATAGAGGATCTCGATCCGGGCCTCTCGCATGGATGCCTGACTCTATCATCGAAAAGTCTTGCTGAAGGGATCACAATTCGACGTGAGGGAATGATGACTGACCTTCAGGGGAAAAGAAGAAGGGGCACTAACCCAAACGAAAGATGTTCAAGGCATGGTGAAAAAAAGGACTAAGCCGTTCTCCAAAAAGTACACGGCGTGTAGAAATGATACACATCGTGTTGTCTGACCCCGGGTACTTCCCGTGCACAACGACCCATGTCATGAGGCTGGTCATGTAGAAAACATTATACACGGCATGTAGTACGAAGTACACGCCATGTTTGGGTCACTGGGGCTGGCTCCGGGTACTCTGGTCATGTGCCCGTACACGGTCACCAACCCGTATACTCTAACCTATGCAGTATGCACATGAAGTGACCTCCACTGGTGACCTCGCCTGGCCGGGTGAGGGAGTACACGGTCGTGTACTCCATCATGTGTCTGTGCATCCCTGGGATACACGCCGAGCTCTGCGTAGCCGCCTCTGCCGAGCTGTACACGTCGTGCCTCCTAAAGCCGTGTAGAGCATCCCATGTCTGTGAACCACCCGAAGTACACGCCGAGCTTCGGGGAAGGTCCAACACACCGTGTGACCGGGGTCACATGTCGTGTGATCCTTCTCTGACCTCAAAACCCTAGCTTCCACCATCAGAACTATGGGGCGTGTTCTTCGGAAGTACACGCGGTGTATTCTGGAAATTTCCAAAAACATAGACCTTCGCTATCGCGCCTCCCATGGTGCTCCGATCATTGATCTGACCGTCCAATCACCACGAAACCTTCAGGTATTGGTCTCCCTGACGCCAAAATGCTATTTCCGTCATTTTCAGGCCTCCGATCGGCTCCAAAAACATGATTGATCTTCCCATGTGAAGAACGCTCGAAGAACACCCTTTCTGATCTCGTCTTATTTGTCGACAACCATCGTCGCTGCACCTCCACGAGAACGTTGCGATGTCGAACCTTTGGTTTGGTATCGTTGCATCGCAGAACGGATGCACAACGATCTATTGTTCGTCGCCCCGCGAAGAACGCGAAGAACGCACGGGGAAAAGGAGGAAGAGATCCAAATAAACAAATGCAGGAACGAACCTCTGTCGTCATTTGTCACAGCATTGATTCGCTCCCGTTAATAGGTTTAAACGGAGAAGAGATCAACATGAATATAAATCATGGATTAATTCCCCAAAATCATCCCAAATAAAACACTCCCGCAAGAACGTACAGATCCGCGGATCAACTTGTTCGTGGATGATCTGTGTTCGTCGTTTAAATTCAAATACGGGGAAAAGAAAAAAATAAAAACAACAACCCCTACCTTTTGAAAGGATCGATCATTGACGAATAAGTCGTGATGTCGTTGTCGTCATGATCCTTCAATGTCGGCGCAACGATCCTTGGTTTCGATTAGTCATCATTCGTCGTCGAGAATTTCTCCAACGCCATGCGGATTCGGTAGAGGTTCTTCTCAAGCGTTGTCAACGATCAAAAATTGGTTAACCTATTAAAAAGGGAAACAAGTTGACATTTAATTATGCGGAAGAATTAATGACGTTGACTTTCCATTTTGAAGTTATTATGATGCGTCATTAATTTAGGAAACAGTTGCACTGTCACCACGCTGCAGCGGATGTTTCCTTAAAAGAAATAAAACAAACTGGTTAATTTATTTTATTTTATTTTACTTAAAACATCTGAAAATTAACCTTTTTCCCTCGACCCACGCCAGTTGAGGTTAGCCTCATCCTCAGGTAATGTCATCATACCGGACGCAACGGTTCTCTCAGATTTTTAATTCGGGCATCCGTTTGGAAACTGCCACATCCACACACAAGTGCCGACTCACTTAACTAAAAAAAGTTCAAACCACCATTACGGGCTCACTGGACATCGGAATGATGTGCCGTCTTCGTGCCCGGTCTTAAAATAATTCCATATAATATTTAAAAATAATAAGAGGAAAATCTGAGATATTACAGAAACATGTTGTTGCGTATCGGGTACAGTATCGAATATAGAAACCCCTTTGAAGTGAAATTAATATTTAATTCACAAATATTAATAAATATGAAATATGTCTTATTCTTTATTTACCTGGGATGTTACATATTTCCCCCCTTTTGGGAATTACGTCCTCGCAATTTTACTTAACAAAATAAGTGGGGGTATTTATCCCTCATAGCATTTTCAGATTACCACGTTGCCTCTTCAACCATATTGTTTTTTCACAAAACCTTTACCCTGTGAATTACATTATTCTGCAACACTTGCACTCTTAGGTCAAGAATCTGGACTGGTTGTTCTTCATAAGAGAGACTATCTTCCAACTGAATTACCTTTGGGCTCAAAACATGAGATGGATCTGGCATATATTTTCTGAACATCGAAATATCAAAAACATTGTGTACTAAGGGTAAACATGGAGGTAAATCCACTGCGTGCGCAACTGACACAACTTTCACCAGGATTTTATAAGGTCCAATGAACCTTGGACTCAACTTTCCCTTCTTACCAAAATGCATCACACTTTTCCATTGAGAATCATTGAGAAAG
Source organism: Viscum album (assembly GCA_963277665.1). Lineage (NCBI taxonomy): Eukaryota > Viridiplantae > Streptophyta > Magnoliopsida > Santalales > Viscaceae > Viscum > Viscum album. The sequence goes on from OY728126.1 coordinate 193,456,228, forward strand.
ACATGATCACCTAACTTAAAAGAAATATCCTTCCTCCAATTATCTGCATAACTTTTCTGTCTACTCTGAGTTGTTCTCATGTGCTTCTGAATCAACTGAACTTTCTATACTATCTCTTCTACCAATTCTGGTCCCATCAGCTTCCACTCACCTACTTCATCCCAAAAAGATGGAGTTTGACAATGCTTTCTACATAATTCATCAAATGGAGCCATCTGTATACTAGAATAAAAAACTGTTATTATATGAAAATTCAACCACAGAAAGATGTTGGTCCCAACATCCTTGATAATCCATCGAGGACACACGTAACATATCTTCCAGTGTCTGAATTGTTCATTCTAGTTACCCATCTGATTGAGTATGAAAAGCTATACTAAAATTTAATTCAGTACCAAACGACTTCTAAAGGCTTTTCCAAATGTTAGAAGTACACCTGGGATCACGATCAGATAAAATGGAGAGCGGAACTCTATGAAACCTGACTATCTCTTTAACATAAAACCGAGAAATTCGATCTAGAGTCAATGTTTTTCGAATATGTAATAAATGAGAAGATTTAGTCAATTGATCAACAATAAACCAAATTGCATTATTACCTCAAGATGTCTTTGGTAATCCCACAAAGAAGTCCATGGATATATTTTCCCATTTCCACTCTGGCACCAATAAAAGGCTGAAGCATACCTTTTGATAACTGCATATCTACTTTAACCTGCAGACAAGTCAAACACATAACAGTAAAATAAGCAATATCTCTTTTCATTCCGTCCCACCAGTAATACTCAAGGAGATCTCTGTATATCTTAGTACTGCCAGGATGAACTGAAAACGGGGAACTATGAGCTTCACATAAAAACTCATTCTTTAACTATGAATCACAAGGCATGTATAAACTCTTTCCAAATCTCAAAACACAATCATTATCAGTGTTAAATTCAGGAAACTTACCGTTATGAACTAACTCTAACTTTTTTTTGTAACTCACTGTCTTCCATTTGTACTTGCTTAATTATGTCTGATAGAGATGATCAGACTGACACCTGATACAAAACAGAAGAATTTTCTGCACTAATAACTTCTATGCCAAATTTTATCAAATAAAAAACTAATGGATCCTATTCTAAACGTAACATGGTTAATGAAGCATTACTTTTTTGAATCAATGCATCAACCAATTTATTTTCTTTTCCCGGATGGTAATGGATCATGCAATCATAATCCTTGATTAATTCCATCCATCTCCTCGGTCTCATGTTTAATTATTTCTGGGTGAATATATACTTTTAACTTTTTTGGTAAGTATATATTCCACATTTTTCTCCATACAAATGATGCCTCCAAATTTTTAAAGCAAAAACAACAATAGCTAAATCCAAATAATGTGTATGGTAATTTAACTCATGAGGTTTCAACTGACATAAAGCATAAGAAACTACCTGATCATTCTGCATTAGGACACAACCAAGTCCTTTCAACGAAGCATCATTATAGATAACAAACTCAACATTTCTGGATGGCAGTTCCAAAAATAGAGCATTCACCAATCTTCTTTTCAATTCCTAAAAACAATCATCACATTATTTTGTCCAGATGAACTTAACACCTTTTCGAGTTAACTTATTCATTGGACTGGATAACTGTGCTAAATTTTCAACAAACCTCTAGTAATAACCTGCCAAACCAAGAAAACTATGGATCTCAATTATATTTGTGGGTCTTGGCCATTCTTCAACAACTTTTGTTTTCGCAAGATTAATAGTTATGCCATTTTTTGAAACAATGTGACCAAGGAAAGAAATTTGTTGTAACCAAAACTCACACTTGTTGAATTTCCCAAACTGTTTCTTTTCATTTATGGTTTGCAAGAAAACCCTTAAATTAATTTCATGTTCCTCATTAATTTTAGAATAAACCAAAAAATCCTCAATGAACACAACCACAAACTTATCCACGAACTCATAGAAAATTATACTCAAAAGATCCATGAATACAGTAGGTGCATTAGTTAAACCAAAAGGCATAACTACAAATTCATAATGGCCATATCTTGTACGAAATGAGGTCTTTTGAATTTATGCTTCCTATAATTTCAACTAATGGTACCCCGATCTCAATTCAATCTTTGAAAAATACTGATCTCCCTGGAGATAATCAAACAAATCATCAATATGAGGCAAAGGATACTTATTCTTAATAGTGATGTTATTCAATGCTCTGTAATCAGGGCAAAGTCTCATTGAACCATCTTTATTTTTAACAAACAAGATAGGAGCACCCCATGGTGATGTGCTAGGTAAAATGAAACATTTATCTAATAACTCCTGCAACTGCTTAATTAACTATAAAAGTTCAAATTGAGCTATTCGATAAGGGGGTTTTGAAATTGTCTTAGCATCAGGAACTAAGTCAATAGTAAATTCAACTTCCCAATCAGGTATAATACCAGCAACTCATTAAGAAAAACATCAAGGTACTCATTTACCACTGGCATATCATTAATCTGAACTATTCCTTTATTTTCAACAATATGTGCAAGGTAACATTCATTTCCATATTTTACTAGTTTCTCATCTTCCTGATATGTTATCAAAATAAGGGGTTCATTCTCTTACAAAAACTGTAAATCTTTCTGAAAATAAACCTCTTTAGCTCTACAGTCAATCTTAGCATGATAAATAGATATACAATCCTTTCATAAAATAACATCAAACTCTACTAGAGGCAAAAAAATAATGTTTTCAGGTAGATTCTTTCCACACACAAGGATATGAATGTTTTTATGTTTTCTTTTTGTCTCAACATTTCCTCCGGGTGTTTTTACCATAAGTTTTGTATTCATATCTTGAGATGGAATTCCCAATTTAAAAGAAAACTTCTCTAAAATGAACGAGTGTGTAGACCCTGAATCAAACAACACATTGGCATAATCTAAACAAACAAACTGTGTACCTGATACAACTTCATTTGATGGCCCAATATCTACTGATGTTGTTGCAAAGGATTTCACCACCCCTTTCTTCTTGTATTCAGGCTTCTTTCCTTCGGTTGAGTTTTTTTGGACACTCATTTGCATAATGACCCATTTCATTGCACTTAAAACATTTTACTGGCTATAAATCAGATTTTATCTTACCATTACCCTGATTTTTTTCAGTGAAATTACGAGCCTTATGTCCTATTTTATCACATCGGTAGCACTTACCATAATTCAAAAGACATTACCTAGCATTTTTTCTTACAAAAACTTTCACAAACTTTAAACTTAAGTATATTACCATTAGACTATTTTGAATATTTCATCCCATTATCCTACCACCTCGACCACTTATTCTGTTGTTTTTCAAAGAATACATGATCATCAGAAAACTCCATTTCCACCTTCTCCTCACAAAAAACAAGTGTTTCATAACTTTTTAACTCACAAGAAGACGAAGCCCTTCAATACTTTGGATTTAATCCTGAGTAAAAATGGTTGATTTTACTATCAAGATCTCGTATGAAATTTGGATCATACCTTTCCAATCGAGTGAATTTTGCTTCATAAGTTTCCACTCAGTTATCCTCCTGCCTCAATTTCATGAATTGTTTTTCCATTATAATATGAACCACCTTAGTAAAATATTTCTGAACAAACATACCTTTGAATTCATCCCAATTGAGAGCATCAATCTCATCACTATCCCTGATATTTTTCACCATCGACCACCACTGATCAGCTTCACCTTCAAAACGGAAAGCAGCGAGATTACAATTTTGATTTTCTGAACACCCCATAACATCGAAAATATTCTACAGAGATTTAATCCACCCTTCAGCTAGCACAAGGTCAGATGATCCTCTGAATGATGGGGGATGTTGCCTCATGAAATGCTCAACTACTGACATGTTCCTCTGTAGTTGATCTGGCTGATCTCGTACATGGATACCACAACCATTTATAGACTGAGTCAACTGTTCCATCACTACAACAAACTATTCAGTTCTAATTCCGAATATCTTCGGTTTTTGATTTGGAAGGTTGTCTTCCTCCTAATTTCATCCCAACATAGCTACCATGTTTCCTCTTTGGAAAACCATTCAGAACACAAAAATATCTTAGGTGAAGAAACGTGGTAATCAGGAAATGCTATATGATTTCAATATTAACATAAAATACATTATGGATATTAATTTAACAATACCCTAACACTTAAAGTTATCTAAACCGACCTCTGATACCTACTATAAAGACCCAGCCTTAAACATTGCATAATATTGAATTAAATGAATAATTCACATTGAGGATCTTTTCAGGTTTAGAGTTTTAGAGAATTAGGACATAACTATTACATCTAAAAACATTACAAAGTAGACACTTCTACATAGTTTACATTTTTTTCATAAAATGAAAACTCTTTAAAAAGAGTCATGTCTAGTTCCATGTTTTAGATAGCATGACTTTTCCTTGATCCCATCCTTGACCATATTCATCTTTTAAGTCTTGTGAAAACATTTCAAAACTTGGGATGAGCATAAAAAGCATGGTAAGGGTTATAAAACAATGAAAGAAAACGTTTTTTCATAAGTACATACAAAACATGAACTCTTTTACTTACCTCATGAAATCATAATATTTTATGAATAACACATAGAAATCATAAAATCCTAAAGGTAACATGTCGCATCCATATCATACTTACATTTTAGAAATCACAACTACATAGAGAGTTACTTTGGAATACCCATCACAGTATATTCCCTAAATCTCTTGGGAGAAACATTCACGTTTACCTCCATCACGTAACCCAATGCTTTGGAGAGCTATCTCGGGCTCACCCGCCCAAGGATTTTCATGGAACCACCCATATACGTAAATAATTCCCAATAACCATAACATGATCATAACACATAACATAAGCATAAATGAAAGATAACATTTCCACATTGTAATGACAAAATATAATTTCAAGATATTGAAATAATAAATCCATTCTCAAAATAATTTTCAATACCATAATATGTAAAAAGAGTATATGGTATTTATTTCTCCTTTTAAAAACATTTTGTCTTGTTAAGGAAGCCAAATATCAAATAATAATCACGGCGGCGGAAAGGTCATTGTCACCACTTTCGTTAAAAAACATTAATTTTTGTTATTTAGCAAAAAATTTCATATAAAAAGATTCCCTTTGATTTAAATTAAAAGTCAAAGAGGTTTATAAACCATTTAAAATAAAGTCGTGTATAAAACTAAATATTCCTCAATGAAAGGAGATTGAGACGAAGTCCCTTACCTCATGTCTGACTTGACCCGTTCATTCTTTATTATCCTGAATAATAAACTAAAGTTAATTTATACTTTCTTAAGAACATTTTTCAAGTTTATTATCCCTTTTATATCACTTATTATCATGTTATAAATATTATGTAATCATTTTAGTTAATAACGTTCATTTTGTCGATATTTGGTACTTGAGTAAAAAATAAACACCTTATATTTACAAGTTTTCCATGTGGTCAATAGTCCATTATATCCATATTTAAATTCATTATTTAGATATCATATATATAATATATATCCAGTATATATATATATTTATAATAGTACATATCATTTTGAGGTAAGAAATGAAATCCATATTACATAGAGATAGTAAGTTGTATGTACGCATGAACGCTACTTTCATTTCTATTTCATCTTTTAATGGAATTAAAACATAATGATACATTGGTATATTATAATTATAGTATAATATTATATATAATATCATTAAATCCATCCTTTATACATCTCACATATGGCATTAACGAGTCCTATCACTTTGAGGGGGTGGTAGTCCGCACTTTCTCAAATGAAATTATCGCGTTTACCCATAATAGATATCATAAAGGTATGATGTAAATGGAAAATAATAAAGCATAAAGAAATCATAAACATAATATATATCATATACAAATACAGTTCCATCATAATTTCCACCATGAGAGGCGGTAGGAGGTAATTGAACAATCATCGTTTCGTGAGGCGTTAGTTTACCATCCACAGAAACATTATTTTCATCACACATTAGATAGAGGTGTGTGAAAGTGTAGTTCAAATCCTACTCATGAAAATATCCTAGTATATTGAGGATACTGTTGGTGTTATAAAATAAAGGAATAAAAATATTATAGGGGTTGGAAGAGTAAAATAAACGAAAAGAAGTTAAGAGAAATTGTTACCTTTAATTTGGGTAACTTCCTTTGGTTTGAACCAAAAAGAACTTCTTAAGATGCCTTCTAACTAAAGTAAGGCTTCTAGTAGGAGGAGGGGGATTTAGGGAGATTAATTGGGAAGATTTTGGACCATCCAAAATTCTTGAGAGGTGTGACAAATTGGTTAGAAGTGAGGGCTTTTTATATGGGGGAGGATAGGCTCTTTAAGAATGTGTGAAAATATTATTTTATTATAAACTTATATTCGGTTAAAAAGGATTAAAAATGAATAGATTTGAATCTAAGATGAATCATGGTCGAAATATAATCAGCCATTACGAATTGTACAAGTTTTGGATGTTATTTTAGTATTTATAATCTTATTTATTTAAATGATTTATTAATAAGGTAAACATTGCATCATTATTGTGTCATAAATAATTTAATTTATTTGATGTCTAATAATTATATAAAATATATCATGATGTAGGAAATCATTTTATATTTTCAATGAATTTTTATAGTCAAAAATATTTCTTATATAACACCATTTAGAAATTAGTTTACTAAAAGATGTTTGTTTTTGTCATTTTTTCCTTTATTTTAAGTTAATTAATCTAAATTGCATTATCACTCCCAAGTGGATCAAAGGGGTCCCAAAATCGACCCAAATATGACCATGGTCGTAAATGACTCAACCAATAAGGTTTGTACAAGTTTTAAGATAATTATAAATTATTATAATATTTTGTTACCTTATATTACCCAATTTACCTTTAACCGTGGTAAATAAAAGTCAAAAGTTACTATTCACCAAAAATTATTTTCATCATATTGAACCATATTTTACTTACTAATAAAAATCATGTATGTCAAATTTTTGAAATTCAATTCATAGAAGCGGTAAAATTTCATTTAAATGAAAAAGTCAGTTTTTTAACTACTACTAAGTGGTTTCACTATTCATCAAAAATTGATGTTTTTCAGAAAAATACTAAAAATTCATCCTAAGATATATTAGATACTCCGAAATCAAAAATGATCTCTATTTTTTTAAACTCAAAACATAGAAGTGGAATTAATTAATTTATAATTAATTTGTGTTGTTAAAAAAATAGCGTGTTTTTAAGAAACAATAACTATCAAAATATTGACACTTATTTATGTCCAATTTCAAAGTGAAATTAATTATAATGACCAACATTGTATTAAATGGTAAAAATATATTTTAATTAAAATTTAAAACCAATTAAAAATATAATATAACTATATAAATAAATTAGATTAAAATGCAGTTTTGAATTAAAATACAATATATTCACTATTCAATAAAAAATGAACTTTATCTGAAAAATTCCAAAAATTTACACAAAGTAAATTTTGATGTCCCCATTATAAAGAAAGATTTTATTTGTTCATATAGAATTTATTAAAGTGAGAAAAACTATATTTAAAGAGGCTTCACCATTAAAAGACGGTAAATCGACATTTTAATATAAATTATGCTTAAAATTAGATTCATTCATATTTTAATCCTCTAAATTTTTATTGGTTAAATGTAAATACATTTAAAAAACATGTATAATCATTTTTTAGTTAGTTTTGTTTATTTTCTTCAATACAACATCTAGGATTTAACTACCTTTTAAAATAATAATATTATATTATTAGTGTGCAACGTAAGAAACTCGTTGTTGTGTATCAGGTACGCTATCGAAAATAGAAACCCCTTTAAAGTAAAATTAATATTTTATTCATAAATATTAATAAATATTAAATATGTATTATTCATTATTTACTTGGGATGTTACAGTAATTATCATCAAATGGTATTTTCCTATAAGGAAAATTCGTTTAAAATATATTTAGAATATTTCTTGAGTAAAACACCATTTTTGTTTTGAAACCAATAATTTAAAATATAAAAAATATCCAGTATGTTATATGAAATATTTTATATGAAAATAAACATAGAAAATTGTAACATAATATTCAAAACATTGAGTGTTCAAAATAGAAGGAGATTCCATCCATGCAGAATTTTTTAAACATATGATTCCCTTTATATTTTTAGTAAAAATTCAAAAGAACCGCATTCTAAAAATGAAAAAAAATGATTACCTTGAAATTTTTTATTAAATAAAAAAATTATACAATTGAATTTCAAGGATCAAATGATAATATTAAAAAAATGTAAAAAAATATTTAAATAAATCATGGACTTGGAAGAAAAATATTCTCAACCTAAGAGGATATAATATTTTTTTTCTTTAAAAATAGTTCGGAATATTTTGACTACCAATGGGTTGAATGTTTTACTATTAACATAAAATTCATTGAAATCCAATTTTTAATCAAATTAATAAGTTTTTAATATAATTTTATCATGTAATTTCATTAAATAAAAATTCATAAATAAATAATGTTGATTAAAATGCATTTAAAACATTATTCCCTTACCGTTTTGTTATTTTATTTGAATCATAATCACTATAAAATAATAATATAAAATGAAACATTAAATATCATGAATATAAGAATATTAATGATATTTAATGTAATATGGTTTGTATATATATCTTGTAAATGAAGATAGGTTCATAACCTAATACATTTCTCAATGAAATTAATTTGAGATGGTAAACCCATAAATATTTTTTAATATCTGAATAAAACAACTCATGAAGGAAAAAACCATAAATTTATTTTTAAATCCATGTAACTTTTATGAGTATTATCATAAAATATATTCATGTTAATTATATACACCACACAATGTAATCAATTGGTGAATACATTATAGGTCTCAAAGAAATCAATTCAGATGAGAAATCCCATTAACACATGTTCAACATTCATTAAAAGAACCCTAATAACATAAATAATAAAATAAATATTATTAAAAATCTGTAAAATAATCATGTAATTACGTATAATATTATATATGATCTACTAATAACATTTAAACAACCGTTTAAAAATAAGTCCTTAACAAAATTATCATTTTAGGGTGTTAAATGTTTCAATTTTTTGGATGTTTTTGTTCGAATGTTTTGGTACATATAATTTGAACACAATTATATAGTCTACATTACTATATACATGATATAAATATAATATCAATTCATTACATACATATTTTAAATCACACATTAAATATATAGATATAGAAAAATTATTTAATTAATTAATAGAAATGGTAGGCCTTATATAAGAATGAACACAGTTTTGATTTTCTAATGAAAAGAAATAGAGATAGAAAAATATTAATTTATAATTACATATCAGTATTTTTATAAGAAATAATATATATATATATATATATATATTAAATCTATCCTTGTAACCAACCTATGAATTTGGAAACAAAAAAATTGAATCACATAGCTTCGTGGAGGTTGTTGTTCTCTATATACATGAGCGACGTTATCGTTTCCCAATGTAAGTAAAGGTAAGAACATACATGTGATGTCTAAAATGAATAAGAATAATTTTTTAATAAATATTATATATAAATATAAAACCATTAATAATAACCATCACTAATATATTTTGATGGAAAATGAATTGTATCGCTGCGTGGATGCGATAGTCCACATATACCCACTAGTGATACTCTCACTACCCATTTTATAGAAAAGTGTCAAAATAATGTTTGATATATAATATTAAAAACAATTTAGAATATTTTTGGTACTTTAGATACTATTTTATTATGAATACCATATATTTTAACGAGGTATAAGAATACATAAATTGGAAGATGTTGTATAAGAAGATCTGCTCTTCTTCTGTTGGCCTCCTTTGGATCCAATCATAATGAACTTTGTAGCGTTCTTTCAAGAATTATATAACATATACAATATGGATAGGGTAATTTATAACAGAAATGGGTAGGGTGTGCTCAGTATTTATGGATCTTGATGGTTTAATGAAGATAAATGTGGTGTGCCTATTTATGAGGGATAGAAGGGGCACATTTGTTGTTTTTCGAAATTATAAAATAATATATGGTATCATTAATGGAAATGATGTTAAAAGTGACATGAATTCTTAGATAAGAAGAATTTTTTATTAATATAATCACCAAATCGAAATTAATTATTATAGAAATTATTTTATTCATAATCTATTGCAATACACCCCCTCCCCCGTTAACTAATTTTTACATTAACTAATGCTGAATATTTTTTAATCTAAAAGGATTATGAATTTGCTTCTCTAAAAAAATTCATAAATGTTAAATAGATGAAATTTTAGTCCATATATTACCCCTATTGTCATATTTAAATATTCTAATTACTTTTAAATATTTTAATGCAATACTTATTTTCATAAAATAGTTTTCTTATCACTTTTTAAACAATTCATTTAATTTGAATTTAAAGGAAATAAGATATTATTTAAATTTGAATATAAAAATTCAATGCATTAAAAATATTATATATATATATATAAATATTTCATGTATCTTAAAAATTAATTTAAATTATATTAATTTTATTGTTTTTAAGATTTTATACTTTTATTTATCCATTGTTTGCACAAGCATGGTGTTAGAATTGTATAATTTTTTAAGGGAATTGTGTAATAAATAAAAACTAAACAAATTACTATAATGAAAATGATTTTATTAGGCTCAAAATAAACATTGATATTAATTGAAAATATATTTCTATTCCTCTATGATCATATAAGATATATTTAAAATCTTGAAAGTGACATTTTGTATTTTTCATTACATAAAATATTATATGGGACATAATCAATGTAAATGGGAAAAAATTAAACATTGAAATGTTTGTATTTTTATGGATGAAATATGACTATAAAATTAAATATAATAATGTTTAGGGTATACATTAAGACCATATATCACATGTTAAACATTTTTTACCCAATATTCCATTATTGATGTAACAAATATTAAACATGGTTACTTTTCATACTTACAAAGATGGTAGTATGTACCAAATTTAAGTATGATGTTTCCAAATTAATTATCCATTTATTAATAGTAAATATCTTGAATATTCTAAAATTAATTTAATATATATGTGTAAAATGTAATGTAAAATTGTTTTTTTAATATGTTTTGATGCAAAAAAATTAACTAATTTCATAATCTTGAGAATTTATTATTCTAATGACATTAATTATATTATTATAAATAAAATGGATCATAGTTAACATTAATAACTTATAAAAAATAGAATGTGACTTTTTATTTACATTTTTTAATGAAATAAAATGAAAAAAATTTAAAAATGGACATTTTCACTATTCACTAAAAAATAAATTATTTCTAAAAAATCCAGCAATTTTACCTTCAGCTAATTGTGATATTCTGATTTCAAATTTTTTTATAACTTATAAATTTCAATTTCATAAATTTAAATAAATTAATAATAATTTCCCAGAAAAAATTATATAAGAATTTATTTTGATGAAAATATATTTTTTAAGAATAAAATTACTTCACTATAAATAGAGTTCTTACAAAATAAATATTCTTATTTTTACATTATCCCCCCATGCCTCTAGTTTTTTTTTTCTCAACTCACTTTTATCATGGCAAGTAATTGTTTAATATTGAAAAATATAATTTTTGAAAACCACAATCGTACAAAAGGATAATAAAACATTATTTAAAAATTGGAATTGAAAAATATTGTGCTTACTAAATAATAACACACAATTGGGTTCAAAGATAATGAGAAGATTGGTTGTTAATGAATATATTTACATGGGGGAGAAAACATAAAACCAATGACTCATATAGAGTGATAGAAAACTTGTTCATAAGAACATCAATGACCCAAAAAACCATAAATCAATACAAGAGAAAAAGAACATTGATTCAATATAAATGGAATTGAAAGAATAAATTATTTATTTCGAGATCATATTTCTAAAGTGGTAGTATTTTTTACAATCATTATAGAGTATAGAGAAAAGTATTCATACTTGGTTTATTTTAAATTTTGTAAGAATAATTTCATATATTGGTTGTGTTTTGATCAATACTAAATTATCTTTGACACCATAAATGAATATTTAAAATGAATTTTAAGTGAAGAGAGAAATTAAATTAACTTTTTTAAGATCCATTAAAGAATAAAAATAAATTCCATCTATCTCTAGTAATTACAAAACCCAAAATTTTTATCGTATGACATTCAATATATCTACAACAAACTATAATTTTCAAATGTTTCATGAAAAATTTGATAATTTAGAAACATATTTTGAAATTAGTTTCTAATTTAGCATCGTTTCATGGAAAATTATTCTAATTTAGTGATGTTTCTAGAAAATAGTAGTTAATTTGTGAAGTTTCATGAAAATCATCATTGGTTTAGTGACTTTTCATGAAAAATGTCACTACTATAGTGATATATTTGGATATCCAATTTAGTAACATCTCAAGATAAAAATCACAAAATTTGAATCATTTTCTGAATAAGGTCCTTAATTTTTCTACATTTCCTGAAAAAATTGCTAACTTATTGATGTTTTCTAAAAACATTACTGTAAATATTTATATTCATATAACTCATTTCCCTACATTGATGTAAATATAAATTTAGATATATATATATATATATATATATATATATATAAAAACATGCATATAAATAAACATATATATATATATATTCTAGTAGATATAATCACCAAAACACACACACATATATAAATATAAATATTTATTTATTTATATATTAAAACACCGATTTTTTTGAATTTATTCTCGTTTTTAATAAAATGTGTCCATTTTTATGAAATTTTGACCAATGATTTAAAATGTGACTTATTATATATATATATATATAAACATATATATTTATATGCACACACACACATATGATTACATATATATATATATATATAAACTAACTTACATATATATATATAAACAAATTATATATATAAGATATAATCATATAAATATAATATAATATATAAATATATATCAAAAATATAAAAATATATATAATTTAATATAGACTTATATTTATATAATAAAAAATATAAACACATATATATGTCAATAAATACATATTACTATATATATGTATAAAATTGATTTTTTAAATATGGACACGTCTATATAATCATATAGAAACACACACACAAATATTTAGATATATATATATATATATAATAGTATATAAAAACACATACCCATTAACATAAACATATATATATATATAAACATATATATTTTAAATTTAGTCACACTTTTATGAAAACATAACAATTTTAGGGTCCTTTTTTTGAGTGTTTTAAAACATTGCAAAATATATATATATGTATACAAACACATATATATTTACAGACACAGACATATATACTGTTGGGATTTATTGATTTAAAATTTAAATCATGAGGAGAGAGAAGATATTAATGGAGGTATTTTCTCAACATTAATGGTGGATTTTCTCCCAACATTAATGAAGAGTTATTCCCAATATTAATTGGTGGAATAATGATGGAATTGTGAATGTTGACCGCATTTATTGGAGATATTGGCTGCATGTCTATATAAGAGGAAGTAGTAGCATGTTTTGAAATGTGGGCTATCAAAGATGTAGCCGCCAAGACAGAAACGAGGAAGGGGTTGCCCCGTTTGCGGTAACCGGTGCGAAGAGAAGATGGTGATCACGACAACGATGATGTGTCGACGGTGATGATTGAAGACGACGATGATGACAGTGCCATGTATCGAAAGTCCTCCTGGTTGAGGAGATCAAGCGGCGTGTCCCGGTTGCGATGATCGGCAGTACAACAAATGGTATGCTTATGGTATCGGTGTTGTGTTGTAAAAAAGGCCTTTGGGTGTGATGTGTAAAAGGCCTTCGAGTGTGATGTGTAAAATTCCTTCGGGCGGTACGGACAAAAATGTTACGTTTATGGGTGTCGTGTGTTGAGTGAAAAATCCTTCGGGTGCGTTGTAAAAAGCCTTCGGGTGAAATCTTCTCTCCTCTCGTGTGTTTCTGCAACGACTACTGCTCCGAGCCCCAACAATGGTATCAGAGGGATTGGTTGAAGTTATCGGTTGCATAACACGGTGGCAAGCATCTGATGGAGTAGCTTATCAGGGACTCAGATGTCATCGGACAATGACGGCGTTATCAGCGGTGTTGCTGGAATATCGAAAGTCTTCTTGGCAACAGGTGTCATGTGGTGTGTTCCGTTCATTTGGTGTCATTCGAAGCTTGGTGGATTTGGCGTTCAAATTGACCCAGATGGTGGAGATGAATTTGGAGTATTTGAATTTTAAATCAAGGTGGAGATTGTTGGGATTTATTGAATTAACATTTAAATCATGAGGATAGAGAAGATATTAATGGAGGGATTTTCTCAACATTAATGGAGGATTTTCTCCCAACATTAATGAAGAGTTATTCCCAATATTAATTGGTTGAATAATGATGGAATTTTGAATGTTGACAGCATTTATTGGAGATATGGGCTGCATGTCTATATAAGAGGAAGCAGTAGCATGTTTTGGAATGTGGGCTAGCAAAGATGTAGCCGCCAAGACAGAAACGAGGAAGGGGTTGCCACGTTTGCAGTAACCGGTGCGAAGGGAAGATGGTGATCACGACAACGATGGTGTGTCAATGGTGATGATTGAAGACGACGATGATGACATTGCCTTGTATCGAAAGTCCTCTTGGTTGCGGAGATCAAGCGGCGTGTCCCGGTTGCGATGATCGGTGGTACAACAAATGGTATGCTCATGGTATCGGTGTTGTGTTGTAAAAAAGGCCTTTGGGTGTGATGTGTAAAAGGCCTTGGAGTGTGATGTGTAAAATTCCTTCGGGCGGTACAGACAAAAATGGTACGTTCATGGGTGTCGTGTGTTGAGTGAAAAATCCTTCGGGTGCGTTGTAAAAAGCCTTCGGGTGAAATCTTCTCTCCTCTCATGTGTTTCTGCAACGACTACTGCTCCAAGCCCCAACATATACATATATATAAACATATATATACATAAAGATACATATAATATATATATATATAATATGAACGTATATATAAATATAAAATATAAACATATACATATATTAGAAAATATAATATATATATATATAATATACATATGTATAATATAAAATATATACATATATATCTATAAAATATAATGTATAAACATATAAATATATATAAACATAAAATAAAAATATAAAATATAATCATAAAATATAAACATTTATATATATAATAATATAAAAATATATTTAAATTATAAATATATATATAATATAAACATATATAAATACAATGAAACATTATATATATCCATAAAAAATAATATATATATAAACGTAAAATATTAACATATAATTACACAATATAGACATATAAGTAAAATATAAACATATATATATAAATAATATAAACATATTTTAATTTATTATATGTATATAAAAAAAATATAATATACTAATTTTTTAAAATATTGAAATCAACTTATATCTAAATATAACATCATAGATTTATATAATCAAAATCAATATAAATGCATTGGTCCGTTTCTTTGTTGCAGTGCTTAAAGTCCAAGGATAAATTTTTCCGTCATAGGTATTTCTTGGGTGGGGTGAGGCAAGCATACGAGCCTTCACTACTTAGAGGAGGGAGGCGGGGTGAGCCATCAATAGCTGTATGGGGGTCATGCCTTCAGGCCGTAGTGGCTGGAAGGGGGGCGAGCTGGTAGGAGCCGAATAGGGGTGTGGAAATGAATATGGGGTGTTTTTTTAATGTATTTTATGAAACAAAAAATTAAATGTGTCGATGTTAATTTTTTTTATAAAACAATTATGCCTACAATGCGGTAGCCTTGCTAATGCCTTTTGGTTTAGTCCAAAGGCAGCAGCGGTGCTTCCGCCTTCCCTCCCCCACACCACTTCTTTTCTCCCAAATTGATGACATAGAAATGGGATTAGGGGGTGTTGCCTTTCTCTATTATAATAGTTGAACGGCGGTGCCCCCACTAATGCTTTTCTCCTAACATAAAGGATAAAGGAGGCACCCCCAACTTCCTTTTCATTAATTCCCAATAAAAGTCCCCCTTCTCCTCACATCATTTTTCACTCATCCATCTTCATTCTACTACTTCCCTATCTTAAAAATTTTTGTTTCGTGGGTGGTGGGTTCAGTGGTCTAAAAGGAGTGCCATTTTTTCGAAGGATCATTTAGAAGTATTTGTTATTTTATTATATTTTATATATTTATTTAATTTCATTACTTTTAGTATTAAATATTTCATTTTTATGTTGTTTAGTTAGTTATGAATATATTTTTTATTAACCAGCTTTTTAGATATATATAGTATGAAATAATAGTTATTATTAGTAATGATTAAGTGTTGATTAACTATATAATAACATAGGAATAAAAATTCTAATATTTTGGTAGCGTAAATATTATTTGGTTATCTATGGAATCAGATCTCTATCTTGATACAAAGAAGTGGATGTGGCTCTGGCATAAATATACCAAGGGTTATAACCCAAAAACACTGCTTTGATCTAGACTCAAACAAAATCGGTGCATGATAACATGTCTTTCTCCACTCCTAGTTTTACACTACTGGGTGATATGATTTATATAATTCATATTTTCTATATAAAATACTAAAATACCTATGAAAAAGAAACATAAAATCGATATATTTTTCAATGAAAAAATCATAAGTATGTTAATATAAAATGAAATGGACTGGGATAAAGGCTTTAAATAATGATATTTATTATTTGTAATCACATTTTTTAGTTGGTTTTAAATATGTTATTGTTTAAATAGTTTAATTTTGTATATATAGTTTATAAATTATAGTTATTTTTAGTAATGAATAAGTACCAAATAATTAGTGAACAACATAGGGTTAAAAAATGAATAAATGTCATTATTAGCTAATAATCAGTAAATAATCAATATCATATGATTAATTATTGAATAAGGAATGATTATTGACTGATTAAATATTTATAAACTAATGAATAACATAGTAATGATTAACTACTGATTAAAGTATGATTAACTTGTTAATAACTCTACAAATAAACATTAGTATCATAGATTATAATATAAAACGATTTTATAATATTTTAGTATCACAAAGATTATATATCTTAGAAATAATAGTTATTATTAGAAATGATTAATTATATATTAACTTATGAATAACATGGAATTATAAAATGAATACATGTAGTGATTATTTAATAATGTGTATCATTGATAAAATGAAAAATATGATCATATAAAGTTAAATGGGGAAGAACAGACACTTTAAATAACACGTGAATGAACTACTACATATAAGAAATTCATTGATATTTTTTAATATAATGTTGTTTAGATGAGATGAACCTCACTTCATACATGAGGTAAAATCAATCTTATTTTTAATTTGCATCTTAATAACATCTTCTACTGATTTGTACCTAACTTTTGAATATTAAAAAGTTTTAAGCCTTCTAATGACCTCTAAGATGACATCTAAGATATTTCATTAAAAGGACGAAAGATTTTGATAATTCAAAAGTTAAGTACTTATATTTAGAATATGTTATTAGGATTCCAAATGAAATTAATCTTGATTTTAAATTGTGTTTGAAGTGAGGATCATCTCTTCCAAATAATGTTCTATTGAAAAAGGTCAAGTTATTTATTATATTTTGTAAAGAATTAAAGTATTATTTAATGTGTTTTTTCTTATCCATTTCACCTTATATGTTCATAAATATCATTTTATCAATGATAAATAAATAAATTTTTTGTTTTCACTTATTTTTACCACAGTTTCCTAAACTTTTAGTGACTTATATTCTAATAAAATTTTATATAATGAAACATTACTATCATATTTTAGGGTATAAAAAAGAATCCTAAAATTTCATTCTAGTAAATCTTATATGGTCAACTGTCATTATCGATATTACTTACACTATCATAATCTTGATCAAAAAACATATTTGATGTAGATTGTCATGTCAGCCTGTGCATACTACTATTATGATGTTATTCAAACTTAGCAATGATCTTCTTACAGTACACAACCAACAATAGTGGTTAGTAAAGTTGATTTGTAACACTTAGTGACCTTTAAGGAAGAATCTGTGGTTCCTTAAATATAGGACCCAATGATGAGATAAATTATATGTGCTACATAAATTTTCAATTCCTGAAAACACTATGGAATCTAGATTTTACATTGGTTACTAATGCGTAGTTGTTCTAGTTAAAAAAAATATTTCCTCAACGGTCAGATGGCACCATGATGGAGTTATATGTTGATGTTTCTACTATACAAAAAAAACATTCATTTGTTCAAAGATGTATACTTAAAAGGGTGGTTGAATATGGTCCACCATATGAAATTGAGCCTATTCCAAATGACAGAGAAGTGGAAAACCTATATTATATCTTGGATGTACATGTAAATCTGAAATTCGATGAGGATTTTTCTTGTGACAGAATATATGGTGACAACAGTACCGATGAGGAGGGAGTAGTGGAAATTGGGGATGGAAGTTTCTACAAATGCATTAGTGGTATAACTTCTTTGGCCCACAATAAATCATCCACCACTATTTGCATATTTTTTAGAAGAAATCAAACATGTTCCTAAATTTGACTACAATGTTCTCACACCGACAACTAATTCTACCGTATTTTTACTATATAGGTTTAGTGAGATTGAAAATTTTTTTATGTTTGAATGAATTTTTCATGTAAAGATGCATTAAAAATAATTCTAAAGAGATTAATATTGACACGAAATTCATATATATAGTTCAAGAATCAGGAACAAATAAATTTCTCATGTGGTGTGATAATTACATGGATGATTGTAGATTCTGCTTGAGAGTGATTTTGGACATTTAATTTGGAGGTTGGAGAATCTTGAGGATTGAGGTAGCTCATAGTTGCATTCAGCCAAGCCTGACACATGATCATATCTCATAGGAATCTGAATTTATGTCATCTATTTTCGTTGAGATGATTAGGAAATTCCAATATGTTCCTATAGACATTTTTCAAGATAGTATACAAAAAATAATCGGTTATAATATTTCGCATAATAAGCCATGGATGGAGAAACTAAAGGATATTTTGAAGGTCTATAGTGATTTGGATAACTATTATGTGGTGTTGTTGCAATTTCTTTCCATACGAATGCAAAATAACCAAGTTGGCTTATGTCATGATACAAATGATCATGTGTCTCAAAATAACAATCTTGATCCATCTCATTTTCTATTTCATCAGTTGTTCAGGGCATTCCTACCGAGTATATAAACAAATTGTTTTAGAAAATAGGTTATTCATATTGATGGAACATTTCTATATGGATAATACAAGGGTGTATTGTTGATTGTGGTAACACTATATGGAAACCATTCACCTATTCCCCTTTCCTTTTTCATTGAGGATATGGAAAACTATGAATCATGGAGTTGGTTTTTTTCATGTATCATCAACTATTTCACATGAATTTAGGTTGTCTGTTTGATATCGAATCGAAATAGGGCAATCATTGAAGAAATCAATGTAGAACCTGATACATGGATTCCCCCAAATAAACATCCTCAGTACTAGATTAGACAAATTTCTAGAAATGTGAGGAAAACATTTCACAACAGAACTACAAAGAAGGAAATCACGAGGATAGGTATGCAATGTATTTGTTATTTTTTACTATTTCAACGTAAAGATAAAATAATTTTTTGTGGAATATGATCACTTATGTATATCATATGAGCCATATCAGGGGTGGTTTCAATAATGGTTCAATAAAATCCATTGAGGATAATCAAGATGTCTATGGTTATATGATGCAGATTCTAAAAAACAAATGGAAATTTGCATATACTGGGGGGAAGAGGTATGGATTCATGACCATAAATATTATAGAGTGAATAAATGGTGTATTCAATGGGATTATCAAACAACCTATACCTATCATAGTTTATTTGACATTATATCATTATTTGAAGTACATCATTGATAGAAAAATCTAGCTTCAGAAAGAATTTACCAGCGGATAAGGTACAGAAGTCACTTTCAATGAGAGATTGAAAAGAACATTGAAGAAGCTAATAGTTATTGGCACATCATTTTCCTCCAATAAGTCACTCTACTTTATTTTCAAGAGCATTCAGTCCAAATAAAAAATAGCATCGGTGAAAAAATGGTG
This sequence comes from Viscum album, assembly GCA_963277665.1. Lineage (NCBI taxonomy): Eukaryota > Viridiplantae > Streptophyta > Magnoliopsida > Santalales > Viscaceae > Viscum > Viscum album. Next base: position 193,476,617 of record OY728126.1, read on the forward strand.
GTATTGTAGGAAGTAAGGAAATACCAATATGGAAACTTGTAGGACATACTATTTCCATGTGCACACACCATCCCAGTATGTACATCTGTGAACATATCATGGAAATCATATGGTGATCTAGTGTACCAAATGGAAACTATTTCAAACTAGTATGCTGCTTTATAGACATCTGTTGTGGAGTTTTGATATTTCGCAATGCCAAAAAAATAGATTATGATGATAGCTGACATCAACAGGTTTCGTAAATGAGGGAGAACGAAGTCTAGTAGGAGGCATAATGAGATGGACTGGCCTCATGAACAAGGGAAATGTTTGTGATGCACCATATGTTATCAAGAAAGTCGTAACAGGAAATGATTCCCTAACATTGCTAGATTGGGTTCACACTCTTAGCAACAATGTTGTATTGTCTCTTATTTGATCTCCTAATATAGTTAATTATTTGGTGTTTGTTTAATTTTCTTCATTTTTATAGAATTGGACGACCTCGCCAAATATATAGAGACCTAGAAATTTCAAATATTTTTTTTGAATGCTTTGGAATTTTACGTGTCTGTGGATTCTGACGACACTTGATTCCGAGACCCGGTGTGCCCGGAATAAATTTTTGAAGTTTAGCTCGGGTACGTTTAGTGAACGAGAATGAGCAGGTTTTTCTAACTTTTGAACTGGTGCTCAGAATTAAAATCTGAGGGCACCAATGAACTCACAGTGCTGGTAATTGCTTAAGGGAACACTTACCATAGTTGTGTTCGCAAAGGAGGAGAAGATAATTTTTGGGGTTTATTTTAGAAGTAAATAAATATTGTCAGAACAATTTTTATTTTATAAGGTGGTTATTCCCTACCATGGGTAGTTAAGGGTAGGGACCACAGCCACTTAACTACCCAAGTGTGGATGTTAGAGAGGTGGGGCCCACACAATCCCCACCAGTTAATTTGCTCTAATCTCATTAAGATCCCCTCATTAAATTGGAACCCCCCCCCATTTAATTGCCAACACATTTATTTAATGGGGACCTTCCCTCTCCCTTCCTTTAAGTCAATGGTCAATATGTTATTAAATGAAGTGATTAATTCTGGGAGTTTCTTTTCGTTTGTAATTAAATAATAGGATGAACCTACTATTTAATTTGGGGAAGAACATTCGTTGTGTGGGAGAGATCGGGAGAGCTTTGGAGCTTTTAGAAGAACGCCAGTCTCAGATGAATAACGACGAAGAACGCCAGCCTCTAACGAATAACACCAGTTCCTCGGAGATAAACGACGCACCACCCTTACTCTTCTCCGAGGCAAGAGAATAGACATCGCTTCCTCCTCGGTGCGATTCAACGACGCCTACGATCCTCTTCCCCGTGAAGCCGTCTACCGCGACGCCGACGTTCGACATCGTTTGTTGAGGTAGGAAAAAATTTGATTATTATTTATTTTATGAGAATTATACCCTCGTGCTTGGTGATTAAATTGTTGGGCGACATTTTTCACCTCTAACGCGATGGGTGTGGGTTAACGAACAAGCCCGAACCCACTAATATTTTGTTCTTGGTGCGCAGAGTACTTGGAGATGACGAAGCAGGACCGAAATGGTGATTGGAGGCCTTCTTAGTGATGTACGGGTCCTGAGGCGACCATAGGTGCAGACGGGAGAAAAATCGGACCACCGGAATGACTCTAGCGGCCAGAAGAAGTCTACGGAGGCCGTCACCGGCTGGCCGCCCGAAGGGGTTGACGCCCCAGCATGCCACTATCAGGAGCCCGCCGCGGTGGAGAGGGTTAAATCCCGCAGCCGCGCAGGATCTAGGGGAGACGCGGCATCGGGTTCCGCATCCGCGGAACAAAGGGGGGTCGCATCCCCCCCCCCCCCCCGCTCAGCTCGCTGGCCAAGCCAGCGTGTCCCCCATGCTGGGCCGGGGTAGGTCGCGTGGACCGGGCCGTGCCGGCGGGGGTGGGTCACGCAGACAGGGCCGCACCCAGCCGGGTCGGACCTGGACCGGGCCCAGACCCCCACTTCGGACCGTTTTCGGTCTTTTTCCCATAACATGACCTACGGACCTCCGATCGACACACCATCAGTTGTGTAGGAATCCTTGGATTGAGACAGTCATTTCCTTGTATTACACTCGAGGTTTCGGCAAATTTTGGATACTTCCGGGTTGGTTCGAACTCGAAACCAATCGGGCCCTTGGAGCGGAAACGCTTATATCTTAAGGATCGGACGTCCGATTGACGTACCATCAATTTTGTGGAAATAATTTTGTTGAGATGGTCCTTTTTTCTTACTCCACTTGAGGTTTGGATGAAGGGGAGTACATTCAGGTTGGTTTTATCTTAAAAACCAACCGGGCCCCTGGGGCGGAAAAACCAATATCTCTCAGACCGGGTGTTCGATTGACACACCGTCTTTCGCTTTGGGTTTCTTTTGACGAGATGGAACTTTGGGATACATCTACTCTAGAGTTCATGAAAGTTGATGTATAGAACCTTGGCTCGAGGAGCAGACCCTCCCGGAATAGAGAGTGTTGTGTGCGGGAACCCTAGATCTGGCTGTGACTATGACGATGACGACTGTACCTGGATCCTCTGTGGGTTCAACACCAAGGACGACTGTACATGGATCCTCTGTGGGTTCGGCAGTGAGGACGACTGTACCTGGATCCTCCATGGGTTTGGTAGGGAGGACGAATATACCTGGATCCTCTGTGGGTTCGGCAACGAGGATGACTGTACCTGGATCCTCTATGGGTTCAGCAGCGAGGATGACTGTACCTGGATCCTCCGTGGGATCGGCGGCGAGGACGAATGTACTTAGATCCTATGTGGGTTTGGTAGTGATGATGACTGTACTGGGATCCTCTGTAGGGTCCGACAATGATTACTACTGTTCTTGTATTCTACGGGGGTCCGACAGTATGACCTCTGTACTTGAATCCTGAATGGGTCTGGCAGAGTAGCTGGTCTTGTATCCTATGTGGGTCCGACAGCTTAGCTAGTCTTGTATCCTATGTGGGTCCGACAGCATAGATGAATCAGTGCCTACACCTGATCATCTCTAATGCTATACGAAGTTGTATACCTATGTGAGATGAGTCTTGACTTCAATATTCATCAACGATGTGTTTGACTTGCTTTCCTATGTGGACTGGGTTGCACTTTCTTGTGTGGACTGCGTTGTGCTTTCCTGTGTGGACTGGGTTGTGATTTCCTGTTTGGGCTGAGTTGTGTTTCCCTATGTGGACTGGGTTGTGTTTTCCTATGTGCACTCATTGAGCTTGGGCTCGAGAGTTGGAGGTGAACTATAATTGATGACTTAGGTATATGTATGGGCATATACCTAAGTAGAGTCGATTGATACTTCATGTTTGTATCTTTCCTTTGTGGTTTGTCCATCATGGATTCTAAGAGACCTTCGGGGGTCTCAGGGTCCCTACTGAGTATCATATACTCACCCCTGCATAGGCTATGCCCGCACTACATTGTTTTGGATGTAGACAACAGACAACACTGATCGAGGTAGAGTCTTGTAGAGCTCGACGGTACCCGGAGGTGGACCACTTGGCAGGACGTACATAGAGCGGACGACTAGACCCGAGGAGCTGATGATACTATGTGTACCCACCCTTCAGTTTTAATTTCCAAAGAATGTCTCGGTGTTGCTGTTTTACTTTCTGCTGTTTTACTTTCCTTTCAATTGTACTATACTTTCAGTTGGGTTTGTATACTGGCCCATTTACTTTTCTGCACTTACCTTGTACCCAGTTTTACTTAGTGCTTACTTCACTTGGGTACTCTGTTGTGTTTGTTACTTAATAAAGGTAATGCCTTCCCTTATTTTGGGATTTATTCCTTTGGTGCTAGTCGTCAGCCCCTGGCCTATGGAAGACGGGTTTGGGGTAGTCACGGCACGGGCCCCGAGGACGGGTCATGAAAAATTGGTATCATAGGAGTCGGTTCTACCGCAGAACTCAGGACTCTGACCTTCCCTTTATGTGACGCAATGGTTTTAAGAGTATTGAGTGTGGTTTTCAGTCCAGGGAGTCCAGTGTTGGTGCGGCGACTGACGTATCCACACACCAGGACCCGGACCTCTTATTTCTGACTCAATGCATGAAAACACTAATTGCGTGTGTGTTTACTTTCAATGTTTTCTTTGTGATTACTTTGAGTCAGCTCACCAGTTATATTGTTTGACCGTGGCACACCTGTTTCTTTTCAGGATGGCCCCACGAAGATAGCCAGCTAGGTTTCCTAGGTATGCCGGGGATGGCAGCCCACCGAGTGGCGAGGCCTAAGTGTAGGGCCACATTACAGCGGAGGCTCCAGCAGCACCACTACCCACTGAGGCATCGATGCTACCAGCCGCAGCGGCGGAGAGTGCCCCCCGCCTGATCACGTTGCACGAGATTCAGAGATAGAGGTCGCCCATGTTCCGCAGAAAGATGGATCCTCAGGCAGCTGAGGATTGGCTGGAAGCTATCGTCATAGCCTTCAAGCTGGCAGGGACACCAGTAGATCTTATAGCGATCCTTGTCGCGAGCCTCCTGCACGCAGCAGCAGATAGATGGTGGAGTCTGGTGCTCCAGGTGCACGATGATGCATCTCTGCTTTGGACGGACTTCGAGAGCCTTTTCTGGTCAGAGTTTGTTCCAGCCACCCTCCAAGAGGTGCACATCCAGGAGTTACTACAGCTGCGGCAGGGCAGCATGTCAGTAGCCCAGTACAGGGGAAGGTTTACCGACCTCTCGCGCTACTCCATAGACATGGTATAGGACCCATTCTTTCGGGCTCAGACCTTTGAGAAGGGACTCAGACATGAGATCAGGGCTTCAATGATCTCCCTCAACATTCTGACGCAAGCAGGGGTGCTGGAGAGAGCCCTTCTAGTGGATAGTTTTCTCGAAGAGCAGTCACCAGAGGGGAGACCCTCCGCAGGACGACACATAGCGGAGTCTTCTGTAGCCGGCAGTAGATAGAAGATGCAGGGGTCCAAGAAGACCAGGTCGTCTTGTGGGAAACCTCAGGATACAGGTTCGGCTGTGTGGGGCACACGGTATAGAGCCAACCATACGAGGAGCAGGCAGTGCTATGCATGCGGCGGGCTGAGCCAAATGGCTTGTGACTGCCCGACCCGCCTTGCGGACGAGCAGTGGACAGTGGAGGGACCTCCCAGGCAGTGGCATAGGTTCGACTGTGGCAGTCCACAGAGACTGGGTAGATGAGGCAGAGGAGCTGGCCAAGTAGTAGGTGGTGGATGATGTTTCGAGGCCCTACCACCACCACCACCTGGAGGACCACCTCGACCGTAGGGAACATCTGTACATGGGAGAGCCCAACTTCAAGTAGCTGAGGCCTAGGACCATAGAGCTCCGGGAGCAGATGGGCAGGAGCGGGACTAGCTCCATGCATGGAAGATTTTGTTCATGTTGCTTCTAGCTTTGTTAATGTCGTAGTTTGTGGATGCTTTGTGTCTTTGTACCTTGAGTTGCGGTAATGAAAAACACTTGTTCTTCTGACATTTTCTTCCCTGTATTTTCTTTTTATGTGGTTGATACTGAGAGGTTCCGGTTAAAACTATTGACTTGACCCTCACTTTCGAGATTCCTACTGGAGGAGACCTAGTGACCACACACTACTGCTGACAGTGTGACTTGACCCTTGGAGGCGAGAGTAGAGGTTGGATCTCTTGGTAGTAGCGTCGAGGCCTTACGCGTCATCGATGGAATGAAATAGTATCGTTCATGTCCGGATTGACTGTATTAGGCAAAGAACATGTTTCATCTAGGGGATGAGATTGGATTTCTCTTTTTATCAAAGGATAAATATTATCATCTCTTATAGGATGTGAGAGAACAAGGGTGTATTCTAGTTATTTACAACGGCTAGTCACACCCATGGTTCGTTGAGCGAACGGTTTACGATCTACTCTAATCTCAAAAGTCTCAGGTGGGTCTTCTTGTAGAAGGACTGGGACCTGAGATGGTGTCGTTGTCTTGAGTTTCAAGGGGACTATGACTTTGAGATAGTTTATACTCTTGAGAAGGGGAACACTGTAGAAGAGTTCATTTCTCGATGCCCCACATGTCAGCAAGTGAAGGTGGAGCACCAGGTACCAGCAGACCTGGTACAGAGAGGTCACAGAATGGAAGTCGGATGGAATATATATAGATTTCGTGATGGGGCTTCCACGTACATCCATAGAACATGACTCCATCTGGGTGATCGTAAACCGACTCACCAAGTCGGCCCACTTCCTACCGATCAAAGAGCAGGGCTTAGTATAGAGCATGGGGCACCTCTATGTTTAGGATATCATACAACTCTACGGTGTGCCATCATCTATCATCCCTGATCGAGACGCTCTCTTTACTTCCTGGCTTTGGAAGGGGTTACAGGAGGAGTTTGGGACGCAGCTACGCCAGAGCACTGCCTTTCACCCTCAGACGGATGGACAGACGGAGAGGACCATTCAGACACTCGAGGACATGCTCCATGCATGTGTCCTTGACATTGGATGTAGCTGGGAGGATCACCTACCCTTGGTGGAGTTTGTGTACAACAACAACTACCACTCCACCATCGGGATGGCACCATACGGGGCACTGTACGGCCGACCTTGCAGATCGCCTCTGTGATGGACTGACCATGGGGAGTCATCCCTCGTAGGACCAGAGATGGTTCTGGCTAAGACGAAGAAGGGGCAGATCATCCAGGAGCAGATGAGGACTGAACAGAGCAGACAGAAGTCCTATGTTGATAGGAGGCGGATACCACTGGAGTTCAAGGGTGGTGACCACGTTTTCTTACGGGTGTCACCTCAACGTGGATTACAAAGATTTTTCCAGGGCGGAAAGTTATCATTACGCTTCATCGGGCCTTTCCAGGTCATCAGCAGAGTAGGAGAGGTGGATTACCACCTAGCCCTTCCACCTCAATTGCACCGGGTGCACGACGTCTTCCATTTATCTCAGCTGAGAAGATACGTACACGACCCGATGCATATCATCGACCACGGGGATCTGGACATTGATGACAGGGGACATTTGCAGAGGTCCCAGTGGAGATCGAGGATCGACAGGAGAGGGTCCTATGTGGATGATTGATTCCTCTGGTGCGCATTCGTTGGCATCACGGGAACCTCCAGAAGAGCACATGGGAGCGAGAGGTTCAGATGCGTGCTCAGTACCCTCATTTGTTTCCCTAATATTGATGTAGATTTACGGGGATGTAAAGCCCTGAGGTGGGAGTAATGTAAAGACCCAGAAATTTCAAGGAATTTTTTTTAAAATAATTTGGAATTTTACGAGTCTGTGGCTTCTAAGGCCACTTGATTCCGAGGCCCAGTGTGCCCGGAAATCAATTTCCAAAGTTTAGATCGGGTACGTTCAGTGAAAGAACAAGCGGGTTTTTCTAAATTTTGAACCGGTGCTTGGAATGAAAATCCAAGGGCACCGATGAACTTGTCGCGACGGTATTTACTTAAGGGGACACTTACTATAGTTGCGTTCTCAAAGGAGGAGAAGATAATTTTGGGGGTTTATTTAAGAAGTAAATAAACATTTTCAGAACAATTTTTATTTTATAAGGTGGTTATTCCCTCCCATGGGTAGTTAAGGGTAGGGCCCACAGCCCCTTAACTACCAAATTGTGGATGTTAGAGAGGTGGGCCCCACATTATCCCCACTATTTAATTTCCTCTAATCTCATTAAGAACCCCTCATTAAATTGGAAACCCCCCCCCCTCATTTAATTTCCAAAACATTTATTTAATGGGGACATTCCCTCTCACTTCCTTTAAATCAATGGTCAACACATTATTAAATGTGGAGATTAATTCTGGGAGTTTCTTTGAATGTGTAATTAAATAATAGGAGGAACCTATTATTTAATTTGGGGTAGAACATTCGTTGTGCGGGAGAGATCAGGAGAGCTTTGGAGCTTTTGGAAGAACGCCGGTCTCCGACGAAGAATGACGAAGAATGCAAGCCTCCAACGAAGAACGATGAAGAACGCCAGTTCCTCGAAGATCGATGACACACCACCATTACTCTTCTCTATGGTAAGAGAGGAGACACTGCTTCCTCCTCGGTGCGCTCCGACGATTCCTATGATACTCTTCCCCGCGATGCCGGTGTTCGACATCGTTTTTTGAGGTAGGGGAAAATTTGTATATTATTTCTTTTATGAGAATTATACCCTCGTTCTTGGTGATTAAATTGTTGGGAGAATTTTTTCACCTCTAACGCGGTGGGTGAGAGTTAACGAATAATCCCGAACCCACTGCTATTTTGTTCTTGGTGTGCGGAGTACTTGGCGATGACAAAGCGGGACCAAAATGACGATTGGAACCCTTCGCAGTGATGTATGGGTCTCGAGGCGACTGCAGGCATAGACAGGAGAAAAATTGGACCACAAGAATGACTCTGGTGGCCCGCGGAAGTCTCCGGCGGCGCGGGTCCCTGGCGGCGCCCCGGCGCCCTGCCGGAAGGAGCCCGCCGCGGCTTTAGCCACGGCGGCGAGGGTTGGATCCTGCGGCCGCGCGGGATCCAGGGGAGACGTGGCGTTGGGCACCACGTCCGTGAAACAAATCCCCCCCCCCACTCAGCTAGCTGGCCGAGCTAGTGTCCCCCCCCCCTGGCCGGGCCATGGCAGGCCGTGTCGGCCGGGCCGGACCCGGACCCAGGTCAGGTCGACCCAGGGGGGTTGGGCCGGGTCAGACCGGGCCCAGACCCCCACTTCGAACTATTTTCGGTCTTTTTTCCATAACTTGAGCTACAGACCTCCGATCGATGCACTGTTAGTTTCGTAGGAATCCTTGGATCAAGACGCACATTTTGGTATATTACACTCGAGGTTTAGGAAAAGATTGGGTACGGCCATGTCGGTTCAAACTCAAAAACCAACCAGGCCCTTAGAGTGGAAACCATTATATCTTAAGGACCGGACGTCTGATTGACGTGTCGTCAATTGCTATAAAATTATTTTGTTGAGGTGATCCTTTTGGATTACTCCACCTGAGGTTTGGATATAGTGGGAGTACATTTGGGTTGGTTTTATCTTAAAAACCAACCGGGCCCCTAGGACGGAAAAGCCAATAACTCTCAGACCGGGCGTCCGCTTGACGCACCGCCTGTCACTTTGGGTTTCTTTTGATGAGACAGAACTTTGGGATACATCAACTCTGGACTTCGTGACAGTTGATGTATCGATCCTTGGCTCAAGGAGCGGATCCTCCCAGAATCGAGCGTGCTGTGTGCGGGAACCCTAGAGCTGGCTGCGACTACGATGATGACGACTGTACCTGGATCCTCTGTGGGTTCGGCATCAAGGACGACTATACCTAGATCCTATGTGGGTTCAGCAGTGAGGAAGACTGTACCTGGATCCCCCTTGGGTTCAACAGTGAGGACGACTTTACCTGGATCCTTCGTGGGTTCGGCAGCGAGGACGACTTTACATGGATCCTCCGTGGGTTCGGCAGCGAGGACGACTGTACTTGCATCCTCCATGGGTTCGGCAGCGATGACGACTGTACTATGATCCTATGTAGGATCTGACAGTGATGACTACTGTTCTTGTATCCTATGTGGGTCTGGCAGTATGAACTCTGTACTTGAATCCGGAGTGGGTCCGATAGAGTAGTTGGTCTTGTATCCTATGTGGGCCCGACAGCTTAGCTAGTCTTGTATCTTATGTTGGTCCAACAACTTAGATGAATCAGTTCCTACACCTGATCATATCTAACACAATAAAAAGTTGTATACCTATGTGATCTGAGTCTTGACTTCAATCTTCATCAACGATGTGTTTTACTTTCTTTCCTGTGTGGGCTGAGTTGTGCTTTCATGTGTGGACTGGGTTCTGATTTCCTGTATGGATTGAGTAGTGTTTCCCTGTGTGGACTGGGTTGTGTTTTCCTATGTGGACTGGTTGAGCTTGGGTTTGAGAGTTGGAGGTGAACTGTAATTGATGACTTAGGTATATGAATGGTCATATACCTAAGTAGATTCAGTTGATACTTCGTGTTTGTATCTTTCCTTTGTTGTTTATCCTTCATAGATTCTGAGAGACCTTCGGGGGTCTTGGGGTCCCTACTGAGTATCGTATACTCACCCCTGTATGGGATATGCCCGCACTATGTTGTGTTGGTTGCAGACGACAGACAACACTGATTGAGGTGGAGGCTTGTGGAGCTGGACGGTACCCGGAGGTGGACCACTTGGCGTGACGTAAACGGAACGGACGGACGAACCTGAGAAGCGTAGGAGACAATCTATACCCAAACTTCTGGTGAGATTTCCGGAGGACGTCTCGTTGTTGCTGTTTTACTTTCTACTGTTGTACTTTCCTTTCAGTTGTACTGTACTTTCAGTTGGGTTTTATACTGGCGCATTTACATTTCATCACTTACCTTGTACTCAGTTTTACTTAGTGCTTACTTAACTAGCGTACTTTGTTGTGTTTGTTACTTCATAAAGGCAATGCCTTCCCTTCTTTTGGGATTTACACCTTTGGTGCTAGTCACCAGCCCTTGGCCTATGGAAGGCGGGTTTGGGGTAGTCACGGCACGGGCTCCAAGGACCGGTCGTGACACAATACTTTTACTATAAAATAACAATAAGTAATTCATAAGGACATTAAAATAAATATGATAGTTGCATTTGAGGTGACATTAATACATAATCAATCTTTCCATGGCTAAAACATAAAGCAAACATGTGAGAAAATAATAATGAAACATACAATCATGTGGAAAGTCATACATAAAATTTAAAGGAGACCATTTTCTAAAAAACATTTACATAACAATATATATATATATATAACCATATCTTACAAAACACCCTTTTATATGTAAAAGAATATATTAGAAAATAGTAACATTCATTGAAAAACATGAAGGCATGACCATTTCTTTTGGAATAATGTAACATAATAAAAAATGAAAATAGACATGAAATTTATTACATTCTAAAAGTCATAACATTTTGTTGGCCATAATGTAATATTTAAATTTTACACATACGAATTATTTAATTTTTGTATATAGTGATGTAGGATAACATACTACTCACTCAGAAAGCTAGCCATGTTTCCTAGGTCGTGTTAGGGGGTGGTTAAGTTCTACCGATCATGGTGCATCGAGCTCACCATTTTCATCACATGGAGCCTCTATATGACATTAAACCATACTTGCGTCATGATGGATTCTATGACATTGTTGTATCAGATTTAATATTTTTGGACCATCACATGTTTCTTGACCGCATGGAGAGGTGAAGACCCGATACATACACATTCTACCTACCTAAGGGATATATGACCGTCACCCTTGAGGATTTGGTAATGATTCTCAGACTTCCTATTCAGGGGGAAGATGTTATTGGACTGATCCCTGATCTTTTCTTGACCTTGGTAAGCGATTGTTAGTCATAGGCATTTTTTACAACCATATGGCTACAGATGGGGCGTCGATATCTATTCATTGGATGGAGAAGCATATTCCACATTTACCCAATGATACAGATGACTAGACTATCATGTGTTATACCTGTGCATATATATTACAGATCATTAGTGGTACCATGTTCATTGATCACTTGGGAAAGCATGTGCACATGATGTATCTGGCCCTACTGGAGGAAAATGATCAGGCTAAGACATACATGTGTGGATCTTCCTTCTTAGTATACACATATAGAGCATTATGCACAATATCCCATAGCAACTGCACAGATCTCAAGGGATGCCCCATCCATATTCATATGTGGACATGGGATCACATCCCCTGATTCATCCCTCAACATTCTCATCCAATGTAGCCTATGGGGTGCCACATGATGCTTCACATGGATGCTGGTACGATCACTCATCTATATAAGTTTCTGATTCTACTAGGATTTTTTTAATTTAATTTATCCCTATTTTTAACTTTATCTGATTTATTTCAAAGGTGGTCTCAGAGACTTGATTTTGTCATAGTTATAACACACCATTTTGGTGGATATCACCTCATGTTGTATTGTCTCTTACCTGTCTAGTTATGTACATACAATATATCACTATCTGAAAAATATAACAACAGAATCAATTTTGGTTTTTAGTAAGTATTTTTTTTACAATGGTCACATGTCATTTGATATTACATGGATGTAATACTAGACAATATTGGACATGTTTCCAACAGAATCCATTGTTGGGATTGATTATTCTCTGGTTTAAGTTCCCCTCATTAACTTCCATATCATTGAGTGGTATCAAGCTGAATGAGTCTTGTGCCAGATTTTTTGGGTTAAGCTGATTCCATTTCCACCCAGACAGATAGAGAGGTTGTGTGGCCTGAAGATGATAGGGAGGTATTTTTAGGAATGACACTAAGTACATGTCTACTATCTTGACCACTAGGGAAGACATGTAGAGTTTCGTATTGAGGGTGTACCTATGATGTGATACATTGTTTCATAGAAGATCAAGTATGAGCCATGTTATAGGTAGAAGTCTATACTGTATCTTCCCCGACATGGCATAGATCTTCATAAAATTGTAAGTAAATAAATTTCCAGTATTTTTTTATTGAGCTATTTTTAATTCATTTTGACTATCATTCATGTGTACTCATGAAGAGAATCTTATACACATGAATGATTAAGATGGTGAAGGGTTCTTAAGTTAGGCAGTAGTTCATAATGAAGCACTGGAGCTGAGGTCATCTTATTGTGCGCTTTCCATAGAATCTCTGAATGTATAGCCTAAAGAGAATATACTCCTTCTCTGGAAACACATCCTCTAGATACTGGTAGTGTTGAGGATCCACAATGATGATGACATAGACCATGTCGTGCTACACGTGAGGCCTCACCTGTTCCACAAGCAGTGGTCGGCCCTCTAGCAGTTCTCCCTCGGTTGACTGAGGATGTGCTTCAGGTGGCATGAGTTCTGTCTTTCTTGAAAGGATATCCACAGTTATCTTGAGCTTCGAGTCCAGATCCATCACATCCTTGGGGTAAAAATTCATTGTAGGATTTGTTCCTCACTGTGATGTTGGTAGGTCCTTATACTACCGAAGTGGGAGAAGGATCAGGTGTTTAGTATGACATGCAGTGGAAACCTCCTCTCACTAACACATAGGTGGAGCATGCGTCGACTGACTTTCTGGTGCTCGAGGATCATCCCTCTATATGTCATTATACTCCACCCAAGCAAGGATCTTGGTGATCTTGATTCAGGAATAACCTTCACAGACCACCATGTTGGCAGGAATCTCTTTCCCATAGACATTGATTGTACATGATCATGAATATGTTTTATGTCTATTAAAATGAATATAATGTCATTATCGCTAACCATTTTCAAATGTTCATCCAGTTTTTCAATTTTCATTAATATTTTAGGCAAAGTATATATTTTATAAGCTTCCAAGTTGTCAACCTTAAACATTTGAATATTTATTTAATTTAAAGTATCTAACATTAAAATCATATCAAATATATTATAAAAACAATCAAAATAAAATTTAAAAGATAACCTAAACATCTAAAAATTTGATGAAAATAAAATGAGTTCCATAAATAAAATAAATAAATTAAAATGAATGGAATGTAAATAAGATTATATATACCATTGTAATGGTTTCGGAAAATAATAGAATTTAATTTCCAATAAAATATTCATAAATTTGAAAAATTGTAGATTAAAACAAACTATATATTCTGAACCATGGTAAATATGTATTTTCTCTTCCATTACCATTTATATCTTAAATCCCCATTTTAACCAAATGATATTTATATCAACTTGAAGATCAACTACAACCAATACATATTTCTTTAAAATTTGTTAAATTTTGTCACCACAAAACCTATTTCTTAAAAACATAACATTTTAACGTTGATTATCCTTGGAGAAAACTTGTCCTAAATTTGATGAATGTATGTCAAAGACTACACGGTGAAGACGAGAACTGGATCTCCAACTAAAATGTACACCAGTAATGGATCTCATTTAAAATGATTTAACCGTGATAGGATATACACCGGTAGTCATCGAGAAGCAGTTACATGGAAGAAAACCATAGTAATATGATGTCACTCTAGGGTTACTCAAAAGTGAGAGCGAAAAGAAGGTATGTCGATTGGGATCCAAAGAAGAAATGATTGATTTGTCACATAAAAAATAAAGAGAATTACTTTGAAAATTCAATTCCCGTGAAAGGGATGTAGTTGTGAACTGATCCAGACAAACTAGCGAATTTCACGTTCCATTGATGAAAAAACCATGTGCTGAGCATGATCTAGGTGGACGACCCATATGAAAAAGTTTTCATTTTATCCAATGCCTTATTATTTTTTATACCCATTTGTCATTAGGAATTATTTTTTATCTATTCACTTTAACATCCATGACAATTTTTTCTTAAAGACCCTTTTTTGACCCAATGATATTTATATCAACTTCAATATCAACTAGAACCCATACTTATGTCCAAAGAAATGTCTCAACTTTGAGCTCCACAAAATTTAGTGCTTAAAAACATAACATTTTCACTTTAAAATGTACTTGACATAATAAAAAACAACAAAAAACACAATATATATATATATTACATAATATACAAATATAAATATATATATAATAACATATATAATTAAATTAATAATGTTATTTTAGAATGATGGGAGGTGTGCTACTTCCATTGGACTAGACTGAATGGTGGTCGAACGCCTTCTGCCATTCAAGAATAGATAAATTTTATTTATGACTACGCGCATTTTAAAATAATATAAAAAACATAAAGAACACTGTATGGGGCCCATCCTTCTAGACGTGGAAGCGTGAGGGAGGGTGAACCAGTAGCAGCAGTAGTGTGTGTTGATGCATGGTAGACATGGCCCTTGAGGACTTGGATGCGGGAGGTGGGATGTGTCTAAAACATGTATTATGGGGGTGAAGCCAGCATTATCCATACAGTGGGGAGAGGCAAGGTGTACGGGTCCTACAGGACCTGGAGCAGGGAAGTTAGGTGAGCCTGATGCAACCATTCAGTGGCCGGAAATTCAGAACATGGAGCAGGAGGAATTGTGGGGTAAGCACAACCGATGCGGGGAGGGACGAGCAGGGCAAAGCGAGGGAGTACTGGAGGGAGGGGAAAGGGAGTCGATACTGGAGGGGAAACGAAGCTATACTAGAGGGAGAGAAAATATATATTTTTATCATCTCCAATCCCATGAAATAATGACTCATTCAAGAACTTGATGGGATGATGAAAACTAGTATTTTTTCCACATGTCACACTCGGATAAGGGGATGAAATAAAGAGTATATTGGTCTTGGGAAAGAAAAATGTTGGGCTATATTTTCTCCACTCTATAATCAATGGGATTTAATATCTCCAATTTACACTATTATATTACATATTAAACAAACTGATTATAATTTTTATCTTTTTTAAATCTAAATTTATTTTTAAATGAAATTATATTGGTCTTATATAAAAAATTTTTAGGCATCTCTAAATATTTACCGAACAATATGTTGTTTCAATTTTTTGATTATATAATTAATGTCCACAAAATTTAGTTAATAGTTTTAAGTGCGTACATTTTTTGAAAACTTTGTAAATTTTCATTATTTATTTTTATTTTGAAACCATTTATATTCGTAATGGTCTGATTTTTTTAAAAACCATCGTATTTTTTTTTAATTTTTTTTAAAAACGTGATAAATATAGAATTTTAATTATTTATGAGAAAATTGATATATTTTATGTTATGTCATTAAATTCCAAAAAACATTTAAAATGATAAATAAATATTGAGTTTATTATATTGTAAATAAAATTATTATTTTAAATAAAATGAATTTTTGGGTAAAAAGTTTTCATCCATTTAAAAATGTAAATAATTTATCCTCGATTTTTCATTCTAATTATTTAAATAAAACTAATAAATTTTCTTTAATATATTTAAGTATATTTATTTCTAAAGATATAAGAAATATTTTTTAGACAAATTAAATTATTAAAATTTTAGAAATCGTCATAAAAAATAGTATATATTCAAAAGTATAAAAAATAATTTTGAATGAATGGATATAGAAGATGTATATTTATACACACAAAATATCAATATTTATTTAAAATTTCTTATTTATTAATTTATAATTTTATTATTTATCATAATAAATTCTATTTGTATAAATTTACTAAATGAAAATTTTTTCTATGAAAAGTAAAAAACTATTGTTTAAGTAATAAAAATATATGTAAAATTTTAACTAAAAATGTTAATGACCATGTTATTGGACATTTAATCCAAATTACTCTAGATAATTTCATTGAATAACTTCAACAAAAATTACATTAAAATTCTTAAATAGTCAATTTAATTAAAAAATATCACTTTTATGTTTCTAATTGAATAATTAAATTTTTTTATGAAAAAACATTCATTAAATTATTTACGTGAATTTTTAGAGAGATTTTTCTTTGAAGATTTCATCAAATTTTTAGTTTACACTAGATTGTTCCAAAATAAGTTTCACTAGAATTTCCGGTGGATGTTTCAATATAATTTATAATTGATTTTGTATTGAAATTTCCCCTGTATGTTTCATTGATATTTACAAAGGCACCATCTCTATTGTACTAAATATTTCTGTAAAAATATAATCTTGATGTATTGTGAAACATTAACTAGAACCTTTATTGGTTTTTCTACTAAAACATCTTCTGGAATTCCAACTTAATGGATTTTTAATTGTTATTACTATAGATTTTGTAAAAAAATTAAATATATCTTAGAACTGTATTTTTTATAAATTTAGTTTTAAGTATAATTTCATACTCTATTTACATTTCTATTCATATAAAATATAAATTTTTCAATGGTAAATTATATTATACTTGTAAAAATTATGTGACATATATAATATATATTGTATATAACTGAATTTATTATAAATTTATTTATTAAAATAAATTTTTATTAATATGTTCTTTTTTTATAAATATATATTTCGATTTTATTGTGAAACTTCCACCCGAACATATAGTGGAACATCCACTCTAGCTTCCACATGAATGTCACCTAGAACATTCACTAGAACTTCCACTTAATGGATTTATAATTTTTATTCATAAAAAGTATATTAAATATATCATATAATTTGATTTATTATAAAATTATTTTTAGTTATATTTTCATATTTTATTTATATTTTTATTCATTTATAATTTAATTCTTAGATGATAAATTATATAATATTTATAAAAATTATATATCAAATATATTTTATATTTTATAACATTTAATATATTGTAAATATATTTATTAATGTTTAATTTTTCTTAAAATATTTTCTGGTTTATTTATTTATACTTTTATTATATTTTGAAACATCCATTGGAATGTCCATTGGAACTTCCACTAGAACTATTAATAAATTTTTAATTTATATTTATAAAAAAAATTTAGAAAATATATATTTAATATATTTTTAAGTGAGTTTATTAGAAATTTTTCTAAATATATACATTTTATTTAAATTTTAATTCAAGTATTGTATACAATTTTATAATGTAAAATATATAATTTTTATATAATTTAAAGTTAAAATGTAATACATTTTTATATAATTGTAATTAATACGAATATATTTATTAAAATTTAATTTTACTAATATATTTTATATTTTTATAAATATAGACTTTTATTATGTTGCAGATCTTTTACTGGAACTTCAATTTGAAATTCCACTAGTTCTGCCACTGAAAATTCCACTCGAACATCCACTCGAACACATAATGGATTAATAATTGGTATTTATAAATATTTTATAAAACTAAACTCCAATAAATATTATAACATAATTTATTATGATTTTTTCATAAATATGTACACTTTATTTACATTTAGGATTCCTAGATTAGAAACATTTTTTAATGTTAAATTCAATTATTTTTATAAAATTTGTGTAAAAATGTAATTCATATTTTATATAACTGCATTTAATATAAATATATTTATTAAAATTTAATTTTTATTAATATATTATATTATGTTAAAAATATATAATTTTATTTTATTGTGGAACTTCCACTAGAACTTCAACTGGAACATCCACTGAAACTTCCACAGAAACTTCAGCTAGAAGTTCCACTAGAACATCCACTAAATCTTCCAGTGGAACTTTATTAGAACTTCAACTTGAACTTCTATTGGAACATCAAATGTATCATCCACAATAACATTGAATGAAAATTCTCGTGGAACTACCAATCAAACTCTCAATGGATTTGTAATTTCTATTTATATAGGTTTAGTAAAAAATATATTTAATATATCATATAAGTGCATTTATTATAAATTTTCATAAATATATACATTTTATATAAATTTTTATTTATGTATTATATACATTTTGAAATTATAAATTATATTATTCTTATAATATTTATGTAAAAATGTAATACATATATTATATAATTTTATTTAATATAAATATATTTATTAAAATTTAATTTTTATTAACATATTCATTAGTGTTATAAATATATATATCTGTTTTATTGTGAAACTTCCTCTCAAATTATTAATGGATTTATAATTTTTATTTATATAGATATTGTAAAAAATATATTTAATATATATTATAAGTGCATTTATTATAAAATTCATTTTATATATACATTGTCTTTAAATTTTTATTCATGTATTATATTCATTTTTAAGTGGAAATTTAAATTATTTTTATAAAATTTATGTAAAAAATGTAATAAATATTAGATGTAAATTTATTTTCTATAAATATATTTATTGAAATTTAATTTTTAATAATATATTATGTAGTTTTATAAATATAAAATTTTGTATTGTAGAAATTCCACTCGATCTTCCACTCAAACTCTAAATAGATTTATAATTTTTATTAATTCAGATTTTTCAAAATTTATATTTAATATATCTTATAAGTGCATTTATTATAATTATTTCTTAATTCGTACTTTTTATTTAAATTTTTGTTCATGTATTATATACATTTTTAAGTAGTGAGTTAGATTTGTTTATAAAATTTTTGTCAAAAATTTATTACATATTTTATATTATTGTATTTAATATAAATATATTTATTAAAATTTTATTTTTATCAATATATTTTTTATTTTTATAAATAATATCAATGGGAAATTCCATTAGAACTTTTAGTGGTACTTCCAGTAGAACTGTTAGTGGATTTATAATTTTTATTGATACATATTTTGTAAAAAAAATATTCAATATATCATATAAGTGCATTTATTATATATTTTCCTAAATATATAAAATTTATTTACATTTAGATTCTTGTATAATATAATTTTTTTAATAGTAAATTATATTTCATTTATAAAATAATGATTTTCTATTTATTATAGAAAATTATATTATTTAAAAATTATATTTTTATAAAATTTTTAAATGTATTAATGTTTTTTTATATTATTCGAAGTATATATTTTTTATTTATTTCATAAAAATTATTTTTTAAACCAGTAAAAATTAATAATTTTTACCGCATTATTTATGAAGTAAAACACAGATATGTTTAAAAAAGTAATAATTTATAAGATATTTTTTATTTTTCAATGTTTTTTTTAAATTGACATGTTTCTATTAGTAATTTATTCCAATATTTTTTATTTTTTTATGATTTTGATATGGTTATATTTTAGATCATCATTATTAATTTTTTTATATCAATGTTTATATTTTTTTATATGTTATTTTTTTTAAAATTTAGTGCGTTTTTTATACATTTTATTACTGATACTTTTTTGTTATGTTTTTGATTTGTTTTTTTAATGTTTAATTTTTTTATGATGTATTATAGCTTTATTAATGTAAAATAATCACAGGGTAGAAATACGTTTTTGTAAAAATCTGGCAACTTGGTTTTTTAAAATTTTTAGAATTGGATGGCTTTCATTATTTTTTTAACAACCATCATAAATTTAGTTGTACAGGATTGTCCAGTATAACTATGTAATTGTGGACAATGTAGATCTGGGGAAAGAGGCACCTACTAGGGTGTTTATTTTTAAGAAAATATAATTTTTAATAAAAGATTACAAAAAACATCAAAAAGGAAATTACCTACATTTTTTAGAAACACGAGTACATTGAAATTATAATTTTTTCCATTAAAAATAAAATTTAATAAAAAATCCAAATATAAATTAATTATTTTTTCTAAAATAATTTTTAAATGATAATTATAAATTCTAAAAAAAATAAATGCAATTTTCAAAAATGTCATAAAATTAGGTGTTAATTAATGATGTTTCTCAAAAACATCAGCAAATAAGGTGTCCCTAAATACTTTGTAAAATCCTCACTTTATCTAATAGTATATATTATTAAATTTTTGGTTTAATATCATAAATTCCTAGAGATTTGATGTTATGAGGTTAAAGGAGGTCCCAGGGGTGTTTGGGGCTCAATTGAAGCATGAATCACTGAAAAGGGGGGAAATAGACTCAACCACACAACTTATCGGAAACAATGCAACTCAAGACACATGAGCATGAGGGTGCTATTGGTTTGGGGATTGTATGATTTTTCATTGTTTGCAGATTTCTAGTCAAACAGTGTGCATAACCGTGTGATGTTCCATAATGAAGCAAAACCTTGTGCATAAATCATTTTGGTACACTCTACCTTACACATTCCTTTATTCCGTGGTTTCTCTATCATATATTTCACCAGTTTGGTGTGATGGATTTGTGCCCTAAATTTAGGGTTATTAAAAATCAATTAATTTCTCATGTTTAAGGTTGTGCTAAGACTTGTTATCTGACATGTTGAGTTATACGACATCGAGGTAGGGTGTATACTCCTTCCCTATCATTTTAATGGATTTTCAAGTGTTTTTTTATTGTGATGCTAGCCGAACCCTTCAAGGAAATCCTCATTATCGAAAAATAAATTGATCATAATGTTTTTTTTGTGTCTAAAAAGACCATACCTGGCATCAAAACCCGTCAAAGGGTGTTCTCGTTGTCCTTGGGTACAAATTTGGGTGTGCCATCCAAATTGGTCTAGGACTCCCTTATACATTGAATCTTGTTTCACATTGCGTGTGTGCCTTCAACCACATATTATTGGTTCCAATTGATAAATTTAATTAAGATGGGTGATTAAGCATGATTTTGATTCATTTGGAAATGAAAATGATCATTTCTAATTGTCTTCCCCTTATATAAATGTCACATTCGAATGAACATGATTGTTGATATATGTTCATTCTCTTTAGCCCATTACTTTGGCTTATTAAATGTTTCCTATTGATTCTTGTATCATAGAGCTTAATCATGTGTTTATATCTATGTTATGTCATGTTCCATGCACCCTTTCCTCATTTATTGATTATTACTTATACCTTTATTGTAGATTTAATTTATTATAATGCATTTTTAGTCATGTGAGCTTGAGATATGTAAATTCCATGGATGACATGTGACTGGAGGCATGTAAATGCCTTGTGCATATGCTTGGGATCCTTTTCTTATTCAATTTTTTAAATTCATATACAATATTTTTAGTGGATTGAATTATATTTTATGCGTTGTAGCTTGGGCTTATGCATGTTCTTATTATCTCATGCATTTTTATGGTTCAAATTGTGACTCATGGATAGATTTCCGGATTTTGGTATGACAAATTTAATAGATGGAAGATGATTATATAAATTTGTGGATTGTAATATATGCCTTTATTAATATGTATCCCATAATATGAGCCCGAAGAGAACATGGTTCCTGAATTAATGATTCCCTTGACAGACTCATAGTGCTCTCGCGGTTACTACACAATGTGCCGATAGTGATTCTTTGGATTTCTAGGTACGGGATCACCGAATTGTTTCTTATACACCTGGGTGAGGATGGTTCCCCTGGGGAGAAACTGAGGATGGACTTGTTTTCCAATATTTCTATTTAGTGCCTCAAGTGATATATGATCCCATGTGTGAGATGCATGGTATATTCTTAGAGTCACCATCACCGACTGATACAAAAGACACAATATGGGGTGCCTTGGATAGACGCGGTGCTATAGAGATATTCAGAGACACCAATAGAGACACTTGGGATTCTCTTTAGATCTCCTGGGATGGGATCAAGACTCCACCTTGTATTTAATGGATTGCTTGATTTTTTTGTCATATGGGATGCATCCTATATTATTAGTATGATATTGATTATGCACAAGTGATGTTTCACCATTGGTTACTAGAATACTTGTTTAATGACATTGCATTGGGACATCCACGCCAAATCAGAAGATTAGGGTTTTCATCCTCAACCATGGATGGTTTATTTAGATTGGATTGGTATATATATATTATACCTTTTACAAGTTACTTATTACAATTTTCATCTTAGGATGAAATAAGTGATATGTGATGGGTGTGTGTTGGGATCCAGAACCAAGTAGTTATTATTTAATTTATTTACTACACATAATTTATTATATGTTTGAAAACTCTATGTTATTTACATCATAAAATGGATTGTCATAGACACCATCTGTGTCATCCTACTGATATTTATATATCATACCCTTTTTAGATGCTCTTTTGTACCCATGTAGTTTTATGGTCATAGGTATGGATGAAAGGACGAATGTGGCTTCCGATGCTTTATTTCTTTATAATTAGGATGGATTTGGGGGTAGAGTACTGAGCCTATGCTCCAGATACTATGTAGTAGTTTTTTCTACTTTTGTAGTTTTTGATTGCAAGCATTATGTGGTTGTACCCATGTTTCACCCGCACAGATATTTTTCTATATATACATGACATGCCATATTTATTATTGTATTGATTATTGGTATTTTCTACATCTAGTTATCAGTTTGATTTGTATGGTCTTGTTTCATATTTTTACCTCTTTTCTGATTATTATTATGACTCCAATATTTAATTTTGGTTATATACAACCAGGAATAATGAAATCTCTAATACAGTAGTCCCACTAAGGACACACCCAAGTCCTTTGCTGCTAGTCGGAAGCCTTTGAAATTTGGGGAGATGTGCTTGAGGTCTGGTAGGCACTGTCTCCGGGCACCTATTGAGTGTCACCCACGGTGGAGTGCTACAAAGTGATATTAGAGATATTTTTAGTTTTTTATTACTCTTTGGGATTAGATAGTGTTTATGATAATGTAATGCATAATGGAACATGTGCTTGGATACAACTAACCCATGTATAGGGGAAACCCAACTTACATAGGATGAGAAATGTTGGTTATTGATTATATGACTTACGGTTTATACGACTTCACTGTTGGTTGAAACACTTTTATTATCATGTTATTCATATTAATACGATCAGAGTGATGATTTCTATTATTATTCTCCAATGAAATGAAGGAATGTCAGTACATGAAATTTTTTAGGATCTATAGGAGTTGAAATATCATCTATTATTCCATTCCATATCTACATTCATCATGTATTTCCTATTTTTCATGTTATTGTGGGTTCTACCACGATAATTGTTCTTTATAATGCCTATTCAATTGAAATTATAGAACGGTTGTAGTTCACATTAAAAGGGAATATTAAAGTTCAGATCAAGTGGACACCCAATTTCAATTTATAAGTGGTATGGTGCCCTATTAATTTGAATGGTGCTCCATATAATCCACCCTCTAAAAGGGGAATTTAAATGCTTAAATAAGTTTAAAATAAAAACAACATTATATGGAAATGTGATACCTTTATATTCACTTTAACTTGTCGTTGAGGTGAAGGATGTGTCTCAGTGTTCTTATGTGATCCTTATTCATCCATTTCCTTCTTATATAAACATGGATCAAGGAGGAAGATGTTAGTTTTTTTAAGATTAAAGTTAGGCTTTGTACATGTCCTTATTATATATTCTGTATCTTCATTCCCTATCAATTTTAAATTTTTTTGAGGTGTGTGTGATTTTAAATTGTAGAGTTATTCCAGTACTAACTCCACATACTATTCACCAAGAGAGTGGTGATGAGAACACTCCAGGGGTGGTGGGCCCTGATCTACCGGTATAGGTCCTTTAGTACCTCCTGTAGTGCCTCTGGAGGATCCTCCTTCTAATCTACCATTGGGAACCGATAATCACTTTAGGGATAGTTTTCTCAAGTGGATGCAATCAGTTCAGGGTGGTCCCTACCCTACCCCGACTACGGTTCTGATAACATGGGACTTTTAGCAGCATCCTCTAATGTTCAAGTGGATGGTGGACCTCATGTAGTAGAGACATGGTTAAAATCCATGGTTTATATCATTGACTGTCTTGATACACCTCTAGATAAGAGGTTGATGCTCACTACCTACATGATTCACGACTCCACTATGAGTTGGTGAGACACTATATCTCAATCAGGGCATTATCGAGTTTTGTTCTAGGTATAATTCTAGATGACATTCTATGATCATTTCGTTCATAAGACTCTATGATCTGATCCTGCTAGATGTTTAGGAATCTTCTGCAGGGCTCTACAACTATGCAATAATATTATTCTAATTTCACCGAGATTCAGCGTTTTTCTCTATCTATGATAGGTGATGAATTAATGACCATAATTTTATTTTAGGATGGGTTTGGAAATGATATCAACTCACAGTTTAATGTATTTTGGTTAATTACAAATACAGATATTATAAAACATTCCCTAATTATGAAACTGAATCTTAGAGAAGCTAGTAATGTGAGCTAGGGAAGTTCAGTTCTGATACATAATGATGGTTCTTCGTGAAGTAGAGAGTGTTGATTTGAGGGCTCACATGGGGGGGGGGGGGGTCAGTTAGGTGACTCGTATGAATTTTATAATATTTCAATATTGTGTAAGGTTGGTTCATACGAAGCCCATGTGCATGAGGAACTCAGTCGAATGCTGAGATTATTACAGGATGGGTTATCTATTGTGTTTCTACCATTATTTTCTCCAAACATCTTGTGTTAGAGGATACATACTATCACATATATCTGGTATAATATCTATGACCCCATTCCAGGTTGGGAGTTGGTCTTCTACCAGTTGATTAGACTAAGGTAGTAGTCGTCATGGTGACAAAGTCGGGGCCCAGATCATCAGCATCAGCAGAGTGGATCTGCTCAGACTAGTCAGGTAGTATCTCATGGATGAGGTTCATTCCATATTTATGTAGTGAAAACATTTCTATATGAGCAGTTTTCAGGGCCATCTATTCTTAGAGTTACTATTTTAATGATATCTACTTTAGTTTCTCCCCATCACGATATATGTGCATCTAACTCTTTAAAATCTGGTGGAACTATAGAGATTTAGGGTCTTGAAATTTTGTTATTATTTGATTTTATTTCTCTGAAAACTACATTAGGATTCATAATAGATTGAAGATGATAGTGTCACAAGTTCCGCTTTAGATTTGTGTGTGTTGTTTCTTATGGAGTTTCTTCATCCTAGAGGTGACTAGATTCAACATAAATATTGAAATGGATTGGATCATGCTTTATCAGGCCCAAATGAATATCAATAAACATCAAATTTCCATTATATCATCTGAGGGAATCACATATATACACTTGGGATAATGATATATCTTGGTGGGTCAAGCTGGACTCAAGAAAACTAGGTTTGGAAGAGTGATAGATCAGTTTGCATGTCTCTTTAGCACAACTTAGGGAACTTAGTTACTGCAATTACCACTAGTTATAGATAGGTATAGTGCTTTATTCCATGAATATTTCTCTGGATTTCCTCTTGAGATAGAGTTTAAGTTCACCATATAGCATGTTTTCGGTATAAAATCAATGCCCTTTCCTCCATATTTTATTTCACCTACAAAGCTCCAAGAAATCAAAAATAAAATTGAAGATCTCAAGGATAAGGGTTTTATCAGACCCAAAACATCACCATGGGGTTTACCAATCCTTTTCACCATGAAGGTAGAAAATATCCTCCAATTGTGTGTGTATTATAGATAGTTGAACCATTTTTTGGTAATGAACCATTATCCACTACCTTGTATAGACATCCTCTTTGACTAACTCTATAGAACAACTAAATTTTTACAAAATTGATATGAATATGGGTTATCATCAGGTGAATGTGACGCCATTAGATATACCACTTATATCATTATATAGTACGTATAGATTGTATGAGTAATTGATAATTTCCTTCAACCTGAATAGCTTGCCATTAATATTTACGACTTTAATCAATCAGGTTTTCCACAAATATTTTGATTCGTTATTGGTAGTCTTTATAGATGAAATCTTGGTGTACTCATGCTCCATACATGACCATCCTAATCATCTTGAGATCGTGTTGTCTACACTAAGAGAAAACCATTTATACGTGATAGCCAGTGAAGGAAACTTTTGGACTAGTAAGATTCACTTCATGGGTCATATCATATATGAGGCAAGATAATCATTTGACCCATAGTAGGTGAGAATCATGGCATCCTAGGATAATTACAAGAAATTTATTGATATAAAAAGTTTCTTAGGAATGGTTGGATATTATAAGTGACTAATTAAAGAATTATCTCAAATAATATAACCTATTAATTCATTGAATAAAAATGGTTTGTGGTTCCTATGGTTTGAAGCTTATGGTAGGGATTTCCTTGAGTTTAAATATAGACTCACTCCAAATTATATTCTGATTTTCCCTGAGTTTGAAAAAAGTTATATAGTCTACAGTGATGATTTTGGAATTCGATTGGGTGTAGTTCTTATGCATGGTGATTGATTTTTGGTATATAGATTCTACCAATTTAGGTGTCATGAGAAAAACTATCATTCGAACAACCTTGAGCTAGTGGCTATGGTTCAATCTCTGCATTACTGGTGGCACTATCAATTGGGTTAGATTTTTATTTTCTACACGAATCATTAAAATATTGAAGTATTTCTACTCTATGAGACATAAATTTGAGGTAGTGTTTTTTGTAAAATACCTGAAGTCCTTCAATTTGGAGCATTCTTACACACACGATATGGTACATTTTGTGGGTGATTCCTTAAGATATAAAATTTATACACAATACATTTTGGTGGCTATTATTGAGTGACCTATGATGGATAATTTTTCTAATATGCATCTAAATGAGTAGGAATTTCTTGTGTATCAAGTCTTAACATCTCTTCAAGTTTCATATTCTCTTCAAGAATGGGGTTGAATGCATCAATAATCAGATTCTACGGGCCTCATTCTCAGTTAGAGTGTCATGTGAGAAAACTCACCTCTGGTTCAGGTTATTCATGGTTGTGAGACCTTTCTCTACCTTTTCCATGATTGGGGTCCAACTGATATATGAGATGAGTTGATGATGGTGTGACATGCCTCTATTTGTATGGTTTATCTTGGGCATACTAGGATGTAAAATGATATGAATTTTCATTATTGGTGTCCGCGTATAAAGAAGTATATAGCAGACATCATCATATTGTTCTCAACCTTTCATCTACTAAAGTATAAGAATGATCAACCTGGTATACTTTTGTAGCATCTATCCAATTCTGGGTAGAAATAGAACAACATCACCATGGATTACATGAAAAAAATTCTGAGATCACCTCATGGAAGTAATGTAGTTTGGGTGATCATTTATAGGTTTACCAAATTCAAACACTTTCTATAAATCTATGAATAATTCTCTATTGATGAGTTTGGAATGATTTTCCTATGGATGATAGTGGGACATCATTGAATATCTCGTTCTATTATTTTGGATCTTGATGCCTAGTTCACATCATTGTTCTGGAAAGGGTTATAGAAGTCACTGGGTTAATAGGTTATTTTGAGTACATAATATCACCTTCCTTAAGATGGGTTGCCCGAGATGATGATTCATGTGTTAGAGGATAAGCTGAAATATTGTATCACTGATTTTTGGAGGTTCCTGGGAGAAGAATATCCCACCTTTTGAGTTTTCCAATAATATTATCTTTCAAGAGACAATTCAAATGGCTCCATTTGAGGCTCTCTATGGTAGTCCATTATGTTCACCATTATTATTTCTTGAGGTAGATGAGGAAGATCTATTGGGTCCTCATCTTATTTAAGATACTTTATATAATTTTCATTTGACTCATAAGTGTATGGATACAGCTATGTCTTGGAATAATTCATATATTGATCATCGAAATAGACCTCCATAGTTCGATGTGCTATAATGGGACATTCTATGTGTATCACCTCATTTGGGTTAGAAAAAAATTAGGATATCGACAATGTTATCACCATTATATATCATTCATTTTAGGATATTGGATAATGTAATGCGAATAGCCAATCAGTTTCTATTACATCATAGGTATCATTTCATGCGCGATGTGTTCAACATATCTCATCTTTGATAATATCAACCAAACCTATATCATTTGTTTGATCTTGGGGATGTAAATTTGGAAGTAGGTGTATCGTTTGTCCTGAAACCAATTCATATCATCGATCATATCCTGATGCTTATCTGAGGTAGGTAAATTCTTTTAGTCTGAGTACTATGGAATCATAGATGTGTAGATGGTGAAACATATTATCGGGAGGATGATGTACATGCACAATGGCTTGAAATCTCCTGATATGATGTTCTAATATGCATGGTAGAGAATACTGGGGGACAGTTCTCTTATGAAGGGGAGGTTGTGGTGTCATGGTTTTATCCAAAGGTATGGAGCATTGATTTTTTTAGTTCCTTAAAACAACCCTACTTTTGATGCCAAAGAGGTTAAATGATGTCTCAGGGTGTTCAGGGCTAAATTGAATCCTAAAGCTCTAAAATTGGGGAAATTGAATGGGCCACGCTGTTTTTTTTAAACCATGCATCTTAGATCCCAAGACAGTGCATGTACTACATGTTCAGGATAATACTCTTTTCCATGTTTTGGTCATGGTTAGTCAAACAGTGTGCCTTACCATGCAATGTGTCCTTGTGTTCTAAAACATCTAACATGGTCGGTGAATGGTTTGGCTAAACCATGGGGCCAAACTGTGCACTATGTAAAATCGGGGTGAAATAATCCTTTTTCCATCCATAAATATTTTGAGGGTACTAATCTTTTTTCCCTAATTTCTATCTGTGGGTTTCTCCTCCATTGTTCATGGTGTCTTCCTCCTCACATCCATGATGTTTGGAATTTCCTCCCTCATTTACCAATTATTTTATTCACATTCATATTCAATAGACTCTTCTTGACATGATCTTCCTTTTGAACTCTTTTATTCCCTGCTTTATATGTCAACTATTGTGCTATTCTGGTGTGACATCTCATGCCCTATTTTTGAGGTTTTAAAAAATCAGTTGATTTATCCAATTTTAGGCGAAATAAAGTATTTTTATCATACATGTGGATTACTACAACATTGAGGTATGAGATATACTCTTTTTATATTAGTTTCATCATTTTGATGTGTCGTGAAATTGTGTCTCTATCTAGAAACCTCCAAAGAAGCCTCATTCACACAGATTAAATTGATCATATTGGGTTTTCATGTCTTATAGGAACTTACATTATAACGAAACCCCTCTATGGTTGTTCACCTTCTCTTTGTCCACCCATTTGTGTGTGAAATCCTATTTTTCTTAGGTTACCCTTATACCTTGAATTGTTTTTTCACCTTGGGGGTGTATGTTGCAGCTCATTTTAATTTTTTTAATTGATAAATTAAAGTAAAATGAGTGATGAACCATGATATGGATTCCTTTAAAAATTCTTATTTTCTATTCTTATCATTTGGACCATGCATAAATTCTATATTCCATTGAACATTCTTTTTAATATATATAATTTCTCTTTAGCCCATTTATTAGAATTATTATAGGTTTTCTAATGATTCTTATATCCTAGATGTTACTCATGTGATTAGATATATGTTATTCAATGTTCCATGTGACCATACATAATTTTATTTTTATTTCTTATGACTTTCTTCTCGATTTAAATGATTATCATGCTCCGCAAATAATGTGGGCTTGAGATATTTAAAAGTCATTGAAGAAATGTTATTATAGGCATGTAAATACCTTGTTCCTACTCTTGTGTTCCTTTTCTTATTAAAATATTTAAATACTTATGACCTTCTTTGAGTGAATTGACTTATATTTTATTCCATTTAGCATGGGATTATGCATGTTTTTAGTGTCTCGTGACTTTTTTATTATTATAATTTTGTTATGCTGATAGCTTTAAAATTTTTGTTATGATTTTATTAATTGATGGAATCTGATCATATAAATTCTTAGTCTATGATTTATTCCTTTCATGATATGGCTCACTTGATGCAGAATAGAAGAGAGCATGGGTCCTGATTTAAGGATTCAACAGATGGACTCACCATGCTCAGAATGTTACTACTTGACATGTTAGGAGTGATACATTGTCCATCCTGGTATGGGCTCGTTGAGCGGTCTATTATAATCATGATCGAGGCCAGTTCCCCAAGGTAGAAACCAATAATAGACCCATTTGGAAAGATGGATATGTTATTAACCAGGTGATAACTTGTCCCCCTATATGAGATACATGGCATAAGCTCAGTCCCCGAGTTGTTCAACAGACACTATATGGGTCACATTGGTTAGACTTGGTGGTGTTCGGTTTTTTGGAGACACCCCTAGAGACACGTATAATTCATTTTTATCACATTAGATGGGACTAGGACTCCACATTGGATTTGATGTCTTTTTTGAATGGTTTTTTATATGAGATGAATCCTTTATTGTTATTATTATTATTATTATTATTACATTTCTTATGCACATGTGATGTTTCTACTTTTCATACTAGCATACTTGTATAATGAAGCTTCATTGTGAACTCCATGATAAAGCACAAGCTCGGGGTATTCTTCTTCTACGATGGCTGGGTTATATAGATTGGAATTGTATACATATTATTCCTTTCGCTTGTACTTTATTACAGCTTTTTTGATTAGGCTAACCTAGGTGATATGGGAAAACTGTCCATTGGGAACCTGAACTAAGTTATTGTTATTTATTTTATTTACATCATAGAATTTATTATATATTGGCACACTCTCTTTTATTTGAAGCATGAAATTGGTTTCCCTATTCACCATGGTTTCCAACTTACAGAGATTTATTTCTCATACCCCACTCAGGAATTGTTTCACACAGTGTAGAATATATGATCACATGTATGGACAAAGAGAAGTGTTCTAATTCCAATGCTTATTTTTTCCTATATAGGAATGCGCTGGGGTTAGATTACCAAGCATATCCTCAAGATTCTGTGTATCCATTTTTGGGTTCTTTTTTTGTTTTTGATTGCATGAAGTATATGCATGTACCCATGTTTCCACTAAAATCTGATTTTTCCATAGATTCATGACACACCATCCTTATTATTATATACGTTTTTGATATTTTCTCCCACTAGTAATCAGTTTCCTTTACATAGTTTTTTTCCTAATTTTCCACTTCTATCTTATTATTATTGTACTTTTTCTATTTATATTCTCTTACATACCTCTATGCATACTGGGATCTATGAGGTAATAGTCACTCCAATGAAACAAACTAGACCCTCGCTGCTAGTTGGAAGCCAATAACATTTAGTAAGATGTGCATGAGGTCTTGTAGACATCATATCAAGGCACCTGTTGAGTGGAACCTAGCATGGGACACTATATAGTGACTTTAATAAACACATCTAATTCATTGAAATTTATTTACCGAAATAGCTAAAAAAAATTTAGTAAACGAGGTATCTATAAACAGAAATATTTATAAATATCTCTAATTTAAAAAAATGTAAAAATGTTTCCAACCATAAATGTTTAAAAATGTGATGTTCCGGCCCAGGTTCCACACATCAATGCCACAATCCAGTTGGCCACATGACCTCAAGCATAGCTCCTCGAATGATAGAGGCTACTAATTACAAGTGAGAGTCAAATATATAACATGCGGAGATAATACCCTCTTAATATAATCATCACACTAGTAGAAATAAATAAAAAAGTGATAATAGATAATACTCAAAATGAAAACATAACCAATTTGAACAAGAAATATATACTATTCCATTATAGGAACACAATATGAAAACAAAGCAGTAGATACATAATTCTATTTGTGTCACGTGTCAAATGAAAACCCAAATGTAAAGAAACTGATAAATCCCATGAGAGACCTGGCATCATGTTTCATTCCCTCATCCAAGATCCATCCCAACTCATCCATCTAACATAGGGATGTTTCCCATATCATGTCCTGCATACATGAAGTCAATTCAGGTACCATTCAGGTCCATGAAGGGTTTCAATACAACTCATAAGGCCACCACCAATGACATACACAACAATATACACTCTATAATAGTGTATGCACTTGTGTAATGAATAAGTACATTATTTAAAATAGTTATCACATTGCATTATTTGTTAATTAAGCACATAAAAAAACATGGATTCATAATGGAACCCAAATTTCCAATAAATGCCTCATACAATGTCTGATTCTAAACTATCACCCATAGATATTCTATATAAAATAACTGATTGGTTTTCATTTATCAATTAATTTATATTTAGTATCAAGAAAACATTGAATCATAGTCCAATGCCAACATTTTGGGCATATAACACTATTGTTAGGACCCTATGGTTATTTAAAGCATCAGTTTGTGTCTACGAACCTATTTTTCAACCAATCACATGTGGGGTTTTGGATCATTAGTTTGTGTCCCATACTCATTTGTCATATGCATACATTTGTTCTAGAAAACCATGTCTAGAACCTCATGGGTATTTGAAGCATTAAACAATGTCCCACAACCTGTTTATCAATCAATCACACATACCACATATATTATATTTAACTAGGGTAATAATCATTAACTCACACATCAAATGTTCACCTAATTGTATACAATTTCAATTACCAATGAAATCATGATTCAACACTTTAATCTCATGAAAAAAATACAAAAATTTCATCATTTAAGCCACTTATCAACATTTATTCACCTAACAAATTACCCCTTCAAGGTCAATCCAAACATATCATCATTTCTATCATAAATAAATTCCATGTCTCAAAAATTAACCAATAATGGAATCCCATTTAATTAAACAATTCCATTATCCCAATATCACATCAACTACATAATCACACCATTCTATTAATTAATTAATAAATAAATAAAATAATCCAATTTAATATATTATTTAAAAACATGGAAATTGATAAAACAAAATTATATATATATATATATATATAATTATAGTCCACGTTATTGGATTTTCAATTTAGACAACATATATCAAGGTCGTCGTTGAAAATTTTCAAAACAGTGAGGCCAAAATTGATGGGGAACATAAAATTTGACAATGATGAATGGGATCTTGTCCTAAAACCAAGATCAATATGCAACAATGTTAGATATATAAGAATCCTGATCCAACCACATGCCACTATAAAAAAATTGTTTTGTATTTATCCAGAAAAGAGATACAAAAATGATAAGAAACCACAAGAGATGGGATTTCAATCAAGGAGAGGTTTTTATAAGTCAAAAAGAGATTACATTCATCAAGAATAGAGGTTGGAATGCATTGGAAACCATAAATGATCCTCCAAATTTGATTTAAATTGGGTTCGGTTCCTAATGTGGTGTTTAAAGATATATGGCGGGGAGTCAAAAATTTAATAGAAATTTTTAGAGTGTTTAATTAATGCACACACAATTTCCATGGTTACGGCACACTGTTTTTCAAACTATGCACCCTAACCATGCACCTCTCTTGTGGGGGCCACAAGGTTACTACTTAGATGGGATTTGTTTTTAAAAAATTCACCAACCATGAAATATGCTTATATCTTGGTTTTTAGGGTATTCTAGGGCAGCGGCATAGTTTGGGAAACCCGTGCAAAAAACACGAACTATGAAAAAAAGCTCAAAAATCTCAAATTTCAATTGAATACACTACAAAGTTGTGAAAATAGAAAAACTCAAAACATGGGAAATGTGTACATGAAATTTGAGCATAATTCAACTCTATAAAGTTTTGGGTTATTACAATCTCCCTGTATTATGACAGATCTTTCTAGAGTTGTAATTTTAAGCATCTCTATGATTCTGATGTTAAAAAACATCAGCCCACTAACCATACATATCTTTTTATCTATCTTATGTTTCCCCTAAATAAAGCACATAGTTCCACAAAACACACACTATCAACAAGGTCTTTCCCCACAATACCTTCATACTATGATCCACAACACTTATCTAGTGCAATTCAAAGGGCACATTGACTTTGATCTCAACATCATTCAAATCAATCAAAAGAGAAGGTTCGGTGTGATATCTCCAAAGATAAGACACATGGAAAATGCAATTCATAACACTATTACTATGTGGAAAAGCTAATCAGTAAACCTATAGCTATATTATCTCCATAAATCAAATGTTCCAACAAAACTATTAACTGAAGACCCTACCTACTGATCCTATAGTGACCAAGCCCTCTGAGACACATGAAGTAATACATGATCACCCACTATAAATTCATTGGCCCATCAACATCTATAATCATATTAATTATTCCGACTCTAAGACATAGCCATACATTTCCAAATAAATGAAACCTTTCCCAACATCTCCTGCATGAGACGTATTCCAAAAAATTATGACTCCCCTACATTCATATAACATAGTTGTGATCTTTTTGGATTATCGTAAAGAGCCACCTATGTTTCCATGTGAATTGTTTCCTTGAAACAGTTGTTATAGCCTGTAACATCCAGAACCAGGAGCCACTGAACTTTTCCCCGATCCGGTTATCCAGATGCCCTCAATCACGCCTCCCCGAACTCCAGAGGGTGCCGACTAGTAGTGAGGGTCTGGTAAGTCTATCTTGGGAGACTATACCATTTTTTATTAGAATAAAACACCAGTGGATGCAAAAAATAACCAAGTTTAGACACATATAAATAACTAGAAGAATACAATGACATATGATAGTCAAAACCAAAGAATACAATAGTCTAGTAAGAGGTAAAACATTCTATGAAAATGAAAAATTTCAAGTGTCTACAATGAAACTGAAATTAAAGATACAACAACTCCAAAACGGGTCCTAAACCAAGTCTTTTTCCCTCTCCCATGCTTTAATCCCAACCTGCATACTTTGACAGGGTAATTCCCTTATCTATTCCTACAACAACAAATTCTACTCGGATGTCAATTAGGTGGCCCAAATAGTGTTTGAGTACAACTCCGTAGGCTACCACCAACAGTGTCTAAAACGAGTCCCGTCAAAAGAGAGTGTATACAGATTTATGAAGAAAAAAATACAATACATAATTTAAACAGTTATCACATTGTCATTTAATCATTAATCATAAATTTTTGAAAATTAAATTCATGTTTCCCATTTGAATAATCATTCATTATTATCATTCATTTGGGGTAGGTCATCATTCCTAGTACCCCATATCTCAGTTGAAACATCATTCATTGTTAGAATTCATTGGGTGTAGGTATTCTTTCATAGCACCCTAAATCTTATTGAAACATTATTCATTATTATAATTCATTGGTCGTAGGTCATTATTCCTAGCACCTGAAATCTTAGTGAGTGTAGGTCATCATGCCTAGAAATCCTTTTGTCATTCGGTGTTGGTCGTCATGACTAGCTCCCCATAATCTCAATCATAGATAACTATTGTAGTGGAACGCCATGTACAAGTACAAACTTCTAATTGGTCTAAGATAACATAACTAGCACCAAAAAATCACAGCCATATAATCATTATTTAATTCATAATAATTTTCCACATTATTCATTTACTAATCAACGATTAGTTAAAAATTTCAATGTCTATTAGTTAATTAAACAATTAACTAATCATATAACCCATTACTAAAATCATAAATTAATTAATAATTCAACACAATTATCATTCCATTATTAATTATTAACAATTAATTAATCATACCAAAACCCAACAATTCATAATTAATTCTCACAATTAATAATCTTAGATCACATCATGGAACATAATTATTTCTCACAATAAATTATCTTTGGTCATATTCTTGGGAAATAATTAATTATAAAATTAATTATCTTATATAGCCAAACATAATTCCATAATTAATTCCCCCAAATTAATTATCTTATTAATCAAAATCAAAATCTCAAGAAAATATCTCAACCCAAAATCAATCTCCATAAAAATTGAATTTGTGAAACCACCTTCATTTATTTTAATATTAATTATTAATTGACCACCATGGAAAAACTGGAGTCAAAACCATTTTCCTAATTACTCCAATTAAGGAATTAAATTATCAATGGAATCTACAAAATTTTTAAACTCATAAACATATCATAAATCCTGGATATGGGAGTACAATTTAGAACACCAATCTCAGTTTACTGATAGAAGTAATCTCAATGGAAAATCCCCCAAATCCGAGTGGCATAATGTCATCCATCAAGGTCCAGATCTAAATCCCTTAACCCAAAATTAAGATCACATGCATCAATATCTTTAAAAATATATATTTAGATACACAATACTATATCTATATATTAATTCATATGTTTAGATCCAAGAAAAAAAAGCCAAGATCCTCTTTGAAAAGATCCTTAAATGGTAGAGTAATGAGAGGAAGAAGTAACAGTATGAAATCCAATTTCAGAAAAAATAGCAGATCATCAATCCAGGGATTCAATCTAGAAGAAAGGTGTCAATATTTCCATTGAATCTCTCGAGGAGGCTTTAGAAAAACCTAGAATTCATCAAGCTTAAGACAAGGATGGAAATATGGAAGTCCTGGGGGTTTGAAAGGTTTGTAAATGGATTTTTGGAATTAAAATTATGTGGGCATGGTTTCCTAGATAGATACACACAGTTAGGGAAAATCGTATGCAAACAGTGTGGACCCCACCATCCATATTCGGATGCTTGGCATGGTTTGGTCACATAGTTTTTAAAACTATGTGCAAACCATGCATAGTCAAATTTCCTATAGTTTTCCTTAAATGTTACCCCAAATTCACCCAAATACACTACTCCAAGTTAAAGGAAATTATAAGATTCAAAATATACCTGAAAATGCGCTAGAGATGACTCCAGAAAAAGGTCAGAGTCTTACAATCATCCAACATTATAACACCTCTTCCTCGAGCTGCACTCCTAAACATCTCTAAGATTTTAATCCAAAATGATTGGGACATTGAGCCGTCATTTCTGCTTCTCATTCCCAAATTTCCTCTTGAACACTTCCATATTTCTATAACACATTAACTAAAGACACGATCTTTTTCCTTAACACTTTATCACTATGACCTAGCAGTCATATCAGATTCTCTTCAATGGATACATCTATCTCGTGATCAACCTATTCAACATCAATTGCATGAGAAGGGGAAGGGTGATACAACCATAGTTTTGACACATGGAAAACATCATGCAATGCTCCATATTTCTGTGGAAGTAATAATCAGTTGGCCACCAGACTGATTCTATGAAGCACCTCAAACGGTCCTACAAACCAAGGTGCCAACATGCCCTTATTTCATATCGTGTGGTGACCCAATCTAGGTGACACCCGAAGGAATACATGATCACCATCTATAAACTCTAGGGGCCATCTTTGTCTATCATCATTTGACTGATGTCTACTCTAAGCCATATCTATACATTTCTGAATCAACAGTACCTACTATGATGTCTCTTATACGAGACTTAGTCCCAATAGCTTTGACTCACCTACCTCTAACCAACATAGTGGTGATCTAAAAGGTCTTCCATAAATTGAATCAGATGGTGCCATCAGTATAGTTTCCTGATAACTGTTGTTATAATAAAACTCAAATATATCCAAATGATTCTCCCAAGAACCACTGAATTCAAGAAAACATGCTCATAGCATATCCTTTAACACTTATATGGTAAGCTACGACATCACATCAATCTGTGGGTGGAAGGCCGTACTTAAAAAAACCAGTTTACCAAGATCCTTCTGTAATCCCTTCTAGAAGTGTGGACTAAGGAGTGAATCATGATCTAAAACTATAGTCTGTGGTTCCCCATGAAAACAAACTATCTCTCTTACATACAGTTCTCCCATCTACTCTACTGTGAAGGTTTCCTTGATAGGATTGAATTGTGATACCTTCGTTATCTAATCCAAAATGTCCCATATAGAATCATTATTCATAAGATTATTTTGAATTCCTACCACAAAATCCATAGTCACATCCTTCCACTTCCATTCTAGAATAGGTAACAACTGCAATAGGCCTCCATGTCATTGATGCTCTGCTTTCACTTGCTGATAGGTGAAACATTTTGTTATGAACCCTACTACCAAATTTTTCATTCGTGGCCTCCAAAACTATCATTTAAGGTCACAATAAAATTTTTTCATCCCATGATATACCACTCACCTTCATGCATGAAATTCTTGAATGGGTTACTCTTGCATACTTATAGGCACAACAACCTGATTTTTCACATAGATGATCTCATCCAAATATATTTTCAAGTATAAAGTTGTCTACCCCCTACAAGGATTTCCCTCAAGGATAAACCTTATGGATTCACAAACTTATTATCCCTTATATTTCTCAAGATTCTAGACTCCACTATTGTATAAATCAGAGTCATTATCTCCTGACTGTCCTGAACTACCACATGCATTTCTTCCTGTAAAGTCATTATCATCCACTCTTCCCTTGACTCATGTACCAATTGAGTCTGATTTTTTTAGCTCATGGAATCATCCACACTATTCCCCTTCCATGGTGTTTATGCCTATTCAAAATCAAAGGAACTCATTTACTCAACCCATCATCGCTGAATAAGATTCATGTCGCATTGTGAAATCATATACTTTATGATTTTGTGGTCTGTAAAATCTGTAATCTTTTCACCCAAAAGATAGTGTCTTTAAAACTTAAGATAATATACCACGACTTCCAAATCAAGGTCATGCGTATGATAATTCTATTCTTATGGCCTCAACTACTAAGAAACATATGAAATGACTCTAAAAAGGGTCTCGAACAATGTCTGGTTCCCTCTACTATGCTCGAATCCCAAACTGCAACTAATCACAGGACCTTGCCCTTATCAGTAATACAACAACAAAGTCTGCTCGGGTGCCGAAAAGGTGACCTGAATATAAAGTGAGTACAACTCAGTAGGCCACAACCACAATGTCTAAAACAAGTCCAGTCAAAAGATGATGCATGTAGATTTATGAAACAACAAATACAATGCATAATTGCAACTGTTATCACATTTTCATTTAATATTTAATCATCACATTTATCCAATTCAATTCATATTTCCCATTTAAATCATCATTAATTACTATCACTCATTTGGTGTAATTCATCATTAATATAACCATAAATATCAATTGAAACATCATTGATTATTATCCTTCATTAGGTGTAGGTCACCATGCCTAACACCCCAAATCTTATTGATACATCATTCATTATTATCATTTATATGGTGTAGTTCATCTTGACAAGATCCCCAAAGCATATTGAGTGTTGGTCCTCATTCCTAGAACTCCTTTTCTCATTTGATGTAGGTCTTCATGCCTAGAACCCAATGATCTAATACATAGATAACTATTGGGGATGAATGCCAGGTCCATGTCCTAACTCTTAATCGTTCTAGGATTCCATGTCTAGAATCACAAAATCTCATCCTTTTATTCATTATTAAATTCATAAGAATTTTCTATATTATTCATATACTAATCCAATGATTAGTTAAACATTTCAAAGGCCATTTGTTAATTGAATAATTAAATAAGCTTATTAACCATTAAACAATTCATTAATTAATTAATCAATCAACATAATTATCATTCTATAATTAATTCATCACAATTAATTAGTCATACCAAAACCCAATAATTCTTAATTAATTCTCAAAATTAATTATCTTAGATCACATCATGCACTTAAGTAATTCTACCAATTATTTATCTTACTGATCCAATCATAATTCAACAATTAATTTCTCCTAATTAATTATCTTATTACAAAAATTTAATATCCCAAGAAAATATCTCAACCCAAAATCAATCTCCAAAACAAATATCAATTTGGGAAACCCCCTTCATTTGATTCATGATCAATTTTCAATTAACCTCTAAGGAAATATAAAAGTCAAATCCATATTCCTAATTTCTCAAATTTGGGAATTCAGTTCATGATTATGGCTATCACTAATCAAAGGAGGAGGAGCATGAATCACGCCTTTATAATGTTGTGTGGATATCTCTCCCATCAAGAGGCCTTTTCCTTGGGGATGATTGAAGGCCAGAACCTAGCGAAACAAAAAAATTGACGGTTGGGCCTAAAGAAAACTATAT
Source organism: Viscum album (assembly GCA_963277665.1). NCBI lineage: Eukaryota > Viridiplantae > Streptophyta > Magnoliopsida > Santalales > Viscaceae > Viscum > Viscum album. Next base: position 193,517,003 of record OY728126.1, read on the forward strand.
CATGATCATGGGCTGGACTGGGCCATTAAAAATGGTATCAAAGCCAGTGTCTATTTGATGTGTTAGTGAGGATACTGGGCCATTCTAGGGGGTGGATTAGAGCTATCCCACATCAAAGGAGGAGGAGCATGAATCACTCCATTATAAGGTGGTGTATATACCTCTCCCACCATGTGTCCATTTCTTAGGGGGGCCTGAGGGCTAGAGATCAAGAGAAGAAAAACCATGCAGGCTAGCCCCGAAGTGGAAAATATCAAGATTGTGGGCTGGACTGGTCTGTTTCATAGACGAACATAATGAACACCAAGTGGTTCTCACAAGTTCCACCAAAATATAGGACACAAGACAATAGAATAACCTGAGTCACCTATATAGTTTGTTCTTAACTCCTATATGTCTATGTTTTTAAATCTATACTCAACAATACAACTGTTCCAAGATCCTTATACAATCATTTCTAGAAGCGTGATGTGAAACATGAATTACTGACTGAAACTATACGCCATGGCACTCTCTGCAGATAGATAACCTCCCGAACATACAATTCTCTAAACTGATCCACTTAGAAAGTTTCCCATAAAGTAAAAAATGTGGTACCTTCATCAATCAGTTGAAAATCACCCAAATAGATTAATTATTCTACGGATTCCCCAAGTGACCCACCACCTAGTCCATATCAATTGTTTCCTACTTCCATTCCAAAATGGGAAACAAGTGTAGTAACCCACTAGGTAATTTATCATTATAATTCACATACTTGTAGTTGTATAATCGTTTCACAAAACCCATTGTCTCCTTTCTATAGCTATGAAACTAATACTATCGACATAGGTCATTGTTCATTTTGGAAAACCTGAAAGTACCTCCCAGTTTGAGTCACAAAATTCACGCATTAGCTCCAATCATATGCTGTTATGCACAAACACACAATTCTGGAAATAGATGATCTCATCCTCATATAAGGATCAATTAGTAGGTAGCTTTCCAACTATAAGTCTTTACCTCAAATCTAATGACTCTGGATAATCATAACCCCTCGCTCTGATCCGGCTAAAATGTGTCTATTACACTACAACTGATTTGAGGGCCATCATTTCCTATCCCCCTTGAACAAAAACGTGTATCTTGTATAAATATTTCATCATTTACACTCTAAGATAGACTCATGAACCGTCCATGTCTAATTTTTCCCACTCAAAGTGCCAACAACACTGTTTCTCATACCTTGTGTATATGCTAGCTCAAAATTAAATGAATGCATATACTCAACCCAACCTCACTACTAGAGATTCAAATATCACTATTAAAAGACAACCCTTAAGCTCTAGTGAGTAGTATAAATGATAAAATTCTCTCCCAAAAGATAATGCATCCATAACTTTGAGGCTTAAATAACTACAACTAACATAAGGTTATGCATAGGTAATTTGGTTCATGTGGACTCAACTACCACGACCAGTACATCACAACTCGACCTACCTTCATAAAAACTACTCCTATCCATATCCTATAATTGTGAAAAAAAAATTTCCACAAATCCTATGGCTTTGGTATGATCAATATTAGTGTGGTTGTAACTTTATTATTTACCTCCTAAAAATAAATATCAAATGATCTAAAAAATTCAAACATTACTCCCTCCCAGGACAAGCCTGAGAGAGGTGATTCTATGTGAGTAAAGTCCATGTTTAACCTCCAATAATATCCCTCTAGTCGGTTGAAATAATAGACATTGAATAAATTATTGGAATTCTACCAAAAAAATTGGCTTTACATTCTAGGGTTCAACTGACACACCTTCATCTGATATGATGTGACCAAAGACATGTACATAGTCAATATTGAATTAACAATTATATAACATGGAATATAATTGATTCTATCTTAGTGTATTAAATATAGTGAAAATTTGTTTGGTATTTTATTCATGGGTTGTAGTATACTAAGATTTCATCTAAAAACACTACAATAAACTAATCTTGGTATGGGTGGATTATACTCTATATCAATTCCATAAACACGGTATGTGTGTTCTTCATCTGAAACAACATAACTAAAAACTTTTAAATTCCATAACTTCTTCAAAAAGATGTTTGAGGCATATCAAAAGGTCAAACTGTCAACCGATTATACATCAATCACATGAAAATCATCTATAATACACACATTCCCCTCATAATTTAAAATTGATCATCAATACATGAAAGAGGTTATATGTTCATCATTCTCATCTGGTTCAACATCAGGTAATCAATGAATAAGTGTAATGTCCAATCAGTATTATTTGCAAAAAAATATGGGAAACTAAAGTCAAAATACTTGTATGAAGAAATCCCTTATCCATTTTCTATTTTAGCTGAGTCTTGAGCTCTTTAATATCTATTGGTTCTATTTAGTAGGGTGGAATAGAAACTGTCTCATCACCATTCATGATCTCAAATTTACATTCCACATCTCTCTCAGGTGAAATCCCTGATTAAACCTCTAGAAAAATTCATAGAACCTGTCCACAATATATAGAAATACATCATGCTTTATACCCCCACAAATCAATAAAATACATTCAAACAAGGCAGTGAGCTCCCCCAGTTACTAAATAATTGTAACTACAAAACCTAACTAGATATCCCACTCTCTATGGTGACCATAATTGTCACGGTCAGGGGATTTTAAAATCACTCCCTTATGGAGACATTATATTTGGACTTAGTATTATAATAGAGAGTCCATACAAAACAATATTTCAAATCCTGACATATCTTGAATGTAGATATCCTATAGAAATTGACACTCACCAAACACTACATAATACCCCTTGCATAAGCAGATGTCTCTCGACTATACTCCAATTGATGTGTTGATTTTCATAAAACCGCTTAAAATAACCAATGTCTGAGTCGCCTTATTCATAGGTTGTGAAGATATAAAATTATTAGAGGCACCAATATCCGATATTGCACAGGAAATCCAAGAAGAGGCAATAATAGTACATATAACAACGGATGATCAATCCTCACTATCAACAAGTATAGGGTGAACAACATGAAAATGATTCAACCCACATCCGTGTGATGTAGTATGAGTCCCCTATGCCACACTACTGTTTCGATACAAGCTCTCATTCCTATAATTACTAATTCCACCGCCTCGAGTTCCATAGATAGTAGAACAAAAACAACTATACTGATATAGGGTATAAGTCCCCATTGTAGAACTCTAATTCTTCTAGTTTCTTCTATCATTTCCAATCTATCATGAGAGATTTCAAAACTAATATATATTTTCCATCCATCCACACGACTATCTCTCTATTAGAGGTTGGGGATAATGTTTATGAGTGTGACATGGCCTACCACACTGGTTTCATGTCAATTGGGCAATGTCTTGAGTAACAAACTCTTCTGCTTGGACAATATACTTGCTTACTTCCTATGTGATGTTTTATAAAAGAAGCATCCTAATATCAAAATTCCTACAACCTGGTTATGTAATTAAAAACATCTCATCCTCTATTAGAATCCTCCTTCATGATCCCCTAGATATGAGGGATTGATTTAACACTTTTAAAAAAATTAGCCCAAACATATTAACATGTGACTTATTTACACATTTAATCCCATTCGAAAATAGTTTCATTGTCTTATCCTCATCTCCTAACAATTCCAGAGAAAGGAAATTCATATATATAAATCCAGCAACACAGTTCATAAAAAACATACTCTACTAATTCAACCTTATAAACTTGGCTACTTTCTCCTTCCTAATCATCTCAGGGTAAAACTCATTGAAGAACTTCTCTTAAAGTCATTTCCCTTTACATTTTTCAGCAACCCATCCCAATTCTAGATTTCCCACAAAAAATTCTCTTTATAACATAACATATAAATTGAAAATTTAACTCTTTTCTAATCAATAGTCTACAAGTGTACTAGAATTTTCTTGATATACCCAATCCAGAACTTATCTACCTCATGTCTACCCTCTCTTGTAAATGTTAGAGGGTGCTTCAACTAAAACTATAGTGTTAGGTCACACATACCCTTCACAACCTTTTATATTTCTCTATCCATAAACTTGACAATGATAGGAAAATTATTATGAAAATTATCTCAGTCTCTGTTAACCAGTAATATTGGTGGCTTAGGTTTCATTGCTTCAGTATCATTTCTATATATATCCCCATGTCATTCTATCTGCAAGAACAATCACGAAGGCATATATTTACTATTCAATACATTAATAGTTAGAAACATTACAAAATAACACATTTACATAATATATATTTATATATTCTAGGAAAATTCACCCCTCATTCCTCATCACATGGTCAAAATTGAGGCAATATCACTACCCTCAACCAACCATCATTTTGGTCTTGGCCCAAATAGGGTATTTTTTCACATTAATATGTTTCTCATTAGACTCCAATTTATCAATTTCATTTTCCAAATTAGAATCATTTTAAAATTACTAATTTTGTATTACAAAATTTTTCATTTAATGAACACAAACATGAAAATCGTTTTTCATTTAAACTACTCACCCAAAATGTTATTTTCCATGTGTGCCTAAAATGAATCATGTCACATAATAACTTTGAGTTCATAAAATGATGAACGTATAAAAAAATGTCATTCTATATACGACCATGAATAAAATATCATAAAATCTCATAATCAACTACATCACATAACTAGTGTATCACTAAAGGTGAAATAACACCCAAATATAACAAAAACATCTATAACCGAAAATACCACCGTTGGTACATAGGGTTTCTCCTATACATATGTTAGATACTTCCTTAGACAAGGTCAGGATGAAGGCCTGACTCTTCCTTGTCTACTTTCTACATTTAAAAAATAGAAATATAAAAGAAAATATAATAAAATTGGTCTCTAATACCCCTTTGGGACATCCAAACCCTGGTGCGGCACACCGGTGTGCCGAGCTCATTCACTACAAAACCTTAATCATGCCTCTTTGTATGCTAGAGGATACCAACTAGCTATGAGGTTCAAATATATAACATGGGGATATTATACCCTTTTTATTAAAGAAACACAATTAAGAAAATAAATAAAAAAATAACCATGTGATAGTAAACTGTACTCATTATTAAATTCAACCAATTCAAACCATAAATACGTGCACTATGAGAACATGAACACAATATCCAAAACAAGCAGTAGATATTTAACGCCATGTGTGTCAACTGTCAAATGAAATATCAAAATAAAAGACAATTAAAACTCCCAAGAAGGTCCAAGCGCCATGTCTTTTTCCCTCATCCATGATCTATCCCAACTCAACCATTTAACTTAGGAAAATTTCCCTTATCCTCTCATGTAAACATAAAGTCTATTAGGGTACCGATATATAATTCTGATTACGTTGTTAGTACAACTCTATTGGAAACCCGCATAGATGGCTAAAATAATATCTAGTCTATAGAAGTGTATGAATTTGTTAAATAAATAAGTACAATAAAGTTAAAATTTATCACATTTCGTTATTATTTAATTAACCACATAAAATACCATAGATTAACAATGAATCTCAAACCAAAAATACCTTCTTCGGCCCATTCCATAGTATAAAAAATAATTATGGGATATTTCATTTGTCAAAACTCATGGGTTTTCGTTTATCAATTCATTTAAATTTTGTATCAAGTCTACTTGGAACCGTATTCCAATGGCTACATTTCAGGCCTAGAATTCTATAGTTGGGACCCCAATGGTATTTAAAGAATCATCCCATGCCATAAAAACCATTTATAAGTTATAAAAATTAGTGATTTTGATGAATTATTCCATTTCCCACACTCTTGTATCACATGATTTTTTTGGTATAGAATACCATATCTTTCTCCATATGGGTGTTTGAAGCCGCAATATATATTTGATAACATTTTCATTAATCAATCAAATATATCACTTTTAAAAATATTGATCATCATTAACCAACTCATAATCATTTCACATCATGTATACCATTTCAATTACTAAAATATCATGGTTCAACAATTTAATTTCATGGAATAATAATAACAATTCACTATTTAATAAATTTATCATCCTTTAGTCAAATAACCCATTAACCCTTAATGTTTAAGAAAAACATCACTTTATTTTAATTATTAATCAATTCCATATCTCAACAGTTATTAAATTATAAAATCATATTTAATTTACCAATTCCATAGTCCCAAAATCCCATCAGTTTCATAGTCACACAATTCTATTAATTAATAAACAATTAATTAATCCAATTAATATTTAAATTACCAAATATGTAAATTGATAAAAAAACACTCTTATACACTCAATTATAATAAAGACTATGGGATTCATAATAAATACCACCTACCTCACGATAATTGGTGAGATTTCACCAAATGGAAATCCCCAAATTGAAGATGAACGTTTAATTAAACCACAAATACTTATATCTATATCCAAAACCTACCTCAAGATCCACCAATTTTGGGTGTATCAAATCCAATATACAAACCCATTACAATAGAGGAAAAACAATTATCTCTTATACAAGGAAATAGATAATCGACAGAGGAAAAACCACATAGAAAGATTTTTCTTATCAAAAGAGGTGTAGATCAGTCAAATATATCATTAATTCATCATAAACGAAGGTTTTAATGCCTTAAAATCAATATGGGAGACTCCAAATTTGGGGGGAAATGATTTATGTTTTATATAGGTTGTTTAGGGATATATTATGAGGGTTTGAAAAATTGTTAACAATTTTTAGGGGTTTCATTTCTCCTTGTATGTTTTCATGGGCTAGGGTAGAGAGTTTTCCAAACCATGTTCTCTAATCATGAACCTATCACTGGGGATCGAACGATTACTACACAAAGGGTTCATGGTTTGACAAACCTATTCCAATAGATAAATTAATATATATTTGGGGTTTCATAGTTTTTTGTGGTAGGGATCACGGTTGTGGAAAACTTGCTCCTACGTTAACTACAAAAACCCCTACAAAAATCACAAATTTCACAAAAAATCTCCAAAAAGTAAACAAAACAATATATACTAAAAAATAAAAAAACAATTACCTAAAAAATAATAACCATTTAGATCCAAAAAAGATTGTCTTCTTACAATACACATATTTAATTTGTTTAATTTTATAAAAATCACTAAATTAGCAATACCTCATTTAAAAATGTTTTTCAGAAACATCATCAAATGAATAAGAAAAATTTATAAATGATTGTTGTAAAAAGGCATATCTAATTAATGATTTCATTATATTGATATGTAAACCTTAATATGATGATTTATTTTATTAAGCTATAAAACATTAACCAATGTTTAAAATAAACCATTAAATAAATATATAATCCAATGAGGCCTTCAAAATATGCCTACCAAAATTCCAATACATTAAAATAAGAATGATTTTTTAAGACATGTTTTTTCTAAGATCAATTTTAACATTTTTACATAGACAAATAAGGAATCACATAATGTTAAATTCCAAAAACTTGAATTCCATGAACAGATATTCTTTTAAAACAATTTAATCATTACCCAAAATAACTTCAATCACTATGAAACATTTATTAAAAACCTAAAATCCTTAAAAACAACTCTAAAAATTTATCCAATATACCACATAAATCCAAAAATTTATTATAAATCATCAGAGATAATATAAATAAATTATTCATTAAATAACTAATAAATCCCAAGGTTACAATACAATCAATTTTCATTTATCAATATTAATATCATATTTATCCCATATAAAAATTATTTTTCCAACATCAAGAATATATTAAAGTTTATCTTTCCATCAATCACATGTTTTTAATAAAATGTAATCTTATCATTAAATCAATTTTATTGGTCATCGATACCATTCAAATAACCCTTTCAAATCCTTATGAAAAAAGATATTAGAAAATTCATATATATTTTATTATTTTTATAACCATAATATCTTAGATAAAATAATTATACGACATTATTCTTGAATCCCAATAGATAATAACATTACTCATTCTACTTCAATGATTTTCATAGCATAGGGCCTACCTTGGAGTAGTAGTTATCCCATAGATTTGGTCATTGAATCAAATAATTTACAAGTTCCTACAACAAAATAAATTGTTTTCCGTGGAAATTAAATTCATCATTACCTTCATTTCAACATTGAAAAAAACATTCACATCCTTCGAATTATTTTTTGGTTTCTTTTCCCTACATTATTATGATGAATAAAATTGAAATTTCCCCCATATATTGTGATTACGATTTTAATTCAATAAAATAAAACCTTCCACCTATTTGATTCATTAGGAAACTCACTTAAGATTATTTTATTATTCATATATCATGATATATTGTTAAGAATAATTATAATGCTTCACCTTTCATATCCAATCTTATTTAGTTTATCATTAGAATAATCATTCCATTTACCATCAAACTTTTTATTAACATGATTCTACCATTCTCCTCCATTGAAAATATAAAATAAATGTCATAATGAGAGAAATAATTTTATAACCATATTACCATGAAAAGTATATCTAAATAATGGAATCATTATTTCAATCTATAATACCATATGTTTAACCTAGATTATCTATGATAATAATATTTTCTAATCGTTTATGATGGTTTATAATGAATATATAAATTCTTGCAAGAATAACCCCATGGAGTACTTATCTAGGGGTGCATTCATAGGCCCGCTCATTGTGAACTAATTAATATCATGTTAATACCCAATACATACCATTAATATTTGTTACCCTTATGTGAATGTTTTCCTCAATTGTATCCACATTCATGTTTCTAGATAGATATTTTTTTCTAAGAAACACACAATCCATTATTTTTTATAACATTTTGATATTATCATACACATAGATTTATCATGGATGATTTCACTATATTTAGGCAGTCCCAAGTTTAAAATATTAACTAAACTATTCCATAATACCAACCAAATCAACATGTACTTTTCTTATAAAAATAATAAGTCTTATTAGATAAATATTTAATAAATGAAATTATAATTCATGAAAAAAACATAAAGGTATTATTTATTTTGAAAAATGGGATTCATCCACAACTGATATGTAATATATCAACATTATCTTACACCTAATTCATTAAATATTACACCCTTTATATCCATATCATAAAAAAATTCTTCTTATCCTGAGAAAACATAATAAAAGGGAGGGATAAAATGTTCAGTAAGGGGAAAAAGATAGATATAATTGGAAAAATTATCATAACATGAGAATAAGTTTATAATAACATTATATAAATTTATGAAAACCATACCAAAAATTTTATAGATCATAATCATGAGTCATGGCCTAATTCTTGGAATTTAAAAAGACATGAATCATAAAACATAAAATATCATGATCCATGGAAGAAAACAAATTTCTTTAAGACACACATTTTGAAATAATAATTAATATAGAAAACAAAATTTATAGTCACGAATCATTTCTAGGATAATCATACATGATTGGATTCACACCTCATTCCACCATATCATTAGTTTAGGTTCACTCAAAAGACTATCTATTTGGACAAGGTCCCTCACTAAACATGGTTCAGTACCCATTACTATCAATATAATCTAATCTGATATCCATAATTACAAATTAAATGGGAGTTATATATAATTTTCGGCCCATAAATCATGTAGTCCATTCATATGTGTGCCATATGATCATAAAACATTCAAGATATCTAGGTACCATAACCCTTGAAAACAAAATTGGTTTCATAAGAATTTCATGAAATCATAAACTATGGTAAATAAACAATTTTTGTTAACATATAACTATTAAAATCAATAAATATCTAGAGAATGAGTATAGATAATATCATTTGACCATATCCATTATAAAGATAATTAAAATAAATGGATGTTAGCACATATAAAAAATCCATTTAAAATATCTGGAAAATGTTTTTAGATAATAAAACATTATATTAGAATAAAATCATGAATAAATGTAAATAATCCATCAAAACATCGACTGATCATGAATGTGGGAAATTATTTTCACACCAATTGTGTTAAAACAAAGATTCGTTTCATATTTGTAATAAAAATAAAAAAGATCCTCATTAAGAAAATGAAAAGTATATTCATTTGAAACATTTTTATTTAATATAAAATAAAGATAGACATTAATTTTTATATACATTGAATAATATTAAAAACATTCTTCAAAAAAATTATAATTAAAACATGGACATGGAGAAAAGGATTCACGGCCAAAGGGGGAATAATTTATATTTTTCTTAAAATCATTTCCCTTAATATTCTAAGTTCCAAAGAAAATAAAATTGAACAATTAAAAAATAATATATATATATATATATGAATTGATATTTATATTAAAATAATTTTAGTATAAAATTCTAATAAAATTTCCTTCAATGGAAAATCAACCATAAACCATCCTGTTTAAAATGTGATTGATATATAAATCCTATACTATATTAAAAATTATTGAATCATAAGAACCAGGAAATAATAAACTCAAATATATCATTAAAAATATTTACAATATTTATATTTAAGATATATCATTCCATATGTTATTTATATACACTTAATAGAATAATACATGTTCATAATATATCATATGTATCTAAGAGGACAATTTGAGATGATAAACCAATATATCTTTTGTAATATTTAAATAAAAAATCATTAAATAGATAAAAATTATGGATTCATAAATAAGAATAATTATAATAATAAACCTAATAAAATAAATTTATTGGAAGTAAAAAACACTACATGATGGAATCTTGTGTTGAATATGGCCTTTGTCTTGCATAAATCAATTTGATAAGAGAAATCCTCTAGAAACAAGATCAACCTGCTTCCAATGTTCTAGGAACTCAAATATATCATGTTTAAATTCATTATAACTCTATTTTATAAAAATTTTCAATCTTATATTATCATCTATGACTCACTTATGAAATATTTTCCCCACATTATTAATAATTCATTATTAAAATAGTTAGTTTAAGGTGTTAACTGTATTTTTTTTCATTGAAGTTATAGTATGGATGTTCTATTCCTTAAAGATTGATCACAATTATATCATATAAAAATAATTATTCATGATATAAAAATCATATATAGACAATATATACATATATAAAATATTATAAAAATATAATATACAGAGAAATGATTTACACCGTTCATGAAATGGTTGGTTATACATATTCACTAACATTTTTTTCTTTTTATAAAAATAATAATAAAGTAAATAAATATTGTACATTATCATTAAATAACATGAATTTTATCATAAAAACCACACACATATATATATAATCAATAATTTTTACCATCCCTGTAAATATAAAATGAAAAACGAATCACATCACTTCAGAGAGCTTATAGTCCACACTTACACACAGGAGTCATTTTTATTTTCCATAAGATGGTAAGGTAAAAATTATGATATGCTATTATAATTATAGAATCGTCATTATTTCAATGAAATAATATATACTCTTTCTTGTAATCATAATTACCATCCATGAAATATGTTGATGTAAAATCAATTGTATCGCTATGTAGAGGTGGTAGTCCACATTTACATAGAGTAATACCTCCACTTCCTATTTGATAGAATGAAGGGAAAATAAGGGTGGTTACATAATCATAAATACATTTTAGTTTATATAAAATAATATTTTAATTATTTTATGATGATTAAAACATATTCATATGAGGTATAAGAGGAAATAAATTTAAATAGATTGGGTAAGACGATTACCTCTTCTTTGGTAGGCCTCCTTTTTATGCCTCCTGAAGGACCCTTCGAATAGTTCTTAAATAGAAAATATAGGTAATTCATCTATATGGGATTTTTTGGTGTACTTTTATGGTGTTTTTAGAGCTATATGATCAATTCAGTGTAAATAAGTGAAAGGATGGGTGTCTTTTTATAAGGGTATCAAGGGTTACTCTTGTTTTAAACAAATATATATAATATTTTAAATCCACATTCATGGAGAAATGGTACTAAAATTGAATATATTACAATAAAATGAATTTATTGTATTATTATAATCATCCAATAAAATTTATATATGTCAATTTGAAATGTATTTTTTATATTAACACCTTTATCAACCACTTTTAACCAAAACAATTGTAACATGTTTTTCATTCTTCGAGTGTTATAGATTTACATCTATGATAAAACAATCTAAAAAATGTTTAATTGATGGTATTTTGGACCTTATATTATCTCAATCTTCCTCATATAATGTTATTATTATTTTTAAATAATTTTGTAAAATACGGTTCACAATAAAAGATCACTATTGTTATATTTGACAATATTCATTTAATTTTAAATTAAAATATTTAATATAGTAACTGAATTCAAATATAGAATTGTTACAAATTAATTATATGTTTTATTTTTCGAAAAAATTCATAGAACTAAATAATTAATCCAAAATATATTGTATTTAATACTTTTAAAATTATTAACTCGGAATTTTCCACTGAATACACCTACATGATATCTGCATTGTTTAAGTTTTTAAGGTAATTATATTATCCCAAAAAATTAGAAAGAAATTACCAAAATGTAAAAAAAATTTGTTTTCTCAAAATGACCTATAATTTACATTCATAACATTTTTTATCCGTAAGTGAATGTATAAAATATATGTAAAATAAATAGATTTATATTTTGAATTTTTATTTACTTAAAAATAATATATATTTTATAACAAAATATTAATTGAAAAATCCACATTTTATAATATTAGATGATTATTGATTTTATTTACTCATAAAAGGAAATATGTGAATATTTTGGGTTGATATTGAGACTATATCTCATTGTTTTAAAAAGTTTCTACCCATTTTACCCATACTGAGGTAACAAATATTTACGTTGGTTAAAATTTATAATGACCAAATATAAAAGGGTTTGATTAAAAAAACATGAACATATTAATTCCACATAACAAACCAATTTTTCATGATTCGATATATAAAAGTGGATGTAATTAATTTTAATATAAATTTCAAATCTTCAATGAAAACTAATTTTTAGAACAATGATTTTTAACCATAAAAAGTCACTTTAATCAAAATTATGACAATTGAATATTAAAATTGAATTAATTACATTATTCTTCAAAAAATTTAAAATATATTACTTTAATTATAAATATGAAATATATTTTATTTATTTATTTATTGAAAATAAAATACAACATTTGAAAAATCATTATTTTTCACTATCCACATAAGAATCAATCATTTTAGAAAAATCCTAACATTTTACCCTAAAGTAATGTTAATATTATGGATATAAAAATTATGTTTACATTCTAAAATAAAATTTCCAAAAGTTTCAAATATTAATTATAAATTTCACCAACAAAAGTTTATAGAAATACTATTGAAGAAGATTTATTTTTGAAGAAAAAATTAACATCACTATAAAATGAGCTCATATTTAATAATAATTATTCAATTATTTTAATTAAATTATAAACATTAAAATTTTATTTAATAACTACTTTACCCATATTCACAAAAAAATCAATGGCTATGTTATAATTGTCACATTTAAATAATAACATTTTTTTAATGTATATAACTTTTTATAATGCTTGGTGTTCCATGTAAATAAATCCAGTGAGCTTATTATTCCCTTAAAATAATTATTTTCATCTGTCACATGGGACTCCATATTTAAATTTATAGTTATTATTCACATTTAATTTAATACCTTCTATTTTTTGAGTTATATGTATCTATTATGGTTGAACTATTGATATTTCTATGTGGGTCATAAAAATTATTGATTTTGAGTGTTTTAATACCATAATTAGTTTCAATATACACTATAATGATGCCATGACAGAACTTATACAATTCTAATTGGAGTCTTAATTATGTAAATAAGAAAGACTACTTCATCTTTTGTGACATGGATTGAGATAAATTATCAACCAATATAGAAATTTCAGGGGAATAAGAATGGGGATTTGAGGCCTTATTGATAGTATCTTAATCAATATAGTAATTTTCAATTAATAAAAACATACTATGGGATTACAAAATAATTATATGCAGTGTTTCTATAGAATAAGTTTCTAAATAAATTGAAAAACAAATGATGCTTTCCTGAAATCATAGTCATCAACTGTTGTTGTTGTGATAGAAAGAAATGCTGTCAAATTTCTTCTCTTTGATGGGATTTTGGAGATGTAGTGGATCATTAAAACTAATAGGAATATTTTTATGATTAAATAAATATGATTATATTCTAAAAAATATAAATTTACATTTTACCCTTGAGTGGTTATCATTATATGCAAGATATTTATACAGTGTATAAATGATTCTTGTGTGATGCTCTTTTTTGACATTGTTGGGTGATATCTCATGGATATGGTTGGGTTTAGAATAAATTACCATAGGATATATTAATTAGTCCTTCAATATGAAGTTATTTAATTATTTTAATTTGGTAGTGGGAAAATATAAAAAAAATATTTTTTATGGTTATATTATTATTCAACACCTTCCGGAATTGAATTTCTCACCAGATTTTTACTGGCCCTTAATCATTGGGTTTGTTAGAGTGTATGAGATGTATACTTTGTTTCTCCATCGGTTGATAGTTATTAGACCCCTATAAACCCTAAGATAAGGTTTTTGTTGAAACTAAATGTTTAAAATGAATGATTTAATGGTAGTCAATAGATCTATCACAAATATTGAGATCCTATGAAAAATAAATTGGTGTTAATATTAGAAATCATAACATCGAATACATTGTGGGACTTTACTTTGGAATATTGTCATTAATAATGTTGAGATTATGTGCTTACACTGATTCAATATTCACTAAGCATTGATTATAGTTGAGTTCTATTTTTAAATCATGGGTGTCTTCTAATGAGGAATGTTCTTACAATTAGATGTTTTTTTATTGAATAATTTATCTTTTTATTTAGGGTTAGTAGTTTTAGTTCTATCATAGGGTTGGATTCTAATTTTTTTTCATGATATAAGTGAATGTTTTATTATACTAAATTTTTTGATTGATGATAACATTAATATAAGGATTTTGAAATTCACATAGCTTGCTCAGTGGATTTATTTATTCATATAATAATGTTTCCTACAATGTATATCCTTATAATGAAAATGACCTATTTTTTGTGTGGATGAAGTTCCCCCAATCCAAACTCCATGAAAAATTACAAAAAACACATATTACTGTATGCACACTTTGATAAATTGGGAAAACCAAGAAAAACATATCTTTATTTTGTATAATTTAATTATGTAAAAAATTAAATGACATAAATAATAACAAAATACTTTAAATGGATGGTTTGGAGTCTTTAATTATTTAAACCATGCTTATTTTACATAAAATGATATTTAAACACTATATTAAAATTCCAATTTTTATGTCTTCAATATATCCCATAATCTCTATATAAACATTAGTGTAATAATTTTCATGTATAAACATTATTATGGAAAAGGAAACAAGATAGTGGTGTGAGATTATATGATAGGAAAGGGGAAAACATATTAAAATTTACTTAAGGGATAGATAATTATAATATAAGAACACATGAGTATTTTTGAAATCTATTGAGAAAAAGAAAATAGAATAACAAGAGTTGTCTTTAAGTCCTGATAGAAGGACATGTAATCTAAAACAATCAAATATATAACCAAGAAAAATTGTGCATAATCATGTGATGATAAACATGATCATGGGAGCATAATCATTGTCACATATCAGGGATATGTAATATAAACCTAAAACAAGGAATAACGAATAAATTTTCCACAAACCAAAGAATATGTTATCATCACCTTCATGTGTCACTAATTGCACCCACACCAACGTGAATCACTATTGACACTCGTATTTTAAGGGAAAATATAACTACATCTATGTATAGATGCCTCATGAGATATAAACTTATAACCAATTCATATTAAGATAATATAGGACCCCACACATTATTCTTCCCAATATTGTTTTACAATATGAAATATATCATTCATTATATCATGTAGAACTCAGATAAAGAAAATATGATTCATATCCAATTCAAAAATAATCACATAAAAAAATAATTCATAATTCGATCAATAATAATAACATGAAAAACCCATGGAAAATAATTTTCTATCCAAATTTATTCAATAACATTCTAGGTAAACATGCTCTAATTCAGATGTTGAGGTAAATTGTGTTTACACCGCCTATATAAAACATAAAAAGTTTATTTAATAATTATCCCAATCAATAAATATCTGGAATCATGGATAACACCATTAAATAAAAGAATGGATATATAGAGTGTCTCCTAAGTAAATTCGTTGGATAAAAAATAATAGTTATACAAAATGGATGATTATGTTTGAAAAAACCAATAATGGATTACAAGATTTTTAATCCCAAAAAATAGTAAAAGTAAATATCGCGGCTAACTAATGAAATCTAATTTAAAAGTAAATATTTTTTTATAAATAAAGTGTAGAATTAATGGGACATTATAAAAGAGTTTTTGTAAGTAAAAAGATAAACATTAACATATAAGTAGTTACAATTCCTTTTCAATATAGTGAAGTGGATGATTTTAAAAGATATCACTTAAAAAACAACAATAATGCATAATTGAAAATAAAAAATGTTTATTTAAATGAAATTACGAGTTGACTATAAAACTAATGATTATGGAAAAAAATTATTTTAATAATTTAAAACATCATTATTGAAACTCACATCATCACAATGGATAAAAACATTATTTTAAAAAGATTAATGTGATTTTAACATTAGATAAAAAATAATTGGGTTTCAAAATAAAAATAAGAACATTATAATTAGGGAAAAAATACCTATATATTGGAGAAAAAATAATTAAAGATGAGAGGAATAATTCTTAACAATGATAAACTTTCTAATAAATAAATACATCAAGGTGAATAGTTTTAATTTAAATAAAACATTCCATCATAGAGGAATGTAATGTTCTATAATATAAAATATTAGTTCATAATAAACCAATATTATAAATAACATTACATAAATAAGAAATATAAATCATGAATATGAATTTAGTTATTGAAATCACTTATGGGTTCAGTACTATAAATATTAATAGAACAAGATATGGAGATGTTATATGGAAATTAGTGTATCATTAAATTTAATATACTTATCAATAATGTAAGAAATATTTTAGTTAATACAATTTAGAAAGTAAAATACGGTTCACAATATCAAAAACATCTCATTTATTTGAAAATTCAGACAAGGAATCCCATAAATCATCATTATTTTTCATAATCAGACTCCATGAAATGTTGAAATTTAAATGGATTATTAAATAATTTATTTTTTATTTAAACGTTTCCATAATTAAATCCATGTTAAATTTATATATCAAAAAATTTAATCAATTGGTAAATGTGAATCATATCTTAATGAATTAAAATTGATATGAAAAAACCCTGACATTTAATATTGCAATTAATAACAAGCTCCAAGCTTCTATAAAATAAATAACTATCTGAATCACTTATTTATTAATTTCATTTATACATTTTTACTTTAATAAAAATAATTTATAATAATTTACTACAAATATATTTGTGATATATTTTTAGTTCCACCATTAGATGTTATTTTCCCTGGTTTCTTGTTCAGTACTTGTTTTATAATGGAAATTCTGATTTTTTCTTATATATTAAATGATCATCATTAAAAACATAATATATTTGTTGTAATGTATATATTATAATTTTGTATAATGTTCTAATCTCATTATATTATTATTTTATTTATGATTTGTAGAAACTATGATATTGTTGAGCTTGTTTCAATGATTTTTTTAAAAAAATAATTATATACTATTAATATGTAAAATATTAGTAATAAAATTATATATACACAAAAAACATATGTTTTTAATTAATTTCAAATAATTTTATTAGTGATTGTCAATATTCACACATGATTGATATTTATTGTATTATTCAAGTAGGTTGTTAAACATACCCAACCATGATCAAGCTATACTATATTAGTTATTATGTTTTTCTTTTTGAATAATATAACTATTATAGAAACATAATGATTTTTTTTATGTAATTAGTTTTTATACACTTTGATAAATAAGATAATTTTTGTGGGGAAAATGGAATACACCAGTTTTTTGGGGGCGGTAGTCTGTAAGTACGCATGGGTGACACATTTGTTTCCATATAACAGAAGTAATGTAGAGAATTGATTTTTATTTTAAAATATTAATAAATTTATAAGCACCATATTAATAATTTAAATATACTTTTATAACTATTAATGTAAGGAACTTATATAAAATCGGTATTTTTGTTCAAAAAGATGGTAGTCAACACTTACCCATGATGATGCATTCAAATTTCAAATGGGTTTAGTGGAAGGAATAAAATAGATATTCAATTAGTATAATAGAATTTCATAATATTACTAATATTAATATTTTCATAATATCATGGAAAGAATATTTTTTATGGTTAGTGGATTAAAATAAATGGAAATGAAAGAATAATGCGTAACTGAGAATGTTGCCTTACTCTATAGAGGATCTCATTTTTAAAAGTGAATTTACACTTTGAGAGGTGTTGTTTCGAGAATAGAAAATATCTATTAGGTTTCAAGGAGTGTGAGGGTGATATTTTGAATCATTATGGTCAAATACAAGAGGTTTTTGGGGTAAAGATAGGTGTGGTAGAAACGACGTCATTTATAATGGGACCAGAGTGGAACTTTTTAATATATAATTGATAAAATATCTATTAATGGGAAAAATGATCCAATAATAAAAAATAACTGATACAGGTAATAATTAAGATTTATCATCCCATAACCATTAATTTTAACTCTTGATTTTAATAGTTTTAATCTTATATTTTTAAATTTTACCATTTTTGGTTTTAACCATGGAAATTTGTTTTTACCAATGTATTTTTTAAGGGATAAAAACAAAAAATACCTTATTAAATAGCATATACATAATAATTACATATACTAATTCCATTTTATAAAAATCAAATTTCTATTTCTATAAAATAAATTTAACAATAGCTCATATAATGTGGAAAACATGTTTTTATAAAAAGTGAATTTTTAAACATACTTGTTAGGTTTATGAAAATAATTTTCAATTTTGATGATTTCCATGGTATTGAAATTTTTATTATTTAAAAAATAATATATTTATATCTTAAAAATCATGCCAAATTTTAATTATATATCATGATATCATAATTATATAAAATCATGATAAATTGGTTTTAATCGAAATAAAAGGATACCTAAGATTTGAAATGTCCGAGATGAAATTTCTAAATTAAATTTAGCACTTTAAAATTAATCATTTCACTCAAAATATACATTTTTCCCTAAAAATATGTGATATATACTTTAATGTTGTACAATTGTGTTGATATAGTCATAAACTCTAATGTATTAGTAAAACAAATATATTCTCTATTGACCTAAAAAAATTCATAAAAATACTAAAAACATATCATATAATAATATTGTTATTAAAAGTCAAAAATTATGTTATTTCATTAAAATTAAAAATTAAAATTTTTAAGAATTATCTTCTAAATAAATAATTAAAAATATTTTGAATGTTAATTTCATTAGAAAATAATGTGTTATATTTTAATGTTTTTTTATTATATACTTTAAATAATTAATTTTATTGGTGATTGTTTATGATTTTATAAAAAATATATAATTTATATAATATATTTATTTTCATAATGTTTATCAAAAGAATATAATTTTTTTAAAATTTTATATTTATCTACAAATTGTATAATATGTTATTTAGCTACATTATTATAATTTTAACAAGGAATAAGTCTAAAAATGAACATTTGCTTTGTAAAAGTATAACAGTGAAATAAAATGTTATATTAATAATTAATTTTTTGACCATATAAATTTCTACATAAATAACCTGTTATGATCTCGGTATATGACCTATGAGTCAGATTAGATCTGGTGGCTAATTTGTGTAGCGATATAAATAAAATTAATCTCATAGAAAATTTAACATGATAAAACTTCTCTAACATATGATTTCAATCATACAATAGTTATTGGAGTTAATATTGGGATTGGGAAAGTGAAAACCATTGTGAAACCACCTATTTTCTAGGTTTGGGAAAGTTATCTACATAAGGAAGACTCATACTACACAATGCCATCACTTTTCCTTTGAACATAGTTTTCATAGCGTGTTTTTTCATTTATAACTAAAAATTTAATAGATATACTATCATTTACAAATTTAATAATTTAATTTTAATGTATGATGGTTTTATTTTATTTTATTTTTTGTGAAGGTGTGAATTCAAAATAAAAGTAAATTAATAAATTTTTATTCATAAATATCAAAGTGTTGCAATCTCCCACTTAAATATATCATTTCATCATAATTGTAATTATCATTATAAAAAATTAAGGTAATGGATCATTAATAAACTCATGATATATTTTATTATATGATATCACTGTTACAATAATATATGCTATGAGACTCACAATTTCACCCATAATTGATATGTATTGATATTTTTCTACTATATCAACACTTTTACCTAAAACTCTTCCTAGATTGGTTATTGGAGTTTCTATACACATTCCATTCAAAAAATTATTTTCCTGAACCCATTCTGAAGAAAATTATAAATTCAAACATTTTTATTTTACTATCCAATAAAATTAAAGTGAAATATTATAGGAATACGAAAACCTAATCCCAATATATCTACTCCGATTAAGAATTAATTTCAATCGATGATGCATTTTCATCACCAATGATATAGTTGTATAATCCAATTAAAATTTGAATTTAAACTTGGATTCTAATGGTCATTTTATTTTCTTGTTATAAAATCTCTCTACATAAATGTAATATCATAATATTTTATTTAAATCCTCTATAATGGTTCCTAAAAAATTTACAATTAATCAAGGAATATCTCCTGAGATTCTATATAGGCATGGAGTCTTGTGATCATTCATCATACTCCACTTTTTGATAGAGTTGACACTCAAACAACCATTTTCTAGATGATTTAACCTAGGTCCACAAGCTCCACAACGACATCAATGTTGTAGTATGAAAACATTGATGAAATTTATTGATAAAACACATACTCAAAATTTTACCACTATTCTAATATGTTATCCAATAGAGAGTTTATTTATAAATTTTTTTTACAAAATTAGTCTTATGTTAATACCTAAATATTACAAAAAAGTTGGAAAAATTAACTATACCTTTCTTGGATACCAACTGAGGTGCCCTAGAACCCGTCTCCATGACCAATTTCTGAAAAAAAAACATTACACATAGGCTCTGATACTAAATGGATGACCCAAGATGGACATTTATTTACATTCTATCACTTCCATAAGTTAATAGTTACATCTCAAAAATAATCGCTCAATCCAAAATATTTGGTTCAGCGTAATTTAAGATTAACTCACATGTATCTTTTACTCTAGAAGGAAATTAATTATATTTTAGTAGTATTTTTTTTTTTAAAAACATCAACATCACCCAAAAATTCATCACTATATAAAACATTCATGTATATATAGTCATGTATTTATATTACTAGGTAAAATGAGATATAAAAAATGGGATACCTGAGACACTTTATAAGGGAAAGCTTATTGTCATTTCTTGAAGGTATAGGTCATATGTATCTGAGAAAACACATGTAGAGGAGAAATATATTATTAAAAATAAAATAAAATAAGTAAATTTTTTAACTCTTGATATAAGGAAATATAATCTCAAATGAAAAAATGTAAATTATGGGAAAAGAGTATGAAATTCAATGTTAATAAACATTATCCCTGTAAAAAAAATAGAAGCCACGTGTCATTGAATTATTAAATGACATTTAAATATATTAAAAACAAAAATAGACAATGACATAATCACATGTTATAATCACCATTTAAGTAAATTTTTAAAACAACACCATCAAGAGTCACTACTCGCACTCACACATAGAATATAAATTTTTTTAGCAACATATACTTGTATTATGAGATATAAAATTCTAACAAATGCATTGGAGGGTGATATAGGACCAACCCATCGACTATCCATATATATGTGTGCAACTTATAGTAAATAACTCATTATATCCTAATGTACCTATGGAAATAAAATTTATTTAACAATTTGTTTAAATGGAATCATATAATTACATCATTCATAATTCCATCAATAATAATAACAAAATAAACCCATGACAAATAATTTTGTATCGAAAGATATTCAGTATCATTCGTTGAAAATAATTTTCAATTAAGGTGACGAGGTATATGGTATGTAAAATAAAAAGATATAAGGTATATGGATTAGTTAACCTAAATCAATTGACGTATGGAATCAATGTGAACACCCTTCAACCAATAGAATAATATAGAGCATTTATTAGGGAAATAAATTAGATGGAAAATATTACATATACATTGTATATGTTTATGAAAGAGAAATATGGTGATGGATTTCGATGTATTTAATACAGAAAAATACTATAATATTATTTATATGGTAATTAATGTAAATTAATTTTAATGAGAGAAATCAATTTTTTAAAATATGGAAATGGAAGTGATATCACAAAAAATGGTCTTTATAAACAATTTTCTCAACATTTTTGTAGAAGAAATGTAACACCCCAAGATTTTGTGAAAAATATTCTTTTTAATTTCATTAATGTCTTGTGTTGTACGCTACACCAAAAAGAGCTTGCACAACACGCATCCTTGACTTGCCTTGAATTACACGCAATCGCGACCTTCCTCGATAGCGTGTGTAGTACGCAATACCGAGTTTCACTAAACAACGATATGCTATTAAAATATTATTAAAACTAGCCGTTATGAATAGTAATAATCACCTTTTAAAATTTTAGAAATTTTATCTCTCAAAATGGACTTCATTTTTGGATTCGGAGTATCGAATTTAGCCTAAGGTGAAATCTTGGTACTTTTCGGATAACTTTCATATTCTGATAAATAGTGGAAATTACTAAATTATAATTAAAAACAACTTTTTTAATCAAAATAATTATTAGTGATAAATTATTAATTTGAGTGTTTTTAAAGTATATTTAGAATATATTTTTACAGTTTAATACAATTTTGGTCATTGGATGTAATTTCACATTTAAACCAGACAAAAACAAGTGTCAATCTTTTGGTAGTTATTATCTCTTAAAAACACGCAATTTGTTTTGACGACGGGAATTAATTTTTAAATTAATTAATGAAACTGATATGTTTTGAATTTGGTAAAATAGACATCATTTTTGAGTTCATAATATCAAATATAGCTTAGGCCTAATTTTTGGTATTTTTCTGGAAACTTTCATTTTTTGATGAATAGTGAAACCACTAAGTGGTAGTCAAAAAAATGAATTTTTCATAAACCTTAATTTTACCACTTCTGTGAGTGGAATTTCAAAAATCCGAGAGACACGGTTGATTTCAGTAAGTAAAATGTGGTTCAATAAGATAAAAATAATTTTTGGTGAATAGTAACTTTTTACTTTTTTTTACCACGGTTAAAAGTAAATAGGTTAATTAAGGGTAAAAATGATATTATTATTACCCTAACACATGTCCTAATTCTATTGGACAAGTGTAATTAGAACAAATACAACCTTAGGAAAAAAATATGACCATTTAGGCCCACTTGGATTAGATTAGGACATCTATTATTAATTTATTTAAAGAAGGGTTAAAATAGTTAAAATCAAAGTTTAATAACTAAATCATTTTTAATATGAGGTTATAAATAAGATAAATTAGACTATAAATATTAATTAGAAAGATAAAACTATTTCCTGAATTATGGTATTTTATTTATAATTTTTAGACATTAAATAATTTAATTTATTTATGACACAACGATGATGCAGTAATTATCTTATTAATGAAATATTGACATAATTGATGTTATAAATACCCGAATAAATGTAATTTGAGACTTTTTATGACTTAAACTAATTTTACAGGTTAATATGACATGTTATTGTTTATTTAAGTAACTTTTTTAGAACATAACATTCTGTTATGAATTTCATAAAAATCATGTACCAAATAGTGTCAAAAATGACATAAATTAGTTTTTAAAACAAATATTATACTATTAATTGTTATTTTATTCCTAAAAATATAAGGTTCGGCCAAATGACTTAGAAAAGGTTATATATATTAATAATAAACAACTTGGGGTTCGTTTGGCTTGATATAGTAAGTTTATTAACCATATAGTGTAAGAAAAAAAAGACACCGTAAAAGTTAAATTATTTAACTTAGAGTTAAATCTAATTGATAAGGTTAAAATAATAACCTCAACTTGTCTAAATCCTATTGGATGAGAGGATTTAGACCAATCCCCACCTAAGATTATAAATATATCAATTTGGAGCTATTTAAAACCGAACTTGACTTTATAATAAAATAATATTTTTAGTTTTCCCAAAGGTGCCCCTCTCCTCCCTTATAAAAGGGCACCTCCTCCCTCTACTCCTCACACCAATTTGAGCATTCAAGCTCGTCCAAACCCTGAAAAAATCTCTTCTCCACTTCCCTAGTATCATGTAGAGGTCCTGGACTTCTTCAAAGACCATCCTTAGTTCTTTAAGTGGAGGATAAGAAAAGGCGCGTCAAAAAGAGGTAATATCCATTACCGATCTTTTTCAATTTCTTTCTTCTTAAACTTCTTCTTCATTATCTGTTTAATGATAAAGTAATCACATCAGTATTTCTTATATAATGATATGTTATTATAAATATGAAACAACTCTAATTAACCTTCTATCCATCCTATGGAAAATGGAAATCACCGCGCGTGCGTACGTACGGAATACCGTCTCCACGCCGTACTGTAATCTATTTTCCGCCACAACCTTAATTGGATCAGTATAATGTTTTAATGAGTAACTATATATGATTATTATAAAGTGATATTGATACTGAAATATTATACATACACTTCAACACAGGTTCACGATCATGAGAACGATATCATCGCTCGTGCGTACGTACGGACTACCGTCTCCACGATGCGATGAGATTCATTCTCAATGTTAACCATTTAAGAATGATTATAAAGTATATATAAGAAATAATAATTAAATATATGACATTATCAAGCTACTGGATTTATGTATATATTTATGTCATCTACTTACTTCCATTCAAGACAATAAGGAAAGGAAAACATCGTTAATGCGTACGTACGGACTACCGTCTCGATGAACGGTGTGTTTCATTTCATTTATCAATCTATTATATATATATATATATACTGAATATATATGATATATAAATCATGTTTTATATTCTGGAAGTAAGTAAATCATGATATAAGTAATAATAATGTCAAGAACAACAAGTCCAAACACCGACGATAAATGAAACGATTTTACCCAAAACGCTTCTTTAAAATGGAATTTACAAAAGAATGGGTAATATAAAGTCATAAGTGAACCATATATGATATCATAACAATGAATATTAATCTTTAATAAGTTAATGACAGTATTTAAATCATTATACAGGAGGTTCGGATACGTACAAAGCATATCAGACATAAGGTAAGGGAAATATCACAATCTCATTTTTATCCGAGATTGTTTATACTTTTGTATTTATTGGGGTGTATTTTATCATCCACATCCATGTTTCCCCAATATGTAATATTTATATCCTTCTACAATAGTTTATATCCAATTTTACCCTTCGGTGAGTTTTTAGTAAAAGATATGAAAGGAATCTTTTGTCGTTTTTCGTACGAGATACTTTTTAACTTTTCCGACAAAAGTACAAGAAGAATGTTTTTTTTAACTTATACGGCATGAATGGAATCTTAAAAAATTATTTCCAAGAATTTCCTTTACAAGTTTTCAAGTTTATTTTTAATCAACTTCTTTTAGTTTAGAATTTTATGACATGTTATGAAAGGAAATGTGTTTTTGAAGAAGAAAGGATATTTTCCTCAAGAATGGAGTTCAAATGTTTTATCAAAATTATTTTCCATCTAAGATAATAAAGGGTTCTGTTTATATCCCTATTATTACATTGATTTGATTATATTGTGATGGAATTATTTTTATGAATTCCTTTATCTTATATGAATTTTTTTATGATGTCACGGTGTTTAAGATTCCCATTTTTATTACATGGGTTATGCAATGATTTATGATTTATGAGTTTGTGGCACACATAAGAATGGTATCATTTTGAGATGGATGGGACCTATATCTCCCTCCAATGAATTGGGTAAAGATTTGATATCTCATGAGATAGACATTGCTGGAACGGTAGGTTATACAGGTTCAGTGAAATAGGGCTGAAACGAGGGTGACTCAGTTCAGAAATGGACATTATCCACTACGATAGTCTTGGAAATGAGTCTTGACTAATAAGATATGATTCTATATTATTATGTGTGTATGACACAAAGCTTCATGTTTTATGTTATGATTATTGGGATTTCATTTCACTACTATGATTTATCCCATGTTATGAAATTATTCTCTCTTTCACAGGTTAAGATTTCCAAAATGTTATGTTCTTATGAATATGATGTGATTGATATTTCTTTTGTTTACCCTTACTGAGCATTTCATCTCACCCTTTTATGTTTTCTTTTCCCCAGGATATAAAGAAAGGCTTTAAGTATTAAAATAAAGGAAGATATTTATGGGAGATGTTGAAGATCTTTCACCACGATTAGAAGATTATATTCCGAGTTTCCAAAGACACTAAACTATTACGGTCTTTGTGTGTGTGTTTTTGTTATGTACTAAGTATTCCGCAAAAGTAATGTAATGTCCATGTATGTCAATCTTCGGGTCTCTGCAGTTGGTATCAAAGGAAAGGTTTAGTCAACCTTTGGAAACTAGGATGTGAGAACGTTAGTGAGTTCCTAGAGATATTTCTAAGGTATGTCTAGGAAAGTCTCTAAGGATTAGTATACGTATAGGATATAATCCTAGAACTACGGTAACGATCTTAGAATTTAACATAAGATGTTAGATATTAAGGGTATTCCCCCTTTATTATGTTGTTTTCCCTAGCATGTTTTTTGCCTCTCACACTATTCTTTTTTGGGTTTTTAGAGGATGGCTGGAACCCAAAGGAACCGTGTTGATCACTATAATGGACAATGCAATGATTGTCCCTCCTGAACAAACAAATGTTATGGGAGATGGAGTGAAAAATCTTATTGCTATACTTACACAAGCTATGAATCATTCTGGAATTCCAAATGAGCAGAGAAGGGAACAATATGTTGTACCTCTCGAACCCCTCGAGGTTTGATTTTCATGATCACAATCACCCTCTTTCTTATCTAACTTGTTTTCAAGTGTTTGTGTTGATAGGCACAAGGTTGCCAAGAAAATGGCCCAAGAAAGAATCAAGAAGTGGACTGAAATTCAGTCCACTGGCCAACCGGTGTTATAGCACCGGCCAGCCGGTGGACCTGGCAGAGGCATTGCCCACTGCCAGGCTCCACCGGTCAGCCGGTGGCCTGACCACCGGCCAGCCGGTGGTGCCTGGAAAAGAAGATCAGCTACTGCCAAGCCCCCGGCCAACCGGTGGCTCCTCCACCGGCTCGCCGGTGCAGCCTGCACTCAAAGCATCTCCAAATTCTCAAACACCGGCCAGCCGGTGGAGCTGTACCGGCCAGCCGGTAGCCCAGTCAAACTAGCCGTTGGGTTTGACCAGTCAACCCTCTTTTGGCCTCCAACGGCTCCGAGGCCTTTTCCAACGGCTCCAAAGCCCTCCAACGGATACTTGAAGGTTCTTAGCCTATAAATAAAGGACTAGGAGGCACCGGAACTTCACCCAAGCCACCGGACACATTGTTGATCATTTTGGCGAACCTCCGGCGGATTTCCTCAAGGAACCCAACGTGCTCCAATCCAATTCCACATCCAAGAGCACCATCAAAGAAGCTTGGAAGCGGCCTTCAACATCTCCAATCAATCAAAGGAGCCCAAGACTTCCTCAAATACGGTTTTTATTGTTTTATTTATTTTGAGCTTTAAATTTGGGTTTGTGCCTACAAACCCCAAACTCTTTCTTCCTCCCCTTCTTTTGGGTTTCACATCACCACTAAGGTGTGAAGAGGTTGTCAAGCTTTCCTTTAAATAGCTTGAGACATAGGTGAGCTATCCTTCACCTGTAAGAAGGATAGTGGGTTCTTGCTAAACCATTAAAAGCAAGTGGGTTCTTGCTAAACCATTTCAAAAGCAAGCTGTAATAGGTCCTAGTGCTACCTCAAAGCCTAGTGGGTTTCTTGCTAAAACCATTGAAAAGCAAGCGGTAGGAATCTCTCAACGGTTGAGTTGGGAGCGGAGACGTAGGCCGGGTTTTGGCCGAACTCCGTTAACAATTTCTTGTGTGATTGCCTCTTTTATTTCCTCTGCATTCTTTACTTTGATTTTAATTTGTCAATCATTTTTTAAAAGGCAATTCACCCCCCCCCCCTCTTGCCTCACTTCCCGTTTTTCTCCGACCCAACAATTGGTATCAGAGGACGTATTTGAATAATTCCCTAAACCGGTTTCAAATAAAAGATCCTTTTTGATGGCTTCTACCGCTTCTTCTTCTCAAACCCTCGAAGGTCATTCATTGGGTCGTGCTCCATTGTTTGATGGAACCGACTATACTTTTTGGAAAACCCGCATGTCAACTTTTCTTAAAAGCATTGGTTATCCAATTTTTAAAATTGTTATGCAAGGATTTTCCCTCTCCTCTCCCGATGAGTCTAAATGGACCCCCAATGACATTGCTTATTTTGAGCTTGATGGCAAAGCCATGAACGCTCTTCATTGTGGTCTTGACCGTAATGTTTTTAATTGCATTTCTTCTTGCACTACCTCTTATGATATTTGGAAATATTTAGAGCTAACCCATGAAGGTACTAGCAAGGCTCCAAAGCAAGAACCCGCTCAAGAGCAAGAACTCGACGAAAAATTCAAACCCGCTTGCCCACTTCACAAGAAAAGGGCCAAGAAAAAGAAGGTAAAGAAGAAGGCTTCAAAGGCATCTTGGAGTGATAGCTCCTCCTTCTCCTCCTTCTCCTCGAGCGACCAAGGTAAAAAATGCCTAATGGCAAAACATGAGGTATCATCTTCGGACTCTTCTTCCTCTTCCTCTAGTTCTTCAAATTCTTTTAATCATTTATCATATGAAGAACTCCAACATGCTAGAGACCAATTAGAAAATGGTTTTCATGAACTTTCTTCTAAATTTGTTTCTTTGAAAAAGAATTTCAAAAAACTTTTCTCCGAAAAAGAACAACTTCTCAAAGAGAAGGAGGAACTCTCCCTAAAAATCCAAAATTTCCCAAATGTTGATTCTTTGGAATCAACCATCAAGGACCTTAGAGAATCCCTAGCCAAATTCACCCAAGGGGAACAAAATCTTTCAAAATTGCTTGGTTCCCAACGAATTTCAAGAACCACCCAAGGGCTAGGATATACCAACCAAGCTTCCTCCTCCCATGCTTCAACTGTTTTTGTAAGGGGGAGCTCTTGTTTTAAATTTTGTAATTATTGTAAGAAACCCGGGCACCTAATTTATGAATGCGATTGCAAAAATGCCCGTTATGGCCAACCCAAGTCTATTTACTATAGTGACAAGTTTTATAGGAGAAGACCCGCCATGAGACAAGTTTGGATTGAAAAATCCCTTCTTGCGAGTCTCTCCGGGCCAAAATTTATTTCCTTTCCCCGATGATCTTTTGTTTTATTTAGGGGGAGAAATTTTCTTAGATTCAAAAATCTCTTTTGATTCATTTTTCAATTTAAATTTTCAAATCATTTTTGATTCAAAATTCTCAATTTCAAAAATTTCATTTGGTTTCAAATTTCAAAATTCAATTGGTTTTTGATTCAAAACTTTCAATTCAAACTGTTATTCAATATTTCAATTTCCAAAATTTCAATTGATTTTCAAATCTCAACTTGTTTTTCAAATCTCTTTTCCCTCAATCAAGTTTTATGCCCCACGCTATTTTGATAATCACAAAGGGGGAGAAATTTTTTGATTGATTGGGGGAGAATCCTTTTCATCATGCTTAGCATTTCATTTCAATTTCAGTATTTTACATTAATTTTTTTGGTGATTGTGATCATCAAAATAGGGGGAGATTGTTGTACCTCTCGAACCCCTCGAGGTTTGATTTTCATGATCACAATCACCCTCTTTCTTATCTAACTTGTTTTCAAGTGTTTGTGTTGATAGGCACAAGGTTTCCAAGAAAATGGCCCAAGAAAGAATCAAGAAGTGGACTGAAATTCAGTCCACCGGCCAACCGGTGTTATAGCACCGGCCAGCCGGTGGACCTGGCAGAGGCATTTCCCACTGCCAGGCTCCACCGGTCAGCCGGTGGCACCCAGACAACAGTGGTAGCTACTGTCTGCCCACCGGCCAGCCGGTGGCTCTGGCACCGGTCAGCCGGTGGTGCCTGGAAAAGAAGATCAGCTACTGCCAAGCCCCCGGCCAACCGGTGGCTCCTCCACCGGCCAGCCGGTGCAGCCTGCACTCAAAGCATCTCCAAATTCTCAAACACCGGCCAGCCGGTGGAGCTGTACCGGCCAGCCGGTAGCCCAGTCAAACTAGCCGTTGGGTTTGACCAGTCAACCCTCTTTTGGCCTCCAACGGCTCCGAGTCCTTTTCCAACGGCTCAAAATCCCTCCAACGGATACTTGAAGGTTCTTAGCTTATAAATAAAGGACTAGGAGGCATCGGAACATCACCCAAGCCACCGGACACATTGTTGATCATTTTGGCGAACCTCCGGCGGATTTCCTCAAGGAACCCAACGTGCTCCAATCCAATTCCACATCCAAGAGAACCATCAAAGAAGCTTGGAAGCGGCCTTCAACATCTCCAATCAATCAAAGGCTCCCAAGACTTCCTCAAATACGGTTTTTATTGTTTTATTTATTTTGAGCTTTAAATTTGGGTTTGTGCCTACAAACCCCAAACTCTTTCTTCCTCCCCTTCTTTTGGGTTTCACATCACCACTAAGGTGTGAAGAGGTTGTCAAGCTTTCCTTTAAAAAGCTTGAGACATAGGTGAGCTATCCTTCACCTGTAAGAAGGATAGTGGGTTCTTGCTAAACCATTAAAATCAAGTGGGTTCTTGCTAAACCATTTCAAAAGCAAGTTGTAATAGGTCCTAGTGCTACCTCAAAGCCTAGTGGGTTTCTTGCTAAAACCATTGAAAAGCAAGCGGGAGGAATCTCTCAACGGTTGAGTTGGGAGCGGAGACGTAGGCCGGGTTTTGGCCGAACTCCGTTAACAATTTCTTGTGTGATTGCCTCTTTTATTTCCGCTGCATTCTTTACTTTGATTTTAATTTGTCAATCATTTTTTAAAAGGCAATTCACCCCCCCTCTTGCCTCACTTCCCGTTTTTCTCCGACCCAACACAATATTCTATTGAGTCCTTCATGAGGCAACGTCCACCTTCTTTCAGTGGGTCTTCTGATCCACTTGTTGCTGAACAATGGATTAGTACCAATGAAAAGATATTTTTAGTTCTTCAATATTCTGAACATGATAAATTCATCTTAGCAGTATATAGTTTGGAAGGTGAAGCTGATCAATGGTGGAATCTTATCAAGAATACGAGGCCAAGAGATGAAATTGAGTCCATGGAATGGGACGAGTTCAAGAACATGTTTTTCAGTAAGTACTTCCCTCGTATTCTTCAAACAAAGATGGAAAATGAATTTCTTGAGATGAAGAAGAAGGATGATGAATTTGTTGGAATATACGAAGTGAATTTTACAATACTTACAAGGTATGCATCTGGCATTATCATCCAACCTGAAAGTAATGTTGATCGATTTTTCAGTGGCTTAAAACCAAATCTTCGAAGGGCATTATCTATAAGAGACTTTAGTAGCTATGAAGAAATTGTGCGTTGTGCTATCAAGGTAGATATGGAAGTTGGTGTTACTTATCCATCTCATAGTTTTGACAAGAAAAGAAAGATGGATTTTAAGGACAAATCTCAAAATAATGGTGAAAAGAAGATGAATGTTTCTTTATGCTCAAAGTGTGGAAAGAAGCATGGTGGAGATTGTCATAAAGGGACAAGTAAATGTTTCAAATGTGGAAAGGAAGGTCATCGGGCATTTGAATGCCGCAATGATGGGAAGAAGATGTCTAATGATGCAAACAAAGGAAGGGATACATAGAATGAACCTACTTCACTTCAATGTTTTAAGTGCAAGGAGATGGGAAATTATGCCAATAAATGCCCTAATCAAAGGGTTAGTGATGATCAACATGATAAACCACTTAAGGCAAAGGAATAAGGGAAGTCACATGCGATCACCATTGGCGATGTTGAATATGACAACGATGTGGTGGAATGATTAAGTGTTTATGTAATGTGATTCCAAAATAATGTTAAGTATTAGAATATTTATGTATTGGTCTATTGTGGTCTTCAATAATTTTATGGTACCGGTAACCATGGAAAGTGATTGAGATATTTTTGGAGAAAAGGTGATATGCGCATAATGAATGGAAAACGAGAAAATGAAATATTTGACAGTATTCATGAGCTCATGATTGATATAAGGACAAAGTGATATCATGGTTTGAGTATATATAATTTTTAGGATTTTGGTATGTGGAAAGTGTTAACTTTTAACTGCATTCATGTTTTCACTAAGGTTCAATGGGTATTAAAGAGAACACGTGATTAAGGCCTTTGAATATTTGGAATGTGACCAACAAGACATATCTTATGACATATGGTGATCAACGATGGTATTAAATCTCTGGTAATCGTTTTCACTATATTATGGGAGTGGACTGCTGTATTATGGATAAGCCTAAAGATTGGAATGGACTATATTGGACATAAGTTAGTATTGTTTAAGGATAAAAGTTGTTTCGATATTATTGATGGGATGTTATAGTAATATAGTTTTAGAAAAAGGACAACCTGTAGGACGGGCGACAGCCCATCGCGTCGGACAAGGCCGTGGGAATAGAACCCACAACTAAAGTGCGACGGGCCTTTATTGCATACCACTGGCCTACAAAAAGTCCCTGGTTAGTATAAAATAGTTTTATTTTATTAAGAGGAATGATATATGAAGTATAAGTTCATTTTTGGAATTGTATATGATTAACCTCACCAAAGACGGACTTATGTATATTTGATATCTATTTCTAAACTTTTGTTTGAAACAGATGGAATGACCCATCATTCTATCACATTATCTGTTAACACTTCATGAATAACAAATTCAACTTCATTTCTTTAATAGATGAAGTGGAAATTGTTCAAAGCATGAACAATAGTGAGATTGTACCAAAATCAAGTAAGTATTTCTTCTAATTGAAAATTTTCAACTTTAGGGAAATGATATTGAAAACCAAAAATGTTGTCCTGGTGATCTTATATCTGATGAATCAGATGGTACCCTAGATCATCACAAATTTATGGCTTTGCGATTGTTGACTTTTTCATAGCCATGTTCTCTACCACTCTCCATCAGAACATGATGGTTAGATTTCTCTTCCATATCCACATTTTCACCTATGTGGAAACCCAGTGATTAGTTTATTTGGGTAACCGTTACGTTTCATACTTTTGTTTTTAAATATTGGTTTTGATATTCCTTTTTACGATGTGCGTTTCTATTAAAGAAACTTTTGAATAGTAAACCATTTATAACCCCGACGAATTTCGAGGGCGAAATTCATTTTAAGTGGGGTGGAATGTAACACCCCGAGATTTTATGAAAAATTTTCTTTTTAATTTCATTAATTTCTTGTGTTGTACACTACACCAAAATGAGCTTGCACAACATGCATCCTTGACTTGCCTTGCATTACACACAATCGCGACCTTCCTCGATAGTGTGTGTAGTACGCAATACCGAGTTTCACTAAACAACGATATGCTGTTAAAATATTATTAAAACTAGCTATTATGAATAGTAATAACCACATTTTAAAATTTTAGAAATTTTACCTCTCAAAATGGACTTCATTTTTGGATTCGGAGTATCGAATTTAGCCTAAGGTGAAATTTTGGTACTTTTCGGATAACTTTCATATTCTGATGAATATTGGAAATTACTAAATTATAATTAAAAACAACTTTTTTAATCGAAATAATTAATAGTGATAAATTATTAATTTGAGTGTTTTTAAAGTATATTTAGAATATATTTTTACAATTTAATACAATGTTGGTCATTGGATGTAATTTCACATTTAAACCAGACAAAAACAAGTGTCAATCTTTTGGTAGTTATTATCTCTTAAAAACACGCTATTTGTTTTGACGACGGGAATTAATTTTTAAATTAATTAATGCAAATGATATGTTTTGAATTTGGTAAAATAGACATCATTTTTGAGTTCATAATATCAAATATAGCTTAGGCCTAATTTTTGGTATTTTTCTGGAAACTTTCATTTTTTGATGAATAGTTAAACCACTAAGTGGTAGTCAAAAAAATGAATTTTTCATAAAACATAATTTTACCACTTCTGTGAGTGGAATTTCAAAAATCCGAGAGACACGGTTGATTTCAGTAAGTAAAATGTGGTTCAATGAGATGAAAATAATTTTTGGTGAATAGTAACTGTTTACTTTTTTTTACCACGGTTAAAAGTAAATAGGTAAATTAAGGGTAAAAATGATATTATTATTACCCTAAAACATGTCCTAATTCTATTGGACAAGTGTAATTAGAACAAATACAACCTTAGGAATAAAATATGACCATTTACGCCCACTTGGATTATATTAGGACATCTATTATTAATTTATTTAAAGAAGGGTTAAAATAGTTAAAATGAAAGTTTAATAACTAAATCATTTTTAATATGAGGTTATACATAAGATAAATTCGACTATAAATATTAATTAGAAAGATAAAACTATTTCCTGCATAATGGTATTTTATTTATAATTTTTAGACATTAAATAATTTAATTTATTTAAGACACAACGATGATGCAGTAATTATCTTATTAATGAAATATTGACATAATTGATGTTATAAATACCCGAATAAATGTAATTTGAGACTTTTTATGACTTAAACTAATTTTATAGGTTAATATGACATGTTATCGTTTATTTAAGTAACTTTTTTTATAACTTATCATTCTGTTATGAATTTCATAAAAATCATGTACCAAATAGGGTCAAAATTGACATAAATTAGTTTTTAAAACAAATATTATATTATTAATTGTTATTTTATTCCTAAAAATATAAGGATCGGCCAAATGACTTAGATAAGGTTATATATATTAATAATAAACAACTTGAGGTTCTTTTGGCTTGATATAGTAATTTTATTAACCATATAGTGTAAGAAAACAAAAAGACACGGTAAAAGTTAAATTATTTAAGTTAGAGTTAAATCTAATTGATAAGGTTAAAATAATAACCTAAACTTGTATAAATCCTATTGGATGAGAGGATTTAGACCCGTACCTACCTTAGCTTAGAAATATATCAATTTGGAGCTATTTAAAACCGAACTTGACTATATAATAAAATAATATTTTTAGTTTTCCCAAAGGTGCCCCTCTCCTCCCTTATAAAAGGGCACCTCCTCCCTCTCCTCCTCACACCAATTTGAGCATTCAAGCTCGGACAACACCTGAAACAATCTCTTCTCCACTTCCCTAGTATCATCCTAGAGGTCCTGGTCTTCTTCAAAGACCATCCTTCGTTCTTTAAGTGGAGGATAAGAAAAGGCGCGTCAAAAAGAGGTAATATCCATTACCAATCTTTTTCAATTTCTTTCTTCTTCAACTTCTTCTTCTTTAGTTGTTTCATGATAAAGTAATAACATTAGTATTTATTATATACTGATATGTTATTATAAATATGAAACAACTCTAATTAACCTTCTATACATCCTACGAAAAAAGGAAATCACCACGCGTGCGTACGTACGAAATACCGTCTCCACGCCGTGGTGTAAACTATTTTCCGCCACAACCTTAATTATATGGGTATAATGGTGTAATGAGTAACTATATATGATTATTATAAATTGATATTGATACTGAAATAGTATACATACACTTCAACACAAGTTCACGATCATGAGAACGATATCATCACTTGTGCGTACTTACGGACTACCGTCTCCACGATGCGATGAGATTCATTCTCCATGTTAACCATTTAATAATGATTATAAAGTATATATAAGCAATAATGATGAAATATATGACATTATAAAGCTACTGTATTTATGTATATATGTATGTCATCTACTTACTTCCATTCAAGACAATAAGGAAAGGAAAACAGCGTTCATGCGTACGTACGGACTACCGTCTCCATGAACTGTGTGTTTCATTTAATTTATCAATCTATTATATATATATATATACTGAATATATATGATATATAAATCATGTTTTATATTATGGAAGTAAGTAAATCATGATATAAGTAATAATAATGTCAAGAACAACAAGTCCAAACACCTACGATAAATGAAACGATTTTACCCAAAACGCTTCTTTAATATGGAATTTACAAAAGAACGGGTAATATAAAGTCATAAGTGAACCATATATGATATCATAACAATGAATATGCTTCTATAATAAGTTAATTACATTATTTAAATCATTATACAGGAGGTTCAGATACGTAAAAAGAATATCTGACATAAGGTAAGGGAAATATCACAATCTCATTTTTATCTGAGATTGTTTATACTTTGGTATTTATTGGGGTGTATTTTATCATCCACATCCATGTTTCCCCAATATGTAATATTTATATCCTTCTACAATAGTTTATATCCAATTTTACCCTTCGGTGAGTTTTTATTAAAAGATATGAAATGAATCTTTTGTCATTTTTCGTACGAGGTACTTTTTAACTTTTTCGACCAAAGTACGAGAAGAATGTTTTTTTAACTTATACGGAATGAATGGATTTTTAAAACATTTTTTCCAAGAAGCTTCCTTTACAAGTTATCGAGTTTATTTTTAATCAACTTCTTTTAGTTTAGAATTGTATGACATGTTATGAAAGGAAAAGTGTTTTTGAAGAAGAAAGGATATTTTCCTCATGAATGGAGTTCAAGTGTTTTATCAAAATTATTTTCCATCTAAGATAATAAAGGGTTCTATTTCTATCCCTATTATTTCATTGCTTTGATTATATTGTGATTGAATTATTTTTATGAATTCCTTTATCTTATATGAATTGTTTTATGATGTCACGATGTTTAAGATTCCCATTTTTATTACATGGGTTATGCAATGATTTATGATTTATGATTTTGTGGCACACATAAGAATGGTATCATTATGAGATGGGTGGGACCTATATCTCCCTCTAATGCATTGGGTAAAGATTTGATATCTCATGAGATAGACATGGATGGAATGGTAGGTTATACCGGTTCAGTGAAACAGGACTGAAACGAGGGTGACTCAATTCAGAAATGGACTTTGTCCACTAAGATAGTCTTGGTAATGAGTCTTGACTAATAAGATATGATTCTCTATGATTATGTGTGTATTCCACAAAGCTTCATGTTTTACGTTATGATTATTGGGAATTCATTTCACTACTATGATTTATCCCATGTTATGAAATTATTCGCTCTTCTGTAGGTTCAGATTTCTAAAATGTTATGTTCTTATTAATATGATGTGATTGATATTTCTTTTGTTTACCCTTACTGAGAATTTGAGCTCACCCTTTTATGTTTTCTTTTCCCCAGGATATAAACAAAGGTTTTAAGTATTAAAATAAAGGGACATCTTTATGGGAGATGTTGAAGATCTTTCACCACGATTAGAATATTATATTCCGAGTTTCCAAAGACACTAAACTATTACGGTCCTTGTGTGTGTGTTTTTGTTATGTACTAAGTATTCCGTAAAAGTAATGTAATGTCCATGTACGTCAAGCTTCAGGTCTCTACAAGAAATTAATTTTCATTTTCAAAATAGTGAAGTGAACACTTTTGAAAACATTTAATTAATAAAATATACTTAAATAGGGTTTAATTTAAGATATATAAATTTTATTTTAAATAAATATAATGCAGAAGATAAACCAAATAAATATGGAATGAAACCCAGATTAATTTTATTAAATATCATTACTGAAAGAAACTTTATAAAAATGAGTTAAAACATCATTTTTAAAATGGAAATGTAATTTTATCATGAGGAAACACATTCTTGGATTTATAAATATTAATTATAACATTGGATTGAAGGGGAAAATATTTACATTAGTGAGAATCCATAATTTATGAAGATGTGATTTTTTTAAAATTATATTACTTTTCAGAAAAAAATTAATGATTCTAATAGATATGAAATGAAAATTAATTTACCCTATAGAGTAAAATAATATACCATAAAATAAAATATTTTATTTTAAGAGACCAATAATAGATTAATTAAATTCATGTAGAGTGTTTATAAATCAATAAAATAGATCTGACTTATCTGTATCCCATATAGATTTAGTAACATAACAATAAAAAAGATAACATGGAGATCATAAAATTATAATTAATATCTCATTATATATTTTATAACTAACATAAATGAATTAAATAAGGTATTTAATACACTATAAAAAATAAATATATGTCTGTAATATCATTCCTGTCTCATGGATATGAAAATTGTGACAAAGAAAGACATATATCCTCCTTAAATATTGAAAAGAGAAGATATAAAAGGTAGAAAATGAGATTTTTTTTAAATCCTTTAGATTTAGTAAAAATATATGTTATAATATATTCTTGTCCTATTGAAACACTACAAGAAATAAATGATTTGGGAATAAGAATCATATCTCATTGAAGCCAAATTGAGATCCAAAAAACCTTACCTTTAATCATGATTAGCTGAACATTATCTAACAACATGTATAACAAAAATTTATATATGAATAACATATATAAGAACATTATTTCTACATATATCCTTTTATAAATTTTATTTATAATCATTTATTTTATATATAATATTTAGTTATATTTTATTTTAATCAACAGATGCGATTATCCATGATTGTTTGTTTTATGTTAGTTTCATAAAGGTGGTGTCAATTCTTGTTTGTGTACTATATTTTATCAGTACAAGATCATTATAGGTAATGTAATAGATTTATTATATTGATTTATAATGGTCTAGTTTCATTACATATTCATTTCAGTGGCGATTCATGATGATGAAGTAGGTGAAGTGAATATTTCTGTAAATTTTTAATGAATAAATGAGTGGTACAATAATAAAACTAGAAATATTAATATGACCAATATAAAATATAAAATTATCATTAATTTACCATAAATTACTAATAACTCCATCATTTATTTTTATTTT
Organism: Viscum album; assembly: GCA_963277665.1. Taxonomy (NCBI): domain Eukaryota; kingdom Viridiplantae; phylum Streptophyta; class Magnoliopsida; order Santalales; family Viscaceae; genus Viscum; species Viscum album. Next base: position 193,556,548 of record OY728126.1, read on the forward strand.
GTCACACATGATAGTAATGTATATCATTATTCAAGTCAGTGGTAAAACTGACGTAAGTAAGAACAAGTTTTTATACATGGGTGAGTATGCTTAATAAAGTTATTATTTTATTATAATATAATTATTATAGAATAATAATGATATTATGTATAAATTTTTATGTTTTTAATATGTTTTTAGTAGAATTTAATAAATTAAAATTTTCATTGTGGCAAAATCAACACAATTCACTTTTGTGGAGGTGGTAGTCATTACATTTTCATTGGAAACATGTCTGATTCCATTAAATAGAAGAATGATATGGAATGGTTTAAAATTAAAGAATATTAATGACAATGTAAATATACTTTTATAAATACTTTTCTTGGGTGGTGATGAATAATCAAGCATGTCATCCATAGAGGTTGCAATTCACATTTACCCATGATGTCGTCCTTGACTGTAGAATAGTTCTTAAGGGATGTTAGGAAACACATATTATATTACTATAATAACATTTTATCTTATTTATTAATTTTTATATCTTAATTTCTTTGTAATAATAGATTTATTTGGTTGGTTACAATAAATGGAAAAATTAATTTATATGTGTAATTTAGAATGTTACCTTACTCCTAGGAATTGTTACATTGTACAATGGATTTAGGATTTTAGAGAAGTTGTTTTTGGAATACCAATGTAACATCCTAGGAAATTATAGAATAATAATTTTTCATATATTTTATTATTTATTAATTATATTATAATATTAACTTAAATGTGGTGCTAATCTAATATAATTACTAACACATAATAATGAGTTCTTCGAAATCTTGTGTGTTAAGAAAGACTGAGCTATCATAACAATAATATACTCTTAATATAATTATTTTCAGTAGTATATATCACCTAGAAAATATATTTCACCCTTTTAATAGAACCATATATATTATTTATATATAATTATTTTTTTTAAATTCATCCCAAAATATTTATAGGGATAATACAAGAATAAGTCGAGTTTCACTTTTACAAAATCTATTTTTGTCTAAAAAGAAGTTTCACCACATTTTTGTGGAGCACCTATTTTAAAAATAAACATTTAAGCTTTTTTAATTTTTATATGATAAAATCTAATTATTCTTTGAAATATAAATATCATAATTTCAATTTGGTGAATTTTTGGTATCTTTCCGAGAGCTTTCATATTCTGGTGAATATTGAATAATACAAATTTTTGGTTCAAAACTGCATTTGCATCCAATTTATATATATAGATAAATAAATTTTCTAATTTGTTTTTAAGTATAATTAGATAAATTTTATATCATTTATTACAATTTATTTCATTGGAAACAATTTCACATGTAATTTAGATATAAAAACATAATAAATATTTGATCATTTGGACTTTAAAACTATCTTTGTTGTCCCATTTAGGAGAATAGTTTTAATTTAATTTTTCCAACTTATGTGATTGGAATTTGAAAAAAGTAATAATTATTTTAAGTGAGATTAGTTTATAAGGTATAATATGGTCGAATTAATTCTTAAAAAAATATTGGTGAAAGTAATTAAAATTAATTACTATAATTAAGGTAAAAATGTGGTAACTTTGTGGTTAAACCTTTATCATAAGAGTCTAAATGATCAAGAAACTTTTCTAAACCCCATTTTAGGTAAATTATTATAAAATATAACTCATTTAAACTAATTTTGATCTATTTTGGAGAAATATTATGTAATGGAGATCTCTCAATTGTATTTACCTATTTATATTTACAAGAATGACACTCCCCATCCACTATAAATAAGTATTCACCATAAACACATATTAACTCCTCTAAATTCACTTGTATAATCCAAAAAATGTACAATTAATATCCCAAAGTCCCTACCATCACCCTACATTCCTCAATTTGGGCATAAATTTAACCAATGATGCCCTTTAAAGAAAACTAATAGGAGTTACCTGAAAATATGTAACATTATTCAATATGAATTTTTGTTTTATTTATTTCCCCATCCATGAATTTCAAATTAATCCATTATTATATAATAAAATCATTTTCATAAAAACACTAATTTGTTTTTATGTTAATGTTTCTACCTACTCCTATATAAAATTCCATCAATGGGATATAGAATTATCCTTCGTGTATGGTGGACTACCGCCTTGTGAAATGATGTTATACGTTTTTCATTTAACACATCTCATGGTTAGGAATTGTGATGGACACAAATATTTTAATAATATATTTATGATATTTATTTTCTATCAATAATTATTTAATTTTTATATAAAACATAACATCATGATTTCCATTTTTTTATATATGATAAAAAGCTTTTCTAGATGTGTGAAAAACTTCCACCTCAAAGAGATGTGATACATCCACAAATTACTTAGAATGTGTTAAGTATGAGTTAAATTAAAAATAAATGATATTAGAAAATAAATATATTATATTAATAAATATTATAAATTTTTTGGAAATATAATATATCTTTTTTTTATCGTCGTTTCACACAGACTAAAAGTGATAACATCATTCATGGACATGTTGGATATGACCACCTAGATGTTATGAAATTCCATTTAAATCACAATAAATATATATATAAGTATTTTTTATAAATAAAATTTTATTTATTATATAATTTCTCTCATATAAAGATAAATTTTTCATACCTTATTTACATAATGATCATTGAAAAATAGAAATGTTACTTGTGTACGTATGGGATACTGTCTCTGTGATTGTAATGTTGGTTCATTTTTCCCAACCATCATTGATGATTGGTTTTAAAATTATAATTTATTTATAAATAAGAAAATTATTTCATTATTATTATTCTGGAGATGTTTATATAATGACCCCTCTGACCATATCTGGCCTACCAAAGTCATTTTTGACACATAATCATAATATGGTCAAAACACACAATGTAAACATAATTATTTTAGTAGTTGTTTACAAAATGTTATAAGTTGAATAAAAGTAATAATTATCTATAAAAAAGTTATGAAGAAAGTAAATATTTTACATATTGTTATTATTATGTATGACAAATACACATGTGACAAGTCGGACTCATGGTGATGAATTTCCTCTCAATCACCTTTCATCAATGAATTTCATAATGATATGAACCTTAATTATTTTATATGTTGTATATAGAATAGATTTTACATTATGTATCCATATTTTATATATTCTACTTTTATTTAATTTTTTTTAAAAATTTAATCTTTCATGGAACTTATGATTTAAACCTATAAGGTTATATGAGAGACTTTGTATGTTTAAAAATTTAATTTTCAAATATTTTTTCCCTTTCAATATTATGGATATTATTTTATATTTATATTGGTATAATGAGATTATAAAGTAAATTTTGAGTCTATTTTGAATCTCATTAAAAGGTTATAACATATTAATCGTTTTGTATTTTTTATATGGAACATTTTGATAATGGATAAAATAAATTTTAAAATATTGACTTACACGGTGTTAATGAGTTTTCAACTGTTATGGAAACATTTTTATTTTGGTATTCCATTTCATGATTTCATTTTTTCTTAAATGAAAATACTTATTTACTTTTTTTGGAATTTTGGTATTGAAAATGGATTTTCAAAAGAAAGGTGTATTTTGTATTGAAATTAGGCTTTGAAACAAAATTGTATTTTAACATATCAATGAGATTTGAATAAGGTTTTAAAATATTTTTTCATTTGTTGTAATTTTTTATTTCATGTTGTGGTTCTTGGACATTGTAAATTATTAACCTGCCCAGATAGTTTTGGGTGATCATATTATAGCTCAAACGATTAGTGAACCCAAATAAAACTCCAATTCACTAGTTAATGATTATATTCTATGAAATTTTTTATTAGAAGTTGGCCACTTTATTATTATAATATTTAAGGGCTCTGTGAGGGTTATATAGGGGTTCAATGTAATGATATCCCAAGGTACCCACATGAATATTACATTTTTATTAATGTGTTTTTATGGAAATAAATTGATTTCAGAGGTAAAATGAATGATATTTAGTAAATAACAATATTTATGTTTTTGGGGGTCAAATGATATGTTTTAATGAAATGGGGTTTCTAGAGTTTTATTATTTATCAATAGACTAACAGATTCATTCTTTTTATATCTCATACTGAGATATTTAAGAACATAATTAATTTTTATATGTTTTTTCATTGGATTTAATAATGATTATGGAATTTGAAGAGGTAAAGTTGAAATTTTTTAACAGTTTTCATAAAATATATCATCAATTAAATTTAAAAGTTTAGTATTTGAGGTAAAATGGATTTTCATTGGAAGTGTCTTTATAAAATTTTATGGTATTTTATGTTTGATTTATGAAATAATGATCTAAAAACCTAAACAGAATAACATTATCATTGTGAGAAAATTTAATTTCTTAACTAAAACTCATGATTATGAAATATTTAAGTCCAAGAACTTATAGTAGGTATCAATGGGCGGTTTAGATAACTTTAGTTGATAGGTAAATACTAATTAATTTCCCTTGAAATATTTTACCTTATGGTAAAGTTAAAATTTTATAGTATTTGAATATCACAATGTTTCTCTGACTAAAATATGTATGTTAAAAATGGTTTTATATAGAGGAAATAGAGATGTAATATTAATAAGGAACTGGTAAGAAGACATCCTTCCAAATTAGTATCCTATGTTTGTTTTAATAAAAAAAGTATAGATTGTTGCAGTGATGGATTTGTTGACTCAGGAGGTAAATGATGGTGGAATCATTGCTAGAGAAAAAACTGATATACCCTAAAGTAACATGTCCTTTGTGGATCATTTCATGTGGAAACATCTCCCATTAATTACTGTATCATTTATGCTAATGCTAGATAAATGATGGACCAATGTTGTGGAAACGATATTCGAGGTCATTTGACACTCAGAATGTCGAAAGGTAACCTTTTCCATTTATCATTTTGAAGGTAAATCTTAACAATGGTGGTATTTAGATAAGGATACTAGAGGTAAATATGAGATGCAATGGAATGATAACTATTTGAATAACCTTTACTTGAGAAATATTTCCGTAATGTTGTTAGAATTTGAAGGGAATAAAAATTCCTAGAATTAATGAAAAATTATGAATTTTTTGTAGGTGTATATTAAGGATACAACAAAATATTACATTGGTATGTACAAATTTGTATTCAAGACACATATATAAAAATTAACTTCTTTTACTCATAATTGAACTAAGTATTTGAAGAGATTTTGCCGCATGAAAATTTAAAATCCATGATAAAGTAGTTTGTTGTGATAAAAAGGTTGAGATTGTGTTTTTTTGACTATTTTGTGCCTTGTGATAATGAATTTCTGAAATCGTTTGAATAGAATATGATCGAGAAACATGTAAAAAAGATATCTACAGGTAAGAAAATGAATTTCTAATGTTGTAGTATTTGTGGTAAAAATAACTTTGGATAATTTATTATGAAGATAGGGAAGTGTTTTTGATGTAGATTTTTTTGAAACATGAACCATGAATGCAAAGAAATAATATCAAGGAATCTGATACTGTGGTAAGAGATAGAAATCTAATGGTCAAATGTTTACCTAAAATGAGATGTGTAATTATAATAACTCTTGTATGATGTCATTTGCAAAGTATTTAAGCATCATGATTGAAAAAATGAATAGAATGTTTATTTTCTAATCCTATAGAATATTATTTTCCATAAAATAATGTGGGGATAGGTAGGTTACTTGTTTATTTAAAATATTCCACTAACATATTTGACTCTATATTTTTAAATTCTATCATTTTAGAGAACGTTTCAGGTAAATATACAATATAAATTATTAAGCTACAATTTTATTCAATTTTATTATGTAATTAACTGTTTATAATCCCAAAATAATTTAATATTATGGGTCATTTTAACCTTTTTAGGATTCAGTGGTATTTTGAGATAAAATGAAAAAAAGTTTAAATATGGGATTTTTATATATTTTTATCACATGGGTATTTTTTGAATAAAATTTAAACAATAATTATAATTTGAGCGATTATTTTTTTGTAAAATTAATTGATTCCCTCTTTAAAACTATGTCATTAGGAAGGAATGGTGATTCAAACTTCTAAAGGCCAAAAAAATCTATGAATTTGGAATACATTCTGAGCAGACATCATGGACCCACCTCCATAACAAAGTAATAAATCTATGAAAACGCCTCCAATTTAAGTGATTACACATGGATCTAAAATAGGATTCAATTATTCAAGTACATGATGAGTTTCATGTCAAGATACACATATTATAGAATTCTTTTAGTGGTTTCAACATTTGGATGATGAAACATATCACAAGGAAAAACGAGTCACATTCAATAATTTATTCATACACTCTGAAACACTAGTCCAAAAGGAAAAATATTTTTTTGTGGGACTATAAATGAAGTTTGGAAAAAAATTTATTAATGATGGAACACAATAATAGATAGTTCTAAAGGTCATACTAGAATAGGAATTTGAAGATTTTGAATTCGATGAGTTAATGGACAGATTAAATGTCTCAGAGGAAAACAGCCATAACTCCAACATCTAGTTGTCAAAGATTCTAAAATTATGAGGGTGGATAGTGAATATATAATGGACCAAATTTCATTAAGATCATTGTTACAACTTCGGATATTTAAGGGGACTTCCCCATGGAATATTTTTTAGGATACGTTTTCGGAAAATTCTTTCACCCACTCCCCCTATGAATATTTTTTCTCACCCCTTCTCAAAGCATTGGCACATCAATGTAGCCATTTTCTATTTTATTATAGTTTATATTCCACTATAATAATATTATTACTTTTTAATATATTTTAATCTTCATATTAATTTCATTTTCATATTTTTTATCTTTTTTTTTCTATTCTATTCTTCTCCACTCCAATATCTTATAATCATGATCATGAGAAACGAACCTGTGGAAGTTCTCGAGGGATCAATCTAGTGTTAAAACCATTTCATTATAAAATGATGTTTTATTTTTATTTTTTAATTAAAGTTAGTTCCATGGGGATAATATTTTTAATGGTTCAATTGTGTCTCCACTTGCCACCCAAGGCTTAGCTTTCTCTTCTACAATATTCTCCCTTGATAACAGATGTGGATGTGCGATCTATCAATGATCATTGAGTCAATCATATATCCATAAACATAGTTAGATTAGTATGTTAATGAATAATATTTATAATGATCATTATGATGATTTTTTTTAAAAAAAAATGAAAGATCAATTTCAATAATATCTTTGGAGGTTCTATTTTCTGTCAAACGTCATTTAGACTACATTCATTATGTATTCATTTTTTATTGTATGTTTACTTTTCATTATCTTTCATTCTAATTACTCAAATACCAATTTATTTTATTATTTTTTCATAATTAAAAAAATATAAAAAACAGATTTATAATAAGTGTTTGATTGAACGTAACATCTCTTCAAGAGAACCAACTAAGTTAGCCCCTTTTCTGCACTTAATTGTAAATATTTTGGAGAGCACACACAACAATGATTCATCATATTAGAGTCATTTCAGGGGATATATGTAGTTTTAATTAACTAATTTTAATCAAATATCTTTAATAATTTTTCATTCATTTGAAAAACACAAAAAAATCATAAATTTCAAAATAACATAAAAACACTTTGTTAATGATGTATTTCAATTAAAATTATTATGTATGGAATGTCCAATCTCAGGTGCAAGAATGTATTTACAATAATCATTATTCTCAGTTTCAAAAGATAAGTGATAATGTGAAAAACCGGGAGAGGAAAATATAAAGGATTAATTAATATGTAAATAGATCCTAGGAGTATTCTAAACCAGAGATAAAACCAAAATCAGAATGAGGGGTGAAAGAAATTTCACCAATAATATTTTATATAAAATAACCTGATGTGGGTGAGAAAGAGATACTAAAATAATTAGTGACATCATCTCATAGTCATCCATTGATCTAGGGGTTCTCAGAAGTATGCATTTATGCTGATGCACTTGAGGGAGATCATTACATTTTGGATGAATCCTGGAATATCTTTGTTAATGATACCTGAAATATGAACATGAAATTCTTGATAATGCACCATTCTAACCTTTCTGCCTCCCTCTTTCATTTGAAGACAATGATGAATATTCGCCTAATAAGATCGAGTTACAAATGTTCATGCCTGATGATATTGATTACAAAGTTAAATTACTTATAAGGTAATATTTTGTTATTAATTATTCATGTTTTAATCTTATTAAAGATGAATTGTTTTTAGATATATCATTCTTTGAAATTTTTGATACAACACAAAGAGAGAATACCATAGATGTTAAATAAGATACTACCAAGTGGTAGTGATTGAAGGATTTGTTTTTGGACAAGCATATGGTAGGGAAACTACATCCTCCATAACAATTTTTATACAATGTGGAGGAGGACACCATAGAAGTCAAAATAGAAAAACTAATATGATATTCCCTCCCACTTCCAACCTCAAATTCTATTATTATTCTTTCTTGGGGTTTTTAAACATTCTTATATTCCTTGGGGTTCTCTATTTTTTGTGTTTAATCGTGGACATTGGACAAATTCACATGTATTGTTTCATCTCAAACAAACATCCCTAACCATGTAATTGGCGATAATCCACATAAACTTCTTGACTAAGTGTAGTAAAACCGAAGATCCTTCTTGGGGGGGTCTAGACCAAGAATTTTACCTTTTCTATTCTCTTTATCTTTCTTTTTAGTTAGTTTTCTTATGTATTATCATTTCATTCTTGTAGTTTTAATGTTTTAGTAGAAAATAGATTAAATCAAGGAATCCACTTCCAAAAATATTTTGAGGTTTTATCTTTCCTTCCCTTTTATTTTCATCCATTATATTTATTTTTTTGATGAGCTAAATGAGTGGTTGTATAATTTCAGTGTAGGGGGAGTTTAAACTGGATAAGTTTTTCATATATGATTTTAATTATTTTCATATTTATTGTATTTTTGAGCTTTAATGAACATTAATATCACTTTACACACATTAATGGATTTTTGGAGAGTCAAAATGATTTTATGGGAAATGGATTTCAACTAAATTTTTATTTGAGAAACTATTTTATTGAATTGAATTTTCAATAATTTTATAATTATGGCCAATTTATGAAATCTATGCCCATGAAAAACATACTCAAAATATTTTTATAGTCTTCCTTGGTATTCTAAACCTCTTTAATATATTATTATGAATATGAAAACTTTGTAAAGGGAAACTTAGACTTTTTTGAGAACTACAATTTGTGACATTTCACATTTTAATATTTGGATATCATGAATTTTTTTGATATTATTTAGGAAAATATTTGGCTAGCAACATATTAACCTGATACATTTCCTTACATCTATCATTTTATATCCTTTACAATCCATGAATTTCTTTATTGGTTTTTTCAATTGTACAAGCCAATTTTTCCTTACCTACCCAAAGATTTAGAATTTTTGCATGAATATATCATGTTTGAGTGTGGTGGAAGGTCCTTTCATGTGAATTAATTGGGATGTGTTTCATTTGTGGGTTTTGTGATTTAGGTGTCATCTTTTTGGGCTACGAGTATTTAGAAAATTGGGCATGAGTTATCATTTCATTGTGCTTTATTTCATTCATCCTGTTCTCCATGATTTTTTTTTAAAAAAAATCAAATGATCATGAACTTCTCATTGTAAAACCTTTTATGAATCATGAACCTCTATAAAACAAAGGGAATTAATTTACATTCATTCATTGTATTAAATTTCTAGCTCATCCGCCATGAAAAAAATCAAAAATATAAGAAAATAAAGTAGTTCCTTTATATATATTTAAAAACAAAATGAGGGAGAACATAGATGGTATCACTATTTTTAATCACTACTTAGATCATGTACAATGTAATAATAAAATGGGTATTGTTTTGTTACATAATTTTAATGTGATTTTATAGAGGTTCATTATGTTTTTAACTTGGTTATTCATGAATTATACTTAAGAGTCCAACCTCTTCTTTTCAGCATTAAATGTTTTTCAATAATTTCCTGACCAACCCTAATCCATAGAATTTACCTTGAAAAATACCACATGATTTAATTAATTTTTATATTTCACACTATGTATAAATGATAATTATCACAATCCTATGGTGATACATGCGATTTCCAAGTATAATCATTACTCTATATTCTATTTATCTTGAGTAAAGAGTGGCATAAAGATAAATGTGATGTAGGCTGTGATTGGTCCCCGGATGAATTTTGGAGGTTGAAAAAATTTAAATGTGGGATATTAAAATTATAGGGGTAGTTTTTCATAGGAGAGACTTGCTAAAATTCTTTTTTGGAATGATCATTGATATTTCATAATTTTTTATTGTTGTGGGGATTTTGATTTGGATGTAAGATGATTGACCAAGACCAAAATGGTTAAGCATGGGAGAGTGATGAAGCTCAAATTTTCATAGATTTTATTATGTAATTAAATTTTTATATTCCCACTATATTTTTATTTTATGATTAATTGTCATGTTTTTAGGTTTTTGTGGTATTTTGTTCTCAAATGAAAAAATGGTAAAATATGTAATTTTGAAATATTTTTATCACAAGGCTAATATTGGAATAAAATAAATTTATTTTTTCTAATTAGAGTGATTAAATTTTTTTAATATGCCTTATTTTTTTCTCCTCAACTTTTTTAGGGAAGTTAAGCTGATTCGAACATCTATTGAAGAAAAAAAATCCATGAAGTTAAAAAACATTCTGGGAGAACAGAGTGGACCCAACCTTCATAACAAAAGAATAAATTTGTGAAAACACCTAAAATTTATTTTATTACACTAGGATTGGAAATAGGGTTCAATGACACATGTCCATGATTAGTTTAATTTCATAACACACTCATTAAGTAATTATTTGAATAGTTAAAACACGTGGATGATGAAATATCTTACTAGGTAGAAACAGATCCATTCAATAATTAATTTATACCAACAGAACAACAAGTCCAAAGCGTCTCATATTTTCTTGAGGGATGATAAATGAAGTCTATAATAACTTTTATTAAGTATGTAGCATGTTAATTGATATATGTAAAGGTCATAATTTCATGGGAAGTTGATGATTTAGGAATTTGATGAGTCAAATGGACATATTAAATATCTCAAAGTAAAACGACCATAACTCCTACATCTGATGGTCAATGGTGCTAAACGTTTGAGGGTGAACAGAGGAGATATAATGGAATCATATTAATGAATAAATTATTAAAAATTGGGATACCTAATGGGGAATTTACGTGGATTTTTTAATGATACATTTTGAGCGAATTCTTTCACCCCTATAAATATGTATCCTTACAACTTTTAATAGAATTGGAACTTCTATATGGCCATTTTATATATTTTTTAGATTATCTTCCATTGTAATACTATTATTAATTTTTAATTTATTTTACTACTAATAATAACCTCATTTTCATATTTTTTTTGACCTTTTATTCCACCTCATTCTTCTCCACAACAATCTCTTATACTCATGATATTGAGTAAAAAACCCGAGGATGTTCTCAGTTGGTTAATCTGGTGTTGAACCCATGTCATTATACATTAATATTTGATTCTTATAATTTACATATAGTTAGGATGATTGGGATCTTAGTGGGTAATATGCCTTTGAATGTACACTTTCCACCCAAGGCTTAGATTTCTCTTGTACAATATTCTCCCATGATCTAGGAGGTGGATGTGTGGTCTATGGGCGATCGTTGAGGGCATCAATATCCACACTCATTGGTAGAAGTGTATTTTCATTAATATTCCGAGGCATGATCATTTTGTATATTTGAATCTGAAAAATAAGTGATGAATAATCGCCCTAGGTGATCTCATGGGAGGATCTCCTTTATCTCTAACATTATTTTGACTACATTCATTTATCTACACTTTTCATTGAATGTTTACTTTTATTTAACTTGAATTATAATTTCTCAAGTATCCATGTATTTATTTTTTAATTCATAAATAAAAAATAATAAAAAGTGAATTATAAGTTGTGATTGATTCCCAAAACAATCTCCCCAACAGAATGACCAAGGTCAACCACTGTATTGTACATAGTTATAAATATTTTTGAGAATGTGCATGAAACTAATTGATCAAGAACCTCATAAAAGTAATATATAATTTTTTGTTAAATATTCTTGTGGAAGAATTAAATGATCCATAATTTATAAAGATCAACCAATTGTTATCAGTGGTATTCTTTCTCAATAAAATCTTATTGAATGATACACAATAGAGTTTGATATAATTCTTGGTAAAGATTATATTTGAGTTTATCATGATAAGATATATGAATGTGGTAAGATTGATGTGGTCAATGGTTTATACCTTTTATAACTTACTAATATGCTTATAAATTTATCAGAGATAGAAATGAATTTTACCAACTTCATATTGTTGAAAATAAAAGAATATTATTCAGATTAGTGATGTACCCATAGTAATTGAATACATCGTTATTTTATGAATGATTTACATGGTGTTATTACTAATGGAGAGGTTGAGTTTACTATTGAGTTCATAGCTGATTCAAAGCCCATTTCTAAACCCCCTTATTGAATGGTTCAAGTGTAACATTTAGAGTTAAAAAGGAAGGTGTAGAAGATATAAATAAATGTTTCATCAAACCTAGAATGTCACCATGGGGTATTCATTTCTAGCTTGTTAGAAATAAATATCGCTAAATGAAACATTCCATTGATTACAGAGCCCTGAATAACATCACTATTGATAAAAAGTATCATTTTCATCATATCTATATTTTTATTATTATCTCAATTGAGGGCTATTTTTTTAATATTTGACCAGAGGTTAGGTTTTCATCAGTTTAATGTGAAGGAAGATAACATTATGAAGACTGTTTTTGATCTATATAGGGCTACTATGATTTTTTAGTCATTCTTTTAGGGTTATATAATGAACCTATTTTATTAATGGGCCTTATGAATATATTTTTTCATGAGTTCATCTATAAGATTGTGGTTGGGTTTATTGATTAAATTTTAGTATTTTCAAATATCCAAGAGGAAAATGAAATTCATCTAATGTTATTTTGACAAACCAAAAAATAAAAGATATTATATGGTAAATTTACCATGTTTAAATTTTGGTTATTGTAAATTTCATTACATGTTAACATTATTTATAAATATAGAATAATTGTTGATTATACTAAATAAAATGTTGTTTAATAATGTCCATGACCCCAAAATATCACTTCTATTTTTAGTTTTATTGGATTACCAAGTTACTATAGGAAGTTTGTAGAATAAATTTCTCTATTTCAAGAAAAATGACTAAGTTAACTCAAAAAGGAGTTAAGTTTATATGAAAAAAATAATGACATTTTTTTCATGAACATAAAATAAGATTTTTGAATGCTTCAATTTTTTATATGCCTTCCAGAAATAGTAAAGTTGTCATCTACACTGATTCTTCATTGAAAGGACTTGGTTGTGTCCAAATGAAGAATGGCAAGATAATTTCTCAGTATTACCATTAGTTTAAACCTCATTATTTTAATTAACATACACATGATTTGTATTTAGTTGTTATTGTTTTATCTATAAAATTTTTGTGCAAATTTTATGGAGTAAAGTGTGAAATATATATTGATAAAAAACTATTTAAGTATATATTCATATAGAAATAATTGAACACGAGACAAAGAAGATGGAAGAAATGATTCAAATATTATGATTACATTTTTTCTTATCATATTGGAAAATAAAATAAGGTGGATAATGATTTAAGTTGAAAAATTAATTCTATATTTACCATGTTACATATAGAAATGTCCCTTTGGTTAATAATTTGATGGATTTTGGAATAGATGTTATGGATACAGGGACACACCTTGTTTTCTTTTTGGTTTAAGTGATGTCTATATTGATAGAAATAATAAAGAGGGATTAGAAGATGGATCAATATTTTCAAGAAAAAGTGTAATTTTTTGAGAATGATAATTTTCATTATTTTAATATTGATGAATAAAGTGTTTTACAATTTGGAAAAATATCATGTGTGCAATGTTATTTGTAGGTTAAGAAATAATTTTTGAAAGAAGCTCATAGCTCCCCATTTTCCATTCATCTGGGAATCACAATGAAGTAAAGAGAGCTTCGATTGTATTAATGGTGGGATGGAATGAAAAGAGGCATTTCTAACATTACCATGAAATGTTGTAATTGTCAACAGTTTAATGAAGATAGGCCATTATTGAAGGGGATACATCATCCTTTTTTAGTACTAGAGTGTACTTAAGAAAAAAATATTAATGGAATTCATGGTATGACTTCTAATGACTTCTCAGGGTAATAATTTTATTTGGGTAATTGTTGATTTATTAAGTAAATCTACACATTATAATCCCATTCTTAATATAAGGTCTTTAGAAAATATTTTTAGACTCTATCTAAAATATATTATAAAATTAGATGGATTTCCACTCTCCATTGTATCAGAACCCTAGAATGACATTCAATTATTATAAATGTCATCAGAAGTTTTTGGGTACTAAATTAAATTTCATTATAACTTTTTATCCTAAATCTGATGGGCAGTATAAGAATACGATTGAACAATTGGAATACATATTTAATTCATTTCCAATAGATTTATTGGGAATTTTGGATCAATATTTTTTTGGGATAAGTTTCCGTGTAATGAAAATTTTCATTCGAGTATACAAATGCCACCATTTGATTCTTTATATGGATAATGGTGTTGGAATTAAACTTTTTAGGATGATGTTGGAGAAACAAAGTTGATGGGACAAGAGTTAGTATTGAAAATGGTAGAAATAATTTAGGTGATTCAGTGGAACATGAGGGAAGCTAAGAGAATGTAAAACTTTTATGTACATCACCATAAGAAAAAATAATTCTTTCTAGTTAGGTGATCATGTCTTTATCAAGGGTTATCTATGGAATTTGTGAAGCATTCTAGTAAGAAGGGAAATGTGAGGCCACAGTTCATTTGATAATATGAGATCATGGGGAAAGTTGGATCAGATTACTATAAATTAGATTTACCTAAAACATTATCACTAGTGCATAAAATATTTTATGATTCAATTTTATGGACATTTGTACCAGATTCATCTTGTGTTTTGATCCCTGATGTAGTTCAGCTTGAAGAGATTCATTCTTATGAGGAACAACGAGTTCATTTTCAGGGCTACATAAGACAAGAGTTGTATAATAAGTTGATTCAGAATTTTATGATTTTATGGAGAAACCATATTCTAATAAGGGAGACATGGGAATCAAAAAATTCTATGATGTAAAAATAACCCCACTTATTTGATAAGTCAATAACATTATGAGGGTAAAAATATAAAAAAGAGGGACGAATGTAACATCCTTGATAAATATTGTATAATACTATTAAATAGTAATTAATACTTATGAATTATATTTTAATTTTACCTTTAAAGTGATTATACTACCAATAGTGTACCGACCCATAAAAATGTGTTCTTCGAAATCTTATGGTGAAAACAAGACTTACATATACCGAACAATAATATAATATTAATATTATTATTTTAAGTTGTAGCTATTACTTATAAGTTATATTGTTGGTAGTTAATATATACAACTATATTATGATAATAATTGTTTATAAATGTTTTTAAATTCAACCAATAAATTCTATATGGATAATACAAGAATAAATACAGTTTTATTCTAAAAACACTATTATTTCTAAAAAGCAGTTTTACAACCTCTTGAGGCACACCAATTATAATTTTTTTAATGTTTTTAATGTTTTTATGAAAAAATAATATTCTCCTATGAATCTGAAATATCAATACTTACTTTTTCTGAATTTATAGTATTTTGCAAGAACATTCCTAATTTGATGAATTGTGAATAATACTGAATTATAGTTTAAAACTAAATTTTCATCCAATTTATTAATATAGTAAAAATTTTATTTTTATTGGTTTTAATTTATAATTAGATATTTTTTATATAAGTTAAACCGATTTAGGTAATTTTAAACAAATTTTCATTATACTGAGATATAAAAAAATAGCATACTTTTGAATATTTTTACATTAATAACCTACTTTATCCCCGTCTATGTGGGATTAATTTTAAATTAATTTTTAAAAGATATGTAATTTGATTTTTTAAAATGGATTATATATATTTAATGAGAATATTATGTAGTGTATAATATGGTCTAGTTATTTTTTACAATAAATATTAGTTAATTAAATTAAAATTAATTACAATGATTAGGGTAAAATGTGGTTATTTACCGATTAAACATTTATCTTAAGAGCATAAATGCCAAAAAATGAGTAAAATACTCATTTTATTGTCTTGATTCAATGATATCTCATATTTAATATAATTTTAATCATTATTGGAGGAACATGAGGTAAGGTTAACCTGTCAATTTTGTTTGTAATTTTATATTTATAAGAATGACACTCCACATCCACTATAAAAAGGAATTCGCCCTCTACACATATTCACACCTCTCAAACCCTTTAGATCAACAACCCCTACCCAAATAATCTCCCAAAATCTCCCCCATCACCCTATAGGCAAATCATTGGGCATAAATCCAACCAAGGAATCCATTTGGTGCCAACCAAAAGGAGTTACGTAAAAAAGAGGAAACATTCTCTAGTGAACATTTATAGTTTATTTATAACTCCACCAATTCATTTATAATAATTAGAGTGTTATATAATAACAAAAGGATCTTAAAAATACTTATATGTTGTTATTTTATGTTTTAGACAAACACCTTGTCGGGAACCAACCCGAGTCGGCCCTGAATCGAACACCCAAGCTAGCCCACAGAATGGCCTAAAGGGAATTCCTATTCCCCATGGGATGGAATCTTGTATCAGGAATCAAGGTAAAACCATATTGAATTATTTGGACCATGAAAAAAGATAAAAAATAACAAAAAATAAAACTGAATAATAAAAATAAGTGCACACAGAGGCAACACAAATAAACATCCACACGTACCTCCATTTATCATCATGGGTCACCACTAAAAATGGAATGAAGCTTGCCCAAAACAAAATGTGAAACTGTGAGAGCCTAAAATTCAAAACATAAAGTAGGTGTGATTACTTATATTATCTGTAGGAAATCCAAAAATAAACCATTTAGTCCAATAATTTTCATTTCCGAAAAACTTACCATTAATGAAATTTTGAAAATACAATTATAAAAAAAGTGTTTTCATAATTTTGATAAATAACAATATTTTAAATCCATTTATAATCATTGAACACCAAATTTCCATTTATAAAAACAAAATACTATTTGAAAACCCCCCAAAATGGACCATACATGGTTATACAGAAATGTAAACAATCAGTGTGAACAAGAATATAAATAATTAAGTATGTTAGAAAGTTGAAATAAAAAGTAACCATGAGAGATCCTAAACATCTATAGAAGACCCTTGGATGCACTCAGTTCAGAATCACCTATCGATGTATGGTGAAGCCCCTATGTCAATAACCAACTAGATGCCCTCATCTAGCCAATCTAGTGTAACATCCCACCAAGACTAACTATTATCTTGGGGGTACCAACCCATCAAATCAGGATTTGTTTTCAAAATCCACTCGATCCTCTAAAATTCTCCAAGATACCAATGGTAAATATATATTAACAATGTACGTAGGAGGCCCTCGCACGTGTAACTAACCTTACCTTCCATCAGCACACTTAACTACACCAATCATGGACACTCTATATGATAACACATAATGGGATATCCCACATATAAAAATTCCCAATATGTACATATTTCACATCGTTGAAGGTTCCAAATGGGATGCTACATCACTTAAGCATCAAAAACTTTCTTAAAAAACATGCTTGTTTCTTACCGGTCCTTTAGCTTTACATAACCAATGTGTTTACAATAAAAACATAAAAACTATTTCCAAAACAATATCAAACACCACTTTTATATTTAGAGTTCAAAATGGGCCTTTAAGTTCCCAAACCAATACATTTCCATAAAAACCATTCCAAACATTGGGAAAGTATTAAATCCTACAAGACATGCCAAATGACCCCTTAAGCCCAATATTTACCCAAACACAATACAATTGACAAATGGACATACCCCATTAATATTTCTTTCAAAATAACTTTTATAAATCACACAATGGAAGAAACATCATTTAAAAACAAAAATCAATTTAAAAGAACCAAGGTTTAGGGAGGAAACTGATTTTCAACTACGACCTTCATTTGAGGGAACATATATGTGTGCACCTTGTGAACCCATGGATATGAAAAAATTTAATTTAATACTAAGAGTGAACAATAAAAAATTTCAACCCATTATTAAGAACATCACTCGACATAAAACTAATATAATAACCCACACAATACCAAATCCACTAACAATTGTTTCAAAATGAAAGATCATTTCCAAAACATTTTTATCACAATCCTAAAGCCAAAAATATCATCAAATAACACATAAAAATAAAAACTCACAATTCAGAAATACTACTCTAACAAAAATAAGGCTAAATATTACATAAATACTCCATTTCACTTTAACGAAATATATTGAATTTCAACAAACATCAATGGTGCACCTGAACCTAGACATATTTCATCAATTGATTTGAAAACCAATTTTTAACAATTTCAATCATTTCCAAAAAACAATTTAAGCTAAAAAAGAACCATAGTGGTGTGAATCATGTTAATAAATTAATTAAAGTTCAATGAATCAAAGGATGTTCATAGGGAAGTAGAAGTATAGAGATGCTTACCTCAAGAAGACCATGCAACACTTGGAATTCGACACTTTCTAACCCAAGAATCCATCCACTCACATGCACATACTTCCATATATATTTATGTATACATTTTACCTAATACACGTATTCTCTATGTCATGTGGGAATATGTACATGGAGGATATTCACATATAAAATAAATACACCTTCGTATATGCCATCGAGTCTTCCAAAGGCATCATAATAACTACACATAATAACTGAGACACTTAAACATCATAAGATTCTCAAATTAAGGTAGGGAAAACCTAAATAGGGTTTAAATGCATACATCAAATAGTGGAGAGGGAAGAAAAACAAGCCAAACAACCTTTCCTTCAGTGGAGGTTACCAGAAAAAAGAGCAACACATCCCATGAGTCCATTTGAACAACCCCAAAACTATTGAATTGGAGAAGAAACATCAACACTGGCTTAGGGTTTCGGCCGATCAGAATTTGGGTAACAGGGAAGCCAAAATGGTTGAAGTGAAAGTGGAAACACACAGATATAAGGATTTACCTTATAAATTGAGATGAAATTTGCAATCGAATCAAGATAAACTAACACACTGAGAAGGAGCTGGAGGAGGGGGTTTTATTGAACCTCAAAGAGGAGGGAGAATGGGATGAGAAAAGAGGGAGGTGCCACCTGAGGGAGCAACATAGGAGTGGAGAGCCTCCTAGATAGGGTGGTTATATCGCATAGGGGGGAAGGTTAGGTGTTGGTGTGCTAGGGGGAGGGTGAAGGGGAGAAAAACGGGATTTTCTACATGGTCGTTAGGGAAGAACCCAAAAAAACAATCCATTTAATCTTTTAAAAACAATTATAACAAAAAATTAATTATTATGATAATAGTAAGTATAATAATAATAATAATATTTATAATAATAATAATATTTATAATATTAATAAAAAAAATAAGAACATAATTATAATAACAATAATTTCATATTAATATAAATTATAATAACTGTAATAATAATAACTTGATAATAATATTATAAAAATATTTTTATTATTATTATCATTATTATTAATAATAATTTTTGGTTTACATTATTCACATTTAATTTTATTTTCATTAACTTTTATTCATTAATTATTATTTTATTTTTTAGACTCCACACAGCCTCCATGGCCTATTAGACTGTTTGCCTCATGTACATAGGCTAAAAACTCATCTGAATGTTTTAAAATTTAAAAATGTTTCTCGGGTCTCAGCCTGAACCAAAAATGAAAATATCCATGACCATGTAATGAATATGATAAGTTTGTTTCCAATCTCATGGTGTAATAATTCTCCCCACCACATACACATTATGCACTCATAAATATACCATGTCATAAGGTTACCAATGCATAAGCCCATGCCTGGATAGAACCAAGGGGGAAATCGCAAACCGTATATTGACTCTTTACACCACAATTCACACCCAATTGGTCCTGAAGAAACTGTGACATAAAACAAGCCAAGCACACATGAGGGTTCTCCTCAACTCAAGAACTTGAATAAAATAGAAACATCAAAACCCAAACATACCACTCTGGAGAGGGGGCCCACACGGGAACTCCCAACATAAACTTACCTGATTTCAACACATGAGAAGAACAATCTTGCTGAGTCTTAAAATAAAGACCACTATAATGCTACCTGGTATACTGGAGATCTAGAACAAGGAACACCCTATTACAACCCAACCGGAAATAAGAATTTACCAAACCAATCTTAAACTCCAAGCACAATCACATACAAATTCCATAGCATGAGTAAAACAACCCCTCCACTAAAACTTGTAACTCTATACCCACACAACATTTGGGAAAAATCGTGAGTAGAATATATCCTAGGCACCAAATCCGAAATTCAGTTCATCAATTCCATAAAAAACATCTCCAAACGAGCAAAACTAAACCGAGATCAATCCACAATAGGGTTAAACACGGTCATGGAAAACAAAAGAATCTAAATTCCACAATCAGATAACAAGAATACTTGAATTAAAATAGAACAAGTTCAACACACTTCTTAAGTATAAGAGGAAATTATAAAAATAATAAGATAAATTATTAGAAAAAAATGAATATCACCATCCTAACACGGAAAAAAACACAGACTGAGGTTCCACACACCCCTGGAAACTTTTGACTATGTTAAACCATCACCCCAAGACCTATGACTGGGGCTATAATGGTTGAAGAATCTCCTAGCTCATAGTCAGGCACTAGAATCATCCATTCACGATTCCTTATTCATGCGAATATTATTACAAAACATATCCAGATGACCTAGATCGCTATAATGATGGCACATATTCTGAGGGATATGATAAGATGGATAAGAAGTCCTGAAGTGGCCATAATAGTGGCACAAAACCGAAAGGTATGACTAAATGGTATCCATAACCAACGAGGATTAATCCTTAGGAATATATTCCTTAGTCATCCGCTACTTTCCAGATGTGAAACCATTAGAAATGACGAGACGAACTAGATTACCAACCATATTCCCTCCAAGAACCAACTCATCCTGAAATGTTTCATCCACCAGCTTCTCAAAAAACAAAGGTACATAAAAGAAAATACCTTCTCCTTGATCTATAGACAAAGACTCCAAATTAAAAGAGAAGTATTCACCAGATCCCGTAAAACAACCTCTATATAAAAGGAAGACATTTCCTTCAAACAGTCAACATAGGACGTCACTATGGGTTGGACTTGTTGAATACTCTTGAGATATTCCCTTTTCATCACCTTCACCTATTAAGGTAAGAAACATTGGATGAAGACAAATTTAAAGACATCCCACATCATCCTCACATGAATTGATTGTGGGGGGGAAACTCTCATTCATCTAGAGTTGGACCTTTGAACATACCCAAAATGATATGCACTATGAAATATTCTAGAGTTCCCAATACCCTAAATACAAGCTTGATCTATTCAAGCCACTCTGCTACCTTTAATGGATCTCGATAACAACGATAAAAAAGAAACATTAGAGAAGAAATAGAAACTGGCCATGAATCAGTGGATTCCTTAAGAACCATTCTAGGTTTCATTAATTGAACAACACATAAAAAACAATTTCAAAACTATAATCAAGCCAAAATATAACCGAAAGTTACATCATGAACATAAATAGAAGTCTCCCAAACCAAATACCCACAATCACTACCAGAAATCCATCATTCAATAATCCCAAAAACATTTTGATTTTAAAAACCAATTAATTTCAAATCCACTTTCCAAACAAAAAACCACATTTCACAAAACCAAAACACCATTCCAAAATAGAACAATGTTTTCAAATCCAATTTACACTTTTAGAAATAATTTTAGAAAACAACAATATCTCTTTATTCTCAAACACCCACCCAGGGAATCTAATGAACTGTCGCATGTGTGTCAATTTAATTCTACTTACATCATCCATGAACAAGTTCCCATGCACACATTCTATACATGACCTACACTGTTGCGACATTCCATATATATTAACAAGTGTCGCATATCCCTTTTACTCATAAAATAAAAGAATGCACCAAATATTTTAACAAAAAAATTCCACTAAAACCCATTTTATCAATTTCCAAAACCACTAGGAAAAATCCATTTCCCATTTCAAAAGGTACATTCATTTTTAAAGACACCTTACAAATTAAAACACACACTAAAGAAATAATTTTCTCTCAAAAAATATTTTCATTTTCAAATTAAATTCACACTGAACGAATCCAAAGAAGCCCAAAATTACAAATAACCACCAGAATGAGGGACACTAAGCTATGCTTAACCCAGTGACATGATAGTGAGCCATACCACATGTAAGAATCTACAGATTTTAGAAACTTAAAATATGTTCTTAGACTCCACATGGGTCACTACTACATGTGAAATCAAGTTATAACACCGACATGCCTCCTTTTTTAACCCTTAATCCAATAAAAACAAACAAAAGAAAAGGACTCAATACCCAAAATACCCCTAGTAAATCAGGATTCATCATGAGTAGTGGTGATCAGGATCAAGCCAATAACCTACCCAATGATCCCTAAATGTCTCAATATTCAACTACTAGATACCCCAAAAAACAATAACCTTCCTTTGATACCATATTGTCACGTACCAACCCAGGTCGAACCTAAACGGTTAACTGATCCAGCTAACGGCATGGCCAAAATGGTGTTCCTCATCCCCATGGGCTGACGAATAGTTCTGGGAATGAAGGTAAAACTGTTAGGAAGGACTTTTCCCATGATTAAATGATAAAAAAATAACTAAAATTCAAAATGAACGATAAAAATAAGAGAATACATTGGGAATAAAAAACTACCACATATACATCCTTGTGACCTCGTAGTTCACAGCAAAACACATAATGATTCTCACCCCAAAAGAAATGTAAAACTAGAAGAGTATGAAATTGAAAAGATAAAGTGGGCATGATCACTGGGATGCTTAGTATAAATTTCAATTATAAAAGTAAAAATATAAGAATTTTCATTTCTAGAAAACATTACATTAATTCTAGTTTAAAAATGCAATTATAAAAATTTGGTTTTCACATTTTAGATAAAAAAAATATTTTCCCTCATTTTTAAAACATTTCAAACGTAGTTTCCATTTCCAAAAATAAGGTTTTAAAACTAAATTCCAAAATGAAACATACTAGGTTATGCTGAAAAGTAAACATGATGAGATAGAAAGAATACAAATGTAGAAGGAAGTAAGAAAGAATTTATAAATAGTAATCATGTGTGATCCTAAACATCCCCAGAAGACCTCTAGATACACCCAGTTCAGAACTACCTATCGACATATGGTGAAGCTCCCATGTCTATAACCAACTGACTACCCTCATCTAGCCAATCAAGTGTCATATCCCACCGGTTCTAACTATAATACATGGGGTAGCAACCCACAAATGAGGGTTGATAAGAAAATATCATTAAATCCTATAAAATAATCCCTATAAGACATGGTAATTATACAAAAACTATTTAAGTAAGAGGCCCTGGAACGTGTGACTCAAAGTAACTTCCATAATTAAATTACATACCCCAAACACTAACACCCTATACGATAACCTCTAAAGGGATATCACTCATATAGAGGTCCATATGTATTTATTTATATATACATATTTCATATCATTAATGGTTCCAACCATGCTATTACATCACTTAAGAATATAACACTTTCTTTAAAAAGATATAAGTTCCCAACTGGGCCATTAGCATTACATAATCAAATTTGTTTATCAAAAACACATACAAAATATTCTCAAAACAATATCAAACACCACTTTTATAATCAGATTTCCAAACAAAACATTATGTTCCAAAACTAATACATTTCCATAAAATCCTTTCAAAACGTTGGGAAAACACATAATCATACAAAACATTCCAAACAGACCCTTAAGTCCAATATTTACCCAAACATTCTCCTAGTCACCAAAAGACAAACCCCTTTATGATTTGTTTAAAAAACACTTTTATAAATCACATAAGGGAACCAAAAATATTTAAATCCAAAAAAATTTAAAAGAACCAAGGTTTCAGGAGGAACACAATTTTCATGTTCCATGTTCATTTCAGTACACATCTATGTATACAGCTTGTGCGGCCATGGATGTACCAACATCCAATGTAATACCAAGAGTAACCAAGAAAACATTAGACCACTTTTTCAAGAACATCACTCACCATCAAAGAAAAATAGTAAGATGCATAATAAAAAATGCACTAGTAATTTTAAAACAATCAAAATTACTTTTCAAAAACGTTTTTACCACAATCCTTAATCCAAAATATCACCAAATCAAATACACAATGAAAACCCCGAAATTAAATAATTAAACCCTAAAAAAATAAGGCTAAAAATATCTTAAATAAAAAATTGCACTTTAAATAAGTATGTGAATTTCAACAAACATTAAAGGTTCACATGAATCTTGACATAGTTCATGAATTTCTCTGAAAACATTTTTTTGGAGATTTTGAATCAATTTAAATAAACCATACTATGATAAAAAACATAACCATAGTTGGGTGAATCATGTTAATAAATTTATCAAATGTGACAAGAATAAAAGAATGTTAATCGGAAAAGAGAAGTATGGAGATATCTACCTCAATCAGACCAAGGAGAAGCTTGGAATTTGGCACTTTTTAACTCAAGAAACCATCCACTCACACATGCATACTTCCATTGTAAAGACCCGTAAAATTCAAGGTAAATTTTTTCTTAATTTTCTTTAGAATTTTACAAGAGTGTGGTTTCAGACGGTACCTGATTCCGAGGCCCGGAGTGCCCGGAATCATTTTCCGAAGTTTGGCTCGGGTACGTTCAGTGAACAAACGAGCGGAAATTCCTAACTTTTGATCTGGTGCTCGGAATTGAAATACGAGGGCACCGATGAACTCGCAGCGCCGATATTCGCTTAAGGAAACCTCTTCGGAAGTTGTGTTTGTTGCGGGTTGAAAGTTAGTTTTTGGGTTTTTAGATTAAGTTAAATAAAATTTGTGAAATACAAAATTTTATTTTAACTTGATGTTTTTTTATAAGTTCTTCCAAAGGGAGTTTGGAGTGGGACCCACATCCACTTAACCTCCCTTGGGAGGATTAAGTGAGGTGGGGTCCACACGAAACCCAACCTTCCACCTCCCTTTAACTCTCCTTTTAATTAATGTTTGACAACATAAAGTATTAATTGAGGTGAGTTGTTCAAATTCAAACCTTTGAAATTCATGTGGTAAAGATGTGTAATAATATAAGCTTAAAGCTTATTTTATTCTAGGTTAATTCTTTTACCACCTTGAGAGGAATTTTGGAGCTTCTCCTTATTCTTCTTCTTCTTCAACTCTGACGAAGAACACGAAGAACCTTCGAACTTCGACGAAGAACTCCACGTTCTCGGGAACCGTCTTCCGTGACGACATAACCGCGACATCGACGTTCTTCTTCCGCGACGCTCGACTTCCGCGAATCGTTATCGATCATCGGACCTTCTTCGTCGGCATACGAAGATTCGCCAATGACGTATCTCTTCGGGCGTATCTCTTCGTCAACGGATTTGACGAACTATTATCGCGACGCCCGACCTCTGCGACGTTGTCTTCCGCGGGACGTTGACAAATCTTCGAACCTATACCCAAGGTAGGGGTTGTTGTTTTGTTTATTTATTTATGCTTGTTCGTGGTTCTTGCATGACTAACATAAGGATTTTTATATAAGTGTTATTGTATAACGTGAGGGGGCCGGACCGCATGAACACGGCCGAACCCCCTCCATCGTTCTTGTTGACTTACCTTGCGGGTGGAAACAAGGTGGCGTGGTGCCGTCGCACCATGCGGATAATCGTTCAATTATTTTGCGCGGCGCCGTCGCGCCGCGCCGGGGAAGAATCATCAAGAACGCGACGCCGTCGCACCGCATTGAAGGAAATCAAAGGCGCGGCGGAGGGGCGTGGTGCCGTCGCACCGCGCCGGACGACGAACACCGCGGCCGGTTCCGGGCCGCGGCGGAACGAGAAGACCGGCCGCCGGGCCACCGGCGTCGGAAGCCGAAAAGGGGACCGGATTTTTCCGGTCCCATTGGAGAAAATCGGCCGGCAGTTGGCCGGCCGAAAGGTCAAAGGCCGGGGGAAATAAATTCCCCCGGCCATCTTTAAAACCCTTCTCATTTAAGAGGAGGGCGGTTCCCTTGAGGGGGGGCAGGAGGCCCCCCGGTTTCTTCAAGCCGGCCCCCACGTGGGGGGCCGTTTTTTTTTCAAAGGGCGCGGCATAAAGCCGCGCCGTCTTCCAATCAAGCGGGGGCTTGATTCCTCCCGTGCGCTGCCTCCGTGCGGCGCCAGGCCGCCGCGCCGCCGCGCCGCCGGCTGGCCGGGCCGAGTCTGACCCGGGTCGGGTCGACCCGGTTCGGGCCGACCCAGGGGGGGGGGGTCGGGCCGGGTCGGCCCGGACCCGGACCCCCCCCGTTTCGAATCAGTTTCGGTCTTTTGGCTATAACATGATCCACAGACCTCCGATTGACTAACCGTCTGCGGAAACACGATCCTTGGATAGAGACGGTCGTTTCGGTATATCGCACTCAAGGTTTCGGATTACTTTGAGTTCGGCCGGGTTGGTTCGTTCACGAATCCAACCGGGACTTCGGAGCGGAAACGATCATATCTTGAGCTACGGACGTCTGATTGACGTGTCGTCAGCTGTGTTGTGTTCCTCATAGTGAGACGAATCTTTTGGCATACTCCGCCCGAGGTTTGGACGCAGGTGGAGTACGGTCGGGTTGGTTTTGCCTTAAAAACCAAC
This sequence comes from Viscum album, assembly GCA_963277665.1. NCBI lineage: Eukaryota > Viridiplantae > Streptophyta > Magnoliopsida > Santalales > Viscaceae > Viscum > Viscum album. The sequence continues at coordinate 193,583,773 of OY728126.1, forward strand.
CGGGGACCGGGGACGAAAATGCCAATAACTCTCAGACCGGGCGTCCGATCGACGCACCATCTGTTGCGTTGAGTTTCTGTTGACGATACGGAACTTTTGGATACATCAACTCTGGACTTTGTGACAGTTGATGTATCAGCCTCTCGGCTCGTGGAGCAGACCCTCCGAACGAGCTTGCTGTTTGCGGGAATGCTAGTGCTGGCTGCGACTGTTACTGTGACTACTACTGCTACTACTGCTACTGTGACTGCGACGACGACAATACAGAGATCCTGTGTGGATTCGACGACGACGACTTCAGCACTCAGCGATCCTACGTGGATCAGTGCTACATGTCCTGTGTGGGCCCGATCCTGTGTGGGTTCGATCCTGTGTGGGTCTTTGCGCTCAGCGGTCCTGTGTGAACCAGTGCCTACAGGTCCTACATGGGCCCGATCCTGTGTGGGTCTTTTGCGGGGGTTAGTTACCTATCAATCCTTCATGGGTCCGACGACTTAGATGGATCGGAGATTATCTTTATCGTCTTTCGAAGAAGTATACATGTGTGAGCTGAATCCTATTGCTTTCCTGTGTGGATTGTGTTATGCTATCCTGTGTGGATTACGTTTTGCTTTCCTGTGTGGAATACGTTTACTTTCCTGTGTGGACTGAGTTGTACTTGGGCTCAGAGGTTGGAGCATATTTGAAATTGATGACTTAGGTATATGTATGGGCATATACCTAAGCAGTGTCGGTTATTACTTCGTGATTGTTCCTTTCTTCGTGGTTTATCCTTTGTGGATTTGAGAGACCTTCAGGGGTCTCGGGGTCCCTACTGAGTAGCTTATACTCACCCCTGCACAGGCTTTGCCCGCACTACGTTGTGTTGGTTGCAGACGACGGACAACGTTGACCTTAGCTGAGGCTTGCAGAGCGGGACGGTACCCGGAGGTGGACCACTGGGCGGGACGTGCTCGGAGCGGACGGCGGGACCCGTGGAGCAGAGGAACTATCTGTACCCACCCTTCAGGTGGGATTTCCAGTGGACAGCTCCGTGTAGAGGCTTTTACCTTTCAGTTGATATTTTCCCTTTCGAGTTGTACTTTACTTTCAGTTTGGGTTTGTATACTGGCCCATTTACTTTTCCGCACTTTCAGTTGTACTCTGTTTTTGCTTAGTGTATACTTTCCGCTTGCTTACTCTGTGGTGTTTGTTTACTTTACAAAGGCAATGCCTTCCCTTTTTACCGGGATTTATGCCTTGGTGCTAGTTGCCAGCCCCTGGCCTATGGAAGGCGGGCTTGGGGTAGTCACGGAACGGACCCCGAGGGCGGGTCGTGACAAATTGGTATCAGAGGAGTTCGGTTCTACTGCGAACTCTGATATTTTCTATGTGAAGAAATAAGGTTTAGCGTATTGAGTATGGTTATCAGTCCAGGGAGTCCAGTGTTGGTGCGGCGGTCGACGTATCCGTACACCAGGACCCTGACTTCTGATTTCTGAGTTAATGCATGAAAACATTGATTGCGTGTGTGTTTCAAAGTTTTCTTTGTGATTACTTATATCAGCTCACCAGGTATACTGTTCTGACCGTGGCGCACCTGTTTCCTTTTCAGGATGGCCCCACGACGGCAGCCAGCTAGGGTTCCGAGAGTCGAGCGTGATGACAGCCCACCGAGCGACGAGGCCTCGGTGCAGGGCCCTTTGTCAGCAGTGGCACCGGCGGTAGCTCTACCCGCCGAGCCCCCGATGCTTCCAGCAGCAGCCGCTGACGATGCACGTCGCCTCAGCGCACTTCATGAGTTTCAGCGCCAGCGACCACCCAGGTTTCGCGGGGACACGGATCCCCAGGCAGCAGAGGACTGGCTGGAGGCAGTGGTACGAGTGTTTAGGCTAGTGAGGACACCAGCAGACCTCATGGTGATCCTCGATGCGAGCCTACTACACGCAGCAGCAGGACGATGGTGGAGCTTGATGCTCCAGGTGCACGATGAGGCATCTCTACTTTGGACGGACTTTGAGAGCCTCTTCCGCTCGAAGTTCGTCGCAGCCACCCTTCGTGCGGTGCGTATCCAGGAGCTTCTTCAGCTGCGGTAGGGCAGCATGACGATCGCTCAGTACTCGGCGAGATTTACCGATCTCTCGCGCTACTCGACCGACATGGTACGGGACCCATTCTTCTGGTCCCGGACCTTCGAGCAGGGTTTGAGACACGAGATCAGGGCATCGCTGATCTCCCTCAGCATACCGACTCAGACAGGAGTACTGGAGCGGGCCCTTCTGATCGAGAGCTTCCTTGCTGAGTCTACACCAGCGCAGCGACCCACCGCAGGGCAGCACGTGGCAGAATCATCTACAGCAGGCAGTCGACGGATGAATCAGGGGTCCAGACAGACCAGACCTTCGGGCAGACGACCTCAGGACACTGGCTCAGCAGTGCGGGGCACACAGCGTGGAGCCAGTCTTTCGAGAGGCAGACAGTGCTACTTGTGCGGCGGGCAGGGCGACATGGCTCGTGACTGCCCGACCCGCCGTGCCGAGGAGCAGCAGTCGGTTGAGGGACCACCGAGGCAGAGGCAGAGGGTCGACCGTGGCGGTCCGCAGGGAAGAGGCGGACGAGGCAGAGGAGCTGGACGAGCAGCCGGTGGTGGGCGACGCTTTGAGGCTCTGTCACCACCACCACCAGGAGGTCCACCCCGACCACAGAGAGCTGGCGGGAAGAGACAGGCACACCTCCAGGCAGCAGAGGCCTACGACCACGGCGCACCCAAGATGATTTGAGGTACTATCTGTGTCTATTCCACCCTTGATGCAGTTCTTATAGACACAGGAGCGAGTCACTCTTTCATAGCCGCTGCCATTGTTCGGAGCTCGGAGATTCTGACAGAGCCGTTGGCTCGATCCTTACGGCTAGAGACTCCTACGGGAGCAGACTCGACGATTACGCACTGGTGCCAGTAGTGTGGGCTTACTCTAGGAGGCGAGAGCTTCGGCTGGGATCTTCTTGTAGCAGCGTCGAGGCCTTACGACGTCATCTTGGGCATGGATTGGCTATCTACGGTCCATGCACAGATTGACTGTTTTAGGCGCAAGGTGTGATGTGTACACACCGACGGGAGCAGGTTCACCTTCACCGATGAGAAGGGAGCCTTTGCAGCACAGGATGGACTTCCGCGGAGGAGGGGACAACCCATTACTCATCAGTTAGCTAGCCTCATCCTTGGAGCAGTTTACGTGCGGAGTCCGGGTTTTCCTGCAGTGGTGGATCAGTTTGCAGACGTTTTTCCCGACGACGTTCCAGGACTACCTCCTCGCAGATAGGTAGAATTTTATATTGACTTGTACCGCGGGACAACCCCGATATCCACTCCAGCATATCGGATGGCCCCCGCCGAGCTTCGAGAACTACGGGTATAGTTGGAGGACTTGCAGGGCAAGGGGTTCATCCGACCCAGTGTTTCACCCTGGGCTTCCCCGATTTTGTTCGCCAAGAAGGCGGACGGGAGCTTGAGACTTTGTGTTGACTATCGTCGCCTGAACCAGGTGACAGTGAGGAACAAGTATCCGCTACCGAGGATTGATGACCTCTTCGATCAGCTCAAGGGAGCACGGTGGTTCTCGAAGATAGACCTCAGGTCAGGCTATCATCAGCTCAGAGTCAGAGACGAGGATGTGCAGAAGACGACCTTCAGATGTCGGTATGGCCACTATGAGTTCTTGTTTATGCCTTTCGGTGTAACCAATGCTCCAGCAGTGTTCATGGCTCTCATGAACAGGATCTTTCAGCCATACCTTGATCGGTTTGTCGTGGTCTTCATCGACGACATTCTGATTTACTCTACGATAGAGGAGGAGCACGCCTATCACTTGCGAGTTGTACTAGACACACTCCGAGAGCACCAGCTTTATGGTAAGCTCTCGAAGTGCCAGTTCTGGATATGTGAGGTCCACTTCTTGGGACACGTTATCATTGAGGCGGGAGTTGCAGTGGATCCCGCGATGTTTGAGGCTGTGTTAGCATGGGAGCCACCCAGGAGCGTGACTGAGGTTCGGAGTTTCTTGGGACTAGCTAGATACTATCAGAGATTCGTGCCAGACTTCTCAAGAGTTGCGGCACCACTCACATCTTTGACGAAGAAGGGGAAACCCTTCGTATGGTCAGACTGATGTCAGCAGAGCTTCCAGGAGCTGAGACAGAGATTGACCAGCGCACCTATCTTGAGGTTGCCTGAAGAGGGAGTAGGGTACTTAGTTTACTGCGATGCATCAGGGACCGGACTCGGATGTGTTCTGATGCAGGAGCGGGCAGTGATCGCCTATAGATCACGTTAGTTGAGGCCGCATGAGCAGAACTACGCTACCCATGACCTGGAGTTAGCAGCAGTGGTCTTCGCTCTGAAGACATGGCGACACTACCTGATGGGCGAGCACTTTACAGTCTTTTCCGATCATCAGAGTCTCAGGTATATCTTCTCGCATAAGGACCTGAACCTGAGACAGAGGCAATGGCTCGAGTTCCTCCAGTACTATGACTTTGAGATAGTCTATACTCCTGGGAAGGGGAACGTAGTAGCCGATGCCCTTAGCAGGAGGATGGTCATTCAGCTACTTGAGGAGGCGACGGAGCAGCTAGCCTCTTTGCAGATATCCTTCGTGGATAGAGATGGAGAAGCCTTCCTCCAGTCTCTCACAGTCACCCCTCCACTACTACAGCGGGTCAGGGAGGCACAGCGTGAGGACGCTGACTGTGAGACACGGCGTGCACAGATATCCTCGGGACAGGCACCTGATGGTTTCTCCCTTGGAGAAGAGCACGACATCCTTTTCAGAGGACGTACCATGGTACCAGTCGCTTTGCGAGAGGAAGTGCTGAGAGAGTTTCACACTTCTCCTTTGGCGGTACATCCTGGAGTGGCAAAGATGTACCAGGACCTCAGACGATAGCACTGGTTGCCGAGCATGAAGAAGGCGGTAGCAGAGTTCGTTTCTCGATGCCTCACATGCCAACAGGTGAAGGCAGAGCATCAGGTACCAGCAGGCTTGGTACATCCCTTGGAGGTTCTGGAGTGGAAGTGGGACGGCATATCTATGGACTTCGTGACTGGACTTCCACGCACTTCCAGAGGTCACGACTCCATTTGGGTGATTGTTGACCGACTCACAAAGTCGGCACATTTCTTACCCATCAGAGAGCAGGGCTCAGTGGAGAGCATGGGACGTCTCTACGTTCATGAGATTGTGCGGCTCCACGGCGTGCCATCATCTATCATATCCGATCGAGATGCCCGCTTTACTTCCCGGCTTTGGAAGGGGTTACAGGAGGCGTTCAGGATGCAGCTACGTCTGAGCATAGCCTTTCACCCTCATACGGATGGGAAGACGGAGAGGACCATTCAGACTCTCGAGTACATGATCCGCGCATGTGTTCTCAACTTTGGTCGTAGCTGGGAGGACCACCTACCCTTGGTGGAGTTTGCGTACAACAACAGCTACCACTCCACCATCGGGATGGCACCGTACGAGGCGTTGTACGGCCGACCTTGTAGATCTCCTTTGTGCTGGACAGACCCTAAGGAGTCAGCACTTGTGGGACCGGAGATGGTCCAGGCCACGACAGAGAAGGTCCAGGTCATCCAGGAGTGGATGAGGACAGCTCAGAGCCGGCAGAAGTCATACGCTGACAGGAGGCAGAGGCCACTGGAGTTCGAGGATGGCGACCACGTCTTCTTGCGGGTCTCACCTCGACATGGTATTCAGAGATTTGGCCGAGGCGGCAAGTTATCTCCGCGCTTCATCGGACCCTTCCAGGTCCTTAGCAGGATTGGTGAGGTGGCTTATCACCTGGCTCTACCACCTCAGTTGCACCGGGTGCACGACGTCTTCCACGTGTCTCAGCTGAGGAGATACGTGCACGACCCGACGCACATCATTGATCATGGGGAGCTTGAAGTTGACGATGGGGCGACTTTTACGGAGGTCCCGGTGGAGATAGAGGATCGACAAAAGTGGGTCCTGCGTGGGCGATCGATTCCTCTTGTGTGCATCAGATGACAACACGGGAATCTCCAAGAGAGCACATGGGAGCGGGAGGCTCAGATGTGTGCTCATTACCCTCATTTGTTTCCCTAGTTTTTGATGTATCATTACGGGGACGTAAAGCCCTGAGGTGGGAGTAATGTAAAGACCCGTAAAATTCAAGGGAAATTTTTTCTTAATTTTCTTTAGAATTTTACAAGAGTGCAGTTTCAGATGGCACCTGATTCCGAGGCCCGGAGTGCCCGGAATCATTTTCCGAAGATTGGCTCGGGTACGTTCAGTGAACGAACGAGCATGAATTCCTAACTTTTGATCCGGTGCTCGGAATTGAAATCTGATGGCACCATTGAACTCGCAGCGCCGATATTCGCTTAAGGAAACCTCTTCGAAAGTTGCGTTTGTTGCGGGTTGAAAGTTAGTTTTTGGGTTTTTAGATTAAGTTAAATAAAATTTGTGAAATACAAAATTTTATTTTAACTTGATGTTTTTTTATAAGTTCTTCCAAAGGGATTTGCGAGTGGGACCCACATCCACTTAACCTCCCTTGGGAGGATTAAGTGAGGTGGGTCCCACACGAAACCCAACCTTCCACCTCCCTTTAACTCTCCTTTTAATTAATGTTTGACAACTTAAAGTATTAATTGAGGTGAGTTGTTCAAATTCAAACCTTTGAAATTCATGTGGTAAAGTTGTGTAATAATATAAGGTTAAAGCTTATTTTATTCTAGGTTAATTCTTTTACCACCTTGAGAGGAATTTTGGAGCTTCTCCTTATTCTTCTTCTTCTTCAACTCTGACGAAGAACACGAAGAACCTTCGAACATCGACGAAGAACTCCACGTTCTCGGGAACCGTCTTCCATGACGACATAACTGCGACATCGACGTTCTTCTTCCGCGACGCTCGACTTCCGCGAATCGTTATCGATCATCGGACCTTCTTCGTCGGCATACGAAGATTCGCCAACGACGTATCTCTTCGGGCGTATCTCTTCGTCAACGGATTTGACGAACGACTACCGCGACGCCCGACCTCCGCGACGTTGTCTTCCGCGGGACGTTGACAAATCTTCGAACCTATACCCAAGGTAGGGGTTGTTGTTTTGTTTATTTATTTATCCTTGTTCGTGGTTCTTGCATGACTAACATAAGGATTTTTATATAAGTGTTATTTTATAACGTGAGGGGGCCGGACCGCATGAACACGGCCGAACCCCCTCCATCGTTCTTGTTGACTTACCTTGCGGGTGGAAACAAGGTGGCGTGGTGCCGTCGCACCACGCGGATAATCGTTCAATTATTTTGTGTGGCGCCGTCGCGCCGCGCCGGGGAAGAATTATCAAGAACGCGACGCCGTCGGGCCGCGTTGAAGGAAATCAAAGGCGCGGCGGAGGGGCGCGGTGCCGTCGCACCGCGCCGGACGACAAACACCGCGGCCGGTTCCGGGCCGCGGCGGAACGAGAAGACTGGCGGTCGGGCCGCCGGCGTCGGAAGCCGAAAAGGGGAACGGATTTTTCCGGTCCCGTTGGAGAAAACCGGCCGGCAGTTGGCTGGCCGGAAGGTCAAAGTTCGGGGGAAATAAATTCCCCCGGCCAGCTTTAAAACCCTCCTCATTTAAGAGGAGGGCGGTTCCCTTGAGGGGGTGCAGGAGGCCCCCCGGTTTCTTCAAGACGGCCCCCACGTGGGGGGCCGTTTTTTTTTTCAAAGGGCGCGGCAAAAAGCCGCGCCGTCTTCCAATCAAGCGGGGGCTTGATTCCCCCCGCGCGGTGCCTCCGTGCGGCGCCAGGCCGCCGCGCCGCCGCGCCGCCGGCCGGCCGGTCCGGGTCGGACCCGGGTCGGGTCGACCCGGTTCGGGTCGAGCCGGTTCGGGCCGACCCAGGGGGGGTCGGGCCGGGTCGGCTCGGACCCGGACCCCCCCGTATCGAATCATTTTCGGTCTTTTGGCCATAACATGAGCCACGGACCTCCGATTGACGAACCGTCTACGGCAACGCGATCCTTGGATCGCGACGGTCATTTCGGTATATCGCACTCAAGGTTTCGGATTACTTTGAGTTCGGCCGGGTTGGTTCGTTCACGAAACCAACCGGGCCTTCGGAGCGGAAACGCTCATATCTTGAGCTACGGACGTCCGATTGACGTGCCGTCAGCTGTGTTGTGTTACTCTTAGTGAGATGAATCTTTTGGCATACTCCGCCCGAGGTTTGGACGCAAGTGGAGTACGGTCGGGTTGGTTTTGCCTTAAAAACCAACCGGGCCCCGGGGACGAAAATGCCAATAACTCTCAGACCGGGCGTCCGATCGACGCGCCGTCTGTTGCGTTGAGTTTCTGTTGACGATACGGAACTTTTGGATACATCAACTCTGTACTTTGTGAATGTTGATGTATCAGCCTCTCGGCTCGTGGAGCGGACCCTCCGAACGAGCTTGCTGTGTGCGGGAACCCTAGTGCTGGCTGCGACTGTTACTGTGACTACTACTGCTACTACTGCTATTGTGACTGCGACGACGACAGTACAGAGATCCTGTGTGGATTTGACGACAACGACTTCAGCACTCAGCGATCCTACGTGGATCAGTGCTACAGGTCCTATGTGGGCCCGATCCTGTGTGGGTCCGATCCTGTGTGGGTCTTTGCGCTCAGCGGTCCTGTGTGAACCAGCGCCTACAGGTCCTACGTGGGCCCGATCCTCTGTGGGACTTTTGCGGGGGTTAGTTACCTATCGATCCTTCGTGGGTCCGACAAATTAGATGGATCAGAGATCATCTTTATCGTCTTTCGAAGAAGTATACCTGTGTGAGCTGAATCATATTGCTTTCCTGTGTGGATTGTGTTATGCTATCCTGTGTGGATTACGTTTTTCTTTCCTGTGTGGAATACGTTTACTTTCCTGTGTGGACTGAGTTGTACTTGGGCTCGGAGGTTGGAGCGTATTTGAAATTGATGACTTAGGTATATGTATGGGAATATACCTAAGCAGTGTCGGTTATTACTTCGTGATTGTTCCTTTCTTCGTGGTTTATCCTTTGTGGATTTGAGAGACCTTCAGGGGTCTCGGGGTCCCTAATGAGTAGCTTATACTCACCCCTGCACGGGCTTTTCCCGCACTACGTTGTGCTGGTTGCAGACGACGGACAGCGTTGACCATAGCTGAGGCTTGTAGAGCGGGACGATACCTGGAGGTGGAACACTGGGCGGGACGTGCTCGGAGCGGACGGCGGGACCCGTGTAGCAGAGGAACTATCTGTACCCACCCTTCAGGTGGGATTTCTAGTGGACAGCTCGGTGTAGCGGCTTTTACCTTTCAGTTGCTGTTTTCCCTTTCGAGTTGTACTTTACTTTCAGTTTGGGTTTGTATACTGGCCCATTTACTTTTCCGCACTTTCAGTTGTACTCTATTTTTTCTTAGTGTTTACTTTCCGCTTGCTTACTCTGTGGTGTTTGTTTACATTACAAAGGCAATGCCTTCCCTTTTTACCGGGATTTACGCCTTGGTGCTAGTCGCCAGCCCCTGGCCTATGGAAGGCGGGCTTGGGGTAGTCACGGCACGGACCCCGAGGGCGGGTCGTGACATCCATATATAATTATGTATACCCTTTTACAAATAATCATATTACCCACTCCATGAGGGAATACACACTTAGAATATATACACATTTATATATATATAACTTTTTATATGGATGTGAGTCTTCCAAAGTCACCGAAATCAATACACATACTAACTTGGACCCCTAAACATCATAATATCCTCAAATTAAGGTTGAGAAAAGCAAAATAGGTTTTAAAAACATACCTTAAATGATGAAGGGGGGAAAGAAACAAACCAAACCACCTCTCTGTCAATGGTGGTTACCGAAACATGGCCCAATGCAAACTGTTAGGCCATTTTCACAACCATAGAACTAAAGAATAGTTGAAAACACAAAAAACACTAGATTAGGGTTTTGCTGGAATAGAATCTAGGAAAACGGGATCCAAAACTACCAAATAGAGAGTGGAATATAGAGATAAGGCCTTACCTCATCGATTCAGATGACATCCACAATGGAATTCGGATAAACCAACACATATAGAGGTAGCTGGAGGGGGGTGGTCACGTAAGGCAACAAAGGGGAGGGGGGAAAGTTCACCCGAGGAGGTAGGCACCACTGGACGGAGTGCCAAGGGAGAGGAGATCCACTATGAGGGTGTGGTGGCCTCACATAGCAGATAAGTAGAGGGGCTAGTGCTTGAGGTGGGAGGGATAAGGGGAGAATAGGGGGTGCACTTCTTGGGGGTGATGAAGACGCCATAAAAAAATTAGAACCCTAAAAAATTATTATAATAATAATTATAATAATCATACCAATAATAAAAATATTTATAATAATAATAATAATTACATAATAATAATAAATATCATAATAATAATAACATAATAATAGTAATATCATACTTTCATTATTATTATCATTATTATTAAACATTATTTTACATTTATTTTGTTAACATTTTATTTAATTTTTATTTAATTATATTCTGTATTTTTTTTTATTTTTAGACATAGAGAAGGTCGAATGGTCTGCCAGGAGGTGTGCCAACTATATGTAGGCCAAAAACTCATTCAAAAGTTTTAACGTCTCAAAAATTTAACATGTACCTCGTCCCGATCCCCAAATGGAAAGATCGAAGAAAATGAAGTGAATAAAATAATAGTGATTCCATGGATGAAGTCTTACACACCTACAAAAAATTCCATCAAATGGGAATCAAAATTATTGTTCGTGTACGGTGAACTACCGCCTTGTAAACTATGTCTCTTTTTTCCATTACCACCTATTATTATGGGTAATTGTGATTAAAATAGTATTTTTGTAAGCCATATATGATATTTTGTTGTCATAATACTTTTTAAATTTTTGTATAACACATTTATTCATGATTTACACTTTTTTGTAAATATGATAACATCATTTGTGTACATGTGGACTACCGCCTCCTCAAAGCGATATGATATGTTAACACATTACAAGTAATATTTTATTTATGAGTTTAATTAAATCTAGGTGACCCTGGATCAAATTTAGGTGGAGGTATATTATGGGGGGAACTGTAGTAGTATTTTAGCAGCTACGATAACAGTAATGTAGTAGGTATTGTAGTGGACTATAACAGTACTGTAGTGGGAAATTTAAAAGGTATTGTTTTGCACTGTAGTAGCCGATTCTATTCCCTTATTTGGGCCTTCAGTCCACTGATTTGGTTCTCAAGTCCTTTAAGACCTTTAGGCCACCTCAAGGCCTTCGGGCCACCTTATGTTCTAAAGTAAACCAGAAAACATACAAGGAAAAATCTCTAGAAGGAGGATGATCAAGGATCATTCACCATAGAAGAAGCTAAATAAATTTCAAGAATTAGAGGGTATGACACCTGCAATCGGGATAATCCTGTGGATGCATGGGAAAGCCTGGCCAAACATCTATGTGAAGGTGGAGATATGATTTCACGATGAAGATGCTGGGGAAGAGAAGTTCCAAGTAGTTAGTCTAAGTTGTGAGTAATGTTTCAATCCCACATGCAATGAATTATTTAAGGCCTAAGGTCCATGTAATACTTACTCCTACGGGCCTTGTAAGGGTTCCTCCTCACCCCATGAAAGGTGGATTATCAAAATCTATAAATAATGAAGGCCTTCAGGCCATTGGAGTGGGAGTAAATAATATAAAATAAATATTATATTAATTAATGAATTATGTTTCTTTAAATATAATATATAAATTTCTTTTACATTTTTTCACACACTAAATAGACTAATAATGTTGTGTCTGGACGTGTAGACTACCGCCTCCTCAACAGGATGTGATTCCTTTTACATCAAAATAATTTTATATATAAGTATACAAGATTAAATAATATGTTATTTATGATATAATAACCATTTTTAGGATAAATGTAACTTATCTCCTTTCCATAATGATTGTTGAAAAATGGTAGCATTACTCCTATGTACATATGGCCTAGAGTCTTCATGATTGTAACATTGGATCAATTTTCATAACCCTCATTAATGATTGGTTTTGAAAATATAATTGATTTATAAATATGATTATTATTTCTTGATTATTATTATGGAAAAGTTTATATAATGACCCATTTGACCATAGTTGAAATACCAAAGTCATTTTTAACACATAAACGGATTAATGATAAATCTCCCAATGTAAACTTCATTGATTGTGTAGTTGTTTAAAAATTTGTAAAAACTAAAATAAAATTAATGATTATCTTGATAAATGTTCGGAAATATGTAATATACATATATTATTTAGGATGATAAAGACAAATATGACAATTCAGACTCAAGGAAATGGATTTCCTCTTAATCTCCTTTCATTGAGGCATTTATTGATTCTATGCACATTCATTATTTTATAAGGTTTGTATAAAAACCGTATGACAATAGATATACAATTTTTTTCCATTATCATGTCATTTAACGTTTTTAAAATTTTAATCTTTCATTAACCTTATCATTTAAACATTTATTGTGATATGTGAATCATTAAATGTTTAAGGATTTAATTTTCATATATTTTCCTCTATGTAAATATTCGGGATATTATTTTATATATTTATTTGTATAAAGAGATTAGAAATTAATTTTTATGTATATGTTTAATTACATTCATTTTTTGTAATGGAATATTTTTACATGTTTTATAATTACTGTTTTGACAAATGATAGAAGGAATTTTCTATTCTGAAAATAGGTAGTGATAATGAGTTATCCACCACCATGTCCATTATTTTAGTTTAGATTATTTTTAAGTGTTCAATTTTTTATTAATTAAATACCTTATTATATTTTATGGGTATTTTTATCTTGAAATAGTTTTTTTCAAAAGAAATGTGTATTTCTCATTGAAATGTATAGTTTCAAATTAAATTGTATTTTAAAATATGAAAGTGATTTTCATATGAGTTTAACATAGTTTTTCAAATGATGAATTGTTTTCCCTGTTTTGGTCCTTGGACATTATAAATGACGGGTGTTCCCAAATAGCTCTGAGTGGGCCTATTATATCTTAAATAATGGGTGCAACTAGATACTACTACAATGGTTTATGTAATGATTATATTACATAGAGAATTATATTGGAAGTTATCTATATGGTTATTCCAATCTATAAGGGTTATTTAGAGGTTCTGTAAGGGTATACCATGATGATTTACTAAGGTACATACATGGATTTTCTATGTTTTATAATGAGTCTTTATAAAAATAATTAGTTTTAAAAAGGAAAAAAAATTATACTTATTAAATAATGATATTTTAATTCTGCGTAAAAATTATATGTTTTCAAGAAATTGATTTTCAAGAGTTTGAATACATATCAATGAATACTTGTTTTCTATATTTTTATATCCCTTATTAATATTTTTATTTTCATTCCACATTTTTAATTGTTTTCACATGATTTAATGTTGTGTAAAGTATTGGAAGAGGTCAAGTTAAAATTCGTGAACAATTTTCATAAAATATATAATGATATTTTTAAAAAAAATATATGGTGGAAATATGGATACATATTGGATGTGTCTTCTTTTTATTTTATGATCTTTTTATGTATGAGTTTTAAACTAATTCTCTAGAACAATAAACTTGAAAAGGTTTTCAATGTGAAATAAAGTAAATTCAAGACTAAAACTCATGAATATGTAATTTTTAAGGTTAGATCCTTATTAAAAAAAACCCTAGTATATGTATTTATATTTAGGGAGTTACATGGGGAGAGAATTATCAAATACAAGATAATTGAGGTTTGAATTGACGTTGGGTGGTGATGGATCCTTTTATTATGAATTTTATTGATAAACATATAATATTTAATAGCTTAATTAAATATTCATTGTTTAAATGGATCCAATAGTGTAAAATAATGTAATGGGGAATGAATTATTGTTCAAAATCCCTCAAACATAATTTTTTTAAATAATCATTTTTGAGTCATTTAGACTTTGATATTTCACTTTATCAGTTTTTATTTCTCCATGGAAATTAATTTTTTCTTAAGTGAAATTCTAATAATTACTAAAAATAAAATGGGCATTATTAAATCATTTTTAAATATTGATTAAAAATTTGAAATCCATTCTATAAAGTTAAATTAGTTTTAATATGAAATATTAATTTTAACACTATAACATATAACACATAAAGAACAATTTTTAGCTAAAAAGTGTATTTTATTAATAATTGTTACGATTAGAAAACAATTATAATTATTTTTTCATTTAAATGACATTAAAAGTATTATTATTAACCAAAAAGGGTTATATTAATTTCAAATAAATATAAAACATGATTCGACCATTTGAAATAATAATTAATGAGAAAGATAACAAATAGTTCTTTTTTAAAATAAAATATTAATTAAATAAAAAAATGTTTACAATGGGGTTCTAAACTTAACATAGTATTTTTTTAACAAATAATTTCATTATAAAAAATATTCTTATCATGAAAAATGTTTTATAGCTTTTTAAGTAATACTTAGTTGATGAAAAAGTCATAAATGCTATAGTATTAGTAAAACTCTATTTTTCTCCACTGAACTAAAATAAGATAATTTTTAAAAATTATCCAAAAAATTATCCTTTGATTATATAGATTTTATAAGTTATAATAATGATGTTGCGTTGTTAAAAATAAAAATATCAAAATTTCTAACTAAAAATATTAAAACATAATGAAAATTGATTTCATAGGGGAATAACATTTAAAAAATTTATTTTTTATCATTCATATTTCGAATATATTAATATTTTGAATTGGGTTAATATGTAAATCATATCAAAAATATTATTTATATACAATATATTTAGTTGTTTTAAATAAATTATTTAAAAATAAAATTTCATATTCATTTTTTGATATATAATGGTTTAATTTGTTATTAATATACATTTGTTAAGATGGTATAAATTTTTAATAAATTGATAATTAAATAATTATCATTTACCAACAAATAGACATTAATACATATGGTATAAATTTTTAATTATCAATGTATTAAATTATTACACATTAATACATATCAATGTCTTAAATTATTACACATTAAAAATTTATACAATATTTTAATTTTCATCCAAATAATTATTCAACTAATTAAAATATTGAGGAGATACATATCATTATAATTCTAACTTAATATTGTTAATTTTTTGGTCATCTTATAAATTCATGGCTATGTAACTCTTTTTGTATTTTTTGGTCAATGATAATATAAATGGATCATTTTTCCTTCGATGAAGGTTTATGTATGTAGTGATCAACATATCAAATATTTTTATATTTTGTGGTTTAAATAGTATTATATTGGAGATAATGTAACATTATGTGTTATCACTCGATATATACTTTTCATATGCTTTAAATTCAATTCTTTATTCAATTTAATTGAATATATTAATGCTCTATTCAATGAATTGAGGTGCACTTGTTTTTGTGAGATCACCTCAAGATATTTATTATGGAATTAATAATTTTTTTACGAAAAAGTTAAAAATAGTAAATTTTAATTAAATATAATTTCTTATTGAGAAATGGAATGAATCATTATGTAAAAAATTTCGTGGTATTTTGTATATTTCTTTGAAGATGCTGATGTCATTTCCCATCTATGGGGAACAAATTTATGATTTAATAATTAAAAAAAACATTAATTTTCATGACCATAACAATCCCATTTATATTTATATTTTTTGGTATTATATATAATTATAGGGTTTATGGAAGAGGAATCCCCCATAGAGGGGGCCATTTAATCAATGGGTGATCATTAGAGATCAATGAATATGTATTGCAATGTTATAGTTATTTGATCTATGTAACTATTTTTAGATTAAACATCCTTATCCATACTTAGTGGATTATTTTTTCAATTATCGCATGAAAGTCACATATATGGTTTTAAATTTTTTTATGAAACTATTACAAATCATATTTTTGAAAAAAGATCCATATATTTTATGAAAACTAGAGAGACGTTTTATGGTTCCAAACATCTCTATATTTTAATTGATTATTATTTAAATTTATATGAATCCACGTAAATAATTTTTTGGGAGGAAGAGATAAGAAATGCATTTGGATAAATAAAAATATGATATAAGGACTTAATAATTATTATAGTGATGTTTTAGGGATGAATTTTAAGATCTGATGAAAAATTATTTATCAAAATAAATCATTACCCCCAAAGATATATCGGTAGAAATGCCTAACTAACATAAATATAAATCAATTTTAATTACCCAAATTGAATTTGTTTTATATGATAATTCATTTTTATTATACTCATATAGATCACATTATATTTAATATTTATGAAATGTAGAGTAAAAATAACGAGAGATAGAGACTATATCATGAATGAGGGTGTAAAAACAAATATCTCTATGAATTTTATGATTTTGGTTAATTTTAAAACCCATATATTTTAAATAAAGAATATTTTTTTGATATCATCTATGACACAATATTTATTTAAAAATGTGATAAAATAAATTTCATGGAATTTTAGATCTTCGATAGCATGTTGAAAACCCATCCCTAAGTAGAAATGAAATTTAATGTAGTATATCGGTAGAACCAATCAATTAATTTGGAAGGTATGAATAGTGATATCTTAATAATTCAATTTATGGTTATATATTGATTATAAATTAAATAATAATCACTATAAATAAAAATAAATGTTTATTGAAAAAATATATTTCTCTAAAAAAGGTTCTGCAACGTTTTCCAGACATAATAAAAAATAAAATTTTACTAATTTTAGAAACATTATTAGTCAAAATAAATATAAATTTTTATATCATTATATCAAAAAATGATGAATTTTGGGATTCTTTTAAAATTTTTATTTTCTCAATTAATAGTGAAAAAAATAAATTTTAATTGAAACTGCCCATTCGTTTAAATTATTGATAAAGTTATATTTTACTTTTAGTTGGTCTAATTGTAAAATAATTTGAATTAAATATCTATTAATCCAATTTCAAAAAATGGAATCTATATTTGGAATCACCATAATTAATATCATATAATAATTTAAATTTAATTTTTTTCAAAAATAAATAGTTTAAAATGTAAAAATTATTTACCGTGGTTTTGGTAAAAAAAGATTTATCGGTAGTTAAACTAAAAAGATAAGGGTTTAAATGAACAAAAACCTTATCTAAAATATATTATATGGACATATTTAGACGTGTAATGTATAAGGATATTTAATAATTTATTTTGGACACATGTTCATGTGTAAAACGTCTGTATATGTTTTTCCTTCCAAAAAATACAAGTGTTTCACTCACCTCGCTTATAAAAGGCCACACCTATTATCTCTTATTATCATCTAAAACCCATTTTGTATTGACTGATTATAGCCAAAATAACTTCCAACCTTCCCTAGTCTAATCCTATAGCCTTTATTGTTTTTATATAGATATCCTAGTAAAGTTTTTTGTGCAATCCTAAGGAGTTTACCTAAAAAAGAGGAAACATTCTTCGGTGAGTGTTTTTTTATTTCATACTCCGCATCTTTAAATTATTATTAAACTATATTTATATGAAAAATTCATTATATTAAATATAAATATATTTTCTTATGTTATTTTAATTACATAAATTCATACCCACTTCCATCAAATGTGTTATTAAATAACCTTTCATGAATATGATGGATAGTTGCCTCCCGAACAGATGTCATTAGTTTCCTCAATCTCTACATAATATGGTTTGGTATGATGATAAATAAGAATAATATATATTATATAAAATAATTATACCCCGGGATTCATTATATCATATTTAATTTTTTTTAATTTCCCTTAATTTTATGATACAATAACGCCGCTCATGTGTCCAGCAGACTACCACCTCACAATACATTATGATTTGTCTGTCAGTAATATTTTATAAAGAATAAAATTAAAATATTATTAATTAATAAATGTTATATAAATGAAATAAATATTTTATTGATGAAATATTTATCATTATGAAAATATAATATATAATTTTCTTTTTTTACACTAAAAAATGAATTCATTGTTCATGTAAGTGTGAACTGCCACCTTCACAAAATAACATTTCTCTCCTTTCATCACCACACTGCATCAATGATATATAGAAATATATTTAAAGAAATAATTTTTTTGTTATGATATTTTTATTATTATGTAAATATAAAACATTACTTATAACCTTTCCTTTATAATCATTGAAAAATGGAAATGCTATGAATATGTACACACGATCTACCATCTCCCCGATTTTAACACAATTCATTTTCCAAAACCATCATTCACAATTTTTTTTAATAGTATTATTGATATAAAAAAATTTAATTATATAATTTTTATTATTATGGAGATTTTTTATCTATATAATAAATAAAAGTACTATTTCATTTATGATGAATCATTCTTGAATAATAAGACAATTAACACCTAAAACAATATAAATAAAGAATAATAACTAATGAATTAATAATAATCTATTTTAAAAGGATCATATATGATATTATAAATATTAATATGGATATTTTAAATTTTATTAACTTGTTTGTTACCACTATATTATAATTTAAATCACTTTCAACCAAAACAAAGCATGAGGTAAACAATTACTTATGCATTTCTCTTTATTGAGGAATATTTTAATGTTATGAAACTACTTTATTTTATATGGTGTATATAATACCAATTTTACAGTTAATATCATGATTCAGTAATAATTAATTTTATTTTATGTTTCAATTTAATGAATTTCATCAAAGGGGATTTTACTTTAATGTTACTAAGTGGTAAATAATTTCATAACACAAATTCTTTTCATCAGGTTATATTACTTTTTTGATGTATTTGATATTTAATGATTATGTAATTAATTAATTAAAATTATCCTAGGTTATATTTCCACTTTTTATACATGTATTTATATTTCATATAGATAATCAATTCAAGTGATTAATTCTCAGTTCACAAACATTACAATTTCTAGGGTTTATTTCAAAATCTCATCCCAGTTGAGATTGTTTATTCTTGAATTCTCGTTGAGGGAAATTATCTATCTATTTTCTTAAAAAAATAATTTTTATTCAAATTTTATTCTTATATATATTTTCTTGTCATATAATAGTTTTTCACCCTTGGATACGCAAAATTATTAATAAAATGTTTTTAAAAACATTATACATTCATTCCTTTTTTTATAAGAAATCTATTCTCCTCCAAAACATCATTTTGATAAAATGTTTTTTTAAATTTATATCCCTTTTTAAATTATTTATTACATAAACATTTATAAAAATTTACATTAATAATTTTTTTACAGGAATTATAATGTAATTTTCCAATCAATTACTTTTTGGCTTTAACTGAAAAACTGAAAGGAATATTTATTTTATAAATATGACATAAACAAAATTAAAAGAATTTATGAAAAATAAAATATTTTCAATATTATATTATAATTTTTAAATGTTACATTCAAATTAAAGTTGATTCATAATGTTATGTGAACTTATAGTCTAATTTTTTTATTTGAAATAAAATGGATATTTTTATCAAGAATAATTTTAATGATCATTTTATGGGTTTTTTATTAATAAATCACTATAATTTTTTATTATTAATCAGATGGATACATTTTTTTGAAAACATTATTATTATTTCAATGTATTATTTATAATAATGTTTATCAATGAAATTATTTACATTCAATTTTATGATTGATTTTTTGGTAATTAACATTCCATTAAAAGATTCACCATTATTTGATCATTATAATTAAACATCCCCCTAAATAAATATATTATTTATCAGGGTTATTATTTTTTTGTAAAAAACATACCATTTTTACCAATTGTTTTCTACATTTAAGGTTATTTTAATATCTAGGGAGATATTGATAAATCTATATTATTTACTCAATACAAATATTTGAGGATGAGGGGAATTGTTCATGAATTAAGTTTATTATTTAATATATGAGGAATGATTTATACCTAAAATTATGGGTTGGTAAAGGTATTACATATCCCCATGATTCATATATAGGTCTCATGAGACAAATAAGTAGATATAAATACATGGGTTTCTATATGTAGTTTTAATATATATTGTGAACCGACATGGTAGTAGTGGTATCATGATTCATGAGATCCTGATGTAAAATAATTATACATTACCTACATTTAGAATTTAATTATTATTATACATTTGATATTCTCAATTTTATTATATTTTTATGACTTTAATTCTCAATTTATTGATTAAATGCAATGCATTTTCAGTTATTTACAATTCAATATTGATTATTTCTTATCATATAATCCATGATATTTTTGTTATGATATAATATATGGACGCATTTCATTTTATGTTTAATAATTAATTTTCATATTTTTAAAGTTATTTACTATTGCATAATCATTGGGACTAATATTTTTATCCATTATTTTTTCATAGTTATATTATCTGTAGATGAATTTCATTCTTAGATTATTTATTAAATGGTATGTTATTTTAGTTATATACTATTACATGTTGATTATAAATTATCTAATGATTATATTAATGTAATGGATTAAATATGAAGTGGGTTTTGTAATTTACCTTCCATAATTATTATTCATTATTGATTCGGATTACATCCATTGTACGTATCCCATTCTGAGCATTTTAGAACACCCTTTTTTTGTTTCCTTTCTCAAGGATTCTATGAAGGGTACTATCATTAACATACAAGAATATAATATATTTAATAATTAAATTATGAAATTAAAATATGTTGTAATTTTTGTATACAAATTTAATGTAATATCCAAGTATGTATCGAGTTTACCAAGACTACTAAATTTTCCAGTCCTTTAATATGTGATTTTTCTTTTATTATTATATGGAAATAAACTAAGACATAAGTTCCAGACTTATATGGTAACGGTCACTAAAGTAGGTATTATAGGAATTTAATTTGAATCTTTGGGAACTATATTTAGTAAAACATAAATTATAGATCATAAACCTCTGATAGAATTTCCAGATAAGTATAAAAGTACATCCTAATGTTTTGGTAAGGTAGATATTATGTGGTTTTTCCTTGAAATAAATCCATTTATAGATACAAAAAATGTTAATTATGTTGGAATATATGTACCTAGGGGTATTAACCTCTTTAAGTGTGCATTAGAATTTAAATGATCATCACTTATTCTAGGAAAACAGGCCTTACTACGAATCTAGTTTGACACTCTTGAGGGATATGCTTTGGATAATTCTTAATTTCATTACCCCACATTATGAAATATTTAACTAAGTGCTGAAAAAATAACCTTGGTTAAGCATAAGGTGTCTTAGATAGAAAATAAAGCATCTTATTAGAATGAGAAAAGGATTTATTTATGGAAAGGAAGGAAATAAAATAATTATTTTCCTTGAAAAAAATAATGATTATGATGGAAAAAATAAACTAAATCTAAGGGATCTATTAATAATTTTTTGAAATAAATTTTTGGAACCTTGACATTACATGAGTAGATTACCTCTTATAATATTTAACACATATACCGAGGGAGGACAAACATTGAAATAAAACGGAATAAGTATTTTCCGGGTTTCAATAAATATATTTTAGAATTAAATTTGCAAATTGAATATTGGTATAATAATCAAAAAACATTTATGGATTTGACAAAATTTCAATATCATATATTTCTTCTTGAATATAATAATTTTGGATAGCATCATGGGTTATTGAGTTGAATAATGATCATATATGAAAAACCATAAACACATCTTTTGGGGTTTTATGTGATTGGATTCTATGATGATTAGGGATATTTTGGGAAAATTTATGGAAATCATATGTTTTAGTGGAAATTTTATTTGAGGAATAATTCTTTACATTATATAAACATATGATTAAATTTGTTGATAAAATTTAATATTTTCATTAATGATATTATCATAATAGTAAAACAATATTTTTATTCTTTTTTAATAAATATTATATTAAAATCATTGTAAAATATTTTATATAATGATAAATGATGTCTCAATTATATCCATCAAATTTTCTAGGATCATTATAAGAATTACAATAATATAGTCTATAAAAAGGAAAACATGAATGATGGTTGGACAACTGTCGCATTCGAAATGTTCATGGGGCTTAAACGCATGGCTGAAGGAAAATAAGGTTTTAATGACTAAAACTAGCCTATATGATGTCTTGGTTAATATGTCATTTTTTAGATAAATTATTTTTAAATTAAAATTTAATAATGAACTAATTGTTTTTCATTTAATGTTTATCAGTAAATTTGTTATATTTTATAACATGTACTAACCATATTTGTTTTGGTAAATAGTTAGAGATATACATAAATACTTTTAATTCTTTTATTGATTATAAGATCCATTATAAAGAAATGATAGTGATTCAGGGGAAAATATTTAATTTTTTATATTAATTTTTTGGAGTATGGCATGTCATTGAAATTGATCAATTCAATACTGAAGGATTAAATAGTTATTATGAAATAAAAACCTTTCAGGAATTTATATTTTCATATATTCTTAGCCTGTAAAATAATCCATCAACATTATGAAAATGATCTTGAAAAAAATGATATATTTTTACATTCATATTATACTAATTATATGTTATTTTTAATCATCATAGACTAATGGTTTTGTATCCCCTAAATTTCCATTTTTCATTAACTTTCTTATGATAAAATAATTCTATCAATCTCTATTATTATTTATAATATTCTTATATGAATATGTTTTAATTTCAGACTTATGTTAACCTATTTGGAAAAATTGAAATTTTTTATTCTAGATGATCTTTTTTACTTCAATTTCTGTTTTATTAATTTTATTTTTGATTAACCCTATTACTATGTGGGTTTTTAAATAATAGTATTTCCAAATGCCGAACCCCTGATTACTGAGATAATTTTTTATTTTCATGGACACAATTTTTTTAATATGGATATATTTTAACACCATGATAGCTTAATTTTTTTTATTAAATCATGCATGAAAAACAAAACGAAACATAATAACCCGATGAAATATATTTCTTTAAATTGAATCTCTTAGACAGCGTGTGAAACACACAAATCTGATTCCAAATGAACCATAATATAGTATATCATTAATAATTAACCACTAAATTTTAGGCTATATATAGTGGTAAATTAATTGTTATAATTATGGTTATTTTTATATTATAAATACAATAATATTCATTTAAAATAAAAATGATTTCTTTCTAAAGACCTATATTTTTCTAAAAAAGGGTTGAGTCATGATTTTCATAGATAATTTAGAATTATTTTTTTACAACATTTAGAAAATTTATTTTTAAAAAGTAAACAATATTTTTTAAATAATGACATATAAGTTATATTAGGATTATTTTTTCAGATTCTTATTAAAATTTTCAATTTTAGATGAATAGTGAAAAATACGGAATTCTAATTAAAAACTGCATTTTTATTTATATTTTTTACAATGTTAAATTATATTTTTAATTTGTTTTAATGTATTAGTACTAAAACAATATCTATTAATCCATTTTATATCATTTAAAACATTCTTATTTTGGATTTTGATATAAAAACAAGGTAAACGTTTTAACATTTTTTCCATGAAAACCTGCTTTCAAGTCATGTCTGTGGGATAAATTTTAATTTAAATTTGGCCACTTATATGAATTGAAGTTTAAAAAATTGAGACAATATTTTCAAAAAGTATAATTCATATTATCTAATATTTTAAAATGGTTTTTTTAAAATGAATAAAATAAATAAAAATTATTTTTAGGGTTATGAAAATAATGGACTTACCGAGGTGTTCAACTAAAAAGATAAGGGTTAAAATGACCTAAAAACATGTCTAAATTTTTTTACATAAATATTATGACCCTATAGTTACTATTTATTTAGAAAATTCTTTTTGTACCCTTTATACATGTGAAAAAAAATGTGGTTACACATTTTCATTTCTCTAAATTTCAAGTGTACCACTCGCCTCATTCATAAAAGGCCACACCCTCTCCTCCCTTCATCACGTACAAACACCGTTTTAGTTCGACCATAATATTCCCAAATGAAATAAATAATTCCATTATTTCATCCCTGATTATTAATTTTTTTCAGAATGAAAACCTTGGAAGGATTTTAGTGCAATCCTTAGAATATTACGATAAGAAAAGGAAATGCTATTCAATGAGCAATTTTTTACTTTATTTATTCCTAAAACACCTTAAATTGTATTTAAACCATATAGATATAATAATGTATGTATTTTAAATATAATTATGTTCTTATAATTTATTTTTTAGGACATCAAACCATCCCAACCTTAATCAAATGAGTTATTAAATCATTATTCGTGTGTATGACAGACTACCACCTCACGAACTGATGTCATTCATTTTTCTGTTTCCACTTCTCAGAGTTGGGTATGTTGATAGATATAGATTCTATATTTTATATTTATAGAAAAATTATACCTATGTAGTTGATCCATCTTTGGCTAACTCTTTACACGGAATATAATAATGATTAATTTATATAATATAACTGATAAAAATGATTTAATTATGATATTAATATAATTATAATTATTCTACAAATTTAATATTTGGTTTTCTTTTTTTTACACTAGAAAATCATTACATCGATCATGTACGTGTGAACTATCATCTTTATGAAGAGATTTAACTCTCTATTAATCACTAAACACCATGGATGATATATATTATTATATTTAAAGAAATAATATGGTAATTATTGTATTAATAACATATAATAAATATAAAACATTACTAACCAACATTCCAAAATTATTTTTGCAAAATGGAATTATTACTTGTGAATATGTACGACCTACAATCTCTAGGATTATAAAATACTTTATTTTTTCTAAGTCATACTTTAGGAGTGTATTAAAAGTATGAATTGTATATAAAAATTTTAATTATCTCATGGTTATTATTCTTGAGTTTATGAAACTATATAGTATGTACAAGAACTATATATTTCATGATGAAACATGCTTGAGGAAATAAGGGAATTTTCACCTATAATAATGAATAATGAAAGATAAGTAAAAAATTGTAGATAATATGTTTTAAAAGGATACAAATGATATTATAAATATTCATATGGTTCCTTTATAAGTTAATAATTTTTTAAAAGCACTATAGCGGATGAAAAAGAATATTCAACCAAAAGTAAGCACGATGAAAGGTACTTTACCTCAATTTCACACCATTGAGGCACATTGTAATGTTATGGACAAAATTTATTTTAATATTTTATATAATACCCCTTTGACATAAAATTAAATTATTAATTAATAAAACAATGAATTTTAAGTTTGAATATTAATTATTTTAACCAGGGTTATTTGAATATTAAGTTAGCAAGTGGGAATGAATTTTATAACTCGTGTTCTTTTCATTGGGTTATATGAGTTCTAGGTCATCATTGATGTTATAAGATCATGTGATTAATTAATTTTAACTAGATTATGTTTTATTTAAAAAACACTTAGTCTACTTTTTGTTGATAAACACAATAGATTCATTGATTAATTCTCACTTTAAATTTATGGTAATTTCAATGGATTATCTCACAATATAATTATTATTGAGATTGTTTATTCTTAAATTATACTTGAGGAATTATTTATATTTTTTTTATAAATCAATTAAATTTTATTTATATTATGTTATTCATGATATTTTCATGTAATATTACTATTTTCAACACATTATTACTTAAAATCAATAAGAATTTTTTTTAAGAAAATCTGACTTAATTTCTCACTTCTGTAAGAAATATATTTTCTTCAATGACAATGTTTTAAAAAAAATAATATTTTTTTACCCTTTCTAAATGTTTTATTAAATAAATTTATACCAATTTTAAGTTTTTAATTTTTTTGAAATAAATCTTTATATTTCTTTCAAAAAATACAGATTTGACTTTAACTGAATATTTGAATGGAATATATTTTTTAACATTTAAAATATGAACATAATTTACCACAATTATGAAAAAAAAAATTAAATATTCTTTTATAATTTAAAAATATTATTATCAAATAAATTTATTCTCAATTGTTTTGGTGATCTTTTACTATTAAAATGTGATTTCCAAAATGAAAAATATATTTTATATAAGACTATTTTTAAAAATATTTTTTTGGAATTTCAGTTAATTAATGAAAAAAAACTTCATTCTTAATACAACAAGTTTATTTTACATTACCACTTTACTTATTTTTTTTATGCATGGTTTATGATCATTTAGACAGTAAATATATATTTAAATCTACTTTCATGATTCAATTTTATAGTCATTAACTTTTCATTGAAATATTCACCTTTCTATGATCAATGGAAACTAAATTTCACCTAAATAATAATATTTTTTATCATGGATATACTTATCTCATGAACTATAAATAATTTCAACATATATTTTTTATATTTAAATTTATTTTGTATCCATAAAAATAGTGATAAATCAGTATTATTTACTTAAAACAAATATTTAAGGATGAGGCATATTATTCCAGAATTAAATTGATTATATGATATATTATTATTTCATTAGATATTTAGTGATAGGTGAGGAATGGTATTATATATCTTGATTGATTCATTGGTAGCACTCCTAATAAATATATTCTAGCTTTCATTAAACAAGATTATACTAGAAGTTTTATATAATCTTGTACAATGTATTAGTTATAGAGGTATCATGATGCATGAGATCATGTTGTTTAATAATTAAGTATTTACTTTATTAATATTTTAATTGTTATCATCCTTGATACTTTTGTAATGATATGATTTTTAGACTCATTTCTTTCTGAATTCATTTATTAAATGACATGTGTTATTAGTTATTTTTATTTCCATTTTGATTAATCCTTGTATTATTATCCATGAAATTTTCCAAATTATATAACGTCTAGTTGAATTTTATTCTCATTTTAATTATTAAATAGATATTTTTTTATTCATTTACCTTTCCATGTTGATTTTTTCTTATCTTATCATATATGATATTTTCATAGTGATATTATCTGTTGTTGCATTCCATTCATATAATATTGATTAAATGGAAAGTGATTTTAGTTATTTACCATTCCATTTGTATTTTTCATTATTGATTCATGATATATTTTGATGTATGTATCATTTAATAAGTATGTTATATCACTCTTTATATTGTTTTATTTTCATCAGATACAATGAAGTGTATTATAATTGACATGTAATGATATTCTAGAGGGAATAGTGTCATTCTAAAAAAATTATGTTGTAATTGTTTCAATCAAATGTAATTTAAGAATAAATAATGTATCTATTTTACTAAAGCTACTAAAATAGACACCCATTCGGGATAGGATTCCTTATATTTTATTCTAATGTAATAAAATATTACAATGGATCAGATCTACTTGGGTCAAGGCTGTTATATAAATTCTAAACCTTGTATGACCCATGTGGATGGTCAATGGTAGTGGTTGGAAATATTAGTTTGGTGGATATATGTAAATGATCTAAAAAATATCTGATCATTAATTAGACAATTAAGATCCTGCCACATAGCCCTTTTCAGGGTCTCATGGTGTGGCATAGTGATAATTCTGACAACTTTTTAGAAACAAAGTTACAAGGGTGAGATATCTGCCATGTTACCAACTGAGTGAGATGTGATTGGTATATAAGAGAAGGAATTGTGATATTCAAATGAATAGATCAAATGGTAACCCATATTTCTATTTTTTACATGTGGTAGTGCCTTGAATGAGTGGAGTTTTTGGGTATTTATAGTCTCATTTGGATAATATTTCTATAATATTATCTTAAATAATTAGTGAAATAACTCAATATAATTGGGGACAGAGAAGTATGGTGGCACCACATGGAACTCCCAAATTATCCAACTCTTAATGCAACAAATATGGGTGTCTATAATGTTTTACAAGGACATAGAATAATGTATCTGAATCCTCTCTGCATTTCAGGGAAACTAGAACTTTTTTTTGGATATATTTGGGAATGGTTGGTAAATGAAATAAGTTAAAATTAATTAAATAAAGTATAAATTTTAATATAATAAAATAGTAATAATTTATATTGGTTTAAAATATTGTTTAAATATAATATTACCACATGTTATTAGAAGTTAAACAATAACTGGAATTTATTTTTTTATTTTTCTTATTAAATAAATTACGAATTAAAAGTTATTTATTGTAATTGAGTAAAATATTTGTATATAATTATTATAAAAATTATTAAGATATAATTTAACATGTGTATTATTCATGAATTTATTACTTATTTAATTTAAATAACCATGGGAGGTAGTTAATTATTTATATCAGCGACCTAATAGTTGTAAAAATTAGTTCATAACTATAGAAAATCAATTGTTAACTATATAATCTGATCTCTTAAATTTTATTTGTAAAAATTATGGATTCTATAAAATTCAACATGAAATAATTAATTTGGTTAATGTAGAAATTGTATATTTTTTATGCGAATTGTAATCTAAAGGGATTGGGTTTAGGTTATGATTAAATATAAGAAAGAGAATTATCATAAGATTAAAAATAATATAAAGTGAATTACGGTTGATAAATGAAATTATTTAAATGGGAATGCTATGTTAAAGAGGATTTATGTTCATTCGAAAATTTATATCAAGAATAAGAGAAGCTGGATTTAATTAGATGATGAAAATATGTTCATCTATATTCAAAAATTACGTGATTTATGATTAATAAATGTGGATAAAGATATTAAATTTTAAAGGAATATATATGTGACTAATGTTGAATGATATCAAAGGATATTAAGTGGTGGCATATAACTAACAATGAATTATCCCTCTAAGTGTGAAACACCCTCTAAAATTATGATATTATCCCTGTAAATGTTATATAAATACCGGGGGGGAAATACAGATTAATTATATGGTATTTGAAATGTAAATTGTAAAAATAAACAAGATAATGTATCTTTTTTGCATCAGTATCGAGGTATCCATAACACGTGGGAGGTGTTACAAATGTGTAATATCTTGTTTTTCACTCTAATGGAATGTTTTATATATGGTGAAATAGTCATTTATTTTGTATTTATTTCTATGAGTAATGAAATGGAATATTTTTTGTCCGTATGTTGTGTATTAACATAACAAAGCATAGTGGTTATCGGTAGATGGATGAAATTTCTTGGGAGATGAAAATATTTTATCATGATGATATTATTTTTTGGTGTTGGTATATGTGTCATGGTTATGATCTTGAGTTGATTATATTATTTAATATGATTGATAGATCAATCATGATGTCAGAGGTTAAATTATTAAATTAAGGATATAGAGATGAAAAAACATTATATGTTTCCATAATTTTATTTTAAATAATTTCCATATAAAATTGGTTAATCATATGATTTTTATCACATTGACTATTGGTTATATTGAAATTTTATATTTTATCCATTTTTATTTCCTGATCAAATTATGGGGTAACTCTTGGATACAATGGGAGTATGGATTAAAAGAGAGGAAAAATGAAATTAATTTTATAGTTATAATCCATTATTGTACTAACATAATATTGAGATTATTTCCCCTAACGATTTGCAGTCATTTTTTTCACTAATGTTTTTGTTGACATCTAGTAAATAATTTATATTTTTAATTTTTTGTAGATGCAATTATGGGGATATATAATGTCTTTAACCAGAATTTAGTAATGATATTGGAGATAAATGTTTAATCCATTTGATGTTCTTAATGAGGATTTTTTATGAAAAAAATGCATTTTTATAGGTCTCGTGTTCCCTTAATTATGGAGGAGATCTTCATACTCTTATATGGGAAGGATAATTTATGATTATGATATTTTAAAGTGTGTATTTATAAATCCTTATAGTTTAAAATAATGATAACCCGAGTATCATGATTTTGATGGGGGGTATATGTTGGTTATGTGGATTATTTGGTTTATTGTTGAGAAATGATATGTGTTTCAGCATTATGATATAAATATCTTTTTTTTCATGGATTTCTAAATTATGATATTCATTATGTTCGTATGGAAAACTACTTTCTTCTTAGGGGTAATTCTTGGGCTATATAACATTGTGCGGATATAAATAATTTTTTATGATTTCATTATATTTTTTTGGGAATTTTACAATAGTTGTGGTTGGAATCCTAGTTTCATGTAGAATATATTTATTGGTTATTGATTAAAGGTGGGTCACTTCATTTGAAATAGAATAGGTGAAAAAGATTGTCTACAGATATTTGATTGGACAAATAATAGGATACCATCTAAACCAAATAAATCGAAGAGATATTATATTAATCATACATGGTGGATTTAATTATACATAGAATACAGTTAGGAATATTATATCGGTAGGATCTTTCCACATTATCCACATAATAGGGGTGATGTTGTAGCAAAAGAGATCAACTATAGTCATCTTATTGAGATAATCCAATGGAAGGGAGAATGTAACTCGGTTTAGCCAAGTCAAGTACAAGTGGAACACAAGGGGAAACCAATCCATGATGATTCAGGGATTGAATGGTTGTGAGGCAGGTTCACAGTGAATGGATAGGTAGAGGACATATGATTTTCATTTTGTTTCTACATGGCATCCCCATACCAGCTAAAGAGTAGGGGGTGTGGGGGGGGGGGGAATGTACAATGTGAATTTTGGGAATTGAAAATTACATTAGGATCCTAGGTAAATTTTATACACAATAGAGCCTTATTAATACCAATTACATTTTCAAACCTATAAATAAATACTATAACATAATTTTATGCACATACAAGAATGTATTTATCATTTTGTCCAATATTTCATGACAATACTATAAAACTATAAATTTTAATCGCTTCCTCTCCTTTCACACTATATAATGAAAAAATTTATTTGTAAATAGATAAATACGACATTATATTGGTGGATGTTAACATATTTTTTTAAGTATTTTGTTGTATTAAAATAAAAATGGAATTATAGCTATTTGGAATGTATCAAATATTACTTCTTTGGTATATTTTTATTCTCTATTGAATTAAAAATAAATTTTATTTTTACTTGATTTTAATTTCAATTTTTTTATTTTTTATAAAAATAAGAATCATTATTTTGATTCATATTGATGTTTTTTTCTGGTAGGAGGTTGAGACTATGGTTGAAATTATTGAAATTAAATGATCATTTTTATCTTGTTTTGAATCATAATAACGATAAATGTATATACCTATTAGATATTAATCTATTTATATCTTCAATAGTGGAATAAGAATTTATATGTTTCAGATTTCTATATTTAGGAAAAAAATTTGTATACTAATTAAAACCATGGAATTATCCCAACTCTTGCCAAAATTATTATCTATGATAAATAATATTTAAATTATTATTAAGGACAGATTGAATATGATATAAAAATATAAAAATTGAGAAGCATTGGGATATTATATAAGCATTGATATTATATTGGATGAAATATGATATTGATGGTTGTGATAGAATCATAAATTATGATATTGGTCAATAGCCAAGGAACAACAACATTATATTTTTTCTAAACAATTAAAATTATGTTTATTGTCAATTAAAACTTGAAAAGACAATAATATAAAATGCTACACCATATAAAGGTTGTTGAATAAATAAAAAAAATTAATTTATAATGATGGATATCAAAGGATACAATTCAATCATTGTTTTTTAAAATGGCTTGAAATTGTTAATGAAAATGAAAAAGGTGATATCCCAAATTGTGACCTAGACATTTTTGGAAAGTCTTTATTTTAATGGTCAGAATTCATTATTATTAAGTTTATAATAAAATTTAGTTTTTAAGATGGTATATTTTAATAAATATAAATTTTTTGATATATGAGTCACACCAAGACATGACTCACCACTAGTTGTAATGACTTACCACCAAATTGATGCAACACAAGATTAAGTCCCTACCAGATCTGAGTAACTAATTTTTCAAATGATTCACTTCTAAAATTTACTCACCATGAGGCATTGGTCACCTCTAGAATGACTCATTGTTAGTTCACATGACAGACCAGCATACATGACCCACAATATGACTAATTTGCTATTAGTTTGAATAAATCACCTCTATACTAACTCCCCACCATACAAGGGTCACCACTAGACATGATTCACTGCTAGATATGAGTCACAATAAGAAATGAGTCATTTCTAGAAGAGGTACCATCATTGAACTTATTCTATTTAAATTAAATTCTACCAATATATATACTAATGCAATTAACATAGAGGGTAATTCTATTATTACATTCTTAGAAATTTCATAGAATCAATATATACAAATCCATATTCAATAATAGAATATAGTAGATCTTGATGATTATTCCTCAATGGTTGCATGCCTTTATTTATATATTTTTTAGACTTTCTTATGTGAGTATGATGAAGTAATGTTCATGAATTTCTGAATATTATAAGGATCATAAAATTAGAACATACATACTGCATTAATTCTAACTTTCAACTATGGAAGAGTGGAACTATTTGAACATAAATATGATTCCCTAAATATTGAACATTGATAAAATTGAAATGATATTTTTTAATAGAATAATAATAGAAATAGTTTTAACTCCTCATAAATCCACTTATGAAGACAATCAAGCATCTAAATCATTAGAAACCAAGCAACTATACCTTCTGAATATCTTACTAATTTCTCTTTCTGTTGTTTTATATCAATTTTGATAGGTGTGTTTTTTCTATATTTTTTAAGACACATTGATTGTTGAACTATAAATGTAGAATAAAATGTTTTCTCTTCCATTTATTTTTATGTTTTTAACCACTAATTGTTTGTAAGAGTTTTAGGAGTGTCCTGTATAGTTTTGGTTCCCATGTATAATTATGGAAGAGGCCTTCTTCATGGAAAATGGATCTATTTTCTGCATACCCAATAAAGGTTTTTAATATTATTTTTATATAATTTTCTACATAATAGTTGATAATAAATTGGAGGGTATTATGTCTAAGCTTGAGTGTGATTCCCTTCTTTATTCCATTTTTTTGTTTTATTTGATTAAAATATTTTCAACCTTTTTTTGTTATTATCTATAATCAAAATTGGTATATTGATTGTTAATTTTAACATGTTTTTATATAAGTACTATTTTGAGTATATTGGTTTGAAAAGTTAAATTAATTTTCCATATTGATTTTACTAATCAATAATCATGAATTGGGAAATATTCAAAAAGAATAAACTCATATTAAAAAACTATTTTATTTAACTAAGAGATTTTATTTCAATGGTTGTATTTTAATTGAACTTGTTTTTAATATAAATTTTTAATTGGAACTCAATTCAGCCCATCTTGAGTTACTCACTCTGAACAACTTTTGTTATAAAATGAATTTTAAGTATTTTTCATTTTGATTTTATATTTTTTAAATATCTCAAATTTATGTTTTTTGTAGATTTAGTTAAT
This sequence comes from Viscum album, assembly GCA_963277665.1. Classification (NCBI taxonomy): domain Eukaryota; kingdom Viridiplantae; phylum Streptophyta; class Magnoliopsida; order Santalales; family Viscaceae; genus Viscum; species Viscum album. Next base: position 193,617,423 of record OY728126.1, read on the forward strand.
TCTGGATAATACGTAATTGGATTATTCTACCAACAAAAAACCATTGTTTAATGAAGATAATTATTATGAACAGAAAGTAATTATTGAAATTCAGATTAAGATCATGGGTTTTGATATTTGGACCTCTAATGTAGACAAGAATGAAATACATAAAACGTCAAGAAATATTTGGTTTAATCCTACCAAAACTACTTATAATAAAAATTGTAACACTATGAATTTTATTTTATATACTTTTGGAGATGAAGAAATCAATAGAATATCTGTATGTACAAATACTTTTGTAATATGGGACCCATTAGATGTTTCTCATAATGAAAAATATAATTTTAATAAAATGTGATTACTTCAATATACTATTCAATATGATACATTTAAAATTAAACATGATGAGTATGTTTCTGAAATGCATCTCGCATTCGACAAGATCACGAATAAAATACATTCCCTTAGAAACCAATTTTTGAAAAAGGCCATGTATTCTGATTATTGAGATGTCTACAAGACAGTTTGAGAGGAAACGTCATCTCAATCATAGAATCATGTAAGGTAATTAATCTACATTTTAAGGGAAGTATTGGAAGAAAAATTATTTATGAAGAAGACCTAAATGTCAACGTAGTATACGAGGATGAACTATAAAGAAAATCCATAGACATCAAATACACTTCTTCAAAATTGAAGGAAAAAATCAAGTTAAAATTCCATGTGATAAAGATTCACTTATTGATAGGGATGAAGTGATGGACTGTCTAGACAGAAGATAAAATTATTTAATAAAAAAATTTATAATGATAAATATGATAATTGTAGAAACTGTTGAAATAATTTTAAGAAATATTATTCTTCAAATGAGACCATTTTATATGAGTGTAAAAGGAAAGGGAATGTCAAAGATGATTTTATTAAGATTAAATATAAAAATAAATATTATTATAAGGATATAAAATAAAATAATGTAATGAAAACAATTTGGAGAGATTTAGAATATATCTCATGTGATTGTGACACAACCCAAGAGGATATACATGATAGGGATAATATAGGTTTCATGGAAATATTTATGATGTATACAATGTCATTCAGGATCCTCTTATATATATTTTTATTCTTTTTGGAGATGAAAACAATGTTGTAAAATTGACAGATGAAGATATGTTTGTGTACTATAACATCTCAGAAGATACATTCAATGTGGTTAGGGATAAAAAAAATTATAAATAACTGACATTCAATCACTATAAATTTTATGTATGTCCTTACTATTGAAAAAGTGAAAATTGTTCAACCATTAAAAGAAAAATATTAACTAAAATTTTATAATGAGAAACCGAAAAAAGTCCTATAGAGATAACTAATGGTAGAAACACTCATACTCAAATAAATGGAAAAAATAATTCTTCAAAGTACACTACTGGTACAAGGTATCAACCTATACATGGGATAATTATTAAAAAAAAATTTATTTCTAGTTTTATTACTGCCACTAGTTTTTATTCATCTGTACCTAACAATATATTTATTTAAAAAATTTTTAAATATTTTTCTATAGAAACTATTATGAAATTATGTTTTCCTAACCATTAATTACTAACATGTCGGGATTGATGATTATTGGGCCTACCAAAATCATTTTTTGGTGAAAACATTTTTTAAAAGAAACTTGCTTAAATAGATCACATAAAAACCTTTTGTTACTACATTAAGACTATTCTAGATATATGATTAGATATTATTCATCTTTTAAGAATATAATCAAAGTGAATGGTGGACATGTAACCATTAGTGAAAATTCCAAAGGGAAAATCACTATCCTTGGCATAATCAGTAATTCTAATACTATATTATTTTTATAGATATTATTTCTAGATGGTATAAAGTACAATCTACGTAGAATATAATAGAAATGTGATTACTATTTTCACGTGATGTTTGAAAATAATTATTCTAATGTTTTTAATTCCAAAAAATGATTTAGTATTTACTAATTCGAGAAATGAAATTGTTTATTCTCTTAAATTTGACACTTTATTTTCTCTAAATATTTCTTGTACTATTAAATGAATAATGGATTTTACATAGGTGACTTAGACATTGAAATAATCACTCGCTTAGAAGTCTCACGAGAAAATAATTATTGTATGATATACCTGATCTAGAATTCCCAAAAGAAATAGTCAATAACCCGTGTCAAAAAGTGAAAAAATATGATATATTTTAAATAAAAATATTATAAAATTCTCAACCACTAGAGTAAGTTCACATGGATTTGTTCATACCATCTTGAGTTTTTAGTCTAAATGATAAGAAATATATTTATATCCCTGTAGATAAATTTTCTAGGTATAGATGGGTATTCTTTTAAGCTCACAAAAATAAAGATTTCTCTTATTTTGTAAAGTATGATAAATCTTTATAAAATATAAGTATATATAGTATAAATACCTTGTGAAATTATCTTGTCTATGTATTTGAAAATCAAGATGTTGAATATTTCATCTCGAAAAATGTCTATAATAATTCTTTTTATACTTCTAGGTCCCCATAGAATAATGGTTTTTTTGAGATAAGAAATAGGACCCCTTATGAAATTTTACAAACGATCTTTACTTTGTATGATATTATTGTTTAATTATTGGAAAAAAGTATACGAATAAATTTTTTAAAAAATTATTGTAGTTTTTATTATAATTATCATAACGAAAAACACTATTGAATTGTGTAATAAAACAATTCAATGGTTATCTACATTAGAGTTATTGGTTGAAAATACATTATATTTGTCACTATAAAAAATCTTAACAAATTTTAAACCAAGAGAGATGAAGGAATTTTTATTAGTTATTAAATAACTATTAAATAATATAGTTTTTTTTATAAATGAACTATGATTATGGAAGAATATATTCATATGAAATTCTATTTTATAGATCCACCTGAACTAAAACCACCTCAGTAATCATTGTGTATGATTTTTCAACTCCAAACATAAATTCCAATCCTTCGGATAATTCTATAAGAATAGTAGAAAAACAAAATAATTTAGAAGATAAACCTGAAACTGAACCATTAGATACTCATGCGATATATTTCCCATAATTTAAACTACATTTTAGGACTCAATGATACAATACACTATATGGTAAATTTGGATTCCTGGAAAGAGGTACACGAATGAGATATTCTCTTAAGAATATGGGTGAATATTAAGCACTATTATCCTACGTTAAATCTAAGAAAATCAGTGAGAAAATTAAAGTTAAATTTTGTGTCATGTAAATTCAAGAAGAACTTAATAACTTTTAATTTAATATGGATTTGTAACTTTAATTTTTTATTAAAGACACTCTTACTATTGGAACTAAGTGGGTGTTTAAGAAAAAAGTAGGTGAGTTTGGAACCATAGTGACAAATAAATCTATCTTGGGTGTATAATTGTATATTCAATAATAGAATAATAAATACGTGGAAATCATTTTACGAGTAGCTATTCATGAATCCATAATAGTTATTCTTTTATATGGAGCAAATTTGGATTTCAAACTACATCAAAATGATGTCCAAAGTAAATTCATAATTAGTTATAGAGTTGTCAATATTTTTTTCAAACAACCCCTCTTGATTTCAAAATCATCATTTTCTAAATCATGGATTCAAATTAACAATCAATTTATATGCAATAAAATAGGATACTAGATCATTATATGATATTCTTTAATATTTTATCATTTGAAACTTTTTTCAAAAGGAATATCTAAAAAAATTAATTTTATAAAAAAATTAAAAATGTGATTTAGTAGTTCAAATATCTGTTGATGATATTATTTTTTGATTTTATTAAAATTATTTCCCATATAATTTTGCATATCTTATGAAAAATTATTTTTAAATTATTTTAATGGGTGAACAAAAATTATTTTTTTGTTTTCAGGTTTTTCAAAATTAAGAGGGAATATTTTAAAATAAATTTAAGTATAGTAAATAATTTATAATTTTATTTCTTTCCATATCCATAATAGATTTTGATACTCCCTTGAGTACTACCTATAAATTATATGTCGATAAATCTATAAAACAAGTGTATCAAACAAATTATGGAGGTATGATTGGAAGTTTGTTATACATGATAACTAGATATCCATATATTATGTTTTGTGTGTGTATGTGTATCCATTTTCTGGAAAACACTAAAGATTTTTGTTTACTTTTTGTTAAAATGATTCTCAAATACCACAATTTTTTTAGGGCTACTAGGTCAAATACTCTGAGAGGGGGGTGGTGGTGAATTAGGGTATGATAGATTAAAACTTTATCCCATTTGGATCTTGTTTTGTTATTAGAAAAAACTCAATTCTCCCTTCCTATCATAACAATATATTATCGGATATAAAATCATGCATGTGCCACAATAATTTTTACTTCGTTCACCCTCACTAGGCTACGTCTAAAGAGCATACAATGGTGATGTGCCTATGTATCAAATTCACTAAGGCTCACAACCAATAATGAGTACAATATTCAGGGCTAGATCTTCTAATCCCAAGCTCACTGCATTTAAAATGTTTAGGGTCTACTCAATTCATTCCCAATAGTCACTCATTATTTATCTTTCTCTAGCCCACTGCCAGTGGAAAGGGTCATTTTCTTCCTCATCGTTCACTCACTGCACTTGGAAAGGAATCCACACACAGTTTTTTGACTTGTGGGTAAAACACTATTTATAGACTTGAGGGTCACATTATTTTCATTAATTTTAGAATCCTCAACTACAAGTAAATGCACTGTTGAAGTTCCTTTATTCAACATAGATGAATTCCTCCTTCCCGAGTACTTCTAGGTACCGAATAATACTTTGGAAAATTGATTTGTTTCTTTTTGGAAGCTTCCTTGTGAAAATATTATACCAAATTTATCCTATGCGTATTGTGTACCTAGTTTGATAAAAAACACCTCCTTTAAGTATTGATTCTACTTCTTCAAACCCCCCTTATTCCACTGACTGCCTCCGCCTTTTCTATCATATACCACCTCTACATATAAAATTCGCAAACCTCATCTTCAAATCACCATTTGTCCAAAAAAAAATTTATTCCTAGACCCTCTTTTTTAACCACCTGTATATCGTGACTTCTTCTTCTATATACCACATCCATTGAGGGCCATAGTTCTATGTAAAAACCGTTAGCAGAATTTCTTCTGCCCGAACCACTTCTGCTTTTGCAGAATTCTCCTTCACAAACTTCCTTCAAAATTTTCCAAATTATCTAATAAAAAATATGTTCTCTAATAATATTTGATCTCTCTTACAATCTGTGGGATTAGAAATTCTTATATAGGAAAAGATATCTGCAATATCTTCTAATAAATGATTTACCAAATATTTGATCCACCGCATACCGATCCTCCTACTGGTGCGAACCATAATCCTTCTAGAAAACAATTTTTCATATGTGGTATGGGTACTGCATTTTCTCCTACACGGTTGATCTCCTATGCCTGTGTCAAGTCATCCATATACCGCACCACCTTACACCACTGTAACAACCCGAATTTTTGATTAATATTAGTTTCCTAAATTTGTGTGTTGTTTCATTTTATACTCCACAAAACTATATAATTTAATTAATGAAGTGGTATCATTGGGTTTCAACTATTATATGACTATTGGTCAACATGACCATTAGAAACTAAACTCTTAAAGTTACAAGTATTTTTTATAAATAAAAGTTATATTGGTTAATAAATAGAGAAAGAAGATTAGATGGCCTCATCTAGTAGACTCAGGTTGTACGAAGCCCATCTGTCAGAGCTTGGGAAGTATGTAGCATCTCTGGGATTTTCTCTGGACCAAGCCCAAGTAGAGCTTCAACATGTGAAACTTGAATGGAATCGCCTAAATGAGATGTTCAAGATGATCAAAATCACCACTCGGTTTAGTTATAGTTTTAGAGTTTTTTTTAATAAATAATGATTTTATTTAAAAATTAAATTAAAAATATTTTGAAAATTATATTCATAAAATGGAGTTCATTTTTGAATTCAGATTATCAATATAAGGTTAGGGTGAATTTATGATTTTTTTATAAAATGTATTGTTTTTTGGTGAATAGTGAAAATACAATTTTGAGTTTCAGGTGTTTAATGAAATCATTAATGACGTAATAATGATGTAATCATTCTGTTCGAATTTTGAATAGTAAGATATTCTATGAGGTGTCCCGAGTGGACAATACAACCGAAAAATAGCATGGGAAGGCCCATGGTTTTTCAAATACCACAAATGAGGTGTCCCTTAGAAATTAATTAAATATTCTCTCACATTCCCTATAAATACCAGTTCATTCTCTCATTCATTTCATTACAAAATACTAATAAATGATGTTCTAGTCTTTTTACCTCCCATGGTGTCCTCCCATAGTGACCACAATACCCCCAAGGTCCAAACCATCTGTATTTTGAAGTTACTCTTCATGGTAAGGGAACCTTCCACATGACTCTTTTAGTCATTATTTCCTTTATGTTATGTCTTCTAGTTTCCATATTCTTATGTGGGGGTATGTTATTAAATATTTTTATTACTCTAAATTTCATTTCCAAATGATTAGAGACCATTTATTCTCTCATCAATTAATTTTCTGATTTTTATAAGTGACGTCGTTAGGCTGCTGAATTTTCGTAAAAGAAATCACATTTTCTCTTTTCATTCACGTTTCCGTTACACGTGGTATGTCATTACACAACATGATCTTATTTCTTTTAATTATGTACCTATACTGTATATTATTCATTTATTTATGGTAGACCGTGGTTCCATCTCTTATTATTTATTTCAAAAACCATTTTATATAGTCGTTATGCTGCTGAAATTTTGTCTCAAAATATATCTCTCTTTTTCTCAAGAAATTTTGTTCTTTTATTTATCTATATTCCAAAATATATTTTAATTTCTATATCTACTCATAATGACATGAAATTGATCTATTTTTTCTATAATTGACATGTATGAAAACCTATTTCCTTTTCCAAGGGTTATAAAATACATAACGATCATGTTTCTAAGAACTTTTAAAACATCACGATTTTGAAGTGAAACTAATTACTTTTAATCTCTATGGGTTATTTTTGAAATGTTTGATTATGATCAATGTGGATAACATGAAAATAAATACATACTAAGGGTTTTACCTTATAGTTCTCCAATGAATTGGTTAATGAATTTAATCTCTAGAGATGACAAGTGTCACGATACCTTGGTGAATAACCTTCATATTTTTTTATCAAAACATTTGGATGGACCTTGGTGATATTTTCAAGAAAGTCTAAATTAAATTTTGTAGAATCATATTCATGTTATGGTTCTAGTTATTTTCATTATGAAATTCCTTAACTTCTATTGCTCAGGTCATTATGTTTTTATCATGTTCTTATTGATATCACAAGTAAACTCATTCTCTTGCTTTCCTTACATGGACATCTGATCACCCTTTCCCTTTAATTTATGTCTCCAGGTTATGAAATGTAGTAGTTGTACATAGGATTAACTTTTCAATATAATTTTAAATGGGATTCAAAATATTTTATTATGTTTTGTGTATTTTGTTCCTCATTTCCAAGACATTAGACATTAAAGGTCCTCTGTTTGTAAAATTTAATTAAAAGTTATGTAAAAAAGGAGGGATGCCACAATTGGTATAAAAGGAAAGATTAGTTATTTATAGAAATTATGATATGGAAAATTTATGAAAAACCCTATAGAAGAGTATAAATAGAAGAATAATGCCTATTATTTTGGGGAGTATTCAGTAAGTGGTTTATCAAAAAAAATACATACCCGTCTGGATACAAGAACGTAGAGGCAACTCTGGCACAGATATACCTTGGAGTGAAAACTGTGACGCCCCAGGTTTTATGAACAGGTTTACGTAAGAAGTGTTATGCCTTTAATGATGTCTCTTGTTTTATTTATTTTTTTCTAATAAAGAATTAGAAATAAAATAAAACATGGAGAATAATGTAAACTGATATATATTAAAACATTACTTTACAATGAGACCCAACTAGTTAAAAATACCATGCACAAGACCTAACACAGCCACAACAAGACTACAAAGAACCGCAACTCGAGCAATCGGATAATCCTCATCTTCAGAGTCCATCAGCGTGAAAAGTATAACATCCAGGGCCACGACACACATGCTCAACGCCAAAGGTATGAGGAGAGCCATCCTTCCTGTTCAAGTGTTCTGTTTTTATGAAGTACCTCACACCCCTGTATTTATATTAGTTCTTTGAGTTATGACCATTATATTTATATATCCGTTGAGTTTTCAAAATGACCGCAGTGTTTCCATTAATAAAGTTTACATTAAAAGAGAAATCAGTTTTTATTCCCTCATTACTTTATGATATTCTTAAGACATTATTTCATATAAGATTCTTCCTTTTAAAATAAAAAAGAGTATTCTTAGAAGTAAATCTCCTCGTTTTTAAAAAATCCCAATGAATACCTTGGTAGTTGAAAACTTGGTATTCTTTTTATGAAAAATATGTTTAGAGGGAATTCGTAATAATTATATATTTTGATCTCATAAATTATGTAATTTTTGGGAAAGTATTGGTCTTTAAAACAATTTTATAAAACAAACAGTAGATTATTTTAAAAATTCTAATGATTATGATAGTATTATACAAAAAGTATATCTTTTAAAGATTTATACCAAGAATAAAAATATTTTATCAAAACTAGAAAGTAGTTTTCATATTTTAAATTAAAAGGGTTTGTTTTTATTCAATTTCTACAAATTATTTACATTTCACACTATTTTGAGCTAAGTATATAATAAAACAAAAATTTTATAAAAAAATATGTGGGAGCCGGCCAAGCGAAGGGCATCCCTTATGGGATAAGCCCTCCATGCCATGGAAGAGACCCCCTAGGGACCTGAGGTGCCGCCATCGGGCTCCCCAGGTGCGTGGTGCAACAGACCCGAGAGGCTTGGGGGCAGAGCATAGGTTACCCGTGTCGCGCGTGGGCCCATGTATAAGGTCGCGGCTCGCGCTGCATGAGGTTGGGCCAAGGCCCGCGGGGGACCCGTGTGTAAGGCCTCGTGTGCGTGTGTGTTTGTGCTATTGCACTGCTCCCCGAATGACTTGTTATTTATATCGCGCCTCAAACTCTTACCGTGTCGATGTGGGATGCACTCCGCGCAACTAGGACCGTCTGATTGACATCTGCATTGATCCCAGCCGTCCAAATCGTTTTTAACCGCGCGACCTCCCCCACGCCTCCGTATGATGTCCGATCTCTTCAGCGTTTTAATCACATCCCTCCATCCCTTTAAAATGTTTAACCTGATTCATGCGCCCCCTCTCACCGCACGATCTCCTACTCTTTAATCCTGGTCGTCCCTTTCCTACCGCCTCACCCGTCGTCTTCTTCCCTGCATCTGGGTCTCGCGCAGTAGGCCCGCACCTCGGTTTCCTTCGTCGCACTACTCCTCTGACCCTCACACACCGCCACCTTCTAGGGCCCTGTAGCTCTATCTTATCTACACCGGGCTATCCCTTGGGCGGATCCACTTGGTTGCGCTGAACCCTCTACTTAAACTCTTCCCTGGCCGCATGAAAGCGGGATCTTTTACTCCTTCTTCTCCTCCGCGGACATCCAGCAACTTAGCACCAAGCCTCCTCCTCAAGCCTGGTAAGGGTTCTGCATTTCCTTCATTCCGTCAAGAGCCCTCTTGCTATACTTCTGACTTACATATTTATATATTTTATATTTATATATGTATATAAACCCTCGGGTTCTTTACCTTAAACAAAAAAAAAAGAAAACGTTTCTATTTTGTTTCCTTCATGCTTCCCGAAGAGTGCGTGGGAAAGGGAGGACTTTTTTTATTTTTGTTTTCTTTGGGAGAAAACCATACCACTATACATGCGTTATATATATATGCAGATTATGTAAAACAAATCTTTCGGTATGAAATACCCTCAAAATGTGTTTATATTTGCGTTATAGGAAGAGTTATATACCCATGCTATGTGGTGATGCGGTTTTGAAAAGTATATAAATATATACATATATGTATAGATAAACCCGAGACTATTTTTTTCATATATAGTGTATATACTGTTATATATGTATATATATATATATATATTTTTGTACACATAGACCCCAAAACCCTTTCGGTTTAGGGTACCTAAGCTCATTTAGAGGGTATACTTGATAAAATATTTATGTTAAAATTTGTATTTGTAACTGATGCTTAACATATGTCATTTATGTAAACATTATATATATATAACTAAAAGTTTCTACATGTTTATATTTTTCTAAAAAAATCATTATATACATTTTGGGGAATGCTACAAATAAATCAAACTATGGTTTACATTTTTTGGGGGGTTTTATCACCATCCCGATCACAAGTGTTTTCTTTAAGAAATCTACCTCCTTGAAGTAATAATTTTAAAGACTCATCGTTTTATGTCACCATTTTCATGCTTTAATGACTAGCTTATGTAAAGGGAAAAGAAAATGTTTTATGAAACTATGTGTGCCTTTGTTTAGTTGTCAACATATTTTGCAAATGTTATCTATCATTTCATGTATAAAAAAATGTGTGTGATGACTTTTGACTTGTTTTAGTCATTATTGTACATAATGTATACTAATGAAATATCACTAAATAAATTAAGATTTTAGATTACCCAAAGTGATAGAGGACACTTTGGGTAATGTAAAAATGAATAAGATATTCAAGGTGGTATGGGACATCTTGAATATATAAAGTTGTTAAAACAAAGTATAAACGATGTGGCTCACATGATAACAAAGGAAAATTTAAGGGGGCGCCCTGATAGCGCCCCATTGCATTGGGTAATGATGTAACCACTAGAGATTACAATTTTAAGGGTGCACCCTGATAGCGCCCCATTGCAGTGGGTAATGATGTAAACACAAGAGTTTACAATTTTAATGATACCTTAGGGTTTACCTGGGTAATTTAAAATGACACCTTGGGGATGGAACTTGGTGATATGTTCATGATTGTCTAAGTTAAATTTGTAGCCACATGTTCAAGTTATGTATCAAGTATTCTTCAAGATAATGTACCTATCCTTTTATGACCATTTCCCTTACGCTCTCATAAAGTTCATATTTCACTGGTATAAGTTGGACCATGATTTGTGTTTATCTTTTGGTACGGTCATAACCAGCTTATATAATTTAAGTGGTTTCCTCTTTGCGCATCTCTGATTATTTTTGCATTATTCTTAGCTTTCAATATCATTCTCAAGAAATTCACAGGTCATAGTTGTTCATGATAACCCTTATTAATCTTCGAGAAAATGGAATAATTGTTTCATATATTGTTTGAGCATTTTTGATGTTATGTTTTACAGTTCCTTAAGAAAAAATGTTTTTAAATGAATGGTTTTCAAAGAGTTAAACTGTTCTTTTATATATAATCCTTACTGAGTGTTTCAATGCTCACCCTACGTTTTGATGTAAAATTTTCAGGCATCAGCTGTTAAAAGATGAATCGTTTCTAATGTTGACGGTTTCCCAGAACCCGAACCACACACGATCCTCTGTATGGGACATGATGTGTAATTTATTAGTGCTTGTTTTATTTTTAAAGCACGCATCATGTTTAGGGGGCAGTAGCTCCAGGATCTCTGGGGTTGGGGTCTCTACAGTTGGTATCAGAGGTTCAGTTTGGATAACTCTGGAAAGACAAAAACTGAAACAAATATATATATATGTATATGTACTTCAATTTTCTTAAAAATTGGGTTTTCATAAATTTCAGATGGAAAATGAAGGCACAAACCTCTTATCTCTCCCCACAGAGGCCCTAGAGACCGTTGTGTCTTTAGAAATCCGTGAGGACTTTCTAAACTATGCCCATATCCGCATGACATGTAAACACCTTTACGATGTATCCAATTCACCATGGGTGCTTTAGCTACACCAAGGGGTAGGAATAGATTACCTCCTTCTGATAATAACCCAGTTTCTCTCCTATGTATGTCGACGAAGGTACTACGAGGGACTTTTCCGGATTTTCACGACAGGTGAGAGCTTTGGAACTATGCTTGATAACCCTTTTCAAGAATCTGCTGCTGACGGAGACCTCCGTGCGGGCTACCTTTGCCAGATTTTAATCTATGGCTTCTGGGGTAAGTTGTTGGACTTCGGGAGGTTCGAAGACAAGTCCACCCGATTGTCTTACAGACGACAAGTGTATGAAGATGTATCTCAACTTCATGCCCCCATGCTAGACTCATAAGACGTCATAGGTTACCTCATGAGTTTTTCCTTGAATGCTCGGCCTGTGTTTTGTTCGAGGAGTTAGGGAGTTTTGCTTCTCTGTGTGGAGTTCGTTTAGTCAATGAGTAAGGGAAACTCAAGAACTAAGAATAATAAACATATGTTTATTAAAATGTTGTCTTTCCCCATTCCTTGTCATTACTTTGTATTTGTCCTTGAATGATTTTCAAGCAATGGAACTCCTGTCTTAAAACTTTCAGATGGAAGGACAAACCCACCTGTTATCTCTTCCCACTGAGATTTTGGAAATCATTGCAATCAAAACATGTGAGGACGAGTATGAGCCCTTCGCAAGTTTGTGGAGGACGTGAAAGCAATGGTTTGAGGTAACAAATGGTCCGGAGATTATCCGCACCTACCAGGGGAATGCCTCCATATATTACCGCATTGGCTCTGCTCAGCTAGTCGGACGTGAATGACGAGGAAGTTACCACGAAGGGCTCTTTCTATGTTTTACCCTAGGCCGAAACTTCACAGCTAGAGTGAAATTCCAGGAGGCCGCGTTAGAGGGAAATCTTTATGCGGATTATATGCTCCAACTTCTCAGCTTTAGCCTGTTTGACCATATCTATGACTTCGATATCCTCGACCGAGACATAATTCTTTAAGTCCTTCGTACTTTGGTCTGCAAAGACATTTCAGAACTTTGTACTGTTCGAGCTTCCCTCTGGAGGCCTGAAGGCAGGGAACCTAAGTGAAACCCCTCCTGTCTTATGTGTATGTGGATTAGGGAGCTGGAAGAGGTGAGCTTTGCTACAGGGATCCCTCTAAATGCACCTGTTGACCCTATTCGTTGGTGGAGGTGGTATAAACGTTTCTGAACCTTGTAGTGTTGTGAAATAAATTGCGAGGACGCAATTTTCTAAAGGGGGGGATAATGTGACGCCCCAGATTTTATGAACTGGTTTAAGTAAGAAGTGTCGTGCCTTTAATGATGTATCTTGTTTTATTTGTTTTGATAATAAGGAATTAGAAATAAAATAAATCATGGAGAATAAGGTAAACTGATATATATTAAAACATTACTTTACAACGATACCCAACTAGTTGAAAATATCATGCACAAGACCTAACCCAGCCACAACAAAACTACTAAGAACCACAACTCGAGCAATCAGATAATCCTCATCTTTAGAGTCCATCAGCGTGAAAAGTATAACAGCCAGGGCCACGACACACATGCTCAATGCCAAAGGTATGAGGAGAGCCATCCTTCCTATTTAAGTGTTTTGTTTTTAAGAAGTATCCCACACCCCTGTATTTATATTTGATCTTTGAGTTATGACCGTTATATTTATATATCTATTGGGTTTTCAAAACAACCGTTGTGTTTCCATTAATAAAGTTTACTTTAAAAGAGAACTCAGTTTTTATTCCCTCATAAATTTATGATATTCTTAAGAAATTCTTTCATAAAAGATTCTTCATTTTAAAATAAAAAGAGTATTCTTAGAAGTAAATCTCCTCATTTTTAAAAAATCCAGATGAATACCTAGGTTGTTGAAAACTTGGTATTCTTTTTATGAAAAATATGTTTATAAGGGATTTTTAATAATTATATCTTTTGATCTCATAAATTATGTAATTTTTGGGAAACTATTGGTCTTTAAAAGAATTTTATAAAACAAACAGTAGATTATTTTAAAAATTCTAATGATTATGATAGTATTATACAAAAAGTATATCTTTTAAATATTTATACCAAGACATAAAATATTTTATCGAAACTAGAAAGTAGTTTTCAGATTTTAAATTAAAACTGTTTGTTTTTATTCAATTTCTACAAATTATTTATATTTCACCCTATTTTGAGCTAAGTATATAATAAAACTAAATTTTTATAAAAAATTATGTGGGACCCGGCCAAGCCAAGGGCATCCATTATGGGACAAGCCCTCTAGGCCATGGACGTGACCCCCTAGGGACCTGAGGTGCCGCCATCGGGCTCCCGAGGTGCGTGGTGAAACAGACCCGAGAGGCTTGGGGGCCGAGCATAGGTTACCCATGTCGCGCGTGGGCCCGTGTATAAGGCTGCGGCTCGCGCTGCGTGAGGTTGGGCCAAGGCCCGCAGGGGACCCGTGTGTAAGGCCTCGTGTGCGTGTGTGTTTGTGATATTGCACCGCTCCCCGAATGACTTTTTATTTATACCGCGCCTCAAACTCTTCCTGTTTCGATGTGGGACGCGCTCCGCGCAACCAGGACCGTCCGATCGACATCCGCGTCGATCTCAGCCGTCCAACTCGTTTTTAACCGCGTGACCTCCCCCATGCCTCCGTATGTCATCTGATCTCTTCAGCGTTTTAATCACAGCCCTCCATCCCTTTAAAATGTTTAACCCGATTCTCGCGCCCCCTCCCGCCGCACGATCTCCTACTCTTTAATCCTGGACGTCCCTTTCCTACCGCCTCACCCGTCGTCTTCTTCCCTGCATCTGGGTCTCGCGCAGTAGGCATGCACCTCGGTTTCCTTCGTCGCACTACTCCTCTGACCCTCACACACCGCCACCTGCTAGGGCCCTGTAGCTTCGTCTTCTCTACACAGGGATATCCCTTGGGCTGAGCCACTTGGTTGCGCTGAACCCTCTACTTAAACTCTTCCCTGGCCGCATGATAGCGGGATCCTTTGCTCCTTCTTCTCCTCTGCAGACATCCAACAACTTAGCACCAAGCCTCCTCCTCAAGCCAGGTAAGGGTTCTGAATTTCCTTCCTTCCTTCAAGAGCCCTCATGCTATACTTCCGACTTACATATTTATATAGTTTATATTTATATATGTATATAAACCCTCAGGTTCTTTACCTTAAACAAAAAAAAAGAAAATGTTTCTGTTTTTTTCCCTTCATGCTTCCCAAAGAGTGCATGGGAAAGAGAGGACTTTTTTATTTTTGTTTTCTTTGGGAGAAAACCATACCACTATACATGTGGTATATATATATGCAGATTATGTAAAACAAATATTTCGGTATGAAATACCCTCAAAATGTGTTTATATTTGCGTTATAGGAAGAGTTATATACCCATGTTATGTGGTGATCCGGTTTTGCAATGTATATAAATATAAACTTATATGTATAGATAAACCCGAGACTATTTTTTTCATATATACTGTATATACTGTTATATATATATATAAATGTGTACACATAGACCCCAAAACCCTTTCGGTTTGGGGTACCTAAGCTCATTTAGAGGGTATACATGATAAAATATTTATGTTAAAAGTTGCATTTGTAACTGATGCTTAACATATGTCATTTATGTAAAATTTATATATATATAACTAAAAGTTTCTACATGTTTATAATTTTTTTTAAAAAAATCATTATATACATTTTGGGGAATGCTACAAATAAATAAAACTATGGTTTACCATTTTTTGGGGGGGTTTTATCACCATCCCGATCACAAGTGTTTTTTTAAGAAATCTACCTCCTTGAAGTAATAATTTTAAAGACTCATCGTTTTATGTCATCATTTTCATGCTTTAATGACTAGCTTATGTAAAGGGAAAAGAAAATGTTTTATGAAACTATGTGTGCCTTTGTTTAGTTGTCAACATATTTTGCAAATGTTATCTATCATTTCATGTATAAAAAAAATGTGTGTGATGACTTGTGACTTGTTTTAGTCATTATTGTACATAATGTATACTAATGACATATCACTAAATAAATTCAGATTTTAGATTACCCAAAGTGATAGAGGACACTTTGGGTAAAGTAAAAAATGAATGAGATATTCAAGGTGGTATGGGACATCTTGAATATACAAATTTGTTAAAACAAAGTATAAACGATGTGGCTCACATAATAACAATGGAAAATTTAAGGGTGCACCCTGATAGTGCCCCATTTCATTGGGTAATGATGTAACCACTAGAGATTAAAATTTTAAGGGTGTTCCCTGATAGCACCCCATTGCAGTGGGTAATGATGTAAACACTAGAGTTTACAATTTTAACGATACCTTGGGGTTTACCTTGGTAATTTAAAATGACACCTTAGGGATGGACCATGGTGATATGTTCATGATTGTCTAAGTTAAATGTGTATCCACATGTTCAAGTTATGTATCAAGTTTTCTTCAAGATAATGTACCTATCCTTTTATGATCATTTCCCTTACGCTCTCATAAAGTTCATATTTCACTAGTGTAAGTTGGACCATGATTTGTGTTTATCTTTTGGTACGGTCATAACCAGCTTATAAAATTTAAGTGGTTTCCTCTTTGCGTAACTCTGATTACTTTTGCATTATTCTTAGCTCTCATTATCATTCTCAAGAAATTCACAGGTCATAGTTGTTCATGATAACCCTTATTACTCTTCGAGAAAATGGAATAATTGTTTCATATATTGATTGAGCATTTTTTATGTTATGTTTTACAGTTCCTTAAGAAATTTTTTTTAAATGAATAGTTTTTAAAGAGTTAAACTGTTCTTTTATATATACTCCTTACTGAGCGTTTCAATGCTCACCCTACGTTTTGATGTAAAATGTTCAGGAATCGGCTGTTAAAAGATGAATCGCTTCTGAAGTTGACGGTTTCCCAGAACCCGAACCGCACACGATCCTCTGTATGGGACATGATGTGTAATTTATCAGTGCTTGTTTTATTTTTTATGCACACATCATGTTCAGGGGGCACCAGCTCCAGGGTCTCTGGGGTCGGGGTCTCTACAAAAACTCAAACAAAGAGTTTTAGGCTTAGCCTAGGGTATCCTGGTACACAACAATGGTCCTCGCTGCACTCTTGGTTACGAAACTCCCAGGGGATATGTTTGGTTAATCATAATATTTTTATGAATCATTATGAAAGATTTATAGAGAAATTTAAATTTTTAAAGCGTGATGTTTTGAGACATAAAATCCTTTATAGATAAAAGATTCATAAATGAAATAATCTTCTCAATAAGGTTTTATTATTTTTGAAAATGGTGGTCAATATGAGGAACCGTGAAAATGGTGATCGCAATGGATCATGCACTGATGACCCCCGATTGTATCCGGAATGGAAAATTTCAAGTAAATGATGAACCAACTGACTCAAGTTATGGGAAATAACTTTAATCGAGCTAATATAGAGAAATCATTACGAAGGGGAAAACATTCTATAGAATTCATTATGATTCAAAGAACACCAACATTCAGTGGATCTAACTACCCAATGATTTAGGAATAGTGGACCAGCTCTATCGAGTATATATTTTCTATGCTCCTCTGTTCTGAATAAGGGAAGGCTATATTGGACATTTATTGCTTAGAGGGAGAATCTGATCCATGGTGGAAACTGATTAAAAACACAAGGCCAAGAGTGGAAGTTTAAGATATGTAGTGTGAAGAGTTTATAAGGATATTCTTCAACAAGTATTTCCTTTGATCAATGAGAACAAGAATGGAGAAAGAGTTTCTTAATCTAAATCATAAGGATAATTAATCTATGGGAAGCTACAAGATGAAATTCACAAGGCCTTCACATTACACCTCTATCGTTGTCATGGATCCAAATGGTAAGGTTGATAGATTATTCGATGGAATACGACCTCATCAGTGGAAGAATCTATCCAACCAAGCATATGATAGCAATGAAGAGATCGTTCCGAGTGCGATGAAAGTAGAACTAGAGTTTGGTGAGATGCAATGGTCTCATAAATCCAATGAAAAGAAAATATTGATGGATCCAAGCATAGGGAGGATCTTGGATTAAGGAAGAGGAGGCAAGAAAGTACAATTTCCCACATGTAATAAATGCGGGAAGAAGAATTTGGGGAACGTATTTCTCGGAAGCGGGAAGTGATACAAGTGTGGTAGAGATGGCCACATTGCGTGGAATTGTCGTATTGAGATGAATCCATAACATACAAACACTAACAACAAGGGGAAGATGGTGCTGGCCCTACCTAATGTCCAATGCTATATGTGTGGACAACATGGGAACTTTTCCAATCACTATCAAAATTCAAGATAAGTGGAGGGGAATCACCATCGGCCTTAGCAATAGCCAAGGGAATAAGGTCGTACATTTGCAATCATTATGGATGAAGTTGAAGCACTAAATTATGCGGTGGAAGGTACTCATGTTTTTCTCTCAAATCTAGAAGGTAATTTGTTTGATTCTGGTTCTACACATTCCATTGTTTCCTTCATGTTTTCCATGAATTTAGAATTATCCCAAGATTTTTTAAAAGTAGAGTTATTAGTCAAGAATTCTGGTGGGATTATCCACACATCATCAGTGTTTATAAACTCTACTATTTTACTTTAGTGAATTTTTTTTAACACAAATCTAGTAGTCATTCCCATGGAAGAATTTAACATTATACTAGGGACGGACTGGCTCTCAAAGTATAATTCTATGATCAAATTCATAAGCAAAGAAATATTAGAAGTCTTAAATGGAAAACCTACAGTTATCTTCCACTGAGAGATATCTCAGCCTGATCTTTTTATAGAAGAACCTCTTATATCCTTCTTAATGGAGTTATTCAGTGAAGAAGAAGAATTAAATGAGAGTTTTAATATAGAAAATGTCCCCATCGTCTAGGAATACATTGACTTTTTCCCTGAGGAGTTACCCAAACCTCCACCAGAAAGAGAGGTAGAGTTCTCCATTGAGATCGTACCTGGATCCTATATGATATCGAAGACCCCGTATAGGATGGAAAATGTGGAGCTGGGGGTGTCACATACATAACTTATTTTAAACTTATTTTTAATTTATTTCCCATTAATTCTTTGTTTTGTGGGTTTCCAAAGGTTTTATGGAGAATAGGTGAGTTTTCTTGAATTGGGCCAAACCATGAGCCCAATTCCAGATTTAAAAATAAATATTGTTTCTTTATAACTTTTTCATTTTTTAATATTTTTCACTCATTACAACTCCTAAATTTCCTCCCCTGATATATTAACACCAAATTTAAATTTGGAGCCTTTATAAATCCATAATCATGGGGGATTTGGGTGTTTATTTGAGAATTGGGCCATCACGAAAACCCATTTTCCTTTTTTAAATTGTTTTTTTAATATTTTAATATCTTATTCATTATAATGAATTTTTCGGTGATTGTACCTCCCTATCAACCCTAAGAAGCCCAGGCGCACTCCCATTTCCTTTCCCCCCCTCTTTGGAGCTCGTTTTCATCGCGTTTGAGTGCTGAAATCCTTAGGGTTTCTAAAATCGGGTAGATTAGAGGAGGTAAGTTATTTCCATCACAAATCTCTCAATTATTACTCTTTTCCCCCATTCTAGTTTGTACATGATCTCCTAATCCTTTTTCAAACTTCACTTTAATGGTTGGATGTTTTTAAATTCAGATTCTGGTGGATTTTGGGTCGTTTTATTCAAGATTGTTTTGAGTAAGTGTTTCTCTCTTCAATTTCTTCATTCTCCTAAGGGTTTCCTCCCTCTTTCATTATGTTATAAATGTCCAGAAGTTAGGGTTAGAACATATGGTTTGATTTGGTGTCTTTTTGGTTAAATATTATGGTCTAGGAATTTATTTATCATCTTTGTAATGCGGCGGTGGTGCGGTTGATGTTTCACACCAAGTTTTGTGGGATTCGACACTTTCGGTAGGTGGTTCCATGTGTAAACAATTATTGATGATGTAGATTTCTTTATTTATCCATTTTTAATATTCCTCATATGTTGGGTGTTGTGTGAAAATGGTTTATGAATGATTTGGTTAAGTTTTCAATCTTATATTTTCATTTTAACTTGAAATTGGGCGTTTAATGTGTTACTCGTGGGGTATTATTTGGGTGTATTTTATAACATATGGAATTGATTTACTAAAACTTATTTGGAATTCCAATTCTGGTTTGGTAATGTCTTAGTTTAATGTGGTCCTAAAAAGATGGTTTTTAATAGGTTTTAGGTGTAAAACATTGTTATACTTCTTGAGAACATTTTATGAAAATGTGTGTTTTCATTTGAATCTTTTGTAGTATTATTCATGGTGATTTTATAAAAGAAGAAAGTGGTTTTATAAATGTCTCTAGGGCTTAAAATTATACTTTTTATAAGAATTGGTTTGGTTTTTGGTCTTAAATGGTGGTTTTGAAATGGATTTTCTGTGCAATATATATTAACACCACTTGGGTTCTTTTTATGAAAATTGAAAATGATTTAGTCGGTCAAACAAAGTGGGAAAAGGGTGCATTTGTACTATTTGGTATGTGTGTTCACCTATTAAGGGGTTTTGAAAGTTGAAGTGAGATTTTAAGGTGTCAAACATTTTTATATCGTTTTGTAAATTTATGAAATGTTTTAATAAATTGTGATGTTGGAGCGAAACTTGTTTGTGGGATGTTTCGTGTAAGTTTGATGATAAAATGATTTTGAAGGTAATAAGGGTATTATGTAACACATGAGTGGGGTGTTATGAGAGTTTTCATATATTGGAATGGTTTTATAAAATTTTTTTATAGATTTTTGGAAGTTTTAAAGAAATGTGAAAAGTGTTGTGGGCTATTTTGGTGTGAGTCGGATTTCAAAATCAATCTGAATGAAAAGTGTACTTTTGTTACTTGTGTAGTATACATGTCGGATGTTTGGTGAATTTATGATATGGAAATGATATTTTCATGTGAAATGTATATTCATTGACTTGTTGAACTTTTTTGAGCACAAAGGGAAACCCTGGGTATCTAGGTGGTTGGATGTGTACTAGTATGCTAGTGAATCCGTGGGGTTTGGCCTCAGTTTCACTGAGCAAGATTGACGCTTAAAACTCTAACTAAACTATGATTATAATGATTGGGTACCACTAGGTTATGGTTATGTTCCCTACTAGTGGCTCGTGCATGAGAACTGATATTTGTGATGGTTACTCTCACCGAGATACGAGGTACATGGGACACACAACTAGCTAGTGCCTAGGGGTTATTTCCCATTGCTTGTGCTCACTAGTTTTTTTCTATATACTATAGGAATATAGTATGAGAGTATGTAAAATTCAGTAGTTATTGTATTTATTTTAAAGGTTTTTATTCTTTAAATTAGCCCACCTGAAAACTGTTTTTACTTAATGTTGCATCTTTTAGAAATTTTAACTGGCATCTCATGTTTTTGAAAACATGCATGCTTTTATTCATTAAATGTTTATCACATGGAATATATTAGTGGTGGTATCCTATTGGGATTTTCCTCACACCCTACTTACACCCTTGGGGGTATGTAGACTTGGTACAGTTTTTAGTTCCAGTGGTTCGGGTTTCTGGAAGGTCCTTGGTGGTGAAGTCTTGTGGAGATGGCTTGAGGGAAGTGCCCCTTGCCATGAGGGTTCTTGGCCTATCCTTATTTGGTTTTTTACCTTTGTAATGGTCTTTAAACATACTTTTAACTTATGTAATTTAGTTCTGAAATTTTGTAAAAGATGGTTTTAGTTGAAAAATCCAGATTTGTTTTATTGAGTTTTTTTTGTTGTTTAATGTTTATAAAATAAGGTAAATCGTTCCCAATCATCATTATATGATACCCAGGAACTTGTTACAGCTCATGGGGATCGAGAATGCCCTTCAGCCCTTGGCACGGGCCGGGTTTGGTGCCGGTTTGATGGAAACCAGACCTGATTCGTGAAAAAATGGTATCAGAGGAGGTTCAGGTTAACACTTTGGGTCATATTATTTGGGGAAGAGTCAGAATAGTATAGATTTAGGATTTTAGGGACATGGTATTCTAGTTATGGTTAGTGTTCCTGATCACCACACCTCATTATAGGATTTAATTTTCCAGGGAAAGTTTGGATTTATCTATATCCTTTGGTTTTCTTAGTTTGATGATGGTTAGGGGAAATGAAAAGAGAGTTGGGTTAATGGTCCCAGTGAGCTCTCCAGGCCTGGAAAGCCATGTGGAGGTGGGGATCCTCCCTGTAACACTCTCTGTGACAGTTAAGTGATTGGAATATGGTCTCCAACAATATTTCCAATTCACCCACTGAAACTAGTTTCCTCTCGCATTGTCTTGTGTTCTTTAGTTTTGATATCTTGGAACTTGGGTTTTAAAGAGACTTGGTTTTAAGAAGCGTAAATATTTTTTTGAAATGATTTTAAAATAATGAGGGAATGGTTTGGTTAATGAAATAGTGGAACTGAATTTTCAGAATTTTTTTGAAAGGGAAAATGGTGTGCTTACACATATTTTGAAAGCAGGAACTATATTGATGTTGGTTTGGGAAAGTGTTTCCGATAGAGTTTTCTAAACAACCAAAGGGTGTTTTAATCGGATGAGATGTTCTGAAATTGATGTGAATATCTTGAAAGTGCGTTATTTTAAAAATGGTTGTGTCTTTATGAAATGTTTTTTATTATGTGAGTTGGTATTTTGATCTCGTGGTTTGCGATTTTGAGAAAAAGGATGTGTTGGATTACTGTTTTGTTTTTGAAAAGTGAATTTTTTTTTTTACATTTGGTATTTCCGTGAGAAACCACATTTATGGGGTTATATGGGATGATGGATGGTTGATGGCATGACTGGATGAGTGTTGGGATGGATATGGGGAGGGTGCTCGGTGTGGCACAGAAACATGCATGTGTAAGGCTCATGGGGTACCATTGGTGGATACGCTAACCGCTGAACTGATTGTTTTCAAGAAATGTTTTTAAATAAAAACCAGATGACTTGATGAATTGTTTGGGATGGTTTATATTATGTGTTTTTGGAAAATGTTGATTTTGTGGGATGTTTTGAGTCCAAGAACCCCTCCTGTTTGAACTGTGTTTTTGGTTTATATTTGGTCGGTAAGTTGGGTAGAAGGACCGGTTAGAAGTCTCCTCTGAGATATGTTTCGGGACACCTTTATGGTGGTTACCTTCATGTGTTTAGATCTGGTTTATGGATTTTTTGACCAATGGATCAGCATGGTTGGGTCCTTGGGTTCTCTCAATGGATAAGGTATGCCTCCATTAAGGGTTAATGCATAACTGAAGTGCAACTCGGATTGTTTATCCATTGGAAAATCCTCCAGTTAATCAATATAAGGAATCTTTTATCAATTTTTTTTTGATTGAGTCTACACCCATTCCTGTCTTTGATTTTTAGATCCTCTTGTAGTGGGAGAGGTCTCATGGAAGGTTGAAAGAGACCTTAGTTTCTTAAGTTTCCTTATTCGTCAAAGATGAAAGTGGACTAGGGTTGTTAGTGTGGATGAGTGTCTTGATGGTGTCTAAGAGGGCCTTTGGGTTCTTCAAAGTTTCTTTGAAGCATGCGTTCATGTTAAACCATCGGTGTGGGAAATATGGTCACGATAGGATATTGTGGCCACTTTCAAGAATTGTGTGTTGTTTTGGGATATTGTATAAGGTCTCTCTCCATGCATTGTTTATATTAGTCGCAATGGTCATGTTCGGTGATGCCTTATGATGTCATGTGCTCGATTGACCGTATAGGTGAAAGTAGTGAAATCCTCTGAGATTCCCTGTTATGTTGGGTGAATGTCTCTCTTGGAAAAACTTCAAAATCATCCATTTTAGAGGAATGTGAGTGTAGGTGTTGTTTACTTATATTTTTACTCACCTGAAGAAACAAGGTGTGATGTGTGTGCATCTTCTTATCCCTTGTTTCAGTGAAATATCGGGATAGGGTAAAGTGAGTTTGGAATGTGTTTTGTCTGGAAAACTAATCTGGGATTGTGGTGTAGTTTTTTGGCACCAAAAGAAGAATTATCATTCAGTGGGTTTCCAAAGACTAACTGCGAGGCCGAAGATGCTTCAATCATTTGAGCTCCAGCCATAGGTCTTAGAGAGAAGCTGGCTCGTAGTCAAGGGAAATCACATGGTCATTTAAACCCTTGTACAAATTCCTATCCTAAATATGAATGATAGGAAGAGTTTAAACCTCTGTTATCATCATCTTTCTTTTATTGTTCACGTTTTGTGGAAATAGGTGGAGGGCCTTGTACCCATGTCATCGCCCAATGTCATTCCCCCCCGTATGGTTTTCATTGAATCTTTGGAGAATGGTTGGAAATTTGGCTAGATAGGCTGAGCTCATAGTTTGTGAATGATTAAGAGTGACTATGTGCCTAGAATACATGTGGGAAGATTGATCAGCACAGTTAGTTCACGGTTTCAAAAACTATACGGACTAACTGTGTGACCTTCCCAAATCTTGAAAAGTTTTGGTTGTTCTGTGCCAGCCCATGCTGGTCGGTTAAGATGGTTGGTTCTTATAGTGGGGAGAAACAATATGATTCTCATGTATGTTCATTTGGAAATTTTGAATGGAATTATACCCTATGTAATAGGGAGTCAGTTCAGGCCTCCCCCTATTAGTGTCCTGATTCTGTCTCGAAAAAAAATTATTGGTTCTCTCTTATGGTGGGGAGCATATGACTATCCCCCCATACTAGTAACTTAGATTTATCCATGGTCTTGGATTGGTGTAGATAGTCTCGTTTGGATCTATATAGCTTCCAACATCTTCCTCGAGTAAACGTTGGGATTGGAGAGCACCCAATGGTTTAGTTAATGTAAGGTAAGTGTAACCTTGTTCAATGTTGTTGTTCGTTTGGGTGAATTGCTTGATTCTTGTTCGAATAGTGTTTGAGGAGTGTTCATTTGGGATAAAGTATTAATGTGATTTATCCTTTATGTAAAGTGGTGTAAGTTTTAGTTGTGAGAGTAATCCTTCCTTAATTGATCACTGGAGGTGTTTTGGCCTTTGGGGGTGAAACCTGGCAAGGGAGTACCTATTGGTTTCTCAGTGGGGTTTTGTTGTTTCTTTGACCTTGCTGTGACTCTCTGGGGAAGAATGTTTTCAAGGTGGGGAGAATTGTCCCATACATAACTAATTTTAATGTTATTTTTAATTTATTTTCCATTAATGCTTTGTTTTGTGGGTTTCCAAAGGTTTTATGGAGAATAGGTGAGTTTTCTTGAATTGGTCCAAACCGTGAGCCCAATTCCAGATTTAAAAATAAATTTTTTTTTCTAGTATAATTTTTTAATTTTTTAATATTTTTCACTCATTACAACTCAAAAATGTTCTCCACTAATATATTAACACCAAATTTAATTTTGGAGCCTTTATAAATACATAATCATGGGGTATTTGGGTTTTTATTTGAGAATTGGGCCAACCCAAAAGCCCATTTTCCAGTTTTAAATGGTTTTTTAATTTTTTAATAACTTATTCATTATAATGAATTGTTTAGTGATTCCACCTCCCTATCGACCACAATAATCCCAGTCACGCTCCCATTTTATTTCCCTCCTCTTTGGAGCTCGTGTTTATCTCGATTGAGTGATGAAATTCTTAGGGTTTTTAAAATCGGGCTGATTAGAGGAGGTAAGTTATTTCCATCATAACTCTCTCAATTATTACTCTTTTCCCCCCATTCCAATTCCTACATGATCTCATAATCCCTGTTCGAACTTCCCGTGAATGGTTGGAGGTTTTTAAATTCATATTCTGGTGGATTTTGGGTCATTTTATTCAAGATTGTTTTGAGTAAGTGTTTCTCTCTTCAATTTCTTCATTCTCCTTTGGGTTTCCTCCCTCTTTCATTATGTTATAAATGTACAGAAGTTAGGGTTTGTTAGGTGGTTCCATGTGTAAACAATTATTGATGAGTTATCTTTCCGTATTTAGTCATTTTTCATATTCCTCATTTGTTGGGTGTTGTGCGAAAATGTTTTACGATTTATTTGGTTAAGTGTTCAATTTTATATTTTCATTTTAACTTGAAATTGGGCGTTTTAATGTGTTACTCATGGGGTATTATTTGGATATATTTTATAACATATGGAATTGGTTTGATAAAACATTTTTGTACTTCCAATTCTTTTTTTGTAATGTATTAGTGTCATGTGGGCCTAAAAAGATGATTTTTGAATAGGTTTTATGTGTACAACATTGTTATACTTCTTGAGAGCATTTTATGAAAATGTGTGTTTTCATTTGAATATTTTGTACTATTATTCAAGGTGATTTTATAAAAGAAGAAAGTGGTTTTATAATTGCCTCTTGGGATTCCAATTTTGTTTTTTATAGGAATTGGTTTGGTTTTTGGTTTTAAATGGTGGTTTTGAAATTGGTTTTCTGTGCAAGATATATTGACACCACTAGGGTTCTTTTTATAAAAATTGAAAATGTTTTGGTTGGTCAAACAAAGTGGGAAAAGGGTGAATTTGTACTGTTTGGTACGTGTGTTCACATATTAAGGGGTTTTGAAAGGTGAAGTGAGGTTTTAAGATGTCAAACATTTTTATAATGTTTTGTATATTTCTGAAATGTTTTAATAAATTGTTATGTTGGAGAAAAACTTGTTTGTGGGATGTTTCGTGTAAGTTTGATGATAAAATGATTTTGAAGGTAAAAATGGTATTATGTAACAAGTTAGTGGGATGTTATGATAGTTTTAATATATTGGAATAGTTTTATAAAATTTTTTAATAGATTTGTGGAAGTGTTAAAGAAATGTGAAAAGTGTTGTGGGTTATTTTGGTGTGAGTTGGATTTCAAAATCAATCTGAATGAAAAGTGGACTTTTGTTACTTGTGTTGTATACATGTGGGATGTTTGGTGAATTTATAATATGTAAATGATATTTTCATGTGAAAAGTATATTCATTGACTTGTTTAACTTGTTTGAGCACAAAGCAAAAACCCGAGTATCTAGGTGGGTGGACGTGTACTAGTATGCTAGTGAATCCGTGGGGTTTGGCCTTAGTTTCACTTAGAATGATTGACTCTTACAACTCTAACTAAAATATGATGATGATTATTGGGTACCACTAGGTTATGGGTATGTTCTCTACAAGTGGCGCGTGCACGAGAACAGATATTTTTTATGATTACGCTCACCGAGATACGAGGTACCTAGGAGCCACAACTCGCTTGTGCCTAGGGGTTATTTCCCATTTCTTGTGATCACTGGATATTTTGTGCATATCGTAGGCATACGGTATGAGAGGCTGGAAAATTCAGTAGTTATGGTTTTTATTTTAAAAGTTTTTATTCTTTAAATTATCCCACCTAAAAACTGTTTTTATTTAATGTTGCATCTTTTAGAAATTTTAACTAGCATATCATGTTTTTGAAAACATGCATGATTTTCATCATTAAATGTTTATCACATGGAATATATTAGTGGTGGTATCCTATTGGGATTTGAATCACACCGTACTTACACCCTTGGGGGTAAGTATACTCGGTTCTTTTTTTTGTTGCAGGATGGGTACAGTTTTTAGTTCCAGTGGTTCGGGTTTCTTGTAGGTCCTTGGTGGTGAAGTCTTGTAGAGATGGCTTGAGGGAAGTGCCCCTTTCCATGAGGATCCTTGGGCTGTCCTTATTTGTTTTTGTACCTTTGTAATGGTCTTTAAACATAGTTTTAACTTATGTAATTTAGTTCTGAAATTTTGTAAAAGACGATTTTAGTTGAAAAATCCAGATTTGTTTTATTGAGTTTTTTTGTTGTTTAATGTTTATAAAATCGGGTAAATCATTACCAATCATCATTATATGATACCCGGGAACTTGTGTCAGCCCGTGGGGATCGGGAATGCCCTTCGGCCCTTAGCACGGGCCCGGTTTGGTGCAAGTTTTATGGCAACCAGATCCGGTTTGTGACAGGGGGAGTAAAGGATGCAACTCCAAGATCTTCTAGAGCAGGGTTTTATCTGACCGAGTTTGTCTCCTTGGGGAGCACATGTTCTCTTTTTCAAGAATAAGGGTGGATCGATACAGCTATTAATTGATTATAGATAACCAGACATGATCACAGTAAATAACAAATACTCTATTTTAAGAATTGAAGACTTATTTGACCAGCTATGTGGGGCTCAATTCTTCTCTAAGATTGATCTTCGACCTGGTTATCATCAATTGAGGGTGATGAGAGAAGATATTCGGAAAACTGACTTCTGATCAAGATATGGGAATTATGAGTTTTTTTTATGCCCTTCAGACTGACTAATTCACCTACTATTTTTATGGATTTGATGAATAGAGTATTAAAGGACTACCTTGATGACTTTGTGGTAGTTTTTATTGACAATTTCATGATATATTACAAAATTAGAGAGGATCTTGAGGATCATATAAGGGTTATTTTGCAAAATCTGTAGAAGGGGATGATTTTTTGGAAGTTTAGTGAATGTGAAATCTGGTTACAACAAGTTTCTTTCTTGGGGAACATTATTACCAATGAAGGAATCACAATTGACCCTACAAAGACAAAAGTTGCAGTGAAGTGGCCTTAGCCTAAAAAAATAACTGAGATTCATAGTATCCTTGGATTAGCGGGATATTATATGAGGTTTGTGAAAAACTTTTAATGACTTTCTAATCTGTTAACCATGTTTACTAAAAAAGGGGTCAAGTTCATCAGGACAATGGAGTGTGATAAAAGTTTCCATGAGCTGAAGAAGAGATTGGTTACTGCACCCATGTTAACTCTTCCCTAAAGTAGAGAAGGATTCATTATTTTTAGTGTTGCATCTATGAATGGGATTGGGTGCATCCTCATGAAAAATGACAAATTCATTACTTATGAGTCTTAGCAGTTGAAGAATTCTGAGAAGAACTATCATGCAAATGATCTGGAGCTAGCTGCAGTTGTTTTTTCTCTAATGATATGGAGGTACTATATTTATAGGGAGAAATGTGATATATACATAGACCATCAATGCTTAAAGAATAATTTCACAAAAAATGAATTTAACATGAGATAGTGGAGATGTAAGTAACTTCTCAAAGACTATGATTGTTCAATTCATTATCATCTAGGAAGAGGAAAAAAAATCTCTAATGCATTAAGTAGGAAAGACCCAATTGTTCTTTCAATGATGAGGATTCAAAGAGATCTTTTATCAATTGCCTAGTAAATATGGAAATGGGATTTATAAGGGTAGGGACATCATTAAACCTAAAACAAATGATTTTTCAACCGTTATTACTAGAGGAGATCGAGAAATCGTAAAAATAATATCCATTGTTACAGAAGATGTATGAGGCTGTGAAGGATGTGAAGTTTCCTGAGTTCAATATTGATCAAGAAGGTGTACTGAAATTTCATACAAGACTATGTGTTCCATCTATTCAAGAAATAAAGAAGGATCTAATGGATGAAGCTCATATATCTACTTTATCTACACATCCTAGAAGCACAAAAATGTATAGGGACCTTCATGATCATTATTGGTGGGATAATATGAAACAAGAGATTGATGACTACACTTCCAGGTGCCTGGTATTTATTCAAGTGAAGGCAGAGAGAGAACTTCCTATAGGGGTATTTCAACCACTACACATACCAGCATGGAAGTGGGATAATATCACTATAGACTTTCTTACTGGTCTCCCAAGAACTTCCAAAGGAAACAATGCGATATGGGTTATTGTGGACTGTCTCACAAAGACTTCCAATTTTATCTCCATTTAGGAAGATTACCCCATTGATCAAATTAACATGATTTATTTGAAGGAAGTGGTAAGGCTACATGGAGTTCCACTTTCTATCATATCTGATTGTGATCCAAGGTTTGCATAAAATTTCTGGAGAAGTCTTCCACATGCTATGAGCACTGAATTCAATTTTAGTACGTCCTATCACCGCAAAATGATGTCCAATCAGGATGGACTATTCAAACACTTGAGGATATTCTGAGAACATTCTCAATGGAATTTAAAGGTTGATGGGATCAACATATCCCTTTAGCCGAGTTCTCTTACAATAACAGCTTCCACTCATGCATTCAAATGGAACCGTATGAAGCTCAATATGGTAAGCAATGTATAACTCCAACATGTTGGAATAAACATGGTGAGAGAAAGCTTCTTGGGCTAAATCTTATGAAATAATTGATAGAAAATGTCCACATCATCCAACAACACATTAAGACTGCTCAGAGTTAGCAGAAGAGCTATGCAAACAACCATTGAAGGGACTTGGTGTTTGAAGTTCATGACAAAGTCTTTCTTCTAATTTCACCTTGGAATAGAGTCACGAGGTTTGAGAAGAAAGGAATTCTCTGCGCTAGGTACATTGGCCCCTATGAAATCCTTGATTGTGTATGAGCAGTGTCCTATCATCTTGCACTTCCTCTAAATATAGAAAAAGTTCATGATGTCTTCTACATATCCTTGTTGAATAAGTATATATATGACCCGTCACATGTAGGAAATCCAGAGGTGGTACAAATAGAACATGTCCTATATTATGAGGAGTAGCCCGTGGAGATCTTGGATCGTAGAGACAAGGTTCTATGCAACAGAACTACCCACCTTGTTAAGGTGTTGTGGAGGAACAAAAAATGCGAAGAAGCCACATGGGAACTAGAGGAGTCTATGAGGCAGAAGTACCCACACCTTTTCTCTACTTGGGGTATTATATAACATTTTGTGGATGAAATTTTTTAAGGGGGTAATAATGTAATGATCCTTTCCTTTGAATAATATTTGTTTCTTAAATTTGTGTGTTATTTAATTTTATACTCCATTAAACTATATCATTTAATTAATGAAGTGATACCATTGAGATTCGACTGTTATATTATTGTTGGATAATATTACTGTTGGAAACTAAAATCTTAACGTTACAATAATTATTTATAAATACAACTAATCTTGGTTAATTAATACATATAGAAGAGCCGATGGCCTCATCCAGTAGACTCAGGAAGTACGAAGCCCATCTGTTCGAGCATGGGATGGAGGTAGCATTACTGGGATTTTCTCTGGACCAAGCCCAACCAGAGCTTCAATATGTGAATCTTGAATGGAATCATCTAAGGGAGAAGTTCAATATAATATAAATCACCCCTCGAGAAATGTTTTTTGTGATGTCCCAAGATTCTATCCTCAGAGCACCCCTTACACTAAGGTCCTATGTAGGTGTTATAAGGGGTTACGTAACGAGGCCTTAAATTTTTTTTTAACCCTTGGTATAATTAAATTTTTTATTTCTTATTATGGAAAAAATTTTTATTTTCAAATGTCCGGATAAATATAGGTTGAATATTTTTGGTGATTTTTTAAAAAATGGTATTTTTAAATATTCATGTAAACTTTAAATAATTAATAATGTGAAATAATTTTTGAAAATGGTCTTCTATAGTTGTGATCAATAAAAAATTTAGTGCCTAATAAGATCAACTTGATTTTTACTAAATAGTAAAATATGAATAGTAAAATACCCTTATAAATAGTAATGAATAGTATATCAGAAGGAAAAATAAAAACATAACCCATGAATGTATAAATACAATTTAGACTTCTTAAAAGAGAAAAAACGATCATAGTATAAGTCAAGTTATTTTTGTAGGTCATAAATATTTTATTTACACTTACAATTAATGTAATAATTTAA
The DNA here is from genome assembly GCA_963277665.1 of Viscum album. Classification (NCBI taxonomy): domain Eukaryota; kingdom Viridiplantae; phylum Streptophyta; class Magnoliopsida; order Santalales; family Viscaceae; genus Viscum; species Viscum album. Next base: position 193,649,070 of record OY728126.1, read on the forward strand.
ATTGAAAATTTATTTTCATAAAATGTAATCACAAATTTTTACATTATATTCTTATGGTTATATGATAATTTTATGGGACCTCGATTACTTTTTCAAGGTGTTACAAAATAAGTAATAGTTTAAGAGTTGTTTTTTAATAAATAAGGATTTTATTTAAAAATTATATTAAAAATATTTAGAAAATTATTTTCTTAAAATGGAGTTCATTTATGAATTCATAGCTTCAATATTAAGATAGGGTAAATTTATGAGATTTTTATAAAATGTTTTGTTTTTCGGTGAATAGTGAAAATACAGTTTTGAGTTTCAGTTGCTTAATGACATCATTAATGATTTAATAATGATTTAATAATTATATAAGAATTCAGGTCGACTTTTACATAGTAATATATGATATGGGGTGTCCTAAGTGGCCAATACCATGGGAAAATACCCTCGGATATCCCATGGTTTTGCAAATACCACCGATGAGGTGTCCCTTGAAAATTAATTAAATATTCCCTCACTATTCCTTTAAATACCAATTCTTTCCCTCATTAATTTCATTAAAAAATAATCCTAAACTAAGTTATAGCATTTTACCTCACAATGTTTCTTCCCATGGTTCCCTCAAGCCCCCCCAAGGTCCCAATATTCAGGATTTCAAAGTTACTCTTCACGTTAAGGGAACCTTCCACCCTTCTCTTTTTGTCATGATTTCCTCTAAGTTATTTCTTCCACTTTCAATATTATTATATTTTTTTATGTTCTTATATAATCATATTAATTTCCATTTCATGTAAAAATGATTACAGACCCTTTATTCTCTCATCAATATATTTTCTAAATTTTTTAAATGACTTTGTTAAGCTGCCAAATTTTCGTAAAAGAAATTGCATTTTCTCATTTTCTTTCATGTTTCCTTTTCCTGTAGTATGTCATTTTACACCATGATCTTATTTATTTTTATGTACCTCTATTTTCAATGATTAATTTATTTATGGAAGACCCCAGTTCCCTCTCTTTTTATTTATTTCTAAAACCATGTTATATTTCCTTTATGCTTTCGAAATTTTGTCTCAAAATATATCTCCCTTTTTATCAATAAATTATCTAGTTTTATTTATCTGAATACCCAAATATATTTTAATTTACATATTTATTCATAAAGAAATAAAATAGTTCTATTTGATTCAGGAATTGACAGACATGAAATCCTATTTCCTTTTCTAAGGGTTATAAAAGACATAAAGATCATGTTTCTAAGAACATTTAAAGGTCATGATTTTGAAGTGAAACTCATTACTTTTCCTCTCTATGGGTTATTTATGAAATTTTAATTATTATCTATGGGGATAAAATTAATATAAAGAAATATTAAGGGTGAATCTTGATAGTGCTCTAATTCATTGGGTAAATATTTTAATTTCTATAGACGACATGTTTCATGACACCTTGGTGAATAAACTTGGTAATTTTTATGACACGTTGGGGATGAACCATGGTGATATGTTCATGAATGTCTAAATTAAATGTTGTAGCCACATATTCATGTTATGGTTCATGTTATTTTCATTTGGATATTCATCTACATATATTTCTCATGTATTTATGTTTTTTATCATGTTCTTATTGATATCACAAGTAAACTGATTCCATTTCTTTCCTTACTGGGCCTTCTGCTCACCATTTCCTTTGAGGTATGTCTCCAGTTTATGAGATGCAGTAGTTGTACATAGGATGAAATTTTAAAGAGGCTTTTCAAAATGATTTAAAATATTGTTTAAGATTTTTATGTATTTTTTCCTCATTTCCAAGACACTAGACATTAAAGGTCCTCTATTTGTAAAATGTAATGAAAAGTTTTGTTAAAAAGGAGGGATTCAATAACCGTGAACCATTTTCAGTTCTGAAAACCCTCCACTACCACAAAAACAGTTTTTCGCAGCGCCCCCTTTATCAGCGCTAACAAAAGAGCTGATAAAGGCACCCCTTTATCAAGGCTTTTTTTAGCGCTGAAAAAGGGACCCCCCTTTATCAGCGCTTTTGTTAGAGCTGATAAAGGGCCCCCCTTTATCAGCGCTTTCTTAGTTGCGCTGATAAAGGGGGGCCTTTATCAGTGCTTTTTTGAGCGCTGAAAAAGGGTCGTCTTCAAAAAAAAATTAACATATATTAATATATTAATAAATATATATAGTTATATTGTTATATAAATATAATATATAATTTTTAAATATATTTTAGATAAGTATAAATGTACATTTATACTTATTATACTTAATATATAAGATATTTAGTGAATATGACTTCTTAAAAAATTAAAAAAATATTTTTAATTAATATTTTGATAATCATTATGGAGTAATAGTCATTTAATAATAATTTGAGGACTAAAAAATTTTAAAAAATTAAAAAAGATCCAAAATATGTTGAAAACGCAACTCAAACTTCAAACGGCCATAACTTTTGATCCGGGTGTCCGTTTGAGCTCTACCACATATAAAATCAAAGCCTGCGATGAGCTCTACGTCCCTATGACTGGGGGAACCCCAGTCGAGCAATTTTCGAGGCCAAAAGAGGCCCAGAAGGCCTCCAAAACTGAGTTTTTAGTCGGGGTACCCCGATTTTTTAGCATTTTGTGGATTTTCAGCCTCATTTAAGGGGGTATTCTTGGATTTTTTTGGTGGGGTATGAATTTATTCCAAGGTATTACATTCATATTGATATTATGTCTTTGAAATTTCATCATTTTTTATAATGCACTGCTATTTATAATCAAATATATAACAATATATTCATATTTTTTAAATATTCACACCTAAAAATTTAATTATAAATATAAATAATAAAATATTTTTACATATAAAATATATTAGCTTTATCTAAATAATAACTAACATCCATTTTATTTAAAATACCAATATATTAATGTTTATATACCTATATATTAATCTAACTATATATATATTAATCTAACTATATATATATATTAATCTAATAACTATATATATATTAATATAACTACATATATATATATATATTAGTATTACTATAAATATATATATTAATATCACCATAAATATATATATTAATATCACTATATATATATTAATATAACTATATAAATATATATTCATATATATTCATATAACTATATATATGTTAATATAACTATATATATGTTAATATAACTATATATATGTTAATATAAATATATATATGTTAATATAACTATATATATATATATTAATATAAATATATATTACTATACAAATAAATACAACTAAATATATATAGATATAGATATAGATATATATTAATACCACTATATATATATTAATATTACTATATATATTATAATATAACTATATAACTATATATTATAATATAACTATATAACTATATATTATAATATAACTATATATATCTATTAATATAAATATATATTACTATACGAATAAATATAACTATATATATATATATATTAATATCACTATATATATTAATATTACTATATATATTATAATATAACTATATAACTATATATTATAATATAACTATATATATCTATTAATATAAATATATATTGCTATACGAATAAATATAACTAAATATATAAATATATATATATATATAGATATCATGAATTGGAAACCAAATCAAAATAGAGTAGTGGTAAGGGCTTAGGCACGCAGGGGGGAGGTCTCGAGTTCAAATCCTGGTGGAGGCAGGGGTGCGCGTGCATGGGGAATATGGAGCAAGCGATGTTAAAGGGTGGAGGGGGTGCGTGGGGTGCGTGGGGTGTTGTATAGGGGCCGAAAAGCGCTGTAAAGGGGGGGGGGGGGGTCAAGCTCTATAACAGCCCCCCCTGATTGGCAGTTTTTTTAATTTTTCTTTAATTTTATCAGCGCTTTTTTAAAAGCGCTGATAAAAGGGTCCTTTATCAGCGCTAAAACGAAAGCGCTGATAAAGGAAGCGCTGATAAAGGGGACCCCCCCCCCCTTTATCTACGTTTGATTTATCAGCACTTTTCTAGCGCTGATAAAGGCCATTTTTAGCACTGATAAAGGCCGTGTTTTTAGTAGTGCTCTCATGTACTTTTTCTGCTTCTTGGTATGCGACCGCATACCCTTCCCAGACATGGTACATGATCAGTGTCCCTGGATCTGCATTTCTCTTGCCTTTACAAATTCATTCTCCATTATTCACACCACCCAGTCCTATTAAGATAATCTTACATTTCCCAATAGAAATTCCTAATTTTAGGTCCACTATATTAGAAAACACCCGGAAACTAAGCCACCTTTAAACCCCTATCTTTGGAAAATAAAAACCATACTCATTTGCGGTCATCTGGATTTGTCAACAGACACAATCACTTCCCAAACATACTGATAAGACACATGAAGGTATTCTTTCCTACAATGAATACAAAAATTTAGGACTGTTATACCCTAGAGGACACAAATTTTACATAGTATGTTTCTAAGATGAATATTTTAGTGATTTTAAGTATGATGGAAAAAGAACCTTGGGAACATTCCATCATTTAGAAAAGTCTATATTATATTGGTTCAGCAAGAAAAATAAATTTATTGCATGAAATACTACTATAGAAGAATATGTAGTTGTATGGAGTTATTGTGTAGAATTTTTATAATGAATAAAACATTGATATAATATTGATATCAATTCCCACATGTACCTATTAATTTTAGTTATATAAAATTTTCTAAGAATCCTGTGTATCAGTCTATGAAAATGAAAATTTATTTTAGATATAAATTTTTGAGAGATAATTTCCAAAACGTGTGATATAATGCAAGAATTATTAGGGAATGAACATAATCTTACTGATATTTTTACAAATTAGTTTAATTCGAATAGATTAAAATAAATCAAAATTAATTTTTTTTGAAAAATTTTAGTTATTAATTAAACAAGAAAGATTAACCATTTCAAATTCATCATTAATGAGTAACTATTGAATATTCACCATTGGCAAGTAATTACTATTGAGTCAACATTAGTGAGTCAACATTGGTGATTATGCATTAGCAAGTCACTATTTGCGATTCAGTATTTGTGAGTCACCAGTCTTTGATTAATGTGTTTCTAAAGTTACTAATTTTCTAATATTAATCTTTTTTTTCAATTTAATATTTTGTATTTTATTATATTTGATTATTTCGAATCCATAAATGTGAAATTAGTCTAAAATACTAAAATTGAATAACTCTTGCTTGCAACTTCATACTCTGAACTATTTCACCATCTACTTCTCTTCATACCACCAACATTCATGCACCTTTGCTACAATAATTCACTTCATTGAAATGATGAGAGTTAAAAAAACATATAATTTAATATTTTGAGGATTCATGGACAGCTATGAAGTATAACATAGAACCTATCCAATCTATTATTGAGCCCAGGAACTGATAACATACGTACTTAATTCTTGTTACTGAAAAATATAAGGATTCTAAATGGTTTTTATCTATATTGTCATTGGGGATAAATGTGATCCAGGACTAGGTATGGGTAGACTGGAATCTATAATTGAAATACCTTTATATCTAAGGTTGGTTTATCAAATTTGTTTTTATAAAAAGATTAGTTTTGGAAAGAATAAAGACTTGATTCGAAGCATGACAAATGAAAATGATTTTAACTTTTGTTCAAGAGAGTGGTTAAAGATTCTAAATGTGCCTCATCATGATATTTTTTTATATTATCAAGTTATAATACCCAGTAATAGTGACTAATTTTCTTCTTTTGATGCACTACATGATCTGAATTGTAATAGTAATCTTATAAGGCATACTAATATTGTGTTAGATGGAAAATATAAACATCTTTTAAATTTTATTCATCATTTTCTATTTACTAGGAAAGGTGGATTCAATAATATGAGATATCAAGATGTGTACCTTCTTCTACATATGAAATAAAGGGACATAATTATTTTTTTCATATAACTAATGGTTCACATGATGGAAATGTGTAATTCATTACCTAGATTCAATTCTTTACGTTATCCTATTTGTTTTCAGTTATGTTTCAAGCCAAAGGTTTTGTTATCGAGGAAGAGGAAGCTAAATTTAGGTGTGGTGGTTTGTGCATCACAAAGGTCATCTGTAGATGGATGATGGAAAGTTTTAACCCTTTGATAAAAAATGATATTGGAGATAATGGAAACCTCTATGAGTATTTTAATCCAATAGATCATCCTTCTTGACCCAAAATTTTTAGATCCTATCATAGAGCTGGATGATATACTGGAATAATTTTTTGGGGAAGAAGAATAGAAAGTCACTAAAACTATTAGTAATGATGTGGATACCACATTTGAGGAGCGTAGTAACCCTTATAACCATAAGATTCCCTCAATAAATTTTGAACCTACAAGCCCACATTCATCTCTTCTTACCAAATACAGTCTCTTATGTGAAGGATATTAGTAAGAGGAGACATAAGTTTCTATAGATGTGAAAATTATGATTTCTCCTTTACCATATTCTAAATAATTTTTGGATTTCATTGATGATGAATATGGAGAAGATGGTTAAGGAAATTATGTAGATGATGATGATGATGATGATGATGATGGATATAGAGAGAGACCTAATCATGAAGACGGTGTTATTGTCGAGAAGATTCAATAGCTATATCCTTCCACTGCTAATTATGATTCCTTTTATATATCTATGGAGACAAAAAGATCCCCCAAACATTTATGTGTTGATATACATTGTTTGATCATATCTGAGTATTTGGAGAGATCGGTTCCAGAGAAACCTATTAGTGATGTTGTAAGATCCTATGTTTTTCTATGAGTTACACATCTTTTTTATTCATTTTAACTCCTTTATGTTAATCTAATGTGGGTAATTTATTGGTCATGGGATTATTGAGTGGGTTATAATTTTTTTTATGTTTTATTCACACATTTTGAAAAGTTATTTTAGTACACATAATTAGTAGAAACTATGTGGGATTGGTTTCACAGTCTCCACTAACCATCTGGGGATAATGATAGGGGAATAAGAGGAATACCGTTTTAGAAAATCATAAGACCTCATGAAACCACTATTATGGGAGAACTGGAATGTTTTTAACTAAGGTATTTAGTAAATTTTCCATATAGTTATTTAGATCATGCACATTAATCCATGTTAGGTCCCATTTGACATAGTGGGGGGGGGGTGCATGGTTGGCACATGGTTTGGACAACCATGTGGCCAAAACGTGTGACCCATGAATTTGATGAGTAATTATTGTTTTCCCACTTATTGAATTATATATTGAACCCACTTGTTTCTTCTTTCATTCTAGAAGATAGGGTAGAGTTTCTTCTCCTGTTTGAGGTCCATTTTAAGCCGACGTTAGGGTTGGCCACTGTTTCACTATCTAGAAATGGGTTTGTACACCATTGGTCTCATGAGATCTACGCTATTAAATTATTATTTCCTCTTTTGTATTTATTAATTTGTCTTGGTATCAAAAAAATTACTTAGGTGAAAGAAAATATGTCTTATTTCCATAACATTCCTCTATTATTAATTTTTCTCCTGATCTAGATAGAATAATATCTCGATTCTAAATGAGTCCCCTACTACAGAACTACGGTAGTTTGTCTATACATTACCCTCATGGTTTGGATTTTTATAATGATAGTGGTCATTGTGTTGCATGTTGAAAATTATGGTGGTGTCCCTTTAATTAATTCAATTGTTTAATTGAAAGTATCAGAACCAATTAGGTATCACATTGAGTAAGGTTGAGAATATTGGTGGATGTTCCCACAATTTAGGACACCCATGGGTTTCACTTATTCTCCATCCCTTTTTTATATGTTTTATTTTTTGAGTGATAGCTGGCCACTAATTTTGGGTGGTTTCTTAATAAAATGAAATGAAATCAATTGTTAGGAGAAATTTGTACCGTGTTTTCCATGTGATAACCTGATGTGAAGAGGTTTAATTATTTAAATGGAAAGTGTTGATATGAGTTGGATAAATGCTTTAAATGTCAATGTTTATGGACTGATGAATGATTTTATTGATGAATAGAAATGTTTGTGGAGTCCTTGGATGAGCTCTTTGGATCCTAATTCTATAGACATCGTAGACGTTTCTACCATGGATCTTGTTATGGTAGTGTATTACATGGAACTGTTTTCTATTGGATCCTAATTCCATAAGATTCCTTGGGCCTTGTAACAACATGGAAATGGCTTTCTTATACTCTCTTTGGCCATGGTCTATTGAGATTCACCTGAGAATCTACCCAACTCATTATTGAGTTTCATCTGATATGCTCCTTGGACTCGACAAATATTCCTTAGTCTTCTATACATTGGACCTCGCCTTTTGTAGTCTCACACTTCGATTACGTCATCTGACCATTGTGGGTGAAACATGATTATATGACATGGAAATTATAGATATTATACACATGATTATATGATGATGCTGATTTGGATAAAAAAATTTACTAAGAGACCTGGTATGGGTATTAGATATTAATTGTTGGAATTGATAGTGTTACTTGTTTATTTCAACTTTATATATACCTTTTTATGGGAGAATTACTGTTGTTTGTAGGTATCCCTTTTGGGATGGAAAATATTATATAAAGATTGTGAACTTTACCATCAGTCATTATACCCATGAAATTTTACACTTTTATTTTTTGTATCACACATACATGATTTGTTATAGACATCAATGGAAGGGGACTATTTACTATTATCTCACACCCTTTTCTGGCCACCATTGGGTACCCGGACAGATGTCATGGATATAGGTAGGGAACAAGTCAAGTGCCCACTATATGACTCTTGATTTTCTCATTGATTAGGTATAAGGGAGCATAGCAACGACCCTTACTTGAGATGTTATCAAGATATAATCATTTGGGATTTTTGTATATTGACACATGTACTATACTGGATGTCTCTTTATATTTTTTCCACTTATAGAGAAATAAAAATAACACAACATTTTGTATATGATATTTCATTTTTTATTATTTATTTATTACTTTCATGGATATTTTTCTTTTATCTAGTTGTTTTAGAGCATCCATCGTTGACTATTATGGTTGCTAAAATTGTTAGACACTCTTCAATGAGGATATTTTCGCCCCACAGATACAACATATGCCCTCACTTCTAGTCCGAAACCACAGGCATATGGGGAGGTGAACTTATAGCCATGTGACCCACCAGCTCTGATCTCTCTTTAGTGGAATCCAGATCAGGATGTTACAAAGTTGTATCAAATAATTCTAATTTTGGGTTATATTACTAACTTGAGACAATAGACAAGTATTAGGAAGGTATTAGAGTTTTGTAACATGTTACTCCAATTATTAGTTTACCCACATATAAGAAAATGTAAAATTTCTTGAGAAAACAATATTTTATAGATTTTTTCTATTATATTTTATTTGATTCCACCATTGGGTGATGCACTAGATATTTGATGTTCCTTTATATTTTGTATTTAATTGTTTACCAATGATAATAGGGTATTCTTACCATGTATAATTTTAGTAAATTTAAAGGATTTTCAATCCATGATTTATTCAATTTCATATAGGATTCATTTATTGATTACATGATGTTGTTTTTGATTCCTTGAATGGTATACATACTGTTTGATTAATGAATTGTATACGGAATTTCATATCATAGTTCGTATATAGAGTTCATGCTAAAACATAAATATTTTTGACTTATTTGGATATAGTAGATAGTTTAGTAATCCAACTATGGAACATTGTGTCATTGACCATTGGTTGCATGGACTGAAATGTGTAATTATTTGGATTAGCTGGATTCCACACATTAGTTCATGAGGTATATTGGAACATATGGATCATAAGTGGATAACCACTTATTTCTACCATATAAAGTTAATTTCTAATTGAATATGAATTAAAATGAAATTTCAAATAGTTGATTCATTGATCTTAAACTTCAACCGGCTATAGAATGAATCGTATGAAGTTTCTATGGGACTTTTATGACTATTACATTTTACCCAGTCTTGGACATAGGTGTAAGAATATGGGAATTACTCATTTATAGGAAGACACTAATATCTTCCATTCTTTTATATCCTTGTTGTGGTCACTATCAAACTTTTATATGGTTTGTTTATGTAATTATAGAGATATTCAATAATGAAGAACTCCAGTCTTGTGTTATGATGGTGGACAATACCATGATTCTGAGGTGGTGGGCCTTGGATGAGTAGCTCTATGATGGGGAGGAAACCCTAGCGGTGTTTCCCTTTGCGACGGTGGTGGCTTCGGCCCCAGTCCCTCATCCACTGATGGGGGAGGGACCTTTGCCGTCTGGGAAAGATGCTTATCCACATTTCATACCATTCTCAATTCTTGATTTGATGTCGGCATTTCCTCAAATCTCGCTCGGCCTGAAAGTCACCAATTTTCTCGATGGTTTCCCCAATCTTTATCTTTAATCATCAGAATTCCTGGAGTCTTCAAACCTTCTGAAGCATACTTTGATTGTAAGATTTTTTCAGCAACAACCCTCGGTTGACTCTTTCGACATGCACATCTTCGATTCTTGGGGTCTACAAGAGAGGGAGACGGTGGGTCTTCTAGATAATCGACAGATTATGGTCTACTTTGCCTCGTAGGCTAACCTCATCAAAGCCTAGTCAAGCACTCCAAGAAGATTCAATGGTTTCTGATTTTAATTACTTCGCTGGGCCTTCAACCTACATATGAAACGTGATTCTCCTTCAATGGCAACCTGGGTAGGTTTCTGCGATCTTCCTCTACTGTTCCAAAAATCCTTCCATTCTTCAAATGTTAGGAAATTTGATAGTTAGATACATGTTTTCGGATTTCCGCACAACAACTATTTGTCATCCCAAGAACCCTAGAATCCGTGTTGAAATGCATGTGCCAAGGGTTCTGTTTTATTATGTGTGGATCACAGTGGGGGAAGAATATCGCTGCAAACAACATGTGATTTATGAATCTTGGACTGATTACTACCCTGAGTGCAAGAGTTTGGGCCACACGAAGGAGGCTTTCCATAGTAATTCTAAGAGGAATGCCTTGAATTTGAGTGTTAATGGTGGAAAAGAAGCTGAGATTCATCCTGAGGGCGATATGAAATCCTCTGGGTCGTTGGACCACCAAAGAGGTTCGATTAGCCCTCCATGGTTGTGCGATGGGTCAATGGAGTTTGAAACAGAGTGTACTCCCTGATTTTTTTCACTAGTGATGAAAGTTTTACAGAACCATGAGAATCCGATAGTGGAAAATGTGTTTAATAGGATGAGGCCGGATTTGACAGGGCTATACTATAGCAAAAATTAACTACTCAAGGTCGCTGGGAGGGTGGAAGAGATGGTTCACCTGAATGCATCTCATGTGGGGCTAAGGGTGTCTGGGAGTTCTCATGTTTTGGAGAAGCTGGGGGTTTCTGTGGAGGTGGTAACAACTGGAGTGGACGGCTCTGGACAGGATGACCTAAGGAGGGGAATACAAGAGATGGATATTGAGGTGGTCCCTCCAATTAGTGTGGTAATACCAATGATTGAGCAAGATGGTGATGTTTTCTGTGAGGAAGGGTTCAGGGGGGGACATTATTCCATATAGGTGGGAAACCAATTTGATGTCCTTTCTATGAAAGGGCTAAACAATGACCATGAAGATTCAGAATTTAGAAATGAGGAACGAGTGGAGCATGCCATGGGAGAAAGTAATAGTATCTCTGATGGAGAAATAAGCCCAAGGAGTAGTAGGAGTACCAGAAGGAGGAAGGGTAGAAAGGACTATTCCTTGCCAACTCCTTTGAAGACTCGGTCTGCTAAAAAGCGAGTGGATGAGAGGGTGGCTAGTGAGGCATTGTGTCAACGGGAACACCCTAATCATCCTAGATCCTGGAGTTTAATTATGAGTTCGGGATATGTGGTTAAAGAGAAGGTGTTGTATCTCAATGCATCTGAAGAGGAAGCAGCCAGGATGATGGGTCAGACTATTGAAGAGAACCTTAATGAGGAACAATATTCTTGGGTTGATAAACAGGACTCAATTCTGGTGTGGGGGTTCAATCAGGAGTTTGTTAAATATTGAGGAATACATAAATTTTTGAGATAAAATATCTACATATTTATAAATCTTGGTAAATGAAGAGCCTCACACTCAGGTAACAGATATATCATGGAATCTTTTTAGTGATATGGACTCTAGAAAGTTTAAATTTTCTTTTAATGATTCTATCCTATCATATTCTAACTAATTCTTGGTTTATCACATTGATTAAGAATTTTTTATGAGGACTTATTTTCAGCCAGTGGGTCTCAAGGTGAATTCGGGGTTTTGTTTCCATTGTTTATCTATTTTGCTTCAGATGGGGTTCAGATCATGAGGTCACCACTTCGGCATGGCACTTATATTTTGAGAGGGTATGGCTTGGCCATCGGTATTGTTCATGTGCTTCATTGCATGGGACTGTCTGAGTGCTCATTCCTTGGTGGAGGACCTTAACACGATGCAAGTGTTGGGGTGAGGTAGAATTTTTATTTTCTTGGAATTCTCTGTAATTTTATTCGGTTGTTATGCAGGACTTTGCAGTTTCTCACTTTCCTTGCAACATGATTTGATTATCCAATAAAAAAAATAATTTTTAGGGAGGTGGTGGGCCATGGGATACTAATAGATATTCAGGTTGTTCCAACTATAGATCCAGTTGATTTACATGATATAGTTGTTGAGGAATAGTTCCATGAAGTTTTTCTACACTATACAGAAACTTTTTAGGGATCACCACATTTTTCTTAATCTATGGGAGATCTGACATATGTTTTCTAGAAGCAACATGCCCCCCCAACATTTTTAGGGGATAGTGGTCCATAGGATTCTGTTCATTGGGTTGGGACTGATTTATCAGTTTTTGAGCGTCTAGAGACACCTCCTAAGTGGAGATTGAAGGTTGAAACTTATATGGTATAGAGACCAGCTAAGTGTTAGAGCGATGTTGGGAACTGGTCTAATACGTAATGAGATAAGGTTTTTATGGATTTATGGTTTCAAAAGTACTCTTTTTACTAGACTCTGAGTGTTGATAAGGATAATTAGTTTATGTGTCTGGAGAAAGGTGCGTTGATAGTTATGGTGTATTCGGAACTCATTATATAGATTTAGTTTTTTGTGCAGATTTAGTTTCTTGATGAGCCATCATGAGAGAGAGATGATTTATAGTTGGTATCAATCATTCCATTCAATCAGAGGTCATTATGTTTTTACTGAATAATATTACATATATAGTGAATTAGGTTCTGAATAATAAATGAAATTGGATGGAATATGGGGGTGCATTGCATATCTATTTGGCCTCTCATCCTAGGGGTTCATTGACTTTTAGAAGGAATCATCATTTTGAGGCCTCTTGTGAGGTGTGTACCTTGAACCTATTACTACTGGTTATATTATAATCTATCACCAGAATGAGAGATAGGGAAATTTTACGAATTACTGTGACTTGGATTACAGTGAGAAGGTTGGCATAAAATGGTTTTGTAGGACCATCCCTATAGTAGCAAGTGGAATGGGATCATATCAAACTCCATGTTCTGGAGTTGGATTCATAGTTCCATGATATTTTGGAGTTGTATTAGTATTTATTTCTCTTGCTAAGGTGGTATTCCTATACAAAGTATCCAGGAAATAGTTGTACCTAGAAAACTAACAGGGCATGTTCTGAGTAGTGAGGTTGTTTCATATGTTAGTAGTTGAGTGAAAATATATTTTGTGTAGCTTACACCTAACAATTAGAGTAATAAAAAATATATAGTAAGAGGAATGTTATTATTATCCTCTTATATTATCTACATTATTTTTATGTAGTTTCTTCTCATAGTTTTATTTTTTACATATAAAGGGAATAAATTGGCATGTTGTTTAGTTATTTAGGGAATTATGACATTTGATACTCCATTGGGGATCAAAATGGAGGGTATATTCCAATGAAGGGATTTCATCCTTGTGGTTTTCAGTTGTTAGTACATAGGGGTCAATTTTTTCTCATGATGATAGGTTTTAAAATCATAGTCAATATGTAATGGCTGGTTTCTTATTGATCTCATTTTCATTTTTATCACATAAGGGTGACCTTCACATCAGTAGGGGAAGATTTTTTATTTACTAGGGTTAATGGGATGAATATGTGAGCTAAGATAGAATATAACAATGTGGGATAGCTGGGATGAAATCCACAATTATAGTTTACATCTTCATGATCAAGGATCACATTAGAAAGATTTACCTATAGTGGTTAATCATTTTAGGGATTTTTCCCTAGAAAATGTTTTTTGTTTACCTCATAAGAAAGAGGTGGATAACTCTATCAATATTGTTTTAGGATTTGTATCAGTATTTTTTCCTCTTTATATGATGCATGCACCAGAGTTTTAGGATCTTAAGTTACTAATTGTGGACTTGGAACCCAGGAGTTTATAAGACCAGGTACTTGTATGTGGGGTTTCCTGGTATTTTATGTGAAAATATGGATTGTATCCTCATTACATATGTGGAATACATAAAATTGAACCATTTTACTATTATGAAATGGTATCCCTTTCCACATATTAATAATCACATCGAAAAGATCCAAGGATCTTGTGTTTTATTAATGATTTATTTGATAGTTTTTTATCACCAAGTACATGTTCTAACTACAGAAATTCCTTATAAAATTGTTCCTAGAAGGTATGATCAACAATGGTATTTGGTTATAGCATTCAGTGTCACACACATGCCAACAATTTTTATGGTGATGATTATCCATTTATTCCATCCATAATTGGATTCATTTGTGGTGGTATTCTTGGATGATATCTATGGGTATTCTTGCAATCAACATGACAATATCATTCATCTTGGTATTATTTTGGATAAAATGATAAAACATCATTTATATTATACGATCACAATGTTCCATTACTAGATGGATAATATTTATTTTGTGTGTCATATTTTCTCTGAGACATCAGTATCAATTGACACCAAGAAGGTGATAACTATATTTTTATGGGAGAAAACAAAGAACATATTTGACGTAACAATTTATTATTGCTAGTTGGATATTACTAGTGTTTAATATAGTATATCTCTTTCTTAGGATCACCCTTTGTGTGAATTATTAAGAATGGTGTGAGGCTTTTATGGCCAGATACATGTGGGACAAAATTTTAAGATATGTAAGAGAGGCTGAATTTAATGTCGGTGCATATTATTCTACATATAGGCAGGAACTACACTACTTATTGTGATGCATTATGTATTAGGCTAGGATAATTTCTGATGCATGAGTAGTGAGTCATGGAATATATGTCTCATCCGTTGAGGCCACACAAGAGTTATTACCCAACCCACAGTTTCATGTTATCCATTTTTTTTCATGCCTTCTGTTATTGGTGAAATTATTTACTATGAGAACATTTTTTGCTGTACATAGAACACAAAAGCCTCGACTATATATTTTGGAATTATGATTTACATTTATTAAAAAAATGGTGGGTTTGGTATGTGTAGTATCTTTAATTTTATCTTGTATATAGGATTAGTAACTAAATTGATGTTTTTGATTCACTGAGCCAGAAGAACTAGATTCCAACTTTTTGAGACTTCAGTAGTGAGAGGCACATTATGTATTTTTTCAGAGATGAACTTGGTGGTGTGGGATGACTAGTGGAATACTTTTCTCTCATTTCTTTAAGTGAATTATATTCTTTTGGATAGATTGGGGATGAGAGACTTATCTGATGCTAATTTCCTAGCCTTATGGGAGTGTGTGGTATGTTATGACCTGCTACGTAGTTGGATAATTTTTTAGTATGATATTCTATATATTTATGGTCATTTTTGGGTCCCAACTAAGATAGGTGATGAGCTTAAGTGAAAGTTTCAGGCCTCAGTTTTTGTATTATATCCTGTAATTGACAATATGTATCGTGATTTTGATCACCGGTATTTTATGCTAGGTATAAAACATGGTGCAGCTAGTTATGTCATGAGGTGTTACACCTACAAAAAATAAAGTTGGAACATCAGTGACCAACTAGGATATTTCAATAGTTACAAAAAATTGGGTAGAAATGGAAGATGTTGGGTTGAATTTCCTAACCCATTTTCTGAAGTCCCATTATGGTTGTGATGTACTATCGGTTGATGTGGAAAATCTCATGAATGTCACTTATTTCATACTGATGAGGGTGAATATATTAATTTAATAAGTATTGGATGTTTTATTTCAGAGATATCGTATTAGTTTACTTGGTTCCATGCACTTTTGAATCTAATAGGGGAACCCAGTTTACATCTCCTTTCTAGAAGAGTTTGACGATGGAATTTATTACCTAGTTTCTTTTGAGCATAGAATACCACCCTTAGATTGATGGCTAGTAAGGGTGGATGATTTAGGTTCTTGAGGAATGTTGCGAGCATGTGCCATTGATTTTTGGGGTTTATGGGAGAGGCATATAACCTTGTTGAGTTAACCTATAACAATACCTATTAGGAAACTATACAGATGGTACCCAAATATGTATTGTATGGTAGGAAATTCTAATTAACAATGTGTTTGTTGGATATAGTAGAGGCGGGTATACTAGGATCACATCTAATACATGAGACTTCTGATCAAGTCCATCTATAAAGAAAGTATATGGATACTGAAAAATAGAGATAGAAATATTATGATGATCACCATCGATGAACTCTAGTGTTTGAAGTTACATATCATGTCTTTTAATATATGCCATTGAGGATGGGACATAGATTTATTAATATAAATGCTAATATTTCATCATGATTTGTCGGTTGTTCGAGATTCTATATAGGGTCTGGCAAGTAGCACCTCATTTGTAGTTACCATAGAGGTACTAATCCACGAACGATGACTTCCATATATCTCAGTTATGCTATTATCACTCAGACTCATCTACGAATTTATAGTAGGATTAGGTGGAGCCATAGGTGTATGCATCCATTGAGGATAAACTTATTCATATTGTAGATTAGAGCACAATGGTTCTCTAAGGCTTGTTAGTTACTATAGTTCGAGTGCTATGGTAGCACGGCCGTTTATTAGATGAGACATGAGAGATGGTGTTCGAATTATGCTCAAATTGTCCATAGTTATTCTATTGAAATTATTGACCACCATGGTAAGGTAAAATCATGGAAAAATATATTTTAGGGGGAATGATTGTAATATCTAATATTTCACTATATTGTACATATATTATTTTTCTAGTTTTAGATTTGACCTAATGTGAGTAATTTTGAGATCATCATAGTATTAGGGTTTTTAGGGAATGTTCAGAGTCTATAAACCTTATTTTTGGAAGCTTATGTTCATCCCCATGGTTAAGAGAAATTATGTAAGGAAGGATTCATGGTTACCACCAATCATAAAGGGATGAACAAAGAGTAATAAGAGGTGAACTGTTTGAGTAAACGATACAACCTTGAGCTCACACCCATGTGGGTGAACCAACAGTTTTTAACAGAGGTATGTTTCATTGTTTTTGCATAGATATTCAATATATGTTCTTGAAAACATATGAGTTTTCCATTGACACACAAGGGGTTCATAACCTTTAAACAATTTGTCCTACCATGTGGCCAATCCCTGAGACTCAGGGATTTGAATAAAAATTACCCTATCACCAAAATGAATTATATTTTTAATCCCATTATTTCTCATTTCATTCAAGTGGATAAGGGAGAGCTTCATATCCCAATTGAAGCACATTCAGAATCCTAAGAAATGATTGGAAATCCTTTTTCTATCTGTACTCGAATTCAAACAATATTTTTCTTATTGGATCTGCATCGGTATGTTATTTACTCCTCTTGTGTCAGTATTTATTTATCTTTATATCGATAAAGTTATTGAGGTGATGATGCCATATTTACTTTTTTATATCTATTAATCATTTTATTCTAATCTGGACTGAGTAAGATCTTGATATTGGGCTAGTTCTCTACTACAGACCTATTGTTTGTGTTCTATTTATTTCTCTCACGTTTAGGTGTTTTATTAAAATGGTTTCTTTTATACTGCACACCAGAATTTCTGGTCATTTCTCTATAATTAATTAAATTTTTGAATTGAATTGATTGAAATAAGTTATGTATCCTTTTGATTTATTTTCAGATTTGTTGTAGTTTTTGACCCAACATAGTCCAACCATGGGGTGTTTCTATACTTATTTCACTTTGTTATACCGCCAGTTGGGTGGGTGATAGATCACCACTAATTATTGGATATTTATTAATAAAATAAATTGAAATGAGTATTTAGTAGAAGGTTATGAATCCTTTTACATGTGAAAACATGATGTGAATTGGTTTGATTTTTTATATGGTTGTGTTGATATGATTTGGATGAAATTAGAAAATTTTAAAATTTACGAAATGGTGAAATATTTGATTAATGAATTGAAATGGTAGTGGATTCCATGGATGATCTCGTTAGATCGGGATTCCATATAATCCACTAATGTTTATCATATGGATCTTGTTATAGAATTGCATTAATTGAATCAGTTTATTCCATTGATCCTAAATCCATAGGATGCCTTGGGCCTTTCTACCCCTTAGATCCAGCTTTCATGGACACTCTCTGGACATGGTTAGTTGATGTGATCATATAACTCCAAATAATATTTTACTGAGTTCCCTATTGATAAGTTCATGGGACTTGACATGGATTCCTTGGCATTTGATAAACATGATCTAGTCCTTTGTTCTTTGATACTCTGATTAGAGGGAACAACTGTTGTGGATGGAACATAATTATAAAACATGTCCATGATATATATTATACACTTGATAAAATAGTGAATCCAATGATTATATTTTTTGCATGAATTATATATATAAATGGTATGGTTATAAAATATTAGTTATTAGAATTTTGTGTGTTACTTGTTTATTTATTCTTTATAGTGGCCTTATTTATGGGAGATTGACCATTATTTGTATGGATCCCATTTTATCTTTACATGATTACTTATAACTTGGTAACGTACATTCAAAACGTTATACCTGTGATATTTCAAACTGCTATTAATTATATAAAAATTACTAGATTTGTTACATACATCATTAGTGGTGGCGTACTGATTGTTATCTCACACATGGCCCATGCCTTCTTCGACTACCAAGAATAACATTAAGTATTATAGTTTGAACCAGGGAAGGAACCCACTATGTGATGCTTTCATTTATCATTGAGTATTATCAGGGGGTACATGATCGAGCCATTCTCGTTTTATTATATAGATAAATACATTTTCACATTTTTGAATATTGACACATGTACTATACTGGATGCCAATATACATATTTTACAATTTCAGAAAGACATGACCTGACATATAATTTTTTATATGAGGTGGCCTTTGTAATTTTTTATTTATTATTTTCTAGGATGTTTATCTTCTTTATGAATGATTTATTTCTTCATATGTTGACTATTATGGTTGCTGCCAATGTACCGCACTCTGACATGAGCTAATAGTCACCCCATCAACAGACCCTAGGACCTCAATGATAGTGGGAAGACTCTACAACATGTGGAGGCATGTTTGATACCTTATGACCCAATAACGTGGGGAACCATTTATGGGAATCTGAGTCAAGACATTACTGAATATGTATCCTCTAGAGGAGAGAACATAGTATCTGATGTGGTGCAGAGATCCCCTATTTTACCTAGAGTTTACCATGCTAATGTGGATTCCTCTAGATATTTAGTAGACAATAATGATGAGTGGGAGAAATTAAAAGGATATTTTCATCTTTTTTTAGACTATTCAAAGTCTAAGGATTTTGAGGTAGATGATTTTGAGTCTAAGGATACTCAGGATGACTCCTCTTTGGTAGAGGGCGAGGTATTATCTATGTGTTTAATTTCACCATGTTCTAATTCTATTGGTATATATTATCTTAATTTAGATTATAATGGAATTTTTGATGACCGTAGTAGTCTACCAAATGATGGTGAACCCACAGTTTCTGTTAGTGATGTTATAGATCCTAAGGGATCTCTTGTGAAGAAAATTGATGAGGATAGTGAACTTCAAAAATTTTCTTCTGATAAACATGTCAGATCATAAATTGAAGAAGATGTTATTCTTATTAATGAGAGATTTTATGTAGCTCCACCTTCTACTGATAATTTTCCATTAGATCTTGTATTGATAGAATACATGTATTCTTTCAGAGGGATGTTGATTTTAGACATCAGAGGCATTGTAATGTCTCTTCAACCCCTTATTTCATAGATCTGTGAAGTTTATGCCCAACACCTATATGATCCAGTTTTTTCCACATTCATAAAATTATGAATTTTCATATTCATGAAGTTTATATTGAAAGTTATAGGTTTTCTAGTGAGTTTGAAATCATGAGATCAACGATAGAGGTGGTTGGGGCCTCTTTTCATTCTGTCGAGATGGCTTGTTAAAGAAGCTGGAGAGTGAAACTTTGGTGGTTCAACATATAATTCTCCACCTTCCTAATATTTTATTGATGCCACGAAGACCTAGTCCATATAATTTGAGGAAATACATTTTGTTTTTGGATATTTTCATTCATCTCATCATGAGGACATGCGGTAGATTACTCTTCATGGTGGCCACTTATAAAAACTAGTATGAGGGTTTTTAAATTAGGATTGAGGTGATTGGGAAACTATCACAAATTTCATAAGTACAACCATTCCAGGGTTAATAAAAACATTAGATTAATTCCCATTCAATGTATTAGCAGAAACCCTAAGGATACCACCTATCACTAGGGATTTTAAGGAACATGTTGACCAAATGATGGTGATAACCCATCTTCTAAAGTTATTTATCGAAGAAATATATATTTATTTAGTTAAATGGAGAGGTAAGATCATTATTATAAATTTTTTCAACCATTTGATTCACGAACCAACTTAGGCCGAACATGAACCGGTCACCTGAGTCAGTCTGCTCCATGTCCTGATGGGAGTTCTCTATCCCAACAGGATGAAAACTACTGTCATGCATTAAAATTTTACCATTGCGAATTATTTTTCCCAAGAATAAAAGATAAAGAGATAAATAAAAACTAACGATAAAAATAAAACAACCAACAAAATGATAAAAACCACACATACCTCGACATGACCTTCCAGGTCACCACCTAGATTAGAACCAAGTTCACATTGAGAGCGATCAAGCCCTAAGGAAACCTGATACTAAAAAGATAACGTAGGGGTGATAATAAAAATGCTCAGTAGGAAAACATCCTAGAATCTATACCATTCCATCCACAAAATAGTCCATTAATTCTAGTTTAAAATACAGATATAGAAATAGTGTTTTAAACATTATAATAAAACAAAAACCATTTCTCCATTTTAATGTCCAAAATAAGGATAAACCATTTTACAAAAACAAATTGCATTTGAAAATAAAAACCATAACATGTGATACCAAATATGTGCTTTGATAATACTAGTAAACAGTGAAAAATGAAAAAAAATGAACTAGTGCAATAGAAATTAAACAAGCAATGTAAATAATTAAGTAACCATTTGTGATCATAAACATCCCAATAAGATCATTGGATATACTCAGTCCAGAACCACCTACCGACGTAAGGTGAAGATCCTATGTCGATAACCAACTGACTTTTGTCATGACAAAAGAAACCAGCGACGCTCCCAATCTGGCCTCTATACTTACCAGTGGGTACCAACCCATCTAATTTGGGCTGATAAGAAACTATTCCTTGATCAACTAAAAGACGCCTAGGAGATCATAGTGCTTATAATAAAACTTAGTAGGTAGTAGGACCTTGCTCACGTGACTCATCTCACTGCAGTTCTTTACCCCAAACACAGATGCTTCATATGCATTCACCCATAAATGGTAACCCTAGACAGGAGATCCCACAAATACACATTCAATCTTTTCACATTAAGAAAGTTCCAACCTGTACATCACGTCACATCCTTGTCTAAACCATGTTTCTTAAAATATTTAATACTATAACCAGGAACACCCAATTTCCTAGCTGAAACCATTCTAACAATTAACGCAACTTCACCTGTAAGTTGGAATATCCAAATGGACCTTTATTTAAAATGTCTCAAATGAATTATTAGTAAAACCTTTATATCTATTAATTAAAAACTCACAATATTATGAAACAAAGAAATGGCCCCTTGAGCCTAACATTTATCAAAACTCAAACTAAAGGCCAAAATGGAACACCATTTTAGACTATATTTCAAACCTTTCATAAAATCCACACATAGGAACAAACTATATTTAGAAAACAAAATATATTTAGACAACCAATGCTTTATGAAGACTTAATTTTTAAGGTTCCATATTCTTTTGAGGGAATATTCATGTGTGCACCTAGTGCACCCAAGGATGTGCCGACATCTGATGGCTCAACAACAACCAAAATGACATTTCATAACGATTTTCAATAAGGACTCAATTTTCTTTAAAATAAAAACCAACCATTCCCTACATTCATAAAACATAAAACATCCCCTTAAATCCATAAACCCCCCTTTTAAAACCTTTTTAACACAATTTTCAAGATACAACATTTTCAAATAAAGCATGCCAAAAAAATAACCTTGACCAAATACATCTAAATTCCACTATTTTTGAGAAAACAAGAAACTAGTAAAACATACAAAATAATTCATCAAACATTTATGTAAACAGAATAACCTGTTATTGAGCCATTTTTATAAACTGTTTAAAAAAGGATAAACAAATTTATATGAAATCCAATATGTTTACTAGAAATTCTATAAAAAATTCCAATAGTTTATTTAAAAAATTATAAATAGTTCAAAAAAACTACACAAACTAGAAAACACTATAACAAAAAAATTAAAAATATAGATAACTTGAAAAAACTATTTCAAATTGAGCAATTATTTTGCAAAGAAGTGAATCTAGTAAGAGAATAAATTAAAAACACACAAGCCTTTAATGGAATTATTAGAAAAGGGATTTTGTGGATTCTACTACCTTATAGCAAGAGTGGATGCCACAGAACCTCATTAGAAGAAGTAAGAACAACACCTTGTGGCTTGAACACACACCTAAAACAAAGAGAAGAATGCAAACATAAACTGAACATTAGGGTTTGCTAAAATTGAATCAAGAATGAAAAACCAGAGATAGATCACACCAGATGGGAGGAGTATGCGCATCAGAGGGGAGGAGGAGGCCCTGCAAATGATGTTTGAGTTCCCACTAGAAGACTATCGGAAATAGTGCAGACATGGGGATTCTGGCCACCTCAATATAGTGCAAACTTAGGATTTGGGTTCATCGTAGATTGGACTCAATGGTAAAGGGAGAAGATGTAGGATGGTTTGGCGTTGGGGATGGAGGCCATAGTAATGGCCGGCGAGGTCGGATCCTAGAGGGGCTGGAGGCGGGGTTGACTACTGTGGGTGATGGAAAAGGGGGAGGGCTATACCATGTGCGGGAGGATAGAGGCTGAGGGCATGAGAGAAAAGGTTGGGATGGGGGCAGGAGGCCCCATGTGGAGGGATGGTGTGTGGATGCCGGGATGCAGACGAGAGATGAGGTCAGTGTCATATTGGGTAGGTCGGCTGGCCGCACATGCATAGGGAACCAGGAGGTCACCACTGCGCACTAAGGGTAAGGGTGAAGGTGGGGGTGGGGGGGGGGCTCCAGGTATTTAGGGTTACCTTTTATTCATTTTATAATAATAATTTTAATAATAATAACCCAAAATAATAATAAAAAAATAACAATAATAAGGAAAATAATAATACAAATTAATATCAATAAAAATAATAAAAAATAATAATAAGAGTACAATAATAATAACATTTTCATTAAAATAATACTAAAAAATTAATAAATCTTTATAATTATTTTTATTAAAAACAATAATAACAATAATAATATCAATAATAATATTAATATTATTAATGATAATTTTATGAATAGTAAAAATAACAACATAATATTATTATCATAATCGAACATTATTTTAAAATTTTTAATCCATTTATTTATCTTATTCTAAAAACTGGGTACCCGCGCACTTGTCGCGTGACTTAATAAACTGCGTGAAAGTTTCATGCCTCAACCCACACCACTTGGGAACCCACACAAGCACCTAGGGAGACTACACAGTTACCGCTAACCATAAGGTGTTGGTGGACTAGTCTTAAACCCACCAAAATCATTAAACATCGTGAATTTTAAACAGGGAACCAACATGAACATTGGTGGGAGAATCTGAAGCCATGAAATAATAATATAAAAATTAATTCAAAAAGCTAGGGTGTGACAATTCTCCCAACCACAGACTCTTTCTTCTCCCAAAAAGTCACTCAGCCAAACAATAGATAAAAAAAGAATACATGATCGATTGAAACATGAAGAAACCATAACACAACAGAATGAGGGAACATGAGAGGTTTCTCCCCACAATAAGAACTCAACTAGATCAGATATTTAACACCCAAATATACCACCCCGGGAAGGGGGGGATAATGTAGGAACTCCCAACTGATCTAAACTAACATTTATATCATGATAGAAAAAAAACACTTTTGTTGAAACTTGGAACTCTCAACCCATACAAAAAACCCCCAACACTAGAGTATACCATCTAAGAAGAACTTAACCCAAGTAGTGAACTTGAGATTAACTACAAACATTAAATATCCCCCAGTAACTTACATCTCCAAACAAACATAGCTAAACCAAGCACTAACCATTCAATGACCAAATATACTTTTAATGAAAAATGCACGATTCAAAAAACAACATCCACGCAACATGACTGCATTGATTATAATAGAATGAGTCAATCAGATCTTCACGGAAAAAAATTAACTTACAACAACTTCAAAATATTAATAGTAGAAAAAAAATAATGAAATGACTTTACTTTTTCTAGTGCCAACACATAACGAAAAACCCCAGACCAAGGATTCACACTGCTGACAACACCTGACTAAGTGCAAGATTCCCCCCAAGAGCTATGGTTGGGGATCTAAAGGCTAAAGAATCTCTTGCCTCATAGTCAGACACTGTAATCCTCTGGTCACATAATCTTCTTGGGTAAAAAATTCCTAGAACACTTCTCTAGATAACCTAGACAACTACAATGATGGCACTTCATTAGAGGGGTGAGACCTGATGGCATTGTGTTCCCTAAACATCCACACTGATGGAAAACCATTGAACGGTTTGACAAACTAGAAGATAGAACCACTATGGATGACTCTTTAGAAATAGGTCCCTCTAGAACACGCTACTCGCTAGATGGATACCCTTCACGATCAACTGGATATGCTAGATTTCCAACCATCGGCTCTCTGGAGACCAACATAGCTTGGAATGCCTCATCCACCAGCTTCTCAAAATGATGGTCCATAGAAGGGAGGAATCACTCCTTGATCTCAAGAAAAAGACTCCTGATGAAGGGAAAAGTCTTCATCAAATCATGTGACACTACTTCCAGATAAAATGTTAGAAGTTCCTTGAAATGGATAACATATGTCTTCACCGTCCATTGGCCTTGTTGAATATGCCTGAGCTCTCCCCTTTTCTTCGTCCTCATATCTTCAGGTATAAACCATCGGACTAAGGAAGATATAAATTTATCCAACGTCATCCCCCTTGTATTGATGGAGAGGTGAAAAACTCTCATTCATCCAAAGATTGACCATCAAACAGATCGATAATGGCATGCACTATGATAACATAGAGAGTTCCCAATACCCCGAAGACGCACTCGACCTCTTCAATCCACTATGTTGCCTTTAACGAACCCTAATCACCGTAAAGGATATGAAATGTTCAAGAAGTACCAAAAACATGTCATGACTTATTAGAATCATTGGGGACCGTTCTGGGTGGAATTTTTTGAACAACATATTAAACACATAGAAAAACCAATATCAAATCAAAGTATAATTAAAATTAACATCTTGAGCTGAAATGCCCATCTCAATCCAAAAAAATATAAACACAACCCAAAATTCCCTTTTTAATATCCCATTTTCAATTTAAATTTCAATTCATCCTTCTTTTAAGGCCTCTTTCCAAATACCCAAACCCACTTTTCAAAACAAATTGGATTTCCAAAATCATTTCCCCCTTTTAAAATCAATTTAGAAAAACAAGGTCCGGCCTTTAATTCTATGTACAAACCCTCATAATCCCATGAACTATTTCACATTTCTTCATCCGCTTTCATCCACATTCTCCAACACACACCTTTCATGCATCCCCTCACATGTGCTAACATTCATAAAGAGTACACCAGGTTTCACCAAAACCATTTCTATACCATTTTCAATAAAACACCATATTTTTAGGCTAATAGATTTCAGTTTTAAAAGCCATTTCATGAATTTAAATCCATTAAAAAGAAATTACTCTCAGTTCAAAAACCCTATTACACTTTCTAAAGTGACTTACACCAACCCAAACAAATATGGCACTTATCCAACCACAATTTACCAGATTGAGGGACTTGTAGACTTGCTTAACTAGGAGACATGGTAGTGGACCTTTCCCCAAGAATTATTCAATGACTAGGAGGAACATAAACCGTGTACTAAAATTCCCCATGGGTCACTGCTCCGTGGGAAATCAAGATGTTACATCAGCTTTCCTTTTTTTCATCCCTAAATCCCAAACAATCCGAAATGATTTAATAAATCATTTCCCAAACTACCCATGGTGGCTCTATGTTCAGAACGAGAGAGATTTTATTACATCCTTATCTTACCTACCACTCGATTACCAACAATCCTAATCTCTATCTACCTAACACCCCAAATAACAAGGGCCTCCACTAATACCATTTTTTCATGAACCGACTCAAGACAACCCTGAATCTGTCAACAATCCTAATCACTATCTACCTAAAACCCCAAATAACAAGGGCCTCCATTAATACCATTTTTTCACGAACCGACTCAAGCCAACCCTGAATCTGTTTCCAGATATGGTCTGCAGCATGGTCCGATGGGGCATTCTCAATCCCCAAAGGCTAAAAACTAGTATCATTCATTAAATTTTCACTATTAGGAATGATTTGGCCTAAAAAAATTGATAAATAAAAATTGATGATAAAAATAAAACTAGCAGCAGAAAGAAAAAAACCCCACATAACTCCACGTGACCATATTTGTCACCAATCAAATCATATCCATGCTCGCTCTGAGAGAGATCCATCCCTAAGGAAACCTGAAACTGAAAAGATAAAGTGGGGGTGAGCACTGAAATTCTCAATAAGAAAACACCACAAAATCCATACCATTCCTTCCATGAAAAAGTACTTTAATGCTAGTTTGAAATAAAGATATAAAAATAGTGTTATCACATTTTAATAAAATAAAAATCATTTCACCATTTTAAATTCCTAAACAAGGATAAACCATTTTCCAAAACTAACATCAATTGGAAAATGAAAACTAGAACTAGTGATACCAATGCTATGCTATGATAATACAAGTAAATAGTGAGAACTGAAAAAAATAAACCACTGTAATATAAAGTAAACAGCCAATGTACATAATTAAGTTACCATGGGTTATCATAAACATCCCTAGAAGACCCTGGGATGTACTCGGTTTGGAAACACATTATAGCATATGGTGAAGCTCCCATGTCTATAACTAACTCGCCACCCTCACGGAAGATGAAACGAATGGTACTCCCCATCAAGCCTCTATACCAACCAGTGGGTACCAACCCGTCTAATTGGGGATGATAAGAAACCATCACTCGATCAAATAAACAATGCTAAGGAACCCATGGTGGCTATAATAATACTGTGTAAGAAGGAGTCCCACACATGAATGGATCATCCAACTGCACTTTCCTACCCCAAACATGTATATTTCCTATCAATTCACCAATAGAGGGATACCCTAGACATGAGAAACCCCAAATAAACATTCAATCATTTCACGTTAACAATGTGCCGATCGGGCCATCACATCAATGAATTTTTAGTAAAATATTTCCAAACCCAAACCATTCTAATAGATAACTCTACTTCACCCATAAGTTGGAAGATCTAAATTGTCCTTTATGTCTAAAGTCTCCAATGATTTTTTAGTAAAATGTTTCAAACTCTTTATAAAAAATGCCCAATCTTATGAAAAGGAAAATCAACCCCTTGAGCCTATAATTCATCAAAACCCACACTAAATTCCAAACAGACCCACTCTTTGAGACTACATTTCAAATCATTCATAAAAGACACACATAGTACCAAACCTTATTTAGGAAACAAAATCTATTTAGAAAACCCTTGTTTTGTAAAAAAAATATTTTTAAGGTGCCATCTTCATTTGAGCAAACATACATGTGTTCACCTAGTGCACCCATGGATGTTCCAACATATAGTGGATGAAAAAAAACCTAAATGACATTTCCAAACCATTTTCCAAAAGGACTCAATTTTCATTGAAATCAAAACCAACCATTCCCAACATTAAAAGAACACAAAACAATCCCATTAAATCCATAAAACTCCTATTGGAAATATTTTTAACACAATTTCAAAGATATAATTTTTCCAAACCAAGCACACCAATCCAAAACTATATTTGACCAAATATCTTGAAATTCCCTTATTTCTGAAAAAACAAGCAACTAGTAAAACATACAAAACAATTCATTAACAATTATGTAAATAGTCAAACTAGTCACTAAAAATATTTTATAAGATGGTCAAACAAAGCTTAAACAATTCTATAATAATATAAATCATTTTACTAAAAATTATAGATGAAAATTAAAAAATTTATTTATAATTTTATAAAAAGATTAAAAAACGACACAAAATAGAAAAAACAATAACAAAATACATTTAATAAAGCTGATGTACTTGAAAAATCTATAGAAGATTGAAAAATTTCTTTTCAATGATGCAATTATAGTAAAATAATTAATTAAAAACACGCAAGTCGTAAATAGACATATTCAAAAAGAGAAAGTATACATTCACCTACCTCAAAGAAAGAGTGCACGAGATGTAACCTCAATGGAATGAGGAATAAATCCCTATAGACCAAACCCACAATTAAAACACAGAGAAGAACACACAAAACATAAATTGAACATTAGGGTTTGCTAAAATTGAATGAAGAACACAAAAAAAGATAAAAAACACACTGTAACAGTGGATTCCACTCACCAGACGGGAGGCAAAGGCGATTTGAAGGAGGTTCAATTTTGTTCTGATAGACTTCCAGTAACAGTGTATGCATGGGGGTTCGGGCCACCAAAAAATAGGGCATGTTGAGGGTTCAGGTTTACAGAATGTCAGTTGCACTGGTAGAGGGAGCAGAGGTAGGCCGGCTCAACGTTAGGGATGGAGGTCGAAGTAAAGGGCTGTAAGGCCAGATCGTGAAGGGGCCAAAGGCGGGTTGGCTGTCATGGGGGAGGGAAAAGGTAGAGGGATATAGCATGGGTGGTAAGCCATAGGTGGATGGCTGGGGTGTGGAGTTTGGGATGTAAGTGGGAGGTCAAAAGTGGAGGGATGGGTTGTGGAGGCCGGGACACTGGCGGGTGATGAGGTTGGGGTTGACTAGGGTAGATCGTCAGGTCGCACACGCATAGGGAACCAGGAGGGTGCTGCTGCGCGCCGAGGGTAGGGGGGAATGGGGGGTGCAGATTAGTTAGAGTTACCATTTTTTTATTCAATAATAATAATAATAATAATGACCATATATAATGATAATTTTAACATATTAATTATACCAATAACAGAATAATAAAATATTTAATACAAATTTTTAATTGTTTTTCTTAAAAAAATTACAATAATAATAATAATATCATTAATAATATTAATATTATTAATTATAATCTTAATATTAATAAAAATAACAACATTATAAAATTATTTTTATCCAACATTCTTTTTTAATTTTTAATCCATTTATTTATGTTATTCTCGAAACATGGTAACCACTCACTCGTCGCAAGACATAATAAACCACACCCAAGTTGCGCACCTGAACCCAGACCACTTGGGAACCCGCACAAGAACCTGGGGATACCACATGATTACCTCTAACCTTCTGGTTCCCATGAACTGGTCTAAAACCTAGCAAAATCATTAAACGACAGAAATTTTGAACCGAGACCCTACCCGAACCTTTGTGCGAGAACAAGAAGCCAAGAAATAATAAAATAAAAAATAATTTAAAAAGTTTGGGTGTGAAAATATAAATCCCCTATTATATGTTTATAAAACTGCAGTTCTTGCATCCGAAAATATTCTCATGGAATACTTTACATCTTCTCATTCTTCAAATCCCTTACCTATTATATTCCAGCCTTTCGCTATGCCTCTAGTTAAAGCTATCATGCATCTTAGACCAGTTGTGAATAGAGAAATTTCTACCACTATGTCAACCGTATTAGTATATTCAACAATTCCTCCTACCACTAGAAAGGTAAATGTAACTTTTAATTATACATCCCCATCAAAGAGTGACTTTTACTAAGAATAGTGTCTGATAGATATATTTTTAGTTTCCCTTTTATTCATTTTGGGTAGTAATTTCATGTATTTTTTTGGTCAATGCAATGCCTCTCTTATTCTTCCAATCATTATTTTTTACATTCGTTGTTTAGTTTCATTGATTTTTGATAATATAAAAATGGGTAGATATTTGTATGTAATTTACCTATGTATAACCTCAGATGGAATTTACCAATGGAAAAAGTTGGAGGGCATTTACCTTTGTATAAAATTGGATGGAATTTACCTTTAAACAAAAATTATAATTTGAATCTACTTTTATATATGCTTTGAAATTTTACCTATGATACCATCTAAATATTTGATACCATAATTATTTGTATTTCCTTTCTTATTATTTGATACTCTATTTATATATGAATTTATTCCTTTTATACAAATATATTTTATGTAATATGGTAATTCCATTAATTTCAAAATCTCACATTACATTTTTAAAATTTTAAGAATTCTTTTACACTTAAAAATTATCTATTTAGGCATTATTTTATTTTAAATATGGTTTATAATATTCCATGGTTTTTTATCATAAAGGTGGGAGATTTTTTGGCCTCCTTATATTAATGCTCAAAAATTATGATTATTTTTTTTCTAATAATGTTGATGTTTTCCGATAGTAAATTTTTATTTAATGTTATTTGATGGAATATGATTCACAACTAGACATGTCTCCTCACTAGTTCAAAGAATCTCCACCAGATTGAATAACCACTAGATTGAGACACCGCTAGACACGAGTCACCATTAGATTAAATGAGTCAGATCCAGACATGTGTTGCCACTATACATGAGTCACCACTAGACCAACTCACCGTTAGTTCACATAAATCTCCACCGGACATGAGTCACTACCAGAATGACTAAGAATTATATCAAATGAATAATCACTAGACTAAATCAATGGAAGACATGAGTCACCACTAGACCTGATTCATTTCCAAATATTATTCACCACCAGAAATGAGTCACTTCTAGAGGAGAAAACATCCCTGCTCTTTCTGTTTTTGAATTAGATGATCTAAATGGATATATTCATGCAATTAATGTAGATAGATATTTTTATGAATATTTTTAACCATTTTAGTTATGTATTAATTATGAATTAATAGTTACTACAAGGATATCAAATAAATAAATTATTATTCTTCAATAGGTGATTGTAGTTATTTATATTTTAATAAGACGTCCTCATGCATGTGTGATCAATATGTGTGTCCAAAATTCTCAATATTAGAAGGATAATCACATGAAAACATACATTTTTTAATCTAACTGTAATTAAAATTTGAAAGAGTTGAAACAATAGAAAATCATTATCCTTTCATAAAGAAAGAACATAGAGAACTTCATGATTCTCTATATTAATGGAACATTCATAGAAACAATTGGAGATCCTCACCAAGACACATATAAGGACACGTGAGAATATAAAGCACTAAAGACCAAGTAGAAGGACCTTTTCTATATCTTATTTTCTGTTTCGTTTATTATTTTATTTTACTTTTATACAATGTATGGTTTACTCTATTTATTAACACACAATGACTTATTTCCTAGAACATGATAATACTAGTTATAACTTCAATATATTTTCATTTATTACAAAATATTTTTGTGGAAGAGGTCCCCGTGTGTCCTGTGTAGTTTTACATCACACATAAAACTATAGATGAGGCCTTGTGATTTTATATATGAAATTCTTTGTCAATACCATATCTTGGTTGTGGTTTTGATTATTTTTATATAACCCTCTTAGCAGCGAGTTATTTACAATTGGTGGGGATAATGTTTTTATTGATACTAAACCTAATTTTTATTCAATTGTGTGATTTTTATATTTATTTAACATATTTTAACCAGTGTTCAATTTTTTTCTATACACAATACAAGAGATTTGATAGTTATTATTAATTAGTGTTTATATATGGATTTGATTTAGTAAATTGATTTCAAATTTCAACGTAATTCATTTTATTTTTTAAACTAGATCTTAATCAAGAATTGAGATATCATTAAAATGATAAAATCTACATTGAACTATTATTTTTTTAACTGGAAAAAATTATTTAAATTCGAGTATTTGAATTGTAATTTATTTAATTAGAAATCATTATTGGGAATTCAATTCGCCTCTTCTAGAGTTAATCAATGTGACTAATAGACATATAACATGTTGTGGATCATGTGTAGATCAAATATAGAAAATATTTCGAAATATGAAATAACATAACCTAAACCATTGAATTGCTTGTATTAATATATATTGATGAACCAATAATCAAGACTAATATCCCCTAGAAATATTACCATGCTCATTTATTAATATTCAAAAATATGACCGAAGGATCAATCTTTGGTTGATATTTTATCATTAATGATGAAATAATACCATGTGGGTTACATGAAATGTAATGTGATAAATCATAGAAACATGTATGGTATATATAACTAATCCATGTGAATAATAAAAAAATAGAATATGAGGATACTCGAAAATGTAAGAGGGGAATAATTGATCCTCAGTTAGTCTGTATTATTAGAGGTATGTAACTTTTAACATAGAGGCAAAGGTTCTACAATATTATTCAGTAAAAATATATAAAATTTGGTGGTTGTTCCCACCTTAATTAATTTAAAAGGAGTGGTAGACCAAGGATGATTTTGATGCTCTTAAAGAAGATATTACTAAAGTAGAAGATGAACTCTAGTCATTCTATATTATAATATATTTGATTTTCATATCATTTTTTTCTATTTTTACTGATTTACATTATCAAATTTGTTTCTCTATTGAAAAAAACCAATCAGTGGTTGATGTAGAGGTGGGGGGGGGGGATTTTTAATTTTTATCATTGTTCATAATTATTGATTAAAAATATTTTTTTATTATAATACTTTTAATGATTTTAATATATATTACTTGATGAAAATTTACTCTCTAATCCATTAAATAATTTGTATTTTTTGTTGTAATTAATTGTTCATCATGATTTCTCTACTAATAAATTAATTTATATATTATAGAACAATATTATCAATGATTGTGTGTGATTACAATCACATTAGTTGGGGGTATTATTGAGATCAATGTGTAAATAAATAGTTCACTTTTTTAAAAATCATTTTGAGCTATGGGATCTAGGGTACCCTTGAATAACATAATCATTATTGAGTGGTTCAAGAAAACTCATAAAGTATATCACAGATATATATCCCTAAAAGATCAAAGTGTTTTAATTCACTTCCATTAACATAATGTATAGTTATGGGTCTATGATCATGGAAGAAATCGATGGTTACGAGTATGAGTGTGGGTTTTTATTAGAAAATTATTTATTAAATTTGGTATCCCCCCAGTTATCTCAACTATTTTATTTCACTGATAATTTAATTTTATTCATTTTTATTCGTATTAAATTAAACAAAGCCTAAATTGAAATATATACTATTTTATCAATTTAAAAAATATAAAAAATTTAGGAAAATGATATTAATAAATGATTATTATTGCCCCTTAAGAGATGAACCTATTTTAAAAATGTTTCATTATAATTTTTACAGTTTTTGTAATATTATATATTTAACCCATGATAAAAACCCCCCATTAATTTACCTCCATCCTCATGGACATCAATTTCCTTAAAATAATTTCCATTATTTTCATTTTCATAATTATTATAATTTTTTGGACCTTATTATAGTTTATTTTAAATGTTTCTTATTTATTTATTTATATTTATAAATATATTGTTTTATTCTTATTATTTATTTTATTTTAACACATTATATTTTTTTTGTTTTTTTCTTATAGATTTTCAGCTAGTTAATAAGAGAGATCCACTTGACAAGGTGGGTCATGGGTGATCTGTACACCATTTAACATTAGGAAATTATTCATTTTCATCATTTGTTGTATAGCCTCTTTATTTTATTATGAGACAGCCTCATATCTTGGCATCAATGATTTAGTTGTGAGATAGTCCCAATATTCATCGATAGATGTATTGTGGGTAATTTTTTGCATTATATTCATAAATATGGGTTATCACATGATAAAGAAATTGTGATGGGATATTAGAGGTGATATTCCTCTTTTATACTTTTGATAATGTAACAATCAATATCTTTCTTATTAGCATTGGCTAATTCTATTTGACAGACATTGTGAATATGCATGTAGCTTAGGTGGATGAGAGATTTACGTGAAATGGGATCCATGATGGAGTATCGATACATATAATATTTTACATCATATATGAGATTCATGGTAAATATTTACCTCAAGGTGATAGTGTACTATCATCAATGAGGTTGAGTGTGCTTGTTTCTTTTTCTATTATGATGCGTCTCATCCCAAATGTTCCCTATTTTGTAACATCCCAATTATTTATAGAATAAAAAAATTTCATATATATTAATATTGATGTATAAGATATTAATTTTACATTTAAGGGTGATATTATTCTGATTTCATACACGACACGCAACAATAGGAGTCTCCGAAATATTACATTTCACATATGACTCAGTTTTACCGAAAAATAACACGTTATTAAAATTAGTATTTTAAATGGAAGTTAAAACCTTGTTTTTGTATTTGAGGGAATGAATAGAAATAACTATATTATGGTTAAAATTCTTTTTTAAATTTTTTTACACTCATAAAATAAATATTGTTGGCTTAAAATGAAAATAAGTCAAATTTTAAGCATAAAATACTCTAATATTTTTAAAAGGTAGTATTACCGCCTTTTGATAGAGAAAAATTTTTAAATATAGATTTTGGAAACATTATATGTTATATCTGAAAAAATATAATTATTATTTGGAAGTCAGAAATCAATTTTTTTTGATAAATTTTTGGTATTTTGTTATAAAATTCATATTTTAATCAATAGTGAAAATAATGCATTTTAATTCCAAACTTCTTTTTGTTCAAAATTATTTACATGGTTTAATTATCTTTTAAATTGGTTTTAAAATATAAATTTTTTATGTTTTTATTATTTAATCCAATTTTGGTCATTGGAGGTAATTTCATATTTAAATTAGATATAAATTCATGTCAATCTTTTGATGGTTTTTACTTTTAAAAAACATGTTTCCTCATTTTAATAATGGGGAGTAATTTAAAATTAATTACTGCCACTTCTGTGTTTTTAATTTGAATACATGAGTTCCATATTTTTAATCACATGATCCCAATTATTTAAATAGGCCCCTTTCATTTTTATACATTATTAATAGTAACATTAGTGAATATTATTTTACCTACGTTGAATGAAAATCATGCAATTAAAGGTAAAAATTATATTATAATGATATAAAACTTCCATAAAAATTGTCATAATTTAATTTTATGAGATTAGTAAGACCATTATCATCCTTAGGTCTATGTTTGGACCACTTTATTCCAGTGGGATGGCATTAATGAATTTATAATCACTACAAAAAAAGTGACTTATACCAATAGAAATTTAGTGACAGATGATATATATGTTGGTAAAAATGAATAATTCTAAGAGATATTAAACTCTGTTAATATTTAATTTTGGTACCAACATTTATTTATACCAAAATATATATATGTTTCTATTAATGTTTAATACCAACATATTTTTTTACCAAAAATTTAATATGTTACTTTATCATATTAATACCGTTATTTTTTACCAAAAAATCAAAATGTTATTATTATTCATTATTACTGACAATTTTTTCCAACATATAAATTCATAGATATTATTTACTCAATACAAACAAATGATTTAATAATTAAAATTATTGTTACTTTTAGTTAACTGTTTTATAAAAAAATATAATCCTATTAACAAAAATAAAAATGATTATATGTACAATTTATATGTTAAGCAAACAGAATTTTGATGTTATTAACAATAAAATATTTCAAATATTTTGAACAAAATAAAATCAACAATTTTTTTAACAATAAAATATGTAGAACAATAAATTTTATCCAATTTATATTATTTTTGGAATATAATTAAAATTACATTTAGAATAATTTTTATCCAAATTGAATATTTTGAAAAAAATCAAAATAATACAATAGGGAAAAAAGAATGAAAATTAGATTCTCAATCCGTGTGTCTTCCCTGCTTCTCCATTCTCCCCACTTCTTCATCACCCTCTGCCTCTACACTGGTGATCTTTTCCCACTCACAGACCCATTTCATTTCCATTCTCCCTAGGAATGGCACTCCTGCCATCGTATTTCTAATTAGTCCTCAACTCTCTCTTCACTCGAGTTGGGTGATGCTTTCTTCTCCGTGCCTATGATGCTATTTGAGGTTAGTATCATATGTTTATTTGGGTGTTTTTTATGTTTCTTTTGGTATTTTCTTTTTAGGGTTTCTTCCCCATCATTTAGGATAGACCCTCGGCTGGATTGGAATTTTGTTTCTCTGTTTCCCTTCTGGGTATGTCTATTTATTCTTCAAACGGTTTTGATTTTGCTGTCTTTAAGGGCAGATTCAGATGTTTTCTTCAACAATATTTCTAGGTCTTGAATGTGGCCCACCCTACCCAAGGCGTAGATGGTCTATCTGTCTTGATCCAACTGGAACAAGATTCTTCTTAATTCTTATGCTCCCTGGCAGCAAATGGTTCCCATGATAGTTCAAATTTTTGGGTTGCTATTCTTTTGTTTTGTGCAATACATTTGGCAAGGGATATGATGCAACTAGTGTTTATTGGATGTTCGGTTTTTTGTTTCTAATGAATATTGAATGAGCTGATTTGGAATGAAAATATGATGGATTATGGTGTGCATGTTCATACTTTTCCTATTTTGGTTTGGATTTGTGATGAGATTCAAGGTTTACATTTGTTCTTTTGGATAGAATTCATGATGCTGTATGGTCAGTCTTTTCATGTATCTAGTTTACAAGATTTTGACTAAAAAATAAGACACTGAAAAATTAAGATTGAACTAATTCTTTTCTGGATTTTTCTTCTCTTCTAGGTCAGTACATGGTGAGGAAGATGTGTTCATCATGCTATTGATGTAAAAGAATATAAATCTTCTATAGTAGTCATATAAAATGGGAATCTTAATAGTGATTCTGATTTTTATGTTTTTTAATTAATGTTTCATTCCAGTTTTGTTTTGAGTTGTTGAGGTTTTATTCATGTTCATTCATATATTCTTGGTTCAATTATGATTTCTCATGCATCTTAATTATGGTACATTGTGGTGGGGGCATTGGGGATGATGACATCATGTTCTCTGTATATGTTTGATGATTATATGAACATGGGAACACCTTTTTTCACTGGTTCTATTTTATTTGTTTTACTTATTTTCTGTTCGAGATTTTTATCTCATTTTCATGTGTGCTTTTATTTATTAGGGGTAGTATGCATGGTTCATCGAAGATGGTGATTGAAGTGATGTAGATGTTGGAAGAGAGTTAGTTTCACGACCCGTCCTCGGGGCTCGTGCCGTGACTACCCCAAGCCCGCCTTCCATAGGCCAGGGGATGGCGACTAGCACCAAGGCGTAAATCCTGGAAAAAGGGAAGGCATTGCCTTTGAAAAGTAAACAAGCACCACAGAGTAAGCAAGCGGAAATGTAAACACTAAGTAAAAATTGTAACAAGCTGTGCTGAAAGTAAAAGGGGCCGGAAATACAAGCCCAACTGTAAAGTACAACTGAAAGGGAAAAACAGCAACTGAAAGGAAAAGCTGCAGCGTCGAGCCGTCCTCTAGAAGTCCCACCTGAAGGGTGGGTACAGATAGCCTCCACTACTCCTCGGGTCCACCTGACCGCTCCAAGTACGTCCCACCCAGTGGTCCACCTCCAGGTACCGTCCTGCTCCACAAGCCTCCACCACGATCAGCACTGTCCGTCGTCTGCAACCAACACAACGTAGTGCGGGCATAGCCCGTGCAGGGGTGAGTATAAGCTAATCAGTAGGTACCCCGAGACCCCCGTAGGTCTCCCAAAATCCACAAAGGATAAATCAAAAAGGAAAGTTACAATCATGAAGTAACATCTAGCACGACTTAGGTATATGCCCATACATATACCTAAGTCATCAATTCCTGCTCGGCTCCAACATCTGAGCCGAAGCACAACCCAGTCCACACAGGAAAGCAAAACGTATACCCACACAGGATGGCATAAAACAATCCACGGAGGAGAGAAAAGTAATCCACAAAGGATAGCTCAACACAATCCACACAGGATAGTTCAACACAATCCACAAAGGAGAGTAACACAAGATTCATCTCACACAGGTATACTTCCTCAAATGATGATAGAGATGATCACTGATCCATCTAAGTCATTGGACCCATGAAGGATCGATAGGTACTAACCCCCGCAATGACCCACACATGATCGGACCCACAAAGGATAAATAGGTAACTAACCCCCGCAAAGACCCACACAGGATCGGGCCCACACAGGACCGGTAGGCGCTGGCTCACACAGAACCGCTGAGCGCTGACCCACATAGGATCGGATCCACACAGGATCTGTAGCACTGATCCACGTAGTATCGCTGAGTGCAGTAGTCATCGCAGTCCACTAAGGATCTCTGCACAATCATAGTCGCAGTCCACTGAGGA
Source organism: Viscum album (assembly GCA_963277665.1). Taxonomy (NCBI): domain Eukaryota; kingdom Viridiplantae; phylum Streptophyta; class Magnoliopsida; order Santalales; family Viscaceae; genus Viscum; species Viscum album. The sequence goes on from OY728126.1 coordinate 193,688,277, forward strand.
TCTCTACACAGTCGTCGCTGTCGAATTCATAGTCAGCACTAGGGTTCCCGCACACAACAAGCTCATTCCGGAGGGTCCGCTCCATGAGCCGAGAGGCTGATACATCAACTGACACAGTGTCCAAAGTTGATGTATCCAAAAGTTCCGTATTGTCAATAGGAACTCAACGTTGCAGACGGCGCGTCAATCGGACACCCGGTCTGAGAGTTATCGGCCTTTTCGTCCCAGGGGCCCGGTTGGTTTTTAAGGCAAAACCAACTCGACCATACTCCACCTGCATCCAAACCTCGGGCGGAGTATTCCAAAAGACCCGTCTCACTTAGAGGAAAACAAAAAAGTCAACGACACGTCAAATGGACGTCCGAAGCTCATGATATGAGCGTTTCCGATTCGAAGGCTCGGTTGGTTTCGTGTACGAACCAACCCGGCCGAACCCAAAGTATTCCGAAACGTTGAGTGCAATATACCAAAATGACCGACTCGATCCAAGGATCTCATTGCCGCTGACAGCGCGTCATTCAGAGGCACGTAGCTCAAGTTACGGGCAAAAGACCGAAAACGGTCCGAAGACGGGGGGTCTGGGCCCGGGCCAACCCGGCCCGCCCCCCTGGGTCGGCCAAACCGGGTCGACCCGGTCCGACCCGGCTGGATCCGGTCCCGCCCGGCCAGGGCGCGGCCCAGCTCGGCTCGGCCGAGCGGCCGAGCAACGCGGGGGGCACGCTGCCCCCGCGTGACATCCCCGCGGCCCTCGCGTGGGCCGCCCTGGTCAACGGACGCGGCAAAGCCGCGTCCAGTGTGCGCTGGACTCGTGCGGCCACCGGTCCGCTGGCGCCGCCGCTGTCGTGGCTTCAGCCGCGGTGGCCCTGTCCGGCGCCGCGCCGGGCCGCCGCCGCCTCTGGCTGCCAGCGCCGTCGGTGGCTTCCGCGGGCCACTGGAGTCGCTCCGGTGGTCCGATTCCGTTCCCGTCTGCACCGCTGCTCCTCCCGGGACCCGTTCTTCACTGCGGAATCATCAAATCTCCCTTGTGCCATGTTTTTTCGTCGCCCACCAAATCTGTACAACAACGAAGAACTGCGGAGGGTTGTCGGGCCGTGTTCGTTTGGCCCACACCCTCCGTGTTAGGCGATAACAGTTGGGAGGATTAATCAACACATATAAAAAATAACCAAAACAATTTTAATGAATTAAAATTGTTCTTATGAACCAGGTTCTTCATTTTGAACGGAAACATCCACGGAGTATAAAACATTCAATAAAACCCCTACCTCGACAAGTCGTCGCACACGCGTTCTTCGTGGAATTGATCGTCGCGGAAGGAGGGGATTGTCGCGTCGTCGCGGTATCCGGCGTTGCGTTGACGAACTCCGAGGACCAAGAAACAACAGATTTAATTAATAATAATTAAATCCTTATTGTTGGTTTAATCCACAAAGGATTTTTTTTAAAAAAAAGAGTGCAACCCCTACCTTGTCGCTGCCGATCGAAGGTTGTCGCAGGGTTGGATTGTCGCGGAAGAACGTCGAGGAAGAAGAATCGCCGGCGTCACGGAACTTGGCGTCGCGTCATCGATTTCCGAGGGCTCGGCGTTCTTCGCGTTTTTCACGTTCTTCGCGAAGGAGGATGAAGAATTCTTGGTTTCTGTCAAATCCTCTCAACGAACATTTTTCCAGAATTCGTGCTTTGGTCTTATTTTATTATTACGCCAATGGATTGAAAACAGGTTAAGAAATGATTAAATTAATTCATAGAATTAATTCAACGAATAAAACCGCCCAATTAATTCAACGAATAAAACCGCCCAATTAATTGGTGCGTTAAGAAATTAAGAAAACGCGTCAGTTGACTTCCATAATGACGTGTTTTCGCGGGTGCGTTACTTAGCGGAAAGAAACGGTGGGGCTCGTACGGGTCCCACCTCACAAATATCCTACCAAGAGGGTAGGATATTTTTGGATAGCACCCTATCAATAACAACTCAGTTTAAGTAGATTTAAGTGGCTTTCAAGTGGTTTTAAGTGAAATAAAATAAAGTTTGTCGTACAAATTATTTTATTTCTTAACTTTAAGCCCAAAAATTAAAAACCACACCCGAGCAAACTCAACTCCAGAAGAGGTGTTTCTAAGAAATTACCAGTTCTGCGATTCCATCGGTGCCCTCAGAATTCGATTCCGAGCACCGGTTCAAAAGTTAGAAAAACCCGCTCGTCCATTCACTGAATGTACCCGAGCCGAACTTCGGAAAATGATTCCGGGCACACCGGGCTTCGGAATCAGGTTCCGTCAGAAACTGCGTTCGTGTAAAAATCCAAATAATATTAAAAAAAAAATTCCTTGAATTTTTCGGGTCTTTACATCACTCCCACCTCAGGGATTTATGTCCCCGTAAAGATACATCATAAACTAGGGAAACAAATGTGGGTACTAAGCACGCATCTAAACCTCCCGCTCCCAAGTTCTCTCTTGGAGGTTCCCGTGCTGCCATCTAATGCGCACTAGAGGAATCGATCGTCCACGATGGACCCACTCCTGTCAATCCTCGATCTCCCCCGGGACCTCGGCAAAAGTCACCCCATCATCAACGTCCAGCTCCCCATAGTCAATTATATGTGTCGGGTCGTGCACGTACCTCCTCAGCTGAGATACGTGGAAGACGTCGTGCACCCGGTGCAACTGAGGTGGTAGAGCCAGGCGATAAACCACCTCGCCAATCCTGCTGAGAACCTGGAAGGGTCCGATGAAGCGTGGAGACAACTTGCCTCCTCAGCCAAACCTCCTTATTCCACGTCAAGGTGAGACACGCAAGAAGACGTGGTCTCCATCCTCGAAATCTAGTGGCCTCTGACTCCTATCAGCATAAGACTTCTGCCGGCTCTGAGCTGTCCTCATCCGCTCCTGGATGACTTGGACCTTCTCTGTCGTGGCCCGGACCATCTCTGGTCCCACAAGTGCTGACTCCACAGGGTCTGTCCATCACAAATGGGATCTGCAAGGTCTACCGTACAATGCCTCATATGGTGTCATCCCGATGGTGGAGTGGTAGTTGTTGTTGTACGCAAACTCCACCAAGGGTAAGTGGTCCTCCCAGCTACGACCAAAGTCGAGGACACATGCGCAGAGCATGTCCTCGAGAGTCTGAATAGTCCTCTCCGTCTAACCATCCTTCTGAGGGTGAAAGGCAGTGACCAGACGTAACCGCGTCCCGAACGCCTCCTGCAACCCCTTCCAAAGCCGGGAAGTAAAGTGAGCATCTCGATCGGAGACGATAGATGATGGCACACCATGAAGCCTTACAATCTCCTAAACGTAGAGACGCCCCATGCTCTCCACTTAGTCCTGCTCTCTGATGGGTAAGAAGTGTGCCGACTTGGTGAGTCGGTCAACAATCACCCAAATGGAGTCGTGACCTCTGGAAGTGCGTGGAAGTCCAGTCATGAAGTCCATAGATATCCCATCCCACTTCCACTCCGGGACCTCCAAGGGCTGTACCAAGCCTGCTGGTACCTGGTGCTCTGCCTTCACCTGCTGGCAGGTGAGGCATCGAGAAACAAACTCTGCCACAAACTTCTTCATACTCGGCCACCAGTGCTGTCGTCTGAGGTCCTGGTACATCTTCACCACTCCAGGATGTACCGCCAAAGGAGAAGTGTGAAACTCTCTCATCACCTCCTCCCGTAAAGCAACTGGTACCAAGGTACATCCTCTGAAAAAGACGTTGTGCTCTGATCCAAGGGAGAAACCATCAGGTGCCTGTCCCGAGGATAACTGTGCACGCCGCGTCTCACAGTCGGCGTTCCCACGTTGTGCCTCTCTGACCCGCTACAGTAGTGGAGGAGTGACTGTGATAGACTGCAGGAAGGCTGCTACATCTCTATCCATGAAGGATATCTGCAAAGCGGCTAGCTGCTCTGTCGCCTCCTCAAGTAGCTGAATGCCCGTCCTCCTGCTGAGGGCATCAGCTACTACGTTCGCCTTCCCAGGAGTATAGACTATCTCAAAGTCATAGTCCTGGAGGAACTCGAGCCATCGCCGCTGTCTCAGGTTCAGGTCCTTCTGTGAGAAGATGTACCTGAGACTCTGGTGGTCATAAAAGACTGTAAAGCGCTCTCCCATCAGATAGTGTTGCAATGACTTCATATCGAAGTCCACTGCTGCTAAATCCAGGTCATGGGTAGCGTAGTTCTGCTCATGCGGCCTCAACTGACGTGATCCATAGGCAATCACGGCCCGCTCCTGCATCAGGACACATCCGAGTCCGGTCCCTGATGCATCGCAGTAGACTATGTATCCAACTCCCTCCTCAGGAAACCTCAAGATAGGTGCACTGGTCAATCTATGTCTCAGCTCCTGGAAGCACTGCTGACATCTGTCTGACCACACAAAGGGTTTCCCCTTCTTCTTCAAAGATGAGAGTGGCACCACAACTCTAGAGAAGTCTGGAACAAGCCTCTGATAGTATCCAGCTAGTCCCAAGAAACTCCGCACCTCTGTCAAGCTCCTGGGTGGCTCCCAAGCTAGCACCGCCTCGATCTTCGCGGGATCCACCGCAACTCCCGCCTCAGAAATGATATTCCCCAAGAAGTGGACCTCACGTAACCAGAACTGGCACTTCGAGAGCTCGCCATAAAGCTAGTGCTCTCGGAGTGTGTCTAGTACAACTCGCAAGTGGTAGGCGTGCTCCTCCTCCGTGGTCGAGTATACCAAAATATCGTCGATGAAGACCACAACAAATCGATCGATGTATGGCTGAAAGATCCTTTTCATGAGGCCCATGAACACTACTGGAGCATTGGTTACGCTGAAGGGCATTACCAAGAACTCATAGTGGCCATACCGACATCTGAAGGCCGTCTTCTACACGTCCTCGTCTCGAACTCTGAGCTGATGATAGCCTGACCTGAGGTCTATCTTCGAGAACCACCGTGCTCCCTTGAGCTGATCGAAGAGGTCATCAATCCTCGGTAGCGGATACTTGTTCCTCACTGTCACCTGGTTCAGGCGACGATAGTCGACACACAGTCGCAAGCTCACATCCACCTTTCTTGGCGAAAAATATCGGGGAAGCCCAGGGTGAAACACTGGGTCGGATGAAACCCTTTTCCTGCAAGTCATCCAACTGTACCTGTAGCTCTCGAAGCTCAGCGGGGGCCATCCGATACGCTGGAGTCGATATCGGGGCTGTCCCGTGGTATAGTTCAACATGAAAGTCTACCTCTCTGCGGGGAGGTAGCCCTGGAATGTCGTCGGGAAAGACGTCCGCGTACTGGTCCACCACTGCAGGAAAACAAGGACTTCGCATGTCAACAGCTCCTAGGATGAGGCTAGCCAACTGATGAGTGATGGGCTGTCATCTCCTCTGCGGAAGTCCATCCTGTGCTGCGAAGGATCCCTTCTCGCCGGTGAAGGTGAACCTGCTCCCGTCGGTGTGTACACATCACACCTTACGCCTAATACAGTCAATCTGAGCATGGACTACGGATAACCAATCCATGCCCATGATGACGTCGTAAGGCCTCTATGCCGCTACCAAAATATCCCAGCCGAAGCTCTCGCCTCCTAGAGTAAGCTCACACTGCCGGCACCAATGCGTAATCATCGAGTCTGCTCTCGTAGGAGTCTCTAGCTGTAAGGATCGAGCCAACGGCTCTGTCGGAATCTCCGAGCTCCGAACAAGGGCAGTGGCTATGAAAGAGTGACTCGCTCCTATGTCTATAAGAACTGCAGCAAGGGTGGAATAGATACAGATCGTACCTCGAATCATCTCTGGGGCGCCGTGGTCGTAGTCCTCCACTGCCATGAGCTGTGCCTGTCTCTGCCCGCCAGCTCCAGGTGGTCGGGGTGGCCCTCCTGGTGGTGGTGGGGGTAGAGCCTCAAAGAGTCGCCCACCACCCGCTGCTCGGCCAGCTCCTCTGCCTCGTCCACCTCCTCCCTCCGAACCGCCACGATCGACCCTCTAACTCTTCCTAGGTGGCCCCTCCACCGTCTTCTGCTCCTCGGCACGGCGGGTCGGGCAGTCACGAGCCATGTGGCCCTGCCCGCCGCATGCGTAGCACTGCCTGCCTCTCGAAAGACTGGCTCCGCGTTGTGTGCCCCGCACGGCTGAGCTAGTGTCCTGAGGTCGTCTACGAGATGGTCTGGTCTGCCTGGAACCCTGAGTCATCCGTTCAATACATGCTGCCGAAGATTCCTCTACCTGCCTCCCTGCGGTAGGTCTCGCTGTGGACTCAGCCAGAAATCTCTCGATCAGAAGGGCTCGCTCCAGTACTCCTGCCTGGGTCAGGATGCTGAGGGAGATCAGCGATGCCCTGATCTCGTGTCTCAAACCCTTCTCAAAGGTCCGAGCTCGGAAGAACGGGTCCCATACCATGTCGGTCAAGTAGCACGAGAGATTGGTGAATCTCTCCGAGTACTGGGCGACCGTCAAGCTGCCCTGCCGCGGTTGAAGAAGCTCCTAGATGCGCACCGCACTGAGGGTGGCCGGGATGAACTCTGAGTGGAAGAGGCCCTCAATGTCTATCCAGATGAAAGAGGCCTCATCGTGCACCTGGAGAATCAAGCTCCACCATCGTCATGCTGCTGCGTGCAGTAGGCTCGCTGCGAGGATCACCATGAGGTCTGCTGGTGTCCTCACTAGTCAGAAAACTCACACCACTGCCTCCAGCCAGTCCTCGGCTGCCTGGGGGTCCGTCTCCCCACGGAACCTGGGCGGTCACTGGTGCTGAAACTAATGCAGTGCACTGAGGCGACGTGCATCATCAGCGGATGGTGCTGGAAGCATCGGTGGCTTGCCGGGTAGAGGTACCACCGGTACCTCCACCGTCAAAGGGCCCTGTACCGAGGCCTCGTCGTTCGGTGGGCTGTCGTCGTGCTCTACTCTTGGAACCCTAGCTGGCTGCCATCGTGGGGCCATCCTGAAAAGGAAACAAGTGCGCCACGGTCAGAACAGTAAACCTGGTGAGCTGATACAATGTAATCACAAAGAAAACGTGAAGCACATATGCAATCAATGTTTTCGTGCATTAAGTCGGAAATCAGAAGTCAGGGTCCTGGTGTACGGATACATCGGCCGCCGCACCAACACTGGGCTCCCTAGACTGATAACCACACCCAATACGCTATACACTATTGCTTCACATAGAAAAAAGATCAGAGTCTGTGGTAGAACCGACCTGCTCTGATACTAATTTGTCACGACCCGTCCTCAGGGCCCGTGCCATGACTACCCCAAGCCTGCCTTCCATAGGCCAGGGGCTGGCGACTAGCACCAAGGCGTAAATCCCGGAAAAAGGGAAGGCATTTCCTTTGAAAAGTAAACAAGCACCATAGATTAAGCAAGCGGAAAAATAAACACTAAGTAAAAACTATAAAAATCTGTGCTGAAAGTAAAAGGGGCCGAAAATAAAGCCCAACTGTAAAGTACAACTGAAAGGGAAAAACAACAACTAAAAGGAAAATCCGCAGCGTCGAGCCGTCCTCTGGAAGTCCCACCTGAAGGGTGGGTACAGATAGCCTCCACTGCTCCTCGGGTCCACCTGACCGCTTCGAGTATGTCCCACCCAGTGGTCCACCTCCAGGTACCGTCCTGCTCCGAAAGCCTCCACCACGATCAGCGTTGTCCGTCGTCTGCAACCAGCACAACGTAGTGTGGGCATAGCCCGTGCAGGGGTGAGTATAATCTACTCAGTAGGGACCCCGAGACCCCCGAAGGTCTCCCGAAATCCAAAAAGGATAAACCACAAAGGAAAGTTACAATCACGAAGTAACATCCAACACAGATTAGGTATATGACCATACATATACCTAAGTCATCAATTCCCGCTCGGCTCCAACATCCGAGCCCAAGCACAACCCAGTCCACACAGGAAATCAAAATGTATACCCACACAGGATAGGACAACACAATCCATGAAGGAGAGCAAAGTAATCCACAAAGGATAGCTCAACACAATCCACAAAGGAGAGTAAACAGTAAATCCGCACAAGATAGTTCAACACAATCCACAAAGGAGAGTAACACAAGATTCAGCTCACACAGGTATACTTCTTCAAATGACGATAGAGATGATCACTGATCCATCTAAGTCGTCAGACCCACGAAAGATCGATAGGTACTAACCCCCGCAATGACCCACACAGGATCAGACCCACACAGGATCAATAGGTAACTAACTCCCGCAAAGACCCACACAGGATCGGGCCCACACAGGACCTGTAGGCGCTGGCTCACACAGAACCGCTGAGCGCTGACCCACACAGGATCAGATCCACACAGGATCTATAGCACTAATCCACGTAGGATCGCTGAGTGCAGTAGTCATCGCAGTCCACTGAGGATCTTTGCACAGTCGTCGTTGCAGTCCACTAAGGATCTCTGCACAGTCGTCGCTGTCGAAGTTGCAGCCAGCACTAGGGTTCCCGAACACCGCAAGCTCGTTCGGGAGTGTCTGCTCCACGAGACGAGAGGCTGATACATCAAATGACACCATGTCCTAAGTTTATGTATCCAAAAGTTCCATATTTTCAATAGGAACTCAACGTCGCAGACGATGCATCAATCGAACACCCGGTCTGAGAGTTATCGGCTTTTTCGTCCCAGGGGCCCGGTTGGTTTTTAAGGAAAAACCAACCTGACCATACTCCACCTATGTCCAAACCTCGGGTGGAGTATGCCAAATGATCCATCTCACTTAGAAGAAAACAACGAAGTCGACGGCACGTCAAACGGACGTCCGAAGCTCAAGATATGAGCGTTTCTGCTCCGAAGGCCCGGTTGGTTTCGTGTATGAACCAACCCAGCCGAACCCAAAGTATTCCGAAACCTTGAGTGCGATACAACGAAACGACCGTCTTGATCCAAGGATCGCATTGCCGTTGACGGCGCGTCGTTCGGAGGCTCGTAGCTCATGTTACGGGCAAATGACCGAAAAAGGTCCGAAGACGGGGGGGTCTGGGCCCGACCCGACCCGGCTGGACCCAGTCCAGCCCGGCCAGGGCGCGGCCCGGCTCGGCCAGTCGGCCTGGCTCGGCTCGGCCGAGCGGCCGAGCAACGCGGGGGGCACACTACTCCCGTGTGACAACCCCGCGGCCCCCGCGGCGGGCCACCCTGGTCAACGGATGCGGAAAAGCTGCGTCCCGTACACGCTGGACCCGCACGGCCGCGGGTCCGCTGGCGCCGCCGCAGCCGCGGAGGCCCTGTCCGGCGGCGCACCGAGGCGCCGCCGCCTCTGGCTACCGGCGCCACCGGTGGCTTCCGTGGGCCACCGGAGTCGCTCCGGTGGTCCGATTCCGTTCACGTCTACGCCGCTGCTCCTCCCGGGACCCGTTCTTCACTACGGAATCATCAAATCGCCCTTGCGCCACATTTTTTCGTCGCCCGCCAAATCCGCACAACAATGAAGAACTGCGGAGGGTAGTCGGGCCGTGCTCGTTTGGCCCGCACCCTCCGTGTTAGGCGATAACATTTGGGAGGATTAATCAACACATAGAAAACATAACCAAAACAATTTTAATGAATTAAAATTGTTCTTATGAACCAGGTTCTTCATTTTGAATGGAAACATCCACGGAGTATAAAACATTCAATAAAACCCCTACCTCGACAAGTCGTCGCACGCGCGTTCTTCGCGGAATTGATCATCGTGGAAGGAGGGGATCGCCGCGTTGTCGCGGTATCCAGCGTTGCGTCGATGAACTCCGAGGACCAAAAAACAACAGATTTAATTAATAATAATTAAATCCATATTGTTGTTTTAATCCACAAAGGAATTTTTTTTAAAAAAAGAGCGCAACCCCCTACCTTGTCGCTGCCGATCGAAGGTTGCCGCGGGGTTCGATTGTCGCGGAAAAACGTCGCGGAAGAAGAATCGTCGGCGTCGCGGAACGTGGAACCACGTCGTCGATTTCGGAGGGCTCGACGTTCTTCGCGTTTTTCGCGTTCTTCGCGTTCTTGGCGTTCTTCGCATTCTTCGTGAAGGAGGATGAAAAATTATGGGTTTCTGTCAAATCCCCTCAACGAACATTCTTCCAGAAGTTGTGCGTTGGTCTTATTTTATTATTACACCAACAGATTGGAAACAGGTTAAGAAACAATTAAATTAATTCATAGAATTAATTCAACGAATAAAACCACCCAATTAATTCAACGAAAAAAACCGCACAATTAATTGGTGCATAAGGAAATTAAGAAAATGCTTCAGTTGACTTCCATAATGACGGGTTTTCGTGGGTGCGTTACTTAGCGGAAAGAAACAGTGGGGCTCGTGCGGGCCCCACCTCACAAATATCCTACCAAGAGGGTAGGATATTTTTGGATAGCACCCTATCCGTAACAACTCAGCTTAAGTAGCTTTAAGTGGCTTTCAAGTGGTTTTAAGTGAAATAAAATACATTTTGTCGTAAAAATTATTTTATCTCTTAACTTTAAGCCCAAAAATTAAAAACCACACCCGAGCAAGCGCAACTTCGGAAGAGGCGTTTCTAATCAATTACCGGTGATGTGATTCCATAGGTGCCCTCAGAATGCGATTCCGAGCACAGGTTCAAAAGTTAGAAAAACCCGCTCGTCTGTTCACTGAACGTACCCAAGCCTAACTTCGGAATATGATTCCGGGCACACAGGGCCTCGGAATCAGATTCCATCAGAAACTGCGTTCTTGTAAAAATCCAAAGAAAATTAAGAAAAAATTTTCCTTGAAATTTTCGGATCTTTACAGATATTTTGATGTACTTTTGATGAAAGGAATTCAAGGATGATACATGATGTCCAATATTATGTTCTTCATGGTGTTTTTCAATGATTCAATATTTTTGTTATAGTTTCCCAAAATTGGAATCTTTAATGCTCAAATTCACTAAAATCTCCTGGTAAGAACTCTGTTATTCAAGTATGGCCTATAGTTATTATTTTCCATCCAGTTTTTAATATATTTTTTCATACATGCATCCAATATCTTTTGCGCCTTCAGGTTATAAGCATACCATATGTTGTGTTCTTTCATGGAAACAATGAAACCCGTACTCCCATCTTTACTGATACAGGTATTTTGACCTTTTTTATGCTTTACTTGTTGAGGATTAATAGTCTTATCACATTAACTCCACTTTTTTATGCCAGGGTTTTGGGTAATGTCTCAAAAGAAATATCAACATCTTTGTAAGGCCAATTCTCAATGCCTTCTATAGAATATCTATTCTAATGCAAATTGGAAGACATGGTAATCCATGTATCAATACCACCAAGTATGTGCCTTTTATTCTTGAGAATGTTTCTTCCTGGAGCATAAAAACATGGAAATTCATCTACACTTTATTTAGAAGATCCTTTCTAGAACCCCTTGGTAGGATGGTGAAAGCTTTTGGCTCTAAACATTCCTCGCCAAAAGATAAAAACTGGTTATTGATCCTCTTGACCTTAACTTTTGTTCCCACACAGGATTCTTGATGTGTATTGGGTATATTATCAAAACAGTTCCATAATCCTGCACTATCTTGCTTTGTTCTTTTCTCAATAATATGATGGAACTCACTCCAAATTTTCTTAAGTAATGGAATCCCCAATCACTAATCCCTTTCTCGGTTTTATCCAAATCATGTTTGAACTTTTGGATCTGTTTGTAAAGATTCTCAATGTACTTTTCGTTTTTCATACTTCCCAATCATATTCTCTCACCAACTCAACATTTTTTTCATTCTCCCAATTCTTGTACTCAAGAGGACAACAATGAAGAATGATTCATGGGTTCACGTCCCTTTTCTCATTTTTATAGGGGTGTCAAATTCTTTGTTGAACATTATGCCTTAAAAACCTTAGAATCCTCAAATTGGATGCCAAAGAAATTTTCAACCTTTATATACTTAATATAAACCTCTTTTAAACCTTCATTTTAGTGAAAATTATGTTAGTTATGGAATTTTATGATTGGATACTATCAATGAACACCTTAAACCCAGATTCATGTGTAAAAGAGTCCTTGAGGATAGGTTCTAGTGTGTTTGTGATTTGGAGAAGTAGTATTCCAACCCAACTGATACTGTAGATGGTTTTTGTCGAGTGGTTTTTTCTCATTGTGATGTTTCTCTATAATTTTTTATCTTTGATAGACCGCATAATACATTATATTATCCAAGATATAGATGGAAAAAATATATTGTGGGAATATATGATGGAAATTTGGTAATATTTAAAACATATGTTCACTCTAATTTGGATTTATATAGTGTTTTTTATAGTTGACAGCGGGGAGAATGGTGTTGATGTGGATAATTGGAGTATTGGAGTCCAATATTATAACATTATTTATAGGGCTCCATTTTTTGCGATGTATGAACATTTAAACATGAACAAAAGGTGTCATGGCCATGAAATTTGCGAGTTTGAAAAGGAATGGAATCTTGATTTGATAATTTTTCATATGTAAGAAAAGGTTTTATTTTGAATTTAATTTAATTCAAGTTCCTATATTTTAATTTTCTATGTGATGTGGGTGTGAATCTATAGATCTTGGAATCACATTAAATGTTCTCAAAAGACAAAATTGTTTTCCATTGTTAGATTTGGTATTACTCAGGTGAACCCTTCTTCATTCTAATTTTATAGAAGATCCATTTTTTATTTTCCATTATTCTAATTTTGTAATTTTTTATTTTTTTGTGTTGTGTTGTTTCAAATAGATTACCTTAAAAGTCTATAGGAAATTGTGGCTTTGTTATGTTTGAGCGAGTGAACTGCATGCGAATACCCCACCATAGAAATTGATGGTGATTTGGGTGAGTGACAGATTTCTAAATTTTGTTCCGACTGTATGTTTATTTCTTTTTATCTATTGTATTTCTTGTTCCAATTAGTGTTTTTTCCACTCCCAAATTTTTATTTCGTAAAACTATTTGTTAAGAAAAAATAAATTAATACTTATTTCATGTTTTCATTTTGTTATATTTTCTGTTATGGGTATGTTTTTATAATGATCAAATCATATTTTATGTGGATGAAGGATTTACTGGGAATTTAGATTGATATTGGAATTGATCCTTTACCTGTTTCTTTATGTTAGGTCTGGAAAATGTTATGATGTGTCTTAAAATATTCTACAATGGGACCAGTATTACATGTAACAAGGCTTTGTTGTTAGGGTTCATTGAGGTGCTAGTTTGGGAGCATCATTGATCTTCTGGAAAGTTATCAAGTCTGAGGAGAAGATGTTACAATGGATACAAATGGGTGGTGTTCTCAATCATGAGAAGATGTTGTCAAACCTGAGATAAAGATTTTATAGCGTCATGGGTGGTGTTGTCAAGCATTTACATAAGATGTCAATTATGAGAAGAAGATGTCACAGAGTAGACTCATGGGTGGTGTTTTCAAGACTGAGAAGTTTTCAAACCTGAGCAGAATATTTCACATCAGAGACTCATGGGTGGTGTTGTCATGCCTGAGCAGATGATGTCACTATGGAGACTCATTGGTGGTGTTTTCAATACTATGCATATTTTGTCAAGCCTGAGCAGAAGATGTCACAGTAGATGATTAACAAATACAAGGACCCACATCCAGTGTGAACCATGGAATGACAAATCATGTGTGTGAGTTATGAGTTTCATGTAAACTCTCTTGGAGATTGAATAAATTAAAATATATCCGGTACATCTTTCTTAGATATTTATGTTGAGTTTTAAATGTTCATATAAGCTAATTTTATAATAATTATATAATAAAAATAAAAATTATATTATATATAAATATAATATAAAATTTTAGCACCAAATATTGAAATAATCACATATAAAATTTTATTGAAAATATAATTTACAAATAGATATTAGTCATTGGAATTTTTTATAATAAATAAAAATTTAAATGTTTTTTAAGAATAGATAAATTTTTCTTATTAATCTGTAGCTAACATTTTAACCAACATATATATTATTTGTTGGTAATATTATAATTCCAACTGAACTATTTTATTTGTCGCAATATCATTCAGCAACGAAGTTTTTACCAACAATTTAGTGATATGACAATTTTTATTTATAAAACGTTTTACCAATAGAAATTTCACTTTTACCAATAGATATAACCCTCTTGGAAAAAGCTATTTATTTTGTAGTGAATATTATGTTCAATGAATAGTCATTTTTTGTTACACATTTATTTTTTAAAAGTATAGTATTTAAATTTGGAGTTATATGTACGATCTATTTGACTATAAATATTAATTCTAATTGTAAAAGTGTTACCAATGTCATGGTAACTTATTTATATTTTTAATAAATTAAATAATTAAATATAATTATGAAACAAAGATAATGTATTAATTTCATAATTAATGAAAGAATAAAATAAATGATATTATAAATATTATAATAAAAAATATTTGAAATAATTTGATCCATCCAAAATTTCATTGGATATATTTAATTTCATAATGATTATTTACAATAGTTTTATCAAACTGATCTTTATGTTATGATAATTTTAAAAAGTCAACAAATGAATAGTGTCCGTATTGATACTATTTGTATTTTAGAATATAAAACAATATATTAAATGTTATAAAATTCATAAAAATATATTATTTAAAAAAATGGTAAGGACTATTCTATATATGTCTTAAAATACAATTTTTTGTCCTTTTTCTATTTATTTTAATTAAATTAACCCAAAAATTGTACATAACATGATATCAGATTAAGATTAAAATGTGGAAAAATAAGGGTTGAAACAGAAAGATATGGATTAAACAAATATTCAAAACAAGTCCAAATTTAATATGATGATTTTTATTAGACCCTAAATCATCTTAGATTTGAAATAAAATCGTTTGGAACCACTTGGAATCGAAATTTAATTTATATTAATTTAATATTAATTTACTATTTTCTGAGTTTCTAAGGGTGCCTCTCCCCTCTCCTATAAAAAGGTTCCCACTGTTATATAATAATAACACTTGAAAAAAAATTTTGATTGGATAATATTTTCTAAAAAACACTTTCCAAAATCCCCCCGAAATTATTGAGGAATTATTTTAGGCATAACACCCTCTTAGAGGTATTAAGGTGTTTTTCAAATGTGATCATCCAATGAAGAGGTATCATTTTCTTTAAGTATTTCTATTTTTTATCTTCCTTGAAATCATTAAAATATCCTCCAAACATGATGAAAGAAGAAATCTGGTATAAAAAGTATATGGATATTTTATTAGTTTAATATCATCACCTAAATTCATCTCCACTTCCAATAAATTGGAATGTAATTAATTATTCACTCATACGTGTGTACTATCACCTCCATGAACCAATAAATCTATTTCCATAGACATATATCATGACTATTTATAATAAAATAATTAAAGTTAATAAGTAATATTCATAAAATATTAATAATTAGATGATATAATACATCAATTAGGTTCATACATCCATGCATATAGAGATGATAACACCGTTCATGCATACAAGTGAACCATCACCTCCACGAAGCGATGAAACTCATTTTTTATATTTTTTATATTTCATGTATGATATATATATAGGTATATTTAAAATTTTAATTTGATATTAATTATTTTATGATAATTATGTAAAGAAAAATTAATACATACATTTTTTCCATAATGATCAATGAAAACTGGAAAATATTACTCACATATACATAGGAAATCTCATCTCCATAATTATAATGTTTTTCATTTTTCCTAACCACAATTCATGGTTAGATATAAGGGTATAATTTATGTATAACCTGATTACCATGTCATAAATATTATTCAGGATATTATGTAATTATGACCACAAGGACTGGTGACATCAAACCATGTTCATTTTTAACTCATGTTTTAAATATCGACCAAACATCTGATACAGACATAAAATATTATGTAATTTTTATAACATGGTAGTAAATGATATAAAATAAATAATAAATATAAAAAAAGGATCTCAAGAAAGTATAAATAAACCTAATTTTATTATTCAAGAAGAAAATGGGACATATTTGAGAAATCAAATTTAAGGTAAGGGACATCATCTAAATCTCCTTCCATTGAGGCATATTTTGATAATATACACCAACTTATTTTATACGGTGTATAATTATCCTATTTTAATTTTAATTTCATTAAAATATTTTGGAAAGGATTCTTTTTCTAGGAAACATTTTACTAAATGAAAAAGATGAATATGTTTTTAACGTATCTGGGGACAATGACTTTTCCATCCCCATGATTATTATTTGGTATTTCGATTTCTTTACAATATAATATGTTTTAAAATAAAAAAAATAAAATATTCCATTTTGAGATATTTTTGTATTGAAAATGGTTTTTGGAATGGTTTTATTATATCAATATCTTGTAATGATTCTTTGTGATTACAGATTTTATTAATGAAATATTGATAATTGTAATATTTTATGTGTTATGATTGTATAATAGTACTTGGACATTTAACGGGTGATTACGTTATAATCTCCAATGCATTCAGTATGGAAGTTTTCTGTATAGATATTCCATTTAGTGATATGTGTGCAGGAATACCGTATGGTTATTCTATTTGTGTATGATTATGTGACAAGCTACCTTCATTTGTTATAAGTAATTTATTTGAGTTTTATGGTAATATTTTGTTGACGAAAAGGGTATGAAATGATCTTATATTAAGTAAATAGTATTTACTACCTCATAAAGGTGTAAAGTATTACATTATGATAAAGTATTGATGGTGTACTAGTTATTGTAAGACTAACAAGTTTCTTTCTTTCTGTATCCCTTGGATTTTTTTTTTCTCATCCCAAGATTTCAAATGTTTTTCAAATGATTTTAAAAAAATAGTCATGGATGGGGTCAAAGAAATGTTCTGATTTCGAAAAATGAAAAAAGACCAGTATTTTCTAAAATGTTTTTGTTTTGTGGAAAAAATGGACAGTGACTAGAATTATTTATTTTTTAATATTTATATAGTTAGTTATGAGTTATGGCCTAATTATCTAAATATCTAAACATGAGAAGATCCTAAATTTTAAATATGTTCAAATTATTTACTTAACTCAATATTATGTAATTTTAAGGATGAGTCCTTGTAGTTGGTATCATAGGATGGTTTAGATAGCTTTAGAGATTTAGTTGTTTTCTAAAGAGTCATGGATAACATCATGAGTATATAATTTTAAGGTTTGTTATAAGTTTATTGTGTTGAAATAAAATTTTAGGATATATGTTATGAATTTTTAGGATATTAATGGTATTTTTGGAGACATTCAATTTTAAGGTAATTATTGGTTATTATATTTTGGTTTTCAAAATGAAAGGTATGAGATAAACTTTGAGGTTAAAATATGTTATGGTTATTTTTGATAATTTTATCTCATTTGGTAATGTTATTGGATTTATAATAATTGAATAGTTTCACAATAATTAAAACCCATAGGAAGGGTTTACAACATGTCGCATCAGATAAGGCTCTAGGAATCGAACCCACAACTGAAGCGAGACAAGGTATTATCACCTACTAATGGCCTATGTAAAGTCCCTGGTTAGTATGGAAATTTATTTTTATTTAAATGAGTTAATAAAATAAGAATAATTTGACATTGGGAACTTATGTTTTATCAAATGGACATCCCTGATATTGGAATATGGTTTTGGGATTTATGTAATAATTGTTATTTTTGGAGACGTTCACAATTTTGGAGAGAAATTTTAAAATTTAGTATGGAAGACTATGTGATCAAATCCATATAAATTTTGGGTTTCAATATTTGTATATATTTTTTGGAGAAATATTTTGGATAGTTATTTTTTAATGATCTATTTGGAACTTTGGGTATTTCTTCTAAATTTTGGAGATTAAAAATTAATATTTCTTCTTATAAAGGATTATTCTTTTGAGAAATTATCTTATTTTATCCAAACCATTTTTGTTTTTATAAGTGTTTCAAGATAGGATGAATAGATAGTTAATTTTATGTCAATTATGTGATTATATAGAAGTTGATTCTAGTGTTTCAGGTAAAAAATAGTTATTTATATATTATCATCAATTCGAGAAATATATAGGTTTCTTGTGTGATAATATTTAGCGATGAAACAATACTTGTAATGTAAGTGTATATACTAATGTTCTTAGTCAGGTAAGTAAATGTGGTCCAAAACCTTATGAAAATGATCTTAAAACAAAAATGTATTCTATTTAATTTTCATGCTATGAAGCCAAAGAAAATTTACCACCTCACAAATTTATAACTTTCTAATTGATAACATTTTCCTAACCATGTTTTCTATCACTCTCCACCAGAACTTGACGGTCCGTTTTTCATCCATATCCATGTTTTTCTATATGGAATCATATTTTTCGTTTTATTCAGTGATATTTGTTCTTCTCCTTTTTTATGTTTAAGTGGATTTTTTTGACTCTTTTTTCAAAGTGGGTTTTCAATTATGTAATCTTAAAATGTGAAACCATAGTTACTAAGACCAAATTTAAAATTACAAGGATGAAATTTCCAAAAGGGGAAGGATGTAACAACCAAAGTAAAAATAGAAGAAGAAATTTTCATATCATTTATTATTTATGAATAATATATTAATTTTACATTAAATAGGATGCCTTTTTAGATAGCGTACTTGGTTCGCAATAACGGGTTTCTTTGAAATCATATGTTGCACTCAAGACTAAGTAATACCCAAAAATAATAAATTATTATTATTATTATTTTAAATTGTAGTTAACTCCTGACCATTGTATTGGAGGGAATAAATAGATTAACAATTATATATTTAAACATGTTAGTTAAATGTTTTTACATTCATAATATAAAATTTAGAGACTTAAAATGAAAATAAATCCAATTTTACGCATAAAAGTCTCTAATATTTTTAAAAGGATTGTTTACTGCCTTTTGATGGAGAATCATTTTTAAATATTGTATTTGGAACATTTTAATGTTTTTTATATGAAAAAATAAATTTCTTATTTGGAATAAGTACATCAATATTTACTTTGGATAATGTTTTGGTATTTTCCTTATAAAATTCAAATTGTAATGAATAGTGAATAACACTATATTTGATTTCAAATCATGTTTATTGTCTAATTTATTTATATGGTTAGGTTATTCATTTAATTGGTTTTAAATTATAATTAAATATATTTTTATCATTTAATCCAAAGATGGAAATTGGTAGTAATTTAGCATTGTAATTATATATAAACGCATGTCAATCCATTGATTGTTTTTTACTTTTAAAAAATATGATTCCTCATTTTGAAAATGGGGATTAATTTTAAATTATTTACTATACCATATGTGTTTTTAATTTGGAACAATGAATTCCATATTTTGAAATAGAATGTCCAAAATATTTAAACAGACCCCTTTTATATATAGACATTATGAATAGTAATTTTAGTAATTATTTTTATTACCACGGTTGAATGTAAATCTGTCAATTAAAGGTTAAAAATATGATAATAATATAAAACAACTATAACACTTATTTTAATTTAATTTTATATGTTTTTGTAGACCACGATCATCCATGGGTCGATTTTAGGATCACTTAGAGCTACTTGGATGACTTTAATGGATTTACAATATTATATTCAATGAATAGTCATTTTTGTTACACTTTTGTTTTTAAATTTTAATTTATTTTAATATGGAATTATAACAGATATCTATTCAATAGTAAATATTAATTATAAAGATAATATTATTACCTACATACTGTTAACTTATTTATTATATTTTTAAATTAAATAATTAAATATAATTGTGACATAAAGATGATGTTGTAATTTCATTATTAATGAATGAATAAAAAATAATTATTATTATTAAAATGAATATTATTTGACATAATTTTTTCCATCCATGAATTTTAGGGACATATATGATATTCTAATGATGATTTTAAGGATTTAGTTCAAACTTATCTTTCTCTTACAATATTTTTAAAAAGTCATCCAATGAATACTTTCAGAATTGACACTATTGGTATATTAAAATATAAAATTGTTTATTAAAGAATAAAGGAGTCATAAAAACAAATATTTTTTCCAATGGTTATGATATATCCTAATATAACATAAACGACACTTTTTTTGGATGTTTTACATGGTATGGTAATTATATTAACCCACATATGTAAATAACAAGATATCAGGATAACATTGAAAAGGGAAAACAAGGGTTAATAGAAAAATATATGGATTAAACATTATTAAAAAATGACTAATATAAAATGGACGATGGTTATTAGAACCAAAATAATATTAACATTTAAATAAATTAGTTTCTGACCACTTGGAATCAAAATTAAATTTATGTTAATATAATATTTTAAGAGTTTCAAAGGGTGACCCTCACCTCTCCTATAAAAAGGTACCCACTCTTCTCAAATGATCACACTTCAAGAACCATTTTTATAAGATAAGATCTTCTAAAAACCCATAAATATTTCCTCCCCATAGTCTTGATTCCATATTTTAGGCATGACACCCTTTTTAGAGGTATTAAGGTTTTCTTCAAATGATATCAACTGAAGAAGATGTATCATTTTATTTAAGTATTTCTATTTTATTTCATCCTCTATTTCTCTCAAATCTCTTCCAAACTTGATGAAATAGTCACTAAAGTATCCTCAATATACTTATATTTTATTATTTTGATATCATCACTTAAATCCATCTTTACATCCAATAAATGGGAATGTAATAAATTGTTCATGCGTACATGTGAACAATCACCTCCATGAACCGATTAAATTCATCTTCCATAACCATATGTCATGAATCCTTATAGTAATAGAATTAATTTTATAATTTTATATTCATAACATATTATTTATTTTATGTTATAATACATTGATTATGTTCATACTTCAATGCACATAAAAATTATAATGATGTTTGTGCGTACATGGGAACTATTATCTCCACAAAGCAATGTGGCTCATTTTTAATTTTTTATATCACTCGCAAGATATATAAGTATAATTAAAATATTAATGTGATATTAATTATGTTATGATAATTATTTAAAGATTATATAATATTTACCATCTTTCCATAATCATCAATGAAAAATGGAAAAAGATACCCATGTGTATGTACTGTTTACTATCTTTATGATTATAATGTTATTCGATTTTCATAACCATAATTCATGGTTAGATTTAAGGGTATAATTTTTGTATAAACATGATAATAATATCATGAATATTTTTCTATAGATGAGGGACTTATGACCACATGGACTACTTACATCTACCCCTATTCATTTTTGATTTAAGTACCAAATATTGGAAAAAATTATGATATGAACTTGACAAATTATGTAATTTTTATAACATGGTAATAAGTGATATAAAAGAAATAATAAACATAAAAATGTTTCTCAAGAAAGTAGAAATTATCATATGTTTATTATTCATGATTATAATGGAACATACTTGATGAATCAAATATAAGGTAGGGGACTTCATCTTAATATCATTTCATTAAAGAATATTTAGATAATATACACCACTATCATTTATATGGTGTATAATTTCCCCCCTTGAATTTTAATATCATTCATAAATTTTTTAAAGGAATATTTTTCTATTAAGCATTTAACTAAAAGAAAATGGAATATATTTTTTAACGTGTACTATAATAACGACTATTTCACCATCATGCCAATTATTTGGTATTTGGCTTCCTCTACAATAGAAAATGTTTTCAACAGATAAATAAACACCATGTTATCTTTTGAAGTATTTTGGTATTGAAAATGTTTTTAGGAAAAATTTATTATATAAATATCTTGAAATTATTCATTGTGATTACCAATTTTATTAGAAAAATATTGATAATTGAAATATTTTATGGGTAATTATTACAAAACGGTACTTGGAAATTGAATGGCTGGTTACGTTATAACCTCCAATGAATTGGGTATGAAAGTCAGCCATATGGATATTCCATTTAGCAATATGTGTGTAAGTCTACAGTATGGTTATTCCATTTATGTGTGATTATGTCTAAAGTTACCTTTATTTGTTATATGTGTTATATATGAGTTTTATGGTTATATATTGGTTAAAAAAAGTGCAATAAAAAGATTTAATTTAGCGGAGAGTGTTTACTACTTCATAAAGGTGAAATTTATTACATTATGATAAGGTATTCATGGTTTATATGTTTCTGAAATACTAACATGTTACCTTATTTTTGTATCCCTTACTAAACTTTTTATGATCATCCCATGTGTTAAATATTTTTTCATAGGTTTTTAAGAAGAATAGAGTCATGGATTTGATGAAGTAAAAGTTATGATTTCTAAACAAGAAAAAAGACCGATTTTCTTTTTAATAATATTAATTTTATGAAAAAAACTGATGGTGAGTAGAAGTTTCTATTTTTTCATATTTATGTTGTTATGTATGAGTTATTTCCTAATTATCTAAATCTATATAAATTAAAAGACCCTCAATGTGAAATAAGTTCAAATTGTTGAATTAACTCAATATTATTTAATGTATAAGGCTGGGTCTATATAGTTGTTATCAGAGGATGTTTTAGACAACTTTGGAGATTCAAGTGTTTTCAAAATAGTAATGGATATCATCATGAGTATATAATTTTATGGTTTATTATAATTTTAATGCCTTAAAATAAATTTTGAGGTTATATATTATGAACTATTAAGGTGAATAATGATATTTTTGGATACATTTACTTTTGAGGTAATTATAGGTTATTACAGTTTAGATTTTAAAATGGAAGGTATGAGATACCCTTTGAGGTTAAAATTTTTTCTTGTTATTTTTGATGATTTTATATCATATTGAGAATGTTATAACTATTATTGTAATTATACATTTTTATAAAATGGAAAATCCACCAGAAGGGTGATAACATTTTTCATTGGACAAGACTACAAGAATCAAACCCACAACTGAAATACGATAATGGTTTATCACCAATCACTTGCCTATGTGATGTCCCTGGTTAGTAAAGCATTTTTTAGTTAATGATTTAATAGAATAAGAATAATTTGATTTTGGAAACTTATGTTGTATTAAATTGATATCCCTGGTATTGGAAAATGATTTGGGGACTAAGTAATAAATTTTATTTTAGAATACGTCCAAAATTTTGGGAACATTATATGATCTAGGTAAATAGAATACAATAAGATTTTATTGAGGAGTAATGGTTGAATAATAGCTTGGGAGAATTTATGATTTTAATTGTTTAATAATGGTAAATTAGGTTATTTATGGAAATTACTAACCTAGCATGGATAATATATGATTCGGTTAATTAATTTTTCATATGATACATTAATAGTGATTTATGTTATTTGGAGAGAAATGTAAAAATTTATTCTGGAAGACAATGTGATCAAATCTTTCTAAATTTTAGGTTT
The DNA here is from genome assembly GCA_963277665.1 of Viscum album. Lineage (NCBI taxonomy): Eukaryota > Viridiplantae > Streptophyta > Magnoliopsida > Santalales > Viscaceae > Viscum > Viscum album. The sequence continues at coordinate 193,711,681 of OY728126.1, forward strand.
CAATATTAGTTTGGATTATTTTGAGGAATTTTTATGATAGTTATTTTTTGAATGGTCTATTTGGATCCTTGAGTATTCTTGTTGAATTTTGGATATTATAATATGTCATTGTTCTTATAAACAATTACTCTTTTTGGGGAATTTTCTTGTTTTATCCTAACCATTTTTGTTTTTATTGACATTTCTATACAGGATGAATAAATAGTTATTTTTTATTATTTTATTCTCAAGAATTTGAATTTAGTTTTTTAAGCATAAAAAAATTCTTCTAAAATACTAATTATTTGGAGAAAAAGATGGGTTTGTGGTGGAATAATATTAAAGTATGAAATGCTACATGTCAAGTAAGTGTATTTCCTTATGTTCTTTGTCTAGTAAGTAAAGTTATTCCATATCTTTATGAGAAGGATATTTAAACCAAAAATTCATGTTTATATTTCTTACTATGAAGTGAAATTCCATTTAACCCATCACAAAAATTATAGCATGGTGATTATTAACATTCTTCTAACCATGTTTTCTATCACTCCCCATAAGAAACTCATGGTTATTTTTTCTTCCATATCCATTTTTTCTACATGGAATAATAGTATGTGTTTTCTATGGTGACCATTACACTTATATTTCCTTCCTTTATTGTGGAATTTTTATTGACTGTTTTTACAATGTGGGATTTCAGGGAAATTGTTTTTAAATATGAATCCTTTGTTACTAAGACAAAATTTAAAATTGTGAGGATGCAATTTTCAAAATGGTGGAAGGATGTAACTTCTCAAGTAATTATAGAATTATAAATTTTCAAATCTATAATATTAATTAATAAGATGTTAATTTTATGTTAAATGGGTTGTTTTTTCTTATAAAATAACCGGAACACGACAACATGTTTTTTCGAAAGCGTATGGTTTAAAGAACACCGAGTTATACAAAAAAATAGTACATTAATAATATTATTATTTTAAAAGGTTGTTAATGCATAGAAATTGTATTGGTGGGTGTGAATATAACGAAAAATAATATTTTTACACATGTTTTTTTTAAAAATTACATTAATCAAATAAATTTTTGAGGCTTAATATAAGAATAAATCCTATTTTAAGCATAAAAGAATCTAATATTTTTAAACGGCATGTTTTCTGCTTTTGATGGCGAACAATTTTTAAATCTAGTTTTCAGAAATATTATATGTTCTATATGAAAAATTAAACCTTCTATTTGGAATAAGTCTATGTACATGTAGTTTGGATAAATTTTGGTATTTTTCTAACAAAATTCATATTTTAATAAATAGTGAAAATACTATTTTTTTAATTCAATGCTTATTTTTTGTCTAATTTATTTATATGGTTGGATTGTATTTTTAAATTATTTTAATGTATAATTATATTATTTTTATACAATTAAATAAAATTGTGGTAAATGGAAGTAATTTCAAATTGAAATTAGATATAAACACATGTCAATTTTTTGATGGTTTAATTTTAAAAAAACACATTTCCTCATTCTGATATTGGGGATAAATTTTAAATTAATTATTGCATATTTTATTTTTTTAATTTGGAAAAATTAATTCCCTATTTTTAATAATAAGATCATAATTATTTAAATAGGTCCCCATTATTTTTATACCTTACGAATAGAAACTTATGTAATTATTTTTATTACGAAAGTTGATGGTAAATCGGTGAAGTAAAGGTAAACATTATATGATAATAATAATATACCATAAAACTTATCCTAATTTAAATGGATTAGTTTATTATCTAAATTATTATCCTTGGCTCTATTTTAGGACCATATGGAGCCACTTGGATGACAGTAATACATTTATAATTTTATATTCAATGAATTGTCATTTTTGTTACTCTTTTTTTTAAAGTAATACATTTTAATATGGAGTTATGCTAGTGATATATTCGACATTAAATAGTAATTTGATAGATAAAATATTACCTATACCATTTTAATTTATTTATATTTTTTTTAAAAGTAAATAATTTAATATAATTATGACACAAATATGATTTAGTAATTTCTTAATTAATGAATTTATCAAATAAATAATATTATAAATGATAAAAGAAATATTATATGACATATTTTATGCCATAAATGATTTTTTTGAATATATTTGATAATTTGGTGTTGATTTAGAAGAGTTTTTTCTAACATATCTTCCTGTTCGGATATTTTTTTAAAATTCAACTAATTAATAGTGTCAGAATTGACAATATTGTTATTTTCAAATACTAAATAGTATATTTAATGTTATAAATTTCATAAAAATATCCTATTTTTTTCAAATGGATTTGATATGTCCTAATATAAAATAAGTGACACATTTTTAGCTCTGTTTACATGTTATAGTAATTATATTAACCTAAAAACTGTAGATAATATGATCTCATGATTAGATTAAAATTGGAAAAAGGGTTAAATCTAAAATATAAGGATTAAAAAATATATTCAAATAATATTTAATTTTAATTGTAAATTGAGTATTAGAAACAAAATCTTCTTATAATTTAAAAAAAATTAGTTTCAGAATATATTAAATTAAAAACTAATTTATATTAATTTAATATTTTAAGAGTTTCAAAGGGTGACCCTCCCCTCTCATATAAAAATGTGCCTATTATTTTCTAATGATCAAACTAAAAGAACCATTTTACTAGGATATTATCTTCTGAAAAACCTTAACAAAATCCCTACACACATTTATGAGTCTATTTTTTAGGCATAACACCCCCTTAGAGGTGTTAGGGTGTTCTTCAAAGGTGTTCAACCAAAAAAGATGTATCATTTTCATTAAGTATTTACTTTTTATTTTCTCTTACACTACTTTTAAATATCCTCCAACCATTATTAAATAGTAACTACATTATATTCAGAATAATAAGATATTATTATTTTTATATCATCACCTAAATCCTTCTCTACTTCTATTGAATGGGAACATAATGAATCATTCATGTGTACATATGAACTACCACCTCCACAAACCGATCTAATTCGTTTTCCATAAACATTTCTCATGAAAGGTTATAATAATGGAATTAGTGATCATATTTTATATTAATGACACATTATTAAGTATATGATACAATATATCAATTATGTTAATACTTCCTTGCATATAAAAATTATATCGTTGTTTGTGCATATATATGAACTATAATCTAGAAGCATTATGAATTGTTTTTTGTTTTTATATAACTTTTATGAAATATATATAAGTATATATAAAACATTAATATAATATTAATAATTTTATGATCATTATTTAAATATAATATAATATTTACCTTCATTCCATAATCATCAATGGAAAATAGAACATGTTACTCATGCGTACATACAACTTACCATCTCCATGATTATAATGTGATTCATTTTTCATTACCATAATTCATGAATCAATTTAAGGGTTTATTTTATGAATAAAAAGATAAAAAATAAATGAATATTATTATGGAATTATAAACTTATGAATGCATGTACTAGTGACATCAACACATGTTCATTTTCAACTCAAGTACGGAATATCGACAAAACGTCTGATATAATATTAAAGAATTATGTAATTTTTAAAACATGGTAATAAGTGATGTAAACGAAATATTAAACCCAAAAAATGTTCTCAATAAAGTATAAATTAACCAAAGATTATTATTTAGGAAGAAAATGGAATTTACATGACAAATCAAACTTATGATAAGGGACTTTATCTCAATATCCTTTCATTGAGGCATATTTAGATAATATAAACCACCTTATATTTTATGGTGTATAATTATCACCTTTTAAATTTAATTTCATTCAAATTTTTGGTATATGAATCTTTTTCTATGAAGAATTTTACTAAATGAATAAGTAATATTTTTTAATGTATACGGAGACAATGACTTTTGTACCGCCATGAACATTATTTTTTTTCGCTTCCTCTATAATCCAAAATGGTTATAAAAGAAAAATAAATACCATATTAACTATTGAGGCATTTTGTTCTTGAAAATTGTTTTATTATATTAATATCTTGTAGTGATTCCTTGTGATTATAAATTTTATCTGTAAAATGTGGACAATTGCAATATTTTATGAGTTATGATTATATAATGGTATTTGGACATTTTACGGGTTGTTAAATGATAAAAAAATATGGTTGATTATGTGAGAAACAATATATGGGTAGTTTTATTATAAAATAAGGACAAGTGGTTACGTTATAACCTCTAATGTATTGGCTATCAAAGTCGGTCGTATGGTAATTCCATATATTTGTATGTGTGGAAGTAGACTGCATGGTTATTCTATTTATGTATTATTATATCCCAAGTTAACTTTATATGTTATATGTGATTTATATGAGTATTATGGAAATATATTGGTTTCAAAAATGGGTAAGAAATGATCATATATTCAGGGAAGAGTATTTACTACTTCATAAAGGTGAAAACTATTACATTATGGTAATGTATTCTTGGTTTTCATGTTTTTGGAAGACTAATAGTTTTCTTTCATTATGTATACCTTAATGGGATTTTTATGTGCATCCCATGTTTTGGAATGTTTTTTATTTCATTTAAAGAAGAATATAGTAAGAGATGAGATCAAGGAAAAGTTATGATGTTTAAATATGAAACGAGGACATGTTTCTTTTTAAAAATCTTAGTTTTATGAAACAAATGGATAGTCATTAGAAGAGTATATTTTGTAATATTTAAGATGTTGTGTATGAGTTATGGAATAATTATTTAAATATTAAATAAAAAAAAAAGATCCTCAATATTAAATAAGGTCAAATTATTGAATTAACAGAAGATTATATAATGTCTAATGTCGGGTCAGTGTACTTTTCCTTAGACATCAAAACATACACTGATAGATGATGAGGTATTAGTCAAGATGGTGGTTAAACGTTTAAATATAATTGACGTATTCCTAAAATAGAGTTTTCCTAGATATTTCCAAGGGCTCAACTGTGGTATGACTAAGTACATGAAACATTATTTTTATTAAAGATGATTTTTAATGTATAATCTTATTGATTATTTTGAATCTATGTATTTATACTATCATGTATTGGTATCTATACCCTATGATGATATTAAGTAAATATGATCAATACAATAGTTCTCTATAGGTAATATAACAATAGTTATGCTGATGACTGAGGATCTGTGTTGAGGTTTCATGTGATATAAGGGTTACGTCATTTTATGTAGTTGGGTATCATTCATTAATTTTCATATTATTTATTTAAAATTTCATTTTTATGTGATTAAATATATGGTAACTCTTTCATTCATCTTTTATTAATTCATATACAATGATATTTCAAGGATTCAGTTATAGGATATTTGTGAGATGACTGATAGTTAGGTAATTCAATGATTTGTATATTTTGTGGATATAGTGAGTTCTCATGTTGATTTCATTTTATGAGACAATTTAGGTATGATATTTCTTTTTTTAGGGATATTTGTGTGTTATCAATTATCGACAGGTGGAAACATTCCAATGATGATTATTTTAAAATTATTATTTGGGATTCACATGTATTCGTGAAAATTTAACACTCATATGGACTATATGTGCATCCCATGTTATGTTTCTAAGTTACTGAGATACAATAAAAAATAAATCAAATTAGGTTAAAATTAAATTCAAATCCATTTTTTCACTTTCACTCACTATGTTTAGTTGAGTAGGGAATTCTTACTCAGTCATTGGACTCACCCTCTGAATCATCTACATGGAATGGTTTTCAATGTATGTTTACAAATAATTATGATTTATTTTATTGATCGGTATTATATTAAATATGTGATCTTTTTTATTTTCTATATATGTATATGGAGGCCCTGTTTTTAGAAATATATTCATTTTGAGTTGTGTTAGAGGCCATTGAATATATATTATATTTTTATACTACACATGTATCAGTTAGTGAGCTAGTTGTTAATTTTTATTCACTATTTTTTATTTAATTTATAATTTTCATACGTATTTTTTCCATACTTATATATTGTGATACATAATGTAATATCTTCTTCTGCATTTTGATCTATGGGATTCCCTCTTGAATCCTGGTTTTATTTCTATATCTGTTAGGTATGTTCATTATTCGAACTAGACATATTGAATTTTTAAAAGAGTTGGTAATTACCCAATTGTGTTTATAATAGGAGATATTTTACAAAATATTTCACTTGGATCTCACCACTAATATTAATCCTCTCGAATACATTGAGGTAGTCATGGGATTAATAGGAACCATCTACTCAAGTTTCATTCAAGGGATCTTGGCTCAGGATTTGTGTTGTCAAGTTTATATTGGACATCACTAGATAGTGTTGGTTGGTGGATATTAGAGGATTACTTTTTTTCATTAGGAGGGGTTCAATTTATTAGAAATTATTTTTTTATTCATTTTGTTTATTATTTATCATGTGGAATTTAATTAACTTTACAATTTATTTGGATGTTGGGTTAAAATTATCTATTCTGGTTTTCTTTTGTTCAGTGGATTATTATCATTTACTAATATTTAGTTGGATAATACCAAATATGTCAAATTTTCATTCCATCGGGGATAATCTTCCACTCATGGTCTACTAAAAGTGGGTTTCAAGTATTACTAAAAATAATATCACTAACTCAAGAGGGATATTAGTGGTGTTGGTTTATGAAAGAGTTATATAAAATAAATTTTTTCCCTATAGAATAAATCATGAAGTGGGGAATTCTTAAGTATTTCATTGATTTAATATGGATAAAAATCATTTGAGATAAATATGTCAAATATTTTGGAGAGATTGAATATGATGAAACAAGGATAATATGTGAATTTTTTGTTTCTTGTATAATTTAATTATTTAATTTTATACTTTTTTAATAGAGTTATTATTGTAATAAATTTTTTAAAATATTATTTTCACTATTATAACATGAAATCTATTTTTAATAATAATAATATTATTTTTTATTTTCTAGTTTCATTTTTGTGACAGAATAATTTTTGAATTAACAACTATTTGTAAACTATTACATTAAATATTATGTTGATTATTAATGAATATGGAAATAAATTATTTCAATTTAATAAGTTTCTATTATTATATATGAGATTTTATTATTTATTTATTATTCCTACATAATTTTTTCCATGTTTTTTATTTTATATATTTATTATAATAATTTTTAATATTATACAAATTTGTTAATTTTTTATCTTATATTGGTTTTTTAATTATAATTATTCCTAAATAAGATATATTAATTTTAGTTTAATCTTATGTGATAAATTCAAATTTCATTATAATATTAAAATATCTATGTAAATTTTATGTAGATTATATTAATTTTACATTAATATACTATAGTATGTTTTTTGTTTTAGGTCAATGTTATTTAGTTTATATTATAATTTAATTTAATATTATTACAACTATTTAATTTTATGTCTACTTTACCTAACTAGTTATAATTTTCATCAACATTTTTTGATTTATGTGTATAATATTCTATACTACATAACAAGATTCAAAAAGGAGCTGATGTCTGATCCAGTGACCGATTCAAAAAGTACATTGTTCAAAAGGTTGGAGATAATTGAATTAGGGGTTAATTTAGTGGGAACTGGTTAATTGATGTGTATAAATATGGATTAACTAGAATTGATCAATTATTAATTTAAGAAAAACAAGGTTTCTATAATTTCTAAAATAGGCGTGAGTTATATCATTATGAATATATTCATTGAGAAGTTATAATGTCAATATAACTATTTAATTGTTTTCATGTCTTTTAGAATCATGATATAAAATATTAAACAATACAGGTATTGTATACATTATACTATTTATTTAGTATTTGATATTTATTATGTCTTCAATTATCTTAAATAATTAAAAAAATGTTTTTATAATTAGCTCTATAGATAATATTTAAAAATTAATTCTTACTTGGATTATGTTAACATTGAGACAGATCAAATAAAGAATGTAAAAACTAATGGTTTCAATGTAATAAATACATATTTATTAAATCTAATCATCATAAAACAAAACTCATATTTTTTTTGATTCATTCTTATTTAACTCTCTAAAGAACGGAAACCATTTTGAAATATATAAAAAATTCTATTGAAATACACTCTTCACTCCAACCCTTACTTGATTAATATCACCATGGAAAACTTTTACTATATTAAAAAATCATTATGAAATTAATTTTATATTAAGAAATTAAATTTAAACTTTTTATTACACTAAATTATGTAATTTTTTTGGGGATATAAAATGGTTATAATAGAAAAATTTCAACACACTTCTTATAATTTAAACAAAAATTAAAAAATACAAAAAATATTTGAAATATAAAAATGTAAAATGATTCTTAAAATAAAAATTGGAAAATAATAAAACATCATCTTGATAGTGAAAAAATAAATATGATAGTAGATAATAAATTTTATAAATTCGAATATTCATTTATTCATTAGAATATATCATAAAATATTCTAGAACCATGATTTATATTAAGAAATATAACTCAGTATACAACATGGAATCTATTACTTGTTTAAAAATCCTTATTGTTAGTAACTTCTATATTTGAAATATCTTTATTATGTTTCTAAAATATTTTTTTAAATGTTTATTTTATTTGATTATTATATATTGGTATTTATAGAATTTTATTTTGAGACCATAGTTTCTAAATCATTTGAGTAGTTATAGAGAGTGGTTGTCTGTCTGTGAGTGGTAATTATCTTATGATTTATAACAATGATCAAAATATTTGGAGAACACTTATAAATAATTGGAAAAAAGATAATAAATAAAAATTAAAACATTATTGTATTTTTAAAATATTAAAATGGATAATCTCAAATATGGGAAAACCCTTAATGGGATATGTTTTCTTTTTCTTATGACATTACACTTTAGATATAAAATCATTTCTTGGATGCAAAAATGTACTTTAAACCAAGAATAATTCATCTTGTTCACAAATTTAATGAATTTATATGGAATTATCCTCATACAATCATTAAAATTATTCATGTAATTTTAACTATAATTAAAACACACATAGTAAATGAGGACCAATATAACATTTTATCCTACCCCCTTTCTCATGGAAAGTAGGAAAGTAATTAGATTTTTTATATACTCTCATGGTCCCTAATAATGTTGGGAATACATTGATAAATAATATATTGAACATATTTTCTAACCTCTTGGATATCCTTTTCTTGGAATTAAATTAGTATAATAATTCAATTTCATGATGAAAATATTTATGAGTTTTGGAAGTGTACCAAAAAGATTCAAGAGTCATGCCTTCATCAATAAATCTAAAAACATTAATGTTTTGTAAAAATATGAACTTCTTTAAGGAATATAAGCTTATAAAATCATACCGATCATTGTGTTTTCCTTATTTAATTTATGGTATAAATTTATATGGTGAGTTAGAGTGGGACCATGATCATTTCAGTAGTTAGAGTCTTCTAGTTATGAAAATAGAGATATAATTCTAGGATTATAGTTCGCACAAAGTTAGTATTGACTATGACCCCGACTATGTGGAAGGGAAAAGACATGGTGCATGATTTTTAAAATCATACACTTCTCCTTGTAAATTTTTTAAAACCTATAATAAATTTGGAAATGGTTTTCACAATTTAAAATGAACCAACTAGTGGTGGCCAAACACATCACCCGACCTGGCCTGCTATTGGGGCTGAAGGACATTCTTTAACCCATGGGTTAAAGACTAGTTTTTGAGAAATAAGAAAGAATGTTAGAAATGAGTTGACACCCCAAATCAAGGTTAATATAACGTTTATAATATTTCATTAACTCATCATGGATCATCAACACATTGGGAACCCATAAAATATCAAATATATAAAACCAGAAAAAAATTCTAAATGAGTCATAATTAGTAAAATTTATAAAACTCAAACATGTCTACATGCATACCATTCCAAAAAAATACACAGTAGAGCATAATTATGTAGGATAAATATAAAGAAATGAAACTTAATTTTGGGAAATATGTCGAGAACCCAAAAAAATCACTAACAACCTGAGTACCTCTCTGAAAACCATAGTTTCACCCCTCATCCAATGTCACATGCCATCCCAATATGATGATAACTAATTAGAAATTGAAACTAAATCCTCTATAAAACATAAGAAATACACACACCCACACTAGTGTGTATACAATGTGTGAGCTAAAATTCCCTGTAGGATATCAAATAAGATTATATGAAATTAATCTTATTAAAGAATACATATAATCATGATTGAAATAAAATAAAAAATATCATTTTCCATTTTCGTTTAATACAAGAAACAGTTTATATAAAAAATATATTAGAAAATATATTAAAAAATATAAGGATGAAAGAAATTCTATTTAATGAATACTAATATAGAAAACTTTTAAAACCGAGAACATAGACCTTTTATTTTATGTAAAACAAAAAAATTATTTTGAAACATTTCTATTGTTTTTTTGAATATTTATCCCCAAATCAAACATATTTCTTTTATTTTAAACCTATTTTCAAAAAAAACACTTATAAACACACCCAACAATAGATAAAATAATCACTATATAAATAAGAACCAAAAGATCAAGGAGTAATATAGAACTAGACAATAAACATGAATGATTTAACATTATATATTCATAAGGGGTTACAAGGGAACATGAAAGAAAAATACCATATATAATGCCAATAATCATGAAGTTGATGTCATGTAATTCACCATACGTAATAGTGTGTGATGATCCTACTGATGTTATAAAAACATTGACCAATAGCCTATATATTCCAAATCCTATAATAACATAATCCTCACTACTAGTTCACATCTTCCACAATATAATTTAACCTCACCACTATCCCATCACAAAGAACAACAAATGGGACCCTAGAGTCATGTGTGCTTACTAGGGGAGTAATTATCAAGATATCAAACCTATATCCATAGTTTTCCATGAAAAAAAAACTACATATGAGAGAAATAATGAAATATAAATTAAGAATATAAAACATGGGAAATGTCTCACACCTCACCTCCAACACAAACACAATCAACATCCCATTAAACACCATTAATCAAATAATATTAAATTACATAAAGTGGATAAAACAAGAATAGGGAAAACCAATTCTGGTATAATTTTTTAATATTCCATTTTTAAGGATCATATTGCACCTTACCTTCACTTCCAGATTATCCTAGTTTGTTGATTCATTTCCTTTTATTTGAATTAATCTCATTTCAAAATAATTTTGAAATCTCTATAATAGAAACTCCACTATAAATCTAAAATCATTCTATAGAATAGTGTTACATTCCCTTGAAAACCCAAAACTTATCTCAAAGAACGAATTTTCTATTAGTTTCATCTAAATAAAACCCTTATTCATTTTAATAAACACTTTATATATCAAAACCATTAATTCAACTATGAATATACAAACCCTATTTTAAAACGCCTCATTTAATTCTCGATTTATATATAACCGATTTCTAAATTCATCATTTATTCCATGTAAGATTATATCTGAAATTAAAATGAATATTCAATTTTTTAAACATTCCTGGAATATTAAAATATAGGAAAATAAGAGAAACAAATACTTCAAAAAAAGTAGACACATGTTTCAATATTTCTCTTTATATAGAGAACATATGAAAGAGTAATGAAACATCCAATATAGGTCCTAGAAAATGAAAAACCTAGGATAAAATTATCCAAATCCGAAACCCAATCATGATTAGAAATTATGGATTCTGAGAGATATTAAAACCTTGTAGAGATAATAGAGAAACAAAATAAGATGGGAATGGAAGAGAAATATGGATGATTTCATTAAAGAACTCTTGGAATCCTTGTAATGTGGCCGAAAATAGAAGGGAATGGAGAGGAAAAAATATTTATATTTCTAAGAGACTCATATATATATTGGTTATATGATGGGATGATAGGTTGTAAAAATCTTGAGGGTATTTAGGTTTTTTATAATTTAAGAGAAAATTTGGCATCCTACACCATTATGACACACTATTTTATTAACTGTGTGCTAACCATTGGGAACCTATAATAAAAACTAGATAATACTGCATTCCTTCCCCACATGGTTCCTTGAACTATGCAGATGTTGTGTGGTAGAAACCAATTATGTAAGGTATGCACACATCTTATACTATGATTTTAATAGTTCACCATGAACTATTTTTTAACCATTCCTGCTAAACATTAAAGTTAAAAATGAATAAATAATTCTCTATGTAAGGGTAATCACATAGTTTAACCCAAACCATGTGCAATAACTATCATCTAAAGGCACCCATGTGTAAAGGTATTCTACACGACATACCAAAATTGTGGAGTGACTATTTTTAAAATGTGAAAAAGGGGAAAATGAATTAAATTGTAAAATTCAATATCGGAAAACCAAAAAATTATAAATAGGTTATATTTTAAATAAAACCAAAATAATGTTTGACACCATGGTCTTACAGGTCTCCCAACCATTCCTCTTTCTCCCTCTATTAAGTTTTTAGTGAATATTAGAAGGTTGTGAAATACTCAATCCTATTCAGTGAAAAATTAGAGAGGGATAATAAGGAGGAAATCATTAAACATGTTACAAAACCCACATCTATAAAACTAGAATCATCAATCACAAAAATTAAACTCCTCAAAAAACATCAAAAATAAATCATAAATATAATAGAGACGCATTAATGATCACCCCACCTTTTAGAGTTTATATAAAATGGTGATACAAGGAGAACACACCACCACACCAAACCACATCAAGGAACGTATATATATGAAATAAAGCATATAAATTAATTATAAGATATCACCCAGATAATAGTTATATCTTCAAATGAAACATAACCCCAAAAAAACTCAAATCCCAAAAAAGCATCACTACGATGAATAATGCAGTCTAGATATTAGACCATAAGAATAAAATACTAATATCCATAACACGGGATTCTAACCTCATGTCACAATACTCAAACGGTGAACCTAGACATCCAACTTATAATACTATCCCATAAAAATTGAATAATAAATAACATGCACCCCTTAGTGCTTATAGGAATGGAATATCAAATCTAGTTTCCCAAGCATGGTTCTAGATGTTTCCCACATTTAACGAACATATAATTTATGTCACAATGGATAAACATCCACTACCACATAAACCTCCAACAACATGATTCCCCCAACCCTTCATAAAAAAAGATCAGTATATATAACACTATTGAACGAGGAGATCATAATAAAAAATGACCAAAGTCCATAAGAAATAAACAAATGAACACCCAAAGGCAGCATTCCATAAGAATAACCTAAAAACAAGAAATTATACCAAACATGATTACACATAAAACTTATTTTAATAGAAAGAATCATGGAACCCCAAATATTAATCAAATGTTATACCAAAATTCAAAAAGATTCTCTTTAATAATATTATATAATGAAACTCTCATATGATTGATCCATAATGTAAATCTATGCTCTCAACTATGATCTTAATTTAATAAATTATCTTTCAATGATTAATCAATAAATTATTCCTAAGAAGATGATAGTATCACCATGATATGATCAACAAAACCTTCACTATTCACTCAACTTAAAAAAGTATTTTACACTGATGAGTTCTATCCACATTCATGTCCTTGGGTTACCACAACTAAATTAACACTAATTTTAGGAACTCCCATTATGGTTTCAAAAAGTAGAGATGGTTCCTAATCAATCACTCTATTCATATTTAAGGAAGAGTTTTGGATATATATATATATTTTCCATGTGATGAGAAGAGTCAAACAGAGGATCATTCTTGAATATAGTATTTAAAAATTCTTTCTTCACCATTTAGAGAAGAATATTTTATATAATACATGACATGAACTCATTAAGGTATATCTTAAAATTTTAAACTCATTGGGCCCATTATTACTAAGAGACATAAAAGATGAGACATGAGAAAAATACATTAAGTCACACATCTAAAAACATTTAATTATTTAAATATTTAATTACTATATATGAGAATTTAAACCCACTTTGTATCATGGTGTGCATTTAAAAACAAATCCTCCTCCACTTAAGTCAAACTAACTATGGTAATACTTTAAAATCAATTTAAAAACTAATAAATTAATTTCAATTAGTATTATAAATCAAATCTATCTCTTATGGAATTGAATGTTATGCTAAATAATAACATAAAACCCCTTTATATGATAACCCGTAATTTGATAATTATTTATTCATGATTTTTCACATAAAAGTAAAAATAATTACATCCCATATTGTTATGAAGACTTCTTGTAACATCTTGTTACCGAGATTGGGTATGTTTTCCCCCTTTTCTAAGTTCCCTTTCAGTTAAGAATAATTTTTATGTGATTTTTTTTGGATTTATGGGAGACAACAGAATAGGTTCACATAGTGTAGCTGATGTACCCATCGTGTACTTGGTGATGGTTGCATGTCGTGGACTGGTAGATCATGTCACGAACTAGGAGATAATGTTTTCTGTAAGTACATGTCATGTACCTGAGGTACACATCGTGTGGGGGGGCTTAATTGTCAGTTTTTAATCGGATGCGATGGATTTTTCATCATAACTTTTCCAGTGAGGACTACACGTTGTGACCCTATGGTACATGTCGTGTCCTAGCCCATGTCATATTTTAAAATCCATGATCAGGAGATCATCTCAGACAATTTCATTCTAGAACTCTTGTAACTCAACCCTAAACCCTTCTTATTCATTTGTCAGGGTCTCTTCTCCTTCTAGTTTTATTGGAATAGATTTGGATCATTACTTCGCATGCAATGCGATTTAAGGGTAAGGGTTCTCTCTTGTTTTATCTCATTAATTAATTTCATCTCTTTCTCCCCTCTTCGGATTTCAATGGATCACCTTATGGTTGATGGATTCAGGTCTTTTAGTGTTGGATATTTCTACTAGGAAGAGTTTTTGTGTCTTCCATCCCTTCATTATTATTTATATGTTTCGTTTTAAGTGTCATTCTTCAATAAAGATGTAGGTGGTTTCATCTGGATTTTATAAATTGATAACCATCATATTACTTGATTTATTTTAATTACTAATTTAAATTCATTTTCCTAATCTTGATTTCAGTTTATTTTAAAATAACCAAATTCCAATGAATTGGTTGGTTTGAGATGATCTAGAAGCAGAAATTCGAAAAACCCCAATTCTATTTAATTGGGTTTGGTTTATGGAAATTTTCTAATTTAAATTGGTGAATTTAAATGGTGGGTTTTCATGATAATGTGTTCAATTAAATTGTTAAATTTAATTTTGGAAAAAATAATTTCTGAAAAGGATGGAATTGTTTTTAAATGGATTTCAAACAAATTAAAATATCTTAAAATGGTTTGATAAACACCCAGAGGTTTTATCTTCTAAAAAGGCATGTTTTTTAATAAAACCAATTTTCGTTTTAAATGGAATGGAATTGGAATTTTTTAAAATAGAAGATTAGGATTGATTATATTTTAATTAGTTTTAAAATAGTTTTCCCATCATGTTAGAGGGCATGGAAGTATTATGTAGTTAGTGAGTTATTTGGATACACACAACACTATGACAATGTTCAAAAACATAAATGAAGTGGGTCACCTCTCAGACAGTTTGGTGATGAGTCTCTTTTATCCAGTGTCATAGGGACATGTGTATACACATTTCACTGTGTTTCCATAGTAAGTGAGAAATCCAATATCTGATTAATACTATCATACCTTTTGGAATATGACCATGTTTCACACTTGTTTATTTATATTTGAGATATAAATGTATTCCACTATTGATTGAAAAACATTACATACCTACTAAATTTATATAAACAATTTTATATAAAAATATTACATAATCTATTTTTATAGAAATATTCTATCTCCTGTAATGTAAATAATGTGCATTGAATGTACTTTATATCATTTTGAAAATGTATAACATGTTTTGTTTAAAAATTCATTGAAATTTAAAAATATATTTGTTCTGAAAAATTTAAATATTTTCTTTGGATAGTCTATATTTGGAATATTCTATGGAATATTTGGTGGTAACCTACTGGGATTGGCCACACACATGAATTTTTTCTTCTCGTATTTATAGACATTCTTTTTCTGGTCTCGAGAAAAGAGAAGGGATCTCTTGGAGGTAAATCCAACTGTTTATCTTTGGATATGGTGAGTTGTGTCATTAGGGACTTTGGGGTTGTTTTCTTATTTATTTACTTGGGTTTCAATACATTGTATTTAATTCCTTGTTGTATTGTGGTACTTTTACACCCAGTGGAGTTTTAATATTGATATATATATATATATATATTTATTTTTTTCTTCAACATTCCTATGGAAAAATCATTCCCACTTGCATGTTTTGTGATGTCAGGTGCCAGTTATAAGCCTATGGTCATTGGGAAAACCCTTATCGTCATGTCAGGGATGGCTCAGTTATCAGGTTACCAGGGTACCATATCTGGTTCGTAAAAAATTGGTATCAAAGGATGTTTTTGAACTTTTCTATGAATATAGTATACATTTTTAAAATCATGGTAGTACTTAGGTGGTAGTTTCAATTTATTTCTTGGCCAGATGTCACTGAAATGTACCATAAGATGCCATGGGTAGTTGGGAAAGACGTCTTATGGATTAGTTCTAGTCTTATCCCTATATATATTTGGATATGTTGAAATCCAAATATTTTTTCCCTTCTATTGAGAATTATTTCTCTTTCAACTAAGTTTGAGTGTTAATATAATGTTCTCCATTTATCTACTGATGTTGTGTTGAATTAGTAATTTTATAAGATGTATAAATCAAATACAGGAAAAGGCTACTAATGAATCTCATAAATCAATTCATGTTGAGGATTCAAATGTTTTTGAGGTGATTGGAAAAAATTTCCAAGCTCTAGGGTAGATACCATCTTCAGTTCCTACTTAGGCTCCACCTATGGATCCTCAGGGGGATTTTCTTCAAAATTGTTCTCAAGAGTCACTTCCCTAGAATCCACCTGTCATCAATAGATCCACAAGCCCTAAACAAGCTGATAAATAATTGTGAAAGATAGAATGCATATTCTAGTTCTTAGAGACACAAGAAGTGATAAGGGTGAAGTGTGCCACCTTTGTGCTGGAGGGACCGAGTAGGAGACAGTGGGACATGATGGCGATGATAGGGAAAAATAATGGTTTATAATGGAAAGACCTCAAGGATATTTTCACAAATCAGTTCTATCTAGATTCGTTGGTGTCAGGTAAAGATGTAGACTTTTTAAATCTTGAAAAGACTATGAAAACCACGAAATAGTATTCAAATCTTCTTTCTGAGCTAGAGATATTTTCTCCTATGATTATATCTAATGAGAGGATGAAGGATTGATGGTTCAAGTTGGGACTTCGATCTGATATCCATTCTATGGTTTTCTTGCTGAAGCTTCCCACTTATGCTGATGTGCTAGATTTGGCGATGATGGTTGTGATGGATGTGGCTAGAAATTAAGTGTTAAAGAGAGTTCCTTTTGATCCCAGTGTTAGTGTTGATTCCTTCAATGGAAAATATAAGCATGATGATCCATGTGGTAGTTATCATTAGTAGATTCATTCCAGACCTCCTACAGATCAAGGGGAAGTTTGTTGAAATGTTGTTAGTGTGGAATGCTAGAACATTCTATGAGGGAATTCACTGAGGAAACCAATAAATGTTGCATCAATAGACATCCATCGTACTTGAAGTGGTTCTTCCATCAATTATCTACTCTATGTAATGGGAAATGTTCATCAGTTACTCCTAAAACTTTAGGGAAATCAAATGCTTCAATTTTAAAAGGGTTCCAACCACAACCATCCAGAAGGAAGCTTCTTCACATAGTTGGAGAGTCTCCAGAGGAAGCAGACAAAGGTCCAACGACTGTGAAAACTACTATTACCATTGCTTTATCATTATTGACTACTCTTTTTTATATTGTCATATCTCACTCTTTTATTTCAACATGTGTTGTTAATCTACTAAATATCTTAATGGAGAAATTGCCTTGTGCAATGGATATTACTAAACCCATTGGTATTAAGAGAGAGTGGGGTCATCGTGGTCCTTCCTGTGTATCGGATTTATCATATTTTGATATATCTTAGAGTTTTCTTGTTCATGATATGAAATCTTTTGATGTCATATTTGGAATGGATTGGGTCATTACCAAAAAAGACCAAATTGATTATTATCTTCAATTGGTATAATATACTACACTTAGTGGCATGCCTCTTGTTTTTCATGGGGAATGGGACCCAAGGTCAAGCAGAGTCATACCTTTATATCCATAGTTGGGGAAAGTTATATCAGTGTTTTTTATTGACTTGGAGCGAGATTCCACATGTGGTGATCTTCTTCTATTTGTCTCCCAGTTTTCCGATGTGTTCCCTTCATATTTCTATGGTCTTACACTAGTGAGAGAGGTTATGTTTTCTTTTGATGTAATATTGAATACTCAACCAGTCTCTATCCCATGTTACTGGATTCCAACAATAGAGCTGAAAGAGTTGAATTCTCAGCTAAATTATCTTATTGAGAAAGAATTTATTCGTCCACCTGTGTCGCCTTGGGTAGTTCCAATCCTCTTTTCTAAGAAAGAGGATGGTTCTCTTCTCCTATGTGTTGATTATAGAAATATTAATCAATCCATGATAAAGAATAAATATTTTTTTTCGACAGATTGATGATCTGTTCGATCAACTTAAATAGATGAAATGGTTTTTGAAGATCGACCTTTTATCTGGTTACCATATGTTGATTATAATAGAATAATACATTAAAAAAATTCCCTTTTGGAGTAGGTGTGGACACTATGAGTACCTTGTTATTCTCTATAGTTTAACAAACTATCCTTCGATTTTCATGTCTTCAATGAACAAGATTTTCCATGAGTATCTAGATACCATTTTGGTATTCCTTGTGGATTCTATTCTTATCTACTCCATGTCTGAGGAGGATCATGTGAAACATCAGGGAATATTTCTAAGTCTACTAAAAAATCACTACTATTATACCATGCATTCAATGTGTGACTTAGGGATTCAAAAAGTGAAATTATTGGGACATATGGTGTTTGAGAAGGGTATATCTGTTGATCCTAAAAATTTAAAGGCTATTTATGACATGGGAGAAACAACTAAATTCCTTGAGATCCAGAGATTCTTGGGCTTATCCAAATATTATTGTAGGTTCATGAAGGACTTCCTAAATATGGCTTCTCCAATGACTGCACTGAATTAGAAGGTGGTGAATTTTTCATGCGATGATAAATATTAGAGTTTTTTTTGAGATGAAGATTCTGTTAAAAACTATACCGATGTTGACTATTCCTTAAGTTAGCCTGGGCTATGTGGTCTTTTATTATCCTTCATGTTCTGGCTTTGGTTGCATTATTTTGAATGGTGATCATGTAGTAACATATGGATCTTGTCATCTTAGGCCACATGAAAAGAATTATTCTACCCCCGATCTAGAACTTTTATATTTGATGTACACACTTAAATGTTAGTGTAACTACCTTTTTAGTGAATGATTTATGGTGTATTCGGACTACAAAATCCTAATTTATATCTTCTCTCCAAAAAATCTGATTCTTCAGAAGAGGCATTGTGAGGATTACCTGTAGTCTTTCGACATTAACATCTCCTATACCCCAAAGAAATGGAATGTTTTTATTGACTCTTTGAGTAAGAAACATCCAAACTAGAAAGTGAAAGATGCTTCAAAAGAGTATAATCTTAGGGATCTCTTTACACAGTTTTATGTTGGAGTTCTAGAGGAAGGGGATGATATTTCTTTATCTAGTGTGTAGTTGACATCTACTCTACTCGAGATGATTATTTAAGATCAAGTCACTGACTATTAGTTCTATAGAATTTGAGAATCCCTTTATGGTGGGAATATATTTTCCCAGTGGTTGTTCTCCAATTAAGGTTTTCTATGATATCAGAACTACTTTTTTGTATATTTAGTGGCAAGAAATGAAGTGATGGGGGATTGAAAAATTTCTCAGTGGGTTGTGCACCCAATAACAACAAATATGTTCTATGAGATGATACAGTAGTTGTGGTGGCTAGGTATGAGATAGGACATTACTAAGTTTGTCACTCATTTCTATATGTGCCAATAGGTGAATGTCGATCACCATAAACCTACGAGTCTTTTTCAACCATTTCCAAACCCTACTAAGAAAGGGGACGAGATATCTATGGAATTTTCTATTGGGTTTCATTCTATCTAGATAAATAATAATGAAATGTGGCTTGTGATCGACCATATGACAAACTCAAATCATATTATAACCATTTGTGATACATCCCATGTTGAAGAGTTGGTAAATATCTATGTTAAATCAATTATTTTCTTGTACGGAGTTCCATATGGTATGGAATTTTAGAGGGATACTTAGTCAACTTCTCTCTTTTAGAGAGGACTTTTGGAGGCACTGGGATCTCATGTTCATTTGGGCATAGCGAACCATCCATAGTCAGATTTCTAGATAGAATAAACTGTACAGATTCTTAAGGATATGAATTGTGCATGTGTTCAAGACTTTAATGGGGCATGGGATGATCACTTGGGTATGGTTGAGTTTTCTTATAACAAATGTTACTAGTTCTATATCAAAATGGAACCATTTGATGACTTTTATGACCGACCTTGTATATCTATTTTGTGTTAGTTAGAGTTCAGTGAATGTTCTTTGGTTGGATAATGATTGGTGCAGGAGACAAAAACAAACATTCAGAAGATACGAATGCGGATGTTTACATAACTAATCTGATATAATTATTATGTTTATCGAAGCCGTATACATTTGGAATATTTAGTTGGTGATCAGGTGTTCTTAAAGGTTTCTCCAAAGTTGGGTAATCGACAGTTTGGGAGATAGGGGAAGATTTCTCCTCACTTTATGGAACCTTTTGAGGTTATTTATAACGTGGGGAAGCTTGTGTATGGTCTAGAAAATCCACCACAACTGATGTCAGTACCTAACAAACTTCCATGTATCACAGAAGAAAATGTATCTATATGATCAATCTCAAATTTTTAGCTGGAGTGATCTAGAGATCGAGCATACTAATCATTGACTATGAAACCAATCAGGATAGTTTATTCAAATACCATGTTACTTTATGAGAAGACAATACCTTTCGTTCATGTACTATAGAAAAATTTCACTAATAGTCACGAGACATGGGAATGTGAGGCACTATTGAGAGAGTAGTGGCCTCATCTCTTTGGCATAGAAGCTTCATCATAGGATTTCTGGGGGCAGAAAGTTTTTATGGTGTAGAGGTTGTAACATCTTGTTACCTTGATCAGGTATGTTTTTCACCTGTTCAAAGTTCCATTTTTGTTATAATACCTTTTATGTGATTTTTCGGGGTTTTCTATAGACTAAAGAACATGTAAACACCATGTACCTAAAGTACACATCATGTATTTGGTCCAAGATGCATGTTGTGGTTGGGAGATCATGTCATGAACTAGGAGATTGCATCATGAGTAAGTACCCATTGTGTACATTAGGTACATGTTTTCAAGGGTTAAATGTTAGTTTTTAATCCAATACAATGGGTTTTTTCTGCATAACATATCTATTGTGGACTACACGTCGTGACCCTAGTGTACACGTTGTGACTCTGCCCATGTCCAATTTTAAAAAACCAAGATCAGTAGTTTTTCTTGGTCTTTTTAAGTCCAAATCACATATCTCTCAACCATATACCCTTCCTAGGAGTTTTTTAGAGGCTCCCCTCCTTCTAACATGATCAAAACAACTTTTGACCGTATCTTCTCTTGTGGTGCAATTTCCAAGTGGGGTTATATCTTGTTTACGATCATTCTTCAAGTTCATATCTTTATCTCCTCTTGGGATTTTGATGGATAACCTAGAGATTAATGGATACATGTATTTTGGTGTTGAATCATTCTAAATGTTAGAGTTTTGGGGTCCTATACTCCTTCTTTGTTTAGGAATGAGTTTGGTGGTTCCATCCCAATTTCCCAAATTGATTACCATCATATTGCTGGATTTATTTCAATTGCTAATTAAAATTAAATTTTTTAATGTCACCTTCAATTGCTTTGAGAAAAACCCAATTCTAATTAATTGGAATATTTTAAAAGGTTTTGACATGGAAATTTAAAAAACCCCAATTCCATTGAATTGGGGTCGGTGTATGGAAATTTTATGATCTAAATTATTGAATTTAAATGGTGGATTTTGATGGAAATATTTTCATTTAAATTGTTGAATTTAATTGTGAAAAAATTAACTGTTAAAAAGACAAAATTGGTTTTGAAATTATTTAAAACTACTGAAAAAAAATTAAAATGGTTTTATAAAAACCCAATTGTTTTATGTTGTGAAAAAATGCATGATTTTGAATTTAACCTGTTTTGTTTTTAAATTGATAGAAAATGGAATTTTTTTTAA
The DNA here is from genome assembly GCA_963277665.1 of Viscum album. Taxonomy (NCBI): domain Eukaryota; kingdom Viridiplantae; phylum Streptophyta; class Magnoliopsida; order Santalales; family Viscaceae; genus Viscum; species Viscum album. The sequence goes on from OY728126.1 coordinate 193,734,260, forward strand.
ATGAAAGAATGGGATTGATCATATTTCAAGAATCCTTAAAATAGTTTTTCCATCATGTCAGAGTTCTTGAAATCCTTATGTATTTAGTCAGTTATTTTCATACACTCTATACTATAATAATGTTCTAAAACATACATGTCATGGATAACATCTGTGATGGGTTGTTGTTGAGTCTCCTTTGGATAGAGTCAAAGGGACATGTGTATACACATTTTTATAAGTACACTTAGAGAGTGTGGAATCATGTAGCTGGTTAATACTATCACACCTATTAGAAAATGACCATGTTGCTCACTTATTTATCTATATCCGAGATATAACTATATTCCAATGTTTTTTGAACTTATTTACATGGATGTAGAATTTATATAAACTATTTTATATTAATATTCTACATGAACCATTGTTTTAGAAATATATAATCTCTTATAATGTAAAGTCTATTCTTTGAATGTATTTTCCATAATTTTGAAAATTTATAATAATTTGTTTGAATATGTATTTTAATTTCCAAACCTATTTGTCTATAAAAATTGTAATCTTTTTATTGGATAATATATGTTCTCCATCTGTTATGTACACGTTGGTGGTATTCTTCTTGGATTAGGCTCACACTCTATTTTTTCCTACAGGTTTTTGCAGATTTTTTTCTTTTAGGATCAAGTAAAGGGAAGAGATCTCTTGGAGGAGGATATAGCTGTTGAGATTTGGATGTGGTGAGTTCTGTCCATTGGGAATTTGGTATTGTTTTTCTATTTTATATACCTGGGTTTCAGTGCAATGGGATTTATGGCTAGTTGTATTCTGGTACTTTTACTCCTATGGGAGTTTTATTATATATATACATACTGTATTTTATCTTTTTATTCCATGTTATTGTGGAAAAATTGTTCCCCCGTATATGTTGTATGATGCCAGGTGCTAGTCGTCAACCTGTAGGGATTTGAAACAACCTTTCAGTCATGTTAGGGCTGGCTCGCTTATCAGGTTACCAGGGTACCTAGGGTGGTTTTAGACAATTCTATTCAGGGAAATTTGAGACATGGTATAATAACATAAAACATGATTATAACAATATTAATTAAAAACTCCCCAATAGGCCCATAAGATTCCATTACTCTTATAAAACTACATCAGATTATCTGGAGATGTTCATAATAAAGGGGTGAGCTATAAATCCCAATAAGGAAATAATCAGAGTATATAATAAGGTAAATTAGTTCATGTGATTTAAGAGGAATACCAATGAATCATAAGAGGGGTGAGAGTCACAAACCTAAACATAAACTATTTATATAATATAATACATCAATAAAAAATTGAATGTTCAAAAAAACATATAACATGATCTCAGAAACAAAATTCAAGCATAAAATCATAGATATCATAAAATATTATACGTAAGATGTCATCCCATTCACCCAACATGGTATCTCATTAGATAAAATATTTAACTAATGTAATATAGGGATATATAAGTATGGCCTCATTGGTCACATTCATATCAGGTACCTGAATATGTGATCCACATATAATATAAAACATAAGGTTGACCTTAGTCACTTATAATCCTATTATCATAGAGTGTGGTTTACATAAAATTAATTCTCCATCCAATTAAGTATATGTAAATCAATTTGGATTCCATAGAGTGTAAATGTAGATTTATATTAACGATACAAATGTTTGGCATGATAATTCGCATTATGATTTCTTCAAAAAACCAGTGTTATATAGAGATTCATGGAATGGTTTAATGAGAGTGAAATGAGTATATCAACACATATAAATCACATAGATAGTAATAGGAATGCTAGAAATCATATCTTATAATGGAAAATTAGTAATAAAAAGAAATAATATAAAAAGGGGCTTTAATAAAGATATGGACATGATCACATATATTGGGAGGAATTTTATAAAATCATAGTTGGAGCTTCTTAAAATCATGGGGTCACTATGTGTGGGATCTAGAGAGGGAATGAAAGAGTATCATAATACACCATGGGTTTTAAGTGAATAGGAACTAGATTATTGATGGGGGTTATAACAAAATATATAGGCATTATTAATTAATATCTAAATATCGGTTTTGAAATATATATGATAAAATATGAAAATCCACAAACCATCCAATGGTTTTGGCCCATGGGTTCTGCGAAATAAGAAAATTTATCAAAATTTTATATGTATATGAATTGATATCATTAAATTGATACCATTTTTCAAGTGGAAGTGAGTCTTGTTTACGAAGAATTTATTTTAAAACCATAAAATAAAATATAGGTTTTGGGCGATTCATTAGGGATTTATAAAATTAATCAAATTAGATCATAAAAAAATTATATTAAAGGGGAAATATATTTATCATCATGGATACTCTTTATAGTATTTATTACATCACTTTTGGGGGTTTATAATTGAATCAAACATGTAATATTTTTATATCATATTTACTTTTTTCTTAAAAATTAGTCTACCTTTGTAAGATTCTGAAAAATCCACCAATGGAAAATTTCATTATGACAATTTCAAGAATAATATTTCTTTTGTTGATAATGTTTAATTATAAACATTTATTCCTTTAAATAATAAATCAAAATTTACTAAAATATATAAGTTTTCACGATCATATAGTTTCTAACCCTTATAAGAATTACATTTTACTTCATAAAAAATTGTTATCATTTATTTTTCAATAAAAAGTATTTAATAAGAATATTAATATAAAATTTATTTTAAAAAAATGGATTCGTAAAAAAATGAGTCATGACTGAAACTATATATTTTTTTAAAAATTATTTTTTTCACTGTAAAAAAAATATTTATTTATCAAACATATTTTTTAATTATTATAAAGTAATAATAAATACATAAATATAATAATTATTTTAATAATAATTATTAAAATTTATACATTCAGTGTCTAGATATATAACCCTTTTTGCAACATCATATGCATTATTTGTAAAGCAACGCATGATGACACTCTATTTGGGAGGTTTGATAAACATGGATGGGGATGTGATATAAATTTTCTTGAACATATCCCATAAATAGTATTTATTGTGTGTTAGTTATTGAATTTTGGCTTGGGATTTTCCAAGGGAAGTCCTAGTACCTACAAATTTGTTAGAAGATCCAATAAATTGTATTTTTAGTGAATTAACCTAAAAGTCGAGGGCATCACCACATTCATCTATCTAAATTAGATTTATCATAACCCTTAATATATACAAATAATAACTTCACTTCAAAATGACTATATTATTAATCAGTATGATTCTTAATATTATTTTAAATCTAACATGATATAAATTATAATGGACAAAATAACTATGTAGTGCATGTGATTTCTATAACTACATTTCTTTATATGTTATTTATTCAGTTGAAATGGTAATTTTATTTATATATGTTCAGGTCATTACATTCATCCCCCCTTTGGAAAGGTAACACATGAAATTTTATTACATACACTAAAAAATATGAGGGTACTTCTATTTCATTACCTCTTTACTTCCAATAATTTTTCCTCAACCTTTTGTTTCCTATAGATTATATTGACTAGTTTCTTTGACTAGTTTCATTTAAAATTTTCTTTATGATATTTTTTCTTACCTATATTATCTTTGAAAGAAACAAAATTTTACAATGGTACCACCTATGGATTTAACACATGTGTGGGGTCTAGTGTGTACTTCCTCAAGAACAATACATAGAATACATTATGTACATTAGACAGGTTAAATATGAGTGATAGTCGATAATCCATGAGAAAAACATGATCAAGTATATCAAAGGGTTGAATGTATCTAGGACTATGATTTAGCTTACCCCTAAAACCTCAGTATTTTAATCCATCATGATATATGACGGAAAACATCATATCTATTCAAAAATTATAGATCAAATTGATGACTGTCTTTAATGGTTTCATGTAAAACATTTTGTATTTAATATGATGTTTAATGATTTGAACTGTTGTTATCATCTCTTGGAAATGATAATGTCACATCAGCTTATGCTCTCCATCATTATCCCAGTATTTAGATGTTCAAAACTGCTTCCAATATAGATCCCCATTTGGTTCCATTTAAATTATATAATGAAAATTATTATTATATGAGAACTCCAGTAGTGGAGGATGATGATCCCATTATCCTTGTAAATTCATTGAAAAATATCTCAACATACCCTCTAGTGATTAAATGGCTCTCTCAAACTGACTATAGATATGAGGCAGATAAAGATTAATGAAAATCAACTATTTAACCAATGAATGATAAAGGATTATCCAAAACCACATGGTAAACATCAGATCTCAATTAGATGGAATTTATTGTGAAACTCTTTATATATTGACAATTCCCCTATGAATACAATAGAGAGTTATTCTAGAGATAAATCATTCATGATAAAAATTAAATGAACTGATTTTTTAAGGTGATCGACTAACACCCACAGGGATCTAGAGCCCACAAATATTCTTATGAAATCCATGTATATGTTTTCTTATTTTTATATAGTTATATGACATCATTAATTCAAACCCTTAGAATTATGTCATTTATTATTGACCTATTAGCATACCAAGCACTGACATATAAATAATTTGATCTCCCACATCAAGATACTCATGGTATGCGTTGATTTAGTTATCTGTACATCATAGTTCTTCATGGATGAATAGATAAGGATGATCTATTGGACTTATGAAATTTTTTCCTTATAAGAATTATTTTTTAGGAGACACAAATCCATGTTCCAACCATTATAATTATATATTTTAAATGTTAAATTCCTGAATATTATTTATCATATCCTATAAAACATAATTTTGTTTTTGGGACATCTTGATATTATCTATAATTGATGGTTGAGAAGTTAATTGATCAAGAAAATATGAAGATCATTATATTATACACATGTAAGTACTCATCATATCCAATAAGATTGGATCTCTTGAATCCTCATCATAGATATGTTTTTGGTATCATTTCAAATAGAGAATCTAATATTTTTTGTCCTTCCTAAGAAGAAAATGTATTCATTAATAATAATCCATTATCAGATCTTTCTACCTTTGATGAAACATATTGATCTCTTTTTTTGTAATATATACTTGAGGATTTTATGTTCGGTAAATATGTCAATATTTTTCCTTTAGATATATTGTCACCAAATATTCATTGTGAATATCACTATTACCAATTCATGATCATGATTTTTGTAGTTATTGTTCAGGAAATTTAATTAGATGGAGTCATGTGGCCAAAATTTTTAATCCTACAATAATACACAACCCTACCTTCTTTTTGATGCATCACAATAGATGAAAATCCTTCCCCATTCATGGGTAACATGATTATATATAAAGTGATTAGAATTTTCTATAATAATTAAATGTCGATTTGAATTAACTCCTGAAAAATAACTGGAATCCATTATAACTTATCTTGGATAGTGGGATTCAAAATCGTGATATGTTTCTCACAAATCACAGATAATGCCTAGCTAATCCAAGGAAACACTGTATTTCAATCAAAAAATTTGGGTTGGTCAATTCATTAATTTCTATTATTTTTAAAGGATCCATATAAACCCCATTTTAGTGATAACAAAACATTATAATGTTAATTTATTCCTATATAAGTTTCATAGGGAACTAAACCACTAGTTTATGAGGAAAACATTTCCATTATCTAAGGAATAAATTGTTTCACAATAGGAATTCCATCCATGATGAAATTCTCTATTTTATTAATCATTTTCGCTTGAAATTATTTCTCAAAACTAAATAATATCCACTATTGAGATGATGATACCCATGTATATCAACCAAACTCCTTACTATTTTATAAAATGAAATGGGGAATCCAGATATGAAGGGATAATTATTTCTTCTAGTAATTTTTGTTTGATCTACAAAAGGAAAAAAATACATACAATGAATTTCATCAAATTATACTAAAAAGAAGTATCAAATTGTAATTTGTGGATTTTTGATAGAAAGTACATATAAGATATGTGTTATATTCATGGGACAATATAATTGAAAAAATTTTCATATTCACTAATAACTCGACTTCCATGTATTGAGGTGGTTTTTGAATAGATCTACTAAACATTCTTAATATGAATGAATTAATAGAACTATAATCATATAAGACATTTTGGGTTCATGAAAGGTTTATAAGCCTAAATTTTACTATTTTATTATAGAACATATTATCCATGATAGAATTACTAGAGATAACTGCCATATATAAAATCATATAAAAACTAAACTATCAATATTGAAGGTATGACTCATAAATGAAATTGATTCACTATCCAATGAATTTATATGATCTAAAATATGATATCCATGATATTATTCATTAAATTACTATTTTTTTAAATTATAATTCCCTTAAAAACCATTTGGAAATAGGTTCTCAATTTACCAAATAATTTCCCATGGGAGTTTCAAAACTCTATTAAATCAAGTCCTCTTTTTCATGAACTGGGTGATGAGGAAGAAATGAACAATACATTTTTTTTTGGGTATTACCACTATGTAAAAAAATTTCAGAGTCATGTATACATATAATATGCAGACGTGAATGTATTTTAATATAATCCTATTACTCTATACCATAAAAAAATTTAGAAATGTTTTCTATTTTTTAGTTTATAATTTTGGATTTCACTATGGTTTTATAATCCTAATACCCAAAATTACTATCCTTTTTTATGATAGTAACTACAACAAGCCATATTTTAATACACCTTAACTAGTGATTTATTACATAAAGGAATAAATAATATAATACCATAAGATTTTGAGGCCTTAAATCCTGAGAAATTAAGTATATTCCAAAAAAAATGAAACATGGCTTCAATAATATTATTTAAATATACCAAAACATTCCATTAAGACTCCATTTATCTTCAAAAACTGTACTAGATAACCTAGGGACCTATATAATAAATATTTCTTATGTAAATCCAATTAACATATCAATCAAATAATATTATAAGGTAATGAAATACTTATAAGTTAAGTGGAAAATGATGGTATCCTAAGTGGGGTTAGAATCATAAAAATGAAAATCAAAGAATGATATAAGATTATAACATAATGACAACATAGGAATATGTAAAAAACAAATAAAATGACATCATAAACATATTTATATGATATATTATGATACATAATAACATATTGTAATTACAGTAACTAGATATTCACTATACATGTTATCTCAGGAGATGAAAATATTACCTAATACATTGGAGAGATATATAATTCCTAGACCACCAGTCATATTCATATCATGTACTTACATAAGTGTGCCTCATATATTATACAACTTAATGGTTAATGTCATCACATTTAATACCATGATTAAATAGGGTGGGTTATATAAATTGATGTCCCTAGAAAATGAATTATATTTAAATCTATGGGATTACCACTAGGTAGAAATGGATATGGGTATTCATAACATAAATGTTTATAATGAGATATTAGAGGATATATTCTACAATATAATTGTGGTACATAACAATTCAAGAAAATTTTAAATGTGAGTGGATGTTGTCTCTTGTTGATTAAACATAATATGTACAGTAAGAGGTATGTGTAAAGAAATATCCCAACCAGAAAAATTGGGAACCAAAAGGTATAACATAAATAAAGTTCTTAAATAAAGAGGAGTAAGAGATGATATATTACATTAAGATGACACTTCTCAAAGCATGGTAGGATCTTCATAAGTGATTAAGGAACCTTAGGAGAAACAGTGGGAGGGAATGATATAGTAAATAATTTCTCTAAGTGTTTTTAGTGAAGTGGAATGATTGGATGGATGGGTTTTTATGGAAATGGTGAGGGTAATTCATTACGAATTTATAAACATAAGTTTTGTAATCTACATGATTAATTTACCTAAACCACCAACCTTTATACGAGTTTTACAATGGTTTCTGATAAAGGGTAATGGTTTTAAAAAAATTAGAATCCTATGAAATGAAATCATTAATATAAAAAACATGGTTAAGGGGAAGTGAGACATGATTATAAATAATAGATTTTAAAATGATATAATAAAATATAGGTTATGAAGGATTCATAAATGTTTTAAAATTTTAATAAAATTACATCATAAATAACACAGATTAAAGTGTAAATTTACTCTTGATCATGGTTACACTTTATTAAATTTATTATATCAATTTTTTATTTTATTAATTCAAAATAAAAACCGTATTTTTATACTTTTTTTCATAAAAAATTTATTCTCAATGAAAAATATTTAAAATTTAAATTTTAATAATTTATATTTGTTAATATAAATATTAATATTTATTTTATCAGAATAATTATCTAAATATTAAAATTTAGACATTTAAACAAAAAACGTCAATTTGTTGAAAAGTATGTGTTTTTACGATGATTACATCTTATGACCCTTATTAAAATTACATTTCAATTCATAAAATTATTTATCATTTAAAATTTAATAGATATTATTTAATTAGAATATTAATATATCATTTAGTTCATTAATTCATGAATTTATTAAAAATTATTTTGATTGAATCTATATATTTTTTAAAAATGCATTTTATATTTCACTGTGTTGAAATCTAATTTTCTTATCAAATATAGTGTTTAATCAGAATAAATTAGTAATTAAAAGATAAATATGATTATTATTTATTAATAATAGAAATATAAAAATCACAATTTTAATGTATATATATAATCTCTATTAAATTAGTTTATAAACTAGGTGTAAATTGTTTGATTGTGACATAATGTTGGGGTGGTTTCAACGAAAATGGATTGGTACAGTAATTCATTAATCTTATTATTCTCCAATAAATGGTTCCTCTCATGCCTTAGTTGATGAATCTAGGATTCAACTTTGTCAAGGTGAAATACATTGGATTCCATCAATCATTGAATCATTAATAAATGGGCTTCATATGGTACTATCCTACTCTTTTAAGCCATATCTTCTATCATATGTGTCTATTTGATTTCTCATAACCCTTCATGTATACTAGTCATATAGTTCACTGTAAAATGGCTATGTAATTGATGGTTATTATTCTTAACTATATTTTAAATCCAATGGAATATAATTTATAATGGATAGAAATAATAAAAATAGAGCCTGATTTTTCTATGACTACATTTCATAATAAGGTATTTATTCATTTGAAAATGATATTTCATTTTAAATTATTGGATCATTATAATTTCCCTTTAAAAATAGTAAATTTTCCAAATTCCATTATTAAATCAACCTATTTATGAATAATTTCTTACAAATTGATTAATTTGTTCTTAAAATGACACATTAAAATAGAATTTACCATAAAAGGTTTTATAAAATCCATAGTTAACTTACAAAACATCCCTTAGAAACATCATGTTTAAAACAAGATATCAATCTGAAATTAGAAAAAAATATAGTAGCATTAAAACATTTATCAAAACATCTTTTAATATATTTCTATGAGGTTAAACCAATATATGAGGTAATATAGTAGAAAGGGGGATCAAAACAAAAGACATGGAAGGAATGTCGAGCTATTCATAATTTAGATATGATTATTTTCATGTTATTCATAAACACAGTGTTAGATATTGGGTAGCTCACAAAAACATCAACATGGGATCTAATGATTTGACAAGCTGTGTGAGCAAAACATATTACAACTGAATTACATCTATTTCAATGAAAAATGAATTGGAACCCCCCAATCCAAATTCCAAATACATTGGGGATTCAAAAAAAATACCCACATTAAAATGAAAAAATATTTATGAATAAATAAATCGATATAAAATAGTCAAAACACAACTTCCCATGGAAACATGAGGTTCTGTATGAGGAATAGTTGGACATGAACTTCCTCACAAACCTTGATTGATTCACAAAAATACTAACTATTTACTACCATGACACACCACTATTAGAAATATAATGTTCTCATGAACCGAGTCTATTTCTATGAATCTAGGTTTTGATTCAAATTGTAATTATCTTTCCTAGCGTGGCACAACACAACACCCATCCCTGCCCACCATTGGGACCGAAGAGTGTTCCTAAACCCCAAAGGATGAAAACTGGGGTCCAATGATCATAGAATCACATTGAGAATGATTTTACCCTAAATGGAATTACAATAAAATGTATCATTATATAATAACCTTACATGGTTATTCTATTCCATGGACTTCCATTTAGTATTGAATATACAGAACCAGATAAGCAAATAATCTAAAAATTCATAATTAATAAATATAATCCAACTAATTCATAAGAACATACATACATAGATCAAAAATAAATACACAATATGGAATAATAATAAAATCTGAATATAAATATAACAAATACCATTTTAGATAATACATTAATAAAGAAAATAAAAAAAATCATACTAAACTACGCATGTACATCCTTCCAACCAATTGTTTCTCTCCATATAATATATCACTCATTTCCCAAATATGTTGATAAAAAATTTGGAAAAAAATTGAAACTATATAGAACATACGTACATCATACACACCCCAAACTGTGTAGGAATGTGGTCATCTATGAAGACTTATTGTATCTCACTAAAGATTCAATCATATTCCATTAATTAAACAAGTTATTAATTCAGGTATGAAATATATATATATATTATTCATTTTATTAAAAAAACTAATTGGTGAATACAAAAAACATATTCAATAATATATGGAAGGAATGTTTTATCTATAATTTTAACATAATTAAGAAAATTATAAAACCCAAAACCTGAACTTTTATTTTTAGGGAAAAAAAAAAAAATCTCTAATTAAAAAATTTATAAACCATGTATCAAAAATCAGCCTCAAATAAATTTTCTTAAATTTTTTTATAACATGTCGATTAAACCATTTTAAAAGAAAACTAAACATAGATAAATTAAGAAGAATGTAATTGGGCACAACAATATTAAGGAGTAATATGGAATAAAAAAAATATGTGAACAATTCCACTAGCTACAATTGCAATGGGATATAAGGGAATACTAAATGGAAATACCCTACAAAGAATAAATAATTAGGAAGAATATTTAATACCAATAAACATATTTATTATCATATTATGATTATATTTTTGATATAAAAACATGAACCTACAAATGGTATACATAAAATCTTATTATAAGACAAGTCATATAAGAAGCCCACAAAGGAATCATCAGAATTATGCCTACTGACACTCTATGGCCAAAGAATAATTATGGGGATCCTAATAATGTTTTTATCAACTAGGGTATCATGTATAAAGACCTATTACCCTAATAACTAGGTTTTTATGACCAAAAAACTATGGATTTGAAAAATCAATAAGGAACACTTACCAAAAAATTTATATTTTCTCACAGCTCATCTCCAACACCCTTGTATAGAAAGCCCCTTCTCACAAAATTCATTACATAACAATAAAAAACTAATAATGGGTAGAAAAAAAATATGGGATACAAATAAATGATTTATAAGAAATTAATTATTATTTATCTTCTAAAAATTCCATCACATGAACATTAACTCAAAATAGTTTTAAATGATCTATAAGAGACACAAATTTTTAAATCCAAAATATTTCTATAAATTCATTCAACATTCCATTTAAAAAAAACATGGATCAAGGCCCACATTTTCCATCAAATTAATTTAATGCATCCCCTTATGTGATTTGATAATTATTTTGTATATAAGATATATTTAATTAAAAAAAATCTGAAATCCAATTAGGAAAACACATATAAAAAGTTCTTATTTCTATATAATCTATTTATAAATTTATTATGTATGACATATAAAACTATACATTAATTAATAAAAGACATTTAAAATGTAGGCATCCCATGAATTGAAAAATTAAATAAAATGAAAACACGAACCTTGAAATAATAAAAAATAAGTTATAATGTGTCTTCATTAATGGAGTGAACTCAAATAATAAAAGAAATAACCTATAAAGTCCCATATTCCAGTCAAAGGGTTGGTTTGAGATGATTTAGAAATAGAAATTGGGAAAACCCCAATTCCATTGAATTTGGGTGGGTTTATGGAAATTTTATGATTTAAATTGGTGAATTTTAATGGTGGGTTTTGATTGAAATGTGTTGAATTAAATTTTTAAATTTAATTTTTGAAAAAATGAATTCTAAAAAGGATGGAATTGTTTTTAAATGTATTTCAAACTAATTAAAATATCTTCAAATTGTTTGATAAAAACCCAGTGGTTTTATCTTCGGAAAAGAATGTTTTTTAATAAAACCAATTTTTTTATTAAATTGAATGGAATTGGAATTTTTAAAAATGGATGATTGGGATTGATTATATTTTAATTAGTTTTAAAATAGTATTCCTATTATGTAAGAGGGCATGAAAATATTATGTAGTTTGTGAGTTATTTGAATACACACTACACTATGACAATGTTCAAAAACATAAATTCAGTGGGTCAACTCCTAGACAGTATGATAATGAGTCTCCTTCGGCCAGTGTCATAGGGACATGTGTATACACATTTCAATGAGTTTACATAGTGAGTGATAAATCCAATAGCTGATTCATACTATCATACCTTTTTGAATATGACCATGTCACACACTTTTTTATTTATATTTGAGATATAAATCTATTCTACTGTTGTTTGAACAACATTACAAAACTAATGAATTTATATAAACAATTTTATATAAAAATATTAAGTAATATATTTTTATAGAAATATTCCATCTCTTGTAATGTAAAGTCTGTTCTTTGAATGTAATTTCTATCATTTTGAAAATGTATAGCATGTTTTTTATAAAAATTCATTTAAATTTCCTAATCTATTTGTTATGAAAAATTGAAATATTTTCTTTGGATAATATATATTTGGCATCTGCTATGGATTATCTGGTGGTAACCTACAGGTATTGGCCTCACACCCAAATATTTTCTTTTGGGGTTTGAAGAGTTTCTTTTTTGAGTCTCAAGTAAAGGGAATGGATCTGTTGGAGGTAGATCCAGCTGTTGATCTTTAGACATGGTGAGTTGTGTCCTTAGGGACTTTGGGGTTGTTTTCTTATTTTACTTAATTGTGTTTCAATACATTGGATTTAATTCTTAGATGTATTATGGTAATTTTACTCCTAGTAGAGTTTTTATATTGATATATATATATATTGTATTTTTGCTTTTTCTTCAACATTCCTATGGAAAAATCAATCCCACTTGTATGTTGTATGATTTCAGGTGCTAGTTATTAGCATGTGGGCATTGGGAAAACACTTCTGGTCATGTCTAGGACAAATTAGTTATCAGGTTACCAAGGTACCATGTCTGGATCGTAAAAAATTGGTATCAAAGGATGTTTTTGAACTCTTATATGAATTTAGTTTGCATTTTTAAAATCTTGTTACTACTTAGGTGGTAGTTTCAATTGAGTTCTTGGCCAGATGTCACTGAAATGAACCATAGGTTACCATGGGTTGTTGGGAAAGACATCTTGTGGAGTAGTTCTAGTCTTATCCATATATATATTTATATATATTGAAATCTTAATATTTTTTGTCCCTTCTATTGAGAATGATTTCTCTTTCTACTATGTTTGAGTGTTAATATAATGTTCTTAATTTATCTACTGCTGTTGTGTAGAATCAAAAATTTGATAATATATACAAATGAAATACATTAAAATGTTAATATTGAAGCTCATCAATCAATTCATGTTGTGGATTCAAATTTTTTTGAGGTGATTGAGAAACATTTCCAAGATCTACGGTAGGTACCATCTTTAGTTCCTACATAGGCTCCACCTGTGGATTCTTAGGGGGATGTTCTTCAAAATTTTACTGAAGAGTTACTTCACTAGAATCCACCTATCATTAATGGATCCACAGATCCTATACAAGATGATAAATGGTTGGAAAAGATATAATGTCTTTTCATGTTTTTAGAGGCATAAGAAGTGATTAGGGTGATGTGTGCCACCTTTGTGCTGGAGGGACTGAGTAGGAGATGGTGGGACACAATGGCGACGATAGGGACACATAATGGTTTATAGTGGAAAGATCTCAATGTTATGTTCACCAATAAGTTCTATCTAGATTCGTTGGTGTCCGCTAAGTATGTGGACTTTTTAATTCTTGAAAATATTAACAAAACAACAAAATAGTATTCAAATCTCCTTTCTGAGCTAGAGATATTTTCTCCTAAGTTTATATCTAATTAGAGGATGTAGGCTTGGTGGTTCATGTTGGGACTTCGTTCTGATATCCATTCTATGGTTTTATTGCTGAAGCTTTCCACTTATGCTGATGTGCTAGATTGTGCGATGATGGTGGAGATGGACTTGGCTAGAAAGTAAGGGTTGAAGATAGTTCCTTTTTCTCCCAGTGCTAGTGTTGATTCCTTTAATGGAAAATGGAAGCTTGGTGATCCACATGGAATTTATCTTTAGAAGAGACAATCCATACCACCTATAGATCCAGGGGAATTTTCTTGACATGATGTTAGTGTGGAATGGTTAAACATTATATGAGGGTGTTCACTGAGGCAACCAATAACTTTAGTGTCAACAGACATCTAGGGAACTAGAAGTGGTTCTTCTATCAATTCTCTACGCTACATAATGGGAAATGATCATCAGTTCCTTCTATACCATTAGGGAAATCAAATACATCAATTTTAAAAGATTTCAAGCCATAACTATCTAGAAGGAAGCTTCTTCACATAGTTTGAGAGTCTCTAGAGGAAGCAGACACAGCTCCAACGACTGTGAGAGCTACTATTAATGTTGCTTCATTATTATTGACTACTGTTTTTTATATTGGCGCATCTCACTCTTTTATTTCAACATGTGTTGTTAATGTGATAAATATATTAATGGAGAAATTTCCTTGTGCAATGGATATTACTACACCCATTGGTATTAAGAGAGAGTGGGGTCATCATGGTCTTGCGTATGTCCCCGCTCTATGAAATTTTGAGCTAGCTTAGAGTTTTCTGGTTCTTGATATGAAATCTCTTGATTTCATATTGGGGATGGAATGGATCATTACTAAAAAAGACCAAATTGATTATTATCTTTAATTGGTATAATTTAATACACCTAGTGGTGTGCCTCTTGTTTTTCATGGGGAATGTGACCCAAGGTCGAGCAGAGTCGTACCTTCTTATCTATAGTTGGGGAATGTTATATCAGTGTTTTTGATTGACTTGGATCGAGATTCCATATGTGTTGATCTTCTTCGAGTTGTCACCCATTTTTCTAATGTGTTCCCTTCGGATTTCTTTGGTCTCCCACCAGTGAGAGAGGTTATGTGTTCTTTTTATGTAATATTAAATACTCAACCAATCTCTATCCCATGTAACTAGATTCCAACAATAAATCTGAAATAGTTGAAGTCTCAGCTAAATTATCTTATTGAGAAAGGATTTATTCTTCCACGTGTGTCACCTTGTGTAGTTCCTATCCTATTATCTATGAAATCTAATGGTTCTCTTTGCCTATGTGTTAATTACCGAAAGCTCAATCAATTCATGATAAAGAAAAAATATCTGTCTCCATAGATTGATTATTTGTTTGATGAAATTAAAGGGATGAAATGGTTTTTGAAGATTGACCTTCGATCTGGTTACCATATGTTGATGATAATAGAATCAGACATTCATAAAATTTCCTTTTGGAGTAGGTATGGACACTATGAGAACCTTTTTCTTCCCTATTGTTTAATAAATGATCCTTTGATTTTCATGTATTCAATGAACATGATTTTCCATGAGTATCTAGATACTATTGTGGTATTCCTTGTGGATGAAATTATTATCTACTCCATGTCCGAGGAGGATCATGTGAAACATTAGGGAAAAGTTCTAAGTCTACTAAAAAATCACTGCTATTATACCATGCTTTCAACGTGTGACTTAGGGATTCAAAAAGTGAAATTATTGGGACATATGGTGTTTGAAAAGGGTGTATCAGTTGATCCTAAAAAGTTAAAGGATTTTTATGACACGGGAGAAACCACGAAATGTCTTTGAGATCTAGAGCTTCTTGGGCTTATCCAAATATTTCCGCATGTTCATGAAGGACTTCCTAAAGATGGCTTCTCCAATTACTGCTCTAACTTAGAAGGCGGTGAATTCTTCATGCGATGATAAATGTTAAAGTTCTTTTTTGATATGAAGCTTATTTTAACTACTATGCCGGTGTTGACTATTCTATAAGTTATCCTAGGCTATGTGGTCTGTTATTATGCATCAGGTTCTGGATTTGGTTGCATTATTTTGAATGGTGATCATGTAGTAGCATATGGATCTTGTTAGATTAGGACACATGAAAAAAATTATCCTACCCATGATATAGAACTTTTATATTTGATGTAAACACTTAAATGTTGGTGGAACTACCTTTTTAGTGAATGGTTTATGGTGTATTCAGACCACAAAATCAAGAGTTGTATCTTCTCTCCAAAAGATTTGAATCTTCATTAGAGGCATTGTGAAGAGTACTTGTAGTATTTCAAAATAAACATCTCCTATACCCCAATGAAATGGAATGTTTTTGTTGACTATTTGAGTAGGAAACATCCAAACTAAGTAGTGAAAGAGTCTTCAAAAGAGTATAATCTGATGGATCTCATTACAAAGTTTCATGTTGGAGTTCCAGAAGAAGGGTATGATATTTCATTATCCAGTGTATAGTTGACATCTACTCTACTCGAGATGATTATTTAAGATCAAGACACTGATTATGAGTTCTATAGAATTTGATAATCCCTTTATGGTGGGGAGATAGTTTCCCAGTGGTTGTTCTCCAATTAGGGTTTTCTATGCTATTGAATATACTTTTTTGTACCGTTAGAGGCATGAAATGAAGTGATGGGGGATTTCAAAATTTCTCAGTGGGTTGTGCACCCAATAACCACAAATATGTTCTATGAGATTATGCGGTAGTTCTGGTGGCCCGTTATAAGACAGGACATTACTGAGTTTGTCTCTCATTGATATATGTTCCAATAGGTGAAAGTCGATCACCATAAACCTATGGGTCTTCTTCAACCACTTCCAAACCCTACATGGAAATGGGACAAGTTTTCTATGGAATTTTTTGTTGGGTTTCATTGTACCAAGATAAATAAGAATGAAATTTGGCTGTGATCAACCATATGACCAACTCAGATCATATTATAACTATTTGTGATACATCCTAGGTTGAAGAGTTGGGAAATCTCTATATTAAAGAGATTATTATCTTGTATGGAGTTCCATCATGTATGGTATTTTATAGGGATCCTTAGGTAACTTATCTCTTTTGGAGAGGAATTTTGGAGGCACTAGGATCTTAGGTTCTTTTGGGCATAGCCTACCATCCATTGTCAGATGTCCAGATAAAAAGAACTGTACAAATTCTTGAGGATATGCATTGTTCATGTCTATAAGACTTTAGTGGGGATTGGGATAATCACTTGGGTATGGTTGAGTTCTCTTATAACAAAAGTTACTAGTCCTATATCAAAATATAACCTTTTGATGCCTTTTATGACTGACCTTGTAAATCTATTTTGTGTTAGTTATAGGTCAGTGAATGTTCTTTGGTTGGACAATGATTGGTGTGGGAGATGACAACAAAAATTCAGAAGATATTAATGAGGTTTTTTACAGAACAAAGCTGATATAATTATTATGTTGATCGAAGCCATATACCTTTGGAATTTTTAGTTGGTGATTAGGTGTTCTTAAAGGTTTCACCACATTTGGGTAATCGACAGTTTGGGAGATAGGGGAAGATTTCTCCCCACTTTATGGAACCTTTTGAGGTTATTTAGAAGGTGGGGAAGCTTGTGTACCATCTATAAAATCCCCCACAACGGATGTCAATACCTAACAACTTCCATGTATCGGAGCAGAAAATGTATCTATATGATCCATCTCACATTTCTAGCTGGAGTGATCTAGAGATCAAGCCTGATTAATCATTGAGTAAGAAACCAATGATGATAGTTGATTCAGATGCCATGTTACTTTATGGGAAGACTATGCCTTTGGTTCATGTACTATTGAAAAATGTCTTTGATAGTCATGAGACATGGGAATATGAGGCATTGTTGAGAGAGTAGTGGCCTCATCTCTTTGGCATAAAAGATTCATCATAGGATTTCTGGGGGTAGAATGTTTTTATGGTGGGGAGGTTGTAACATACTGTTACCTTGAGCAGGTATGGTTTTCACCTGTTGAAAGTTCCCTTTTAGTTAGAAAACCTTTTATGTCATATTTCATGTTTTACTATAGACTAAAGAACATGTAAACACCGTGTACCTCAAGTACACATCTTGTATTTGGTCTAGGATGCATGTTGTGGATTGGGAGATCATTTCATGAACTGGGAGATCATGTCGTGAGTAAGTACCCATTGTGTAAATTAGGTACATGTCGTTTTGGGGTTAAATGGTAGTTTTTAATCCAAGGCGATGAGATTTTCTTCATTACACATCTAGTGTGGACTACACGTCGTGAACCTGGGGTACACGTTGTGAATCAGCCCATGTCCAATTTTAAAAAACCATGATCAGCAGTTTTTCTTGGTCTTTTAAGTCCAAATCAGTTGTCTCTCAACCCTATAACCTTCTTAGGTGATTTTTAGAGGCACCCCTCTATCAGACATGATCAAAAAAACTTTGGATCATAGCTTCTCTTATGGTGCAGTTCCCAAGTGGGGTTATATCTTGTTTCCTATCATTCTTCAAGTTTGTCTCTTTCTATCCTCTTGGTATTTCAATGTATCACCTATAGATTAATGGATCCATGTCTTTTTGTGTTTCATATTTCTAAATTTTAGTGTTTTGGGGTCCTATACTCTTTCGTTGTTTTTGACGGGTGCTATTGTGAGTGTCGTTCTTTAGGAATGAGGTAGGTGGTTCCATCCCGATTTTCCAAATTGATTGCCCTCATATTTCTAGATTTATTTCAATTAATAATTAAAATTCAATTTCTTAATCTCACCTACAATTTTTTTGATAAAAACCTAATTACAATGAATTGAAAGATTTTAAATGGTTTTGACAGGGAAATTTAGAAAACCCCAATTCCATTGATTTCAGGTCCGTTTATGGAAATTGTATGATCTAGATTATTGAATTTAAATGGTGGATTTTGTTGGAAATATTTTCTTTTAAATTGTTGACTATAATTGTGAAAAAATGAACTGTTAAAAAGATGGAATTGGTTTTGAATGGATTTAAAACACTTGAAAATAAATTAAAATTGTTTTATATAAACCCTAATGGTTTTATGTTGTGAAAAAATGCATGTTCTTGAATAAAACCTGTTTTGTTTTTAAATGGATAAAAAATGGGATTTTTTTAAAATGAAAGAATGAGATTGATCATATTTCAATAAGACTTAAAATAGTTTTTCTGTCATGTAAGAGTGCATGAAATCCTTATGTAGTTAGTTAGTTATTTGGATACACTCTATAATACGATAATGTTCTGAAACATACATGTCATGGGTCACATCAGCGATGGGTTGGTGTTGAGTCTCCTTTGGATAGTGTCAAAGGGACGTGTGTGGATATACAGTTTTCTAAGTACACTTAGAGAGTGTGGAATCATGTAACTTGTTAATACTATCATACCTTTTAGAAAAATGACCATGTTGCTCACTTATTTATTTATATTTGAGATATAACTATACTCTAATGTTTTTTGAACATATTTTTCATGGATATAGTATTTATATAAACAATTTTATATTAATATTTTACATGAACCATTGTTTTAGAAAAATACCATCTCTTGTAATGTAAATCATATTATTTGAATGTATTTTCCATTATTTTGAAAATTTATAACAAGTTTTTTTAAATATGTTTTTTAATTTTCAAACCTATTTTTCCATAAAAGTTGAAATCTTTTCAATGGATAATATATGTTCTTTATCTATTATGTACATGTTGGTGGTATCCTTCTGGGATTAGGCTCACACTCTAATTTTTCCTTCAGGTTTTTGTAGACTTTTTTCTTTTAGGATCAAGTAAAGGGAAGAGATCTCTTGGAGGCGGATATAATTGTTGAGGTATGGATGTGGTGAGTTTTTTCCATTGTGAATTTTGTATTGTTTTACTATTTTATGTACTTGGGATTCAGTACATTGGAATTTATGGCTAGTTGTATTCTGGTACTTTTACTCCTATGAGAGTTTTCTTTTATATATGCATACTGTCTTTTATCTTTTTCTTCCAGGTTCTTGTGGAAAAATTGTTCCCCCTTATATGTTGTATGATGCCAGGTCCTAGTCGCCAGCCTATGGGGATCAGAAACAACCTTCAAGTCATGTTAGGGTCCACTCACTTATCGGGTTACCAGGGTACATAGGGTGGTTTTAGACAATGCTATTCTAGGAAATTTGAGACATGGTTTAATAACATGATGCATGAGTATAAAAATATTATTTAAAAACTCCCCAACAAGCCCATAAGATTCCATTACTCTTATAAAACTACAATGGATTATCTGGATATGTTCTTAATAAAGGGGTGAGCTATAAATTCCTCTAAGGAAATAATCAGAGTATATAATAAGTTAAATTAGTTCATGTGAGTTAAGAGGCATACCGATGAATCATATGAGGGGTGAGAGTCACAAACCTGGACATCAACTAATGATATAATATGATACATCAATACAAAAAATTAATGTTAAAAAAACATAAAACAAGACCTCATAGAAAAAATTCAAGTATAAAATTTGAGATATCATAAAATATTATTCGTAAGATGATCTCCCATTAACCCAACATGGTATCTCATTAGATAATCTTTTTAACTAATCCAATATAGGGATATATAATTATGGTCTCATTTGTCACATTCATTTCAGGTACATGAATAAGTGATCCACATATAATATACAACATAAGGTTGAGCTTAGTCACTTATAATCCTATTATCAAAGAGTTTGGTTTACATAAAATTAATTATTCATCCAATTAAGTATATGTAAATCAATTTGGATTCCTTAGAGAGTAAATGTAGATGTATATTGACGACATAAATTTTTGGAATGATAATTCGCATGATAATTTCTTCAGGAAACCAGTGCTATATAGAGATTCATGGAATGATTTAATGAGAGTTAAATGAGTATATTAACACATATAAATCACATAGATAGTAATAAGAATGTTTAAAAACTTATCTTAGAATAGAAAATTAGTAATAAAAAGTAATAATATAAAAAATGTACTTTAATAAAGATATGGACATGATCACATATATTGGGAGGAATTTTATAAAATCATAGTTGGAGCTTTTTAAGGTAATGGGGTAACTATGTGTTGGATCTAGAGAGGGAATGGAAGAGTATCGTAGTCCACCATGGGTTTTAAGTGAATAGGAATTGGATTCTTGGTGGGGGGTTATAACAAAATATATAGGAATTATTTATTAATATTTAAATATCAGTTTTGGAATCTATATTATAAAATGGGATAATCCAAAAACCATCCAATGGTTTTGGCCAATGATTTCTACAAAATAAGAAAATTTATCAAAATTTTATATGTCAATGAATTGATATCATTAAATTGATACCTTTTTTCAAGTGGTAGTGAGTCATTTTTATGAAGAATTTATTTTAAAAGCATAGAATAAAATATTGGTTTTTGGGGATTCATTATGGATTTATAAAATTAATCAAATTAGATCATAAAAAAATTATATTGAATGGGAAAAATATTTATGCTCATGGACACTCTTTATAGTATTTATTACATCACTTTTGGGGTTTTATAATTGAATCAACCATGCAATATTTTTATATCATATTTACTTTTCTCATAAAAATTAGACTATCTCTGTAAAATTCTTAAAAATCCACCAATGAAAAATTTCATTGTGATAATTTCAAAAATAATATTTATTTTATTGATAAAATTTAATTATGAACATCTATTATTTTAAATCACAAATCAAAATTTACTAAAATATATAAGTTTTCACGATCATATAGTTTCTAACCCATATAATAATTACATTTGACTTCATAAAATACTTTTATAATTTATTTTTCAATTAAAATTATCTAAAAATAATATTAATATGAAATTTATATTAAAAAATATATCGATTTGTATGAAAAATGAGTCATGAATGGAACAATATATTTCCTTAAAAAGTATTTTTTTCACCGTAAAAAAAATATTTTCTTATCAAACATATTATTTAATTATTATAAAGTAATAATAAATATATAAATATAATAATTATTTTAATAAAAATTATTAAAATTTATACTATCAGTGCCTAGATATATAACCCCTTTTGCAATAACATATGCATTCTGTGTAAAGCAACGAATGATGACACTATATTGGGGATATTCGACAAACATGGATGGGGATGTGATATAGAGTTTCTTGAACATATCCCATAAATAGTATTTATATTGCTTTAGTTTTTGAATTTTAGATTGGGATTTTCCAAGGGAAGTGCAAGTAATTACAAAGCTGTTGGAAGATCCAATAAATGGTATTTTTAGTTAATGAACCTACAGGTCGAGGGAATCACTTCTTTCATCTATCTAAATTAGATTTATCATAATCCTTAATATATAGAGATCATAACTGCACTTTAAAATGACTATATTATTAATCGGTATTATTATTAATATTCCTTTTAATATAACAGGATATAAATTATAATGGATAAAATAACTGAGTAGTTCGAGTGATTTCTATAACTACATTTTTTAATATGGTATTTATTCAGTTGAAATAGTAATTTTATTTATATATGTTCAGGTCATTACATTCATCCCTCCTTTGGAAGGGTAACACATGAAAACTTATTATAGACACTAAAAAATATAAGGGTACTTCTATTTCATTACCTCTTTACTTCCCATAATTTTTCCTCAACCTTTTGTTTCCTCTAGAGTACATTGACTAGTTTCTTTGACTTGTTTCATTTAAATTTTTTCTTTATGATATTTTTTCTTACCTATATTATCTTTGAAGGAATGGTCATTTTACAACGGTACCACCTATAGATTTAGAAGATGTGTGGGGTTTAGTATATTATTCCTAATGAGAAATACATAGAATATATTATGTACATTAGACAGGTTGTATATGAGTGATATTCGATAAGCCATGACAAAAATGTGATCAAGGATATCAAATGGTTTAATGTATCTGGGTCTATGATTTCCATTACCCATAAAACCTCAGTATTTTAATCCATCAAGATATATGATGTAGCACATCATATCTATCCTAAAATTATAGATCATATCGATGAATTTCTTCAATGATTTCATGTAAAAAAATTTAGATTACTATGATGTTTATTGATTCTAACTATCATTATCATCTCTTTGAAATGATAATGTCAAATCAGCTTATTCTCTCCATCATTATCTCAGTATTTAGATGTTAAAAACTACTTCCAATACAGATCCCCATGTGGTTCCATTTAAATTATATAATAAAACTTATTATTATATGAGAACTCCATTAGTGGAGGATGATGATCCCAATATCCTTGTAAATTCATTGAAAAAGATCTTAACATACCCTCTAGAGTTTGAATGGCTCTCTCAAACTGACTATACATATGAGGTAGATAAAGAGTAATGAAAATCAACTATTTAACCAACGTATAATAAAGGATTGTCCAAAACCACATGGTAAACCTCAGATCTCAATCAGATGGAATTTATAGTGAAACTATTTATATATTACCAATTCCCCTATGAATACAATAGAGAGTTATTCTAGAGAGAATCCATTCAGGATAAAAATTAAATGCACTGATTTTTTAAGGTGATTGACTAACACCCACAGGTATCTAGAACCTACAAATATTCTTATGAAATACATGTATATGTTTTCGTATTTTTATATAGTTATATGACATCATTACTTCAAACCCTTAGAATTTAGTCATTTATTGTTAACTTATTAGCATACCAAGCACCGACATAGAAATAATTTGATCTCCCACAACAAGTTACCCACTGTATGCTTTGATTTGGTTATCTGTAAATCTTAGTTCTTCATGGACGAATACATAATGATGATCTATGGGTTTTATGAAATTTTTACCTCATAATAATTAGTTTTTAGGAGACACAAATCCATGTTTCAAACATTATAATTGTATCTTTGAAATGTTTAATTCCTTAATATTATTTACCATATCCTATAAAAAGTAATTTCCTTTTTTGGACATCTTGATCCTATCTATAATTGATGTTTGAGAAGTTATTTGATCAAGAAAATATGACGATCATTATATTATACACATGTAAGTACTCATCATATCCATAAATATTAGATCCCCTGAATCTGCATCATGGATATGTTTTTGGTATCCTTTCACATAGAGAATTTATTATTATTTCTCCTTCCTAGAAAAAATTTATTGATTAATCATAATCCATGATCAGATCTAACCACCTTTGATGAAACATGTTGATCTCATTTTTTGTAATATATACTTGAGGATTTTATGTTCGGTAAATATATCAATATTTTTCCATTAGATATAATTTCACCATATATTCATTGTGTATATCACTATTACCAATTCTTGATCATGATTTTTGTAGTTATTATTTAGGAAATTTAATTAGAGGGAGGCATGTGGAAACCATTTTTAATCCTAAAATAATACACAACCCTATATCCTTTTCAATGCATCAATATAGATAAAAATCCAATCCCATTTATGGGTAATGTGAGTATTTATAAAGTGATTAACATTTTATTTAATATTTAAATGTATATTTGAATTAACTGTTGAAAAATAGCTAGAATCCCTTATAACTTATCATGGATAGTGGGATTTAAAATCGTTATATGTTTCTCACAAATCACGGATAATGCCTAGCTAATCCAAGGAAACATTGCATTTCTATAAAAAAAATTGGGTCGGTCAATTCATTAATTTAAATTATTTTTAAAGGATCTATATAAACCCCATTTTACTGATAACATAACCTTATAATTTTAATTCATTACTATATAAGTTTCAGTGAGAACTAAACCACTATTTTAGGATGAAAACTTTTCCATTATTTAATGAACAAATTGTATCACAATAGGAATTCCATCCAAGATGAAATTTTATTTTGTATCGATCATTTTAGCTTCAAATTATTTCTCAAAACTAAATAATATCCATTATTGAGATGATGATACCCATGTAGAACAGTCAAACTCTTTACTGTTTTATAAAATCAAATGTGGAATCAAGATATGGAGGGAGAATTATTTCTTCTAGTAATTCCTATAGGATCTATAAAATAAAAAAAATACATACAATGAATTTCATCAAATTATAATAAAAATAAGTATTGAAAGGTAATTTCTGGATTTTGATAGAAAATACATATAAGAGATGTTTTATATTCATGGAATATTATAATTGAACTATTTTTCATATACACAAATAACTCGACTTCCATGTATTGAGGTGGTTTTTGATAGATCTACTAAACATTCATGATATGAAGGAATTAATAGAATTATAATCATATAAGACATTTTGGGTTCATGAATGGTTTATAAGCCGAAATTTTACTATTTTATTATAGAACATATTATCCAGGATAGAATTACTAGAGATAACAGCCAAAAATAATATCATATAAAAATTAAACTATGAATATTGATGGTATGACTCATAAATGAAATATATTCACTATCCAATGAATTTATATGATCTGAAATATGATATTCATGATATTATTCCTTAAATTATTATTTTTTAAATTATAATTACCTTAAGAACCATTTGGAAATAGGTTCTTAATTTATCAAATAATTTCTCATGGGAGTGTCAAAACAATATTAAATCCAGGACGCTTTTTCATGAACTGGGTGATGATGAAGAAATGAACAATACATGTTTTTTGGGGTATTACCACTAAATAAAAACATTTCAGATTCATGTACAGATATAATATAAAGATGTAAATGTATTTTAAACGAATCATATTACTCTATACCTTAACAAAATTTATAAATGTTTACAATTTTTGAGTTTATCATTATGGATTTCACTATGGTTTTATAATCCTAATACACAAAATTACTATCCTTTTCTATGATAGTAATTATAACAACCCATATTTTATTACACCTTAATTAGTTATTTATTACCTAAATGAATAAATAATATAATCCCATAAGATTGCGAGGCCTTAAATCTTGAGAAATGAGGTACATTCCACAAAAAAATGAAACATGGCTTCAATAATATTATTTAGAAATACGAAAACATACCATTAAGACTCTATTTATCTTCTAAAACTATAGTAGATAACCTAGGGACCTATATAAGAAACATTTCGGAAGTGAATCCAATTAAGAGATTAATAGAATAATATTATAAGGTAATGAAATACATGTGAGTTAAGAGGAAAAAGATGGTATCCTAAGTGGGGTCAGAATCATAAACATGAAAATCAAAGAATGATATAAGATTATAACATAATGACAACCTGGGAATATGGAAACAACAAATAAAATGACATCATAACCATATTTAGCGGATATATTATGATACTTAATAACATATTGTAATAATGGTAACTAGGTATGCACTATACATGGTTTCTTAGGAGATGAAAATACTACCTAATGCATTGGAGGGATATATAATTCCTAGACCACTGGTCATATTTATATCATGTACATCCATAAGTGTACCACATATATCATACAAATTAATGGTGAATGTCATCACTTTTAATCCCATGATTAAATAGGGTGGTTTATATAAATTGATGTCCCTAGAAAATAAAGTATATTTAAATCTATGAGAGTACCACTAGGTAGAAAAAGGTATGGGTATTCATAACATAAATGTTTATAATGATAAATATGATGATACATTCTACAGCATGGTAGGATCTTTATAAGTGTTTGGGTAACCATAGGAAAAATAGTGGGAGGGAATGTTATAGTTAATTATTTCTCCAAGTGTTTTTAGTGAAGTGGAATGATTGGATGGATGGGTTTTTATAGAAATGGAGAGGGTAATTCATTACGAATTTATAAACATAAGTTTTGTAATATACATGAATAAATTACCTAAACAACAAACCTTTATATGGGTTTTCCCATGGTTTCTCATAAAGGGTAGTGGTTTTAAAAAATTTATATTCATATGAAAAGAAATCATTAACATAATAAACATGGTTAAAGGGAAGTGAGACATGTTTATAAATAATGGATTTTAAAATGATATAATAAAATATATGTTATAAAGGATTCATAAATGTTTTAAAATTTTAATAAAATTATGTCATAAATAACATAGATTAAAGTGTAAATTTACTCTTGATCATGGGTACACTTTTTAAAATTTATTATATCACTTTTTTAATTTTATGATATCCAAATAAAAACCGTATTTTTATACTCTTTTTTATTTTTCATAAAAACATTATTCTCAAAGAAAATTATTTAAAATTTAAATTTAAATAATATATATGTTTTAATATAAATATAAATATTTATTTTTTCAAAATAATTATCTAAATATTAAAATTTTGGCATTTAAATGAAAAACCTCAATTTGTTGAAAAGTATGTGTTTTTACGATGATTACATCTTATGAACCTTATTAAAATTACATTTCAATTAATAAAATTATTTATCATTTAAAATTTAATAAATATTATTTAATTATAATCTTAATATATCATTTTGTTTATTAATTCATGAATTTATTAAAAAACGTTTTTATTGAAACTATATATTTTTTAAAAATACATTTTATATTTCACTGTATTGAAATATAATTTTCTTATCAAATATAGTATTTAAGAAGAATAAAGTAGTAATTAAAAGATAGATATGATGATTATTTATTAATAATAGAAATATAAAAATCACATTTTAATGTATATATACATAATCCCTATTAAAATAGTTTATAAACTAAGTGTAAACTATTTGATTGTGACATAATCTTGGGGTGGTTTCAACGAAAATGGATTGGTCTAGTAATTCAATAATCATATAAATCTCCCACAAATGGTTCCTCTCATGCCTTAGTTGATGAATATAGGATTCAACTTTGTCAAGGTGAAATACATTTGATTCCATCAACCATCAAAACATTTATAAATGGGCTTCATATGGTACAATTCAACTCTTTTAAGCCATCTCTTCTATCATATGTGTCTATTGGATTTATCATAACACTTCATGTATAATAATCATATGATTCACTATAAAATGGCTATATAATTGATGGTTATGATTCTTAACAGTCTTTTAAATCCAATGGAATATAATTTATAATGGTTAGAAATAATAAAAATATAGCATGATTTTTCTATGACTACATTTCAAAATAAGGTATTTATTCATTTGAAAATTAAATTTCATTTATAAATGATTGGTTCATTATAATTTCTATTTAAAAAGAGTAATTTTTCTAAATTACATTATTAAATCAACCAATTTATGAATCATTTCATACAAAATGAATAATTTGTTCTTAAAATGACACCACAAAATAGAATTTACAATAAAAGGTATTATAAAATCCAGAGATAACATAAAAAAAATCACTTGGAAATATCATGTTTAAAAAAATATGCCTATCCAAAATTAGAAAAAAAAAATTAGAGTGTCATTAAAATAGTCATCAAAACATCCTTTAATAAATTTCAATGAAATTAATACAATATACATGGTAATATAGAAGAAAGGCATATCAAAACAAAAAAACATTGGAGGAATGGAGAGCTATTCATAATTTAGATATGGTTCTTTTAATGTTATTCATAAATAAAGTGTTAGATATTGGGTATCTCACAAAAAGTTTAACATGGGATCTAATCATTTGACATGTTGTGCGAGCCAAACATACTACAACTGAATTACTTCTGTTTTAATGAAAAAAGAATTGGAACCCAACAATCCAAATTCCAAATACATTGGGGATTCAAAAAAATTCCCAAATTAAAATGAATAAATATTAATGAATAAATAAAAAAATATAAAATAGTCAAAAAACAACTTCCCATGGAAACATGAGGTTCTGTATAAGGAATAGTTGGCCATGAACTTCCTCACAAACCTTTATTGAGTCACAAAAATACTACCAATTTACTACCATGACACACCCCCAATAAAAATATAATGTTCTCATGAACTGAGTTTATTTCTATGAATCATGTTTTTTATTCAAATTTTAATTATCTTTCCTATTGTGTCCCAACACAACACCCAACCCTACCCACCATTGGGATAGAAGAGTTTTCCTGAACCCCAAAGGATGAAAACTGGGGTCCAATGATCATAAAATCATATTGAGAATGATTTTACACAAAATGGAATTATAATAAAATGTATCATTATTTAAGAACCTTACATGGTTATTTTATTCATTGGAATTCCACGCAGTATTGAATATACAGAACCAGATAAGAAAATAATCTTAAAATTCATAATTAATAAATCTAATCCAACTAATTCATAAGAACATACATACATAGATCAAAATAAATACACAATATGGAATAATAATAAAAACTGAATATAAATATAACAAATACCATTTTAGATAATATGTTTATAAAGAAAATAAAAAAACTCACACTAAACTACTGAAGTACATCCTTCCAACCAATTGTCTCTCTCAACATAACATATCACTCATTTCCCCAATATGTAGATAAAAATTTTGGAGCAAAAAATTGAAACTTTATAGAACATACGAACATCATACACACCCCTGAGTGTGTAGTACTGTCGTGATCTATGAATACTTATTGTGTTTCACCAATGATTCAATCATATTCCATTAATTAAACAAGTTATTAATTCATGAATGAAAAATATAAATATTTTTTTCGTTTTATTAAAAAAATAATTAGTGAATACAAACAACATATTCAATAATATATGTAAGGAATGTTTTATCTATAATTTTAACATAATGAATCGAATTATAAAACCCAAAACATGTACTTTTATTTTTAAGGAAAACAAAAAAAAGATCTAATTAAAAAAGTTATAAACCTTGTATCAAAACTCATCCTCAAATAAATTTTCCTTAAATTTTTTAAAACATGTTCATTAAACCCTTTAAAAACACAACTAAACATAGATAAATTAAGAAGAATTTAATTGGGAAAAACAATATTAAGGAGTAATATAGAATATACCAAAAAATGGGAACAATTCCACTAGCTACAATTTCAATGGGATATAAGGGAATACTAAATTTAAATACCCTACATAGAATAAATAATTAGGAAGAATATTTAATACTATTCAACATATTTATTATCATATTATGATTATAATGTTGATATAAAAACATGAACTTACAAATGGTATACATTGAATCCTATAATAACACAAGTCATATAAGAATCCCACAATGGAATCATCAGAATGACGCCTACCGATACTCTGTGGCCAAAGATTAATTATGGGGATCCTAATAATATTTTTATCAACTAGGGTATCATTTATAAAGACTTATTACCATGATAACTGGGTTTTGAGGACCAAACAACTATGGATGTGAGAAATTAATCAAGAACACTTACCAATAAAATTATATTTTCTCATAGATCATCTTTAACAAACTGGTATAGAAAACCCCTTCTCACATAATTCATTACATAACAAAAAAAACTAATAATGGGTAGAAAAAATAATATGGGATACAAATAAATGATTTATAGGAAATGAATTATTTTTGAGGTTCTAAAAATTCCATCACACGAACATTAACTCAAAATAGCTTTGAATGATCTATAAGTAACACCACTTTTTAAGTCCAAAATATTTTTATTAATTCATTCAACATTCTAGTTAAAAAATAAAAACATGTCTCAAGGCCCACATTTTACATAAAATTAATTTAATGGATCCCCTTATGTTATTTGATAATCATTTGGTATATAAGAACTATTTAATTACAAAATAAATATAAAATCCAATTAGGAAAACACATATAACAAGGTCTTATTTCTATATAATCTATTTATAAATTTAGTAAGTATGACATATAAAACTATAAATTATTTAATAATAAACATTTAAAATGTAAGCATCCCATGAATTGAAAAAAAATTAAAAGGAAAACACGAACCTTGAAATAAAAAAAATAAGTTATAACGTGTCTTCATTAATGGAGTGATCTAAAATAATAAAATAAATAACCAATATAGGCTCAAAAAATTTAAAAAATACTCAAACCAACCTTATTTAATACTTGATATTTAATAGTCGCAACTTGAAAATAGCCATGTAGCCATGGATTTTCAAAAATCTATTGGAAAATACCCCACCTATAGCCATGTTTTTATGGATAACCACGCCTATAGGTCATTATTCATTATCTATAAACACAGTTTTATAAATCCACTACTATAGGTGGATTATGTATCCAGGGTTCTCTTGAACTTGTGCTAGATACTTCCCAGAAAAAAATATGTCATATGAGAAGTTGGCAGGAAAATATATAGACATTTTTTTTAATAAACCATGGTTATAATTAATTATTAATTTTAAATATCCATGTTATTTTGGAATCGAGAATATATGGTCCCCATGTACGGGCTATAGAGACAAATTTATGAATCCATGGCTATAGGGTCCTTATGTGTTAGATATAGCCGTGATTTAATGAAAAAATGGTTATAAACAATATATATATGTATAGTTTCAATGAAACTATGGAATTAGATTCCCCATGTATTTGATATTTCCACAATTTCAAAGAATTATTGCTATTTGACCAAATGTAAGCATGAGAAAAAAATATTCCTCCAGGAACTGTGGGGGGGGATACTATTTCCACAGGTTTATTCCTATACCCATTGTTTTTAAAAATATATATTATACATATATGAACAAATATTTTTCTATATCATATTGGTTACACTATTAGAAAATGGATTATTGTGATTAGTTATTTGCAATGGGGTCCCATCGCAAATGACCCGTAGTGGAAAACGACATCGCAAATATTACTTTTTTTTAATGGCTTGTCGTAAAAATATATTATTTTCGATGGGTAGTACACCAATTGAAAAAAAACATTCAATGATATTTTCATGAAACCATTTTTGACGGACCAACGACCTGTCACAAATAGATTCTCAGTTTTTACTCTTTTCTGACAGTTTGTCGCAATTAGTAATTTTGACAGAATATCTCAATAACTCCTTGAAATATTAAATAAATTAAATGTTTTTTTGTGAAGTACCATCGCAAATTGATAAATAAATATTAAAAAAATTAAAAAAAATAATCTATTATTAAGAAAAATATAACATTAATATAAATAAAATAATTATATTAATATTAATAGAATAAAATTATATATAAATTAATAAATATAAATTAATATTAATATAAATAAAATAATAATATAACTATTCATAAAATATAATTAATTATAAAATAATTAATTAATATAATAATATAATTAATAATCATAATGAAATAACAATATTAGTAATTTAATAAAAACCTGAGTATTCAAAAAAATATATTAATATATTAATTAATAAAATAATAAATACATTAAAAATATTAAATAAATAAAAAACTATAATTTACAAGACAATATAAAACACACACTATTTAAAACATTATATAGTTAATATTAAAAAAACATTTAATTTTTTCTTTATAAAATAAAAATACAAAACACTGAGAGGGAAGGTCTTCTGGAGGTGATGATGGAGGGAACTCTATCCCTAAACTGCAAGTCAAATGTCGCATATACTCCATCTCCTGCTCTGGCTCCAGCCACCATCAATATATCTCATCCTACATATGTTGCTGCTGTTGTCAGAGGAAGTCTTCATACTGCTGTTCCTACCACTGACACATCTCCACTTGCTCCCTACACATAGTCTCTATAAGCTCACTCTGACCTCACAACTACTCCTGATACTGTGCATGAGATGGCGATAACTCTTCATGATCTCCTCTTGAGCTGGACGCCAACATCGCAGAGGTTCCATAAAACCCCCCATAGGTCACTCGATAGTTGATACCAACAAATCAACCTATCAAAAAGCCATACCGGGTCACTTATATCCACGCCGCCTTATCAAATCAGGGGGAACTAGTGTGACCATTAGTCTCAGTATGACTGTAAACATTTATCTCATATGTCACTACATCATATGACTCATTTAATTTTAATTTAATTTTAAAATAGTTAAAATATTATTTGTTGTTAAATTTAAATATTAGAGAAAAACTTATACTGACCACAATCTGACACACGCAAGAACCACTATTCTCCCCTGTGGCTGGATAAATGTACATCCTCCTATAAATGTAATACTCCATAATATGGGGTAGTCAAACTACCTCTATGAATATAAAATAAACCATTTACATTATTATTTATTTACAATATTTAAAAAAATGTACTTACCATATGCTCCCTATGTGCACTGAATGTACGACTACCAGCTTGTTGCATCACCTCCTATCTCTCTTGATTTTTATGACCCACTGATGATCTACTATGACACTGCCTACTCAACCAATGTGTGCATAATCCATCCAAAACCTGAGATGAAATATAATCATGTCGGTGGACGCGACATGTCTCATCCAACACATGCACTCTTGAGTTCTGCATCTATTTCATTTTCAAATTATGTAAAAAAACTAACCACATCGCGGAAACATAGCTCCCTGCCATAAATTCCGAATATCCACATAAAATCTCACCTCAATGGGGTACCATAAACCAAACAAAGAATTTATTATATCAAATTTATTAATTAAATTAGTTTCAATATAAATATTATTTATTTACGTACTATCCAATGATCGAAATTGCGCTACTGAACATCAATGAGAATTTGATCTTAGGACACCCATGCATTAGAAAAATAATTGTGCAATATAGCACTCCCTTTTCTAGTAGATATATGTGTAATAATTTGAAAAAAAATTAATAATTAATCAATGAATTGGAATATAAATAATTTAATGAGAAATAACTAAAATTCACTGGTGAACATACCTCTGTGTTCATGGATCGAACCCAATATGTGGACATCAATTGGGTATAGTGTCTGGAATCCTCTGTCGAGCAAGAACACACCCCCTCTAGGTACCCCCTGAACTGTCAACAGTCTTAGAGTCAGATGATCCAACCTCCTGCTCGTCAAAATATATATCAGCCTCTTGTAACGTACGATATAGATTATCGTCCATCTAAAACATAAAATGATTATTTTTAGAAAATAGTTTAAAACAACTATTATATATAGATCTATATTATATATGATTATAACTATAGTTTTATTATGTCAATGGACATCTTCATCCTCATATTCATAGTTTTTTATGTCAATGTATTGATCTTCCTCCTCAGAATCAACAATTTATATATCAGTTTTAGTTTCACCATCCCTTTTCATTTTAGGTTTAGTTGTAATATCATTAACTTCATTGTTACCATTGATCCCTAACCGTGGGGTGTCATAATTGATATTTGTGTCTCTTCTTAAAGAAGATGAATTTATATTAGTGTCTTGAAGAATCTCAATTTCTTATACATCAGTGGAACCAGTTTCATTTTCACCAAACATATTCTCTCAAGATTTAATTTTTTATTCTACACTAACCACAAAACTCCATTGAAATAGTCTAGTAATTTTTATAATAAATTTTATTTTCATTATGTGAAAATAAAAATGGTTCATTTACTATAAGAAATATTTTATATTTAATGTCAACGATTCCATGGATCGAACGAACACACACGAATCTCTCAGTATCTAACCACTGACATTTAGAAATTATTACGTAATGTCTTCATAGATAACACAGTTCCATTATTTCTTCCAACAAGCCACAAAATTCAACTTCAGTTTCACTATGATGGGATCCTATCAAAAAAATTACACTATTCACTATTTTTTTATTCCCCTTATGCACGTGTATCAAATCAGATACCGTTCACCACAAATGCATTGTACAATTTAACCATTTTCAATGGTGGGGTTAACTCAATAATGACAATCTATTATCAATTCTATCAGCATGTTGGTATACCTAAAAAGTTGTAAAAAAATTATCACTATAACAATTATTAAATTTATATTTTATTTTAAATGAAAAATAATTTATGTTATGTGTTTGTGAAACCAATAAGAATTTTTTGATGTCGTTCTTCAAGATAATCTGTTGTAATTTGTGGAAACCTTTTCTTGATATGACTAAATATAACCTAAAAATATAATATCGATGTATTATTATAAAAATTATAGAATAGGTTATATGATCACTTATAGTACAAATGGCGTAATATATTCATTGTTGAGTTGAACATATGTATGAGATTTGGGATATTAATTATTTGAAATCCATCATTCATGAACACCACCAACACCATGATTGGGATGATTGAAAGTTAATATTTTATTTCTCATCCAATCAACAATATTTCCCTCATTATGGATCATAAGGTTCTATTTTGAAGGATATTAATATTAAATGTAATGAGAGAAAAAAAATATTTCTTCTTGCAAATAATCTCCTATAATTTAAACTTTAACTAGTGCTTTTTAGATACTTTTTCTCAATTTATGCATGTATCTCTTGAATGGGTATATTCATCAAAACTATACTAGACCTACAACCTTTTTCATTAGGAAAATCTAATATAAAATGTTCTATTCTATCAAACAAAGCTGAGAGGAAGATTTTTTCCAGTTTATATAAAATTAAAACATCATCTTATTGCAGTTTTCTTATGACCTCATAGTATGTTATTGACATACAAATGTCTCCAAAAAGTATGATATATATTTAGGAAAATCTCAAATAATTATATTTAACAAAAACCTTAATCCAATTTGTAGATGACATTCCATTAAAACGTGATAGTCATTACTTTTGAATCCAGTAATATGACCATTTCTAACACATCTTCCCAAATTGGAAGCATAACCATCTGGGTGTCTCAAATATAAAATCCACTGAAAAAATAATAAGTGATTGTCTTTGGATGGTGTATAAGCTACTTTTGGCATCATTTTTTCTGTAATCTGACATTTTTAAATAGTTCAAGTTCAAGTCTCTTATAAATTTGGGCAAGATCTAATCATGTATTTATATTATTATTGGTCTTTCCTAGAGTATCCAAAACTGTATGAAACAAATTATCAAAATAGTTCTTCTTAATATGCATCACATCCAACATGTGACGGACCAACAAATCAAACCAATATGGAAAATCCCATGAAATGGTTCATTTTATCCAATAGTTCTCTTTTCCAAACTCATCAATTTCCTGTTAGATTTTTGTTGGTCCAAATGTGATGAGAGTTAATGAAGAGACTATTGATTTAAATTCTGTACATAAGGTCATTTTTAGAGGACCGTATTTTTAAACTATTCCTTTTCTGATATTATAATTGTTTCTTTAAAAATGATGATTGTTTGGATGAAATCTGCATCGATAATAAAAAAAATGTTTTTTTCCATTGATGAGCATAAATGCTTTGTTGTCTCTCATATATATGTAAATGATTTTTTGATGTGTGTACTCTAGCCAGATAACTTTCCATAGGATAAGAAGTCACCAATTGTCCACATCAATGTAGCTTTCAGTAGAATGATTTTTTTCGTAGCAACATCATATGTACTAACACCATTACTCCATAGTGAGTTAAGATCATCAATTAATGGTTTCAAATAAACATCGATATTATTGTTTGCATGACATGAAATTAATGAATTAAAATATATATATGAATCTGTTATCAACATCCATGGAGGTATATTATACAAAGTTATAAAGATTGGCCAAAATGAATACTAACTACAGTAAGAACCAAAAGGATAGAAACCATGAGTCAAAAGACTCAATTGCACAATTCAGGCTTCTAAACCAAATGATGGATTCACTTGGTCAAAATGATTCCATGAATCATGATCAGAGGGATGATTTAGGATTTTACTAGTATAAATGTTGGTTTCTTTCCATGACATCAATGATGCTGTGTTTTGATACATAAATAAACGTTGCAATCTGGGTGTGAGCTGGAAATATCTTAATTTTTTAACTAGAAAAAATCCAAACATTCCTGGTTGAGCTTATTTATACCATGATTGTCCACATGTATGAAAACTATCCAACAATTCATTTTCACAAAAATATAAGATTCATCCATTTGAACATGCATGAATCTTATGATAACCAAGACCCAGATTACGAACTAACCTCTTCCTCTCATAAAAACTTGCAAGAAACATATTTCCTTCAGGGAGACCTTTTTTAACAAAAATAATATCTGACTAGAAAAACTATTTGACATTCCATTATCTGATTCAATGTCCATAAATTTAGCAACTTTTTCAAACATTCTTATCATGAAACTATGATTTAGGACATCCTTAACGGACCTCAACAGCTCATATAAATGAGATGGTTCCAACTCAAGAGTTAAATCAATAGAATTCTAAGTTTTAGTTTTTTGAATAGAAAGACCTTCCAAATCATGTAATATATTTTATAACCATACTGGATCTGGAACCAAATTATTAATATCTTCTCTGGAACTTTTTTCACCATGTTGATACCAATAAACATAATTTGGTTGAAATGAAAAATGAAATAAATGACCTCTAACATATTTAAATGTGTCATACATCCTCAAATAACACTTTTTACATGGAAAATTAATTGTCCCTTATGAATAAAATTTTTGTTTTAATGATGCAAAATATTATAAATCCCGAACACACTCAATATACACATGATTTAATCCAGAACAGTTTGGATTCCTGCATTGAATTATCAAAGAACAATCATCCAATATTGATTGTTGTCTACTACCTTGATTCATATTTTTCTATAAAATATGAAATAATTATTTCATTTGTATTATTATATATAATAAAAACACTATCCATAAAAATAGAAACAATTAACTTCTATTCTCTATAAATTTAGTATAATTTCTATAATTTTACCATTCTTTATACTATCTTTTAAGATTTGATAATAATATACTGTCATTTATAAAAATTTATACAAATTACCACTAATTATTATTAATTACAAATATTTTTTAATAATTATTATTAATTAATGGATACACAATTTTCAACAGATTGGTGAAGGCTCTTTTTCCCAATGACTCTTCCCCATGCAACTTTCTATGACTAAAAACGCAATGAAAAGTCTTCCCCGATGTAAAAATATTCATTTATGTATGAACAAGGAAGGATAGAATTGAAGACTCATCGTATTTCTCTTCATTCTCTCGTGCATAAGAAAATGAATATTTATACGTGAGAGAAGATTATTTATAGTGATTTTGGTCACAAATATTTGAGACGGGAAGAGTCATCGGAAAAAAGATCATGTTTTGTCAGATGACTCACATACTTGTATCATTGTTCAAAAGAAATCACTATGAAAAATCGTCCATAACATATATATGAGCATATTTTTCATATTGACTTCATTGGAAGAAAGTTGTAATGAGGTTAGGCATCAATCAAAATGAATGACTCCAATCCACTAGAAATTGTGACAGTTTATCAATGTACTTGAATTTATCATGATTTATTCCTAATTATTACTAATCAATACTATTGTTTTCCTATTTACAACTATTTATTCATAATTATTACTAATTGTTACTAATTATTACTAATTATTGATATTTATTACTATTTATTACAATTTAATACAAATTATTACTAAATATTACTAAATATTAATATTTATTATTGTTTTTTACTATTTATTATTATTTATTAAAATTTATGACTATTTATTTTTATTTGTTTCTAGTCATTACTAGTTAATTATATTTATTACAATTTATTAATATTTCTTAATATTATTTACTTATAATTCATATTCATTACTATTTATTGCAATTTATTACTAATTATAACTAATTATTACTAACTGTTACAAATTATTACAAATTATTACTAATTATTACTAATTATTACTAATTATTACTAATTATTACTTATTATTACTAATTAATACCAATTATTAGGATTAATTGCTAATTATATCAAATTATTAATTTTTATTACCATTTATTACTATCTATTACTATTTGTTACAATTTATTAGTATTTATTACTATTTATTGATATTTACTACTAATTATTACTAATTATTACTCTTTATTACTATTTATTACAATTTATTACTAATTATTACAAATTATTACAAATTATTACTAATTGTTACCAATTAATACTAATTATTACTATTTATTACTTTTTCACTCATTATTAAAAATTTTAATATTTTTTATTAATTATTACTAATTATTACTATTTTTACTATTTTTTACTATTTATTACAATTTTTACTAATCATTATTAATTATTACTATTAATTATAATGTATTACTAATTACAAATTATTAATATTTTTATTACTATTTATTAATATTTATTAATAATTTTTACTCATTAGTACTATTTATTAATAACTTTTTCTAATTATTACTATTTATTACTATTTATTAAAATTTATTAAAATTTATTACTACTTCTTACTATTCATTGCAATTTATTACAATTTATTACAATTTATTACAATTTATAAAAATTTATAAAAAATTATTACAATTTATTACAATTTATTATAATTTCTTATAATTTATTACTAACTATTAGTAATTATTAGTAATTATTACTATTTATTACAATTTATTTCTAATTATTAAAATTTATTATTAATTAGTCCAAGTTATTACTAATTATTAATAATTATTACTAAATAATCCTATTTACTTCTAATTAATCATAATTATTACTAATTATTAAAAATTATTACAACTTATTAAAAATTGTTTCACATTATTACTAATTATTACAAATTTTTACTAATTATTATAATTTTTTCAAATTTTGCTTAATTACTAGTAATTAAAACAATTTATTACTAGTTGATACTAATTAATACTTTTTGTTACTAATTATTATAAATTATTCAAAATTATAACAAATTATTTAAAATTATTACAAATTATTAAAATTTATCGTTAATTAACACTTAGATAAAACTAATCATAAATATAAACCCTGAAAAATAAATATATAAATCTCATTTAATTAATTTACATCTCATTAAGAAAATAATAAATAAAATATAACAAAAGAGAAAATTGACTAAATAATAAAAAAAATAGATTAATACCTTGAAACTAAAGATTCTGGAGTATTAAAGTCGCAAGTAAGACTCTGATTTAAATGTTTAAACTAAGAAAATTTTGAGAATTTTTTCCCTTCGAGATAGAGAGAGACGTTGAGTAAAGAGTGAAATGATATGAAAAATGGATGGTGTATACATAGGTTAGATTATTTCTGACAGGGGTATTTGCGATAGACAACCTGTTGTACATAACTCTACCTGCATTAATTACGGTGTGTTGTTAAAAAGTTTTTTGCAATGGGCCTCATCGCAAATAGTACATGCTAACCAAACATTTGCGACATGGCAAGTACCCAATTGTAAATAAAAAAACCAAAGACGATTATTTGCGACGGGATTAGGAACCCATCAAAAATAACATTACTTGCGATTTGACGTGTATTTTTTACCAAAACTTTTGTGAAGGGTGGTAAGTGCATGTCGCATATAATGGTTATTTTCGACAAGGAAATCCGCTCATCGCAAATAACCCCTTTCGACCGGTTATTTACGATGGGCCGTTAACCCGCCACAAATAGCCATTTTTTCCATAATGTTAAGTGCTTGTATGTATTTAGATGAGGTGTAGGGTTCGAATCCGAGTTGTTTATTTGTATTTTAAATATCTATAGCCATAGTTCTTGAAACCATGGAAATAGAATCTATTGGTATGGTAGAAAACCATTACAATAGCCCTTCAAACCATGGCTATATCCCTTGCCACAGTGGAAAGCATAGAGGGGGGAATTGACATGGTTCAAGAAAACCATGGCTATTTATTTTATTTCCATGGTGAAAACTATTGATATTTCCATTACAACCATGGATATAGTCCATGGATTAAGAAAATCTTGGATATAGCTTCTATTTCGATGATTGAAACCCATTTCCAGAGCCCATAAAATAGTGGCTATACCCCTTTCCATGGTTGATGGCTTTTCAATTGTTTTTAAAACCATCTATATAACTTCTATTGCTATGGTGTAAAACTATGTTAATATTCCACGAAACCATGGTTATATATTTCCCCTATAGCCACACCATAGGAGCAACTATCTACAAGAGTCACAGATATAAGTCATAGCAATAGTTTTTCTTCCTATATCCACAATTTTTGACTTTGGATATTGGTGCAAGTTCTAGTTGTGGCTGATTATGTGTTTTAGGAAAAGTTATAACCTAAGAGAAATAGTATAGAAATAAAAGAATAAGATAAAGGAATATAGTGTGGGAATATTTATGTGAAGAGTACTTGAAATCCCGGGAGAATATGCCACATATTGAAGGGAAGGTGGAAGAAAACCACCCCAGGGATATTAGAGACTCTACAGAACTAAGGGGGAGGAAATAAAGAGATGAATAAATATTATATGGGTATTTAGGTATTTTCACATTTATCTGAAACTAGGTAGATCACATGGTTACGTCACATGTTTCAATAATTTGTGTGTTAATTACATGGGATAAATTGTTGAAAAAAAGTAAACAAATAATGGATTCCCCATAATATTCAACAAATCATGCACAATTAATGATCCAGACACCCCTCATGGGTTTCCCATATGGTTTCAACTAAGGTTCACATGGTTCTCCCCAAACCATTTATTACCCATGCACATTCATAATGAAAAAAATAGATTATGTTAGGGTTTTTACAAGATTTATACCAAATAGTTCCCACTAACCATTTATAAAAGGAACCCCTCTGTAAATTTCTTTAACATGGTTTTCAAAAACATGTATTGAACATATGGACACATTGAAATGGGTGTAAATTTTTATAAAAACTAAAATATTAAACATGGAACACAAAAAATCAACAAATATGTTAACAAGAGAATATATTAAAAATAGTTAGGACACTAAGGTGCTATATAGTTGACTCAAAGTTTACCTATTCATGCTTTCCAACAATCTGGTGTGTGGTTCTAAAACTATTATAAACCGCATGGTTAAAGAAAAAGGTTTTCCAAACCATGCATCCATACATTCCAACTATCCTATCATCTTAAAAAGTTACATAATTATTAAAAATAACTGTTAAAATTTAAAATCAATAACCCCCTTTATACCTTCCCTCATTTGACTATCCCCCTCCTTGTGTGGTATCCTCTTTCCTATAAATTTTAATGATGATTTATCTCTCAACCCTTATCACTATCAAGTGTCTTTAGTCTCTACGGATAGTGGAAGAATTGTCGGACCCTCCATATTTGATCATTCATAGTTACTATTTTTTGTTTCGTAGTTTCATTCATATTTTAGATATTTATGTCCTATTTTAGGGTTCTAATCTATTTTTTATATTTATACTATTTTCCATGAATTAGTTGCTGATATTAGATGTGTGGACTTCTATGAACCTAATATAAATTGTCTTGATATATCCCACAATGTATTTCAACTATTCTTAGGGTGTTTGATTTTTGGCCTTGCCAAATTTCTATTTGTTAAACTAATACAATAAAAAAAATATGTTGTTTTGTTATTTTGATCAATTCATACTCATTTCATGATTGGATCACTAATAAGTATTGATAATAGACCTTCAACAACATTGTGAGGTGATCTGGGTGATTGTTAATTGTATGAGAGAAATAGGGTTCTCTTAGGGATTCATAATGTAAATTAATTATTTAACGAATATATATATATAGATGCATAGTATTATATTTGGATATAGTACAACCACTTATCTTGTGGCGTAAGTGAATTGTTTGATGACGCGTGTTTCTATTATACATGATCCATAGATCGAAATTTATTCCTATGGATACAGGATTCCCTAGATAACCACTGTGGATATGAATTTATTACTAAGGAATGAGTATTTCTTATACATTCTACGTGGATCTAGATGTATTCCTATCATTTGGGATGCCTTTGATATACTCTTTGGATCTATATTTGTTTCAACGAACATGAGATTTATTAAATGTAATCCAATGTTCTAGATTTATGCATATTTATTAGATTTCATTGATTTATTCCTTACATTCATATTTATACCTAATAAATTATTTTATTCAGATATAAAAAACCATCTAGTGTAGTTATCGTGAATCTCATGTATCACCATAGAACCCATGGATAAATTGTTGTTTAATGTTTTTTATTATTCAAATATTTACATCAGCATGATTTTTTTTTCAAACTTGATATGTTTTTAGACATCACTTTTTTGGCCTATTGAGTCACACTCACACACTATATGGGTCACCATTTGTACCCAAGTAGATATAATAGTATTAATATATGACCCAGGAAAACACCCTATAAATGGGGGACGATGATTTCTGGTGTGGACCTTGGAGCTGAATCCGTTATTGTATGCGAGAAGAGATTTTCAGGGTTCCATACTTTTATTCTATTGTTAATTTTTCTGTATTGTCCAACATAATACTCACATGTGGGATTAGTTTTGAATATATGACACTTTTAACATTTTTACAACATTATTTTTCTATTTAATGGTTTGTGTTTATTTTTTCAAATTCAATGATGTTTGTTTCATCTATCTTCCTGGATTAATGATATTTACAATATTTTTAATTTACACTATAATATGAGGTTATTATCTTCCCATAGTTCCACCATATTCCCTATCTACTAGTCATAATCCTCTAGAATAAGTGTATGAATGCTTACAATTATGACACAATAGTACTCATTACATTGTAGAGTGGTCGTAGGTCAAGTAAAGGTTAAAAATTGGTATCATAGTGTTGTACTTTTATTTTACAATTTTCGAAAGGTGTACATAAGTAAATTTCTTTCTAGAACATGTTATGGAACCTGTTCCTAGGAGCCAATAACACACATATGAGGAAATTCAGAGATACCACATATGGGGTTGTAGTTTGTGGTTTTCTCTTTTATAAGTAATGATATGTCACCTTCCATGATTCACATAGTTTTTGATTTTTCATTTATAGGATATTTACAATTAATAAGAATATAAATAGGGAATGTTTTCAAGTATCATATTTGGAGCACTAGATTCACATGTTTTTGGAATGACTATTTGGGATAGGTTACATGTCTATAATACATGGGGTATTTATTTAATGTGTTTTAATCAACAATTTTGATGTTTTACCATATAAAATTTTTGTGGAATTTTATAAAAGAAATTCATTGGGTGCATTAAAATTTATATGATGACCACAAATATTGTTTATCAAAGGGGATGAATTAATTAAAATTAAAATTACAAATTACAAATTATTTTCCTCTAAA
This sequence comes from Viscum album, assembly GCA_963277665.1. NCBI lineage: Eukaryota > Viridiplantae > Streptophyta > Magnoliopsida > Santalales > Viscaceae > Viscum > Viscum album. Next base: position 193,778,734 of record OY728126.1, read on the forward strand.
AATTATATTGAACACTTTATTTAACTGACCACTAGTTATGAAATTATGATTAAAGTGATATTAAAGGAAATGATTTAAAATGTGGATTCATTGTTATATGGTGATAGCTTTATTATGGGTAAAAGAGGCTTGAGATTGATCCTAATATATTTGTTATTCATGATAAAGGGTGTAATGAATAGTTGTACACTATTCCTATTATCACTTTCCCCATATTGGATATTGGGAGTCAATATGGTGGTGTGATTTGAGGTGTGTGTTTGGAATTTTATAGGGATGTCTCCATAGAAACCCTTGGTAGATCATTTAGTGTGTGAGGATCAGCACACCATAGTGGTGGTTATGAAAAATCTAGGGAATTTTGGGGTTGTTTGTATCTAAAATATATTATTCTTTGTAAACATTTTGATGGATAATGAAGTTTCACATGCTTCACCTATGATGTTTAATCTGACCATATAGATTCAAATGAAATATCCTTCATTTTAATGGGGAAGGTTTTCCCTAAACAACTATGAATTGGATATAGTCTATATGAAAAATATTTTATATTCTCCAAAAACCCCTTGAACTAATGGTGGAGTCAATTTTTTATTTGTTGTTAGTCCCACCGAATCACTGGTTGGAAGTTATGTTATGGGAAAACTGTAGGACCTCAGGACACCCTGAGAGGGGAGGGGTGAATTAGGGTGACCACTTTTTCTTTAAATGTGATGGATCTTGTTCCCACATTGGAAGGAACTTGTTCAACCTATATTATGAAAATGATCAGAAAGAAAACATTCACATGTAGAGAGATGACACAACACTTTTTACATGGCTCACCACTAAGGGCTACATCCAAAGAGCATACGCCGGATGGTTTTTGGTCATACCAAATTCCACTAAACTTCACTAGCTCGGGATTACAAAGGTTCGGGCACAGTCACTCTGTCTCAGGCTCACTGCCTTTACAAAGGTTTAGGGATATCTCACTACGTTCCTCGGGTCACTCCTGTTGACTCCCCTGCCTCACCGCCTTTGGTGAAGTCTCAATCAGTTTGTAGGCATGAAGGTCTCTTCAATATATTTTAATTGAAGTCTTTGTCTCTGGTTAGCACGAGACTCTGCTTGCATCGATGTCTGGAATTGATGCACTTGTACGCACTGAACCACTGAACCGGATAACCAAAACGCATAAACAAGTTTCACTGACAATTGCACACAACACCTACCCTTTGCACGCAAGACATTACTATTGTGAACAAATTTTTTTTCGTGTGGAAAAATATTTCACACAACAACACCCTTTTTCATGCAACCGAGTCTCTTATGCGCCGCCCCAATTTTTACTCACAACTCTTCCTTTTTCATGCATCCTGGAATATTTCACGCAAACTAGACTATTTCTCCCAAGCCCCTTTTCATGCATCAGATTTCGGACCTTTTCTAAGTCTTCAACCGTATGGAATGAGGGGGTCACCTCTTATTTATAGGCGTCTGAGACCCCCGCGTGCAAAACCCCCTTATGGCGTGAGAAACTTCTCATCTAGCGCATAATATTTCGTGTCGGTATCATTTTTCATGCACATCTCAAAATTTTTTGCGTAGCCCATGCGTTTTCCATTTTTTGATGTTCTGATTCTGAAACACTATTTGCACGATAAAACTCGATCTCCTATTTCACGCACCATGCTGTTTTTCTCACCTAGCTCAAGTATTTCGCGCCCATCCCTTTTTTCGTGCACCACTTTTTCATTGCACGCACCTGCTTTTAACAACAATCCATGTATTCAATACTGTTGTATGCTTGAACTATATGATCACATTGCTAGTACACACTCTGAACTTCCACTGAGGATTGACAAAAAACACAAACCATACTCCAATTCATGCATATATGACCATGGTTCTAACAAAAACTGTATTTGGGTATGTATTTGATGGAATTATAGACTACATTTATCAAATACATCTTCATTGGGGTCTTAAGAGCAGACATAACTAGGGATTTTATACAACTAACATAAGGAGCTATATTAGTGGTAGATTTAAAATATCACATCATAGACATATATGGGTTTGTCGCTATATTAATAGGGGATGAGGTAGCTAGATCAAGATTTTTGGTAAATGTTTTATTGAATCATATCTCTGTGTATGTGAATGTATTTCAACTTTAATAATTTTTAGATATGTCGATCCAAAAGATCCTTACATAGAAGAACCCGGGTGAAGGTAGAGGCTCATTGAAAGAATAATATGTCAGGATGACTGGAAGCAGTTCTTCTGGTAGAAGGAAGCATCATTTTGATAGTTTTAATCAGAGTGATGTCAGGTAGTGTAGATAGGGAAGAATATTATCTCTACATCATCTAGGATTTAGTTCTATTGAACAATATCAGTGTGGTATGACTAATAGTTTTAATAGAAAGTGTGACCATCTCTAGTTTGATGGATGGTCTTACTGGAGGTTACAGAATCTACCAAGGTTCATCCAGAATACTCAACAATGTTATGGTAATAGAGTATTTGGATAAAGATATGTGGTTTTTCCAAAAGGTGATGCCATAGGATGAAAATTAGATATCTACCAACTATTATGGTCAGTATGGAGGATGTGGTTCCTAGGGGAATGGGAAACAATTCCAATAATGTGAAGCTTCACATGGGACTCAGATATGAGATTCGGCCCGACTATAAAGATAGATGAACCACATCTATCCCACTCTTTCTAACCAAGATATTTGACCATATACCATCGAATGAATGTTTTCTTTTCTCCCACTCTAGAGGGTTCCTTTTTTAACACATTGTAATCACACTCTTCCATCTCTACATAATTCATGGATGGATTGGGTTTAACTATAGAGTATTTATATAGGATTATTTTGATTGAAAAACCATTTTTGGCATGATCAAAGAAAATCCCCTCATATAAGAAATTTTTCTTTTCTGTTGGGGGATGTATATTTCTCTAGGATATCATTCTACAAGATATGTCTTATTTTTATCTTATCCATAGAATGGATTAATTTTTACCAAATTTAGACCATATCAACTACTATATGTAGTGAGTTTCATTTATTTATCAAAAAGTGTTCTTTTTTATTTCCTTATGGTATAATCATATTTATAGATAGGTAATATAATAACTTACCACAATAAATTGGGTAAGATTTTGGCCCTTGTTAGTAGTCTTATATTATATTATGATAAAAGAAAAAACAGTTTCCCTCAAATTTTTGATTACTTAATCAATTTATTTACTAATGATTTCTTAAGGTTTCCATTATATAGAGATGTGGGGTTTACTATAAAGTTCATTTAGAGTGAAAATACTATCTCTAAACTACCTTATATTATGGTTGTTATAGAGATATGAGAGTAAAAGGATCAATTTTAGGATTATAATCCAATAGATTCATACAAAATATAAAATATCTTTGGGGAACTATAGTTCTTTTTTTCAGAACCCCATCCTAACTAGAGATTGAGGCGGAACTACCCCAAACCTGCCTACGTAGGTTTGGGGATGGAGACATGATCTGAATGGAATATCCAAAAGGGGAGTCCTTTTCCTAAGGAACCATTAGAGAAACACCCGACCATCTCAATGCATATCTGTAGCGGAATAAAAATAAAAAGATTCAACAACATGAAATAAAAAATGCATGCATAACCTCTAGGGTGTAAAATAGTATGATAATGAAAACTAAAATTCAAAGGGAAAAAATACAAGTCCAACCCAAATTATTACTCAACTTCAAAATAAATGGAAAATGAAATTATCAAGAGATCTCAACTCCTGATCTCTATGCTATGACAACTGTACATAGTCCAGAGCACCCATTATCCTTCAGTTACTCTGATTTAATTTTTGACCAATCATTATTTTTTATAATACATGACACATGATGTCAAAGCCCATGTAGGGGTTACTATATACATACCCAGTAGCATGCCCCGAAAGAAGAAATAGATAAGAGTAATGGATAAAACCATAAAAAATAATGAAAGTATAATAATATAATGGATACATCTCTACCTAAGAAAGAGAAAGAATAACCACTCCCATGATTATGTGGATCAACATGGTGAGTATCTAAACTACACATCAATTATTTTACACACATACAAGGAGATTAAACTCATACAACCATCAGAAGTTAACAATGGAAAACATTTGCCGTACCCCATAATTCTTCACAATCCATGGGAGGAGAGTATCCAAATAAAAATTTATGGATAGATACTTATATATATAATAGACAAAAGAAACCCAAATAAGAGAGAAATGGGGTTAACATCTCACAACTCATCCTTGTAAAAGAGTCTCCAATAGTTCTAAAACTCCACCAATGATGCCCAATATCTCACAAATCATCCTAGAAGTAACTTCCCATATAACGAAACATCTCATCACTATATCATATAGTTTTGGGATCACAATCTCTAGGTAGATTACTTATTACCTAATACTAGAGGGGGGTTCTACTCAGTCATCGTGGACCCATGCCCAACCTAGCTAGATGGTCCCACTCAGAAGTCGGTACATGACCAATTACCTTCCAAGTAGGAGGGTTACACTCTAGATGATGGTAGAGGACCCCCACTTAGCTTAGATTGAGGGTTCCTATTTAGATGTTTTGGGGAACCCATGGACTGCCCAGATGGAGGGTTCCACTTGGGATTTGGTAGAGGACCCACGCCCTATATAGCAGAAGAGATCGACTCTAGAATCCTATAGGGGAGGAATGCCATGTGCCAACATGAGGGTTCCATTCTAGTCATTGAGGAACCATTCCCATCGTAGCTATAAGGTTACACTTTAAAGTAATTAGAAGAACCATTCCATTCCCAATAGTAGGGTTCCACTCTAGAATTCCTTGAGGTCCCATGCCCGTCCCAATAAAAAGGTTCCACATGGGAGTCGGTAGAGGACTCATTCTCTACCCTGCAGGATGTTTACACTCTAGAAGGTATTGAAGATTCATTCATAGCTAGGTTAAAGGGTTCCACTTGGGAGTCAGTAGATGAAAAATTCCCTTTATAGTGGTAGGGTTCCTATCTATAAGTATTTGGTGGTACTCTATGGTCATTGTTGTCATCAATAATTTATTAACCATGAGTCATTCCATGAAAGCTAAAGATCATATCCCAAAATACGAAACTGATTGAAAAATTATGTTCTACATGGAAAAAAACTATGTTTAGACTCCTCATGTGATAAAATATGTTTCTAAACAAAGGAGATACAGAAGTATAATGTTTCCTCAATAGATTCCAAGGGGTACACAGTATGTCAGGGGACCCACACGGTGCGTGGTTCTGCCACGCCAACTATATATCTCCCTAGTCGTACATGGCTCTCTATCTATTCCTGAGTACATGATGAGTGGGGGACATACATGGATTTATAATTCCTCTAGGCATCCTAACCGTGTGCTTTCCCATGTTTGTGTATGCAAGATGTGTGCATGTACTATACCCTGTATGTGTGTACTTCATTAGATTAAATTTCTCTTCACATGGGGTGTCACCCAAGTGTTATGTCTATGTCCATGTACTCGAGAATAGGACTTGTTCATGGATATGTTCCCCATCACATGGATCATCCACACAGTAACAGGGTTACAAGATGTCTAGGGAGTGTACCTGATATTCCACCCCGATGAAATCTCAAAACCATAACTACTACAACCAGGGTTTGACATATCATGTGTTCTTATAACTATGTGGTGTCCAGTTAGAATTTATTCTAGTTTTTTACATCTATGATAAACACTTTATATAAATCCATTTCACAACAATACCAACCTTTATTCCACCTGAAAATAGTGGATCTATCCACCAGTCACAGTTTTTTCCACATGGTTGTAGGAAATCTGATTCCATTGACTATGGGGTCCCCCATGCACACCAAACACCCCTGGTTATTTATCCATCATTGATTTGATCTTTGATCACCAAAAAAACATTCATCACCAAAAATATCATATATTTGTTGTTCTTCCATCAATAAATTCCCTTTTTATCATTTTTTCATGGTTTCTAGGGTCCTATCGGGCTCGGTACCACCATTGAATGTCGAACCAGGATTGCGAGGTTCTACCGGTTTAGAACTAAAATCAATATAGGGGAGTGGGGAGGCACATGAATAAATTTTTAATAGTCTTTTTCCATGATTTCATGGAAAACGGTCATGAATTTTGAGATCTAGGTTAGAAAATAAGAATAACTGATTACAATTGCAATTCATGGGTACATGCTCAACCCACAAGTGGCGCGGGTCAAATAATTGTATTAACATGCTCAATAAAATTAATCAAAAAGATCATAAACCAAAAATTCATTAGTTTTACATAAATATTGGATCATTATTAATTGAATAATGTATTTCCCAATGAATAGAGGAAGTATTCATGTTCTTTGTGTCATGATCTACTTAGATCCCTAGTTTTGTCATCATTTGAGGTGATCCTCTAGTGAATGGAAGGGAAGAAGCTCTAGAATCCTCCTTGGATTTATGCATCTTACCTTGTAGGATTATCCATTGTAGCATTATTATAGTTATATAATTATATTAAAATAATAAATTAATTTAATTTATTAACCAACTAAATTTTCCACCAAAAGATGAGATGTTTGGACACCCTGAGATGACCTATTTAAGGTCAAGTCTTGGGTAAACATCGCATTTCAGACTCATCCTGGTCTCAAATTTCTGATATGAGATTCTATTTAAGATTTACCCCATTTTATTTATGATATTTTATGAACTTAATATAAATTATATTTAATATTTTATAAAATTAGTTTTGAACACACCGAGCCTCAGAATAGCCTCCTATATAAGTGCATGTTCTTGAAAATCTATGTAGAAATATTTAAAATTCATAAAATAAAAAATAAGGTCTCTAAATCAATACCTTGTTCAATATAAACATCCCTAAAAAGAAAAAATAAATAAATGACATTGGATATCGAGCCTACATCTGGCTCTCCCACTCCTATGATCTCTCTTGCACGATCTCGTGCTGCCACAATATGCAAACCAAGGGATGGCCCATCAATTAAAAATTCTTTTGAATCAATCCCCTATTTTTACTAGGTGATTAAGAAACGTTGATATAACCACTATTCTATCTCACCCCAGTTGATAATGTGAATGGCTCCATCCATGTATCTCCTCATCTGCAACACATGGAATATTCCATCCACCCACTCTAGTTTTGTTGGTAGGTTAAGGGTTTAACAAACCATTCTGACACTCTACTTGATCTCAAACATCTTTACAAGACTCTCATATAGCATACCTCTCTTTTCAAACCTCTATAGTTTGAATTAGGAGGTTATTTTCAGGAAATCATTGTATCCTACATGAACTCCAAGGGCCTATGATAATGATATGTATAATATTTCTTCCTAATCTAAGCCTTACTAATCTACTCATGGATTCCTTATACTTTAACCATTGTCTCCTTCACCAATGTTGGACCCACATGTGATTTCTCCCTAATCATTTTCCAGTACAGGAGTGAGATGAAGGGTCACCCATATAGGTCCTCAATTGGTGGAATCCATTAGTAGAGTGGTAGATGCTATTGTACACAATCTCTACTAATGGAATGTGATCCTCCTAGCTCTAGAGGAAGTCTTAAACACAATAACTCATCATATCCTCAAACACATAGATAGTTCACTAAGTCTTCCCATCTATCCAGTGGTGAAAGGTTTTAATCATCCTTATCTGGGTCTCAAATGCCTTATATTGGACTCTCCACAATTCTGATGTAAAATGCATGTCACGATCAGAGACAGTTATCGAGGTCACCCCATGAAGGAAAATGATCTCTCATACATACACCTTACCCAAAATCTAAACTAAACAATACATATTGATATTAATGAAGTGTGATGGCATTTTGGGTCATTCAAACATCACCTAGATGCTAACATGTCCCTTTACTGTGTGTAGAAGACCAATTATAAATTCCATTAATATACCATCCCACATTCACTCTATAATCTATAAGGGTGGTAACAAACCTTCTGGAACATGATGATCAGCCTTCACCTACTGACAGGTGAGGTAACGAGGGATGAATTATATGACACTCTATCTCATGTTATACTATCAAACAATGTTGCTTGTGGTCTTTATAATTATTCCCCAAATTAAAATGTACAACTAAGGGAGAACTACAGTAGTCTCACTGTCCCTCCTCCCACGTCATATCTAGAACTCACATCAATCCCTAAAAATAGGATTTGATTCAATCCAAAATATCCATCTGTTGAATCTCTCAATTACATCTGGTCACATAGGACCTCAAAATTGATGTCTCTCAGTTAGTATTCTATCACATGCTTCAGAAGAGGGGGATTCAACACCATCAACTGTAGACAAGTATTTCCCTCCTACTCAACAAGGGTCATCTATAAGGAATCCAACTTTTTTGAGGCCTCCTTCAATAATAGAGCATGATAATTCCTACTAAGGAAATATTATACTATGTTTAACATCTATATAGTATCTACTATCTTGAATGTATAGTTCTTAAGGAACTCAAACTATTTCTATTATCTCAGTTTCAAGTCTCTTCATGTGAATACATTCATGAGACTATGATGGTCTGAGTAAACCACACTGAGATCTCCCAGAACATACTACCTCCACGTCCTCAGGGAAAATTCTACTATTTCAAACTCCAAGTCATGAGTTTCATAGTTCTTCTCATGGGGCCTCAAATTTCCTAGACTCGTATAAGATAATTTCTCTTTACTTCCTTAATGTGAAACTGATCCCACATCATGAGGCATCATAATACACTATATAACCCATGACATCCTCTAGTAGTCTCAACATAGGACCACTCATATGCCTCACCATCAAGTCCTCGATGGCCCTATGATGGTACTCCGACATGGTAAACAACTACACTTTTCACATCACGGTGGACAAAGGGGATGTAATTATGGATAATTCATCCACAAACCTTCTTCTGTATCCCACCAAAATAATAAATAGCCACAACTATAACATACTATTAGGTGGTTACTAGGTACACACTACATTGATCTTATCTAGGTCCACAGCTAAACCATACTCATAAATGAAATTCCCTATAAAATGAACCTCATGAATCCATAATTCACATATCAATGGATTACCATAAATCTGGTGCTCTCAAAGAAAATATAGAGCCATCCTCATGTTTCATTCATGATCGTCATTTGATGAAGAGTAGATGAGTATGTCATTGACGAAGATAACCATGAACTGGTCCATGTATAAATAGAAAAATTGATTCATCAAATCCATTAATACTGTAGGTAAATTCATGACAGCAAAAGAAATCAATAGGAACACATAGTGTCCTTAGATATATCCATAAGACAACATTATAATCTCATCATCAGGAACCCTAATGTAATTGTATCTGGTCTAGACATCTATCCTCGAGAACCTTAACATTCTTTGAAATCAAATGGTTTATCAATCTATGGAAATGGGCACCTATTCATTGTCATGGAAAAATTCAGGTGATAATAATCCACAGAAATACATAAGATCTCATCTGCCTTTTTCAGGAACAACACTTGAGCTTATCAGGGAGACGCATTGAGCATGATAGAACCCATCTCTAGATGGTCCTCGACTACAACTAAAACTCTCAGAGCTCAGTATGGGGAACTAAATATTCCGTAGAATATATCTGAGTGATCATGAGATGAAATTCAATGAAAAATAACACATCCCTATTCAAAGGTATTCCATGAACATCCTTAGGGAATACATCCATAAAATTATCCACAACTGAAGGAATCCAGATGCTAGAAGAGCCTACTGCATTAATGGATATACTCACTAACTGATACGTGATAGGTTTCAGAATCATACTCAAAGAACCCACTTGTCAAACCATGAGATCTCTCTCTCTCCTTAAATTTGAATCTCATCCCATCAACTCGATTGTATCTTACTCATCTTCAGTGATAGACAATATGGACTCATATCATGGAAAAAAATCCATACCCATGATTTTTTCATAGGGTTCCATCATGATAACAAAAAGGTCCCATGTTAACCTCTCTCCACTAATAAATACCTCACATCGCTAACGAATATATTATTTATATTAAGTGTTTCTTGTAGGAACCTCAAGAGGAATATACTGAGATATATCCTCAACAAGGAGATAAAAATCTCATACCATGAGTATAGTGTTGAAGGAATGAAAGAAACTAGTGTTTACTAATACTAATGCAAGAGTAGAATGAGCATATATCGTACCTCTAATCACCTTCATATCTGTGGGGTCACTAGTGTCTAGAGCATGCAGTTGTCTGTGACCCTGACTGCCAGCTCCCTAAGCCTAATGTGGCCCTCTTGGTGTTGGTGGTGGTGGAAGGATCTCAAAACATTATCCACCACCGATAACACCTCCTGATATTCTTATATATACTTCTAGGGGAAGACCCTTCACTATCCTAGGATATCCCTGATTATGGAGTTTACTCTCCCATAAAGAACCATCAGCTAAATGAATGTTTTCCTAAGCATGAATGGTCAGGTAGTCACATGATTTTGGACTATTCAAATCACAATATTATAACTGACCCTTATAGGGACACCAATGTTCTCTCTATTGTCCCTGTATCTCACAACCACACACCAGAGTATGATATTGAATCAATATCTGCTGCTGAGATATCATCGACTAGATACTACAAGCTACTATATAAGACTCACCTCCATGATTCCCACTATAAACTCTAGGTATCCAGTCTCCCTATAATATAAATCAATCTATCAGTAGTCTTTCTCCAATACCTCGATATTTGTGGGGATGCAGAAGGAAACCATGTTGGAACAAATATCTCTGTATATCCCATGATCGTACATTTATGCTCAGAAGTAGACATCACAGATCATGTTAAGGGAGTACTAGGTAGGGTCTGTGAACTACACTGCATACTGAACTGCCATCATCTCTCCCTATTACAGCTCTCTAAGATCTTCAATTCAAACCGAGCACAAATTGGAGGGGTTGTAATTTTCATGGAAAATCGTATATAAGTTGGTCCCTGATATTTTCATGTTAATTTTTACCTATATAACAAGACTCCACCGGCATCCAGCTACACTATGGAGAATTATAGCTTCCAGTGTAACCACATGATCCATAGGTGTACAAATGGGCCTAAATAAATGGACCAAAAACTCTAGACCATCCTCCATGGATTGAGGATCTATCTCACTATGGAACCTCTGCGGCCACTTATGGTTGATCTGCCTGAGCATTTTAGGCATACACGTATCCTCATATTTATCTACTAGGATGATATAATACTCAAAAATTATAGGTGTTAATACCTACCTAAATTGAGGAATGAGCTTATGGGGGTGGACCATGAATTGAGGCCTCATCACTCATCTAATTTTCTTCTTGATCTGGATATGGTATCTTGGATGTTTGTCATATCACAGGCATCCTAAATGGTTTTAGGATTTACCATGGTTAGATAAGACTATATATATATATCCACAATGGGGTGTTTACATAAGAAGAATAGTAAAATAATCAACCTTATATGATGCATGTGGCATTAATCCCAACATCTAATTTCTGGAAATTCCAAGTCGACATGTAGATTGTTAAGGTCCAATTGAATGTATACTTTTTTCAATCACACCATCATTGGATTCCCAGGCCTATGATACAGTATGAACATGGTACTTATTTTTAGTATGGATCCTTTACTTTCATTTAGTTTTTAGTTTAAATGCTTAATTACAACCTAATATGAATGGTCCTTGAGTTTATCTGGGTAAAATGTGTGTCAAGTACTAATTCATATCCCAAAACTGATATTTTCAGTGAAAATGGCTTGGTGCATGGTTAGTATATATTTTGTGGGTGGGGGGGGGGGTTACATCTAAATACACTAAGTAGGAAAGTGGGATGGGGGAGCCCAAACAGTTTGTTTAATATTGTGATTTTGTGCACATTCCCATGAAAGAATGTTTTCTATTTTGTAGTTGTTTTTTCATGGTTTTTTCATGGTTAGTCAAACCATGCGTACAAACCAAGGAGGGTTCCCCACTCCAAATGTAATGGGTGTAGGGTTTCCACATGGTATGGCCAACCGTGCAGCCAAACCATGTGGCCTAATATTGGTGGGGAATTTTCAATTTTCCTTGAATGAAATGTATTTAAAACATAATTTATATCTTATTATATTATACAAAAAACCTCTCATTTGAATTATTTCATTCATACCTAAAGTGGGAATTAATGGATCATGTTATTCTTATGCTTGGAATCAAGTGTCGTTCATCTCATTGGATCAATATCGGTATGATATCTATTAAATTTGTGTCATTCTGCATTTCTTTTTGTACTGGATGCACAATTTAGGTGTGAGATAATATTCCCTATTTATCGGTTCATTATTAATTCTTCAATTTTCTCAGAATTTGTGTTGAATTAGGAGTTGAGAATGTATAATATAACCACTATGAACCTATGTTAGGTAGTCTCGTTCTATTCCTTCTAAGTTAATGTTTTTATATATGTTATTTAGCCATGATCCAAATTCTTGGAGTGATGACCTTGAAATGGATTTTAATCCTTGAATTTAATTGAGAGGTATAGCCTAGGAAATTAATGAGGCCAATTAATACATTTTAAATGGATAAGAAACACTAACTGGAACCACCCCTTGGGTGTGTGTTTAGTAAATTGGTCCACCATGAGTAGTTTTGAATATGGAAACCTTTTAGGGGTACCAGTTGCCCCTTGCCTTAGGATGTTCAATAAAGAATTTTCAATATTATTTGAATTTTATTGTAAATAAAAATTTATTTTTATTAAGGGAAATGGGTCATATGAAAAATCTCATAGGATATGATATGTAATTGAATTCATTGGATTGAGTTTCCTTTTTATGTTGAAATTCTCTAGTGAGTTTAATTGATGAATAAACCTTCTAAGAATATCCACAAATTGAGTCGCCTTTTGAGGTGAGGTTGAATTTAATTTAATAATTTGATGGATTTGACATAATTTAATGGTATTAATTGATTGATTATATGCCTAGGGTGACACATGTGTTCTTATATGAACACTGTGAATAAACTCATTAGCCTTATACCATGCTTATTGTTGAGTAACACTTGTAATCCTTATATGGATGGCCAAGGATAGAATCATGGAGGATGAATATTATATTCCAAGTGATACATAGACTACTTATGGTCCGAAAATATGTACATACAGAGATGTTGATCATATATACAATGGGTGATACATGGGATCCCATAGTGGAATTCCATGGATAGACTCGTGTGGCTATGATGATATACCACACCTAGAGGAATACCTGGTTTCTTTTAAGGAACAAAATTGATGTTATTGTAGGTTTTTAGTTTATATTATACTTGAAAAATTACCTAGATTCTAAATGAGGAATTCCAAGGAAAATATCAGGTTCTAAATTGATTAAAAATTTGACTATTTTATATGATGCATCTACCAAGAAAATGAAAAATCATGGATTCTGTCAGATAATTTTACTATACTAATAGACTATTTATGAATATTTTGATCCTATTATCACAAGGGATGCTAAGACATGTTATAGGAACCAATACATGTTATTTAAATGAGACTTCATTATTGAATGATCTTGATTAGGAAATGACATAGACCTAACTGTTAGTTTAGAAACATAATTTCTAAATGAAATTGATGAAATGAATTGGTTATAAAAATCCAAATTGGAAGTTATAGGATGTTTACTCTCAGTAAATCCATTCTTATTACATTATTCCCAACACACTATTGGTATTATATATTCACTGACCGAATGGATCCAGACCATGGGTGGTTTCCTACTAAGATTTACTCACACCCTTTTTGGGCCACCTTAGGTACATGAATAGACTATATGATTATAATAATGGATGAGGGAATCTTCACTCGTATATGTTGTTGACTTCTTCCTAAGATATGGGGATCGTAGGACGAAAATAAGGGTCTTGATGCTAAATGGATAGATTTTGGATTTCTTTTACTTTTGATACATGTATTATATACCTTCCATGTATAACTAGTTTGCTTATTTTTTACAATCATGTATCATGATCATTGTATATTGGATTCCTTCTGATATTTTTATTTATTCCAGCTATTAATTGTTATATTATTGTTGTTACTACATCCTATAATTGTAATTCATGGGTTTTATGTTGTGTTCCACTCGGGTAAGGAGAAAATAGGATCTCCAAGAACACATCTAAGACCTGTATACTAGTCAAGAAACTATGGAACTTGGAGAGATGAGATTTTTTCCGTGTGGACAATCAGGATTGTGGCACTATTGAGTAGAATATTGATGTGATACATTACAAAATGGAATCATAGAATTATTTTCTGATTTTATTTACTATTTTGAGATAATTGAATGGGATATTAAGGAATATGAATTTGGTAATGAGTTGTTCCTGGGAATAGCTAACCCACATAAACGAATGGGAAAATTTCCTCGAATGGAAATTATTTTTTTCTAGATTTTTACAATTACCATTTAATTGATTCCATTTTTAGGTGATGAACATGAATTATGATGTTTTTATTAATTTGATTTTGGGTTTTATTTTTCTCAACCTGATAAGATGATGGTATTACATATCATGCATCAATTTATGCACTCTAACAGAATCGCATGCCATGAATTATGTTATGAAATTTATGATAAATTACTTGGTTAATGATTTTGTGATAGGTTTTATGACATATATATATATTTTTTCATTAATATTCTGGAATGTGAGATGGTGTGGATCAAGTGGACACCATATTTTTGTTCATGAAGTGTCTGGTCCCTCATGGATAAGAATTTTGTGAACCATTTGGTTCAATTTTTTTAAAATAAAATATGAAAAAATGAGAAATAAATGAAAAGGGTATGAATTAATGAAAATCATAATGAAAAATGCAATTGTCTGTAGCAGCTAACTAGATCCAGACATGAAATTAATATTGTGATATATGAAATATCTTTAAATTTTTTCTAATATGTATATTAGCTAGACCTATCTTAAGGAGTAGAAAAAAGGTTTGAATTCATTTATAGGAAGTCTTGTACCAATCTTGTTTCTATATCAACAAATTTGAGCTAAAAATTTGAGAATGTTCTTGATTAGAGGTGAGTTCTTGGAATTTGAAGAGGTATTCCACCCCAAAATCCTACATTTTCATGACAGGAGGCTATCTGTGATCATTATCTAGAGGTGGTGGGCCCTGGGGAATTAATGGATCTGATAACAGTGTTAGATGAAGCACTAGTTGTTGTATAATACATGGTTTTTGATACATATTTTCATGAAGGTTTAATGAAATTAATAAAGCCCATTGCAGGTGAACTGATACCTACCTTACTATGATAGATTTAACGTGTGAGTTCTAGTAGCAGTATATGCCCGACTATGGAGGGTAATAATCTCTATATATATGTTGTTTGATTCAACCCATAGATGGTGGGATTTTATTATTCAAAAGGAAAATAATTGGGGGATTTCATTGAATTATGATCATATGAACATCTATGATTACATCTATCCCATGATGTTGAGGGCTGATATAGCCCAAGAGTTCATGAACCCAGAACATGGTGTGTTATCAATTATGGAATATTTGGACCATTTTAATGATCCATAATGCTACACACCTATTCTGATGGTGAAGAGTAATATAAATATAGGAGATTAGAGGATGGTATTTGGTAAGACATCTGATCACATGTGGATATATATTGGATGACTATTTTTTCATGAATATTGAATATGGTTCTTATTAAATAGTGCAACCTGAGAGGGGATAGGGGTGAGAGATATGGAGGTTTGACATCTATATCTAGTACATCCTTATCTAATTGTATGATGAGTCTTATAGTGCTTCCACATGGAAATATCAGTATCCATACCACATACTTAGGTAGATATGTGAGGTTATACCAGTGCGGTAGGATGGGAAATATGAGGGCACAATGTAGGAGTGACCCGGTCAAGTGCAGATCAAGAACAAAGATATTCCATCCAAAGTATGTCTATAGAACTATTCCACTAAAGACTAGTGAGAGATGGTGTGAACGAACACCACATTCAGGAGTGGGGTCAGTAGCTTCTCCTCAAGAAGGGATCTGGAGTATAGTCATCAGATTAGGTTGAGGTAGTGGTTGTGGATATGGTTTTCATGCCCTGGATTTTTAGCAATATAAGAGTGGATCTACTCAATGTATCTCAGATGTATCACTTGGGAATAGATCTGTCCATATATATTTAGTGAAACAAACCCTTTATAATATGGATAATGTAACATATACTATGATAGGTGTGATTCTAGTAGATTCTACTATATCTTCTTCACTTTTGGATATAGGGGTATCTCATAGCTTTAAATTTGTTCCCCTTTTGGAGTTCCTTGCTCTCATTATTTAGACATCAGATGATTTTATGATTCTTGACACTCTATTGTGGTTTAAAATAGAGGATTTACGTTAGTACATGGATTTCCCATTAAGATAGGCGTGTGAAACATAATATGGTATCTCTTTTTCCTCAAGATGAAAGGTTTTGACATCTCTGTATGGATGGGATGGTTGGTTATGTTACACGATTTTGTTAAATTATGTCACCATAGGGTAACCTTTACATCACGAGAGGGATGATATTGTATTACAAATGGTGAATGGGATGTCCAAGAAAGATGATTTTGACCCAAGCATCATGGTCTAGGCGGGATGATATCCTAGATTTAGAGTTTATATTTGTATGATCAGGGAACATATAATGTAGATTTTCGTCCAATGGTTGATCATTTCTAGGAAGTTTTACCGAATAAATATTTATGATTAACCTTAGTTATATGTGTATATTTCCTTATCGATCTCATTCTAGGAGTGGTACCGGTATCCATTCCCCCATATAGGATGCCTACTATTGAGATACATGAGTTCAAGAGGAAGATAGATGATTTTGATGAAAAGGGGTTTATTCGACCTAATAATTATATGTGGGGTTTACTAGTCTTTTTTGTGAATAATTATGATGAAAACCTTAATATATGTGTGGATTACCAAAATTGAGACCACAATCGGTTAAAAACTCATGTCATCTACCTCATATAGATGATCTTTTCGACTAGATGTGGGGAGATCAGATATTTTAAAATTTTTATTTGAGATCTGGTCATCATTATGTACATTTTAGACTATAATACGTACCTCAGACAACATTTTATAGTAGGTAAGGTCTATATGAGTGTTTGGTAATACAATTTGGTCTCACAAACATGCCTATAGTCTTCATGAAATAGACTAACCAAGTCTTCCAACCTTAGCTGGATTCATTTGTTCTTGTTTTCATGGATGATATGATGGTGTATTCTCATAATTGACACGACCATGCCCAAAACCATGATATTTAATTTGATACAATTGTAGAGAATCAATTATATGATAATATCCAAAAGTCCCAATTTCGGAAGGATTAAATTCACTTCTTAGGTCATATTATCTCAGAGAAAGGACTATTAGTTAACATATAAAAGGTGAGAGCTATAGTTTTCTAGGACCATAGTAAGAACATATTTTTGTAACATATTTTCAAGGGGATAGATAGTTACTATATGAATTTAATAAATGAATTATTACACCTATCATCAATATTTACATGATTTTCTAAGAAGCGTTTGAAATGTATATGGTCACATTCATGTGGGATGGACTTTTAGGATCTTAATGGTATATTTAATTCAACACTGATATGGTTTTTTCTATAGAAAGGTAGGTTTTCCACTTTTTACTATGCTACATTATTTATTAAGTTGGGAGAAGTAATTATGTAAGGAGATATAGTCATGGAAAATTGGTCTCTGTAGTTGAGGCCACATGAGAAGAAATAACTGATGCATGATATCGAATTAGATATTTTTCTTACAAATTATTTTGTTGGATATATTAAATATTGGAAATAATTTTTTTGTGTACACATAAAAAAATCCTCAAGTTCATATTTACACAGTGTTTTATGAATACGAGGAAGTGAAACTGGGTGCAATGCCTACTGTGTTTTGATTTTGAGAATTCCTATGTATATAGGAAAGGTAATGTAGTGGATGATGCACTAAGGAGGATGATTCATATGTAGGTTGTTCAGTAATCTTGTAGCGAGTGAAAACTCATGGAATTTTCCTGTAAGATGCACAAGGAGGATCAAGTTAGTCAGGCCCTGACTTATCCTTGTTCTTTAACTATTAAATCTACCATTCTGGATAGATTGAGCAAGAGCATCTATCATACACTAATGTCCTAGTTCTATGGGAGAGTGTTGTTTGTGAGGAACCTCCTCGTGGTTGGAATATAGGAAAGGATGCAATTATGCATGTACATGGTTGTGTATAGGTTTCAAAAGTCATTTGATATGATTTGATTGAGGCTTCCATGCCTCAATGTGGGTTGTGAACCCTGAAGACACCATGATTTGTCAGGATTTACAGAACCAGTACTGGTGGTTGTGTATGAAAAGAGATGTATATTGTTTTTCATGATATGTTCCACCTATCAGTGGTTGAAGGTGTAAACCCAATTTCTAGTTGGAATTTTATAGTATATGCTCATTCCTCAGAGGATATGGAATGACTTCATGATATATCATTGAAAGGTTTACCAAGGTCTCCATGAGGTAATGATGTTTTATGGGTTTTTATAGATAGTCTCACAAATGTTAATCATTTAAAACTTATCTAGGAGATATTTTTAGTATATTATCATTGGAGGTTGTGTATCCATGAGATAGTACAACTTCATGGTGTCCTAAACACTATCATTTCATATAGTGAAACCAGATTTACATCCCGTTTCTATAATACTTTTTAGAGGGCTCTGGGTATATAGGTTCTTCTGAGAAATGATTACCACCCTTAAACTAATGTTCGTTAAAATAATTTGATTCAGGTGATAGAGGAAATGTTGTGAGCATGTGTCATCGATTTTAATGTCTTCTAGGAGAGGAACATACCCCTTATAGAATTTGGATACAATAATAGGTTTTAGGATAATATATTGGGGGACCCATATGAGCCTCTGTATGATAGGACATTCTGATCACATGTGTGTTGGTTAGAGGAATATGAGGGAGCTATGATTTGATATCCAATTATTTATCATACCATAGAATAGTTTCTGTTAATTTGAAAGTGGATGGGTACTACAAAACATCCACAGAAATCTCATGTTGATCACCGTCGATGACCTCTAGAGTTCAAGGATATGGATCCATTACTTTTACATGTTCCTTCAAGACTGGGATACATAAAGTTTAAGAGAAATGGAAAACATAACCAGGATATGATTTTACATTTGATATTCTGGAGAGAGTTAGATTGTTAGGTAATTGGTTATAATTACCTCAGAGGTATCGATCCATACATGACATCTTCCACGTATCTCAGATGCAATGTTATTATTCAAAACCTTCTCATTCTATTCATCCCAATAAGGTTTAGTTATAGGAAGATTAATCCTTTATGGATTATTCTATTCATATTTTGTATTATAGCATGAAGAATCTCTAAGGCTGGTTAGTTCTATCAGAATGGGTTCTATGGAAGAATAACCATGTATATGAAGCGATCTGGGGGGAGGAGGTCAATGGATGATTGTGACAACTGGGTCCTTGTGACAGCACATCCACCCGGCCTTAACATGGTCGTCGGGTCCTGGTCCACTAGGTACCACCAGTTTACCCACAGGCATGTGGGTCCACCCAAGGGTCCACCTACATTCCTAAACAGGTCATCTGACTAATTACTGTCCCCACAGGCAAAAACATGTTCTTTTAGTGTGTTTTGTCCTCACTCACACACAACCTGGGAAACATCCCAGAAGGTCACCCATCATGATTACTACTCCAGGACAAGAATGCTTAACTATGGAGTTTGAATTAGGTAGGCTCCTAAAAAGAAAGGTGCACCTTGTTGACATGAGTCATATCATTTAGACATTTAACCCCTTATCATTTTGGGGTGTTACAATGATCATAGTGGATGAAGATAATCTTAAACATTCTCAACCACAGTTGAGAAGGAAATTTAGTGATGAATTAATTTAAGGAGGGGTGTCATTAAGAAAATGGTTATTCTTTGATGGACAAATCCTTAACATCCCAATATTATTATTTTTTAATTCATAATTACAACGTAATAGGAATTTCCAATGATGTCATATGGGTATCGATGGTGTTTTCGGCTGGTTCAGAGCCCTAAGCCCAGATTCTGGGAGAAAATGGATTAGTGCATAATGATTTCGAACGGTACGAGGTATTCCACATTATTACATCTGACTTTTATATGATGGATAGTGGGATAGACGAACCCACATGGTTTGTCAAACTGTTCAATTCAGGGTGAATTCCTAAATGATAATCACTACAATTTTGATATTGTATTTTATTATAGCGTCCACACGTGTAGTCATACCATGCATAAAAACCATGTGGGAAGCCCCCTTCTTATAGAAAAGTGCACATGGATGGCACATGATTTAGCCCATAGTGTGGCCAACCCAAGCATCTCGATTTTTTTTGGTGAATTTATGATTCTTAAGCTAATTAAATCTATTCAGAAACCAAAATATCTATTCATTGATGATAAAAAAAACTTCCATTTTGAAATATATATTTGGAAAATAATGTGGGAATTGAGAGATCTTATTTGTCCTAGCTCAAACTCAAGATATTATCATCTTTTTTTGTCTATATAAGAAAGATATATATTCCTTTTGATGCCATTCCTCCTTTGATTTTGTATAGGCTATGCTATTTAGGTGTGAGATAGTATGACATATTTATTGGTTAATCATCCATTCCTCAATTTTCTCGAGAACTAAGTCTAATCTGGTGCTGATACTAGATGAGCTATCTATTATGAACCTATGATAGGTTGTCTAAGGATTTTCTTTCCAAGCTATAGTGTTTATATATATTGTTGTTCTACCAAACCAATTCTCAAAGAAATGACACTTTAATGTTTTTTACATATTGAATTGAAATGAAAGGTATATGCTATGCAATTAGTGAGGTACATGTAAACATGTCAAATGTTTAAGAACATTGAATTAGAACCACCCCGTTAGGTGTGTGTACAATTAATTAGAACACCATGGGTGACTTTCAATATGGATATCTTCTAGCTGTTACTTTTACCCCATGCAATGAAATGTTTGATAATGTACTTTTAATTTCAGTTGAAATGAATTGTTAATAATAATTGATGTTGATTAAAAGAAATGATATGGGTTGACCATGTACCTAGGATATGTAATGCAATTTAATTCTTAGTCATGATTTAATTTTTTATAATGAAATTACCACTTGATTGAAATTGATGGATAACAATTCTATGTTTATATATGACTTGAGTTACCCTTTGAGGTGATGTTGAATTTAATTGAATATGGTGATGACCTTGATATAATTATGTGATATTTAATTAATGTTTATATGCCTTGGCTGCCAAATGGGTTCTTATTGGAAGGCCTTAGATGGACTCATTTGGAATTTACCATGCTTTGGGCGAGTGAAACGTGGACTCCATTAATATATTTTCAAGGATAGACTCATGAGCAATGACTATAATATACAAATTGATACATGGATTCCTTATGATTTCCAAGTACAGACTCAGATGGAAGTTGATCATATATTCCAAGTGTGATATATGGTCACCATTAGTGGATCACCAATGGAAAACTCTAGTGGCTATGATGTTATACAACACCTAGATAAATACATTGGTTCTTGTGAGGATATCCATGGATGAGCTTGTACGGTGTTGGTTTATATTATACATGTAAACATAAATGGATTCTTAATGAAAAATTCCATGGAAGGTCTATGGTTTTGAACTAAATATTAAATTAACTATTTTATAAGATGTGTCTGCCATTCCAAATAACAAGCTTGGATTTTGTTAGAGACTTATACAATACTGATGGCATGTTTAGTCATATTTGGTAATATTATAATGTGGGATTCTAGTCCATGTGATAGGTCATGAGGCATAACATATAAATGAAAACGTATGATTATGAAATGACTTTTGGCAGACTATTAATTCTTATAATTAATTTATGTATGATGTTGATAAAATTAATTAGTTATAAAATGAGTAAATGGACATTTTATGATATTAAATCTTAGTACCTCATTTCTTATTACATTACTGATTTCGCATAGTTGTTATTATATATTCACTAACTAGATAGAACAATTCCTTCGATGGTCGCTTACTAGAATTTAGTCTCAAACCTTATTCTATTGGACTTGTGTACCTGAACAGACTACATGATCGAAGGTATAGATATGGTAAATCACCCTTCTAATGGTCCATGATTTCCAATTAGGGGTAATAGATCACAGGATCGAGCTAAGACTCATGATTCTAGTTGGATAGATTTTGGATTTTTAGTACTTGTGCTATATGTATTGTATACCTTCCATGTATATATGTTTTGTCTATTTTGTAGAGTCATGTATCATCATCATTTTATATGAGTTTAATTTTCATATTGTTATCTATCTCTACTCTTTATCTATTTCATATTGTTAGTACTACTTATGCTAAATGATTGTCACTATATTTCCACTCTAATCGATTCTATTGATGAGTGAATAGTCTTCCCATGGAGAAACATATGACCTCACTGCTAGTCAATATCCTCTAGAATTTTAGGAGATTCACTTGTGGCCATGTGGCCAACAGGTATAGGGGCACTATTGAGTGGAATCAGATTCAAGGACTTTATAGAGCCATACTCAAATAACTTTGACATTGTTGACATAATCACAACTAAATCATCATATGGGGGATACATCAAACATCATCCCAATGAATGAACTACTGTTATAGTAAACATTCACGACTAAATCCTAATCATGGATTAAGTAATAACTACTCCAAGCCAGCCTCCATTAAGAAGGGGGTGATGACAAAAACCAAAATATATTTCCAAAATGAGATGCATTTTCCAATTCTATATGTATGCACACACCCGACTATATCTATAACAACCCAGTATTAAATTACATATAAATTACATAATTTTTTGTTGAATACTTATTACATTATAAAAATAGATACTCATAGAATATGATAGTATATTTCCTTTGGAAACATGTGAATGTAAATTTCGGTACTTGAGGGAGATACATTTTCTTCAAATGGATCCTCTAACACTAGTACCCCTCTTAAAAATATCATACCTAAAATATAACTTCACATACATGGGAAGGAAACCCAAAAATGGGGTGAGCTCAGATGCTTAATAAGGGTAAACAAGGGATATATGTAAGCATGATCATGAGAATAAGGGTATGAGAACATGATCATAACATTAAAAGATCACACCAATCATATCAATAACATGAATCAGGTTCTATAGTTTAGGAGTACATAATGAATGAATCTTAATGAAATCAATAGCATAAGCCTTGAAATCAAAACATAGGAGTAAGCCATGGAATTTTTTCATACACATAAATATGTAATATAATTATCTATAAGTTAAAAAACATTTATAAAAAAATTCAAGTAACTTCATGGGGATTATACCTACTGTGTTGGAAAAAACTATCACTAATCATATTCCATTCCATGTAAGGTGTCATGTTTCTCCATCACCCCTTAGTGGATCAGGATTCTCCATATTCCCGTAGTGGATTAGGGTTACCCATATTCCATCATTATGGAAACTAAAACTAATGTGTGGGATACACCACCATCTATAATAAAAGATATTTCCTTGTAAGGGTTTGGGTTTCCCCACCCCCTAGAGTAAATCTAGCCCATTTACTTGATTCCGATCATTATCTAATTAAATATAAATATTTTCCCAATGCGTTGTAGGGAGTTATAGGCCCCTCCAATCATATGAAACCCATGGAAGAGGAATGGTTAATTTAACTCATGAATGAGAAATAGTTTTAATAAACATCATGCCATCAAAACATAAACCATTAATTGAATGAAAATTAATGGAACCTATAGATAATTTCCTAGAAAGTAATTAGGAACACAAATGGATTTCATCACACACATATAATAATTTGGAAAGACGCATTGAAAATACTTTCTTGATGAATATAGAATTTCAATTTAAAATATTTTCTTTTAAAAATAACTAATTTTGAAAAACAATTTCTCTAAAAATACATTGAATACATATAAATTAGGCTTCAAATTGTTTTGAAACCCATTTCCTTTGAAAACATATAAATTACACTTTAAAATGTTAAGAAAACTATTTCATTGAAAATAATTTGAAAAATTATAAAGAAATATTGAAAATGTTATGAAAATAGTGTTGGGTCAGAACAAACGAGGAATGATGGCAAGAGGGGGGGGGGGTGAATTGCCTTTTAAAAAAAAGATAAACAAATTAAAATCATATTTGAAAGTGCAGCGGAAATAAAGAGGCAATCACACAAGAAATTGTTAACGGAGTTCGGCCAAAACCCGGCCTACGTCTCCGCTCCCAACTCAACCGTTGAGAGATTCCTACCTCTTGCTTTTCAATGGTTTTAGCAAGAAACCCACTAGGCTTTGAGGTAGCACTAGGACTTATTACAGCTTGCTTTTGATGGTTGAGCAAGAACCCACTTTCTTTTAATGGTTTAGCAAGAACCCACTAGCCTTTTTAATGGGTGAAGGCTAGCTCACCAAAAACTCAAGCCTTTTAAAAGGAAAGGCTTGACGAAACCTCTTCACACCTTAATGGTGGTGTGAAACCCAAAAGAAAGGGGGATGAGAAAAGGGTTTGGGGTTTGTAGGCACAAACCCAAAATTTAAGCTCAAAATAAATAAAGAATGAAAAACCGTAGTTGAGGAAGACTTGGGCGCCAATTGGATAGATGGAGTTGATGTAGCGTGCTCTCCCAAGCTTCTTGAGGTGCTTCTTGGATTGGGAATTGGATTGGAGCACTTGAGGATCCTTGAAGGTGGAGCGCCGGAGGTTCGCCAAATGTGCAACAATGTGTCCGGGCGCTTGGTATATGATCCGATTGGTGTCCGGGGCTTCCTCGGCCTTTATTTATAGGCATGGAACACATTGGGGGCCTTCGGAGCCGTTGGAGAAGTCCTCGGAGCCGTTGGAGGCCAAAAGATGGTTGACTGGTCAAACGCAACGGCTAGTTTGACTGGGCTACCGTCTGGCCGGTGCAGAGCCACCGGCTGGCCGGTGCTTTGGCAGAGGAGGAGAATTCTGGTCCAGGCTCCACCGGCTGACCGGTGCCAAAGCCACCGGCTGGCCGGTGGCAAGACAGTAGCTCACACTGTTTGATCTGGGTGCCACCGGCTGGCCGGTGGTCAGGCCACCGGCTGACCGGTGGAGCCTGGCAGTGGGCAATGCCTCTGCCAGGTCCACCGGCTGGCCGGTGCTATCACACCGGTTGGCCGGTGGACTGAATTTCAGTCCACTTCTTGATTCTTTCTTGGGCCATTTTCTTGGCAACCTTGTGCCTATCAACACAATCACTTGAAAACAAGTTAGATAAGAAAGAGGGTGATTGTGATCATGAAAATCAAACAACGAGGGGAACGAGATGTACAACAATCTCCCCCTATTTTGATGATCACAATCACCAAAACAATTAAAGTAAAAAACTGAAATTGAAAGGAAATGCTAAGCATGATGAAAAGGATTCTCCCCCAATCAATCAAGAAATTTCTCCCCCTTTGTGATTATCAAAATAGCACGGGGCATAAAACTTGATTGAGGGAAATCTTTGAAAAACAAGATAGAGATTTTTAAACCAAATGAAATTTGAAATTTGAATTGAAAGTTTTGAATCAAAAATTGAATAACAGTTTGAATTGAATGTTTTGAATCAAAATTGAATAGAGAATTTTGACTTGAAAATTTTGAAACCAAGTGTTGAAATTGAAAGACAAAAAGACTAAAATGATCCTAACTCCCCCTAAATAAAACAAAAGATCACCGGGGAGAGGAAATAAATTTTGGCCCGGAGAGACTCGCAAGAAGGGATTTTTCAATCCAAACTTGTCTCACAGCGGGTCTTCTCCTATAAAATTCGTCCGAAAAGAAAAAAGATTTGGGTTGACCGTACCGGGCATTTTTACAATTACATTCATAAATAAGGTGCCCGGGTTTTTTACAATAGTTACAAAATTTAAAACTAGAGCTCCCCCTTACAAAAACAGTGGGAGCAAGGGAGGAGGAGGCTTGGTTGGTATAGCCAAGTCCTTGAGTGGTCCTAGAAATTCGTTGGGAACCTAGGAGATTGTTCAAATTTTGTTCCCCTTGGGTGAACTTAGCTAGGGTCTCCCTTAGGTCTTTGATGGTTTATTACATGGAATCAACATTTGGGAAATTTTGGATTTTGAGGGACATCTCCTCCTTCTCTTTGAGAAGTTGTTCTTTTTCGGAGGAGTGTTTTTTGAAAGACTTTTTTAAAGCGACAAATTTTGAAGAAAGCTCATGAAAACCATTTTCTAATTGGTCTCTAGCATGTGAGAGTTCTTCATAGGATAGATGATTTAAAGAATTGGAATTTGAAGAACAAGAGGAAGAGGAGTCGGAAGAAGTTACCTCATGGAATGCCATTAGGCATTTTGTACCTTGGTCGCTCGAGGAGGAGGAGGAGGATGATGAGGAGGTGTCACTCCATGTGGCCTTGAGGACCTTTTTCTTTCCTTTTTCTATAGCCCGTTTTTTGTTGAGTGGGCAATCGGGCTTGTAATGGCCCTTTTCGCCGCACTCGTAGCATTTCACCTTGGGCTCGGATCTTGCAGTGGGTTCTTGCTTTCACGCCTTGCGTGATTTTTTCTTCTTCTTGTGATTCTTCATAAATTTGTGCATTTGGCGGGCGAGATTCTCCATTTCTGAGTCGCCGCTTGAAGATGAAGTAGATGAGGAAGATGAGGATGATGAGGAGGAGCTTACTTCTTTTTGAACCTTGAGGGCAATGTTCTTTGGTGTCTTGATTGGTGTACCCTCCTTTTGAGCTTGCCTCCTCATCGTGATCTCGTACGTCATAAGGGATCCGATGAGCTCCTCTACCGGCATATTTTTGACGTCCTTAGCTTCTTGGATCGCCGTCACCTTTGGTGCCCATGAGCTCGGAAGGACCCATAAGATCATCATGACCATCGTCTTAGCTGAAAAATCATCACCAAGGGACTTTCTCCCTTTGCACACGTCAGTAAATCTAGTAAACATTTCAGAAATAGATTCATTTGGATGCATAGAAAAAGACTCAAAATCCTGACGGTACATTTCCAATCGAGTATCCTTTACTTTGTTGGTCCCCTCATGGGTAACCTCCAAAAGTTTCCAGATTTCATGTGCGGAGGTGCATGTGGAAACTCGATTGAACTCATTTCGGTCAAGGCCGCAATGTAGAGCGTTCATGGCTTTGCCATCAAGCTCGAAATTTCTAATATCGGCTTGGGCCCATTTGGATTCGTCGGGGGAAGTCAAAGTATAACCTTGCATGACAATTTTGTAAATAGGATATCCTATGCTTCTTAAAAAAGTGGTCATGCGGGTTTTCCAATAATTATAGTCGGTCCCATCAAAAAATGGAGCCTGACCCAATGAGAGGCCCTCGGGGGCGAAAGAGGTTGATGCCATCTTAATGGATCTTAAATTTGAAACCGGGTTAGGGTATTACTCAAATTTCCCTCTGATACCAATTGTTGGGTCGGAACAAACGAGGAATGATGGCAAGAGGGGGGTGAATTGCCTTTTAAAAAAAAGATAAACAAATTAAAATCAAAGTTGAAAGTGCAGCGGAAATAAAGAGGCAATCACACAAGAAATTGTTAACGGAGTTCGGCCAAAACCCGGCCTACGTCTCCGCTCCCAACTCAACCGTTGAGAGATTCCTACCGCTTGCTTTTCAAAGGTTTTAGCAAGAAACCCACTAGGATTTGATGTAGCACTAGGACCTATTACAGCTTGCTTTTGATGGTTGAGCAAGAACCCACTTGTTTTTAATGGTTTAGCAAGAACCCACTAGCCTTTTTGACGGGTGAAGGCTAGCTCACCGAAAACTCAAGCCTTTTAAAAGGAAAGGCTTGACGAAACCTCTTCACACCTTAATGGTGGTGTGAAACCCAAAAGAAAGGGGGATGAGAAAAGGGTTTGGGGTTTGTAGGCACAAACCCAAAATTAAAGCTCAAAATAAATAAAGAATGAAAAACCGTAGTTGAGGAAGACTTGGGCGCCAATTGGATAGATGGAGTTGATGTAGCGTGCTCTCCCAAGCTTCTTGAGGTGCTTCTTGGATTGGGAATTGGATTGGAGCACTTGAGGATCCTTGAAGGTGGAGCGCCGGAGGTTCGCCAAATGTGCAACAATGTGTCCGGGCGCTTGGTATATGATCCGATTGGTGTCCGGGGCTTCCTCGGCCTTTATTTATAGGCATTGAACCCATTGGGGGCCTTCGGAGCCATTGGAGAAGTCCTCGGAGCCGTTGGAGGCCAAAAGATGGTTGACTGGTCAAACCCAACGGCTAGTTTGACTGGGCTACCGGCTGGCCGGTGCAGAGCCACCGGCTGGCCGGTGCCTTGGCAGAGGAGGAGAATTCTGGTCCAGGCTCCACCGGCTGGCCGGTGGCAAGACAGTAGCTCACACTGTTTGATCTGGGTGCCACCGGCTGGCCGGTGCTATCACACCGGTTGGCCGGTGGACTGAATTTCAGTCCACTTCTTGATTCTTTCTTGGGCCATTTTCTTGGCAACCTTGTGCCTATCAACACAAACACTTGAAAACAAGTTAGATAAGAAAGAGGGTGATTGTGATCATGAAAATCAAACAACGAGGGGAACGAGATGTACAACAAATAGTTCTCCTTGAAAACATATAAAAGAACAATAAAATACTTTTCAAAACCATTAATTTGAAAAAAATTGAAAACATATATATATGTCTTCAAAACATTTTGAAAATAATTTTCATTTAAAACATTTAAAAGAATTATGAATTGTTTTGAAAACCATTTCATTTAAAATAGTTGGAATACATCTAAATATTTCATGAAAACAAATTATCAAAATATTTTTTCATTGAAAATACATTGAAAAAACATGAAAAATATATAAATAATAGTTGAAAACATTTTTAGAAAACATTTTTTAGAAAGAACACATATTTCTATACGAAGAGAGAGGTATAATCATACATTTTTAGAAACTATTTTTTGATCATTTAATTCCCTAATGGGTGAAAAATGGTACCTCTAAATAGATATATCATGATTAACCTAAGGTTAAAAAATCATAATTGTTCTTTAATTATGTGTCATATGATTTCATCAATGGGAGAAACATCAAAAACAATCTCGATAAATAGTGAGATTGAAGCTAGATACGGCTATAAATTTTGAAACATTGAATCATAATAAAATGGAATGAATAAAATTACATGAAGCTTAAAAATATAATGAATGGAATTATATACATGATATTGAATTTAGAAGTTATTATATAAAACAAATTGAAAAATATAAGGTCATAACCTGACATGTGTCTTAAAAGAAGGAAAATTGAACTAAAATTACTTTAGAGATTTGGTTACTTTTTAAACATAAACACCATTGAAGATATATCATAAAATGGATATCTAAATACAAATAAATTTAAGTATAAGAATCTTTGAAAACAACAATAGGTAGTATACACACCACATAAATTAAATGGGTGGTGAATAAGGCGTGTATCTCATAGAAATTAGAAGTGAGATGAAATTCCCTTACCTTTTGTCTTGTATCTTGTTGTACTCATACAAACATCACATATAATAACATTAAGATCATTATAAAATATTAATGAATAATATACTTATATATAATACCATATATGGTTTTATTAGTACTTTATATTACCTACTTATTATCAATTCCATGTTAAGGTTTTGCTTCGAGTAATATCCCCTTTTTTCACAAGTGTCTTAATTTGTTATATTTTTTCCCTCTTAAATATATTAAAATTAAAATTATTTAAATAATTATATAAATATTATTTATATTCATTATATATTAATTTATAATAAATTATAGAATATATAAATATGAAAAATAATACACCATTCATGGAGATGGCAGGTCATACGTACGCATGAGTGTTGTTTCAACTTTATTTTGAATATTGAAATAATTAATGTAAATGAAATATATGTAAATATATCTATTGTAATTAATTTAGAATAATTTTTTAATATATATTTTATAATTTTACTTAACCAATTATTAATACATTCCATGGAGTGTGTGAATGAATCACATCACTCTTAAGAGGCGGTAGTCCACACTTCCCAAACAGAATTATCATATTTACCCAAAATGTAAATAATGAAGGTATATGTTATAATATATTCACAGAAGAATAAATAAATCATATATATCATATAAAAATTTATTTTCCATAATTATTTCAAACCATGAGAGGTGGTAATGAAAAAACAAACAACATTGTTTCGTGAGGCGGTAGTTCGTCGTACATAAGAACGGTAGGTTCACTACCCATTTGATCGAAGTGTGTGTAAGTGTAGATCATACCCATATCATAATTTCATATCATTATTTTGAGTATATTGAGGATATAATTTATTCTTCGAATAATAATAACTGAGGAAGTGGAGAATTAAAATAAATGGAAAATTATTGAGAAAGGATGTTACCTCTTCTTTGGGCGAAACTTTTCGGTTTTCACCAAAGGGATTCCTTGGTTAGATTTTCTCCTTGAAATAGGATTAAAGGAGAAAGAGAGTCAATTAGTGGAGTTATTTTCTTTGATATTGGATGATATTAAGTGGTTTTATATGTGTAAAGAAGTGGTTGATGTGGTGGAATTTTAATAGGGGATGTAGGGGACAAAAATGGAATTTTAGAAAACATGTTAGGAGCACCCATGCTTTCACCTCCTCAATATAATAATACAATAGATAATGGATGTTTTATGGGAAAATATTTTCATAAAATGGGGTTTTAATAATATTCATGTTCATTTGACCACTTAACATTAAATATTAGTCCTTTTTAAGTTTAATTTTAGCTTAACCTCAATAATTAATTTTAATCGCGTTCACTAATATTTTGGGTCACAAATCAAGTTGATATTATTAGAAAATAACTATTATATTGATTAAAAGAGTATATATCTATTTTTAAAAATTAAATTCATCTTTTTGAAAAAATTATGTTTAATTCTCATCTTACAAACGTGGGGAGAATGCATGTTTTTAATGTGAGAATATTAAAATGTTCATTAATATTTTATATCTAAATTCAATATAAAATTGATTCCAATGAAACAAATTGGTCTAATAGATTTATAATTGATCTACTAATACGAAAAAACAGTCCTTAAATATATTTTATCTATAAAAATAAACTATATTAAAAAGTATTATTGAATTATTTTTTTTATTTTTTACTATTCACCCAAAACTATTGTTTCCCAAAAAAACCCCAAAAAATCACACCAATATAACTTTGACACTATGAATTCATAAATGATGTTTCTTTAATAATATATTTCTAAAAATATCAATAATTAATTATATTATTTGTCATATATCTTTTCTTTTGAAAAAGTTGTATTTCTATAAATATAAAAAATATATCAAAAATTATATGATTTATCATCATGGTGTTTTATTTATATAAAAAAATTATAAGTAATATTTCAATTTTTTATTAATATTCATATTATTATGTTTAAAATCAATTTTATTCCTGTCTTGTATAATTAATTATAATAAAAAATTTGATATTTTGTTCAAACATAGTGTTGCATGTAACACTAGACAAGTAGGTGTTTCATATAATATAAGTTGAGTTAGTGTTTCATGTAGAATGAACATATCATGGGGTATCTTATAATAAAATATTAACCGAGTCTATTGTACAGAAAATGAATAACAATCTATATTCAATGTTAAATGGAATGAAAAATATCAAAAAAGATTAAATTAATTTCAAAAAAAGATAATTAAAAAAATATCATAGTTTCACATTATACCTCCCATAATATGTGTCTCACCCTCAAAGTTAACCTGGTTTATCAACTGTTTAATACCTAAAAATTTTATTCATACAAACCTACATCATAAAAATTAATACTAAAACTTCCATTAAAAAATGTTACAACCATAATGTTTATCCAATGTAACTCATAACTAGGTTTCCTCCAAAGAGAATGTAGCTAGAAAGTGAAAAAAGACATGGAAGATAAGTATATCCATCATTTTCTCATGGAGTGTGATATAGAAAGACCTCCAGATAAAGTTAAGAATCTCAAAGGCATAAATTTTTGATTATCTAAGGGGCTAATTGATTCATTAGAAAAGAATTTAATAGGTTAACTTCTTCATTTTCAAGATTCATTCTATAGTGTTAAAGAATTTTTATGAGAATATATACATAATTGATTCATTAAAATGCCACCCTTTGTTGTGTCTTGAAAAATTTACACTTCGCCTATTTCTCTAAATATGATGTTGATTTTTTTTCCCTGACTCAGAAAAATATAATCAGGATTGTATATTGAATGATATGTCATTCCATATATCCTTATCACAATATAATGGTTAGAATCAGTTTTCCAATATGTATAAATATTCATATGAAGAGATAATACTTTATTCTCTAAAACCTCGTCCAAATTTTAACATAATACATTCCATAAATGGTCAAAATTGTACCACTTAAGAATGATTAAAATACAATAAATTATAAATAGGGTCATTAGATCAACGTAAAATTGATCCCCACTTATATTGCAAAGTATATCTTCGTTGTTAAATTCTAAACATGTGATTATCCTCATCATATATTCTCTTTAAACACTTTAATATCCAAAATTACCGTAAATACATTTCAAAACCATGCATGATTCTTTTTTACAAAGATTACTATATATGTTACTTGAATCCAAGAAGTTGTAAACATTATCCATGAAAACATAGAACACATTTTCAATAAATCATTTATCAGTTCCAAGGTAATCAGTACCATCCAATTGACTTATTCATATCAAACATATATTTATCCAAAAAACATTTTCTTATCATAATGAAGATATTAAGGGTTATCATTCCATTAATCATATGTTTTAATAAGACATAACCATTCCATTAAATCACTTTTTAGTCCGTCATAACCACTCAATGTATTCTTATAAATAATTAACCTAAAATGAACAATACTTATATATTTCACCATTAATATATCATAATTATTGAAAAAATACCTAAACAATTCAATTATTCTACTTAAACATTAATCCATAACAAGGCTACCTTGTCCCATTACATAATACATCTTTCCGTTCCCAATTCATCTATAGTCTCATCATCATCAAGAGATATAACTATTACTCATCCCACATTGTGGATTATATTCCTGATCTCTGCACTTGGGATATCGATTTTCATAATGACCACTCATTACAAACTTAAAAAATTTATCCTTCAAGGTCGTATTAGGGAGGACAACATTTCCATCTTCTAAATTAACCAAACCCTTTATTTTTAAATTTGATGTTACTTTCTTTGTGTCCTACTTTTCCAAAATGGAAACAATATCTTCTTCCTTGAAGACATTCACATATTTGATTCCTTCCAAATTATTGACACAAAATAAACTAAAT
The DNA here is from genome assembly GCA_963277665.1 of Viscum album. Taxonomy (NCBI): domain Eukaryota; kingdom Viridiplantae; phylum Streptophyta; class Magnoliopsida; order Santalales; family Viscaceae; genus Viscum; species Viscum album. Next base: position 193,812,453 of record OY728126.1, read on the forward strand.
ATTATTTCTATTATGGCCTCCATTTCATGAAACCTCAGAAAACTCCTTCATTATCTTCCTTGGTGAGTCTGAGAGCTTATTAAGATATAAATTTTTAATCATGATCCGTGAAAACTTTATAGAAATTCTCACACCATCCATTACTCCTAGGAAAATACCATTTAAATTCTCAGTAACAAATTTTCCATTGCATTCAATGTCATCCCAGTTCTACATGGTTCACTACATTGACTAAACAATAATGCATTGAGTAAGAAAAATTTATCATAGCGAGAAACCACCTAATCATGATAAAACACTTATAAGAAGTATAGATTATAACACCTTCTTTAATCTATGACACCTTTGTTTTATACCAGTGTATTCATAGACAACATAATTTTAAATCATTCATGATGGTTAATGAAGATTTTATGAATTCCCAAATCATATCCCCTAAGACTACCAAACCTGGTTCATATTAAGGCTCGTTGACATGTACCATATTACACTCGAGTCAGGACAAAGACAACTTGTCAGAGTTTTCACTCCAAGGTACATCTATACCATAACCACATCAAACTTATTATATCCAAAGAGGGATTTATTTATAAGAAACCACTCACTCGATCATTTACCAAAATTTCCAGAAATTGTCCTAGACATTAAATAATCCTAACACTTCTTTTTAGAGACATCCCTATATACATAATTAGAAATATACGCAGGGATCTCACAAAATGTTTCTCATTATAGTTTCCAAATTTTGATTGAACCTTCAATCTAATACAATATATTACAACCCATCCTTAAAATACATAGAAAATACATTATTTTTTGTCTAATAATTAATATATTACAAAAATAGATTCCTAGATAACATGTTAGTTTAGTTCCTTTGGGAACATAGAGACCTAAATGTAGGTACATGAGTGAGATAAATTATCTACCACTAGGTTCTATATGACTAGAAAACCTCTTAGAAATATAATAAATAAAATATATCATTATAACCTGGGGAAGGAAATGTAAAATATTAGTGATCTTAGATGCTCATTAGGGATGAACATGGGATATATATAAGGATAAACATGAGAATAAGGGTATGAGAACATGATAAAAAATTTAGAATATCATAATCTACATATCAAAAAATTAATTATCATAGGGTATGAATAATAATTAAATCAAGATCTAAATCCATGAAATAATAACATAGTATTAAGACATGGAATTGTTCCATGCAAAAAAATATCTTATGTCATTACCTATAAGTCAATATAGATTGCAAGAACTTATTCGGGCACATTATGGGGAATACACCTACGAGTCGGGACACACCACCATCCCCAATCGCTATAATTTCCCTATAAGTGATCGGTTTACCCATATTACCATAGTGGATTGTGGTTCCCCATTTTCCAATAGTCGATCAGGTTTCCACATCAACAATCATCATGGTGATTACACATATTGGGAGAGACACACCACCATCCCCAGTCATAGTCAATTCCTTGTAAGGTATTAGGTCTCCAAATCGTCTCATAGTGGATCAAGACTATTGACATGAATCCTATTATTATCTAAAGAATAATAAATCATTACCCAAATCATTTTTGGGTTATATAGGTCCCACCCATCTCAAAATATAATCAATCATACATGTGGCACAAGATAATAAAAAATTCATCATATTATGACCAATAAAAAATATGGGATTAATAAACTTCATATCATAACACATGATATGAAATGGGTTTCACAAAAATGTATTCACAAAATAAAATTTATAAAATTTATGTTTGACAATCCATTCATCAAATAAATTTTTTTAAAATAAAGTGTGTTTCATGAGAAAAAACGCAGTGGATGAGGAACTGGTTATATAACCCAAGAATGAAAAATGATTATCAAAAATATGATTCAATAAAAACATAAACCATTAAAAAAATAATATGAATGGAACCATTGTATCATTTTATAGAAAAGAATTAGTAACAACAATGGATGTTAACTTAGATAGATTTTTCTGGAAAGATCCATTTAAAAATTTTTCTTCCAGAAAAAATAATTTCTTATTTTTAAAAAATGATTTTAGATCATAAATTTTTTTAAAATTATAAATTATTTGGAAATACATTTAAATTATATAATAATAATTGAAATCATTTTGAAATATTTTTCCCTTGATTTTTTAATTAAACGTGAATTTGTTTTAAAACCCATTTATTTGAAAATACTTTGAAAACATATTAAGAAAGAATGAAAATTTTTCGAAAATAATTTTACTTGAAAACATATAAAATTAGTCAGTATTATTTTTTGAAAAAACTATATTTGAAAATAATTTGAATATGTATAAATAAATCATGAATTTATTTTGGAAATCATTTTTATGGAAATATAAAAAAAAGTATGAAAACATTATGAAAAAATAAAAATTAATCCTAAAAAAATTTAAATCCAAATTATAATTGAATATATATTTTAAAATTATTAAGAATAATTGAAAATAATGTTTTGAAAAATGGTTTTTAAATATCACTTACTTCTGACTGAAGAGAGAGTTAATGACAGACTTTCTTAAAAACACTTTCCGAATAATCATATTTACCAAAGAGTATAAAAATAGTACCAATACATGAATATAAAATTAATAAACAAAGGTTATGGGTATAAATCAGTTTCATTGAACTATGGATCATGATATTCCATCAATGAGAGTGTCATCATAAACAATCTCGATAAATAGTGATATTGTAGCTATAAATAATTATAGATTTGGTAACATAAAAAATTAATACACTATAAATAGTAACATTAAATGAATATTTAAATATTATAAAAATAATAATACTAATTATATAAACTTTCAATTTTATTATATAAACCACGTGGAAAAATATAGGTGCATAACATAGCATATGTCTCAAAGAATAGAAATTAAGACAAAATTACTTTAACAATTTGGTAACTTTTGAAACATAAAACCCAAGAAATAATGATAAAATAATAATATACAAATAATAATAATTTTATTTATAATAATATTATAATAAATCCATGGTACGTATGAACATCACATAAAAGAAAAGTGTGGTGAATAAGGCGTGTGTCTTTGAGAAATTAAAAATGTGATGAAATTACCTTACCACATGTCTTGACTCTCTTAGTACTATTACAAAATAGCTATATAATAAATATAGTTTTATTATAAATATTTTAATAAAGCATATTATTTCATTTATAACCATATAAACCTATATTATGTCTTTATATTACCCAGTTATTAACAATATCAAGTTAATGTTTCACTTTGGGTAAAATAATTTTTTTGCATATGATTTTACTTGTATCACTTTTGGTCATTGTAGTTATATCATGACTTACAGAGTTTAAAACCTGATATAAATATCATTTATATTCATTAAATTTGTATTTATAATAATATATATAATATATGAATACAATATGGAATAAACCATTCATGGATATGGTAGGCCATACGTATGCATGAACGATGATTTTTTTTGTCATTAATATTGAATGAAAGAAAGTAATTAAAAGATATGTATCTATATATAGTGTCATTATAGTAAAATTATTATGTCATATATATCATTTAATCTCACTAAACCCTTCTTTATTAATATACACATAGTGTGTGAATGAATCACATCACTTTGAGGAGGCGGTAGTCCACCCACACCCAAAATGAATTATCATTAAAAAACCGAATAATGAAGCTATGTGTTACATAATAATTAATTAAGAATAAATACATAATATATAAAATATATATCATATAAAAGTATATTTTTCATGAAAATTCAAAACCATGAGTGGTGTTAAATGAAAAAACGAACAACATCATTTTGTGAGGCGGTACTTCTCCGTACACAAGATTAAAAAGGTCATTACCTATTAGACGAAAGTGTGTGTAATTGTTGGTAGAACTTGTATAAAAAAATATTATTATATTTAAGATAATGTTTCTAATTTTTAAAAATTTAATAATAAGAATAGATATAGTGGAGAATGAAAGTGAAGGAAATGAGCTTGAGGAAGGTTGTGACCTCTTCTTTAGGTTATTTCTTTTGGTTTACACGAAAGGAATTACATGGTTCACTTTATGACCAAATGGAGTATTCATGGATGAAGGGAGGTATTTGGGAAGTTAGTTAGTATAATATTGGACAAACATTAGTTGTTTTAGTGGTTTGAAAAATGGGGGGAGGTGGTGACCTTTTATAGGGGAGGGAAGGCACACACTTTGCATTTTTAAAAACAATTTAGGTATAACTATTTTTTATCTAAAAAATAAATAAAAACATTAAAAAACCAGAAAATATGGTCAATGGTAGAAATATTTCCATTAAATTTGTGTTGGACAAGTGGATATGTTATTTGGACCCTAAATTACAATGTTATGTCCCTTCTTAAGCCTAATTTTACCTTCATCATTCTAATTAATTTTATTCACTTTCACAAATATTTTTGGAAGAAAATAAGTTGATCTCATTGAATATAAATATTATAATGATTAAAATTATTTATTTACATTTGGTTAAATTAAATTAATATAATTATAAAAATTATGTTTAATGATAATCTCCCAAACGTGGTAAGAATGCATATTTCTAAAGTGAGAATGCTAAAATGTTCATTAAGTTTTTATATCTCAATTTGACTTAAAAATATTACAATGACCCAAATAATATTATAATATTTATTAGTGATCTATTGTGACTTTATAATAAACTTTAAATATAATTTAAATATACAAATAAATGAGATGAAAAAGAAGGTTTGAATTAAAATTCGGTATTTTATACCATTCGTCCCAAAAATGATGTTTCTTAGGTAAATACGAAAAAATCACCCTATGATAGTTTAGATATTACTAATTAAAAATTATTATTGTTTTATATTCTTAAATTTCTAAAAGTGTTTTAAATTAATAGAATTATTGTTCAGATAAGGTTATAAAGAGAAATTCTTTTGAGAAAATAGTATCCAAACATGTAAAGACAATACAAAAAATTACATGTTTTATCATCATTAGGTTTTATCTATATAAAAAAATTATAAATAATATTTAAATATTTTTATTACTATTAATATTATTATCTTTAATGAATATGTTATAACAATCTCAATTAATTATTTATAATAAAAAATGTTGTTTCATAGATACCCAGTGTTGCAAGTAACACAAACAAATGTAGTGTTGCATATACAACATAACAAGTTGGTCTTTATTGTAGAACAAGATTATCACAGGGTGTCTTATAACTAAATCATAACAAGGTTAATTGTTCAATAAAATAATAAAAATCTATATTCATTGTTTTGTGAAATAAAAAATATCAAAAAGATTACATTTATTTGAAAACAATATTTCAAAAAATATAGGGTTTTAGAATATCAATGTAGAAGTGAAGAGAAATAATTATAAAAATACCAAATATCTATAATATTAACCAATAATGAAGAAACACTAGGGTGTACCATAATATGACACTTCAAACAAAAATGTGAAGGGGAATAATATAGCCCAACCAAAAATATTACCCAACTTAAAAAACAGGGAAAGTAAACTACTGAGAGAGCCAGTATTGATCTCTAAAATATTACCGTCATATATAGTTCACATAAATAAATCTCCCAAAACTCCTATGAATTTACTTGTGAATTTTCCATCATCATCATAATACAAGACACATATGGGAAAATCTCATGCAAGGGTGATAATATACATACCTAGTAGGACACCCGAAAGATGCATGGGGGGGGATAAGAAATTCAATAGGGAAATGAAATTTAGATGAATAGTACAAAGCATATAACTAAACCTAATAAATATAATGAGTAAACTCATACAAACATAGGGATTTCAACACAGTGTGTAAATAATTTATAGGTTGAGTCTTCCCACCCATAGATGGGGAGTAAACTCAACCAACCATGAGAAGTTAAACACAGAAAACACATGGAATACACTTCTCATATTCGAAACCCATGGGAGGATAGTAACCAAATCCCAATTCATTGATATATATATATATATATATATTTATATGATCAATCAAAATAAATCCAATCAAGATAGAAAGTGGATCACAATCTTATCGCTCGGGTATGTAAAAGAGTCTCTAATAGTTCCAATAGTCCACAAACAATTCTAAAAATGTATTGCATATTCCTAGAATTAACAATCCAATTCAATCCATTCCTCTTCACTATTCCGTATAGTAATGATTACACAATCTCTTGGTCGAGTACTTATTACCCAGTACAACAGGAGGGTTCCACTTACTCAATTAAAACATTTACCCATCCTAGTAGAAGTGTTCTACATAGAACTTGGTAGAGGACCTATTATCTACCCCACATTGGAGTTCTACTCTTGAATTGCATAGAGGTCTATTTTCCTAGCCCAGTTGAAGGGTTCCACAATAGAATTTTCTAAGTAACCATGACCATCTGAGCTAGAAAGTTCTAGTTGTGTTTTAGGAGAGGACCCTTGCCTGACTCAGTGGGAGGGTTACACTATATAATCCAATCGAGTTACCTTGACTTGTGACAACCTGAGGGGTATACAGTATTCAATAAGGGACCATTACCATACTACCTAGAGGGTTCCACACATAATTCAGTAGAGTACCCATGCACTACCCAGTATGAGGGTTCCACTCTTGATGTTGTTGTGGACCTGTGCCCAACCTAGCTAGAGGGGTCCACTTGGGAGCCTTTAAAGGGACCATTACATAACAATAATGAAGATTACAATATATAAATCATCGAGGACCCATTCCCTTCCAAGTTGAAGGGTTCAAATCAGGATTCGGTAGAGAACCAATTCCCTGCCCAGTTGGAGGGTTCCGCTGTAGAAATATTCGGTGACACTATGAATAACAACCCTGCATTATATTTCACACTGAAACATAATTTATTAAATAAAATATTCACTTGATACAAAATATATGATTGAGAGGTTTAGTTTATTTGGGGATTAGGATCATTAAATAACCTCAAAGAACATAACAATCACCATCCTTATTGAAAACTTCTTTTACATGACCACACACATACCTTCGTACTTAGCATTGCATGGGATAACCTGAGGAGATGAATAAGAAAAAGGCGAGATATAATTCATTGTAAGGGAGTAAACAAGGAATAAAATGAATAATATAGTACATGTAATGAAATATTCATATCAATGGATCGCAAGAGAAACATGAACATAAAGAAATGAAATAGCATGATTATCATAACATGGTAATGTGGAAACAACATTTAACATGATATTAGCATAAGAAAAGGGCCATTGCACATGGAGTGTGAGTAAACCATGATTTCACTAGAATTATCATGATTAAACCCTCATTTCACTTGAGGTATCATTATACTAATCTTTACCGAATTCATTGGAGCGCTATCAGGGCACAACCTTCTTAGTCATTTAATTTCATGCATAAGTGTTCTACATGGATCTAATAACATTTATTCATTAACAATCATAATTTATTCCATGATAAAGGAATGTGATATTAATACATGAAAATATATAATAAAAAATTAAATGTTCATAAATATGAAAATCATTTATAGAGAAATGGGCATGGTATTCAATACACACTGACTTTGACTTGGAAAATCACGGTGCAATTTCGGCAGCATAACGGCCTGACATAAGAATTTATAAAACTGGTTGATGAGAGGGAAGTGGGTGTATCATAATTTTTAAATGAATTTAAAATTATGGGGATCATATAGATACATGTCCAAACATAAGTAATGAAATTTAGATTCATAATAAAAAATAATTTATTAAATGTAAGTGAGGAGAGAGAAATCCCTTACATAATTTTTTCAGGGTAACAAGTGTACTTTGGAGGTATTAATGAAAGAGAAAGGGATCTATCATCATTAAAACATAAGGAGGGAAGTATGATAGGGGTGTGAAATTATACCCCAACATTTTTAATTGATCACAAAAGGCTATAACAACATAATGAAATTTGGACAAAAATGAGAAATGAAGAAATCCCTTACTTGGAAGTGTGATCCCAAAGGCTTAAAAGAGGCTTGAGAGAGGATTAATGGTAGATTTGGTAGCCTTGAGAGGATTATATAGAAATGATAGAATATGTTGTCTTTTAACCTAAGCCTTTGAGTGAAGAGGAAGTGGGAACTTGTGAGGGATTATATAGGAAAAGAGAGAGAATTCTTAATTATTTATGTTATGGCCACCACACATTAAACTAATCAAAACCACAAACTAACCCATGACTTTTTCACATGGGTTTTTGAAAAAGGGGAGTGGAAAACACTATTTTATATGTCCAATGGCCCAAATTTTTATGATATTATTCTTGCTTATGTGGAGATGAGTCACAATCTCAAGGAAATTTATTTAAAATGTTAAAATGTTTTATAATTCTTGGAGGGTCCACTAAAACATTGTAAAATAAATAAAAAAACCTAAAATTACATTTTTGAACGGAAAACATATATTTTCCGAAGATCCAAATTATTTAATTTTATTACATCACTACTGGGTCATTATTATGTCATAAAAAACATTATATATTTAAACAGTATTTAATTTTTACCAAAAATTTTGACCATCTCAGAAAAATATGAATAATTTACCGTTGGATAATTTATAAATTCTGATTCCAAAAATAGTATTCATTTTATATAAATAATTTTCTAAATATTTGATTTTTTACTTTTAAAATAAAAACTGACATTTATCAAAAAATCATGGGTTTTGACAAAAATAACATTCAATCCTTAATAAAAATTACAATTTTATTAATAAAAAATATAAAGTAGTTTATATTTAATAAAAAGTAAATTATTAAAAATATTTTATTAAAATAGTATTTAATTCCAAAAAAATCCATTAATTCATCAAAATAGATTTCTTAACTGAATATTAACTAACAAATTGCTACTTTTTATTTAAAAACTATTTACCAAGTAACAATAATAAAAAGGATGTATATTATATATAGAAAATTATTTTACATAATCATAGTTCTAGGGTATTGTTACATAACACCTTATAACACCCGCAAAAGACTGAAGGGTAATGTGTGTGATGGTGACCGACTCTAAGGGTGGCTCCGATAACATCGCTCGTGTGGTAATCTCTATCAAATTCCACTTCTCTTATAGGATGTCCTGCTTAATATTAATGTGTTGAAGATTTTCCTAGGCTTGGTCAAGATAGAATCCCAATAACGCCACCTCTTTTCTGAGCTTCAACAAATGGGCTTCGTATGGAGCAATTCAACTAGATGAGGCCATCACTTCCTTTTTCCGAGTAAATTGGATTTGTTAAAGCCCTATATTTATATTAATCATGTGGTAACTATTCAAAATCTATATTTTCAATGGGAAAAATTATTAACGGTATTTTAAAATACAAAAACCAAAAACCAAGGAATTTCATTTTTATATAACCATTTTACATAAAAATATATTTAATTGGATCAAGTTGAATTTTCATTAATAAAAGATTGGGTCATTACAATCACCCCCCCTTTCGAAATATTTCCCTCAAAATTTCTTTTTACCACACTAAAATAGATGTGGGTAATAGTGATTCATTATTTCCTCTGATTCCCATGATGCTTCTTCAAACTTTTCATTTCTACACATCACCTTGATGTTGGGCATTGTCTTATTTCATAGAATTTTTCACCTACAATCTAAGATATTCACTAGATTATCTTCATAAGATAATTCATTCACAAATTTTACCACCTATAGTGTTGTGAAAAAATCCCTCAAGGTAACAGTGCATCATTTTTCGGTTTGATTGTGTTTGTTGACAAAGCATGTTTCCATGGAGAATTTTCAAGTTCCAGAGAAGTTTTTGACAATCTATGTTGACAAAGAATGATGAAAAAGGACTAGACAATATAGAGGCGGTACAAAAGAGTAGTACTAGGTGGAACCGTTTTCCAGGGTTTGCGAAATTTTTGGGGTCCAAAATATGGAGTTTGGTGAGCATCGCAAAAAGTGGATATATTTGACGATGACATTTAAATATGGAAGAGGCATGAATTTCGTGATGATAGGATTCATAGTTTGGAGTTCACGAAGATAGAAAAATGTTTACAGTGATGCTTCATGATTACGTCAAGCTTTGCGAACAGCAGAGGATGAAGTTCATCGCGGCATGGAAGGGTTTTACGAGGGAGCTTCGCAACAAAGGCGCAAAGTGAATGACAGGATGCTCCATAATTACGATGAGATCCACAATCCAAAAATTTCCACGGTGCTTCACGATTTTGAGAGAATTTTGGGGGGAACTTCGATGCTTCGTGATTTGAGATGATGTGGCATTAACTTCACATGGGAGATTCGAGGGTCAGTGGAATCTCCTATAAAAAGACCTCGACCCCCTCGAGCGAAACATAGAGTATTTGCAAAGAAAATATTTTTCTCTCATTTTTCAAAGGTAGTTCATGAATGCTGTGTGATTCGCGAAAGAAGTTTAATGGTGGCTAATCTAGATCTGCGGACGTTGCGAGCTCTGCGTTGGCTTAGTGATGACATGAGATTCACGGGAGTGATTCGCGAGAGTGCTTTGCGAAAAAGAAGGAGCTTCGTGAAGGCTTGTTTGAGCTACGTGAAATTGGGAGCCTCGTGAAGTAGGGTGCATTGAGAAGGTGTTTCCAAAGTGAGCTTCCCGGTCTTTAGGGGTAAAGGGTTATTCAACATTGGATGGACTTTGAACTTCAATAGAACATCTACATACTGTGGAGGATGCATTCAATAGTGATAATGAAGAGACCTACATGTCTATAAACATTGAGTGGATCTTCTGAAGAAGCCATGAGCTCACTTTAGTTGAGAGAGTACTGTGTTCTCAAATTGTGAGTGGTTGTAAACCAGAAGGGACATCGAGTCCACTTCAAACTTTTAAACAACAGTGCGCTTATAGTGGAATTGGTACATCAGCACACTTCTGGTGTATGCTCCTTGGACGTATCCCAGTGAGGGTAAACCAAGTAAAAATCGTTGTGTCATGTGCATGATTTATGTTTTATTCATACTCTGTGTCGAGAAGTTGAGAGAAGAGGGTTTTGTCTAACAACAAAATAAGATCAAAAGGGGCAGTTGTTTTAATATGTCATACCCTGATTCACCCCCCTCTCAGGGTATCTAGCCTAGTGGACCTTAAAAATTGGTATCAAATGGTAGGTTGATATCAATGTTTCTCTCTGAAATGGAGGTCACTAATCATTAAGGGATTCCAATCTTCAAAGGGAACAATTTTCCCCTATGGAAGAATCGGATGCAACACTACTTTCGATCTTTGGGAAAGGATGTGTTTATAGCCGCAATGCATGGTATCACAACTGATATTAATAGCGGTGCATTATTAAAATCTGAGTGAAGAGAATTGGATGCTGACGCAAAATGAATCATTGCTTTGGGAGGAGCCCTATTTAATGCTATATACACCAAGGTGATGTCATGAAAGACATCATATGATATGTGGGAAAAGTTATTTAACATATATGAAGGAGATACAAAGGTCAGAGAAGCGAAGTTGAAATTATTATGGAACAACTATAAAGATCAAAGAACGAACCTGAATGAGTCTGTTGATTGATTCTTTGACAGGGTAAATGTTGTTGTGGAAGATATGCGTGGTCTGGGAGTAGTCATTGAATACATAAAGATCGTAAACTGCATCTTGAGGAAACTTCCACCTCGATTCAATCCGAAGGTTTTAATACTGAAAGATAAAGATCCAAAAGAGCTAACATTGGATAATTTGCACAGTACCATGGTTTCATATGAAATGTGAAATGATGATAATGAGGCTGTGGAAAAGGGTAAATCTAAAGAAGTGGCATTAAAGGTCATTAAGAAGATCACCATTGAAGATTTTCAGGAAGAAGAAGAGACAGATGAGGTGATGTCATTCGTTTCCTCAAACCTTCATAGAGGAAAAGGAAATTTTAAAAGGAAACTTCCACTAGCCTGTTTTCGATGTGGAAAGGTTTGTCATCTTGCAGTAACGTGTCCCAAAATGTTCCAAGAAGATGATGATGTCGAACAAGTCAAAATTCCCAAGAAGAAGTCATTATCCTATGGGAAAGGCAAGAAACAGTTCAAGAGAAATTTCTCTAAGAATAAAAATATCCTTCCAAAATAATGAGACAGTTCGAATATCTCTGAGGCATAGGAGGTTGAAGAGATAGAGAACTGCAATGATCGTGGAGAAAATGATATGGTGGTAGTTTTTGGTAGTTCTTAGGAGAATAACGAAACTGATGGTAATGATGAAGAAGAAGAAGTTGATGGAATAATAGATATGAAAGCTGATTTTGAGTCTTCTTTTGAGGAAATAGATGTTTAGAGAGACAAAATAAATACATCTAACAACGTTGTTCGTGATTCCAAACTCTATATGCAGCAGTAGGAAGAAGAGAAGTTTGAGTTGATGGATGAAATTGAGAAACTCAAGCTATCAAAACCAGATAAGTCAGAATCAGTTAGTGAGTATAAAATCAAGATTGAAGAATAAAAAGGGGAGATTGATGGCTTGAAAACACAAGGAACGATCCCGTCAAGTGTATCGAAGAGCTTAAATAGGAAGTTGTCGGTCTACGGGGAAAAGCTAAAGACCAGGAAAAACCTTTGATTCCCAACACATTCTTGAGAAATCAGTTCATTCCTCAAAGTAAAAGGATGAAACAGGAGCCTAGTAGTTCAGTAGGAAAGAAACAACAATTGGGCTCAAACATTAATGCTGATTCAGGGTTTGATCAAAAACAAAAATCTAGGAAAATTGAAGTTAGATCACAAGCACCCATCCTAAGATTGAAGGTTGATTTGGACACAAAATAGAATCTAAATATTCAAAGATCCCAAGGGGAAAACCGTAGTGCAAAAGTAACATGACGTAATGCACCTTATATCAGGTGTTATTGTTGTGGAAAGATGGGATATTAACAGTATGTGTGTTCCATAGCCAATAGATATCAAAGGGAACAAGAACAAATGTGGTACCCAAATAGAGAACGGTTCTCTAGAACATATTTAGAAGGACACTATTTTTGGAGTGGAGGATTTGGGAACATGGATAGGTACTGCGCTTCGACCATACTGAGGAATGTACCAAAGCAGAATAAAAATGTTCACAAGAAGCAGATAAATAAACCAACAGGTGAGTTTAAAATGAAAAATAGATTTACAGCTTTGCAAGATGAAGTTGGTCCATCATACTATGAGAAATAACAGAAGTCTCAATCCATGCCGAGTGTGATGGAAAAAATATGGACCAAAAAGTACAAGGATGAGAAGGTCGTGCTGGAAGAAATCGCCCTTAAAGAATCTGATCGCTCTGGTGTGTGGATCCTAGATAGTGGTTGCACATCTAACATGACAGGTAATAAGTTTCTTGTTATAGGCATAAAATATGATAAATAAGGAGTTTTATTGTTTGGAAATGATGAAGCCCTGAAAATTATTGGGACAGGAAAGTCCAAGTTTGGGGGCAAAGAGATAAGACATGGTGATGTCTTAGTAGTAGAAGGCCCCAGTCATAAATTTCTTAGCGTCAATCAACTATGTGACTCAAGAAATTATATAAGGTTTACTAAGAATATTTGTGTCTTCAAAAGAAGAAATGGGGATGTAGTTCTACAGGTAAAAATATCAAATGGAAATCTCTACCTGGTACGTGGAGAAGGAGATATGTGTTTTCTATCCAAAGAGGAAGAAAACAAGTTGTGGAATAAACAACTTGGTTATCTTTTCCAATCATCCCTAGAAGTTCTCGTGATGTGTGATGCATCAAGAGACCTCCCTAAGTTGTCACGTGATTGTATTCACACATGCAATTCATTCCAACAAGGGAAGCTTATTAGAAAGACATATAAGGAAAAGGAAAAAAAGTCAACAAGAGTGCTTGAATTGGTGCATGCTTATGTTTGTGGTCCTATCAGACCAAGAGAAATTGACAAAAAGAGGTACTATGTTCTTTTCATTGATGAGTATAGAAGAATGGAATGGGTATTTGTTATTTACCATAAGTCAGACGTATTCAACTACTTAAAATAGTACCGAAGGGAGTGTGAAAGGATTCTTGGATAGAAACTTTTGAAGATTTGTATTGTCAATGGTTTGGAATTCACAAATAGTCGGGTGGAATGCTATCTCAAGAAACATGGGATAAGGCATCGAGTTTCCTCAGTAAGAACTCCCCAATAGAATGGAGTGGTTGATTGTAGGAATCAGATCATCAATAACATGGCCTGAATGATGCTCATTGAAAAAGACCTTTGAGTGAAATTTTGGAAGGATATAGTTTTCACATCGGTCTACATTTCTAACAGGGCTTTGTTGGGTCCGAAGGAAGGAAAGACTCCATACGAGATGTGGAATGGAAAGAATCCAATGATGAAATAATTTTGAATATTTGGAAGTAAGTGCTTTATCCTCAACAAGGAAAACCATAGGAAATATGAGTCACGAGGAGATAAAGGGATATTCCTTGGATACTAAAGAAAAAGTAAGGCATATAAACGCTTTAATATAAGGCTAGGAAAAGTAGTTGAGAGCATTGATGTCACTATATTAGAGAATGGAGACATCATTCAACAATGCAATGAACAATTTCTTGATGATATTGATGGGGAAGAAAGCAACGCTGGGGGAGCATAAGTGGATGATGTTGATTCAGATGAAGATACTGATGATGAGAATGAGGAAGTAAAATCTGTATCTTCACAAAAGCCAAGTAGTCGAGATGAAATTGATAGGAAGAATATCATTGATGATCAGTCAGCTCCAGTTCAGACAAGATGAATGAAATCACTACAGCAGACATATTTAATATCACAGGATGAGCTGAAATGCATCACTGATGCAGCTGAATACGGAAATTGGATTAAGGAAATGAATGAAGAGCTAGATCAGATTGAGAAGAATCAGATGTGGGTGATTGTTTTGAGGCCCGCAGATAAGAATTTCATCAGGACTAAATGGTTATATCGCAAAAAGATGAATGAAGATGGCACAATGATTCGGAAGAAAGAATGACTAGTGTGCAAGGGGTAATCCTAGATAGTGGGAATAGATTTTGATGAAACATTTTCACCGGTTGTGAAACTAGAGACAATCAGAATATTTTTAGGCATAACAGTGCAAAGAAAGTTCAAAGTGTTCCAGATGGATGTCAAATATTCATTTCTCAATGGGATCTAGAAGATGAGGTGTACATTGAGAATCCAGATGTTTTTATCATTCATAAATATTAGAATAAAGTTTTTCAGTTGAAGAATGCACTATATGGGTTGAAACAAGCACCAAGAGCCTGATACACAAGGCTAGATCAGTATTTGAAGAAGCTTGGATTTCAACATAGTGGAGTTGATTACAATCTATACTTCAACAACAACAATAATCAAAGGATTATGGTGCTGGTTTATGTCGATGACATAATATTTGGTGGTTCAAATGAATCTTAGTGAAAACAGTTTTCTGAATTCATTAAAAGTAAGATAGAAATGTCCATGATTGGTGAGCTGGCATTTTTTCTTGGTCTACAGGTGACACAGGGAAGGAATGGAACACTCATATCTCAATCTAAATATTCTAAAGTGGTTTTCAAAATATTTGGAATGGAAAATTCCATGGATATGAAGACTCTAATTGCTACCAGGATGAAATTATCGAAAGATGATAATTGCAAAGCAGTTAATATCACAGAATACAGAAAGATTATTGGGAGTTTATTATACCTGACAGTGATGAGACCTGATATTGATTTCTCCACCTACCAAGCATCTCGATATCAAAGAAATACCAAGGAAAGCCACATGCTTGAACTAAAAAGATTACATGGGTATATAAAGGGCACAATGGACTTTGTCTTGTTGTAAAATGAAAAATATAAGAGAGAGTTATTGGGATATACTGATGCAGATTGGGCAGTTCAGCGGATGACAGGAAATCAACGTCAGGAGGTGCATTCTATCTTGGTGGACTATGTATTTCTTGGCTAAGAAAAAAGCAATATTTCATCTCATTAAGAACCGCATAAGCTGAGTATATTGCAGCCACTCAAGAATGCACACAATTATTGTGGATAAAGCAACAACTTGATGATATGGGAGTTGAAGTGAGGTCTCCGATCAAAATCTAGTGCGATAACTCCAGTGCTATCAATATCAGAAAAAATACAGTCCATCACTCTAGGACAAAGAACATTGAGATAAAATATCATTTTATCAAGGAGAATGTTGAGCAGGGGATCATGAAGTTGAATTATGTGCCTACATAAATATAGGTTTCAGACATTATGATGAAGGCCATACCTAAGGAAGCTTTTGAGAGGCATCGACTGGCTCTAGGTGACCAGTCAAATCCCCAGACCTGAAAAAGTGTTGTTGTGGGTACCCCCTCTCCCCGAGGTATTGTGTGTTTTTCTCTAATGCGCTAAGCTGTGTTCTATCCAATTTTGCAAACCACAAGGGGTGAACTTTGGTTTTGTTGACAATGGGGGAGAAATAGTGACTCTTGAAGGGGGAGAAACTACGGCTAATGAAGGGAGAAAATGTCTTTGTCAAAGACACAGGGAGAATCTGATAGGTGGATCAGTGAGATAGGGGGAGAGAAATGATATAGGGGGAGTAAGAGTTTTAAATATGAAGATCCTAGAAGTGATCGATCAAAGAGTAGATATCATGACAGTTGAGGATCATGATAAAAGGAGAAAAATTATGTTGGAAAGGTGTGAGAAGGTTTCCAGTTATCAACAATTGGTATTAGTGTGGTTTAATAATTGGTATCATTTTAGAAATTGGTATCAGTTTGGAATCAACAATTGGTGTTTTACATGAAGTGATTCATTGATGAACTTCTCATACTCCTCTTCTTTCTCACGCCAAGCATTGCTCATGTGGGATTAGAGTACATGTTAAGTGAATCCTTGAATGCTATCAGAATCGAATGATGCAAATGGTAGTAGCGGATGGAAGGAGCTTCAGAGAGGTATCAACGTGAAGAAAATCATTCTATGAAGAGTTCAAAACAAACCCAAAGGGGAAGATTGTTGGGGGAAAATACCTCAAGGAAACATTGCATCATTTGTGGGTTTGAATGTGTTTATTGACAAATCAGGTTTCCATGGAGAATTGTCGAGTTCCAGAGAAGTTGATGACAATCCATTTTGACAAAGAATGATGACATAGTAAATGATTATCTGGAGGTGGTATAAAAACAGCAGTACAAGGTAGCACTATTTTCCAATGTTTGCGAAATTTTTGGGGTCCAAAATTTGGAGTTTGGTGATAATCGTGAAAAGTGGATATCTGTGACGATCACTTTTAATGAGGTAGAGGCATGAATTTTGAGAAGATATGATTCATGTTTTGGAGTTTTCGATGACCATAAGAATGTTGATGGTGATGCTACATGATTACATCAAGCTTCACGAATAGAAGAGGTTGAAGTGCATCGCGGTGGTGATAGGCTTTTCCAGGGAGCTTGGCAATGAAGGTGTGAAGTGAATGATGTAATGCTTTGCGATTTCGATGAGCTCCGTGATCATAAAATTTTTGTGGTGCTTCACGATTTTGAGAGAATTTTGGCAGGATCTTTGGAGCTTCGCAATTTTAGATGATGTGGTGTTGACTTCACGTGGAAGATTCTAGGGTTAGTGGGATAGCCTATAAATAGACCTCGACCCCCTCAAGCAAAGCAGTGAGAATTTTCAGAGAAAATATTTTGCTCTCATTTTGCGAATGTAGTTCACGAAGGAATTGTACTTCACGAAATAAGTTCTTAGAGGCAGCTAATCTAGCTCAGCAAACATTGTGAGCTCCACGTTGGCTCAGTGAGCTTCACGAGGGATGTTGCTCCATGAAGACATGAGCTTCGAGAGAGTGCTTTGCGATAGTGTTTCATGAAAAGGCCAAAGCTTCACAAAGTATTTTTGAGCTTCATGAAATTGGGAGCCTCGTGAAGTAGGGTGCTTTACGAAGGTGTTTCCAAAGTGAGTTTCCCGGTGTTCAGAGGTAAAGGGGTATTAATCAGTGGATGAACATTGAAATTCAATAGAGAATCTATATACAGTGGAGGATGCATTCATTAGTTTTAATGAAGAGACCTAGATTTCTATAAACTGTGAGTGGATCTTCTGAAGAATTAGTGAGCTCAGTTCAGTTGAGAGAGCAGTGAGTTCTTGAATTGTGAGTGATTGTAAACCATGTGGGACAGTGATTACAATTTGAACATGTAAACAACAGTGCGCTTATAGTTGAATTTTTTACATCGGCACACTGCTGGTGTATGCTCCTTGGACGTAGCCCAGTGAGGGTGAAACAAATAAAAATTGTTGTGTCCTTTCCATGCTTTATATTTTATTCATACTCTGCATCGGGAAAAAGAGAGAAGAGGGTTTTTTCTAACATAAAAACAGTATCAAAAGGGGTAGTTATTTTAATCTGGCATACGCTAATTCACCCCCCCTCTCAGGGTATAAATCCTAGTGGACCTAACATATAGATTGAGTACATATGATGGGTTAGGTAAGTACTTCCTCAAGAGTGATACATGGAATATATCATGTACTTGAGATAGGTTTTCTAGGAGTTCTAGTCGATTGACCATTGCACCAATGTGATCTAGGATCACAAAAGGGCCTATATACCGTTGATTAAGCTTTCCCTTCTTCCAAAATCTCAGAAATCTCTTCCATGGTGATATGTGGAGGAATACAATGTCTCCCACATCAAAATCCAGGTCTCATAGATGATTATCATCATAACTCATTTGCCGACTATGAGCAGCTTTAATGTGATACTAGATGAGATTAACCTTCTATTTCATTTCATAGAAAATTTCTAGACCTATGAGTTTTCGTTCCCCAACTACATCCCAACATGTCGATGCTCTACACCTCTTCCCGTATAGGTATTCAAAAGGATCCATTTGTATGCTTACATGGAACCTGTTGTTATAAGAGAAATCAACCAGAGGAAGATGTTGATCACATCATCCTTTGAAGTCCTTCGAGCATGCTTCCAACATTCCCTAAAGTGTTTGGATAAACCACTCAGACTGGCCATCTGTTTGAGGATGATAAGCTATACCGAAGTTCAGCTCAGTATTTAGAGGATGTTGGAGACTATTCAAAAAAATATTAGTGAATGTTTGATCTCAATTAGATACAATAGATAGCGGAACTCAATGTATCTTTACCACATATCTGATGTATATCCGCGCTACTTGATCTAATTAGAAATCCTCTCGAATTGAAATAAAGTGTGTCATCTTTGTTAGATGATCCACAATGACCCAGATAACATTTTTCCTTCTGATGTCTTTTGAAGTTCAGTGAAAATGTCCATGGTGTTGTTCTCCAATTTCCTTACATGTATGGGTAATGGCTATATCATCCCCTTAGAATTCTACCTCTCAGCCTTCATTTGATGACATTCTTGGAACTTTGATGTATACTTAGAAATATCTTTCTTCATTTCAGCTCACCAATAATGATCTTAGAGATCTCGATACATTTTTTTTTCTTGGGTGGATGGTGAAATTTGAACTATTTGCATCTTGAATAATTTCTTTCTTCAGCTCCGAAATTGATGGAACACATAGTCTTTTCCCAAATATCAAAATTCCTTGTCCATTGACATTTAATTCCAAGGATTTCCCTTTTTTGATAGTTTATACCTCTTTTGTATTCCCACATAATCCTTTTGGACATCCTTTAACCTTTCCAAAAGAGATGGTTGAGAAATATTTGTGAAAGTGTTGATTATGTTCTCCTATTTATGATTCCCATGTCCATTATCATCAAATATAAGAATATTGTATCATTTTCAATTCTCATCAATGATATAATTGTTGGGTCCATTCTACATATAGCATCTTCCACCGTTTTTATTTCCCCATGGTAATAATGGATTGAGAATTCATAGACATTGATCAGCTCTAACCATCTTTGTTGGTGCATGCTAAACTCTTTCTGTGTGAGTATATACTTGATGATTTTTGGCCCCATATATATTTCAAACTTCCCCCCAGAGAGGTAATGTCTCCAAATTTTCAATGTGAAGATTACAAAAACCAACTATAGATCAAGTGTTGGATAGGTTGTTATCATGAATGTTCAATTACCTTGAATCATAGGCTATGAAATTGTAATTTTTCATCAACACACAACACGTTCCCTTCTTTGAAGCATCACTAAATACCCCAAAAATTTCTCCACTTGTGGATAATGTTAGAACAGGTATAGTGATAAGCCTCCCTTTGAAATCCGAGAATCCCTCTTCAATTTCATCACAATAAGAAAAACCAACTCCCTTCCGAGTTAGCTTGGTCAGAGGGTTTGGAAATTGTGATAAATTTCTCAAAAATCGGCAATAATATCCAGCTAACCCTAGGAAGTTACGGATATCCATTACTGATGTCTGCCTTGTCCATCCATCAATTGCAGTTGTTTTGGAGGTATCCAAAGATATCCCATTGCATCAGATGATATAACACAAGACTGAGACATCCTTCAAACATAACTCACACTTGCTGTACTTTTTATAGAGCTTATTATTTCTCAAGGTCTGTAGTACATTTCAAGGAGTATCCTCATGCTCTAATTTATTTTTGGAGTATATTAGAATATCGCCTATAATGACTACCAAATATTGGACTAGTTAATCTCTAAATAATCTACTCATCAAGGATATGAAATTTTTTGGAACATCAGTGAGTTTGAAAGGAATCACTATGATTTTCATAGTTCCCATACCTAGTACGAAAAGTAGTGATGGGGATATCACACCTTCCTCACCCTTACTTGGTTATATCCCGACCATAAATCCATCTTTTAAATGTATTGTGCTTGGAGTAGCTGATCAAACAATCCATCGATCTGTGGAAGAGGATGCTTTTTCATTATCATGATTTTGTTGAGATCACTATAATCAATGCAAAGGCACCTTGACCCATCATTCTTCTTAACAAAGAGGACTGATGCACCCCATGGTGAAGCACATGGGTGTATAAACCCTTTATCCATATTATTTTTTTGTTGTTTCTTCAAATCCTTAAGCTCCACAATAGCCATTATATATGGATTCTTGGATATTGGAAACGACTGAAGTATAAGTTCAATTGATAATTCAACATCTCTTCTAGGAGGAAGATGAGACAGTTCTTCAGGAAACACTTCAACAAATTCCCTCACAATAGGAATGTTTTTAAGGATGGTTGTTTCCTTAGACTCAATAATGGGAGCCAGATATGCATGATCATAGGGTAGTAATATCCATTCTTGAGAAGATGGTTCTAAACAAGATTCATCTTACTCCTTTCAATTGTATAGAATCAGGGGTCAATTCACCATATGGATACTGATTTCCCTCTCATGGTAATTTATGTTGGCCCTATATAAGGAAAGAAAATCTAGGCCAAGAATTGCATACAATTACACAAGAGGGAGTATGAAGTGGTTCCCCGAGAAGTTCAATCCACAAATTATGATAGGGTAGGAGTTATATTCATGGTATGAAATGAATTCCCCATTTTTCATACTCACCAACATCTTCAATTCCATGATTTGTGGTGGTGTGGGGATTGTTTTACTATGTATTTTGGATATAAAAGAATGAGTTGAACCAAAATATAGAAATATGTTAACTATTATTAAATGGTTAACTAGTGTACCAAAAAAACTAAGTTGTTCGAGTTCACTTTGTGGGAGTGATGAAAAATTCTTTCACTTGCTACCTTGGAGGTTGTTAGTTGCCTCTGAAAACCCATGTTTTAGGGAAATGGTTTGCAAAGTGCCATGGTTCTTTGCAGTTGAAGAAATGGAAAATTCATTGATAGTCAAACTGAGAATTCTACTACTCCTTTGTATCCACATGATTCTCTTGTCGTCAATTAATATCTAGGTTCTCTTATCTTCTATAGCTAAACCATTTCCTCATCCCCTTCAAGAAATTTCTAGGGTGCTTCTTTCCACCCCTTTCGAAAGTGGTGTGATGGATTTTCATAGTACCATTGGATTTATCCATCAGACCTCAAAAATTATGCTACACCTTAGACTTCATTTCCCATGATACCGCTGAGATTCTCCAATCTCCATTTGGACCGAGAGTGCACATTGGAAAATTTCCCCATAGCTCTTAAAGACACAGATCCCTAGGGATTTCCGTAGGCTAGGTTTAATCAAACCAAAGAAGCGGTCAACCTTCCATTCGGGGGCGACAACAAAGTCGAAGGCATATCGTGCTAGTCTTGTGAAGTTTTTCTTGTACACTCTGATGGATTCTTCATATTGTTTCTTGAGGGCATGGAAGTCTCGTTCCATATTAAGTCTGAGGGTGTGAGGAAAATATTTGTGAAAAAAAATTCCATAAATTCTTCCATTCCAATTCCTCAATCTCTTCCACATGATTTTTATTATTGATCAGTTTCCACCATTGATTAGATTCTCCATCCAAAATAGGGGAATCTAGAAGAAACTTCTTTTTTTTTGGAACATTTAAGGGTTGATAAGATCTTTTCAATGGAGTTGATCCATTGTTCAATGATTAAGAGATCATAAGATCCATTAAAATTAGGAGACTTTTAGATCATGAAGCACTAAATTGTGAATTTTTCATTATAGGGGGGGGGTTGAATGTTCTTCTTGACCCATGTTTCTATTTTAAATTTTAGTTAACTAAGAGTTTATCATGATAAAGTTCATGATTCCCACTCCCATTAGATTAGGAACATTGTTTGAATAGTCATCACATTGATCTTCAAATAGGTTGTTTTCCCGAGTCCTCCTATTACTGGACATTTGCTGGAATAAAAGGAATTTTAGGGGTACCACATTACAGGTAATCCAGAGTCAAAAAACAGATTGCATATAAATTACTTTTAATTCCATAACTTATGAATTTATAGGCTTCAATCTATGTTATCCATGATCTACCTCCCAAAAAATATTCTTAGTGGACTTTTTTTAATTCCATTAATAATGGTTTATAGTTAGCTTAAAAATTTACCAAAGCATATCCCATAGGAGTGTCATAACCAAGAGTGAATCAAGACCTGTTTTTTTGCACCACTTCCCATTTGAGTCTAGCTCAAAGTGGTGTTTTCAGGTTTTACCACTACATACATCCATGCCAGAGCTGCCTCTACCAGCTTATATCATAACGGAGATGTATTTTCTTGATAAAACACTAACTCAATACTCACAAAAATTTGGGGATGTTTTTAAAATACAATGTCTTATCTTGAATGCTTTCACTAGGGTTTCTAATCCAAATCCCAAAAATAACTAAACCTTTCATCTGACAAAAACTATAACAACAATTCTATTTACTTAACACTTAAACATAATTTATTACACAAAATATTCAATTCATATATCATAAAATATTGATAGGTATAGTGTCTTTGGGGGTTATGACCATTTCATAACATCTCAGAACATAAACCCCAACATCATTATTTAAAACATCTTTTACATGACCAAACACATTTGTTCATACTTAGCATTGTGTTTGATAACCAAAGGATATGCATAAGAAATGGGTGAGATATAAAGCCCAGTAATTGAGTAAACAAGGAATATAATGTACAATATAGTACATGTTTGGAAATAGGCAAATCAATGGTGTAAAAGAGAAAAATGAACATAAAGTCATGACATATAATGATTATCATAACATGGAAATGTGGCAACAACATTTAACATTATATTAGCATGAGCCAAGGCCCATTGAACATGGAGAATTAGTAAAACCTCATTGAACTTTAATTATCATGTGTAAACCCTAATTTCACTTGACTTATCATGAAACCAATCTTTACCCAATGCATTGGATCACTATCCTGATGCACCCTTGATAGTCATTTCATTTCATGCATAAGTGTTCCACATGGATCATATAACATGGATTAATTAAATATCATAATTTATTACATGATAAATTAATGTGGAATTACTACATGAAATATTATAATCAATATTTAAATGTCCACAATGGTGAATACCCTTCATAGATAAATGGAAATGGTATTCAATACACAATGAATTTGTCTTGGAAAATCACCATGTAATTTTGGCAGCGTAACGGCGTGACATAAGACTTCATAAAATTGGTTGATGAGGGAGAAATGGGTGTATCATAATATTTATATAAAATTGGAATTAAGTGGGACATATAGATACATTTTCCAACATAATTAATGGAATTTATATTCATAATACTAAATAATTTCTTGAATGTAAATGTGGAGAGAGAAATCCCTTATGGAATTTTTTCATGGTAATGGGTGTACTTGGGAGGTATTAATGAGAGAGAAAGGGGTATCTCATTATTAAAACATAATGAGGGATGTATGGGGAGGTGAAAAATAATACCCAAACATTTTTAATTGAAAAAAGGGTATAACAACATAAAGAAATTTATACAAAAATGTTAAAGGAATAAATCCCTTACTTGAAAGTGTAATCCCAAAGGCATGGGAGAGGCTTGAGAGAGAAGTCATGGGAAATTTCGGTTACTTGGGAGGATTATAGAGAGAGGTGGGAAGATTTTGGTTTAGCTCCAAATGAATTTAGTGAAAATTATGTGGGATCTTGGGTGGGTTTATATAGGAAAAGGGAGGTAATTCTTTATTATTTTGGTTTTTCCCACAACACATTAAACAAATCATTACCTCCAACCAACCCATGGTTTTTACCTTGATATTTTCCAAAGGGGTGTGTAGAAAATTATTTTATAATGCTAATGGATGAACCTCTTAAAATATTACGCTTGCTTATGTGGAGGTGAATCACACTCTTAAGGAAATCAATTTAAAATGTAAAAATGTTTTATATGTCATGGGGGTGGGGTCCAGTAAATCATTGTAAAATAAATAAAACAAACCTAAAATCAAATTATTTTAATGAAAAAACATATATTTTCCAAACATACCATTTATTTTATTTTATTACTTTACTATTGGTGCAATATGATGTCATAAAACACATAATATATTTAAATGGTATTCAGTTTTCGCCCAAAAATATGTACGGCTCAAAAAATTATGAAAAATTAACCATTTTATAATTTCGACATCCGGATTAAAAAAATATTATTTTTATCTAAATAATTTCTAAATATGTGAATTTTTATTTTTAAAATAAAAATTGACATTTACTGAAAATAAATGGGTTTTAACAAAAATAGCTTTCAATCCTTAATAAAAATTACAATTGTATTCATAAAAATTATACGCTCATTTATATTTAATAAAAATTAATTTAGTAATAATATTTTATCAAAATATTATTTAATTCAATACAATCCATTAATTCAAAAAAATAGATTTCTTAATTGAATATTAACTAAAAAATGATATTTTGGTATAAAAACTATTTACCAAGTAACAATAATAAAACAAATTTATGTTATCTATATAAATATATTGTACATAATCATAGTGCTAGGTTATTCTTTCATAAACCCTTATAAAAACCACCTAAGACCAAAGGGAAAGGTGTGCAATGGTGAAATACTCTTGGGGTGGCTCAGATAAAATCACTCGAGTGGTAATCTCTATCAACTTCCATATATCATCTAGGCAGTTCCTTTTGAGCTTAAAATTTTGAAGCTTGGCTTCGGATTGGTCAAATGTGAAGCCGAATGACGCCACCTCCTTTCTGAGATCTGACAAATGCACTTCGTATGGAGGAATTACACTATATGAGGCCGTCACTTCCTTTTTATGAGTAATTTTTATTTGTTAAAGCCCAATATTTATACTAATCATGTGATCACTGTTCAAGAGAAATATTAGAAATGATAACAATTCTTTACAGTATTTTTAAATCAAAAAATATAATATTAAGGAAGTTCATATTTTATATAAAAATTTCACATAGTAAGACATTTAATTTTATCAAGAGTCATTTTCATTAATAAAAGATTATGTCATTACACTGTGTGATCACTACTATCATTGAGCATATATAAACCGTGAATCTTTCCTAGAACATACAACATCCTATCACAAAATCCACAGCTACGGGAACCATCACATTGAATGTAGAAAAATACTCAGTATAGGATACTCAAGAGACAAAATATGATTCAATAGGAAGGATAAAAATATTATTGGTGTTTCCTCAAAAGAATAAAGGGGGTACACTGCCTGTGAGGGGACCCACATGGCATGTGGTCCCACCCCACCACCTAGATGTGTCCCAAGAGGCATAGATATCCCCATCCGTGGAGTAGTACATAGCGTGTAGAGGACATACATGATGTGTCCATTATAATTGAGGTCCCAACCATGTTCATGTCCATATTCGGGTATCTAAACCTTTTCCATGTAAATTACCCAATATCATTGTACTTCAGTAGATAGGGGCCTCTTATAACGTGGCTCTGCCCATGTGCTCTAGTCATGTTCGTGTACTTGGGAACATGGTGTGTGCCTCGCTGTGTGCTCCATCACATGAATCATCTACATATGGAAGGGGTTAAACACCTTCTAGTGAGTATACATGGCATTCCATTCTTATGAAATCTCTAAGACCTACCCATTACTTCCAAGGCTTGACACATCATGTGTTCTTCAAACTAGATGGCACATAGTGATACTTTTTCTAGATTTTATTGTCCACAATCAATGATCCAATCAATCCATTTTGCATCAATTATTGCCTTTATTCCTCTATAAAATTGTGGATCTAACCAAATCTTTCCATTTACATCCATCCAATGGATGGAAATATGATTCTGTCGACAATGGGGTTTCACTCTACCCATTGTACACCATATATCCTTACAAACTATACTATTTGATCTGTAGTCATCAAAACAAACATCCATGACCAAAAAAATCTCATATATTTCCTTTTTCCATCTATCAATGCCTCTTTTATCATTCCATTATTATTTGAATGGTCTGATCATGTTCTGTACTGACTGGTAATGTTGAACTGGGAAAAGGGGGTCCTACTGGAGAAGAACATGATGCAATTGAGGTGTGTAGAACACAAAAAAATTAACCATCATTGACCAAGAGTTCCTATCCAATGATCAAGAATATGAATATCTAAGTTAAAAAATAATAATAAACAATTAAAATTCCAATACATTGGTTCATGCTCAAGACAAGATTGGCGTAGATCATAGAAGAAGATTGATATGCTCAATCAATTTAATCAAAAAAGGAATAAAACAAAAATTTATGAGCCCTGCCTATATATTGGATTCTTCCCTAAAAATAACATTCCCAACAATGAATGAAAAATTATTTTCATTTGATTCATCTCAATCTGATACAATCCATAGTTTTTTCATCCTTTGAGGTGATCTACCAAAGATGTTATGGACTCTTCCAAGGGTTTATGGGGGTAAGACTAGTGGATTCTCCAGGGAAGTATTTATATTGAAATTTAATTAGGTAAAATGAATAAACAAATTAATTTAATTTAACTAATTTACCAACTTATCATACCAACAATGGGAGAGATATTTGAACACCCAGTGTGGACCTATTTTAGGTCACGTCTATGGTAAAAATGACGTTACATACTCAACTGTGATAGATTATTTTGGAGTGAAGATTCTATTTTCTATTTATTCCAATTGATTTAATTAATTGAACAAGTTCAATATAAAATATATTTTTTGTTTTTATAAAATTAATGATGGGAACACTAGGCTTTGAAATCTAATGACATCTCAATACCTAGCTATTGAAATATATGTAGAAATATTTTAATGTCTTACAAAGAAAATACAAAGTCTATACACCTTTTTTTAAGCAGGTGGATGGATAGATAAGGTTATGCATAGATTATCGGATTTTTAACCTTTCAATAGTTATTAATGGGCATCCCATCAAAAATATCAATAACTTATTTGATAAAATTATGGGAACTCATGAATTCTATTAGGTTTTTTTGAGATCATGTTATCACCAGAATAGGGTTAGACAATAATAACACATCACATATAATTTATTTTCTAGTACATTATATATAATAATTCTTTATGCCACTCGGTATAATAAATTTATCAGAAGTATTCATGATAATGATAAATGGATATTACATCCATAACTATAAATTTTTAGGTTTTATTTTATTGATGGTATTATCATGCAATCCATCTTAATGAGGGGGAACATGTTATATTTAAATATCAACTTATTTATACTTCAATAGCACTAATTATATTCTAAAATCCAAAAGTTTCACTTCTATATTGATCATATTTATTTCATGCTGAGCATAATATCGTTGGATGGTGTACAAGTTGACATTGAAAATGATAGAGTATTTGTTTTTTGGGTTTGACCTAATTTTTTTATAATTGTATTTTTGGGGTTTTATTGATTATTAAAAAAGGCTTATTCGAGACTTAGCCAATTTTCTCACATCGATATAAATCATGTCAAATAATGGTGTGATGTTCAATTTGTCTGATTCTTGTGAGAGTTCATTTCATGTGTTTAAGGCATAGAATGCAAGAAATATAATACTAAACATACCATGTCTTAGTACGGACTATAACTTATACTATGATGTATCATGGTTCAGGATCATAGTTTATACAATCCATAAGAGCATAATATACATTTTCTCATAGTGGGGCCCAAACCATCAACAATGATGGTGGTTTAAGTATTTTTAGTCATTATTTAGATTGATAATATACACCAGGAAAGTGTAATGATGTTTTACACATTTTTAACTTTAAGAGACATACACATGTAGTCTTGTAGTACAAGATTGAGTGAGATATGAGGAATCTCTTTGTTGAGATACATCTTGACATTCATGAATACTTGGGATGTGTGACACATACGTCCATATCTATCACATAATAATTCATTATAATGATGAAGAATATTAGGTCTTATGAATCATGTTTTTTTGTTGTGATAGACTATGTACATATGTTGGGGATCCACAACTAAACTAGTGTCTCTATAAAAAGAGAATCCTTTATGTTTGAGGTCGTTTAATTGCCTCATGAGTATTTCTGAGGAGATAAAGATGGGCTAACAGGAAAGAAGATGGGTGGTACAACCGGGTTTATCTAATATGTGTACATACATATGTAGATGGTACTAGTTTCTACGGATAAAGAGATAAGTAGTCAGTTTTTCCTCATAGTTCTTCACTTTTCTGTATGTGAATACCAATAACTAGAGACCCTCTAGTATTCTAAATCCACTACTAATTTCTTAGTGTAAATCAATGTACATGACCTTGGATTTTATAATTAGGTTATCAAGGATTCCCTAAGTCATTGATGCATTATGGATAATCATCGGCTGGTTGTCTAAAGTAACTAAATTCCAACCAATAATAAGGTCAACTTCAAATGATTGTCTAATAAATAATTATATTTACCATAAAAAGTGTTTGGAGAAGATGCCATATTTTATTTTTTTTATATATGGATACTAGATTTGGGACATGTTTCTAGAATTCACTATTGAATGATCTTAGCATGATGGAACATTTCAGTAAAATCTATTATCTATGAATATATTTACCATATTATCTTACTATTTAGATCTTTTAGGATATTATGAAAGAATACATCCTAGAATTTGGTTGTTTCTCAGTTTACCATTTCGCCCTGTTTGATTTTTCATATAGCAATATCTACCATAATTTAATATAGACTATTCTATTTGAAGTTTTATATGGATTGCCTTGTCATTATCCATTTTTAAGAAGCTAGTGATTATATGATTCTCAGTGTGTGAGGATATCATATATATATGTGTGTTCATTAGAGATTGTTTAGAGGGTCGGTCTTGTGGAATACATATTATCTCTCCTTAGAATTTATGTGTTATGACAGATGTATTCTATGTATCACATTTTTTGTGGTACTACTGCTTCCCATATCCCAAAATTGATACTAATTATGTTGATATTGAGGTTGATATAACTCTTGATATGACTTCCGTCCATGTGGTTATTCTAAATGGTATTAATAGGTGTTTAAAAATGATTCTTCTAGTGTTGGTAGCGTGGAAGAACATTCACATTCAAGAGGATACATAGGATCAAGAATATGATATATAAGATCAATTTCTATTATTACGCAATGATGTAACCTGGGAAAATTAAAAATATAGGTCAAGTATTAACTACTATACAGTGTGGATATTGTAAATTCACAGAAAACATTATGGTAAAGAAATTCCTAAAATTTTGTTAATCCTTGTATTTTCCATTTTCCTATTTATGTTTGGAATAAAGAAGAAAATTTTAGGTGGTTAAAAGAGTGTTTCAGGGTTTTGAGGCCCATGGTTATGAAAATAGATATTTCATGTTGCACACATTGTTAACTCTCAATTAGTGAAAACTATGCACCCATCCTTGTGGAAGGAAAAATGTCGGCAACATGGGTCTTCAAAAAATGAAGGACTCATGGGGAAACCTTATCTAGACTTTGTTAAATTTTATATAATGTTTTCATGGTTAGATTTATTTCTACCAAACTATGATGGTAATTTTGTATGGTGTGGTTTCTAAAAAAGTGTGGACCACATGGCCGGTGCATCGCTTGTAAAACTATGCATCCATATTTTTTGGTTAGACCAACTCTTAAGATTTTAGAATTTATAGAAAATATACTCTTCATTTGAAAAAACTAAACATACATTCTATATTTAAAAAGATGAATGGATCACCTTGCATGAATTATTCATCCTTCCCTCATTTTTCATGTATATTTATTAATCAATGCTAGTTGGAATCAAGTGTCATCAATTCTCATGGTTAGATTGAGGTAATTATAACCCTCCATATTATGTATTTATATGAATATCTTATTATTTTATATTTTTATGTCATTTTCATCAATTATTTTCCCAATTAAAGTATTTTCATCAGTTTTTATGTTATTTTATTTCTTCCCAATTAAGTGGAAAATATTGGATGAGTAGTCTTCTTTGAACCCAATGTATGTGTTCTTGAACTATTCCATAATATACCCCAAATTGTATTAGGGGTATTCATGTAAGGTAATACCAATCTCTTATATGCTAAACAAAAAATACAATAAAGTTTTATAATTGTTTAATTATTTGGATTAATCTCTTCTCATGTCCTAAATAGCCCATTGATGAGTGTTGAGAATAGATTATAGGCAACGATGCTAGGAGAGATTGACGATGGATAAGAGTGGGATTTAAATAGGTCAACTAAGGTGGTTTTATAAAAATGAAATTGTTTTATGAATGAAAACAGATATTTAGGACACACCCATGATATGGTAGTAGTACCTATCACGTGTGGTAAGTGAATTAACAGATGACATAAGGATTCATTAGAATGATCCTTGAATAAGAATTTAATAATATGGTAATGGGAT
Organism: Viscum album; assembly: GCA_963277665.1. Classification (NCBI taxonomy): domain Eukaryota; kingdom Viridiplantae; phylum Streptophyta; class Magnoliopsida; order Santalales; family Viscaceae; genus Viscum; species Viscum album. The sequence continues at coordinate 193,843,835 of OY728126.1, forward strand.
ACCTTATATTACCTCCTTGAATCTAGTTTTATGCCTATAGACATATGATTCCTTAGTCACAAACCATTGATATGGATTTATATATATGGATGTAGAAAGTCTTAGAGTTTACATTATTCTATAGACATGATTCCACAGATTTACTCCTTGGATATATATTCCTTATTATTTATAGGATTCCTTGTATATATTCCTTGTATTTATCCATATAGTTGAAAATTTAGTATGTTCAAAGTCCTATAGTACTAGAAAATATAGGTATGATCGGTCTGGGTGCTATAAGGTCCGATGGAGGGTTATTTATTATGTTTACATTATTTTTTAATCATATAAGGAAGAACTATTTCCTAAAGTTGATGAATTTATAGACACCATTGGTACTAAGCTACCTATTCATACTAACAACATGAGAATACTACCATTGGTCCCCAAGTAGACTCCATGGTTATAGGATATGTGATTATAATGCACCATATATCCAAGGTTTTATGATTTTTGTGAAAATTATAAGGGATGTTACAACATTAAGACTCAGTACAAGTTTTTTTTGAGTTACATGATTTATTATTTTGTCAATTATTTTTTATATTAGTGTTTATGATCCCAACAAAGAGGATTTGTTTTAGTATCTATGAGATTTATTTACTTTGATATAGCTTAATTTTGATATCTCATTGGTAATGTGTATTTATTATCTCATTATATGATTTTTTTTAATTTATTTACATATATATATATATATTATATTGAAATTTGGTTCACTATATTTTCACTCAATGATTATTGTAATGTCTTCCCACAGTCCAAAAAATCATCACTGCTAGCTGGAAGCCTCAAGCAGACACAGATGTACAGATGAGGTTATATGACACCTCTATTATTGAATCTTATGTGTGGAAATTGGTAGAGGGAACATCACATATTCAATAAATTTGGTAGATAATATTTATCGATATGAAAATGATTTATAAAGATAATGGCAAGACACATACTGACAATACTCATCATGCATCTTCAGAAACTATTAATATCACACACAGATATATATATATATATATAGAAAAAATAATTTAACACTTGTGATATATTAGTTCAAGTCATTATTTTGAGGGAGAATTCAAATGTTGATCAAAATAAAATTAATAAAGAATGGACTAATTACATCAACGATGAGAAATATTTCAATTAAATATTCGTATTATTATTGTAAATTTTATAATATATCAACTATATTATAACCATTATTGATTTCATTGACCCCTCATATCTATATCCATACATTTTTCGATATGATTTTTCATCAGAAATTAACTCACAACCATCATTATGACTCTTTATTAAAATTTTTATTATAGTCCATGTACACCAAATGTACAATTTATCTCTATTTGTTATTTTATAATACCCCACATGTTTGAATCTTTTAATTTTAATTTTTTTTGTTTTAACACCCAATAAACCATTATTTTTACAATAAAAATCTATATTAACCAAAAAATAGTTTTTTAAAACAATAAACACTGTATAAATTACTAATTTCCAAAAAAATAAAATTCTGATTACATCATTAAGAAAAACCATTCTGATAGAACTATCGAATTGCCTCAAAATAATCAGTGATATTACAAAAACAATGGTATTCTTACTCATTAAAATATTCCATCCATTAAAAAAATCTATACAATTCGATTAATCAATTCCAAAATCAGTTTAAATAACAGAGAGAATATCAATTTTCAAGAAACAACCATTAAACATATCATGTAAACTCTTAAATATTTATGTTCAATTTAAATAATGTACCTTAAATATTTAAAATAATTGGCCATTAAAATGACATTTAACATTATCCATATAAATTTTAAAAAACTTGATTATAAATTTATCATATAAGAAACCATGTAAAATCACAATACAGTAAATTTTTTTTCTAAAAAATTTAAAATCATATATTAAAAGTTAGAAAATAAATTATAATAAAAAATTTCAATTAAATGAAATAAATAAATATATTCAAATCATTAATTTGATATTACCAAAACAACTAATTCATAATCTTAAACATAATTTTCAATCCATACGAATTGGTTCTGGAATGTCATTTAAATAACATGAAAAACCTCCTAAAAATGACATAAAACAAAAATATTGTTGGAAATTAAAAATTTATGTATGAAGAAGAAATAATTAAAATAATTATCAGAAAACTTACATTAAAATAAGAAAGTACATAATTTTATGGTGAAAATATTTCTTTAAATCCAATGTCCATCTTCAATTCAATACCCTAACATCCATTCTCCTCAATTGTTAGAAAAAAATAATACTGAACTGAATGTCAATTTATTGAAATATTAATATAATTTACAATAAATATTATATTTCTTGAAACTAGGAAAAAATCCAAATATAAAAATTTTAAAAGAAATTTTAATTAACTAATGAAAGATCAAATCGATTCAAATTTTCTCCCTTTGTTCATTCCATGTTTACTTAAATGGCCCTTGTACATTCATTGTGCCTTTTCATATATTAAATTTTAAATTAGGGAGTGTAGTAGTTTTTTTATGAATCAATTAAATTTATATCAAAATATTTTTTTAACAAAATTCATGGTGGTTTATATTTAAATTATTTAAAAAAACCATTAGGAATTTTCAACATAATAATATATTAAAACTATCCCACAATGTTTTATAGAATATTTCATATTGGTGTTGATGTTACGGTGATCCTATCTATCATATATAGAAACATTGGATATAGAGAATTTTTTTTAGAAAGAAAACTCCCCCTAGATTTTTGGAAGGTGTTTTCTTATAATTGTGAGAACCAGGATTTAGGTTTTTTGTCTAACAATAATCATTTCATATTGTGAAAAAATTATAATAATTATTAATTTTATTGTCATAAAATCTCTCTTTTAAAATCACACTTTATTAGTTGTTTTTTCATTGATAAATGACTATATTATGATAATTGTTTTAAATAAATGATGAGTTTTTTTCTATATATTTTATGATTATATTTATTGAAAATACTATATTTTCAATAGTTATACAGTTTGTAATCTAATAGGATTTATGATTTGAAAATAACTTATTTTACATATTTGTTGGTAGAATACATACTAACATTTTAGAGGTCATAGAAAATTATATGTTAAAGGATATATATACCATTTTATAAAACTAGAACCAATAAACTTATATGGAAAATAAATATTTAAATATTCTTCCAAAATATTATACAGTTATTAATTGTATAATTCCACATTAAACCATGAATAATTATATAATATTAAATCTTTTCATGTAAAGTAATAATGGATACATCAAAATAATTCCATTAATGAAAAGGAACATGATTTTTTTTAAAAATAGTTATTAAATGAGAAATATTCCACTTTAAATTATATTTAATGTGATTTAAAAGTAAATAACTCTTTTCCCAGAAGTAAATTGCTACATAAAAAATTTAAAATGTATTTTTTCAAAAATAAAAAATTTTATTCGATGATTATTTCTATTAAATTAATTTTGGAATATGATAAGAAAAATCAATATGCCTTAATCAAATAATATGTAAATTGATTAGTTATTATTAGAAATTTATTAATTAATATTATCATTTTCATGTATAAAATTTATTCGTTTGAGATTGAAAACATTTTATAAATAATCTTATGTGTTTAAATCAATTTATATATGAATTTATTTGATAATAAGTCACTAGATAGTTACGGGATTGTATAATTTATCGTATTTTAAATTGCCAGTGGGTGAATATATTTGAAATGGTATCATAAATGAGTTCTATAATAAATGTGACTATTGAAAAATTAGTTTTAATGACCAATGAAGTAAAAAATGTAAAAGTTTCATAGATTTTAAGATATTTAATGAGAGGAAATTATTAAGGATCATTACTAATTTTCATTCTTATATAAAATTATTTAATGGATAGAAATTATGTCATATTTGTATTCTTATATGGTCACACATGTTACTTTAAAATACATATAACAACTTAAGATAAGGAATATAACATTTTATGTTCTATATGGTTACAAATCCTTAGTCCAGTTATTAAATTAGTACATATTTGACATTTTTATTAACACTTTTACAATTTTATTGTAATTTTTAACAATTTTAGTATTCATATTTTTAATATATTTCAATTTTGTATAAAATCTAACCATATAATAAAAAACTAACTTGTCAATTATAATATTAAATATGTAGTTAATATTTAATGATGATAAAAGTCAATTATTTCAATTTCATATGTTTTAATTAGGACATAAGTAATTTTATATTTTCTTCATTATTTGCTACCAAATATTTTAACATATGTTTTTAATATATTATATTTTATCAAATCATATTTTAATATTATATATTTTGTTTTATTTTAAAATAATTCATATTTTTATTGATATATTTTTTGATAATTTGTATATATTTTAGTTTAAATGAATTTTAATAATTTAAATGTTCTTATTATATTATGTTATTTGTGTAAATTTTATATATCATCTATAATTTTTATTTTAATATAACATACCACATGTTTAATTTTAGGTCAATGTTGAATTGTTTATATTGAAATTTATTTTGACATTATAAACCCTATTTTCTTTATGTTGATATTACATAAATAGTAATAATTTTATTTAATTTCATTTTTATTATTCATATGATGATATCAGGCTACAAAATAGGATTCTCCATGGAGAAGAAGACTAAGACAGTAACTGATCCTGCTAGAATGAGGTTCGAATAGGCATAGTTAATTGATTTTAGGGTTGATGCAGTGGAAATAGGTTATTAAGAGAGTAGTAATCTGAAATATTTAAAACATATTCTTAATTAAATTATGAAATTACATTTTTTAATAAAAAATCTAATTGAAGTGTAAGTTATCTACCATGGAAATGGTTTATTGAAAATTATAATTTTGAAATAAATTTTAAATTATTTACATGTCATTGAGTTTCTTACTATTATTTTGTAAAATAATATATTCTTGCATATGTTGAACAATTTCTTTGATCAAATTTATTTAGGCTTTCATTTGTCATATTCTATAACTAATAATTTTTTTTTAAAATTTCATTATAAAGATAACAATAAATACATGATTCATAATCAGATTGTATTAAGATTGACACTAATCAAATATAAAACATAAAACATGATTATTTTGAATTTATAATTACAACTTAAATGAATCACATAATAATAAATTGAAATGACCTTTTTTTATTCATTCTTATTTAGCACCCTACAAAACCAAAATATTTTCAAAACATAAAAAATTCATTTAACAATCATTATTCACTCAACCCGATCCATGAGTAATTTGAAATTGGTAAATTAGAATTATAAATTTGTAAAAACTTATTATATTAATTTTTTAGGTGAAATTTAGTAAAACTATTTACAACAATAAATTTCAAAATTATTGTGCGTGATTGAAAATAGTTTTAAAGAGTTTTGTAAATATTCTTCTTAAAAAACACCCTTAAATCGAAAAAATATAACAAATTGTAGAAATATAAAAACATAAAATACATAATACATAAAAACATAAAATTATTAAAATTTTCTATCAATAGTCACAAAATAAATAAGAAAATTGATAAAAAAAATTTATAATAAAAAGATTCATTTTTTAATTTAACTAAAATCATAAAAGAATTATACTCCTAAATTTTTTTTATTTAATGTTTTTTAATAAAAAATTTGTAATATGTTGTTTTTTACTAAAAAATATTTCTATAGGATTTTTATGAGGAAAAGTATTGATTGTATTTTTTTAATATTCTAGTTTTTTAACAATGAATATGGTTGTCTTATAATTAATTTTTGGTATTTATTTATTTTTTGGTAAGAACATAGTATATAAATCATTTGAATAGTTAGAGTTAGTGATTTCTTGAATATGAATCATAATTACAATGAGATGAAATAAATTTATTATAAAATTGTTAAAACATGCAACTATAAATAGAAAACAACAAATAAATAAAAATAATCATCTTTTAGTCTTACTAAAAAAATATAATGACAGCTACTCAAAAAGATGAGAAAATACTCAAGGGGATGGCTTCTTTTTTTATAACATAATATTTTCAATCCTATAATATCATTTAGATGTAACATTTTAATTATGACCTATAATAATTAATCTATTTGAAAATTTAATGAATTATTAGGGAACGATATTTATATGCAGATAAAAATGATTCATATAATTTCATCTATAATGAAACCACATATAGTGAATGAGGATTTAAAAATATTATATTCTTCCCCAATTATAATTAAATATTATAGAATACAATTATTTTTTGTATACCCTTGGTCTCCCTTACATGTTCGAGGGAATGTTGTAAATATTTTCTTGAAAATATTTTCCAAACATTTTTATAGTTGCTTCTAGGAATAAAATTAGTTGAATAATTAAATTTTATAATGAAAAAATTTATAATTTTCATAAAACATTCAAAAAGTTATTATCCTCAATAAATAATCATCTAATATAAAAAACCATCATATTTAATAAAACTCTAGAATTTATTTCTGTATGGAAGTGGCTAATGTACTTTTAATGATCTCATTTTTCTTTAGCCCATTTGTTGTGTGGAAATCTCATGGTAGTTGGAGTAGTTCCATAAGTGTTTCGAAAGTTATAGGATTGAAGTTGTGAGAAAATTTGTATTTAAGGATGGGCATATAGTTTAAACCTTGTTACCTCTAATCATAATCCCAACCATGAGAAAGGGAAAATTTCTGGCGCACTATTCCTCAAATCATATTGAGAATAAAGGGAAACTATATGAAACCTATAATAAGTTGTATAAATTATTCACACAAACTATAATGAACTATCCTAATGCGCTCTGAACCAACGCCCAAACAAAATACCATTGGTACCAAATGAAATTCCAAATCCTCACATGTTATAATCATTTTTATATTCATCAAGGAACCACATTGGGATTTATTTCAACCATATATTTTAGTTAAATGATAGTTGATCATTTTAAAATAACCCAACAAAGATCGTCTACTCATTGGAAATCTACGGAAAATCAAATTTACATAACCAAATAAAAAACTAAATGATTCGTAAAAAAAAATTGATCCAACTCATTTGTATCAAAATAAAAAAAAATAATACAAAATAAATATGCAAAAGGGAACAATAAAAGAGATTAAACATCAAAAAAATAATGGTCATTTTGGTTGATGAATCAATAATATATTTAAAGAACAAATTAACCAAATATATCATGTTCCTCCTTGAAACCAAAAATATATCCCCACATCCCATCTCACTCGTCATCACATTAGTATGATATCTAATCTGAAACAAATCATGAAACCTATATAAAGCATAATAACTCCATTCACACACACTCAAACACAACAGTGTGTATACAATGCATGGAATACTAAGTCTTATATGATATCATGATGGATTCATGAGAATTTACATAATTTATCTATTAAAAATTTCATGTTGAAATAACATATAAAATTTGGTTTTGTATTTAAAAAAAAATAAAAGATGTAGAAAAAATAATAATTAAAAGTATAAAGATGAAAACATTTTTATTTAATGAATACAGAATGACACAACTTTTGAATCCCAAAATATAAAACATATATTTGTTGAAAAAAACTTCTTTTTAATTCATTTTGATGATTTTAAAGAAAACACATCCTCAAATCATTTTTATTTCTGTAATTTGAATACATTTTTTAATACCCACTTTCAATATACACCCAACAAAAAATAATATAATTATAATAAAAATTGGAAAACAATATCAAATAGTAATTTAGAAGAAAAAAATAAACATCGATAGTTTAACTATATAAAATAATAAGGGAATACAAGGGAACACAAAAGGGAAATATACTATATAGAACGACCAATAAAAAAGAAAATATCAAAGGATGCACTATATGTAACAGTTTTTGATGATCCAAATGACTCAAAAATATCAAGAACTAATAGATAGTATATTTCACTTTTATAATAACAAAACCATCTAAAAGTCACCTACTATCCTCTTCCGAATGAAACCACACAATTATCCCATATCCAAGCACAAATAGTGGTACCCTAGCATCATATCTATCGAATAGGTAAGTAATTTTCATGATGACCTTCATATATGAATTTTTTCCCATGAATATACAACCATTGAGGTGTAAAAACAATCAAGAATAATTACAAAAATAAAAAAGTAGAAATGTCTTAGCCCTCACCGAAACACCCCAACACAAACAAAAAATCCATCACATTATTCATCACATAAAAATAAAAACCTACAATTATTTAAAAAACTATATAATGGTAACCAATGATGATCTCAAGAGTAGTGAATAATTTTTATTATTCCCATGGTCCATCATTTGTAATCTTCCCCTAGATGTTGAGTCCTTTCCTTTTCATAAAATTAATATCCTTTAAAAATAATATTGAACTCTTTGGAAGAGAGAAATAAAATTTAAATCTAAAATAATTATTTTATACTTGTCCCTTTCCCTTGAAAATCGAATTTAATGTTTAGGGACCTCATATTATGTAACACCCTATGATTTTGAAGTAATAACATCATGCATTATAGAGTAAATGAAACAAAAATACCAATAATATAATACAATGTAACACCCCGATAACTTCGAAGATATCAATTTTTAAATAAAGATAATCTCTTAGAAATCTCGAAATGGATGCAATATCCCATTTAAATGAAACATGATTCTATATTAAAATATCATTATTTAAAAAGGGTTTTTATAACCTAGCCTTTATATTGGAGGGTATGAATAAAAATTACTAAAATACGAAAATTATATGGTTTAAAAATATATAAATTAAATTAAATGAATATATATTTATTATAAATAACATAACAACTTTCTTAATGAAAGATAAATTGTTTATGAAAAGAAATATTTTACCTAAAAGGAAGCTTAATCACGCTTTTCTCAATTAATTTAATATTATTTTCAAAAACTTTTAGAATATTTATTTTGATAAATAAACTTTAATTATATATATATAAATGTGAAAATTATATTTGGTTGAATGTTTAACAAATTTCTAAAAAATTAATGTTTCAAATAAATAGAGAAAATACAGAAGTTTATTGAAAAATACCTTTTTTAAAATTATTTAAAAAGTTAAATTATTTTTTATATTTTTACTGTGAAATTATTTTATTCTAATTAAAATTTAAAAAATTTTGTTCATTATAATTAGTTTCATGCTGAATAATTTTATAAAACTGTTTTAAACTTTTGAATGGTTTTCTTTGAAAAAGACATTTTTCGACGTGTTTGTGGGTCTAATTTTAAATATCTTCTTCATATTATATGAATTGAATATTTTTATGGATTCCATATCCTGAATCACAATAATTTATATTATATATCAAGTTAAACTTCATTTTTTTCACATAATTAATTGTGATGACATAAATAGATAATTACAACGGTTGAGATGAAATTGAGTTTACCAGTGGTTAAAATAAGAATAGAAATGTTGAAAATGAATTAAATCATTTGAAAGCCCATTTTATTGAAATATTTATTCATTATATACTCTATTTTTTAAAAATTCACCATATTTGAAGATTTTTAAATTTTAACAACACGGTTACACTTTAATCTTTTCAAAAATTCCATGTCTGTTCTCTCCACAACATATAATTAGAATCCCCTATCCTTTCTACATCACACTTACAAAACCATTAGGTTCATTGAATAACAAACCTAATTAAATTTTATAACCTTTACTAATATCCTATAGTCATTGGATTTATTATAAATCCAACATAGGATGACTTCTTTGGAAATCCTAATGAGGTTGTCCCAAGTGGAGGGAACCCTATTAAATGAGCACTATTATATTATTTCTTCATCTACCTCATTCAAATCATATTAAATCCCGATATTTTAATTAAAATAGTATATAAAATATTATTATGTTTTATTATTTAAATTTATATTCAAAAATTCCTCACTTCTTACATAAAGATTCAAATAAAACTGTTGATCATGTTTATGACAGATTATCGCCTCACAACCCGATGATGTTCATTTTCTATCAAAACAAATCCCAGTTGGATTTAAATATGTATATAACATGTTTTTATTATATTTATTAATTTAATATACCTTATTTGGTTTTAAATTTTCATCTAACTTCTTACATTATATCCAATTAGAAAATAATAACCTCTCTCTTTTTTACGGAGGACTACCACCTCAAAAATCAATGTGACATGTTTGTTACATTTACTTTTTTAATTGTATGGTAATAATAAAATATTAAATTAATATATAATGAAATTTTAAAATAAATTTATATGTGGAGTTATAATATCACATACATCTTCTTATTATCAATTTCATGGTTGATACAATAACATTTATCGTTTTTACAATAGACTACCGCCTCGAGAAGCGATGCGACTCAATTTTACCTAATTATTTACAAGTAATGAAATTAGTGTAAATTTAATTAATACATGTGATATATAAGACATTATAATTATCCCATAAATTGTGATATATTATTTACCTTTCTTTCATTTCTTCTGGAAAGATAAATGAAAAAAATAGTCATGTGTACGTTTTTTCCTACCATCTTTATGATTGATAAAATCTAATATGTATTTATAATATTTATAGATTAACATTTATAAAAATATAATGAAAAAAATATTACATTTGTATAATGTTTTAAATTATTTATATGATGTAATCATGATTAATGTAAAAGTTCCAAAATTACCGCATCCAAAACATATGTGTAAATAGATGAAACTATCCCTTAAAAAAAATTATAAAAATGTATTGTTAATAAGTAGGCCATAAGAGACTATAAGTAAATTAAATATGGTAAAAAATATATGAGTATGGTTATTTAATATATTTTTAATAGACTTATAAGTATTATACATGAGTTTTTTACACATATTATGGAGGTTTAAAATGAATTAGTGGTTTATGTCTCGGTTTTACATCCCAAACACATATTCCATATTTTCCAATAATTTTTATGTGGTGTATATACTACCCCTATGATATTTTATATCGTTAATTTATAATTATTCATGTAATTTAATGTTTAATTTTATGTAATTTTAATTTTAGGGAATATTTTTCAAAAGTTACCAATGTGAAAAAATTTATTTCACAATCATATCATTATTTGGGATTGTTTATAGTCAGGGATATCATGGGGGAATTAATTTTTTTTTCTATCATAGAAAAAATAAAATTTTATATTTCCTATTTATTCCTTAAAATTTAAATTTATAGTACAATTTTTATATAGTTTTTCACCAAAAATGTTGAGAAAAATGTTTCTATTCAAATATGACATTATTTCTCTCTTAGTCAAAAACCCATTTTCTTCCAAAATAATTATATATCAATTTTTTTAAATAAATAAATTAATTTTATACATGTGTTTAAAGAAAGTAATTTTTACACATTATTTAAATTTTAAAAATTGATTTAAAATGAATCATTAATTCATTTTCCAGACATGGATCATTTGGATTTTGTCAAAAATATAAAAGTAATTATATTTTTAACATGTATAACATGAATTTAATTTAATAAATTTGAGAAAAATCATGGTTTAAGAATATTATTCTATTTGTTTAATAGGTTATTTTAAATTTAATTTTTTTAAAATAATTCTTCAGACATTTAATTTTTAAAAAAATTTGAAATTGAAAATTTTATTTCCCTCAAGAATATTTTTAGTGACATTATTATAGTATTTTTAATAATCAACGGTATCAACAATTTATTTAACATATGATAAATTAGGGAGAAGTTATAGTGATATAAATATAATTTATTTGGATGGTTTATGAATATATTTAATGAGGATGCATAATTTTATTAACATTTATCATATTACTCTAGATTTTTTATGATATTTCTTATTTTATTAGTGTAAATATTAAATTTTATAATTTTAGTTGTTCAATATGAATGTTTATATTGATTATGTTTCAATCCATTCATATAAGTAATTAATTAGAAATATTATGTAATGTTTATGTCATGATTATAGATATCCCCTCGATTCATGGACAAGTATTATAATTAAAAACACCTAGCCAAATTTAATGGATTATTTAAAATTGATACAAACTGTCTCAGGAATTGTCTAGAAATCATGTTTTAGATGTTTGAATTTATGATGCACCAAGTTACGAGATAATTTTTCTTGATTTCCATGTGATTATAATATGATTTGAAATGTCATTTTTTTAATTTTCCAATTTCATATGATTATTTATATGCCTTTTTATCCATTATTCAGGTCATATTATTATCATGTTATTTTTTAAATGGAATATCTTTTTGTTATTTACCCTTATATATTAATTATGATTTTGTATTTCTTATATGTTCTATTATATTCTTTCCCTTTCTAAGAATATGTGATCACCCCATCCTTATGAAATATTTTACTTAGGATACCATGAATTGTTTTCTGATTAATATGAAAGGTTATACTAAGGAGAATAATGGTGTTCATATAGGTACCTTGATAATTTGATTTATAAAATCATTGATTGAGGAATATAACATTATGTTTAAATTTTTGTATAAGTATATATATGGGATAGAATCATAATGTTTTTTACTGTAGAGATTATATGGTTTAACAAGAAGTAAATCCATATAAGGAAAAAATAATAGATTTAGTTCTTCAACTTATGTACCTAGGGGTAATATAATTGAAAAATAAAAGTAAGGATTGACTCGAGAAATACCTACTCTAAAACAATGGGCATATATTCACACATATACTGAAAATACTTGTGGTTATTATTCATTTAATTCAAATTTTAATTATAATCCACTATGAAAGATTCAAATAAATATTTATGATTTGGAATATTTCTCAATTAATACATGTTTCTAATTATGAAATTTTAATTTCATAAATATTTTAATTTTTTTTAACTATATCACTAGTTTTGGGAATATACATTATGTTTCATAATGTTAGGATCTTATCTAGTGTATTATATTATTTATAAATAGTTCATAGTGGAGGAATAAAAATTTATTAATTAACACAACCCATGTAGGTATTTTACTCTTAAAAAGATAATAAATATAAATTTGGAGGTACAATCGAAACTGATAAAATTATAACCATATTGGGAAACATGACTCGATTTATGGGAAATAACCTTTCCAATTTTTTCAGGAATGCTGGTCCACCGTGCGATGTAACAATGTAGGGAAACTTTATTCATTCGAAACATCCATCATTTAATTGGAGTACAAATCCATTTGCAGTCTAATAGTGGATAAGTTCATTAGAGATGAAATTTATCCCATTTTGAGGAAATTAAATAGATAATGTTTTCCAAGAAATTTAACATATCTCAAGTGATTCAAATAAATTATATTTATTGATTCAAAAAATCCATGTATGAAGAAGAAATATAAAAACATGGAATGAAATTAATTTAATGTTATATTATTGGAATTGTATTTTCCTTGTTAACAATGATTATATATAGAGAGATTATTCCAAAGTCTATAAAAATGGAGGAAAAAAATATAAATATGTATGAATCCTTGATTGAATTTTTAGTAAGGCATGATATAAGATACATATTTAAACCAATGATTAATATTGACCATTTCATTTATGGGTTAAATATAATACATCAGTGGGAACTTTTTTCCAAAACATTCTTATCTTATGAGGAAATAATATCTAGATTTACCAAGATAGTGAGAGAATTATCCATATCAAATGACATCATAGGTATGTAAAATAATAATAGGATAAAAGTGAGAAAGAAAAATAAAGAGGATAAAAGAAATAAGGATTTACCTATGTGATAATTATGGAATGAAACACCCTAGAACTTTCATGAAATTAATGGGAGTTTTCTTTATGTTTAGGGAGAAATACCAATATGTTCATGATTGTAATGTAAATAAATATATTTCCAATTTTTAATGTATCAATTATCATTATATGGGGAACTATGAAAACTAATCCACCAAGCATAAAGTGAATATACCTCAGAAGAAGATAATGGATCATGGTCAATCAGATGATATTAATAAAACGAATATATTATGATTAACATTATTTTTAATTTAGATTCATGAATTATGTTGAAAAACAATCATACAAACAATATAATAGTTATAATATTCATGAAACATAATGGTATAGTGTAAGGACCCGACCCTAGTTGCCCGGAGTTGGTGCCTTATTTTATTACATTGGAATAAAAACAAGGAATATGCAACCCAAAGGACCATGTAGTTTAATATATTGTGAAACAATATACATATATAGGTTCAATATTACATCATGAAATTAAATACAACATATAATATTTATTGGGAACATCCACCACTATATGCTTAACCATAAAGGTCATTCAGAATAAACTTCTTTATATTCTAATAAAAGTAAATATGAGAATGGGGTGAGCTCAAATGATCATTAATAGTAATAAATACAACAAAAAATAATAGAAACATTAGGAATGGTGAATAACTGAAAAAATATTCATTTAAAAGAAAAATGTGAACATAATATGGTAGGAATGTGACCTGGTTAAATATTTCCACTATAAAACATAATCATTTGTATTCTACTAGTTAAATAACCACATGAACATTTAATTACTAGAAATAATGATGTAAATTCATTTTCTATAAATTTTAAAACATACCATCAAGGCATCCTCCATGAAATCTAATAATGATTAAGTCTTGAACCATATCTATAGTTAAAAAAGTGAATATCGTTGGCCAAGTCTATATATATTTGTCTCATGAAACAAATTGATGCATCTAGTGGGTATAGAAGGACCCACACAAAACATAATAAGTATAATTCATTCCTCATATGAATGGGGATAATCATAATCAATATGTACATTCATATTTAAGCTAACATAGGAATTGTAAATAACTTTCCCCAAAAATCAAGCATAAAAATTAAACATTCAGAATAAAATGATTAATTGTTTTAAAATAGCACAAAAAAGTAAAAAATAATAAGAACCCATTAAATTAAATATGGTAGATGATATCATAAAATATTAATTCTAATAATACATAATAATCAACAATATTGGTGAAACTAATGGAGATACACTTATAAAATCATCGAGTAATTTTTGAGATAAATACACGTTTATTTTGAAAAGAATATTTCAATTTGAGAAGTGTTTGTATAACACTAGAACAGAATTAATATAGTATTTTTATAATAAAAGTCATGTTTTTTGAAAGATAATGGTTTCCAAAAAAGATTATAGAGTGCCCTTGAAAATATCCAAGAGTTTGAGAAGTTCCCTTGAATCAGGCTTTTATTACCGGAATAATTTTTTAAAGATCCTTTTAAAACATATAAATCCCTATAAGTGAAATTAGGATTCAGGTTGGTACATATTTATTGAACATTATCACAGAATATATGTGGAGTATATATGAATAAATAATAATTTTATTGAGGTAAGTAGTCAATAAGAGTAACCCGAATGAAAATATGGATTCTGGTTGAAAACACATACCATAAGTCTTAATGTTTTTATCTTGACCTTATAGTCCAATAATATGAAATTAGACTCATTAATAACTTAATTAAGAACTTATTAGGTATGTATTTTGTTTATAAAAAAAATTAGTTATTTTATGACCTTATTTTTAATATATAATATTGAATTTCATAATTCTAGAGTATTCATTTTCTTTATTTTCATAATCTATTCCTTTTTTTACGTAATTGACTTCATGTTGAATAGATATAAATATTTATAATTGAATTTCAATATAATTTATGAACATAAATAGGTGTTAATATTATGTACATATACTCATTCATGAATATTAAATAGGTTATAATACAAATATTATATCCCGTTTCAACCATGAAAATGGTTTCATTACCATTATGGAACATGAAATTGAAGAAAATAACTTCTTCACCCATGAAGGATGTAAATTGGAACCCCACAGATGATGATTTCATTTATAAAATAAAAGAGAGTGAGATTTAGGATATTGATGATGGTTCTTACATTCACATGATATAACACCATTATATAGAATATTATTAAGTTATCCTAAACATTTTGATAGATGAGGTTAGGATAAGATAATAATATAAAGGAAAGTGGAATGAAATTGAAATAAATATAATGGTAAAATACCTCTTGAATCAACCTCTATAAGAATATCTTAAAAGAAGGGGTTTTGGTCTTTTGGAAAGTACTAGAGTTCTTGAAAGTATGTAGCGACTAAGGAGGGGAATTTGGGTAGAACATTTAGGAGCTTCATGGCTTAGAGGAGTGAAGATAAGAGATGGTGATGGGGGTTTTTATAATGGGGGGGAGGAGGGTTTTCCCATTATTTTACTCATTATTTAATTATTTTTTTTCAAAGACAACAAATAGTATTAGTTTATATGATCAAAAATAGTAATATGTTCATTTGAGTTCGAACCAAGTGTGCTTACATAATCCATGATGCTAGGAATAGTGAATCTAACTAATAATGTATATATACACTAAATTACAGTATTTTACTCATCATAAAAATTAATGTATTTCATAAAAATCCCCAAAAATATCCCTAACCATTTATCGACGTGTATAATTCACAAATGAACTAATTTTTTTAAAAATAATATTCTATTTATTGTTGATTTAATTTTTAAATAAAGTCACAATTTATGGGAAAATAAGAATTCTAAATCTATATTTTTTTATATCACCATGAAAAATTGTTCAATATCTCATTATCTTATAATCTTGTGACAATAAAATAATAAAATGATTTACTATTCATAATGGTCAAATTAATATTCATATTAATTTTCATAGTGTATATTACTATTCAATAAAAATTATCTTTGTCTCATCAGACTCTAAATATCTTACTGAACACAACCATGTGTGTCTGTTTTTCGAAATTCAAATCACAGAGGTGCAAAAATTATGTTGGGCTAGGTTATAGAAAATTTGTTTTTTTATAAACACTTAGTTTTTCATCCATTGATTATAAATTTTATTTTCAAAATTTTGGGGGGTTACATTATTCCCTCCATACAAAAACTTTATCCTCTAAATTACTAGAATGTTTCCTAAAAAAAAGATTTGGGTAGTTTTTTATCATACGATCCCTCAGGCTCCTGTGTTGCATATTTGATTTTATGATTTTTCCAAAGTATCTTTACCAATTAATTCATTTGATTCCTTAACACTTGTTCTTCAGTTTCATGAATCAGGACAGGATCTACATAGTAGGATATGTCTGGTTCTAATTCAATACCTTCAAAAGTGAGGACATGTGTTGGGTCTGGCATGTAATTTCTCAGTAATGAGACATGGAAAACATTGTGCACTTTTGACATGATCGGTTTCATAGACAAATGATATGCAATAGCTCCAATTCTCTCCAAAATTGAAAAGTGGCCTACGTAACTAGGGCTCAGTTTCCCTTTCTTCCCAAATCTTATAACACCCTTCCATGGAGAAAATTAAAAAAAAATGATCTCCCACTTGAAAATAAAAATCCTTCCTTCGATTATCATCATAGCTTTTTTTATTCTTTGTGATTCTTTGATATGGTGTTGAAAAGACATTAACTTCACTATTTTTTTTCTCCACATGCTCTAGTCCCAAAAGCTTATATTGACTAACATCATCCCATCATGTTGGTGTACAACATCTACTTCCATACAATGCTTCATATGGTTCATTTAGAATGCATTAATAGAAAATATTATTGTAGAAAAACTTTACCAAAGGTAAATAAATATCCCACATACCTTGAATATCATGTGACCATGATATCTACCTGTCTTCTACTGTTTGGATTTTTATTTTTGATTTCCCATCAGTTTGAGGATAATAAGAAGTACTCAATCGATGCTCAGTATCCAAATATTTATGAAGAATGTTTGAAAATTTTGATGTAAATTGTGGATCACAATCAGAAACAATTGAGAGAGGTTCTCCATAAATTCTCACAAATTCGTCGATAGAGGCTATTTCTAGGTTTTATAGTTAAAAATCCTCCCACATAGAGATGAAACATGAATATTTTGTATGATGATCAACAATTACTCATATTGAATCATTTTTTCATGGACATTTGGGTTATCCAATGAAATAATACATGGTGATTTCTTCCTATTTCCATGTAAGAATATATAGAGGGTTCAGGAATCATCTACTATGTTATTGTTCTACCATTACTTTTGGGAAGACTAAACATCTTGATTCATAATCAGCCATTTCCGTCTTCATGTTCTCCAACCAGAAATGTTCCTTCAAATCTATATAAATTTTAGTTATATTTTGGTATATAGAGAATTTATAATTATGGGAATCCGCCAGTAACACCCTTTTTAGCTCAGGTATAGAGGGAACACATAGACTCTTCCCAAAACACTGAATTCCATATTCACATACAAAGTCATCCTACTTCCCCTATTTTACAACATTAATTTTCTTTTGTAGGTTCTCATTATCAGGTAGAGATATTTTATTCCTTTCTACTAAATATGGTTGTGAAACCAAATGAAAAAGTAGAGATGTTTCCTCTTGTTTGAAATTACCATTTTCATCCTCACTAAATCCATGTACAAAGGATCCTTTTTAATAAAATTTTTGTTGAGAACTCTATGATCCTTCCGGTTCAATCACCAAAGACCTTATTTTTTTTCATAGGTGGCATTGTAAGGTACAATCATACTCGATGAGTACTTTGATCCCACTACTTTTCCTCATGTTGAGTTATTTCTGTGACAAGATATATTTTATACTCATAAAATCTATATATATATCCCAAATTTTTTCCATGAAGATAATTTCTCTATATCAAAGGAGTAAAGATTCTAGCTTATAGCTCAATATCATGAGTATGATAGTTTTATTCATGAATTTTTAATCACCTTGATGCATAGTTAATAACTTTATCTATCTGCAAAAGGACACAACTGAATCTTTTCTTTGAAGCATCAATATAGATAAAAAACCCATAATTCCCCAATGGTATAGTTCAGATTTGTTCATTCACTGATCTCCTATTCAATTCTTTGAAACAGTCTTCACATTCATTTATCCATACAAATTTTACCCCTTTACGTGTAGGATTGGTCATCAGGTTGGCTAAACAGGTGATGTTTTGAATGAAATTCTGATAACAACCCACTAAACTAATGAAACTACATACCTATATTATGTGCATTAGAGTAAGACATTCTTTCACAGCCTTTGTCTTCACAGGATCAATAGATATTCCATCCTTGGTGACAATGTGGCCAATAAATGAAAATAATTGATGCCAAAATTTACACTTGCTAAAATTACCATGTAATTAATTTCTTCTAAGAGTCATTAGAATAATGTGAAAGTTATTTTCATTATCTCTGTAGCTTTTGTAGTAAACAAAGATATCATCAATAAATACCACCACAAAGTTATCATGATCTTCCTTCAAAATTCTATTCATTATATTCATGAAAATAAAGGGTTTATTAGTCAGTCAAAAAGGCATTACTATAAAATCGTAATGCCCACAACTTGTTCAGAATGATTTCTTTGGAATATCTTCCAACCTCAAAAGAAACTGATGATATCCATATCGAAGGTCAATCTATGAAAAATATTGGGCTCCATGATGTTAATCCAACAAATTATCAGTGTGAGGTAGGGGATACCTAATCATTAATATTATTCCATTGATCTCCCTACAATCAATGCATAACCTCATAGATCCATCATTCTTCTAAACAAAAATAGCATGGCCTCCCCATGGAGAAACACTAGGGAAAATAAATCCTCTATCACTCAATTCCTCTAGATGTTTCTTATGTTCCACAAAATAAACATGCTCTACTCTATAAGGGGATTCTGATATAGGCCATGATTAGGAATTAAGTCAATGGAAAACCCAATTTCTTACTCTCAATGATATTCAGTTAAATCTTCTAAAAATACATCAATATATTCATTCACAATAGGTACATCGTCTATTTGAACATTCTTTTCCTCACCAATAGTTCTTGTATTCCACTCCTCTCCGATAATTGAATTCAGAACAACTACTGGGGGTGGAGTTAAATGATAATTAGATGGTTATGTTTCTACCCTAAAGATAAGTGATTCCACATCGACCTAAAAAATTCTAACGTTCTTCTTCTATCAATAAATTTTCACATCATGGATTGAAATCCAATCCATATCGCAGATTATAAAAAATTCAATACTGGGTATGAAAATAAAATCACCAGATAAAAAACGTTTATATTCTATAATGAGGACTGGCTAACACAACTTTGTTACAAAGATACATCCCTTGTGGGTTTTGATTGAAAAATCCATTATTAAATCAAATTGTAAATATCTATTTTTTTGGAAAACAGGGATGGTAAGAAAAAAAGAGGTGATCAAAAATCAAATAAAGTATTGGCTATGTTTCAGCAAACAATTAAAGTACCTTCCACCATGTCATTAAGAACATCAATATTAGCTATCATTATTGTATAAGCTAGTCCCTTCACCCTTGGTAATTATAGAGGCACATATCCTTGACATGTTGGACAATCATTAGAATATTGGCCCATATCTCAACAATTATATCACTAAACATTAATAGATTCTTTCATACCCTTACAAATACCAATGTTATGGCCTCTCTATCCACACATGTAGCACAGCCATTTTTCTTTTATGTGGGCACCAGATTGTTGCTTTTCTCAAATATCACATGGTTTAAAGTCAACTCTTCCCATATTCTATATTTCCTTATTTAATTTTCCATAGTTTTCTACAACCATATTCTTTTCTTTATTTAATTTAAAGTCATAAGACTTATTGAATTCCTTTTCTATATTGATATCACATTATACTATATCTTCATATGATGAGAATGTTTGGAAGAATAGTGCCTACCTGATGAATGGATTCAGGTCATCAAAGAATTGATCAATCGTTTTCATTGGATTACATATATAGTTTATAGTATGATTTTCTAACCTTGCGATTTTAACATCATATATTGAAACATTTTCATCATTCTTTTTCCTCAAATTGAGAAACATCCATTCCATATCTGTTTGATGTTCATGATGAAAATACTTTTCTATGAAATGTTCTTTAAATTCACATTATTCCATATTTTATATCTCTTCCTTTTATTTTGTGTTTTGAATTAGTGATCACCATTGATCAACATCTCCTAAGAGATGATAAACTACTATGAAAACCTTCTCCCTTTCGTTACTTCTAAATGTGATAAATATCTTCTCAAAGGAACATGTACACTCCTGCACAACGAATGTGTTTTTAGTACCCTTAAATGATGGAGGTTTTTGTCTCATAAAGCGATCTAAGATATCTCATTCACATTTTGGATTTAGATGCTCTATAATGGTTAGGTTTTTGTTCATAACCTGAGTAAGTTTCCCCAGTATAGTTATAAGTTTCTCTGAACTAGTCACAGCTCCAAAGTCAACATTACTATCTTGTATAGGGGGAAATCCCTACATGGGATACATGTGATCATGTGTCTTCCATTGCTTACATTGTGCACCATTTCTAAATAATGGAATACACTATATTAGGTTATAAATCATAATGTAAAATCTCAACGTAGAAAAATACTTAGCATAAACTGAAATCCTATGCATGGCTAATCCCACAATCACAAACGTGGTTTCTTTAAGAAAAAATTTACATCTAAATCCATAATAATTGATTGTAATGAAAATTTAAATTATCCTAAGAATATCCCCTAAGAGGTTTAAAACTGGTGCACAGTAAGGCTTGTTGTCATGTACCCGGATACCCTAGTTCAAGCCTAAAATACCTTGCTGGAATTTTCACCCATAGGTACATTTATTACAGAACCACGTCCACTTGTAATATCCAAAGAGGAATGTATTTTCTCGAAAGAGCCATTTGGTCTATTACTTACCAAAATACCACGATGTTATTGTATATTTATCCTCAAATACTATCGTAGGGGTTTCTTCCTCAATCGTTGTTTTCTAAATATAGTTTCCATGTTTTTTACAAACCGTCCATTGATACCAAGTGTAAGGACCCCACCCTAGTTTCCCGGAGCTGGTGCTTTATTTTATAAAATGTCATGCACAGAGGGAATATGCACCCTAAAGGACTGAGTATTTTATAATATTTGGAAGCAAGATACATACATTATATCATCATTAAAAAATGAAATAAAATACAACATATAATTTTTATTTAGAACATTCACAAAAATATGTGTATCCCTATATGTCATTCAAAATAAAAATCTTCATATACTATGAAATATGTAACAAAAGAAAGGGGTGAGCTCAAATGCTATGTAAGAGTAAGAAATACAACAGAAGATAACATTAAAATTGTGCATGGTGAATAATTGAAAACATATGCCTTTAATATAAAAACATGAACATAATTTGGTAGGAATATGATTTGAGTAAATATTGTCATAATAAAACATAATAATGGTTATTTTACTAATCAAATAAACTCAGGTACATTCAAATTATATCTTCATAATGAGGGAAATGTATATTCAAGACATTCTGAAACATACCCCGAAGGCTCAAGCCAAGACATCTAAAAATGATTAAGGCCTCAACAAAACTCTTATGTAGAAATGGGAAAGGCCTCGACCGAGTCCATATCTATTTGTCTCATGAGACCAATCGATGCATCGAGGGGCTATATCAGGCCCCAACCATCACATAATATTTTCAATGAATTCCTCATATGAATGGGGATAAACATAAACAATATATACATTCATACTGAAACTAACATATGATATGTAAATAACTTTTCCTCAACTTTAATCATAAACATTCACCATTCGAAGTAAATTTGTCAGTGGTTTTAAGATAGCACAACCATAGCAACAAATAATCATAAAAATTAAATTTAATATGTTAG
Organism: Viscum album; assembly: GCA_963277665.1. Classification (NCBI taxonomy): domain Eukaryota; kingdom Viridiplantae; phylum Streptophyta; class Magnoliopsida; order Santalales; family Viscaceae; genus Viscum; species Viscum album. The sequence goes on from OY728126.1 coordinate 193,866,852, forward strand.
ATGATATAATAAAATCAAATCTCAATAATACATATGTATAATCAAGAGTGGTGAAACTGATGATGATACTCTTATAAAATCATCGAGTAATTCTTGAGGTAAATATTCATTTATTTGGAAAAGATGACTTCTTTTGGAGAAGTATTTGTGTAATGAAAAAATATAATAAAGATAGTATTTTAATAAAAAAATTATTGTTTTCAAAATGATAATGTTTACTAAAAATATAATATAGAATGCCCCTAAAAATAGGTAATATTTTGAGAAGTTCCCTTGAATCGAACTTTTATTAGGGGATTTGTTTTTGAAAGATCCTTTCAAAACATATAAATCTCCATAAGTGAAAGTAGTTTTCTGATTGGTACATATTTATTGATCATTTTTACAGAATATATGAGTATTAAATATGAATAAATAATAATTTAATTGATTTATGTAGACAATAAGAGTATCCCAAATGAAAATGGATGTTTGGGTAGAAAACCCTTACCTTAAGTCTGAATGTTCCTCTCTTGACCTTATGGTACTAGAATATACAATTAGGATAATTAATAACTTAATTAATAACCTATTATATATATTTTTAGTTTAACATAATTTTTTTGTTTATTTATTTACTTATTGATATGTTATAATATTTAATTCCATCGTTTTGGAGTTTTCATTTACATTATTTTCATAATTGGTTCATTTGTTTTAATGTAATGGGGTTCATTTGGAATGGATATAAATATCTATAATTGAATTTAAATATTATTTATGAACATACTTAGGTGTTAATGGTAATTTATATATTTTTGTTAAATTCAATGAAGATGAATCATTTGAAGAAATATTAATGACAATCACGTAGATTATTTTAGGTGTATTTGGATTTTTATAAAATAGTTTGGTCAGATGATTTAATATTATGTACAAATAATGGTTCTTGAATTTTAAATAGTGTATAATACACATATTATATCAATTTTTAGAAATAAAAATGGTGTAATGACCACTATTTAAGGGGAAATTGAAGCAAAAACCTTCGTCATCCATGAAGGTTTTAAATTGGATCCTCACAGATGATGATTTCTTTTATAAAATAAATGAGGGAGAGTTTGGATATTGATGATATTTATTTTTTTAAAATGATATAATTATAGTATATAGATGATACAAGAGTTATCGTTGTCAATTTGATAGATAAGGTTTGTATAGGCTAACAATATAAATGAATATGAAATTAAATAGAAAGAAATAGAATGTGAATTTTCCACTTGAATCAACCTCTTTCAGAATCTCTTTAAAGGAAGGGGTTTTGGTGTTTTTCCAAGACCAAGAGATCCTAGACGTGGGGAGTGACTAGATTAGTGTATTTAAGAAGAAAATTGAGGAGATAAAAGGCATAGAGGAAGTGATCATAAAAGGGAGTGAGTGGGGGTGTGTGGGGGAGAGGATGGTTTTCCATTATTTTACTCATTATTTTATTATTTTTCCAAAGACGACCAATAGTATTGATATTTGAGACCAGGAATAGTAATATGTGCGTGTGATTTTGAAAAAATATTTATTATATGTTACATGATTCTAGGAATGGTTAATTATACTGATAATGTCTATATATGGTAAATTACCTTACTTCACTATTCAACAAAATTTTTGAGTATTTTAGAAAAATCCAAAAAGTTCACCCTGACCATTTTTCGAAATTTATAATTAAAAAATGAAATAATGTTTTTTGAAAATAATTTTATAAGTATTATTAATTTAATTTGTAGTTAAATCACAATTTATTCAAAAAAATAACAATTTTAAATAAAAATTTATATTTATAACACCTTGAAAAATTAATCAGGATCCCATTATATTATAACCTTAAGTAAAAAAATTAATAATTTCATTTACTATTCATAATTTCTATATTAACATTCATATTAATATTTTTAAGGTTATTTTTATATTCCCCAAAAAAAATTTTTATCTCATCAGACTCTAAATATCATACTGAACACAACTGTTTATGTCTGTTTTTTGAAATTCAAATCACATAGGTGGAAAAATTATTTTTGGATAGGTTATAAAAAAGTGGTGTTTTGTAGTGACTTATTGTATCATGCATTCAATATTAAATTTGTTTTCAAAATATTGGGTTGTTACATATAGTACTACAAAATTATTTCATTATGTATTTGGAGGAACATATTGATGGAACAATGAAAAGCGATTTGGTTGAAATTTAATATTTTTAGAAAACTCATGACTATAGGAAGAAATCCCTTGATATATTATCTATATTAAGATAATAATGATAAATATATGTTTATTGGATATTATTGGAATCCATGAAATTTCATAGTGATTTTATGGTTTATGCTATACTTCGATAGAGTTTTCTACATGTTTGGATTTAAGGAATATATTCAACAATGTGAAATTTTACTTTTTTAAGGATTTCATTATTTAGTTATGGTTTTATAGTGATCAATATATTCACATATTTGGAATGTGAATATATGATTGACTTTATATTCTTGAGGGAATATAGTGTTGACTTAGAGACATTCATTTAAAATTTCCAGACATTAAATTTGGTCAAACATATATCAGATGAGTCATGAGGTTAACTATTTATGAGAAATAATTCATTGAACATTAAGAGTTATAACATAGGTTATAGAAATTAATGTATTTTTTGATAACTCTTTCTATCCATTTATATTTGGAAGATATCTATAGATAGGAGGATGAATTTTCATTCAATTAAAGATATTATGATCTATTAAAAAAATTACTTCTTGATGTATACAAATTTATTTTTAAAATTAATTTCAGGGAGTAAGAGATGAGGTTGAAATTAATCTATATACATAAAAAGGGTGAAATTATACTTTTTTGTTAATATATTTTCTTATGTTCATATTCAATATGGTAAATAAATTTATCAAATTTATTAAAAAGATATTGAAAACAAGTTCTCTTAGTACATTGATTTTTGATGAACTGATTGTCCATCCACTCATTATTGATTTTTGTTTTTTTGGTTGTCATATTTTATCTATAAGTTACTTTATTATGTTCAATTATCTTTATCAATATCCAAAAAAATACATGTGCTTCCATATCTATATTTTTATCTCGGAGTAATGTTTTTTTATGTGGAAACATTGTATGGGTTATTATAAATTACCTTTATACTTCCACTTTACACTTATAAAGATGATGTTTCATTAACCCTTTTAAAGATGTGGGATTTCTGAAAAATTATTTTCATATTAGAAAACATTTATTAACAGGATCTAGGTTAAATGACAATGACACACTTTATTTAATGGGTATAGAATGTCACACCCTAATATTTTAAAAGAGGAAAATAATGTTTGGTAGTGTATAATACATGAAACATCGATATTAGAATATAATATATAAAAAAAATATTTTTTGACATATTTTTTTAAAATAAACACTATCTCATTGATATATTGTGATGTACACAACACTTGGTATAATCAAAAAAAGATTCACTATTAAAATATTATCATTTAAACATGACCTTTATAACCTAATTATTTTATTTGTATAATTAAACATAAATAAATAAATTATGATATTTATATGTTTTAAACATTAATAAATTAAATAAAATAGAATCAATTTATTAGATATAAAATATTATTTATTTTCATAAAAAAAACTATTTTCTGAAAACAGTACCTTTCTAAAACGTAGTTTAGTCATACTTAGAACACATAAGTTAAATATAAATATTATCTATTTTATAAAATTTAATTTAAAATATCAAAAATTAGTTCATTTATATTACCCATGAGATAATTTATATAATTTGAATCAATTTCATATTGAATTATAATATTAATTTTGTTTAAAAGGTTGAATGTTTTTCGCTGAAAACCCCATTTATTCGATTTGATTAAGGGTTAAATTGTAAATTATATTTTTTCAAATATATGAATTGAAATTAAAATTTTTTTTAAAAAATTTAAAAAATAATATTTTTTATTTTAAAGTATCCACTTAAATTTTTAACGTAATTAACAGTGAAATAGTAAGAATTAATTAATCCGATTAAAGTGAAAATATGTTTAACAACAATTAATCTAAGATAATATGTGTTTAAAATAACTAAATACACGGCCAAATCATATTTTATGGAAATATTTAGACCTTATAAACTTTAATTTAATTGAATGAAACTATTCAAATCCTTTTTTATTTGGAAAAATAGGGGACTACTATATTGTTTTCAAATATTTCACATATGTCCTCTCTCCAATTATAAATGGCCACCCCCTATCCTTTCCTATTTACAAATACTAAAACCATTGGATCATCCAATACTCAAAAAAACCATTCCAAAAGCCTTTTACAATATAATATATTACTTGCTCTGATTATAAATAAAATATGATTTTTCTTTTGGTGAAAACCTAAAGAAAATTTCTAAAGAAGTGGTAATGTTCTTCAAAAAGTATTTTTATTTTAATCTTCTTCCACCACCTTAAAGTATTATAAAATGATTATAATAAAATAAAACTAGTGTATCACATCTATATTTAGATTAAATCTATTTTTCATGACCTACATCCAACTCCTCATCCATCAAGTGGGAAATGATACTATCGATCAAGTGTGCGGTGGAAAACCACATCACGAACTGATGTAGTTTAATTTATAAAACAATATCTCATAGTTGGATATAAATATTTATTTTACAATTTGTTTTAAATTTATAACATTAACACAAATATAGTAAGATAATTTCATATCTACCTTGTAAGCTTCCAACCCATTGAAAAACAATAGTTTTGCTCGTGTGTACGACAAACTAGCACCTTGCGAACTGATGTTGTAGGTTTTTCCCATTTCTATTATACATTAATGGTAATATAAATAGAATAAATTAATATATAAAAAATTATTAACTAAATATACCAATGGAATTAATATATCATAATTTTCTTATTACTTTCCATTTCACGAGGGATCAGATAACGTTGCTCGTTCATTTTGGCAGACTATGTCATTGAGAAGTGATATGATTTGTTTTTCATTTTTTATTTCCAATAAAGGTAATAAAGATATATTTAATTAATATATGTTATATATATTACATTATAATGAATCTAAAAATGTTTATATATAATTAAACTTCCTTTTATACTATCCATTGAGAAAAATTGAATCAGAATTCATGTTTATGTTCGACCTACTTTCTATATAAAAAGTATACTACATTTTAAATCTCCATAATTTATAAAATACTTCATATATATAATGAATATATATTATATTTATAAAATGGTTTAATTTATTGATAATTTATATCCATGATCAGATAAACTGGATGAAATTACCAAACCTAAACATACATGAAAAAGGATTCAATTATCACCCAAAACTATGATTTTAAAAATTAATTTCCAATAAATAGTTTAGAAAAGAATATATGTAAATAAAACATGGTATAAGATATAATAATATTGTTCTATAATATATTTAAAAAATCCTATATATATTATAAGGTGATTTTTCCACATACGAGGGAAATTGAAAAACACGTAAGGGTTTATTTTCTCAGTTTCACCTCTCTGAGACATATAACATATTTAGAACTTATTTATTTTGTATGGGATATCAAATAATACATTAAAATTTTAAATTATTGATATATTTTTCTTCATTTTTTTATATTTTAATTTTAATTTATTTCATTCACATGACTTATTATTCAACATTTACCAATGTGGTAAGATTTTATTTCACAATCTCATCATTATTTTGGATTATTCTTGTCTAAATCTCTACCAGGAGAATTATTTTTTATCTCTATAAGAAAACCAATACATTTATTTTTCCAATATTTATGAATTAAATTTAAAGGTAATAGTTTAATTTTTCTTTTATTTTTTATATAAAATTATTGTGAAAATGTTTTTTAAAAAAATATGACATTACACCAGTCATCAGTTGAAAATACATTTTCATCCAAAACAATATTTTCAAAAGATTTTTTCGAAAAATCAGTTATTATTATTGATTTTTTTTAGAAAATATATTTTTATTTATTATTATTTCTTTTTCAAAAACTATTTTTAAATGAATTTTCAAATAATTTCCTAGATAAGTCCATTTTTTTAATAATATAAAAGGAATATTTTTTTAATGGGTTTGGAAAGAAACAATTCCAACCATCATAACGATTTAATTGTTAAATTATAATTATAAAAATTTAAAATGTTTTTTTAAAGAAAGTTTAATATATTTTGGCATCCTTTTTTAAAATATTATCAATTATAAAAAGATATTTTTGTGAATAAAATTTTTAATTGAATTTTTATTTTATTTGTATTCATCTACAACATCAACACATTATTTTACTTATGATACACTAGGAATATATTTTATTAGTATCATCATTTTTATACCATTGGATGTTTTATGATCATTTTGATATAGAATGTATAGTTTTATTACCATTTACTATATTAGTCAACATGGCTTATGATAATGTTTATTTGATTGTGTTGTGTATTAAAATTTTATATTTTATTTTTTCAATAATATTGATTATGTAAATTATGTTTCACACCTTCCATATAAATAATTAATTGGACATATTAATTGACAGGTGGATCTTGGTTATAGATATCCCCTTCATGCACAAACGAGTCTCATAAGAGAAACCAGTTGGAAAAAATTAATGGGTTTTTACACAAACTTTTAAACTATCTTGTGAAAAGTACATAATTTTGTTTAAAATATATGTAATTTTGAACTCCCACATTATGAGTTATTTTATTATTTTCTATGTGATTATTTTATATGTAAAAATATACATTAACATGTTTCAAACCCATATGACTATTTATATGGTTTTATTCGATCATCCTTTATTTTTTCCATATTATGATCAATTAATTTTTTATATGTCATGTGTTTCTTTTATTTACCTTTTAATATTGATTATTAATAATTATTCATGGTAGATTCAACAATATACATGCCCTTACTAAATTTCCGAGATCACCCATTTCTTATGTTTTATTTTCCCAAAGATACAGGGATGTTATTTTAATTGATATGTAGGGTTATATTAACATTAATAATTCATTTCTCATTTAATTCACTTAATATATTTTCTATTTCTAACATGAAAGGAAAATTTCAATTATGTATACATTTTATGATGAATGGTATACTATTTGAACCTTTAGGATATGGTGGGTTGTATCTAGTACCAATGTAATAATGTAGACACTAAATCCAGGTTATTGGATTCATCCTTGTTATAGCTTATGTTGGATAAAATTTAAAATGAACAATTGGAAATATTATGGACACATCATATGTAAAACCCATTCAGTTTAAAATAAATCGATAAATAATATAAAAAACTCTTATGCAATGTCATAATTTCTATATAACGTTTTTCAAAAATCAACAAGGATTCCGTTTATACTTATATATTATTTCAATATAATATTCACAAATTCAATCATAACATGCATTTCAAAATATAGGATATATAAAGAAACAACTTCCAAAATCTATAAGAAATAAGTTTCAATAAGTATTCCCCCATGGAGAACACCCAAATGATCAATGAAATGATATTTCTAGGTCTATGATAATCAAAACCCACTGATAAAGAAATCCAAAACCCAAAACCCAAATTCATCATTGATTTAGTGTTCTAGGATGAGATAGGACCTTGGATAAATATGAGATAAAGGAGAGAATATGTGAAATGAATTGAAAGTGTTAATATTACCTTAAAAAACATTTTTATTCCCTGAAAAAGTGTCTAAACATAGAAGGGTAGGGAAAAAAACTTTTGGGGTTTAATATACTCTTCTGAATAAAGGATAGTGGATAGGAGGATTGTATATTTAAAAATAATGTTTTGTATTTATTTATTTTAAAATTTATGTGAAAAATTTGTAACTTATGTAATTAGTCCCAACATTGTGGTAAACTAGGCCATAACCACCTGGGAGACTCAGTTAAAAACTAAAGAATGGTGTACAATTCACCCACATGGTTCTGGGAACTATTCTCATACTCTGTGTTAGATACCCCTTAGTAAAGGGCACCCATAAATATTTAACTAAGACTCACATGGTTCTCCCTAAACAAAACATTACCCATGAACAATAAACATACCTATTCAAAATAAACTGAAAAATCTCTTATATATGGTTCATTTTGATTTTTACTCAATTCCAAGAACACTATCTTTGTGCTAATAGAGCCTCTGTGTAATGTTCATCTACACAACTTACCAAATAATGGAATGGACATGCAGAAGCATGAATATATAATTTTTTTACAAAAAATAAAAATTCAAACATATAACACCAAAAAATATAAAATTGGAAAACAAAAAATAATATTAATTTCAGTGGGGTGTTATATTTCTCCCCTATATTATATTTTATATCTCAAATATATATTGGAGAAATTTTAATTTCTCATAAAACATGATCCTCTACACCATGATTAAAACGGATAGTGACTTAGAAGAGATATAAATACAAATAACATTTAAGAAATCATTAAATTTGATCCATCACCGAACACCAACCAATAAATCCTCATTAACGGAAATTGAATTCATCAAAAAAATAAAAACAGAAAATTTAATGGGGCATAAACCCATTAATGGGCTCCCCACCATTTATATTATATCTAAAATAATTAATTTCGGACTAAAAATCAATACACTATACAATATCCAAGGGCTTATCTATATTGAGTCAATAATATTCATTATTCATAAGTAATCATAATGAAAATATATCAACATTAAATTAAATTATAATCAAAAGATAAATCAAATTCCAGAAAAATACAAATCATCCACAAGCATAACTATGTAGTCCATCCACAGAAGTAGAAGAATAAAACACAAACATCTCTAATGCAGGCTCCTTAGCCCTGGTCACAATACTCAACTATTATATGTGGAATTCCTCCACAGAACACCATCCTATAGAAAAATTAAAAATTAAAAACCATCACCATCATGTTTTTAGTAGATTGAAAGTTTGGTCCTAGTTACTAAAGAAAGGATCTAATGGTATTTTACAATCAACCCTATTATAATTTCTATCACACTAGCCAAACATCCATAGTTAAAAAAACCATCAGCAATATGATTCCACCAACCCATCCCAAAAATAACCTCATGTTATCTATCTCCACTAATTAAATTGATCATAATCACACACAAAAAATTCTATAAGATATGAATAAATTAACATAGAAAGGATGTATTACAAAATAAGAACATCAAAATGATCTAATATCAAAAAATATTATTCATAAAACATATTATTATATAAAAACTCATGGAACCCTAAGGATAGATTAAATGGATTTAACTAAATTAACAAAATATTATAGTCAACCATATGAATCCTAGAGACTCCAAAAAGACTGACCCTAAACATGAATTAGAGTTCTGAGAAAATACATACTTCTACTAAATGATCTTCTAATGAGTCATTGTTGATCTATTAATAATAAAAAGACACTATTATCAGGAAATTATCAAAAAATACTTCTATTTGTATTTAGATTGGTAAAGGATCTTACACACTGGAGATTTACCCACCTTCATGTCATAGGGTTAACACCAATTAATGAACACCATCTCAGTGAACTCCTAATAAATGTTATAAAATCATAGATGGTTTATAGTACAAAAAACTATTGATTTTATGGTAATATTTTATAACTAAAACCGTATTTTCCATGTGATTAAATGATTCATTGTTTGGACCATCATTCAATAGAGGCCTTCAAAATCATTTTTGGCCTTTTGGGAGGAATATTTTAAATAAAACAAGACATGAAGTCATTAAGGCTGTGTAGAAAAATTTAAATCCAATGGTTCTAGCCTTCATAACTGTATTAACCATGGAATTGAATGCTAAGATAGTAAGAAATTTGTATGTTTGATATTCGAATTGTAATATTTAACTAGTTAAAGTGTTGATGTTGAGGAAATATATTAATTAAATAGTAGTAATATGAATTATTGACCATAGATAATTAATTAAAATATGAAATAGATTTTTTCTTCAAATTTCTAAATGAAATTAGATTTATCTTCATTGAAATAGGTTCATTGATAAATTATAATTTTCATATTAATGTTTAATTGTTTTCATATATTATTCTTGCTTTAGATTAAAATTTATAATATAAAGGTCATGAACAAGATACATTATTTCTTTAATATAATTTATTTATGTTTTCATCAATTATAATCAATAATAATATATTGATTTTTATACACATTTCTAGATATAACAATAAATAGTCAATTATTACTGAATTTTTACTCAAATTAACAATAATCAATTATAGTAATTTAAAAAAATATTATATATGTAATAAATACATTAGTATTTAATCATATTCTATTCTGATAAAATAAAATAATTTTTATATTCAATTCATATTTAAATCACTAAAAAAACAAATTAATTTCCACACATAAAAAATTTATTTGAAAATATTTTTTCACATCACGTGTTCCAAGAATAATTAGACACATGGAAATACTATTACTATACAAATAAATTTTGAGGAAATTATTTTTATTATGCAAAATTCAATTGAAATATTTTACTACACTAATTTTTTATAATTTAAGAGGAATAAAAAAAGTTTTTAACGATTATTATCAATTGTTTTCTAAATCAAATTCCTAAAACTAAAAAACTATAAATATATTAAAAATATAAAAAATATAAGAACTTAAAATTAACCCAAATTAATAATATTAAAAAATAATAATTTTTCAACTGGATTGACACAAATAAATAAGAAAAATAGTTACAATATTATATAAAAAAGGATTCATTAGTCATTAAAAAAAATCATCAAAATTTATACATATAGATTTTTTTTTTAAAATGATAGGATATTAAACTATGAAATTATTACCTCTTATAAAATCATTCTGGGTGCTTTTTATTGAAGTTGAAATATTCTCATCTATTAACTACAATAAGCTTGTTTAATTTTTATCTATATTTTTTCTAGTGATTAAATTATTTTATTTGTTAAATCTTATGATAAGAACAATATTTTGAATTCCATAGATATTATAGTGAGTTATTTCCTAGGTAAGAGTGAGCATAAAATATAAATGAAAAAATAATCCATAAATAGACAGATTACATTATGATAATAGGAAAATAATAAATAAACAATAAAATCTCCTCAAATTCATGTTAAAAACAATAAAATGGATAATCAAAATGTTTATAATACCATCGATTTGGAAGCTTATATTGTTATTTATAATTACAAATTCTCATTCTCATACCACCATTTCGATGAAAACTATTAACTAAAACTAAGAATAATTCACTTTCTTCTTAAAATTTATAGATTTGTAGGGGATGCTCATAATATACACATTATAATATATCATCTAACTGTTTTTATAATGAAGCATCATATAGTGAATGAGGAAAAAATTTAGGTTAAATCCTTTCCATTTTATCATGGAATTGTAGAAATTACATCAAATTATTTTTTACCATTGGTTATATCACATATTTGGAAAACATTGATATATGTGTACTTGAAAATATTTTCCATCCTCTAAGGTAGACGCTTTTTGGAAATAAATTAGCTGAATAAGTTAATTTCTTAAGGAAGCTCTGTGTAAGTTTTGGATGAGATTCCACAGTTTTCTAGCCTAATGTTTTCATCATAAAGTATATAAAAACATATCATTAAATACTTATATGACAGATTATATATAGAAAAGAAATTATTTATTGTTCCACAAGATCGAAGTAATTAAAAAACTCATGTAACCAGTAGAAAAATTATTAATAACATTACTATAATCTCAAAATAATTTTATAATAGTGATAGATATCATCAAATAAATTTATTGAGTGAAAATTTCAATAGTGATAAAATAAATATGATTAATAATGGATTAATTATATTAAATATATGATGAGTTATTTTACATGAAATTGTCTTATATTTTTTATTGACTTCCTAATACATCTCTTATTTTCTCAACATCATTGATTACAACAATTTCCCCATCCAAATGTTCATCATTTTTTAATCTGATTGGATATCACAAATAATGAAATAAAAATCCTTACAATTATCATTCAGATTCCATATTACAATATATTATGAAGACTGGTGTCATTAAAAGATCACACCATCGACTATTTTAATTTTATAAATAATAATTCATATAAATTCTTTTAAAAGAAATAGTGTAATGTTTTTTAAATCCTAGGGATGAAATATTTTGAAATCTAGAGATATTTTTAACCAATGAACAATATTTTATTAACATTAGTGATTCTATAATTTAACAATATCTTAATAAATAATATTATAATTTGTTGTTTGGAAATAAAAAATTTCATAAATAGAACCAATTATCATAAAATTATTATTGAGGGCATTATAACTCAAAATTTCATAAGACATATAATTATAATAGTGGGAACCAAAATATATATAAATTGAATAATCAAAACCAACATTAGGTTAATAAGTCCACGAAAAATTAATTTTCATGAAACTCTCCTAACACATTTAAAAAAAATATGAACTAAGTTTTATTTATTCTAATAATCTACCAAAAAACATTATCCAAATCAAATATAATCAAAAAAATGGATATAAACAAAACAAATAACCAAGGAAATATCATAAACACTAATGGAGATTAATTATATTGGAAACCATGGAAATTTTCTCTTAGAATGCAAATGATTATATTAAAAAAACACAAATCTCCAAAAATGAAAAATAAAATATGATCAATAAGTTCTCAATTAATGCATATATATCTATTTATTCGATCATTTATAATAATCTACCATAACAATAAATTAACAATACTAAAAATATTGTTAATTCAATATAACATAGGTCAATAATTTCATTAAAAATAACATGAAAATCCTTCTAAAAAGAAGCAATGATAAATATATAAATGAAAATATAGAAATTATTTTCTAATGTAAAATAGTTCATAATTTTCTTCAAAAAATTATGTTAAATAATGAATAAATTTATATTTACAAATGAAAATTATTTTTATATATCCCATGTTTTCATGACACACCACTACGTGGAATGACTCTTGGACCAACAATGAAGATGGGAATGACCCTCAAATACCACCCTCGGTAGTCGATATGTTAGATACTAGCATCAAGGTAATAAAACATGAAAAATGAAAAATTTTCCTAATGAAAACTACAAGTATATAAATAAACCATCAATAAAATACATAATTTAAAATGGAACAAATATAATTCAACGTATTCATTAATATAGAAACCATGGTATCCAAAATTAAATACAAAAAAATATATACCAAAGGAGAAACATCAACTTTGGTACCATGCTCTGAACTAGTAATATCCACATTGATCTCTATATCCCTCATTATACCATGCATATATATATATATGTTGGGTTTATAATACATGAATACTTTGTAGGTTCCTCATCAAGACATCTATTTCAAATGTGGTATATGTTCACTGATACTTTTATCTATTAATCGAAGAACCAATAAACAACTACCAGATTAACTATCAACCAACCTTATAAAGGCACTCTTTCACAATTTTGTATCCATGTATAGTAATATAATATAAAAAGATTATATCAATAGGAAACCCATCAACCAATTCACCATTGGTTTTCCTCCCAGATTCCAAAATAGAAAATGACTTAGTGATCTCATCTATTTTATATAACCACATAACTATCACTACATACCGCATACAAGATAATACCACCACCAAAACCATAGCCACACACTGACACATAATAACTATTACACTTATCCTAATTATATATCTATTAATGTATTGTATCATGAACATGAATAAAATCAACCTCATTGCAACATCCTACCTTGAACAACCCCTATTATATATTTTCTTATATCACACAATCATCACATATCATCACAACATTGCGATACAACTTATTCCTCAAAAATTTAATATTTACTGAAATAATTTAACCATATGAAAATTTACCATTTTCCAAAAATATTTGATTCAATATTCTATTCAATTATATATTGGATTATAACCCATTATTTATCCATTACCCATTTCATTTCAAAATTTAGCAATTCATTTACAGCCCATGGGAAATTAAATTTCATCCTAGGACCATTATGCATTCATAATTATTATCCACCATATCTATCCACCATGTAACTAAAATACCATACCCATAACAAACCAAAAACCACCATATTATCCTATGCACATATCATTCAATAACCCATTATAAAACTTCCATTATCGCCTAACCATCCATATTTTCACTTAAAAATAAAATAATTGATCATTCAATGTTCCAAAAAAATAAATAACCTCATTCAATTCAATCTGTAGAAATAATAAACAATAAAAACATTCCAAAACATTCCCACAAAAAATTCCATCCACACAATTATTGTAACTATGGACCAAAAAAAGTTTCTTTACATAACATATATTCACATTAAATTTTACATCACTTTCATGGGAGATAACACAAAAATTAAAGATATCGTAAAATTAGTATTTTTCATATATATGTAATCAAACATTTATAGAGGTGATTGTATTTAAATCAAAATTTAATCCAAATATTAATAGAAACAAACCCAATATTCAAACATAAATAAAATATGTAAAGTCTAGAAATATTTTAAAAAATGAGAATCAACCCCTCCATACAAACATCTTTGTCCATTTCATTATCATCATTTGAATAATCCTTACCTTACACCCAATCCATGAGATATCATGTTACATCATCTTTATGTAGAAAACAATATAAATTTCATAAATCACATACCATAATAACATCTTCCCAACTATTGGTTGTGAACTATTCGACGAATATATCATTAAACAATTAGGATCACATAAGTAAATCATCAAAAACTAATAACAATGTGATACCCTCATCAAAATATTGTCTTGAGTCCAATAAAACTAAACCCTAGTTATTGTCATAACTAAACCTGGAAGATAGATAAATAGAGATCCCATGATAAATAAGGATAAACACACTATGTAAAACCAGTGGATTATAAAATTAAAAAAACAACTGATGCTAAAGGGGGATCAATTTTCTCTAATTAAGTTCTTATGAAACCCTATTTTGTAAGGAAAATAAGGTAAATAATAATAATTTTATGGATATTAGAAAATTATAAAAATCATATATATTTAGGGATTCAAAGACGTTTTATGTAATATCCACACTAAGATTGGGTTATTATTTTTGGTGCTTTTGTTATGGTGTGTATCCATCTATCGAGGAGACGCTGACTGTTTCCCTACATTTCTACTTTATAATGGTGGGTGGAATCCCTCACTTATTCAATGGTGTTTCTCCTTGATTGAAACATGATGTTGGGATGTCGATCTCTCCTTCTTTGGATTCCTCCTCATAATTTTCACCTAGTCCGGGTCTCCCTTAATGATCAAAACATTGTTCATGTAACTCTTCCTAATTCCATATCATTGTGGATTCCTATTAATTACATTGGTCCATTCAATTAATTCTATGGGTTTAAGTCAGGGAAGGAACCTTCGGTCAAAGGAGTAGTCATGTTGGGTATCACTGGTCTATCTAGACACTGAAACTCTGGTACACCTGAATTACATCCCCTTATGATAGGGCTTCTTAAGGGTGAAAAATCCTAAGGAATCCCATGTCGTGTGTGTGGAATTTTATGACATTGGAATATACTTGGGGTATTCCTCATGTTTCTATGTTTAACACGGGGTGATCCATGAGTTTAACATCTGTAAGAGATGGATCAGGCTGATCAAAAAACTAATGGGAGTGTATCAGATGGCTACATTCCTAG
Organism: Viscum album; assembly: GCA_963277665.1. Classification (NCBI taxonomy): domain Eukaryota; kingdom Viridiplantae; phylum Streptophyta; class Magnoliopsida; order Santalales; family Viscaceae; genus Viscum; species Viscum album. Next base: position 193,882,750 of record OY728126.1, read on the forward strand.
GAGGGAGAACCTGAGAGGTTTACAATATGGGTGGATCCATACTCCTAATGAGTATGTATCCAACAATGATTGGGTCCTGATAAAGGGGATACCAAGGTTTATCATTGGTTGGGACTGAACCTTTTGGAGGCCTCCTACGTATCCCATATAGATGATAATGAACAAGAATCATGTATTTTCAGAGGGTGAATCATGGGATTGGGGTGTACAAAATGAAATAAAACCCAAAGACATGCTAGGGATTATGTACTGTTAGCAGGCCAAGGATGTCATGGTTACATGGGGATGTTGCAGCCCGGGTGGAATCAGGATGGATATGGATGGAGTGCCGAATGACGGAATGAGTGGGGACCAAAATGAGGACCTGTGTAGAGGTAAAAATATTTGGTTTCAACCTCAAAAATGTTTCTTACATATCCCCATAACATGTTATCCTAGACCATGTAGTTCTCAAAAATTGGGTGATCAGTCCCCTAAGTAGGTGGCTCATGAGGATGGATGTATGGATGGGACTCGAAAGAATTAGAACCTTTGGGATGGGGCATGACCTTCTTGAAACACAAATGATCATGGGATAGACTATTATGGGACATTAGTGAGTGGAATGAACCTTAGGGATACTTCTTACATATCCTGATGGTAGGGAATCAAAGTCCACATTGTTAAGGATGGTGCATATAATCGGGTTTTACATAAAGGAAAATGATCCACTGATATGGTGGGTCGTTAATGTGGATAGATTCCCATCGCAATAGGGACACTCTGGGTTGGGGGAGTTTTGGGGGTTTATGGGTTTCGTGTAAGGACTATGAATGGTTAGCTGCCCGAGAACTAGTCTGGACAACACTATAGGGCGAACCGAAGATGTCGGTCCCTACAAAGGGGACACCGACATTTACCAGCCTTTGGGTTTAAACCTCATAGAGGCTTCCTTTGTACCTTCTCTTGGAGACAAGAATCAAAAACACCATAGTTCGAAAGCATATAGTTTAGTGTCATTCCATAAAAGGGTGAGCTGATGTGAAGTGGTCAGGACTGATGGGGGAGGAGCATGAACCACAGGGAGGCATCCTACATACCTTTCTTGAAAATGGAAATTATCAAAGTCTACATTGTTCGGTTGGGAGGGATGGGGCTTACACATTATGGTGGCCAAAATAGCATTTCATGGATGATTCTTACTCTATACCACGTGATTCATGCTTAGTGTGAGAAACAAGAGGCAACAAAAAAATGACGATCGCATTGTGAATGGTGTGTTTGTGAGAAATGGAGCAGGGCTTATGCATGGTTAGCAGCCCAAAGAATTAAGATTTTGACTTACTCTAGGAGGGAGGCCTGAGTATGGGTCTAGATGTACTAGGAGGATATGGATATTCTACTCAAAAAAACATATCAAGTTGGGTCAGAGATAATGCAAAGAATACATAAGGTGTGCATAGCGACAAATCTCAAAGGGAAAGGTATGTGAGAAGGCACTGTTGCACATCCACTTCACGGTCCCCACTAGATTTGATGCTTATACAGATATCACAATTAAACTTCATGTTTTTTGGATATTGGTGCATGGGAGTTTAACATCCTGTAGCTTGGATGGTAGGGATTTTATCCTCACCCCTAGGACTTACATAACTGGCACACAAAAATCTTTTGTTAAGATAAGGAAATGACAATTATGTGTGGAGATGGGGTTGCAGAGTGATACATTTAGGGGATCACATTTTCATATAAATGTGAAGAAGAAAAATCCATTAGCGTGCCTATGCAAGGAAGAAAGAGGCCAATCAACGCAACATGAAGCACTGCCCAAAGGACTTTTAAATCACTTTGTACAATATTGGAGGGTCACACGGGAGAATTATGCACAATAATGGGGTGTTTTATGTTAGAGGGCATCAGAAAAGGTTCCTTAGGGTAAGGAGTACACATGGAGAGCACAAGGAGGGGTGCACATAGGATTGAAGTGTTGCAAAAAAGATGAGGGAATGCATCCAAGATTTAATGGTTGGGTGAAAAATGAGTGGTTTCTTGGAAGGGGAACCACTGTGTCCAAGATTGGTATGAAATAAGGGAATACTTTCACACAAGAGGAATGTTATGGGCACAATTACCTTGGAGTAAAAGGAAATGGGAAATAGTAAATCTCTAGTTGTCCCTCCCGAAGGAGGACCCCTGGGAAACCTGTTGCACAAGATCCAGTACCTTAAGACCATGTCCTCGGTGCAGTTGGGAAATGATCTCGTTTCACCCAGCAGAGCATCAATTCGTCTTTTTTAATCCTCCCCTCATATATAGGGGTATGCTTCTATTTATAGCCGAAAACATTAGCAATGATGCGCAAGGTGAGTGGTGTACAAGAGGATTTTGACATCACATAGGGTGATGAAGGTTTTGTGTGCCTTTTCCAATCTTACATGCCATACCAATTTAATCTTCGGTGCAGACATAGAAGTTCTTTAGAAGGTTGTGGTGTAAAATACCATTTGATGTAACATTGGGCTTGCAATGTCCCATCTTGTGCAAAATTTCCAATCATGCGCATCGGGCTAGTTCCATTTGCACTTCTACCTTGGGCATTTTTCAGATTGTAGATGTGGAAGCCTCCATTTGATGTCACATTGGGCACACATGATCTTGGGTGAATTTTCCCATCTTGTGTGTCATCCTCGGAACTTGTGCACACATACATTTGGCATATCAAGAATGTTCACTGATTCTAAATAGGCCTTTGGTTCACTTAAAAATGATCATTCATGGCCATAACCAGAATTTGGCACCAAAAAATATCCCCCTAGAATCAGAGCTGAAGGGGGACATGAAGATCATATTCTGAGGCACACACTGAAGAGAAAAGTGTTGGACGATATTGTGCACATGAATTCCCATTTGGTACACAAACCACTTCCACACGTGGGAAGGTTCATTCCTCACATATAAATATTAGGTGGGGGGAGGTTCCACACTTTGAATTTCTCAACTGATAAGCGACCTTGCTCTCTGTCATGAAATATCTTCCTTTAAATGTGAGAGCTTCAATTTGGTCAACACATTGCGCACAACCGCAAACTCTTTCACACCACTTCCAATTCTTGCGCACACTCAACTTAGCTATATTTATTTCACGACCAAAGCCTATTTTTCATGCAAAAAACTATCTTTCATGTCGAACCACCATTATTTCACAAAATCACCATTGAGAATTGTTGAACGTAACCTAAATGGCTGCTAAATAGACCAATGTCGGGAGGGACACTTTTTCTAATACACAGAAGACCTAGATAATCAAAACACCAGATAATCTACAAGCGAGAAGGGTCGTGTTCGATAATGAATTTCTTTTCAGCATGCTGATGCAAGCTTAAATGGGTTATGTTCTGAGTGATAGATTTCTGATATGGACGTTTGTTATTTTTCAAAAGGTGTTGATTCTAGGATTTGAGATTGATACCCCAAAATCATGGGTAACATTAGAGATAGACATGCATTGTTTAACATCATGAGAAATGGTAACCCTACCAAGGAAACACAAAACATGGATGTTTATGTCCTGAATTCAAATACTAGGAAAATTGTGGGGATCGGTCAGACTACTATGGAATCACCAGATCACTATTCGAGCAGCTTCAGAAGAACCATTACTGATGAGACCAAAGGTTGGTAGGAATGGGACTTCAGTTCCGGGGGAAATTTTACATGTTAATGGACATGGGTGTACATGTTGTTCCATGAATGCAAGAATTTTGGGGTAGAGCTGTGATCTATCAGGATTTTTGAAGTTGTGTGGAAATCAAAATTTCACTTCCACCATCACCATGACCTAATACCAAAGGTGTTTAGTTTATGGTCACCCACAATAAATACATTCCCACTCCACCATGGGGAGGTCGGTATCTGCTTGTGGGATATTCATTACATTGGGGGAATTCCCATGGAAGGGTAGCCGTATTATGAGTTCCTTCCAATAGAGAATGTTTTGGGGGATATGACGCAAACCCCCCTTCAGACATGACATCTATTGGAGATGGATAAAGAGAAGCTTAAAATCAAGTACATACTAAAGGATATATCCTATTCATGATGGTTTAGTCTGTTTCTATCATAGGACAATGCGATGAAAATGACAGGCCTAAAGATGCAGTTCCTAAACACATCACAGTGGGGGTAGGTGGGATCATACTAGATAATCCTAGAAGTAGTCAAGTACCGATCATAAGGAATAAGCATAAATGAATGCTTGGAATTGATTGTCTAATATTCTAGTTTCCTTACTGAATTTCTGAGTAGGTGGAAGCATACAGTGAGGGATTTAAGGATGGGGGTTAGTTTGGGGATGGTAATGATGGGAAGAATCTTGGAGGCCAAGGCCACAGTTTATCTAAGGGTTCCCCTATTCTCCAGGCCGTACTAAATTCCAGGACGTATCTTTACGGTATGAATTCCTATGAGGATATGTGGTTCATTAAAGATTCTTCATGGATAGGTTGCATCTCATTGTGGTAGGTATGACTTCCAGAATTCATCCCTCCCTCTAGGTGATGGTCTACGACCATCCTGATTAATCATAGCTAGAATTCGCACATTGACACTTAGAGAGAAAGGGGTCAAACACAGGATTTTAAACCATGAAAAATTCAACTTTTATCCATTTCAAACACTAGCTGGCCAGACGGTAGATGTAGGGTGAGGCCTATTAGATCAGAATGAATAGTTTAAAATCATCAAGGGCAGTGTTCTATTATCCCATATTGATGGAAATAACTTTTGCAAAACCTATGTGTCAACGAGGTTTTCTAGGAAAGTTTCGCACATGCAACGGATGGAAAAGAAAGAATATAAAAAGTTTCGGGAAGAGATTCATCCTTTCATCCTTTTACAACTATGTCTTATGTTCATGATTGAAGGTTTTTGAAAGTTAATCACCCTTCACACTATCAATGTCAATTTCATCCTGTCAATGGAGTATGCTGATCGTTGGATAGCAAGGTACCCAGAGGTGATTCTGTGGAAACAAATTCGGTGAATCAAGGTAGCCAACATGGATTCTTAAAAGAGAGGAAGTAGACAAGGTATTTCTGGGGAGGTGAGACAAGTAATAAGACATGTATTTAGAATAGTGTGGGTTGGAACATCATTGGTAGGAGTGTCCCAAGTTGAGAATTTTCATCCTCCTTCTAAGAGGGGAGGTTTCATTGGTGACCTCTTGGGACCTCTAGGGAACTATTTGAGAAGAAACTAAGACATATTATGAATCCAACCAACAAAACCATTTTACCATATCTATGGTACACCTATAGGACGCAGTGATAATCTATGTCCACTGAAGAGCAGTGCATTAGACTGGCGCACACTAAACCTAGCATACCAGATGTTGGGAGCATTAAGGTGAAAAAGAGGGAAAACTTTCATCACTGATACACGTACCTGAAAACAATGGATATGTATGCATGCCAACGACAGTGGAATGAAGAACCATATCTCGTAGTTAAAGTAATGGTTTTCCTAGAGCACCATCCAGAAAATTTTCCATCGAAGGGTGAGGATGACAATGAAGAAGATGAAGAAGGGGAGGAAGAGGTAGAAGAGGGAGAAGATGAATATTTTGAATAGATAGAATAGGAAGAGTTAGAATATATGGTTGTGAGTAAAGGTCTTAGAGGTGAAAGACCTCATGAAACAACCATCCGCTAGGTAATCCCACGTTAGAGCAGTAAAATTGCAGGATTTAATAAAGAACTGGCCGAATAACTCAAGGTGAGTATCAACTCTTAACTCTATTGGCCTTTTCCTTTTCATAACTCATATCCACTTACCATAAATTTCCCTATTTAGGTTCACATTGATGATGATAGCCAGGAAGATTCCCCTACAGGGGATGAAAATGTACCAATGGATGTGGAAGAACATCCTCATGAATTTTCTTCTAGGACCGAGTAGGGTGGGGGCCAACCATGGTTGAAGCGGTCAAAGGCCTATCAAAAATTGATGTGGTCAGCAATAAGACAGTGGGAGGGGATCAAATGGAGACCTTAGCATCTCAGGATATTCCAATTTCTCAATAACCATTTTTGATAATTTAATTAACAAGCACTGAGGGATATCGTATGGTGGAAGATCCTACCATGACTTAGGCGATGGACACTGCAACTCTTGGCTCTTATATGTTTCAACATTTGATGTATCACATCTTTAATTAGGGAACTTGAATAATCGAGATATCTGTTCCCAATTCAGTGATCACAAGGATGGAGGATCGAAAAACTACTGATTCAACAATATCAATGGAGGCTCTACTGGTGATTGTACTAGCTTGCGTAGATTTAGTTATTCAAGTTGGTCCATCCCTATCACCCAGTACAGATGATTGTACAATCATGGGAGATACTAATTCTAGGGTTGAGCTCTATGATAGTGGAGGTGAGGTTGCTAAAGAAGAAAGATCTCTAGGGGAGGACACCGCCGCAGAACTCCTGGTTATTTTTCCTCAGTACAAGCTTAAGGATCCTAATAATATGGATGAATCTGATGTTGAGGCTGATGAGAAGGGACACATGATAAGATTCAAGGGGTAGAAGTGAATTAAACTCTTCATCAATGATTCATAGGCAGAATGGATGATCCTGATGGGGTCACCTCACACATGGATTCACTTTCTATGTGTCGGAGGGGTGGATGATCACCATATTCGTATAATAATTTGCTATTACATTGCTAAGAAGATTGGAGTAATTAGGAAATGTACCAATATTTCCAATTTTCAGAAGAAATCAGATAATACCCAGGAGATTCTTGAGAATGAGCAGGAAGTCAGATGCCTTGAAGAGTGAGAAAATGAAAGAGAAACATTTTTCGTGAGCCATTATGAGGTTATTGAATGGTTGGAGGCCTAGGTTGCAGATGAAAAATAGAAAGATGTCTAGAAAATATGTCAAATGATTGAGCTCCAAGATGAGTATGAACGAATGCATGATAAAGCTAAGGAGATCTGCTCCATAACTGATATAGAAGAGAGGGATCTCAAGGAGAGGGAAGCAGCCTTGCAAGCTATAAGGTAGAAGGTGGAAACACTAGAGAAATCCATCAAAGGGGCTTATCCATATGGGAATTGGTTTGGAGAAACTCATAAACATATCTCCCTCTTTTTTTCCAATCCTGAACTGCATTCATGGACATATTATTTTATTGATTTCTTATTTTAGTTCACTTAGACCATAACTGTTAACTAATTAGCAATCAATACCTAATATCACATGGATCATACTCATTGCGTGAAATGATATAAAACTACTTAATTATTCAATTTTTGTATGAGATTGTTGGCATACTTGTGGTCTTAATGACCACTCATTGTTTTTTGATATAAAATAGGGGTATTGATGGGATAATCGGGTCCTTAGAGAAGAAAAAACTTTCTTTCCAATGCACTCTAGTGCATGATAGGGATGACGCTAGGGGTTTTGGAACAAATCCAAATAAGGGAGAATGAAGAATATGAATTATGATAACCAATATTCAGAATTCATTGAGAGTGGCATGATCAAGAAGGATGGTTTTTGAACAAATTCAAGACACAACATCTGCATTGTGTTTGCCTAAAATTAGAACAAACAAATGATGGAAAACCGCATGCCACATTCGAAAACATGGCACCAAAATCAAATATTCATCTGATGTCTTTCAGAATGTTGGCCCAAGACCATAGCTGAGCCTTAAGGCCAATCATCCTAACTATTAGGGGGGTCATTTTAGATGTCAAATATGATGGAAACCCAAATAAATGGAGACATGAGGCATGGAAATGGATGTTAACTTGTCCATGTAGAACCGAACACTCTATGTCCTGAACCATAGTGCTTCTGAGAACATTAATGAGGTATAATAGTGGATGAGAAGTCCAGACCATAATTGGAAAAATGGATTAACAAACATGGGGATGGTCCCAAGGACGAAATATTTGGGCATATTTACATGTCCCATGAGTATGGAAATCAAGACAGACATATTTCTTGAAACACCATTATTTTTAATGTCATGGGGTAAGAACACAAGGGGTAGAGGAAGGTAGAACCCTGAAAGAAAGTACGTGGATTGGCTATTATAAACCCAATATGAATGAAGACTAATGTTTTCATCCCCACACCACGTGATTCTAATAGATTTTGGGCCAAGGGTCTTAAAATATGGAATATTCTGAGTTACTTGGGGTTAGATATGAAGATGAATTGCTTGGGCATTCCTACATATCCCATGAGGATAGAAATCAAGCCATATGCGTTCTTGAGATTTTTTGAAATTTAACATCACGTTGTAAGGATGTGGGAAAATAGTTATCTCAAAGGGGAATGTGTATGGAATGGAAAAATGACCAGACATGAATGAGGACATAAGCCTACAAATGCCACACCATTAAAAATTCAATGAGAGAACTCAGGTCAAGAGGCTATGAGAAAGAATATATGAACCTTGGATAGACCTAAAGATGAAGTGTATCATTGTTCCATCATATCCCATAAAAATTATAAATCAAACCATATGTAGTTCTGAAAACGCCATGCAGTTTAATGTCATGCAGTAAGGACATGAGGAAATAAGGATGGAGAGCGTTCCATAGAGATACATGGGGTGGCTATGGAAAACCTGATGTGAATATAGATAGGAAAATTCCACACAACACCACATAACCATTAGAGGACTTAGGAAAAGGGTCTAGAAAGAAGAGAAGGTTTCTAAAAATCATTGCTGGACCCAAGGACAAATTTTTTGAGAATTCCTACGTATCCCATAAGGATGGGAATCAAGACACCCAAAGTTTTAAAAATTTTGTGCAGTTTAATGTCTTTCATTAAGGACATATAAGAGGAAGTGTTATGGAAGGAGGGGTACATGATGCAGTCATTGTAAACCCGATGTGAATGGGGACTAAAAAATTACACACTATACCCTATGCAACCCTCGAAGAGAACCACACCCGAGGGTGGGGGAATATTTTTGGTTGGCTTAACCAAATATGAAATGTCTGGTCATTACTATGTATCTCAAAAGGATGGGAATCAAGCTATATATACATCTAAAAATACCATTCAATTTAACATTATGCAGTAAGGATGTGGAAAAGGATGAGTGTCTCAATGGGATCTATGTGGCATGAAAAAAAACCCCGATGTGGATGAGGTTAAAAATTTCACACCACATCGCACAATCCTAAGAGAGTACATGGGAAAAAATTCAAAAAATGGTCAAGGGATGTGAGGCCAGACCACAGATGAATGGTCTGGGTGTCACTACATATCCCATAAGGATGGGAATCTAGCCATATGTAGTTTTGAAATGTCGTTTATTTTAACATCATGAGACAAGAACATGATATATCTTAGTTTAAATTCACACATATCCTACCATAGATTCCCACTTTAATGTCATTTCCATGGGAAAAAATGGAAAAAAAGACGAATCATCAATCCTATCTTTTTTGAGATCACAGGGACAGTAAAAACAATTGAGGATAATTGAAGACCATGATCGCAACACAATATTTGTCTCATGCGACCTAGAATGGGAAAAAAATTCAGCATTAACTATTGAGAATACTAATAGTGTGGTACTTGTGTCAAATTATTTCTCAAGATCCTCTACTACATTATCCCTAAATGGTAGGCGATCCAAATTGATGTGAGACCAGGTCGTTAAGGGGGTCCTTTTAGATGTGAAATATGATGTAAACCCCAATGATGGGGCACTTGAAGGGTGGTTGTACCCATGTAATTTTTCATCTTGCGATAAGGATGAGGAATATATTATTTTATGTTCATAGAGAAAGGGCCATGAGGTGTATGCATCATTCGTAGTTTATCACCGTGTGGGGTGATATGGATCTTTATTTAGGGTTTTAAAACTCATCCCATTTATGGATTAATGTCTTGTAGAAGAATATGGGTAGGTTAACGTTCCTCTAGAGGGATATTACCATATGAGAAGCACTGCTTGAGGAATTTGATATTTTTGGGAGGAGTAATACACTGACCATCCATCGTGACCATAGAGTTTTCACCATTGGGGTTAACCTTGTGAATGACATAAGGCCCCATCAATTCGGGGTCATGGATTGAAGGCTTCCTACTAGGTATCATTGTCATTATCATGGAAAATACGATGTCATCTTGTAAGACAGGGAGGATTTGATCTTTTTTATTGAAATCACTAACAATATTGTTATGATTCCTCTCCTAATTGTTCAAGGAACAAAGCATGTTCTCGTTTAGAGCGTCAAGTTCAACATGATAGATTTCAGATACTTTTTCAGGTACCTTATGATTGTAGACAAATATGTGTGGTTAGTATAGCAGAATCGGGATGGGTAAGACTTCCTCTTTTCCATATAACATGGAATACGGAGGCACCTTTGGGGAATTACATGTCATCGTCTGGTAATTCTATAGAGGGTTGTGGAATTTTGGAAACCGACTCTTCATGTTCTAACCAACCATATCTTTCTGAATGTTATAGTGGTTTTTGTTGAACACCACAATCTATCAATTTTCTTGTGAATGATAGAAAGAGGTACGATTATACCAGATGTTTTAATTGGCGTACAATTTCATTAGTTTGGATGCATTGATGTTGGTGTCATTATCAGTGAGAATGGAATGAGGGACTTTGAATCAGTTGATGATATTGGAGATCCCAAACTCAATTATGGAATATGCCTTAACATCCTTGAGATGAATTACCTATTCTTGTTTGTAAAGGAAATACGTAGCAATCAGGATGAACCTACAATGGTGAGATGTTTCCAGTGTATATGTACCATGACAATGAGTCCCCAGACTGAAAACGGCCAAGAGTACTTGGTAGTATAGAGAGGATCTGGAGGCCGACACACAATATTTCCATAGATATAGAATGCATAGAACCTCTTGTAAAACATGATGTAGTGAAGGATTGTGGTGAGCCAAAATTATCCTAATATTTGGATCTGATGAGAATGTTTTAGCCCTTCCTAATAATCCCCACCTGAACTGACATGAACAACCAATAGATCCTAATAAATTTTACCTCCTAGAATGAAATAGAGGAGAATCCAATCAAAACCATGTTTGTAGAGGATCTACTCAAGACTGGTACCACTCAAGAGGGTGAACCACACTACGAGATGTCAGATTTTTTCATGTTCGGATCGGTCTGTTGAGAGATTATCATGCTGTAGGTACTCAATAATGGGAGTTGTCTAATCAGGGGTTTCCTCCAACACTATGGTAGGGGGACCTAGAGGTCTCATTGTAGAGGCATCGATTTTATGGTGGCTTACCTATTGGCTATCATCATCATCCAGAGTGAAAGGAGTGATGACTCTTCGATGTGCCACATGGATAATAAAATCATCCTTGTCGAGCTGTGTTATTGATGTAGTAACACTGTACATGGAATCAACCTGACTATTCTATGATCATGGGATGTGAGTAATGTCTAGATGATAATGGAACTAGTCCATAAACTGGTGATTATTCTCTAACAAAGTCATGAGCTCCGGCTTCCTAACGACGTATTCACTGTTGATATTCTTGATGAATAGTTCTAAGTCCCCCTTCACATGCAGGTGGGGAATGTCAATCTCAAGGGACAGTTCGAGACCAGTGATGAGAGCCTATTATTACAACTCATTTTTTATACATCATTATGATAATAAGAATGAATAGGGTAGGAAATCTTGTCCAAGAGTGATGAAAAAAATACCCATTCCTACTCTGTTGAGTCTAGGATCATTGAGTCTCCTTCTGGTTGGGTTCCAAGCAGCACCATCAATGTGATTTTTCCCACACATAATGAATTGATCCACAAAGAGTACTTACTCATTAGGTAAATGAAGATCCAGAGACTACTCTATAGTGGATGGATGGGTTGAATTTTTTTGGCCAATTCATATCCCTTGATTTCATTATAGGGGACAAACTAGATGTCGAACTATTGAAGAATCACTGCCCACCATACTAGGAATCCTATCGACATAGTGTTGTCAGAATGTACATCAGCGGATCCCCTTGGGACACTAGATATATCTCATGGTGATGCAAGTAATGTAGCAATTTCATCTCTACAAATACCATCTCTAGGCATCTCTTCTTGATATAGGAATATCTGGTCTTTGTATTGAGGAACATGTGGTTGAGATAGTATAAAATGTTCTTTGATCCCTCACTATTCTTCTAGGTGAGGAGGCCACTAAGGGACCATTACAAAAAGGTAACATAGAGGACCAACAGATTTCTAGATCATTTCATTCAAATTATAATCATCCAACATCCCACCACAAAATCTTATTGTACTTACATATCAATAAACCTTATAAAAAGTCACCAACATATTAATACTAAGCCATCATGATCTTCTCATTCTTCTACCTCTAGATTTGAATCTTAACTTTCTTCACCTTGTTATTTACTTCATAAATGTTTTCAAAATTTACTAGATACTATTTACAGTTGTAACTCCCTTCACTCTTATAAACTAAATTTAATAAAGTAATAATTGTAAAAAATTCATAGCACTTACATAATTCTTCATATTTTTATTATCTACAAATGTTAATGGAACTATTTCTTTAATTGGTTAAAATCTACCATAGTATCATGGAAGCTATCATACCCAAGATACATAAGATATAGAAACATAATATCTATTAAGTTATGATACTTCATTCTATTGAAGATCAGAGTCCCCTTACAGTTCACATAATTATGATTTTTCATAACAAATTCTCATAAAAAACATTCAAAAAATAGTAAACAAAGGGTAAATTTTCTATGATACCACTTTAAAAGGCCAAACTAGAATTTATGTATCATTGAAAGAGGGAGGAGGTGAATTAGTGATTAATTTATCATATATGTAAAAATTCTAGTGTAACAACATTCACCTCCAATTAGATAATTATTAGTTTTATGAAGACTAAACATTCACACATCCTCTAAAACAAATGTATTTACAAGGTTCACAACTTAAAAACAACATATAGTCCTTAGAATGTTTTAAAATTATCTAAAACCACATAATATATTAAAAACAATCTTCATGCATGGATAGAAAAAGGAAATAACCTTACAATTATGTAGCACAACGATCAATAAAATAGTCAATGAGATTATTCTATAATGAATGATGTAAACCATGTTTTTGTAATAAGTGAATAATCCTCCAATAGGTGGTTCAAAACAAGTCTCTCTTCGGCTTTAACAACTTCCACTTTTGAGATTATTCATAACATGATTCATCATATTTCTACCCAGATGTAGATAGATAAAACCATTCTAGAATTCAAGAAAAATTTCATTGGCTCAGTCTAATTCCTCTATCTGATAGTTCTATATGGAATACATATAAGAAAATATTTTTATTGAAACAAAGCTATATTTTTTTTTTGTTTTCAATAGAAATGACAGTATGATGGCTTAGTCTGATCCAGTAACATTTCTCTTCTTATTTATTTGTCTAGAAAACATCCTCTAGGGAAATTTGTCTAAAAATATATTCTATCTTCTCAAAATTGTAGTGTTATCTCATTCACTCTCTCTCTTTTCACATGAATATTGAACCATTGTCAAAAAGTACAATGTACATCCTTTTGTTTATTAGAGATCCAAAAGTGGAATGGGTAGGAAAACAATTTCACTTTATCACTCAACCATGTTTCTATAAACTGAAATTTTAAATTCATTATAGATTCATGTTTCATCACTTATATTATTTAAAAAATTTCTTGATTTTTATTGAAACATCTCAAATATCTTTGAAACATAAACATTCTTTAGACATTCTAAAACTTTTTTAGCCTGATAAAAATGTTGTTCTAATAATGTTATTCATTATAATTTCACATATGGTAACTCTACTCTGCATGAACCAAATGAAAACACATTGGAACTAAGGAATTATCATCCAATTTTTCCATACCAAATGAATACTTGGATATAATTATTTTAAAACATTTTTTCATCTTCATTATAATTCATTAAAATTCTATAAAAATTGATTAAAATAATAAAATTTCAATAGCTCCTTGAAAATAAATTGTAAAAAATCATCAAAACAAGTATCATGTTATTCAATTTGTCAACAATTCCTTAGACAGATGATCCTACATCAGATTACATCAAGATTTCTATGATTATTCAGTCTCATAATATGTATAAGGGATAAGTATCTGTTTCTATATTGTGAATATATTTCATCTATTTTCTGATGAATCATGAACTAATTAAAAAAAATTATGAATTATTTTTCTCTTGAACCAATTTATGAACAACACAACAAGATGAAATTTTTTTACAACACTATTGAGTAATATCCGGTTGATCAGTCTATAATACCATCAAATGGATCTATCTCTGAACCCTTTAAATTCATTATTCCTAATATCTATAACATTTTTAACTATTCTACTTATGATAGAACTCATCATATGATACTCATTTGATCCCAAAATTTTGTGTAACAGATTGGTGTCATAATTGAATTAATTGATCAATGTTGATATATAAATATTTCTCAAATGATAAATGATCATCTAGATTGATTTTTATAATGGATGGGACATCCCGATTGATCCGACCGACGGATGGATCTTTTAATAAACACTTTAGCAACATCTCAAAATTCATATCATTTCCACTTTTAGAAAGTAATTATTTTATCATGATGAATCCATGAATTTAAAATAACTATGTTCTTAATTATGTTGAATGAGATATAAATCCTTTAATCATAAATTATTTTTTAATATCTTGATTCAAAAGTGTTGATTGTCTTATGACATTTAAGGCTTCAAAACGTAAAATATATATATTTTTGTATAGAAAATCATGAATTAAATTTAGAATTCAATACTTATTTTTCACTCCGATAAAAAATTTCATTCTAGAGTCAATGTGAGTATGAAAGGAACTTGACCATGAAAACATATCCGTAATATAAAACCAAAATTGATAGACTTTATTACCAAGATTTTTTATGAACCCCTAATTCTTATTCCCCTTTTGTTTGATCAACAATACTTACAATTTGAATTTATCTTTCTTAATGAAAATAACAAAAAAATCAGAAAATTATCTTTCTGCATCCAAAAATAGTATCCCTACAATTTTCTCTAAATGGGTATGGTTTGTGGCGATACATGTATAGTTTTGGGATGCTCCATGGGAAGTAAAAAAACATGGTTTGATATGATTTTGCACAATATGATTGTATTTTCTCCTTGTGAGATGTGATTAATTTTTAAATTATGATTAAAGGGAATTGCTCTAGGGGTGGGGTTTAGGAGGAACACCTATGTGATGTAGGGATCTCTATCACAAAAAACCAAAGTTCTTGTAATGGTGGCGATAAAAAAATAAATCTTCTTGTGTTTTGGCATGGTTTCTGTTCATTGATGGCATCTGAGGATCCAACACTACTTAGACCACATCATAGCCTATAAAGTGGAAAGGGACAGAAAACATTTCAATATGCAGTGATGATAGGTAGTTTTAGACAATTTTAATGAAGAGATCTTAGATCTCATTTGATAGAGGATTTATAGTCATTTGTAAAGCCTCTATATATAGGAAGAGGATTGCGTGATTTTCTCTATGATAGAAGGGTAATCCTATCTTTTCTATTCAACCTGGTTTCCAATTCCCTTACCCTTATCTGTTTTAATGACCCTATAACTTTTTTCCAATAATTTAATATTTAAAAACACTTGAATCATGGATTTTGTCCCCTACATTGATTTTTCAAAATAATTCTCACTTATTTCCATGAAAGATCTTATTATTTCAATCTAAATATATTTTTTAGCTTTGTGGTGTTGTTCTTTTGAAGTTCTATTTTTTTTATAGTGATGGATGTATGGTTTTAGGATTTTGGAAGTTACTTGTGGCTTTATTGAGGCAAGGGTTTGGTTCTTCAGTAATGGTTTTTATTTTCTTGATGTGGTAGGGGATCTTGAGACTTATCTACTATATTTTGAATATTATTTTTTCTCTATTGTATTATAATATTATTTTATGTTTTTTTTGTTCATGGAAATGTGAAAAAATTATAAAAAAACATCCTTTAATGGATAATAAAAATTAAATTATAGTTGTTACTAATTTAATGAATCTTGAAAAAATGGGATGTGTTTTTATGTGGTTTTTTATATTCCTGATATTGTCTCGTGTTGATTCTTATTGGCCATTGTTTTGCAGTTATGGTTTCCTTTTTTTCACATATAAACTCTATCAACTCCCAAAATTTATAATTAATTAATCCCAGTGAAGGCTATTTTTTTGTATAAAATATGAATTCATAATTAAGGATGCTCAAATATATACTTTATAAATGGCTTTATATGGAAGATTTGTGTTCTCTTAAATTTTTATTAGAACAGATCATGGGTTATCACAGGTAATTGGAAAACATAATACATTCATTTTTAATAAGAATAATGAATCATTTTTGAATTCCAAATTTATATATAATTCAATATATGGTGGGATTTTTATAATTTGTTTATTTATTTAATTCCATGTTTGATTCCCAATATATTTCTTTATTTCATTTCTTCCATTAAAAATAATGTCATTCCATAAATATATTAATCAATAGAATATGTTAGTGAAAAAAATGTAGGATGAATAGAATATTGATTGGAATTCCATTATTGTTTTGAAATTATTATTTGAAGTGAAGGCTTGTGTGGAAATACCCTTAAAATTATTAAGCAATTTAATATTGTAATTTAAATAAAAACTATTCTGTATAACTTGTTAAAAAAAATTTCAAGCATTTGAACCTCCTTTTGTATGAATTGATGGCCATGAACATGAGTTAATTAATGGAATATTGAATTTAAAGTTGGTGGTAAAACGATAACTAATATTGTGATATTAATATGGATTATGTGAAATTTTTATTATGTGGACTTTATTCATACACATAATTTTTGATACATGTGATTTCATTACTCCATGAAAAAGTGTTTCTTGTTCTATATTATTTTTTTACATGATATACATGGTCAGGAAAGTGAATATGTTGAGGGACCTATCTATATGGGTTGTGATGGATCATAGTAGAAACATATTTTTTGTGGTATTTAATGTCTCTAGGTTGGCATATATGCATGGGATATGATGTATTCAAGGAATAGTTAACAAAATATGGTATTGGATGAGATGATGGGCATGATCATAGTAGGGGTAGTGCAAGAAGGCAGAGGTATTTAGGTTTAAGATCTATAATTTCATGATACCATACTATATATAATGGGATATTTTCGGTTAGGTATGTTCATTGAAGGTGCGGGAATGAGGTTAATGTCCATAATG
Organism: Viscum album; assembly: GCA_963277665.1. NCBI lineage: Eukaryota > Viridiplantae > Streptophyta > Magnoliopsida > Santalales > Viscaceae > Viscum > Viscum album. The sequence continues at coordinate 193,900,089 of OY728126.1, forward strand.
TTTACATTTTAGTACCAATGGATGGTTCAGAAGTGGTGGTATAGTGTTTATTTTGATGATATGGTTGGTGATGTGGGATGATGTGTATGGTTATATGTGGATATATGGGGATGTAGTTTTTAATGTACGATATGGTTATTTTTGATATGATAACTTTGTTATTTCATACATTCTTACCTACAAATAGAAATAAGGTGATCCTATTATCTTGTGATTTTATATATTATAGATGAGAAAATATATTTTGTGACCAAGGGTGTTGAGTATTTTTGATAGTTTTGATATAGGATGTAGGGGTGAATATAATTTGTGGATATCAATAATAGTGATGGATGTTGTAGCGTTGATAATGGAAATAGTTGGTTTGGTGATTGTGGGATATTGATGACGGTTTCAATTGTTCCTATCATTCATTCTAGATTTTTGATATAAAATTTTCTTATTATTTATTTATCAGGTATATGTTTCTACTATTTTCTTATATTGATAATTTCTATCTTGATTATTCTTTCATTATTATATCACATAGATGTTGAACCATTTATAGGGGTGATCCAATAGTGAAATATATTTTGAATATCCCACTATAGTTTTCTAGTGTTTTAATATTGGTCACTGGAGTTGGGATATGTTGTTTGAGTGGCTAGAGTATAGTATATGTGTTCATATTTGAAGTAATTTAGATTTATTTAATGTTTTATATAGTTTTATTTTTGAAGATAAAATGTTATACCTTTCACATATTTTATATATTTTTATTTTGTTAATTATATCATCCTTGACAAGAATTTAGGGAAATATTCCTCACATTTGAGTGATTTCATATTCCCCAAGTGCTAGTAACAAACCTAGGGCCTACTAAATGTGGGACTCTAGACTCATTATTTCCCTTACCTCATTCTTAACCAACAATGGGATGTATATGAATTTTGGTTATTAGTTTCATTAAAATAATAACTTAATTTAAAAAAACCCTTATTATGAATGTGTTGTCATTATTATTGAACATTCATGGTTTTCATAATTTATTATATAACATAAAATAATGGATTACAATATTAATTTATTAGGATGAATGTTTTATCTAAAACCTTGTTGAGACCAGTGATGTGTTACCCCATTTCCCATTATAACAATATTCTTCATGAAATGAACTTCTTTTTTCTGTTAAATCACATAGCATGTTAAATTTTTTTCTAAATGTTTAGAAATGTTACAAGAGCATTATTAATTTATATTTATGTAATTAGTTTCTAAATTTTGATAACCTCATTAATTTTTTTTACCACATCTATATTTTATACATGAAATAGGAAATGATTTTTTGAACCAATGATTAGGATTATTCTTTAAATCATGGTTGCTAAAATACCATGCATTTTTTCATTTGTGATGTATTTAAATAATGTGTTATGGACTTATTGTAAATCATATTTGGGTTATTTTAACAATATTGTTTCTAAAAAATAATAATGAGGACTCCTTGTAATTAATTTTAATTTAAAAATATTGACATGAATAACTCCCCCTTCCTTTTTGGTGTGACTTCAGTTTTTAGTAAGGATCCATTTATATATGATAATAATGTGTTAGAAATTTATTTCTAGTGACATATTTTTTTTATATTTTTCTAAATTTTAAAGAATGTTAAACAAGCCTAGTGACAACCACTAATAATTTTAAGGTATCCTAAATCAAAAAATCTCTCTCATTTTCAATGAAAATTAAATAGCATTGTTATATTGTATTATTTATACCTATATATTAATGATTTAATTATGACATTCAATAAATGTGTTACCTTTCGAATGATGATATATATCAATGATGTGTTACTAATTTATTTTAACGTTGTATCATTTTTATTTAAAATTCATGTAAAATATTAAGAATGATTTTTTGTAACCTAGGGTGACTAAAAATTATTTTAATGATTGATCATATTATTTTCAACACTAAAAATATATACTGTGTTTAAATAATGGTTCTTCTCATGTCAATTCATTATTAGTTTTTTTTGTAAGAATATATATGGTTGAAAACATTTGTGTGGTTACTATAAATTTTATGATATATAAATATTGATCATTTATTATGTTTATTGTGATGTATTTATAATATGAAAGCATCATTAGTAATTTTATATTTAAATATAAAACCAAAATCATGTTACTTTAATTGTGGTGTATACAAATATTTTCTTGATTGATAATATGTTTAAATACTATTTAGTTTGAGTATATCAAGTAAGACATTTAGTGATACATGTTGTTCAAATTTATTATGTGGTCTCAAAACCATGTTTTATAGTTAAATATAAAATCATGTCATGTACATGATAAAAGGATTTTGAAATGGATAAAGTTGACCTAGATAACATTATTTAAGAGAACGTTGAATGTATAGCTTTTATTATGTGGGAAGCATGTTTCTATAACAATAAAATGATTTGTTCAAGAATTTTAACTGCGCCTTTTAGTGCTAAAACATTTCATGTTTTTTAATTTAAATTGAAAATATGTTAGATTAATTAAAATGGATTAAAAGATAATCCCTATGAAAGTAACTTGGAATTTTTGACTATTTTTTAATTATCATACTTTAATGATTGTTTTCATTGAATTACAGATATACCTTAATTAACACCTATTTTTATACATTATAAATAGATATTTTATAAACCATTAATGAAGATTATATCCCACAATGAGTCTTATTCCATGAATCATTACGTATTTTTTATAAATATTGTCTTATCATTGAGATGATTTTCTTGGGCATTATGGGAACGTCTCCCTATTGTGATTATGTCATGTTCTAAGGATGTGTTCATGGAATTACATACCTAATAAAAATGGTTAATAACATAATGCTAGTAATAAATGGTTATATGAGAATTATTTAAATTAATAAGTATGAACATTCTTTATCATAAATTTTTTTGTAATGATATGATCATTTTCTATATGTTATTGATTGGATTAGTTGTGATTGATTACATACTGTTGTAGTTTGTTATAGATTTAAGAATATGATGTGAGCGAACCTCCTTCACCATGATGATTTGATATATTTATAACATGTTTTAATACATTTTTCGTGAGTTAGGGAAACTCAAAATGAACAATATCATGATGTAGAGGGTGGGATACATTGCATTTTTCCTTGGGGTAGCGTTTTTGGAATTTCTTATTTTATATTCATTTCAACCAGGGGGTTTTCAAGTTTAAATTGATTTTTTTAATTTTTTGTCAATACATAGTATATTGATCAATAATTTTTCAAGCCAAGTGATCATATGGTTCATGTGGCCCATGTGTCGAAGTTGGTGCCATCTCTTACATGTTTTCAAATTATTGGGGTTGAAAATTTGAAGGAATGACAATGGTTTTCTTGGAAAATGAAATATTGTCTCATAAATACAATAATTATGTGAAAGGGATATGGTGGATTATATAGTTTTACATAATCATATATTTTAGTTGTTTTTATCACAATACTACAAAGGCTTGTGTTTCACACGAGTTATAAAACATCACGATTTTAGAGTTATGTGACATTTGAAGAGTTTCACACACCAACAAATATAGTTGATGTTTCATAATGGTAGTGAGTTATGTGCTAAATAAAATGTCAAATCATTCCATATTAGTTACCACAGAATGTTTCATGAATAGTCAAAGTCACGTAAGGAATTTGTGAGAATGTTTAGCTACATCTATTAATTGGTGGCTTCCTCCCTCATTTTGAGTAACTCTGTTATTAAGGATATAGAACCAGTAATTCAAAAAATATTTTGTGAACAATATATTTTCATGATGAAGTTAACTTGTTTTATCAAAACCAAGTGATATTTGAGGTTTCAAAAATGTATGAGTTTCATGGAAAACCAAATATTGTGAAAAAACAAATGTTTTTCAAGGAAGTAAAAAGATTCATGAAAAATTGTTGTATTGAGTGAAAGTACAAAATTCGCACAAATCTATAATAGTTTCTTGAAGAAGTAGGATTTGAATATCATTTTTGAGTGAACATTTCGCTTAAGATAGTCATTTAAAGACTCGGGTTCAAGGATAGTGATGTTGTAATCAAGGTAAATATATTATGTTCCCAATTAAAAAATCTGACCATCAAGTTAATAAACATAGAAATATATCACCCAAATAAATGAAAATGGGGAGTTTATATAATTTATTTGAGAGATGAAGTGTGTTATCCCTATAATTAATGTAATGTTTGTGTGGTTGGAAATAAGTGACAATATATTGTGTTTTTAATCCCCACTATCTTGTGAGTCATAATAGATTTTTGTATAAGTGACAAATTTTCAGTGTATTATCAATGGACTAGACCTTAGTGGTGAACAATGTAAAATCATTTTGTGGTGTTTCTACTTCTTCTGTTGGGTGTATAATAATTTCATGATTTTATTACAAATTGTTAACATGTTCCTACCATTTTATTGAAAAATATATGTCACATTTAAATAAACAAATGACACCCTGATTTAACCCCCCCCCCCTATTAGGCTGTTCTAGGGTGTTAAAAGTTGTATCAGAAAGTGGTTATAAGTGTTAAATCTATAATCTTTTGTTGTATTTATATATTAGTATATGAATATTTGGAGAGTAAACATTTTTATAGACGAAAATTGTAGACAGTTAGGAATAAAATGAGATATCATCTATTATCTCTTGGTATGGATGTTCTCAATGATACATTTCAAGGGATTTAGGACAGTGATGCGACATGTATTTCTATGACTAAAATAAATAAGAAAATGATTGATGTAGATACCAAAGATCAAAATTCCCTTACAACATCATGATCCTATAAAAGTTATTTGAAGATTATGAGTTACACGATTGTTGAGTCTACATGTGAGGAACTGGAAAATATATACAATGATTCTAACAAAGTGAATGAGTCTATCCATCATGTTTTTCACAATCAATTTGATGTTCTAAAAATGCATCTAGAGAAAAATTCAGATAGTTTCTTTTATCGCATTGAAGGCATTTTCGAGCAATTAGAGGACTTTGGGAATAAAGTAATTATATTTTCATTATGAATATAGGCCTAATAAGTATCCCACCTCTATAAAATAAAAACTCTTATCCATTTAGTAATGATTTCTATATATGATTTATCTTCATAATATGTAATGCCCCGACCACAGTTACCCAGAGTCGGTGCATTATTTTAATACATTGGCACGATTATAGGAAATCAAGTCCCGAAGGACCGATCAGTTTAGCAGTCTTGGAAAATAGATTACATACATGAATGTAACATTACAATTAATAACATACAAAACAACATAAATAATCCTTTATGAACACTATTATTCCCTTGGCTTAACCCAGCATATCAATCACAATACACATCATGGAATCATGGGAAAAAAATAAAACATAGAAAAGGGTGATCTCAGATGCTCAGTACGGATAACAATATAGTAGAAACATTCATAAATAAGCATAAACATTTAAGGAAATTTATAATTAAAACAAAATAATTTTAAACATGAACTTCACCCTAATATAGTAGATATAAAATGATATAATGCCATTTACTTATTCACATCAATATTCTATTAGTCAAATAATCACATGCAGTATCAATTACCACTTTCATAATGATGGAATGCATAATTCCAGAATATCATAACCACATAGCCAAGGCCTTATGCCAAGACTAGAAATAATATTTTGTCAAGGCCTTGTGCCAAGACACTTGTTTGTCTCATGAGACCTACCGATACATCCAGAAGCTATAGCGGGCTCCACCCGTCACTTACTAAATCCAATTCATTCCTCATATGAACAGGTTTAAACATAACATAAACATTTGTATTAAAACTAGCACAGGAAATGTCAATACATTCTCCATAAACCATGAATGGTATAAAAATAACATATCCACAGTCAAACATATCACAAAAACTTCAATACAATATGGAAGTTTTCTATCAAAATAAATCAACTTCAAATAAGTTTAAAATCTATCAAAGGATGTTGACATAGATAAAAACGTTTTGTAAAACTCTTTGAGAGAAATATCTCTTTTTCATGAAAAAATTTAAAAGTTACACAATTTAAAAAGGAAGATATTTAAAGACATTTTTGAATCAAAGTGTCCTATACCACTTTGATGCTTTTAAAATGAATTAACATTTTTAAAAAATTCATTTCCATACAAATAAATCGTAAAAAACCATTTTAAAAACATGGAAATTAATGCGAATGATTTAGAGGAATAAATATTTAAAACATTTAAAATGATGCTTTAGTAAAAATTTCCCTTAAAAATAATCCCTTTGAAAACTATTTTATGAAACATGGACATGGATAATAAATATGTCCCAGTAGATGCTTAGGTAAAAACAACCTCGGATAATAAAGAGCTTGTGAAATTTACCCTTACCAATTTGGTAACTTACGAAACATACACCCCATGAAAGAGGTATCATACAATGAATATGTAAATACACATAAATTAAAGTTTATTACACAGATATTACAATTATGGGAAGTATATACACCACATAAAAGGTAATAGTGGCAATATGGCATGAATCTCACGGGAATAAGGAGTGAGATGAAAACCCATTACCTTGCACTTTCCTTTAGTCGAGGGTACATTTAAACTATTGTATGAAGACTATAGTATGTTATTAAATTAAACCAGAACCATATGAATATTTATGATATCATAAATTATTCATTTATGACTCTATACTACCCAATTAATGATAATTTTAATGTTATATTAATATTTCGGGTAATAATCGCTTCCTTTATCGTACGTGTTTTAACAGGTTACTCTTGATTGTATCACATAGATAACGATTTAAATAATTCCAGAATATAAATCATGATTTATATATCATATATATTTAGAATATAAATAGGTATAATAGACATATATATGAAATGGAAGACACCATTTATGGAGACAACAGTCCGTACGTACGCATAAATGTTGTTTTAGTTTTCATATAGTATTGAACGGAAGTAAGTGAATACGATATATGTAAGTACATAAATACTTATATATATAAATATATATATATATCTAGTAGAATTATTATGTTATATATTACATACTTATTAGTAATCTATATATTTTTATAAACGTCGATGAATGGTGAACTTGGAAATTAAACTCATCGCGTCGTGGAGACGGTAATCCATGCGTACACACGAGCGAAAATATCATTCTTTTGATATTATAATAATATATAATTGGATGTTATATTATATATACTGAATCATTATCATGTTATATTTATTATTTACATCAAATACACATAATTATTACACCCATCCAAATAATAATGTATTGAATAACAATTACACCACGACGTGGAGACGCTAAACCGTACGTATGCACGTATGGTGACATGTCATTCAAAGGGTGGATAGAATAATGAATTTGGTTGTACAATAATTATAATAACATCACAGTATATAGAATATACTGGTTTTATTATTTTATAATGGAAACAACAATGAAAAAGGAAGTGGAAGAAGAAAGGAACTTGAAAGAGGGGGTGAAATCATTACCTCTTCTTCGGGTTCTTCCTTTTGATTTGATAAAAAGGGCTCCTTAGGTTGTCTTTATGATCAAAATAAGGCCTCTATGATGAAGGAAGGATAGTTGAGAGGGTATTTGGGCAGGGGTTGGCTGAGCCAAATGGCTTAAAAGATGTGAATTATAGTGAAGGGTAAGTGCCCTTTTATAAGAGGGGTGAGGGGCACCTTTGGAAAAACATAAAATATTATTTTATAATAAATTAATATTCGGTTTATAATGGCTCCAAAATGATTAATTTCAAGTATAAGGAGTGTATGGGTCTATATACACTCAACCAATAGGTTTTAGATAGGTTTGGGGCATTTTATTAACCTTATCTTTTAGTTTTAACTCTTAGTTAATTAGTTTGAAAATTACCATGTCTCTTTGTATTTTTATATTATATGGTTTATAAACATACTATAAACTTGAAATAGACCCCCCAAGTGGTTTATTAATGGTAAAACCATGATTATATAAGTACATTGGCTGAAACATATATTTTTAGGAGTAGAATATCAATTAATAATATAATATCTGTTTTAGAAACTCTTTTATGACAATTTTGGCACTATTGGGTATTTTGTTTTTGATAAATTTATAATAGTATTATTACTTAGAATGAAATTAATATAACCAATCCTAATATGTCATATTAGCCTATAAAAGTATTGGAATTCATAAAAAGTCTCAAATTACATTTATTTTGGTATTTATAATATAAATTATCTTAATCTATCATTAATACAGTAATTACGACATCATCATTATGTCATAAATAAATTAAATTATTTAATGTCTAAAAATATAAATAAAATACCATTATGTAGGAAATATTTTTATATTTCTAATGAACTTTTATTTTCAAAATTATTACTTATATAACACCATATAAAAATTAATTACTAAAAGGTTTTTGTTTATGTTAATTTTGCCTTTACATTAAATTAAATAATCTAAAATGTCATTATCATTCATAAGTAGCTCTATGGGGTCCCAAAATCAACCCAAAGATGTCCATGGTCGCCCATTACTCATCTAATAATGTTAGGACATGTGTTAAGGTAATATTGAATTATTACAAAATTATTTTTAACTTGAATTACGCTATTTACCTTTAACTGCGGTAAATAAAAGTAAAAAGATACTATTCACCAAAAATTATTTTTATCTTATTGAACCACATTTTACTCATTTATATTAACCGTGTCTCTCATATTTTCAAAATTCAACTCACAGAAGTGGTAAAATTAATTTTTAGGTGAATTTTCAAATTCTCCTAGGAGGTGGGTAAAAGACGGTGAAAAGTTCAATAAAATTTTTATATATCTAAAATTATTATAAACTGACTCCGATTAATTTCAATGAAAATATATAACTATTATGTATCTATTTTGACATAAATTAATTTAAATATAATAAATAATTATTTAAATAAAAAATCGGTTTTAACCAATAACTCAGTATTGTTCACTATTCATCTAAAATTGATGTTTCTCATAAAAATACCAAAAATTCGGCCTAAGATATATTTGATATTGTGAATTCAAAAATGATGTTTATTTTACCAAATTAAAAACATATAAGTTTCATTAATTAATTTAAAAATTAATTCCCGTTTTCAAAACAAATAGCGTGTTTTTAAGAAATAATAAATATCAAAAGATTGACACTTTCTTATGTCCAGTTTAAATGTGAAATTATGTCCAATGACCAAAATTGGATTAAATGGAAAAAATATTATCTAATTATAATTTAAAATCACTCAAATTCATAATTTATCTCTATTAAATATTTCGATTAAATTTTTTTTTAATTAAAATTTAGTAATTTTCACTATTCATCAAAATATGAAAGTTATCAGAAAAGTACCAAAAATTCACCCTAAGCTAATTTTGATATTCTGAATCCAAAAATGAAGTTAATTTTGAAAGATAAAATGTATAAAATTTCGAAAAGTGGTTATTACTATTCTTAACGGCTAGATTGATTGGGTGTGGTGTGTTAGAACTCGAAGTTGCGTATAACACACTATGGTATTATTCAAAGAGAAGCATGCCATGGAAGCTTGGGTTGTTACATTCTACCCTCCTTTAATAAATTTTGTCCTCTCAATTTATGCTCGGTATTGGAATCTTGGGGTTGACATTTCAAAATATCATAGTTGAAATCCCACATCAAAAAAAGGATTAATGATGCCTCTATTTAAAATAAAGAGTGGTAAGTATGAAGGTTACTGAAAATAACACATACTAGGGTTCCATGTAGGAAAATGTGTATATGGAAGAGATATCTAACCACCAATATCTAATGGAGAGTGGTAGAGAACATGGCTATGAAAAGGCCAACAAACCTAAAGCCATAAATTTGTGATGATCTAAGGTACCATCTAGGACAAAATTTTTGTTCTAAGTTCCTTTTATTAATGTTGTAGAATTTTTTTATGAGATTTGATAAGATTAAAAGGAGATATACTTACATTATAATTAGAGTTTTATCTATTAATTAATTTCTACCACAAACTAATCTTTCACCCCAAAACATAATACAACTCAAAAATACTGTATTTATCCTAATCGTATAGGGTTCCAAATATAATGAATTTATAATTCACATATCATACCCTTTAATAAAAACTACATTATACCATCTAGGAACATCATGTAGTCCAGTGGTAGGCGATAAATCCCAATTGCACTATGGTTGTGGGTTCGATTCTGGTAGCTTTGTCCGACACGACAGGTCGTCACACGGTCTACGTGTTGTCCTTTTATAAAAATCCAAAAATAACCTTTCAAACTTAATCCATTCCAAGCTTTAGACTTATCCAAAATATTTCTATAAACTCTCAGTCCAAAATTTATATGAAAGGTAAACATAATGTAGATCCTTTTACCCCGTAATAGAATGTGAATACCTTCATCATGTATCCTTTTAAAACACTGAAACATCCTGAATTACCATAAAACCTTATTGATTACATTCATGCTCCCTTATTCCATATAGAATACTGAATATACTTCATGGATCAAAAAATGTTGTAAACTCCAACAATGATGGAATATACAAATCTTTATTCAGTTTCAAGGCAGTCAAGAATATCCAATATATTTTACCCAAATCACCCATATCATATTCCAAAATTAGTACCTCAATATTAAGACCATATTAAAGTCTATCTTTCCTTCAACCGTGTAATTTCCAAAAAAGTTTAACTCTCTGTAGAGTCACTTTTCTTAGTACTGTAAAATCTCAAATCCTCAATGAAATAGTACTATAGTACAATCCTTATTTATTTCCAGTACATCATTGATGAAACACTTAAATAAAATAATTTCAAAATAACAACATAAGAACAATAGTCATTCCTATCCATCTGTGGTAGTATCATAACTTGATTATTATCCAATATCATCATTTTTGGCATAGTCTGATGACTGGGACATTGGATTGCGTAGTGTCCAAAATCCTTGTAGATGAAGCATTGTACATTTGAAACCTTTCTCTTACCCTTTCAGTCACGTACTTGGTGTCATTTTTCTCCACACTTATAATATACTCCCATTCCCTACAAGCTTTTTCCAAGGAGATTCTTTCCACATCTATCACATATTGGAAAATCCTTCTCTCCCTTATTCCCTTTATCCATATTTCTTTATACCATCCATTTCTTCTCTGGATTCCCTTCAAAGCCATAGGACTCAGAGAATTCTTTACATATCTTATTAAAACATGATACTATTTCTTCATATGATGATAATACTTGGGAGACTATTTACCTTATAAATTTTGTCTTAATACCATGAAAGATATGATCCTTCTTACTATTTGGATCATGTGTATTGTTGGAGTTCCCATTCCTTCTATTGGGTGCGATTTCTAAACAATGGCATACACTATATAAGTTTATGAATATCGATACCTAATACCAAACTTGTAAAACACTTCACATAAATTAAAACGTTTATGGATATAATACATAATCATAAAAATGTCTTCTTTGAGTAAGTATATACTAATAAACCCTTCATGATGGTTTGTAAATTAAATGAGAAATATCCTAATCATATCCCCTGGGAGTGTCATAACCAAGAGTGCAGCAAAGCTCGTTGTCGTGCACCTATTCCCATTCAAGTCTAGCTCAATGCGGTGTTTTTGGGTTTTACCCCTAGGTACATCTATTCCAGGGCTGCCTCTACCTGCTCATATCTAGACAAGGATGTATTTCTCGGAAAACTAACAAAATCTCTATAATATCAAAATTCTAGGAAGTTCATCTATACTAATCCTCAAAGTCTATCTTTGGGTAATTTCCTCTAATTAGAGTTTATCTAAATCTAGTTTCCAAGGTTATTGTTAATCTTCCTTTAGTAACAACTGTAATGCCCCGACCCCAGTTACCCAGAGTCGGTGCATTATTTTAATACATTGGCATGATTACAAGGAATCAAGTCCCGAAGGACCGATCGGTTTAGAAGTCTTGGAAAATAAATTACATACATGAATGTTACATTACTCTTTATAACATTAAAAACAACATAAATAGTCCTTTATTAATTCCATTATTCTGTTGGCTTAACCCTGTATATCAATCAAAATACACATCTTGGAATCCTAGAAAAAATAAAACATAGAAAAGGGTGATCTCAGATGCTCAGTAAGGATAACAATATATCGGAAACATTCATAAATAAGAATAAACATTTAAGGCAATTTATAACTAAAACAAAAGCCTTTTAAACTTGAACTTCAGCATAATAAGGCATAATTAAAATGAAATAATTCTATTTACTTATTCACATTGATATTCTAATAGTCGAATAATCACATTCAATATCAATAACCACTTTCATAATGATGGAATGCATAATGCCAGAATATCATAACCACGTAGCCAAGGCCTCGTGCCAAGACTACAAATAAGATTTTGTCAGGGCCTCTTGACAAGACACTAGTTTCTCTCATGAGATCTACCGATGCATCGAGGAGATATAGAGGTCTCCACCCGTCACTTACTAAGTCCAATGAATTCCTCATATGAACAAGTTTAAACATAACATAAACATTCGTATTAAAACTAGAATAGAAAATGTCAATAATTTCTCCATAAACCATGAATGGTATAAAAATAACACATCCACAGTCAAACATATCACAAAAAATTCAATACAATATGGATGTTTTGTATCCAAATAAATCAACTTCAAATAAGCTTAAAATCTATCAAAGGATGTTGACATAGATGAAAATGTTTTGTAAAACTCTTTGGGAGAAATATCACTTTTTCATGAAAACATTTAAAAGTTACACAATTTAGAAAGGAAGATATTTTAAGACATTTTTGAATCAAAGTGTCCCATACCACTTTGAATCTTTTGAAAGGAATTATCATTTTTAAAACATTCATGTCCATATAAATAAATCCTTAAAAACCATTTTGAAAACATGGACATTAATGAGAATGATTTAGAAGAATAAATATTTAAAACATTTAAAATGATGTTTTAGTAAAAAGTACCTTAAATAAAATCCCTTTGAAAACTCTTTTATGAAACATGGACATGGATTACAAATATGTCCCAATAGATACTTAGGTAAAAACAACCTCGGATAATAAAGAGATTCTGAAATTAACCCTTACCAATTTGGTAACTTAAGAAACATACACCCCATGAAAGAAGTATCATACAATGAATATGTAAATACACATAAATTAAAGTGTATTACACAAAGAATACAATTATGGTCAGTATTTACACCACACAAAATGTAATAGTGGAAATATGGCATGAATCTCATGGGAATAAGGAGTGAGATGAAAACCCCTTACCTTGAACTTTCCTTTATTCGAGGGTACGTTTAACCTACTGTATGAAGACTATAGTATGTTATTAAATTAAACCAGAACCCTATTAATATTTATGATATCATACATTATTCATTTATGACTTTATACTACCCAATTAATAATAATTTCCATGTTATATTAATATTTCGGGTAATAATCGCTTTCTTTATCGTACGTGTTTTAACATGTTACTCATGATTGTATCACATAGATCATGATTTAAATACTTCCAGAATATAAAACATGATTTATATATCATATATATTTAGAATATAAATATGTAGAATAGACATATATATGAAATGGAAGACACTGTTTATGGAGACGGTAGTCCGTACGTACGCATAAACGTTGTTTTCATTTTCATATAGTATTGTACAGAAGTAAGTGAATAAGATATATGTAAGTACATAAATTCTTATATATATAAATATATTTATCTCTAGTGTATTTATTATGTCATATATTACATACTTATTATTAATCTATATATTTTTATAAATGTCGATGAATGGTGAACTTGGAAATGAATCTCATCACGTCGTGGAGACAGTAATCCGTACGTACACACGAGCGAAAATATCATTCTTTTGATATTATAATAATATATAATTGGATGTTATATTATATATACAGAATACTTTTCATGTTATATTTATTATTTACATCAAATACACATCATTATTATACCCATCCAAATAATAATGTATTGATTAACAATTACACCACGACGTGGAGACAGTAAGCCGTACGTACACATGTATGCTGACATGTCATTCAAAGGGTGGATAGAATAATGAATTTGGTTGTACCATAATTATAATAACATCACAGTATATGTAAGATACTGGAGTTATTATTTTATAATGTAAAAAACAAATAAAAAGAAAGTGGAAGAAGAAAGGAACTTGAAAGAGGGGGTGAAATCATTACATCTTCTTCGGGTTCTTCCTTTTGATTTGATCAAAAGGGCTCCTTAGGTTGGCTTTTGATCAAACTAAGGCCTCTAGGTTGAATGGAGGATAGTTGAGAGGGTATTTTGGCAGGGGTTTTCCGAGACAAATGGCATAGAAGGTGTAAATTAGAGTGAAGGGTGAGTTCCCTTTTATAAGAGGGGTGAGGGGAACCTTTAGAAAAACATAAAATATTATTTTATAATAAATTAATATTCAGTTTATAATGGCTCGAAATTGATTAATTTTGAGTCTATGGTGATTATGGGTCTAAATAAACTCCAAAAATAGGTTTTAGATAGGTTTTTGTCATTTTATTAACCTTATCATTTAGTTTTAACTCTTAGTTAATTTTTTTTTGACATTTACCATGTCTCTTTGTATTTTTATATTAAATAGTTAATAAACATACTATAAACTTCCAATATACCCCCAAGGGGTCCATTAATTATACAACTATCATGATATAAGTCCTTTTTCTGAAACATATATTTTTAGGAATATAATATCAATTAATAATATAATATTTGTTTTAAAAATACTTTTATGTCAATTTTGGCACTATTGGGTATTGTTTTTTGATAAATTTATGACAAAATTATTACTTCTAAAACAATTCTTATAACCAATCATAATATGTAATATTAACCTAGAAAATTATTTTAATTCATTAAAAGTCTCAAATTACATTTATTTGGGTATTTATAATATAAATTATCTTAATCTTTCATTAATACGGCAATTACTGCATCATCATTGTGTCATAAATAAATTAAATTATTTAATGTATAAAAATTATAAATAAAATACCATTATATAGGAAATGTTTTTATATTTCTAATGAACATTTATAGTCAAAATTATTACTTATATTACACAATATAAAAATTAATTACTAAAAGGTTTTTGTTTTTGTCAATTTTGCCTTTACATTAAATTAATTAATCTAAAATGTCATTATCATTCATAAGTGGCTCCATGGGGTCTCCAAATCAACCCAAAGATGCTCATGGTCTGCCATTACTCATCCAATAAGGTTAGGACATGTGTTAAGGTAATTTTTATTATTACAATATTCTTTTTACCTTAAATTACCCTATTTACCTTTAACCGCGGTAAATAAAAGTAAAAAGTTACTATTCACAAAAAATTATTTTTATCTTATTGAACCACATTTTACTCCTTGATATTAACCATGTCTCTCGATTTTTCAAAATTCAACTCACATAAGCAGTAAAATTAAGTTTTATGCAAACATTCAAATTCTCCTAGGAGACGGGTAAAAGACGGTGAAAAGTTCAATAAAAATTTTAAATATCTAAAATTATTATAAAATGACTCCAATGAATTAAAATGAACTTATATAAGTATTATGATTCTATTTTGACATAAATTAATTTACATAAAATAAATAATTATTTAAATAAAAAGCCGGTTTTAACCAATAACTCAGTGTTTTTCACTATTCATCAAAAATTGATGTTTCTTAGAAAAATACCAAAAATTCGGCCTAATCTATATTTGATATTATGAATTCAAAAATGAGGTCTATTTTACCAAATTACAAAAATATAATTTTTATGAATTAATTTAAAAATTAATTCCTGTTGTCAAAACAAAAAGCGTGTTTTTAAGAAATAATAGCTATCAAAAGATTGACACTTTCTTATGTCCAGTTTAAATGTGAAATTATGTCCAATGACCAACATTGGATTAAATGGTAAAAATATAATCTAATTATACTTTAAAATCACTCAAATTCATAATTTATCACTATTAACTATTTCGATTAAAAAAGTTGTTTTAATTAAAATTTAGTAATTTTCACTATTCATCAAAATATGAAAGTTATCAGAGAAGTACAAAAAAGTCACCCTAAGCCAATTTCGATATTTCGAATCCAAAAATGAAGTTAATTTTGAAAGATAAAATGTATAAAATTTCAAAAAGTGGGTATTACTATTCTTAATGGCTAGTTTGATTGGTTGTGGTGTGTTAGAACTCAAAGTTGCGTATAACACACGCTATTGTATTATTCAAAGAGAAGTGTACCATGGAAGCTTGGGGTGTTACATAATATATAAGAAGTATGGTGGATTATGATATTAGAGTCAAAGTATAAGGTATCAAAATTCGAGTAAACATGGAAATTTACATTCAATGTTATGGAATTACATGATATTATCAAATAAAGAGTTGATTGAGAGGATTTGGATGATGAACATATCCCTCTTTTTCCTAAAAATAAATCATTATATGAAAAAGAATATTTGAAGTAAAAATTACATTAACTATTTTTTAGTATTATAAAGTAGGGAATATTGTCACTCGGTGCTCAATTATATTAGATAGTCAAGAAAGTGAATAAAAAATAAAATTGAAGCCCTAGAGGATGATCTTAAAAAGGGTAGCTTCAAATTGAGAAACATTTTATATATAAATAGAATCTTCTGTAAAGTGGAACTAAATAATAATGATTTTTGGGAGGATATAGTTCCATTTTTTAAAATTGATTTTGATGATGACACGATGGCTGAAATTGAAAAGGTATACTCTGTGAAAAATGTATAAAACCATTTGAATTGTGTTGTATATCTCATGGTGAAACAAGAGGTCATTATTATTACTAATTAAATTAAATGAAATAAAAGTATAAGTATGGAAGATTTGTTGAATGATTCATCATTATATAAGGATCAACTTCTATAAGAGATTGATAAACTGGAAGGAGAGGTCAGGGAACATATTATAACTCTTGAATTCTCATAAGAGAGCATGTATTTTAAAATCAGTACTATTTGAAAAATATTCTTCAATGTTCCTAAATATAGACTAGGGAAATAGATATGATAGTTGATTGACATGAAGAATAATACATTTTATTTAGGAATAATCATGAAACCAAATCACAATTAAGGGAAATTAATATGAAATTATTGTTTTGAATGTTTTTAGATGTAATGATTTTGGAAAGAGTTAAACATTCATTTGAAGGAGTATAAAAATACTTAAATGATAAAATATCTAATTATATGTGAAAATGTATAATTTCTTTGTGATACAGAAACATCAATAACAAGAAAAGAGATGAGCTGAAGTAATGGGAATAATAATTTTGGTCCGATCAAAAATGTTCTTAATGTCCTTAATCAGATATCTACCATAAAAATAGAGAAGAGAGCTTAAAATAATCATTAATAATCTGAATTGGATTTCTAAGAAAATACCTATAAAAAATAACGGGACATATGGAAGAATGTAAATGATATGATATTTCCTCTTATGAAGTATTTTTTTTATATTTATGGTCAAAACTAATTCTTATTATGAAGACACGGTGAGCTATCATGATGGGGAAGAACATAGAAATCCAAAAAAAAGAATTATAACACATGAATCATCATAATGAATCAGTAATTTATATGGATATTTTTTTTATTTTTCTAGCATTGGATATAATGAAATTCATTTGAAGAAGAATAATGGTGGAACAATAACAACATGACTCTATGAAAAGTAAACACCATGTAGACTATTAAAATTAACCTTGAAAATATGTATTGTCTTAAAAAAGAAGAATATGTGTATGATTTTACCATTCTTGTTGAAAATGTTTTGGAGAGTCTATCTTTTTCCTCTACCCATTCAGGTATGTCATGGATGGAAAAGAAGTAGTCCATCAAGGTACAAATCACGCACAAAACTACAAAAAGTATATAACATATATTCTTCAAAGTGGATGGTTATCCCACATGAAATGAAATAAAAAATTGTTGAAAATTTTAAATAAAAAGGTCCATGGAATAGTGATATGTACAAATGATGCTGGATTAAGGATGAAATGTTGTGGAAATACAAAATTAGAAAATAATGATCCAATGAGAACATAAGTTCATTACATAGATGGTTTTCTTAACAATCTCTTGAATGTGATTCATCTCCATGACTCAAGATTAGATCTGACATTTAATTACAAGTGTTTCATCATCAATGGGAATACATGTAAATACATCATTAATGATTGTATGAAAAATTGTGATTTATACCAAGATGATTGTAAATAAAAATGTGTTCTCCAAACAATTGAAGTGGAAAACAACTTTGAGAAATGAGGGATGTGTTACATTATTCAACAGAGCATAGAACAATTAAATGTGCTCAAGGTTTTTGTCTATATTCCCAATCATAATTTTGATTGATACGAGAAAATTTATTCTTTCATATGATGAATGATGGTTCAAAATTCTATTCATCCAAGGAACAAAATGCTATTGAATCTTCTTGATCTCAACCACATATATGTAGGTCGTAAAATTAATTTGGATCACATATATAGAGAGAGATAATTCATTCTTTTAATTGATGATTATTATAGAATGGAATTTGTGGTGTTTACACAGTGAAGACACTAATTTATTAACTTCATAAGGATTTATATACGATGAGTTGAGAATGAAACTAGATGGGAATCAAGATCTTATAATTTGAAATGAAACAAAATAAAAATTAATTCAATTATCAAATTACCCAAAAAACATGGGATCAAGAATGAGGTGTCTTCAGTGATAAAACCTCAATAAAATTATACGTGTTCAATGCATAATTTGACAGGTGAATAATATGGGAATAACTATTCTAATAGATAGTTTTTTCTCATCATTACTTGAAAGAGCCAATTCTAGTTGTGGTGTATACACATAATTGAACATGGCCACGTATAGGGGAATACATGACACCGTACAAGATATGGCATAAAAGTAACCACTCACTATAGTACATTAATTTCTTTATATGAAAAATTTCATCCTGAAAAAACAAAAAATCAATGAATGTATAGAAATTTTCCATATGAGAGAATGCTAATTGGATACTCAGTAAAGAGTAAAGACTACAAATGTTACTTTAATAATCATAAAAATGTTTTTGTAGAGAAATAATTCTATTAATATGTAGGATAAAACTATGAATAAATATAGTATATCATATATTGATATGATTAATACTTATGAATAATGTGGAAAATGTATAGATTAAAATGCATTAATTATGGATGGATCTCCCCCATTCTAGGACCTCAAAATAATGTTGATTTAGAAGTAAAATTAGAAATAGAAACCATTTATATTGAATCTCTACCAGAACTCTGCATTAGAATGATAAGATAGTAATTTAATTAATCCCACATTATTAATAATTGAACCTCACCTACACAGATAAGGATAATGGGGGATGAAGCACATTTTTTACTTCTATCAAGTGTTGAATCAAAATCTTTTTAAGAGGTATTAATGGATGAATCATGGATCATGTCCATGAAATATATTAGATTGAGAAAAATTAAAATTGGTATCTATCTAAGATAATATAAAATATGAATATGATTTTAAAAAATTATGTCTTCAAAAACCAATTCACTGAACTACAAATTTTATTCGAAAAAAGGCATTCTTGGTTTATAAAGTCTATAAACAAATTTAAAAAATTGATGTTGAATATAACTTTCCTATATTATCTTGACTATATTTGATAAGGATCTTCCAAGACATAATGATTAAAAGAGGTTACAATGTTTAATAGATTGATGTAAAAATGAAATTAAAAAATAGAAAACATTATATAAAATTCCACATTGAACAACCAATGGGTTTTTTATTTGTAATGAGGAAATAATGTTTTTTATATTAAAGAATACATTTTATGTTCTAAGGACGACATAAATATCATGGCTTTCTAGAATGGATTATTATTTTATGAAGATGTAATTTTAAGGAGGAGGCACTAACTATAATATTTATTTGATGAATTCATAATATGATCAATTTTTGTTTCTATATGTGGATTATTTATATTTGGATGATGAAATCATGGATACGTGTAATAATTTTCTAATCTCATTAAATCATAATTTGCTATGTACATTATGGGTGAACTCCTGTACTTTTTAAGAACAAAGGTTATTTAAAAGGTAGAATACACATTCAATTCTTATTAAATGTATTCAATAGAGCTTCTAATGAAATTCAACATGCATGACTTCAAACCAATGTCAACTATGATTATGGTCATAAAAAACATTGAATGTATAAGGATGGGAAATATATTGATCCACATTGTACCTAAGGATCAACATTTGATATTCATATTTGATTTAAAGATGACGATATATCATCTTAAGGACATATATAGATGATATATTCCAATGTAATCTAAATAAATATCATTTTGTAGTAGTTAAAACAAAAACAAAATATATTTATGGTACTCAAAATTATGGGAATAATTTATAATAGGATGAGATAATGAATTATTAGAATATTCTGATGCTGAAATTGTTAGATATGTGGTGGACCGTAAGTCCAGAAACTATGGTGAATTTCATATTGGAAAAACTTGTGTGAGATGTTTGAGAAATAAACAAGAAATCACATCTCATATTAAGTCTAAATAATAGTATATCTCTCTGAGAAAGGCATGAAATCATCTATTTTGGATGAAGAATGAAATTAATTTTATTGGTGATAGGGTGAAAAATTCTGTGGTGATACACTATTACTACATGAGCACTACCTTTCTTATGAACATTTGGTTCAACACCCTCACACAAATTATTTTGAGAAAAAATATCACTTCATCAATGAAAAATTTGAGCAGTGTGCTATTAAAATGAATCATGTTGTAACTAATGCTTAGTAGCTGACATCCGGACTACGAATTTGGAAGCACTAGTGATTAAGAATTTTTGGTTGAACCTCAATGTTCATCAACATCCCATTGAATGAGGGGGTTTTAATTTCCCCTCTCCCCATTATTTGTTATCTATTTTAATTAGTTTGTTGAGGTGATGTTGGTTTATGGGGGATACAAAACCCAACATTGTATTTATTTGAGAACTAAGGGATCCATATAATTTCTTTTGGTTTCATTCAAAATGGGGAGAATGGTGAAATTCATTAGAATGTAGGTTTTTAGTGGATTGTAGGAAATGATTGGAGAGGCTTTCATGATAGGTTGTGTTCAACTGAGGAATGTGAATATCTCCTGGAAATATTGTTTTCTACAATAATATTTCCTCTTATATACATATAGTGATATAAGATTGATTAATTGTCTATCATATTTTTCTGTGATGGTTCATTTTTGAATTTCTCTAACAACTTCCTACAATCCCAAAGGTGTATATTTTTAGATTTATGGGTTATCACGACTGTAAATAGAATTTTTGTGTGTTTTTTGTTGATCAAAAATAGGTTTATGATGGAATTTTCAAGCCATGTGACCATACAATGTAGGTGGCTTCAATATTGAAGGAGGGATCATCTCTATGGGTTTACAAAATTTTGGGGTCTAAAATTTTGAGGGTGGAGAATTTTCTTTTTTGGAAAACAAAGTATTTTTTCATAAATAAAATAGTTATATGAATGGAAAAATGTGACCTCTAGAGTTACAAAAATTTAAATTTTCACAGTTATTACCAAAAAACATCGTAAACGATTTTATTTATAATATGCTCTGAAAAACCATAAATGTCATAGTTTCGTGACAAAGGTAGAGTTTCACGCACTGAAAAAATATATGTGAAGTTTCAAAAAGGTAGAGAGTTTTGTGCTATAGGAAACATATAATTTCTCATGTTTATAACCCATGAAATATTTCACATAAATTATAATTTAATAATGGATGTTATGTGAAGGTTCACCTATTTTCTATAAATTTGCAACTACGTTAATTTTTATGGGTTACTCACTTATCGATGATATGGAACCACTACATAAAATAAGTTGTAGAATGTAGAGTAACATGAAGAATGTATATTGTGTTATCAATACCAAGTGATATTCTTTTATTTTCATAAGCTATATATTTCTGACAATTTTTTTTTCAAATGAATGGGGTGTTATAAGAAAGATAAAATGTTATGCGAAAACTAAGGTGTTGAATGAAAGTATAAAATTTTCATAAATTTAAAAGATTTTTTCAATAAAGAATGTTTATAGAATATATTTTTAGTTAATATATCATTCAAAATAATCATTTCCGAAAAAGGAGTGATGTATAATTATTTACTAATTAGGCTTAATTACTTGTGTGCGCAATCTGTTGATGTAATATTTATATAAATAAACTCATAATGACTTCACAAAAAGCAGTGATTAATGTGGAGTAAATGGATGTTATATAATGGGGGGTAATGTGATATCTCTAAGACGCTTATAAAGGTAGTTTTCATTTAATATAGTGACCGTGTATGATCTTTTCTAATAAAAAATATCTAGTGAAGAATAGTGGATTCTAGTATAATTGACATAGTATCACAGTATGCTCCTTGGACTATCCCTTAGCATAGATACATGTAAAAATATTATATTGAAATTATATTTCTATATATGGGTGTTTAATAATAGAAATTTCCATTTAATATGTTTTAAAAATTCCCACCCAACTTTGGGACAATATCTATATCATTGAAAGAAAAATTTAACAACTTGATTCACCTCTCCACTCTCTCGGTGTTATAAGGTCTTATATTGATTGATTGGGATATATAGAGTTTAGAATGGGTGTTTTAAGGGTTATATTTAATAGAGGTGGATAGTTGATAATAATATATGGTGTGGTGTTTTTCTTAATTCTATATGGTGATTTTTTTGTGAGGTGTGTAGAGGGGAAGAGCTAGATGGTGAGGATAGTCAGGTCATGATGTGCTTTGTATGATGTGTATACATCCCTTATGTGTTTATTGATGTTATTGTCTGACATAAGATAACCATGTAGTTTTATAGGTGTAATTTATATAATCAAAATTTATATAATGTTTGGTGCATAGAATCGAGGAGAGATCTTGGGAAAATGGTTTTCTGAAATTACAAAGGTAGATAGTGATAAAGTTCCTTGATGGATCTTCCTACCCCAATATTGAGTATTGGTTAGAGAATATTGAGGTTTTTTGGGGTGGTGAAAACCTAAAACTAATTACATGTTTCTATAGTACTTTTCTTTTTTATGATGGAGTCTTTAATATGGTGGTAGAGTAAGTGAGGTGTTCTTGGATATGTTTTATGGGGAAGATTTCTTGAATTATTCTTTAGGAGCTTATATTTATCAGTGTAGATGTGTGATTATTTTATGGTGATTTATGATCATTGTTAGAGGGATATGGGTTTTTATTTATTCGGTGTTTTATTTAAGGACGTGATTAGTAGGGTTCTAGGTTTTCTACTTCAATATAGAAAACTTACTTAGTACATTTTGATAGACTTTTAAATCATATATTTGGTGTTTTATCATTACATTTTAGTTCCATTTCAAGGAAAAAATGAGAGATTAAGATAATATTATGGTTAATGTTTTAACCATGAAGGGATGTCACATTAAAGATCCTTATTCATTTTCTTCAATTGTGGTGTTCAATGATCTAGTTTTCATATTCTCAAGATTCAAAAAGGAAGAAAGAGTGGAAGATTTATAATTCAAGATCATGACATGCAACTTCAGGGGTGAGGGGTAGATGGTTCCCTATTTAAATATAATTGATAAATAATTGGTGTGGAAATGTTTGTAACCATCAGTATTAATGTCCCAATATTCAGTATGTTTCCTAGTATTAAGTGGAGAGTTATTATATGTGGAATTTATATCTCTAATTATACTATATTTACTAAATAATTAGAATGAATTCAAACTGTTTTTAAATTATATTGAATAAATTTGAAATTTAATAATTAATTTTTTTATCGAGAACTCTGAATCATTTCTTATCAAATGGAATTGAATGTTAAATTAAAGATATATAATTTTCTTACCAAGATGTTATAATCTTTAATGTTATTTACAGTTGAAGGAGTAGCTATAGATAGTTAGTCATGATTGAGGATGATGGTTCCATGTTTTATAAATCAGGATGCAGTATCTTGTTTTAGAGTTATCTCATATTGTTATTAGGTTTTCTAGATGATGTTTTTTTGGTAGGATCATATTCTAGATCGTGCTGAGTATATTGTTAGTAGGTTAGATATATTGGAAGGGTTTCTCCCAAGACTGTGTTTTAGTTGAAGTAATTTTCCATTCTAGTTATTTTTTGATTCATTAGAATGGGAATTGTTTTAGACATATCTAATGTAAAGAAATTAACATTTTTGTTGTATTCCTTGATCCTCTTGGGTGATTTTATTCATTAATGGGGAGGATTGATGTCCTTTGGTGGTTGGATTTTAGTTGCAGTCCATTAAAAGGGTCACTATTCCATGGGGGTGAACACATTGCTATTCATTGGGATTTTTGTTTGTGGAGTTTGGTCAAGAGGTTCTCCAGGTGGTGTTGGGGTGAAATAAAGTGAGGGAAATAACATTGTTGGTTATATACTTGGTTGTGTAAAAAGAATGGTCACCATCAAGTGCATAAGAGTTATAGAAATACCCTATGAATGGTGTGTTAATGAGCTTGATGGTTTGGAGGACC
The DNA here is from genome assembly GCA_963277665.1 of Viscum album. NCBI lineage: Eukaryota > Viridiplantae > Streptophyta > Magnoliopsida > Santalales > Viscaceae > Viscum > Viscum album. Next base: position 193,924,923 of record OY728126.1, read on the forward strand.
ACATGTGTAATATGACGAACTAGAGCTCACAATGCTATGGTCCTAGGAACGGTAATGAGAAATTGGCAATATTTTCTCTCTATACCATAGAGCATAGTAGAAGTAGGTGTTAGAGGATCCAACACTCATTAGAATAAGTCGTGGAATATGCTATAGTGATGGTCAAAAGTTGTTTTCTAGATGAATTAAATGTTATAAAGGTTCAGACTAATTTAATGAAGATGCTATAGATCGTGTATTATTATTGATATATGGTCATGTTGAATTCATATTCCCCAAGTGAGAAGCTTGTTTGATTTTATCTATTTTAGGGGTGGTCTACCTATCTTTCATGTTCGACCTAGCTTCTATCTCTCAAACCCTTAGTAAAGTTCAAATTTTATACCAAGGGAATGTTTATATTCTTTTGATAATATCATCATCTTGAACTACTATTAATGGTTCATCTGTTGATTTTAGGTAATATGTCTCATCCCTTTCCAAGGTTATTCCTATCATTTCTCCCTACATAGAGGAGATAGCTTTGGGGATTAGTTCTTATAGATTTTTATTGATGTCTTTGTGATGAATTCATTATTTCTGGATTGAGGGAGTTTATTGTAGATTTATTGGTGGTTGGGTTCAGTTCTTCAGTAATGGAGTTTCTTGGATCCTTGATATAGGGGATCTCAAGATATATATCCTATCATCAAAATAAAATATTCATTATTTCCATGTTTTATTTTCTCCATTGCATTCTACTAAGACTTCTGGTGTTTTTTTGGAAATGGGAGAACATATAAAACCACACCTTGAATGGTGAATGGAAAATAAATAAATAATGTAAATTGTTCAATTAAAAATAGAATAAGGGGATGCAGTGTTTCATTTGGATTAATGTTTTAAATATATTGTAATTGGATGAATCTTATTTACTGATGTGTTGTTCATGTGATTTCCTTGATTTTGTTGGAAATAATGTCTATTTTCACATCTATAAATTTATAATTTCTTATTTTAGGACCAAATCATACCAATGGCATCCCTCCTAGGAAGACAATGGGAGAAAATATATAAGGTCACTAAATCACCACCTCTAATAGGAAATGGGTTGGTGAAAATAATCAAGGGAATATCATACACACCAATGGGAGGCATTACCCTCTAGGAGAACATATGGATTGGAAGATAATAAGAAAATTGAAAACAAATCATAAATGAGATAAAATAAAATATCCAAATAAATTCATGTAAGTCTATAATAATAAATAGCTAGAAAAGAAAAGTAGTAGAACTAATGTAAATCCTCACCAGTAACATCAAATCACCAATATTTATTAATCAACTCCATTAGTTAATAATTATCATCATGGTTTCCATCTACCTCCATAAGTCTTGAAAACAGTTTTTATAAATTTTGAGTGACAATTATAGGTATACTCAATACGATCCTCCTCGAAATCTCTCATGCAAATTGTAATGAAATAAAAATAAATACAACCAAATAATTAGGTGAATCTATCTCATAAGAAAATCATATATACTTTATTCTCTACCTTACCATGGATTTCTCACCATGTATCAAATAAATGTAACAATATAAAGTCCAATATAATATCAAATTAAGGTACCCTATAACCACTTACCTAGTGGGGTTCTACTCTTCTCCACATCACACATCCAAAGACATATCTCTTATAAGGAAGAAGGCATGTACAAAAACACATAGGAAAATTTAATAAACCATGCACTTTGTGAGTCACAACAATTCATCATCACATCCCATGAAACCCATGATGCACATAATCTAATCACCAAAATTGAAATATACTGATAGTAACTGAGTGTCTTATGGAATCCACCACATATCATACATCAAGTATTATACCTCAAGCTGTCACATCCAATACAAAATAAACCTAGAATAATACTTAGGATTCAATATATAATGATACATGTGTTTGAAATAACTACTAGACATTACATCCATACATTCACATATATATAAGAAAGATAACCAAGGTGCATACAAGAATATAGTACTACTATGACAAGAGTGTGTGGAAATAAATGTAGGTTATCCATTCGTTCCTCTCTAATCTAAATGTTGGGGGATAATGACCTTTATTATAGCCTTGTACACATTATAGGAAACTACCTAGCTCGATGCTCCACCGATTTTATGATATATTGTAAACCTGGTTTCTATCTCAAAATAATAGATATCATATAAAAAAATCATATAAAATAAGCCTTTTATTTAGACCACCCATTAAAATGATCATATTTTCAATAATTATCAACAACACTCTATGTCCTTCATTAATAATCCAATAGATCCCATGGTTTCTACAATTTTTTCAAGCATGAAACCAATGTGTTAAAAAATTGAAAATTACTTATCATTACATAATTATAGATACTATTTTTATCATCCCATGATAACATAAAAGGAGTGCATAAACTAAGGGCAACCACCTAATTAAACTGGTTGGGAATGTTACAAAAAAAAAATAAGAATTTAAACCCTCAAGCCCTTAAAAAACTCAAAAAAATTAAAATATCTCGTATTTCATCCTAATAAAAATATTAATTCCAATATATAACTTGTTTCTTTTGTCTTAGATCCATACATGACATCACTGCACATATAAGATTCAATCACACCATTATAGGTGTTAGCTTCTGCTAGAACTTGGGCCTTCTAGCCAATATATTTCCAAAACATCAACTATATCAGAATCACATCGTGTCATGAGGTAATAATCATCTTCCAATTTAATAAAATATGGTACAATGAAGATGATAAAATATGGTCCCTACAACCATTTTATCCATATTTCAAAAGAAAACAAGGTCACTCAACCCAAACATTATTCTTTATCAAACAACAATTTCATTTCCATATTGAATTAAAAAATTCATTTACCATAGGTTAAAAACACAAAAAAACTAATGGAAAAACCTTAAATTGATATGAACTTGTTATTAATTATTCAAGAATATAGTCTAGTTTCAAAAAAATAAAACGAATATTGATTTTATTTAACCATGCCTAAAGCATCACTTTGACTTCCATCAAATTATAATGAATATTAGTTTCAATTATAACATGAAGTTATATTATTTTGCCATTAATAATTACTATATTTATATTCTATAACAAATTTATACATAATATACATGTTAAACCACAACATAGATATATATTGGGAACTATCTAAAAATCAATTGGTAAACAATTGACAGAGTGAAAACACATATGATTATTATAGGAAAAAATCAATGTTCATTATTTATTCTATTTTGTCTTCATTAAGGATAATTACACTATAACCCAAAGAGTTAAAGATTGAAAAACTAATAATTTCACTTAAAATATTAGATGAAATAAATCCCCTTCCACAATATTGAAGTGAAAAATTCTCTATATAATGATATATGGTTGAGGATCGGACTCCACTAGAAGAAACACCACCACAATTAAGGAAGTATTATTAGAACCTAATATCACCAATCCATGAAAAAACCATGATCTTATCTAATGATGAAAACCAATAGGATTCCCAAAATGAACACCAGGAAAAAAGTAATAAAATAAATAGAAATAGTATGTAAGATAATTCATTGAACCAAGGGTGTTGGATTCTCTATTATCAAAGGGTTATAATCTTAATGCAGTCAATCACAAGGTGACATTGGATGTTGAAAAAAATACTTTTGAATATAAATTTATATTAATAAACAATAATTCAAACGAAACAACTCATATAAACCCATGGCTTACCTGAGCATTTGGAAGATTATGGATCATTCAAAAAAGGTTTTCAGATTGTTCAATATAGGAAAACAATAAATAAATTATTTTAATATTTGGTAAAGTCCCACATGTTCTCCCCCATCGAATCGATCAATTTTCATGAATCAAAATAATTATTTTTTTCAATTAAATACTTGACAACTCACTTACATGACCTCCACTATGAAATAGGAATGGATTGGGTGTTCTTGAACATAACATCAAAAAATAGCTTCTACAAGGAAATGTTTCCCAAAACCAGGGCTTTTTTCCTCAGCATGACCAAGGTAACGTTTTTTTATTTTCCCTACCCCATATTCAGGAGGAGGTAACCAATTCTACCACACCAATTCCACAAAATCATTGGAAATTTCTATGTTTGGTGTTTTGGATATGAGGACATGAGGAAAAAAAATGAACTCTGCAATGTATTGACAAGATATTCCCATTGTCTGGGAACACCCCAACAACACACCCCCAGCCATCAAGCACCTAACTCCAAAAAAATCTTCCAACAATCCCAACACAAATTAAATGATACCCCTAGAATGAAATTTACCATGCCCATAGCATATTAAACACCCCAAAAATCCATCTCAGTACAACTGATCCTTGATAATACACAATGGAAATGCGAGAATGATATGGATAATTACATTAAATACCTATAAGACTATTCTATTCCCCAGTAATTAAAACCAAGCCTATACATGTTAAATGATAACGGGTCATCCAAATAGCCACCCCATGATGTATCTGTCAAGTATATTACTATCATTGGTGTATAACCATCCATATTGGGAGAAAATGAAGAATGTAATCTTTTGAAAACCCATATCATTAATATATATTACATTAAATTTTATTTCATAAATATAAACATAATAAAATCTAATTAGTCAATATGACTATTTTCATAGAGAAATTAGGAACATAACTTATTTACATGAAACATGGGTACAACAACAATATTTATAAAACACAAAAAATTCCTTATATTCTACTAATATTATAATATTGCATGAGATAACCTGATAAAGTACATAAGAAAATAGTGAGCTAAAAATCCCATTAGGGGAATTATCAAAAAAATAATAACATGATAAAAGCAATACCTATAAGTCCATTTTTATGTTAATGTGAAATAAAATGAGTGAGTGTCATAAAAATGATCGTAAAATCATGTTATAAGATGATAACATCAAGGAATCATAAAAAATTTGAAACAACATAATAAATAACCTAATAGTAATAATTCAAGGTTAACCACTGAGACATCATAACACAATGTGCTTCTAATAACTTCTAATTCACTATAAATAGAATCTCATGAGATAAAAAACTACTAAATACAATGGGTGGGTATATAACTTTTATCTCACTCAACACATTCAAATCATGTGCATGAATTTCTACACCACATATATCACACAACATATGAATGCATTTAAGAATTTTTTTACCTAGTAACAATGTTTTTTGGGTTGCACACATGGAATTCTGAAATCAAAAAAAGATAGAAAAAACATAGTAAATAGCTTATAATAGAGGTGGGGATGGGTATTCTATACCCAAATAGTTCATATGAAAAATCATAAGATAATTTCAACAACATAACAGGTGTAAATAATGATTTATGGAAGGGGTGAATGAGATAGAAAGATGTGATCTCATTAAATGGGAATAACAATGTTAATAAAAGGATGGTTAAAACCAAATTACTACATGGAAACATAGAAATCAATGTGGATTAGTGTAAATAATGTTCTTGAAATAAAAATAAGATGATATGTTCCTAACCTTGATAAGGCACATCCAAAAGCATTAGAGGATCTTATAAATATAATAGGAATACTTTAGGAGGGATTTAGAGTGATAGTGGGAGAGTAAATTTTTTCTCAATGGGTTTTTAGTGGAAATGAATTTGAGGATGGGTAGGTAGTTACATAAATAGAGTGTGGGGTCGGTCCTTTATTAGTATCTAAACTATGGTTTTATACTCAATATGATAAAAAATATTACAATGTTTTTTCCAATTGATTTTACCAAAGTGGAGTGTTTTTCAATATTTTTTAAGGCCTATAAATATAATCCTTTAAATAATACAGTTTGTGTTTTGGATGTTAGTAATGTTTATAAATAATTATTTTTAAACATTAAAATATAACATAGGTTTTGAAAGATTTATTAAGGGTTTTAAAAAGTAATAAAATAAATTAAAATTTTATTTTAAAGGTTAAACATAATTTTTTCCACGTATCAAATTTATTATATTTATTAAATCATGTTTAAGATGTTATATATTCATAATATATATCCTATACTTCTATCATAGTTAATTTGTACCGATATTTTTAATTGTAAGAGAAAATATTGAAATATAAACTTTTTCAAGACTTTGACATGTTGATTAAAAAAAAGAGTGTTAAATATATTTATTATTTAGAATAGAAACAATTAATTATTTAAATTAATTATTATGTTATTTAGATGAGTATAAATTAATTAATTCACTAGTTGAATAAATAAAATTACCTAAAACTGTTATGATAAAAAAATAAAAACATAAAGTGCCAAATAAATGATCAGAGAAGTAGGTGGGAGAAACTAAAAATATTAAATGATAAAATACAAATTTAATTTTAATAATTTTTTAGTTCGTGAATTAGATTTTAGAATAACAAAAATTAAATTAATTAACAAGAAGTTTAAAATTAATTAAATAAAATGATAAAAACAAATAAAAAATATGTGTAAAATTTATAGATTTATGGTCACGTCAAATTCCCTTACACTTAAGCATTGATTAACCACAATCAATCATATGCATTATTATTATTTTGAAAAAACAAATGAATTTTTAAAATCTCATAAAGAAGAATGTAATGAAGTGAAAAATTATAAGATCAAAAACTATGAAATATGCCTTTGAAAAGAATTATTTCAAAATAAATCTTCCCTAAATTTATTACTCATTGGTTGGTCAAGGATGAAATGAATCATCTACTTCTATGAATTGCATGCCTCATTTATGATTCTTTTGGTTAATTTACATAAATTAAAGCATTATTTATAAATTTTAGAGTGATAAAAGGTAAAGTATAAGTCGAATTAAAAACTTCACCGAAGGAACATTATAATTTTACATTCTCCTAGGTTTTAACGGTGAGAAAATTAAATTAAAAATTTTATTCACCTTATTTATATAACGTAAATGGCTTCACAAAAATCTAATGTCCCCTTATTCATAGATAATTTATAATTGACCTCACCTTATTGAAATAATTATTAATAATTAGGTATATTGTTATTATTTTTATTATTGTTATTATTATTATTATTAAATTGAATCATATAATATTATCCTACTGTTCAGGGCCGTTGTTCATTCCATCTATAAAAATTATACTTTATCATAACCCTTAATATTTAATAATCTTATTTTCCCCTAATTAATGTCTATATTTTCAATGATTATGGTATATAATGGTCTTTTGAATCTTATAATCTATATTTTATAATTTTTCAAAATAACCAAAGTTGTGCATTTGTATTGTATAACTACATTAGTTATTGAAGAATTATTCATTCCAAAAGGGAATTATATTTATAAAATTTTTTATCATTTCAATTTTCCCACTGTTATAAATTTTACTGTTTAAATTTTAATTTCATACACTTAAACAGTTTAAGGTTGTTTTTTCACATAACCACTTCATATTCCCAAGTTGATTCCTCAAACTTGAGGTTTTAATAGAATAATCTATCCACTTGAGTAGTCTTGTTTCATATAAATTTTATTCTATAGTTTATGATCATCTACAAATTATCCTCATACACAAGATCATTTAACAATGGGTCCACCTCTAGATTCTATACATGTGAGTACTCTAGTATATACGACCACAAAATGGATACATAGAACACATCATGTACTTGAGTTGGGAATGTGGGAGTGAAGGATGATGGGCCACAAAACAGAAGTGATCAAGGCTCTAAATGGGTTTGATGTATCTAGGACTAAGTATTCCCATCTTCCAAAATAATAGGACTTCATTCCACTATGTTATATTAAAGAATAATTTTTCTCCTTCGACAAAATATAAGTCTTATTAATGTTCTTTTCAACGCATTTCAATTATCCTTGTAATAATTTTATTTAATATTTATAGGTTTGAACATTCTTGATAATATCTTGGATAATATTAGGTCAAATCATATTCCATTCTCTAACTATATCCCAGCATGTTGGAGTCTGAAATCTCTTCTCATATAGACTCTTCTTTGGCACCATTAGAATACAAGAATGAAATTTGTTAATATATGATAATTACACTTAATTATGATGTCAATACCAACATTCTTGTGAATAAATTGAGCATGATTTTAACAAATAATATATTGAATTAATGGTTATTTTGTATTGACCATCAATTAGAGGTCGATAAGTAGTACTAAAACTCAATTCCTTATCTAGCTCTTATTTTTTGATTATTTATAACCTTAAGGTAAACCTTAGATATTGACCAGACATAATTGAAAATTATACTTCATGGTGTATTACCACTTCCCTTATATATTTCATAGTTTTTTATTCAAGAGATAAATATATTTTAATATCAATGTATTTCCATGAAATTGAAAAGAGATCTAATACCATCCATATGGTGTTATTTAAATTTAATTTCATGGGGAGTCCTATGATAAAATAAATTGTAATATTCTGCCATTTACATGATTCTATGGTGAATTGTTTCATCATACCCTTCGACTTCTGATGTTCATCCATGAATTTTGTCCATAATAATAATCATGATACAATGCCTACAATATCACTCTCTATGTTATACCACAAGTTGTTTTTTCATTAGATATTTATACATTATAGTGATTCTTGTATAAATCGTGGTGGGTGAGTTATGGGAATCATTGATAAGATCCCTCTTCAGCATTTTTTATGGGACACATATCTTGATTTAAAGCCTTATAACTCTATCTATAACATAGTTTATCTTTTGGAATATTCTCTTCCTTTTTCTATATCTTCACATCATCTTTTTAGGCCTCTAGATTCTCTCCAAAATTAATGGGTTAACAGTTATTTGGGAATGGTAAGATGTAGTCCCTTTTATGACTCCCATTTATATCCCCTTCATGGCCATAAAATATTGGATCCCTCTCAATCCTCATCATAGATAGTGATTCCAGATCCATTCCACTCAATGCATCATTCACTTTGTTTCCCTTCCTAGGATGGTTTTTTATTGAGAAATAGTAATCACGGATCAAATCTAACAACCTTTATTGGTGAATATCATGCTTATTTTGGGTGAATATATACATGAGTCTTTTATGATATGTATACATGTCATTTTTTTCCATTGGAGCTAATTTCGCAAATCATCAATGTATTGATCACTAAAGAAAATTCTGGATCATATATTGGTTAGCCATGCTCATTGATATTAATTAGAAGGATTCATAGACAATTACTTTTTCATCATGGATGATCACAAAAAAATATCCTTTAGGATGCATCTATATAGATAACAAAAACATTACCACTGGTGGTTAATGTCACCATAGATGTAGTGATTGTCCTCTTATTTAACTGATTAATTATTTCCTCACATTCATAACTCTAGTAACAAATCTGTCCATTGTGAGTTATGCTAGTTTTTTAGATTGAATATTGTGAGGGGTTTCTCAAAAAAAGATAATAGTACCCTTCTAATGAATGAAAACTACAGATATGTGTCATAGATGTTGGATTAGGTTATCATTAACTTTTATCTATTTTTAATGGATCCAAACATATCCTTTGGATATTGAAAAAATTCCACAAAATGTTATTTTCTCCCAGTAGAGGTTTGATTTTGAAATAAACCTCTTATTTAGGAGGAAGACCATTCCATTCTTCGAGGAACATATTTCTCACAATAGGCATGTAATCCATGTAGATATTTCCCTTATTTTAAATCCTTTTAGTAAGATATAATTTCTTATAATGCAATATTTTTTGAGATTATAGATCCATAAGGGATTCATACATCTCCTTTCACGTGTATAGGATCAGATTGTGATCATTATATAGAACTTAATTTCATTATGCAAATAATTTATGTTTTCTCCATATAAGGAATGATAATCCATAACCATAATTCCATTAAATATCTATAAAGGTAATATCAAAAGGTTCACTGGGATTTTCAAACCACATATATAGATAGATGAAATGTTATATACTATGGAGGAAATATTTTTTCCATTTTCAAAATGTACATATAGATCCACTTCCATATTTTTAGGTGGTGTTTAAAAACTACTCAAAATCAGGTGTGTCAAGAAAGATTGAATTGATCCAAAATCAAATAGTATATTATCTATTCATGAATGAGTATCATTTTCATGTGTTACCAAAACAATAACTAGATTCACCTTATCATTTCTGATGGAATTATACCACCATTTCTCTAGATGGATTAGATTTTTTTGTTTTGAATATCATTTAAAACATTTAGATTAGTGAAATAATTCACATAGTGTCATTACTGTATATAGTTGAGTCATTGAACTGTAGGATGATGTTTTAATGGAAAATTCAATTATTTTGTAACATTTTTGGGATTCAAAAGTCATTATTCTCATGATATGACCCCTCCTTTATATATATATAAAACATTTCCGTGTCCCCTTAAGGATATTTACTTGATAATGGTTCCCAAACATTTTACATTTTAGGTGTAGGAATTTGATTCCCCCATGATATTTTTCTATTATACCGCAATGATTAAAATCCATTCTCTAATTACAATATATAAACCCATGATGAACTTGAGATTTTATTATCTCTATTTGGAATTCTTGTTCAAAACGGACAATCTCTTCAAAGCTGTTAAAGTCTTGGACAACCAAAGATATCTGTAAACACATATTCTTTCCAGTAAATATGTGATCGACATTAATTTTGGTGTAGCTGAAAATTCCAGTGTCATATCATACAACTTAAGTGAATGTCTCTTAGTAAATCATCATGGATTCATCAACTTTTTATAACAGGACAAGAAAATTGGTTTTCATTTTATATAAAAATGTATAAGGAAAATATTGATCAAAAAATGTTCTCATAAATTCTTTCTACTTAATATCATCAATCTCTTCATTAGGGTTCATAGTATTTTATCAATATTCACTTTTAATACAATTCTACTTCCATATTATAGACAGGTAGCAAAACCATCTAATTCATAGATCATTTAGAGATTGATAATTTATTTTCAATAAAATGTCCTTCCATTCCATGATTACCGATATGAAGATCCACTTAAAACAAGATGCATTTGTTTCTTAAATTACTTAATTGAAACATTCTATTTCATATGGGAATTTAAGTTTTACCAAAATTCTATTTTTTTATTCATAAAACGATTTTTTAGATAAATAATTTTCATTATGTTCTTGACTTATTCTTATATAAGTTTGGGAATCATTTTTAAGAAACCATTACATTTCTCATCACATTGGTTTTTGAATTTTTTCTATTATTCATGTCCATTGACTAAAATAATGGAAATATTAGGGATGATAATTATAAGACTACCAAACAAATATAAGGAAAAAATCATTGAGGAGATAACTAAAAAATGGCATGTATTCCTTAAACTATGAATTCATAGTTTTCAATAAATTTTATCAATGGTATATTTCATAAAATAATATTTTATATGAATTCTTATTCCAATCAAAATGGTTTGAATAAATTTTGTTAATTTAAGAAATAAAATACCTTGGGAGTTTCAAATTTAGTTTATTTAAATTATTATTTCTCATCCAATAGCTAATTATCATTTCAAATCCCAAGGTAATTGGCTATTAATAATAGGTACAACTAATCCAGATCCTGATCAACATGTAGTGTCTATATAGGGATTTATTTTCACAAAAACCAAACTATCAATACTATACCACATTTCAAGGATGTTTTACTTCATTTATTCATATCCTTAATTCTTGATTATGGTATTCTAATAATAATACACAAAACAACTAGTCATTCCACTGAAATACTATAAAAGCATATATATTCAATGCACCTTAATCCATGATTTGTTTAATAATGATACACGTAATATAATCCTAGAGGATCATGATTCTTAGTGTCCTTTGGAAATTATGAACGTGACATATTAACATCAAATATTGGAAAAACAAAATTATATGAAAACCCCCAAACATGACCTTATATTCCTCAATCATCAAACGCTACATGGGATAACGTGGGAACGTATATAAGAAAAGGGTGAGCTATAATGATGTCTATGAGAATTCTTGAATAATAACACTAGAAACGAAATACATGGTTTTCAATATTCATATATATGTGACATAAAAGTTGTGATAATCATAAAAATTTTCATTTAAGTATGATATAAGATGATAACTTCAAAGAAACAAAGAAATGTGGAAACAACATAAAACATAACATTATAAATATAAGTCAAGGATTACCATAGAGACATCGTTAAATAGTGTGATTTGTATAACCTCTCATGAACCATAAATGGCATCTCATGAGATAAAAACATCACACAATGCTTTTGAGGGATGTAAAATATTTCCCCCAGTCGCATTAATAATAACTACATAAATTTTGGTGCAGAATAGATCATATAATATAGGAATTTGTTTCATTAATTTTAACTACATGATTAATAAATTCATAGTTCACACATGTAATTCCCAAATCAATGAAGGATAGGTATAACATGTTGAATACTATTGAATGTGTGTGGAAACTAGTATTCACTAAATAAATGATTATCATGGAAAATCATATAATAATTCCAACACTATGATGGGTGTACATAAATGTTTATGAATGTGGTGAATGAATGTAAAATATGGTCTCTCATTACATGGGAATCATAAGGACAATAAAGGGGTTTATAAGAACAAACTAAAACATGGAATATTGGATTCAAAAAAGTTTTTAGTAAAGATTAATTACATGAAATAATAATAAGAGAGAGCCCATAACCTTGAAAGGGATCTTACAATATCTCAGTAAGAAAATATTGAGATTGTGTATACACCGTGGAAGGGATATTGAGATGGATATGGAGAGTTACTTCATGATCAATAGATTTTGAGTGAAGAGGAGTGGGATGATGGGTGGGTAATTTTTCCAAAATAGGGGGAATTATTTTATAACTATTAAATATGGGTTTTGTAATCTACATGATCAAATAATCAAGACCACAAGCCTTCAAATTATTTTTTATTGTGGTTTAGACCCAATAGAACTGGGATTCAATAGTTCATGGGGTAAAGAACAAAAATAATTCAAATAATACCCATGGATATGTGGAAGGGAGTCATGTTTAGAGAAAATGGATTTTAAAACATTAAAATATAATATAGGATTTGGAGGATTCAATGAAGATTTAAAAAGGTAATAAAAAAACATAAAATACCCATTATTTTAAATTAGAAACATATTTTTGTTCATGTATTCCAATTAAAATATTTATTAAATCATATTTGGTCTACTATAATATCATAATACATACCGTATATTTATATGTTAGTTAATTTTTTCCCAAAAATTCAATGACCTAAAAAAATTATGAATATTCCACCATTGGATAATTTTTTGGTGATTATTTCTAAAATAATATTTATTTTACCCAAATAAATCTCTAAAGATTTAAATTTGAAAATTTAAATATACTTTCTCATTAATTAAAAATTATCAATTTTTATGATAGTAATAGTTTTTTAACCCTTATAAAGATTATATTAGACTATTCAAAATTATAATATAATTTCCATATAAATATTATTTAAGAATAATATTATATGAAAATATAATTTATTTAAAAGTACTATATTTTATATAGAAATTATACTTAAAACTGTATTTTGTTTTTCTAAAATATATTTTCTTTATTTTCGTAAACGTCTAGTGGTTATAAACCAATAGAAATTTGTAAAAATGAAAAGGGATATATATGATATATATTTTATAAATAAGAAATATATAAAAATTCATAATACTAGGTTCTAGATACATAACCCATTATTATACCAGTGTATTCTCTAAGGGTAAGATGTGTGATAGTGGAGATTTATTAGGGTGGTGTGGGGAACATGTTTTGAGCTATGATCTCAAAAACATTGAAATTAACCTATAAAATATTTCATTCACGCTTCAGTTTTCAAATTTCAGCTTATTCTTAGTCCACATGAAATCCAATTTATGTCATATACATTGTATGATTAGATGAAGGGGATTCATTTGGAAAGATCCTACTAGTTGAGGTTATCGTTCCTTCCATCTATGAAAACACAACTTCATCATAACCCTTAATATACACTAATATTATCAGTCATTGTAAAATATCAATATTATCAGCTGCTAAAATGAATAATGATATTTCAAATATGACATGACATATTTTACAATTGTTCTAAAAGAACTAATCTAATTCTTATTTTTTTACAACTATATGTTGGGCAAAAATCCCTCAAGACATCATTGAAGCAATTTTGAGGTGATTGTGTTTGTTGACAAAGTGAACATCGGTGTTGTGATTATTGACAATAGAAACCATGACATAAATTTTTTTTGGAAAAGGGGATTTCATGGTGGAATGTTGAGTTCAATACTTATGGTCAATAATTCCTGATTGATTCAAGAACATCGATAAAGGAATGAATGATCTGGAGGCGACATAAAAATAACAGATACAATGTGGCGTTGTTTTCCAGTGTTTGCCAAATTTTTGGCCCAAAAAATCGACAAGTGAAGAAAAGTGGTTTTTGGAAAAGGGACTTGCGCTCCATGTACATGAAGTCTTGGAAACATGCGTGCCATATGTTTTTCAAGATCATATCATCAAAATATGGCAAAGGTATAAGTTTCGCGCAAGTATTAGTGGTGTCGTGTAGGTGACTTGTGCGCCGTGAAGAGACTTGCGTGCCAATGCCTTGGAAGCTTGAGAACTTGTGCGCCTATGGTTTTTCAAGATTAGAATATCTAAATATGGAAAAGGAAAGAGGTTCGATCAAGTTTGGAATTGGCTCATGCAAGTGACTTGCAGGGGATGAGACCTGCGCGCTAAGACTTGCGCGTCGAAGGGAGAGTTCTGTACCATCGCGCAGGGGTGACCAAATGCCTCTAAATACTGGACCAACATTCCACATTCTTTACCGGAGTTCAACACTTTGAAGATTCCAAGCTCCTGTCACGCAGGTGTGGTGTTCGCGCAAGTGTTGTGTGGTCTCATAGGTGGAGTAGCGCGCCAGTGTGAGGAGTTGTGTGCCAGTCTGAGAAGTTGAGCACCGGTTGGCAGTTGTGCGCCAATGTTGGTTTTGGCGTAAAAGGAAGAGAGTCACGCAAGTTTGGAGTTGTGGAAACTTGTGTCGCGCAAGTGTTTGAGGTGGACTTGCGCACCAGTTGTGACCTGCGCGCCGATACTTGTGCGCCGAGATAGACTTGCGCGCCAAGTAAGGTTTATTTCCAGTAGTTATTTTCGGGCTGCGTGGATGCTTGAAGTTTTCCCGATACCTTCGTTGCAAAGAGATATTCATCTACGGGTGAAAGTTGTACTTCAACAGAGCATCTACAGACAGAGGAAGGTGCATTCCTTCATGAAAATGAAGATACCTACAGGTCTATAAACTGTGAGTGGATTCCTTCCAAGAGTAGTGAGAAAAGGAAGAGAAAAAAAGGTGATCCTATCCACCGGCAGTGATCCAGAGAGAGAGAAACAGGGAGTGACCCTTGGGAAAGTAGTGAGCTAACCCTAAACTTTTAAAGGCAGTGAGACTGGGATTAGAAGTGATCTAGCCTGAACCTTGTAATCCACAACTAGTGAAGATTAGTGGAATTGGTACGACCGATAACCTATCGACGTATGCTCCTTGGACGTAGCCCTTAGCGGTGAACCATGTAAAATTGTTGTGTCCTGTTCTTGCGTTACGTTCTGTTTATATTGTGCAAAAGGAAAGAGAGAGAAGAGTGTTTTTCTTAACAGCGAAACAAGATCTGAACGGGCATTAATTTTAAATTAGTCATACCCTGATTCACCCCCCTCTCAGGGTATTAATCCTTGTGGACCTAACACTATATTGAATAGTAACACAAATATTCATTTATAAAATTAATTTTATTTATGAAATATTTGGTTGTAACATGAGAAAAAATAACAAATAACTCACAAAAACTTCTACATAGTATATACCAATCAAAAATGATAAATTTCACAAGAAAATCATAAAATAATAGAAAACAGTATTATCCAGTAGATTAAGGAAAACAAAAAAATTGATACAAAAAATAGATAAATATCAAACAACTCAGGGTATTCAGTGTGTATTTATTAGTCATGTTCCTAGGTTCTGTTCTCAATTTCACTATGTCTCGATAAGAAATAAATCAAGAAATAGAACACCCAAATAGCACCTTCTCCTAGTGGTATCATATCTTTATAGACTTCCCCTCAAAGACTATATTATCATAAATTTCAATCTCATCCAAATCAATTATGTGACAGTTCATTATTATAGCTCTATAATTGTGATAGATAACCTATTAAATGAATCCAGATCCTATTTTGGGGATGTTTTATCATGAATTAAACATATCCAGTATGATCTCACACCATTTAATGTCCACAAAACAATAGAGAAATATTAATCCCATAAACAACCCTTATCTTACAAGGATGAGGAGTCCCCTTCAAGAAAACATGATATCTAATGTTGTAGACAATATGTATCCTCTTATGGTCAACATAAGACTTTTAATGATCATTTACTACCTTTATAATCTCCCAATTCACCTGAATAGTCTCAATCATAGTTTGTACTAGTTTTAGCATTATAATTTTTAACTATCACACCCCAGTCTAGTATATTGGTGAATGTAAAAGTAAAAAATTAACTACTAAAAATTTTTGTACTTCAATGGCTGACTGAAAAATATTTTTCATGAAAACTCTATAATATGATTTTTCTTTATCTGTGAACTACAAAAACTTAAATGTAATCTGGAAATATTTCATTAGGAGTTTGGACGTTCTACAAATTCTGAGTAAATATCAATGGATGAAAGGTTGTATAAATTAATACTGAGAGATAAAATCATGATGATTACCTCTCCACACCATGGACGTAAAATTATTATCAAGATCAAATATTATTGTCCTAAAAACTCCAAGGTTCCCCTCAACCTCTTCCAGATAATGCCTCAAAAAATCTCCACCAAGCTTGATTACTTGATCACTAAGAAATGAGATGATTTTTTCAAATAGTCCACTATCAACAATATAGAATCGTAATCTCCTTGAAAAAAAATTAAACTAGTGAATAAGTCCATACATATTTACTCCCACATAAACTAAGGTACATCTTATGATTTCAGAAAACCATTGGGAACATGCTGCCCAAAATTTACCTTTCAGATGACTAAAAATATAGGGATAATGTCAGTAAATGAATTAATTATCCAAGTAACATAAACTAAACTCTCAAATAATAGTATATAATTACTATTCAAGTATGTATTTCTAGGAGTGAGATAGAGAATTCATCATGAACAACAATGTTCATCATATAAGGAATAAAAATTAACACTTTAAATAGCACCACGTGCCCATAATCCTCAGACCAACCATCAAGGGAATCACTATAGACAAATCGATCTCCCAAAACATCCATGTCATAATTCCCTATCTGGGACTCCACTATACACTACACCAAATATGAGTTCACTATCATATGGAAAAGGAATAATATTCGACAAACATCCCTCATATCAATTTTCATCAAGGATATCTCTTAAGTTTATCACTATAAACGCCTATATTCATGTGTGTCATCACTACGTGACTTCCAGATTGGTGAATCAGCTATAATATTACCATCTCACAGTGTATAGGAAAAATTATTTTCATAATAAATTAATAATTCCATACACCATCATTGTCACATGTTTTGGTCTAGTTGGGAGATGATACACCTCAGACTCTTTTGACAGGTGAAAACCAAAAAGCTTTCCGAGATAAGGTAGTTTCACCATAACATCATGGAGAACATGGCTGCTACTAAATCAATATCATTTTTGAAATTTTTATGTTCATTGGGCCATAAATAATGATAACCATAAGAAAAATCACTCTCTAATACATCAAGTCACTTCCAAATTTAATGCATGTGATGTCATAGAAAACCTAAAATTAAAATTTCTCATCTAGAAAATGATGGTTTAGATCATTTAAAAACATATATTTTAGGTACTAAAATCATCATAAAACTTATTAGTCCTTAAGAAGACAAGTTCCTTTCAATTAAGGTATTTCAAGGGTTTCATCATCTGAGAGATGTCAAGTATAACCCTCCTATAATAACATGTAATTCCAATGAAAATTTGTACCTCTATTCTATTCATAGGGGCTTCCCAAAAATAAAATCCTTAATCACTAAAGGATACACTACATATTAACATTGAGATATGAAAAATCCCACAAAAAAATAATGATCTTATATATATCACATAAAAAGCTTCCCGGATATCTTCTAGTGATAAATAACAACAAAAACGTCGTATGGGTTTATTGCATTATCTTCCTCAGGCAGAGAGTAAAGAAAGATATCATCATTGAAACAAATATAGAGCTATTGAAAAAAAAGTAATGTTTCATTAAATAACCATTTAAAAACATATTGTGAATTTGTAACACCAAATTTTTTTAAAAACACATAAAAAAAATAGGAACATAAAAAAAGACTTGTGTATATCTTTATATTATACACTCATATAATGATATCCCAATCATAAATAAATCTTCAAGAAAAATCCATCTCCCTTCAGCTAATTGAATAAATTATTAATCTGTGTAATATGGAGAAAATTTCTCATTATCACTTGATTCATGTTGTGATAATTGATACATAGATTCAGAAGATAATATGACTTCTTTGTGAGAAAAGAAGAGCACCCCAATGCAACATTGTAAATACCCAGAATTTACATGTTAATTTTTCTATAAATATACGAGAATTTTATGAGTCTGTGAAAATTTATGTCATGTGATTCTGAGGCCCGGAGTGCCTGGAATGAATTTCTGACCTTTTTTTCAGGTACGTTCAGTAAACGTGTGAGCATGTTTTTCTAATTTTGAACCGGTGCTCGGAATTGAAATATGAGGTCACCGTTATACATGCAGTGCCAATATTCTCTTAAGGAGACATTCACCTCGACAGTAGTGGGTCGAGAGTGAAAGATTGTTTTGGGGTTTTTCGTGTAAGAATAAAATAAAAATAAAAGTGTGTGACATTTTTATTTTTATTTGCAACACCCTTGTGGGTTTTGGGAGGTGGGGTCCACCAGAACTAAACATCCATGTGGAAGTTGGAAGTGGGAACCACCAGACCTTAACCTCCCATGGGAGGTTATGGTGGTGGGGACCACCCAACCATAACCACCCATGAGAGGTTATGGTGGTGGGGACCACCCAGGACTAACCCCCCACCCCCCCAATTGAGAGAGACTCTCAAACCCCCTCATTAATGTGGAGGAGACTCTTGAATTCCTCCACATTAATTGTGCCAACACACATACCTCTAATTGTGTCAAGTTAGTTAAATGGATTTCCCCTTTTTAAAATTAAGTAACAACGTCGTTGGAATTTAGAATTGCTTCTAATAAATGAATCGTCATAAATTCCACGATCGTTACCTACCTACCCCCTCTCATATATATATGGATCTTGGGAGGAGGATTTGGGATGGCTTCACCAAGATACATACCGCTGGTAAAGTGACGCGATTCCCAACACATGGCGGATTATGATCTCCAACGAAGAATGCATTCTCCAACAAAGAATGTGGTCCCCAACAAAATATGCCAACCTCCTTTGACTTTCTTCCTTGGAACTTCTTATAACGTGGGATGTCCTCATCTACGGTGAACCGACGCATGAGCTTGGGATTGGAGGTGTGTGGCTGACATGACGAACGACGAAAACTTCACATTCTTACCACTTCATCGATGTTATCAATCGATCAGGTAGGGGTTTAATGTTGTTTGATTGTCACTTCACAATTACACCCCTTATTTTCGTTTGCGGGTTGGGAAGAATCATTGTGGGAGGGTTTGACGTGCTTTGTTCTAGTGAACCTCTTGCTACTGCTCTAATATGGAGAGGGCGGGCCAAACTAACATGGCTCGTCCTCTTCGTAACGCTTGTGTTGATTTGCGGTGTTCTTAGAAACAGAGGAAGCCGACGAAGGCAACAATGCCGCCACCCGCGGCAACCGCGACCCGCACCGCAACCGGCCGAACAGGTCCCACGCCGCCACCGGCCTCACACCGCCATTGGCCGAACCAGCCCCAAGCTGCGTCGCACCCCTGCCATGCCTCCCCCCCAGCAGCGCTGCCCGTAGGCCGCGCCGCCCCGGCCGCGCCCTCCTCTGGATCAGCCACCTCGGCCGCACCAACCTCCAGCTGTGCCGCCCACCAGCCCTCTGAACTGCCATGCAGCCTCGTTCCCTCATCGAACCCTCAATTGTCGAGTCGCACTCATGGCTCTTTGTGGCCCCTCACGGCCTGGTAGGCTGGACCCAGTGGACCCGGCTACCCAACAGGCCGAGCCGGACCCAACGGGTCCGGCGGGACCCGAGCCCACTATGCCCCTTTACTTTCTTTATGGCCATATCTTTGGCACCGAACGTCCGTTTGATGAATCTTCAGTAGCGCTAGAAATATTGGAGTGAGATGGACCCTTTGAGTATACTCCACTGGAGTTTTGGTTTGAGATGCAAAAGGTCCAGGTTGGATAAAGCATGAATCCAACGTGGCCCCCATGAATAAAAGGCTAATAACTCACAGACCGGGCGTTCGATTGACATGCCGTCTATTACGTTGATACCCCTATGATGTGGTGGATTTTTGAGAAACTTTTGCGCAGGAATTTGTGAAAATTAAAGTGTTGACCAGTAGATCGTGGAGGGGATCCTCTGGGAGACAAGCGGGAATATAGGGGAGACAAGTAATTAGTTGAGACCTAACGACTGTTAACTGTTTTGACTCGGTGTGACTCTACTGGCCCAGTGTGGATCACCTTGGTGTCACTGAAGACCCACAGTGGTTTGTGCCTTGGAGTCACGGTAGACCAATGGTACTCGATAGGAGGAGTACCTTAGCAGGCTAGGAGGGGGAGTATGCATGGTGACGTGGAAGAGCCACAGTGGGGAGTGCACTTGGTGACATGGTAGATCCATGGTACTCGAAAAGAGGAGTACCTCATTAGTCCAAGGTTAGTGGGAAGTGCTCTAGGTGTCACAGCAGAACCATTGTACTCGATAGAGGAGGAGTACTAAAAAATCTTAGGTTTCGACAATGTGACTGGGGATGGTACATGATACAACCCCTAGAATAAAATCCTGGTTGAGTTGAGTCAGTTTTTCTGTGTTTTCCTCATGATTGAGATGGATCATGTGATAACTTAGGTATATGTATGGGCATATACCTATATAGGGTAATCTATTGATTTGTTTCTTTTTGGTTTATCATTGGAAGATTTGTGATACCTAGAGGGTCTCGGGGTCCCTACTGAGTATTGTTATACTCACCCCTGCACAGGCTATTCCCACACTTTGTTGTGTTGGATGCAGATGATGAACAATGCTGACTGAGGCTGAGAGTACTAGGACAGGATGGTACCCTGAGGTGGACCATACGGTGGGTCAGTACCCAGAGGATATGGAAAAACATAGAGTGTTGAGGAGGCGATTTGTACATACCCTTCAGGTAGGATCCTTGGAGGATGATCCAGTAGCTGTATTTTCTCTTTCTTCAGTTTTATTGCATTTAAGGTGTACTTTTACCTTTACTATTGGGCTTGTATTCTGGACCCTTTTACATTCAACACTCTTATGTTATATCGTTTACTTGGTGTTTCGTCCATATATGTGCTTGTTAGTGTGTGTGTTTACAGGTTATAAAGGCAATGCCTTTCTAGTTTTAGGGAGTTACGCCTTTGGTGCTAGTCCCCATCCCCTAGCCTAAGGAAGGCAGGCTTGGGGTAGTCACGGAACGGGTCCCAGTGGGACGTGTCATGACAAATTGGTATTAGAGGAGTTGGTTCTATTGCAGAACATAGGACTCTGATCTTTATTTTATGTGAGTAAATAATGTTATGTGTAGTGAATGCAGTTTTCAATTCAGGGTGTCCAGTGTTGGTGCGGTGGCTGACATATCCATACAGCAGGACCCTGAATTCTAATTTCTGACTTAGTGCACGAAAGCACTGATTTTTCATGTGTTTTCAAAGTTTTATTTATGTCATCTCACCATGTTAGCTCACTAGGTATAACTTTTTAACTGTAGCACATCTGTTTCTTTTCAGGATGCCTCTATGCTGATAGTCGTCTAGAGTTCCAAGAGTTGTTCACACAGATAGCCCACCGAGCGATGAGGCCTCGGTACAGGGCCCTTTTCCAACTGAGGCACCAGCGGTACCATTCCCCGTTGGGCCTCCAATTCCACCATCCCTAGCCATAGATGTATCACACCGCTTCTCACGAGGTACAATTCTAGAAACTACTTTAAATTGGACCTATCCCCATGGTTTTCCCAAAAACCATGGGTATAGAGAAATTTTCAAGACCTATACCCACGGTTTTGAAAAACCGTGGGTATAGGGGGGTCTATCCCCATAGTTTTCCAAAACCTTGGGGATAGGTACTGAAAATTCACCTATACCCATGGTTTTCCAAAACCGTGGGTATAGGGGTTCCTATCCCCACGGTTTTGGGGGAAACCATGTGGATAGGTCTGGGATAAAATACAAATACCCACGGTTATGAAAAACCGTGGGTATAGGGTTCCTGTGTGTACGCGGGAATATTTTTTCTATGGGAAGGAATTTTGTTTTGGCGGGAGTCCTATACCCACAGTTCTTCCCTCTATACCCACGGTTTATATAACTATATTTAACTGAATATAAATATATATACATAAACCTGGTGTTGGGGTAGTGGTAAGGTGCTTCGTCTGCAGCGGAGAGGTTGCGGTTCGAAACCTGCCGACCTCATTATTTTATAACCTATACGCATGGTTTTGCAACCATGGGGAAAATCATTTGACACCGTGGAAAATGGGTATGTTTCGTTGACAGGGTGGTAGAACACAGATACCCACGGTTTTGGAAAACCGTGGGTATAGGTTGGGGACCTATACCGACATCGTTCCAGCCCACGGTTCCCAAAACCGTGGGTATAGCGTATACCCACAGTTTTGGGGGCTATACCCACAGTTTTGAACCGTGGGTATAGGATTATTTTCTACTAGTGAGAGGCCACCCAGGTTCAGGGGAGAGTTAGACCTGTAGGCTTCTGCGGATTGGATGGAGTTCTGGGTGAATGTTTTCTGACTATTAGGGACACCAGCTGATCTCATGTTGATTCTTGCTTCTAGAATTCTACAGGAGGTAGCGGGAGATTGTGGGGCTTAATTATCCATGTTCATGATGAGGTGACTCTTCTCTTGGTAGACTTCGAGAGCATGTTTTAGGCAGAGTTTAACCTAGCGACTCTTTGCGCAGTGTGCATTAAGGAGCTAATTCACTTGCAGCAAGGCATCATGATTGTGGCTCAGTACTCAGTGAGGTTCACTGAACACTCATGATACTCCACCGATATGGTGTGAGACCCATTTTTTAGGTCCAAGACCTTCGAGCATGGACTCAGGCAGGAGATCAGGGCTTCGGTGATCTCACTCAGCATCCTGACGTAGGCGGGGGTGTTAGAGAGAGCCCTCATAATAGAGAGTTTCCCTCCGGAGCAGTATCCAGTAGCGAGATCCACCACCAGTCAACACATAGAGGACTCTTCTACACCTGGAAGTATTTATAAGTCATAGAGGTCCAAGAGGACCTGAACTATAGGTGAACGACCACATGATTCAGAGTCATTTGTGTGGGGCACTTGAGGCGGAGACAGACATGCCAGGAGCGGGCAATGTTACCCATGTGGTGGGCATGGTCACATGGCTTGTGATTGTTTGACCCATGATACATATGATAAGCAGAAGATCGAAGGACCGCCCAAGAAGAGATAGAGGTTAGACGGAGGTGGTCTGCAGAGAGTAGGAAGACGTGGCAGAGGAGCTGGCCATGTAGCTGGTGGTGGGTGACGATTCGAGATATTACCGCCTCCACCAAGAGGTCCACCCTGACCACAATGAGTAGGTGGACAGGGGAGAGCTCAACTTCAGGCAGCTAAGGCTTATGATCATGGCTCTCCATAGATGATACGAGGTATGATCTGTGTCTATTCCACCATAGCTAAAGTACATTTAGACACAGGTGCTAGTCATTCTTTTATTTCCATTGCCTTCGTTCAGAGCCCAGAGATTCCAACAGATATTCTGGATCGATCGTTATGTCTGGATACTCCTATGAAATTAGATTCAACAAATATGCGCTAGTTCCGGTATTGTGAGCTTACTCTAGGAGGCAAGAGCTTTGACTTGGATCTCATAGTAGTGGCCTCAGGGCCTTACAACATCATCTTCGGTATAGACTGGTTATCTATAGTCCATGCTCAGATAGACTGTATTAGGTGCAAAGTGCAGTGTGTCCACATAGATGTGACCAGGTTTACCTTCACCGGAGAGAAGAGAGCCTTTGCAGCACAGGATGGACTGACTCGGAGGAGTGTGCAGCCAATCACTCACAAGTTGCCTATCCTTACCCTAAAAGTTGCTGATGTGGAGAGTCTGAGCTAACATGTAGTGGTGGACCAGTACATAGATGTATTCCTTGATGATATCCTAGGTCTACCTACTCACATATAGGTGGACTTTTATGTTGATTTGTACCCTAGGATGGCACCGATATTTACACTAGTGAATCAGAGAGCTCCCATGGAGTTTCACGGGCTACGTGTATAGCTAGGGGACTTGCAAGGGAAGGGATTCACTGGCCCAGTGTTTCTCCTTGGCCATCCATGATTCAGTTCGCCAAGAAGGCATATGGGAGCTTGAGGCTTTGTGTCAACTACTGATACCTAAACCATGTGATCGTGAGGAACAAGTACCCACTTCTGAGGATTGACGACCTCTTTGACCAGCTGAAGGGAGAACGGTGGTTCTCGAAGATAGATCTCAGATCAGGCTATCACTAGATTAGAGTTCGACACGAGGATGTGCCGTAGACGACATTCAGATACCGGTACGGCCACTACGAGTTCATGGTTATTCCATTCGGCGTAACCAATGCTCTAGTACTGTCCATGCGACTCATGAACAAAATCTTTTATCCCTACCTTGATTTCATTGTCGTGGTCTTTATTGAGGACATTATGATCTACTCAACTATTGAGAGGAGAATGCCTATCATTTTTAGGTTGTACTGGACACACTCCAAGTGCTCTAGCTTTATGGTAAGCTCTCTAAGTGCCAGTTATTTATTCGATAGGTTCACATTTTGGGACATGTCATATCGGAGGCTGGATTTGTAGTAGATCCAACAAATATTGAGGAGGTACTTTTTTGGGAGCCACCCAGCATTGTGACAAAGGTGTGGAGTTTCCTGGGTTTGGCTGGATATTACTGGAGGTTTGTGATAGATTTCTACAGAGTTGCAGCAACACTATCATCCTTGACAAAGAAAGGGAAACCCTTTGTGTGGTCAGAGAGATGTTAGTGGTGTTTTCAGGAGATGAGGCAGATGATGACTAGTACATCCATCATGAGGATTCCAGAGGAAGGTTTAGGGTATGTAGTCTACTGTGGCACATCAAGGACTGTAATCTGATGTGTCCTGATGCATGAGTGATCAATGATCGCATATGGTTCCCGTCCGCTGATATAGCATGAGAAGAACTATGCTACCCATGACCTAGAGTTAGCAGCAGTGGTCTTTGCCTGGAAGATGTGGCAACACTATCTTTTGGGTGAACATTTTACAGTATACTATGATCACAAGAGTCTCAGGTATATCTTTTCCCAGAAGGATTTGAACATAAGACAACGATGTTGGACTGAGTTCCTACAGGACTATGACTTCAAGATAGTCTATAATCTTGGGAAGGGGAACATTGTTGCAGATGCACTTAGTAGATGATCTGGTATACTAGGAGAAGTGACAGATCAGCTGGCTACTTTAAAAATATCCTTAGTGGATAGAGATGGATAATACTACCTTCAGTCTTTTATAATCACTCCCCCACTTCTTCAACGAGCCCAGGAGGCACAACATGGGGACACTGACTGCGAGGATCGACATGCTTAGATATCCACATGGTAGGAACTTGATGGATTTTATGAAGGTGGGAAGCATGTCATCTGCATCAGGGGGAATACCATGGTACAAGTGTCACTTCAGGAGGAAGTGTTTAGGGAGTTCCACTATTCCCCTCTAGCGGTAGATACAGGAGTGGCGTAGACATACTAGGATCTCCAACGACAGAACTGGTGGCCAAGAATTATGAAACCAGTTGCAGAGTTTGTCTCTTAATAACTCACTTGTCAGTAAGTGAAGGCAAAGTATTAGGTACCAGCAAGCTTGGTTTAGCCTTTACAGGTCCCGGAGTTGAAGTGGGATGGTAAATCCATGGACATCCTGATAGGACTTCCATGTACATCCAGGGGAAATGACTCTATTTGGGTGATCATCGACCAACTCACCAAGTTGACCCACTTCATACCGATCAGAGAGTAGGGTTCAGTAGAGAGCATGGGACGCCTCTATGTGTAAGAGATTATGCGGCTAAAAGGAGTACCCATGACGATTGTCTCTAATAGTGATACACGTTTTACTTCCCAACTATGGTAGGGGCTACATGAGGCTTTCGAGATGGATATTTGTTTGGGAACCACCTTCCATCCTCAGATGGATAGTTAGACTGAGCGGACCATTCAGACCCTCGAGGACATGTTGTATGCTTGTGTCCTTGACTTCGGTCATAGCTAGGAGGATCACTTTCCTTTGGTGGAGTTTTCTTACAACAATAGTTTTCACTCCACTATTGGGATGGAACATTTTGAGGCGTTATATCGGTGACCATGTAGATCACCCTTGTGCTGAACTGACCCAGGGGAGTCAGCACTATTGGGTTCAGAGATGGTACAAGATACTATAGAGAATGTGTAGTTCATCTAGGAGTGGATAAAGACTACACAAATCAGGCAGAAGTCGTATGTAGACACGAGAAAGAGACCTCTAGAGTTAGAGTATGGGCACCAAGTCTTTCAACGGGTCTCACCTCAATGAGGTTTGCGGAGATTTCGATGAGGTGACACGTTATCTCTGAGGATCATCGAACCTTTTCAAGTCCTCAACATTGTTGGAGAGGTGGCATGCTACTTAGATCTTCCACCTCAGTTGAAAAAGTTGCATGATGTCTTCCATGTATCCCAGCTGAGGAGATAAGTGCATGACCCTTCTCATATCATCGACCATGGCGAGTTGGATGTCAAAGATGGGGATCCTTTTAAGGAGGCTCCAGAAGAGATTGAGGATCAACATAAGTGGGTCCTTTGTGGATGGTCGATACCATTCGTTCACATTCACAGGATGCATGAGAACCTCCAAGAGAATATATGGGAGTGGGAGGCTTAGGTGCGTGCTCAGTACCCTCACTTGTTCCCATCATTTTGAGTTGCAGATTACTGGGATGTTAATCCTGAGGTGGGGAGAATGTAAATACCAAGAATTTATATGTAATTTTTTTAAATATATTAGAATTTTACGAGTCCGGAGAAATTTACGACATGTGATTCCGAGGCCCGGAGTGCACGGAATGAATTTGTGAACTTTTCTTTTCGAGTATGTTAAGTAAACATGCGAGGAGGTTTTTTCTAACATTTGAACTAGTTCTCGGAATCGAAATCTGAGGGCACTGTTAAACTTGAAGCGCCAGTATTTTCTTAAGGTGACTTTCAACTCTATGGTAGTGGGTCAAGAGTGAAAGACAGTTTGTGGGTTTTCATGTAAGAATACAATAAAAAAAGTGTGTGACATTTTTATTTTTATTTGAAACACCCATGTGGTTGTTAGGAGGTGGGGTCCACCGAAACTAAACCTCCATGTGGAAGTTTGAAGTGGGGACCACCAGACCGTAACCTCCCATTAGAGGTTTTGGTGGTGGGGACCACCTAGGTCTAAACCCCCCCCCCCCCCTTTAATTGAGAGAAACTCTCAATCCCCCCTCATTAATGTTGAGGAGCCTCTTTACTTCCTCCACATTAATTGTTCCAACGCACATACCATTTATTGTGCCAACTTAGTTAATTGGATTTCCCCCTTTTTAAATTATGTAACATTGTCGTTGGAATTTAAGAAGGTTCCTAATAAATGAACAATCATAAATTCCATGATCGTTACCTACCTACCCCCTCTCTTATAAATATATATCTTGGGAGGAGGATTTGGTACAACTTCACCTTGTGACAAAGCGCTGGTAAAGTGACGCGATATCCAACACTTGGAGGATCGTGCACTCTAATGAAGAACACATTCTTCAAGGAAAAAAACACCCCCAACTAAGAATGTCGACCTCCTTAGACTTTCTTCCTTGGGACTTCTTCCGATGTGGGACATCCTCAGCTACAATGAACCGACACACGAGCTCAGGATTAGAGGTGTGTGGCTGACGTGACAAATGACGATAACTTCACCTTCTTCCCTCTTCATCGACATCATAAATCGATCAGGTAGAGTATTAATGTTGTTTGATTATCACTTCACAAGTACACCCCTACTTTTTGTTTGTGGGTATGGGAGAATCATTGCTGGAGGGTTTGATGTGCTTTGTTCTTGTAAACATCTTGCTACCGCTCTAATGTGGAATGTGTGAGACAAACTAACATGTCTCATCCTCTCCATAACCATTGGGTTGATTTGCAGAGTTCTTCGAAACGGGGGAAGGAGACGAAAGAAATGGTGCCACCACCCGCGGTCTCCGTGACCCGGACCGCCACCAGCCAAACCAGCCCCGCGCTGTCGCTGGTTGAACTGGCCCCGACCCACGCCGCCCTAGCCGCAACACCCACCGGCCGCGCCACCCGGGCCAGGAAACCCGCCGGCCGAGCCATTGTGGCCATTCCACCTACTGGTCGCGCCCCCGCCTTCCTTCGAGCCACCCTGCTGCCTCATGCCCTCACGGATCCCTCTGCGGTATAGCCACCCTCACAGCTCTCCACGGTCCCTAGCGACATGTTGTGCTGGACCTTGCAGCTCGATCAAAAACCAATGGACCGGGCCACCCAACAGGCCGGGCGGGACCCGGGCTCACTATGCCCCTTTACTTTCTTTTGCCTGTATCTTCGGCACCAGACATCCATTTGACGAACTGTCAGTGGATCTAGAAATATTGGAGCGAGACAGTCCGTTTGAGTATACTCCAATGGACTTTAGGTATGATATGTGAAACAGTCAGGTTGGATCAATCACGAATCCAAGTGGGCCCTGGGGACTAAATGGATAATAACACATAGACCAGGAATCTTATTGAGACGCCGTCTATTACGTTGAGACGCCTAAGACATGGAGGACCTTTGAGATACTTCTTTCATGGAACTTCGTGACAGTTGGAGTATCGACCAGTAGCTTGTGGAGTGGATTGTACCAGAGACGAGCGAGTGTAGTGTGGAGACCTAATACACTACTAGAAAAAAGGGATATAGCCACGGACCTATAGCCACAGTTTTATAGGTCTGTGGGTATAGCCTAGTTTATACCCATGGTTATATTAAAAAAATTGCTATATCATAATTTATAGCCACGTATTAACAAAATCCATAGTGAATTTTTTTTGACTATCTATTAGGCTCCTCCTCCCAAATCTGTGACTCCACTCCTCCCCCGATCCTCGGGCTCCTCATCCCCAGTTCGTGACGCTCTTCGCGATGCTATCCTCCTCTCATACCCTGATCCACAAGCTCCTCCTCCCCACTGTCCATGACTCCTTGAACCCTATCCTGGACCTTCTCTCCGTGCACTCCTCCCCGTCGTCATTGCTACACTTATCGGCCATCAGTGTTTCACAGTGGCCTTCCCACCCTCACGCTCGACTTTCTCCTCTTACCCTCGACCCTCTCCCCCAGTGAATACTCTTTCTCCCTCGCCATTCCTCCTCCCTCACCATTCCTCTAGAGACCGAATGGTCATGGATTCTATCCTTTATATTGATTGGACATTTAGTTTTTTCCTTGACCGTACGCTTGGTTTCTCATGAATATGTGAAATTTTCAGGAAATTTGAAAGGGATTTCAATGTTGATCTTCAAAGTTTGTGGGAAATTTTGAACATGAGTGCCCAAGACGATCCAACTTATCATTCTCAATTGGTTCTGGGCATTGAAAACAGCTTTTTAAATTTATATGATTTCTCTTGTTCCTTTACGTTTTCCCAAATAAGTGTTATGACATCCCTTCATAAATTAAAATTATCTGTTGTAATTTTCAAGGCCTTGGGAACACTCCCATAATCACATCCCTGAGATACTTTATTATGACCAAAAAATCCATAATGATTAGTTTAGCTAAACCTAATATGGAGTTTGACAAATATAGTGAATTTAAATGTTCCTCCCTTGGATATTCCTATGTATCACAAAAAGAAAGTGATAATGACTCTATGAATCTCTTTATTTTAAAGTATGATTGTATCATCCTACATTTATGTATAGAAAATCAGCAAGACTTTTTAGTTGATATTGGTATAAAAGGAATTGTAATGTCACTGTATTTTTTTATTCCTCTAACTCTTACACGAAAACAATAGATATTTTGGATAATCATGAAGGGGTAATTTCTTAGGGTTCATATAGTTGGGTGATTCTGTGGGATTTTAACACTATTCTAAGGCATGAGGAAAAAATTGGTCCATGCATGAAAATGATGGAAGATTATGAATTTTCATCCAATTTTGTTAAATATATCATGGTTGAAGTTACAATTGTGGGTAGTTACTAAACCTAGTATAGATACACCATCAATGTATTACGAGTTAGAAAATTGGATAGGTTTTTTGTTCATATTGATGACAATAACTATGTTATTGATGTATCGGATCTGGCTCTCCCAAAAATGTCACTATTATCACAATCATTTTATGGTGGATATTTTCAAAAATAAATTGACATCATCTGTCCTTCCATTTGAAATAAAAAATGCTTGACTTTTTTTTCCTGGTTGTAGGGAGATTATCATTATTACTTGGAACATGGAAATTTATGGAAGCCCTCTTCAAATCATGGAATTTTTTTTAAGAATGTTAAAAATATGATTCTTTTCTAGAACAAGGTATATTTATATAATATGGGTAATGATATCCAAGATCCTTATAAATCCTTACTACAATTTCATAATTTTAATTAGAATCAGAATGATCCTTCAAATGATGAGATTAAAACCCTATCTTAGCTTTATGAAATACATTTCTGAAAGAAAGGCTATTCTAAAACTATTATAATATAATATGTATGTAGGAGGGAGATAGAAAAACTATATTTTTTCACTATCTACACAAGGAACAGTGAATTAGAAGATGAGTCTCTACCCATAGAATCTATGGGTCTTTATAGAACTCATAAAATCAATTTTCTAATGTTACGGTTAACTATTTTGGAATACTATTCACAAAGAAAGGAGAATATTTTACCTTACAGATGAGGGATATAATTACTTTTGTAGTTTATAATAATAAAAACAAGTCTTTAACTAAATCTTGTGATGATAAAGAGGTAAATAATTTACTCTTCTCCTTATTTAAGAGTGTGGTCGGGCCTGATATGTTCACAAACCAAATTTTTATGGATTAATTTGTTATTGTGCATGTTTATTTACGTAATTATATGAGAGAATTCATTAATAATGCTTCTATACCTTATGGAATCAATTCCAATTTTATTACTTTCATTCAAAAAAAGTATAATGTAGTGGATATTAAAGACTTCAATCCTATTTCCATTGGGAACGCAATTCAAAAAATTATTAGCAAAGTCATTGATTTGAGGCTATGATGTATTTCTTGAGGCATCATATAATCAAATAAATTTGGATTTATAACTGGAAGGAGAATCCAAAATTACCTATTCACTTCCTCAAAATGTATCGACATTATGAAGAACATAAGAAGGAATGGGAACATTTAACTAAATATTTCTTGAGGCATCATAGCCCATGATTATGCATGTGAGCATATATATAAGGATAATCTGGTGGTATTTTATGCTTATATAGCTTGTTTGACATTATTGCATTTATGTTTTACATTTTAATACTAACTCCTCTCATTTGAGACACATCGGGCATCTCCAAAAAAATTGACTCACAAGGGGGTGTGTAGGCTAGGGGTGGTGTAGGATATAGTGTGGTGCAGGCTAGGGGGCTGGGGGTGTAGGGGGGTTGTACAGGCTAGGGTACTGGGTGGAGGGGGTCGGGGTCAGGGGGAAAAGGGGAGGGGGAAGGGTGAAGGGGGCTGGGGGGAGGGGGCCGGGGGTAGGGGCTGGGGGCATGGTGCAGGGGGCAGGGGGAGGGGGTAGAGGGGGGCAGGGGCAGGGGTGGGTGGAGGGAAGCAGGGGGATGGGGGTAGGGGGTGGATGGAGGGGGGTAGGGTGCAGGGGCAGGGGCAGGGGCAGGGTGGAGGGGGGCTAGGGTTTGGGGGCAGGGGGCAGGGGGCAGGGTGGAGGAGGGAAGGGGGAATTCTATAGGGCAGGGGGAGGGGGAGGTCTACAGGGCATGGGGGAGGTCTGTAGGGTAGGGGGAGGGAGTTAGTGGAGAGGGCAGGGTGGAGTGGGGGTCTGTAGGGCAGGGGGTGGTCTGCAGGGGGGTCTGTAGGGTAGGAGGGAGGGGTGGGGCAGTGGGGAAAGGTTGTGGGGAAGGGGTGTAGTTAGTCTCTATAGGTTTCTTTAATCTTAGATATGGTTTAATAACCATTACAATCCATATCTAACTACCCCATTCCTCCATGATTAGGTTTCTCTAAATATGCCCTCCTATTTACAACAGATTGCTTTCACTAAATCATGGCTTGATATTAGTTACAACAAATCAGATTTTATATGATTCCACTAGCTGTTATAGTTATGTCTTCAACACTATTTCTTTTAAAAATCCAGGCCATTATGTCCACTTTTTTTAATTACAGCTTCTAATGATAGATTTGGATCCTGTAATTTGAACTCCTTTTGGTGGGTTGATTCCACTACCACATTGCATGAATTTACCTGTATATGGATAGATTCAATATAATATTTAAAATTACATTCACTGGTGGAAATCCCACTTCTACCAACACCTTTATACCAATGGTTTGAAAAAACCATTGGTTTATGTAATAATTTTATGTGTTTTCCCAACAGTTTTATTAAACCATTGGGAATAGATTACATTAGACATTATTTTCCTACGGTTTTTAGAAACCTTAGGGAAAACCCCACCCAAATTATATTCATCTATGGTTTTAGAAACCACTGGGAAGAAACCCCCAAATAATCGTATCTAACTCGCGAACAGATCTCTCTGCACATCGTTGAACAAATCTCTCCTCCATCGACCCCTACTTCTCGAGCACGAACCTGTGATCTCACTTCCTCCATTGAACGTAATCTCTCCTCAAACATATCTCTCCACTAAAAGAGATCTCCTCCTCCAATTAGATCTCTCCTCCAACCCTACCTCCCGAGCATGAACCCTACTTGGCGAGCTCACTTCCTCTATCACGATCTCACTTTCTTCGGAACGGATCTATCTAGGCTTTCAACCCTAATTCATTTCTACCTCATTTTTATTATACCTTGAATCATAGATCTATCAATCCATTCTTTGATTCAAACATCTAGATTCATTGCATTCTTCTCAAAATTGGTGAATTCCTTTTTTTCACATTGATATTCTTCTAATGGACTTGATGTGGTGTTTTTATCAGATTCCATATGGGATTTGGTGGATTACATTCATCAAAATTTAATGATTTAAAATTAATATTATTTGTATTTATGTGGGTGATTTGAAAAATCTCCCTAATGTCTTCATTGGTTTTATAGTATCTGCATCATGTATGATAGTGTCATTATGTCGTGTGTGTGACCTCTTATATTTAGAATCCATGGAAATTTCTCTAATCCTCATGGTTAGACCATTCACATATCATGTTGGGTCTATTGGGGATGAAGACCACGGTACTTTGGCCACCAAAGAGGTGTTCTTATCTATAACCTTGTGTTAGAGCAGGGATGGTATGCTTCTAGTGCCTTATACTAGGAATGAGAAATTTATTAAGGAATGAATAGAATTGTGAATTGAATTTGTTCTTCTCATTACATGTGAATTAGAATTTGTAACTATCAGCATGTAAATTGGAATTGACACAATTTAAACATGAATTGATAATGTAGTATTTAACTGTATAATTAGAATGTAATTGTAAAAGACACAATTTTATATTGACAAGAACTTATATTTTACATAATGGAATATGAGGAATGACAATTGGAAGTTTTAATTTTTTTAAAAATGTGTCATATGTCAAAATATTTTTCATGTTTTGGTGTTTTGTTATGGGTTTTTCTCTTGGTTGTTCTTGTACCATGGTTATATAATACCTGGAATGGTTACTCCACACTTATCATTATTTATTATCCTTGGGAATGTAATATTTTCTATAATGAAAATTCACAGAAAGTCCATTAACCCATGGAAGATGAGATATATCCTTGGAATGTGTAATGTGTGTTAGGTTAGTGGTCCATGGAATGGGTAATGTACCTTTTCATGGTTCCTAGTCCTGGAAGTCATCCTGGATAATGGTATGCATGGACAGACATATATGGAACTCTATTGAATCAAGTTTGGCATTCCCCGGGTGTCAACCTATAGCTTGAGTGTGGGCAGGATAATTTGATGTTTAACATTAAAGTAATGAATTCATGAAAATCAATATCATACTATATTATTTATTTTGGTTTGATCAAAACAAAAAAATAGTTATCATTGTAGTGTTTGTAGATATATATCTCTGGAAGTTCACATAGAAGATACCACAAGAACATTATTTCTTTTCAATTTAGGTGAACAATATATGATGTGTTTCTAGTTTCATAAAGAATATCATATTCTATGTGAAATCATTTGGATCTCCTAAAAAAGTTAAGAATATTTTATGTATATAATTATTCATACCATTGATGCTTTGTGGATGCAGTTGTCATGTGAATGGTGTGTTTTAATTTGCAAATGAAAATTTTACCTAATGCATACTGTTTTAATATGTTCATGATCCATGCGAAGGGAAATTGGTTTATGGATAAATTTTTTGTACTTTTTGGATTTACATACAGTTGAATGGGTAACCATATTTAATTAAATTATAAAGAATTATCTTGATGAAATGTTCCCTATAAATATGTAATTAACTCATGGGAAAGGTGTTGAAACTTTTTTAGAGTAGTGATTAACAAGAATGTATTTTCATATTTTCTCCATGTTGATTTTTTCAATGGAGTAACAACACTATATGAAGGATTCATTTTGAAAAATTATTTTCCTTAATATATATATATATATATGTGTGTGAAGTGTGTGTTATGTGACATTTCTATTCTAGTTTTGTTATATATAAACAATTATGGTAAGAAGGTGGGTTTATCAACTACTAAGTTATTAAGCTTTTTTCTCAACACTGGAGGACTTTTCTTTGTAGATCAAAACTATTTGATTTTCATTGATCTTTCTTATTTCTCACATTCTAAACAATTATGTTTAGGAAACATGGTTTTCTCTTCATTCACTTATTTATTTTTGATTGAAAATTGCATATTCACTTGGGAAATTAGAGAACTCTCAATTTTTTTCATTTTTTGGTTTATCCTTTTATAACTCATCAAAATATATGGTCAAACATTCATTCATATCATGTTCAACCTTCTTCATAGGTGTGGATCCATTTTTTATTACGATATATTCTATTTGATTAGAAATTTTGTCCTCTAGTAAACTTTTATTATCCGGTGTGATAAAAACTTTTATCGAACAAATCCAAACTAAGATGAAACTCGAGAAAAACTAATTATATACCATTAAGATGAAGAATAATTGTTAACTAACAGAAATGTAATATTTGATAGTATCATTTTGAAATGTGGGTTTATTTTCCCCTTACTTGTAGGAACATGATTTGACCCATGGGGCATTGTGGTTCTTATATGTTTGGTGGTGATGTGTATAGTCCTAACAGAAATGTATGTATTAGATTATTTTTCATTTTATTTTCTTTTTCTCATTGGACACTTAGGACTTTTACTTCTTTTTGTGGACAAAGGGTAATTATATTCTGCGAAGGGGCAAATGGGGTTCAGATTGATTTATTCCACCGTCATTGATCTGTGTTAATATTATATGGTTACTACTTGTCTTTCATTTCATGTATTTGGTGATATTAGTGTTTTTGACTCCATATTTTGTTTTTAGTAGGGCACTAGATCATTTAGTGTTGGTTCGGGGGGATTTGGTTCTCCCAATCGTGTTAAATCTTTAATGTCGTCGGTTGGTTTCTCACTGGTTATGTAGCATCCTATATGTTTTTTAATGTTCCTAATATCATTTGTGTAGTGTGTTGATCCATTCTCGTTGGTTTCAAGTATCCATGTTAAGGGTGACTCGCCTATGTCTGCATATGTTAGAAAGTATATGTATGTGGGTTCCCCCATTACGTGTATAGACAACCCTGGCAGTGATTATGCATGTATGGGACTATGTGTTCCCATATATATATATATATATATATATATATATATATGCATATGCAGGTGAGTAGAGACTGGTATAAGTATATAAGCATATGTACAAGGATCCCCTTCCACATGCTCATAGCCATGCAGGTGTGTTAATAGGGGCTAAGGGTCCTTGAATTTGTGTGGAGGTGTGTATACCGAGTGGGGGAGCATCAAATTTTAGTTTGAAATCTCCAAGAGCTGATGTGGACGGTTTGGTTCCACCTTGAGGTAGGATCCCTCATATAGCCTCTTTAATTCAAGAATGATTTAAATTGAATTTATCTTCTTTCTTAATTATGGCTAATTATATTGAATTACTTATCTTGAATAAGTTTTCTTTAATATAACTGTTTCATTTGATAAATAAAGTCTGGTTTTTATAATAAAACGCCTCCAATGGAGGTGTGATGTCTATGAAAACTCACAGTGATAGTTTTGTTGATCTAGTTGCTTAAATTATTGCATTTTATTTGTGATGAATGATTTTTAGAATATATGTTTAATATAATTAAATGCATCTTTGATAAAGAAACACCATGATTTTATATTAAAACCCCTCCAACGGAGGTGTGCTGTCTTCTAAACGAAAGAGTACTGATAGTTATTTATATCATGTTTAGATATGCTTTGAGTCTTTCATATTCCCCTTATTGGTGTTTGTTTTGTGGCTAGTTAGATTTAGTTTTATTTGAATAATATAAATTGGCTTATCATACTCTTTTAAATCAAATGACATTGCCCGAGTAGGCATATGCGATGACCATGACACTTTTCTTTTCATTCTTTTAATATTATAAAAAAATTTCCATGTTTAGGCAAAGTGAATGAATTTGTAAATGGTTTGTGTAGAGTGTATGATTATTTTCCTTCATTTTGTTTCCCTTTAGAAATTGTGTCATTGTGCAGCTCGCTACAACCTTCTCTGGTGATCCCTTGTTATAGAATATTAAATAGTTGATCTGTTCTATCATCTTCCGTCGGGGTGACGATCAGAATGTGGCCCTGCCTCCTCCCTCTCCCTTCAGTCTTGGCTGAATGATGCTGCCTCTCGGATGTCGCGGGACCAGGCCAACACGCCGTGGTCACGCCGCGGTCACGCCACAGTCATGTTGCGATCACGCCGCAGTCACATCGCAGTCACGCTGTGGTCAAGCCGCGGTCATTCCACAGTAATTCCGTGATTTAGACCTTCTCTAGGATGACACCCTGTTGCGGTTCACAGTGATAGTATTCCATGAGTCTTGTGCTCAATGTTGAAATTGACTAATCGTAATTTCTGCTGGCAGAGTGACGAATGGAATGTTGCCCCGCATCCTCCTGCTCGCTTCGCTCCGGGCTGGAATATGTTGCCCCACATATGTTGATTAACCGGGCCAGCATGTCATCGTCACGCCACGGTCATGTCGCGGTCATGCCGTGATTTGGCCCTACTCTAGGACGACACCCCACTGCAGTTCTCCGTGATAGTATTCCATGAGTCTTGTGATCAATGTTGAAACTGACTAATCGCAATTTCTACCGGCGAGGAAATAGTCGGAATGTTGCACCACCTTTTCTGGCTCCCTTCACCCCTGGCTAAAAGATGCTGCCCTGCAGATGTCACTAGTCCAGGACGACATGTCGCGGTCACGTAGCGGTCACGCTGCAGTAATGCCATGATTTGGCCCAGATTCAAGACAACACCTAATGGAGGTTCATAGTGATAGTATTCCATTAGTCTTGTGATAATTGTTGAGACTGACAAATAACAATTTCTACAGGAAGGGCGATGG
Source organism: Viscum album (assembly GCA_963277665.1). Taxonomy (NCBI): domain Eukaryota; kingdom Viridiplantae; phylum Streptophyta; class Magnoliopsida; order Santalales; family Viscaceae; genus Viscum; species Viscum album. The sequence continues at coordinate 193,963,260 of OY728126.1, forward strand.
CCTAAATGTGGCCACGCCTCCTCCCGCTCCCTTCGCTCCTGGTCGTAAGATGATGCTCTGCGGATGTCACTGGACCAGGCGAACATGCCACGGTCACACTGCTGTCACGCCACGTTCATGACACGATAATGTTGTGATTTGGCCCTGCTCCAGGACGACACCCCGCTGTGGTTCTCCGTGATAATATTCCATGAGTCTTGTGATCAATGTTGAGACTGACTAAGAAAAATTTCTACCGGTGGGGTGACGACCTGAATATTGCCCCGCCTCCTCCTGCTCCCTCACTCATGTCCAGAAGATGTTGCCCCGGGGATGTCACTGGACCGGGCCAATATGCCACAGTCATGCCATGGTAATGCCGTGATTTGGCTCTGCTCTAGGACGACACCCTGTTGCGGTTCGTCGTGACAGTATTCCATGAGTCTTGTGATCAATATTGAGACTGACTAATCACAATTTATGTCAGCGGGGCGATGACCAGAATGTTGTCACGCCTCCTCTCGCTCCCTTTTCCCTTGGTCGGAAGATGCTTCCCTGCAGATGTCGCTGGACCGGGCCAACACACTACGGTCATGCCACGGTCACGCCGTGGTCACGACGCGGTCAAGCCACATTCCCGCCGCGATCACGCCGTGATAATGTCGTGATTTGGCCCTACTCCAGCCACATCCAGCCCACACCTTCCCCCTTCCACCATCATTTCAGCCTGCTACCACTAGCATTCCAGCCCGCAACAGCCCCCCCTGCCAACTTCGAATCAGCTCGCACCACCCCCCCATCACCTGCAACCAGCCCCCCTCCACTAGTATTCCATCCCCCTTCCACCGGAATTCGAGCTCACACCAGCCCCAGCTACCTGTAATCCTTCCTACACCAGCCACCACACTAGACACCACCCCCAGCCTCCTACAAAACACTCATGCCAGCCCTCTTCCAACTTCAAAACAGCCCCATCCACCAGTTCCAGCCCTCACCAGCCCCCAGCCTCCAACATCCCCACCCGCACAAGCCCCTGCCACTTGCCCAACGACCCCCCAGCCACCTGCAATCTATCCCACACCATCCCCCTACCACCTATTTCAGTCAACACCAACCCCCTGTCATCCCCATGCCGCCTGACTTCCCGCCCGCACCAGCCACTCCAGGACGCACCAGCCACCGCACTAGCCCCCAGCCTCCTGCATTATAGGATGTGTGAGGAAAACTCCATGCAAATCACAAAATGTAAAGGTGAAAGAGGATCCCCTTTCTTGTGCCCTCTTTCCCCCCAAAAATTAGCCAAGTAAAATGCCATTAATTTTCACTGAGAACATTGGGGTAGAGACACATCTTTTAACCCAAGACGAGAACCTACCCAGAAAGACGAGAAGATCCAAAGAATCCAATAAGAAGTCCCACATAACCAAATCGAAAGCCTTGAATAAATTGATCTTGAAGGCACACATAGGAACCCCAAAATCAAGATGGTAGCCCCACAATAATTCTTGGGTAACAAGATTATTCGGATGAATTGGTTTTGGTATGGAATGTTGAGGCTATTTTTATCCATCATTCGATTTATGAGTATCTTAAGGTTATTTTTGTAACCATCCTACTAGATGGTCTGAGTTATAAGTTGTGGAAGTATATTATTCAGAATAAGCTAGATAGAGACTATTCTTCGAAAAGTTTCACGGCATTGTTAATCTTGAATTATTTCATAATGAAGGGAAGGTACTGATTACTATAGAATTTTCTAGGAGGGGCTGTTGAGGTGGGGTGTCAAAGGAATGTCTGGGGGGTTTTCGGGGGGTCTGTAGAGAAGGGGGGGAGGGTATAGGTGGGCTGTCTAGGAGGGGCTTTCCAATGGGGTGTCTAAGGGCTGTCTAGGGGGGTCTGTAGGTCAGGGTGCAGGTGGGGTGTCCAAGGTTTGTCCGGGGGAGGGGGGTGGTCTGCAGGGTATGGTGGAGGGTGCAAGTGGGGTGTCTAGGAGGGGGTGTCAAGTGGGTGTCCAAGGGCTATCTGGTGGGGGGGGGGGGTTCGGGGTCTGTAGGGTAGGGGGTAGGGTGCATGGGGGTGTCTAGGGGGGCTGTCCAGGGGGTGTACAAGTGCTCTATAGGGGGATGATTTGGAGAGATAAACCCACAGGAAATGAGACCTATCTTCATAGAAACAATTTTGCTAATTATTTTTGGAATGGTATTACCAATTGAAATAATTATGAAATCATTTACATCCATAGCATTTTACTTCTTTGGGATCAGGTCAATAAAATTAGAGTTGATTCCATAGAGAATTGAGGCATGGTTAAAGAACTAACGCATAGTGTTAAGGAGATGATCACAAACTACATCCCAGTAACACATTATGAACACTCACACTAATTGTGTGTACTCTAACAATATCGGCTCCCCTTATCTCATAACTCATCAACCCAACCTCAATATCTTTGTCAGTAGAAAAAATGTTTTCTATAGTGGGAATGTAATTTGGAGAAACACTATTGGTTGATTTAGAAGACCAGTATGTACCCCGTGTTGGTAACATATAAGGAGAAATATTAAAAATCCATTGGTCGTATCTCTTGCCTTTCCAAAATAAACAACAAAACCAACTTATTTAATAGTAATTTCAGTCGTTGATGTAATTATAACGATCATAATTTTTCATATAGGAGAATATGGCTTCCCAAATATTAGTATCAGTTATGATGTAGCCAAAGAATAACATGAAAGTAGTAACATCCTATTGGGATTTCCCAGAAGTGTATGAACTCTAAATTGTTCCCTTAAAGAAACAAACATTTTCCCTACCAGAACTAAATACAAACACAACACTTGAACCTTTTTTCTAACAATTGTTGCACAACACAGCTTCACTGAAATTAGAATCTATGAATTCATGAGTCAAACTAGTTAAAGAATCATGTTTCCTAGTACTATAATTCACAATGCATGAATTATCAATAGCATCCTCAAGAAGAACAGTAATTTGGCATGTTTGTTTCCTTGCAAATTTTTTCTTCAGTTTCCCTCACAATACCCATTGGACTTGTGTTTTACACATTATAATATATTAAAATTCATCAACTTCATCTAAGTGAAATAACGTGTATCCATTTATTTCCAACAATTATTCGAGGATATTTATCCTCATAGAATAAAAAAACTCCAAAACCACTAGAAAAGACCTTCCACATCAGCAACATAAAATAGATCTATCACAAATGGAGTGTTCAAATTATTGGAAAACAATGACCTCCTAGGCCAAGAATTAGATCATGGGGAATATTATTCCATGTTTATAAAATTATTATAGTGGTTGTGCATGTTGAAAAATAATTCACTAGGTAATCTATACTACTTTGAAAATCCTTGTGAAAATTATCCATTACAGTAGCCTTCTGAATCCTTTAATGTAACCAATGAATTCCCATACAGAACCCTATAAGCCTGAGGAAGAGGCCCCAACCTTTTTTGGTCAGTCTTTTTCTCCTTTAGGAATCTTTGAAGTAGTGTGTAAGAATCCTTCACATTGGTTGTTGCTGTTGTCACTACACTATCTTGACTCTTTCTACCAGTGGCAATAAAACAATCCTCACAGACAATATGAGTATCTTCAGAGGCAATAAATTGTTTTCTCATAGAAACTCTAGCATCCTGCATTAAATTTTCCATGGAAGTTCCAACATCAATCACTTCGGGTTCTATTGGTTCTACTTCAAAAAAAATCCAAATACGCATCTATTGTTTTAAATTTTTACTTCATTGTGATTTGTTCTGATAGAACATTCAAACATGTTTTCCCATAGGTAGTGGTTCCATTATAACATGACCATGTTTCCCCTAATCAAAATGCCTTTCATGCATATCCTATGAAGAAATCATATCACAATGTTCCACATCAGGACTATTGAGAGAAGATTCAATCGTCTCTTCAATCTCTTCATTGTTTATCTCTTTCTATATGGACTAAAAATTTCAAAAGCTTTCTACCTCTCTATTCAATTCCATTTGATCCACTTCCATGAAAAAAATACAAATAACATATTACCTCTTCAGGACATAATGGTTTGGTTGCAAGCTGCTGCTCCTTGGAATTCTGTCTACAAAATGTACATGTAGTAGATTTATCACCTCGATTTCCAGAATCTATGCAACGAGACTCTTGCATCTCCAGCTCTCATGCTTCTTCTCGCAAAAGGACTAAAGCTGTTTTATAGTTGTTTTTAGTTCTTGAATCACGATAATATGAGCTTGAATAATTATCACCTTTGTAGAAAAATTGAATTCCATCATAATCAATAATCAAGCTAACAATGATTGTGAACTTCCTCCACCTTCTGCAGCGTGTCTTTAGAAATGGTCACAAATTCCCAGTGTTCATGCCTCCATCAGAGTCATGTTTTTAGCAGTAATTTTCCCAAAGGTTGTGTCTAATATAAAACAGCTATTATAAAGAGAAATAAACTACTAGTAATTCATTTATTTCATCTTTTTTTCAATTAAAAACACCTCCATGAAGAAGTCATGCATACCTTCCGATCATATTCATTCCTAACCGAAACTAGTCGCATAAAACATTTCCTCAGTGTGAGATGCATATTCAATTTTCCCAAACTGTATTTCATTTACCAAATCCTTACTCTCTCTCTAGCTATCAAAAATCATTGATTAGCATCCCTCCTTGAGTGATTTCCCCATTGGAGTAATCAAAAGTTAGGTAACAAACCTAACCGTAATGAGAGCTGTTGAAAATAGGTAGAAAATAATTTGACAAATAGACATGGATCACATGAGATTTCTAGGATGAGAAGAAATAGAGATACATAAGGAGGGAGGAGAAGAATAGCAAGGAAGAAGACAAACTCTCCTATATATAAGGTCGAAACCTCCCAAGACCCCTAAACAAATAAAATTAATTTGTACCACCATCCCGCTATTCTCACCCCTATTGAATATTAGAAACAAATGATGATAACCCATCCAACAGCTCCCTAACTACTATAGCTGGCCAAAATAGAAAAGTATTGACAAAGACAACATTGCCCCGAATTATTGACTACTTCCCATACATGCCCCAGCCAACCCCACAACAAACTTACCCCCATATATTACTAACATTTAGTACCCATATAAAACACATATTATCCTCTACGAGGACTACGAATCGCTTTGCTCGACTGCTTAAGTACTGGAATGAAAACTTATTCTCAAATACTGTAACGGAAACCCCTATAGGCGGCTTTGGGGGCAGCCGAAGCGTTAATGTAACTTTTTCCAGTATTTTCCTTAGAGTATAAGTATTTTGAAGCTCACTGAACTTACTTTGTTGGCCCATTTTTAGTATCCCATCACAAATATACCAAACACATGGAAATATCAGATTAAATAACAGAGATTCATGCCCCCTAATAAGAACGTAAAGCAACTCCACTTGCACCAAAAACAGAGGCTGAGAATCATTTTTTTCTATTCATACCAAATTTTGGAAGCATTAATCATAAGCACAATCACCGATGGGTCTCAGCATTCTTGTTTATAAGCAGAAAAAAACATATAAGGATATTATTTTATTTAAAAAACATTAAGAATTATTCTTATCCAGAAGGAAGTAAACTTACGAAAACCTCCAGAAGGTATAAAAAAATCTGTTACTCCCCCCAAATAGATCTATGTAAGTTAATGATTCTCTTTTAGTTGGATTCAAAACTATTGTACTTCTAGTGTCTAGTGTAGGTACCACTTTCCATGCCAAAAAGAAAAAACTAGAATGTAGCCTTCTTTCATTTGTCCCCTGTGGATTCCAGAAAGAAAAGTTTCAAGTGAGTCATAAAAGAAAGTTATACTTTCTCCCGCAAGAATCCTTCAACATGGCCACTCACAGGAAGTGTGTGTACTCTAACAATATTGTATCCCCTTGTCTCGTAACTCATCAAACCAACCTCAATCTTATTTTCAATAGAAAAATATTATCCTGCAGTTGGTATGAAATCTGGATAAACATTATTGGCTAATTTAGAAAACCCATAAGTACCCAGTGCTGGTTACATATAAGTATAAATATCCAACACTTCATAGGTTATATCTCTTTACTTTAAACAATCAACAACAAAACCAAATTCTTTGGTAGTAATTCCATCCTTTGATTCATTTATAACAAGCATAATTTTTCAAGAAATAGATGATGTCTTCCAAAATATGAGTTCCAATTCTGATGTATCCAAAGAATCATGACATGAAAGTGGTAAAAACATCCTATTGGGATCTCCCATAAGTGGATGAACTATAAATTTTTCACATAAAGAAACATACATTTTCTCAACCAGACCCAAATACAATCACAACGCCCGAACCTTTCTTCTGAAAATTATTTCACAACACTACTTTAATGAAATTTTAATATATTAATTCAGGTGTCCAACAAGATATATAATTTCATGTACTAACACTCTAATTCAAAAATCATGACATTTCAATGGAATCCTCTGGAACGGAAGCAATTTGACACATTCATTTCCTTGCCAATGTTTTCTTCAGCATCATAGATAATTCCAGTTGGACTTGTGTTTTACACATTATAATCTCTTGAAATTCATTAGCTTCATCGAAGGTAAATAACATGTATCTAGTTATTTTAAAAAATTATTCATGGACATGTGTCCTCATAAAATACATAAAACTCAGAAACCACCAGAAAAGACATGCTATATTAGCAACATAAAAAAATACTCTTTGTTGTTCTAATTTGTAATTCACTATGGTTTTTTCTGGAAGAACACTCAAAAATCTTTTTTCCCTCAACTAGAGGTTGCATTAAAACTATAACATGCTTCCCTACTCAATATTCATCCCAAATTTATCCTCTAAAGAAATTGGATCAAAATATACCACGTTAGGCCATTTGAGAAAGAATTCAAGCTTCTCCTCTAGATCTTCACAGTTGATCCCTTTCTATTCGGACAGATAAATCCTCAAGATTTCTGCCACTCTATTAACATCCATTTGATCCACTTCCACGAAAAAATAAAAAATATATATTACCTCTTCAAGAGATACTACTTTGGTTTGAAGCTGTTGCTCCTTGGCATAGCCTCTAAGAAACATATATATCATAGCTTTGTCACCTCTCTTTATAGAATCTAATCAATGAGTCTCTTGCATATCTAGTTCCCATGATTATTCTCACAAAAAATATATCTATTAATTTATAGTGTTTAGTAGTTCTTGAATCACAACCATTTGACCTTGCATAAATCGTACCATGGTAGAAATTCTGACTCCATCCTAAACTGTACATAAGATAACACAGATCGAGCATTTTCTTCTAGACTTTCCGACGTGTCGACAGTAGTAATCACAACTTCCCCAAATTCACGCCTCCAGTAGAGATTGAGTTCTCACCAGTGATTTTCCCAAAAGATGTGTACAATAGAAAAATAGGTGGTAGAGAGATAAATAATCTACAAGGACTTAGTTTCTTGCTTCTTCTTTTTCAACCAACAGCACCGCCACAAAATAGTCGCACGTACCTACGGATACTGATCACGCCCAATGAAAACTAGTCATAGAAACCAGTTCCTCAACGGGAGATGCCTCTGTAATCTTCCCAGCTGTGTTTCATATCCCAAATGTGTACTCTCTCTCCACCAACTGGTAAGCTCATATCTTCTTTCAACCTCCAGATATTTTCCTAGTGGAGTCTCCAAATGTTAGGTAACAAACCAAAAATTTGGGAGATTAGTTGAAAAAATGTATACAACTATTGATCAAATAGTAGTGGATTACTTGATATTTTTAAAAAGATAAAAAATAGAGATACAGAAAGAGGTAGAAGAATAATCTCAAGTAAGAAGACCACTTTGACCACTGTAGGAGTGCAGAATTTGGAGTCCACTTTACAGTTGCAAATTTGACTTCTAGCTAGAAGGCACTGGAGTATTGGATACATATAATAAAGGCTTCATAGTATTGAAAATGTCTATAATAATATTTCTTCATCTCTCCATACTACTAAATAAATATTCTCTTCCATAAATAGCTTGAGTAGAGATGTCATCACTTTCAACTGGTCAACCTATTCCTTGAAAACCTATTCTACAGAATCTGCCTCAACTAATCCTGTTGATATGAATGCACATAACCTATAACAACATGGAGATACTATTTGACTACAGACTAGATTGAATCCACATCAACTAAAGCTGAGGGTGGTGGAGCACTAGATATAGATGCAACAATAAGAGGTTACTGATAACTCTAAATTCCACTGAAATCTAAAAGAAGTATTTCTCTGAAATATTATAAATATACTATGGATACAAAATCTGAAGGCACTGGGGAAACAACTCTCTCAACACTAGGTAAAGCAGCCTCAAAAAGTTATGATTTGGTAGGTATATCTAAAATAAAATCTTGAATCTCACATACTTGGTCAATCTGATGAACTAAGAATCCCTTGGTACATGTGCTAGGGATGTGTAGGGGGGATATCTAGGGGGTCCAGTTGGGGGGATTCTATACAGGGGGTCCATTAGTGGGGGATTTCCAGGGGGTCCAGTGGGGGGGTGCTGTCCAGGGTGGTTGGGGCTGCTGTCTAGGGGGTCCAGCAGGGGGTGGGGGGCTGCTCTCCAGTGGGGTCCAGTAGGGGGTATCTATCAAGGGGGATGGGGCTATTATCTAGGGGGTCCATTAGGAGTTGGGTAGGGGGGAGAGAAGTGTGGATACATGGGATGAGAACTACTATGTTCTACCTTGTTTTGAAGGTACTTTTGAGCTGGTTCCAGACTTCTTTGATAGTTTGTCTTTTAGGGAGACTCATGTAAGTGGAGTTATGTGTTTTTTATATTTGGATTAGTTTAATTTTTATTATGTAATTATCATTCGTTTATAATTTAATTTGGAGGACACTGGTAGGGGGAAGGGGGAAAACTGGCTGGGGGGAGCAAGTGGGGGATGGTAAGGGCAAGGGGAGGGGAAACAGGCAGGGTGGGGGGGGGAACTGGTAGGGGAGTGTGGAAGTTGAAGGGGGGTCCAAGGGGTGGGTGTCTAGGTTCTGGTGGGTGTATAGGGGGGTCGGTACATGGTCTGGGGGGGGGGGGGGTTCCAGGTTCTGGGGGGTGTCCAGGGTCTGTTTGGGGGGGCGGTGTCCAGGGTCTGGGGGGAGTCTATCTTGGGGGGTCTGTCCAGGGGGTCTGAGGGGGTGGGGGGGGGGTGTCCAGGTTTTGGGGGGTGGGGGGGGGGGGGTGCAGGACTGGTAGGGGGATGGGGGAACTGGCAGGGGGAAACTTGCTGGGGAGAGGGGACTGGTAAAGGGAACTAGTAGGGGGTGGGGGTAACTGGTAGGGGGTGCAAGGGGTGGGGTGTCCATCTTCTAGGAGGGGGGGGTTCTAGGGTCTGTCAAGGAGGGTAGGAGGGGTTCTGTCTAGGGGATTGGGGGTTTGGGGGTGTCCATGTTCTGGGGGGATTCCAGGGTCTATCTAGGAGGGTGGGGGTGGCTGTCAAGGGGAGTAGAGGTCTAGGCTGATAAGGGGAGCCTGTTTAGGGTCTGGGGGTGTCCAGGGTCTGGGGGAGTCCAGGGGCTATCCAGGGGGTATTGAGGGTCGGGGGGGGGGGGTATGTCTTGGGTCTATCTAGGGGGGTGTCTAGTGTTTGGGGGTTGTCAAGGGTCTATCATGGGGGTGTCCAGGGTCTGTTGGGGGGGGGGTTCCAGGGTCTGGGGGCAGGTGTCTAGGGTTTGTCTGGGGTGGTGGTGTCCAGGGTCTGTCCAGGAGGGGGGCTTTGTATGGGGAGGGGTATGTCCAGGGGAGGGGGGTTTATCTAGGATGGGGGTGTCCAGGAGGGAGGCGGGCTTCAGGGGGTGGGCTACTACAGGGGGGGTTGTGCAGGGGGGTGGGGGATATTTTTTATGGTATAACAGATCCTATAACTACGGTTTCTAACCATGCTGATAGTTCTATTTCCATGGTTCTTTACTGTGGTTATAGGTCTAATGGCACGGTTTCTAACTGTGGAAATAAATCATCTCACTCCTCTAGTATATCCATTCTTCTAAACCATGGCTATAGTGATTTTACCACGGTTTGAACCGTGGATGTATATCTATATCCACGATTTGAACCATGGATCTATACATATAGCCACGGTTCCAAATCGTGGCTATAGGCCTAGGCCTATACCAACACCAAACTAATCCATGGTTTCTCAAACCATGGCTATTACCTATAGCCATGGTTTGAGGACCTATAACCACGATTTTAAGGCATGGCTATAACCTGAATTTCTAGTAGTTGTAGCTAGATGAGACCTAATGACTATTGACTATTTTGACACAGAGTGACTCTACTAGCCTAGTGAGAAGCACCTTGGTGTTACGACAGACCCACAGTGGGGAGAGCCTTGGTGTCGCGACAGACCCATGGTACTTAACAGGAAGAGTACCTTAGTAGACTATGAGGTGGATCACGCTTGGTGACGTGGAAGACCCATAGTGGGGAGCAGACTTAGTGTCCCGGAAAATCCACGGTACCTGACAGGAGGAGTACCTCAGCAGTCCAATGTTAGTGGGAAGCGAGCTTGGTATCGCGGTAGGCCCACTGTACTTGATAAAGGAGGTGTTCTATAGCAGTTGAGGTTTTGACAATGTGACTAGGGATGTTATTTGATTCAACCCCTAGAATAAAATCATGGTAGAGCTGAGTCAGTTTTTTCTGTGTTTTCCTCATGATAGAAAAAGATCACTTGATAACTTAGGTATATGTATTGGAATATACCAAAGTAGGTTTATCTATTGATTTCTTTCTTTGTGGTTTATCCATGGTTGATTTTTTGAGACCTAGAGGTTCTTGGGGTCCCTACTGAGTATCGTTATACTCACCCCTGCACGGGATATTCCCACACTTCATTGTGTTGGATGTAGACGACAGACAACACTGATGGAGACTGAGAGTACCAGGATAGGACGATACACGGAGGTGGACCATACTACATGTCAGTACCCAGAGGAGACAAATGGATGTGGAGTACTAAAGAGCCGATTTGTACCTACCCTTCAGGTAGGAACCTCGGAGGACGATCCAGTTGTTGTCTTTTTTCTTTCTTCAGTTGTATTGCGTTTCAGTTGTACTTGTACCTTTATTGTTGGGATTGTATTTTATCCCCTTTTACTTTTAGCACTCTTTTATTATATAGTTTACATGGTTTATCATCCCTCCATGTGATTGTTTGTGTGTGTGTGTTTACAGGCTATAAAGGAAATGCCTTCCCAGTTTTTGGGAGTTACTCTTTTGGTGCTAGTTGCCAGCCCCTGGCCTCTGGAAGCCATGCCTGGGCTAGTCACGACACGGGCCCCGGGGGATGGGTCATGACAGACAAGCTCATCCAAATAAAACCTCACAATAAAACATCATCTACCATGTATCAACCTAATTTTTATGAACTTTTCTTTGAATAAATTTATTTATTCAATAACATTTGTTACATGCAACACCAATTTGTAATGAACCACAATATACTAGTAATATTTTTATATAAACACAAACATTATAACCTATAATTTAATCATTAATGTATTACTATGAATAAAAAATATATTAAATTATTTATAATGATTTAATATAAAGAAAACATATTGATAAATAATGTACTGCATTTTTAGTAATATCATTATATGGTTCACAAATACATTTAAAAAAATATTTTCATTTATTATTTTGAAAAAAAAATACAATTAATTTTTCCCATTTTATTAAAATTATTCCAAAAAATAAACTCCATTTATTAATTATTAATGTCAAAATTATATTTGACTGACATTAATATAATTTTTTTCTGGTATTATGTTTTTTATGAATAGTTAAAGAATGCAAATTATAATTAAAAATAATTTTTTTATTGAGTTTAAATGATTCATTTCATTTTAATATGTTTTTAAATTTCACATTAGTGAATTAATTTATTTTTAATCCAATTTAGGTCGTTGGAATGAATTTATTTTTTAATTTTTACACTAAAACATTCTATACATATCAATATTTTCTCATTGGGAAACCTCATTTTTATATCATCTATGGGATTAATTTTAAATTAAATTATTCCACTTATGTGAATAGAATTCTGAAAAAATTAATACATATTTTTAATCTTAAAAATTAATATTATTTTATTATTTCATCTTTGCAACCCCATGAGATTTTTTGAATTATTTTGTTTTAATAAATTTCATCCTTTTTATATTTTTCTTTTCACACAATAGTAATTATATATTTTAGATATAAAATAAATATTTTTATATTATGTTATATGAAACACCATGTTAATCTTACACAACATTAATTGTAATGATTTTCTTTCACTACACACATCTATGACTTGGCTTCTGTTACATGGAACGCTGAGTTTATATGAAATAACATTTTATTGTTATAATATTTAAATATGTAAATCGTGACATAGTCATTAAACATAGTGAAAATAATATTAATATATAACTTTTAAATATTAAAAAACAAATTTATAATAATACATACCATTTTTTAATGTATTCACAAGGTTATGAAAATTGTTTTCTTACAAGAACTACTTTTTATGTCATTCTCTAAACAAATAAAAAATTAATTTCAGACACTTTTGGAAAATTAATTTCAGAAAATAAATTTCATTTTAGTAATTTAGAATGTCAATTTTATCATATAGTTATTTTTTGGTATTTTTTTTATAAGCAAACTTTTTGGATGAATAATAAAAGACTGAATTTTAATTCAAAATTCCTTTTTAATTTAATATATTTATTTAGAAAGATTATATGTTATGTTATTTTTGAAGTCAAAATATATCAATTATACATCTATTAATCAAATTTTGGTCATCAAAAACTTTTTTATATTGAATTTAGAAATGAAGGCATAATGATCTTTTGAACATTCTCACTTTAAAAACATGTTTTCTCTCCATAACAGCGGGATTATCATTAAACTTAATTTCTATGATTCTGTGATTTGAATTTGAAAAAAAATCATAAATGACTGTAATAGGTATAATATTTACATTCTAAAAAGATCAACTTATTTTCTTTACAAAAAATGTAAGTAAAAGTGATTAAAATTAATTAGAGTGATTATGGTACAATTAAGCTTAACAAGGGAATATATAGTTAACTTAATGTCCAAATGACCTAGACACTTGTCAAAATAAATCTTCTACCCATATTTTGACTATATCCATTCATATTTCTAATGTTACAAGTTATTGCGATAAAATCTAATAGAAGTGCCATATTTCATAAGTTCAGTAAAGAAAAGGACAGAAAAGGAAATTTCCCCAATTTTAACATTTATAAAACATGGAGATATAAAAAACAACATATTATGGGTTATACATGATTTTTTGAAAGGTAAATGATTTATTTTTATCATAAGGATTTATAATTAATTTTTAGAGATGAATTAGTTACACTAAATGATTACTAAACTCTAACACATAGATTATTTTGCGAATAATTAAATAACATAAAACATTATAAAAACATTTGTTGGATCTGAATCTACGGATTACACACAAGAGGGGGGTGAATTGTGTCTTTTCAAAATTATTACATTCTCTTCAATTTAGACAAATTCTGTCCACTATGCTTTTGCACGATTAAATATGCAGCGGAAAAAGTAAAAGCATGAACACACGGATGTATAGTGGTTCGGGGAACAGAAGGCCCCTAGTCCACTCCACCAATGCTCAAATCCACGAGCTTGGCGATTTTCACTATCTGGTCCTCGTTTCCACAGACCTGTTCACAACTGAGTACAGGCAGTTGACACCTTTACAAGATTCAGGCAAACACAGCCTTCCTGGTTCGAACACGAACCCACACAGCTTAGAACGAGAAGCTGATCACTCAAAAATAAAAAAGGTTTTTGGATAAATAAAACACTTCTCCAGTTGTTCTTCACAATTGCAACAAAATGCAATTGACAGTAGATAGATCGTTGTCTTCAGAAAATAAAGATCTGTAATCAAAACAGTTCTGAGTCGATCCAGTTGCAATAGATATTACCAGAAACTTCACAACTTCAGCAGCAATAGATTCACAACAGATAGTCGATGTAGAACATGTGAATCTGCTATCAAGATCTTCCTTCGGCAATAAAGGTTTTACACTTCTTCTCGATCACCAGAAAATAACCCCTTTTCACAGTCTCTGTTTCTTGCTCGTTAAAAGATCAATCTATATATTTCACACACTTTCCTGTATATATATATATATCCTAAGTTTACAAGATAGAACATATATATTCAAATCTGAGAAAATCTTCCGCATAAATAGATCCATGAAAATCTCCTTTAGATTCGCGATATTAAATGAAATAACAGAGCTGTTGTAACTCCCCTGAAGAATCGGCATAAAAAGCTCCGTTTAAATCAATCAGTAATCCGTTGAAAATCGTCTTTGATTCAGTCAAAGTCGTACTTAAGAATCAGCTCGAAATCCGCTTAATAATCCGCTTGTTTGACCAATGCAAAAGGAAATATAGTCTGTCAAAAATATCCCGACGCCAAACGTAGGGTTGATGACGTGGCTCCAAACGTAGGGTTCACAAACGTAAGGTTCACAAACGTAAGGTTCAGAACGTACATACTTTCTCTTCAGCATTCAAACGTAGGGTTGATCATTCATACTTTGTCTCGCTTCAACTCTCCAAAGAACGTACGGTTGATTATAAAAGTAAGTTTGATGATCCATACTTTTGAGAAACAAACTCAACACTGAAAACTAACGTACGGTTTCTCTTCCATACTTGTCCAACAACGAAAACGTAAGGTTCCTTCCAAACGTAATGTTCTTCTTCCATACTTTTCAACAACGTAAGATTCATTAACCATACGTTTCAAAATAACGTAAGGTTCCTTAACCATACGTTTCTTTTAACATAAAAAGTAAACTTTTCATCCATACGTTACGTTCATCAACGTAGGGTATGAACAGTGATTCCAGTACGCGCTAAAATTGATCTCGCGCTACAGTGATTCCATAACACGCTAAAATTGATCTTGCGCTACAGTGATTCCAGAACACGCTAAAATTGATCTCGGAATAAATGAAGTATGAAATCTCGTTGTATGAAATAAATAAATAAAATAAATTCCTGCAAAATACTCAACGAAATAATTAGTAAATAATTAAGGGTATTTGTGAGCATCAAAATCATCATAAAGAGACAGAGTATTATTTGAAATAATCTCCCCCTTTAAAAAACATTATTTTGAATTGTTTGAAAACAATACATTGCTCAACAATCTCCCCCTTTTTGATGATCACAAAACCCATAAAATAATAGAACTAATTTAATTGCAATCTTTATTGAAAAATTAGTTTTATAAAATTTTAGAATTCTGAAAGGATTAAAACAATATTTAACTATAATAAAATTTCTCCCCCATAAAAATAAATTTTCAGCTAAAAAATAGATAAAAGATAAATGTCTTCTCCTATATATCCAAATTTCTTCATAGGAAACAAATGAATTTAAATGTTGTGTTTATCCAAATTCTCCCCCTTTTTGTGATATCAAAAAGAATGAAAAATTACGGATTTGAACACATTCAATATTGCACTGAACTATAAGTAAATGCTATAATTAACTGTGTATGAATAAGTGAATTTGTTATACTGGATAACTTAATCATAAATCAATAAACAACAAAACAAAAAAAAGTAAGAAAAGAATTTTCATTCACAAGCTGTTATATATAAACGATTGTGATATACAGAGGAATCAAGGTTCATAGATAAGACAGGGAAAAAAAAGGGTGTCTATCTCCTTTGAATCGCGGTCTTGATCTCTGTAAACTGTTCTCTGAGCCTCTTCATCATCCCATCTCCTAACTTGATGATAAGATCTCTGTTCTCTTGAGTCATATGAATATCTTCAATCAAATTAACTCTGAAAAACTCATGCATTCTTTCTTCTTTTTCAACAAAAAGAGCCAGTTTCTCTGATAACTGATTCAAAAGAATCCTAATCGGTTGCTCTCCAGATGTCAACTGATCCACTAAAAATTTCTGATTATCTAGCAAAACTGACAAAGGGGCACTATTACACTGAAGATCGTGTAATCTGTCACTCATATTGCTCATTGCTGCAGTAATTGCTTGAAATCTCCGAATCAAATCAGGTGAAGAGCCTGATCCACTCACAGCATTGTTTGCAACAGACTCAAATTTATTCTCCATGTAAATCTTCATCTCAGACAAATCATCTTTCTTTACCATCTCTGATTTTAACTGATCAACAACATGCAGCATATCAGTCTTAAACAAATCTACTTCCTGTCTTGAAACAGTAGATTCTTTCAGCTTTTGAAACTTCAACTGCTCTAAGTTCAGAGAATTTCTGAGACTAACATTCTCAGATTCTAATTGAGAGATACGCTTGTACAACTCAACAACTTCTTCTTTTCTCGAATCAGGGGCACCCTGTGCTCTATTCTCATGTCCAGAAATAGGTTGATGAGGCAGGGCAAGTGGTAAAGAATCTGCATCTAACTGTTCTTTGTCCTTGTCCTGACAAGGTTGATCCACTGAACTAGCTTTTGAAGCCTGAAACTCTTCCACTGAAAAATCTTCCTGAAGTACCTCTGTATTAGCTTCAGAAGTATGTTCATCACGAACAGTAGTCTCTCTAACTTCTACTGAATGGTCAAGAACAATATTTTCATGTAAATCTTGAGGTCGGGCCACTTCTTCACCAGGCACTGCCTCCATAAGTTGTTCTTGTGGAATTACTTTTTCAACAGCCACAGCAGCAGATTGAGGTTCTTTTTGGATTTCCGGTTGAGCTACTGGTTCCTCTATCGGTGCAGTCTGCTCCACAACAGCTTCTCTCACAAATTAATAAGAAATTACCGGTTCAGAGGATTTCAAGGCAGGAGAGATAATTTCTTCATCAATTGACCTCTTCCTTCTAGATTGAAGTCCTTCTTGACTTCTCTCTTCCTCAACTTCCTACATCTCAAAGAGAATTCTCCTTGCCACTGTACTAACCCTTGATTCTGCTTGTCCCTCCTTGGACTTAGCCGGTTGAGCCTGAGCACTCTCCGAGTCTTCCTCAGCTCCAACAGGTAAGAGTTTTCCTTTAATTGTGCTCCAGAAGTATCCTACTTTCCTTAAAGTTCCAGCATTAAAAACATTACTATGGTGACATTTCACCCCAGCATATACCAATCTGATCATTCCTCTTTTATGCAAAAACAAAGAAATGAACCTTCCATAAGGGAAAAAGGTCATTCTTGTTTCACTCTGACAGCAGTATCTCCGATATCTTATCATAAACCGAGGAAAATTAAACTTAATATCACACATCAGAAGATACATTATGTACATGTCAGGGTATAGGATTTTCTCCATCTCAGCCATCCTTGGTGCTAAACCAGTCTGAACAAATTTTACCAAGATTTTCTGATCGGGCTCCAAATCATTAATAAACATTTTCTTTATCACTCTGGTTCCAAACAGAAAAGACATAATGTCTTCAGACTTATGTACAGAATCTCCAATATTCCGTAAATCGAAATGAAAAACTCCTTCATGAGGGCAGTTAAGAATTTGACTTATTTCTACAGATGATATGGAAAAGTCCTTATCCTCTATTTGAGCCAATAAACTATCCTCTGTATCTCCAAGGCTAAACTGAACAGTTCTAAAGAAATGTCTCATTTCTGCCTCATATAGAAACTCAGAATTTGCACTATTAAAAGCTTGCTCAAGGCTTTGAAACGACAACGCTTGCTTCAACAGTAAATTAGTTTCAAACAGCCATTCTAAATCTATGACTTTATCTTGCAGTATTTTCCGACCAACTACTTTAGGTTTCTTTGCAGCACTTCTCTCAGCTTCATCTGGACGCTTAGTCTTTGCCATTTCAACAACGATTTCTAAAGGTTCGAAAGTTTAGGGTTTGAAGATTCAGAAAAGGGTTTTGGAGCAGATGTGCGGTTTTAGGTTTTCGAAAGGGTTTCCGAAAAAGGTGAAACAGTTTAGAAGGTGAAACGGTTCTGACAGCCTTGATTCCCGTGTAATCACTAATCATTACTTTTATTTAAAACAAAATAAAATTACTTATAGCGGGAAACAGAAATTAAGCAGAATTCGAAAACAGAATAAGATTAAAAAAAACTATTTAAAATTAAATAAACCTAACTCCCCCTTAATAAATTCAAACCTTGCCGTGGGAAGTGGTTTAGTAAAAATATCTGCTAATTGATTTTCTGTATTTACAAATTCTAAAAATATATCCTTTTTAAACACATGTTCTCTTAAAAAGTGATGTCTTATATCAATGTGCTTAGTTCTAGAATGACTAATAGGATTTTTTGAAATATTAATTGCACTAGTATTATCACATAAAATAGG
Organism: Viscum album; assembly: GCA_963277665.1. Classification (NCBI taxonomy): domain Eukaryota; kingdom Viridiplantae; phylum Streptophyta; class Magnoliopsida; order Santalales; family Viscaceae; genus Viscum; species Viscum album. The sequence goes on from OY728126.1 coordinate 193,981,641, forward strand.
TGTATTATTGAAATTTAATCCAAAGTCCATAAGAGTGTTTTTCATCCACAACACCTGTGCACAGCAACTACCTGCAGACACATATTCTGCCTCGGCTGTTGATAGGGCAACTGAGTGTTGTTTCTTACTAGACCATGATACTAAAGACTTTCCTAAAAAGTGACATGTTCCTGAAGTACTCTTCCTATCTAATCTACAGCTTCCAAAGTCAGCATCTGAATATGAAATTAAATTAAAATCAGAGGTTTTTGGATAAAGCAGAGATTGATAAATAGTACCTTTTAAATATCTAAAAATTCTTTTAACAGCAGTTAAGTGGGATTCTTTGGGATTTGATTGAAAGCGAGCACAAAGACATACTGAATACATTATATCTGGTCTAGTAGCAGTAAGATATAACAAACTACCAATCATACCTCTATATAACTTGTTGTCCACTGATTTTCCAGTTTCATTCAAATAAAGTTTTATATTAGTACACATAGGAGTTGTAAATGTCTTGCTGTTTTCAAGTCCAAATTTCTTAAGTAAATCAGTAATGTATTTGCATTGATTTAAAACATTTCCAAAATCTTTTTGAAATATTTGAAGACCCAAAAAGAAATTTAATTCTCCCATCATACTTATTTCAAATTCTTTTTGCATTAATTCTGAAAATTCATGACAAAGAATTTTATTGGTTGATCCAAAAATTACATCATCAACATAAATTTGAACCAACAAAACATTATTTTTCACAGTTTTCTTAAAGAGTGTTGGATCTGCTAGTCCAACAGTAAAATTATTTTTCAAAAGAAAAGAACTTAGTCTTTCATACCAAGCTCTAGGTGCTTGTTTAAGGCCATAAAGAGCTTTAGTAAGTTTGAAAACAGAATCTGGTTTTTGAGAATTTTCAAAACCAGGAGGATGCTCAACATAAACTTCCTCCATTAAATAACCATTTAAAAAGGCAGATTTAACATCCATCTGAAATAATTTAAAATTCATATAAGATGCATAGGCTAAAAGGATTCTAATGGCTTCTAACCTGGATACAGGTGAAAAGGTCTCATCATAATCTATTCCTTCTTCTTGATTATATCCTTTAGCTACTAATCTTGCTTTATTTCTAGTTATTATCCCTTGATCATCCTGTTTATTCCTAAAGACCCATTTAGTTCCTATTACTGGATAATCATGTGGTCTTTCAACTAATTCCCAAACCTTATTTCTCTTGAACTGGTTCAATTCATCCTGCATTGCTATTACCCAGCTCTCATCATCTAAGGCTTCTTCTATGGTCTTAGGTTCTTGTTGGGATAGGAAAGCAGAGAATTCAACTATGTTTCCAAAGTTTCTTCTAGTTTGAATACCAGTCTCTAAGTCACCTATCACAGATTCTAAAGGGTGATTCTTTAAGGTTCTAGACTATCTAGGCATTACATTCAAAGGTTCTTCAGTGTCATGTTCTTCTGAACTGGACTGAATTTCTTTTATATCATTTTCAAAATCATTCTTTAAATTCTCAAGTCTCATGTTTTCATTAGAATCAGGTTCATCTATTTGTTCTATCCTTTTCTCAAAGGGATCAGATTCATCAAATTTCACATGAACTGATTCTTCAACAATCCTTGACTTTTTATTATAGACTCTATAAGCTTTGGAGGTTGCAGAATATCCTAAGAAAATACCTTTATCAGATTTTGGATCAAATTTACCAAGATTATCTTTGGTATTCAAGATGTAAACCTTGCATCCAAAAACTTTAAAGTAATTTACTTTAGGTTTTCTGTTATTCCATAGTTCATAGGGTTTCTTTTTCAAAATAGGTCTTATTAAAATTCTATTCATTATATAACAAGCTGTATTAACAGCTTCTGCCCAGAAATATATAGGTAGGCTATATTCATTTAACATAGTTCTAGCCATTTCTTGAATAGTTCTATTTCTTCTTTCTACAATCCCATTCTGTTGAGGTGTTCTTGGAGCAGAGAAGGTATGTTTAATACCCATGTTTGAGAAAAAGGAATTAAATTCCTGGTTCTCAAATTCTCCACCATGATCACTTCTCAATGAGATTATATTAAAACCTTTTTCATTTTGAATAGATTTAAAAAAACCTTCAAATAAACTAAAAGCTTCACTTTTAAATTTCAAAAAGAAAATCCAAGTAAATCTAGAATAATCACCAACTAATACATAAACATATAATTTACCAGCTAAACTTGCTACTCTTGAAGGTCCAAACAAATCCATATGGATAAGTTCTAGAGGTTTAGTTGTAGCAACTTTATTAACAGATTTGAATGATGATTTGTGTTGCTTGCCAAGCTGACATGCATCACAGAATCTGTCATTTTCAAATTTGAGACTAGGCAAATCAGAAACTAGATGTTTCTTAGATAATTTATGTAAAGCATATATATTGAAATGACCAAGTCTTCTATGCCAGATCCAGGATTCACTTATATTAGCAGTTAAGCAGTTTACTTGTTGTTTACACAAGGAATACAAATGCAAAGTATAAACATTATCAGTTCTGGGTGCTCTAAACTTAAACAGTTTATCTTTAGAAACAGTACAACTATTGTTAGTAAAATCAACAGTGTATCCATCATCACAGAGTTGAGAGATACTTATCAGATTGTGTTTTAACCCTTGTACATAAAGTACTTTGTTGATTGAGACTGTCTCTGGATCTCCAACTGTTCCAATACCAATAATCTTTCCTTTGGTATTTTCACCAAAGGTGGCAAGTCCTCCATCCTTTCGAGTAAGAGAAGAGAAATTAGCTGAAGTTCCACTCATGTGTCTTGAGCTGCCACTGTCCATATACCATATTTCTTTCTTTCTTTGGTGACCTGCTACCTGTAAAGACATTCAAACAAATTGCTTTGGTACCCATATTTTGTTGGGTCCAGGAGTGTTAGCAAGCAGTGATCTGGGTATCCAGATTTGCTTTGTTTCCTTAAAATTGATTGAATCATATAGATCGTTGGAAATATAAGCTTTCTTAATTCCACATATTTGAGGTTGTCTTAGAAAACAGTTTTTAGCTATATGACCTTTTGTTCCACAGAAGTTACAAATAACCTGTTTAGTGCTAGGAACAAAATAATTTTTGTATTAGTTAGGTTTTTCTCCTTTACTTCCAATTCCAAACCTTTCCTTTTTAATTACAGTTTTTCCAAGTATCTCATTTAAGGTGTTTTCTCCTTTTGTAAAAACTAATGCAGCCTTTTTATAAGATTCTACTTCATCCTGTAGAGTTTTTATTTTTGATTCAAAATTAATTTTATTTGAGTCAGCAGAGTTGTATTTGTCAATTAATTCCTTATGTTGTTTTAGCAAAGTATTTCTCTCATCTGAAATAGCTTTGTGCAAGTTCTTTATAGATTTATATTTTTTAAATAATGATTCATACCTTTCTTCAAGCATATTTCAGTAAGCTGCAAGTTTTTTATTTGAGAAGCTTGTTTCAGAGTTTGATTCATTATTTGAGTCAGAGGAGTAATATGAGTGTACCTCATCAGTTTCAGCCATGAAACACATATTTGCTTTTAAATTGGCTTCCTCCTTCTCTGAGCTTGATTCAGAAGAATTACTTGAGTCTTCAGAAACACTCCAAGTAGCTTTCATAGCTTTCTTGTCTTTCTGTTCATAATCATTTTTTTTGAAGAATTTCTTCTTCTTTGCATCATTCAATTTTGGGAAATCCGGTCTGATATGTCCCATCTTTTTGCATTCATAACATCTCACTTCCTTGCTATCCTTTTTGAAGGATTTCTTGAAGTCTTTCTTCTTACTGTAGAACTTTCTGAATTTTCTGGCTAGTTGAGCCAGTTCTTCATCCGAATTTGAAGAATCAGAGCTTTCTGATTTAGCACTTACTTCTCTGTTCTTCATCTTTCTATCCTTTTATTGAGAAGTCACATTCAAAGCAGTATTTTCCGTTTTTATGTAGATTTTATGCTCATTTACCTCATCTTGCATTTCAGCTTCGTACATCATCAATGTACCAATCAGTTCTCTCATAGTTAGATCTTTAACAGAAGTTGATTGTCTGATTGCTGCAGAGATTCCATTCCATCGAGTAGGAAGTACTCTCAGTACCTTCAACGCTTGATCAGCCTGCTTGATTGGTTCTCCTAGAGATGTTATATTATTGACAATTTCTGTCAATCTTCCATTCATCTGAGTGATGCTCTCTCCTTCAATCATTCTGAAAGTATCGAATTTTAACTTAGCAGTTGCATATCTCATCTGTCTTACATTATCTGTTCCTTCATAAGCAACAGCTATTGTTTGCCACATTTCATATGCAGTCGGGAATTGAGATACTCTGTTAAATTCATCTGGTCCTAGACCACAGATGATTGCATTCATAGCTTTTGAATTTATGTCATACTCAGCCTCTGTAGCAGCACTCCATGTATCGGGATTTTCAGGAATTTCATTGGGAGTCAGAATCTTTGAATAGACTTTGTAACCAAGATTTTTCAGATAAATAATCATACGTGATTTCCAGCAGCCATAATTATCTCCATTAAAGTAAGGTGCTCTGACCATTGACATTCCCTCTCTCATATCAGCCATGATACACTATGTATAATCTTTAAATACTTCTAGCTTGATAAGACTTTAAAAATAAGAAGCTCCTCCTCTGATACCAATTGTTGGATCTGAATCTACGGATTACACACAAGAGGGGGGTGAATTGTGTCTTTTCAAAATTATTACAATCTCTTCAATTTAGACAAATTCTGTCCACTATGCTTTTGCACGATTAAATATGCAGCGGAAAAAGTAAAAGCATGAACACACGGATGTATAGTGGTTCGGGGAACAGAAGGCCCCTAGTCCACTCCACCAACGCTCAAATCCACGAGCTTGGAGATTTTCACTATCTGGTCCTCGTTTCCACAGACCTGTTCACAACTGAGTACAGGCAGTTGACACCTTTACAAGATTCAGGCAAACACAGCCTTCCTGGTTCGAACACGAACCCACACAGCTTAGAACGAGAAGCTGGTCACTCAAAAATAAAAAAAGGTTTTCGATAAAGAAAACACTTCTCCAGTTGTTCTTCACAATTGCAACAGAATGCAATTGATAGTAGATAGATCGTTGTCTTCAGAAAATAAAGATCTGTAATCAAAACAGTTCTGAGTCGATCCAGTTGCAATAGATATTACCAGAAACTTCACAACTTCAGCAGCAATAGATTCACAACAAATAGTCGATGTAGAACACGTGAATCTGCTATCAAGATCTTCCTTCGGCAATAAAGGTTTTACACTTCTTCTCGATCACCAGAAAAGAACGCCTTTTCACAGTCTCTATTTCTTGCTCATTAAAAGATCAATCTATATATTTCACACACTTTCCTGTGTATATATATATATTCGAAGTTTCCAAGATAGAACATATATATTCAAATCTGAGAAAATCTTCCACATAAATAGATCCATGAAAATCTCCATTAGATTCGCGATATTAAATGAAATAACAGAGCCGTTGTAACTCCCCTGAAGAATCGGCATAAAAAGCTCCGTTTAAATCAATCAGTAATCCGTTGAAAATCGTCTTTGATTCAGTCAAAGTCGTACTTAAGAATCGGCTCGAAATCCGCTTAATAATCCGCTTGTTTGACCAATGCAAAAGGAAATATCGTCTGACAAAAATATCCCGACGCCAAACGTAGGGTTGATGAAGTGGCTCCAAACGTAGGGTTCACAAACTTAAGGTTCACAAACGTAAGGTTCAGAACGTACATACTTTCTCTTCAGCATTCAAACGTAGGGTTGATCATCCATACTTTGTCTCGCTTCAACTCTCCAAAGAACGTACGGTTGATTATAAAAGTAAGGTTGATGATCCATACTTTTGAGAAACAAACTCAACACTGAAAACTAACGTACGGTTTCTCTTCCATACTTGTCCAACAACGAAAACGTAAGGTTCCTTCCAAACGTAATGTTCTTCTTCCATACTTTTCAACAACATAAGATTCATTAACCGTACGTTTCAAAATAACGTAAGGTTCCTTAACCATACGTTTCTTTTAACATAAAAAGTAAACTTTTCATCCATACGTTACGTTCATCAACGTAGGGTATGAACAGTGATTCCAGTACGCGCTAAAATTGATCTCGCGCTACAGTGATTCCAGAACACACTAAAATTGATCTTGCGCTACAGTGATTCCAGAACACGCTAAAATTGATCTCGGAATAAATGAAGTATGAAATCTCGTTGTATGAAATAAATAAATAAAATAAATTCCTGCAAAATACTCAACGAAATAATTAGTAAATAATTAAGGGTATTTGTGAGCATCAAAATCATCATAAAGAGACAGAGTATTATTTGAAATAATCTCCCCCTTTAAAAAACATTATTTTGAATTGTTTGAAAACAATACATTGCTCAACAACATTAAAAGTAAAGTATCTTTAATTAATAATTGTGTTACATTATTTTTTTGAGGTTAATATATCATGTTATATTGATTTGAACTTAATAAATTTTAATTCTATTAAATTTTTTATATTTTTTAAATCAAAATTATATAAATAATGTCAAAATTCTATTTAATGTTATTTTACAATAAATAATGTTTTATGAAAATATATAAAAATAATAACAAACCTTTCTTATTTAATATTATTTTTAAATTTATATAAATATAAAATATGGGGTATTAATGGACCAAAATTACTTTTTTGAAGAATTTATAGACCCCAAAATTTTACAAACATTGTCAGCATGGTTCGAGTTGAAGTAGTATTTTTTTCATGTTAAATGTGGTTGTTTAAAAATAAATTTCCAAAAACAAATGATATTTACAATTTTTAAAGTACATATCATATTTATAATTTTGTGTAACTGTTTTATCAAGTATCTCATACCATAATTTATTATTAATCGTTAAATTACAACGGTTGGAAAACTATTCACCAAAATTAAAAAAATGAAAATTATAAGGATACTTAAAGAATAAGAAACGAATTTAAAAAAATGCACATATTTATTTAGTGGGGGATATTTTTTCCAAAAAAATTTCCATCTAATAAATTATTTTTTTCATTTTTAAATCCCATTATGTAAGGTAGACCTCCCATTATTTCCAACCTTTTGGTATTTACCAAACCGTTACTCTTCCTCCACTATAAAAAGAAAATCACTCGCCCCTGCTTAACACCATTAAAAACATCATATTAGATATAATCTGCTAAATTATCTTTCCATAATCCATAACATATTAATATAAGCCTCAATTTGGTTAAAAATACAACCAAGTAATCTCTTTGGTTAAAAACAAAAGGGGTTACCCAAAGAAGAGGTAACATCCTTCCCCAAGATCCTTTCTTTTATTTACTTCCTCCACCACTTTTACTATTTTCATTACATGAATAAATAATATCATATGTATCATAAACAATATAAGATGTTATTATATTAAGTTTTTGAACACAACATCCATACACTTCCATCTAATGGTAAATGAACATACAATTTATGTGTACGGTGAACTACCAGCTCACAAAATAATGTTGTTCATTATTCCATTACCACTTATCAGGGTTGAGAATTATGATGGAAAATATATTAATATATGATATATATGATTTTTATTATATCATTATTTCTCTATAAAAATATTATAGTTAATACCATTATACATTCCACATTGTACAAATACTATAACATCGTTTCTGACAGTGAGGACTAATGCCTCCTCAAAGCGATGTGATTTGCTCAAACCATAAATGGAATGTATTAAGGATGATTTTCATGAATGAATAAGATATATTTGAAATAATACTACTACTTTAGTTATAATATATATATATATATAAAGATATGTCATTTAATTTTATTATTTCAAAATGACAATAAAATGGGAACAATATTTATGTGTACGTACTTCCTACCAGCTCCATGAAAGGTATATTTCATTTCATAATATTATTATACATATAATATTATAAATAAATATATAATGAATATATTTGATATTTATACCATTTTTTCATTTTGGAAATAATTAAATCATGATCCGTGTAAGATAATCAAGGATAAAAAGTCAAAACATATACAAAAAAGCAGATATTTCCAGAAACATCGCATTAAAATGGAGTTGTTAACAAATGGGTAATATAAAGACATAATATATATATATATATAATAATATAGTTATATTCAATATGTATAATAGAATTATATTTATTATAAAATAGGATTCAATATGTTCAAATAATGACAAGACTTAAGGAAAGGTAATTTCATCTCAATTATTATTTCCGTGAGATAAATTCCATGTCCACCACACCCTTCTTTTATGTGGGTATACACATAACTATGAATGTTTATATCATTAATTTACATTATATAATGATATTACGATAATTAATTAAAGTTATTATTTCATGTGGATATTTATTATAAAGTAACAAATGTTGTATGCGAATTTGCAGTCTCATTTTTATTTCCATGATATTTACACCTTATTCACCACATGTTTATTTTTTTGGATGATTTGAATCCCGTAAATATATTATATGATTTTTATTTTTAAATTTATGGGTATATAAAAATCCAATTTATGACCTCCCTTTCATTGGGTTTATGTTTCAAAAGATACGAAATTGGTAATGTTATTTTCTCCCAATATTCCTTTTTTGAGACACATTCCCTGAACTTTATAAACATGTTATCAAAACTATTTCAAAAAATGTTTTCGAAAATGATATTTTAGTATCATTTTCAAGGTAAAATTATTTTAAAATTTATTTATGGTTTCCAATATTTTGTTATAATTTTTAATGTATTTTCAAAGAAAAAGTTTTTGAATATTTCTTTTTCAATAAAATTGTATTTATAAATGATTTAAATATACCTTTTAAAATTAATGGATTTTAAAAAAATTTAATCTAACTTTTAAATGAAATGGGTTCTAAAAAAAATTTCAAGATTCCATTTCATATAAATGTTTTTAAAAAATGTTTTCAAACATTCTTTTTAAATAAGTTTTTTCAGAGCTGTTTTCATGATAATTTCATATGTTTTTAAAGAAATTGTATTTCAAAATATTTTCAAGCTACAATTATATGTTTTAAAAGAAAGATGTTTTCAAAAGGATTTATGATGTAAAATAATTTTCTATCAATAATAGATAATTTCCACAAGAAATGTTTTTAAAAGGATCTTCCAAAATTATTTTCAACTTAAGAAGACATCTATTGGTGTTACTCATGCCTTTCTAGTAAATTATCCAATGGTTCCATTCATATTATTTTTTGAATGGTTTGTGTTTTGATGGAATTAATTTTATGATAACATTTTCTATTCCATGGTTTATATTATTTTTGAAACCTTATTTTTTTGATGGGATATGATTTGATGAAATGATTGTTAGGGATATGTCTTTTAAAAACATAATGATATAATTAAACGTTTATAATTCCCATTTCATTTCTTGGGTTATGATAATATGATTTATTATAATATTATTGAGCACATATTATGTGATGTGTGGGAACTATATCTCCCTCCAATGTATTGGGTATCTATGGATGAATTATGATTATAAATGTTATGTGTGCACCTAATAACATGTTCACAATGTTATGCATGGACCTGGTTTCATGTACATATGTTCATTTTTTAACCTGATTACATGTCAAAATTTTCATTAGTGGACATTAATATGCCTTCATAATGTTATTCATGAAACTAATTGCATGTTCCAAAATGTTATTCATGGACCTGGTTTCATGTCAATAATTTTATACAACAACATGATTACATTTCGACAATGTTATGCATGAATCTGATTTCAGGTTCAAGATATTATCTGTGGACCTAGTTTTATGTTCATAAGTCTATATGAGCGCATTATTTCATGTCCTAATCATAATAAGTGAAAATATTTATATATATACATGTTCATGATGTTATACGTTGACGTGTATGCCACAATTACATGTCTTACTCATATTTTATGATTTCAGGTTTATTGTTCCTAAATATATTATGATTCATGTCTTATGAACTGGTAATCATTACCCACTGATTCATATTTATGATCATTGATATGAATGGTGTGATATTGTATTGATATGATCATGTTCTCATACCATTATGCTAATGCTATTTTTATGTAATTCATTTATTTATCCTCACTGATCATTTGAGATCACCTAATTATTTTTTTCCTTTCCCCAGGTTATGAAGAATGGAATTGACGTAAAATTACCATGGGAGGGAGATATTCAGGGGAATAATTGAATATATTTCTCCAAGAAAGAATATTTTTGTTCAATTTTTGAAAATTAACTAAACTAATATCGTCTTTATGCATTTGCCTTTTATAATTGATTAACTATTCCACAAAAATAATGAAATATCTATATAAGCTAAGACTATGGTGCAGTAGTTGGTATCAAAGAGAATGTTTACTCAACCATTTGAAACTAGGATGATAAAGGTAATGTGATCCCCCTATGGGTATTTCTAAGGATATGTTTAGGGATGTTTCTAAATATAAGTATGAAGATGATGAAAATTATAGTAAAATGTCATAGAATTTTGGTAAAGGATAGATAAATTAGTTTTTTAAAATTACATCCATTTATGGATTCTTCAATTGGATGTGGCTATAGAATAGATGTGCATGAGGGTAACAACTCTAAAATGGTGAATCAGGTCTAACTCGAGTGTAACCTAGTACTTGAAAACTATCTTTGATAAACATCTGGTTTGACCCTCCAAGGAGATATACATTGAGAATTTAGAAACACTTTATAATGCATCGTGAATTATTTAAATAAAAAATTCCTATTATTAACATAGGATAAACAAAATTTTTCAAATATTAAATAAGTATGTGAAATGATATAGACATCCTATAAGTAATGTTTCGTGATTATTTTGTTTTCTGGTATGAAATGTGTTTCTGAAAATATTTTATCAAGTTTTAATCAATATCACGAACTAAAAGAAACTAGGTAAACATTGAATTTTTAATATGTTAAATGTATGGGCATGATGAAAATTAGTCATCAATGTTGAAATATCATGCATAGAATCTTGAATGTCCATGATTATTGGTTATGTACCTAAAGATAATGAGGCGGAAAGCTACTTGTGAAATGTATGGGATGTTATTCAAGTAGTATTTACATTAAATGTAAGAAGAATTACTGGATTGAAGTTGAGGAACCTTAATATGTGATTCATATTTCACATTTTAGAAAATCAGCATTAAGGGATAAGATGATGAATCAGGTTTAATGGTTTACGAATCAGTTTAGATAATGGATGTTTATATGTTTTTCAATTCATAGATTATGTTATATGAATCATAAAATATATAATTATATTTGGTATACATTTTTCACTAAATATTTTAAATTATATATTGAATGTTGTTGATGAGGTATAAATATGATTTCATGGAAAGGTGGTATTGTGATTAAAGGATGGTAACCATTAAAATAATCATGCCATTTATATAATTATGTTTGGTTGAAGATATGTTAGATGGTACAAATTACCTTAGAACTGATAATGGTTTTATTGAGAAACTATCCTTTGTTACCAGTGAAGAATTTTAAAACTTCTCTTATTTAAGGAATATATCAAGAAATATTTGGAATAGTTAACCATTCATGTTTTCCAAAAATATTTATGGTAATTTGGGTTATTACCATGTTTCATGATAATATTTTATGTGGGGTTTCCCATGTATGGAATATGACAACCAAGAGACACACTTTGATATATATAGGATCAATGTGAAGATGATTTCATGAATTTCGTTCTAATGTTTTCAATTTTTCATCTTTCGGAAGTTCTATAATGTTATACATTTATGGAATTATTAGGGAAATCTTCTAACGTATTGTTTAGGTATTGAGGTTCTATTTAAAAAAATAGTTCAAAGGTTACTTAATGATTAACATTATTTCAATTATATCTATTATAATTATTTTGGAAATTATATCAACGTGGTTTTTGAAAAGTACATTATTTATGTGAGGTGAAAACCCATAAAATATGGAAAGGCATCGAATCTTGAACCCATGAAAGAAGGATGATATGGGTTTCATGCCTGCAACTAGCCTATATGACATCTAGTTTAATATGAAATTATTTTTATTTAGTTAAAATATTTGATGAATAAATATTAATGATGAATTGGTGGTGTTATTTTTTATGTTCATAGATTAATATATTTTCTATATTGTCATTCTATAATAGTTACAATCAAATTGATAGACTTGATAATTTTTTATTGGACATAAGATCTGTTAAAAGTGTATTTTTGTGCATGAGGAATCAAAGTTAATTTTTGGATATTCATTCCTTGAAGTAGTGGATGAATTAGACATTTATCAAAGAAAAAAAAGTATGAACTTATGTCTATTAAAACATATCATGTAAGTATGTTTCCTTATATTGTTGGTCAATAAATGAATTACTCAACATTACGAAAATCATCAATAAAATGTTGTCCTAATAAATTAACTTTTGTTTAAGAGATGGACTTTTAAACCATCATAGATTTATAAATCTGAGTCTCTCATCATTGCATTTATCATTCACATTTTGTGATTGGTGACCTCAATCATTCCATATAAATATTTATTATTTTCCTTTGAGTTTATACTTTGAATTCTCACTTATGTTCTCCTATCAACAAAACTAGTTATGTTTTAATTTGGGAAACCATTATGCTTCCAACATTACTTTCTTAAATGACGTTTTAGTATTCATTTTTACTATGTGGTATTATAAGAAGATAAAAATAAAATATCAAACCATTAATAACAACAGTGAATTTTGAGGGTGAAATTAATTTGTGGGGTAGAATTTAATAGACCAAGATTTTTGGAATTATTATTTTTGAATTAATTTAATCAATTGGATATTTTCATTTCATGAAACCCTAAATATATATTTTTATATAAAATAACTAATTTTATATTTAAATTTACATAAAACCATGTTGTTCATAAACTATTCGCAACATTAAGTTTGGTTCTCAATACACGCATCACTGACATGTCTTGTGTTACACACAACACTAAGTTTCTACAAAATAACATTTTTTGTAATAATTATATAAAGAGGGTAGCTATATGTAACATCCCTGGCCCAAAAGCCACTAAAATGGTGCTTTGAGATGTGTGGTTATATGACCTTATGCACACCTCCTCGTACGGTAAAGGATTCCGACTAGTAGTGGGGGTCCAAATAGTCAATTGGGGTAAATATACCCCCTTTTAAATCAAAGTAAGCCACTACAGAAGATAAAAAAATATTAGAATAATAATCAATAATACCTGAGCATTCATAAAGAACCATTACCCCCCAAAAGGTACAACCATGTCCAAAAGTAAGTATTCTATTCCTTGCTACAAGTTCCAAATTGAACAATTACCAAAAGGAAGGTAAACTACATAATCCTTAAAATAGTCCCCACACCATGTCAAGGTCCTCCTCCACACACACTCATGCCAACCCAACTGCACAGCAATGTCCTTTTCCCTTCTCCTGACCTGAAAACATGATGTCTTCTCGGTTTCCCAATGGAGGCATGAGCAAATTTTGAGTACAACTCAATATGAAACCACAAATGTTGTCTACAAAATATCTAGTAAAAAACTGTGCATGAAAAAGGGGAAATGAATAATAAATGACAAGAAAAGGATCCAGTTCCCTTAGCCAAATTAGGTCCATTACCATGATTTATTAATATTTCTATATCTTATCAGTTCATCCCATTTCTCATTAGATAACATTTACAACACATTTAACATGGATTACTCAAGCACAAAAAAGTTACATGGGCTCAAATTACACAATAACATGCATGAGGAAAACACATTATTATCCAATATCACTAGAACTAACTTCCTTATGTCAACCATATACTCACCACGATTCCTCTATTAGGGTGGATGCAGTTGTTAGGGGAATAGAGCCTCACTCCCCTTCCCTAACCCGTGCGTTAAGGGTGGAGTTTAGAGCCTTAGTCCAACTCGACTCGTGGGCGTAGAACCTCAAGTTAATACCCCACTCTACCAATCCATGTTCAAATTCTATGTAGATATGTATCCATCATCCATTTTCACAACATCACAACCATTTCCCAAGGAAACATAAATCACAATAATAATATGAGTGTTAATACCATTCCTTAACAGATTAACACATTTACCACATTTCATGTCATTTAGACACTTAGCCACAAATCCCTTTTTTTATGCTTATCTCACTAAGAAATAATTCATTATGCATATCTCACTAGGCTTCGTTAATTTTTCCTAACTCAACAGGATTCATTACAAGAGTCATAATCATTTCCATTATGGTCATTAATCATTTCCACATATTATCCCATTTATCCATTCATCATTCTAATGTGTCAACACATATCAACCACTTCCATGTTAACCCATAATCCCTTAATTTATTATTATTAAGACTAGGTTCATTTCCTTGCTTATACTCCAACATAATACATCACATCAACATGTTTATCAAGGGGTCAACATAAATACCCAACAATCTCACTTGTTCTTCACAAAAACCCTATGTCCATGAAAGTCGTCAAACCCAATGGGTGGCCCTAGATTAGTCACACCACCCTAGTTGCATCCCATGGGGATCGTAAGGGTTTCCATTTACCTTCATAAGAATAATTTTACCTAAACATGTCAAGGGTGATAAAAAATTTGAATAGACTCCCATGAACAAAAAAACACATGCACAAGTACAAAAATAAACAATGGGATATATCTTTTAGACCACATACCTCGATTTTGAGGGTGAATGCACACTTAATAGAGCCCTTAAATGTCACGTCAACCAACCCTTTATGCTTTAAACCAACACTTTGATCTACAACCAATGGCATAAAAATTTCTTATAAATGAGGGAGATGGATCTCTTCGAGCTCTAGGGAGATTCGGTTCATTCCTAGGGTGAATAGGGGAGAAATTGGATGAAATCTCGAGTTGGGGTTTAAAATCCTAGAGTGGAAAAATTTTAATTTCTTAAAAGATTCTAGGATACACGGTTTACATGCATAGTTTTCCGAACCATGCGCAAACTTTGTAGAGGACACTATGCAAAAAAAACATCTCATGCACGGTTTCTTGGGTTTTCCAAATTGTAGGCACTAACCGTGCAAAGACTGTGCGACCTACCTAGAAAACCCCTCTTTCTCTTTTTTCATGTCATGAACCCGCGTAACACCCCTAGAGCCTCCACATGGACTTGGGTAAGCACTTAATTAACCAAAACAACAGATTAAAACCAAAACATAAAAGAGAACATACCTTTCAATGATCTAAGATCTTACCACCTCCCCCTCTTATAACAGATCCTCCTCGAGTCGACCTCCCAAGATTCATTACACCTCTGAGGAAAAGAGATCGGGCCACTGATCCTACATATCTGATTCCTACTATGATGTGTCTTCATGAAAATTCCCATGCCTTTATATTACTCGCACTGATGTCACAACCTTGACTTGCAAAACTTTATCACTATGATACACGACATGAACTAGATGGTCCTCAAAGGATGCATCAGCCTCAAGCTCAAAATTCTCAACATCCACTACGTGAGATGGGTTAGGGTGATACCGACAAAGCTACAACATGTGAAAATCGCAATTTATCCCACAATACCATTGAGGAAGAACCAATCATTATGCCACCAACCCAATCCTTTCCATAATCTCAAACTGCCACACATTCCTAACTGCCAACTTTCCGTGCTTCCAAATCTGTCGGTGACCCAACCTTGGTGACACCCAAAGGAAAAAACTATCACCCACCTCAAACTTAAGAGGTCTACACCTCCAATCCTCATATGACTTCTGCCTAATCTAATATATGTTCATCTACTTCCGAATCAACTAAACATTATCTCAAGTATCCTACATGAGACTCAGTCTCAACAGATCAGATTCACCAGCCTCCAACCAACATAGTGGCGATCTACATGGCCTCCCATAGAGAGCCTCAAACGGTTCCATCTAAACCATAGCATGAAAACTATTTTTTTGGAATATTCAACAAGAAATTGGAGGATCTCCCAAAACCACCAAAATCCAACACACAAGCCCTCAACATCTCTTCAAACATATGGATTTTACGCTCTAACTACCCATCCATATGTGGGTGGAAAGCCATACTCAGAAGAACATGTGTACCAAGTGGCTTCTGTAACCCCTTCCAAAATCATGATGAGAAATGAGGATCACGATATGAAAATACTGTTTGTGGTAAACCATGAAACCAAACTATTTCCAAAACCTACAACTCACCCAATAGGTCAAGTGAGTAAGTCTCCTAAATTGGTAAGAAATGAGCCTCATTCCTTATCCAATCCATAACCACCCATATTGCATTATTATTCCGAGGTTTCCTTGGAAGACCCACAAAAAAATCCATTATCACATCGTCCAACTTCCATTCCAGAATGGGAAATGGATGTAACAAACCACCTTGGCATGGATGCTTGGCCTTCACCTAATGACAAGTATAGCATCGGTCCATAAAGCATGCATCTTCCTTATTCATTCCTGGCCACCAAAACTGCATGTGGAGATCATGATACATCTTTGTCAAACCAGGATGCCCTACCTATTTTGAAATATGGAAGTCATGCATCAACTCTTTCTTCATGTGTACTGGCACAACCAGATGACCATAAATGCAAACAACCTCGTCCACACCGATAGTCGAACCAGAATGTGGATCCCCACATTTAGGTCTTTCCTTCATAGGAAAACATCCATGTTCATCGAGCTGACTTTCCTTAAGTCGACCTAAAATCATTGACTCAGCCACTATGGATGTAATATTCACCTGACCGTTTTCCTCCCACACCTCAAGGTGCATCTCTACAAACAAATCCATCACCTTCCACTCATTTCGGGATTCCTAAACCACCTAGTTCTTAGCCTTCAGACTCAAAGCATCAGCAAAACTATTCACTTTTCCTATTGTATATACCTTCTCAATATCAAAGGACTGGAGATAGTCAACTCATATTCACTCCCAAAAATTCAAATCCCACTACGATAATATATACTTTAGACTCTTGTGATCATTATACAATATGAATTGTTCCTCCAACAAGTAGTTCCTCTAGAACATTAAGGAATACACTACTACAGGCAAAAAAATCACGAGTGTGAGAATTCCTCTCATGGGGTCCCAATTTCCTCAACCCATAATCCATAACCCACTCATCTTGCATCAACGAAACCCCAAGGCCGATACTGGATGCATAAAAAATTACATACCTCTTACCTGGATCTGGTAAGATCAAGATAGGTGTGATATTCAATATCTTTTTCAAATCTTCAAAGGCGTTATCTCATGACTCAGACCACCCAAGCTTGATTACCATCTTTTTCAAGCCCGATAGTGGTTCTACCAAGTGAGTGAAATCCTGGATGAACCTCCAGTAATACCCGGACAAACCCAAAATACTCAGAACATCTAAAACACTCAGGGGATGATCCCAATACACAACAGCCTACACCTTCCTTGTATCCACATAAACAACTGCCTTAGATATGATGTGACCATGAAAATTCACTTCTCTAATCTAGAACTGACACTTTGACAGCTTGGTGTATAACTGATGCTCTCTTAGTGTACTCAGAATGATGTCCAGATGTTGGGCATGATCATCAGTGGATTTCAAGTACACCAATATTTCTTCAACAATGAATACCAAAAACTAATATAGATAAGGATGAATAATTCGGTTCATCAAAGCCATGAACACTACCATTGCATTGGTCAAGCCGAAATGCATCATCACAAACTCAGATAACTCGTACTGAATCACAACTTCTATTAGCGGTACATCAGAAGGCCTCACCCTGAACTTGTGAAAACCCGATCTCATATCCATCATAGAAAACACTGATGCACCCCTCAATTAGTCAAATATGTCATCAATTCTATGCAGAGGGTACAAATATTTCACCCTCATCAAATTTAACTTCCTATAATCAAAACACAACCTTAACAACTCGTATGCCTTATTTGAAAAAATCACATGAGATCCCCAAAGAGACGTGCTAGGATGTATTAACCCTTTATTCTCATACTCTTATAGTTTATCCTTAAACTCTTGGATTTTTTTCAATGCCATTCGGTGTGGTGGAATAGTAACTGGCTCAACTCCCGGTAGAAACTTGATCGTGAACTCAACATCCCTCTAAAGTGGAAACCCCGACAAATTCTCATGAAAAACATCCTAAAACTGATCCAAAATTAGAATACAACCTATTCTCCTCTTTCATCATCGAGCACCAAAAAAGATACATGATCTGTGAGCCTACCCAACAACTAAAAAACAGTCTTGCTTGACCTACTCGAACATCCCACTCTCTAAGATGGACAAAAACGTCACCTTCAAGTGACATGAATGATACCATGTGATGGTATCAGTCTATGTGCACCAAATACAACACCAACCTATCCACACCCAAGATCATGTAAAATCCCGACATCTCAAGAAAGAACAAGTCCCAAAAGAAATAAAACCCACCAACTTCTAGAGAACATCCCTTACACTACCTAATAACTTTATTTTCACACCACCAAAAGAGTGTCAATCGACATGACCCCACACACACCTTCCAGAGGAACTCCAAACACTACAACAATCTGAGAAGAAATAAAAGAGTGTGTGGCACTAGTGTCCAAAAACACACTAGAAAGCATAGAATAAACAAGGATTGTACCTCAAATAGTAGATGGCCCTGCCTCTCCATCATCGGGTGTAGACAAAACTGCATGAAACTGACCTTCCCCTCTACCTTGGGCTCTAACTTATGTTTCATGCACTGCAGTACCCTATTGACATAGGCGATCCTAGCTTGGAGTTCCACATCCAACACTACTATAAGTAAGGTCCGTGGAGCTCTAATTTCTAACTTGATATAGAGAAATAAATCCATTTCCTTCACTTGGAATCTTCCTTTTCACCAACATTCATGCTCACCCACTGAGGGTTTATGCAAACCTTTGCATGTGTCCCATTATGCTACATGGCATGCACTCAACTGGAGGTCGAGGAAAATATCCACACATATGCCCCGGCCTGCCACACTGATAGCAGAACACTTGATCACCACGGTGATTGGATAACCCTATCTTCTGACCACCTTGCACACTTTTTCCCAGCTGAAAGCTTCCAAAACGGCGCTTTCGGCCCTCAGAAGCTGCAGCACATGTTTGTCCAACTGGTGTGACTAGCCCACCACCTGAATCTCCCTCCAGGTTCCTTTATGATATCAGCACTTGATCCAATACCTCTGTAAAACCTCATAAATAGAAAGATATTCACCTACGACCTGAACGTGGGTCTTATCCCATCTTGGACACGCCTCATAACTACTTCCTTATCTCCCACCGAAGTTGGAACAGAGTGTCGCATGTCAGTGAAATGGCCAACATACTAAATCACCAAAATATATCCCTGAGTCCGGCTCATGAACTTTGTATCGCGCTATTTACTCAAGGACTTTGGTTAAAAATTCTCTAGAAACATTTCTTGGGAATATTTCCACAACACCACCATAGACTACTCATTCTTATCCAATATTTCCCACCAACGCATTGCCTGGACCCAAAACATATAAGCTTCCATCTATTCTCACTTCCCATTAGGAGTCTCCAAATGATCAAGTATCATCTAGACAGGCTCTATCAAGAACTCTCCTGCCTCTATCCCACCGTCTCTAGTAAAGGATAGAGGGTGTTGTAACTGAAACTCTCTAGTCAGCTCAAAAATACTCTGTGCAACCCACCCTGGGTCTCAATCCATCAACTGTAAAAAATGATCCATGTTCTCTCAGAACTTATATTGATTTAATTATTGTATCACCAATTTCTCTTCCTCCTCTACCAGAGGAGTGTTCTCAGCAACATCCTCTTATTTCCCAACCAGTTCTCGATGTCACAGTGGATTTTCTCTTCATTTCCAAACATGAGGTTTATAACCAATACCATAACACTTTCACAACTTCGTAAAAAGAATATTATTCTCAAGCCCCAATAACCCCCCATACATGCACCATCCAAAAAAACCTTAATATTCTGAATATATAACCACATCCATCCCTATCGCGGGCCATGGTCCACAAGGGAAAAACAACCATACACCACCACAAGGCTCACACAACATGTTGCTAAAACATTTTCAATTCATTAAAATCCCTTTAATTAGAAATATTTTAGTAATCATAACTTATCATTATTTTATCTTCACCCACTTGTATTATTTCATTTAGGAAATTTTTTCCTATTTATTTATCAAAATTCAAGGTGCACTATATCTTTCATGCCTCACACACCCATCCCATGTGTTCTTGCCATGATGCATGCCACCTATCTCTCTAGGTTCCTACAATGATGCATGAATGCACAAACTTTTTCCATTGAGGCCATGATCCAAATATCATAATACTATCACATCACACAACACGTAAATCACCCAATAGTTAAATATCATCAAATGTTATATCACCCAATCAAGAACAACAATTCCCACCATGGGTTACTTGGGCATTTCCCTGTACATGGGTTAGATACTCCTAAGAAAAATCTCATTATCATGGCCCGACACTTTCCTAACCTCTTATCTACCATCCCTAAATAACATGATTCCAGAGAAGGAGAAGAAAAACCTCCATTGGTACAACTTTGTAACGTCCCTAAAATGGAATCTATAAAACTGTTACTCTCAGTAGGGTGGTTAAATGACCATAAGCACACCTTCGTGTGCGCCAATAGTATATTACTAGCAATTTGGGTCCAAATAGTGAATTGGGGAGACTATACCCCCTTTTTTATCAGTGGAAGTCGCAAAAAAATAGTGGAATAATAATCAATAATACCATATCATATATAAAGAACCCTTCCCCAAAATGGGGTAAAACTATTTCCAATAGTAAGTATGCCCTGCCATGCTACAAGGACCAAAGTGAACAAAACCCAAAATAAAGAAAAACTGTAAAATCCCAAAAATGGCCCCGAAACCAAGTCTAGGTTGTCGTCCTCAAACACTCGTGCCAACCCAGCTACCTAGCAAGGGAATTTTTCCATCTCATGACTTCCAAACATGAAGTCTTCTTGGGTACCCAACAGTGGCCCATGTAGGGTGTGAGTACAACTTTGTAGGCCACCGCTAATGGTGTCTACAAAAAATATTGTATAAACAATTGTGCATAAAAAACAGAAATGAATAATAAATGACAAGGAAAAGATCAACTTACCTTAGCCAGTTTAGGTCCTTTACCAACATTTATTACCATTTACATATCTTATCATCTCATCCCTTTTCCCATTACTTACCATTTCAAACACATTTAAGATGGGTTCCACAAGCACAATAAGTTACATGGGCTGAAAGTACACAATCACATGCATGAAGAAAAAACACACTGTTATCCTATCTCACTAGGACTAACATCCTCTTGTCTACCATATCCTCACCTAGAAGCCTCATTCTAGGTGGATACAACTGTAATGAGAATATATCATTAGTCCCATTCCCTCGCACATGTATTAGGGGAGGATTTTAGTGCCTTAGTCCATCTTGACCCAGGGGTGTAGAACCTCATGTCAATAACCCACTCTACCAAGACAACTGAACATGCTATATAAATATGTATCCATCAAAAATTTATACAACATCACAAACATTACCCATGGAAAAATAAATCACAATAATAATATGAGATTTAATACCATGCCTTAACCCATTAACACATTTACCACATTTCATGTCATTTAGCCACTTAGGCCCAAATCCATTTTATGACACTTATCTCACAAAGCATTTATTCATTGTTCCTATCTCACAATGCTCCGTTCATTATGTCTAACTCACTAGGTATCATTACTAGACTCATAATCAATTATATTATAGTCTTCAATAATTTCCACAAATTAACACATTTCTGCATTCATCATTCTCATATGTCAACCCATTTGATCAACTTCCATGTAAACCGAATATCCCTTAGGTTATTATTATTAATCCTAGGATCCTCGCCTAGATTCAACACTAACATAATCTATCACATCAACATGTTTATCAAGGGATCTATATAAATATACAACAATCTCACTTGTTCATCACAAATACCCTAGGTCCGAGAAAGTAGGAACAACACATGGGTGGACCTAGATTAGTCTCATCACCCTCGATGCATCCCATGGAGATCGTGAGGGTTTCCATTTACCATATTAACAACCATTTTTAATAAACATTCCATTGTTGATCAAAACAAGCTAAGAGACAACTAAGAACAAAACCACACATGAAAAAAATCCACAAATAAACAATGGTATATAACTTGTAGAGAACCTACCTCGATTCTGTGCATGAACACACTCTAAATTGAGCCCTTAGATTTTACTTCAGCCATCCCATAATGCTTCAACCCAACACTTTTGATAAACAACCAATGGAACCAAAAACACTTTAGAAATGAGGTAGATTGATCTCTTGGAGCTCTTGGGAGATTTGGTTCGTTCCTAGGGTGAATAAGGGAAAATGGGAGGAAATCACATTTTTGGGTTTATAACCCAATAGTGGAAAAATTGTAATTTTTCTAAAAGTTTCTAGCCCACACGGTTTTCCAAACTATGTAAAAACCTTGAAAAGGCCACTATAAAAAAACCCACCTCCTGTACAGTTCCCCGGGTTGTCCACATAGTTAACACTAACCTTGCACAGGCCTCGTGGCTTACCCAGGAAACACCTCTTTTAATTTTTTTCCTATCGCAAACCTTTGGAACACCCTCGAGCCAACCTAAGGACTTGGTTAAGCACACAATTAACCAAAAATAGGGATTCAAAAAAAGACATAAATGAGAACATTATTTTCCAATATCATGGATCTTACACTATTAAATAGAGTTTAAAAATAGTGATAAGAATAAAACAAAATATATTTTAGATACTATAATAAATATTAATAATAATACATACATTTCTTTTAAAGCCTTTATACATTTAAAAAAAATATTTTTTTGACGAAAAATGATTTTTATGTTCTTCTATGATAATTATTAAATTTATTTTTGAACACTTATAGAAATTGAATTGGATAAAATAAAAAAAATCATTATTATAAAATTAGAAAAGGGTAATTCTTTTATTTTTTTTGAGAAACTTCATTTTTTTCATGAATAATAAAAAATAATGAATTTTATGTCCAATATTATTTTTCTTCTAATTTATTTATATTGTCATGTTATATATTAAGTTGATTTTAAAGTAACAATAAAACAATTAAACTTATATTAATCAAATTTCGGTCATTGGAATGATTTTTATATTGGATTTATATATAACACCTTAATAAAATTTTGATCATTATAACATTAAAAACCTTCTTTCTCACAATGTTTGTGAGATTATAATTAAACATAAATTTTCAACTTCTATGAACTGAATTTCGACAGCATAAAAAAAATTAGTAATAAGTATAATATTTATTGTATAAAAATATTATTTTATTTTCTGATCAAATGTATTTGAAAAAGAGATTAAAATTATTTACAATGATTAAGTTAAAATTACGCTTAATAAAGGACTAAAATGTAAACATAAGGGACAAAATGACATTGAAATTTTTTCAAATTACATTATCTACCCATATTTATAATATATCCATTCATGGTTCTAATTTTATGAGTTATTAGTATATTATTCAATAACATTTCTCTATTTCATAATATAAGTAAATAAAAATGAAAACAATGAACATTCCTTACCTTTTACATTTATAAAACTCTAAGATATGGAAAACAACATATTTTCAGTCATACATGTCCTTTTGAAAAATAAATGATTTCTTTTATCATAAATATTTATAATTAGTATTTATATCTGAATCAGTAACATTAAACACTTAATAAATGCCAATGCATGAATTATTTAGTTGTTAATTAAATAAAATAAAACATGCTAATAACATTATAAGTAAAATAAATTTAATGAATAATATTGTTACATTATTTTTTTAGATTAATATATCCTATAAAATATATATTAACATTATATATTTTATTTCTTATACTATTTTTATATTTTTAAATAAAAATTGAATAAATAATTTCAAAATTGAAATTAATGTTATTTTACAGTAATTTATATTTTATTAAAAATTTTAAAATTAATAAAAATACTAACTTCTAAAAATAATTTTTATACGTTAATAAATATAAAATATATTCTATTAATGTACTATATGATCTTTTATAATGGACATATAGATCCCTAAATTGTAAAAACATTGTCTACATGGTTCACGTTGGAACAGTGTTGTTGCACATTACATGGGCTAGTCTTAAAATTAATTTCCAACACACATGAAATTATTATTTTTAAAATTAGATATTATATTTATAATTCAGTTGGATTATAGTTTATAATAAAAATAATAATCTATTTTTAATGGTCGAATGAAATATATTGGAAATCTAGTAACATAAATGATAAATATAAGAAAACATAAAGAATAAGGACCAGAATTATAAAAATTTTGTTATTTTCGTGTGATAGAGAATATTTTAGACCATATTTTAAATTTAATCTATTATTTATCTATTTTGGAAATACATGATATAAGTGAGACCTCTAATTAGTTATTACCTTTTGGTATTTACAAGAATGTCATTCCTCCTCCACTATAAAAACAGAATTCACTATTCCAGTTCTTCACACCTCTCAAAACACCTATATTCAACCATGATATTCTCAATTAACATAACAACATCACAAAATTTCTCATTTAATCTTCCTTTTGGGAATAAATCCAACCATGTAATCTTTTTGGTGCAAGCAAAATGTAGTTTTCTAAAGAATTGGTAACAACCTTCCTCAAGAACCTTTTATTATTTGGTTTCTAAAAAACCTTGATTCTTCATATTCTATGATTAAATAATAACTTCTCTATCAAAAATATATTTATATATTTTTATATTTTGGTTTGGACTTGAAATAACACATATTTACATGTAACAGTTAATGAAAATACTGTTTATGTGTACGGTGAATTACCGCCTCACAAAACAATGCCGTTCATTTTTCCATTACATCTCATGGTTGGGAATTATGATGGAAATTATGTTAATATATGATATAAATGATTTTTATTATTTATTATTTACTATTTACTATTTTAAAATAGATACATTTATACTTTCCATTTTTTTAAATATGTTGGCAAAGTTTGTGGAAGTGTGGACTACCGCCTCCTCAAAGTGATGTGATTCATTCATAGCTTACATGGAATGTATTAAGGAATGTTTTAATGAAATTATATTATTTATATGAAATAATGATGATAATCAAATTAAATATATATATATATTATTTACTTTCCTTCTTTCAATAATATAATAAAACCTAAACACCCTTCATGCATACAAATGGAATATCGTCTCCGTGAACGGTGTATTCTATTTCATATTTATGTCTAAAATAGATAATTATAAACACATATATAATTAATAAAGATACTATTTATTCCAGTTTTAACACTCTAAAAATATGTAAATCGTGATTTGTGTATGATGATCATGAATAATATGTCAATACATATATGAAAAATAAAGGGGATATAAACTGAAATGTAACATTAACAAGGAGTTATTAATAAAAAGGTGATAAAAATTCATAAAGAAATCACATATGGTTTTAGATATAATAATATTGGTATTTATTATATTTATATTAATATTTTATTTATTATAATTGAGTTTTGAACATGTACTAATAATGTTAAGATTTAAGGTATGTGAATTTTATCTCAATTTTAATTTCTATGAGATATATGCCAAATTCAAAATTCTCTTATTTTTCATAGTGTATATACTAACATATTATATGTAATATAATTATTTTACATTAGTTAATTAAATTTATATATTTAATTAATGTTATTATTTCATGTGGATCATGATCCTAACTTTACTCATGTAGTAAGGGGATATCATGTCTCGATTTTATTTCAATGAGATTTAAAAATTATTTACCACATGTTTATTTTATGTGTTGAATATAATACTCTTGAATATATTCTATGATTTTTATCCTAAATTTATGAACATTTACATATCAATTTTCTTATATCTCTTCCATGTGGTTTTTTTTCTCAAATGTTATAAATCGTTAATATAGTCTTCTCTCTATTTCACTTCTTTGAGACCCAAGCCATGAACTCCAAAAAAAAACAATGTATTCAAAAATGTTTCCAAAATGTCTTCAAAGATGAATCTTTAAAAAAAAATCATGGAGAAGGGATTTTAAAAGTGTTTTATTATTTTCACGACTTAATTTTAAATTTTAAAATTATTTTTAAATTTAAATGTTTTATATATTCATTACCAATGAAATTGTTTATATTTTTTTTTCAAGTTTCCTTTTATAAAAAATTGTTTTCATAGATTTTTTTAATCTTCTGTTTTAAATAAATCATTCTCAAAAATGATTTAAAGATTACTTTTCAATGAAATGGATTTCAAATTTTTTTCAATATTCTATTTTAATGAAATGGTTTTCAAAATTTTCTCATGATTATTTTATATTCTTTCATGGAAAATGTTTTTAATTTTTTTATCTAGATTCCAATTTATTTTTTTAAAGAAAATTTTTTATAAAAGGATTTATTTTTTACAATAATTTTTCTAAATAATAGATAATATTTTTTGGGAGATATCTTTGAGAATTATCTTTTGAAATTTATTTCCATTTATGATTCAATCCATCTATGTTTCTCATGAATTTTTAAGAATTTATCAAAATGTTACCATTCATATTCTTTAGTGCATCTTTTGGGTTGTGATCGAATGATTACTGTGAAACTTTTTTCTCTTCCATGGGTCATATACTTTTAAAAACCTCATATTTTCAATGGTTACTGTTTGATTAAATAATTATTATACCTATATATTTTTCAAATGTAATGATATGATGAAATATTTATGATACCCATCTAATTTCATGGGTTATGATATGATTCTTATTTATAACCTTGTTGCATACTTATTACGTGATGTGTGGGACCTGTTTCTCCCTATAATGTATTGGGTAATGATCAATGACTCATGAGTATAAATGTTATGCAAGAACCTTATTACATGTACAAAATGATATGCATGGACCTGGTTTCATGTCTATAAGTTTATGCATTAACCTGATTACATGTTCAAAATATTTTGAGTGAATACTATTATATCTTTATAATATTTTCTGTGAATTGGATTACATGTTCCCAATTTTATGTATAGACCAGGTTTCATGTCCGTAGGTTTATCCACAAACCTAATTACATGTTCAAAATGTTATGAATAAACCTGATACCATGTTCACAACATTTATTGCGGACCTATTATCATGTCCATAAATCTATGTGTGGGTCTGATTTCATTTCCTTAACTTATTTAGTGAACATGTTTCTGGTTTTAAATTTTCACCATGTTATATATTGATGTGTATTTCAGAATTCCATGTCATATTCATATGTTATTATTGCATGGCTTATATTATTAATTATATTATGATTCATGTATTATAAACTACTAATCATTATGTCATGTTTTATGCTTACAATCTTTGATATGTAGGGTGTGATTTTCCAATGATAAAATCATGTTCTCAAACCATCATGTTAATGTTATGCTCAAGTATTTATATTATTTACCCATACTAAAAATTTCATCTCACCACTTTCTTATTTTTCCTTTCGCCATTTTATGAGGAAATTATTTTAAGAATAATTACTAAGGGATGGAGATATCCATGGGAAACATTGAACAACTTTTATTGAGTTAGAATATTTTTGTTCCTAGATTCCAATGGAACTAAACTAATAAGGTATTTGGGTGTCTATTCTTGTAATGTATTATGTATTAAAAAAGAATTTAAGTTTATATTTAAAGTAATATTGGGTTTTAATAAACATAACATGTTTTCAAAATTAATTGATTAAATAGTAATTACTAACTATCATGATTAAGGTAATAACAAGTTTACAATGGATTTAATGTAAAATAAAAATGGTAAAAATAACCCAAAAAATTTATAATTCATATTATATATCCATATTTCTAAAAAATGTCTTAAAAATCCCATAATGATCTATTTTAGATACATTTGGAATGCGAAAAATTTGGCTACACGTTTTTCTTTTAAAAAATTCCATGTTTTTTCTATCCCAACATATAAAAGGGCGCCCCTCCCCTCCACTATTCATATATGAAAAACCATTTGGATAAGAAAATACATAAAAAAATATGATCCTTAAATCAATATCCACATACTAGGTGCCTTTTTTGATTCAGAAACTAGCTTAATAGTTTATTAGGTGTAAAACTAATGGTGTTCTCTGAAGATGAGGTATAGTTCTTCACTATGCATTTTCATTTTATTTCTTCCTCTAACCCAAATAAATGTAATTTAAATATGATGATATAATAAAATTAATATATCTGATATAGTGATACAATAATATATTAATTGAAAGAACAACATTTATCTCATGTCCTTTCAATTGAGAAACGAAATCATTGATCATGTGTACAACAGACTACCACCACACTATCTGATGTAGTTTATTTTCTATCACCGCCTATAATGGATGAATATAATAAAGGATTTGAAACATATATATATATATATATATATATATTATATTTAAGACATAATCATTATTCGATAATTATAATATAAGATATATCTTCTTACCGTCAATTTTGTGGGAATTCGATAATGTCCCACGTGTGTATAGTGGGCTACCACCCCATTAAGAAATGTTATTAGTATCTCACATGTTATTAAAATGAATAGTAATAAAGATAAATTTAATAAATATATTTGTTTTATATAACAAAATTATTACTTTTTAATGGATATATCTTATTTACGATCATTTCATTTTGTCTGTTGAGAAAATAGAAATAGTGTTCATGCGTACATACGACATACCATCTCCTTTGAAAGTGTAATTTATTTTTTATCTTTTGATTTTATGGAGTAATATAAAAATATAATTAATGAATATATATGAAATTTATATCATGTTAAAAATTATGATGATTATTAAACCAGGACCAATGTAAAAAGACTAAAAATAATTATCCTAAAGATAAATGGGAAACGAAGTATTTTCTAACCAAAATATTATTTTAACAAGGAATTTGTATATTAACAGATAACAAAAGATTAAAATTAAATAGTATATGATATGATATATATGATTATATCTAAATAGTATGTTAATTATAAACTTGTATTTATTATATAGTATGTTCAACCGTGTATTAATTAAGTCGAGAATTATGGTAAGAGATTTTTGTCTCAAATAGTATTATTTGTGATGTATGTTATTTTATTCATCAATATGAATTTATGAGGTGCATATACCACACCTATTAGATATTATATATTGAATTCCAATATTATCATGATATTTACAGTTTCATTTAATGTTATATTTTAATTAGTTTTTTTATTCAAAACTTACAAAGCTTGCCAGGGATTTCGACTCTCTCTTTTATTTTTGGGAGACATATGCCATATTTTCTACTCATTTTCTATGTGTATAAAATCTCCCATTGAAATGATATATAATTAAATTAACTTTTAATATGATATTTAATGTTTCATTTCATTTTTTTATTCTATATTTCTTATGATTCAATTTTACCATAACGATAATGATTTATTTGAAAAAACATTTCCTTGAGAGGTATATTATATTATCCACCATCATATTTTATGATGTGTATATATATAAATTTGATTTCATATTTCATTAATTTATTTCTTCTCATTATAGTTAGTTTTATTTAAATTTATTCACCCATTGGGATTATTATTTATATACTTCCATAGCTGGTATGAGATCTTCGTATTACTTTTATTTATGTGGAACAAAATCCACATTCACCACTTTGTTTTTATTGTGGTGTATATACTTCCCATGAACTTATTTTGTGTTTATTATTATAAAATATATGGTGATTTACCAGATCATTTATGTTTTTCTTCATGGGGATTATTAACTTAAGGGTTAACTAATTTGTCGGGGTTTAATTTTATAATCTCATTCTTTATCATGATTGTTTAATATTGAGTTTATAAGGTAGATATATAATTATATATCACTAATGAAACTCAATATTTTTATTATCATATAGTTTTTTATTGAGAATAGTTGTCTTCCTTTAGTTCTCATCTATTTATGTACTTAAGAGATCCAAATTATTTTTTTAGGAATAATCAAATTCATTTCCCTCTTCAATCGAAAATGGTTTTTCTTACAATCCGTGTTTTATAAAAAAAAATTCAATATTATTTATACTATTATCAAATTAAATTATAATTTTATTTTTACAAATCTGTTAATTTTAAATAATAAAATTTAAATAATTTCATCTCATTTTCCAAACGATACCTATTTTAATTTTTGTTAAAAATGTGAAAAAAAACATTGTTTTTAAACGTGTAAAACTTGAAAATATTTTATACCATCACAGTCAATAAATTATTTAAATAATAGCTTATATTAATGCATTATCCTATTTAGTGAAAATTATATATAGAATTTTTCATAAATTTGTAGTTCTAAAATGTGTTTTTCAGTGTGGACAAGTTATTTTCTTTAAGATTTGTTCCAAGTGATCATTAAAAGTTATTTTCCATCTTAGATAAAACCGTTTGATATTTTATATTTATTAAAAATGTTATGAAACAATGAACAAAAATTATTCTTTCATAAAATTGTTTATTATTATGAGTCTGAAATTATTATGAAACCTATTACTTTTAAAAATATTATTACATGACAAAATGTTCACGAATCTCATTTATTTTCAGGAGTTCTGATATATATAATGTGTTATGATTTTGTGGAAGAAATATGAAATATCTTCATTATGTGAATGATGTGAACATTATATCCCTACAATAAATTTAAAAAATATATATATCTAATAAGATAATAATGGGACATAACTCCACCATCCAGATCCACAATGAGAGGCAAGCATATAGGCTTGATCCAGAATGGGAAAAAGGTGATGAGCCATGATCCACACTATTTTAGGTTCTTGTTATTTAACCACGAAAAATAAAATTGATTTTATACCAATGTTAGTACCCAAATTTTATGAAATAATATTATATTTCATCAATTATAATGATTTCAAACACTTATGAATCATTAATTTTGTTATGGTAATTATTTATTTAATGAATCATGTTTATGATCTATGCCAAGTTGGGTATGAACATTGTATGTTATATTCATGATCTAAAATCCTTGTGATTATCTTTTGATTTCACAAAATCAAATAAAAATATCTATAAATCATTACCTTACTAAGAAATTGATGTCACACTTTTTATGATTTATTTTCCTAGGTTATAAAGATTGGTTTTATATTGGGTGTGTTTATTAAGAGTAAAAAAGGGATGTTCTGTAATGGAGATGTTGAACCACAATCATTAATTAAGAATATTTTGTACCAATTATCCAAGGAAACTAAACCATTATGATCCTAATTTATTTATTTGTAAAATATATTGAATATTAAACTATAAAATATGAGATATATATAACGGCTTGACCCATCAGTGCTCAGTAACTGGTGGAAGTCCAATGTACTAAAAATAAAATCCCACCCCAAATAGGTTAGTTTCTAGAGGAAAGTTCCAATAAGTAAAAAATATAATGGGATTGTTTTACCTAATTTAACTGCATGCATGCAACTGACCATCTCTTTATAGTTGTGCAGAGCAATGTCTAGTTAAGACTGTAACATATAGAGATAAATAATGAAAGGAATAAACTCCAGTGAATAAATTAGAGTATAATAGAATAAAACCAATGTTAAATGGAAAAAATAAATTCCCACGAAGAAAGAAAGTCCAAACTAGGTAATAAAAATAAATGAAAAATGTTCTGAGGTCATGGATCCTAACCTCCAAACCCAAAAATTGAGTATAGTCATCACCCCCATGGATCAATATGATACAACATTATCACCACTAATCGGTCCGTTGTCAACATATGTCAAGACATGTTCTAGAAAATATCATATTTTTCTATTGTAAATATAACATATAGGAGGCCATGAAACCCTAAAAAGGGAAATAGAGAGATATACAATAGTCATTTTAAAAAAAGAGTGAAATAAATTCCAATATATATATTCTCATAAAGAATCTTATATGGGAGATAGGTGGGTTCTCTATGTTATATCCCATCTAAAGAAGATAAGTAATCATACAACTCCAAAGGTCTGTCATTGATGCATAATATCAAACACAACCTCAAACAAATATGTGTGGAGGGGGCCAGTCTTTACTACTATGCTCCATAGATGAGGGAGACAAAACTCACATTGCTGACCCACACCCTACTGAATCTTGAATGTGGAGGAGTACCACTATGTAGATTGATAACGTACACCTATGGAGGGGAGTACCATCTCTTTCAATATAAGAAATATGTGGAACCAATAACCTAGTGGGATATAGTAGTACTGAACCTAGAATCTCTCTATTAGTATGGGGAACCCACGAACATGCATGATAATAGAGTACTAACCTCTACATCTCTCTCATGATCCTTCTTTATCACTTCCATCATTTAACACCTCTGGAACAAGCGTCCCACTTGAAAAATTACATGTTGTATCTTAAAAGCTACAATGAATGTTACCATCATGTTTTATATGGAAAATGATAAATATGGGATATTGATGGGAAAAAATATGAGCCCAAATTAAGGAGATACCCAATGTTATGTTTCTCATGCATGTACATGTCATGTGTGGGATCCACATTGTGGGTGGTTCCACTTCACTGCCTTTACAGATTCTCCAATGGTCACATTCTAAAGGCCATGTCTCCATAAATGGAATTTTAGGTGCCTAAACCACATGTATTTTCCACCAAATTAATAATAATGTTCTCCAAGAAATACCAGTTTTCATTGGGTCAAGATTGTGTACATGTAAGATAGACTTCCTATTCCTTGTTCCTTCCATTTCTTGTTTACTCCCACATTATACTATGTGTCCTCCCATAAGAGGTACTAGGCATGTACATCTGGAACACATCCATGATACTAGATCGTGGTCATAGAAAATTTGGGCCCATTCATATGGAATGTGATTCTTAACATACCTGAAGATCCTATCATCAGAGTTGTGCTAGGCTACAAGGTGTTTGTTATTTGACCACACACCATGAAAGATAATTTACAAAAAATGTCCAGATATTCATATGGATCCTAGATCCACCACTTACGCTATGATTTCTTGAAATTGATTACTCAAATTTGATGGACGTCACCTCTGTTCGTTGTTCCATATCCTCTACTTTCAAGATAAATGATTCTATTCATTAGAATGAACCCCACACGCACCCTTGATATGCCTCTCATCATCTTCCAATTGATCTTTTCACCTATCAGAAACCCAAAACTATAAAGAATCAACCAAAACCTATGATGTGTTCTATTTCATCCTCTATTTTCAAACATCCTTGATATACTTTAAATTAACAAAAATCCTAGGATTGGTTCGTGCCCAAACCTTCCACAACATAGTCAAATAATGACCATGTAGGCCAATGATGAAGAACATGATGAATGAAGAGTGTGAAATCATAAGAAAAAAGTTAATAAATATTTAGATAATCAATATATTCCAATGATCATAGATTTGTGATTTACAGGGGAGATAACATATGGATAATAGAAGGAAATATTGAATTTTCAATATATTAGGCAACATATCTCTAGAGAAGGAACACATAAATCACATAACAATAATAGTAGATAAAATCCATGCTCAGACATCAAGTAAATTGTACAAATAGAAATTTATGATTCATACTTATATTATCGATCGATTTTTGGATAATAATGCATTATTTTTTGATGGAGAAGGCACGTTGTGTTTTCTTCCACTCGAACCACCATGATCTAATCATCGTTCATCCTTTGTTTCTGATTCAACAATGATGAAAACCCTAAACCTCTTATTTGAGCTCCCATGGTGTTGTGGATAACCCCAAATATTTACTATAGAAAAAATTATATAAATGGAATTAGGTTATAAGTTTTTATTTAATTAAATAAATAAATATACCACTCAATCCACTTAACAATACCACCAAGGGCTATCTCATAAGAACATCCAACACCAAAAAAAATTTGGTCACACCATTCAAAAACCCTTGTCCCAGACTCAACCATGGAGTTAGATTTATTATATGAGTCTCTATTCAGAATTTAATCCTTTTTTTTGAAAACTATATCAGTGTGATATAAATATATTTAATGTTTCTACAATATATATTTCAGGTTATTTAGGCCTTGAAAAACATGTGCTATCTCAGTTCCTATATCTAAAAATATTCTTTAGTATATTGGAAATTCTTACAAGGAAAAAGGGGGGTCAGTGTATAATTCACCGATTTATTTTATTTAATTCCATTTTAGGAAAATCTAAAAAAATGATGGGGATATGGATCCCTCATCTAGATCTTCTACTCCCAGGAGTTCTCCTACATGATCATGTGCTATAACTTAATAACAATCAGGGTAATGGTTCATCTATGAATAATTCTCTCTTTTTGATCCTTGATCTCCACATGGTAATCTGTGAAGGTTGATCAATCATTGATTTCCATATCTCTATATTCAAGGACGTACATATTATCATACACCTCTCTCTTTATCTGCAATATATATGAGTTTTTGTGGACCCACACAAACTATGGGGATGAGGATAGGTTGTAAGCATCCCTATTAACCTTTCATCAAATCTAAAATAGCTTGATGAATCTTGGAAATACCTTTACTTACCTAAAAAACCAATGTTATACACGTTGTGGGAAAACGATGAAGAAAACATGGTCTTCCTTTAAAAATCAAAGGTCATATAATCTCGATCTACATAATATTTCTATTGGAACATGGCCTTCCACATCCTCTTATAGATCATTAGGATATGATCCATCATCACCTACAACATCTCTATCCCAATAATATATGTCTTTCCAATCTTCTTCCCAGATAAGAAAAACATACAAGGTTGCCTATAAAAAACCTCTAATGAATACATTCCATTTATAGAGTGATATGAGATATTTAAATAAAAATATGAAAATTGTATGTGATAATCCAATCTCTAGTAGATGTCCAAAACACAACCTCTCAGTATATACTCTAACACCTAGATAGTGCTCTAAGTCTAGCAATCCATCTAGGTGTGGAACTCCATACACATCTTCAATGAGGTGATGAAGGACTCATGCAGGCCTCTACACAACCATGACTTAAACCATGCATCAGAGCTATAGGAAATATTGAGGGTACCCCATGGAGATGGATGTACACAAATCTATCCAAGACAATCCACTAAACTATACACCACATTGGAAAGTGTCCACTTCATAAGTAGATAAAATATCACCCATATGGAATCATGGAATATTTTTATCTAGGGAATAATAGTTAAAATTCCTAGTAATTTGTCATCTCATTTCCACTCCATGGTCTAAATGCGTTGTTTCAATCCTTATGAAACATGTTTCTTAGCCTCTACCTACTGATATGTGAGATACTTAGAGACAAACATGGAAACAATAAACCTCATGACAGTTCAACAAAACTACCTCTAATGTTACCTATAAATATTCATAAAAATGTGATGTAGAACCAAATGATAAGTTCGAAACACCCTCATCACCTCCAATTGGATCACATCTAGAACCCCCATCCTTCCATTGAAAAGGATGATATGTTCCCCTCCATTAAAAAATCCATCCAGCAAATGATCTAAAGAAATATGATCATATAGAACCTTATAGTATATGTATTCAATATTATCATACCCTGAATATTAGAGAAGCATATGTTTCAAAACCCTAGAATAAAGATATGATACACCCCTCTCCAATGATTAGGTTAACTAAAAATAATCCAATTTCTCATATGACTCCTACACCAAAAGAGAATGTTACATCCACCAATTGGAACCTGCCTTGACATTTTCCATCTTATGAGTATAGACTATCACAAAGTCATGTTCTTGAAAGAGCTCCAACTATCTCCACTATCTTAGGTTTAGGTCTCTCTAATGTAATATATACCTGATAATCTAATGGTATGAGTATGCAATAAAGGGATCTCCCATGTGACAGTACCTTCACTTCTTGAGAGTGAATACTTCCACTACTAAATCTAGGTCATGAATCTTGTAGTTCATCTCACTAGATCTTAGCAGACATAACCCATATATGATCATTTCCTACCTCTACATTGACTCATATCCGAGTTAAGCTCTAGAGACACTGCAATATGCTACGTACTCTATACCATCATCATGTTGTCTCAATATAACAGAACATGTTAGCATCAAACTCAACTTTTAAAAGGATTCTTGATACTACATAGTCCTTGTAAATGAAATACTGTTGAAATTTAAGGGATTAAATAGTGCAATAATATTAAATAATTTCTCCATGAACCACCAATATTTCCATAACAAGGACAAAAACTCTACGCAAATTAAATTCTCTTTGGTGGTTCCCAAGAAATCACTATATTAATATTTAATGGGATCAAAGCGAATCAAATATCAAATATTACATTCCGTAGGATTTGAACCTCACAATTCCAAAACAAACACTTTGAAAGAATACCATAATTTTATCTCTCTCAAAGTAAGTCTATGATTGTCCTTATGTGCTTTTTATCCACATTCTTTGACGTAGAGTAAATGAGAATTTCGTCAATGAAGACAAAAAATTATTGGCCCACGTATGGCTAGAAGATTCGTTTCCTTATAGCCATATTAATAGATAGGGAATTCATCATTTCGAAAGGAATCATGAAGAAATCATAATCCCTATAGTGAAAAAATAATTAAATCATTGAAATATCATTCCTTTCAACACTCAACTAGTGGTTTCTGCACCCTGTATCAATATTCAAGAAAAAATATCTGTTAAAAACTAATAAGATATGACATAATTACTTTCAATGGGGTAGTTTTAATTAATATATACCATGTTCATGTGATGATAACAAAACAATATGCATGTTCCTATCTGGAAATTTTTACATAAAAAACCAGATCTTCCCATAGGGTCACATTAGGTCTAGTAAGTACCCTATCTAAATGGTCGTCAAACCTAACCCCTAGCACTTAAAGTTTAATACATTCCATATAATATTCTAAAAAAATATATCGGTATTGTCATGGGATAGAATTCAATTTATAATTCCATCTCCCACCTCAATTGTATTCCTTGAACTTCCTTGGGGGGAGACATCCACATCTTCCTCCACTAATGAAGGAATATGGATGCTTGAATCACCTGTGGCGCCATGGAATAATCATTATGGGTGGTTTTCTGTAGCCTCCTATATGTAAGGCCCAATAACCCATCCATGATATCTATCTCAAAAATAATGGATAATCTCATCCCATATTTCTAAATTCATCTAGACCACCTACGATGATGGTCGATCTGGGCTCCAACCATAGACAATTTGTCCATTCCAAAGATGATGTCATAATATTTTATTGTGAGGACTTATATTTCCCATGTGAAAAATGAAACACAATGTGATAAATTAAATTGCTAAGAAATAAGTGATATTAATGAATCAATCCTTGTACGAACCTCTATCCATAGATTATAGACTAAAATATCAACTGGAATCTCCATATCTCACACCATGAATACAATTCTGAAGGAATTAATTGAACCACTTTCTACAAGTACTAAATCCAGAGAATATTAAAAATATATTGTACATCAGAACATCTCATATACAACCTATTTATAGACCTACAAAGCCTGTAACTTCCCAGGGCTTCGGCCGCTAACTCCCTAAACCAGATGTGGTACACCTTGTGGTGGAGGTGGTTATAGGAGCTCAAAACATCACACTCCACAAACTACTACTCTATTCGGATATTCTCACAATCCTCTACAAGCACTGCTTCTCTAAGGGCCTCTCACTCCATGTTAGGAGAGTACTGGTTAGGGTTTTTCGTCAGACAAGTAGGTTCATCAAATATATTATTGTAATTATCTATGTGATGGGTTAAGAAATCAAATGTTTTTTGAACTATCACATTACAAGCATAACATCAAACCTCTCATATCATCATGGATCCTCTGTGCAATCCCTAGGCTATAAATCATTAAATCTAAGCCAAATAATGAAAATGACTTATCCTCAGGGAGCTAGACATATAATTACGTGTATCTATTACTTATAACATATATATATATATTATTACAATAATCATCTCCAAATACCCTACATCCATATTCTTTAGAGATCTTAGTCACCGGTGCCACTATAGTACTCTAGTATAAGTGGTCGGGCATATGGAAACCACACTGTCTTAAATGTCTCTATAGGGACCCCGCTCAAACTTCCTCATATTGAATAATATATCTCATACTATATCAAGGTTGTACCAATTAAGGTTTGTGAACCCTAAAAAATAATAGGTCACTGAAAGACCACCCTGGTACATCTTAAGAATCAATAGAATCCAAACAATGAACATGAATAAATTAAAATAATTCTCATGAAATATATACTATATGTTGGGCCATCGGAGAATAATATCATCAGGGGTCTATATAACCAAACTCCACTAGTTAATAGCTTCTCCATTTAAAAGTTTGGCATCTATTTTAACCCTATGATCTATTAAGGTAAAACCCAACCTAAATACTCACACCACAAACTCAATGAAATAATTTAATTCATAGGGATATTTGTCTCCACTGAACCTCAGTGATATATAATGTTGTGACAACTGAAGTGAGATAATAATGCACACATCCTTGGCATAATTTTTGGGAAAACTGTTTCTCAATTAAAAGGGTTGTTTTTTTTCTAACCACTTAGAGCAAACAACTCATGGGAAGGCCTCTAGACTATTCCACCATCACTTAAAGGAATCATTATCACGATCATGAATTGATAACCTAGATAAATGTCTTTATCGACGCATCTTGTACATAATCATGATGTAACCTAGAATGATGACCATATATATGGGTAGCAGACTCAATAAGTATATTCAAAGAACTCAAGACTATATGATTCTTGTACAATTGTTATGTGTATCCACTTTCTTTGTATTTCGGTAAAAAAAATGTATTTAGATTCATTGAAAATGGATATTTTTTCACCAAGTCAAAAATAGGTTCCCTAGAATAAATGATACACTCAAGAGACATTGATATATTTCCCTAAATCCAAACCAAATCTCAAACATTGGTTTAGCCACAAATCTGACATTTGAAAAAAAAAATATGATACCACTCCATAATGAACTTACATAGTGGGGTCCATGTGTCCAGATGATGGTTGATATGTCTTAAACCCAACCCCAACTCAAATAGGGCAAGGTAAAGTGATAATTTCCAAAAAGGAATAACTATAATTTTAGTAATTTTCCTTATGTACCCATATGCATGCACGGAACTATCTCCATGCTGAAGGGCAGAGAAATGAAATATAATGAAAATATCATATATATATATATACCATGAATGAAACAAACTCTTGGTAATACATCATATTATAACCAAACACAACCAATGTGAAATGTGTAAAAACTAAACACTCACCTAAAAATGTTGTCCTAACCAAAAAAACCTATTGGAAATGAAGAAAGATAAGAGATCCTGACTCATGTTCTCCAAGCCTGACCACTGGATGTTGTTAATACTCCTATGAATCACTATACTGCACCATAATTACCTCCAATATGTACATATTATTCATAAATAGAACACTTATGGGAATATCATATGCAAGGGTGATTATATTAATAAAAAGTTTGATGTCATAAATTCAAAAGGGAGTGAAAGAGAGAGAAAAATTGTAATATAAATCCTAATAATGAGGGAAATTAAACCCAACACACAAACACACACATATATATGTTTATATATATATATTCTGATAATTAAAACCATATGATAGGGAAATGGGATTTACAATTCATATCCAATTGCATGTTGATGATTAATCCTGTAGCTCCAATTGTCCATCACTAATGACCTGTATCAAACTAAACCTCACTTGAGTGTGTGTGGAGGGGTATGTGCCTCCCTATTTTTCTCCATAACTAAGGGAGCCACAATACCATTGGATGGTACACACCCCACCAGAGCTCAACGATTCATAAGTACCAATTCATGTATAGAGTACCATGCTTGTATCGAGGAGTACAATCCCTGCCTATATAAAGAATATGGTGAACCCATTACCTGATGTGATAGGGAAGTAATGATATTGACATATATCGAATGGTATGGAGAACTCATACCCTAGGCTGATAGGGGGTACTGACCCTGATATCTCTCTGATTATCTTTCTTGATCAATTTTATCATCAAGAATTTCATGAATAAGCATCATTCTTGAAATAATCCATGTCCAACCTAGGAAACTAAAGAAAATGTTACAATCATGTTCTAAATGGAAATCTATATAGGATAACCTACTTAAAATCCAAAATTTGAGTCAAAATGAATTAGATACTCATGGTGGAAATTTCTCACAGGGTTAAACATCATATAAGGTGTCCACATTGAATATAGTACCTATACACTTCATAGTCATGTTATTTGATATACATAATTAAAAATTCAAATCAGCACACTCAACTTGTAATGTCCCGTCAAGAAAAGTCTCATCCCCCTTGGTCATACTCGTGTTATCCTAGTTATTCCCATTTTCATCATGTTTTTCACATGTAAATGGTCATGTATCTCCCCATGGAATGACCTCTCACACGGTGTCTAAGGTGTGTGTTTATAACACACGAACTATCCTCACAGGGATAGTCCCACGATGTGTTGTCCAATTCACATTGTATGTGATCCTGATCATACACAGAAACCCTAATTTTGTAGCTGGGAGGGGAAACATAGTGTGGGTTCTATGACTACTCCTCATGTATTCCACTTTTCTATATAAAGCCCATATATCCATAGAGATCACATATTTTCTTCTTCTACTATATTGTTTTAATATTTAACCACATAAAATCAGTGGGGGTCACCTTTGTTCATAGTTTTATCAACTATGGTAACTATAAAATGGATTATTTTTCTTATCATGATGCCAACATACTACCTGAGGATCCACCTGTCATTAGCCTATCAATTCCACTACAATTTTAGATCTTGAATCCATGGAAAATATCCCAAAACCAATGATACACCATGTTGCATTCTCAATTTCAAAAAGTTTTAATCATACATGAAACTTCTATAATTACGAGGGTTCGATTGAGCTCGAACCTGCCATAGAAAAGTCATAACCTGGTCCCATAGGCCAATGATGAAGAACACGATGAACTGATAGAAGACAATCACAAGAACAAATTGAAACAATAATCTGCTAAATGTTGTTGTAAAATGTTCATTGATCTAGGATTTTCAAGGGTAATAACATGTTAAACATTGAGATAAATATAGAATTGTGAATATAATAGGATACAAGGGTCATGTGAAATAATAGATAAATCCCATAATAAGAAATAAATCATTACTCATACATTTAATATATTGAATAAACAAAAAAAATTTATCCCTTCCTCAATTATGGATCAATAATTTTCAAAGAACTCATTCACTAATAATAGACAAGTCATGTATTTGATTCCTTACGATCCACCTAGATATGATCATTGTTCATCTGATGATTTTTATTCACCAGTGATGAACACTTTGAAACACATATCTAATATCATAAATTTATGCATTTACCCAAAATAATTCCCATAATAGAAATTATATATATGAAAATATATTATGGGTATTAAATGAAATTATTAAATAAATTTAATAATTATTTCCATTAACATTCCTTCCAAAAACTACCTCATCTAAATGTCCATCACTGGATAACTTTAGATCGTTCTTAGGGTAAATCCTACATCCCAAACCAAGCTGTTGAATCATATTTCAAATCCAAACCTCCATTGGGATTTTCTCAAATTTCATGGAAAAACATGAGCCTATGATATTAATATATTTAATATTATTATAATATCAATTTCAGGATCTCTAGGCCTTAGAATTTCATTTTGTCTTCACTCCCAAATTAAAAAATATTCAATAGTATATTTAAAATACATAAAAGGGGAAAATATGGTCAATAAAAATATTATATTTAAAAACTGAGGTCCTTATAGTTGGTATCAGTGAAAAATTTAGTCAAAACTTGGAAGCTATGAAGAGAAAACCTTAGTGGGAACCCTTATGTTAATTATATCTATAGGATAATATCTAAGTGTTTTGGTAATGAAGAGAAATTTTATTTTACCTAGAAATACATCTTTCCCATATAATACAAATGAATTTTCTTCTATGATAGATATACCTAAGGGTAGTAACTTTGAAAAATGTGTTTCGGGCTGGACATGAGTATTACCTTGTACATGAGAACAAGCCATATATCTCATATTATTTAAATCTCTTGGGTGGATTTTAATTGATTAATTAAAATTTTATTCATGAACCATTATCATTGATTTTAATAGATGATGACCATGAGTGACCAAGGTTAAACCTATTGTGTGATATTTTGAAAAAAGGTATCTTCATTTAAACAATGTATAAGTAAGTTTTCATGATTATGTGGTTCTCTTTATGATTATTGTTTTTTACAATATTCTTTTTTTACACTTTTTCTTAGAACTAGTAGGACTCATGTTAACATTGAATATAATAACCAATTCCTTTATTATGAGCAAAAAATTTTGATAATGACTGGGGATAATTATATTCTGACTTTTCCTATTACCTAGCATGATATATGATTAGAAAAATTAACTCTGATAACATTCTTATCCCATAAAATAAGAGGAAGAAATAATTTTGTGAACATTCATGTGGTAAAGAACATATTAGAAAGAAGATTTGGGTTTTTACATGATAAGAAGGTCGGAAGAAGAACTGAGATTAATATGTAAAATTTAGTGTAAGATGTTTTCCTTGTGGAAATAAAGGTCATAGAGCAATGAATTTCCATAAAATTATATTTTGTATATATGAGTAACTTGGTAATGATCATAGTAAATTCCCTAAACTAAGTTTTTTTCCTTATACCAAGGAAATATATATTCCATACCAAATCATTACAATAAAATGGTAGAATATTTTATGTATATTAATTCATGAAATATGTGCAGAGTATTTTATAAATAGTATTTTGGTTATGATAATCCTGAAACATATAAAGATAAAGGTAATTTTAGAAGAATATTTATCATAATTTAAGATTAATTTAAGATTTATTATTACCATCATGGGTTTATGAGTTTATATTTGATCATATGATCAATTTCTTAAACACCCATGTTTATGATAAGTGGTTTTATTTTAATTTGATTGTGGAAATTTCCAGATATGTTTAATTGGAATAAGGTACATGCGTCTCTTAGGATAATCATTAATTATTATTTGAGGAAGAATGGTATTTTCATATATTCAATGATATTGATATTCTTTAGGTTGTAAAAGACCATTAATCATTAAGGTTATTTTTAGGGACATTAATTATTTTTTGGGGGTTGTTATATGAATTATATGGTTCTAATTAAATGAATAGTCGACCATATCCCAAAATTCCAATGGGCATGAAATGATAATTGTAGAATGGTAAGGGTGAAATTCATACCACTATTCAATATGATGGCTTTGTTGGTATGCTATTTCTTAAAAAAATTGTGACAGTTAAATATTATGTTGATTTTCGAAATAGACTCTTTACCTTAGAGACAATAATGGGATTTGAAAATAATATATTTATTGAATATGCCTCACGATAATTGAAGGTTCATGAGAAAATCACCCAACTCATGATTTTGAGTTATTTATGGTAATTTATATATATAATGATATTTATATAGTAACTTTATGAATAATGGTGTGAAATATGTACTGATCATAAATGGTCAATCTATATATTGACACAGAAGGAGCTGAGTATGCACCAAAAAAGTTGGACAAAATAAATTAAATATTATGAATTCTTAGTACATTACCATCCTGGGAATG
Organism: Viscum album; assembly: GCA_963277665.1. Classification (NCBI taxonomy): domain Eukaryota; kingdom Viridiplantae; phylum Streptophyta; class Magnoliopsida; order Santalales; family Viscaceae; genus Viscum; species Viscum album. Next base: position 194,025,818 of record OY728126.1, read on the forward strand.
TGAACAAGATGGAAAATGCTTTGAGTTAAAAGGGACATATTGGATTTTCTATGATTAGGATCACAAATGATATAATATTTATGGATTTAAAAATGGTTGATTTGGAAATTTTATAGAAATAAAAGAAATATTATCTCTCTCTAATGAGTGTTAACTATCAATCCAAATAATGATTAAAATTACACAAAATGATGTTGTATAGATATAGAATAATGTAATAAATTTTATGTTGTTAAATATTTCTTCAAATAGAATGATATAGTTTCGGAACTGTCTATGATTTTTATCCATACTGTATTTGTAGGAGGTGATATAAGGGGGGATCATAGTTCATCATTCATTTTTCATACTAGAATTAAGAAGATTCATAATGATATAAAAGAGTATATCATATGGGACAACATGAAGACATATATTGTAGAATAAGTATCTATGTTTTTACTATATTTGAAAATTATGGATGATATATAAAATTTTATTGTGATGTTATAACCATTACCCATATGATAATGATCGATTGAAAACATCACCCTATATTTTGTCATTAGTCTCCATAAAACATATATTGTGAAAATTGTATATGTTTTGATTTATACTCCATTACAAATTATGAACAATTAAATGCTATTAGTTAATATTTTTATCTATATTAGCTTTCCAAGATATGTATTAAGGATGTGGTATGGTTTCATAGAGTACCATGTTGACTTGTATTTGGCCAGGATCCATGTTTTACCATTATGTTCAAGAGAATTTTACAATTGGCTCTTGATATAGAGTAATGTTCCAGCACTGCATATCATCCACATATAGATAGTAAATTTTAGGGAAAAATTGAAACCCGATATCATATTTTGAGATATTATTTTGTCGATTTCAAGGGTGTTTGGGATCATCACGTTTCCATAATAGAGTTTTCTAAAACCAAAAACATTCACCTGAGAGTTCAAATAGATATTTTTGAATCCAATGATGTGTATAACTCCAACATGTTGGAATAAAGTTGTTTAATGAAATCTATTGGGACCAATGATAGATAATAAAATATTTGATAAATTTATATCCATAAGAAAACATTAGGTCAGTTTAGAGTCGACAAAAATGTAATGTTAGAAATCATCAATGTGATAAGAAATTTAATATTGGTGAGAAGGTTTTTTGTAATTTTATCCATGAAATAATGTTATGAGATTTGGGAAGAATTTAAATATAGTCCCATGTAATGTTGACCCTTTTGATATTATTAATCGAGTAGGGTGGTTGCTTATCGCTTGGTGATTCTACTGAACCTCTATCATGTTTAAGATGTGTTATAGAAATCTCTCCCGAGAAGTATATATGTGTTCCTTCACATGTAATGAATGTAAATTTCATACCAATGGATCAATATCATTCTTATGATGAGAATCCAACAAATATTCTATATGATAGAGATAATGTTCTGCAAAACAAGATAACTACATGGTTAATGTTTTCTTTGTAGAACCACCTATTTTAAGTTGTTATGTGCAAACAATAGGTAATGATGAGGCATATGTATCTTCATTTTTTGTATCATAGGGAATAATTTTCTTTGGAGAAATTATGTTAATAGTGTGAACAATTTAACACCCTAACTATCTATTATTTTTTTGTTTCTTTGATAACATTCATTACATAGAATTTTGAGTTTTAAGAAACCACACATTACTATTAATATTATTATTTAAAAATTACCATTATATCATAGCCATTAAAAATAGAAGTATGATTAGAGATAACACAATTTTAAAAATTATGTATAATATTTTTATTTCATGGAAGCATATTCATAAAAAAATTCATAATTTTAATTAAAATCATTATCTTTTTGGAAAATAATATTTCTCAAAAAAAGTGTTTATTTTTTTAAAAAAAAGAGAGGATTTATTCCCCTTTAACCAAATTTATTTGAAATAAAAAATTATGTTTTGAAATATAAATGTCAAAATATTATTTTATTAAAAAAATTTAAAAACATTATAGCAATTAATTATTTAGTGAATATTTAAAAAAATTACAAATTTTTATTAATAATCAAATTTTAATTTGAAGAATTTACATCATAAATTTTATTTTATATTGGTTTTAAATGTAAATTCACTACAAATTAAATATTTATTAATCAACTTATGAATTTTTAATTAATTTTATGATGATTTTTGATAATAAAACTATCTATACTTTTGTAAATATTCCCTTTGTAAAATATCTTCTTCGTCATATATATGGGTTTAATTTTAAATTAATTTTTTAAACTTAAATGATTGATATTTGAAAAACTGGAATTCAAATTTTGAATCATAATTATTAATATTATATAATATTTTCTACTAAATTTCATGTCAAAATTGATAATAAAAAAGTAAAAATAAATTTTCATGGTTAAGGTATAATTTAGTGTACTAGGTGGTTCAAAAAACCATATAAGAGAGAAAAATGAATCAAAACATTTCTAACTAGTATTATATGAATACATGTTGACCATATATCTTTTGATGTTCAATAATGGGATTTTTATCCCTTTTCCTTATGAATGAAATGGTAACCTATTTTTCTTTTTAGAAATTCTATGTGTGTCCTTTCCCTCCCTTATAATATGGAACCCCCTCTCCTCCACTATTAACACATCCGTAAAAATTTTCTATCATAAAATAAATTCATGAATATATTACTTAATTACCTAACCACAACATATATTCCATATTTTTGTTATCAAACCATTCGATGGGGGATTTATGTGTAAACCTATAATTGTTCTCCGAATAATAAACATTATTATTAACTATGAATATTCTTTATATTTCATCCTATAACCCATTAAAATTATGTTTAATCATAATGATAAAATATAGTTAGTATCTACCATAATTTTTTATTTTATTATGTTAATTATATTTTATGCATTTATCACCTCTTCCATCAATCGGGAAGAGAAACATTTGATCATGTGTACATTGGACTACAATTACACGAACCAATGTAGATCATCATCCGTCGTCACATCTAAAATATAGATATAATGATGTATTTCACATATTAATATTTTTTATGAGGTAATTATACTTCTCTAAATATAACATCACATATAAAATATTATATTGAATTTCATGAAAATATGATAACATCACTAATATGTACGGTGAGCTACCGTCTCACGAAGTGATGTGATTTATTTTTCACATACTACTTACTTGTAATGAAATAAATAAATATTTAAGGAATATATGTCATATATAGGAAATAATAATTTCTATTTAATCGTTATATAATATCTTCCTTTTACATTCCTTCCAATGTGAAAATAGAGACAATGTTCATGCATATATACGACCAACCATCTCTATTAACAATGTTATTCATTTACTATCACTAAATTTCATAGATTACTGCATAAACATATTTAATGAATGTATATTACTTTTATATCATTGTTTTATTTTTGTATATTTTTCATCAATTTTTAATTTAAAAATACGAAAAATAACAAAAAAAATAACATAAATGGAAAATGAAGTATTTGTTACCTAAAATGTGATTTTAGCTAGTAAATTGTCAATAAACATGTATAAAAATTCTATAAGTAAATTTTATATTGTTTTCTGTTTATGATTTTTATTCTCAAATATATTTATAACAAATTTATATATATTATAAAAAAGTTTCAAATGTGTATAGAAGAATTAGAGACTTAATGGATGTGTTCTTTGTCTCAAAATACCTCCATTGTTACATATGTTATGTTATGCACCAATATTTTTTTATGAGGAGTATATTCCACCAATTTGACATGAAATGTCATGAATTTAACTATAATCATGATATTAAATGTTATATTTAATATTATTATGTCATTGGGTATTATGTTTCAAAATATACAAAAGAATATAAGGGATTTATAGTCTTTCTTTCATTCCTAGGAGACATATGACATATTCACTAGTCATTTATTATATTTGCTGTATATACTAACCCATTTAATTTTTATATAATTTATATATTTAGTCAAAATATATTTAATTCTTTATTTAATGTTATTCTACCTTGGGGATTACTATTCCATTATTTCTGAGGAGATAGGGGACTTTCCTATAAAGTTGTCTTCTTTGGGAGATGTATTATGTTATAAACCTATATTATTTTGTGATGTGTAAATAAAATGAATTTGACAAGATATATCATGAATTTATTTATTCTCATGATATTCTATGTTTCATTTAAAGTTATTATTTCTTGGGTAATATGATTCAAGACTTACTAAAGAATGTAAGGGGACATCATCTCACTTTAATTTCTATGATACACAAGAAATATTTACCTCTTGATTGTTTTTTATGGTGTATATAATACACGTAAATTTCCTTTATGGTTATTCTTATGATATTTATTCTTATTTATATTTAAATATTTTTTTCTTTATTTCATGGGTATTATGAGTTTAATGGTTTCGAGAGAGGTAATGATTTTTTTGTAACAATTCCATTGTTTGTCACGATTATTTAATATTCAATTCTTTAGGATAATATATGATATATCTCTTAATAATATCCAAAGTTTTCTTCTATTAAGGTTATTTATTGATAATAATGTTTTTTATTTCGTTTTTCTTTCATTATTTACCAAATATATCAAAAAACTATAGTTAAGGAAAAATATTATTTATTTCTCTATTTGATAAAAAGTGTTTTCTCTTCCACTTCCATGTTTTCTAAATATCATTTAATGTTTTTCCTATTATACAATTAATTTTTAATATCATTTTAACCTATTTTTTAATTTTTTTAAAAATTTAAAATGAATCACCTTGTATTTTTTTAATGAGGTGTTTTTGAATTTTAATAAAAAATGTGAAAAGAATATTTGTTTTTAAATGTGTATGGAATGAATGAAATTTTATGTAGTCACAAAAAAACAAATTTCAATATTACTCTATAATATTACATATCTATTTTTACGGAAAATAATTTTTCAAATGTTTTATAAATTTTTTGTTTTAAATTTTGATTTTCAAATTATAAAGTTTATTTTCATCAAGAAATGATCCAAGTGATCTTTAAAAATAATTTTCCATCTAGGATGAAACCCTTTGATGCTACTTATGTTATTATGGGAGTATGATCCAATGATAACATTCTTATTCAATATTCAAATTATTCTGGTTTATGATTATGATTTTTTTTAAACTTGTTCATTTTCTATAGGTTATTATATGAAAACATGATCAAAAAACCCATTTCTTTTCTTGTGTTCCAATATAATGAATATTTTATGATATTATGTCACACATACATAAGATTTTAAATATTTTATGTGTGGTACCTATATCCCCCTCCAATGAATTTTATTAATTATTTATATATCATTAGATAATAATTGGAACAAAGTTGACATGATTTATCCATAATGGGAGGTAGTATGATGGGCTTGATCCATAATGGCAAATAAGTGATGGGTCTTGATCTACTATGTTTTATTGTCTTGGTAGTTATCCTTGACAAATGAAATGGTTCATATACTTATGTTTGTGCCACACATTCATGAAATGAGCTTATGGTTTGTTAATTATGATAATTTCACACTCTTATGAATATTTTCACGTGGAATGATAATGTTTTATTCCAAGAATCATGTTTACAATATATGACATGTTGTGTATGAAATTTTCATGTTATGTTCAATATATCATACAAATAGGATTATCTATTCATTTCATATGATTATATAATGATATCTCTCAAGCATACTGTTTTTGTGTATCTCAATTATCCCTTTTATTTCTTTCCTTTACCTATGTTATGATGAAAGGTTTTATATAGGGAAATTTTATGAATAGTATACCGGGGTGATATTTATGGTATATTTTAAATATCATTCATTAAATAATGATATTTAGTACCTAATCTCTAATGAAAATAAACCATTCAGTTCATCAGATATTTATTTCTAATATACATTGACAATTTATCAAGAAATATGTGATATTTATGTATGAAAATATGGGACCCTTATAGATCTGTATCTGAAACTCTCATATCTTAGAAGGAATCATCCAATTTGAAAACATCAAGATTAGAGAATATCACATATGATGATCCATCCCAAACATGATATCTCATTTAGGGGGTAATATCACATCCTCCTAAATAAATGCTTTATGTAAATCTTCCCCAACCTAGTAAAAAACAATTAATTGATCTTTCTATGAACACTAAATCAACTCATAAATAAAGACACAGAATAATAAAATACTCTTATAAGACATTAGAGGGTCTCTCTCAATAATGAACTCATCAAAATATCCATCGACAACCTTGAAAAAAATCTACCTCCTAGAGAACATTTTAATAGGTTGTAATTTATATAGGTAGACCATGACTATATCTACAAACATATTAAATCTCTACAATAGTGAAACATCCCTATAACTAGCTGTCACTTTATACATTATTCATATAAAAAATCCTAACTTGTAGTTGGAGTATTCAATGCCAATGGAACTGGATTTATCTATACATAGAATAATAGAATAGAATTTGGATGGTGATATAAAGTAGTACATAGATCCTATGTCAAACAAATCATGCATCCAAGTAGATTAAAAATATACGGTACCTCGAATGATATCTGGATCACCTAATGGTGGAAACTCCAAATCATGAATTTGTCTATTTCTTTCTCTACAACATCCCAAGCCATCATGATGAAAACATTCATGGATAGGCTCTATTATCTGAGGGTGAGGAACATCACACTGATTTAATCTAACTACATAATTTTTCATTGACTAATAATAGTACGGAGGACCTTGGTGATGCTACATTGATTGGTACTACTAATATAGAAGAACCTTCAGCGAGTTAACAACCACACCTTTCCTACTAAGTAAGGTAATCCATAATATAAAATGAGATAAAGAGGGATATAAGATACCCCCAGTGACCTTAAAACCTATCTTCCCACTAAAATATAAACCCCAAAACATAGCACTATTATGTTGAGAATCCTGAGTATTCTTCTCTAATGTTGATAATTTCTGTTATCAAGTTATTTTAAAAACATCTTATGTAGAACCTCAACATTAATCAAAAAAAAGGTTCATGTGGCATTGGATATCAAGATATTAATCCCCATCAAGATGATTTTCTCAAGACTCCAAATATAAAAATATATCTAATTAATATAAAATAAACATTTTAAAAGTTATATAAAAATACTACACATAGTAGCTCTCTTATTTAAGGGTACGCATATCCTAGATATCGGAGACCATCATTCACCTTGAAATAAACTTGGGTTGAAACTGATATCAGATCTTCTCTCATGAGAAAATTAAGTCCTTGTGTTCCCCAATGAATATGAACCACCACTATCTGGGTAACCCCACATTGTATGATCATAACCAAAGAATCCTAGTGCTTGTTCTAGGAAAAAATCGAACTAAATTTTATCTGTATCTCATCCAACCATTCCTCCATCACTGAGTCTAAAATAAATCCCTCATAATTTTATAGTCTCTAATGCTAAAAATCCTAGATTTTACCCTCTATGTTTCATCATAGCTATCCTCTATAATAAAGTGATATGACTACACATCCTTCTGAACATATTTAGAATTCACTTAATGATGAAATAAACCTAGATCCATACATACATAACAAAAAAAGGGCCTCATACACCATGAGTTAAAAATATTTAGTGTTAATTAATTAAGGTGTAACCTAATCCCATGCTCTTCCCACTAAAATCATAGATGCACAAAAGAATGATAGATGTTCCATACCTATATATCTACCACAAAACCAATGTGAAATCACATTGAGGGCTTGGTCAAAATAAGGGTCACAACATCAGATTGAAAGGGGAAATAAATACCCATGTACAAACTAGTACCCCCTTACCATTGTTAATATGTTTAGTTGACATTTTTTCCCTACCAAACCTTGTAATCCACATTAGTTTTTACCTTCAAACACCATATTATCCCTCAACCTTTCCTTTAATACAACTATTTCATGACCCCCTCTATCAAAATGGAACTCCTCTTAGGCTAACAATGATATATGGTAGATAATGATGCTTAAATACCCACTCCAAAAGGCCAATAGTTCTGAGAAAGCACCAAGTGTATATCATACACACAAATGGGAGTATTAACATCTAAGAGAACATGAGTAAAAAGAGACAATATGAAAAAAATTCAATAATTCTAGCTTAAGAAAAAAATAAGATACTAAATATTTTCATATAATTTCATACTATAGAGTAACTAAAATAGAAAAAACAAGTTCCATTATAAATCAATTGTAGTGTCTTGAAAGTCTAAACATCTCTTGGACAACTCCTTTAGACATTAATTTCCATCCCTTTCGATAACCATCTACTTATTTTCTTAAAATGTTAATATATATATTGGGTGAACATAATAGGTATAATTAGTAGGATCCACCCTCAATCCTATCAAGAAAAATATAAATAATGAATACTAAAGTGAACATAATAAACAATTGAAGCTAACTCATCACTTAATCAGGTATCTAATATTCCTTTCCTAATCATGGTTCTCTCACTATGTATCATATACATTTAATAATATAATATCCAATATAATATGAAATGAATTTATCCTTCTACCAGTTCCCCACTAGTTTATTATTCTAACCCAACATCTCATGTCGACAACCATCTATCTCCAAAATAAATCATTCCTAGAAACACTTGTGAAACTATAACCTAACATGATCCTAAGGCATCACAATATATCAACATAAAATCCCATGCATCGCATGTTTCAAATAATTCCATCATTAATATCCACATCTATAGATAGTAACTGAATATTTTCTAGAAGCCTCCATTACACATACATTGTGGATTATAACTCATTCCATAATAATACATTCACTTCATGCCTATAATAATATTTTTGATGATATATTAGAATATAAAAGTCTCTGAAATAACAAAAGTCCATTTTTTTATCTAGACATGTATATTGGAAAGATAAAAGCCATACTTACCATCACATAATACTACTAAGATAAGTGAGTGGGGGGAAAGGGGGGGTCAGTATCCATTCATTACATTCAAATTATGATGTTGAGGAAAACAACCTCCAAAGGCCACCAACATGAGTCACCTTATTGACATGGGTGGGTAGTATATGAAATGATATTACGTAAAAGTATAAATAAAAATCACAATCATGTTATGGTTAACTACATATCCTTCATTAAAATAGAATTATCATCACTCTAACACTTGACAACTAACATTAAAAACAGATATCATATAAGTATAAAATTATATCAAGAAGACTTCTATTTAGTTGTCTCTAATAAAACATTCTCATTTCCATTACTTATCTAGTAAACTAAATACCTCTAGGAATAATCTAACTAATCTCATGGTTTTTAATGTTTTATCATTAATTATGATTATATTCATGTACTAAACAAATGTTTAAAACATTTATCATTCCCTACCATTCCTGAATTCAATGTACCATAGGACTCACATAAAGATACTAAACCCAATGCATTTGTTAGTAAAAAAATGTATACATAAGAAAGAATTATGTTACTTTGGCCTCTAAAGAAGATTCTTAAATATGAAATCATCCCAAAATTTCGCACAAAATAATGGAAAATCGAAGAATCTACATATTTAAATAGACCTGGTTTCATATTCAAGAGAAGCATGAATATCTTCAAACATCCTTCCATCGTAAACATAAAATTATTACACAACTCAAGCCCTCTAAACCATATATCATGAAACAAACAACCGAACTAGGCTCACATCATGCCACATATAGATTATCCTCATCTAGACAAAACACATGATGTAACAATAAAGATAAAACAAAAAGTAATTATAGTCCCTATAAACATGGTATGAATCTATCATAAGAATGTGGTAATGTGCATCATTGATAATTAATATTTATTAATCAATGCGTTGATCACAATTTTAAATTTTCCAATTAATTTATCACAATTTTCAACCATATGTATCCTAAAGGTTAATTTATTAATTACTATGAAATCTTAAAACAAGAATCATGTATAAATTCATGTTTCAAAAAAACTATATTGAATAATGATTTCATTTAGACATGCCACAAGAATCACATTTTTTTACATAAGATTATAATAAAAAAAATCAATATTCACATGACACTTTTACATTTAACCATCTAGAATTTCCATAAATTCTTTATTTAACTATTTCTAATATAACAAAAATGTTGAAATATGTTATATATATAAATAGATACAACACCATCTAGAAAATCAAGGTAAAAAAATTTGACAATATGAAAATGCATGGGATTGATATATCCAAAAACAATGGTTAATTATTTAATCAAATTTTATCTCCATGAAGGATAATTCGAATACTACCTAGAGGGTTAATGTATAATTAATTTACTAATTAAAAAAATATAAGATAAGTAATGTATCTTATACTGTGATTTATATGCTCAACATTCTATGTAAAATAAATGATGATTGGGGAATAATAACGACAAGATGATGTACAACCAAGATGAATTAAGACCAGAAAAAACATAACATCAACACATAAACAAAACCCCAAGATCGGTTATCATCCCCAAAACTGACAGGATTTCAACAATGACTACATGAGAAAAGGATGAATTAAGGGAGAAAGAATAGGGAATAACTTACCATGATTTAAGGGTGTGTAATTCTATTCAATATAGGTGTTAGAATCTTTACAGAGTCAATCATATGGCCTCAAGGGATACAGAACCAACATATAATAGATAAAATATTTTTCTTAATAGATCCCCACTGTCTGATTACATATTAATCAATAACAAGGTTCACTAGAGGGACTGGAAAATTAAAGAATGATCAAAGGTGGTATGATAATTGAATTAAAGGGAAAATAATTAATTAAAATAAAATTAAATACTTTATTAAAATATCAAATGCATCCCCCTCAGAATCGGTCATATTTCATGATGATAATTAATGGTTAAGGTAGTTTCAAAACCATCCCAACTGCCACTATGGACTTTCCATAGTCATTGTATTGTCAAAAACTATAACCCAAGATAGATTATAATAGGGATTATTTACCATGCCCATGGTGTTTTCCCTCTATTTTCAAGACCATGATATAGTGATTTTATCATCCTTATATTGCATAAGAGATAACCAAATTTTCTACACCCAACACTACACACTCATTTTGAATTTCCAAGAATGAAGCTTCTGAAAAGATAACACTAATGCCAAAAAAGCCTCCAAAACTTCTTAATAATTTTTTCCCAATGTCAGGGCACACCCCAGCACCACCCAGAAAACCATCGATCACCTAACAACCAAAATAGAGTTCACTCTACCCACCACAATGGCATTGTTTCCCAAAATACCAATGAACACTCCCCTAGACTCTAGAACACCACCAATCCCCCTGTCAAATCCCTAGAGCCTCAAGAAAACCTAATAGAATATTTGAAAAGGTATGCACCATTCCACCATAAACTATTTAATGTATAATGGGGTTAGATGATATTTATATAGTAGATTAAAAATTATTAAATTGACTATTTATACTTGGTATGTTGTGGATTGATTTTTTTCCATTAATTTTTTATGAGACAGACTAATGGTTCAACCTAGGAAAAAAGAAATATGGATACAAAAAAACTAACAAGAAGAATCGATTCTTGGTGAGTTGGATATTGGGATTGAATTATATATTCAGTGATATTTCTATAAATTGATAATGTATTTAATTTAAGGATCCATTCCCATTTCTATGGTTTTATATTATTTCATGCAATGAAAAATATGTCACTGTCATTAATTGATTAATAATTTCAATATGGTAATGGATATAATCATGGGATGATGGCTATCATTATTTTCATGTTATTCAAATTGTGAACATATTCTTCATATGGATGTATTTTTTTAAAAAAAATCTCTTAAATTTTTTATGAAGTTGATATTTTAAATTCAATGGTAGAATGGTACGTACAACTTTTTTGCCATGATGGGTGAGGATTGTGGGCCCTGTTTATTATGTCTTGCAATCCATCGGCATGAGTTAATGAAAGGAATAATGAAATTAATGATTGTTTAAATATGGTAAATGATGTTGTTAGATTAATATAAATGATGCGAAATATTTATTATTGATTCTTCCTTATAACTTAAGGTTAATTGTGTTTTTAGTGATATTATTTCATGAAAACTATTTATTTTTATATTTTGTTATTATTGTGTGATATAATTTTTTTTGGGAGGGAAGATGTAGTTGATCCTATGTTTATGGACAATAGTGGCTCATAGTGGTAACATTTTTAATATTTCTTGAAATGTCTTGAGTTGGCAATATACACATAGGATATGGTATGTTTTTGTTATATTGTAGTGGAAGTGGTAATTGGTGAGAGGATGGGGTGGTTCATTCTGGGGTAGGTTTAGGGTATGTGGATAAATTGAGGCTAAAGCTTCCCATTTTAATTCTACAATTTTATAGATAATGGGTTAATGTTAGTTTGGGATGTAAATGAAATAGGAAGGCTATGGGTTTGATTTCACTAATGTTAAAATTTCCCTATTGGTTGGGAAGTGGTAGAAATGTGGTGATTTAATCAATTTTTTTCTACAAGTTTCTATTGTGTAGATGTTGATATGTAGAGAAGTGACGATGTTGATACATATGTATGGAATGGACGGGAATGATATACTTTGGGAGTTGTTTAATAATAACATCACTCAACATAACAAGGAGGTGATCCTACCAAATCATTACCAGTTTGAGTCGGAGAGCCCCAAAGTTGACAGGTTGAAACTAAGGTGAATATATTGATGTCTTAATGATGTTGATTAATGTCAATAGTTTTCATGGTGTTTTTGGTAATTATGGTAATTGAGGATACTAGTAGTGGTGATGGATATTGCAGTGTTGATTATGGGACTAGATGTTTTGGTGATGAGGTGTTTTGATGATGGTGTTTCTTGTGACTTTCATTCTTTCTAGCTTGTAGAGATGAATTTTTATTATGCTTGATTCCTTATATTGATATTTAGTCTATTTTTTACTTAGATAATTTCACTATTCCTTATTCATAAATATTTAATGCACATGTATATCATTCTAATAAGAGGTAATATTGTACAAATTAATACCAAGTTATCACCCCCACCAAAGCTTTATAGAATTAATATGATAGATTGATATAGTTGGGAGTTACTATACGGGTAGCCAGGGTAGTGAAAAGTTGTTTGGAATTACAATTTTTTTTATTTATTTCATATTTGAAATAATATTGTTTGCTATTGGAAAAAATTATACATTTCACATAACTAAAAGAGTTGTTTTATGGATTTTTATGTCTTTATTCATTGTAATCAATGGGGTAATGTCTCCCATTATATATTTTTTACATGATCTCAGTACCAGTCATCCTCATAGGGACTACTAGTGGTGAGGCATGACTCGCATTAAATATTTTCCATCATTAACACATCCAGAGGTGTACCTATAGTGGGAGGGGTCATTAAAATACTCAGACAACATGGTTGACAAAGTTAAATTATTATAAGATTTAATGTGTAGTCGAGTTAATTATTCAACCAAATTGGAATTACTATTTTCAAAAATGAGCGAGTCTCTATGACTATGTAGGATTACCTATAAGTCACCATTGTATATATAGAATTTTATGAATATTTTTGGAAGACATGTCATATAATAATATATCTTCCAAATAATTCATATAATGATGTCAAATATAGAAATATTAAAGGTGAATATATTGGTGTAAAATGGAAAACAACAATTATAAGAGTTATACGATTTACTACATCATTCATATAATATTAAATCATTGTATTTGAAAAAATATACATTATTTCATGACAACTCTATTAATCAAAAATAGACTATTATCGAGATAAAATATTACTTTCTAATTATTTATTTTTGAAATAATTTTTATCTTTGTATTCATATGATTAGATTCCATCATTATTTTCAAATTTTTTCCAATATGTGTTACATTGATAAATGAACTCTCAAAATATAGAGTTTTATCTTTCAATGTTGAAGGGTTGATGTTTTTTATAAAAAAAATTCTTGAATTTTTTATGTATTTATTACTTAATACCTAGAGTGTGAGATTCTTAAAATATATTTCAATCAATAATTATTTTCATGTCTTTTATGTTTATGTCCAGATTATTTATCTACTTTATCACATGAAATAGTTTGATTCATTAATGTTATAATTATTTATATTTAATTATTAACTTTATTAATTTATTTATTTTATGTTATTTGTGATTATATGATTACAATTACATAAAAGTAAGATAAAAAATTCCTTCATTTGAATATTTACAAAAGGTATGGGGAGGGGGATAAATACAATGAAAATCCTGCTCTAATGAAACAGGAAATAACATTGTATGACTCGAACTCGAAACCTCACCGAGACCCCGTAGAGCCGCTACCAACTGAGTTGGCCCTCTGGGGATACCTCGTTTTGAATAGTTAGTAGATAGATTTTTTTTATAATTTATATTCAACTAATTTTTTAAAAATTGAAATGATTTTTATTCATCATTTATCAAGTGTTAAATACTTTAGATTTTCCTAGAAATTTTTTAGTAATTAATATTTTTCATTAATGACAATTTATTTTATTTATTAAAAATTAATTTATTAAGAATAATGACATTACTATTTTAAAAAACATAGTTGTTTACTAAAATTATTTATTCCAAAATAGTTATATGTATTATAATTATTTATAAAGTGCTATTTCTTTATTTTAAAATTTTAATAGTTATGCTTGAATTTTTTAAATGATGTTTACAATGACCCAATATTTTCATACATAAAAGTCACATATTTTTAGATGAATTTTAAATATATTTCACAAATACATTCCTAAGGACCATAATGGTTTAGTATATTTGGAGACTTGGTAAAAATAGTCTAATTAAATGTATAGTATTAAAAAACACCCATAAATATCTTCCCCGTTTTTACCCTTCATTAACATACCCTACATAAAACCATTATTCATAACCTGGGGAAAAGAAACATAATCAATGGTGAGATAAAATGCTGAATATGGGTAAGAATGAGAGATACCATTATATGATCATATAAAATCATAAGGTAAGTATAAGGGTAAGAGATCAGGAACCTTTCTTACAAATTTTATACATAACCTCTCACAGATCATAAACATTAGTCATGGAACAAAACCTTATCATTCCAAAAGAAATTATTAAGAAGAGTGTGAAATAATCCTAATTCATGAACCATAAGACCATTAATTATAATTTTGGAATAAAAACTATTATATAAATCAATTCATTTTAAATCATTAAATAACAATACCATCAAATATAGTGGATCTGGCCTCATCACATATTTATCAATGTCTATCAAGCCCATTGTCCCAATTCCAATTGTGGATCAAGTCTGTAGACTTGTTTCCCATTATTAAATCAACATATATAAATTAATAACCAATTAATTAGAGGGAGATATTGGTCAAACCCCTCACATAATAAAAACCATACTTTTGATTCCAAATGATAAAAAAATCATTATATCAGCACCCATGAAATGTAATGGGTATTATAAATACTTCATCATGTCATAATTTAAATAAAAGGAATAGTTTTGATAAACATTTCATTGTTATAATAAAATATAGTTTAAAAGAAAAAAATGGTATCTTTAGATCATATACCTAGTAAATAATAATTATAATCAAATGGATTTATCTCATATGAAAAATTATGATGAAAAAACACATGGATAATTTCTTGAAGAAAATAATATTTTTCACATGGAAATTTATAATTAAAAACGATCATACATTTTTTTAAAAACATTTATTTTAAAATGAAATTTTGTTGTTATAAATGAATCATTAAATCATTGATCGATCATGATCTTTGAAAATACCGTTCATGTAATATATGTTTTTATAAAAATATTCCTCAAAAATATTCAATAAAAAACAAAATAACTTCATTCAGAAAATGACAAGAATATTCCATTTAAACAATTTATTAAAAATTAAAACATGGTAAAAATAATGTATAACATCATTGAATAAAAGAGACAAAATTATTCTAAAAAATTTAATGAAATGGGGATATGAAAAAAAATCAATCGAAGAGTGAAATAAAATCATTTTTTAATTTAATTTCATTTTGATCCCCTAATTATATAAATAGATTAAATTGAATTGGAAACATGTATTCTAAAGAAAAAAATATAAGAGAAAAATAAATTTGTTTCATGTGAAAAATATTGTGTGATTTCATCATTAGAAACATAATCTTAAATAATCATGGAAAATAATGATATCTTAAAATAAAACATTTACATCTTTGGTCACATTTGAATAGTATTACCCATGAATAAAAAAACCATATACGGATATTTATATCCCATTTTTTTATAATAATAAAAATATTCATTGATGTGCATTATATATACACCACAAAGAAGAAACATGTGGTGTATAATGCATGTGTCCCACCAAAATAAATGGGAGATGAATGTCTCTTACTTTCTTTTGTAAATATTGAACCATAATCCCAATGAAAGAATAAAATTGCATTAAACTCTAAATATCATGAAAATTATCCAACTAGTTATATGACATGTAAAATGTTCTTTATATACACCATATAAAAATATAATGGTTTATAACATAACATATGTCCCAAATAAGAAAATTTGTGATGAAATTCAATTAACACATTGATAAAGTTTTGAATATTAATCCCTTTTGAAGAATGAAATTAAATTAAGTATTAAATATCATTTAAATAAATATATTCCTCATATAACAAGTAAATGTTGAATTATATAGACCATAAAAATAATTGAGTGGTGAATATATCTTACGTATCCCAATAATAAATGAGTGACTTGATATCCCATACATGCTATGGTAACTTTTTAATCATAAGTACCGTGACAAAAGAACAAGAAATAAAACATTAATTATCATGAAATTAATGACATTATTGATATACCATATAATTGTTTCTGTATAAACTAACTATAATTGAAGAATGGTGCATAATATAACTTGTGTCTCAAAAATATACAATTTGAGGAAAAAATACCACACCATAAATATCAACTTCCATCACACATATTTGAAAATTATGTATAGTAAATATAGTTTTATTATGAATATATTCTATTACCATACTCATATATATCATTCCATATTTCATTTACTTGAAACATTTTATTACTCATTTATTTTTAATTTTCATTCTAAAATCATGTTTCTGATAATAACTTCATTATTTTCCACTTATGTTTTGGTATTGTATTTTTGGTCCTTTTAATTTGATCATGGTTCTATCATCATGTAATTTTTATAAATTTTATAAATAAAAAATATATTCCTTATATATATATTATTGTAATCCATAAAAGATATAGATAACAAATCAATTACACCATTCATGGAGAGAGTAGGCAGTACGTATGCATGAATGTTGTTTACATTTTCTTGATGAATGGAGACAATAATTTAAGGAAAATATAACCATTATATATTAATTATTATATCATATATATAATATATTTTCAATAAAGTTTCTTTATTACCTTCCATAAAAATTGTTTGTTAAAAATGAATCACATCGCTTCGTGATGCGGTAGTAATCCATTCACACGAGCGACGTGATCGTATTATAATAGAATAAAATATAATAAGTTATATGTGTATTATAATTCAATAGATATAATTATGTAATAATTATAACATTTTTGATTCATTATATCTATATGTGAGAGGAGGTAATGGAAAATAAATAACAACTGTTCGGGAAGTGGTAGTATGTAGTATACATGATTGACTGTTTCTTTTCCCACTTGATGGAACATGATATAGATGCATGTCATGAAATTATCATTATAAAATATTAGTATATGATATATTTTTATTAAATTATATCCACATGTTTTAATAATATTTTAATAGGGTATGAGAAGAAATAAAATAAAAAATCATAATTAAGGACTATATCTCTTCTTTAGAGAAACCCTTCAGTTTTACACATAAATCCCCATTAGCTGGGTATCCTAACAAAAGTAAATCCCCTAGTATAGGGGGAGGTAACTAAGGATATTTTTTAGTAAATGTATGAACTAAATGGGTTTTCAGGTGTAATGAGTAGATGATAAGTGGTACCCTTCCAAAAGTGGGGAAAGAACGCACATTGATTATTTGAAAAGAAACGTGTGTACCAAAATTTGTACGTGCAAAAGTCTCCAAAATGATTAATTATAAAATATTATGGTATATAAGGTCAAATATTTCTTGAATATAGTAATTTTACTTGGTTTTTCTCATTTATAACCATTATTGTTTTATCTTTACCCAAGGTAAAACCATTTTTACCTTATCTGTGGTAATTATGCTTTTTTGTTTTGAGATTCAATTTGACAAAAACATAATATGTAAATTTTATGTAATAATAATTATTCTGATTAAAAATATGGAATAAATTCTTCAAAATTCAATTCATATAATTTCCAAATTTTCATATAGAACTAAAATAGAAGTAACGATGAAAAAATGGTTTTCCGAAGAGAATATATTCATTATAATAGAATGTTTTCATTTCGTAATTCAATATGAAATTTATTCTAATAAGAAAAGTAAGATTAATAAAAATATAATTAAAACAATTTAACTTTTAAAACAATCTTAAAATTACAGGGATCTTTTTAATTACTTAAATGAAAATGAATTTTTTAATAAAAAATAATATTTTTTACTATTCATGAAAAAATTATTATTAGTAGAAAATTATAAAACAATTAACTGAAAGATAATTTTTTTAATTTAGATTGATTTTTTTTTCTATTTCGTAAAATAAATTTTCTAAAATTGGTAATTTTTTTAACTTTTTTATGAAAATAATCAATAATAATTATTTGAGGAAATAGTATTTTAGAAACATATAGTGATTTCACAAAAAATTAAGTACTTTTTTAAATAATATTTATATATAACCATTATACTAAATTTATAAAATTTTATCAACCCTATTTTTACCTACATGTTTGGTGGATAAGTTATAATGGTCATGTTTAAATAATAATACTAATAGTATATTTCGATTCATTGATACTCGGTCTTTCGTGTAACACTGGTTACTGAATAAACTAAATTGTTCAAAATTATTTTTTCTTAAAAAATAATGGTGTTACATTATACCCCTAGTAATGTGAATTTTACAAGAATAATTCTTCACCATGATATAAATAAAAAAGGATAATATACTTTCTCATATCCTCATGTTCCCATATAGAGTCCAAAACATTTTGGTTTTACCACCATACATTGACCAGGTGAGTGGCCTTGTTTCGTAAACATTATCTCTATGGTCTAGAATCTCAAATGGATTTTCCACATAATAATGATATTTATCTAGTGTTATAAACTCTAATTTCATTATATTTTAAGGTTTAGGTATGAAATTCCTTAGCAGAGTTACATGGAACACATTATGAACATGAGAGAAATTCATTGGAATCACCATGAAATAAGAGGCCAAATATAATCAACCAAAACCATCAAAGTGTCAAATTTACATAAGGATTATATTTCCACTCCCAACAAATATCATTAGCTTCTCCAATATAAAAATTCAAAAATTCACCTTCTCAACAACTTTAATCATATATCTACTTTGATCTATCATGATGTGTTGTTGTATGAATCTATCATTCTCTAACATTTCTTTTACTAGATATGGTCTTAATTTAATTATTTCTCCAATATTATCCAAGTATTTTTTAGTTCAACACTTCTTTACTTATTCTTCTTTAAGAATCCATATAAATGGTTGAGGGAAATATATTGTAGTAAGAAAAATTGACTAGATGAATGTATTGATCAAACCAGATTTAGAATACATAAAAACAGATCTCAACACATCCTTTAGGGTTTGATTTTTTCTCTTATACTTGCCTTCTGTGTTAGGATGATATTTAGTGAAAAATCATAACACCCGATTTTGAGCCTCCTGGATACTTCTCAATAACATGGATTTAAAACTCAAATCCCTATCAGTTAAAATATTACATGGTAATCCATGAAAATGTACCATTTATTTAATGTATATCCTTGTAATACAATTCTGAGTGAAATCATCTCATATAGTGACGATGTGTGCAAACATTGGAATGTGATAAACTATATTCCATATAGAATTTTTCTCTTTAGTTTTTTTGGGGAGTTTAATGAAAAAATGAATACATATATTTTTTCACATCCATTCTGGGTTGGGTAATGGTTATAATATATTATTCAACTTTATTCTCTAATTCATAACTTTCATTCGTACTATCCACTGAGATACATATTCTACAATATCTATATTCATACCATCACACCATAAATAATATTTCATATCTATATAAAACATTATATTTCCAAGATGAATTGAAAATAATGAACTATGATCCTCCCCTAATAGATCATTATTCAAATCTAATATGGATGGATAACATACACAATTACCTATCCTTATAATTAAATTATAATTAAGGTGAAACTTAGGGGAATTTATAACCTTAACCTAAAACTTTATATCTTATTTTTGTGTCTCTTTAATCTTTACATGGATAAGTGGATGATTTTTTTAGAGAGATAAGATCTCTTCCATTCTATAGTGATTTCAAGATATAGACTTTGAAAATCCATAAATATTTAATCTTTTTTTACCACCATAAAATATAAGATAGAAAATTTTTTTTTATGAAAACAATAGACCTCCTTGTGATCTTTCCTATAGTGATAATGCATTGAGAAATTATAGTATTAAATATATCCCAACCAACTTTCTGGGAACATATTCAAGTATAAATCTTTGAATATATACTTAAAACATCAATGATAAATATTTGCATCACACCTTTTATCATAAATTGAATTCTACCATTTAATTAATGAAAAAAGTTCTACCGATAACCCTAAATAATGATTTGGTTATTTTTATCATAAACCCTAAATTACCATGAGGTATTATCTATAAAAAAATCATTTTTATAGCCAATGGTTATCTAAATTATAAATCATATGTTCCCAAAACAAAAATAATACTTACATTTCATATAATATATTGAAAAATGTCATACTAACTAAGAAATAATGTACTCAAATAGTAGGTGATTCAACTATATCACCCTTCAGTTGTGGGTTCAAGCCCTATGGCCATTAAAAATGTGACTTGTTGTCCTTTTTACAAAATCTATATAATTACTATCATGTCCCATGAAATATGATAAACATTGATCAAAATAACATTATTCATTACAGGTTATATACCCCTATATGTTTATCAACACCTTTATATTTATGAAAGGATTATTCATCTTAAAATATTAGTTCATGTGGAACATAAGATTTATATATAACATATTCTAATAAAACATCTCCAAATGTTTCCTTAATCAGATTTAAATTCCAATCCATTTAATCCTAAAAAAGGATTTATAAGCCATTTAGCTTAGGATTAAACATAAAATAAAAAATCCATTATGGTAAACAAAAATATAACAGTAATTATTCCTGATGATATATATGATTTTATAATTCATATAATCCATATATGTTTTATGATTATTATAACAAAAATATCATTGGTAAAATGAATTATTAACATACTTTTTGAGTACAAATACATGAATATATAAAACCATTTACATCAATGATTTTGTATAACATAGTTCCTTCCCTAGTTTTATGGGTAACCATTATTTTATGGAATCGACTAAGATAATTCCCATGATCCTCCATTATAAGGAATAAAATTCATTGGAAATTAATTACTCTATGACCTTAATTTGTACACAAGACACATCTTATCCTTTATTTTAGAAATTATTGTAGGTGATTCTTCCCACCATCTTGAAATTTAAGAAGACAAATATTCTTTTCTCTAGGTTTATTACCTCCCTATTGTTCACAAAAGTCTATATTCCTCATATTATACTCATTACGAACCTCACAATATTTCACATTAGTTATAATATATCTTGATATTAGATCTGGAATGCAAAAATATCATTATCTAATGTCTTCATCCTATTTAGTTTATCATAATAAAAAAATTATCCTCCACATTTAGTGTCAACATGATTACTCCTTGTTCTATCAATTTACTAAAACCAAAAGGAATAGTACGATAAATATTAATCATATTGTAAAACACATAATCAGAAAAAGAAACCCTGGATTGATTATTTATGTCATGACACTTTCCAATCAATCTATGACACCTTAGGGTTAACCTCAGACACTCATGGCCATTATATATTCAAATATTTCAGGTTGGTCTATAATTATAATGTTAATTATCCAATTTATATCCCCTATGACTGTCAAAAAAGGAGTGTTATAAGTCTCATTATCTTGTTCAAGGAAATTCTAAAGTCAAGACTGAAGTGCCTTTTTTTGAATTACAACCACTAGGTACATCAGTTCCAAAATACCGCATCCATTTGTATTATCAAGACAAGTATTAATTTCTAGGGAACTAACAAAACCACTTCCTTATAAAAAATTTAGGATGATATACATTATATAGTCTTATCTTAAGGGTTCTCAATACATTTTGTCATCCTAGATTCCAATGGTCAAATTCCTACTATAATGAACCTATATTTTCATAGATAAATGCCATGATTTTCATATATAAATAACAAACATTTTTTAAAATAATATTAAATTAATTCCCTAAATACACACTATAGGAATATAACAGTTTATTGTAATTTAATAATAGGTTCTCATTATTCTTTATTTGATGGATGATCTTTAACATATCCCATAAGGATCACCCCCTTTTATAATCTTCATAAAAATACCCTATATAATACCTTATATCCTAACCCGATGAATGAAAAAATAAGAAAGGGTGATATTAGATTATTAGAAAGTGTATTCAGGGGAGATGTCAATATATGATCATATGAAATCATAAGATATGATTATGTTGCATGAACATAACCTAAATTTTCTACATCCAACCTATCATATATCATAATCATGAGTCATGGAATAAATCATTATCATTCCAAAACAAAAGTATCATAAGAGTTTTAAATCATCATAATTCATGAACTATATGTTATTTTTATAAAATTGTGACACCAAAATTGGTATATTAACCATAGTATTTTTCAAGGATGCCTACTAAGACCATCAAACATTGAGGATCAAGACTCCTCACCTTTTTCACAATGTTTATCAAGCCCATTGACATGTTTCTCATTATAGATCAACCCTATAAACCTGTTTCCCTTTGTTATCTCATGAGTTATAAAATATCACCCAATGAATTGGAAGTGAATATAAGTCCTACAAAATAAATAATTAAAATAATATATAGGTGTCCACCAATATAATAAATAATTCATTATATCAAAAAACATGAAAATAAATGGGTTTCATTAACATTTCATTATATAATATCATGTGGAAAAGGAATGTGTTCATAAAAAATAATTCATCATAATCCGACCCAATTAGAATAAAGAATATTAATTTTATCATTTGATTGTATACGCATTAAAGAATAAATAACAATAATGGTGTTCATGTGATATAGAAAATGATTCTGTAAGATCACATGGAAATTTTCATGGGGAAAATTAACTTTCCACATTGAAAATCACATTTTAATACCAATTAATATAAAAAAATTCATTTATATGAAAATATCCATTGGTTCATATAATGTAATATTTATATAATTATTTGGTTATGATAGAATAATATATCATTCTTGTCATACATGTTTAACAACAATGATTTCATTCACATTTTCGGTAAAAAGGTGAAAGAACCTCAAATGAAAAAAATAAGAATAATTTTAAACCATTTATTATAAATTAAAATAAGGGTAAATAGTAACCAAAAACATTATATAATATTTAAAACGTTCTTTAAAAAAATTAGAAAATATGGGCAGGTATGAAAAATCATTTTCGATTGAGGAGAGAAATAATGTTAATTTTTCTATTAAAAATATTTTTGATATCATGAGTACAAAAAGAGGTTAAATTGAAGGAATTTTTTATTTCTAAATATATAAATTGGGTATAATAAATAGAAATAATTTCATGATATATAGATCATAAAATTTTATTAGTGGAAACTAAATCATAAAAAATCCCAATAAACAATGTGATTGTAATAGTAAACTTTTCCCACATTTGTACATTTTGAATCATAACCCCAATGAAGGAAATGACCTTATATGGATATTTAAATAGAGTGATTTCAATGACAATAATCATGAAATAAATTCATAGCCATTTTGTATCCACTAAATAAATTAAAAATGATTTCGTAAGGCATGTTTTCTATATAAATAAAAGTAGGAATGAATTATCTAACCAACATTGGTAATGTTGGAATCATAAGCCCCATGAAATAATAAAATTAAATTAATTATTAAATATAACTTAAAAAATAAATTTAATAAATAAAATTTCAAAGGGTTTGTATATACGCCTCCTAAATATTTATAAGTTCATAACATAACATATGTCCTAAAAAGGACTCTTTATGATAAATTCTCTTTGCCTATTCGTTATCTTTTGAATTTTAACATCCATTTAAGAATAAAATTTAATGGATCATTAAATATATTATAGATAAATAAATTCATGTAATGATTTTTTATTGGATTAGTATATAAACCACACAAAATGAACGAGTGGTGAATATGACATATGTCTCTTAGAATAAAAAGAGAGACTAGAAATCCAATACATGCTTTTATAACATTTGGATTATATGAAGCATAAATGAACACCGCTAATTTAAATGATAAATACAATGATAGAATTTAAATTCATGATATAAAATATCAATTAGGTGGTATATAAACTTCATTAAATAATATAGGTTCTTAACATAACATATCTCCCAAAGAATTTAATTTGAGGAGAATATCCCAAAAAATAAGTCTCAATATCCTTCATACACATTAGATCATCATTTATAATAAATATGAAATTTTAATAAATCTATTATAGAATCATAAACATATATATAATACCATATATTATTTAATTACAAACGTGTTTAACATTTTGTTAACAATATCTTAGCTAAAATATGATTTTGAGAAATAACTACTTTATTTTCCATAGCTTATTGTGTTTTTTATTTTCAGTATTTTTACATTTATCATGGTTAAATTATTTTAAAAAAACTTAAAATATATAAAAATATAATATTTATAAATTATTAATGCACTTTTAGTAATTTTTAAAACATGGAGATAGAAAATGAATTCAATGTTCATTGAGACGATAGGTTGTACATATGCATTAATGCAATATAAATTTTCTCATCATATAGAATGAATGGAATTTAAATTATATTTCACATTTATATTTTAATTATTATATCATATATATCACATATATTCATTAAATAAAACCTTATGAAATTCCATGTAAATGTTAATTGAAAAATGAATCACATCGTCTCGTTTGGTGGTAGTCTTCCAGAAACCCCAGTGACGTTATCATACACCCACCAAATGGAAAGTAATAATATATATGAGATATTATAATTCCATATGTATAAATATTTCATAAATATATTATGAATAAAAAAACCAATCATTATATCCATTCAGGAGGGGGAGGTGATGGAAAATGAACTATATCAGTTTGTAAGGTTGTAGTCCACTGTACACAAAATCGACTATTTCATTTACCTCTTGATAGAAGATGAAATTGATGTAAGTCATTACATTAACATAATAACACATAATTATATATTATTTTATGATTTTATTTTATCATCATGGTTATATAATATTTTATGGTCTTACAAAAATAAAAAAAATAAAAATGCATAATTAAGGACTACGCTTCTTGGAGGAACCCCTTTAGGTTTACTCATAAATAATTTATATGAATGTTTCCTAATAAAAATTAAATTTTTAATAAAGTGGAGAGGGAATTAATTAAAATATAGGTTCAGTTATTTTCTAAACCAAATGGTTTTATATGTTGTATGAGTAAAGGAGAGGGGGTTCCCTTTTATAGGTTGGGGGAAAAGAAACTTATAGAAATTTTGAAAATAAAAAATTGTACCCACATTTTCCAATTAAAAAAAGTCTAAAAAATACCCTAATATATAACTTTAGAATAAATATGCTATAAATATTGGTATCTAGTATGAAATAAAAAAAACTGAGACATTTGGAACCCTTATCAACTTTGTTTGACCCCAAGTAATCTTGTGTTTACCCTAACCACAATAATTATTTTTTAAAGTTTTTTCAATTAATTTTGACAAAAAATTAATTTTACCTATTATATTAATTATTATTATTATTATTAAAAATATGGAATCTCTTTTTCCATTTTCCATATACCTCTTTGGTGACTTTCAATAATAAATTAAACCAACAATCAAAGTGGGAAAGTGGTTATCCATAGAGAAAATTTTTTTAAATATAGATTTTTTTGTATCAAAATTCAAAATAAAATTTAGTAAAATTACCAAAACTGGGATAATAAATAAATAATTTTTGAATTTTTTCTTTTCATACACTCGAACAATAACATGGACCTTTTATATTTTTAATGTGAAATAATGTTTTTAATAAAAATCAGTTTTTTACTATTAATTAAAAAATTAATCAATGGAGACAGTTCTCAAAAATTCACGAAATAATAATTTACAAATTTAGATTCAAAAAATGTTTTCTTAAATAAATTTTCAAGATGTATAAAAATTAATTTTATTATTTTTTTCCAAAAAAAAATAAATATATTTTTTTCTCAGAAAATTGTATTTTTGAAACATATAAACATTTTTAAAAAAATTATGAACCATTTTTCAATATGTTATCTTTATATAAGACCATTTTACATTATTTTAAAATTTTCTTATTCCTATAAATACTATACTTTTAATGGATAAGTTATAAATGTCAGGTTGAAATAATTATATGAATAGTATATTATGGTTTTTTATAAATCGATGTTACATGTAAGGAAAGTTGTCAAAGAAATTACATTATTAGAAACAAATATTTCCTAAAAATTTAGGGTATTTCAATGTTAATGTTATATTATTTTATTTTTTGGTTATCATTTATTCAAATTATTGTTTTATAATGGTTATGTTTGACAAGAAAAATTTTTCATGTATAATTTAATGTACCATTGAGTTATCATTTTTTATTTAAAAATATTTGAATTTTTGATAGTTTGACAGTGTAAAATCTGAAGTAATTTACTGTTTTAACATTTTCATTATTATTATGTCCATTAAATATGATTTTATATACTCCCTCACAAACATGACCCCATACGAACATATTTATTTTTGAGTGAATTGTCTTTATTTTGGTTATTTTCCCCAATTACTTTCTTAGATTCTTAATCGAGGTTGTATTAATATAATTACACAAGAATGATTGAGTATATCATTTTATAAAGTTGTTTATTTTATTTCAATACATACACCCTCATAACAACATTTGTATCATTCATTTTCCCATGGATCCATGAAAAATCTTTATTGGTAGATAAAAAATATTTGTTCACCAAAAATCAAAATCAACTTTATCACTAAGCTATTGAATTTTTTTAACTTACATTAGAGAGTCAATAGTTACAATTATTTTTTGAATCATTTGATTGTAGATTTAAATGAAATATGAATGGGAATGGGGTAAGTTTTATTTTCATGGGTATGGTAGGTAATGTTTTATTCTTCTTTAGTCTCTTTTATATTCATGAGTTTTATTGTTCACTCTATTCTAATCTTTAATAACCCTCAATTTATTTTCTTCATTTATTCTCTCTATAGTCTTTATTCCTTCTAGCTATTAATTTTGGTAATATCTATAAATATTTTTTTAAAAAAATGTTAATTTTTAATATTGGTTGACAGTACATTTCTAAATGATTGATTTCATATTGATGTTAAATTACATAGTCTCTATTACGTAAATAATATAGATTACTTTTAAAATTATTTTAAAAAAAATAAATATCAAAATGTAAAAACATACTATATTTAATAAGTCACTTAAAATATTTCAATATTAATTATAAAAAAACCAAAATAATAATATATACCTTTGATCAATTATTTTTAACTTTTACTTGTTCACTCGAGACATTCTTGTGTCATTCATCACTTATCTTCATTTTTCTTCATTGTGTAAATATTGTGTGATTTTAAATCCTATTCGGTCAAATGTTTTGTTTTATATTACTTTGTACACAATTAACAATTAAAAATACAATTAATAGTCATATTAAGAGTATAATATATTCTATGTGGTGAAAATATTGGGATCCTTTTAAGTAAAATGAGTAATGTAACTAATGAATGATTCAGGGAAAATTTAGTTATTTCTTTCAATTTTTTATTCTACGTTGTAGATTCAGAGATATTTGCGAGAATTCATATCATTGGATTTTGAAATTAGTAACAAAATTATTTAATTTATTCAATAACATATAATGAGTGATATTTATATAGTATACATTTTTATGGGATCGAATTTTCAAAATAATATGCATTGTTGACATAAGTGAACATGTTGAAAGTTTAATTATCTTGAATTAATAATTGTTTTTAGATTTATTTATTTTATTACTCCACTTTATAATTTCATCATGGTCTCCCTTAAATGACTGTGTAAGGAGGAGTCAATGGTTACCATTTATTTTTTATTTTTTATTTTTTTTATTTAAATTTTATATTTTATTTATATACTTAATAGTGTAATTAATGTAATAAATATTTTATATTTATATGCCTGAATTAATAAATTTAAATTTATTTCTAGTAGTTTCATTAGTTAATTATACCAATTTATTGTGGATTAGAATTTTTTAACTAAATTTATATAAATAATTTATTTCATTAATTATTATATTAAAATTTACACAAATAATTAGTCAATATAGTAATAAATTATGTCTATTTTACTAGTATCCATTATTACAAATGTAATTTTATGTTTAATTCAATTTAATACAATATTTAGAAGTATATTTTCAATATAATACATCCATTATAGGGAATATTTTAATATTACATAGTTTGTTTGATATATTGTTTAATAATAAATTGGTATTTTAAAATAAATTAACTATTAAATATTCAAATATTAATTTTATTTTAAACAAATGTGATTAATTTAATTCTTTGTATTTTATTTTTATTTTTTTTATTTCGTTTCTATTATGAAAATTTTGGTTTAATGTCACATAACATGTTTTAATTTCATATCGATATTTCATAAATAGATTCATTTCATAAAAATTATTAAGTTTGTGTAATTTTATGTTAGTATTACCAAAAAAATTTGTTTTTTATTGCATAATTGATTGAATTATTTTTACAGGACCTATAAATGTTATTTCCCAAGACTAACACTAAAATTGTATCCCTTTATTGAAAAGGAAGATACAATTATTCTTGGATTTGAAGATGTTATTTTCACAGCCATTTTTAGAAATTTATGAATGAAATGGTTTTGTAACTAATGATGTTGAACTATATGGCGATAGGGCACAAAAATATCACGATCTACAATGACCCAACATTGATAGTATAATTTTTTTAGAGTTTTGGAAACGAATATAGATGACTTGGGAATACGTCCATGTTCAACAGGATATCCAACAAGAGTAAATTCATTCAAAGAGTAATTGGTGTTGTCATTGATGGAGTGGAAGTCAATCACAAAGATCTTATAGTGGTGGAACCAATGGAACTGAATGACAATAATTATGTTTTCATAAAAAAGGATATTTAGGGTTACTTGTAACATATGTATAATTATTATGAATTGATTCTTTTGTTTCTAGGTTTCATGTTATTTAAGGTTCTTATAATCCATAAGGATTCCCTCATACCTTTTTCATCTTAATAAAGATGTTTCATATGTACTCAATCTTTTTAGGGAATTTATAAAAAAAATAAATTCATTATAGTGGTCATTCATTTTTTTCATTTTTTATTTCATGGATGACTATGTTTCATAATGTTTTTTGGCTCATTTAAATAATACAACTAATCAATTGGGTTCATAGTCTTATTAGTTTTTGATTCATTTCTATATTGTGTATTTCTATTTTTGTAGTTTTCAATATTGTTAAGTATTTGATGTTATAAAGGGTTGCTTATGAATTGGTTAGTTATGACCCATTATGTGGTATTAGTGCTTGGTAACAAATTTCGGTAAATCCAGTACCATTGCTGGTGTTCAGATCATTGAGTTGGGTATTTCTCTAATTTTTTTATTATTAATGGATTTTGATATATGTGTTTTCAATTTAGTGTAAGTTATATATTTTAGGAAAGATGTTGAGAAAATTTATGTTCTGGATTGAAATGTTTGATGAGTTAAATTTATGATTATGGAGGATATAATTTAAAAATGATGAAACCACATGGTTGAATGTTGGGATTGTAAACAATACCGGTTGAATTTATTAACATTGAATGTTTGTTGGAATTATAATATGTATATATTAGATATACTTGTAAGAAGTTAAATTATTTACCATGCATGTGAACCAAATTTGGTGAACAATTCATTAAATAATACAACAAATATATAGCTTGTTTATTCTTAAATAATAATGTTATTGAAGAAGACGGATAATTAATGGAGTTATTCAAAAAAAGGATGTATTTTGGTAAATATTGAGAATCACATTGTATAAATTTATCTTATACTATGAAGGGTAGTTTCTAAGATTAAAATAAATTCTCAATAATGTGTTATATTAAATTGACATTGTGGTGAAAAGATACTGGAGTTCGGTGGATGGTCTGGTTGTGAAAAAAACAATTTATACTATAATATATTCTATGCGAAATTAAACATTAAATTATGGAATGATATTTCACTATAAATATGAATTCCCTAACACAATAGGCATCTTGTATGAATAATCTTTATGTTTCTAAAATTTATATCAAAATAAATCAGTTGTTAGGTGATGTTAGATTATGATTCTGGATAAGTAATTTCTCCTTAGAGATGATAACCACACTACAATTTATTTCTTCAATGATTAAAAATATGGAAAATTAATGATTGTGGTGTGTGTCCATAATATAGTAATAAAGTATGAGATACTGTTTCAACCCTAAAATATAATGGATGATAATAATGTTGTTTTATAACATGAATCATAAATAAATTTATTGAATGTTGCGAAGGATTATTACTTTACATTATAGTGGGTTTGTGGAGAACATGTTTTGAGTAGGATTATATAATTTTCTATTAGTTATGTAATAATGTATTTTCATGATAAATAAAAGTGTCATTCTACAATTATTTCAATTTCAAATGTCATTTAAGAAGATGTGGAATATAATTCTACGATCTTATTAATTGTTTTAAATGAGATAGTTTATAGATTTTTTTATTGAGAATTGAATAAAATCATGGTACAGAATAATACATCACACCATATTATGGATAAGGATTATCTAGATCACATTATATTATAGGTTATCATGTTTTGATCGAAATATTTTGATAATATATTGAATATTTAGACTGAAATTAAAAATAAAGTGATTTATCATGTCATATGTGAAGTTGAATTTACAAAAAAGGATTTATTTGACCAAATTTTATCTTGTTGTATACATATAATGATCATGGTTAATTTCATCAAGAATAATCCATACCAACCACTGATAGAATGTATTAGAGCATTGAAAGTTTAGAAGAACAACTCATGAATGTTTTATAAAGGTATAACAATATTGAATATCTAGCTTCCACATAATATAGCAGATATTTGATAGTAAATCAAATTATCTATAGTAAAAATGTGGGTGGACCAAACAATAAATTATATATATCGTAACACAATGAAATTCACAAAGAATAAGATATACAAAAAAATTTATATCTAGCTAATCATAGAGTTCATGACAGCTTGCACGAAGTATAATTAGAGCATTGAATTTTTTTTCATCTAGTAAAGTGATTCACTTTTGTGAAGAAATTAAAAATATAAATAATTGAATATCATATTGGTAATTCTCTCTCATATGTTTATTATGAAATACATAGACATGGACCTTCATATCAAGGATTTTATCTCATCCTATTTTGGAGGATAAGAGTGAAATGTGGGGGATGTTAGTAGAGTATCTATTATGGAGTCGAATATATAAGGGGAATTAGAACCCTATATTGATATGGAATATACCATCATGTATATAATCAATTAAAGATAACCTTATGTCTAAAAATAGACATTTGATTCCCCAAAATATTTTTTAGAAGAGAGTAAGGGGGACTATACATTGAATTGATAATGAGTCTTCCCTAACCCTTTTATGGGCATTGCAACATGACATAGAGTTATCTTGACAAAAACTCTTTTATCCACAAAATATTGAATGATAGTGCATTTTGGTACACTAACACCTTACTATTCATAATATCCATGTATTTTCCCACAGTTTTAAATTGTGTAAAATCCATCTATGAATTTTCTAAACTATTATACAATTTCTTTTATCATTGGGTGTGATAAATTATAAGAAAAAATGACATTGATCGTGTTCTCTAAAGAAACCTAGGCTTCCATAAAATGATATGACATAATTTAAAATTAATATTCATTATATATCACAAATACATTCCATATGATCATAACGATTTTTGGTCTTTGGAAACATAGAATTAGTGAATATTAGTCCATATGTAAACTATATTATCGCAAAAAAATGATTATATCTAGAACCCCTCTTATGCATGTCATACTTAATACCATTATTTCTAATATGGTAAAATGAAATATAAGAAATGTTGAGATCATATTAATCGTAAGGTTAAAAAAGATATATATCAACATAACATGACCATAAGGGTATGCGAACATGATAAAACCATCCAAACACTATTCATTGTATGTCATAGATCATAAACACGAGTCATGGAATAAATCATGGATTTTAATTATACATAAATAATAAATAAATAAACACAATCCATGCGATCATTACATTGAAAAAATACATAGAATTATATAATAAAAATTTTCTTCAAACATTATGAACATGTAAAAATATAGCTAGGTCCAATTATTATGATAAAGGCCCCAAATATGGACCTCACATAAAATTATGGACAATAAATATGTTTCACAAATGAAAATAGGAAAAAAAAATTAGGTCAATATGTAATCCTTACCGAAATGAATGCAAGCCCACGCATAACATTTTGAACATGAAATCAAGTTCACACATTACATAATTAACTCATTAGTTACCCAAAATTACCCATTGCATTTGAGTCAAGAATAAGTCCCACCACTCACATAATAAAAGTCATAAATATGTGTGCCATGATATCATAAAAAATCATCATATAGTAACACATGAAAATTAATTGGATTCATAAACATTTCATCATACAAAAACCTAGGAAAAATAATTATGTACCATAAACATCTTTTCATTTAATAAAAACATTACCCGTGAAAAAGCCAAAATGATTCATAAAAATAGAATCCATTTAAATAAATAATAAGAATGTAATTTTTTCATTACCTAATAAATACATTCTAAAATCAAGGGATTTCCATTTCTATGAAAATTGATTTTAAAAGACGAGTTGGAAAATTTATTAATGAAAAAATTCATTTCACTTTGAAAATAACCTTTCTAAAATTAAAATTTCATGGATAATTATAAATATATTTT
Organism: Viscum album; assembly: GCA_963277665.1. Classification (NCBI taxonomy): domain Eukaryota; kingdom Viridiplantae; phylum Streptophyta; class Magnoliopsida; order Santalales; family Viscaceae; genus Viscum; species Viscum album. The sequence continues at coordinate 194,059,629 of OY728126.1, forward strand.
TCTATGAAGATAAAAATAATGTCTGTTAAATTAATTTTTAAAACATTGTGTGGTCATGATGGTGGAAAATAATATTCATGTTATACCTGTTAAAACCATGACTTATTTGACATTTTCGTTAAATGAAAACATACCTTATTTGGAAAAAGGAATGATGTTTCCTTTAAAAAGATAAAACTTCATATATGTGTAAAAATGAAATTAATCAATAATTTTATATAAAATAATGAAATTATTTTATTTTATTTATAAAACAAGGTCATGGATGAAAAAGGATTTTCAACTGAATTATGAAATAATGTTGATTTTTTAATAAAAAAATATCCTTTTTGACTCTTCAAAAAATAAAGGGGGAATTAAGGGAAATCATTTATTCTCATGTAATAAATAGATAATGTAAAAATTCATTAGTTTATTAAGGAAAATATAATATTATATCATCACCACAAACATAATCACAAACAATCTTGATAAGTAATGAGATTGAAAAAGACAACATTATCCACATTTTTCATGCTTGAATTGTAGGACCCGTGAAAGAAATAAAATTAAATGGTTTTTTAAATACCCATGAAATTCATATAATTCTTTATAATTTACATTATTTGGAAGAATACACACCCCAAAAATCAAAAGGTGGTGAATATGGAGTGTGTCCTATAGTAATAAAAGTGATACAAAAATCCTTGTATATGCTTCTGTAACCTTTGAATAAAATTCCCATGGAAGAATACATTTTAATGAAACATTTTTTTTCTTTTGAATAAATAAATTTCTGATATATCCAGTCAAATGGTCAGTATATAAAATTCATCAGATTATACAGGTTCATAACATAACATATGCACCAAATAATGCAATTTTTGGAAAAAATTACAAACCTTTGGTGTGATTTTTTTTAAAGTTAAAAATTCATGTAAGATAAACATATGTTTATTATAAATATATTAAAATAAATAATATTATTTATCTTAAAATGTATTATTTTTTTAATACATTTTATTACAGGTTAATTAAAAATTCTTTGTTAAAATCATTTTTTGGGTAATAACTGCTTCATTTGTAATGTGTGTATTGGTTTTTTATTTTTTAATATTTATATAATTATCCTAGTAGAAGCTAGGGATATTTTATTTTAATAAATAGTACATAAATTTATGGGGTAAGGGAAGAATTAAAATGATGTATGTTAGTGAAGGCAATCATATTCACTTATAAAACCCTTTATTACATCTCTTATTAAGGAACTAAAGGTTTGTATTTTGGGATGGCCATTAAAACTATAACAAATATATATATTTTTTGGAATGATTTTGGTAGGTATTGTTGTATAAATTATCCTCAGAGGTATGAATAAGTGAGGGGTTGACATGTCCTTTTATAATTGATGAGGACTGGTATTTTTTTAAATACACAAAACTATTCTATAATAAGCACTCACACTAAAAAAATGGAAAAAAATTAAATTCATTTATTATAGTGATAATACGTCCAAGTAAAACCTTCTTCAAATAAAAAATTGGTTTAAATATGTCTTTTATTATCTTCTATGTTTCCTTACATTTAATATATTAATTTTCATAATGGTAAAACCCCATTTTATTTGGGTATTTGATAGGTTAAAAATACAAATAAAATGATAATTAATAAAACATTTCTACCAAGAAGTTATTAATATGAAAATGGATTTATTTAATAAATAACCTATATAATTGGAAAATTAATTTTTACATAAGCACATGAAATGTGCAGAACCCTATATACCATTTACCCTTATCAAGAAGTTTTTACTATTTTGAGGTAAATATAATTGGAATAAAAGGACCATTGTCCCATCAATGGAATATGGTTGATATTTTAATAATTAAACAAATATTTTTTATAGTATATTAATTTTTTAATATTTAATAAGTTTTCATTTTCTAAAAAATAATGTTAATGTCTAACATTGCAGATAATTTATTTTCAAATTAATATTATCAAGAAAAAAGAGGAATTAAAATATATAATTTTCAATAATACCTTTAATGTTATATATACATTACAAATCATTAGAGAAAATAATTTGTTCAACTTATATTATTTTTAGTATCATTTATTTAATTTTATTTATTTATTATTTAATAAAGTCATTTATGTTTCATAAGAATTTAAATAAATTATATAATTACCAAAAATTAAATATAAATTAACCTCATGAAAATAATTTCATTATTCTCAAAATTATCATCCATATTCATTCACATATTTCCTTTTTCGCTATGTGAAGTCATAATAGAACATTAATATAAAAAGGATGACATGTTTTATTTTTTTACTTAAATTATTCTATTAGTCACATTCATGGAAAAGATTCCCAGAAGAACATAATAATTAGTTTATATGGGTCTAAATATTCACAAGTAATAGTAATTATAAAATTATCATTCATTTTAACCCATATCATTTTAGTTTAACCCCTTTAGACCCATTATAACCTTAAAAGTGGTAATTAATTTTGCTATTTATACAATTAATTTTGCAAAAAAATTCAGATGACATTATTATAAAATATTAATATTCATTATTTCAATTATAGATTATATTTTTCATGATTCAATTCATATAAGAGAAAATTTTCATTTAATACTAACCCCTTAGATGTGATGAAAAAATAATTTTACAAAGGGAAAACATTCATAAGTATATATAATTTTAGTATGAAAATTCAAAATGATATTGATCCAAATGATCTCAATTTGATTAATCAAGTATATAATTGATAAAATTTTGTTTTAATACACATTTAAACATAACATAACTTATTAAATTATTTAACCGATAATAAATTTCTTTATAAAAATCATTATTTTCCACTATTCATAGAAAAATAATATTTTTAATAAAACTCCAAAAAATTCACCATAATCTAATTTTTAAATTTTGCTAGAAAAACTGAGGCTAATTTCGAAAAAAAATTATTATGATTTTAATAAAATTATTAAAAATAAAATTTTATGGAATTTTTATTTTTTGATGGATATAAAGAATTTATTAAAAATTATTAATTATTTAATAAGATATTTTAGTCACCTAAAACACATATAATTAATATAATTTTTTTTGGTTTTCCAATTCAAACCAAAAAAATTTAAGAGCTAATTTATAATAGTCATGTTTAAATACTAATGTTAACAATATATTGTGATCTAATAAAACCCGGTCTTACATGTAACAGAAGATATCAATGAAATTAAATATATTTAAAGAAAAATTCATAAAATAATGTGGTGTTATATTCTACCACCTTATATAAATTTGTTCCACACAATTTAATCATGATCTCAAAAATCATGGTCTTTAGTTTTTAAAATAACATTATTGAAATCCAAAATCATAATAAAGGTTAAAAACATTTCTAGTTAAGAGTAAAAGGGATGTATAAAGTCCATCTATAATAACAGAAAAACTAGGATTTTAAGTGGAAAACATTAGTGGGAAGTGAAAATATGTTAATGGAGTAGGAAAAAATGACAATGGACTAATAGAGAGTGATATAAAACATGATCATGATAATTTTTATAACCAAAAAACCAAAAATCCATAATTATTTAAAAGAAAACTGATTCAATAAAAATGAATTTATGATTATAAAATGATTTTTCTTAATATAAATTTTTCTAATGTTTACAAATTTTTATTATATTGAGATTGAACATTAGAAAAAATAAAGAATTTATTTCCTACATTTTCAGATTCACAATCTCATCCTTTAGTTATGTTTTGATAAATTCCAACATCAACTTTTAATCCATGAAATTAAGATGAAATTTTCATGCCTAAAGTACTAAAGTATCAAAAGATCTATAAGATAATGGTAATTCATTCCTTCAATATCTATTTATCAACAAAAACCACAATACATATAACATGTTATCTAATGTTGATAAATCTTCATATTGTGAAAAAATATAGTAGTCTCAAAAACCTTATCCAATGTTAAATAAAATAATTCCATAAATTTTTATCCTTATGACCATTCCAAATTTCCTAAATTTATACAAAAGATCACAAAGATTCAAAAATCAACCTAACATTAATTACCCAAATATCATAAATTATCTCATATTTATCATATACAAAATATGTGAATACTTTGGCCATTAGTTCTTTTTTAACATGTTAATAACGAGAATTGTCACACAAATTCACAATGAAAACAAACATTTGTTCAAAATTTAACTATTTTCTCATCAATAAAATAAAATTAAATATTATTGAATATAATCCAAAAATCATGTCAACTCCATAAATTATAACATGAAAACTTTTTCATTGAATCAGTAATCAGATCCAAGGTTATAAAAATAATCCTATTTTATTTATACATATCATTCATCTCTTTATACTAAATTTATTTTCTCAACATCGGGAATATATTAACTCTTATCATTCCCTTAATCTTGTGTTTTGTAACATGTTTAACTAATAATCCATGATTTAGTGTATTACGTTGTTTTATTAGCATGATTACAAGGAATTAAATCCTGAAGGCCTAAATGGTTTTGTAGTTTTGGAATGCCAGATTACATACATTATAATAATATTATATTTGGAAATAGAAAATTAAATATGGTACACAACAAATTGAAATAAACTGCATCCTTTAAATATTATTAATAAATTATTCTTCATAACCTAGGGAAATTAAATGAAATAAGGGTGTGTTCATAAGATCTATAAGGGAAATTAAAGAGAAAGTAATAATGAATTGAAGTGAGTAAGTCATCATGGAAAGGTAAATAACAGATAACACATTCCATCCATATAACTAGTTAAAGAATAATCAATATAATATGGAAAAGAATAAAAAACATGACATTTTTTCAATAAATTGGGAGTGAAATACATCCATATATTTTATGATATGAAATCCTCATTGATAGTAATAATTATAACTGAAATATATATGAATGAAATGACAGATTGTTGGATATCATGACTCATGAACTTGAAAACATATACTTAAAAGATCAATACTTTAGAAAGATAAAAAATAGTTATAAACAAGTTTAATTTTCCCAACTTATTTTTCTCATGAAAACCAAATGATGCATCAAGAGGTTATATAATGCAAGGGCCCCACTTGTCACAACTTGTCTAAATAATTCCTCTTATCAAGTAATCGATTTAATTAATAGAAAATATTCCATACCATAAAATATATATATTGAATTAGAAATAAATATTTATAAATAATTATTTAGTGGATGATAGTTAAAAGATATGGTTTGTGGATTTTGAGGAAAGGAAATACCATTTATGGGTCATTACAACATTCTTGAGAAAAACCAACCCTTAAAAATTCCCTAAGTGCCCCATTCCACATTGAAACATTTGAGTCATAATCCCCATGAAGGAATAAAATTAAATGAAACATATAATTTTTTTACCATAAGTATATTCATGATAAAAAAATTAAAATGGAAACATATACACCATATAAAAGTGAATTGGTGTATAACAACAACTCAGTCTCAATGAATTGTAAATTGAGATGAAATCCCTTAACTTTATTATGACATGTCAAGTGTGTATTTTTATAACTAAATAATAATTATATGTTAATTATTTACCTTATTTATAACCTTTTTATGTTAATACCATGTTAGTTAATCATATATACTTATATATATTATTATTTTTTATTTAAAAGGGATCATATTATGTCAAGAAGCCGGTAGTCTACTCGTCCATGATCGACATTATCAATTTTTAGTGTGTAAAAATGTTAATGATAAAAATAATATGTTATAATTACATAAAGTTAATAATTCCATGAATATCATATATATTAAATTATTTTCACATATTTTTAATTAAATCCATCTTCAATTCAATCTATGTATTCCATGAACGGATCACATTGCTTTGAAGAGGTGATAGATCACACTTCCACAAACGATGTTATCGTATTCCCGCAAAATGGAAAGAATAATTTTATGTTATATATAAAAATTAAATAATCATAAATACATTATAAAAATTACATATATCATATATAGGAATAAATTACATTATAATTCCCACCATGAGAGGTGGTAAAGGAAGAATGAACTATCATCATTTTGCGAGAGGGTAGTCCACCGTACACAGGAATGGTAAATTTGATACCCATTAGAAGGGAGTGTTTCTAAGTGTTGGTAAACCCATTAAAATAAAAACATATAAGTATATTCATTATAATGAGGTTACTATGTAATAATGTAAAAATAATATTTTAGGGGTCATAGAATCAAAATTACAAAAAAGATCTTGAGGAAGGATGTTACCCCTTCTTTGGCTAACTACACTTGGTTTACACTGAAGGGATCACATGGATGGATTTATTCCAAAAGGGATAAATATATTTTAATTGGAGGTATTTTAAGAGATTATTTTATATATTTTTTTAAATTCAGTGGTCTTAAGAGGTTTGAATAATTGAGAGGGGCTAATTCCTTTTATACCAGAGGAGGATTGGGATTCTAGTAAATTAATAAAAGATAAATTGCACCCATGTTTTCCCCACGAAATTTTACTCAAATAAGGGTAAATATTATATAATATTAAGTATAGAGTCTAAATAATAACATAAAATTTATTTTTGACAATATTTAAGGTCATTTTTGCTCTTAATTATAAGGTTTTGTCCCATATCAAGCCAATTTTTCTCTTAATCATAATAATTATTTTAAATTGCATTCACTAATATTTTTGGTTAAAAATTAAGTTGAAAATATTAGAAATTATAAATTTTTTTGATTCCAAAAATTGATTCCATTTTTATCAATTATAGTCACATAAGTTGCAGAAATTAATTAAAATTTAATCCCACAGACGGGACAACATTGTGAGATTATAAAGTCAACACATTTGAAATATTTCTTTGGTTTTATATTCAATATTAAAGTAAATTTAATTCCAATGGAGTAAATTGGATTATATAGTAAAAACTTATCTAATTACAATATAAAACAAATTTAAAATATAATTAATCATGATAAATAAATTTGATGAAAAAGCAGTTTTGAATAAAATTCAGTATTTTTCATTATTCTTCAAAAAATGAATGATCACCGAAAAAAACAAAAAATTCACCTAAAGATAATTTTTATGTTTCAGATTAATAAATGAAGTATATGTTTTCATAATTAATTTATTAGAGTATCAAAACATATAATAGAAATTGGTGCACCATTAAAAGGTAGTAAAATTGCCTTTAAAAAAATATAAGTTTTTATGTGTAATATTGGGGTTGTTCTTATATTATGATTATATAATCTATTGGATTAATATAAAAAATATTTCATTGAATATATAATATATATTAAAACAACATAATTCAATAATTTTAATTTATTTATTTTATTATGGTAAAATTAATGTGTGATAATGAAAATAGTATTTTATAAGGACATTCACTTTATATTCAATTGGTTCTAAGGTTAATTTATATTTAATTTGTAGACAATTATTTGAACCATATATTTTCATAAGTGTGTTAATCCTATTAATAACCATAAATATATTTACTAGGTTATATCTTATTATATTAAATAATTATATCATAATAATATATTGTAGTTTTGTAAAACTCGATCTTTGATGCAATGGAAGCTATCAAAGAAACTTATTGGTCTTTGAGACACAAGATAACTCATTATTGTGTTAATTACAAGCAATATCACTGTCTTAATTTATATAAAATTATATATATTATAAAGTCTCATGATATTATATTGAATTTTACTCGTGGTGTTTTCTTTCATACATGCTATCGGGGACATTATTGTCACTTTATAATTTCAGGGTTTTACAGTCTCCCCACCTTAATTAAATTAGGTCTTCAATATTTAATCATGATCATGAATATCATGGTTTTGATATTTTAAATTTTTTAAAAAAAATACACAATTATTATAAGGATAACAAAACATCTTCTTAATAAGATATAAAATAAATCACAATGGTTGGGGTACTATGTTTTTTAGTAGGAGAAAATTGGAGGGAAATAAAAACATGGATATGGAAAAAAATTTAAAAATAAATTTTTTTATGGGGGTTTTTAGAGAACATTTTTAGATGAATTTTGATGACCATAAATCCATAAAACACTACTATGAAATGGTTATTAATATCAATTTAAATTATGATAATTTGAAAATATTTTTGTTTCAAGAATATTTTTCTTATAGTTGAGTAATTCTTTCACTCTATAAGAATCTAAGTATATATAGATTTCTATTTCATAAACACAATCTTAACATTTAGATGTTCCTTGAATTGTTTCTAATCTATCTCTTAGAACATGTTTCATCATAGGTTGAAGTAATATATAAATTTATAAATCCACATCCAATGTAAAACATAAACCATTTCATAAATGGTTAACTGTTTAAAAAATTTATGATCTAGCACTTTAAAAATAAGGCCACTGAGTTTCCAAAATGAACATATCATTATCCTTCAATCAGAAGTAAATAGTTATTTAATCATCACATACTGAACATAAAATCACATTCATCATGTGTTCTTTTGAAATATGGTAATTAGATGAATTATCAATCATTATTTCTTATTTTATAAGTATGAAACATGTAATTGAATATATTACATAAATAAAAATTGGTAAATATTCCATAAATGATAGCATAATGCAATTTATCAATAAATAATTAATTAGTTCCAAGGTATTCATCACTTATCACAATCAATTATATATTTATCTAAATAACATTATATCAACCATTGGAACACATCAATGTTTATCTTTCCTTCAACCATGTTTTTTCCAACAAGTCTAACTTACTACTGAATCACATTTCTTGGTAACTTTGAACATATAATTTCAAATATTTAATGAAAAGTTACTACTTCACAATACTTATATATTTTATAATTCGTATGATGAGAAAATAATATAAAATTTAATTTTACAACATATTTCATATATCCAAATACAGAAGAGCATTAATCATTCCACTTCAGTGGTGTTAATTACATAATCTTTACCATGATCCCTTAGCACCTTATAGGGTATATTCTCTTGATTATTGGAGAATTAATTTGTGTAGTTTCCCATATCCATAAATATGTAACACAAAGAAACATCATTTTCCTTATTCCCTTTTCATTTTTTATTCTAGTGACCCTTTTCTACACACTTATAATAAACACCCAATCCATTCAAAAATTTACACAGGTAATTTTTCTATAGTTATCATATGTGGGAAAATACTTCTTTCCCTTCTTAAATTATTATATTACTTTATTTTACTTTATCTTCATCTCTTTCTTCCATTTGAATCCATAATACTTGGATAATTATTTTTCTATCTTGATAGCACGTAAAACTATATTATCCTATAATGAAAAAACATATGACACTAGAACCATTCAATATATGGATTAATCGCCTAAATGAAGTAATAAATATTTCATTCTAAGAAATGTATGAAATCCACCTCATAACTTTCTAATATGGTAAATTTTGATTTATACTCTAAAACACATTCTTCTTTATTTTTATTTAAGTAAGGAACTTTTTATTCATCTCATTTTTTAGCTCATGAAAGAATATTTATAAAAAATATCCCTTAATTGATTTTAAATCCATGGGTTTTGTTTCCTATTCCTCTCTTGTATTACTAATAAATGGAAACCATTTATAAATATCTGCATTTGTATAATACTCTTAATGTGTAACCATATCCTTTGAACCACATCTTAATTCTATAAATATATTCCCCAAAGACTTGGTCCATTGATCAGTCTCCATTGGATCAGGATTCCCACAATATGATAGAGGCACTATCACATAAAGAAATACAAAATCAAATAATCTAATTCTTTTATAGGTTTCTTCATCTAGGAAAGGTTATGTGTCATTACCTGATTAAGATTACATAATATATCCAAAACCTACTTAGTTCTAATACCAGCTATATAACCTTTCTCGGTAAGGCATCCTCTACATTATCCCTATGTATTAATACCATTAATTCATCTAGGATCCATTTCTAAACAATGTAATATACTACATTAGATCATAAGATTATGTAACATAATTTATAATCTAAAAACTAGTGAAATATATCACATTAATTTAAACATTTATATATATATAAAGCCATAATCACAAACATGGTTCATTTTGGAATATCATTACCTTCAAATCCATCGTAATTCATTCTAATGAAATGTGAATTATCCTAAGAGTATCCCATGAGCATGTCAATCTATGTGTGTAATAAGGCCCTTTGTTGTGTATTGGGTTATGCTCGAGTTAGGCCTAATACACCCTGTCAGAGTTGTTAACCCTAGGTATATATGTACTAGAACCACATCCACTTATAGTATCAATGAAGGGAAGGATTTCTAGAAAGACTTGCATATTCTCAACCATTAACAAAATTCTTGGATGTACTTTTATACATATTCTCAAAGACTGTATCTAGGTTATGTTCCCAGATCTATGTTTTATAAATATCATTTCCGTAGTTTCTACTAAAATTTCATTGATATCAACAATAACACCCCAACTGCAGAAGTCTAAAGCCAGTATATTACTTTATTACATAGGCATGATTTCACGGAATCAAATCCCATTGTAACAAATAGTTTGGAAGTTTTTGAAATCCATATAATATATATAATACAATTATTACATTTATAAATATAAAATAAAACATGGTACATAATAAAATGAGATGAACTACAACCTTCAACACTTATTCAAAGATTTATTCCTCAAAATATAGGGAATGAAATTAAAATAAATGTGGTATAAAATGCTCAATATGCGTAAGTAATGTGGAATAAATAATGAATTAATGACGATGAATCACCATAAAAAGATATATAACTAATAACATATTCCATTAAAATAACTAATTAAGGAATAATTTATACATTAGGGTAAGAATCTAAAAAATATTGCATTTAATCAATAAACTGGGAGTGAAATGAATCCATAGATTTTATTGTTTGAAAACTTCATGTATAATAACAATGATATCTAAAATCTATATGAAAGATATTTTCAATTTTTGGATGTCATGTTATAGGCACATAAAACCCAGATCAATCAAGATCTATACTCAAGAATGTTTAAAACTGTTGGTTGAAACCTATTTAATTTGGCCAATGTATTTTTATCATGAGAACATGTCAATGCATCAAGGGGAAATATAAAGTCCAATACCCAATTGTCACTTCATTTCCAAATCAATCCTCATATTAAGTAATATATTTAATTAATAAGAAATATTCCCTTTCATTGAATATACATATTGAATAATAAATATTTATTTATCAATAATTATTTAGATGAGCATAATTATCAACAAGGTTTTTTACATTGATTAATATAAATACCATTGAATGACCATCAAACAATTTTTGAGGAAAAATAAATTTTAAAAACTCTAAAGTGTCACCTACCACATTAAGAAATTTTAATATTATACTCATGAAGGAATAAAATTAAATGGAACCTAAAATTTTATGTGAATAAAGAGATTCAAAATATATCATGTCAAATGGTAGTATATACAAAATATAAAATTGAATTGGGGAACAATATCAAATAAATCCCTATTGAATGTAAATTTAGATGAAATATCATACCTTGAGTCTGGCTAGTCATGTGTGTCTTTATATTCCTTAATAATAAAATTATGATAATTATTTACCAATATCAGAAACTCTTTCATGTTCATTACTAATTTTACATCACTTGTTTCAGTTTTTTGTAAATTTTCTTAAATAATTAATTTATGATCGGTGTTTTGACTAAATTTGGTCCATGTATTAAAACAATTTATCGGTTGAATATTGTCAAAGGGTTAATTATGTAATCATATCATGATTAATAATAATGAAGTAGTTATCATAACTATAAATAAATTAATCTTTGAAAAGTAATTATGAATTATGGTTATCAAAAAATTAACCAATGTTACAATCACGGGGATGTTATGTCATACCTACGGATAAGTAACATTCCCATTTGTCTATGATCATTATGGAATGAATGAAAGTTATATTATATCATTAAGGAATGGAATTTATATCATAAATAATGTTTTATTTAATCATATAAAATTATATAAATCATTTTTCTGATGTAATATTAATCACTTCATATATAGGAGGCGGTAGTCCACACGTACACGCCTAATGATGTCCTTTTTTAGTGTGCAAAAAGGGTAATAAAAGCAAATGATATATTATATAAAATAAGATAATTATTCCATGAATATAATTTATATTTCATTTATCTGACAAATGTTTTTTTAAAATCATCTTTTATACATTCCATGTATGACGTGAATGAATCCCATCACGTTGAGGAGACAGTAGTCCACACTTCCACAAATGATGTTATCGTATCGGCACAAAATGGAAAGCATAAAGTTATCTTCTATATAAAAATTATATAATCATAAATACATTATAAATATAATATATATCATATATAGATATTACTTCCACCAAAATTTCCACCATGTTAGGTTGTAATGGGAGAATAAATAATCATCGTTTCGCGAGGCAGTAGTTCAGCACACACACAAATAGTAAATTTGATACCCATTAAATGGAATTGTGTAAGTGTATGTAAAACCCATAGATTAATAAATTATTATTATACTTATTGTAATAATATTATTATAGGATAATTTAATAAGAATATTTTAGGGGTTGGAAAATGAAAATAACATAAAAAATCTTTAGTAAGGATGTTCCCTCTTCATTGAGTAACACATTTTGGTTTTCGTGAAAGGGTTTCCTTGGATATGTTTATTCCCAAAGTGTGGATTCTAGGTTGAATGGAGGGATTCTGGGTGATTATTTGAGGATATTTCAATGGAAAATGGGATTTATAGGTGTGAAAATGTGGACGGGGTGAGTGCTATTTTGGGAGGAGGAGTGGTCTTCTTGTAAATTTTGGAAAAGAGAATTCCACCCATGTTTTTCCCATGTCAAGTGGATAAAATAATGGTAAAAATTAGTGAAAAGGCAATATAGGGTCAAAATATTAATAGTTAATGTATTTTTCACATGTTTATAGGTAATTTTATTCTTTAGCTTTATGGTGCAGTCCCTTGTTAAGCTAATTTGCCTCTAAATCATTGTAATTAATTTTATGAACATTCATAAATATTTTTAGTCAAAAACTGAAGTGAACATATTAAAATTTATAAATTATTTTTTTCCCAAATATGGAATCCATTTTTATGATATTACAATCAATGAGGTGGAAAAAATTATTTTAAATTTAATATCATGGATGAGGAAAAATATACAAGTTTTTAATGAAAAACTGTTCAAATGTTTTCTTAATATTTATATCCAAGTACATAGGGAAATTGATACCAATGACTTGAATTTGATCATTTAATAAAAAATTGGTCAAATTAATTTATAATGCTAAATTGAATTGTAATGAAATATTAAAAATTAATTACATGAAAGCGAAGTTTTGAATTAAAATTCACTATTTTTCACTATTCATCAAAAAATGAAACTTCTTAGAAAAAAAATTAAAAATAAATAAAATGTTTATGTTTAAATTTCTACGATAATGTTTATTTTTTCATATTAAATTTATTAATGTTTCAACTTTTAGATTTAATATAGGCTCTCCATTAAATGGTGGTAATTTTTTATTAAAATGATACTTTTTATGTCTAAAATTGGGTTTGTTATTATCTTATGGTTATCAAATATATTGGATAAATATAAAAAATATTTTATTGAATATATATATATATATATTAAAATAACCACATTCACTAATTTCAATTAATTTAATTTATTTTGATAAAATTACTTTGTTAGCATAAAAATGTATTTTTTTAAAGCATTCCCTTTATATTCAATTGGGTTTTTTATTCATTTCTAATTAATTTATAACAAATAAATTCAACAATATATTTTCATAAGTTAGTCAATTAAATTAATAACCATCAATATAAAGGTTGTTTTTTATATTATTATATTAAATAATAATCTCTTAATAATATAATTTTTTTGGGTAAAACTCGCTCTTGCATGCAGTGAAAGCATTCGAAGAAACTTGTAACTTCATATGACACAAGCTAAATAAGTAGTGTATGAATTAGAAGATACATTAAATATTTAATTTATTTAAAATAATATATTTTGAAAAGTATCAGGATATTATATTCCCTTCTACACTTGGTGTTTCTCCTCATACATCCTATTAGATATAATTTTCATAATTGAGAATTTAGGGGTGTCCCTTGTTTTCCAAAAATATCAAATTTCAATTAAATCACATTTATGGGACATCAATTCCATCCATTATATACTTAAAAATACTAAATGAAATATATCCATAAAAAATATCCATATATATTTAATTACTCTGAATTTCCAATATATAAACACTTCAATTCATTCTCTACATTCTAAAACCATTAATTAAGATTCATCATCTTATTCAACAACATATACTTCGTTTCATATTACATTTTTAGTATGGTTATCATCATCAAATAATAATTTTCTTATCCAATTATTGATATTACCCCTTAGGAAATTGCATTGTATAATTCACATACCTTCCATATTTATAAGATCTAATCATTGATGATTCTTTATAGTAAACATTATTCTCATGCATTATGTAATACAAAATTTACGGTTTTCTTAGAAATATTTTACCCTGTATTCTTTCTCTCCCCACATAAAACATATTTTTTTCATTGATACATTTTTGTAGTAATTATTTTCACACTACTGATATATATAAAACTGAATCACCTTTCCTCTATGATGTACACCACCCAAAGTTTCAACAAACTTTATCATTATCTTATTTGGTGAGTTTGAGAGTTAGATAAGGTGTGTCTTTTTAATTTTATATAATGAAAACTGATTAGGATTAATCAAAATATCCATCACTTTTCTTGTCATCTCATTTTCATTCCTTTAACAAATTTTCGTTCACAATCAATATTATCTTTTTTCCTTATAGTTTCTACCATTGACTAAAACAAAAAAGCATTGTATGAGAGACAATATTCATAGTGAAAACCACATAATCATAAAAATTATTTATATTATGACTAAATCATGAAAACATGTTTTAAAAAAATGATCACATTGGTTTAACCTAGGTAATATTTGATTACCATATTCCAAAATCCGTCATAATTATTCACAATGAAAATAAGGATTAACCAAATCATATCCCCCGAGAGTTTCAAATCAGGTGCATAGAAATTCACTCTCATCGTGCACCATAATTATGGCCAAGAAATAACCAATGATTACTTTTAGGGCTTATGGCCTGTGAATTCATCTGTTCCAAAAACACAACCACTTGTAGAATCCTGACATGTATATTTTTTCTCATAAAACTACATAATTTATTCCTTACCAAACATTAAGATGTTATCTTGTACATAAAATATTCTTAAGGGTTCTTCACTAATTTTCTATCATCTTATTTTTAAAAGGATTATAAACCTAACCATTGATACCCAATATAGTTACACAAGAATTAATATTTTGATATTAAAACTTTTTATATTGTAACATCCCATTACTATTTTATGGTATTGCTGAACCCCTTTTTGGTTGATCTTTGGTTGGGTCTCATTTGTATTTGTTTCAGGAGATTTTATGAATATTCTGGATGTTTTTAGGCTAGAGCACAGTTTATGCATGTCCAATGCATGGGTTGAAATTTTTTTCTCCAATGTCATGTTTCAGATAGTGAGATCTTCACAGTTTACACATGAGTTTCCTTAACCATACACATCTTCCACAGAACATTTATGGACGTCTTTTTCTATATTCGAACATTGTATTAAAATTTATCGAGCCCCCTTTTTAGGTTCTAGATGAACCTCCATAGACCTAAATGTGTCTCTACCATCCTTAAATCACCCAGGAAGGAGTATTGGTATCTAGAACCCCTTCTAGAAGTGATCTGAATCTTGGATAATGTCAATCGAACATCTTATGATTAGTCTCTTCATCCCATTCCACTCCTCCCATGATCGATATCTTTCACCTTACAGTTCCATAGATCTTGGAATGGATTTTTGGATCTAATACCCCTAGTGATTGGGATCTTAAAACTATGTTTGATTCCAATTTGTGTGGTTTTCATTCTTCAAGGACAAATCTCGATTAAGGTTTAGCCTAACAATATCCATTGTTTTTGGTAGGTGGCTTCGTTACGATGCACAATTTTTATTGAACCTAATTGATGTTTTTAAATTTAAATTGTTTGAATTTAAATTCAATTTTTTATATTTGAATCAAATGGAATTTCATCCTTTTTTTTGGAAAACCCCAATTCCAATGAATATGGGTATTTGAGGAAAAATGGGTTTTTTCATGGAATTGTGATTTTTTAGGTTAAAATTGTTTAATTTATGTTTTTCATTTTATGTGAATTAGATCAATTGAAAATTTGAGTTTAATTGAAGAAAAATTTATTCGATATAGTGTTTTTGTAAATCCCTAATTAAAGTGAATTGTGGGTTCATGATGAAAATGATGGAATTGTTTCATTTGGTTTTGAATCCCAGTTTTTTGAAAAATGGATTAATGTGTTTTGATGAAAACTATGTGGTATCATCTTGGTGAAAAGGAATGTTTTTTTATTAAAAACCTGCTGTGGTTGTCGAATAGAAAATTGGAATCTTTGGAAAGGAAAATGGGATGAATTTCATTTTCTATTATAAAAATAATTTCATATATTAGATTTGTAATTGATCACATGAAATACTTACATGGTTAGAGAGTTATTTTTCAGGTCACTTTACGATTCTATGAAATTCTAAAACATTATATCATCATATCCCATTCCTTAGGCGATGTTGATGAGATCCTATTACATTACGCCTAAAGGGGCATATGTACATACTTTTCTATATTCACATTGTTGGATCCCTATAGCCTAGAACAATTATACCTATTTTAAACATGGCCATGTTTCTCTCTTATCTTCATTATTGAATGTTTTTATATGCCATTATTATAATCAATTTTAAATGCATTTAGAATTTATATAAACTATTTATATAATGTATTTATTTAATCCATTTGTGAGAATTGTTGTTATGAAATGTAACCTTTGATTAGAGGAAAATTCTACCTTCTGAAATTTTTTCAATCATATGAAATGTATAGAATTATTTTCTAAAGTTATTTCAATATGTTAAACTATATATAATTATTTTTTTAAAATATGATTCATTAATTCCAACCCAATTAGTTTTAAAATTGAAAGCACAATTTGGTTAAATTGTTATTGGAAACTGTTATGAAATCTTTGGGTGAAATCCTACTATTCATTATCTCAACCCCTACTTATGCCTTTGGTTTTTTATATATTATCTCCTTCTTGGTTCGATCAAAGCAAAAGGATCACGTGGAGGTGGATCCTACTTCTGAAATTTGGTCTTTGTGAGTTGTTTCATTAGGTACATGAGGCTATTTTTTTCCTTTTTGTACTTGGGTTATAGCACTTTGGTGGTTGTGCCTATTTAACTTCTAGTACTTTACTCCAAGTGAATTTTTCCCTTGATATGCATATTGTCTTTTTTTCCTTCCACATTATTAGTGGAAATATTTTTCACATTCAGTTTGTATGATGCCAGGTGCTAGCCACCAACCTGTGGGGATCCCAAACACCCTTCGGGATATGTCAGGACTAACTCGGGTATGGTGTTACCAAGGTAACTTGGTTGGTTTGTGAAAAAGTGTTATCAGTGCTTCCGGTTAGTCTTTTGTCTTGAATTCATTATGCATTGTGAGATATTTTTGGGAATTAAGAGGTAGTTGCAATTGAATAAATGGCCATCTCTTACCCGAAAGATCATTAACTCTCCATGGGTGGTAAGGGAAAGACATCATATTGTTTAGTTATAGTTTTATCCTAATTTTGATTTGGATGTATTGAAATCCAAATAATTTACATCCTATTTGTTGGGATTATCTTCCCTCATTGCTTTCATAGAACATTCCTTAATGCCTTCTTTATTGTCTACTATTGTTTTGTATTATCGTGACTCTGAGAAGACATGTGAATCTGACCCAAGAGGAAGCTTCTACTGTACCTCAGTGAGTGAATCCTATAGTCGATTTGAATCTGATTGAGGTGAATGTGTTCACTGTCCAAGATCAAGGACAGTAACCACCTCCAGTTCATGTTCTAGTTCCCATTATGGAACCTCAATGGGACATTTTAAATATTATTTCTCAAGAGATCAATCACTAGAATCCAACATCATTTAAGGGAACAAATTACCCACAAGTGGCTGATGAGTGGTTGAGTAGTTTGGAAAACTTATTTTCTTTTTTGGACAGACCCGATGAGATCAAAGTGAAGTGTTACACATTCTTATTTTAAGGACCATGAAAATGATAGTGGGACACTACGGTGAAAGTGAAGAAACGTGAGGGATTAGATTATAAAGACATAAATGTTTGTTTCACCAACCAATTCAATCCAGATTTGATGTTTCTGGCCTTTTCTATATAGTTTATCTAACTTGAAAAAGAATGAAAGGTCTTTGGTAGTGTATACAAACCATTTGGATGATCATGTGCACTTCGCACCAGATATAGTATCAAATGAGAGTATTAAGGGTCTAATGTTCAAGTTGAGACTATTTCAGGATATTCGTTCATAAGTTTTCTTACAAAATCTTCCCTCTTAGGATGATGTATGGGATAGAGCACTAACGGTCAAGATAGACCTAGAGGGTATATCAGGGTTAACGGGAGTCTCCTTTTCTCCCAGTTGCATTGTGAGTTTCATTAATGGAATGAGGAAGTGTGATTATTTTCATGGCTATTCTCTACGATATAGTTTTTCAACACCTCCTATAGTACTAATCAAGGGCCCTTTGGTTGGTTACCTATGTGGAAGGATACGAAATATTAAGAGTTTTTTCACTAAGGTACCTGTTGGTCAGAGTATATTACTCAAGATGAGGGGGGGGGGGGTTGAATTGAGTATCTATAAAAATTTATACTTAAAAAGTATTCTTAGAAATTTTCCCGAATAAGGTTAAATTCATCCCACATAATCAAGGTTATACTGTTATGAAAGTTTTAATGTTTGAAAGAATTCTTAAAAGATTGATTAATTCTCAGTAATCTAAATATATGTTATTAATATTACTTTTGAAGTTATTCTACTAATGAAAGACCATTATAACTACTTTCCAAGATTATCTATCAAAGTGGATTTAGTGATTTTTGAATTATACAATAAGGTAGTAAATCATAGAAGACTAAATTAAGTAGCACAAATCATATAAAACAAGTGGTTCAGTGTCAATATGAGACATAATCCACAACACTTGGTGATCACCTACCACCAAGTAGTTTATATAAAAAATCATCATCCACACCTTGGATCGGGGTTAACCACAGTACACAAGACAATCCAGGTCACACGACCTCTTCCTCAGTTCTTCGTGGGTACAAACTACCAGGCCACACATGGACTACTTCCACACTTATCTGTGGGTATACCCAAGTGTAAATTTTTTTTGGGAAAGGATATCTTGTATCCATCAAGTTAATGCAGGAGACAGAGTCTGTTGTTATACAGATACACACACTGCTTGAAGGCTATTAAAATGATACAAAATAAAGAAGAAATATTGAGATATGATTAGAAGTTCTTTGAGTGTTAGTCTTTGCAGCTCAAGACATCTAAGATGAAGAAGTTATAGAAATCAAGTCCTCGTATGAAAAATAGAGTGTTTCAAGTCAGACAAATTCGTCTTCTATTCTTCGTGATGTTTAACATTGTGGAGATGTTCTTGATTCTAAGATTCAAATATGCTTCATGCGTTTTTCAGCATCATCGAGTTGCATGTGACAATTCTTTGAGTGTGTTTTTTATTTTCATGCTCGTGGCCTCTTTCCTTGCATTTATCTATATCTTGTTTCTCGGCCGCAAAACTATTTTATCATAGAGTGCATGTGTTAGAGCCGATAGGTTGCATGTATTTTGTACCTCATACCTCATACTGTCCAGTGACATGACTACGAAGAAACATTTATTATTTCAGGGCATTTAAAAACACCAAATATGACCATTGAAGAATAAATTGAAAAACTACAAAACATATTAAGAAACAGTGCCAAGGTATGTCGTGGAAATGGTGTCTCCTTCAAATGGTGTATGGATAGGTCATGGTGTCTCATGGTCATGTGTCTCATTCGTGGTGTTAGGATCACGGTGTCTCATTGTCACGGTGTCTCATCCACAGTGTCTCATGGTCACTGTGTCTCATTCACACTGTATGGTACATAGTGTATCATGGTCACAATGTCTTGTTCACGGTGTCTCATGGTCACGGAGTCTCTTTCACGGTGTCTCTTGGTTACAGTGTCTCGTTACTCTGCAAGAAAATCATAACTTGTGGTAGACTCACAGTGTCTCCGAAATAGCCAAATATCTTTATTAAACTTATGTGGAGATATTCATAGAGTGGGTTAGACTGAATAATTTGTTAAAGAAATCATTATAAAGTAAATCAGAAGATAGTGTATAGTAACCACACTGAGTGTATAGAACTTAAGAACTTTTGATAGCTTCTACTAAACAACTATACATTTGATGTGAGACAGATTACATAGAGTTAACAAAGTTTATAGACTGAATAGGATTTGTGATCATTAAAACATGATTAATACATGAGGATTCCAACAATCTCCCCCCTTTTGAAGAGAAGAAATCAGGTATATTTAAAGTGTATATTTGTTCCAAATACATATTTCCAATGTACATATATTTTTAACATATATAACATATATATATTTTCCCCCCCTTTTGGGATTATCAAAAAGAGTGAATAGGGAAGAGACAATAAAAAGTGCATAATGCCTTAGAGAAAAAGAGTTCAGTAGAAATAGTAAATGCAAAAAAAATTCCAATCAAAGGAGAGTAATCACTATTCTTCATCACTGGATGGTCTTCTTTTTTCCCTTAATATTAGAAGAAGAATACATAGGTGCAGAGGTTGAGGTAGAAAGAGTATGTGAGCTGGTTGATAGTGAAGGTAAATGAGGACCTTTAATGTTAAATTGAGCCAGATTAGATGTAGTATAAGATAGAGGTAGTTGTTCATCAAGGATCACAGGCCTGATCTGACTCAGTTCCTTACTGATAGACATATAGGTTTAGGCCAGGGCAGAGTTAAAGGTAAGAAAACTAGGCCTCTAAGGTGCATCCATAGGAGAAACTATGGCAATAATCTTGACATAAAGATAGGGCCTAAAAAGCATGATAAATGCAGCAATGATCTCTCCACAATACTGCATGGATTTTTCCAAGACATCCTTATTTTCCATAAACTTATCAAGAAGACGAGTGAGCTCTATGAGCTTTTGAACATGAGTATTAAAGGTTAGAGTAATAGGAGGAATCCTCAGATTTTCTATAAGGTACTTGAAATTATTAGTCATGTCAGTCATTAAGAAGATTCAGTTGAAGTAAAAGTCCACTTTCTTGGAAATTTATTATTGACTATCAATAGAAATTCTGGAATGGATTTGGACCAGAGAAAAAAATCTAACACTATACTTGATATATTCAGATAGAGAATCTTTATTGAAACCACAAAGCACAGTATGAAGGTCTTCTTTGACCACTATTCTGAGAAATTAACTATTTAATAAAGGTTGAGATGATTGTCCAAAGGCTTTATAAGCAGTGACAACTGAGGTAGTATATTTCAGTTGACTTAGCACTTTTTGAAGGCACCCCTTATACTCATCAGTGAGCTTTTTAAGACCAAAAATAAGCTCACACATCTCTTTCACTATCTGTTCATTTATTTGATCTACCTTCTCGGCTAAAGAAGCTAAATGATGTTAAATCAAAGAAGAAATATTTTGTGGGTATTGAGGAAAAAAAGGCTCAACGGGATGAGAAGCAGTCTCTAATCTTGAATTCATCACTTTCTATACGTATTCAATCATACCTCTTAGAGTCTTCACTTCATCACTATGCATTTTGTTCTTCACTCTGACTTCCTAAATGTCATGAAGCATTTTGGGTTGAATCTGCCAAATGAATTTTTTCAACAATAGTGAGGCATCTCTCTCACTTAGATTTGTTACAGTAGATGGTTGGGTATTCATGAGTTTTTCAACCCTAGACAAAAGGGTAGCTCAAAATTCTTTTGGGTCATCTTTACTCACCAAGGATGGTTTTTCAGGTGAAGGTTCAGAGATAAAGACTGAGACAGGATCAGGTTTGTTAGAAGAGATAGCGTTAAGACCAGATGTCATTTTAAACTAAAACATAGTGGAAGGGTCAAGAACATTGACTAAGACATCCGGAGTGTTATTCACATCAAAATAACTGGGAAACTTATACCAAGTGTCTACTGGGCTTGGATCAATCAGATTGGGTACTACAACAGATTCCAGAATAGCGGGCTGCTCCCCCTCAATAGTTGAATATTTCTCATGACCGAGAGACCTATAATCTTGATCTATTTCCATGAATTCATCCCTTATTTCCTCACCCATTTCCTGTCTAGAAAACTGAAAAGCTAGATCTATCCTCTCATCAGCCGAAGGAATGACTTTCGGAAGAGATAGTTACACTGGGATTTCGTTAAGGTCAGCTTCTTACACAATAAGAATTTCTTCTTCTATATGTTCTCCCACAATATCCTCTCCAGTTTATTTGGGAACAGTTTCATTTTCATCTTTGGGTTGATCTTCTAGATTAGCAACATCTTTAAGAGCATGGATTTATTTTCCAATTACTACATGAGGAACAAGAGTATTGTCTTCCTCATCATGAACAGTTTCTCTAGGAGGGACAACATCCTCAACTTCTTCATCAAAAAATCCAACAACTTCATCTTCTTCCAAACAAGGATCAGAAATACCTTTTGGTCTTGAGGGACGTTCCACTGGATAGAACTTTTCATAGATCCTATCATTTTCTTCCACCCATTCCTTATTCAAAGAATCCCAATTGATCTTCATCCTCTCGATAATGACTTTTGAATGATAGAAATCATGATCCATTATAACTTCTACATTTTTTCCAACCAATCCTTTGACATGTATCATAGAAGAAATAAACAGAGAATGGAATAGAGAGGCTGACATAGATGTGGTCTTGATCAATTCACACATTTGGTGCATGATATACTTACAAAGATTGATCTTATGTACATTTTTTATAAGATGAATAAAAAATATATCCTGATATTTCTGTAAAGTTAAATCACCTTTTCTGGGGATAATCAAGTTCTGAATAAACAAAAACTGAATTCTAGAATCTCCATCTAGTTCAGCAGTAATGGCTCTATTCTTGGTGTAATTTCTGGTTAAACTTTTTAAGGCGTCTTCCAAAATAAATAATTCACTATGAGGTAGAGGTTCTCTCTGATAGTCCTCTCAAATACCATCATGAGGTATCTTAAGACATGTATCCACCAACCTCAAAGAAAAAGAGCATCTCTGGCCATTTATCCAACTCCTTACAACGTAGTCAATTTCTGAATAAAATGAAAATTGTATGAAATGATAAAATTGAGCAACTAGCATTGGGTAGATAGGATTATCTTCCTTTGAAAACCATTCCAACCATCCTTGCTCTTTTAATACTTTCAAAACCAAATAATTAATCAATAGAAGCAACTTAGGTAATATCTCTTTCTAAGGTACTTCAATTCGGTTCACCAGATTAGGTTTCAGAAGACCCTATGGTACTAACTTAGGTGTGATTTTCATCCTCTTCGAACTACCTTTCTCAAGAGTCGATGATGAAGTGTGTTTCATCCTAGGAATTCACCGAATGTTCAAGACGGATAAGAGTTTAATGTTTGAATAAGGGTTATGGTTTGAGAGAATATAAGGGTGATTGAGTGAAGAAATAGTGAAACCTATTTTATTTTATCATTTAGGAATACCAATTTTTGAAAAAACAAATGAGCGAGAATGAAAAAGGGTAAAATAAGTAATCACCTTGATACGGGTGATTAATTTATAATGAAAATAACAAGGTATTCCGAGGGTGTGATAGTAACTAACTCTCATGGTGAGATAGTAACAATTGTTTTACATCGAGATAGTAACATGTGTTTAAGGTGAGTCTGTAACAAGTGTGATTTCAAAATTTTATGACCGTATTGTTAGAGACAGTATGTGTGTGACACTAACCAAGAAATTCTAATAGTGAGATCATAAACATGAAACAGTAAGATATAAAATAGTAAAATATAACAGAGTAAGATATAAAATCATAAGACATAAAACAATAAGATATAAAACAGGAAGATGTTTACTTGACGTTTATCATGCCTAGTTCGTGTATGATGTAGTCTATTCTTTCATAACATAACAGTTTTGTGAATATATCTGCAATTTGATATTCAGTTCCAACGAATTCAAAATGATATCAACTTTTTGATAATGATCTCTAAAAAAGTGATGTCTTAAATCAATATTCTTTGTCCTAGACTGTGAAGTATGATTTTTGACATATTAATAGCACTTGTGTTGTCACAATATATATGTACATGCCAGAATTGATATTCATAATCTAGTAGTGTATGTTTTATCCAAAAAATCTGTGCACAACAACTACCAGAAGCTATGTATTCAGCTTTTATAGTGGATAATACAATAGAATTTTTTTCTTACTACACCACGATACTAGTGACTACCCAAAAAAGTGACATTTTCTAGAGGTTCTTTTTCTATATAAATTACAACCACCAAATTCAACATCATAATAACATACTAATTCAAATTATTTCCCTCTAGGATATAATAGTCGTAGATTGGGTGTGTGATTGTGGTATTTAAAAATTATATTTATCGAGTTTAGATGAGATTCCTTAGGATATTCTTGAAAATGAGCTCACATACAAACACTAACCATAATGTCATGTCGACTAGAAGGTAAGTAGAGTAAACTTCCAATAATCCATCTATAAGTTGTTTGATCAGAATATTTTCCATCTTCATCAAGATCTAACTTATAGGTGGAACTCATTGGTGTGTCACTAATTTTAGTGTTATCCAATCCAAAACCTTTTAGAAGATCAATAGTGTATTTACATTGATTTAAAATAATACCATCATTATTTTTAAATATTTGAAATCCAAGAATGAATTCTTTTTCATCCATTAAACTCATTTAAAATTTATTTTGCATGATTTTTGAAAAATCAATACATAAAGAATTTTTTGAAGATCCAAGGATTATGTCATATACATAGATTTGAACAATTTAAAAATCATTAGAAATTAGTTTTAAAAAAAGGGTTGGATAGGATATTCCTTTTGTAAAACCTTTGGAAATAATAAAAGTACTCAAACTATCATACTAGGCTCTTAGAGCTTGTTTTAAACAATATAAATCTTTTGATATTTTAAAAATATGATTTGGAAAATGAGGATTTATAAAACCAAGAGGATTCTAAACAAAAAAATCCTTAACTATATACCCATTTAAGAATGAACTCTTAACATCCATTTAATATAGTTTTAAATTCAGATGTGCAGCATAAGAAAACATAATTCTGATGGATTCAAGTCTAGCTATAGGTGAAAAGGTCTCTTTATAGTCAATTTGTTCTTCTTGACTATAGCCCTATGCAATCAATCTAGCCTTGTTTCTAACTATGTTAACAGCTTCATCTACCTTATTTCTAAACACCCATTTAGTGCCTATGGTGAATGTGTCCTTGGTAATTTTGACAAGTTTCCAAACTTTGTTCATTTCAAACTGATTAAGTTCTTCTTATATAGCCATCACGCAAAATTCGACATTGATAGCATCATTAATGTTTTTTAGGTTCATGTTGTGATAAGAAGACTTGATGTTCAACCTGATTTCTAAGAGAAGCTCTAGTTCGAGTTCCTTTGTCTAGGTCTCTGAAAACATCATCTAAGGGATGGTTTTTACGAGTTCTAACAGCATTAGAAAAAGAAGGAATAGTGATTTCAGGTTCAACAATAAGTTCAGGATGATTGTGACTTCAGTCTAAGAAATTTTTAGAACTAGAAGTTTTCACAAATTCTTTCACAGAATGGTTTGAGTATTTTTAAGTAATGTTCAGATTTGATAGATCATCCACCAGGTTCTCTAGAATGGTTCTAGGATCATGTGGATCTGTTTCATCAAATTTGACATGGACAGATTCTTCCACAAATATAGTTCATTTATTGAACACACTATAGGCTTTACAAGAAGTGGAATATCCTAACAATATGACTTCATCGCACTTGGATGAAATTTTTTCAATATTTTCCTTATTATTAAGGATATAGTCTTTGCAACCAAAAACATTGAAGTAGTTATCTTTGGGTTTTGATTGTTCTATAACTCATAAAGACCACTTTTAAGATTAGTTTTGATCAACACTCTATTGATTATGTAGCATTTTGTATTTATAACTTCGGCCCAAAAATAAATAAGTAGGTCATATTCACTAGTAAATGATCTAAAAATTTCATGCATGGTTCTATTTATTCTTTCTACAACTCCATTTTGTTGAGGCATTCTAGGGGAAAAGAAATTATTACTATGGCTAGTTTGTGAGAAAATGAATTCAAAATCTTCATTTTCAAACTCAAAGTCATGATCACTTCTTAAGGATTTAATTCTAAGTCCACTAATATTTTCTATAGACATGGCATATTAGGTAAAGTAAGAGTAGGCTTCACTTTTGTGAGCCTGAAAGAAGGTCCAATTATATCTAGAAAAGTCATCTACAAGAACATAAACATAGTTATTCCCATTTAAACTAGAAACTCCAGATGATTCAAACAAATCCATGTAAACCACTTCGAGAGGTTGAGAAGTTGACACTTATTTCCTTGGTTTGAAGAAAATTTTGCGATGTTTTCCCTTTTGACAGGGATTACACACTTTATCATTTGAAAACTCAAGTATGGGTTAGTATTTGACTATGTTTTTGCTAGACAGATATCTAAGGGAGTGAATATTACAGTGTCCTAGTCTCTTATTCCAAATCCAATACTATTTATGAAATACACTTAAGCAAGAAAGAGTTTGAGAGACTAAAGAATCTAAATTAACAGAATAAACATTTTCATTTCATAATGCAGTAAACACTAATTCATCTTTATAATTAAAGTCTTTGAAAGCATCATTTTCAAATCTAACATGAAATCGATCATCACATAATTTCTAGAACTAAACATATTATATTTCAAAACATCAAAATATAGTACTTTATAAATCAAAACTGAGTTAGATTAACTGATTTGGGAAAGGACAATAATCTTTCCTTTGGCATTGTCACCAAATGTGACATGTCCTCCGTCTATTTTTATTAGGTTCTTAAAGCATGAGTAGTCTCTTGTCATTTGTCTTGGACACCCACTTTCCAAGTACCATAAAAATTTATAGAAACTCTTTATGAAGCTTTCCTCATATGTGTTTTTCATTATACACATATTGGCTTTGTTAGCTTATTCATCATGTGATGATTCTGAGTCGCTTGAACTTTCCTCAAAAGCACTCCAGGTTTCTTTTATTGACTTTTTATACTTCATGTCCTTGTCCTTATATTTATTTTTTGTTCTTGATCTTTAGACAGTCAGTATTGATATGTCTTTTGCGCTTACATTCATTGTAGACAATCTCATCAGTCTTTTCACTTCTTTTCTGATCCTTCTTCCAACTTCCTTTTTGGTCATACCTTCCCTTGAAGTTAGGATTTCTGAAAAAGTTATTCTTCTTGTAAACTTTATTTTACATTATAGATAATTGAGTCATCTCCTCATCATAGTTAGGTGATGATTTTTCACTGCTAGAAGTCTTTATAGATGCATCCAATTTCTCTTTGTATTTTGGTTTAGAGGTAGTGGTCTTGAATGAAACAGATTTACTTTTGGGTTCATCCTCCTCTTCCTTGTTGGCTTTCAGATCTTCTTCAGACATCATCACTTTTCCAATGAGTTCTTTCACATGTAGCTTGCTGATGTCGCATGATTCTCTAATAGATACAGAGTTTCCTCTCCTTCTTTCAGGTAGACATTGGAGAATTATCATGATTTGTTCCTTAATAGTGACTTTTATTGCAAGAGAAATCATTGTGTTGACAATATCATTGAACTTAAGATACATATCATAGATAGGCTCACCAGGTTTCATTTTAATGTTATCATATTTAATAGTATAAGTATTAAGTCTCATTTCCTTCACACTAGATGTTCCTTTATGTGAACCAGACTAGGTATCCCAAATTTCATGGGTAGTTTTACAAGATGAAATTCTATTGAATTCATTATATCCTAAAGAGAAATATAAATAATTCATAGATTTAAAATTGTTATTATAGGCACTTATAATAGGTTCATCCCATGTGATTTTATTAGTATCAGGAATCTTATATTCATCTATAATGGAAGACCAAATTTCAAAACCCATATTTTTTAAATGCATTTTCATTTTGAATTTCCATTGGGCATAGTTCGTTCCATTAAAGAATGGTGATATGTTGGTTTCATCACCTTCGAATAATTTTTCCATAATTAAGAAATATTTTGAAATATCTAGAAATTTATAATTGACATAAATTTAAAGATAGTTCTAGTATAACTAAAATCACAATTAAATAAGGTTAAATAGAGTCTTAATAAACACCCTCTGATACCGAATGTTGGTCGGAGTTGATTACTCAAGAGGGGGTGAATTACGTATCTATAAAAATTTCTAGTTAAAAAGTATTATTAAAATGTTTCCCCAACAAGGTTAAATACCACCCAATTAATCAAGGTTATACTGTTATGAATGTTTTACTGTTGAAATGGATTCTTAGAAGATTGAATAATTATCAATAATATTAATATTGGTTATTAATATAAATTTTGAAGCCACATCACCAAGGAAATATAATTATAACTTCCTTCCATGATTAACTATCAAAGTGCATTTAGTGATTTCTTAATTATACAGTAAAGCATTTAATCAGAGAAGACTAAATTAAGCAGCACATCGGATGTAAAAGAGGTGGTTCTATCTCTAGCTAAGACCTAATCCACTCCACTTGGTGATCACCTGCCATCAAGAAGTTTATATAAGTAAACATGATCCACACCCTGGATCGGGGTTAACAACAGTACACAGGACAATCTAGGTCACACGACCCCTTCCACAATTATTCATGGGTACAAACTACCAGGACACACAAGGACATCTTCTACACTTATCTATGGGTATACAAAAGTGTAAAAAGATGTTTGAGAAATTATAGCTTGTATCCTTCAGTTTAATGTAAGAGATAGATTGTGTTGTTATATAGATACACACACTGCTCGAAAGATAATAAAATGATACACAACAAAGCAAAAATATTGAGTTAAGTATAGAAGTTCTTTAAGTGTTAGTATTTGCAGCATAAGACTTCTATGAATAAGAAGATTCATAAATCAAGTCCTCATATGAAAAATAGAGTGTCGCAAGATAGACAGATCTGGATTTTGTTCTTCGTGATGTTTAACAGTGCAAATATGTTCTCAATTCTGGGATTCAAATATGATTCATGTGTTTTTTAGTAGCGTCGAGTTTCATGTGAAAATTATTTGACTGTGTTATTCTTTTTTTTCTCATGTATGCTTTCAGTGCTTTCATCTATATATTGTTTCTGGGATGAACTACTCTTTTATCTTGGAGTTCACGTGTTGGAACCGACAGGTTTCATGTATTCTTCAATTTGTACCTCATAATATTAGGTGACATGTCTACAAAGAATCATTAATTATTTTAGTGAATTTAAAAACTTAAAATATGACCGTTAGATAGTAAATTGAAAAATGACAAAACAGATTAAGAAAGGGTGATAGAGTGTGTCCTAGAAATTGTGTCTCCTTCAAATGATATCTAGATTGGTCATGGTGTCTCATGGCCAAAGTGTCTCATTCATGGTGTCTCATGGTCACGATGTCTCGTTCATGGTGTATCATTGTCATAGGGTCACATTCACGTTGTCTTGTTCACGGTGTCTCATGGTCACAGTGTCTCGATAATGGTGTCTCATGGTCACAGTGTCTTGTTCATGATGTCTCATGGTTACGATGTCTCGTTAAGTTGCTAGAAAAACATAACCGGTGGAAGACATATGGTGTATCAAACTTATCCAAATATCTGTATTGAAACATAAGAAGATATATACATAGAATGGGTTAGAAATAATCCTTTTTCAAAGAAATTATTATAAAGTAAATCAAAAGATAGTGTACAATAACCACACTGAGTGTATTTCACTTAAGAGGTTTGGATAGCTTCTACTAAACAACGGTATATTTGATGTGAGATAGATTACATATAGATATCAAGGTTTATAGACTAAAAAGTATTTGTGACCATTAAAACATGATTAATACATGAGGAGTCCGACAATACCCATTAATTGTAGCTCATATAGTCATTCAGGGAACACGTAGAGGTTTTCACATATTTATTTCACACCTTGTATCGGGATAGGATCATCATATCCTCACAAAACATTGGGGCAATAAGATTATTCAGGTGAAAAGGGTTCCAACCACAGCTATCGAGAACAAATCCCCTTCATGTAGTGGATAATCCTCTTGAGGAATTAGAAACAGGTCTAGTGACTGTAAGAAGTACCATAACTATATCTTCGTCATTTGGAACTACTTTATTCGATACTAGTGCATCTCATTAATTTATCTCAACCTATGGTTTTAATCTATTTAAACATCCTATAGAGATTTTATATTGTTCAATAGATATTACTACACCCCTTGGTACGAAGAGAGAGTAGGGTCTTCATAGCCCCATGTGTGTTTTCTCTCCAACTGATGTTGAGTTTGCTTGTACCTCTCTGGTTCTCAACATAAAATCTTTTGACATCATCTTTGGATTGGATTGGATCATGGACAATAAGGCCCATATCGATTGTTATCTTCAACAGGTCTCCATTACGACAACCAGTGGTGTGTCTCCTATGTTTTAAGGAGAATGGGACCCAAGGCCAAGCAGGTTCGAAAATTATTATCCATAGTTGGGGAGAGTAATATAATTGTTTTATTTTGATTTGGAGTGGGAATCCTTGAGAGGTTATCTCCCTCCAGTCATCACTGATTTTCTTTTCATGTTTCCTTCTGACTTCTCTAGTTCTCTAGGTGTAAGATATGTTTAGTTTTCTAATGACATTATGTCTCATACTCATACAGTTTTTCTTCCCTCTTACCGCATGGCCCCAACCTAATTGAAAGAGGTGAAGGATCAGTTGAATTATTTTCTTGAAAAATGATTTATACATCCGATCATGTCACCATGGGTGGTGATGGTTCCCTTTTCCATGAAAACTAATGGTTCACTCTACCTTTGCATTGATTATCGAAAGCTTAGATGAGTAACGATAAAGAACAATTTTCTATTTTCAAGTATTGATGATATCTTTGACTAGTTGTATTTTGTGAAGTGGTTCTTAAAGATTTACCTTCTCCCAAGAAACCTTCATTTGAGGGTAAAGTAATATAGCAATAAAAAAATCGCCTTTTGAAGTAGGAATGTCCATTATGATTACCTTGTCATGCCCTTTAGTTTAACCAATTATCCTGCAGATTTCACGGAATTAATGAACAGGATTATCCAAGAGTATCTAGATACCTTTATGATTTTGATTGTGAAATATATCCTTGTGTACTTTAAATAAGAGGAGGATCGTCTGTGTCATTTGAGAACAGTGCTATGTTTTTTGAGAAATCACCAACTCTATGTCATGCTTTGAATGTTTTATTTGTAAATTCTAGAAGTGATGTTATTTGGACACATAATATCAGAACATGGTATTTCAGTTGATCCTAAAAAGGTGAGATTTATTATGAAGTGGGAAAACCCGTGAGATTCTTTTAAGATTCAGGGAATCATAGGTTTAGCTGGATTTTATCATGGCTTCATGAACTACTTTGCAAAGTTGGCCTCTCCAATGCCTACTCTTACTATAAAGGGACTGAAGTTTTTTTGAAATGATAAATTCTTGAGTTATTATGATGAGATGTATTTTTTTTTTGACTTATATGTTGGTTTAGACTCTTCCAGAGGCCGGTCAGGGTTGCATTGTCTTTTTTGATGCATCGGGTTCAGGCTTGGGCTGCATTCTTATGTAGGGTGATCATGTTACTGCATATATATCACATAAACTTAGGCCACATGGGATGAAATATCAGAACCATGACCATGAACTTGAAACTATGATGCATGCTATTAAGAGTGTGTTGAATTTCCTTTATGGGAAAAGGTTTTCCATGTTTTCTGACCACAAAATATTAATTTAAATCTTCTCTCAATTAGATTTGAATCTCTGCTAGAGACGTTGTCTAGAATACCTGAAGTATTTTGATTTTGGCATTTCATATACCCAAGGGAAAGGGAATATAATTTTTGATGCCTTGAGAAGACTGATTCAATCCCCAATTAGTGAAATAATCTTTCTAGGGAGTGTAAATTGATGGATTTCTTTTCACAATTGCATATTGGAATTCAGGAAAAAGTGGTCGAGGTTTCTGTTGCAAGTATTCAGTTGTTATCCTCTATTCATGAAAAGATTCTTTAGGATCGATATCATGTTGGTGAATTTTTTAGAATTGGATACTCTCTTAATAGTGAGGAGACAATTTTCTAGTGTCTTTTCTCAAATTAGGGAATTGTATGCTATCATAATCGTTTTTAGGTACTATATTCGGTAAGGAAATACTTGATGGTGGATTTCCATAATTCCATATGGGATGTGCACCCAAGAACAACATATATGTTCTAAGAAATGAGGAAGAAATTCTAGTGGTTAGGTATGAGGTGAGACATTGCTAAGGTTGTATCTCATTGATATACATTCCAATAGGTGAAAGATGAACAATAGAACCCTTAGGGGTTTATTTAGCCACATCTAGTCCCTACATGGTAGTGGGATTATATCTATTTGGAATTTGCGGTTTGTTTTCCACGTACAAAGAGTAATAGGAATGTGATTTGTGTGGTGATTGATAGGCTAATGAAATCATTTCACATTATACCCATTCGTGATACAACCTAACTTGAGGAGTTGGGAAGTCCATATGTGAAAGTGTTTTTCGGTTTCATGGAGTTTCATCTAGTATAGTCTATAATAGTGATCCACAACTTACATCACACATTTAAATATGCCTTTAAGAGGTAATGGGATCTTATATCCATTTGAGCATGTAATACCATCCACATTCGGGTGGACAGATAGAAATATATATATATATATATATATATATATATATATATTCTTGAGGATATGATCCATTCTTTTGTTCTCGACTTTGGTGGAGTTTGGGATGATCATTTAGGACTGCTTAAGTTTTCTTATAACAATAGTTACCCAACCACGATAAAGATTGCTCCTTTTGAGGCCTTCTATGGCCAGCCTTGTAAATCACCATTGTGTTGGTCAGAGATTGATGAGAGTTATTTGGTTGGACCAAGCTTGGTCCAAGAGACGAAAACAAATATTCAGTTGATTTTTCTGAGAATGTTGACAGTTAAGATCTGAAACAAGTCAGATGTTTATCGTCATAATAGACCATCATAGTTATCAGTTGGTGACCAAGTGGTCTTGAATGTTTCACCCCAATTAGGTCATCAACATCTTGGGAGGAAAGGGAAACTTTCTCCTCATTTGGTTATACCTATTGAGGTTTTAGATCAGCTGGGGAAACTATCATACTAGTTAGCACTAAGACACCTTCTGACATCAATACATAATGTGTTTCAAGAATCACAACATCAAAATTATTTATCAGATCTATCTCATGTTTTGAGATATTGTGATATTGAAGTGGAACCTATTTTATTTGTGACTAAATGGCCATGCAGGATAGTTTATTCTGAGACCAAGGTACTTTGTGGGAGAATGATACCTTTTGTTTTTGTGATATGGAAGTATGGTCGTGATTCTCATGAGAAGTAGAAGAAGGAGTCATTGAATAGGGAGCAGTGGCCTCATATTTTTTATGGGGAGGCTTCTTCATAGGATCTCTATGGACAAAAAGATTATATGGTGTGGAAGTGGTAACATCCCATTGCCTTTTTCAGGTATTCCTAAACCCCTCTTGCAGTTGATATTTGGTTGGGTTTCGTTTGGAGTAAATTCAAGTAGTATTTTTTAAAATTGTGGAGGTTTATCGGCTAAATCACGGTTTTCACAAGTCCTGTGCATGGATTAATGAACTATGTGCCAATGACATGTTTTCAGTAGTGGGATCTGCATGGACTATGCACAGTTTTCCCTAACCGTGTGTAGTTTCCCAGGAAACCGTGCAGACTGGTTTTTCTAAATTCTAAATTTTTTTATTATTTATTGAGACAACTTTTTAGGTCATGGAAAGACCTAAATTAAACAAAATGTGTTTCTACTTTCCTTGGAGCTCCTAATAATGATTCTTTTCCCCTATAATCCATTTAGAAAGTGATATGAACCTAGGAGAACATCGGTGGATCACTTTCCGATTAGTTTCTTCCTCTGGTTCTATTCCTCCCGTGATCTCTCTCTTTCTCCTTAGGGTTCCATAGATCTTAGTAATCCTTTTGGGATCAATTACCCTTTGTTTTTGTGATCTTAAACCTATATTTTATTCGTGTTTGTGTGATATTATTTCTTCATCTAAACACCCTGATTTGGCTTTGGTGTTGATAGATTCGTTGTTTTTGGTAGGTGGTTCTGTTATGATGCCCAATTTTTATTAAACTGAATTGAATTGTTTAAATGTCAATTGTTTTAATTTAAAATCTATTTTTTACATTTGAATCAAATGGATTTCAATCCTTTTGTTGGAAGAACCCAGTTAGGATGAATTGGCGTTTTTG
Source organism: Viscum album (assembly GCA_963277665.1). Classification (NCBI taxonomy): domain Eukaryota; kingdom Viridiplantae; phylum Streptophyta; class Magnoliopsida; order Santalales; family Viscaceae; genus Viscum; species Viscum album. The sequence continues at coordinate 194,094,520 of OY728126.1, forward strand.
AGGAAAAAAGGGTTTTGGCTTGGAATTGGAATTTGTTGAGGTTTAAATTATTTAATTTAAATTCTTTTTTCATAGGAATTGAATTGGTTGTAATTTTTATTTCAGTTGATGAACGAATTATTTGATTGAGAGTTTGGGAAAACCCTAATTCAAGTGAATTGGGGGATTATGATCAAAATTATGATTTTTTTTTGGTTTCAAATCCCTATTTTGTGAAAAATGTCTTAAAATGTTTTTATGGAAACCTTAGGGTCACATATTGGTGAAAATTCATGTTTTTTATTAAATATCCATTTTTTGTTTTAACGAGAATATTATCATATTTTAAATGGTTAATGGGGTGAATATTAATTTCAGTAATAAAATAAAATTCCCATCATTGATTTATACATGAGAACATGCAATCCTTAGATTGTTAGTGAGTGTTTTTGGTCTGAACTTTCTGATTTTACACCACTATATAACAACATATCAAATCATCCGAATCGATAGGCGATGGTGATAAGATCTCTTTATTTTAGGCCTAAATGGGTGTCTGTAAATACTTTTTCATATTCATAGTGTTGGATCCCTATATCTTGGAACTATCATACCTATTTGGCACATGGATATGCTACTCACATGAATTAATTTTTGAATGTGTATATATTCCATTGTTATAAATTGTTTTACATACCTTAATAATTTATATAAACTATAAATTTAAGCAATTTTTGAAAATGTTTGTTTCTGAAATATATCAGTTTATTAAAGGAAAATTCTATCTTTTGAAATGTTTTCCACCATTTTAAATTTATATAATGATTTGATGAAGGAATTTATATCTTTTAAAATGTATATCATTATTTTTTTTAATATACTTTATTATTTCTAAACATCTTTGTTTTAAAATTGATAGCTCATTTTGGTTAAATTGAAATTGGAATCTGTTATATAATCATTGAGAGAAATCCTACTGGGATTTAGCTCACACCCTACATGTTCATTAAGGTTTTTGTAGATTGTCTCCTTCCACGTTTCAGAGAAGGAAAATTATCTCTTAAATGTGGATCATGCTTTTGAACATTGTACTTAGTGATTTGTTTCCTTATGCACATTGGGTTGTTCCCCCTTTTTATACTTGGGTTGTAGAACAATGATGCTTGTGCCAATTTAAATTATATTAGTTTACACCTAGTGATGTTTTCCCTTCATATGCATACTATCATGATTTATTTTTTTTCTACATTATTAATGGAAAAATAATTCCCACTTTTAGTTTGTATGATATCAGGTGCAAGACGCCAACCCATGGGGATTGGGAGTACCCTTTAGGCTATGTCAGTACTAACTCGGTTATCGGGTTACCAGGGTACCCGGGTTGGTTCATGAAATTTATGAATATTGATTAAATTACATAGATATATTCCAATGAATCATAACGTTTTAGATTCTTTGAAACCTTGGAATCATAAAATACTTGTTTGTTTGTGAAATATATAAAATCACACAATAGTATTCCTGACTATAACCATTATTAGATATATCAAACATAATAATATTCTTCATATTTTGAGGAAATAAAACATAATAAAGGGTTATATTAGACTCTCATTAAGAGTAAAAAATAGATATACCAACATAACATAAGCATAAGGGTATGAGAACTTGAAAACAATATCTAAAAACCATTCCATTCTTGTCATAGAACATAAACACGAGTCCTATAATAAATCATATAATTTTATAAGATATTAATCATATTGTAATTGATGAATATAAACTATGTTAGCATAACATTTTAATAATACATAGAATTATTGAATACACATATGTGTACAACATTGTTAACATGTTTAAATAAAGACAGGTCTGGTCAATATGAAAAGGCCACGAAAACTATTCTCGCATAATCATGTGGACATAAAATAAAATTCCAATCATAATCCTTATATAAATTAATGTAGTCCCAGACATAAATTTTTTAACATGATATTAGGTTCACATATTACATAATTAAATCATGAGTTATCCCTCATTACCCAATGCATTGGGGGAGATAAAGGTACCACCTACCACATAAGGAACATAATTCATAGGTTCATCACAAGATGATAAAACATTATATATATAATATCCCATGAAAATAAATGGGTTTCATTAATATATCATTATATAATTACTTGTGAAAAAATAAATATTATTCATATAAATTTCATCATTTCCTCGTAACAAAACCTATAGGAAATGAAATGGGATTCATAAAACTCCATTCATCATATATATAAATCATTAAAGGAAATAATAATAATGGTATCAAAGAAACGCATACCTTGTAAATAATTTTTAAAATAAAATTATTTAATCAAATATAAAAAATATTTTGATAAAGAACTTTGAATATTTAAAAGATAACTATATTTTCACATCAAAACCCAACATTTAAAAAACATTAATTGAACATTGTGAAAATTGTTTTCTTCCAAAAAATCTTTTTAATAATATAATGGATGATTTAAAACAATTATTTGTCATTATGTTATATAATATAACTCATTTTTTACATGTTAAAACAATTATTTCTTTTAAATTTCTGCTAAAATATAAAAGAGTCGTGCTCCAAAAAAGATATGATTATCAGTTCTAATTTTCTGAAAAATTCAAAAATTGTTATAATTTCGTTTATAATTCATTGGTGATCTATAAATAAAATCATTAATACAATTTTAGAAAACATGTAATTGGAATAAAATGGATTTTCTATTAGGTAGAGAAATAAATATTATATTTACCAAATACATTCATTTAAAGTCATGAGAAATAAAATGGGGAAATGTATTAAAAATAATTAAATAAATATAAGAGAGTAAAATACAAGTGTTTCTTGATAAATATATTATAATATTTCATTATCATAAGCATAATCATAAGCAATCCCTCTAAACGATGAGATTTTAACATAAAACCTTTACCCCTTTGGTAATGTTTGAGTCGTAATCCCCGTGAATGAAAGAACCTTAAATAGATATGTGGGTGAAAAAAAGTCATAATATTAATTAAAAGATATAATTATTTTAATAATATACCCCATAGTAGAAAAACATGGGATGACAATTTCATGCGTCCCTAAGAAATACAAGTGAGATGAAAATCCCCTTTCATGATCTGGTAAAATTTGAAACATAAATCCCGTGAACGAATAACTTTAAATGAATCAATAAATTTATTGAGAATAAATAAATTCATTATGTAACATGTAAAAGTGTATCTATATAAAACACATAAATGTATATAGGTTCATAACAAAACATAAGTCTCAATGATGGAAATTTGAGATAAAAATCTATTAACATGTGTGTTGACATGATTTATAGATGATAAAACCTCATGTATTATAAATATATGTTTATTAAAAAGTTATAATTGAACTATAGTAATATTTATCCTTCCATATATGAGTTAAATATGACCTTTTATAAATAATTTATTAACTATTTCTTTTTAAAATCATGTTTTGGATAGTAACTACTTCTTTTTTAATGTGTTTTTCATTTGGTATTTAGGGTACGTATATTTTGATCATGGTTCTATAATTTAAATAATATTAAACAAGACATAAATAAAATATATAATAATTATTTATTTATTTATATTAATCCCTAAATTTTATAAATAGAAAATGAATTGTTTTATTCATAGAGATAGTAGGTCGTACGAACGCATGAATGGTATTTCCATTTTCCCAAAGGATGAAAAAAAATAAATGAAAATAATATATTACCCATAAATAATCACTTTTATAACATATATATCATTTATTTTTCATTTAATATCTCTTTATAAGTTTCCATGTAATGCGTAAGTGAAGAAGAAAATCCAATCACTTCGCGTGGTGACACTCAGTCAAACACATGAGCGACATTATTATGTTCTCATAGAATTGAATGTAATAAGGTATATGTGATATTATAAATAAATAAGTATAATAATATCATAAATATAAGACATAAAAAATAAATATGTCATTATATTCATTTTTGAAATATGGTTATAAATAAAAAAATTAAATTTTTTCGTGAAGTCAAGGTTTGTCGTACGCACTATCGATGGTTTTTTTCTCATATGATGGAACGAGATATTGATAAATGTCATGTAATTAACTTATAAAATATATGTATATGTTATATATATTCATTAATATATTTTAATTAATAGAACCTTAATTAATGTGGTAATCAAAGAATTAAAAAAGAATGATTTTAATGAAGACAATCAAATTCACGTAGAAAAACTACATTTTGGATCGCTTATTAAGGAAACAAGGGATTTTTCTTTTGGGTTGACTGGTGTCTCTAGATCATTGATAAATATGTTAGAGAGATAATCTGGTATGTATTTTTTGAAAAAAATTCTTTATAGGTGTGAATGGGGGTGGTGGTGGGCATTAAATATTTTTGGTGAAATAACATTTGTTTTAAATACACAAAACTATTCAATAATATAGAGTCACTCACAACCCAAATTCCAAAAAAATTTAAATTTAATGAATGAAAAATGTTATACGTTTAATAGAAACCTCCACCTCACAATCTTATATAATTTTAAACATTTCTCTAATTAACATCTATGTTTCATTAATTTTACAATTTCAGTTTTCACTAATGTAACTTGCCCTCTTTAACAAAGAAATTTACAAGTCATGACTTGAAATAAAATGATCATTGTTAGATAAATTATTTTCAATGGTATTATGTTATAAATAAATATTAAAAAATAAAAAACCATTTTGTGTGTAAAATTAATTTTACCCCAAGAGTATGAAATGAAAAAAACCATGTTTTCTCATTTACCATGGTAATGATACTTTTACTATTTAGGGACAATATAATTATTATAAATGGAAAACTAGATAATTAATGGATTATGGTTGATAACATAAAACATATTAAAATAAATTTTAATTATATATTTTTTTTAAATTTTACATCACTTAGTAAAATATTACATATCATTAACTAACTTAATGTCAATTTGCACACAATTCATTAAACTTGACATTAAAAACACAAATAAAAAGTTTGAAATAAAATATAACATTTTCACACAATATTATCATGTTAAATTTTTCTAAAAATTCACAGAATACAATAATTCATTCAATTTATATTACATTTAATATTTTTATAATAATTTATTTTATTATACCATTAATTAATTAATTACTACATTGGAGTTGATTAGTCATTTAAAGTATGTAAATTTTAAAACAAAATCTTACCCTCAAAAAATTAATTTAGTGGTTCTCAAAATTATCATCTATATTCATTCACAAATTTATTTTGTACCAATTTGAATATATAATTAGAATTTAAAAGCAAGAGCTTGAAATTTTTTCTTTCTCTTTACATAAGTTATTATATTAGTCACATTTAAGTAAATGTTTTTCTAAAGAACATAAAAAATATATCCTAAGGTAATAAGGTATAAATATCTCTATAAAGGATGAATTATACATGTTTGGAGGTCATTTTAACCCTAATTATTTTAGTTTGACCCCTGATGAACCGGTTTGATCCTTAATCGTGGTAATTAATTTTTACTATTTAACCAATAATTTGGAAATAAAAAATAACTTGTACTTATAAAATAATATTAATTATTATAATTATAATATTTTCATCCATTTTTCAAATTTTCATTCACATAGGTGGAAAAATATAATTTAGAAATAAACACACTGACACGATGAAACAATTGTTTAACAAAAAAAATATTTTCATATGTTTAGAAAGTTATAGTATAAAAATCAATATTAAATTGACCCTACCGATCCAGATTAGTTTAATCAATATATAATTGAACTAATTTAACTTTTAATTCAATTTTAGAAAGGTGAATATTTCAATATTCTATTATCTAAAATGCAATTTTTGATGAGAATCAGTATTTTCACTATTTATTAAAAAATAATCTTTTCTTTATATTGTAAAAAAATCAGAAAATAAAATTTATATATTTTGATTCCAAAAATTAAATTTTTTTAAAATACAATTTTGAAATTTTGAAAAAATTAATTTTAATATATGTTCAAAAAAACATCGAAATTAATTTTTGTAGAATAAAACTATTTTTAAAACACATTAAGACATTACTAAAAATTAATTGATTATTTATAAATCTACCTTATTTTTCTGAGACCTTTATAATTATTTTTTACAATATATATATTCTAATTGAAACCTTTTAATTTAATATATAGGTTATAATGATAATTCTTAAAAAATAATATTTATAGTATAATGCACTTTATTAAAACTCATTCATTTATTTAATGAAATAAATTAAACTAATAATATTTATTTCAAAAAAATCAAATCATTGGATGTTACATCCCATAAAAAAGTGAAGAATATCTATATATAAATCGGAACTTGAAAGAAGAAATTATTTATTTGTAGACTACCATAATTTATACACATAAGGGTGATTACATTCATTGTCGTCCTATGAAATCATATTAGAGACTAAATTATTTGAGTTAAGGAACAATTTTTACGTATTTTTCTAATTTGATTCACTGTTTAATTTCCTGATCATCCCATATGTTTTTAATGTAAGTAACTATCATGGATGTATGAAATATATGTTTTTATTTCTACTAGATTATGGTGAAGAGGTCGTGAAGTTTGTATATATATACTAATTTGATATAAAAAATGAAATAATTTTATATGTATATAGAAAACATTTCTTGGAAAGTTCACAATATAATGAATTATATTGGAAAAACTCTCAATGTACTACTACATTGGTGAAATAAGAAATATTTTACGTAATTTATGGAAATAAATTAGTATAAAATTCGATAAAGAAATTATTCTCAATGTATAATTAATACTACCTTGTTTCAAATGATAAAATTAATAGGAGTATCGAGATAAATATTATGGTAAAAGACACACCAATTGAGGTTTGTGTGAATAATTTTTTTTTTGGTAATTATGGTGTTCAAAATATAGTTTAATAAACTTTTCAATCTAAAAATCATATTACCAAGTTAATAATTATGTAGAAAATGATTCAATAAAAGAAGTTGAAAAAGAAGTTAGTTTTTACTCTAGAGAGTATTTTAATAGAAATAACAATATAATATAATATATAAAATAAGTGATGGATTAACATGATATCCTATGAAAATTTGGCTATGAGTTCTTGAAAAAAAATTAGAGCATAAAATATTAATTCAAATAGAGGTAGAATTGTATGAACACATTATAGAAGGGGTAAAAAGATGAAGGTTCAATGAAACTAACTCAATGAAATTTCATAAGAATTAGAAGAAAAATGGCCCCATAGAAATAGCCAAATTGTTCATTATCCTTCTAAAAACAAAACGTTAATAGTGAATAAAATTGGATAATGACATTATCTCAATATTATAAGAAATTGTTTTACAATACAAGGATAATGATATGATAATCATGGAACATGAAATAAATTTTAAACCCTTAAATGGAATGATGGAGATCCCTCCCATGGTAGCCCCAAATAATTGGAGTACAAATAGAAGAAAATATGTAATCTTAAATAAAATAGAATATTATTATTGAATATGATATAGAAGGGTTGTATAGAAATATAGATATAGAGTGATACCATTATTGAATCACAGGACCCATTATGGATGTGTGTTTGGAAACCCAAGTGATCAGTGGTGGATACAAATATGTTATAACAACATCTGAACTAATGAATACATATATGATGTCTGTTTTTAATTGGATATTTCTAATAACTTATAACTATGGGAATATGGAACGTAATTATAGAAATAGTTGAGATAAAATAATTTTAATGAAATTGTCAATTCCAATGAAAAATGTGGCAACAATATACACTAAAATAATATATATTGTGCTGAAAAGTAGATTTACCACATTGGAAGGAATAAATGATAGAGCTATATAGTGGGTTTTCTTCAAACTAATGATGGTTTAGTCACAATATCACCCTTAAAATGAATTATAATAAATTTAAAGGAAACATATGGATGCTACTAGGAAAATGATAACATGGGTTTTGAACGTGAATGAAGATTCACTAAGGACAGATAATGAAAACATAGTATAATATTTTTTCAAAATGTAAAAATATATTGTATTCTTAATTAGTGTCACTAACAATACCACGGGATAATAGAAAAATATTTGTTCATGATTTCACATATTGAGGAGGATGCATGATGAATGATAAAAAAACAATACATCAAAGGAAAAAACATGCACAAGTGGTTTTAGTCTCATAATATAGGTGAATCTGAAGTCAAATAATTGGATAGATATTGATTAAAAATACAATATAAATATTTTACATGTTTCACACATATTAGAGACACAAAAAATGTTTTGGAAGAGAGTTTTATGAAAAATTTTAATTCCACACAACCAAACACAACCCCTAAATTAAGGTTGTCATGGAATTGGAACTCTCCCCATGTTATAAATGATTTTATCTATTTGATTGATGTGGTGAATATTTGATGGGGAGAAATGATCCATGGGGTTTATAAATTATGAATGTGTATATATGAAATATATAGGGTTATTTTGTTTAGGTTCCCAAGTTTTTTTCAGGTTGAAAAAAATTCAAATATTATTAATGCCATATCTAAATTAAAATATGGTTTTGAGAAACCACCTCAAATATAAAAGATGACTCATGAAATGAATATTAAAATAAATTATTTCAAATGAAATATATTATGAATGGGAGTTAATGTATTTCCAATACTGTATATTAAATTACAAGTGGTATTTTTCCAATTAACAGTGATCAACATCTGATATCATGTCATATTTCAAGTGGTATAAAACTACTAAAAACAAGAATATAGATTATTTGATGATGTATAAATTATTTTTAAATTAATTTAGTATTTTATTATATGATTATAATTTTTTATTATATTATATTTTTATGGATACCAAGAGCATGTTAATAGAAAATCACAATATATACATCAACATGTTATTTAATACACTATAATAGGGTTGTATTTGTGAATAAATTCAAGGAGACTATGATGATGATTTTTCGAAGGTAAACTAGCTCATCTAGAAAAGAAGGGGATCCTTATCAAAAAAGTAAGATCAATGATATAATTTACTATCAATTAACTCAACATCTTGTATAACTCACACAATTGGTAATTTATTATTTATTAATTATATATTTTGTGTATGTGTGATTGATATCACAATGAAATTTTTTAAAAGAATATAAAAGATAAATCTACATATATTTATGATTGTGTCGAAGTGACATGGATAAATTTTAAGATGTTGACTTAGGAACATGTTTTCTACATTATTTTTAACTAAGTAAAATTACAGGATTAGTTAATGAATCATTTTTAAGTGCTAAATTCACTCACTAAAATCATTTTAAAAAAGTAGGTGAAAGTTAATGGTGTCTCAGACTTAAAATGGAAAAAAATATGGAATATTTTTAATAGATTATTGAGAGAATGTTTAAGGTAATGATGTTTATAATAAAATACAAAGGTTAAAGATATATAAATATAATAGGTAAATGGATTCCATAAAGTAGTATCAACCAAATAAATAAATAATGATAAAAAATGGTAAAAGGGGTTTTATTTAAAGATGATATTGAAGTGATATTTCAATAAAAATAATATTAAAATTGGGGAAAAGTTTATAAAGTTGAAATTATGAAATTTATTGATAATGGGGGATACATTTATAAAGAAAAATCTAGTGATTTTAAAGAAAAATATGGTGGAAATAATGATGAACATGTAGTATACAAACCTATATTTTTTTATGATGAAAAATTAGGAAAATAAAAATGAAAATCCATGTGTAGAAAAATCTATTTCATTTATTTGTATATCTGTGTTGAGAATAATTCACCCCAAATCCATACATTTTTTTGAAGAATTTAATTACTTGGAGAAGTCGTATTTATTATAGTAATTTATATAAAATAAAAATATAGAGATTTTTGTTACCAGGATAATCTATGTTGTGTATTTTAAAAATAACTAATTGATTTATTGATTGTGAATACATGTTCATAATCTAATATTTTATTCTAGTATATTCATGAATTATTTTAACTTGGTTATAATATAATAAAACTATATTTGGTGAATTCTTCATTTATTGGTGATATACAAGGCATGAGATGTCAATTTCAGATTTTCATGGTTATGGATGAATAAAGAGATTCTTAGAGTTATTTGGAACTAAATAAATGTGTTTTTTAAAATACATAAAACCATGTGGTAGACATTTTTCTCACTCTATAAAAATTGGTAACTCAAATTAAATTAAAAAGTATTAAATATATGTGAGATTAAATAAACATTGTGTTAGGATATATCTAGAGATGGTTTTATGTTCTTTCTATGAAAGGGACTGACCATCCCATAATTTATTCAATGTAAGATTAATCTATACGTTTTGTTAGGATATTTCATCCCAAATTAAAAGAAAACACACTAAGAGAATGAAATAAGTAATATTATTCATGTTTCTAAAATATATTTCATATTAACATAGTCTTTACATGATATTTGATTATGATTCTTGATAAAAAATTAAATCTTGATGTAGATGACCATGCTATAAAAGATGACATTGGAGAAAAAAAATTAGTTGAAAAAATATTATGGGATAAAGCCACACCTAGGTGTGAAACTAAGAGATATTGATTAAACACTAGTATACCATGGATTGATGAATCATCCCATAAGAAAAGAATCACACCCCCGTGTGATTGGTTGAAGAAAATAACAATATTGTTACATATAGTGTATATTATCGGTGATGTGTTTTTTGTAAGATTCTAGGATTGCTTTTTTTGGAGTCATGGTTTTTCATGGTGAAGAAAAGGGTCACATCATAATAGGAATACGATTAAAGGATATTTGGGAATATATATTAGATAAAAACATGTTATTAAAAACAGATTTAACTATGATATTATACAGATTTTTTTTCTTCTCGTTATTGACTAATTATCACTCCATGAATTATGAGATCAGTCCATCAAATGGATGAATTTTAAATGGAAAATTATATACCTAAGGGTATGACACCTTGATTAGAATATTTCTATAATGTCTTGAATATTTGTATTTAATTTAAATGGATGAGCTTTTGGCATGTAATTTTTGAAGTAAACATGACATAAATATCTATATTTTATAATATTTAATCATGTATTAAACATTAAATGATCATTTTGAATTAGAGGGAAAATCACCAATACCATCCATTGGTTAAAGGATTATAACCTTAGAAATATTATAAATACAACACATTGTTGTTTGAGAGCTATTTTTAAAATGTTAGTATATATATAGCAATGAAAATAGAATATCATGAATTATACATCATGTTTTCAAGCAAGGAAAATTATGATATCTGATAAATTCATTCTAATGATTATAACATGTCTGATTTAACAATGTATGATTGCAAAAAAAATATGGAGTTTATTTATCATATCAAGATAATTTAATAGTTGAAAACATAACATAATGAGAATAATTTCGGGGTAGAATTATTTTCTATTGGGTAGATTTATTCACTACTATGATGAAATTGTGGAAGAAGAATAATTGAATCTCCCATTGACCCATAGATCTCATATGGTTATTATTGAATACATGGACTTAACCAAATATGTCTAAGAGTTAATGAGATCTACTTTAAATGAATAAAAGTGCAGCGAAGTAGAATTTAATATAGCATTTACCATATATATGGATATTCAAAAAAATAAAGCATCGTCTAATAATATAGAATATATTTACATTTATATACAATATGTGTTTTTATTTGATATAATTTTCCACCCAAATTACTATTTATTAACAATTTTATTGTCAAATATGATAATAATAGAGTATTTTTAGTCATTTTATGAATTTATGAAATTTTTTTGATTTCACTAAATAGTCATTGGAAATGAGATATTTTGTTCATTTTTTGTTTAAATATTTGATAATTTGAATTTTGGTTTCATTATTATTTCTGTAATATAATTTTATAATTTATTTCTTTTTATAATTAAATTTTTATGTTTTATATTTTATTATAATTTACTGTTTTCAAGTCATTTTATTGTGAATTATTTATTTGTGGTCTTAATTTATTTTTAATGATTTTAATATATTGTCATATTTTATTTTGTTTTGTTTTATTTTTGATTAAATTGTATATAATCCTCTAATTAAATCCTTATTCAACTCAATATTACACACATAATATAATTTGGAGAATTGATACACATAATAAAATATAAAATTATAGATTCATTTGGAATTTTGTTTAAGATAGGTGGTTTTGGCTGCAGATCAAGATACTAGTTTGTGTAAGATAATAAACAATTTTTAGAAATGGTGAAAATCATATATTTAAATTAAATATCATACAATTAAGATCATATCTTTATGGCTACATAAATTCCTATTTACTATGTAAGATAAATTCTCTTACTCGATATTGGCCAAAACAAAGGGGAAATCTTGATTCAATTCCATGGATGTACACTTAATCAAGCCTTGATTCCATAACAAGAACTCCTAATTCCAAGAACATTGTTCATGAATTCATCAACACGCTGAATATTTTTCCCCCAATGCATGGGTGAAATACTTAATGATCCATGGTTGGATTTTAGGAAGTGATTAGTGTGAATATTCAAGAGGAGTTAATAAATGTACCATCCCAACTAGACTGATCCAAGCATGAGGGTGATGACCAAAATATTTTCATTTATCAAATATTATTCATTAATGATAGTGAAACATGTGTATATATAATTTATTAGAGGGTGTTCAATGTTGACTTATTCATGAGATTCACATTTCCTAAACTTGAGAAGGAAACATATGCCATTATTAAAGCCATTAATGCTTCTGAAGCCTCCAATGAAGTTTAGGATGTAAAAAAATAAAACCAGTGAGTTTCTAATATAATTTAATAGGAATAATTATGAAAAATAGTTTTTTTCTTGTTTCCATAAATTTTGTTGTAGCTAATTAGATTCTGAGATTTATTTGTGTTGATCCAAACAAGGAATATAAATTGGGGTTGATGTAGTGACACAACCGTCAAAGAAGTCAACTCACATTCTGATGACTGACGGCACATTAATCATGTCATGTTATAATGAATTTTAGTTAGGAATTTACATTTGGATTCATTGTGTTCCAAATTTATTTGACAAAACTAATATAAAGAATCTTCATATGCTGGAAAAGTATAATTTCCATTTTGAGGTTTCATCTTTTCCTGTTTATTGGGAAATGATAAGGATGATCAAAGGTTATGATGTGATGCCATATTAGAAAAAATGTGTCTGAATATTGATTGAGGATTTCGGATCAAGATTAATCATTTATGATTGTGAACAGTAGGTTGTTTTCCCCTAATGAAGGTTAAGTATATGGTTTCATGTCAATGAATCGGGCTATTCGTCATCCTATTTCAATTGAGAGAATATTTTTCCATAAAAATAGTGATGTTTGATAGGTTAATTGTTATAGGTTAAAGAATATATTTGAAAACATGTGTTGGAGTTCATCTAAAATCATCTGATGTTACCTTTAGATTCATATAATTTCTCATGGTCAAGTATCACTATGAGAAAATGAAGAATCATTTTTCAATGTGGTTTTCTGATTTGACACTTGCTGGAATTATGACATGGTTCTAGATTATTGATTTCACCATGTATTTGAATAACCCAAATATTCTGCTTATTGGAATTGTTAAACTATATTATTATTGTCACATATATTTTTGGTGGTTTTTTCAATGCATCAACTAGTTTCTACCAAGTGAAAATGCATTGTTGATCAAATTTGTAAGAGATAAATTAGACAATGCAGATGTAGGTAGAGTGAAAGATTGACAGATGGAAAAGATATGAAAAAAAGATAATAAAAATAATGAAATTTATTAATTATAAATAACTTAAATTGAAAACTTATTCTTTCCTAGACAAATCATTTCAACTCAAGTGGCATCAGAATCTTATGGAGAGTGAGAGTTTTGTAATGTGGTAGGTATAGTGACTCAATCTTAGAGATATAATTCTATGATATGTATGACACTAAATGAAGACTATTATTATAGTGGACATGAAATATCTAGAAAAAAATTAAGAATTGAGGAGAAAAAAATACATCGATAATGCACAAGGATGATAAATACAACAACATAGGGATTATTTCCAATGTATAGTGCATGGAGAGCAGAAATAGGATATTTTCTTGAAAGCTAAAATTTGACCTGCTACTGATAATACTGATGATGATAGAGATCATAGTTTTCTCTAACACCATCTCCATGTCTAGATAATTTTATAGTTGTAATAGCTAGTGTATTTTTAGGGTGACAATGTTTTTTGTTTTCATGTATTTTACATATCAATTGTAATTATTTTTGTAATATTGTTCGTTAAAATGTGATCATTGATTAAATATTAATTATTCATTCTTGTTGATAATTATATTTCATCGATTTTAAAAATTTAAAATTTATTGTTGGTTTCTGATGATCTTTTAATATGGATTATTATTTAAATCCATGAGAGAGATTTAATTTTTTTTATCCTTATTTGAATTTTTATAATTTCTATTGATAATTGTGAGTATAGAGGGTGTTTACTATATCATTGTAGATGAGGATTTTTTTGTCCATTGATCATCTCTAAAGGAATATGGTTATTCTACCATGATCTTTATTATACTCTTCAATTTATTGAACTAAATAATATTTACAATAATATAACTCAATTCATTTATTTAGACTATAATAGTTGTGCAAAATTTTAAAAATGTTAAAGAAACACTAATCCATAACAATTATTATTTAGGATTCTCCTTCTTCGTTATTTTTTTAGCACTAATTTATTATTTTAATTTTTTTTCAAAGTTTTTCTTTATAAATTTAATTTTCATTTCATTATAATCAAAAATTTTACCTTAAAAATATTAATAACATAACAGTAGAAAATAATAAAAACATAAAAAAATATTCATATTGAGATGTTTCCTTGGGAGATAACCTCAAGAACTATTATACTATAGTATTTATATGTAAAAAATTTTGATAGTATAAAATATAAACTATAAATCATTAATTAAAATGGAACTAATTTAGGGGAGGCTTTTATGCGTCTCAAAATAAATAAATAAATGATCTAGTATTTTATTTATAATAAATAAAAATATGTAATTTTTTTTGGAAAACAATTTCTTCTTCTTGACATAAAATTACATTGAAAATAAATAAATAGGAAGTTATTATAAATAATGAACAATTATAATTTAATAGAAAAATAAAAAATATGGCGAGTTTTAAAATCATGGAAAAATTGAAACAACAACAAAAAGATACACTAAAACCAATATCCATATATATATAAAGTATTCTTGTATTATAATAAATGGAAGAAAAGATAACCTTGAAAGAGATAAATATATAGGATTTTGATATTCACAAAAAAAATTATTAGGACACCAGAATATAGAACCATTATTAAATATTATATTAATATTGATGCACCATTTTTTAATGTTTCATGTTTTTTTGTGGGGATCCATAAATGAATTTCCATAATTTAACATGGTGTGCATCATCATGAAACCTTAAGTGTTCTATGGTGATAAAATAAAAATGTGGTTATTTGGTTTTTAATAATATGGGGTGTACAATGAGTGGTTTTACTACCCCAATTCACCTTCTATATGGATTTGTAACCAATATAACAATTTATTTCATGAGAAACATTTTAAAACTTCTAGGACTACCATGTAGAGAAACGATATATATTATATTGGGAATATATATGTGAAAACTATATATATGTATTGGGAGATAATTAGAAAACTATACTCTAACGGTCATCACCATCATATTTCTACCAACTCCATGTCAAATATTTTTATGAAGATTTTTTCTGGATGGATAAGAGCGTGATTGATGTTTTAGGAAGGGGATATATTGTATATTTGATTCTTATTGATTCTAGTAACCTAATTTCAAACATGGACAATAATTTAATGATGTTTAGTACAATGGAATTTATCTATGTAAAAAATGGTGAAAGAAGTGTCTACTACTATATCTGAAAATAGCTAAATAGAGAATAATTTGAGTGATCCAACAAGCATGATGATATAGATATTGACAAAATCATTCCAATAAAATTCCAATATAGAATAAGTTTAGGCCATCAAGATTCATTATAGATTTTTTCATATAAATAATCATATTACTGATTAATTTAACTAGATTCAACAAAACATTATCTTAAAATGAAATATTTCATAGAAAACACTTCTAGAATAACCCAAATAGACAATTCTCAAAACTAATTTTTCAATATAGGAATTTTAAATCAATCCTAAATTTCATCCCATGGTAGAATAAAAACCCTAAAAATATATTTAGGACTAATGCTCAAATACATAAGAAATTAGAACATCCAAATTTCAATCAGAAACATAAGTACAATCATAATCTATATGGAAACTAAGATACTTGGAATTTAACAAACATTTGGATCCAGTAATACCAAATAAAACAAGGTAATAGATGAAATATGATGAACTGGATAAAAGGAAACACTAAATTTCTCAACGAAAATAAGTGCTTCTATATAAAATTTTGAATTAGATGGGTCATGTGAAAAATAAAATTAATAGTTTAAAAATTTTGATAATTAGGAATTTCCACACTAATATCAAGTGAATCCAAGAGTAAGTGTGAATGTAAGTGTGCTATTTTTGAGAAGTGGAATTGAATTTAAAAATGACCCATCTAAAAAATGATTAATAACCTTGAAATAAAAGTTTAACGTTTGAGACTATATGAATATCAAATGAAGAAATCATTAAATCGCATGTTCATATTGTTTTAGAACCTTTTGAAACTACAAAATAACCTATTATTCACACATGAAAAGAATATTGACCATTATATAAAAATAATAATCATGAAATAATATATAGGAATTTTAGAAACATGATGGGCTCATAAAAAGTAATATAAAATGTTTAAGATGATCTAGATTTGTATAATGAGACACTCCCTTCTCCATTTATAATCCCTCTTATGAAAAAAAATATGAAACTATAATGGATAAATTTTTTTTTGAAAAATCTAGTAATATTTAGGTAAACATCACTTTGTTATGTTTTGGGAAATAAATCCCTTGATATTTTTATCATCATAAGTATATTTTTGTCTCAAAAAATGTGGTTTGATTGAGGTTAAAAATTCAATTTGGGAATGAATGTTTCCCCTATGATCCAATATTCCTTCTATTATAAATGAAAATATCTATGTAATATTTTTATTCATTCTATAATTAGTAATAATCAGTTTAAAGATGAGATGTTAGATTTATGTGCCATACTAAATATTATTACATATTGTATATTTTCATTTATGCTAAATGGATATATTAAGAAATATAGTATTCTCATTTTGGAAGCTAATAGGATATTAGCTAGGATAATTGGAGTCATTGGAGAAGTGTTGGTATGGGTAAATGATTTAGTTTTACCAGAAAAGTTTTACACGAAATATAAAGAGGATTGTAGATTTTGTTTACAAGAAACATATAATATTAGAATAAACTCCTGGAAAACATTTAAAAAAATAATAAATGTTCATAAATGGATGCATTATTTTGAGTTTAGAGATAATATAGACATATTTTTTATCTTCAAATTAGTAAAACACCTCATGCTAATAAATTATGCAAAATAAAAAAAATATGATTCATTGGATTTCCTTAAAGTTGTTTCCTGATTTTATTCAGGAGAACCAACCTATGGTATTTTTGGGAAATGAAAACATTTCTAAAAATGAGTATGTTGGAATAATAAAATATTAAAACTTTTGTAGGTATGTTGACAAAAGTCGTTTTTTTAAATTTCTTGCTATTTTAGAATAGTAAAAATGATATGGATGAGGCCTTTGATGAAAATTTTATAGAAATAAATCATAATTTGTCTAACTCATTTAGAATGTGTCATGATACTAAAAAATTAAACTTTTTCTGTGAAATTTATCCGGAATCATCTAAAATTAAAATAAATTGTACTGAAAATGTCATAAATGTGTATTAGTCTTTTGTTCATTAAGAATGTTTCTTGTAAATAAACTCTTTTGAACGTAAATTGTTATCACAGTGTCATTCAAGAGTCAACCTATTTTTGTGTACTTGAATATGATTTTTTTAGGATGACATAAATCCACTACTTGAAAATCATTACATTATTATTCTATAAGTTTATAGTTAAGGAGTTTATGAGGATGATTTATTGGAAAATTTTAATTCAAAGAATCAATTAAACATACTTTTCTGAAGGGAAGATCCCACCAACACATTAATATAAAATCTTTCCTAAAAATATATATTATTGCAACTTGGAAGGGAAAACAATTCCCATTGAAAATTGAATGTCTAATATTCTAATGGATTAGATACTAATCCATTATAGTCATTTAATGGGAATAAGAAATCCATAAGCTGATTTTTAGATGATTTTCCTATGATTAATCGATCAGTGTGTATGTATATGATTTTTTTATAATTGAACTCTAAACTTGTTATACAATTTCATAGGAGATTGAATACTACACATATAAAAGTACTCAAAATATTTGCGACTAAATTATTGTTCAATTGTATAATTTAACCCATTATTTATAGTTAATTGCTAATTCTAGTTCAAATTGTACATAAAAATGGATGATTCTCAACTGTTAAAAGTGAATTGAGAAAATTACTATCAGATATGTTTCCAAATAAGTAGAGGGAAAGCATTGATTATATACGGTTGATAATAGTGACTAGGAAGGAAAACTTCCCCTTGATTTTTCTTGGTCAAATCCTTGAACATATAGCTATCCAATCCCTTTATTGCTTCCCTTATAGTTTTTCTAGATATTATGAAATTCACATAGCCCTATTGTGATGTGAAGCCGTGATGTTTTTTCTGAGAAAGCAGTGGTGATTTTTATGAAGAAGTGGATAACTATGGTGATGTGAAGACGTGATGGTGATAGAAATTGCTGTGATGTTTGGTCGGCGAGTGATGATGCAGTTAGGTCTTCCTCGATGGTGGGTTTCTCAGGAGGCACGCTTTGCCCGGGATTCCAATTTTTGAATTTGATTTTATGTTTTGAATGTGGGTTTTGGATTCAGGTTTTTGGGAATGGTTTTTTATGTGTGTGATGTTTGTATCTTATTTCGGCTTTTGTAAGGTTCTCACTTCGCCAAAAGTGACTTCTTTTTAGAAAATGAAAAAAAAAATGATTTCAGGCTATTGTGAAAGGATAAATTAAACTTATAATTATGTTTATGAAATTTTTGTTATCCTAAAATTTCACTTGGACTATGTATTTACCCATCATGTTCCTAATATGAAAGATTATTGTTTTATTTATTTATTTTAGTAATATATAGTGGTGATTATGGAATATTTTTATATGTATGGTTCATATTGTATGATAATTATAAGAAGTTTATGATATATTCTTAGAGTTATCGTAAAAAGTAACATTGTTCTAAACTTTGATAAAATATATTTTATGGTTAATAATATAATTTTTTTGGGGTTATTATGTTCCTTGGATTGGGATTTGAGTGTAAAATTCCACGGATGAAAACAACTATTCTTTTCATTTTCCTTACACTATTAATGATTTTAGATCATTTCAAGGACATGATAAATTCAATTTTAGTTTTTTAAATGATTTCATGAAAATATCTTCTCCTATAAAATGTAATTTATAGAAATAAATTCTATTTTTTATTTTATGTGTGAGGAATCCTTTAATTAACACAAACAAAAACTTGTTCCCCCAATAATAGCTCAAACACTTAATTTGAGACATGCCATTTGAGATGATGATCGATGCATCAGAAATTATCATTAGGGTATGTTCTTTGGAAAAGTGTTGAGAGTAAGAAAAATGTCAATGTCTATACTTCTTGTACATATGATTCCACCCAATATAATCACTCTATATGATATATGTAATTATTATAATTTTTTTCTTCCCATTATAACATTTTAATCAATACATTAGGATCTAACATTGTGGTTGTCACTGAATATTTTAATACATTATATCTCATAAAAAATAAATATTCCAAACCAAGGATGGTTACATTGAATTTGTTAATACAGGAATAAACTATAGTGATTTTTGATAGGAAAGGGATTGAGAACACTATGCATGATCATTTGAGTAGGATACCTACCAAATTTCTTCATGAAATTTTTTCTTCTAGATATATTAGATACTTTTTCTCTGGGATGAAATTGTATTCTAATAATTTTGATAACATACTATGGGTTTGAATCCTTTGTAATTACATTTTTAATGATATTTTTCCTCATTGAGTTTCCAAGATGCATATTTCTGAATTTGTTTACGTGTCAGTGAAATATGTGTCAGATTATCCTTAATTTTGGTATATGGGAAGTGATCATATTTTTAATAGATCTATCATGAACTCTGTGATTATTTTAGTGATTATTTTCCTCCATTATTTACATTGCGGTGTCCACTTTGCCCCACATAGGACTACTAGAAAATTAATAGATATATGTTTATTTTAGACTACCATTTCCAAATATTATCATGAGTTATATATGAAATTTAAATTTTTTCAAGTCAAATGAATCATTTCTGAAATACATGAGATTACACAATAATGTTTTTTTTAATTCATTGGTTATTTGGTAATGGATTTTATATACCCCCTTCAAAATTTTCTTGGTTATTTATACATCCTACTTTTAGTGGACTATGTGTCTAAGTAGAGAATGTTTTATTCACAAGGAATTATGATTCTATATTTGTGTCCTACTCTTTAAAGAGAATTTTGTTTTGAATATTGTTGATGTCAAGATTTATTCTCATAGAAAAATGTATTCATTTATGTAATATATCATTGTATGGTTTTTTGGAAAGATAATTGGTTATTCATAATGTTTCAACACGCTGTCATCCTTAAAAATTATATGGTGTATGTTTTGAATAGATATATTAAGTATATTCTTGAAAAATTATAAACTAGAATAAGAAAGATTTTATATTAATGAATGAGGATGATTTTTGTTTATGTATGGATAAATATTAAAATTAAATATAACAACCATATTATAGGATATATTTTGGAAGATATTTTCATTTGCCTATGGAATTACTGAATAATTATTTTTTGAAATTAAATCATCAAATATGGTTTTTTCAAAGATAAGAAATAGTTGATGTTATTTTTGTAAGGGTTATATAAAATAAAAAACAATTCCAATTAAAATTCACTTATTTTTAATGAGAAAAATTATATTTTGGATGATTATATGATTCAGCATAAATATTCTATTTAGACGCAAGTGACTTCTATACAACTCGATTCTGTTTTTTTTTACCTTGGGAATTTCGTTCCAAATTTGATGAACCTTTTATTGTAACATATGTTTTTTCATTTTCATGATATAAAGATTAATGAAACTAGGATGGATGTTTCACTCACATTTAAAGTAAATAGACTGAAATTGTTTTGGTAAGGTATTAAGGAACCCTAATATATGAAGTCCTTTTGTTATAAACTGAATATCATTCAATTATATTGGTTGTTTATTCCCTTAAAGACTATTTTTTTAGAATAAGTATGGGGGAAGACACTGATCTTTTAAAGTGTTAGGAACTAATTTTGGTTTCATATTGTTTCATTGTATGGAATATGCTACTATTTTTTTTACCTTCAGATATTGGATAGGGGCTACACTCCATGTTTTGCAATATAATATTTACATTATAAATAGATAAAAATAATTTATAGGGTTAATAATATACATATTTTTCCACCATGTGATCACAAATTGTGGAATGTTGAGTTTTAGTTTTGTAAAAATTGGTTTTCAATGTATTAAACTATACTAAAGAGTGAATTCATCAAAAAAACATTAAAATTTTTCAAAAAAAATAATTTTTAAGAAAATATTATAATTTTTTTAGTATGTGTCAATGTTTCTTCAGATTTAATGTTTGTATTCCACTTTTTAGGTGAATAATATTTATTAACATATGGATATCATTTGGAAAATATTTTTTTTACTAAAAAAAGATATATTTCAAATTAAATTTTGGACAATATTATATAAGGATAATTAACTTTAAACTTATTAATAGATATTAAAACAATATGATATGCATCAAAAAATATTATGAAATTGATAAGATTATCCAATATTACCTTTATATTCTTTTTATATTATTTATGTCTTCATTAACTATTATATTTATTAAACATTACAATAATAAATTTTTTATCCAAACCATTCAATAGTGTTTCTCTTTATTGTGACTCCTTAAATTATGTGTTTCTTTTCCTCCTTGAGGTAAAGAGAATTTTGGAATTATAATTTCCTACAAATTGATGTTTGTTAAATACTTTATAAATTGTTCATTTGATAATATTTTTTGTATTATTATAACCAATTTTTCACAA
Source organism: Viscum album (assembly GCA_963277665.1). Lineage (NCBI taxonomy): Eukaryota > Viridiplantae > Streptophyta > Magnoliopsida > Santalales > Viscaceae > Viscum > Viscum album. The sequence continues at coordinate 194,117,083 of OY728126.1, forward strand.
TGATTATTAAATTTGATAGAAAATTCATATTAAAATACTTGACATAATCTATGAGGGAAAATATTTGTTAAAATATATTCTTAGTGGCATTTCAGTTTTCCAGTTTGATGATTATTTTCATTCCACTAAATTTAATTCATTGTTTTCTTGAGGAAAATCATATATTAGTGTGGGATTGTTTTATGGAGTCTTATTTGTTTCATTATTTCTCCAAAAAATTATGTTATATTAAGATGTTTCAAAAATTAAATGTTCTCATAATTGAAATGATATGTTTCAGTCATTTGTTTAAATATTTGAATCAATGAATTTTTTTCTTTAACATTTATATATTTTATTTATTAATTTCTTTTATTATTTTAATACTTACATTTTTAATGCTTTATATATTCTTATAATTTATTTTTTTACATATTTTTTTTATATTTTATATAGTGTGTTAACATTTTTTAATTTATTTAATTTTATTGTTATATTTCCTTTTTTTTATTTCTATTCACAGTATAAAGAATCCATTGATTCTAACATTATTCGAATCAAGAGAATGTATACATAATATAATTTTGAGAAAAGACACACACAATTTAATTTAATGTTATAGAAATAATTTTAACTATGTGTAAGACAATTGCTTTTGGATGCCTTGTCAGATAATAGTTCTCATAAGATAACTAGCACTTTTAAGAAATGGTTGGGACCTATCTTCATAAAATAAATATAATACATAATAGATAATATACTATAAAATTCTATAATTAATATTTCCCATGTAATATAAAATATAATTCATATTCTTGACCCAAAAATAGGGTATAAATTGATTCAAATTCATGAATGAAATTTCAACCGAGTCAATAGGGCATTCCATGAAATGTATGAAAATATTATAATATTGAGGGTGTTCGATATTTTGTTCCTCCTGAGATTCACAATTCCTAAACTAGATATGTAAACCTATTTTTTTTTAAATCCATCAACATTTTTTAATATAAAAATGATGGTGAGGTTGTTGTTAAACCTAATCTGTGAGCTGATATAATTTATTATCAGAAAGATGGATGAGCTTCAGTTGTGTTTTCATTTTAGTATGATTTAATCCATAGCCAATTAGTTTCTAAGAATTATTTTTTTCAGGTATTAATATTAATATGAATAGGGGATGGAGTCGAATTACCATTGACAATGATGATGACCTCTTTATAGTGATAGATGTTGCCCCATATTTGTCGACAATTGAAGAATCTTTATTGGGAACCAATATGTATAATCACTACATTAATAATTATCATCGACAAACATAAGTAGAATAATACACAAATGACTAAGCCTACAAGGTAGACATTCTATATTGAGGATCAATCCTTTAGTTTTGATCATGAATTTATGAATATGATTAATGGTGAGGAATTAAGGTCATATTAGTAGAATCATTCTAGAATAGTGCCTTATGATTTGAAACTAAGTGAAAACAAATATTGAATATGTACCTAAGGTTTATTCTAACAGATGAATATTGGGGATTTAGGGTCAATTATAACATTCCATGGGTTCATTATCTGAGTTTTATTGATATATCATCCTTCAATATTAATAGTTCATTCTGAGAAAAGTTGTGTTTTTGGTTGAAGAAGATATCTAGATTCTTATATTCATGTTAATGAAAGATAATCTATTTCTTCCTTTGGAATATGAGAACTAGTTGAGGCTATGTTTGGGCTTGGGAAGCTATAAAAGATTACTTCTCTATATTTTTAAAGTTTTTTGGTTAATAAAATTCTTTTGAAGGTCTAATTTATTAATGTAGGATAGGACACAATGCACCCCACTATTTGGATTATAGGAATGTAGAGGTTGTAATAATGGTGTTACAATAATTTATAGCGTCCACTATAATGCCTCAACCATTTAAGGTAAAGGGAATTTGCATACTGAATGATGTTAATATAGATCAATGGGTCTATATAAGGTATAGTAAAGTGCATGATTGACTCATAGACAAAATATGAATGAAAGATATAGAAAATATGGAATATTAATTATTAATACATTAATGAAATAAATACTGATAAATATGCATATAAATGATATTTGGGAAGCCTTATAATCTTATGGGGAGAGTTTTCTAAAGTGGCATTGAGAGAGACTCAAGGTTAGAGAGCTAATTGTTTCATATTCACAAAATCATGATGGTATTTTTGGACTCTTTGAACTGGATAGAAAATAAATTATACAATGAGGAGTCCAATGGGATATCAATAATGAATAAAAAATAGGTATAAAACAACTAAGACATCATTTTTAATGTGGATAGAGTTTGTAGTAGAACTAGGGAATTGTTTGAGACACTACAAGTTGTTATACTACCAATCATGATGATTAATATAGATATATGAGTTTTCTCAGTCACTGCCTCCATGTTTGGAGAAATTTATAGTCTTCATAGAGTTTTGATTCTCATGGTGTTGAATTTATAGGTTTTTATCCCTTTTATTATTCAATAGTAAACAACTATGGAATATATTATCATGGAATTTTGATAGTAGATTGAATTTTAATTCTTTTTCCACATTGATAATTTTATTTCTTATATTTTAAGAATATAACATTTCTTATTGAAGTTTTACAATATTATAATGATGATGTTTAGTTCAATATAAGTTGGAGTTTGGAATAAATCTCTTTTTTTAAAATTTCATAATCTGCAATTGAGGATTGTGAGTATGGAGGGTGTTGACATTGTTAGTGCACATGATAATAGTTGTGTACATTGTTCGGCCCTAACTGAAAAGAGATATACTATTGATATTTTGGTTATAGAGTTGATTTTAATGAATAGAATGAGAATCATGGTTTGTGATCCTTATCCAATAATGGAGAGACTTTTAGTTTTAAAATCTTCTTAAATTAATTAAGAAAAAATTACCCATAATAATTACTAGTTAGAATGTTTCTTCTTAATTCTTTTTTAATTCATCATTACTAGTTTTATTACGCATTTATTTTCAATATTTTATTTCAAAAAATTAGTTTTACTTTATCTTCTTCCAAATACTATTCCCATAAAATATTAAAAACATATTACTTTTAAAAATAATAATAAAAACATGACAATGAAACTCTTATTGGGAATTCTGTCACATATGTGGTTTCATTTTGAGGTATTATTTATTTTATTTTTGTTATTATATTCTATATTCTATTTATAGGGAGTTTTTAGTGAGAAATGGTGAACTTCATACGTATAGAATGTGATGAAAGGTTGGTTCATTGTTAGTATAAACATTATGTTATCCCATTCAAAACCATGTGCACTGGAGAGTGGGACTTTATAGGATGTGCGACCAACCATCTGGGCATACAGACTAAAAATTAACCTAGTTCAACAGACCTATTTTAGGTTCATGATCAAAAAAATAGGTTCCAACCATCCCCCAGATAATGGAATGACCCCTTTTATATAAGGAAATTGGTTCCTCATGGATGGCTAATTGTCTGGAAAACCATGTGGCATACCCATAATAATAAAAATATTGAATATCATAAACATACCATCCCCATATTTAACTTAAATCCACCCTAACTCACCAAATCTGTCCTCACACTCCCTAGGCGTGACTCCCCCTTCCCCCATGATCAATTAGGCCTCAATCCATTAGTATATTTTGTGAGGAATTTTCAATAAATCTCTGTGTAAGCCTCTCATATCTAGTTTTCTTCCTTTTTTGTTGTCTCCCTCTTCTTTCATGGGTTCTCTCTAGTGAATTTTTTGTCCCAAACTAGATTTAAACTTGATTTGTTGAATTGGATCATGATAGTTATGGTTTTCCTTTTACTTTTTAGGGTCTCCTCTATATGTTAGTGGTTTGCACATATTTTTCGAATGTTATAAAACTAAAGTTAGGTGGTTCAATGGTTTAACATTATTTAATGATTATACTATGAATTTTATTCTTTATTAGTGAATTTAATGGGTTGTGTGGAGGTTACAAATAAAATTTTAAAAATATTTTGATTTGAGTGATTGTATGGAAGGGTTTTCCCATTTGAAATTGGTGGTTTCTCATGTGTGATATTATTATTATATGTTTTTTATGTCTATTTATGGGTTGGTTCTTATGATATACGGATTTAAATTGAGCTTAACATAATCCTACGTTAATTGGTATGGAAGACAAGGCCAATTACTCTAGTTGACCATCAAGGATAAGGCCGAATTTCCATAGAATTAGTGATGCAACAACACAAACCAATCATATTATGTGGTTTGTAGACAAATAGGTCATTGGATGTGACTCCCCTCTAGTGGCACATGAATGGGGAAGTTGTGGGTTTTTTTCTATCATTGTATTATTATGATCTTAGGAATCCAATAATCCTATTACCTTCAGATATTACATGGTGCATATAACAAACCAACCCCTCTAGACTGGATCTTGGGCAATAATTTTTACATTGGAATGGTCAAAAGGAAAGAAAATGCAAAAGTAACAATAATTTTAGAAGCCTTAATGAAACTAGATACATATATGTAACTAAAATTGCATTGGAAAAGGTAACCAAATACAATAGATAACAAAAACTAATAAACTGCAACCACAGGAAATCAATAAATAGAATACTCTTCATAACCTATTGTAGGTAAACAAATAAAATGGGTGATATTAAATTCTTATTAAGGGTTACAAATAGCGTAAGCATGAATCAATAATAATTGAATCATAAACAATTTGACATAATCAATATGGAATGGTGAATAAATGGAAGACGCACACCATTGATAAACTGAATATGAAACTGCATCCATAGATTGTGTCCTAGTAAAAACCTCATGGATAGTGATAACTGAAAATGAATTAAGATACATTCTTATTAATTTTTCATCATGGATCTAGCACATAATACCATAATACCGTCGAAATGGTTTAAGTCTGTGGTAGAAATATGACAGATTTTTGGAAACAAAGTCAAAAGGGTTTGTCGCTAAATAATTTTTCTCTTGAGACATATCGATGAATCAAGGGGGTATAGTGGTCCCCACACATCACTATAAGACCAAATCATTCATCATACATAGATTTAATAAAATTACAATCTTTCTTCTCAATATCCATATATATTTGAGGATGTAAATTAATCAATATTTCCATAGTTAAAATGACATTCTAAATAAAAACCATAGGGAATATGTGTAACACCACAAGATTTTATAAAGAATATTCTTTTAATTTTGATGATGCCTTGTGTTTTACACTACACAAAAATTATCTTGTGCTATACACGACACCGTATTAGCTTGCAGTATACGCAACACTATTCTTGGCTCGTCTTACACACTATTTCAAGTTTTTTTTGTAGAAATTATTATACGCAACATTAAATATAGATTTTGTTTAATGTATAAGTGAAATAAGTTTTTAATTATGTTATACACAACACCAAAGGGAGATTTCACTACACACAACCCTGACCTGGCTTGCATTATACGCAATCACAACCTTCCTCGATAGCATGTGTTGTACGCAATACTAGGTTTCACTATACAACGATATATGGTTATCACGAACTAGCCGTTATGAATAGTATTAACTAAACTTTGAATTTTATAACATTATTATTCATCTTACTCATTTTTTAGAACATGGTATGAGAATAAAATAAATTTTTCGGGTAAAATAAGTATTTTTAAAAAAATGCAGTTTTGTCGCCTTTTGATGACGCACCGACATTGAATCTAGATTTTGAAATGTTTATAAGTGTAATTTTACAAAATAAAATTATTCTTTGGAATCCGGATATAATATTTTACCTTGGATAAAATTTTCATATTATTCTGATAACTTTCATATTTTAATGAATAGTAAAAACATGGTATATTTTAATTAAAAACATCATTTTTCATCGTAATAATTTATGTGGTTAAATTATAATATTGAATGGTTTTAAAGTATAAATATAATATATTTTTACCATTTAATATAATGTATGTATTTAGCATTGATTGTACATTGAATTCATAGGTTAAATCAATTCAATCTTTTCCAATGTTTTAAAGAAAACCCCGTTTTCTTTCGACAATGGGATTAATTTTTATTTTAATTTCTACAACTTCTGTGTATTGAATTTGGAAAAATGGATTCAATATTTGAATTAGTGGTTCCAAATTATATTAATAGACTACTTTTTATTTTTGGGCATTATGAATCGTAACTACGGTAAATTTTATTTACCATAGTAAAAGGTAAATCATGTAATTAAGGGTAAATATAATATTATAAAATTACCCTAACAATTTTTATAATACAATTTTATGATTATATTTCGTCCTAATTTTTATTCGGGTAGAAATAGAATCCATTAGAACCCACTTGGAGGGGATTAAGACCTTTAGTTTATTTTATTTAAAGGAATGTGAAATATGTCTCACTCAAACATTAATAACTAAAGTATTTTTAATATTAGGTTATACAGAATATAAATTCAGTTATAAATACTCATTTGAAACCTGAAATGTTTATCTTTATCACGGTAATTTATTTGTAATTTTTAATAGTTATTTAATTACCTTATTAGTTTATCCATTAATGATGCAGAAATTATTTATTTAGTAAAAAACTCAATAATATTGTTTTATTCAAATACTAATACATATTAAAAAGCTCAAAAACCTGAAAAAACATATTCGTAGTGTATGTATACACCATAATCATACAATGACCGAATAAATGACCTTTCGGAGTCTCGTAAAAGTTATTAGGACACTTATATTATTTTATTTTATATCATGTCAAAGTTGTCACCTTCATAATTTAATAAATATAACATTTTAAAATTTGGGTGTTTGAGAAGATAAATCTGAATAAATGTATTCTTATGAAATATATAAAATGTATCTTCATCCTAGTATTTTAATTTTAATTTTTATGCAACAAATAAGGATATTTAATAATCAAACAAAAATGTTGTAGTAATTATTTTATTAAGAGAAGTATCAAATAAATCGTTTTACAAATAGTAAATTAAATATTATATGAACTATTTAATGTTCTCCAATAATTTTATAGAATACTATGACATTTTAGAAACCTATTAAATATTTTAGTTCAAATATATCCTATGTGTTTATTTTTTAAAGTTCAAATAAATGAATAGTGTCAAAATTGACACTATTGTTATTTTATAAAAATAACATATTATTAAATTGTTTAAAAATCACAAAAATATTTAAAAATTATGAATTGATATTTATATAGTCTAAAATGTCATAAAGTACCCAATTATGTAACATTAACCACACATAAGTGATTATTTATAACCATTTAAAATTTAGAATGTTATTACCACAAATAAAATTAAATAGATTAAATAAGGATAAATCAAAATGATAAGGTTTAAAATAAGATCAATACATGTCTAAATATTATTGGATGATGGTATTCCAACCCTATATCATCTAATATTCGAAGTGAGTCATTTTTGGAGGTTTATATGAGGGGTTTGAATGTATATTAAACTAATATTTTTGAGGATTCCAAAGGTGCCCCTCTCCTCCCTTATAAAAGGGAACCTCCTACCTCTCATCTTTACACAACATTGAGACTTAAAGATCAGCCAAACCCTACCATTTTCCCTTCTAAACTTCTCTAGAAATATTCTAGAGGTCCTGGTCTTCTTCAAAGACCAATTTTAGTTCCCTAAGAGGAGGTTTCAAAGAGGCGTGTCGAAGAAGAGGTAATATCTGTTACCGATTCTTTCAAATTTATTTCTTTTTATACTTAATATTATTTATTTGTTTCATTATAAAGTAATAACATAAATATCACTCATATACTGATATGTTATTATAAAATGAAAAAACCCTATTCCACCTTCTATCCATTCTACGGGAAATGAAATCACCACACGTGCGTACGTACGGAATACCGTCTCCACGCCGTGGTGTAATCACTTTTTCCACCACCACATTACATGGATGGGTATAATGGTGTAAATAAATAACTGTATATGGTTATTGTAAAGTGATATTGATTCGATAATATTATACATACACTTCAATACAATTTCACGATCATGGTAGTGATATCATCACTCGTGCGTACGTACGGACTACCGTCTCCACGAACGCGATGAGATTCATTTTCCATGATTAACCATTCAAGAATGATTATAAAGTATATATAATGAATAATAATGAAATATATGAATAATAAAGCTACTGGATTTATTTATATATATATATCATCTACTTACTTCCATTCAAGTCAATAAAGAAAGGAAAACATCGTTCATGCGTACGTACGGCCTACGGTCTCCATGAACGGTGTATTTCATTTCATTTATCTATCAATTATATATATATATACTGAATATATATGATATATAAATCATTTTTTACATTCTGGATGTAATTAAATCATGATATAAGTAATAATAATATCAAGAACAACAAGTCCAAACACATACGATAAATAAAACGTTTTACCCAAAATGCTGCTTTGACATGAAATTTACAAAAGAATGGGTAATATAAAGTCATAAGTGAACCATATATGATATCATAACAATTAATATGATTCTGTAATAAGTCAATTACATTATTTAAATCATTATACTGGAGGTTTGGATTCGTACGAAGCATATCGGACCTAAGGTAAGGGATAACTTTTCCAATCTCGTTTTTATCCGAGATTGTTTATTCGTACGTATTCACTGGGGTTATATTTATCATCCATGTTCCTGTTTTCTAAAAATGGTTTCATGTATGTTTAAATTCCTTTTTAACCATTTTTTATTTTTACTACATGGTATGTAAGGAATCTTTCTTTTGTTTACGTTACGAGGTACTTTTTGACTTTTTTGACAAAAGTACGAGAAGAATGTTATTTTTAACTTATATGGTGTGAATGGATTTTTATAGTTTCACAACGCCTCATTTTTTTGAAGCTTACTCTACAATATTTTACTAATGTTTTCAACAAAATTCATTTCTTTTAAAATTGCATGGCATTTTGTGAAAAGAAAATGATTTTGAAGAAGAAAGGATATTTTCCTCATGAATTCATTTCAAGTGTTTTATCATAATCATTTTCCATCTAAGATGACATTATTTCATATGTGTATGTTTCAAGTATAATGTCTCTATGATTTACATGGTTTCACTTTTCTTATGATGAAATATCCATTTGTTTTATATGGATTATGTGATGAACGGATGATGTTTATGAAACCCATTTTATTCTTTGAGTTATAATGAATGTTTTAAGTTTATTTTGTGGCACAAGTAAGAATGATTTCATTATGACATGGGTGGGACCTATATCTCTCTCCAATGCATTGGGTAAATATTTATATCTCATGATATAGACATGGCTGGAATGGTAAGTTAATCTGGTTCAGTGTTACAGGACTAGAACGAGGAGTGAACTCGATTCAGAATGGGACTTTGTCCACTAAGATGGTCTTAGCAGAAATTCCTTGGATACTATGGAAATCATAACATGGGATTAATGGATGCCACAATTACATGTTTTATTACCCTGCTAGTTTATCATGACTAATGTTCCTTTATGATCTATTTCTTGTGTACTTCCAAGATTTATGTCGTTGCTCATGAATTTGATGTTTAGATTTTATGTTCATGTTTTTTCATTCAAATGTTTATGGATTGTTTCATATTCTCTATGCTTACCCTTTCTGAGCATTTGAACCCACCATTTATTTATTTTCTTTTCCCCATGATTTAAGGAAAGGTTTTAGGTAAGAAAACAAAATGGGAAGATCTTTATGGGAGATGTTGAAGATCTTTCACCACGATTAGAAGATTATGTCCCGAGTTTCCAAAGACACTAAACTATTACGGTCCTTGAGTGTTGGTTCTTATTATGTATTAAGTATTTCTCAAAAGTAATATAATTTCCATGTACGTCAATCTTTTAGTCTCTACAGTTGGTATCAGAGGAAAGGTTTAGTTAACCTTTGGAAACTAGGATGCGAAAACTTCAGTGAGATCCCTTGAGATATTTCTAAGGTATGTCTAGGGATATCCCTAAGGTTAAGTATAATAATATGTTATATTCCTAGAATTATGATAACCATCATGAATAACCTAGGATTAAACCTATGATGTTAGAGATTGAAAGTACTCGCCTTGATTATGTTGTTTTTCTATCATGATTTATGCCTCTCACACAATTCTTTTTGGGTTTTAGAAAATGGCTGGAAATTAGAAGATTCATGTTAATGAAGAATATTATAGACAATGGAATGATATTATTCATGATCAAGAAAATGAAATGGGATTTGGAAGGCGAAACATCGTTATTATGCCTAATAAGGAATCTCAAAATATGATCAATAATCTCAACTTTGGTAAGTTTCCCGACTCAGCTAATAAGAGAAAGATGGAGTTTCATGATGATCATAGAGGAAAGGAAGTTCAATTTCCATCATGTAAATCATGTGGGAAGACGCATCAAGGAGAATGTTTCAAAGGAACTGGAAGATGCTTTGGGTGTGGAAAAGAAGGACATAAATCCAATAAGTGCAAAGGAAAAGGTTCAGTTAACACTATGGATGAGGATAATGGTATTTCTACGACATTAACAATGGTTAAATGTTTTAAATGTGGAATGTACGGGCATTATGCAAAACAATTCCCTAAGGGAATGTCTCATGAAGAGAATCAGTATGGTCGTATGGGTAGTATTTATGTTGATGATGATGAAGAGACTACAAATGATATGTGAGATGAAAGAATTGTTGAAGCTCGGTCAATGGTTTAAGAAGGTAGTGGATTGATTACATGTTTATCAAGAGTTATATTGTATAGGTAATGGTACTATGGAATAAAGACACATATAAGGATTGTTACAATACTGTTTTCCTAAAGTATTTGAAAGTATATGTTGAATGGTACTGGTAACCATGAAAGGTTATTCAGATATTTTTTGGAAAGTAGATGATATGTGCATAATGAAGGGATAAGGAGATAATGAGATTTTTATAGTATTAATGAGCTCATGACTGGTATAAGAACTAATTTATATCATGGTTTGAGTATATATAAATTTTGGGAATTTGGTATGTGGACAGAGTTAACTTTTGACAGCATTAATGTTTTCATTAAGGTTCAATGGGTATTCAGTTTCAAAAGAATACATTATTAAGGCCTTCAAATGTTTGGAATGTGACCAACAAGATATATTGTATGATATATGGGGGATAAATGATGGTATTAACATGCTTGGTTGATGACATTTCAAGTAATCGTTTTTTTATACTATGAGATTGGACATATGTATTTTGGATAAGCCTAAAGATTGGAATTAATTATGTTGGACATAAGTTAGTATTGTTTAAGGATATAATTTTTTTTTAATATTATTGATGGAATGTTATAATAGTGTAGTTTAAGAAAAGGGAAAACATGCAGAACATGCGAAAATCCGTCGCATCGGACAAGGCTATGAGAATCGAACACACAACTGAAGTGTGATAGGCCTTTATCGCCTACCACTGGCCTACAGGAAGTCCATTTTTTGTAGAAACCGGTTTTATTATATTAAGCAGTTTGATATATGAAGTATAAGTCCATTTTAGGTACCATATATGATTAATCTCACTATTGATGGACTTATGTATTTTTGATAACTTTTTCTAACCTTTTGTTTGAGACAGATGGAATGAACCATCATTCTATCACATGATATACTAACACTTCATGAATGACAAATTCAACTTCATTTCTTAAAGAGATGAAGTTGAAATTGTTGAAGGGACAAACAACGGTGAGATTTTACCAAAAATAAAGTAAGTATTTCTTCTAATTAAAATTCTTCAACTTTAGGGAAATGATCTTGAAAACCAAAAATGTTGTCCTAGTGCCCTTATATCTGATGAATCATATGGTACCCTAGATCATCACAAATTTATGGCTTTGTGATTGTTGGATTTTTCATAGCCATGTTCTCTACCACTCTTCATCAGAACATGACGGTTAGATTTCTCTTCCATATCCATATTTTCACCTATGTTCTCCTACGTGGAAACCCAGTGATAAGTTAATTTGGGTAACCATTACGTTTTATACTTTAGTTTTTAAGGATAAGTTTTGGTATTCTTTTTTACAATGTGGGTTTCTATTAAAGAAACATTCAAGTAGAAAACCATTTATAACCCCGACGAATTTCGAGGGCAAAATTCATTTTAAGGGGGGTAGAATGTAACACCCAGAGATTTTGTGAAGAATATTATTTTAATTTCATTGATGTCTTGTGTTGTGCACTACACCAAAATTAGGTTGTGCTATATGCGACACCGTATTAGCTTGCAGTATACGCAACACTATTCTTGGCTCGTGTTACACACAATTTCAAGTTCGTTTTGTAGAAATTATTCTACGCAACATTAAATATAGATTTTTTTAATTTATAAGTGAAATATGTTTTGAATTATGTTATATGCAACACCAAAGGGATATTTCACTACACGCAACCCTGACCTGGCATGCATTACACGCAATCACGACCTTCCTCGATAGCGTGTGTTGTACGCAATACCAGGGTTCACTAAACAATGATATATGGTTATATTGAACTAGACATTATGAATAGTATTAACTACACTTTGAATTTTATAACATTATTATTCATCTTACTCATTTTCTAGAACATAGTATGAGAATAAAATAAAATTTTCGGGTAAAATAAGTATTTTTCAAAAAATGCAGTTTTGTCACCTTTTGATGAAGCACCCACATTAAATCTAGATTTTGACATGTTTATAAGTTTAATTTTACAAAATAAAATTATTATTTGGAATCCAGATAAAATATTTTACCTTGGATAAAATTTTCATATTATTCTGATAACTTTCATATTTTAATGAATAGTAAAAACACGCTATATTTTAATTAGAAACAGCTTTTTTCATCAAAATAATTTATGTCATTAAATTATAATATTTAATGGTTTTAAAGTATAAATAGAATATATTTTAACCATTTAATATAATGTATGTCATTAGAATTTATTTTACAATGAATTCGTAGGTTAAATCAATTCAATCTTTGGTAATGTTTTAAAGAAAAACCCGTTTTCTTTCGACAACGGGATTAATTTTTAATTTAATTCCTGCAACTTCTGTGTATTGAATTTGGAAAAATGGATTCCATATTTGGAATCAGTGGGTCCAAATTATATTAATAGACTACATTTTATTTTTGGCCATTATGAATAGTAACTATGGTAAATTTTATTTACCATAGTAAAAGGTAAATCGGGTAATTAAGGGTAAATATAATATTATATTATTACCATAACACTTCTCTTAATAAAATTGGATTATTATATTTCGTCCAAAGTCATATTTGGGTCTAAATGGAATCCATTAGAACCCACTTGGAGGTGATTATGACCTGTAGTTTATTTTATTTAAAGGAAAGTGAAATATGTATCACTCAAACGTTAATAATTAAAGTATTTTTAATATAAGGTTATACAGAATATAAATTCAGTTATAAATAATCATTTGAAATCTGAAATGTATTTATTTATCATGGTAATTTATTTGTAATTTTTAAGAGTTATTTAATTACCTTATTTGTTTATCCATTTATGATGCAGGAATTATTTATTTTGTAAAAAAATGAATAATATTTTTTTTATTGAAATAGTAATACATATTAAAGTGCTCAAAAACCTGACAAAAACTTATTTTTAGTGTATATATACACCATAAGCATCCAATTACCTAATATATGACCGTTTGGAGTCTTATAAAAGTGATTATGAAACATATATTATTTTATTTTATATGATGTCAAAGTTGTCACCTTCATAATTTAATAAATATAACATTTTAAAATTTAGGTGTTTTAGAAGATAAATCTGACTAAATGTATTATTCTGAAACATATAAGATTTTTCTTCATCCTATTATTTTATTTTTAATTTTTATGAAACAAATAAGTATATTTAATAATTATACAAAAATGTTGTAGTAATTTTTTTATTAAGATAAATATCAAATAAATGGTTTTAAATATAGTAATATAAATATTATATGAACTATTTAATGTGCTACAATAATTTTCTAGATTAATATGACATTTTAGAAACTGATTAAATATTTTAGTTTGAATATATCCTCTGTGTGGTTTTTTTTTAATTCAAATAAATGAATAGTGTCAAAATTGACACTATTGTTTTTTTATAAAAATAACATTTTATTAAATTGTTTAAAAATCCAAAAAAATATTTAAAAATTATGAATTGAAATTTATATAGTCTAAAATGTCATAAAGTACCCAATTATGGAAAATTAACCACACATATGTGATTATTTATAACCATTTTAAATTTAGAATTTTATTACCACAAATAAAATTAAATAGATTAAATAAGGATAAATCAAAATGATAAGGTTTAAAATTAGATCAAAACATGTCTAAATTTGATTGGTTGATGGTATTACAACCTTATATCATCTAAACTTTGAATTGAGTCATTTTTGGAAGTTTTTTTGTGGGGTTTGAATTTATATTATAATATTTTTGAGGATTCCAAAGGTGCCCCTCTCCTCCCTTATAAAAGGGAACCTCCTCCCTCTCATCTATACACAACTTTCATCCTTACTGCTCGGCCAGACCCTAAAAATTTCCCTTCTCAACTTCCCTATAAATATTCTAGAGTCCTGGTCTTCTTTAAAGACCAATTTTAGTGCCCTAAGAGGAGGTTTCAAAGAGGCGTGTCGAAGAAGAGGTAATATCCGTTACCGATTCTTTCAAATTTATTTCTTTTTTCTACTTCCTTTTCTTTAGTTGTTTCATTATAAAGTAATAACATCAGTACCACTCATATACTGATATGTTATTATAAATATGAAACAGCCCTATTCCACCTTCTATCTTTCCTATGGGAAACGAAATCACCGCACGTGCGGAATACTGTCTCCACGCCGTGATGTAATCAGTTTTTCCACCACCACCTTACATGGATGGGTATAATGGTGTAAATAAATAACTATATATGGTTATTGTAAAGTGATATTGATTCTATAATATTTTACATACACATCAATAAAATTACACGATCATGTTAATGATATCATCGCTCGTGCGTACGTACGGACTACCGTCTCCATGAGCGCGATGAGATTCATTTTCCATGATTAACCATTCGAGAATGATTAGAAAGTATATATAATGTATAATAATGAAACATATGACATAATTATTCTACTTGATTTATGTATACATATATATGTGTGTGTTTGTGTGTGTGTGTGTGTGTGTCATCTACTTAATTCCATTCAAGTCAATAATGAAAGGAAAATAGTGTTCATGCGTACGTACGGCCTACCGTCTCCCTGAACGGTGTGTTTCATTTCATTTATCTATCTATTATATATATATATATATACTGAATATATATGATATATAAATCATGTTTTACATTCTTGAAGTAAGTAAATCATGATATAAGTAATAATAATATCAATAACAACAAGTCCAAACACGTACGATAAATAAAACCTTTTACCCAAAACGCTGCTTTGACATAAAATTTACAAAATAATGGGTAATATAAAGTCATAAGTGAACCATATATGATATCATAACAATGAATATGATTCTTTAATAAATCAATGACATTATTTAAATCATTATACTGGAGGTTCGGATACGTACGAAGCATATCGGACCTAAGGTCAGGGATAACTTTTCCGATCTTGTTTTTATCCGAGATTGTTTATTCATACATATTCACTGGGGTTATATTTATCATCCATGTTCCTATTTTATAAAAATGGTTTCATGTATGTTTAAAGTCCTTTTTACCCATTTTGACTTTTACAATATGGTATGTAAGGAAACTTTGTTCTGTTTACGTTATGAGGTACTTTTTGAATTTTTCGACAAAAGTACGAGAAGAATGTTATTTTTAACTTATATGGCGTGAACGGATTTTTACAGTTTCATAACGCCTCATTTTCATGAAGCTTACTCAAAAATATTTTATGACTATTTTCAAAAAAAATATTTTCTTTTAAAATTGCAAGGTATTTTGTGAAAAGAAAATGATTTTGAAGAAGAAAGGATATTTTACTCAAGAATTCATTTCAAGTGTTTTATCAAAATCATTTTCCATCTATGATGACATTATTTCATATGTGTATGTTTCATGTATAATTTCTTTATGATTTACATGGTTTCACTTTTATTATGATGAAATATCCATTTGTTTTATATGGATTATGTGATGATGGGATGATGTTTATGAAACCCATTTTATTCTTTGGGTTATGATGAATGTTTTAAGTTTATTTTGTGGAACAAGTAAGAATTATTTCTTTATGAGATGGGTGGGACCTATATCTCCCTATAATGCATTGGGTAAAGATTTATATCGCATGAGATAGACATGGCTGGAATGGTAAGTTAATCAGGTTCAGTGTTACAGGACTGGAATGAGGAGTGAACTCGATTTAGAATGGGACATTGTCCACTAAGATGGTCATGGCAGCAATGCCTTGGCTACTATGGAAATAATAACATGTGCTTAATGGATGCCACTATTACATGTTTTATTACCATGATAGTTTATCATGACTAATGCTCCATTATGATCTATGCCATGTGTACTTCCAAGATTTATGTTGTTGCTCATGATTTGATGTTTAGATTTTATGTTCATGTTTTTTCAATCAAATTTTTATGAATTGTTTTATGTTCTATATGCTTACCCTTACTCAGCATTTGAGCTCACCCTTTATATGTTTTCTTTTCCCTAGAATTTAAAGAAAGGTTTTAGGTAAGAAAAAAAGGGGAATATCTTTATGGGAGATGTTGAAGACCTTTCACCACAATTAGAAGATTATGTTCCGAGTTTACAAAGACACTAAACTATTACGGTCCTTGAGTGTTGGTTCTTATTATGTATTAAGTATTCCGCAAAAGTAATGTAATTTCCATGTACGTCAAGCTTTGGGTCTCTACAATACATCTTAAGAAAATACTCATATCCATGAAACCAGAATATGGATGTATAATAAATTTAAAATTTAATATTAAAAATAATCTCAAATGGGATTGTATAGTCCACATAAGAAATATTATTTGCACAATACCAAGAAGGTCTCAATGAAATGGAAATTGATACAAAGTCCCTTACCATATTGTAATCAACTAAATCATATGACAAAAACATAATAACAATAAAATTGTTCATTTAATACCATAAATATAAAGATAATCATGATATTATATTAAAAATGGAAAAACACACACACCACATACATTAAATAAGTGGTGAACAATTTAAATCTCACCGAAATGAAAGTTAGATGAGAAACCCCATACCTTATGCTCGAGAGTGGTCTTCATATGTTTTAATGACCTGAATAATAAAATTTAGTTTCATTAATTAATAATTACACAACATCATATACATTTAGTTTATTTATTATAACCTTATTAGGTTCCTTCATGTCCCTTTTATGGGTTTAAGATGATCAATTTTATTATTTTGGAAGCATTTTCTTCCTTAGTTTCGATGATCGGTTTACTTGTATTCATGAATGGAAGTCTATTTGATGTGTGTTTAAACATCCATAATTGTTTAAATATCTTATTAATGAATTTATATAGATATAAGTGATCTTATAATGATTTTGTTTTATATACCATGTCGATGATTCATTAGATAGAAGTTAATTTCAAAAGTTTGGAATAACATGGCGGTTTTGTTCATAATGACCTTGTTTTCTATTGTTATTTTATATTATGAGTGTATAAGGATTACATAACATTTAATAAGTTAAAATACATATATTATGATCTTTTTCAACCATTATAAATATTTCATTTCCATTCCTTATGATATTTATTGAAATTGATAACCCGTCATCCTTGAATGTGATATATTAACACACGTCGGATGGTGTTTTCATTTTTAGTATAAGAGGAGGAGGAAATAGAGATGATGATGAAATATTACACTAGAATAATAAAGTTCTAGTTCATTTAATGTACTGAAATTATTATATCATATTGATTATGGGATATGAGCAAATAATTATAAAATAAAAGAACTCAAAATAGAAGAAAATTTGAGAAATCTCTCAAGAAAATTCATCTGCATTACAGCGTCTCCTAAAATTTCATAAAATAGATTGATGAGAGAAAGGGGGAATCTCATCACCGTTAAATTTTATGTGTATTAATGGAGTATTTAATGAAATATCACAACATATGAAAAATTAAATTAAAAATAATAACATAAAATGAAAGAAAAAAATGAAAACAAAAGAGGATGTTTACCTCTTGATCTCTTCTCTATGAGATCCTTCTTATGGACCTTGGTTTTGGCCTTTTGGTGAGACCATTAGGTCTAGGATGTGGGTAAGATTACTAAGAGGATTATTGGGAAGAAATTAGGTAGTTTTAAATGATTGAGAGGTGTGGGAGGAAGAGGGGAATGAGGGTGGTATTTATAGTGGGGGATAAGAGGTATTCTTCATTATTTTAATCATTATTATAATATTTTCAATCAAGACTTGAAGTAATCATAATTCATGTGCCCTAAAATAGTTATAATGGAATGTGAGTTCAAACCAAGTAGTCATACATCACTTATGATTTCATAAATAGTGTATTTTATTGATAATATGAATATATGGTATTTTACCATATTTCACTATTCATAAAAAATTCTAGAATTCCAGAAAATTCCCAAAAATATAGAATTAAAATTTTTCTATGTGTAGAATACAAAAATGAACACCATTTTTTTGAAAATAATTTTCTAAATATTATTAATTTAATTTTTAAATTACGTCATACTTAATTCAAAAATTATCAATTTTAATTCTATTACTGCCTTTATATCACATTGAAAAATTAACGACTATATCATTATCTTAATGACTTAAGATAATAAAATAATAATAAAATTAACTATTCATTAGGTTCATATTACAATTCATATTACTATTCATATGTTTATGTTACTAATCACCACAAAAAAAAGTTGGTTCTATCATACTCCAAATAACATACTGGTCATAACCATAGATGACCATTTTTTTAAACTCAAAACATAAAAGTGAAAAACATACATTTAATAGATAGGTTATAACATTCTCTTATATTGTTTTTTTCACAAGAAACTTAATGCTTTTTGAAATATAGGCTATCTGATGAATAAAAATTATTTAATAAGAACAAACCATAGAATGTTTGGGGAGTTACATTATTCCCTCCTTCAGAAATTTAATCCTCGAAATTTTATATATAAATCAATATAAAAAGATATGGTTGGTTATTCTTTATAACATTTGTAGGTTCCCACATTGCTTCTTCCATCCTATTGTTCTTACACAGAAACATAAACAGAAAATTCGTCTGATTTCTCCATACTTGTTCTCTGGTATCAAAAATCTTGATAGGCTCTTCACAATAAGATAGTTTAGGCTCAAGTGCAATTTATTCAATGGTGAGTACATGTGTTGGGTATTACATGTATTTCCTTAACATTGATAAGTGGTACACATTGTGAAATTTGGAGATACTTGGTGGCATTTCCAAGCGGTATGCTACAACTCCAATTTGATCCATAATTTCAAAAGGTCCAATGTACCTAGGACTTAATTTACCCTTCTTACCAAATAGTATAACACCCTTCCATGGAGGTACCATTAAGAATACATTATATCTTTCTTGAAATTCTGAATCCTTCCTTTTGTTATTAGTAAACATATTTGGCCTACTTTTAGCTATTTTGATATGGGTGTGTATAAAATTCACCTTTTCCGTCGTTTCCTCAACATGTTTTGTGCCTATGAGCTTTATTTCACCAAAATCATCCTAGAAAGTTGGTGTACGACATCACTTTCCATATAATGCTTCATATGGTGTCATTTGAATACTTGAATGGAAGTTACTGTTATAGTAAAATTATACGAGGGGTAAATACCAATCCCACTTACCTTAAAAGTCAATTGAATAAGACCTCAACATGTCTTCCAATGTTTGAATATTCCATTTTTATTGTCTATTAGTTTGTGGGTGGAAGGCAGTGCTCAAACGAAATACAATATCTAGGTACTTCTGAAGAATTTTCTATAATTGTGATGTAAAAGGGGGATCATGATAAGAAACAACAGATAATGGTACACCAAGATGTCTTACAACAACATTAATATATATTCTTTCTAAATATTCAAGTGGTAAATATTCTCTTATAGCAATAAAATGGGATGATTTTGTAAGACTATCAACAATGAACCATATCACATCATTCTTTCTTGGAGTCTTTGGTAGCCCCATGAAAAAGTCCATTGTAATATCATCCCATTTCTACCTAGGTATAGGAAGGGGTTGCAGGACTCCTCTAGGATTTTTTCGTCCAGTCTTCACCTGTTGACAAACCAAACATCTCAATACATCATCATAAATCTCCCTCTTCATGTTGTCCCACCAAAAATGATCCTTTAGATCTCTATAAATATTTGTGATACCAGGGTGTAAAGAGAAATTAGATTTAGGAGAATCATCCAATTGTTTTTTATATATCTCAGGAATATCATGAACAAAAATACTCTTTAAAATTTTCAAAATACCACCTTAATATACGAATTCAATAAACATCCTATCATTCATAGCTTTATTTTTCTTTTGATACACCCCATCATCAGTTTGAGAACTTTTCATCATTTCTAGTAAAGATGGTTTGGCAACCATTTGAAAAATTATTGATGTGTTACCTTCCATGATAATTCCCATATCTTTCTATACTATATCCATGATCATAGGATCCATTCCAACTCTCATATTGTTCCAAATTCTAGAGTCCTTTCTACTCAAAGCAACTTCCACCTTATTTACCTTCCCAGGGTGCTAGTTTACTGTGCAATCATAATCTTTGAGTAGATCAATCCATGTACATTGTCTCATATTGAGTTCTTTATGTGAGAAGATATATTTAAAACTCTTATGATCCATATATATATCTCAATTTTCTCCATAAATATAATGTCTCCAAATCTTCAAAGAAAATATTACCACTTCTAACTCAAGATCATGAGTTGGATAGTTTTTTCATGAATTATTAGTTTCCTATATGTGTAGGCAATCACTCTAACATTCTTTATAAGGAATCGTCCAATTTCATTCATTGATGCATCACTATAGATAAAAAATACATCATTTCTCGATGGTAGATACAAGATTGGAGCATTCACTAATCCTCTCTTCAATTGTTTAAAACATTCTTCGCATTCCTTTTTTCATACAAACTTAACCCCTTTTTGTGGGATCTTGTTCATTGGGTTGGATAAATGGATGAAGATCTGAACAAAAAACCGATAATAACCTGCTAAACCAATAAAAATGCATACCTCAGTTATGTTTGTTGGGGTAGGCCATTCTTGAACATCATTTTTCTTTATAGGATCAATAGATATTCCATATTTAGAGACAATGTGGCCAAGGAAGGAAAATGATTGAATCCAAAATTCCCACTATCTAAACTTAACATATATTTAATTTCTTCTAAGATTTTTCATAATAATCCACAAGTGATTCTCATGGTCTTCGTAGCTTTTAGATTATAGAGGTATATCTTCAATAAATACTAAAAAAATCCTTCAAGATATTGCTGGAAAAATTTATTCATTATATCCATGAAAACAAAGGGTGTATTAGTCAGCCCAAAAGGAATCACTTTAAACACATAATTCCTATACCTCATTCAAAAAGTTATCTTTGGAATATCTTCCTTCCTCAGAGACAGCGGTTGATATCCAGATCAAAGTTCAATAATCGAAAAATATTGTGCTCTATGAAGTTGATCAAATAAAACATTAATTTGTAGAAGAGGATACTTATTCTTTATTTTAATATCATTTTTTCCCTTTAATCAATGCATATCCTCATCGATCCATATTTCTTCTTGAAAAAGAGGGTAGGGGATCCCTATAAAGAAACACTAGGTTGAATAAATCCTTTGTCACTCAATTACTCTATTTTTTTTTATTTAGCACCACTGATTCTATTGTGGCCATTCTATAGGGATTCATTGATATAAGCCTTAAATCATGAATTAAATCAATAGAGAACTTAACTTCCCACTCTTCAAAATGTCCAAGTAAATCATTAGGAAATACATCAACATATTCATGCCAGATATGCACTTCTTCAATTTGAATATTTATTTCCTCTTCAATAATAATTGGGTTCTCTTCCTCTGCAAGAATTGCATTCAGTAATGATACTAGGGGTGGATCAAGAACAAAATTAGATGGAATGGTTTCTTCTCTAAAGATAAGTGATTCTACACCATTTTCATAAATTGTAACTTCCTTCTTCTCACAATATATCTTCACATAATAATTTGATATCCAATTAATAGCATGAATTATATATAATTCAATCATTCGTATGATGATAAGGTTAGAAACTAAATCACTTTAATGTTCCATGAGGGGGACTAGTCGGCATGAATTTGTTGAAATGATATATCTAATAAGATGTTTTGACTGGTAACTACTTTAATTAAATTAAATTGGATTTGTGTTGTTTTCTTGGAAAACTGGGAAGATATAAATGAATTTTGATGATCCAGAATCAAATAAAGTGTTGTTTAAGTTTGAGTAAACAATTAAAGTACCTTCCAACACATCATTAGTAACTTCTACATTCGTGGTGGTAATTTCATAAGCTTTCCCTTTCCCTCGTGGATATTTCTGAGGAATGTTTCCTTGGTTATTAGGAAACACATTTGAATAGTTTCCCATATCTTTAAAATTTTAGCATTGAATATCATCGACTTATTTCTTCCTCTTTCATTCATTAGATCGGTGACCCTTTTCTCCACACATATACTAGACTCCCATTCCTTTCAAGAATTTCCCAAGAATATTTTTGCCAGAGTTCTCGAATATTGGGAATTTCTTCTTTCCCTTATTCTTCTTTGCAGCTACACCTTTTCCTTGGTAATCAGATTACAACTTCATATCGTAGTTTCCATTGAAAAAATTTGATCTAGAAAATTCCTTATCTGTTTTGACAGCACTTGATACAATTTTATCATATGATGAAAATTTTTTAGAATACAGTCCCCTTTGAAAACTTATGTTAAGACCATCAAAGAAATAATCAATCTTGTCTTTAGAGTCTCTCACATAATATATGGAATACCTGGCTTGTCTTGAGAAGGTAGCCTCATACTCTACAACATTTTCTTCTTCCCTTTGCATTAATCTAAGGAATTTCCACTTCATTTCGGTTCATTTCACAATAGGGAAATATTTTTTAAAGGATATTTCCAAAAAAATTACTCCATTCCATATCTCCTATTTCTTCTTTCTCAGTGGTATTCTGGATAAAAGTCCACCATTTATTAGTGTCACCATTGAGACAATATACTTCCACCACTTGTTTTTTATTTTTCTTTCATCTTAATACCATAAATATCTTTCAAATGGACTTGATCCACTGCTCAGAAACCATTAGATTGGTTGTCCCAATAAATTATGGGGGCATCTACCACATGAAATGATCCAATATAGGTGTTTCATGGTTATTCGTCACAACCTGAGTAAGGTGTCCCAATATGGTCATGATCTGATCTTCTCCAACATTGACTGTGTTCACTTGCTCAATAGAGAGATCCCTACATTTCCCATGAGTATTGATTCCTCTTATTCTCTTAGGATTCATTTCTAAATAATGGAACACACTAGATTAGGTTATCAATCTCAAATATAAAATCACATAATATATATTGATGTTATATGTATAAATAATCTCATAAACATGGTTTCTTTGAGGAAAAATTACATTAAAATTCTTCATAATAGATTGTAAAGAAAATGTGAATTATCCTAAGAATATCCTCAGGGAGTTTCAATACCTAGAGTGTAACAAGGCCTATTTTCATGTACTTGGATACCCCAGGTCAAACCCGAAACTCCTTATCGATGATTTCACTCCTAGGTACATTTATCCCATAGAACCCACTAATTATTTGTATCTAGATATGGATGTATTTTCTAGAATATCCACATTATCAATTACCTAAACAAATTATATAAAATTCTTGTGTGTCTATCCTCAAATATTATCTTAGGTATTTGTTCCCTAATCTCCATTTTCTAATCCAGTCTTCATGTTTTCTACCAAACATCCTTTTATAAAAACTATAAAACCCAGACCCCTCTAGATCGAAGCTGGTGAAATACTTGTTACATTGGCATGGTTAAAAGGAAAGAAAATTGCAAAGGAATAATCAGTATAGTAGTCTTGAAAAACATGATACATAGATGTAACTATAATTACATTTTATAAGGTTACAAAATACAATACATAACAAAAACAAATAAACTGCAACCACAAGAACTCAATAAATATTCTCTTCTTCATAACATATTGAAGTTAAAAAATAAAAGGGGTGAGATTAAATGCTCATTACAGGTAACCAATAGTGGAAGCATGATTCAATAATAATTGAATCATAAAAAATTTTACATAATCAATATGGAATGGTGAATAAATGGAAAACACACGCCATTAATAAACTTAGTATGATACTGCATCCATATATTTTTTATAGTGAAAAACTCATGGATAGTAAAAACTGAAAATGAATAAAGAGATATTATTATTAATTAGATGTCATATATCTGGAACATGATACCATAGTACCATCAAAACAGTTCAAGTTTGTAGGTAGAACCTTTCTGATTCTTGGAAACAAACTCGAAGGGTTTTTCACTAACTGATTTGTCTCATTAGACTTGTCGATGCATCAAGGGGATATAGTAGGCCCCAACCACCACTGAAAATAAAAATCATTATTTATAAATATGTTTAATACAAGTATAATCTTCCTTTTAAATATCCGTATGGAGTAGAAGATACAGATTCTCCAATAGTTCTACACTTGAAACAACATTCCAAATAAACACCGCATGTAAAAGGGAATACGTATTAATAAAACACTCATATCCTTGAAACCCTAATATGGATATATAATATATTTAAAATTTAAAAATTAAAATTTATATCAAATTTTCATTAGATGCACCACATAACCTATATTAGTTTCACAATACAAAGAAGGCCTCAATGAACTTGAAATTGAGACAATATTGCTTACCAAATTGTAATCAATTGAATCATATGACCATGACATAATAACCAAAAAATGAATCATTTAATACCTTGAACATAAATAGAATCAAAATATTATATGAAAAATGGAACTACACATACAAAAAATACAAGAAATAAGTGTCAAATAATGGAAATCTCACAGAAATAAAAGTGAGATGAGAAACCCCTTACTATATGCTCGAGTGTGTTATTTGTTGGTTTTAATGACCTGAATAAAAAAAATTAGCTTCATTAATTAATAATTCATGAACCTTATATACATATAATCTATTTATAATATCCTTATTAGGTTCATTAATATTACTTTTATGGGTTTAAGTGGTTCAATTTTATTGTTTTGGAAGTATTTTATTCCTTGGTTTTCATGATCGGTTTACCTATATTCATGAATAGAATTCTGTTTGATGTGTGGATAAACATCTAGAATTGTTCATATATCTTATTAAAATAATTACAAAGATAAAAATGATCTTATAATTATTTTGGGTTATAAACCATGATGATGATTCATTAGTTAAAAGTAAATTAAAAACGTTTAGATTAACTTGGTGGTTTTGTTCATAATGAACTTGTTTGGTATTATTATAATATATTATCAGTGTGTAAGGATTACAGAACATTAAATAATGTAAAATAATTATATTATGATCTATTAAAAACATTAAAAATGTTTCATGACCAGTATTGTAGATAATAATATAAATTGATAAACGGCCATCCTTGAATGTGATAAATTAACACATCTCAAATAGTGTTTTCATTTTTAGTATAAGAGGAGGAGGAAAGAGATATAATGATGAAATATTTCACTAGAATAACAAAATTAAATTTCATGTAAGGTACAAGAATTATCATAGAATTTGAATTAGGGGATATGAGGAATGAATTATAAAATAAAGGAACTCAAAATAGAAGAAAATTTGTGAAATCGCTCATGAAAATTCTGCAGCACAACCGCGTGACTTAAAATTTCATAAAATTGTGTGATGAGAGAAATGAATTATCTCATCACTATTATATAATATAGGAAGTAAGTGTGGTATGTAATGGAATATACCAACATAAATAAAATGAAATTAAAAAGAATTACATAAAATGAAAGAAAAGAATGAAAATAAAGGGGGATGGTTACCTCTTGATCTCTTCTCCTCGAGATCCTTCTAAAGACCTTTGGTTTTTGCCTTTTGGTGATTCTAGAAGATTTAGGACGTGAAGAATATTATTAAGATGATTATTTGGTAAGAACATAGGTAAGGATCAAGGCCTTAGAGTTTTATGAGTAAGAGGGGAATTAGTGTGGTATTTATAATGGAGGGTAGGTTGTATTTTTCATTATTTTAATCATTACTATAATATTTTTGATCAAGAATATGAATAATCTAAATTAATGTGACCCCAAATAGTAATAATGGAATGTGAGTTTGAACCATGTGGTCTTACATCACTAATGATGTTATAAATGGTGTGTTTTACTCATAATTTGAATATACGATATTTTACCATATTTCACTATTCATCAAAAATACTTGAATTTCAGAAAATTCCAAAAAATTCACCCTTACCATTTCTCAAAGTATAGAATTCAAAAATTTACTCCATTTTCTGAAAATAATTTTCTAAATAATTCTAATTTAATTTCTAAATAAAATCATACTTAATTTGAAAATTAACAATTGTAATTCTATAACTGGTTTTATATCACATTGAAAAATTAACAAAGATGCAATTATATTAAATCCATAATAAAATAAAATAATAATAAAATTTACTATTAATTAGGGTCAGATTACAATTCATATTACTATTCATATGGGTATATTAATATTCACCAATAACCAAGTTAGTTCTATCAGATTCCAAATAACTTACTAGTCATAACCATAGATGACAATTTTTTGAAAATCAAAACACAGTAGTGAAAAATTTATGTTTAGTTGATAGTTTATAAATTTCTCATATAAAGTTTTGTTTCACAAGGTACCTAGTGATTCATGAAATATATTCTATCTAATTAATAGAAATCATTTCAGATGAACATACTATAAAATGTCTGGGGAGTTACATTATTCCCTCAGAAAATTTTCTACATGAAATTTGATTTATAAATCCCTCCAAAGAAATGTGGGTGGTTATTCATCATAGTATCCTTAGGTTCCCACATTTCTTATTCTATGTTATGGTTCCTCCGAATGACCTTTAACAGAGATTTTATCTAATTTCACAATACTTGTTCTCTGTTATCAAGAATCTTAATAGGCTCTTCACAATAAGACATATCGGGATCAAGTTCAATTTCATCATAGGTGAGTAAATGTGTTGGTTATGGCATGTATTTCTATAACATTAATACATGGAACACATTGTAAACTATGGAGAGAATTGGTATCATTTCCAAACAGTAAGCTGTGGATCCAATTCGATCTAGAATTTCAAAAGTTCTAATGTACATGGGACATAATTTACACTTATTATTGAATTTTATAATACCCTTCCATGGAGATACATTTAAGAATACATGACCTCATTCTCAAAATTACATATCCTTCTTCGGTTATCAACATTGATCTATTTCCTACGTCGATCTATTTTGATATGGGTATGGATAATATTCACCTTTACCGTCGATTCCTCAACAATATTTGGGCCTATAATCCTTCCATCACCAACATCATCCCAGCAAGTTGGTGGACAACATCTCTATCCATATAATGCTTCATATATTAACATCTGAATACATTAATGGAAGATATTGTTATAGAAAAATTCTAATAGAGGTAAATACTAATCCCATATACCTAATTCATGTGACCAAGACCTCAACATGTATTCCAATGTTTGAATAGTCTGTTCTGATTTTCCATCAGTTTATGTGTGGTAGGAAGTGCTTAAACAAAGATCAGTATCTAGGGACTTTTAATGATTTTCCAAAATTGTGATGTAAAATTGAAATCAAGATTATAAATAATTGATAATGGTACTCCATGAATTCTTATAACATCATTAATATATAGTATTTCTTAATGTTCAAGTAGTATATATTCTCGTATTGCAAGAAAATTTGTTGATTTCGTAAGACGATCAACAATGACCCATATTGCATCTTTCTTTCTTTGAGTATTTCGTATCCCTATGACAAATTCCATCGTAATATCATCCAATTTCAACATAGGTATATGAAGGGGTTGCATGAATCCTCCTGGATGTTGTCTTCTTGTCTTCTTCTATTGACAACCCAAACATATCGACACCTAATCAGTAATCTCCATCTTTATGTTGTCCCATCAAAAATTATACCTTTATATCTCTATAAATATTTGTGTTGTCACGGTGTAAATATAAATTAGAGATATTAGAATTATCCAATAGTTCCCTCTTTATCTTAAGAATAGCGAGAACACAATGCCTCTTTCAAAATTTCAGAATGCCACATTCATATATGAATTCAATCAACTTCCCATCAATTACATCTTTAATATTATCTTGAAAATCCTCATCAATAGTCTGAGAACTTTTTATCCTTTCTAATAAGTAATGTTTAGAAACCATTTGAAAAATTTGTTATGTGTTACCTCCCATTATAATTTCCATATCCATCTTTACTAGATCCATGAACATAGAATCCCTTTAAAATCTAAACTTGTTCATAATTCTGTGGTCCTTTCTACTCAATGCATATACCACCACATTTTCCTTCCCTAGGTGGTTGTGTATTGTGCAATAATAATCCTTGAGTAGATCAATCCATGTCCTTTGCCTCATGTTGAGTTCTTTCTATAAGAAGATATATATAAATATCTTATGATCTGTATATATCTCACATTTTTATCCATAAAGGTAATGTATCCAAATCTTCAGAAGAAATATTAACAATGCTAACTCAAGATCATGAGTTGGATAGTTTTGTTCATTAAATATTAGCTGCCAATATGCATAAGCAATCACTATATCATTCTTCATAAGGAAACATCCAATTACTTTTTTGATGCAACATTATAGATCAAAAATACATTATTCCCTGATGATAGAGTCAATATTGGAGAATTCACTAATCTTATTTTCAATTAATTAAAAAATTCTTCATATTCTTTTGTCCATAAGAGCCTAACCCCTTTTCGTGTAATCTTGGTCATTGGGGTGGCTAAATGGGCGTTGTTCTGAATGAAACATCGATAATAACCTGCTAAACAAATAAACTATGTACCTCAGTTATGTTTGTTGTAGTAGGACATTATTGAATATCCTTTTTCTTCTCAAGATCAATAGATATTCCATATTTAGAGATAATGTCTCCAAAGAAGGGAACTGATTGAAGCCAAAATTCACACTTGCTAAACTTCCCATAAAATTCATTTCTTCTAAGAGTTTTCAGAATAATATGAAAGTGATTCTCATTATCTTCATATCTTTTGGAGAATACCAGGATATCATCAATAATGACTATAACAAATACATCAATATATTCCTTGAAAACACTATTTATTAGATCCATGAAAAATGGGAGTGCATTAGTCATTCCAAAAGGAATCACTATAAACTCATAATGACTATGCTTGGTTTCAAATGTTATCTTTGGAATATCATCCTTCCTCACACATAGCTGATGATATCCAAATCAATGGTAAATCATTGAAAAATATTTTTCTCCATTAAGTTGATCAAAAAAATCATCAATTCATGGTAGAGGATACTTCTTCATTATTGTAATAGCATTGATTTCCTTGTAATCAACACATACTCACATGGATCCATCTTTCTTCTTGACATAGAGGACAATGGCTCCCCATGGAAAAACACTAGGTTGAATTAATCCATTGTCACTCAATTCCTCATGTTATATATTTTGATCTACTAATTATAGAGTGTAAATTTTATAGGGAGTCTTTGATAAAGGTCTTTCACCGTGAATTAAATCAATAGAGAACCTAACTTCCCACTTTAGAAGATGTCTAGGTAAATCCACTAGAAATATGTCAATGTATTATTACCCAATATTCACATATTGAATTTGAAGGTTCCCTTCCTCAATAATAGATATTGGTTTCTCATCATCTCTAATAATTTCATTTAGCATAGCTACTAGGGGTGCATCTAGATAAGAATAAGATAGGGAGGTTTCTACTCTAAAGATAAGAGATTCCACACCATTTCTAAAAAATTATAACTTCCTCCATCCTGAAATAGATCTTCGAATCATAATCTGATACCCAATTCATACCATGAATTATATCAAGGTAATTGATTGGTATAATGACACGGTTAGAAACTAAATCACGTTTATGTGTCATGAGGGGGACTAATCAACCCTCATTTTTTGCAATGATACATCCACTATGAGTTTTGACTGATAACTCCTTTATTAAATTGGACATGTCTAATTTTATTGGAAAATAAGGAAGATATAAATTAATGTGATTACCATGAATCAAATAATGTTTTGGACAATTTTGAGGAAACAATTAATGTACCTGCAACCATATCATTAGGAACTTCAATCACCACAATTGTAATTGCATAAGATTTCCCTTTCTCTCATGGTCTTTTCTAAGGCATGTTTCCTTAGACCTTAAGACACTCGTTTTAGAGTGTCCCAACTCTCTAAAATTATAGCATTAATCATCATCAACTTGTTTTTAACACTTGAATTCATCAGATTAATGACACTTTTCTCCACACTTATACCAAGCTCTCATTACTTTCAATAGTTTCCTAAGATGATTCTTGCCAAATTTCTCACATAACTGGAATTGATTCATTCCCTTATTATTATTTGTAGCTTTATATTTTAATTGGTTATCAGATTACCACTTCTTATCTTTGCTTCCCTTGAAAAAATTTTATCTATAAAATTCCTTCTTTGTTTTGACAGCACTTGATTCAATTTCATCATACAATGAAATTTGTTTGAAAATATAGTGCCCTTCAAAGTCTTGGCTTTAGACCATCAAATAAATGATCAAAATTTTATTCTAAGTCTAGAAAATAATCTATTGCATACCTAGATAGTCTTGTAAAGGAAGCCTCATACTCAGCAACATTTCCTTCATCACTTTGCTTCAAGGTAAGGAATTTGCTCTTCATTTCGGTTCATTGCTCCCGACGGAAATATTTTTCACTAAATATTTGCTTAAAATTCCTCTATTCCATATCTTATGTTTCTTATTCCTAAGTGGTATTCTAGACCAAGGACCACCATTTATCAGTGTCATCCTTGTGACAATATACTTCCATCACTACATTTTAATTTTCATTTCATCTTATTACCAGGAATATCTTCTCAAGGGGCTTGATCCACTTATCAACAACCACTAAATTAGTAGTCTCCCTGAATGATGGGTTCTTATTCAACATGAAATGATCCAACACAGGTGTGTCAGTCTTATTCTTCACAACCTGAGTAAGATGTCCCAATATGGTCATGATCTGATCTACTCCAACATTGACTATGTTGACTTACTCAGTGGGGATATCCCTTCATAGCCCACAAGTATTGATTCACCTTATTCCATTAGGATTCATTTCTAAATAATGGCATGCACTATATTGGGTTATGAATCTCTAATATAAATCACATAACGTAGATTGAAATTCAATGTATAACTAATCTCATAAACATGGTTTCTCTGAGGAAAAAAGTACATTAAAATCCTTCATAATGGCTTGTAAAGAAAATTTGAATTACCCTAAAAATATCCTCCAAGAGTGTCAATACCTAGATTTCAAAAAGGCCTATTGTCATGTAACAGGATACCCTGGGTTAAGCGCAAAACTCCTTGTCAGAAGTTTCACTCCTAGTTACTTCTATGTCCAGAGCCACCACTACCAGTTTGTATGCAGACGGTGATATATTTTCTAAAAATATCAACATAATATATTCCGTAAAAAATTTCCAAGACGTTGATGTATGTTTGACCTGAAATACTACCTTATTTATTTGTTCCCTAATCAATATTTTTTAATCTAGTTTTCATTTTTACTGCTAAACTTCCTTTGATACCAAATATAACACCCCGACCCCTCTAGACCAGATCTCGAGAATTACTTGTTACATTTGAATGGTTAAAAGGAAAGAAAATCCCAAAGTAAAAAACATTTTAGTAGTATTAAAGAAACTAGATACATATATTTAACCCAAATTACTTTGGAAACGGTAACAAAATACAATACATAACAAAAACTAATAAACTATGATCATGGGAACTTGATAAATAGTATCCTCTTCATAACCTATTGAAGGTAACCAGATGAATTGGGTGAGCTCAGATTATTAGTAAGGGATTCGAATAGTAGAATCATGAATCAATAATAAGTGAATAATAAACAATATGACATAATAAATATGGCACGGTAAATAAATCCAAAACACACGCCATTAATAAACGGAGTATGAAATTGCATACATTGATTTTTTTCATAGTGAAAAACTCATGGATAGTAATAACTAAAAATGAATAAAAATAAAATCTTATTAATTGGATGTCATGTATTAGGCACATGATACCACAATACTTTCGAAACGGTTTTACTCTAAGGGTATATTCCTATACGATTTTTGAAAACAAACTTGAAGGGTTTGTCGCGAACTGATTTCTCTCATGAGACCTATCGATGCATTGAGGGGATATAGTGGGATCCACCCACCACTAAAAGTCAAAATCAATGATTATACATGGATTTAATAGATTTAAGATCTTCTTTATCAATATTTGTATAGAGTAAAGGATACAGATTCATCAATATTTCAATAGTAAAAACAGCATTCCAAATAAGCACCGCATGTAAAAAGGAATAAGTCTTAAGACATTACTCCTAACCATGAAACCAGAATCTGGATATATAATATATTTACAATTTAAAATAAAAAATTATTTGAAATGGGTAGTAGATACACCTCATAAGAATAAATAGTTTCACAATACCAAGAAGGTCTCAGTCAAATGAAAATTGAGTCAAAGTCCCCTACAATATTTTAATTTATTGAATCATATGACAAAAACATAATAAACATTAATGAATCATTTAATACCAATAATATAAATATAATAATTATATTATAAGAAAAATGTTAGTATACATACACCAAATTCAGGAAATAAGTGGAAAGCAGTGGAAATCTCATAGAAATGAAAGTGAGATGAGAAAACACTTACCTTATGCTCGACTGTGTGTTCTTCATTTTTTTTAATGACTTGAATAATCGATTTAATATTCATTAGTTAATAAATACAGAACCTATTATAAATTTAATTGATTTAGTATAACCTTATTAGGTTCTTTCATGTCCCATCTTATTGGTTAAAGAGGATCAATTTTATTGTTTTAGAAGCATTTTATCCTTGGTTTTCATGATCTGATTACTTGTATTCATAAATGGAAGTCTTTTTTATGTCTAGTTAAACATCCATAATTCATAATATATATTATTGATGACATTATATATATGTAAATTATCTTGTAATGATTTTGGGTTATATACCATGATGATGATTCACTAGTTAAAAGAAAATTACGAATGTTGGGACTTATTTGGCGGTTTGGTTCATAATGAACTTGTTTTTTATTATTATTTTATATTATGGGTGTGTAAGGATTACAGTACATTTTAAAATTTAAAATACATATATTATTATTTGTATAAACCATTAAAAATTATTAATGACTAGTCTATAATATATTAATAGAAATTGAGGACCAGACGTCTTTGAATGTGAAAATTAACACATCTCGGACGATGTTTTCCTTTTTTTAGTATAAGAGGAGGGGGAAAGAGATATGATGATGAATCATTCCAGTAACATAATAAAATTATATCTAATATTAGTTAAAATAATTATAAAATAATTTTGATGAGGGGGGATTAAAAAATAAGTAAAAAAATAAAGGAACTCAAAATAGAAGAAAAATTGAGAAATCTCTAACAAAAATTCGGCTGACTAACAGTGTTACATAAAATTTAATAAATTAGACTGATTAGAGAAAGAGGGTATCTCATCACACATAAATAATATCGGAAGTAAGGTGGATATAGAATTACATATCCAGACACTATTCAAATTAAATTAAAAATAATAAAATAAAATTAAAGAAAAAATGAAAACAAAAGAGGATGTTTACCTCTTGATCTCTTCTCCTTGAGATCCTTATTAAGGCCTTTGGTTTTTGAATTTTGGTGAGACAAAAAGCTCTAGAACGTGGGGAAGAGTCTTGGGTGGAGTATTAGGTAGGTCATAGGTAATTCTCAAGGATTTAGTGGTGTGGGAGGAAGATGGGAATGAGTGGTATTTATAGTGGAGAAGAGGATGTATTTTTCATTACTTTAATCATTGTTATAATATTTTTTATCAATACTATGAATATTCTTAATTATTGTGACCCAAAATAGTAATAATGGAATATGATTTTGAAAAATGTGGTCTTACATCACTTATTGTGTCATACATAGTGTATTATTCTGATAATTTTAATATACGGTATTTTGATGTATTTCATTATTCATCCAAAATTCTAAAATTTCAAAAAAAATCCCAAAAATTCACCCTTTCCATTTATTGATGTGTAGAATTCAAAAAAAACTCTATTTTTTTAAAATAATTTACTTAATGTTGTTAATTTAATTTTTAAATAAAATAATTCTTAATTCAAAAAATAAAATTTTAATTCTATAACTGCTTTTATATCACATATTCTTGTTTCATTTCAATCCCCACCCAATCCTTTCAATCGGTATGCATTTATTATGAATTTAAAGTGGTCATGAAATGTTTCTGTCATGACCCGACCCTAACCGGGCTCAAGCCACAACTACCCCAATCTCGCCTCCATAGGCCAGGGGCAGGAGACCAGTGCCGAAGTCACAGTAACTCGGGGAGGCCTTTTCCTAAGTACCTGTACACACACACGCAGCACACTCAATGAAAACGTGTAGAGTAAAAGATAAAAGACAAGTAAGGTAAAGGGAAACTGCAATAAATAAACCATAAATGTGCATCAACCTCTAAACAATACAAAACAAGTGCTGAAAGTAAACTGAAGAGAAAAGGGGAAAAACATGCGCCCAACCAGAAAAGTGCCACAACCCGATAACAGGTGAACAAAAAGTAAACAGCTAGAAGGGTCCCCCACCTGGAACCTGACTTCGACCACCGCACATGGTCTATGCTCCTCAACTCCTAAGCTCTGCTGAAGCCACAACCAACCTTTCTGTCGTCTGTAAGGTAACACCAAGTGTGGGGAAAGCCTAAGAAGGGGTGAGCATAAAAATACTCAATAGGATACCTCGAATGCTCGAGGGAGCAACAAAGGAGGTACCGAAGTGTGAACAGTAGATTGAACAGAGAAAGTAGAGGAGTACAGCCGAGAGTGCAGTAAGAGTACAGTAAAGAGTCCATCTCAACCCAACAAGAGGAAATAAGGTAGACTCGTCCAGACACAAGGAGCTGGAAACTGTGAGAAGATGAACTCCCTGTCGAGTCTTCGCTACCTATAGTAGGATAGTAGATTCATCCAACCACGAGAAGCTAGACACGGAAATCATGCGCCATACCCTGCGCTTCTTCGCCTCTCCTGGAAGGAGAGTAACCAAACCCAAGAAGTGGGTACTAGAACAAGGTATGTACGTATCCATATGCTCAAACAAGAATCCCGAACAAGATCGTAAGGTGATCTCCATCCCGCAGCTCAGGCCAAGAAAGTGAGTAGCCTACAGTCCCAGAAGTAAACAGCATCGATGCCCAGCATCCCACATGTCTGCCTCGAACCGAAAGATAAGTGCTCAAATCAGCGCACCTCAAAACTATCCGATTTGGGCAGCACTGAATTGCCCGCACAGTTTTAGGTCGGGTTACAAGGACGCGTCTCAGTGGGGAGAACGACCCTCATACTTGAATGTTCTATGGGAATGTCAAACCACAAATCGTCACTGACCCGCAGTCAAGAGGTCCCCTCAAAGTCGACAGGCGACCCCCTGCCCAGACCTGCTGGAGGGTGATCCCTGGATGTCGACGGGTTCCCACTGGAGGGAGACCCGACAAGAGTCGACGGGTGCCACACTGCCCAATCCCGTAACAGGTTAATCCACTGGAGGGAGACATGGCTAAAGTCTTCGACAAGTCCCAATGCCCAGTCCTGTAAAAGGGTACTCCATTGGAGGGAGGCTCGGAACCGTCATCGGGGACCACTTCCCAGCCCAAGTGGAGGAAAACCCGGCATCAGGGACCACTGCCCAGCCCCGCTGGAGGTAAGCCCGACATTGGGGACAACTGCCCAGCCCTACTAGAGGTAGACCCGGAACTGCTCTGGCCATCCCTGCTTGATGGTACTGCTTGGTGAACACCGCTGTAGTGGCCATCCCTGCTAGATGGTTACCCACTGGCCATCCCTACTGGATGGTACAACTGGTGAGCCCTACTCGGAACATCCTCAGCCTACTGGAAACAACCTCATCCCTGTTAGAAACAACCTCCTGGGTAAGGAATCGGTGCCCGCGTAAAGTGTTGGTCACACCAATCCACAAGAACTCTACCAGGGAACATGAAGGAATGGGAGAAACTCACCAGCCTCTTAGGGCGATCACGCTCCAATCTGTTGAGTCACTGTCGAAGCGGACCTAGTCAACTCATCCCAGAAAGTGGGAAAAAACCCCCACGCTATACGAACACACGTAGTCATAAATAGTGTCATAGTCCGGGAAAGGGCAGGGTACTGAAAGCCCACACAGCTGATGAAACAGAGGAAACAAACCTTCTCTGCTGGACAAACGAGAACAGAACCAGGGGAAAACTCAACCGTGCTAGTCAACAAATGAGAATAGGACCAGGGAAAAACTCAACCCTACTGGTCCACAACTGAGAACAGAGGAACCCTGAATGTCGCGAGAGGTCCAAATTACGTAAAGCATAACACAACACACACATGGGTCCCACACAACGTGTGACCCCAAGTCAACCCCCACCGAGCGCACAAACGTACTCAGGTACCAACATCTGCATGTACCTCCCAGCGTTCCCGTATACTCCCAGAGTATACCATGTCTTCAGCCCAAAGGCTAACATGCACATGACACCCAACATCAACGCGAAGGCGTAACATAACAATTCCAACTTTCCACCTAAACGGATGAGGCATGGACAACCACAT
The DNA here is from genome assembly GCA_963277665.1 of Viscum album. Lineage (NCBI taxonomy): Eukaryota > Viridiplantae > Streptophyta > Magnoliopsida > Santalales > Viscaceae > Viscum > Viscum album. Next base: position 194,154,386 of record OY728126.1, read on the forward strand.
CTCTTTAAACACCATCATCACTCTCCCAAGAGTGAACGGGATCACACGCCATGGGTCCGCTTCAAAAACGGTAGAAGAATCGCCACCAGGGCACCTTTATATTTCCACATTTAATAAGATCGCGTAAGAGCCTCTACATGCTTGAACAGATTACACCATTGTAATACTCACAGAAAATCAAGTGAGATCGACTACTTACTCACCTCCAATGGATATCCAAAAGAAAAGTCTCCAACACCGCTTTACAGCTGAACGACGTCGCGTGATCCCGAGCCCCGGCCCGGAAAACAGTTGGGCGCATCACACCATTGCGATCCCCTTGGGAAAACACGTCAAAAAAATGCTCACTTGAGTGGAATGGATATCTAGAAAAAAAGATGCATTCCAGCACACCGCACACGATCAATGCTACGTGGGACCCACATCCTGGTCCTGAAGCACAACGAACGGATTATGCCATTGCGATCCTCTCGAAAAAGTACACAAGATGGACTATTCACTTACCTAAAACGCACACCTGGTGATAATGCCGGAAAAATCACCGTCAACGCACGAACGGCCCTCATGGGGCCTACACAATCGTGGTGAATTAAAAGCATGCAGATTTCACCATTGCAATCCCCTCAAAAAAACACCCTGAAATGACTACTCGTACGCCTCGAACAGACATCCGATGAAAAAGTTACAAAACACTCATCACAACTTAAAAGATTGGTCATGGGGCCCACGCATCAACTCCAGCTTCAATGCCTGAAACCACACCGGGAAACTCCGACTCAACGCCAGGGTCGCAATGCCACTGACGGCGCTCAAATCGGACATCGGATGCATCCGTGCCGCTCAAAACATGAAACCCCAGAAAAATGTCAAACTACTTAAAGGTGTGTAACGCCTCTGAGGCCCCCGTTTCGGGAGTGAAAAACCTCCAAAACCATCTCAATATATTACTCTCATTCCAAGGCATTTTCCACCACTGACAGCTCACGAAACCGACTTCCGGTTTATGATTTATTAAAATATAAATCATTTTATAATAATAATAATATATTATTATTATTATTATAGCGTTATTTTTTATTTTTTATTTTCTTTTCTTTTGTTTTTTTAAAACTTCCACCGACCGGAGCTATCTGGTGGGCCGTTTTTCCACACGGAGACCCACCGCTGGCGGGTCCGCGGTCTCCCACGGGGTCGCGTCGCGCGACCCCTGCTTCGCACGACCGCCAGCCGGTCGGTCGGTCGGCCTCTCCCGCTCGCGGTCGCCCCCCCCCCCCCCAGCTCTCTGCCGCTGCTCTGCCTCAATGCCAACCGCCGAGGCTGCCTCGGACTGCTGCCGACCGCCCGTGCCGCCCTGCCTCAGCCCGTTCCACCGCCGTCTTAGACCGCCGGACCACCCTGAAACCGCCGGGAAGAGGGGGTTTTGGCCGGAAAACTTCCCGGGGTCACCCCGGACACCCCGGGACTCCAAATTTCAAACCGCAAAATTTTTCAGGTAGGTTAGAAAAAATCTTAAGCATCTATGTGATTTTCTCGAAGATTAAATATTGGTTCAATACTAGAAATTAAGCTTGACATAAAAGAGGGAATTGGAAACATACGATCCTACCTGTTGGGCGTAGCCCGGAGCTTCAATGAAGATTTTCCGGAGCCACCACGCCTTTCCAGAGAGTTGGAGGTGAGGTAGTTAAAGGGATGGCTCCTTGGTAGAGAGAGATTCCGCCAAAGGAGAGAAAGGGGAATGAGGGGATGGTTTTGGTTTAAGTAGGAAAACAATTAATTAAAAAGTTTTAATTAATTTAACCTCGAAATTAACCTGCACCCGAAACTCTTGGTGGGGTCAAGATTAAACCTCCCCTTCAGTAAACACCACCCCCCCCCAAGCACAACGGATGTCTCGGAATTTTAATATGATGCCCAATTCAAAAGTTATTGAACTCAATGCCCAAGGCTGCTAAATTACGAAAACACCCCCGGGGCCATTTTTCACTGACGGCCCGCGCCCGAAAAACTTATACCCCTCCTAGGGTAAACGACATTCTATGAACTCAATGGTTCCATCGGTTTTCCAATCAGATCCACCGTTTAAGAGATACTTGAGTTAAGTCGTTAAATGAATGAATTAATTATTTAATTTATCCGTTCCACACTCCTATAGCGGTCGAGGGGTCCAAACGTCCCGCTCCGACATGTTTTATGTCATTATTAGGGTAAAAACCTCATTTTAAACCCATGTGTAAACTCAGATCTCTGATCCGATGCACCGTTAAGAAGTTATCCCATTTATTTGGCGTTCTCAGTGTGAACGCACTGAAAATTTAATTTCAGCCACTCCGGGGCTCGGAATCACACGTCGTCTGAAGGCGCTGCTCTGGAATAACATTAAGAATATTCCAAAGTGTTTCGTAGCAAAAACTGGGTTCTTACATCATTCCCTCCTTCATACTTTTCTTCCCCAAAAATCAAAACTAGGGAACAACTAAGGGTACTAAGCCCACACCTGGCTCTCCCGTACCCAGAAGAACTCACGAACAGCACTGCGCCACCGCAGACAGATCAAAGGATTGATCTTTTTCACGCGAGGTCTGCCCTTTCTAATGTCGTGAATAGGAACATGCACACTTCATCTTGGGTAATCCATGCGGGAGACATCGTGCACCCACCCTAGACTTTGGGGTTAGGGCAAGGTGGTAGGGAACCTCGCCATTCCTTCGCACATTCTCAAACGGTCCAAAGGACCTCGAGGGTATATCAACTCCTCGATCGAACCTCTACATCACACGCCACAACTGGAATCACCACACGCACCTGGAATAAGGCCCCATGATTCCATCCTTCAGAATACCCATATGGTGGAACGCCCTAGGATATCGGGTCGCGCAAGGTTTCACAGTCGATTTCTCTCAACCAAGACTCTCTTACATGCTCGGAGAGCGAAGGATTCAACACCATCAACCCAATAAAAGGTCCTACACCTTCTACCTTTCTAACACAGGGTTACACCGCCACCCCGTGTCACCCTGGTAACAACCCAAGCAAGGAGGAGGGAGAAAGTGCATTCCACACATAGAGCCTGACAATTCTACTGCAAAAATTATATGATCTATAGAGCGTACCTCTTATCACCTCATGATCTGTAGGATCGTAGACATCCAAAGCTCGCGACTATCCGCGGTCCCAACTGTCAGCTCCTAGAGCCTGACGTAGACCGCCTAGTGATGATGGGAAGACCTCATAATGTCATCCTCCACTTCCAACTCCTCCTGCTCCTCTACTAGAACCACCTCTCTGGGTGCTACTATGATCATGATGATGCCTCCATCGTGGTGGTGCACCTACCGCCTGCCCGACGCTTTCTGCATGCCTGGTCGGGCAGCCCTGTGCCCGGTGACATCACCCATCGCAAGCATAGCACCGACTCTCCTCGGGTTGCACTAGTGCCCTCCAATGCAACTATGGTGTACGACTATGCCCCCGAGTCTAGTTACCGGAAATCCACCTATGTTGAGGTCCTACTTGCCGATGCCCTCTAGCTGCGACAGACGTCTCAGCTCCAACGTGCCTGCTGCCACCACTAACTCTAGAACATGACAGGAAGCTTCATATCACTAGCGCCTTCTCTAACACCCTAGCATATGTGGAAATGTAGAAGGGTACTATGACAGCATGAATCTCTCAACGGAGACCCTGCTCAAACTTCCGCGCTTGGAAGTTACCTTCATAGACCATGTCCAGGTAAAAGCATGCACAGTCTGCAAAACTAGTCGCGTACTCGGCCACTATCATCCCTTCCTACTGAAACTGCAGGAGCTCCTAAATCCGAACGGAGTGTAAGCAGGAGGGAAAAAACTCCTCATGAAACAAAAACTCAAAGATGCCCCAAGAAAGCAATGATTCATTAAGAAACTGAGTCACCAGACTCCACCAATGCCAAGCTGCTCCACGAATAAGGTTGGCTGCCAAGGCCACTCTCTGATCTGTCGGCGTCTGCACAACCCTGAAAAGGAAAACCACTGTCTCTAGCCAAACCTCTACTGCCTGATGGTCTGGCTCAGCACTGAACCTCAGCAGTCTCTACTGCTGGAACTCGTGGAGCGCGCTCAACCTGCGCTCAAGCTCAGCCTACTCTGCTGAAGCTGTCTGCTGCTCAACAGGTGGGGGTGATGCTACCAGCCCACCTGGAGAAAGGGGCTCGCATGATGGGTCCTCTAATATTTCCTCGTAGCTCACAGGGTCGTCGTCACGAACAAAATCTGGTATCCTGGCTTGCTGTCTTCGCGGAGACATCCAGAATATTATCAAGTAATGTCACGGTCAGATGAGAATATATGTATATAACAGTAACAACAACGATGGGGAGATGACTCAAGAAGGACAGTCAAGACTCAATCCTATGTGATGCACAAACAAATTTATTCCCCTACAACAACTGTCTCAGCATGCTGAGTCGACAAGCAGTTATCAAAGTCTTGGTGAATGGATACGTCGGCCGCCACACCATCACTGGACTCCCTAGCCTTAGAGCCGCTTTTAAGACATGTTAAAATTTTTTCCCTAAATCCCAAACAATTCCTTTTTAGGGACTTCCAAACAACGTCCCATGGATTGAACCTGCTCTGATACCACTTTATCATGACCCTACCCTACTTGGGTTCGAGCCGCAACTACCCCAAGCCCGCCTCCATAGGCTAGGGCTAGCGACTAGCACCGAAGGCACAGTAACTCGAGGAGGCCTTTTCCAAAGTACCTGTACACACATGCGCAACACACTCAATGAAAAAGTTTAGTGTAAAAGAGAAAAGATAAGTAAAGTAAAGGGAAACTTCTATAAATAAACCAAAAAAGTGCATCGACCTCTAAATAGTAAAAAGAATGTGTTGAAAGTAAACTGAAAAGAAAAGGGGCAAAACACATGCCCAACAAGAAAAGTCCAACAACCTGGAAATAGGTGAACAAAAATTAAATAGCAAGAATGGTCCCCCACCTGGAACCCAACTCCGACCACCGCAGGCTGTCCACGCTCCTGAACTCCTAAGCTCTGCTGAATCCATGACCAACTTGTCCGTCGTCTGCAAGGGCAGACCAAGTGCGGGCAAAGCCCAAGTAGGGGTGAGTATAAAAATACTCAATAGGATACCCTAAAGGCTTCAGGGAACAAGAAAGGAGGTACCGAAGGGTGAGCATTAGATCAAACAGGGAAAGTAGAGGAGTACAACTAAGAGTGCAGTAAGAATACAACAAAGAGTCCAGCTCAACAAAACAAGAGGAAAGAAGGTAGACTCGTCCACACATAAGGACCTGGAAATGGTGATAAGATGAACTTCCCGTTGAGTCTTCGGTACCTATAGTAAGATATTAGACTCATCCAACCACAAGAAGCTAGACACGGAAAGCACGTGGCATACCCCGCGTGTCTTCGCCTCTCCTGGAAGGAGAGTAACCAAACCCATGAAGTGGGTACTGAAACAATGTATATACATATACATATGCTCAAACAAGATGCCCGAACAAGATCGTAAGGGGATCTCCATCCCACAGCTCATCCCGAGAAAGTGAGTAGCCAATAGTCCTAGAAGTAAACACCATCGATGCCCAGCATCCCACACGTCTGCCCCGAACCGCCAGTCAAGGTCTTAAATAACCGCTCCTCGAAACTATCTGCTTTGGGCAGCACTGACTCGACCCGCACGGTTTTAGGTCATGTCACAAGGACGCGTCTCAGTGGGGAAAACGCCCCTCATACTTGAGAGTTACGGGGGAACTTCAAACCACAACTTTTCAATGCCCCGCAGTCGAGAGGTCCCCTCAAAGTCGATAGGCGACCCCCTGCCCAGCCCCGCAGGAGGGTGACCCTAGGAAGTCGACGGTTTCCCACTAGTGGGAGACCCGACAAGAGTCGATGGGTTCCACACTGCTCAGTCCCGTAACAGGGTCATCCACTGGAGGGTGACCCGGCTAAAGTCGTAGATGAGTCCCAATGCCTAGTCTTGTAAAAGGGTATTCCACTGGAGGGAGGCTCGGAACCATCATCGAGGACCACTTCCCAGCCCAGCTGGACGTAAACCCGGCATCGGGGACCACTGCCCATCCCCACTAGAGGTAAGCCCGGTATCATGGATCACTGCCCAGCCCTATTGGAGGTAAACCCGAAACTACTCTGGCCATCCCTACTGGATGGTACTACTCAGTGAACACTGATGTACTGGCCATCCCTACTGGATGGTAACCCACTATCCATCCCTACTGGATGGTACAACTGGCGAGCCCTACTTGGAACATCCTCAGCCCTACTGGAAACAACCTCACCCCTACTGGAAACAACCTCCTGGGTAGAGGATCGATGCCCATGTAAAGTGTTGTTCACACCGAATCCACAAGAACTCTACTAGGGAAAATGAATGAATGAGAGAAACTCCCCGACCTCTCAGGGTGATCACGCTCCAATCCGCTGAGTCACTGTCAAAGCAGACCAAGTCAACTCATCCCAGAAAGTGGAAAAAACACCCATGTTGTGTGAGAACACCTAGTCGTAAACGGTTCCGCAGTCCGGGGAAAGGTCACAGTACTGAAACCCCTAACAGCTGATGAAACAGAGGAAACAAACCATCTCTGTCGGCCAAATGAGAACAGAAAAAGGGGAAAACTCAACCCTGATGGTCAACAAACGAGAATAGGACCAGGGGAAAACTCAACCCTGCTGGTCCACAAACAAGACCTAAGGAACCCTCTATGTCATGAGAGGTCAAAAGTACGTAAAGCAGAACACGACATGCACATGGGTCCCACACGACGTGTGACCCCAAGTCAACCCCAACCGAGCGCACAAACGTACTCAGGTACCAACATCCGCATGTAACTCCCAGTGTTCCCATATACTCCCAGAGTATACCACATCTCCAGCCAAAGGATAATGTGCACAAAACACCCAACATCAACGCGAAGGCGTAACGAAACAACTCCAACTTTCCACCTCAACAGATTAGGCACGAACAACCACATCTCTTTAAACACCAACATCACTCCCCTAGGAGTGAACGAGACCACACGCCAAGGGTCCGCTAAAAACACGGTAAAAGAACTTCCACCAGGAAATCTTCATATTTACACATTTAATAAGATCATTCAAGAGGCTCCGCACGCTTGAAAAGATTACACCATTGTAATCCTCGTGGAAAAACATGCGAGATCAACTACTTACTTGCCTCCAATGGATATTCGATGGAAAAGTCGCCAACACCGCTTTACGCCCGAACGGTGTCCCGTGATCCCGAGCCTCGGCCCCGAAAACAGTCAGGCGCATCGTACCATTGCGATCCCCTTGGGAAAACATGTCAAAAGTACTACTCACTTGAGTGGAATGGATATCCAGATAAAAAGATTCATTTTGGTGCACCACACATGAGCGGTGCTACATGGGACCCACATCCCGGTCCCGAAGCACAACGAACGGATCACGCCTTTGCGATCGTCTCGAAAAAGTACACAAGATGGACTATTCACTTGTCCAAAATAGACACCTGGTGATAAAGCCGGAAAAATCACCATCAACGCCCAAATAGCCCTCGTGGGGCCCGCACCATCGTGGTGAATTAAAGCGAGCGAAATGCACCATTGCAATCCCCTCATAAAAACACCACGAAACGACTACTCATACGCCTCGAACAGACGTCCAATGAAAAAGTAACAAAACGCTGCTCACAGCTTAATAGACGGGCCATGGGGCCCACGCCTCAACTTCGGCTTCAACGCCCGAAACCACACATGAAAACTTCGGCTCAACGCCACTGACGGCGCTCAAATTGGACGTCGGATGCATCCGCGCCGCTCAAAACATGAACCCCCCGGAAAAACGTCAAACTACATAAAGGCATGTCGTGCCTCTGAGGCCTTTGTTTCAGGCATTGACCCCCCCCCCCAAACTATCTCAAAATATTCCTCTCATTCCGAGGCACGTGCCGCCACAGACGGCTTGCAGAACTGACTCTTGGTTTATGATTTATTAAAATAGAAATCATTTTATAATAACAACAACAATAATATATTATGATTATTATTATAACCTTATTTTTTTATTTGATTTGATTCTGTTTTTCTCTAAACATCCACCGACCGGCGCCGGCCAGTCGGCCATTTTTCCATGTGGAGACCCGCCGCTGCCGGGTCCGCGGTCTCCCACGGGGTCGCGTCGCGCGACCCCTGCTTCACCCGACTGCTGGTCGGTCGGTCGGTCGGCCTCTACCGCTCGTGGTCCCCCCCCCCCAGCTCGATGCGGCTACTCCGCCTCAATTCCTACTGATGACACCGCCTCGGACTACTGTCAACCGCCCGCGCCGCCTTGCCGCCGTCTTAGACCACCGGACCACCCTGAAACCACCGTGAAGAGGGGGTTTCGGCCGGAAAACTTCCCGGGGTCACCCCGAACACCCCGGGACTCCGAATTTTAACCTGAAAAATGAGTTGGGTAGGTTTCAATAAATCCTACGCATCTATGGGCTTTGGTCGAAGATTAAACAGCAGTTTGATACTAGAAATTAAGCTCGACATAGATGCAGAAATTGAAAACATTCGATCCTACCTGTTGGGCGTAGCCCGGAGCTTCAACGATGATTTTTCGGAGCCGTCATGCCTTACTAGAGAGTTGGAGGTGAGGGTGTTGAAGGGATGGCTCCTTGGTCGAGAGAGCTTCCACCATAAGAGAGCAATGGGAATGAGGGGAGGGTTTTGGTTTAAGTAGGAAAAAAATTAATTAAAAGATTTAATTAATTTAACCTCCAAATTAACCCTCACCCGAAACTCTTGGCGGGGTCCAGATTAAATCTCCCCTAGGGTAAACGCCACCCCTCGAGCACAACGGAGGTCTTGTAATTTTAATCTGAGGCCCCGTTCAAAATTTATTAAACTCAACGCCCCCAGGGCCATTTTTCACTGACGGCCCGCGCCCGCAAAAATTATACCCCTCCTAGGGTAAACCAAACGCTCTAAACTCAACGGTGCCCTCGGTTTTCCAATCTGAGCCACCGTTTATGAGATACTTGAGGTAAGTCGTTAAACGAATTAATTAATTATTTAATTTATCCTTTTCACACTCTGATAGAGAGTGAGGGGTCCAAACGTCCAGTGCCAACATGTTTTATGACGTTCCTAGGGTAAACACCCCATTCTAGACCCATCCATACACTCGAATCTTTGATCCGAAGCACCATTTAGGAGTTGTCATATTTATTTGGCGTTCTCAGTGTGAAGGCACTAAAAATTTAATTTCGGCCACTCTGGGTCTCAGAATCGCACGCCGACTGAAGGCGCTGCTCTGGAATAACATCAATAATATTCCAAAGTCTTTCGCAGCAAAACTGGGTTCTTATAGCTGGTTCTCTGTTTGGTAATCATGGTAATATAGATGGATCAACTTTTGGACAGATCTATCTCAATGTAGAGCGACATGTTAGTAATCATTCTCAAGGATAGATATAGATGAGGAAAAATTATGATTTATATCAAATTATTTTGGAATGTATCTCCCTCAATTTCTTGCAATTAACCCTTTCTTTAAGATTTATAAATATTTAAGGTACTTCGGTGAAGTTTCGATGGTGGAGTTTGAAGAATTTTGGTATGTTTTGGAGGATTTAATAACGGTTCATGGTTGGTGTATGGTCTGTGGAAATTATGAAACTCCTACACTAAACCAGGAAAATTAGATAGGTTCTAAGGGGAAAGCACGTGGTTGGGCACACGGTTTGTCCAAAAATGGGTGGCTAATAGAGAGAAAATATAAAATGTGGGATAGTGGAATTTTTTCCAGATGGAAAACAGTTTTTCTTACTGTGTGGGCCAAACATGTATGCTCCTCATTGAGGAAGATATTGATGCAAAATTAGTGCACTATTTTCCTCACTGTGAGGCTAACCATACATAGTTTAAAAACAATATACTTAAAAAGTGGATTTGGGTCAGGAATAAGTTTTAACCCATTTTTATTTCTCTAAATCATCCCTAATTCAAGATTTCTTCTTCCAAACAGTATTATAGTCTTCCTCCATCAAATCATAAGATATTTGAGGCCTTTCATGATGTATTGAATCCCAATTCCTATGAGAATGATTCATTTATGGTAGTTTTTTATGGTTTTTCATAGATATACTTCTCTCCCACTCTCAGTTTCTTAGATCTAGGTCATTATGGATTGATCCAAGGTTGTATATGTAAATCATTGTTAGATTTTTTGTTTTTGACGATATAGAAAGAGATCTACGGTTTTTTTAGATCTAACCCTCTTTTGTGAGTGTATAATTTCTATTATTCACTATATCTATAATTCCCAAGGTAGGTGGATTCACTCCCTACTCCTATTATTCAAAATTAAAGACCTAGTTATAAATTTTATAAATTGATTAAAATAGATTATGAAATTTCTGTTCAGTTCATATTATAAACCTTATTTAGTGATGGATTATGGATTTTTAGGAATTTTGTATTTTGTTAAATGATTTTTAAATTTTGATTTTAAAATTGTATATTGGTTTGATTCCGGGAAATGTGTTTATAAAATGGTTGTTTTATTGAAATGTTTTTGGAATGATATTTTTGGAATTGTTTGGAATAAATAGTTGGTGTGTGTTCATATTCATTTGGGATAGATAAGAGTTTTATGTTTCCTAAATCAAGTGAATGGTAGGGATAAGGGCATGATGTTCCCAATGAAAATGGTTCACTAATATATGGTTTAGTGAAAGGACGACTCACCACTCGTGAGTATCGTGAGGTCCATTGTTGCATTCATGTTTTGAGTTGTGGATATTTGAAATGGAATGTATTATTAAAAAATGGAATTGATTAAATGGTTCGAATGACATGGCTAGTTTCGTTCCTTGGATCATGGTGTTGTTTGGATAAAATTGTTTTACTATGAAATTTGTCTTATAAAAATTTTCCAATTGTTTATATATAAAATATTTTATATAACTATGATAACATATTCTATTCTAGTTTCATGAGTAAGGATGTAAATTGGGTAAAGCCTATAGAATTTCATCACTCATCCCTAATTTCACTCTTCGGTTATTTTGCATATACTGTTTATCAAGACACAAACAGTGGTAAAGTATCAAAAATCCCTAATGTTGTATCATGATACTTGGGATGTTTTTGTTGTTTAATCAAGAAACATGATGGGACTTGGATTTATGTTTTGAGTCTTTATGATTTTTTTTCTTTGTATTTAGTCATCTACTTTAATGTCTTCTATTATTTTATTTTGGTAATCTTTTTTAGTTGATTTTCATATCAATGGTATTTAATTAAGTTCTTTTACATTCTTATCATGCATCATGTAGTGATATTTTGTTATATCATGTTTGGTTGTGTTGTTTCTTTTAAATATCTAAAATTGTCCCCCATTTTTTAATGAATTCCTTTGAATTTATTTCTATCCTTTTCAACCTTAGGAATGTCACATAAGGACACATTATGTCCTTCCTCATTCTCAAGACAATGATGAGGAGAGGCATATTCCATGTGGTTTTAGTCTTGGTCCATCCAATTATAATTGTAGAAAAATTGTTATTAGCTATCTTTTTCCTTGAATAACAATTTTCATCAGTTTTTGAAGTCTTGGAGATGAAATATGCTCTAGTTTAATTCATGGAGTTAGGATGGTGGAAAGGAGAAGGATTTTTGAGACATGAAATTTAGGGCATAAAAAGATATAGATAACCTTTTTATGATGAATGTAATGTAACTAGGATGTTGGGTACATAAGTATTTTGGAGACACCTATAGAGTGGAAATGTCATTTTAATGGGTTTAGCCAATGAGATGCCCATGAAATTAATTTTATTAGTGACTTCCCACTAGGATTACATATTTAATTTAGAGAAATTATTTATGATTTTGTGTCAAAAAAATTATTTTTTAAAAATGAGTTGATATTTTTTCAAATTTAAAATTTTGAAAACAGCATGGTTATGGTATTTTAAAAATGGTTCGATTTTCAAAATCAATATGAATTTTTTTAAAAAAAATGTTTGAATGAGGAAAAAGATGAATTTTGGATAGAAATGTAGTGATAATTGGGATTTGATAGAATTTGAAATTTTTATGAATTTAGTTAATAACGATAGATACTTATGGTGTTTACTCTGTGTATAGAAAACAGCACCCAATAGACATCATAGAAAACAACTAAAGGAAGATACTGAGAAGGTGTTTCACCTAAGCTACAAGTGAACTAATAGATTGTTCAATATATAGACAAATACTTTCAAGCTGTTAATATAGGGGAAATGAGGAATGAACCATGGAAATTGGATCACTCAGTCTAGTTTCCGAAGTAGTATCCAACCATATTTAACAGTGATTCCGAAATAGAGAACAAAAACTTGTGGTTCAATAAGATGAATAAAATATATTATTTCCTTTACACACTATAAAAGTTGAATGTGAAGTAGTAAAATTATATGTTGGAGGGTCATGCACGCCAATGGTGGGATTTAACTATTCAGGGTAAATTAGACCAAGGCATTGGTTGGGAGTATTTTGAAAAAAAAATTAACAAAACATTATATCATCATATGTTTATAATTACAAGAACAACATAATCCTACACTTTGAAACAAAAAATCCTCACAATGGATGAGTATTGATTGCACAACAATTCACTATTTTATTTCACCCTAACACCACTGTATTAAACAAATATTGTATTGTCAATTCCAAATATTTAAAAAAAATGACTTCTGGATTTATTGAATTATTTATTTATTATCAAATTAAAAAATGTAAATTTCACTTATCTTGGTGATTTCATTATACGTGGAGGTGATTTGGAAGCTCAAGAATGATGTACAAGAAAAGTGTCCCAAATCGCACAACAGCCCAAGAACCTTTGAAAAATCAATAGAACACTGAAACTAATCCATCAATTCAATTGGGATTATATTTTTTTGGATGATCCCATATTAAGTGGTATAAAAATATTTTTAATATATCAAATCCCAATTTTTACATTAAGGTCTCTGTACAAACTAATCTGTCCAAGAAAAATAATCGTCTGGAAGTCAAAAGAGGTTTTCTATATTTTGGCCATATATCAAGATTTAAGAATACAAATGATGCCGAATTTTATTTGAAGATATTAATTTGGTGGGGTGACATGTATTTAGTTTTTCTAAAATCCAGATTATACTTTCAGGAGGATAAAATCCATGGACCAAGTAGTTTTACAAAATCTCAATGTCCGAAACCACCTTCCACTTTCCCTATAAATTAGAACCTTGGGAACCCAATTCATAAGATATAACATGTAGTTAATTGATGGAATTTTTATGTTTCATAGGAATACTATACTCATATAATATGTTTTGGAGGAACCTATCCTCATAGAGGGATCAAGTATGAAGAAGGTTATGCTCTCGAGCTTCCTCCTCCTATCAGTATTGTGCTAAATGATGTTCATTCCTTGTGATGAAGATACACACATGTAAAGGGAGATATAAATCCTTTATTAGATAATATATTTGATTATTTGGGTTTTAAAACATTTAATACCATTTATCTTGCATCATTTAATATTTGAATTCTTTTTTGGTGCATGTTAATGGTATGGTCTTAATTTATAACTAACCAGTGTTGGATTTTGAGTGCGTGACATGGGTTGTTCTGATTGGGAAACAAAATAATACTTTTCTTACCCACATTACTTATATTAGAATTTGTTTTAGAAGTTATTATACCACACATAAGTTCTGGAACATGGAAATGTGATTTTATGTCAATCTTTGGTTCCTCAATAATTTAAATAAAATATTAGGAATTAATCAGCATTCCAATTAATTTCAGCCAAAGAGTTACCCCAAAACTAGATGAATATATAAGAATATTGATCATGAAATTTGTGTGGTGAAATCAAAATGAAACATTTACCTCATATTTTTAAAATCCACTTGTTTTATTATGATTAAACTCTTTAGAGTTATTTTCTTAAACATGTTTTCAATACCACCCCTATACTAGTAATTTTTATTAAAAATAAACACTCTAAAACTTTGAATGCTCCAAGATATATGACCTAGGTTCTACCATATAATATTTATCAACAGTAAAAACATAATAAATTTTATTTTTCATGAAAATACGGAATTATTTTGGTATAGTTACCAAGAAGGGATTTGGTTTATAGTGCATGTTTTTATATGATTTTTTGAACATTTTGTGGAATATTTATTTGTTTTATCTTATACCATTACCTAAACTTTTGTGTTATAATTTATTTCTTGTGTTGGTTCTATGAAGAACGTGTTATAATTTGGGATATTTACCATATTTTAATACCAATCCGGAGAGGTTCATATCTTAGCGACACCAAGACACACAGAAGAACCCTTTGAAGAGGGACACACAAAAGACTAAAACTCTTCTTGATCCTTCCTATTCTTCTCAAAAAAACTTTAAAACCAAAATAAAATTATATATTGTGGTTGAAAATAAACTAAAATTAAAAAAAAAATAACCTCTCCTGAGGTAGGTATCCATCTGGAATACATTAATATACAACACAAAACACATAATTTTGATCTAAAATCTTGTTTAATTCACTTATTAAAAGTATTCTATGGTCTCAATAGAGAAGATCCAAAAAATTACTTAAAATATTTTCACACTTTTTGTTGAATAGTAAAACCTTCTAATGTGGATAAAGAAATAGTAATGATTTGTGAGTTTCCCTTTTTCCTTAGAAGACATTACAAAATATTTGTTATATTATATTCATTCCCAAATAAGAGGTTTTGCAGACATGAAACACATTTTCCTTGAAAATTATTTCCCAAACCCTGAAACTAAAAACTATAATGAAATAAAATGGTTCGATAAGATAATCACAAGTTGAAACACTTCTTGGATATCGATAATGGTTTAAAAGGATTTTTTTTATGTTTCCTACACCATATAATAAGTGATTTACTTTTAATAATTTATTTTTATGAATTATTAATTCATATTGATAGAAACATGATTGATAATACTACAGGAGGTGAACTGGTTGAAAAAGAAACCCAAATCGCTACCAGGAACCTCATTGAGAACATGACCTAGAACACACAACAATTTGGTTCAAGGTCTACTATTATCATTTAGGGTTTCCACAAAGTGAAATGTTCGAAGTTTGAGAATTAGGTGGACATGTTTTTTGAAGAGGTATATACCCTTCTATGAAAACTCACTCCTTCCCATGAGAAATCCCAACATCCTCTTTCCATCAATTGTGGAATATTTTCTAGTAACACCCATTATTCTAACCAATTCCCTCAATCTAGAGAAACTTTTGATACTTTTGATTAAATATTTATTGGCCTCCCACATAACAAATCCATTAGCAAAAAACCATGATATCTATACAACCCTGGGTGGAAAGAAAACTTGGCTTATAAGAAATGGTATTCAAACCAACCTCAATAACGATGGAACTACCCAAGGAAGAGTATTCTTCCACCACCACCACTCATAAATCCTCCTATACTATAAACAAATTTCTATAAACCCTATCCAAAAAAAAATCCTTTCCTAGTATAAATCATGAAAAAATGACTGCTAATAATATCCAATTACATGAAACCACCCAACAACCCATAAAATACTTAGGAACCCAATTAGGTCAACTTGCCAAATCAGTGAGGGAAATCAGAATTCTTAGGCCATTTAAAATACCCTATTTTTCACTAGCCATCCATATGGTAAATGGAAATTTTAATTCCATCACACATTGGAGTGGAACTCAACTTAAAATCCAAATTACCATCCAAAAGATTCATCCCCTCCTAAGGAAACTTTCATTCCAAACATTTCAAATGAACCATAAGAAAAATATTTATCTGGGGAAAATCCCACTAAAAGAAATAGTCTATCTATCAAAGAGACACCTAGCCCAACCATTCTTATTCCATTTACCTAAAGGGACACACAAAAAATAAAACAAATAAAACCCTAAATTGATAAAATAAAATCTTTGAAACTTCCAAAAAAGTATAAGTTAACATCCCATTGATTGATATTGCGAAGAGAATTAAAATATATGCCAAGTTTATGAAGGAAATGTGTGCCTTCTAAAGTTGAATTTGAGGGAATGAGAATGCGATCTTGAGGAGGAACGTGTTAAAATTGATAAATCTATCACTTCATAGAAAAGAAAAAATCAAGGGATATTCTTGATTCTGTTCAATATAGAGGCGTTTTTATTTTCCAATTCATTTCTTGATTTCAGTGATTTTATAAATGTGATGTATCACTCGATTTTCTCTTCAATTATGATCAGGGAACTATATCCCACTAGAATTTTTGTTCAATAAGAAAAATGAACTATAACACACCTTACTGGTGTGTTTTATGGTGTTTTGGTGGGGGTGAAAATTTTTATTTTTCCTGCTGATTTTTATGTTCATAGAATAGAATATGATAGGATTAATGGACACGCCCTCATTAAATTGGAGAGGCCTTTCTTGAATACTAACAAAACCAAAATTAATGACTGCATTGGTATATTATCTACGGTGTTTGGTGGTGAAATTTTTAAATTCAATATCCTTGATTCCTTAAACCACCCCTCCAAATAGAACTCCTCAATTTCACATTATTCAATTGATATAGTAAATTTCTTAAAAAATTTATTTAATTTACATTGATCCCATTTCATACTTTTCATCACTGATAGACATAATAGTTAATGAATCTAGCATTGAATATTGTACCAGTTTAGAAAAATCTCATGAGTGATTATTAATTGATGATTTCTAGAACACTGAGGAACCCATGGCCATTGATGATACTGCCAAGCCTGTAAAATATTATTCCTCCTTTTAGGTGGATACCATTGAGTAGTTAGATGAGATGACTGACCTCAAACTTTTACATTGACTCCCATAAATCCAAAATAATCCTAAATTATCACATAAAAAAGTGACTAAAGATTTATAATATTCATATATTGGTAATGGAAACAAACAATTTTTTCAACATTTATAATTCCCTTCCTCCAGAGCATGGATTGTGACTGCTTGATCATTTGAGGTAGAAGAAATAATCTTTCAGGTGGAAGCTTCCAGACATTCTTGAAATTAGCCCATAAATTTTTACATATCCTATATTTTTAAATGTTGAGGCTAAACTAGTAATGCATGCATAACTTTGTCTAAAGCTAAACCTCTTAGCTGTTATTAAGAACCCAAATTAATGGCTGCTAGAATCATTTACCCCATCTATGTTTTCCAATGCATTAGTAAAGTGCATGTTGTTCGCAAAAACCTGTCTTATTATAATTAAAAATGAAAATAATTAATTGGTTCTAACCCAAGTATATAACATTTGGTGCGTCTACATAGACTATCACCTACTAAACCAACACACTAGGAAAGACCATTTCCCATTATCATTCATGGACCAGATTCTAGACAGGATAATAGGTATGTCCCATTATGTTTGTCTTGATGGGTATTATGGATACTTTTAGATCCATATTTCCATCTAGGAATGAGAAATGAAAGCCTTCACTATCCTTATTAGCACATTTTCCTACAAGAGGATTCCATTTTATCTGTGTAATGGTCTGCGTAATTTCCAACAATCGAAGGTTAGTATTTTTTAGGATAACCTGGAGAATTTAATGGATGTATTCATGGATGATTTCAATATTTTTGGATATTATTTTGATGAATGTTTGAGTATTCATAGATCATTCCAATGTAATTAAACTACAAATTATCTTGTATTAAATTACAAGAAATTTCATTTCATGGTGTGAGATGGTATAGTAATTGGGAATATAACTTCTAGGGAAAGTATCCAAGTAGATAAATAAAAATAAGAATTTAATTTCTTCCCTATCATTCCCTATAAAATTACGAGATGTGTGTTATTTTTTATGTCAAGCTAGATTTTATTGTCGTTTCATTTGTGAATTTTGTAAGATTTCAATCCCCATCACCTAATTACTAAAAAGGAAAAATAATTTTCCATTAATAAAAATTATGGGGATTATTTTAACAAATTTAAATTAATTCACACATCATCCCATGTAATTTAACCACCTCGGTATGATTTACCATTCCATCTCATGTGTGATACCTCTAACTATGCATTTGGGGCTGTCTTACCCCAGCGGATTAACCGAGCTCTACAAGTCATATCATATGCCTCACACACAGTGGGAACTTTTAATGAAAAAAAATAACAACTAAAAATGATTCATTTACATTGTATTTAATTTGGATATATACAAGTCATATATTTTAGGGTCCTAATTCAGTGTGTTATTATATCATAAATCCCTCTGGTGTCTCCTTAAGAAATTGGATTCCAAGCCACATCTCATTTGTTGGTTGCTTCTACTTTAGGAAATTAACCTAAAAATTGGTTTATAAAGAGGGGCAGAGAATGTGGTTGCTTACTATATCAATTGGATACTCCCATCCTCATACATTGAAAAATCCCCCTGTATTCCCATAAATTAAATGTTCTCTGAGGATCAATTATACCACATATAAGATTCTATTTCTTGAAATTCAAAAATTGTAATTTATATGTTGAATCCTACATTCATACTTATTTCAATAAAAACCAAGATAGTCATCTATAAAATGAGACAGTTTTGTGCATTTGGGATTGAACCTTCATTTTGAATAAATTTAGTGATCAGGTCCTCAGTCATTGTTTTCCTGAGAGAGAGTTTTAGTTCGTCCTGGGGTTATTCCACACTCTTGATTATGGTGGCCAATTTGGTCTAAAATGGACTACTTGTAGAGTCCTTGATTCTGGTCTCTTTTAGACAACATTATTTTGGGATTACCATGATTTATGTAAATATTTTAATCTCTATCATATAATGGGTAATTTATTTAAAATAAATAATATTCCACAATAACACTTGATCTTCCCTAAAATTTTTGATGTTTGGGGAGTTGACTTTATGGGTATATTTCCTGATTTCATTGGAAATTTTTGAATATTCTTGTATTTTATCATGTTTAAAAAATGGGTAGTGTCAAGATACACAAGTACATATTATTCCAAGACCATTATAAAATTTTGAGAAACCAAATTTTTTGTAGGTTTGGATCACCTCGGTTCATCATCTATGGCCTGGTTTCTCATTTCAATAACAAAACAATGAAATCACATTTGCATCAGTATGGGTTTGGGAATCAATTATATATTGAATATCACACATATACCATTATTCAAATTAAGTTTTCCAACCGAGAGGTAAAAAAATTCATGAAAAATGGTTCAACCCAATAGAAATTTTTCGAATCATAGACTTGCTGATCCATTATGGTCTAACTGTATTACCTTAAAACCCCCAGTAGAATGTCACCATATTAGCTATCTTTTGGGACTCTTTTTCACCTCATGGGGATAGATCATCAAGCCTACTATACCATTAAACTGGAAAATTTTAATATTTCTATTGAAATTATTCAAATAGAGCTACAGATTTAGAAGCTGCAGGAAATGAGAAAAGATTCATAAGATAACGCTATAATTTTTATGGAGTGAATCAAGGCTTCCCGAAACCACCTTTTTATTCATATTTAGTTCTATATTGGGTTGAAGGGGTTTATATAAAATATAAGGATGAATTTTTATCCACGTAAGCTTCACTCCCACTAGTTATTCCCATACACTATCACTATTTTTTATCCATTTAGTGTTGTTCAGGTTCAAAATGTTGAAAAAAAATGTCCGCTATCATTGGGTAGTGGCTGAAGAGAATTCACAAATCCATTATGGAGTCTTGAATAGAGGAACTCCAATTTCAAAAATTAAAATGTGAATAACCCCGCCTGGTTTTATCCTTCTTTCCCTTATTTTATTTTATTATAGTGAGGACACTGCACACTCTAGGTTTGGGGAACAAGGGTACATTCCTAGTTTAGTTAGGAATTTTCATCATTTTTCTTCTTTTTCCATGTTTTATCTTATTTAATGGTATTATCCCTCCCCCCTTTCCCCATTGATTTTTTTCAATAATATTAATTTTTTTATTCCCACTCAATCATGAAAAATGATTCTTGGTTAATCATTGATGTTATAGAAAATGCATGAGGAGTTTTCCATTATCATATTGTTTTAAGATTTTACAAAAACCATATATAATGGAATTTGTGTCTTAGCATGAATTTAGCATTGTGGTGTGAGTTTTTCAAGTTATGTTCTTATTTTTATATGATATAAATAGTTGTATCACATCAAACCCTTTGTGAAGATTGTAACCCTTTCTATAACTAATTAATGAAAAAATTGTGTCACTTAATGTCTCCACAAATATTTTCACACAACCATGATGTGTGAATTTTTCAACTCAATATAAGGTAAATGTAAGTTATTTTAATATTAATTATCCATATAAAATTATTTTTTCATACCTTCATTCCTTATCTGTCGTTTTTTATTACTATACTAGATTGACCTATGTGTGTTCCTCTTATCTTACTATTGTACACCATCAAAAAATGCTAAAAATCTGGAAAAAAATATAAAGATAAAAAATAAAAAAAATTAGAAAAATAAGTTTTTGTCTTGGTAAGGTCAAAAAACACTCTTATTCAATCTTTTATCATGTTATAACTATTAAAATTACTGTCATGAGGAGATCCAAAAAGGGTTGAGTGATGAGTGTGAGATTTTTTCAATATTTAAATCATATAGAAAAACTATAATATTTACATATTAAGGGATTGATGAAATGTAAAAAATATGGGGATTTATAGTAAGGGTGACTAAGGTTTAAATTCTAGCAATGCTTTAGTGAGGGGGTCTTCAAATTTGATTTCAAATGATACATGGAAGATTTAGTGGAAAGAATTATTTATGCAGAAATTTTTAAAACAATTAATATTTACTAGATATGGTGTTGAAGGATTATATTTGAAATGGTTATCAAAAACACATGGAATGTTGGTTATATTATTTAATTTTTAATTATTTTCTAAAATTAGTATTTTTCATCTTCCTGAATTGTGTTCTAATAACATTTATAAGATGCCTTTTTTATGATGACTAATAATAACTCCTTGGTGTGATTTTTTATTTGATCACATTGCTATCAATAATTATATTTTCATTAAATGTTAAATCATAATGATTCTTAGAATATTTTCATTCATAAATTTTTGAAATGTGACTTTACCAATGAGTGTAATTTTTTAGGTGTGGGGATGTGATCGCACCATGATTGACTATTTTATTTCACCCATACACCACTATATTAAATAGATTTTTAAATATAAATCCAATTATTATAAAAAATAAAAATTCATTTTTCATTAAATAATATTATTTTTATCATTGTTAAAAATGGAAATTTCACTTGTCGTGGTGATTTCATTATAGGTGGTGGTTATATGGACGATCCAAAATGATGTTCAAGAAAAGGAATCACAAACTATAGAGGATCTTAAGAACCATTGTGAATAGAAACACACACTGCAACTATTTTTTGAATTAAATTGGGTTGAAATTTTCTATTATGATCATAAATTTAGTGATATACGACTAATCAATATAAAACCTTGCCCAATTAGTCTATTAAGGGGCCCATGAAATCCAATATGTCCAAGAAAATGAATCCTATAGATGTCAAAAGTGATCTTATGTATTTCATCCATATATCGAGATGTAGGAATCTGAATGATGAAAAAAAAAATTGGGGAAGATATTCTAAAGTGTTAGAAACTTGTTGGTAGTTTTTTTAAATACTATATAAGACTATATAGAGGCTGAAACCATGGTCTAATAAGTTTTACAAAATATGGGTGCCCAAAAACACCTTCCACTTTACCTGTAAAGTTTCACCTAGGGATCTCCACTTGTATGTTCGACCAAGGAGTGAATTGATCCCATGTTGTAGTTCCAAACAAGTCCTCTCCTCATCCTAGAAGTTTTTTAGTCCCCTATCCTCATTAAGGTATCAAGGATGAAGAAGGATATCCACCCAATCTCCCTCTTACTCTCAATGTTAGGCGAAATTGTGGGCATTCATTGTGAGGTAGATACACACATGTCAAGGGCGTTTTGACGCAATATTAGCTAATAGTTTGGACTAATTATGATTTTAAATAATTTTATTCCATGTATCTTTTATTATTTCATATTTTAAATCATTTTTTGATGTATGTGATTGATATGCTCTTAATTTTAACCTATCATTGTGATGTTTTGAGTGTGTGGATTGAGTTGTTCTAATTGGGGAAGAAAAGAATCTTTTTCTTACCCACATTCAAGATATTTCAATCAGATATTTAAGATATTATTCTATTAATATGTTCTATACCTTGGCAATATGATTGAAATTCCAAGGATTGGTTTTTGAAGAATTGAAATTAATGGTTAGGAATTAATCCAGATTCCAATTAATTTCTACCAAAGAATTTATCCAAACCTAAATGAATCTATATGAACAATGAACTTTATATTTATATCATGAAATCACAATGAACTATTTATATCATATTTTCTAAAATATACTTGGTTTTTCAACTATTAAACTCATTAAAAAGGTTGTTTTTGTAAAACAATTTTCAAGACCACCCCCTCATTTAGTAATTTTTATTCAGAAAACACACCATAAACCTATGAATTATCATTTAGAGTTAACCAAAGGGATTACCTATACTATAAATAATATTTAAAACAAAATAAAATTGATTTTCCATGACAAAATGGTCTGGTATGTGTCAAAATTTATGAATTTGGTCCTTTTTTCACCTGAAGATGTTGGATGTGCATCCTTGATGTAACACAGCTTTGAATATGGTATGAGGTAGGATATACACTCAAATATATATGTTTTTTTATAACATATTATAATGAGAGGGTTAATAGAGATACAGTATAAGAAATGGTTATATCAAGAGCTACTTAATAAGGGAGTATGTTTGTGCCTATCGGAAATAGTTGAAACTTGAATGCTGGGAGCAAGTGGAAGAGGGACACTGATTTCCAAGGTAGTGGGATTTCTCATAATCTAAAGGATTTCATAGAAAAAATTCCTCCAAGACCAAAGATAAATTCATGATGTATCCAATGTGTTTCATTGGACCACATGAAGTGAGAGTGTGTTGCATAACCTGAATCATGCCACAATTATAATAATATGGGAAATCATCAATTCTATTGTTGTAGTGATCTGAGATCGCATGTCCGAGAAACATATCTTATGTCAAAAACATCATATACTTTTATGGGATGAGGATATCAGAATACATATCATCAATATAATAGATTTATATATGGTGATTCTAGAAATAATGTGACTCATCGGCAAAGAAAATCTCAATTTTTCAAAAAGTAACAATGTGTCACAAGTTAGCAATTTTATTTTGGTGAATGGGTTGTTATGGATGATTAGTCTGGACCATCGATGGTGAGAGGTAAAATTAATTTGAATTATACCCTTATGAATCTTTTTTTTGTTACAAGTGATTCACATTATTATGTTTCCAATCATGATGTTGATTTGATGGTTTTAAAAGTTGAGATGATGACTTCTGAACTAAAAATTCAAACTCCACTAGGTGAAAGTGAATATTGATCCATCATGTGTAGAGAATGTTATATAACTATTTATAGAGATGATTTTGTATGGTATTTATAAATTCATGGTATGGATGTCTATGACATAATCATTGGTATGTATTGGTTGATAATGTTCAAGGCTCAAATTGATTTTTATATAAGGAGAGTGAGTTTTACAACTAAATATGGTGTCATTATTCTATTTAAGGGATAAAGAAATGTAAATTCAGGTGTAATGGGATTTGTGGAAACTAAATTTTGAATTATATCATAACATTTGGTAGCCCAGAATTTTTCATTGATGGAAGAGTTTGAGAATGGAAGTTTTATATCAATCTTGGATCAATTTCTTGATGTGTATCCCTGGAACTTCATAGGGTTTCCACCCATAAGAGATTTGGATTTTACGATTGATTTCACTATGGGAAACAGTCCTATTTCAATTATATTTTATGATTTGGATCCATCAGAGTTAAGGTAATTGAATGTTCAATTGGAAGATCTTGAAAGCAAAGGGTTAATTCGAGCTAGTAAGTCTCTATGAGAATCATCAGTCTTGCTTATGGAAAAGTTTGATAAAACTCTAATGTCGTGTATTGATTATCATAACCTTTAACAACTTTTGATAAATAAAATATATACACTTCCACAAATTGATGACATGTTTGATCAGTTAATGGGATATTTTTGGTTCTCTAAGATTGAATTGTGATTAGTAAATCACAAATTGATTGTTTTGAAGGTGTATATTCCAAAAACATATTTCAGGAGTACATATTTATATTATGAGTATGTGGTTATGTATTTTGGTCTTTCACATTCACTTGTGGTATTTATTGAATTTATTAGTTATATATTTTAGAGATATTTGGATTCTTTTGTGGTGGTGTTTGTATAAGAAATATTAGTGCATTCATGGACAAGGGTGGAGAATGAGAAACAGATACTGATAGTGTTGGGATTTTTGAAACATCATTGGTTGTCTGCTAAATTATCAAAGATTGATTTTTGGATATAGTAGTTATGTTTATTTGTAAATATAAAATATGAAAACATTTTTTCTAGTGATCTAGAGTTAATGAGGTTGTTATCTCTTGGAAACCGCCAAAGAATGCCTTTGTGATACAAATTTTCCTTGGTCTAGCTGGTTATTTCCAACATTTTTTCGTGATTTATCATGAATAAACTCACCTATGACCGCTTTGAAAAAGAAAAATGTTCCATTTCAATGCAATGATGAATTTCAGATGTCTTTTAAAGAGCTAAAATTTCTCCTAACTTCAATACCTATCTTGATGTTTCTTGAATCAGTATATGGGTACCTGGTGTATTATGATGATTGGGGATTAGGGTTGGGATGTGTTATCATGTAGTTATATCATGTTTTTTCTTATGTATGATGATATTTGTTTTATGATAATAATTAACCAACACATTATTTATAGTTAAATACTATATTCGTTTCTTTGAATATATAACATCATTATCTATTCGGTGAGAAATTTATTGTGTTTACAGATCATAAGATCTTGAAACATATATTATCAACCTGAAATTTCAACTTGAGGCAAATCATATTGACGGATTATCTCCAAATATTTAAGCATGAATTTATGTGCATACTGTGTAAAGGAAATTTAGTGGTAAACGCATTATGTGGAACCTTGTATAATCAGGTGAAAAATGAGGCTTTAGATGACTGGCAGTTGATGTCAGTTATATATATTATAATAAAAATTGTAGAATTTTTATCAACTATCTAATAATCTCACCAAGTTAACTAAAACATATTCCATGTTCTTCTAAATAGATGATTGAAGGGAAATTTTATATAAATCATATAGAGGATTAGTTAGTTCCCACATACTTGTATCAACCTAATGTGGAGAATGGTTTTTAATCTATAGTGATGAATTTAATAAGGGATTGGGATGTGTTCTTATGAATAATGATATGTTAATTATTATTCCTACAAAAAATTTAAGTTTCATGATAAAATTTACCCATATATTGATTTGGAGTTATTTGGGATATTTTTCATTAATGATATGGGGGTGTTATTATTAGCGAGAAAAGTGGGACATATATACCAATAACATGTGTTTAAATTATATATTCCCATAGAATTAGTTGAATATGTACATGATAAAATGGACAGATATGATTAAATATTATGACATCTGAATATCTTACCCCCAAAGAAAAGCAACAAGCTATATGATACTTCAAGTCAAAAGGATTATGCTAGCTTTTCCCAGATGAGGAAAATATTTGGGGATTTCAAAATGATTAATGATGAAATCATGATGGAAGTGGATAAATATTATCTTTCTTAATTGAATATTCCATCATCTATACATGTGATGATTAAATAGGCACAAAAGGAACATAGAAACATAAAAAATATGGTTAGATATGTTTACGAGTTAACTTTGATCATGAAGAAATGATAAGGGTTTCAAAAAATGTATATGTTTTCTATATACCATATTTGATGAATGAGTTGTTATAGGAAGGTCAAATTTCATCATTCTCTATTCATACATGAATAATTAAGATATATAGAGATTTGATTTATTATTTCAAATTTAATGGAATTAATAGAGATATCATAGAGTTTGTATCTCTACTCTTGGTATATCAACAAGTTAAGGATAAGAGTAAAAAGTGTAAGGTTATGTTACATCCATTACCTATACAAGAATAGAAATGGTAAAACAACATTATGGTTTTTTCATTAGACTCCCAAAGATGTATAAAGGGAATAATACTATATGGGTTTTAGTCAATCACCTTAAAATTTAAGAACACAACATATCTAACATAGAATAATTCTATCGTGATCAAATTTCTAGAATATACAATATGGAGGTGGTAATATTGCATGGAGTACCCCATTAAATTGTATCAGATCAGGATATGACATTTACATCAATTTTTTGGTGAAGTCTTTAGTAAGAAATGGATACAAAGCTATGCTTTTGTAAGACATATCATTATCTGATAAATTTTCATCTTGAGAGAACAATTAAAACCTTATTGTTTATGTTGATATCATGTTATATGGATTTGAAAGGTGGTTTGGGTCAGCACCTTTTTCTAGTTGAGTATGTATACCAAAATAGCTTTCAAAAGAGAATTTACATGTGTTTATAAATCCCTACTAGTAAATAAGTATAAAATCCCAATTTGTTTGAATGTAGTTGGAGAAAGAAATACATTATGACTTTATATTCTTAAAGAAATAATACTTATGGTTAGGGATATTCAGTAAAACAATAAGGAACCTAATAGTTTTTAGCAAATTTATACTGAAAATCAATGACCAGATTTTAAAATTGAGGTTAGTTCAATGTGTTTCTAAAAATATCTCAATGGAAGTTTGTTATGATATTTTGAAATAAGGGGAAAATAAGTCCTATTTATATTAATACCTTTGAAATTATTGATCATATAGGGACTATATCCTATCAGTTAGCTCTTCCACCACACCTCCCTCAAGTTCATGATATGTCCATGTATATCTCCTAAGGTAGTACTTACCAAATCCTCTACATGTAGATAACATAGTGTTCATACCACTAAATTATGATTAATATTTTCAGGAATAACAAATGAAGAGTCTAAATCATACCTAGAAATTTCTATGAAACATTATCAATCCTAGGTTATTGTGTTGTGAAAAAATCACTTTTTTGAGGAAGGTACATGGAATTTTGGGTATATGATGAGGTCGAAGTGTCCTCATTTTTTGGAATGATGAAATTTCAAAAGTGAAATTAATTTTTTATGGGGTAGATTATAACACCCCAATTTTTTATGAATATTTTTTTCAAATAAATTAACATTGTTTGATAACTTGTGTTACATGAAGCACTGATTTTATCATGCATTCCACTTAACATGAAATTTTATCAAGCATGATATATTAATATTAGTATTTAAATATAACTATTATAATGCTGATGTTAAACATAGAAATAGAAATATTAATAAATACATTATAAATACTATTTATAGTTATTTGAGATAAAAACACATTTGGTGGAAAATACTCTTTTTCTGAAAAGTGTTTACATGTTTTGAAAATAATGTTCTCTAAAAAAATTATTTTTAATATATTATTTTGAATCTTTTAGAAATTAATTTTTATCAAATATAATTCATTATAGAAATCGTCATTTAAAAATTATATTATGATCAATTTTTTGTATTTTTTTTAATATTAATTTTACATTGAATATTAAGAATACTGGTTTTTATTGCAAACAATATTCTCATTAATATGAAAAATAATTAAAATTAATTTAATACATTATGAAATTACAAATATGCCCCCCCCCCCCCCCACTTATAAAAGGGAGCCTCATATCCACTTTTCCACACCATTAAATTTTTCTCAATAAATCAATAAAAAAATCCATTCCATAAATCAATCCTCACATACCATGGTCCTTTTTTGATAATAAAGACAATCTAGTAAGTTTAAGGTATAACCCTAAAGCAGTTTTTTCGAAGAAGAGGTATCATTATTAACAGAAAATTTATATTTTTTTCTTACACCTCATGAAAATATTATTCATCCTTTCCATTGAAATATAATTATTTTATACAATATAATAAGATGTTATTATATTAATTTTATAACATACATACTTCTCCAATTCAATAAAATGGTAAAAATCAGTATTCCTGTGTATGGTGGACTACCGCCTCGAAAAAAAATTTAATTCATTTTTTATAACCTCTTTTCAAGGGTGATTATATTAATGGATTTAATGTATATATACGATATAAATGAAATATTAATAATTAAGGAAAATTAATATATATATTATTTTATTACCTTTCCAATCATTGAAAGATTTTAAAGTTGTTCACATGTACAAGTGGATTGGCACCTCCACAAAGTGATGTGGTTCATTTTTTCACCAGTTAATAAATATGATTATATAAATAATTTTATTTAAATAAATAATAGGTCATAATTAATATAATTGTAATGTAATAAAAATAAAATAACACTTATCGTAACACCCCAAAATTTTATGGTATGACACTTTTAAATTTCAAAATATTCGATACTTTATGCTTCGTGCAACACTGGGTTTAAAACTGTATTATACTATTAAGTATGACCTTTGTAATAGTAATTTAACCATCATAAAGATTCATATTACCAATAGAATATTAGCTTCACCTATCAAAGTATAAATAAAATTTGGGTATCCTATAAAGTAAAATACGATATATTTTTATCCTAGAATAAGTAATTAAATATTTTAAAAATGATAAATTAAGTGTTGGAATTTTTATAAAACAAAAATATTTATTAGAAATTTAAAAATAAATATATTCTTTTAATAGAAAATATATTTTTACAAAATAAATTAATAAAGTAATATATTTTATGCATATGATTATAATATAATTTTATATGATCATAATTAATTTTTAAAAATATTATAAAATCAGTTATGATTTTAAATTGATATTATATAAATAAATGATGATATTATTTAAAAATTTAATTCCTCAAATATAGATTTTTTAATTATAATTTTAAGTTTATTTTTGAATTGTACAAATAAAAAAAATTTAAGTTGAGTTTAGGGGGTTTTTCTAGAATAGTTGAATGTTTTTTGATTATTGAAATATGACAATTTATTATATTTAATTAATGCCTGAATTATTGAGTCATATATGATTTATGGTGGATTTATGTCCTTAATCTCAAACAATAATTCATTATTTTAATATATTTATTTATAATTCTCAATATATTTATAGTGTGGATCCAAAATAATAAAAACATGAAAACAAAATTCATAAAAACTCACAACTCCTCCAATATAAATATAACCCCTCACTATCTCTTCTCCTCACACAGCATAAGACATTTTGTTTGTACAATTTCTACCCAATAAACTTTCAAGCCTCTACCCCATTTATTATAGGTTATTATCTCATAATAGTTCCAAAACCATTTTCTCTAAGGAGGTTCTCTAGAAGAATAATTCCAGAGGTAAAATCCTCTTTCTCTCCCTTTATTTTCTTTTCACTTTATTTTCTTTTATTACACTCTCTACACATCCCCTTTCCAAACATGCATGATAACTCAAACATCTTATATATAATTTAATTTTATTATGTTAATTCAAAATCAATCATCAGTTATCTTCTCCCCTTCCTTTTATTCTAAAAATGAAAACATTGTATGTGAGGTGCTGATTTACCGAATTCATGGACGTCGTGTTTTCATTTTTCAATTAAACATTCAAGGATGGTGAAAACCCCATTTTTTATGGTAAAACTATATTATAATATATGTATTACATCTTATTTAATGTTTTATAACTAGTATATATATACATAATATTTAAAAATGAGGAAAAACTAGTTTGTAATGATACAAAATCGCCAAAATAATCTAAACATTCATCACTAATGTCTAATCTAAGGATTCATACTCACCCAAAATAACCACATGAATTATATAATAATTTAATAATTTTAATGTTTATTAATAACATATAATTTCAA
The DNA here is from genome assembly GCA_963277665.1 of Viscum album. Lineage (NCBI taxonomy): Eukaryota > Viridiplantae > Streptophyta > Magnoliopsida > Santalales > Viscaceae > Viscum > Viscum album. Next base: position 194,184,488 of record OY728126.1, read on the forward strand.
TTCTTTATTACTATTCTAATTTCACATGATCTTTTGTTCAATTATACATGTGATCTGGTCATGAAAATCAAGGACAAGAACAATCCCTAATGGCAAAATTTAATCATATAACTAATGAAAAAGAAAATAAATAAATTTTATAAAATTAAAGTAAAATAAATTAATGTTTAATAGTTTCTTAAATAAATTATTAATTAATCTTATTTCATTATATAAGATGTTAATTATAAGTGCATAACTCTTTCAAGCCTAAAGTAAGGGATTCTCCATGAACCTCCATTTTTCATTGGGGTTTCTCTTTCTCTCTCTTTGATCTGATTAATTTTTTATTTATTTTCAAACACATATTCTAAATTCAATTTATATATTCTAATCCCATGTATCTAGATTAATTCATAATTATTTTAATGGGAAATTCATTTGTTACAGGGTTTCCCATGAAATACGCCCTCATAAGGAACCCTGGTTATAGTGAACTTCCCAATTGTTTACCCATTTTAAAGTTACTTACATAATGTTTTTTAGACACCATTTTTTTAAAATATAATTCTTTTATCATGAAAAAATATTTTTTGTTTCCTATTTTATGAAAATAATCTGTCCTTTGTCTATTTTATAAAATATTTAATATTTCCCCTTAAACCACACTAAAGAGGATCATTTCTACAGTTTATTAATATCACCTTTTACATGATTTCACTTTAGATGGAGCACATTTATGCTTCAAAAATTATTTAATTTTTGTTCTCTTCTCATTTCTGGGATATCCATGATTATAATTTGATTTTAGGAATAATAAAAATTATTTTCTAAAAGAATACTTTTTTCCAAATTAAAATTTCATTTCTATAAAGAATTACTCAATGATTTTATTAGAATATTTGCATCTATTACAACACCCTCTATTGAATCATGTTCTTTTTTGACATTAATCTCTTTTGTTTCCATCTACCTTATTTTATTGAATGGTTTATGATTGTTTATGTAGATGTACTATCATGATACCACTCACCATATAACTCTAGATAGCTTATGATTATGTTTACTAATTAGGGAAATTTATTTCATCACATATTATAGTTTAAATATGAATTTATTTCTTGATTATGTTTCACCCATTTCAAATGAAGAATGATTTGGACTTATTATGTGATAATCAGGGCCCACTATTTCCCCTTGATGCTTTCGTGGGTCACATGAGACAAACTAGAACAAGTTTTTACCCATTTATGGTGTCTATTTTGAAGCCTTGGTGATATGTTTATGATGTATGGAATTATTCATTCCCCATTTTAATATTAGAAATTGATATTCCATGTTATTTTTCTACTAGTATGGTATCTATAGTAAATCTAAATTCACTTGTCGTTATTTATTTAATTATTTAATAAACTTTTATTCCTACTATATTACTCTCAAAATTACATTATAATGGAATGTGTTTTGTGTAATTCACCATTCCTTATAGTTTATTTTTAGGTATGATGGATTCTATTGTATTTTTTACCCATATTTAGCATCTATCCTCGCCTATTTATTATGTTCTATTTTTCACCTAGATGAAAATATGTGTATTATAAATGACTTACAGGAATAATCAAGGATTTTTATGGGTTTTTTCAAAATAATTTTAGTATAATTTTTACTTTAAAATATGTCAGGTAACAAATATGTTTGTATCTAGTTTTTAAAATCTAATAAATCATTTATCCATTTGAGATTTTATCTCTAGTTTATATTACCAATGTATTTAATTAAGTCACGTTCTCTTGGTTTCTAGGTTCGGGGTCTTTACAGTTGCTATTAGAGCATGTTTAGTAGAATAATTGGAAACTAGATTTAGAAAACATGTACTAGGGAACATAACCCTAAGACAGATCGTGAGAATAATAATTGAAGAACATTCAATAATTTTGATAATCTATAGATTATTTGAATCATCATAGAAACACATCCCATTTTGGATACTACAAGTGGACATGGTTCTAGAATAGATGTACCTTAGGGTAACAACTCTAACAAGGTGCATCAAGCCTAACTCGACATAACACAGTACACGAAAAAGAGCTTTAGAATACACTTGGATTGAAACTCTTTGGGTATATTCATAGGATATTTCACATTTTATTTACAAACAATTATAAAGGATGTAAAAGTAAATATGTCCAAAAATAGACCAATTTTATGATTATGATATTAGTTATGTATAAATTCATGATTTATGTTATGTTTTTTTCTAGTTTGAAATTATTCATTATAATTTATAACCTAATTTAGTGGATTCCATTGCTTATAAATGGTTTCTAGTGGAAGGAATGGAAACCATATCAGCACACATATCCAATGTCGGTATTTCTCTCCTATAAACGATAGTGATGTTGGGGCCAGACCTGCAGCTGAAGTTGATCATCTTAAATAAATTTGGACAACTGAATCAAGATATGAAAAACAACATTACCTATATGGAGATTCCTGATCCAAAATGTGGAGGAAAATGTTTTACAATTTCATGAGACAACAACCTCCATCATTGAAGGGTACCAAAAACCCCATTTGTAGTTGAGAAGTGGAAAAGTTCCTTAGAGAAGATATTAACTGATTTGGGATGTAATAAAAGGGAGAATATTATCATATCAGTTTATTTCCATTCAGAAGATTCATATCAATTGTGGTTATTTATCCAAAACATAAAATAGTATGAAGAAAATAAAAATATGTAATGTAAGTATTTAAGGATATTTTCATAGAAAAATATTTCCCTTGTGAACAGTGAGAAGATTTGGAGATGAAATTCATGAATCTGAAGAAAAAGTAAAATGAGAATGTTTCCAATTATAAATTAAACCATAAAAGGATATTAAGGAATGTTATGGATTATATAAATAATAAAAAGAGAAATATTGATCAATTATTTGATGGGTTAAGACCATTTCCCCAAAGGGAATAGGTCTCTCAAAGTTTCACATATTATGAAGATATAGTGTCATGTGCTCTCAAGAATGATGAATAATTCTCTAGTTATTATGAATTTAATGTAAATAAAGAGAATAATATTTATTTTTAACACTTTTGGAAATTAAATAGGGAAAATGGTAAGAATAGAAGAGTTTACTTTCCTCCTACAATAAATATGGAATGAAACATCATGGAACATTCCTATTGGAGATAGTACATTGTTATAGGTGTGTATAATAGGGCCACTATACCCTTGATTGAAATGGAAATAAAGAATATATCAATGTTTAGACCTATAATTGTAATGATATGGGACATTATGAAAATAATTTCCCTAAGCTTCAAAGAAAAAATTCATCTGAAAATCTAAAGGAATAAGGCTATTCTAATGAGGTCACAACAGTTGTGGTTGAATCTACTGATGATGTGGTGGAATGTACTTTAATCATCTCCCCAAATTTGATAACACTTTTTTTGTCTGGTTTCATCACTTTCTTTTATTTCTTCCCTATTTTCTTTACAAATTATATTTTTCCAATTTACCTTAAAAATGAGCTGTCAGTATTGAATCCTAGTGGAAACCTTATTGCAACAAAGAAGTTTCTAGAAGTTCCTATTATGAAACATAAAAGTGGAAAAATTGCTGATTTTATCATCATACATATGGTTGATTGTGATTTAATCCATAGGGTAGACTTGATGTCAAAATTGTTACTCCCTAAGAAACAAAAGTAGAAACCTTGTATTCAATTGCTTGTATGACACATGACAACAAGTGCATAAGGTAATATAAAATTCATATACTTATTATTATGTTTAATATTTACAATATATTCCATGCATGGAACACCAAGTTAGCGTGTGTTAAATTCTAGAGAGACCTTTAAAAATAACCGATGTTATATTTAAGAGAGTCCTTTCACAATATCTTGTGTTACATGCAACAACAACCTTCCTTTATAGGTTGTGTGACACGTAAGACTGAGTTACACCAAATAAAAATATATTATTAAAATATTATTATTTAATATAATATTACATAACCAAGAAGTTATGTTAGAAGATATGAATAGTATTAACTAAATTATGAAAATATATATTTTATAATAATATTATATTAGTTCATTGGTTAAAAATTAATTATAAATGAATATAGGAACCAATTGAGTACAAATGGAATGGTTTTATATAAAACGCTCACGAAGCTATTTTATCACAATAAATTAAATTAAATACAATTATTTAATATGATAATGAAATATATATGTTATATACAAAATATAATATTTTTTATATTCCTCCATTAGGTTTTATATTCATATGATTAGAATAAACCCTATTTTACACCTAAATCATATATTTTTATAAAGGAAATTTACCAACTTTTAATGGAGAACCCATTTTAATTTTTAATATTTATACCTTTATAAATTTAATATGTAAAAATAAAATTCTTCTCTGAATGAGAAACATAATATGTTGGTTAGGGTGAATTGTTTATACTTTTCTGAGGCATTTCATTTTTTAATGAATCGTTAAAACTATTGAATTTTAATTCAAATTTTTTTAATATAATTTACTTATAAGTTTAAATTAAAATATTAATTTTTATAAATATTAATTAAATAATAGTTTTATATATTTATAAAATGTTTTTTATTGGTATCAATTTCACTTTGATATTGATTATAATATCTTAGCCAATGTTCGGACATTTTTACTTTAAGAACGTGTATTTTTATCCCCTCTGTGGGATTAATTTTAATTTATTTACTACCACTTCTGTGATTAGGATTGGAAAAAATTTGTTCCATATTTTTAATTATAATAATTTATAATTTCTAATGTTACAAACATTATTTTTTACCAAAACTATTAGTGAAATTGATTAAAATAAATTACAATTATTAAGGAAAAATTAAGCTTAATAAAGAAAAAATCCATTCATTTGAGTGCCCAACTGACCGAGACAATGGTCCAACGCCCATTTTATGGCCATATCTCTAACACGAACCATCCATTATTTTGTTTTATTTTTTTTTTATGAATTTTGTTTTGTAATAACAAGTGCACACATAACATCTTCTCGAAAATACCCAGTGAGTACTTTTTGTTTTCTATAAAAACCCACCACATCTACCCATTACTCACACCTATAAAACCACTTATGATCATCCAATACAAGACCAAATAGTCTCTAATAATTCCTATCCTAAACCTATAATCACCCTTTTGGGATTAAACCATTCCAACAATGCCATTTGGTTCAAACTAAAATAAGTTACCCCATTAAGAGGTAACACCTTCTCTCATTCCTTTTAGTTTCATTTCTTTTATACACTCCCTATCATATTATTATTATAGGATTACATAATAACACCATTATCTGCAATATACTATGATTTTTTATGCTATTTTTTCAACTTACACTTACACACACCTCTATTTAATGGGTATCCATCATACTGTTTATGTGAACGGTGAATTACTACCTCACGAAGTAATGATTGATCAATTATCCATTATCACCTCTTATGATGACCATTATGATGGAAAGTATATTTTTATAGGATATATATGTTATTTATAAATTTTTATTCTTCTGTAATTTTTATTTATAACATACCATTATTCTTTACAAGTTTTTTGAATCTGATAATCTTGTTTGAGGATGTTTGGACTACCACCACCTTAGAGTGATGTGATTCGTTCGCAAGATACATGGAATATATAAATGGATGGTCATAATAAAACTTAAGTGACATAAAAACATAAATAATATATTCATGAAATAATTATCTTTCTGGAAATCATATATATATATATATATATTTCATATCCTTTATTACCCCATCACATACTTGAAAAGATATAACATTGTTCGTGGATGTGTTGAATACCACCTCCTTGACATGATGGGATTCCCTTTACATCACATAATTATGTATATTAGTATATATTATTAAATAGTGTCATATTTTTTATATAATGATCATTCCAAAAATATTTTAGTTAATTACCTTCTTTCCACAACGATCATTTAAAAATTGGAATGTTACTCATGCAAACATATGGCCTATCATGTCCATGATTGTAACATTGTCTCATTTTAATAACTATATTTAATTACTGATTTTATAAGTATAATTGATGTAAAAATATTTCAATTATATAATATTTCTTTATGGATATTTTATATAATGAACGTTGTGTCCATAGCTGACTTACCATAGTTGTTTTGACACCTAAATCGAATTTGGTAAAAAACACCTAATGTAAACTTAATTGTTTAAGTAGTGTACACAACATGGTAATAAGTGAAATAAAACGAATTATAAACATGAAAGGTTTCTTAAGTAATTATAATATTATCATAAATTTACTATACAAGAAGTTAAAGTGTGTTCACCCTAAAGAAAAATCAAGGTAATGGTATTTCATCTCAATTTAATTTCCGTGAGATGCATGCTATGTACACCACTCTATCCTTTTGTGTGGTGTATGTATTGACATGATTTTACTCTATGTATATTATAATTAAACTTAATCATAGTCACATATCCATTTTATGATCCTTATTTCAGGGTTTTTAATATTAAAAAGTTACAAAAATTGTAAAATGTTTTATCTCACTTTCCCTTCATTGAACTCAGGTTTTATTACGCACCTAAACTCTTTTTCAAGGTGCTTATATTTCCATTTTACATGATATATCATGAATCCAAATATTTTCAAGATATTATATGATTCATATAATTTAAATTTCTTACATGGATAGAATGATCCATGTTATTGAGTTATACGAGTTTATTGACGCAATTTCATTACTTTTTCAAGATTGTTTATCTTTATGCTTCCTTCAATGAAATCATACAATCTCTCTATCAAGAACCCTCATGAGTTTAATTACCCTCTATTATTTCATTATATAATCATTTATTTCTACCATTATATACTATTTGGTAGATAATTTTTTCAAGAATTTTTTTTGAAAGCCCAACATTTCCCTCTCTTTGGTCGGAAATATATTCAAAATAATGTTTTCTAAAAAGGGTTTACAAGAAAATTATTCCATTACCCTTCAATATTTAAAAGACATTTTTACCCATTTTGTATTTTTTCAATCTACTCAAAGGAATCTTATTTTCTCTTTTCAAATGATTCATTTTCTACCCTTTTACCATACAAAAGGAATACTCTTTTTACATTGTATAACATGTACAGATTCATCTTCCATAATTTCATTGAAGCCTCCTTGTCAATATTAAAAGTTTATTTTTAAAAATATCTTAAAAAGTGATTTTCAATGAAATTTTTTTTCATAATTTTTTTTTAAAATCAAAGGATATTTTTTGCAAGATTATTTTTTAAATTTATTTTATTATTTCATCAATGAAAACAACCCCCTATTTTACCCCACTTGATATTTTTTATGTTGATATCATCCTTATTTTTCCTCAATATTTTTATTTATTTATTTGAACAAGGATAGAATTCAAAAAAAATTCATTGATTTCATTGTTATTCAACTTGAGGTATTCAGTATCCTATGATCATTGAACATAGAATTTTCCCTAATTATCCATTTCATTTTCATGGATATTACAATTTCCTAAATTTTATACCATTTTACATACTATGCATACTTTGGTAATAATATTATTAATTCGATAATTATTGATAAATTATTATTTCTCATTCAATACGGTTTTTTATAAGGCATAATATTTATTTTATTATTCAGTATAAAGAACAATTTTTCCTAGTAGGCACAGGTTGGGGTCCAGTTAATGAAATCCCATCGATGCATATGTAGTATCATGAGACAAAATAGTTTTCCAGCTCCATTAGATGGGTTTTTAACCTATAGTTAAACCGTCTTGGGAATGGTCTTGACGGTACTGGATCCATGTACCTAAGAAACACGGAGTCCAATTATTGGTCATTTATTTCATAATAGTTTTTGTTATTATTCATCTATGATATTTTGCATCGATATATTTATAGATATAATTCATTTTATTTAATTAATTAATGGAATGTTTTTTAGTTGCAAACATTTCTATATTTATTTTTCCTTTTCTAGTTATTTTAATTGAATTTATTTTTAGCTATTACCTATCAATAATTTGTATATTCTTCTATTCAGATTATTGATTACATGGCATTTGTGTTCAGTTATTTACCATCCCATATTATATATTCTCATTGATTAATTATTTTTTTAGTTATATTTTTCCTTTACTAAGAATTTTATCATAACCTCATTATGTTTCATTCCTGAAGAATTATAGAATAGTACTATGAAATATATGTAGAATTATATACTAGATGGATTAGAGTTATCCTCAAACATGTTAATTTTTTTATAATAAAAAAATTGTATTTAATGAATACATTTTTAATGAAATTCTCATTTATGTAACTGGATTTCAATGAATTCAAAACTAATCAGTTCTTCGGGGCATGATTTCTTTTAATCATGAAAATTTAGTTGATAACAAATACCAGCTTTTCTCTTCTAGGTTCTATGTATCTGTAGTTGTTATTAAATGGAGGTTTAGTAGCAACCTTGGTTACTAGATTGAAGAAAATAATGTCAGATAACATTACCTAATGATAGAATTTGAGGATAAGTATAGATCAAAACCCTGGAATTTTGTGAAATTATAGATAGTGTGGGTATTCCTAGCAATACATCCTTGTCTGGATACAAAAAGTGCATGTGGTTCAAGAACATATGTAACTAAGAGTAACTACTTATACATGGTGTTCCTGGCCTAACTCGGGGTAATCTATTACATGACAAGGGGCCTTACTAAAACCTAGTTTGACACTCCTAGTAGATATACTTAGGATAATCCATGATTTCTTTAAAACCCATTATGAACAATTTGAATGAATTTTGAAAATGAATAATCAAGGTTAAACCTAAGCTATTTTAGATTTTAATATAAAGCTTCATGATTTATAAATCTTGGAAATGATATTACTGATAAACACTAGACCAAGGAAATACCTATGTGGAAATAAATGGATGTAGTATTTGTGTATTTAGGTTGTATTGAAAACCTTATTAAAAATGCTATTAAGTGAATAACATAATTTCAAGTATTTCCATCATATATATATTTTAAATTATATTAGTGTGGTTTTATAAAAGGAAAACCTATAAGCTAGGTGACAACCAATCAAATCAGGGAAGGCTATGGGTCATGATTAAATGACATAAAAATGATAAGAGTTTCACATCAAACACTAATCTATGGAATGACCTTATTAATTTTCATTGTATTAAGTTAAATAATTTGACAAATAAATATTAATTATGAACAATTGTAACACTTTTGAGGATTAGAAATTAATCAATTTACCAAATTTATTTTGGGAGATAGTTAAAGGAAAACAGTAAGACTTTTGACTCTTTTATTTCCATTATGATCCTTTAGATTTTTCTTTTAGTGCTTAAGGAATAAAAAAATTATTTTTGGTAATTAGTTTTTTGGGAGTAAATGCATGTATTAGAATTTGATAAGAGCACAACCAATTATTTTGATTTTTTAGATGATATTAAAACTTTTCACGTAAGAATATTTCATTATATTCTTCATTTAACCAACATTAGTAAAATTATTTAGAAATAAAAAATTCATAATCCCTAAATTTATATTGAATTTATGGCCTTCTAAATCATCAATGATTTATCACTTTGAGGACCTCAGCATTCCATTGATCATTCACTTGTTTCGGATTGAAGAACTTATTCAATATCTAAAAATATTTTTGTTTTTCTTCCAACACGAAATATATAATTTCCACTAATGTTATACTACTTGGAGACCTAGTTACATGGTCTTCCATGTGACCTTTAAACTTTCAATTCACTTTTTATTGAGTATTACATATGATCCCTTCTCACGATATGGTATTTTAAATATAAGATGCATCAAACAATTTATCACCATAAGAATGTTTAAATTGGGAGGACAAAATTTAAATAAGGTGTGAAGAATGTGAAACCCCAAAAGAATTAATATAATACCCTTGTATTCAATATCTTTTATGACACGCAACAGCAAGCACATAAGGTAATATAATATTCATATTATTTATATTATGTATACTATATTTAATAGATTCCATGCATGAAACACCGATTCATCATGTATTACACACAAGAGAGACCTTTCTTGATAGCTGGTGTTACACACTAGAGTGTCATTTCTTGATAGATTGTGTTACACACAAGAGTGTCATTTTTATGTAAACCCATTTTTATGCTCATAAATATCTTTTATCCTAATAAATTAACGTAATTAAAATTAATTATTTGTTATAATGGAATATATATGTTATATTTTCAATAATATTTCTTTTTCATTCATCCATTAGGTTTTATATACATAAGACAAGAAAAACACTATTTTACATATAAAAACCAATATTTTTATAAACAATATTTTACCACCTTTTAAATTTAAATTTAATTTATTATGTATTTATAAATTTAATATATAAAAATAAAATTATTCATTGAAATGGAAACAAAATAATTAGGTTATGGTGACTTTTAAATATTTTTCTCATGCATTTTATTTTTGTACAAATAGTAAGAATACTAAATTTTAGTTTAAAACTTCCTTTTGTTTTTACTTATTTATAAGGTCTAATTATAATTTAAATTGTTTTTAAAGATTAATTAAGTAATATTTTTATAAATTAATAAAATATAGGTTATTTTTATCAATTTAAATTTGATATTGATTAAAAAAACATATCCAACTTTAAGACTTTTTTTTCAAAACCAGCATTTTCGTCTATTCTGCAAGATTAATTTTAATTTAATTACTACCTCTTTGGGAATTAGAATTGGATAAAATGGATTACATATTTGGAATAATAATAATTTTCAATTTCTAATAAAAATTTAATTTTTTGACCAAAAATATTTGGGAATGTGAAAAAATTAATTACAATTATTGAGGAAAAAATTAAACTTAATAAAGGACTATGCCTTTATTTAAGTGACCATAAAACCTAGAAACTTTCCCCAAACCAATTTTCTAACCATATATCACCAATTAAACTTTATGTATTCAGTTTTATTGGTTTTTTATGACTTTTTCTGGTAAGAACATGTGCACACCTAACTTCTTATCAAAAATACAATGTGAGTCGTTTAACAATCCAATAAAGGCCACTATCTCTACCCATTCCTCACACCTCTCAAACAACATAATTTCAGACAAGACCTTCCCAAATAGTATCCCATAATTCCTCAACTCTACCTAAAATGATCCTTTTAGGATGAAACTCATCCAATAAAGTCATTTGGTTCAAACTAAATGAATTTACCCTATTAAGAGGTAGCACATTCTCTCATGATTTTTAGTTTCATTTTCATTCTCCACTCCCTATAATATTCTTATTCTATAACAACACTAGTATCTTAAATATACTTGGATGTTTTTATTCTATTTTTTAGATATTAACTTTCACACACCTCCATCTAATGGGTATCAGACATATTTTTTCTGTGAACGTTGAATAAATACCTCAGGAAATGATGATTATTCAATTCTGCATTACTGCCTATTATGGTAGAAATTATGATGGTCACATTATTTATATATGATATTTATGTTATTAACAAAATTATTATATTATTATTATTATTTATAACATAAATTTATTCTTTCCAAGTTGTGTGAATACAATAATCTTGTTTGAGGAAGTATGGACTACCTCCCGCTCAAAACAATGTGATTCATTCGCACGATACAGGGAATGTATAAATGAATGGTCATTATTAAAGATATGTTACATAAAAACAAAAATAATATATTCATGAAATAATTATCTATCTGGAAATATAATATTTTTATTTATTTATGTTTATATCATCTCTTTTATTACCCCTCCAAACACTTTAAAAGTAAAACGTCATTCATGGATGTGTGTACTACCACATCCTCGATATGATATGATTCATTTTACATCAAATAATTATGTATATAAGTATATATTATTAAATAATATTATATATATTATATAATTATCATTATGGAAATATTTTTGTTACCCTCATTCCCCAATGATCATTTGAAAATGAGAATCCAACTCAAACGTTTGTACAACCAACAGTCTCCATGATTGTAACATTATCCCATTTTCATCACCATATTTAATTATTGGTTTTAAAATTATAATTTATGTAAAAATATGATAATTATTTCATGTTTATGATTATAGATATGTTATATAATGAACCCTATCACCATAATTGACTAACAATAGTTGTTTGGACAAGTAAACCGAATTTGGTCAAAAAGATCCATTGTAAACATAATTATTTATGTAGTGTACACAACATGCTAATAAGTGATATAAAATTAATTATAAACATTAAAAATTATCTGAATAAATAGGAAAGTTAATATAAATTTATTATATGGGAATTTAAAGGATGTTCACCCGAAATGAAACTCAATATAAGGGGATTCTATCTCACTTTTAATTTATATGAGATACATATCATATTCACCACTCTTTACTTTTTGTGGGTTATGTTCTTCAAGGATAGTAATATATATATATATATTATAATTAAATTTAATTTTATTTATATATCTATAATATGATCCTTCATTCATGGGGTTTAAGATTATAAAGTTACCAAAATGGTAAAATGTGTTGTCTCAGGTTGCCTTCTTTGAACTCGTGTTTTATTATGCACCTAAACTACTTTCTGATGTGTATATATTTTCATTTTACATGATATATCATGAATCTAAGTATTTTTAGTATATTATATGCTTCATGATATTTACCTTTCCGATATGGAGAGTATGATCCATGTTATCGTGTTATAAGTGTTTATTGATACAATCTCATCCCCTTTTTTGAGATTGTTTATCTTTATTCTTCCTTTGATGAAATATAATAATACATATCTCAAGATAGCTCATTATTTTCTAAATAATATGTTATTTAATGGTATAATCAGGTATTTTTACCATTATCTACAATTTGAAACATATTATTATAATGTATGTTTTTTTCAGAGAGCCTGACATTACCATCTCTTCGGTTGGAAATATATTCATAACTGTGTTTTCTAGAAAGGGTTTACAGGAATATTATTCTATTCCACTATAATATTTATAATAAATTTTTACAATTTTTTTCTTTTTCCAATCTCTTTGAAGGAATCTTCATTTATCTTTCCAAACAAGGCATTTTCTACCCTTTTATCATATAAAGGAATATTCTTTTTACCTCACACAATATGTATGGATTTATCTACCGTCATTTATTTGAATCCTAATTTTTTTTTAAAAATTTTTATTATTCAAAATATATTAAAAAATGGATTTTCAATTAAATGTATTATGTTATTTTTTAGAATAAAATGATATTTTCCTTAAGAATATTTTTAAAAGTTATTTTTTAATTTCAACAAGGACAACAACCCTCTAGTTTACCCCACTTGGGATTTGTTGTATCAATACCATCCTTATTATTCCTCTCGATGGTTTATTATTTATTTGGTAGAGGATAGTATTCATATTCACTTTCTTAATTTAACTTTTAGTCAACTTGAATTATTCAATATCTAATGATCATGGAACATTGAATTTATCCTTATTATCCATTTCATTTTTCAGGGCTATTTCTATTGCCTAAAATGTATACCATTTTACAAGTGGGGAACATTTTGGAAGTAATTTGATTAATTTGGTAATTTTGGATAAGTCTGTATTTCTCATTTAATACGGTATTTTGATAAATAATATTATTTATTTTATTATTCAATATGAATAATTATTTAGACAAGAGGAAACAGGTTGTAGACCGTTTAATGAAAGAACCTCGATGCATCAATAGTCTCATGAGATGAAATAGTTGGAGATCCACATTATATGGGTTTTTACCATATAGTTAAATCATTTTTGTAAAGGTCTTGATGGTACTGGTTCTATGTACCTATTAAATTTAGAATCTAATAATTAATAATTTATTTCCAAAGAGTTTTAGTAATTATTTATCCTTGACCTTTTGCATTGACATATTTATGGATACATTTCATTTCAATTCATTGATTAAGGGAATGTTTTTTAGTTTCATACATATCCATACTTATTTTTATTTATCTTGTTATTTGAATGGAATGTATTTCTAGCCACAACATTTCCCTGTTTCTTATATAATTTAGTTCAGTATATTAATTACATGGCATGTATCTTCAGTTATTTACCATTACATGTTGACTATTCTCATTGATTCATTATTTCATCCACTATATTATTTCCTTCATCAGAATTCGAGATCACCATTGTTATGTTTCTTTAACTATGAATCCAAAAAGAGTTCTATGAATGACATGCAGGAATATATACTTGATGGATAAGAGTTATTCTTGATGTTGTTCATTTTTCTGAACGGAAAAAAGATATGTTTTAATTAGTGTATCGATTTGTAATAAAATTCTCATTTATGTGTTTTCCAACACTACTAAAATCATTGATCCTTATATACATGATTACTTGAAATCATGTAATTGTAATTGATATTAGATACCAGCTCTGGGCTTCTGGGGTCTCAGTCTCTACAAAAATATAATGAAAATTTTTATTGTTAATATAAGGAAATTATGATTCATGATGAAGATATGGAGATTCTTATCTTTAAATGGGATAATTCATCATCTGAATCATATCCTAATCCACCTAAAATAGCTTTTTTAAATGATATTCTCATGTAATAGAAAACATTATCTATGTGTGAGGAATGAAATATTAAGAATTTATGATGTGCCTATTTTGAAAGATTATATTGATGTATTTCTAGGGGATTTACGTAGACATACTCTAGTGTAGGAAGTTCAGTTCTGTATTGATTTAATTATTAGTTCACAGCCTATATCAAATAATCTCTATATAAAGGTCATGGTGGAGTTAATATAATTAAATAATAACAAGAGGAATTGAGTGGTAATGGTTTTATTCACACTAGTGTTTCACCTTAGGGAGCCCATATTCATTTTATTAAGTTGAAAGATAAATCTATAAGGTTTTCCATTGGATATAGGGAGATCAATGCAATTAAAATAAAGAATAAGTATATGTTTCCCCACATTGATGACTTATGTGATAAAATTCACAGAGAAATATATTTTTCAAATATTGTTTTTTTCATGATATCATTAATTGTGTGTGGTGAAGGAATATATTGAAAATACAAAATTTAAGACTAGGTATGTACATTATGAGTTTACAGTAATTCCATTTTTACTAACTAATGCACACTCTATTTTTCTGGATATAATGAACATAGTGTTCAAAGAATACCATGATGATTTTTTGTGGTGTTTATTGATAGACTATTGAAATATTCTAAAAGATGTGAGGACTATGAGACCCACTTATAGAATATCTAGGATAATCCTAGAATAAAATATTTATATGGGATGTTTATAATGTTTTAATACTAGCATCAAATATTTATTGGTCATATTTTCTCTAAGGAAGGAATCTCAGTTGATCTTGTGAAGATAAAGGTAGTTCAGGAATGGCCAATAATAGCGAACATAACTGAGGCATGTAGTTTAATTGGTTTAGCATATTACTATTACCCTTTCATTTAGATTTTTTCCTTATTTACTAACCTCTTAACTAGGATTACACATAATGGGGTTCACATCCTATGTAAAAAATAATTATAAGAATGTTTTTATGAATTTAAGAGGATATTGGTGAATTCTCTAATCTTGAATCTACTATTGATAAACAGTGAATTTTTTATTTATAGTGATGAATTAAATAAATGAATTGGTTGTGTCCTTATGAAGAATGATAGAGTTATTTCATATGCATCAAGGTAGCTAGAAGATCATGAAAATAACTATCCAACTCATGATCATGAGTTAGAATATGTAATATTTTCATTGAAGATATGGAGAAACTACCTATATGGTGAAAGATTTTATATGTATACATATCATAAGAGCTTATAATATATCTTCTGATAGAAACAACTCAACATGAGACAAATGAGATTTTTTTGATTTACTCAAGGATTAAAATTGTTTAATACACTACCAACCAGGGAAGTCATAAAAGTTAGGATATGAATTGATAAGGAAGGAACAATTTTGGTGGGATAACATGAAGAAGGAAATTACATATTATCTATCAATATGTTTAGTCTGTCAATAGGTGAAGTCTTAAAAACAATAACTTAGAGAAGTAATGAATGCTCTTCCTATTCCAACATGGATATGGGATAACATTACAATGTATTTTGTAACAAGATTACCAAAAACATCAACAAATAATGATTCTATATGGGTAATTGTTGATCGACTAACGAAATGTTCACATTTCATCGCTATAAGAGATGATTTTCCTTTGGATCACCTTTCAAGACCATAAATTAATGAAGTTGTACGCCTTAATGGAGAACTTATTTCGATTGTGTTTGGTCAGGATCGGTGATTTAAATCAAAATTCAAGAAAAGTATCCAGAAATTTTTATACACTGATCTTCATTTGATTATTACTTATCATCCTGAAACTGATGGGTGGTCTGAAAGGACCATTCAAGAATTAGATAACATTTTGAGATGAATCTCACTCGAATTTCAAAGTATTTGGGATTATTATTTTCCTTTCCTATAATTTTACTATAACAATAGTTTCCATTAAATTATTCAAATGGAACCATATAAAGAATTATATTTTAAGAGATGTTTTACACCAATATATTAGGATGATGTTGGTGAAAGGAATCTTGTAGGACCATAGCTTGTGGAGGAAACCAAAGGAAATGTAAATACTATTCAAACCCATATCAAAGAAACTCAATGTAGGAAAATGATATTTGTTGATAATTTAAGAAAGGAATTAGAATTTCAAGTAGGATATCATGATTACATTCAAGTATCTCCATGGGAGGGTGTTACAATATTTTGAAAGAAAGGAAAAATAGGCCCCAAGTACATAGGAACTTTTGAAATTATAGAGAGAGTTGGAGTTATGGCCTATAATTTTTTGATTCCACCTAGCCTTTCTAATGTATGAAATGTGCTCCAAATATCTTTGTTATAGAAGTACAAGCTAGACACAACACATGTTCTCAATTCTGAAGGAATAAAATTGGAACTAGATTTATCTTACTGTAAAGAGCCTATCAAGATTTTGGAAACTATAGAGCATGTGATGAGAAATCGGATGACTCGTCGGGTAATTATACTCTGGAAAATTCCTATGATTGAAGAGGTGACATGGGAACCGATGTAATTTATGATGAAGAAATACCCAAATCATTTTATTATGTGTTATTTTGAGAATTTAAAGGAAGAATTTCTTTTAAGTATGTGAGAATGTAACACCCCAATATTTTATGGAATTCATTTTTTAAAACCTAATATCTTTTTTACTTTATGCTTTGTTCAACACTGAGTTTAAAACTATAATATACTACTAAGTATGAACATTGCAATAGTAATGTAGAAATTAAGAATAGAAATATGACCTATATAATAGTAACATCACGTATGTAATTATAAATAAATTTTGGGTGTCTTATAAATAAAAATAAGATATATTTATATCTTAGTAAAATTAATTAAATGTTTTAAAAATGATAAATTATGTATTGATATTTTTATAAAGTGTAAATATTTAGTTAAAATTTTAAAATTTATATAATGTTTGAAAGAAAAATTATTTTCATAAAATAGATTCATAAATTAATATTTTCTGTCTTATGATTAAAATATAATTTTATGATAACTTAATTAATATTTTATAGTGTCATAAAATTAGTAATAGTTTTAAAAATGGTATTTTTCGAAGGAATGATGATTTTATTTAAAAATTAAATTTCTCATATTTATTAAATTATTTTCATAATATGAAGTTAATTTTTTTATTCTACATGTTGAAAAATTATTTGCATGATTTTTTGGTATTTTTCTAAAATATTTTAATTTCTTTTGAATTGTAAAATACGATAATCTATGGTATTTACCAAAAACATTAATTATTCAATCATATTTGTTGAATGGATGATGTAATCCCATAATATCTAACATTAATTTATTATTTTCAGAGATTTATTAAAAATTATCAAGCTATTAATAGTGTTGAGCCATAAAATAAACAAATGAATAAAATATTAAAAAAACAACCCCCTCCTCCTCTATAAATACAACCCATCACCACCTATTCTCCTCAAAACTATTAATACTTTGACCTTGTTCAATTTATTCCCAATACTTTTCCTAAACCTCTTACATATGTCCAATAGTTTCTTGTCTCAATAAATACTAAAACCAATTTCCCCATGGAGGTTCTCATGGATAAAAATTCAAGAGGTAAAATCCTCTTTTGCTGTTTTTATTTTCTTTTTTCTTTATTATTTTTCTTATACTCTACTCAAATCCACTATAAAAACATACATGATAACTCTATTATCTTAAATACACTATAATTTAATTTTGTCAATTTAAAAAACTCAATCAATCCTCTACTCCTCTTACATTTATTTTAAAAAGGAAAACATTGTCTCTGAGGTGTCGATTTAACACCTTCTACGATGACGCGTTTTTATTATTCAATTAGGCCTTAAAGGATAGTCATAAACAATTTTTATGTTTAAAAAATATTGTAATATATGTACTATATTTTATTTTATGATTATGAAAAAGTTTATATATATATAATATTAAATAATGAGGCAAAACTAGTTTGTAATGATAAAAAATGACCAAAATAATCTACATGGTTATCAATGATGTCTAATATAATGATTCATCCTCACCCAAAATATAAGAAATATATAAGACCATTTAAAAGTATGGATTTTAATTAATAACATAAAACTTCAATTTTTTATAACTATTCCTATTTTATATGATTCTTCATAAAAGTATACAAGTGAACCTACCATGAAAACCAAGGGAATAAAAACTCTCGAATGAGGACATTTAATCTTATAACTCATCAAAAATACCATAAATTAAATTAGTAAAATTATACTAAATAAAATATATCTTGAATAGGTTTGGATTTAAATTATTAATGAATCTAATTTTATAATCAATGATGTTAAGTATGAGTGCAGAATGCTTTTTGACATATGGTTAGGGATTCTCCCCAAGGCTATATTTTTCATTTGGGTTATGCTTTCTCTATCGTTACCCTAAGGATATTATTCTTTATTTTTATATTATTATTATAAATTATTTCTATATGTTACATAACCATGTATCTAGTTCAGTTTAAATTTCGTTGATGGGGAAATTCATGCTTTAAAAGGTTCCTTTTTCAATTCCACTTGATAAGTAAGCCCAGTTTAAGGGAACTTCTCAATTTAATACCCATTTTCAAGTATATTCCATAATATGTTTTAAAAGAAAATTATTTTTATAAAATAAAAAAATTTATCTTGAAAACATATCTTAGTTAATTTATTGGTTTTATGCAATAAATTTGTTTTAATGGTTGGGGAAAAAGCCTCATTTTTATTATTTCAAGAAAAGTCCTCTTTAGACTAGGTGGAGGAAGACACATTACATAGCCCGAAATCCCAAGGCCGAGTGGCCTGAATACCAGTTTTCAATTTAAATAGATATTATTTATTCCTAAAAAATAATTTTTTTTTCTTCCCTTCTGTATTCTTTAATATACATTTTTACAATCTGATTTTAGGAAAAATAAAAATGATTTTCCCAAATAATTATTCCATCCAAAGTAAAAAAGGTATTTCTTTCAAGAATTCCTCAATGATTGTTTTCGAATATTTACATATATCTCAACACCGTCTTCTGAATAATATTATTTATTGATATTTATCTCTTATGTTACAATATACCATATTTTATTGAATGGTTTGTGATTATTTATGTGTATGTACTATCTTGATACCAATCTCTATATTACATTAAATAGTTTATTATTATTTTTACAGATTGATTAAATTATTTAAATTTCGTATGATATATTATATATGATTATATATTTTGATTATGTAACACCCCTTTTATATGAGGAATTAAATAGACATAATAAGTGACGTTCGAGGCTCTCCATATCCTCTCAATGCATCAGTATGTATCATCAGAAAAACTAGATCTTGTTTTTACCCATTTATCCTGTCTTGGATGAAGCCTTGATAATATGTTTATGATGTCCAAAATTATGCATTCCTTATTTATGATACAAGAAATGGATATTCTATGTGATTATTTGACTAGTAGAATATCCATGGCTATGATTATTTCTCATGTGATTATTAATGGAGTTATTAAATAAGATTGTATTCCTTCCATATTATGATCATGATTATGTTTTAGTGGCATGTGTTTTTAGTTATTCATCATGCCTTATTGTTTATGTTCATTTATGATATATTTCATTATGTTGGTTACCCTTACTGAGAATTTGAGCTCGTGCTGTTCTTATGTTTTATTTTTTACTTGGATGTGAAGATGTATATTATAAATAAATTAAAAGGATAATCTAGAATGTTATGGATATTTCCAAAGGATTTTGATTGTTGTTTTCCCTTTCAAATATGTAATGTAAAAAATATGTTTTTATTAGGATTTAAAAATATTTTAAACTATTTGGACCTTTGGGATACAATCTCATGTTCATAATACTAATGTGTTTATGTAAAGCACCAACTCTAGGTTACTCGAGTCAGGGTCACTAGTACATTCCATCATGATAATTGAAAAATTCAAAATGTTACTCATGCGTATATATGATCTACAATCATCATGACTGTAACAGGGTTAATTTTTCATAAAAAACAGTGTTTATTTATTTAAAAAGTATAATTTTTCTCTAAAAATGATAATTATTTCCTATATATTATTTTTTGGATTACGGACCAATGTGTTCATTTACAATAGCAAACCTATTGAATCCATTTTGGACATTGGAAATGAATATCATTAAAGAATCTAACACAAAGTTGATGGATTTTTTAAATAAATATAAGGTGGTAATAAATAAAATAAAATTAAAAATAAACAAGATTTTATTTACGAAAACAATTAATTAACTGGAATTTATTATTTAAGAGTATAAAAAATTCAAGTGACTAATCAAACCACTGTAAGGGATTTCATCACAATTTCTACTCAATTGGGGCATATTGGGTAATATAAACAGATTTACATTTATATGGTGTGTGTATTTCCCTAATAAGTTACTTAACATGGATATAAATTTATTCATGGTGATTAATGATTACATTTATGATACTCTTTCAAGAGGAATGTTTAAAAATAACGATGATCTTATTTCTTTTCTTTGTTGTGTATATTTTTATATGGAATCCATATTTTTTATAATTGTTTTACCACAAATCATTTTAATAGAAACAAATTATTTATAATTGATATTTTAAATTATTCTTTGAATTTTATATTCTATGAGTGGAATGTTTATTATTTTTTTCAGATGGAATTAATTTTCATCATTTTTTACTGAAAATAAAAATGAATTTTTATTTTCTTATATGAAATTTATAGTCACTCCCATCACCATATAGATTTTATAATTTTCTTCTTCTTCTACATTATTTTAATGGTATTATAATGAAAAATGTGTTTGGAATTTCTTATCATCCATTTTCTTTTATTCTACAAAACACGTGAATTTATTTAAATATATATATATTTATAATGAATGTAGGGTCATATTTTATTAATAATGCTTTAATTAACATTATCTTAATATAGTCACTTTCATGTGTTCATTGAATATTAAATTTACATTAAATTTTCATATTGATTGCATCATAGATATTATTATTTCATAAAATGATTACCTTTTCTAAATATGGTGTTCTACTTTGAAAGTTATTTGATGAATTGGGGAAATATTGATATTTGGTATTCTGTACACTAGATAGATTTTATAATAAGTCATAATGTTTATGATTTAAATTGTTCATAAGATATATGAAAAATCCCTTGTAAATTCTAGGATGTGTAATGCTTGATATTATATATCCCCTCAATGCATCGATAGGTCCCATGGGGATAACTAGTCAGAATATTTTAATCATACTTTACATATAATTTTAAAATGTCTTGGCACAATGTATTTATTGTAGATATGTCATTATTTCTAAGATCATGACATTAAATAGTTTTCATTTCCTTCATTGAGAATTCAGTTATTATTATCCATCAGATTAATGCATTGATATTATACATGGATGCATTTTATATTGATGTTATTGATAAAATGGAATGTTCTTTTTGTTTTTTACCTTGACATAATAATTATCATATATTTACTCGTGATATATTACTCTATATGTAACCCTTATTGATCATATGATCCCACCCTTTATTTTTTTTCCATTACTCAGGATATCAAGAATAATTATCTGAACAAGTTTAAAGATATTGAAATTTTTATTCAATCATATTTATATTTTTGTTACAATATAAAATCTATATCATGTATTTATATATTTCTCCAGACTAATAAGATAATAGATCCATTTGAATTATATCCCTTTTATCTATTCCAATTTAATAAATTATACACTAGTTCTGGGTTATGGGTGTTGCGTTGTTATAGAAAAAAACTAAGGAATAATAAAAATGAGTTAGTTTTTATTGTTATATAAGACTAACCTCAGATCATTCTCACTAGGGTTTGTAATAATATTTTACGATCATTGATGATTTGAAACATAAAGTGTCAGTGTTTTTTCTTAAATACAAGTTCAATTTTTTTAAACCTTCACTAAATGTCGAGCAATGGTGGAAAAGGAGAATAGAAGTAAGGTATAATGTTTTAGTTATGATATTGGTAGAAAGTATATAAGAAGTGTGTTTCAATGATTATTTTATTGTAAGTGTATACAGTTGAGAGTAAAATAACCAAAACACAAAATTATAAGGGTATCATCGAATCAATGAAGTGAACACTGAATAATAGTTCTAAAAATGGAAGATTCATTCTGATTTTCCTAAGGGGGTTTAGGTGGAGGAAGTGGACATTCTGGATTATATTATGAATTATAATCTTTAAACTCAATTATGGAAGGATCATTCATAAGGTATCCACATTATAATTTTTTCAACATCTCCCCCCTAAATGTTTTCAAATATGTCACATATGTCTACATTGATGTCAGAGAAAGGACAAGCTATAGGAAAAGCATCGAGTGTGTTTCATTATTGGATATGGTAATGAAATCTTTTTATATAAAATATGTTATAATGACATATGAAATAATGTTATAACATGATATATTATATTCAATAAGGATATATGTTTAAAGGATCAAAAATTATTTAAAGATATGTTAGAGAACAATGCATTAGAGTGTATAAAAGGTCCCCTGGAAAACATTCATGAGGTTCTAGCCAGTTTAAGGAGTACTTCATTTTTTGAGATATTGTACAATCTATAAGGGGAAATCTCATATAGAATTCATATTTTATTAGAATATATTTTTCCATTTGTATTATAATTCTTAATGACTATGGAATCTTTGGATAAATTTCGAGATGTTTAATCTCTATAAGTAGTGGTTTTGTAAAGTGAAAAACCTAAATTTAAATTGGGGAGGTCTCCTAGGGATCAGTTCCAAATATAATAGTTTTAAATTTATCTAATATAATTGATTCAAATATATAGTATAGGAACAAAGATACTAAAATATTCTATAATCCTATGTGATGGGACAGTGGGA
The DNA here is from genome assembly GCA_963277665.1 of Viscum album. Lineage (NCBI taxonomy): Eukaryota > Viridiplantae > Streptophyta > Magnoliopsida > Santalales > Viscaceae > Viscum > Viscum album. Next base: position 194,208,176 of record OY728126.1, read on the forward strand.
GTTAGAAATAAAAGAGGATGTGGATTACTTATATGATTTTAGAACATGGTAGCTAACTAAAAACCCTGTTATGAATGAATTATTGGAAAACCGAGTTTAATGGATGAAAAAGATGTGTATATATGAAATAGTACTAATAAATTATTGTTTTTAATGGATTTTAAAATTTTAATAGTGTATATTTCAATTAAATTTTTCATCTAGTTGTAAAGAATTCAATAGTTTATATGGCAATCAGTATATTTGTTTTTAAGAGTTAATATCTTTATTAGTTTGATATGTAGAAAAAAGTGCATCATGGTGACTTGTGGGGTGAAATATTCTTGGAGAAACCAGTTAGCGGTAGAAAACATAATGGAATGAAAAGTGTGTATATTTAAAAGTGGTTTGTATGGGATAAAATAAGAAGCTAGGAAATGGAAACCAAATTTATATTCCCTCGTGGAGGGGAATGAATTCATATAGATCTATATAAATTCTTTATTTTATCAAAATGTATCTTATTATAGAAGATTCATCATACATATATATTTTGTGGATGATAATCTTCTTTTAGTTCTATAAAGTGAATTTATAAAGGAGTAGATAATTTTTTTTTGAAATATCAACATGAATGATCTTGGGATACAGAGGAGAAAACTGGATACGTAAATCATAAAATACATGCGAAAAAAATTCTTTGAATATCAGTAATAGTAAATATAGTTGTTCATATAATGATTCCAAATTATCGAATTTATGCTTATAATGACCCCACAACCTAGAGAATATTCTTTTGTATATGAAATAAACTATAATGAAAGATGATGTTAAGTACAGTGTGAGGGTTCCATATGAATTGAAGGATGAAATAATGATTTTTTTAATGGATTCCATTACAATGGTAACATCAAATTCAATACAAGTATTCTACATAATTATGTAATATATAGGAATGAGAAACCTAGAAGAAGTGAAGTTGATACTCTAATATATCAAATTTTTTATATATGTGAAACCCTATATTGAAATTAATGATACACTATAGGAGTTTTTGGATTATGACTTTTTAGGATATGTGGAAACACTAATAAGTACAATTGGATAAGTGTTAATTTTATTTGGAATATATAAGAGTTTTATATCCATACAGTAATAAGTAGTATTATTATTCCTTGTTAATATAGTGTGGGAGGAGATCATTGAATATGGTAAAGAGATATTCTAGACAAAGGTGTTGTTAGAGGATATTATAATAATAAATGGAATGAAACATTGCATTGTGATAGTCAAAAAGTGATACATCATAAGAAGAATGTAATGCTTCATTCAATGGAAATACATGTTCCGATATAGTATCACTCCATACAAATTTTGATATATGATTAATTGCAAGAAGTATGGATGGATTATAGATGTTATAATCTGGTGGATATATTGAATAATTTTATATTCCAAAAAATTATTGGGGACTGTTGTTCCTTAGTAGGGCTTGGATAATCAAAATCATGGTTACAAGACCATATCGACATGATGGAAGACAAGAAGAAGGAATGTGAAGAAATAACTTAGTGGACTTGGGGGATCCTTGAAAACATTCTTATAGGGATATATTTTTAGATATGGTTATGAATAAAGTATTTCCTATATATGTGTTATAAATTTATATCATGATTCATTTCATAATAGATGTTTTAGAAATGAATACATGTGGGGTGTAAAGAAATCAAGATCTAGAACCGAGTAGTTGAGACAATAGCATCTTTCTGAAAATAAATTATGGCACATATATACATTTGAATTTTTCAATATTCACTAGAAATGTCATGTTGAATAGGTAAATTAATTTTGATTCTAGTGGTGGCTATGATCGAGTATGGGAAATCCACAATGATTTAATAACAGTTTAACAAATAGAACCAGATGACTAATATGGAACTCATCCACAAAAGACAGGTGTGATTATAGTTATCCATTGAATAACATTTTTATGTTCTTATTTTATATTTTTTTTATTGTTATGGTATTTATTAATATTCAACTCAAGAAGTTTTTTTTTTGTGTTTACCCTTATGTGAAAATTTTTAGTTTTCATACCTTAGGGTATGTCATGTCCTAAAAAATGTAAACACATTGTGTTTTTCATAAGTTTTTTTATTCAGTTCGTTTCATTGATTTTTTAATATTTTGAGACAAGTAGTTTAGATCACGGTTTCAATATGGTGTATGGTTGGGGTGTAGAGCCTTACCAATTCTATATACATCAACATTGTATATAGTTCTATTTTGGGTGTTATCAACTATAACACTCTATCTGAAATCCCAATGTTTGAGGAAAATTCCTACAATAACTCCTGAGTTCCTCTACATATGCAAGAGGATATAGACTATTAAAGAGGTCCTTAAACATATATTTTGGATAATATTCCATTTTATATTATATAACCATTAACCATTTAAATAGTATATTCCATAATAATTAATAAATAAGAAGCATCAAATCATAATGGTTATCAGATCGGATAAAAAACATCACATGATATATTAAAATGAGGTACAAGTTAGTCATTAAACATTAGTCAAAAAATATACCCATAATCTTTGGATCAATAATTATATATATAAATATAAAACTATAATAAAATGAAAAAATAAAGGTGATTCTATAATTATGGGAATGGAATCAATCATTGATTAGATTGCCTTTTTGGATACCGATCATAACTCCATTTTCATTTTTTGGAACACTAATAACACATTATGTATGTACACTATGGTGCCCATGTAGGGTGTGAGTAACAAATACAGTTGGACTCTACCATCACTCCACTCAAATATGTATGATAGATATATTTTTGTGGTTAAAATAACAAAAAATAAATAAAAAACATGCACACATCATTTCCAGGTCATCAAATGTTAGCCATGTTACAAATAACAAGATCTATACCGATTTCAGCATCATGTTAGAAGAAAAGTAATCTCATGCCACAAGTACAACTAAAAACGTTACCAGTACATTCTCACTCAATAAATAGTACCACATCATGTCCAAGAAGAAAATCCTCTCACTATATCTGCCCAACCCAAGACGCCTGAATCTGGTTCATTATTTCAATACCTTGGCATGATTATAAGGAATCAAATCCAAAAGTACCAATCAGTTTATTTGTCTTGGAAAATAGATTACATATATGAACATTACATTAAAATTTTTAACATTAAATAAAACCTAGATAACCCTTTGATAACACAACTACTATAATAAATTAACCCTAAAAATCAATCATAAAACACTTCTTGACATCCTAGGAAAATAAAACATAAGAAAGGGGTGAGACCAAATCAATAGTAAGGATAAAGAATATAGAGGAATAAATGAAAAATAAGCATAAACATTTAAGGAAGGGTACAAAAAAACACAATCCTTTAAAAAAATTATTTTCATAATAATATGTCAAGTATAAATCAAATAATTCCATTTAAAAATTCTCATGGATAATATACTAATTGAATAATCACATGTAAAATCAATAACTAATCTCATAATGAGGGAATGCATAATTTCTAACATCATAACCACGACCTCAAGGCCACATTCCAATATCATACACAAATATTTTATCAAGGCCTTGTACCAATACAGTATTTTTTTCTCATGAGACCTACTGATGCATCGAGGATCTATATTGGTCCCCACCTGTCACTTACTAAGTTCAACACATTCCTCATATGAAAATTTCAAAATATAATATAAACATTCATTTTAAAACAATTATATGAAATTTTAATACGTTAAATGTAAACCAATAATGGTATAAAAATAGCACATCCACAATCAAACACATCACAATACATTCAATACAGTATGGAAGATTTTATCATAATAAATCAACTTCAAACAAATATAAAATACCACAAAGGATGTTGATATAGATGAAAATAATTTAATAAATTCATTAAAACTCTTTGAGGGAAATAAGCCCCTTTACTTTAAATCATTTAAAATTTGTGAAATGTTAAAATAAAACATATATTTTTAAGTTAAACTTGTAATCTTGTAAGGGAATCATAAAAATGGTAAAGCGACATAACAATGGAAAATTGTCGCTCGTGTTGTATGAGGTAAAAATCATTCTTTCCTTAATTTTTCATAAAGGTCATAAAGTATCTCATTTAGAAAATGGCCAAAAAATTCCATTACAAAAATTTATAAAAATAAAATCATGGATAAAAATGATATTAAACATCCATAGGATAATTGTAAAAATATTATGTTTTTTTATAAACATCGACATGGATGATGATAATACCCCCAGAGATACTTACGTACCAACAACCTCAAATAATAATGTGATTTGGAAATTAACCCTTACCTTATACATTTCATTAGTTAAATTTGAGTTATCCCTTAGTATAATGGCTAAAATTTATTATTAAATTATACTAGGACCATATCCATATTTATGATATCATATATGATTCATTTATGACATTATATTACCCATTTATGAAAAATTTCCAAGTTAGGGCAATGTTTTGGGTATTATTCGCTTTCATTATAATACATGTTTTTCTAGTTATTTTTTGATAAAATTAATTAGATAATAATTTATTTAGTTCTATAATTTAAAACAAAATTTATATATCATACATATTCTGCATATAAATATATATAATAGATAGAGAAATCAAATGGAACACACCGTTTATGGAGACGGTAGGGCGTACATACGCATGAATGTTGTTATTGTTGCCTTAACATATTGAATGTAAGTAAGTGAATGAACTATATGTATATATATACCATACTTATTAATAATATGTATTCTTATAATCATTCTTGGATGGTGAACATGGATGATGAGGCTCATCGCGTCATAGATATGGCACATTGTACAAACGCATGAGGGACGATATCATTTCCTCAATGGTTAAATGGTATGTAATTGGATGGAATGTGAATTTTAGAAAAAAAATATTATGTTACATTTTTATTAACATCCATTATATTCATCGTTATACCCATAGAAATAAAGTGTATAGGAAATAGAATTTACACTACAGTGTGGAGAATGTAAGTCGTACATACGTACACATGATGATATTTATTTTCATAGTATGGGTAAAATGTAACCACCCATGCCTCCACACTACCCTTATTTTTAAAAAATTCAATGGATTTCATTGTACACAACCCTGAGTTCAAGCACACCAAGACCTATCAAATTAGCCGTTTAAAAAGTAGTTATGAATAGTATGATCCACATTCTAAAATTTTATAAACAATATTAATCAAAATAGAATTAATTTTTTAATTTTTAATATCAAAATTATCTTAGGGTGAATATTTGGTGATTTTCTGAAAAGATTCAATTTTTGATTAATTGTGAAAATGTACTGCATTTTAATTACAAACTACCTCATCATATAGTTTATTAATATTGTTATATTTCCTTTTAAATTGGTTTTAAAATGTACTTTGATTAATATTTTATAATTTAATGAAATTATGGTCATTTAAATTAATTTTAAATTTAAATTGTACATAAACACACGAAAATCTTTTGATAGATATTACTTCTTATAATCCTGCTTTTTGGTTTTGACCACGAGAATTAATATTAAATTAATTACTAAAAAATCTCGATTTAGAGTTTGGAAAAAAAGATTCCATATTTGGTTTCAAAAGATCCAAATTGTGTAAATATATACCTTTTATTTTTTGACATTATGAATAGTAGATTTAGTAATTATTTTATTTACCATGGTAAAGGAAAAATATTGTAAATAAGGGTAAAAAAATAATATTATAATAATATTACACTACCCTAAAAAATTTCCTAATCCTATTGGATGAGATATGTCCGACCATTTGATTCCATGGGTCCATTTTGGTACCCCGTGGATCCACTTGGATGTCAAATAACATTTTATAAGAATTAATTTATAGTAAAGTAAAATGTAACATAAACATGTATCTTTTAGTAAACAAATTATATAGGGTTATACAAGTGATATTTTGGACTATAAATAATCATTATAAAATGAAAATATTTCCAAAATCATGGTATTTTATTTATAATTTTTTGACATTAAATAAAAAAAATTGTTTTATGACACAATAAGGATGCTTTATTTTCCTTATTAATGAAAAAATCCAATAAATGATATTTTAAATATAATTTGAAATTTTTGATAACATAAAGGAATTTTATGGATGACATTGACATATTAGGTATGATTTAATGCCTTTTTTTTTGAATTAATAAAGTTGTTATTACTTTAACAGAAATCAATTACAAAATAGTTTCAAAATTGACATAAAAGAGTTTTTAAAATAAATACTATTTTACTTAATGATATAGTGGTCCTAAAAATATAATCTTCTTCCAAATGACTTTTATAATGTTAATAATTTTATTAATGATCTACTTATGGTTCTATTTTCATTTTATAGTAAATATAGTTACCATTTATTATTATAATTCAAGAAGACATGGTAAAAGTTAATGTTTTTAACTAAGGGTTAAAGCAAAAATAATATGGTTATTTTTGTGACCTAAACTTGAATAAAACCTATTGGTTGGGATTATTTCTCCCAAAAATCATTTTATCTTTGAAAAAAATGATTTTCGGACCATTTGAAACTAAAAGTCAATTTGTAATAAAATAATATTTCAATACCTTCCTAAACTGCCCCTCCTCCCACTTATAAAAGGGCACCACCACTACCAATTTATTCACACATCCAAAGACCATTGGATCGGCCTAAAGTGGCCCACATATCCTAAAAACATCCTTCGCATAATCCTATAGGCCACTCATTGTGAAGAAAACCATATTAAGGAGTCCTTTTGGGAAAATCAAAAGGCGACACCAGAAGAACTGGTAAACATTTTTATCCCTTCATTCAAAGCCCATTTATTCTTCTACTTCCTCTTACTAAGTTGTTACCATACTAAAATAATAACTACATAATATACTATATTCTGAGGTATATTTATTATTATGGGGAAACCATATTCCTCTTTTACCCATCATATGAAAAACATTTTCACAATGTGTGTGTACGTATGGCTTACCGTCTCCACACCATGGTGTAAACTAATTTTCATTTATATATTATTTTGATGGATATAATGATGAATATAAACGATTTAATTAATAAATATAACATGATATTATTTCATTAAAATTCATATTCAATCCAAATACATAACATTAAACCATTAAAGAAATGATTTTGTCGCTCATGCGTACGTACAGCTTACCGTCTTCATTATGTGATGAGACTCATCTTCCACGTTCACCATCCAACATTGATTATAAAAAAATATATTATGAATAATTATGAAGTATATGATATAATAATTATACTGAAATAATATATAGGTTTGTATGTGTGTGTGTGGATGGGTGTGTGTGTGCGTGCATATATGTTATTCACTTACTTCCATTCAATATGATAAGAAAACGGAAATAGTGTTCATGCGTATGTACGTCATACCATCTCCATGAATGGTGTATTCCATTTAATACATAGATCTATTATATATATTTATATTATGAGTATATGTGATATATAAATCTTATTATACATTATGGATGTAATTAAATTATGATCTAAGTAATATGATCAAGAATAACATGTCAACAGACGTATAATAAAACAAAGCGACTATTACCCAAAATGTAGCATTAACATGGAATTTTTAATAAATGGATAATATAAATTCATAAAAGAATAATATATGATACTATAAATATTATTATGATTCTAATATATGTTAATAGTACCATTATATAGGAGTTTGGGAAAATATAGAGTTTATCGGACAGAAGGTAAGGGATTTTGTCTCAATATTATTTCATTGTGGAATATTGTAATGTTATACACATATTTCCTTTTATATGGTGTATGTTATACCTTTTTATTTGTTATATCATTAATATAATTATTTTCATGATATTATATTATTTACTTCATTGATAGTATTTATTGATCCATATTACTCATTCAATATGGTTATTTGGTAAGGCATATTATTCATTATGATTATTCAATATGAGAAATACTTTGGACTAGTAATGATGGGTGGAGCCCGGACTTCATATACCTCCTCGATGCATCGAAGGGTTCTCATGAGATGAATAAGTTAGCCAAAATGGATTCTACCCTTAAATTTAAACCGTCTTGTGGAAGGTCTTAAAGGTAATAGGGTTTCATGTGCCTGATACATGAAGTCCATAAATAATGTATTTCCAACATTTAATTTAAGTTATTATTTATCCATGAGATTATGCATCGATATATCTATAAAATTTTTTCATTATAAGTTTAGTAATTTATGGAATATGTTTTAGTTATTCCCTTTCCATATTATTTGTGCCTTATCTTTTTTTTAAATGGAATGTGTTCTCAGATATTTACCATTCCATATAGATTGATTATTACTTCTATTATACATACCCTTACTGGTGATTTTAGCTCACCCTTATTATGTTTCTCTCCCAAGGTTATGAATAAGAGAAAATTGATTAATATTTAAAGGATGCAGTTTATTTCATTTTTTTGGTGGAATGTTTTATTTTGTTGTCCCTATGTATTACGGGTATCATGTATGTAATCTGGATTTCCAAGGCTGCTAAACTATGTAGTCCTTCAAGATTTTTTTCCTTGTAATAATTCCAATGAAATTTTATAATGCACTGACTTTAGTTGATTTGATGTCAGGGAATTACAGTTGGTATCATGGTATGTTTAGAAATATCCTTGAACACTATATTTAGAGAACATATTTTATGGAAAATACACTAAGTTATACTTTTGGGATACACTTATGATAATTCACCCAAAGTAACAAATTCTTTTGATTTATGATGCATAAATTTTTAATTTGTGTTTTACCATATTTAAACTTCATATTTTTATGAGATAATCTTATATGTTTCATTATTTAGAGATGGAACCTAGAATTATGAATGGTAACACAACTCAAGGATATTGTAGGTGTTTCCCTAAAGTGGAAACCAATACAACTGGTATTATAATGGGGAAAATCATGGAAATATTATGGAAACATCATCAAGTTATGAAAAATAACCTTGCCCGAATGGAAAAATCCATTCTAAAGAGGGAATATCCTCTATTGGGTCACTTTTTACAAAAAAATTCCCCATAATTTAATGGGAATACTAATCCAATTTTATAAAATTAGTGGATTAAATCTCTGAAAAAGATATTTACGGACTTGGAATGCAGTGAAAGAGAAAAGGTTACATTTTTGTCTATTTTCTCAAAGGTAATGTTAATCAATGGTGGACATTGATCCAAAATACTATAGATGAAGAAGAAATATAACATATGGGGTGGAAAACATTTAATGAGACATTATTCGACAAATACTTTCCTCTTTATCAACAAATTGAGATAAGGAGGAAGTTACTTAGATTAAAGAAAAAGGATGAAGAGAGTGTTGTATATTATAAATCTACCTTTACAAGGTTATCCAGGATATATACAGATTATATATGAAATACAGAATGTAGGATCTATCACTTATTTTATGGTCTTAGTCCAAATATCTGAAGTTCACTGGTTTCGAAGAAATTTTCATCATATGACGAAATAGTTTTGTGTTCCATGAAGACAGAGAATGAATTTTCAAGGATCAATATTTTAAACGGAAAACAAGACAATACGAGGCCATATGAGAACCATGAAAAATTAAATGCATCATATAATAAGAAGAATTTTGAATGATTTTTATCACAAGAAAAATGTGGGAAAAACACCCTGGGAAATGTTTTAAGGGATTGGGAGTTTGTTATAAGTGAGGATATAAGGGACACCAGGCTCATGAACGGAAAGGGAATAAACAAATAAATTATTTCTAGTGTGATAATTGTAAAGATATGGGACACTATTCAAATGATTCCCCAAACTGCAAGGGAATCTACCATAGAAGAGGACGAGGGGAGATTGCCAAACTTTTCCAATCACAACTGTTGAGGTTGAAGTTTTGAATGATGTGGTTACAGGTACATTAATTTTTTCCTCAAATTTAGAAAAATGTTTACTTGATTCTTGATCATATCATTCCTTTATCTCTTCTATATTTTCATTAAAAATTCGATATTTCTAATTCACAATGAAAAGGGAATTATCAGCTTGAACTCCTATTGGGAACCTTACCGCAACAAATATGTGTTGAGAAATTCCTATTTTGGTATATAAACGTGCTATTATTAGTAATTTTGTTATCAAACCTATGGTGGATTTTTATATAATCCCCAGTATAGATTGGATTTCAAAATATGATGTGAAAATATATTTCAAGAAGAAGGATGTTTTGATTTAAAAAGAAGATATGGAATCCCTTATCTTTAGGGAAGATCCTTCATTGCCTGATTCTTATAAAAATGCACCCCCAGTAGCTTTACTAAGTGATATTATTTGGGAGGAAGAGAAATAAACATCTAGGGATGAAGGAGATAATCTTAAAATTGAGTATGTGCATATTGTAAAGGATTAAATTTATGTTTTTCCTAAAGATTTACCTAGACACCCCCCAGAGCATGAAGTTGAGTTTTGAATTGATTTAATCCCTGATGAAAGGATAATATAAAAAACTCTCTATAGAATGGCCAATATGGAATTAGTAGAGATAAAAAACAACATGAAGTTTTGGGTCAAAAGGGATTTATCTGGACTAGTGTTTCTCTATGGGGATCCCCTATTCTCTTTGTCAGGAAGAAATGTGGATCCATGAGGTTGTGTATTGATTAAAGGGAAATCAATGCGATTAAAATAAAGAAAAAGTATCATCTACCTCGTATCGATGATTTCTCTGATAAACTTCAAGGATATCGATTAATTTCAAAGATTGATATTTGTTTCGGATATCATCGATTTCAAATTAATAATTAAGACATTTTGAAGATAGGTTTTCAGATGAGGTATGGTCATTATGAATTTATAGTAATGCCTTTTGGATTCACTAATGCACCTTAACTTTTTATAGATCTTATTAATAGATTATTCTCGGAATATATTGTTTATTTTTTTGTGGTATTCATTAGCGATATTCTAAGATATTCTAAAATATTTGAAGATCATGATCGCCACTTACAAATCATTATTGAGACTCTTAGAAGAGAAGAATTATATGGTAAATTTAGAAACACTAAATTATGCCTTCAAAAAATTTCTTTGTTTTTATATATTTTCTCCAAGTATAGAATCACTATATATCCTTCAAATAAAAAAGTGATAAAATAATGTACATCACAAACAAGTATAACTAAGTTTTGTAGTCTTACTGGTTTAGGAGGTTACAATCGGAATTTCGTCGAGGATTTCACCCAATTAGCTAACCCATTAACCAATCTCACTTCAAAAGGGGTTAAATACATTTGGTAAAAATAGTGTCAATAATTGTTTTAGGAATTAAAGAGAATATTAGTCAAAGCTCCTATATTGACTTTACGATATGTGAATGACAGATATGTTATTTATAGTAATGAATCAAGAATAGGACATGGTTGTGTCCTTATGCATAATTATAGGGTTATTTAATATGAATCATGGTAATTAAGATTTCATGAACAAAACTATAAAAATCATGATCTTGAGTTAGCTACAGTAATATTTTCTCTGAATATATGGAGACATTGTATCTATGGTGAAAAATGTGAGATATAAACTGATCACAAGAGTTTGAAATATATTTCATCACAGAAAGAACTCAACATGAGACAAAGTAGATGGCTTGAGCTACTCATGGTTTATGATTTCACAATACACTACCACTTAGGTAAGTCCAATAAAATGTTGGATACCTTGAGAAGAAAGTACAATGTAGTTCGTAACAAGATTAGAGTTGAAAGGGATCTTATAATCCTGGATCTAGTAAAGATAGATATGGGAATTATCATTGAGGGTGAAGCATCAGTACTTTTTTAAATGGTTTCTAAACCATCATTACTAGAAAGAATAAAAACTTCTAAGATTGATGATGAAGAGTTTCAAAAGAAAAATAATGTTTTAAATAATGGGTGATTGATTGATTTTGTTTTTAAAGATGGCATTTTGAAATTTGGCAAGAGGCTTTCTGTTCCCTCTATACCTGTACTTAAAAGGGAATTATTGGATGATGCTCATATCTCTTATTTCACTATACACCCTGGTGGCACTAAGATGTGTAGATATTTGAAGGAGCATTTTTTCTTGGAGAACATAAAAGAAAAATTACTAATTATGTGTCGAAATATTTGGTTTTTCAACAGGTGAAGGCTGGAAGACAACATCATAGAGGAGTCATGTGACCTCTCTCTATACCTGTGTAGGAATGGGAGGATATAACAATTTTATTTTTCCTGGGGTTGTCTAAGACTACTAGAAGGATCGAGGTGATATGGGTTATTGTTGATCTTCTTAAAAAGTCACCACATTTTCTTGCTATAAGAGAAAATTTACCACGTGAACATTTATCAAGAATATATATTAAAGAAGTTGTAATACTTCATGGTTCACCCCTATCAGTTTTTTCTAATCGTAATCCCCATTTTACAGTAAGATTATGGAAAAGTCTTTAGAAGGACCTAGATAATGAACTTTGTTTGAGCACTACATACCACTCGCAAGTTGATGGAAAATCCGAACAAACTATTCAAACATTAAAAGTCATGTTGAGGTCATGCTCACTTATTTTTTCAAGGTATGTGGGATAATTATTTAACTCTAGTAGAGTTTTCTTATAATAATAGCTTCCATTCACGTATTCATATGGCACCATATGAAGAGTTATATGGAAAGAGATGGCATACACAAACTTGTGGGGATGATGTTGGTGAAAGGAAACTTGTAGGTCCAGAACTCATCGAAGAAACAATGGTGAAGGTGAATATTATCCAAACCCATATCAAAATAGCTCAAAATAGGCAAAAAGGCTATGCTACTAAGAAAAAGAAAGATTTTGAATTTCATGTAAGAGATCATGTTTTCATAAAGGTATCTCCAAGGAAAGGGTTTATACATTTTTTTGAGAAGGGTAAATTAACTCCTAGGTACCTTGGACCTTATGAAATTGTAGAATGAATAGGATCTATAGAATTCTATATTGCAATGCCTCCATATATCTCGAAAGTTCATGATGTTTTCCACATATCACTATTAATAAAAACATGTCAAACCCAATGCATGTACTCTTCTATAATGAAATAGAAATGGAACCTAATTTATCTTATTATGAAGGTCTTATCAAGATTATTTATACCTGAGAACATGTGTAGATAAATTGTACAACTCGTATGGTAAAAGTTCTTTGGAGAAACCATAAAATGGAAGACGTGATGTGGGAACCTAAAGAACATATAAAAAAGAAACACCTGAATCATTTTACATCATGATATTCTAGAAATTTAGAGGATGAAATTATTGGAATGGGGGAATAATGCAACAGCCCAAGATTCTATAGTAATCTTCCTTTTAAATAATTTAATGGCTTGTGTTGTATGCAACCCCAAGTTCAAGCACACCACAACCTATCAAAGTAGCCATTTAAAAAGTAGTTATGAATAGTAATAACCACATTTTGAAATTTAATAAAATTTATTTTTCAAAACAGACTTCATTTTTTAATATTTAATATCAAAAATTATCTTAGGGATAAATTATGGTGATTTTCTACAAAGATACATTTTTTTATAAATAATGAAAATATAATGCATTTTAATTCAAAACTGTCTTTTCATCTAATTTATTAATATTTTTATATTTTATTTTAAATTATTTTTAATATGTAATTCGATTAATATTTTATCACTTATTCCAATGATGGTCATTGTATGTAAATCCATATTTAAATAGTACATAAACCCGTGACAATCTTTTGATAGATATTACTTCTTAAAACCCCACTTTTTGGTTTTGAAAATGATAATTAATTTTAAATTAATTAATGCAAGGTCTGTGATAAGAATTTGTAAAAATTAATTCTATATTTATAATCATAACGAACAAATTTTGTGAATATGTACCTTTTAATTTTGGACATTATGAATAGTAACTTGAGTAATTATTTTATTTACCATAGTAAAAGGGTAAATCTGATAAATTATGGTAACAGAATAATATTTTAATAATATTAAGCTATCCTAACACATATCCTAATTATATTATATGATATATTTCGGACCATGGGCATCATTGGATAGATTTTTGGGCCCCATGGATCCACTTGGACGTGAAAATGACATTTTATAAGAATTAATTTAAAAGTAAAGAAAAATATAACACAAACATGTATTTTTTAGTAAAACAATTTTTATATGGGGTTAAATACGTGATCATTTAATATATAAATAGTCATTATAAATTTAAAAATATTTCCTACATCATGGTATTTTATTTATAATTTTTAGACATTAAAAAAAAATTAATTTATTTATGACACAATAATGATGCAATATTTTTCTTATTAATGAAAGAATCAAATAAATGATATTATAAATTTTATAATGAATACAATCTGAATGTTTTGATGCCATTCACAAAATTTATGTATTAAATTGAAATATAATTTATGATTTCATTCCTCTTTTATTAGGAATCAAGCACGTATGACTTTAACAAAAATCAATTACTAAATAGTGTAAAAATAGACATAAATGAGTTTTAAAAAAATCTATTTCATTAAAGGATATAGTGGTCCTAAAAAGATAAGATTCGTCCAATTGAATTATGTAATGTTTAAAATTTCATTAATGATCCTCTTATGGTTATCTAGGAATTATTTAGTACATATAGTTACCATATATTACGAAAATGAAATAAGACATGGAAAGTGTTAATGTTTTTAACTAAGGGTTAATGCAAAAACATAAGCTTTGTTTTGTGATCTAAACATTTATAAAACCTATTGTTTGGGAGTATTTAGACCCAAATGCATCTTATATTTGAAATAAATGAATTTGGGAACATTTGAAATAGAAAATCAATTTATAATAAAATAATATTTCAATACCTTCTTAAGGCACCCCTCCTCCCTCTTATAAAAGGGCACCACCTCTACCCACTTATTCACACATCCAAAGCCCTTTGGATCATCCAAACCCAGCCCAAATCTCCTTAAAAATTCCTTAAAATCATTTTAACGGCCACCCTTTGGGAAGAACAGAAACTTAAGGAGTCCTTTTTTGAAAATCAAAAGTAAACAATCGAAAAATAGGTAATCATTTTTATCTCATCTTTCAAAGTTCATTTCTTTTTCTACATCCTATTACTAAGTTTCCACCATACTAAAATAATAACTCTATAGAATAATATATGGTGATATGTTTTTATGATTATGGGAAAATCATATTCCTCTTTTACCCATCCTATGAGAAACAATATCACCATGAGTGCGTATGTACGACTTACCATCTCCAAGATGTTGTATAAACTGTTTTTCATCTATACTTCATTTAGATGGGTAAAATTAGAAATAAAAATTAATTAAATAATAAATATAACATGATATTATTTCTTTAAAATAAATATTCAATAAAAATAAAAACCATTAATCCATTAAAGAAAATATATCATCACTCATGCATATGTACGGCTTACCGTCTCCACGACGCAATGAGACTCATCTTCCATGCTCACCATCCAACAATGATTATAAAGATATATATTATGAATAATTATGAAATATATTAAATAATAATTCTACTTGAATGACATATAAATATATGTATTTGTGTAGTGTGAACATATATGTAATAAACTTAATTTTATTCAATACGATACGAAAACGGAAACACCGTTCATGCATAAGGACTACTTACCGTCTTCTTTAATGGTGTATTCCAAGTAATAAATCTATCAATTATATATATTTATATTATGAATATATATGATATATAAATCATATTATACATTTTGGAAGTAATTAAATCATGACCTATGTAATATTATCAAGAATTGAAAATCAAAACATGTACGCTAAAACAAAGCGATTATTTCCAGAAATGTTGCATTAACCTGGAATTGTTAATAAATAGGTAATATAATGTCATAAAATAATCATATATGATAAAAGAAATATTATTATGATTCTAATATAAGTTAATAATACCATAATACAAGAGTTTCAGGTGAATACAGAGAGTATTGTACTTATGGTAAGGGATTTTGTCCCAATTAAATTTCATTGAGGCATATTGTAATGTTATACACTTGTTCCGTTTATACGGGGTATATTCTAACTTTTGACTTATTATATCATGAATATCATTATTTTCATGATATTATATTATTACCTTAATTTGAATTACTTATTTGTATATATTACTCATTCAATATGGTTATTTCATAAGTCATATTATTCATTTTGATTATTCAATATGAAAAAGACTTTGGACTGGTAATGACGGGTGGAGCCCAGACATTATATAGCTTCTCGATCGATCACCAAGTTCTCATGAGATTAATAATTTGGACAAATGGGTCTATACTCTTAATTTTGAACCGTCTTATGAATGGTCTTATTGGTAATAGGTTTTCATGTGCCTGAGACATGACGTCCTTAAATAAAGTATTTCCCTCATTTAATTTCAGTTATTATTTACCCATGAGATTTTTCATCAAAATATCTATGGAAGTAGTTCATTATCATATTATTGATTTATGGAATATGATTCAATTATTTACCTGTCATATTATTTATTCCTTATCTTGTTTTTTAAATGAAACATGTTTTCCAATATTTACCTATATATATAGATTGATTATTAATTTCATTGTACATAACCTTACTCTGCAATTGAGCTCACCCTTATTATGTTTCTCTCACCAAGTTATGAAGAAGAAAACCTTGATTATGCTTTCAAGGACACATTTTATTTTAGTTATTGTGTGGAATGCCTTATTTTTTTCTCAATATAATATGGTTATAATGTATGTAATTTAAATTTCCAAGACTACTAAACCGTACGGTCCTTCAGGTTTGTTCCCTAATAATAATGCCAATGAAATGTAATAATGCACCGGCTTCAGGTGATCTGAGGTCGGGGCTTTACATATAAGGAGGAATATGGTTATACCATAATTATAATAACATCTAAGCATTTGAAAAGTATTGTGGTTATTATTATATTATGGAGACAACAAATAATGATGAAGTAGAAGAAGAAAATAACATTGAAATAGGGGTTAAAATAATCACCTCTTTTCAAGTGTCTCTTTTTCATTTACTCAAAAGGACTCCTTAGGATGGATTTATTCCCAATGGTTTTTATATAGGATGATATGAGGGATGTTGAGAGAGGAAAGTTCAGGGTTTGTCCAAGCCAAGGAGTTATGGATGAGTGAATTTAAGAGAAGGAGAAGTTTCCTTTTATAAGAGGGGTGAGGGGCACTTTTGGAATATCTTAAAATATTAATTTATAATAAATTAATTTTCAGTTTCTAATAGCTTCAAATTGATTTAATTTGAGGATAATGTGAGTATAGGTTTAAATCCTTTCAAAAAATAGGTTTTAGATATGTTTAGATTACACATTTAACCTTATCATATATATTTAAACCTTAGTTAAATAGTTTAACTCTAACCATGTCTGCTGGTATTTTTTCACTACATGGGTAATATAGTAAATATAATTCCAAGTGAGGCTAAAGTGGATCATTTATGAAATTTTATCACTATATAATTAATCTTGATGAATATTATATTTTTCAGATTTGTATATCTTTAATAAAATAGTATTTATTTTAAAATCTCATTTATTTCCATTTTGACACTAATTAATACTTTATTTTTTGATAAAGTAAACAAAATGTGATTCCGTATAACAAAAAGAATTATTTCAATGATAAAATATCATAGTAATCCAGAAAATTTGTTAATGACATAAAACTTTTCACATTACATTTATTTTTTATATTTATAATATCATTTATTTGAATATTTTATAAATATGGTAATCACTGCATCATCATTGTGTCATAAATGAATTTACTTATTTAATGTCTACAAATTGTAAATAAAATACCATGATGCATGAAATATTTTTATATTTTAAATTACTTTTTATAGTCTAAGATAATACTTATAGAGCCCCATATTAAAATTGTTTCAGTAATACAAGTCATGTTTATGATATTGTTACCTTTACTTAAAATTAAATGTTATAAATGCCTTAATCACACCCAAGTGGATTCCAAATTCCAAATTTCTCTCCTAAGGGCTTTCTTTTTTGGATATTACTCATCCAATAAGGTTAGGAAAAGTGTTAGGGTAATTATATGTTATTATAATATTATTTTTACATTTAATGATCCTATATACTTTTAAGCATGGTAAATAAAATTCAAAATTTACTATTAACCAAAAAATATTTTGGTCCTATTAGACCAAATTGTTTATCATGATTATAACCATGTATGTTGGATTTTTTAAATTCAATTCACATAAGTGGTGAAATTAAATTTAATGTAAATCTTCTAATGGTGCTAGAAGGTGAGTAACAAGACGCTAAAAATATCCAATGAATTTTTATCTCAAATTATATTATAAAACATATTTCAATAAATTAAATTGTAGTAATATATGTATTATTTATATATCATAATTTTGAAATAAATTTCATTTTAAATAATTTTTTAAATGAAATGGTCAGTTTTTATCCACAATGCAATTTTTATCATTATTCATCAAATATTGAATGTTTTCAAATAAAATACAAAATATTTACCCTAAGATAATTTTGATATTACCGATTAAAAAATGAAGTCTATTTTCAAAAATAAAATTTATAAAATCTCAAAATGTATTTAATACTATTCAAGACCTCTTTATAAATGGATATTTTGATAGTTTTGGGTGTGCTCGAACTCAGTGTGGCGTATAACACCTTTTATTGAATTATTTAAAAGGAAGAGTGGAATCTTGAGGTATTACATAATACCCTCCATCAATAAAATTTATCCTCAAAATTTAATCATTGGAATGAAAATTAAGGGTTTGACATTTCAAAATATCTTTGTTGAAATCCCAAATAAAAAATGGATTAATAAGACCTATATTTTAAAATAAATAAGGGGAAGTATGAAGGTTATCCAAAATAACACATACTATGGTTCCATGTAGAAAAACATGTACATAAAAAAATCTAACCATCAAGTTCTCATGAAGGGTGATAGAGAACATGATCAGGAGAAAGTTAACAATACCAAAGCTATAAATATGTAATGCTCTAAGGGACCATTTGATTCATCATAAATAGAACTAATATATAATTGTTCGGTTTGAAGATTCTTTTTATAGTATTGAATAATTAATTTACTTATTATACTTATAACACAAGGAAGCCTACTTAATTGACATGAAGGGTTTTATTCTTTAACTAATTCCTACCACAAACTCATCTTTCTTTTTATAAGATAATAAAATTAAAATATATTCTATTTATCTTATTTTTATAAGGTTAAAAATATAAACATATACCTTTTAAAAAATTAACAATAAGTTATAATAATCAGGGACTTCATGTAGTTCATCTGTAGGAAAAAAACATGTCGCACTTCAGGAGTGGGTTTGATTCACGCAGCCTTGTCCAACGTAACAGGTTGTCATCCGACCTGTAGGTTGTCCTTTTCCTAAAACGATAGTCTTATTAAATTCCAAAAATTATCTTATGAAATTTTTTTACCAGAAACAATATTATCCAATGTTTAACTTAATCCATTCCACCATTAGAGTATTCCAAAACATTTTTGTCCAAACTTTCTCTAAAAGGTCTTTAACTTTTCAAAATCAATTGTAACATCTGATTCTCCAAACAATGTAATGTTGCTCTTATTGTAAAATAATTAATACGTGATTTCCTTTATCATATTAAAAACTTAATGAAAACAAAAAAAATTATAGTAAAAACCTTATATATATATATATATCACATTCTTCTTATAACTAGAATATAATTCTTGAATCCAAAAACACAAATACATTAATTATTCCACATCACCTATAGTAACAACATAATCTTGACCTTGATCCCTTTTCTTCTTCTGAGATATATTTCCTTGACTCTTTGGGAAATAATTTTCATAATGTCCAATATCTTTAAAATTATAAAAATACACAACTTCTTTCTTTCCCTTACAATAACAATCCTGGTGAAATTTTTCTCCACATTGGTAACCAATCCCATTCCTTTTAGGAAAGTACCAGGGTGTCTCTTCCCACAATTATCACATAAGTTAAAACCATTATTTCCTTTTTTTCCTTTATCTGTCTCTTGATCCGTCATTCTCTTCTTCTCTTTCTTTACTTTAATGTCATAAGACTAAGAGAATTACTTTTTTTGTCCTGATAGAAAATTAGATTATATATTTGTATGATGAAAACGATTTTGAGACCAATACCCACTAGAGGAATGGTATTAACCCATCAACGAATTGGAAAATATTACACTGTGGGTTACATTTGTAGTATATTTCATGCATTGATATCCCTATGACGTTATCCCCATAAATTGCAACATTCTCATCCTCTTTTTTCCTTAGACTCATAAATTTCTTTTCCATATCATCTCATTGTTCATAAGAAAAATATTTCTCTAAGAAAAATTCATTATACTACCTCCATTCCATATTTTCTATATCAACATCCTCCTTTGTGTTTTGAATTAATTATCACAATTGATCTGCATTTACTGAGAGATGATAAATTTCCATGACAACCTTTTCCATTTTATTACATCCCAAAACAAGAAATATTTTATCTAAGGAACATATCCATTTCATATATACGAATGGATTTTTATTCCCATTGAATGTTGGAGGCTGATTCCCCATTAAGTGTTCTAACATTAATCCTCCAGGCTATGGATCAGGCTACTCTATGTGGGTAATGATATTATTCATAACCTAGGCATGTTGTCTCAATATGGTTATAAGTTGTTCAGCACCAATTTTATCACCCGATCCACAATCATTATCTTGAAAAGTAGGTAAATCTCTACAGGTATTATGTACATTGATATGATTTCTATATCTTTCACAAGACACCATTTCTAAACAATAGCATACAATAGATTAGGTTATGAATCAAAATTTATAATTTCAAACTAGTAAAATACTTAACATATATAGAAAATTGTATTCATATCCAATCCATAATCATAAATATGGATTCTTTAAGGATATAGTTAATCATAAATCCTACATAATGGTTTTTAAAGAAAATTTTAATTATCCTACAAATATTCCATAGGAGTGTCAAACCAAGTGTGCAGTAAGGCCCATTGTTGTATACCGGGTTACCTTAGGACAAACCTGAAACAGCTTGTCAGAGTTTTCACCCCTAGGTACATCTGTTCCAGAACCACATCCACTTGTAGTATCCAGACAGGGATTTATTTTCTAGGAATTCCCACATAATCACTATTTTACAAGATTATAGGATGCACTTAAATACTTATCCTCAAATTCTATATTAGGTTTATGATCCCTAATCTATGTTTTATATATCCATTTCCAAGGTTGATGATAAACTTCCTCTAATACCAACTTTAATGCCCCAACCCTAGAAGCCCAAAGTTGGTGCATTATTTTAATACATTAGCATGATTATAAGGAATACTATCCTGAAGGACCAATCAGTTTAAGACTCCTAGAAAATGGATTACATACATGAATATCAAATTACAATTCCTAGCATAAAATACAAAATAGATAACCCTTTGAGAATTCCATAATTCCCCAATCTTAACACTATATATCAATCATAAAACACTACTTGGCACCCTTGTAGAATAGAACATATGAGATGGGAGAGCCTAGATGCTCAGAAAAGATAAAAAAAATATAGTGGAAACTATCACAAATAAGCCTACACGTTTAAGGAAAGTTACAAAACAAAAACATAAGACCTTTAAAGAATTATCTTCAACATAATATAGAAATAATAAATCAAATAATTCCATTTAAACATTCAAAGGGATATTCTATTAGTCGAATAATCACATGTAAAATCATAAACTAATCTCATAACGAGGGAATGCATAATGTCGGACATCATAACCACTACTTCAAGGCCTCATTCCAAAACCATACATAAATATTCTATCATGGACATTTACCAAGACACTAGTTTGTCTCATTAGACCTACTGATCCCTCGAGGGGGTATATCAGGACCCACCTATCACTTTCTAATTCCAATGCATTCCTCATATGAAATGTTTGAATCATAACATAAGCATTCATATTGAAACTAGCATATGAAATGTTAATATTTTAACTGTAAACCATGAATTGTATAAAAATAGAACATCCATAGTCAAACATATCTCAAAACCTTTAATAAAATATGGAATCTTGTATCGTAATAAATCAACTTAAAACAAGAATAAAATCCAATAATGAATGTTGACATAGATGAAAAAAATTTAATACATTCATTAAAACTCTTTGATGGAAATGTAATTTTCTACCTTAAATATTTTAAAAGTCGTCAATTTTTAAAATAAAACATTTATTTTGAAATTAACCATGTAATCTTGTAAGTAATGCTTAAAAATGGTAAGGTGACACAATGGTGAAAAATAGTCACTCGTGTCGTATAAGTTAAAAACATTCTATCCTAAATTTGTCGAAGAGGTCAAAAAGTACCACATTTGGAAAATGATAAAAATATTACTTTAAAAACATTTTATAAAAATTAAAACATGGGTAAAATTGAATTTAAACATCCAAGGATAATATTAAAACATTTTATAGAAACATTTTTAGAAACATGGGCATGGTAGTAGATACTTAGTATCAACAAACTCGAATAAAAATGAGATTGTGAAATTAACCCTTACCTTATACATTCCTTTAGTCTAGGATGCGTTATATTCCATTATAATTGTTAGAAAAGGTTATTAAATTATAAAAGTATCATGTCAATATTTATGATATCATATATGATTCATTTATGACTTTGTATTACCTGTTTATTAATAATTTTCAAGTTATAGAAACATTTCAGTTAAAATTCGCTTTCTTTGTCATATATGTTTTGACTAGTTATTTTTGATTTTATTAATTAGATCATAATTTAATTACATAAATAATGTAAAACATGATTTATATGTCATATATATTCTTTATATAAATATATATAATATATAGATAAATAAAATGGAGCACACTGTTCATGAAGACGGGAGGTCGTACGAACACATGAATGCCATTTCGATTTTCATATTGTATTGAATGGAAGTAGGTGAATTAAATATATATATATATATATATATTTTTCCAGTATCAATACTATGTCATATATTTCATACTTATTAATAATATATATTCTTATAATAAGTCTTGTATGTTGAATATGGAAGATGAGTCTCATCGCATCATGGAGACGGTAAGTGGTACGTAAGCACGAGAAAAAATATCATTTTTTAATGGTTAAAAGGTATATAATTGGATGGAATATGAATTTTATAGAAACAATATATTGTTATATTTATTATTTATAACCATTATATTCATCTTTATACCCATATAAATAAATTTTACATGAAAAACAATTTACACCACGGCGTGGAGACGGTAAGCCGTACGTACGCACACATGGTGATATTTTTTTCATAAGATGGGTAAATAGAAGAGTATGGTTGTCCCATAATTATAATAACATAACATCATGTGTAAGGTACTGGAGTTGTTATTTTAGTATTCAAACAACATAGAAAGATGAATTATAAAAATAAATGAACTTTGAAAGAGGTGATAAAACTATAACCTCTTTTTGGGTGTCTCCTTTTGATTTGAATAAAATGACTCTATATAATGTATTTATCCCCAAAGTGTATCCTCTAGGATGATATTATAGATGTTGGGAGAAAAATGGTCAGGATTTGTCTGGGAAAAAGGTTTTTGTAGGTGTGAATTAAAGGGAATGATAAGTGTCCTTTTATAAGAGGGGTGAGGGGCACTTTTGGATTATCATAAAATATTAATTTATTTTCAATTTCTAATAGCTCCGAAGTGATTTAATTCAAGAATAAGATATGTATGGTTTTACATCATCTGATCTAATAGGTTTTAGTCAAGTTTAGGTCACAAATTTATATTATCTTTTAGATTTAACTCTTAGTTAAATAATGTAACTATTACCAAGTCTTGTTGAATTTTTACACTACATGGTTAGTACAGTTAAAAAAATTAAAAGTGATCCTAAGGTGGATAATTTATTAAATTTTTATCACAATAAAATTTATTTTGATAAACATTATATTTTTATTATTTTTATATCATTTAATAAAGTTTTATTTATTTTAAAATCTCATTTATGTCAGTTTTAACACTATTTAATACTTGAATTTTTTGTTAAACTCATAAAATCTTCATTCCTTCAAAAAAAAATCATCAACACAAAGATAAATTGTCATAGGCATCTAGAAAAGTTTACTGACATCAAAATTTCCAAATTAAATTTATTTTAATACATAAAATTTTGTTTGTTATAATATTTCATAAATAAGGTAATCACTACATCATCATTGTGTCATAAATAAATTTATTTATTTGATGCATAAAAACAAAAAATAAATTACCATGATATATGAAATATTTTTATATTTATAATGAATATTTATAGTCTAATATTTTACAAATAGTTCCCTATATTAAAAAATATTTAGTAATAAGAGTCATATTTATGATATTCTTTGCTTTACTTAAAATTAGACATTATAAATGCCTTCATAACACCCAAGTGTCTTCCAAAGGACAAATATATGTGAAAAGGGTATTATTGTTCATCCATTACTCATCCAATATGTTTATGAAAAGTATTAGTGTAATTTTATATTATTATGATATTATTTTTACCTTTAATTACCCGATTTAACTTTAAAAGTGGTAAATAAAATTCAAAAGTTACTATTCAGCAAAAATTATTGTGATCCTATTAGACCACATTTTTTACATTGACTACAACCATTTATTTTATATTTTAGAAATTCAATTAATAGAAGTGCTGAAATTATATTTACTGTTAATCCTATAATGTGGCTAGAATGCGAGTAAAAAGAAGTTTAAAATGTTCAATGATTTTTATATCTAACTCTATTATAAAAAATGATTTCAATAAATTAAAATATACTAATATATGTATTAGGTATATATTTTAAATTTAAAATAAATATAAATTAAAATATTTATTTAAATGAAAAAGTCAGGTTTTATCCACAATGTAGGGTTTTCCATATTCCTAAAAAATTGAATGTTTTCTGAAAAATACCAAATATTTACCCTAAGATAATTTGGGTATTCCCTTTTCAAAAATGAATTCTATTTTGAAAAATAAGATTTATAATATTTCAAAATATGGTTAATAATATTTATAACATCTTTTTAAATGGCTAGTTTGATAGATCATGGTGTCCTCGAACTCGTCATTGCATACAACACACACTATTGTGTTCTTTAAAATGATGTGTACCGTGGAAGCTTGGGGTGTTACACTCATATTTTTTCAGTCACGTGTCAACATCCTAATGCCAAAACACTCTCACTCTGGGTATGGTAACATCACCCCATCATAAGCCACCATCCACTCACACAAGATATAGTCATACAACCTCATCAGAGGCCCCCATCCTCTGACCAATGTTGTGATGAAATTTTTTTTACATTATAAATATAATATTTATCCATGGTTAAAATCCATCAAAAAATCCCTTAGGTTCATCAAACTCAAAAAGTCACTACTTGCACAAATATTCTATAAGTGTGTCCCTTTTCATAATCCCAACTCAACACCCTCTAGGTCACTCGGATTATAAATTTGTACTCAGTCATCACTTTTTCATTTGAAGGAATTAATCACCCAAACGAATATTCTAAGAAGAAATCTCCCTCAACATCAACGGATCCCAAAAATATCACCTTATGTCTAACTAACCCATTAAAAAACACTACCTCAATCTATGATGAAATTTTTGGTTACATTGATTTAATTCCATTCCACCCATATCTACCCTATATGGGTCAATTACATCAATATAGAATCATGAAGTAACATTAATACACTAGAATTAATAATTTCAAGTAAATGAATGAACATGTATGAAAAAACTCACAAAAAAATATATAGTGGTTTAAACATGGTAACTACATACTACCTTGAGCTTTAGGGAGAAGACTCATCAACTCATACCTAAATAATCAATATTAAACACCTTAATCACAATAATAAACCAAAACCCCTCTAAATTGGGGATTTCGAATCAAATAATGGAACACAATGTGTTGGGGAAACATCGATGAAATCGACGATGTTAGACATTACAAATGGGATCCAATTCAATAAACAAAACCAAAAATTGAGAATAAAGGATTATCATAGAGGCCTTGGTAGATCAATGATACCCCTAAAATAGTGGATAGTAAAATGAGCGTTGAGGGATGAGGAAAAAATTATCATGACCCCCCCCCCCCCCTTCCAAGTATAACCCCCTGAGCCAACAATGATGGAATAAGGGAGATTGTGACATCCCGAATCCCACCACCAATAGGCCATAAGTTTTTGGAAATTATTGTGAGTATATCATATATAAAAATGGGAGGAATTACCCTCTAAGATAACATACAAAATAGAGATATAATATAGATACACTGATCAAAACATTCTCATAAATATAAAATAAATCTAATGTACATACATGTAATGTCATACCAGAACATGAAAAACCTTATATATTTCCTAAATAGCCCATGAGAAACCATGATCTGGTAAAATTCATCCAAATATCTAAACTTCTCCTACAAACATATGAAAATATTTTTATATACATAGGGAGAGTGTAAATGGTATACTCAGCATAATCATCCTTAGATCCTATCTTATAAAAGATAAAAAACGAATATTGAAGACCAATAAACAACAAGTGATAATAACACATCATCAAAAAAGTACACTATGTTCCCATCTTAAAATGGTTATATATCACTATGTATCATATATAATAGATATTATATTATACTAATAAAACAACAAGGATACCATGATACCTATTCCAAATTGGTTTGTTGCTCTCCCCTATAATCGCATGTCCTAGTCAATTTCTCTAAAAAATAAGCTGACTGAAAAACACATGAGCTAAGTTTCCCAACAATCCTATCATGCATCACATCATCTCATCATGCCAATAAAATCAATATTTCAAAACCAAGTAGTTTCTAGAAGCCACAATAGATCATATTCAATGTATCACACATCAGGTATTGTACCTCAATCCGTCACATCCCATATGATGAGTATATAGCTTAAGACATCAAAAACAATACATGTCATGCCTATAATAATCCTTTGGATATTATATCTAGAGATACATGTGTGTGAAATAATGAAATACATTACATATCTTAGAAAAAATATATATGAAAACTAACAATCATGTGTATCAATACAAAATACCTTTAAGAGAAGAGTTTTGGGAGAGAGGGGCAGTCAACCGTCTACCCCTTGACAACATTGATGTTGGAGAAAAGTCCCTTCCTAGAGCACAATAGATTTGATCTCTTTACGGAAATGGGTGTGGTATGATATGGTATCATAAAAGGAGACAAAATATAATAAATATCACAAAAGCCATATCAAAAAAAACCTATTCATAGACTCAACTATGACTATCGTCATTCGGACACCCAGCTTCCACTACTCAAGACTACATAACATATAAGCACAAAATAATTTAATAATAATTACATAAAAATCATCCATTCCTTTTTACTCAATAAACATTATGTTAATTAATTAATTTTTCTTTAATTTACCATAAACAATTCATCCAAGGTACATTTCATTAACCAGTAATGTAATGTCTATACCCTCAATGCATAATCCAGCAGAGCCCATGGATTCTCAAGATTATCAAGCGTATTTTCGTTGTAGTTAGAACCAACCCCATGTGTTAAAATATTTATTAATATTTTACATTTTAATATTTCAAGGGACTATTGGAAACATCCTACACTACTATTAATTATATTCATAATTGAGCGCATTTTTCAACCTCAAGAAATTGGTAGTAGAATGTAGATGAACAAGGAACCCATCAATCATTACCTTAAGAAGAAAATAAATAAATTTTCATAATATATTTAATTATATCAAAGAGTAATCCTAGAATCAACTAGTTTCATCGTCCTTATTCCATCCCCAACACATTATTCACATCATCATTTACCTAACCATCACATGCATCAACTTCTACCACAACCTCTCGCCTCCCTAAATATTTCTCATCAACCATCCCATGATCATATCACATCTCATAGAAATGATCATATATATATATATATGAAAAATAGATGCAATAAAAAAACATCAGTATAGAAGAATAAACCTTAAAACATGGAAATTAGCCTTTAAATGAAAATAGGTTCACTTAGCCCCAAACACAAGTCATCCAGCCTTTATTAGAAAACATTCACTCTCAGTCCCAGAAAAGTAAATTTTAAAAAATATTAATTATATTTTTATTTAATTGATCAATTTATCAAAGTTAAATGTCACAAAAACCATATGTAACCAACTATAATTGATTTAACCATGATCCCTGTAATCTTTTCTAGTTTAATAAAATTATGTGAAGAATCATTCTCATTTATCTAGACATTTATTAATAATTATAGGTGTTAAGTATTTAGATTCATTATCAAATTTCAATAACACATTAAAGAACAGGTTTAATTAAACAAGATCCTCAAAACAATTTTATTTCCAAGAAAATACAAGAATATAAGGATTCATTATAAATGACTCCATGTTATTTAACCAACCAAAAAATATTGACTTTATGTTATTTACCAATTAACATCTAAAAAATCATTTAAATATATGGATAACAAACATGATAAATGGAATAACATAGAAGGACACTATCTATAAGATCTATAGAAAAACTTTTATCATCATGAAAAAAAATGATCACTAACAATAAAATAATTTCATTCTTACATCTTGTTCAATATTTCTTTGTTAAATCCCCTACCATACAAAAACATAATCCATGTTCAATTTTTTATTTCACATAAATAAAAAGGAGAAGTAACAAATCCCTTACCTCAAAGATTAAATTTTTAGCACATGATAATTGAACAAGAATTCATATCTCTTATCACCCCTTCTATAAGAAAATTGAGTCCCTCCAACGATTTTGTGCCACAGCTGTTCCAAAAAAAATAAGTGGACCACATAACCCACAAGAACACACCATAGATATTCCAGTCATAGTATGTACAACAACACATTGCAAGGGACCCCCCAATATCGAAATGCACCATGTCATAGAAACCGTTTTCCAAGAAAGGAAACTCCATCGTATCCTACTTACCATGGTGCATATACCCCCCATTTTGGTATAACCACCAAAAAATACTATTCCACAGTCATGAACTCCACACTATATCCACTTCACCACCAAAGATGGCATTATATCACCACTGAACTTCATATTGAAGGTGTTCCTAAAATAGCAGTACCTCAAAATCCCACATCGATAAACCTTAAACTACAAACATTCCCACTAAACTATATAAAAACTACTTATGGGAAAACCAAAATATCCATGATTCAATACACTCTTTATCTCCCCATTTCCTTCTTAAACACATTGGATTCTTTTAAACCTTATCTTGGTGCTTCTAACACCCAAAACACTCAAAATAATGGACTATAAGTATATTTCACATTACAAGAGATACCTTTCAAACCATTTCTTTATTCAAGAATTTGACCTAGAGAGAAATAATGATAATGTGATGCTCAAACAATGACCCCACATAATACTTATAATGAATCTCTCCATAAAAATAATGCATCCCCCTCACTTAGAAGAATCCCAAAAAAATCATTCAATAGAAACAATAACCTCTTAAATACTATATAGGGAAGATACCACTCAAATGAGATTAAGGAAACAATAGGAAACAATGGAGAAAACTATCTTAGAAATGATAAAATTTCAAAAAATATATTAATGAGAAACTTAATAGGATAATATATAATCAAAAAAAACTCGAGGAATTAATTGTTTATCTATTACTCATTTTCTTATGTTCTCTTATTTACACCAGCATTTAACCAAAAGACACAATCTATGCCCCAAAAACTGAACTCTCAGATATTGTAAGATCTATATCACACTAGGATGAACTAACAATGGTGATATATGAGAACAAAGAAGTACCATCTCATTTATATACATAGAGATGAATTTTTTTCCCTAAAATAACACTAGATGTTGTTTATCCTGAGACCAACCATTCTGCGAATAACTACACATAACTCGGTATATCCATATCTCCAACATAGAATACACAAACTAGGACCCCTCTAGCAGTTGTAACAATGATAATTACACAATAATCATAAAAATATAACATATAAAACAATCCTAAACTATATCAATATACATAAATATTATCTCATCCATCACTATCAAGGAATCACCATATTTATGCATGACATCCCAATATAGCTTCTTGATTATTTCATCATTAACATCATTTTCACATTCCATGTGTATAAGAAATAACAGAATTCATAAAATTATAATAATTTCATCATACATTATCACAACATGTTCAAGTCCTAATGGGAAGACATACATCAATATCTTATTACAGGTAAAAAACCAAAAAAAAGCTGTCAATAATGAAATTTCACAAAAAACAATAAGGAAAACATAATTTCTTCCAACTCGAGATCATTCATGGAATAGATACACTCATGAATATATAAATATTGTGACCCATATGTAATATAAAATCACTGTAACATCAGAATGTAGACCAACCTAAGACCTGATGCATTACTAAAAACCTCAAACTGATCTCCCTCCACTAGAAAACAAAGCACTGAAGCACTATCCAACTTCCTCACAATTATTCAAAATATTTATGACACCAATCAGCAAACAATAAAACCTAATTATTCAATAAAAAATCTATCATATGATTCAAATCCAAAGAGAAATTGGTTATAAACTTCTTATAATAGTGTGCAAGACCAATGAAAATCTTCACCTCTACAACTGACTAGAGGGATCACTAAGAAACCACTATTTAGATTTTTAAAGGTTCTCTAGCTATGCCTTTTTGGGACCAGAATTTCCACATGAAATGAATTTCATGAACCTAGAACGCACACATAAATAAATTTCTAAAGATATTTTGATGACAAAGATAAACTAAAATAGAACATATATGCTTTTCATGATCCTCCTCATACATAGTGTACACAAAAATTTCATCGATGAAAACCACCAAGGAACAATATAATAACTCTTTAAACACTATATTTATCAAACCCATAAACATGGATAGTGTTTTTTTCAAACAAATCATTGTCACAATGAACTCATAATTCCCTTGATGATATCAAAAATCTATCTTTAAAAATCCCCATCTTTCACCTAAATTTGAGGATATATGATCTATAAATCATTCTTCATGAAAAAATATACCCCTTTCAACTCATCAAACAAATAATAGATCAGTGGTAGACTATAAAAGTTATTCATTGTCATTAGATCCACATAATGATAATTGTTACAAAAAAAACTAACATATGAATTATTCACCAAAAGAAATGGTGTAAGCTAGGATGACACACTCAGCCAAACAAAAGCATTCTAAAATAGATCATTGATCTTTACTCGTAGATCTCACAACTCAAATGTATTCATCATAAATTGTGACATCAATATAGGATAAATGTGGTATTTTATATCAATTCCAAACATAGACTCATATTATGGTGGTAACACTAAAACATATTAAGTAAAAACATCTAGGAACTCTATAGAAACCATGAGAATCACTATTTGTAGAACCTCTGATGAAGTCAGCATTAGTTAATCCATTATGGAAGAAAAATAAGATACATGTCTATGACACATCTGAGGGACATTTTCACTATGAAACATATAAGTATCCCAATCACCATAACTGTAGACAACCTAAAAACTAAATCAATCCACAATATCCATTAATGAATATACCCATTCCCTTCCAAGGATGATATTTTTTGGTTGTATATGAAAAAATATGTGGTCTTCAAATGAGTGGTGTCTCCCAAGGACTATATAAATGTCACTAGATATGTGATATAGATAAGCTTGATGTGAAACTAGTATAGCCGATTCCATGGTCACTATATGTCTCTCAATATAATTTCTTTTAGAATGATCTAGGATATGTGATATAAAGGACTGTGTAGTTCCTGAATCAACTAAAGAATGCCTACATATAGAAAATAATAAAGGGGTGACTTTAATGATGGTCATCTCTCCTGACACTAGCAACACTAATGCATGGACTTGGCCATGGACTACTCTAAAACCTATATATATCTACCAATGACCACCTCCATGGACTCACATTAATATTTGTGGATGAGGATCATATTGGGGTTGTCCCCATCCCACCACTTCTCCTCTTAGTTGATAACAATATGTGAAATTATACTCTAAAAACCTTATATGAAACAAACTCAATATTGAAACCAAATATGAGACATTTTTATAAACTACATGCGTAGTATGGTTAGGTAATCTCACCACTGATTGCCTAGTCATAAGTATGAAAAACATGAATCAGTTCCCTTCAGAACTATAAAATGACCCTACAACCAAAGTTCTATTACCATTGTTTTGAAAACCTTGTCCACATGAATACAATAGCCATGGTTTCTATAAACTAGGTTAATATAACCCCATATATCCATTTTTATAAGAAACTGTGGTGGTTCGATTATTGAGAACACCCAAAAAAATATGAGATGTTGGCAAGAAAGAGAAACTGTAATAGTTTAGTATAAAATGACCATATCCACTGAAAGCTACATTTTAAATTGTGACCATAACAACATAATTACACGGTTTAAACCATATCCCTATCAACCTATAACAAAAGTATACATTGTGGGTATCACCTATGGCCACAGTTTTAGCTATGGATATAACCACCTGTTTTGATAATTTAAACCATGGAAATATCTACCTAAAGCCACAGTTTAAACCATGGATATATATAACGACCCATACTTTACATACATTGTTAATACTTCAAAATTGAAGCACACTTATTACAACATATGACAAAACCACAAAGGACCGTATAGGTATAGTGTCTTTAGAAACTGGGAAACATAAACAACTGGTTCATAAATCTTCTAAAGTGTCTCCCACTTATTTCATCATATCTAGGGTCCCTTTAAGCATATTCTACTTAATATCCATCTTCCTGACCTGGGGAAAAGAAAACATAAAAGGGTGAGCTCAAATGCTCAGCAAGGGAAAATAAAGGAAATAAAAATCATATCATATCTTTTTGAAAATCAAAACCTGCAAAAGAGATCATAATATCTTAACATGGAACAAATCATAGAAGTGAAAATGAGATCCCCATAATCATAAAATAAAACTTTAAACTTTGTGGCACGCACAAATAATCATGGAAAATCATTTCTTGTTAGTCATGACTCATTGCCAAGACTATCTTAGTGGACAAAGTCCCTTTCTGAATCGAGTAACCCTCGTTTCAGTCCTGTTTCACTGAACCGGTATAACCTACCATTCCAGCCCTGTCTATCTCATGAGATATAAAATCTTTACCCAATGCATTGGAGGGAGATATAGGTCCCACCCATCTTATAATGAATCCTTTCTTATGTGTGCCACATAATCATACATCATCGCATAACCCATGTAATAAAAATGGGATTCTTAAACAACATGACATCATAAAACAATTCATATAAGATAAAGGAATTAATAAAAATGTTTCCATTACAACATAATCAAATCCATGTAATAATAGGGATAAAAACAGAACCCTTTTATTATCTTAGATGGAAAATAATTTTGATAAAATACTTGAACTTCATTCTTGAGGAAAATATCCTTTCTACTTCAAAAACACTTTTCCTTTCTTAACATGTCATACAATTTTAAGATAAAAGAATTTGATTAAAAATAAACTTGAATACTTGTAAAGGAAGCTTCTTGGAAATAATTTTTTTGAAATCCATTCATGCCGTATAAGTTAAAAAAACATTCTTCGTACTTTTGTCAGAAAAGTCAAAAAAGTACCTCGTACGAAAAACGACAAAAGATTCCTTTCATACATATTACTAAAAACTCACCGAAGGGTAAAAATGGATTTAAAAAATTGTAGGTGGATGGAAATAATATTACATATTGATGAAACATGGATGTGGATGATAAAATACACCCCAGTAAATACTTACGAATAAACAATCTCGGATAAAAATGAGATTGTGATATTTCCCTTACCTTAGGTCCGATTTGCTTTGTATGTGTCCGAAGCTCCTTTATAATGGTTTAAATAATGTCATTGACTTATTCCAGAATCATACATATTGATATGATATCATATATGGTCATATTCTTAGCTTCTTATTAGTAATATTTCATTGTTACTTGTTACTCGGGTCTTTATTGCCTTTTGTTCTTATGCGTGTTTTGTCGAATAAATTCTTATTCTTCTTTTAAGGTTATAGATACCTTATATCCAGAATGGTATTAGTGTAACATATATCATATTTATTCATTCAATTCATTTATATAATTACTATGTAATGATGATCATGTAGAACGAGTCGCATCACATCGTGGAGACGGTATTCCGTACGTACGCACGAGTGATGATATCATTCTTATGATCGTGGAATTGTATTGGAGTATATGTATATTATTTCAGTATCAATATTACTTTATAATAATCATAAATAGTTACTCATTACACCATTATACCCATCCTTTTAAGGTGGTGGTGGAAAATAGATTACACCACGGCGTGGAGACGGTATTCCGTACGTACGCACGCGCGGTGATTTAATTTTTCCGTAGGATGGATAGAAGGTGAATTAGGGTTGTTTCATATTTATAATAACATATCAGTATGTAAGTAATACTGAAGTTATTACTTTATCATGAAACAACTAAATAAGAAGAAGTTGAAGAAGAAAGAAATTGAAAAGATCGGTAATGGATATTACCTCTTCTTTGGAATGCCTCTTTGAATCCTCCACATAGGGAACTAAGATTGGTCTTTGAAGAAGAACAGGACCTCTAGGATTATTCTATTGAAGTGTAGAGGAGAAAATGGCAGGGGTTGGAAGAGCTTGAGTTCTCAATTTGGTGTGAGGAGGAGGGGGAGGAGGTGCCCTTTTATAAGGGAGGAGAGGGGCACCTTAGAAATATCTCAAAATATTATTTTATATTAAAGTCAAAATCGGTTTATAATGGTTCCAAAGGGTATTATTTCGAAGCTAAAGTGGGTAAGGGTCGAAATCCTATCAACCAATAGGATTTAGACAAGTTTAGGGTATTATTTTAACCTTATCAATTAGATTTAATTCTAAGTTAATTAATTTAACTTTTACCGTGTCTTTTTGTTTTCTTTCACTATATGGTTAATACACTTACTATAACATGCCAAACGAACCCCAAATTGTTTATTATTAATATATATATCCTTATCTAATTCATTTGGCCGAACCTTAGATTTTTAGGAATAAAATAATAATTACTAATATAATATTTTATTTAAAAACTATTTTGTGTCAATTTTGACACTATTTGATATATGATTTTTCTGAAAGTCATAACAGAATTATATGTTCGAACCAAGTTGATTAAATCAACACTAATATATCATAGTAACCTAGAAAATTTGTGTAATTCATAAAAAGTCTCAAATTACATTTATTTTGGTGTTTATAACATCAATTAT
The DNA here is from genome assembly GCA_963277665.1 of Viscum album. Taxonomy (NCBI): domain Eukaryota; kingdom Viridiplantae; phylum Streptophyta; class Magnoliopsida; order Santalales; family Viscaceae; genus Viscum; species Viscum album. The sequence continues at coordinate 194,243,972 of OY728126.1, forward strand.
GTCAATATTTCATAAATAAGATAATTACTGCATCATCATTGTGTCATAAATAAATTAAATTATTTAATGTCTAAAAATTACAAATAAAATTCCATTATGTAGGAAATCTTTTTAGATTTCTAATGAATATTTATAGTTGAATTTATCTTATGTATATCTCCATATTAAAAATGATTTACTTATTAAACTTTGATTTTAACTATTTTAACCCTTCTTTAAATAAATTAATAATAAATGTCCTAATCTAATCCAAGTGGGCCTAAATGGTCATGTTTTATTCATAACGTTGTTTTTGGTCAAATTACACTTATCCAATAGAATTATGACATGTGTTAGGGTAATAGTAATATCATATTTACCCTTAGTTACCTTATTTACTATTAACCGCGGTAAAAAAAGTAAAAAGTTACTATTCACCAAAAAATTATTTTTATCTCATTGAACCACATTTTACTTACTGATATCAACCGTGTCTGTCGGATTTTTGAAATTCCATTCACAGAAGCGGTAAAATTAAGTTTTATGCAAAATTCAGTTTTTAACCTACCACTTAGTGGTTTCACTATTCATCAAAAATTGAATGTTTTCAGAAAAATATCAAAATTTCACCCTAGGCTAATTTCGATATTCTGAGTCCAAAAATGAAGTCCATTTTGAAAAATAAAATTTATAAAATTTTAAAAAGTGGTTATTACTATTCATAACGGCTAGTTTTAATAATATTTTAATAGCATATCGTTGTTTAGTGAAACTCGGTATTGCGTACGACGCAAGCTATCGAGGAAGGTCGCGATTGCGTGTAAAGCAAGCCAAGCAAGTGTTGTGTAGAAAAAGATTCCTTTGATGATTTATATAACATAAAAGCCTCGGGTGTTACATTCTACCCCCCTTAAAAAGAATTTCGCCCTCGAAATTCGTCACTTTGTAACAAACATATGAGGATACTTCTCCCTCATCATATCCTCAAGCTCCCATGTAGCTTCTTCAAGTTGGTGGTTCCTCCATAAAACTTTCACCAAGCGAGTGGTCTTGTTTCATAGGACTTTTTCACTATGATCCAGAATCTCTATCGGCTGTTCTTCATAAGAAAGATCTTGCTCCAGCGGTACAACATCTGAGCTGAGTACATGTGAAGGATCTGGTATGTACTTTCTCAGGAGAGATACATGGAACACATTGTGAAATTGAGAGAGATTCGGTGGAAGCGCCAATCGGTAAGCTACCTTCCCAACACGATCCAGTATTTTGAAAGGACCGATATATCTAGGGCTCAACTTCCCCATCTTTCCAAATCTCATAACCCTCTTCCAAGGAGATATTCGTAAGAACACTTTATCACCCACTTCAAACTCAAGGTTTTTCTTCGGTTGTCGGCATAACTTTTCTGTCGACTCTGAGCTGCTCTTATGTGTTGTTTAATAGATCTGACTTTTTCTGCCATTTCATCAACGAGATCAGGTCCTAATAGCTTGCTTTCCCCAACTTCATCCCAGCAAGTTGGAGTCCTGCATTTCTTTCCATAGAGAGCTTCATAAGGAGCCATCTGAATACTGGAGTGAAAGCTATTACTATAAGAAAATTCCACCAAAGGTAGGTGTTGATCCCAACCTCCTTTGAAATCCATAGAAAAAGCTCTCAACATATCTTCTAGGGTTTGAATTGTTCTCTCAGACTGACCGTCTGTCTGGGGATGATAAGCAGTGCTGAAACTCAACTCTGTATCTAGAGTATGCTGAAGACTTCGCCAGAACTTTGAGGTAAATCTCAGATCCCGATCAGATATAATAGAAAGTGGTACTCCATGCAATCTTACCACTTCCTTTACATATATCCTGGCAAGCTGATCTAGAGAGAAATCCTCTCTAATAGCAATGAAGTGTGCAGACTTTGTAAGACGATCAACTATGACCCAAATAGCATTATTGCCTTTGGATGTTTTAGGAAGTCCTGTGACAAAGTCCATAGTGATGTTTTCCCATTTCCATTCGGGTATGGGTAATGGTTGTGACATCCCCTTAGACTTCTGTCTCTCAGCTTTAACTTGTTGACAAACCAAGCATCGAGAGACATATTCAGCAACATCTCTTTTCATGCCATCCCACCAGAAGTACTCTTTCAGGTCCCTATACATCTTCGTGCTTCCAGGATGAATGGAGAATGATGAACTATGAGCCTCATCCAGCAGCTCCTTCTTTAATTCGGGGATGGAAGGAACACAAACCCGATTCCGGAACTTTATTATCCCATCACAATCAAGGTTGAATTCAGGAACATTTCTCACCTTCTTTTGTAACTCAACATCTTCTTTCTGTGCCTCTTTAATCTTCACATGTATAGATGGTTGAACATTCATTTGAGAAAGATAAGATTTTTCCCCTTCCATTATAATTCCAAGATCCATCCTTTGTCAATCCATAAATATTGGATCTTTTGTGATCCTCATCATGGATAAACTAGCATGGTCTTGTCGACTTAATGCATCTGCCACCTTGTTTACTTTCCCAGGGTGGTAATGGATTGAGCAGTCATAATCCTTAATCAGCTCCAACCATCTTCTTTGACGCATATTCAGCTCCTTTTGTGTGAAAATATACTTTAAACTTTTATGATCAGTATAAATATCACACCTTTCACCATAAAGGTAATGCATCCAAATCTTAAATGCAAAGATTACCGCAGCCAACTCCAAATCATGTGTTGGGTAATTTTGCTCATGGATTTTCAACTGTCGTGAGGCATAACCTATCACCATATCATTTTTCATAAGAACACACCCCAATCCTTTCTTGGATGCATCACTGTAGATCACAAACCTTTCTCCACTACAAGGCAGTGTGAGCACAGGTGCACTGGATAACCTTCTTTTCAACTCCTTGAAATTCTCTTCACATTCCTCTGTCCAGACAAACCTAACTCCTTTCCGAGTAAACTTGGTGAGTGGATTAGATAATCGTGAAAAATCTTTTTCAAAACGTCGATAATATCCAGCCAAACCAAGAAAACTTCGGATCTCAGTTACTGTTGTTGGTCTCGACCATCTTTCGATAACCTCTGTTTTTGCTGGATCCACAGATATCCCCTCTTTTGAGATTATGTGACCCAAAAATGCAACTTTTTGAAGCCAAAATTCACACTTGGTAAATTTGGCATAAAGCTTCTCCTTTCTCAGGGTCTTCAATATAATTCTCAAGTGATCTTCATGCTCTTCCTTGCTCATTGAATAGACAAGAATATCTTCTATAAAGACTACCACAAATTGATCAAGATAGTCTCTAAAGACTCTATTCATTAGATCCATGAAGATAGTAGGGGAATTAGTAAGACCAAATGGCATCACTATAAATTCATAGTGTCCATACCTTGTACGGAAAGTCGTCTTTGGTATATCCACCCTTTTGACCCTTATTTGATGATACCCTGAACGAAGATCAATCTTGGAAAAGTATTGAGCTCCGCGTAGTTGGTCAAATAAGTCATCAATGCGTGGGAGAGGATATTTGTTCTTGATAGTGATCTTGTTAAGTTCTCGATAATCAATGCAGAGTATCATTGATCCATCTTTCTTCTTAACAAATAGAACAGGTGCTCCCCAAGGTGACGCACTAGGGCGTATGAATCCCTTATCAAGATTCTCTTGGAGTTGCTTCTTCAATTCCTGCAACTCAATTGGGGTCATTCTATAAGGTGTCTTTGAAATAGGCAAAGCACCCGGTATGAGTTCTATTGAAAACTCAACTTCACGATTTGGTGGAAGACCCGGTAATTCCTCCGGAAAGACATCATCAAAATCCCGTACAATGGGCATATTCTTAATCGTGAGTTTCTCACCAACCATTTGAGATAAATAACCTTCATTTAGTGGAATCAAGACCCATAAGATGGAAGGAATTTCCACTGGAAGGTTATTTTCATCCTTGCATTGATATACGATCGTAGATTGATCTGGAATATGAAATGTGACTTCCCTTCTTTGGCAATTGATATGAGCTCCATGTAGAGAAAGCCAATCCATGCCAAGAATCACATCAAATTCTACTAAAGGAAGGATCACAAGATTTGCAGGAAGCACTTTCCCACAAACATCGATCGGAGAAGAATTATAAACTTTTGATGCGACTGTTGTGCCATTAGGTGTTGTCACAGCTAACTCAACATCTAATTGTTGAGGTAATACGGTGATACCCTTAGAAAATTCTTTAGAAATAAAAGAGTGGGTGGATCCAGAATCAAATAAAACATTTGCTACTTTAGAGTGGATGGTAAGTGTACCTTTCACCACTTCGTTATCGTACTCCACATCGCTGATAGAAATTGCATGTGACTTTCCTTTGTCTTTAGCCTTAAGATTTTGTTGACGTCGACCATCATCATCAACCCTTGGATTTGGGCATTGATTGGCATAATTCCCCATCTCCTTGCATTTGAAACATTGAAGTGTAGTAGGTTCATTCTGTGTATCCCTTCCTTTGTTTGCATCATTATACATCTTCTTCCCATTATCGCGGCATTCAAATTCCCGATGACCTTCCTTTCCACATTTAAAACATTTACTTGTCCCTTTAAGACAACTCCCTCCATGTTTCTTTCCACACGTTGAGCATAAGGGAAAGTTCATCTTCTTTTCAGTGTGCTCTTTAGATTTTTCTTTGAATTCCATCTTCCTCTTCTTATCAAACCCATGTGACTGATGGGTTACTCCAATCTCCATCTTGACTTTGAGAGCACATCGAATGATTTCCTCGTAGCTATTGAAGTCCCTTATGGCTAACGCCCTTCAAAGACTTGGTTTTAAGCCACTAAAGAATCGATCGATATTACTCTCAGGTTGGATAATAATACCAGAAGCGTACCTTGCAAGTCTTGTAAAATTTGCTTCATAGGTACCAACAGATTCATCATCCCTTTGCTTCAGTTCAAGAAACTCTTTCTCCATCTTTGTTCGGAGAATACGAGGGAAGTACTTATTGAAAAATAAGTTCTTGAACTCATCCCATTCCATAGACTCAATTTCATCCCTTTGCCTCGTATTCTTAATAAGATTCCACCATTGATCAGCATCTCCTTCCAAACGATACACTGCTAGGATGACTTTATCATGTTCAGAACATTGATGAACTGAAAATATCTTTTCAGTAGTACTAATCCATTGTTCAGCAACTAGTGGATCAGTAGACCCGCTGAAAGAAGGTGGACGCTGCCTCATGAAGGATTCAACAGAATGTTGCTCCTTCCTTTGCTCGTTTGGAAGTCCTGCATGATTCATAGCTTGAGAAAGTTGTGTGAGCATGGCTACAAGATTTTGCATTCCAGCTCCCATATCGTTTGGTTGCTCAGGGGGACAATCATTGCATTTCCCATCGCATTCCGCATTAACACGGTTCCTTCAGGTTCCAGCCATTGACTAAAACCAAGAAGAATAGTGTGAGCAACACTAATTATAATAGGAAAACCACATAATCAGGGATAAAATTTCACACTTAAGGTTTTATCCTAGGGTATTCATGGCCATTTCTAAAACACTAGGATTTTGTTCTATGTTTAGACATATCCTTAGGGTTCTTACTAAGGCTTTCACATCCTAGTTTCCAAAGGTTGACTATACCTTTCCTCTGATACCAACTATAACGACCCATACTTTACATACATTGTTAATACTTCAAAATTGAAGCACACTTATTACAACATATGACAAACCCACAAAGGACCGTATAGGTATAGTGTCTTTAGAAACTGGGAAACATAAACAACTGGTTCATAAATCTTCTACAGTGTCTCCCACTTATTTCATCATATCTAGGGTCCCTTTAAGCATATTCTACTTAATATCCATCTTCCTGACCTGGGGAAAAGAAAACATAAAAGGGTGAGCTCAAATGCTCAGCAAGGGCAAATAAAGGAAATAAAAATCATATCATATCTTTTTGAAAATCAAAACCTGCAAAAGAGATCATAATATCTTAACATGGAACAAATCATAGAAGTGAAAATGAGATCCCCATAATCATAACATAAAACTTTAAACTTTGTGGCATGCACACATAATCATGGAAAATCATTTCTTGTTAGTCATGACTCATTGCCAAGACTATCTTAGTGGACAAAGTCCCTTTCTGAATCGAGTAACCCTCGTTTCAGTCCTGTTTCACTGAACCGGTATAACCTACCATTCCAGCCCTGTCTATCTCATGAGATATAAAATCTTTACCCAATGCATTGGAGGGAGATATAGGTCCCACCCATCTTATAATGAATCATTTCTTATGTGTGCCACATAATCATAAATCATACATCATCGCATAACCCATGTAATAAAAATGGGATTCTTAAACAACATGACATCATAAAACAATTCATATAAGATAAAGGAATTCATAAAAATGTTTCCATTACAACATAATCAAATCCATGTAATAATAGGTATAAAAACAGAACCCTTTTATTATCTTAGATGGAAAATAATTTTGATAAAATACTTGAACTTCATTCTTGAGGAAAATATCCTTTCTACTTCAAAAACACTTTTCCTTTCTTAACATGTCATACAATTTTAAGATAAAAGAATTTGATTAAAAATAAACTTGAATACTTGTAAAGGAAGCTTCTTGGAAATAATTTTTTTGAAATCCATTCATGCCGTATAAGTTAAAAAAACATTCTTCGTACTTTTGTCGGAAAAGTCAAAAAAGTACCTCGTACGAAAAACGACAAAAGATTCCATTCATACATATTACTAAAAACTCACCGAAGGGTAAAAATGGATTTAAAAAATTGTAGGTGGATGGAAATAATATTACATATTGATGAAACATGGATGTGGATGATAAAATACACCCCAGTAAATACTTACGAATAAACAATCTCGGATAAAAATGAGATTGTGATATTTCCCTTACCTTAGGTCCGATTTGCTTTGTATGTGTCCGAAGCTCCTCTATAATGGTTTAAATAATGTCATTGACTTATTCCAGAATCATACATATTGATATGATATCATATATGGTCATATTCTTAGCTTCTTATTAGTAATATTTCATTGTTACTTGTTACTCGGGTCTTTATTGCCTTTTGTTCTTATGCCTGTTTTGTCGAATAAATTCTTATTCTTCTTTTAAGGTTATAGATAACTTATATCCAGAATGGTATTAGTGTAACATATATCATATTTATTCATTCAATTCATTTATATAATTACTATGTAATGATGATCATGTAGAACGAGTCGCATCACATCGTGGAGACGGTATTCCGTACGTACGCACGACTGATGATATCATTCCTATGATCGTGGAATTGTATTGGAGTATATGTATATTATTTCATTATCAATATTACTTTATAATAATCATAAATAGTTACTAATTACACCATTATACCCATCCTTGTAAGGTGGTGGTGGAAAATAGATTACACCACGGCGTGGAGACGGTATTCCGTACGTACGCACGCGCGGTGATTTCATTTTTCCGTAGGATGGATAGAAAGTGAATTAGGGTTGTTTCATATTTATAATAACATATCAGTATGTAAGTAATACTGATGTTATTACTTTATCATGAAACAACTAAATAATAAGAAGTTGAAGAAGAAAGAAATTGAAAAGATCGGTAATGGATATTACCTCTTCTTTGGAACGCCTCTTTGAATCCTCCACTTAGGGAACTAAGATTGGTCTTTGAAGAAGACCAGGACCTCTAGGATTATTCTGGGGAAGTGGAGAGGAGAAAATGGCAGGGGTTTTCAGAGCTTGAGTGCTCAATTTGGTGTGATGAGGAGGGGGAGGAGGTGCCCTTTTATAAGGGAGGAGAGGGGCACCTTAGGAATATCTCAAAATATTATTTTATATTAAAGTCAAAATCGGTTTATAATGGTTCCAAAGGGTCTTATTTTGAAGCTAAAGTGGGGAAGGGTCGAAATACTATCAACCAATAGGATTTAGACAAGTTTAGGGTATTATTGTAACCTTATCAATTAGATTTAATTCTAAGTTAATTAATTTAACTTTTACCGTGTCTTTTTGTCTTCTTTCACTATATGGTTAATACACTTAATATAACATACCAAACGAACCCCAAATTGTTTATTATTACTATATATATCCTTATCTAAGTCATTTGGCCTAACCTTAGATTTTTAGGAATAAAATAACAATTAATAATATAATATTTGATTTAAAAACTATTTTGTGTCAATTTTGACACTATTTGATATATGATTTTTCTGAAAGTCGTAACAGAATTATATGTTCGAACCAAGTTGATTAAATCAACACTAATATATCATAGTAACCTATAAAATTTGTGTAATTCATAAAAAGTCTCAAATTACATTTATTTTGGTGTTTATAACATCAATTATGTCAATATTTCATAAATAAGATAATTACTGTATCATCATTGTGTCATAAATAAATTAAATAATTTAATGTCTAAAAATTACAAATAAAATACCATTATGTAGGAAATCTTTTTATCTTTCTAATGAATATTTATAGTTGAATTTATCTTATGTATAACCCCATATTAAAAATTATTTACTTATTAAACTTTGATTTTAACTATTTTAACCCTTCTTTAAATAAATTAATAATAAATGTCCTAATCTAATCCATGTGGGCCTAAATGGTCATATTTTATTCATAAGGTTGTTTTTGGTCGAATTACACTTATCCAATAGAATTAGGACATGTGTTAGGGTAATAGTAATATCATATTTACCCTTTGTTACCTTATTTACTATTAACCGCGGTAAAAAAAGTAAAAAGTTACTATTCACCAAAAAATTATTTTTATCTCATTGAACCACATTTTACTTACTGATATCAACCGTGTCTGTCGGATATTTGAAATTCCATTCACAGAAGCGGTAAAATTAATTTTTATGCAAAATTCAGTTTTTAACCTACCACTTAGTGGTTTCACTATTCATCAAAAATTGAAAGTTTTCAGAAAAATATCAAAATTTCACCCTAGGCTAATTTCGATATTCTGAGTCCAAAAATGAAGTCCATTTTGAAAAATAAAATTTATAAAATTTTAAAAAGTGGTTATTTCTATTCATAACGGCTAGTTTTAATAATATTTTAACAGCATATCGTTGTTTAGTGAAACTCGGTATTGCGTACGACGCAAGCTATCGAGGAAGGTCGCGATTGCGTGTAAAGCAAGCCAAGCAAGTGTTGTGTAGAAAAATATTCCTTTGATGATTTATATAACATAAAAGCCTCGGGTGTTACAATATATCCACCTATTATAATATTTTAAACTATGGCTATAGACACCTAAATCCATTCTTTAAAATGAGGATATAGGTTATAGTGACCTAAGGACATAGTTTTAAATTGCGGCAATAGGTTGATATATCCATGGTTTAAAACTGTGGCTATAGGTTTTTTAATTTATAAATGATTAATAATTATAATTATATATAATTATATACAATCATATATAATTATATATACATTTATATGTATATATAAATATAGATATATATATATAATAGAGTTCATCCAAATGGTAAAGTGCTGGTAAGATTTTATTAGAGGTCAGAGGATCAAACCACACAGTAAGAGTTTGTTTTTTTAAAGAAACTTCCATATATTCAAACAATATTCATAGCCACCTAAGGGAATGGTTTGAAACCGTAGCCACAAACACCTAAGGAAAAAGCATAAACCAAGGCCATAACCAATTAAATCCATGGTTTAAACTATGGCCATAGCCACCTATTTACATGGTTTAAGTCATAACTGTAGTTACCTAAGACCACATTATAAATTTTAGGTATACATGAGACCCTATTAAAATGTCTATAGTAGCATAAATTCATGTAAACCATGGAAATAGGATATATCCATTTCTTTTCAGTCTAATTCCATGGTTTTAAACTATATAAATAGGTCGATTTGTTAGTTGTTCTTTTAAAAATACCATATATATTCTACTAATGGAGAAACAAGATAATGAGGTATGGGACATAAACCCAACTACTGAATGATCTCATTTCATGGAAACGGGGATCCCCAAACCAAAAATATTTTTCAGGATATGTCTTGGTGAATTCCTCTAATGATGACCTAATTTTTGCCAGAATCCTCCCAACCACCTCTACTCTTTTCAATACTGATAGTTTTTTCTGAAATCTAAAAAATAGTGTCCTATTACTAGATATCTACATTAGAATAATCCTCAAAATTCCTCACCATGTACTTCTGATATAAAAATAAACCTAATGAATATCATAGGAGGATTCTAAAACCGATCTCTAACTCCCACATGCTAGAACTCCCCAATCAAAGGGTAAGTATCTCTTGCAGACTATCCACCATAATAGTTAAATAAATATGTGCTTGTGGAAATCAGCCCCTTAATTTCTCCCTTGAGACCACCAAATAATCATGAACCCAATGAATAAGATAAACTAATACCTCACTTTTTCATGCAGTATTTACATTATCAATGAAAGCAAGAGGTACTTTTGAGACCAAATCTAAATGAAATATATCTCAAACTGGTCCAAAAATTCATCTATTGTTTAGTCTTGAAAATATACCTAATTCACATAAAGATTTTGGAACTAGACCATTCATATTACCATCCTCTTTGTTTCACCAACATCATCCTCTAATTTTAGGAATCCTTTTGCACATCCCACTAAACATCATCTGGGTGAACCATGTGAAGGAATCATCCTGGGTAATAAATTTAATACATTTAGTATTTTACATAATCTCATGATCTACCCATTTCAAAAATAGGTGAAAATAATTCTTAATATGAATCAAGCTGGTTGGGGTGGGATGGGTTAAGCCCATGTGGGATTGGACCTGTGTGGGATTAAACAAACAAAAATAGTAATGTCTAATGGGTGGATTTATCCAACCCAACTTTTTCAATAGTGATTACGGGATACCCACAAGAAAGCTAGATTATTTATTTCTAAATGTTTTATAAAAAATTCATACATTCCATTGTGAAATTCTCAAATAAGTATAATTCATATTATTAATAAATAAAAATATTAGATGAAGGTTATAATATTTTTTGGATTTTAAATTCAATAATGATAACTGTTAAATATATTTATATATATATGATAAAAATGTAATATAATTATTTGTATCCCAATACTACTAGCCCTTGGTGGGATGAAGGTTTCGATGAGGGGACTCTTATGTGAAATATGGGACAAGGGGTGAGACAATCGCACCCCTTCTTCGAGTAACCTTAATACCTTAAACCCATGATAGTATTTATAGAGGAACCTATGGTCCTTAAGAAATTATAATTGATGGAATCCATGATATGGAGGAGATAGTGGGAGAAGTGGCAGAACATGATATCATATGGGTTTGAGTGAGGGAAAAAGAAGGTGAAACAATCACCATAGAAGAAGATTTCAATGGGGAATCCCTTGTCGTTGGTGCCTAGTATGTAGAAAAAAATATAGAGGTTGTGAGATGGGTCAAATGTAAAGTATGATTTCATGATGTTTTTCACGGTGTGTGGATAAGGGTTTGGAGGAAATTTGACATATATGAATTTTTCTACGATGCAGTTGATAGTTGCCTCATAACAATGGGTGGAAATGGTGATGGAAGAGAAAATTGAGATGAAAATCATAGTTATAAATGGGAATGTATTTTTTCCCCATTCATCTTTACCATTTGAAGAAAATGAAAATGGGAAGATAATACCCAATATGATTTCAAATCCAACGAGCATACTATGGGGACACCTTTGAAATATTTTTGGGTCTTCTCTTTCCACGCAGTGTCCTAGGGGTCTCTTATTTGGTAGAAAGATATAAATTTCTATTAAATTTGGAATTTCCTGAGATGTTATGTCTTCTTATGTGATACATTGTCACATCTAATCAATTTTGATCCCTCTTATCAGGCATCCCTTTTCAATTAGGTGTGACATACCAGAAATCTTCTTCACCATACTCATTTTTATTTGTACGGATCAATAGCCTATAGTATAAAAAATATAATTTTAAATTATTAAGGATATGGGAAAACACCCATCCATGTGGGGTTAACCCACCTTGTCCCAGAACCACACATGTTCAACCCACTAAGCCTATGTTTTAAATGGTCAGAATCTTTATGCCCCCTAACCCCACCGAAAGCCTGATTACCCCATGTGCCTAAAATATATTTTCACTACTACAAAGAAGAATTATTCATAATCCAATCCTAGGTTTCTACCACACAACCATTAAAATTTTATAGGTTACTCATTTAAGGTAATTTTAGGTGAATTAGATCAAATAGAGGCCTAAATAAATCTATATCCACTTGTCTCCTTAGAGTGGGCTGACATTTTGAGCCAGATCCTTTGATGTTTTATGAAATTTGATATCTCATGGACTAAAATGTTGAAGAAGTCAAATAAATATTGTATAGATTAATATTAAAACTAATCCTCTCTATTTTCAAAATTCACTACAATGGTGGAACTATAATTCTAGGAATTATGAAGATCTACAAACATCATAACCCTAGACCAAAATCCCATATTTCTATAAATTGTGACTCAATATTTCTTGGGGGATCATCAATTAATTAAGATATATACTTCAAGATCGTGGGGTGATATTTCACCTAAATAATTCCATGAAACCAAAAACAACTTTGGGAATTTATTTTTTCTTTTAAGGTGTTAATTAAAATTAAGATCACATTCTGATATTCCAAAGATCCTCGTATTAATATTATAGAATCTTGAATCCCAAGATTTAGATATCTTCAATTTATATTGGATGACTATATTAATGTATCCCATTCCAATTAAAATGATCATCCATGTTTTGATCATATATCCAATAAATTTCTAGCTTAAATTCCTCCACTATCAAGCGGTTTTAACCCACACTAAGAATGATCCCTCTAATCAGTGAAAACCAACTTCAGTTCAGCCTTTAATTTAGAGCTTATTAATCAATTATGATAGAAAATTTCCCATATATAGTGACTCAAGCATAAAATACATAGATATTGTATAATTTTAGATGAAGTTTCAACACATTAAAAAATTACATTCCCATGGACCATAATGGTTCCATGTATTTACAAACATGGAATCCAATCTTCTAACATAGTGAATGATATTCAAAGTTTCTCACAGTGATCATCCCATTTAGTACTCCTGATAGGCATATCCTACCTAAATATTTCTTCTTAATGTTTGGAAGGAAACATAATTAAGGTTGATATTATATGATCTATAAGGGTAAACATACTATTTATAAATATTTTATCATATCAAACCATAAGATAAGAATAGGGGTATGTGATTATGAATCAAATATTTTAATGTTCATAAACATCCTATCATAAATCTTAAACATGGTTCACTGAATAAATCATTATTATTTTAGAAAACACGGTCCATATGTCTGAGGACACATAAATAATCAATCATGAACAATAATCACATGTTGGAAAAGTGTAGAACCATTAAAAATATATAAAATTATTTCCCATGAAAAGGTTAACTACCAATACCACGAACATAGTGGATAAAAACATACTATTTTCCCAGTGTGTATCAATAAGATAATGTTTCCCATTTTGGATAAGGATGCACCCATTTCCCATTGTGGATTAGGATGCACCCATTTCCCATTATAGATCCAAAAATACCTATATTCCCATTTTGGATCAAACCTGTTTAATTTTTTACCATTTTCTTATATAATGCGATATAAGTATTTACCCAATGCATTATAGGTATATATAGGTCCAACCAATCACATAATAATCATTCATATGTCTGGAATAATATCATATAATATTCATCGTATAATAACCCATGAATAAAAGGGATATTATAAATATTTTATAATATCATAACCTGTGGAAACGAGACAAGTTTCATAATCATTTCATCATAGAAAGACCCAAAAAAGAAGTGTGTTTCATAATTTTATAACATGTGGAACCAAAATGGGTTTCATAAACAATATGTCATCTTAAACATAAACCATTCAATGAAATTATTAAAAATGGTGTCATTGGATCCTATAACCAGTAAAGAATAAACTAATTCCATGGATTTCATCTTAGATTGAGGAGTATTTTGAAATTTCCCTTGTATCATTTATTTAATTAAATAACCATTCTTTTAAAAAAATTGAAAACCAAAAACATTTCCAAAATCATATTATTTGAAATCTTCATTGAGAACATATAAAGTATGTTTTAAAATCATTTAAAACATTTATTAAAAATAATTTTTTAAAACCAAAATCCCTTTTGAAAATCGATTTCGTTTCGAACAATTATTCAATATAATGGAATCCTTAAAAACCATGATAAAAATATTTGCTTGAATAAAATACAATTCACTATTTGAGATACAGATTTTATGACATAAAAATATTTGAAAACTATTTTCATGGAAAATAACCTTGAATAAATATAAAAGATGCTTTGAAAATCATTTAAACACTTTTTAGAATATAAAGTAGTTGTTAAATAATTGAACTTTAAAATGAACATAAAAGATAATTTAATGCATTTTTTGAAACATGTTTATAATTCATGTTTTTGGAATAAAACATATTTATGGGAAGAGTGAAATAAGGACATATTTTCTTAAAAACGCATTCTTTAATATTTTATGTTCCAATGTGTAGAGAAATAGTACCATTAAATGGATATATCAGGAATTTATAGGATAAGATAATTAATTATAAATATTGAGAAATTAATCATATGATTTCATCAATTAAGGAATAACATTGAACAATTCTAATAAACTATGTGATTGTACTGATAAACCATTACCAACTTAGATTTATTGAATAATAATCCTTGTAATGACCCAAACATTTATTAATGAAAATTCCTCTTAATCTAATTATATTTTTTGTCATGTAAAATGGTTATATAAATTATGAAATTACATGGTTTTTTGTTTTTGGATTTCAAAATACCATTAATAATTATTATTGTTGCTAATATAGCTGTTGAATAGTGATGACATGATTAGTATAAATATGGGGCTTTAACAAATATTATTTACTCAGAAAATGGAAGCGATGGCCTCATCTAGTAGAATTTCTCCATATGAAGCCCATTTATATTAGCTAGGAAATGAGGTAGAATCGCTCGGATTTTCTCTTGACCAATCCCAAGCTGAGCTTCAACATGTAACCTTGAATGGAACCGCCTACAGGAGAAGCGTAAGTTGATAGAGAGTATCACTCGAGCAATGTTAATTGATCCACCCCAAGAGTCTATCACCATCACACAACTTACCGTTATATATTATATGGGTGTTTTAAGGGTTTATGTAACAATACCCTAGAACTGTGATTATGTGCATTATTTTTTATAGATAATATACATTCATTTTATTATTGTTACATTGTAAATAGTTTTTAAAGCAGAAAGAGTATTTTTAGTTAATATTCAATTAAGATAGCTATTTTGATTAATTAATGGATTTTTTAATTGAATAATATTTTTATAAAATATTAGTAAGAAATTACTTTTTATTAAAGATAAATTCATGTATAATGTTTATTAATACAATTGTGATTTTTATTATGGTTTGAAATACATTTTTGTTAAAACCCATAAATTTTTTATAAATGCATGTTTTTATTTTTAAAGTAAAATTTCACATATTTAGTAAATTATTTAAGTAAAATTAATATTATTTTTGGAATCATGATGTTGAAATTATCCAATGGTGAATTTTTCATAATTTTTTGAGACATTCGATTTTTTGGGCAAAAATTAAATAGCATTTAAATATATAATGTGTTTTATGACATCATAATGACAAAATAGTGATGTAAAAAATACTATAAATGGAATTTTAGGCCTATATATGTTTTACCTTTAAAATAATGTGATTTTAGGTTTGTTTGATTTATTTTACAAATCTTTAGTAGACCCTCCAAGACTTATAACTCATTTTGACGTTTTAAAATGATTTCCTTGAGAGTGTGACTCACCTCCACATAAAGAAGCCTAATATTTTAAGAATTTCGGCCATTTTCTTTATAAAATATATTTTTTAATTCCCCTTTGGAAAAAATAAGGGGAAAACCATGGGATGCTTTTTGTTTTTTTAGTTTAATGTTTTGTGTCCAGAACCTAAATAATAAAAAACTCCCTCCATTTTCCTATATATTCCCACCCAAGCTCCCACTTTCTCTTCTCTAAAAGACTTTGGAGCTCAAAACCCCACTAAAATACTCTCTTTATAATCCTACCATGGTGTCCCAATATCCCAAAAATCCTCTCTCAATCCCCCCCTCCCCCCCAATGTTTTGGTGTCATGCTTCTAAGTGAAGGATTTCTTCCTTTCTCATTTTTTAAAAATTTCATTATGTTTCTATGCCCTTCTATTTTCAATTAAAAATGTTGGGGTATGATTTATAACCTCCCCCATACTTGTATATTTATGGGTTAATGATGAGACACCCATTTATCCCTCATTATTTCCTCCCATGTACACTCGTTACAATGCCAAAATTCCGTAAAGAATTTCTCTCTCCTCATTTACATTCAGGCAGTTATTTTGTATTAGGAATCTAAATTCCATTACATATATTGGTACATATATCTATATTAACATATTAATTTATATTTCATGTACATATTATGATACATCCCTTTATCTCTCATTAACCATTTTTATGAATTCTTATGTCGCGATGTTATGCTGATGAAATTGCAATTTGGTTTTCCAAGCCGAAGTCAGTGTGTAGGGAATTCCATGACAATTTCTCTATCAAGAGTATTCACCTTTATACAAATTTACTTATTGATTATATAGTTTCATGTATTAATTCCATATTACTTTATCATATAATAAATGTTTTTGTTTAATTAATTCATGTTTTATGATCCTTGTGGTACAGTTATGCATGAAATGAAAAGTTTACGAATGGTATGCCATGATAGTGCTCCAATGCATTGGATAAATATTAGTATCATTATAAGTCAAGATCAATGAGGTTTTACACATGATAATTCAACTAAAATGAGGGTTTACTCATTATCCATGTGTAATGGGCCTTGGATGATGCTAATATAATGTTAAATGTTGTTTCAACGTTTCTATGTTGTGATACTCATGTTATATCATGCCTTTATTTTCATGTTTCAATTGCACTAAATTGATATGCCTATTTCCTAAAATTTACTATATTATTCATGTTGTGAATTCTTTACCCCCTTACTGGGCTTTATAGCTCACCCTTTTATTATCCATGCCCTCAAGTTATCCCATGAAATGTTTTGTACAAAAGAATGATGTGGTCATGTAAAATAATTTTTCAATAAGAAGATGTGTTTTATGTTTAATTTTATTATTTAATGTTCCGAAGAGCCAAAGCTACTAGACCTCTCGATATTCTATGTTATATTAAGTGAATATTTTATGTAATAAATCATGTTTTCCTCTGTAATAAATAGTAGGGTTTTTATAATCCCCATAAATGAATAACATCACATCAAGATAAAAATATCATGAAAATAAGGTTATTAATGATATAACATGTCAAAGGGGTAGTATATACACCTCATAAAAGAGTATAGGTGCATAACATAACATGTGTCTAAAAAAGTAAAACTGATACAACATTCCCTTACTTATTTGGTAATGCTTTAACCATGAACCCCATGCAAGAGAGATAAAAAATAAATATATAAATATTAATAAATTTTAAGATAATAATCATAAAATAAATTCATCATATGTATATATCACAATGAATGAATACGTGGTGAACATGGCTTCTGTCTCACATAAAATGAAAGTGCTATGAAAATCCCTTACAACATGAGTAACATTGGAATTGTTCAATCTGGGTAGTAATAACAACAATCAAATCATTATATATAATGAAAAAATTAAATTCATGATATAAATTTTCGTTGGGTAGTACATAAAACACACAAAATAAATGAGTGTGGAATATTGAATAAGTCTCATGGAAATTAATGTGATACTAGAAATCACATTACCTTAAGTCTTAACTTCAATCATATACATTAAAACCACATGTTTAATGAATATTATTTTATTATAAAATGACCACATATCCATATTAATATATAAAATAACATATATTATCTTATAATGAATTTACATTACTCATTTTTAATAATTTTATGTTAAAGTAACATTTCAGGTAATAATCGCTTTGTTTTTTGTATACATTCTGACTTGTAATTTGCTTCCTCTTAAATTTATCATGATTTTATAATTTCTTGAATTTTAAAACTGATTATAATATCATATATATTAATTATATATGTATTTATAATAATCAATAAAATATATAAATAGGAAATTAAAAACACCATTCATGGAGATGGTAGGTCATACAAACGCATGGACGATGATTCCATTTTCATTCTCTATTGAATGAAAGAAGAGTAAATGATATATATATACTATCATTAATGTAGAATTTTAATTTTTTATATATTAAATAATTTTTTTAAACGCTTTCCTAATAAATTCCATGTAAAGTGTGAATGGATCACATCAATCCACAAGGTGGTAGTCTGATATACACATGAACGACACTATAGTATCCCCAAAAAATAGAATGAATGATCGTATGTGTTATATAATAATTAAATTATTATAAATAAAATTATAATATATTACTAATCATATATAAACTACAAATCAATCATTTTTTCCCTAACCCTGAAAGGTTGTAATGGAAGAACAAATGACATCGTTAAATGAGGTGGTAGTCAACCGCACACACAAACTATAATTTTGTATCCCATTTAATTGAAGTTGGTGAAGGTGTAGGTAATACCCTTAACATAACCAAATACGTATATATTTAATGTATATTGGTTATTATATAATCATTATATAATTATAATTTAACTGGTTTGAGATGGAAAAAAAATGCATGTTGATGAATGTTACCTCTTCTCCGGTTAACTCCTTTTGGTTTCCACTAATGGACTTACATTGTTTTATTTCATCCCAAATTGAGCATTATAGGTTTATAAGAGGATATTTAAGAAGTTAATTAGGATGGTTTTGTATTATTCAAATGTACTTAGAATTGAGAACAAGTGAGGTCGTGAGTTCCCTTTTATAGTGGAGGACTTTCATTCTTGAAAATACCAAAACGAAAACACTACTAAGAGGTATTAATTAAATCGTGTTAATCAAATAAAAAATGGGTTTATATAAAATAGAGGATATGGTATTAATATTTTCATAATATTGTGTTTTTATATATGTTTATTTAATTTCTCCACTTATGTTGATGTTTAGTCCCATAGTATACTCATTTTTCTCTCAATCACCGTGATAAATTTTAACTATTATCTGTAATAATTTTAATCAAAAATTATGTATGGATTTTTATTGAATTTAAATAATGATGATTAAAAAACATTGAATCCATTTTTCTAAATTCCAATAACATAAGTGGCCAGTATTAATTTAAAATTAATCCAGTGTATAGGATGAGACAACAAGTTTTCAAAATGAAAAAGATCAAAAGTTTACTAATTTTATATATCGAAATTCAACATAAAAAATAGTAAAATTTAAACTATTTGATTAATATAATTACTTTATATTTAATATAACAATAATACAAATTAGAAATATTATTTATCATTATGAATTATTTAGATTAAAATTCAGCTTTCAATTAAAATTCAACATTTTTCACTATTCGTCAAAAAATAAAATATCTCAGAAAAATACAATAAATTAAACCTAAGATATTTTTGAAGTTAAACATTCAAAAACACATTTATTTTTTCAAAAAAAAATTATAAATGATTCAAAATTATGTTTTAAAATAACTGCACAATTAAAGAGTGGTAAAACTGTCTTTTAAAAAATACATCATTTTATGTCTAAAATTGGATTTATTATTATCTATTTTCCGAAAAAATGAATATCATGAAATTTAAATAGTTTATTAAATATATAACTTATATATTTCATTAAAAATAATTTAAAAGTTTGTCAGTTTAGTTTTTTGAGATAAAACATTTTTTTCCAAGGAAATACAATTTTTCATAAAACGAATTTTTTATTTTCAAATAGTTCTTAATTTCATTTATAACTAATTGGTAAAACAATAATTTATAATATATGAAAAAATTTTAAGCCATATTTTAATTATTTAGTTATTCTTATTCACAACTTTAATTTCAATGGCTAGGTTATAACTATAATATTATTTTAATAATATAAATAGTATATTGTAGTTTGATACACATAGTATTGCTTGTAACACAAGTTATAAAATGAACTCAGAATTTTGTGCAACATAAGAAACATATAGTTATGTGTATAATGAATACTAATATAAGTTTGGTTTATAATGCATCCTTAACTTGGTGTTGCGTATGAAGAAAGAGTAAATTTTTGTAGCATACGATGAATTCTATCAAATAAGAAGTGTGATATTCAGATCATGGATAAAATTATCTATTTGTGTTTCTTAGATTTCGGTGGATCATGGGATACAAATCTGGTATTGGTTCAGTTTTCATAGAAAAATAGTTATCTATCATACATAATAATGGAACTTTTAGAGGCTTTTTTTAGTGACCCATAATAATCACCTATTTGTTGGAAAACATTGGCAATGCTATTATGGTGGGACTGAGTCTCATTCAGAATACGTTAGAGATGATTATGAATATATTTCATTGTTTAGTTATAGTGCAGAGTCTGTAGAAGTAGTATACAGATCATAAACACCATCCTTTTTATTTTTCTATTGGTGATCTTGTTTTCTTGAATGTTACTCCTCAGTTGGGTCATCATGTGTTTGGAGAATAGGTAATGTTGGCTCCAAGATATGTTGTTTCGATTGAGGTCACTAAGTAACTGAGAAAGGTTTCATATTTGTTTTCAATTATCATTTAATTGAAAGAAATCCATGATTTTTTCCAAATATCATAGGCCTGGAAGTAACATCTAGATCCCTTACAATTATTTAGTTTGGTTGAAATAAATTTGTATCCATATGTTTCAGTTGTGGAGAAGCTAGTGAAGATAATTTAATCTCATGTTATTTTCTAGCTTGGGAAGTAGATTTTGTTGGTCATCGTGTTATGGGGGATGAGTCAAATTATTATAAGACATGGGTGAAATATTTTTGGATGAGGGAAAGTTTACTTACCTCTTTTATGGACATTATTCTTCCATATGACATCAAGGGGATGAAAAGTCTAATTATGAGGAGTTTGTAACTTCTTGTTACCCACTATAATGTATTTATCCTCTATCTTGTCATTTTTCCCTTTATTTGAATACAGTTTGGGACTCCTAATAATTGAGAGAATTTTCTATTAAAAATTATCTAATGTTCAAGGATCTTCATTTTATTTGAATTAATAGATACCATGATTAAATGTGTTAAATACCTTATGGGATTCATCCCGAGTTCAAATAATACTTGAGTTGGATTGGATTTTTTAGGAGAAACTGCGCTTTTTGATTCATCTAAGAGCAATAAATTCAATATTGTGTTTATATATGTTTTTTATTGGTCACCTATCATATGTTGTGAGTCTGGTGTTGATCAAGGAAATATTACATTCCATGAGATGTTTAAACACTGTATAAAATGGATACAAGTCATTTATTGGGAGTTGTTCGTATTTCATGAATTAGTAAAACTAAATTAGAGTTTATATTTATTGAAAATATAAAACAATATTTAATGGTAAAAATCCATATTTTTTACCTAAGGCCATGGGTTTTTTAGTGCATTTGTGTTTCATGTATTAAATGATGTGAAAAATGATTACATGCCATGAAATCCTCTCATTTAGTTTTTTATGGTGGTTCAGGACAAGATTTTATTTCATTTAGTAATATGATTATTCCCTCTTGAACTGGGATATCTCATTGGAAATTTCGGAGACCACCTCTACATATAGATCTCTTCATTCAGTGACTGGTATTTGTTTCAATCTGGGTGATTTTATTTTGGTGATTAATCCTTCTAATTATTTATTTTCATTGACCAATGTAGAATTGTTTCCTTATGTTTATAGATTCATTTTTCTATGGTGTAGATTCTTCTTGATCCTTATTTGTTTTCTCATGTAATCTTCTTTCAAAGGTTGACCCTTCTTTTGGGTGTGTTTTGATGAGATACTTTCATATGGTGAGTGTTTATTGTCTCCTACACTAACTGTTTTGATCATTGAATCAATTATGAGAAGTGGTGGTTGATTCTAGGGACTCTATTTCTATCTTTATATTCTTCCAGGTTGGTGGGTCTCATTTTGGGTGTGTGTCTCCCAAGTTTGAAGTAAATTATTCCAATCCCAGCATATGATGGACTAATTTTATATATCTGGTTTTATTAAAGATCTTATAAATGAATTTGATAGATTTATTTGTGTGTGTGGAAATGGGTTTTTAAGAAAATATGGTTTTCCCCTTACCTTTTTTATAAGAATTTTTTTTTCTCAACGCATTGTGAAATGAATTTCTAGAATCATTTTCAAAGAATTGTTTCATGGAAATGGTTTCATAAATGTTGCACATTGGATGCCTTGGGTACTTATATGGATGGTTTAGCTTATGGACATCATCCATGTATTATTGGGGGGTTTACTCTTGGATTTTTTCTTTTTTCTCTATGCATCTTATTCTAGGTAATTGATACGAAACGTTTTGTGGGATTTACTCATGGGGTGTTTCTATACTCCTTATGCCTTTGTTTTAAGAATGTGAGTTTATGTTAGTCCTTGATTATGGTACAAGTGGTCTCCTCACCTGACCTATAGATATCTCTGGTGTGATGTTACATGTTATTTGGTTAGATATTTATTAGATGTGATATGATAAGTGATATGTTATTTTCTTTAATATTATTTAATGCATCAGGTAAATGATATTCTTTGAAATATTTTACATGTTTATATTTGTAAATGTGAAAAAATGGGGAATTAATTGTTTTTCC
The DNA here is from genome assembly GCA_963277665.1 of Viscum album. Classification (NCBI taxonomy): domain Eukaryota; kingdom Viridiplantae; phylum Streptophyta; class Magnoliopsida; order Santalales; family Viscaceae; genus Viscum; species Viscum album. The sequence continues at coordinate 194,266,919 of OY728126.1, forward strand.
ATGTCTTTTAGTAAAACATTTTAACTGTATATCATGAATTTTTTTCAATAAATTTGAGAATTGATAAGATATTTTTGAAGAGACATGATATGGAACTATTCCATGGGATATCACTAATCATGTTTACCTCACACACCATGAAACCCTTCGGTGGTGCATTGATCTCTATATTCCTCCAATGGCCTGAAGGCCTTCATTTTTTATTGATTTTGGATAATACACCTTTCGAGGGGTGAGGTGGAACCCTTACAAGGCACGTAGGTGAAAGTATTACATGGCTCATAGGCTTTAGAGGAATTAATTTCCCATCGGCTTCAAACATTACATGCAACCCAGACTAACTACTTAGAACTTCTCCTCCCTAGCATCTTCATCATGAAATTAGCTCTCCACCTTCGCATGGATGATCGGATAGGCTTTCTCGTGCATGCACAGGCCTTTCCCGAAGGCAGGTTCCATACCCTCTCATTCTTGTAATCTGTTTAACTTTTATCTGGTGAAAGCTCCTTGCTCCTCCTCCTTCTAAAGCATATTCTTTGTAGGTTTTCTGGTTTGCATATGCACTAATGGTTGTCCAAAGGCCTCAAGTTGGCCCGAAGGCCTTTCTGTCCCAAAGGCCTGGGTGGCTCGAATGCCTTAAAGGACTTGGGGACCAAATTGGTGGCCCGAAGGCCCAAACCGGGGAATATTCCCAGCTGGTATAGTGCCAAACAGTTCCTGCTACTGTTCCCGCTATAGAAACATCAACAGTTCCTGCTACAGCTCCTGTTAAAGTGACCTGGAACTTAGCCACTGCCTAGATTTGATCCTGGGTCTCTTGGATGAAATTACGGAGTCCTCATCAACTGGGCTGAGGCTCATGTGCATTGCTCTCTATATGTCTTTTGATAGTGGTAAGTGAAAGACACTATAGTTAGGTGGAAATGTTTCTATCAGCTGAGTTTGTATAGATGGTGTTGAGAGAGTGGGTGATTAGCCCATTATATCACATGGGGTATTTTGTATTATATTTTAGTAATCCATAGATATTGTACATGAACATTGTCATGTTCTAATAGCTTTTGAGTTTAATTATACCACATGTCTTCATTCAGCTTTGACATATGCTATCTCTTCGTTTTTTCAATCTTTTATATATATGTCATTTTTTATGCTTTGGATTGGGAGAAATCATACCCTATGGTTGTTGGTTTATGTTTAATTGAAATTCTCCAACCCATGGGAATTAGGAATTTCCTTCGGGTATGTGGAAATTTTTTCCAGATTTAGTTTGAGAGGGTATTCGTGTCTGGTTCACCACACAAGTAGTTTTTTTTAAACAATTTTTCACTGGTTGAAAATTTGCATAATAATAAATTTTAAAAAACATTAATTTGTAGGTAAAAATTATTTAATAAGAAACAATTTATTTCCAATCACAAAGGATATATCGCATTGGTAAAAACTAATTACCTCGATAAAAATCAAACGGGGGAAAATGTTTCAACCAAGTGAGGAAGTAAATAAACATGTTTAATTCATTTAAGGGAATGGTTTGATGGGGACATGATCAAAAATACCCCTTCTCCAATCTAATATTTCAAAATTACATTCTACTTTACTATAGTGTGAGATCAAATTATTGAATTTTTTTTGGTATTTAAATAAATTTCATCCCTTTTGACTTACAAAAAGGGAAATCTTATCCACCTATCCCATCAGAAAAAACCCGAATATTTTAAACCAAATCATACCAAACCTCTTTTGAGTATTAAAAAAAATTCTTAGATGTTCTAGTCTTTTCATAGTACCATCTATTTGTGGATTAACTCGATTTTCAAAAGAGATTATCTAATAAGTTATGTATAAATTTCTAACATCTCATTTATCATTTCTATTTGTTAAATGAATTCCTTCATCCGAATATTCCATGTCAACAAATTAAAATTAAATATTAAGTATAATTATTATAAATGTATGTTATTAAATTTATTTTATAAGCCTTAACCACATTTACCCTTTCTATTATGAAAAATGAAAATGTCGTTTGAGTGTTGTGCGGACTACCACCTCCAAAACACAACATCTTTTGTTTTCCTTCACTACCATGAAAGGATTGTAATAATAGCTAATTTATTATATAATTATGATATTTATGACCCAATTTATATTCAAAAATAATAAAAACATATTAATAAATTTCCCTAATCTTTCGAAAATGGAATTTGTATCTATGTGTATATATAGACTTCCACCTCCATAAAACAATTGGTTCCCATTTTTTTCATTATTAACTTAAATGGATGGTTAAAAATGGGATTAATGGATGGATATGATTTTTATAAAATTATTTAAGTTATATAAAGATTAATTCCATAAAATTTAACCAATATTATCAATAAACATTAGTAGTAAATAAAACCATCCAATAAAGCATTATAAGATCAAAAATATGTTTTCTCTATATATATAGTATCATATAATTAAAATTATTTTCAATTTTGATATTTCAGAAAAATAAAAACTAAATAAGGTAATTATTTCTATTATAATTAAAGTATAATTAAATCTATAAGGCCTCGGCCTTAAACCTTACTTAATATTGAATTAACTGAATAATTCACATTGAGGATCTTTTCAGGTTTAGAGTTTTAGAGAATTAGGACATAACTATTACATCTCAAAAGATTAAAAAGTAGACACTTCTACTAAGTTTCCATAAAATAAAACCTGTTAAAAATAAACATGTCTAATTCCATGTTTTAGATATCATGAATTTTCCTTGATCCCGTCCTTGACCTTATTCCACATTAAGTCCTATAAAAAACATTTCAAAAACTTGGGATGAGCATAACAAGATCAGTAAGGGATATAAAAGTATGAAACTAAAACATTATTCCATGTATGAAATCATACTTTACTCATAAAACATATGCATTTTAACATACCTCATCAAATCGTGAATAAATCATAGAAATCATAAGACATAAAGGTAACTTGAGGCATTCATAACATTATTACGTAGGGAGTAACCCTCATGGTTACGTTTGGAATACCCATCACAGTATATTCCCTAAATATCTTTGGATAAACCTTAATGTTTAACTCCTTCATGTTACCCAATGCATTGGAGAGCTCTATCGGGCTCACCCGCCCTTAGTTTATCACGGAACCACCCATCTTCATAACAATCCCCAAGAACCATAACATAATCGTATCACGTAAAACATGCATAAAGGAAACATAACATTTCTAAACTTCAATCAATAGATATCAATACAAATCATTGATATAATAAAGACGTTATGAAAACCATTTTCAATACCAAAATAAAAGAAAAATAATACATTGTAATTATTTTTCATTTTAAAAAAAAATGTTAGGTTATGGCTTGTAGAGGAAACCGAAACTCAAATAATGGTCACAGGGGTGGATATTTCATTTTCGCCACATACATACGACAAAAAAACTTTCTTTTTTTTGTTTAGTAAAACGCTTCATATAAAAAAAGATTTCTTTTGAATAAGCGTAAAAGTCAAAGGGGTTTATATACCGTATAAAAGAAAGTTGGGTATAAAACAAAATATGCCTCAATGAATGGAGATTGAGACGAAGTCCCTTAAAAAGATCATTTTTTAAATAAAATATATATATTATGTGTATTCAGTATAAGTACACATAAAGAAAGTACAAATACAAGATATGACATAATAATATCATGACATAATTTGAAAGTATAAGATTGACCCAAAGAACAGAAATTGGGTTAAGAAGTTACCTTACCTCATGTCTGACGTGACTCGATTGCTCTTTAATCTCCTGAATAATAAACTTGAGTTAATTTATTCTTTCTTAAGAACCTTTTTCAATTTCATTATTTCTTTTATATCACTTTTTACTATGTCATGAACACTATGTAATTACTTAAGTTAATAACGGTCATTTTAACGATCATTGGTACTTGAGTCAAAAATAAACTCTTTATAATTACAAGTTGTTCATGTATCCATTATATCCAGAGTTATATTCATTTTGTAGATATCATATATATAATATATATCCAGTATATACATTCATTTATAATATTACATAACATTTAGAGGTAAGAAATGAAATGCACCGTTCATGGAGACGGTAATCCGTACGTACGCATGAACGCTACATTCATTTCTATTTAGTGTTTTATGGAATGTAATAATAATTAAATAAAGGTATATTATAATTCCAGTATAATCTCATATATAATATCATTAACTCAATCTTTTATACGTCCCACATATGTCATTAACAAATCAAATCACTTTGAGGGGGCGGCAGTCCGCACTTCCTAAAATGAAATTATCGTGTTTACCCACAATGGAAACCATAAAAGAATTCCACAAATGAAAAATAAATAATCATAAGGAATACATAAACATAATATATATCATATATAAATAGTGTGACATCTTAAGGGCCCCCATGAATGGTGTTAAAAGAAGATTGAACAATCATCTTTTCGTGAGGCAGAAAATCACCAACCACAGAAACAATATGTTCTTTAACCATTAGACGAAGGTGTGTGTAAGTGTAGCTTTAATACATCTCATAAAAACGTCCTATTATATTTAATATACTGTTTTTGTGACAAAATCAAGGAATAAAAAGAGTTTAGGGGGTTGGAGAAGCAAAATAAAACATAAGAACACAAGAGAAGACACAACCTTTAAAACGGGTAACTCTTTTTGATTTGAGCTCAAAGGCATCCTTGAAAAGACTTATGCCCAAATTGAGGCTTCTAGGAGTAAAATAGGGATGTTTAGAGACAAAATGGGCAGGGTTTGGCCAAGCAAAAGGCTTGAGATGTGTGGGTAAGGTGGTAGAGGTGGGGGCCTTTTATAAGAGGAGAGGAGGGGCACTCTTGGAAAGTTATAAAAGTTTACTTTATTATAAAATTATTTTCAGATTTCAAAGGTCCCAAAATAATATATTCCGAGGATAAGGTGATAAGAGTTCTAAATACACCCATCCAATAGGTTTTTGACAAGTGTTGGTCTTATATTTTACATTATCTTTTCATTTTATTTAAATCGTTAAATAATGAGGTAATCGCTACATCATCATGGTGTCATAAATAATTTAATTTATTTAATTTATAAAAATACTAAAAAAAATATCATGATGTAGGAAATATTTTTATATTTCTAATGAATATTTATAGTCAAAATTGTGACTTCTATAACCCCATTTAAGAAATTTTTTAGTAAAACAACACATGTTTGTGACATTTTTATTTTAACATTAAATAAAAAGTTATTAATGACATTTTCCTACCAAAGTGGCTCCATGGGGTCCTCAAGTTTACCCATGGATTTTATTGGTCGTCCATGAAACATCCAATAAGGTTAGTACATGTGTCAAGGTCATTTCATATTATTAAAACATTATTTTTACCTTAAATTATACTAATTACCTCTAATCGCGATTAAAAACTTAAAAGTTACTATTCACCACAAATTATTTTAATCCCATTGAACCAAATTTTACTTCCTAATGACAACCATGTATGTTGGATTTTTGAAATTCAAAACACAGAGGTGGTAAAATTTCATTTAAACAAATAAAAAATATGTTTTTTAAGTACCACTTAGTGGTTTCACTATTCATCAAAAATTGATGTTTTTCAGAAAAATACCATAAATTCACCCTAAGCTATATTTGATATTCTGAATTCAAAAATGATGTCTATTTTACAAAATTCAAAACATATAAGTTACATTAATTAATTTAATAATTAATTCCTGCTGTCAGGACAAATAGCGTGTTTTTTATTAAACAATATATATCAAAAGATTGACACTAGTTTAAGTCCAAATTCAAAGTGAAATTAATTAAAACGACCAATATTGGATTAAATGGTAAAAATATATTCTAATTTCACTTTAAAACCAAATCAAAAGTTAATATAATCATATTAACAAATTATATTAAAAAGAGTTTTTGAATTAAAATACAACATTTTTCACTATTCATTAAAAAATGAACTTTATCGGAAAAATACCAAAAATTTACACAAAGTAAATTTTGAGGTCTCGATTCTAAAGAAGAATTTTATTTGGTCCAATAGAATGTATAAGAGTGACCGAAACTATATTTAATGATGGTTCTCCATCAAAAGGCGATAAGTGGACCTTTAGTGAATATTAGAGTATATATTCCTAAAATTGAAATCTTTTCGTATTTTAAGACTTTATCATTTATTGGATAAATGTAAATTCATTTAACATACATATATAATCATATTTTTGTTATTTATATTCATTACCGCCAATACAACGGATACATGTTAACTACCATTTAAAATAATATTATTTTATTACTAGTGTGCAACGTAAGATTTCAAAGAAACTCTTTGTTGCATATCAGGTACTCTATCGAACATAGAAACCCCTTTAAAGTTAAATTAATATTTAATTCAAAAATATTAATAAATATGAAAATGTTTTATTCTTTATTTACTTGGGATGTTACATCCTCCCCCCTTTTGGGAATTGCGTCCTCGCAATTTTATTCACTTATCAAAATAAGTGGGGGTATTTATCCCTCATAACATTTTCAGATTCTCATGTTGCCTATTCAACCATATAGTTTTTCCACAAAACCATTACATGGTGAATTACCTTATTTCGCAACACTTTCTCTCTTTGGTCAAGAATCTAGACTAGTTGTTTTTCATAAGAGAGATTCTCTTCCAACTGCACTACCTCTGGGCTCAATGTAACATCCCAAGTAAGTAATGAGTAATAGATATTTTTATCTATGTCTATTAATGATTAAGATAGTGTTTTAGAGGATTAAAATGAAAATAAATACAATCTTATGCATGGAATACACTAATATTCTTTAAAGATTGTTTTACTACCTTTTGATGGAAAACCCTTTTTAAATCTATCTTTTGACAATTTTATAAGCTATGTTTGTCAAAATAAACTTATTCTTTATGATTGGGACATCAAAATTTACTTTTTGTGAACTTTTGGTATTTTTCTGACAATGTTCAATTTTTAATGAATAGTGAAAAATACTGCATTTTACCTCAAAACTGCTTTTTAATCTAATTTATTTATATGATTAGATTATCTTTTGATTTGGTTTTAAAGTTAAATTAGAATATATTTTTACCATTTAATCCAGTGGTGGTCATTGGAATCAATTTCACTTTGAAATTGGACTTAAACTGGTGTCAATCTTTTGATACTTATTGTTTCATAAAAACACGCTATTTGTCATGACAGCGGGAATTAATTATTAAATTAATTAATGTGACTTATATGTTTTGAATTTTGTAAAATATACTTCATTTTTTAATTCAAAATTTCAAATATATCTTAGGGTGAATTTTTGGTATTTTTCTGAAAAACTTCAATTTTTGATGAATAGTGAAACCACTAAGTGGTACTTATAAAAACTGATTTTTCGTTTAAATGAAATTTTACCACTTCTGTGTTTTGAATTTCAAAAATCCGACATACATGGTTTTCATTAAGATGTAAAATTTGGTTCAATGAGATTAAAATAATTTTTTGGTGAATAGTAACTTATTAAGTTTTTAATCGCGATTAGAGGTAATTAGTGTAGTTTAAGGTAAAAATAATGCTTTACTAAAATGAGATGAGATTGAAACATGTCCTAACCTCATTGGATGTGTCATGGCCGACGAATAAAATCCATGGGTCAAATTGGGGACCCCATGGAGCCACTTTGGTTGGGAAATGACATAAATAACTTTTTATTTAATGTAAAAGTAAAAATGACACAAACATGAAATATTTTACTAAAACAATTTTTACATGAAGATATAAAGATCAGATTTTTGATTATAAATAGTCATTGGAAATCTAAAAATATTTCCTACATCATAGTATTTTTTTTATAATTTTTATACTTTAAATAAATTAAATTATTTATGACATCATGATGATGCAGCGATGACCCCATTATTTAACGATTTAAATAAAATAGAATGATAATGTAAAATCTAAGACCTAAACATGGCCAAAACCTATTGGATGGGTGGATTTCGAACCCTCATAACCTTATCCTAGAAACACATCAATGTGGGACCTCTTAAATCCTAATACCATTTTAAAATAAAGTGATTTTTCTTTACCTTCCAAGAGTGCCCCTCCTCTCCTCTTATAAAAGGCCCCCACCTCTACCTCCTTACCCACACTCCCAAAGACTTTGGCTCAACCAAACCCTGCCCATTTTGTCTCTCCACATCCCTCTCTTACTCCTTGAAGCCTCACTTTGGGCAGAAGGCTTCCCAAGGAAGCCTTTGAGCTCAAATCTAAGAGAGTTACCCGATTTTAAGGTAATGTCTTCTTTTGAGTCCTTTTGTTTGATTTTGCTTCTCCAACCCCCTAAACTCTTTTTATTCTTTTCTTTTGTAACAACTCCAGTATCCTCAACATACTAGGATGTTTTTATAAGAAGGATTCGAGCTACACTTACACACACCTACATCTAATGGTTAAAGGACATACTGTTTCCGTGGATGGTAAATTTATGCCTCCCGAAACGATGATTGTTCAACAATATTTTAACTCCTTCAAAGGTGGCCATTAATATGTCACTATATTTATATATGATATATAATATGTTTATGTTTTCCTTAAGCTTCTTTATTTTTCATTTTGGTCATACCTTTATGGTTTCCACTATGGGTAAACGCGATATCTTCATTTAAGGAAGTGCGGACTACCGCCCCCTCAAAGTGATTTGATTCGTTAAATACCATATGTGGGATGTATAAGGTATGGAACTATGATATTATATATGATATTATACTGGAATTATAATATACCTTTATATCATTATGATTCCATTCTATAAAATACGGAATAGAAATGAAAGTAGTGCTCTTGCGTACGTACGGCTTACCGTCTCCATGAACGGTGCATTTCATTTCTTACCTCTAAATGATTATGTAATATTATAAATGAATGTATATACTGGATATATATGATATATACATAATGATTATAATTCTGGATATAATGGATACATGAACAACATGTGATTATAAAGGGTTTATTTTTTACTCAAGTACCAATGATCGTTAAAACGATCGTTATTAACTTAAATAATTACATAGTGTTCATGACATGGAAAAAAGTGATATAAAAGGAATAATGAACTTGAAAAAGGTTTTTAAAAAAGTAGAAATTAACTCAACTTTATTATTCAGGATATTAAAGAATGACCGTGTCAAGTCGGACCCGAGGTATGGGACTTCGTCTCAATCTCCTTTCATTGAGGCATATTTTGTTTTATATACAACCATCTTTTATACGGTGTATAAACCCCTTTGACTTTTACATTTATCCAAGAGTAATCTTTTTTATACGAATCGTTTTACTAAACTACAAAAGGGAATGTTTTTGTCGTACGTATGCGGCGACAACGACTTCTCCGCCGCCGTGACCATTATTTGAGTTGCGGCTTCCTGTACAAGACATACTTTTTTTTAAAGAAAAATAAATACCATTTTTTACTTTTCTTTTATTTTGGTATTGAAAAGGGTTTTCATAATGTTTTTATATCAATTTGTTGTATTGATATCTTGTGATAGAAAGGTGGAAATGTTATGTTTCCTTTATGCATGTTTTATGTGACACGATTATGTTGAGGTTCTTGGGGATTATTATGAAGAAGGGTGGTTCCGTGATAAACTAAGGGCTGGTGAGCCCGATATAGCTCTCCAATGCATTTGGTAACGTGAAGGAGTGAATCGTTAAGGTTTCTCCGAAGCGATTTCGGGAATATACTATAATGGGTATTCCAAGCGTAACCAAGAGGGTTACTCCCTACGTAAGAATGTTATGAATGCCTCAAGTTATCATTATGTCTTATGATTTCTATGATTTATTCATGATTTGATTAGGTATGTTAAAGTGCTTATGTTTTATGGGTAAAGTATGATTTCATTCCTATGTATATATGTACCCATGTTTCCTTTCCATATTTTTATATCCCTTAATGAGCTTTTTATTCTCATCCCAAGTTTTTTTGAAATGTTTTTCATAGGTCAAGGGAAAGGTACATGATATGATGATAGTGTCAAGGAAGTGTCAAGAAAGAATCCATGTTTTATTTTAAATATGTTTCCATTGATGGGAAAGAATACTACTATCTTTATGTAACCACTTTGTTTATATGTGGAATGTAATGCAAGTTTTATGATCTAATTCTCTAAAACTCTAAACCCGAAAAGATCCTCAATGTGTAATCTTGTAATAACTCAAGATTAAGAAAGGTTTAAGGCTGGGGCCTTATAGTTGGCATCAGAGGTCAGTTTAGATATCTTTAGGAGTTAGAATTCTATTAAATGATTATCCAAAAATATTTTTTTTATGTTCAAATTGAAGTGATATAATATTTGAAGATTACCATGTTGCTTCATCTAAGACATGTTTGTTCAGAATGGTTTTCTGCAGAGGAAACCAGGAAGCCATGCTAGGAAGGCATGCAGAAGGAAATAACCTTCCGAATCAGTATCCTGAGATGGTTGAAATTGGAACTGAATAGTGTTTTTCAGTAATGGCGCAGTTGACTCAAGCGATAAATGGCGGTGGTATCCATACACAAGATCAGCCAGATCAACTGTAGAGGAACATGTCAGTGGTGGAACATTTCATGAGGCAACATCCCCCATCATTCAGAGGATCATCTGACCCTGTGCTAGCTGAAGGGTGGATTAAAGCACTAGAGAATATTTTTGATGTCATGGGGTGTTCAGACAATCAAAAGGTTAGTCTTGCTATTTATCATTTGGAAGGTGAAGCAGATCAGTGGTGGTCGATGGTTAAAAATATCAGGGATGCTGATGAGATTGATGCTCTCAACTGGGATGGATTCAAAGGTATGTTTCTTGAGAATTATTTTACTAAGGTTGTTTGACTTAGGATGGAAAAGAAATTCTTGGAATTGAGGAAAGAGGAAGACTCAGTGGCTACCTATGAAGAAAGGTTCACTCTATTGGCAAGGTATGCTCCAAATTTTATCTGAGACCTTGATAGTAAAATCAATCGTTTTTACTCAGGATTAATGCCAGAATATCGATGGGCATTATCTTCTCATGAGTTTAAAAGTTATGAAAAGCTTGTTCGATGTGCTGAGAAGGTGTAAATGGAGTTTTCCGATGATCAAGTGTTCTGTAACAATCAACAGAAGAAGAGACCGAGGTGGCAGGAGAAAGGTAAGAATTCTTCAAAAAAGTCTGACGGTAAGAAAACTAAGTTTCCAGTTTGTGATAAATGTGGCAAAAGGCATGCTGGGGAATGTCTTCTGAATTCTGTAAAGTGCTACCAATGTGGTAAGATGGGACATAAGGCTCGTGATTGCACTAGAAAAGATCAGGGCGATGGTAAGACCAAATTTTATTTACAGTTAGTGAAATGTTATAAATGCAATGAGATGGGTCACTATGAAAACGAGTGTCCGACAAAGAGCTTGGGTGATGGGAAGCAGTTAGAATACAAGCAGAAAGGGGTGGTGAAATCCTTTGCAACTACTTCAGCAGATGTCGGGCCATCAAATGAAGTTGTATCAGGTACTTTGTTTGTTTTTTTAGATTATTCCAGTGTGTTGTTTGATTCGGGGTCTACACATTCTTTCATCTCTAAAACCTTTTCTAGTAAAATGGGAATACCATCTCAAGAAATGACTCCTGAACTTTTGGTAAAAACACCTAGGGTAAATGTTGAGGAAAAAAGAATTTATAAGAATCTTCTTATCCTTATCTGTGGAAAGAACCTACTTGCAAACCTAATTGTTCTACCTCTAGTAGAGTTTGATGTTATCCTGGGTGTGGATTGGATCTCTATTTACCATGCTAAGATTGACTGTAGAGCTAAAGAAGTTTCTTTTCAGAAAGACTTTCAGTTTGTGTACAAGAATGAACCCTTACTGTTGATAACTTATCAAGAGGCCAAGAAACTTGTAAAAGATGGAAATGAATGTTACCTTTCACATATTGTTGAATATAAAGGAACTGTTCAGATTAATGATGTGCCAGTGGTAAATGAGTATCCTGATGTTTTTTCTGATGAGTTTCCTGGAATAATACCAGATCGGGAAGTTGAGTTTACTGTTGACTTAGTTCCCGATGCTAAGCCAATTTCAAAACCCCCTTATCGAATGGCTCAAATTGAACTTTTAGAGTTGAAGGAGCAATTGCAATATTTATTAGATAAAGGTTTCATTCGACCTAGCACATCACCATGGGGTGCTCCTATTTTATTTTTTAAAAAGAAATATGGTTCTATGAGACTTTGCATTGATTATAGAGCCTTGAATAACATCACTGTTGAGAACAAATATCATTTGCCTCATATCGATGATTTGTTTGATCAGCTCTAGGGAGCTCATTATTTTTCAAAGATTGACCTGAGATCGGGGTACCATCAGCTGAAGGTAAAGTAAGAAGATGTTCTGAAGACTGTGTTTCGTACAAGATATGGCCATTATGAATTTGTAGTAATGCCTTTTGGGATAACCAATGAACCTGCTGTATTCATGGACTTAATGAATAGAATTTTCCATGAGTTCTTGGATAAGTTTGTGGTGGTTTTCATTGATGACATTTTGGTGTTTTCTAAAAGTAAAGAGGAGCATGAAAGACATTTAAGGGTTATCTTTCAAACCTTAAAAGAAAAGAAACTGTATGGAATATTCAGCAAGTGTGTGTTTTGGTTGCAACAAATTTCTTTCCTTGGTCACATTGTTTCTAAAGATGGGATAACTGTTCATCCTACAAAAACAAAGGTTGTTGAAGAATGGCCAAGACCCACAAATGTAACTGAGATTCGTAGCTTCCTTGGTTTGGCAGGCTATTACCGAAGGTTTGTTAGAAATTTTTCACGGTTATCTAGTCCAATGACTAAGCTAACATGGAAGGGTGTTAAGTTTATCTGGACAAAATAATGTGATGATTTTTTTCAGGAATTGAAAAGAGTATTGGTGAATGCTCCAGTTTTGGCACTACCTTTCAGGAATAGTGAGTTTGTTATATACAGTGATGGTTCATTCAACGGACTTGGTTGCATCCTAATGCAGAATGATCAGGTAATTGCTTATGCTTTACGACAGTTGAAAACTCATGAGGTAAATTACCCTACACATGATTTGGAATTAGATGCTATTTTTTTCACTTTAAAAATTTGGAGGCATCATTTGTATGGAGTAAAGTGTGAAATATATACTGATCACAAAAGTTTAAATTATATATTCACTCAGAAAGAGTTAAACATGAGATAGAGGAGATGGCTGGAATTAATCAAGGATTATGATTGTACAATTCATTACCATCCGGGAAAAGAAAATAAAGTGGTTGATGCTTTGAGTCGAAAAAGTAATGCTTCATTAGCAATGTCGCATTTGGAACGTGATCCTTTGGTTAAGGATTTGGTGAACTTTGGCATAGAATTTGTTGGTGCAGGAAGTTCTTCTGTTTTGTTTCAGGTATCAGTGAGATCATCTCTATCAGATAGAATCAAGCAAGTAGAGAAGAAAGACAGTGAGTTGCAGAAAAAGGTAGAGCTGGTTCAGAAAGGTAAGTTGCCTGAATTCAAAATTGATAATGATTGTGTTTTGAGATTGGGGAAGAGATTGTGTGTGCCTTGTGATTCACAGTTGAAGAGAGAGTTGTTATGTGAAGCTCATAGTTCTCTGTTTTCAGTTCATCCTGGCAGTACTAAGATGTACAGAGATCTGCGGGAGTATTACTGGTGGGATGGAATGAAAAGAGATATTGCTGATTTAACTGTGAAGTGTTTGACATGTCAACAGGTTAAAGCAGAGCGGCTGTTACCGAAAGGGATGCTTCAGCCTTTACCAGTGCCAGAGTGGAAATGGGAGAATATATCAATGGACTTTGTTGTGGGATTACCGAAGACATCTCGAGGTAAAAATGCAGTATGGGTTATTATTGATCGCTTGACTAAATCTGCTCATTTCCTTGCTATACGAGATACTTTTTCCCTAGATCAACTTTCTCGTTTGTATCTTAAAGTGATAGTCAGGTTACATGGAGTTCCCCTCTCCATTGTATCTGATCGTGATCCCAAGTTCACTTCTAACTTTTGGAAAGGCCTTCAGAAGTCGTTGGGTACTGAATTAAATTTTAGTACAGCTTTTCATCCTCAGTCAGATGGGCAGTCAGAACGAACAATTCAGACATTGGAGGATATTCTACGTTCTTGCTCTATGGATTATCAGGGAAGTTGGGATCAACATATTTCTTTGGTTGAATTTTCATATAATAACAGTATTCATTCCAGTATACAGATGGAACCATTTCAGGCATTATATGGGAAGCGGTGTCGAACTCCAGCTTTCTGGGATGAAGTGGGTGAAAGGAAGTTGATGAGACCAGAATTGCTAGAAGAGATGGCAGAAAAAGTTCATCTGATTCAGAAGCACATGAGAACAGCTCAGAGCAGGCAGAAGAGTTATGCGGATAACCGGAGGAAGGATCTATCTTTCGAGGTAGGTGATCATGTTTTTCTCAGGGTTTCTCCTTGGAAAAGTGTGATGAGATTTTGTAAGAAAGGAAAACTGGTTCCAAGGTTTATTAGATCATATGAAATTCTGGGGAGAGTTGGATCAGTTGCATACCGGGTGGCTTTACCTCCAAGTTTATCTCAGTTACACAATGTTTTTCACGTTTCGATGTTGAGAAAGTATATGCCAGATCCATCTCATGTTTTGAGTCTAGAGGTAGTTCAGCTGGAAGAGAACCTATCTTATGAGGAACAACCAGTCCAGATTCTTGACCACAGGAAGCAAGTGTTACAGAATAATGTGATTAATTAGGTAAAGGTTTTGTGGAAAAACCACATGATGGAAGGGGCAACATGGGAATCTAAAAATGAAATGAGGGATAAGTACCTCCATTTATTCGATAAGTAAATCAATTGTGGGGACGCAATTTTCAAAAGGGGGGTAAGATGTAACATCCCAAGTAAGTAATGAGTACTAGATATTTTTATCTATGTCTGTTAATGATTAAGATAGTGTTTTAGAGGCTTAAAATGAAAATAAATACAATCTTATGCATGGAATACACTAATATTCTTAAAAGATTGTTTTACTTCCTTTTGATGGAAAACCCTTTTTAAATATATCTTTTGACAATTTTATAAGCTATGTTTGTCAAAATAAACTTATTATTTATGATTGGGACATCAAAATTTACTTTGTGTGAATTTTTTGTATTTTTCTGACAATGTTCATTTTTTAATGAATAGTGAAAAATACTGCATTTTACATCAAAATTGCTTTTTAATCTAATTTATTTATATGATTATATTATCTTTTTATTTGGTTTTAAAGTTAAATTAGAATATATTTTTACCATTTAATCCAATTTTGGTCATTGGAATCAATTTCACTTTGAAATTGGACTTAAACTGGTGTCAATCTTTTGATACTTATTGTTTCATAAACACACACTATTTGTCATGACAGCGGGAATTAATTATTAAATTAATTAATGTGACTTATATGTTTTGTTTTTTGTAAAATATACTTTAATTTTGAATTCGGAATATCAAATATAGCTTAGGGTAAATTTTTGGTATTTTTCTGAAAAACTTCAATTTTTGATGAATAGTGAAACCACTAAGTGGTGCTTATAAAAACTGATTTTCCGTTTAAATTAAATTTTACCACTTCTGTATTTTTAATTTCAAAAATTTGACATACATTGTTGTCATTAAGAAGTAAAATGTGGTTCAATGAGATTAAAATAATTTTTTGGTGAATAGTAACTTATTAGGTTTTTAATCGCGATTAGAGGTAATTAGTGTAGTTTAAGGTAAAAATAATGCTTCAATAAAATGAGATGAGCTTGACACATGTCCTACCCTTATTGGATGTGTCATGGAAGACCAATAAAATCCATGGGTCAACTTGGGGACCCCATGGAGCCACTTTGGTTGGGAAATGACATAAATAACTTTTTATTTAATGTAAAAGTAAAAATGACACAAACATGAAATATTTTACTAAAACAATTTTTACATGGGGTTATAAAGATCAGATTTTTTATTATAAATAGTCATTGGAAATATAAAAAGATTTCCTACATAATATTATTTTTTTATAATTTTTAGATTTCAAATAAATTAAATTATTTATGACATCATGATGATGCAGCAATGACCTCATTATTTAACGATTTAAATAAAATGGAATGATAATGTAAAATCTAAGACCTACACATGGACAAAACCTATTGTATGGGTAGATTTAGAACCCTTATCACCTTATCCTAGAAACACATCAATGTGGGACCTCATAAATCTGAATACCATTTTAAAATAAAGTGACTTTTCTTTACCTTCCAAGAGTGCCCCTCCTCTCCTCTTATAAAAGGCCCCCACCTCTACCTTCTTACCCACACTCCCAAAGCCTTTGGCTCGGCCAAACCCTGCCCATTTTGGCTCTCCAAATCCCTCTCTTACTCCTTGAAGCCTCACTTTGGGCAGAAGTCTTCCCAAGGAATCCTTTGAGCTCAAATCTACGAGAGTTACCCGATTTTAAGGTAATGTCTTCTTTTGAGTGCTTTTGTTTGATTTTGCTTCTCCAACCCCCTAACCTCTTTTTATTCTTTTCTTTTGTAACAAATCCAGTATCCTCAATATACTAGTATTTTGTTATAAGAAGTATTCTAGCTACACTTACACACACCTACATCTAATGGTTAAAGGACATACTGTTTCCGTGGATGGTGAATTTATGCCTCCCGAAACGATGATTGTTCAAAATTCTTTTAACAGCTTCAAAGATGGCCATTAAGATGTCAATATATTTATATATGATATATAATATGTTTATGTTTTCCTTAAACTTCTATATTTTTCATTTTGGGCATACCTTTATGGTTTCCATTATGGGTAAACGTGATATCTTCATTTAAGGAAGTGCGGACTACCGCCCCCTCAAAGTGATTTGATTCGTTAAATACCATATATGGGATGTACAAAGTATGGAACTATGATATTATATATGATATTATACTGGAATTATAATATACCTTTATATCATTATGATTCCATTCTATAAAATATGAAATAGAAATGAAAGTAGCGTTCATGCGTACGTACGGCTTACAGTCTCCATGAACGGTGCATTTCATTTCTTACCTCTAAATGATTATGTAATATTATAAATGCATGTATATACTGGATATATATGATATATACTTAATGATTATAATTTTGGATATAATGGATACATGAACAACATGAGATTATAAAGGTTTTATTTTTGACTCAAGTACCAATGATCGTTAAAACGACCGTTATTAACTTAAATAATTACATAGTGTTCATGACATGGCCATAAGAGATATAAAAGGAATAATGAACTTGAAAAAGGTTCTTAAACAAGTAGAAATTAACTCAAGTTTATTATTCATGAGATTAAAGAACGACCGAGTCAGGTCGGACCCAAGGTATGGGACTTCGTCTCAATCTTCTTTCATTGAGGCATATTTTGTTTTATACACAAACTTCTTTTATACGGTGTATAAACCCCTTTGACTTTTACGTTTATCCAAAAGGAATCTTATTTATACGAAGGGTTTTACTAAATGACAAAAGGGAATGTTTTTGTGGTACGTATGTGGTGACAACGACTTCTCCGCCGCCGTGACCATTATTTGAGTTTCGGCTTCCTCTGCAAGCCATAATTTTTTTTAAATAAAAATAAATACCATGTTTTACTTTTCTTTTCTTTTGGTTTTGAAAATGGTTTTCATAATGTTTTTATATCAATGTGTTGTATTGATATATTTTGATTGAAAGGTGGAAATGTTATGTTTCATTTATGCATGTTTTATGTGATACGATTATGTTGAGGTTCTTGGGAATTATTATGAAGACAGGTGCTTCCGTGATAAACTAAGGGCGGGTGAGCCCGATATAGCTCTCCAATGCATTGGGTAACGCGAAGGAGTGAAACGTTATGGTTTCTCCAAAGAGATTTAGGGAATATACTGTGATGGGTATTCCAAACGTAACCAAGAGGGTTACTCCCTAGGTAAGAATATTATGAATGCCTCAAGTTACCTTTATGTATTATGATTTCTATGATTTATTCATGATTTGATGAGGTATGTTAAAATGCTTATGTTTTATGGGTAAAGTATGATTTCATTCTTATGTATATATGTACCCATGTTTCCTTTCCATATTTTTATATCCCTTACTGAGCTTTTTATGCTCCTCCCAAGTTTTTTTGAAATGTTTTTCACAGGTCAAGGGAAAGGTACATGATATGATGATAGTGTCAAGGAAGTGTAAAGAAAGAATCCATGTTTTATTTTAAATATGTTTCCATTGATGGGAAAGAATAATACTATCTCTATGTAACCAATTTGTTTATATATGGAATGTAATGCAAGTTTTATGATATAATTCTATAAAACACTAAACCCGAAAAGATCCTCAATGTGTAATCTTGTAATAACTCATGATTAAGTACGGTCTAAGGCTGGGGCCTTATACTCAAAACATGAGATGGATCTGGAATATACTTTATCAACATCGAAACATGAAAAACATTGTGTACCTGAGATAAACTCAGAGGTAAAGCCACTCGGTAAGCAACTGATCCAACTCTCTCTAGAATTTCATATGGTCCAATGAACCTTGGACTCAGCTTTCCTTTCTTACCAAATCGCATCACACTTTTCCACAGTGAAACTTTGAAAAAAACATGATCACCTACCTCGAAAGATAGATCCTTCCTCTTGTTGTCTGCATAACATTTCTGTCTACTCTGAGATGTTCTCATGTGTTTCTAAATCAACTGAACTTTTTCTGCCATCTCTTCTACCAATTCTGGTCCCATCAGCTTCCTTTCACCCACTTCATCCCAAAAAACAGGAGTTCGACACTGCTTCCCATATAATTCCTCCAACGGTTCCATCTGTATACTGGAATGAAAACTGTTATTATATGAAAATTCAACCAAAGAAAGATGTTGTTCCCAACATCCCTGATAATCCATCGAACAAGCACGTAGAGTATCCTCCAAAGTCTGAATTGTTCGTTCTAACTGCCCATCTGATTGAGGATGAAAAGCTGTACTAAAATTTAATTTAGTACCCAACGACTTTTGAAGACCTTTCCAAAAGTTAGAAGTAAACCTGGGATCACGATCAGATACAATGGATAGGGTAACTCCATGCAACCTGATGATCTCTTTAAGATACAATCGAGAATGTTGATCTAAAGAGAAAGTATCTCAAATAGGAAGGAAATGAGCAGATTTAGTCAACCGATCAATAATAACCCAGATTGCATTATTACCTCAAGATGTCTTTGGTAATCCCACAACAAAGTCCATGGATATATTTTCCCATTTCTACTCTAGCACTGGTAAAGGCTGAAGCATCCATTTCAGTAACTTCCACTCTGCTTTAACTTGTTTACAAGTCAAAGACTTCACAGTAAAATCGGCAATATCTTTTTTCATTCCATCCCACCAGTAATACTCCCACAGATCTCTGTACATCTTAGTACTGCCAGGATGAACTGAAAATGGGGAACTATGAGTCTCACATAACAACTCAATATTCAACTGTGAATCACTAGGCACACATAATCTCTTTCCAAACCTCAAAACACAATCATTATCAATATTAAATTCAGGAAATTTTCCCTTATGAACCAGCTCTACCTTTATCAGTAACCCATTGTCTTTCCTCTATGCTTGCTTAATTCTGTCTGATAGGGATGATATCACTGATACTTGAAACAAAACAGAAGATCTTCAAGCACCAACAACTTCTATGCCAATGTTCATAAAATCAAAAACCACAAGATCACGTTCCAAACATAGCAATGTTAATGAAGCATTACTTTTTCGACTTATGGCATCAACCACTTTATTTGCTTTTCCCGGATGGTAATGAATTGTACAATCATAATCCTTGATTAATTCTATTCATCTCCTCTATCTCGTGTTCAATTCTTTCTGAGTGAATATGTACTTTAAACTTTTGTGATCAGTATATATTTCACAATTTACTCCATACAAATGATGCCTCCAAATTTTTAGAGGAAAAACAACAGCAGCTAATTCCAAATCATGTGTAGGGTAATTTAACTCAAGAGTTTTCAACTGACGTGAAGCATAAGAAATTACCTGATCATTCTGCATCAGGACAAAACCAAGTCCCTTCAACGAAGCATCACTTTATATAACAAACTCACCATTCCTGGATGGAAGTACCAAAACTGGAGAATTCCCCATTCTTTTTTTCAACTCCTGAAAACAATCATCACATTCCTTTGTCCAAATAAACATAACACCCTTCCGAGTTAGCTTAGTCATTGGACTAGATAACCATGAAAAATTTTCAACAAACCTTCAGTAGTAACCTGACAAACCAAGAAAACTACGGATCTCAGTTACATTTGTGAGTCTTGCCCATTCTTCAACAACTTTTGTTTTTTGCAGGATCCACAGTTATTCCATCTTTAGAAACAATATGACCAAGGAAAAAAATTTGTTGCAACCAAAACTCACACTTTTTGAATTTCCCATACAATTTCTTTTCTTTTAAGGTTTGCAAAATAACCCTTAAATGTCTTTCATGCTCCTCTTTACAACACCAAAATATCATCAATAAAAACAACCAACATTTTTCACCTGAGTCAACTGAGCCATCACTGCAACAAACTGTTTATTTCTGATTCTGACCATCTCAGGATAGTGATTTGAAAGGTCATTTCCCTCTGTATTCCTTCCCATGAAAAATGCCATGTTTCCCCTACGAAAAACCATTCTCAACACAGATAAATATCTTAGGCGAAGTAACATGGTAATATTTAAATGCTATATCATTTCAATTTGACCATAAAAAACAAAAAAAAATATTTTTGGATAATCATTTAATAGAATTCTAACTCCCAAATTTATCTAAACCGACCTCTAATACCAACTATAAGGCCCCGGCCTTAAACCTTACTTAATATTGAATTAAATGAATAATTCACGTTGAGGATCTTTTCAGGTTTATATTTTTAGAGAATTAGGACATAAGTATTACATCTCAAAAGATTACAAAGTAGACACTTCTACTAAGTTTCCATAAAATAAAAACTCTTAAAAAGAAACATGCCTAGTTCCATGTTTTAGATAGCATGACTTTTCCTTGATCCCATCCTTGACCCTATTCCACATTAAGTCCTGTGAAAAACATTTCAAAAACTTGGGATGAGAATAAAAAGCTTAGTAAGGGATATAAAAGTACTAAATGAAAACATTAGTCCATGTATGAAATCATACTTTACTCATAAAACATAAGCATTTTAACATACCTCATCAAATCATGAATAAATCATAGAAATCCTAAGACATAAAGGTAACTTGAGGCATTCATAACATTCTTACATAGGGAGTAACCCTCATGGTTATGTTTGGAATACCCATCACAGTATATTCCCTAAATCTCTTCATAGAAACCTTAAATTTTAACTCCATCGCGTTACCCAATGCATTGGAGAGCTATATCGGGCTCACCCGCCCTTAGTTTATCACGGAACCACCCGTCTTCATAACAATTCCCAAGAACCATAACTAAATCGTATCACATAAAACATGCATAAAGGAAACATAACATTTCCACATTTCAATAACAAGATATCAATACAACACATTGATATAATAGAAACATTATGAAAACCATTTTCAATACCAAAATAAAAGAAAAGTAATACATGGTATTTATTTTTCATTTTAAAAAAAAGTTAGTTTATGGATTGGAGAGGAAGACGAAACTCAAATAATGGTCACGGCGGTGGAGAAGTCGTTTTTGCCGCATACATACGACAAAAAAAATTCCTTTTGTCATTTATTAAAATGCTTCGTATAAAAAAAATTTCCTTTTGAATAAGAGTAAAAGTAAAAGGGGTTTATACACCGTATAATAGAAAGTTGTGTATAAAACAAAATATGCCTCAATGAATAGAGATTGAGACGAAGTCCCTTACAAAGATAATTTTTTAAATAAAATAGATCTATTATGTGTATTCAATATAATTACACTTAATGAAAGTAAAAATACAAGATATGACATAATAATATCATGACATAATTTGAAAGTGGGAGATTAACCCAATGAACGGAAATTGGGTAAAGATGTTCCCTTACCTCGTGTCCGAAGTGACTTGATTGCTCTTTAATTTCTTGAATAATAAACTTGAGTTAATTTATTCTTACTTAAGAATCTTTTTCAAGTTCAGTATTCCTTTTATATCACTTATTACCATGTCATTAACACTATGTAATTATTTAAGTTAATAACGATCGTTTTAACGATCATTGGTACTTGAGTCAAAAATAAACTCTTTATAATTACAATTTGTTCATGTATCCATTATATAGAGAGTTATATTAATTATTTAGATATCATATATATCATATATATCTAGTATATACATTCATTTATAATATTACATAAAATTTAAAGGTAAGAAATGAAATGCACCGTTCATGGAGACGGTAAGCCTTACATACGAATGAACGCTACTTTCATTTCTATTTCATATTTTATGGAATGGAATCATAATGAAATAAAGATATATTATAATTCTAGTATAATTTCATATATAATATCATTAACTCCATCCTTTATACATCCCACATATGGCATTAATGAATCAAATTACTTTGAGGGGGTGGTAGTCCGTACTTCCAAAAATGAAATTATCATGTTTACCCACAATGGAAACAATAAAGGTATGCCAAAAATGAAAAATACAGATGCATAAAAAAAACATAAACATAATATATATCATATATTAATAGAGTGACATATTGATGGCCACCATGAAAGGTGTTAAAAGAATATTGAACAATCATCGTTTTGTGAGGCAGAAAATCACCAACCACAGAAACAATATGTTCTTTAACCATTAAATGAAGGTGTGTGTAAGTGTAGCTCTAATACTTCTCATAACAACATCCTAGTATATTGAAGATACTGGTGTTGTTACAAAATAAAGGAATAAAAACAGTTTAGGGGGTTGGAGAAGCAAAATAAAACATAAGAACACAAGAGAAGACACTACCTTTAAAACAGGTAACTCTTTTTGATTTGAGCTCAAAGGCTTACTTGGAAAGACTTCTTACCAATGTTATGCTTCTAGAAGTAATAGAGGGATGTGGAGAGACAAAATGGGCATGGGTTGGACGAGCCAAAGGCTTGAGAGGAGTGGGTAAGGTGTTAGAGTTGGGGGCCTTTTATAAGAGGAGAGGAGGGGCACTCTTGGAAAGTTATAAAAGGTTACTTTATTATAAAATTATCTTTAGATTTAAAAGGTCTCAAAATAATATATTTCTAGGATAATGTGATAAAAGTTAGAAATCCACCCATCCAATAGGTTTTTTGCAAGTGCAGGTCTTAGATTTTACATTATCTTTTCATTTTATTTAAATTGTTAAATAATGAGGTAATCGTTGCATCATCATGGTGTCATAAATAATTTAATTTATTTAAGGTCTAAAAATTATAAAAAAAATATAATTAAGTAGGAAATCTTTTTATCTTTCTAATTAATATTTATAGTCAAAATTATGACTTGTATAATCCCATTTAAAAATTGTTTTAGTAAAACAACACATGTTTGTGACATTTTTATTTTTACATTAAATAAAAAGTTATTAATGTCATTTTCCTACCAAAGTGGCTCCATGGGGTCCTAAAGATTACCCACAGATTTTCTTGGTCGTCCATGACACATCCAATAAGGTTAGGACATGTGTCAAGGTCATTTCATATTATTAAAACATTATTTTTACCTTAAATTATACTAATTTCCTCTAATCGCGATTAAAATCATAAAAGTTACTATTCACCAAAAATTATTTTAATCCCATTAAACCACATTTTACTTCTTAATGAAAACCATGTATGTCGGATTTTTGAAATTCAAAACACAGAGGTGGTAAAATTTCATTTAAATAAAAAAAATCAGTTTTTTAAGTACCACATAGTAGTTTCACTATTCATAAAAAATTGAAGGTTTTCAGAAAAATACCAAAACTTCACCCTAAGATATATTTGATATTCTGAATTCAAAATGATGTCTATTTTACAAAATTCAAAACATATAAGTTACATTATTTAATTTAATAATTAATTCCCATTGTCAGGATAAATAGCGTGTTTTTTGTGAAATAATATATATCAAAAGATTGACAGTAGTTTAAGTCCAATTTCAAATTGAAATTAATTCCAACGACCAGTATTGGATTAAATGGTAAAAATATATTATAATTTCACTTTAAAATCAATTCAAAAGATAATATAATAATATTAATAAATTATATTAAAAAGAGGTTTTGAATTAAAATACAACATTTTTCACTATTCATTAAAAAATGAACATTATCGGAAAAATACAAAAAATTACACAAAGTAAATTTTAATTTCCCCATTCTAAAGAAGAATTTTATTTGGTATAATAGAATGTATAAGATTGAACAAAACTATATTTAATGATGGTTCTCCATCAAAAGGTGATAAGTGGACCTTTAGTGAATATTAGAGCATATATGCCTAAAATTGAATTCTTTTCGTATTTTAAGCGTTTATCCTTTATTGGATAAATGTAAAAACATTTAAAAAACATATATAATCATATTTTAGTTATTTCTATTCATTCCTGCCAATAAAACGGCTACATGTTAACTACCATTTAAAATAATATTATTTTATTACTAGTGTGCAACATAAGATTTCAAAGAAACTCTTTGTTGCGTATCGGGTATGTTATCAAACATAGCAACACCTTTAAAGTAAAATTAATATTTAATTCGAGAATATTAATAAATATGAAAATTTTTTATTCTTTATTTACCTGGGATGTTACAAAAACACTTCGTAATCATAAATTAATTGTGAGATGTTCTTTTTGGGTTGGTTAAACCACCATGTTGAACAATCCAATAAAAAATATATTTTTATTGAATAATAGAATTTAATTTCCTGTAATATTTGATATTAATAAGTAGATAATGAGTTTCTTTTAATTTTATAACATAAATATGGAAACTTAACTTGTTATTTATTAAATAACACTTTATCTCCAATTATCATTAAAACATGCCCATAGCTAAAATAAACATTATGGATTATTACAAAAACTATATAGAATCAATTACAATACCTTTTATGGTCTAAGAGATGAAAAATTTTACATGAATGATTAACAACCCCAGTATAATGAATCTAGTTAAAAATGATCAAGATTACTCACATCTGATATAGAAAATACTAATTAGCAAACTAAAATAATTATAGGGAATAACTATAAATGAATTTTATGGATGGTTTTAGACACAAATAAGGTTATAAAATAGTTTATTCAGAGGGTAATTTTTGTTATAAAAAAGTCATAGTTTGGTCAACTGTGAGGGAATTCCTTGTAAGGGATCATTGTGTAAAATTTGAATTCATCGAGACAAGTTTATTTTATATATAATATTTTCATTTTCACAATAAAAATATTTACCCATTTTCATTTTATATAATGTTTTTCATTTTAATTGATGATGTTAAACATTCAATTCCAATCTCATTCTATCATGTTTTTTTTAATGATTTTTTTCAAAATATGTAAGGGTTTATTCATATTGAATTTAATTTCATGATGCATATTTTGGATTGAGCTCTATGATATGTATATTATGGTGTGCTTAATAAAAAATGAATTTCCTGAACTAAGACCATTTTATTCATGGGGTTTGAAGGGACATGTCATGTTCTTATGGATGAAAATACCTCCTTTTGATATTACTTTTTAAAAATCACAATCCACTAGTAAAATTATTCACTATTAATAATTATTTCAAAAAAAGTGTAAAGTTTCTATATGTAGAACTTAAATTTTATTGGATGAAAATATAATATTCTATTGGATGGTAATATAATGAACTATATAATTGATATGTATAACATACAATGGATAGGTGGCTAAAATGTACATCATGATGGATGTAAAAATTTATATCGGATGAAGGATTATAAATTTTATTGGACACGGTTATACAAGTCCCCTCAAACAGACTACTATGAGGTTTACTAGATAGAGTTTAAAAAGTATGACAAAATGAGTTTTATTAATCCCATTAGATGGATGTGTAAAATTTATACTAGAAAAATATTTTAAATTTATACTAGATGAATGTCCTCCATGAATTGTAATGATGAAACATCTGAAAATGATTGGATAGGCTATGGATTCTATAAAAGATAAATATTATGTATCTGATTCCAATGAAACAAATACCAAGAAGTATAGAATCAGAACTTTATAATTTTCTTAAAAAAATAAAAACTTTATGGAGAAAATAAAATAGATAAATTACAATATAAATATTTATATTATATTTTTAAAATGTCTCTTTGTTGTGTGCGCTTCATATTGGAATATTATAAGAGATTTCATAAAATATATATTCGTGAGGTTATATATTTAAATGAGTTAAGGATTATCCACTGTATTAGATTGTTTATCTCATCTTGGGGATAGAGCATTCCTGAGGATAGAGAGATAGAATATTTTTTGATCAAAATTTTTAAGGGATCCTAAGGATAAACAGATAGAGATTTTTAATATCTTTTGTGTTGATGGATTCCATGTTTTGGAAGGTAAACATTCTGATGGGTATAAAATTGACGATACACAATGATAGGTTTAGATACATCCTTATCAATTTTTTAAAAGTGAGGACCTTCCTTAGTAATGGTTTTATAGGTTTTTTATATTATATTCTATATATATATATATATATTAAATGTTATTATTATAGTCCATACAAGCTTTATAATTATGTGGGGAATTTTTATATAGATTTATTATATAGAATTAAATTTCTTAATCTAATATAGTAATGTGTATTGAAACAACTTATTATCAAATATACGTTAGTATTAACATGGTGTTGTTAAAATTAGAAGGTTAATTTTTTTTAAAAATATGATTCAACCCCAATATTCTAGTGTATTATTATACTCTTATGATTGTATATTTTGTTTTTGATAAATTTTCAACATATATTTGAGTACACTAATATAGTTGGTAGATAATTTTTTTATAATGATAGTTTTAAGAGTTAGAATATAAGAAAATTAAAATCCTGTTAGAAAATCCATTTTTATTCTACAAACTATGAAAATTGGCCAGATTGAATGAAGGCCTTACTTATAAACAATGGTGTTAATAATTTTATCACTATGAATGGATATATAAAATTCGTAATCATGTTATAGAATTAAATAGAAAATAGAAAATTGAATTCTAAAGAACTATATAGTTAAATATTATATTTTATATTATATAAAATTGAATATTTACAGAGAGATATCTTCCTTTATGGAAGCCAAAAATATTTGATGAAAGATTGATGTGAAACACTTTGGAACCTCTTAGTTTTTACAAACTATGAGATATATACTTTATGTATAAAGTAGTTATTTTTATTTATTAATTGAGGAATAATTTCCAAAAATGAATCAATTATTCTTAAATATTGTAAATTGGTCAAAATATATTAGAGAAATCGAGCTGGTAGATAAACAACATATAAAAAATATAATTGATATCATTACCTTGAAATGGTAATATAAGAGGAGAATAATATATAGTTTAAATAATATATTAAATGTGATTCTATATGGTTTGATTAAAATATTCAAGAATTATAAGAGTATATTAACAACTGATAATGAGGAAGAGTTGTCAGTGGATACGGGAGAGACACATGAGGAGATGGATGATGTTCCAACTGCCTCTGCTGAGCCCAAGGAAGTGACCATTATGGAAGAAAATCTCAGATCCTCCTCATGGAAGGGAAAGTTCACTACTATTGATTCTGATGGATTTATCAAAAACAATTGGGGTCATAGGAAGAAGTACTCTAACCTACCTAGTCCCCCTATCACCAGATCAGCAAGTAAGGGAAAGCCGTTCCTAAAGGCTCCTCTTACTGTGAGCAACTCGGATGTAGTTACCAACCCATATAGCGACACGGAGTCCACAGGGGGTGAGGGTGGTGTTCCTACCTCTCCCTAAACGAAGACGAGGGATCCTGGATAGCAACATGAGACAAGCTATGTTGGAGACCCTCAGAGATATATATCCTCAGTGTTGGAACACATGGACCTACTTTTACACTCGGATGAAGAAATGGTGGATAAAAATATGGATATAAAGGAGTTGAAGAAGACGGGAAGAACGCTTTGTGTGACCACCACTAAGGAACAAGGTGAGTGGATTGACAGGTAGGCCAATATTCTGCTCAGAAGATTCAATATGGGAAAGATTATCAGGGAGGAGTCCATGATAGTTTGGGACAACTTTGCTCATCAGTACAAAGGAATCTTAATGGGATACCCTAACTCCCATGTAAATTCTATTCCCTAGATATTTTTTTGGGAAATTGATTCCAATTGGATAAAACTATTCTTCAACAAATCTGTAGTTTTTTTTGTGTTTAATGTTGTGAGGGTTCTCATTATCCCCATAAAAGTGTTTTGAAAATAAAAAAGTAACATTAAAGATGAAGGAAGAGTAGAAAAATGGAGATTTTTCTTTGGAATTTAATTCTGTAATTGTAACAATATATAATGATAAGGTTAGTGAGAATTTTTCTATCTCCTCAATGTCCATGAAGAAAATGAATGCTAAATAAGAATTTAGTTCCTAAAAATAAATTTAAAATGATATTTCTCCATCAATAGAGATATTGAATAATATATTTAGGAAGAATGTTTTTCATTATATGTATAGGATGAATCTTCAGCATAGACGTGAATATAAGGAGACTTTTGTGCTATTTTTCCAGGATTTTAAATATTTAGGACACATCAAACCATATTTTTCTATTTTAATGAAAAAAATATAGAGGTTCAATGAAATATTATAAGAAAAAACAGAATAAAATCATGAAATACTTACACACATAGATTTTTAGTAATATAGATTCATATTTATACTTTTATTTAGAGGAATTCAATGATTATAAAAAAATTTAGCCTTTTGTATTATAATTTTAGAGAATAATCAATGTTATATGTCTATGTAATCTACTGAATCTCTTATAAAATTAACTATAAATACTAATTAACTTAATTCTGATAATGAATATAGTTTATATTTTTATTAATAAGAAAATATTGTTACATTAGGTGATTAAAATAGTATACCTTGTTTGTATGAAATATCTATATATGTTTTATTATTAGAGAAAAGGTATACTTAATTCATAAAAGAAAGTGGTTGTTCTAATAATGATATATTTAAACCCAAAAGTTTAATTTATAAGCATACTATATTAATTTATATTCTTACACAAGTGTTAAATAAAAAATCTAATTCAAGATCAACTAATGAGGATATGATTTTGGTTATAAAACTAAATTCTAAAACTATTAATCTAAAAATTATTTCATCAAATGTTATACTAGGAATGGAAAATTTGGATAATCTATACAGAAAATAGATACATTGTATAAATAATTCATTACTTGGTTTTAATTTAAAAAATCCTCATTTTCATTCAAACTATAATTTTATAAAAAATTACCCTTATATATGAATTGTACAAGATAAGGAAATTTTAAAAGAAAATGTTCATTGAGTAGATTTTAGTCTTTTCGTTTTCATAGAACATATATTTCTAAAGAGTTTTTAGGTTTTCAAAATAATATTTTTTGATATAAATGGATTCTGAAAATCCTAATTTCTATTAATTCTAAACCAATGATGGTATGGTTACCAAAGCCTTAATCTTTTTTAATTTAGGGTTAAATGCCAAGCACCAAAAGCCAAAAATCTTGTTACATAGACAACTATTTCCAATTATATGTGATTAGAAATAAATACTTGTTTTTGATTATTGTAAATATTAAACATAGAAAGGTGATTTTATGTTATAATGCTCAAGGAGAAATCTATAAAATAAGAGATATTTAATTCTTAGGTAAATCATTAATTTCAAATGTTTTGTATGTCATGTGAATTGAGAACAATATCATTATCATAATTCAATCATGTTATAATGGTTACCCTCTGACCCTCAATAATTTTAAATATACAGTTAAAACTAAAAAAGGTAGATTCATTATTTTCTTTAATATTCATGATATTGTTTTCACATTAAACCTATAATACCTTAGAATCCATTATCTACCTTACCTAGGATTAGTATAATTTCAATCTTGGTTGTGACATATATGGTTAGAATGATGTAATGTTATAACGTTAGTTAAAATTTCTATGAAAGGTCTTGTAAGAGATTTACGAGAGCTTAGGTTTAATTATTATAAAGTTAGTATTCATTAAAAACTTGGTAAGGAAAATAAGTATAAATTTATTAAAGAAGTATAATATTTTGATTATTTATGGTTAGTGTGTATGGATTTATTTGGTCTAACACAAAAGGATGTATTTGAGGTGAACATATTGTATATTTCTTTAATTTATGACTACAGTAGATATAACTATTTCTATTTTCTATATAAGTATTTTGATTCCTTTTTTATAATTTTATTTTTAGATGGTTAAAAATTGGAATACATATATTTTGTTACTAATCACAATGATCATGGTGATGAGTTTGAAAACAATAATTTTGAAAAAAAATCATATTAATAAATCAAACAAACATAACTTTTGTTCTAAAAGAATACTTCAGTAAAATAGTGTAGTTATGAAATATTAAAATTCTTTGGGAACTAATACAGCCATGCTGATTGAATACACATATGTAAATCATTTTTTTCTGGATGTTTTTAATACTACTTACAATCATATAAATCGATATTCCCTTTAAAATTTTACTTATAAAACTCTATATTATTTATGGGCTAAAAGAAATACCAAACTTTCTTAATTTATATTTTTTTGATATAAAGATTTCAACCTAAATGTTAATGATAAATTAGATAAATTTTTCCAAAAGAATATTATGTAATATTTATTAATTATTCTACCAATTGTAAGTCATATCACGTTTTTTATAAGTGTACAATTAATATTGAGAAAATATTTCATGTTATGTATTATAAAACAAAGAATTTGTTTCAAATGTTATGAACAAGTATGTATATTGATTATGATTTTAAAACATATTTCCTTGTTATAAAAGTATTAATGTAGAGGAAAAACTGAAATAATAATTATAGAAGTTTTACCTTGAGAATAAGTTTAACCTTTTATTGAAGAGAATCACTTTACATTCCAATAAACTCGTTACTCTTAATAAATCATCCCAAAAATAATATCTTCAGTTATTTTTATCAACTACTAAATACTTAAGGTTACTTAAGAAATTACTTTGAACATTGTGAATTTA
This sequence comes from Viscum album, assembly GCA_963277665.1. NCBI lineage: Eukaryota > Viridiplantae > Streptophyta > Magnoliopsida > Santalales > Viscaceae > Viscum > Viscum album. Next base: position 194,298,317 of record OY728126.1, read on the forward strand.
TGTCTCAGTTTGAACCAAAAGCAACTCATGAGGCTTTAGGTAATGAAGAGTGGATAAGGTAATGATAGGATAATCTCAAAGAATTCACAAGGATAAACTTTTTTAAATTGTTAGAATGACCTAATTATATTACTATGATCATAGTAGACTTGGTTATCCAAAAAAACATGGTTAATATAGAATTATCATTCTAAATAAGGCGGTACTAGATGATAAGGGTTATAATTAACAAGAAGGCATAGATTATGGATTATATTTTTCATTAATAGTATGACTTGAATATATTCATATACTTATTACCATTTTTATATAACTTAATTTCACCTGTTATCAAATGGATGCAGTGTTTTTATTTTCTTAACAAGTATTCTTAGTAATAATTTTATGTTGAATGAATACCTAGTTTGGATAATAATAAAGCTTCAAATAATTTTTTTAAACTTACTAAGTAATTTTAATAAATTAATTTTACAAAAACTATAATTTTTTATGAAAGTAAAAGTTCCATAAAAATATCTATCAACCCAACTAGTCACTCTAAAAAATCACAAGGATATAAGACACCATTAACTTCAGTATCACACTAAAAAAGTTTGTATTATTTTATAATTCATTGAAACACTAAATAAAATTACATTTTTATGATACGACTTATTTCTAATAGATTAAAACATATTAAATTGAATATTTTTATAATTAACATACATTGATCATTAATCTAATTCTTGTTTAATCTATGTCCTTATAGTGAATAACTCCTTAGGAAAAGTGGATTCAATTTTTTTCCCCTTATTTATTTTCATATGTTTTTTCATTTTTAATTGAATCTCTAGAAACATATTTTTATGTAAACATTTGGTTTCATTGAAATTAGATTTGTCAAACATTTCATCTAAACGACTCTATTCCTATTACATTTTTATGAATATATGTTTTTCAAATCACTATACAATATTTATTAAGAAAATAAAATAATAAATCATTAGCGAGTCACCCTCTCTATTATTCTTATAAATTTAACGAAGGAAGTTTTGTAATTTTTTTGTAAATTTTTTTCCGATCAATTGGAATGATGTCTCTAAAATGGAATCCTTCTAAAAACATTTAAAAAAGTTTTGTGTCAATATTGTCTATTATCTTATAAAATTTAGGAGTCATCATCATCTCATATCAAATATCAAAAAATATATCCTTTTGAATTAAAAATATTAATATTACAACATATATATAGTAGTGGAGGATCGATTGAATTTCTCTAATGAACTATTTCTACGAAGATGTCTTACTAGTTTATTTATCCTCTTTTTTTAAGTCTTCATGGTCAGTGTTTTATTATTCATATATCATTCCAAATTTAATGTAATGTTCTTATAGAATCCTTTTGAGACATTGAAAATGGAGAAGTTTTTATGGAAATGCTTATTTATCTGGGTTGATTAAAAATGTACAATAGTTGTTAAAATCAGAACAATTTTTTCAATATTGGAAAACAATTTGTCTAACTAAAGATAATTTTTATCTTCTTTATCCAAGAATAGTATGAGAGTTTTGTATTAACTCCATATTTTCTAAAAATTGTGGTTTCAATAATGTTACCATCTATATTTTTTGGAAAAATTTCAGACTAAAGATTAAAAAATATCCAAGATAGTCGAAAATCCTATTGAAGAAGAATATTCATTTTTAACCCATAAATTGTCAGAAAAATTTGGTTCATTTTAAATACATCTTATTAAAAATTCTATTTTTACTATAAAGAGTAAAGTAAGAATAATGTATTTTGTTTCCAAAAAATGTGGATACTTTTCTTCTGGATACAAAGTTACTTCTTTATAAAGAAAAGAGATTGATATACATTGAATGTGTTGGATATATGTGTTCATTATTTTCGTTATAGCATGATGAAAATATACATAGATATGTTTGTATAAAAGTATATCAAATCAATAATGAAATGAATAGTTAAAATCAATATTAATTTATATTTGATGTTTCTTATAAAATATATTATTAAGTTTATATAAGTTGATAAAATAAAAGAAAAAGTTATTTTAGAAAATTTTTAAAATTATTCTACTTCTAAATATATATCTCAAGAATCAATGGAAATAAATATTTTCCAAAAGTAAGAATCAAGTTTATACAAATAAATCATTAGATCAAGGTCCATTTGAAAAAAATTTAGATATATTATAAATTTTTCAATAAATATTTTTTAAAATCAAAGAACCATTTTCATATAGTGTTGGAGATTCCATATTTCTTGAAGTTTATAATGATTCTATTAATTCTATACACTATAAAAGGTATAAGTGAACAATAATAAATATTAGTTAAATTAACAAAGAGATAAAAATTATTAAATGTATAATAGTCTTCATTCTAGTAAAACAAGAAAGATAAAGGTATATCCATGGGAAATTTGATGTTATTATGGTTTGTGTACTCTCAAAAAATATCAGGTGAATTATCCAAAATTAATGTAATAATAAGTATAGTAATATTAAATCGTATTCATATTTAGAATGTTAAATCGCATCATTAAGTGGATAAACCTGATGTATGAAGATATAATGTTTTTTGTTGAACAGATCACAGACATCAAGAGAGAAACAAAATCATTTTTAATACTTGATGATAATATTAAATATGTAGTAGGAGTATGATAAAAAGTTATAAATGATTTGGAATCATATATTATCCAATAATTTATGGTTCTCTCCAGGGATAAAAAACGTTGGAACCTATAGAGGTCCAATTCTCAATGAATAAATACAATGAAGATAGAATAAGGAATATATAGCTAGATTTGAAGAAAATTAGGATAATCATTAAGAAACATTCAAATAAAGAATTATCATTTTCTTGAACACTTGGTTGGTAATAATAATTAAAACACTATTTCCTTTAATTCTTTTAAAATTATTTTAATGAATATTATGTTTTATCAAATTTCATATTTACTCCTCAAATTTGTTTCAATTGATTTATCATTTCGGAAGAATATTCAAATAAGCATATCAGCAATTAAAATACTTTTAGAAAACCAAAAATAAGAGAAATATAGAGTACTCAAGAGTAGTATATGTAAGGGGGTTATGTTCTAAATTTATTACATTAATATTTTTTTCAATTGTAATTTATGTCAGTCTTGTATATTATACGTTTCAAAAAGTGTGAGATTATAGAGTTGAAGGACCTAGTTCTAGGTATATATCTGTAAATTTAAATCCACTTTTAATATGTTTTTATTATAAATTTTTTACATATTTAATAATTAATGTTTTTAATGATTAATTTCAGTTTTATAAGACATATAAATCCAATTCTATTAGATAGAGACAAATGAAGAATAATATAATGACATATATAAAGAATATTGAATATAAGGGACTTGTATATAAAATGTATGGTTTAAAATCTATCAAATAGAATTTTATGATGTATATCATATTGATTTATAGAAACTTTATCAGATATAGTTCAAGTAATTCTATCATATAGAGTTTTAAAGATCTATTAGACTGAGTTTTACTAACTCTAATGGACAGAGATGGACAAAGTATAATTGATAAAGATTCCCAATTTCTATAAGAAAGAAAACATCCAAAAAACTAATGATGAAACACATTGTGATTATCCTAATAGTTTTTGATATGGTAAAATATGAAGGTGATGTGGTTGATACCATCTTAACTAATTCTAAGATGTGTGGAATTTGACCATAAGAAGCATGAATATAAAAGGAATGTAACCATTGGAAGAATATGAAACTGGATACTTATGATCTAATGAGTTATTTTAATGTTTAGAAACATCTCTTTATTGAGTTAAAATCATATTATAATCCTTGTAAATTTTCCTCAATGCATATATTATTGAGGTTGTCTTTGTAAATTCTTTAAGGTTTTCCTCTTTTAATTATTGTTTGTTTGATCTGATGGATTGATGTATCTCAGGGATATAGAGACAAAGGTTTGTCTAATTTTGTTAATCAAGAGATCTAAAAAAATTATTGATAGATATTTTTTTCATACGAGTTTTATATTTCCAATGAGTATTTTTATATAGATTTACTATGTAATATTAACCTAATTATTCTTTTTTTAGAAAGAATATCAAAACAACTGTTTTTATGATAGTCTTTAATATAACATAGGTGTTAGAAAAATTGTAAGTTTAGATTTTTATAAACTATAATTAATCCACCCTCTTAGAGTGTAACCATAGAATCTAATGATCCAATAGCTTTTACATAAAATTTACTTCAATTTAAAATATAACAATGTTTAAATTATTTTTTTTATCAATTCCCTTTTTTTAGTTATAATTTTTCTTTCCTCATTTGGATTCATTAAGGATTGGTTTCTTCCTCCATAAGCTTTTATTTTATCATATTTATCCTCCACTCTTTGGAGATTGACTATTTCATCCCAGGATTTTATATTGAATAATATCTTCACAAACAAAAGTATATCATTATTAAGAATAATTCATATCCCCTTTAATGACATTTTCTCCCAATTTACCACATTTCCTTTTCCTATAATTGTTCTCTTTTATAATGGGAAACCTTATTATGTGATATCTCATGAGACCTTTATATTTTCCTTTAATAATTTTAAAACATAATTATTGTTTCAATACCATTCTATTATATCAATTCATGTATTTCTTTACACCTTCCTGGGTTAAATTTTTTTTCGGTTTCATATTGGGCCATTAGAGGCTGGAAATATTTTTTTAGGAAAAATAAACAAATTTTTGGGGATGTATGTTTCTTGGAATTAATGATGTTTGGATATAAGTATGTCTAAGTATTTAAAGGGTATTTTTTCTCAGGTTCTGAGGTCATCAAATACTTTTTTTGGGGATTTCCTATTTGAACCTGGTCATGTACTATCTACCTACCAGATTCATGTTATGAATGTAATTCATGTTTTGAATCTATCTCTTCGTATAATCCAAGAAACAGTTCCTTGATCTGAATATTTTTATTCATTATTAATAATAAGTTTTTATATTAAAATAGGTAATTCCATTTATTATAGAACTTTTTTATTTATTCTTAATAATTATTATAAATTTTTTATATAATATATTCATTTAATCATGTTTTGATATATCATATATCTATTTTAGATGAAATTATATTTTCATGAAAATTTAAAATATCATGACATTCCCTCTTTTAATTATACTTATAGAATAATTGGATTAATTGTTATGTAATTTATTATGGAATTATTGGTGAAACCCTTTTGGGATTAATAAATCAACATCTATTTTTTCCTTCAAGAATTTTAACATTATGTTATGACTGATACAACTAATTGAAAATTTCTACATAGATGTAGTGGATGTTCTTGATGCTTGGGTCCCAGAATGATGGGGGTGTTTTGTGGTTATGTGATCCATGTGTTTCATGGGATAGAAATTATTTTTTATCTTAGAAGATGTTGTGTCATTTTATAATGTTCTTTCATTTTTTTACATTTTGGATTATTGAACATTCCCATTTGTAATTTTTAGCATACTTACTTTTATATTTCATCATGCACTATTTTTTTGGAAAATATGTTTCCAGTTATTTCTTTTCTAATGCTTGTTTCTAGTTTCTAACCAATAGTGATTGGTAATGAACTTCATGTTATGTCAAAGCGTCTCGGGTGTCAGGGTAACAGGGTATTCTGATTGGTTTATGAAATAGTGGTATAGAATGTGTATATTGTGAATATTTCCTTGATGTCATCACATAGTGGGGTTTTCCTAAAATACATAGGGGGGATTTATAGAAGTTAGTAAGTAGTTGGAAGTAAGTTCCTAGTAATCTCTCATCGTAACAAGACTTAAGTCACCATAGGGGTTAAAGAAAATTTTATTAAGTAATTTTTGTTATTTTTTCTTGAAATTTTCCTTCTTTTGATCTGAGTATGTTGACATCCATATCTTGGGTTATTCTTGATGGAATTGATATTCTGAGGAACCTTTCTTGAGTTATTAATATTTTCTATCATTTCTGATTCTTTTAGTATTGTCTACTGATTTTTATAGAATCAAGGCTTGAAGAATATGTTTGAATATGCCATAGAAGGAAGTCGATGGTGAACTATGATAAGAAATTCCAGAGGTTTTAAACAATATTATTCTGATAGTGATGCATACTATCAAAAAACATTTATAGGAATCTGCACCCATTTCTATTTTGGGTATAGCCATGGAACATCAAATGGATAAATATAGAGATCATGATCAAGAGTTTCATCATCATAGACTGCCATCTTTCCTAGGCTTAAATGATCTTCAATAGGATGATGATTGGTTGAAAAATATTTTTTTCTTCTTTTTGAATTCTTGGAAATTCCTAATTTGATTAATGTAAAAGGTTATTCCATCATGATTGACGAATATAACAAAAGATATTGGGATTTTATGGTGATGGTAAAAGAAAATGGGTTTCAAGTGGAAGGGATTTAGGTTTATTTTTAGTGATTATATATAATAGAGTACAAGGTATTAGAGAGATCCATAGAGTTTATCATCATCCAGTAGGGTGATAGAATGTGACATAGTATTCACAGTATTGTTTTAAGAGAGTTCATTTTTTTCTTAAGGTTGTATCCAATGTGAATATGAGGGATGTATGGTTTGATATGGGTCATCAACCTAAAATCAAATCATAGTTTTTATAGTTGTATCTCACTTATTATATTACCTTTTGGAAAAAACATTGATTGTTGTGGTTGAACTAGTTTTTTTTTCAAGCTTGATGGCAGTTCCTTTTTCTCCCCGTGGTAGTTCTATGGGTTATATTAAAGGATAAAGAAAGTGTGATGAGTCTCATGGAATCTCTTGATGGAAGGATTGGTCTATAAAATATGAAGTTCCTAGTATATTCCCTTTAACTAGCATTAATTATGGAATGGTTAGGCATTAAAAATGGTTTTGTACTAAGGCACCAAGTATTTTAGTTCTTATGTTCCCTCGAGATACCTACATATGGCATACCATTTCATTTCCTCTACATGTACTTTCATATGATCATTATCAGAAAAAATATCTATTTAATGATATGATTTATGAACTAAGGGGTTTTGTCAATAGATATCTTGAATGAAGAATCTTCACATAGTGGAAGAGTATCTGTTGGAAGATGACACCAGTCTTGTGACTCTCAAAGGTACAATCACTATAGATTCATTTTTAGTTACTGCATTATTTGATAACAATGCATATCCCTTGTTTATATCAACCTGAATTGTGAATCTATTAATCCCCCTATTGATATTTTGTATTATGTGATTAATATTACTATTACCCTTGAAACAAAGAGAGTGTAGGTTCTTATGTGCCCGGATTTTACATTCTTATTATCTGATATGGAGCTTACCAATAATTTTATCATTGTCGACTTGAAACAACTTGACATTATTTTGAGGATAGATTATCTAATTTCCACTAAATCCCAAATTGATAGCTGCCTTTGATGGGTCTCCTCTACTATGCCTAATAATGTGCGTTGAGTCATTCACGTAGAATTGGACCCAAGGTCAAGTGGAGAAAGACCATATTTCCCAGATTTGGGTAAGAAAATATCATTGTTTTCTTTATAATTGGTAAAAGAGTCTTTGATTTATCATCTCCCTATAATTACTATCTATATTATTGATTTTTTTACATATGGTCTATCTAGATTTCCACTAGTAAGAGAGGTGGATATTTATATTTATTTACTACATAGTACAAAACTAGTGTCTATTTCTTTGTAACATACGACAACAATGGAGTTGAAAGAGTTGAAGTCTCGGTTGGATGACATGCTAGAGAAATTTTTCATATGCCTTAGTGTTTCACCTAGACTAGAACATATTCTCTTTTTGAATTAATATAATGGAAAAATTCACCTTTGTGTTGATTACTAGAAACTCAATAGAATTATGTTGAAGAAAAAGTATTTTTTTTTCCACAGATTGATGATCTATTTGACAAGTTGAAAAGGAAAAAAGTGGTTCTTGAAGTTTTATCTTCAATCTGATTATCACCAAATCAGAATTAATGAGTTTGATATTTAGAAGACTGTCTTTATGAGTATTTATAGCCATTATGAGTATCTTTTTATGCATTTGGACTATACAATGATCCAATGGATTTAATTGCTTCGATAGGTTGTATTCGTCATGGGGACCTTGAATTATTCATGTTGGTATTTGTAGAAGATATTTATGTTCACTCTCAGTTAGAGGAGCACCATGTTCATTATCTAAGGGAATTTCTAGATATGCTGAGAAATAATTGACTCTAATCCATGTTATAAAAATGAAATTTTTGGATTCAATAGTTGATGTTATAGAGACACATGGTCTTGAAACATGGTATTTCATTTGATCCAAAGAAGTTGAAATATGAGACGACATGGTATCAAACCTATAATTTATTTGATATTTGAAGATTCTTGGGTTTTGTGGGTTACTAATACATATTCATTATAAATTTCTTGAAGATGGATTCTCTGATAAATTCTCTCACTCAGAAATAAGTGATGTTTATCTCGGATGAGAAATTTTAATATTATTATTTTTAGATGAAATAAATTTCGACATTTGTGCCTATGTTGACTCTTTGATAGGTTTTTTCAAGCTATATGGAAATATATGATTCATCATGTTTTGATTTGGGTTGTGTCTTTATAGAGTGTGATCATGTGGTATCCTATGGTCTTAGATATCTTAGTCCACATTTGAATAATTATATGATCCATAATCTTGAGCTACAATATATGATGCATGATATCAAGAGTTGGAATCACTAACTTTTCTGATAAAGTGTTAACATTAATTTCAAGTAGAAAAACATTAGTTATATATTCTCTCAAAAAAATTTAATATCTGATAGAGGTGTTTGAGGAACTACCTATAGTCTTCTGATTCTAAAGATTCCTATACCCCAAGCATGGAGAAAGTCATATTTGATTATTTAAGTAGAAAAATTATGACCCAATCCTTGAAATAAGAATCAGAATACTGTAATCTGGTTGATATATTTGATCAGTTTCATTTAGGAGTATGGGAGAAATAGTGTGAGTCTGTTTTAGAAAGCATGCAATTATCAGCTTCTCTTCAAAAAATGATTCTTTTGGAGTAGCATCATGATGAATAAATCAATGTAATTATGGACTCTCTTTATATTTTCGATAATATTGGTGAGTTATCATTCTCTTCATAGGGTATCCTATATTTCTAGAACATGTTCTTTGTAACTCTTCCAATAAAAAAGACTATGATGGGGGATTTTCATAATTCTTTTTAGTCAGTAGACCCATAAACCCAAAAAATATTTTATGACATGAGGAAATAATTCTGGTGGCCTCATATAAGATGATAAATTACTACAATTGTATCACATTGTAATACATACCAATAGGTCAAATATGATAATTATATTCCTTCAGGTTTGGTTCATCTACATCCAATGATGAATTTGAAGTGGTATGATATTGAAATGGACATTGGGGTCAGATTTTGATTTACCCCTCATGGGAATAATGCAATATGTGTTGTGATCTATTGGTCAAAAAGACATCATAATTTTTACCCATTCAAGATACAACCAAAGTTGAGGACTAGGGACGTCTCTAAGTACAAAATATTTTTAGATTGCATGTAGTTCTATTTACAATTGTATATTATATGGATTCTCTCTTGAAAATTCATATTTGGAGAGGTCACTAAGTGGAAATGGTATCCCAAGAGAATTTAAGCATGTAATATCATCCATATATTAAGGAATAGATAGAATGAGTTATAACGATTCTTGAAGATATGATATGTTGTGGTGTTCCTGAAATTGGTGGAGCATCGGAAGACTATTTTTTATTGGTTGTATTCTCCTTCAACCATAGTTACTAGTATGCAATCAGAATGGATACTTTTGAGGCCTTATATGGTTGTACTTGTAGATCTATATTTTTTGTTATAGATTGGTGAAAGTTCATAAGTTGGACAAAGTTCATTCCAAGAGATGATAATGAAGATTAATTTGTTTCATCAGAGAATGTTCACAACATAAAGCCAATATTAATATTATTTTCTTCATCATCGATGACTGTTAGAGTTTTTTGTTGTTGAAAATGTTTTTTGGATAGGTTTACCTCATTTGATTCACTGATGTATTGGGAAATAATGAAATATTACACCACAGGTTTTGAGAATCTTTGGTATTCTTGAGAAAGTAGGGAATTTTACATGTCATTTCTCACTTCTACTATAGTTCACTTCAATAAAAAAATTATATATGGCTTCTTTGATGATATTATTTGTAAAAATAGCATGTTTTTATTGGTAAGATATTGATTTTGATCTTAATTTATCCATGATAGTGAATATAGTAAGGATTTTTGACTCAGAGGAAAAGACTTTTCATATAAAGAAAATACCATAGGTTTGTGTACTATGAAAGAATGTTTCGTATTTACATGACATGTAGAAGCATGAGTCACTAATTAGAGACAAATGTCCTCGTCTCTTCGATATGAAATCATCTTGATAGGATTTTTAGGGACAGAAAGTGTTTAGAGTATGGAGGTTTAAACATTATGTTTCATTATTTCATAAACATATTGACTCTTTTCTTGATTCCCATTATCTCTGGGGGGTGCTTCAGGCCTTTTGTGGATAGAGATATTTTTTCATCAGAAATAAACTAATTTTTAGGAATTTATTTTCATTTAAATTAATTGCTTCTAGGAATAAGTCAGTGTAATGATTTAAAGGGTGTTTTTCCTTGGGTTTGGAATTTATCAGATACATTTTAGTATTATATATAAAAACCTAGATATAAACTATCTATAGGATAGATTCACATGATGAGTATAATTAACTAAGTGAATCCATCACTCCATAGAGAAAGTGAAAAAGTTTTATTATTTGATTGATATATATACATCATGAATTTGGTTCAAGACATGAAATATCTAGGATCATTATCTTTAACCCAAGGAGATTCCTTTTTTCAGTTTGTATAGTACTCAAAATCTTCAAGTCTTGAATAAAGGATTCATTTCAAGAATACCATAGGGCAAGTATGATTTTTCATGATGCTTCCTGAAAATTATTTCATTATTTGTGTATCCTCTTCTCTCAATCCTTAGGGTTACTCTAGGAAATATTTGGGTGATTTATTCCCTTCTGGACATCTCAGTGTAGTATTTTATCACTAGTGTGTTTCTCTCTTTATGGTTTTCTCCCACTCTCTACTACCCCTCTTTGGTTGTATTATAGTCCTGAATTTTCTGAATTTATTATAGTTTTTTCATAAAATTTGTGATCTAGGATTTTCTTTTTGATCTCATTTCCTATTTTTCACATTAGTGTTTATTGATGTCGGTGTTTATTTGATCATGATATTAATAGTAGGTGGTTCCATATTATTTTTCCCTATAATTGAAACCCTATTTTTCTTGATTTATTTGAAATAACTTTTTAAATTAGTTAATGACATGTGATTGAAATAATTGATGTGTTATTTTGTAAAGGGTATGGAAATAGTGATGAATCTCCAATTTTAATTGAATTTTAACTATTGTGTGAATTTAAGAAAAATAATGTCTAAATATGGAAATTTTATTAATGAAATGATCTGATGTTGAACGAATAGATAAATGGATTAATTTGGAATATTTTTTTAAAATGAATGAGTAGATAAAAATTTATGATTTGGTTTTAAAATGTCAAAGGAATCTTGAAAACTGAAATTGGGTAATTATATTTTGAACTGATTTGAAGTGATTGATTTTCCATGATTGATTGATTGATTCACTAAAGCACATGTGATCCTGGGTAGTTAGTAGATCCTTAAGATAAATACTCTAGGATATAACCACCTAGAACTATATTGATGACGAAAATATTGACAAAAAAATACTACATCATGATTTTCCCTAATGGAGAGTTCAGCCTCAACGTCCAAATACCAGGGATGTGTGAACACATTTTGTCGAGATAACTGATGAGTAGTGTGAGGATCCTTTTTCTAGAAACTAATGTACTATAGAGTTTATTTTATAGTGTTGTGATATATTTTTAATTAATGATAATATTCTATTGATTACTAAATTTTTTAGTCATCCCAACTACATTATATAAATTTTTCATCTGAAAATTTCATTTTATGATTATTTGATATATCTTACTACAGTTTTACCAGAAATCATTATTTGTTGACTCTATGTCAATTAAATTACATGCCTTATTTTATATACATTGAAATAATAGTTGATTTAATTTTTATATAATTAATTATGGAATGCCTGGTGATATCCTACATAGATTTATAGTTCACACCTTACCTTTTCATTCAGTCGTCTGTGGATTATCATATTCTATGTCCAAGGAAAGGGAAAGCACTACATTGGGGAGGTCGATATTCTTGATCCATAAAACCCTTATTGAAGGAGGTGACCAATAAAGATTAATTCCCTAAGTAGAATTGGATATGTATGAGTGTTTAAAATTGTCTATGTTGGTCCTTTTGATTATTTATTGGTTGAGTTCTATTTTACCTGTTGGATTCTGTATATGGATCTTATTGGAGTGTTGATTATATCAACCTTTAACTTTTTTTACTTAATTTTTTTTAGAAAAATTATTCCCTTTTATTACTTTTATTATTCTATGTGATAGTTACTAACCCATGGGGTTCAATAATTCCCTTTGGGATATGTCAAAACCATCTTTTGTGTTAAGAAACTATGCCATCAGGGATGGTTTATAATTGTTATTAATTTCATGATGTGGGATTTTCAAAAACCTATTTAAAAATATTTTAAAAGTCTTTGCATTTTCAAATGTTTTATCATCCGCCCAAAAAATAATTTTATAACCTTTATCCTTATTCAAGGTTCCATTATTGATGTTTCATTTTTAATGAAAATTTATTCTGAATTTTTCATTTCACCTTTTCAAAAATGACTTCCCAAATTGACTCTAACTTCTTCTTTTATGTTTAATATAAAACTATTTTCTATAAAAAAAATTATGATTTCACCAGAATTTTCATCATTATAACAAAATGACTTATTTTTAAATAAATTATCTTAAATAAATCACTCTCTAAATTTTCATATCAAATAAAATTTTGGGTGATTGAATTTTATGTATCAAATTCTAACATTCTTGAAGTCAATTTTTGCGATACAATATTGATATGATAAAAAACCATTATACATTCCATAGGTTCTTAATATTGTGGAATATACCTCATCATCAATGGATCAGATAATGTTATTTATGGATTCATGCATACAAAATAACCATGTTGATTAAGTTGTTTAACCCACAAGTGAATAATATGTTGTGATAACTAGGGATCAAAAACAGAAAAATAAAATAAAATACACTTCTAATAGAATGAAAAAACAAATCGAAAGAATGTAAGGCTGAAACCATTGCGGATATATAGGAATAAATGAACATCTAAGAGAATACTCCTTTTGTTATAAGGAATCCATCAACTGGATGATTAAGATGTAACTCTTCATTCATTAAATGATTATTTTGGACCATCACACATTAATAATTTTACATAATTTAAATCTCATAATGTGTAATATTAGAATAAAATAATTACTCAATTATTAAATCCGTAAGAGGATATGTGATAGTTATAATTTAATAGATTTTTAGATTGACTCTATACATTCTTTCACAATTATTTTCAAGATCCCTTCTTTCTCAGTAAAATCTATTGTAGTGAAAGGAAACCAAAACCTAGTTTCAAATTATTTAAAAATGAATTAATGAAATGAAATTTATTTTATTATTAGTTTTCTTAACAATAAAATTCATCTGAGAATAATTTTATTCAAAAGATAAATTTCAAAAAAAAAATTATAAAAGAAATGAATTAAAGGAAACATGGTGAATAAATATCTCCTTTGATAGTGATCATGAATGAGCAGTGTCAAACTCTATTTATACATTCAATTCTCTTAAAATATCCCATAGAAGTAATAGCATACTCTAAAATTATTTTATGATAAGTTTATCATCTCAATATTTTTCACCATCTATTCACTTTTTTTTAATGAATAAACATTAATTTCTATTTGGAGGCTCATCGACATTCCCCATAGACATAGCTCACTCCTCAGTTCTTCAGTGAACACATGGAACATGGAATAGATTTAAATCATCTACACATGATTTCAGTATTAGCTTGAAAAGAGAATTAAATTAACCCATGTTTTTCTATTTCAAATGAATATTGGTACATTCCTTGACTGTGTTCATTTATAAAAATACATTCCCAGTGTTTTCTTTGTTCACAAAACTTCAACCATTGAAATTAAAATGGTCCAATAAATTTTTACTGACTTATATAATCTCATTCTGTTCATAATATTCTAGATTTAACACCATATCTAAGGTAAGAGACATAGAAAAATCCCATATTCAACATTGATGCTTAATTTCGGAATTTTATTCAAATCAACTAAACCTAAATAATCTTAAGCTTCCAGTTGAATGAATTCATTCGACTCAATCATGCATCACAAAACCTTCCATTAATATTTTTTAATCCCCAATCCAACTTAGGTATTAGATCATCAAGCCTGGTAAAACATAGAATCAATAGGTTCTCATCTCACCATCAACCTATTTCAATCACGCTTCCATACCATAATCTCAACTTCAATAAATAAGTTGATGATTATTTTATCCATGTCATTGTCAATTTACATAAAATTTGGTCTTTATTTCTCAATATCATTAGTTCATCTTTGGTAAGTATTGGAATATATTAGCTTATATAATTGTCATCATCAATATTATTTCTAGTTGAAAATGGATGTCCTTATTCCACTCATCAAACACTAGTATAGCTCTGAAAATTTCCCCAACTAAGAACCTACCTCTTCTATAATACTCAAATTCAATAGTGATTCACGAGTTCCACTATTTCCTTTTTCAATCATTGTCTCTTCATTTTTTAAAATATTGTTTATTTTAAAACTTATATGGATAAATATCATGGATTTCGGCATCATCTTATTGAGGATATCGAAAAACAAATGTATTTGAGTATAAAATATTTCTTCAAACATGATAATTAAAAATAATTTTCTTGTCAGATGACCCTCATATTGTGGATAAATTTCATGTTGTGCACTCGATGGAATTGTTTTACAATAGATCAATAATTTTCATCATATAATGAAGGAAACCATAATGTGTTGTGTTATGGATGGTAGTGGAAGCAATGGATTCAAGTTTTCTAAAGGAAAAATTCATTCACACTAAAGAATATGGTACTGGTTGGTATCATATAAGTGGATGATATCATATGAGTGGTGTTAACACCCACAAGAAAGTAGGGCTTCATTTGGAAGTAGTATAAATTTTCTCTAGTGTAAGTAGAACTACATGTGAGTAAAATGGTAGTAGAATCAAAGGTAACAGTGGCATGGATGCATCATGGTAGAAGAGAGGTTCACGATTTCACTTAGACCCATAAAAACAATAATTAACAACACACTCCACAAAAAAACTTTTAATAACAAGAATTATTTAAAATTCCATAATTAATATTTAAAAATCAATTAAATATTAAAATCTCTAAATTAGGTTTCAAATATATTAAACCACCAAAATAGCACTTTAAATTAAATTCAACTTCCATTTATTATATATTACTAAAAATATTTAAAGAATGTTAAATTACTAAACACTTAGAATAAAATATCTAAACATAAAATTAATATTTTAAAAAGAAAATAAAAATTAAAATAAATCATATATCAAGTCATGAAAAAAAATATAAATTTAAACATAAAGACACGTATTAAAATAAAAAATTCACAATTTAACAATTTCCACACAAAAAAATATTATGGCTCTATAACTATAAAATTAAATCCATATTTTATCAATATAAATACAATAAATGTAATAAAAATAATTTTTAAATTTCATTAAATAAATTTAGCTTCAAATTCATCCACACATAATGAATGTTTTGTACTCCAGTAATTAATTTTAAGTAATTCAGTGGAATAAAATAAATTCAAATTGTTAAAAAGTTTAAGTAAGGCTAAGAAATAGTATTCAAATATAATATTCCCCATATAATATTTCATGTAGGAAATTTATTTATCTCATAGAAGTAGGTTTCCTGGTCAAAAGATAATTTTGGTTTTAAAATATGATTTATATGGTAAATTTTAAAAGGGATTAAATAATATCACATTGAATTTAATTGAGACTTCAACACTTATAATTACCTCTATGATAAAAAAACATGAATAACTATTTTTCATAATAATTAGAATCTTTATTTAGTTTAGAAAACCAAATAATTTCAAGGATGTATAAATAAATCATCCAACGTTTTAAAGAATAAAATAATGAAAGCAAGAAGGAATAGGGGATCAACCTGGATTAAGAATTTTATTTCATATCCCATTTTAATGCACAACATAAAAGTTTAAAACCCAATTTAAATATTCATAACTAATTGTGACGGTAAATAGTAATCTCGAGGTTTTACCCAAAAAAATTAAAGAGTGCAACAAGATGATAAACTAGATTAAATCCATGAAAAAAACAAGAAGTTACCCTACTAAAGGTGTTAATTAAAATCTCGAACATCAGAAAAATATTTATCCACTAAATAAGATTTTTTTATTGAGTGTCAATAAATTTTTAGAAATTCATTGGTAATTTTGGTATCTACTAAAATTAATTCTAGTTCAGCACAAAAAAGACCCCTCCCACAGTCTTATAATCTATCAATGTCCGTATTGATGAATTTGAATGTAATAGAACAATTTAAACCAATAATTATCTAAATTATTTACAATTGAGTATAGCTGAAATAATGTTCCAAGGTTATAAGGAAGTTTAATATATATTTTTTTGCCATAGACTATTATTTTAAAAACAAATTATCGAGTATCATGAATTATCACAGATTCATAACACAATGATTTACAATAAATTTTAATATAGTGTAATTCTAGTTACTGAGTATACAAAAAACAAAAAAAAAACAAATTTTTAGAGCGTACTAGAATGTTTTATGGTTTTTTACAATTAGACTTTCTAAACACCCAAAAATAGAAATATTCATTTTCTTATACAAAAACAATAAGGGGAATCATCATCCCACACTTGATGTTAATAAGGGAATAGATTTCAAAATCATAATTAAATATAAAATTCCAAGGAATCATGTAATTATTTAAAAAAAGAAAATATTCTTGAATATTGAATGTAAAAACTCCAGTAAAAATATTTTCTATGTTTCAATGAAGTAATATCAATGATAACTGCACATAACATTACACACTCCACTTGATCTATCCAAAAAAGTACTCTCAATGGAAAATAAATAAACTATTAATTCAATATATTTAAAATAAAAACTTTAATATCAAACTAACACGGAGAGTTTGTGTCAAAGAGAATTAAAATACCATGGAATAGAATTACCGACTCCAATTCTAGGTAAATGTGAGTTGGTGTTCATGTGATGACATACAAGATTGGATATGATGGTTATTAATTGAAAATGAAAAAATCAAACAAAATAAAATTAAAACATTGGGTTACCTCTGAAGTAGAACAATGTTTTTAGTATTATGTTATACTGCCCCGAAACTAAAAAAATATGACCAACTACACTAGTTTTGAATTAAATAAGTAAAAGGGTGTTTGAAAAGTTATCAATGACATCTATCTCAAAATTCATCAAGACAAACTCTTGAAATAGAAAGTCACAAACATTATTTTTCCTCAATTTTTGTTTGAGTGCTTCCTCAACATTAAATAAGTCCATATGAAACTTATGAATTTAATTTGAGACAACATCCTATTTTAATTCTACTTCCTTGATTTTGATATATTCATGATTTTCGTGGGAGTATGAACAAATAAAATCCCTATTAAAAGTTTACATTTGGTCACTATCTTCAAATTTATTATAAAAAACATATTGAGTATTAATCCAAAAAAATCTCTTGAAACATTATTTCAAATTTTTTTACTGTAAAATCAAATTTATCTTTGAGGATCCTCATAACTGATCCTAGAATATTATCTTCAATTTTATTAGTTTTGAGAAATGTTTTAATAAAGTGTTCATCCATGATTAGACAAAGTAGTATAATTTTTTGGTTATTTTTGATGTTGTTTAATATTTTGTTTTTTTCAAAATCATAAACTCTCATCACATTCCTTCACTAGAAATGGTTCTAGAAAATATGACCCCTTATAATAATAGGTTTAGGTTTTTTATTTATATATTCCTACTTACTCTTGACTAATAATGAGTATGTTTTTTAACCAACATGTAATGAATATTTTAGGCTGATCAGGAATCCAAGATATAAAAATAAAATAAAATAAATACTATTAATATCTGAAAAAAATAAAAATATTTTCTGTATAGAATAATTATTTGAATATGTAAGGTAAATGGTGAATAAATAAGACAATCAAAAATAAAAAATAGGGAAAATTCATTATGATTATTAAAAAAAGACTCACCACTCGTTAAAATAATTCTTTTTTATCATCACACCTTGATATGTTTTCCTAATGTCTCTCCCAGGAAGTGGAAGATCGGAATAAATTTTTTTTTCTATTGCTGAATCCACAGAGTACATATGTGAGATATGACCCTTAATTGAATTTTAGATTAACTCATTACATTGTTCCAAAAAAAATTGAGAGTTATTCCTTCTCAATAAATTATTTTAAACCAAAAGTAAACCAAAAACATAATTTCATGTGATTTAAAAATGAAATATATAAATTTAATTTAGTGAAATCTTGGTTTATCCAACCAAAAAATTCAGACCAGAAAATTTTTATTTATAATAATTACTCAAAAAATTTCTATTTTTGTTTCAATGGATATATTATAATGAAAATTAAAAGAAGCCCCCCCCCCATTGATATTAATCGCGAATGAGAACTACTGAAATTTGTTTCTCCTTTATCATACCCAAATATTTCCCCTATAACTTCTTACCTCCCCGAGAATGCATATATGTTAATTATTTGATCTTCAAAATTTTCTACCAAAGTCAAATTATGTCATAAAAAATGTGCATGCACTAATATAAGATCCATGATTCACAACTATTACCCACCAATATAGCTCATTACTTGAATCTTCATTGACTACATGGAACTGAGCATATAGTCAAATCATTAAAACATAATTTAAAATGAAATTTAATGAATACACTTGGATTTTATATCAAATCAATCTAGATGAATTCCATGAAATGGTTCAATATTAATCATCACTTCTTTGTGTTTACTTAGTTCCAAAACCATTGACTATTAAAACTCAATAATGGAAGAAAAAGTTATTGAAATGTATACTCTTTTTGATTTTATACATGCCCAGCATGAACATTATATCATATGTTATAGGCTCAATTAAATCCAATAAGTGACATGTAAGCTTCATTTTGGAATTTTATTCCTCATATCCAAACCATCAATATCATCGGATAATAGCTGAATGAATTTTTCATACTCAATCTACATTTACAATACCTTCAATATGGTTTTCTGAATCCCAAATCCATATTAGGTCTTAAGTATACTAGCTCGGTGATGATGGAAATCAATCAAAGCTCAGATTATCTTCAATGTATTTTTATTGGGCTTCCAGATCTTGGACATTTCTTTAGTTGGTTTTTAATAGATTCTCTGATCTAGATCACTCTTTATTGTCTTTAGATATGGTCAAAGTTTATAAATTTTTTTAGTTTATCTATGGTAAAGATCAAAATTGTTGATAATTTTTTATCATCTTCCTCAATCATAGAACTCATAAAAAAAATTTTCTCCATCCACAAATAATTCTTTGTTATAGATATGAACAGTTTTCTAAGATTGAATAATCTTTCTTCACAAGCCTCTACTTTAACATGGATATTTGAGTTTTTATATCCTCTTTGTCTATCATAGTATCATCATTATTATATATTTGACCGATAATTGAACCCAACAATATGAATATGATGTAGACTGAGATCATTAACTTTATAGAATTAAAAATACTAGTCCAGTTGGCATAAGCATTTCACATTATACTCAACAATGAATCAAATTATATTTTCCAAATGGCCTTCATGTAGTCAAAAAATAAATTATCATGTAGTCAATAGAATTATTTTACATAGAAGGATGAATTTTATTCACATAAGTAGGGCTTACTCATGGTAGCATAAATGGAACAGTAGAAATTGAAAAGTAATCTCATTATCCAAATAAAGAATTTATTATCAGGGTAGAAGAGTTACGGATTATACAAAATGGGGGTAGTTTGTATCCTATGAGTGGAAATTAGAATTTGAATGGTATTAGAACCTTCATAGAATCTAGTTTTTATATAATGGTAAAAAAAATCCTCTGGAGGTAGTAAAATAGAATGGTAGTAGAATGGTATTGAATGAAAACGTAACAAAATAATGGGTTCCTCAAGGTAGCATAAAGGCACATTAGTAAACAAGTGTGCAGACACAATTGCACCCACATAAACTCTAGAATTAAAAGTCCACTCCAAAAAAAATTTCTAATAACATTAATTAATTCAAAGTTAAAAATAAATATGTTGAAACTAATTAAATATGAAAAAATTTAAATTTAATATTTAAATAAATTAAAACACTAAAAATTAAAATTTAATTCATGTTTGATTCATAAAAAATATATAAAAACATAAAAAAATTTGAATTTTTAAACACCAATATAATAATAGATACTCATAATATAGATATTTTAAAAATAAAATTGATAATAAAAAATAAAAATTCAAGTAATGGAAAAAAATTAATAATTTAAACATAAAAACAAAATATTAAACAAAATAATAATAATATAACAATTTCAACAGCAGAATTACAACAATTATATGAATATACAATTAATTGAAATTTTTATCAATAAAAATGAGTAAATATTAAAAAAATAATGTGTCGGAAACATGAAATAGGTAACACAAAAGTGATGAATAATTTTCCTCAAGTGGTACACATATGAATGCAAGAATGATAGGTGTGGTATGATTTTTCTCTAATTTGAACATGTTTTACACGTCATATATAAAATATTTTAATTATTTTCACTAAAAAATATACCTAATTCCATATTCTTTTAATCTAGTTTATTTTTCTTCTTCATAAAACTTATTGTAATTTTTTATGAAAATTTGACTTTTATTTTTATGTTGTTGAATGTCCATTGATTCAAAATTTTCTTTTATTTTTGAAGGACATAATTTTTTATTTATCTTTTGAAATTTGGGATTTTAATATGGGAATTGGATTTTGAGTGTAAATTCTAAAAATATATTATTTTATTTGATTAATTAACATATGAATTAAAATTGTTTCAGTTTTATTTTTCTAGAGTTTAAGTGATTAAAATTCAGATTTATTGAATTTTTTTTGGTTATTAAAATCTTCTTTTGAGTGTTTGATTGTAATTCATGTTTTCGTTAAAGAGTAGGCTGAAACTATACAGTGGTATACATTCTTATATGACCACATGTCTCATTATATTGCTATCATCAAGTTCCCTATCATTCTGAATCTATTATATAGCTACCATGATATTCCCTCCTATTTTTATTTACATGTTCTACCATCGTGTATGAAATATTTACTTCCAATACCTTTTGATGAAATTTTTCTATATTTCCAATGATTCAACCCATTCCAACAGAGTATGGAGAACTTAGCTTCAATTAACCAATCAATGAAGAAAATACGCAAACTGTGTATTCCAAGGTTGATCATGACCAATATCGAGATTCACATAATGAAATCAGTGTATGAGATCAATTTGAGATTGCACTCAAATATTGGGGATGAATAAAATTATAATGTCGACTATATTGAGGTCGAATCATAGAATATTGAGTTAATGAAATTGAGAATATTCATCACTGAGCCTGTTGTAATGGTATGAAGGTACTAAAGGGTGACTAAGTCTTTTCCATAATTTGGGAGCATGAACCAAGATTTGGTGACCTGTAAATTACTTGTTATAATGGTGTTTTTATTTGATGTGAATGGGATGCCAAAGTTATTTGATGTACATGATTTGAAATGAATGGATTTTCAAATTTTATTCAACAAATTTAATGGATTTGGATCAATTATTGAAATAACAAATGGGTTTGACTTTGTGGTTTCTCAATGTTATCATTGATCAAATAATGTTGATTATAGATACATTTTATAGGAGAAAATATAGTGGTAAAAAATGAAGATCAAAAGCATTTGAACTCAATTTTGTTCTTGGATATGTATAAGGGATAGGTTGGAAGGCCAAAATTGGAATATTGGGTTATTATTCATTGGTGTTATTATTATTTATTTTATGTTATATATCATGGAATCAATGGGGGCTAGAGATATTTATTTCCTTTGTTGTAGGAGCTTATGGGGATTCACACTGTCAATTTGATAAAATGCTTCAATAAACCAATAAAAACCTCAACCCCTCACACCTGGATTGGGTACTGAAATCTTATTCATTACATTTATATCATTGATACTGATGAAGTTGACCCAATTTTCTTTATCCAAAATGTAAAATATTAAAATTAAATAATGGATCAAATATATAATCAATTAAATCGTATGTTTAGAGTTTTTGTCAATTAGGACTATCTCTTAACATCATATATTCATAAAAAACATTTTCATAAAGATGAACATCATCTCCCACTATACCCAAATTTTCTTATTCAACATTTGGCCATCATCATCATCCATACAAAACACTTCTAGAAACAATTTTTTTAAATTAATTCTAGATAAATTTTTAAAAACGAACGATATGGAAACAAATCTTTAATTCTTAGTAAAGGTAAATGAAATCATTAACAATTTAATTTCATAACTGAGAATGAGAAGTGCATAAGGGTATGATTACATTATCAAGAAGATTTATTATAACATAATAATATAAATACCCATCAATACCTAGATTTTTAAACATAAAAATAAGGTATAAGGATTCAATAAAGGGAATATTTATAAGAATCGATAATCATGGTACATGTGAAATCATTCTTTACAATAAGAAACAATATAAACCTATAGAAATCAAAGATAAATTATATTGGTATCTTGGAACATCTTCATCATAAAATCTGTATAAGACCCTTAAAATTGGACTAACCATATGGATGACATCAATTATAATTTTCCAGTGAACATAATTGTTACCCAATGCATTAAAGAACTATTTAGCTACACCCATAATATAAGATATATGGTGCTAACACTATGGTAATTCGGCATACCCATTATATAATCTATAATGGTCTTACATGGTATTAACTGGGGGAAGCCATTATTATAAATAATATCCAAGTAACACTCATATAGATTTCATTTCATCATAAACTCATAGATTCCACCTTCATTTTTTTCATAACATGATTATCCCATGAAAATGAAATGAGTTTTACAACAATCTCTTTGAAACGTGATTAACCCATTAAAAATAAATCATTTCCATAAAAATATATTTAAAAACAATATTAACAAGTAGAAAAGAAATAAGTTCCATAATAATCTATTTGAAACATGATTAACCCTCTGAAAAAATGGGTTTTATAACAATCTAGTTGAAACTAGATTAAACTAAGGAAAATAAATGACTTCCATAACAATATCATTAAAACATTATTAACCTAGGGAAAATAATTGGTTTCCATAATAGTCTCTTTGAAACATGACTAAACCATGGAAATGAATTAGGTTCCATAAAAACCAATTTAAATCATAATCAATCTATGGAATAGAATTTTTTTATAATAATCTCATTGAAACAATAAAATTATATCCCAAAAAATGAATGAGGATTTTATCAAAACAACATAACACCAATAGATCATAAGTAACAGCCATGGTTTTAGAAATTGATGAATTTGAATACCATAAAACATCATTAGAAACTATTGAAGAAAATGATATTTTTATTTAAGGTAATATAAAAGGTAATAATATTAGATATAAAATGATTTTGAATGATCTATTGGAACTTTCCTTCCTAAAAATATCCTTTTAGTTTTGAAAAAAATTATTTAAAATAAAAAAATATCAAACATTAAAGAAACAAATTTCTCTAAAAATATCCATTTAAACCTAAAAATTATGATTTAAAACATTGAGTGGTTATATTGGAGGAATTTTTAGTTCCTACCAAATACATTAAAAACAAATACTCATTTCAAAATTTTCAATGAAATAAAAAAAAGTGCATTTTTTAGAGATATACATCAATATTCGTTTTAAATTCCTTTGTTAAAATATAAATATGGGTGAAATTTTACTTAAACAGTCATAGAAAATAATGATTTAAAACATTTTTTAAAACATTTTAAAAAAAAAATTGATTTTAGAAGTGATATATTTCTAATCTAAAAGAATATAATATATCAATATCCATTACAAAATAATTATTTTTATTTTTTCAATAAATAAGAGAAAATGTGTAAATTAAAAAATAAAACAAAATTCAAAACCATATAGGAATAAAAGTGATTATTTTTCATAGAATAATAGAATATGATTTCTCCAAAATTACCTTAAACATAAATAATCTGAAAAGATGTGATATTTTAACATAAATCCTTTTCCACATTGGTAACTATTCAATCATAAGCCCCATGAAATTATAACATCAAATGATACTTTAAATGTCATGAACAAAATGAGTTTCATGATATAACATATAAATATTAATTAAGTACACCATATAAATATATTAGTTTCATAACTATAAAATATGACACAATGAAAGTGAGTTGAGATGAAATAACTTACGGCTTCAGTAATCTCTAGACAAAACCCCAATGAAATAAAGACTCACATATGGTTTTTTGAGTCCAAATAATTTTTATTAAAATAATAATAAAATACATTCATTGGTAGTATATACACCACACAATAAAAATAATTGGTGAATATAGAATATTTCTCACAAAATTAATAGTGAGACGAGAAACCCTTACTTCTAAACTGACCTTTATCAATTGTTTTTCAACACCCAATATAACAAATTTATATTAATTATTTTATTTATTGAGGTCCTTTTCCAAGTTTAATACCTTATACTTAAACCATTAATTTTATTTTAAATTTTGGATACATGAAAATACGTACAATGAAGTGGATTCTCATTTGTGATTGGGCCATTTTGAATAGGTTTTACATATCATGGTTACAGATTGAATCAGTGTCATCGTAGATCATGTGGTTGGAACATACACCATGTGGATTCCCCAGTTTTTCGTACATATCGTATTGTGTCAATGGGTGTAGATTACATACTGAGGTTTCATCATAAAAATTATATGGTAATTTACACTCCCTATTCCCATGTGATGTATAATATGTAAGGGAAATAAGGGATGGTAACTAATTAGTCTCATTAAATATGGAAATGAGTATTATGTGATAGGAATTACCTATGGATATTTAATATGGATCTGAAATTTAGGAAGGCATCCTATGTAACCAGATTATAGTAGGAATCAAATTCATCATAGTTCTATTTTTCATGGCTTACACACTGAGGCTTCCCAAATAGACTTGACAGGGTTATTAAGTCATAAGATTCATATTGGGCATGGTCTACTTATCAGTATGACATGTGTTGATTTCCCACCAGACATGCCTTGATTGTCTAATTGAAATGTCAGAGGATGTTTTCCTAAAATGTCTAAATATAATTGCATGATCCCGTTGACTTTTCTTATAGACATCTCATAATCTAGATAGCATGTCTGATGGTTGTTGCATGACCAAGGTTGGATTGTCTGAAGAATATCACCAAACCTGGATGGTTGATCCTAGAATCCATCAAATGATATTAGTTGTAATTGTTTGAGGGTATCACACAATCCATATTGAATTCTTGAGTGTCTCTGTGAATGTAACACTCAAATATTATTAATAATTATTTCTCGTCAAATAATTATAATTCTTCAATAACATGTGTTTCACGCAACCATCAGTTAAAAAAACATGTAATATTATATATTCATTATAACATAGATATTAAATTGGAATGAATATATGTGAATAATTAATTTATGAAATATATATAAATTTCTAACTCAATATGAATTTATTGGTATGTACATATAAAATGATTACAAAATTTTTAGTAAAATCACATTATTCTTTAAATATATATATATGATTTCTTAAAAAAATATTTTTCTTATTTTAATAGAAATTATAAAATATTTATTGGAAAATATATATTTAATTTATGAATTTTTGGATTTTATAATTATATTTACTGGATTTGTTCATAATTTTCTAAAACGGTTATTTTTTCATGGATTAGTGAAAATACTAATTTTTTGTAAAAAAATTATTTCCTATTAAATTATTGACAAGTTAAAATTTTGTATAGGATTAGTTTTAAATTTTATTGTGTTAATTTTTATTTATATTAATAAAATTATAGTCATTTAAATTATTTTATACATTAATTTATTACAAAAACATATTATGTTTTAAAAAGGGAATTTTCTAGAAAAAAATCATTAGATTTTACCAGTTTCCTTTAAAATTGAATTCTAAAGATTTTTAGTTTTTAATTTGAAAACCTATATAAAAAATTTATATTCATAAGTTAGAAATTTATCTAGTAGGTCCCTTTTTATTACTTTCAAATATGAATATTATCCTTGGTAAATATTATTACCACGATAAAGCATAAATTGGGTAATTTAGGTTAAAATAAGATGATAAAGACTTTAAAATGGGGCTAAACCATTAACAAATTTTATTGGATGAGGATAATTCTACCTTTACCACATATGAATAGAAATTATGTTGTCAAATGGTCACTTTCCATGAAAATTACTTATATAATAATTGAATCCATAAAACTCAAATATTTCACTTTCTTTGTCTTAAATATCCCTTATTTGTTCACATGGATAAAATGTTATGTTATGAATGTATTTAAATGAAAATTGTTAACAAAAAAACATATTTTAATGATAAAAAAATTGGGTTTTTGGGCCACAGAGATGATATTATGATATTTATAATATTTTATTTTATAAAAATTTATTGATTTCACATTAAGGTTATAAATACTATATCATTTTTAAAATTGGGTGACCCAAAAAATATAATTGACAACAAATATTTTTATAAAATATAGAATATTTATATTATTAAAGGGGTTTTAATTATAATTTTTAGTGAAAATATAAGTATATTAAATAATTATAAAACTCTAATGTAGTAATTATTTTATTAATAGAAATTTCAAATGAATTTTATTAAAATTGTCAAAAAATATATAATTTCATATAAATAATATTATTAGAAAAACTTCTAGATTACCTAGACATGTTATATATATATATAAATATTTTTTTCAAATTGAACTTGATATATTGATATTTATAAAATTTTAAATAATTAATAGATTCCAAATTGACAATAATGATATTTTATCAAAATAATATTTTATTAAATTATTTAAAAAACATAAAACATATTTAAATATAAAAATTAATTATAATATATTCTAAATAATTATAAATTGTACATAAATTTTCTAATTTATATCAAATATATAAAATCACAACTCATTAATATTGAAACATTTGTTTCTTTTGTTATAATTAAAATAGGTTACCTAAGGGTTAATCAATATGATATGGTTTTAAAAAATATCAAAAAATTTCTAAGTTATGTTCTTTTATTAGATTTAAACCTCATATTACTATATATTCCAATAAATTTCTATTTTTAGGTATTTTTAATGATGTTTATCTTATTATAAATTAATAATTTATGAAATTTGAAAAGTGCCCCTCACCTTAATTATAAAAGGGAACCCCATACCACAAATATTAACATCACATTGAGCCTTAAAGATCAAACATACTATAATAATTTCTCTACTAAACTTCCCTATCCACAATTATAGAGGTTATTTTCTTATCAAAAGATGAACCCCAGTGTTCCTAATAGGATATATAAAAGAAGTTCACTGAAAAAGAGGCGGTAGTCTTTACTAACTCTTTCAAGATTATTTATTCTTTTACTTCCTATTCTTGTGTTGTTTTTATTATATAGTAATATATACATCATCCTATATATTATTATATTTTATAATGATTATATAACTACTATATTCCACCATTTATCCATCCTACTAAAAAAATCTACACACATACTTACATACGGATTATCGTCTCGACGTCGTGGTGTAATCTATTTTTCCATAGTCACTTTAATTGAATAGGTATAATGATTGAAATAATATATATTTGTAATAATTATAACATTATATTGATTATATAAAAAAATGCCCTTAACTTCCTTACCCTTTTACCATTAAGGGGATGATACAATCACTTGTTCGTACGTATGGCCTACCCTCTCCACAACAAGATGTGATTCATTTTTCATGTTCAACATTCATGAATGATTATCTTAATATATATAATGAATAAATAAGATATATTTTTATTTAATATCACTATTTAAATTATTTAACTATATCTTATTCACAATAATTTTGACTTCTATGATAAAATATGCAAATGAAATTGAAGAAGTAAACACTCAAAAGAAGGGTAACAATGATATTTTATTACCAATCGAGTGATAAAATGATATAATAGGATCATATATGATATCATAAATATGATTATAGATATTTAATAAGTTAGTAACATTTTTTAAACCATTATATAGGATTTTCATTTACATACAAATTAAATCAGACCAAATATAAGGGTTAATTTCACAATCTCATTATTATTCATAATTGTTTATACATAAGTATCTATTAGTGAATATTTATATTTCATGTCCATTTTTATTATAAAAAATTTCCCAAATATTTTTACAATTATTCTAAAAAAATTTAAATTTATTTTTACACATGTGTAAATTTTTACTAAATGGTTCTAATCGATTTTTTTCTTCATTTCTTGAAAGAGTTTCTTTTTAACTTTTCTGGAAAATTCACAGAAGTTATGTTTTTTAACATATATGATATGAACATATTTTTTCACTTTTATGACACCCTAAATCATTGAATATCACTTTATAAGATTATAAGGTTTCTATTAATGAAATTTTTTTCATTTGTAATTGTGTGGCTATAAGAAACATGTTTTCAAAAATGGAATCGATATTTTCCTCACGAATTATTTCAAGTAGTATTTCAAAATCATTTTTTATCTAAGAAAACATTATTTGGTGATACTTATGTTTTACTGGGTATATGATCCAATTATGTAATTTTTATTGTTTCTATAAATGGCATTTTTTTATTATGGTTTTATTATTATGAATTCTGCTTAATTTCCATGAGTTATGTTATGATGAAATTTTTATGAAACCCATTTATTTTGTTGGGTTATGATATGATGAATAATTTATGTTCTTGTGACATGCATATTTACTTTTTTCACTATGTGGTAGGTGGGACCTATATCTTCCTCTAATGAATTGGGTAATAATTTATATCTCATGAGAATCAAAGGAATAGAATAGGAAGTTAATCTAGTTTAAAACCCCAAGAATGGAATGTGAAGTAATCCTAATTCAGTAATCTGGGGCTGGAATGAGGTGTAAACACTATTCAGTAAAAACAAATTTACACTATGACGGCCTTGAAAGTGATCCTACACTAATATGAAATTTTTTTTATACTTATGTGTATTCGAAAGTTTCATTTCTTATGTCATAATCTAAGTAATTTTTTATTTATATGATTATACTTGATATACAGAGTATACTTTTAAATATTTGTTTTCATGTTATTATACCCTTATGCTTATGTTTTTTTTATTTATTACCCTTAATGGGCATCTATTATCACCATTTTATTATTTTTTATATTCCCTGGGATATGGTATTAAGTAAGATATTTCAAAAAATGGTTCAATTTATGAAGTAATAAGAGAGAGATAATGTATATGTTTTAGGAATTTTTTTTTTTGTTTACAAGTTTCCAAAGTACCTAAACCCATAAAGTTTGGGTATAGTTATTTTATATTATATAATAAATATTTTTCTATTTATATACAATATCTATGTATGAATAGTATTCAATATTATTGTTGGTATCAGAATATGGGTTAGTTAACCTTTGGAAAAATAGGATTACAAAACCATAGTAATAACCCTAAGGATAAGTATACATATTTTATACAATCATAGTGGTTTGGTGACAATCATAAATAACCTAGAATAAAACCTAAGGTATACTGAATTGATTTTTTATAAATAATCACTCTTGGTTATGTGGTTTTCCCACTATGATTAGTGTTTCTCACACTATGATTTTTGGTTTTAGTCAATGTTTAGAACCTGGAGTTATCACATTAATGTTGAAAGTGATGAGAAATGTAATGATACTCCCTCATAAGAAACTAAATTTTCAGGGATCTATAATGAAAAATATTTTTTCTATGATCAAAAAAATTTCTTAATATATAAATAATAAAGGAAATCCAAATATGAAAATGAAAAAACAACATCCTATTGAGTCCTTCATGATGCAGCATCCACCATATTTAAGTGGGTCTTCTGATCCATTAGTGGAAGAAAAATTGATCAGTACCACTAAAATATATTTTCATTTATCCAATGTTTGGAAAATTTGATATATATTTTTTTAATCTATATTTTGTAAGTTTAAGTGGATCAATGTTTTATTATCATCAAGAATATTAGGCAACGAGATGAAGTCGAATCCATGGAATGGTTCAAGTTCAAAAACTTATCTATTAATATGTACATTTATCATATTATTTATAATAATATGGATAATAAGTTCCTTGAGCTTATTAAATATTATATTATTGATTTTTTGGTACTTATGAAAAAAAAATTAAGATATTTATAAGGTACACTTCTAGAATTATCATCCAACCAAAAACAAAGGTTGGATGATTCTTTAATGTCTTAAAATAGTGTATTTCAATAGCATTATATATAAGGGTAATCAGTAGCTATGAGAAAATCGTTTGATGCATTCTTATGGTTGAGAAACAATATTGGAGTTACCCATCATTCTTATGGGTGGGATAATAATAGAAAAATGGAATTTAAAGGAAAATCTAAAAATCATAGTCAAAAAAAGTCGAGCTTTTCTTTCTACTCAATGTGTGGAAAGAAACATAAGGGAAACTATCTTTTGTGGACTTGTAAATGTTTTAATTGTAGGAAAGAATATCATCAGGTAATTGACTACCCAAGTTATTGAAAAAAGATATCTAAATATATAAATTGAGAAAAGGTTGTGTAGAATATACCTCCCACAATTCATTGATATAATTTAAAGGAAAATTTACATTATTCTAACCAATACCCAATCCTTAGGGTCATCGATAATGATCTAATTTAGAAACCTCTTAAGGCCAAATATAAAGAATTATTGTATGTGATCATTATTAGATATGTGGAGTATGAAAATTAATTGGTGAATTTTAGACTAATTATCCACTAAAATATAGATAATGATTTATTTTATTATTTATCCACCAAATCTTTTATTTTTAAAGAATTTTCTAAGGGTGTTATGGTTTTACCTCAACAGTTAGATGTTGATTTAGCTATGAAAACTCTTAATGGAACAACGGTTTCATCGCAAGTTTATAATTTTTCTCCAGTGGAAGTTTTTTGGAAAAATCTTCTTCAAAATCTTTTGATCCTTACTTTAGTTGAATTCCATGTGATTAATACCTTAGATTGTCTTTCACCATATGGGTCTCATATAAATTTAGGAGTAATTGAAGTCACTTTTAATATTCAGAATGAATCCATGATCATCTATTGATGAAACAAATAATATTAACATCCAGTATAAATTAATTCCATCTTGTGGGTCGTAATTCATAAAAAATAAGGTTATTTCTCTCATATGGTTATGAAGAAACTCACCATTAAGGACACACCAATTATATGGGGGGTTATAAATGACTTTTCAGAATAATTTAAAGGCCTTACATAGAATCGTGAATTTTAGTTCACTATATAACCAAAACATGGTGATGTTTCTATTTAAATTAATCCATATAAAATATCGCCACATGAGTTGTATGAATTGAAGAAGATACTCTAATAGAATCTTGAAAAGGGATTCATGTTCCATATTTTTCAACTTGGGGTGTCTATTTTTTATGAAGTAAGATAGAGCAATGATACTTTTTGTTGATTATTGAGAACTTAACAATATCACTATCATGAATAAGTATCCTCTCCCCATATTGTCGACTTATTTGATCTACCACTTAGAGCTCAATCATTTTCTATGATTGATCTTAATTGTCGATATCATAAATTGAGAGTCAATATGGAGGATATATCCAACATGGAATTTTGTACAAGGTATAGACATTATGAATTATAGTGACTCCTTTTGGTCAAACTAATTACCCCACTATCTTCAAGGTTTTAATGAATAGAATCTTTAGAGACTATATTGATCCTATTTTGGTAGTCTTTATAGAACTTATTCATGTATCTTAAAATAGAAAGGAAGACTATTAATATCACTTGACGATTATCCAAAATACCCTGATAAAGGAGAATCATTATGGAAAATTTATGAAGTTTTAATTTTGTATTCAGAATGTATCATTTTTGGGTCAGATAATCTAAAGAGATGGGGTTTTATGGATCCAGAAAAGAAAAAAGTTATTGAACATTGTCCTATACCAAAAACCATAACTGATATCCATAGTTTTTTTCTGGATATTATCAATGTTTTGTGAAATATTTATCATGATTATCTTATCCACACACAAAGTTAAATCAGAAAGGAGTTAATTTCATATGGATGGAGTAATGTGAAGAGAATATAAAGTAGCTAAAAAGAAGAATAGTTAGTCCAGTTATACTCACACTACCCTATAGTAGAGAAAGTTTTGTGATATATATTAGGTCATCCAATAAGGGTATTTGATTCATTCTCATGAAAAAGGATTTGGTGATAGCTTATTCCTCATGGAAGTTGAATATCCATGAGAAAAAAATTTGCAACTCTTGATTTGGAGTCAACTACTGTAGTTTTTTCATTAAAGATAATTATTATATATCTTTATGGAGACAGTTTTTACATATATATATTTCATAAAAGACTAGATTATATTTTCACTCAAAATGAGATAAATATGGTTCAAAAAATATTTTTGGAGTTGATTAAACATTACAACTTCTCAATACATTACCACAATGGGAAAGAAAACAGGGTGCTAAATGCTTTGAGTTAAAAGGATCATGCTATTCTACAAAGGATAAGGATCAAAAAATATCTAGTATTTATGGATTTTTAATGTAAGGATATGGAAATTCTAATGGAAGGGGAGAAATATTATTTTTTTCAAATGGAATTTTCAGTCATCTATGTTAGTGAAAATTAAGGATCCACAAAAGAAATATTTAGAGCTGAAAAATAACCCGATAAATGTTAATGTGTGCAAATTTTACTTTTTTTTATTAATATGGTTTAGGAATAATGTTTGTGTCACTCCCTTACCTGATTCAATGATGAAGCTGTTGGATAAGGTATATAGTTTATTATTCTATATTCATCCAAGAATAACAATGATGTATATGGATAGTAAAGAGTATTTATGGTGGGATGACATGAAGAAAGATATTCAAGAATATATTTCTTGGTTCTTCGTATTTCATCATGTTATGGGTAAGACACATGATTCTAATAGACGGTTACAACCATTACCCATACTATAATGGAGATGGAAAATATCACAACGTATTTTTTCCTTGGATATCCCAATACATCTAAAAACTATAATTCAATATGGTTTATAGTTTATTGCCTTATGAATTCAGTGTACTTTTTTTTATCAAAGAATATGAATCTCTTGATCATCTTGATATAATATATATTGAACAAGTGGTAAGATTTCATGGAGTACCAAATTCCATTATATCTGATCGGGATATGAGGTTTACCTCAATGTTCTCGATAAGTCTTCAATAAGATCTCAATATATGGTTATGTTTCATAACTACTTATCATCTATAGATAAATGTTTTATCTAAGAGGAAAATTCAAAATCTATAATCCTTTTTGATATATTTCTCTATGGATTTCAATGGTGGTTTGGATCAACACCTACCTTTGGTCTAATTTTCTTACAAAAATTTATTTCACTTTAGTATTCAGAATGGTTCTTATAAATCCCTGTATGGTAAGAAGTTCATAACTCCAACATGCTGAAATGAATTTGGGAAAATAATTCTACTGGATCCTAATATAATTGGAGAAATGGTAGATAATGTTATATCTATTCAATATAACAAAAGATCATCTTAGAGTTGAAAAAAACATTATGTTAACAACCAATGAAAAGACCTACAGTTTAAGGTGAGTGATAAGGTATTTCAAAGAATACCTCTATAAAAGAGAGTGATGATATTTTTAAATAAGTGAAATACACCCTAGTTATGTTATAACCTTTAAAATTCTCCATCATGTTGTGAAGGTATCTAATAGATTTGAACTTTCACCAAGTCTCTCTAATGTTCATTATGTATCCCATGTATCTCTCCGGAGAAAGTACATACATGATCCTTCACATGTACTAAACTATAAAGTAATACTTTGGAGTATGAAATTTATTATTAAGAATAATCTTTAGAGATTATTGACCTGTGATAAATTTTCTATGATACTAGACCACATGATTAGTTAACATTTTATCGTGGAACCACTAATTCAATGAATCTATGTGTGAACCTAAATATGTGAAAAGGCAGAGGTACCATCATTTATTTTTATCATAGTGATTAATTTCTATATGGAAATTCATTTTTAAGTGGGGTATAGTGTAACACTTGGATATTTTTAATAAATATTTTACTTTAATTAATTTTAGTTTTTTAATAGCTTTTGTAACACACAACCAAGAGTTTAAACGAAATGTGTCATATTATATGTCCATTATAACCAACCCATTAAATTTGAGGGAATAAATATGAACTAATAATTTATAAAGTAAATATAAATGAATAACACAATATGAATGAATTTGTAAGTTCATAGAAAATGATCACTTATGTTTTAGTGAAATCACATTATTCTTCAAATAAATATATGATTACTTCAAAAACGAGTTTTCTTATTTTTATAGACATTATATGAAAATTAATTTGAAAATATTAATTTCATTTTTTTAACTTCATATATCATAATTATATTAACATTAATTATATATAATTTTCTGAAAACATTTATTTTTTTCAAGAAATAGTTAAAATTTTGATTTTTATTAAAGACTATATTTTCTTTTAAAGTATTTAGAAGGTAAATTTATGTATTGGATTAGGTTTAAATTTTAATTAGTTAATATTTATTTAAAATAATCCAATTTTGGTGTTTTAAAATTATTTTTTAGATGAATTTATTGTAAAATAATATTATGTTTTAAAAGGGTAATTTTCTAAAAAACTACTTTTCATTGTGTTTTTTCCATTTTATATTAATTAAATTCTGAAACTTATCTATTTTGAATTTTGAAAATTGGATAAAAAAATTTGATTTTTATTTTATATATTTATTGAATAGTTTCATTTTATTTTTATCCAATAAAAATAGTAACCTTCGTAAACATTGTTATGGTGATAAAGGGTAATTTGGGTAATTTGGGTTTAAAATAAAATGATAAAGACTAGAAAATAACTGTAAAACATTAAAAAAATTATTGGATTAATATAATTCAACCCTTCACACGTAAGGATCCAAATTAAGTTTTTTAATAGACACTCATCCATGAAAATGACTTATTTAATATTTAAATAAAAGAAAGTAAAAAAATGTCACTTTCATTGTCTTAAATAACCCTAATGTGTCCACATAGGGAAAAAGGTATGTTAGGAATGAATATAAATTTTTTATTAACTTAATAAACATTTTTTCATGATAAAAACTTGTTTTTTTATTTTTGGGTCACTTAGATGAGATTATGATATAAATAATATTTTATTTAATAAATATTTAAGGATATCACATTCATGTTTTAAATACAATATTATATTTAATATATGGTTATCCAATGTATATATTTGACGATAAATATTATTTTCAAATATATAAGATTTATATTCATCATGGTATTTTATTTTCATTTTTTAGATCTATAATAAGTATATTAAATAAATATATAAAGGTGATGTAAAAAATATTTTATTAATGAAAATATCATGTAAATGTAATTAAAAATATTAATATAAATATAATTTTATATACATAATGTGATTAGAAAATATTCTAGATAAAACGGATCTCCGAAGGATATAATTAAATATTTTTTCTATGTTAACTTGTGATCTTGATATTTTTAAAAGTCCATGTAATGAATACGGTAAAAATTCACACTAAAGATATTTTTATCAAAATAACATTTTATTAAACTATTTAAAATGCATAAAATATATTGGAAATAAAAAAATAATTTTAATGTGGTATAAAATGTTATAAATAGTTCATATATGGTCTAATTGAAATCACATTAATAAAAACAATGACTTTTTATTTTTGAATAATTTTTTCCCTTACTTAAAATTAAAATAGGTTAACAAAGGGTTAGTGATAAATGATAAGGTTTAATATAATAAAAAACATGTATAAAATCTATGGTTTTATAATATTACATCTTTATCTCATCTTAGTTTCAAATACATGTACATTTTGGAGGTTTCCGTATTGAGATAATTTGTATTATAAATTAATAATTTATGAAATATCAAAAGTACCCCTCACTTCAATTATAAAAGTGTACTTCCTACCTCACTTATTCCCCACACATTAAGCCTTCGATATAATTCATAATCAAAAAATTTATCTTCTAAAATTTCCATGAACCATTATAGAGGTTCTGGTCATCCAAAAATACCAACTCTAGTGTTACTAAGAGGGGATCTAATGGATGTTTTCCGAAGAATAAGTAATCATATTTACTGACTCATTCATGATTATTTCTTCTTTTACTTCATCTTAATGTGTTTCTTCTTTTATAAAGTAATAAATCTATTATAACCTATATTATGAAATTTTATTATGATTATAGAACAACCAAATTCCATATTTTATCTATCCTATGAAAAAAAAGAAAGCACATCTACATATGTACAGCTTACCGTCTCCTCACCATTGTGTAATCGATTTTCCATTACCTCTTAAAATGGATGGATATAATGATGGAAATAATAGATGTTTATAATAATTATAATATGATATTTGTTTTTTTTTTAAAAATATAATGTCCATATTATTACCCTTTTACCATTAAGTGAACGATACTATCGCTCGTGTGTACGTACGACCTACCATCTCCACGATGTGATGTGATTCATTTCAATGTAAACCATTCGAGAATGATTATATAAATGTATATAATGAAAAAATATGATATATATTACTTCAATAAAAAAATTAAATGATGTAACTATATCCTATATACAATAAATGGGACATATATAGTAAAACATGCATAGGAAAGTGAAACATTTAACACCGAAAAGAAGTGTAATAATAAATTTTTGTTAAAAATGTTGATAATATTATATAAGAGGATCAAATATTATATTATAAATGTAAATATGGTTCTGTAATAGGTTAATAAAGTTATTTTAACCAATATTCATGAGTTTCAAATATGTATGAAGGAAATCATACCTTAGGTAAGTGTTAATCTCACAATCTCATTATTATTCGGAATTGATTATACATAAGTATCTATTAGAGAATATATATCATCTAAGTTCATGTTTCTTAAAAAAATAAAAATATATTTACTATTATTATATAATTTTTTAATGTTATTTTTACACATGTGTAAATTTTTTCTAAAATGTATAGAAGGAATTTTTTTTCATTTTTCAAATGAGGTTCTTTATGACTTTTCTTGAAAAAAATTGAAATAGATATTTTTTAACTTAGATGGAATGAATAGATTTTTCCACTATCATGAGGACATAATATTTTGAATATTCTTTTATAATATTACAATATTCATTTAAAATATAATTTTTCCCTTTGTAATTTTATAGCTATAAAAAAAATTTCAAAATTGAAAGGGAATTTTCCTCATGAATTATTTCAAATGATCTTTAAAAATTATTTTTCATCTAAAACAACATTATTTGATGTTAATTATTATTTACTAGGAATATTATCCAATGATACAATTCTTATTCATTCATTGAATAGTTTACATTCATGATGTATTGATCCTTATAAATTTTATTTATTTCTCTTGAGTTATGATAT
The DNA here is from genome assembly GCA_963277665.1 of Viscum album. NCBI lineage: Eukaryota > Viridiplantae > Streptophyta > Magnoliopsida > Santalales > Viscaceae > Viscum > Viscum album. The sequence goes on from OY728126.1 coordinate 194,336,647, forward strand.
GATGATATTTTAATGAAACTCATTTATTTTGTTTTGATGTGATGAATGATTTATTATCTTGTGGAGCACATATTCATAGTTTTTATTATGTGATGGGAGAAACCAATATATCCCTCCAATGCATTAGGTAATAAATTATATCTCATGAGATAGACATGAATTGAATGGAAGGTGAACCCAGTTCAAAAATAGTGAACTTGAATAGGATGTAAACCAAGTTCAGTAATATAGGGATGGAACATGTGTGAGATCAGTTCTGTAAAGAACATTGTCCACAATGACGTCCTTGGTAGTTATCCTTGACTAATATTAAAATTATTTTATATTCTCATTTGTATGCCAAAATCTCATGTCTTTTTTTATGCTTCCATGGACTGTGTTTTTTATATGATTATTATTTACATGTATAGTATACTTTTCAAAAGATTTTTTCAGGTTCTTATTCCTTTATGTTTATAATATCTACATTGATTAGCATTACTGATTATCTGAGCTCACCCTTTTCTTAGTTTTATTTTCTATTGGATATAAATTAATGTATTAAGTAATATGTATCAAAAAGTGGTTATATTTATGATGGAATAAGTGTGAGACCCTGTATATTTTTTATGAATCAATTATTTATGTTTCCAAGATTCCAAATACACTAAAAATATACGATTATGGATTGGTTTCTTTATTTTATGTAAAACATATTATTCTATTTATATTTAATATTTATGAATGAAAATTATGGTTTTTTATAGTGAAAGTTGGATAAAATGTTTGTATGAAAGATAATGATATGGTCGGCTTTTATGGGTGTCATAACGGAAGCTGACTGACATGTTTGGAGGACATCACAAGATCCAGAAGGCTTGTCAAAAATACATAATAAGATCTATTTGACCATCTTATCTCTATTTTGATACTTATATTACAGTCACTTTTATCGTCATATGATCAGGGAGAGATATCTGGAGGACATCACGAAGTTTGGATGGCAAGCCCATACAGTTTCATGAGACATGGGTGGCATGCCTGGGGGGAAACATGTGACTTTCTCTGAAACATCCAGGTGGCTTCCCATGATCTAAATAGTAAACCAAATGTGTGTCGTGTGATCTGGGAAATATGACTTCATGCTGTCATATAAAATGGGGGGTTAATACAGAGCACAAGATGATCCATCTATATGTTCCTTGCATAAGTCTCCCTTTATTTTACTATTTGTTGAAGACTTTTATTGCATATTCCTTATATTGTTTAAGTGATTTCTTATTTAAGTCTTGTGTGACTGATTAGGTATGTGGGAATTCCTTTACAAAACCCATCCTAAGTCTTTCACATAATCTATGAGTTATCATGAGAGTTGCTATGCATGTCACACGATCAACTTACCTGGTTCCAAGATTTTACCTAATGGAAAACACTTCCAATCATGAGATAAGATTCTTCAAGAAATCTACTCCACTACCTATGTGTGTCGGTACGATGATCCATTATCTATTTTTTCATGTTTTGGTGGGGTATTTATAATCCTCATCACCCCAGTTATATACCCTTTTGCAAGGAGCTTATCTCACAAGACTATGATGGATTCAGTGGATGGATTTGACATCATGTCTATTATGAGATCCTATTGTTGGTTATTCAAGGATTGTTTCATGATATTTAGAGACCCCGAAACCATCTTTTTAGCTCCCAATTTATTTTATTATATCCAATTAATCTATTATTTCATAATCAAATGTGCATTCCAAGTGGATTTCAATTGTTATCAAGACTAGTCTAGGGTCTTTTTGAGGTCAGGACACCTGTTGAAAGGCCTTCACTTGATCTTCCGTGACTTGTCCCAGATCCTCCATGGGACAAAGATAGATTTCCATGTGGTCTTCATGATGTAATAGTTATGCCAAAGGGTTTTTGTGAGGCCTTTAGAAATGCATGTGCATTTTGGGTGACATTTAAGACCAAAATAAGATCCCACATTTCCCTTTTTTATTTCATTTTTTATTTGGAAAGGGTCTAGGGTCACATGATCATACATGAATATAATCAAATATAATCACTCCTTTCATTATTTATTCATAGTGTAACTAACAATTGTCCTTATAGTTATGTGTGATTATTACCATGGAAAAACCCTTATATTTTTCATTAGAGCCAAAGGGGGAGAACCGGATAGCCTGGACATGTATGAGGCCCTTCGCATAGCAATGGTTACAAGCGAGTGGGATTTTTTATGACCAAGAAGATATGTCAATAGGGTTACTATAGTGTTTCAGGAGCTGTATGGGTTCATCTCATGAGTTTAACAACCTAAATAGGTTACCACCATTTAGATATTTTCTCCTTATTTTCCATGGATTTTTGGTTGGTTTTTCAGACACCTACCACCTGAAAATTTGATTGACTTGGTGGTTCTCATATAAATGTATCCACTAGATCATTTATTATATTTGTACACCATAGAAATAAAAATTATGGCTGGTTAAATGGAATTTGTGATATATTTTCAAATTCTATGCAATGTACATGATAGTTTGTGTGACCTTTTGGTGTTCATGTGGTCATGTGTCTTTCGCAGGGTCATGTGATTCACAAGTTTTGGCCACCTTCTTATTATTTCTTTAAGAGAATAATACATATATTCATGTATTCCATCCTTTTTCAAATTTTCAAATCTCATTTTGAAGTCTCCAATAAATGCCACCCCCCCCCCCCCTTAAGAGTGAAATCTAAATAAAAAAGGTTCACTTCTGGGGAAATTAAATACCCACATGAGGAAATAGTGTTGTTGACAGTAAATATCATGGGAGATGATTGATCTTTTGAGTGATGATTGGAATTAAATGACATAACATTTAAATAGGGTAGTTGAAAGTGGTTCATTAACCTGCTACCAAACACTCAAATCACTTGTTCCCTACTTATATCGCATGATCTTTTCAAACAGCATGTTACAAGATCTTATAATGAGATCTCTTCACGATACCTTCCCACGAGAACTGATTTGAATGATTTGTTCTTTCTAGTAGATTTTTCAAATCAACCACTTACTAAATTTTAGTAATTACTTAATGTTTCTACCATAGGGATTCATGGATTTCTTTGAATTTTTACGTAAGATCTACTAGATTGATCGCTTGATCCTTCGACTGTTATGTGGATCACATGACTATGTCGAGGTTACGCAATCATGAGAAACGTAATTATTTGGGATATCACTCAATGTATTGTAGGTTTACGTGTTCTTCTAGATCATAAAGTTCCATTCTAAGGGATAATAATTTATCAAATCAAAAACCCTTTGGTGATTCACATAATGTGTGTAAGCCTTCAAATACATTATGTCTTTAGTTTGAAAAGATTTTATTATTATCTCTCTAACATATGCCACATACTTATATTCAGATGCATTATGGATCTTTTCATAATTCCAAGAAGATATAAGGATTGAGGATGAGGTAGTGATGACTCTCTAAGATTCTATCATATCATGTTGGGATGATACTTTTTTCAATGATCATATGTTATTTAAGATAGGTTTATTAGTCTTGATGGTAGAGAGACTTAGGTAAAACCCCCATTACTTTTTTCTTCCCCTTTATGGGTTTCTTCTTACCAATTAAACTCATATTCCATCAACTTAGTCACCATTCATACCTTCCAACTGCGTTCAGAAAACCCATAACTTCTCTAAGGACAATTTCTCTCAGCTGGTATATTTTTTCATCAAGGGAGACTATGAAGATAAGAATATAATAATGTGCATTCACGTTGAAATTGATGGGAATGACTGTGAATCTGATTTAGATGATCATATATATCGATCGATAATGCAGAAGTCTTCTTCTATCCAAATCTTTAGGTGGGTTACCAAATGGAACATTTAATCATTGGGTAGTTACAAATTGGATTGGGGATGACCTTTCTATGGGAAATACATTTCTACTGAGTTTTCTATAGATTTGATGAAAATTTATATGTATGAGTTTTTCTAGATCTCGTATATGTTTTCTTATTGAAAAAAGGGTCTTATGGAGAACTTGTTTAGTAGTTGGAGTCCATTCATGAACACTTTCCACCTTATATATGGTGAGGTGGGAATCATCCTCTGGGATGTTAAAAATACATGTGGTTTACCTATATTAGGTGATATGTATGAAATGTTTTTTCCACTATAATCTGTGTGGGATGACGTAGATGGGACTCCTCCCCTTGCTCAATAGCTGATTGGGTTAGTTGAAAAGGCCCTCTCGATGGAGCTACTTCCCAGTGCAGATATCCCATTTAAGTTAGTAGAGATCTATTTCATTGTGAAATCTCATTTTCAGCTATAAGTCAATAAATTGAAAGATCATTCTATAATGGAATCTCCTAGTGTGGTGCATTCTTATTGGCCTACAGTTTAATAATGTAAATTTAAAAATGGGGATGGGAAGTTTTCCCTAGTGTTGATCGGTCTATCCAACTGGATAGTTTCCTTTCCATGTACCTGATTGGGTACTTACTTATGACTAAGGAAAAATGTGGAGTTATAGTTTCCACTTTCATGATGGAAAACTGTATGGAAAGGGGAAGCATATCAGTAAAGTCCTCATTGTGCATTCCAAATATTATCTCCTTCATCACAATGTTTATAAGGGAAAATACACTTATATGATTTCAGGTCCCTTTTAAGTATTATGTGGTTGGATAGGTCCTCGTCTAGGAGGATATGAATATATGAACATCTAGGGAATCCCAAATTTTTTCATTAAACCATACATCCAGTGTATTAGTGGTTTAAGACCTGCTACACTGAAGGATCGGGATTTCAGGGTTTCTTTGGGCCATTATGACCACTTATCCTTCAAATCCAAAGGTCTAGTGATAACTAGTGATATGATTGATACTAGTGAGTCTAGTCTTGAGGACCCAAACTATTTAATGTCTCATTAGGATGGTGTCCTTTCTACCCATAATGACTGGGACCTCCTGTATAAATGGTATTATATCTTCCATTTTGGTTCTCAATTCCTCAGTGTCCAATCGAGATGTACTCACCCCATTTATGTCTAATCCATGGAATATTTTATGATGGATCACCAATTTTTTATGATTGTTCAACTGGGCGGATACTCTGACTAATATAAAAATTCCTCCCCATGATGTAGAAATTGGTTTATCTGGTCATTATCTGAGGTTTGGATTTTCCCAAATCCCAATGGATAATTATCCATATTGGTAAGAGAAGCTTCCCAATTACCACCAGTTTCTGAGGAAAATATTAGGTTTTGTATGAAATTTTCTTTGAGAGGACTAATAGTCTCAGAAGCACCCCACAAGGAAATAAGTAATTTTCTATTTTCGATATGAGTTCCAACTGATGATACTATAGTGAGTGTATTACCAGAGCGTGAAGCTATGTTAGAGTTACATTTACTGTCATATATCTCCATTGGAAGTATTGGAATACACAAACCTTGGAGGATGAGATCTTAGGTATAATACACTAATAAGATTTCCCTTAGAAAGGGTTCCCCCATGTCACTACCCCTAAAGGAATCACTTTCAAGGATCGACCTAAAGAGTTCAAATATTTTTCATTGAGAATTTGAGGTAACATTGGAAAGTGTCAGGGGTCATATTTTTTATTCATTATTGGTCCACCAAGTTATTTTTCAAGGCACACTGTCAATTTCCATTGGTAAATAGGTTTATCCTATTGCGAAAAAAGTTTTAAGGATGAACTTACTGCTATTATTAAAGAGACTTGCCTCCATTGAAATGATACTGATGTCCTTTTCATTTTTGTTGATTTATTTTATGACCGTATGAGACCTTATAATCATATTGTAAAAGTATATTCTTCATTTGGTATGGATGTTGGATATGAACATGGAAATGACTAGGGGATGGATGAGAAGGGATCCTCTGGTCAACTGGCATAAATGAGGGAGGTAATTACTACTTCAATAGTAATGAATAAAAACTCATCACCCTCGGGAGATCCTACATTAGAAGGGATGTAAAAGAGTAAGTTCTATGAATTTATATATTACTCTTATCTAGAATCCCAAATTAATTATTGTATTTCACTATGTCCATGATTTGGATTATATCGGTACCAAATCATTTTTTTTAAATGTGTAAGTCCCCATGGAGCTAGCTCAGAGGATAATGTATCTTCTCCGAGGGATGTAGGAGTGAATTTAGTTACTTTAGAATACCCATCATTGTTAGACCTATACCTTCAAGAAGAGGTGGTGGCTGAGGTTCCAACTCAATCTTGCTTGTTTCCTACTACTAATGTCCTTGCAGTAAATCTATTAGAGAATATGATTTTCGAGTACACTGATACAGGTATCTATTATTCTATAGAATTTTACATTATCAATAAGAGATTTAGAAGAGGTCAATGAAACTTCAAAAACTATACACATTGTTTACTTTATGTCTTGCTTCTTAACATTATCTTTTCCCCCTACAATCTACAAGTGTGAAATATAATCCGAAAAATAATTAGAGGTTCAATGAATCCCCATGTTTCAAGGGGGTTTCACCTCATTATAAGAGGTTAGAGTTGAGGGTGTAGATGTTTTCAGTGATGAAACCAAGAAAGTTATGTTTCTAACATCATTCATATCTTCATCTTACATGTTGATAGTATATGATTGAAACTTTGTATGATAAACCCATGCACCCATTTGTTACAATGTCCTTTCCCCAGATCTTTGAAGTTATATTCCCTTATCTCTTAGGGATTCCCCCAACCAGATTGAGAAATGTAAAGGTTGGCACCCTACCTTCTTCATCGATGACTATGATCAGGTATCCTCCTCTGAGAGATATATTCCAAAAATATATTCCCATTCTAAAAATGGTATTAGATCAGGGCTTGATTTTTTTCATCATTTTATGAGATGATGTGGCAACAAATGTAAAGGGAGAATTGGACCTTGGTTTCGGAGAACCTTCTAGAAGGGATGAAGGACTTGCTATGTCACCATCTATTTAGGTTTACTTATCTTGGTTATGATTTTTTTGAAAATTTTTTACTTCATACCCAGTTCAATTAGGTGGTATCTCTATGAGAGTAGATAAGGGATATTGAATTTAGGTTTTTAGTTAGAAAGGATTCCCCGTCAGTGAAAAAAATAATGATGAATCCTTAAATGATGATTTTCTAGCTTGTGATGCACGTAGCTTCTCACAGGGGTGTAATTAATGCTGGGAAGGTGGAAATCGACCATCTTCTATCTGAAATTAGATGTCTTATTAAAGTGATTTCCCAGTTTCTTCAAGAACATTAGATATCATATAAAAATGTGGTCGAGCAATAGGGACAACTTGACATGGTAGACAAGGCTAGACTTGACACAGCTTCTCAGGAGAAAGAGTTACAAAAAATTGTGGAGGATGAGACAAAATATGGTTTACAAATATGAAAATACATCACCTCCTTGGAGTAGAAGCTTACAAAGCTTATAGAATCCTCCAATATCATGATGTGATAGAATTTAAATTCTAAAACATTTCATTATATTGTTTTTTATGGGAGATATTTTAATATGTGAAGATTCTTCCTCCTTTATACTATCAATGAATGGATTTGAGGAACTTTATATGTCATTTAATAGTTTCTTTTCATAAATTATGTGCATGAATTTTCAATTATATTATGTTGAATGAATCATCTGTGATACACATCCATTTCATAATATCAAGAAAATAATAATTCTTAGATTTTAATGTTAAAATTATTATAGATTATTCATAAAGAATTCTCATGAATTCCCACAAAAATTTTATTTTTTAGATGTACATATATTCTGTCAATCTAGTGATTACCTAATTCATATAAGGATAATATGAGAAGAATATACATCTTGAATAGAGAGCGATATATATGTTTCCGATTAAAAGGACATGTAAAGCATAGATTGGTTTTTTTCTAAGGCTATATGGTGGACCTCACATGCTTTATATCATTTTCATTCTTTCAGATGAAACTCAAATTGTGGAATAGGTTAGGGTATTTTATCTCAAAACTTAAATGGTAGCAGCTTATGGTCTTTTATCTCAAAACATTTATCACGAAATTTTATGTACATTTATCATGGACCTTCCATCAATGTAGTTTAGGGTATTTTCGCTCGTACCTTCTATCTCGGTAGTTTAAGTTATTTTAGATTGAATCTTGGGATTCCATTCAGTTTAATGTCTTACATCTAGGAATGGATTAATGATTATTAGATATGGTGAATACGTGTAAGGAATGATTCAAAACATTCTAGGATGTCGAGTTCTTTAATGGTTTTGTCGAGGATCATGTGGAATAGAGCTCCATTCCTATGAGGATAATATGCATCTGGTCAGTAGGTGAAATCCATTTAGAGATGGTATAATTTTAAAATAGTGATCTTTGTACTCTTGAAAAGGGGTCATTGAAGATTTATTGGTGGTATTTCGGATGAGGTATAAATAAAAGGGATATTACATCCACCATGATAGTTTGAATTTGTATGATTCATCTCATAACTCAAAATTTTGAGTTGATGAATGTGATATAGTGAATAAATGATGAGAATGACCCATAACACCCTCAAGTGATGGGGTCTTCCGTGATGTTTTTATGGCTCACTAGGATCAGATTTCCTTTCTTAAAAGAAAGATATTCCTCTAGTTGGAAGATCAAATACCTTATGTGTCGATAACATAGTCATAGAAAGATGATCTCTACTCCTTTATGAGGGACATGAATGATTTGTAAAGACACAAATGCCCATATTATGATATTGGTAATGGAAAGAAACACAATCCAGAAATGTTTTAGGCACCTTATGGAAATTTATCTCTTTGATTGTAATGCTTCAGCCCTACACGTTGTTGTTTTGAATCATGGGGTGTGGACCATCAAAAGGTTTGGGAATATAATGTCTCATTCCATCATTGATAATGGGTAAAAAACACAGTAGCATAATGTCAAGGAATTTTAATCCTCTTTAATATTTTGGTTATTGGAATTTTATACCATGGTTCAAAGTGCTTCAGTCATGAGGAAGGAATGGAACAATTACTCTAAAAATAGCTCATGAAACACTGAGGGGACGAGTTCTTCCATAGTGATGTCAAGTCTCAGAAGGATCAAAAAGTCCTTTTTACATGGTAACACATTTGTATGTCAACTATAGAGGAAAACATGCATAGTAAAACAAAGTCTCCCTTAAATACCAGAATCCTTTTCCAAGGGAAATAGAATATTTATGGTGATCTAAAATTGTCAAATAATGAAGTTTGATTTATAGAGAATTTAGTAATGAATAAGGTTCTGAGTACCCAAAATGTTGTGTCTTCGCACAGTGGACATATTCTCATGATGATAAGATGTGAAAATCCATTACTCTTACAATATCCTAGACCAAGGGACCCAACAAACATAACTTGGATTTTACTTGGGCTATGAGGTGGGCCTATGAGATTTATTCCTTATATATTTATGCCCTAAATTTTTCCTAAACTCCATAGATGATGAATTAAGAAAGTGAAGAATTTAATTTTAGTTAGGCATCCCTTTAAGGGTTTTCAACCTGAAAACTTTTGTGCCTCTTTCACTAATAGTTTAAGGTATTTATATTTAGACAGTCAACATATTGATTAAAAAATGTACAACATTGACCAAAGTTTAGACATTTTATGATCATAATGCACATTGACCTAATATGAGGGGATATTACACAATATCACCGTTATAATACAAAGGGTCAAGGGCAATAAAAAATATTTCTGAGTGGGAGATGAAAATTGTTAGAAATTACAACATTATATTTTCATGTCATGAAAAATGAAAAGTAAAATCTTGCTAGGGATGGCCCAGAACACCCATAGGTGTCGAGTTCTTCATTGGTGATATCAAGGCTCCAAAATATAGGAAACCCCTTTTAAAGAAAATACACATTTGGTTGAATACCATGGTCACATATTCAGGAGCCATAGGCATTGATACATAGAAGAAAAACTATCCCCTAAAGGTGGGTATCATTTTTCAAGGTCTATGGATGTTTTTTGGTAACCCAAGGCACTTAAGACATCAGAAATGGTATATGGATTGAGGTTATTAAATAACAGTGGAAGCACCCCATACTCTGTTTGATCGAGGTAAGGATCTGGTGGTCCTTCTTTAAGGGACGACAATGAGTGATGGCCTGCACATTTTAACATCATATTGGGGGGATGTATTTGTTGTGTAGTTTTAATAGAATTCGGCTAGGACACTTTCCTTTTAGTTTAACGTCATGTAGTCTGGATATTTTTTTCTTATAGTTTGATTTTATGAATATAGGATGTGGTAATAAACTTAAAAAATTGAGAAAGATATATCATGTGCTTAGGTAGGCCATATGTAGACTTGAATTGTATGAAGGTAAAATAAGATTTTATAAATATACCCCTATATAATTGGGATTTCTTTTTATTTCATTGGTTGTAGTATATGGGCCCATGATTGGAGATATTTGGAACACTATGTATTTTGGGATGGTAGGAATTAACCCACAGATTGTTCTTGGAATAAGAAACTATCTACACATGTATAATTTTTATATAGATATCGGAATTCATTCAATTTATTTTTGTAGCTGGGGCCAAGATTGGAGATCTGTGAATCACTACATATCTTTTGAGGATAGGAATCAAGATACATGTAGTTCTTGAGGAACCATGGAGTTTAATGTCATGTGTCAAAGACATAGACTCCAATTCATGAAAATGAAGTATTATTACTAGACCCAAGGATGGAAATATAGTTGTCACTACATATCCTTTAGTAATAGGAACAAATCTACATGTAGTTCTCAAAACTAGATCTTCCTGTACAAGTTTAACCTGTACTTTGGGAGGGGGAATTTTTTTTTATTATTATTTGAATGGACCCACGGTTGGAGATTCAGTTGTCACTATGTATACTATGATATCAGGAATAAAGAAACACAAAGTTATTTATTTGATGTTTGGTGATACAAACACCATACATAGTGGTCCTCTTAGATGATGCCCATAGTAGTGTCCAAATTTATGTCAGGTAAAGAACATCAATCAAGCAGTTTAAGATCATGTGGTGAGGACTCATGGTTTGCTTTTTAAGGTCATGATTTCAGGTCCATGATAATCGTGTCGTGAGCTGATATTCCTCATTCATGGAGGATCTCTAAGTGAAATTCCTAAGATCATGTTATCTATTCTTAGTGTGAGAAACAAGGAATGGTAAGGGTTCCTCTCATTTTATATGAGTAATTAATAATATTATAGGTAAATTTTTCATCATGTGTCTGTTGGACCAAGATGTATGATCGAGGAGTTCGTACATATAATATTGTAATGATAATCATTAAATGCATAGTTCTTGAAAACTATTACATCTAATATCATAAGGTATAGACAACAGTCATGTAGTATTACATCATAGATTGAGGACATGGGTAACTCAATATGAATGAAAAGGAATGTCATGAATCGGTGCAGTTGAACATCATCAAGTAAGGAAATTTGATGTATGGTTTAAACTCATGTTGTAAGGATGAGCATAACCTAACCTTAAAATAATGTAATAATTCAATTGGGTCCAATAATAGAGGTTTGGTAGTTACTTTGTATCATGTGACTGAAGGAATGAATCCCCACATAGTTCTTAGATGAGAATATTCTCTATGTGGAGTTGACTCTCACATAGGTATAGGGGAATTTTATCCCCCTGTTTTATAGATCTAGCTTGTGTGCACTGATTCATTACAAAGATGGTGCTTCCCATATATTTTAGCATCATGTATTGATGACATGTTCTATTCAAGTTAATGTCATGAATTGAGTACATTTTATTTATAGTATAACATCATGTGGTTAGGATGTGAGAGGATATTCCATTTTTACATCTTACTATAAGGATGAGGTTAACACTACGTGAATGATGATGAACCATTGGTGGATACAAGGGGTTTAGATTCTTGTAGTGGTGACATGCTCTGTACAGTTTAGGGTCATGTGGTCAGGACATGTCTACGTAGTTTAATGTCATACAACTATGTCATGGATCACCTGATTTGAAAGGAATGTAAAAATATGGATGGGACCAAGAATAGAGGTATGGGAATAACTAAATAACCTATGATGAAAGAAATCATGCTACATCTTGTTTTTGGATGAGAATATTCCCTATGTGGTGTTGAATATCACATGGGAATGAGGTAATTTTATCCTTTTGTCACGCATATCTAGCTAGTGTGTAGTGATTTGTTGTTGAGATGGTGCTTCCCTTATAGTTTAGTGACATGTGGTGAGGAAATAATCCATTTAGTTTAACTTCTTGTCATAATAAAATTTTCCATACAGTTTAATTTCATGTTGTTATACATGATATGTAGTTTAGTTTTAACATATTGCTTCTATAATGAGAGTCACCCAACGTGAATGAAGATGAACCATTAGGGGATCTGTCTAGTTTGAAGAAATGTAGTGAGGATTTGATTCGTATAGTTTTGTGTCATTTTTTCGGACATGCTTTCATAGTTTAACATCATCTTACTATGAAAAGAGATTCTTTATGATATATATGAAATGAATTTCTTCATAAATATCACATTGGTTGGGTGTGTGACATGTTCCCCATCCATTGTGGCCATTTCATAGGATCCATTGTGATAGTCCCTCTATATGATATAAGTCCCCTCCCATATGGGTTCCAACATTGGAGACATCTTTCCTGGTATCATTGGCGTTCTTAGGGAAAACACAAATTCTCCTCTGAGAGTTGAACTAAGATTGACTTTTTTGTTAAAGTCTTGTGTGATCCGATTCTGATGGACATTACGGTTGTGCAATGTACACAACCTATTCTCAACAATCCATTCCATAAAATCTAGATACTATTTCAATTTATAATCATCCTAGATTTGTCCAAAAATGGAAATTAAAATGAAGGGAAAATTAACATCTATGATCAATACTTCCTCATTCACGTACACCTATGAGTCCAGAGTTTCTTGTGTAATAGTATATGTTGTGGTACGATATGCCCATAAAGAATGGAGGAGTTTGTACGAATAAGAATTCCTGTCTTTATTCACCGTCATCTGTAGTATGTTTGACAAGGACTTTTTTGTTGAGTCAATAAGGTTTTCCTTATTACTTTTCCATTCCTTCTTGTTTTGAAAATCACAAACACCTTATACTTAAGAAAATCCATATTTTACTTCTATAATGAAAATTTCCTTTCCAAAGGAATTTACCCCTACCATATTTTCATTGCTCATATCAATATTTTTTTTAAGTATAAAAACCGGATTCATATCTAAAACCTCAGAATCATATAATACATATATGTGAAGCATTCTGTTTTAGGATCCGAATTCTGGATATGAATATTAATGAAGTTCCACTCTGAATTATGGATAATAACTCTAATGAAGTTCCACTCTGAATTTTAGATACAAACTCCCATAATGATCCACTCCGAATTAGACTCTGAACTTCTATGAGTTCGACACCAAAATTCTATTAGTTTGACTCCGAACTTCTATGAGTTTGACTCTGAACCTATATTAGTTCAACTCCAAACTTTTACAAGTCCGACTCCAAACTATGTAATTTCAGATTCAAAATTCTTGTGAAACCAGACTCCAAATTTCTTTAGAAATTCAGACGGTGGATTTCTATAAAATTCAGGTTCTGAATTCCTACAAAACAGAATTCGAATATATCGTTATTATAAACTCTGAATTCCATTTTGGTTAGACTCCGAATTCCATTTTGGTTAGACTCCGAAATTTTGTTTGCTTACATTCCAAACTTCAATTTTACTAATGCTTACAATTTTTTCATTATAAAATGATGTCATGCTTTCAGTTATTGACTGACCGTTGGTTGAGTGACACATATATAGGTCCCACCAAAATTCAAAAAGAAATATGACTGTTGGAGGAGGGATCTGACTGTTGGAGCTTCACCTATAAATAAGAGCTCATTTGAAATTGTTCGAGACTTTTGGAATTTTTGGTGATCAGAACTTCTTGAAGTGATTTCTAGATAGAGAGGCTCCTATTAACTCTCAAAGCTTCGTGCAGAAAGTTTGAACAGCTTCTTCAAACTTTTACTCGTGCAGACTTGATTCGTGCGACTCCAATTGTTACTGATTAAAATCATGGGATTCCGGGGATAGGAAGACAGAGGTTCCAACACCTTGAAGTTGAGGGCTTCTTTGATGAGAAAGATAGAGGTACTGACTACCTGATAGTTGAGGGCTTCCAGGGATAGAAAGACAGACTCTGATCTTCAAATCAAGGGCTTACCCTGGTGTGGGTAAGATAGATTTTCTTGAAAGTATAAATCAAGGGACCTTTATCCATGGTTTTTCGATACCCTTCTCCTTGGGTTAAAAGAGTTATTGTTTGTTACTTGTAGTTTTACTACTTGTTTTTCCACTAATTTTTGTATTTCTAAGGAAAGTATAACTTTCTTATACTTCCTTACTTGTACTCTGATTTAGTTAGATTCTATACGTTTTAAGGTAGAATCTTAGCTGGTGTAAACTATTTTTAAGTTTCATTTCCAAAATCACTTTTCCAAAATCTAGCAAGTTTTTAGTACTCATAGAGGTCTTGTGAATTATTTAGTTTAACCTTATTAAACATAACCATCCTAAAAATTTCCTAAGGGAATTTTTAAAAGGTAAAATTCACCCCCCCCCCTCTTGTATCTGAATATCTCATTCTTATTTCGATCCTACGTTTGGTAACACAGATTATATCATAATCAAATTCATACCATCCTAACATTGTTGAAGTCCTATATTTTTTATATGGGGATGCATAATATATGGATGAGGGATTTTACTTTATATTTTACTTTTGGAACAACTTATTAAAATTTATAGAATAGAAGTTTATTCCATTTTCCATTGTCTATTTGGAGAAGAATTTAGTGGCAATGAGGAAGTAAATGAACTCATTAACTATATATTAGAGATATGGACCCACAACATTGATTCCCTAGATAGAAAATGGATAGAAATATTTAGTGGTAAGAATAAATTTTGGGTGTTTATGGAAGAGGTTTTCTTGGATCTAGAATATATTCCATTTCTTTGTGAATTCCACATATTCATGTATCATGGCTTTCCAGTACTAACCCAACCACATGAATTGGTGGGAGAGCCTAGTACTGTATATATGAGAACTGTAGGAGCCTACATTGGATTCCTTCATGATAGTGGTAATCTCTCTTTTTGATATGCATCATAGGAGGATTATGTTGAAGCCTTAGTTGTATGGGGATTTTTGTTCAATTTGTCCATCCTACATTGTAAATTTCATTGTACAGTGCCAAATATGTCCCCTTCTAGCTTGTTCTATTAGGAGATTCCAATTTTGGAGAAAACAAATTATGGCCTCCATCCACCCAAGCGTGGGTATCTGTTCATCACACTCATGAGTAGTATTTACCTGATTAATTTCTTCAGTATCATAGATGATTATTGATAGGACCATTTATCGTTTTGTGATACTAAATACTTCTTCCTCCAGATCAGGACTGGTAAGGAATATGGCTGCATTAGCTAATACATCAGAGTGAGGATTATATGAACCAAAAACATGATGCAAGATGTCTTTAAAAAGGAACTCTTCCCTTAGTACCCTAATATAGCTAGTGATATGGTCCAATTCATATTTTTAATGGAATATTCTCTATTGATCTACTTTATCAATAGTTCTAAATCCCCATTGATATACAGTTGGGTTATCCTTAGTGGTAAGGCTAGTAGAAATCCAATGATAATGGCTTGGTATTCTACCTCATTATTTGTGTAGCCTTTGGATATTGAGAAATAGTTGGGAAAATTTGATTTGTATATTGAACTAAATACAATCCCAAATCCAACCTGATTAAGCTTAAAATTTTCCATTCTTTTTTATATGACATTAGGAGGTTCCATCAAAATAAATCTCCCATAAATGGGGTGTATCATGGGTGTAGAAAACCTCCACATATGGGAGTTCAATTTCCACTAGTGTACATTCTAGGGAATGATGTGGTATGTATAAATTAGCTAGGTTTTCCCCATTCATTGTCTTATATGATACAAACTGGATGTTTTATAGTTACATAATGACCACCCATTGGGCTAGATGCCCATTCACCATGGGAAGGCCAGGATTTCTATGATTAGATCAATATGAGAGGCAAGATGGAAATCATGGTACTATAATTAATGCCTCATCTTATGCACTACCATGATGAGTGTGAGGAAGTTCTTATTGACTTTCATGTATTGGAAATTAGTACCTAGCATTGTTCGGATGAGGTAATATATACTGTTATCACTCCCATCCTAATTATTATGTTAGAGGAGCTCACCAAGTGAGTGTTCCTTGGTGAAAAAATATAAGTTAGTTCTATTCCTTCCATTGGTGGCCTCGGGATTGGTGGGTACAATAGATATTTCATGAGAATCTGAAAGGATTCTTGGATGTTCACATCCCGTTGATAGATTATTACCATCTTCATTAGTCTAATTAAAGGGAGATATTTTTTCAGCCAAGTTGGATATGAAACATAGAATGTACGTGAGGTTCCCATAGAGTCCCATAAATTCATTGAGATTTATAGGGTGTGGCATTGCTAAAATAGCACTAGTCTTACGAGGTTCAAACTTTATGTCATCGTGGAATACTAGAAAACATTGGGAACTTCCTTGATGTTACTACTAAAGCACATTTTAGTTGATTAATCTTTAAATTATATTTGCATAGCTTGTCAAAGACTATTTTAATATCAATGAAGTCACCGCATCACTTTAAGTATTTTACCACAAATTCTTTAACATAATATTCATTTTTCCTTCCTAGGAATGGATTAAAGATATGATGTATGTCACATTTCTATGTGGTTCTTGTTTTCTTTAATCCAAAGGGGATGACCTGATAGAAAAATATACCTTGGGTTATCTAAAGATAGTGGCGTCTTCATCTTTAGAGGCCATGTTTTTCTAATTGTACCATTAATACCCATCCATGAAGGAAAAGGTATTTGAACCCATATATTGCATTGCTCAAGAGTTCTGTGATACGGAATAGGAATTCATTATTCTAGAAATTTCTATTAAGGTCTCTAAAATCAATATAGACCCTGATTTTACAATTATTTATCTTAACATGGATGATATTAGAATGCCATTGAGGTATTTCACTTCTCATAGAAATATTAATTTGATCCATTTTTTATCTTAAAGTACTACATTGGTATCTTGAGTGGGATTCATTTTTCTAGATTCCTTATTTAAGCCTCTATGGTCATTGGATAATCTTATATGATGTATAGAGACTTTTGGATTCAGCCCAGGAATTTTAGTATAGTTCCATGCAAACAAATACAATTATTTCATTATAAATGAAATTCAAATCTCTTGTTCACTGAGAGACATGGTAGAACTTATCATTGTTGGTTGTGGGTCCAATTATATTCCCAGAATTACCTTCCCGAGCTTATCAATGGTGGTGGAGAATCCTTTATCCGTTCTGGGAGGAGAAATACTAATATCTTCCACTTCTCCTTCAACCTTTGAGTAAAGGGAGAATTTTCATATGAAAAAAAATTTAGTTCCATCTCTATCAATATAATGTGGAGAGAGTCCATGAGAAAAGATATTATCATCACCTTTTGTTAGAATCATTTCACCGAGGTTTCAGAGATAATTTTATTTTACACAATCACTGGGTAAAGAAGGTTCTTGGACCTGTAGGACTAAGTTTATTACCTCAACTTGAATTATGATGAGCATATAGTCATTTTTTATCTTAATTTTGGGATTTATAGGGTTTTTACCCAAGCCATTGGATGATACAATAAGTATATCATCATCCACCATTGGATTTTTCCTTCCCTTTTATAGAAACATGCCTAAATAAATGTCGATTCTCATGTCTCAAAGGGGTAATTGTCACCATGTAGTATGTTGACCTTTCCATCGATGAGGTATTTCAGACACTGATAGAATATTTATGGTACGACCATGTGTAAATTGGTATAGGGCCTTATGAGGAGGGCATTGTATGCAGTGTCTTACTGGATAACCATAAACTCAAAGTCATATCGGATATCACTAAACTAGTAATTGATTTTTATCTTTGTGAGTGTTATTTTATCAGGTTATCATACACTTTAACGGTTAACTTTTTGGGAGCCAAATCCCCTTCACTATATCCCAAACATTGGAGGGTTTGAATTGTGATGAGATTTATCCCAAAACCATTCTCAATCAGAGTCCTTCGGATTTCGACATTTTAAAATCTACATGAAATATATAGGGGTATGATGTGTCTTTGGATGACCTGTTCCTGATCATGTTTTGGGAATGAGATGGTGAGATGGAATTTTATTGGCCTGGTCTACACTCAATAGACCTACATTGCATTGAATTTTTTTCCTTGAACTCATGTGGGCCTGGAGGGATTAAATGAGTGCCTCCGTGAGTTATTTTGAAAGATAGAGTGCATCAAGGATTGGGAACATGGATGGGACAACTTCCAACTATTTCAGAATGTCTTAATTCTATGTCAGAGTTTGGTGCTTTCTACTGTAGTGTTTTCCTTTGATATGTGGCTCATGAGCTAAGGAACATGAGGTATACATGCTTGGTGATTGTGCAAATTTCATTGTAGTATCTTCTACCAATGGTGTGGGATCTACTGGTTATCCTTGTTTCCTAGGATAATCTGGTTACCACACCCATGGTAGGCGGGCAAGCAATAGAACTAGGGGTGAAATACTACTTAAAGGTACTAAGACACATTTATTCTTTTTTTGGGACCACTAGAGTGTTTTCCCATGGGTTTCAGTTGCATATATTCCCTCTTTGGGGATGTGATTAGAATATTGAGTCTAACCACGCCTCTATTATCCCATGTATCCTTGGTTCCTACACATGCATCCTCATGTTCCTTGGTTATATATGGGGAAATCATAGTCAGAGGAATATTAATCATCAGAGAAGGGTTATTCTAGGTATATCACGCTGACATAACCAAATATGGTCTCTTCATTTGATGAGGATTCCATTTGGTGGGCCAGTGCCCATGCTTTGGATGTTGTATGGAAGAAATCTTCAAGAGTCAAATATTTAATTAGAGTAAAAAATGAATACTATACTTCTCTCTATTTCTATATTTGGTCATCAAATCAACCTACAAGAGACATATTATATTTCACCATCATATTTGGTAGAACTATTTTGGGTCTCCATAGTTATTCTCCCATAGTGGAATGAGCCTGGACAATAGTTTTTTTTATTTAACCAGTTATTGAAATTATTTCCATGTCCGGTCAGATATTTATTTCAATCACCCTCTTCTTCTGAATGAGAAATGGTTTGGAACACCACTAGTTCGTAGGAGTAATCTTACATGACCTTTCTAGAATCTACCATGCATTGAAGTAGGTCTTTGAAGAAAAAGTAATCCAAGATTTTATGACCCATCTTTCAAAAAAATTGGGAAATGGCCAATATGGTCTGTGAGGTTGAACATTTTTTGATTCCTAGGTTGGGGTATCTTGGGCATGCTAGCTTTCATGGCTCCAAGGAAATGACCAGATAATTATGTATTTCATAATGTGTATGAATTATTCATTTATTCGTGAAATCTCAAGGGATGCTTCTATCTCATTACTTCTAGACAAGGGTGATTTGTGGTTGTTTCCACTTGACATGAAACTTTGAGTGTTTTGGGACCTACATAGGTGCTCTAATGTGCGCTTCAACTAGTTTGAGGATAATAGTGGTAGTTTATTCTATATTAAACCATTTCCCCTATTTTGGGTTCACTAAATACAATCTTCTAAACATTGTGATGTTTCTGCAAACTCACTAAACCGACTTGGATAGTTCATTGGGATCAGAGGTGTTGGCAGCTCATCCTAAATATTTTTAGATCATAGTTCCTAAAATTTTTCCTATGAGACATCGGTGCTAAGTGAATAGGTTAAACCCATCCATCTAGATATAAAGTTAGACACCCTCACATTTTTTGTGTTGTTTTCATTTTTATGGTCCATGATTGTTGTATTCATCAGTGGGGAGATAAACTGGTAAAGTAATTGATTATGAATGTAATCTATTCCTACAAAGGATCCTCCTGGAAGGCTACTATACAAAATAATGGCTGACCCTATTAGAGTCTGTAAAAAAAATCTCAACCTAGTTTCCTCCTACGGATCTCAAAGTCCCATAATTGAACCACATCAGGATACAAAGAGACTGACAGGTTGTTTAGGGTCTCCTACACCATAAATAGTAGAGAATGTGGGATTGATGAAATTGGGAGGGAAAAAAGTTTAATCCACCCATTCGGTATATGGATTCTTCTTAAGTTTTTCATGTGTGTTCCATCCTAACATGGCTTCTATTTGAGTGGAAAAAGGCTCAATGACGTGGATAAATTTAGGAGGTACTATTTTTTTTATGTTACCTCCCATCTATAGGGAGAAGGCTAGCCCAGATGAGGTGTCCTTGTTTTTTTCTCCCAATTTTTCTCAATTCATGTGAAGATATGATTATTTCCCTAGAAAGGAATAGGACTTCACCATAATGGTGTAAGTCACAATCATTTTTGACTTCCTAATTTGTGTAGACCAACTTCTTGGATGTGGAGCTGGAATGACTGTTAGATAAAGCTCTTGTAGGTGGATCATCATTGGGTGGAATAATATTTTTCTATTATTGAAGAAGATAAATATCGTTAATATTTCCTCTAAGTAGCTCCTCATTTAGTTTTCATAGAATTCGTATCTCAATCTCATATTGCAAAAACTATTTATTAGTGGAAGAAACTTAATTTATCTTGGGAAGTGATTGGGATGTATCCACACATTTCCCTTTATCCTTGGTAGTTCTCCACCATAGTGGTGGAAATTCAATATTTTGACGATCCAGGTTTTGGAACCTCTTATGATATTGGGTGAGTTCAACCTCGATCGGTGCATCCAGGTCACCCTAATCTTGGGGTTAGTTTTCCATGTTGTGTCCCTCTACAATTGTGTATTTTTTCCATGTTATATGTTGTGATTATGGTGATGAAATTTAAATAAGTATATCCATAAATATTGGTTCTCACATAAATATCAATGAAATAGGATGATTCTACACTTCATGTATTAGGGTTATTCCACAAACACTTGGCCAAATTGGGTCGTTTTGGCTTGCGACCCCAATGGGGTTTAATTTTCTTCACAATACGCTCCTACAATATAATCCTATTATTAGTGACCTTAAGGGATATTGTAGTCATGATTATCAAATGGGAACTGAATAACATAAGTTTTTTAGTGGGGGAGGAACATATGGGATACTGAATGTCAATATTTACCTCCCAACTTAGAGAATACCGATTTTCATTATAAGGATTATAATGTTGAAAACGACCCCAGCCTTATGGGATGAGTCATATTAAGGGCCAAAATTGGCATTGATTGATCCTTTTTCTAAGGATTTTATGGTTCTAATTAGGGACTCGATGACTCCTAGTATGAAAATTGAGATATAAATGCCCTTACTTTAGTGGGGTGAGGTTGATCTAGAGCCTCCATTGATTTCCCCATGACCACATCATGGGATGACGAACCTGGTGATGTAAAATGAGGTATAAATGGCCCTAGTCTAGTGGGTTGGAGTTTTTTTAAAGCTATTACTGGTCTTTCATGAATCCTCTCAAGAATTGATGATCTGAGGGGAAGAGGTAATGGAAGATATTCCCTCAACCTAGGGGTTGGGTTCATTACTGGATGGATGCTATGATAGCTACAACTAAAACCTATTTGATGTGGAAAAGTTATGCTCATATAGGAGCCAGGTGAAATGGAAGACCTTTATGGGATCCAGTTTCTAAATGATTCCATTGAGTTGATTTCAACCTTGGATTTCCTATATAAAATTCATTAAAGTTGCTTCTAGGTGGAATTTTTAACAACTTCTTGTTAATCCTCTACCTCTATTCTTGATTTATTGGCACTTCTGATGGGGCTAAATTTTGTTGTATTGATGAACTGGACCAAGAATTACTCAGTCCCCTGATTGATTCAGAGGTGATGAAATTATAGGAAATCAAATATTAAGGGTGATAATGTTCTTGGGTTTCTGTGAATTGTAATGATCTATACATTCCCCATCCTCTAATACAAATACCTGAGGTGGTGTAAGATATCAATTTTTGATGATCTGTGATGCATTGGTGACAAGCATGTTGTAGATTTGGGTTCTGAATATAAGGTTTTCAAACTCAAGACATGGATATAGAAGACATTTATAGTTGACAATAGATTATCTTAATGGTATGAAGGGGCCCACATATTCTATATATGAGAGGTGTCTAGTCTTCACTCACTGATTATTTTCTCTCGTATCTTATTGTAGATAAGGCATGAACTACTTCTCAATATCATCTAGGATCTCATACTCAGAAATGGAAAGATAAATGATTAGTATGGGGAGGTGTTTTCACTAAATCTCTATATATATCATTTTCATCTTCAATTTCATTAGTCCTACATCCCCCCATCTAAACAGACCACATAAGATACTTCTTGGGGTCTCCTTCTTGATTGGAGTGGAGTGTATCAAGAATTTGATGGGGAACTATATAAGGTTGAAATAGATGTTTTGAGAACCTATATATACAATAGGAGTCTATATATTGAACACCTATCTATTTTAAGGTGTATAGGTAAGTGTATTATTTCCTTATATGTGAGAGATATCACCATGGGTAGGTTGAACGTGATATATTTCAAAAGTAGAGACCCTATAATCCATCTCTGCACTACCACGTGGAAGACTATCATGGAAATGATCATCTTATACATCATTTTGTGTGTCTAAGAAACCTTAGGGTGTTTATAATGTGTCATGAACAACAAAAAGGACACTAGAATTGATCATATTAATGATATTTACCTCATTTTTCATCATGGACAAAATATGTTGATGTTACTTATAGAATAGTGTAGGGATATTAGCCGGCTATATTAAAGTTTCTATAATGTGTTTATAACTTTATGGTGTTATGGGAGTATGATCCAACTACTAGGAATCTATTGGAATATGCCAATGATATACTTAATTATTGATAGGAATATGACCATGTCCTGAGACATGTTCTATTATCACTCGTTGAGCCTTGGTCATAATGGGAGTATGATCCTGATCCTAATCCTCTATAATTTTTTGTTTTTCTTTCGTGATAGGGTTATGATCACATACTAAGGCATGTTCTACTTTAACTTAGAGATACCTGGTTGGAATAAGGATATGATCCCTATCTGAATATTCATTCCTCATTGGAATATGCCAACTAACATTCGAATTGGGAGAAGGTATATGGGCCTCCTCATCAATAGCCTATGATGGATGTTGATGGAGTCTTTATTGGTTGAAGTAGATATATCCATTTGTTCCCTACTCTTCTTAAATATCCAAGACAAATCCATTCATAATAATATGATCATTTTCCAAGGCATGTTCTATTCTTAGTTGGTGATCCCTAGCTATAATTATGACATGAGCCCCATCCTAGGACTTTTTAGTATATTACAGGTCTTTTTTGATAAAAATGTGAGCATGTCCCCATGAATGTGCCTCTCTCACTTTGTGATACCTAGCTGGAAAAGGGATATGAGCCTAATATTGGTCCATTTCAATATTCAGTCATACTTTTCTAACATGAATTTTCTTCTATCATTAGTCATTTCCTAGTCTCACCTAGTGAGACCTAGTTGGAACATGAATATGAACTTGATCTGATGCCTCATACTTTATCTAAATATGTCGATAATCCCCCTGAACTGGAGAATGAATGTGTCCTTACTTAGTATCAACCACTTATTCATAATGATCATAGTGTTGATCTGCCTTGGATGTAGGGATAGAAATATGATCATTTCCTTGTATTTGTACCTGTCTCGAAATAATGTCGACAGAGTTCTCCAGATGTTTCTAAAATGTAATGACATTTTATTAAAGTGTGTTCATGGACATAATCATACACATTTTCCATAACCATTATATAATGGAAGACATATTCTATTGAATATGGGATATTATAACAATTATTTACTCCTTGTTCCACTATAATATACTCATGAATGTCATTTATGGTGGTAGAGATATGTGCCACCCCATTCTTGGTGAATAAATATGCATATAGACTTGTTCTAACTAATCAGGGATTTGATCCTTCTAGTTGGATATTATTAGAATATGATGGTGGAAATCATCCGTGAAAGTATGGATATAGGCCCACTAATGATTACTTAGAGCCTTAGATACCTGATATATCTTCCATGTTTCTTGTTCATCAGTTTCATAGGTGGTAGTGTATTGGGTGGTACCCTTAGCAAGAGACTAAAGGGAACCAGTAGGATGGAAATAGTAATTGGGGTTAACAAGATCCCTCCTTTATAGACCCTAAACCAAAACAGAGTTGTAGTTTGTTCCTTAATCAATGTTCATTATATAATGAAGGTGGTGATTTTCTCTCCCCAGGGATCATCATTAGAAGTTCTTGGTTGTGGCGACGAGGCCCACTAGATTTGATGAAACATTCTTTGGATGGTGTGGCCTCATTGGTTTTAGTAATTTAAGGCCCTCATGGGAGGCCCCGATGATCTATATTGTACTATGTATATGGTATTCTTGGACAATTGAATTATCCACCATATACTGAAGATTTCAACGTTTTGAGTTCATTTGGTTGTCTTAATGGGTTTTCATTGTATATGATTTTTCAAAATGGTCACTGGATAATGACATGTCAGATCAAGGTGTTGTTTGTGATAGCAGTTATTACAGTCATGAAGATAATAAGGGAAAAGGTCACCGATTAGTGTAAAATTGTAGGAATGATATGTTCTCAACCAAATCATCCTTGTTTAAACAATTTTCCTATTATTCTGGATATTTTCATTCTACTCATGTGGACTTGTCAGATAGAGGATAGACTTATTTCATGAGAAACCCAGCTACATAGGATCTACTATAAGATCCATGTCATGGTAAACAAATCATCTTTCTATTTGATATTTTCATGCCAGTTTCTCTATTTCTATTTCATTCAAGTTCTAATGAATAAGGAACAACCCATGTGATGGGAAAAAAATGTTTCAATGAGAAAAAAGAAGTCTATCGTTTTTATCTGGTGAAGTAAATTTCACACTAAAATTATTTATCATCAAGTTCACCATTTTTTTCCTTACAAAGACATGGTTGGCATGAACTAATGGGTTGATTATATTGGTGGTTCAATTTCTTTGTAAAATCATTCAAATTAGGCATACCATTTGTTTATCTATAATGGATACCTCTTATTGATCTTACATCCATAACTGATCATGGATGTTCTTCCCAATATAATTTATTCCTTTGAGATTTCAAAGACAAAGATGTTTAGTAACTCACCTTAGTCAAGATAGTGGGAGGTTGATCCCATCACACCCTTTTGAGGAGAATTGTTTCCTGCTTTGGAAATCTCTTATAGATTTAAGATATGTTCGATAATCTCTTCGTAATCCCAATATGGGACCATTTACCCTAAAAATGATAATAGGTTAACTATATTTTTTTGAATAGGGGGATCCCATTAGTGAATCCATATGAATGTATTTGAGGTTCTCCAATCATCTCTCATTGGTGGGTAGATTCTTATATGTTGAAGCCATATAAACAAGCAATTTTTAGTATGTTGTTATCCAATGATGTGGTTAATATTTCAAGGATGTGATTGAGCCATTATGAGGCATCCTACAGGTCATGTTTTATGAAATGAATCGAAACATACATATTTTTTTAAACCCGTGAAGTTTAAAATCATATGGAAAGTACATATATTTGTGACTTTGGCACTATGTGTTTGAGTTCGAACCTCAAGGAGGTGTCCTACATATCCTAATTATGCAAGGAATCATAGCTATAATATTTCAATCATTCCATTGAGACTTTCCCCAAGGTAGATTCCCTTGTATGGTGGGTAGTTAACCATTCCACCAATTGGGGATTACACACTAAGGTTTCCTTGGATGGTGTGGAGTCATGATACCCTTGATGTGATCATTTCAACTCCATAAGCCCCCATTAGTTATTCATAATGTGAGAAGAATGGTATACTGAGTAATCGAACTCATTTTAAGTTGATGTGGGGATTTTGTGCTGAGGTATGTCATTAGATACTTAATATAGAGCTCAAACCTTAGGAAGACATCCTATATATCTTGGTTATGGAATGAATCAAACTCATCATAGTTTAGTGACTTCTATATCTGTTGGTGGATGAGGAAGGACGATCATCCCATGAGAGAGATTAGGTCCCAATGGTTTGAATTTAAATGTCCTAGTAGGACTTAAACTGAATTGGATGCCCATTTGATCCCGGGCCATGGGAAGGAATCCTACAAATCATAGTTATAATATGACCCATATTCAGTGTAGTTTAGTTTGTTAGGGATTACACATGTAGGATACACTATTATGCGATACATGTCATATTTTTTCGCAGAGTGAGGAATACATTGTGAGTTTTCCCTATAATAATGATATGATCATTGCAACTCCATAATCCCATGCGATAAATGATCAGTGTGAGAAACAAGGGATTATATGTAATTAGCTTTGTTACTTATTAAAACAGGTCTTATGTGCTAGGAATACCCTGTGAAGGTATAATATAGAGCTAAGTGCTTGTTAAGGAATCCTATATATCCTGGTTATTTCATGAATCAGAATCATCATAGATCAGTTGATTGGGACTTACACACTTAGATTAACCTAATATAGACTAGAAAATGTTATCATTTCATGTGATTCCTTCTTGTCTTGGTCTACTTATCTACACGAAATGCATTAATTTTCCACCTCACATGCCTTGATTGTCTACTTTACATGTTGGGGGATGTCTTCTTGATATGTCTTACGACAATCACATGATCCATATGACTTTTCTAAGGTATGTATCATAATATTGATGGGATTTATGAATTTCATCACATGACTAAGGCCAGCTTGTTCGGAGCACATTGTAAGACCTGGCTTTTTGGTCCTGGAATCCATTGAATGCTCTTGTCTGTCATGCTTGAAGAGAATCAAATGGTCTAGCTAAATAATCCAAGTGTCATAATTAAAGACAACAAACATGTCTGTAGTACATCGTAAGATCAATGTGGTGTGTCTAAGTGCCATCACAGAAGCTGGATGACATGTTTGTTGGATGTCTCAAGATTTGTTTTTCTTATGTAGTGGACATCACAAGATCTATTTGACCTATCCTTATTCCATTTCAAGACTTAACTAACATGAAACGGTGCCTCTGTATGATCTAATAAACATGTATAAAGGACACTGCAAGGACCTGATGGTGATCCCTGAGTGTTTTTTAAGCCATGGGTGGCATGCCTTGGGGAACCATGAGACTTGATCTGACATGTACATGCGACTTTTCATGATCCAAATAGTATACAAAAGGAGTGTCACATGATTTGGGAAACATGTCCAAGTGTGGTCACATGACCTGGGTGGTTCATGTGAAGTGCATGAGAATCAAAATATATGTTTTTCACATAAATCTAATATCATTTTATTCTTAGTTATATCCTTTTATTTAATACACCTTATATTTGTTCAATTTTATCTTGTTTAAGTCACACATGACTGAACAGGTATGCACGTTTTCTTTCATATTACCCATGCAATTTTCTTATCATGATCTATGAGTTATCCTGAAAAGTGTATATGAATGTCTCAAGATCTACATAGGTTTTTCCCCATATTTTACCTGATGGAAAAAAATTGATCATGAGATTTGCCACTCTGGGAAATCCACTCTGATGTCTAGGTATGCCGATGCTAGAATACAAGGATTCATTTTTTTCATGTTGGGTTGGGGGATATATAAGCCTCCACACATCAACTATACACCACATTCTATAGTGAATTCCTTAAAAATTCATACAAGATTTGGTGGAGTTATTTTCTATCATCCATTTAGTGAGATCCTATTATAGGTCATTCCGGGAGTGCTATATAATTTTCATCGACCATGATACCATCACATAAAAATCCATTTATTAGATTATATCCAATTATTGGGGTCTTTCCTAATCTTATGTGTATGAAAAAGGTATTTAATATTATCGGGCTAATATGTCTAAAGTACTTCATGAGATTATGACATCTATTAAAAGGCCATCATGTGATCTCCAGTGACTTATCTGGGATCCTTCACGAGAAAAAAATGGCTTGTTAGGGGACCTTAATGGGGTATCGGTCCTGTAGAAGGGATTTTGTGAGTTCTTTAGAACCACCTAAACACATCGCAAGACATTTATGACTGAATTAGGTTCCCTAATTTTCACCCATTTATTTCCTTGTTTATTTTTCAATGGTTTGGGGTCTCATGATTTTGCTTGAATATTTTCAAAGACAATCACTCAATCTATTGGTGATGTGTCACATGACCAAAAAAATGTATTTTGGTGATGCACAATAATAATCATAGAAAATAGATTCTCTTTTTTTTTTGATCCAAAGTGGGAGTGTAGGTTCTCCAGGACATGTCCAAGGCCCCTCTCATGGAAATAGTGGCAAGCCATGAGGTTTTTTCATGACTAAGGAGACATGTTATAGGGGATTCCACTGGGTCTCTTGATCTGCATGGGTGTGTCGTGTGAGTTTTATATCCATAAGATACTCCCACTTTTTGGATATTTTATCCATATTTTCCAATAATATTTGGATGGTTCATCAGGCGCCTACCAACAAACAATTCATGTTACTTGGGGGTGCTCATTGGGTAGCTTCCACATGATCCACAGGTGTCTTTGGATGCCTTCACAAGAACAACGAGGGCCTATGAAAGGGTCTTCATGATATATTTCATATGTTTAGGCATTATTCTTGACCATTTGTGTAGCCTTACAATGGTCGTTTGATTTTGTGTCCTTTGGAGTGTAACACAATTCATGATTTATGTTCGCCTTCTTCTTCCTTTTCCTTGTGGGGAAAACAATAACCATATTTATGTATTTCTTCTTTTTGGATTATCTAATGCTCGTTTAGTAGGGTTCAAAAATGATTTATATTGTTCTGAGTTTCACATGGATTTAATACATGTAATTAATGTTGTTACCATGTGTAATATGACTTAATAGGGATATTCCTATTTTTTATGATGTTTTCATACTATTATTAAACCAATAAAGGTATTTAGTATGGAATTGATCAAAACCAATGCATGAAATTAACAATTTAAATAATGTATAAGATATATCCTTACCACCATGTATACAACATAAGTATACAATTAAAATATCCTTATTTAAATATGTTTTCTAATATTGAAACATAATTTAGAAGTAGAAAAAATTTATAATAATGAAAATAAATTACATCAAAAAAATTTCTACCCATGTTGTCTGCATGTATTAGAGGAAGAATGTATACATTAAATCATTACTATATAAATGAAATATATTTTTCCTGGGTGAAAAATGAATTTTAAATAAAATATTTTAATGAAACAAATTACTAATGTTAATGTCTTATCTATGAACAATATTAAATTTTTAAAACATAAATATAAAAAAAAATCCATACTCAATTCCATATGAAAATAAAAACCATTACTATTTAAAATGTTATATGTTTTTTTAGGGTAAAAAAAATATTTCAAGGAACTCCATACCTTTTAAAACCAGATCATTTCTTTTAACATTATCAAACCCATACATTATGGATTATTACACCATTCAGGTCATTATAAATTTCAAAATCATAAAAATATTAAATAGGGTGCATATATGCAATTATTAAACACCAAACCACATGAAGGTTTTATGGAAGAAAGGATTATAAAAAAATAAATCATGATTAATAACCATTACATAATAAACTAATAATAAAAAAATAATGTAAAGAGTATATTCCAGGGAAAAAATACTTTAAAATTATAAAAAATATAAAAAAATTATATGATATAATAATCAATCAATAAAAAAAATCCATTACAATATTTTTTATTTTACATATTCAAATCAAACATTAATATGAGAAATATTCTTTTTAACAAAATAAAAAAGTTTACAGCTTGTTATTAAATGTTTTAATAAAATAAATCCTAAATAAAATATCATCTCATGGGTTCATGTAAAATTTAGTTTAAAACCTATTGAAGTATCAACATATTTTTTAAAGAAACGAATTAAAATAACATTTATTTTAAAAAAAATGAGTCTATTTCCCATATATTTGTATTATAATTTATATTTATATTTTTATATGTTATATTTTATATAATTTACTCTTTTAAAAAATGATATATTATATACATACCCTATATATATATTTTGATTTCTTTTCAAATGTTAATATTTATAAACCATATATAATAAATATGAATAAAAAATTGATTTAATCCAATCATATGAAAAAATAGTATGATGAATACATAAAAAAGATCAAAAAGTTTCCAATGGATCTTGGAAATCACACTTCATAAATAATTTCTCAATATTTATGTTGTTGTTATTAGAGATAAAATTTTCCAGGTGATTTGTAAGAATAAAAGATCATTCATCGAATAGATTGAAGTTATAAATGTGGGACTAATCATAGGGAAGAACATAATTCATCTGGACACTCGGATAAAAATTTTATAACATCCCAGATTATAACGCATCTTCTCTAGAGAGGATGTGTTGTATCAAGTATGTATCCATGTATCCTAGAGTCTTTCAACTAGTGGTGATTTCCCAATCCAAAAAATCATGAGATTATTCCCTATAATAATAGTGGAACAAATAGTATAAAAAACTAAGAATATTTATAAAAAACCTCAGAGGTCGCGTAATCATTAAAATAACACAATCACATAAAATAGGTTGGCATGCAAACATGAAATTTATCTCCCAATAAATTGATCTCAATTATGAAATAAACATAAAATATATAACACATGCATCATAGTCTTACTTCAATCCTTGTACTGCATCCCAGTATTTTGATAACCTTAATCAACTCTATCTTTATCCTCTTTATAACTTGTGTTTTACATTAAATGTATATATAAAGTCTTTATATGCACCCAGACAACCATGTAGGGCTTGATCATAAAATATAGTAGGGTCTCACCATGAATCACTAACATATAACATTATATGGGTCAATATGAATGAGGAAGGTAATAAAATATACCTGATTAATGAGTTACCATACACCAAATAGGATGACACTACACCTAACAATGTAAACATGCCCTTTAATATAACTGGGGGTTACATGTCCACCTTGACCCAGACCATACCTACTTTAGAGCCATTATAGAATTTTCTTATAGCCTCATTCCCTCATTCCAATTCCTGAACTATACCCACAGACTCATGGTGGGGTTGTATCAAAATCCTCGATCCAATACATGGAGACACTAGGAACATCCATACATCCATCTCCATTGACCCATCCCTAATCACAATAGGTTGTTCCATCTACAATCCCACAAACACATCCCCACATAATCTAGTGGGGTTATATTCAAACTCTCCAAATCCATGTCTTAAATGGTCCTATACTCAATACCGTATTCTAGGAACTATCATACAACCAACCAATCCCTTGAAAACTAGAGAGTTCCATCACATTAACCCATCCCCACAGACTCCAAGGTGGTCCATTAAAAACATTAATATATGTTGGTTTTCATCCCACCACACAACTCTCCAGGTAATCCTAGGGAAGTATCCACTCAAGGCCTTTCCCCTTAACACAACATGTCCCAACAAGCCTCTCACAGTTCCCAATGTGTCCTCTAGACCCACCTAGCCTATTCACATTGATATAGAAATAGTCCCATCAGCTAATGTTTATATCACTTCCCAAATGCTACATCGAAAAGACCACTAGGTCTGGTCCATTATATCAAAAGCCCCTCAATTATTCGGGCACCACTACATAGGGACCCTCCCAAGTTATCACACTATACCTAACCCTATCCTCAATAGGTAGGGTCCTTTCCAAATAGAAACCTGATTATAATCTCAACTACAAGTCCCCATGGACTCACCCCACATGAAGTGAACATCAAGTCACAAATCCTAACTCGAGATGTAGTTCTTCAACACTTGTGAGACACACAACAATTTTTCTCATCGTCACAAGACCTCAATCCTCGAATGACTAACACTAGACCTAAAAATCCCTCCTCAGCCATTTCCGTAACTCGACCTAAATCCTAACAACCATTGCATGCCTTTTATCAACTCAATAATCATCATATCCTCCTGAATACATAATCATCTAGTTATTTCCACTTACCCAAGTACTTCCAAGAACTTATTCTAGAGCAAGAGGTCAAAGAATCATATCATATAGCCTAGAGTTCATTCAGTCTCTATCCTATTACCCAAACCCAATTAGTATACACAAAAACATTCAAACCCATGCATAAACATATATATGGTTTTGTAGCAATGTGGACACATACCTCCATTAAGGTGTTACCATCCAAGCCAAGCTCTGCATCACATTGGCCAAGTCCATTCATGTTTTCTCCCAAATCATAATACCACTTGAGATCCTATCTCAAATCATGTAAGATAAATAATTAATTTACAACATTTATAATTAATTATTTTATTTTAATTAAAATTTCAGTATTAAAAAACCTCACCCATTACCATCTTCATTCTCAAACCATAAACAATCATCTATAAAATGGCCATAGTGAACTTAGATAACATATTGAGAAAAAAAAATATTTTACAACAACCAATTATGCATCAATGTGTTCCAATATTAACAAAAATGATAAATAAAATAATGTTGGGATGTACCTTTTCTGAAATAATGATGGATGGTATGAATACTACACCTTTATTACACCTCTAACCACTATCTATAATAGCCCCATCTGAATCAACTGATTCAACCATGCTTCAGTGGATAGAAAATCCAAATGCTAAACAAAATTAGAAAAAATATGTTGTAGTAATGGGAACTAGGAATGGAGTAGGGACTTATCTAGAGTCTCAAAAATTCCTAAATCTACGACCACAAAATTCCATGCATTCCCATGAATTTTCTTCTCAACTAACACTATATTTACATTTCATGACATTTTTTACCCCTTGAATCATGTCAAAACTCAGGTTCAACCCTTGAACCTTGTCAGGAAACATGGATCACATAATGAATCATTCTATAATCACGCCAAGACAAACCTAAAACTGATTCCAACACACCAACTCTAACAAACACAACATCTACATTTAGAGTTTTTTATTTTCCAAAGAACCAGATATCTATAAATCTTACCTCACACCCAGATCATTATGTCACCTCGACCATCTCTTTGACCAATATCACGACCTATATAATCCTTATGAAAATAGATTCATCCACCCATGATCAAAACAATTCTCCCCAACAAGTATTATTGTTATCATCTCCACCACAAAGAACCCAAACTATAATTCTATATAGCCCACCCCCATCGAAACATAAAATGACTATATGTGATTGTATCGCTCTCACCAAAGTGATAATACAAAACACCCTCTACTACACGTTCCTATATTACTTCAAATGATGTTTTCTTAAAACTAATGGGATACTACACACCATATGGATTTACATACACTAATCCTTGAAAATTGAAGAAAATAATTCCCAAAACCAAATGTGTGTGACTTCTCCTAATCCATGATTCTCTCCACTAACCTCTACAACCACAACGTTTTACCATTTTCTGTCAAGGAATATATTCATTTTGATCATATTGTAGCACCTTTATCCTTCACTAATATCACCTCTCACCACCATGTGATGTGTTTTAGCTCTCCAAACCCCAAACCTCTATCATCGTGATGTTTTCATCACTTAAGTACAACGATATTGATACCAATAATACACTACATAGGTTCGTCCACAAACCAAACCATTTCTAATTGACCTACAGATATCCCATTAACCAAGATGAAAATCAATAGGGCAGCACACATACCCATCTTTCACCTTCCATGACAAACCATGACTTTTACCAAACAATACATTCCATCATCACTCTACTCCATCCATTGAACAGTGTTCCACCAAGATCCCCCTCATATTTTATAGGTCACAAAAATAATTGATCTTAACCAAACACAATGGATGCATGATACCATGGAACTATAAACACAACCAGACTCATGCTCCCATGATTTACATCTTGTATAAACCAAGCTCAAATTCGTAACTGATTGACCACCCCACACTACACATTAGGCTTAAACCATAACCGAATGAATCTATTGTGCCAATCCAAATGACAAAAATACCCACCACACAAGTGACTTTCTAGAACCAGAGGAATCTCCCCACACTCCTACCATACTATACAAAAGTTTATCCCAAGAACAGTCAACCCAAGAATCTAATTGGTCCTACACCTTGAAACCCAAATGTTGATGACTTATTGATGAATGATGAAAAAATTGATGTTTGGAAAATAACAAAAATATAAATGAATACTTTATTCCTAGAATTAATAACCATATAATGGTCATTCTATGGGGTCAGGTGATCACAAAACCCTCAAAGGGACACATGATCATATAAACCCATCCATTTTTATGTGATGAATCCCAGTAGAAAATAAATAATAATGGCTTCAAGAAACTGAAGATATCTATTTTGGGACCTTTATGTGGTCTTTTTCCATCATGAAACACCTCCCAAACACACCCGATTTTCTAGCCCCAGGAGGATCTGGAAATGAAGGGTTTCTGATATGGGAGGGTCACATAGTCTCTATTCATTACACAATTACCTTGTTGTTATGCACCGACCCCACGATATATTAATCGTGCAACTCTACTAGGTGATGATAACTATTATGGGACTATTTTATGTTTATTATACTTCATGTGATATACTATGAGGTATCATTTGATATATTTTACATAGTCACACATGATGTATGAGCCTGTGTCGAATTATCCTAATAACCCTTCCATCAACATGAGCTTGGGTACATGGATTTTCCACCATTGGAAGTGGTGTCAATATAAGAGGGGAAGCACCTAAAAACCTCCATGATACTCAGAAATGAAAAGTGTAAATGGAGAAAATGGATTCTAGAAGAATCTTTTTTGAGAGTGTGATTTCTGGAACTAATGAATCACTCCATTTTATAGCCTTCCACTTGATAAATTTAGTGATAATCTTTGGAAATTTAATAAAAATGGGTGATAATTATATAGGAACATCAATTTAACAATTGATTATTTAATGAATTCCCTATAAAACTATCTTATAATTAATTCTTGGATATGTGACCCTAAGATGGCCTCTTGTCTAGGCATTCACATCATTAAATCCGAAAACCATGAAACTAGTTATGAAAATCACATGACCATAATGACATCATGAGAATTTGTGGACCCTTTGGTCCCTCCTTAGTGGAATGAACCTCTTACCCTTGTACCATCATGTGACTTAGAATCCTTCACACAATCTATGTGGCTCTTCCACATTCATGTGAATTTCATGCAACTTCCTCCTTCATGAAAAGTACATAACCCCATTACATTTATATGATCTTCAAAACCTCTTAATTCACTGTACTCCCATTATTTTATACACATTAAATATCATTCAATACTAAATAGGTCACAAATTTATAATCTTTATGTCTTCATACCATCTACCTTGGAAATCAATGGTCTAGCGACCAGTTTAAATATGGGGACATTGATTCCTATTATAATTAGGATATCTATGATTCCTTTTCAAGTTATGATCTCAATATCTAATTTATACTTCAATCAATATATAAAAAGGACATATTCTCTGTGAAGTCCATGATGCCACATATAGATTTCATTTTTCAATATTACATATGGAATCTAGTAATTCCATTTTCATGGTTCCATATTCATCATAGGACCCAAAATCATATATTTTATAGGATAGCCTCGGTGTGTAATCCCTAAATTTATATTTTTTATTCAGTTTTTATAGTGTCTAATCCTCTCATCCATAAGAAATGTGAATTATCATATGATATATACTATTTATCACAATGATCGTGAATCATATGGGCTTAGAGACTTGTAATGATCATGATATTTTCATAATAAAATACCTCCATTATGGGCATCCTCCCTAGGTGTTAGTCACAACTCTATTTTTTCAAAGAGATATAATCCTACTAAATCATCCCAGGGAAGCCTTATGTGCATAATACCCACTCATAAATACTATATAGACTATTCTTAATATCTTTTTATGATATTTAGGATTCATCTCTAATACTAGATTCAAATATCCAATACACAAATGTCCATATATACATTCTTGTTGCATGATGTCAAATTGCATGGTATCATCCGGTCACAAGACCCTAAACTGTGTCACTCGAACAACGTTGTATTTTTTTTCGATATGTTGGGATATTTATGTAATATTTTTAATTCTCAAGTCCAATATCATATAATTTTCTATCGTTATCCTCATAAGTCCATAACCAATATGATATTTCCTAATTCCTCCCTTCTCTATACTGTTATATTTCTAGACATCCAGACTATTATATCCACACTCTCTACGCACCATTTTCTTCAAGGATATATTCCTCATGACATCGAGACTTGATATACAGTACCATATCCCTTTCATGGCCTACTATATCATTCCTATTGGGTTATAGTCCTGATGGGATCCATCTTCATGAATCCATATTCCTTGTGAAATCAACTCATCTTCATTGGGATATATTCCCTTCAGGAAAAACATTTCTCGACATCTTATATCATGTCTTCCCAACACCATATACATTTAGTATAATTTTTTAAAAAAAATAGTAAAATCTATAAATCATAGCTATAGAAATTCAAAAAAATATAAATTCCCACAAAAAATCACTAATTAGTAATGTGTATCAATATAGGGAACTACTGGTACATAAATATGTATACTCTAATGGAACACCTATAATATATAAAAACACTCATATCCATATATGTTAACAATTGATTATGAATATAGAGGTAACCAGTACCACCTCTAGATCTGGTAGAGATCCATAAACAAGACATAAATCTATAATAGAGCCCTAGAGTATGTAATAATTCCCTCTATCATGGTGATATAATCCTTACCTATCATGATATTTATTAAAGTAAGTTTCTAAGAGTCATTATTAATGAACTCAAATTAACTCCTTCCTTTGGAATGTTGACCTGTAGAACTTTATGAATGTGGGGTTTATTAAGAGTTTTTATTTTGAGAAGATACTACTTTTGAGACCCGTAAAATAGAAATTGGTTTCCCAATATAAAATATATTTCAAATAAACTAGGATATCCCCAATTTACAATAAAGACACCAAATTTTAGGTTAAAGAAAAAATGGTGAACGAGATGTTAATATTTAGGCAACAAAATCGAAAACATTAACCAAGTTTCCACAAATAGGCCCATTCTTTAGTGTATAAAAAACAAAAAATATGATACTAACATGAATCATTCATTAAAAATAATAAAACTCTATGTTTTTGGTGCAAATATAATTATTCATGTTTCTTGCCTATGATTTTCCACTAATTAGTGACCTTTTTCATTGATATTTTGTAATAGAATATTCTTTTCTCCACAATCCCCCTTTAATTCCAAGTCAATGGAATTATTATCAGGACAACATTATAATCTTGTGAACCAAAAGACAATATCACTTACTCAATTCCTCTATTATATAGAGTAAACCATTATTGTTGGGTAATATAAATGTAATGAAAACATTCCAACCCATTAGGATACACACAACGGTCTTTGGGTTCTAAAACATACTAACCTATCATTCCTGAGAGAAGTTGTGACAAAACCTGTTCCACTCATCACAATCACCAACTGCTTCAAGAGATTAACCCCTTATCATGATAATCAGAACATTACGGACTATAGGAAGGTAGATTAGGTAGTCAAATATGGATCCACCATAATTCAAGAGTCACTTTGGATATCTCCTATCAACCAACTCTTGACGTGTCGTCCCATCAATGCACATAGGATCCCTACTGAGGGAACTTCCAGATATATCACCTCCTTGGACACTCAGATATAAGCATCAAAAAGTTCTATCCATGCACAAGGATATATAGAACACAAATAGTGTACTCAAATTCCAAAATCTATTTAAAAATCCCTCCATCATATCATGATGTTAACTAGTGGTTAGGTTCATATCCTTTCTCATAACTACTATGTATTTTGGTATATGAGCTTCTGGGATGTGGGATAGAGGTCGTTGGGGATCCAAGCACGATATGTGTCATTGTGAAGGTGATTACTGGTTTGTTTGATCTTCCAGTTGATTCCTCCTCTTTTCCATCGATGAAGGCTTGTTTTGTTTTTCTACGAGATGCGTGACCCATTTTATGTTCGTTCGGGGAAGATATGGATTCGTGTCTCAAGTTGAATTGATTTTCATTTTTGGTGTTGCATTGATCATCGGTTTTGAAGGTGGTGGTTAGGTTGAAACAAAGATGGTGTGAATGTTTTTTTTTGAAGGATCTAGTGGCGGGCTGTCTGGGTGGGATTTTCTCCGGCCATTAGCTCTGGCTGCAATGGAAGACTGTGACGGGACCAAGGTGTGTGGTGGACGGCAGTTTTGTTTGTCACAGGTTGTGTCCAATGGGGTTGGGGATAAATATGATAACTTCATGATGGTGATACTTGGGATGATGCGATGATGAAAAGGTGTCGAGTCTATCCTTTGGAGCAGGCAGTGGTCATCGAAGAAGTCTGGTGGTGCCGAGGCATGGAGGTTGCAGTCCTTAATGATGCGTTGATGTGAATTCTATGATATTGATTTTCCAGTGGTGAGATGATGGTGGTGATTTATTGTCATCATTTTTTGGTTTCACAGATAGAGAATAGCGCGTGGATTGATTCGGTTTTAGAATTTTGTGATCTTTTTGAATTTGCAGGCTCGCTAATCTTCTGGGCAGTTTTTGAAATATGTGATGGGTGGTGTTTGAATCTTGACTTGGGCGTGATAATTTCTTATATGTTTTTAATTATTTGAAATAGTAAGGGTCACACTTACCCTTAAAAGTGTATTTTGAAAATCCAAAAAATATTGATTGGTGGGGAAAGGAAAAAATAATGCTAGTCTCAAATCCCTACTCTAACTAGGGTTTTTCCGCATGTTCTACAAGTCACCTTAGGGAAGGATCATATTATCGCCAACAGAGCTACATGGTATATTCCATTATCATATAGAATATAAGAACATATTCTTACTCCCACTAATATGGTATAGCACCATCTCAATTTAGAGGATAAATAATAAGGATTCTCATATTCCTTATCCTATTTTTTAGGTCTGATTGCATATTCTTTAGGTGAATGCATATCTAAATAAGGTGCATATTACCGCCTTAATGAGGGATGACTACCATATTCTGGTACCCACCCAAAATTATGCTCATATTTTTTTTTGAGAATAAATAATCTCTACAGAATACTCTTGGTGTTTTTTAGTAATATACTAATATATGTAGTAGGAGGCAATCATTAGTGTACTCTAATGCCTGCTACACAACAGGATCATACTCCTGGTCAACCAAAAATGGAAAGTCAACACATTTTGATCAGGAAATGGTATGAGGCCCATATTCATACCCTATCAAATTAAATATTTCTTCAGGACATATAGATTTTATGTAAACTATATTAGGATCTCTGAACTCTTCTTCTAATTTAAAAGGTGATGCCTACCATAATTCTCCTCCTCGTGGTAGCATACCGATGGATTGTAGGGTCTCACCCCCGACAATTATTTTGGAAAACCTCTACCTAATAATATATCAATAAGGAAAGATAATTCTCTACTTTTTAATGGAAATTTATATTTATATATATATATATATATATTCTAAAAATTTTATGGTTATCCATATATAGTTCCACATTAACTGACAATAATACCCCACCACAGTAAGTAGGTTACCCAGTATTCCAACCATTATCCTTGTATTTTAAAGGTAAAAATATTTTTCTATGGAAAAGTGACCTATGTAGTCTTAATAGGTATAGGAATACCCATATAATGGTGAAAATAAAGAATGATCATGTTGATAGATTTTTTTAGAAAAACATGATGTCTATGTTCAGGCCCATGGCCACATCCATCAATAATATCCTAACTAATATATAATAGTATTTAATGTCTTAATTGTTCCAAAGCTTATGGGAAACCTTTTAATGTATAAAGGATGATAACATAAACTACTTGAGATATTAGGATCATCTTTGGACTATTAACATGATTTATTTTAGTTAAATCATTATGCTTTCTCTGTGGCTTAGAACCTAAGGTTATAAAATCATTATGTGAGTATACTAGATGCTTGCCTCCATAGCCTCTCTACCCTTCACCAAATAATCAAAAAAACCCCAACATACATACATATTATAGGATGGGTATATTATGAATCGTATCAATTCACATTATCCCCAATACATCCAAGTACCTAGGACATGGATTCTTGTAATGTCATAGTTTCTCGATAGATCCTTGGG
The DNA here is from genome assembly GCA_963277665.1 of Viscum album. Taxonomy (NCBI): domain Eukaryota; kingdom Viridiplantae; phylum Streptophyta; class Magnoliopsida; order Santalales; family Viscaceae; genus Viscum; species Viscum album. The sequence continues at coordinate 194,377,249 of OY728126.1, forward strand.
AAAAGTAATGTGAATGCAACTGTTTCAATCTAGTGAAATTACCTAGTTTGGAGGACACAAAAATTTCTTGAGCGAAGAGAGATATACACTAATAAGATCTTGAGAAAGGCCCCTCAGTATGTCAAGATCTAACCTTAGATGAGTAATCCAAAATCATAGGTTACTCAATAACTACATGTGGAATGTGGCCCTCACTCAATGAAAGCACTGCACTTGACCCATTCACAAGTTAAAATGTTCCAAATAAAGAATATCACGATAGAATTCATTATGGAAGCTATCTAAGATTAACCCCAAAACATATGGATGAGAATATTTTAACCACCACCTCCACTCTAGTGTAATAAAATCCCAAGCGGGTTCAGAAGAAGTTTGTGGAACCTCAAAATCAATTGTATCCCATATAACTAGGATATTTATTATCATGACCATAATATTGAGAGCCATAAAATCCTCAATAGGATTAGAAATTACTGGTGGTATCCATGCATCAACCCTTGTCATTAATGATGGAAGAATTATTAACATCTCCTCCATAGAGAGCGATCTTCCCTAGTCTGGAAAATGGCTACCAACGGATGTCTCCATATCCATTTCCTTCCACTATGTGACACACTCCTAGAAATCAAGGATTGCTCAGTAAGCATAGTCTGAGGTTTCCTCAAGTTCAATATTCATAGAAAAAACAAGGGGATCTTCTGATAAATAGAATCAAACCCCAAAAGTTTCTCAAGAAAAAACAGCCCTATAAGGGATATGTTTGGAGGGAATACCTCAATATAACTCTTTAAGTGGGAATGGGAAGTGAAGAACTACCCTATTACTCATAGAATGAAGAGAGGATTCCTACGACTCGATATACCTCAGTGAATGTTGTCATTATCAATCTAGTAGATGATAATAATCAATATGTGGATGTTGAGGGATGTAATACAAATAAAGGACCACAAGAGGCCTATTTTTCATACACACAATCTAAGGTTGCACATACTAGGAAGTAGAGGAGGATCAAGAACATATCACATGAAAATGAATAGTAGTCACCCCAAAATGTCATTCTACCAAGGAGAAAGGGAAACAAGTTCATAAATCATACTTTCCAAGATGAAATTATGAAATAACCACCATTAAATAGTGTCTGACATAGTATGAGGTTGGAATACATAACTTCATAGGGATCAATGAGGAATTGATTGGCAGAAATATTCCAACCAGATATCACCTCTCATCAAAAGATAATTTCACTCCTCCAACCCATCATGAGGGAGGTAATATAAATACTAGGATGTAATTTGATCATCATGTTGGATCTGGATCTAGAAAACCTCCCATATACTAGGAAAACAACAAGTTTCTATCACAAACTGGAAATCTACAGAGGATTAATATAGAGAGACCACATCAAGCTTCACCCACCACCCATTCTCATAAGGTAGTTTAAATAGAGATATACCCATAACTCTCTAACACCATTGAGACGCTTATTACTCGAATGGAATCCATGGAAGGGATATGTATCACTATTTTGATCGGAATAATGGTTTATCTTGAATGGGTGGATATTGTTGTTCTTTCTTCCAATTTTAGGAACCCTATTTTCTTTTACTTGAATGACATGGTAAATCCTGATCAACATGTATAGCATTTCATGTCTTGATGTGTCATTGTGATGGGCCTAAAATACCATCAAGGGGGAAATTTTGGCATTTTTTTAATATACATTAGATGTTCCAGTTTTATCTAGTATTATAGTATCCTATAAAGGTCCATAATAGGATAGGAAGAAAATCATCATAAATTTCTCTATAAATTCATCTCCATGCTAAGGAAGACAATGATTTTCAAACTCATAAACTAAAAACAATGTGAGATAGAAAATTTGCATCTCATTATTTCCAAATTGAACAACCTGATATATTCACATAGAATCCCACTCCAATAGGAGCAGTTGCTGGACATTTTTTGGGAAAATATTAGTGATGAACTACATACACCACTAATCCCATTGAAATATTTGGGTGTATTCTAGGAGTTTGTAGACAAAGACCAGTTTTTGAAGCACATCATTCACTGAATTAAGGATAAATCTTAACCCATATATATGAAATAATGGAAATGGTTTTGTAGTGTATAAACTATTTATTCCATGTTTAAACCAATTTTGGAGAATGATGGAGAACATAGAAATGATCCATATCTCTTATTTCCTCTTGAAGAGCAGGAATAGTATTTAATCTTCCAGGACTAGATGAAATAATAGATAAGGGTATCCAACTATTATATGAATATATGAACAATATATTATTCTATTTAAATGAGAATATTATCTATTTTTATATTGTATCCATGGAAAGAATATCCTCAAGAATCCAAATCCAAGGAAACCCTTACTGGTAGGCCTCAGTGATCATCCAGACCATTTACTTTTCAAAGGACTCTAGTTCACACCATCACATACTTGTTTTTCTTAAAAGAAATCATACTGGTTTTGTATGATTCTAGGAATTTTGTACTTGTTAAATTCCCATATCAAGTGATCCATTTTTCTACCACCCAGGGTGAAGAAGAATGTGTATAGAAATATGTTTTGACCAAGAATGAAATTTTTTTTGATAACTAGATGACCAGAAAGGTAGTTGATCGAGCAGAAAAAATCAGTAGATTGTAATATTTCAATAATTCATGATTATAACACCTCCCTCTTAATCTTAGGGGACACTATCAAACACTTCTTTCTAGGGAATGAATAATCACAAGATTTAAAATAGGGTATAACATGAAGCATCTTATACAACTCCCTAACTGGCCAAAAATATTGCAAACATATTTCCATCATCATCTATAGTATGGGAACCACCCCACAAAATTGGATCCCCATCATATGAAGATAATATATTTGTCCCAATTAAGGTCATAGACATATTAGAACCCTTTCTCTATGATTAAAATATATATAAAACTAATATATATATATATATATATTTCTATGTATTCATACACAGATGGTATATAAGATGATATAATAGGCAGAGACATATTTGTGGTTAAGAAAAATATCCCACCCACATTCATATTGAAGATATACATGAATCTAAAACCCATGGTAAAAAACATTAGTGAGTGAAACAAGAATATAGTGCTGAACTCAAGTCCTTTAAGAGTCCTCCAAACCCAATGTATTTAGATGACTATTTGGAAGATGTATAAATATCTAATTATCCTAGAAAAAATTGTATTTCAACCCATACCATGCTATTAAAAATTGGTATCTCATATAAATTTTATCCTTATGCTAGATCTGTCTATCTTAATCACTCTTGGACATAATCCACATGCCTTGGAGTATTCCCACATTGTGAGGGAAAATCATTAGGTGTAAAAGTATGAAATATTGATATAGGTAATGGATTTCCAGACCATGATCGTGATCCTAGATGATCTTCATCATTCAAAATAGATCTGAGAGGCACTTGTTAGTCCCTCCTATAGGATCGAAATATGAATTTAGACGCTCAATACACAAGAGGGGGTGAATTTAAAAATTTAAAAATTCCTCTGTAACCGTTAATGATGGTATAAAATATTCATTTTTAACCTTAAAGAAAACTATGTTTAACAAGGTTAAATAAGGTAAATTCAAAAGACCACTCAGTTCTACAAACATGCTCGGTTCCAGGAATATGGTTCCAAAAATGAATCCTAAGAAAACTTTACAAGGGAAAGATTCTACCCTAAAGTTTATAGAATCTTATTAATCAGAGTAAAAAAATACAAGGAGGTATAAGATAGTTATACTTTACTTATTAATGAAAATGCAGTAGAAATAAACATGAAACCAAACAAGTAACAAGTATGATATATTTTAACCCAAAGAGTAGGGTATCCAACAACCTTGGATAAAGGTCTCTTGATTTATACTTTCAAGAAAGTATCTCTTACCCACACCTGGGTAAGACCTCGATAGGAATATCAGAATCTGTCTTGCTATCCCTGCAATCCCTAGAATTTCAAGGTAGTCAGAACCTATGTCTTCCATATCAAGGAATTCCTCGAACTTTAAGGTAGTCGGTACCTCTGTCTTCCTATCTCCGGAAGCCCTCGATTGTACACAGCAACAATCGGAGTCACACGAAGCAAGCTAAACAAGATGTTCAGTTTTCACACAACATATGAGTATCTCTCTCTATAAATCACTTCTACAGTATGTGGTCTCTATAGTGTTCAATCATCCAGCAAAAGTTATTAGATCATTCAACTGAGATCCTATTTATTGGTGGTTCTCCAACGGTCAGCTCCCTCCTCCAACGATCATATTTTTCCTTAAATTTCGGAGTGACCTGTACACGTGTCACTCAAACAATGGTTCGTTAGAAATATAATGTACGACATCATTTCATAACTATAATAGGGTTGGAAAAATATGGTTACTTAACCAAATATTTTTTTTCAAAGTCTAAGGAAAAAAAATAAATGTTCGGAGTCTAACCAAAAAAATATTCGATGTCTAAATTACATAAATATTCAGATTCTATTTTTCAAGGAATTAGGATTCAGAATTCTATAGACTTCAGAGTCTGAATTCAAAGGAATTAGGAACATGAATTCTAAGAAATTCCTAACCTAAATTCTAAGGAATTCGAAACCTGAATTCTAAGGAATTCGAAGTCTGAATTATGAGGAATTCGGAATCTGAATTTTTGAGAATTTAGATTCTTAACTTTAGAGAATTAGGAGTTTGAATTTCAGAGAATTCATAGTCCTAATTTCATAGAATTAGGAGTCTGAATTTTAGAGAATTCAGAATCTGAATTCAGAAGAATACAGAATTTGAATTTTAAGGAATTCGGAACCTGAATTCTAATGAATTCGGAAATTGAATTTCAGAGAATTCGGAATCAGAATTTCAAAGAATTCCGAATCGGAATTTCATAGAATTCGGAATCTGAATTTAGAACCTAAAAATAGAATACTCTATATCTATTTATTTCTAGGACTCTGAGGTTTTATATATGAAACCAAATTTTACACTTAAAATAGAGTGAGTTAAATTAAGTGATAAATCATGAACAATGAAAAACAAAGATAGGTAGAAAATTTCCATGGGATTGAATTTTTTTTAATAAGATAAATCTTAAGGGAAATTAAATTTTTCTTGAGATAGAGTGTTTGTGAGTTTCAAAACATAAAGGAATGGAAAATTCATAAGGAAGCCTTATTGGCTCAATAATATCCCCATTTTTAGAAAGCTCAAACATCCTTACTAAAAAGAACAAAAGGACTGAGAAATTTTATTATCTTGATAATAAAAACTTATCTCCCTTTACTTATAGATCAAGGTGAATATGACTAACTCCTCTTTAGGCTTTGGAATCACTAAGGATCATATTTTTGATTTCTTGAATTAGTTTTTCCACAATCTTCCATTGGAAAAACATCAATGATAAGAACTATCCTCTAGATGAACTCCCCCTTACTTAGGGAAACATCTTCTTTCTTAGAATTATTTTTATCCTTCCTTTATCTCCCATTGTGATTTTAAAAAAGGAATAAAGTTAATGGAAAATAATGGTACCTGAAACATTAGTACTAAACAACAAAATATATGGAGAACAAAAAAAATCATTAAGATTGAATGTATTTGTACACTGAGGAAAATACAAAAAAGGATCATAATGGAAAGAAATTATCCTTCATTCTCCTTTGGTATAAGATTATTCACAATGGTTTTTAGCTTCTTGAGCTCCGTGTGATCTTCTTATGAACGCTTAAGCAACTCATCCTGATCTTCACTTTTCTTCTCTAAGGCTTGATTTTTTTCTTCCTAAGACTTAAGGATTTCTACCCGAGCATTCAACACTTCTTCTTGTTTATCAAGACTCTATTAAATCTCTATTCTGAGATCCCTTTCCCTTTTCCAATTCATGGCCACAAAAATATGCTTTACATTCAGATCCTTAACCTACGGCTTCCGAGTAGTCTATTCTATGCGTAAATTTTCATCAAAACTATTTGTATGATCCTTGATCTTCCCATATTCGGTATCAAATGCGTCTTTGACATTATCATGGAATTCCTCAAAGATTATCATTTCTTCAGTCATTTTCTTTAACCATATTGTAATCTTCTTGAAAGATAAGTTATGAGCCTCATTACTAATGAGTAAGGTCTTGAAATCTGCCTCGAGTTTGACACATTTGTCCATCACCATGGAAACTGAATCCAATTTCTGATTTATTATATGCTGAAGCATCTGTCATCTTGTTTATATGCTTGGGAATAAAGTAATAGTACCAACCAACTTCTCCAAAGAATGAACAAAAAAGTCATGTCCAAGGGAAGATGATTCTGAATCTGAGTGTTTGATTGGTGATAATTCTTTTTCTATATCCTCATCTTTTTTCTTTGATGAAGCACTGACGTCCTTCTTCTTTAGAACATATTTTCTAGGTGTATCTACTACCACCTACTTTCCCTTGTCAACTCTCAGAATAATGTCTTGTTATTTTGGAGATTCATGCTCACTGTCAGATAGATGGACAATTTTATCTTCCTCAACTACTTCTTTCTTAGCCTTAGCTACTAGATATTCTGAATGAATGAAATCATGGTTACTACTTTCATAATATGTTGGCTTATTCACTTCTTCTTCACCCTTCTCATATTTTCCTAGTGTAGCAATTTTTTAGGACTTGGCTTGAGAAGTCCTGATCGATAATTTTACAGAGGTGCTTTCCTTATCATGATAATCATCAACATGATTTATCATATCATCATGTCCACTTCGTTTTTCTTCTTATTCTTCAGCTTACTCTTCTTCTATTTCGTCTTCCTCTTCCTGAGAAATTTCTTCTTCTTGATGCGCTTTCAGAACCACCACTTTCTTTCCCAGAGTCTCTAGTAATGATTCTATCAAAAATGATTCCGATAATGGAATTTTTTCAGATGCTTTCTCTACATCTTTGAGAAGTGATTGAACAATCTCAGCTTTAAATAACTTCTTCATTTGCTTCTTCTCTTTCTATGGTTTTTCAAGATCTTCAACAGCCTTTATTTTTAATGATTTTTCCTCAGTAGGTTCCATGCCAAACATAGGCTCCCCATCTTTCTGGTTTTTCTTATCTTCTCTCCACTTATCCACTACATCCTTAGGATAAGGCTTTTACTTCTTTGGCATTGGAGGTGCTGACTGAGTTTCCTTAGACACTAGAGTTTTTCCTTTCTCTTCTTATTCCTTGGCTTTCCTCTTCCATCCACCTTTCATAGAAGTTTCAGCCACTTTAAACTTCTTTAATGGAGATTTTACTTCTGCTTCTGACAAATCATAAAAAAACATCGGATTAACTATTAAGGCCAATTTTCATTCTTCTTAAGGTATCATCACTCAACAACATCGCTTCATAATTTCTTGTCTTGGACTTCATAGGATTTTGAAAACTAAAGGCAAAGCACAATGATCTTTGAAAGGATTTATGGATACATGATAATCTGAGACTTCATATTTCCATTCTTGATATTCTCAATCTTCACCAAGATATACTTAACCAAGTTTATCTTCCTGATGTTGACCAAGAAATCCAATATATATATATATATATATCACTCTTCTTCAGGGTATCCTTATCCCATTTCCTTAGAATTATAAAACCTTGAACCCATAATGGACTAATCCACAAATTTGTAGAGAAATGAATGATCTTTGGAGTCTTCACTCCTTTCAAGCCAAGACACTCGATTTCCTTTTCCTTATCAAAAGATCCTGATACATTAGGTAATTTGTGAGTACAAAACTATGATTCCCATTCATAAGGAATACCAATCAGACTCATAGCCATGCTATATGAAAGATATTAGGTCTTTCCATAACACTTGAAAGAAAATTTATCTTTCCCTCCATTGAAAAAGCTAATTTTCTCATAGAAATCTACCTTCAACTCTGGATACACCAGATCCTGTGCCTTTGGTTTCGATAAATACACTCTCCCAACCATTCAGCTTGACATTCTTAGATAAGATATAGTCATATTTAGCAAAGAAATTGGGACCAACTAACCTCTCTCGGTATATCTACCATTGAGAAATTTCTTTAACCATAGACATTTCTTTCTGAAGACAGGCTTCAGAAGACATTTGGAACTGAGAAAACTTTGAAGATTCACAATGGCCTTAAAATACAAAGGTAGAGCTTCAACATGTAAGGGCTTGAAAATAGATGTGGGACAACCATCAGGGGGTCCTTTATATAGGTAATTGAGATGACAGTTCAACTTCCATTGTTGATCCAACGTTTAAAAAATTTCTGATCAGATCTGATAGTTGAGATGATAGTCGAAGAAGGATTTTGATAGATTCTGATATTTTGATTTTTTTAATAAAAACTTTAGTATTTAACGAAAAATTGAATCGGAAAGATTTAAATTAAAAAGAAAATACCAAAAAGTAAAATATGATTATGAAAATTTAGGAAAGTAAATATACCTTTCAGATTGCTTGGAAAGATAATTCGTAATGAGGAAAATTCTTCATGAAGAAATTTAGATTCAAAAAAAGAATTGATTAAGAAACTTTTTAGACTACCAAAAAAATTTAGAGTACAAAAAATTATAGACAACAAAAAAATTTAAGATATGAAAAATTATGGAATATGAAAAAATTGAGACTATGAAAAATTTTGGAACACGAAGGACTAAAGTTACTCAACCCACCTTCACTACATCAAATTCAGATCACACTGAGTGAAGATGTACTTGAGACTCTTGTGTTCAGTGAAAAACACAAAATACTATCCCAACAAATAATGTCTCCAATAGTGTAAGACTTTAACAATAGCTTCCAACTCTAGATCGTGTGTCAGGTAGTTCCTCTCAGGTGGCCGAAATTGCTGAGACCCATACACAATGAATCCATCTCCCTACATAAGCACAGCTCCCAACCAAATACCTGAAGCATCGTAGTACACAGTATCTATCATTCTCGGATCTGGAAAGACTAGTATCAGTGCTAATGTCAACCTCCCTTCCAGATACTGAAAGGCTGACTCACAAGAATCTGACCATAAGAACATCACGCCCTTCTTAGTCAAACCCATAACCAGTGTCGCTAAGTGTGAAAAGTCTTGAATGAAGCATCTGTAGTATCCATACATCGCTAGAAAACTCCGTCCTCAAAGACGTTCTTCGGATGATCCCAGGAGACTACTACTCTCACATTCTCTGGGTCTACTTACACTCCTGTCTCTGAGATAAAATGACCTAAGAAGTGAATCTGATCCATTTAAAAGAGAAATTTTGAGGGCTTAGAATATAACTAATTCCCTCTCATTGTAATCAAAATGATCTCAAGATGGGTAGCATGCTCGTGTCGAATGTGAGAGTACACCAAGATATCGTCCAAGAAGACCACCATGAAGGAATCCAAGTATGGATGGAACACTCAGTTCACCAGTGCCAGGAAAACTTTAGGTACGTTTGTGAGACCGAACAGCATAACCATATATTCATATAGACCATACCTGCTCTGGAAGGCATTGAGAGGTATATCATATGGTCTAACGCACAACTGATGATAACCGGACCTCAATTCCATCTTTGAGAACACTCAGGCTCCTCAAAGTAAATCAAAGAGATCATTAATCCTTGGTATGGGATATCGGTTCTAGACCGTCAACTGGTTCAACTTCCAATAATCAACACAAATCCTAAGGGTACAATCTACCTTCTTCACAAATAGGATAGGAAAACCCCAAGGAGAAGTATCGGGTCAGATGAAACCTTTTTCCCACAACTTCTCCAACTACTTCTTGAGCTCTTGCAACTCTGTTGTAGTCATACTATAATGAGTAATGGACATCGGTGTCACTCTAGGCATGACATCAATAAAAAATTCCACCTCTCTCTCTGGAGGAAAACCTGAAAAGTCCTCTGGAAAGACGTCTCTAAAATGATCCACCACTGGGGGAAAGTATAACTAGGAATTCCCCTGGTCATCCAGATATAAACTAGAAATATGGGTTGTAACTCCTCATAACCCATGATGCTCTGGACCCACTCTGCTCTCTTGGAAATCCCACTCACCCTTATGAAGAAACGATATTCCCTCTAGTGATGTGAAACTCACCCTACGACGATAACAGTCGACGACTTCATGGAAGGGAACTAGACAGTCCATTCTGAGAATAACATCATATCCTATCATCTCTAGGACATAGAGGTCCCATAAAAAGTGACACCCACCATCCTCAAGAGGGAACTCCTTGCACTGACATACTCTAGCCATTCTATTCCCCAACTGGGTGTCTAGCCTCAAGATATCAGTAGAAGAAAAGATGCAGAGCCCAAGGCTCTCCACAACAGCAATAGATATAAAGCTATGGGAAGCCCCTCTATCGAAAAGAGCATAAGCTAAAACTAAGGCTACTAAGATCGTACCTCGAACTATAGAAGTTCTGGAATCCGGGTCCTCTTGGGTCTGCTCCCGTGCAAAAGTCTGGTCTGCCTCGTGGCCCTGTGACCCTACCTGACCATTCTGAGCTGATACAACCTGTTGTCGCTAATAACCGAGAGACTGGCTACCCCGGCCATGACCTCCACCTCAGACCAAACGTCCAAAAGAACTCCAGTTCCCTAACTACTGAGAAACATGTGGTACTACTCCAGAATGTGGAGTCATAGAATAACCCTTGTCACTAGCTGCTGGTGAGAAGATCTAACAGAAGTGCTGAAAATGAACCATCTTTCCACATGATCAGCACTCCACCAGGTCTCTCTGGCAACGTGGCCTCGTATGCCCGCTCCTCCCACACTGGTAGCATACCACCTGGCTACCAGAAGATGCATCTCACCTACTCTGATCTCCTCTTGAAATCTATCTGTGTCACTTCCTGCTATCAGTAGGAGAAATACTAACTCTGGATGTTGAACCGCCCTAGCTCACAGCTCCAGAATCCCTCAGATTATGCTCTTTAATGAGTTCCTGGTTGACAATAGAGGATATCAAAGTCAACCTGAAGATGTTCACATGAGATCTGATATCATGCCTCAGACCATCCTCAAATTTCCATGCAAGGAATAGCTCATCACCTCCTGGAAGTGGCGTAAAATGCTGCAGCTCGGTGAAGCGAGAGGAATACTCCATAATAGAAAGAGTACCCTACTCCAGCCTTATAAACGCTCGAGATCGATCAGCCGTCAAGGTCTCCGAATAGAAGTAATAGTAGAAGATGCATTGAAACTCATCCCAAGCCATATTTTTCTGGTGTCTTTCCTATGAGATCACATCCCACCACCTCTTGATAGAGTCTTGAAGCATGTAGGTAGCGAGCTTCACCCTCTTCTTTGGAGGTATCTCCAGATGCTCGAAGATTGTTAGTGTGGCTTCTATTCCTGACTCTGCAGCCTGTGGTCCTCCATCCTCTGAGAAAGTGGGAGGATTCTGCTTGAAGACCCACATAAAATCAGCCATCGATGGGGCAGGTGGTGGTTCCCCTTGAAAGGTCTGCATCATCCTTATAAACCCTTCCATGAACTACGCATTAGCACCTATATCAGGTACAACGGTTGGTGCCAAGGCTGGCACAACTGGAGGATCTAATGGGAGTCCCTGATCAACCATTTTCGATGTCTGTTCACCTCCTGGAAACTGGAGTACAACCGGAGGACATCTCGGTGGCATGACTCTGCAAGGTCAAGCATACACCTTTAAACGGGATTACCAAGGACTAAAAACTAGAAGCATAAAAAGGGAACAGGATAAAGAAAGCATTAAAGTTTTACAAAACATGACTACACGGTGTGTACCATTAAAACACAGCGTGTTCCCTTAAGTCAATTACATGGTCATGTACTCCTGCCTAAACTAGTCGTATAACACCCCAAAAACACGGTGTGTTGTCTTTACGCACGGTGTGTACTTGAATCATCTTCCCCTTCCTGATTCATTCTACACAGTTAAGCCACATGGCTCTTCTAAAACAAGACTACATGGTGTGTTCAATGTAGAAACGGTGTGTACTAGACAAGTTCACCTGGCTCATGTTGTTAGTGACACGGCTTGACACACGACTCACACTACACGGCGTGTTCCAGATGGACATGGCGTTTTCATGAAGGATAACACCAACCCATGTTTTTAGTGACACGACTGGGTACTTGGGTCAGACTACACAACATGTTTCAAACTGACACGGCGTGTATAGCTTAAGGTTTATCTATCCATGTTATTAGTTACACGGGCGGACACAGGATCAATGCTATACGACGTGCTCAACTAATACACGGCGTGTTCCCACCAGACTTTCCCAATCCTGTGTCTCTTCCCACATGGCCTACGACACAGTTAGAGACTACACGGCGTGTACATAAAGTACACGGCGTGCACTTAAGAAAAACAGTTTCTTCCCGAATAGAAGAACACATGGCGTGTAGTCAAAACTACATGACGTGTATTCTGGGTTTTTCCAGACAGTAAGCCCCAGAATCTACTCTGGAGCCCATAAAACAATGAAACAAATATCAAAGTTCCAAATTCCAATCAGTGAGGGCCCATACTCCCCACGAATCAAAGTTTTTCATCTTACACATGTTATAAGAAGGAAAATAAGTCAATGATCCACCAAGTCTCGGTCCATGAGGTCCCATAACACCTCAAGAACCAATTTTTGGTGTTCATTCAGAAAAAACATTACACAAAAAATACCCTATCAAAAAGCAGGTATTTTATCAAGGCATTTATCACAACAGCATGATTATTCTACACAACAACTATCTCAACAACATGCAGTTGTTAATGCACCCTAGATGGCATGGTAAGAATTCATGGCATGTGATTTATAGTAAGTTCCTATATGATGAATGAGATGGCATACCCTCATCTCATCGGGTTGCAACAAAAATAGAACCTCAATAAAAATAATAATAACCATCATAAAACATGTGAGTCACCTAATGGTGAAAATCAAGGCAACCATAAACTTGAAAAACTAGGAAATTACATTAAAAAGGTATATTGTCTTTTCCTTGTACAAGGGTTAGCTACTCTCCAGCATAGCTTATTAACAAATACCTATTCTATAATATCCCTGACTATAGGATCCAAAACATAAGTCAAGAGAAAATAATTCTTCTAATGCCACTTTGTAACATCCCGGTTCTGAAAGCCACCCAGAGGTGCCCGGTACCCGGTTGGTCACATGGCCTCAAGCGTATTTCCCCAAAAGCCAGAGGCTACCAACTAGCTGCGAGGGCCTTGGGTGTGATAGTGGGAAAACTATGCCATCATTGGCAGAGTAAACAACGGATGTAAGCAATTACATACAATAGCAGAAGAAAAATATATCCCACAACAGTAAACAGCGGTAGACTGGAATAATAAACAACTAGAGCACACACACATATATAAAATAATGCATGATACATATATGTAGCAAAGCATCCAAACAAGTCACAATGATAGAAATAAAAATAGTACTAATCCAAAGTACAAAAGAAAAACATAAAAAGATCCTCATCATTGCAAGCCTAAGCTTATTCCCATGCTCTCCAACTCCACAGCAAGTCATGAACCTGAAGTAGAAGGACGCTTGCCCTTATCTATACCTGCAGAAATATAATCTGTTTGGGCCCAAAACCATGACCCAAAAAGGTTGTGAGACTAAATCCTAGTAGGAAAACACCCAAAGATCTATGTCTAACAATTAGTGAATATATTGCAGGTAAAAGTACATAAAATAGTAATCAGGAAAGTACTCAGTAGTAAACAATCCACAGTTTCAAAATCAAGAAAAAGCAACAAACAGCTAAACACAAACTGGTAACCCTCTGGTAAGTACTCACATCCATCCCCTCCGGTCTTACCTAAGGAGTACAAGAAACCCTCTGGGAAGTGCACTTCGCCTAACTCCTCTAGTTTAGTCATAATAATTCATAAAGACTCTCTGAGGAAGCACTCATAGTCAATTACCCTTATATCCCAAGGTCCAGAACTCTCTGGGGAAGCTCACTCGGTCAATTCCCCTTATATCCTAGGTCGTTCATAGACTCTTAGAGGAAGCACTCACCATCAATTCCCCTTGTAGTATAAAGTAGTTAAAAATAATTCAAAGACTCTCTGAGGAAGCTCACTCAGTCAATTCCGGTTATAGTCTAAATCAGTTCAAAATAATTCAAAGTCTCTTAGAGGAATCTCACTCAGTCAATTCCATTTATAGTCTAAAGTGCTCAAAGACACTCTGAGGAAGCTCACCCGGTCGATTCCCCTTGGAGTCTACTACACCAGGTTCTCATGGACCTATTTTTGTCAACGAGCATAGAAATACAATATGTCCAAACTAAACATACAAAACTACTTGGCTAAATAGTCTACCACATATCAAGCATGCCAAAATACAAACTCTACATCCTACAACAACACGCATGGAAAACAGGCAAAGCAGCCTAAGGCTAAGCAGGACCAAACAGTCGTAAATAGAACATGTGTAGTAAAAATACATCCAAAGCATGGAAGGACACCCAACTCATAACCAAATAACCTCTACACAAGCATACAATCATTACAGGAAAACAACATGGGTAAAACAGTAAACAAGCAATAACTCGTTCAACGGTATTGGTGTAATTTTCACATAATACTCAAGGACATTGAATAGAAAGGCACAAACCACCTACCTTGGTGTTAGGAGATCGATATATGTGAACCTTGAAGATTGATTCACCCTAGAATTCCGAATATCTACAAAAACATCCAAAACGTTCAACCCACAATAACTTGAGAAAGAAGAGGAATCATGAAACAAGGATCAAAAAGAAAAGATAACTCACTGATTTGATTCCAACACAATGGATGGTGTTTGATTCAGTGGACAGACGTACTCTTGGGGGTTTGTCAACCATCTGCAGCTATACAGAGCTCTTGGTCAAATGGAACCTAAAAGAAGAGAGTTCTGGAGATTAGACACAACCTCGTTGTGTTTAATGAAAAAAAGTACATGGCATGTAATTTTGAAGTACACGGCGTATATTCATCATTTACATACTTCACTTTAAGTGGCCTCCAATTCACTCCCACGTAGCCATGTGTGTGGCTACTACATGGCTAGCACATGGCCTCCTATGGAAAATAATTACACAGCGTGTACTCATAATGTACACGGTGTGTACTTAGAAAATTTCCAAAATTTCCTCTTTTTCTTAAAAATGACCAGAAAAGGAAAAAATATACCTGAAAAGAAGATCCGAGTTCTTACATATATCTAATAAATTTATTAAATTTATTATTATTACATTACTTCTATAGTTTAAGTGAAAAATAAAACATATCGCTTCACAAGGAGGCAGTATGTGTACACATGAGCGATTTTATCATATTCCCACTAAATGGAAAGTAATAAGGTATATGTGATACTATAATTATATAAGTACAATTATGAAATAGATATAATATATATATCTATGTTAAATTAATCAGTATTTCTTGTCGTGATAGGTGGTGATGGAAAATGAACATTATCAGATTATGAGGTGGTAGTTCACCGTACACATGATCGATAGTTTCATTTCCCAGTTGAAGTAATAGGATATTTATACATGTCATAAAATTAACATAATAAAATCTCAATGTGTGAGAGATACTAATTCAGAGAACCCTTTTCAGTTTACACCTAAAGCCTTCTTAGGAGGGTTTCCCAATCATTATATGGCCTCTAGGATGTGGATAGAGATGTAAGGAAGATATTGGTTTAGATATTGGCTAAAAAACAGTTTTGGAAGTCTGAATAGTTGAGGATATGGGGTTCTCTTTTATAAGTGGGTGAAAGGACACAGTTTTAATTTCATAAAATGAAATAATTTATTGATCATTTTCACATGAAAAAATGCTCCAAATGGACCATTTGTTAAGGACCTAAGTTATAAGGTCTACATATGGCTATTCAATAAGAATTAGAAATGTCTTTTTTTCATTTTTAACCCTTATCGTTTTAGATTAACTAGCTGGTAATCAAATTTTTACCTTAATCAGGGAAATTAATTTTTACTGTTTTTAATATTTATTTCCCACAAAAAATAAGTTGACTGTATTATATAATATTAATTATGATGACTCAAAAAATGGAATTAATTTTTCAAAATTCCCTTCGTAAAATTTAAATAGTTTAATTTAAAATTAAACCCGCAAATGTGATGAAAAAAATGTTTTCCAAAGAGAAAAGTTTCTTAAGTATAAAAATATTAAATATCAAAATTACTTATGAAATTGATTCCAATGACCAAAATTGGAAAAATAAATATATAATTGAACAAATTGTGATTTTAAAATAATCTTAAAGGAACGTGGATCTGGTAAATTTGTTAAACATAATGGTAGTTTTAAATAAAAAGATGTATTTTTTACTATTTATCAAAAAATTAATATTCGCAAAAAAAATCTAAAACATTAACTAATAGATATTTTTGAAATGTAGATTTAAATAATGATGTTTATTTAATAAAAAAATTTGTAAAAGTTAAAATAATTAATTTTATATTTTTTCATAAAAATAAATTGAAATATTTTTTGAGAAAAAAGTTTTCTTAAAACATATACATATTTTAAAAAAAATAGCATTTTTTTTAATAAGTTAAATTTATATAAAATCAATATAAATTATTTTTAAAATGTGTTTATTACTATTCACACCACTATTTTTAATGGTTAGGTTACAATGATAATGTTCAAATGATAATATTAATATTTTATTATTGTTTGTTAAAACTCAATGTTTCATGTAGCCCAAGATAACAAACAAATTAAATTATTTGGGAAAAAGATATTTCATAAAAACTTCTACTGTGATACACATTCTCTTAGACTTCCATTACCTTGAGTTATCACTCTTGGTTCTACTCTATAGCATATTGGTAACATGGATTGAGTGATCTGAAGGGAACACTCTATTATTTGTTGCTAAATAATGCAGTGGACTAAGATCATAGGACCTAATGGATTTTCTAGTCCAATATGAAATACATCCTTAAACTCATGAGTTATTTTCCAAATGATGTGTCATAACATTTTTACCATAACTAATTGTCGACCTGCCCCCACTAATCTTAACTTGTCATTGACTCAGATATTCATAAGGTATGATTTACACAATTCATCATCCACTATTAAATTGGATTCAACATCCTCGTCATTATGTCACTATATATCATACCCATTCTCAATGTTAGGATGTGATACCTCATTCTTTAAACTTTTGTCGATAATCATCACATGACCCAAACTCGTATGATATATAATCCACTCACCCCAAACATAAACTAAATTTCTCCATTTCTGATAGTCTTTACTGTAGACAATCCCTTAATTAATTTTGACTTTCATTTTTACCATTTCATATGAATCATCTCTATAGTACAATGACCCTCCTCATATATATTTTTTTATCTATTAAATGTATCATTTCCCAAGTGTTTGAATCATAGAAAATATTCCATGAACATTGGAATGTTGTCTTTTTTTCTTCATGTCACCCCATTCCTTGACAATTTATGATTTGGGTCTATAGAAGGGCCCTTGATCCATCAACAAGAGGTGTCTTTTCCTTGAATATAGACATATAATCCCTATGAGAACTAGAAACATTATAGAGGAGTTTGTCTCTCTAGAGTGATATTCAATAATCCCAAATATTTTTTTGCTTATCTCATCATCCTTATTCGAAAATCCGTATGAAATATTTACACATCCCTTGATGCAACTAGTTTTGTGGAATCAACATCCTCAATTTTATATCACCATGTATTGTACCCATTCATGAAGTAAGTCTGTAGGGTACTAGAAAACTCAATGAGTACTCATAATTCATAAATTGAGTAAGGATGAAGGGGACACAACCCTTATTTAATAATCACCCCATTCCCTACTCTATTTCTTATGTGTCTCAATTTCTGAAAACCTTTCATGTACCTAGGAAAAAAAATATCCAGCTTCAAGGGACTCCTCTACATGAACATTAATGATTTATATTTTCATAAGGGACCTTTAATTGTCATCCAGAGTCATATTCTCCACACAAAAGGGAGCTATGATCCATATAAGCCATTAAAATATTATAGAGAATCTCATCAACCTAGAGTGAATTTTAAGATTCCTTGACCTTTTTCCCCTATCTCATCAACCATAGTTCAAATACATTCATTCATTTTTTTTACTTTTCTATAATTCCGTCATTCAAGGAACAATATTTTCTTCACAAAATATTGTCTAAGGTATTTTACATTAAACAACAATAGTATAGGATCCAAGATATATGACCTTAAAATAAAAAAGCATAGAGTCTAAGAAAGATGAAATTAATTTAAAAAATAGGGTATAATATATATGAACATAATCTATAAAGACATAAGTTCCAAGTTGTATGAAATTAAACATCATGAAATTTTTATTCCATGTTATATGATAGAAAATTTGAGAAACTCATTGGTACAAGTGGTAAAACATTAAACAACAACAACTAATTAGACAAACATGAAAGTCATTATGTTTCCAATTGAAATATATGAAATAATCTCCATGTACAAAACCCATAAAGGAAACTCTGGGAAAAAGTTGAGTCTCTTATCACTATATTTGAAATTTACATGACCGTGGAAAATCATGAATGAAAAAAAATGAAACTAAAACTTGTTCGGTTGAAAACCCATAAATTTCATCCTATGAAAAAGTTAACTCTAATCTAGAAAGGCCATATTTATAAGAAGCCTAAAAACTAGTGGTAATAAAAAAGAGACACATATAATGCCAGGCCCATAAAATATCCCCATCATGAGTAAATATATATAATTAAGGAACTTGTAAAGAGTAAAAATTTCATCACTCTATCTCTCACTCTCTCTCTCTCTCTCTATGATTTATTCACCCAAGTTATCCTATTTAACTTGGCGGTTTGGAGGGGATTAGTCCTAATATATCGATGATAGTGTTTATATAAATGTTTTTACATAATTTTTTCTTAAGAGGAATCTATTATGACTCTATATTTTGATTTTATATTTCTGTTCACTTCATATTATGAAAAATATTGATCTATTTGGAAATTATTGGGATGCTAAGTAATCATGATGTCATGAATATGTTGAAAGATAAGATAAATAAGTATTGATAGTAACACATGGATTATGAAATATTTAGTTGTTGATAATTTTAAACTAAGTTATTGGAACCTACACATCTTGGAGTCTCTCTAATAACCATAGTAAATTATGGGAGGCTCATAAAGAGTACAAAATTGCGATAATAGAGGATTAGAATACCCCTTCATCACTTCCAACTATTGTTCTTGGGAAGTTGTGGATTGATGAAACCAGCTTGATGACAAGGTATCTACCTTTTTAGACTATTATAATTCCTCTATCATAGAAACAACATTTATTTGGGCCTTCTTTTCCATTCCACTGATTCCTTATTTCCCCAACACCATATTTTCTAATGTAGTAAACATATAGAAAAGGAGGTACATCACCTGTTGGATCCTTCCCATCACAGCCTTCCTGATATTGACCTATTATTTTCGATCTGGTATTTCAGTTGTATACTATGAATTCATTTTTAAAGACTCATTTTAATGTTTAATAGATAAATATGATCCATTTTCCACCAATTATCTCAACTAAAGTGTCATATTATTCTCACCAATTGTAACTACCTCCTTCGCTCAGGCATAAAAAACATGATAATTGGACACTCTATAACAAAGGGTGGAAATATTAAATACAAGGTGCCCTAAATGGCCCTTTATATCATTGATGGGGCCTATTTGATCAGACTCCAAATATCCCCTACACTTGTTTTCATAGATTTTGATGAAATATTATGTGTTTCAAGCATCTAATTAGATCTAGACTAGAAATAATGTTTTAATCCTAGTCCATGTCTCTAAAAAATAGAATCACACCTGCATCCATTAGTGGGAATGTTGTAGAGCTAAATTTTGTTCCAATCGTCTATGTGGGAAGGGTACCAATGAAAATGGTTCCAAGACCTCTCAGTTTAGAAGTGGAACAACAATGATAAAGAATATAAAATATTATTTTTCAGAAGATAAATAATACATCCATTTAGTTGAAAAAAATAATCCATCACATTCTATGGAAACCTCGTTATGCCCATTTCTAACTTCAAGGGAGATGGTATCTCCTTTACATGATAGACAACACTGATGTGCTGATCAAAATCCCTATAAAAAAGTATTATTATTTCCACCTTGAAGATCTATAAGTATAAAATGATGTTAGATAACACAACACATGCTTGATGGTGCACCAAATTTTATAAATGGTTCTAACCCTGACCCAGTAATGAATCCAAATTTTCTAGGATATCATAAGAATAAATAAGAATATCGGGATCCTTATAGAGTATAATCTACCATTTCAAGTCAAAAGAAACATAGGCTTGTGCATCAATAGCACACATTGGGTCTGAAATTTCTTATACCCCAGTCACTTCTATATCTCCATGGCCATTATCAAATGTATATATCCCCTCTAGAGTGATGTATGGAGTGTTTTCTTCCCTAGATATAGATTCTTATGTCTTAAATAAAAATATAGAGTTGCTATATGATTAAAATTGGATAAAAAATTTAAAATTATAAAATGAACAAAATATAATAAGAATAACATATTCTTGTTGATTCTAGGAGTGGATTCTTTGATGACATTTCTTATTTCTTATTCTTTTTTTCTATGAAGATGGAACCTAGGTAGTAATTGATGCTAGTTAAGCTAGATATAAAAAATATAGAGGCACTGGTAGTGTTTCTTCTTGGCCAGTAACCACAACCTCCATCAGTTTTATTTAACCAGGAGATCCTAGGTTATTAGCCTCCGGATCACCAACTGAGTCATCCTCAACCAATGTTCCCCCATGGGAATATAGCAAGGATGCAGAGGTGACAAAATCTATTCATCCCCATATAGTATCCAAATGAAAAAAATAAATATCAACATGGAGTAAATAATAATAAAAATATATGAGGTTAATATAGAAGTTGACCATATCACCTGGATGAAGCTACGCTAACATTCCCTATACTAACTTGTCTCTATCATGCTGGGAATCATCATTTTCATCGCACAAGGTGAGTAGTACATTTAAACCTTTGTTTAATGAATCACCACATAGAGGTCCTATATAATTACTTGAATTCAACAAGATTATGATTAAAAAATTACCATAGGATAGGTAATATTTTGAAATCCCTCTCTCCTCACCTCCACTTCACACATCTCTTTACAGAACGAAACAATTATGGTCTCCTTCCTCTAGTTATCCAATTACTCACATGAAATGGGAAATACATTAATAGATGAATAGGCCACCCCTATGTCTAGTACGTCATCCATAGGAACCCCCTCCACCATTTTTTCATTTGTTAGTTCCCTTCTTGATAATGGAATTGGCTCAAAAATTCTTATTTTAATTTAGTGAATCTATGAAGCCACCAATCTTCTGGTTGATGGCTACATATTAGGGCTCATTATTTATTATTATACCAGAGCCGCTGAGACTCCACCCAACACTTTCATTTAAGACTAAATGTCCTTCATGATCAAAACAAATAGTTTTCCATTTAATTATGATCAAATCCATGCATCAACATAGGATTTTGAGTGTAGAGACCCAAATCTTGATGTACATGGACATTATAATACTTTTGTGGGAAACTTAATACATGACAAAAAAACACTCAAGGATCATAATAGTTTAGTGTCTTTGGAAACTCGGAACATAATCCTCTAATCATGGTGAAATATCTTCAAAATCTCCCATAAATATCTTCCCCTTTTGTTTTATTACCTAAAACCTTTCTTTATATCCTGGGGAAAATAAAACATATAAAGGGTGAGCTCAAATTCTCAGTAAGGGAATGCATAGAGAACATAAAACAATCCATAAACATTTGAATGAAAAAACATGAACATAAAATCTAAACATCAAAATCATGAGCAAAGAAATAAATCTTGGAAGTATGTAAGGAATATATCATAAAAAAACATAAATCATTATAAAATAGCATGGGAATAAAACATTTAATTGTGGAAAACCATTAAGCACATGATATGATTTCTATAGTACCCAAGGCATTACTGCCAAGACCATCTTAGTGGACAAAGTTCCTTTCAGAATTGAGTTCACTCCTCGTTACAGTCCTGTATTACTGAACCGGATTAACTTATCATTCCATCCATGTCTATCTCATGAGATATAAATATTTACCCAATGCATTGTATGGAGATATAGGTCTCACCCATCTCATAGTGAAATCATTCTTTCGTGTGCCACAAAATCATAAATCATACATCATAGCATAGCCCATGTAATGGAATGGGATTCTTAAACATCATGCCATCATAACATAATCCATATAAAAAAATGGATATCATTTCATTAGAAGAATAATAAAACCATGTAAATGATGGAGGGATTATACTTTAAACATAAACATATTAAATAATGTCATTTAAGATGGAAAATAGTTTTGATAAAACACTTAAAATGAAATCTTGAGGAAAATATCATTTCTTCCTCAAAATCATTTTATTTTCACAAAATGCCATGAAATTTTAAAAGAAAAGGGTTTTGTTGAAAATAATCCTACAATATTGTAGAAGAAGCTTCATGAAAATGAGGTGCTATGAAACCGTAAAAATCCTTTCATTCCGTATAAGTTAAAAATAGCATTCTCCTCGTACTTTTGTCGGAAATGTCAAAAAGTTCCTCGTGTGGTAAAAAAAAGTAAGATTCATTTCATAACATGTGGTAAAATTAAAAAATTGGTAAAAGGCCATTAAACATACATGAAATCATTTTTTAGAAAACAGGGACATGGATGATAACAAAAAACCCATTAAATACTTACGAATAAACAATCTCGGATAAGAGCGAGATTGGAATAGTTATCCCTTACCTTAGGTCCGATATGGTTTGTACGTATTTGAACCACCTGTAAAATGATTTATATAATTTCATTGACTTATTATACAATCATATTAATTGTTATGATATCATATATTATTTACTTCTGACTTTATATTACCCGTTCTTTTGTAAATTCGATGTAAAAGAAGTGATTTGGGTAAAATCGTTTCATTTATTGAACGTGTTTTGACTTGTTGTTCTTCATATTATTACTTATATCCTGATTTACTTAATTCCAGAATGTAAAACATGATTTATGTATAATATATATTCAGCATATAAATGTATATATGATATATCGATAAATGGAATGAAATACACCGTTCATGGAGACGGTAGGTCGTACGTATGCATGAACGCTGTTTTCGTTTCCTTATTGAATTGAATGGAATTAAGTAGATGACATACATATATATATATATAAATCCATTATCATTATTATGTCATATATTTATTGATTAGTTATTATATATACTTTTTAATCATTCATGAATGGTTAACATGGATAATGAATCTCATCGCGTCGTGGAGACGGTAGTCCGTATGTACGCACGAGCGATGATACCATTCCCATGATCGTGGAATTGTATTGAAGTGTATGTATAATATTTCAGAATCAATATCACTTTATAATAATCATATATAGTTATTTATTTACACCATTATACCCATCCAAGTAAGGTGGTGGTCGAAAACATATTACACCACGACATGGAGACGGTATTCCGTACGTACGCACGTGCGGTGATTTCGTTTTCCATAGGATGGATAGAAGGTGAAATAGGGTTGTTTAATATTTATAATAACATATTATTATATATTTAATACATACGTTATTACTTTATAATGAAACAACTAAATAAGATGATGTATAATAAGAAAGAAACTTGAGAAAATCGGAAGAAGAGATTACCTCTTCTTCGACGCACCTCCTTTAAGCTTCCTCTTAAGGAAGTAGAGTTGGCCTTTTGAGACGACCAGAACCTCCAGAATGTTTCTAGGGAAGTTTTTAAGAGAAATAGGCAGGTTTTTTCTGAGCTTCAAGTCTCAAAATGGCGTGAAGAGAAGAGGGAAGGGGTTCCCTTTTATAAGGGAGGAGAGGGGCACCTTTGGAAAAACATAAAATATTATTTTATAATAAAGTCATATTCAGTTTATAATATCTAAAAATTGATTTATTTAGAAGATAATGTGGGGATGGGTCTAAATACTCTCAAACAATAGATTTTAGACAGGTTTGAGTCATTATATTAACCTTATCTTTTAGTTTTAACTCTTAGTTAATTTGATTGACATTTACCATGTCACTTTGTATTTTATATTATATAGTTAATAAACATGCCATATACATCCAAGAGACCTCCAAGTGGTCCATTAATGATACACCTATCATGATATAAGTATCTTGGCCAAACCTTAAATTTTTAGGAATATAATAACAATTAATAATATAATATTTGTTTTAAAAACTATTTTATGTCAATTTTGACACTCTTTGGTAATTGGTTTTTTTGAAAATCACAAAAGCATGATTAGTTCGAAAATTTTTAATTAAATAAATTCTAACATGTATTATTAACCTAGAAATTTATTTTTATTCTGAAAACTTCTCAAATTACATTTATTTGGGTATTTATAACATCATTTATGTTAATATTTCATTAATAAGGTAATTACTGCATCATCATTGTGTCATAAATAAATTAATTTATTTATTGTCTAAAAATTATAACTAAATTACCATTATGTAGGAAATATTTTTATCTTTCTAATGAATATTTATAGTCGAATTTATCTTATGTATAACCCTATATTAAAAATGTTTTAGTTATTAAACTTTGATTTTAACTACTTTAACTATTCTTTAAATAAAATAATAATAAATATCCTAATCTAATCTAAGTGTACCTAAAGTGTAATATTTTATTCCTGAGGTTTTTTTTGGTCGAGATACACTTGTCCAATAGAATTAGGACATGTTTTAGGATAATATTAATATCATTTTTACCCTTAATTACCCTATTTAATTTTAACCTTGGTAAATAAAAGTTAAAAGTTACTATTCACCAAAAATTATTTTCATCTCATTGAACCACATTTTACTCCTTGATATTAATCGTTTCTCTCGGATTTTCGAAATTCCACTCACAAAAGCAATAAAATTAAGTTTTATGTAAATTTTCAAATTCTCCTAGGATGTGGTAAAAGACGGTGAAAAGTTTAATAAACTTTTTATATATGTAAAATTATTATAAAATGACTCCAATGAATTACATTGAACTTATATAGGTATTATGTATCAATTTTGATCTAAAATAAATTTAAATAAAATAAATAATTATTTAAATAAAAATTTGGTTTTTAAATAGTAACCCAGTGTTTTCACTGTTCATCAAAAATTGAAAGTTTTCAAAAAAATACAAAAAACATGCCCTAGGATAATTTTGATATTCAAAATCCAAAAATGAAGTCCATTTTAAAAGTTAAAATTTATAAAATTTTAAAAAGTCGGTATTACTATTCATAACGGCTAGTTTATAATAATAATATAATAAAATCTTGTTTAGTGAAACTTGGTATTGCGTATAACACATGCTATTGTGGAAGGTCGCAGTTGCATGTAATGAAAGCCAAGTCTGGGTTGCGTGTAGTGCAAGATTCATTTGTTGTTTTGTATAATAGAATCCAACCATATTTCATTTATATATTGAATATATATATATATATAAACTCAATGTTGTGTAGAATAACTACTATCAAACAAACTTGAAATTATGTGTAACACGATCCAAGATTAGTGTTGCGTATACTGCAAGCTAGTATGGTGTTGTGTATAACCTAAGATAATCTTTTTGTAGTGTACAACAGAAGATATGAAAGAAATTAAAAAGAATATATCTTATAAAATATCGGGTTGTTACATTCTACCCCCTTTAAAATGAATTTCACCCTCAAAATTCATCGGGGTTATAAATCGTTTACTATTCATAGAAACCCACATCGTAAAAAGGAATACTAAAACTTAATTTTAAAAACTAAAGTATGAAACTTAACGATTACCTAAAGTAACTCACCACTGGGTTTCCATATAGGAGAACATAGGTGAAAATATGGATATGGAAGAAAAATCTAACCATCATGTTCTGATGGAGAGTGGTAGAGAACATGGCAATGAAAATGCCAACAATCACAAAGCCATAAATTTGTGATGTTCTAAGGTACCATCTGATTCATCAGATATGAGGGCACTACGACAACATTTTTGGTTTTCAAGATCATTTCCCTAATGTTGAATAATTTTCGAATCAAAAGAAATACTTACTTGATTTTGGTTCAATCTCACCGTTGTTTGTGCCTTGAACAATTTACACTTCATCTATTAAAGAAATGAAGTTGAATTTTTCATTCGTGAAGTGTTAGCAGATCATGTGATAGAATGATGAGGCATTCCATCTGTTTCAAACAAAATGTTAGAAAAGGTTATCAAATATACATAAGTCCATCTATGGTGTGGTTAATTGTATATGATTCCAAAAATGGACTTATACTTCATCTATCATACCGCTTAATAAAATAAAACTAGTTTATACTAACCCGGGACTTCCTGTAGGCCAGTGGTAGGCAATAAAGGCCTGTCGCACTTTGGTTGTCGGTTCGATTCCCACAACCTTGTCTGACGTGATGGGTTGTCTCCCATCCAATGGGTTGTCCTTTTTCTAAAACTACACTATTATAACATTCCTGCAATAATATCAAAAAAAGTTCTAGCCCTAAACAATACTATCTTAATTCATTCCAATCTTTAGGCTTATCCAAAATACTTCTGTCTAAGCTCATAGTATAAAGAAAAAAATTACTATAAATGTCATCTACTGAGCATGTAAATACCATCATTTATCTCCCATATATCATAAAATATATCTTGTTGGTCACATTCTAGACATTTGAATACCTTAATCATGTATTCTCATGAAAAATGAATACACATCGAACTTTAGTGAAAACATGAATGCTTTCAAAAGTTAACTCTTTCCACATACCAAAATCCCAAAAATTCTATATACTCAAACCATGATATAACTTAGTCCTTATATCAATCATGAGCACATGAATACTATCAAACATATTATTTTCTCTTTATCCATTCATTATGTGCATATCATATTCATTCCAAAAATATCTGAATAACCTTTCATGGTTAACGGTACCATTCAACATATACTATCAAATACTTTAGAAAAAACAATAGTGTAACAATCCTTAGATGTGTCTTTATTCCGTAGTACCATTACCAATACAACATAACTCTTGATAAACATAAATCATTCCACTACCTTCTAAAACCATTTACCAAGATTGAACTATTCTTTCATCTCACATATCATTTGTAGTCTCTTCATCATCAACAACATAAATACTACCCATACGACCATGCTGATTCTTTTCATGAGACTTTCCCTTACGGCATTGGTTTGCATAATGCCCATACATTCCACATTTAAAACATTTAATCATTGTTGATGTCATAGAAATACCATTATCCTTGTCAATGGTGTTAACTGAACCTTTTCCTTTACACTTACTGGCTTTGTGTCCTTTGTTTCCACACCCAAAGCATCTTCCAGTTCCTTTGAAACATTATCCTTGATTCCTATTCCCACATGATTTACATGAGGTAAATTGAACTTTCTTTCCTCTATGATCATCATGAAACTCCATCTTTCTCTTATTAGTTGAGTCAGGAAACTTACCAAAGTTGATATTATTGATCATATTATGAGATTGCTGATTAGGCATAATAACGACATGTGGACCTCCAGATCCAATTTCATTTGGTTTCTCATGAAGAATATCATGACATTGTTCATCATATCCTCCATTATCATGAATCCTCCTGTTTCCAGCCATTTTCTAAAACCCAAAAAGAATAGCGTGAGATGAAAAAATCATACTAGGAAAATAGCATAATAAAGAGGGAGTTCCTTCAATATCTAAAATCTTAGGTTTAATTCTAATATGGTTTCCGTAATTCTAGGACTATAACCTATACTTATACTTAACCTTAGGTACATCCCTAGACATACCTTAGAAATATCTCTAGGGATCTCATTAAAGTTTCTGCATCCTAGTTTCCAATGGTTAACTAAACTTTTCCTCTGATACCAACTATAGAGACCCAAACCTTGATGTACATAGACATTATAATAATTTTTTGGAAAACATAATACATGAAAAAAACACTCAAGGATCGTAATACTTTAGTGTCTTTGGAAACTCGGAACATAATCATCTAATTATGGTGAAAGATCTTAAACATCTCCCATAAAGATCTTCCACTTTTGTTTTCTTACCTAAAACCTTTATTTATATCCTGGGGAAAAGAAAAAATATAATGGGTGAGCTCAAATGCTCAGTAATGGAAAGCATAGAGAACATAAAAGAATCTATAAACATTTGAATGCAAAAACTTGAACATAAAATCTAAACATCAAAATCTTGAGCAAAGACATAAATCTTGGAAGTACGTAAGGAATATATCATAAAGAAACATTGATCATGATAAAATAGAATGGGAATAAAACATGTAATTGTGTCAAACCATTAATCACATGATATGATTTCCATAGTATCCAAGGAATTGCTGCCAAGACCATCTTAGTGGACAAAGTCCCTTTCTGAATCGAGTTCACTCCTCGTTCCAGTCCTGTATTGCGGAACCGAATTAACTTACCATTCCAAATATATCTATTTCATGAGATATAAATCTTTACCCAATGCATTGGAGGGAGATATAGGTCCCACCCATCTCATAATGAAATCATTCTTTCGTGTGCCACAAAATCATAAATCATACATCATAGCATAACCCATGTAATGGAATGGGATTCATAAACATCATGTCATTATAACATAATCCATATAAAAAATAGATATCATTTCATAATAAGAATAATAAAACCATGTAAATGATGGATACATTATAATTGAAGCATAAACATATTAAATAATGTCATTTTAGTTAGAAAATAGTTTTGATAAAACACTTGAAATGAATTCCTGAGGAAAATATCCTTTCTTCTTCAAAATCATTTTCTTTTCACAAAATGCCATGCAATTTTAAAAGAAAAGGGGTTTGTTGAAAATAATCATGCAATATTATAGAGGAATCTTAATGAAATTTTGGCGTTATGAGACCGTAAAAATCCTTTCATGTCGTATAAGTTAAAAATAACATTCTCCTCGTACTTTTGTCAGAAAAGTCAAAAAGTTCCTCATGTGGTAAACAAAAGTAAGATTACATTCATAACATGTGGTAAAATTAAAAAATGGGTAAAATTACATTAAACATACATGAAATCGTTTTTTAGAAAATAGGGACATGGATGATAACAAAAACCCCAGTTAATACTTACGAATAAACAATCTCGGATAAAAGCGAGATTGGAGTAGTTATCCCTTACCTTAGGTCCGATATGATTTATACGTATCCGAAACTCCTGTAAAATGATTTAAATAATGACATTGACTTATTACAGAATCATATTCATTTTTATGATGCCATATATGGTTTAATTATGACTTTATATTACCCGTTCTTTTGTAAATTCGATGTAAAAGAAGCGATTTGGGTAAAATCGTTTCATTTATTGTACGTGCTTCAACTTGTTGTTCTTGATATTATTACATATATCCTGATTTAATTAATTCCATAATTTAAAACATGATTGATATATAATATATATTCATCATATCCATATATATATATGATAGATCGATAAATGGAATGAAATACACCGTTCATGGAGACGGTAGGTCGTACGTACGCATGAACGTTGTTTTCATTTCCTTCATGAATTGAATGGAATTAAGTAGATGAAATATTTATATATATATATACATAAATACAATATCATTATTATGTCATATATTTCATGATTACTTATTATATATACTTTATAATCATTCATGAATGGTTAACATGGAGAATGAAGCTCATCGCGTCGTGTAGACGGTAGTCCGTACGTACACACGAGCGATGATACCATTCCCATGATCGTGGAATTGTATTGAAGTGTATGTATAATATTTCATAATCAATATCACTTTAAAATAATCATATATAGTTATTTATTTACACCATTATACCCATCCAAGTAAGGTGGTGGTCGAAAACATATTACACCACGGCATGGAGACAGTATTCCGTACGTACGCACGCGCGGTGATTTCATTTTTCATAGGATGGATAGAAGGTGAAATAGGGTTTTTTCATGTTTATAATAACATATCAGTATATATGTAATACTGACGTTATTACTTTATAATGAAACAACTAAATAAGATGAATTATAAGAAGAAATAAACTTGAGAGAATCGGAAGAAGAGATTACCTCTTCTTCGACGCACCTCCTTTAAGATTCCTCTTAAGGAAGTAGAGTTGGTCTTTTGAGAAGACCCGATCCTCCATAATGTTTCTAGGGAAATTTAGAAGAGAAATGGGCAGGGTTTGGACGAGATTCCAGGCTCAAAAGGCTATGAAGAGAAGAGGGAAGGGGTGCCCTTTTATAAGGGAGGAGAGGGGAACCTTTGGAAAAACTTAAAATATTATTTTATAAAAAAGTAATATTCGGTTTATAATAGCTTAAAATTGATTTATTTAAAACATAATATTGGGATGGGTCTAAATAATCTCAACCAATAGATTTTAGACAGTTTTGAGTCATTCTATTAACCTAATCTTTTAGTTTTAACTCTTAGTTAATTAGATTGACATTTACCATGTCACTTTTCATTTTATATTATATAGTTAATAAACGTACCATATACATCCAATAGACCCCCAAGTGGTCCTTTAATGATACAACTATCATTATATAAGTATCTTGGCTGAACCTTATATTTTTTGGAATATAATTACAATTAATAATATAATATTTGTTTTAAAAACTATTTTATGTCCATTTTGACACTCTTTGGTAATTGATTTTTGTGAAAATCATAACAGCATGATTAGTTCTAAAAAAGTTAATTAAATCAATAATAACATGACATATTAACCTAGAAAATTATTTTAATTCTGAAAAAGTCTCAAATTATATTTATTCGCGTATTTATAACATCAATTATGTCAATATTTCATTAATAAGGTAATTATTGCATCATCATTGTGTCATAAATAAATTAATTTATTTAGTGTATAAAAATTATAACTAAATTACCAATATGTATGAAATATTTTTATCTTTCTAATGAATATTTATAGTTTAATTTATCTTTTGTATAACCCTATATTAAAAATGTTTTAGTTATTAAACTTTGATTTTAACTATTTAAACTATTCTTTAAATAAAATAATAATAAATGCCCTAATCTAATCAAAGTAGACTTAATGGGTAATATTTTATTAGTAAGGTTTTTTTTGGTCGAGATACACTTGTCCAATATAATTAGGACATGTTTTAGGTTAATATTAATTTCATTTTTACCCTTAATTACCCTTTTTACTTTTAACCGTGGTAAATAAAAGTAAAACGTTATTATTCACCAAAAATTATTTTCATCTCATTGAACCACATTTTACTCCAAGATATTAACCATGTCTCTCGGATTTTAGAAATTCCACTCACAGATGTGGTAAAATTAAGTTTTATGTAAATTTTCAAATTCTCCTAGGAGGTGGGTAAAAGACGGTGAAAAGTTTAATAAAATTTTTATATATCTAAAATTATTATAAAATGACTCCAATGAATTACATTTAAATTATATAGGTATTGTGTATCAATTTTGACCTAAAATAAATTTAAATAAAATAAATAATTATTTAAATAAAAATTCGGTTTTAAATAGTAACCTAGTGTTTTTACTATTCATCAAAAATAGAAAGTTTTCAGAAAAATACAAAAAATTCCCCCTAGGCTAGTTTTGATATTCCAAATCCAAAAATGAAGTTCATTTTTAAAGATAAAATTTATAAAATTTCAAAAAGTGGGTATTACTATTCATAACGGCTAGTTCATAATAATAATATAATAATATCTCATTTAGTGAAACTTGGTATTACATATAACACACACTATCGTGGAAGGTCGTAGTTGCATGTAATGAAAGCCAAGTCAGGGTTGCGTGTAGTGAAAGAATCATTTTTTGTTGTGTATAATATAATCCAACCATATTTCATTTATACATTGAATATATATATATATACACTCAATGTTGCGTAAAATAACTACTATCAAACAAACTTGAAATTATGTGTAACACGATCCAAGATCATTGTTGTGTATACTATAAGCTAATATGGTGTTGTGTATAGCCCAAGATAATCTTGGTGTAGCTTACAACAGAAGATATGAAAGAAATTAAAAAGAATATATCTTATAAAATCTTAGGTTGTTACATTGAGGGGCCAATATATATGTTAACTAAGTGTAAAGTCACATAGACTAGATCCTCCTCTGTTGTGAACATCAGAAAGAATTGGAATTCCACGGTTGGATGACCTCATGACAATATGTTGGGAGGAGAGGTACATATCAACCAAAATAAATGAAAATGTCACCCAAACTAGCAGAATACATACCACTCATAAAGGAACATTCCATCAATATGAGTGGAGATGGAACCCTTGAGAATAGATATCAGCTAGTATCAAGCCTCAAGATAACATTATCTATTATTGGTGATAGTATAAGTGGGATCCCCATTTGGTATGAATAAAAATTTATTTTAGCAGATCAATTGGACTCTTAGTCGTATTTATTTAATTTAGAGTTATTAACCATGCTGATAATTTACAAAAAAAAATTGAACTGGTCTCTAGGAATATTATGGGTGCTAAAAGAACTCATATCCACCCATAGTCCTCCCATTCAGCACTATAACTCTTGAAATGGTTTGAATATCTTATATAGGACCCTTCTTAATAAATGTGTTGCGGTTGGTAGTATAGTATGGCCATTATCAAAACAGATAAACTGATATGGCTACCTCATGCCATTTTCACCACCATCATGATGCTTCAAACCATAAGTCCACCATTACCTTTGATCAGGGACAAGAAACATCTTAATTATGTTGCCAAGAAGTTTTCTAACTAAACAAGGTGATCATCATGGGAACTTACCATCCATCCCCAATCAATGTATTTACCTTTTCAACTATCATTTAGTAGGATCCTTCCACCCTAGGTTATTCTCATGATGGAATGTCCTTGTGCTTCTTGGCCAAGGGATCATGATGATTATTCTTAATGAAATTTCCATAAAAATTTTTGGATAGTATATCTTCCCTTGGATATGGATCCTTCAAAATATATTTTTTGTAAAAATTTGGAAACTTCCTATAAATTTGAGGGTACCACTATGAAGTCTCCCAAGAAAAATGGGGAGGTAGAAATTCATTATACATATCTCCCAAAATTAGTGTTCTATATATTTTTTTGACATCAGAGAGACTGATGTTGACCACATTATGAATCAGATGGAATTTGTTTATTTCTATGATCCATCAGCTGATTATAACAACCATTATACATTTTTTTCAATATATGAGGTTTCAAAAACCCTATAAAGTTTCATACAGGATGATATCATTCATTCTAGTGGAAAATTATATAGTATTGTAATGTTAGAAAAAGTTGCATCCCTATTCTAGTCTAAATATACCTACCTATTGGATATCCCAACTGGGTAACAACATTAACCTTTGACTGGATACATACTTTAGAATTATTGACTAGTACATGTGGATTTCAATCTCAAACATACACAATTACCAATGAAAAATATAATAGTAAAGGATTTAGAATATATCCATTGGGTATATTATCTTCATAGATATAATTACCATCATATGAGTCGGTATCCCAGAATGTATTGTGTGTCTTGAGAAAATAATAGAAAGAAATGATCCTTGACCAAGGTGGTATAATTGGGGCATCATTCTGGAGGATGAACCCATATATGCTAAAACAATCTAATAGTCGATGCTCTAGAAAACTAATCCCCATAAGACTCATAAGAAAATCCTAAGAAAATTGACTGACAATTCATTGGTTCATGTCCACACTGGTGACTACTGGATTCCAATGAGCCATGGTTGTAGCAATATCCTTTCATGAAATAATCTAATTAAGTATAAAAGGTTTGATTTATTTTTTTAATAAAGGGAGAAGATTTTTGATTTTAGAAATGGGAACTGAATAAATGAATCACATGTCTTGGAAAATATCATGAGGACCATGTGACCTATAGGGAGTTACATGAATTGCTTGGCCATTATTTGGGAATGAAAAAGGGATAACGTACTAGTGATCTGATGAATATCATGACCCCAAAAAAAATTAATGTGCATTCATAATGAGTTACCCTTGGTTAGTTGATAGCTTGATTTTTTAATTTGGTTAGCTCACATAGTGGGATCATGTGACTAGATTATATAAAGTAATCATGTGAAGTTGTTATGTGTAATACTCATGGGAATGTAAGAAAATGGGAGATCTAGAAACCTAGATTGTGAGAGAAATGGACTTCCCATTAACTTTAATTTATATGATGTCTTTGATGAATACCAAGGGTCACTTTGAAGACCAAAAGTCATAATCCCAAGGGACTTATGTGGGAATTCACCTCCCCATAAATGGTCCATTCCTCCTTTATCTGGACTTCTCTTCTAAGGGGGGTGATTTTTGATTCCCACCAACTGAATATTAAGAAAATTGATGTTAGGAAAATTTCCAAAATATGAAAGAATATTTTATTCCAATAATGCATGACCATTAAACATTCATGTGGTTTTGTACCCATCAAAGTGGAACCTAATCGCATAAATGGTGTTTTTATATATGATGACTCATTATAGACACTCAATGATCATGGATTTATAAATCCAATTATACCCATTTTGGATCATTCATTTGGTCATTGGTCATAAGGTGACATATTTTGGAAAAATTATATTTTCTATCCCAAAGAGTATCAGGCAAAAAAGGCCATCTGATATGGGATTTTCTCACAGTCACTATTATTTATAGGAAATCATTGAAATCATATGTCATCCCATGATAGACTAGTCATGTAAATTTATTGGGTGAGTCTTTTTATGATATGACTATATCATAGTTTGGATTCCTCACACAATCCACTAATAAATGTCATTGGTGACATGTGACTTAGTCACACGTGATGCACGATCCTAGGATGACTTGCCTAAACAATCCATACACCAACATGAACCTAGTTACATGGATTACCCCCATGTAAAGTGACATATATTTGGGGGGTGATGCCTATACCCCCCCCCAACCTCGCCATTTCATTCCTAAAATGGATGCACTATGAAGGATTATAAGGGAAACCAAAATAAATTTTGGAGAATCTGGTATTTATTAAGGTAAGGTATTTTGATATTTCAGAGCCTTACAACTAAGAGATTTAATGAGAAAATTAACCAAAATTTAAGATGAATGGTGATCATGTTCATTACCACCGATGGTAGGTATGATCACATAATGAATCCCCTTTCACGTGATCATATGTATATATCATATACATAAGATAATGAGATAAACTCTTTTTCGTCCAATCATGTCACGTGATCGATTAACCAATATTCCAGCTATTTGAATCCCATAGAACTTATATTATCACTTTATCATAAAGTCCCATTGTCCCTTCTATGATCATCCATCCCTTATACCAATGCATTTTTGTGTGACTCCATAGCCTTTATATAAAGCAAATGAATCTTCCACCTTCATATGAAGTACATGACCCTACTTTCTTCACCTGGTCTTCCTAAACTCGTGTCATTTTTTATATCTACATGCTCTCATAATTCACCCTTCTCCCATAGGACAATACCCCTTAAATATTTTCTAATACTATCTAACTCAAAAGGATATAGTTATTGAGAGTTTAATCCATCTCCATTTCACATCAGTGATCAATGCACCTTATGAACTATGATGGCTTTGAATCCTGTTATAATATTGATATGTAGGATACCTTTTAAAGGACTAATATATATATCCATTATGAACTTCCCTCAATAATTCATGACTCTATATTCCTCATGAATACCATTATTCCCCCACATAGCTTTCACATTACAATAATCTTTAGGGATCCCATAATTCCTTTCTCATGTAGCCATATTCTCGATTTTACACATAATAATATCTTATATAGTGAAAACTCGATGTGTAAGCCACTCATCCAAATCCTTAACATGGCATTATCAGTGTTTAAACCTTAAATATATATGCAATGTTCCTTATCTTCTGTTAACTATTGTTTCTAAAAATGAGGGTGATTCATGTGGGCTTAGAGACTTTCAATGTTCATGCTCTTAGTATAATAAAATGCATCCATTATGGTCCACCTCCCAAGGTTTAACTTCTAATTGTATTTTCATTCAAAGGGATATAATCACAATTAAACCTACCATGGTATCCTTATATATGTAAGCCTCTATCATTGAAAATATATTGACTATGATTCATATCTTCAAAATATACAAAGGATACATATCCAAGGATCAATCCTTATATCCAATATTCAAATTTCCCTACATACATCCTTATTTCTTAATATCGAACCACGTTATATGTTCTTGTTACATAACCCTAAATGGTACCACGAGAAAAATTTGGGGGTTGTATCTTGATTCTATAAGATATTTTGGAAATCCCATTAAGGATCACGCACAATATCATTAAAATTTAAATCATTGTCATCATTGGTCCATATCCACTTTGAGATATCATATGTCCTCACATGAAAATACTCCTTATTGTTTAGATATATGGTCCATCAGTTCCATACTCCCTAAGGACAATTTTCTATCATGCTATATTCTCAATGGTGTAAGGCATTTAACAAGAGGACCATATTCCTTTTATTGGATTCTATATAATTCTCATTGGGTTATACCCCCTATGGGATCCATTTTCATATGTCTATACTCTATATGAAATCAAATACTCCTCAATGGTCCATAGTTTCTTAAAGGACAGCCCTATAGGGCTAAAAATTCTTAGGAACAACATCGACCATTACAAGAAATCATTCAAGTAGTGTTCCCAAAATTGTAGATATTTTTCACCTTCTTATATGGTAGTAAACTCTATACTACTTATCTGTGAGAATTAAAATTAGAGAAGTATCTAATATAGAATCACAAAATAATAATATTTAATATGAAATAGAAACTCTTATACATATATATGTGTCTGTGTGTGTGTGTGTGTTCATTCCAATGTAATTACTTTGATATGTATAGATTCTCACATATGTATATGTCAGAATCTAATAACTAATGTTTGGGTAATAATTATTGCATGAGGATCTCAGAAAGATCCACAAACATCACTTATATTTATAAGAGAGTCTCTGATTAGAGAATAATCCCCCCCAATACGGTGATATGTGTTTGACCTCCCATTTTCTTGACCAATGAGTGTTCTTAAGAATCATTGGTAAGGAACACCATTGGATTCACCCCGTTGAAATGTGGGCCCATGGCTTGGTATGGATGTGAGATATATTTGGAGTTTATGGTTTTTTGAAAATCCCCATTAGAAACCATTCGAAATAGAATGAGTGAAACCAGTGTAAATTATTATTTAACTATACTAATTACCATAGAATCAATCACATCGATTCAATGTTTCTATTTGAAAAACCAACCTTGATGACAAAAACTCTCTAGGTGCCACACATCAATAAATATAGAGGAATCCTTATTTCTTTTCTTTCCTACC
The DNA here is from genome assembly GCA_963277665.1 of Viscum album. Lineage (NCBI taxonomy): Eukaryota > Viridiplantae > Streptophyta > Magnoliopsida > Santalales > Viscaceae > Viscum > Viscum album. The sequence goes on from OY728126.1 coordinate 194,414,966, forward strand.
TAGTTGAGTTAAGTAAACTGAAATTCTCAAGTTAATGTGTCCCCATTCTCTTCTCACCCAACATGAATACCTTTCCCTCATCAAATAATAAACAGGTAATTAAATTACCTTATACACCCTTGATTCAACTCTATATATCCAATAATAATGAGACTATATTTATTTATTTTAATAACCTCTCATCATAAGATATTCATGAACATCCTTCAAATTAAATACAATGTAGTCTAGCTAAGTATAATACCACTAACAATATATGTGGTAAAACATTGTATAAGTTCTTGTTGACCTGTTAAATTGTCAAAAACCTCATTATGAAACAACCATTAGCAGGGTACATATGGAATGTGAATCTTACAGGCTTTCCATTATCCAATTCCATGACATTTTCCTTTACTACAAGATCCAACTACACAACTATTACCAAGGGGACAAGAGACACAAATCAGAATAAATCATAATTAAAAACAACAATTGAATCAAATGATTTGAAATAATGCAACTATAATATGGAATGAAAAGAATAGAAGTCCCATGCCCCAGATAACATGGGCTTCCTACAATATTTAGATTTCTCAACTCACTAGTCTAATATCCAACACAAGTTTTGATATATTTATAAACCACCTATCTACCATCTCAGAAAATCATAAAAAAAACAAAGATATCATACCACTATATAATACCTTCTCCCAGAATCCATCCAAGATACAAAAATCATATAGTCTCATGTATTCCTCCACATATTCTGGTGCATGCCTACATGAAGTTTGGGCCTAATCCATATAATTAGGAGACTTTGTCTTTGAATTAGAGTGAAACGAAAAGTATAAATAAATAACCAAATTTATCATAACCATTAGAGTATTAATAATCCCTAAATAAAAAAAATCATATCCATGATGTAATCCTATAAACATACAAATTATCACCTATTGAGTCGATCCGAAATAAAATTAAACTAAAAAATACATAACACATGCACCCTTGTCCTACTACCATCCACTTTCTCAATCCCTATTTCTTGATAACCATGAACTACTCCATATTGATCATATTAAATAACTATAACTAACCTTAAATTAAAACATATGGTTTTTACATGAATTGAGTTGTCCATGAAGGGAATATCCACAAAACTCAGATGAGTCTCACTAATAACCCCTAACATAGAACATAAAATATGTGAGTGTTCTTGAGGAATGTAATATTATAAACATTGTTATTAAGTTTTCAATAATTAACTAGGCTTATAAGACAACTAATGTGGTACACATACCCATTGGGGCACCAGGTGATAACTATAACACCCTAAACCTAACCATACCTACTTTGGTGCCTAGTAAAAGTCCACATATTGCATTGTTTCATCGTATTGATTCAAAATCCATATCTAAAGAATCTGGGAAGTGAAATAACCAAAACCATGAACAAATCACCATATACAGTAGTAACTATTACACATTCATTAGTCTCAACCATTACCTAATCATTCTTAGGAGGCCCATCAATCATCCAACTGACCCATTCCCACATACTCTAGGGAGGTCAGAAAAAACTAGAAAAATCCATGTATTGAATGGTTCTATACATGAAACACTCATCAGGGTATTGTAATCCCATCAGTATATCCTTATAGACACTGAGGAGGTCTATCAAACCAACTCATCCCCACAAATATTAGGTAGTTCCATAATGTATATGTATATATATATATATATAGGTTCACAACCAATCACACTAAACATTGGTTGATCCCCATTGTGTTAGACACTCGAGACTTATCCCCACACACAACACATCCCAACACACCTATTAGGTTCCCTGCAAGGTCCAGGAGACCCATTTTATACACTTCTCATTGATAACAACTCAATATAACCACCCTATAGTGACATTTCTTTCAAAATAATCCTTTTACCATTACCTCAAGTAAATTTCAAACCACAAAAAAATCTCCTCAATTCCACTGGTCCCACTACCCATGGATTTTACTAGGTCATCTCACACTTCTAGATCCTGAAAATTATAATAGGGGTCCCTTTCCTTACCAAAACACGTTTATAGTCCCAAATCTAAATCCCTTAGGACTCCTAACGCTCTTATTTCACATCAATACTCAACTCTGACATCATGAGGGAGATCCTCATCACATGCAATTTGTATTACCATATTACCTAACAGAACCTATATTAAATCCTCTCACACCCACCCAAATCCCTGGGAACCCCACATAGTCTATTCTCATTACTCAACCAAAAACCAAATACTCATCATAGTCCTCTCATCAAAATTCTCATTATCATATCCCATTGTCGATATAGACTCTGAGTGATTTAAACTTTTCCAAGTTCTTCTACAAACTTATTCCATGACTGAGGGAATACTGCCACCCATAATCTAGCAAAGAGTTCTAATAATATATATCCCTTACCCAAATAGATGTATTAGTTTTGTATCAAAGTATATAAATACCAATATCATGAATTTACCACCCATACCAAGCTTTTCACCACCTCTTCCAAGTGTATCCATGCCTCATCCACCACCGCTTGAGCTATGGCCCTTCATTATATGACATAAATAATTATTTATAAAAAATTATAATTAACTATTTAATTTAAACTGAAATTTAATATTCCACAAATACTAACAAAACAACTTTATCATACAGAAACCTCAACCAATCACCTCCAGAATGACCATAGCGTACCTCCAACACTACCCTGTGAAATATCCTTATCACATGATCCTAGATTATACTTCAATTTAATAAAATTTAAATGAAAGGAACTAAATAAAATAGGAAAGATTATTACCTCAATCAAAATGATGATGGATGGCTTATAGACTACACCCCTGGGCTACTTCTATCCACTGTATATAGAGTCCTCATTTGAATCAGCTGATTCCACCATGCATTGCTATAATTGGAATGGAAACCATAACCAAAATTAAAAAAATTAAGAAGTAGTAAAGGAAAACTAGAATGGAGGGAGGTCCTTCCCAATATTCTATACTAAAATCTATCAGAAACCAACTTGGGTCAACGGGAAGAAGATAGGGGGATATTCATCTATTTTTCTACTCAAATACAAACTAATTGATCAAACAAAGGGTGTTTGGCCCCCTCTATTTATTTTCAAATACCCTTAGAAGAACCCTTAAGGGAGTTAATAAATGGAACACACCAATAACCACCAAGGTAGGTACCCCAACACCACTTCCCTAATTATTCATTTCGTAAGACCCTACTTAGTAACATTAACGACCTTCAGAAGGTTCATTCATTAGCTCGACAACTCCATCTTTCTTCTAATTCTTTCTCAAACTCCCTAAGAATAAATAAAATATTAAAACACATAATTAAACCTAATTATATGATCATAAATTTTTATATTACCAGTTTTATCCTTGGTTCTATAAATGAACTACCCAGCATATGAAAAATTCAAATTCTACTTAAAACAATGACCAAGATATCTATAGGCCCTCACATCTATGAATTATCAGGAACCTGATATGAGTAAAACAATAAACAATAATGGAGAATTTTTTATGAAATGATAATATAATTTAATAAAGAATTTCATGAGTTTTCATCATTTTTTTGAGAAGTTAAAGAGCGATGTAAAGGTTCTACTGTATAATTTTTATAAAAAATATGTAGCATTGTTATCCATTCTATAGCTATATAATTTCATAGTTGTAAATAGTTTGAGTGAAAAAATAATTACAAAACTCATTTATTTATTAAATGATATGTTACCAAAATATAATGATCATCCATAATAAACATATGACATTAAATAAATTACAAGTTCAATGGGTATATTCTACAAAAGAATAAATACATGTCCTAATGACTGTATATTTTCTCAAAAAGACCAAAAATTAAAAAATCCCTAATTGTGGTGTGTTTTGATATAAAAATAAAAATCAAGTCATATTAAATTTGTAAGACACTATGTTTTTAAAAAGGAAACATATAATCAATGTCATAAATGACTCAGAACCCCAAGCCTAAAGGATCCCTGATTTTTTAAAAATGACAGTTATAAACAAGCTATTAAATTGGAAAGTATGAATAAGATTAACTAGTTTATAAAATGTATATATAATGTTATAAATAAATATTAATATTTTGATAACTTCCTAGGAAATAATCATGCAATTTATAATGAAGTAATTTTACTCTTCAAAAAAATGTTTTCTTCGAAAATGATTTTTATTTATTTCAACAAAAATGTTTAAAATAATTTAATTTAAATTTTTAATTGTTATTTTATAAAATTAACATCAATTTATAAATTAGTATATCAAAAATAACATAATAAGTTTTTAATATATTTTAGAAATTATTATTTTTTCTATGAATTGTAAAAATTATTGATTTATCAAATATTGTTATTTATTTTCATAAAATAATTTTAATTAAAAGTTTCATTCTATTTTTAATTTGGAATTAACGAGAGATATGAACAGTTTTATTAATAATAATATAATTATATTCATTTTAATTATCAATTTTCATCATTTTAGTATAAGTGTTTTTATGCTTTAAACATGGTTTTTTACAAAATGTTTTAAATGGGAATAGTTTTTGTCAATTTTAATTAATTAAAATAAAACTAGAAAGGAAATGTATACATGAATTATAAATATTATATTTATATTTATATGCATTCAAATTCATATAATGATTATTTCTAGTTATAAATTTAATTTTAAATTATCTTATGGTTGAAAAATGCATTTCTTGAAAATCTATTTTTCGATTTGCTTTATAGGATTATTTTTCAAATTAAATTGTAAAATTTTGAGGCATTGAATTAGATAAAATATAATACTTATTTTAAATCATTATAATTCATATTATTTAATAATATAAACTTAATTTATAGTCATAGTGATTAATAAAAATGGAAAAATTAAATACCATTATTAAGGTTAAAATGATGTTTTCTGTGTTATATGTGTTTGTGTTAGATTTAATTTCCAAAACAAATAAGATTTTTATTTTATAAATTGTATTTAATATTTAGAATCATTAGGTTCAAATTATATAATAAATAAATAAATTAGTATTAAATGTTAAATTTCCTATGATAAATACCTGTTATCATGGTGAAGAATTAAAATGGTACATGTGGGTAACCATGAATGTAAAAATAATAAAATGTTTGAAATAAGATTATTTTAAATTTTTGAGGTTTTTATCAAATATATTTTCTACAATCATTTATTTCTTAGTTTTTTAGGCACAGGAGATGGTAGAGATTCCCATTATTTAGTAGGTTTGGGTATTTATAAAATCATCATTCCTTATAAATTATAAAAGGGGACATCCTATCCTCTTCATTTCACACTTAAAATTTCTTTTTTTTTATCTAGGACCCTACCAAATCCCTTTATTACTTCAATTACCAATTTCTAGATGCATTTTTTTATTATAAAAACGTTTATAAAATGAATTTGGTGAAAACCTATAATGGTTGTCTCAAGAATATATATCTTTCTAAAATAATTATTTTGTTTTATTTTTTCTTCCACATCTTTAAAATATTATAAAACAATGATAATATAATAAAATTATTATCTCTTATATTCTAAGTTTTTATTGTGATAATTTATTAGTTTAAATCCTTATCCTATTCCATAAAATGGGAAATAAAACCATCATTCACATGTTTGGCATACTACCACCTCACAAAGTAATATAATTCATTTTACATAATCACCTATAATATATAATTATGATGACTCACTTAGTTTATATATTTGATATTAATGACCAATTTATCATTCTAGAAAAGTAACATATCTCTTATTTTCTTACCTTTCCATTCATTGAAAAATGATAATATCATTCGTTCATATGTGTGGATTACCACCTCTACAAAGTGATGTGATTTATTTCTAATTATCACCTTATAGAGATGATACATATAAGTTTATTTAAATAAAAAATTTATATTTATGATACAATCATAATTATTTTAATATAAAATAACATGTACCTTCTTTCCATCATGATCATTGAAAAATGGAAGTGTTACTCATGTGTATGTATTTCTTACCTTCCCCATGATTGTAACATAGTTCGTTTTTCATTACCATCCTTCATGATTTTTTTAAAAACAATAATTTATTTTAAAAATGATAATTATTTAATTAATATTACTCTAGATATGATTAAATAATAGTATATTTTACCTTAATAAACATTCCAAAGTGATTTTGGACATCCCACTTCAACATCACCAAAACATCATACAAGAACCTAAATGATTAAGTAATTAAATAATACATGATAAAAGAAATAATAATTTTGAATTTTTTTATGAATAAAGTAAATAATTAACATAAAATTATTATTTGGGAATATAATCAATGTATATGATGAGTCATGCTTTCAATAAGGGATCTCTCTAAACCACTATTTCCTTTAGGTTGTGACCATTATCTCTCTGAATCACTTTCTCTATATCTTTAAAGTTATTTAATTCATATAAATTAAGTATATATGTATCAAACATATATACCTAACTTATTATAACTTACCTTTATTGGGAAATACATTCCTTATGTTTGTTTCTAAAATTCCATATGAAACTTCCATGTATTATGGTATGAGCAATGATTACGAAACCAATTTTATTTCCATGAGTAATTCTTATGTGTCTGCCTTATGATTGATATTATTTTTGTGTAACAGATAAATAATGAACATATTATAATGGATATTCATTGATATAACACTAATACATTAGGTAAATTGTTAATATTGTAACATCTCATACCTGGATGCCACTGAAAGGTGCCCCATGCTCAATTGGCCACATAGACTCAAGTGCATCCCCCCAAATTCTAGATGTTGTCAACTAGTAGGAAGGGACTAGGGTGAGTTTATGGGGATACTATTCCCCCATCATTGGAATGTATCACAGTGGATATACAATAAAATATAAGTATCATAAGAAGTGATTAAATCATATAGTATAAAAAATCCAAGACATATATAAATAGAAAAAACCCAAACAAATATCATATACAAAATGATGATCATACATTTCGCGTAATGTGTCTAGAATTTATAAAAAAATAGGTATCCATACAACTGTACAATACATGTTACAATACACCAAAATTAAAAAAAGTGATATCTCCAGATAGAATCACATGCCTCCACTCTGTCCCATTCTCCCCTACTCTTAAGCATGGAATAAGGTCAAGCATTGAATTGTGGGAGATTTCCCTAGTCCCTACCTACATCCATATATTTTATCCTGGTACCCAATAGTATCTCAAATAGGGTTTGATCTATAATCATAGTACTCTATCACCAAAAGGTGTAATTCCATTCAATTAGTGAATATATAAAAATAATAGTGTGTATGAAGTAATATAATATTTAAATAAGTGGCATATGTAAACAACCCATAAATATCTAGGTTCCCATGGACACATGTACTCTGCTATGTGGTTTATCCTTAGACAGAATATCTCTAAATAAACATTTAGTCAGGTATCAATTTATAATCAAGTTCATTTAATAAATAAATCTCATGACCTGGCACGTCGCCCAGCATCCCCCATAAGGATGTGATCAAGAGTTTTCTAACAAGTACATCATTATATTATAAGTCTGTGACTAAATCCAAGCTTGTGCTTCTTCTTGGAAGACACATCATATAAATCATTTCATTAGTTAATCAATTAAGAACATGATCGCATCCCTGGCCTTCCTTATTTTGAATCTAAGTATAGCTCTTGGAATAACATGAACCAAAACCTTACTAGCCAATCTGTGGCATACCAAATAGAAATCCTAGTATCACTCTCAGTGAGGTATAACATCATCTCTTATTCGGTTCATCCTTAAAGGTCCTCTAAGGGAGACCAAGTTTTACCCATGGTGTATTTAATCAACAACCATCTAAATAGATCCTCGGAAAACCATAATAAGTCCTTGTATCACTCGGGCATACAGTGAATCATCCTAATGAGTCCATCCTTGGAAGTCCATATAAATATTCCAAGTGTCATTTGGGTGTATATAAAGCCATTATTCAAATGAGTATGTTTAAGGAATTCGTATATGAACCCATGTTTATCCCATTGATTATAGGAATTCAATTAATATCATCTAACTATGTCAAGATTATCACCAAGATTATTTCATTTAAACTTCACCTTATAATGTGGATCAAGTCAGGTTCTATGCTTATAAGGCTTAGCCTCTTAATTGTATCATATGGGAATATCAAAATATGAATAAACTTATGCTTAGGAAATCAATCACAAGTTCATATCCTAGGTACATGGTATTCCATTACATTACATTAATCAATTAAAATTAACATTTATAATTAATCATCTAAAATCCCATGGATAGGGGGAAAAGGAACACCAAAAGGTATTCAAGATTAAAATTCACCATAGTGGTCCAATTAATTAATAAACACACATTAGGGGTGGTTACAATTCAAGGATCTTCTCCTTTGATGATTTTACAATGTACTCAATAATTACATAGGTCATACCTATTCATTTTAAATAAGGATTAAATTCCATTTCAAAGCTAAAGCTCAGAAAATTAGTTGTGCAGAATAATAATATATATATATATATATATATACACGTTGAATTTTAGGGAAAAGAACTAGACCACCTACCGCAGGTCCGTAATAGATTTCGCATCAAGTATAAACTTCATATATATATTATATTTAGAGAAAAATGAATGACATATGAAAACCATGAAAATAGGGAATATTATATTTCATCTTAATAGCATATCTAATACCAAGACAAACAAAGAACAACAAAAAATTAATTTATTACTCACTGATAAAGAACTAACAAGATGAATGACTCTTGAATAAAATATTATATGGATAATTGGTGGAAAATACTACCTATTAGCATCAAGAGGAGATCCAAATTCCCAAGACTATCAAACGTGAGAGAAATTAAAATTATTTTTGGAGTTATAAAATCATTATGGATAGTATTTTAATTTAATCCAAATTACTGGGATGTATGGTTGGCCAAAAATTATTTCAACTGTGTGTTGACTGCTATAAGTAAGGGAACCTCTCATGATTTCCTTGCACGGTTTGACTAGCCGTGTGCAAACCATGTCTCGTACAACTATCAAAAATTATAGAGGCCAAAAAATGATCATTCACATACTTCCACATGGTTTTTCAAACCATGTAGGTTCCTCAAGTGAAATTTCTAGCCTCATATGGTTAGTATTAATTGTTTGGTCCGCACCATATGGATTCTACTATCTCGTAGCTTGTCCTTTTCTTCCAAAAATATAGGCTCTGGGCTTTTACAAAGCCTCAGACACCCCCAAAACACATGTGACCATAAATCTTAATCTCATTAGGCCATATTTAATCATCAAAACTAACCACTTTTGTAAATAAAAAGATTATATGCCTCAATAATGAACTTGTTTCTTACATACTTTCCCCCTTAAAGTAATTCATCCCCAATTTAACCTTAAAAGGGTGGTGAACCTTCATATGTGATCAAATCTGGCCATTGAGTTCTCACATCGATATTCGACTCCTAGGTCTCATTCGATACATGGTCGTGCTTCTATAGGACCTATACTAAAGGAACTGAATATCCTCAGTAAACCTTCATGTTATGATCCACAATATGAATAATTTTCTCCTCAAAGGATGAATCTACCTATAAGTCAATATCATCAGCTTGAAAATCATGAGATGGGTCTGAATGATAAAAGCACTATTGTGATACATGGAATATTTTGTGCATAGATTGATTCCTCGGAGGTAAATGCCACTGATATGATACCAGCATGACTCTCTCCAAAATCTCAAGTGGTCAAATATATCATGGTGAAAGCTAATTGTTCCTCTTGATCCATTTGTGACCCAACCTCCATGAGACACATATTAAGACTTGATCCCTAACCTCGAACTCTAGAGGAATTCTATGACGACCAGTTTAATATTATTGTCAATATTGTGCATTAGTCACCTACTTCCAAATAAACTAAACCTAATATGTAGTCTCTAATATGATATAAGGTCTAAGAATAGATGAATATCCTATATATAACCAATATATGGTGATCATCATGAACTATAGTAAAAAGCCTTATAAGGAACAATCAATATTGTAGTCTGAAAGCTATTATTATAGGAAATTAAACTAGTGGTATATGCCTCCAAAAGATCCCCCAAAATCAAGTAAACATTCCCACAACATATCCTCAAGAATATTTATTGTATACTCTGACTGGACATCGGTCAAAGGGTGGTATGTTGTTCTCAGAATCACCTGTGCACCATTTTCCCTCTACAAGCCTTCCTAGAATTATGATTCAGACTGGTAGTGCCTATCTTAAATGAATTTATGAGGGACCTTGTGAAGTCATAATATCCAATTAATATACAACATCCTAATCAAATATACTAAAAATGTCTACTTGAAATGTAGTAACTGAGGAATTTTTTTGAGCCTATCAACAACAACCTAACTGACATCATTACCTCGAGGCATCCTCTATAATTATAAGGACCGGACCATAATTATATTTCATAATCCTGAATTTATTCAAGAAATAACTTCCATTAACATTGAGTATCATTTCAGTTTTCTATCTTTAGAGAGTTGCGACATAATACAATCATAACATTACAGATTAATATAGTGTGCATACCATAAAAAACATTCATTTCATCCAAAATATATAACTTTTCAAATAAAAAATGATTTCTTTAATAGTTCTCAAAATATTAAACTTCACTTACTACTTTTTATTAAACATCTTTATAACCTAGGAAAATCATTTATAAACATGGGATTAGCGCAAAATCTCAGTAAGGGATATAAAAAGAAGGAAAGAACACATTAGTTCATGAATATTTGTAACATATGAAATCATTTTCAAAAGACATACTTATCACCAGTATATATACTTACTTTGTGAAACATGATATATCTAAAATATTCCTACAATAAATGAGAACATAAGTAGAACCATAATTTTTTTTAAAGGGTGGGGTTAAAGCCTCAATTTATAATTTAAATCAAAGACCTCTTTAGACTGGGTAGAGGGTGACCCATTACATAGCCTGAAGGCCCAAGTCCAAGTGGCATGCATAAAAGGCTTGAAAGCCCATATTTTGGCCCAAAGGACCCCTCAGTGAAGAGTACTACTACAGTACCCACACTGCTACAGTTCCTGCTATAGTACCACCATCGCTATAGTGTCGCCACTGCTACAGTACTTCCTACAATGCTGCTACAGTACCCCAGAAATTTTATCTAGTCCGGATTTGATCCTAGGTCATTTGGATATCAAGAAAGAGCCTATACAACTAGGGTCATTACTTACATAATATTGTAACCCACTCACCTACCTTATAATTTATAACTCTCACGGCTACCTTACAATTTATGTAACCATCACAGTTACACTTAGAGTAACCATACGGTTGACCTCCAACTTACACATACCAAATGCATTTGGGGGAAATATAGGTACCGCCCTTTATCACAAAAAAAATTCCCAAGATCCAGAACAAAATCATAAAAAATGAATAATTTCCTAAAAACATTGCCTTTGGAATTAAAAAAAACAGAATTTTAAAAGAGGATTTTAAAAGAAAAGCCCCTTACATAAATCATATATTGAAGTGAGAATTAATAGAGTAGATAAAATATGTATAAACAATATAAATAGAAATAATTCAAAATAATATAGACAAACCCCATCACACAAACAATTTTCATACCACATAAATAATTAAGTAGAAGGTTAACCCAAAGAATGGAAATCGGGTTAAGAATTCCCTTACCTCGGGTTTGTCTTACTTACAACTCCTTTAAAACTCATGTATAATGGATAAAAAAAATTTATTTATATCTTAAAGAATCACATTAATATTTATAATACTTTATATGATAATTTCATTACATCATTTCACCATATAATATTTTGTATTTTGTTCCTTGCATTGTTTTGGGTGTGTTCTTTGCGTGTTTTCCATGATCGGTTCATAAGGGGTGTTCTTGTCGGTTTAGAGTGAAACTCCAGAATTGGAATGGAGTGGTATTTAAATATTTCTAGAACCATAAATTATACCATTTATCATTTTTAGTTCTATCATGAGAATAATTCATGAGTTAAAACATTAATGATGTTTGTTTAGATCATTTTAGTGGTTCTTTGATAATAACAACCTCATTTTGTTTAATAAATTAAAACCATGTGTAAAAAAGAATTACATGACCATAGATGAGACATAATACATATATTATAACCTTTTTTAACCATAAAAATGGTATCATGACCATAATTTAAGGAATTAAATCAAATTAAAATCACATCATCCACGATGTCGGTAATTCTACACAACACGGGAAATGTTTTTTTATTCCTTGAATATGTGGGAGAGGAGAAGAAATATAATGGTGAGTATTCCATAAAAATGATGAAATCTTGAATATGTAAGTTAATAGATCATTCAAAATTCATGGATAATGTATGGTGAGTAAAGAAAAAGAAAATAAAGGAATCTTGAAATAAAATAGAATTTGAGAAATCTCTTCGAAAATTCGGCAGCCTAACGGCATCGCTTAAAATTTCATAAAATATTTTGATGAGAAAAAAGGTGGCCTCTATTCATAATTACATAATAAGGTCCATAATGGGGGATATTGAATGAAATATCCCAACATAATCCAAAGGAAATTAAAAATAATAACATATAATGAATGAAAATAAAGAAAACAAAAGAGGATGTTCATCTCTTGATCTATTCTCTTTGAGATCCTTCTTAAGGCCTTTGTTTTCGGCCATTTGGTGTGGCCAGAAGCTCTAAGACGTGGAGATGAACCTTGGGAGGAGTATTGGGGAGAAATTAGGTAAGTAGCATGGATTTAGAGGTGTGGGAGAAAGAGGAAATTTTGTATTCTAGTTGAACTACTATGGGATCAAAACATGAGTAGAGTCTGGAACATACTCCCTCAACATTGAAATATGAAAAACATTATGTACCTGGGAAAAACTTGGAGGCAAAGTTACTCGGTATGCAACTGGTCCAACTTTCTCCAGAATTTCAAAATGACCGATTAACCACATACTTAGCTTCCCTTTCTTACCAAAATGCATCACACTTTTCCAAGGTGATATTTTAAGGAAAATATAGTCACCTAACTTGAGAGATAAGTATTTCCTTCTATTATCTACATAACTTTTCTGCCTTTTCTGATCTATTCTCATGTACTGATAGATCATCTTTACTTTCTCAGCCACTTCCTCTACTAATTTTGTCCCCAAAAACTATCTTTAACCAACTTCATCCCAAAACGTTAGAGTCCGACATTGCTTCCCATACAAAGCCTCAAAAGGTTCCATCTGTATACTAGAATGAAAACTAATATTATAAGAAAACTCAACTAAAGAGAGATGTTGATCCCAAATTACCTGATAGTCCATTAAATAAGCTCAAATCATATCCTCCAAAGTTTTAATTATTCGTTCTAACTTCACCTCTAATTGAGGATGAAAAGTTGTACTGAAATTTATCTTTGTGCCCAACAACTTCAGAAATCCCTTCTAAAAGTTAGAACGGAACCTGGAATCCCATTCAAATATACTGGAAAGAGGAACTTCATGTAACCTAACAATCTATTTGATGTACAGTCAAGAAATCTCAAGAAGTCTTTGGTAGTCCCACCATGAATTCCATGGATACATTCTCCCATTTCCACTCTCGTACTGGATAAGGTTGAAGCATCCCCTTCGGTAACCGCCTCTCTACTTTAACCAGTTGATAAGTCAAATATTTCACAGTAAATTCTAAAATATCCCTTTTCATTCTATCCCATCAGTAATAATCTCGGAGATCCCTTTACATCTTAGTACATCCAAGATAAACTAAAATTGGAGAACAATGAGCTTCACACAATAAATATTTCTTCAACTGGGAATCAGAAGGCATGCACAACCTTTTAAAAAATCTTAAAACAGAATATTTATCAAGGTTAAATTTTGGAAGCCTACCCATTTTAACCAATTATACCTTTTTGTAGCACAAGGTCTTCCTTTTGCGCTTTCTTAATTCTATCTGATAACGATAAATTCACTATAACCTGAAACAAAACTGATGCCTTCCCTGCACCAATAACTTCTAATCCAAAATTATTCAAATCATTAATCAAGGGATCATGTTCCAAACGTAACATGGTTAATGATGCCTGTAGTTTTTGATTCAGGGCATCTGCCACTTTGTTAGATTTTTATGGATGGTAATTTATCATGTAATCATAATCCTTTATCAGTTCAAGCCATATTCTCTACGTCATGTTTAATTCCATCTGAGTGAATATGTACTTCAGACTTCTATGGTCAGTATATATTTGACATTTGGCTTCGTATAAATGATGCATCCAAATTTTTAAAGAAAAAAACCACAGCTGACAATTCCAAATCATGTGTGCGATAATTTAACTCATGTGGTTTTATTTGTCTTAAACCATAAGTAATTACTTGATCATTCTGCATCATAACCCAACCAAGTCCCTTCAACGAAGAATAATTATAGATGAAAAAACTCACCATTTTGGGAAGTTAAGGACAAAACCAGAGCATTCACCAATCTATTCCTTAGTTCTTGAAAACAAACATCACATTCTTCTGTCCAAATAAATTTAATCCCATTTCGTGTTAACATAATTATTAGGCTAGATATTTGTGCAATGTTCTTCACAAAATATTAGTAATAACCAGCTGATCCAAGAAAACTACGAATATCTATAACATTTGTGTGTATTTTCCATTCATCAACCACTCTTGTTTTGGAAGGATAAATTATTAATCCATCTTTATTCATAATGTTACCAATAAAAGAAATTTTTTGCAATCAAATATCACACTTTCAGAATCTTCCATAAAGTTTATTTTCCTTTAATGTTTGTAAAACAACCCAGAGATGTTTTCCACGATCCTATTTATTCATAGAGGATACAAGAATGTCATCAATAAACACAACTAGAAACTTATCCAAGAACTAATGAAATATTATATTCATAATATTCATGAATACATTAGGTGCATTAGTTTATCCAAATGGCATAACAAAAAAAATCATAATGCCCATATCTAGTATAAAAGGCTGTTTTCATGATGTCATCATTCTTTACCTTCAGCTGGTGGTATCCGGTTCTCAATTATATCTTGGAAAAGTACTGAGCTCCTAGGAACTTATCAAACAAGTCATCTATGTGAGGAAAATGAAAAAATTTTTAACAGTGATTTTATTAAAAGCTTTATAATCAATGCAAAGTCTCATGGAACCATATTTCTTTTTAACGAACAAAATATGACCACCCCATTGTGAAGTGCTAGGATGAATGAAGCATTTATCAAGAAAATCTTGCAACCGATTTTTCAACTCAATAAGTTCCATTTGAGCCATTTGATATGGGGGTTTCAAAATTGTCTTAGCATCATAAACTAAGTCAATTTTGAATTTGACTTCCCGATAAGGTATGACACCAAGTAACTCATCATTAAAAACATCAACATATTCATTTACCCCTAGAGTATCATTAATCTAAACAGTTCCCATATTTTTTACAATATGAGCAAGATAACTTTCATTTCCATCTTTCAAAAATTTCTCAGCTTCCTGATATGTTATCAATTGTGTGGGTTCTTTCTTGTATACAAACTGAAACTCTTTTTGAAAAACAACTTCTTTAGCTCAAAAATCAATCTTAGTATGATAAACTGAAAGACAATCCATTCCTAGAATAACATCAAACTTGAATAAGGGCTAAACAACAAGGTTTATAGGTAAATTATTTCCACATACAATAATAGAAAGATTATTATAATTCCTATTTACTATAATATTTCCCTTAGTGTTTTAACAAAAAGTTTTGAACTCATTTGTTATGGTGATATTTCTAATTTATCTGAAAATTTATCAGAAATGAAGGAATGTGGAGACCCTGTATCGAACAAAACTTTAGAAAAAACTGAGTAAACAAACAAATTACCTGATAAAACTTCATTGGATTTCTCAAAGTCTATTGAATTGGTCGCAAAGGATCTCACTACACCTTTTTTGTAGTATGGATTCTTTACATCATTCGGATCTCTCTTTGGGTAGGAATTTTCATAATGACCCATCTCTCCACATTTAAAAAACTTTATAGTTTTCTTATCAGGATTAGGCTTTAGATCATTTTCATTACAATCTCGGTCCATATGTCCAATCATACCACATAAAAACACTTCTGAGTTTTAGTAAGACATTCCCCAGGGATCTTCTTTCCACACTTTTCAAAAATTGGAAACTAGATTTTCTTACCATCAGATTTCTTTGAATGATTCTTACCCATATATTACCATCTAGAACTCTTCTTCTCCTTATTTTCAAAGTGTATATGATCATTATCAAACTCCATCTATACCCTCTCAGAACATCAGACAATTTTCTCATAAATTTTTAATTTACAAGAGGCATACACCCATCAATACCTTGGCTTCAATCCTGAGTAAAAGTGGTTGATTTTACTATCAAGATCCAGAATATGATTTGGAGAATACCTCACCAGTCGGGTGAAGTTCTCTTTATACACAGCCACTAATTCTTCCTCATTTTTCTCCAATTCAAAAAATTGCTTCTCCATCCTAAGTCACACCACCTTAGGAAAATATTTTTCAAGGAAAAACTTTTGAATTCATCCCACTCTAAGACATAAATATCCTCTCTATACCGGATATTCTTTACCATTTACCACCACTGATCATCTTCACCTTTAAAAAGATAAATGGAAAGACTTACCTTTTGATTATCTGAATATCCCATAACATCAAATATCTTTTCAAGTTCTTTAATCCATCCTTTATCTACTACTGGGTTAGAATAACCATTTAAAGCAGGCAGGTGTTGTCTCATAAAATGTTCAAATATTTTCATGATCTATTTTGGTACCTCTGGTTATTCTCTTGCATGGATTCCACCAACATTTATTTCCTATTTTAGTTGATCCATTACTGTCACAAACTGCTCGGTTCCAATCCTAACCATTCTTGTTGCAGACTCGAGAGGATGTTATTTTGTTAGTGCCTCTCCTATTTAGCTTCCCTATTTCTTCTGTGGAAAACCATTCTGAACAAACATATCATAATCAAAAAACATGGTACTCTTTAAATTATATATCATTTAAAATTAACCATAGAATAAAAACATATATGGTATTATATTAACATCATCCTAATGCTAAAATTTATCTAAACCATCCTTTGATACCTACTATAGGGACCATCCATTAATTACATTTCATAATATTGAATTTAGTTGAGAATAACTTCCCTTAACATTGAAAATCTATTAAAGTTTAGATCTTTAGATTATTTCAACATAATACAATCATAACATTTCACATTAATACAGTGTGGAAACCATAAAAACAACATTCATTTCTTCTAAAATATAAAACATTTCAAATAAAACATGATTTCTTTGACAGTTCTTCAAAAATTTAACTCGACTTAATTATTTTTCTTACACATCCTTATAACCTATGAAAATAATTTAAAAAATTGGGATGAGCACAAAATCTTAGTAAAGGATATAAAAATACGGAAAGAACACATTAGTCCATGAATAATTGTAACATATGAAATCATTTTCAAAATACATACTTATCACCTGTATATATATACTTTCTTTTTGAAACATGAGATTTACACAAGATTCACACAATACATAAGAACATAATTAGAACCATAAGGTTATCTTGGGGTATTACTTGAATAATCTTGTAACCCTCTCTGCTACCCTTAATTTGTAACCCTCACAACTACCTTACAATTTGTGTAACCATCGCAGTTACTATTGGATTAACCATACGACCAACCTCCAACTTACACATACCCAATGAATTGGAGAGAAATATAGGTCCCATAATTTAGCATAAAAAATTCCCAAGAACCATAACATAATCATACAATATTAATAATTTCATAAAAACATTGCCTTTGAAATTTGGAAAACTTAATTTTAAAAGAATATTTTAAAAGAAAAGCCCCTTCCTAAATCATATAATTGAAACGAGACCTAATAGTGTGGATAGAATATGTATATACACTCTAAATAGACAAAATTAAAAATAATATAAATAAAACCCATGACATAAAAAATTTTAATACCACATAAATAATGAATTAGAAGTCTAACCCAAAGAATGGAAATCAGGTTAAGAATTCCCTTACCTAGGGTTTTTCTTACTTGTAGCTCATTTACACATCTTGTATAATGGTTAAAAGAGTGTTATTAATATCTTATAGAGTCATATTCATATTTATAATACCTTATATGATCAATTCATTATATCATATCACCCTTTAATTTTCAGTATTTTGTTCCCTGCATTGTTTTGGGTATGTTCTTTACATGTCTTCCATGATCGGTTCTTGATGGATGTTCTTGTCGATTGGGAGTGAATCTAAAAAATTGGAATGGAGTGGTATTTAAACACTTACAGAACCATAAATTATACAATTTATCGTTTTGAGTTCTTTCATGGGGATAATTCATGAGTTAAAACATTAATGATGTTCATTAAGATCATTTTAGGGGTTCTTTGATAATGACGACCTCATTTTGTATTATAAATTAAAACCATGTGTAAAAAAGAATGATAGAACCATGGATGAGAAATAACACATATATTATAACATGGTTCAACCATAAAAATTGTTTTATGACTAGTATTTAAGGAATTAAATCAAATTGAAATCACATTGTCCACAATGTCGGTAATTCAACACATCACGGACAATGTTTCTTTATTCCTTGAATATGTTGGAGAGAAGAAATATTATTGTGATTATTCCATAAAAATGATGAAATAAAGAATATCTAATATACTGGATCATTCATTCATATTGGATAAGGTAAGGTGATGAGATAAAAATAAAATAATGGTATCTTGAAGTAAAAGAAATTTTGAGAAATCCTTTATGAAAATTCGGCAGCCTAACGATGTCGCTTAAAATTTCATAAAATATTTGGATGATTAAAAAGGGGTATATGATAATTATTAAATAATATGGGAATTAAGGGAGTATATGGAATAAAATATCCCAATATAATCCAAATAAAATTAAAAATAATAACCTAAAATGAAAGAAATGTAAGAAAACAAAAGACGATGTTTACCTCTTGATCTCTTCTCCTTGAGATCCTTCTTAAGGCCTTTGGTTTTGGCCTCTTAGTGAGACCAGAAGCTCTATGACCTGGGTAAGAACCTTGGGAGGAGTATTGGGCAGAACATAGGTAAGGATCAAGGGTTGAGAGGTGTGGTAGGAAGAGGGTAATGAGGGTGTTATTTATAGTGGAGGAGAGGAGTTATTTTTCATTATTGTAATCATTATTATAAAATTTTTGATCAAGACTATGAATAGTATTAATTAATGTGACCCCATATAGTAATAATGGAATTTGAGTTCTAACCAAGTGGTCTTACATCACTTATTATGTCATAAATAGTGTATTTTACTGATAATTTGAATATACGGTATTTTTCTATATTTCACTATTCAACAAAAATTCCAGAATTTCATAAAAATACCAAAAATTCACCCTAAACATTTTTTGACATGTAGAATTCAAAAATGAACTCCATTTTTTTAAATTAATTTTCTAAATATTATTAATTTAATTTTTAAATAAAATCGTACTTAATTCAAAAATTAACAATTTTAATTCTATAACTCCTTCTATATCACATTGATAAATTAACGAAGATGTCATTATCTTAAAGCCTTAAGAAAATGAAATAATGATAAAATTTACTATTCAATATGGACATATTACTATTTATAAGGGTGTGTTACTGTTCACTAAAAACACAAGTTGGTTCCATCAGACTCCAAATAACTTACTGAACATAACTCTAGATGATCGTTTTTTTAAATTCAAAACATAGAAGTGGAATAATTATTCTTTAAGGGTAGTTGTAAATATATACTTAATAATATTTCATGAATTTCAAATTATTTTTAAAACCATGGGGTGTTACAATAATCATATCTTGAATTCCATCATTAAGTCAACCCATTTTTCATCTAGAATGGACAGCTACTATAAAAGTTCATCTGGTCACTGTTGTTCCTCCTTCAACTACTAAAAGGTGGAACACCTTATGAAAAAGTTAGATAAATCTCTTTTTATACCTATCCACCAGTATTAGAAATGTAAATCTTCATACATCATGGTGATGCTAGGATGCACTTCCCAAGATGTATAATGAACGTCTTGTTTCAGTTACTCCCACATGTCCACTGAACCCCATACGCAACCATGTATATGGAGAACATCATCCTTGCCTATGGTCAAACAAGGATGAGGGTCCTCACCTGCCACACTCTCTCGTAGGACTAGGCCCTCAGAATCTGATATATGCCTTATCTTTACTCTATCTAAAAGGGTAGAGGTCACAGCTAAGGATATAATAAAATTCATCCTCAGACTTTCATATACCTCAAAGTGAATTTTAGATAAAAAACTCGTAATCTTCCACTCTCTATTGACATGATAAACTACCTATATCTGAGTCCTTATGCTCAGTGCATAAACCAACCAATTGTCGTTACAAGGCATATAGGTAAGATCAATGTCAAAATACTGTATCTACTCAAACAACATTCGCTGACTCATATTTATGTCACACTATGTAAAAATGTATTTGAGGATTTTTTTTGTCCATGTACACAACAAAATTCTCTCCCAATAAATATTGTCTCCAATATTTCAAATCATGTACAACTTTAGATAGCTTGAGATCATATGTTAGGTAGTTCCTCTAGTGTGGCCTCCATTACTGAAACCTATATGATATGAGTCTATTCCCTTACATAAGAACTTCACCCATAATGATACCAGATGTTTCCCAGTAAAAAGTGTAACATTTTACTGGATCTGGAAGAATCAATATCAGTGCTAACATAAATCCCCATTTCAGCTCTTGAAATGTTGCCTCGTAGGTATCTGGCCTGAGAAACTTCACACCCTTCTTATCCAATCTCATGAATATAACTATTAGGTGTGAGAAGTCATGTAATAAATTCTTATAACATCCAACCATCCCTAGGAAACTCAGTATCTCAAAGATGTTCTTAGGATCCTCATAGAAAACTACAGCTCTCATCATCTCTAGTCCAACTAATACTCTTTTCTCAAAGATAATTCAACCTAATAAGTTAATATGATCCATCAAGAAGTTTACCTTTTTTATATTAGAATATAACTAATTTTCTCTTAGTATATCCAATATGATATCAAAAATTTTGTAATGGTCATATCGAGTGTGAGAATACTCCAAGATACCATCAATGAATACCATGAAAAAAAATCTAGATAAGTGTTAAAAACTCATTTACTAGTGCTATGAAAACTTCTTGTGCATTCTTTAGACCAAAAGAAATGAAAATATACTCATATAGATCATACCTACTACAAAATGGTGTGTGAGATATGTTTAATGGTCTAACAGGAACCTCATTATAACCCGATATCAAGTTAATATTTGAGAAAACCTGAGCTCCTAGGAGGTGGTCGAATAGACCATCAATCTATGGTAGAGGATACTGGTTCTTAACCATCAGTTGGATAAATGTTTGGTAATCTACACATATCTTGGGGGTTTCATCCACATTTATCAAAAAAATGATTGGTGAAGATCATGAATAAGTACTGGGTCAGATATACACCTTTGCCTCTAAATCCTCTAGTTACCTCTTGATCTCCTGAATCTTAGTAGTATCCATCCTATATGGAGAAATTAATAATGGTGTAGATCCTCGTACTAGCTTGATAGATAAATCTACCCCTCTCACTAGAGTTAATCCTAAAATGTCGTCTTGGATAACGTCCCTAAAATGATATACCATTAGAGGTGAATCTACCTGATGTGTTCCCTAATATTCTAGATATAACCCCATAATCATTACTTTTATCCCACCCATCTGATTATTCTTAGGTCCAAATCAACTCACATGGACATCCCATTCACCCTTGTCAATACACTATCCACCCTCTATGATTTGGTGGTCACCCTCCGATGATTTAACTCAATGAAAGTATAAAAGGGAACCAAACCATCCACCCTAAGAATGATTTCAAAACCCATAATCTTGACAATAAATATGTCCCATATGAAATGAAACCTAGTAATCTCAATGGGTACTCCCTAAACTATTGTACTTCCTCTGTTCGAATATATAAAAGAGTGTCAACCATCATAACACCATAAAAAAATTAAACACTAATTCCAAGGCTCCTCATAACAATAAAAGATATAAGGCTATGATATTCCCATATATCAAAAATAGAATATGGTAAAGTAGAGGCTACTAGAATAGTACCACTCATAGTATAAGATTTGGGATTCTACTACGCATGTGTTGGTTTCACTATGTATATATGGCCTGAATCGCTACCCTATGATACATCCAGGATACCCTAGGTAGATCCACTCTATTTTTTTTTGAATAATTGGGTTTTGAATACCATGTCCATGACCAATGTCTCATCCTAATCATCCAGTTGTACTCCAACTCTATTCCTCATGATATGATATTGACCCAACTCCTACAGTTGGAGTCGGTGTAGACCCTCTATCACTTGATTTCAAAGGAAATTTTTTGAAAATAGGTTGTAGATAACCCATATTTTTTCATATAATTGGCACTCAATTGGGTATCTCATGAACTGATGCCACATATGTACTACTCTATCGCACTTGTGGAACCTCACCTGGCTATTGAGTAGTTTTTATGGCTACTAATTTCACTCTGTGGAAGCTACATATGATGATTCTAACTTCTAGATGATGTAGTGAAATACCTAGGTGTCTAATTGGCCTCTCTCACACCCCCAACCTTACTCAGTTTATGCTATGTGATAATTTTTTGATTTACTATTCAAGAAATAGAACTCAAACTAAAGACATTAACCTATGATCATATATCATACCTAATACCATCCTTGAATTGTCTAGCTTTAGATAACTCTCCACCCATTAGAATAGGTGTGAAGCACTGGATCACTGTAAAACAGGTTGAATAATCAATGATTAATAACATGACAAGCTCCTAGAGTATGAACTTTTGGGATCTATCAGCCCTCAATTTCTCATGATAGAAGTAATCATAGAAGTGCATAGGAAAATCTCGCTAATAAATTTCTTAATAATGATCTATATGTGTAATGATATATAAACATCTCTTATAATAATCCCTCATTATATAAGTAGTGAGATTTACCATCCTCTAAAGAGGTTTCTTGAGATTCTTAAAGATTGATAGAGTGACTTCTATCCATGAATCTACAACCTATGGTATTCCTTATCTCGAAAAAGTGGGTGGATTTTTCTACTGGAACACATGAATGAGTTCAACCATAGACGAGGCAGGCTGCAGTGCTACCTTGAATGTCTACATGAAGTAGACAACCCCCCTATAGAATTGTGCCTTAGAACCTATGGTTGGTAAAACATTTTATTGTCGCAACTAGAGCTATAAAAGGATTCACCGGTTTCCCATGCCCAACACCTCTATAGTGTGTTCGTTTCCACCCTCCTAAAATATGACTGCATGTTATTGTGGTTTCATGTCTCTACAATTCCAAACACACACCTCTAAAAATAATTTTATAATAATTTGCAGCTGAATGATAATATATGAAAATAGGATAGGTACAAGACTACCTATATAATAATCACACCCATATTCATGCTTTATAAGTTAGGTCTTGGAAATATACAGATCATACAAAATTATGATATTCTACATACTTCCCACTACTAAGGTTGGGTCCAGGACAAGTTCTCTATTATATACAATTTTAGTTTCCTTTTAATTCCCATATTCTTTCCCACTTCATTTTCATTATAGAAAAAATAATTTTTAAATGGTGTAACCAAGTAGTTCACCAAATTTTGATCCATAAGGGTTCATACTCCTCATAAACCAAAATATAATGTCCACCTAATCCACATCATAACATGTTTCATTCTATGAAAATCATTATCAATGACTCAATGTTCCACAATTGGTTACATAGAGCGTCATTTGCAACCTTATCAAGAAAACATATCTTATGTTGCGATAGTCACTCTAAGTACCATCCTGGTTTTCTCAATACATTTCAAAAAATATCTATCAAAATAATTTGAAATCAAAAAATTCATCTTATATTTCATGGCATAATGCATAGAATTGTAATTCTAGCATGTGCCTAAATGATTCATGAGATGGTATACCCTCATCTAATAAGGATGAAATAAAATTGAACCAAAAATTATATTAATAATAACATCACAATTCAAGTTCATCACCCAATGGTAGAATCAAATCAAATGTAATAGTCAAAATTCAGAAAACAACAATTTCCATTCATTAAAATTTGCCTTTTTCTGGTACGTGAGTTTTCTATGACCAGGACAATATCATTACCAAATTATAAATCATTTATATCTATGTCTATTTTTAAAAAATATTAAACCAGAAGATAAAAAGTTTTCTGATACCACTTTGTAACATCCTAGTCATAGATACCACTAAATAGTGCTCGATCCTGGTTAGCCAAATAGTCTCAAGAACAACTCTGCAAATGCCAGAGTCTGATGACTATCAGTGATGGACTAGGGTGTGTCTATGGGGACTATTCCCTCATCAAAAGATTGTATGAAACCAAATATAAAATAAAATATAAGTGTGGACTAATTAAATTAATAAGACAATAGAAAATATACAAGATAGATATAAATAAAAAAACTATAAGGAATCTCATATACAACGTGATGGTCAAACATGTAATGTAATGTGTCTACAAAGTAGCTCAATATGGTATCCATACTACTTTACAAAACATGTAAAAAAAATATAAAAAAAATAAATATGTGTTGTCTCTAGATAGCATCATGAGCCTCCACTCAGTCCCATGCTCCCTTTCTCTTAATCTAAGAAAAACTCCATATATCAAACTATCGGAGCATACCCCAATCCCTACCTACATCGATATAGTTTTTCTGGGTACCCAATGGAGAATCAAATAGGGTGTGGGATACAATCCCAGTAGGCTATCACCCAATGTTCTAATGTAATCTAGTTAGTGAATATATAATAACAACTTTGTGTAGGTAGTTATATAATATATATTGAACTATGGTTTGTAAAAACCCCATAAATATCCTAGTTCCCATGGACTCCCATCCTCCGCTACCTACTTTGGCCTTATCCAAAATATATCTGAATAAATACCCATAAATCTATCAATTTATAATAATTTTTATTTTATTAATAAGTCGCATGACCTTGTGTGTATCCCACTATCTTTTGTTCAGATGTGATCAAGAGTTTCCAAACTAGGCCATCATTAAAGTATAAGTCCCTGTCCAAATCCAAGATTTTTCATTGGCTTGGAAGACAAATCATATAAATCATTTAATTAATTAATAAATTAAGAACCTCAGACCAACTTTATCATTCTTTATTTATAATCCAGGTATCTCTCTAGGAATAACATGAACCCACACTTTACAAGCTCATCCTAGTCTTTACTCATGGGAATCCGGGTATCGCTCAGGGTGAGGTATAATATCATCACTCATTGAATCTGTCCTTGGTGTTCTAATAAGGGATACCAAGTGTCACACATGGTATATTTAATCAACTACCCTCTTATTTAGTCCATGAAGAACCATAAGGAGTCCAAGTTTCACTCAAGAGTATAGTGAATCATCCCACTAATTTCTTCATTAGAAGTCCATATAAGGATTCCAAGTGTCACTAGGGTGTATAACAAGGCAGTATCCAAAGGATTTTGTCCATGGAATTCATATATAAACCTTTTTTTCAAACAGTGAATATAAGCATTCAATTAATATCATTTAACTATGTCATGTTCATCACTAAGATTGTTTCATTTAAATCACACCTCAGAAGCCTGCTCAAAGAAACGGCTAATCTTAGAAGGTTTATCCTCTTAATTTTCTCACATGGGCATATAAATATAAGAAATAACTCATTCTTAATCAATCAATCACAAGATCATATCCTAGGTACATGGATTTACATTCCCTTACATTAATCAGTTTATATTTCCATTTAAAATTCAGGGAAAGGTGGAAACAACACACCAAAAGGTATTTGAGTTCAAAATCCACCCATTGATATATAATTAATTAATAAAAACACCCAATGAAATGTCACAATTCAAGTTTCATGACCCTTAATCATTTAACAATGGTCTCATTAATTACATAGATCATACCTATTGATTTTAAACATGGATTAGATTCTATTTCAAAGGTGATGCTTAGAAAATTTGGTATGTGGAAAAATAGTATATATATAACACCACTACATTGAGAGAAAATAATGATACCACCTACTGTAGGTCCATAGTAGAGTGATCATCCAGTATTATCTCTTTATTTGACTCAGATCAGGAGAAACATTATGAACAAATGAAAACCCCAAAAGTATGGAATATTAGCTTACACCTAAATAGAATATTTGATACTAAGACAAAAAAATAATGTCCAAAAAGAATTTAGAACTCACTAACATTAATCTAACAAGATTAATGACTCCTGAATTTGATCTCAGATGGATAATCGATGGAAAATACTACCTTTTGGATTTAAGATATTCTCTAAATGACTAAGACTATCAAACATGAGAGAAAGGAAAATTATGTTTGATGTTATAAACTCATTAAGGGAGATTTTTTAATTTCACCCAAATTTTTTGGGATACATGGTTTGGCCACATGGATGGCCAAACCATACACTAACCTTGTGCCTACTACTGTAAGGAGGGGAACCATTCATGGTTTTTAGGCACGATTTGACAAAGAGTGCTCAAACTATGTCTCATCCCACAATCAAATACTAAAGATGCCACTACATGAGTATGCACCAACTTCAGTATGGTTTTTAAAACCCTGTGGTCTCCTCTATCCCACTGTCCATCCTTGCACGGTTAGTGGTAACCATGGTACCTCCCCGCATGTTTTCTATTAACTGTGTGTCATGCCCTTTTCTTTTAAAAATTTGGACTTTGAGCTATGATCAAGCCCCAGGCACCCCCAAAACACCTGTAACCTCAATGGGTAATCACATTAGGCCATATATAATCATTTAAATTCAAAATTTTATTAACACAAAAAAATTATTTACCTTAATGAAAATATGGGTTCTTATAAATATCATGAGTTTTTATGTATGTGATTAGGGAGTATAGCTAATCTATTATGTGACATCTTCCACCATGAGATGTTTTCTATGTACATAGCCTTTACTCATGTTTATGTCATGATATATGATTGATTCCACATTTACTTTGTTACCATGATCTCATGATACCATGTTATTTATGTTATTCTTCTATGTGATTACTTTTTAGACTTCTCTTTTAAAATTACATTATCCCTTTGACTCACGTGTTTTGTTTCATTATCATATTTATTCCCTTACTGGGATTTTTTAGGCCACCCCATTATATTAAGTATTCCTCATCATTTCCTATGTAATATTTTGAGATAAATTGGATATAA
The DNA here is from genome assembly GCA_963277665.1 of Viscum album. Lineage (NCBI taxonomy): Eukaryota > Viridiplantae > Streptophyta > Magnoliopsida > Santalales > Viscaceae > Viscum > Viscum album. The sequence goes on from OY728126.1 coordinate 194,442,601, forward strand.
GAGTTTTTTATGGAGAATAAAATAAGGATATAATGTTTAAAGTTTCTGTTTGATGTATTATGAACCTAGTCTTACAAATACACTAAGCCTCATGATCTTTGGGGTGGTTCAGTTGGATATTTATGTTTAAAAATAATTTAATTATATTTTTTAATGACTTGTGTCTCTATAGTTGGATTTTGAGGAAGGTATAGTTATTTTTAGGGTTTATGATTATAAAACATTAATAAAAGTCATAGGTATAATACTAAATATAATAAAACATCCCTAAAAATTGTTAAAACATTGAGTGAGGGGTTTTCTAGAAAATACAACCCTATCTAGATACTACAAGTAGATGTGGCACTAAAATACTTATACCTGGGGGTAATATCCCCAAAAATGATCTATTGATATGGAATCAATCATCACGTAGTGTACAATAATGGACATTTTTTCACACTAGGTTGGACACTCCCATGGGATATTATTTTGAAATTCACAATACTCTTTATTACGCACAATGTAGGACTTGAAAAAAAATTAGGTTAGAAAACCTATTTGAAAAAAAAATCCATGTATAACCTAGATGAAAACCTAGAGATTCTTAATTGAGGATACACTTATCATTTATTAGTTATTCCTCACATGTTTATAAGTTTACCTTTTTATGTTTATTAGTTAATACATTCTCATCTTGTCTTTATTTTTTATAGTAAATGGATGGAAATAAGAGAAAACAAGCCAAGAAAAACATGATAGGTAATGTGGTGAATTCCCCAATGATAATCCTAACACTATAGGGGAAATAACTGAGACATCATGGTAGTATTGGATCAACTATCTCAAGTTAGGAGTAATAATATGAATAATTCATAACATAATCCTCCTCTTAAGAAAGACCAAGATGAATTTAAGTATTTTATGGGATAAATGAATCATACCTTTAGTAGATATTTTAATCACCCTCTCATGAAATAATGTATTAACTCAATTGAGAATATATTCTTTATCATTGAGTACTTGTGGAAAAATAATTTTATGTTGGCTGTTTATTGAATTCTCAAAGAAGCTGATCAATGATAAACACTGATCAAGAAAACAATGTCAAAAAAGGATAATGATTACATAGAATATAAATAATTTTTAAAAAATAATTTTTAATAAATATTTTCTATGAACTCTATTCTATAAAATGGATAGGGAGTTACTTGGTTAGGAATAGAATTCAGAGGAGTCTATCGAATCATATGAGGTAAAATTCACAAGGAATTCATGGTATGACCCCATATTTGACATTAAAACTGAAATTAGGGTGTAATGATTCATTAGTGGGTTATAGTTGGGTCTATATAAAGCATTATAAAATCATGCTTATGAAAACTATGAAGAGAATATTTGTTCGTCTCCCATAGTGGAGATAGAGATCAGAGACTCTCAATGGTGTCATGATACTAGAGAAAAAAGACATAAAATGGAGTTTTCTTTAGGGGTATTAATAGATAAATCCTAAAGAGGAATGAAAAACCAGCATCCCACTTCTCAAAAGTGTGGGAAGAAGAATCCTGAAAACTATTTGATGGGAATTGGGATATGTTTAAAATTTGAAAAAGAGGCAAATTGGGGTAATAATTTTGGAAGGGAAATGAATAAATCCACTAATGTGGTAGAAGAAAAGAAGGTCCAAATCAAAACTCATCATGTGGTTTAGTGTTTAAACAGTAAAAAATATGAAAATTTTAAAATATAATACCCTAATATAATGGTTTTTATATAAAATCAGTGAAAATACCATTAATTATTATAGATAAAGGAAGGATATATGTTATCCCTACTTATGTGGTGGATACTGAAAATGATTTTTTTGATAGTTATGAAAGTTATTCAATCATTAATAGAAAACGTACTTTATAATTCTGGTTCTAAATATTCATTCATATCTTCCAAGTTTAGTATAACTATTTAATCACCACCTTAAAACATGGGGGTTTATCTATATGTGACAATAAGAAATGGATAAATGCTTCTGTGCCAAGTAAATAACTCATCCACGTCAAATATTTCTAGACAGATTCTTCTACAAAATATCACCTTACATCCCTTAGTGTATTTTTATGCGATATTGGGAATATATTATTTATCATTATATAAATCCAACATCAAATGTTGAGAGAGGGATATCACTCTTCAAGTCCCAAGTCATACACTAATTCTATACAAGTTTAAATAAGAGAATGAATCTCCCATGGAATATTCTATTCAATCATGGATATTATTTCCTATTGAGAAATTGTATCTAGCACAAATGATTAATTAGATCGAGAGAATCATTATTGAAGACAAGAATATTTTGAGGGATTACACATATGTTTTCCTTGAAGAGTTTTTTGGTCTTGATAATGATCAAGAAGTTGATTTATTAATAAAAAATATATATACATGTATTTCTATATTGAATAATCCTTAAAAATTGTCATTGTTGAGTTGGAATATCTAAAGAAACATTTACATGAGAGTCTATAAAGGTATTTTATACACTCGAGTCCTTCACTACAGGGAGAACCATTCATCTTTATCAAGAAGAAGGATGGGTCAATGCACCTCTTCACTAAATATCATGAGCTCAATAAAATCATGATAAAAATATTGTATCCCCTTTCACTGATAGATGATTAGTTCGATCACCTGTGTTGGTCATGGTATTTCTCAAAGGTGGACCTTTTTTCAGGATATCACCATTTAGTAGTAATTAAAGAAGATATTCCCAAACCTTCCTTTTGAACAAAGAATGGGAAATATGAGTTCATATTTATTAATTTTATACACACTAATTCTCTAGAAATATTTATGGATATAATTAATAGATTTATTATAAATTTCCTTGACAATTTTATTGTAGTATTCATAGAAAATATTATGATTATATCCAAAAGAGAGGATGAGTATGAAGAGTATTTTAATACTATAATAAATGATTTGAGAAAGGAGAAGCTTTGATAAATTTATAGTAAATGTGAGTTTTGGATGAAACAATATCATTCATAAGGAATATTATCACCCATAAAGGGATATCTACGAATTGTTATAAAGCAAAGGAAATTGGGGGCTATCTGAGACCATCATGTACTATAGATATCCATATTTTCTTTGGGCTAGTTGGGTATTACTGCTGAATTTTTAGAAACTTCTCATGGTTCTAAAATGTGATAACCAATAAAAATTAGGAGGGATTAATGTTTTCTTGGACCAATGAATGTGAAAATAAATTTTTGAAGTTGAAATGGAGGCATATCACTACATTATTCCACATACTACCGTTAAGTGGGGAGATTTTTGTGGTATATAGTGATTTTTCAAAGAAGGTACTTGGAAATTCACTAATGCGAAATGATAATGTGATAGCATATTCCTGAACGTAGTTGAGAATCAATGAGTATAAGTATCACACACATGATCTTAAGTTGTTAATACTAATAATTGCACTGAAAATGATGTGATATTATATATATATTGAGAAGTTTGAAATATATATGAACCATAAGATCTTGAAATATATATTTTCATAGAAGAATATTCATATGTACCTATAAAGTTGGTTATACCTAATAAATAATGTGACTACTCGGTACATTACTATCATGGAAAAAGAAAACAAAGTGGTAGATTCTCTTTATAGAAAGGATATTACAATATTATCAATTATGAGAATTGATAAGGATCTAATATTATTAGACATAAAAAGGATGGACATGGGAATCAAAAATGTAATAACCCAAATTTATCATATATAGATATTTCATCTTTTAAAATTAATATTAGATACATTCCATAAATTAAACATGTGGTCCATATAGGTTTTTTTCATTGGATAATAGACACAAAATATTCTTATTTCATAAAATATATTCAACATCTCCCATAAATAACTTCCCACATAATATTATTTTATACATACCCTCTATAAAACCTTTCATCATAACTTTTTTAAATGAAATATCAGAATGGGAGATATTATATGCTCAATAAGGTTAAATAATGGATATATCAATATAACATGATCAGATGGGTTTGAGAACATGATAATAACCTTTTAAAACCATACCATACATATAATAGATCATAAAAATGGGTCATTTCATAAATCTTGGCAGTTAATAACACATAAATCATAATAAAATCAAAGGGCATAAACTATGAGAAAATAGCATTGAAATAACACAATGATTTGTGGAATACACATAAGCATAGAAAATAATTTCCTTAGTAGTCAAGGAGTATTTCCAAAACTATCATTATGGATTGGGTTCCCTTCCTAAACCATTTTACTAGTCAAGGTTCCCACTAAATACTATCATAGTAAGAAGAGTCTCTTTCTAAACTAGGTACAGTTTCAATTATACTCATATTTGTCTAATAAGATATAGATTTTTACTTATTCATTAGAAAGAGATATAGCTCCCACCCATAAAAAAAATTAAAATCAAACACATTCGTTCAACAATATCGTAAATCACTCACCATATCAAAACCCTTGAAAAGAAATGGGCTTCATAAAAATTTAATCAAAATATAAACCATGAAAATAAATGGATTTAATAATCATTTCATAATAACAGAACCCATGGAAATAAATAGGTTTTATAAAAATTCCACCATATAATCAAATATATAAAATAAATAGGATTAATAATCATTCCATAATTTCATCATAGTATAACTCATGGAGAAAGAAGAAGGTTTTATAATAATTTTATCTTGGTATAACCCATGGAATATAAACAATTTTCATTAAAATATTTTTATTATAAACATAAACAATAAAGATAGAGAATAATAATGGTTTCCATGTATAATATCCCCATTATATCATAGGTTAAATCAACGGATTTCATCTTTGAAGGAAAATTATTTTTAAAGATTACATGGAAATTTTCTTGAGAAAAATATCACGTCCAATTAGAAAATCACTTTCTAAATCATAAATCATTTTAAAAATAATATTATTTGAAATAAACCTATGAATATTATAATGTAATATTTAAAACATTGAGTGGCCATGTTTGTGTAAAATAACATTCATGGCATATACATTAAAGTAAAGATTACATTTACATTTCTGGTAAAACCCAAACATGCCTTATTAGCAAAATGACATAAATATTCATTTGAATACATTTTGTAAATATTATAAGAATGGTAAAAGCGTATATAATATATCTTTTGGTGAATTTTAAAAATAATTTCCAAAACATTTTTACAAAACAAGGTTTTTGATGAAAAAAAATTTTTGATCGAAGAGAAAAATAAAGACATATTTTCATAAAAACATTATTTTTACCTATTGTTCACAAAAAGAGGGTAAAATGAAGGGAAACATGTATTCTAATGAAATAATAATTATATGAAAAAAAAAATATGTTTCTTGAGAGATATATCATATGATTTTATCATTAAAATCATGATCAAGAAAAATCCAGATAAATGATGAGATTATAACATAAAACCCCAAACACTTTTCTAATATTGAATCATAATCACTATAAAATAATAACATTAAATGAAACATATAATATCATGAGAATAAATATATTCATTATATTAAATTTGAAACCTTTTTTATATTCATATCATAAAAAAAGATAGGTGCATAACATAACATATGTCTTAAAGAATGAAAATTGATAAAAATATCCCTTGCCAATTTAGTAACTTTTGGATCACAAACATAATAAAAGAGAGATCCTAAAAAGGATATAAAAATCCAAATAATTTTCATAGAATTTTTATAAATTTAATTAATTGGAATTATATACACCAAATAATATAAATATGTGGTCAATATGAAATGTGTCTTATATAAGTAAATTGTGAGACAGAAATCCCTTACCATAAGTATCAACTTTCTTCATACATGTCTGAAAATACATTATAATAAATATAAGTTTATTTTACATATATTAAAGAACCATAATTATATATATCATACTATATAATATTTACTTATGTCATTTCATTATCACTTTATTAACAATTCAATGTTAAATTCTTGTTTCATGTAATAACAATTTTGTTTTTTATTTATGTACGGATTTGGTATTTTTGGTCCTGTTCACTTTATCATGGTTCCATAATTTAAATAATGATAAAATTGATATAAATATCATACATATTAATTATATATGTATTTAGAGTAATTTATAAATTTTAGAGATGTAAAATGAAATACATCCTTCATAGAGATTTTAGGTCATATTGATACATCAAATCTGTTTCAATTTTCTCAATGGATGAATCCAAAAAAAGGTTAATAATATGTTAACATTAAAGATTATTTTTTATTTCATATATATCAAATATATTAATTAAAATTATCATAATTACCTTTTATTCAAGGAATTCGTGATAAATTAATTACATTGCTCCTTGGGGTGATAATTCACAATATAAACGAACGACGTTATCGTATCCCCCACAGAATCAAATATAAGAAGGTATAAGGGATATAATAATTTAATAATTATTATTATGTAAAAAATATCTTATATAATAATTTAATATAACCTTATTATCATTATTGTAAATAATAAATTAAAAATATAACTTATCGGTTTACAATGCGGTAGTCCGCTGTATACACAAGAAATAATATTGTATTTCAACTAGATGGGTGGAAAGTGGTTATATTTTATATTATAATTAAATAGGTATAATAATATAAAAAATATCATATCTAAAAAATAAATCCATCATTATATTCCTTATGAGATATGGTGATGGAAAATGAATAGGATCGATTAGTGAGGTAGTACACTGTTGTACACACAAATGATTATTTCTTATCCCATTTGATTAAAGTGGAGATGTATATAGTTGATGAACATAAAATAAAAACATATAATTTTATGTTAGATACTTATTTTATTTTATTATCATGGTTTAAAAATAATTTATGGAGGTGTATGAATAAATAAAATAAAATAATCAATTCAGGACATTACCTCTTCCTCAGACTACTACTTTTAGAATTCACTAGAAGGATAAGTAGGTTTTCTTTATGAAAAAAATAATTAATTTAGGATCATATTTGGAATTTATTTATTTACTTGGGTCGTAATTGTAATAATAATATTGTTTTGGTAGTTTTAATAGGTGAGAAAATGGGTAGCATTTTAAAATTGAGGTGAGTGGCACGCTAGTAAATTTAAAAAAAATGTGTACCAATGTATTTCCCATAAAAGTTAGACAATTTTTATATCAAAATTAAATATTAATTTCATTAAAATGACTCAAATTGGATTTATATATATATATAAATATATATATTTTTGAATTAATATTTAGTCTAATAACATCTTAAAACAATTTTTATGTTTTTAAATTTTTTAATAGAAAATAAAATTCTTAATAAAAAACAAGTATTTTTTCATTATACATAAAAAAAATTACATTCTCAACAAATTCTCAAAACCTTACCCTAATATAATTTTTAGATTTTAATTTAAATTTTTTATTTATTTTTTCAAATAAATTTTCTAAAATTGGAAATTTTAATTTTTAATATATGCAAACAATATGGAAGAACTAATTTTTGAAATATATAGTTCTAAGGGAAAAAATTTGGATTAATTCTTATCTACTTTTTAAAAAACATAAGATGAATGTTAAAAAAATAATTGAATATCTAATATATCAATTTAATTATAATCATTCTCAAAACATGATTTATTTAATTTATTTTCACATAATACATTTGTGATTATAAAAATATTTTTATAGAAAAAATATTTCCTTTGATTTCAAATGGTTTATATTTTCATTTCTAATTAATTGGAAACAAAATAACACATCATATATTTTAATAAATTATTTAATCCTCTTCATACCAGCTATTAGAATAGTTAGGTGATAACACTCATATTAAATACTAATATTTCAATAGTATATTACATTTTTTAAAACCTTGTGTTGCATGTAATGGATGCTAAACTTGGTATTTTGGGTAAAAATTTTAAAAAGATTAAATATATTTTAAAAAATATATTTCAAAAAATCTCTAGGTGTTGCATTATACCCCCCTAAAATGAATTTTACCCTCAAAATTCTTCACATTAGTTCCAAAAACTGGGGATATATCTACCTCTTTACATCTTCATGTTCCCACATAACTTCTCAAACTAGTGATTTCACCAAAAATAATTGGTTATGTGTGTGATCATGTTTCTTATAAAATTAGGAGTAAAATCTAGTGCCTCCACTTGTTTTTACTCATAATAAATAGTATCCTCTAGTGAAACGAACTCTATGTTTAGTATATGTGATTGATCATATATATTTCCTTATAAGAGATACATGGAACACATCAACAACGTAATAGATTTATTGTAAAAAATAAGCAATAAGATAAATTCATGATCTAATCAATAATTTTAAAGGGACTGATATACCCATGGCTCAATTTTACCTTCTATATTCTATAGATAACTTTTTAGAAACACATTTTGTAGCAACCCGACCCCCGAAATCCTGGATTTGGTGCCTACTATCATTTACATTAGAATTATTACAAGGAATCAAATCCTGAAAGACCTGGAGTTTAGTTGTCTTGGTAAACCAGATATATACAAGAGACTTTTATTAAAAATTAATACACTAATTACAACATAATTTTTTTCTTCTTTCTGAATAAATAGCTTTGAGTATAACTCTAATCCATCTAGTAAATCCATGAATATATTTCATCATATTCTTCTAAGATTTATAGGGAATGAAACATAATAAGGGTGAGCTCAAATGATCATTAAGTGAAAAATATAGTGGAAGAAATAATTAATCAATTAGAATAGTCAATATTGAAATGAAAATAACTAATCACACATTCCATGTAATCAATAAACTAAACAAAAGTGAATAAACAATATAGAGAGGTAATAAATGGAAAAACATGCCATTAAATAACTAGATAAGGCAAAATAAATATGGCAAGGTAAGAAACTGAAACACATGCAATCTAAATAATGTAAAATTAAATGTATCCATATATATGTTGACATAAAATCTCATGGATGAATAATAAATAAAACTAATATGAGGGAAATTCTTGATTATTGGATGCCATGTTTCCTAGGTACATGGTACCTTTACCTTTAAGACCTCTCAAAAGATGGTTTACAAAATATTGGGTAAAGCCCCATCTTAGGAGTCTATCTAAATGAATCACCCATGAGACTACCGATGCATCAAGGGGGAATCTATAAATAGACCCCACTCGTGTTTTACCATCCCAACACATTCCTCATATATTGAACAATAAATTTAACAATGTGCCTTATCAAATATCCATGTGAAATAGAAGATACAAATTTACAATATTTCCCCAAAAAATTAATTAACATTCAAAGTAAAAATTGTATGAATAACGGTATATAGTTTAAGAAATGATCATATCCATGAAAAATGATATGGATACTTAGGGGAAACTCAATGTCAAATGATCATAGGAAATTGAATATTTCAAGGGGACTAAATGGAATCAAATAAGTGGCTGTTAATTCTATACTTAGACCAATAAATCACAAATCATCCAGATCATAGATAAAGAAGGTATTAACACAACATATCCCAAGTGGATTAAAAATATAGGGTTATTGTTGTTAAAAAAATAAAATAGGAACTTCAAAAATATCCTTGAGGAAAATAACATTTTGTTCTAAAAACCCATTTTAAAATACCTTTATTATTAAAATCCTATTTACAAACTGTTTCATTAAAAATAAACCTTTTAAACGTTATAAAGAATCATTAGATAAATGATGGAGGATAAATCTATACATTTCATATGAGGTAAAAATAAACATTCATTTTTTAAGGTAAAAAGGGTTAGAAAAATTCCATGTTTAGAAATCGATAAGAAGATTCCATTGAAAAAATTTGTAAATGGAAAAAAGGGTAAAATTTTAGTTAACATTTATTTTAAAAACATTTTTGAAATCAATTAAATAAAATAGGTTCTCAAACTAAAGAGGGAAATGAAGTCCATCTTTCTTAAAAACAATTTAAAAAATTATAAGTACCAAAGAGTGAGAAAATGGTACTAATACTTGAAAAAAGTAATTAATTACCTGAGGATAGGAAAATTATTATTTAAGGAACAATTTTAATATAATTTCCTTGAATTGAAATTCTATTTAAAGGTTATATAAGTTATTAGTATGTAAAATTATTTGTAAACATTCCAAAGTGTCTCATACAACATAGAAATATTTTAAATCATAAACCACATGAAGGAATAAGATTACATGAATGTCCTAAAAAGAATTAAAATAAATAAATTCATGATATAATATATATAAATGGGTTGTATATACACTACACAAAAGATGTAAGTGGTGAACATGACATTTATTTCATAGATGTAAATAAATCGAGATGAGAATCTCTTACCTTGATATTTATTTTTTGTAACGTCCTTTAAAAACCTATATGATAAACCTATGTTAATTAAATACATGATTTATAATATCTTCCATGATTATATTTAATTTTATTTCACTTATTAATATAGTATAAAAACTACTTAAACAATTAAGTTTTCATTGGTTGTTTTATCCAAATTTAGTTTATGTGTCAAAAATGACTTTGGTACGTCTACTATGGCCAAATGAGTCATTATATAACATATCCAGTATAATAATCATGACATAATTTTAATATTTATACATAAATAATAATTTTAAAATCAATCATTAAATAAAATTTTAAAAAATTAATTAACATTAAAATCATATGGAGATTATAGGTCGTACGTACGCATCAGTGGAGTTCCCATTTTTCAATGAATGTTATGAAAAGAATGTAAGTAACACCATTTCATTACATAATGAAAATTATATCATAAATAAAATGTCATTTAATAATATATACTTAAATATATAATCCTTTTGATGTAAAAGGAATCACATCTTGTCCAGGAGGTGGTTGTCCACACGTCCACAAACGACGTTATCACTTTTTAATTGTGTGAAAGGGTTATAATGAAAATGATATATATATATAGTATATTTCCAAAATGTTAATTATGTCACTAATATAAAATATATAGGTTTTTATGTCATATATGTTTAATTTAAACCATTCTTTATATGTTCCATGTATAGTGTGAATGAATCACATTGCTTTTATGGGGTGGTACTCAACACATCCTCAAATGATGTTATCATATTAACATAAAATGGAAAGTATTAAAATTACTTGTTATAAAATGACTAAATATGTATAAATAAATAAATAATAAATATCATATATAAAATAGATAAATATATTTTCCATCATAATTTCCACTATGAGATGTGGTAATGGAAAAATGAACAACCATCGTTTCATGAGGCAGTAGTTCACTATACATAGAAACAGTATATTCATTACCCAACATATGGAGGTGTGTGTAAGTGTAGGTTTAACCCTTTATGTAATAACATCCTGGTATATTTATTATATTATTTATTTTATATAATCATGGAATAAATATATTTTAGGGGTGGATAATGGAAATGAAATTTCTGAACTTGAAAGAAGATGTTACCTCCTAATTAGGTAAATTCTTTTGGTTTGTACTGAAAGGTTTCCTTGGATGGATTGATGAAAAAATAGAGGATTCAAGGTCTAGGGGAGATATTTTGGGAATCTTTATGTATAGATATTTTCTTAACCAAACTGGTTTGAGAGGTGTCAGTAAGGGGGAAAGGTGGTGTCCTTTTATAAGGGAGGAAAAGGACTTATTAGGTATTTTTGAAAAGAAGTAATGTCTACCCATGTTTTTTCCAAAAAAAAGTATTTCAAAACCAAAAAAACTCATGAATGGAAGGTTAATTTCGTAATTATGTAAATAAAATTTTATTTAGACAAGCAGATAGGTCATATGGACCCCTAATATAGAGGTTTAGTCCTCTATAAAGCTTAATTTCACCTTAATAATTGTAATTAATTTTAATTACTTTCAATAATCGTTTTGGTCAAAAAAATTGTATTATTAGAAATTTTCAATCATTATGATTCCAAATATGGAATCCATTTTTCCAAATATCAATCAAATAAGTGGAATAAAATATTTTAAATTTAATCACATAGGTGGGATGACAATACGAGTTTTTAAAGTAAAAACATCTGAAAGTTTGCTAAGTTTTTATAATCAATTTCAAAGTGAAATTTATTCCAATGACATAAATTATATTAATTGATAAAAAATTATCTAACTAAAATTTAAAACCAATTAAAATTATAATTTAACATTATAAATAAATTAGATGAAAAAGCAGTTTTGAACTAAAATTTAGTATTTTTAACTATACATTAAAAGAAATAAAATTTTTAGAAAAAAATATCAAAATTATCCCCAAAATATTTATTATGTTTCTATTTAAAAGATAATTTTTATTTTGACATATTAAATCAATTAATCTGTTAGATTTCAAATTTAAAAGGGGTTTTTCTTTAAATGGCGGTAAAATTTTCATTATAAAAATATTGGTTTTATGTGTAAAATATAGTTTGTTCTTATCTTATGTCTATTGAACCTAATAGATGAATGTCAAAAAAATTATTGAATATAATATATATATAAATATATTACATTAATATCACTCACTTATTATAATTAATTAAATCTATTACAATATAACAACGTTTTTAGCATAAAAATAGTAATCTATAAAAACATTCACTTTATATTCAATTTCTTAATATATTCATTTCTAATTAATTTTAAACAATTAATTTATTCAATATTTTTATAAAACATAATTTTCATAAGTTAGTTATTATTATTCATAACTACAAATTTAATTTCTAGTTTATATCTCATTATATTTTAATAATATATTATTATTTGATACAACATGGTCTTGTGTGTAACGCAAGCCATCGAGGACGGTCTCTCTTACAAGTAACTCGCATTAACTCAGTGTTTCATACATTAAAATATATATAATCTATTTTAAATAGTAAATATATTATAAATTATCTAGATATTATATTACCTCACATGCTTAGTGTCGCGTGTCATCCACACTATCGAATACAAGGTTCTTATTTTAGATTTTTAGGGTGTCACAGTCTCCCCATCTTATTTAAATTGCATCTTCGCAATCTAAACTTGATCATGATGATATATTTTTTGATACTTACTAGGCCTAAAATCCCATATCATGATAAGGGTTCATAAGTAATCCTCTGTAAAAGAGAGAATGGAAAGTACAAAGGTCGCGTGGACTACCATGTAACTATGTCTCTATGTATGATAACATTAGTGGAAATTAAATATACATACATGGAGAAAAAATGTAAATATTTATAGGGAGTAAATGATGTCATCAATCAAAAACAATTGAATGATCAGTATAAAATTGAGGGCCTAAAATCCATAAATATTCAATGATTTAGGAAACCATGGGTTCAACATAAATTAAGGTATTAGGACAATATTTTATTTCAATTCCATTTTCCCAATGTTGGGTAATTATTTTAATAACCTTGAATATAATAAAATATTCACAATAAATAGGTTTCAGTTTCATGAAAACAATCCTATCTTTTTGTTGTACTTCGATCAAATTCTAATTCATTCCGTTATTAAAAGAAATTAATTAACAATAATGAATTTATTTTCTGCCTGAATCACTAAAAGAAACATTTAAGGGATCTTAAGGCCTATAAAAGAGTGAAAGGTATGACTATTTGTCTTTAACTATCATCCAAAATCAACATGGTTAATATATTAATATCTAATTCTTAAAATTGATACTATTGGTTCATTATTAACATGTATTCATCAAATTTTTTCGCTAAAAACAATGAAAAATTTACGAGGACATTATGTAGTTTAGTGGTTGGTGTGAAACCCTTATCTTCCTTTGCTCATGTGTTCAAGACCCAGAAACTAGCTGGATTTGATTGGTCGTCACATGACTTACAGTTTTTCCTTTTCTTAAAAAAAATTAATATAATTTCCAAAATAAATATAATGGGCATATTTGTAATTTAATCATTTAATAGACGCTTAACTATGGTTTTCAATACATCCTCAATACATAAATACTTTATCCATTTTATTTTAACCTAGGTCATTCATTGGCTTATTTTTCATCCATAATTTCATTTCCATGATTTCTAAATCATGACACCTTTTATTAAATCTAAAAAACCTTTGGTTTAACCTAGGTTATTCATTTTCATTTTCTATTCAAAACGTTAATAATGGTCTATAAAAAACATAGATTGTCTTATGGATATCACCCAGGAGAGTCAAATCAGGTGCACAGTAAGATCGTTGTCATATACCAAGTTACCCTGAGTCATTTCATGGAACACATTCTTTGATTTATTACTCCTAGGTATTTTTGTTTTATAACCATGTCAACTTATAATATCCAGATAGGGATGCATTTCTTGGGAAGACCACATAATATCTACCTTACCAAAATTCTAGTATGTTCTTATATACATATCCTAAAATTATATCTTGGTGTTATGTTCTATAACCAACATTTTCCTAAATCAAATTCCTATGTTTCATACTAAATTTACTCTTATACCAACTTTAGTGACCTGAACCCAGATAGGCCAGAGTCGGTGTTTGCTATCAATTACTTTGGAATGATTATAAGGAATCAAATTACAATGGATAGAGAGTTTAGTAGTCTTGGTAAACCATATAAATACATTATTTTTATATAAATAATTACTACATTAATTACTAAATAATGTTTTTATTCTTTATAAATAAATAAAATTGAGGATAATACTAATCCATATAGTAAATCCATGCATATCTTTCATAGAATGGTTTTTGGATTCCTCGGGAAAGAAACATAATAAGGGTGAGTTAAAATGCTCAGTATGGGAAAAATATAGTGGAATCAATAATTAATCAATGATAATTTTCAATATAAGAATGTAAATAACTGAACACACATGCCATGTAATCAATAAACTAGATGAAAGTTCATAAAAATATGGCAATGTAATAAATGGAAACACATTACATTCAATAACTAGATAAAGAAAAAATAAATATGGAAAGGTAAGAAACTGAAACACATTCCATCTAAATAACTGATAATGAAATGTATCCATATATATTTCGGTGAACTTCACATGGATTAATAATAACTGAAACTAATATAAGTTTAATGTTTGATTATTGGAAGTGATTTTTTTGAGGTTCATGGTACCTTTAACATCAAGACCTCTCACAAGATGTTTTACAAAATATCGGGTAAAATATGATCTAAGATGGCTAGAAAAATGAATTTTCCCATGAGAATACTAATATATTGAGGGGTTATCTGTAACTAAACTCCACCTATGTTGAACCAATCCAACACATTCCTCATATATTGAATAATCAATTCAACAATGCACCTTATAAAATATTTTTATTAAATAATAGATACAAATTTATCAATATTTACCCAAATAATTAAATAATTTTCAAAGTTAACACCATATGAAAAATGGTATCTAGTTTATGTAATGATCATAACCATGAAAACTTATATGGATACTTTGGGGAAATTTAATGTGAGATGATGATAGTAAATTGAATATTTCAAGGGGACTAAAAGCGATTAATGAATTTGATGTTAATATTACCCTTATCCAAATCAATAAAAAATCATCCAAATGATGGATAAGGATGGTATTAAACCACCATGTCCCAAGTATAGTAAAAATTTATGGTTTTTTTCATTGATGAAATAAAATAAGAACATAAAAATATCATTAAGGAAAATAATCTTTTTTTTTCGAAAACCCATTTGAAAATAAATTTATTTTTAAAATTCCTTTTCAAGACATTTTAATTAAAATTAAATCTTTTAAAATTTACATTGAAGCATCAGATAAATGGTGGTGGATAAATCTGTACATTTCATTCTAGGTAAAAACATTCCTTTTCTAAGGTAAAATGGGTTAGAAAAATGCCTTTTTTGGAAAATGAAAATAAGATTCCTTTGAAAACATTTGTAAAAGAAAAAAAGTGGTAAAATGACTTTAACAAATCATTTTAAAAGAATTTTTGAAAACATTTCAATAAAACATGGTTTTTAGAAGAAAATAGGTCCTCCTACTAAAGAGAGAAATGATGTTAGATTTCTTTATAAACATTTTTAAAACATTTTGTGTTCCAAAGAGTGCGAAAATGATACTAACACTTGAAAAAGGTCATGAATTACCAGAGGAATGGAAAATGAAATGGTTTGTTAAAAAATGGTAATATAATTTCTTATAATTTAAATACCATTGAAATATCATTAAAGTTATTATTGAGGAAAATAATCTTCAAATATTCTAATATGCCCCATACCACTTTGAAACATTTTAAATCATAATCCTCATGAAGGAATAATATTATATGAAACTATTAAATACCATAAAGATAAATGAATTCATGATATAATATATAAATATGGGAATTATATACACCACACAAAATATATTTGTGGTGAACATAACATTTATCTCACTAATGTAAAAAGTGAGATGAGAATCCCTTGCCTTGAGTTTCTTTTAAGGCGAATGTATTTTGACCTCATGTATAATAAATTTATGTTAATTTTATACTTTATTGAAAACATTTTTCATTTTTTACTTTTATTTCAATTATTAATAGGTTGTATCGAAATACTTAAACAATTATGTTTATGCTGGGTATTTTATCCAAATTCAGTTTATGTGTCAAGAATGACTTTGTTAGTTCAAATATGGTCAAAGGGGTCATTATATTACTTATATAGAATAATAAACCTAAAAAATTACTATATTTATATTTCAATCATACTTTAAAATCAATAATCAAATATTCTTATGAAAAATTAATCAATGTACAATCATGGAGATGGTAGGTCGTACGTACACATGAGTAACATTTCCATTTTTCAATGATCGTTACGGAAAGAAGGTATGTCACACCATATCATTCCAGAATGATAAATATATCATAAATACCATGTTATTTAATCATATATACTTATATATATAGTCCTTGTTATGTAAAATTAATCACATCATGTCGAGGAGGTGGTAGTACATACGTCCACAAACAACGTTATCACTTTTTAAGTGCGTAAAAGCGTAATAATAAAAATGATATATATACACATATATATATATATATATATATATGAACCTGTATAGTATAGTTATAGAAGTTTAATTATGTCATGAATATCATATATAGGTTTTTTATGTCACATATATTTTATTAAAACCATCCTTTATATGTTCTATGTATAGTGTGAACGAATCACATAAATTTGGTGGGGGTGGTAGTCCACACTTCCTCAAATGATGTTATCGTATTAACATAAAATTGAAAGTATTAAATGTATGAGTTAAAAAAGGATTAAATAAATATAAATACATAATAAATATCATATATAATATATATAAATATATTTTACATCATAATGGCCACCATTATCGGTGGTAAATGAAGAAGGAATCATTAGAATTTTGTGTCGCAGTAGTTCATCGTACACAGAAACAGTATATTCATAACCCATTAGATGAAGGTGTGTATAATTTCAGGTAAAACCCTGTAAATAATTATATACTAGTATATTTATTATTATTTTTTTTGTTATATAATCACATAATAATGATATTTATTGGGTGGGTAATGGAAATGAAACAACAGAGCTTGAGAGAAGACGTTGCCTCTTAATTGGGTAAATTTCCTTGGTTTGTACCAAAAGGATTCCTTGGAAGGCCTTATGAATGAAGAGAGTAATAAAGTTTTAGGGTAGGTATTGTGGGAAGATATATTGGAAGATATTGGATGAACCAAAGTTATTTAAGAGGTGTGTGTAAGGGGGATAAGTGGTGGCCTTTTATAAGGGAGAAAAATGACTCACCTGGTATTTTTTTAAAACGTTAGGTGTGCCGAAGTTTTTACCTAAATAATTATTCAAAAACCAAAGAAAATAGATAATGTAAAGTTAATGGACTAATTACTTCCATAAAATTGGTTTTGGACAAGTTTCTATGTTATTTCGGACCCTAATATAAAGGTTTAGTCCCCTATTAAGCTTAATTTTGGCATAATAATTGTAATTAATTCTAATTACTTTCACTATTAATTTTGGTCAAACAAAGCTGGTCTTGTTATAATTTATAATTTATTATTATTCAAAATATGTAATCCATTTTTAAAAATTCAATTCATATTTGTGAGAGAAATTTTTTTAAATTTAATCTCACAGGCGAGATGACAAAGCTAATTTTTAAAGTAAAAACGTCTGAAAGTTTGCTATTTTTTATTATCATTTTCAAAGTGAAATTGATTCCAATGACATAAATTGTATTAATTGATAAAAATATTATCTAATTAAAATTTAAAAAAAATTAAAAGTTTAATTAGACCTTATAAATAAATTACAAGAAAAGTAAATTTTGAACTAATATTTTCTTTTTTAACTATTCATAAAAAATTGAAATGTTTCTGGAAAATATATAAAATTCACCATAAATTAATTTTTATTTTTATATTTCAAATATTAAGTTTATTTTGACATATTAAATCAATTAAGTTGTCAAAATGTAGATTTAAAATGGGTTCTTTATTAAAAATGGTAAATTTCCTTTATAAAAATATTTGTTTTTTTGGGTAAAATAGAGTTCGTTCTTATCTTATGTCTATAAAACATAATGGATGAATAAAAAAATATTTTATTTAATATATAATATATATTACATTAATATCACTCACCAATTGTAATTAATTTCATATGTTAGCATAAAAAAACTTTTACAGCATAAAAATTGATTTCTATAAAAATATTCACTTTATTTTCAATTGATTATTATATTCATTTCTAATTAATCTATAACCAATTAATTAATTATATAATTTTATAAATAATAATTTTTATAAGTTATTTATTACTATTAATAACTACCAATTTAACGGATAGTTTATATGTCATTATATTTTAATAATATATTATTGTTTGAAAAAACTTGGTCTTGCATATAACACAAGTTATCAAGGAGGGTCACTCATGCGTATAATGCACGCTAACTCAGTGTTGAATTAATTTAAATATATAGAATCTATTTTTAATATTAAATATATTATAATGTGTTTGGATTTTATATTACCTCACAGGCTTGGTGTCGCATGTCCTACACGCTATTGAATACAAGGTTATTACTTTTGCATTTCGGGGCATCGCACCTTCTCACCAACTTCAAATTATATATTTCATCAAAGATTGTCATTATAAAATTTCTGTCAACTTTTTTTCCCTTACGTGTTGTTGATTGGATCCAACCATATCCTACATTTCATCAGCAAGATCATGTACCAAAATCTATCTTCCTATAACATCATTATTTAATATTAGATGTCTGCACTTCTTCACAAAAAGGGCTTCATAAGGATCTGTTGGAATGCTTGAGAAAAAACTATCACTATAAGAAAACTCAACTAGAGGAAGGTGTTTATGCCACAACCATTTAAATCCATAGAACAAAATATTACCTTATTCTATAATGTTTTCATTGTTCTCTCAGACCGACCATATTTTGGAGGATGATATGTAGCACTAAAAATCATCTCTATATCAAGAAGTTTCTAATGAATTCCCTAAAAATTAAGTTAAACTTCATATCACAATTATATTCAATGGGATATGGTATTCCATGGAACATTACCACTTTATTAATGTATATTCTAGAAATCAAATCTAGAGGGAAATATTTTCTTATAGTAATGAAATTTTCTAACTCTGTATGGTGATTGACTGCAGACCATAATTACCTCAACATCAATGATAAGATAAACTCTAAATGTTAATAGAAACATTAATCATATTTCCACAATGTGTAAATTAATTACTCCTCAAATAAAATTATCACTAAAATATATACAAAACTAAATGGTTTCACTTCTATAAATATCTCGTAAAATACAATTATTCTTAATCAACTCTCATCACATGAATCCAATAAAGAGGATACAATTAATTTTAGCATATGATCAAATTTCAACTCATAAATCCATGATGGTATCCATAAATCTTAAGTAAATATTACATGGAGACATAAATATTTCCAAAAATATAATTCGTGATTTATTCATTAAATAATATCTTATCATAAAAAACATTTTCATTGGAAATGTGGGTTCAACCTTGTATATATAGAATATCTAATGTGATTTTATTATTCTATAATAAATTTCAAGGGAGATAATCAATGCTCAAAATAACATGAAATTTCAATAATGGTTTAATGATAAGTTTTTTATAGGGCTCATTCTTACAAAATAAAACATGAAATTCAAAAAAAGGGAGTGAAGGATAAAGGTTCTGTAATTATAAATATTCACATCATGAATTTTTATTAAATAAGAATTACCTTTGAACTTTCTATTTAAAGGTTTTCATGGATTATCATCCTAATTAACCCCTGGAATAGGGAATTTATTCATTTAATTCCTAGACTCCTTGATTTTCTAACACTATAGTGTGGGTGGTACATTTTTTTGAGATCTCTATTCATTAATTTCATTGACTGGACTCTTCATATTAGTCTATATTATTTTATTCACTGTTCAGTATTCCCACACTTGTAATGCCCATTTTTTCATTTCAATAATTCACCTGAGTATTTATTCCCACAATTCTATCATATTGGTGACTAATATTCCATTCCACTATGTAATTTATTTGAGTTCTCATCAGACTCGATATTCATTTTCTTTTCAAAACCATGGGAATGGTCATAATCTCTAATGTCTATTTTTAACTTCAGTAAACATAAAATGAATTAGTCATAGCTACTAATGTCTCTTATAGGAAACTCCTTTCAAATATATGGTCTTAATCCACAAAAAAATTGATAAATTTTTATTTTTGGGATGATGATTAAAAAAACTTGTACAATGAATTTCTTGTAAAATTATCTTTTTATGTAGTAATATATTCATCATATTTATACTTGATCTCTATAATTTCTTTCTAGATACCTATTTGTAGAATATAATGGAAACACATACTAGGAAATTTCCTCTTAAACTGATCCCATTTCATAGAGTCAATTAACTGCTCTTGACATATATTCTTAATAATGTTTCGTGAATGATCTACTTCTCCTTTGAAATAATAGACATCCAAAATGAATATTTTCATTCTCTAAATATTGAAGAATATAAAATATATTTTCATTTGTACTAAACCATTACTTAGTGACTAGTTTATAATTTGACCCACTAAAAGAGTGTGTATATTCCCTCATAAAGTACTTAACAATAAAATCATTCCCCCTATTGCATATTTGGAAGTACACCATGATTCATATCCTGATAATGTTTTATGAGAAATGAAAAAAATATTTGTCATTCTAACAACCATAACATTTGGTTGATCAGTAGGATAATCATTTAATGGTTTATCATACTCATCATTAACATGATTCTATTCGGTTCCAACCATTGTACTAAACCAAAATTCATAGTGTAAGAAATAATGACCATAGTGGAAAACTACATAATCATGAATAAACACTTATAGGATTTAGAATAATGAAACTGTAATTTTAATCTATGGAACCTTATTTGTGTACTAATATATTCATAGTCCTCATCTATTAAAATCATTCATTATGGTTCATAAAGGTTTTTTGAATTTACATGAAATATCCCCTAGGTGTGTCAAAAAAGGTGTGCATCATGGATTGTTGTAATGAAATTGGTGACCATCGAGTCCAACTCAATGCAACCTTTTTAGAGTTTTTATCCCTAGGTTCCTCTATTTCCTATCAATATTGACTTGTATTATGCATATAGGAATATAATTTCATGGAAACCACTCAATCTATCTTTAAATAAAATTCCATGATATTTTCATATACATTGACTTATAATTACACTTATCACAAGAAATACCCCAAGACATATCCTTATAAATATCCAATGGGATATCACTATGTTTTTTCATCCTAGTTTACTAGGGTTAAATAAACCTTTTATATGATACAAATAGTAAATACCTAAACTTCTCAAAAATATATACTACATATTTAGAGATAATTATTCAATATATTTCTCAAATACATGTCAGTGGACCATATAGGTTTAGGTTCTTTAGAGACTTGAAACAACATATTCCTTTTTTATGAAATATCTTCACTATCTCCTATAACGATATTTATATATAGTAAACTTCATAGATATACCCTACCTAAGATATTTATTCATAACCCAGGGAAAGGAAACATAAGAAAGGGTGAGACCAGATTATTAGTATGGGTAAATAATGTAGATATCAATATAACATGATCATATGGGTATGATAATATGATAATAAAATTTAAAAACCATACCCTTCATATTTTATATCATAAAAATGAGTCATGAAATAAATATTTTATGTTTATAATACATGAATCACAATGGAATCAAAGATCATAGACTATGAGAACATGAAATTAGAATAATATATATATTTTTGGCATAAACATAATGATAGAAAATAATTTCTTATGATGTCAAGTCTAATTTCCAAAATAGTCATAGGGGAATGGTTTCCCTCCCCAAATTTTCGTAGTATTCATGGTTCACTATTAGGACTATCATTGTGGATAGAGTACCTTATTAAACAAGGATGACTCCTGATTCTAGTCATTTTTATCTCAGGAGATATCAATCATTACCCAATTCATTAGATATATATAGAGTCCCCACATGTCACATAATGAAAAACATACATATGTGTTCCCCAATATCAAAAATTATTTATCTTATCAGAATCCATGAAAATAAATTGGATTCATAGACAACTCGTCATAATAGAACCCATTAAAAGAAATGGGTTTCATAAAATTTTCATCATAACATATCACTTTAAATGAAATGGATTTCATAAACATTAAATCATAAAATGGATTGTCGAAATGAAATTGGTTTCATAATAATTCTATCATTTCATCATAGCATAACTTAGGAAAAAAAGACGATTTCATAAGAATGTTATCGTGGTATAAACCATGGTAGAAAAAATGGGTTGCATAGACATATTATAGTTATATATATAAACCATTTAGAGAAAGAATAATACTGGTTTCCTTGTATCATATCCCTTGTAAATCATAGGTTATATCCAAAGATATCATCTTAGATAGAAAATTATTTTTAAATATTACATGGAACATTTCTTGTGGGATAAAGGCTTTCCACCTTGATTTTTTTTTTAAATATAAAACATTTTCAAAATATTTATTTTTGAATATAATATTTGAAACTAAAAATGTATGATTTAAAACATTTAGTGGTAAAGATGGAATAAAATACCTTTCACTTCATACACTTCAGAAAATAATTACTATTACATTTTAAGTAAAATTCAAATGGGACTTATTTAAAAAACCATAAATATTAATTTCAAAACATTTTGTAAAAATTCAAATATGGGTAAAAATATATCTAATAAATCATTTTAATAATTTTGAAAACATTTTTAAAAACATTTTTAGAAAAAATGGTTTTTTGAATAAAAAGTATTTTTGACTGAAGAGGGAAATTAACTCGGGTTTTATTAAAAAAAATATTTTGAAATTGTGGGTATATAAAGAGAGGAAAATAAATGGAAAAATGTATTGTCATGACATAAAAATAGGAGAAGAAAATACATGATTTTACTAAGATATAGTTCATAATATTTCATCATTAGAAGCATAATCATGAACAATCTTGATAGGTAGTGATCTTTCAACATTAAAACCTTGGAACTTTGGTAACATTAAATCATAAGAACGATGAAAGTATAACAATAAATTTAACATATAATGTCCTGATAAATAATATATTAATGTAATTATAATAAAACAAAATTGTATATACATCACATAAAATAGAATATGTGCATAACATGACATATATCTCAAGGAAGAAAAATTGAGACAAAAATACCTTACCACTTTTGTATATTTTGAACCATAAACCAAATGAACGAGAAATCCTTAAATGGATATGTAAATAAAAATAATTTTTATTATATGAATCATTAAAAATTCATGGGAATTATATACACTACATAAATGAAATAGTTGTTGAATATAGAATCTGTCCCATAGAAGTTAAAAATGTGATAGAAATTCATTACCATAAGCCTCTAAATCCTTCGTACATGTAATAATAAGGAATTTTTCAATAAAAAATTCACAGTTTATTGGAATTATTTCAAGATCAGGGGCAGAGAAGACACGTGATTCTGAGGCCTAGGTTTCCCAAAATGTAATTTTGAACATATTTTAAGTTAACTTAAGTGAACACTTGAGCAGGTTTTCCAATATTTTGAACTGGTGGTTGGATCATAAATCTGAGGGTGTCACTGGACTCGTGGCCACGAGATTCACCTGGGTGGTCCCTAACATTGACCAACGCAGGTTGACTGGAAAAGTTAATTTTTCAGACTTAAAGAAGAAAAATAATAAACATAATATTATTATTTTTTTCTTTCTATTGAGTGAAGATTCATCAACACAATGATGTAGTGATGAAGCAAAGCTCCATTCATTAATGAAACTCATTAATAGAACAGTGTGGTGACGCTACAACACTCAATGCATTTTCCTTATTAGTTAATCAAGGATTCAGGGTAGAAAAACAAACCTAGAATTTCTCTAATTAAACACCTAAGGAAACCTCCACCATCAACAAATGACAAAAATTACAAACAATGTGATGAAACACCTGGAGAATGGATCAGAACTGACGAACGACGAACGATGAATGATGAGGAATGCCAATGTTTCACGGATCTATGACGATGATGCAGATATCATCCATTGTTAGTAGTGGATCCAAAAATCTAGGTAGGGGTTTATGCTTTCTTTGTGATTGATGTTTATTTCCTCATTCTTGAAGTTAATGATGAACATGGACCTACCCACAAATGGGTTGATCTAATAACGAATAATTCTTGTGGGAGGGTTATAATGCGGACTTGAAAATGGAGATTTAATATGTTGTGTGGCTATGATTATTTTTTCCCCATGTTTAAAATCTTATGCAGAGGGCGCCGAATGACACGAACAAGGCTTGGGTCTCTCCGTCGTGGGTGTTTCTTGTGAATTCTACATGGCTGAATGATAATGCTGGTAGCAATGTGATTTTGAAGGCTTCGCAATAATGGTCACACGCTACGGAGCCTGTAGGCGTAGGAGGTTCGAGAAATGGACCCCCGGAGAAAATTTAGTGCACCATAGAAGAAACAGTTGTCGTGCCGGCAGCGGCGGTGTTCGCAGGCATAGGGAGGCAGCATGCCCATCTGCACATCATGAATGTAGAGGGTTTGCGGCCATCTAGACACAATGGTGTTGAGGTGTGTTTCCAACTAGCGTCGTGTGGATTATGCGGCCCAAGTCCGGGCCGTTTGAATGTTCTAGAGGCACGCGGTCTGTCTATCGCGTGCGTGAGGAATTTTTGGCCACCTACGGGCCATACTGGATGAAATAAATGATGAAAAGATGCATCTAGCAGGACAGATTGACCCAAGGTGGTGGCGCTAGCTGGCGCCGCCAGGTGACAAATTGGACGCAGCTAAGCCATGTTTGGGATGGAGAAGCTAGACTACCTCAACGGGCTAGGTAGTTGTGGGTGGTTCATGTTCCACCAAGTGTTCTAGGCCAGACCTAGTTAGTTCTGGCCCAGGTCAGCCCGAGACCAGACCCTACTTGCCCCTATTTCACTGAAATTCTTGTAACTAACAGAATGGGAATTTGATTGATGTTCTGTTTGTAGAATTAGGACCCTTAAAACAAGGCGACACTTCTAAGATACTCTATGTGAGTTTGGGTGGATTTTTTCATCTGATTGGGTTGGATTGAACATGAATCCAACTAGGCCCTTTTTACAAAAAAAATTCCCATATCTAACAGACTGGGCATCCATTCGATGCATCGTCTATTGCATTGGGACCCTTATGATGAGATGGTCTTTTGGGTTACTATATGTGGGTAATACTAGAGGTTAAGTTATGACCGATTTCTTGAGGATTAGATCCTCCAATAATCAAGCATGCTAAGTGTAGGAATCTAGTGGATGGATGTGACGTGAAGAATGAAGAGCGACCCTTCCAGCAACATAACGACCCTTTGTGGATCAGAAATCGAGCAACCCTTTATGGATTATCATGTGAGTGACCCTTCGTGGATGATCAGGAGGGCAACCCTCTATGGGTCAGCATGAGAGAAACCCTTCACGTATCAGTAGTAGTGCGACCTATCGTGGATCTGTCATAGAGTGACCCATCGTGGATCAGCAGTAGAGCGACCTGTCATGGATCAGTAGCAGAGCGACCCTTCTTGGATCCACATCAGATCGACCCTTCATGGATCAGTAGTAGAGCCTCTCAATAGAATAATATGTTCTAGCTTTACAACTAATCATCTTTACTTCTGTATTTAAGTTATACAAGGTGTGAAATGTCTTTTACTTTGTGTTTTGTATTTGAGATCTTGATTGGTGGTATTTCCATTGCCATATTTCCTTTGTGCTATTTTACCTTGTGAATTTCTAAGAGACCTTCAGTGGTATCGGGGTCCCGACTAAGTTATTATACTCACCAATTCATAGTATTCACCCACATGTTTTGTGTCTTGTGCGGACGATCGATGCTATGTCGCAGACCTTGGTGTTCCCGGCCTCAGTGGACCTCAGTGAGGCAGGAGCAGACAGGGAATACTTCTACAACTTCACTATTTACTGCCACTACCCTACAGGTGGAGACATCATGGCAGAATTTGAAAACACTATTTACTTTTTGGGTTATTGGGCTTGTATCTTGGCCCCTTTACTTTTATATTACACCTTTTACTCTCTGTGGTGGTTGTACTTTTTTTCCTTCATGGTTTTATTTGTGCAGTATTCCATGTCTATGTTTATACAGGTTTAAAGGCAATGACTTCCCTTTTTTGAATATGCCTTTCTGGTGCTAGTCACCAACCCTTGGCCTATGGAAGGTGGGCTTGGGGTAGTCATTGCATGGTCCTCGGTTGATGGGTTGGGACAAAGTGGTATCAGAGGGAGGTTGGTTATACCAGAAGAACTAAGAGTCTGTATTTTCGATGGGGGAAATAGTGTTAAGTGTATTGACTTAGGATTTCAGGATAGGGAGTCCAATGTTGGTGTGGTGGCTGACATATCCATACACCGGGACCCTGAATTATGTTTTCTAACTTAGTACATGAAATCAATGGTTTCATGTGTTTTGGAAAAAAAATATCTTGATCCCTTTTGTGTCAACTCACCATGTATAACTTATTGATTGTGGTGCAAATGTTTCCCTAAAAAATGCATCCATGAAGATGGTCATCTAGGATTCAAGTGAGGGATCCCAACGATGTCCCACCGAGCGATGTGGTGTCTATGCAGGGACAACTTATAGCGACGGTACCTTCGGGTGGTGTACCAGCAGCACCACCACCCGTAGAATAGCAGTTTCTACCATCCTCACTAGAAGATGATACACACCTACACAACATGCTACATGAGTTCCAGAGATAGAGGCCTCTGAGGTTTCGAGGTGATACAGATCCTCAAGCAGCTAAGCATTGGTTCAAGGTAGTTATACGAGTTTTTCTCCAGGTAGGGAAACCTACAGACCAGATGGTGGTCCTAGTTTCTATCATATTTCAGTGCATGGTGGGGAGATGCTGGATCTAGACTCTCTAGACACATGATGAGGCGACCTTTTCTTGGTTGGATTTTGAGAGCCTCTTCAGGCTGGAGTTCATACCAGTGAAACTACGATCAGTGTGTATTCAAGAGCTACTACACCTACAGTAGGGCATCCTGACTATGGTCTAGTACTCAGCGTGTTTTACTGACCTCTCCCGTTAGTCCTCCGATATGGTATGAGACCATTTATTCAGGGCTGGGACCATTGAGCCGGAACTCCAATAGGAGATCAGGGAATCGATGATTTATCTCACCATCCCGACGTAGGTTGGAGTGCTAGAGTGAATTCTAATGGTGGAGAGAATCCTAGCTAAGTAGGAACCGGTGGTGAGAGCCACCACCAAATGATAGGTGGATGGGTCTTCTATAGTAGGTAGTATATGGATGACGTAGAGGCCCAAACAGGCTAGACCATATGGAGGATGACCCTGGGATGTAGGGTCGGAGGTGTAGAGTTCTTAAGGTAGAGGAGGTCAACTAAGGGCTAGAGTTTGTTACTCTTGTGGTGGACAGGGGAACATCGCTCTTGATTGTCTGAATCCCCACAAAGATAACTGGATGGTGGTCAAGGGACCGTCAAGATAGTGAAAGAGTCATGTGCATGGTGTCCAGACAGGTAGCAGACGTGGCAGGGGAGCAGGACAAGTGGCAGGAGGTGGATGCAGTTATGAGGTACTATCACCACCACCCCCAGGTGGTCCACTATGGGCTCCAGGAATATGAGGTTAGGGGTATTCCTAGCTTAAGGCAGAAGATTCCTATAATCCAGACTTTCCTAAGATGATATGAGGTATGATCTGTTTCTTCTCCACTTTATCTTCAGTTTTTATAGACATGGGTTCCAGTAACTCTATCCTTGCCACATATCTCGTTTAGAACTCAGAGATTCTGACAGAGCCATTGGCTTGATCATTACAATTAGACACTCCAACAGGAGGAGATTCAGTGGTTACACATTGGTTCAAACATTGTGACCTTACTCTCAGAGGAGAGAGTTTTAGATGGGACCTCCTTTTAGGGGATTTGAAGCCCTATGATGTCATTATGGGCATGGACTGACTATTAGCAGTTCACACTCATATCAACTATTTGATACATATAGTTCGATTTACACGTAGGGATAGAGACCATGTTTCTTTTACAAGTGAGAAATAAATAGGGTAGTATTATATGGACTCTCACTTAGGAGGTTGGAGCCGATCACTCATCAATTGGATAGTATGACCTTCGATGTGGTGGATGAGGCAAGTCCATAGTTTCTTGTAGTGGTGGATGAGTATGTAGAATTCTTGCCAGAATATGTCCTCGGACTACCTCCTCGTAGAGAGTTAGACTTTTTCATTGACATATACCAAGGTATGGAACTAATATCTACAATTTCATATTGGATGGAACTTGCAGAGCTCTAAGAGCTAAGAGTATAGTTGGAGTACCTTCAGAGGAAAAGGTTCGTAAGACTCAGTGTTTCTCCATGGGTAGCCCTGATGTTGTTTTCCAAGAATGCATACGGGAGCTTGAGGCTATTTTTGGACTTCCGACACCTAAAACAGGTGATCGTGAAGAACAAGTATCCACTTATGAGGATAGATGACCTCTTTATTCAGCTGAAGGGAGTGAAGTGGTTCTCAAATATAGACCTCAGATTAGGCTATCACCAGCTATGCGTACAAGATGAGGACATCCTGAAGATGGCCTTCAGATATTGATATGGACATTATAAGTACTTAGTGATGTTTATGGGCATGAATAATTTCCCAATAATATTCATGGGACTCATAACCAGGATCTTCCAGTCTCACATTTGTAGTCGCCTTCATTGATGATATATTAGTGAACTCAACATCAGAAGAGGAAAACGTTGTACACTTGAGGATGGTTCTGAACATGATCTGAGAGCACTATCTTTACATAAATCTCTTGAAGTGTGATTTCTAGATACAGAAGGTCCATTTCATGGGACATTTCATCTCAGAGGCTAGAGTTATGGTGGATCCAGTGAAGATTGAGGTAGTGCTTTCTTGGGAGCACCCAAGAGTGTTATAGAGGTACAAAGTTTCATTGGGTTGGCAGGATACTATCAGAGATTTATACCAGACATATCCATATTATCATCACATATGAAAACTTTGAAAAATAATGGAAAAAACCATTTTTGTGGATAGAGAAATTACAGTAGAGCTTCCAGCAGCAAAGGTAGAGATTGACCAGTGCTCCCATATTGATGTTTCCATTGGAGGGCATCAACTACATGGTATACTGTGATGCATCAAGAATCGTACTAGGTTGTGTCCAGATGCAAGGTGATGTAGTTATTATTTATGGCACATGAAAGCTGAGACCACATGAGCATAACTATGCAACTCATGAACTCGAGCTAAAAGTAGTGGTCTTTTCACTGAGGATGTGGCGATACTACCTGATGGGAGAGCGGTTTATCATCAACTCGGACCACCAGAACCTCAACTGGAGAGATTATTTTCACTTGTAGAAGGATTTGAACCTGAGATAGCAGTGTTGGATAGAGTTCTTCCAGGACTATGACTTCGAGATAGTCTATACTCTTGGGAAGGGGAATGTGGTGGAAGATGCTCTCAGTTGAAGATCGAGTTCACAATTACTGAACAAGGGCTCAGAGCAGTTGTCATTGCTTTATATATCCTTTTTTTATAGAGATAATATGGTTTTCCTTTAGTCGATGGTAGTTTACCCTCCACTCTTATAGCGAGTCAGGGAGGTGCAACTCAAAGATAGCAGTTGTGAGACTACACATGCCTGATATTCACAAGACATGCACTTGATGGATATTCTAAAGGTGGGGAGAACTCATAGTTTTCCAAAGGCGCACCATTGTACCAGTGGAGTTTCAAGAGTAGGTGATGAGGGAGTTACATACATCCCCCTTGTAAGTACATCCAGGAGTGACGAAGATGTACGAAGACCTCTAACATCAGTACTGGTGGATGGGGATGAAGAAGGTAGTGGCAGCATATGTTTTCAAGTGCCTCACTTTCTAGCAAGTGAAGATTGTGCATAAGGTACCACTGGTTTTGATCCAGCCACATGAGATATGGTAATGAAAGTGGGATTGGATATTGATGTACTTCATTATAGTCTTACTACATACCTCTAGAAGACACAATACGATCTGGGTGATTATTGATCGACTCACCAAGTCATCCCACTTTCTCTCTATTAGAGAGAAGGGTTCAGTAGAGATCTTGGGACATCTCTACATTCAGGAGATCCTGTGACTTCATGGGGTGCCTTTGAAGATAGTCTCAGATTATAAATCACGATTTAAATCACAATTTTGGAAGGGATTTTAGGAGGTTTTCGGGACTCATCTATGCATGAGCATATACTGTCACCCACAGACTGATAGTCAGATAGAGTGAACCGTACAACCCTTAGAGGATATGGTTTGTTGTGTCCAAGATTTTGGTTACAGTTGGGAGTAACACCTATTGTTGGTGGAGTTTTCATAAAACAACAGCTACCACTACACCATCAGTATGGAACAATTTGAGGTGTTGTACAGAGGATCATGAAAATCACTTTTGTGCTGGACGAACCCAAGGGAATAATCAATCGTAGGTCTAGATATGGTACAAGCTACCATAGAGAATGTGTAGGTCATTTGGGAGTGGATGAAGACTTCAAATAGCTGGTATAAGTCCTATAGAGATAGGAAATGGAGACCTTTGAAGTTTCCATAGATGGGACACATATTCTTATGGGTCTCCCCTCGATGAAGAATACAATGATTTGGACAAGGCGGAAATCAGTCACTGAGGTTCATTAGACCATTTCTGATTCTTTGAAGAGTGGGTGAGGTGGAATACCTCTTAGCTCTACTACCACAGTTAGAGAAGGTGCATGATGTATTCCATGTATCCCATATGAGGAGATACATGCATGACCCTTCTCAAATCATCGACCATGATGAGCTGGAGATTGATGATGGGGAGACTTTTGTGGAGTACCCGGTGGATATAGAGGATTTATATGAGAGTATCCTTCGTAGATGGTAGATTCCCCTTGAGCATGTTCAGCGGCAGCACAAGAATCTCTAAGAGAGACAATGGGAGTGGGAGGCTCATATTCCTGATCAAAACCCACATCTGTTTGTTTATCCCTTGTTTCAAAATTCGAGGATGTAAAGCCCTAAGGTGGGGAGACTGTAATAATGTGGAATTTTCCATAAAAATTTTTTCGCAATTTATTGGAATAATTTTGAGACTATGTATAAGGCCCCAGCCTTAAACCTTACTTAATCTTGAGTTATTACAAGATTACACATTGAGTATCTTTTCGGGTTTAGAGTTTTAGAGAATTAGATCATAAAACTTGCATTACATTCCACGTAAAAACAAAGTGGTTACATAAAGATAGTATTCTTATTTCCCATCAATGGAAACATATTTAAAATAAAACATGGATTCTTTCTTGACACTTCCTTGACAATATCATCATATCATGTACCTTTCCCTTGACCTGTGAAAAACATTTCAAAAAATCTTGGGATGAGCATAAAAAGTTCAGTAATGGATATAAAAATATGGAAAGGAAACATGGGTACATATATACATAAGAATGAAATCATACATTACCCATAAAACATAAGCACTTTAACATACCTCATCAAATCATGAATAAATCATAGAAATCATAAGACATAAAGGTAACTTGAGGTATTCATAACATTCTTACGTAGGGAGTAACCCTCTTGGTTACGTTTGGAATACCCATCACAGTATATTCCCTAAATCTCTTCGGAGAAACCTTAACATTTCACTCCTTCGCGTTACCCAATGCATTGGAGAGCTATATCGGGCTCACCCGCCCTTAGTTTATCACGGAACCACCCGTCTTCATAACAATTCCCAGGAACCTCAACATAATCGTATCACCTAAAACATGCATAAAGGAAACATAACATTTCCACCTTTCAATCAAAATATATCAATACAACACATTGATATAAAAACATTATGAAAAAAAATTTCAATACCAAAATAAAAGAAAAGTAAAACATGGTATTTATTTTTCTTTTTTAAAAATAGGTATGGCTTGTAGAGGAAGTCGAAACTCAAATAATGGTCACGGTGGCGGAGAAGTCGTTGTCGCTGCATATGTATGACAAAAACATTCCCCTTTGTCGTTTAGTAAATGCTTAATATAAAAAATATTCCTTTTCAATAAATGTAAAAGTAAAAGGGTTTTATACACCGTATAAAAGGAGGTTGTGTATAAAACAAAATATGCCTCAATGAAAGGAGATTGAGACGAAGTCCCATACCTCGGGTCCGACTTGACTCGGTCATTCTTTAATCTCCTGAATAATAAACTTGAGATAATTTATACTTTTTTAAGAACCTTTTTCAAATTCATTATTCCTTTTATATCACTTATTGCCATGTCCTGAACACTATGTAATTATTTAAGTTAATAACGGTCGTTTTAACGATAATTGGTACTTGAGTCAAAAATAATCCCTTTATAATTACATGTTGTTCATGTATCCATTATATCCAGAATGGTATTCATGATTTAGATATCATATATTTCATATATATCCAGTACATGCATGCATTTATAATATTACATAATCATTTAGAGGTAAGAAATGAAATGCACCGTTCATGGAGATGGTAAGCCGTGCGTACGCTTGAACGCTACTTTCATTTCCATTTCGTATTTTATAGAATGGAATCATAATGATATAAAGGTATATTATAATTCCAGTATAATATCATATATAATATCATAGTTCCATCCTTTATACGCCCCACATATGGTATTTAATGAATCAAATCACTTTGAGGGGGCGGTAGTCCGCACTTCCTTAAATGAAGATATCGCGTTTACCCATAATGGAAACCATAAAGGTATGCCCAAAATGAAAAATATAGAAGCTTAAGGAAAACATAAACATAATATATATCATATATAAATATAGTGACATCTTAATTTCCACCTTTGAAGGTGTTAAAAGAATGTTGAACAATCATCGTTTCGGGAGGCATAAATTCGCCATCCACGGAAACAGTATGTTCGTTAACCATTAGATGTAGGTGTGTGTAAGTGCAGCTCGAATACTTCTTATAACAACATCCTAGTATACTGGTAATACTGTATTTGTTACAAAAGAAAAGAATAAAAAGAGTTTAGGGGGTTGCAGAAGCAAAATAAAACAAAAGGACTCAAAAGAAGACATTACCTTAAAATCGGGTAACTCCCTTTGGTTTGAGCTAAAATGATTCCTTGGGAAGACTTATGCCCAAAGTGAGGCTTCAAGGAGTAAAAGAGGGTAGTGGAGAGACAAAATGGGCAGGTTTTGGCCGAGCCATACGCTTTGGAAGTGTGGGTAAGGAGGTAGAGGTGGGGGCCTTTTATAAGAGGAGAGGAGGGGCACTCTTGGAAAGTAAATAAAAGTCACTTTATTTTAAAATGGTATTCGGATTTAAGAGGTCCCACATTGATATAATTCAAGGATTAGGTGATAAGGGTTCTAAATCCACTCATCCAATAGGTTTTGGACATGTGTAGGTCTTAGATATTACATTATTATTCCATTTTATTTAAATCGTTAAATAATGAGGTCATCGCTGCATCATCATGATGTCATAAATAATTTAATTTATTTAACGTCTAAAAATTTTAAAAAAACTACTATGATGTAGGAAATCTTTTTATCTTTCCAATTACTATTTATATTCAAAAATATGAATTGTATAACCCATGTAAAAATTGTTTTAGTAAAATAACTTATGTTTGTGTCATTTTTACTTTAACAGTAAATAAAAAGTTATTTATGTCATTTCCCAACCAAAGTGGCTCCATGGGGTCCCCAAGTTGACCCATGGATTTTCTTGGTCGGCCATGACACATCCAATGAGGGTAGTACATGTTTCAAGCTCATCTCATTTTATTAAAGCATTATTTTTACCTTAAACTACACTAATTACCTCTAATCGCGATTAAGAACTTAAGAGTTACTATTCACCAAAAAATTATTTTAATCTCATTGAACCAAATTTTACTTCTTAATGACAACCATGTATGTTGGATTTTTGAAATTCAAAACACAGAAGTGGTAAAATTTCATTTAAACGAAAAATCAGTTTTTATAAGTACCACTTAGTGGTTTCACTATTCATCAAAAATTGATGTTTTTCAGAAAAATACCAAAAATTCACCCTAAGATATATTTGATATTCCGAATTCAAAAATGAAGTCTATTTTACAAAATTCAAAACATATAAGTCAAATTAATTAATTTAATAATTAATTCCCGCTGTCATGACAAATATTGTGTTTTTATGAAACAATAAGTATCAAAAGATTGACACCAGTTTAAGTCCAATTTCAAAGTGAAATTGATTCCAATGACCACCATTGGATTAAATGGTAAAAATATATTCTAATTTCACTTCAAAACCAATTCAAAATATAATATAATCATATAAATAAATTAGATTAAAAAGCAGTTTTGATGTAAAATGCAGTATTTTTCACTATTCATTAAAAATGAACATTGTCTGAAAAATACCAAAAATTCACACAAAGTAAATTTTGATGTCCCAATCATAAAGAATAAGTTTATTTTGACAAACATAGCTTATAAAATTGTCAAAAGATATATTTATAAATGGTTTTCCATCAAAAGGCAGTAAAACAATCTTTTAAAAATATTAGTGTATTCCATGCTTAAGATTGGATTTATTTTCATTTTAAGCCTCTAAAACACTATCTAATTCATTAATAGACATAGATAAAAATATCTATTACTCATTACTTAATTGGGATGTTACATCCTTCCCCCCTTTTGAAAATTCTGTCCCCGCAATTCATTTACTTATCGAATAAATGGGGGTACTTATCCCTCATTGCATTTTCAGATTCCCATTTTGCCTCTTCCATCATGTGGTTTTTCCACAAAACCTTTACCTGATTAATCACCTTATTTCGTAACACTTGCTCCCTGTGGTCAAGAATCTGGACCGGTTGTTCCTCATAAGATAGGTTCTCTTCCAGTAGAACTACCTCTGGACTCAAAACATGAGATGGATCTGGCATATACTTTCTCAACATCGAAACATGAAAAACATTGTGTACCTGAGATAAACTCGGAGGTAAAGCCACCCGTTATGCAACTGATCCAACTCTCTCCAGAATTTCATATGGTCCAATAAACCTTGGACTCAGCTTTCCTTTCTTACCAAATCTCATCACACTTTTCCATGGTGATACTTTTAGAAAAACATGATCACCTACCTCAAAAGAGAGATCCTTCCTCATGTTGTCCGCATAAATCTTCTGCCTACTCTGAGCTGTTCTCATGTGTTTCTGTATCAGCTGAACTTTTTCTGCCAACTCTTCTACCAATTCGGGTCCTATCAACTTCCTCTCACCCACTTCATCCCAGAAAGCTGGAGTTTGACACCACTTCCCATATAATGCATGAAATGGTGCCATCTGTATACTGGAATGAAAACTGTTATTATATGAAAAATCGTCCAAAGAAAGATGTTGGTCCCAACTTCCCTGATAATCCATCGAACAAGCTTGTAGCATATCCTCCAAGGTCTGAATTGTTCGTTCTGACTGCCCTTCTGATTGAGGATGAAAAGCTGTACTATAATTTAATTCAGTACCCAACGACTTCTGAAGGCCTTTCCAAAAGTTAGAAGTGAACCTGGTATCACGGTCAGATACAATGGAGAGGGGAACTCCATGTAACCTGACTATCTCTTTAAGATACAAATGGGAAAGTTGATCTAGGGAAGAAGTATCTCGTATAGCAAGGAAATGAGAAGATTTGGTCAAGCGATCAACAATAACCCAGATTGCATTATTACCTCGAGATGTCTTCGGTAATCCCACAACAAAGTCCATGGATATATTCTCCCATTTCCACTCTGGCACTGGTAAAGGCTGAAGCATCCCTTTTGGTAACTTCCGCTCTGCTTTAACCTGCTGACAAGTCAAACACTTCACAGTAAAATCAGCAATATCTCTTTTCATTCCATCCCACCAGTAATACTCCTGAAGATCTCTTTACATCTTAGTACTGCCAGGATGAACTGAAAACGGAGAACTATGATCTTGATATAACAACTCTCTCTTCAACTGTGAATCATAAGGCACACACAATCTCTTCCCAAATCTCAAAACACAATCACTATCAATGTTGAATTCAGGAAACTTACCTTTTTGAACCAGCTTTACCTTTTTCTGCAACTCACTGTCTTGCTTCTGTGCTTGCTTGATTCTATCTGATAGAGATGATCTCACTGATACCTGAAACAAAACAGAAGAACTTCCTGCACAAACAACTTCTATGCCAAATTTCATCAAATCCTTAACCAAAGGATCATGTTCCAAACGCAACATTGCTAATAAAGCATTACTTTTTCGACTCAAAGCATCAGCCACTTTATTTTCTTTTCCCGGATGGTAATGAATTGTACAATCATAATCCTTGATTAATTCCAGCCATCTCCTCTGTCTCATGTTTAACTCTTTATGAGTGAATATATACTTTAAACTTTTGTGATTAGTATATATTTTACACTTTACTACATACAAATGATGCCTCCAAATTTTTAAAGCGAAAACAATAGCAGCTAATTCCAAATCATGTGTAGGGTAATTTACCTCATGAGTTTTCAACTGTCGTGAAGCATAAGCAATTACCTGATCATTCTGCATTAGGACGCAACCAATTCCTTTCAATGAAGCATCACTGTATATAACAAACTCACCATTCCTGGAAGGTAGTGCCAAAACTGGAGCATTCACCAATCTTCTTTTCAATTCCTGAAAACAATAATCACATTCTTTTGTACAGATAAACTTAACACCCTTCCGAGTTATCTTAGTCATTGGACTAGATAACCGTGAAAAATTTCTAACAAACCTTCGGTAATAGCCTGCCAAACCAAGGAAGATATGAATATCAGTTACATTTGTGGGTCTTGGACATTCTTCAACAACCTTTGTTTTTGCAGGATCAACAGTTATCCCATCTTTAGAAACGATATGGCCAAGGAAAGAAATTTGTTGCAACCAAAACTCACACTTGCTTTATTTTCCATACAGTTTCTTTTCTTTTAAGGTTTGCAAGATAACCCTTAAATTTCTTTCATGCTCCTATTTACTTTTAGAAAACACCAAAATATCATCAATGAAAACCACCACAAACTTATCCAAGAACTCATGGAAAATTATATTCATTAAGTCCATGAATACAGCAGGTATATTGGTTAGCCCAAAATTCATTACTACAAATTCATAATGGCCATATCTTGTACGGAACGCGGTCTTCGGAACATCTGCTTCCTTTACCTTCAGCTGATGGTACCCCGATCTTAGGTCAATCTTTGAAAAATACTGAGCTCCTGGAGCTGGTCAAACAAATCATCGATATGAGGCAATGGATACTTGTTCTTAACAGTAATATTATTCAAGGCCCTATAATCAATGCAAAGTCTCATTGAACCATCTTTCTTTTTAACAAATAAAACAGGATCACCCCATGGTGATGTGCTAGGTCGAATGAAACCTTTCTCTAATAAATCATGGAATTGCTCCTTCAACTCTAAAAGTTCAATTTGAGCCATTCGATAAGGGGGCTTTGAAATTGGATTAGCATCAGGAACTAAGTCAACAGTAAACTCAACTTCCCGATCTGGTATTATTCCAGGAAACTCATCAGGAAAAACATCAGGATACTCATTTACCACTGGAACATCATTAATCTGAACAGTTCCTTTATTTTCAACGATGTGTGCAAGGTAACATTCATTTACATCTTTTACAAGTTTCTTGGTCTCTTGATAAGTTATCAACAGTAAGGGTTCATTATTGTACACCAACAGAAAGCCTTTCTGAAAAAAAACTTCCTTAGCTCTAAAGTCAATCTTAGAATGGTAAATAGAGACCCAATCCATACCCAGGATAACATCAAACTCTAGTAGAGGTAGAACAATAAGGTTTGCAAGTAGGTTCTTTTCACAGATAAGGATAGGAAGATTATTATAAATTCTTTTTGCCTCAACATTTCCCCCAGGTGTTTTTACCAAAAGTTTAGGAGTCATTTCTTGAGATGGTATTCCCATTTTACTAGAAAAGGTTTCAGAGATGAAAGAATGTGTAGACCCCGAATCAAACAACACACTGGCATAATCTGAAAAAACAAACAAAGTACCTGATACAACTTCATTTGATGGCCTGACATCTGCTGAAGTAGTTGCAAAGCATTTCACTACCCCTTTCTACTTATAGTCTAACTGCTTGTCATCACTCAAGCTCTTTGTCGGACACTCGTTTGCATAGTGACCCATCTCATTGCACTTAAAACATTTCACTAACTGTAAATCAAATTTGGTCTTACCTTCACCTTGATCTTTTTCAGTGCAATCACGAGCCTTATGTCCCATCTTACCACATAAGTAGCACTTTCCAGAATTCAGAAGACATTCCCCAACATGCCCTTTCCCACATTTATCACAAACTAGAAACTTAGATTTCTTACCATCAGACTTTTTTGAAGAATTCTTCCCTTTCTCCTGCCACCTTGGTCTCTTCTTCTGTTGGTTGTTATAGAACACTTGATCATCAGAAAACTCCATTTACACCTTCTCATCACATCGAACAAGCTTTTCATAACTTTTAAACTCATGAGAAGCTAATGCCCTTCGATATTTTGGCTTTAATTCTGAGTAAAAACGATTGATTTTACTATCAAGGTATCTGATAAAATTTGGAGCATACCTTTTCAATCGAGTGAACCTTTCTTCATAGGCAGCCACTGAGTCTTCCTCTTGCCTCAATTCCAAGAATTGCTTTTCCATCCTAAGTTGAATAGCCTTTGGAAAATACTTCTCAAGAAACATACCTTTGAATTCATCCCAGTCGAGAGCATCAATCTCATCAACGTCCCTGATATTTTTAACCATCGACCACCACTGATCTGCTTCACCCTCCAAAGGATAAAAAGCAAGACTAAACTTTTGATTGTCTGAACACCCCATGACATCAAAAATCTTCTCCAATTCTTTAATCCACCCTTCAGCTAGCACAGGGTCAGATGATCCTCTGAATGATGGGGGATGTTGCCTCATGAAATGTTCCACCACTGACATGTTCCTCTGCGGTTGATCTGGCTGATCTCATGCATGGATACCACCACCATTTATCGCTTGAGTCAATTGCGCCATTACTGCAACAAACTGTTCAGTTCCAATTCCGACCATATCAGGATGCTGATTCGGAAGGTTATTTCCTTCTGTATGCCTTCCTATCACTGCTTCCCTATTTCCTCTGTGGAAAACCATTCTGAACAAACATGTCTTAGATGAAGCAACATGGTAATCTTCAAATGCTATATCATTTCAATTTGACCATAAAAAAATATTTTTGGATAATCATTTAATATAATTCTAACTCCTAAAGTTTTCTAAACCGACCTCTGATACCAACTATAAGGCCCCAGCCTTAAACCTTACTTAATCTTGAGTTATTACAAGATTACACATAGAGGATCTTTTCGGGTTTAGAGTTTTAGAGAATTAGATCATAAAACTTGCATTACATTCCACGTAAAAACAAAGTGGTTACATAAAGATAGTATTCTTCTTTCCCATCAATGGAAACATATTTAAAATAAAACATGGATTCTTTCTTGACACTTCCTTGACACTATCATCATATCATGTACCTTTCCCTTGACCTGTGAAAAACATTTCAAAAAAACTTGGGATGAGCATAAAAAGCTCAATAAGGGATATAAAAATATGGAATGGAAACATGGGTACATATATACATAAGAATGAAATCACACTTTACCCATAAAACATAATCACTTTAACATACCTCATCAAATCATGAATAAATCATAGAAATCATAAGACATAAAGGTAACTTGAGGCATTCATAACATTCTTACGTAGGGAGTAACCCTCTTGGTTACGTTTGGAATACCCATCATAGTAT
Source organism: Viscum album (assembly GCA_963277665.1). Taxonomy (NCBI): domain Eukaryota; kingdom Viridiplantae; phylum Streptophyta; class Magnoliopsida; order Santalales; family Viscaceae; genus Viscum; species Viscum album. The sequence continues at coordinate 194,483,312 of OY728126.1, forward strand.
ATTTCCTAAATCTATTCGGAGAAACCTTAACGTTTCACTCCTTCACGTTACCCAATGCATTGGAGAGCTATATCGGGCTCACCCTCCCTTAGTCTATCACGGAACCACCCATCTTCATAATAATTCCCAAGAACCTCAACATAATCGTATCACATAAAACATGCATAAAGGAAACATAACATTTCCACCTTTCAATCACAATATATCAATACAACACATTGATATAAAAACATTATGAAAACAATTTTCAATACCAAAATAAAAGAAAAGTAAAACATGGTATTTATTTTTCTTTTTTAAAAAAAGGTATGGCTTATAGAGGAAGCCGAAACTCAAATAATGGTCACGGCGGCAGAGAAGTCATTGTCGCCGCATACGTACGACAAAAACATTCCCTTTTGTCGTTTAGTAAATGTTTCGTATAAAAAAGATTCCTTTTGAATAAACGTAAAAGTCAAAGGGGTTTATACACCGTATAAAAGAAGGTTGTGTATAAAACAAAATATGCCTCAATGATAGGAGATTGAGACGAAGTCCCATACCTCGGGTCCGACTTGACTCGGTCATTCTTTAATCTCCTGAATAATAAACTTGAGTTAATTTATACTTGTTTAAGAACCTTTTTCAAGTTCATTATTCCTTTTATATCACTTATTTCCATGTCATGAACACTATGTAATTATTTAAGTTAATAACGGTCGTTTTAACGATCATTGGTACTTGAGTCAAAAATAAGCCCTTTATAATTACATGTTCTTCATGTGTCCATTATATCCAGAATGGTATTTATGATGTAGATATCATATATGTCATATATATCCAGTACATGCACGCATTTATAATATTACATAATCATTTATAGGTAAGAAATGAAATGCACCGTTCATGGAGACGGTAAGCCGTATGTACGCATGAACGCTACTTTCATTTCTATTTCATATTTTATAGAATGGAATCATAATTATATAAAGGTATATTATAATTCCAGTATAATATCATATATAATATCATAGTTCCATCCTTTATATGTCCCACATATGGTATTTAACGAATCAAATCACTTTGAGGGGGCGGTAGTCCGCACTTCCTTAAATGAAGATATCGCGTTTACCCATAATGGAAACCATAAAGGTATGCCCAAAATGAAAAATACAGAAGCTTAAGGAAAACATAAACATATTATATATTTATATAAATATAGTGACATCTTAATGGCCACCTTTTAAGGTGTTAAAAGAATGTTGAACAATCATCGTTTTGGGAGGCATAAATTTGCCATCCGCGGAAATAGTATGTTCGTTAACCATTAGATGTAGGTGTGTGTAAGTGTAGCTCTAATCCTTATTATAAAAAAATACTAGTATATTGAGGATACTGGATTTGTTACAAAAAAAATAATAAAAATAGTTTTGGGGGTTGGAGAAGAAAAATAAAACAAAAGGACTCAATAGAGGACATTACCTTAAAATCGGGTAACTCCCTTTGGTTTGAGCTCAAAGGCTTCCTTGGGAAGACTTATGCCCAAAGTGAGGCTTCAAGGAGTAAGATAGGGAAGTTGAGAGACAAAATGGGCAGGGTTTGGCCGATCCAAAGGCTTTGGATGTGTGGGTAAGGAGGTAGAGGTGGGGGCCTTTTATAAGAGGAGAGGAGGGGCACTCTTAGAAAGTAAAGAAAAGTCACTTTATTTTAAAATGGTATTCGGATTTAAGTGGTACCACATTGATATAATTCGAGGATAAGGTGATAAGCGTTCGAAATCCACTCATACAACAGGTTTTGGACATGTGTAGGTCTTAGATATTACATTATCTTTCCATTTTATTTAAATCGTTAAATAATGAGGTCATCGCTGCATCATCATGATGTCATAAATAATTTAATTTATTTAACGTCTAAAAATTATAAAAAAAACTACTATGATGTAGGTAATCTTTTTATCTTTCCAATTATTATTTATATTCAAAAATATGAATTGTATAACCCCATGTTAAATTTTTTTTAGTAAAATAACTTATGTTTGTGTCATTTTTACTTTAACATTAAATAAAAAGTTATTTATGTCATTTCCCAATCAAAGTGGCTCCATGGGGTCCCCAAGTTGACCCATTGATTGTATTGGTCGTCCATGACACATCCAATGAGGTTAGGACATGTGTCAAGGTCATCTCATTTTATTAAAGCATTATTTTTACCTTAAACTACACTAATTACCTCTAATCGCGATTAAGAACTTAAGAGTTACTATTCACCAAAAAATTATTTTAATCTCATTGAACCACATTTTATTTCTTAATGACAACCATTTATGTCGGATTTTTTAAATTCAAAACACAGAAGTGGTAAAATTTCATTTAAACGAAAAATCAGTTTTTATAAGTACCACTTAGTGGTTTCACTACTCATCAAAAATTGAAGTTTTTCAGAAAAATACCAAAAATTCACCCTAAGCTATATTTGATATTCCGAATTCAAAAATGAAGTCTATTTTACAAAATTCAAAACATATAAATCACATTAATTAATTTAATAATTAATTCCCACTGTCATGACAAATAGCATGTTTTTATTAAACTATAAGTATCAAAAGATTGACACCAGTTTAAGTCCAATTTCAAAGTGAAATTGATTCCAATGACCACCATTGGATTAAATGGTAAAAATATATTCTAATTTCACTTCAAACCCAATTAAAAAGATAATCTAATCATATAAATAAATTATATTAAAAAGCATTTTTGATGTAAAACGCAGTATTTTTCACTATTCATTAAAAAATGAACACTGTCTAAAAAATACCAAAAATTCACAAAAAGTAAATTTTGATGTCCCAATCATAAAGAATAAGTTTATTTTGACAAACATATCTTTTAAAATTTTCAAAAGATAGATTTAAAAATGGTTTTCCATCAAAAGGCAGTAAAACAATCTTTTAAAAATATTAGTGTATTCCATGCTTAAGATTGGATTTATTTTCATTTTAAGCCTCTAAAACACTATCTAATTCATTAATATACATAGATAAAAATATCTATTACTCATTAATTACTTGGGATGTTACACTATGCGCTGAGACAGCATGTTATTATGAGGCTCAGAGTCCCTGAAATGTAATTTTGAACTTATTTTAAGGTCACTTAAGTGAACATACAAGTGGGTTTTTCTATCTTTTGAAATGTTTCTCGAATAATAAATCTGAGGGAACCATTGGAATCACAACATTGAGTTTCTCCTAGGTGGGGCCCAACATCGAACGACTCAGGTCGACCGAAAAAGTTAATTTTTAGGACGTACAGAAGAAAAATAAAAATTTTAATAGTATTATTTCCCTTTTATTTCCATTGAGCGATGATTAATCAATACAATGACGTGGCGATGAGGCGATTCTGCATTCATTAATGACACTCATTAAAGGAATATTATGGTGATGCTACAATGCTCAATGAGTTTTCATTATTAGTTAATCATGGATTTAGGCTTGATAAAAACCCCTGGAATTTCTCTAATTAAACACCAAAGGAAACCTTGGCCATCAATGAATGATTAAGATTAAAAACACGGCGATGACGCACATGGATAATGGATTGGATTTGATGACTGACTAATGGTGACGAACATCAATGATTCACGGATCGATGAAAATGATGCATATCTCATCCATCATTATCATTGGATCTGATAATCTAGGTAGGGGTTATGCTTTCTTTTTTATTTATGTTTCTTCCCCCATTCATGAGGTTAATGATGAACGTAGACCAACCCACTAACAGGTTGATATGTGATCTGATTGTTCTTTTAGGAGGGCTATATTGATTTTTTGAAAATGGGGATTTAATATTCTATTTGGTTTTGATTATTTTTCCCCCATGATTAAACTCTAATGCGGAGGGCAATGGTCGACACGAACAATGCCTGGGTACCTCTGTCGTGGGTGTTTCTTGTGCGTTATTCATGTCTAAATGGTCAAGTTGGTGACAATGTAATTTTGAGGTCTTCATAGTAATGTGGAATCCCTATGGAGCCCATAGGCATAGGCGGTTTGAGAAACGGACCACTGTAGCAACTCTGCTAGCCCGCAGAACAAAAACCTGGTGCGCCCATCAGTGCGCCGTGGTGGAAGAGGGTCACAGCCAGCTTGCTGCAGTGACGTGGAGGTGTGGTGCCAATCAGAACAACTTAGAGGAGAAGTCATTCATCTTGGCTACTCAAACAAGCTAAATTCATGTGGTCCGTCGATCACCTATGGGAGGAACTTTCGGTCACCTCCCGGTCATGCAGGACGAAACAAACATGGAAAAACTGCATCTGGCTGAACCAAAATGGTCTGTTATGCGAACCTATTGACCCAAGGAGGCGGTGCTAGCTGGCTTCATCAGGTGAATAGTGGGATGAGGCTAAGCCTCATCTGGGCTGGAGAAATCGGCCTGCCTCAATGGGAAGGTTTGTTGTGGGTGGGTTGTGTCCCACCAGGCAGATCGGGCCAACCGCGAGCTGGACCCCAGGCTCAGCAGACCGGGCCCGCGGCCCAGCGGGCTGAACCCGTGGCTTAGCTGTCTGGACCCATGACCCAGTGTGCCAGACCCATGGCCCAGTGGTCTAGGCCAGACCCAGTCGAGTCGGGCCCAATTCAAACTGGGCCTAGACCCAATTGGCCTGTGTTTCACTGAAACACTTGTAACTAACATATCAGGCCTCTGATTGAGGCGTCGTCTACAGAAAAGGGACCCTTGTGACGATACAATCCTTATGAGATACTCTACGTGATTTTTTGGTAGATTTTTTCATACTTTTGAGTTGGACCAGACTCAAATCCAACCGGGAAATTTTTACAAAAATGCCCATATCTTATAGACTGGGCGTCCGTTCGACACGCCGTCTGTTGCGTTGGGACCATTATGATGAGATGGTCCTTTGGGTTACTCTATGTGGGATTTCCTTGAGGTTGAGTGACAACCTATATCTAGAGGATTAGATCCTCTCAGAATCAAGCATGTTAAGTGTGGGAATCTAGTGGCTAGTTGTGACATGAAGAATGAAGAGCGACCCTTCGTGGATCAGCAACGGAACGACACTTCGTGGATCAGCAATGGAACAACCCTTCATGTATCAGTGTGAAAGATACCCTTCATGAACCAACATGAGAGAGACCCTCCATGGATCAACATGAGAGCAACCCTTTGTGGATAAGTAGTAGTGCGACCCATCGTGTATTAGTCAGAGATTGACCCATTATGGATTAGCAGCAGAGTGACCCTTCATGGATCATCAATAGAGTGAACCTTTGTGGATCAGAAGAAGAGATTCTCAACATTATAATATGATCTAGCTTTATGACTAATCATCTTTACTTCTATGATTATGTTATACCTAGTTTGAGTTGTCTGTTACTTTGTGCAATGTACTTGAGATCTTTTTTGGTGGTATTTCCTTTGTGGTGTTTACTTTGTGATGTTTTCCCTTGTGTATTTATGAGATTCCTTCGAGGGTCTCAGGGTCCCTACAGATTTTTTATTCTCACCCTTGCATGGGATTCGCCCATATGTGTTGTTTCTTGTATAGACGACCGATGCTACGATGCATACCTTGGTAGTCTAGGACTCGGTGGAGCTTAGGAAGGCAGGAACAGGTAGGCCATACTTCTATAGCTTTAGGAGTTATTTCCACTACACTAAAAGTAGATACTTCAGGGTTTACATTGATAGTACTATTTACTTTGTGGGTTCTTGGGATGGTATTCTAGCCCCATTACTTTCAATTTACACCTTTTACTCTCAATGGTGGTACTTTGTGGTGGTTGTACTTTTTTCCATTGTGGTTTGATTTGTGCATTTTTCTATGTTTTTGTGTGTACAAGTTTAAATTCAATGACTTACCTTTTTGGGATTTGCCTTTTCGGTACATGTCACCGACCCCTAGCCTATGGAATGCGAGTTTGGGGTAGTCACGGCATGGACCCCAGGGGACGGGTCGTAACAATACACATTCAAACCTCCTATATAATAAATATATTTTTAAGATAACTCTGTTACAAAAATAATAATTGTATATAACATACCGTATATGATTTATTTATTACCATTTATATTACATTTATAAACAATTCAATGTTAAATTCATTTTCAGGTAATAACTACCTTGTTTCTTGTGTATATTTGAATTTGGTATTTTTATTCCTCTTACGTTGATCATGGTTACATCATTTAAAAAAAATTAAACATGTTATAATTATAATATATATTCATTCTATATTTATTTTTAATAATCAATTAAAATTACATATAGATAATGAAGCACATTGTTCACAGAGATGGTAGGTCTTACGCACACAAGAACACATCTTCCATTTTCCATGATGGGTGAAACTAATAAGAGTTAAATAATATATAAAAATTAAATAATAATTTTTATATCATATATATCACATATATTAATTAAATTTTTCCCAATTACCTTCCATTCAATGATTTCGGGAAAAATGAATGACATTGTTTCGTGAGGTGGTACTCTACCGTACACACGAACGACAGTATAGTTTCTCCTAAGAAATGGAAATTAACAAGGTATATGTAAAATAATAATTCAAAAAATATAATTATGTTATAAATTTCATATATATTCTTTTAATATATCATTATTATCATATAAGAAAAATATAAATAAAATTCACAACACATAGGTTCGTGAGGTGGTAGTCCAACGTACACATAAGCAATGTTATTGTTTTTCAATGGGTTGAGAGGTAATAAGGTAGATTTTTTATTATAAAAACAAAGGCATATTAATATCATAAGTAAAATATATAAAAATTAAATCTATCATTACATATATCCATTATATGTGGGGTTGGAAAATGAATAATAAGTGTTCGCGAGGTTGTAGTCTATCATACACACGAACAATGATTCCATATCCCATTTGATGGAATATGAGATGGATATTGGTCATGACCTTAACATTAAAACAACTAATTATATTTAATATACTTAAATTTTAATATCATCATGATATAATAAAAATATATAGAGATGGATGGAGTAAATTAAATAAAATGCTTGGTTCGGGATATTACCTCTTCCTTAGATAACTTCATTTATTTTTCACAAAAAGGATTTATAAGATAGATTTATGTCCATAATAAGGATTATAGGATAATGTTTTGGAATTAATAAATTTATTTTGATAGAACTTAGATGAACCAAAATGTTTTGTATTTGTGAAGTGAAGACGAAAGGGTGTGTCCTTTTATAAGTGTGGTGAGTGGAACAGTTGTAATTTTTGAAAAGATAAAGTTACACCAAAGTTTTTAAAATGAAAAAAGGCTCTAAAATTTTCTATTATCAAAAATAGAAGAGATTATGTCAATATATGGTTATTTAATAGGTTTTTTAAAATATTTAGATCATTTTTAACACTTATATTTTTATTTTAACCCTCAGGTAATCTCATTTTTCGGTTAATCGTAATAAACAAATTTTATTTATTTTACTATTCTTGGTGGTAAAAAATTTACGATACCTTATTAGAAAATATTATTTATTATTATACTCTATATAGAATCCATTTTTTTCAATTAAATTCACATAAGTGGAAAATCCTAAATTAAAATTAAACCTGCAGACGAGATGAGAAAGTTGTTTCTCAAAGAGAAAATGTTCAAAATTGTAAAAACAAATTATATCAATATTCAATGTTGATATGATTGAAATTGATAAATTTAGTTAATTTATATATAATAGAACTAATTTTACTTTTAAAACCATATTAAAAAAACTTTTATGTTTTTAAATTCCTCAATATAAATGAAAATTCTTAATAAAAATGAGTATTTTACATTATTCATAGGAATTTTTATCTTCTTAGAAAATTCTCAAAAATTCATCCAAATATAATTTTTAAATTTTTATTTAAAAAAATAAATTTTATTAAATAAATGTTCTAAAACAGGAAATAAAATATTTTAAAATGAGTGTGAAAAATAAGAGATAACTTCTTTTTAGAAAAATGTAGTTTTAAGAAAAAAAATTGGATTTATTCTTACCTCCTATCTAAAAAAAATTATAGATGAATTTAAAATCAAATGATTGAATATATATTATATAAATTTAATTAAAATTATTTAACAAAAGTTTTTTATTTTATTTATTTATTGAAATCGTATGTGTGTGCATAAAATTAGTTTTTTAGAAAGTCTTTATATGTTTCCAAATGGATTTTATTTTCATTTCTAATTAACCAGTCACCAAAGAAATCATCATATATTTTAATAATTTATTTAATCCTATTCATACCCACCATTATAATTTATAGTTATTTATTATCATATAAAATATTAATAATTTAATAGTACTGCATGTTTCACTTAAAGTCTATGGTGCGTTTAATGCAAGTTAAACTCAATATTATGTATAATACATATTAAACTTGTTGTTTTGTGTAATGAAAAATATCAAAAAGAATATATTTATTTGAAAAAAAGATATTTCAAAAAATATAAGGGTGTTATAATAAATAATGGAACATCATCATTCCTTTCTCAATTAACTGATCAACCATCCACTATGGTGACGATAAAGAATCATCAAAGAGATAATGCGGAAATTAAAAAAAGGTAAAATCCATAAGAAAAGGAAATCCTCAATGTATAAAATTTAAGAAGAAGTATTTGAATGGTTTAGTTCATGACTATGTGTACCATAGAATCCTTGTATACTATAGGGGCTATTAAATTATGCACATAGATTGACCTTCTCTATTCACCTATAGAGCATGAAGATGTATTATGATCTCTAAGATAAGTATTGTTTGGAAAATATGAGGAAGGATGTCATGAAATATACATCAAAGTGTCTCGTATTTTAGTAAGTGAGGGATGAAAGTAATTATATCTAGGGGATTATGTAATAAGTACCCGTACGTATGTAAAAATGGGAAAACATCACTATAGACTTTTCCCCTAGTTTTCTAAAGACATGAAGAGGAATCAATGCCATGTGGGCTATAGTGGATCATCTTAAAAATATTTTCTCACTTCATTAAAACATTAGATTACTTTTCACTTGATCATATTATAATGATATACAGCAGGGAGGTAGAGATATTGTATGAAACCTCAATATTTATTGTATCTATCAGAGATCTGAGATCAATCTTCATGTTCTGGAAGGTCCTTCAACATTCTCTAAATAGTGAGTTGAAGATTATTATGGAATATAATCCCTAAATAGATCAAAAATATATATGGACTATTCAAACACTATAAGATGTTTTGAGATCATGCTTGATGGACTTAAAAGTAGTATGGCCTCAATATCTTCTTATGGTCATGTATTCATACAATAATAGTTTCTACTCAATAATCCTAATGGTTCATTTTCAATTCCTTTATGGGAAAAAATATTGTACACTATCATATTGGGATTAATTTTATGATAGAAAGATATTGTGACTTAAATATTTTGAGGAAATTTTAGAATAGGTCAACACCATTTAGCAATACATTTAGAGTTCTTAGAGTTGATCGAAGAGCTGTGCTAATAATCATCGATGAAACCATAATTTTGAGGTTAGGAAAAATGTGCTTCTCCTCATATCAATATTGAATAGGGTCATAATATTTTGGAATAAGGGAAATAAAATACATAGGTACACTATCCCCTTTGATATTCTTGATCTCATCAGAGTTGTGGATTATCAATTAGCACTCCCACCAACCCTTTCTCAAGTACACAATGTAATCCATGTATCCCTCTTAATAAATTACATACTAGATCTCTCACATGTACTGATTTTAGAGGTGATACAGTTTGAAAATAGCCTCTCTTATGAAGAGAATTTGGGGAGGATCTTGGACCACAGAGATAAACATAGGTGCAACAAAATAACTGACCTATCCCAATTTCCACGTAGGATCTATAAATATAGAGATCCAACTTGGGAACCGAAGGAAACCATGAAGAACGATTACCATCACCTATTTTATCCTTAGTATGTAATATAAATTTTCATATTTGAAGTTATTTAATGGGGGGAAATATAATACCATAGTTTTTTAGAAAGGAAAACAATTTCTAATAGTGTATACGACACACAACATCGAGACTAAATGAACCATGATTATTTAAATATGAATATTATAAACTATTCATTAAATTTGAGGGTATGAATTGGATGAACTAATTTATTAAATATATAAGTAATGGTCCTAATCAATATAAATTTATTTTTAAATTATCCAGAAATAACCTTGCAATTAATAATTAAGATATTTTATTCTTCAAAAAAATACATTTTCCTCATAAATGAAATTTATTTGATTTTGTGAAATAAAATAATTATAATATTATTGGAATGTTACAATTTTTTTTATAAATTTAGAATCATTTATGAAATTATAATATTAAAATTGAGTTAGGTTAAATATTTTGATTTTTCAGAAATTATTTATTTTTAAGTGCATAGTAAGAATTAAAATTTTTTAAAATAATATTAATTATTCATAAAATCAAGTAATGTAAAATTCCCATTATATTGGGAGTTTAATAATAATGTTAAATGTGAATAATTTTATTTATTATATTGAAATTTATTTTATTTTTAAAAAAATATTATTTTGGTATATGTTTATTTTTATGATACAAAACAGTGTTTTCAAAAAATAATTTTTAATGTGAATAAAGTTTATACATTTTAATTTATTATTATAACCTTAATAAAGAAATATTTAAATTAAATTTATATTATATATATATATATATATATTATTAATTTAAATTAATTTAATGATGATTTGAAGTTATAGGGTAAATATAAGATCATCTTATTCTTGGAAAATGCATTTCTTGAAAAACAGTTTTTCAAAAAGTTTTGTGGGTTAATATATTAAATTAAATTCTTCCGATACAATGAACTGAATTTTATAAAAACTCACTAAATATTTTGACTAGTAATAATTAATATTTTTTAATAATTTAAAATTAATTTTTTTTTCAAAATGGTTAATAAAAATAAGAAAATTTAAATATCCATGTTATGGTTAAATCAACATTCTTCATGTTTTATGTTCTAGTGTTAAAATTAATTTCCCCAAAAAAATGTTTTTTTATTTTATAAATTTTTTTTTATATTTAGAATCAGTGGTTTCAAATTATTTAACTTTCCTCACTATATTTTTATTCTTAAATGAAAATTTACCTTGCTAAAATACTTTTATCATAGCGAAAAAAATGAAAATTGGTAAATGTGGGTAACCATAATGGTAAAGAGAATTAAATGTTTAAAACAAGTTTATTTTAAATGTTGGATTTATTTATTACCCTTTTATTTCCTCTACTCATTTATTTATCATTTTTTGTGGATCTTTTTTTGAGAGTGGCATCCCATTATTGAGTAGTTTTGGGTATTTACAAAAATGAAACTTCTTCTCACATATAAAAGGGAACATCCTCTTCTATTACCTTCATATATAAAAATCCCATCATTTTATCTAGTCCCTACCTAAATATCCTTATTAATCATGTCCCATGTTATATAGAGTTATTTAATTATTAAACCACGAAATGATTTTGTTGAAAACATAAAGAGGTTGTTTGAATAAGTGGTATTGTTCTTAACCAAGCCTTTAATTTTATTTCCGCATCCACCTCATTAAAATATTATTAAACCATGATAATATAATAAAATAATTATCTCGCATAAAATTATATTTTATTATATTAATTTCATAACCAAAACCCATCTCCTCTTCCAAAAAAGGTGAAATAAAATAGTCATTCGTGTGTCCGGTGGACTATCACCTCGCGAACTGATGGAATTTTTTTCCCTTAATCACCTCTTACATATATTTAAGATGGTGGATTTAATGTATATATATTATGTTCATTATATATTTTTCATTATGTAAAATTAATATAACACATATTTTCTTACCATTACATTCATATAGAAATAATAATGTTATTAGTGCATATGTGTAGATTACTACCTCCACAAAGCGATGTGATTTGTTTCTAATTACCTAATCATATTGATTGTATATATAAGTGTATTTAAAAAAATAACATGATATTTATGTTATATTTATAATTATTTAAAGATAAGGTAAAACTTACCTTCTTTCCATCATGATCGTTGTAAAATTTAAACATTACTCATCTGTACGAATGACCTACCGTCTCTATGATTGAAACATAGCACATTTTTACACAAATATAATTAAATATTGGGTATAAATGTATAATTATTGTATAAAAATGATTATTATTTTATTATTATAATTATGAATGAGATTAAATAATAATCCCTATGATTGTATCCAACTTTCCAATGTGATTTTGAACATATGAATTAAACATCCTCAAAACGTCCATCTTGAAAATAAATGATTAAGTAATTGAATATAAAATTATAAAAGGAATAAAACCTATTTAATTGTTATTATTTAATTAAATAATGAACATAATTATATTATTATCTGAGATAAAAAATGAATGTGATGAATCGGACTCGATGTAAGGGATCTCTCGAAACCACCCTTTCCTTGGGGTTATGACCATTCTATATCTAATAAAAATTCTCTCTATTTAATGTTATAGATTACTAATAAATTATATATCTCTCTCATAAATATTTATACCTATATTATTCAACCTTCCATTTATGCTGTAATCCATGCCTTCTGTTAAAATTTTTAAATTACATCATTATGAATCTTCCTTGGATTATGATATTAGGCATGATTATGAAACCCATTTTCTTTGCAAGGGTAATGCCAATGATTATGCCTTATTATTGATTTAAATTTTGTAGAACACATAAATAATGATCATGTTATGATGGGTGTTCTAAAATATTTCTCTCATTTATTGGGTAAAGAATTAGCCTCATGATATTTCATATATGGGATTAAGGATTAAACCTAATCAATTACAATACTTTGTCCACCATGTGATATTGTCTAGAAAGTTGTCCTTGAATAAAGTTTAAGACATTTAATAGGTTGATGAAAAAAATTATATTTTCTCATGATCGCATGATACATTGTTCATTTTTTATACTTTCATGTGATTACCTGGGAGCCTTATATTTTATAATATCATCTTATACCTTCGACTCACACACTATTTTACCATATCATATTTTTTCCATTATAAGGAATTTTAACTCAAACCTTTTTTTATTTATTCCTTAGTTTATCTTGGGTAGTTTTTGGAGATAAAATGGATTTAGGATCTTGTTATGGAGAATAAAATTAGTATTTTATGTTTTTATTTTCCTTTTTATGTATTTTTTCCTAGTCTTCTGAATACATTAGGCCTATTGATCTTTCAGTTTGTACTTGTTGGATATTTATAATTAAAAATGATGTAATAATATGTATATAATTCTTGGGTCACAATAAATTTGTACGTTACTTTTTAATTATTCATATGTTTATACAAATATATTGAAGTAATTATAATCCATTATGATTAGTGTGACATGTAGATATAATAATTCAAGATGTGAAACGTTTTCACCCAGTATACACTACTCAGTGGAATAAAATTGATCATGAGTATCCTAAATTTTTAAATGATCCAAGAAACCCATGTATTATACTATCTATAGTTGGAATGAATCTGTTTTGTTAACAAAGTATCATGAATTGTACATAGCTAGTTATATTGGTAAATCAAAGCTTTCTACCAAGGTTATGCATGAATTGTAAATATGTTATATTGTATCTGATTAATTCAAGACCAAAACAACATGACAATGATACTAAATTTATTTAACATCAAGTATTGATGTAGGATTCAGGTGTTATGTTTTATTATTGTGTTATAAATTAAGTGTTCACATTGTGATCCATGGTGTTTTTGTTAATAAATGGTGTTTTGGTATATGAAATTTGTTTTGGATATATAATTTATGTAATGTTATGGTGTCCCATTTATAAATATCGAATACACTTAGTCTTGTTAAATAATTATTGAATATATTATTTCTAAGAAATCTTAATTTTTTAACTCGATGACATAAATAACGAACTCATCTAACATCATTCAATGTATATTCAAAATAAGGTTGAATGCCTTCACCATTAATGGGTGATTAAATGTTTCATAATTTAAAGTATGTTGTCATAATTGTTGGTAAATCCTTTTATAAAAAAACATTTCAAAACCTATTGAAAATATCTGATCATTTTTTCGAATCATCTTATTCGAATTGGTTGTACATTAGAAATTTTCTTGATGTCATTCAAATAAAAAAAATTATATGTTATATTCTTGTTGTCATATTACTATATGAACTTGGTAAAACAAAATATGGAATTTAGTATAGGTTGAACATGATTTATCTAGGGATAATGAAAAAGTTTCCACCAGTGAACAGTAAAAGATGAAATTTCATCCTCTAGTGACTTACACTCATTATATGTAAGATATATTTCATTTTGTTGACTTCTTTAATGGTGTGAAGGCTCTATATTGGTATCCACTAGATATCAATAATATCGTGTTGATGACTATATTGAATTCATAGGGCATAAAATCACATGATTGTTTTGTTTTGATTCATGATTTAGTACTTTCTATATGATATTGAATTATTCCTACAAATATGTGACATGAATTAACCATGAATTACATCGTTTTCAATGTTACATTCATTAGTCCCATGGGGGTGTTAGCTGAGTGGTACCCATTGGTTGTACCCCATGCTCTCCATGGGAACTCGCCCAGGCTTGAGTCCCGCAAGACTCAGACACTGTGAATATTATGCACAGAGCGATTCAAAGCCATTTTCCTAGCTGGGGAACATGCAGCGCGCTTTGGGCATGGTAGGGCCCCCCAGTGGGAGGTGAGTGTTACCCTACAACCGTTTTTCCAATGTGCCTATACCCTAGTAGTACAGGCTCCTACTTGGCATCCAAAAGACCCATGATTAAATCTGGGTAGGGACTAATTTTCCAGGGGTACTATAGCATAACTGTATCAGACCATACCAGTGGCGGTACTGTAGCGGTGGTGACACTATAGCGGTGGAGGCACTGTAGCAGGACTGTAGCGGTGGTGTTACTGTAATAGGTACTGTAGCAGTCCGGGTATTATAGCAGTATTATTCACTGAGGGGCCCTTTGGGCCAAAAAATGGGATTTCAAGCCTAGTATTTATGCCATTTGTCCTTGGGCCTTCGGGATATGTAATGGGTCTTCCTCTACCCAGTCTAAAGAGGAATTTTCTTTTAATAATAAAATGAGGCTTCGTCCCCAACCATTTACAAAACAAATGTTACATTCCTTAATATATAGACCTTGTGAAGATTCCATCTTTTGAAAATGAAATTTATATAATATTATTTGAATTATTGATGTTCTTACCAATATTGTTATTTAATATAATGTTCCACTTAATGTTACTCATTCTTAGATAGATCTAAATTTATAGTGATTTAAATTGAATATGGATTTATCACATTACATGGTAGCTAAATATTTCAAAACGTTAAATTAAAATTTTAATTTGTATAGAGGGTTTTACTATAGAGTGATATATAATTAAGGAATCCATATAAATCTATATTTTTTATCATTTCGGTGTTGATATAATTGGACTCAATGAATCTCATCATAGTGGGAGCCTTATGGGTGAAGGTATTTTTTGAAGTGACATTGCCACAATTTCTATTAAATAGTGGGGGTAGGCTCACCATAATATTTTATATAACATTATAGTGGCTTCAACATATTCTTAAACTTAAAAATTAATTATTAGGTATTTTAATCCATCAAAGGATGAAGGGTGGATATAAAATACCCATAATCAATAGTTTAGAGGATTGTTCATGGCCATATTATTAAGAAGTTATTTTTAAATCCAAATTCACATTCATAATTACTCTGATGGAGAGATAAAAGAATAAGTTTACATGAAATATCTAACAATAGTTATGTAATTAATATTCAAATATTGTATAAAAAGTAACTTGAAAATTTGAGTACAATGAAAAATAATGGAGCTCTTGAGGGAGAAGACATGCAGGTATCTAGTAAAAATTATAGATATCAAATTAATTTCAATATTCCATACATTTTTATCATCAAAAAATTATGATAATTCAATAATGAAATATTTCGTGTGATTATTTTTTTATGAAAATGGGTTGATAACAATATTGGAGTTAAAATCATTGAATTTGGTATTTTTAAAGTAAATGTTAGTAAGTAATGGTATAATAAAAACCATTTATAATGGAATAAATGTACGTATAAGTATTTTAAATCTCTAATTTTATAAACATAATTTTTTCAATTTATTTATTTTCAAATAAAACTAATACATGGTCAATTTAAAATTTCAATTAGGTTTATCCTTTAATTGGGATATAGTAGACATTTTATGGGTGTAATAATGTTGATGATGCATTTTATATCAAAGGGTAACACAAATATTAGATTTGGATAACAGATAGGGGTATAAATCACTTAAACTATTTTTGAAAAAATATTTTAATGAGAACCTAAAAATTCTATAATTAGTTTTTTATTGAAAATTTGTTTCCTTATAATATTATGCATTCACAATTTTATTTATATAATTTAATTTAATTATTAACAATTTGTGTTGATAATTAAATCTCCACCTTCTGATGCTTACAATACAAAGGAATAATATATTGGTGGCTTTTAAATTTAGAAAATGTCAGAAGGTAAAGAACATGTGGCTGAATAAATATAAGAATGATTTAGTTTGACAATGTTAGAAAAAATTATTAATCTGATATGGAAAGTTGTAAAAAAAAGTATTGATGGAATTCATCAATAGGTTAATTTTCATTAGTTACATTATTATTTGTACTCTAATGTATGTGACACAATGTTGAATATGTATTGAAGAAATAGGTATGATAATACATTAGGGTAATGTTATGATATTCAATTATTATTTTATTAAAAAATAAAATAATAAAATAATGATTTAGTTTTAATTATACCAGGTAATGTATACTGATATTATAATAATTTCAGAAAAAATTATTTCTAATGGTCACTAGAATGGCACATAAATAATTTAATATGCTTGTTATGAAACATGGTCTTGGGAATATTGTGGGGAAATTAAATCCCTGCCCACTAGCTATATATACACACATCATAAACTAATAAACCTTTGATTATTTCATTTGTCATCAGGAAGAGGAAACATTTAAGTCACATGCTTATTGGAAAAAATTAATTTTAAATTATGAGTATTAGTAACTTTTATTCAGAATTATTAATTTATGAAACAATAATGAAGTATAATAAATAAATTACATACATAAAACACAATGTACTCTAACTATAAAGTATAGATGAGGTATTATTTACATGAAAAAAAATTATATTTTAAATCAACATTGAAACATTCATTTGATATAAAACCAAAAAAAATAACTATTTTCCTATATATATATATATATATTAATGAATCAAAATCTCATGACACCTATATACCACATGATGTGTCATGGAAGGATTATTGTGTAACTAGATGAGGAAAAATAGTAGATAATATTACAAACAAACTATGGGAATCATGTATGAGTATTACATAATATTTATTTTATCTACTTAAAAACAATATTACATAATAATGACTAATTATTATAATTTTTTTTACTAGTTTGTAAATAATAATTACCATCTACTATAATATATGACAAAATATCTTTGAGTGGATTTAAAAATCCAAATAAGTATATAAATACTTAAGGTTAAGGTTTTAGAGTGTCACCTTGCGAATGATTTTATAAAGAAAATAAAATGGTGGATATAGATAATAAAATAAAAAATATACCAGATCATATATATTCTCTAACATAAAATGTTATTGGGAAAGATGATTTGATTAAATAGTTTCTTCAAAGGGATTAATGATAAGAATCGACACCTAAATATATATAACATGAAGATATATCTGTTGAGGCATTCCATTTAACTCAAAGGATTTCTTTACCTATGAATATAAATTTTTTATAACAGATTCTACTATATTATAATCAAACCATTATTGATAATTAGTTCGCATTGAAATTATATAAGGTGGAATTAATTTTGGTTTATATCTATCACCCCCCACTCATATCCATTTTTTGATAGGTACAATGTACAATATACAAGTAAATATTCTATTCTATAAATTACATTCAAAAGATAATGTGAGAGTAGGGATTCACATAGCCTAAGATATGAGTATCAACTAACCTTATCCCCTTTATTATCTTGATGTTCACTAGGCTTAAGTAACAATTGGAACCATAATATCATGGTCATTTAATCTTATATGTATTCATGATTATAATGAGGTATGTTATTCACAATTTAATTTAAATAAAAAAATCCAATTTTTGAAAAATATTTAAATAGAGTAATTTCATTACATAATGATAAATATAAGTGGAAAAGGATGGTTGAGTCAGGACAATTTAACTGATCTACTAATAGATACAAAGGTCCTTTCAAGAGTTTATTTACCCCAAAAAACTTCACTACTACATTTATTGACATTGTATGTTCATACATAACCAATATTCAATGATAAGAATTTGGCATAAAATTAAATTAAAGAACAAATGTTTTTAGATTCCATTACTAACGTAATGGATAATGATAATTTAAATGAAATCATAAACCATGAATGGATAGGATACTCATTTTTGAATTTATACTTGAGGTAAATTTTCAATAAATTTTTTTCCAATAATTAATATACTATAATAATTATAGTCTGATACTATTAATATGTTCTACAGGTGTTTATGTCACAAGAATATAAAGGTAATACCAAGCGATAATGATTTTATATTTTTTATTCCTCATGTAAATTATATGAAAAACCTATCAATGAATGATGTTGAAATTTTAGTATGATTTCACCAATTAGCTTTAGTGTTTGGAAAAAATATCATCTGATTCATTGTTAATAATACCTATAATACAAGGGTAAAACACTATAGTGTAATCAGATAAAATATAATTACATTTTATTCCACAACTAATTACTTTTATTTAAATCACAATATTCCCACAATTATTAATTTGGAAACTCCAATGACATATTTGTTTGGATCTAACGCATAGATATATAAAAAATCAACCACACATAATTTCCCTTACAAATTTTTAATACACTACATTCAATATTTTAAAAATAAACATCAAGTAATGTTTTTTATATTATTATTTAATAGGAGTTGTTTTATGTTTATGAATTTTTTTATCCTCAAAACCATGTAATGAAAACTAATAATGCTCACAAAGAGCCTATATATTTTTATGACAGGATAAGTATTCGGGTATATATAATAATATTTCGCAAATAAAACATATATTAAATCACATTAATTACTATTCTCAATTTTTCTATAGTGTCCGAAAGAATTTAATGGCATTGATTATAGGTATTAAATTTATATATTTTTGAGAGATACCAAATTTCCTCCCCATACTAGCATCACCTAAGATATATTTGTAGATATAATTACAATTTCTTTTAAACTATTTATTAATGGATTATTTATGTATATTTTCCAATTATAGAAATACAATTGGAAGAATAAATATTCTAATGAGGAAATATTTTTGTTTTAGAATAAGTTTCTAGCATAAATAGTGTAAATTTTTTATAGATATCGTGAGGGGTGGTTCTTATCATATAAATATTTTTTTCATAAAGATCCCGAATATTTGGTTCATCTAATACATATTTATTTTATTTTATTATCATTTTACGTTTTATTTATGGAGATATAATTTAAAATCAAACTATTTATATCTTAGTAGGAAAAAATAGAATATATAAAGTGTGGTTTTTCAAAAGATTGTACTGTAATATTATGAACATGAGACTAAGAGATTTTTTTTTTAAATGTTGATAATTTCAATTATTAAATCTCATATTTAAAGTTTCATGAAGATACTTATTTATATGTCTCTTATAATATTCAATTAGGATAGATAAAATTGAGAAATATTTTTATAATTCATAAGGATTTTAAAATTCCATTTCAATTAAAGAGAATTTTTTCTAGTAATTTTATTTAGCTAGATATTATATATGATAGTTAGTATTAGACTATAATTGGAAAACTTGAAAATAATTATGGGTATCATATTGGAAAATTTAATGATTGAAATTTAGACATTTCATATTGCATAAAAAAATAAATAAAATTGTTTGAGTGAAAATTATTATGGATTTAGTAAAAGAGAAGATTACTATGACTAGATTAAGATTATTTGTATATGTTAGAATAATTCATGGGGATGCATCTACTAATATGTACATGTAACTAAAAAATAAAATATTAAAATATGTATCGGTTGATTAAAAGGATTATTTTATTTTAAAATGCATGTAATATACTGAAAAAAAATGAAAATACTCTCGTATTCTCTTAATACATTTGAAAAAAATCCATGATTTATTTGTGATTTTTAATAATTAATCACATATAAATTGGACACACGGTGTGAATATTGTGTCTAAAAGTGTGTGTTTTCATTTAAAAGATACATTTTAGACTAGAAAACATGTCACGTGGTAAAAAATTGGTAAAAATTCATAGATCATATTGATACTTTAGTAAAAATATTAACAAATAATTTTTCAAATATTGAAATTAACCTCAATAATTCTACCACACGGTGTGGGAGTTATGACTGAAAGTGATCATTTTCATTTAAAGAAATATTTTAGTTTAAAAAGTATTTCAACTAGTCAAAACAGAGAAAACAAACCTATATTTTCTTGATAATTTAAGATGAATACTGATAATTCATTTGTGACATGTAGGAATTAAACTCACATAAAGTCAACACATGGTGTGGCTGATATTACTGAAAGTTCATGTTTTAACTTTAAAAGAAATATTTTAGTTTAAAAAACATGTCATGTTCTCAAAACATAAAAATGATTCATATTTTCATGATACAAAATTAAAAACATTGATAATTCATTTATGATATATACTAATTAATCATATATCAATCTGGTACACAATTTGGTTGTTAACAATGAAACTATGAGTTTTCATTAAGAGTGACATTTAATTTAAAATGACTATCACTTACTCAAAAATGTGTAAAAAAATATTGTATTAACACTTTAGGAAAAATATATTTGGTTCATTTTTTATGTGTAAGAATTAACCTCATGTCAATCTATCACACAGGGGTATTTTTGGGAAACAAATACCTCAAGGTTCTGTCTTAGTATTTTTGGGGTGATTTTTTTTGTTGACCAATAAAGATGACAGAAATTTAGTATGGTTGGTGTTGCTAAGGAATATTATTAAGGTGGTATAGTTTCCCAATGCATTCCAAATTTTGGTGCCTCTGAATAGGGAGTTTGTTTTATGAAAAATTAGGGTTTTCCAAAAAGGATTTCATGGACTAAATTTCACGGACATCAAAGAATAGAGTTCATAAACAACATAGTAGTGAATCAATGTTATATAGGATACAAAGGAGGTATGCATAATAGTGAAGGAAAATTAGTATAGGAAGAGTTTCTGCATAGCATCATTATACGTACTGTCAATCATGCTATGGGAACTCGTACTCAAATCAGTTCGTGGAAGGATCATCATTCGCGAGAAGAATGTCATTCATAAGAGCCCATCATTTGTGAAATTTAGGTAGTGATTTAAGAATTTTCCAAGGTTTTTTCATTTTTGTATGAAATCAGCCTTCGCAAAGGATAAAGTCATTATGCGAATTCATAGCAGTTCACGGTGAAGGTTGTACCCATCAAAGTTTTCATCTATTTTAATTAGAGGGTTTTTTAGATATATTTGCCTATATAAATACCCATAATCATAACATTAAGTAGAGAAAAATTCATTAGATGAGATCATCACTATTGGAATAATTCAAGGAATTCTAAAGAAGTTTATGAGGGAATAATTCTATAAAGGAATTGATTCACAAGGGAGGCTTTCGGGAAATAGAAAGTGGTTCTCAAGGGAGGATTCCACAAAAAAAAAATTCATGAACGAGGTTATTTTGGTGGGGCACTACAGCTCACAATGGAAAGTCAATTCATTAATCGTTATCTATCCATGAAGTAAAGGCAATTCGTAGAGGATACAATGCAGTTCAAAGAGTACGCAAGGAAGTTCATGAATGGACTAAAAATAGTTTGTGAAAATAATATTTGCAAACTAATAGTATTTAGATAAGTGTATTTCATCTATTGAGTGAAAAAAAAAACTTCATGAACACTTATATGTGATACTATTCTAGGATTATTTCACTAGGAAATACACACCATGAATACCCATTGGACAAAATCCTTGTCATATCTAAATTCTGAAGTGGAAGATAGAGTATCTGCATTTGACTATATTTTTAGAAGGAGTTTATTAAATTCCACATTCAAGGTTGTGAAAGTAAGACTTAACATCTCTAGAATATCTTTCCAAAATGGAAGTAATTTTTGTTTCTATAGAAAATAGATGTATAGTCTAGATATCTAGAAAGTGTAAGTGCTACATTACAGTGTTTTAATTGAAATGAAGGAGTAGCCCAAAAATATATTCAACCTGGAATCTACCTATAATTTTGGATTCATTAATTATTTATAAGGTACCTACTTGTTCCTAAACTTTTTGTGGATCCTTTCCAAATCGGTGAGCAAATGAAGTTGAAGAAGGTGATCCCTTCCATTAACAGTGATCCCTTGAAAGAGAGTTAGGGAGTGACCCTTGAAAAGTAGTGAGCTGACCCTAGAAATTGTATGTTAGTGATCTTGGTCAAATAAGTGATCTATCCAGAACCTTGAATTGGTAGTGAGCCTTAGTAAATTTTGTACATTAACACATTTTCATTGTGCACTCCTTTGAGATAAGCCAGTGAGGGTGAACCAAGAAAAAATATATGTGGCCTTGTGTTTTCCTTCATACTTTAGTTTATATGAATCATCATCAGTTCAAGTTGGAATGGATAAGAGAAACATAAACACCAAAGAGAAAACAAAGTGACCCTTATAATAAAGAAGTGGTGATTCAATGGGGCTGGAAAAATTTGGAAAAGAATATATATACCTTGATTCAATCTCCCCCCCCCCTCAGGGTATCTAAGACCCTTTTGGACCAATAAAATTTCAATTATACTACCTTTTTAGGGGAAGTTATTTTGTAGGATGTATTTTTTGGCATGGTCCCTTTCATGGAAGGAGGGGCTATGCAGCATGGTCCTTAAGGCTCCATTGTGACCCCCATATCCACTTTAATAAGATTTAGACTATGATCTTAGAGTGGATTTTACTGAGGGGAGATACAATGTGGTTTAGTAAAATTATTCCATAAAATAACCCATGTAATCTAGTTCTACGGCATGGTCCATTAGGCTACATCATGGTCTTAAATTTTTCAGTGCGTCTATAAATACATAAATACACCTAAAACCCATTATTTTACACTATTTTGACATGAAACCATGGTGACCTAAAGTGGTTTCTCTAATTCTTTGAATCCCCTTTTGATAATGATTGATCTATGTCTCCTAGTGATAAATCCATGGTTTTCCAATGTGATTTTTACCAATTTTTTCTAGTAGTTTCCTCCTTTTTGATCTCATTTCCTCATATTTCTACTTTTCATGCTTTAGGATTTGATATATGTTATTCTTATAGAGTTTTTCTTATCATTTTATGATTTTTTTTAGTGGCATGATATCCTTATAATATCTTATTTCATCATAGGATAGGTGATCTTATATCCTTAACATTGGTCAGTTCTTATGTTAAGAACGTTGACTCTTTCAAGTTAGTAGATTATTTATTTCTATTTTATTTACATCCAATCAATAGCTAACATGGTTTATAAATTTGGATTTAAATGGAACTAATCTAATAAATATTTGACCTATAACACCCTGATACTTTAAGATGTATATTTTTTAAAATAAATTCAATCCCTTTGATAGCTTGTGATTCATGGAACATTAAGTTTAAACAAAACATTATACTCTATTGCAATATTATTATTTAAACATGGTTATTATAACCAAGCCATAAAGATAGAAGTTATGAATAAGAATAAATAAATTATATGGTTTTTTCATTTATAAAATAAATGAAATGATTAGATACTCATTATAAATAAAATAAGAACCATTTTAAATAAAAAAAATTATTTCTAAAAAATAGTATTTTTTTAAGGCATTTTAGTAGATCATTGAAAAGGTAATATAAAATTAAATTTAAAAAAATTTAGAAATTTTATTTTAGAAAATTAAATTTATTTTTTAAATCATCATATCACAATTATCATAGTTTGTGTTAGGTCGAAATAGAAATAGTGATAACATAAGCGAGGGGTGAATTTTTTCCTTTTAAAAATTTCATAATTCTGTAAATTCTGATCAATATTAGATAGAGCTGGTGACATTTCTGTATCATAATATATATTTAGCATATATGAATAGAGAAAAAATCACAGTAATTTATTTTGGTTTGGGGTAAGAATATATCCTAGTCCACTCCAACAATCACCTACTCTTCAGGCTTATGGAATTTCACTAGTAAGGTCCTCAGATCATAAGCCGGATCCACAAATGAGTGCAGGTAGTTTTTACGATTAAAAATAAAGTCTTATAAAGCAGATCCTTCTGGTTCTTTTATAGGGAACTGATAAAACTATATCTTAGTGGGAGAAGTTGACACTCCACCACAACGGAATATGAGAATTCGAAACTCAAAATAGATAAGATGTTTTTTGATGAGAAACAAATTTAGCTTGTAATTGCAATAGAACACAACTAATAAAAGATGTATCACGTATTCTAAATAATAATAATCTTGAAATATATCTAAAGAGATTAGGTTTCACAAGAGATATTTGATTTTAAAAATAGAAACTAAAACAGAGTATCGTGATTCAATATTTCAGCAAGTGTATCTCCAAAATGTAGTATGTTTCTGATATTCTTGATCAATGTAGCACTGTAAAATAATTTTCACAATAAATATTAAAATATTATTATTATTAATACAGAAAATAAATCTCCAGATCTTCATGTATATAAAATATCTAACATAGAAAGATATATATATATATATATATATATATCTCACAGCAAGATTTTAGATCCACAAAAGATGCCTTATAAATAGAGTTAATTCAAATATAAATAATATATCCTAGAGTTTCCGTAACTTCGCTGAAGAATAGGAGAAAAAATCTCCACTTTAAATGTCTCTTTAAATTCTTTAAAATGAGCTTTGAATCAATCAAAATTGATCTTTAAATCACCCTAACATTTTGCAAAGACTTTTTCAAAATGCTCTGATAAATACATAAATTCAAATTTCCAATGTTGAAAAGTCAAACCTAAGGTTCCTTTACAAAATGAAAAAATAACAATCATATGGTTCAACTTCATAATGTAGGGTTGATGATCCATATGTTTATCCACGTCAGCAAAGATCTCTGAATGTAACATTAATTATCTATAAGATCACTTTTCCAAAACATAAGGTTGACAATGTAAGGTTGATTACAAAATTAAGGTTGATGATCCATATGTTTTTAAAGTTCCATACTTACATAGGGTTCTTTAAATATACTTTTTATTTCTGGAAAATGTAAGTTTTTTATCCAAACGTAATGTTCCTTAACCATATACTTCTTCAAATGTAAGGTTGATTAACCATACATGATGATCCTTCAACATAAATGTATGGTTTTTTCTATATGTTACTTTCTTCGACATATTGAATGAAAAGTATTTCCAGTCATTGACAATCGATGAACATTGTTTCCCGAATACCCTTAAGAGAGTTATGAACACTTTAACAAATATTTATCACAAATAAATTGTTGAATATTATTTCAAGATAATAATTATAAATAATATAAATTTTATGAAATACAATCAAAATAAAATCATTAGTAAAATAAAAAGGGTTGTTGTTAGCATTGAAATCAATAATATTTATAGAGTATTTTTGAGACAATACATGCCCAACAATATCCCCCTTTTTTATGATCACAAAACCCATAAATTAAAACTATAATCTTAGAAAAATAATTTTGAATTTTTTAACCATAAGAAGAATATAATTTCGATTTGACAGAATTGTTTCGATAAAGAATAAATATTTGAATTTCTCCCCCAAAGATAAATTTCAATGAAATTTTTATTCTTATCTAATTTTTTCAAATAAAATAATTTTATGTCGTATTATATTAATTTCTCCCCATTTTTCTGATATCAAAAATAAAGTATAGAAACATAATGAAAAAAATTTAATATTGAACAGAATGACAAGTGAATGTTATAAGTACCTATAATGAATAAAGAGAATTGGATTTTGGTAATCTGATAAAAAAATAGAAAAAATAATGAATTGTAATAGATAGAAGAGAAATTCATTGATCAATAAATACATTAATACAATAAATCATGTGACTTAGAAATGAAAACTGTCATTTTTGTGGTTCAAGGTAGGAAAAAAGAAAGAAGGAAAAGGATTGGCTGGATTTTAATTTTGAATAGATTCAAACATATCCTTCATCTCATCCATATGAAATATTAGCTTCTTCATTAAACTGTCTCCAAGATGAATTATCAAAATTCTGGAGTCTTTATTAACATGCAGATTCTCCACTATATTGACCTTTAGAAAATCATAAAGACCTTCCTCTTGCTTCATAAATAGGTCTAGCTTCTCTAAAAAATGACTTAACATCAGTCTAATGATAGGATCTTCTTGAGATAACTAGTCAACAAGAAATTTAGGATTTTCTAATAAAACTAACATAGGCTAACTATTGCATTGAAGGTCATGAAGTTGATTATTCATGTCTTCCATAACAGATGTAATAGCTTGAAATCTTCCAATCAAATCTAGACTTGTAGAAAAGGTTGGATTAGATGTACTGGCCGGATTCACTGACCATTTTACATATTGAAACTGACTTCCCAAGTACCACTTTAATTCTATGAAATCAATTTTCAAAACATCTTCAGATCTGATCTTCCCAATCAAAATTAACATGTACCTCTTTAAAGCATAAAAATACCTTCTAGAAATAGTATTCTCATTAAGTTACTAAATATTTTTCTTTACAATGTCAATATTCTTTTGTATAAGGGAATTTTATTCCTGAGATTTTTTGAATTTAATCACAATTTCATCAATATGATGAGATAATGAATCATATGCCACGTCATCTTCATTCGTAGCCTGATTTTCCCCATTAGTAGGAAAAGGATGTGCCACTGTTTTCATTACTGATTTTTCACAAGAAAAATATTGATTGTCTAAAACTTCGGCCTTGTCAATAGAAATATGAGCTGACTGTCCCACAATCTGATCAACAATTAAGGGTTGAATTTCTGTAACTAATTCCTGTAAAATATTCTCTTCTTGAATATCTCCTTGTTCAGTAAATTATTCTATGAAAATCTATGATTGAACATTTTCAGATGAAGTATTCTATTCTTGAATGTTTTCTACCAGAGTGTTCTTTTGTACTTGTCCACTTACCGAAGGTACAATAGAAAGCTCTCATGCTTGACTCTCTACATGAATTTACTCTTCAATAATAGTTTATTCATAATTAAAAAAGCATTTTGCTTCTACATAATCCAACATTTACTCTTCAACTTGAGGATCATCTCTGTTTCTTGGTGTCATAACATGTCCCTCATGACATTATTCTTCCTCTTTTTCTTCTACTTTAGTGTTAAATCTAAGCATTCTCTTAGATGGTTGTAAAACTGTATCTATTCGAGATTTAGTGATACCCTCTTTTCGAACACCTACTTGCTCTACCTGAGCCAAATCTCCGGATATCGGTTCTTCCTCATCTCCAATAGGAATTTTTTTCTTTTATAGTACTCCATAAAAATCTATGTTTTCTTAACATTATAGCATTCAAAACATTACTATGATGACATTTTACTATTGCCTAAACAAGTCTAATCATGTCCTTTTTAAACAAAATCCTTGAAATTATCCATCTATATGGATAGAAATTCATTATTTCATCAGGTGAACATAAGTAATTAAGATAATGAAATAAATACCAGAGAAAATTCTATTTGATATCACTTATAAAAAGAAACAATCTATACATGTCTGGGTGAAGAATTTTTTCTATTTCATCCATCCTAGGTGTTATTCCTGTCTAAATTAACTTCACTAAAATCTTATGGTTAGGTTCTAAATCCTTAAAAAAATCTTTCTAATGTGTGTCGAATTGAATAGAAAAGACATTATGTATTTAGAAGAATGTTCATTATCACAAATCGATTTAAGATAGAAATGGAAAACTTTTTCATGTGGATAGTTCAAAAATTTTGCAACCTCAGTATAAGAAACAGAGAAATACATATCTTCAATACTAGAAAAAATAATATCATCTGAATCTCCAAAAATAAACTTCATACTCTTATGAAATAAATTCAGTTCTACCTCCTATAGAAATTATGATTTGATGTCATATAAAGTTGTCTCAAGTCCTTGAAAAGATAGCGCTTGTATGAGGAGTAAGTTCATTTGGTATAACCATTCAAGATCAATCACCTTTCCCTGAATAATTTTTCTTCCTGAAAATATTTAACGTTTCGGTTCACTGTCTTATACTTCTTTGATTCTCTGGGTTTTCATCATTTTTGAAGATCTGAAAATATGAGGTTTTCAACTTCTAGGGTTTGTAAGGATAAAGATTGAGGGTTATGAAAAACATTTCTTTTTTTGGGTAAATAAAAGGTTTGGAAGGAAAGGGGTTTAGAAGACGAATTGTTTCTGACAAATGACACATGTCCTCATTTATCGTTTCGCAAAGTTATTATGACAAAAATTTAAGAATTATGTAGTGTAAACCGAAATACTGTAAGATAAAAAAATAAAAGTAAATTATATTTATAGAAATAAATTAGGAATAAAACAAATTAAAATGAAATTAAATAAAATAAAATAAAATAAAATATTGAATTATAAATTAAATAAACCTAACTCCCCCTTAATAAAATCAAAACAAATAGTGGGAAGTGGTTTAGTAAAAATATCAGCTAATTGATATTTAGTGTTAACAAATTCTAAAAATATGTCCTTTTTTAGAACATGATCTCTTAGAATATGATGTCTAATATCAATATGATTAGTTCTAAAATGACTTATATGATTTTTTGAAATTTTTATAAAACTCATATTATCACATAAAATAGGTGTATTATTATAATTAAGTATAAAGTCCATCAGAATATTTTTCATCCACAAAACTTGTACACAACAACTATTTGCAGCTTCTTCGACTATTGATAGTGCAACCGAGTGTTGCTTCTTACTCGACCATGACACTAACGATTTTCCTAAGTGACTTGTTCCGGAAGTTCTTTTTCTATCTAATCTATATCCACCAAAATCTGCATCTGAATATGTTAATAAATTAAAATCATAAGTTTTCGGATAAAGAGGAGATTGAACAACTGTCCCTTTTAAATATCTAAAAATTATTTTTACAGCTACAATGTGGGATTATTTTGGATTTGATTGAAATCTAGCACAAAGACATACTGAAAACATAATATCAAGTTTGTTAGCCATAAGATATATTAAACTTCCAATCATACCTCTATATAACTTTTTTTCCAGTAGTTTTCCAGCTTTATCCAAGTCAAGGTTAATATTAGTACACATGGGAGTTGAATATGTCTTGTTGTTCTCAAGACCAAATTTTTTCAATAAATCAAAAATGTATTAACATTGATTTAATACATTTCCGTAATTTTTTTGATAAATTTGAATTCCTAAAAATAAATTTAATTCTCCCATCATGCTCATTTCAAATCATTTTTTCCGAAGTTCTCAAAAATCATTACAAAGTTTTTTATTTGTTGATCCAAAAATAACATCATCAACATAGATTAGAACTAATAATAAATTAGAAAAAATTATTTTCCTAAATAGGGTTGGGTCTTCCAAACCAACAGTAAAACCATTTTTCAAAAGAAATGTACTCAATATTTCATACTAAGCTTTATGTGCTGGTTTAAGTATATAGATAGTTTTAATAATTTTAAAAACAAAATCTTGTTTTTGAGAATTTTCAAAACTAGGAGGTTTCTCAACATAAACTTCCTCCATTAAATATCCATTTAAAAGGAAATATTTTACATCCATATGATATAATTTAAAATTCATATGATATGAATAGACCAAAATAATTTTAATTTCTCCTTGTCTAGCTACAGTAGAAAATGGTTTCATCATAATTTATACATTCTTCTTGGTTATAACCTTTTTCTACTAGTCTAGCTTTGTTACTAGTTATAATACCTTTATCATATTCTGTATTCCTAAATACCCATTTAGTTTCAATAACTGGATAATTTCATGGTCTTTCCACTAATTTAAATACTTTTTTTCTTTTAAACTGATTTAGCCCTTCTTGCATTGCTAACATCCAAATTTTATCTTCTAAGGATTCTTCATATGATTTAGGCTCTAGCTGAGATAAAAAAGAAGAAAATTCCACTAGTTTTCATACACTTCTTCTAGTTTTTATTCCTATGTCCAGATCTCTTATAATAGTCTCTAAATGATGATTCTTTAGGATTTTATAATATCTAGTTAGATAACTTTTAGGTTCATTAGTATCATGTTATTTTGAACTAGTCTGAATTTTATTTATATTTTCAAAATAATTTTTCAAGTTTTCAATTCTCATGTTGTTAGAAGAATCATCAGCTCCGTATATTTTATCTTTCTCATTATTAAAAGGTTCAGTTTCCTAAAATTTCATAGGAACTTATTCTTCAACAATACTTGACTTTTTATTAAATATAATATAAGTTTTAGAAGTTTCGGAATATCCTAAGAATATTCTTTCATTGACTTCTAGATCAAACTTTTGAAGATTATCCTTGGTGTTCAGGATATATACCTCGCGTCCAAAAACCTTAAAGTACTTTACCTGAGGCTTTCTATTATTCCAATTTTCATAATGAGTCTTTTTGAAAATAGTTCAAATTAAAACTCTCTTTATAATATATAATTCTTTTCTTACAGATTCTACCCAAAAGTAGGTTGGAATTTTGTATTCATTTAGCATTGTTTTATCCATTTCTTGAATAGTTCTATTCCTTCTTTTAGAAATTCCATTTTGTTGAGGTGTTATCAGTGCACATAAGGTGTGTTTAATACCCATATTTGAGAAAAAAGAAATAAATTCTTGATTATCAAACTATCTACCATGATCACTTCTTAATGAAATTATCTTAAAACCTTTTTCATTTTCAACACTTTTGCAAAAATAGTCAAAAACAGAAAAAGATTCATTTTTGAGTTTTAGAAAATATACCCCTATAAATCTAGAATAATCATCAACTAAAACATATATATATAATTTACCAGCCAAAATTTCTATTCTAGATAGCCCAAACAAATCCATATAAATAAGTTCTATGGGATTTGAAGTAGTAATTTTGTTAACCGATTTGAAGGAAGATTTGTGTTGCTTACCTATCTAGCTTGCATCACAGAATCTATCACTATCAAATTTGAGACATGGTAAATCTAAAACTATTGTTTCTTAGATAACTTATGTAAAGAAAAAATATTACAATGACCATGTCTTCTGTTACAAATTCATGACTCATTTGTTTTAGCAGTTAAACAGTTCACTTTCTGTTTACACAAGGAATTTAAATTTGGAGTGTAGACATTATCTATTCTAGGTGCTCTAAATATAAAAAAAATCTTTCAAAACAGAACAAGAATTATTTGAAACATCGACATAGTATCCATCATCACAAAGTTGAGAGATACTTATCAGATTTTTCTTCAATCCTTGTACATAGAGTACTTTATTAATTGAGACAGTATTTGGATCTCCAACTATTCCGAGTCCAACAATTTTTCCTTTGTAATTGTCACTGAAGGTGACTAGAAATCTATATATTTTAGTTAGATTTAATAAATTTGATGAATTTCCACTCATATGTATTGAACATAAACTTTCCATATACCATATATCTTTTCCTCTTCTATGTCCTATTACCAAAAATGTATAACTAAAAAAAATTGTTTTGGTACCCATATCTTTTTGGGTCCAGTAGTGTTATCTATCAAAGACATAGGAATCCGAACAGATTTATTTTGATCGACACTGTTATAATTAAAACTAGATAATGATTTTGAATAATGAACAAGATTGATACCATATAATTGAGGATTTCTTAAATAGAATTAATTAGCATAATTTCCATTAATACCACAATAAATATATTTAACATTAGACATTGTTTTTCTATTAGAACTAAGAACAAAATAATTTTTTTATAGTTTGGATTTTTCACCCTTACTACCAATACCAAACATTTCCTTTTTAACAACATTTTTTCCAAGAATTTCATTCATTTTATTTTCTCCTTCTAAGAAAATAAGAGCAGTAGATTTATAGGTTTCTACTTCTTCTTGTGAAGTCATAATCTTCTTCTATGATCAGCATAGTTGGTAGTAGTTGAATTAAATTTTTTAACAAGTTCTTGATATTGTTTTAATAATGTATTTATCTAACTTGTAATAGAATTATGAATGTTTTTTAAAGACTTGTGTTTCTTTAATAGGGAGTCATATTTTCTTCAAGCATAGTACAGTAGGTAGTCATTTTATCATTTGAGTAACTAGAATTAGAATCATATTAATAGTAGGTATGTACCTTATTTTCATTAGTCATAAAGCACATATTAGCTCTCTGATTTGATTTTTTCTTTTTTGAATTAGAGATTGATGAGCTATTGGAGTCTTCAGAAGCACTCCAAGTATCCTTCATATCTCTTTCATATTTTTTCTCATAATGATCATTATTTTAATATTTCAATTATACTTTTCTCTTATATCCTTTAAATTGAGGATAATCAAGTCTTCTATGACCCAATTTTTGGAATTTGTAGCATCTAACTTCCCTTGATTCTTTATCATCCTTTTTAAGGGTTTTTTGAATCCTATATCCTTCCTATAAAATTTAATGAATTTTCTATATAATTGAGCCAACTCATTTTCTGAGTCAAATGAGACAAAATTTCTTTCTTCTTGTTATGATTTTCTATTCTTCTTTTGGGATACAACTTTCAAATCAGTGTTATCCTTTTTTACTAAGAATTTGTGGTCTTCAATTTCATCTTCCATTTCAAACTCATAAATCATTAAAGTTCCAATAAATTCTATCATTTTCAGATTCCTGATAGGTTTTTATTGTAGGATTATAGTAGAAATTCCATTCCACTTTGAAGGTATAACTATTATAACTTTAAAATCATGATCAACTGATAGGCTCACCTAAATATGTTATATTATTAACAATTTCTATCAATCTTCCATTAATCTGTATGATGCTCTCTCCATCATTAATTATTAAAGTATCAAACTTTTATTTTGTTGTAGCATGTCTCATATATCTAACATTGTCAGTGCCTTTATAGGCTTCTACAATTGTCTTCCACATTTCATAGGTTGTTGGGTATTGCGATACACAATTGAATTTATCTGGTCCAAAACCATAAATAATGGAATTCATTACTTTTTAATTCATATCATACTTTGACTCTATAGTAGTAGACCAAGTTTTGTGTTTTTAAAAAATTGTGTAAGGTGTATTAATCTTCGAGTATACTCTAAATCCATGATTTTTAAGTAGATTATCATTGGTGACTTCCAGCATCTATAATTCTCTCCATTGAAATATGGAGCATGAACCATTGGCATTCCTTCCTTGAGATTCTCCATTGCCATCACTAATATATATCTTATGCCTTTATCTTGTTATATCTCTATTGAAAATCTCAACCTACGATACCAAATGTTAGGTCGGAATGGTTATAATGATAACACAAGAGCGGGGTGAATTGTGTCCTTTTACAAATTTCACAATTCTGTCAACACGCCTCAATAGTAGATAGAGCTGGAGACATTTCTATATGAGAATATATAAATAGTGGATATGAACAGAGAAAAAATCATAGAAATTTATAGTTGTTCAGTGGATGAATATCCCCTAGTACACTCCAACAATCACCCTCTTTTTGAGCTTGGTGAATTTCACTAGTAAGGTCCTCATATCATAAGACTGATCCACAACTGATTGCAGGAAGTTTTCACCCTTACAAACAAAGACTTATAAAACCAAACCTCTTGGTTCTTCTATAGGGAACAGATAAAACCGTAGCTTAGTGAGATAAGCTGACACTCCACCACAACTGAATACGAGCAGTCAAAACTCAAAATAGATAAGATGTAGTTTTATGAGAAACAATTGTATCTCGTAGTTGCAACAGCACACAACTGATAAAAGATGGATCTTTTATTCATAAGAATAATAAACTTGAAATATATCTGAAGAGGTCAGGTTTTACGAGAGATATTTGATTTTAAGAATAGTAACAAAAATAGAGCATCATGTTTTCAGATTTGAGCATGTGTATCTCCAAAATGTTGTCTTCGTTTCAGAGATACTTTTTTGTTGTAGCACTATAAAATAATTTTCACAATAAATATTGAAGAATAAGAATTATTAATACAGCAAATAAATATCCAGATCGTTGTCTATATAAAATATCCCTCAAAGAAATATATATATATATATATATATATATATATATATATATATATAACAATATATCTCACAGCATGATTTCAGATCTGCAAAAGACACCTGATAAATCAAGTGAATTCAAATTCAAAGAATACAGATCAGAGTTTTCATACCTTCCCTTAATAATAATAGTAAAAATCATCGTTGTAAACATCACTTTAAATCATTTAAAATAATCTTTGAACTAGTCGAAATCAATCTTTAAATCAACCTGACATTCCGCAAAGACTATTGCAAAACACTCTGATGAAGACGTAAATTTAGATTTCTGACGTTGAAAAGTCAAACGTAAGGTTCCTTCACAAAATGAAAAAATAAAAAACGTAGGGTCCAACTTCATAACATAGGGTTTATGATTTATTTGTTTATCCATGTTAGTATAGATCTCTAAACATAACATTGATTACCCATATGATAACTTTTCCAAAACACGAGGTTGACAATGTAATTTTGATTAAAAAAGTAAGGTTGATGATCCAAACGTTTGTAAAGTTCCATACTTACGTAGGGTTCTTTAACCATATTTTTTATTTTTAGAAAACATAAGATTTCTATCCAAATGCAATGTTCCTTAACCATACGTTTCTTCAAACGTAAGGTTGATTAACCCTATGTGTTGATCCTTCAACATAAATGTAAGGTTTTTTTCATACGTTACTTTCTTCGACATATTGATTGAATAGTATTTCTAGTAATTAACAATCATTTAATAGTGTTTATAGAATACACTTAAGAGCGTTCCAAATGCTTTAACCAATATTTATTGCAAATAAATAGTTGAATATTATTTCAAGGTGAGAATTATAAAGAATATTAATTTCCTAAAATACACTCAAAATAAAATCATTAGTAAAACAAACAAGGGTATTTATGAGAATCAAAATCAATAATATTTATCGAGTATTTTTGATAAAATACATTCCCAATAGTTATTTTTTTGGTATTTTTTCTAAAATGTTTCCTTTTTCAATAAATAGTGAAAAATGATGATTGTTATTAAAATATTCATTTTTGTTTAATATATTCAAAAGAACCATTTTATTTTAATGTGGTTTAAAAAAATGAACAAAATGATATATTAATTACAATAACTTATTTCATTAGAATCAATTTTATATTGAATTTTGTTATAAGAAATTTTCCAACTCTTGGAACTTTTTCTTTTGGAAAACTATTTTTTCGACACATTGGAATGTTTAATTATAAATTTAAATCTACCAATTTTGTGAGTTGAATTTTTTAAAATGGGTTCAATATTTTGAAATATCATAATTTACATTATCTAATAATTTCATCTTAATATTTTTCCACAATAAAAGTGAAAACATTAAAAACTATTTACTGCGGTTAAGGTAAAAACAAGTTTATCGGGGGTTAAACAAAATATATAAGTGTTAAAAATGAACCAAAAAATGTATAATTCCTATTTTATTGTCATATTTAGACATTACAGATTATAATTATCTAAAATGGTCCATTTTTTAGCCTTTTTGAATGAGAAAAATGTGGGTGGAATTCTTTCTTTTCAAAATTCCAAGTGTGTCCTCTCTGCCACTTATAAAGGGACACCCCTTGACACTCCTTTCTACAATTCCAAAACCATTTGGATCATAAAATACCTAACCCAATTACATCACTAATTACCTTCAATAATACTAGATTCATTTTTTCATAAATCCAACCTATGAATGCTTTTGGTACAAACCAAAAGAAGCAGTCCGAATAAGAGGTAACGTCCTTAACCGAGTGTTTTATTTTATTTCTTCCTCCACCACCTTAAAATATTATTTAATTATTATTATATAATTACATAATTATATTATATATAATTATATGTTGTGATATTAATTTCATGACCTAAAACCATATCACCATCCCTCAAATGGGAAATGAAAGCATTGATCGTGGGTATGGTGAACTACTGCCTCATGAACTGACGTAATTTGTTTTCCATCACCGCTTATCATAGATAGATATAATGATGTATTTGATGTTTAAATATTATATTTATGATATAATTATACTTATATATTTAAAATATAATATATACCTTCTTAATTTTTAATCTTTAGAAAATACAATAATGTCGCTTGTGTGTACGACGAACTACCACCACATGAAGCAATGTGATTCATTTTTTCACTTACTCTTTATGTGAAAGGTAATAAGGAATAATTTTGTGATTATATATTATATTCATGATATATTAAAAAAAAATTAAACTTAAAATATCATATATTTTGTTACCTTATCATCTATTTAATATATAACAACATCATTCGTGTGTATGGTGGGATATCGCCTCGCAAAGCGTTGTGAGTCGTTTTTATTACCACATAATATATATTGTATGTGTATGGATATTTAAAAAAATAATATGATATTTATGATATAATTATCATCCTGGAATGATAAAATAAAACTTTCCTTCTTTCTATCATGATCTTCAAAAATGTAAACATTGCACATGTGTATATACGACATACCATCTTCATCGTTATAACATAGTTAATTTTTCATAACCATATTTTATAAATGGTTTGAAAAGTAAAATTTAGGTATAAAATTTGTAATTATTTCATTTTTAACATTCTGTATATCGTGAATTAATAATCACTTTGACCTTATTGGCATAGTGATTTTGGATATGATTCATTTACCGTTAAAATGTCCAACTTGAAATTAATTGGTTATGAAATTTAATATGACATGGTAATAAATAAAATAAAAGGAATAAAAATATTTAAAAAGGTTATTAATAAACTGAATAATTAACTTATATTTTTCATTCATTGGGATAAATGATTCGTGTGAAAAATTGGGCTCATGGTAATGGGTCTCTCTAAACCACCCTTTCCTTCAGGTTATGAGCTTTCCCTCTCTAACTCATGTTATCACACTCTTTAATGTTATGGAATGATTATAAATTCTTCATATATTTATTTCACATATATAAAATAACTTATTATAACTTCATTTTATGGTGTAATTAATTCTTTATGATCATTTCTAAAATTCCATCATTACGGAGTTTCCATTGATTATTATATAAAGGAAGATTATACAACCCATTTTCTTTCTATGAGTAATTATTATGTTATTCCTTATGATTGAGTTCCTTTATGTGTCACACATATATCATTAACATTTTATAGTGGGTTCACACAAATAATGATCAAATTAATTGGGTAGATCTTTATTCTCATTAGGTGTCATGTATGGGGTTAGGGAGTAAACCTAATCCATTACGGTAATTTATCCAC
This sequence comes from Viscum album, assembly GCA_963277665.1. NCBI lineage: Eukaryota > Viridiplantae > Streptophyta > Magnoliopsida > Santalales > Viscaceae > Viscum > Viscum album. Next base: position 194,521,204 of record OY728126.1, read on the forward strand.
CATATGATATTGTCTTAGTGGTTAGCCTTGAATCATGTTTATGTAATGTAACATGATGTTCCCAAATTTCCTATATTGACATGATCTTATGATACCATGTTATTTGTGTTATGATTTAACTTGATTACTTATGTACCTTTTCTTTTAGGATATCATTTAATACCTTTGACTCTATTTTACTGTGATTTTCAGCTCAACCATTTCTTTATGTATTCCCTAGGTTATCCCATGAAGTATTATGATATAAAATTAATTTTTGGATCTTCAATATGGGGAACAAAAAAACTGATTTCATGTTTTAATGTAACACCCTGAAATTTTAAAATATGAACATCATATTTGATAGCATGTATGATGCGCAACACCAAGCATAGAAAGAAATATAACATACTGAGACTTTATGATATATTTAATATTTTAAATAAATACACTATTTATATATAAATTCATGTAATACTGAGTTTGTCTTGTGTTACACACATCAATGAGTTTCTTCGAAAGCTTGTTTTACAGGCAACGTTGAGTTTTACAGAATAATAATATATCATTGATATTATTATTTAATATGATAATCATCGCCTAGCCATTAGAATTATAGGAACGAAGATGATTAAATAACATATGAAAATATATATTTTATAGATATTTATTTTTTATCTATTTATTATAAATAATAATCATCATCATTTAAAATAAAAATAAATGTTTTCAGAGAAACTGTATTTTCCAAAGATTGTTTAGTCGCGCTTGGCACACATTAAAATTAATTTTTAAAAAATTAAGAAAATTAATTTGGATAAATAAAATTAATTTTTTAAATTTTAATATCAAAATTATATTAGGGTTAATTTTTGGTATTTTTCAGATAAATTTCATGTTTTGATGAATAGTTAAAAATACTGGATTTTAATTGAAAAAATCTTTTTCGTATAAATAATTTATAACATTAAATTATATATTGAATAGATTTTCAAGTCTTTATAGTTAAATTATACATTTATTAAACCAATTTAGTTCATTTGAATTATTTTTAAACTGAATTTTGATATAAAAACATTGTAAACTATTGAACATTTTTACTTTAAAACCTCGCTTTCTCACCACATTAGTGAGATTAATTTTAAATTAATTTTTTCCAAATATATTAATTTAATTTAGAAAAATTGATTGAATATTTGGAATAAGAATAATTTATAATGTATAATTATTTCAAATAAATTTTTTACCAAAGTGATTAGTGAAAACTATTAGAATTAATTACAACGATTAAGGTAAAAACAAGTTTACTAAGGGATTAAACTTTAAACTTAAGGGTCCAAATTTCCTAGAAATGTTTCCAACACCCATTGTATGTCCATATTCAGAAATTATACCTTATAGTATCTATAATTTACCATTTTTGGTGTATTTTTTATGAATAAAATGTGGTTGTAATTCAATCTTTCAAATAATTACAAGTGTATCACTCACCCCACTTATAAAAGGCCACCCTCTCCCCTCCTATATTCACACAATCACAATAAATTTGTTCCACCAATACCTTCCCAAATCACTTTACAAATTCCCTCTACTAATAATATAAGTATTATATTGGTTATAAATCCAACCTAGTAATGGTTTTGTTCAAAGAAAAAAATTGTACCCAAATAAGAGGTAATGTTCTTCAACATGCATATTTATTTTATTTCTTTCTTCGACTCCTTCAATTTTTATTATACCATGATGATATAATATCCTCAGTATATTACATAAAATTTTATTTTTTTATAATAATAGATTTACCTAAAACCATGTCCACTTCTATATGATGGGCTATGAAATCATTTTTTGTGTGTACTATGGGCTACCGCCTCGTGACCCAATGTTGTTCATTTTTCTATTTCCACCCTTCAAGGTTGGGTTTAATGAAGGATATAAAGTATATATATGATATTTATAATATAGTTATACCAATAGAGTCATTATATCATATATATATATATATATATATATATATCATTACCTTTCATTTTGTATAATACATGATAGTGTGGCTCGTGTGTACGGAGGACTACCACCTCACGAACCGATGTGATTCGTCTTTCACAAACAAATTATATAAAAGGTTATAAGGAATAATGTTATTAATTATATGTAATGTTAAAGAAATAATTATGATATTGATGACTTGTTTATCATTATGAAAAAATAATATTCATCATTTTCTTTCTTTCATATTCACTCACATAAAGAAGATAACATCATTCATGTACATGTGGACTACCACCTTCATGAAGTGATGTGACTCTCTTTTCCTCACCTTACCACATGGATGATATATATATATATATCATTGTGTGTGTGTGTGTGTGTGTTTATTTGAATAATTAATATGGTATTTATTATATCATTATCATTCTATAAAGTTAATATATTACTTACCACTTTTCCATAATGATCATTGAAAAATAGAAATGTTACTCATGCGTACGTACAACCTATCATCTCCATTATCATAACATATTTAATTTTTTATAAACATCATTAATGGTCTGTTTAAAAGTAAATGTTTTGTTGAAATATTATACTAATTTCATTGTTATTATTTTGGTGATGATATAAAAATATAATATATACAAGAATCAGAACTTTCATGATGAAGCACGCATGAAAAAACCAGACAATTAACACCCAAAACAATGAAAATAATGAAGGATTATTAATAAATAGATAGTAAAATTTTATAGAAGGATAGTATACAATATTATGAAAATTAAAATTGTTATTTTATAAGTTAATAACATACTTAAAACCACTATAAAATATGTTAAAGTACATTAAAAAAAGAAACATAAGGTAAGGTATTTCATTTCGTTGAGTCATATTGTATTGTTATGCACATAATTAATTTTATATGGTGTATATAGTACCCATTTTAAATTTAATATCATGAATACTTCATTATTAATTGTATATTAAGTTTCAATTTGAATTATTTCATCCTAGGGTATTTTAACTTAGTGTTACCAAGTGGTTAAGAGATCTAATAATTCAATTTCTTCTCAATGGTTTATATTACTTCTTTATTTTCATTGATATTACATGATTATGTGTATAATGAATTTTGACTATCTATTATATTATTTCCACTTTTTTAAGTGAATTCGTAGTTGATACGCATAATTGATTCATTGATTAATTATCACTTCAATGTTATGATCATTTTAAGCGTTTATTTCAAAATTTCATTCTAATCGAGATTGTTATTCTAGACTTTATATTAAAGAAAATTATATAATTATTATTTAATAAACTATTTAATTTTATTCTCCTATGGTTATTCATGGTATCTTTCAAGTGTTAGAACCATTATTCTACTCTATAATACTTAAAATTATTGAGAAAATATTTTAATAAAATCTGAATTTATTTCTCTCTTCAGTCAGAAATATGTTTTCCTTAAAAGCAATTTTTTCTAAAAAAATAAAAAAATATTTCCTTAATCTTTTAAAAATTAATTATTAAAAGACATTTTTACCCATTTTTCGTTTTAAAAAATATTTTCTAAGGAATATACTTTCCACTTTCAAAATAAGGTACATTTATATCCTTTTTACAGTAAAAAAATGAATGTTCTTTTTACTTTCAGTACATGTATGATAATAATCACTACCATGCCCATAATTTATTTAAAGCTTCCATTTTATTTTTATGAAATTATTTTTAAATAAAATTTTTTAAAAAGTTATTTTAAAGGAAAAGAATTTTAATTTTTTTTAATGAAAAAGATATTTTCCTCAAAAATATTTTTAAATGTATTTTATGGTAATTATATTCATCAATGAAAAAAACCAATTATTCTTATTCGTATGGGTAAACATTGTATTTATACCATCCTAATTATTTATATAGATTGTTTATGATAATTCTGACTTAAGAAAGTATAGACATTTACTTCCTTAATTCATTTTTGTAGTCAATAACTTTCCCTTGAAATTTTCACTTTCCTATGATCATTAGACATTAAATTTATAAAAATTATTCACATTATTTTTCATGGATATTTTTATTTCCTAAACCATATTCCATTTTACAAGTGGTTTTCACTTTGAAAGATATTTGACTAACTAGGTAAATATTGATAAACCCATATTCTTTAATCCATAAGTTTATTTATAAAGGCACATTGTTTATCAATTAAATTTATTTTTCTATATATGAGAAATTAAATGTATAGGTGTGACATGGATGGAACTTAGTTATAAATATACCATTGATTCATCAGTAATATCAAGGGAAGAATCAGTTGGATGGCCTTAGTTAAGTGAGTTTTTACCTAATATGTTTTAAATATTTTTGTGAAAGCTCATGATGTTAAAAGTATCATATACCTGAGAAACAAGGAATCCAAAAAATAATAATTACATTCATTAAGTATTTATATATTACTATCCAATATATTTTTACTATGAAATTATCTTTATATTCATTTCATTATCAGTTGTTGATTAAATTTCATGTGTTTTAGTTATTTAACTTGAAATATTGATTATTCATTATCCAGTTATGACGATCAGTTTATTGATTAAATGGAATGTGTTTTTAATTATTTACCTTCCCATTTATTATTTTATTCAATTATTTAAATTTCATGTGTATTTATATATTTACCTTTCCATATTATTCATTCATTATTGATGATTCTTCATTTATTCATGATTGCTTCCATGGTACTTAACCATTACTAAGCATTTTAGCTCACCTTTATTTTTTTTATTTCCACAGGATTCTATGAACGTTGTTATTAATTATATATGGGGATATGTTAGATGGAAAAAATTTATTCTCCAAATATAAAATATTGTATTGTAATTTTTGTATTCAAATGTAATGTAAAAATCATGTATGTGTCTAGTTTACCAAATCTATTAAAATGTTTGGTCTGTTCGGATGATATTCCTTGTATCTTATTCAAATGTAATGGTAGCAGGTATCGACTCTCAGCTACTAGGTTTGGGGTCACTACGTTTAAGTTTCTTTTGATGTAATATGAACCTATTTTTCTAAATATTCTATGAATTGACAAACCTTGTGTTATATTATTAGATATTTATGTTTAATAATCATGTTATAATATTTGAAAAAGATTTGTACTTACATTATTGGTATCAATGGAAGGTTTTAGTTAACCTTTGGAAATATGATGAGAAAAATTTAGTGTGAATCATAGGTACAAGTATAAGGATAACTCTAAGGATAATTTTAATTATAGAAAAAATATCCTGGAATTTTTTTAAGTATATAGGGAGTAGTTTTCAAGAAAATTCATACCTTTATATGTATTATAAGAATAATCCTATAAACTATCTAAGGGGAACTATAAGATGCTTCAAGTGTAGAAAAGTGGGGCATTATGATAATTAGTGTCATAGATAAATGAATAATCCCACTGATGATGAAGAATAAAAGAAGGTTCTTATCAATACTATGCTTTACATACAGTGTTTTAGTGATAAGGTACATGGGAATTATGAAAGACAATTCCCAAAACCAAGGGTTGTTAGATACAGTCATCAAAACCAACCTCCAATATAGAAAGGAGGGGTGTATTTTATCACTAAGGTTGTGGTGGATGTCAAAAATGATGTGTTGAAAGGTACGATAGTTATTCATTAAATAATAGTTAACAAAACTTATTATTATAGATATATAAAATATTTTTTACCCTACAAGTTAAGTAGAACTATTCAAACACCACCTCAAAAGATCAGGGTTGATCAATTTGTGAGAAAAAAAAATAGAGCGATGGTTTTATCCTAAGTATGTAACTCCTTCCCGGTCAATATTTTTGGAATTAATCTTCCAGTAAATATTTTAATACTTCCTTTAGTATAGTTTGATGCTATTTTGTTAATGAATCAGTTATCCTTACATAAATACAACATCAACTATTGATAGAGGGAGGTCAATCTTCACATCCCAAGTCATCCACCAATTCCATACAAGTATAAGGAGTAGGATGAATCTCCCCTGGGATATTTGTTTCAAGTATGGATATTATTTTCTTATGATAAATTAAATCTACCCCAATTGATTAATACAAAGGAGAGAATTTTACTTAAATTCATGGTAATTATGAGGGATTATACTGACGTATTCCTTGAAGAGTTTTATGGTATTCATCCTACCTAAGAGTTTGAGTTATCAATTGAACATATACCTAAATATCTACCCATATCTAATACTCTTTATAGAATGTCCATCATTCGGTTGGAAGAACTGAAGAAGCAATTGCAAGATAAACTTGGAAATTGTTTTATATGACTGAGTGCTTCACCATGGGGTGCACTAGTCCTCTTCATCAGGAAGAATAATGGGTAAATTTTCCTCTATATTGATTAATGTGAACTCAAAAAAATAATTATCAAGAAGAAGTATCCCCTATCATAGATAGATTACTTATTTTATCAACTACATGAAGCTCAGTATTTCTCTAAGGTGGACCCTCATTCAAGATATCACCAATTAAGGGTGAATAAAGAAGATATTCATAAAATTTCCTTTCAAAAAAGGTGTAGACACTATGAGATCATATTAATGCCTTTTAGACTCACTAATTCTCCATAAATATTTATGGACTTAATAAATAGTGTTATTAGGTATTACCTCAACAAATTTGTGGTATAGATTGTAGAAGATATTCTGATATACTCCTTGCTAAAGGAGGGGCATTAGGAGAATTTTAATATTGTGATAAGGGATTTGATAAATGATAAGATATATGAAAATTATAGTATATGTGAGTTCAAGATGAATGAAGTATCATTATTGGGGAATATTATTACCAAAAAAGGGATATATGTGGACCTTTCTAAGAAAAAGTAAATCAAGGACTATCTTAGAGAAGTATCTATAAAAAAGATCCTTAGTTTCCTTAGAATATCTTGGTATTACAAATGAGTTGTGAAAAACTTTTCATGATTATAAAACTCAAAAACCCATATAAAATGGAAGTGATTAAAATTTTCTAGACTAGTGAAGGTGAAGTGAAATTTGAGGAGTTGAAAATGATACTTATCCTGACACTAGTACTAATGCTTCCCTCGAGTGGGGAACTTTTTTTGGTTTAGAGTGGTAATTTAAAGACGTTTTTGGGTTATGTACTAATTAAAAATGATAAACTAATATTATATGCCACAAATTATTTGAAATTTCATGGGTAGAACTATCCAATGCATGACCTAGAGTTGGCTGCAGTAATATTTTCATTTAAGATCATTCAATCTTATCTCTATAGGGAGAAGTGTGAAATATATATGAATTTAATGGACCTAAAATATACATTCACATAGAATGAGATTAATATGTTCCAAGAAGATGTTTATAGTTGATCGAGGACTCTGATTTAACAATCCATTACTATCGTGGAAAAGAAAAAAAGTGGCATATGATTTAAGTAGAAAGGATCCACCAATGTTATCAATGATGAGAATTGAGAAGGATCCAATATTATTAGATTTTAAAGGTATGGATATGAGAACAATAAATGGATATTAATCCTAACGTTCCTAAATAAGAGGACAACCATACATTCTTGAGAGGTTCAAGGAGGCCCATAAAAATGATAAAGTGCTACAGAAAATGGTATCGAATATTTCTAAGTTAAACATTGATAAAGATAGAGTTATAAGGTTTGGAACCTAGATATGTGTCCCATAAAAACAAAATATAAATATGTATATTCTGGATGATTCACATATCTCATCCCTATCTATTCATCTAGGAGTCACTAAGATGTATAATGATTTGAAGCTAAAATTCTGGTGGGATAACATAAAGAGGGAGATTGTAAAATTTGAATATTGATGGTTAGTATACCAAAAATTAAAGTCTAGATGACAAAGAATAAGTTTATGATGAAATATTTTCCTATAACATTATGGAAATGGGAAAATACAACAATTTATTTCATCATAGGGCTTTCTATAACACCAAAAGGCAATAATTCCATTTGGGTGGTAGTCGATCTCCATACAAAGTTAACACATTTCAATACTATCAAGTAAGATTTATGCCTTGAAAAAATCACTAAACTATTCATAAGAGAAGTGCTAATATTTCATAGATTTCAAAAATATATTGTATTTTTTCAATATCGGAGGTTTACCTCTTGGTTTTGGAGAATCCTTCAACAAGTGTTGGATACAGTATTCATTTTTAGCGCTACCTATCACCCTCATATGGATGGTTAGTTTATGATAAACATACAAACACTAGATTATATAGAGAGGTATTGTTTAATGTATTTAAAAGGATGTTTGGATCATCACCATTCCCTAGTTGAGTTCACATATAATTACAGTTTCTATTGTAGAATTCAAATGGAACCTTGCGAGGCTCTGTATGGGAAGCGGTGTCAGACTCTGACATGATGGGATGAAGTTAGAGAGAGGAAGATTATGGGACATAATATTTCCTAATAGATTATACAGAAGTTCCAAAACATTCATTGTCACATGAAATCTATCAAAAATTTATAGAATATCAATACAGACAATCGTTGACGATGCCTAGAGTTTGAGGTTGGAGATATGGGGTTCCTCCATATTTCACCATGGAACAAAGTAATGATGTTCAGGAATAATGGAAAGCTTAATCCTAGATATATTTTCCCCTTTTATGTCCTTGATTTCATTAGAGTGGTTTCTTACCGACTATCACTCCCACATAATCTATCTCAAGTACATGATGTGTTCCATGCACCCCTCTTGAGGAAGTACATACTGGACCCCTCACATTTACTGAATTTAGAGGTGGTACTATTGTAAAAATACCTTTCATATTCGGAGAATTTAGGTAAGAACTTTGATCATATAGGATATGTTCTATTAAATATGACAACTCACCTTGTCAAAGTTTTGTGGAAAAACCACAGGTTTGAATAAGCAACTTGGGAATTATTAGAGGTGATAAAGAAGAAGCACCATCACCTATTTTCACCTCGGCATGTAATATGAAATTTAGAGGGTGAAATTATTTAAGGGAGTAATAATTTGACACCCTATTACTTTATGATATAATTCATTTTAAATAAATTCAGTCTCTTCAATAGCTTGTAAAGCACGCAACACCGAGTTTAAATTAAACATGATACTCTATTAAAATATTGTTATTTAATCATGGATATTATAACCTAGCCATTAAGTGGGTGGATATGGATAAGACTAACTGAATTAGGGAAAATTATATTTTTTCCACATGTATAACATAAATTCAATGATTACTTACTGATTAGAAATAAAATAATAACCATTTGAAATAAGAATAAATGTTTTCTCAGAAATAGTATTTTTTATAAAGGGTGGTTTATTCATGATTTGAACACATTATTTAATATTAATTTTTCAGAATTTTAGAAAATTTATTTTAACAAATGAAATTTATCTTTTTAATCAACATATCAAAATTATCTTCGGGTAAATTTTTGGGATTTCTTCTGAAGAGTTTCATTTTTTGATGAATAGTAAAAATAATAATTTTAATTAAAAAGTGTATTTTTGTTTAAATAATTTACAAGAATAATTTTATTTCAATATTTTTTTGAAAGAAATATATTTTATTTATATATTAATTAATCCAAATTATTTAATTGTAATTAAATTCATCTATAATTTTGATATATTTTTTCAAAATTTGAAAGTTTTTATTTTAGAAATCCATTTTTTTAACACGTTTGTGGGATTAATTTTAAATTAAAATATTTCAAATCAACGATTTGAATTTGGAAAAAGGAATTAAATAATTTTAATCATCATAATTTATATTATCTAATAAGTATGACATATTTTTTACCATAATGAATAGAGAAAATAGAAATAATTATTTATCATAGTTAAGTTAAAAACGAGTATATCAGAGGGTTAAACTAAAACGATAAGGGTTAAAATTTACTGAAAAAATATATAATTCATATTTTATGGTAATATATGGACCTTATATATTATATTGTTTAAAATTGTTCATTTTGGACCTTTTTTGTATTATAAAAATGTTGGTGGAATTCTTTCTTTTTAAAATTTTGAAGTGTGTTTTCTCCCCAACTTATAAAAGGACACCCCATATCCTATACTTTACACACATATAATAAAATTAGTTTGGATAATACCTACTGAAAAAAATCCACACTTATCTTTCCTCATCCTATAATACTTTTCTTTATTATAAATCCATCTTAGGAAGGCTTTTGGAGCAAACCAAAAGAAGTTGTCCAAAGAAAAGGTCACGTCCTTAACTGAGAGTTTAATTTTTTTTTATTAATTCACTTAATTACAATATTATTAAACCAAAATTATATAATATCCTTATTATCTTACATATAATTATATTTATTTTATAATTAGTAAAGGATCTAAAACTCTCTCTCACTCCCTCAAATGGGAAACAAACTCATTGATCGTGTGTACGCCGGATTACCACCTCACGAATCAACATATACCGTTTTACATCACCAATTATCATGGAAGGATATAATGATGTATCTAATTTTTATATATAATATTTATTATATAATTATACTTATAGAACTATAATATCATAAATAAGTTCTTACTTTTAATTCAATAGAGAATATTGTAACGTCGCTCATGTGTATGGCGGACTATCACCTCACGAAGTGATGTGATTCATTTTTAACTTATGATTTACATGGGAGGTAATAAAGAATAATTTTATGTTTATATGTTATATTCATGACGTATTAACTATTCTTAATAACTAATATATAATATACATTTTTTCCCTATCATCCATTGAATAAATGATAACGTTGTTCATGTGTACGGTGGACTATAGCCTCGCAAAGTGATGTGATTTGTTTTTTTATTGATTCGTGTAGATGGTATGTATAAGGGTATTTAAATAAATAAAATTATATTTATGATATAATTATCATCCTTAAAAGGTAAAATAAAACTTACCTTCTTTCCATCATGATCTTTGAAAAATGGAAATGTTGCTCATGTGTACGTATAGCCTACCATCTCCATGATTGTAACATAGTTAATTTTTCATAACCATATTTTATGGATGTTTTAAAAAATATAATTTATGTATAAAAATTATAATTATTTCATAGTTACCATTGTTTATATGATTAATTAATAATCTCTTTGACCTTAGTCAACTTACCAAACTGATTTTGGGTGTATGATTCTGTCATCATTAAAACATCCAATGTGAAATTAATTGGTTTAGTAATTTAACATGAAATGGAAATGAATAAAATAAAAGGAATGATAATATTTAAAAATTTTAATAATAAATTCAATAATTAAGTTATTTTTATTATTCTTGGAGATAAATAATGCATGTGACAAATCAGGCCCAGGACAAGGGATCTCTCTTAACCACCCTTTCCTTCAAGTTATGCAATATCTCTCTATTACTCACATTATCTCTCTATTTAATGTTATGGAATTCATATAAATTATGTATATATGTCTCTAACATATATACTTATATTATTCTTCCTTTGTCGGTGTAAAACACGCCTTATTACGATTTCACAAATTCCATCATTATAAAATTTCTTTTGATTATGATATGAATCAAGATTATGAAACGCATTTTATTTCCATGAATAATTATTATGTTATTAATTATGATTGATTTCATTTATGTTTCACGCATAGATCATGAACATGTTATAATGGGTTTGCACAGATAGTTATCCAATGCATTGGGTAAATCTTTAGTCTCTTGAGGCATCATGTATGGGATTTCGGAGTAAACCTAATCAATTATGGGACTTTATCCACCTTGTGATATTTTCTAAGTGGTTAGAATTGACTCATATTTATTTCATGTTATTTCATGTTATATGTTGTTTCCACAATTTCTATATTTCCATGATATTGTGATATCATTCCCTTTATGCTATTCTTCCACTTGATTACTCATCACTATTTTACGATATCATGTTATACCTTTGAATCTCATGTTATGGTTACTTATAATATTTATTCTATTACTATAATTTTTATATCACACCATTCTTTATGTACTCCCCAGGTTCTCCCATGCAGTTTTAGGAGTTCAAATGGGTTTTTGGAGCTCACAATAGAGAATAAAATAAGGACACCATGTTTTTAGTTCCTTTTGATGTAATATGAACCTATTTTTTCAAAGATGATAGGTATTTACTACCCTTGTGTTGTATTAATTGATAATTATGTTTAAGAATCATGTACTAATATATGTAAAAGACTTGTTTCACCATATAACTAGATTAATAATGAAATTGGTAGAAGCGATTGCATGTTGTTTCTTTCAACCATGATAATTGTTTGCCTATTGATTTTCTACATAGTCTGATATCTATGTTATGATTGATAAGCATGTTTATGATATTATCATTAATTGTGTTTTTTATGGAAAATGGTAAATAATATAAAGCTATAAATAATTGATTAATTTTCTTAATAATTAAGTAATATGTATGTTTATAATCTAGTGTTCCTTGTAATTTTATGGTAATATAATTGATGGAAATTTGTATATTTAATTGAATATGATATTCCATGTGTAAATGATATTTTTAATGAATGTGAAGCATTATAATTCATATTTATAATGTTTAATAAAAAGGCATGTTAATGAGAGTGGTATTATTCTATGTTTTTTAAAACAAAAATGATACTAAGAGAATTTTTATCTTTTGATATACTGTTATTGATTGATGTCTTAGGTTTCTTATAGTTAGAACCTATGAATAATGAATTGGTTAATTCAATATAGAATAAGAATGGGGTTTTTTAAGACAAATCATTGGGGTTTTGAGTTCATTTTTTCTTATAATGGTGGGATTCCTTATGTTTGGCAGTCATGAGACATCATTTGTTGGAAAAGGATAAATGCCTTATTTTAGGGGCTAGGTTACCTATCGATTATGATTTTTTCCTTTATTAGATGTAATGTGATTGGGATATGAGACTTGGTGTGTGATATGAGCCTTGGATGGATAATGATATATGAGTTTATGAGGCCCGAAGAATGTGACAGCAGTTGACACCTATAAATGTGGGATGCATCAACATATGTGTGTGTGTTGGGGATGGAACCTAAGATGATGGAATGGTTTGTATCTGGTCTTGAACATTATTGTGAAGTTTGGATTATTTCATGTTATGAATCTATTTAATGGTCGATTTTCAGGTTTCTTATTTATTTAAATTCCTTTTTCCATTGCTTTAGGCAGCTAGATGATCTTGGTTGCATGTTTCCCCTTGGTGGTAGCTTAGAATGTCTTCCTCAAGTACATGGATTATTAAATGGTGTTAATAATAAAAATTAAAAGTTTAACCCATGTTTTTCATTATTTATGGAATGAAAATGATATGTTTCTCTTGATAAATAGGGGTCTCAGTTTGGATTATGTTCATAGGGAATGGACTTGGCTTTGATAGATGATAATGTTTAATTTGGAATGATACTTATGGTTAATTAATAGATAATGAATTATTTAATGTAAATTTAATTACATAATGAAAAGAAGAAATTTAATTTATTTCTAAAAATTAATGTGTTCTTATAGGATATCTACCTCCAAATAAATTTTTTTAATTTTCCAAAAATCTGGTTTAAGGATTACCGGTAACCGTACATTCAAAAAATATGTTTCAAAATCAGTAGATCACCAGTTTCCAAACATTCCAGAGTACCTTTACAATTTTCAATTTTCAAATTCTTGAGCTAAATTATGACCATCTCCATGTGTCTACCTTCAGATGCACAACCGTCAAGTTGTGTGCATGACATCATGTTACTCCATCGTCATATCTTCAGTAGGTTGCCAATGAGATCCACCAGAACTTCGTCGTTGGCCTAACATCGTGTCCTCACTACCTCAATCCTCATCCTCATTGGTTCAAAACACCACCTTCGACAACAAAACAAAAACAATACATCTTCTCTCAGTCGAAATCTATGTATTCATTGATAAAGACACTACCATCACTTCTGACTCAATATCGTCGATGTTATCGAGCCAACGCACCACCAAGGAAGCTGTCTGAAGGACGTGTCTAGAGAATCTACAGGCACCCAACCCGGATTCCCCAAACTCCGCTAGCACCAAGCCAAAAACCCACGATAATATCAAGACCTCCTAAACCCTCCAACAAAGCATGAATTGACCCTCAGGTCCATGAAAAACTAGTGAGACACCTAAAGAACACCAAGTCCTGCCACCGATGACCAATGAGCGCCGCACCGGCCACAAAAACACCGCAGACGAACCGAGCCAAAGAAGCCAAATCCAAAAACCTACTCAGGACTAAAGAAGAGCCACCACACGAACCCACCAACCTCACTTCTCAAAGCCTCGAATAGATCACAAATCTAATCCACCTTATAGAGAGATGTGGATACATGGATCCAGAGAAGAGGGGTGGGCTGCGACAGAGCATAGTGATGGTGACCCTAAAAGAACAGACACCAAAAAACAACAAAAATAAGGAAGAAAGGGCGGAAACCCAAGGGAACAGAACCTCAAATGGGGGGAAATGAGAAGGAATAAGGAGAGGAGAGAGAAATGGGGAATAAGCAGGGAAGGGAGAAGGGAGAGACGATGATGCAAGCATCACAGGCCTCCCCCTCCTGAATCGATGTTGAAAGAAAACCTAACTCTAGAGAGACCGAAGAGAGAGGCCGCTCAGATCCCAAAAATTATATTTTCTGCTTAAGATATCTATTCTTAGCAGTGGTAGTTGGGAGTCCATGTGACAGTATCTGTAGTTGAGCCTGATACTAGTTTATTCCCATAGTGTAATTGTGAGCCAAATTATATCATGTATATTTTATTATTTTGTAGTCTACCCACCCATGTCCTTTAGGATGAATAACACCCAATGAATTATGGGGGTCCTTTTCCCCCAACTTCCCAGTGGGAGTATGGATGACTAACTACCCCTTCTAGACTCACTCCCTTCTCTTGGTAATTCATGTGTTGATATGCATGGAGGTTATTTTACTTATATATACATATATTTGTGTGTATGTAGAATTTTTATGGATGGTGGTTATTTCAAACACATGTATCTCTGGATATAGTATCCAAAGAATTATTATAGGTATGATGTGTATAGTTTGTGATGGATTGAGTTCCTTATTTGGTATATGGGCTTTGATGGCTTGAGGTACAATACCAGATGTATGATACATGTCATACGGACTATAGTGGATCTGAGAAACTACTTGGTTAGTATATCCATATCTGATATATGATTACTTGATGATATGATGCATGTGGTTCAAGTTGTGATACATATCTGAGGTTTCATCGGGATAGCTTACTTTTGGAGAGAGATGGATCAGGACGTGTGATGTTGGGGAAGAGCGGGGAACCAATGAGGAAGTAGTAGAGGAGGGCCCTTGATGTTTTATTACTATCATAAAATATCTCTTGTATGTGATACTTGGTGAGAGATATCCATGGTGAGGATAGGAACTTAGTATACAAATTTAGATGAAGAGATTGTTTCACTATTGTTCAATATGCTTTAGCATTATTTCTGTATATTTTTAATGAGAGGATATAGGGAAGATCCTACTAAGTATACTGTTATACTCACTCCATATATATATATATATATAAACTATTTTATTTCAGTAGGATATGGTTGAATATTGATCTTCATATTACTATCTCATGGTTTTAAAGGAGCTACTTGGGCATCGTGGTCATTTTCATCATAACATTTTTGGTACTTATTGTTTTCCTTTCATTTTTTAATTTTTTTCAATAAGGGTATCATTGAAATAAAATGAATAAATGAACATGATCTTATACAAATATCCAAAAGATCACCCCTACATTTAATCCTTTCAATGTACTGAATCTCTTTCACCATTTCTTCCCTCACCCCTACACTTCCACTTTAAAATATCAAGAAAAATACAAAGAGTGGGGAAGGAATGGGAAATAATGACTTATAATGTGGCTTAATCCAAACAAGGTCATTCCTAACTTCTATAGGATAAAAAGAATTAGTGTAAAAGGTATTATCAAGGCTAAGGGATAAATTAATAAAAATTCCTCATTCATTTTAAATGTGACTTTGTACAATCATAGATTTGAAAAGTAACAAACATTGTTATAGTAGGTGGAATATCCCATGAGTTCTTAAGAAATGTGATCAAGATAGAAGTTGATAGATTAGGTCTATAAACACTCTCAAGAGTGATATAGGATCGAAATAATGATATAGATTCTCAATATACAAGAGGGAGGGAATTGTATACTTTAAAAATTCTTTTGTAACTTTTAAAGATGGTATAAGCCTTTTTATTATTTAACAAAGATAAACAAGGTAAATTCACAAGACCAATTAGTTATACAAACTTGCTAGATTCTGGAAATATGGTTTCGGAAATGAAACTTAAGAAATGTTTACAAGGAAAATGATTCTACCTTAAAGCGTATAGAATCATACTAATTAGATTACACAAGTACAAGAAAGTATGAGATAGTTATACTTTCCTTATTAATAAAAATGCAGTAGAAAACAAACTTGAAACAAAAAAAGTAACAAGTATGAAATCTTTTAACCCAAAGAGTAGGGTATCCAACAACCTTTGAAAAATGTCCCTTGGTTTATACATTCAAGAAAGTCTGTTTTACCCACACTAGGATATGCCCTCGATAGAAATATCGGATTCTGTCTTGTTATCCCAACAAGACCTTGAACTTCAAGGTAGTCAGCACCTCTATCTTCCTTATCAAGGAAGTCCTCGAATTTTAAGGTAGTCGACACCTCTATCTTCCTAACCTTGGAAGCCCTCGATTGTACACAACAACAATTAGAGTCGCACAAAGAAATCTGAACAAGATTTTAAGTATGTACAAAGAATAAGAGTCTCTCTCTCTCTAGAAATCACTTTAGTAGTATATAATCTCTAGATTCGTAGAACATTATTGATCTCGATCAAATGATCTACTATTTATAGTCACATCTCTAACAGTTGTCTCCCTCCTCCAACGGTCATATTTTTTCTTGAATTTCAGAGGGACCTCTACACGTGTCACTCAAACAACGGTTAATTTGAAACAGAATACATGACGTCATTTTAAAACACTAACAAGGGTAAGTAAAATATGGTTTCTCTATCAAATCTATTTTTCTGAAGTCTAAGGAAAATAAAGTTTGGAGTATAAGAACATTCAGATTCTATAATATATAGATATTTGGATTCTGTTTTTCAAGGAATTTGGAATTTGAATTCTGTAGACTTTGGATTCTGAATTCTAAGGAATTCAGAGTCTGGATTATAAGGAATTCGGAACCTGAATTCTGAGGAATTCAGAGTCTGAATTCTAAGGAATTCAGAGTGTGAACTATAAGGAATTCGGAGTCCTAATTCGAAGGAATTCAGAGTCTGAATTTTAGAGAATTTAGAGTCCGAATTTTAGAGAATTCAGAGTCTGAATTTCAGAGAATTCAGAGTCTAAAATTCAAAGAATTCGGAGTCTAAATTTCAAATAATTCAGAGTCTGAATTTTAGAGAATTCGGAGTCTGAATTTCAGAGAATTCAAAGCCTAAATTTCATAGAATTTAGAAACTGAATTCGGATCCTGAAAACAAAATACGCTATATGTAAGTATTTATATAATTCTAAGGTTTTAGATATGAAACTGAATTCAACACCTAGGAATAAAAAAATTTAGATTTAGAGAAACTAAAATATGAACACTGAAAAACATGTTAAGGATAAATTTCCTTGGGGAAGAAAAATTTCCCTTATTAAGATAAAACGTATGAAGAGAAATTTTCCTTGAGATAGAGTGTTTGTGATCTTTAAAACATAGAGTAATGGAAAATTCATAAGGAAACCTTATTGACTCAACAATCTCCCCCTTTATGGAAAACACAAACTTCCTAACTAAAAATAATATAAGGACTTTGAAATTTCTATGATCTTACAAAAAAAAATATCTCCCTTTACTTATGGATCAGAGTGAATACGACTAACTCCCCCTTAGTCTTTAGAAACCCTAAGGATCATATTCTTGATTTCCTAAATGAGATTTTACATTTTCTTGCATATGAAAATATTCATGATAAAAAATCCCCCTTGAATGAACACCCCCTTACTTAGTGAAATTTCTTCTTTACTCAGTATTCTTTTTTACATTCCTTTCTCCCCCATTGTGATTTTCAAAAAGAAAAACAGGGAATGGAATGGAAAATATGGTACCTGAAATATTAGTACTGAACAACCAAAAAATTTTAAGAGAAACTAAAAATGTATTATGTTAGAAAGAATTTTTACAAGGAAAGAAATACAACAAAAGATCGGATTTGGAAAATATTATCCTTCCTTCTCCTTCTGCATCAGCTTCTTCAAAATAGTCTTCATCTCCTTGAGTTCCTTGTAATAATATTCCACGCGCTTGAGAGGCTGATCCTGATCTTCACTTTTCTTCTTTAAGGATTTTATCTTTTCTTTCTGAGCCCTAAGATTCTCTGCATGGGCTTTCAAGACTTCTTCCTGTTTAACAAGATTCTCTAATATCTCAATTATGAGATCCCTTTATCTCTTCCAATTCATGGCCATATATTTAAGATTTCCATTAAAATCCTTAACTTCTAGCTTCCGAGAAGTCTTCTCAAGAGATAGATTTTCCTCAAAACTATTAGTGGGATCCTTGATCTTCACATATTCAGTGTCAAAAGCATCTTTCAGACTATCTTGAAATTCATCAAAGATTTGCATCTCTTCTATTGTCTTCTTTGACCAAATTTTAATATTCTTGCAAGATATTTTATGAGCCTCATGGCTAATGAGAAAGGATTCGAAATTTTACATGAGACTAACACATTTATCCATCACCAAAGAAATAGAATCCGATTTTTGATTTAATGTATGGTGAGCCATATGGCATCTCGATTCTATACTAAGAAATTAGATAATAGTTCTGTCAAGATTTTTCAAAGACTGAACAAAAAAGTAATGTCCAAGTGATGAGGATTCTGAATCTGATGCATTGGTTGGTGAGGATTATTTTTCTATTTTGAAATCCTTCCTCATCGATGAAGCACCAACTTGTTTCTTTTTTACCATAGTTTTTCTAGGTGTATCGAATAAAACATGTTTTCCCTTATCATCTTTTGGAATGATTTCTTCTTGATTATGATATTCATGTTCACTATCTGATAGTTGAACAATTTTAGCTTCATCAACTTCTTCCTTCTCAGCTCCTGCCTCAACATCCCCTGGGTGAATGAAATCATGATTGCTACTTTCATTTTCAGACAACTTATTCACTTCTTCCCAACCCTTCTCCTCTTTTCCCGGGGTAGCAAGTTTTGAAGACTCGGCTTCTGAAGTTCGGATTGATAATTTCTCAGAA
Organism: Viscum album; assembly: GCA_963277665.1. NCBI lineage: Eukaryota > Viridiplantae > Streptophyta > Magnoliopsida > Santalales > Viscaceae > Viscum > Viscum album. The sequence continues at coordinate 194,540,592 of OY728126.1, forward strand.
GTACTTTCCTTCTTATTGAAATCCTCTACTTTCTTTATCAAATCCTCAATATCACCACTTCCTTCTTCTACTTCTTCCACTTCTACTTCTTGCACTATTTATTCTTCTTGATGTTATTCTGGAATCACTAACTTCTTTCCCAGAGTCAATGGAAAAGGTTCTATCAAAAAGGATTCTGGTACCAGAATTTGTTCAGAGGATATTTTTAGTAGCCTTGATAAGAGATTGAATGACTTCATTTTCCAACAATTTCTTCCTTTGCTTCATTTCTTTTTTTTCATTTTCAATATTCTCAGCAACCTTTTCCTTCAATGATTTTGCCTCATTAGGGTCCAGGCCAAACTTAGGCTCCCCTTCCTCTCTATTCTTATTATCTTCTCTCCACTTAGCCACTACTTCATAATGATTTTCTTTTTAATTATTTGGCATTGGATGTGTTGACCGAGTTTCCTTAGCCACTAGGGTTTTTCCTTTTTCTTCTGGTTCCTTCACCGTCCTCCTCCTTCCACCTTTCTTAGAAGTTTCAACCACTTCTAGATTTTTGGATAAAGCTTCAACTACTACTTCCGAAAAATCCTAAAATTCTCTATATTGACTATTAAATCCAATATTCGTCCTCCTTAGAGTATCATCACTCAAAAGCATCACCTTACAATTTCTCGGCTTAGAACTATAAGGAATCTTGAAAGAATGAAGACAAAGAACAATGATCTTTGAAAGAATGGCTAGATACATGATAATCTGTGACATCAGATTTCTATTCTTTATATTCTCAATCGTAACAAATATATGCTTAACCAGGTTTATATTTCTTAGGTTCACCAAGAAATCCATAATATAAATATCACTTATCTTCCGCATATCCTTGTCCCCTTTTCTTAGAATGAGAAAACCTTGAACCCATAGAAGAAGAATCCGAATATTTTTAGATAAATGAATAATTTTCAGAGTCTTTACCTCTAAAAGACGAAGACAAGCTATAGCCTTTTTCTTGTCAAAAGATCCTATAATATCAGGTAGCTTGTGTGAATAAAACCCTAATTCTCCTTCATAAGGAATTTCTATCAGATTTTCTGCCATGTTATAAGAAAGAGAGTATGTCTCTCCATGGATCTTAAAAGAAAATTTATCTCTTCCTCCTTCATTGAAAAAACTAAATGTCTCATATAATTCAACCAGAAATTCCGGATACACCGGATCTTGTTCTCTTGGTTTTGATATACATACACTCTCCCAACTATTCAGCTTGATATTAATGAAAACAATGGAATCATACTTGGCATAAAACATCGGATTGACTAACCTTTCTCGGTAGATCTTCCACTCAGATATTTCCTTAAAAGTTGGCATTTCTTTCTGAGAAGAGGTTTCAGCAGACATTCAGAAGGAAAAAAACTCTAAAAATTCATAATGGCTTTAAATATAGAGGAAGACCTTCAGCACACAAAGGCTTCGAATTCTATGTGGGAAACCATGAGGGTTTCCTTTATATAGGAAAAAGAGGGGACGGTTCACATTGCATGATTGATCCAAAAGTTCAAAACTTATTGAGATGATCTAACAGTTGAGATGATAGCCAAATAAAGATTTTAATAGATTCTGATTTTTTGAGGTTTTTAAGAAAAACATTCGGATTTAAGGAAAATTGAATCCAAATAGTTTTAGAAACAAATATAAATACCAGTAAATAAAAATGATTATGAATACTTAGGAAGGGAAACATACCTTTTGGATTGCTAGGAAGATTGTTTGTATTGAGAAAAATTCTTTTTGAAGAACTTTAGATTCCGAAAATTTTATTACGAAAACTTTGACTATGAATATTTTAGACTACTATAAAAAACTATGAAAATATGATTACAAAAATTTTAACTACAAAAATATTTATATTAAAACTTTATCTATGAAAATCTTCATTAATAAAATTTTAACTACGAGAAAAAAATTTGACTAACAAAAATTTTAGATTACGAGAAAAAAAATCAGATTACGAAAAATTTTAGACTATGAAAAATCTTAGACTACAAAAAAAATCAGACTATGGAAAATTTTAAACTACGAAAATTTTCAAATAGGAAAAATTTTAAAGTACGAAAATTTTTGACAAACAAGCAAATGTACTCCCCCTATAAAAAGGAGTTTGTTACTGTAAGGAAATAGGTTTTAACAATAAGTTAACAAGGAGGATTACCTTATGGTTATCATTTCTAACTTCTATTTAATGTATTCAAATCTATCAGATGGTAAATATTTTGTCAAAATATCAGCAAGTTGATCTTGTGTTCTGATAAATTGAGGAATGATGTCTCCTTTTTGTGTGATCCCTAAGAAAGTGATTATTAATATCTATGTGTTTTGTATGAGAGTGATATACAGGGTTTTTATTTAAGGAAATGGCACTAGTATTATAACAAAATATTTTTGTTTTGGTAAAACTCATACCATAGTCTATGAGTGTGTGTTTTATCCACAACACTTGATCAAAACAACTTCCAGCTACTACATATTTAGATTCAGAAGTGGAAAGTGATACTGATTGTTACTTTTTGAATGACCAAGAAACTAATGAGTCTCCTAAGAAATGAAAAGTTTCTGATGTACTTTTCTTATCCATTCTATAGTCATCAAAGTCAGCATCTGAAAAACTTTTTAAAACAAAATCATTTCGAGAAGTATAAAAGAGTCCTAAATCCATGGTCCCCTTTAAGTAGAAAAAAATCCTTTTCACTTCCTTTAAATGAGATTCCTTAAGATTGGATTGATATCTTGCACATAAGAATACCGAGAACATTAAGTCTGGATGACTAGCTATCAAGTAAATTAGACTTTCTATCATACCTCTAAAAGATGTTTCATCTACTAGTTTCCCAGATTCATCAAGATCAATTGAATTTGAGGCACCAAGGGGAGTACTTATACTCTTAGTGTTTTCATATCCATACTTTTTAAGAAGATCTTTAATATACTTATGTTGGGATATATAGATTTTTTCTGGTTTTTAAGAAATTTTCAAACCAAGGGAAAATGTTAACTCTCCCATCATACTCATTTCAAACTTAGATTTCATTAGATCTTCAAAGGAATCAGTTAAATATTGTTGAGTTGAACCAAATATAATATCATCAATAAATATTTGAACAATCAAAACATTTTTCTTATCTTTATTTATAAAAAGGGTTGGATCATAATTTCCCTTAATATAATTGTTTTAAAGAAAAAAACATATAATTCTATCATACCAGCATCTTGGAGCTTGTTTAAGTCCATATAAAGCTTTGGTAAGTTTAAAAACATGTTCAGGATGTTTTTTATCTTCAAAACCAAGAGGTTGTTCAACGAAAACTTCATCTTGAACATAACCATTAAGGAAAGCGCATTTAACATCCATTTGAAAAAGTTTAAAATTAAAGAATGCTAAAAAGGCAAGTAAAATACGTATAGATTCAAGTTTGGCTTCTAGAGAATGGGTTTCTTCATAGTCTATTCTTTCTTGTTGATTATAGCCTTTAGCAACCAATCTAGCATTATTTCTTACTATGATTCCATTTTCATCACACTTATTTTTGAAGACCCATTTTAATCCAATAATATAATTTTCATTAGTTATTTCAACCAAGGTCCAGACTTTATTCCTTTTGAATTCATTTAGCTCGTCTTGCATAGCTTTTATCTAATCATCATCGCCTAAAGCTTCCTTAGTGCTTTTTTATTCTAATTGGGAAAGGAATTCTAGATGTTCTACTTCATTTATTAAGGAACTTCTAGTCCTTATAGGTTGATTTACATCACCAATGATACTATCATTGGGTTGACTCTTCATAAACAACTAATTTGGGTTTTGTAAAACCTATTCATCAACGTATGGTTGGAAGTCTTCTGGGGTAAATGCTTCAAAAACATTTTCTTGAACATTTTCCTTTTCAGAAAAATATTCTATTAATGGTTGATAATTAGTTTTTGAAAACACATTCATGGATGTAGGTTTTTATTTTTTAAAAACAAAAGGATCAGTTTCATCGAATTTAACATGTACTATTTCTTCAACAGTACAAGTATTTTTATTGAAAACTCTATAAGCCTTAGAAGTTGTAGAGTAGCATAAGAAAATTCCTTCATCATTTTTTGGTGAAAATTTGTATAGATTATATTTAGTATTCAGAATGAATACCTTGCAACCAAAAACCTTAAAGTAGGAAAGTCTAGGTTTTCTACCATTCCATAACTCATAAAGAGTTTTATTAAGAAAAGGTCTAATTAAAAAAAGATTTATAGTATAGCAAGCAGTACTTATAGATTTAGCCCAAAAATGTTTGGCTACCAAATATTCACTCAACATGGTTCTTGTTATATCTTGAAGAATTATATTTCTTGTTTCAAGAAAACCATTTTGTTGAGGTGTTCTAGGTTTTGAGAAATTATGAGTAATTCCTTTTCTACTATAAAAAGTTTCAAAATCAGAATTTTGAAATTATCCTCCATGATCACTATGGATAGTTATCAATGGAGGGTTTTCTCATTTTTAACTTGGGATCTAACCTTTTGAAATAAGAAAAATCATCAGATTTCTTTTCTATAAAATAGACCCACGTAAATCTAGTGTAATAATCAACTAAGAAAAATACATAATATTTGTCTCCAATGCTTCCAGTTTGTATTGAAATAAAAATATCTATATGCACTAACTGTAATTCATTAGTTGTTGAGACTTCACCAACTAAATTAAAACTTTATTTATGTTTCTTTCTATATTGACAAGGATTAAAAACTTCTAAAGAAACAAATCTAAGCTCCAGTAGATCCTTAACTACTATTTTATTAGAAAGTTTGCATAGGTTTCTAAGGTTACCGTGTCCTAATATTCTATGTCATAACCTATAATGATCTTCCATTGCACTGAGACAAGGTATATCTTGGCTCCTAAGGTCTTCTAAGTTTAGTGTGTAAACATTCTCTTTCCCATGGGCAGAAAGAATAAACTCTTCCTTGGAAGTGTGTAATAAACACTTTTCACTCCTAAAATTCACAAGGTAACCTTCATCACATAATTGAATTATGCTAACAAGGTTGTTCTTAAGACCCTTAACAAATAAAACATTTGAAATAAAGTTTTTCCAAGAAGAACAACGTTAACTATACCAATAATGTCTCCCTGAGCATTATCTCTGAAATTTACTTTTCATCCCTTCATCTTGATAATCTTTTCAAAGAAGTTTTTGTTACCAGTCATGTGCCAAGAACATCTATTATCCATGTACCATGTATTTCTGTTGGTAATTTCTTTACTTTTCTGAAAACAAGAGTGTTAGACTTTTGAAACCCAAACATTCATGGATCTGGAAACTTCAGAAAGAAATATTTTTGGAATCCACATTTTCTTTGAAAAATAAGCTTTATGAAAACCTAATGACTGAGTTTTGTTTAAAGAATAATTTTTTTCCCAATGCCCACCACACTGACACTTAGTTCAGAATGGAGCACTTTGAGGAACAAAATAATTGTTACTAAAAACTGGTTTTGAATGAGTATAACCAAAACCAGAATTATTCCTTATAGGTCAAATTTGGGATTACATTTTATCAAATATTTCCTTACCTAAGGTAAATTTTGAAAAACACTTCCTCAAGGAAAATATTTCTGAATTCGGTCTAATAACTACGTTTTTATCCTAAAAACGCTAGTTTTAGAACTAGATTTATCCTCGAAAACATATTTCTTAGAAATTAATTTTTCTAGATCCTTAGAAAGCTTATCCTTCTAAAAATTAACTTCCTCAAGGTTTTTTGAAATACATTAAAAATCAAGGGTTTTCTTATCAATATCTTTAGAAAGATCTGATATTTCCTTAGTAAGAATAGAAATCCTAGAATTTTCCTTATCAATATTTTTCTTGAATTTAGAATTTTCATTCTCAAGGAGCTTAGAAAACCTAGAGACTTCTTCATAAGTAGGTAAAGTATTATCTTCATCAGAACAAGATTCTTCATTTGAAGATTTATAATATTTACTATCACTATAATTAGAATTCAAGGATACATTGGTTATGGATTCACCATTGTGTACCTTAGCCATTAAAATATGATTTTCAATAGGTAGATTGGGTAATAGACCAAGATTATTCATACCAGAATATTTGTACCCTGAGAATTATTTAGAAGAGTCACCACCACTAGCACTCCAGGTGTCATTGGATTTCAAAACCTTCTTAAATTTAGCCTTGTAGTACTTATTTATATTCTTGCTATAATGATTTTCCTTTCTGTCTTTTCTATTAATCATAGGACAATCTGGCCTTATATGCCCTGATCTCTTGCATTCATAGAAAGTGACTTCAAAGTCTTTCTTATCCTTTCTTTCTTCTTGTATATATACTAAAAGTCCTTCTTCCCAACTATATTTTTCATCCTTTGAGAAAGATTATCTAATTCATTCTTAGAAAGTTCACTTTCACTTGATTCAGACAAAATAGTAACCTTCTTCAATTTAGATCTTGTAACTCTCTCATAAGTCTTGTCATTCATATGATTTGAAGTAGTTGTAAAAGAAAAATTTCCATTTCTATTCTTCTTCTTATTTATATCAGCATTTCTTTTCATTCTTGTCTCATGTTGAAGAAGAGTTCCAAAAATCTCATTAAGAGTAATCTGTGAGACTTTCCTATTCTCATCAATAACTGTCCTCTTAGATTCCCACTCATTAGGCATGATATATATAATATTGTCCACAAGTGCCTCATCATATAAACTATTTTCATCCATAGATTGTAGACTATTATCAATGGTTGTAAAGATTTATTGTACCTTACAAACTGGTTCTTCATAAGGAAATAAAAAACCATGATACTCAGCTCTGAGCATAACTCTTCTAGTTTCGATAAATTTAGGAAGTTCCAAAATGATTTACCTACAATTTATTCTAAATAAAATTTACAGCTTCACAAAAAGAAATCTGGCTATATATATTCCTGGTCATGGAACACAAAAAATTATTGTGTACCTTGTAGTTTAGTTGATATTCTGAAATTTCAAGATTAGTAAATGTTTTGATTTCCTTATCAAGAATATTGTAATCTTCAGTAAGCATGAAAAAGTTTTCCACTCCAGTGTTAATGAGAAAAGCCTTCATATTATCACTCCAATATTCATAATCATTCCCATCAAATTTAAGTGGTCTCGTAGGATTAAGATTTTCAATTGAACCAACATTCATTCTTTCCATCTCAAAGAAATTATGTTTCCATAGAAACTTGTTAGTAATAAAAGTTTGTAAACAAGGATAAAAATCCTAAGCAAGGAAAATATAGAACAAATAAAACTTGAGCAAGAAAACTTATATGTGAATATAAGTATTTCAGAGACCTTGCTCTGATACTAATTGTAGGATCAAAATAATGATGTAGATGCTCAATATACAAGAGGGGCTGAATCATATACTTTAAAAAATTATTTTGGAACTTTTAAAGATGGTATAAACCTTTCAATTTTTTAACAAAGTTAAAAAGGTAAATTCAAAAGACCTCTTAGTTCTACAAACTTGCTAGATTCCAGAAATATGGTTTTGAAAATGAAACTTTAGAAATGTTTACAAGGAAAAAGATTCTACCTTAAAGCATACAGAATCATACTAATCAGAGTACACAAGTACAATAAAGTATAAGATAGTTATAATTTCCTTATTAATCAAAATGCAGTAGAAAACAAACTTGAAACAATACAAGTAACATGTATGAAATATTTTAACCCAAAGATTAGGGTGTCCAACAACCTTGGATAAAGGTCCCTTGATTTATACTTTCAAGAAAGTCTGTCTTACCCACACTAGGGTAATCCCTTGATAAGAATATCACAGTCTATCTTGCAATCCCTGCAAGCCCTCGGACTTCAAGGTAGTCAGAACCTATGTCTTACTTATCACGGAAGTCCTCGAACTTTAACGTAGTCAACACATCTGTATTTCTATCCCCGGAAGACCTTGATTGTACACAGCAACAATCAGAGTCGCACAAAGCAATCTGAACAAGATTTTCAGTATGCACAAAGCATGAGAGTCTCTCTCTAGAAAGCACTTTAGCAGCATGTAATCTTTAGAGTCGTAGAACAATGTTGAGCTCATTAAAATTAGCTCTTATTTATAGGCACATATTTAACGGTCGGCTCCCTCCTCCAATGGTCATATTTTTCATTGAATTTCATAGGTACCTGTACACATGTCACTCAAACAACAGTTAGTTAGAAATAGAATACATGATATCATTTTATAACAATAACAAGGGTAAGTAAAATATGGTTGCTCTGTCAAATCTATTTTTCCAGATTCTAAGGAAAACAATGTTTGTAGTCTAAGAACATTCATATAATAACTTATATGGATATTTGGTTTCTATTTTTCAAGGAATTCAGAATCTTAATTTTTTAGACTTTGGAGTCTGAATTCGGAAGAATTTGGATTCTGAACTCTAAGGAATTCAAATTCAGAATCCTAGAGAATTCAGAGTCTGAATTTTAGAGAATTCATAGTCTAAATTTCATAGAATCAAGAGTATGAATTTCAGATAATTCAGAGTCTAAAATTCAGATAATTCTGACTCTAAATTTTAGAGAATTCAAAGTATGAATTTCAGAGAATTTGGAGTCTGAATTTTAGAGAATTCAGAACCTAAATTCGGATCCTGAAGACAGAATACTCTATATCTAAGTATTTATATAATTCTTTGGTTTTAGATATGAAACCGAATTTAACAACTAGGAATAAAAAGAGTTAGACTTATGGAAACTAAAATATGAACAATGAAAAACATGGTAAGGATAAATTTCCTTGGGGAAGGAAAATTTTTCTTATTCAGATAAAACTTATGGAGAGAAATTTGCCTTGAGATAGAGTGTTTGTGATTTTCAAATCTTAGAGGAATGGAAAAGTCATAAGGAAACCTTATTGACTCAACAAGTGAAACATGTGTAACTATAGAATCACTCATGGAATGTATAATAATAAAAAATAAATCTGCATTAATTTCATAAATTCTAAGCCTAAAAGTGTTAGGGAAATTTCATTTAGATGAATCAACCAATTTCTATCAATAATGATTCATCAAATTAAAATATTTTCTTCACTATAATAATTCAATTATCTATCTTAAACATTAAATGTAATTATTATCTAAATATAAAACATGGAATCATGGAGTTCTTAATAAACTCATTTCTCCAAGATTAGTTGGGTAAAGAAAAAATTCCAAGTGTGGGAATGAAAATTATCTTTTAAATCTCAAAAAATATTTTTAAAAAGAAATTTAGGGAGTTAAAATAAAATTAATTATATAAGTGATCTCCCCTTTCAATTAATATCTAGTCCTCTTTATTCATGACCTTTCTATCAAGATACAATATATTTTTATCATCATATACCTAAAAGGAAAATCAATAATCAAAGCATAAGGACCATTTCATTAAAGCTTAAAAATAATGAGGTGGATTGAGTTGAATGCTAATATATTCCTAAAACTAATTGATAAGAACGAAATTAGAAGATAAATTCCTAGAAAGTAAATAAAATAAAATAATTATAGGTCTTAGTTTTATTCTCTAAGTGGGTCCTGGGTTTTGACTACCTCCATATGGGCAGTACCGGTTGTTATCTGAAATCTAATTGTGGGTGTAATTTCTTTGATTTAAACCACCAACACTACTTTTATCCATCTTTTATTCATTCATTTTTGTTTTTGATGACTCCATGGATATATTATATCAAATATATCCTCTTTTAAATGAGATACAACATTCATGGGAGGTTGGATAAATTATGGGTCCTGATCCTTTTTAGTTTCCACTTGCAAAACCTTTTCTTAATTATTTAATTCTTGCTTAAGGTATGATCCATAAATAAATTAATAAAAATTAAAGTCAAAATATATTTATATTTGAACAAAATTAAAATATTAATAATTAATATCATATTTTTCCCCTTTAAATCACGTATCTTATATCTCGATTTCCTTAGTCAAATACATGTGAATATCCTCATTCACTCCCTATGGTAAATTTTCAACATATTCATGGAGTTTCATATGTTCCTCATCAAGTGAATATTTATATTCATAATATTCCTCCAAGGAAATATAAGTGTCAGTTGAATCTAAAAATTAAAAACAATGATATGTGACATAAAATTTAGTTTCAATAAAATTAGTTGTTGATGAGTTCAAGAAAATATCATCTCCCTGAGTTGGTTCGGCTTTAATTGCTTCTTTAGTGGAAAGTGCCTCTAATATTTGAGTGGTAGTAGATAGAGGTAGGTATTTAGGTTCCACCAATATTTCATAAAACTTTACCACTTTGGTGGTTTCTTCTTCTTCCAAAACTATATATATGAAGGTGTTGATCCTTTTTTTCAAAGAAATGGGGTCTTGTTTCATTTTATATTAATTTTGGAATTCATCCAAATATTGTTGACACCCCATGATCACATTAGCTAAAAATTATTCATCATTAATATCCTCCAACATTGGTTGACATAGGTGGATTGGTAATTTAAGAAATTCCTTCATGTTCTCCATATGTTCTTTGATTTCAAAAATGAGTGGGTAAATCTCTTACACCGCTATCTTAGGTTCTTTCTATGGTTTCTCCTCTTATGATGAATTGAAATATTTTGCTATTAATTCAATTTTTTCTCTCCATTTCTTCCATTTTTTAGTTAATAATTTATTAAAAGGCTTCATGATAATTTTCAAACACATTCTATTAGTGTTTCACCTATATATAATCAATAAATATAGAATACTGGCAGTTTAAATAATTCATGGAAAATTTTATATTTTTTTAATAAAATGGAAAATTTTATTTTAAAATGTGTAAAAGGAATAATGAATGAAAGATCTCTTGTATATCTAACAATAGTATCATGTTTTGACATGCCTTTCATAGGAAAGGGTAAAATGTACAATTAATTTTCCAAGTGAATAATATTGGCTGACCAAGGTTATCTCACTTGAGGAGATTTTCAATTGATCACATTCTAATCCTAATTCACTTATTATAATTTTTTTATTATTTAATTTTTTATGAAAATAATGGAAAATAGAAAAGATAATGTGAATAGAATACTAAAACAAACATGAAAATGAAATGTAAATAGAATGAATACAGTTACAAAAAATGTCTTGGTCCTAGGTTTGGTTGCATGGGTTTATTCATTATTCATTATTATTATTTAAATTTAATTTTACAATACATCCTATTGTACATGAATTTATACACTATATATTGATTTTGAAATATATAATGCCTATGATATCACTACAAAAAACAAAATAACACCTTCTCCAACAGTCAAGTAAGATAAATACACCTTGATAAAGAGTTTAATACCTTGTAAGAACAGAATCCATCATATATTAATTCATCCCTCGAGCACACTCAACTTCATCGTATAAATATTTTACTAGAGGTTAGGAATATAGTGATCATTTTTTAGATATTAGAGATGAGTTTGAGAGTAATGTTATGTTTGATGATCACGCACCCATACACTTATCTCGGTTTCACAAAAAATAGAATTAAAACATTAATAATTAAAGAGTAGAATTCATTAACACTATGAAAACCTCCCCCAAGTCTAATCCTCAAGTTTTTTACTCACCATCATGAGTTAATATATCATAGTGGAAGAAAGAGAGTGATAAAAAAAATAGTAAAATAGAGATAATACAAGAACACTTTAACTAAAATATGAATATGAATTACATGGAAAATAAAACCTAAAACTAAAGAAAAAACTAAAATCTGAATCCTACTCTTGGTTGTGATCCCTCACCAACAAATCATATTTTTCTAATACCCAATGGACCTACATTTATGGACATAAATGAAACCTGGGTTGGAATTAATCATCCATAAATATTTCTATAAATTACTCCCAAGTCAATATAGGGGATTCATATAGGTCTTAGGTTAACAAGCCTAGGATTTGGTTCAGATTTCCCAAAATTAGGTGCATATTTTCTTCTCTTAAACATGATCAATGATGTTGCACATGGTATCACACCATGAAAAATCATGCTCTTCCTTTGAGTGTGTATTTTCATGACTTGGTTTCGTGTATTTAATTATTGAAGAGATTCACTTTATTAATAGGTATTTCACAATGTGAAGGGTTGTTTTCCAACAAAATCTGATGCCTTTTTACTTGATTATTTAATTATGATCTATATAAACATACCTTAAACATTTAATGTCATGTAAAGTCTTCTTACGATGTCAATATTGATCTGATGTTTTCCTTTTTATAATTTTCAATCATTTTTTTATCCTAAAGTAAATGAATAAAACTATTAAATACCACAAAGATTAATCAATTAAATTACTAAAACAATATATTTTATATTAAAAGTAGTGTGCATGAAATTGTTTTATTATAAAACCATGTGATCATAGGGTTTATTTAATATTGAAGTATGTTTCTTAATATTTATTGGATCAATATTTAAGACTCATCTTGTGGAAAATTAAACCTTAATAAGGTTGAACAGGATTCATTAGGGATCATTTAAGTGTCTATAAAGGTCATTTAATTTTTTATAAGGGTCATCCCAAAATATATAAGAGTCATTTGGAATACCATAATGGTAATCTATATAATTTTCAAAGTCCATTCCCATTTTGAAATATGGAAAATTACACATTATGTAAGGTTCAATTCAGAAGTTTATCAGAGTCATTTCATGAATAAGGAGTATAACTAAATGGCTATTCCCTTTGTTATTTAAGGTGAAGTCCTAGACCTAAGGTTTTCTGCTAGATGCATTCAAGGATATTTACATTTATCCACATGGATAACAATGAATATTATAAATTGTATATTATTAATAATAATTTAGTCAAAAAAAAGTACAAAACTCATAGATTTTTTAGAGAAGTATGAATACTAACTTTTAAGGGAGATCACAAGAAAAATATTTCAAAAATTATGGAATTTTTTTGTAAAATAAAATATCTAGTAATTATGGAATTAATTAAATATATCCAATCAGAGAATTAAAAGGAATAAAATCACACTATAGTTTTAAGGTGTAACATCTTGAACCCAGATGCCATGAAACTATGTTCTGGGCCTAGTTGGCCACATGGCCTCAATCACATCTCCCCAAATTCCATAGGCTATCAACTATTAGCAAGGGACTAGGATTTATAGTAGGGAGACTATTCCCTCATTAGCATATTGTAACACAGTGGAATAAAATAACAATTCAATATCAGAAGCAGTAATACCATGAAATATAAGTAAACAGCATAAGACCATTAGTATAATAAATTCAGAATCATATCATACACAAGATGATGATACTTGTCACATGTTCTAGAATACATCCAAAACAAGTTACGCTCCAATCATATAAAATACAAGTTCCAAAAGTACAAAATACCAAAAATAGTCTTAGAATTATTGCAACCCTCAACTTTGTCCCATGTTCTCTGTATCTTAAGTAGCATGTCAAGTACTTGTAGGAGGGTGCTTTCCCTTATTGACACCTACAATAATATAATTTCTTTGGGTCTAAATAATGACCCAATCATGGTGTGAGACTAAATCCCAGTCAGAAACAACCCAATGTCTGTGCCAATCTTATAGTGGATATATATAACAGGCAGTGTGAAATAATGAAAGAAAAAAAACTATGAAGTACTCAAAAGTAAACAACCTATAATAACTAATTTCCATTTTAATTTCATTTAATTATCCAATTAATAATTCAATTACCTTGAATTCATAAGTCTCAAGATCTGAATCAAGACCGGCAGCCCCAGTATCACACTTTGTGTGGTATAAGTCCATGTTAACTGAACCCATCCTTGTTGGTCCTATATGGATGCCCCATGTATCACTCGTGACCTAAATTCAAATTCCTCTTGAGCCTATCCATTTTAGTCCTATAGGGATCCATTATTTTCTTTGAATTTAAGTTAGCCTCAATGAGTTCATCCATGGAATCCATGGCTCACTCATGACATAAACACAATAAACCCTTTGAGAATTTCCATGGAATTATAACCGAATTCAAGGTTCACTCAAGGAATAATATACAGTATCCTATAAGCCCATACATGGAAATATAATCTAAATTCATGATTCACTCAAGGCTATCTACCATTTCATCATAACATGTTCAAATAAACATTTCATTAGCCATGCTAATATCAAAATGATAAACATATAATATAACTCAACACCAAGGGTTGTCTCAAGAAAGGACCCACCTCAAAGGATTGGCCTTTCATTTACTCTCGTGGTAAAATTCTTCATAAAAATAATCACCAAGAAATTAAACTATTACATGGCCTTAACATTGTTCAACTTGTGTGGGTAAGTTCACAAAAGGAGAAATTCATTCCGAACATGATTAAACAATAATCGACATACAAGGTTCAAGGGGAAAGACAACCATCCCATTCCCTTAATAAAATCAATTAAAATATATCACTATTGTAATTCAATTATTAACCATTTTTATTTTTAACAACCCATGAAATGTAATCAAAGGATTTCCTCATAGGTATCCTAGGCCAAACAACCATAAAAGGCCATCCAAGGGAACTCACCCTTGGGGTGTCCATTAATATAGGTTTAGAACTAATACATTCATTAAAATACATATTCCATTACCTAAACAACAATATGAAACAATAGGGTTCAATTATAATTCAAGGTGACAACCCAAAAATGGGTGTGTGGAACTTTGGCATATATAATCAACTCAACGATTACAGAAAGTCATGAGACCATCTTCCTTTGGATAGTTCTAGATATCTCATCTGGTATCAATCTTTGATTCACCCTAGTTTGGGAGAAATCTAAAAAATAGATTAAGAATAGTATATTACAGCATATAATCCAAAATCAAAATAGCGCAAATGATATCCAGAAAAATCGAGAAAGACTAAATTTGAATTGAGGACTTTCCGTTGCGGATCTAAGGAGATGAATGACACTCGATTTAGAGGTTGGATGGGGAACATAGATCAATGACTAGGTTCGATTCAAATATGGATATGTTCCATGGGAGGTCTAATTTCCATTATAAGAAAACATCATTTAGGTTTTATAAGATTTTTATTTTAAATTTAAAATATTAAAAAAATCATACTCAGTAGGTCTCGTACAGTTTATATGTACGGTTTTTCAAACCATTCAAAAACCATTACGAGCTTCCTATAAGTTTGAGGTATAGTGAATGGTTACCCTGCATGGTTTCTATGAACCATGTGATAACTATGCTCAAGAATCTCTCAAATTATACTAAACTCGCAGAGCTGCGCCAAGGCCGTGTGACCCAACCCGCACGGTTTTCACTAACCATGTGGCCTTCTCTTTTCACCCAAAACTTGGGTTTCGAACTCTAGACCATCCCCAGACACCTCATAGACCTTCATGAAACCAATGATCTTTCATAAAATTCCATGCATTAGCAAGTAAACTGAGAATTTATAGAAAACACAAGATATGTACCTCAATAAAGAATCGTGTTCTTATAAACTTCCCCACTTAAATCAATTCATCCCTGAATTTCCATTCTATGTATGGTGAAGAAGTATCTAAGAAAAACTCTAGAAACTATGATTGCACATCAACCTCCCTCTCCTAGGCCTCGTCCGGCACCCAGTTGTGCTACCATAGCACCCGTACTAAAGGAAAAAATTGTCGGTGGTGAACCTTCGTGCTACGATCTACAATTCAGATAGTATACTCCTAAAAGGATGAATCTACCTATAACTCAACCTCCATAGGATAAAAATCATGAGACAAGTCTAAATAGTAATCCCATAGCTGTGAAACATGGAATATTTTGTGCATATATTGGTGCCTCTGAGGTAACTATATCCGATAGACTACTGGCCCGACCCTCTCCAGAATCTCAAATAGCCCGACGTATCTTAGTGAAAGCTTACCCAGTCTCATGATCCTCTTATATCCCAAACATTTTGAAACACGTAAGAATACCCAATCACCAACCTTGAACTCTATAGGTCATCCATGGTGATCGATGTAAGATTTATGATGACACTACATAGTATCCATCCACTTTTGAATCGACTACTCCTGTTATGTGGTCCTTGGACAAGATGAGGTCCCCGGATAGTTGCCTATCCTACCTCCATCAAACACAAGGGTGATTGGAATGTCCTACCGTACAAATTTTTATATGGAACCATATGAATAGTATATTTAAATCTATTATTATAAGTGAACACATCCAGTGGTATTTGCCCCTTCCAAGAACCCCTAAAATCTAGAACGCATTCCCACAACATGTCCTCAAGCACCCGAATCATGTGCTCTGACTACCCATCTATCTAGGGATGGTAAGATGTGATCAGAAGCACTTGTATACCCAGTACACTCTATATCCCTTTCAATAAAAGAGAAGTAAACAAGGCATCTATATCTGAAATGATAGATTGTGGGACCCCGCGTAGTTTTATAATCTCACAGATGTACAACCTTCCAATCTCATCAACCCTAAAGGTTTCCTTGATCGTCAGGAAATTTGAAACCTTCATGATCCTATCAAAAATAACCCAAACGACATCGTTACCATGAGGCGACCTTGGTAAACCCATTATGAAATCCCACATGACATCATTCCATTTCCACTCAAGAATGTGTAACTTCTGTAAAATTATGACTGGTTGATGGTGTTCTACCATTACTTGGTTATAGGTGGAACACCTCATGAAAAAACTAGAAACAACCCTTTTCATACTATTCCACCAATACTGATGATGTAATTACCAATACATCTTGGTGACACCATGATGCACTATCCATATAGAGGCACTAAATTCCCACATCAGATCCTCATGCATGTCTGCTAAAACCTAGACACATCCATGTAAACGCAGAACTTCATCATCACCTATTGTTCAACCAGGAGGAGGGTATTCACCTTCCACACTCTCCCATAAAACTAGTTCTTTTGTTTATGATAGTTGTCTCATCATTACTTTTTCTAGTAGGGCAGATATAATAGCTAAGGATGAAAGAAAATTTTTCCCCTGACTGTCATGAACCTCCAAGTGCATCTCAAATAACAACTCCATAAGCTACCACATGCTAATGGACTGCGGCACTCTCTATATCTAAGTTCTCCTAATTAGTGAATCAGCCACTGCATTACCCTTACCAAGAATGTAGGCTAGCTCGAATTCAAAATACTGAAGGTATTCCACCCACCTTCACTGCCTTGGATTCAGATCACGCTGTGTAAATATGTACTTGAGGATTTTTTGCTCCATGAAGAACAAATAATTCTCTCCCAATATGTAATGTCTCCAAAAATGTAATTCATGAACAACCATAGCGAATTCGAGATCATGTATTGGTTAATTCCTCTCATGTGGCCTCAACTGCTGAGACCTGTAAACAATGACCCAATCCCCCTGCATAAGAAATACTCCCAGCCAGATACCTGATGCATCATAGTACATAGTGTAACACCTACTTGGATCTGGAAAAATCAGTATCGGCAATAAAGTCAATCTCTCTTTAAACTCCTAAAATGTAATCACACAGGAATATGTCCATACATAATTTACACCATTCTTAGTCAAGTTTTTAAATGGAACTATTAAGAGTGAGAAATACTTTATGAAATTCCTATAGTGACTCGATATCCCTAAGAAACTCTGCACCTCAAATACATTTTTGGGACGCTCCAAGAAAACCACTACTCTCACCTTCTCTAGGTCAATCGATACTCCTATATCTAAGATGATATAACTTAGGAAGTGAATTTGATCCATCTAGAAGTGGAACTTTGTGGGAATATCATATAACTAATGCTCTTTCAGTGTATTCAAAATGATCTCATGATGTTTGGCATGGTCGTATCAATTGTGAGAATACACCAAGGTATCATCCATAAAAATCACGAAAAATGAGTCAAGATAAGGATGTAACAATTTGTTCATCAGTATCATAAATACTGGTGTAACTTTAGTGATACTGAAAAACATTACCAAGTACTCATACAAACCATACTTACTCTGAATGTTTGTGTGATGTATGTCTAATGATCTAACATGCACCTGATGATAATAGGATCTCAAATCAGTATTTGAGAAAACTCACTCTCCTCATATCTATTCGAAGAGATCATCTATCCATAGAAGAGGATACCAGTTCTTAACCTTAAACTAGTTCAATTTTCGATAATACAAACACATACTAAGGGTTCCGTCCACATTTTTTAAAAACAGTACTGGAGAACCCCGTGGAGAAGTATTGGGTCAGATAAAACCATTTTCCTCTAATTCCCATAGCTACCTTTTGAGCTCCTGAAACTCTGTCGTAGCCATCCTGTAAAGAGGAATGCATATCGATGCAGCTTCTAACACTAGATCAATAGATAACTCTACCTCTATCACTGGAGGTAAACCTAAAAATTCATCCAGAAAGATATCCTCAAAATGATCAACTACTAGAGGGAAATCAGTCTGACATGTTGCTTGGTCATCCAAATATAAACTCGCAATCTGGGATGTCATCCCACCCAACCCATGATGTTTGGGTATAGCTTGTCTTGCCTGGACATCCCATTCAACCTTGTATAGAAAATATCCACCCTATAGTGACATAAATCTCACCCTGTGGTGATATAAATCAACAAAGGCCTCAGAGGAAACCAACCAGACCATCTCAAGAATGATATCAAAGTCTATCATCTCGAGGACGTAGAGGTCCTATAAGAAGTGACACCCACCAACCTCAAGGGGGAACTCCATATACTAACTCTTGCCTTTTATTATTATCTCTAGTAGAGTTTTAAGCATCATAACACCATCATAAGTAAAACAACAGAGACCAAGGCTCTCCGTAATGGGAAAATATATGAAACTATATGAAGTCCTGATATCAAAAGTGCATAAGCTAAAACAGAGGATACTAAAATAGAACCTCTGACAGTAGAATGTCCAGGATCCTGCACCTACTCAGTCGGTTGCACTAAATAAGTCTGGCCTATACCACGGCCTTGTGACACTACATGTCTACCCTAAGCTGATCCACCCTATTGTCTCGGTGAACCTGGGGTCTGGCTACTACCGCCATGACCACCATCTTGGATTGAATGGCCTGATGTACTCCAATTCCCTATGAGGTGAGAAGCTCCAGACCTCGCTTATGAACATGGAGTCAGTGTAGACCATATCTCACTAGATGTTGGTAGAAACTTCTTACAGAAGCGATGTAGATGGACCATCTTTCCACAAGATCAGAACTCAACTAGGTTCAGCGGACATTGTGGACTCATAAGACCCATCCTACTACACTATTAGCACCTCAATTGTATACATGTAGATATGTTCTAGCTTCTAACATCACCGAGAGAAGGATTCAGATGATTCTTTCTACTTTTGTTCAACATAGTACCAGATCTAGGTGTCGAACTACCCTCACTCGCACCTTCAGATTCCCTTAGGTTATGCTTTGTGATCAGTACCTAAGTCACTATAGCATATATAGTAGTCAACCAGAAGACATTTACCTGTGATCAGATTTCATACCTAATACCATACTCAAATATCTTATCTTTTGATACATTTTCACCCATCCGAATAGGTATGAACTGCTGGATCTCAGTAAAATGGTCCAAACCATCCATAAATTATAGTTCTTCCTACTACAAATGCATAAATTCTTAGGCTTTATTCACCCTCAGTGTCTCTAAAAAGTATTAATCATATAATAATATCTAAAAAACTCCTCACACAATATCTCAATGATGCTCCATCTGAGTGATAACATACCATCATCTTTGGAAGAATCACATAGCATATACGTAGAGAGATTTACCCTCTTCTCAGTAGGTGTCTCTAAATTCTTAAAAATCATAATCACGGACTCTATTCATGACTCCATAGCCATTGGTCTACCATACCCTTAAAATGTGGGTAGATATTATTGTTGTAACACTCAAGACAACTCTTCTATAGATGTGTAAGGTTCTGGTGCCCCATGAATGGTTTGCATCAACCTAATAAATCCTTCATAAAACTATGAATCTGCACCTATATCTGGTATAACAGATGATGTTTCAACTGGAAAGACTAGAGGATCCACTGGTAGCCCATGGTTTACCACCTCTGGGGTATGATCATCACCACCTTCCTGGCACATAGCTTGAGGTCATCAAGGTGGAATTAATCTACAATACCAAAAACATACCCCATTTTAGGATTGTTTTCAAGGTTCACAACTCAAAATCATGGTTATAAAAATAGGACAGGTTGAAGACTTCCTCTAATAAAACTCCCCTCTTCCTGCCCCATGGGTTTGGTCTATGTGTCAACTAAATGAGAGAGACTACCAAAATCCAACTACTATTGTCGGGTCTGGTCAAGTTCTCTATCAAAAAACATTTCAGTTTCACTTGATTTTCATGTTCATTTCATCTTTATCACATCCCCTTTCATAAGTGTAAACCTGTGGTATGCTGAGTTCTGATCCATGGGGGCCATACTCTCCCCAAATCAATGCTTGGCATCCATGTATAGCACATCGTAACACAATTCACTTTAAGACCACAACATGATCCACAAGATTCTGATCCAAGAGGTCCCATACACCATAGGGACCAAATATTGGAACCCATCCAATCCATGTCATAATTTATACCAATATACCAATCATACAGTAGGCATATCTATCATGGAATCTATCACAACGGCATGCAATTAGTAATGCTCTCCAAATGTCATGGCAATTATGCATGGCATGTGTTTTCTAGAAAGTGCATATATGATGAATGATCATACCCTGATATCATTAGTTTGTAATGAAATATAACCCAAACTAATATCAATAATAATATAACAATACAAGTGCATCATTCAATAGTGAAATTAAATCATCTGTAATAGCTCAGAATCCAAAAATCAACAATTCAATTCAAGGTAATTTGGTATTTCTCTATACATGAGATGGATACTCCCAAGAAAAGCTTATAAAAATTCCATTTACTTCCTATAATTTTCCATTGTAACCAAATATTAAATCAAATTAGTAAAATAAAAACCTCCACTAATACCACTTTGTAACATCTCGAACATGGATGCCACGAAATAGTGCTCCAAGCCCAGTTGGCCACATGGTCTCAACCGAATCTCCCAAAACTCTCGAGGCTTAAAACTATAACTGAGTGCCTATGTGTGATATTTGGGAGACTATGACCTCATTATTATAGTGTAACAAAGTCTAATACAATAACAATTGAATAATAGAAGCAGTAATACCATGCAACAAAAGTAAAAATTGGAACACAGATAGTATAATTAAACCAGAATCATATCATAAACAAGATGATGATACATGTCACATGTTCTACAAAATATCCAAATAGGTTACACTAAAATCATATACAATACAAGTTCCAAAAGTACGAAAGACCAAAAATAATCTCAGAAGCATCACAAGCCTCAGCTTGGTCCCATGCTCTCTTACTCCTAAGAAACATGTCAAGTACCTGTAGAAGGGCACTTACCATTATTGACACCTACAATCATATAATCTATTTTGGTCCAAAACATTACCCAAATAGGGTGTGAGACCAAATCCCTATAGGAAACCACCCAAGGTCTGTTCCAATCTGTCAGTGGATATATATAACAGGCAGTGTGCAATAATTAAAGCAGAAAGCTAAAAATTACTCAAAAGTAAATAACCTACAAGAACTGGTTTCCATTTAAATTTCATTTCATTATCCATTTAAAAATTCAATTACCTTGAATTCATAAGTCTTGAGATCTAGACCAAGCCCAAAATCCCCCATATGACTGTAAGCACAATAGATTCCTTATAAGGAAAACTATACAAGTATGTGTAAAGACTGAATCCAAGCTTATGCTTTGTCTTGTTAGACATTCCATAAGTCGTTCAAATTCAATATTCGATTTATAATGAAGGACCATAATTTAAATTCCTAAGTTTTAATTCATGTATAAATCCAGGTGAAAATCAACCAAAACCCTACAATCCCATCCTAGTGAACCTCTCAGGAACCCAGTATCACACTAGGTGTGGTAAAACTCCATGTCAATTGAGCTCATCCCCGGTGGTCCTATAGGGAATACTTATATATCACATAGAACATAAAATAAAATGACTCTTAATCCTATCCATGGAATTCCTATAGGGATCCATGATTCACTCGGTATTTAAGTCATCCTCTATGATCCCATCCAAGGAATCCATGGTTCAATCATGGCTTAAACATAATAAAAAATTTGAGCCCATCCTTGGAATTCTAAATTAATCCAAGTTTCATTCAATGAACAAGGTATAATAATCTTTTATTCCATTTTTGTAAATATAATCTGAATCCATGATTCAATCAAGACTATTTACCATTTCATTATAACACCTTCAATTAAACATTTCATTATCCATGCTAAGGTCAAAACTAAAAGCATCTAATATAACTCACAACCAAGGGGTGTATCAAGAAAGGACCAACCACAAAGACTTGGAATTTAATTTACTCACATGTTCACATTCCTCATAACAAGAATCATATGTAAATTAAACTATTACATGGCCTTAACATTGATCAACTCACTTGAGCAGGTTCACAAAAGGATCAAGTCATTCCAAACATGCTTAAACAAGCATTGACATACGAGGGTCAATGAGAAAGTCAACCATCCCATTCCATTAACCAATTAAATTATAATATATCACTGTTGTAATTCCACTAACAACCAATTTCATTTTTAACAACCCATGAAAGGGAATCAAAGGTAAGACTCATAGGCATCCTAATCCAAACATCCATAAAAGGTCATACAAGGGAACTCACCCATGGAGTGGCCCTTAATCTTGGTTTAGAACATAATACATGAATTAAAACGCCTATTCAGTTACCTAAACAATAATAGACAACAATAGGGTTAAATTATAATTCATGGTTGCATCCCAAAAATGGGACTGCAGCACTATATCATATATAATCTACTCGATGATTAGTGAAAAGCACGAGACCACCTGTCTTAGGTTCGTGATAGATAGTGTGTCTAGTATCAGTATCTCATTCACCATGGTTTGGGATAAATCTAAATAATGGAAAAATAATGGTATATTAGGGCATATGATCCAAAATCAAAATAGCATAAATGGTATCTATAAGAATCTATAAAGGATATAAATAAATCAAAGTCTTATTGTTTCGGATCCAAGGAGACAAACATAACTCAATTTGGAGGTTAGCCGGAGAACGTAGCTCAAAGCCTATATTAGTCTCAAAGTGGGATGTTTTCCTTGGTAGGGTGACTTTATATTTTAAGAAAACCACATTTAGGTTTTATAATATTTTTATTTTGAATTTAAAATATTAAAAAATCCCACACATCATGGATCACACATTTTATCCGCATGGTTTTTAAAATCATGTGGAAACTATGCAAGGATTCCTATAAGTTTATGGAATAACTCGCGGTTACCCTACACAGTTTTCAAGAATCTTCTAGTAACCATGATCAAGACTCTATTAAGGTCTGCTAAACTTACATAGTTGTTTCATGGGTGTGTTCCCTAACCTGCATGATTTTCACTAACTATGTGGCCTCCTCTTTTCACCCAAAGCTTGGGTTCTGGGCTCTAGACCATCCTTGGACACCCCAAAGACCTCTATAACCCCAAAACACATTCATAAAAGGCCATTCATATTTACATAATCTGATAATTTATTGAAAACACAATATTTATACCTCAAAAAATAATCATTTTCTTATATAAGGGAGTTTCTATATTCAAAATCTAGAAAAATATCTCACAAGGATATGGGTATTTCTATAAAAAAGAGAAAAAGTGAATAGAAAAAAACTATATTCATCTTCTATTATTTAATAAAATTTATACATTGAATAAATAGAGGTAAGAGTTCATTATATATTAAATATCTAGTTTAGAAATAAAAATAAGAAGGAAATTTATAGAATAACATGAATTGTTATATCTGATTTTATTAAAGAAATAAGGCATGAATGAAGGCACAGTATCAGTGTTATATCTATTACTTAAAATGAATTACATACTGATAATTACATAATAGAATTATCCCAATATGGGGTAAGTTTTCTTGTTACTATTTTTATGAATAAAAATATAGATTAATTCTTTTATTGAGTAGTCAGTCCAATCTAGACTTAAGAAAATGCACTCAGTGGGAAATGAGATCAACCAAGAATATTTTTGGAGTTAAATATGAAAATAATTCATGATTACCTTGATAATATGGAATATACCCACATGTCTGTAAACTATTAAATTCCTTTTTAACATCCCAACTCAAGAGCCACTAAAATGGTGCCCTAAGCCAGTCTATCATATGGTCATAATCACGACTCCACATATGCTAGAAGTTTTAGACTAGAACCAAGGGTCCAATTATGGAATAGTGGGGAGAATATACCATTATTATTAGTATATATTAGTGGTATAGAATAAATAAATCAACAATAGAAGCAATATAAATTGAAGGTAGTGGAAAAGAAATAATCCCAACAATAATAAATGACCAAATCCATAAACTGAATCTTGTAATGAATGATGCCATGCTAACACTAAAAGGAAAGAATGAATATATGGTAGAAGAAGTTAAATCATAATGAAAATGAAAAAAAAAATCTCCAAATGATGTCATAATGAGAATCCCAAGCTCTGGATTAGTTCTATTCTTCTAAAGTCCCTTATATAGAGTAACAACACAAGCATAATCTATGGTCCAGAACCAGCAACCATGAGGTTTTTTCAGGTACTCTAGTGCAATGGAGGACCTAAAAGGGTGTGATATATTCTCAGTAGGCCACAAAAAAGGGATTTAAATGCTATCCATATATGAATATAAAATATAGAAGTGAGTAGTTATATCTATAAGGTAGTAAATCAATCATTTTAAATGATTCAGACCTAGATTCCTCATAGGATACATGGTTGGCCATACCTACTTCATCCTAAGATAGAATACCTTTTAATAAGTTTCTACATACATATGTATATTTGTATGTATCTATGTGTGTAAATATATGGACTATATATGTAGTGACATTTATATCCATATAAATAGATACTATGACTATCCCGGAACTGAGGCATACCTCAGGTGTCCATTCCTAGTCATTAAAGTCTCATAGAGTGATAAGGGATTCCATTCCCAACTATTAGAAATAAAGAGGGACACCATGAGTGCTATAATTAAAGAGGGATTCTATGCCCAATTATTATAATCAATAGGGGGTATCATACACACATATCATAAACCAACAGGGATGCCATTTCTGACTATCAAGATCAAACAGGGATTCCCTGTCTAAATATCATAAATCAATAAGGACATTGTGCCCAAATATAATAATTAATAAGGGGAACCATACATGAGTATTGTGAATCATAAGGGACTCCATGTATGAATATCATAAATCATTAGAGATTCCATGCCTAAATATCATAAATCATAAGGGACACCGTGCCCGAGTATCATGAATCATAAGGGACACCATGCCTGAATATCATAAATCGTAAGGGTTGTCATGATCGATTATCATGAATCCTAAGGGGCTTTGTGCTTGAGTATCAAAATTAAAATACGGTATTCCATGCCTAAGTATTACATGTGTATGGGATTAATAAGGGGTCCAGGTAAACTGTATATGATCATTTATCACCATACATGTAAAAAAGGTATATGGTAGGCCATGGGAATTATCCCAACCGAATAGATATGATTTATTAGGATCATTCCTTTTTCTAACTAAACCTAATTTAATCAATAAGGAAGGTCATGATAGTAAGTATGGTTTTATTAATGTTCAAGTATTCAATTTGGGTCACTCCATTTATATATAATTAAGTAGGCCATGATAAAATCCAGTCTAATCATCATTTGACCCCAACCAAGGAAATTTAATTAATTCTATTTATCACTTCACCTATGAGTAATGGAGTAAATCATTCCATTCAACTCTTTCATTTGAATAAAGGAAAGTTAACATGCTCAAAGGGTTATTTTAATTCCATGTCTAAATCATAAAGGGCATGGAATATGAGTGACACAACCAAAGGGGGTGGTTTGACTTAAGGTGAAAAATTATTAATGGTGTGATTAGATATATAACGACTAGTTAATTTTAGTCATTATATTATATTTAAATAATTTAACATTAAAGGGGTGTCGCACAGACAATCTAATGTGTGGCACAATAGTGATATTTATAAAAATGACAGACTTTAAAGGAAAATTAGGAGGCCGCCTACCTCATTACTAGGATGGTCCACTAATCCAATACTGATATTTGATTCAATATAGTTAGAGATAAATCAAATAAATATAAAAATGCTTTGAAAATAGGTTGAATTGTCTCACATTGAAATAACATTCATTATGGCTAAAGAAACTATGTAAGAAACATAGAGGATCCATAGAATCACTTAGGGTCTTCCAATGTGAGAAACAGTGAGCGAATCTGACACTAGATAAGGTATATCCACCATGGTAAGTGGAAGGAAGGAGGTGCACTTGTGTAGGGATACATGGGTGAGTGAGGGAGGAAAATGAGGTAAAACCCTTTAAAGGTGATCGAGGAAAATAATCATTTTTTTGCAATTTTAAGAGTCACACAGTTTGGATGCATGGTTGAGATAACCATGCTCCAACCATGCATTTCTACTCCCTAAGGGGCACTAACCATGTGTTCTAGGAACATAGTTTTCCGAACCATGTTCAGCCTATACATATCACCTTTGTATTTTTCTATATATGTCTCGCATGTCCATGCACCTCCTCTCACATATTTAGACCAAATTGTGTAACACTCACTGATCCCCTAAACAAGGTTTCATGGTTTCTCTTGGAGGATATATGGTTCTATTAAACCATGTCCCTATAAAAAAATATTCCACATGGTTTTGTAACACGGTTAGCACAAATCGTCTGCCAACCATGTGCCCTTGTCTACTTCTCTCAAAACTAAGTTTTCAAGCCCAGAAACTTTCAATACTTATTTTAAAACATAATATTCCTCTTGATCCTTAAAACCCATTTAAAAAAATATTTTAAGTGTTCCAACACTCAGATTTATATACTATATCTTGGTTTAAAATTATGTTCGTCCACCAAATGGAAAAAAATTGAAATTCCCTTTGAATTCTCAACGGTCCAAAAACACGAGACACTACAATATCCTCACCTTAGAACTTCTCATCCTTTATAAACCTTGGGGAAACAATGAAACATCATCCAAACTACCTAGTTCATGAAAATTCCATTTAAATGGTCATGTTTCATTTTAAACACCCAACACACCTTCAAGAATCTCTTTATGCATACAATATATAGGTCGTTAAAACTCGAGTTAATGCTCATGTCCAAAAATTGATACATCAAGATGGAACTTACCCAAGACTATCTAACATGATACATGATTAAATCGTCATCACTTTCATCACATAACCTATGGTTCTCCCCACTGTACGGTCTAACTTTGAACATCCAATTTTGAGTCATGGTGCTCCCACCATCAGAATTAACTATTTGAGAATTACCTTACCATTCTAACGATGATCTCAGCATGATTCACAACATAATAAAATTATCCATTCCCAATTGACCACATTTAGCCTAGTCACACCTTCTTTTCCCTGAAAATTTTTATCTTCCCTTTTTACTGCACTTTCCCCATCCCATCATCATGCTTGATGCAGTTTCTCACCGACTGTATGAAAATAACAAGGGAATGAAAGTTGGATACTACTAGCAGAGTATTTTTGAAATAATCATCTTCAACATCTGATGTGTCTAAAAAATATATCACGATACCTTTAATCTAAGGTTCCATGATATCATTTCAAGCATGTTCATCAATGAATATAGCTGGATTACAGTGAAATCTCTAGCTGAACTAATCATTTGGTCATCATTCCACTTAACTATCATAGGTTTATACTTGATCTACCACCCTTGGATCGCTACCCTTAAAATATATCATCTGAGCTTGACCTTAGTCTGGGGTAACCTCAGAATCAACTATTGGGGTCCAAGGATATCATCCAAGGTAGAATATACTCTAGGTATTTCAAGTGAAATGTTGTTACATAGCTAAAACATCAATATATCAAGAACATTGACTAAGCCTAACCACAGTATCTCACACATTGATAGAGTCAAAGAATCGGTTGGTGTGAATGAGTCCATCAAATTCCTTCCAACATGGGAATCCATGTATCACTCAAGAAAGTTCATTCCTCTATAATTATTCCTAATCCTTGAGCATAAATCCATTGAGTCTATTTATCATTCCATTATGGTGTTTAATACTTTCTTCAACTCAATATATAATTGAAACTCTCTTAGTGAACCTAAGATGATTTCAAGATGGGGGAAATGACCATATCTGAACCAGGGTACACTAAAAGGTTATAAATGATTGCCAATGAGGCCCAAGACACAATCGTGATATCGAAGATGAAGTTCTTGGCATGGTTTACACCCAAACATATTCAAACACTGATAAAAAAATGGTCAAATGATCATTTATTAATTTATTTTGAAAATATTTGCTACACCTTTCAACATGTTGTCATTAACCAAATACGATTCATTTACCACTAATGAATTCCATGATTTTTCAAGCATAACCAATGAATTCCACTCTGATAAATGGTTTATTTAAAGTTTTCATACACAACCAAACATTTTATAATTTTTATTCCTTGAAAGAACCAATATGATTTAGAATCATCACATTCCTAGGTACCTCATGTACCTTAATCTTGATTCTAGCATCCAAACTCCTTCCAAACCCACAACTAGTTTTTATCTTGAGTATCATATCAGGGACTAGATAACCCGAATGACTAGCCTCATAAGATTTTAGAAGAAAATGTGACCACTCCCAAATGGTATTTTATGGTTTTTCTCCCACTACTTTGAATGAAAAGTTAAAACACATTTTATATGATTCTCCCCACATTAGGATTGTCTTAGTAATCTTCTACAATGAACAAAGACATTTCTATTGTGTGTGATCCATCCACCCCTAATCATTGGTTCTGGATGAGGCCAATGTTCTTCTTTCCGAGTGATAACTTTAAAATAGAAGGAAATAATTCTCTTAAATGATAAATAGATCAAATTTATCTTATACATACATGTAACAATCTCCCAAGACACACTCATTCATGTCAATGGCATCAGGAATATATGTTGAAACCAAACTGATCAGTAGTATTAAAACACCCAAAACTTTTGTAATGTCATCCTGATAATTAAGACTAATCAAATTACTCTAATACCTTGGTCACTCTACTCTGGAGATGACCCATGAACATAGAATAATAGCTCAAGGATTAAATTATTTCATCCAAGCTCATATAGTTCACTACACCATTTTAATAATGACACAGGTGTCACATGTATCATCACGTACTACCCAAATATTGCATGATCACATGACATGTCATTTAACTCTATCCATAGGCTCATCTGTCCTATGAATCCTAGTATATGATGTCCAATAAAAAATATTTATCCCGGAGTCATATTATACATATGACTATTAAATTTGTAAGACGACCTTCGAAGTCACCCATCACTAAAGAAGTATAAGGTTCACATGACGTACTAAGCGTCCATCCTTTACCTTGGAATTCTTAACCCAATGAATTAGATAATTACATGATTATCACACACTCAACATGGTTAAACTTACCAAACAATAACCCATCTAACCAAGGGGTTGTTTTAGAAACTAAAACTCTTACTCTGAATAATGGAACCTAAACAACACCTCTCTTTTGAGGCTCTTCAAAATTAGTTAACAAGGATTTTAATTTATATGGGAGATACCTATCTCAAACTATCCCTTTACCGAAGCATAAATTGTATACCTAATAACTAGTTCATTCTAGGAAGAACACTAGGACCTAGAACCTATCCTTTAGGTTCAACACAACCTAAGATAATTTATAGAAGCCCACTGTAAATGATCATGTTCCCGTTCTAAGGAAAACTTAGGGAAACATTTAAACTAACCCTATGTTAGGTTAAAAACTAAGAACACTACATTCAAGTCTTGTTTAAGTTATCACTTAAATCCATATTTAATTTTTAAATATATCAAAGGATCTATTTTAAGAACATCAAGTAATAGTTATAAAGAAAAAGTGCTTGGTACTTTATTTATTTAATGTCACAAGAAAACATAGGAAAGTTACATCCAAATTCTTTTCAAGAATTAATTATTTACCTAACATCATATCACAAAAAAGGAAATATATCAAATAAATTCCTTTTATCCATTTTTATTCATCCATATGGTTATCACAATTTGGATTAGTTGAAGAAAATGTCAATTCCAATATATAGCGGAAAACACCCTTTTGGTTGTAATGATAATTTTAAATAACTAAAGCCATATATAAATATAGCTCCAAAGTAGATAATAGGACTTTATAAATTGGGCACTATCCAAGTATGATGCCATGATATTCTTATATATAACTCTATATGAGTGGTTGTGGAAAATTTAAATAACCAATCCTACGTAGCATGAATATACCCCCATGGAGATTTTTATTAAGGCATAATAAAATAAAGGTGACCTAAAAGGGTCAGATCAAGATAATCTAGGTTCAATTAAGTGTAAACCACAACATCCATATTAATAAAATTTCAAAAATACCCTTAATAGGGTTATCTCATAAGAAACATTTCACAATCATAGATGTTTCATCCCATGCAATAATTGGTCTATGGCCCAAACATATAGTGATTAATTAGTTAAGGTTACACCAATAATATATATGGAGAAAACCCATTTAAGTTGATGATGATTCTTTAATAACCAAATTTATATCACAATTATAACAAATCATGTCATCAAAAGGCCATAAGGAATAGGGAGATACTATCAAAACTCATAGAAGCATTGTATATAAGAAAAGAATACTAAATAATCAAATAAACAATGTATAATGATAATCATGATTCTAAAAAAAATAAGGCACATAAAAAATGTATTAGGGAGTCAATCAATGAAACCTACATAGCCTGACATATTCATGGAATATGAATATCTATGTGCTTATAATTATGCTTGTAGTAATACTTCTTTGTCATACCGGGGAAAGGGTAAAATTCCATAAATATCATAAATTAGTAATATATAGAATGAACATCAATCAATTGATGTGAAACAATAATAAATAGTAATAAAAAACTGTATGAACAACAGTCCCATCCTTAGACACTTGGTCATTTCCCCAGTCATGGGGTGATCACTCCCAGAAACACATATTTAACAAGTGCCAACAGATTCCTAGTCTCCTTTCTACTAGCCCAAAATACTAATACAAAGAAAAAAATACCCTTTTGATATAAATTTATAATGTCCCAACCTAAGAGATACTAAAAAGGTGCACTGAGTTGGTTAGTCACATGGCCTCAAGCGTACCTCCCTGTGTGCTAGAGCCTGCCAACTAGCAGTGAGGGTCCAATAATGGCAGGGTGAGGAGACTATACCCTCATTATCATGTTAGAAAAGTGGTATATAATAAATAAATCAATATAGGAAGTAGTATAAATGGAATTCAATGGAAAATAAAAAATCTCAACAATAATAAATGGATAAATCCCTGAATAGTATCATATACAGAATGATGTCATTTCAAAACTGAAAGGAAATTAGGTATGCATGGAAACAAGAATACAATCATAATAAAAATGGAAAAAATCTCCAAAGGCTACATCCATGAGCATCTTGATCTCTGGATCAGTCTTATTCACTAAATATACCATCTATAGAGTAACATAACAAGCATAATCTATGGCCTTAAACTTGCAACTATGAGGTCAGTTTGGGTACCCTGATGCAATGGTGGCCCGAAATCTGTGTGAGATATACTCAGTAGACCAAAAACAATGGTGTCTAATGCTATCTAGTCTGTGAATATAAAATATACCATTGTAAAGATATATCTATAAGTCAAAAAATAAATAATTTTAAATGATTCAGAATTAGATACCTTATAGGACACCTATCTGACCGTAACTACTTCGTCCTAAGATTAAATACCACTAAAACAGTGTCACTATAAATATATATATGTATGTATGTAAGTATGTATGTATGTATGTATGTATGTATGTATGTATGTATGTATGTATGTATGTATGTATGTATGTATGTATGTATGTATGTATGTATGTATGTATGTATGTATGTATGTATGTATGTATGTATGTATGTATGTATGTATGTATGTATGTATGTATGTATGTATGTATGTATGTATGTATGTATGTATGTATGTATGTATGTATGTATGTATGTATGTATGTATGTATGTATGTATGTATGTATGTATGTATGTATGTATGTATGTATGTATGTATGTATGTATGTATGTATGTATGTATGTATGTATGTATGTATGTATGTATGTATGTATGTATGTATGTAGGTATATATGTATGTATGTAGGTACATACGTACGTACCTATGTAGGTATGTATGTAAATATATGGACTATATTTGTAGTCACAATTATATACATATATATAGATACTTTGACTAGCCAAGACTCGAGGCATAACTAAGGCATCCAAGCGTTTTCATTAGTCTCATAGAGTAATAAGGTATCCCATGCTTGAATATTAAAAATAATTAGGGACACCATTCTTGACTATTATAATTCAAGAGGGATGCCATGCCTGAGTATCATAATCGATAAGGGATGCCATCCACATGTATCATAAATCAACAGGGATTTCAGGCCCAACTATCATGATCAAATGGGGTGCCATGCCCGAATACTATAAATCAAAAGGGATACCAAGACCGAATATCATAAATCATAATGGATGTCATGCCCGAGTATCATAAATCATAAGGGACTCTATTCCCAAATATCATATATCATTAAGGACTCTATATCTAAATATCATAAATCATAAGGGACCTCATACCCGAGTATCATGAATCATAAGGGAATCCATGTCTAAATATCATAAATAATAAGGGACATCATTCTTGAGTATCATGAATCATAATGGACTTTGTTCCTAAGTATCATTATCATGAGGCTACTAAGTATGGTCATATTATAGTTCAAGTATTAAATTTGGGTCACTCCATTTGTATGTAATTAAGTAGGCCATGTGAAAATCCATGTGAAAATTCATGTGAAAATTCATGCCATCGGTACCGTGCCCGTGCACCCGTGCACGGGATAGCTAGCCAACTGGTCATGTGAATGTGAAGGCATGTCCTCACAATGTAATAGCTAGGAAGGGGCAGATCCGGTAGTCTTGACCTGGGTTATCATCTTTCATGGTTTTAATTGCATGTAATGTTTGGACTTTGCGGTTTCTCACTTTTTCCTCAAAAGTGTTGATAATAAAAAAGTTAATTTTCAGTCAATTAATTAAATTTATCACTTCACTTATGAGATAAGGAATCAAGCATTCTATTTAACCATTTATTTCGAATAAATATGAGTTAACATGCTCAAAGTGTGATTTTAATTCCAAGGCTAAAGATTAAGGGTCATGAAATATGAGCATCCCACCCCAAGGGGGTGGATGTAGTTAAGGTGAACATCCTCCAACGGTGTGAATATATACATAATTTCTAGTTAATTTTAGCAATTTGGTGTTATGTAATTAATTTCATATTAAAGGGGTGTTTCATGTAGAATCTGGTGTGCAACATAACTACCAAATTTATAAACATGCTAGAATTTAATGAAAAATCATTAGACAACCTACCTCATTCCTAGTATGCTCTAATAATCTAATATCTTGCTTTAATTCTAGTTAGGTTGTGATAAATAAAATAAATATTCAACTGCCCTGAAAATAGGGAGAATTAGCTCACATAGAAATAGAAATTCATTATGAAATAAATATTCAAATGCCATTAGAGTTCAAATGATTCTCCTGGCACAATTCAAACACTTTTTTGAATGTTTTACTCCAAATCGACCACATTTATCCTTGTCATGCTAGAATTTCCATGAATAGTCTCATACAACCTTTTAATTGCACTCGCCTCATCACATCATCATGCATGATGTGGTTTCTCACCAACTAAATGAAACTAACAAGGTAATGAAATTTGGATACTACTGGACAATTATTTCTAAAATTCTTGGCTTCAAAATCTGGAAAATATGAAAACTCGATCATGATACTTTTAATCTAAGGTAACTCGAGATCACTTCGAGCACATTCACCATATCCCTTAACCAAATTTCGGTGACGTCTGTAGCTCTACTAACTATTTGTTCATCATTCAATATCATGACTGTAGATGCATACTCAATCCATCACCCGTGGTTTTTCACACTTAAAACATATCATCTGTGTTGGACCTTATTCCTGAGTAAGCTTCGAATAAACTACTAGGGTTCAAGGAGCTCATCCATGGTAATCCTTACTTCAGATTATACAAGGGAAATGTCATTACATAGCCAAAAAATCCATGTGTAATGAATATTGACTAAGCCTAACAATAGTATCTCACCTAGAGATCAAGTCAAAGAATCAATAGGATTTCATTAGTTCATCGAAGGCCTTCCTTCATGGAAATCCAGGTATCACTCAGAAAAGTTCATGTATCTATGATTATTGACACTCCATGAGCATAACTCCATGGAGTCTATTTATCAAGCCAATAAGGTATTTAATTCTTTCTTCATCTCGACATGTAACTGATTCTCTCTTTGTATACCAATGACAATTTCAAGATATATGAAATGGTCATCTTTCAATTAGGGTACAACATGAGTTTATCAATAATTACCAATGATTCCAAAGACACTCTCATAAAATCCTAGAAGAATTTATTGAAATTTTTTACACCCAACCATATACAAATACCAATAAACCGAATAGTTAAACCATTGTGGACCGACTTCTTTTGAAAATCCTGACTGCACTTGCTGATGTGTCATCATTAATTGACTATTATACCCTCACCATCGAGGCATTCCATGATTTTTCATACATAACCAGCAAATTAAAACCTGATTAATGGTATCTTTAAAGGCTGCATCCACAACCAAACAATTTATTATTATGTTTCATTACAAGAACTGACTTTATTTAGAAGTGTTACATTCCTAGGTCACTCACATACCTTGAACTAGAGTCTAGAATTCAGAATCAATCTAAACCCAAAACCATTTTTTATCATTAGTATCATCTCAAGGACTAGATAACCCAAATTACTATCCTCATAAGATTTTAGTAGAAAAGGTGACTATAATGACCCTAACTTTTATAAATAAAATTCCCTTTGTGGTTGAATTAAATACCCTATTATGTATTATAGTTATAGAAAACACATTCATTTATTTGGTTTAATTATATCCTATAATGCTTAAAAGTCCATTAAACATCATAACCATTGATAATATATCCATTTAACAGTGATTATATGACTATTATAAATATAGGGTTTTGATCAATCCAATTGAAAGAGACAAAGGAAGTGATTCCCTCAACCAATAGGATCATACCATATGAATACCATTTATCAGAGCTTCCAAGGGAGATAGAATCACTGAGATTTTCCCTTGAGAAATCCCAAGATAAAATCCAACAACTAAATCATGAGGGAAATCATTTATGGAAATATTTCAAGCTCATATATATCACAACCCAAACCATGTACGCCAAACCACACCACGAAAATTTCATTATTTTTCACCTTACCCTTAGAAAAATTTCTAGTATTATAAAGGGCCATGTATCAAGACCCTAATAATATTAATATTTATAGTATATTTTTAATATAATAATGGATATATTTACTTTTAATTAGTTTTTACTTTATAAATAATTTTGATTTTTGTTAGATAAAACCCAAATTTTATTTTTGGGTAATTTGTAATATCAATTAAGACATTACTTTTGATGAATTAATGGATAATTGAAATAAATTATAATTTAATAAAATATTATTACTAAATAATTTTTATTACATATAAATGATAATATTTGTTTTTTGAATTCAAATGTAATTTTTATAAGGGTTTGAAAACTGTTATTGTCAAAAAGAAAACCCATCATTTGTCAATAAATGTACATTATTGTTTTAAAAAAATTACAATATTTATAAAATTATATTGATAAAATAAATATTATTTTTGGAATCATAATATCTAAATTATCCAGTGGTTTTTTTCATAATTTTCTTAGACATTCAACTTTTCGGGTAAAAATTAAATACGGTATAAATATATGATATGTATTAGGAAATCATAATCACTCAAAAATGATGTAATAAATATTATAAAGGATATCCAAGACCGAATATATGTTTCCCCTTCAAAATAATTTGATTTATAGGATATTTTATTATTTTTATAAAGCCTTTATTATTCCTCCAAAACCTAAATTATATTTTAAGGTTTTTAAATCAATTCTTGATGAACATGAATCACTTACACATCATCAAGGGTAATATATTAATAAGTTTTGATCTTTTCATTATAAAATAAAAAAAATCTCTTATTTATTAGAAACCATGGGATGGTTTGT
Organism: Viscum album; assembly: GCA_963277665.1. NCBI lineage: Eukaryota > Viridiplantae > Streptophyta > Magnoliopsida > Santalales > Viscaceae > Viscum > Viscum album. The sequence goes on from OY728126.1 coordinate 194,577,175, forward strand.
GGTTTTGATTACTTTATTATATAGATACAAAAAACCTAGGTTTGAGAAATAATAAAGAACTCCCATATCATTTCCTATATAAAACCACCCAATATACCCTTCCTCTTCACTAAAAACATTAGAGAACATCCTTACTCTAACATAACCTCTCTATATTCCTCCCAAGTTTCCCCCAAGATCTCAATAATCTAATCCCATGCTTTTAGAATCCCCCGAACAAGGTAAGGGGTCATTTCCTTCTCCTCTTTATTCAAGCACCTTCTTAATTTTATGTCTTTTAATTTGAATTCCTAATGTTGGGATACATTTTTACATGTTAATATTACATTCCATTTCATGTTAAAAATACTATATATCTATTTATCTCCCATTGAACAATTTTATAAATATTTAAGAACTGTTGTTATGCTGCCAAAATTTCACAACGATATTTCCATGCCAAACCTTTTTATTGTGAATACCATCAATATTTCCACTCAATGGTATTCAAATAGACATACCTATACTTATTTTGTTGAGTAATTCCATGTATTTATTCTATAATCTTTTAAAATTGAATTAAATATTTTGAAATATGATCCTATGTTGAATGATCTATGTAGAAAACATATTCATGTACATGATAAGAAAACAATGGGTGTGCCAAGAATTATATAGAGGTATAATGCATTGGGTAATTTTTTAGTCTCATGAGATTTCATTAAAGGGATTTTGGAGTGACTCTAATCCATCATTGGAATTTTTACACCCTGTTGTGTTGTCTTTTCTGAAATATTTAACCTTTTTTTATGATGTCATGTTAAAAGTTGTTGCCACTTTCCCATGTTGCCTTTATGTTATCAGGGTATATCATTCCTATTTTTTCATGTTTATGAGTATAATACTTTTTGGTCCCATTTAATTAACTATTGTATAAAATTTAATCATTTCTTTATGTTATTCCATGATTATTACCTTACTAGGATTTATAGATCACTCTTTTATTATATATGCCCCCAGGTTATCCCACGCAATTTTAAGTACGATGGAATATTGTGAGCATGTTACAGAAGTTTTTTACAATGAATATGTACCACTATTTTATGTTGTTATGTAATATACATAATTCACCAAATAAAATATACTTATTGATATTATGGTTTGTATTGTGTGTAACTTTTTATAATAAATTAGGTGTTAATGTGTAATAAATATTAGGGTTGTCACAGTGACCACTCTCAAATGGTATTTTACAATTATGATCCATATACTTATAAGGAAACATGAAAACTCATTTGATGTGATTCTCCCCACAATAATAGTATCTTATTTTTCATTTACTAATAACAAAGGCATTTCCATAGTGAATGCTATATCCATTGCTGAACATAAGTTTTGTACATGGCTAATGCTCTTCTTACAAAGTGCTAACCTAAAATGATAAGTAAATAGGCCACTTAAAAGTGCACTTCATTTTATTTACCATATAAATATTAATTTCTCTCTTCCAAGACACACTCATCCATGTCATTTAAATCAAGCATATATGTTGAAACCAAACTAATTGGTAGTGTTACAACACCCGAACCTTTTTCAAATTCATCTCCATAATTGGGAAAACTCAAATTACTCTAATGACTAAGTCACACTACTTCCAAGATGAACCAAGAAATTTGTGTAATATCTTAAGGATTAATTGATTTCATCCCAACTCATATGGTTTAATTCACTATTTTAATAAGGTGATCGGTGATTCATACATGAACGCGTACTGCCCTGAGATCACATTATCACACAATACATCATTTGATACTAGCCACATGCTCAATAGACATGTGAATCCCAACATATGATGGCCCATAAAAAATATTTATCTTAGAGTCATATTATCCATATGAATGTTAAATCTAGTGGATGACCTTCTGATTCCCCCCATCACTAAAGAAGAATAAGGGTTACATGACCTACTAAGTAGTCGACCATGTCCTAGGATTACCTAACCCATTTAATTGGAGAATTACATGATGTGCATGACCTCAACATGGTTCAACTTAATGAATGAACACACCAAGGGGTTGTTTTATAAACTAATAGTCATTATCAGTAAAATGGCACTTGAACAAAACCTCTTGTTTGAGACTCTTTGTAAGTGTTTTTCAAGGGTTTTATGTTCTAAGGGTGATACCTACCCTGGGTTATCCCCTTGGAAAAATCGAATGTGTCAATATTGAAACTAGTTTATGTCAGGAAGATACTAGGACCTATTACCTGTACTTTAGGTTCAACGCAATCTAATATAAGTCACAAAAACCCAAGGGAAACACTTCGGTTACTATTCTAAAGAAATCCCAAGGAAACATATAAGTTACCCTTATATGAGGGTTAAAACTAAGAACACCACATTAAAGTCTTATTTAATCCATTACATAAATTAACATTTAATTTGTAAACATTTTAAAGGCTCAGTTTTAATAACATCAAGCACTAGTTATAAACAAATATATCTTGGAAATTTATTTATATAATTCACAAGGAAACGTAGTAAAGTAACATCCAACTCCTTTTTAATCATTTATTATTTAGCTAACATCCTATCAAAAATCAGGCAATTTATCACATAAATTTCTTTTTATTAATTTTTATTCATCTACGTGGTTCTCACAATTTAGATTAGTGAAAGAAAATTTCATTTCCAATTTATAGAGGAAAACAAAATTTAGGTTTTAATTAGAAATTTATTTGACTAAATTCTCAAATAAATACATTTCAAAAGCATATAATAGGTCTTCGTCAAGTTAGGGGACTGCTCAAGTAAGATTAAACCATACTAATATATATAACTCCATATGATCAGCTATTGAAACTTTAAATAACCAATCCTACATAGCATGAATATACCCCATGGGTGTTTTTTATTAAGTAATCAAAAAATAAAGGTGACCTATAAGGCTCCTATCAATCTAATATGGGTTCAATTAAGTGAAAACTGCAATATTCATGTTATTAAAATTTCCAAAACACCATTAATTGGTTTATCTCATAAGAAACAGGTTCCAACCATAAATATTTTATTCCATGCAACCAATGTTCCATACCTCAAACATGTAGTGATTGGTTAGTTAAGGTTCCACCATCAAGCTATATGGGAAAACACCATTTAAGGTGAAGTTGACACATTAATAACCAAATTAATGTCACAATTATAACAAAGAATGTTATCAAAAGGTATAAAGGAATATATATTTACAATCAGGAACTCATGGGAGTATGGTATATAAGAAAATCGTATTAAATAGTCAACTAAACATGTTATACTGATAAGAATTCTACTAAAACACATAAGGAGCATATAACATGTATCACGAAATCAAGAAATGCAGCCTAAATGGCATAGAATATGTATAGAATATGAATGTTTGTAAGCTTATAATCACACATGTAACAATAATTCCTTTCCATACTAGTAATATGGTAAAATTACATAAATATCATAAATTAGTAATCAGTAGAAAGTATATGAATCAATTAAGGTGAAATAATAATCCAGTGTAATAGCAAACATCATGAACAATAGTACCATCCCTAGCCACTTGGTCTTTTCCTCATGTGTGGGGTGGTCACTCCCAGAAAATCCTATTTTCCAAGCACTAACACATTCCTAGTCTCCTTTATACTGGAAAAAAATGATAAGAAAAATAAAAAATACCCCTTTGATACCAATTTGTAACAACCAAACCTAGGAGATACTAAAACAATTCCCCGAGTTGGTCGACCACATGGCCTCAAATGTACCTACTCATATGTCAGAGGCTACCAACTAGCATTTAGGGTCCAATAATGGTATATTAGGGAGACTATACCCTCAAGATCAAAGTGTCATAGTGACATAGAATAAATAAATCAACAATGGAAGTAGTATAAATGGAAATCATTTGATAATAAATAATCACAAAAATAATGAACAACCAAATCCCTAAATAGTATAATGTAAATAATGATTTCATATCAACACTAAAATGAAAGTAGGAATACATGGAAGCATGTATTCAACCATAATTAAATAGAAAAAATTTTAAAAAGGTTATCTCCATGAGAATCCTGATCCCCAGCTCAGTCCTATGCTCATAAGCTCCCATGTACAGAGTAACAACACAAGCATAATCTATGGTCCTAAACCTAAAACCATAAGGTCTGTTTGGGTACCCTTGTGCAATGGAGTCCCAAACAGGGTGTGATATATAATAAGTAGACCACCATCAATGGTGTATAATTCTATCTAATATTTGAATATAAAATATAGTAGTGTGTGTGTGTGTATATATGGAATTAAATGAATAAATGTAAATAAGTCAGACCCATATTCCTCATAGGACACCAAGTTGACTATAACTACTTCATCCTAAGCTGGAATACCTCAGAATAAGTGTCACTATTTATATGTATATATGTATATATTTATGAATGTATATATATGGACTATATATGTAGTGACATTTATATCCATATATATGGATACTACGACTAGCCATGACCTGAAGTGTAACTCAGGAATCCATTCATATTCGCTAAATTCTAATAGAGTGATAAGGGATTCCATATACGAATATCATAATTCATGGGGGACACCATGCCTGATTGTTATAAGTAAATAGGGACACTATGATCGAGTATCATAATAAATAGGGGACTTTATGCCCACATATCATAAATCAATAGAGATTTCATTACCAAATATCATGATCAAATAGAAATGTTATGCTCATATATCATAAATCAATAGGTATGCCATTCATGAATAGCATAAATTATAAGGGACTCCATGCTTAAGTATTAATAATTATAAGGGATGTCATGCCTGAATATCATAAATCATTAGGGATTCTAAGCATGAATATCATAAATCATAAGGGAGGCTTGAGTATCATGAGTCATAAGGTATTTCATTCATGAATATCATAAATCAAAAGGGACACCATGCCCGAGTATCTTGAATCATAAGGGACTCCATGCCTAATTATCACATTTAAAATAGTGGATTTCAATCCCAAGTATTACATGTGTATGGAAGTAATAAGGGGGCCTAGTGAACTATCCATGAGAATTTATTGCCATTCATATAAAAATGTATATGATAGGACATGGGAATTATCCCAATTGAATAGATGTGATTTATCATGATCATTCCATTTTCCCAATTCAACCTAATGTAATAAAAAAGTAATTACATGCTAGAAATCATGGCCATATTGTAGTTCGAGTATTCAATTTGGGTCACTTCATTTATGATTAATTACGTAGCCCATGATAAAATACATTACATTCATCATTTAACCCTAATCAAGTAATTTTAATTAATTCTATTTATCACATCACTTATGAGTAAAGGATAAAATAATTCCATTTAACCATTTCTTTTCATGAGAGGGGAGTTAACATGATCATAGGGTAATTTTAATTCCAAGGATAAACCTTAATGGGCATGGCATATTAGAGACACAACCTAAGGGGGTGGTTAGAGTTGAGCGGAACAACCTCCAATAGTGCAACTAGATACATGATAGTAAGTTAATTTAAGGCATTAGGTTCTTTCTAATTAATTTCATAATGAAGGGGAACCATACAGATAATCTGGCATGTAGCCAAATGAAATAATTTATAAACATTCTATACTTTAATGGAAAATCCTGAGACCACCTTCCTCATTACTAGGATGGTCCACTCATCCAATATCAAGTTTTAATTCATTATGGTTCAAGATAAATCAAAGAAACATTCAAACATGATGAAAATAGGGTGAATTATTTTACATTGAAAAATCATTCCTTATAGCTAAAGAAGCTATCAAAGGAGGAAGAAAGAGTCGTAGGCTCACAGATAGGATTCTAAAATAATATATTAAAATATATTTAAACACAAGACAAGGGAGATCCACCATGGGAAATGGGATGAAGTATGTGCACACGAAGAGGGATCCTTGGGTGACTGAGTGAAGAAAAAGGTGTAAATCCCTTAATGAAGGCAGGGTAAACTAATCATTTTACCCAAATTTAAGAGCTACATGGTTTGTCCATATGGTTTTGATAACTATGAGGTTTCAGTAACTAAGGTCTACTAACTATGTGTCTATTCATATGGTTTTTCCAAATTGTGCACAACCCATGTGAATTACCAATTTATTTTTCTATAGATGTCTCAGATATCCATTACCTCTCACATGGTTATGCACCTCCTATTATAGAGTTAGAAAAAACTATGTGATGCCTTCAACTCCCTTAAATAAGGTTGCACGTGTTACACTAGAGGTTGAATGGTTCCAACAAACCATGTCCCCATACAAAACAACCTTTATGGTTTTTATTCATAGTTAGAACTAATTGTGCTCCAAATTTATTCCCTTGCCTAATTCTCTTGAAACTGATTTTTTGGTCCTTAATGCTCCTAAAACTCATCTGAGCACCTGAAAACACTCCCGAACCTTAAAACCCATTTAAAACAATTATTTTATGTGTTCTAATACTCAAATTTACATTACAAATATTGGTTTAAAATTCAACTTGTCCACCAAATGTAAAAAATTTAAATTCCTTTGGAATTTTCAATGTTAGAAAAACATAAGATGTCGCATCCTTCCCTAAAGTAGTGATTAGAGAGGAAGAAGAGGTAGTGTATCTAGGATCAGTATTGAGACTTTAATAAACCATTTTAATATATACATATAGTAGTATTACCTTCTGGTATGAATAACACATCATCGATGTATACTCCTTGGATTATCCATTTGTGGTGAACAAAGTAAAATTTATGTGTCACTTTTTGTAATTTATCATTGTACATATACACATCAAATACAATGAGGATGGGTGAAAATTAAAATAATTGAAAGGTTGAACATAGTTCCACCCAACATGGTAACAAGAACCTAAAATATATAACCAGTAAAATAAAAGTTTGTAATCAACCTAGACCCTTATTCACCACCACAACCCCTATCTGGGTGTCTTTGGTTGTAATAAGGAAAATGGATTCCCTTTAGAAAATACTTCTTAGTAATGTATATTGTTTCCTTTTGAGAAATAATATCTAGCTAAAATTATTTAAATAAGTTATAGGATCATTATTAAAGATATTCCCTTTATAATGGAATATGTTGATGTGTTCCCATGAAGAGGTGTCTAGTCTTCCTCCAAATTGAGAGCTTGAGTTCAAAATTGAAATTATACCTAAAGATCTTCCCATATCCCAGATTCACTGCATAATGGACACCATTGAACTAGAATAACTAAATAATAAACAATAATAGAATCTGAATTGGGGTTTCAAATTCCTAAGTGCTTCAAAATGGGGTATTCTAGTTCTCATTATCAAGAAAAAAAGTATGGGTTAATGTGTCACTACAATGATTATCATTTACTCAACAAGATATCAATAATAGAAAATCTACCTTAATATGGATTGATGACATCTTCGATATTCTATGTGGGGTTTAGTATATCACTTAAGTTTATTATCAGTCTAGATATCATTAATTTAAAGTGAGGAAAGAATATATTCTCAAGACTTCCTTTCATATAGGGTATGGACACTATGAGTCCATAGTGATGCCATTCAGACTTAATAATTCTTTCGAAATTTTCAAGGACTTTATTAATAGAGTATTTAGATATTTCCTTGACATATTTTTTATGGTCTTCATAGATGGTATTCTCATATACTCATAAATAAAATAGGAACATGAGTAGTATTCGATTACTGTGCTAAATACATTGAATAATGATAAGTTATATGCAAATTATAGTCAAATTGACTTTTGGATATAGTAATTAACATTATTGGGTCTTATTATCATAAGAAAGGTGATATCTATGGATCCATAAAAGACAATAGTGATTAAGAAATAACCCAGAACAATATTTATAAGAATGATCTATAGTTTCATCATATTTTATGAGTTTTATCAATGATTTGTAAGGAACTCATCATGATTTTAAAAGGGAATTAAGTTTTTATGGACTAATGAATATAAATAAAGCTTTATAAAATTTAAAAAGAGGACAATTATTCCCCTTATTATCATAAAACCCATAAGTGGTAAAGGATTTTTGATCTAAAGTGATGTTTCAGAGAAGAAATTGGGTTTTCTGATCATAAAAAATGATAATGTGATATCATATACCTCAAGATAGTTAAAGTTTCATTAAAAAAATATATAATGAAATTGTTTTCATAACATTCACATTTAATGTTTATAATAATTATATATAGAGAGAAAATTGTGACATGTATATAGATCAAATATCCTCATGTATATATTCACATCAAAGGATCTCAATATACATCAATAAATATGGTTAGAACTGGTTGAGGACTATGACTACTCAATCCATTACCATATTAGGAAGTAGAATAAAGTGAAAGATTCTATAAGTATAGAGGATGTTTTAGCCTTACCCATGATATGGATTTAGATGGATCTAATCAATTTAGAGATGTAAAGTATAGACATGGGAATCATAAAGGAAGGCACAAAATTCTACCTTTCATAAATGACAATCAAACAATTTATTATGGATAAGATAAATAAATATAAAAGGGAGTATGTGGAGATAAAAAAGGGGAAAGACTTGGATTTCAACATTTATTAAGAAAGTGTTTGGATATTTGGGACACAATTATTAATACCATCATATCCTGAGATTAAGAGTGTGTTATTGATTTTTCTCAAATCTCAACATTCTCTATCTACCTAGGGAGCACACGAATTTATAGAGAAATTTAAGTTCACTACTGGTGGGAAAATATGAATAAACAGATTGATGAATATATATCAAAGTTAATGGTATTCCAATAAGTGAAAGAATAAATGAAAAACTTCAAGGGGATGATGCATCCGTTATCTATACCCACATGGAAATGAAAGAACATCGACTTGAATTTTTCACGGATCTTTTAAAGAAATCGAAAGGAATTAATTCGATATGGGTTGTAGTGAACCATCTTACAAACAATACTCACTTCATCAACATTAAATAGTAATTATCACTTGATAATATTTTAGAGTTATATATTAGAGAATTTGTGATGCTTTATAAAACTCCACTATTTATTGTATATTATCAACATCTAAGTTTTTACTTAATGTTTAGGAAAAGTATTTAATATTCCTTGAATAAAGATTTGAATATCAGTACTGCTTATCATCCCCATAATGAGGACCAATATTAATTGACTATACATACACTTAAGGATATAATTACATCTTTCTCTATAGTCTTAAAAGGAGGTTAGGATCAATATCTTCCTCTAGTTGAGTACTCATACAACAATTGCTTCTAATCAAGTATTCAAATTGATCCTTATGAATCCCTATATTAGAAGAAATGTATAAATGTAACATTTTAGGAATAATTTGGAGATTTTAAACTTTTTATACTCAAACTGGTTAAAGAAAATATGGAGAAGTTCAAAGTTATTCAACAACACATCAAAGCATCATTGAGTATATAGAAGAGTTACACATGTAATCATCAATAAGACCTGAATTTTGAAGTTGAATATAAAGTGTTGCTTCTCATATATCTCTAGAATTGAGTCATCTATTTTGGGAATAAGGGAATGTTAAGTCTCAAATACACATTACCCTTTGATATTCTTGAGCATATCGATATTGTGGCCTATTTACTAGGACTCCCTCCAAACCCGTCTCAGGTGAATGACGTGTTCCATATATCCCTCTTAGTGAATTAAATATCAGATCCCTCACATAAATTATATCCAAAGGTAGTATAGTTCAAACATGATATTTATTATGATGGGAAACTATTGATGATCTTATACCATAGAGGCAATAACAAGATAACACACCATATCTGAGTACTTTGGAGTAACCATATTTATTAAGAGTTAACAAGGAAACTTAAGGAAACAGTGAAACAGAAATAAACTCATCTGTTATCATCTAAGTGTATGAAATCAAATTTTGTGAATAAAATTTCCAAATGGGGGAATAATTTAATGAATCAAACTTTTATATATATAATTTTTATTCTGAATAAACATATATTATATTTAGTAATGTAATATATTATAAAACTCATGTAGTACATGATAAAAAAAGTTTATTATTTTAATTTATAACATTATATTTAGAGGATAAATATACCTAATAAAATATATAATATTCAAATGGGAAAATAAATTTAAAAATAATATAAAATAACTCGAAGAAGAAAATTTGGAACACTTTAGTCACCTAAAATAATCACACTCATGAGAAATATAGTAAAAACGTTACAAAACATTAGTAATTTTATCAAAATTTTCAAAATAAATAGTATATAACCCCAGTTGAAATTAATGTGAATTATGAATGAAGGAAATAGAAGGTATTTGTAGGAATTATAAAACCCATATGACCATTGAAAATATGACCATAGTAATAGGAACTGTATTGTAATGAAAAGTAACTTGACCATTTGAACAGTAACCTCACTGTTGGATTAGTAAAACAGTGTTCAAGTATCTTATGAGATAAAAATATATGAAATTTATTACATAATACTATTAAATAAAATAGTTAAATATGATAAAATAAATATTTGACATAAATAAACCATAATTATATTTTTGGAAAACCTAAATGTTTTATTTTCATTAAAATACATTTTTATGATAAATTTAAAAATATAAAATAAAATTTTATTCCCATAAAATTTTTATATAAAATAATACATATTTTTATATAAATGATAACATAATTTTTTAAATCCATGTAATTTTTAGGGTTGGAAAAATAATTGTGTCATAAAAAATTATTATTTTACAAAAATTAAGGATTTTTATTAAAAATTAAGTTTCTCATATTTAGAAAAATATTTTGAAAATATGGGTGTCAGTTTTGGAATTAGCATGTTGATATTATATTAGTGTTCTTTTGTGATATTTTTCTGAAATTATTTAATTTTTTGTGAATAATTAAATATAGAGAAATATAGTAGTTTTTAGTATAAGATAAATACATAATAAATTAAATATTGGATGATGTAAGAAATAATTATCTCAACCTCACATGGACAAATAACTTTTTATAGTAACTAAATTCATCAATATTTTTATTCTTAAGCAAAAATAATAAACTAGTGAATATTTTAGTCATAAAAACTCTATCCTCCCCTTATAAATACCACCCTCAACCACACCACTTATCCTCACATAATAAGTTTCGTACCATTCCAATTCCCTATAATAATACCTTCCTTGCATCCCTAGAATCGTAAAATAGGTTTTTGTCTCTATAAATTACCATTCCCCAATCCCAAGTAGTGTGTCAAATGAGGATAACCAACATAAAATATAACTATCTCAACCCAGATCTTTTATGTTATTTTCTTCTTCTTACTCCTCCAAATATATTTTATCCATCTTATTATGATTAAAGTAGTATAATAAGTATAAAAATATGTTATTATTTTACTATAATAACCATTTTTTAACTTCCTCTCATTTATTCTAAAATGAAAACATTGAAAATGTTGATCTTTGTTCACCACCTCCATAGATCATGTATTTCATTTTTCATCACCGCATTCTTGGATGGTTGTAATCATTATTTTAGGGTTAAATATGATCTTAATTAGTATATTATATATTTTTATATTTTGAAATGGGTAAATAAAAATAAAAAATAAATAAAACCTATTAATATCATCATGTTAATAAAAACTTCTTCAATGAACTAATCATTAAATGATAACATTTATACTCTATAAAACATGATTATTTTTTAATAATATTTTATATTTACACTCCTTAAAATTTTGGAAATAAATTAATTCCATAACATTAAAATTCTTGAATTATGAACTCATTTTATAATAACTTCAGTCATTATCAATAAACTGATGAAACCTTGGAACCATCAAAACGAACATCCTCTAAATATTGAATATTAAAATAAATTCCTAATAAAATGATCATAAATGAATGGAAAATATCAATAGAAAATAAAATAAATAAAAAAAGGTTCTAAATTAAGTATTTAATAAATTTAATTTTATTATTCATGAGGTTATACATGAAGGTTCAAGGGTACAAAGGAAGCGATTAGTCCCTTTCCCAACAAATATTTTTCATTAATTTATTTTGATAAATCCTTAGAATTGGATGAATGAAATGTGGAAGTTTTGAGACATGATGGTTTTAATATATAATTTATAATTAATTTATATAAATTATAATTACATTTGATTACCATTATTTCTTAATTATTGAATCAACTGACCTTTATTATCAAATTGTCATTATGATGAAGGATTCAAGGGTAGAATCCATCAAGTGGTATCCACATATTCTCCATGAACCTTAGAATGTAATTGTAATATTTACAAGTTATATAATGGAAGAAATAAACCACATGTATCGTTATATGTTGATCATAATAATAATTCCTTCCATACTTGTACAGTTTCTTCTAGTTCCTTTAGTCTTGAGAGTGAGGAGGAGGAGGATCACTCTTTGTTATTAAAAGTTTTCTTAAGCATTTCTCTTTTGGGATTGAGAAAATTATCTAGAGAATTTTTTTGTGAAAAATTCTCTATCTCTCCCACAAAATGATATAAATAGGATTATATACCTAGTTCAACAAATTATTTACTACACAAAAGCCTTTAATCAATATATTAATCCTTAGCAAAACCCACATCAAATAATAATAATAATAATATTGTTATTATTAGTATTATTATTTCATTGACATACGCTAAAATCACAAATAACTAAATGTAATTTATTAAATAAATATGTTAATATTTAATTAAATGATATTAAATAAATATATAATTTCTTACAGACACTTAACTCATCCCATCAATCATATTTAGCATTTATAAAATCTTAAAAAATAACTATTTATTCAAATAAATAAATATTGTTTTATTATTTTTTCAATAAATAAATAAGTATTATATTCACTAACTGGTGAAGAAATATTTATTTAATATTCAAATCAAATACATATTCTTTCAAATAACCAATGATTGAATTGATGTTGTTAACAAAACTTGAATAATTGTTTTCCTCCAATCCTGAGAATAATATTTATTCTAATATTAAATTCAAATATAATTTAACTGAGTTTTGGATACGCTTTATAACACCCCAATATTTTATGGTATGTATATTCTTAAATAAATTCAATTCATTTGATAGCTTATGTTCCACACAACATCAATATACTATTAAATAGTAATATGACCATTGGAATAGTAGTGTGACCATTATGAATAGTAATGAGATCATTAGAATAGTAACCTCACTTATAAACGTATAAATAAAATTTAAGCATCTTATAAATGGAAATATTATATAATTATATCATAGTCTAAGTAAATAAATGTTTTTAAAATGATAAATTGAATGTTGGTATTTTTGTTAAACATAAATGTTTATCTAAAATTTTATAACTAATTTAATGATTTAAAATAAAATTTGTTTTCATTAAATAGATTCCTGAATTAATATATTTTTTTCTTATGGTTATAATATAATTTTATGAGACCTTACTTTATTTTTCAAAGTGTCACAAGATCAGTTATAATTTTAAAATCGATATTTTTTAATAAATAATGATTTTAATTAAAAATTAAATTTCTCATATTTAGAAAATTATTTTCAAAAAATGGATTTAATTTTTGAATTCCACATGTTAAAAAAAATTAGGGTATATTTTTAAGATTTTTCTAAAATAGTTTAATTTTTGTGAATAGTGAAATATGACAATTTACAGTATATATACATTATAAGTTAAATAAACTATTTCTTAATTAATTTATGATGTAATAACCATAATATAAAAATAACTTTCTCTATTTACTGTATTTATACATGTGGATCATCAGTATTCATTGTCTTGAGCCAAAATAATAAACTAATGAATAAAATAATTAAAAAACACTCCTCTCCTCCACTATAAACATCACCCCTCACCACCTCTTCTCCTCACACCTTCCAAGCTTTGGAGCTTGTCCAATTTCTACCCAATACTCTTCCCAAGTCTCTCAGCCACGTCTAGGATCCTTTAGTATTAATAAAAGACCAAACCCAATTCCTTTAAGGAGGTTCTAAAGCATAATAATTCAAGAGGTAAAATCATTAATCCTTCCCTTTCATTTTCTTTTATTTTATTTTATTTTATTTTATTTTCAAATATTTCTATCACCTCCCCTATAAAAAGTAACATTATATATCCATTATATTATATATAATTCAATTTTATTATGTTAACACAAAATACATCATCAAACCCCTAATCCTCTCCATTTTATTCTAAAAATGAATTTATCATTCATGATGTGTCGATTTACCGTCATCATGGATGATACATTTTCATTTTCTCTTACCACCTTTATGGATGGTCATAAAATTATTATAATTATTACAACATAATTTAAAATTTATAAACAACTTATTTATTATTTTGGAACTAGTATATGTATATAATATTAAATAATAAAACAAAACCAGTTCGTGATAATCGAAAATTCACCAAAATAAACTAATGTTCATCATTAACATTTTATATAATAAATCATCTTCATATATGAAAAAAATTATACATAATACCATTTAATATTCTAAAATTTCATTAATAACATATAATTTCAATTCTAGAGAATTATTTTCCATTTTACATGATCTTTCATTCATGTATACAAATAAACCAATCATGAAAACCAAGGAAACAAACACCCCTGAATGAAAAAATTTAATCTTATAAATCATAAAAAGGGGAAAATGAACTTAATAAAATTATAATAAATCAAATACATGTTTAAGAGGTTCTGAATTAAATTTTTAATGAATCTAATATCATTTTTAGGACATTAAGTGCAAGTTCCAAACACATTTGAACATAAGGTAAGGGATTCTCAAGGTTTCAACGCCCAATTTATTACTCTCATTCAAAATATTGAGAATGAAAGCATCATCATTCAATTAAGACATGTTTCACTTTTCAACACCATTCACAGTATCATCACCAAAGTCTTGGCTAACATGCTTTCTCGAATCACACACAAACTAATTTCTTGGAATCAATTTGGATTTGTCCAGGGAAGAAACATCCAAGACTACTTGATCACAGCCTCTGAATGTGTGAATCTCCTCAGGAAATAAATAAGGGGAATTAATCTTTCCTTAAAACTTAACATAAAGAAGGCCTTCGATACCATGGACTAGGACTTCATATGCAATGTGCTCACAGGTTTCGGCTTCATTCAAAAGTTCATATGCTGGATCAAAAATATGCTTGGGTCGGAGTGAATTTATATCCTAATTAATGGATCCCCAGAAGGATATTTTCGATTCTCAAGAGGTGTGAGTCAAAGAGATCCTCTCTCAGCCATCATATTTTTCATCGCTGAATATTATCTCAGTAGACTCCTTCTTCAGATGGTGGACTCTGGGGAATTGAAAACCATCCAAGATTTTCATGCTACTAGTAGCCCTTCCCACTTATTTTTTGCTGATGATACCATCATCTTTTATCAGGGTGATTGGAGAAACATCAAAAAAATAAAGGAGATCCTTATACATTATGAAAGAGTTTCAGTCCAAGAAGTCAGTTGGGATAAATCTTTTTTCTTCTTTGGGAAAAACTTCTCAGCATCAAGGAAAAATAGAGTTCTCAATGACTTGGAAATTTGAGATGGGTATCTTCCCTTCACATATATTGGAGTACCCTTATTCTAGGGTTGGCCACATGCCTCACATTTCAATTCTATAATCAATGGGATCAGGAGAACTTTGTCCACTTAGAAGGCAAAGTCTCTATCGATGGTCAGAAGAATATGCCTTGTCAAGCATGTCCTTATCTTAAAAATTGTTTATTCCTTCATGGTTTACATATGGACCTCCTAAATTATTAAATCTATCAACTCTCTCATGAGAAACTTCATATGGAGAGGAAATATTCGGGAGAGAAAGTCCCACGCAGTGTCATGAGATTAGTGTTGTAAACCCTATGACACTGGAG
The DNA here is from genome assembly GCA_963277665.1 of Viscum album. Classification (NCBI taxonomy): domain Eukaryota; kingdom Viridiplantae; phylum Streptophyta; class Magnoliopsida; order Santalales; family Viscaceae; genus Viscum; species Viscum album. The sequence goes on from OY728126.1 coordinate 194,593,181, forward strand.
GACTTGGGATAAAAAATCTGGCACTTTTTAATCAATCACTCCAAGCTAATTTTATTTGGAAACTTCTCAACTCAAAATCTGATTCTTTGGGTTTTATTAGGTCCAGATTTGCTGAAAAGATGAAAATAGAAAAAACCGGATACATGGAGTCCTTGACATGGCCTGGGTTCAGGGCTATTTTCCATAGGATTCTTATGGACTCTCACTGGCTGGATCATGCTAATTCCTCTCTGATGTTCTAGACTGATAATTGGAACAATGGTCCACTCATTGAAAAGATTATCACCTCAAGTCATAACTATGATTCTTACATCACTATCAAAGAGAAAATGTCCTGGCCTGAGACTCTACCTGCTGAGATTTATGAATTCATCTCCAACTATGACTTCTCATTATAGGAGGAATTTATTATTTGGGAACCAACTTCGAATTGGTAGCTCACATCCAAAGTATTTTACAGACATCACTCACAAGGGAATAAGAACTTGATTGGAGACTTCAACAGAAAATGGATCTTACCCTCTCGCTTTAATCTTCTATGGAGAATCTCATACAATAGGCTACTGGTTGACAGTAACCTCTAGAAAACTATAATTTCCCCATGATCGTGTTTCCAACTCTGCCATCAGCATTGTGAGGACTTAGATCACCTCTTCCTCAACTTCCAAACTCTGTCACTCCTCTGGAAATCACTCCTCATCCTGTTCATGATATGGCCTCTAAATGCAAGTACACTCATGGATTTTATATCTTCAATCCTAAGATCCTATGGGTCGAAGTATATTTTCATTCTGCTAAAGGAAACATGTGTTGAGCTAGTGCATGTGACCTAGATAAGTTGAAAAAAGTCACTACACAAGGGATATGTCTTCAATCATAAATTTTCACTTTTTGAAATCTACAATGCTATAAAGCATACCAACAAGACACATTCAGAATTCTACAATAACTCCATCAATGACCTCTTGGTGCTATGAAGACTCGAGGTTCCCAGTAACTTCCCTCCTCCCTGCTACACGATGGAAGTTTGTTGGTGTCTCCCACTTACTGGGTAGACCAAATATAACACTGATGGAGCATCTAAAGGGAACCTCTGACTGGCTAGTTATGGATTCATCTACAGAGATGTTGTAGGGGATTTCATATCTTATCACTATGTCCCGGGTGGAATGGAAAGGGCACTTGAAGCAGAGATGTTGGGGCTAATTAATGTTGTATTTTCTTCTCTTCAAGGGGGAATTAATAAAATTTGGTTTGAATGGGACTCTTCAACCATGGTTCAGGTGGAATGGAATGGAAAAATCCATCTTTCCTGGAGGCTGACTGCGAAATGGGAGCTCTTCCTCCAACAACTATCCTCCATGAACTACATCATTACACACACCTTCCGATAAGTGAATGCACTTATGGACAATCTTTCTAAAAAAGGAGTTCCTTAATCAATTAGTTGTTCCAACAATTTCATCTCGATTGATCTCTTAAATATCTTTCGAAAAGATAAATGTAAAGCCCCCACCTTCAGACTCTTGTAGTTTTCTTTTTTAATTCAAGATCCTTTGAGCTCCTATTTGTTATAAAAAAAATTTAACAACCCTTATCTTTATTTCACATTAATACATGGTTTATTATATAATATTACAATTAATATAACCTATATGATCAAGAAGCCTAGTTTCTATGGTAATTAGGTACATTACATGACATCATAAAACATGGAATATAACATATTTATTGAAAACTTATTTAACACGCTCAAAATACTCCTTAAAACTTAAAACTACATGGGATATTGTGGATAAAAACATAAGAAAAGGGTGAGATATAAATCTCAATAAGAAAATAAACATGGAATAATTGATAAATGTTATACAATATGTATATCAATGAAGAAAAAAAGGAACATGAATAATAAGGCATGATATAGTATGATAATCATAACATGGGAAATGTGCCAACAACTTAAAACACTTAATCATGAACATAGTTCATGGATAAACCACCAAGAATTTATGGTGGAAAAAGTCCCATAAAGTAATCAAGTACACCCCTATCCCTACAAAATTTATCATGACATTAAACCTTACCAAATTCATTAGAGAACTATCTGGGCACACCCATCATAATCATTTCATTCTAATGCTTAAGTGTGCTTCATAGATCATATGACATGGATTCATTCAATATCATAATTTATTCCACAATCAGGAAATGTGGAATAAATATATTTTAGACTCTAATAAATAAGTATATGTGTATAAAGTTTAATACCATTGATTGAAAAATTGGTATGGAATTCACTATACACTTATTTTGGCATGGAAAAATTTTGGTGAAATTTCAGCAGCATTATAGCTTTACTTAAAAATTCATAAAAATTGTTGATGAGAGTTAAAGGGGTCTATAATAATTTTTATATCAATTTTTTAGTAATATTAACATTTAAAAACATGTCCCAAAATTATTAAATGTAAATTGAATGCATAAGTTTATAAATAACTTCAAATAAATTAGAGAATGGTGAGGATCCCTTATGAAATTTTGGCATAGTAACGACTTCGGTAAGGGTCCAAATGAGGGAGGATAAATGATCCCTCATTAAAATAAAATAAAATTTACAGTAGGGTAATGATTATAAATGAATTAAAATATAACCATTTTAATGTAAAAGAATGAATTTCAAACAAGTTTCTTTGATTCGAAAGGAGGAGAGGAAGGGGAGGATCGCTAACAAAATTTCAGCATGGTAACGATTATACGTAATGGTTTATAGGGGGGATAAATGAGATTTAAATAAGGTATAAAAATTTATAGATCAAATTTAAAGTAATGGGGATATTTAATAACATATCACAATATATATAAATTTAACTTAAAAGATATAACATAAAAGGATTTCTTGATAAAAGAGGAGAGTGGAAGATCCCTTGCGAAATTTTGCCATAGTAACAGCTTAGATATTGGTAAAAATAAGATTATAAAAAATATATCTCACTAAAATAACATAAATTGGAAATTGAGGTAATTTTTATAAATAAATAACATTATAAAAAATTCAATTAAGAAAAAAAATTTCAAAGAAGGCGCTTGAATTGAAAGGATGGGAGGAAGGAGAGGATCCCTTACTTGAGTGTGTAACTCCAAAAGCTTGGGAGGGGGTTATTAAAAGCTTTAGGGAACCTTGGGAGGACTATAGAGAGTGGAGGGAAGATTATGAATTAGATATAAAGATTTTTAGTAAAGAGAAATGGGATATTGGGTGGGTTTATATAGGAAAAGAGGGGGGTTTCTTTATTATTTAGGTTTTGGACTCTACATAATAAAATATCCAAAACCACAAACCATACCCTGGTTTTCTCCCATGGTTTCTTAAAAATATGAGTGGTTTTAATTATTTTAATAGGAAAATTTCTGAACTTATTAAAATAATTTCTCTACTTATGTGGACATGAGTCACACTCTTAAAGAGATGATTTTAAAACATTAAAATATATTACATGATTTCGAGGATTCACAATGGATTTATAAAATAAATAAAATAAACATAAAATCACATTATTTTAAATTCAAAACATGTAGTTAGTCATGGATACCCATTTATAGTATTAATTACACCACTTTTGGGTCATTATGATGTCATAAAATTGAAAGTATATTTATATGATATTTAATTTTTACCCGAAAATCTGATTATATTAGAAAATTATGAAAAATTAACAATTCAATAATTTTGAAATTTTGATTAAAATTTTAATATTAATTTGATCTAAATAATTTTCTAAATATTTTAATTTTTACTTTTAAAAAATCTACATTTATTAATAAATGTTGTGTTTTTTGACAATAACAGTTTTTAAACCCTTATAAAAATACATTTGACTTCATAAAAGTTATAAGATAATTAATAATTGATAAATAATTATTTAATAATAATATTTTATTAAAATTTTATTTATTTTAAGAATACATTAATTCATTAAAAGTAATTTCTTAATTGAAATAGCTAATTACTCAAAATATAATTAGTGTTTTATCATATCAAAATATACTTTTTTATCAAACGGAACTGTCAATCAATTATAAAGTAAAAAACATTAAGGAATTAATATAATCATAAATTAAATTAATATTAAATATAATAATCATTTATTTATTGTTACATTGTTTCTAGTCTTTGTTAAACTATTTTTACCCTAAATTAACCTATTTACCATTTATCATGGTAATTAATATTTATTATAGTTACTATTCATATTCTTCAAAAATTAAGTTAACCTTATTAATGAATACTAATTATGATGGTTTAAAATATTTAATCTATTTTATCAAAATCAATTCACAGAGGTTTAATAATTTAATTTAAAATAAAACCCGCAAGCACAATGGAAAGCGGTTTTCTGATAAATCCATTTTTCAAGGAAAAGATTATTTTACTTTACCTATATAACTAGAAATATTAATTTAAATTTATAAATTTAATATAAACATTTAATTTTAATATTTTCTAATCATGTATTACTTTAATTAATTATAATGGATAAATATTATGCATTTCAAAGCAGTTTTCAGGAAAATGCATTTTTAGTCCAAAAAATAAACTTGTATTAAAATCCAGTATAAAGATGAATTAAATGTAATTAATTGAATTAAATATAACTAAATAATGCTTATTTTACCTTTAAATCAAAATAAAATAGTAATTTAACATTTAAATCAATTCATTTATCAAAATAAAAGATAATTTTACATAAAAATGATATTTTCCCCTATTCACTAAAAAATCTATATTTTTTAAAAAATCACAAATTTTCACCCCAATTTAATTTTGATATGATAAAAAAATGGAGTTAATTTTATAAAATAACTATTCTAAATTTTCTATACAATAATTATAATATTCATAAAAATTATTTTTTTAGAAAACATATTTTGATGGGAAAAAACACATTTCCAAAAATTGTTTTATTATTTACTAAGAATTTATCAATATATTTAGGATATATATATATATATTACATAAATTAGTTATTCCTACTCATATCATAAAATTTAATGGATATGTTAAAATGGTAATATTTTAATAATTCTTACTTATTTAGGTTTGATGTTGTGTATCACATAGGTTATCGAACAAAGTTTTCTCTTTTGAAATGTTTAGGAATTAGATAAACAACCACCAAATTTCGGTTAATGGAGCTAGAGTTGTTACAATTGGTATCAAAGAAGCTTTTTTAGAAACCTTGGGAACTATATGTTAAATAAATGGGAGAATTATAATAACTCCTTATAGTGGGATCAATACTCATGATGATTATGATCTAACTTAGTGTTTTCCATTATTTAGTAACGGAGCCTAATAGAAGGAAGTTAATAAATACCCATGGTCTAATTAGTGATATTTACACTGAGAAATTCAACACATTTAGTGTTGGATCTGAGAATATCATGATCATATTAAGACAGGTTTGTTAGGTTATGATGAATAACCATACTACACCTATGTTGGATCATTTCAAGTGGAAAAATCCCCCATATTTTAGTCGGACAACTAATCCTGTGGTAGTTGATTAGTGGATCATGTCCCTTGGAAAGATATTTATGGCATTGCGATGTAATGAAAATAAAAAGATACAAGTAGTAATATATGTGGTCTTGAGGGAGATGTTGATCAATGGTGTCTGTTGATCCAAAATACTAAGGAGAAAGATGAAATAGAATACATGGAATGGATAACTTTTAAAGAAACGTTCATTAACAAATATCTCCCTTGTGAACAATAAACTGAAATGAAGATAAAATTACTTAGCTTAAATCCAAGGGAAAAGGAGAGTATTGTAGAGTATGAGGCTACCTTCATAAGACTGTCCAGGTATGTTATAGATTACATATGTGATTTGGAAGACAAGATTGATCATTTATTTGAAGGTCTTAATCCATGTCTCTGAAGGTTACTAGCTTCTCAAGCATTTTCATTATATGATGAAATAGTATCATGTTCCATAAAAATAGAAAAATAATTTTCTAAATCCTATATGTTACAGGGAAATCAATATAATAAGAGGTCTTCTGATAACCATGGAAAAGGTGATTCGTTAAATAATAAGAAGGGAATGAAAAAAATTCCATTATGTGGGAATTATTGAAAGAATCATCTAGGTAAATGATTGAAATACATGGGAGATTTTTATAAGTGCAGAGAAAAGGGTTTTCGAGCTAATTATTTCATGGGAAAGAAACAAATAAATGATGTTCAATGCTTAAACTATAATTAAATGGGAAATTATTCAAATAAATGTCCCATGAATCAAGAGAATCTACACCAGAAGAGGCCAAGGGGAGATGGATAAGCTTATTCAATCACTACAACTAAATTATAAGTACCCAATGATATGGTGGAAGGTACATTAATTTTATTATCAAATATATCCAATGCTTTATTTGATTTTGGATCGTCAACCACTTTTATATCTACCCAATTTTCCAAGAAAATAAGACATTTCCCTTTTGATTTAATAAAGGATTTATTAGTCAAAAATCCTAAGGGAAGTCTCATTACAAAAAAAAGAGTTGGGCAGTCCCTTTTATGATGCATAAACAAGCTTTAGTTACTATCCTTATCAATATACCCATGGTTTACTTTGATATAATCATTGACATAGAATGTATTTCAAAATATGATGTGATAAAATTATTACAATAACAAGGAAATTATGATCTATGAGTAAGATGTAGAATCCCTTATATTTAGAGAATAAACCTCATCATATTATTTTTATCTAGATCCACCCCTAGTATATCTACTCAATTAAATTCTTGGGGAGGAATAGAAAACAATATCTTAGGATGAATAAATTAATATTTTAATTTAATATGTACTAATTGTGTAGGAATACATTGATGTATTTCATGAGAAATTACCTAGGCACCCCCCCCCAGAGAGTGAAGTTGAATTTACTATGGATATAATCCCTAATTCAAGACCAATATCAAAGACTCCTTAGAGAATGGAAACTATAGAATTAGTATAGTTGACTAAACAACGAGAGTATTTGAATAATAAGGGACTTATCCACCCTTTTTTCTCCATGGAGATCCCCTATTCTCTTTGTGAAAAAGAAATATAGATCCTAGAGGCTATACATTAACTATAGATAAATCAATGCTATTATAATAAGGAACAAGTACCCTATTCCTTTCATTGATGATTAATTTGATCAACTTTATAGAGTTCAATATTTATCAAAGATTTACCTTTTTCAATATATCATTAATTGTATGTAAATAAAGAAGATATTCTATATATAGCATTTTGAACTAGGTTTGGACATTAAAGGTTTACAATAATGCAATTTAGAATGACTAATGCACCCTATATTTTCATGGATCTAATTAACAGAGTATTCAGGGAATATCATAATAATTTTTTTTGGGTATTTATTGAAGATAAATTGGTGTACTTCAAAAGCTATGAAGACCATGAGAACCACTTGTGGAATTTTTTTTTGAAGACTCTTAGAATAAAAGAGTTATATGGGAATTTTTTCAAGTGTAAATTCGGGATTCAAAAAGTTTCTTTACTTGGCCATATTGTCTCTAAGGATGGAATCTCAACTGATCCTATAAATACAAATACAATCCAATAATGTCCTACACTAAAAAACACAACCAAAGTATGTAGTTTTATTGGTTTATCATGTCACTATCGGTGTTTCATTCAGAGTTTTTCCTGATTGGATAACCTGTTAACTGAGCTCACACATAAAGGGGTTAAGTTTGTATGGGAAAAATGATGTGTAGAGTGTTTTGAAGAATTTAATATAAGATTATTCAATGCTTCAATTTTGAATCGACCGTCAAGAAATGATGGGTTAGAGATATACAGTTATGCATCAAAGAATGGAATGGGTTGTTTCCTTATTCAAAATGATAAAGTTATTGCATATGAATCAAGGTAGTTGAAGACACATGAAAAAAATTATCCAAATCATGATCTTGAGTTAGTAGCCATAATATTTTCTCTGAAGATATAGAGACACTATCTCTATGGTAAAATATGTGAGATATATACGGATCACAAGAGTTTGGAATACATATTTACATATAAATAACTCAACATGAGGCAAATTTGATTGCTCGAGTTAATCAAATATTATGATTTCTCAATACACAACCACCTAAGAAAATAAAAATAAGTTGTAGATTCATTAATAATGAAATATCATGGGCTTATAACCTAGATGAGGATTGATAAAGATCCTAAGTTCTTGGATTTAGTAAATATAAATGTGGTAATTGTTAAGGAATAGGAAACAACACTCCTTTTTCAAATTATTGTAAAACCATATTTACTGGAGAAGAAAAAAATATTGAAATCTGATGATGAGAATTTTGAAAAGAAAATTAAATCTCTTAAGGTTCTAAAATTGAAAAACTTCATGTATGAGGATGGAATTATGAAATTTTAAATGATGTTATGTGTCCCAACAATACCTGGTGTGAAAAATGGAACTATTAGATTATTCTCATAGCTCAAAATTCTCTATACACTCTGTTAGTACCAATATGTATAGAGATATGAAGGAACATTTTTTGTGGGATAATATGAAGCATAAAATTGTTGACTATGTGTCAAGATGCACTAATTTTCAACAATTAAAATCTAAGATATATTATATTATATGATTCATGTAACCTCTACCTATTCCTATGTGGAAGTGGAATGAAATTAGGATGGAATTTTTCACAAGACTGCCAAGGAAACCTAGAAGGAATGATGTAATATTGGTTATTCTTGATTTTATTACAAAATCAGCACATTTTATTACTCTAAAAGAATATTTACCTATTGAGCACCTAAAAATACTATATATTAATAAATTTGTAAGAATTAATGGTGCACCTTTATTAGTTATGTCTGATAGAAATCCATATTTTACATGAAAAAACTGAAATAGTCTTCAGAAGGCTCTTCATACTGAGCTTTATATGAGTACTACTTATCATCCTCAAACCGACAGATAGTCTTAAAGTACTATTCAAACATTGAAATTCATGTTGAGATCATGATTACTTGACATTCAAGGTATGTGGGGTCATTATTTACCTTTGGTAAAATTTTATTTCAATAATAGTTTCCATTCTATTATACAAATGGAACCATATGAAGAATTATATGGAAAGAGATGTCATACTCTAACTTGTTGGGAGGAAGTTAGTGAGAGGAAACTTATAGGCCCAAAACTTATTGATGATACAACAATAATGTTATAGACTATTCAGTCTCATATCAAATAGGCTAAAATTAGGAAAAAGATTTATACTTAAAATCAGATAGGGGATTTGGAATTTGAAGTGGGAGATAATGTCTTTCTGAAAGTATCTCCATAGAAGGGTGTCATAAGGTTTGGTAAGAAATGGAAACTGAGACCTAGGTACATCGAACCATTTGAGATTTTGGAATTAATTGGAGTAATAGTGTGTCATTTATCAATGCCACCAATTCTCTCTAAAGTTCATGATGTGTTCTAAAAATCAATGTTGGATAAGTAAATGCCAGACCCAACTCATGTACTCACCTATGATGAAATAAAACTAGAACTTGATTTGTCTTACTGTGAATATCCTAATGAGATTCTTGACACAAGAGAGAGTATTGAGAAATCAGAAAACTCGAATGGTAAATGTTATTTGGAAAACCCATAAAATGGAAGAAGCAATGTGGGAACTTGAAGACGTTAGGAAGACGAGCCACCCTCATTTGTTAAGAAAATATTCATGAAAAAATTTTGAGGAAAACGTTTCTGGAGGGATGAATATAACACTCCAAGATTTTATGGTATGCATCTTCTTAAGTAAATTCAATTCATTAGATATCTTATTTTTTACACAGCACCAATCTTAAACAAATAGTAATGTACTATTAAAGAGTAACTTGATTGTTGGAATAGTAATGTAACCATTAGGAATAGTAATGTGACCATTAGAATAGTAACCTCACATATGAAATTATAAATAATATTTAGGCATATTACAAATGGAAATATAATATAATTATGTCATAGTTTAAGTAAATAAATTTTTTAAAAATGATAAATTAATTACTGGAATTTTTGTTAAACAAAAGTTTTTATTTACAATTTTATAATTAATATAATTATTCAAAATAAAATTTATTTTTATAAAATATATTCATGAATTAATATTTTGTTATCTAATGATTATATGATAATTTTATGAGACCTTAATTAATTTTTTAATGAGTCACAAGATCAGTTGTAATTTTAAAATCTATTTTTTTTTAATAAATGGTGATTTTAATTAAAAATTAAATTTATCATATTTATAAAATTATGTTCCAAAAATGGAGTTCATTTTTGAATTCTATATGTTGAAAAAAGTTTAGGGTTAATTTTATGGATTTTTTAAAAATAGTTGAATCTTTGGTGAATAGTGGAATACAACAATTTACAATATATATACATTATAAGTTAAATATACTATTTATTGAGTAATTATAACAACCCTACTCTTTATTGCAAACTTAAACAAGATTTATTAAAAAAAATTCACTTAAAACAACTATGAGGATCAAGAGGTCTAGTGTTCTAGGATATTAGGACCATTACGTAACTACTTAAAACATAAAATACAACATCTTTATTGAAAACTTCTTTTACATGACCACATCATTCCTTCGTACTTAGAATTTCATGGGATAACCTGAGGACATACATAAGAAAAGGGTAATATATAAAGCCTAGTAAGGGAGTAAACAAGGAATAACATGATAAATACAATACATGTTAGGCAATATGCATATCAATGAATCATAAGAGAAACATGAATATAAAGGCATGATATATCATGGTTATCATAACATCGAAATGTGGCAACAACATTTAACAAGATATTAGAATGAGACAAGGCTCATTGCACATAGAGCATGAGTAAACCATCGTTGCACTTTAATTATCAGGATTAAACCCTAATTTCACTTGAATTAGCCTGAGTAAATCCTCATTGCACATGGTGTATCATGATATTATTCTTTACCTAGTGCATTGGAGCGCTATCAGGACGCAGCCTTTATAAACATTTCATTTCATGAATAAGTGTGCCACTTGGATCATATAACATGGAATCATTCAGCATCATAAGTTATTCCATGATTAAGGAATGTGGAATTCATGCATGTAAGTACCATCTAATATATATATATGTGTGTTCATAAAGTTGAATACCCTTGATAGAGACATGGGTATCGTATTCACTACACAATGATTTTGGCTTGGAAAATCACGGTGCAATTTTGGCAGCATAACGGCATGACATAAAAATTCATAAAAATGGTTGTTGAGAGAGAACTAGTTATATCATCATATTTACATGAAATTAACAGTAAGGGGTTATATATATATACATGTCCCAACATATGGAATTTGGAAATAGAAGGTGTAACATAATAAAAAAACTTGAAGAAAGAGGAGAAAGGGAATAACTCTTATGAAATTTAGGCATGGTAATAGTGTACATGGCAGAGATTAATGGGAGAGAAATAGGTGTATCATCATTCAAACATAATTATGGCAGTATGGGGGATGTTTGAAATCATACCCCAACATTTTTAATGTAAAATAAAAGGGAATAACAGTATAGAGAAACTTAGTCAAAATGAGAAAGGAAGAAATCCCTTACTTGGAGGTGTGATCTCGAAGTCTTGGGAGAGGATTCTTGGGAGATTGTGGCACCATAGGAGTATTCTAGAGATAGGAGGGTAGATTTTAGTCGATCTCCAAATGGTTTTATTGAAGAGGAATGGGAGGTTGAGTGGGTTTATATAGGAAAGGAGAGAGAATTCTTCATTATTTAGGTTATGTACACTACACATTAAACTAATCAAAACCACAAACCATCCCATGGTTTTTTCCCACAGTTTTTTACAAAGGGGAGTGGAAAACATTATTTTATAAGGTTAATGTAATAACTTATTAAAATATTAGTCTTTCTTATGTGGAGGTGAGTCACACTTTCAAGGAAATCATTTTAAAATGCAAAAATATTTTATCAGTCTTGTAGGGTCCACTAAGGCATTGTAAAATTAATAAAACAAATCTAAAATCATATTATTTTAATGGTAAAACATATATTGGATGAATATACATTTTATAGTATTTTATTACATGGGTCATTGTGATTTCATAAAACACATTATATATTTAAACAGTGTTTAATTTTTACCCAAAAAAATCAATTGTCTCAAAAAATTATGAAAAATTCACAGTTAGATAACTTCAAAGTCCTGAATAAAAAAATAATATTCATTTAATCTTCATAATTTTCTAAATATTTGAATTTGAACTTTTAAAATAAAATCCGACAATTTATTGAAAATTCATTGGTTTTGAAAAAAACAGTTTTCAACCATTAATAAAAATTACAATCGTATACAAATTGTACGATCATTTATATTTAATAAAAATTAATTTAGTAACAATATTTTATTAAAATGTTATTTAATTAAAAAATAAATTAATTCATCAAAATATATTTCTTAATTGAATATTAACTAAAAATACTATTTGTTCTTTAAAAATACCATTTACAAAGTAACAATAATAAAATGAATGTATATTCTTTATACAAAAATAATGAACATAAGCATAGTGATAGGTTCTTGTTACATAACCCCTTATAACACCTACATAATACTTAAGGGTGAGGTGGGTGATGGTGATGAACTCTTGGTGTGGCTAGGATAACATCGCTCGGGTGGTAATCTCTATTAACTTCCACTTCTCCCTTAGGAAATTATGTTCAAGATTAACATGTTGAAGCTTGGCTTAGACTTAGTCTAGAGAGAATCCTAATGATGCTACCTCCTTTCCGAGCTCTGAGAAATGGGCTTTGTGTGTAGAAATTCTACTGGATGAGGTCATCGCTTCATTTTTTTAAAGAAATTGGATTTGTTAAAGCCCTATATTTATACTAATCATGTGGTCACTATTCAATGACCATATTAGAAATGGTAACAATTATTAACTATATTTTAAAATCCAAAAACATAAAACCAAGGAAGTGCATATGTTTTATATAACCATTTTACATAATAATAAATTCAATTATATCAAGGGGAATTTTCATTAATAAAAGTTTGGGTCATTATAATCTTCCCCCCTTAAGAAATTTCGCCCTCAAAATTTTCTTTCCCAAACTAAAACAGATTTGGTTAACTCTACTTCATCACTTCCTCAAATTCCCACATTTCTTCTTTAAACATTTGGATTCACCAGAAAACCATGATAAAAGGAATTATCTTATTTCGTAGAACTTTCTCCCTATGATCTAAGATCCTCAATGACTTCTCTTCATATAAGAGTTCATTCTCCAATGTTACCATCTCTAGATTGAGTACATGTGATGGGTCAGGTATGTACATACTCAGAAGTGATATATGGAATACATCATGTACTTGAGATAGGTTCGGTGGGAGTGATAGTCGATAGGCCACTCCTCCAAAGCAATCAAGGATTTCAAAATGGTCGATGTACCTTGGACTAAGCTTTCCTTATTACAAAATCTCATAACCCTCTTCAATGGTGATATCCGGAGAAATACCATGTCTCCAACGTCAAAATCTAGGTCTCTTCGATGATTATCATCATAGCTCATTTGTTGAATCTGATCATCTTTAATTTGTTGTTAGATGTTCTTAACCTTATCCACCATTTCTTCAACCATTTCTAGACCTAGTATTTTCTCTCCCTAACTTCATCCCAACATTATGGTGTTATGCACCTCTTCCCATAAAGGTCTTCATAAGGATCCATTTGGATGCTTGAGTGGAAACTGTTATTGTAAGAGAACTCAACTAGAGGAAGATGTTGATCCCATCCTCCTTTGAAGTCCATTGATCATGCTCTCAACATGTCTTCAAGTGTTTTGACAGTCCACTCATATTGACCATCATTTTGAGGATAATAAGCCATACTGAAGCTCAGCTCAGTATTCAGAGCATGTTGTATACTCTTCCATAACATAGAGTTGAATCTTGGATCTTGATTAGATACAATAGATAATGGTACTCCATGCTGCATTACCACTTCTCTGATATATATCTAGGCCATTTGATCCAATGAGAAATCCTATTGAATTGAAATAAAGTGTGAAGTCTTTGTAAGATGATCCACAATAACCCAGATAGCATTGTTTCCTTTGGATGTATTCGTAAGTCCAGTGAAAAATTTCATGGTGATGTTCTCATGTTTCCATATAGGTATGGGTAATGTTTTCATCATTCCCTTAGACTTCTACCTCTCAGTATTCACTTACTGACATACCAGACACTTTGATGTATACTCGGTACTCTCCCTCTTCATTTTATCCCAACAATAATACTCTCGGATATCTCGATACATCATTGTGTTTCCTAAGTGAATGGAGAAATTTGAGATATGTGCATCATAAAAAAGTTCATTATTTAACTCCATATTTGATGGAACATGTAGTCTTGACCCAAATCTCACAATTCCTTATTCATTAACATTTAACTCCAAGGATTTCCTTTTTTTGATAGTTTCTATTTTCTTCTGAATTCATACATAAATCTTTTTGATAATCCTTTAACCTTCCCAAAAGAGATGGTTGAGAAATCATTTGTGAAAGGATTGATGATGTTACCTTCTTTATGATTTCCATGTCCATCTTCATCAAATCTAAGAAGATTGGATTCTTTTCAATTATCATCAATGATAGAATCACTGGGTCCTTTCTGCTTAGAGCATCATCCACCTTGTTCGCTTTCCCAGGGTGGTAATGGATTGAGAAATCGTAGTCTTTGATCAGCTCTAACCATCTTCATTGGTGCATGTTCAAATCTTTCTATGTGAATATATACCTGAGTCTTTTTTGATATATATATATTTCACACTTCTCCCCAAAGATGTAATTTTTCTAAACTTTTAAAGAAAATATTATTAAATCCAACCATAGATCATGTGTTGGATAGTTTTTCTCATGAAATTTCAATTACCTTGAAGCATAGGCAGTGACTTTGTCATTTTTCATCAACACACAACCCATTCCCTTCTTTGAATCATCACTAAATACCACAAAAAGTTCTCCGCTTGTGGGTAGTGTGATCATGAGTAACTCCTTGAAGATCTCTTCACATTCATCACTCCAAGAAAACTTGACTCCCTTCTGAGTTATCTTGGTAATATGGTTTTAAAATTGTGAAAAATTTCTCAAAAATCGGTGATAGTATCCAACTAACCCAAGGAAGCTACAAATATCTATCACAGATGTTGGCCTTGGCCAACCCTCAATTCAATTTATCTTCAAGGGATCCATAGATATCCCATTTATTGTAATGATATGGCCCAAGAATGAGACCACCTTCAACAATAACTCACACTTGTTTTACTTTTCAAAGAGATTCTCCATTCGCAAGGTCTCTAGTACATTGCTTAGATGCTCCTCATGCTCCTCCGTGGTTTTAGAGTATATTAGAATATCGTCTATAAAGACTTCCACAAATTTGTCATGGTAATATCTAAAGACTCTATTCATCAAGTATATGAATATTTCTGGAGAATTAGTGAGTCTGAAATGCATTACTATGAATTCATAGCGCCCTTACCTTTTACAAAAAGCAGCCTTGGAGATATTGTCATTCTTCACCCTTACTTGGTAATATCCCGACTGTAGATCCACCTTGGAGAAGTATTGTTCTCCACGTAGCTGATCGAACAAGTCATCAATTGATGGCAGAGGATATTTTTTCTTTATTAGGATTTTTTTGATATCATGATAATCAATGCAAAGGCATATTGACCCATCCTTCTTATTAAAAAAGAGGACTGGTTCACTCCACGGTGAAGCACTTGGGTGTATAAACCCTTTATCCAGATTCTCTTGTAGTTATCTCTTTAGCTCCTAGAGATCTAAAAAACCATTCTATATAGATTCTCGGATATTGGAAACACCCCAAGTATAAGATAAATCGAGAATTCAACATCTCTTCTAGGAAGAAGACTAGGTAATTCCTCGGGAAACACTTCAGAGAATTACCTCACAATAGGCATGTCTTCAAGGATGGTTTCTTCCTTAGACTCAATCATCTGAGCAAGATATGCATGCACATAGGTAAGTAATATACATTCTAAATATTATGGTTCTAAAGAAGATTCATCCTCTTTCTTTAACTTGTACATAATTTGGGGTCAATTCTTTATATAGAGATTTATTTCCCTCTCACGGAAATTTATGTTGGATCTATATAGAGAAACCTAGTTCATGCCAAGAATTGCATCAAATTCCACCAGAGGGAGTATGAAGAGGTTTTTTGGGAATTTTATTCCACAAATTTTGATAGGGGAGGAGTTATATTCATGGGATGCAATGATTGCCCCATTTTCCATTCTCACCGATATCTCAACATCCATGATTTTTAGTGGTGTTGGGATTGTTCTACTAAACTTTTAGGATATAAAATAATGCATAGAAACAGAATAAAAAAGTATGTTTTCTATTCTTGAATTAATAAATTTCGTACCTATCACCACTTTTTTTAGGGTTCGCCTCAGCATTAGTGATAGAAAAAGCTCTCACTTGCTGCCTTAGAGGTTGTTGGTTGCCTCTGAAAACCCTTGGCTTAGATTACAAGTTTTCAAAGTGTCATGGTCCTTTGAATTTGAAGTAATTAACAATGCATTGAGGGTCTAATAGAGAGTTCATATCCTCTGTTGTAGCATAGGGTTTTTATTTCCAGCAATTAATGGCCTGGTGACCATATCTTCCATACCAAAAGAACTTCAAGATCCCCTTAATACAATTTCTAGGATGCTTCTTTCCGCACCTTTGGAAAGTAGGGTTCCAGAATTTCTAAGCATCGTTGGATTTATCCATCAGACCACAAGAATTAAAGTCCACTTTCCACTTATTATCCCCATGATACCCCTGATATTCACTGATCTCCATTTCGACTTTAAGGGCAAATTAGAAAATTTCTTCATAGCTATCGAAGTCATAGATTCAGAGGGCTTTTCGTAGGCTAGGTTTTATCCCACCAAAGAAGTGATCAAACTTGCATTTGGGGGTAACGAAAAAGCCAGAGGCATATCATGAAAACCTTGTGAAGTTTTTTTCATACGCTCTGATGGATTCATCATATTTTTTCATTAGGGAAAATAATTCCCTTTCCATCTTAAGTCGGAGGTTCGTAGAAAATATTTATCGAAAAAACAACTTTCAAAGATCCTTCCATTCCAACACCTCGATATCTTCCTCAGGCTTTGTATTTTTTATTAATGTCCACCATTGATCATCTTCACCTTCCATATGATAATCATCTATAAGAACATTCACTTTTTCATAACATTTAAGGGTGGAGAATATCTTTTCAATAGAGTTGATCCATTATTCGGTGATTGAGGGATCGGATGATCCCTTAAAAGTATGAGGCCTTTGTCTCAGGAAGCTCTCGATTATATCTTGTTCTTTCTGAGAGAGTATCGTGATAATTTTTTCGATTCCCTATCCCATCGGATTGGGCATCTCATTAGAACAATCGTCGCATTGATTTTATATTGGTTATTAGCCCAAGTCCCCCTATTACCATCCATTTGTTGGAATAAAAGGATATTTATGGGTAAAACATAAAGGGGAATCCAAAGAAAAATATGGATAACTTATAAATTAAATTTATTTCCTTAACTTATAATTTTCTAGGATTCAATCTAAGTTATACATGATCTAATTCCCAATAAATATTCATAGGGTTATTTTTTTATTCCCTTAATAATGGCTCGTAATAAGAATATGAATTTACAAATGAATATCCCTGGGAGTGTCATTACCAAGAGTGCAGAAAGGACCATTCTCTTTCACCATTTCCCTTTTGAGTCTATATCAAAGTTTTGTTTTTGGTTTTTACCTCTAGATACATCTATGACAGAGCCATCTCTACTTGTTCGTATCCAGACAGGGATTTATTTTCAGGATAAACCACTTACTATATACTCACCAAAATTTAGGGATGTTTTTATTATACTTAGTCTTATCCTTAAAGAATTCACTAGGACTTTCTAATCCTAATACAAAAAATAACTAAACATATCCTTTGATGCCAACTATATTAACTATGTTCTTTATTACATACTTAAACATGATTTATTACATAAACATGAACTTTAGACAACTCTGATGATTGATAGGTCTAGTGTATTGGGATATTAGGAGAATTACAAAACTACTTAAAATATAAAATATAACATCTTTATTTAAAACTTCATTTATGTGACCACAACATTTCTTTATACTTAGCATTGCATGGGATAACCTGAGGACAAACATAAGAAAATGGTGAGATATAAAGCCTAGTAAGGGAGTAAAAAAGGAATGAAATGAAGAATATAATACATGTCAGGAAATAGGAATATCAATAAAGTATAAGAGAAACATGAACATAAAGGCATGATATAGCATGGTTATCATAACATGGAAATGTGGCAACAACATTTACCATGATATTAGCATGAGCCAAGGATCATTGCACATAGAGCATGAGTAAAACCACATTGAACTTGAATTAGCATGGGTAAACCCACATTTCACTTGAATTATCATGATTAAACCCTCATTTTACATGGCATATCATGATACTATTCTTTACCCAATGCATTAGAGCGCTATCAGGGCGCACCCTTTATAAACATTTCATTTCATGCATAAGTGTCACACATAGATCATATAACATGGAATCATTAAACATCATAAGTTATTCCATGATTAAGGAATGTGGAATAAATACATTTAAGTACCATATAATACATATATGTTCAAAAAGGTGAATACCCTTAATAGATACATGGGTATGGTATTCACTACACAATGATTTTGGCTTGGAAAATTGCGATGCAATTTCGGCAGCATAATGGCGTGACATAAAAATTCATAAAAATGGTTGATGAGAGAGAAATGGGTATCTCATAATATTTAAATGAAATTTACAGTAAGGGGTTCATATAGATACGTGTACAAACATATGGAATTTGGAAATAGAAGTTGTAACATAATAAAGAAACTTGAAGAAAGAGGAGAAAAGGAATAACTCTTATGAAATTTTGGAATGGTAATGGGTTTACATGGGAAAGATTAATGAGAGAGAAATAGGTATCGCATAATTAAAACATAATAAGGGATTTATGGTGGAGTTATAAATCATACCCCAACATTTTTAATTGAAAATAAAATGGAATGACGACATAAAGAATCTTGGACAAAAATGAGAAAGAGAGAAATCCCTTACTTGGAAGTGTCATCCCAAAGGCTTGGGAGAGGCTTGAGAGAGGATTCTTGGGAGGTTGGGGTGCCTTGGGGGTATTATAGAGATATGAGGTCAGATTTTGGTCGATATATAAATGGTTTGAGTGAAGAGGAATGGGAGGTTGAGTGGTTTTATATAGAAAATCAGAGGGAATTTTTTATTATTTAGGTTTTTGAAACTACATATTAAACTAATCAAAACCACAAACCATCCCATGGTTTTTTCCCATGTTTTTTTACAAATGGGAGTTGAAAAAATTATTTTATAAGTCCAGTGGCCGAAATTATTAAAATATTAGGCTTTCTTATGTGGAGGTGAGTCACACTCTCAAGGAAATCATTTTAAAAAGTTAAAATATTTTATAAGTCTTGGAGGTTCCATTAAGGAATTGTAAAATTAATCAAAATAATATAAAATCACATTATTTTAATGGTAAAACATATATTTTATGAATATACCTTGTATAGTATTTTATTATATCACCATTGGTTAATTATGATTTCATAAAACAAATTATATATTTAAAACGGTATTTAATTTTTACCCAAAAATTTGACTGTCTTAGAAAATTATAAAAAATTCACCCTTAGATATTTTCATCATCCTGAATCCAAAAAAAATATTCATTTTATCTAAATAATTTTCTAAATATTTGAATTTTTACTTTTAAAATAAAAACCTACAGTTATTGAAAATTCATGTGTTTTGGAAAAAATAGTTTTCAAACCATAATAAAAATTACAATTGTATAAAAATTGTACGATCATTTATATTCAATAAAAAATAATTTAGTAATAATATTTTATTAAAATATTATTTAACTGAAAAAATCCATTGATTCATCAAAATATATTTCTTAATTTAATATTAACTAAAAATACTATTTGTTCTTTAAAAAACCATTTACAAAGTAACAATAATAAAATAAATGTATATTATTTATACAAAAATAATGCACATAAACATAGTTATAGGGTCTTATTATAGAACCCCTTATAACACCTACATAAGATCTAAGGGTGAGGTGTGCGATAGTGACAGACTCTTGGGGTGGCTCGGATAACGTCGCTCAGGTGGTAATCTCTATTAACATCCACTTCTCTCGTAGGTGATTCCGTTCAATATTAATGAGTGAAAGCTCGTTTTGGGATTCATCAAGAGAAAATCCCATTGATACAACCTCCTTTTTTATCTCGGAAAAATGGGCTTCGTTTGGAGATATTCTACTAGATGAGGTCATCACTTCATTTGTCATAGTAAATTGAATTTGTTAAAGTCCTATATTTATACTAATCATGTCATTACTGTTAAATGACTATATTAGCAATGGTAACAATTCTTAAACGTATTTTAAAATATAAAAACATAAAACCAAGGAAGTTCATATGTTTTATATAACCATTTTACATAATAAGACATTTAATTAGGTCAAGATAAATTTTCATTAATAAAAATTTGGGTCGTTAGAGTAATTGATGATAAAAGAACCATAATATCGAAATATCCTTCTCTATTACCTATATATATTCATGGGAATCATCACTATTCATAGTCTTGATCCAAAATAACAAACTAAAGACAAAAATAATCAAAAAACACTTCTCCCCTCACTGTAAATACCACCCCTCACCACCTCTTCTATTCACACCTTTCAAGACTTGAATCTTGTCTGATTTCTACCCAATAATCTTACCAAGTCTGTCCCCTACTTTAATGAGACATTTTTCTCAATAAAATACCAAAACTAGGTCCCTTAAATAGTTTATCCAGGAGAATAATTCAAGAGGTAAAATTTTAATCCTTTCATTTCATTTTCTTTAATTTTCATTTATTTTATTATCTTTCTCCAAACTCCACTATCCAAAGTAATATTATAACTATAGTATATTATATATACTATAATTTTATTATATTAATTGAAAATTTATCATCAAACCCCTTATCCTCTCCCTTTTATTCTAAAAAAACAAATTATCATCCATGATGTGTTGATTTACTGCCATCGTGGAAGATATATTTTGATTTTCCACTACTGTTTTCATGGATGGTCATAAAAACATTATAATGGTTATAAAATATTATAAAATTTATGTTACAACTTATTTCATATTTTATAACTAGTATATATATATAATATTAAATAATAAAACAAAACTAGTTTGTGATAATCAAAAATTCGCCAAAATAAACTAACGTTCATCATTAACACTTTATCTAATGAATCATCCCTATATCTGGAAACAAAATGATATATAAGACCAGTTAATATTATTTAATTACATTAATAAAATATAATTTAATTTTTTTGGAATTATTTCCCATTTTATATGATCTTTCGTACATGTATACAAGTGAACTAATCACGAAAACCAAGGAAAAAACACTCCTGGATGAAAAAATTGAATCTTATAACATATTAAAGGGGAATAAATGAACATAATAAAATTATAATAAATAAAATTCATGTTTAAGAGGTTGTGAATTAAATTATTAATAAATATAATTTCATTATCCATGATATTAAGTTCAGGTGTAGAACACTTTGAGACATAAGGTAAGGGATTCTCTCAGAACCCCCATTTTTTCTTCAGGTTATGGTTTCTCTCTATTTACCCCAATGTAATTATTGATTCTTATTATTTACTCCTTATAAATTATTTTCTTATGTTACAAACATATGTACCTATCTAAATTATTCTTTCCTTGATGGAAAAATACATGTTTTATAAGGTTCTCGTTTCAATTCCTCCTGATAAGCAAGCCAGAATAAAGGGAGCTTCCCAATTTCTTATCCATTTTCAAATACCATCCATAATATCTTTTAAGATAATAATTTTTTTCTAAAAAACTAATTTTATCATGAAAAAATATCTTTGTTTATTTTTAGTTGTATACACATAATTATTCCTTTTTCAATTTTAAATACTCTTTAATATTTTTAACCACACTAAAGAGGATTGTTTCCAAAGTTTATTAAGAACTACTTTTATATGTTTTCACTTTATTTCTACATAATTTATAATTGTCTATACCTATTTTCCTTTATTAATTTCCAAGTATGATTTATATCCATTCATTCATGGACTACATTTTGATATTCTATTTGGTTATGCCTTATTCTCCACTTATTCCTTGTGTGTGGTGTATGTATACTTCCCTTCCATTTGTGATCATACTTCATTAAGGATATCATTAATTATTCATATTTCTTGTATAATGGATATAATTATTATCATATACATGTACCATTTTTACATATAGTGTTTTCTTTGAGTGTTGTTTCAATTTTGTAAATATTGATTAATTTGTATCCTCTGCTCAATACAGATATTTTTGATAAGTCATATTGTTCATGAATTGAATCTATATATGAATAATTCATTATAATTTCATTGAAGGGTGAGTCCTAATTATAAATATCCCCTCTATGCATATAAAGGTCTCATGAGACAAAAAAAATGGAAAAAAACCTTGTTGTTTGTTTCCAAGAAGAATCAGATGGGTTTTTACCCACAGACTTAAACCATATTGACAGTATAATGGTTCATGTACCATATACATGACGTCCAATGATTAACTAGTTTCTTCATTTATTGTTAAGTTATTAATTTCAATGATATTTTCACTATGAAAAAAATATATGCATTCATTTTCATTGTCACTTTATTTATGGAATGTGTTTTAAAATTATTTACTTTGCCATTATGATTATCCCTTATTGAATTTTCTTTACTTATTATTGATTCATGTAACCTTTACTGAACATTTTATCTCTCCCATTTCATTTTTTTCCTTCCCCGGGTTATGAATATTAAATCTTTGAATAAGTTTTATGGAATAATTTTTATTTTCCTTTGTTATGTAATATTTTTATTTACCAATGTAATAAAGGAACAATGCATGTATATAGTTCTTCAAGACCATGAAATTGGTTTATCCTTGGTGATGTGATCTCTTGTATATATTTCATTGTAATAAAATGACCACTGACTCTAGGATAATAGATTCGGGTTTGTTACACACTTAATATGTGACCCTACATGCCTCTTTTTTAGTGGAATTGGGTGAATCAATCTAAATTCCAAGACTGTAATCTAATATCACATCAAGGTACCTATATAGAAATATGTAAATATTGATATAGAAACAACCACATAAAAACATTCATTGTGTAATATAATCCCTTTGTCTCGATATCTCATCAAGTAGGTTGTATTACTTATTTAATAAACTTATATATTTGATATATCTTTATTTAACTTTTTAGAAATGAACTCATCGATAAAACTCCATGGACATTGAGTTAATAAAATAGACCCATTTCAATCAAAGATACAAAATTATTCTCTTCCAATAATATTGAAGGAAAAATTCTTTCTTAACTTATTCATTAATGTCATATCACTTATAACACACCCAACATACCCTATATAACTATGAGAATATATCATCCCAGTTTTCATCAATACATAAAAGTATAAAATTCATGATTTAGATTAATAATAATCTCAAGTATAAGGACCAATAAACATGACCATATATAGTAATATCCAATGAAATATATAACATGTGGAATTTTTATTGGTGGGTTTATTCTCATAACCTCCTCTCTTGGAGATTTCCATGTGTGAAATTAATGATATGAAGCCTCAAGGTCTTTTGATCCCCCTGAACCTAATATTAAAACATCATATGTGCATTGTGATATTGATTTCATTGAACTATATAACATGTATTTAAGAATATCATCTTTGTACTTTAATTTTCTCATCGTAGTGGGGAAATATTATAACCTTTTAATGCGATAGATACCCTAAATATATTATAGAATTAATTTTAAAAAGAAAAAAACATATCATGTGGTAAGATATTTATTAATATTTATATATTTGAATATATAGGTGATTGAATGTATAATGTAGTTGGTTCTAAGGAACCAACTCCAATAAAATCCCACATTCACAAGATCCATCTATGAAAATCTTTCAATATTCTATATCTTACATGATATTTATGATTATTCTAATATGAGTCTTTTGAAAATGTATCAACATTATTCTTATCTTTGTAAAATCTAATTACTTATACCACACCCCTTTTTAAAAAAATCCCTCAAGAGGAGATGCTTCCAAAGTATATATTTTATCTATTGTTATAAACTTGACTCCTTGTTTGGGACCAAAGTTATAGTATTATCACAATACTATGTGATATATTCATTACTGTTAGGCACCAAATTAAGTTCCTTGATGAATTTTAATATCCATGCTACTTATTTAGCTACATTAGAAGTCGTAATATACTTTGACTTTATTTTAGAGTCAGTGACCACTAGATTATTTGAGCTCTTCTTTTTCATATATCTTATATTAAGTTAAAATACATGTCTTTACTATGATTTTAGATAATTATAATCTATCCAAAAATTGGTATCTATATATCCCTTAAATACTAGCTCCTTATCTCCTCTATAAACCTGGAATATGTCCTTAGTACACCTCATATACTTTTGGATGGTCTTCATAATAGTCCAATGCTAATATCATGGA
Source organism: Viscum album (assembly GCA_963277665.1). Classification (NCBI taxonomy): domain Eukaryota; kingdom Viridiplantae; phylum Streptophyta; class Magnoliopsida; order Santalales; family Viscaceae; genus Viscum; species Viscum album. The sequence goes on from OY728126.1 coordinate 194,618,051, forward strand.
TCTACTTGATATATTACTATCATTTTCAAGGAATATTCAACATCATGGATGGTATATAACATATCATAAATGATATAACCTATCATATAAGTTCATGGTATTCAACTCATCCTCTCTCTCTCTCTCATTGTTTGTTCTGAGGACACATTTTTTAGAGGGATTTATACCATGGGACATTGGAAGAAGTCCCCTCTTAGAATGTCCTTTGCAGAAAATTCTCAATACCTTGTTAATATATAAACCATAATTTATTCCATGTAGCCTCTTATGTTAATCACAAATGATCATAATACCTATAATATAGGATGTTTCACCTAAGTCTTTTATGGAGAATCATTTGTTCTGCCACCTCTTAACTGACTATAATACTAGTATCTCATTTCTCATTAATAATATTTCATTAACATAAAACACTTAAAATGAAATTTCACTCCCACTAATCTGCATAAATACATATATATTTCATTCATTCTTTATGAAACCAATTTCCCTTATAGATTATTTAAATAAAATGTTCCATGATCTCAATATTTCCTTTAAAATGGATCTATAAAACTTTCATACCTTATTGGAATCCTTCGGAATAAAAAACCCTTCTGGCTATGTCATATAGAAATATTATATAAGGTTTAAATTAGGAAAATTTATTTTTACATCCATTTAACAATTATCAAAATCATGGTAAGTGCCAGGGAAAGTAGAATCCTTATCCATTTCATTACAAAAACTGGTGAAAATGTGTCATTATAGTCTATGAATTAGTGTTTATTAAACCCTTTTAGATAACAATTATGATATATAGGTGTTGAATTTACCTTATATTTACACATTATTCTTAAATATACATTTGAACCTAACATGTTTTACATCTATTAGAGGATCTACTGGAACTCAATGTTGGTTTTAGTACATGGGATCCATCTCATAATTTAATTAATCTTACCACTTGTAAACTTCAAACAGGTTACTATTTAATTATAGTATATAGGTTAATAATTATCAACTAAAAATGAAAATCTATTCTATATGAATAAAAAAACATATCTCTTTGCTTCTTTAACCTTTATGGTTCTCCTATATATCACTTGTGTATCAGTAATAACTTCTTTCATGGGGTCTTATAGAATTTTTTCTTACGCCTACTCCTATGTATCAGGAGTATAAAATTCATTGAATTCAGTCTTTCTACCACTATATCTTTTGAATATATTATCTATCTCTATGAATATAGTCTAATTTTTCACAATTACCTTTCTTTCTATGGTTTTCTATCAACAATCACTAATGGAAAAATTACCTACACCAATGGTTTGGAACTATTCGTATAGGTCCCCAAACCATTGGTATAGCCTATACCAATGGTTTGGGAAACCATTGGGTGATTTGGCATGGGGAAAGACCTATCCCAACAGTTTGGAAAATCATTGGGATAGGTATATATATATATATATATTTTTTTTTTTCATATAAGGTTTGAACCCACAACCTCCATGTTATATATCAATGAATTTACCACTATCCTATTGTTTCCTTTATGAATATATTTGGATACATACATATATATATATATATAATTTATATATTTATTTATTTGACGATTTTCGATAAATGTATTCATAATAAATAAGGGTGTTTATCCCAACGGTTCTCAAAACTGTTGGGATAGGCCTTTCCTAATGGTTTTGAGAACCGTTGGGATACGTACCCACCCTTTCCCAATGGTTTGGCCAAACCATTGGGAAAATTGGCCTCAAAGTGCGATTTTCCCAATGGTTTGGCTAAACCAGTGGAAAATCCATACCCTTTCCCAGTGGTTTGGCCAAAAGGTTGGGAAAAGTGGCCTTAAAATTTGTCAAATATGTTGGGAATGCCATACCCTTTCCCAAAGGTTTGGCCAAACGTTTGGGAAATGTGGCCTCAAAGTGGGCTTTTCCCAACAGTTTGGCCAAATTTTTTGGAAAAGTAGCCTCAAAGTGGTCTTTTTCCCAATAGTTTGGCCAAAATGTTGGAAAATCCATACACTTTCCCAATGTTTTGGCCAAACCGTTGGGAAAAGTGGACTCAAAGTGGGATTTTCAAAACGGTTTGGCCAAAGCGTTTGGAAAGGGGACCTATACCAATGGTTTTTACAAACCGTTGGTATAGATGTGTTGGTATTGGACAGATTTTTAGTAGTGAATATCCCTATAATTCCTTAGGATATCCTTTATATATTCTCTTAATACCTCAGTGGGTGAGTCTATTTTCATAAATTTCCTTAACAAATGATATTCATTCCCATACATGTGTATGTGAAAAAAGAGGTTTTCTTCCACTCCAAAACAAGAATTGAATCCAATTTTCCACATTAGTTGGAACATGGATTAGTGAATATGCCGTAGTTTATAATTTACATTCCCAAAAGGATAATTAAAGTTTTTCATGACTCAACATCACCCTTACCATGTCTAACAAGGCATGGTTTCCTCTTTCACTAAAACCATTACACTATTTTGTATAAGGAAGAGAGGGTTGTGATAGAATCTCAAAATACCTTGTATATTTGATGAACTCTTGGTTAAGATATTATCCTCCTAGACCTGAATAGATTTTCTTTATCTTATGACCAAATGGATTCACTACTATATTTTTGTATTCCTTTAGTTTATTAAATAAATCATTGTTATAACTTATTAAGTAATTATATTCATATAAACTAAAGTTATTGGTAAAAGTTATAATGCATGAGTATCCACCTCTATCTTTAATTAGAAATATTCTACACACATATATGTCAACTAATTCAAGAATATATATGGCTTTTTCACCATTTATTCTGAATAAATGTTTGGTTATTTTTCCTTCTAAATGTGTGTGACAAATATCAAGTGGTTTTAGTTCAAAATAATCTAAGTAACCTTCTTGATATAGATATATAAAATACTTTTAATTTACCTAACCAAGATAATGATGCCACGACTAGGTGTTATATAAGTCATGTGAACTTAATTCATTATGAATTTCCAACATTGTTTTCATATTCTAGTACATAAAATTTTTTATTCAAATATACCATAGCATAAAATAATTTTTCTTTATAAAATTATAAACACTTATTAACAAAATCTAAAATTAAGATATCAATTTCTATTCTAGAAACTGATATAATGTTTTTGATAACATTATGAGGATAATAAAAATTCATTAATACTATAACCAATTTTGTTATTTTAATAAGCTGGTAGTCTCTACTAGTCATTAAAGTTAGTATTTCTCCATTACTAGATTGAATATCCACCTCACCTCTTTGAATATTTATAAATATACTTGGTTCTAGTATTTGGATATAAATTTGAGAATCAATAGCTATATCTAACATCCAAATTTTATATATGGAAATGTTGAATTCAATAAAAAATTCATATAAAGATTCCTCATGCTTCTTTAAATATCTGTAGTTATTTTTCTAGTGGCCATGCATTCCACATGAAAAACATTCTACATCTTATTCTTCGGACTGCATTTGGATCTTCATCCTATGGATCAGGTGGTGTAAAGAACCCTTAGACATGAAATAAATATTAGGGCCCTTAGTCTAGTATATCCTTTGGTTCAGCATAAAGACTATAGATTTTTCTTGACTCATATCCTTATCCACCATGAAAATAAAATTAAGGAGTTTTGATATGGGTTTCTCAATATTATTTAAATTATAATTCAAAATAAAATTGTATAATATCTAAGTTAGTGAAGAAAGTATGAGTTCGATGCTCAACTCATCAAGTAGTATAAAATCCAAGATGTCTAAATAATCAATATAATTAATCATCTTAACTAAAGGAGGTCTGTCTGGGGTACCTTCTTCAAGATTTCATGTGAAAAGTTCCTTTGAGATCTCATACCTCACATATCTATCTTTATCCTCATATAGATAATGGAAATAGGACAACATGTTTTGCGCATCCATGTTTCTGTGATTCTTATAAATCACACTATTTTATCAAATCCCAATATCCCTCACTATTGGGTTTATAATATATTATTGCAAATATATTTTAGTGTAAATGATCCATATTTACCTTCTCATAATCTAGAATTGATCCTAAAAATTTATTCGAAGGAATTTAAGTATGTGGTCTTTTTAACTACATTAACTCACAGTTACTTGATCTGCTGAGTATACTCCTCAGTCCTGAAATCCTAGAATCATATTTCCTCAGCACTTTCCATTTAGTTACACTAAGTATTTCTTTGAAAATTAACCTTTTATGTTAACTTGGTTAAGTTGATGCAAAAAATTAGTTAAAATTTCTTGATAATTAAATACATCAAAACTTGGGACAAACAAGAACTTGGAATTACGGTTTCATTTTAACTTATGTAAAAACTAATTTCCTAACATCATATTTCATTGAGAGATTTTATCTTACGATTAAACATTTATTACTTTATTCTTTTACATTATTATTAATATTATATGGATTTTGCATAATTAATTCACCATGTCCTGATAAAATAATTCACACATATTTTACTTATTTTATTACATCTTGCATGATTATTAATCTATTTATTGTGTGAGATCATGTTAAACGTGAAATAAAAATAAATAAATAACCATTAATTAGATGGAAATAAAATAAATATGTGGAATTTACATGATATTTATTACAAGTTAATTTATTGAGTGGGGGAAAATTATCCCTTGGCCCTAGGGGAATAAATCCTTAAATCGTGATTAGTTCGAGTTATAGTATTCTTGAATTCACCTATGTATCTCTGTGTTTGGTTTCACCTTGGTTCTGAATTCAACGATCTCCTCTCTTCTTGGTGATCGTTCCATTACATATGCTTACTCACACATAGGTGAGGGGAACTAGGGGTTTTGGGTTACATAAAAGAAACTATGGACACACATGCATATACATAATTAGGGGATAAGGGATGACACATATATCATCATTTTAATTTAATAATAATTATCATCAAACTCATAAAATAATAATTAAGTTAAAATAACCCAACGCATACATGGTTGGATAAATATAATGATCATCTATGCTTTTAATGAATACACATTTAAAACTATATAGAATTCATTTCAATTCTCTCCTCTATAAGCTAAAATTCTTGAATTAATAAATTTTTTAATTCTTTTACCATAACTATCTATCCAAAAAAAATATTTATATTTCCAACCAATTTAATTTTTCAATAAATTTGATTTATTTTAAAATTAATACTTACATGATGTGTACTAACAAGGAACATGATGTGTACCCTTCTAGTTAGTATTAAATTTTACTTAGGATTTAGTACATGGAATGAACAAGAGGCCACACTGTAGGTGTGTGACTATGTTATATATGGTCTTTATCATGAACTATGTATTTACATGACATGTATAATTTATTGATTGTCTCTATATTACATAGTTTTTATTTCTAGGTGTCAATCCAGGTTGTCAACAAGGCATTTATGACTACAAAATACCCCATTATTATACATAGTGTATACCGCTAGAAATTCCTATGAAGTAAACAATATGTACAATGACCATACAAATCATGTAATACCAAAATATCATAGTAAATAATTATTTTAATCATTTAATTCCACAAAACCAGTCAAAAATCACTCAACATGTAATTTATTAGAAAACACTATCACACAGCATGTACACCAGCTACATGTAGGGTAGTTTAGTATTGATGGTATAATTAATATTTATTCCATGTAATAAGTTCACATGGTATAGCCTATATTATATTGTACTCCACATGAATGAGTAAAAGTTACATGAAAATTGAATCCTATTACATGTAATGTACTACATTATCATGCCATCTAAAAACACACCTAGGTACTCGGCATGTATTCAACATGGTTTTTAATGTGTTGTATGATGTGTACACCAGCTACACACCATGTCAACAAAATTTTTCCATGTTTATTTGTTTTCATTCATTAAATGGTATGTAATAAATACATGTCATATACATTGACTGTACATATTTTATGATTCCCATGGAGAAAAATTATGTGGTTTTACACAGATTTCACACCAGATAAACATTATGTAACCCTATCAAAAAACATGTTAACTATTTAGTTGATATGTGAATCCTTGTGTATTTAACCATGGTTACACTGTGTATACTTTTTAGTTATACGTCATGTATCTGTGTAATCCATATAGAGTTGTTTCACACCTATGAATGGGATATTTGGATATTCTATATCTATTAATGATGTATTCATGGAAATATAAAGGTGAATGATCATAATATCTTGATTTTTTGTTTTGATAATGGAAAATTAAAAACTAAAAATTAAATATCAAATGTGTAAATAGATCAATGATTAATAAATATCTATAAATTAATATGTGATCACTCTAATTCCACTTAAAGGTTTCAGGATGCATTGAATATAGTTGGTCCCTTTACCAATAATGTCTTTTCATCATTTTCTTCAAATAAATCCTTATAACTAGATAATTATAACTATTAAAGTTTCAAGATAGGTCTTTTCACATAAAATTTATAATTAATTTATATAAATTATAATTATGTTTACATGGAATTATCTCTTAATTATTGAATTAGTTGACCTTTCTTATCATGTCATCATTTATATGAAGGATTCAAGGGTAAAATCCCTCTAGTGGTATCCACACTTTCCACATGAACTATGGAATGTTGGTGTTAGATCTCCAGGTCCAATCATGGAAGAACCAAACCACTTTCGTAAATCATCATTGATCACAAAAAAAATCCCTTCTCGGTATAAAGGATTTCTTATAATCTCCCAGTCCTGAGAGGGAGGAGGATGATGATGATATATCTCCATTCTTGGAAGAATTCATTAGAATCACTTTCAAGGGATTGAGAGAATTATCTAGAGAATTTATTGTGTGCACAATTCTCTATCTCTCCCACAAAATGATATAAATTGGTTTTTATACCTAGGTCAGATAATAAGTTATTACATAAAGTCCCTTATCTAATCTCTTAATCATAAGTAAACCCCATCTCAAATAATATTAATATTGTTATTATTATTATTATTATTTCTTTGTTGTGCACTAATATGGGGATATTTAAATATCATATCTTAATAAATTAATTAATAATTATTTAAATGATATTAAATATATATATCATTTATTTCAAACCCTTAACTCAACCCATCAATTCGCATCTTCATTTATTAAACCTTGAATCATAACTATTTATTTAAATAAATTAATTTCATTATATTATTTTCTAAAAAAATAAATAAATTTTATATCCACTAATTGGAGAATAAAGATTTATTTAATATTAATCTCACATATATATGTTTTCAAATAATTGGTTATTTAATTATCATGATCAACATAACCTAAATAATTATTATTCCTCTGAATGTTAGAATGTTATTTTTTCTAATATTAAATTAAATTAATATTTAACTAAGGTTTTGGATACACTTAGTGTGTGGCCTTCTAGGACTCTATCTCAATGGAATTAGGTGAACTGTCCTAAATCCAAAGATAAACATATAACAAGATGCCAGGTCACCTATAGAGAAAGACAATAATTTTTCATTTGTAACATCCACCTGTATACTCTCTCTATGTGACATAATCCCTTTTTTGATATCTCATCAGAATGTTAAAAAACTTGTCTCATAAACCTATATGATTGATATGTATTTCTTTGAATTTCCTAAAATGAACTCACTAGAACAACCTCATTACTATGGACTTAATCAAAAATCTCCATTTCAATCAAAGGGATAGAGATATCACCTTTCATGAATATTTAAGGGAAAATCCATTCTTAAATTATTCCATATTGGCATGTCATTTATGATGAACCCAATGTCTACTACTTCTACACGATTATATGTAATCATGATTTTAATCAATACATAAATGAATATAATTCATGATATACATTAATAATAATTTCAATTATAAGGACAAATAAACATATCTATAGATAGAAATATCTAATGACACGTATAACATGTGGAATTCCTACTAGCAGATTTGTTCTCATATCATCCTCTCTTGGAGACTACCATGTGTGAGCTTCATGAGAAGACGTATCGATGTATTATGTTCCCCATAAATATGATATCTAAACATAATCTATGGCCCATTAGATATAATATTGTCATATCACATCATGGTTCTCATTATAGTGGGGAACTACAATAACCTTTTGATGTGATAGATATTTGAAGGACATTATCAAGTTAATATTATTCAAAATATTACACATAATGTGATAATATATTTATTAATATTTAATTATTTTAATATATAGGTCATATAAAGTACAATGTAGTTATTTTTAGTGTAAGAAATCTAATAAAACATGCATACCATGCATGTCAAGACCTGCGGTAATTGAACTCTAAAAACCAACCACATTTAATTGAAGTTATGATTTCTCTCTCATATATATTCTTTTCTCTATCTTGTTCACATTTACTTATTCTATATTTTTTATATTTGTTCCTTATACATATACCTAGTTTATTTTCCCTTTATCTTAAAAGGATATATATTTTTCTTCAAGTTCCATCCATACTTATTTCTTTAAATCAAACCTAATTAAAGAGAACTAGCCTATTTATTAATTAATTCCATGTATCTTTATCTTAAAATCTCTTACCTTTCATAATTTTCCAAAATAATATATATTTTATATAAAACTATACTAGTTTATTTTTATTTTTTAAGTACAACACTATGTGCTTACTTTTTTAAAGGTTTTTTACTCGTTTCTTAAAACATCATTTAAGATGTTCATTTTTATACCTACATCTAAATTTCATTCGAATGAATTTTTATTCACTTAAAATTCATATTCATATTCCATGAATATTTATTAAATTATTAATATCCAATAACATTTGATCACTTATTTTTTGAGGAATATTTATGATATACTATTTGGTTAATCTTTAAGACAAGATTATGTAACTCATTTTCTTCTCAATCATTTTCTAAAGATTATTATTTATGTATGATTTCTTTCTTTATGTGGCACACATATTCATGTACATATTATTATGTGATGTGTGGTCCTAGAATTATTAATTCTCTCAATGCATTGTTTAATGATTTTATTTCATAAGATACCATGTATAGTGCATGGGCAATAAGCTTAAAAAATTGTGTTATATTGTCATTGAAGTGAGCCTTAACTTGTGTTTATGATCCCATTTTTATGTTTTTTACATGTTATTATGATTCCATGATCTTATTATATCATCTCATTTATTATATACTCTAATATAATTATATATGATCCTCCTCTTTTATGTCATCATGTTATACCTATAAACTCTTCTATTTTATATCATTATCATGTTTATTCACTTCTTGGGAATTATGGTTCACCCTTTTACATTATGTATGTGCCCAGGTCATCTTAAGTAGTACTGAAGTTTAATAAGAATTAGGATCACATTATGGAAATTAAAATAAAGATGATTTAGCTTATTTTTAAGTTCATGTATTGTGTACTTAATCTTTTAAAGACACAATCCCACTATATTTTTTGGGTGTGGATTATGGATTGTTATGTTAAAAATAATGTAAGGATATATATATTAGATTCAGGTTTCTATAGTTTAGCTAGATTATTTCTCATAAACATGCAACATATGGGAACTCATACTCATATATCAAACAAAACCACATGTTTTTCCTATGAATCCATATTTCTTATAGAACCATATGTCAACCATAAAAAAACATTGGAAGAATCCCCTCTCCCTTGAATGGTTTGGGTGAATGGTTAAAAATAACTATTCCTTGATCGTTTTTTCAAATTTATAACTCATATTTTTAAGTTTTCAAGCCTCCAATTATCATGAACCAACTCAAGCTACCCCTAACCTGGCCATCCAGGCTGATCCATGGAAAGACCCAAAAGGCATTACAATTCCCACAGGCTGGAAACTAGTGCTTCAGCATCAATAACACTCATTAGGAATGGTTTTCCACAAAAATAATCAATGGGTCCTTTCCTAGTAAAATCTTTCTTCTATATATTCATTGTATATTCATTCACTAAATGAAAAAAATAAAAATAATCATCATAATCACTTGGCATAATATAAAAAAATGGAGAAGAAACTCATAAAATGCCAAAACCAAAATAAATTTTAGAAGTAAAACTATAGATCCAAAAAATAAAAGGTAAAGATATAAGAATATTATGTAATACCCCTAGATTTTAAAAATAACACTTTTTCAATAACATACACAACACTTAACAACAAGATTAAACGAACCACGAAATAATATCATTTAAATATGACTTTATAACCTAATCGTTAAATTATCAGGTAATAATATTAATAATATTATTATTAAAAATATGTATAAAGGTTTTATATATTGTATATGTATTTATTAAGTCATAATAAATAAATACTCAATTTTTAGTAAAGTCATTTTAGGCTTTAAAAATATGTTTTCATCAAAAATGATTTTAATTGATTTTTGTGTGTGGTTACTATAATTAATTTAATATCCTTTAGAAATTTTATTTTATAAAAATTATATCATTTTTAAATCATTTTTTCAAAATTATCTTAGGGTGAAATTTTCATTTTTTTTTTTGAAAAGTTTGATTTTTCAGTAAATGGTGAAAAATACTAATTTTTATAAAAGTGTGATTTATTTTCATTAAAAATTATCATTGTGAATTGAATTTTATCTCAAAGTAAAATAAAAATTATTTAATAATATATAATCTAATTAATTATATTTGAATTAATATTTACTTGATTTTTGTATATGTTCATTTTCTCGATTAAAAACACATATTTCTCAAAACTATTTTTTATTTCATTTTAAGAATTTATATTAAAATTGATTTCATCTAATTATAGAAATTTCACCTTAAAAATAGAATAAATATATGGAATCTGGAGGACCAAATTTCTTTAATAGGACCCTTTTATTTTTGATCAATTTTAATTGTAACCTTAGTAAAATTTAGCGCCTCGGTAAGGGTAAAACGGATAAAACCAGGTTAAAACTATAATGTAATATATCAAAATCACCAAAAAAAAACATGACGTAATCATATTTTATTACTTTATTTGATCCTTCCTCATATAATCCTAAAACAAAATTGCAACTTTATTACATTTTTCTTTGATAATGTCATAAATATTATTTAAGTAAAGTATAAAAAAATGCCATTCTCTTTATTTTAGTAAACATTAATATTTCATCACAAGGATAAAAATAAATTATGAATGATAAAAAGTGATTAAATTGTGTATAAACATATTATATTTATGATAATAATTTATTTTTAATTCTTATAAATTATATAATATAACGCCCCAACCCCAGAAGCCTAGAGCTGGTGTATTATTTTATTACATTGGTATGATTACAAGGAATCAAATCCTAAAGGAACAGATAGTTTAGTAGTTTTAGAAACAATAAACTTACATTATTTTAACATTAAAACTTGAAATGAAATACAACATATAAATTCCATTGGAATTATTCACAACTCCTAGATTATCCCTAGAAGTTGTTCATAATATACTTCTTTGTATCCTTGGGAAAAATAAAACATAAGAAAGGGGTGAGATCATATTCTCAGAAAGGGTAATTAATAAATTATAATTAATCATAAACATAAACACTAGTCATGGTTAGAAACTAAAGACACATTCCTTTAAACATTTACTTGAGCATAATATGGAAGGAATAAAAGCTGAATGAATAATGCCATAATAAAACATAACCATGTATATTCTACTAGTCGAAAAATCACATGGACTTTCACTTACTTGTTTCATAATGAGGGAAGTGCATAAATAGGAATATATAAAACATACCTTCAGTATTCATTCCAAAAATCTATTACTTATTCATTCCATAATCTATTATTGGCATGGCTACATGCCAAGAATCTATTAAATGGGTAAGACCTCGGCCAAAACCATATCTAATTTGTTTCAATATACCTATCGATGCATAGAGGGGATATAGACAGCCCCACCCATCACATAATAAGTCCAATTCATTCCTAATATTAATTCGTATAAACATAAACAACATATACATTCATATTGAAACTAACATATGAAATGTAATTAACTTTATCCAATCGTTAAACATAAACACTAACTATTCAGAGTAATATAGTGAATGGTATCAAGATAGAACATCCATAGTCAAACTAATAATAAAACATTAAATAAAATATAGTAGATTATATCATAAAATATTAATCCCAATTTTACAAAAGAATCAATAAGAGTGTTGAAATAGATGAAAATACTTATATAAAATCATCGAGTAATTCTTAAGATAAATACTCTTTTACTTTGAAAATATGAGGTATTTTTGAAAAATATTTTTATAAAACCAGAATTTAATTGATTTATTATTTTCATAATAAAATTAGTGATTTTATAAAATCAATGGTTTTTAAAAATAGAGTATATAATTCATTTAAAAATAGGTAATAATTTGAGTAGTTCCTTTGAAATGGGCATGTTTATTGGGAACAATTTTTGAAAGATCCTTTTAAAAAATGAAACTCCCCATAAAGGAAATACGGATTCTATTTGGTTAAAATATATATAACATTAACACAAAATTCATGAGTATTAAATAAGAATAAATAATAATTTAATTGAGTTATGTAGAAAATAACAGTAACCTGAAAGAAAATAGAGGTACGGGTAGAAAAACCTTACCACTTTGTAATTGAATCATATGCCCCAAAATTAATAATCATAAAATGATAAATTAAATACCATTAAAATGAATATATTCATGATATGATATATAAATTTGAATCATACATACACCACACTCATGAAATAGTGGTGATTAAGGCATATCTCAAGGAAATGAAAGTGAGTAGAGAAAATCCTTACTTTATGTCTGAATATGTTCTGTATTAGACTTTATCTTATTGTAATATAAAATAATACCCATTAAAAATTTAATTTAAAACCTATTATACATGTATATAATTTATTATAATTTTATTAAGTTAATTTATGGCCTTTTGATAAGTTATAATATTGAATTATGTCATTCTGGAGTGTTCATTTCTTGATATTCATGATAGGTTCGCTTGATTATAAGTATAGAAGTCCATGTGGAGTAGATATAATTCTACAATATTGAATTTATATATTATTAGTGAACATAAATAAGGTTAAATTTTTATATATATCATTTGGTTACATGGTATGAGGCTAATTCATTAGATAATTCATTTATTTATAATTGTTTAGATTTTTATGGCGGTTTTAAGATTATAACGAACTAGTTTTTTCAATTATTTAGTATCATGTAAAAATAATGGTTACAGAATCATTAAATAACATATATTTTATATTTTATAATCTTTTGAAACCATAAAAATTGTTTCATGACCAGCCTTGAAGGATTAAATGAAGAGCAAAGGTTCTTCGTCCACAAAGGTTGTAAATTGGGACCTCCCGAATGATGATTTCATTTTTAAAATAAAAGAGAGAGAGTGAGGAGATTGATGATGTATCATGACACGTGCCTATCATGGGGTGTGAAAAAAATAAATAAAACCTATGTTAAAATTTATCAAAGTGGGTAACCTAAGTTGTCTCCAGAGAGGAGTGCACAACAATTACGTTTGTCACTTAAATTAAAGAAAGAAGAAGAGGTTCTTTTTGACAGTTTTTTAAGTTGAAAAATAAAGAAAAAAATTTAAAAGAAGGGTTGAACACTAATTGATGAGGAGAGTGATGGGGTCAGGGTAGGATCATCTTTTTTAATGTCATCATAGTCACAAATATCATCTTACATCTCTTCCTTTTTAATGACAAATGAAATACTCCTCGATCGAGTTATCTATCACCCTTGGTTAAAGAAGAAAATAGAACTCACTCCTATGTGCATGGAAGTTCATAAACAATTCCTAAAAAACTAAGGCAAGTCCTGATCAGGAATTTTTGCTCCTTATAACTCTAGAAAAAGTCTACTAGTTCCACACATGTGCCAACGATCATTAGACACTCACCACCTAACACAATCTTCTCGATCGAGACGAATTGCACTAGGCGGAGGGAGATTAAAATTATTTAACCAAAGCTATTAAAAATGAATACACCAAACTCAAAACACGATAGAATTAAGAGAATTGGAAAACACTAAGAATATATGTCATTAAAAAGAAAGATAAGGTTTTACATTTAAGCACAAAACTCCGACATTACAAAAGAGAAACTCCCCCGTCCCCGATCACTCAAAGGTTTTACCCCTCCATGTAAAGGGTATTAGAGTTTAAAGGGGAAGAAGCAAGCATAATAAAACTAATTTAAAAGAAATTAGAAAATAAAAATAACTTCAAGAACTCAATACTCCAGAACAGCCCTTCTTGCGCCTTCTTCAACCCCTTTGAATGGAAGTGAATACTCTTATTTATAGGCTTCGGGAGTAGAAAATTTCCCTCCAAAATTACTCCCCCGAAGGATTGAGTCCGGTTGGCATAGAAAATGACAGCATTTGTGAATTGGTCCTTATTGAAAGTTGTTCCCCTAGATCTATTCTATCTATTCATAAAATGATAGCCTTATTGGTCCAAGTATGAAGGATATATGGCCAAACTACTCCGGATATATAATTATGTCCAGGTGACTCTTCGTATTCCAAAACACCGAGTTCCAACGCATTAATGACCATTAAAATGAAAGAATAAGACACGGAAATATTAATGAAAGTTGATCCTATGGAATTATTATATCTCCATGTAAATTTTAAGCTCCAATGGTTCAACTATTAATGATATATTGTCACCACAATAAAATTATGCAGTTTTGTACACAGTTTTTGAGGCCTGACTTGTGAGCTGAATTTGAGCTTCCAAATGATGGGTTGAGATTTGGGTCCAGAAGGATAAAATGAATCCCATGAGCATATAAATCCTAAAAAAAGTAATAATACAAATTGGATCAAAAATATAAAAGATATGCCCGAAATACATAAGCTCCACAAAACTGCTAAATTTCCAGAATTAACCAATTTCCACAATTAAGCCCATAATTCACCAAAATACTAAAATGATACAAGTCAGCTTAAATTGATTAATTTGAAGGGGTTAAATCATTTAAAAACATATGAAGAATTATTAAAATATTATCTCTATCAATTCCCCCACACTTAGAACTTGGACTCCCGGACAAGTCAAAATCAAAATCAAATCAAACCAAATTCGAAACACATGCCATTGAGATCCACCAATTCCACACCAAGAAATAAAAGTTATCATGCCTCATCCATAAACATTATTATAATATCTTAAATCAGTTCATTAAATATTTTTCCTCTTTATTTCTCCTCCCATTCATACAAGACACCTACCACACATGAATTTTCTCTCATCTCACAAATATCACTTTTCATCAATGTTTTTCACATCCAAACAAATGCAAGGGTCACCATAGGTTTGAAAAACTCATACTTATCCAACCAATGTGAGTCAAGGACATTTGTTTATCATGAGGAATTTTCATGGTTGTTATGTGGCTTTTGGTTGGTAGGATTTTTATGTGAAAAATTTTGAGGCCGAATGAGGAGGGTTTGGCTCTTTTTGAAGCAAAATTGCACAATTCTAATTTTCCCTCAAGTATGGTATCGTCCTTACTCCACTTAGTAGAAATTCAGCTCCATAATCATGAAATATCAAGAAATGTTCAAACATATCAGCATTTCCACAGAAAAAATTTCAATCTTTTTAAGCATCATTTTCTTGAAAGCTCCAGAAAAAAAGCACAGATTTCTTCCTCCATTAGAAGCTCCAGAAAGGCACAGCTTCTTTTATCATGAAAGCTCCAGAAAAGGCACAGATTTCAACATAATGATTTTTCATCAGCACACACATCTCTTCAGCATTTTAGTTTCCACCCAAAGTTTCACAAAATGAGGTAGCACAACACAAGACAGATTCCCCAACACTTAAGTTTAACTAGATCATGCAATTTCACTTCAAGAGCAGGCTGGAAAGGAAAACTTGGCTTGTAATGTGGCTAACCTAATAGGAAGTTCATGGCTTCTATGGGATAAATGGATTAATTTACAAGGTAGGATAGAATGAAAGGGATTATCTTGAAAAGAGGGCTTTCAAACCAAAGAAATGCATCAATCATTTAAAACACATGTACCCCAAACCCTCAAGTTTCGAAAAGAATGAATCAAATTCTAGTTAATACGAGCATGGTCTGGTTCTCTCAAGAAGTGAGGTGAATGAAATAAATACACAATAATGGTTCAGAAGCCTTATAGAAAAGTGATTTCAAAGATAATGACAGTGAGATATGGCATGGGATTCAAATACCTGAGTAATTTTCATGAAATTCCCAAAGAATTGAACTTAAAACAAAATCATTTTCCGCATTCATTTAAGCTCAGTTTCATGGAATAAATTGGTTCACTCAATGGAATGGGCTTTAAAAACAGAAATGATAATCATTTTAGCTTAAAAAGTTTCAAAAACACACCACAAACTAAAAAAATAAAAAAAAATAAACACACAAAAATTTGAAAACACACAATTTTTTATTTTTTTGTGAAAAACAAACATCCAATTAAAATCGTAAACTACAAAGGTTCCCTCCCCCACACTTAATTGGTGCAGTTTCATCAATGAATTTAAGTGTATTTAACATGTAAGAAACTATTAAAATGAATCATCGCGGCAAGAAAGTGTAAAGGAGAGGTACAACCTGATGGATCTTATTGATAATGCAACATTGAGTTAAGATCCTAAGTGTTGCACACTAAAAAACTACAAGAAAGAAAACAAAAGAAAAAATAAGAAATTTTTTAAAAAATGAAAATATAAATAGAATGAGAAAAGAAGGATAGATCTTGGTTTAATCCCCCAAGTGGGCCCTGGGTTTTGACTGCCTCCAGATGGGTAGTTTCAGTTGGTTATCCCCAATCTGAAGGTGGTTTGATTTTCTTTATGATGAACCAACAAAACTTCTTCTTCATATCATGTGCTTCATCCTTTTTGTTGAGGACACCATGGGTATAGTACACCAAATCCACCCCTAGTACAATAAGATACAATTTTCTTGGTGGGGGTAGGACAAAGAATGAGTCCCCATATTTCTTGGTTTCCAATTTCACAACCACCTCTTTATTCTCCAGTGATTTATAAAGGTATGATGCATCATTGGAAAAATCAAAGGAAATGTTAGAGTATAATTCTATTTGAACAAAGTTAAAGCATGAAGAATAAATATCGAATTCTTCCCTTTCAAAGTAATCATCTTGTATCACTTTTTCCTTTTCCAAATCCACTTGGATTCCCTCTTGAACTCCCTCCAATAAATTATCAACATGTTTGGGGAGCTCCAACTTTTCCTCGTTAAGCGCATCTTCCTTTTCTTTCTTGTCTGCCAACACAATACATGATTTGTCCGAATATGAAAATTTAAAGAAAGGGGAAGTGATACTCAATTCAAATTCAATAAAATTAGAATATAATGAGTTCAAGAAAAGATCGTCTCCCTGAGTTTTCTCGGCTTCATTTGCTTCTTCAGGGGGAAGTTCCTCTTGAAGTAGAGTGGTAGTAGATGGAGGAGGGTAGTCAGGCTCCTCAACATTCTATTCAAATTCCACCATGTTGGTGGTGTATTCCTTCAATGATGATTTATCTTCTACATTATGAGGAACTGGGGGATCAAGTAGTTCCTCACGCTTCTTCCAAAACTCATCCAAATCTTGTTGATCTCTTGTACTTACGGGTTCTTAAACATCAAGGATGAGTGGGGAATACACTTCCACCAATGGATCAGGATTAGGTTATGATTGAGGTTCTTGATCCAATGTAACCTTCTATAAGGACTTAAATATTTGATAATCAATGTTGACTTGATTCACCATGTCTATCAGTTCTTGAAGTGAGATACCTGTGACATGGCCATTCATCATTTTCTTGGACAAAATAGTGAGTTAGTCAAGCTTTTGAAAGAGGGATTTCGCGTAATTATGAACCATTTGTCCCTGAAACTGTGAGTAATCAATCCAAGAAGAATAATTACAGTTGGAATACATCATAGATTTTTTTAGATTTTTTAATGTAAAATAAATGAAAATATTTACAAAATGTTAGAATTAGATTATTGGCACAACCTCCCCAACAACGGCGCCAAGTTTTGACACGTGTCTGTCGTGGGGTGTGACAAAAACAAATAAAACCTAACTTAAAATATAGAAAAGTGGGTAACCTAAGTTTTCTCCAGAGAGGAGTGCATAACAATTACATTTTTCACTTAAATTAAAGAAAGAATAAGTGGTTCTTTTTTACAGTAGTTTAAGTTGAAAAATAAAGCAAGCAATTTAAAAGAAAGGTTGGACACTAATGGATGAAGGGAGTGATGGGGTCAGGGTAGGATCACCTTTTGTAATGTCAGCATAGTCACAAAGATCCTCTTACATCTCTTCCTTTTGAATGAAAAATGAAAGACTCCTCGATCGAGTTATCTATCACCCTTGGTTAAAGAAGAAAATAGAACTCACTCATATGTGCATGGAAGTTCATAAAAAATTCCTAAACAACTAAGGCGAGTCCTGATCGGGAATTTTTGCTCCTTATAACTCTATAAAAATTCTACTAGTTCCACACATGTGCCAACGATCGTTAGACACTCGACACCCAACACAATCTGCTCGATTGAGACAAATTGCACTAGGCGGAGGGAGGTTAAAATTCTTTAACCAAAGCTATTAAAAATTAATACACCAAAATCAAAACATGATCACATTAAAAGAATTGGGAAACACTGAGAATAGATGTCATTCAAAAGAAAGATAAGTTTTAACATTTAAGCACAAAACTCCAACATTTCAAAAGAGAAACCCCCCCTTCCCCAATCACTCAAAGGTTCTACCCCTCCATGTGAAGGGTATTAAAATTGAAAGGGGAAGAAGAGAGAATAATAAAACTAAGTAAAAAAGAAAATAGAAAATACAAATAACTTCAAGAACTCAATCCTCCAGAACAGCCCTTCTTGCGCCTTCTTCAACCCCTTTTAATGGAAGTGAATACTCTTATTTATAGGCTTGGAGAGTAGAAAATTTCCCTCCAAAATTACTCACCCGAAGGATTGAGTCCGGTTGGAATAGTAAATGACAGAATTTGGGAATTGGTCCTGCTTTAAAGTTGTTCCCCTCGCTCTCCTCTGTCGAACCACAAAATTTGAGCCTTATTGGTCCACGTATGAAGGAGATATGGCCGAAAGACTCTGGATATTTAATTATGTCCAGGTGACTCTTCGTATTCCAAAACACCGAGCGCCAACGCCTTAATGACCTTGAAAATGAAAGAATAAGATGCGATAATCTTAATTAAAGTTGTTCCTATGGATTTACTCTATATCCATGTAAAATTTAAGCTCCAATGGTTTGACCATTAATGATATATTGTCCCCACAATAAAACTATGCAGTTCTGTACACAGTTTTCGAGGCCTGACTTGTGAGCTGAATTTGAGCTTCCAAATGATGGATTGATCTTTGGGTCCAGAAGGATAAAATGAATCCCACGAGCATAGAAATACTAAAAAAAAGTAATCATACAAATTGGATCAAAAATATAAAAGATATTCCTGAAATAAAAAAGCTCCACAAAACTGCTAAATTTTCAGAATTAACCAATTTCCACAATTAAGCCCATAATTCACCAAAATACTAAAATGATACAAATCAGCTTAAATTGATTAATTAGAAGGGGTTAAATCATTGAAACACATATGAAAAATTATGAAAATATTATCTCTATCATATCATCAATTAACATGATATAATTCTAGTATATATATGATACTAGATTTATCATGATAATTTGGACATAGTATGTGAATATATAATAATAAATAAAGAATGAAATTGGAAAAAATAAAGGAAAGAGGAAGAGGATTTTACCTCTTAGATACTCCTCCTTGAGAATCTCTTTAAGGGGATTGATTTTAGTATTTTTAGAAATACCAAGAGCTCATAGATGTGGTGAGATTCTTGGGAAGAGTATTTTGGAATAAATTTTACTAGATTCAAGGCTTATATAAGTGAGGATAAGAGGTAGTGAAGGGTGGTTTTCATAGTGGATGAGACGGGTGATTTTCTAATATCTTATTCATTAATTTATTAATTTGTTCAAGATAAGCAGTAGTGTTTGATTATTTTGAACAAAAACATAAATAAGTACATGTTACTTCTAAATAATGGTTTCTTTCACCATCCATGATGCAAGTAATAGTGTATTTATCTTATAATGTATTTATATCCTAAATTATCATATTTTACTATTCACCCAAAATTCAAGTATTTCAGAAAATTCCCAAAAAATTAACCCTATCCATTTTTTGACATATAGAATCCAAAAATAGACTCTATTTTATCAAAATAATTTTATAAATATGAGTATTTAAAGTTTTAATTAAAATCATCATTTACACACAAAAAATACAGTATTTTAATACTAAAATTTATTTTATAACACCCAGAATAATTAACTAAGGTCTTATTAAATCATCATAAAATAATAAGAAAACAAAATATTCATCTATTAATACATTATATGAAAATTAATTCGTTTTAAATCAATTCATTAATTATAAATTTGTAATTAAATATTTATTTCTCATAAAAATACCAACACTTAATTATTTTTTTTTAAATATTTTATTTCATTTATAAGGTGTCAAAATTTTATTTCTAATTTCATTGGTGAGGTTACTATTCATAAGGTTCATATTACTATTAATAATGGTGCATTACTATTCATAAGGGTGACATTACTATTCATAAGGACTAGTTATTATTCAAAAAAAATTAAGTTGATCCTATCCAACTTTAAATATATTACTGAACGCAACCATGTATGTCAATTTTTTGAAATTAAATTCACATAGGTGGAAAAATTATGTTTCATGACTAGGTTATAACTATCTTTCTTAGATAATTATAATAAAAATGTTTTGTTTCATAGAGGCTCAGTGTTGTGTGCATCACATTTTCTATTAAATTTATTTGTAAACCCATAGGGTGTTACATTCTCTTATCCTTCAATAAATTGAATCCTCTCAATTTTCACTTCAAAATTTAAATGTTGAAACTTGAAAATTCCTTTCTGCGATACCCACATTAGAAATGGGGTTAATAAAACATCCCCTTAACAATATGGAAAGGAAAAATGTTAAGGTCGCCAAAAATTAGGCCTTCAAATAGGATAACATTAGCATAAATTAAAAATAGAAATGGAATAGAAATCTAACCATTAAGTTTTGATGGAGAGTGATTGAGAATATGTTCATTAGAAAGTTAAACATCATAAATCCATAAATCTATGATCGGTTAAATGACCATTTATTTCTTAAAGATAAAAGTAAAGAGATTATATTTTTGTTCCAAAATGATTTTCCTAGAGTTAATGGTTTCCATTATTATCCATAAAATCACTTAAATAAATAAACTTACTTGATGTTATAATCTCATCCTTTGGTTATGCTTCGACCTGTCTCCACTTCACTTCGTAAACCAAAAGATGAATATTCAAGACTAATTGTTATACCTAAATAACTTTGATCAAATGATACATAAGTCATTCCCTTAGCCTTTAAATGATTACTAAAACCAAAAAAGGTTAGAAAAGTTAATCTAAAATCATAATGTTTTCTTAATCCATTTCATATGTATTTAACCTTAAGACTCATCTAAATTATGTCTGACTAAAATTTAAATTCCAAAGATTTAGAATAAAGGCCACTAAACATCATATTTTCCCCCAAAACAACAAAATGTATCTCTTATACAAAACATTTGAATACCTTGATCACCTTTAAACCTTTATAAAACATGCATTCTTCTAATACCTTAAAGGAGTACTATAGTAAAACATAATTCATAAATCAAAAAAAATACTTTAATTTTTCCTATTTTAATGTAATAATAGCATAATATTGGCCTTGATACCTTTGTTTATTATGGGTTATATTCCCTTGTAATTTAGGGAATTCATTTTTGTAGTGCCTTGTATACTTATAGTTGAAGTATTGGACATTAGAAAATTCTTTCTTGACCTTGCAATCATAATAATGGTGGCCTTTTTCTCCATACTTGAAGCAAACTCCTTTTCCTTTTAATCATGTACCAAGGTGTTTCCTTCCAAAAGTATCACATGTTAGAAAATCCATCTTTCCCTTCTCCCCATTATCCATATTTTTATTTATCATCCTCTTTTTCCCTTTTTTACCTTTAGAACCATTAGATTTATAGAATTATTTCTTTATCTTGATAGCACAAGATACTATATCATCATATAATGAGAATGTTTAGTAGTATAATACCCTTCATAGAATTGGCTTAATGACATCAAAGAAACAATCAATATTGAACCTTGGATTACGTATATAGTCTATGGCATGAATTGCTATCCTTGTAAATTTGGATTCATACTTAGTAAAATTTTAATATTCTTTCTATCTTAGACATAATAATTGTCTCTCCATATCTAATATCTGTTTGTGAGGGAAGTATTTCTCTAATAAAAATTCCTTAAAATCCATTCATTCCATATTTTCAATTTCTTCCTCTTCCTTTGTGTTTTGAATTAATAGCCACCATTGATCTGCATCTCCAAAGAGATGGTATACTACCATGATAAACTTCTCTCATTCATTATATCCCAAATCTAGAAATATCTTCTCAAAGGAACTTATCCATTATTTTTCTACAAATGGGTTTTTAGTCCCATTGAATAATTGAGGTTGTTATCGCATGAAGTAGTCTAAAATGTCTACTCCACA
The DNA here is from genome assembly GCA_963277665.1 of Viscum album. NCBI lineage: Eukaryota > Viridiplantae > Streptophyta > Magnoliopsida > Santalales > Viscaceae > Viscum > Viscum album. The sequence continues at coordinate 194,640,868 of OY728126.1, forward strand.
TTGTGGATCAGGATGTTTCATATGGGTAAGATTATTATTCATAACCCGATCCAGCTGTCCCAGTATAGCTATATGTTTCTCAGTACCAATCACATATCCATAACCAATATCATTATCTTGTAAATGAGGTAAATCCCTAAATTGGATACGCGCGTTCATGTGGTTTCAATTACTTCCACTAGGTTACATTTCTAAATAATGGCATATAATAGATTAGGTTATGAATCATAATATATAATATCAATTAGAAAAATATTTTGCATAAATTTAAATCCAATTCCTAGCTAATCTCATAATCATAAACATGGTTTCCTTGAGAAAAATATTACTTGAAAATCCTTCTTAGTGGCTTGGAAAGAAAATGTGAATTATCCTAAGCATATTCTCCAAGAGTGTCAACCCAGAATCACATTAAGACCCTTTTTGTGTATAATGTTACCCCAAGTCAGGCCTAGAACACCTTTTCAGAGTTTTTACTCCTAGGTACATTTGTGCGAGAACCACATCCACTTGTAGTATCCAGACAGGGATTTATTTTCTTGGAAGATTAAAATAATCTATAACATACCAAAATTCAAGGATGTTCTTGTATGATTATCCCCAAATTCTATTTTAGGGTTTTTTTCACTAATATACATTTTCTATATCTATTTTATAAGGTTCTTACTAAACTTTCTTTGATACCAACTGTAACACCCCGACCCTAGAAGCCCGGAGTCGGTGCATTATTTTATTACATTGGTATGATTACAAGGAATAAAATATTAAAGGAATGGATAGTTTAGTAGTTTTTCAAATAAATATACATACATGAGTTCAATATTACAACTTAAAATGAAATAAAACATATAAATTCCATTGGAATCATCCACAACTCCTAGATTATCCATACAAGTCATTCATAATATACTTCTTCACGTCCTGGGGAAAAATAAAACATAATAAAGGGGTGAGATCAGATTATTAGTAAGTGTAATTAATATAGCATAAGTATCCATAAACATAAACTCTATTAATGGTAAGAAACTAAAAACACATGCCTTTTAACATATACTTGAGCATAATATGGCAGTAATAAAATTTGAATGAATAATTCCATAATAAAATATAACCATGGATATTATACTAGTCGAATAATCACATGGAATATCACTTACTTGTTTCATAATGAGATAAATGCATTATTATGGATATCTAAAATATACTTTCAAGGCTTAATGCCAAGAATATATCAAGGTTTCATTCCAGAATCTATTATTGTCATGGATGCATACCAAGAATCTATTAAATGGGTAAGGCCTCGACCAAAACCATATCTAGTTTGTCTCAAGAGACCTATCGATGCATAAAGGGGATATATCAGGCCCCGCCCATCCTAGAATAAGTACAATTCATTCCTAATGTGAATAGGTATAAACATAAACAACATATACATTCATATTTAAACTAACATAGGAAATGTATTTAGCTTTCTCTAATCATTAAACATAAACACTAACCATTCGGAGTAATATGGTGAATGGTATCAAGATAGCACATATGTATTCAAAATAATCATAAACCATTCAATAAAATATGGTAGATTATATCATAAAAATTTAAACCCAATTAGACATAATAATCAACAAGATTGTTGAAATAGATGAAAATACACGTAAAATTATCGATTAATTCTTGAGATAAATAATCTTTTACTTTGAAAAGAAGAGTTATTTTGGAAAAATATTTGAATAAAATAATAATTGAATTAATGTAGTATTTTCATAATAAAATGAGTGATTTTATAAAAATAATGGTGGCTAAAAATATAGTATATATTTCATTTGAAAAAAGGTTAGAATTCGAGTAGTTCCTTTGAAATGGGCTTGTTTATCAGGAAATTTTTTTGAAAGATCCTTTTAAAACATGTAACTACCCATAAAATAAAGAAGGATTATATTTGTAACATATATTTATAATATTAGAACATAATTAATTTGGATTAAATAAGAATAATTAATAATTTCATTTAGGTATATAGAGAATAAGAGTAACTCAAAATAAAATGGAGGTACGGGTAGAAAACCTTTACCACTTTGTAATCGAATCATATGACCCAAAATAAATAATCATAAAATGATTTATTAAATACACTAAAAATAAATAGATTAATGAGATGATAAATAAATGGGAATTTTACATACACCACACACATGAAATAGTGTTGATTAAGGAAAATGTCAAAGAAATGAAAGTGGGTTGAGAAAATCCTAACCTTATGTCTGAATGTGTTCTGCACTTGACCTTAAGGTCCGAGAATATGAAATTTAACCAATTATTAATATAATTAATAACCTGTTATAAATTTATATAATTTATTATAATTTTATTAAGTTCATTCATTTCCTTTTGATAAGTTATAAGATTTAATTTCGTCGTTCCAGAGTGTTCATTTCTTTATATTCATGATCGGTTCTCTTGATTATAAGTATGGAAGTCCATTTGGAATGGATATAATTATATATAATTGAATTTATATATTATTAATTAATTTAGTTTAAATGGTTATATATATCATTTGTTTATATGGTATTATTCTGAATCATTAGATAATTCATTTAGTGATAATCATTTATATTTTTACGGTGGTTTTTTATCACAACAAACTAGTTTTGTTCTATTATTTATTATCATGAACAAATGATGGTTACAAAATCATTAAATAAGATATAATACAAATTTTAACATCTGGTTAAACCATAAAAAAAAATTCATGGCCATTCTTGAAATATAAAATGAAGAACGAAGGTTCGTTGTCCACAAAGGTTGTAAATTGGCACCTCCCGGACTACGATTTGGTTTTTAAAATAAAAGGGAGAGAGAGTAAAGATATTTATGATGTATATTCAATTAACATGATATAATTACAGTATATAGATGATACTGGACTTATTATGATCATTTGAACAAAGAAGTAGAGGATATAATAATAAATAAAGAATAAACTTGAAAATAAAATAAAAGGAAAAGGAAGAGGATTTTACCTCTTTGATACTTCTCCATGAGAATCTCCATAAGGGGATGGATTTTGGTATTTTGGAAAGACCAAGATATCTTGAAAGTGGGTATAGGATAAGCAAGAGTTATTGGGTAGAAATTTTACTAGATTAAAGGCTTAGATAAGTGATGAGAAGAGGGAGTCAGGGGTGGTTTATAGTGGAGGAGAGGGGTGATTTTTGAATATTTTATTCATTATTTTATTAATTTGATCAATACAAGAAATAGTGTTTTATTACAATAACAGAAAATAATAAGAAGTGTATTTAAGTTCTAACTAATGGTTTCTTACATCATTCACGATTCATGAAATATTTTATTTATCTTATAAGGTAGTTATACCGTAAATTACCGTATTTTACTATTCACCAAAAATTCAAGTATTTCAGAAAAATCTCAAAATTTTATCTCAACCATTTTTTGATGTGTAGAATAAAAAAATGGACTCCATTTTATCAAAATAATTTCCTAAATATGAAAATTTTAATTTTTAATTAAAATCATCATTTACTCGAAAAATACAGTTTTTCAAAATTAAAACTGATTTTATAACACCCTGAAAAATTATCTAAGGTCTTATTAAATTATCCTAAAATTATAGGAAAATAAAATATTGATTTATGAATATATTATATGAAAATTAATTTTATTTTAAATCAATTTATTAATTATAAATTTTTAATTAAATATTTATTACTCACAAAAATACCAACACTTAATTATTTATTTTTAAAATATTCTATTTCATTCATAAGGTGCATAAATTTTATTCATACTTTCATGTGCCAAGTTACTATTCATAAGGTTCATATTACTATTCATAAGGGTGCATTAATATTCATAAGGGTGAAATTACTATTCATAAGGGTAAGTTACTATTCACCAAAAATTAAGTTGATCCTATCAGACTCTAAATATCTTACTGAATGCAATTGTGTATGTATGTTTTTCAAAAATCAATTCACATAGGTGGAAAAAGTAAGTTTCATGCATAGGTTATAACCATCTTGCTTAGATAATTATAATAACAATTTTTTGTTTCATAGAGACTCAGTGTTGGGTGCATCACATTTTCTATTAAATTTATTTTCAAATCTTTGGGGTGTTACATGTAATTACCTAGAATGATTACACATCATTGATGCGGAGCATGTACAAGAAGGTAAAAACAAAAGTAAATAGATTTAAATGTATTTAATTTTATGTTTTCTGGATAAGTTAGGGTCTTGAATGTATTTTATGGATCTAAATTAAAGTCAATTAATGTTATAAAAATTTATATTCTAATTCCATTATTTTTATTACAATGTCTAAAGTCAAATTTTGGTGAATGGTGGAAAAAATACATTTTTTATGAACAGGTTGATGGGAATTCCCTCTTAATTGAAAATAAAGAAGATAACCCTTTTGAAAACTGGGTAAAGAGGGAACCTTTTACCTGGAAAATAGGCACAAAATCCTTAATGAAACATGACCCATAGGTCTAAATATGGTCCAGAATGTCCAAAGGGAAGCATAAGTGTAACACCCCAATATTTTAAAAGAGTAGCATCCTATTAAATAGTGTATATAACATGAAACACCAATATTATAAGAAAAATTCATACACAAAAAATTAAAATATATTTATTTTTAATTAAAATCAATCACTACAATAGTTTTTGATGCATGCAGCATTGAGTTTAAACAAAACACGATAATCCATTAAAATATTATTATTTAAACATGCCCAATATAACCTATCCATTAAGATCAATGGTATGAATATTTTTAACTAAATTATTAAAATTATATTTTTTAAAATAAGTAAAAAATAAATTCAATGAATATATATTTATTATAAATAAAATAAGAATCATTTTAAAGTAAAAGAAGTGTTTTCTGAAAAAGCTGTATTTTTTAATGAAAACGGTTTCATCACTTCTTGCATACTTATGAAAATTTTGATTTTTTACACTTATAGAAAATTTTTATAACCAAATTAAAATAATTTTTGAAAACATAATATCAAAATTATATTAGGGTAAATTTTGGGGATTTTTCTAAAAAGTTTCATTTTTCGATGAATAGTGAAAATTCTAATTTTACTAAGAACTTATTTTTCATATAAATTATTTAAAAACTTAAATTATATTTCAAATTGGTTTTAGATTAAAGTAGTTTAATTATATTATAATAAATATAAATTAGTATATTGGAATCAATTTCATATTTAATTTAGATATTAAAACCTTCTATACTTATGAAAAGATTCTCTTTGGAAACCTGCTTTTTCATCACGTCAGGGGGTATAATTTTAAATTGAATTCTTCCACTTATTTGAATTTAATTGGTAAAAATTTATTAAATATTTTAAATTATAATAATTTATATAATATAATAATGTGAACTTAATTTTCACCAAAATAAATAGTGAAAATAGTAAAAATTAATTACCACGGTTAAGGTTAAAATAGGTTTATCATGGGGTTAAACTAAGAAGATAAGGGTTTAAATAAACTAATAACATGTAAAAATATTATTATCTATCCATATTTCCACATTATATTATCCCAAATTCAAACCAATATTTATTTGGAATCTTTTTTGTAATATCCCGGCCCAGCTTACCCTCAAAACTGTAGCCAGACCTATCACCACAGGACCTCAACTGTGCCTCCCCATATACCAAAGGCTTCCGACTAGCAGTGAGGGTCTTAGGAGGTGATAGTGGAAATACTATACCCTCTTATCATAGTTTTGAAATGGTATATGATATTAAATAACAATCAATAACAGAAGCAGTAATACATAATTCAGAAAGCAGCGGAAGACAGATTTCATATAACAGATAAATGCATGACATGTTATTGATAAATATTTGAAAGTAGTAAACAATACATCATGATTTACATATCAATAAAGAAATAAATAATCTATGACTCAAGCCTTGAGGAAGATATCCTCGAGCATTTTGAGCTTTCGCTCGGTCCTCTTCTCCTATATCCCAAGTATATGAAAACAAAACAATCCTGTGACCAAATAGAATCTACTCAGGTATCCCAGTACAATGGCGGCATGAGTAGGGTGTGAGATATAAATATCAATACATCGGGACCACCAATGTCTACCCAAAATCCATAAAATCAATAAATAATTTAAATAACGTGAAAGAGTTCATAAATAAAGTGACCAGTATAATGTTATTATATACCCAAGTACATGCTTCAGCCCTCAGCTGGTGTATGAACCTTCATTATACACTTGTATTGCATACAAAATAGCCATCACACATTCATTTTCATTTATCAATTATTTAAGCATCGTTAAATTATATAAGTCTCGAGATCCTCCCAAAACCCGGAATCCCCCATATAAGTCACTCACAACATATGTATTTAAAGACCATCTAAGAAATCAGAGTAAAGACTGAATCCAAGCTTGTTATTTGGCTTGGATAACACATCATAAGATGATCGATTTAATCTTCTTTATACTATGTCAGATCCTATCCACTAAAAAATAGTAATTCACCCAAACAATACCAAAATCTGAGCTCATCCACTAAAAATAGTGATTCTCGCCTGGGTTTGTCCACTAAGCAGTGAATCACCCAATTCATTAACAAGTCTGAACCCTTTTCATATTCAATTCCTAAATCATTACATCAAATCATCTTTCATTAACCATTTAATTCAAATCATGTATGAACAATTATACCCACATTCCAATGTCAATTAATGGTTGTAGATTGTCATGTCTAGCACCCTCATGAGTATTTGGAGCATCAGTCCTTGTCTCACAACCCATGGGTATTTGGATCATTAGCCCATGTCATATAAAAGAGAATTTTCATGCATTTTGGGCATAGAATGCCATTTCTATCACCTCTTGATTATTTGGAGCATCAGTCCCTATCTCACAACCAATTTATCAATCATATATATATATATATATATATACATATATATATACATATATATATAAACATATATATATATATATATCATGGGTGTACAATTTCATGTCCAACACCCCATGAGAATTTTGATCATTAGTCCCTATCTCACAACCCATTCATCAAACATACATATAAATATTTATAATTGGTGTATAATGCCAGGTCTAACACCCCAAAGCCATCCATTAATTAATTCATATATTAATTAATCAAATCTATTAATTAATTAAAAAACTAATTAACAACATAAATATCCCGTAAAATAATTCTACAATTAATTAACCATTAAACATATCAATAGTTAATAATTAATTCACAATTAATTAATCTTAACCAAAAGAAATTCAAATATATAATAAACTCAACATTTAATTATCCCAAATCCTTAACGAACAACATGATAATTAATTCACCAATCAATTATCCTTATTCCCTTACTAATCTAATCTATTTGTTAAATATACCAAAACTATTAGTTAACACAACAATTAACTAAGTACACATTACCATTAATTAATCAATCAATTAATTAATCTACAAAACAAATCACATCCCATAATTAATTTTCCAAAATTAGTTATCTCATTCTAAATCTCAAATCTCCATAATTAATTTATCATATCATTTCCATTTAATTAATTCACAATTAATTAACTTGGTTCGAGAAGGTCAACATCCCTAAATTAATTCAATAATAAATTAAAACTATTCAAGGACCTCATCATCCCATGATTAATTCAATAATTAAATATTCATTTCATGGAATCAACCCATCATATATCAGTACTAATAGAAAGATATATAGAAAACTCAAACCCCAAGAAAACATGATATTACACTACCACTACTTTTTGGTTTGAAATATGTGCACCTCAATTGAGGGGTTTTATTACAAAAACATGATATTACTTATCAAAAAAATCACTTATGACATTTATTATTTTAAATCATTAAACATGATAAATTCACATTAAGAGTCATTCAATATAAATACATCACTGCATGGATTTAATTTCTAATAAAAGTGTAGTAATAAATTTATTAATGTATTTATTAAATTTAGGACTTTGAAAGGGATCCTACCTCTGGGTGGAACCAGATTAAATATTCATCACTTCGATATATGTTGACAACCCATCCACAACTGGTTAGTAGTCGCACGCGTGCACACTTTCATATGTGTTTGTGTGTGTGTTTTCATTGTCTACACTAATCAAAAAATTCAATATAATAAACAGGTACCCATAATCAATGCATAAATGACCAATTCACCTCTAACTACGTACCAAGAACTCATATACAATATCAAACCCTTAATTGAAAGATTTAAAACACAAAAACGGTGTATAAGACTTACCTAAAACAATGGCGGTGAAACAATATGAGTTCATCCACCTCTCCCTTGGTGTTGGATTCCATATTATGGAACAAAGGACCCCAAAACACAATTTTCACTTCTTAATGAAGGAATAACATCAAAATAGGGTTTCTCCATCAAACCCTAAAATCGATCAATCCAAAAATGGTATTGAAAACATGAAGAAACTTCAAAGAGATAAAGGAGAGTATGAGTGAAGATCATACCTCATATAGTCGAACCAAAACAAGGATGAAAATGGGAGTAGGAATCCACATTAGGATGGACCATGCACCATGGTTGGTGCGTGCTACCTCCAGGGGGTCGTTCGGGGGGTTGCGTGCTACTAGAGTACTGCTCGGGGTGTCACGCACTACTACAGGTCATGCCGCAATGTGGAAGTTTGGCCGAGGGAGGGAGATCTAGCTAGGGGGAGTCCATTCGTGGAGAGGATAGGCTGGAGTGGTGGGTTTTCGAGAGAAGGGGGATGCGAACCTCCCTATGCATCGCGCCTCAAAGGGGGTGAAGAAGGGTCACTTCCCACCCTTCTTTTCTACCCTATTACTACTAATAAATGAAAAAGAAATTATTATTAATAAATAAAACATTAATAATAAAAGTTATATTAATGAACATAATAATAATAGTATCATTAATATTATTATTATTAAAACATTTTCTTTAAAAAATTCCCAATTAAAATCATTAAAACATTTCCTTGATTAAATCCAAAACCCCCAATTTAATTACCATTATTATTATTATTATTATTATTATTATGGAAACCATAATTAATAATAATTATAACATTCATAAAACTAAAATATCAATATTCACATTATTATTATTATTCAAACCTTTGATAAACCCAACACCTCCATGTTAAAAAAATGCTTCTTCATAAATTCCTTATTTAATTAAGTGTTTCTTTGAGATACCCAAAATCCACATTAATTTCACATAAATCTTACACCCATTAATCATGAAATTAAAATATTTTAACATCCAAATAATTTATTACATGATAATAATAATAATAATAATATTATTATTATTATTATTATTAACACATTCTTCAATTTAAAAAAATATCCCATTAAGTATTATTTAACTTAAATAAATAAAATATTAAACTAGGTAAGATGCACAGGTTGGACTGCAACTGTGCACAGCCTATGAAAATCCATTAAAGTTAACCTTTCTGGATCCCGTGCTCTTGAGACTTATCGGGACACCCGTGAAATTATCGGGTATTCACCTAAGTCCAAAAATGACACTTTCAAGTGTTCCAACACTTGTAATTAAGTTCTAGAGATTAGTTTAAAACCAAAACATTGATAAAAGGAATTTTTTTTTAAAAACTTCGTACTTAAACCCGGTTCAAAACACTAGACTTTACAATTTACCCACCTTAAAAACTTCTTGTCCCTGATAATCCATCAGAAACTATTACAACATCTATTGAGCTACCAAGGTCAAGAATATTTTTCATTTGAATAACCATATTACATTTTTAAATGCCAAACTGAATTTTAACTAAAACATAAGTCCAGCCTCTTAATTATTTAAAACTTGAGCCGAAGCTTATTTTACCATTTAAACACTAAAACAGAGCTTACATATGAGATCATTACAAGGATCTCATTGAAGAAAATTTTTGGATCTCGATCGGCCAATAGAAACAAGTTGCACATGATTTCTTGGAAAGGCATTACGATCACAAAACCCACACTCACCCTTAAACTAGCGACGTACCTTTTAAAATTATTACATCAGCAATCGCATGTACACTGAAGTCCTTACCCAGCCTCTAGAGGCATTCCCAAGTCAAGACATAGCAATTCTATTTAAAAAAAAACTAATGTTCCCCAACATGAATGAAGGAATAGCCCAAATAAACCACACATCCTGCATACAACCCAAATTACAACCACTCATCAATCCCAACAACATTTAAAACTATAGCGTCGCATAAGACTGATGCTATCTTAGTGTCTCCTATGACGAGGTTAAGATAGGGGACATGCTCATCTAATTTATAAGATCACACTAAGAGAAAACTAAGGTCACTAAAAATATCAGTCAAACTACTATCGGATGACTCTATTCAAGAATCTCAGCATCACCTGCTGACACATTTACTGAAATCGATGCCACACTACCCACCTTAGTATTTTCCATGATGTCAAAATAAAAGATCATACACTCACTAGCATTCTATTTTATGACACCTTAATGCATTCATGTGACGTTCCTTGAACCATGATCACCACTTCAAAAATTGATCATAAAAGTTGTAACTTAAACCTATCGGCATGTCAAAACACTCGAGTCCCAAAAATTCATCCCGGCTAGTGGGACGAACTTACCTTAATGCCCAAAACATTCTAAGAGTACAGCCTACCACCCTTAGGAAACATAAACGTCGACCCTCACTCTTGGTCATGAGAAATTGAAAACACGAGGTTCAAAATTACCTTTTTCATTTTAGCCATTTTAATTAATTCACTTCAACCTTTTAACATTTGAATGAATTTCAACAGACACACAAGTACTTTTTCATAACAAGTCACTTGGTTTTCAAAGAAATAACCTATAGAAAAATAGGCATGCTATCACAAACATCCTCTTTAATCATTTAACATTCAGTGTTATTAAAAAATAGACAGAAAATTTATCATCTAAATTCATTTTACCGAAAAGGATGCCACTAAAGGTCTCATTTATTAAATCTAAGTTATTCAAAAAGTAACCCCACAAATGGTCATTATAATAAAAACTCAGAAGTTTTATATTCATAAACATTTTCAAACATACTATGGTTATATGGTTCAGTCACGAGGGTGAACATCTACCAATCAATAAGGCGCCCATACACCTTATCACTGACATTTGGATTCCATTTATCAAAATCAATATTTATTTAACATTTTAACTTTATCATCCCTTTTTACACCTCAAAACATATTTAGCATGTTATCACAAGTAGTAACACAACAACATGATATAACATAAAAGCATGTAAAATTATAAAACAAGCTAATCCCAAAGGCATCATGACATATAAACACCCAAGCAGGTTAAACCAGTCACTGAAACATGCTATCAAAAAATGGCATGCTAAATAAGTTCAAGGCATGGCACATATTCAAGGTACACAATCCATATTAGCAGGCATGCTACTAATGCAACAACATGGAATAGAATTTATGCATCGCATTTGAATCTCTATGTGCCTAAGATGATGTATGTATGAAACTTTCTTACTTTATCAGGACCAGACAATTGTTTTTTCAAAATTCTCAAAATGAATAAGCAGCGGAAAATACACCAGTCACTCAAGGTGAAATCATATCAATTGTAACCTCAAATACAACAAACATCAATTCATATCCCTGGACACTTGGCCATTTCCCATACATAGGGTGATCAATCATAATAATAGCTATTAACCTAAGTACTGACACATTCATAGTATCATATCTACCAACTCTAAAATAGTAAGACAAAGGAGAAATAAAGAACAACTTGAACATCCATTGATACCACTTTGTAATGTCCAGGCCCGGCTTACCCTCAAACCAGTAGCTGGACTTGTTACCACAAGACCTCAAGAGAGCCTTCCCATATGCCAGAGGATGCCGACTTGCAGCAAGGGTCTTAGGAGGTGATAGTGGAAAGACTATACCCTCTTATCAGAGTTTAATAGTGTTATATCAGAGTAAAAAAAATTAATAGTAGAAGCAATAATACATAATTGAAAAATCAGTGGAAGATAGATTTCATATAATAGATGAATGCATGACATGTTATTGATATATATTTGAACGTAGTAAATAATACATCATGCTTTATATATAAATAAATAAATAAATAATCTATGACTCAAGCCTTTAGGGCGATCTCCTCGAGCATACCGAGCTTCCGCTCAGTCCTCTTCTCTTATCTCCCAAGTATATGAAAACATCACAATCCTGAAACCAAAATGGAATCTACTCGGATAACTCAGTACAATGGCGGGCCTAGTAAGGTGTGAGATATAAATATCTATAGTCTGGGACCACCGGTTTCTACCCAAAATCCATAAAATCAATAAATAATATAAATTGTGTGAAACCATTCATAAATAAAGTAAACAGTACAATGTAACTATATACCCATGTACCTGCTTCATCCCTCAGCTGGTGTCTAAACCTGCATTATACATTTTTCATGCATACACAACAGTCATCACACATTCATTTTAATTTATCAATTATTAAAGCCTCGTTAAATTATATAAGTCTCAAGATCCGGCCAAAACCCAACATCCCTCGTATAAGTCACTCACAATAGATGTCTCTAAAGACCATCTAAGCAATCAAAGTAAAGACCGAAACCAAGATTGTGATTTGGCTTGGATAACATGTCATAAGATATTCAATTTAATCTTTCATATGTAATGTCTGATCCCATCCACTAAAAAATAGTGATTCACACAACCAATACCAAAATCCCAACTCGTCCACTAAAAATAGTGATTCTCTCCTGGTTTCATCCACTAAATAGTGATTCACCCAATTCATTAACAAGTCTGAACCCCTTTCATATTTAATTCACAAATAGTTACATCAAATCGTCTTTCAATAACCATTTAGTTAAAATAATGTACAACCAATTGGACCCATAGTCCAATGTGAATTAATGGGTGTAGATCAACATGTCTAGCACCCTCGTGAGTATTTCGAGTATCAGTCCTTGTCTCGCAACCCATGGGTATTTGGAGAATCAGTACATGTCACATAAAAGATAATTTTCATGCATGCTGGGTTTAGAACACCATGTCTAGCATCCCGGGAGTATTTGGAGCATCATTCCTTATCTCATAACCCATTTATAAATCATACATATATATATATATATCATGGGTGTAGAATGTCATGTCCAGTACCCCATGAGTATTTGGAGCATTAGTTGTTATCTCACAACACATTCATCAAACATACATGTAAATATTTATCATTGTTATAGAACTCCATGTCTAACACCCCAAAACCATACATTAATAATTCATAAATTAATTAATCAAATACCTTGATTAATTTAACAACTAATTAAAAAAATAAATCTCCCTTCAAATAATTCTACAATTAATTAACCATTTAACATCTCAATAGTTAATAATTAATTAACAATTAATTATTCCTAACCACAAGCAAGTCAACTAGATAATTAACTCAACATTTAATTATCCCAAATCATTAACCGAAAACATGATAGTTAATTCACTAATAAATTATCCATATTCCCTTACTAATCCAATTTGTTAGTTAAATATACCAAATATATTAGTTAACTCAATAATTAACTAAGTACACATTACCATTAATTAATCCATCAATTAATTAATATGAAAAATAAATCATATACCATAATTAATTTTCTATAATAAATTTTCCCATTCTAAATTTCAACTCTCCATAATTAATTCATCACGTCATTTCCATTTAATTAATTCACAATTAATTAAATTGGTTTTAAAATGTCAAAATCAATAAATTAATTCAATAATTTATTAACACTATTCAAGAACCTCATCATCCAATGATTAATTCAACAATCAAATATTCATTTTGTGGCATCAACCCTTTATATAACAGTACTAACAAAAAGATATATGGAAAACTCAAGCCACAAGAAAACATGATATAACATTACCACTACTTTTTGGTTTGAAGGCATCACACCTCAATTGAGGGGTTTTATTACAAAAATATGCTATTAAATATCACACAAATAACTTATGACATTAATCATTTTAAATCATTAAACATGCTAAATTCACACTAAGAGGAATTTAATATAAATAATTCACTACATGGATTTAATTTCTAATAAAAGTTTTTAAGCAATTTATTAATTAATTTATAAAATTTATGAATTGGAAAGGGACCCTACCTCGGGGTGGAACTAGATTAAATATTCAGCACTTTGATATACGTCGACAACCAATCCACAACTGGTTAGCAGTCGCACGCATGCACACCTTCATGTGTGTGTGTGTGCGCGCGCACATGCACATTGTCTTCACTAATCAACAAAATTCAATATAATAAACAAGTACCCAAAATAAATGCAAAAATGCCCAACACACCTCTAACTGGGTACCAGGAACTCATATACAATATCAAACCCTTAATTGAAAGATTCGAAACCCAATAATGGTGTATATGAATTACATGAAACAATAGTGGTGAAACAATTCAAGTTCATCCACCTCACACTTGGTGGCGGATGCTGGATTATGGAACAAAGCACCCAAAAACACCATTTTCACACCTTAATTAAGGAAGAACATCAAAACAGGGTATTTCCGTCAAACCCTAAAATCATCCAATCCAAAACGGGTACTAAAAACATGAAGAAACTCCAAACCGATGAAGAACAGTATGAGAGAAGATCATACCTCATCGAATCAGACCAAAAAGAAGAAGAAAATGGGAGGAGAAAGCCATGGAAGGATAGACCATACACCATGGGTGGTGCGTACTACTACGGGAGGGGGTCATCTGGGGGTTGCGTGCTGCTAGAGTACTACCCAGGGTGTGACGCTCTACTGAGGGTTGTGTCGTGGTGTGGAGGTTCAGCCGAGGGAGGAAGATTCATCCATGGGGATTCCATCTATGGATAGAAGAGGCTAGAGTGATGGGTTTTTGGGAGAAGGGGGTTGTGCACCTCCCTGTGCGTCGCGCCTCAAAGGGGGTGAAGGAGGGTCACGCCCCTCCCTTATTTTCTACCCTATTACTACTAATAAATGAAAAATAAATTATTATCAATAAATAAAAAATTAATAATAATAGTTATAATAATGAACATAATAATAATATTATCGTTAATATTATTATTATTAAAACTATTTCTTTAAAAACTTCCCAATTAATATAAGTAAATCGTTTCTTTGATTAAATAAAAAACCCCCAATTTAATTACCATTATTATTATTATTATATTAATAATAAAAACCATAATTAATAATAATTATAACATTCATAAAACTAAAATAACAATATTCTCATTATTATTATTTTTTAAACCTTTGATAAACCTAACACCTCCATGTTAAAAAAATGCTTCTTCATAAATTCCTTATTTAATTAATAATTTCTTTGAGGTACCCAAAAGCCAAATTAATTTCACATAAATGTTACACCTCATTAATCATGAAATTAAAATCTTTTAACATCCAAATAATGTATGACACCATAATAATAATAATAACATTATTATTAATATTTTATTCTATTTAAAGACAAATCTCCCATTTGATATTATTTAATTAAAATAAAAAATATATTAAAAAGGGTAAGATGCACGGGTTGGCCTACAACCGTGCATAGCCCGTGAAGATCCATTAAAGTAGAATTTTCTGGATCTGGTGCTCCCAATACTTATCGAGACACCCATGAAAATTATCGGGTATTCTCCTAAGTCCAAAAATTAAATCTTTAAGAGTTCCAACAGTCAGAATTAAGTTCCAGATACCAATTTAAAAATTGACCCCTCGATAAATGGAAAAAAATTAAAAACCTTTGTAAATAAACCTTGTTCAATAACATGGTACTTTACACTTTTTTGTGTCAATTAATTTATCATTTTGGATTATTTTGGGAAATTTACAAGTAATTTCAAAGAGGGTTCCATTTCCCCACTTATAAAAGGGAACTCGCCCCCCCCCCCCACCACCACTTATTAACACCCATAAATCCCTTTGGTTTAACCAATCCATGAAAAAATGTCACCCCAAAATCCTTGGATACATTATAGAGATTCTTTTTATCCCAAAATACCAACCCTAGGGTTTTTAAGCAAAAATAAAGAAGAGGATTCTTTAAGAGAAGGTAATTATTTTAACAGAGCTCTTTTAATTTATTTCTTATTTTACACATTAAATTATGTGTTAACAATTAAAATATAATAAAACAAGTATTTACCACACACTGATATGTCATTATGTTTATGGAATAATATTTATCCATATCCTCTTCCATAAAATGGGAAATGAAATCATCGATCATGTGTATTGTGAACTACCACCTCACAAAATGATGTAGTTTTTTTTCCATCACCACATTTCAAGGATGGATATAATGATAGATTTAAAAAATTTATATTATATTTATGAAATTATTCTAATTTTTTAATTTTAATATCACATATACCATATTATTTTCTATTCCATTTAAAATATGATAATGTCGCCCGTGTGTATGGAGGACTACCACCTCGTGAAGCGATGAGATTTTTTTTTCACTCATTCTTTACATGGAATTTAATAAGTATAAATTTAATGAATATATATGATATATATTACATGATATAAATTATATAAAATTAATATATTATACATTTCCTTACCCTTTCACCTACTAAGGGAACGATATCATCGTTCATGCGTACGTACGACCTACCATCTCCACGAAGCAATGCAACTCATTTTCCATGAACATAATTCAATAATGGTTATAATGATGTATATTAGGAGTAAATATGACATTTATAAAATTATTATATTTCTCTATATGATTAATCTATATTCTATGTACAAGAAATGGAACTTTCATGACAAAACACGCATGAGAAAATAAGGAAATTAACACCTAGAATAATAAAAATAATGAAATGTTATTAACAGATGGGTGGTAAATGTCATAATAGGAATATATATGGTATTATTTATATAAATTTTGTTTTTTAATAGATTTATTATATACATATAATTATTATAAATGAGATTCAGACACATATGAAGAAATTTGAACCTCGGGTAAGGGTTTCTCATCTCACTTCTACTACCATGAGACATTCATCATATTCACCACTTATTTATTTTGTGTAGTTTATATACTACCCCTTTTGTATGTTATATCATGATTAATTTATCTATGTTTTATTTAAAGTTTCATTTAAATTTATTTCTTTCATGTGGATTACAATTCAAAATTTACAAAAGTGGTAAAGTTTTATTTCACAATCTCATCATTATTTAGGATTGTTAATGTTTAAGTCTCCCATGGGGAAATTATTTAATAAATTTCTCTCAAAATAAATATATTTTGTTATCCTACAGTTATTTATGAACCTTTTAAATAATATTAACAATTTTATACACTTTGTTACTTAAAATTATTGAGAATTTGTTTTTAAGAAAATCTGACTTTATTTCTCTCTTCGATAGGAAATCTTTTTTCATCAAAACACATGTTTTCTAAAAAGGTTTTAAAAAAATGGACATTAAAATTTATTTATTAAAGACATTTTTATACATTTTTACTTTTTAAAAAATGTTTTGAAAGGGATCTTGGTATCATTTTCAAAATAATTCTCATTTGGATTTTACCAAATATTTAAAAGGAATCATTGTTTTAATATGTATATATTGAATATAATTTTCTACCGTCATGACCAATAAACTTTTTTGAAACTTATTTTTATAATATTTCAATTTTATTTTCAAAAAAAATGGTGAACTTTTTTTAAGTGATTTTCAAAATGCAAGGTTTAATTTCCTCAAAAATGTTTCTTAAGGATATTTTATGGTATTTCTATTTATCAAATACATCAAAACTTAATTTTACTTATGATCTAATAGGGATATGTTATATTGATATCATCATTATTATTTGTTTGGATGTTTTATGATTAGTTTTATAGGGGATCTACAAGTTTTATAGAATTCATATTACTCTAGATGGTTTATGATTATGTTTATTGATTGGGGTAATTGTTAACATTTCATATGATAGTTTTTTTATATGAATGTTTATATTGACTCTATTTTACCCCTTTTATATAATTAATTCATTTTAATTAGTAAGTAATTAGTGGGGACCAATATAGCCACTTGATGAATCGGTAGGTCTCACAAAACAAACTAGATAGGGTTTTGGCTGAGGCCTTACCAATTTATTTAGATGTCTAGTAATAAGAACTCAATGGTATATTTTAGATTTCTAACATTATGAATTCCATCATTAAGAATTTTTTTTATTCCATGTGATTATTCAATTAGTTAGGATATACATGGTTAAGTTTAAATTTCATGTGATTATTTATATGGAATTATTTGTTCATCTTTTATTCCTACCATTTTATGCTCAAATTATTGATTAAATAACATGTGTTTCAATTATTTACCTTGTCATATTCATTAGCACATATTTATTCATAGCTTTCACTATAATCTTACCCTTAATGAGCATCCGATCTCACCCCTTTATTATGTTTTATTTTCCCCAAGATACCAAGAAGTGTTTTATGATTGATATTAAAAGACATTCCAAGGGAAATAACGGTGTTATCAATGAAAATAATTTGTGTATTTTATGTTTTAAAATGTAATATGAATTCAATTATGTATCTAGTTTACCAAGACTACTAAACTATTTGATCCTTTTGGATGTGATTACCTGTATCTAGTTCCAATGTAATAAATAAACCACCCGATCCGAGATAATGGGTTTGGGATTACTACATTTTGTAGGAAATGAAGTTTAGAAGAAACCTTGGGTACTAGATTTTGGAAAAAATAAATTAGGGAACTCAATCTTATAATATAAATTGAGGATAATTATATAATAACATCCTAAAGTTTTGGTAAGGTAGAGATTATATGGTTGACTTAGTAATACATACCTGTCCGGATACTAAAAGTGGTAATGGTGATGGAATAGATGTACTTAGGGGTAATAACTCTGAAAAGGGTGCATTGGGCTTGACCTAATTATCACTTAGTTCACAACAACAGAACTTACTGCACACCTAGTTTGACAATCTTGGGGTATATGATTAGTATAATTCACATTTTCTTTAAAAACCATTATGGAGGATTTTAAAATAAAGATATACCTAAAGAAACTATGTTTATTACTATGATATTATCTATGCATAAATTTTTTAATTTATGTTAATTTTTTAACTAGTTTTGGGATTATACATTATGTTTCATAATGTTATGATCTAATCTATTGTCTACAATTATTTAGAAATGGTTCCTAATAGAATGAATGAGAACTGTACCTATGCATGTACCCCATTTAGGGATTCCCCCATTGGGTAAGATAATGAAGCTAGAGATGGGGATGGAGCTAGAATTGATCAAATTATAACCATATTGGGGAAGTTTTTTAAGTTTATGAATAATAACCTTTACCATATAGATTAGTTTTGACTCCTTCTAAATGAGAATCAAAAAATCACAAAGGAAAGAATACCTAGATATGGAAATTCCCTTACCCACCAGAGAAAATGAACCAAGACTCATAGATCACATGATCCTCTAAGGTGATCATGATCGCATGACCATTTCAAGGTCACATGAAGATTACATTCGCAGCATATAACCTACTATGTGTCCCATGGAGCCCCTTCAATAGACCTTCCTTCTCTCATTATTTCTCTCCAGATAGCTAATGTCTACATGGTGAAAACCGAATGAGTTCCCCCCAAGCCGCTTGGTTTTTCATTGGAAAGTTCCTCACAAACCATCTAAAATTCCCCCCAAGAATTACAGGGAATAATATCCAAAGGAAGATACCCCCATTGGTTTTTAATCTCATGCTCTATATCATCATTTGAAAGAATAAATTTCCTTGATGGTATCCAAGTAAATTAACATAACCCCCAAACCATTGTAAAATAAGAAAAAGGAGATAAATGGGACGAGGTGAGAGGTACTTCCAGTCGTTGAAGGACATACGGTGCACCCCCGGTGATCTGCAAGATGTCATGAGACCTCGATGACATGTCCTCCTCATCTCGTGAAAGGCCTTTGGATTATCATCCATGCTATATAAGAAGTCCTCATGTATGAGCAAGAAATTATGCACTTTCCCCTCTGGTTCTCTAAGGACAAACAGATAGATTTGTCCATGAAATGATCATACACCCCCATATGGCCCATATTGGTTACACGATGCATCACCAAAAAATATAGTAATTGTACCTTGCATTACTTATGAAATCTCACATGAACTGCAACCTTTTTCATATAAAACAAGGTAAATAAAAGAGGGGGGATTCGAAAGGTACTCACGGTTGCTGAAAGACATGTGACACGCTAAGGAATTTCATGGCGTGGTCCCGTGAGAGCCCTAGACAAGCCATCCTTGTTTCTTGGAAAGTCCCACACAAGTCATCAATCATATCATGAACACCTTTCAACTGGAACCATGTATATCATGAATGTCCTTGGTCATGTCCATAGGACAAGATGAAAAGTCTATTGACATTCCTTCATGATCAAATAAGTCTTCATTAATTGGCAATAATCTAATAAAGGAATCATTGGAGGAAGAGACTTTCGACCACAGAAAATCAGGTGACACACTCAGAACGACCCATGGAAAAGACTAGAAAAATCCTATGGAGCCATCCCACTTCAACGATTCAAGTCTAGATCCATGCTAGATATGCCGCACAAATTGTTGAACAATCAGGGTGGAAATGGCTATAAATTCCCCACCCTAACATGAAAAATGTACCAACTAATATGTGAAGGAAAATCTTGAGTGTAAAAGTTCCAAGCATCGAAGAGGACTTATTGGAGAAACCAGTCACACAAATGACCAGCCTTGTGTCAAGTAATATTCTGGTGGGAAGCTAGAGTATTCATACAACAGGCATAAGTCACTTTTCATGATCATTCATAGATCATGTAAAGGATCTATGGTAGGCTATGCGAAGAAAATCCCACTGGCCCACTAGATCACATGAGACTTAAAATAAATTGATACTAAACAAACTTAAGGCATCCTCAATAGAAAATATAGAACCAAGATCAAAGGTGGAAGACTTGAATGAAAGACAAGCTCGATGGCCTTCATGCGCTTCGTGTGAGTCATGCAAGGACATGCGACAGCACGAGGATAAATCGCCTAGATCTCATGACATTCCTTCAGCATGTTATTTTGGACACACAAAATTCTTCTGACATGTCAAATAAAGTCACACATCCCCTCTCGGCCCACCATCTTAGTCTAGAGAAACCTCCTGGGTCTATCAGCCAAGACTTGAAACGTCCTTTAGATACATCGTATGACTCATATAACAGCATTCTCTCATATCATTCAAGTCTCACCATTGCATCTGGGCATGACAACCAAACTCTCATGACACCCTCTGGATAAGCCAGCTGAGACCTGCGACACCCTCCAGACATGATGATCTGGTCTCACGATGATCTCCTGGTATGTTATCCAAGACATGCAACACCCTTTGGACCATGTCATACTAACTCTTATGAAACCCCTCATATGTTTCAAGATAGGTCATGTGATATCTCCCAGGACAATCCAACTAGGTCATTTGACATCCCCTGGACAAGTCAACAAGGTCATGTGATACCCTCTAGAAAAGTAGGCCAAGCCACAAGGGCATCACATGATTTGGTATCTCAATCCATCCTCTGTGTGTAATCCCCAAAAACAAGGGTTTCTTTAGTGTGTAAGCCCCAATATAAATTAAACTATAATGAATCTGATTCTGGCCATATTCAGGATACGTAAGCCACCTATTCAAGGTATGAGTTCTATATTGATCATCCATGGTGATCCCAGTATCTAATTCCCTTATCCAAAGAAATGAAATTGATCACTTTCTAACCCTTGTTTCTCAAAAAGAGCATATCTCATGTGATCATAGGTAGTTTCAGTTATCATGGAATCTTTATTATACACCCCAGTGTTACAAGGGAAACCTCAGTGTGTAAAATCCAACTATCAGAATCATATAGTATATCCCTAACCAATAGGGAATCCATCTTGGTATGAGTCCCTCTCATTTCTGAGACCTTTAGCATGGTCATAATTTCTCTGAGTGTGACCATCCACCTTATCCTATCAGTAGGTTAAGGGATTAATGAACTGTGAGAACTCTGATTCCTTCCATAACTAGGATATATAGGATTCCTTTCCAAGGCCTGATCTCTATACCAAAAATCACAAGGAATTTCTTAGAATACAAGTCCCATATATATATTCCATGAGATTGATCATCTATTCCCCCTTGTTTCTGACATCGAGTATAGCTCACGTGGTCTTAGGTAGATCCAATGAAAATCCCATTAGACATCATGAATCTCCACTCACTTTGGAAATCCTAGTATGTGAGCCCCAATGAGAGGTATGGTATGAACACCCATCATATAAGGGTATATAATTTGGGGCCAGTACTAAGGGAATAATTGAACTATAATGAATCTGATTCCTAAAATAACCAGGATTCATAGGACATCTCTCTGAGACCCTACATCACACATCTGGTGTCTCTGTGCCTGTACATATATCCTCTCATATGATTCTAAACTATATGGGATTAATGAACTACATGGTTTTTGATTCCTGTAATAACCCAAATATATAGGACACCTCATAATGGCTCAATCCCATCCTCAGAATATTAATCACCTCCTCATGTGGTAGTACATTCCAGAGCATTTGGTCATATGGCTTCAGCACATAAAGTGGTTATTATCCATTGATGGGATGGATACAGAACCTTGGATACATGCAGATGGATTCACAAATGAGACCACACTCCCCTAATTTCATCAATGAGACTCCCTTTCTTTGTTTAACAAGATAACTAACTAATGAATAATTTGTTCATGGTAACCAGTCTCATATTAGGATTAGTAAGAGATACATGACCATATCTTAAATATATAAGAGAGTCCCAGAGTAGGAAACCATCCCCCCCCCCAAAGGTGTGATGAGGCTAACCACTCATCCTCTCGACCAATGTGATTCCCCAAGAGTCATTGGGATTGAAAACCCAGATAACATCCAACCTTTGTAAAGCGGGTATGTACCTAGCTATGAATGGGGGAGCTATTGGGAGTTTCATAGAAAAGTGGAAATGGTATCCCAACAATAGAAACCCATTCCACACCTTGAAAACCTGAAGAGATAAAAATGGTGAACCCGGCATGAATCTCTCCAATGAAAAATTGATCGATTATTGTCCATTGGGACATTTAATTTTACCCTATATGCAAACAAAATGGTGAACCCAACAAGAAACTCTCCAATGACAAAATTATCAGTTATTATCCATCAAGAAATTTCATTTTCCCCTATATGCAAACAAAATGATGAAATTCATGGGAATCTCAGTAATAAAAAAATAATTGGGTTATAATGAATCAGACCACTTTATTTTGTAAACCCTATAAAAATAAAGTAGTAAGATTAGCATGATCTTATAGATGGTCCTCTATAACCAGGGTTCTCATGAAATAATTTCATCCGTGTTTTGATAGGTCCAATGAGTATAATGCCTAAATCATGAAATTTTAGAACAATTTTGTTAACCATGAATATCTGATTAATCGCATTATGCCTATGATATTGTACTAATTGGTAACCATGTTCCTTATTGTCTACATGACTATAGATATTGACAACATCCCGATTCAAGACAATGTCTTCATCATCTAGCATTCACTTTAGAAAATAATTTGCGAGTGCAATCTCTATGAGTTATAAGAGAATTTTACCTACTGAAAAACTCCAATGAAAGGTATAAAATACAATGGTTAGGGAGTACCACTGACACAGTACAATCCTGACCATGGAAGCTTCTCATGAAGTTATCCAAGAATGATGATCGGTGAGTCTGAATCACCCGGGAAAGGCTTCTGCTAAGCCAGTAGCCCTTGTTGTTATGACCAATAGCTTCGGGAGCTTATCACCAAAGCATGACAACTACCACCTTCCATATCTGATGAAGGTAGACCATGAGTCCAAATACATCTCCCTTTTGGTTTTAGTTCCACTGAGTAGGGAACCTATTAACCATAATCACCAACATCATCCCGTTGATACCCCTCAGTCGCTTGATGAGGGTACCATCTGACACACAGCCACCTCTGATGCCCGTGGATGGTCTATAAGGAAGACTCATTAGAGGATGAAGGTGTTGGATATCCAGGAGAGAGATCACACCCCCACTCATGCTGATGATGACTGCCATCATATTTAGGCAAGAATCTGCAAGTAGGATCATGTCCCTGCTCATTGAATTAAGTCTGTGGGCATATCCCTGCAGCAGGCATGGGGGAGGCTCATACTCGTACCCCCAATGCACAAAGACCATAGGCATAATCTAGTAGTAAAATGAGGAGATAAGTGGGAACATATACCTACTTAAATTGAATAAATTTTATAGTTTATCATGGATATATAAAATGTGCAGGCTCATATCCCTACACACACTTTTCTAAAATGACAATATATTTTAGCAATAGCTAAATAACTTCATCAGAATATTCCATAAATTTTGAAGATGTAGGTATAATATAATACTCCTATCCCTATATCTCGGATATATCAACACAATGATCATCATGAACAATTGGTTTTACTAGAGCAAATGCATATTATTTCTCCCATGCGGGAGGAGTATCAGCATATTCTGATGAATGGTGAGGCATTGGATCAGGCTCATATTCTCGTTCCAACTGGGGATCACTAGGTGAGAGCAGCACATGCCTCGATATAGGTTCACATTCCTATCAATGAATACAAATTCATATTCCAAAGGACCAGGATTGGGCTCATATCCCTATTCTAGCTAGGGCTCACCACGTGAGAGGGGCACATGCCTCAGGATAGGCTCATATTCCTATCAAAGAAGTCCAACGGCATACTATAAAGTCTAAGGATCGAGAACATATTCCCATTCTGGATAGTGATAACCAAGTGAGAATGGAAAAATCCTTGGGATAGGCTCAAATTCCTATCAGTGAATCTTCTTGGAATATTCTGGTAGATCATGGAATCCAGTTGCATATTCCTTTTTCCACTGACAAATGATTACACCAGCATCATTCCAAGGAAACACAAGGGAAGGATCATATTCCTTCTACCTTTTCAGAGTTCCATCAACATATTCTGATAGGAAATTAATATTCTTATCAGGCCCATATTACTGATCTATTCGAGCCTACCAAGTTAGAGTGTAACACACCTCTGTGTAGGCTCATATTCCTGCCAAGAAAGACCAGCAGCATATTTTGAAGGCTTAGGATCCGATTCATATTTTTGTCCTAATAGAGGATTGCCAAGAATGGCATATTCCTCAGTACAGGCTCATGTTCATGTCAAAAATGAGGCAGCTCATCGACATATTCTGATAGCTTCTCAACAATAGGCTCATACTCCCGCAACACCAGGTGAATACGTACAAATTCTGAAAACCATCACACAGCGGGCTCATATCCCTACAAAATTACAAAAGGTAGGTCATAATATTCATACAACGATATAGAACATGTCCTATACTCCTAATATGCTCAATTTCAGTGTTTTTTAGGTTGTTCGAGACACATTCTCAACACCACAAGGGTCCATTCACTCTTTTATCGAAGTAAAACCAAAAGACGTTCATTACCATGATAATCCTCTTCATGGTAGTTTGGAGATAGATTGCAAGTAATTTACTCCTAACATCCACTATGCTCAACCTCCTCACGGTGATATCTCCCATGGACAAGGAAATCCTCCCTTTTTCCAGAAAACTCCATATAGAGACGTGAACCAAACTATGAAACCTTTATATAGAGAGGTACTCAAATCATCAGGGTCAACTATATATGGTTCCCCATCAACTTACAGAAGCACCCCACTCCCCTCAGCAGGTGACCATAAAATCCATCTTCTATGGTATGATCATATGGAGGCATGTACAACTAATGTGGATGAGGCTAACATTGAAATATGGAGGGATTTATCTCGAAACAATATCCCCATCATGTTTTGGACCCTCTCTATTTCTATCTATGAGATCCCACATGATTTAGAAAAGGAGTGCCTTCCTTAACAATGCCAAAATATGTGGGATACTCATAAATGAATGGAGGATTGATGTCTCCCTTATCCAGAATACGAGTGTCACCTTCAGAAAATCAATATACTCTGTTATCAGCTAGACCTAGCTACTATCACCATGGCTCGGGATCCAAAACCAGAAAAGCACAATGAAAATCTGCAACACACTTGTTGTCATTGCATCATCACTCTTAGACTGTTGATCTCCAAATCCATGTCATACATCTATATTTGAGGAAGGGGATAGTATCAAGAATTACACTTTTTCGCTCCCATGGAACAGAGAAACCCCTTAGATATGGAATCCGGCAATGTTATATCCTCCAGTGAAATTAGGGGATTAAGTAACACTCAGGCCAGTTGGTCACTACAATAGAATGCCCTTGATTCAATGGTTCCGAGACACCATAGATGAGGATATAGGATAGCTATCATGATTTCAAACTGGGCCCCTCAATACAATTAGAGGACATTAAAAACATGGAGACTGAAGTTTTGATCACCCAAACAACTTCCCATAAGGGATGGCTCTCACCATGTGTTGTCATCTCACCCAACTACCAGAAGATCACAGTTGCTCTACATCATGAAGACCGTAATAGAAGCTTCCATGGTAGCCATCCAGGAGTAGACTCGGCCCCCTAGGCTAGTATAATATCTAATATCTCCTCCACCCCACAAATCATCAATTCCCAAGAGGATTCATGGCATACCCTTGGCAGCCACACGGGAATGTCAACCCGCTAGTTTGGGGGAATTTTTAACTCAATCACCATCACTGGGGTCATCATCCACTGATAAAACCCTGGAGACATCAGAGTTGATTCTAGAACACCCCTACCCCATTGGGATGGGGTCATTTATACCTTCATTTTCATCCTGGGAATCATTACGTCCCTAATTGGATCCATTGGATCCTCAATAACTGGAACAATTCATTCCAATTGTGTCCCCAAATGACCCCCACCCCACAAGTATGGGGGCATTTTCATCATCATCACCATAGAGAGAATCAGTCTTCTCTAGGTTATAAGGAATAAATCAACAGTCAGCATCCCACCAACTCCTCCCCCTATAAGAAAAAATTCTATTGGTTGGGGCCCGTTCAGAAATCACGATCGAAAACTCCCTCAGAGTCACTATTCATAGACCAAAATGGGAGGAACATATAGAAAATACAATCAGACCCCACTAGGGTCATAATACAAAACAGCCCAACATAGCGAAGGGTTAGAATAATGACCCTAAAGAATATAGTGCATAATCATCATGTTGCTTCGAAATTAATGGAACAACCACCATTTCCTAATATGCCTCTGTGAATGTCATCACCTTCAACATGGTAGATATTGATCAAGAAGAAAATGTAGAAGTTTGTGACATGAAAAACATACCTCAGGAGGAGGGTGACTTGGATGCACCAAATGAGGCTATACGCACTAGGAACTGAAGACAGATCCAAAACATGGAACCTATGAATATCAAGTTTCCACCTCCATGAAGGAATATCACCAAGGGAAAGGATATAGCCACATCCTGATTACGTCCCATAATAAATGGGGTTCCTTCCCTGGAAAAAAGGTTATCACAATATGAGATTGAAATGAAAAATCTCTGAAAACTCAATGAGGAGTTGCTCATAGGAAATATTCCAGCTAGTTGTCTTCTTCAGGCATAGATGAATATTCTCCCTCCCATGGCCGATCCACCAGCTAGATTGGTATCTAAGCATCAAGTTGGATTTGGATCTAGACATCCATTCCACATAAATGATAAATTTTAAAATGATCATTACTTCCCTCCATTATGGAAACTACCTCTCCCTTTCCAGGACAATCGTTGAATCTTAGGATGAATCAAAAATCAGAAGGAGATAAAAAATGGGTCACCACATCAACCCCATAGTATCCCTATAAATGGGAGATGGATCAGGAAACAATGACCCTAAAGCTTCTTAATTTCATTGAATCCTTGAATTCTCGAATAGAAGCCATGGATGGGTGACATGCGCCTATTTAGCCAGAGAGGAATCCATATACGGATTTTTTGGATGACACTTTACCTCCATCCAATTCCAACAATCCTAGCTTATCTATATTTAATGTTGTGGGAAACCATGAACAACATTTCACCCACTTAATTTCCCAATGTGGGATGATTATGGGCCCTCAAGATCAATATGAGCCAACAAAGTTGAGGTGTTTTGTACAAAATCTAATGTGTCCAACCTTTGTTTGGTATAAAAGTCGATGAGCCACATCCGTGTTAGGTTGAGAAGACCTTCATCATCATTTCCTTTACCAATTCAGTTCTATATTGAGGAATACAACAATCATCAACCTGAAAAACTGTAAACAATGTGAGAATGAGAGGGTGTCTGACTTCATAGAAAGGTGCAAGGGTTTGACCTACTCACTCTGCATCCCTCTCTCGTAAGAGAAACTGTCGGAACTCTATGCTGAAAATATTAGGGATGAGTTGTAAATAGCTTTGATTCCAATGAAATATCCAGGTGGATTGAGCGAGTTTTTTGAAACTGCCCAAAGTTTAGAAGAGGTCATCTGGTAGACCCAAGCCAAAAATCAACTCATGCCTGTATCATAGGGAAACAAACCATCCAGAGTAAAAGTTGCAGTTGTTTCTCTCAAGCCAGCAGTAGTGCCTATCCAAATACCTAGGCAGGACCCGAACCACCCAGCACCTCCTGTCGAGTAGCAACAACCATAGAATCGCTCTCATCCAGAATCATAGAGAAATAAGGGTCACCCTGTATTTGAGGAATGGATGAAAAAAGTATACTCCTTCTGAAATGAAAATGTCCCTAGTTATTTATTGGCATCCATGAACCTTCTCACACTCTCACAACCCAGGAGGCCTGAGGAAGTCAACCTCACTAACTATCCTCATTACTACCCTTTCCATAGAAGGTTGGGTCATAACATCCATAATTGCTTCATCTTCAAGGATTTCCTTCAAGGAATGGTCGACTCTAGATAGGTGATTCTAGATAACTCCCCAAATAAGGTGTAATTAATAACCTTAATCCAATCAAAAGAGGATGGTGATTAGTAGAAATACTCAACTAGGCGTACACAACAATTCAACAGCTAGATGACTCAAAAGATAATTGATTGATCCCAAACCACTTTGAAATCATAGTTTCATATAACCAAGATAACTCCACCACCCAAGGGGGGGATATCAAATGTGCCTCCAAAAGGTGGGCATGACAACCAGAAGTAGGAACAAACAGAAGAGGAAGAGTCATATTCTCCTCCAAAGTGAGCCTTAGCTCTTGCTGATTTCTTTACTATAGTATCCAAGGAATGAGAACCTCCCCACAAAATGGAACCATCATAGGAAGAAAAACTCATATTTGGTTCTTTCAACACAATATGCTTTTCAAACCCCATCTTCGACGATGTGTTTTACCCATAGTATGAGTTTCCCACACATAATCATGGAATGGGAGTCCATGTGAACTAGATCCAAGGATACAAGGGATAGAATGGATGTGGTCAGACTCAATATTCTATTCATATCACCATGGGGAACATATATTAAGCTGATACTCATGCTAAATCATTACAACATGTTCAAAAGAGGTAAAAAGATTCCTCATATCCCTCCAACAGTCGCCTGCATCCAATTATCTTGCATGACCACTTAGCGGGGGTCCAATCCGACCAACCCAGGAAATGGGGAAGGCTGGTGCATCCTACTCCACTAGAAATGGATACTCCCTCAATCTCTGTGCAAGAACTAGGTTCATCCATCCTAAATAGCTCAAATTATTATATGCACATCCATGAGCAACCCCATATCGAGAAGCGCCAAACTATGGTACAAAAAATATTACATTTTGAAATAGATAGAGATAGTCTCATCCAATCTCTCAGTACTTGATGTGCTCCATCTTTAAAAATAAATTAGGGAGAAAATTATTTAATCCCTCTAGATCCCACAAGAGTTTGAGATAAAAATCTCTACAGTTGAGGTCTATCGATAGGAGAACATGTCGTCAGAATTTCACGTTGTAGTCTCATTCACTAATCAAGATCAATAATAGATCCTTCAAGGACACATCACAATCCTATATGTCTCAAGCAGACTTAATAATGGCAATGTCCAAATGGCCCTGATTGATAATGGTTTTAGGATCAATCTTATCCAAGTCTGAACCCTAAAATGTTTGGGATATGGAGAGGGGTACTTGTCTCCTACTAAGCTAACCATCCAAGGGTATGTTAAGAGTGAGAAAATATGTATCATAAAGATCAATCTCAAATCCCAGTTTGGGGATCTCACATCAAACATTGAGTTTATAGTAATCCAGCAAGACAACGCGTATAACGTACTGCTCAGAAGGCTCTGGATCCATCGACACCTAGTGATACCTTTATCATTCCACCAATGTATGAAGTATCCCATTAATGTAGAAGTCATCATAATACATGGTGATAGTTCTTCCTTCAGTACTTGTGGGTCCATATACGTTGAACCATATTTCAATAAAAAGGGAGGAAAATAACCAATGGTGGATGATGATAAACAGTTTACCGCTCCCAATGACTTGGGGATTACCCCTATGAATCCATGGAGTATGCTCGATGACAACTATGTGCTCCCTATAAACCTAGTTGATGTCATGGATATAATCCTAGAGATCCAAGCCCCTCTTGTCCCTAGTGACAGCATTAAAGACTATTACCTCTGACATCTATCTATAATGACTTAGTCAACAGGGGATTAGATTGTCTCTTCTCATGGCCTCTCTCACGCTGATAATGATAGTGGGGCCCCCAAATTTCTATCTTCATTGGAAAATGTCTCCATAGATTCTGATATAGAAGAGGATGAGGTTGACCTGAGGAATGATCCTCCAGCATTAAAGGAATGTGTCCCTGCCACCATTGATGAACTTAGGTAGATAAATCTAGGAACATAATAACACCCATGGTATATACTGATTAGTTCTATCTTTCCCCTCAAATAGGAAGATACGTACATCACATTTTTGAAGTAGCATCGATATGTGTTCATGTGGAACTAAATAGAAATTCCCGAACTAAACCCAGATGTGGCTACACACCCTCTCGGGCTACCAGATGAGAATAAATACTTCAAGTAGACATCTAGGAATATGCACCCCTCTCATGCCACCAATACAGAGGCATAGGTCTAAAAATTGATCAAATATAACTTTTTCTGATAAGTGAAATACCCAACATGTATTGCCAACATCATCCTTATTAAAACATGAATGGGAAGATTAGGGTCTGCATTTATTTTAGAGACCTTAATCGGTAGTCCCCAAAGGATGATTTCCCAATGCCAATCACAGAACTCTTTATCGATGAAAATTTTGGATTCCAATCCATTTCTTTCTTGTATGGGGACTCAGGGTACAAGTATATAAATATGGACCTTGGGGATGAAGAAGCCACAACCTTGATGGTTCCTCGGGGAATCTTTTTCTCTCAGGTCATGCCATTTGGCTTGAGAAATGTTGGAACCACATATAAAAATTCCATACACCATATCTTTAAGTCATTCTTGGGAAAGATAGTCGAATTTTATGTTAATGACCTGGTGATTAAATCCTAACAGCGGTGTGATCACTTTATGGACCTTCAAAAAAAATGACAAATTGCAGCAGCATAGTTTAAAGATGAATCTGTTGAAATTCAATTTTGGGGTAACTTCAGGTAAATTACTTGGTTTTTTGGTATGCAACCATATCATTGAGGTCAAATCATATAAGACTAGTGTTATCTTAAAATTTTCACCCCCAAGAAATCTCAAATAATTGAGGGGTCTCTATGGGAACCTCGCTTACATTCGTAGGTTCATTACCAACCTGGATGGAAAATCTCTCCCCTTCACCAGGATAAGGAAGAAGGGAGTCACCTATCAATGGGATAATGTTTACCAAAAATCCTTCAAAAATATTCAAGAAATTACTACTGCACCCATTAGTTATGATTCCTCTTGTGGAAGGGAGGCTACTCATCTTATATATGGAATCTATGGAACACTTACTAGACACCCTCGTCACACAAAATAATTATTTGGGGAGTGAAAATAGTCTCTATTACCTCATCCAGACTATCATAGGTACTAAGACCTGATACTCTTATGTCGAGAGGAACTACCTCACACTCATATTCATAGTGAAAAAGTTGAGGCATTAGTTTTAGTACCATGAAGTCCAATTTTTCTCTCTCATCGATACACTCAAGTACATCCTTGTCTGTCTAATGTTGACCAGGTGATTGGCCTTATGGTAAGTCATTATTCGGAAATATGACATTAATTTTGTGTCACAGAATTCAGTGAAAGGAAAATCCATAGCTAATTTCTACAAAGTGCATCCTGTCCTGGAAAATATACTGAAAGACACCGAGTTTTCAGATGAAGAGGTATTTTATGCCCAGGACACTCCTCATACATGGGAGATATATTTTTATAGTCTCTCGTGAATTCCTATAGAAATAAGAATAGAAAACTTTAAGATTAACCGGGTTGGCCTAGGTATTGTATTTGTCTCTACTGACAAAGAATTTTTGACCTACTCTTTCTAACTATCTGAATGCTACACAAATAATAAGGCAGAATACCAAGCCATCATCGTTGTATTGGAACTATCCCTACAGGTGAAAATTTCCTACCTAAGAATCAAATGGGATTTTGAGTTAGTGATAAAGAAGGTTAATGGTGAATGTGGCATCAAGAAGGAAGAATTGTCCCCTCTCACTGGCTATGTTAGGGGAAAAATGGAAGATTTCCCTTTTGAACCCAAGTTACATCATGTTCCCCAGTTACAGAATGTTTGCACCAATGTGTCATCCAATTCAGCCACTGTCTTGGATGATCCTGATCAGGAAGAAACAATCTTATGCATCACACATCAGAGAATGGTCTCAACAATTGTTTTATGTGATATATAAGAGATCAATCAGATCAATACCACCACATAGCATGATACACCAGTAGTCACCCTTGGATAGATGGATCCCATAATTGGCTATCTGCAAGATGGGACTCTCCCAATGGATAGAGCCAGAATGGAACCTATTCGGTGTCGTGTAGCAAACATTACCCTACA
Source organism: Viscum album (assembly GCA_963277665.1). Taxonomy (NCBI): domain Eukaryota; kingdom Viridiplantae; phylum Streptophyta; class Magnoliopsida; order Santalales; family Viscaceae; genus Viscum; species Viscum album. The sequence continues at coordinate 194,674,173 of OY728126.1, forward strand.
GGATAGCCCAAATGAGAAGAAAACACTCTACGAGCATGGATTCAATGGGTGTAGAGACCCTAGACTTTTACATATAACATTACTTGATTTTAAGAATAATTATACATCAGGGTACAAGCCAAGGATCATTATGTCTAGTATCTTGGAATACTAGGTACATAAAACATAAAACATGGGGCTAAAAAACACTTCTTTATTTAATCTCTATAAAGAGATCCTAACTTCCTTTGATCCCTTACATCTGCATAGGGTAACCTGGGGAACACATGAACAAAGGGATGAGCTAAAAATCCCAGTAAGGGAATGAACATAAGAATAAATCTTAAGCACATGATCTAGGAGGCATGAAAAAATGATATCCAAATCATGGAACATATGAAATCATATCATATAAGCATGAGATCATATAAACATGGAATCATATAAATGTGGAAGATTCATAAAACATGTATTTAGTATGGTTCAAGGATAATCTCCAATCCCATTTCCCATTTTCGTACGATTAAAGGCTAACCACCAATCTCATTTCCCATTTTAGTACGGGTCAAGGCTAACTACCAATCCCATTTCACATTGCATCTCGTGAGACATAACTTTACCCAATGCATTGAAGCATTATTTGGGCGCACCCATATCTATATTTTCATGAATATTATTTCCACATTAATAATCATACATAAACATAAGGGTACCCATGGAAATAATTGGGTACCACAGTCATGACATAAATCATAATCAATGTGCGTATCATGAAAGTGTCCATGAAAGAAAGGGATTAGAACATACATGGAAGTTAATAGGGTAAATTAGTCATATAACATGGTAATTGATGTCAAAAAAAGTGAAAACATATAATAAATTTATTTCAGAAATATTAGCATTAAAACATTCTTGTGTGGTTTTAAGGAAAATATTATAGAGCTTTTAATATAGAAAAAGGACGACCTTTTATATAAAACCAGAATTGAACCAAGAAGGTTTTCATAATAAAAATAATTATTTTAGAAATAAAATGGTGTCTTAAAATAGAGGATATAGTGCACTTGAAATTGGGTAAAAGTTCGGGAAGTTCCCTTAAAACAGGTTTGCTTATGAGAAAGTTCTAAGAAGGGAATATTTTAAAAACATGTATATCCCCAAAAGAGAGTGATGAAAGGGCCTTCATAAATGATTTTTTTAAAACTAAAAATAATTTAAAATATGTACATAAATAGATAAAATAACTCCATTTTGATCTAAAGAAAGATAAGGCAACCCGAAAGAACAAAAATGTTCGGGTAGAATTTAGTATAGTTTATCGGCATGGTATCCGGTGTACCTAAGAGGGATTAATGAGAGAGAAAAGGAGTATCTTGTCACTTTTAAATCATGAGGTAAGAATGGTTAGGTTCTTAATCATACCCAATAACTATTTATTACACATAAAAAAGGCATATCATAGAGGACTATCTTGAATAAGAGAGAAATGGAGAGGATCCCTTACCTTAAATCTGGTGGTGTTCTCCTCTTATTATTAATGGCATGAATAAAAATATCAGGTTTATTAATTTAATAAATACCAGAACCTCTTCTATAAGTAATTTATTTAGTTTAACTCTTTTTATTTCATTCAAGACCTTTTTTATTGGTTATAAATTCCAATTTTATTGTTTAGGTCTGTTTGCTTCTTTGGTTTTAATTATCAGTTCATGTTCGGATAAACACGTATGATGAAAGTGATTTTATAGAATTGAAGTTGTATATTATTATTGAAAATACAGGAGATTACATGGTTACAATTTTAATTTGGTTACTTAGATTAAATTCAAAATATTATATATATAACCTTAGTGATAACTGTTTTGGTTAATCAGTGAGTTTGATTACAATGAACATGTTTTGCTTTATAACTTAATACCATTAGTACAAAAGGATTACAGAAACATTACAAGGATATATTACATATATAATAATCTGGTTCAACCATAACACAAATGGTTTCATGAGCATAATTAAATATGATAATAGAAATTTATAAGTTGTTGTCCTTGAATGTGCTAAATTAGCACATCTCAAACGGTGCTTTCATTTATTTCAAATAAAAGGTGGGGAAAGGAGAGAAGATAATAAAGTATCCCATTAGAATAATATATTTCTAGTACATGTATGTTACTATAGTTATCATTCCATTTGGGTTAATGGAGGTGAGGAAAGAAACAAAAAGAAAAGAACTTAGAAGAAATGAAAGAATTGGAAAGAGGAATTGACCTCTGGAGTTTATCTCCTTTGAGAACCTCTTAAGGGGAGAGTTTTTTGTATTTTGAAGAAACTAGGGGCCGTTGGAAGTGGGGAAGGATCTTGGAGAGTGATTTTTCTAGAATATTGGCAAGTAATAAGGCTTGGGTGGAGTGAATAGAAGAGGTAAGAATGGGTGGTATTTATTCTCGAGGGGAGGAGGGTTTTCATAATTTTATAATCGTTAGTTTATTAATTTCCCTCGAGACCAGAAATAGTGATGATTCTATGACCAAAAAAAGAAATAAATGCATGTGACTTCGAACCAATTGGGATTACATCATCAGATCATCATCAATGACTCAATAAATTGATTATTTAGTATTTATCGTAAATTGTTGTATTTTACTATTCATCAAAAATTCATGTATTTTATAAAAATCCCAAAAATTCACCCTAACCATTTTTAGACATGTAGAATCCGATAATAAAGTCCATTTTTCAAAAATAATTTTTTAAATATGATTAATTTAATATTTAATTAAAATCATAATTTATTATTAAAAAATCACTTTTAAAACATTCATTTACTTATTCTAAAATATAGGTACATCATACTTTCACTTGAATATTATTTTTATACTATCATATGTAAGGTTACTATTCATTAGGGTATGTCAATATTCATAAGGGTATGTTAATATTCATAAGGGTAAGTTACTACTCACCAAAAATTAAGTTTTTCTTATCGGACTCCCAATAACTTACTCATCGCAACCGTGTATGTCAGATTTTCAAAATTCCAATCACAGAAATTAAAAACTTATGTTTAAAGGTCAAATAGAACTTAGTAGTTCATTATGTTGTGTTTTCATGTGATTATATGAAATATTTATAAGATAATAATTTCCATTTATAAAATATTGGTTTGTTACATTCTTCCCCCCTTATGAAATTTTGCCCTCAAAATTTTGTTTTACATTCTAAGCTATAAACTGGTCTGGGTACTTTTCCTTCATTGCCTCTTATAGTTCCCATGTTTTATCTTCATACTTGTGGTTCTTCCACAGTACTTTCACCAAGTAAATAGTATTGTTATGTAGAAATTTATCTCTATGATCCAAGATCTTCAATGGCTGCTCCTCGTAAGAGAGATCATCCTTTAACTATACCACCACTTAAGAGAGTACATGTGAAGGGTCTGGTATGTACTTTCTTAAGAGGGATACATGGAAGACATCATATACTTTTTACATGGTAGTTGGATTTCTACTCAATAGGTCACATCTCCCACTCGATCAAGGATTTTGAAGGGGCTGATATACCTGGGACTTAGCTTTCCTTTCTTTCAAAACCTCATGACCTTCTTCCATAGAGATATGCATCGAAATACCATGTCTCCAACTTTAAACTCAAGTTCCCATCAACAACTGTATTCATAACTTTTCTGTCAACTTTAGGCTACCTTGATATGCTGCAGAATGGTTTTCACCTTCTTCGCCATTTCTTCAACCATTTCTGGTCCTAACATATTATGCTCATTGAATTCATCCCAACACACTGGTGTTCTACACCTTTCCCCATAAAGGGCTTCATAGGGTGTCATTTGGATGCTCGAGTGGAAACTATTGTTGAATGAGAATTCAACCAGTAAAAGATGGTGGTCTCATCCTTCTTTGAATTCCATAGAACATGATCTCAACATGTCTTCCAGTGTCTGAATAGTATGTTCATATTGTCCATCAGTTTAAGGATGATAGTCCGTACTGAAGTTCAGTTCAGCGCTTAGAGCATGTTGGAGACTTTTCCAGAACTTCAAGGTGAGTCTAGGATCACAATCAGATACAATAGATAGCGGTACTCCATGCAGCCTTACCACTTCTTTGATGTAAATCCGTGCAATTTGATCTAATGAGAAGACCTTTCAAATTGTGATAAAGTGAGTTGTATTTGTAAGACTGTCTGCAATGACACATATATCATTTTTTCTTCTATATGTCCTTGGAAGTCTATCGAAAAATTCCATGTTAATGTTATCCCACTTTCGTACTGGTATGGGTAGTGGTTTCATCATCCCCTTAGATTTTTTCCTCTCATCCTTCACTTACTGACATAACAGTCACTTTGATGTATATTCAGCAATCTCCCTTTTCATATTGTCCCACCAAAAGTTTTCTCAGAGATCTCGATACATATTTTTTATCCTTGGGTGAATAGAGAAGGTCAAGCTATGTGTTTCATTCAAAATCTCTTTCTTTATCTCTGTACTGGATGGTACACATAATCATGACCCAAATCTTACAAATCCTTCCTCATCAATAAAGAACTCATAGTATTTCCCATTTTTAACAACTTCCACCCTTTATAGAATTTCCTCATCCTTTCTTTGAGCCTCCCTTATTTTCATCAAGAGGGATGGTTGATAAATCATTTGAGAAAGGATTGATGATGTTCCTCCCTAAATGATTCCCTTGTCCATCCTTTTGAAATCTAAGAAAATCGGATCCATTTCAATTCTCATCATTGATAAAGATGTAGGATCTTTTCTACTTAGAGAATTTTCCACCTTGTTTGCCTTACCATGATGGTAGTGGATTGAGTAGTCATAATACTTGATGAGCTCTATCCATATTTGTTGGAACATAATAATCTCTTTCTGTGTGAATATATATTTGAGACTCGTGTGGTCAGTATATATCTCACACTTCTCCCCATATAGATAATGTTGCTAGAGTTTCAATGAAAAGATCACAACAGCCAACTCCAGATCATGTGTGGGATAGTTTTTCTCGTGGATTTTTAGTTTGATTGAGGCATAGTCTATCACTTTATAATTTTTCATTAGCACATAGCATAAGATATTCTTTGAAGCATCACTATACACCACAAATATTTCTCCACTTGTTGGGAGTGTGAGTATTGGCATAGTGATAAGCCTTTTTTTCAACTCCTTGAAACAGTCATCACATTCCTGTGTCTGAACAAACTTTACCCCATTCCATGTCAACTTGGTCATTGGGTTTGAAAATCATGAAATTGTTTTCATGAATCGTCGATAATACCCAAATAGACCCAAAAATCTGTGGATCTCCATTACAGAAGTTGGTCTGAGCCACTCTTCAATTTCATTCATCTTGGAAGGGTGTATGGATATCCATTTTCTGATGATAACATGCCCTAAGAATGATACTTCCTCCATCCAGAACTCACATTTACGATACTTTGCATACAAATTATCCCTTCACAAATCTTTAACATAGTATTCAGATGCTCCTCATGTTCCTCTTTTCTCTTGAGTATATCAGAATATCATCAATAAAGACTATGAAATTTTTTTTGAGGTAATCTATAAAGACTTTATTCATTAAATCCACGGAAATTTTTGGAGCATTAGTGAGTCTGAAGGGCATCACTATGAACTCATAGTGTCCATACATCATTTGAAAGGCAGTCTTGGGAATATATTCCTTCCTCGCCTTTAATTGGAGATATCCTGACCGAAGGTCCACCTTAGAAAAATAACTGGCCCCACAAAGCTAATTGAAGAATTCATTTATCTTTGGTAGGGGATACTTTTTCTTTATCGTGATTTTATTGATCTCATCATAATCAATGGATAGGTGCATTGATCATTCCTTCTTCTTGATGAAGAGGACTGGTGCACCCCACGGTGAAGCACTCGGGCATATAAAACCCTTCTCCATATTCTCCTGTAACTGCTTCTTCAGCTCTTCCAGATCTACGGTGGTCATTTTTTAAGTTGTCTTTGAGATAGGCAGAGATCTAGGGATAATTTCAATCGATAACTCAACCTATCGGTTAGGAGGAAGACCCGGAAACTCCTCAGGTAATACATCAGTTTAATCCCTCATGATGGGAATGTCTTGAAGCATGATTCTCTCCTTTGTCTCAATCATTTGGGCTAGAAATTATTGCTCATAAAGAATTAATACACACAATTGAGACAATTATTCTAAAGGAGTTTCATCTTCCTCCATACACTTATAAAGAATCGGAGGATGATTTGGGATGTAAATAGTGATCTTTCTTTCCTGACAGTTGATGTTGGTTTTGTATAAAGATAGCCAATCCATGCCCAAGATAGCATCGAACTCCACTAAAAGAAGTATGAAGAGATTTTCTGGGAGTTTTAGTCCACAAACATTAACTGGGAAGGAGTTATAAACCATGGATACAATAATTTCCCCATTCGTTGTTCTCACATATAACTTTTCCTCCTAATTTTGAGGTGGGGTTTGAATAGTTATACTAAACTTGCAAGATATAAAACAATGAATAGAACCAAAATCAAATAGTATGTTCGCTATTCTTGAATGAATAACTAGTGTACCGGACAACACATCGTTTTTCGGCTCCACCTCATCAGTAGTGATAGTATAAGCCATTTCTTGTTGCCTTGGAGTTTGTTGCTAATTGCCTCCAACAACCCTCGGCTTAGGGAAAATTCTTTCATAATTCCCATGATCCTTGTAGTTGTAACACCGAACTATAGACTGAGTGTTGATCTGAACCTTCCTTTCTTCTTTAACATTAGTGGGATTGTTCATATCCCTTCAGTAGTTCATGGCCAGATGACCAAACTTTCCACATTTGAAGCAATTCTTGGTTCCCTTCAAATAGTTCCCATAGTACTTCTTCCTACAACTTTTACAAGGTGAGAAGTTGGCCATCTTTCCATCATGGGATTTGTTTGATGAACCACCTATGTAGTTCTCCATCTTTCGCTTCTTTTCACTGGGATCACGAGACCACTAAGAGTCTCCAACCTCCATTTCAATCTTGAGGGCACAACGGAAAATATCCTCATAACTGTCAAAGTCTTGAATCACCAATACTTTTCGTAGACTCAGATTTAGTCTGATAAATAAGTGATCCACCTTTAATTCGATGTTCATGACAATACCAAATGCGTACCTTTAAAGCCTTGTAAATTTTACTTCATATGCCCTGATGGACTCATATTCCTTCTACTTGAGTCTGAGGAACTCTCTTTTAATCTTGAGATGGAGGTTTCGAGGTTTGTTAAAAAAAACATCCTATTGTATTCCTCCCAATCCATGGAATCAATTTCCTCTTGGGAATTTGTATTCTGGATTAGTGTCCACCACTGATTAGCTTCCCCATCAAAACGATAGACTGCTAGTATAAATTTATCTTCTTCCAAGCACTAGAGGATGGAGAATATCTTTTCAATGGAGTTAATCCATTTTTATGCGAGGAGGGGATTAGAAGATCAACTAAACATGGGAGGCCTTTTCCACATGAAGGATTCTACAACAACTTTCTCTTTCCTTGGAGGATGAGGGAATTTCGCATGATTCAAGTTATTATTCATAACTTGATCCATCTGAGCAAGAACTTTCATGAAGTTTTGAGCACCCGCTCCTATCATAGAAGGCATATAATTAGGGAAATATTCACATTTCCTATCAAATTGGTTGTTGGAATTTGTTATTCTATTTACCACTATTAACTAGGAAAAAGAACATCTAATTAGAGGGCTTGAATACTTAGCTATTGAGCATAAAAAAACTATGAACATAAAAGGATAAACTTGTAAAGGAGAAGTATATCCTAACATGTGAATCCTTAGGTTTATATCTAGGTTAGGCTCAATCTATTTCTTAACTTATATTCTTATGGGATTATTTGTCCATTAATAATGATTTTTACTAATCTTGTGAATCTACCAAAGCATATCCTCTGGTAGTGTTGTAACCAAGAGTGCAGCAAGGCCCATTGTCATGCACCAGTCCATATTCGAGTCTAGCTCAAAGCGATGTTTTTGGGTTTTACCCCTAGATACATCAGTTCCAGAGCTTCCTCCACCAGCTCATATCCAGATAGGGATATATTTTCTTGATAAACCACTTACTCAATACTCACCAAAATTTAGGAATGTTTTCTTATACTTATTCTCATCTTTAAGGTTATCAATAAGGTGCTCTATTCATAATCCCCAAAAATAAATAGACCATACTTTGATACCAACTGTAGAGACCCTATCCTTTTACATATAACATTACATGTTTTTAAGTATAATTATACATCAAAGTACAAGACAAGGATCATTAAGTCTAGTGTCTTGGATGACTAGGTACATAAAACATAAAACATGGGGCTAAAAAACTTATTTATTTAATCTTCATAAAGAGCTTATAACTTCTTTTTAGCCCTTACATATACATAGGGTACCATGGGGAACACATGAACAAAGGGACGAACTAAAAAACCTATTAAGGGAATGAACATAAGAATAAATCTTAAGAACGTGAGCTAGGAGGAATGACATAATGATATCCAAAGCATGGAACATATTAAATCATATCATATAATCATGGGATCATAAAAACATGGAATCATATAAATATGGAAGAATCATAAAACATGTCTTGATTATGGTTCAAGGATAACCGCCAATCCCGTTTCCCATTTTAGTATGGGTCAAGTCTAACCTCCAATCTCGTTTTCCATTTTAGTACGGGTCAAGGCTAACTGTCAATCCCGTTTCACATTGCATCTCATGAGACATAACATTTCCCAATTCATTATAGTGCTATCTGGGTGCACCCATTTCAACATTTTTATGAATATTCTTTCTATATAAATAATCATACATAAACATAAGGGTACCCATGGAAAGAATTGGGTACCACAATCATGACATAAAGCATAACCAATGAGTGTATCATGAAAGTGTCCATGAAAGAAAAGTATTAGAACATACATGGATGTTAATAGGGTAAAATAGTCATATAAAAAGGTAAGTGATGTCAAATAGAAGTGAAAACATATATTAAATGTATTTGAGAAATATTATCATTAAAACATTATTGTGCGGTTTTAAGGAAAATACTATAGATATTTTAATATAGAAAAAGAACGATATTTTATATAAAATAAAAATTGAACAAAGAAGTTTTTCATAATAAAAAATAGTGATTTTATAAAGACAATGGTGGCTTAAAAAATAGGATATAGTGCACTTGAAATTGGTTAAGAGTTCGGTAAGTTCCCTTAAAACAGGTTTGCTTATCAGAAAGTTCTAAGGAGGGAATATTTTAAAAACATGTATATCCCTAAAAGAGAGTGATGAAAAGGTCTTCATAAACTAATTTTTTAAAACTACACAGAATTTAGAATATTTATATAAATAGATAAAATAACTCCATTTTGATATAAACAAAGATAAGGCATCCCGAATGAATAATGAAGGTTCGGGTAGAATTCGTTACGGTTTATCATCATGGTATCAGGTGCACCTAAGAGGGATTTATGAGAGATAAAAAGAGTTTCTCATCACTTATACATAATTAGGGAAGTATGGGGGTGCTTAATAATAATCCATCATTAGGTATTACACATAAAAAAGTCATAGCACATAGGACAATCTTGATTAAGAGAGAAATGGAGAGGATACCTTACCTTAAATCTGGTGGTGTTCTCCACTTGTTATTAATGACCTGAATAAAAAAAATTATGTTTATTAATTTAATAATTAAAAAAATATTATATAATTAATTGATTTATTATAACCCTTTTTAGTTAATTCAAGACCATTTTGATTGGTTATAAAGTTCAATTTCATTGTTTAGGTCTGTTTTCTTCCTTGGTTTTAATGATCAGTTCTTGTTCAGATAAACATGTATGGTAAAAGTGATTTTCCAGAATTCAAGTTGTATGTTATTAGTGAACATATAGGAGATTACATGGTTACATTTTTAATTTGGTTACTTAGAGTGAAGTTTAAATATTATATATAAAACCTTAGTGATAACCATTTTGGTTAATTGGTGGGTTTGATTACAATGAACATGTTTTTCTTTATAAATTAATACCATTAGTACAAAAGGATTACAGAACCATAAAAAGGATATATTACTAATATAATAATATGTTTCAACCATAACACAAATGGTTTCATGACCATAATTAAATATGATAATATAAATTGATAAATTGTTGTCCTTGAATGTGCTAAATTAGCAGATCTCAAATGGTGCTTTCATTTCTTTCAAATAAAAGGTTGGGAAAGGGGAGAAGATAATTAAGTATCCTATTAGAATAATATAATTTAATTACATGTATGTTACTGTAGTTATAATACTATTTGGGTGATGTTTGGTGGGTAAATAAACAAAAAGAAAAGAACATAAAAGAAATGAAAGAATTGGAAAGAGGAATTTTCCTCTTGAGTTTATCTCCTTTCATAACCTCTTAAGGGGAGAGGTTTTGGTATTTTTAAGAGACTAGGGGCTTTTGGACGTGGGGGGGGGGGATCTTGGGGATTGATTTGGGAAGAATATTGGAAATGTAAAAGTCTTTAGAGGATTGGATAGAAGAGGTAATAATGGGTGGTATTTATAATGGAGGGGAGGAGGGTTTTCATAATTTTATAATCATTAGTTTATTAATTTCCCTCAAGACCAGAAATAATGATGATTACATGACAAAAAATAGTAATAAATTCATGTTAATTCAAACCAATTGGGTTTACATCAACAGATCATCATCAATGACTCAATAAATCCATTATTTAGCATTTATCATAAATTGTCTTATTATACTATTCATCAAAAATTCAAGTATTTCAGAAAAATCCCAAAAATTCACCCTAACCATTTTTTGACATGTAGAATCCAAAAATGAAGTCCAGTTTTCAAAAATAATTTTCTAAATATGATTAATTTAATATTTAATTAAAATCATAATTTATTATTAATAATCCAATTTTAAAACATTCATTTACTTATTCTAAAATATAGGTATATCATACATTCACTTTAATATTTTTTTTATACTCTCATAGGTAAGGTTACTATTCATTAGGGTATATCAATATTCATAAAGGTATGTTACTATTTATAAGGTTAGTTTACTATTCCCTAAAAATTAAGTTTTTCTTATCGGGCTCCAAATAACTTACTAATCGCAACACTGTAAGTCAGATTTTTGAAATTCCAAACATAGAAGTGAAAAAATTTTGTTTAAAGGTCACATAGCACTTAGTACTTCATTATGATATTTTTTTCAAGTAATTATATGAAATAATTATAAGAGATAAATTTCCATTTATAAAACATTGGTTCATTACAATGGGATACTCCTCATATGCATAGAAAAAGGAGAGAATTATATCATCATATAAGAAGTCCATACGGACTCTTGTGGTGTCCATCAATCTAAGATCAAGCTCTCCCATTAAATTAGGATTTTAGGATATTACTGGCATACCATGATACAAGACTATGTGGAATTCACCAAGAAATCTCAGGTTTTCTAAATCAATGAAAACTTCATCCACCACCCTTTATAATTGATACATACATATAAATATTCTTTGATGTTTTCCATTTGGGGGATGGATGTCACAGGGCCATATCCCCCGGCCACAACTAAGCAGTTAAAGTACATCCTTAATGATATCGACTTCTTTTCTAATTGGGATGAGGCCATACCCTTCAAGGAGGTTGGGATGAAGAATATTATCAACTTCGTGAAGTCCCATATCATCACCAGGTTTGGAGTCACTCACATAATATTAATAGACAATGGTTCCAACTTCTGTTCAATGGAGTTGAAGAAGTTATACTAGGAGTACAACATCGATTCCAATCACTCATCTCGCTATCATGTAGTAGAAAATGGAAAGATAGAGTCCTTCAACAATACTATATCCAATATACTATAGAAGATGGTGAACAAGTATAATAATTCTTAGCGAGAAAAACTTCTCCATGCTTTATGGGTCTACCATACTATCACGTGTAATTCTACACAAGTAACGCCATAGTCATTGGTGTACCAGACATAGGCAGTGTTACCCATGTAAGTCCACTTCCCTCACTCTGAGTATTCATTTATGGGAAACTCTCAGATGATGAGCATTCATAAAAGTGATTAGATGAGTTGGAATGGCTAAATGATAAGAGGTTTGACACACTGCACAATATGAAATTCATCGGAACTGGATATCTTGGGCCTTTAATAAAAAGGTTTTCCTTCATTCATTCCTTCAAGGAGAACTGGTGTTCATCCTTATAACCCCAATAATACCAAACTAAAATTCCCCAAAGTTGGAACCCAAATGGGAGGTACCTTAAGTCATACACAAGGACTACCCCAACAGGTCTTACACATTGGCCACAATGGATGGTGAGAGGGTCACACATCCCACCAATACAAAATTTCTCAATAAATACTTTTCATAGCTATCCGCACAAGGACATCCACATCAATGTAAATCCCATCATTCATTCTAGCCACATGATGTTAAAATGTGCAGAATTTTTCCTGGAAGTAAGATATTAAACTACATGGAATCTTTCATCCTTACCATAATACATTAAACTACATGGACAATATCCTTATTACATGACATAAAACTACATAGATCTGTGATGTATATCTCTTTTCACATCGAGTCACATAATTCTTTTACTTATGAAGTTAAATTTCATAGCTCTTCTAGAAATATGTATGACTTGATTCCCATTTTTATGGGATAAGTACGAATTAATTGATCCTATATCTTAGTCCAGCCACTACATGATACAGAAGGCCCTTGTCGTACCCCCCTACTGTCTCTGAATTGTAGGGAAACCTTTTTCATTCCTTGTTTATCACACTGAACATAGCTCACATGAGATTAGGTATTGTGTAAGGGACTTACCCTCTCAAGAAAGGCATAAAGGTACACAACATGTCTATTTTGAGTCCTTATCTCATGATGTTAAAATGCGCGGTTAATTTCCTTGCCGCATGATGTCAAACTACGTAGTTTTATAAGAACTACATGTAGTTTGATTTTCATTCTCATGAGATACATAGTGATGCCCAAAATTCCACTCTTAGGAATAACTACAATATTACCTTCAATCCATATCAGTTTGCCTCCATCCTTACCACATGATGTTAAACTGCATAGAATTTACAGAACTACGCATGGCTTGATTCTCACTTTTTATGAGATACATAGTGATGGACAAACATCCATTCTCGAGCCCAGCTACAACATTTCCATTATTCATGTCAGTCCACTTTCATCCTCACCACATGAAATTAAACTACATGGAACATCAAAAACTATGTGTAGCTTGATTCTTATCATCACAGGATGCGTAGTGATTCCTTAATCTCTAATACTGGTCCCAGCTACAATGGTCAATGGAAATAATACCCACCTCTACGCATAGGTCAGACCTGTGTAGAGTATTTTCCATTTAAGAACTATGTGTGACTTCATTCCTACCCTCACAGGATATATAGTGATGCTTGAATTTTCAACACCAAGCCTAGTCACAACAAAAAAATATAAAAATTCCCCCCTCTTGCGTATGGGCCAGACCTATGCTAGAGACTTCGTTTAGAACTATGTGTGGCTTGATTCTTATCCTCATGAGATACGTAGTGATTCCCAAATATCCATCAGACCCAGCCGCAAAATTAACATTTTTCACATCAGTTTATCAAAATCATTACCACATGAAACTAAAATATATGGTATTTCAATAACTACATATAGATTGATTTCTGTTAACATAGGATACATAGTGACACCTATATTTTATTTATTGGGTTTAGTCACCATTCCCCTTTTCACATCAGTTCCCGCATCCTTACTACATGACATTAAACTACAAGGAATTACATCCTTACCACATAAAGTTAAATTACATGGAAGTATATCCTTACCTCATGATTTTAAACAACATGGAAGTACATCCTTATTGCATGACATTAAAATTCATAGAAGTACGTCCTTACTGCAAGATGTTAAAATTCACGGAGGCATGTCCCCATTGCATGATGATAAATTGGGAAAATGGTTACCCATTCATCTTTCCTTAATGAAGAACCACAAGAGACTTACCCTGGTAAACTAGAGTATGGGTTTCTTCCACTATCTTTTAAAATGCCTCAATCCATAATCCACACTTCATGGATCAGGAATCTTGGATCGTCATAATCTTCTATGGCCACTGGAAAGGACATACAGCTTCAAGGATCCTTTGATTGACTATGCATAAACACCCATTAATCCTCCATATTAGCCTATGTCCTCCAACCAAATGTTTCACTTTGAAAAATTACATTCTGATCCTTGTGATCCATGACATCACATTGGAAAAAATCAACACTTCAGCATATCTGAACTACCCTCTATATGACTGTCCCATATCATTACACATGACTCAAGAACATAAATCCATGATTTAAAAAATTTCTATCTCCCTCTCAGAAGTATGTTAGGGTGCTCTTGACCTGGGGTATTCTAATTAGGCCCTTTTGTAACATCTCCCATATTAGGTCCATGTGATTCATTACCCTAAACTACCTATGTTTTGGTCAAAGTCGTACGAACTTAAACTCTGGACCATAATGGTCTAAATTGAAAGACCTTAAACTGCTAATGAAAGAGGAAAAAAACTTGTTAGGTCAAAAACCTGAAAAGGGAGACATGAAAAAAAATTCGAGTCTCTGCCTACTAAACTTCTCATTCTCAAAGTTTAGGAAAAAATTAGGGCATAAATATATAAGGCATAAAAGTTTATAGGGTCTACCCAATAGCCCAAGTAAAAGCCAAGAAATGCTTACTGGACCCCTCTAGTCCAGAAAAAAGTTAGAGTAATGGTTTTTCACATCTCCTCACCATGAGAATACATTCGTTAGGTAGTGGAACAACATTTTGGGTACTTTTTACCTCCATGGATTTTACACTTTTCACAGATCCCACTTCATGGGTTGGGGTATCTCAGATCATTGCAACTTTCTATTTCCCTTGGAAAGGATATCCGGCTTGAAGGGCCCTTTTCTTGACTATGCATACATTCCCATGGATCCAACATATATGCCTATGGATATCAACTAAATTAATTACTCTGAAAAAATACATTGTGATCCTCGTGAGCCCTGACATCATCGCAATAGCACTCAACACCTCAGTGTTTCTAAAATAGACCATGTATAACCATCCCATATCATCCTCATGACTCGAGCGCTATAGGTTGTGATTTAAAATCCCCTCACTAAACTATCCAAGAGGATTAAATATCCTCAACTTTACATCACCGTGTTTTACAACCTTTCTCAAGTACGAAATGTGACACTTCATTCCTTATCCTTAATAGCCCACACCTCATGATTTGAAACCATAAGGCATACAACTCCTTTATGATTTAAGAGTTAATTTCCCTATAGTGCCAAAACTATTCATGGGTAGCCTTCCCTCCATACCCGAATTCATAATTTGGGTGTTTGAGTTTCAACAAACATTTCCTGGCCCTCATAGAGGGGTGGAGATAATATTTCTCTTGGCATGATATTGATATATAAGGGCCTTGACCAGCCAACTAAATGAATATTCTCCTTTATAGAAAGGATCCTCAATCATTTTGAGTTATAGAAACACCAAGGTCAAACCTGGCATCTCAAAATGTCATGGGATACTCTACATGTCTATATCATCTCATATTCATGGACTCGGAATTTCATATTATTATTTATATCATCTGTATTCCATCTATCTAGGCATATCTAGCTTCTCTAATATTTCTCCCTCAACCAATATCACCTATATAAATCTTGCATAGCCCTTATAAAGGACACCTGACTTCAAGGACCCTTTTCTTGACTATACATTCATTCATATGGCTCCTACATATGTTTCTATGGTCATCAACCAAATGTGTCACTCTGAAAAAAGGGCTTTCTGATCCTTGTGAGCCTCAGCAACACCATGGGGAAAACCCAACATCTCCAATGTTTTAGGTCATTCCTATCATATCTACACCATATATCATGATCATATATAGGGTTTGAGCTAAAATACCTTAAACATGAGAAATATAAGGTCTGATCTAAAAGACCATAAACTACAGTAATAGAAGGTCCAAGCTAAAAGGCCTTAAACTAAATCTCTATAAGGTCTGAGCTAAAATAACTTAAACTAAAGTGATATCAGGTCTGAGGTAAAATTCCTAAAACAAAATTGATATGAGGCCCAAGCTAAAAGACCTAAAAATATAGAAATAGATGGTCCAATCTAAAAGACCTTAAACTAAAGTGATAGAATGTATGAGCTAAAATACCTTAAACTAATGTGATATCAGGTTCGAGTTAAAAGACCTTAAACTGAAGGGATATTAGGTAAAAGATAAAAGACCTTAAACTACATAAATAGGATGTCTAAGATAAAAGACCATAAACTAAATAAATATTAGGTTTGATCTAAAAGACCTTAAACTAAATCACAGCAGCAATTTAGCCTGCGAGAGCTTATAAGGCTCTCCATATGGCCTTAGATAAATCAAGTTCTACTCACTAAGCCTATCATATTTGGAAAATAATGGAGAACTCTCTCTTTAGTACATACATTCTACCCATTTATCCTTATATAAATCAGGTGATCTCAAGATAATTGGAATATATCATCAGCAAATAATCTCATGTTGGTGGGAATTCATGGGCCCTTCTCAAAGAAGAGTCTATTGTGATCCAAATTTCCAAATACAGACATTCAGGTTTGCTTTATTTTATGCAAAGGATGGGTAGTGTTGAAATTTCTCATAATATCAGAACAAAAAAATAGCATAAACATCATAGAAAAAGAGAATTTGGATAGAAAATTGAATATTTTAGAAGATCCATTTGTATTATGCAAAAAAGTGGGGGAGGAATATCCACATTTTGAATTCTCTCCAAAGATTCAACCAAAATGGACTGAATTAAAAGAGTCAAACTATGATAAAAGTCAATTGGATGCACTGTTAAGGTCTGAAAAAGTCTGACGATATGCATAAATTGAGCATTGAAGTGCTGCTCCCCCCAATTCTCCTACTTCTTCCCCAAGATGGAGAGCTTTGACCAAACTAGTTGACTCTTCAACCCTCCTATGATAAGTATCCAGTGAGTATGATGATGCCTAAAGTTTAGGCCTAAGGTGAGAAATCATCTCCTCATATATCCATATTTTAATGGTTCAATAATCCATCTAAGAAAGTAGTTCAAATAACAACTAGAAACCCCACTCTAATGCCTCTGTTGTCTCCCTCGTTTTCTTAGAAAGGGAATACTAATTCACAAGATCATACAAATCCCATTTATCCTTGGCCAAGTTTCTTCAGGTCAAGATTATTTTCTAGATGATTTCATACAAAGGATATTGGAAAATTTCGTATTCCCCTATGTCATGAAATAATGGGTGAAGGTTTTCCCCTTAGTTGAAAAATATTTCTAAGGGGGTATCAGTAATTAAGGTGTGAATCCATTCCCAGATCAGTCTATGATGTGATTGAGCCTCTACAACCAACGGGGTAGATGAAGTAAAAGGATAACCATCTAGTCGTATTAATTATAAAACATGAGAGGAGTCCTCATGTTCTCTTCTCTCAATGGGCACATCATCCATATCCTATGTTGAAGGATTAGTTTCCTTAATGGAATCTTTTTCACTATCCAAGTGGTTGTCTTATGAACGAGTTCTCTTTCTCAATGTCTCATATATATCTTTGATCAACTCCATTGTTGCCTCTAATAAATTAATCGGAAATGAAAAAGTATTTCCCACATGAAGGATGAGCTGGCCCAACACACCATTAGGATAAGCTATTATCCAATATTGGGTATAATACTGGGTAAGGATAGAAGAAGAAGAACCAGCAGGCGGAAGTATAATATCAGCCTTGGTGTCTTCACGTATCAGCATCCTCCAAAATTGGAAGATAACCCTGGGATGTCGCTCCCCTCAAACATCTACCAAAGGAAGATGGGAGGCCCAATTAATGAAGATAAACTATCAAGAGAACTGATACGGTGTGTATGGATCACATATGATCAGATCTTCCACCCTAGCTTTGAGAACCACATCACAAAGGGAGATCATATAAGATATTTCATCAATGGAGAAGCATCCATTATCAATGATTGGCCCAAACAGTTCACAGAAAGTACGAAAGTTAAAATTTTCAAGATGTAATAGTGCACCCTTAACCTCAGTAGGATTTTAGGGACATAGCCTTGACCCCCTGAGATGTTCATCATTCTAGGATGGGATATGGTGCCCAGGATACTAAAAGCATTGTAAAATTCATAAAAATGTAAATGCTCCCTTATCCAGAAAAATAGGTACTATAAAGGACCACTGATCCTATAAGGGGTGATACCTTGTTGAATATAACCCATCATTTGATAAATGTATGCAAGGAATGTTGTTTCCAAGTTAAGGTGTTACCCTTCTTCAAGTCGTGCTATCATCACCAGTATACTAAAATGGATTCCTGAACATGTGTACCCATCTAGAAAGATCCAACCATTCAATAACATGACTATGAAACATTTCATCCTCAAGTTTGGATAGATATTATATTTCACACAATATCCCTATGAGGTATAATATCCAGCCTTCAAGATGGCCCAATATGAGCCATCACTATCACAGACTTTCTGGGAGGGGCACATATGAGGGTGAATAGTGGATGGTCTAACTCTATTACTATAAAGGAAAATATGGTCCAATACCTAAAATAAACAAGTGAGTGCATTGTCATCTCTTTCTTTGATTTCTCCCTTAAAATAATGAGAATCTACATCTCCAAAACTGGGTTCTGTTTAGGATCATCTCAAACATCCACTGAAGGGAGGAATTCATCATACATTTCTCCAAGGGGAAGAATCCCACCCAACTGATATATCTCTCATAGGCTGATGTCCAATTCACCATGGTAAAAGTGAAATGTTTTTGTCCCATGACACAAATAGATGATCATCAATCAAAAGAGGTCAGTCTGGCGATAAACGATGAATTGAGAGATCCATACAGCTTTATAAAGGTGAACCCTATATAAATCATTATCGAACTCCAAGTAGCATTGTCTAACCCAGAATAGCCATTACCATTCATTGGAAAAATTACCGCCAAGATGGAGATCCCATTTCAAATACCACCCGCTACTCGGATTATTCAAAGAAAAATAAAATATGCTCAAATAGATTTGAACGATAGGTTTTCGGTGAAATAAATATCATTTGGACCCATATGAGAGTTTTTTGATAGATAAGTAAAACCCTGGGATCGAGCTATAACCAGTCAACCATCCTCAGTAATTGTTGTCTAAATAAAATCAAGAGAACGAGACACCCGGTGGGATGGAAGATTAAAATCTTGAGGGAGAATGGTAGTATCATTCAGTAAACCAGACCCATATAGAGAAATTCGATGAGATAAGGGATAATTTTTTATATCGGGGGAAAGTAACCTCTTTAGGGTCTCATTATCACTATACACATGGTAGTGGGGATCAGTATTACAATTCCTGGAGATCATGGACCTTTTATTGGCCATATCTAGGGAACCTTGATGAGAACCATAAGCCATCTAAAAATAATTAAGTATCAGATGTTAGAAGAATAAAATAAATATTGTCAAAGCATGATGAAGTTCTGGTGACCTCATACATATCGCATGACTCAGCAAGTGATTTTCAAACCATATAAGGAGTTCGTGAATCACATTACCTCCTGAGGACTTTAGGGGTGCATTACCCTCATAGGGCATCACAAAAACTACATAACCCCCATGGACACAACAACTGTGTGACCTAAATATGTCACAAGTAGTCGAATGATCGGGTCGGTGAATCTCGTGAAACCTTCAAGACAACCACATCACTCATAGCTTAAGTTCAACAAGTTACCAAGGTATAATTCCCAGTTAGACTGGAAAAGTGTCTTAGCAAGGATTAGTCTTGTGGAAAAGCTCTGATGAGACAGACTCATGGTATAGACTCGCAAACAGGGCTCATGATCAGGGTTCATGGCACGATCTCATGATTGAGGCACTCATCAGATGCAAAGATGGGAGTGTCTTGGAGATGGGATAACTGACAGAATGAATTGTACTCCACCCCCACCCACCTATATATATTACATTTCATGGAATACAAAATGGAACTCAGTATATCAAATTTAACTTAAGGCACTAGTTAGTAACATCATTGAAGACTCGAGTGGGCATTAGTTTTCCTCAAAACCAAGTCTTTGTCCCTACAGATCTCGCTCTTGAGGGGGTCATTTTTCAACACCTTCCAAATGAGCATCAGTAAATTTACAAAGGAAGGAATACCTAGATATGGGAATTATGATCCCCACCATAACAAAGGAACCAAGACTCATGGATCACATGATCCTCCAAGGGAATTTCGATCACGTGACCATTTCAAGGTCATGCAAGGATTCCACATGCAACACATAATCTACAACAAATCCCATGGAACCCCCTTAAATGGACCTTCCAACACTCATAATGGTTCTCCATACAGTCAATGTTTACATGGTGAAAGACCAATGGGCACCCGCAGGTTACATGGTTTTTCATTGGAAATTTCCTGAAAAACCATCCAAAATTCCCCCAAGAATTAAGGGGAATAACATCCAAAGGAAGAGATCCCTAGTGGTCGTGAAGATCATGCACCATATCATCATTCAAAATAATAAATTTCATAGATGATATCCAATTAGATTCATATAACTCATGAACATTTGTAAAATAAAAAAATGGAGATAAATGGGGTGAGGAAAGAGGTTCTCACATTCACTCAAGTTCATGTGGTGCACCCCTGGTGATCAGAAAGATGTTGCGAGACCTTGACAACACGTTCTCCTAATCTCATGAAATCCCTTTGGCTTGTCTTCTGCACCACACAGATGTCCTTAGGCTTGTCTAGGAAACTATGCACTTTCCCCTTCGGCGCTCTAAGGATAAACGGATAGATTTATCCATGAAATTCTCACGCACCCCAATATGTCCCATATTGGTCATGCGACACATCACCAAAAAATAGATTATTTGTCCTTGACATTAATTTTGAAATCTCATATGACTTCCAACCTTTGTCACATAAAAAAAAGAAATAAAAGTGGCAGGAGATGAAAGGTACTCACAATCACTAAAAGACATGTGACATGTTAAGGGAGTTTGTTGTGTGGTCCCATGAGACCCCCAGAAAATCCATCCTTGTATTGTGGAAAGTCTTAGACAAGTCATCAAGAATCTCGAGAATGCCTTTCAATAAGCACCTTGTATCTAACAAAGGACCTTGGGCATGTCTGTAGAACAAGATGAAAATTCTATTAACATGCCTGCATGATCAAAAAATTCTTCATTAATCATCAGTAATCTAATAAAGGAAGCATTAATGGAATATACTTGAGTCTATTGAAAATCATATGATGCACTCAAAATGACCCATGATAGAGAATCACTAAACTACATGGAGCCATCCCACTTCACCGACTCTAGCCTTGATCCATGCTACATATTCCACATAAAGCACTGAATAACTAGGGTGGATATGCCTATAAATTCCCTAACCCATCATGAAAAATGTATCATCTACTATGTGAAGGAAACTAATGAGTGTTAAAGTCCCAAGAATCAACTCAGACTTCTCATAGAAACCAATAACGCGACCGTCTATCCTTACATCTGGTAATATACTAGCGGGAAGCCAAAGTAGTCATGTGATAGGCATAAGTCACTTTTCATGATCATTCATAGATCACATGAATGATCTATGGTAGGCTATGTAAAGAACAACTCATCGGCCCACTAGATCGCGTGAGACATAAAATAAACAAATACTGAACAAACCTAAGGCATTCTCAATACAAGGGATAGAACCAATATTAAAGGTAGTTTTAGCACCCTCATTTTGAGGTATGTAGCCTTTTTTATTCGTTTTTATGTATGTAAAGTGTTTGGGTAATGTTTGGGAGATTTTGGGAAGGTTTCTGAAAGGTTTGGAGGCTTTTCTAGGGGATCACGGTTTGAGAATGGTTTGGGGAAATCGTACCGGATCTCCAGGTAACCGTGCAAGTGGAGGTAGTTGGATTCACACAGTTTGTGCATGGTTTTTCTAACCATGTGAGGAAACTATAAAGGTTCCCTATTGAGGTAGTATCATGCACATGGTTAGGGCATAGTTTTCCTAACCATGTGATCTAACCATGTGTGGATTTAAAAGTGTTTTTTTAAAAAGGACCACTTGGTATTTTCCCTAAACTCATCCTCTCTTCTCCCATATGAAACCTAATTTTGATTTCCCTTTCTCAAGGATTAGAGGGGCTCTCCCAGTCATTTTAGAAGAAATTTGAAGGTTTTTCAAGATGTGGTGAAGGTGATTCTATTTCGGTAATCCTTGTCTCTTATATCTTTCTTGGTTTTCCTCAGATCTAGTTCTCCCCCTCTATTAGTTTTCTATATCTACACTTTTTTCATGTATATCGAGGCACTTTTACTAAAATGATGATTTTGTGTCTATTGATGTCAGTAAAAGGGATCTAAGGCGGTTTTGGTGGAGTTTTCACCCATATTTGTGGTGCAGTTGGGAGTTGGTAGATTTCACTGAAACCCTAAGGTAGGTGGATTCTTTCTTGACTCCATTTTATTATAACTAAAATCCTTATTCTCAATTAATTGGTTTTTCTTAAAATTAATTGTGATTATGATGTATAGAGCTTGATGGAAATTCCCTTTGTGATGTTTTTTGGATTTTTGGGGAAAATGGGTTATTGGGGTGAAATGTTCTTTGTTGTTGGATTTTAAAATGTTGATTTTAAAATTGGGAGCTTGGGTTTGTTTATAAAAATGGTTTATGAAAATACAATTCAATAAAAGGGGTTTCTTTATTGAAATGTTACATGCCATGGAAGAAGTCCTAAGGGATTGTTTGGTTGTGAAATAGTTGTTTGCATATAGTTGTGGCTTTAGAGGGTGTATATGCTTGTTATTGGCTTAATCATTTTATGCATGTATTGATTTTAGTGTAAAGTGGGCAGGGAGTACCACTATAAAATGGGTATTTCTATTTTATGGAAGGGTCACCATCAAAGATAAGTGGGCATGAAGTACCACTAAGTTTGGAAAGTAGTAAACAGGCTTGTACAAGAAGTTCCACCGTGATTCTTACACTGGGTTTAGCGTGAAACTTTATGGATATGTTTGCTTATGTGTGTGGATAATAAAGATGAAATCTTTGTGATGACGTGTTATGGTAAAATGGATTATGGATTTCTGGTTGTATTTCCCTTGCATTATGTGGATTTGGTTGAGAAACGACTTGTTAAGGGTGTGTTTGGCTTACTGAAAATTGTTATACTATTTGATGTTTTATATAAACTTATTTATATAAATGTGATAATGGTTTTATCCTAGTGGTGTGTGTAGGGAATTCATTTGAGTAAAATCTACTAATTATTATTACTCACCCCCTCCTTTGGAACTTGGGTGCTTTTGTAGATGTTGTTTTCTGAGACACATGTAAGGGTAAAGTATCTCATTTCGCTAGCAGTTCATCGAGATGTTTGGATGGTTTTTTGTTTCTTGGATCATGGATCTTGTCTGGGAGTTTTGGAGTTGTCTCATAGCTTCTTCAGTTTTTTTTGTACTCTTCTGCTTAGTACTATGATTATGGAACATTGTGGTTGAGTTGTATTGGTTTATGGGAATTGTTATGGAATTAGATGGGTTTCAAGGTTGTTCCTTGGTAATGTGTTGTATTGGTTTATATTGTTGACATGCATCATGTAGATGTGGTTAGTCATAGATTTTGGGTTGGTTTTTTTCATTAAAGTTCAAATCATTCCTCAATGGTTCTTGAGTTCCTCAGCATTTATTTCCAGCCTTTGGCAACTTGGGAATGTCACCTAAGGACAAGTAGCATCTCACCTCCTTCTCAAGACAATGAGGAAGGGGACATTAAAAGTGGTATGAGTTTGTTTGATCCTTGATTT
This sequence comes from Viscum album, assembly GCA_963277665.1. Classification (NCBI taxonomy): domain Eukaryota; kingdom Viridiplantae; phylum Streptophyta; class Magnoliopsida; order Santalales; family Viscaceae; genus Viscum; species Viscum album. The sequence continues at coordinate 194,698,197 of OY728126.1, forward strand.
TCAAGTGAAAGTAGTTTTTCATACCTTTTACATCAGTTGTTGGTCTTGGCGTTGACATTCATTCTTGGTCCATTCCTTAAGTTGGGATGGTAGAAAGGAGTATGATTGTTGGAACTTGAAATGTCTAGCATAAATGGACATAGCTAAAACTTTTATTATACACTTCAAGTTACCAGGTATTTGGGTACATATGTGTTTTGGAGACACTTATAGGCATTAGAAATCTCATTACCGTTTGTGTATCCAATGAGATGATCATTACATGCATGGTAGAAATGAATTCCCATTAGTATTCATATTTCATTTCCATAATGATTTATGTTTTTATATGGATATATGGATTTTTGAAAAATCTGGAAAATATTTTTAAATGAGAGGATTTGAAATGTGGATAGTTGTGGTGTTTTGAAAATGGGTCAATTTTCAAAACAAGTTGGATTTTTTTTCAAAAGTGGTGCAACATGGGAAATGTGAACTTGTGGAAATCTTGCTTGTGATTTTTGTAATGTAATTTAATTTAGAATTGTAAGACTTTTCTTGCTAAGGGTGTGAGACTTATGGTTGTTTTGTATTCATATAAATGGAATCAGGTAGGCGTCGTAGATACTAATCAGAGGAGGATGTTGAAAATGTGGTTTCACCTGAGCCCCAGGTGAACCAGTATCTAGTGTAGAGTATGTTGCAAGCTTTCCAAGCTATGGAAAGTGGGAATAATGTAGATGAGACAAAGCATGCGGATCATCTGGTTTAGTATCAAAAGCATAATCCACCCACCTTTAGGGATGATTTGGATCAGAAAAGGTAATAAGTATGGTTGAACAAAATGAATAGAATATTTGAATTCTTTGGAACACCGGTCGAGCTGAAAGTGAATCTAGAAACTTACGTGTTGTAAGATCTTTCCCTTTAGTGGTGGGAGTTGGTATTCCAAGCTAGAACGGACCAAGGTATGACATGAGATGGTTTTGATGAATTGTTTAATAAATAATTCTACCCTCATATGTTCAAAATTTAGTGCATAATATACTTCTTTAGGTTGAAGCAAGAGAACCTCTCGGTAATAGAATATGCGGCTAAGTTTATGAACTTAGTGTGGTTTTCACCCGAGGTGGCTAGTAGTACATCATTGAAGGCATATATATTTGAAGATTGGTTAAAGTAGGAAATTTTTTCTAAAATATACGTACTAATTATAATTAATTACATGAAAATTTTTAATAGAGAACATTCTATTAAAAGGATATTTTGGGGGATACAGGCGGGAGAAGCATGTTAGTGCCCACAAGAAATTCTTGGAACTCTATTTCTAGATTAAAATGGAAGAGGGACACCTATTTCTAGGGTGGTATCATGGATCAAAATCTGATGGAAGGATCGGTTAATCATCCTATGAAGCCTCAGAGTGACCCTGGATGTATTTAGTGTGGCTTTACGGGTCACATTAAGTGGGATTGTGTGGCACAACCTCGAGCATGTCATAACTGTAAGCAGATGGGAAATCTTCAATGTTATTATTGTAATGATCTGAGGTCGGGTGTTCATGAAACTCCTCAGGGGTTTCAAGCATCCCATGACACTACTACAAAAACAGGCAAGGAAAGTTCCCCCTTATATCAGTGCTAATAAAAACCGCTGATAAAACGACCCTTTAGCAGCACTTTTATAGCCCTGATAAAGAGTACCATTATCAGTGCTAAAAAAAGCTGATAAAGGATACCTTTATCAAAGCTAAAACATTAACACTGATAAAGTTAGTCTTTATTAGCACTTTTTTAGCACTGATAAAACCTTAGTCCATTTTTTTATAAAGTCGGTCGCACAGTGCCCTCATTTTATCGCGACCTAAAGCTCTCGCGGTACTGGAACCCTGTGACTCCCCTCTGTCGCCCGCTGAGTTTGCGTTGCCAGACCTCCGCCGCCCTTGCTTCTCATTGCCAGACCTCTGTCGCCCACTGAGTTCGCATTGCTGGACCTCTACCGCCCTCACTTCTCGTTGCCAGACCTCCGATGCCCGCTGAGTTCGTGTTGCCGGACCTCCACCGCCCTCGAGCTTCGGTTTACCGGACCTCCACCGCCTGCAACGCCCTCAAGCTTCGGTTTTCCGGACCTCCCTTTAAGGCATGTTTTCCAAATCCTTATTTAATATTGTTCTCATCTCCCATCACACATAACCATATGTTGATTTGGCATGATATATTTAATGGATATTTGAGATTGTGATGGTTGTAGGTTACATGATTCATCCTTTTCTGGAAACCTACAGATGTTTTAGGTTATTTCTATTTAAAATCCCTTATGTTTCCTTCCATGGTTGTCTTCTTTGGGTGGGTGTTCGAGACCATTAAGGTGGTTATTATTCCTTATTGTCCTCTGATTCACAACTTCTTGGTTAGAGCTCAATCTTGATGTGTTGGGTGGTCTATCTTTAAAGAGATTAGTTTTCCATCTTTGTGAAAAAACCATTTTATATGATCTATTTATGGTTGGACATAGATAGGATTTTGGTGTGTACTCAAATGACTAGGATTATGAAGTCTATTGATGGACTAGGTACTGGGTGGTGTTGGTGTCTACTTCAATGAGACTGTCGATAGGTGACACTCTATATTGGGAATTCAAGGTTTCCATCGAGCACTTGATCAAGGAATAAATCCTTTTTAGTTTTTTACTTTCTTGTTGTTGGTTGAATCATTTATGGATATTGATTGTGTTATTTCATTTGGATTCATTGGTATGCTTTGGGTGTACCTTTCCTTAGGTTTCGAATTATGCTCTTAGTGGTTCTTCGTGGTTAGTGGTTGTAGTCTCTTATTTGGGTGAAGGGATGTGTTCTTAGTATATTTCCATCTTATGTCCCACCATTTTAGTGAAAATTTAAATGGTTGGGTGACCTATGCTAGTTCTCTGGAAATTATTGGGATTTTCTCTCTTCTTAGTGATGTAGACATGTCATTTGGAGATGTATGATATTCTTGGAGGATATACATTAAGGGTTCTTGGGAATATTGTTTATCTGTTCATTTTAATTTTTTCATAGTGGTCCTCTATTCGGTGAATCTTCCTATATTTTTTGAATTGTCCACACAATAATTATTGTGTATAATTTATTTTTGTCTCATCATTTTCTATCCTTCGTACTAGAATATTTTTTTGGATAAAAAGTGGAACGATGGGGAGAATTGTAACATCTCAGTATCTCTTTCATCAAAGCAATGCTCTTTAAGTTTTTTGGGTTTCTTGAGGGGTTATAGGATGTCCCAAACTGTCATAGAAGGTGTGGATGTGAACATGTAGGTTGAAAAGATTCATGTGGTCCACCAAATGGCCGGTGAGGGTAATTGGCTAGGTAATGGGATTCAAAATGGATACAAATAAATTCTATAGCCATCAGCTAGCTGGTCGGTATGTAGTGACTAGCTAGTGGGATAACCTATGGTTATAACATTTATACTATAACCACTGTCTAGCTGGTGAGGGACACTATCTAGCTAGTGGTTTCGTTGTATATGAGAAAGCATCGAGGTAGTAGGGTAATTGCACCCCGATACCCCCATTTATTTATTTTATCTTCTCCCTCAAGTTTAACTCAATCCACTCAAGCCTTGGGAGCCCCTTTGGATAGTTTGGCTCTTCTATCCTCATCACTTGGTGGATTGAAGTTTCATTCGAAATGGTGATCCTCTTTTGGTATTTATTTCTTTTCTTAAACTTCAATCTCTCTCCATCACTTGATTCTTTGTTCCTGGGGGATATAGAAGCCTTGGTATTTACTAGACCTATAATTTTTATGGGTAATTATGGTTATAGTATCTCTTTTACCTTTTATTGATATCCCTTTTATTTGATTCAATGTTCTTCATTTGAGTAGACACATTCAGATTTATTGTGTTTTGATCCCAAATATTCCAAGTTGGTGTTTCTATACTATATCTTCTTTTTGGGATTCATGTGTTTCATGAATTCATATTTTATCCATTTTAAGTTTGTTAGACATGTTTTGATCATTTTGAAGCACAAAATAACCCTATTAATGAAAATAATATATGGAATGGATGGTATCTTGTTGTGAATTAACCTTTTTCATTGAAATAAATTAGGTTTCCTTCTACCGTAGGTGGATTTGATATTATAAATGAAAATCATGGTTTAAAATAAATATAAGTTGATTCTTTATATAAAATTCCAAATGGTTTGTCATGTTTTTGTTTATTGATTTTTTTTTGGAATGATTTCCAAAATAAATTAAAATGTCTTGTTTTTAAATGGTTTGTGGTATTGGTATTTTAAAAAATTAAGGAGGATTGATTGTCCTTTTGAACAAAATACCTTCGATCCCAGCCACCATCCATTATTTGTTGGGGGTGACTTTAATGTCATTTCCAACCCAAAGGAAAGGAAAGGTAGAATCCCATTCCAGAGGAAGTCCATCATGGAGTTTGTTCAGTTCATGGATGGGAAGGGCCTCATTGATCTCAGCTTTTCAGGTGACAGTTTCACCTGGTACAACAACTACAGGGGCCATCACCGCTTGTGGAGTCTATTGGATAGGTGTCTAGACAACATGAAATCCACTAACCTATTCTCAAATACCATGTTTTTTCATCTTGCTTGAGGTATTTTGATTCACTCCCCCCTTTTGGTTTCCATTTCTTCTTGGCATGATCATCAGGAACGGTTTCACTTCCACCAGCAGTGGGTTAACATCCTAGGGTACCAGGACATGGTTTGTGAAATATGGAATGAACCCTTGTAGGAGTATCGATCCACCTTCAAACTCAGTAACCTGACCTCGAACCCTGATAGGTGTGTGTTCGCCTCTTCCTCCTCAGGAACCTTCACCACCTGGGACTACTGTCGCATATGGGCTCCTTCAGAGTATTTTGATATATGGAATGATACCTTTGGTTTATTGGATTATTAACACCAGTTTGAGATTTATGTGTGACTATATACTTATTATATTTTCTTATTATTTCTGGAACACCACCACTTGAGTCGAGTAACCTGATTGAAATCCATATTGGTACTTTAGTTCTAATGTGGATATGGTTTTTTATGTGTTTGTGACATGTGTATGTGTGGATATATGGTTATTTAGGCATGATGGTATTGAATATAGGGAAGAGACCTAGGAGTGGTAGATGTATCATTCTTGATTATTCTTGTGTTTGGTCTGGGGTGATTTGAGGAAACTATAATGAATCTAAAGTAATTATAGTTAATGAATATGATAAATACAAATGGTTAGGATCTATTAATCTCTATTTTTATAAGGAATTGGTTCTCTTCTACTGTATTTGGAAGTCTTTTTTGTGTACTTGAACCATAAATACTAATATTTGAGATTCAAATAGGATGAATATGAATAAATATTGGATGGATGCTAATCATTTAACAATAGAGTACGAGAACAGAGTGAAAGAGTTCATCAAGTTTGCAAAGGATCACGCAAAGGATCCTTCTCAAATCCTTTGTCTGTGTTTATGTTGTTGTTATTCTAGAATACTTACTCCAAAGGAGTTGGAAGAACATTTGATATGTCACGGAATAGATCAGAGTTATAAATGTTGGAATAAAGACGGAGAAAAAGCAAATGTAGCTACTGGCTGGGATAAAACTGTGATTTATGGATCATCAGATATGAATAAAAATATGGATAATGAAGAATACCATATGGAGGATGTGATTACAGATGTCAATGATGATGATGATCATATTGAGGAAATGACAAAGACAATTGAAGATGAACTCCATGATTTCCCAAAATTGTTTGAGAAGTTAAAGAGTTGTGCGAAGACGCCATTGTATGTTGCTTGCACTAAGTATATAACATTGTCAGCTGTACTGAAGTTGTATAAATTGAAATCAGTTAACAGATAGAGTGATGTCAATTTTACAAAACTACTTGCTCTCTTGAATGACATTCTCCCGGAAGATAATGAGCTCCAAAGCCGGACATATGAAGCTAGACGAATGCTACGCTCGATGGGTATGATTTCTGAAAGAATACATGCCTTCCCGAAAGACTGTATATTGTTTTTCAAGGAGAATAAATCACTTACAGAATACCCAAAGTTTGGTGCTTCTCGATACAAGAAAGATAAATCCAATCCTACGAAAGTTGTATGGTTCTTTCCAAACATTCCAAGGTTTAGGTGTCTATATGGAAGTGAAGAAACTGCAAGCCAATTGTTGTGGCATGCACATAAAAGAAATAAAGATGGGAAATTACATCATCTAGCTGACTCTTCTCAATGGAAGAAAATTGATCATGAGTATCCTGAATTTGGAAAATATCCGAGAAACCTTCATCTTGCGTTATCTACAGATGGAGTAAATCCTTTTGGTTTTCAAACCAACACTCATAGTACATGGCATGTTATGTTGGTAAATTATAACTTTCCACCCTGGTTATGCATGAAGCATAAATTAATCATGTTATCTATGCTTATATTAGGTCCAAAATAGCCTGGTAACAATATTGATGTTTATCTAGCTCCTTTGATCGAGGATTTGACGTTATTGTGGGATTCAGGTGTAAGGTTGTATGATGCTTATAGAAGTGAATACTTTATGTTGAGAGAGATGTTGTATGGGACAATAAATGATTTCCCTACTTATGTAAATTTGTTAGGCTATAGAATTAAAGGAACTCAAGGGTGTCCCATGTGCGAAGAAGATACAGAATCAATTAGGTTGAAACATTCATCGAAATCTGTGTTTATAGGGCATCGTAGATTTCTACCTCGTCGGCATAAGTAACGATCTTAGACAACATCATTCAATGGAAGTTCAGAAAAAACACACAACACTGTCTCCACTAATAGGTGATCAGCTGTTTGAGAAAGTAAAAGATCTGAACACTATTTTTGGTAAACCATTTTCAAAAAACCTTACGAAAATCAGTTGGAAAAAGAGATCAGTTTTTTTTTTTGAATTGCCATACTGGAATTGTTTGTACGTCAGACATTTTCTTGATGTGATGCATGTGGAAAAAAATGTATGTGACAGTGTTATCAGAACGTTGCTAAATGCCCCTGGAAAAAAAATATGGAATTAAGGCAAGGTTAGACATGGTTGACATGGTAATACGAGAAGAGTGGGCTCCCGTGAAGGGTGAAAATCGAATGTTTCTTCCTCCAGCTGCTTATACTCTTTCTAGGGAGGAGAGATATCAGTTTTTCAACTTCTTCAATGATGTAAAGGTTCAAGAGGGGTACTCATAAAATCTAAAGAACATTGTGTCAATGAATGATTTGAAGTTAAAAGTTTTGAAATCACATGATTGCCATGTTTTGATGCAAGATCTAATTCCTATAGCTTTATGTTGAATTTTTTCCAAGAATGTTCGTCACACGTTAACCAAACTTTGTTTATTTTTCAAAGATATATGTAGCAAAGTTTTAGACCCGGGTAAATTGACAGCTATGGAAAAAGAAATTGTTATCATATTATGTGAATTATAAATGTTCTTCCCACCAAAATTCTTTGATATTATGGTTAATTTGATGATTCACTTGGTGAGAGAGATTCTACTTTGTGGTCCTGTGCACTATAGATGGATGTATCCTGTTGAACGGTATATGAATATTTTGAAAGGGTATGTCAAAAATCGAAGTGGGCTAGAGGGTTGTATAGTGGAGTGATATATTGTTGAGGAAGCTGTTGAATTTTGTACTGAATACCTATCTAATGTGGAAAGCATTGGTCTCCTGAAATCTCATCACACTGGACGCATTGAGGGTGAGGGAATTTCTAGAAGAGAAGTTGTGACAATCAGTATTATAGATCGGAAGCAGGCCCATTTTTATGTTTTTCATAAAAGTTGGGAGGTTTCTCCATATATTGAAACTCACAAAGAAATTATTAGGTAGTTGAATCCATCAAGGGATGAAAAATGGTTATCAGATAGACATAATCACCAGTTTATAGGATGGTTTCAGGACCATATTTTTAAGCAGTTGGATAAAAATCTGAATTCAATTTCAGAACGACTTTAATGGCTAGCTGCTAGACCAAGTGTGTATGTATTATCTTACAGTGGTTATGTAATTAATGGTTATACATTATATACAGATGAACATGATGAAGATACTACTATGCAAAATAGTAGAGTTACACTGTTGGCTGAAGCGATGCCTGTTTCTGGTAGTAAGGACAAAAATCCAATTTATGCAAATATGTCATACTTTGGTATTATCAAACTAATATGGTAGTTGGATTATAAGACATTCCAATTGACGATTTTTCAATGAAAATGGATTGATAACAATAATGGCATTAAAATAGATGAATGGGGATTTTTGAAAGTTGATTTTAGTAAAGAAGGGTACAAAGACAAACAGTTTATAATGGCATCACAAGCAGTATATGTTTTTAATGTTCTAGATCCCGCAAACCGAAAGTGTTCGATTGTTCTGTTATCGTCCAAAACTACTGAAGGTTCCAATGAAAATTCAGTTGAGGATGATCCTTTTAGTGGTACGTTGCAATCATTTCAGAGCAGTCCCAATGCAGATGATGTTTTGTATGTTAGAGGAGACCACAATGAAGGGATTTGGATAATCGATAGAGGTGTCAAATCCCTTCAACCTTAGAAAAAAATAAAGAGAGTTCAATAAATAGGTTATATTTTGTTTGTAATATAGATCTTGTTATCTCATGTTATTATCTTATCATTACTGAATTTATGTAATCTGAATTAACTATTTAACCACTTTTGTAGATAATAACTTCTGCACATTCTGGTGTTCCTAACCTTGAGGCTGAACAAGTCTCTCAAGCTGTTTCTACTGCGGATGTTGCTGCTTCTGCTGCTCATGCAACTCATGCTAATGCTGTTGTTACTCCTGTTGCGGCTCCTGTTGCTCCTGCTTCTCCTCCTACTGTGGCTCCTACTTCTCCTGCTGCTCTTGTTGCGGCTGCTGCTGCTCCTGCTGTTGCGGCTCCTGCTGCTCCTAGTGTTGAGGTCTAACAACCATCAACACATGTCGTTGATACCATTCCAGATGAACATATAGATGATGTTGATATCAATGAAATAGTTGGGAATGAAGGACCGACATCGCAGAAAACACAGGTGCGTCGTAGTTTGACGGTGTTAGCCAAAATTCTTAAGGTGAAAACCAAAGGCATCAAATTTGAAGTTGGATGGAATGCATGAGGCCAACATGTGAATCCCAACAAGGATATGTTTAGCAGCTACATTGGAGTTGTAACTCGGCAACGCGTGCCGATTGACATAGATTCATGGCACAATGTTGTGTCTGGGCTAAAGGCTGTGATCTGGGAATAAATTACGGTAACATTATGAATTTATTTTGTTAATTTACTAGATAATAAAATAATGAAACAATGTCTTACTCTTCTCAATCTCTTGCAGAGTACATTTATAATAGACGATTCACACAAGGATTATGTACTAAGGCTTTCAGGAAAGATTCATCAAGGTTTTCTCACTATTTTAACAAAATGTCACCTGAAAGATTCTAAAGGTAAAATAAATGGGCACCCACCCATTATCTACACTCACATGATATCCAAAGAAGTATGGGATGCATTTATTGACCGCTCTGGGGATGAGAAGTTGCAGGTACATTGTGGGTGATAATACATTGTTTGAGGATACATGTATTCATCACTTTGATTGTCAATATTTCATTTATGAAACAGAAACTCTATACTGAAAATAAGGAACGTGCAACAAAACCAACATACCCCTATCGTAAAGCAAGGATGGGGTACGCTTCATTAGAAAAGACAATGGTACGTATTTTAAATTTATAGTAATATTGTTAGGTTCTAATAAACAACATCATAATTATCTTTCTATGTTTATAATTAGATTGATGATTCTAAAACCAAATGCACTTCCATCCCACGTCATGTGCTATGGAAGGAGGCACATGTGAACAAAGAAGGGAAGTTAGTAGATGAGAACACACAGAAAGTGTGGGAAATATGTGTAAGTATGACACGACGATAAAAATATTTGTTTAAAATTACTATTACATAAAAATAATTAGTTATTTTCTTATATCCGACAGGCACAGAAATCAGCTACTCCTGTAGCGGATACAGACCTATTATTGACGGCTTTGAAGCAGCCATAAAAATACGGTCGTGTCAGAGGTGTAGGGTTTTGGGTGACACCCCGAGTATATTTTGATAAGAAGAAAAAAATGGATGATACAGATGAAAAATTGGATGAAATGAGCGAAAAAATAGAAACCCTTGAAGAAAAATTGCAATGGAAATGAGAGTTGATAGAAACTTTTATGGGTGAGAAGCAAAGGGAAGACACAACTCAGGAACAACTAGCATGTGAACATCCCACCCCACCCCCCACCAGCTTTGAAGCGAGCCATTCGCCTCAAAGAATTGTCTTATCCATGGTAATAAATATTCTAATAATGGTTCCCATGAAATGTGAATTAGACAAACACTGATAATTTTTCTGTACTGATCTTCTACAGGGTGATAATGATTGTGATTTATATCTGTCAACACACACCTATCACCTTGTAGTGAGGGCTACAGTGTTCAATATCCCAGATGTCATACTGCATAATAGACCACTTCTAAAAGATCATCTGAAAGTGACGATTACTGTTTCTCATGATCCAAATGCAGAGCTACATATTCCACATGATGACGATGATATTCATACGGTCGAAAAGGCTATCGGTACATTCATTTTATGGTCGTCACAACTTGTAAGAGTACATGCGGACAAAGAGGTATTTATTTCCTTTTTTTCAATATAAACCCTTAACTATTAATGAAAAAAGGGTCTGAACCAATGATTGTTGTTATAGATGGAGAAAGGGAAGGGGGTGAAAAACGTCAGCTCAAAACCATCTAAAGGATCGACCAACCGATCCCAAAGAGCTACTGAAAGCACAATAACACCACATGTTCTCTATCTAAATTTACTAGCATTGAATACTCATGTGGATACGAATCTAAAAGATGGTAATAGTCATATAGTGGTTTTTGAAGAGAATATATACGGAGAGGAAAGTCAAGATTTCGTTGCTGCTGAAAATGTAAATGAGATCCTTGAAAACGGTTGGCTAGGCATCACAGTTGTAAATGTATATATGAGGTATGTTTCCATGAATTGATTTTCTAAAAGCTGATCTAATGTTCAAATTATAACTAAATGCATTTTATATTATTGACAGACACATTTATGAAAAACAGTTGAAGGATTTTTCCCATGAGCCAAAATTTGGGCTCGTTAGTCCTCATATCACATCAACACACCTAACAAAAATAGAGCCATCAAAAAGGGATGCAATAGTGAACAGCTTGCTGAAAACATTTGAAAGCAAGATTACAGATGATAGACTTTTCCTAATACCAACCATGCCGGGGTAATACTCAACGATTAAAGCATATCAATTATATTTTCACTTCTTTTATTACTTATTCCTTTTTGTGTTTTTAGGAAACATTGGTTGCTAATTGCGGTGAACTTAGATACTCCAAAGATTTATTTTCTGGATTCAAAGCAAGGATATCCATCAAACCGACCACACATGATGGAGTTTGTGAATCTGTAAGACACTATATCTTACATTTTAGGTCTAAACATCAAGTAATATAATTTATATTATCTTTTACTAAGGATTATTTTATGATAGGGTGGTGTATCATTATCGTATAAAAAAGGAATGAGGACATGGGATAAGCATAAGGAGGCGAGCAAGTACTACGTATGGACAAATATCATGGTATATATAATAAAATTTCACTATCCAAACGCATCTCAACACAAGTTACTTATTCTCCAAATGATAAATTTTTTTGTAGTGTCCAAAACAAACAAACGATAATGATTGCGGTTATTATGTTTGTAAATTTAAGAAAGAGATCATTTTTCATCAACAAACTAGCATCCCTAAATAGGTATTTTCAAAAACAACTACTAGTTCGTTTAAGTTATTTATTAATTATTTAATTTTATATTTTGCAGTACTACTCTGACTGTCGAAAAGCCTCATACTCACAATACGGTATAGATGTGTTCAGAAACAATTGGTCTACATACCTGATGGCAGATTGCACACAAATACAATAAAGATCTGACTTGGGGACATGTACAGTTGGGGGTCATTTTTTAGAGGGGTTAAGGGGATCAAAAGATAAAACATTGTTGAATGTAAATGTCAGTATGAAAATTTTAATTGTTATTAAATAAAAAATCCTTTCTCCAAGGAGTCATTTTACCATTTTAACAGATGATATGAACCAGAAACATGCTAGAATGTTGAACCACTCAAAGGGTCTCTATTTTGTTTAAAATGGACACGATTTTAAGTGAAAACAACAAATGACGTACGTAAATCTGACCAAATGCATTCAGATTGGGTTTATCCTTTAGTAGAATGACCCAAGAGTCCTTGGTGACGTGTACGAGTCATCCCCTACTCAATCCAAGGCACAGTGTGGCCGGTACCACTCAAAGGGTCTCTATTTTGTTTAAAATGGACACGATTTTAAGTGAAAACAACAACTGACGTACAGAAATCCAACCAAACTCATTTGGATTGTGTTGATCCTTTATTAGAATGATCCAAGGGTACTTTGTGACATGTAAAAGTCATCCCCGCCTCAATCTAAGGCACGGTGTGGCCGGTACCACTAAAAGGGTCTCTCTTTTGTTTAAACTGGACACAGTTTTAAGTGAAAACAACAACTGACCTACGGAAATCCGACCAAACTCATTCCAACTGTGTTTATACTTCATGATAACAATACAAGGGTCCTTTGTGACATGTACGAGTCATCTACGCCTCAATACGAGGCATTTTGTGACCGCTATCACTCAAAGGGTGTCTCTTTTGTTTAAAATGGACTCAATTTTAATTGAAAACAACAACTGACCTACGAAAATCCAGCCAAAAGCATTCGGATAGCCTTGATCTTTTATAAGAACGATCCAAGGGTCCTCGGTGATGTGTAAGAGTTAACCCTTCCTCAATACGAGGCATGTTGGGGCCGGTACAACTCAAATGGGTCTCTCTTTTGTTTAAAATGGACACGATTTTAAGTGAAAGCAACAACTGACCTACGAAAATCCGATCAAACACTTTAGGATTGTGTTGATCCTTTAGAAGAATGATCCAAGGGTCCTCGGTGATGTGTAAGAGTTATCCCTACCTCAATCCGAGGCACGGTGTGGCTGATACCACTCAAAGGGTCTCTCTTTTGTTTAAAATGGACACGATTTTAAGTGAAAACAACAATTGACCAATGAAAATCCAACCAAACGCATTCGTATTGACTTGATATTTTATGAGAAAGATACAAGGGTTCTTGGAGACGTTTACGAGTCATCCTAGCCTCAATATGAGGTAGGGTGTGGCCGGTACCACTCAAAGGGTCATTTAAAATGGACACGATTTTAAGTGAAAACAACAACTGACATACAGAAATCCAACCAAACACATTAGGATTGTGTTGATCCTTTAGGAGAACGATCCAAGGGTCCTTTTTGATGTGTATGAGTCATCCTTACCTCAATCCGAGGCATGTTGTGGCCGGTAAAACTCAAAGGGTCTCTCTTTTGTTTAAAATGGACACGATTTTAAGTGAAAACAAAAACTGACCTACAGAAATCCAACCAAACGCATTTGGATTTCCTTAATCCTTTAGGATAATGATCCAAAGTTCCTTGGTGACGTGTAAAAGTCAACCCCACCTCAATCTGAGGCATGGTGTGTCCTGTACCACTTAAAGGGTCTCTCTTTTGTTTAAAATGGACACGATTTTAAGTGAAAACAACAACTGACCTACGGAAATCTGACCAAATGAATTCGGATTGTGTTGATACTTTAAGATAATGATCCTTATGTCCTTGGTAACGTGTAAGAGTCATCCCTGCCTCAATATCAGGCATGGTGTGGCTGGTACCACTCAAAGGGTCTCTCTTTTGTTTAAAATGGACATGATTTTAAGTGAAAACAACAACTGACATATGGAAATCTGACCAAATGAATTCGGATTATTTTGATCCTTTAGGAGAACGATTTTTGGGTCCTTTTGATGTGTATGAGTCATCCCCACCTCAATCCGAGGCATGGTGTGTCCGGTACCACTCAAAGGGTCTCTCTTTTGTTTAAAATGGACACAATTTTAATTGAAAACAACAACTGATCTATGAAAATCTGGCCAAACGAATTCCGATTATGTTTATACTTTATTAGAATGATCCAAGGGTACTTTGTGACATGTACGAGTCATCCTCGCCTCAATATGAGGCACGGTGTGGTCGGTACCACTCAAAGGGTCTCTCTTTTGTTTAAAATGGACATAATTTTAAGTGAAAACAACAACTGACCTAAGGAAATCTGACCAAACGCATTTGGATTGTGTTGATCCTTTAGGAGAACTATACAAGGGTCCTTTTTGATGTGTAAGAGTCAACTCCGCCTCAATATGAGGCACGGTGAGACCGCTATCACTCAAAGGGTCTCTCTTTTGTTTAAAATGGACACAATTTTAATTGAAAACAACAACTGGCCTAGAAAAATCAAACCAAATGCATTCGTATTTTCTTGATATTTTATAAGAATGAGCCTAGGTTCCTTGGTGACATGTATGAGTCAACCCCGCCTCAATATGAGGTACGGTGTGGCCGGTACCACTCAAAGGGTTTCTATTTTGTTTAAAATGGACACGATTTTAAATGAAAACAACAACTGACCTACGGAAATCCGACCAAATACATTCAGATTGTGTTGATCCTTTAGGAGAATGATCCAAGGGTTATTTTTGACGTTTATGAGTCAACCCTACCTCAATCTGAGGCACAGTGTGACTGCTATCACTCAAAGGGTCTCTCTTTTGTTTAAAATGGACACAATTTTAATTGAAAACAAAAACTGACCTACGAAAATCCAACCAAACGCATTAGGATTGCCTTGATATTTTATGAGAATGATCCAAGGGTCCTTGGTGATGTTTAAAAGTCAACACTGCCTCCATCTAAGGCATGGTGTGGCCGATACCACTCAAAGGGTCTCTTTTTTGTTTAAAATGGATATGATTTTAATTGAAAACAACAACTGACCTACAGAAATCTGACCAAACGCATTCAGATTGTGTTGATCCTTTAGGAGAACGATCCACGGGTCTTTTTTGACATGGAAGAGTCATCCCTGCCTTAATCTGAGGCATGGTGTGGCCGTTAGCACTCAAAGGGTCTCTCTTTTGTTTAAAATCGACCCAATTTTAATTGAAAACAACAACTGACCTATGAAAATCCAACCAAATGCATTCAGATTGCCTTGATCTTTTATAAGAACGATCCAATGGTGCTTGGTGACGTGTACGAGTCAACCCTGCCTCAATCTGAGGCACGGTGTGGCCGGTACCACTCAAAGGGTCTCTATTTTGTTTAAAATGGACACGATTTTAAGTGAAAACAACAACTGACCTACGGAAATTTGAACAAATGAATTTAGATTGTGTTGATCCTTTAGGAGAAAAATACAATGGTCCTTTTTGACATGTAAGAGTAATCCCCACCTCAATACGAGGCACGGTGTCGCTTCTATCACTCAAAGGGTCTCTCTTTTGTTTAAAATGGGCACAATTTTAATTGAAAACAACAACTGACCTATGAAAATCCAACCAAACGAATTTGGATTGTCGTGATCCTTTAGGAGAAAGATCCATGGGTCTTTTTTGATGTGTATGAGTCAAACCCACCTCAATCCAAGGCACGGTGTGGCCGCTATCACTCAAAGGGTCTCTCTTTTTTTTAAATGGACACAATTTTAATTGAAAACAACAACTGACCTATGAAAATCCAACCAAACGCATTCGGGTTGCCTTGATATTTTATAAGAATGATCCAAGGGTCCTTGGTGACATGTACGAGTCAACCCCACTAACCCCCTGGACCTCCCACCACCCCCCTGGACAGCAATCCACCCCCTGGACACCCCCCACCCCTCTGGACACCCCCCACCCCATGTAAAGCCCCCCCCCCCCCGACACCTTGGACACCAGCCCACCCCCTGGAAATCCCCCCAGACACCAATCTACCCCTTGGAATTCCCCCTACCCCCCTGGATACGAATCCACCCCCTGGACATGCCCACCCCTCTGGACACCCCCACCCCTCTGGACACCCCCCACCCCCTGTAAAGCCCCCCCCCCCCTGACACCTTGGACACCAGCCCACCCCCTGTAAACAACAACTGACCTACAGAAATCTGACCAAACGCATTCAGATTGTTTTGATCCTTTAGGAGAACGATCCATGGGTCTTTTTTGACATGTACGAGTCATCCCTGCCTTAATCTGAGGCATGGTGTGGCCGTTAGCACTCAAAGGGTCTCTCTTTTGTTTAAAATCGACCCAATTTTAATTGAAAACAACAACTGACCTATGAAAATCCAACCAAATGCATTCAGATTTCCTTGATCTTTTATAAGAACGATCCAATGGTCCTTGGTGACGTGTACGAGTTAACCCTGCCTCAATCTGAGGCACAGTGTGGCCGGTACCACTCAAAGGGTCTCTATTTTGTTTAAAATGGACACAATTTTAAGTGAAAACAACAACTGACCTACGGAAAGTTGACCAAATGAATTCAGATTGTGTTGATTTTTTAGGAGAAAAATCCACTGGTCCTTTTTGACATGTAAGAGTAATCCCCGCCTCAATCCGAGGCACGGTGTGGCTTCTATCACTCAAAGGGTCTCTCTTTTGTTTAAAATGGGCACAATTTTAATTGAAAACAACAACTGACCTATGAAAATCCAACCAAACGAATTTGGATTGTCGTGATCCTTTAGGAGAAAGATCCATGGGTCTTTTTGATGTGTATGAGTCAAACCTGCCTCAATCCAAGGCACGGTGTGGCCGCTAGCACTCAAAGGGTCTCTCTTTTTTTTTAAATGGACACAATTTTAATTGAAAACAACAACTGACCTATGAAAATCCAACCAAACGCATTCGGGTTGCCTTCATCTTTTATAAGAACGATCCAAGGGTCCTTGGTGACATGTACGAGTCAACCCCACTAACCCCCTGGACCTCCCACCACCCCCCTGGACACCAATCCACCCCCTGGACACCCCCCATCCCTATGGACACCCCCCACCCCATGTAAGCCCCCCCCCCCCGACAGCTTGGACACCAGCCCACCCCCTGAAAATCCCCCTAGACACCAATCTACCCCTTGGACTTCCCCCTACCCCCCTGGATACCAATCCACCCCCTGGACACGCCCACCCCTCTGGACACCCCCACCCCTCTGGACACCCCCCCACCCCCTGTAAAGCCCCCCCCCCCCCCTCTGACACCTTGGACACCAGCCCACCCCCTGTAAAGCCCCCCCCCCCCCCCCGGACACCAATCCACCCCCTGGACCGCCCCCAACCCCCCTGGACACCAATCCACCCCCTGGACACCCCCACCCCCCACCCTCTGTAAATCCCTTCTGACACCTTGGACACCAACCCATCCCCCTGGAAAGCCCCCCCGGACACCCCCTACCCCCCCTTGGACAGCCACCCCAAACCCCTAAAGAGCCCCCCAAGCCCCTAAATCCTGAATTGAATTCTTTATGTACTTAATTTACTTATGAATTATGTGATAATGGTTTACGGGTATACTTGTTGTATGGGTATACTTGGTCTAATTAGCTTATGATTTATGTGTTAATTTTGTATGGGTATACTTGCTTTAATTAGCTTATTGAGATGGTGATTTTTTTTGGAGGTGTTCGGGTGTGTTGCTGCAGATTTTTTCGTAGCAGCAGAGAGGGAATTTATCAGCGGTTTTTTGCGCTAAAAAATAGTGTTTTTATCAGTGCTAAAAAATCAATGATAAACTACACCTTTATTAGCACTAAAGAAGCACCGATAAAACACTCATTTATCAGTGCTCTTTTAGCGCTGATAAAGGGTTGTTTTATCAGCGCTCAGTAAGCACTGATAAAGGGTACCCCCTTTATCAGCACCGAGCTTTGCAGCGCTTTTTTAGTACTGTTAAATCCCATTTTTAGCTCTGTTAATGCCCATTTTTTTAGTAGTGTGACTCGATGGGATATGGTCAGTGGCATACCCATCATCAGAAAACCAAAGTTATTCATGGTGATTCTTGGAATACCACGACTCCTTAGCAGGGTAATAAAGAGCAAATTGTGGAAATAAATCAGTTGTTTGGAGCTGAGCGGGTTGTGATGGATGATTAGTTAAGACCATCCACTGTGCGAGGTATGGTTATTTTAAATTTTACCATGATTCATGCTTTGTTTGATACGGTTGTTTCACATTCTATTATTACTTATCATGTGGTTATTTTTATGGGCTTAACTGTGGAAATTATAGCAACCCAAACATTTTATGGTATGTTTTTCTTAAATACATTCTATTCATCACTGTGTTCCTTTGAAACAACACTAGGTTATTTAATATATAGTCAAAACCTATCCATTAAATATAAATTTTCCACTTTTATGTTTTGAATTTCGAAAAATGGTCATCTAGAGTTGTGATCAGTAAGTCATTTGGAGTCTGATAGAACAAACATGATTTTTGGTGAATAGTTACATACCCTTATGAATAGTAATATCAATAGTAATATGAACCTTATAAATAGTAAATAATAAAATTATTTTATTTTCTTAAGGAAATAGGATAATGAGATCTTAATTAGTTTTTCTATGAGAAATAAAACTAATTACACCTTTAAGATTTTTATTTTTTGAATTAACTATGACTTTATTTAAAAATTAAATTAATATTATTTAGAAAATTAATTTTGAAAAATGGAGTTCATTTTTGAATTCTACACATCAAAAAATGGTTAGGGTAAACTTTTGAGATTTTTCTAAACTACTAGAATTTTTTATGAATAGTGAAATGCGATAAAATGCCGTACATACAAATTATCAGTTAAATACACTATTTATGACATCATAAGTGATGTAAGGACACTTAGATCAAACTCACATGCAAATATTAATATTTTTGGTCACATGAAACAACACTATTGGTTGTCTTGAGGGAAATAATAAAATAATGAATTAAATATTCAAAATTTACCCCTCTCCTCCACTATAAAAACCACTCACAAATCCCTCTTCTCTTCACTCTTCTAAGCCTTGAATATCCTAAAATTTCTGACCAAATACCCTTTCCTAGTCACTCCCAATGACCATTAATATCTTTTTCTTTCAAAAATACCAAAATCCCTTCCCTTAAGGAGGTTCTCGAGGAAGTTATTTCAAGAGGTAAAACACCTTTCTTTTTCTTTTAGTTTCATTTGAATTTATCTTCATTTGTTATCCTCTCCTCACCTCCTCTTTCCAAATTATCATGATAAATCCATTATCATATATATACTTTATTTATATCATGTGAATGTAAGAACCATCATCAATATTCCTACACCCTCCCTTTTTATTTTTATAAACAAAATCAACGTCCATGAGGTTCCAATTTATAACCTTCGAGGACGACGAAGTTTTGTTCTTCAATCGTTCCTTAATTACTGGTCATGAAACCATATTTATGGTTGAAACAAGTCATAATATATTTATTTTATCTTGATTAATTTTTTTTAATCTTTACACTTACATAATATGGAATAATAATAAAAATCAAGTTTATTTAGCACAGAACTGCCAAGCCAAATTCAAGCGTTTATTTTTAACTCATCGAATTAGTCATCCTCATGGTATATAACCAGAATCATTATAAGATCATTTATATATATTTAATGTCACTAATAATCTATATTAACAATTCTGGATGTTTAACCATATTTCAAACCAACTTCCATTAATGAATACAAGTAAACAAATCATGAAACCAAGTAAGAAAATGCATCCAAAACAATAAAATTAAATCTCTTAAACCCATAAAAAGGCCATTAATGAACTTAATAAGGTTATACCATATCAATTAAATGTTTATTAGGTTCTGGAATTATTAATTAATGAATCTAAATTTTATTATTCGGGTCGTTAAGAACAATCAAGAACTCACTCGAGCAAAAGGTATGGGGTTTCTCATCTCACTTTCATTTCTGTGAGATTTTCATTGTTCGCCACTTATTTCATATATGTGGTATAATTGTACTTTCATTTGATATAAAATTACATTATTATCTTTATATTCATTTTATTCAATTATTCATTTGATTTTCATTACATTCTGGTCATATGATTCGACTGATTACATTGTGGTAAGAGACTTTGTCTCAACTACTATTTTGTTGTGACTAGCTTTGTATTGTGCACCTAATAATCCTTATGAGGTGTACCTACTGACCATTTGAGATCACTTTTCATTTGAAATTATATTTATATTAATTATCCATAATCTCATATCATGTATATGTTTTTTGTCTAAATCGTATACCATTTTACATACGGTGTTTATTTGGAAAGTCATTTTAACTATGAAAATATTGATGAATCCATATACTCTACCCTATATGGATATTGAAAAGGCATATTGATCTTATATTTAATAAATGTATAAAGAATAATTTAAAAATGCAGTTGAGGGTGGGGACTGCTATAGTCCCTCGATGCATCAGTAGGTCTCATGAGACAAATCAGTTGGTGACAAACCCTTCGAGTTTATTTCCAAAAATCAGACGGGTTTCTACCCATAGAACTAAACCATTTTTTACGGTATTATGGTTTCATGTGCCAGATATATGACATCAAATTTATAATAATTCTCTTTATTCATTATTGGTTATTATTATTATCCATAAGGTTTTCACTATGACAAAATCTATGGATGTAGTTTCATTCTCAGTTTTTTAATGGCATTGGTTATTCATTTATTCACTATGCCATATTGATTATGACAGATTGATTATGATTCTCTTATTATTGTACTCATGATTTCGCTTTTTGTAACCCTTACTAAGCATTTGAGATCACCCCTTTCATTTTTTACTTTCAACAGGTGACAAAGAGGAGATCGTTTATTGAGTTCTTATGGATGTAGTCTTTAGTTTCGTTATGTATTGTATTTTGTAAACTTTTCCAATGTAATTTGAGTAACATATATGTATCTAGTTTATTCAAGACTACTAAACTGATCATTTCTTCAGGATTTTAATTCCTTCTAACCATGCCAATATCACAAGTAATGCACCGGATCCAACCTAGAGGGGTCGAGGTGTTACAGTTGGTATCAGAGGAAGTTTAGTAGAAAACTTGGAAACTAGAGTAGGAAATGTATAGTAGGGAACAAAGCCCTAAGGTAGTATTTGGGGATAAAAATACAAGAACTTCCAGGTATTTTGGTAAGGAATAGATTATGTGGATATTTTAAGCAATACATCCCTATCTGGATACGAGCAAGTAGAGGCGGCTCTGGCACAGATGTATCTAGGGGTAAAACCCGAAAACACCGCTTTGAGCTAGACTCGAACATGAACTGGTGCATGAAAACAAGCCTTGTTTCACTCTTGTTTATGACACTACCAGGTGATATGCTTAGGATAATTCACATTTTATTTACAATCCATTATAAAGGAGTTTAATGTAGTTTTTTCCTCAGAAAAATCATGTTTATAAGATTAGCTATTCATAGAATTTAAATCTATGTTGACTGCTTTTCTGTTTGAGATTCATAAACTAATCAAGTGTATCCCATTATTTAGAAATGGCATCTAACGGAAGAAGGGGAATCAATACTCATGGGAAATTTAGGGATATTATTGAGCAAGTCAATGCAGTCAATGTTGGAGAAGATCAGATCATGACCATATTGGGAAAACTTACTCAGGTTGTAATGAATAACCATTCCACACTTGTGTTGGATTGTTTCATGCGGAAGAAGCCCCCATATTTCAGTGGGACTACTAATCCAATGGTTGCTGAGCAATGGATCAAGTCCCTTGAAAAGATATTCGTGGCATTAAGATGCAATGAAAATGAAAAGGTAGTATTGGAATTATATTGTCTCAAGGGGGATGTTGATCAATGGTGGTCCTTGGTTCAGAATACCATGGAGAAAGAAGAAATAGAATATATGGAATGGAGGAATTTTAATGAAATATTATTTGAAAAATATTTCCCTCGTGGGAAATGGACTGAAATGAAGAGGAAATTCCTTATCTTAAAACAAAGGGAAGAAGATAGTGTTGTAGAGTATGAGGCTACTTTCACAAGGCTGTCCAGGTATGCCATAGATTGCGTATGTGACTCGGCATAAAAGATTGATCATTTATTTGAAGGTCTTAAGCTAGGTCTTCGAAGGGCACTGGCTTCTCAATCATTTTTATCATATGATGAAATTGTATCACGTGCCATCAAAATACAGAGGGAATTTTCTAGATAAAATATTTTCAATGGAAACCAAGATAAGAAGCATTACTCTGATAACAAAGGAAAAGGAGAAGCATCAAATAAGAGCAGGGGAACAAAGCTATTCCCATTATGTGAGAACTGTGGAAATAATCATCTTGGGAAATTCTTGGAAGGAATGGGAGTCTGCTATAACTACGGAGAAAAGGGTCATCTATCTGATGAATTCAAGGGGAAGAAACAATTCAATGATATTCAATGCTAAAATTGCAGAGAGATGGGACACTATGCAAATGAGTGTTCTAAGCATCAAGGAAACTCGACTCAAAAATGGCCAGGACAGCAAGGGAGAGCCTTTGCAATTACAACTGCGGAGGTTGAAGTTCATAATGATGTGGTGGTAGGTACTTTAATTGTTTCCTCAAACTTATCCAACACATTATTTGATTCTGGATCATTGCATTCATTTATATCTTCCTAGTTTTCCAAAAAAAATTAGATATGTTCAATTTGATTTAATAAATGAGTTGTCAGTAAAAACTCCTAGGGTATGTATCATTTCAACCATGGCATGTCGACTAGTCCCCCTCTAGACACCAAAATGTGCTCTAGTTTCTAACCTTATCATCGTAACAATGACTGAATTTGATATAATTCTTGGTATGGATTGGCTGTCAAATTATGATGTGAAGATTTATTGTAAGAAGAAGGAAGTTACAATTTTTGAAAATGGTATAGAATCCCTTGTCATTAGGGCAGAAACTTCTCCACCTGATTCTTATCTAGAACCACCCCCAGCAGCTATACTAAATTTAATACTTGGAGAGGAAGATAAACCAATATCTAAGGGTGAGGAAAGAAATATTCAAATTGGATATGTGTACATAGTTCAATAATACATTGATGTATTTCCAGAGGATTTACCTGAACATCCTCCAAAGTGGGAAGTTGAGTTCTTTATTGATTTAATTCCTGATCCAAGACCTATATCAAAGACTCCCTATATTATGGCTATTGTGGAATTAGTAGAGCTAAAGAAACAGCTAGAGGATTTGAGTGAAAAGGATTTATTCGACCTAGTGTTTCTCCATGGGTAGCCCATGTCCTCTTTTTCAAGAAGAAAGATGGATCCATGCGGCTTTGCATTGATTACAGGTAAATCAATGCTATTAAAACAAATAATAAGTATCCTCTACCTCGGATTGATGATTTATTTGACCAACTTCATGGAGATTAATAATTTTTGAAGATTGACCTTCGATCTGGATATCATCAGTTGTGTGTGAGGAAGGAAGATATTCCTAAGACAGCATTTTGGACCAGGTATGGGCATTACGAGTTTACAGTGATGCCTTTTGGACTAACAAATGCACCCTCTGTTTTCATGGATTTAATGAATAGAGTTTTAAAGGAATATCTTGATAACTTTTTGTGGTATTCATCGATGATATACTCATATACTCAAAAATCTATAAAGACCATGAGAATCACTTGTGGGTTATTCTGATAACTCTTAGAAGAAATAAATTATATGGGAAGTTTAGAAAGTGCGAATTCTGGATTCAATCAGTTTCTTTTTTGGGCCATATTGTCTCTAAGGATGGAATCCTAGTTGATCCTATGAAGATAAAGGCAATCCAAGATTGTCCCATGCCAACAAACATAACTGAGGTATGCAGTTTTATTGTCTTAGTAGGTTATTATCGATGTTTCGTTCAGAATTTTGCCTGATTGTCTAACCTGCTAACCAAGATCACATGTAAAGGAGTTAAGTTTGTGTGGACAAAAGAATGTAAAGAAATATTTGATGAATTGAAAAGAATATTGGCCAATGCTTCAATTTTGACTCCTCCATCTAGAAGTGATGGATTTCTAATATACAGCGATGCATCAAAGAATGGACTGGGTTGCATCCTTATGAAAAATTATAAAGTTATTGCTTATGTATCAAGACAGTTGAAGACTCATGAGAAAAATTATCCAACTCGTTATCTTGAGTTAGCAGTTGTAATCTTTGCTCTAAAAATATGGAGGCATTATCTCTACGGATAGAGATATGAGATTTATAAGAACCAAAAGAGTTTGTAATATATTTTCACACAAAAAAGAACTCAACATGAGGCAAAGAAGATGGCTTGAGTTACTCAAAGATTACGATTGTTCAATACACTACCACCAAGGAAAGGCAAATAAGGTGGCAGATGCATTAATCATGAAAGAGCATGGCCTTATGACTAAAATGAGGATTAAAAGAGATCCTATGTTCATGGATCTACTGAAGATGGATATGGGAATTTTTAAGGAAGGGGAAACATCACTCCTCTTTCAAATGATTGTTAAACCATATTTACTATAGAAGATAAAAAGTTCACAATCTGATGATGAGAATCTACATGAGAAAATTAATGCAGTTAAGGATGGGAGAATGGCTGATTTCATGTATGAAGAAGGAGTTCTGAAGTTTGAGAAGAGGTTATGTGTTTCATCAATACCTGAGCTAAGAAGGGAACTATTAGATGATGCTCACAGCTCAAATTTCTCTACACACCCAGGTAGCACCAATATGTATAGATATCTCATGGAATATTTTTGGTGGGATAATATGGATCGAGAAATTTCTGATTACGTGTCAAGGTGTCTAGTTTATCAACAAGTGAAGGCGGAGATACAACATCAGAAAGGAGTGATGAAATCTCTATCTATTCCTATGTGGAAGTGGGTTAACATTATGATGGATTTTTTCACCAGACTACTGAGGACACCTAGAAGAAATGATACAATATGGGTAATTGTTGATCGTCTCACTAAATCAGCACATTTCCTTCCAATAAGAGAGGATTTACCACTTGAGCGCCTAGAAAGAATTTATATTAAGGAAATTTTGAGACTTCATGGTGCACCTCTATCGATTGTCTCTGATCGAGATCCCCGGTTTACATCAAAATTTTGGAAAAGTCTCTAGAAGGATTTGAATACTGAGCTTCGTATGAGTATTACATATCACCATCAAACTGACGGATAGTCTGAAATGACTATTCAAACTCTAGAAGACATGCTGAGATCATGCTCTATTGACTTCCAAGGTATGTCGGATCAATACTTGCCTTTGGTGGAATTTTCTTACAACAATAGTTTCCATTCTAGGATTCAAATGGCTCCATATGAAGCATTATATGGAAAGAGATGTTGAACTCCAACTTGTTCAGAAGAAGTTGGTAAAAGGAAACTTATAGGCCCAGAACTTATTGAAGAGACCATGACAAAGGTGAAGAAAATACAAGCTCATATTAAAGCAGCCCAAAGTAGGTAGAAGAGTTATGCTGACAATTAGAGAAAGGACTTGGAATTTCAAGTAGAAGATCATGTATTTCTGAAAGTATATCCATGGAAGGGTGTCTTAAGGTTCAATAAGAAAGGGAAATTGAGCCTCAGGTACATTGGACCATTTGAAATTCTGGAAAGAATCGGAGTTGTAGCTTACCATTTAGCGATGCCGCCAAATCTCTCCAGAGTTCATGATGTGTTCCACATATCATTGTTAAAGAAGTACATGCCAGAACCAATGCATGTACTCACATATGATGAAATAGAATTGGAACCTAATTTTTCATACTGTGAAAATCCTATCAGGATTCTTGACACAAGGGAGAAGGTATTGAGAAATTGAACAACTCATCTAGTAAAGGTTCTTTGGAGAAACCAGAATATGGAGGAAGCAACATGGGAACCAGAGGATGTTATGAAAAATAATCACCCACATCTTTTTGGTGGGCTTTATACATAAAATTTTGAGGATGAAATTTCTGAAGGAGGGAATAATGTAGCACCCCAAACATTTTATGGTGTGTTTCTCTTAAATACATTCTATTCATCACTGTGTTCCTTTGAAATAACACTAGGTTATTTAGGAGATAGTCAAAACCTAGCCATTAAATATAAATTTTCCACTTCTATGTTTTGAATTTCAAAAAATGGTCATCTAGAGTTGTGATTAGTAAGTCATTTGGAGTCTGATAGAACAAACTTGATTTTTGGTGAATAGTAACATACCCTTATGAATAGTAATATGACCCTTATGAATAGTAAATATTATTATTATTTTATTTTATTAATTCAATAAGGTAATGAGATCTTAATTAGTTTTTCAATGAAAAATAAAACTAATTGCACCTTTAAGATTGTTATTTTTCAAATTAACTATGACTTTATTTAAAAATTAAATTAATAATATTTAAAAAATTAATTTTGAAAAATGGAGTTCATTTTTGAATTCTACATGTCAAAAAATGGTTAGGGTAAATTTTTGGGATTTTTCTGAAATTCTAGAATTTTTGATGAATAGTGAAATGCGATAAAATGTCGTATATACAAATTATCAGTTAAATACACTATTTATGACATCATAAGTGATGTAAGGCCACTTGGTTAGAACTCACATTAACTTATTACTATTAGGGGTCACATGAAACAACACTATTGGTTGTCTTGAGGGAAATAATAAAGTAATGAATTATATATTCAAAATTTACCCCTCTCCTCCACTATAAAAACCCCTCACCACTCCCTCTTCTCTTCACTCCTCTAAGCTTTGAACCTCCTCAAATTTATGCCTAAATACCCTTCCCTAGTCACTCCCCACGACCAAGAAGCTCTTAGTCTTTCCAAAAGACCAAAATCCCTTCCCTTAAGGAGGTTCTCGAGGAAGATATTTCAACAGGTAAAACACCTTTTTTTCTTTTAGTTTCATTTGAATTTATCTTCATTTTTTATCCTCTCCTCACCTCCTATATCCAAATGATCATTATAACTCCATTATCATCTATATACTGGATTTATATCATGTGAATGGAAGAACCATCGTCAATATTCCTACTCCCTCCCTTTTATTTTTATAAACGAAATCAACATCCATGAGGTTTCAATTTATAACCTTTGTGGACGACGATGTTTCGTTATTCAATAGTTCCTTCATTACTGGTCATGAAACCAAATTTATGGTTGAACCAGGTAATAATATATTTATTTTATCTTGATTAATGTTCTGGAATCTTTACACATACATAATATGGAATAAAAATACAAAACAAGTTTATTTAGCACAAAACTGCCAAGCCAAATTCAAGCGTTTATTTTTAACTCATCGGATGAGTCATCCTCATGGTATATAACCAGAATCATTATAAGATCATTTATATCTATTTAATGTCACTAATAATTTATATTAACAATTTTTTATGTTTAACCATATTCCAGACCAACTTCCATTCATGAATACAAGTAAAAAAATCATGAAACCAAGTAAGAAAATGCTTCCAAAACAATAACATTGAATCTCTTAAACCCATCAAAATGGACATTAATGAAGTTAATAAGGTTATACCATATAAATTACATGTTTATTAGGTTCTTTAATTATTAATTAATGAATCTAAATTTGATTATTCAGGTCGTTAAGAACAATCAAGAACACACTCGAGCAAAAGGTAAGGGGTTTCTCATCTCACTATCATTTCTGTGATATTTTCATTGTTCGCCACTTATTTCATATATGTGGTATAATTGTACTTCCATTTGATATAAAATAACATTATTATCTTTATATTAATTTTATTCAATGATTCATTTGATGTTCATTACGTTCTGGTCATATGATTCGATTGATTACATCGTGGTAAGAGACTTTGTCTCAACTACTATTTTGTTGTGACTAACTTTGTATTGTGCACCTAATAATCATTATGAGGTGTACCTACTGCCCATTTGAGATCACTTTTCATTTGAAATTATATTTATATTAAATATCCATAATCTCATATCATGGATATGTTTGTTGTCTAAACCGTATAACATTTTACATACAGTGTTTATTTGGAAAGTTATTTTAACTATGGAAATATTGATGAATCTGTAAACTCTACTCTATACGGATATTGAAAAGGCCTATTGATCTTGTATTGAATAAATGTATAAAGAATTATTTGGACATGAAGTTCCAGGTGGGGCCCGCTATATCCCCTCGATGCATCGGTAGGTCTCATGTGACAAATCAGTTTGCGATAAACCCTTCGAGTTTGTTTCCAAAAACCAGATGGGTTTCTACCCACAGAACTAAACTGTTTTTATGGTATTATGGTTTCATGTGCCAGATAAATGATGTCCAATTGATAAGAATTATCTTTATTCATTATCAGTTATTATTATTATTCATGAGGTTTTCACTATGAAAAAATATATGGATGTAGTTTCATTCTCAGTTTATTAATGGCATTAGTTACTCATTTATTCACTATGTCATGTTGATTATGATAGATTTATTGTGATTCACTTATTATTGTACTCATGCTTTTGATTTTTGTAATAGTTACTAAGAATTTGAGATCACCCCTTTCATTGTTTACTTTCAACAGGTGACAAAGAGGAGATCGTTTATTGAGTTCTTGTGGATGCAGTCTTTAGTTTCGTTATGTGTTGTATTTTGTAAAATTTTCCAATGTAATTTGAGTAACATCTATGTATCTAGTTTCTTCAAGACTACTAAACTGATCGTTCCATTGGGATTTACATTCCTTATAACCATGGAAATATCACAAGTAATGCACCGGATCCATCCTATAGGGGTTGGGGTGTTACAAGAATGATGCCTTTGGTTTTAAAACATCAAACTCTTCTAGGTCAAAGAGAGTGTCGAGCATTCTTATGTAGATAATTCCATATAGTTTTAGATGGGGTTGAGTTTATGTGGTATTTATAAGTGATTGAGATGGATTATTATGATATAATCCTGGGAATGGAGTAGTTGGAAATGTTTAAGGCTCACATCGACTATTATGTGTGAATAGTTAGTTTTACAATGGAGGATGGAATACAAAATCTCTTTAGAGGAGAGAAGAATGAAAAACTAGTTGAAACAGGCTTGTTCGCACCATTTGTTGGAACGGTATTTTATAAATTAGTGGCATTATCATTGTCATAAATAGAAGGATTCTAAAATAGAATTCTTCCGGCGGTTGTTAATCATTTACTGTATGTCTTTCTCGAATAATTCTTAGGGTTTCCACTGAAGATATAATTATAGTTTATGATTGATCCCCTCCTAGGAACTAATCCTATATCACTTCCACCTTATTATATGGAACTAAGAGAATTTATGGAATTAAAAGTGCATTTGGAGGAGTTAGAAAACAAAGGTTTCATCCGGACTAGCACGTCTCCATGGGAAGCACCAGTTTTGTTTGTTAAAAAGGTAGATGGAACTATTCAGTTGTGTGATGATTATCATAGGCTTAATCAAGTTACGATAAAGAAAAAATATCCACTTCCACATATTGATTATTTTTTGATCAGTTGAGAGAATCTCAATGGTTATCCATGATTGACTTGTGATCAAGATATCATCAATCACAGGTGCGAAAGGATAATATTTTGAAAATAGACTTCATGAGTAGATATGTCCATTATGAGTGTGTGGTTATGCCCTTTGGTCTTATGAATGCACCAGAGATGTTCATGGAATTGATGAATTAGATATTTCATAGATATCTATGTTATTTCATGGTTCTATTCATTAATGATATACTTGTGTATTCAAGGATAATGGTGGAGCATGAGAAACACATGAAGATAGTGTTTGGGGTCTTGAGAGATGATTAGTTGTATGCCAAATTGTCAAAGTTTGACTTTTGGATACAAGAAGTTCATTTCCTTGGATATTTTATTTCTCAGAAGGGTGTTTCAGTTGATCCAAACAATATAGAGGTTGTTATTTCATGCCAACCGCCAAAAAATGTTTTAAAGATATGGACCTTCCTTGATCTAACCAGGTATTATCAGAGTTTTTTTTGTGATTTCTCGTGATTGGCCTTACCAATGATAGATTTGACTAGGAATAATGTTCCATTTCAATGGAATGAGAAGGGTCATAAATCTTTTGAAAATATTAAGGGTCACCTTAAATCATCAACAATCTTGGTTTTACCAGAACTAGGAAAAGGGTACATGGTGTATTGTGACACATCGTGTAGCGACTCGGGTTTTGGAACTTTCAAACTTTGGAATGTTCCTATGAATAATTCTAGAGCTAGGCGCAAAGACAGCGTGCGATTCCGAGCCCCAGTGTGCCCAGAATTAATTTAATAAAAATATTAAGTATTTTTATACTATACATATGGTGGGGGTGTGTTAACTCCTAAACGGTAGCTCGGAATGGGAATCTAATGGCATGGTTGCGTCTCGAGCGTGTCTTTTACCCAAGGCGGGGTGTAAAACTCGCGGGTGCAGGCCTGCTATGAGAAAAGACACCAGGGGCATTTTCGTAAATAAATGGAAAAGTTTATTTAGGAGCATCGGATCGAATAACTTCTGAATGGAGTGTAGGATCAAAAATATGAGTCCACCGTTGCATTCAGAATGGCGCGTTTACCCTAGGGGTGACCTAATTTTCCCCGCGCCGGGAGTTTTAGACCGGGGTGATTGTTTAATTAATTAAGTTAATTAAATGATTGATAAAAATCAATCAGGCCCTATTCCCCCATCTCCCTTATCCTGCAGGCGATGACACCCACTCCCTATTCCTCCGATTATTCGCAAAATCGAGCCGTGAATGTCCATTTTTGGCATCGATCATCCATGGATCGAGCTTCAGGGCGTTGCGGGCGTCATTCTGCACCTGAAGCTTCGGCGATCTGCCAATAGGTAGGCATTTTGAGTTTTGAAATCTCGAATCCTGATTGGTTTGGTTTTTCTCCGTTTTGAGCCTACAGATGCGTAGATCTGGTCCTGGGGGGTGCGCAAATGGCTTTGAAAGTGCGTTTGGACTCCCGGGGTGCCCCCGGCGGACCGTGGAAGGTCTGTCGGTGTGGCGGCACTGTGGCGGCTGGCGGCGGCGGCGGGCCCCGGGAGGCAACCGGGACCGCCGCTATGGCAGTCCGGTGTTCAATCACTGGTGACCCCCACAGGGGGGGTTCGGCCATGTGCCACGCCGCAGTGGCACGGTTCGCCGGTCGGGTTAGCTAGTGCGGGCTGGTCCAGGCCGACCGGACCGGGCGGTTCAGGCCGGTCTGGCCCTCTTCTTGTACATGGGGGTTTTTTAAAACCCCCATAACATGCTCTTTATAGATCAAAATAGAATGTCGTCTGCGGAGACGCGACCCTGGAAACAAGGCAAACCCTTAGGTGTGGGTTCGGGGTTCCAAAGTTTGGGATAATTGTCGTGGTTCTCGAAAAGTTGAATAAAATAATGATATTCTATTATTATTCAACTTCGGGTCATTGTATCTTCTACCCGGAGCGTCCGATTGACATGACATCAGTGGCATTGAGACCCTGATGGTACGGAGAAAGTTTCTTGATGGTTTTCGGGTGTTCTAACCAAGAATTGGGTGTGGTCCCCACGAGGCTGGGTTTTGGCATTTACGGAAAAATGTAATGTTTCCGCCGGGTGACTGTTTTGGATGATCAAGTAGTCGATCCCGTGTGTTTTTCTGAGGGGATCGCAGTAGTATGATCCTCTTGATGAGTTTTGGGATCATAGTCTTGGCCCCACATGGGCTAGTTATGGTGAATAGTTCCTTCTTCACCGGTTGTCTGTTTCGGGTGAGAAAATAGCATATCCTGCTTGTTTTTTCACGTGGATTGCGATGGTGGCCTCTGTATAAACTTTGGAGGTGTGCAGTGTGGAGTTGTGGTGGGTCTCTCGGGTTAGCGATGTTTGGAACAACAGTGGTTGAAGGTACTCCCTTGGTTCATTCGTATGAGGGTTCGTGTGGCATCACAACCTTAGTATAGGTTTGTGATACTCTCGATGGGATGTTTAATTGGTTAGAGTTGTGGCATCCCTTCGATGGGCCCGGAGTGGGATCCTCTAGCATCGTTTCCCTAGATCAGGTTCTTGGTATCACTGTGACTGCTTATCCACGGGTGGCGATCCCCTTTCTAGCAGGTTAACCCTATAGGGTTTGTGGCATCATCGTGAATATGATCCCCTACGCAGTGGGCCATGCTCAATAGGGTTGTGGCATCATCGGGTACACGATCCCCTACTCAGTATGAGGATTATAGTAGGGTTGTGGTATCATTGGTTATACAATCCCCTACTCAGCGCGTGGTTTTGGTAGGGTTGGTGCATCATCACTTCGATCCCCTACATCGTGAGTTATACTAGATAGGGTTCGAGTATCATCATGACCACCTTTACACAGGCGACGATCTTCTATCTAAGTGACGTGTTTCTAACGAGCGCCAGATCGGGTTGTGGTATCCCCCAGCGGATCTTGGGAGTGATCTCATATCTGTGAGATCTACGAATGCCAGATTGGTTTGTGGTATCCCCCAGTGGACCCTGGGAGTGATCCCCTATTTGTGAGATCTTCGTATACCGGTGTGGGTTCTGGTATCCCCTAGCAGGACCTAGGAGCGATCCCCTATCCGCGAAGTTTGGTGTTTATTTTGTTTCAGCGAGGTTTCCTTAGTGACGATACCCGACGAGCGTGATCTCTTAGGTGAGCGTCTGAGATGTTTGTGTGGGACTCTATGGAGTGTATCTCTCAGACAAGTGTCATCTGGATGATAGTGATTGTGGAGTGTGCTCTCTTGGTTGTGAACTGTTGCTAGTGATGAGGTCGGTACCTCATGTGGCTTGGTGTGTGAGCTCAGTACATCTGGATGTTTTTGGTATACGTAAGAGCATATAACTGGGCAGATGTTCATGGTATATGTATGGGTGTATACCTGGGAAGATGTTCGAGATATATGTTTGGGCGTATACCTGAGCAGATTTTCAAGGTGTATGTATGGGCATACACCTGGATTGAGCTGACTAGTTGTGTTTAGCCGAGGATGGTCTTGAGATGGGGTTTCTCTCTCATCTCGGTTCCCTCTGGCTGGGATGATGGGTTAGTTTCCTTTCAATTTCTATCTTTTTTTGGGTTTTGGGGGTGCCTACTGAGTATTTTTTTACTCACCCCTGCACGGGCTTTGCCCGCACATGTTTGTGTCTTGTGCAGACCACAGGCCTTTCGATGGAGTCCTAGGAGGACCCGGAGCAGACGGAGCTGATTGAGTGGGACTGACTGTGGAGTCTTACCATAGATGTGTCGAGGATCTTTCCAGTGGTTATTTTGGTAGCGTACCCCTTCTTCCGAGCAGGTTGGACACCTTTGTAGTTTTCTTTTGGTGGGCCCTATTTTTCCCTTTTTGTACTGCTGTTGCACTCTGGTTTGGGATAGTTGTATGCATGCATTTACTATTCAGTTTTATATATATCTGCACTATTTCATGGAGGTGTATGTGGGTGTGTGTGTACAGGTACCTTAGTCTAATGCCTCCTTTGTGTGTGATAGCCTACTCGGCGCTAGTCGCCAACCCCTGGCCTATTGGAGGTGATCTTGGGGAGTCACGGCTCAAGCCCCGTTGGTTCGGGTCATGACAGAGTGGTATCAGAGGAGGTTCCACCTTTGGGATCTTAGAGTGTAGGTTTTTTTGTTGTGAGTTTGGTTTGGGTTGCATTGTGGCAGTGTTAGGATGTTTTGAGTTCGACTTTCAGTCCAGGGACTCCAGTTTTGGTACGGCGGCCGACGTATCCATTCACCAGGACTCTGATAACCTGCCTTTCGACTCGGGACATTAGGACACTAGCCGCATGGAAATAACAGTACATTCATCATATAGGTCTGTTTTTTTTGGGTTTCCCTTGTTCTTCTTGAGTCATCTCTCCAGATATACTCTTTGACTATGGAGCGTCTTGGTTGTATTTCAAGATGCCTCCACGATGACAGCCAGTGAGGGTTCTGCAGTGGGATTGTGGTGATGATCTGCCCCATGTAGAGGTTGTAGACCA
Source organism: Viscum album (assembly GCA_963277665.1). Classification (NCBI taxonomy): domain Eukaryota; kingdom Viridiplantae; phylum Streptophyta; class Magnoliopsida; order Santalales; family Viscaceae; genus Viscum; species Viscum album. The sequence goes on from OY728126.1 coordinate 194,732,330, forward strand.
GGGTGCAGGTTCAAAGGCTACACCTCCAGATGGTCCACCAGTTGAGCCACCACCAGTCGAGTAGCTGGTTATGCCGGTAGTGCAGGATGAGGTTGCATGCAGGCTGAGTGCACTGCATGAGTTCTAGAGGTAGCAACCTCAGAGATTCCGAGGTGATCCAGACCCTCAGGCAGCTGATGACTGGCTTGAGGCCATCGCCCAAGTTTTCCACCTAGTGAGGACACCCCAAAATTAGATGGTGGTCCTAGCGGCGATCCTTCTGCATGGTTCGGTTAGGCGATGGTGGAGTTTGGTGACGTAGTCCCATGATGAGGAGACGCTCACGTGGGCAGAGTTTAAGCATCCATTCAGGGAAGAGTTCTATCCGGTGACGCTGAGGTTAGTGCGGATTCAAGAGCTTTTACAGCTTTGGCAGGAGGGCATGACTGTGTCGGAGTGCTCAGTGAGGTTTATAGACCTATCGCTCTACTCCCTGGATATGGTTCAAGACCCATTCTTTATGGCTTGGACTTTCGAGAAGGTCCTACGTAGAGACATCCGGGAAGGTGTGGTTTCCTTGTGCCTACCCACCTATGCTGGAGTACTGGAGTGAGCCTTGGAGGTGGAGAGATTTCTAGCTGAGCAGATTCATCCCATCAGTGTTGGGCGTGTGGAAGCTGAGACGTTGGAAACTGGTAGCTGGTAGTAGGCACAAGGGCCTGGATGTTGTCGACATTTCAGGAGGCAACCCCAGGATGGAGGATCTGAGGCTCAGGGCTCACAGGGATCACATGCCAGTTTTGGTCAGCCGCAGGAGAGGCGGTGTTACGCTTGCGAGGGTCGGGGACATCTTGCTAGAGATTGTCCAACCCATCGTGCTGCTGAGAGGGAGCCGGTCGATAGGCCACCTTGGCAGTGGCAACGTCTTGAGTTTTGAGGTCCATAGGGAAGCGGACATAGTGATGGAGCTAGTGCAGTAGTGGGAGGTGGTAGGCGGTATCAGATGCCACCACCACCACCCCTAGGTGGTCCACACTGGGCTCAGGGAGTTGTTGGTCGAGGGCGAGGACAGCTGCATTCCCTAGAGGCTATTAACCCAGAGGCTTCGTAGATGGATAGAGGTACGCCTTGTATCCTTTCTACTTTCTACAGTAGTTTTTATAGACACTATTTAGTGGTACTCTTCCCTTTATGTTGCTTTCTCGAGTTTTGTTCAGGGCATTGGTAAGACCATGTGTGGGTGTTGTTCATCATGCTTCGAATGCGTGAGGAAGAGGGATCCTTCCCCCACCGACATGTCGTTTTGTGACGTGATCAAAACCATGAAAGAGAGTCAATGCTGCCCAAATTAGATAGTGTAGAGGTGTGGTGGATCAGTCCCTCTGAATTATGTGTTCGGGTAGGGGTGTTTGTTGGAGAACTCACTGGCATGGGAGACCCAGTTGAGAGTCCAGTTGCTTTCCTTGTGGTCATGGATTTTTGGGGACGAAATGTTCAAAGGTGGGGAGGATGAGGGGACTTGGGTTTTGGCCCTGTCAGACTTTGTAATATTCCTATGAATAATTCCAGAGCTTGGCACGAAGATGGCGTGTGATTCCGAGCCCCGGTGTGCCCGGAATTAATTTTATAAAAATATTAAGTATTTTTATACTATGCACGTGACGGGGGTGTGTTATCTCTTAAACGGAAGCTCAGAATGGGAATATGAGGGAATGGTTGCACCCGGAGCATTCCGTTTACCCTAGGTGGGGTGTAAACTTTGCGGGCGTGGGCCTGCTATGAGAAAAGCCACCAGGGGCGTTTTCGTAAATAAATGGAAAACGTTTATTTATGAGTGTCGGCTTGAATAACTTCTAAACGGAGTCTCGGATCGAAAATCCAAGTCCGCCATTCCATTTAAAACGATGGGTTTAGCCTAGGGGTGACCTAATTTTCCCCGCGCCGGAAGGTCTGGACCGGGGTGATAATTTAACTAATTAAGTTAATTAAATGATTGATAAAAATCAATTAGGCCCTATTTCCCCATCTCCCTCCTCCCGCAGGCGATGACCCCCCTCCCTCTACCTCAGATTCTTCGCCAAATCGAGCTGCGAACGTCCATTTTTGGCGTCGATCGTCAACGGATCGAGCTTCAGGGCGCCATGGGCGTCGTTCTGCACCCGAAGCTTCGGCGATCCACCAACAGGTAAAAGTATTGAGTTTTGAAATCCCAGATCCCGATTGGTTTGGTTTTTCTCCGTTTTAAACCTTCAGATGCGTAGATCTGGTCCCGGGGGGGCACGTAGATGGCTTCAGAAGTGCGTTTGGACCCCCGGTGTGCCCCCGATGAACCTCGGAAGGTCTGCCGGCGCAGCTCCGGCGCTGCGGCGCTGTGGCAGTCGGTGGCGGTGGCCCACGGCAACGGCGGCCGGCGAAGGCAGCGGGCCGCGGGAGTCAACCAGGACCACTGCCACGGCGGTCTGGCGTTCAGTCACTGGCGACCCCCGCGGTGGGGGGGGGGGGTCAACCATGCCCGCACTGTGCTGCGGCGGCATGGTCCGCCAGCCAGAGCGGCCGGAGGCGGCAGTGGCCAGGGTGGGCTGGTCCGGCCCTCTTCTTGTACATGGGGGTTTTTAAAACCCCCGTAACTTGCTCCCTGGAGATCAGAATTGTGTACCGTCGACGGTGACATGACCCTAGAGACGAGGCGAACCCTTCGGTGTGGGTTCAAGGGTTTCGAAGTTTAGGATCATGGCCCGGGTGCTAGAAACGTCGAATAAAATAATGATATTCTATTATTATTCGACTTCGGGCCATTGTATCTTCTACCCGGAGCATCCAATTGACATGTCGTCAGTGGTATTGAGACCCTGATGGTATGGCGGACTTTTCTTGATGGTTTTTGGGTGTTCTAACCAAGAACAAGGTGTGGGACCCACGAGGCTGGGTTTTGGCGTTTATGAAAAAACGCAACGTTTCCACCGGGTGGCCGTTTCGGATGATCGAGTAGTTGATCCCATGTGTTTTTCTGAGGGGATCTCAGTGGTATGATCTGATTGATGAGTTTCGAGATCGTAGTGTGGGCCCCACACATGCTAGCTATAGTGAATAGTTCCTTTTTCACCAGTTGTCCGTTTCGGGCGAGTAAACAGCCTATCCTGCGTGTTTTTTCGCATGGATCATGATGGTGGCCTTGGTATCAGCCTTGGAGGTGCCTGGTGTGGCGTTGTGGCGGGTCGTTCGGGTTAGCGACGTTTGGACCAGTAGTGGTTTAGGGTACTCCCTTGGTTCATTCCTACAAGGTTTCACGTGACATCACAACCTTAGTATAGGTTTGTGATCCTCTAGATAGGATGTTTATTCTGTTAGAGTTATGGCATCCCTTTGGTGGGCCCGGAGCGGGATCCTCTAGCATTGTATCCCTAGATCGGGTTCTTGGTATCGATGTGACCACTTATCCATGGGCGACGATCCCCTATCTAGCAGGTTAACCCCGTAGGGTTTGTGGCATCATCAGGAATATGATCCCCTAAGAAGTGGTCCATGCTCAGTAGGGTTTTGGCATCTTCGGTTATATGATCCTCTACTCAACATGAGGATTATAGTAGGGTTGCGGTATCATTGGTTATATGATCCCCTACTCAGCGCATGGTTTTTTTAGGGTTGGTGAATCATCAGTTTGATCCCCTACATTGTGAGTTATTCCAGATAGGGTTCTGGTATCGTCATGACCACCTTTACACGGGTGAAGATCTTCTATTTGAGTGACATGTTTCTAACGAGCGCCATATTGGGTTTTGGTATCCCCCAGTGGATCCTGGGAGTGATCCCCTATCTGTGAGATCTACGAATGCCAGATCGGGTTGTGGTATCCCCCAGTGGACCTTGGGAGTGATCCCCTATATGTGAGATCTTTGTATATGGGTGTGGGTTCTGGTATCCCCTAGCGGTCCCTAGGAGCGATCCTCTATTCGAGGAGTTTGGTGTTTATGTTGTTTCAGCGAGGTTTCCTCAGTGATGATATCCGATGAGTGTGATCTCTCTGGTGAGCTTTTGAGATGTTTATGTGGGACCCGATGGAGTGTATCTCTCAGATGAGTTTCATCTAGATGACAATTATTGTGGAGTGTGCTCTCTTGGTTGTGAACCGTTACTGGTGATGAGGTTCATACCTCATGTGGCTTGGTGTGTGAGCTGAGTATATCTAGATATTTTTGGTATACGTAAGAGAATATATCTGAGCGGATGTTCATGGTATATGTATGGGCATATACCTAGGAAGATGTTAGAGATATATTATTGGGAATATACCTGAGTGGATGTTCAAGGTGTATGTATGGGAATACACTTGGATTGAGCTGACTAGTTGTGTTTAGTCGAGGATGGTCACGAGATGGAGTTTCTCTCTCATCTGCGTTCCCTCTGGCTAGGATGAGCGGTCCATTTCCTTTCAGTTTCTCTCTTTTTTTTTGGGTTTTTGGGGTGCCTACTGAGTATTGTCATACTCACCCTTGCACGGGCTTTGCCCGCACATGTTTGTGTCTTGTGCAGACTACAGGCCTTTCGACGGAGTCCCAGGAGGACCCAAAGAAGGCGGAGCTGAGTGAGTGGGACTGACCGTGGAGTCTTACCAGAGTTGTGTCGAGGAGCTTTCCAGTGGTGCTTTTGGTAGCATACCCCTTCTTCTGAGCAGGTTAGATGCCTTTAGTTTTCTTTTGGTGGGCCCTATTTTTCCTTTTTTGTACTGTTGTTGCACTCTGGTTTGGGATAGTTGTATGCATGCATTTTCTATTCTGTTTTATATATCTTTGCATTGTTTCATGGAGGTGTATGTGGGTGCATGTGTATCGGTACCTTAGGCTAATGCCTCCCTTGTGTGTGATAGCCTACTTGGCGCTAGTCACCAACCCCTGGCCTATTGGAGGCGGGCTTGGGGAGTCATGGCTTGAGCCCCGTTGGGTCGGGTCATGACACATCAGGATTAGGGTTGGGGAGTTTTATCATAAAAGTGAATCATGTGGTTGTTTATGGCTCACGACAGTTGAGGTTTCACAAGAAGAACAACCCAATGCATGATTTGGAGTTGGCAGTGGTTGTTCATGCTTTTAAAATGTGGCATCATTATATCTTCGGTGAGAAATTCATGGTCTGTACCTATCATAAGAGATTGAATATTATTTTCTCACAAAGTGATTTGAACTTGAGGAAAAGGAGATGGATGGAGTATCTCCATATGTTTGATTTTGACTTGATGTATACACAGGGTAAGGGAAATTATATAGAAGATGAATTAAGTAGGAAGTCTTATGCTTAGGTGCTGAAAAAGGCATCAGATCAATGGTAGTTGATGTCATTTATAGCTGACATATAATTACCCTAGACTTTTATATATAACATTACATGATTTTAAGCATAATTTTAAATCAAATTACAAGCCAAGGATTGTGAAGTCTATCGTATTTTAAGACTATATACATAAAACATAAAATATGGGGCTAAAAAACACTTATTTATTTAATATCCATAAAAAATCCATTTGAACCCTTACATCTATATAGGGTACCATGGGGAACACGTGAACAAAGGGATGAGTTAAAAATCCCAGTAAGGGAATGAACATAAGAATAAAGCTTAAGCATGTGAGTTAGGAGGCATGACATAATGATATCAAAAGCATGGTACATATAGAAACATATATATAAACATGGGATCATAAAAACATGGAATCATAGAAATGTTGCAGAAACATAAAACATGTCTTTAGTATGATTCAAGGCTAACCGCCAATCCTGTTTCCCATAGTAGTATGGGTCAAGGCTAACCGCCAAACCTGTTTCCCATAGTAGTACAAGACCAGGCTAACCGCCAAGACCGTTGTACATAGCATATCATGAGACTTTACATTACCCAATGTATTGGAGTGCTATCTAGGCTCAACTATCTTACAATTCATGAATATTGTTTCCAAATAAATAATCATACATAATCAATCTTATATAAACATAAGGGTTACCCATGGAAATAATTGGGTACCACAATCATGCCATAAAGCATAACCAATGGGAGTATCGTGAAAGTGTCCATGAAAGAAAGTAATTAGAATATACATGGATTTTAATAAGGTAAAATATGAATATATCATGGAAATTTATTTCAAACATAAGTGACAACTTTAGGAAATGTATTTGAGAAATTTTAGCAATAAAACATTTTTGTGCATTTTTAAGGAAAATACTATAGAGATTTTAAAAAAGAAAAAGGAAAATATTTTATATAAAACCATAATTGAACCAAGAAGGTTTTAATAATAATATTATTATTTATTTTATAAATACAATTTTTTCTTAAAATAGATCATGGAGTGCACTTGAAATTGGGTAAAAATTTGGAAGTTCCCTTAAAACAAGGTTGCTTTTTGGGAAGTATCGAGGAGGGAATCACATAAAATCATGTATATACCATAAATATAATGAGGTATGGATATTGAAACATGAGTTTTAAGAATATAAACATCATTTATAATTTTTACATAAAAATAAAAGACAACTTCATTTGGGTAAAATGAACGATAGAGAAACCCGAAGGAATAAAGGCGGTTCGGCTAGAATTCCTTACGGATTATTGCCATGGTATCGGGTGTAATTAAGAGGGATTCATGAGATAGAATGGGGTTTCTTATAAATTATAAATCATGATGGAATTAATGGAAAGGTGAGAAATTACACCCCATCATTAGGTATTACTCATAAAATGACATAGCATAGAGGACATTCTTGAATAAAAGTGAAATGTAGAGGATCCCTTACCTTAAGTATTTTGTGTTATACACTTGATATCAATGACCTTAATAGTCAAAATAGGTTAATTAATTAATAATTATATAAACTACTATATATTTTGAAGATTTATTATAAACTTTTTAAGTTCATTTATAACCATTTTGATTGTTTATGAGGTTCAATTTCATTGTTCGGGTCTGTTTACTTGCTTGGTTTTAATGATCAAGGTCACTTATATTCATGTTCGGATAAACATTTAAGATAAAATTGGTTGTCCATAATTGAAGTTATATGATATTCTTGAACATCTAGTAGATTACATGGTGGAAAATTTAATTTTGTTACTTATATTGAAGTCGAATCATTATATAAAACATTAAGGTTAAACACTTGAATTAATTTTAGCGATTTTTCTCAAAAGTAACTTTTTTTTATTATTATTTTGCATCATGAGTTAATAAGGATTATAAAACATTAAATAAGATAAAATACACATATAATAGTTTGTTTCAACCATCAAAATGGTTTCATGACTCGAATTTAATATAGTAAAAGGAATCGATAACTCATCGTCCTTGATTTTGCTAAATTAACACATCTCAAACGGTGTTTTCATTTCATTCATATAAAATGTGGGGAAAGGAGAGATGATAATGAATTATCCCATTAGCATAATATCATTCTATTACATGTATTTTATTAGAGTTATCATACCATTTGGGTTAAGGGGGTGAGGAAAGAAACAAGAAAAGAAAATAACTTGATAGGAAATAAAAGAGTTGGAAAGAGGAATTTACCTCTTGAGTTTATCTCCTTTGAGAACCTCTTAAGGGGAGAGGTTTTGGTATTTTTAAGAGACTAGGGGATTTTGGACATGGGGTAGGATCTTGGGAAGATATTTGGGCAGAATATTGGAAATTCACAAGGCTTGAAAGGTGTGAAGAGAAGAGGTAAGGATGGGTTGTATTTATAGTGGAGGGGAGGAGGGTTTTCACAATATTATAACCATAAATTTTTTATTTCCACACAATACAAGAAATAGTGAATATTTAATGACCTATAATAGTAATAAATGATTGTGAGTTTGATATTTGGGTGCTTACATCACTTGTGATTTCAGAAATAGTGGATTTTAATTATAATGTATTTATATGGTAAATTAATGTATTTTACTATTCACTAAAAATTCAAGTCTTTCAGAAAAATCCCAAAAATCCACCCTAACCATTTTTTGGCGTGTAGAATCCAAAAATAAAATCCATTTTTCATATATTTTTCTAAATATGATTAATTTAATATTTTTTTCAAATTATAATTTATTATTATTAAAAAACCAATTTTAAAACATTCATTTACTTATTCTAAAATATAGGTACATCATACTTTCACTTGAATATTATTTTTATACTATCATATGTAATGTTACTATTCATTAGGGTATGTCACTATTCATAAAGGTAACATTACTATTCATAAGGGTATGTTATTATTCACCAAAAATATATTTGGTCATATTAGATTCCAAATAACTTACTAATCGCAACCGTGTATGTCAGATTTTCAAAACTCAAATCACAGAATTGACAAACTTATGCTTAGAGTTCACATAGAACATAGTAATTCATTATGTTGTGATTTCATGTGATTATGACATATTTATAAGAAATGAATTTCCATTGATAAAAATTGGGTTGTGACATTCTTCCCCCTTATGAAATTTCAACCCTTGAAATTTCGTTTTACGTTCTAAGCCATAAATAGGTGTGGGTACTTTTCCTTCATTACTTCCTCCAGTTCCCATGTTTCCCCTTTATACTTATGGTTTTTCCATAGTACCTTGACTAGGTGAATAGTCTTGTTACGTAGAACTTTATCTCTGTGATCCAAGATCTTCATTGGATGCTCCTCGTAAGAAATATCATCCTCAAACTGTACCACCTCTGAAGAGAGTACATGTGAAGGGTTTGGTATGTACTTCCTTAAGAGGGATACATGAAAGACATCATGTACTTTGGCCATAGTAGGTTGAAGTGCTATTCGATATGCCATAGCTCCGACATGATCAAGGATCTCTAATGGGCCGATGTACCTAGGACTTAACTTTCATTTCTTTCCAAACATCATGAAATTCTTCCATGGATATATGCATAGAAATACCATGTCTCCAACTTTTAACTCAAGGTCTCATCGACGATTGTATGCATAACTCTTCTGTCGACTTTGGGATTCCTTGATATGATGTTGAATGGTTTTCACCTTCTCCACCATTTCTTTGACCATTTTAGGTCCTAGTAGCTTACGCTCACTGACTTCATCCCAACACACCAGTGTTCAACACCTTTTTCCATAAAGGGATTCATATGGATCCATTTGGATGCTCGAGTGGAAACTATTGTTGTAGGAGAATTCAACCAGTGGAAGATGTTGGTCACATCCTCCTTTTAAGTCCATAGAACATTATATCAACATATCTTCTAGTGTTTGAATAGTTCACTCATATTTTCCATCAGTTTGAGGATGATAGGCCATACTGAAGTTCAGCTCAGTGCTTAGAGCATGTTGGAGACTTTTCTAGAACTTCGAGGTGAGTCTTGAATCACGGTCAGATACAATAGATAGTGGAACTCCATGTAGCCTTAGAACCTCTTTGATATATATACAAGAAAGTTGATCCAATGAGAAGTCCTCTCAAATCATTATAAAGTGATCTGTCTTTGTAAGACGGTCCAAAATAACCCATATAGAATTGTTTCCTCTGGATGTCCTTGGAAGTCCAGTGAAAAAGTCTATAGTAATGTTATCCCACTTACATGTTGGTATGGGTAGTGGTTACATCATCCCCTTATATTTTTTCCTCTCATCCTTCACTTTTCGACATATCAAACACTTTTATGTATATCCAGCAATCTGGCTTTTCATATTTTCCCACCAAATTTTTTCTTGAATATCTTAATACATCTTTGTGCTCCCTGGGTGGATGGAGAATTTTGAGCTATGTGTGTCATTTAGAATCTCCTTCTTTATCTTTGGATCAGATGGTATGCATAATCGTGCTTGAAATCTTACAACTCCATCCTTGTCAGCCATGAAATCTGAGGATTTCCCATTTTTGATATCTTCTACCCTTTTCAAAATTTCCACATCTTTTCTTTGAGCATCATTTATTCACTCCATGAGGGACGGTTGAGAAATAATTTGATAAAGGATTGATGATTTTCCTCCATTAATGATTCCCATGTCCATCCTCTATAAATCTAATAATATCATATCCTTTTCAATTCTCATCATTGATAGAGATGTAGGATATTTTATACTTATAGCATATGCCACCTTATTTGCCTTACCAGGATGGTAGTAGATTAAGAAGTAATAATCCTTGATGATTTCTATCCATCTTCATTGTCACATATTAATCTATTTTTGTGTGAATGTATATTTGAGACTCTTGTGATCAGTATATATCTCACACTTATCCCTATAGAGATAATGCCACCAGATTTTCAATACAAAGATCACAGGTGCCAACTCCAGATCATGCATGGGATAGTTTTTCTCATGGGTTTTTAGCTACCTTGAGGCGTAGGATGTCAATTTATCATTTTGAATCATCACTCATCTTAATCCCTTCTTTGAAGCATCACTAGACACCATAAAGAGTTCTCCACTTATTGGGAGTGTGAGTGGTGGTGTAGTGATAATCCTGTTTTTCAACTCCTTGAAACAGTATTCACATTTCTAAGTCTAGACAAACTTTACTCCCTCCTATGTCATCTTGTTCATTGGGTTCTACTATCATGAAAATTTATTCACACATCATCGATAATACCTGGTTAGACCCAAAAAGCTACAGATCTCCGTTACAGATGTTGGCCTGGGCCACTCTTCGATTTCCTTTGTCTTGGAAGGGTTCATAGATATCCCTTTGCTGGTGATAACATTCCCCAAGAATGATACTTCCTCCATCCATAACTCACATTTACTATACTTTTCATAAAAATTATACCTTCAAAAAGTCTTTAAAACATTATTCAAATCCTCCTCATGTTCCTCCTTGCTCTTGGAGTATATCATAATATCATCAATAAAAACTACAAAAAAATTTGAGGTAATCTCTAAAGACTCTATTCATTAAATCCATGAAAATTGCTGGAGTATTAGTGTGTCCTAAGGGAATCACTATGAACTCATAGTGTCCATACCTCGTTAAAAAGGTAGTCTTGGGAATATCTTCCTTCCTCACCTTTAATTGGTGATATTCTAACCGAAGGTACACCTTAGAGAAATAACAGGCCCCATGAATATGATCGAACAAGTCATAAATCCATGGAAGGGGATACTTATTCTTTATTGTGATTTTATTGAGCTCATGATAATCAATTCATAGGCACATTGGTCCATCCTTCTTCTTGACTAAGAGTACTAGAACACCCCATGGTGAAGAACTAGGGTGTATAAAACCCTTCACCAGATTCTCCTGTAACTACTTCTTCAACTTTTCCAGCTCTAAGGTGACCATTCTGTAAGGTGTCTTAGATATAGGCAGATATCCAGGGATAAGTTCAATTGAGAACTCAACCTCTCTATCTAGATAAGACCAAGAAACTCTTCAAGTAATCCATTTGTGTAATCCCTTACGATGGGAATGTCTTCAAGCATGATTCTCTCCTTTTCCTCAATCATTTGAGATAGATATGATTTCTCATAAGGAAACAATATCCACACTTGTGAAGATGATTCTAAAGGAGATCCATCTTTTTCCTTACACTTGTAAATAATCAGAGGATGCTTCGATATGTGATGAGTGATCTCCCTTTCCCGACACTTGATGTTTGTCTTATATAAATATAGCCAATCCATTCCCAAGATTGTGTTAAACTCCACTAAAAGAAGTATGACGATATTTTTTAGGAGGTTCAATCCACAAACTTTAATCGGTGAGGAGTTATAAACCATGGACTCAATAATTTACTCTTTCGTTGTTCTCATAGATAAATTTTCCTTAAATTTTTTAGGTGGTGTTTGAATAGTTATACTAAAATTACTAGATATGAAAGAATGCGTAGAACTAGAATCAAATAGTATGTTTACTATTCTTGAATGAATAACTAGTGTACCTATCACCACATCATTTTCCAGCTCCATATTAGCAGTAGTGATAGCATGAGACCTTCCATATTGCCTTGGAGGTTGTTGTTGATTTCCTCTGACAACCCTTGGCTTAGGGAAATTGTTTACATAATTCCCATTCTCTTTGTAGTTGTAACACTTCACCACTAGCTAAGCGTTGATCTGAAACTTCCTTTCTTATTCCACATTAGTGGTATTTTTCATATCCCTTTGGGAGTTTTTAGCTAGATGACTAAACATTCTACATTTGAATCAATTCCTGGTTCCTTTTAGACAGTTCCCAAGATTCTTCTTCCCAAAAAAAACAAGGGGAAAATTTAGGTTTCTTTCCATCATGTGATTTGTTTATTTAATCACCCATGTTGTTATAAATTTTACACTTCTTATAATTGGTCCCATGATACCACTGAGAGTATCCACTCTCTATTTCAACCTTGAGGGAACAGTGGACAATCTCCTCATAACCGTCAAAGTCTCGAATCGCCAATGCCTTTCACAGACTCAGCTTTAGCCCACTAAAGAAGTCATCCACCTTGCTTTCAGTATTCATGAAAAAACCATAGGCATACCTTTAAAAACTTGTAAAGTTTTCTTCATATTCCTTGATGGTATCACCTTACTTTTGCTTGAGTCTGAGGAAATCTCTTTCCATTTTGAGATGGAGGGTTCGAGGAAAATATTTATTGAAAAACATCCTCTTGAATTCCTCCCAATTCATAGAATCAATTTCCTCTTGGGAATTCGTATTCTTGATCAGTGTCCACCACTGACCAGCTTCCCCATCAAAATGATATACTGTCATTATAACTTTCTCCTCTTCCAAGAACTGGAGGACATAGAATATCTTTTCAGTGGAGTTAATTCATTGTTCATTGAGGAGGGGATCAAAAGATTCACTAAACATGGGAGCCCATTTCTGCATGAAGGATTATATGGAAACTTGATCTTTCCTTAGAGGAGGAGGGAGTTCCACATGATTTAAGTTATTATTCATAACTTGATCCAGCTGAGAAAGTATTGTCATAACTTTTTGAGCACCCACTCCCATCATAACAGGCATATCATTAGGGAAATCTTCACATTGCCTATCACATTGGTTGTTCGAACGTGTTCTTTTATTTACCTCTATTAAATAATAAAAAGAACATACAATTATAGGTCTTGAATACTTAGTTATTGAACATAAAAAAGGAAACTTTTGAACATAAAAGGACAAACATGTGGAGGATAAGTATATCCTCACTTGTGATTCCCTAGGTTTAAATCTAGGTTATCCTCGATCTATTTCTTAACTTATATTATCGTAGGAATTTTTTTATTACCTAAAAAATAATTTGTACTAAGATCATGAATTTATCAAAGCATATCCCTCGAGAGTGTAAAACCAACAGTGTGGCAAGGCTCATTTTTGTGTACCAGGATACCCCAGGTTAAGTCCGAAACTCATTTTCATAGTTTTCACTCTTAGGTACATCTATGCTAGAGCTGCCTCTACCTATTTGTATTCAGATAGGGACGTATTTTCTTGATAAACCACTTAATCTATACTTACTAAAGAATAGGGGTATTTTTTTACACTTAGTCTCATACTTAAGGTTCTCACTAAGGTGATTTATTCCTAATCTCTAAAAAAACTAGACCATCCTCTGATACCAACTATATAGACCCTAGACTTACATATAACATTACATGATTTTAAGCATAATTATACATCAGAGTACAATCCAACAATCGTGAGGTCTAGCATCTTTCAATACTAGGTACATAAAACATAAAACATGGGGTTAAAAAAAACTTCTTTATTTAATATCAATAAATATCTCCTAACTTCCTTTGAGCCCTTACATCTGCATAGGGTACCCTGGGGAACACATGAACAAAGGGATTGGCTAAAAATCCTAGTAAGGTAATGAACAAACGAATAAATCTTAAGCACATGAGTTAGGAGGCATGACATAATTATATCAAAAGCATGGTACATATGAAAACATAAAATATAAACATGGGATCATAAACACAGGGAATCGTATAAATGTGGCAGAAGCATAAAACAAGTCTTTAGTATGAGTCAAGGCTAATCACCAATACCATTTCACATAGTAGTATAGGTCAAGGATAACTGTCAATCCTATTTCCCATAGTCTCACAAGACAAGGCTAACCACCAAGACCATTTTACATAAAATCTCATGAGACTTAACTTTACCCAATGCATTAGAGTGTTATATGGGTGCACCAATGGGCATATCATGACATAAAGTATAACCAATGGGCATATCATGAAAGTTTCCATGTAATAAAGGAGTTAGAACATACATGGATTTTCATAAGGTAAATAAGAATATATCCTGGAAAATGATGTCAAACAGAAGTGAAAACATGTAAGAAATGTATTTGAGAAATTTTAGCATTAAAACATTTTTTTTGTGGTTTTAAGGATAATACTATAGAGATTTCAAAATAGAAATGAAAAAAATCTTTTATATAAAACCAGAATTGAAACAAGAAGGTTTTAATAATAAAAATATTGATTTTATAAAAACAATGGTTTCACTACTGGAAAATAGGTCTCTACCCACGGTTTTACAAAAAACCAAGGGTATAGGGTACCCTTATACCTGTGGTTTTCCAAAACCGTGGGTACAGGGATAGTACGTGAACCTATACCCACGATTCTCCAAAACCGTGGGTATAGGCCACCTATACCCACAGTTCTGAAAAACCGTGGGTATAGGGTACTTTTCGAAGACCTATACCGATGGTTCTTCAAAACCGTGGGTATTGGGGTTTTTTTTTTGAAGACCTATACCCACGGTTCTGGAGAACCATGGGTATAGCTTATGGCGGGGAATGAAAATTAGGCGGGACACAAAAAACATTTGGCGGGAATATATTTTTTCATGGTGTATTTTAATATATTTATATAAATATAAATTTAGATACAAAAAATTTCTTTAGCTTGGTTGGTCAATATTGGAGGTGTGGCCCTTAGACACGGGTTCGAATCCTGCGGTCTGCATTTTTGAATTTAAATACCCGATGTAGATTAAATTAATACATATATATATGTTGATGTATAAATAAATATCAAAAAGAATTTGCATACTGGTTGGTTACTTGGTGGCGCGCGGAAGTGAAGCCCAGGGTGAGATGCGGGTTCGAGTCCCAGCTCCTGCTTTTTTCTATTTTAAGTGGATTAAATTAATATATATACATTGATTTATGGATTATATATCAAACGAATTTGCAACCTAGTTGGTCCTTCGGTGGTGTGTAGCTGTGAGGCGTCGCGGGAGTGTGGGTTCGAATCCCAACTCCTGCAATTTTTTTGAATTTAAATTCCCCACGGTTTGAAAACTGTGGGGTCTGTTGTGTGCCACGTTGTACAACTGTGGTTCACACTTTGACCCCTCTATAACCATGGTTCTGGAGAACCGTGGGTATAGGTTGAGACCCCTATACCGACGTCGTTCCAGCCCACGGTTCCCAAAACCATGGGTATAGCCTATACCCACGGTTTTGGGGGCTATACCCATGGTTTTGAACCATGGGTATAGGTCATTTTTTCAGTAGTGTTTCTTAAAAAACATGATAGATTGCACTTGAAATTGGGTAAAATCTTGGGAAGTTCCCTTAAAACAAGATTGCTTATCGAGAAGTATCAAAGAAGGGATCACTTAAAAGAATGTATATCCTAGAAAGATAATGAGGAATGGATCTTAAAAAATGAGTTTGTATCATATAAAAATCATGTATAATTTTTAAATAAAAAGAAAAGACAACTTTATTTGGGTAAAAGGAAATATAGAGCAACCCAAAGGAATAAAGGCGGTTCGGGTAGAAATCCTTATGGATTATCAGCATGGTAACGGGTGTACTTAAGAGGGATTAATGAGAGATAATAGAATTTATAATCAATTATACATCATTATACAAGTAATGGTGAGGTTTGAAATTACACCCCATCATTAGGGATTACTCATAAAATGACATAGCATAAAGGAAATTCTTGAATAAAAGTGAAATGGAGAGGATCTCTTACCTTAAGTCCATTGGTGTTCTCCACTTGATATCAATGATCTGAATAGTCAAATTAGGTTCATTAATTAAAAATTCCAGAACCTATTATATATTTAAAATATTTATTATAAACTTTTTAAGTTCATTTATAACCATTTTTATTGGTTATGAGGTTCAATTTCATTGTTCGGGTCCATTTTTTTACTTGGTTTTAATGATCGGTTCACTTATATTCATGTTCAAATAAACATTTAAGATGAAAGTGGTTGTCCATAATTAAAGTTATATGATATTAGTGAACATATAGTAGATTACATGGCTGAAATTTTAATTTGGTTACTTAGAGTGAATTCTAATCATTATATAAAACATTAAGGATAAATAGTTGAATTAATTTTAGCAATTTTGCTCACAAGTAATTTATTTTGTATTATTATTTTACATCATGAGTTAATAAGGATTGTAGAAAATTAAATAATATAAAATACACATATAATAGTCTATTTCAACCATAATAATGGTTTCATGACAAGAATTTAAGATAGTAATAGAAATTGATAACCAGTCATCCTTGATTGTGCCAAATTAACACATCTCAAACGGTGTTTTCATTTCATTAAAATAAAAGGTGGGGAAAGGGGAGATGATAATGAATTATCCCATTATCATAATAGAATTCTAGTAAATGTATTTTAATAGAGTTATTATACCATTTGGGTTAAGGTAGGTGAGGAAAGAAACAAGAAAAGAAAAGAACTTGAAAGGGAATAAAAGAATTGGAAAGAGGAATTTAGCTCTTGAGTTTATCTCCTTTGAGAACCTCTTAAGAGGAGAGGTTTTGGTATTTTGAAGAGACTAGGGGCTGTTGTATTTGGGTGAAGAGCATGGGAAGAGATTTGGGATTAATATTAGCAAGTCATAAGGATTTAAAGGGGTGAAGAGAAGTGGTAAGGATGGGTGGTATTTATAGTGGAGGGGAGGAGGCTTTTCGTAATATTATAACCATTAATTTATTATTTCCTCACAAGACAAGAAATAATGAGTATTTTATGACCTATAATAGTAATAAATTAATTTTAGTTCAAAATTTGGGTGATTACATCACTTGTGATGTCAAGAATAGTGGATTTTAATTATAATGTATTTATAGGGTAAATTAATGTATTTTATTATTTACCAAAAATTCAAGTATTTTCGAAAAATACCAAAAATTCATCCTAACCATTTTTTGACATGTAGAATCCAAAAATGAAATCCATTTTTCAAAAATAATTTTCTAAATATGATTAATTTAATATTTAATTAAAATCATTATTTATTGTTATTAAAAACCCGGTTTTAAAACATTCACTTACTTATTCTAAAATATAAGCACATCATACTTTCACTTGAATATTATTTTTATACTATCATAGGTAAGGTTAATATTCATTATTGTATGTCTCTATTCATAAGGGTAATATTAATATTCATAAGGGTATGTTATTATTCACCAATAATTAAGTTGGTCATATTAGACTCCAAATAACTTACTTATCGCAACCATGTATCTTGGATTTTTGAAATTCAAATCACAGAAGTGACAAACTTATATTTAGAGGTCACATAGAACTTAGTAGTTCATTATGTTGTGATTACATGTGATTATAAAATATTTATAAGAAATGAATTTTCATTGATAAACATTGGGTCATTACACAACATGCGGTTGGAATGTGAGGACTGGGGTGAAAGATGTAGGATCGAAATATGAATGTAGATGCTCAAATAAAAGAGGGGGTGAATTGTAAGTTTAAAAAAAATTAACCTTAAGGAAAGATATGTTTAAAAAAGTTAAACAAGGTAAATTCACAAGACCTATTTTAGTTCTACAAACTTACTAGGTTCCGAAAAATTGGTTCTGGAAATGAAACTTAAGAAAATTTTACAAGGAAAAGATTCTACATTAAAGTGTATAGAATCTTACTAATCAGAGTATACCAGTACAAGAAAGTATAAGATTGTTATACTTTCTTTAATAATCAAAATGAAATAGAAAATAAAATTGAAACAAAACAAGTAACAAATATGAAATCTTTTAACCCAAAGAGAAGGTTATCCAACAACCTTGGATAAAGTTCCCTTGATTTATACATTCAAGAAATTTTGTCTTATCCACACCAGGTTAAGCCCTCAATAAGAATATCAGAATCTGTCTTGCTATCCCCTCAATCCCTTGAGATTTAAGGTATTCGGAACATTTGTCATCCTATCCTTAGAAGTCCTCGAACTTTAAGGTAGTCGGCACCTCTATCTTCCTATCCACGGAAGCCCTCGATTATACTCAGCAACAATCAGAGTCACATAAAGCAAGTTGAACAAGATGTTCAGTATGCACAAAGCATGAGAGTCTCTCTCTAGAAATCTATTCAACAGTATGCAATCTCTAGAGTGATAGATCAGTAATGATATTGTTCAAATGAGCTCATATTTATAGGCACTTCTCCAACAGTTAGCTCCCTCCTCCAACGGTCATATTTTTTCTTGAATGTTGGAGGGACATGTACACATGTCACTCAAACAATGATTAGTTAGATACATAATGTACAACATTGTTTCATAACTATAAAAACTGTAAGTAAAATAAGGTTGCTTAACCAAAACTAATTTTTCAGAGTCTAAGGAAAAATAAAGTTCAGAGTCTAAGAAAATAATAATTTTGAGACTATAAAACATGGATGTTTGTATTATGTTTTTCAAGGAATTAGGAACCTTAATTTTATATATTTTGAAGTCTAAATTATAATGAATTTAGAGTCTAAATTCTGAGGAATTCGGAGTCAGAATTATGAGGAATTCGGAGTCAGAATTCTGAGGAATTCTGAATCTGAATTCTAAGGAATTCGAAATCTGAATTCTGAGGAATTTAGAATCAGAATTTTAGAGAATTCAGTACCTAAATTTTAGAGAATTCAGAAATCTGAATTTCAGAGAATTCATAATATGAATTTCAGAGAATTCAGAATCTGAATTTCAGAGAATTCAGAATCTAAATTCAGATCCTGAAAACAGAATAATTTATATCTAAGTATTTATAGAATTCTGAGATTTTAGATGTGAAACCGAATTTTTCATTTAGGAATAAAAAGAGTTAGATTTAGAGAAACGATAACATGAACAATGAAGACAAAGGTAAGGATAAAATTTCCTTGAGGAAGGAAAATTTTCCTTATTAAGATAAAAATTAGGGGAAATAAAAATTTCCTTGAGATAGAGTGTTTGTGATTTTCAAAACATAAAGGAATGGAAAAGTCATAAGTAAACCTTATTGACTCAAAAATATCCCCCTTTTTGGAAAGCACAAACAACCTTACGAAAAAGAATATAAGGACTTAGAATTTTTATGGACTTGTAAAAAAACGTATATCCCTTTACTTATTGATCATAGTGAATATGAATAAATCCCCCTTAGGCTTTGGAATCCCTAAGGATCATATTCTTGATTTTCTGAATCTGATTTTACATTTTCTTTCATATGAAAATCTTCATTGATAAGAACTTTCCCTTATATGAACTCCCCCTTACATAGGGAAATCTCTTCTTTATTTTGTATTATTTTTATCATTCCTTTCTCCCCATTTGTGATTTTAAAAAAGGAATAAAGGGAATGGAAAGAAAATTTGGTACCTGAAATATTAGAACTAAAGAAATAAATATATAGAGAACAACCAAAATTTCATTAAGATATAAATAATTTGTACAAGAAAGAAATACAAAAAAAGATCGGAATTGGGAAATAATTATCCTTATTTCTCCTTCGGCATCAGCTTCTTGACAATGGTTTTTAGATTCTTTATATCCTTGTGATCTTCTTCCATATATTTGAGAAACTTATCTTGATCTTTGCTTTTCTTCTCTAAGGCTTTAATATTTTTTTTCTGTGCCTTAAGAATGTCTGCCTGAACCTTCATGACTTCTTCTTTCTTAACAAGATTTTCTTCAAATTTGATTCTAAGATCCCTTTACCCCTTCCAATTCATAGCCACAAAACTAAGCTTCCCATTAAAATCTTTAACTTCCTACTTCCGAGTTGTCTATTCTAGGCTTGACTTTTCCTCAAAACTATTGGTAAGGTCAGTGATCTTCACATCTTCAGTATCAAAAGCATCCTTCACATTATCTTGAAATTCATCAAGAACTCTGAGCTCTTCGACTGTCTTTCTTGACCAACTTGTAATCTTCTTTCATGACCTTTTATGATCCTCATAACCAATGATAAAGGATTTGAAATCTGCCTCAAGTCTGAAAAATTTATCCACAAGAATTGAAACTGAATCTGATTTCTGATTGAACAAATGCTGAAGCAACTGACACCTCGAATCTATATATGGAAATAATGGAATAGTACCAACCAGATTTTTCAAAGATTGTACCACACAATCATGTCCAAGAGAGGATTATTCTGAATCAGAATGTTTGGTTGGTGAGGGTTATTTTTCTAACTCTTCAGCTTTCCTCTTCGATGAACTTCCAACAACTTTCTTTTTCACTACAGATTTTCTAGGTGTATGGACTAACACCTGCTTTCCCTTATCAACTTTCTGAATGATTTATTCTGTTTTAGGTGATTCATACACACTATCTGATAACTGGACAATTTTATCTTCCTCAACAATTTCTTTTCAGCATCTGCCACAAGATCTCCTGGTTGAATAAAATCATGATTGCTAATTCCATCATCTGTTGGCTTATTGACTTCTTTCTGGCCCTTCTCTTCATTCCCTAGAGTGGTAAATTTTGAGGATTCGGCTTGAGAAGTCTGGATAGATAATTTTATATAGGTACTTTCCTTCTCATGGTAATATTTATCTTTCTTTATGACATCATCAGTGTCATCCCCTTCTTCTTCTTCTTCTTCTATTTCCTCTTCCTCTTCCTGAACAATTTCTTCTTCTTGTTATAGATCCGGAATCACCGCCTTCTTTCCTGGAGTCAAAGGGAGTGGTTCTAGAAAAAATGATTCTAGCACTAGGATTTGTTTAGATGCTTTATCAGTATCCTTGAGAAGGGATTGAAAATTTCCAGCCTCTAATAACTTCTTCCTTTTCTTCTTTTCATTCTCTTTCTTTTCAAGGTCCTCAGCAGCCTTTATCTTCAACACTTTTTCCTCAATAGGGTCCAATCCAAAAGTAGGTCCCCCTTTTTATTATTTTTCTTATATTCACTCCACTTATCCACTACTTCATCAGGATAATCCTTTTGCTTCTTTGGTTTTGTAGGTGTGGATTGAGTTACCTTAGCTGAAAGAGTTTTTCCTTTCTTTTCCAGTTCTTTTGCCTTCCTCTTTTTTCCACCCTTCTTGGAGGTTTCAGCCACCTCCAGTTTCTTTCCTAGAGCTTGAATTTTAGCTTCTAAAAAATCGTAAAATTCTCATGAATCACTAGAAAAACCAACTTTCATTCTCCTTAGAGTATCATCACTCAGCAACATTACTTTGAAATTCCTTGGCTTTGAACTAAAAGGAATTTTGAAAGACCAAAGATAGAGAACTATGATCTTTGAAAGAATATCTAGATACATGATAATATGAGATTTTAAGGTTCCATTCTTGATATTCTCGATTTTTTTCAAAACATACTTTACTGAATTGATTTTCTTGAGATTCACCAAAAAATCTAATGCATAGATATCACTTTTGTTCAGGGTATCCTTGTCCCCTTTTCTCGGAATTAGAAATCCCTAAACCCATATCTAAAGAATCTGAAGATTTGTAGAGAGATGAATAATTTTCGAAGTCTTCACTTCCTTAAATCCAAAACACTCTATAGATTTCTCCTTGTCAAAAGATCCTGCTGCATCAGGTAACTTGTGAGAGCAGAACTCTGCTTCTCCCTCATAAGGAATTCCAATCAGGTTGGCAGCCATATTTTAAGAAAGGGAGTAGGTCTTTCCATAGCTTTTGAAGGAAAACTTGTATCTCCCTCCTTCGTTGAATAAACTTACTAATTCATAGAACTTTACTAACAAATCCAGATAAACCAGATCCTGTTCCATTAGTTTTGATATACATAGGCTCTCCCATCCATTGAGCTTAATATTCTTTGAAATGATGGAATCATACTTAGAAAATAATTTGGGATCAACTAACCTCTCTCTGTATATTTTCCACTCAGATATTTTCTTTACATAAGACATTTATTTCTAAGGAGAGGTTTCTATAGACATTTGAAATTAAGCAAACCTTGAATATTCAGAATGACCTTAAGTAGAGGGGCAGAGCTTCAACATGCCAAAGTTGTAAATCGGTGTGGGATAAACATCAGGGGGTTCTTATATAGGTGTTTGAGGCAATAGTTATACTTCCTTACTTGATCTAATGGTTGAAATACTTTTGATCAGATCTAACGGTTAAGATGATAACCAAAGAAGGATTTTGATAAGTTCTGATCTTTTGAGGTTTTTAAGATAAACATTCAGATTTAAGTAAAAGTGAATCTGAAAAATTTTAAATAAAATGAAAATACTAACATGGAGAAAGATGATTACGAAAATTTAGGAATGGAAACATACCTTTTGAACTGCTTAGGGTAATTATCCTTAATGAGGAAAATTTTTCTTGAAGAACTTAAGATTCTGGAAAAAAAAGTAAAAAAAAATTAAAGAGAAATTTGATTACAAAAATTTTAATTATGAAATTTTTTGACTATGGTAATTTTGACTATGAAAATTTTGACTACAAAAATTTTCACTATGAAAATTTTGATTATGAAAATTTTGACTATGAAAATTTTGATTAACAAGAAAATGTATTCCCCCTATGAAAAGGAGTTTCTTATTGTGAGGAGATAAGTTTCAACAAAGGGTTAATATGGGATATTACCTCATGGTTATCATTCCTAACTTCTATTTAATGTATTAAAATCTATCGGAGGGTAATGATTTTGTGAAAATATCATCAAGTTTATCTTTTTTTCTGATAAATTGAAGAATGATATCTCCTTTTAGTGTGTGATCTCTAAGAAAGTGATGCCTAATATATATGTATTTTTCATGTAAGTGATGTGTAAGGTTTTTTCTTAGGGAAATGGCACTAGTATTATCACACAAAATTTGTGTTTTGGTAAAACTCATGTCGTAGTCTGTGAGTGTGGGTTGCCTCCACAACACTTGAGCACAGCAACTTCCTACTGCTACATATTCTGCTTCAGTAGTGGAAAGTGCTACTGAGTGTTTCTTTTTTCAGGACCATGAAACTAATGAATATCCTAGGAAATGACAAGTTGTAGGTGTACTTTTCCTATCCATTCTACATCCACCAATGTCAGCATTAGAAAATCTTTTTAAAACAATATCATTTCCAGAAGTATAAAAGATTCCTAAATCCATGGTTCCCTTTAAGTAGCAAAAAATTCTTTTTTCTGCCTTTAAATGAAATTCCTTAGGATTGGATTGATATCTTTCACATAAGCATACTAAAAACAATAAGTCTAGATGACTAACTGTCAAGTATAGTAAACTTCATATCATACCTCTAAATGATGTTTGATCTACTAGTTTCCCAGCCTCATCAAGATCAAGTGAATTTGAGGTACCAATGGGAGTACTTATACTCTTAGTGTTTCCATATCCATACATTTTAAGAAGATCCTTAATATACTTATGTTGAGATATATAAGTTCCTTCTAGTTTTTGATAAATTTGAAAACCTAGAAAAAATGTTAACTCAGACATCATACTCATTTCAAACTCATATTTCATTAGATCTGAAAATGAATCGGTTAAATATTGCTAAGTTGAACCAAATATAATTTTATCAACATTAATTTGTACAATCAAAACATTTTTCTTGTATTTCTTTATAAAAAGGGTTGGATTAGCGTTTCCCTTAACATAATTATTTTGAAGAAAAATCATGTAATTCTATCATACCAAGCTATAGGTTCTTGTTTAAGTCTATACAAAGCTTTGGTAAGTTTGAAAAAATGTTTAGGATGTTTTGTGTCTTCAAAACTATGAGGTTGTTCAACAAAAACTTCCTCTTGAACATAACCATTAAAGAAAGCACATTTAACATCCATTTGAAAAATATTAAAATTAAAGAATGATGAAAAGAAAGTAAAATAAAAATAGATTCAAGTCTAGATACTATAGCATAGTTTTCTTCATAGTCTATTCCTTCTTGTTGATTATAGCCTTTAGTAACTAATATAGCCTTATTTCATACTATGATTCCATTTTCATCACACTTATTTTTGAAGACCCATTTTACTCCAATAATAGAATTGTTCTTAGGTTTTTCAACCAAGGTCCAGACATTATGTAAGAACCCGGGTTTTGAGGTTGTGAGACTTTGAACTTTCTTCTTGATGTTATTCCAGAGTAGGGTGTTCAGACGGCGTGAGATTTCGAGCCCCGGTGTGGCTAGAATTAAATTTTAAGTGTGTTCACACTAGGCACATCAAATAAATATAATAACTCCTAAACGGTAGCTCAGACTAGAAAATTGAGGTCACAGTTGAGTGTGGAGCATGACGTTTACCCTAGGAGGAGTGTAACTTTCACGGGCGTGGGCCTTCTGTGGAAAACGCCACCAGGGGCGTTTTCATAATTTAGCGGCCTCAAGCGTTGATTTTTATAACTTTCGAATGGAGCCTCGGATTAAAATTCAGAGACTTTCGTTGCGCTTCGGGCGTGGAGTTTACCCTAGGAAATGCTTAATCTCGTTCCTGTCGAGAGTTTCAGATTCGGGTCTTTTCGTGGGTGATTAAAAAAATTAATTAATTAAAAGTTAATTCTTTAATTTTTTTTTCTCCTAATTAAACACAAATCCCCTCCTTCCCCATTAGTGTTCTGTAGTGGAAGCTCCCAACAATAACTCTCCTCCCCTTCCTTCAATCTCCACCTCCTCCCCATCAAGGTGTTTTCGGTTCCGGCGAAGGTGGAAGGATCGTGGAGCGTCGGGCTATGCCCTGCGAGGTAGGCATCGTTGCGTTTTTGTTTTAATTTCCTACACCTTCTTTGAGCTTAATTTATAGAGTCAAAATGCTGTTAAATTGTCGAGAAAAGTCCATAGATGCTTAGGGTTCAATCCAAGCTTTCCAACGCTTATTTCGGATCAAAAATCTGAGTCCTAGGGTGTCTGGGGTGGCCCCAGAAATATTTCTGGCCAAAACCTTTATTTTCTGGCGGTTCCAGGGTGGTCCGGCAGGAGACGACGGTGGTACGGGCTTCCCAGGCGGCGGTGTGGGCTCCCCAGGCGGCGACGCAGGCTCCTTGGTGGTTAGCGCGGGTGAGCGGGATGGAGACCCGGCGCAGCGGTGGTCCGAGCGAGCAGGGGGCGCGCTGGCCGGCTTCGCTGGTCAGCATGCGGTGCGAGACCGGAGTCGTCGCGACCCCGGGAGCAGACCGAGACCCATGAAATGCAGGTCCCATGGGGGGAAATCTGGACTGGATCATGTCGGTTCGGGTGAAGCAGCGCAGCCCGCGTGGTGAACCGTGGGCCGCGGTGGACCGGGCGGCCGAGCCGCGGACCGCTGGTCGAAAGGGGTGGACCGGCCGAACTGGTCCGGCCCACCCCATCTTTGTCCGTTAGCGTTAAAAGGCCTATAACTCTCAAACCAAGTATCAAATTTTTGTGATGTCTATGGAAACGTGATCCTTAGATCGAGATGGAGGTTTTGAGATGGTCTTGGGGATTTTTTTAATTCTTGAGACGGGGGCTCAGTGGTGCGACAAGTCCGTTAAGTGTTATTTAGTGTCTCGCCGAGATTCTTGTTTCGGATGGTGCGAGCACATACAGAGTCCGTTTTATGCGTCGTCAGCAGTTTTCTGACCCTGGCATCGAGAAGAAGTTGTCCAGGGTGGTTTTAGGTGTTGATGCAGGAGTTGAGGCATGTGCCCATGGGCCGTCATTCAAGCTGTGTGCAGCATTTTGTGACTTTTTCACCAGATGTCCGTTCGGGGCATATGAATAATCGATTCGGCATGTTTTTCTGCGAGGATTACAACGGTGTAAACTGTTTAGGAGTGTGGAGCCTCATTTGAGATCTCATTAAATTTTGAAACATAAAAGGGCGTTGGTTGGAGGTTCCTTTGATGCACTATGAACCAATACACGGTATCAATGCTGGTGACACCCTGTGATGTCAGTTGCAGTACAGAGTTATCGGACCAATTCCGAGTTTACCCTCCAGCGGGGCTGGGCAGTACGTCACCCTTTAACTTATTAGGGTTTACCCTCCAGCGGGGCTGGGCAGTGGGTCACTCGTTGACTTATTGGGGTTTACCCTCCAATAGGGCTGGGCAGTGGGTCACCTGTTTGCTTCTCAGGCACAGTTCCTTCTACTAGTTTAGGCAGTGGTTTTATTTGTGACTACCATAGCAGGACTCTTTTTGTGTAGATTAGCAGTGTGACAGTTGTTGATGTGACCTTAGGACACACGAGGAAGAGGGGCGCTTTTCCACCAAGTCTTTCGGGGTATGTCACGTGTTGTCCGTGTCTAGCTCCTCTTGGTTAGATGAGTCTACTATCCTACTATAGGTAGCGAAGATTCAACGAGAAGTTTGTCTTCTCACTATTTCTAGCTCCTTTCATTGGGACGAGTCTACTTATTTTCTTTTGTTGGGTCGAGCTGCACTCTCTCTACTATACTCTTACATTATTCTTTTTTATGTCTACTTCTCACCGTTCTAGTACCTTTTTTGTTGCTGCCTCGAGCTTTTGGGGCGTCCTACTGAGTATCTTCATACTCACCCCTGCTTGGGCTTTGCCTGCACTTGGTGTGCCCTTGCAGACAACGGACATGTCGATCGAGACTACGGAGAAGTGTAGAGGACACAGGAGCTTGGGAGGCATTCAGTGGTCATAGTAGGACTTTCAGGTGTGAGACTCACCAGTTGTTTACTTTCATTTACCTATTGCTGGGTTGTGGAACCTTTCTAATTGGGTGCATGTTTTTCCCTTTACTGTTCAGTTTACTTGTCACTCTACTTTTCATCACTTTACTTGTTCTATTTTAGAGGTCGATGCACGCTTTGTTTGGGATATTGTAGTCCATACTTTGGTTTCCTTTTCACTCTTCACTTCTGCATTGAGTGGGTTGTGTGTGTGTACAAGTACTTAGGCAAAGGCCTCCCTAAGATTGTTACGCCTTCGGTGCTTATCGCCATCCCCTGGCCTATGGAGGTGGGCTTGGGGTAATTGAGGCTCGATACCGGTAGGGTCGGTTCGTGACACTTTATTCATTTTGAATTCATTTAGCTCATCTTGTCTGTCTTTAATCCAATCATCATCACCTAAAGCTTCATCAGTGCATTCAGTTTCTAATTGAGAAGGAAATGCTTGATGTTCTACTTCATTCCTTAAGAAACTTCTAGTCTTTATAGGTTGATTTACATCACCAATGATGTCATCAATGGGATGATTCTTAAGAAACAACTAATTTTGGTTTTGTAAAACCTGTTCATCAACATATGGTAGGAAATATTTTGGGTTAAATGCTTCAGAAACATTTTCTTGGACATTTTCCTTATCAGAAGGATCTTCTATCAAGGGTTGATAATTGGTTTTTTAAAACACATCTGAGTATGTATATTTATGTTTTTTAAAAACAAAAGGATTGGTTTCATCAAATTTAACATGCACTTCTTCTTCAATGGTACAAGTGTTTTTATTAAAAAATTTATAAGCCTTAGAAGTTGTAGAGTTGCCTAAGAAAATTCCTTCATCGGATTTAGGTGCCAATTTATGTAAATTTTCTTTAGAATTTAGAATGAATACTTTTCAACCAAATACTTTGAAGTAGGAAAGTCTAGGTTTTCTGCCATTCCATAACTCATAGTGGGTTTTATTAAGAAAAGTTCTATTCAAAACTCGATTTATAGTATAACAAGAAGTACTTATATCTTCAACCCAAAAATGTTTATCTATCGAATACTCACTCAATGTGGTTCTATTTGTCTCTTGAAGAATTATATTTCATCTTTCAACAACACCATTTTATTGAGAAGTTCTTGGTGCTGAGAAGTTATGAGTAATGCCTTTTCTACTACAAAAAGTTTCAAAATCATAATTTTCATATTCTTCTCCATGATCACTATGAATAGTTATCAATGGAAGGTTTTTCTCATTTTTAGCTTGGGCTCTAAAAATTTTCAAATAGGAAAAAGCTTCATATTTATTTTCTAGAAAATAGACCCACGTAAATCTAGTGTAATAATAAACTAAGACAAATACATAATATTTGCCTCTAATGCTTCTAGTTTGTGTTGGACCAAAAAGATCCATATGCACTAACTGTAATGCATCAGTAGTTGAGACTTCACCGATTGATTTAAAACTTGATTTATATTTCTTTCCATATTGACAAGGATCAAAAAAATTGAAGAATCAAGTCTAAGATCTAGTATATCCTTAACAAGTATCTTCTTAGAGAGTTTTCATAGGTTTCTAAGGTTACAATGTCCAAACCTTTTATTCCATAACCAAGATTGATCTTTCATTGCACTAAGACAAGGTAGGTATTTTATCCTAAGGTCTTCTATGTTTAGTGTGTATAAATTCTCTTTCCTATGGGTAGATAGAATAAACACTTCCTTGGAATTGTGTACTAAGCACTTTTAATTCCTAAAATTAACAAGGTATCCTTCATTACATAATTGAATTATACTAATGAGGTTGTGCTTAAGACCTTTAACAAATAAAACATTTGAAATTAAAGTTTTTTCAAGAATAAAAATGTTACCTATACCAATAATTTCTCATTGATCATTATCTCTGAAAGTTACTCTTCCTCCTTTCATCTTGATAATCTTTTCAAAAAAGTTTTTGTTACCAGTCATATGTTGGGAACATCCACTATCCATGTACCAAGTATTAATATTGATACTATCTTTATTTTCCTAAAAATAAGAGTGTTAGACTTTCGGAACCCAAAATTTCTTGGATCTGGAAATTTCAGAAAGAAAAATTTTAGGTATCCACATTTTCTTAGAAAAATAAGCTTTATGAAAACCTAAAGACTGAGTTTTGTTTAAAGAACAATTTTTTCCCAATTTCCACTACACTGACATTTAGTAAAAAATGGAGCACTTTGAGGAAAAATAGTTATTACTGAAAACCGGTTTAGAATGAGTATAACCAAAACTAGAACTATTCCTTAGAGGTCGAATTTGGGAATACATCCTATAAAAGTTTTCCTTACCAAAGGTAAATTTTTACAAACACTTCCTCAAGGAAAATATTTATGACTTTACTTTAATAACCAAGTTTTTATCCTAAAAAAATTAGTTTTAGAACTAGATATAATCTATAAAATATTTTTCTTAGAAATTACATTTTCCACGTCCTTAGAAAGTATATCCTTCTCAGAATTCACTTCCTCAAGGTTTTTGGAAATACTTTTAAAATCATAATTTTTCCTATAAAATATCTTTAGAAATAGCTGATACTTATTTAGTAAGAATAGAAATTCTAAAATTTTCCTAATCAAGTTTTTTCTTGATTTTATAATTTTCATTCTCAAGAAGTTTAAAAAACCTAGATACTTTTTCATAAGTAGGTAATATATTATCTTCATCAAAAGAATATTATTTATCTAAAGATTCATAATATTTATTATCACTATAATTTTCATTAAAAGATACATTTTTGATGGATTTAGTATTGTGTACCTTGGCCATTAGACAATGATTTTCAATGGGTAGTTTGGCTAGTAAACCAAGATTCTTATGACCAGAAGATTCATATTCTAAGGATTCATCAAAAGAGTCACCACCACTAGAACTCTAGGTGTCATTGGCTTTTAAAACTTTCTTATCTTTATCTTTGTAATACTTCTTTTTATTCCTCTCAAACTACTTTTCTTTTCTATCCTTTTTCTTAAGCATAGGACAATATGGCCTTATATGCCCAGCTCTTTTTCATTAATAACAAGTGACTTATGAGTCTTTATTGTCTTTTCTTTCTTTCTTCTTAAATATATACTAAAAGTATTTCTTCCCAAATAACTTTTTCATCCTTAGAGCAAGATTTTCTAGTTCATTCTCAGAATGTTCACTTTCACTAGATTCGGATAAAATAGTGACTTTCTTATACTTAGATCTTGTAACCCTTTCAGGAGTCTTGGACTTAATAGTAGTAAAGGTTACACTTCCATTACCATTTTTCTTCTTAATCATATCAGCATCTCTTTTCATTATTGTCTCATGTTGAAGAAGAGTTACAAAAAACTCATCAAGAGTAATTTGAGATACTTTTCTATTCTCATCAATAGTGGTTATTTTAGATTCCCACACATTAGGCATGATATCTATAATCTTGTCTATAATATCTTCATCATCAAGACCTTTCTCACCCATGGATTTTAAACTATTAACAACAGTCACAACCCTTTTTTGTACCTTGCACACTGGTTCTTAATAAGGAAATAGAAATCCATGATGTTCTTCTCTAAGCATAGTTCTTCTAGTTTCTATAACTTTGAATGTACCAAAATGAGTAACTTCCAATTTCTTCCAAATACAATTTGAAGCTTCAAAAAAAGAAATCTGACTATATATATTCTTGGTCATGGAACACAACAAAGTATTTCGTACCTTGTAGTTTAGTTGATATTCTGACTTTTCTTGATTAGTAAAAGTTCTGACTTCCTTATCAAGAATCTTGTAATCTCTAGTAAGCATAAAAAAGTTTTACACTCTAGTATTGATAAAAAAAGTTTTCATATGATCTCTCTAATATTCATAATCATTCCCATCAAATATAGGTGGTCTAGTAGGATTTAGATTGTCAATCGAACCAATATTTATTCATTCCATCTTGGATAAAAATATCTTTCCAAAAAAACTTGTTAATAGAAAAAGTTTGTAAACAAGGATAAAATTTCTTAAGTAAGGAAAATATTAAGAACAATGAAAACTGAGAAAGAAAACTTATATGTGAATATAAGTATTTCATAGACCTCCTCTGATAGCAATTGTAGGATCAAAATATGAATGTAGATTCTCAAATACAAGAGGGGGTGAATTGTAAGTTTAAAAACTTTTATTATTAACCTTAATGAAAACTATGTTTAACAAAGTTAAACAAGGTAAATTCACAAGACCTCTTTTAGTTTTAAAAACTTACTAGGTTCCAAAAAAGTGGTTCTAGAAATGAAACTTAAGAAAATTTTACAAGGAAAATATTCTCACATGAGCCTCAGCTCAGTTGGTGAGGTATCCTTAAGTGTATCCACGAGACCCAGGTTCAAAACCAGGTAGAGGCATATTTCCAGTACTATATCAGCACTAAAGAAAGAACTGTAGCAGGCACTGTAGCAGTATTGTACACTATGCAGTACTATAGCAGAACTGTACACTATGTGGTATTGTAGCAGAACTGTATATTGTGCAGGACTATAGCAGAACTGTACATTGTGTTATACTGTAGCAGGCACTGTAGCAGCTATTGTAGTAGGTATTGTTCGGTACTGTAATAGCTGGAACTATTCACCTTGGGCCATCGGTTTGGGCTTGGATTCCTTAAGGCTTTCAAGCCACCCAGGACTTCAGGTCAATAGGGATTTCAGGCCACTTTTAAGGCCTTCGGGCCACCTCAAGGCCTTCAGGCCACATGTAGTTTCCCCATACAGACTCTACAAAAAAAAGGAGCAGCCCCAGCAGAGGATTCAGAGTAGGTGCACTCACCATTGTATATCCAAATGGATTTTTTAGAATGAGAGGGTATGGTTATGCCATCAGCACCAGCCTGTTCTTGCACAAGAAGTCTATCCAGATAGTCATGCAATAGTGGAGAGCTACTATCACGATGCAGATGCTGGGGAGGGGTAGTTCCTTATAGATGGTCTAGTTGAATTCCCTAAGACCTTTGGGTCATGTAATCTCCTAAAGCATGCGGGCCATGTATTCTCTGAGCCTACGGGCCTTATAAGGGTTCTCCCTCATCCCTTGAAAGAGGGGTTATCAAAAATCAATAAAAATGAAGGCCTTCAGGCCATTTAGGCAAGGAAATGATTCTACCTTAAAGAATGTAGAATCTTACTAATTATATTATACAAGTACAAGAAATTATAATATAGTTATACTTTCCTTATTGATCAAAATACAGCGGAAAATAAAATTGAAACGAAACAAGTAACAAGTATGAAATCTTTTAACCCAAAGAGAAGGGTATCCAACAACCTTGGATAAAGGTCCCTTGATTTATTCTTTCAAGAAAGTATGTCTTTCCCACCCTAGGGTAAGACCTCAATAGGAATATCAGAATCTATCTTGTTATCCCCGCAAGCCCTTGAGCTTTAAGGTAGTCAGAACCTCTGTCTTCCTATCCCCAGAAGTCCTTGAGCTTTAAGGTAGTCAACACCTCTGTCTTCCTATCCATGGAAGCCCATGAATGTACTCGATAAAAATAGGAGTCACACAAAGTAAGTTGAACAAGATGTTCAGTACGCAAAAAGCATGACAGTCTCTCTCTCTAGAAATCACTTCAATGGAATACAATCTATAGAGTGATAGATCAGTAATGAGGTCGTTAAAAAGAGCTCTTATTTATAGGAACTTCTCTAATGGTCGGCTCCCTCCTCCAACGGTCATATTTTTCCTTGAATCTTGGAAGGACCTATACACATGTCACTCAAACAATAGTTAGTTAAAAACAGAATGTATGGAATCATTTCATAACTATAAAAAGTTTAATTAAAATAAGGTTTCTTAGCCAAAACTAATTTTTCAGAGTCTAAGGAAAAATAAATTTCAGAGTCTTAGAAAATAATAATTTGGAGACTATAAAACATGGATGTTCAGGTTCTGTTTTTCAAGGAATTAGGAACCTAAATTCTATAGATTTTGGTGTCTGAATTCTGAGGAATTCGGAGTCTCAATTATGAGGAATTTGGATTCTAAATTCTGAGGATTTCGGATTCGGAATTTTGAGGAATTCGGAATCTGAATTCTGAGGAATTCGGAATCTAAATTTTAGAGAATTCGGAACCTGAATTTCAGAGAATTCAGAATCTGAATTTTAGAGAATTAGGAATATGAATTTTAGAGAATTCAAAATCTAAATTTTAGAGAATTCAGAATCTGAATTTCAGAAAATTTGGAATCTGAATTTCAGAGAATTTGGAATCTGAATTTCAAAGAATTCAGAATCTGAATTTCAGAGAATTCGGAATCTGAATTCAGATCCTGAAAATAGAATACTCTATATCTAAGTATTTATATAATTCTGATATTTTAGATGTGAAACTTAATTTTTCATTTAAGAATAAAAAGAGTTAGATTTAGAGAAAATATAACATGAACAATAAAAACAATGGTAAGGAGAAAATTTCCTTGGGGAAGGAAAATTTTCTTTATTAAGATAAAAATTAGGGGAAATAAAAATTTCCTTGAGATAGAGTGTTTTTGATTTTAAAAACATAAAGGAAAGGAAAATTCATAAGTAAACCTTATCGACTCAACAAAAGATCAGTTTTATTTTTAGTATCATTGCTTCCTGACTTGGTTGGGTTAGTTAGAGAGGCACAGGTAGGGGTGTCCAGACCCGGTCCAACCTAACCAACCCGACCCGACCTGACCGGGTTGGGTCGGGTTGGGTCGGGTTCAAAATTCCATATTCATGGGTCGGGTTGATACGGGTTGACCTATGGTCGGGTTTGTTTGGGTCATGGGTTGAGTAAAAAATGATCCAACCCGACCCAATGGACCCGACCGAGAACCCCTATGTTGCGTCTTCTTTGGTCTTTCAAATTCACACCACTATTAATTTATAATCAATTTTTAATATATATCATATGTTATACTTGCAGTGAAATGAACATTTATATATTAATTTATTCATCCCTGCCATCATGCCTCATGGTAGATGACCTATTTAATCTACCCACTACTCCCATCCATCCAACCATGAAACTCAAGTACGTGAAGCTGGGCTGTGGGTACTCCTGTAATCCGACGATCGTGCTTCTGTTCCCTGTCATCGTCATCGCCTTGTTCATCACCGTGGCGGTTCAGGTTATGGGTACTACCATTTGGGTCTCCACTATTTTTGAGGGAGGCCCTCACGTCGTGATAGGGCCCAGCCTCACCACACTGGTTGTCGTCTCCACCACATACAGTGCAAGGCGGTCGAGGGTATTGTACCTAGTGGACTTTACCTGCTTTCGGTCGAACGATAATCTCAAGATCTCCAACATCGGGTTCTTGAAGACGATATATGAAAGAGGCGGGTTCAGGGAGGATTTGATCTGGTTCTAGTGTCGGGTCACCTCCCGGTTTGGGCTCAGGGATGAGACGTACCTCCTGGATGGGGTCACGTCTCGGCCGCTGCACATCTGCATGAGAGCGGCCCAAACGGAGGTGGATCTGGTCATGTTTGGCGCCCTTGGCTCTCTGTTCGAAGACACCAGGGTCCGACCGGAGGAGGTGAGTATCCTTGTCATGAATTTCAGCCTCTTCAACCTCGTGCCGTCATTGTGCGCCATGATTTTCAACCCCTTCAAGCTCCGAAACAATGTGAAAAGCTATAATCTAGACAGCATGGGGTGCAGCGCCAACCTCATCACCATCGAACTCACCAGAAACCTCCTCCTGGCCAACCCCAAGACGTGTGCAGTGGTGGTGAGCACCGAGAACATCACCCTCAATAGATACTTCGGCGAAGACCACTATATGATGATCTACAAATTCATCTTCTACATGGGGGAACCACCATGCTGGTGTCCAACCGGAGTCGGGACTATCACCACCTTGTACGCCTCAGACTACAGTTTCCCGTTGTCAACAGTGAGGTTTCCACTGTGAAAGTGGAGGCTATATAAATCTCCACAACGACCAACGAGACCCCATATCTATAGTCATCCCACCACTAATGATCATGCACGCTGCCGACTGGAACTTTTGGGGTCGATCCAGTTGAGGTGTTCCGGTATGTAGAGGAAGACTAAGTGAAGCAGGAGGATATTTCTTTGTGCGGTGCAGAAAAAGTATCTAATTTTTTTACATAACCCGATCGACCCAACCCAACCCAACCCGAACCAAGATGGGTTGGGTCGGTTCGGGTCCAAAATAAAAAACACCTCCCACCCGACCCAACCCAACCCAGCCTTTTTTGGTTGGGTCGGGTCCAAAAAACCTTCCAACCCGACCCAACCCAACCCATGGACACCCCTAGGCATAGGCGTCTGATTTAGAGTGTATAACAATGAGGTCGAAACTCAATGGTGGGGAGACCATTTAAGGTTGGGAACTAAATGGGAATTCAGTTTTGTGTTTTTGGAATTGGATGGTTGTACCAGTGGTTTTTTAGAAGAAATTTATCAGGGATTATCATCATTCCAGATGGGATTTCCATCCTAGAATTCATAAAATTTATAAGGAATTAAAATTACAGTTTTTGTGGGCCAGTATGAAAAGGAAAGTGGTGGAGTTTGTTTCAAGATGCTTGACTTGTTAGCAAGTCATGGAAGAGCATTAGAGGTCAACAGATATGTTGAATTCTTTACCTATCCTCATATGGAAGTGGGAATAGATAGTGATGGATTTTTTTACAGGTCACCCAAGAATGGTTATAAAGCACGATGCCATATGGGTGATAGTGGATCGGCTCACAAAGTTATCCCATTTAATACCTATTCGTGGATCTCATATGATGGAGGATCTGCCAAAATCTATATCTGTGAAGTGGTAAAGAGGCATAGTGTGCGAGTTTCGATTATATCATATAGAGATCTAAGGTTCACATCTCATTTTTGTAAATCCTTGCAGTAAGCCCTTGGGACATAATTGATGATGAGTACGGAATATTATCCTCAGACAGGTGGGAAATCTGAGAGGATGATACAAACTTTTGAAGATATGTTATGGGATTGTGTGATAGATTTTGGCAGATCTTGGGAGGATTACTTGTCATTGGTGGAGTTATCCTATAATAATAGCTTTCAAGCCTCAATATATATGGTTCCGTTTGAAGCATTGTATGGGTGTCCATTCCGTTCTATACTTTGTTGGGTGGAAACATGTGAGACTTCAATGGTGGGACTGAGCCTTATTTAAGGGGATACAGAGAATATAAAGATAATCAAGAAGATAATGGAGATGGCTCAGAGTCATCATAAATCATATGTGTACCATCATCGACGGACATTGTCATTCGAGGTGGGTGATCATGTGTTTTTGAGAATCTCTCTGAGATTGGGACATCATCAGTTTGGAAAGCATGGAAAGTTATCTCCAAGGTATATTGGGAATTTTGAGATACTTGGGAGGGTTGGAGAGGTGGCATATCAGGTGGATTTTCCACCACAATTTAGTGTGGAACACAATGTAATCCATGTTTCTCAGTTGAAGAAGTACCAACTGGATCCTGGAAATGTGATTCGATGGGATCATGTTGAACTAAAGTTGGATGCTTTTTTGGTGAATGTGCCAGTGAAGATTGTGGATAGGTAAGAGAAAGTTTTGCATGGTAAAAACATTGGTCTAGTTTGGGTTTTTTGGAATCATGGTCAGAATCAAGAGGAGACTTAGGAGTGGGAGAAATAGATGGTCGAGCAATGGCCCAAGCTCTTTCGGCAAAGTGATGGTTCTATGATTTATAAGGATAGAAAGTCCAATGATGGGGAGAATGTAGCACCCCTGTTTTGAGTTATGTAACATTTTTTATGCCTTTTATATATTTAAAGTGGTTGGGTAATGTTTGGGAGATTTTGGGAAGGTTTCAGAAAGGTTTGGAGGATTTTCTAGGGGTACACGATTTGAGCACGGTTTGGGAAAATCATACAGGAACTCCATTAAACCCTGAAAGTGGAGGCGGTGGTCTTTACATAGTTTTCAAATAGATTTCCTAACTCTGTGAGGAAACCATGTAGGGTCCCTTTTGAGGCATTATCATGCACATGGTTAGCACATGGTTTGCCTAACTGTGCGACCTAACCGTGCACAGCTTTAAAAGTGTTTTTTTAAATGAGACCACTCTAGATTTTCCCTAAACTCATCCTATCTTATCCCATACAAAACCTACTCAGTATTTCTTATTATCAAGGGTTTTAGGGGATATCCCACTTATTTTAGAGGCCAGTTGAAGGATTTTCAAAGTGTAGTGAAGGCAATTCTCTTCCGGTAATCCTTCTCTCTTGGATCTTTCTTGGTTTTCCTTAGATCTAGTTCTCCATCTCTCCTGATTTTCCATATCTACGCTCGTTTCATGTAGATATAGGTTTTTTTTGCCTAAAATGATTATTTTGTGGCTTTTGATGTTAATTAAATGGATCTAAGGTGGTTTTGGTGGAGTTTTCACCTGAATTTGCAGTGTGGTTGGGAGTTGGTCGATTTCAACGAAACCCTATGGTTGGTGGATTCTCTCTCGAATCCATTTTTTTATAAATATAATCCTTGTTTTCAATTAATTGGGTTTTATGAAAATTAATTTTGATTATGACGTACAAATCCTGATGTAAATTCCCTTTGTGATGTTTTTTTGATTTTTGAGAAAATTGGTTATTACAGTGAAATGTTCTTTGTTGTTAGTTTTT
The DNA here is from genome assembly GCA_963277665.1 of Viscum album. Lineage (NCBI taxonomy): Eukaryota > Viridiplantae > Streptophyta > Magnoliopsida > Santalales > Viscaceae > Viscum > Viscum album. The sequence goes on from OY728126.1 coordinate 194,769,725, forward strand.
AAAATGTTGATTTTAAAATTGGGATCTTGGGTTAATTTATGAAAATGGTTTGTGAAAATATTTTTCAATAAAATATATTTCTTTATTGAAATTTGAAATGGCATGGAAGAAGTCTAAATGGATTATTTGGTTGTGAAATAGTTGTTTTCATATTGTTGTGGATTTAGCAGGTGTATATGCTTGTTATTAGCTTAAGCATTTTATGCATGTGTTGATTGTGGTGTGAAGTGTATGGGGATTAACAATATAAAAATGGGGTGGATATTGGATGTAAGGGACACCATAAAAGATAAGTGGGTGTGAAGTACCACTAATTTTGGAAAGAATTGGAAGGGCTTGGATGGGATGTTCCACTGAGATTGTTACACCGGGTTGATTGTTTGAAACTTTATGGTTATGTTTGATTATTCATGTGATTAATCAAGATGAAATATTTGTGATAACATTTTATGGTAAATGGATTATGGCTTGTTGGTTGTATTTCCCTTACATTATGTGGATTTGGGTGAAAAATGGCTTGGTAAGGGTGTGTTTGCCTTGCTGGAAATTGTTACACTATTTGATGTTTTATATAAAATTATTTATATAAATGTGCTAATGGTTTTATCCTAGTGGTGTGTGTAGGGAATTAATTTGGTTAAAACCAACTAATTATTATCACTCACCCCCTTATTTGGCACTTGGGTGCTTTTATAGATGTCTTTTTTTGGGACACAAGTAAGGGTAAAGCATCTCATTTAATTAGAAGTTCATCGTGATGCTTAGATGGTTGTGGTTATTAGAGAATGGATATTGGCTGGGAGCTATTGAGTTGTGTCATAGCTTCTTTGGTATTTTTTTTAGTCTTTTTCTTGGTACTTTGATTATGGAACATTGTGGTTGAGTTGTATTGGTCTATGGGAATTTTTATAGAATTGGTTGGGTTGCATGGTTGTTCCTTGGTAATGTGTTACATTGGTTTACATTTTTGAAATGAATCATGTAGATGTGGTTGTTCATAGATTGTTGGGTTGTAGGTTTTTCATTAAAGGTAAAATTGTTCTCCAATGGTTCTTGTGCCCTCGGAATTTATTTTCAGCCTTTAGCGCCTAAGGAATGTCACCTAAGACAAAGTAGCATCTCTCCTCTTTCTCAAGCCGATGAGGAAGGGGAGAGATGTTATAATGGATGACTTTAACAAAATACATGCTTTCTAGCCCCCATGTGCTTCATGTGAGTCATAAAAGTACATGAAATAGAACCAGGATACATCACCTAGATCTTACGACATTCCTTCAGTGTGCTATTTGGGACACGCTAAATCCTTCTGACATGTCAAATTAAGTCACACAGCCCCTATGGGCACACCACCGTGGTCTCGCGAAACCTCATGGGTCTATCACCCGAGCCATTTGACTTACTTAAGATATATCGCCTGACTTGTATAACGATGTTCGCTCATTTCAGTCAAGTCTCATCATTACATCTGGGCAAGATAATCAAGCTCTTATGACACCCTCCAGATAAGCCAGCTGAGACCTGAGACACCCTCCAGACATGACGATCAGGTATCACGATTATCTCCAGGGATTTTAGCCAAGACACATGACACCCTTAGGACCATGTCACACTAAATGTTACAACACCCCCATGTGTTTCAATATGGTTCTTGCAATGGCTTCTAGGACAAGCCAACCAGGTCATGCGATGTCCCCCGAACAAGTCAACAGGGTCATGTGATACCCTCTAGACAAGAAGGTCGGGCCACAATGGCATCCCGGGATTTGGTACCTCTATCTATACTCAGTGTGTAAGCCCCAAATAAAAGTGTCTCCTCAGTTTGTTAGCCCCAATATAAAGGGAACTATAACAACTCTGATTCCTGCCATATTCAGGATATGTAGGCTGCCTCTTCGAGGTTTGAGTTTCATATTGATCATCCTGGGAGATCCTAGTATCTAAGTCCCTTATCCAAAGCAATTACATTGATCAATTTCTAACCCTTATTTCTCAAAATGATCATAGATCACATGATCTTAGGGAGTTTCACTAATCATGTCATCTGTACTATACACCCCAAGGTTATAAGGGAAACTTCTGTGTGTAATCCCCAACTATTGAAATCATATAGTATGTCCCCAATCAATAGGGAATCTATCTTGGTATGAGTCCCTAGAATTTCTGAGACCTAAATGATGGTTATAATGTCTCCAAGTGTGATTATCCCCCTTATCATATCATTAGGTTAAGGGATAAATGAACTATAATAACTCTGATTCTCACCATAATCGGGATATGTAGGATTCCTTTCCAAGGCCCAAGCTCTATACCAAACATCACAAGGACTATCCTAGCATAAAAGTCCCATATATATATTCCATGAGATTAATCATATTTTTTCCCTTGTTTCTCACATCGATCATAGCTCATGTGGGCTTAGGGAGATGCAATTAACATCTCATTGGACATCATGAATCTCCACTCACTAGAGAAATCCCATTATATAATCCCTGATGAGCGATATGGTATGAACACCCCTCATATAAGGGTATATATTTGGGTCCAATTCCAAGGGATTAATTGAACTATGATGACTCTGATTCCTACCATAACCAAAATACGTAGGACATCTCCCAGATACCTGAGCTTACACATCTAGTGCCTCTATGCCAACACATATTTCCACTATACATGATGCTAAACTGCACAGGATTAACAAACTATATGGGTTTTGATTCCTACAATAACCAAGATATGTAGAAAGCCTCATAATGGCTCAATAACCTCTTTAGAATATTAATTTACTCCTTACATAGTAGTACAATCTGAAGTAATTGGTCATACATATTCAACACATAAAGTGGTTATTAGCCATTGAGGGGATGGATCAAGAACCTCAAATACATACAGATGGATTCATCAATGAGATCACACTCCCCTCAGTTAATCAATGAGACTCCCTTTATTTGTTTAACTAAAGAACTAACCAATGAATTGTTTTTTCAGGGTAACCCATCCTGTATTGGAATTAGGAAGAGATACACAAAAATATCTTAAATCAATAATAGAATCCCAGAGTAGGCAACAGTTACACTCAAAAGAGTGTGATGAGCCCGACCTCCCATCCTCTCGATAAATGTGAGTCCCCAAGAATCACTTTACATGAAAACCTAGATGACTGTTATCCTTTGTAAAGAAAGTATGTACCCAGCTATGGATGGGGGGACCATTGGGAGTTTTTAGGAAAAGTGAAAATGATAGCCCAATGAGCAGAACCCATTCCATGCATCAAAAACCTGTTGAAACAATCCGTATGCTAATCCTCCACACGGTGTAATGATGTTTTATTGCTTCATGCATTATAACACTTCATCATTCAATGGAACTAAAAATTCATTTTTAACTGAGAAATTGATAAAAAAATAGAGAATATATTTCTTACTTTGGGAAGTATTGAAAGGGATAATGTTTTCATGGAAGTTTATCATCTCTCATGAGATGAAGATTAATGGTGGTCATTATTTCAAAACACTTTGTATGAGGAGGAAATAGAAAGCATAGAGTGGAATGATTTCAAGGTACTCTTATTGGAAAAATATTTTCCTCATAAGAAATGATTAGATATGGAAATACAATTCATGAGTCTAAGATAGAAAGAATAGGAAAATGTTGCTAAGTATGAAGCCAACTTTACAAGGTTAGGAAGGTATGTTGTGGACTACGTACGTAATCCAAAGATAATGATTTACCATTTATTTGATGGGATTAAGCCAATCATTATAAGGTAACTAGTCTCTAAATCTTTCTTATCATATGAGGATATAATATCATGCTCTTTCGAGATAGAGAATGAATTATCCAATTCATATGAATTCTAAGGAAAGAAATAGTTTAAGAGTATGGAAGATTAAAAGATTAATAAAAGGAAGAAGGGAAAGAAGTATTTTCCAACATGTGGTACTTTTGGAAGGAAAAACCTTGGTACGTGCTTAAAAGGAAAGGGAGTGTGCTTCAAGTTTGGATTGAAAGGCCACTATGATCATGATTTCAAGGGTAAGAAAGAATCTTCCAATGTGAAATTCTTCCACTATAAGTACATAGGGAACTAAAAAAATGAATTCCCCAAGATTTAAGGGAATATACCTCAAAATAAGTAATGGATCAATGTCAAGATTATGCTATTACTGCAGAAAAAGTGTAATGATTAATGTTTTTATGGTTGGATTCAAGAATTTTTTTTATAGGAATATTTTAATAAATGATATTTTGGTTATAATAATTATGAAAATTATATGGATTGTACTACAGTGCCTTTTCTTTAAGAATCCAAAATCATATGTTGAATGGTACCGATGATGAGGAAAAGTGATTCGGTGGAAAGTTGAAATTCTTTTAAAACTTGTGATTGAGGGATGATAACACTTAATATGTGTCCAATGTTGAGATAATAATGATAAATAGTTTTTTATAAAGGTATTTGTAACCTTTAAGGTTTATAAAATCTTTGATGTTGAGGTAATTATAGGCTATTAAAATTTTGTAATATTATAGGAATTATATTAATATGGTTTTAGAAAAAGGACAACCTACATACTAGGTGAAAGCCCTCCACATCCAACAAGGCCATGAGGCTTGAACCAAAAACCTAATGATGATAAGGGTTAACTACCTACAACTAACATACATGATATCTTGATTAATATGTAATTGTTTTTGGTTAAATGATTTGATGGATAAATATTAATGTTGAACCAGTGGAATTATTATTGAGGTTTAGATATTAATCTATTATATTTGATAACTTGTGATAACCATATTGTATTTTGAAAATATTTATAAATGTAAATAAATACTTGTCACTCTTTGATGGATCTTATGATCTTTTAAAAGTTAATTTTAGTTCTTTGGGCATAAAAAATTATCTTGGATATTTATTTCTTATAGTGGGAAGTGAAGTAGAAAATGATCGAATCACAACCAAAAGATTAAATTGTGCCTATTAAATAGAAATATGTCAAGTGAGTATATTTTCATATATTACCAATATATGTAAATAAATTCCTCAAATCTAGTAAAAGGATATTGAAACAAAATGTTATCCTAATACCTTCATTTATGTTGAATTGACGGTCTTTTAAATTGTCACACATTTATGGTTTTAATGTACTTAACATTCCATTGATCATTCACTTCCTTATGATAAATGACCTCTATAACTCTATAATTATTTATTCTTTTCTTCTATGTCCATATCTTCACTTTTCACCAATTTTCTCCAACTTAAAAACCTAGTAATATGTTATTTAGAACAACCTTTGTACTTCCATTTATTTCTTATTAAGAAGATGTTTTATTAACACTTTTTATGATATGGGTTTTCAAGAATGTTATCTTTAAATATCAAACTCTTGATTACTAAGATCAATATTAAATTGTGATGACACAATTTATTTAAGGCGGTAGAATGTAACACCCCAAGATTTTAAAGAAGGAACATCATGTTCGATAGTGTATATGACATGCAACACCAATATTAGAAGATAATATAACACCCCAAGACATTACAATATATTTATTTTTAAATAAATCTCTTCTATATATTTTGATTCATGAAATACAAGGTTTAAATAAAATTTGACACTCTATTAAAATATTAATATTTAAATATGACCACTATAACCTAGCTGTTAAGTTGGTATGTATGAATAGTACTAACAAAATTATTAAAATTTTATATATTAAATATGTATAAAATAAATGAAATGGTTTTATATTTATTATAAATAAAATAAGAATCATTTTAAAGTAAAACAAATGTTTTTTGAAAAACAATGTTTTTCAAAGAAAATGGTTTTGTCACTTCTTGCGCACTTACGATGAGAATAATTTTTTGACAGTTTTGCAAAAAAAATTATAAAATTAATTTTATTTTTTAAATCATAATATAAAAAATATCTTACTGTGAATATTTTTTATTTTTCTAAAAATTTTCATTTCTCTATAAATAGTTAAATTATTGATTTTTACTGAAAACTGCCTTTTCATTTATATTAATTAAAAAGTTAAATTATTTTTAAAATTTGTTGTAAATTACAATTAGTTCAACTATTTTATATTTAAAACAAATTATTTTAGTGTAATAAATTTCATATTGAATTTTGATATTAAAACATTCTATACTTATGAGATGAAAACTCATTTTTTCATCACGTCTGCGGGTATAATTTTAAATTGAATATGAAAATTATTTGAATTGAATTTGGAAAAATTGATTACATATTTATAATCCCCATAATTTATATTATATAATATTTTCAACTTAATTTTTTACTAAAATGAATAGTGAAAATAGTAAAAATTAATTATCGCGGTTAAGGTTAAAGCAGGTTTATCGTGGGATTAAACTAACAAGATATGGTTTAAAAAGACCTAACAACTTGTCAAAATATTATTAGATGGATATATTTACACATTAAACTATACCAAATTATAACCTAATGTTATTTTTAAGACTTAATCATGTGAATTAATTTATCATTTTGGATCCTTTTTGGAAATTTTGAAGTAATTTCCATGAGGGTTCTATTTCCCCACTTATAAAAGGGAACCCCCTCAAATCAATTCTTCACACACCTCAAGCCCTATATCTCTAAAAAACCCTAATATAATATCTACCAAAAATCCTTAGATACATTTTAGAGCTTCTAGAACTCCCAAAATACTAACCCTATGGTCCTTAAGAGGAAATCCAAAGGAGGTTTCTCTAAGAGAAGGTAATTATCTAAACAAAGATATTTTGTTTTATTTCTATTTTTTCTAAATTAAATTATTAATTGAAAATAAAAATATAATAACAAAATTATATCACATATTCTTAGATTTTATTATGTTTATTTCATAATATTTATTCATCACCTCTTCCATCAAATTTGAAATGAAATCATTGATAGTGTGTAAAGTGAACTACCACCTCGCGAACCGATGTAGTTTTTTTTCCATTATCACCTTTAAAGACTAGATATAATTATGTATTTAATAGATGTAAATTATATTTATGAAATTATTATACTTATATAATTTTAATATCATATATACCTTCTTACGTTCAATTTTGTTTAAAATATGATAACGTTGCCTGCGTGTATGGAAGACTATTACCTCGCAAAGTGATGTGATTCATTTTTCACTTACGCTTTTCAAAGAATAAAATAGGGATAAATTTAATAAATATATGTTATATATATGACATGATATAAATTATTTAAAATTAATATATTATACATTTCCATACCCTTTCATTTGTTAAGGGAATAGTATCATTACTTGTGCATATGTATGACCTACCATCTCCACGAAGTGATGCGACTCATTTTACATGCCCTGCATTCTTGAATGGTTATAATAGTGTATATAATTAGTAAATATGATATTTATAACATTATTATAATTATTTATATTATGGATCTATATCCTATGTACAATAACCAGAACCTTCATGATAAAACACGCATGAGAAAACAAGGCAATTAACGCCCTAAACAATGAAAATAATGAAGTATTGTAAATAAATAGGTGGTAAAATGATATAATAGGATTATATATGGTATTATTTATATGATTATGGTTCTTTAGTATATTTAAAATAAAAATATATTTACAATATAGTAGTTTCATACACATATGAATGAAGTCAAACCAGAGGTAAGATTTTTTATCTCACATCTACTTCTATGAGACATGCACCATATTCACGACTTATTTCTTTTTTGTGGTGTATTTAATACCAACTTTGTATGTTATATCATGAATTAATTTATATTACTAGTATTTAAAGATTCATTTAATGGTATTTCTTACATGGGGATTATGATTTAAAATTAACTAAAGTGGTAAGGGTTTATTTCACAATCTCATTATTATTCGAGATTGTTTATAATTAAGTCTCCCTTGGGGAATTATTTGATATTTATATCTTGAAATCAATATATTTTATTCTACTATGGTTATTCCTGAAATTTTAATTAAATAATACCATTTTTCAACTCTTTGTTACTTAAAATTATTGAGAAAATGTTTTTAAGAAAATATGATTTTATTTCTCACTTTAGTTGGAAATCCTTTTTCATCAATACCAATGTTTTCCAAAAATGTTTTAAAAAATGTTTTTAACATTTTAAAAATGATTTATTAAATAAAATGTTACCCATTTTTACTTTTTACAAAAAAAATTAAAGGAATCTTTATGTCGTTTTCAAAACAATGCCCATTTGGATTTTATCAAAAATGTGGAAGGAATCTTTGTTTTAACGTGTACAGCTTGAATGAAATTTTACATCATCATGAAAAATAAATGTTTTAAAAATTAGTTTTACAACATTTCAATTTTATTTTAAAAGAAGTTTATTTTCAAAATGTTTTGTGAAGTTTTTGTTTTAAAAGGTTTTCTTCAAAATGAAAATGTTATTTTCCTCAAAAATGTTTTTAAGGATCACTTATGGTATTTATATTCATCAAAAAAATCAACCCTTCATTGTAATTATGATCCATTGGGTATATATTATATTGATATCATCCTTATTCTTTCTTTTTATATTATGATTTTTTTATGTGAGGTTAACTTAAGAGTTATGGATACTATCATGGGTTAATAATTCTATGATTTACCCAAAGTTTAAAGGCATTAATACCCATTTTTAGGTCTTAAGTGATGACTGTTCAAGATGATTAAGAGTATTTTAGGATACATTTTGTTAATAAAACCCTTATATTTAGTATTTTCTTTAGTGAAAAGGTTATTTGAGGAATAATACATTATGGACAATGAGCCTATACCCAAGTGGTATAGGCTCCTGCTTGGCATCCAAAGGACTCGGGATCAAATTCAGGTAGGGGAGGAATTCTGAAGTACTTTAGTAGTACTGTAGAAGCAGAGAAATTGTAGCAGTGGTGACACTATAGCAGTGAAGGTACTATAGCAGGACTGTAGTGGCGACAGTATTATAGCATCTCAGGTACTGTAGCATTACTATTCACTAATGGGCCATTTGGGCTAAAAAATGGGCTTTTGGACCTTATATTCAGACCACTTGGTCTTGGGCCTTTGAGATATGTAATCGGTCTCCCTCTATCCAGTCAGAAAGATGTATTTTCTTTAATAATAAAAATTAGGCTTCAGCCCCAACCTTTTAAAAAATATATTATGGATATAAGTTTGAAGGTATTGATAACTTTTACGGTTAAGATGATATTCGATGTTGAGGTAATTATGGTTAATTGGGATAAAATAGTTATTAGATATTGGAAAACATGATTTATCGTATAGATAACCATTAAGTTTAAAAAAAATTGTGATTATGTGACTAATGTTATTTTTTAAGAGGTAAACTATTATAGAGACATTATTAGATTAAGGTAAATATATATAATTTTGGCCAAGATGCATTTTTATTTTAGGTATATAGGTTGATCTATCTTTTGGAATCATATATAATTTTATTTTGACTTCATTTTTATAAATGATTAGTATATTTTAGAGAATATATGGCCATGGCATATACATGGGATTTAAAAGGGATTTGGTGATTATGTGACTAATGTTATATTTGTTTAAATAAAAATTAATATTTTATCACAATGATTAAAATAATTTTTGAATGATAAAAAAATATTAAATTGGGTGTGAACATATTTTATTTTTGATAGTAATTTATTTTTAACTTTTAAAAGTGATATAATTACCTATAATTCTTACACATCATTAATACAGTGCTTGTACAAGCTGGTAAAAAATAAAAGTAAATAGATTTAAATGTATTAAATTTTATTTTTTGGATAAGTTAGGTTCATGAATTATTTTTATGGATCTATAATAAAGTTGATTATTTTTTTGAAAATTTATATTTGAATTCCAATATTTTTTTGGAGTTTTTAAAGTCAAATTTTGATAAATAGTGGAAAATATAGTTTGTATGAGATACGGTATATTTTATGATATTATAATAAGATAAATATTATATAAAAATATATAAAACTTATGGAATGAATAATGAATTATAATATACTAAAAATATCATAAAAAAATAATTTAAAACATTTAAATTAGAAATTATTTCATGATAAATATGAAAAACATTTGCAGTGCTGACGTAGTGCTAGCGCAACACTAGAAAGGTCAAATTTGGTGTTCTGATGTTAATAACTGAGAAGTAAAAAAGTATTTTCATAAATTTTTTATTAAATATTATGTATTAATGATGAATTTTATTTATATTTCAATTTTTTGAGTTATATATCAAGAATCGTATCAAATTCTTGTGTAATGCTTGCGTAAGGTATGAAAAGTCAAAATAACATATTAAATATGATGTCATGATATGGATGAGAATAGATATTATTTATAAAATAATATAAATGATAAAAATTATTTATAACAAAAAAATATGTTAATATTTAAAAAAAACTTAAAATTATTATAATTTCTTGAAACACTTAGGTCATGGTGGCGCGACATATATAAAAACAGTAAAAGAACTAAAAAATAATTTTAAAAAAATTAGAAGTGAAAATATTTAGATGAGTAAGAGTATCCCATGAATTATATGTATATTTTGGAATAATAAGTTATGATAAAAGATATTAAATTCTAAAATTGTAGTTTTAATGATGTTTATAAAGTCAAGTGTTGTGAATAATGACAAAAAATACCTTAAAGAGTATTTAATGTTTAAAAATTATTTTTAATCACTATAAAATTTTAAAAAAAATATAGCATAACTTATATAGATATTAATTTTTCTATAATATCATTCATGTTCCTTATATGTTCCACTTTTCATTTATATAATTACCTTTATGAACCATAAAGATAGAAAAATTGTGAAAACAATATTGATTTTTCCTATAAAAAAGAATCACTTCAACATTTTTCACAAAACTAAAATTAAGTTTTTCTCTTAAACCACAACCCATATACCTATATAAACATCCATTACTATTTACCCTATCCCATAGGGTGATCACAAACTTTTTCTATGAAGTCCTTAAGAACAATTGAAGGGGGCAGTATAAAGGGGAAGGTGAGGGTTTCTTAACACAATCTTTTTTCATTAGGTTATATCACTTATTCATTGATTATATTATGAAAATATTATGTGTAAAATGACATTTTATTGATTTATGTTTTATTTACACTTTTTTTTACATTTGTTACACATAATGTTTCCATTGATTAATTCTCAATACAATGATATGATCATTATAAGGGGCTTCGTAACTCAATTTTCATTCGTTGAGTTATACTTCTATTTCCTTGACTATGTTATTCCATGGTTATGCATAAAATCACCTATGATTGTATTATGTTTTATTTTCATTTATTTTTTGTGAATTTTTATTTTTCACACATAATCACTTTGTTTATTAATTCTCACTTTAATGATATGGTCTTTGTAAGGGTTCTTCATTTCAATATTGTTTCGTTGAGACAAGATTGATGTTATAAACATATTTATGGTTATTAGGAATATATACTTCCCATTTTATATTTTATATCATGAATCCTTCTTAATTCATGGTATTTTATGTTACAACTCAAATTATTTCATTCATAGGGTTTTGATTTGAAAGTTACCAAAGTGGTAACATTTTATTTCACAATATCATCATTATTTGGGATTGTTTATGTTTAAGTATCTGTTGAGATATTTCTTTGATATTTCTATATTAAACCCCATTTATTTTCTTATCCTCTGGTTAGTTCTAAAAATTTTAATTTTTTATTCCATTTTACACTCTTTATGTACTCAAGAGACCAAAAGAATATTTTTTAAGGAAAATTGGTTTTATTTCTCTCTTTGGTCGGAAATCCTTTTTCTTCCATATCGATGTTTTATAAAATGCTTTCAAAAATGTTTTTTATAAACTCATATGATTTTTTAAATCCATATTTTACCTGTTATTGATTTTTTACAAAATGGTTTAAAAGTAATCTTCTTTTCATTTTCCGAACAATGTACTTTTTACTTTTTACCCAAAATATGAAATGAATATTTGTTTTAACATACCCAGCAAGAACAAAATTCCAGACCATCAAAACCACTCAATGATTTAAATCATACTTTTTAAGTTTTCATCGATCTTATCAATGAAAATATTCTTCCTGATATTCTAGAATATTTTTAGTTTTCAAAAGTTATTTTAAAATTGAAAAGGGTATTTTACTCAATATTATTTTTAATGATATTTTTATGGTATTTCTATTCATCAATGAAAAAACCTTTATTTTAATTATGATTCACTTGGGATATTTTGTAAGGATAACATCCTTATTCTTTCTCTCACTAGTTTATGACCAATTTGATTAGGTAATGTGTTTACTTTTTATATGCTAGCTCTTACTATACATAGAGTTGTTTATTATTAAGGTATGTTGATTAAGTTGTATTTTTTATTAATATGATGAATTAATTGGAATTATTAAGGGATGGGTGGGTCCTATAATTACATATCCCCTTGATGCATTGATATTTCTCATGAGACAAAATAGGTTGGGTATTTTTTCAAGGCCTTACCAATTTATATAATATTTCTAGGCATGAGGCCTCGATGGTATGTTTGTGATGTCTTGGAAAGAGGCATTGATAGTAAGTTTAAGATGTATATAATTATGTATTCCATTATTATGAAATAATTTATTGATTTCTATGTGATTATTTGAATATTTATGATATCCAAGGATAAGTTTCAAGATCATGTGATTATTTATATGGAATTATTTGATTATCATTTATTCTTGTCATATTATTCTTCTTACCCAAGTTATTGATTAAATGGAATATGTTTTTAGTTAATTACCATTTCATATTGATTATTCCTTATTTAATTATAATAGATTCCAATGTACGTAATCTTTAATGAGCATCTGAGCTCACCATTTATTTGTTTTCCTTTCCCAAGGATATGAAGAAGGATATTATGAATGATATCAAGAATTCAAGAATGTTTCTTATGCTACATTTTTTATATTTCCAGTGTAACATGGGAATCGTGTATGTATCTATCTTAACAAGACTACTAAGCTATTTCATCTTTTGGGATGGGGTCGATTGTATCTAGTTCCAATGTAATAAAGTAACCACTAGATCTGGGTTACTAGAGTTAGGGTCTTTAAAGATAAACATAAAATACATCACATGTATAAATATGAAACAAGTTGAACTAAAAAAAGTAATTTCTACCCATCCCTATGTGACATGGGGGGTCACCATGTCATATCACCTCCACCAACCTAGATATAACTCTCACGAATATCCACCACCTCTATGTAGTGCATTGAACTTACCTGTATCAATGTAAAAAAGTTCTATATACACCCATTGGGTGTATATTTTATGTGATTATAACATGAACAATAGGATTTCATAGAGTTTTCCAGACATAAACATTATTAGAAAAAATATAAGCTTTCTAGTTTGAAAGTAATGTAAAAAATTAATCATTGAACATGTTATATAAAGATAAGCAACAAGACGCAAAGGTTTTTTAAAGTAAATCATATGAAGAAAAAAACTATGTTTTCAAATAATTTTAAAATAAGTAATATGTGAGAAACACACTAGGGTCACTAAATATAGGGTCACCTAATATAATTACTTCACCAGTTAGGGAAATACCCTCAATTAGTGGTATGAGTCTTAAATAAATTCACTGGACAATGGATATGAATCACAAATGAACTCACTAGTCAAATAAACTCACTGAACTAGTAAAAAGGGGACCTCCTTTCATTCAAGGATTGCCTACAAAAGCTCCCTGGTTCCCCATGAAGTTAAAACAATTTAAAAAACCATTAATAAAAAATTCATTAAGTTTATTAAACATTCTTTACATTCGTTTAAATATTCCATAGAAACCATATATTTCATCCCAAACATAAGGAAATTAAACATTTAATATATCATGAAAATAGTCCTCAAAAAGAGTTTTTTTATACCTTTAAATCCTTAGTAAACTTTAATTTTAATGATCAAGCACAATAGGTTCAACCAACAAAGAAAGGGTATAAACCACCTGCCATAAAATCATTTAAATTATTGATAACCAGTCTGAATCCACTAATAAATGGAGGAGAATCCTAAAAAGACATGGGGGATCATTAAAAATAAAATAAAAAACAATCCAAAAAACTTGATCATAGAAACTCTATGCTTCCATTACCATAAGAGAAGATAGAATCTCAAATAGGAATAGAGTATAGAAGCAAGGAGAAGATGAGAAATCACTTACTTAATGATCTACTGATGATTCAAGGTGAAAACCCTACAAAAACCAAGAGAGAGAGGAAGGAGGAAAGGGATTGTGTGCTTGATGTCCTGGTGCATTATAAAATGAGTATAAAAGGTGGTTATAGGGTAATAAATTCATTAAGGGTAGCTTAGTAAATTTAACTTTTAGTTTTAAAAAACTTGATAGACCCTATCATGATACGAAGAACCTTTCCCTGACTGGGGGTACCTCTATCCCTAATATTATCATGGTTTGACTTAGAATTTGTATTGTAGTCACTCTACAGTCTGGGGTAGTAGACTCGGGGGTGCCTCAGTCATGATGTGACCATCCATAGTCATGAAACAATGGGTCTACAGTCCAGAAATATAGACCTACATAACCACCCAAGAACCTTCAAAACCTAAAAATTCTAGAAAATTAAGATAATTAAATGAATTTAAATTTCAAAGAGGTTCTAGTAACCAGGTGGGTGTTACAATTATCCCTTCTATATCAATTTTTTGCCCCTAAAAAGTCAACATGAAACTTGATATGAGAATAGGTGAGGTTATTTCTACATTATGAACTATTCACACTCACAAGTATCATGTGAATCAATCTTGTGTTTTCATAAGACATGAATCAACATGATAGATTTTCCACCTAGAATCCTAACCTAGGAGTTGAAGATCCGGATCGGTAGCTTGTTCACTGAGACATTTGGTTCCAACTTGATTTCTTGACAGTTCAACATATGTGAAGGATCATGGTGGTTCTTCCTCAATTGAGGAATATGGAATTCATCATGAATCATCTAATTAATTTCAATATTCATCCAATAATAAACCTTCCCAATCCTATCGGTGATCTTGAAAGGTCCAACATATCTTGGAAAAATCTTCCCCTACATCCTCAATCATTGATGAACTATTCATGTTTCAAAAATACTTAGTTTACCATCAAGAATTCCAATGGATGATGGTAGATATCAATATAAAAATTATAATATATTTGGGTCATGGTCATATATTTCTGAATAATCTAGATATTACTAGTTGTCTCATGGGAAATACTATGTAACAATAGTGAATTTTCACCAAACTCAGTCCAACAAAGAGGGGAGCAACATAGTTAACCATATAGAGCTTAGAATAGATCCATTCATATTGAATATTGATAGTTGTTATTATAAGAAAATTCAATCAGTCCTAAATGGATATTTTATAAACCTACGGAGTCTAAAACAAAAACCTAGAGCATATCATTTATGATATGAATAACTCACTCTGTCTGGACATCAGTTTTTTGGTGGAAATTTGTGGTTAGATTTACCTTGGATCACATCCCCTCCAGGAGGCCTTTCCAAAATTAAGAAGTAAATCAGGGATCACTTTCATAAATAATGTCATAGGGTTCACCATATAGTCTCCCAATCTTATGAAATTATATATTCCTAATATCCCCCACTTTGATAATATCTATGATCAGCATAAAATGAGTAGGTTTTATCAGCTAATTAATGATAACCCAAATGGAATTATTTCCCTGAGGTATATAAGGTTACTTGAGTATAAATTCCATTGAAACATCTTCCCATTTCTAGGTAGTGATAGGAAGGGGCTGGAGAAAACTAGATGGATTCTATAGTGTTCATCTTTAACCTACTGATAGATATGACACCCAGATACAAAGTTAGTGATATCCAACCTTTTACTTGGCCATTAATATCTACATCATATATCATAATATATTTTGGTGGCACTAGGATGAACAACCCACTAATATAGATGGTGGCCCTCTAATATCACCCTCCTCACATATAGGAGAACTACATACTGGTCCCTAAAGAAAATAATGACATTGAAAGTGAGAGACTGCTCATAAGTGGTATCCTCTCCATATATAATTCCTCTGATATGCTAGAATTATTCATCTTCTGGTAACTTTTAATATATGATCTAAAGGAGATAAGGATTCAATTTCACATTAGAAAGAAATATACCTTCCTTCTCCTCTTTCACTTACAAATATAATTATGCAAAAAGGACTATAGGGTTCCATTCCTCACTAGATTCCTTTAAATCATGAGATGTATGTTTCTTACTAAGTACATCGATAACAATATTTCCCTTACCTGGAATATAAGAGAAGTTGAAATAAAAAATATGAAGGTACTCCACCAATCGCCTCTACCCAAGGCTTAGATCCTTATGAAAGAATATATAGCTTAGATTTTTGTGATCATTGTATACCATAAAAAATCTCTCTAAATAGGTAATATTTTCAATAATTAAGTGCATGCATAACAAATATCAATTAAAGGTAATGGGTGGGATAATTCCTCTCATGTGGTAAGAGTTTCCATGAGTTATATGTTACCATATGATCATCCCACATGAGTGCACAACCCAGACCCATACTTATGCATCACAAAAGACCACTTAGTCTAAGATGCTCTTTGGTAAAATAAAGATATGTGCTTATGTAACATCCTCATTTTTATAATAATTAAAACCCATTTTGGTTTTATTTTATAATTCCATTAAATTGAAATAAAATAATTTTTAACTAAAATTTTACCCTTACACATGGTATGGGAGTCGTGTAAGGGTAAGTGTCTTTTACCTTTACACAAAGTGGATTTTAGGAGTTTTGTTAGGGTAACTCCCTCTTTTCATGAGTTGTGTAAGGGTAGTGTCCTATTTTCATGAGTTACGTAAGGGTAAAGTTGAATTGTTTTTACCTATGTAAGGGTAAACCCTACGTATATGTGATGCATAAGGGTAATCATGGTGTTATGTAAGGGTAAATCACTTTTTCTATGGGCTATGTAAGGGTAAACCCCTCTGTATATGTGTTGCATAAGGGTAATGTCAACACTATGTAAATGTAACCAATACTTTCTAAATGTTTCATAAAGGTAACCCTGAGGCTGTATAAAGGCGACATATTCTTTTTAAGGGTTTTTCTAGGGT
This sequence comes from Viscum album, assembly GCA_963277665.1. Classification (NCBI taxonomy): domain Eukaryota; kingdom Viridiplantae; phylum Streptophyta; class Magnoliopsida; order Santalales; family Viscaceae; genus Viscum; species Viscum album. The sequence goes on from OY728126.1 coordinate 194,786,944, forward strand.
AAAACCTTCATTGTGTAAGGTTACCTTCAGCTTTATAAATGTTGTGTAAGGGTAACCTAGCTATCGTGTAATATAAAGGTAAGTCATATAAGGGTAACCTCTCTTATTCAAAGGATATATAAGGGTAGAATTACCCTTACATGACACATAAGATCATTTAAGGGTAAAACCATGCTACCCACACACTGTTCTCTTTTAAGGGAAAAAATAAATAAATACTTTTTTCCATTCTTCTTCCCCCATCTTGACTTATAATTAACTTTTAACCCTTTTAAAATGCATGAAATTGTGAAAAACAATTCTCTAACCTATTTTAAAGATTGTAACTCCTATATTAAATGATTTTAAATCCTCATCCATTAAGATTATAGTGAAATGGAAAATTAAATGGTTTTTTTAATTCTAGAGTTTTATTATTATGAATGTCTGGTGTTTTTATTTAAAATAAATACATGAACCTTTACTGTCCTCAATTTTTTGTATCCTATTGAGAATATTTTTGGGCATTCAGCTACCATGAAAGAAGATACAGTTCCTTTACTTTTTTCATTCCAATGTTTTGAGTTTCCAAGAAAATATAAGGTAGTTATTTCTATACAGTTCCTTCATTTTGTAATTCATCATTGCTGGAAAATTAATATATATGTATTTCTTATTTTTTTTAAAATTTCTATGAATTTTTACCTTAAAATGCCTCATAAAATCATTTTTTACTCTCTTCTCTATGAATTGAACATGGCATTGAAAGAATTATTATTATTTGTGTTTCCTTTGTTATGATCCATATTTCCTCTTACTATTTTATATATATATATTTATATTCCTTGTTGGTTTTAATACCTTTTCAAAGATATTTTAGAGGATATTTGGTAAAAGTGAGAGCTTAGGCTAGATTTTGATTTCTAAAGTGAAATGCTTAGATCAAAATGAAATATATTGATTTACGAAATTTTTTCCACATGGTTTTGAATGCTCTTATTTTTTAAATGACTAATATCACTTTTTGATTATTCTACTTTTTTATAAAATGAGAATCCTTGGGTTCTTTTTAAAGAATGATTTTTTCATGTGGAAAGGGGTGTTGAACCATGTTTTAAAATAAATTCAAGACATTTAAATTATAAAACTTATTTTGAATTCCTTAAGGATGTTCTGAAAGAAATTTTTTTCTTAAAGGACCATTTGGAATTTTAATAAAGGCTTTTAAAAGTAAATGGGTGTGATTACCCTTCTGAATGTTGAACTAAAAATAAAGGTTTTATTTGAAATTGATGATATTTGATGATCTGATTGGAAATTTACAATTAAACCCTCTTGTGATAATCTCTAATTATGACTTACTTGATTCTTGTGCTTCCCACTGATGGGTGTTGATAAAGGGATTATTCACTTTGAGGGAGTTCATGAGTGAGTGAGAGATATGAACTTATAATGATTTAAATGTTAAGGTCTAAGTCCATATTGATATTGATAAGGATTATCTTTATGATCCTCATAACTTGATTATATCCCTCCCCTTCTTTGACTAGTCGTGGGAACCTAGATAGTTGGATGAGGTGACATAGATTTACACTTTTCTTGCAGAATCGCACCCCATCTAGTGGATTCATAGGGAATGTGATAGGTTCAATCTACGAACGTACAGTTAGGAAAGATGGTGTGCATGGACTTGGTTTTTTTGATACCTATGAGACTTGATATAAGCTCAACACTAGGTCATGATTATTTATTGATTAGATTAACTATGGTGGACTCACTATCATATTTTGGTCATACCTAGGACATCATTATACTTGGTACTCAATACCTGACATCATTTATTATCACTACTTGGAACTGAAGTAACCTTTATTGATTTATTATCATTCCTGATTGACTTGCCTATTGAGATATTTCAACTTGAATATATTTTATTGAATCTTGTGAATCTTTTTAATATCTGGAACATATTATTACCTTTTCTTATTTTATCTGACATTAGATTGTAAAATGGTTTTCAAATCTCTTCCAAAAAAGGTTTGGTTTTAAAATGATAAAAGGAATGTTTCTAGTTTTATAATTTATAAATGATTTTGAAATTTTTAAATTTATGATTTCAAAACCAATCATGCTGTAATATGATCTTGATGGATTTAGTTTCCTATTCTAAAATGTAAAGCCTTGTTCTCCCTTATTGTACTTCCTTTTATCATATTTGGAATACCTTATAAAGTAAATGTATAGACTCTTTGGTGAAATCCAACTAGGCTTTGTAGCTCACGCCATTATTGTATTATTTGGTGTTTTTTGCCTTTAAGATCTTATAAAAGGTGATCATGTTCTCATAATATTCCTTTGTGTCTTCATGCTTGGATGGATGAGGGTAGGTGACTTGGGTCATGGTGGGTTGTTGTGGACCACCAGGAGATGAGTTTAGTAGTTTTGTTCTACATTTAGTTTTTTATCTGCTCTTTGTACCCTGATATGGTTTTATTATTTTATTTATATTATGATTTTTCCATAGTTTAATTTGAGTTGGTTTCTTTTATTATGGGATTAATCATTCCCAAAGTATGTTTTAAGATGTCGGTTTAGATGCCAATTTGGATGGAATTACAAATTAGTTTGTTAAAAATGGTATTAGAAGAGGTTTTACTTGAAGGAAAGTACATTTCCTTGAAACACATTATGTTATTAGGGGTGATTCATGGTAGAAAGAAGATTAAGAATGTTTCAGGACTCAAGAGGTAGTTCATGAGAGGGTGCTTGATCACTACCTCTTCATGATGAGACCTAAGTTACCAGGTAAAGTGGGGACTTTATTATTTCTTTTGAGTTATTCATTTATTGATTATAAATGATATTTGGATTCTCTATGAGTCTATATTTGATTTTGGAAATCTCTTGTGAGTTTTGGGTTAGAGCAGATTGATGACCAAAGTTGCATTATGCCTTCACAATCTAGTAAACTATGAAGAATCAGTGTGACCAGTCTGGAATTCAATCTAGGAACTTTTGTGAGGTTGGTGTGTGGTTTACCAGCTCATGCAACCAAGCCATGCATAATTCTACTCTAAACCAAGATTTTTTTCCTATCTATTTATTTACAAAATGACTTTACACATGTGAGGTTAGTTTGGAGGGTTCTTTTTTTGAATGAACATTTCGAGTGTGGTCTATTTTATGCTCTCTTTTTTTATTTCAACTTTAATCCATTTTTCTATGATTTTAAATACTATATGAAAACCGGATTTGTGGTTTAAAACAAATTTTATTTGAGTTCATTGAATAGTGTTTTTAATTATGAAAAGTTGCATTTTTAATGAAATCTTGGTTCAAAAAACTTAATTTCAGAGACTCTTTTTTGTTTTTATAAAGGAATTATTTAAGAAGAAACTTTTTTTTTGTAATAGTTTTAAAATATAAATAGATTTCAAATTTCAAAATGTATTAATGTATTAAAACCATGTAAGAAGTTCCATATTTTGGTAACGGGTTTTAGAAATTTTGATGTTGTATGTAAAGATTTCCCATTTTGAAGAAAACTGTAATTTTTTATAAATAGGAAAATCTTACACATTTTGAAATTGATTATGCTTTGCTAAAATTAGTTTTTGGATTGTTTGAAAGTTTTTGGATTGTTTTTATTTTGTTTTGGGTTTTTGTTTACGCCTTATTTGATGAGCCTATGCTTTATGATGCCCAAAAATATCTCCCAGAAAGTCCTTCAAGCAAGATAGAAAATTTTTTCATCGGTTCGACCTTTGAAGTATACATTCACATTTTTTAGAAGTGGCATTCCAAGTTAACAACTCTACCCAAACTCTAAATTGAGTGGTGGAGTTAGAGCCTTTACAATACTTGGACCCCACCCATGTCTTCTTGGATCAGCATCCATCTTCTTATCGAGGTGTTTGGGGTTCCCCTAAATTAATGAAGTAGTGTTAAGAGGTTTGAGGAGATCTTTGATTCTCTCAAGACTCCCCATGCTCTAAGGGTCAAGTCTATCAACTCCTTATTTGAGGGACCTAGCCGAGAGTGGTGTGAAGTCATGATTCCTTTATATCTACATGAAAGAATTTCTTGGGAATTATTCAATCCAGTCTTCATTCAGTGGTAGTATATAATGGAAGTGAAGAAGGAGAAATTTTCTAAGATCTTGGGTTTTAGTAAATATAATCTATTAGTTATGGAGTATGCTAAGAAATTCTCAGTTTTTGTATATTGATTACCTAAGCTTGTTAACGTTGACTCCCTTAAGTCTATCTGTTTTAGAGAAGGTCTTCACCCAGAATTCAGAAATATCATCTCAGTGGTATGTTCACCCTCTTATCCAGATATGCTTAAAAGGGCCTTTTTAGTTGAATCATAGCTATAAAAGCAATAGAAAGTGGTTAATTCCTCATTCATAGTTTTCTTAGGAGAAGATGTCTCATCTTATGGATTATATAATTTGGTTAATTAGGTACAATATTCTTGGGAAAAGAAGAGGAATTTATGTGCTTCTAGTGTGGATAACTTGGACATTCTTAGAATTCATGTTCAAAATCTCAGAGAGTTTGTAAATGGTGTGTCTGTTTGGGACACCTTAAGAGGTTTTGTAAGTTGGGCTACCAAAAGGGGAAGTTTCAGTCAGGGATCATTTTCTATAGACTATGGGGTAATAGATACTTAAAGACAATGGGGATCCATCCATAGGCATTGAAGTTAAGCTTTTCACATAGTGGATGAGTTATAGGTTTTGGTTGATGTTGATCCAGCTTGCTATTTTTAACGCCAGAGTGGAAACTGATTGAGATTTCCTTATTTTGGTTCATTGGTTTTTTGTGACCTTATTATTTTGGGGATCACTTATAGAATTTTTTGGTTTCTTTGTGTATTTTATCTTGTGGACCTTGGTTTTTATTGTGATGATGGTTTCATTCTCTTGAGATATTTATTATTGTGCCTTGTGGATGTTCACTTTTTAATGGTTATCCTTTATCTTGAATGGTTTTAGTGACTTGAGGTTTGTTGAGCTCTTGGGGATAAAGTGGAATCTTGTGATAAAAACCTTTATATGTTGAGGTTATTTTTCTTTAAAATCCCTCTTGTCGATTTCTTCCATCGGTGTCTCCCTATGGTCGGTGTTGGATATCATTTGGGTTAGTTTTTGTTCCTTGGAATCCTCTTGTTTTTTCCTTGATGGTTAGAGCTCAATCTTGATGTGAAATACAATATCTATCATGGTAGTGTAGTTCCCTATAGGTCCACTGGCCTGGTTGTTTTGATCTTTTTCTAGTTGGACATGGATAGACTATGGGGTTGTACTTGGGCGACTGGGATTATTTGGATTCTTGATGGACCAAGAACCCAGAGGTGTTGGTGGATGATTTGATGAGCCCATCGTGGGGGAGGCTAGCTGTTGAAAATCCTAGGATACCCTTGAGAACTTTCCTAGGGTAGAAACCCTTTTCAGTTCTACACCATGCTTATGGATGTTTGATTATGGATGGCTCTTTAGAGCATTGTCTCTTTCAGGAATCATTGAGGTGTTTTGGATGTACAATTCCATGAGGTTTCAATTTTAGCACTGGTGTGTTTTGTTGTGTCATGTGAATGAAATATCTTCTTTGAGTTGATGATATGTGTTTCAATGGGTTTTTTCCTCATGTTCCATAATTTCTGCTAATCTTTAAATAGTGGGGAGACCTATGATAAGTCTTTGATTCTATCTGGTAGTTTCCATCCCCTCTCGGTGTTATTGAGTTTTGTTTGAAAATGTGTGTTTGTCTTGGAGTTTTTCTTTATAATAGATTTTTGGGTGAGTCTTTCTTTTATTTTGTGGATTGTCCACCGTACGAGTTGATTGTGGGAGTTCTTTTACACTTGTCTTTTTTCTATATTTTGGACTAGAAGCTTTTTGTGGGTATAAAGACTTATGGTGGGGAGAATTATAACATCATCAATTTTATAATAATTAAAACTCCTTTTGGTTTTATTTTATATGTCCTTTGAACTAAAATTAAATAATTTTAACTAAATTTTTACCCTAACATATATTATATAGGTTACATAAGGTTAAGTGTCTCCTACCTTTGTATGAGGTTAATTTTAGGATTTTTGTAAGGGTAACACCATCTTTTAATGAGCTGTGTAAGGGTACAATCCTATTTTCAAGAGTTACGTATGGGTAAAGGTGAAATTACTTTACCCGCGTAAGGGTAATCCCTGCGTATACGTGATGTGTATGGGAAATACTGGAACTACATAAGGGTAACTCCCTTTTTCTATGGGCTATGTAAGAGTAAACATCTTTATATGTGTGTTTCATATGGGTAATGTGGGAACTGCATAAAGAAAACTTATACTTTATAAAGGTTGTGTAAAGGTAACTTGTTCTTTTTAATGGTTGCATAAAGGTAAAACATTCACTATCTAAGGGTACCTCAAACTTTCTCAAGGTTATGTAAGGGAAACCTAGATTCTGCATATGGGTAAGGTAATCCATGTAAGGGTAACTACTATTTTTTAAAGGATGCGTAAGGGTAACTTTATCCTTATGCGGCACGTAAGAGCTATGTAAGGGTAAAACCCTATTACCATTTTTTGGAAAAAAAAATAAATAAATGTTTTTGTTTGTTCTTCTTCCTCTAGATCAAGTTGTAACATAATTTTAACCCTTTTAAAATGATTTGAATTATTTATAACAATTCTTTAACCCATTTTAAAGGTTGTAACTCTTATCTTAAATGTTTTTAACCCCCCCCCCCCCATCGTGTTTTCAAAATTTGAGTAAAGCATCAAATTAAATGGATGTTTTAATTATGGGGTTTTATTTTTTTTAATTACTTATGATTTTATTTAAAAAAATACATAAACCTTCACTACCCTTAATTTTCGATAATTCTCTTAAGAAGAGTTTTGGCCATTCTTTTACCGTAAAAAAAAATTCAGTTCCTTTACTTTTTTTCATTCCAATGTTTTGGGTTTCCAAGAAATTTTGAGGTACGTTTTTCTGTATAGTTCCTTCATTTTTTAATTTGTTGTTGTTGTAAAATTCATATATATGTGTTTCTTATTTTTTTAACACATGTTCTATGAATGTTTACCTCGAAATGCCTCTTGAGAGCTCTTTCAATTTTCTTCTCTATGAATCAAACATTCCGTGGAAAAATGTTATGATTAGGATTTCCTTTATTGTGATATGGATTTACTATCACTATTATATATATATATATATATATATATTAATACCATGTTTTTTTATTCATTTTCAAATATCTTTTAAAGGATGTTTTGGTAAAAATGAGGGATTAGGTCAGTTTTTGATTTCTAAAGTGAAATGCTTGGATCTAAATGAAAGAGGTTGATTTATGAAATTTTTTCCACATGGTTTTTAATGCTATAATTTTATAAATGACCTAGATCCCTTTTTTTATTCTCTTTTATAAAAAGATCATCTTTGGAAAATTATTAAAGAATTATCTATCCATATGGAAAAGGGTATTGGCCCATGTTTTAAAATGAATTCAAACCTTTTAAATTGTAAAATTTCCTTTAAATGGATTAGGGTTGTTTTGAAAGAAATGATTGGATTAAAGGCCCATTTAGAATTTTGATAATGACTTTTGAAAGGAAGATGGTGTGATTATCCTTTTGAATATTTAATTTTAAATAAATGATTGATTTAAAATTGATGGTGTTTGGCAGCCTAGTTAGCACTTTAATGTCCAGTGCATATTATTACCTTTTCTTGTTTTATTTGACATTATCTTGTGACATGGTTTTCAGAGAATTTCAATAAAAGGTTAGGTTTTTAAATGATAAAAAGGCATGTTTCTTGTTTTTTAGTTTTATAAATTATTTTTAAATGTTTAATTTTATACTTTTAAAACCCATCATGTTGTAATCTGATCTTTATGGGTTTAGTGTCCTATTCAGAAATGTAAATTCTGGTTCAATCTTATTGTAATCCCTTTTAGGATATTCATATTTTCTTATGAAGTAATTTCATAGTCTCTTTGGGGAAATATTATTGGGCTCTGTAGCTCACACACTGTTTGTACCATTTGGTGTTTGCAGCCTTTATGATCTTATAACATGTGCCCATGTTCTCATCATCTTTCTTTGTGGGTTCATGATTGGTTGGTCAAGGATATGTGACTTGGTTCATGGTGGGTGGTCTTGGACCATTGGTAGATAAGTTTAGTAGTTTTTTTTTCACTTTCATCTTTGTATCATCTCATTGTACCCTGATATGTTTGAATTGTTTGATTTATATGATGATGTTTTCATAATGTAATTTGACTTGGTTTCTTTTGTTGTGGGAGAAATCATTCCCAAAGAATTATTCTAGATGCCTAGGCATTTTTTCCAGCCCATGGGGATTGGGAAAACTCTTCAGGTTTGTAGTGAATTGGTTCAAATGTCGGTTTGGATGGTGTTATTCCTATTCGGTTTGTTACAGCTAAGGTCAACCGACTCTTCAACTCTTCAAAATTATCTTAACATTTTGAGCTCTATAGAAACTTCACTCCTTTCTATGTTAGTTTGTTAAATGGATATGTTAACTTAGAAAAGTCTCTATTAAATTGTTGGTAGTAAACTACCAATCCCAGGAAGCATCATATCTTTAAGACATTCTTTGGATCCTCCCAAAAAATAACATCTTTTACCTTCTCAAGATCTATAAAAAGTCACTGTTCAGACACCACATTCCCCAAGAACTTAACTTCCCATATCCAGAAGCTACATTTATACAATTTATCATATAGTAAATGATCCTATATAATTCCCATGGAAATTATCAAATGACATTCATACTCCTCTTCATTCTTAGAATAGACCAAAATATCATCCAAAAATACCACAATAAAGAATCTAGGTGTAAATGGAATATTTGGTTCATCAAAGCCATAAAAACTATAAAAGCATTAGTAAACCCAAAAGACATCACATAAAATTATTAATGGAAATATATACTTTGAAAAGATATCTTTAGAATATCTAATCCTCTTACCCTGATTTGGTGATAACATGGTCGATGATCAGTTTTAGAAAACCAACTTGCTCCCTTTAACTAATCATAAAAAATCCTTGATTCAGATAAAGGGATATTTATTCAAAATAGTAACCTGGACCAGATTTATATAATCAATACATATCTAGAGTGTCTCATTCTCCCATTTAGAAAAATAGTATCAGGGTATAACATAGAGACACACTAGGATAAACAAATCCCATAACCTCCAAGTCATCAAGCTAGATTTTCATCTCCATCAATTATGCGGGATCCCTATGATATGATGGTAATGATATGGATCACATTATCATATTAAAATTGATATATAAATCAACTTCCCACTCTTGAGGTAACCATAATAAGTCGTCGAGAAATATATTTGGTAAATATCATAACACTTGAGGTAGATCACTTCTAGAACTTCCTTCCTCAGCTTTTATCAGGAAAAAGGATATTTGACATATAATCCTACTGACTTCGGGAAGTAGAGGTCCTAACTGACTGGACTGTGGGTCCCATTATTCATGGAATAGATGAACACTCCTATTAGGGGTAGTGGAAGACACCTTTCAGTAATAGCAGTCAATATGAGCTTTGAAATATATCATCCAGTCTATCTCAAATATTATATTAAAAAGATCCATTTAAAGGATAAGAAAATCCCAAGATGGCTCTACTTTAGATAAAGAGATAATGCAAGAGGGGTACTGAAACTCAAAAAATATCTTCTTTCCAAGAGGATTTGATATCTCCATGGCACAAGGAATTATATTTGAGTGAAGTTTCAAAAAATTCATAACATGAGAATAACTAAATGAGTTAGAAGCATTTATGTCAAATAAACAACCATGGATGATGTAATAAGAACAGTACCTCTTACTGTCACTTGTCTTTCCTTAGATTCCATTGGAGATGGCTCTATAGCATACAACATCCATCTTTTGGTCTGAGTGTTAGGCCTACCACTAGCCTAGGTCTTAGTACTTAACGGACTCTTCCTATATGAGGAACCACTTTTACCTCCCTGTTTATGAGGACATGTCCCTATTTCTTCTGATGCATCAGACGACACATGATATCCTTTAGGGGTTGTTGGACCAATTCCACTCCTCGTAGAAGGTTTATTTCTACATAACCACTTAAAGTGCCACATGATCCCAAAAGAAAGGAACATCTTAGGAGCTTCCGATCAAGAGGACCAAATGTGACCAAATTTTTTTATTTTGATCGTAAATAGGAGCTTCGATGTCCATGGGGGAAGAGGTAACCAGTTGAGAAATTGGTCGAGATATGCCACTGTTGACTCTCCAATATTCTTCTTGATTTCTATTTATTTCAAGAAAATCACCTTCACTACCTCCAGACATGGTAGAGCTATCAAGAATCTTAGAAATCCTGGATTTAACAATTTCAACCATTAGCGCTTGATCTACTACTTCCTTGTAGATTTTAAGCTTTAGAAAAATGAATTGAGATCATATATTTAATCTAACATGTATCTCAAATTAGGATACCCGTAAAACCTAGGGTTCATATAGGTGTTTCAAATTCAAGAGAAATTTTAATTTTTCAATTTGGTGGATAGTTTGTTTTGAGAAATGGGACTTGAAATAGTATTTTGAGAGTTTGAACACCATAAAGGGGTGTTTTGGATGGGTAAAGAGGTTTGATTCGTAGCTTGGATGCTTGTGTGAGCATCAAAGGACGGTATGTGTGGTCGGGCTCGCATTTTGCAGCAGCCTACAGTCATTGGCTACCCACTGGCTCACCAGTGGACTAGGTAGTGGCCTTATGCCACTTTTGGGCTCACCAGCCAGCCAGTGGTCCAGTATAGGATGAATTTTAAATGGGGTAAATTTATAAAATTTCCCATTTGGTGTTTTAAGAGGGGACACCCCCCCCCCCCACACACACACACACTTCTTCCCCTATTTGTGTGCATGACCAGCCCCCTCTCCTCCTCTTCTTCCTCTTCCACCCTCCCCTTCTTTTTGGGGTGTATTTCTTGGATATTTCAGGCGATTCAATGTACGTTTCAACCTCTATTAGCCTCCATTCTTCTCATACCCCTTTTCAATAATAATTTGGTTCTCATTGTTAGAGATTTGAGTGAAAATCCACCATATAAAGATAGAATCATCCCAAAAAGATGGGGCTTATGTGCAACCAAGATAGAGGAAGTCCTTAGACAATGCTTTCATGTCGTCCCCCATCGTTTTGGTGGACGTATATCTCTATTTTAGTTTTTCAAGGGTTTTCAGTCAAATTAAATGAAATTGGTTATGGGGTTAGTTTAAATGGTAAGGGCTTTGGTCCTAATTGGTTCCATGAGTCAATTTCAGACCATCCATGGGTTTTTGGTCTTAGTTCCAACGTGATAGGGGTTCCTGGTGAGTTTTCAGTGAATGTATCTAGTTTGAATTGAATTTATTAAGTAATTAAAAATGTTATAATTCTTTATCTTGGATCATTTCACATGAGTTAGGGCATCAAGTGAGTTGCCAATGGCTGATAGAATATGGATAGGCATGGGTGATGATTTTCGAGCCCGGTCAAAGCTATCGGACAATAGAATTATTAATGTGGAAAGGCTTCAAATGAGGTAGGTGGTATTTTATATAAGAATATGGTAGTTATTCTCTTTGTTTATTTTACATGCGGTGTGTGGTCCCGCCACTAAATGTGTTGACCCATTCTAACTAATTGAGGGGCTTATGTTAAACTATGATAAAATATTAAATGGATTGCCTAGAGAAAAAATTAACAAAATTCACTTTTTTGTTAAATGTAATAATATATACTATATAAAGTGTGGGGGTCCATGCTAGACCCTCAGGCACTGGATTGTTTGAATCAGTTGTCAATGGTTGAATTCATGATTATAATTTATTTATTGATGGATGAATCCCTTTGAGGGGTGTGATTTAAAAACAAATGTGTGAGTTTTAACTTAGGGTCATGACTTAAGATCCCTTGGCCACCTCTATACAAGGGTGTGGTGTGATATGGGTTGTGAAAAAATTCTTGGGACTAGTGTCTATAAGGCGTGATCTATAAGGCCAACAAGTCCATGACATGACCCTGTTGAGACTTGGGTACCCTAGTAGGTGCCCCGGTGTAGTAATGCTCCCAGTGAGGGTGTGTGATGAGTTTTGGGTAGAGATGGTGTCGGGTATCACCCCAGAACCTAAACCAAACTTATAAGACCTGTAAAGATCGTGCTATGTTTGTAATTAAGTGAATAATGATTTAACTGGTAATTGAAATAATTTGAATAGGTAAAATTAAAAGAGACAATAGGCCCTAGGGATGATGGATGCCCTGGGTTCTCATTAATTCATTTTATAGACCAAGGATGGTGGATGCCCCAGGTACCCATTGATTCATTTTGTATATCAAGGATGAAATTTCCAAGGTACTCATGTTTGATTATTTATTCATCCTTCCTGCGATGTTTGAAATGGAAAACACCCTCAAGGCAGTATTTTTATTGTTGAAATGGAGAACTCCCCTTATAGAGAGGTCCATGATACTAAATAAAACTCCCCTTGTAAGGAAGTCCATGATACTAATGAAAACTCTCATTGTAGAGAGGTCTATGATACAAAAGAAAAATCCACTTGTAGGGAGGTCTATGATACTAAAGAAAACTCTCCATGTAGTGAGGTTAGTTTTACTAAAGAAAACTCCACTTGTAGGGAGGTTTGTGATACTATGATATTAAAGAAAACTTCCCTTGTAGAGAGGTCTATGATAATAAAGAAAACTCCCCATAGAGGGAGGTATATGATACTAAAGAAAAGTCTCTTCAAGGAGGATTGTGATTCTAAAGAAAACACCCTTTTGGGAGGTAAGTGATGCTATGGTTGGTGTGGTCATCGTGACATGCTCAAAGACACTCTGGAACTGGTCGAAGCATGTATAGTCGATCAGGGTCGTAGACCTGAGGATCGACAGTGGTTTATTTGTTTTTTTCAGAAGTAATTTATTTATTCAGAGCATGTCACACACACATATCACTTGATTTTTGGTATGTTTGGGACCAATTTGGTAGTTCCCTACTGAGTTTTATACTCACACCCTACTTGGGATGCCATTACACTTAGTTACCCGAGAAGACTCTCACTTGATTATAGTTATGGGTTGGGCTGAGGCACAATGTTACTTGATCATGGTGTAATAGATAAAATGGGATTTAGAGATCGGGATGAGGTGAGGCTGATAGAATGTAGTGGATCCACTTGTATTTTTATTTCAATCTTTATTTATTCCTTTAAATTTATTTGTATATGTAATCGAACCAGCTGGTGATCGGTATCATATGCCCGCCTGTAATCTTCTTTTTATTTTATTATAGTATTTTCAATTCATTTATTATTTCTATATACTCTGATGTGTATGATGATTAGTTATTTCATTGTTATTATGCACTCTGATATGGGGGTGTAGTCTCCCCAAGGGACTATCTTAGACCCCTGTTGCTAGTCGGCAGCCTTAGGCATATGGGGAGGTGTTCTTGAGGTTACGTAGTGACCTAAATATATATATTGTTCATAGTGAGTCAAATTGGGACATTAAAAAGAGATATAAAAGGATTTTATTTACTTTTGTTTTACTATTTGGGATATGGTAGTTGGATGATATAGGAATGTGTTGGATCTTGTGATGTACCTCAAGTTGATGCGTCATGAACATTATTTTAGATGGGAAGTCTAGGTTACCAGGGATGGGATTGAAGTTCTAGATTTTTAATGTTACAATTGTATGATTTTCACCTCATGTGAAACACACGATGTTGAGATTGATGATTTCTTGTTGGGTATATAATTTTACTGGGATTTTGAATCTTAAACCATAAAGGCAAGAGGCATCTCATGCATCATGATTAGGCATGTAGAATCTGCATGACATGTAGGCCTGCTAGTGTGATTTTAATCACTTATGACAGAGACTCAATGGTTTAAAGTGTTAACAACATCTCATATGACATTTTCTCATATAAGTTCTTAGTGTCATTCTACTCAGCTAAACCAACATGTATATATTTTCTTTTAATGACAGGTCATGTGGATCTATGGTGAGACACTCGATGATGGGGATAGAGGTGTAGTGACCTTTAGTAGGTCAGAATAGGCACTTGATGCCCTAATGATAGATCATATCAAGAATGTGGTTTTGGCTATTTAAAGTTTCAGTAACAACCTATATGGTGTTTTCTAATATATCTTGGAATAAAATTATATTTATAGAGCTATAGAATGTGATTCTCTTGACATGGATCATCTAGCATGACACTGTTATATATGTATATATATGTAGCTATATGAGACATGATCTTCTAAAGAGTAGTCTTCTAATACATATGATTGGATTGGGTGGACACCCTAAGAGTGGTGGTGGATTTAGCATATGTTATCATTTATGTATATGAAACCCATGAGTGGGTGTTTTGGCATTTTGGATTTCGTGCTATATTTGAGATGGGAGCGTGATTAACACCTTATGGTTTATGATTTGTGAGAGACATGACTTTTGAGCTAAGTGGGGGATCTAGAGACCCTTAGATTCGGCTTAGACCTTAGTGAGTAAGTGATTAATGATGTTTTAGGGCAACCCATGAGAGGGGTTAGCCCAGTCTTACCAGTGCCTTAGAGGCAGAAAAACATGGGTAAATGCCTTGGGTTGAGATCAATGCACGAGAGGTGTTATAGAGTACAAGGAATAGTCATGTTAAATGCCTTGAAATTTTATGAGAAAACCTCCTTGAGTGTTAGGGATTTGGAATGTGAGGCACATGGATTTCCCTGGTATCAAGGTGAAATTTTGAGGGAAGGACTAGTCGAGTGTCAGACCATGTTGTCTCTGGATGCACTTTAGAGGTGTGGTGGAATCATTGGTAGATACTTTTGATTTTATAAAAAAACCAGTTAATAGATGGTTGTGTGATTAGCCTTGTCACAAGTAAAGTTCCCAGTTTTGAGGAGTGCCTAGGGTGCTCCTGGTTGGACAGAACAGACATGCGGTGAGAGAATTGTCAGAGGATTGCAGTGGTGAGCCTGGAAGTATGTGTTATGTCAGTCCTTCTAGAATGAAGCATTGAGGGTGCATTAATAATTAAGAGTTTTTCATTCCATGGATAATGGGAAGCCCGATTTTGATAACATGTAACTCACAAAGTTGTGAGTCGAGTTTTGTAATCGGCCATTAGGAGAGCATGTGGCCCTTAAACTTTGATTAGATCAAGGTGTCCCTCATTGTTTATGAGTGGAATATGTTGAATTTGGAATCGGTGATAGTCATGAGTGGTTTGAGAACATATGGGGTTTTTTGAGTTAATTATTGTCCTAATAGCTCAGGAACCTAATGATTGTGGCTTGGGAGGAGCAACACGTGTATGATGATGATCTAACCATGTGAGATTTACGCTGAAGGAGTGGTATAAAAGAGGTTATGTGGTCAAGATCCCATCATCATCCATTGGAAGGCATGACCATCTCCATAAATTTGACTTCAGTGGTTGTCGTGGGTAGAATTTCTGTGATCTAGGAATAGGCTATTAATTGATGTCTCGTCTTGACACTAGGGTAAGAGCGAGTTAGCCCACATCCAATCATCATGTTCGATAATGGTTGTGACATGGGCTAAGGGGTTTTAGATTTCAATTTGAGAAATGATGAAATGAAAAGGACTCTACTATGGTGGGGGCATGATATTGGTCATGGTGTAATGACCTTATGCTTGGAGGGTCGTGGAGATATGAGATCGATTGATGGGTGATCATTTATCAAGTTGAGTCAAGTGAGAAGATGAATTCATGGGATCTAGATTCCATGAAGAATCCCAAATGTGAATTTATTTGTAGAGTTTGATGGAATCCGATCATGGGAGTTAGGCTCGAGATGGTTTAAGGTGATCCAAATTTGTTGAATCGGAGATGTTTTAGTGCTTGGGTGGGAGCAAGATGGCAGTTTTGGCCTGTTGGTGTTTCTGTTGTGCAATTTCACCAAGAGTTGGGATTTATGATTGGAAGGCCACTGAGACTTATCAAGGAAAATAAGTGTTATGGAGAAGAGTTTGTAAAACCTCATGTTTGTACAAGCGTTTGAAATTCAAGAGAAATTTGAATTTTCCAATTTAGTAGACAATATGTCTTGAGAATCAGGAAAGGAATTGTGTTTTTAGAGTCTAAGTGCCTTAAAGGGGTGTTTTTGGATGAGGAATGTGGTTTGGTAGGTAGTTGGGAGGCTCATGTGAGCATCATAGAATGGGTTGGGTGGTTGAGATTCCAGTTTACAGTAACATGCAAGCTAGCCATCAGCTGGCCGATGGCCCAACATCGCCTGATCGATGAGCCTCCAGCTAGCCGATGGAGATTTTAAGGTTAAAAATTTACCAATTTTTCACCCAATGGGTTTAAGAGGGGAGATCCCCCTTTTTCCCCTTCTTGTGCACTTAGACAAACCCCTCTCCACCTCTTCTTACTCTTCTTCTGTCGTCTTTTTGGGGTGTCTTTCTTGGTGATTTTCGATGATTCATGGGTACCTTTCAACCTATGGTATCCTTCATTCTCCTTTATCTTTAATTCTTTGGTTCTCCCGATTAAGGATTTGAGTGATGATTCCACTAGATAATGATGAAATCATCTTGGGATGACAAGTCTTTTGTGCATCCTAGCTAGAGGGCATCACGAGGCAATGTCTGCATGGTGTGACCTGTCGTTCTGGTGGAGGTCTATTGTTTGAGTTTTTCAACGGTTTTAAGTCAAATTAAATGAAATTTATTATGGAACCAGTTTTGATGGTTAGGTCTTTGGCCTAGATTGGTGTCGGGAGTTGGCTACAGATATTTTGTGGTTTTTTGGTTGTAGTTCCAACATGAAGGGGGTGCCTGGTGAGTTTTTAGTAAATATGCCATAGTTTAAATTAAATTGATTCATTGATTAAAAATGTTATAATTCTTGGTTTTGGATCGTTTGGCTTGATTTAGGTCCTCTAATAAGGTGTCAATGGTCGATTGAACATGGATAAGCTTGGGCGATGCTTGGTGGGCCCTTGCAGAGCTATCGGGCTATGGAATTATTAAAAGGGAAAGGCTTCAAATGAGGTAGGTGATCTTATTTATAATTCTATGGTAGTTATGTTATTTTTTTATACTGCATGTAGTGGGTGGTATTTCCACTGAAGGCTTTGAACTATTCTAAATAATTAAGGGGCTTAAGTTCAAATTCGATATGAGGTTAAATGGACCACCCAGTGGAACAATTAATTGATTTTTTTTGTTAATTGTAATACTGTGAACTTTATAAAGTGTCAGGAAGTGTATTGGACTCTCGGGCACTGACTTGTTTGCCACGACGACCATTAGTTTAGGTTGTGATTGTAATGTATACCTTGATAAATTAATCTCCTTGAGGGGTGTGTTTAAAAAAGAAATGTGAGAAATGTAACTTTGGGATCTGACTTAGGATCATTTTTCCACCTCCATACAAGAGTGTGGTGTAACTCGAGATGTACGATCCAAGTAGGCCATGTGAGGAGATTGGGATACCTTACAACTGATAGGCTCTTTGACATGGGTTGGGGAGCAAACCGTCTGAGTGACAAGGGATATTGAGATGGGGCATGAGACAACTCTTGGGAATAATGTCAGTAAGGTATGATCTATAGGGACAACAAGGTTGTGACACGACCTTATTGAGACTTGGGGACCCTAGTAGGTTTCATGTTGTGATGATGCTCTCGCTGAGGGTTTGTGATATGTTTTGTGTAGAGATGGTGTCGGGTGTCTCCCTAGAACCTGAATCGGACTTATAAGACTCGTGATGTCATCCTATGTTTGTAATGAAGTGAATAATGATTTAAATGGTAATTTGAATAAATGGTAGAAGCAAAAGTAAAAGAGAAAGGAGGTCGCGGGGATGGTTGATGTCGTAGGTACTCATTGATTCATTTGTAGACTGGGGGGGTGGATGCCCTAGGTACTCATTGATTCGTTTTGTAGACCAAGGATGGACTAACTAGGGTACTCGTGTTTGATTATTTATTAATCTTTAATGTGATGTTTGAAATGGAAAACACCCTCAAAGTAGTATTTATATTATTGAAATGGAGTACCCCTGTAGGGAGGTATGCGATACTAAAGAAAACTCCCCTTGTAGGGAGGACCGTGATACTAAACAAAACTCCCCTATTATGGAGGTCTATGATACTTAATGAAACTCCCCTTGTAGAGAGGTTTGTGATACTAAAGAAAACACCCCTTGTAGAGAGGTCTAGGATACTAAATAAAACTCCCCTTTCAGGGAGGTCTATGGTACAAAAGAAAACTCCCCTTTTAGGAAGGTTTATGATACTAATGAAAAATCTCAATCTAGGATAGTCTGTGATATTAAAGAAAACTTCCCTTTTAGGAAGGTATGTGATACTAAAGAAAACTCTCATTGTAGGGAGGTATGTGATACTAAAGAAAACTCTCTTTATGGAGGTTTGTGATACTAAATTAAACTTCCTTCAGGGAGTTCTGTGATTCTATGGTTGGCATGGTCATCGCAACGTGCTCAGAGATACTCTGGCACTGTCAAAGCAAGTACTAGTAGGTTGGGGTCACAAACCTAAGGATCGATAGTGGTTTATTTATTTGATTTTTCAATGATTATTTATTTATTCAAAATCACATGCACATATCACTGCAATTCTGGTATTTACAAGACCGCGTTGGGGGTTCTCTGTTGAGTTTTATACTCACACCCTGTTCAAGCCTCCATCGCACTTGGGTACCCGAGCAGACTCACTTGATTGCGGGTATAAGTTTGACTAAGGGTCAATGTTTCTTGATCGATAGAGGTGTTAACGGGGCAGGGCGGGTCGGCCCACGGGGCGGATCATGCAGGTTGCGAATTTTATTGAGTGGTCCGGCCCTGTCCACAAATAATGCAGGCTTAAAAAATAAAAACTCGACCCTACCATGCGGGACCTGCGGACTAACGGGTCAACCCACTACTTCATGAACCATGATAAAGTGGAGCGGAAAATAGTAATGTTTGAGATTAGGTGAAAATATTTAGTTTATAATTAACAATATCCCTAACAACAACAATCATTAAAAGATTATATTTTTGATGATTTAGGGGATGAATATCGTCTTAGGTGGGCCATTTAACTTGACCGTCCAAATCAGTTTATGGACAACAATACTCTTTTCCCTCTTGTTAACACTGCAACTCATGTATATAATATTTATTACATATACATATAATAGTATCTATTATTTATTATATAAATTTATTTAATACATATAATAAATTGATTACTTATACATGTAATATATATTATTTATTATATGTACAGAAGAAATTTTCCAATGAAATTTTCCATTGATTTTTTTGTGCAAATTTATATTGGAAATTTCATGTGTAAATTTCCACTTAAAATCTACACTTCAAATTTTTAATTAAAATTATAATGAAAATATATTAATACATAAATAAAAAAAATAAATTTTCACTAGAAATTTTCATTGCAAATTTTTGACAAAAAAATATTTACTACAAACTTCCACTGAAAAATTAATTTGAATCTCCACTTAAATTTCGAGTGTTAAATTCAACTTGTTTTTTATTATAATTATACTGAAAATTTGATTAACAAAATTCTAAAATAAACGCACGCATAAATTTTTAGTTTAAATATATTAATGCATAAATAAATAATTTAATTTTACACTAAAAATTTGAACTGCACATTTTCTATGAAAAATTTCTGTACAAACTTCAATTGAAAATTTGCATTTTAATTTTTCACATAAAATTACAATGTAGATATATTAAAGAATAAATAAAAAAATTAATTTTTCAACAAATTAAAACTAAAATAAAAATATATTAATACATATATAAAAAATGTAAATTTTAATTGAAATTTTTTATTGAAAATTTGCACGAAAAACTTTTAGTAAAGATTTTCACTAGAAAATTTTAGTTCAAATTTCCACTTAAATTTCTAATACAAATTTTCGTTTGACTTTAATTATAATTATACTGAAAATTTGATTAACAAAATTATAAAATAAATGCATGCTCAAATTTTATTATTGAATTTTCCTATGCAAACTACCACAGAAAATTCTCAGTGGAAATTTTCACCAGAAATCCGCAGTTTGATTTTTCCATTAAAATTACAATGTAGACACATTAAAACATAAATGAAAATGTAAATTTTCACTGGAAATTACATTTAAATTTTGCATTAGAAACTTTTACGGTAAACTTCCACTAGAAATGTCCACTTAAAACTACAATAAAAATATAATGATACATAAATAAAAACTATAAAATTTCATCATAAATTTACATTGAAAATTTACATCAAAAACTATGAATGGAAATTTCCATTAGAAAATTATATTTAAAATTTTCATTTAAATGTCTAATTTAAATCATCAAATTATATTTTCTATGTATTGAAATTTTACTCTTATTAGTGAAAATCAGTACTCAAATTTTGCACTGAAATTTTACATTGAAATTTTGTATTGGAGACTTGATTATCAAAATTTTAAAATAAATACATGTTTTGATTTTCAATTCAAATATATTAATACATAATATTATTATATATTTATTGTTATTGTATCTTATTTATTAATTTTTTCTAAGTTTCTTTTAAAATCTCATGGTAATATATATATATTGCTAAAATGAAATAATGGACATTAAATTATTTTAATTGTATGATGTTATAAAAAAAAATTAAAAATAAAAACCTTATGTGAACATATAATCTAATTTAAAATAAAATGATAGACATTATTTTATATTTTAAAACGCTATAAAAATATATAAAAGATTATAATAATAAAATTAAAATACATAAATCAAAATGTTAGTCGAGCGTTGTATTAGAAAAAAAAATGGTAGTAATGTATATCTGTTTTCATAATTATTGCATTAATTTTTTTATACATCAATCCTATTATGCTCCAAATAACCACACGCGGGTCATCTATCCCAAAACCAACTTTACCGTCAGGTTTAAAACCTAACATGAGTTAATATTTTCTCTTATTTATGTATGGTTTTATAAAACTTGAACTATTTTTTTCACTCATATTAATTTATTGTATTACATTATTTTGTTTTATTTTTCAAGAACACTTTTTTGTAATACTACATATAATTGCAGGTCAAACAGGACCCGCAGACACCCGACGGGCTAGTCCGCGCGAGCTACGGGTTGGATCAAATGCGGTTCGAATGTTTGCAGGCCTAAATTTTCAAAGTTCTAACCCACATAAATTCATTGGCTAACGAATCAGCCCGCGGTCTTGTGGATTTTTCACTCATATTATTATATATTTATTGTTATTGTATCTTATTTATTAATTTTTTCTAATTGCTTTTAAAAACTCATGGTAATATATATATATATATATATATTGCTAAAATGAAATAATGGACATTAAATTATTTTAATTGTATGATGTTATAAAAAAATTATAAAAATAAAAACCTTATGTTAACATATAATCTAATTTAAAATAAAATGATAGAAATTATTTTATATTTTAAAACGCTATAAAAATATATAAAAGATTATAATAATAAAATTAAAATACATAAATCAAAATATTAGTAGAGTGTTGTATTAGAAACAAAATGGTAGTATTGTATATCTATTTTCATAATTATGGCATTAATTTTTTTATACATCAATCCTATTATGCTCCAAATAACCACAAGCGCGTCATCTATCCCACAACCAACCTTACCATCAGGTTTAAAACCTAACATGAGTTAATATTTTCTCTTATTTGTGTATGGTTTTATAAAACTTGAACTATTTTTTTCACACTCATATTAATTTATTGTATTACATTATTTTGTTTTATTTTTCAAGAATAATTTTTTGTAATACTACATATAATTGCAAGTCAAACAAAACCCACAGACACCCGACGGGCTAGTCCGCACGAGCTACGGGTTGGATCCAATGCGGTCCGAATGTTTGCGGACCTAAATTTTCAAAGCTCTAACCCACATAAATTCATTGGCTAACGAATCAGCCTGCGATCTTGTGGATTTTTCACTCATGTTATTATATATTTATTGTTATTGTATCTTATTTATTAATTTTTTCTAAGTTTATTTTAAAAACTCATGGTAATATATATATATATATATATATATTGCTAAAATGAAATAATGGACATTAAATTATTTTAATTGTATGATGTTATAAAAAAATTATAAAAATAAAAACCTTATGTTAACATATAATCTAATTTACAATAAAATGTTAGACATTATTTTATATTTTAAAACGCTATAAAAATATATAAAAGATTATAATAATAAAATTAAAATACATAAATCAAAATATTAGTAGAGCGTTGTATTAAAAACAAAATGGTAGTATTGTATATCTGTTTTCATAATTATTGCATTAATTTTTTAATACATCAATCTTATTGTGCTCCAAATAACCACACGTGTGTCATCTATCCCACAACCAACCTTACCGTCAGGTTTAAAACCTAACATAAGTTAATATTTTCTCTGATTTATTTATGGTTTTATTAAACTTGAACTATTTTTTTCACTCATATTAATTTATTATATTACATTATTTTGTTTTATTTTTCAAGAATAATGACTATTAATGTAATGAATATTACGCATTCTAATATGATGGTATAATCTGCTCATGATACCACCTTAGACCCTTGTTACTAGTCAACAGTCTCTGGCGTATGGAGAGACATGATAGAGGTCACGTAACACCATCAGGCCGATTACTATTCATAGTAAGCCAAGTTGGGATGTTACATAGCATTCACTACTACAAAACAGAATTTTATCAGCACTAAAAACCGCTTTTAATAGTTCTAGAAAAGCGTTGTGAATCGCAATAAAGATAAGGGGTTCCCTTTTATCAGCGCTAAAAAAGCACTAATAAAAGACAAAAAATTAAAAAAAAGTTAAAAGGAATATATAATCCGGGGAGCTTTTACGCTTTTATCAGCGCTAGGCAGAGCCCCCTCCCTCTCACTGCATGTTGCAGTTGCCCGCGCAACGCCCTCCCTTTAACAGTGTTATTCCTCGATGCACTTGCCCACGCACGACCCTGCTTCCACTAGAACTCGAACCCCAAACCTCCCACTTTGCACACCTGCACCTTTACCACTAAGCCGTTTAGTATTTTTTTCAATTTAATGATACATCTATGTATTTATATATATATATATATATATGTATATAGTTATATTTATTCATATATTAATAGACTCATACTAATATAAATATATTTAGTTATATTAATATATATATATATAGTTATAATTTTTTATCTGTATATTTATTAATATATTAATATATATTTATAAGATTATTTTTAAATACATTTATAAAATATGTTTTCTTATGTGTGTGTACAAATAAATACATACATACATACATATATACAACAAACACACACACACATATATATTTACGAATAAATGCATATATATGTGCATCTGAAAATGCATAGAATGTTAAAACGACCATAACTTCTAATCCAGAACTTTGTTTCAACTCCACAACCAGTCAAATCAAAGAACATGAAACGATCTTCAATATGATACATGGTACATGCCTAACGAACATCCGGATCAAATGTTATAGTTGTTTGAATGTTAAAAAATCAGAGTATCCCGACTAAAACTCAATTTTGGATGCCTTCTGAGCCTTTTTTGGCCTCGAAATATGATATAAGGTTTCCTTGAATTACTAGCGCATAGAGATCGTCGCGAGCTTCGATTTGATATGCTGTAGAGCTCAAACGGACACCCGGATCAAAAGTTATAACCGTTTGAAGTTCGAGTTGCATTTTCAACTTATTTTTTATCTTTTATTAATTTTTTTATATTCAAATTGTTATTAAATGACTATTACTCGATAAAAATTACAAAATTATTAATTAAAATTATTTTTAAAATTATTTTATAAGCATCTTACTAAATATCTTATAAATTAATTTTAGATTTCCATTTATCATTATCTAAAACATATTTAAAAAATGTCTATTATATTTATATCAATATAAAATAGATTTATAGATTTATATATTAATATATGATTTTTAATGTCTTTTTTTAAAATTTACCCTTTATCAGCGCTATTATAAAAGTGCTCAAAAAGAGGAGATTTTTATCAACGCTTTTATAAAAACGCTGATAAAGATGGTCACCTTTAATAGCACTAGTAAAAAAGCGTTGATAAAGGGGCACTTTAATCAGTATTTTTTTTAGCGCTGTTAAAAGTACCCCTTTATCAACGCTTTTTTACTAATGTTGTTAAAGGGGTAGTGTTTCTCTTGCCTCGTTTTGTGGTAGTGATTCAATCCATCATTAGATACCATCTTCAAAGTGAAATGAACAAGCTCCGCAAATCAATTGGCATATTTCATGGCAGTTCAGTTACCCTATTGAAGGGTTACAAACTCTTAGGATTTAGCATGATCCATGGTATCTGGGTAAAACTGCTAAGTAAACATTACTTTGAAATCCTTCCATTCAATAATCTCATGGAATTTAGCTTGAACCGTCGACTCCCATCACATTCAGTGGGGAATCTCAACTATAAATGCAGTTCTCTCTTTAATCGTTTCAAGAGTCTCAAGGAACTCATAGATTCTCTTTATCTTCTCCAATCAGTATTCAGTTTCCTGAGAGTCATTATGCTGGAGAAACTCCTCGGATTGATCATTGTCCTGACTTAGACCTAGACTTGCCTCTCAAGGCTGAGTTGGAGCAGTACATACTCCTTGCTTCATAGCTCAAACTGTTCTTGCTATTGCCTCAATAAGATTTTGATCGATAAGAGGATTCTCCTATGGTAAATTCTTAGTGGCTCCTTCAAGAGCGGGGATCTTCGAGGGGGTGTGGAACTATTTATAAATTAAATGGAAAAATGAATTATTAAAACATATCATCATTCATCATTCAAAACCATAATATATTCAATAAACTATTATATAAGTCATGGAAAAAAATCACAACAATTTAAATCCTCTTACAATGCATAGTTTGTGTACATGGTATACAACATGTGCACCCTGCACATAAAAGAGATTGAAAATCCAACTTCGAGAAAAATTTTCAAAATCCAAACATGCCTTGACAAGTGAAGGTTAGGTATAAAAAGTGTTACACTCCTTTGCACCTACCAATTCCATTTCCTATCAATCAAGACTTTCTCAAATATCATAAATTAAAATCAGTATTTGATACCATTTTATCACGAACCAACCTAGACTACTCCTAACTCAAACACCCATGTGGATCCATGGAAAAGTCTGAATCATGTTCTCGAACCCCACAGGTAGAAAACTCATGCCTCGGTGTCAAGAGCACTCTTTAGGAATCGTTTTGTCCAATAAACCAGTCAATGAGTCTTAAACGAGAACTTGACATGACCACTCCATATATTAGCAGGTAACGCCCTAAACGCACAAGTAAAAATGATCATCAAAATCACTTAGCATAATATAAGAGAAAACAAGCAAAAGGAACCCATAACATGCTGACACAAAACTAAATTATACAATTAAACTTGAGATCCAAAAAGAAAAGGAAAGGGGATGGGAAGTCAAACAAGTGATACACCACAGGTATAAACACGAAACAAGTTGAACAAAAAATAAACAAAAGGAACTGTTACTCGTCTCCATGTGACATGAGGGCTCACCCCATCATGCCACCTCCACTAACCTAGATATAGCTCTCATGACTGTTCTAAATAATTAAGGGGCTTATGTTAAACTTTGATATGAGGTTAAATGGACCACCCAGTGGAACAATTAATTGATTTTTTTTGTTAATTGTAATACTGGGAACTTTATAAAGTGTCAGGAAGCGTATTGGACTCTCGGGCATTGACTTGTTTTCCACAACGACCATTAGTTGAGGTTGTGATTGTAATGTATACCTTGATAGATTAATCTCCTTGAGGAGTGTGTTTAAAAAAGAAATGTGAGAAATGTAACTTTGGGGCATGACTTAGGATCCCTTTTCCACCTCCATACAAGAGTGTGATGTAACTCGAGATGTACGACCCAAGTAGGCCATGTGAGGAGCTTGGGATACCTTACAACTGATAGGCTCTTTGACATGGGTTGGGGAGCAGACCGTCTGAGTGACCGGGGATATTGAGATGGGGCATGAGACAACTCTTGAGAATAATGTCAGTAAGGTATGATCTATAGGGCCAACAAGGTTGTGACACTACCTTATTGAGACTTGGGGACCCTAGTAGGTGTCATGTTGTGATGATGCTCTCACTGAGGGTTTGTGATATGTTTTGTGTAGAGATGGTGTCGGGTGTCGCCCTAGAACCTGAATCGGACTTATAAGACCCGTGATGTCATGCTATGTTTGTAGTGAAGTGAATAATGATATAATTGGTAATTTGAATAAATGGTAGAGGCAAAAGTAAAAGAGATAGGAGGATGCGGGGATGGTGGATGTCGCAGGTACTCATTGATTCAATTGTAGACTGGGGAGGGGGGATGCCCCTGGTACTCATTGATTCGTTTTGTAGACCGAGGATGGACTAACTCAGGTACTCGTGTTTGATTATTTATTAATCTTTAATGTGATGTTTGAAATGGAAAACACCCTCGAAGTAGTATTTATATTATTGAAATGGAGTACCCCTGTAGGGAGGTCTGTGATACTAAATAAAACTCCCCTTGTAGGGAGGACCGTGATACTAAACAAAACTCCCCTATTATGGAGGTCTGTGATACTTAATGAAACTCCCCTTGTAGAGAGGTTTGTGATACTAAAGAAAACTCCCCTTGTAGAGAGGTCTGGGATACTAAAGAAAAATCCCCTTACAGGGAAGTCTATGGTATTAAAGAAAACTCCCCTTTTAGGAAGGTTTATGATACTAATGAAAACTCTCGTTCTAGGAGTATGTGATATTAAAGAAAACTTTCCTTTTAGGAGGGTATGTGATACTAAAGAAAACTCTCCTTATAGGGAGGTTTGTGATACTAAAGAAAACTCTTTTTATGGAGGTTCGTGATACTAAATAAAACTTCCTTCAGGGAGTTCTGTGATTCTATGGTTTGCATGGTCATCGCGACGTGCTCATAGATACTCTAGCACTGTCGAAGCAAGTAATGGTAGGTCAGGGTCACAAACCTGAGGATCGATAGTGGTTTATTTATTTGATTTTTCAATGATTATTTATTTATTCAAAATCACATGCACATATCACTGCAATTCTGGTATTTACAAGACCGCGTTGGGGGTTCTCTATTGAGTTTTATACTCACACCCTGCTCAAGCCTCCATCGCACTTGGGTACCCGAGCAGACTCACGTGATTGCGGGTATAAGTTTGACTAAGGTTCGATGTTTCTTGATCGATAGAGGTGTTAACGGGGCGGGACGGGTCAGCCCACAGGACGGATCATGTAGGTTGCGAATTTTATTGAGTGGTCCGGCCCTGTCCATAAATAATGCGGGCTTAAAAAATAAAAACTCGACCCTACCATGCAGGACCTGTGAACTAATGGGTCAGCCCACTACTTCATGAACCATGATAAAGTGGAGCAGAAAAATAGTAATGTTTGAGATTATGTGAAAATATTTAGTTTTTAATTAACAATATCACTACCAACAACAATCATTAAAAGATTATATTTTTGATGATTTATGGGATGAATATCGTACTAGGTGGGCCATTTAACTTGACCGTCCAAATCAGTTTATGGACAACAATACTCTTGCGGCTCTTGTTAACACTGCAACTCATGTATATAATATTTATTACATATACATATAATAATATCTATTATTTATTATATAAATTTATTTAATACATATAATATATCAATTACTTATACATGTAATATATATTATTTATTATATGTACATAGGAAATTTTCCAATGAAAATTTCCATTGATTTTTTTTGTGAAAATTTATATTGGAAATTTCATGTGTAAATTTCCACTAAAAATCTACACTTCAAATTTTAAATTAAAATTATAATGAAAATATATTAATACATAAATAAAAAATTTAAATTTTCACTAGAAATTTTCATTGCAAATTTTTTACAAAAAATGTTTACTACAAACTTCCATTGAAAAATTAATTTGAATCTCCACTTAAATTTCGAGTGTTAAATTCAACTTGTTTTTATTATAATTATACTGAAAATTTGAATAATAGAATTCTAAAATAAATGCACGCAAAAATTTTTAGTTTAAATATATTAACGCATAAATAAATAATTTAATTTTACACTAAAATTTTGAATTGCACATTTTCTATGAAAATTTTCAGTGCAAACTTCAATTGAAAATTTGCATTTTAATTTTTCACATAAAATTACAATGTAGACATATTAAAGCATAAATAAAAAAATTAATTTTTCAACAAATTAAAACTAAAATTACAAAAAAACATATATAAAAAATGTAAATTTTAACTAAAAATTTTTATTGAAAATTTGCACGAAAAACTTTTAGTAAAGATTTTCACTAGAAAAGTTTAGTTCAAATTTCCACTTAAGTTTCTGATACAAATTTTCATTTGACTTTAATTATAATTATACTGAAAATTTGATTAACAAAATTCTAAAATAAATGCATGCTCAAAATTTATTATTGAATTTTCCTATACAAACTGTCACTGAAAATTCTCAGTGGAAATTTTCACAAGAAATCCGCAATTCGATTTTTCCATTAAAATTACAATGTAGACACATTAAAACATAAATAAAAATGTAAATTTTCACTGGAAAATTACATTTAAATTTTGCATGAGAAACTTTTACAGTAAACTTTCACTAGAAATGTCTACTTAAAACTACAATAAAAATATAATGATACATAAATAAAAACTATAAAATTTCATCATAAATTTACATTGAAAATTTACATCGAAAACTATGAATGGAAATTTCCATTAGAAAATTATAGTTAAAATTTCTTTTTAAATGTCTAATTTAAACTCTCAAATTATATTTTCTATGTATTGAAATTTTACTCTTATTAGTGAAAATCAGTACCCAAAATTTGCACTGAAATTTTACATTGAAAATTTGTATTGGAGACTTGATTATCAATTTTTTTTTAAAAATATATATGTTTCGATTTTCAATTCAAATATATTAATACATAATATTATTATATGTTTATTGTTATTGTATCTTATTTATTAATTTTTTCTAAGTTAAAAACTCATAGTAATATATATATATATATATATATATATATTGCTAAAATGAAATAATGGACGTTAAATTATTTTAATTGTATGATGTTATAAAAAAATTATAAAAATAAAAACCTTATATTAACATATAATCTAATTTAAAATAAAATGCTAGACATTATTTTATATTTTAAAACGCTATAAAAATATATAAAAGATTATAATAATAAAATTAAAATACATAAATCAAAATATTAGTAGAGCGTTGTATTAGAAACAAAATGGTAGTATTGTATATCTGTTTTCATAATTATTGCAATAATTTTTTAATACATCAATGTTATTATGCTCCAAATAACCACGCGCGCGTTATCTATCCCACAACCAACCTTCCGTCATATTTAAAACCTAACATGAGTCAATATTTTCTTTGATTTATGTATGGTTTTATTAAACTTGAACTATTTTTTTCACACTCATTTTAATTTATTGTATTACATTATTTTGTTTTATTTTTCAAAAATAATTTTTTGTAATACTACTTATAATTGCAGGTCAAACAGGACCCACAAACACCCGACGAGCTAGTCCGCGCGAGTTGCAGGTTTGATCACATGCGGTCCAAATGTTTGCGGGCCTAAATTTTCAAAGCTCTAACCCACATAAATCCACGGGCTAACGAATCAGTCTGCGGTCTTGTGGATTTTTTGACAGGTCTATTAATCGAGCTCAAGTAGCTCACATGACATTTGGAGATTTGAATGAGGTGTAGCTCAAGGATTATAATGGAGCCTCCTGTATTTTTAATTTAGTATTTATTTATTCCTTTATTTTTATTTTTATATGTGATCGGCCCAGTGGGTGATCAGTCTTATATGCCTTCCTATATTCTACTTTTTATTTTATTATAGCATGTTCGTCTTATTTGTTATTTACGAATACTTCAATGTTTAGGATGCTTGTTTATTTCATTGTTATTACACATTCTATATGATGGTATAATCTGCTCATAAAACAACCTTAGACCCCCGTTACTAGTTGACAGTCTCTGACGTACGAAGAGACATGATAGAGGTCACGTAACACCATCAGGCTGGTTACTATTTATAGTAAGCCAAGTTGGGATGTTATAGAGCATTCACTACTACAAAACAAAATTTCATCAGCGCTAAAAACCGCTTTTAACAGTGCTAGAAAAGCATTGTGAATCGCAACAAAGATAAGAAATGGTCCCTTTTATCAGCGCTAAAAAAAGCACTGATAAAAGACAAAAAAATTAAAAGAAAGTTAAAAATAATATATAATCCGGGATATATATATATATAGTTATAATTTTTTATTTGTATATTTATTAGTATAGTAATATATATTTATAAGATTAGTTTTAAATACATTTATAAAAAATTTCTTATGTGTGTGTATAAATAAATAAACACATACATACATACATACATATATACAACACACACACATATATTTACGAAAAAATACATATATATGTGCATATGAAAAAGCATAGAATGTTAAAACGACCATAACTTCTAATCCAGAACTCTGTTTCAACTCCACAACTAGTCAAATCGAAAAACATGAAACGATCTTTGATATGATATGTGGTACAGGCCTAACGAACATCCAGATCAAAAGTTATAGTTGTTTGAATGTTAAAAAATCAGGGTATCCCCAATAAAACTCAATTTTGGATGCCTTTTGAGCCTTTTTTTGGCCTCAAAAAAAGTGACATAAGATTTTCTTGAATCACTAGTGTGTAGAGCTCGTCGCGATTTTCGATTTAATATGCTGCAAAGCTCAAACAGACACCCGGATCAAAAAATTTGACTGTTTGAAGTTCGAGTTGCATTTTCAACTTATTTTTTATCGTTTATTAATTTTTTTATATTCAAACTATTATTAAATGACTATTACTCGATAAAAATTACAAAATTATTAATTAAAAATATTTTTAAAAAAGTTTTATAAGCCTCTTACTAAATATCTTATAAATTAATTTTAGATTTCCATTTATAATTATCTAAAACATATTTAAAAAATGTATATTATATTTATAACAATATAAAATAGATTTATATATTTATATATTAAAATATGTTTTTTAATGTCTTTTTTAGAAATTTACCCTTTATCAGTGCTATTATAAAAGCGCTCATAAAGAGGTCTTTATCAACGCTTTTATAAAAACACTGATAAAGAGGGTCACCTTTAATAGCACTAGTAAAAAAACACTGATAAAAGAGCATTTAAATCAATATTTTTTTAGCGCTGTTAAAAGTACTTCTTTATCAGCACTTTTTTCCTAACGTTGTTAAAGGGATAGTGCTTCTGTTGCCCCGTTTTGTGGTAGTGCTTCAATCCATCATTAGATACCATCTTCGAAGTGAAATGAACAAGCTCCACATATCAATTGACACATTTCATGGCAGTTCAGTTACCCTATTGAAGGGTTACAAACTCTTAAGATTTAGCATGATCCATGGTATCTGGGTAAAACTGCTAAGTAAACATTACTTTGAAATCCTTCCATTCATTTATCTCATGGAATTTAGCTTGAACCGTCGACTCCCATCACATTCAGTTGGGAATCTCAACTATAATTGTAGTTCTTCTCACTTTAATCGTTTCAAGAGTCTCAAGGAACTCATAGATTCTCTTTATCTTCTCCGATCAGTTTTCAGTTTCCTGAGAGTCATTATGCTAGAAAAACTCCTCGGATCGATCCTTGTCCTGACTTGGACCTAGACTTGCCTCTTGAGGCTGAGTTGGAGAAATGCATGCTCCTTGCTTCATTGCTCAAACTGTTCTGGCTACTGCCTCAATAAGATTTTGATCGATAAGAGGATTCTCCTATGGGAAATTCTTAGTGGCTCCTTCAAGAGCGGGGGTCTTCGAGGGGGCGTGGAACTATTTATAAATTAAATGGAAAAAAAGAATTATTAAAACATATCATCAATCATCATTCAAAACCATAATATATTCAATAAAATATTATATAAGTCGTGGAAAAAATCACAACAATTTAAATCCTCTTACAATGCATAGTCTGTGTACATGGTATACAACATGCGCACCATGCACATAAAAGAGATTGAAAATCCAACTTCGAGAAAAGATTTCAAAATACCAACATGCCTTGACAAGTCAAGGTTAGGTATAAAAAGTGTTACACTCCTTTGTACCTACCAATTCCATTTCCTATCAATCAAGACTTTCTCAAATATCATAAATTAAAATCGGGATCTGATACCATTTTATCATGGACCAACCTAGGCTACTCCTAACCCAAACACCCATGTGGATCCATGGAAAAGTCTGAATCATGTTCTCGAACCCCATAGGCAGAAAACTCGTGCCTCAATATCAAGAGCACTCTTTAGGAATCATTTTGTCCAATAAATCAGCCAATGAGTCTTAAACAAGAACTTGACCTGACCACTCCATATATTAGCAGGTAACGCCCTCAACGCACAAGTAAAAATGATCATCAAAATCACTTGGCATAATATAAGAGAAAACAAGAAAAAAGAACCCATAACATGCTCACACAAAACTAAATTATACGATTAAACTTGAGATCCAAAAAGAAAAGGTAAGGGGATGGGAAGTCAAACAAGCGATACACCACAGGTATAAACACAAAACAAGTTGAACAAAAAATAAACAAAAGGAACTGTTACTCGTCTCCGTGTGACACGAGGGTTCACCCCATTATGCCACCTCCACCAACCCAGATATAGCTCTCATGAATATCCACCACCTAGTGTCGTTCCATTGCATCAATATTTACCAAGTGTGCATACACTTATTGGATGTATGTAGGGTGTAAGAATAACAAAACACTAATATCCCACCAAGCATTCCATGCAAAACCTTTGTAAGAAAAAATCCAAAAATACTCATTTGAAAGTAAATGCGCAAAAATAATCAACGAACATTTTACAAAAAATACAAGCATCATTACACAATGGCTTTATAAAGTAAATCATATGTAGAGAAAAACTATGCATTTGTACATTTTTAAAACAAGCAACATGGAAGACACACTCTTACTAAGGTCAGGATCACCTAATGGAATAACTTCACTAGTCAGGGTAATACCTTCAACTAGTGGAATGAATCTCAAATGACTTCATTGGGCAGCAAGGGTAAATTACAAAGGACTTCACTAAACAGGGCAACACACTGATATAGGATTTCCTACCAAAGCGCCTAAGTTTCCTATTAAGTTTAAAAACAACCATTAATAAAAGACATTTCATCAACCAGTTTATTAAACATCCTTTACCTTAATCTAAAGAAACAATATTAATCATCCACCGAAAAAGGAAAACAAACAATTAATATTATCTGTAAAATAGCCCTCAAAACGAGTATTTTATACCTTTAAAGCATTAGAAAACTGTAATCTTAAAGATCAAGCACAAGAGATTCAACCATCAAATTCCACAAAACCAGCTACCATAAAATCATTGCAACCGTCGATAACCAGGTCGAATCCACTAATAAATGGACAGGAAACCCTAAAAAGATCAGAAAGATCGCTAAACGTCAAAAATTCCTCAAGAAAAATCGAGCCGTGAAACCCTAGGATGTCATCGCCATAGGGGAAGAGGGAACAAAAGAGGAACAGAGAATATAAGCAAGGAGAAGAGGAGAAATCACTTGATAATCTCCCGCGATTCTAGGTGAAAAGCCCACAAAAATCAAGAGCGGGAGGAAGGGGAACTGCAGACCTGGGGGAGGACTGACCGCGGCATGATCATCCCTGGTCGCGGCACGATGGGGCTGCCGTCCAGAACTGAAGACCTCTCAGACCACCTGAGCAAATTCAAAACCCGAATTTTTTTGAAAATTAACGCGCGGAATCTTCCAGAAATAAAATAAATAAAATAAATAATCAAATTAAATGAATAAAG
The DNA here is from genome assembly GCA_963277665.1 of Viscum album. NCBI lineage: Eukaryota > Viridiplantae > Streptophyta > Magnoliopsida > Santalales > Viscaceae > Viscum > Viscum album. The sequence continues at coordinate 194,821,064 of OY728126.1, forward strand.
TGACCTGCGGGTGTCGCAGAAACCCGGGGGACTGACCATTCCAATTGGGAGCCAATCAAAACGCTGAGGGTGTACCCTGCCTCCTTCCCTCTGCGCTGTCATACTGTTATTTGTAATGACGTGCTGGGGATGCCCTGTAATAAAAATTATGATTGAGAGAGGGCGGTAAAGCCAAACCATTCAAAGGGGACGCGTGCAGGTATGGCGATGGTGAGGGGTCCAATCATCCTCGCTGGACATGTCATGCATAGCTATTCCCCTCCCTCTTCCTCTATAGCTACCCCAACTCCATGGCCAGACACATAATAAAATACAGTACAATACAATGTCCTAACGCAGAGCAGATGGGAGAAAATAACAGTAGTGTTATTAACTTCGGAATTTGATGAGAAAATGAGAGGGAGGGGATGATTCTGCGGTGCAGTGCGTCCATTAATAGTGGGGTTGGGTGCCTCCTTCCTCGCTGCCCTCATTGGCACGCCCATGTGATCCATATCTCTCGTGGGTCCTCCCTTTCCCTCTTAAAACCCTTCTCAGTGACTGTCAGAAGCTGCAGACTCATCCGGCAGCCATGGTGGGAGACCAAGCCCTCTTCCCCTTGGGACTTTAGTGCGCCACGATGAGCACCGCCATGCCCGGACAACGCACCAATTCAGTAACAGAGAGCAGCTGCTGCAACTCCTTATCCTCGTCGCCATCTTCCCCGCCGCCGCCGCCGCCTCCAACGTCACCCAGGTCAACCCTCCTGAGCTTGAGTTCGGGGAGGGAGCCCAGCGAAGGACCGAGGAAGACGGGTTGCGGCGTCAGGAGCAGACCCGCGTACAGGGGTGTCCGGATGCGGAGCTGGGGCAAATGGGTTTCAGAGATTCGGGAGCCCCGCAAGAAGTCCCGCATCTGGCTCGGCACATTCCCCACGGCGGAGATGGCCGCCCGCGCCCACGACGTCGCGGCGCTGAGCATCAAGCGAAACCCGGCGATCCTCAACTTCCCCCACCTCGCAGCCTCCCTCCCCCGCCCCGCCTCCCTGTCCCCGCGCGACGTCCAGGCCGCCGCAGCGAAGGCCGCCGCCATGCACCATTTCGAGTCCTCGCCATCCGCCTCCCCATCTTCCTCCTCATCCTCGCCGTCCTCGTCTCTGTCGCAGTCCGATGACCTGGATGAGATCGTAGAGCTGCCCAGCCTGGGGACGAGCTTCGAATGGCCACAGTCTGGAAGCAAGTTCGTGCTGGACGACTCGGCGGACGGGTGGCTCTATCCGCCGTCGTGGTTACTGGTCGGCGGTAATGCAGACGACGAGTTCGGGTGCTCTCGTGTTGACGCCTGCGGCTTCCAAGCTCTCTTCTAGTGTCCCCCCCTCACCTCTCTGTTTCTTCCTGCTTCTGTCTTCTTCCCAAATACCCTGTTTCAGCTTTAGCTCCCCAGTGCCATTCATCCTTTCCGTGTTTTTCAAAGCCAGTTTATTTCGCCCTCTAACCCCTTCCACACACCCACGCATCCATTATAATTTTAGAAAAGAGAAAGCTTCAAATTGCAGCCTCATTACATAATGAAGGCGAACCAGAGAGATGGGGTTAATGTTTCAAACCTCCCATAGCAGACGGCTGCCCAGGGAGCCATTGATTCCCCCCATCATCATCATCATGACAGAATTTGGTTGGCTGCTGGAGGGTACTGTATTGAATGCTGGGGCCAGGTCGATGAATTGCATTGAATTGTATTGTGTTGAACTTCTAGGAGGAATCTGATGCAGGGGGTGGTACTGGGTTTCCATTATGAATGCTTGGGAAAGATTGAGATCCCTTGTTCAAAAACCAATGTTCATGGACTACAACATCAGTCTTCAAACAAGAATTTGGAAAACAAAAACTCAATGCATCCTCTGGCCACTGAAACCATATGATTCCCAAGAACCCATTATTTTCCCTAAATTGTTTTGTCTCTTCCAATCATGAAGGGGAAAAGTTGCCCATGAATTATAGAATTTATATTCATAAATTATTGTTCAAATCTATCAGGCTCCCCTGATAATGAAGGAAAAGGTCAAGGAAAACAGCAGGGAGCCACCACCATCACCTTTCAAGGCTCTTATTTCCTTTGCCGACCTCGGGCACCAAAAATAAATCACAGCCGCTCATTTCATCTCTCCTTTATGGAACACAACTGGTAATAATGCTCATTTATTTGTACCATGAAAAATCAAATCACCTTGGGTCCATTATAATGGAATACATGCATGATCCCATAGTGTTTCCCACCTTTCCTCTTTGTATAGAAGGGAGTGAAAAGACTCAATCATTGATTGATTGTTCATGCATTCTAATTACAAACATTCTAAACCCTCCTTAATGCACCTTAAACAACCCTCCTTAATGCACCTTAAACAGAGTGTTTATGATATTCAAATGACACATGTCAAAGAAAAAAAGCAAAAAAAAAAAAAAAACGAAAGAAGAAGAAAAAGCCACTTTGATCAAACATTCAGTTTGTATTCTAATTGCAAACATCCAGTGCCCATTTCTTCCTTTTTTTGAATGTTTTAAGTGTTGTTTTATATAATTGGACACCCACTTTGATAAAAAAAAAAGCCACTATAGAATTCCCCCATACAAAATCTAAGACTACTATTTATTTTTCCGTTTTCATGGCACCAAAAAAAACAAACAAACAAATCATATTCGAATAATAAATTCCAATAGATCAGGAATTACAAATGACGAACACAGTGATTAATACACCAAGACAATGCCAATTACATGACAAAAAAGAATCATGCTTTCATTTATTGTAAAAAAAACAATTTGTGCACAATAATTATTTCAAGAAAGCTCATTGATTATGAGAATAACAATTTCGTGATTCATTTTATGTACGAAAGGAACATAAAGAACCTAATATCAAACAATATTAAAAAATATAGCAGCTGGATTGATTTACACGAGCATAACAAAATCCTTATATTTCAGCAAACATCATTACGCATTTGCAAGACACGAAAACCAATCGATCAAGCTGCTCAACATGCTCAATAAAAGACACATCAACTTTAACATTAACATATAATCTCGAAACAAAAAAGAGTCGAGTCAAGAAGAGTCAAAACATAATTGTTCAGTAAATACTATGCCGAATAAAACAAAAAACAGTAAAGCGGACAGAGGATTTACATGATTAACAATATACTCAACCACCCCTGATAAGCTAAGCCTCAAAATTGTGTAAGAAAGTATCAAAGAATAAAGGTTATAATGTTAGGTATCTCACAAACCTTAAGTATTGGGGAAATCCAAATATGAACCATGTATCCCTAGTATATCAAATATATAGTGTATGACGCTCAATGTGGTATACTTCGTGATTCACCAAGTGTACACAACTCATTTTGCGCCTCATGATAATATTTTGTAACTCAATACAAGAATCCTACTCACACTAACATTAACATTTTGGAACAACCTATAATACATAATGGTGAAAATCAATTAGAGATAACTAAAATTCAAACTTTGAGAGGTCAAATATCATTACACTTCATGTAATATATGTAGCTAACATGAATGAATGATAAAGTGAAGATTGTATTTTGTATAACTTGATACATTTTGTATTCTTAAACTCTTAATAATTTTAATAAAACCACACATAAGAGCATGTATTATCATGCCATATATAATAGACTTCTAGATCAACCTTATTTTGGATACCCTTTTAGGGTTTTTGTTAAACTCATTACATCTCTAAGTAATTTCTACCACATCTCTATTTGACCATATGATAAAATCCTCCCACTAAACTCCTTTAGTGAGTAATACTTATTAAGTCAGTCAGTTTGAATAATGGCGAGACATAGGAATCATATTCCAAATGTTTAACTCCTTAAACAAATATTCAAATTTCTTAACTTCATAACATCAAATGTTACAATGTTAATATCTTCAGTTTTATACTTACAACTCTTTATAATTTCATCATCATCATCATTCTTGGAACACTTTCCATCAAACATTTCCCTTGATTTTTTTGGTAACTAATGTAACTATTTACATTAATTTTTCACTGACATACCCTAGAAATTTTAGGATATTAAGTGACAACTCACATTGTATTTTGACCAGCATAATCATTTATTTGTCAACTTTGAAATTCAATAAGTCCAAACATACTCCCACTAACCTCTTAGACATTATATTATTTCTAGAATATCATGCTAAGACACACAAGATCATTTATTGTTTGGAAATAACACTTTCTTACTTTATTGGATATATTTAAGCGTTATTCTAAAAATAAGGCTTTATTCTTTAGAATATACCACTGTTGGTGGGATCGAATCCCTCCCACTTTAAAAAATGTATTTGATAAACTCTTTATCCTAGATAAAATATTTTTATCTTTATTTTCATCTCAAGTATGTTATAGAGTTTGATGAATCATAAACCATATATATTGATTTCATCATCTCATATTATTCATAAAAACACTTTGTTAATTAATAACTTCTCTTATCACACAAGAGAAATGATTTAACTATACACATCCTTTACCTAGATCCATATGAGCTTGATAAATTAATTTGTATTCATTCAATGATTCAATAGCCTTTTACTTCATTATTTGAATGAAAACAACATGCACTATCAATTACTTTCTTGATTTTGAACTGTTATATATTTACAACACTTATAAAATATACATTTGGTATTATATACCATTTAAAAGTGAATAATGGATTTCTATAGCACCAGTACATGAAATTTACATTCAATACAGTTTCCAAAGCTACTTCACATTTCCTAGAAATTTCCAACATATGGAAACAATTTCCTTCCATTATGAAATCTTCTTTAGGTTTCAGTGACCTTGGATGGATACTTGAAGAATCATTGTTGGACTCTTCACTTAACACTTCTTCTTTTAGTTTGATATTTTACCCATTTTTTACTATAAATACATTACTAGAACTGTGACATATCATGACCACTTCATCTATCCTCAACACTTTGAGAATATTGGTTAATACTTTTTCGAAACTCATTCACATTATTGGAACATTTCCAATTATGATTTTAGAATGAATTCCATTACCAAAATAATCCTTAAGGAAACCTCTTATCTCACCGAGTCATTAATATACCCAATCATATCAAGTATATGAGTGGATACTAAAATTCCTTTTGTCGCATTACATATAATTCTTTTGAACCCTTGAGTGAATCATTTTATTCTTCTCGTAAGTCATCTAGATTCATGTGTGGAACAATTTCAACCATTGGTTACTTAGGAAGGTGTTTATCTAACACATATAATTTTTTCCTTTCTTAAGAATAAGTATTAAGCTATATGTCTATCTAAGAAGTTAGTTATATTAAGATCCTCATTTCTAAATATTGATCTCAAAGTAATGGTTGATAATGATCATGTTATTGATATTGAAAATTGAAGATTTTATCATATTATTTTCATAATTACTTTTATTTAATAAGACTTTTATTAATTATGCTCCTACTAAAATGATGGACCCTTTTATATTACATCATATCCATTAGTGGGAAAGTATATATATTACATTAAGTAATGAATTCAATTGGGTTTCCAACACACCACCTAGCCATATTGGTAGGCCATTATGTCAATCATATCATATGTGATTCTTGGATAGTTGGACAGACAACTTGTTGCCCAAATTTATCATATGGATATTCCCAACTCTATTCATATGGTATCCTATATCATAGGGTCTCCCAGAAAGGTGTAACCTAAATCTCATAGTAGTATTTGCTTACTTAACTCTTAGGGTTAACCATTTCCACCATGCCTTACATAAGATAATATATGGGTACCTGGATTTAGCATGAACCCACCTAGTTGGATAATCAAGTTCTTGACAAGTGTTTACTTTGAAAGGAATATAACACTTAGTATTTGTAAGTGGATTTAATATCACCATATTATATCATGTTATTACCTTTATGTATGCATGATTCTAATTATTTAGTTTTATAATATTATTCCTTCCACCAATTCAATACATTCTTACTATATTGATGTGTAACTCTTTAAACAACTCATAGATTCTGTTACTTACCAAAATTAAAATACAACTACATTTATACATATCTAAATGCATCTAATTTATAAGATATATGAAAACCTTTAATAGAAAGACTTAGAATCATATGAAACCAATAATACCCATAAGAGTAATCTTGGAGTGATAGATAGACAACCCCAACTTTCCTAGGCAAGGCGGACTCTAAGACAGTGAGAAGTTTGACCCAAATTCTATCTACCCAAGGATACTTTACTCAAAAGAGACCTAAATTCTATCAAAATTCTAACACCTAATATGTACAGATTATAATTAACTGCTTAATTTTATTTCATAACCTAGTACAATCCAAAGTTAAAGTAGAAGAAAACTAAATCAATTATCATACCTAATATGTAAGTCCTTAGATGCATGCATGAAAATTTATTGAATCAATTTAACAATTTAAACTATAACATACAACCATTAATAATATAAAAATTATATTCATGAATAAATCAAGGAATAAGTTAAATAACTAAACAATTCATATATTTAATCATGATATAAACAATTTATGAATAATTCATAAATGAAGCAATTATAAACACTCTATAAATTATCCATGTATTATGAACATTCCATAAAATAAATATAAACACTTTATATTTTATTTCCAATATGAAATCCTTCATATTATTCATTATATGGCATTTAACATAAATACAAGACATCAAATATAAACATTATATAAATGAACTACTCATATATATTATGTAAACATCCAAAATATCATATATTTATTATTTAAACATCTATAATATCAATTATAAAAACTATTTTTGATATAGTTGAAATAATTTCCTCAAATATGACATTTTAATTTAACTATTTCAAATTAATGATTATGAAAAATATATCATTTTAATATAAAATTGTTTATATTTTTTTCTTTATTTGGTAATTTATTTCCACTTAGGTGGTCGCGCAATAGTGAAGCAGAGGGGAACAACAATGCCATTCTTTGGGAGGTACAAGGTTTGATTCCTAAGAGTCCGATCTTGGGAAAATGTATCCTTCCCCTGGGATCCACTCGTCTTTTCGGGTCACCCGGTATTTGACTGGGTGGGTGAAATGTGGTGCGAACCACTCATGTTGATGGATTGTTGTGTCGAACCATCATCGACCAGGTCATCACCATTTGGGACACTCTTCCATCTCAGTTGGCAACGACTCCTTCCCGACTGGAGCTCTCTTTGGAGTGATCCATTCATGGGGAGGGGGGTTTCCTAGCATGGAGGGTTTGAAAAGTCCACACCTGATGATTCCCTTTCTAAATATTGACACTTATACTTTCTATATAAACATTTTATATCTAAAATATAATACAATTCATATAATTTAAAAAGAATTTTATTATTCACAATTAATATTGTGGAATATTTATTAATAAAATGTTTTAAAAATATTTAGTAATTAATTATAAACAAGTTATAAATAATTAATTTATAAAAACTTTATAAATTATAAAAATATCCCAAAATACAATTTTTATAATTTATAAACAATTTATAAATTACTTAAACCATTTTATAATTGAAGCATAGAAAAATTATATATATATATATATATCATATTTTACAATATCTATTATATTGTAACCCGTGGTTTGCCGCATTATCAATCATATTTTATAATTGACAATATCCAGTTGTGATATCATCTTTAGTGGCTCCCAGTTACAGTTTACGATCAACTGAATATCATCTCTATGATATGATGTTATGTTTTGATCGCATGAAATAGTGTCACTGTCACATACAATATCATATATCAGACACCATGATATAGTGAAAAACTAAAAAAACATGCTATTTCACCACTTATAATATCATACATCATAAGGAATGACCATATCATAACCAATGATATCACATATCTTATGGCCGATTGTAGACCAAAAATCTAATCATTTTTATGACATGGAATATGACATCCACACGATATCATATTTCCTCATTTTTAACCATGATTCCAAGAATAAAAACACATGGTGATACTATAATACCAATTATGGGTTTGTAAGACTCGAATAACACTTAATTAGTGCAGTGAAAATGATAAGAAATATCATTCCCAAGATTTATCATGCCTGATAAAAAAAACCATGTATAAGAAAAAAAATAAAGAATGTGTTGTGTACCTTACATCGATGAATCTTTGAGCCTACTTATTTATTAAAGTTCTTGATGAAGATCTCTTATAGGTAGTCGAAGGACTCCCTCATTCTTGGTGTATCCATGGGATGAAATAATCACATGATGTAAGGGTGGGATACTCCTTCACCCATGGTATGTTAGTACCTCTTGAAACAAAGGTTGGATGAGGAAGAGAGATATTAAGAGAATAAACAAGAAGATTGAATGAGAATAGGAACCCATCTTAATGGTGTTATCCTTATTTTATAGGTCTCATGACATTCTTGATTTTTCTTAAAGAATTTAATCTTATTTGATGAAATGGAAGAGTAAATGGCATGCAAGTTACAATTGTTAGTAACTTCATCATACATAACTCCCATATTTTCATCCTATCAAACATGGTTTTAATGATTTCCAAATTGGTGGAGATCAAAATGGTAACCTTTCAATGTTTTATTACCTTAGTGTATCGTAAAACAACCACATAAATTGTACAATACGATTCTTCCCATAAAACCCACCCATGCCGTACTCTACAACAAGCCTAGGATGTGTCTATGATATCACTATATCATAGGCAATGATATAACTACAAGGAAAAGAATATGCCTTTATATTGTGTATATCATGACATATTACATCCCATTTATTCACATATGATATGTGAATAATATACCATATATATATATATATATAAGGAATTAAGGTCATATCTCTAGCGCCATCATGCATCTACTACACCTCCAACTAGCTACACACCAGTCATAGTGCCATTTCCCTTTCCCACATCACAAATCATAAAGTATGCACACATCTTAGAGGGACCATGTAGAGTTTTAGTGTTATGCCCCATGAGATTATGATAATATATAGGGGTGAATTATCTTCCCTTGAAAATTATCAAAGTGTAAAATATATTGTGGAATTTAGAATAAAAGGAATAAAATGATTCAATTAGAAAATTTAAATCTAGTGTGTGTGGGAAAAGTGAAATTAAATTAAGTAGAAAGATATCACATATATTTTTATTATAGTTAGGATCAAAGTGATCTTATATCTAATCATCACAAACACTCCAACTCAGTGAGAGTTGTGACACACACTAAAATGAAGAATTTTATAAAGGTGAATATTAAACCTAATATTTTTATATAGGTTTTGATTTAACCCAGCATATTAAACATCGAATACCCAACCTATACCTTTTACTAGGTTCAATCATAACCTACGTGTTCTTGATTTTTAATCAGTTTGGCATAACAAGGACAATGCCTTTTGAGTGGAGGCACAATTGTGTGTGGGTTATATTACAACTCGATAATAACATTACATAGTAGAACAATATAACACGATGAAAAATTAAATAAATAAAAACTAGAAAAATAATTATAAAAAAGAATATTGTAGTATAATAAAGATATCCGTCCCTTTAGAATTGATGTAGAATGATGAATAACTTTGGGGAAACCAACACAGCCTCAAAAAATTGCAACAAAAGTCGATAAAAGTTGTAGAACATAAACTTTAGAATGAAAACAGATGAATGTAAAGGAATAATATCTCTCTTGTAATTTGAACTACTTACTTGAACCTCTATTTATAGATGAAAGAGAAAAACTACTTTCCTTTATCTAAACCTTTATGATCTTTATGACCATTTGGATTTCCATATTTTTATCCATCAACTAAACTTTAAATAATTTTCAATATTTCTCATCTGATGTGAGAAAACTAAAACAATGTGAAGTAAAATAATATAAAATAGATAAAAATACATAAAATAAATAAATCAAATTTCACATAAGATACTTCACTAAAATCACATAAGATACAAATTTTTAAGATAAAAACATTTTTGTAAGATACAAATTCATAAGATATATATATTTCATATAATACAAAAAATCATATGATATAGATTTCTCATAAGGTTGAAAATCTCATAAGGTTTAGGTCCCAAGGTTAAAATACTAAGGTTAAAGAATCTCTTTTTTATGGTTGAGACAAACCTTCTCAAGGTTGAGACAAACCTTCTTAAAGTTTATACATTGTGAACATAAGGTTCAAGATCATCATAAGTTACAATTCATCAGTTTTAAAGATTAACTTTTCCATTTTTACACTTTAGAAGAGTAAGCATACAATTTGAAAAAGTAAAACAATAGTTTATAAGAGTAAATACATACTTTGGAAAAGTAAAAAAAATACCTTTTAACAGTAATATATAATTTCATAAGAGAAAATAACTTTTCAAAAAATACATAAATACAAAATTCTTAAGAGTAACATGCAGTTTAGAAAAGTAACTTCGAAAGTGTAAAAAAATATTTTAGAAAAGGAAAATACTTTTACAAATGTCTATTATAAAGATATAATTAGTTTGTCAAAAAAATTGAACACTTAAAAATTATTATCCTCAAATACTTAAAGAATAATTAATTCTATGAGAAATTATAATTATCCAATATTTATATGAATATTTATTATACACATGTAAGGTATTTTTAATATTCAAAACATGAAACAAAATAATTAATAAAACTCCAACACTAACAACATCCTCATCAATCAAACATATAAATAACAATATCCCCCTTTTTAAAAATCATAAAACCAAACAATAATTCAAAAAAACTCTCCCAAATTTTTAAATTTATCAAAATGTTTAAAAATTATCATTTTATTAAAAAACTCTCCCCTTTATTTTATTTTAAAAAATCATAACATTCTAAAATAAGCAATAAAAATTGAAATAAAAATCACGATTAAACAAAAAAATTAGAACACCCCCTTAATAAATAAATAAAAATATAAATACAGTAAACATAAGTATACCAGAGAAATTAAATTACAAATTTGGTATAAAAAAACAATAAACATGTATTTTTCTTCAATACATAGTTACCATTTTCCTTCTTCCAGACTCATTACTTGAATCATATTATTCTATAAAACTCCATCCATCCATTATTTCTCACTTTTCCTTCTTCCTATAGTTCTTACCCATCCTTATATGATTTAGTTTTGTGTAGTTTGACTTAACATATCCTTATTTATTTTCACTCAAAACATGTTAGTTATAAAACATCATGATATTTACAAGTATTACCTTTTCTTTTGAATTTTGTTCACTTATATATTCCATCCTAACTTGGAATTTTTTATATTCTTTATGATTCCTTGTATGAATTTTTAAATTTACCTCAAATCATACCTTTTTCAGAACTAAATGAATCTGAATTTTCACTTGAAGAATCCTAAAAAAATTGTTTAAATGATTTAAAAGAAACTCCATTTTTTTTATCATTAGCTTCACAATAATTATTATTCAACTAATGTTAATATTTAAATGAAGATACTATCATATCATCCCAAGTATAATCAATAAAATCTTTACTTTATTCAATCTCCACCTTCTTGGAGTGCTACTTTTTAGGTATGGTTGGAAGTATTCTTTTGATAAATGCTTTATTCTTTATGGTATCTCTATGTGTATTCATGTTGTTCACAATTTTACTAAATCTATTGTAAATATCACTAATAAATTCATGATAAAACATTATAAATACTTGAAAATCAACATTTAAAATTCCCATATTCATTCTCTACAATTTTTCAATTTCTTGATGAGTAACTTTTAAATTCCTCTAAATGTTTGCATCAGTTATACAAGAGGAAACATGACAATAAATATTTATACTTAAAAACAAAAAAAATACATATCTTTTTTTTAAATATATTTAGTAGCATCATTATCAGTTAAATTATCTTGTTCAAATTTAATAAATTTATATGGTATGACCATAATAGTCCAATACTCAATCCCTATATTCTTAAAAACTACCTCCATTTTATCTTTCCAATATTCATATTCAATACCATTGAAATGGTGAGGTCTAAGAGGATTCAAATAATCAATTTTACAACTTTACATAACTGAAAGGAATATTTTCTTAGTCTTGTTATGGACTTGAATAAATATATTAGCACAAATTATAAATTTTTCACTAAAAATAAAGTAAATAAATAAAAACCTATCTTTTCAAGGTCAAGATTTGATACTCATTGTTTGATCACATGCTAGTATAAAAATAGATAATACGGGGAGGGTGAATGGTATTCCCTTAAAAATAATCAAATTGTAAATTATATTTTAAAATTTTGTGGAAAAAAATAAAAATATTCAGTCATAAAATGTAAGTCTATTGTGTGAGTGAAGAGTGAGAGCAGATTAATTAAAGAGATAACATAAGGATTTTTATAGTTGTTCAAATCAATGTGATCCTATATATAATCTTAAAAAACTCTATAACTTAGAAAGAGTTGTGAAACACACTAAAATAAAGTTCTTTACAATGGTATATACTGAAATTAATCTTTTTTTATGATTTCATATTTAACTTATTTTATTATACATGACTGACTAGAATTATTCCTTTTTCCAGGTTCAAGAATAACATGTTTGTTCCTAATTTTTGATCAGGCTAGCATAACCAAGATGTTTCTTTTTTAGTGGAGGCATACCCATGTGTGAGTTTTTTTATAACTCAATAAAAACATGACATAACATAATGATACAACATAATAAATAATAAAATCAATTAAAACTAGATAATGAATTTTACAAAATAATGTTGGAGTTGAAAATAGATCGTTTTCCCTTTAGAATTAATGTAAAATGATGAATTAATTTGAGGAAACCATCACAAACTCAAAAAATTTAACTAATAGTGGATGAAAATTTTAGAAAAGTAACCTTAATAGTACTTTAGAGGAATGTAAGTTATCATCTCTCTCCTATACTTTGAACTACTTACTCTAACCTCTATTTATAGATGAATGAGAAATGGTTACTTTGATTCATGTAAATCTCTGTGATCTTCATGGGCACATGGGTTTCCATCTTTTTATTTATCCATTTAACATTAAACTAGTTTCTATATTTACCAAATAGCATGGGAAAACTAAAATAGTGCGAAGTAAAATAATTTAGAATAGATAAAAATTAAATAAAACAAATAAATCCAGTTTTATATAAGTTACTTTAATGAATTTATGTAAGATACATCTTCATAATATAAAAATATTTTCATAAGATAAATTTCATAATATTCATATATTTCGTATGATATAGAAAACTATAAGACATAAAAATCTCATTAGGTATAAAATCTCATATTGTTCAGTTTGCAAGGTTAAAAATGTGAGGATAAATCATCTTTTTATAATGTTTAAATACACCTTCATAAGGTTCATACATGGTGCGTGTAAGGTTTAATATCATCATAAGGTATTCGTCATCATTTTTTGAAGAGTAAATTTATTTTCCATTTTTACACTTCGAAAGAGTAAGAATAAAATTCAAAAAATTAAAACAATAGTTTGTAAGAGTAAATAAATACTTTGTAAAAGTGAACCAATACATTATAAAAGTACTATATAAGTTTTTATGAGTAAATTACTTTGAAAAAAACATATAAATACATAATTCGTATGAGTAACATGAAGTTTAACAAAGTTGCTGTGGAATATTAAAAATTTCAACCACTCTGAAAGAGTAAAATATAATTTTGAAAAATTAAAAGGATTTACCAAAAATCCATTTCAAAGATATAGTTAGTTTGTCAAAATTAATAAAAACACTTCAAACATTATAATATTAAAATAATAAAAGAATAATTAATATTATGAGGAATTATAATTATGTATTATTGATATTAAGATTTATTATACACATGTGATTTATTTGTAATATTCAAAACATGAAAAAAATTATCAATCAAACTCCAACATTAATAAATCTTCTCATCAATAAAACATAGAAATAACAATCTCCCCATTTTTGAAAATTGCCTACCTAAATAGCCTGAAGGCCTTCATTTTTTATTCATTTTTGATAATCTTCCTTTTAAGGGTTGAAGGGGAGCCCGTACATAGCCCGTATGCTTCATGACATTACAGGAACCGATGGTATTAAAGGAATTTATCCCAGAAAATGACTACTTGAAACTGCTCCTCCTCAGCATTTGCATCATGATCAGCATTCCACCTTTGCATGACTGGTTGGATAGCTGTCTTATGCAGGGATGAACAGGCCTGGTACCAATGGAAAATCCATACCCTCTCATTGTTCTAAGTCTGATTATCTATACTTTGGTGAATGCGCCTGATTTGAATCCTCATCTAGGGCCTTGTTCCTTTTAAGTTATTCTGGTACATCTGCAATTTATGTGGCCCAAAGGCCTTGAGGTGGCCCAAAGGACTTGAGGTGGCCTAAAATCCTTACTATCTCGAAGGACTTGGGTGGCCCGAAGGCCTTGAAGGACCCTAAGGACCAAACCAGTGGCCCGAAGACCCAAGGTGAATAGTTCTGGTTGCTACAGTAGCGAACAGTACCTGCAACAGGAATTGCTGCAGTAATGATATAGTAACTTGAAATAAAAATAAGATTAAAAATCAAGATTAAATAAAAAATTTAGAACCCCTCCCTAATAAATGAATAAAAACATAAATATAGTAAACACAAGTATACTAGAGATATCATCTTATAAATTCAGTATAAAAAACATTAACATTTTAAATCCATTTCTATAAACATATATATTAGATTAGTTAACTGTTAATAAATACATAAAAGTTTCAACATTTAAAACTAAATCTCAATCATAAAATATCAAGAAAAAGAATATTTCAAAACTTATATAACCCATGTCAATAATAAGTAAATAAAAAATAGATTAAAATAACTAATAAATTGAGAATTTGAAAACTAAACAGATTAAACTATTAAATAATTTTTTAAACTAAAATGGTTATATGTTTAACAGTTAAAATAAGGAATAACTCCACCTAAATTCATGATTTCTATATAAATATTCTAACTATTAAGTATAAAAAATAAACTTTCTTAAAATTGAAAATTAAAAAAAAAACAGCATGTATAAAAAGATTTAACCACTGCAAACAGATCAAGTGTAAGTAGAAATAAAAACATTATTTTAGTGAAACCAACAACTCCCCTTGAACCAAATATTCATTTTTTTTATTTTTTAAAACAAATACAACTATGAATACATTTCTCACAACTGATGCTGTGTATTAAAAAAATAGATCTATTATAAGGATATAAGAAAACAATTTAAATGATATTCAATAAATTAGAAAAATATTTTCATTGAATTAGAATGAATAACATTTAAAGCACAAAACAATAATCCTAATTTTGAAAAAAATAGAGTACATGATCACTATAAAAAATAAAAACTTATATATTTAAGATCATTCCACCATATCATATAATAAAAACAATGACTATTATGCATGCTGGATAAATAAAAACATACTTACTTGGGCATGAAGACCAACTTAGGTCCAATGGGTTTCAATAAATATCCTTCAAAAAAATATTTTTCACAATGATTAATCATTTTAACATTAAAAAACATTTAGATAGAAAATTATTTTTATGATCAAGATATTAAACATATTATAATGAGAAAATTGATATACAATGACCAAATTCCCCACACTTAAAACAAGTAATATATGAAATGCCAACAATTTTTTCCTTTTATAAATTTATTCTTGTAAATCTGAGGTATACACTCAAACAAACCAATAAAGTTATAATTTTTCTTAATTATAGTCATCTTTTTGTAATCTCATAAATTCACCTAGAATTTGACTCCCAAAATTGAACTTAGGTAAGTCTTCATTAGAACTTAAAACCTAAACATTAAGTTTTATATTTTCCTTTTTGAAAACCTCTAAGTTATCATAGATTTTGTTTTTAGCACATGAAGCAAAAAACATTCAAGCTATCATTCACTTTTTCTAACTTAGAGATATTTTCTTTCACCACCTTGAGTTTTTCTTTTTCATCATCAAACTCAGAATTTGTATCGTTTAGATTTTTGTTTTCTAGAAGGAGATTATTATTTTTATAACTTTATCATGATCTATAATTGTTTATATTTTTTATAATGTTTTTATATTTCCTCATGATATTTATCCCCATATGACTCTAGTTGAGACACATGAACTCATGATCCTTATCTTCCCTCAATATCTCAAGGAATAAATTATTAGAGAAATAGATTGGGAATCCATTTTAGGATAACCACATATATTGGTTTACCTACACAATTATATCCCACCAATGATTTGTAGATCCTTAAAGTAGACACAAGGTGAGCTTCATGCTTAGCTCATGGGGTGTCTCATCATTCTCAAAGATATCATAGAGGTAAACATCCTAGAATGTAGTTGCTTACGGTCTACCCTCACATGTGAAGTGGGGTTGGAGATGTATCTGAAACTTCCATGTCAACAAAAACATAAAAGGCCCATCCCACAAATCCTCACTATCTATAGATTACAAAACACGTGGAAGACTCTCAGAGATACCCATCTATAGTTGGTAGTGGAATAATAAGGCTTTTTTCTCAACTTCTAGGGGACAAGATACTCATTCGAGTCCTCTTGACACTCCACCATTGGACATCATGATGGAAGCTCACTACAATGCCAACAACATGACTCAAATCAAATTCTATCACAATACTCAAAATCGTTACTTAGGATAATTTGTGATTGAAATAGTGTTCAAATACACTATGCATGTTCCCAATAGCTTATGGTTATTTATAAATTGGAAACTATCACTCTAGAATTATTTACCTACTCTCAAGGGTTAATAATAAACATTGGATCCAAATAACTAGCCATTAGATAATAATAATTTCACAAGGATCACAAGGATGGTCATGTAAAATTCAACTATCAAATTACATATTAAAATTATGTATAAGTTATTATAGAAACATTAAATAACCTAACCCCATAAAAAATATGTATTCTAATCCATGAGTAATAACATGAATGTCATGTGAACATTATGTGTGGAAAATATTTCATGAGAAAACACTCTCTTTCCACCCATGATAATATTATAACTATAAACCATAAACCATACCTTATAACCTTGGTAATCATGATGTTGTAACACTTGAAAACCAAAAACAACATTCTCATCTCAGGTATATAGGATCTTCCATATGAATTGGTCAGTTACTCTCTGACACAAGGTCAATTCCATATCCCAAAAAAATGAACCAAAAAAAAAATGAACCAAGGAATCCTACCATGCGTAAATAACATGATAAAAAAATAAACCAAGGATCTGATACAACTTCATGGAATCCTCATCCTAGTTCACCACCAAATAGAAAAAATCATATAATTACATACCACATGTGGGCCTCCCTATATGTTAGAGTCTAACAACTAGTGGTGAGGTCTTGATAATGTGACATAGGAAAAATATAACCTCTAGATCAGATAATCATAAATAATAATTGAACAAATATCAATAAACATTTATCACTTAAAAACAGTTTCATCATGATAGAAAATGAAACTGAGTTAATATTATAGGTTAATAATATATCACATACTACACTAAAAATGAACTATTATAATGCCAAAAAATTCATAAAAATAGACATGATCTCACTTGGGCAGATCATATATAACACAATCCCAAAATAAAATAAATATATGAGGTTACCACAAGACCAAATAATTTTCCTCACCCATTACTACCTCTATTTCTCCAAACCTATATCTCGATCTCATCCATATTCAATAGTTCCCTTTCACTTACCCATGTCTCAATCCATGAAATCTTCGCGGGTATTAGGACACCTAAATATGATGCGATTATAACTCAAAATCCACAACTAATGGTGTATCTATCAAAATTTAGTCTATATAAGTGCATGTTAATATGAGATGGTAATAATAATAATAAAATGTCAATAATAAATACCTATATTATCCTCAAAACCTATCATGACACTCAAAATTGGTCATACCTTCTTTGTCCAGTGTCAGTGTTAAGTCTAAATGTATCACATAGAAATAACATATGGTCAGTTATACATAAATCTATAACATCATCTTATATTCCCATGAATTATAGTTGGTGGTACACCCAACCATGGAACCATCTAGGGAATGGTTAGAAGTACTCCCAACTCACTCCACTGAAGCATCCCTAGTTGGAAGTACACCCAACTCATATCCCAAATATATCTGTGGTTGACATTAAAACCAACCAATGTCAGAAGTATATCCACAGTTGGGATAACTCTCAATCCACATCACATTAATAACCAAGGTTTACATGACACCCAACCACTTTTCGTGCAACACACCAAGTGAGAATAACACACAACACCTTATCACATATTTACTTGGGTGTTCATTACACCCAACCACAAGATAAACATAACCCTTGGGTAAGAATTGTACGTAATTACATATAAAATACATACCTTTTCTTTCATTACACCCAACCACTTCTTAAATATATAAATTTTCTGGTATTACACCCAACCGGAAACCAAGAAATCCCCATATTGGCATTTTATCCATCCTTGTATCAATATCATAAAATTTTTATGTACTAAAAGTAATTAATCATATAAAGTAAATAAATTCATAAAATATAATAATAATAATAATAATATTCCAATAAATATGCATATAAAACTAGGGTTAACATGGGTTGGAAACTCACCCAACACCAGTATACACTTTTTATTAGGTTGGTTAATCACACACAACCATACTCCCAATTTCCATTTTCATTCAAGGATACCAGTATATCTGCTTTATTTTAATTTTTTTTTCACCAATAAATAATCATAGGGATCATATCAAGGACCACAAGGTTATAACATAGTTGTGGAAACCCTTCATGAGTTCCCTCATTTCATTTCCATGCCACTTCAAACGAAGGTTTTTTCATTGGTGACCACCATGTCAAATACAACCCAATTGAAAAAATGAATGGGATTAATCAAAATAAATTCATTTATTAGTTCCCAAGAATCCCCATATGCTTCCATTCCTAAGATTTTTCTCATGATCAATGGATTTATTATATCACCATATAGTTTCCACACATATAAACCATAGGGAAATGATAAGTACCATCTACCTTAACACATTAATAGGATATTCATTTATAATCATTAGATGAATATTATACAATTTATATTTTACTAAAAAATTTAGAAAACTCTTACATTAGAAAATAGATGATAGAGAATGTTGAAATAGAATAATAATTAGAGAAAAAACAAAAGATGAGTGATGATCTGAGATCAAACAATGAAGAAATCACTTAGATAGAGAACAATGCACTAAATAAAGAGGGATATAGGGTTCAACCTACTTGGAAAATAAAGGATACTAATTTAATTTGATCTATAAATTAATCTTATTTAATTATAATTATAATTAAAATAAGCTTTCTAGGAGGTGTGTTAAATCATAACCAGATAGGAAAAAACACAATGTACCTGCTATGATAACAATTTGGTATCGTTCCTTAGGTCATTAAACAAAACCCTACTATAGGGAAGAATAAAAAACTTGACTACCATATCCTAGGTTTTTTTATGGTGTGATCCTTTCTACCATAGTTAAACACTCAATTAGTTAGAGATTCATGGCATAAATACCATCACTATAGCATGAAAAATACCCCTTTAAGAACTCCTTCGTGGTGAAATGCATAGGGTTTGGAATTAATAGCCCCATATTGTATATTAATAGCACAAAACCAAGTCTAAATACCCAAAAATATCCCTCAATCCCCCCAAAACACCTATAAAATCCAAAATCCATTAAAACACATGAGTTTTGGAAATAATTTTCAATATATTCACACCTCAAAAAATTATGGTTTCTTATAAATGATATAGTAATCACATTATAGAGGTGGAGGTGAATAAATAACCCTTGTATAAGGTTTTGTGGATACCCCACTCCTCATGAGGTATTTTCTAGGGAGAAAACTGAAGAAAAAATCATAAGGGAGGCTCTTCCCAAGGAATACAATAGTGCGATAGTTAGTTAATGGGGTTTTAAAAATGGTATAAAATATAGTACCCAATCCATGTTCTAGTGAGAATAATTGTCCCTACAGAGGTGGATATAGAATTCCTATATAAAAGGTGGTGGTGAACGATGCACAACTTTATATGGTAGTGCATATACCTTACCCACCACAATGCCTTTTTTTGAGGATAAATCCTTAAGAAAAAAAATCATATGGAGTTTCCTCACTAAAGAGGAAAATATTGTGATCATTTGTGGTTTGGGTTTTTATGACAGGATATCACTGGAGTTTTCAAGATAAAAACACATCATGAAATATATAAAAATAATAAATATAATTTTCATATATTATTTTCAAAATATTCAAATGGGTACAAAAACATAGATAAAATGTTTTCGAGGCTATAGATATTTATAATAAATGCTTTGATCTAAAGACCATGTCATTGTAAGGGAGGCTAGGATATGGTTTTCAA
Source organism: Viscum album (assembly GCA_963277665.1). Classification (NCBI taxonomy): domain Eukaryota; kingdom Viridiplantae; phylum Streptophyta; class Magnoliopsida; order Santalales; family Viscaceae; genus Viscum; species Viscum album. Next base: position 194,841,676 of record OY728126.1, read on the forward strand.
GATATATTCACTATTTCTATATTTTAAGATATTTTACAATAAAATACTTCATGGTATTTTTTTGGGAGATTTTAATTAACCACTTTTGATAGATTTAATGAATCATTTATGAGTGACACATGGTGATTTCTCTTAGATATAATTAGATAATATTTTAAAATAATACACATTAATGGTAGAGAATCTATTTAATAAGTTTGATAATATGGGAACATTGACATCATGGAAATAAAAGATAAGATAACTGATTAACATTTAATGGACATAATATTTAAATTATATATTAAGATGATAATAGAAGGTTATAGAGAATAATTGGCATGGGATGTATGTTTCATTATAGAGAGAGATAAAATATCTATATATATATAATCCTTTATATTTGAAATATAGTCCTAAAATATTTGACTACATATTATTAGGAATAGAAAAAAGGATTATTTTAAGGAAAAAGGGATATATTAATAAGAAAATTTTGACCATTAATAGACATGTTATTGAGGTAATTTATACATTATGATAGTGATAACACATAATGAGATGATTGGGTGAAAAAATATCCCTTTATGTTTAGATTCAATATTGATCACATTCTACATATGATCAATTGGTAGGATAAGAAAAAGGTTAGGGTGAATGGAATTATATTTATTGATCTATCTTATAAAGAGAGACACCCATCATCCACTTATAAACATTGGAATAATCAGTGAAGTGATAGAGGGAGAATATATAGTTTATCATAGAAATTTTCTTTAAAAATAAATTAACATAATCTTGATCATTGATTTATGGAGATAAACCTTTAATAATAAACATGTGGATGAAATTGGAATGAATATACTATCAGGGAGTTTCTCATTCATATCATATGAAGTAAGAAGGAATCTAGTGGACAAAAACAAAGAACCAAATATGTATTTATAGTTATTTGAGTTTTCTCATAGAAATTATTTTAGAGGCATGTGTTTTTGTGTTATGAGTATGCTGAATTAAAGTAGTGAATGAAGAGAGGTGGTAAATAAGTGACCCTTAAGGGGAGTGTGTCATACCTAAACCATTATAAGGGGTTAACCATGAATACCCTTTCCAAGAACATTGTATGTCACATCCGTGATTTCATTATGAGGTATTTTTATGGTTTATTTTGGTCTAATCTTGGTTCCTTATATTTCCCAAGGATTTTTCTGAAAATTTTGAGTTTTTAAACTTGGATGTAGGTGGCACAAAATTAGAGAATGGTTAATAGAGACCAGGCGATAGTACAAGAGAGATTGTGTATAGAGACCCTAGACTTTTACATATAACATTACATGATTTTAATTATAATTATACATTATAAAACAAGCCAAGGATTGTGAAGTTTAGTGTCCTTGAAGACTAGGTACATAAAATTGAAAACATGGGACTGAAAAAAAACAGCTCTTTATTTAATCTTCATAAAGAGCTCCTAACTTCATTTGATCCCTTACATCTGAAAAGAGTACCCTATGTATCACATGAATTAAGGGATGATATAAAATCCCAGTAAGGGTAAAATCATAGTAATAAAACTTTAACACATGAGTTAGAAGGAATGCCATAATGAAAATAAAAGGCATGGAACACATGAAATCGTAACACATAAACATGGGATCATATAAACATGAATTCATAGTAATTTGGTAGAAACATAAATCACAACTTTAGCATGAGTTAAGGCTTATTGCACATACAGGAGCACAAGTCAAGGTTAACCACCAAGACCATTGCACATGGTAGCACGAGTCAAGGCTAACCGCCAAGACAGTTGCATATAACGTCTCATGAGACTAAAAATATCCCAATTCATTAGAGAACTATCTGGGTGCATCCATATTAACATGTTCATGAATATTATTTCCACATATAAAATCATACATAAACAATCATAAACATAAGGGAACCCATGGAAAGAAATGGGTATCATAATCGTATCATAAAGCATAATGAATAGGCGTATCATAAAAGTGTCCATGAAAGAAATGAATTAGAAAATACATGGACATTAATAAGTTAAAATAGGAATATATCATGGTAATTTATTTCAAACATAAGTGACAACATTTAAGAATTGTATTTAAGAAATTTTATCATTAAAACATTTTAGTGGGGTTTTAAGGAAAATAGTAAAGAGCTTTTAAAATAGAAAAGGGAATGATATTTTAGATAAAAATAGAAGTGAACCAAGAATGTTTTCATAATAAAAAGACCATTTTTATTAAAACAATGTTTTATTAAAAACATATAATATAGTGTACATGATGATGGGTAGGAATTCAGAAAGTTCCCTTAAAATGAGTTTGCTTATCGAAAGGTATCGAGGAGGGAATAATCTAAAAACATATATATACCAAAAAGATAATGAGGGGTGGATCTTGAAACATGATTTTGGAGAATATAAATAGTATGTATAAGTTGTACATGAAAAGAAAAGACAACTTCATTTAGATAAAAATAAAGATAAAGCAACCCGAAGGAATGTAGGAGGTTCGGGTAGAATCCCTTACGAAATATCGGCATGGTACCAAGTGTAATTATGAGGGATTAATGAGAAATAAAAGGGTTTATATTATTTTATACATAATTAGGGAAGTGTGGGGGAGGTGATAAATCATACCCCATCCTTATTAACTACACACAAAAGGACGTAACATAGAGGAGATTCTTGAATAAATGTGAGAAAGAGAGGATCCCTTACCTGAAGTCCGATGGAGTTCTCCACTTGATATTAATGACCTGAATAATCAAATTAGGTTAATTAATTAAAAATTATAGAACCTATTATATATGAAATATATTTAGTATAACATTTTTAAGTTCATTCATGAACTTTTTGAAGGGTTAAGTGGTTCAATTTCATTGTTCGGTTCCGTTTGTTTTCATGATTTTTACGATCAGTTTACTTATTTTCATGAACATAGAATCATGTAAAATGGGGATGGTTATCCAAAATTGGAGTTATATTTTATTATTTAACATACTTAAGTCAAAATTGTTGCAAATTTAATTTGGTTACATGGACTGAAGTTGAATCATTATATAAAACTTCAGTGACAACCTTTTGGGTTTATTGGTGGTTTTTGATCATTACGAACTCATTTTACATTATAATTTAATATCATGTTTACAAAAATATTATATAACCTTACATAGGATATATTACATAATAATATGGTTGAATCATAACAAAAATGGTTTCATGACTAGAATTGAATATGGTAAAATAAATTGAATACCCATCTTCCTTGAATGTGGTAAATTAACACATCTTGAATGGTGTCTTTACTACTAGTATAAAAGAAGAGTAAAAGAGAGATAATAATAAATTATTCCATTATCATAAAAAAATTCCATTACATTTAAGTTAATGTATTTTTCATATCATTTTTATGAAGAGAGGTAAGGATATAAAATAAAACAAATGAACTTGAAAAGAAAGTAAAAGGATTGAAGAGAAGAATTTACCTCTTGAATCAATCTTCCTTGAGAGCCTCTTAAGAGATTATTTGGTCTTTTTAATAGAATAATGGATGTTGAATGTGCGGTAGGATCTTGGGGAGATATTTGAGCAGGATTTAGGCAAGGAAAAAGGCTTGAGAGGAGTGAAGAGAAGAGGTAAGGAGGGGCGGTATTTATAGTGGAGGAGAGGAGGGTTTTCACAATATTTAATTCCTTAGTTTATTAATTTCCCTCAAGACCAGAAATAATGATGAATACATGAAAAAAATAGTAATAATTTCATGTTATTTCAAACCAATTGGTCTTAAATCAGCATAACATCATCCATGACTCCATAAATCATGTATTTAGCTTAATTATCAAATTATTGTATTTTACTATTCATAAAAACTATAGTATTTTATAAAAATACCAAAAAATAAACCTAACCATTTTTCAATGTGTAAAATCAAAAAATGAACTCCATTTTTCAAATATAATTTTCTAAATATTATTAATTTAATTTTTAATTAAAATCATAATTTACTTGAAAAATACAGATTTTAAAACTAGAACTGATTTTATAATGTTTTCAAAAAATTACATGAGGTCTTATAAAAGTATCTTAAAACCAGAAAACATAAAATTTTTAATTTATGAACACCATTTAAAAAAATAATTTTTATTTTAAATTTATTTAATTAATTTTAATTAATTATTTATGACTTACAAAAATACCAATACTTTTACTATGATCATATTATCACTTACAAGATGCCTAAATTATATTTATACATTCAAGGGTGAGGTTACCATTATTTTGGACAATTTAATTTTTATAAGGGTCATATTAATATTCATAAGGGTAGGTTACTATTTATTAGGGTAGGTTACTATTTACCAAAAAAATTAAGTTTGTTCCATCGGACTCCGAATAGCTTACTGATCACAATCGTATATGTCACATTTTTGAAATTAAAATCACAGAAGTGAAAACATTATATTTAAAGGTTACATAGTACTTAGTATTTCATTGTATTGTGATTTCATGTGATTATATGAAATAATTATAAAAAGAGAATTTACATTGATAAAACATTTGGTTGTTACATTGTGCGCCCTGGACAATGGCACCGTTCAAACTGCATGGCCTGCCTCACGAGCATGCGTCTTCTCCCATAAAACCATGAGGCCTATTTACTCTTGGAAAGAGATAGATTCATAGTTTTTTTATAGTTTGGAAAACCATGTGACCTATATAGTTCATTAAAAATTTGGAAATTACCTTTTTCTATATTTAAATTTAAACCCAATTCCACCCCTTTCTCCATCATTCAGGATTTCACCTCTAGGAACCACCTCCTCTACTCTTAGATCCCCTAGACCCTCAAATATTGGGTTTTTTTTGTGTGAATCTTCAATAAATCGTCAATTAAGTCCTTCTATTCTTGATTTCTTCCCTCTTCTAGGGTTCTTCTTTCTTCTTTATTGGGTTCTTCTCTCTCTAGCGGGTTGGTTTCCCTAAAATGGGTTGATCCATGGTTCATTTGTTTTAATATTGATGTTTATGGTTTGATTTTTCCTTTATAGGTTCAACTTTATGGGAGGTTGTAATTTTATACCAGATTCTGGAAGTTTCCAATATTGAGGGAGGTGGTTCCATGCTTTAGCATTATTTGATGATTTTGGTACACTTTCTTTGTTTTTTTAATTTGTTCCTTAGATTATGTTTATGGTGTAAAATATGTTTTCAAATGGTTTTAAGGTGTGAATGGTTTGAAAGATGACTTTTCAAATGGAATTGGTTGGATTTCTTGTATTTATTCCTTGTTATGCCTTGTAATGTGTTCTATAAAATATGTAAGTGGTAAAAAACATGTTTTCAAATGGATTTGGTGTGTGTATGGATTTTAAAGAGGTATTTATTATAAAAACTGGTGCTTTTAATGTTTATTCATATTACCTATTTTGTGTATATGAAAGTGGTGATCTATGTGACATGTGGAATGAAATCGAGCACAAAAAGAATCATAGGTATCTATGTGGGCAGACTATTAATAGTATACTAGTTAGATCAGTGGGGCTGATTACCAGTTTCTTCTAGCAAGATTGATGCTACAACACTAACTAAACTATGATAATGGTGGGAGACCACTAGAAATTTGGATAGATTCCTCTCTAGTGTCTCATGCATGAGGACGTTGTGGGTTATGGTTTCTATACAATGTTTCATAGAGATATGAGGTTATTAAAGTCCCCTAGTGATAGTTCCTTTAGGGATTTCCCATGGTTATCTTGTGATTTGGTTCTTACCATCAGCGTATAGTGGACCTTGCTTTCACTCTAGTTTCTAAGAATACTTTTATTGAAAATGATTTCCTTAAAATGTTTCTAAATTATTTCTTAAAACTTTCATGTTAATTTTTCTTATGATGTTATGTGATGGAATCCATTTTGGGTGGAAGCTTTTTAGGCATTGGCTCACACCCTATATACACCCTCATGTATATGTAGACATTATTGTGTTTGACCTAGGTAAAGTCAAGATGTATTGTGGTGCTGATGATTGATCTGGTTTCTAGTGTTCCTCTCTTGTAGGTGTTGGTGGTGGTGGCTTGAGGGTGTAGACCCTCTTGTTTCATAGAGGTTTTTGGGTTTGTTTCTAGTTGCTTCCCTCCCCTTTTTGGTATTTTGGTTTTTGGTTAAAGTTGAAATAACTTGAAACTGTTGTATCTCTTTTTTTATGGATATTGTTTTTGGTGTGATGATTTATTATTTATAATTGGTCATGTTTTTTATCATGGTTTAAATCATTCCCAAGAGTGTATTGTTGATACCCAAACACTAGTTTCTAGCTCATGGGTATTGGGAACACACTTCGGGCCATTCCATGGGTTGGGTTAGGTGTTGGGTTGAATGAAACCCAAACCGATTAATAAAAAAATGGTATTAGATGAATTTTCACCCTTTATTTAGGTTGTTTTATTTGGTAGAGTTTGGATAGACCAAATCAAGGAATGTTGGGCCTTGAGGTTTTGGTTGTGAGTGGGGTGTCTGGCCAACACACCTCATAACGGGCCTTGAGTTTCCATGGGATGTTGGGATTTGGTTTGACTTCTCCTCCATGTGAGACGTAGAGGCTAAAAAATGTGTATAGACACTGGGTGAGGATGAATTGGTTTGGATTTTTTGAAAAATTTTCAGAATGGTGTATTGATTTGTTTTCCTTGTGGTTGTTTCTTAATATATCAAGATGAATCCCTAGAGAATTCTTGAACAACCATAGGAAGAGGATAGAGAAAGTTCCCCCCTCACCAGTTGATCAGAGTTTAGTGGAAATTGTAGTTTGGTCTGTCCAAGGTTTGGGTCAGGGAGTGGTCTCTGGTCCTTCTTATGATGGGGAAGCCGAACCAATTCTTTGAAAGGAAAAAGATCAGGAGTTCTTCATGATCAAGCCTCATATCTTTAGGTTCAGCATGTATTCATAGGTGACATAGGAGTGGGTTGAGAAAATAGAAAGGATTTTTGGGTTTCTTGATACTTCTGAGGCAATATAGGTGAAATTTGCTTCATTTTTGTTAGAAGGACCCATTAGAAGGTGGTGGGACTCAATGGTTCAATCCAAGAAGCATGATTATATGGGTTGGAAGGACTTCAAGGTTGTATTTAAGAAACATTATTTCCTTGAGACCTTGTACTTTTCCAAGACTTGAGAGTTTCTGGATCTCTATCTGGGGGATCAGACCATGTTGGAGCATGCATACCATTTCACTAATTTAGTTTGTTTCACACTCAAGGTAGTTTCCAATGAGTAGTTGAAGGCTCAATAGTTTGAAATGGGGTTACATCTCAATATTTGATCCCAACTTTTCTTTTTTAAGATGATGACATATGATGATGTGTTTGATCATGCATTGATGGGGAAGATTGATCATAGTGGGATGTATGGTTTCTCTAGATCAGTGTCTATAGTGGGCTAGGGTAGTGGCAGTTCATTTGAGAAGAAGAGGAAGTGGGACGGGTAGGAGAATAAGGGGGGGTAGTAGTTAAGGATATTCTACCCGGTTGTCTTCATCTTTGTATTCAGATTCTAGATCAATCCTATGTCATCAATGTGGGAAGGCGGGTCACATGTGGTTGATGTACCCAACTCTGCCCAGAACTTTCCATCAATGTGGTAATATGGGGAATTTTCATTGTGTTTACAGAGTTATGCACCCATATCAGGATGGAGTAGGTTCTGTGGCCTCTAGAGGAATGTAAACCCAATCAGAGCCATCCAAGAAAGTGCATTCTCATCTTGGTGGGTGTGGTGGTGGGGATTGTTCTTATTCTGATCAGTGTCAGCTCAAGGTAGAGCCAAAATCCAGTTGTCATTCTCAGATTGAGGAATAGATGAGGCATCTTCATGCTCTAGATCAAGTACTAGAAAAATCTGATGTAGGACCTGCGACAGATTGAGGTTCCATTCTTATTTCATTTTATATAGTTATTTCTTTGTTTGATACATGTGCCTATGTTTCATTTATTTCTTCCCATCTCATGGATTTACTGAAATTGTCAACTAATCTTATACCATATGAGGTTGAGTTGGTGACATCACTTGGTAAGGAGTGAGAGAAGGGTTTCAGGTGTCCGTATTGTGAAATCACCATGTTAGGGGTCAAGGTAGAATGGAATTTTTTGGTTTTGGAAATGGACCTCTTTTACATGATCCTTGGTATGGATTGGTTGGTGCATTTTTAGGCGCACATCGATTATTATCAACTACGAGTGAGTTTTGTGGCACCTGATGGGATCACCTAGGGTTTTCAGGGTGAATGGGATCCTCGGTCAGGATGTGTTGGACCTCCACTTCCAGAATTAGAAAATATCATTTTTCAAATCACATTGCTCATGTTGTAGGATGATGGTAGTGTTCCTATGGGTGGTTTACATTATGTGGTGGATGAGTTCCCATAGTTATTTCTATATGACTTTTCAAGTTTTCATTCAGAGCGAGATGTGGAGTTCACCATTAATTTGGAACCAGGAACACAGGTGTTATGTATTCCCTCATACCATATTCCCCCACTAATTTGAGGGAATTAAAGATACATCTAGATGATTTGGAATCCAAAGGATTCATTCTCCCAAACATCTCACCTTGGGATGCCCCAGTTCTTTTTGTGAAAACACCGATGGATCTCTCCAATTTTGCATCGATTACCAGAAGAAAAATAAGGTAACAATCAAGAATAAATACCCTTTTCATCATATTGATGACCTTTTCAACCATATTAAGTTGGATATTTGGTTCTCCAAGATCTACTTGCACTCCTGGCATCACTGGGTCAGGGTTAGAGAGGCGGATGTTCCAAAAACAACCTTCTGAAGTAGGCATGACCATTTTTAATATTTTTTCATGCCATTTGGGTTGACAAATACTATAGTGACCTTTATGGTTCTCATGAATAGGTTGTTCCATCATTACATCAATTATTTTGTTTTGTAATTCATGGATGACATCCTAGTCTACTCCAGATCCATAGTAGAGCATGAGAAACACTTGAGGACCGTGTTGGGAAATCTTTAAGATCATAATCCCTATGATAATATTTACAAGTGAAACTTCTACATTAAGAAGGTGAAGTTCCTAGTTTATGTGATCATAGAGCGTGGGGTTTCAGTGGACCCAAATAAGATCAGTGCAGTGATGTCATGGGAGCATCCAAGGAACATTTTTGAGACCAAGATCTTTCTGGGCCTGTTAGGGTATTACAAGTGGTTTGTTTGGGATTTCTCTAGGTATTATTCACCCATGAAAGTGATTACCTAGAATGGGGTAAAGTTTTAATGTATCTCAAAATGTTAGGTTTCATTTTAGGAGCTTAAGAGGCGGTTGACTGCAACCCTTGTTTTGGTCTTAGCGGCATTTAGGAAGGGGTACATAGTCTACTGCAACACCTTAGTTATGGATCTTGGGTGTGTGTTGATGTAGGATGAACATGTGGTGGTGTGTGGATCTCTCCAGATCTGACCACAAGAAAATAATCACCCAACCCATTACTTGGAATTATAAGAGGTGATTCATTCCTTGAATACGTGCCATCATTATATTTTTTTGGGGGAAGTTTTTAGTCGATTCTGATAATAAGATATTAACCAACATTTTCTCCCAGATAGACCTAATTTTTTGGTAGCATCATTGGGTTTAGTACCTCTAAGGGTTCAATTTTGATATCTATTATACCTCGGGTAAAGGTAATGTGGTGGTAGATACATTGAGTAGAAAAGTGCCTGTAAAATATTTGAAAGAGTCCAGTGACGATTGGAATTTTATGGGAATTTTTTCTTAAATTAATTTTGAGATAGAGGAGCACATTAGAGGTGCATTCTTTTCTAGTGTTCAGCTATTACCCTCCCTCTTAAAGCTGATTTTTCAAGATAAGCTGAGTGACGAGTTGTGCCATCATTCTATGCAGTTCCTAAATGGTGGGTAGGTGCCTTGTGATTGGTAATTATCTTATAAGGGAGTTATATATTTAAGGGTCGCTTCATGGTTCCGTTGTCTTCACAAAATGTGGTAATGTAGGATTGATACCAGTCTTACTGGTTCATCCATCTCGAGAACACCAAGATGTTTTATGATGAACGTTTTCAGTTTTGGTGGCTAGGTATGCGACGAGATATAACTGATTTTGTGTCTCGAAGTTAACACTATGTGGTAATTGATCGTGTGTCTAGTTTTGTGATAGAGAACATAGTTTTTCGGTTTTTGGTTAGTGCACACCATGTACGGTAGATACACACCATGTAGTTTTACTTAGGTTGAAACCATGTGACTCTGGCCATGTGGAAGTACATGGAGAGGGGGGATAACTTGAGTACACGCCATGTGTCGGGCTGACACGCCATGTACCTTGTATGTTTACGCGCCTAGGCTGGAGGGAGTAAACACCTTTGTAAGATCTTGATAATACACACCGTGTGTGGTTTATACATGTCATGTATTTCTATTTTGGTACCCTTTTAGGGTCTTTTCCAGTTTTATCCCCTTTTATTAGTTTTGGGCCTGTGAGTAGTCCTTTCTAAGTAGTTTTTTTCATAGATCGTGATGGTGTAACCCATGGATCATTCTAAGGACTCCTAATGGGTTTCTTGGGGTAGGAAAAGGGGTGAGTTCTTATTTTAAGGTGTTGACTTGCCATGTGTTGATATCTGCGTTTTTGAGTTGTGAGTTTTTCTTACACCTGGGGACCCTTGTGTAAGGGTAGTTTAACTGTTTGGAGTTATTAATTGGAATGGATATGTGATCGATCATCCTTAGGATGTTTCTTTTATATTTGGATTAATTAAAAAGGGGAATTTGATCATATTAAATATGTTTTTGCATGACCTAGTGCTAGGAGTCGACGCTTATGCTTCATAAGTGGATATCCCATGGTAAGTAGCACCCTTAAATCCTATTGTCTTGTTTTCCATTGAGAGCTTTCTAAAGTTGGTGCCTCTCAGGTGTTATTTTCCCTGGTAGGATGTTTGGTTTTTAGAGAGAACTCTCTTGTTTGGATGAGTGATCCTTGTATCTTAACCCTTGATATGGGAATGTGCATTGAGGAATGATCGGTTTGGCAGGCTAGAAATGCCTCGAGCATGGTCATCTTCTTAGTAGGTAGTGTGAACCTCTCTTTCCATAAGTGATGGGTGACTTGCTATGTCTTCATCCATGTAAATGGTTATATTGATGATGTTCTTTTGATCCAGTTCTTGCGTGATCCATATGGTACTAGGATGCATAGGGTGGAAAACCTATGAATATTAACCATACTCTGTCATTTGTTCTTATAAGCTCGGGGTAGTATATGTTGACATATGTGGTACCTGTCAAGTGTTAAATGTTAAAAATGATCTGTCAAGTTTGGTTAAATCATTGATATTTGAGCTACTGTGTCTGTTCTCAGTTTTCTTTAGATTAGAGTGACCTGAACATTTTGGAACCAAGTTCATCCCACTACTTAGAAGGACTTTTATGGGGAATAGGTGTTTTGATATGCTGGTCAGTTTAATTTTGGCTTTCATGAAAATTGATTGACGTGGTGATCGTGGTTAGTGGAATGACACACATGAGTTTAAGTTAGTTTTTAACTAGTATGTTTGAGAGCGGCTAGTCCTCCTTCTTAATGTCTAGGGAACTCCCAGATAGGAAGAATCATGCCAGTTATGTTTAAAACGTGACCTTCCATGTAGAAGGATCACAATTACGGACCATTCAAAAATGGTTGATTCCACTTGAATGCCTTTGAGACTTATGAGTATTGTTTCATGTTGATGTTTGATTTAAAACATGATTTTGTTTCATTTTTTCTGTGTGTGAAGTCCTTGTGAGTCACCAATGATCATGAATGGACCTTTGTTGTTAATCTTGAACTATCATGGAAATTCCTTGGGATAAAGGTATTGTGGTTGATTAAATGATGATGCGTCGGTAAGATAAGCTGAGTTTCTTTCAGGATGTTTCCCAATAGTGGTTCAGATATCCTTTTCTAGTGATCCTTGAAATCCTATTTGTGTACTCTTTCTTAAGAGATGAGTATGTCCTCTATATTAAAATCATCCTAGATTCACTAAGAGAGCATCAGTTATACGACGCGCTACAATTGAAATCCATTGGGCTAGTTCGCGATCTTCTTCTGTGTTGTGAAATGGATGCATAGTTTTAAATGAGGATTGGTTAATCTTGAGTGATACTTGGGTGTCCGTGTAATAATGGCTTGAACAGACTCTGGATGCCTGCCACTTTCTTTGTTGTGACTGCCAGGTGGATGCCACTCTCGGTTCAGTGAGTGTTCTTATGTCGAATTTCGGCCTTGTACCAAATTCTCACTTGTAATGGGTAGTATGGACCACCTGGATGAGTTCCTTGAACTATGAGTTGATAAATATAAGGTTATCTTGGACTTATAGTTTGTCTCAGATGTGATTCTTTTAAAGGAGAAATGATTCCAGTTATATGAATATGTTTTGTTCTTTTTATCTTTATGGGTGCATGGTGCCTTAGGAGAAGTCGTTGTGTTTCTGTTACAATACGTCAGCCTCATAAGCCGGACATTTATAATATAAGTCATCTAGTGATGGTTTGAATTGTTATCCTTATTGTTATTCATGTTTGGTTCTATTGGACCAGTTTAAACACTCCTCCAGTTTAAGGTGGGTGTGGTGTAAAAGTACATAATGTATTTTGAGGAAAGATTGTGTGACCTCTTTTGATGAGGTCGATTGGGGTTTGACCGTTATTTACTATGAGGCTGCTGTTATGACCCCAGTTATGTTCAGGTTTTCCCAGTTAAAGGAAAATCACACTGGAAGCATTGCTAGAATGCTCATGGGTGTGATTGGTGGAGTTTTCTAATGGTGGATGTGTTGTGGTAACGACACCATTTATGTTGTTCTTAATAGACTCACAAAGGTTTCACTCTTCCTACCAATCAAGGAAAAATTTAGTGTTGATGAGCTGGAAGGTTGTACATTCATGATATTTTATAACTGCATGAGGTCCCATATTCTATCATTTCAAATAGGGAAACCCAATTTACTTCTCGTTTCTGGAAAGGGCTACAAAGGGCACTGGGTACACAGGTGCTTTTGATCACATCATAGCACCGCTAGATGTATAGCCAATCAGAGCGCACGATTCAGGTGCTGGAGGACATGCTTCAGACATGTATTCTAGATTTTGGGGGCTCTTGGGAGAGACACATACTCTTGGTTTATTTCTTCTATAAAAATATATTTTAGGCTACTTATCATATGGAGAAATATGAGGCTTTGTAAGGTAGGATATTCCGATCAAACCTGTGTTGGTTGGAGGTAGGAGAGGCAAATTTGTTGGGACCTCATCTTGTCTAAGAGACCACTGACCAGGTTTAGTTGATTTAGAAGTGGATGACTACTGCACAGTCTCATAATAAATCTTTTACGATAACCATATATGAACTCTGGGTTCGAGGTTAGGGATCGAGTTTTCATACACGTTTCACCAATGTTGGGACATGAAAGGATCAGGATGTAGGGTAAGATTTCATAGAGATACGTCAGACCGTTTGAGATACTGGAAGGGGTCAGGCCAGTTGCCTATCGGTTGAAATTACCTCAAAGGTACCGATCTATGCATGAAATATTCCAAGATTCTCAGTTGCGATGTCATTTTTTAGACCCTTCTCATGATTTTCAACCCGAGGAGGTTGAGTTCTAAGTAGATGCATCCTTTTTGGAGCATCCTTTTTGTATTGTGGCTCGTACCACAAAAATTATCCCTGACCGGTCTATCCCTTCACTACGGGTTCTGTGGAAGCAAGGTCGAGTACAGGGAGAGACCTGGGAGAGGGAGACCGATGTACGATTGAAGTGGACAGAGTTGTTCTCAGATATTTCTTCATCATCCTTGTAAGAGAAATTTAGGGACAAATTTATTTAAGGGGGGATGTTTCTAAGAACCTGATTCTTCTTTTTAGGTACAAACCATTATTTTTTAGTTTGTACTTAAGGAAAATAAATACAAGAGGTTAAATACTATCTCAACAGCTTACACAACTAGACTTGGAGGTTAAACACAGTGAATTCTTAGGTACACACTTTGTAATCAAGTCGGCAAGTCGGTGCATGATGTGTAAGGGAAGTCATCCATGAAATGAATAGTAAAAGAACTTACACAATGTGTAGTTCCTCTTACATGCCATGTATTTTATAATTTTTTTCTAAAATGGGTAGTATCCTCGTTTTTAGTCATTTTGGATAGAGGATGAACCGGGTTCACGGGACAATAATTCCGAAAGGGGTTTTGGTTCATGTTTGTCTATCCAAACCCCAATTCTTTCACCGTCATATGCATTAGAACCCAATTAGTAAGCTCTCGATTTCTATTGATCCATTCTTCCTGATTTTTTCTCTTGGACTAGTTATCGAAGGTTGAGAATTAATGCTTATTTTATATATCTTCCTAGTCTTAGGTCAAATTAAAGGCCAATGCTGGACAAGGAGAGTTGTAAAAGTATGAGATAGGTGGCCTTGCGCCTTTTCTGAATTTTCATGATGTTTATATATGCCGGAGTGTTGCACACCGATTTTTGGGGTGTCACTTGATTTACAATTTACTATTATTATTTCCTATTGGTGTTTAGGTAATCGAATAAGTGTTTTAATGTACGAATTAGGTTGTTTACCTTGATTAAGGGCCGCCCCATGAGTGTGTTTCCCTTGGAATGACCGTTTATGGATGTTTGTCTAAGGTTTCTTGTGAGACATGCCTTGTTTCCATTATTAGGTTGTCAAGTATGAATTAAATTTATAATGGAATTTTAATTGTGATAAATTCTGATTGATTTGATTAAGGTTTTAGGACTAGTGATTTCCCCTTTTTCCCCAGGTTATGCCTATACCTATTTAAGCATGTTTGGAATGTTTTTCTCTAATTGTGAACCTTCCCACATGAGTTAGGTTATTCTAAGGCCTTGTAATGGTTTATATTACCTAATAGGATTTCTATGTAATTTGTGCCCATGTGAGTGATTTATGATTAAACCCATGTGTTAGTTTAATTCCCATGTGTTTCTTTGTATATGAATTGTGTCCATGTGAGTTATTTATGTTAATCCATGTGATAGTTTAATTCACATGTGTTACTTGTTATATGATATGTTCCGACATGATTTAATATGTTAAATCCATGTAATAGTTTAATTTACATGTGTATGCTTGTATGAAATGATTAATAAGGGGTAATTAGTAATGGGCGATCCACAATCTTAGTTAAAATACAAGGTCGGGCTCATGTGACTAATTGCACCTTACATACCTTAGGTGAACCATTATCTCAGTTAAAAGACAATGGAAGAGATCAAGAGGTTAATTATGTAAAGGCCATGAGTAGGACACATATAGGGTGGTCGGGATCATTGAGTTTTACTTAAAATGTCAATAGAACCTAGGATCCATTAAGGGATACCAGGCTGGGATCTATTATAAAATGATTAAATGATGTTTATGTCACAAGTTGATGATTACTTTTATACAGGTGGTCGTCAGGCCTAGGATGGACCTTGAGAATTTTATATAATCCAATGGAATTGAATAATGAAATATAATGACTAATGACACATTTACCAAGACAAAGAACAATCTTGTAATCAGTCTTCACTTGTATTTGGTTACATTGTCTTTGGAGACACCTGATGTGATTACTTTTGAGTGCATGTAGGTTTACTACTTTTATTATTGTAAACTTCCTATTATATATAATCACTGAAATATTGGAAAAGACATTGGGTGGTTTCCTACTAGGATTTAGTCTCACACCCTATTTGTGTTATGCTTTTGGGCCCAAACAGATTATATGATTGCAGGTGTTGACTAGGGAAAGCGCCCTGCTATAGGTACTTGATGTTCTTCTTAGGAGTAGGAGAGAATAGGGTCAAGGTGAGGCTTGTGATGCTTCATAGCTTCCCTTGTATCCTTTGTGATTTTAGAACATATATTGTAGATTAATACAATGTAACTATTTGGATATTTTCTTAGAACATAACATGCTGCATCATCTTTTGTATGGAATGACATCTGATTTTCTATATTGTTAGTCTTCCACTGTTTACTTTTGTTGTATGGTATTACTGCTTCCTCTATATGTTTATTATTTTATTTATCTGTGTTACACTATTCCAATAAGGGCATCTTTTCCCCACTATCACACCCAGGCCCTCGTTGCTAGTCGGTAGCCTCTGACATTTAGGGAAATGGGCTTGAGTCTATGAGGCCAACTGGGTACGGGGCACCTTTGAGTGGCTTATGGATATGGGACATTACAAAAGTGTACCAAAGGCCCTCTAGGTACGAGGAACCTTTGAGTGGCTTTTGGATATGGGAAATTACAAAAGAGTACCAAAGGCTCTCTAGGTTACTATATACCTTAACCATTCCTACTTGTAAGTGGGATAAGGTCACTATGGATTTAATTATTGGATTACCTCATACACCTCAGGGAAGGAACGAGATTTGGGTAGTGATTGACCATATAACCAAATCATCCCATTTTATTCTAATTAAGGACTCAACCAAGGTGGATAAGTTAAGTTTCTTGTATATTCAGGAAATATTGAGTCTTCATGGTGCTTCATTGACAATTGTTTCAGATAGGGACACCCATTTTACCTCGTGATTTTGGGGAGGCCTTCCGAATGAAATGGGGTCATAGGTCATGTTAAGTATGACATACCATCCTATAATGGATGGTTAGATGGAGTTAGAGAATCAGATCTTGGAAGACATGAAATGGGCCTGTGTGTTAGTTTTCAGAGGCTCATGGGATTCCATTTGGGGATGGTTGAGCTTTTCTATAATAACATTTACCAATCCTCGATAAGAATGGAACCCTTTGAAGAACTTTATAGTCATCCATGTAGGTCACCACTGTATTGCAATTAGGTGGGTGAGACCTCATTGTTGGGACCAAATATCATGCAAGAGACATCTGAGAGGGTTTGTTTGATCAAAAATTAGTAGTTGATTGTGTGAAGATTCCACAAGTCTTATACTGACTGGATGTGCCAAAACTTTTATGGGTGATCAGTTGTTTTTGAAGGTGGATTCTCATTTGGGTCACTGTAATTTGGGTAAGAAAGATAAGCTAATGATGAGGTATGTCAAACCTTCTGAAATTACTGAGAGAGTTGGTATGGTGGAATACCAGTTATCTTTTCCATCTCAGTTTGTGTTGATTCAAGATTTGTTCCATGTTTCTCAGTTAAAGAATTATAATCTAGATGTATCTCATGTTTTTAATTAGAAAGAGTTGGAGTTGGAGCCTAATTTGTTTGTGTTTGAGCATCCGGTATGGATTTTAGATTCCCAAGAGAATTTACTTTGGGGGAATTCCATAATGTTGGTCCTAGTTCTTTGGTAGCATGGTAATGATGATCATGAGACATGAGAGTGGAAGTCTTATGTCGAGGAGTAGTATCTATTTTTATTTTATGATCAGTATATGGGATGAATTTATGAGGGGGGAAAGGTTTCATGGTGAGGAGAATTTTCACAATCATGATTTCATTTTTAGGTATTTTTATGGTTTATTTTGTTCCTATCTTGTATCCTTAGCTTTCTTGAGATTTTTTTCTAAAAAATGGAGTTTTTGTACTTGAAAAAAGGTAGCACATAGTTGGTGCATGGTTTGTAGAAATTGTGAACTAGCCTAAGAGATACTGTGCACTATGGACAATAGCACTATCCAGGCCACACAACCTACTGCATGGGCATACAACTTCTCCCAAAAAACCATGTTTCCTCATTACTCTTGGATAGATATGGATGTACAGTTTCCATACGGGTCGGAAAACCATGCAGCCTATATAGGTCATTAAAAATATTAAAATTACCCATTTTCTCTCTTTCAAATATAACCCTAATTCCACCCCCTTTTCCCCTATTCAATAATGGTATCCCTAGGAACCTTCTCCCTTCCTCTTGGATCCCTTGGACCCTCAAATATTGGGTGTTTTTGGAGTATATCTTCAAGAAATCATTAAGTAATTTCTTCCATTCTTAATTTCTTCATTCTTCTATGGTTCTTATTTCCTCTTTCTTAGGTTCTTATCTATCCAGTGGGTTGGTTTCTCTAAAATGGGTTGAACCATGGTTATTTGGGTTTAATCTTGGTGTATATGGTTTGATCTTGCATTTATACCCCCCCATGAGGCGCAGTTGTGGTTTTCCACCAGATTCAAGAAGTTTCCAAACTTGAGGTAGGTGGTTCAATGATTTAACATTATTATATTATTTTTTACTTTGTTTCTTAAATGTGTTCCATGGATTATGTGTGTGGTGAGAAATATGTTTTCAAATGGTTTCAAGGTGAGCATGGGTTGATATATGAGTTTTCAAATGGAATGGGTTGGATTTCATGTATTCATTCCTTATTATGACTTGTAATGTGTTCCATGAAATATATAAGAGGTGAGAAACATGTTTTCAAATAGATTTAGTGTGCGTATGGATTTGAAATAGGTTTTTATTATGAAAAATGGTGGGTTTTCATGTGTATTCATATTACATTTTGTGTTTATATGAAAGTGGTGATCTATGTGACATGTGGAAAGGAATCAAGCACAAAGGAAATCCTAGGTATCTAGGTGGGAAGACTAGGACTAGTATACTACTTGGACCAGTAGGGACAAGGCCTGGTTTCTTTAGGATTGACACTAAAACACTAACTAAACTATGATGATGGTGGGAGAGCACTAGAACTTTGGATAGATTCCTCTCCAGTGGATTATGTATAAGGATTATATGGGTTATGGTTTCTATACCACGTTTCATCGAGATACGAGGTTCCTAGGGTCCCACTAGTTCTCATGACTTTAGGGATTACCCGTGGCACTCTTATGATGTGGTGATTCTCATAGGAATATGGTAGACCTTATATTCATTTTAGCCTCTATTCTTTCTTTTATTGAAAATGTTTCCTTAAGATGTTTTACTTAAAATGTTTCCAAATTATTTCTTAAAAAATTTATGTTAATTTGTCTTGTGATGTTATGACATGGAATCCGTTTTGGGTGGAATCCTATTGGGAATTGGATTACACCCTACATAAACCCTTGGGTGTTTGTAGAAAATATTATGTTTGACCTAGGTAAAGGAAATATGTATATTGGTGGTGATGGTGGATCCATTTTCTAGTGTTCCTCTCTTGAAAGTGTTGGTGATGGTGTCTTGAGGGTAATGAACCTCTTGTTTCAGGGTGGTTTTTGAGTTAGTGTCTAGTTTTTTCCCTCCACATTTTAGTATTTTGGTTTTTGGTTAAAGTTTTAGTATGTTTAACTTGAAACTATTGTATCTATTTTGTTATGGACATTGTTTTTGGTGTTATGATTTATTTTTGAGAATAGTTCATGGTTGTTTATCATGGGTGAAATCATTCCCAAAAGTGTAATGTTGATACCCAAGCACTAGTTTTTTGCCCGTGGGGATCGAGAACACCATTTGGTCCATTCCACGGGCCAAGTCGGGTTTCAGGTTGGATGGAACCCCATAATATTTCATGACATTTTATCTATAAGGAAAATGATTTTAGTAAATTTTTGTATACAAGTATACAATCAATATATACTCCATGGATATTGACCAATGCAGGTAAAACAAATAAAATGATTTTATTTTTATATTATTTTCATGCTTTATAATTATACATGCATTTAATGTTTGAAATATTGAATCCTAAATCCTTCTAACCTAGGAAAAAGGCTCTATATAGAGCGCTAATTAAAAAAAATTAAATTTGAGAATGCCTTAACACACCCCCTCTCTTTTATGGTTTCATTTTAAACATGGGATAATATTGGAACCTAGGATGAACAAGTGTGGATACCAATGTAAGGATCATTAATATTTCTTTTATTTTTTAATATTTGGTAATATTTGATAAAAATACCTATGGTGAAGGTTAAGTAAATTTTTATGGAGTTTTGGAGCTGATTTTTTTAATTGAACAAAAATTTCACAATAATTATAATGTTCATATCATATTTTTTGTTAGAGTATTTTAATAGTCAAATAAACTAAAATTGTATTATAAGTTACACATAATAAACTATGATTATATCAATGGATGGTGATTTTATATAGCATTGTACATTATCAATAAATATTTGTTTCATAATTGGAAGCCATAATGAGAAAGGTTTTCTGGATCAGTCAATATGGATGATAATCTGCACCATAATCACTTACTACATTTTTTTATTTATAAATACCAATGTAATATGGCCCCATATTGTGTGTAGAATAATATTTTTATGAAAGAGAATATGGGGATATGGGATACAACTCAACAAATATTCCACATTTAAAGACTTTAATTTAGTGATGTATAATTCAATAAATTTTTGTGGTATTCATTATGGAATAATGAATATGTCTAAAAAATTTCATAGATTATGAACTACATGATTCTATGAGTTTAAATAAACAATCATGTTATGTTTTTTTAGTCTGATATGGTACACTTTTTGCATTGTGATATAAAAATACCTTTTACACCATAATTTTCAACATAACACAATAATTTTAAAGTTTCAAAATTTTTTAAAAGAAGAAATACATTCTTTATAATGGGATATTTAATTTTATTATTAAGGATGGTTTATCACAAAAATTTCTATATGATCATGGCATAAAATGTTGATGAGTTTTTATGAAAATATAAAAAATATTTCTATTAATGATTTAGATAAGAATTTAAAATTTTAAAGAAATATAATATAAGGAAAAAAATAACTTCAATAATTTTAGAATGTTATAGATTTTTTATGATATTTATAAAGAAGTTAAGAAATATTGAAGAAATGGGATCACTCCAGAATATATAAATATACAGATACTCCAAATCTATTTTTTTTTATTTTTTGGTGAATTTTTTATTACAATGACACATGACCCATATTCTATATTTCCCAACCTTAGATAGTGAGAAACGATAGAGGAGGGAGTGACCCTTGGATTTGATAGAAATATGATCATAAATATTTTAATAATGATAGTTCATTAGTGGTATCTTGGTATATTGAAATATTGTAAGTTTACTCTCTTTTGGTGCAACCCATTTTGGGTGACCAAGTAAAAATATTGTTTCATTATGTTTTAATTTTAATATTTTAATGTTTTTCAAATTTGGTTTGACTTGATTTGTTCAACTATTCTGTTTTACATAAGAACAAGATCTATTTTAAGTGGAAAATTTATCACCATAATTCACCCCCTCCTCTTAGGGTGATTCATGGATTGTGGTTTTGATCATTATTATTAGTTCCAAAAGGTTTTTACTTAGAGAATTTATCACATGAAGGTCTTTAAAATAAATAATTTCATTAATATAAAAGGAGTTATAATTTTTATGGATATAAACATTAGATCTTGAAGATCCATATAAGATCACATATATAGTATCATGAACTTAATGAGTCCTCAACTATAATTCATTAAATACAATTATGTGATCCTTTAAAGATATAAAAAATAAAATAGATAAGAATATTAAAATTGACGATGAAATGGAAAAAATTAACATATTTAGAGAACTTTAAAATCATATTTACATGATTATTATGAGTATTATATCTTTAAAATATATATATGATAAGTATTTTGATATTTATGAATAAGATATCAAGGTTAAGGGTGTGAAGATATATGGATTTCATAATTTGGATAATGACTTGGAGATGTATCCTAATGAAAAAATTGGGAGGTTATTTTATCATATCATTGAGTTTTTTAAATTCATTTATAGTATTGGTGGTTAGAAAAATTATATTGATATTTTTAAGAATATTATAAAAAGACTTCTACCTTTACACATTTTAAAGGTGTTAGTGCATGTGGAGAAATATGTAGGGGAGCTTTCACATGATGATTTGAAAATTTATTTGGTGGAATATGACGTGTTTATTAAATAGGAAGGGTCAATCACTCATTAATATAATTAAATATCTTTAAAATCTATGGATAATCTTGTTTTTAGTCATAATAAAGGATATAAATAAAATGTGAGTAATGAATCTCTCTCACTAATGGAAATAAATTTTAAATGCGGTGGGGAAATATTTTCAGGCAATAATCAACTTATTTTAGGAGTAAATTTTTTTGGTACATTGAAACAAGGTATCCAATGATTCTTTATGGTGATTAATGGAAGTAAAATATCTCAAAAAATCAAAAAAAGAAGTGTCCATCAACATAAAATAAAAGAAATATAAACATTTATCCAGAAGTTGTTTCAATGGAAGAATCATGCTCTAAAGAAAAAATAAGATGATTAAACTTTTCTTAAAGAAGTTAAAATGGAAATAAAATTATATTCAATGTATTATATTATGAAAATGGTTAAAAATATTTATTTTTAAAATAAAAATAAATAAAAACCAAATGTATTTTTTTTCTCAAAGTAGAACTTAAAGGTGAACTTGAGGACCTATATATTCAAAGAACGAAACATAAGATGATTTTTAAACTTTTTAATGATGTATATGAATATGTTTTCTATATCAATGATGAAATCACTTCAATAGAGAATTTTATAGAATACCAAGTGGATATACATGGAAAACATCAAGATACTATTAACATTAAGGTAAAAATTGTGGAAATAGATAAGTTAATTAATGAAATTAACAATTTTTCCAAAATTGAAAAAATATGAATGAAACTCTTCATGAAGTGGTCTAAATATTAAAGATGAAGTTGGAAGAAAAAATCCCAGTTATTCCAATAATAAATTAAAATTTGATATGTTCTTGAAAAAGAAGATATAAAAACAGACAAGAGAGAAAAGAATATTATTTTGAATTATTTGAATGATCAATTCTCAAATACCATGTGAAAAATTATACTTAGATATCACTGTAAATCATCCAAGTTATAGAAATAAATCATAAAGGGGGAAAATAATAAAAAATATATGAGAAAATTCCCAAATTTAGTTTTTTAGAGTTATTCAAAAATTTAAAATTTACTTAGATGAAGAAAACATGTGGAGTAAAAATTATAATATATCCCCCTTTAATCCATTATCTATTATAATAAGGTAATGATCTATATATATGTTGGGGAACCCAAATTTCAATAATAGACAATAATAATATATCATATGCCTCAAAGGATAAATTATTTTTATAGATATACTTTCACTAAACTAAATTTTGGAATAATTTATATGATTACAAGTTAAAAATAAAAGGAAACAATTATAATTTTTCATTAATTAATGAAAATATGAGTAATGGACTCTATCCTATTAGAGAAAAAATCCTCTCAATTTGATGTAGTGAAATAATTCATCACTATATATGATAAATAGAATAAGTATATACCAATGATTTTATTAACTATAATTGAAATTTTATATAAGGAAATGATGAATAAGTAAAAATATTTTTATTATTAAAAAAATATGATCAATAAAATATAAAATAATGGACAAAGGATTCTTGATAGTGGGTTTTCATCCCACAACACTAAAACAATTATTTATTAGAAGAATATAAATAATCATATTGGTAGAATATTTTTTGGGAAATAATGGAGGTTTAAGGATCAAGTGAAGTAGAAAAATTTATTAGACAAATAAGTTTAAGAAAATTGATATACTCTATATAAATGGGGTTGGAATAATCTCTTGAACATAAGTCACCTAAAAAACATAGAACTCAAATAAAATTTCTATTAATGGTTTTTATTAATAAACAAAGATGATTGAAATTAATTGATGCAAGGATGGATGAAAAATAATAATCCTTAATAGATGGATAGAAAAGAGAATACTAATTTTATAATAATTGATGGAGAGAATAGTTTATAGAATCGATGTCTTGATCACATTCATCAAAAAAATCATGGAAAATATCTCAAATATTAAATAATATATATCTATATTTCTAATATAAAAAGAACTAAGAAAAATACTTTTGATGTTCCAATAAAGATAAATATAGTGAAAAATCCCTATATCCAATGAGGATGATATTCTAAAATTTTCTCAACCTAGTTCATATAGACACTCAAGGTCCCATGACACATGTAGAAACATTAGGGAAAAAAATATTTCTTCTTATTTTTGGATTATTATAGGATGTGGGGATGCATAATGTTTTTGAAAAAAAATAAATAAGTGATAGATTTCATTAAAATGAAACAGAATAATGATGACAATGAATCATGGATAATGATGAAAATTTTATAATAAAATAATGGAATAATTTACACTTCCAATGAAATATATAGTCAAACATGAAGTTTCATCAATTATAACACCATAGTTGAATATATTTTTTAAAATAAGTTCTACATGGTGAAATATATGCCAAGGAAACTACTTATTGATATTGATACCTCAGAGAAATATTTAAAATAGGTAACATAAGTGGTGATTTACAAATTAAACAATTCCTGTTTAGAAACTAGTGAGAATATGATACCATATGAAATGTGGCATAGATAGAATAAAAAATTTTAACATCTTGGAGTGCTTAAAGGTAGATACTATATTTGAACAAGGGAAGAAAATAATTGAAAATATAAGGATGATATTGATGAAGGTATATTTATTGCTTATTCAAACAAGAGTAAGTAATTTAAGTAAATTTAAAAGTGGAGTAGAAACATCATTGAATATAATGATATAATAGTTATTGAGGATAAATCTATAAATAAATTAATGAATCCATATTTTTAAGAATTTTATAAAGAAGAGGATAATAATGATAAGACTTTTAGAAAACCTCAATACTTAACACATAAGGAGTATATTGAGGTCTAACAAGATAAAAAAACAGGTTCTAAAGAGATTAAAAAATTTAATCAGAGGAAGAAAAGAAAATATAGAATTGATTATTCAAACTACATCAGTGAAAATACAACTTTGATACAAAATCAATGGATTGGAACTGTTAATAAAACAATTTTTTATCATATGAGGAACCAATATGTTAAGAAGAATACAAAAATATTGAATCATGGGTTAAATCCATGAATATAGATCTTTATCAAATAGATAAGAATAAAATAATGGATCTTATAAAAAATCCATTTGATAATAATATAATTGGAACAATGCGAGTGTTCAAAAACAAGTATTGTAAGAATGGGAATGAGATACATAACAATGAAAGCCTAGTATGGAAAGACTTAGAACAAATCAAAGGCATTAATGTTGAGGAACTATTTGTAAAAGTATATAGACTAGAATTCATTTAAATATTTTTAAATATTTTAATTAAAATGGGTTTTAATATATATCAAATGAATTTAATGATTTCATTTTTAAATGTGGAGAAGAAGAATATATTGGGTTTTAATATATATCAAATTAATTTGATGATTTCATTATTAAATTATAGGAAGAAGAATATATTAAATAACCAGTCATGTTTTCAATGGGTGTGGAGTCCTCTAAGTGAATTAATCAAAGGAAGAGAAATTTATGGGGATATTCTACACAACTGATGTCATCTTTAGTATAAATAAAAATAAATTTATAGAATATTTGACAAGCATGATATGGTATATGTTTGATATATCAATGATTGGAGAATATAAAGAGATTATAAAAAATTTTAACACACATGTTTTCAATAAATATTCAATAATAATCTCAATAAAAAATAAAATTGTAAAAAATAAAGATGAAAATGATTTATATTTTACATTATTCAAAAGAATTATAGGGACCATACTATACCTAAGGAGGAAAATGACTAATATTACTTATTAAATATTTATGATAACTCAACATCAAAGTAACTAGATGGAAGGTAATCCCATTGTAGTTAAACAAATTATAAGGTATGTTCAAGGTACCCATCAATATGGTTTAGTATTTGATTTAGAGAAAGAATAATATATTATGGGGTATTTAGATACAAATTAGGGTGGAGAAATTATGGATAGAAAATTCACATGTACTGAAGGATTTATCTTTGGAAAAATGTATATTTCAATAATTAGAAGAAGGCTATAAATTGCATGACTTATCATATATGAAATAGGGAACATATTGGTAAAAAATGCATGGATTAAACTAATTTGGATGAATAAATAGTTATAGGATCTTGGTGAAGAGATGAAAATTCCTATAGTTATTTTTATGAAAAAAAATATACAATCGATCTAATTATGTATCTAGTATAGAATTTATGAATAAATAATATTTTCAACAAATTTATCAAAAAAATTGGACATATAGTTATCGAGGTGGAGTATAATGAAATAAATCAATAAGTGGAATATATTTTCAAAAAACTATTAGCCAAACTTGTATTTGGGAAACATCAATTCAATCTTTGTGTTATTTCACCTCCCAAAACTTATGAAATCTTGGTTTATCCCATATCATAATATGAAATTCACTCATAACATGGTTGTTTATGTCTAATGGGTTAGGTTTCCATTATTTTTATTATCAAAGGGAGATAAATTAGGTAAATGAGAGAAATGAGGAAAATTAATCATGTTTGTAAAGTGTTAGAAAAGTGGAAAAAATAATTACCAGATATTAACTTAGGTGATTGTGTATCAACAAGTTGTATAGAGAATAAACATAGTCTCATAACTTGGGGGGGATACACCTTTGAGTAGGATTATTTTTTATAAGAATAATGGGGAGATATAACACATGGATTTTATCATGAAGAGTTGATAAAACAGGGGGTTTCATAAAAAAATTGTGGTTTATAGAGTTTAAGATTTATGGTAATCATATAAATAAAGTTTTTTTATATATTTATAGTGATATATGATAATTTGTATTATTTATTTGATTTTATAAAGTTTTTGAGACTATTAATAATACATGATAGGTTAGAGATTTGTTTTATGAGACTTAGATTTTATAAAAAAAATCCAAAGTTTGACAATGTTAAAACTTAGTTTGACCAAGTGATGAGAATGATACAAGGATATTTCAAAATGGTTCCATGTCATGACCCACACTCACTATATACCCACATGGTCCAGTAGTGAATATGACTACGACCCTTAAATCCCACCTCTAATAAACCATGGGATGGTGACTAGAACTGAGGGTATGAACACAAAAAATATGGGAAGCATTAATATAATAAATCCCTAAAATAAATTAAAAATCACTAATAAAATCCCTAATGAATTAAAACCAATAACCCATAATGCATGAAATGTAATACATAAACTAGAATATTCTAATAATGTACCAAGAGACAAATACTATGGAAGAAAATTTACAATCACCAACCAAATATAATTCTTGAGATAGTAATGTCGAGTATGATCAATAAATCTATCCTATAGACCTATAAAAATAGGATATATACATATATAAGGGTTATTATATAAGTATACTTAGTTGGATCATACCTAAAACCTCTTGTGAAAATGTTAAAGGAGTATACTAATGCCTTGGTTAATAAAAAATTAAACCAACTTATTACATATACCAGGTAATCTAGTTACCCATCCTCTCTAAGTATTACTTAGGTAAATTAGTATTAAAATAGAATAATATAATATTTATGAGAGTATATATATATGAAAAGTACCTTGTATCCACTTCTCCCATGAACTATTTTTCTCTTACCCCAATGCATTCCCTCATGGTGCTATAATCCCTTCCATAAACCACATCACCACATACCACATTACAATAAGTCCACATCATACTCACTACTATATAATATCATCCATATATCAAACCCTTATCATAGATATATCACTACAATAGCTACATACTAACTCTTGATATAGTACATAATACTAAAGTACATCAACCTCATGTCCTACTCCTTCTATGTATTCCTACATTGCACACCTATGTAAAAACCATATAACCTAAAGCCATTAAATCCCAATATACATCATTAAGATAGATTTTTAATGGGGAGTAGCATCCATATAAATTACATCCATCTTGGATGTTGGGGAAAACACCCATAACCTAAAATCTTTTATGGGTGCTAGTTGTGTTACATGATTCTTAAGGTGTTTCATAAGAAATAAGAAAACTACATTGAATATATAAATTTACAAATACCCAACCTATGGTTAACTACATAATACATGATTTTATAAACACAATAACCATTACACCACCCAACAAAAAAACTATTCATCACAAAACCTATACAGATCAATCATTTATTAATAACTTGAACATGAACTATTAAAATAGGAAAAAGGCCCTAGACCATGGAATTATAGGGAGGGAGAACATTAGAAGAATGGGGGAAAAGGGATATTAATATAATGGATAGAATGAAATAGAAACACCAATTACGAAGATATTTCCCACTTGAAGTTATAATTTTATTACCCACCTCCGATGTAAATGATCACTAATATATAGGATCAGTATTCCTTGTGTTTGAGGGAGAAATGAGATAATATAAAAAGATAAGGAATTAATTTGGATTTATAATAAAATTATAGTATCTATGCTTTTTCATGGGTCATGTAAATTTGGAATGTGTTTGTGAAATATTGGAACATGGTCTTGCTACTTACTCAAACTTTTTCCAAAAAACTCTCCCCATTATATACTATTTCACCAAATATTTACATGATTTTGTGCCAAATGAAATAGGGATCATGAAAAAAATTGGTTTCATACAAAATTTACCATATAATTTTATGGGGCTATATACTATGGTAAGGGTATTCCAAGCCCCCCAAAAGTGGTCATAACCATAACAAAGTTCCTCAGTTTGCAGTCTTAAACCTCAAACACACCACATAATATTAGATATAACAATAACTATTTTTGATTCCAATAATATAAAACAAAAACTTACAACTTAAACTCCTTAAAACCTATTCCTCAACTCCCTAGAAACGTCTAAAAAGAAAATTTGTTGATGGAAGAATATCAGAGCCACTATATTTGATTCCATGAAAATAATTATCTTAACCGAGAATAAAAAAATTAAAATATATTAAATAAACTAATATAACCAATAAACCATTAAATACCAATCAAATAGATATCTCAACATCACCATAAATCACATCCTATTATATGAGAATGATAAAAACTCAATCACATTAGAATAAAATCAAACACACCAGCTCAATAATAATAAAGGTTTTAAAACAACCCTAGATACTATGTGCGTATCTATGACTCAATATTCCATGTATACACTTATAAGAAAATGAAACACTATAATACATAAAATATGGGAATTAAAATCCCATGAAACACCATATTCTGATGCTTTTTGATCTTATCATAACATTCTATGAAATTTTTATCATTCTAAATATGAATATATCCCACATTAATTTCATGAGATCCATTTTAGAGATACTGATGAAGTTGTTAGGCATGTAAATTATCATGAACATAATAAATTTATAGAGGAACCCCCAAATTATATGAAACCATGATAATATGATCAAATACCTCAAAATATCTTATAAAATCAGGATAAAACTTACAACCTCAACTGGACCTTCACTACCCACATTGAGGAGAAACCTTTATAAAAACATGATCCCTAACCTAAAACAATAGAAATATCCTCTTCTAATTAACCCATGACTTATGATATTATTGATAAAACTTTTCAACTCACATATCATACGCACCTTCTTTATCATGATCTACATTAAATATGGTCCAATAATCAAAGACTCTACAACCTTGATTTAGCACGAAATGGATTATTAATGTTACCCATACAAAGTTTTTTTATAAATCCATGTCATTAGATTATTGATAGTTATTATTATATAAAAACACAAAAAAAATGGTTGGTTATTCATCCATGAACCTAAGAAATAAAAATAATATTCATGAAACATGTCCTCTAATGACTAGATATTCTACTCCATCTAACCTTTCATCTAATGTTGTAACATAATTTTAAGGAAAAACAAAGTGAAAAAATCATGTTAAATACACTTACACACTCATAGAGTAAAATAAGTATAATGACCAGAGATGATCATCCTCAGTTCCTCATTAAGTTAGAATAACTCCTCTATATAAATCCTCGAAAAATTCTCCACCACACTGGACTCCATGATCACCAATAAATGAGCTAACTTATTTAACTAATACACAATCATCCAAAAAAGTATCATATTCTCTCAAACACTGAGGAAATATGGTAATGAAATCCCTTAAGGTGTCTTCATACTTCATCCAAGGAATATAAAATAGCTAGAATAGACTAGATAGAACCTAATGCTTGGTCTTCACCCTCTGACAGGCCAAATAATGAGACACAATTTTAACCACTAACCATATTATCCCCAACTATAAAAATTGAGTCCTTAAGGCATGATACATATTTATTATACTAGGTGTACTACCAAATTTAACTAATAAAAATTAGGGAGAACCAAAAAATGAATATCCAACAAAATAGAGATCTTCCCCTAATTTAACACCCAATTTTAGTTATCCTCTGACCATCCATCAAAAAGATTTTAATAAACCACACCATCTCTATATACCCCCATCTTAGGTTCTCCTAGATGAGACTCCTACACCTATGAAAAAAGGATGATTGTTTTATTACTTGATACTTGAAACCACTAACATCAACTATTTATACATCAAGATACAAGGCTTCAAGATCCTCTATAATCATCCATGTATCTCTTGATTCTCGATCAACACCACTATGTGAATTTCAGTTAAGAACATCTACTAACTCAATCTATTTCCATGGTGTGTAGTAGATCTTGAAGCTATTACCCTCTAAGTACATCACAAACCTCTAATGATGTATATTAAAATCTCATTGAGATAAAATTTACCTTAGGATCTTGCAATTTATGATGAAAATATATTGATCACCAACGAGGTAATGTTATAATATATTTGGAGAAAACAAAATTTTCACAATAATAAGATCATGGGAAAAATAGTTATATATATGAGATCATAAATAAATATTCCCATAAAATATCACTGCCCACTATAGTAGCGAACATAACCCAAACTAAGAAAAGATTCACTATAAAAGACCTCAAGTAAAACTCCCACTTATGACAACAAATTAATGGAGCACTAACTATATTCTATATCTAATAACCAAACACCATATTAAACAAACCAGTCTATTTTAATTCATATTACTACTAGTAAAAGCTATCAAAGGATCCATAATCTGTGATAAAAAAGACATAAACCTTCAAAAAGTAGCATGAAAGACCAAGAAAACTATAAATCATTATAACATTCTAAGAATCCAACCAAGAAATAATTACCTTTATCTTCAAATTATTTGATACTAAAACTCTCTAATATACATTATTTATAAGGAAATATGCATCTAACATCCAAAATGTACAATTTGTAAAGTTCTCATAATGTGGATGTCTTTGAAGGATTTTCAAAATGGCCTTTAAAATCTTATCATGACCCACTTTGAATTTAAATATAAGATGATGTTGTCGATGAACACTACCAAAAACAAATCCTAGAACTCAAGAAAAACTTAGCTCATATGTCCCATGAAAAATAATGCAAAAATTATTGTTACCAATAGGAATTACCAAGGATTAAATGTTTCTATAAAAATATCTAATGGCAGTCCTTAGGTTATCATCCTCTTTCGCCCATATCTCATTATAATTGGTTCATAGATATATATTTGATAACCATATAGATCCCCTCAATTTATTTATTAAATCATGAATAATTAGGAGGGGATATTGGTTCTTTACTGTCAATTGATTCAAAAATTAATAATCAATAAAAATAATATATTTCCATATTCCTTTTTCATATAACACATTAGGGCTCCCCATGGTGGCATGCTAGGCCATATGAATCCCATAAAAAACATATCATTAACCTAATTACTTAAATATCACAACTCAAGAGGTAGAATCCAATAATGTTACATAGATATTAAGTATATTGTAGATTGTAACTATATCATAATGTAAAGACCCAGAAATTCCATGTAATTTTTTTTAATTATATGGGAATTTTAAGAGTCTGCGAAAATTGACGGCGCGTGATTCTGAGGCCCGGTGTGCCCAGAATGAATTTCTGAACTTATTTTCGGGTACATTCAGTAAATGTGCGAGCGAGTTTTTGTAACTTTTGAACCAGTGCTCGAAATTGAAATCCGAGAACACCATTGAACTCGCAGCGTCGGTATTCACTTAAGAAGACTTTCACCTCGACGATAGTAGGTCGAGGGTAAAAGATAAAATTTGGGTTTTTCGTGGAAATAGAAATAAAATAAAATAAACTTTTATTTTATTTTTATTTTTGTTGAAACCTCCCATGTGGATGGTTTAAAGGTGGGGACCACCTGAACTAAAACCTCCCATGTGGTTGTTAAAGAGGTGGGGACCACCCGAACCCCTCTTAAATGCGGGGAAGTCCTTTGGAATCATCCCAATTAATTGAGCCAATGCAAATTAATTGGATTGACCTTTTTTAAATATTAAGTAACAGCGTTGTTCGAATTTAGGAAGGTTCCTAATAAATGAACCGTCATAAATTACATGATCGTTACTTACTTTTCCCCATCTCCTATTTTAATGGAGCTTGGGAGGAGGATTTGGGATGGATTCACCAAGCAACGAAGCGCTGGTAAAGTGTTGCGACGCACGACACTTGGAAGATTATTCTTCCAACAAAGAACTCTCATCCAATGAAGAATGCTAAAGCACTACTTCGACTTCTTCATCGGGACTTCCTCCAACGTGGGACGTCTTCAATTGATGATCGTCCTTCCCTCCTCATCGACGTCTACAAACAAATGAGGTAGGGGTTTAGTTGTGTATGATTATGTATTCCCATGATCTTACTTCTAAAATAAAGAACGCAGATCAACTCTCTAATAAGTTGATCCGCAAATGATTTCTTATGCGGGTTTGGGAATAATCATTGCGGGAGGTTAGAGTTTGACGTTCTTCATTCAATATTTTGTTGATCCGCTTCCTACCGCTCTAACATGGAGGGTGTGGGCCAAACAAACATGGCCCGACCACTCCGTCATTCTTCCTGTTATGTGTGTTCTTCACGATGGTGATGGCAACCGGTGCCAGCATTTGGCCCCTGTGGAACTCGGGACCCGCGGCCCGCCCCACGGCCGGCTGCGGTGAAGGCACCAAACAGAGGACGACTAGTCCAACCGGCCGCCGATGGTGGCCCAGCCACCCCGCCCCGCGGCCCCGCCGCGCCGCCCCGTGGCTTCGCCACACCGTCCCCCCACCGCACCACCCCGTGGCCTCCGCCGCCCGCGGACCCACCGCACCGCCCCGGGGCTCTGCCGCCCCGTCGCGCCGCTCGCGGCCCTACCGTGCCTCCCACGACCCCGCTGCCCACGGCCATACTACACCGCCCCACGGCTCCACCGTACTGTGACCTCCTCACCACCAGGACGAGCCACCAAACGTGGGCTGGGGTGGACCCAGTGGGCCGGGCCAGGTCGGTCCGACCGGGTCGGACCAGACCCGGACCCTCTTCGACCCATTTACGCTCTTTTGGCCATAACTTTGGCACTGGACGTCCGTTTGACGAACCGTCTACGATGCTGGAAACCTTGGATTGAGATGGTCCCTTTGAGTATACCCCAATGGATGTTTGGGTAAAGTTGGAATATGGTCGGGTTGGATGGAGCACGAATCTAACCGGGTCCTCAGGACAAATAGGCTAATAACTTACAGACCGGGCTTCCTATTGACGCCCCATATGTTGCGTTGAGACCCCTATGATGTGGCGGTCCTTTGAGATACTTTTTCGTGAGACTTCGTGGTAGTTGGAGTATCGAATAGTGGCTTGTGGATTAGTCCTTCCCAGAGACAAGCGAGCAGAGTACATGAACTCTGTAGCTAGCTGTGATGTGAAGAATGTATAGAGATTCTGCATGGGCCAGCACATAACGATCCTGTGTGGGTCAGCACTGAGCGATCCTGTGTGGGTCAGCACCAAGAGATCCTGTGTGGGTCATCACCTAGCGATCCTGTGTGGGTCATCATGGAGTGATCCTATGTGGGTCAGCACTGAGCGATCCTGTGTGGGTCAGCACCGAGCGATCCTGTGTAGGTCAGCACCTAGCGATCCTATGTGGGTCAGCAGCGAGCGATCATGTGTGGGTCTGCACCGAGCGATCCTGTGTGGTTCAACACCTAGCGATCCTCTATGGGTCAGCACCGAGTGATCCTGTGTGGGTCAACACCGAACAATCCTTTGTGGGTCGACACTTAGTGATTCTGTGTGGGTCAGCACCGAGCGATCCCATGTGGGTCAGCACCGAGTGATCCCATGTGGGTCATCACCGAGCGATCCTATGTGGGTCAGCACCGAGAAATCCTGTGTGGGTCAATACCTAGTGATTTAATGTGGGTTAGCACTGAGTGATCCTGTGTGGGTTAGCAGTAGAGCCTCTTAACAGAGTAAGATGATCAATAGTTACATCTAATCATCTCTACTACTGTACTTATTTTTTACCTGGTGTGAGATGAGTTTGTACCTATGTGGTACTTTCCTTCATGGTAATACCTTGGTGGAATTCTTCTGTGTGGAATACCTGTGTGGTACTTACCTTCGTGGTTTTCCTTCCTTTGTGGAACAATTGAGCATTGGGATTTTGGGTTGTACCCTGTGTTTCCTCTTGATTGAGATGGGTATACTTGATACCTTAGGTATATGTATGGGAATATACCAAAGTAGGGTTGACAGTTGACTTCATGCTTTGTGGTTTATCCTTTGTGGATTTTGTGAGACCTTTAGGGTATCAGGGTCCCTACTGAGTATCGTTATACTCACCCCTACACGGGTTATGGCCATACCTTATTGTGTTTGGTGCAGACGACAGACAACACTGATCGAGGCTGAGGGTTTCAGGACTAGATGGGGCCAGGAGGTGGACCATACGGCGTGTCGGTACGCAGAAGAGATAGGCGGATGTAGAGTGATGAGGAGGCAATCTGTACCTACCCTTCAGGTAGGAACCTCAGAGGATGACCTAGTAGCTTCTTTCATTTTTCTTCAATTGTATTATTTTTCAGTTATACTTATACCTTTACTGTTGGGCTTGTATTTTGGGCCATTTTTACTTTCAACACTCTTTTTTCTATACAGTTGACTTGCGTTCGTATCTTGTTGTGTGCTTGGTTGCGTGTGTTTACAGGTTATAAAGGCAATGTCTTCTCAGTTTTATGGAATACGCCTTTCGGTGCTAGTCACCAACCCCTAGCCTATAGAAGGAGGGCTTGGGGTAGTCACGACACAGGCCTTAGGGGAAGGGTCATGACACATAAACTCAATATCACCTAGATGGGGTAGAGACGTAACTATTATTTGTAAATATATCAGGGAAAAAATTTATATTACTAAAAAATAATATCAATTTATCCTAAATTATCCCAAAAATGACTATTATAGATTTGAATAAAGAGGCCCTATATGTTGATGATCCACTCGAGGATCCCTCTCAACAATGAAAATAGATTTACCCCCCTATATATCTATTAAAACAACTCTCCTCTAGAGTTAATCGATTTTATCTTGTGTTGAATACCACAAATCCTTGCATAGGATCACATTGTATGGCTGTATTCATAGACATAAGAAATATTTAGATGAATTATGATACCCCAAATCATATCAAAATCCTAAAACACATCATACAATCTAGACTGAATTCCAAATGGAAAATTTAACACCAATGGAACTATATGTTTTATTATCTTGATCCCCATTGCTCCGACTAAGGTAGTCACAATGGATGCAAGGATCCTAAACAAAACAAGTCATATACTAAAGTATAAGATAAGAAAGTGGTACCTTAAACAAATTATTTCCCACTAAGAATTGAAAACAGTATGGTATATATTTATCCTTGCCCTACTCCTCTACCTCGTTGAACCTTATGTTAACCTCCACCATAACCATGATTAGCCCTATGTCCCTAATGATGTCGAACATCACTGAGATATCCTATGTATACTTTATCTATTCTCTATTTCCCATAACATTGATCACCCTTCTACCACTATTGATAAATCCTTAGAAGAAAATAATAATTGATAAGGATCTCCATGTCCAGTAATTCTAATTTAAACAACAAGGAGCACCATTTCAAACATACAAAACTAAGAGGATGTGAAGCATCATGTCAAACAATTCCTAATAAAAAATAAGGATCTCAATGTCCAATAATTATAGATAAATGATTATCACCATCATTCCCAAGACCACTTAACCATTTTACAACAACCAATTTCCATGATCCAATGATAACTAGGTATTGAATTTAGTATTTTAAAATAATCCAAGGGAAAGATCCATCACCCTTTATAATCAAACCATTAATTTAATCATTTCATTAGTCAATTACCCTTCAAGTGACAAATACGGGTCAATTGGAGTGTATCCATATCATTTATCAACTCAAACGGTTCAATAATACATTTCTTCATTTCTCCTATGAGTGATAAATTGGTCAAGTGAGGTATAAATGTCATATCACATTTCATTTAGTCCAGTTTAGTTATGGGAATAATTCATAATTTAACAAGGGACAAGTGAAATGGTCTTACCATTAACTTTCTATTTAATCATTTTAACAATTTCATTTAAAAGACAAGCCAAACCCACCTTAGGGGATTATTTGGTCATAAAGTCATGGTAAAAGTGTTAATAAACACATAAATTCACACCCAAATGGGTGGCTAGTGTTGAGGTCATCAACCTCCATCATCATCATGGTTTTACTAGAGTATCTCAATTTATGTCTAAATCATTTAATAAGAAATTATACATTTTAAAGGAAATTCCCAGGTATTCCAACATGCATAACACCACCACATGATATAAAAAACTATTATTTTAGGGAAAATTACTATAAAACATACCTTAAATGGTTAGAAGACTCTCTATCCCGTCTTGACCTCTTATTTGGGATAAAATGATAGAAAAACGGAGAATCTATAAAATTTCCCTAAAAATAGGGCATATAAGATTGCATGGAAATAACATCCAAGATGGTGGAAGAAATTGAGAAAAGAAGCAAGTGGATTTTTATTCTTATTAAGGGTGATCCAAAACAATGAAATGTGGTTTAATACAAACTTGAACAAAGAATAAAATTCAAAGGCTAGGTGGGATAAGAAGAAGAGATCTCCCATGTTTTCCGGCTATGTAATAATGAAGAAGGAAGAGGTGGATTAAGGGTTAAAAGGAAAGAGGGAAAATGGTGAAATTACCCACTTTAAAGGGGTGCATGGTTTGGATATATGGTTGAAAAAACTATTCACAAATAATGTAATATACTCCTTATGGGAGGATATAAATCATATGTGTAGGGTAAATGGAAAAACAAACTGTGTGCAGGCCATGTGTGCCTACTATCCAAAAGAACCCCTTGTATGGTTCATGAAAATAGTTAGAAAAACTATGCACAAACCGTACAAGATACCTCTATGTTTTAAATTTTGAAAAATGGATTCCATATTTTGAATAATTGGTTCCAAATTATGTTAATATGTTTCTTTTATTTTTTAGAAATTATGAATAATAACTTTAGCAATTTTTTTTATTACAACGGTTAAGGGGTAAATCGTTTAATTAAAGGTAAAAATAATATTATAAAATTACATTAACACATGTTAAAATCCTATTGGATGACACAATTATACCCTTATCATCCATGGTTTTAAATTTAATCACTTAATGGTCACTTTCCCATGAATATGACATTAATATTATTAAAATCAATGAATGTGAAAAAATGTCACACTCTCATTTTATATAAGTATATTAATTATAATATGGGGATAAAAAAGAGAATATATCAACTATAGGTAGTCTATGGAAATATAAGAGAATTAATTACATCATAGAAATTTATTTATAATTTTTAGAGATTAAATAATTACCATTAATGATGACACAATAGTGACCCAGATATTATTTTATTAATAGAAATATCAAATAAATGATTTTAAAAAATTTAAAATAAATGTTATTTGAAATAATTAAGGTTCCACACGAATTTACTAAGTGAATATGAAATTTTAAGAGTATATTAAATGATTTGGTTTGGTGTTATCTTCTGTTTTGATTTTATTTAAAATCAAATAAATGAATTGTGTCAAAATTGACACTATTGATATTTTATAAAAATAACATTTTATTAAATTATTTAAAAATCATAAAAATATTAAAAAATTAAAAAGTGATAATTTTAAGGTCTAAAATTTCCTAAAATATCCATTTATGTTCAATTTACACCATATAAGTAAATATTTATAACCGTTTAGTATTTAGAAAGTTATTACCACAATTAAAACTAAATAGATTAGATAAGGATAAATCAAAATGATAAGGTTTAAAATAAAATAAAAACAAGTAAAAAATTTATTGGTTAATATTATTTCAACCCATGCTCATATTGTCTTATAAATAATCTACTTTGGAGCAATTTTTATTTAAAAATTAATTTATATTAATTCATTAGTTTCGGTGTTTCCAAAGGTGCCCCTCCCCTCTCTTATAAAATGACACCTCTCCTTCTCTTTTATTCACTCATCTAAAGAACTTTATCTTGGAAAAACCTAACCCATTTATCCGAAAAACATTCCCCACTATATCCTAGAGGCTATACATTGGTCATAAAGCCATCTGTTAGGCCCACTGGGTTAGATACCCTAAGGGGGGGGGGGGGTGAATCAGGGTTTGGCAGGTTTAAACAACTTACTCTATTGATCTTGTTTCACTGTTAAGAATAACTCTCTTCTCTATCTTTCCTATAGAAAAGTATAAATAGAAACTAAATCATGCACAAGACACAACTATTTTTACATGGTTCGCCCTCACTGGGCAACGTTCAAGGAGCATACACTAGCGATGTGTCGATGTACCAAATCCACTAAAAGCACACTACTATTTACAAAGTTTGGAGCGGACTCACTGTCCCTCCTAGTTTACAACCACTCACAATATTAAAGCTCACTATTATATCAACTAAAGTGGTCTCACTACTTCTTCAGGATATCCACTCACAGTTTAAATACTTGTAGGACTTTTAATTATCACAAATGAATGCATATTCCTCTGTATGTATATGCTCTGTTGAAGTTTCACTTTCATCCACTGATGAATAAAACTTTACCACGGATGTATTGAGAAATATTCCAACTTTAGCACAACCCTAGAATAACGGGCACGCTACTCTATGCTTGTTGCGCTTCTCTATGCTTTGGTGTGCTTCTCCAAACCTAGCACACAAGTGTCACCAAACCACTTTTGTGACACCCCCTTATTTAACTATGAACTTGGGAGACTTTCACCCTTTTACACCCAAACAAATATCAGCGTTCAACTATCAACTGGCGCACAACTTCTAAGTATCTTTATACTTGCGTGACCAAACCACCACTTGCGCGACTGAACCACCCACGCAATTGGAGATCTAATTTTCTCTAAGCGTTGAACTCCATAAAAAATTAGGAGGGGTGGACCTCTATTTATAGGCATTTTGGACACCCTGAGTGCCAGCACACAAGTCTCCTCTCGGCGCTCTAGTCCAACCGCCATAGTCTCTGTCTCCCTAGTCACTTTCACAACCAAACCAAAACTTGTGCGCCCCTCTTTCCTTTTCCATATTTTGATGTTATGATCTTGAAAAACATATAGTGTACAAGTTTCCAAGCCTCCAAGACACTGGAAAACATTTCCCTTTTCCAAAAACACTTTTCTCCATTTGTCAATTTTGAGGCCCAAAAATTTTGCAAACACTGGAAAACGGCGCCACCTTAGATCTATTCTTTTTTATACCACCTCCAGATCGTATATTTTTTTATTGAGGTCCTTAAATCAATCATGGATTGTTAAAAACATCCCTTGAACTCGAAAAATCACCATGTAAACCCCCTTTGTCAACAAATTTGTACATCGTGGTCTTCTTTGTCAACAAACAGAACATAGAGGCCCACTTTGTCAAAAAACATAATAATATCGAAAATACTTCAATGATACATTGAGATATTTTTTCCCAGTAATCTCCCCCTTTGGGTTTGTTGAAAAGTCTTTCTCATTAAAATTCTCTGCACTTTGATACCTCATTAAAAATTCTTCCAACTGCTACCACCATTCACCTCTTGCGATCTTGATAACGTTCAAGGATTCACTTAACACATACTCTAAGCCCACATGAGAAATGATCGCCATGAGAAACAAGAGAAAATGAAAAGATCATCAATGAATCACTTCATTTTAGACACTAACTATTGACATCCAACTGATACCAATTTCCAAACTGATACTAATTGCTGATACCACACTGATACCAATTGGTGATAGCTGGAATCCTTCTCACACCATTATAACATTACTCTTATGATTTTATCATGATCCTCAGATATCATGATATATAATCTTTTATCGATAACTTCTAACATCATCATATTTCAATACTCTCCCCCTATCTCACTGCTCCACATGTCAGCTTCTCCCTGTGTCTTTGACTATGAAATTTTATCATTTCCTTAGCTACAATTTCTCCTCCTTGAGGAGTCACTATTTATCCCCCTTTGTCAACGAACCCAAAGGTCACTCCTCTGTGGTCACGGGGAGAGGGGGTGGATCTAAATCCACACTTTTTCAAGTGTGGGGAGTCGACTGAACTCCCTGAGGTAGTCAATGTCTCTCAAAATATTCCTTGGGTAAGGCCTTCGTCATAATGTCTGCAACCTGTAGTTCTGTAGGCACATAATACAACTTCACTATTCCATGTTGAACCTTCTCCTTGATAAAATTATACTTTATCTAAATGTTCTTTGTCCTTGAATGATGGATGAGATTTTTTTTAATATTTATAGCACTTAAGTTATCACACTGGATTCCGATCAGAGACTTCACTTCAACTCCCATATCATCAAGATGCTGCTTGATCCACAATAACTGAGTGCATTCTTTAGTGGCCGTAATATACTCAGCTTCTACGGCGCTCAATGAAATAAAATCTTTCTTCTTTCTCAGCAAAGAAATAAACAATCCACAATGATAGAAATCACCCCCTGACGTTGATTTACTATCATCCGCTGAACCAGCCCAATCTACATCTGTATATCCCAATAACTCTGACTGAGATTTGTCACTATATATCAAGCCAAAATCCACCGTTCCCTTGATATAATGAAGTATTATTTTCACTGAAATCATGTGACTTTCATTGGTATTACTTTGATATCACTCTTATTGGCATACGACAAAAATAATATCAGGTCTCATCGCTGTTAGGTACAGTAAACTCCCAATAATCGGCCTGTATTCTATGATATTAACTACCTTTCCATTATCATCTTTCTATAATTTCATCAGAGTAGAAACCAGAGTCTTCATATCCTTGTAATTTTCCATTAAAAATATTTTCAGAACCTCCTTGAAATATTTTTATTGAGAAATGAATGTGCTATTACTTCCTTATGTCACCTGTAAACCAAGAAAAAATGTCAAATAAATAATCATAGACATTTTGAAATCATGTTTCATGAATTTAGAAAACTGTTTGCACTGTGATTCATCTAATCCTCCAAATATTATGTCATCGACATAAACTAGCACCATCATCCTTTGATTACTGTTGTTGTTGAAATAGATATTATAATTAACTCCACCACACTAGAAACCAAGATTCTTCAAATACTGATCAAGCCTTGAATTCCATGCTCTCGATGCCTATTTCAGCCCATATAATGTCTTCTTTAACTGAAAAACCTTGTTCTCATCCTCATGAATGAAAAAACCATCTCACTGCTTGATATACACCTCTTCCTCTAGAATCCCATTCAAGAATGCAGATTTGACATCTATCTGGAATACTTTGAACTTCTGTTGCACTGCAATGGCTAGGAATAATCTGATTGTCTCCAACCTTGAAACTAGTGCAAATGTATCATCAACATCAATTCCCTATATTTGGGAGTATCCTTTGTACACTAGTCGTTCTTTGTTTCGAATCAATATTCTATATTCATTTATCTTGTTGCAAAAGACCCATTTAGTCTCGATGGAATTCTTATCAGCTATCCTCAAAACAATATCCCACGTCTGATTCTTCTCAATCTGATTTAGCTCTTTATTCATAGCCTGAACCCATTTTTCATCTTCATCTGTATCAGCAAATCATTTAGGCTATACCTGAGATAAGAAAGATGTCTGCTGTAGTGATTTCATTCTTCTTGTCTGAAATGAAGCTCATTGATCACCAATGATATTCTGCCTGTCAATTTTAGCTCGACTCCTTGGCTTTTGTGTAGATACAATTTTTTTCCTCATGCTCATCATCAATATCTTCTTCTAAATCAGCATCAGCCACTTCTACACCTCCTGCATTACTTTTATCCTCATCAATTTCATCAGGAAAATGTTCACTGTGATGCTGAATGTTCTCATAATTTTCCAAAATAGTGATGTAATTTCTCTCAACTACTTTTCCTATCCTTTTATTAAAGCATTTATATGCTTTTCTTTTTCCTGAGTAGCCAAGTAATATTCCCTCTTCTATGCGTGACTCAAATTTCCCGTGTTTTTCTTTATTGAGTACAAAGAACTTACTCCCAAAGATTCGAAAGCACTTCACTGTTGGCTTCTTCCCATACCACATCTCATACATAGTCTTTCCTTTGGACACAACAGAGACCTATTAGAAATGTAGACCAATGTCAATATTGATTCCTTCCTAAATTTCTCTGGTATGTCTTTTTCTATAAGCATCGTTCTGGAAATATTGTTGATGATCCAATTTATCCTTTCAAACACTTCATTATATTGGGGAGTTATCACTGAGGAAACTTGATGCCTTATCCCATGTTTCTCGAGATAGTATTCCACCTGACTGTTTGTGAATTCTGTGCCATTATCAGTATGAAACTTTAGAATTTTCTATCCAAGCATCCTTTCACACTCTCTTTGGTACTGTTTTAAGTAGCTGAACACATCAGACTTATGGGAAATAACAAATACTGATGCCATTATACTATTGTCATCAATAAAAATAATGTAGTACCTCTTTCCATCAATTTCTCGTGGTGTGATAGTCCCACAAACATCAGCATGCACCAATTCTATCACTCTTGTTGAATTCTTTTCCTTTTCCTTATACGTCTTTCTGATGAGCTTCCCTTGTTGGAATGCATCACATGTGTGAGTAAGATCACGTGATATCTTAGGGAGGTCTTTTTCTATATCAAACTTTACCAGATCTTCCAGGGATAGTTGACCTAGATGACCAAGTCATTTATGCCACTGCATGTTTTCTTCCTCTCTGGATAGAAAGCACATATCTTCTTCTCCACTTACCAGGTAGAGATTTACCTTTGTTCTTTTTCCCTATAGAACCACTACCTCATCTCTTCCATTGATGATACACATCTTCTTAGTAAACCTGATAGAATGTCCTGAGTCACATAGTGGACTGACAATGAGAAAATTGTGACTGAGACCTTCTACTACTAAGACATTAGCACGTCTCATCTCTTTGCCTCCAAACTTGGATTTTCTTGAGCCAATAATCTTCATGACTTCATCGCTTCCAAACTTGAGAAATCCTTCTTTTTCATATTTTACATCTGTAACAAGATCCTTATTACCTGTCATGTGAGATGTGCAACCGCTATCAAGGATCCACACACTAGAGAAATATGATTCTTTAACGGAAATTTCTGCCACCACTGCCTTCTCATCCTTTTTCTTCTTGGTCCATATTTTTTCCTTTACACTCGGCATGGATTGAGACTTCTGATCTTTCTCAGAGTATGATGGACCAGCTTCATCTTACAATGATGAAAATCTATTTTTCATTTTTAACTCACATGTTGGTCCATTGATCTGCTACTTATGAACATTTTGATTCTACTTTGGCACATTCCTCTGTATGGTCGGAGTATAGTACCTAGCCATGTGCCCAAATCCTTCTCACCAAAAATAGTGTCCTTCAAAATATGTTCTAGAGAACCATTCTCTATTTGGATGCCACTTTTTTTCTTGTGCCCTTCGATATCTCTTGGCTATGGAACACACATACTGTGAATGTCCCATATTTTCACAACAATAACACCTGATACAAGGCAAATTCCTTCATGTCACTTATACACTGATAGTTTCCCCTTGGGATCTCTAAATATTCTGATTCTACTTTATGCCCAAATCAACCTTTAATCTTGGATGGGTGCTTGTGTTCTGAATTCAATTTTCATAGTTTTTTGTTTTCGATCAAGCCCCCCTATCGACCTTAGAATCTGAACATAATTGATGCTTCCTTTCTGCTGAACCACTATTCTCCACTTTCTACATCTCAGTTTTTTGAGTGACCTACTTTCTTGATGTCCCAGTAGAAGTCAAGAGTTTTTCTGGATCCTTAACATTTTTACACAAACCGACAACTTCTCCTTCAAGTTCTTCAATATTCTTGATTTGATATTTCCTTGTGTTATTGAAGCCATCGATCTACCTTTTCTGTTCTTCAATCTTTATTTTAAACTCACTAACTGATTCTAAGTCCTCTGGTGTTGAT
Source organism: Viscum album (assembly GCA_963277665.1). NCBI lineage: Eukaryota > Viridiplantae > Streptophyta > Magnoliopsida > Santalales > Viscaceae > Viscum > Viscum album. Next base: position 194,886,177 of record OY728126.1, read on the forward strand.
GACTTGAGTTTCTAAATTTCTTCCATCAACTCAGACTTCTCTTCTTCCTGCTACTGCATATAGAGTTTGGCGTCATGAACCACTTTTTTGACTTTGTTTGTTTTGGCTCTCCAAACATCTATCTCTTCAAGAGAAGCCTCTAACTCAGTTTTCATATCAAATATTCCTTCAACTTCTTCTTCTTCATCAATGTCAATTTCTTTCTTTCTCTCAGTACTCTCGAAAACTGCCACTATATCATTTTCTCCATTATCTTTGTAGTTCTATATCTCTTCAACCTCCTCAACCTCAAACTCATATGAACTGCCACATTCTTGTGAAAGGATATTCTTCTTCTTAAAGAAATTTATTTTGAACTTTTTCTTTCCTTTCACATAGGCTAAAAAATTCCTCTTGGTAATATCAACTTAATCCTCATCGTCTTCTTTGAATTTCTCAGGGCACCTTTTCCGTAAGGTTTCCAATCTTTCCACATCAAAAGCATGCTATTGGAAGTTTTCCTTTAAACTTTCCTTTTCCTCTTTGAATATTTTAGGAAAGGAATGACATCACCTCATATGTCTCTTCTTATTCTTGAGAATATTCAATGGTGAGCTTCTTCATGGCCTTAAATGCCACTTCTTTGGATTTCCCCTTTTCTACAGCATCGTTATCATTATTTCTCATTTCATATACAATAAAGGTGCTATGCAGGTTATCCAATGTTAGTTCTTTTGGGTCTTTATCTTCTAAAACTGAAACTTTTGGATTGAACCGAGGTGGAAGTTTTCTCAAGATACACTTCACAATATTTATGTATTTAATAACTTCTCCAAGACCCTGCATGTCTTCCACTACAACATTTACTCTATCAAAGAATGCATCAACAGACTCATTCAGGTTCATTCTCAGATCTTCATACTTGTTCCACAACACTTTTAGCTTGTCCACTTTGACCTTTGTATATCTTTCATATATATTCAATAGCTTTTCCCACATGGCATGTGATGTTTTTCATGACATAACCTTTGTATAGATAGCATTGGATAGGGATCCCCCTAAAGCATTAATTCCTTTGATATCAACATCCAATTCTCTATGCTCAGCTTCCGATAATGCACCACTATTAATACCAGCTGTTATTCCATGCATTGCTACTATGAACACATCCATTCCCAGAGATAGGATGTAGTGTTGCATCTGATTCTTCCATAGCTGAAAATTGTTCCAGTATAATATCGGAATCCCTTTGTGATTGATGACCTCCATTTGAGAGAGAAACACTGATATCAACCTTTCCCTATGATACCAATTGTTAGGTCTGGTTAGATACCCTGAGAGGGGGGGGGGGGGGTGAATTAGGGTATGACAGATTAAAACAACTTCCACTATTGATCTTGTTTAGCTTTTAAGAAAAACACTATTCTATCTCTTTCTTGTGGCAAAGTATAAACAGAAACTAAATCAAGAATAGGACACAATGATTTTTACTTGGTTCACCCTCACTGAGCTACGTCTAAGGAGCATACACCAACGATGTGCCGATGTACCAAATACACTAAAAGAGTACTACTATTTACAAAGTTCGGAGTGGACTCACTGTCCCTCCTGGTTTACAACCACTCACAATATAAAAGCTCACTGCTCTCTCAACTGAAGTGTGCTCACTGATTCTTCATAATATCCACTCACAGTTTAAAGACTTGTAGGTCCCTTTATTATCAAAAATGAATGCATCTTCCTCTGTATGTAGATACTCTGTTGAAGTTCCACTTTCATCCACTAATGAATACAAATTTACCATGTATGTACCGGTAAATCTTACAACTTTTGCGCAACCCTAGAATAACCAGTGCCCTTCGCTATGTTTGGCGTGATTCTCTATGATTTGGCATGCTTCTCGAAACCTGGCGTGCAAGTGACAGAAAACCACTTACGGGACACCCCCTTCTTCAACTATGAACTTGGGAGACTCTCACCCTTTTACTCCCAAACCAATATTGGCACACAACTATCAACTGGCGCACAACTTCTGAGTATCTTTATACTTGCGCGACCAAACAACCACTTCCGCAACCAAACCACTTGCGCGACTGGATCTTTAATTTTCTCTAAGTGTTTAAATCTGTCAAAAATGAGGAGGGGTGGACCTCTATTTATAGGCATTTTGGACACCCTGAGTGATGGCACACAAGTATCCTCTTGGCTCGCAAGTCTCCTCTCATCTTAGTCGCTATCTCCCTAGTCACTTGCGTGACCAAAACAAAACTTGGGTGCCCCTCTTTCCTTTTCCATATTTTGATATTATGATTATGAAATACATATGGAACAAAATTTTCCGAGCCTCCAAGACACCAACGTGCAAGTCCCTTTTCCAAAAACACTTTTCTCCATTTGTCGATTTTGAGGCCCAAAAATTTAGAAAACACTGGAAAACAACGCCACCTTAGATCAGTTCTTTTTGTACCGACTCCAGATTGTTCATTCCTAGATCTAGGTTCTTCAATCAATCATGTATTGTTGAAAACATCCCTTGAACTTGACAAATTACCATGTAAACCCCCTTTGTCAACAAATTTGTACATCGTGATCTTCTTTTTCAATAAACACGACACGGAGGCCCATTTTGTCAACAAACACAATCACCTAAAAAATTATTCAATGATACCTTGAGGGATTTTTTCCCAGCACCATCCTATAGAGTAATTTTTTGAAAATCAAAAGGAGACACCCGAAAAAGAGGTAATTGTTTTATAACCTCTATCAATGTTCTTTTCTTCTTATACTTCCTCTTTCCATGTTGATTACATGATAAAGTAATAAATATAGTATATTATACATTATTAGATGTTATTATAATTATGTTAAAACCTTATACCTCATTTAAACCATCATACTAATAACAATATCACAATGCGTGCGTATGTACGGCTTGCCGTCTCCACGTCATGGTGTAATTTGTTATTCAAAAGTACTTTATTTGGATGGGTATAATGATAAATATAATGGATTTAAATAATTAATATAACATGATAATTATTATGTATATTTAATATACCATCCAATTCCATAACATTTAACCATCAAGGGAATGATACCATTGCTCATGTGTACGTACGACCTACCGTCTCTACGACGCGATGACACTGATCTTCCTCGTTCACTATCCAAGAATGATTATAAAAATATATTATGAATAAGTATGAAATATATGAAATAATAATTCTATTAGAATAATATATATATATATACATATATATATATATATATTTATGTATTTATGTACATATATGTCATTCACTTACTTATATTCAATACAAGAAGAAAACAGAAACAACGTTCATGCGTACGTACGACCTACCATCTCCATGAACAGAGTATTCCATTTAATATATATATATATATATATATATTATTTATATATATTTATATTCCTAATATATATGATATATAAATCATGTTATAAATTATATAAGTAATTCATGATCTAAGTAATATGATCAAGAATAACAAGTCAAAAAATGTACGATAAGCAAAGCGATTATTACCAGAAATGTTGCTTTAACTTAGAATTGTTAACAAACAGGTAATATAAAGCCATAAATGAATCATATATGATATGATAAATATTATTATGATTCTGATATAAGTTAATAATATTTTTAAAAACATCATACATGAGTTTTAGACACGTACGAAGAGTATCATACCTAAGGTAAGGGAATTCCACCTCACTTTTAATTTTTGTGAGATATAAGACAGGTTCACCAACTATTTCTTGTGTGTGGTGTATGTGCTAACCATATTATATTTATTATCATGAATAATTTTTTTCATGCTATTTAAAGTTTAATTTTAAGATATTGGGCTTATTATTTAAATTTTCATAGTGGTATAGGATGCTGTGATTGTTTGCAGAATTAATCCTTTCTCTATTTCAATATTCTTGATATTATTTTACATAACTATTTATATGGATATGAAAGGATTATAAAGGAAATTTTATGTATATTTTTTATTTCATTAAAATGTTTTAAAAAGTAATATTTTAAAGGTTTTATGTAAGGGTTAATTTTACAATCTCATTACTATCTGAGGTTGTTTATAATTAAGTATCTTCTAGGACATATTTATCATCCATGTCATGTTTCTTAAAAATGTATTTCAAAATATTACTACTATTGTTTAAATTAATTTTTAACCATGTTTTAATTTCTATAATTTTTTTGAAAGGAATCTTTCCATCATTTTCCAAATTAGGTACGTTATGATATTTTCAAAAAATTAAGGAGATATTGTTTTTTAACTTATACGATGTGAGAGTTTATTTCCACCATCATGACGCCTTAACATTTTGAAGATTAACTTAAAATATTACAAGTTTATTTTCAAAAGATATGTTTTATTTTATAATTGAATGTATTTTAAATGATTTTAAAGTAAAAAGTGATATCTCTCTCAAAGAGTTTTAATGATTTTATTAGATCACTTTCATCTATGTCAACATCCTTTGCTGGATTTAATGCTTTATTAAGGTTTATTTATTATGATACAATATTCCATATTGTATTTAAGGTTTTATGATATGTTTGAATGTGTATGTTCTATTTTTATGCCATTTATAGTTTATTGTTAAAGTATTAATATTTCTTATGCTAGTTTTAGTACGAATGTTTATGTTATGTTTCACACTTTTCATTTGAGGAATGAATTGGACTTAGTAAGTGATGGGTGGGGCCCATTATAGCCTCTCAATGCATCGGTAGGTCTCATGAGTCAAAATAATGTCTTTTCACAAGGCCATTATGGTATGGTAATGGTCTTGGAACAAGGCCTTTATGGTATGGTAATGGTCTTAACATGAGACCTTGATGGTATGGTTATGATGTATGGTATTATGAATTTCCTCATTATGAGATTAGTTATTGATATTTCATGTGATTATTAGACTAGTAGAATATAGATGTGAAAGTTTAAATGTAATTATTTGATTTATTATTTCCATATTATGCTATATATTATGTTTAAAAGGCATGTGTTTCAGTTTTATTCTTTGCCTTAAAGGTATATGATTATTTATGATAGCTTTCACTATATTGTTTCTATTTACTGAGCATATGATCTCACCCCTTTCTTATGATTAATTTTTCCCATGATTCAAATAGGTATATTATGATTGAAATACATGGATAGTTTAAGGTATATGAGAGTTTTCAAAGGGGATAATATGTTGTTTTTCATTTCAAGATGTAATGTAAAATGTATGTTTGTATCTAGTATATAAATTTCTACTAAAATGATCATCCCTTCAGGATTTGATTTTCTTATAATCATGAAAATGTATTAAAATAATGCACCAACTTTTGGAAACTGTGGTCAGGGCGTTACAATTAGTGTTCGAGGAAGTATAGTACAAACCTTGGAAACTAGATTTAGAAAAACCATGATTAGGGAACATTACCCAAAGATAGAATTTAAGGATAAGTATAGAATAACATACTAGAATTTTGGTAATGTAGAGATTATGTGGGTATTTCTAGAAAAGAAATCTCTATCTGGATACTACAAGTGGACATAGTTCTGGCACAGATGTACCTATTAGTAACTCTGACAAGGTGTTCTGGCCTTGACTCAGACTAACATGGTACATGAGAATGGGCCTTATTTCCCACCTGGTTTGACACTCCTAGGGGATATGCTCAGGATAATTCAAATTTTCTTTACAAACTATTATGAAGGATTTATGAGTAAATATGTCCCCAAAGAAACCATTTTTATGATTATGTGACTAGATACATGTAAATCTTCAATTTATGTTAATAATTTTTCTAGATTTTGGATTATACATTACGATATTATCTAACCTAGTGTATTTAATCATTTAGAAATGGCTCCCAGTAGAAGGAATATGAACCTTAGCAATGCACATGATCCAACAAGTAAGAAAAATAATATCATTCATGGTATTAAGCATACATTTTGAAGTGAAATAGTATTCAATGTATTCTCATCATATGAAGAAATAATATCATGTGTTAATAAGTTAAGTAAATAATTCTCAGAGCCTTTTGGATTTTCAGGGAACCAAGAGATGAAGAGGATGGTAGAGAAAAATATGTATAAAGGGAAGGAGGGAAAGAAGTATTTTCCCACATGTGACAATTATGCAAAGAATCACCCTGGTAAATACTTTAAGGGAATGAGAGTTTTTTATAAGTGTGAAAAAAGGACACCATGTTTGTGATTACAAGGGTAAGAAAAAGGTTTCTAATATATAATGCTTCAACAATAAAGAGATGAGACACTATGTGAATCAATGTCCCAATCATCAAAGAATTATACACTAGATGACGCTATTGGATAATGATCAAGTTATGATACCACCACATATGAAGAGGAATGATTAATATGATGATTCAAGAATTATTTTATTTAAATTATAAATATACTGGTAATAAGAATTATAGAGTATATAAGGATTGTACTATAATAATATTTCATTAAGGATTTAAGATTGTATGGTACTAAGTAAAGTGACATAGTTACGAATTCAAATTTTTGGAAAATATATGGCTGAGGGAAAGATAACCCTTAATATGTTTTTGATAGTGAGATAATGATTTTAGAATAAATAGATTATTTTTTTGGATAAAGTATATTGGATATTATTAACTACCTTAGATCAAATTAATGGTTTGTTTATTCCATAATTATTGTAGTTCACAATATTTTTTCATTTGAGGAGTACATCCAATATTCTATGTCTTACAAGGTTTTATGGTAATTCAAGGTATTACCATGTTTTAAGAGAATACATGATGAAGGTATTTACATGCTTATTATGTGACAAAAAAAATCTTCATTTTTCATGTGACCTTCCTTATAAATTTTGGATTGTGAGTTTAGACAGAAGTATTTTTTATAAGCCTAAAGGTAGAAATGAATTAAGTTAAACACTGGATATTATTGTTTGTGGTTAAAGTATTATTTATTAGATATTTTGGACTAACCTTTTTGGTTTCAATAAATATTTAGAGGATTAAGGAAATACTAGTGGGCCTTATGATTTATCAAAAGTCATTTAGGTGTGAAAAATATATTTTGAGCATTCATTTCTAGGTGTTAAGGACGAAGTTAAGATAGATCGAATCACAACAAAAGAATGAGATTAAGATTATGACATGGAAAGAAATCAATTAGGTGCTGTTCTGAATAGTAAAATAATTCTTCAAATCTAGGGAAAGGATCTTGAAACCAAAAATATTGTCCTAGTCTTTTTTATGATGAATCAAATGGTCCCTTATATCATCATATATTTATATCTTTGTGATTGTTAACTTTCTCCACATAATTTTCTATATCACTTCCCATCAGAACTTGATGGTTATATTTTTCTTTCATGTCCATGTTTTTCTATATGGAACCTTAGTCTGTGTTATTTCCAGTTACCATCATACTTTTCTTTCTTTATTTTAAAATAGAGGTCTCATTAATTAATTTTTTGATGTAGGATTTCAATAAAGTTGTTTTGAAATGTCAAACCCCTAGTTTTTGATCCTGAGTTTAAATTGTGAGGACGTAATTTATTAAAGGAGGGGAGAATGTAACACCTCAAGACTTTAAAATATTTTAATTTATTAATAAAATTAATTTTATTTCTTGATTTATTTTTATTAAACACCATGTTAATGTTATGCCACACACAACAATGAGTTGGCTTGAATTGCACGCAAGACCTAGTTTTACCGAACAACAGTATATTAATAAAATATTTTTATTTAATATGATATATAAACTAGCTGTTAAATTAGAGGTTATGAATAGTGTTAACCACATTTTGAATTTTATATATTCCATATAATTTTAACAATCATATTATGTGTTTCTTATACATAATATAAGAATAAATTCAATTTTTTTGGATAAAAGAAGTATTTTTCAAAAAAAAAATGCAGTTTTACAGCCTTTTGATGGAGCACCCTTTTTAAATAAAATATTTGAAACTTTTATATATTTAATTTTAAATAATAAAATTCACCTTTATAATTGGGGAATAAAAATTAGTTTGGATAAATTTTTGGTGTATTTCTAATAACTTTCATATTTTAATAAATAGTGAAAAATACTACATTTTAATTCAAAACTACTTTTTCATATAATTTATTTATATTATCCACTTAATTGGTTTTAAAATATAACATTATTAATTTTTTATCATTTAATATAATCCAGGTAATTGGAATTATTTTCACATTAAAATTGGAAATAAACACATGTCAGTCTTTTGATGATTTTTACTTAAAAAACCAATTTTATTATTTTGTCAATAGAATTAATTTCAAATTAATTATTGGAACTTTTTAATTTTTAATTTTGAAAAATTTATTACATTTTTGGAATCATTGGGTCCAAATTATTTTAATATATTACTTTTATTTTTTGGACATTATGAATAGTGGTTTTATTAATTTTTTTATTATCACGGTTAAAGGTAAATCAGGTAATTAAAGGTAAAAATAGTATTATTAAATTACCTTAACACCTGTAAAAATCCTATTGGATGAATAAATTCTACCATTATCATATATGGTTTGAAATGGAATCACTTAATGGCCACTTTCCCATGAATATGACATTAATATTATTAAAATCAATGAATGTGCAAAAATGTCACACTCATTTTATATAAGTATATTAATTCTAATATAGGAATTAATAGTATATAACATTCACTATAGGTAGTATCTAGAAATATAAATAATTACCTACATCATTAAAATTCATTTATAATTTTTAGAGATTAAATAATTTCCATTAAGGACGACATAATAGTGACACAGAAATTATGTTATTAATAGAAATATCAAATAAATGATTTTAAAAATATTAAAAGAAATTTAATTTGAATTAATTAAGGTTATACACAAATTTTCTAGGTTAATATGACATATTAGGAGTATATTCAATTATTTGGTTCGAATTTATCTTCTTTGTGGATTTTATTTAAAATCAAAGAAATGAATAGTATCAAAAATGACACTATTGATATTTTATAAAAATAACATTTTATTAAATTATTTAAAAACTATAATAATATTAAAAATTAAAAAGTGATAATTATACGGTCTAAAATTTCATAAAATATCCATTTATGGTTAATTGACACCATGTAAGTAAATATTTATAACAATTTAATATTTAGAATGTTATTACTGTAATTAAAATTAAATAGATTAGATAAGGATAAATCAAAATGATAATGTTTAAAATAAAAGAAAAACATATATAAATTTTATTGGTTATGAGTATTTCTACCCATCCTTATATTATCTTATAAATAATCCACTTTGGAGCCATTTTTATTTAAAAATTAATTTATATTAATTTAATAGTTTTGGTGTTTCTAAATGTGCCCCTCCACTCTCTTATAAAATAACACCTCTACTTCTCTTTGATCAACTCATCAAAATCCATTTAGTTCGGCCAAACATTGCCCATTTATCCTCCCAACTTCCCTAACTACATCCTATAGGCCCTACATTGGGTATAATGCCATCCTAAGGAGTCCTTTTGTGCAAATTAAAAGGATACACCTGAAAAATAGGTAATTGTTTTATCACCTCTTTAAAATTTCTTTTCTTATTTTACTTCCTATTTCTATTTTGATTCGATACTAAAGTAATAAATAAAGTATATTCTACATGCTTAGATGTTATTATAATTATGGTATAACATTATACCTCATTTTACCCATCCTATGAATAACATTATCACCATGTGTGCGTACGTATGACTTACCATCTCCTTGCTATGGTGTAATTTTTTATTCAAAAATACTTTATTTGGATGGGTATAATGATGAGTATAATAGATTTAAATAATGAATATAACATAATAATTATTCTGTATAATTAATATAACATCCAATTTCATATCATTTAACCGTCAAGTTAATGATATTTTTGCTCGTGCGTACATACGGCCTATCGTCTCCACGATGCGATGAGACTCATCTTCCACATTCACCATCCAAGAGTGATTATAAAAATATTTTTGGGAAAAAATATCTCAAGGTAATATTGAAACATTTTTATGTTGATTGTGTTTGTTGACAAGGTGTGTTTCCATGGTGAATTGTTGAGTTCTAGAGATATTTTTTACAATAAATGTTGACAAAGAACCATGTCAAAGGAATGGATGATATGGAGATAGTAAAAAAATAATAGATACAAGGTGGCACCATTTTCTAGTGTTTTCCAAATTTTTGGGGTCCAAAATTTGGAGTTTGGATAACATTTATAAATATGTATTTTCTTGAATATATCATTGAAATATGGAGAAGTCATGAGTTTCATGAAGATGGGCTTCATTAAGATGGTTTCACAAAAGATCAATGGAAGATTATGGTGATCTTTGAGACTACGACGAGCTTCGTGAATGGCAAAGGTGAAGAGTATTGTGAGTGGAGCATCATGATGGTGAAAAGACTTTAACGGAAGGCTACACGATTACGATGAGCATTGAGAAATGAAAAATTTCCATGGAGCTTCATGAAAAATGGAGCATTGAATCGAAAACATGGGAGCTCTACCAAATGGTGTTGATGTGGTAGGAAGGTTATAGAGTCGGTGGGAAATGCCTATAAATAAGCCTCTACCCCCTTGAGAAGAGTAGAGAGACTCAAAAAAAATCTTAAGGCTCTTGAATAGTGAATAAGGTTCATGAAGGCAGTGAGATTTGTGAAAGTAAGGGAATTCACAAAGGCAAATTGATATTTGAAAAAGGAAGGAACGTTGTGAAGGCTAGTTGTGATTTGTGAAAGAGGTGTACTTCGTGAAGACTGGATTGAGATTCACGGAAGAAGGATACTTGTGAAGAAGTGATATTTGCAAAGGTTATTCAAAAAAGGATTACCCAATGTTCTGTGGTAAAGTGATATTCATTAGTAGATGAAATTGGGACATCAATAGAGTATCTACATACAGTGGAGGATGTATTCATTAGTGATAATAAAGAGATCTATACGTCTATAAACTATGAGTGAATCTTATGAAGAAGCAGTGAGCACACTTCAATTTTAAATCTCAATGATCTCTCAATTGAAGTGTTCTCATTCATTCTTTAGAAGATCCATTCACAATTTATAGACTTATAGTTCTCTTAATTATCACTAATAAATATATCCTCCACTGTATGAAGATGCTCTATTGATGATGCACTTTCATCTATTGATGAATATCACTTTACCACATAACAATGGGAAATCCTTTTTGAATAACCTTTACAAAGATCACTACTTCACAAAGCTCCTTCTTCCATGAAGCTCAAAACAGTCTTTGCAAAGTACACCTCTTTCACAAAGCTCAACTAGCCTTTGCAACATTCCTTCTTTTCATAAAACTCAATTATCCTTTGCGAATTCCCTTACTTTCTCAAAGCTCACTGCCTTTTTGAACCTACTTCGCAATTCGAGAGCCTTAAGATTTTTTTGAGTCTCTCCTCTCTTCTCAAGGTGGTAGAGGCCTATTTATAGGTGTTTCCCACCGACTCCAAAAACTTCCGACCATGTCAGCACCATTTCGTAGAGATCCCTTATTTTTTCCGCAATGCTCCATTTTTCATGAAGCTCCATGGAAATTTACCATTTATTAATGCTCTTCGTAACCGTGAAGCCTTACATCAAAGCCTTTGTTTCGTCATGATGATCCACTCACAATTTTCTTCACCTATTCCATTCACGAAGCTCGTCATAGTCGTAAAGATCACCACAATATTCCTTTGATCCTTTGCGAAACATCCTTTTCTAGATTTAATGCTTCATTAAAGTTGATTTATTATGATAAAATCATTCATATTGCATTGATGGTTTTATGATATGTTTGACTAAGGATGTGCTATTTTTATACCATTTATAGTTTATAGTTAAAGTATTGACATTTTGTATGCTAGTTTTAATATGAATGTTTATGTTTTGTTTTACTCTTTTCATATGAGGAATGCATTGGATTTAGTAAGTGACGACCCGAGCCCACTATAACCCCTCAATTCATCGGTAGGTCTCATGAGACAAACTAGTGTCTTGGAATAAGGCCTTGATGGTATGTTAATGGTCTTGTCACAAGGCCTAGACAATATGGTAATGGTCTTGGCATGAGGCCGCGAAGGTATTCTTATGATGTATGACATTATGCATTTCCTCATTATGAGATTAGTTATTGACATTTCATGTGATTATTTGAATAGTAGAATATCCATGTGAAAGTTTAAATTGCATTAGTTGATTTATTATTTCCATATTATGCTAAAGAGTATGTTAAAAGTCTTGTGTTTTAGTTTTATACCTTGCCTTAAAAGTCTATGATTATTTATGATAGCTTTGACTATATTGTTTATATTTACTAAGCATCTGATATCACCTCCTTATTATGTTTCATTTTCCCTATGACAAGAAGAAGTATATTATGATTGACCTAAAGGGATAGTCCAAGGGATATGAGAGTTTTCAAAGGGGATAAGGTGTTTTTTTTTCATTTAAAGATTTAATTTAAAAATTATATTTTTATCTAGTATTTCTAAGGATACTAAACTGATTAGTCCTTTAGGATTTTATTTTCTTGTAATAATTAAAACGTATTAAACTAATGCACCAACTCTGGGAAATTGGGGTTTGGGCGTTACACTTTTATGGTCTCTGTACACTATGAACTATTATCCTAGATGATAACATCTCCAAAAACATAAGGCATGAACAAATTCCACTATATCAAGATCATGCGTTGGGTAATTGCGCTCATGAGGCATCAAATATCGAGACTTGTATGCCACAACTATATATACTTACATTAAAACTACCCCTTAGCTTGATACCTAATGCATCACAAAAACCCATATATCCTCTTCCCAAATCAGGTAAAGTTAGGATCAACACAAAGGTCAGTCTTTCTTTCAATTTTTGAAAGGATTTCTCACAAGCTTTAGAACATGAAAATTTGACACCCTTGTTGGTCAATCCTATAATAGGCTCTTAAAAGAATGAGAAATTCTAAATAAAAAAACTATAATAACCATCAAAACCCAAAAAAATTTATATATAAAAGATGCTATTTGGTTTCTCCCAGTAAACTATGAATCACACCTCCTATAAACCCACAAATACCCATGATTTTGATATGATGTGACCCAAAAGGTGAACTTTATCAATCAAAAAATGGAATTTTGTGAGTTTAGAATATATTCAGTTATCTCTTAGTGTATTCAATATGATTCCAAGGTTTTTTGAATGATCATGTTTAGTTTGAGAATATAGATATAATCCATGAAAAATACCACAAAGGAGTCTAATTATGGGTGGAAAACCCAATTAATCAATGAAATAAATACTATTAGAACATTCTTGTGACCGAATGACCATACAAAATACTCATATTAACCATATATACTTTGGAAAGTAATCTATGGTATATCTAAGGGTACAAGTCTTACCTAATGATATATAGATATTAAATTAGTCTTTGATAAGACCTTGTCTCCTTGGAGCTGGTCGAAGAGATCTTCTATACATGGGAGTGGGTACTGGTTTTTAATAGTAAACCAATCCAACCTCCGGTAATCCACACATAACTTAAGGATATTGTTTTCCTTCTTTACAAAAATGCATGGGTGATCCCCATGGAGAAGTACTAGGATGGATAAATACTTTAGATTCTAGGTACTCTAATTGGCTCTTAAGTTCTCGAATCTTAGAAGGATCCATCATGTATAGAGGGATAAATACCAATGCTACTCCTGGAACAAGTTATATCGTGAAATCTACCTCTCTATAAAGAGGTATTCTATAAAATTATCCCAAAAATACATCCCTAAAATGATCCACCACTGGAGGGAAAATATATTGAGACACTCCCTATTAATCTGGAAAGAGGTTAGTAATCTAGGTTGACACTCCACTAGGACTTTGATGCTCAGGTCCAAATTGAATTTTCCCAAACATCCCATTTTCCCTTATATATATAGCTACCACCCTTAGGGGATGTAAAAGAAACCATCTATTGATAAAAATAAATTTGGGGATGAAATGATACTAATCATTCCATCATAATAATTATGTCGAAACCTGTCATATTGAGGATGAAGAGGTTCCTTAATGAATGAAAATTTCCAATATCGAGTGGTAAATCCCTTCACTGGCATACACTTTATAATTACACTCCTAAAAAAATATCAAGATTCATCAAACTACAAAAATACTCAATTTTGAGAACAATGATTTACATTATATCTTCATATATAAAATAATGTGATACAACCATGTAAATTAAAGTATATACTAATGTTAAGGCTATTAAAATTGTACCTCACAATGTAGATGGACTGATACTCCGCTCCTTGGGTATAGGTTATACTACTTGTAATTGTCCAGATCTACAGTCCTAAGATACAACCCAACTACTCTGAGTAGGTATTCTATACTAATTTTTCACCTCATAATTTTGGATTCCCTAACCTTATCTATATCTGTGGAATATATGAATAGCAGTACTCTAGATCCTTTCTTAACATAGATATGTAGATACCACACCCAAAGTTGGAGCTTGTGAAGATCATATTCGGTTAGGAGATGGAGGAAAAGTTCTATAAAAATGATTAAGATGGCCCACTCTTCCATAATATTGGCACTCAACTGGGTTTGTATCACACTGAGTCTCCATGCGACCTAGACTCCTACACATATGGAATACCACATAACTACACATTCATATGATCTAACTACTATTGTCCTGGTGATAACCCACAAAGTGACCATTCTTACACTAGATAAAATGATTCCTTACCTTTATAATTAACAATCATTCCCCACACCTATATCTTCCCTCATGTTACGCTTATAAATGAGGGCTCAGTTCACTATCTTAGAAATTGTAGTTAGCTGGAAAATGTTCACCTATGATCAGATGGAATACATGAGGCCATCTTTAATCCATCTCACTCTTGACAATTCATCACTATCTAGGGTTTGTGAAAATCTATGAAACTCAATGAATCAAGATAAATAGTCCATGATGGAAATATTACTATATTCTAGGTGCATAAATTCCCTAGCTCATTGATCTCTCATTGTTTCTAGGAATAAGTAATCATGGAAGGTAATATAGAATTTCCTTCGGACCATGTCCTGATGTTTACCTACATGATTTAGAACATACCACCAATTCTTATAAGATCCATGTAAAGACCTTAATTTTTCCATGTATTTTTTATTTATTTGTATGGAAATATTATGATCCCATAGAAATTGCTGACATGTAATTCTAAGGCTCGGTGTGCTCGGAATGAATTTCAGAAATTTTTTCGGTACGTTCAGTAAACGCGTGAGCAGAATTTTGTAACTTTTGAACCGGTGCTCGAAATTGAAATATGAGAACACCGTCGAACTCGCATCGCCGATATTCTCTTAAGGAAACCTTCACCTCGACCGCAGTAGGTCAAGGGTAGAAGTTAGTTTTTTCTGATTTTTTTGGGAGAGTTAAAAGGAAAAAAACAATAAATTTTTTTATTTGAAACCTCTTTTTTGAATCTTGGTGGTGGGGACCACCTGAACCCCTCTTTTAATGGGAGGAAACTCTTGGTTTTCTCCCAATTTTATGAACCAATTTTAATTGTTTAATTAATAAACTTAATTTACTAAGTTAGATCCTGACCTTTCTTGAGGTTGGGGGGAAATCGTTGGAAAATGAGAGATTTAGAGAAATATCCTCCAAATGAAGAACCTCTCCAATGAAGAACATTCTTCAGATCAAGAACGTGGAACTGACTTTGAAGCGAGTTATGGGAGAAATGGGCATCAACATCTTCTTCTTCTTCATCTTCTTCCTCATGAAACCTCCAATTAACGATCGAGGTAGGGGTGTGTTTATTTTTTTCTTCGTGGTTTTATGTTGAAACTTTCTCCTCAAAGTTGCATGGTATCGGTCTAACGCTAAGGTTGTAGACCAAACAAACATGGCCCGATCCCTCCGCATATTTAATGTTGACGTGTTCTTCACGGGATACGATGATAGAAGATGCACAATTGCATTGCTGAAGGAGACTGCGGCCCGTCGGCCAAAGTGGAGAAAGGTGGCAGTTGGCACCCGGCCGACTGCGTGGAACTGGGGTGGCACGTCTGCGCCACTAGTAGCGAAGGAGGTCGCGACCCGTCGGCCATGGCGGTGGGTGGACAGTGTCCGGCACACCGACCGACCATGTGGACGTATGGCGATGTGTGTTCACGCCACTAGTTGAGAAGGAGGCCAGGGCACATCGACCACGGTGAAGTAGGGTGGTGGCTGGCATGCCAGATGACCGCATGGCGAAGCGGCGACATTTGCGTTTGCACCGCTGGAGATGGAGACCATTGATGCTTGGCCGCGATAGAGGTCGGATGGTGGATGACATCCATCCATCCACAATAGAGTAGCGGCGGGCATCCGTGCCTCTAGAAGGAGGGCCAAATGTTTCGACCGGCTATGTCACACCGAGTGGGACCCCTCATGTGGGCCCCGCATGCTAGACGGCGGCACCACATGGCGCTGCTTGGTTGGCCAAAACCGAACGTCCTATAGGCTATTCGGGTGACCTTATTAGAGTGCCTCCCCTCCCGGGTGGCGGCTAGGGCGGACCCCACCCCGGACGCGGGATGCACCATGGGTCGGGCTGCCCCCTTAGTGGGCCGGGCCAGACCATGGCCCAACAGGCTGGGCCTGTCGCGGCCCAGGCCAACTGGGTCGGACCAGACCCAGGCCCATCTAGACCTAGATACGTCGTTTTGTCCATATCTTGAGAACCAGGCATCCGTTTGATGAACCGTCTGTGGTACCATAATCCTTGGATTGAGGCAGTCTTTTTGGTATACTCCACTTGAGTTTTAGATAAAGTTGGAGTATGTTTGTGTTGGATCAAACCCGAATCCAATCAGGACCTCGACACAAAAACATTAATAACTTACAGGCCGCACGTCCGATTAACGCGCCGTCTGTCACATTGGGATAATTTTGTCGTGACAGAACTACATGATAATTATTCATGTAAATTCATGTTAGTTTATGTATTGACCGATGGTTTGAGGATAGGAACCTCCTAGAATCAAGCATGCTTAGTGTGAGAACCCTGTGGCTGACTATACTTGAGGAGAATTAAGATCCTGTGTGGGTCAGAATCTCCAGATCTTATGTGGGTCATCTTCAGATCCCGTGTAGGTCATCTCCAGATCCTGTGTGGGTCATCTTCAGATCTTGTGTGGGTCATCTTCAATCCTTTGTGGGTTACCAACAAAGTTTCTCAACGAAGTAAGATAATCTAGAAAGACAGCTAATCATCTATACTTCTGTACTTAAGTTATACCTGGTGTGAGATGAGTCTTTAACTCTGTGGTATTCTTTTGTGTGGCGTAACTTTGTGGTACTTACCTTCATGGTGATACATTTTTAGTATTCTTATGTGTGGAATTACCTTTGTGGTACATACCTTTGTGGTGTTACCTTCATGGTATTCTTTCCTTCGTGGAACAATCGTGCTTTTGGATAAAGATTTGGGCCTTGTGTTTCCTCTTGAATAATATGGGTATACTTGATAACTTAGGTATATGTATGTGAATATACCTAAGTAGGGTTGAATATTGTTTTCGTTCTTGGTGATTTCGGTATTACTTTTTGGTTTATCCTTTGTGGATTCTGAGAGACCCTTGGGGGTATCGGGGTCCCTACTAGGTATCGTTATACTCACCCCTGTATGGGCTTCACCCACACCTTGCTGTGTCTTGGGAAAATAACAGACAACATTGACCGAGGACGAGGGTACCAAGACTGGAGGCTTCTCGAAGGTGGACATTATACGAGACGATCCGTAGAGACGACCATACGAGATATGTACCTACCCTTCAGGTAGGATCATTAGCAGGTGTTCACATGTGTTGTTTTCAGTTTTACTTGTACTTTCCAGTTGAGCTTGTATTCTGGACCCCTTTACTTACTGTACACACACTTTTTACTATACATTTTACTTTGTGCTCGTATCTTGATGTGTGCTTAGTTGTGTGAGTTTATAGGTTATAAAGGCAATGCCTTCCCAGTTTTAGGGATATTCCTTTATGGTGCTAGTTTCCAGCCCCTGGCCTATGAAATACAGGTTTGAGGTAGTCACAAAATGGGCCCTAGGGGACGGTTTGTGACAAATTGGTATCAAAGGAGTCAGTTATACTAAAGAACCAGGACTCTGATATTTTCAATGTGATAGTAGTGTTAAGTGTGATGAGTATGGTTTTCAGTTTGGGGAACCCAGTATTGGTGTGGCAGCCAAAGTATCCATACACCAGGACCCTGACTTCTGATTTCTGACTTAGTTCATGGAAATAATGATTGCGTGTGTGTTTTTGAAAATTCTTCTTTACGAACACTTTAATTCAGCTCCACAAGTATAACTTAATGACCGTGGTGCACCAGTTTCATTTTATGATTCCTCCACACAGACATCCAACTAGGGTTCTAGGTAGAGTATGCGATGACCCCCCCCCCCAAGTGACGAGGCTTCGGTACAGGGCCCCCTTATGGTAGTTGTACCACTGGGTGGTGTACAAGCAGCACCACTACCCGTTGGGCAGCCGATTCAAATAGCCCCAACAACAGAGGGTGCACGCTGCTTGAGCGTGCTGTACGAGTTTCAGCACCAGAGGCCACTGAGGTTTCGGGGAGAGACCGATCCACAAGTGGATGAGGACTGGATGAAGGATTTGGTTAGAGTATTTTGACTGATAGGGACACCATCTGATCACATAGTGATCCTTACTACCAGTATTATTCAGGAACTAATGGTAAAATGGTGGAGCTTGATGCTCCAGGTTCATGATGAGTTCACTCTCATCTAGGAAGACATTGAGAGGCTTTTCAGGGCAGAGTTCATCCCAACTACTTTACGATCAGTGTGTATACAGAATCTTCTCCACTTAAAACAGGGTAGCAAGACTGTGGATCATTATTCAGTAAGGTTCATCGACCTCTCACGCTACTCCACTGACATGGTGCAAGACTCTTTCTTCAGGGCCCGAACCTTCAAGCAAGGGCTCAGATGGGATATAAGAGCTTCGATGATTTCTCTTAGCATCCCGACATAGATGAGGGTGTTAGAGAGAGCACTCTTAGTAGAGAGATTCCTTGCTCAGCAGTCACCGACCGCGAGACCCACCACCAGACGTTACGTTGCAGAGTCATCCACAGATGGCAGTAGACAGATGACGCAGAGGTCCAAGAGGACCAAACCTACGGGTGGACAACTTTAGGATATAAGTTCGGTTGTGTGGGTCTCTTTCTCGAGAGAAGGACATGAGGGGAGAAGACAATGTTACTCGTGTGGTGGACAGGGTCACATGACTCGCGACTGCCCAACCCACCATGCAGACGACCAAAAGACGGTTGAGGGACCACCTGGGTAGAGACTATTATTCAATCGAGGAGGTCCATGGGAAGCAAGAATATGTGTCAGAGGAGAAAGCCGTGCAGTAGGCGGTGGGTGATGATTCAAAGTTCTACCGCCACCACCTCATTGTGGTGCACCCTGACCACAGGAAGCAGGTGGACATGGATGAGCTCAGCTCCAGGTAGCTGACGACTACGACCACGGTGCTCCAGAGATTATACAAGGTACGATCTGTGTCTACTCCACCCTAGCTGAAGTAATCATAGACACAGGTTCCATTCACTCTTTTATTGCCATGATCCTCGTTCAGAGGTCGGAGATACTGATGGAGCCATTGGCTTGATCCTTACGACTAAAGACTCCTACGGGAGAGGATTCGATGATTACACACTGGTGCCAGTAGTGTGAGCTTACTCTAGGAGGTGATAGCTTCAGCTGAGATCTTCTAGTAGTGGCTTCGAGGCCTTATGACGTCATCTTGGGTAAGGACTGGTTATCTACAGTACATGATCAGATTGACTATATTAGGCACAAAGTGCGGTGTGTCCGCGACGATGGGACTAGGTTTTTCTTAACCAGTGAGAAGGGAACCCTTGCAGCACAGGATGGATTTACTTGAAAGAGGGTGTAGCCGATCACACATCAGTTGGCTAACCTTACCCTCAGAACGGTTGGTGTTGAGAGTTCGAGCCATCCTATAGTAGTGGACCAGTACGCTGATGTTTTCCCTGATGATGTTCCGGGTCTAACTCCTCATAGAGAGGTGGACTTTTACGTTGACTTGTACCCTAGGACCACACCAATATCTACACCATCATATCAGATGGCTCATGAAGAGCTATGAGTGATGCAAGTATATTTGGAGGACTTGCAAAGTTAGGGGTTCATTAGGTCTAGTGTTTCTCCTTGGGCAGCTCTGATTTTGTTCACCAATAAGGCGGATGGGAGTTTGAAACTCTGTGTGGACTATTGGTGCCTGAACCAGGTGACCGTGAAGAACAAGTACCCACTCCTGAGGATTGATGATCTCTTTGATCAGCTGAAGGGAGAACAGTGGTTTTTGAAGATAGACCTCAGATCAGGCTATCATCAGCTTAGGGTACGAGATGAGGATGTGTAGAAGATGAACTTCATATGTCGGTATGGACATTATGAGTTTTTGGTTATGCCATTAGGCATGACCAATGTCCCAACAATGTTCATGGGACTCATGAACATGATCTTCTAGCCATGCCTCAATCACTTTGTGGTTGTCTTCATCGATGAAATTCTGATATACTCAGCTACAGAGGAGGAGAACACCTATCTTTTATAGATTATTCTGGAAACACTCCGATAGCACCATATTTATGGTAAACTCTCGAAGTTCCAGTTCTAGATATGAGAAGTTCACTTCCTGGGATATGTTATCTCGGAGGTTGGATTTGTGGTGGATCCATCGAAGATTGAGGCTATGCTTGATTGGGAGACACCCAAGATTGTGACGAAAGTGCATAGTTTTCTGGGTTTGGCTAGTTACTATCGGAGGTTTGTGCCTAACTTTTCCAGAGTTGCTGCACCCTTATCAGCATTGATGAAGAAGGGCAACCCTTCGTGTGTCCGGAGAGATACCAGCAGAGTTTCCAAGAGAGGAGGTAGAGACTGACGAGTGCCCCCATCTTGAGGCTACCAGAGGAGGGTGTTGGGAATGTAGTCTACTTTGACACATCAGGGACCAGACTCAGATGTGTCCTAATGTAGGAGCGAGTAGTGATCACATATGGTTCTTGACAGCTAAGACAACATGAGAAGAACTACACTACCCATGACCTCGAGTTAACATCAGTGGTCTTCGCCTTGAAGATGTGGCGAAATTACTTCATGGGCGTATGTTTTACAGTCTACTATGATCACAAGTGTCTCAGGTATATCTTCTCCCAGAAGGACCTGAACCTGAGACAATGATGTTGTCTTGAGTTTCTCCAAGAGTATGACTTTGAGATATTCTATACTCCTGGGAAGGGGAACATAGTAGTAGATTCACTCCGCAGGAGATTAGGTATACAGTTGCTGAGTGAGGTGACAGAGCAGCTAGCTGCTTTATAAATATCCTATGTGGATCGAGATGGAGTAGCTTATCTTTAGTCTCTGATAGTCACTTGGTGACACTAACTATGAGGCTTGATGTACTCAGATATCCACAGGACAAACACTTGATGGATTTTTTGAAGGTGGGAAGCACGTCATACTCTTCAGAGGGTGTACTATGGTACCAGTGGCACTTAAGGAGGAAGTGTGGATGGAGTTTCATATGTCCCCTCTAGCGGTACATCCAGGAGTGGTGAAGATTTACCAAGACCTTCAGCGTCAGCACTGGTGGTCGGGAATGAAGAAATCAGTAGCAGAGTTTGTCTCTTGGTGCCTCACTTGTCAGAAACTGAAGGTAGAGCATCAGGTTCCATCAGTCTTAGTTCAACCACTAGAGGTTAAAGAGTGGAAGTGGGATATAATTTTCATAGAATTCATGATAGGGCTTCCACGCATGTCTAAGGGGAATGATTCAATATGGGTGATCGTTGACCGACTCACCAAGTCGGCCCACATCCTACCTATCAGAGAGCAGGGATCAACAGAGGGCTTGGGATGCCTCTAAGTGCAGAAGATTGTGTGGCTTCATGAAGTTACATCTACGATTGTCTCTGATCATGATGTACATTTTACTTACCGGATATGGAAGGGTTTGTAGGAGGTGTTCAGGACTCAGCTTCGATTGAGAACCACCTTCCATCCTTAGACGGATGGTCAGACAGAGCGGACCATTCAGACCCTTGAGGACATGCTACATGTATGTATCTTAGATTTCGATTGTAGTTGGGAGGATCACTTGACTTTGGTGGATTTCACATACAACAATAGCTATCACTCCACCATCGGTATGAAACCATTTGAGGAATTGTATGGTCAACCTTGCAGATTACCTCTGTGCTGGACTGACCCTGGGGAATCAGCACTCATGGGACCAGAGATGGTACGAGCAACCACAGAGAAGGTGCAGATCATCCAAGAGTGGATGAAGACTGCACATAGTAGGTATAAGTTTTATGCTGATAGGATACATAGACCTATTGAGTTCGAGGATGGTGACCATGTATTTCTATGGGTCTCACCTTGACGTGGTTTGCGGAGATTTGGATGGGACAACAACTTATCTCTGAGGTTCATCAGATCCTTTCTGGTCCTAAGTAGAGTCGGGGAGGTGGCTTACCACTTAGCTCTTCCACCTCAGTTGCACAAGGTGCACAAAGTTTTCCACGTATCCCAAATGAGGAGATACGTACATGATCATTCACACATCATTAACTGGGGAGAGATGTACATCAATGATGGGGCGTCGTTTTCAAAGGTTCTAGTAGAGATTGAGGATCAATAGGAGCTGGTCTTTTGTGGGTAGTCGATACCTCTAGTGCGTGTTCGTTGGCAGAATGGTAACCTCTATGAGAGCACATGAGAGTGGGAGACTTAGATTCGTGCTCAGTACCCCCACTTGTTTCCCTAGTTTGTGTTATGGCTTTCGAGGATGCAAATCCTTGAGGTGGGGGGAATGTAAAGACTTGGATTTTTCCATGTAATTATTTATTTATTTATATGGAAATATTACGAGTCCATGGAAATTGACGTTGCATGATTCCAAGGCCTGGTGTGCCCAGAATGAATTTTTGAACTTTTTTTAGGTACGTTCAGAAAATGCGTGAGTGGCATTTTGTAACTTTTGAACCGGTGCTCAGAATTGAAATCCGAGGACACCGTTGAACTCGCACCACCGATATTCTCTTTAATATCCCTTCATCTCGAACATAGTAGGTCGAGGGTAGAAGTTAGTTTTTTATGATTTTTGTGGGAGAGTTAAAAGGAAAAAAATAAAAATAAAACAATAACTTTTATTTTTCTTTGAAACCTCCTTTTTGAATCTTGGTGGTGGGGACCACTCGAACCCCTATTTTAATGGGAGGAAACTCTTGGTTTTCCCTTAATTTAATGATCCAAATTTAATTTTTTAATTAATAAACTTAATTTATTAAGTTGGATCCTCACCATTCTTGAGGTTGGGGGGAAATCATTGGCAAAGGAGAGCCTTAGAGAGATATCCTTAAAACGAAGAACCTTTCCAATGAAGAACATTATCCGAATCACGAATTTTGAACCGACCTTGGGGCGAGTAGCAGGAGAAACAGGCGTCGACATCATCATCATCATCATCATATTCCTCACAACACCTCTAATGGACGATCGAAGTAGGGGTGTGTTCATATTTTTCTTCATGGTTTTATGTTGAAACTTTCTCCTCGAAGCTGTATGCTATCGGTCTAACGTGTAGGGTGCGGACCAAAAAACATGGCCCGATCCCTCTACATCTTTAATCATGATGTGTTCTTTACAGGCCGTGATAACGGCGGTGGCACAACCACACCGCCGAAGGAGACCATGACCCGTCAGCTGCGTCGGAGAAAGGTGGAGGAAGATAGCCGACTGACTACGTGGAACTGAGGCGGCACATCCGCGCCGCTGGTAGTGAAGGAGGTTGCAACCTGTTAGCCATGACGGTGGGTGGACAATGTCCATCATGCCTACTATCCACGTGGAGGTAGGGTGGTGCACGTCCGTGCCACCTATTAAGCAAAGGATCGTGGCCTGTCGGCCGTGGTGGAGCAGGGCAGTGGCCGGCATGCCGGCCAGCCGCGTGGCGAAGCGGTGGCGCATGTCTGTGCCACCGAAGCTGGAGACCATGACCACATGGGTGCGGTGGAGGTCTTAGGTCGGCCAACATCTGGCCGGCCATGGAGGAGCAGCAGCGTGCATCCACACCGTTGGAAGGAGAGCCGGACATTTTGGCCGGCCACATCACGCCGAGAAAGACCCCTCTAGTGGGTCCCGCGTGCCAACAGGAAGTGCCACACGGTGCCACTTGGTCGGCCAAAACTAAACGCCCTATGGGATGTTCGGGTGAAATGGGGGGAGTGCCTCCCCTCTTGGGGGGTGGCTAGGGCAGACCCCACCACAAGGGGCCACCCAGGCCATGAGCTATACCACGGGCCGGGCCCACCATGGCCCAGGTTAATCGGGCCAGACCAGGACCCGGTCGGGTTGGCCCAAGCCAGGTCAGACTGGGTCGGTCGGACCAGGTTGGACCGGACCTGGGCACATCTAGACCCAGATACGCCTTTTTGGCCATATCTTGAGAACCGGGCATCCGTTTGAATAACCGTATGTGGCACCAGAATCCTTGGATTGCGATGGTCATTTTGCTATAATGCACTTGAGTTTTGGATAAAGTTGGAGTATGGTTGGGTTGGATCGAAATCGATTCCAACGGGGCCCTCGGAATGGAAACACTAATAACTTTCAGACCGCTCATCTGATTGACGCACCGTCTGCCACGTTTGGTTCCTTTTGACATGATAGACCTTCGTGATACTTATTAATGGGAATTAATTGTAGTTGATGTATCGAATGATGGATTGAGTAGAGGGACCTCTCAGAATCAGTAATTCTTAGTGTGGGAACCCTGTGGCTATCTGTACTTGAGGAGACTTCAGATCTTGTGTGGGTCATCTTCAGATCCTGTGTGGGTTAGCATCTCTAGATCCTATGTGGATCATCTTTAGATCCTGTGTGGGTTATCTCTAGATCCTGTGTGGGTCATCTTAAGATCTTGTGTGGGTCATATTTGATCCTGTGTGGGTCAACATCAGAGCTTATAAATGAATTAAAATGATCTAGCAAGACAACTAATCATCTATACTTCTATAATTAAGTTATACCCGGTGTGAGTAGAGTCTTTACTTTTGTGGTATTATTTTGTGTGGTGTAATTTTGTGGTAATTACCTTCGTGGTGATACCTTTGTGGTATTCTTATGTGTGGCATTACCTTTGTGGTACATACCTTTGTGGTGTTACCTTCGTGGTATTCTTTCCTTTGTGGAACAATTGTGCATTTAGATAAAGAGTTTGGCCTTGTGTTTCCTCTTGAATGAGATGGGTATAATTGATAACTTAGTTATATGTATGGGCATATAACTAAGTAGGTTTGACTATTTTTTTCATGCTTGGTGATTTTGGTATTGCTCTGTGGTTTATCCTTTGTGGATTCTGAGAGACCTTTAGGGGTCTTGGGGTCCCTACTGATTATTGTTATACTCACCCCTACACGGGCTTTTCCCACACCTTACCGTGTCTTGTGCAGATGGAAGACAACGATGACTGGGGAAGAGGGTACCATGACTGTAGGCTACTCTAAGGTAAAAATTAGATGAGACGATCCATATAGATGAATGTATGAGATCTGTACCTACCCTTTAGGTAGGATATTTGGCGGGTGTTCACATGAGCTGTTTTCAGTTATACTTGTACTTTCTAGTTGGGATTGTATTCTAGCCCCATTTACTTACTGTACACACTCTTTTTACTATACAGTTTACTTTGTGATCATATCTTTCTGTGTGCTTGGTTGAGTGAGTTTACATGTTATAAAGATATTGCCTTCCTAGTTTTAGGGATATGCCTTTCCGGTGCTACTCGCCATCCCCTGACCTATGGAAGGTGAGTTTGGGGTAGTCACAACACGGGACTTGGGGGATGGGTCATGAAAATCCACGAAGCATGAAAAATATTATCTTGAACCTCCTTTCTAGTGGTGTCTCTAGATAATCAAAAATCACTATAATAGACTCTTTCCATGATATAACATCCTGGGGTCCACCATCCCTTGAGAAAGTAGGTGGATACTACTGCTAGAAATCTTGCATCAACTCTGACATAGTGGGTGAAGATAATAAGGATCCCTACATAGTCTTCACTAATATAAATAAACCCTCTCGATGTTGAGCATCAGTTCCTAGTCCATGTATAATAGGTGGTACTACTGGAGGTGCCAAAAATGGAACCACATGCAGGTTAGGTCCCGCTACTTCAGAAGAATGTTCATCACCAGCTTCCCAACATTCGACCCAAGGACTTCATGGAGGTATATATATAAAATGACAAAAACACACCTAAAAAAAGTTACAATTAAAATACAATACTGATAGGTAAAATGATTGGTACATTGCTTCACTAATTGGTTAGTTATGGTGACACCATCAAGCTATGCGGGAAAAACCATTTAGGTTGACAAAAATATTTTAAGTGACAAATTATTTATCCTCATTTAACTTCAAGAAATATTATCTAAATTACCAGTATAGTAATTATGTCACTTACAATATACAGTTGACAATGCACACAATAAAATAAAAATGGCATGGCATTTTCATGACATATAAATCCTTATGCATCTATAATGATGCATAAAAAATGATTCCTTTCTAAATCAGGACAAGGGTAAAATCCATAAATATAAAAACATCATAAACAAGTGCATCACTGAATGGTGAAAATCTAAGAAAATGTAACAGGGAAAATCCAAAGCCACAATTCCTATCCTGAAAAACTTGTATTTTCATCCACAAATGGGTTAGTTACTACTAGGAACAACTTACTACCAAGTCCTAACACATCCTAGTCTCATGTATACCATACCAAAATAATAAGAAATGGATACAGAATATATGATGCCAATTTTTAATTTCCCAGACCCAGTTCACTCAAGATTAACTGAACCCAGTTTCCACATGGCTTCAAGCGAGCCTCCCTGCACGCTAGAGGCTACCGACTAGTAGTGAGGGTCTATAATGGTATTTTGGAGAGACTATAACCTCTTTTAAAATTATATAATGAGAGTTAAGAAATTCAATCATTTATATTAGGTCACTCCCCTAGTCCCTATCTGCATCCATGAAGTCTTTCTAGGTACCAATTGACTGCCTGAATAGGGTGAGAGTAAAACTTAGTAGGCCACCATCACCAATGTCTAATATTATCTAATATATGAATATAAAATTAATAGCGTGTAGGTATAACAAATGTATATGTCATAATAAACATAAGCCCTATCAATCCCTAGATCTTCATTGGTCTCTAGCCGATCATACAAGATTTATCCTAAGCTGGATGTCTGAGACATGTTTCATAAGGGTCTCATATTTCTAAATAAGGGGAAATTAGTCCAATCATCCAATTTGGGATATGAAGTGGCATATATGACATTCCCAATCAATTATATGGAGCACCATTTCCAACATTTTAAACTAAGAGGGCATGGTGTGTTGTATCCAATAATTCCTAATAAACGATAGGGAGATCCATGTCCAATAATTCTAATTTAAATGGCAAGGAGCACCATGTACAAAATCCTAAACCAAGATGGCATGGATCATCATTTCCATAAATTACTAGTAAATTATAATGAGAAATATGTCTAATTATTTTAGATAAATGAATTGGTGTTCCATTTCCATCACCCCTTAACCATTTCACAACAACAAATTCCCATGGTCTAATGATAATCAAGTATTGGATTTAGAATTTTAATATAATCCAAGAGAAATATCCATATTTATTTATGATCATACCATTACTTTAATCATTTCATTAGTCAATTACCCTTAACATGATAAAAATGGGTAATGTGGAGTTTATCTGCATCATTTATCAACTCAAACAATTCAATAATACATTTAGTCATTTTACTTATGAGTGATAAAAGGGAAAATTCAGGTATACATGTCATATCATGTTTTATCTATTCCCATTTAGTCATTTTTATAATTCAAAATTTAACAAGGTCCAAGTTATATGTGGTTATGATTCACTTTTAATTTAATCCTTTTAACCATTTCATTTAAAAGACAAGCCAAACCCACCTTATGAGGTGATTCAGTCATAAAGGCATGGTAGAAGTTTCAAGGTACACATTAAAGCACACAAAAAGAGGTGGTTAGTGTTTGGTTCACCAAACTCCAACATCATCATGGGTCTATAGGAGTATCTCGATTAAGTTCAAAATCATTTAATAATAAATTACACATTTTGAAGGTGATACATAGGTATTCCGGTGTGCAAAACAAACCACATTATATAAACAACTATATTTATAGGGAAAAGTACTAGAACACCCACCTTATATAGGTATAAGACTCCTAATCTAGTATCATCCTATGATTTGGACTAAAATTTGAGAAAATGGAGAAACTAGACAAACACCCTAAAAATAGGGAAGCTTATCTCACATATAAATTGAAACCAAGATGGTGAAAGAAACTGAGAAAATAAGAAAGTGTAATCACTGTACTTTTGAGGTTGATCCAATGCAATGTAAAAAGGTTGAATATGAGATCAGATGGAGTAGTTACCTCAATGGCTATGTGGCATAGTAAATAGAGAGCTCCAATGGTCCGTTTTTGTGCAAGAATAATCAATGCAGAGGTGGTTGAAGGATTAAAAGGAAGGAGGAAAAAATGGTAAAATAACCCCTTTTAAATGGTTATATGATTTGGCCACATGGTTAGAGAAACCATGTTCCAACCCTGAGGTATCCTCTATATGAGATTCCACACATCACACAAACAAGGAGAACTATTAGAAAAATTGTGTGTATGATATGCATGACTACTATCAAAAGGAACCCCCATAAGGTTTATGCACACAATTAGAAAAACCATGTGAGTTAGCTCTGTAATTTACTACAGGTTTAAAATATCCATGTGTCCCTTAGTGATCGGTTTCCCCAACTAGTCTCCTATTTTACATTACCATGTAGTTGAGCCATATGGTTAGTACTAATCATGCACCAACCATGCGCCTCAGTCTATTCTTCCAAAAATTGAAACTCCGAGATCCAAAGCAAGCCTGAATGCTTCTGAAACCTCCATAAACCTCTTAGAAACTTCCATTTAGACAAAAAAAAGTTTATTCTATAATTAAAAGGATATAAAACATTATGAAAAACTAGTATATTACACTGAGGTCACTATCCCATAATAAACATCATTTAATTTAATATGTTCAATAAACTTGAATCTGCTCAGTTGAATCACTAGTGGACCTAATTTTATGTTCATTAACTAGTATCCCTAGCCTAAATTATGTAATATGTTTGATATATGTTGTTTTATTTCCAATACCAATTCAATATTCACCAATGGATAACTTAAAAAAACTTTATATATCCAAACCAAAGCTTTGATATTAATTTCCAGTCAGAAACTTATTACATAGAAAATTACATATATGTTTTTGTTTCCTGCTCACATAGAAACATAAGAAATGACATCAAACGTACATATATAATAATTTTATTTGAAGATCACTTCTAGAAAGTATATCTATTAAAGAGGATAAATAGAATAATTATGTGATAATAGATTAACTTTAACCTTTTAAACAAAAACTGAACGAAGGGGTAGCTCACTAGGAGATTATATCTGCAACTCATCTCAATTTTTAGAAAAAGACCAGTGAAGTGTAGTGTTTCCTAATTTTTTTTAATCATTTGTACCATCCTTTTTTCTAAATATTTTATTATAAGTAAAATAAGATCATTTTTATAAATTTTGAAGTTTCACTTGCAGAGAATAGAGTATTTATCTACTTATTCATTCATCTTAGAAAAAAAATCACATTAAATCATAGTTTTGTTTCTATTTAAACACATTATTAAATACATTCAGAAGTATTCTTATTTAGAATCCAAGGAAAGTATCACTTATTTTATTGAATATTACTAATAAAAGTATTCATTTTATCATGTATTTTCTTATAATACATTATTTTTATTTCACCCATTATCACCCTCTTCCATATCTCATTAAGTGAAGTTCCCTTATAGAATTCAACATGAAATTAATTTATCTCTTCTTAAAATGAAATATTTTATTATTATAGAGTGTAAATTTTTTTCTCCTTACTTTACTAAATTAAATATTCATAAATTTTCATGATATCATCAGATATAGTTAAACATTAATTTTTTTTTCTTTCCATATTAAATCAATATGAATGTTCTAACCAAATTTTTGAAACCATTTATTATGTGCTTCATCAACTATAAGAAACTTTATAATTTCATTAAAGAATCACAAATATATATTCTTAAGAATGAATCTCTCCTCATATTCATAAAAAGTTTTCCAAGATTTATGTTTTTGTCTCTTATCATTACATTTATGCAATAGGAATGAAGCAATCAATTATTTTTTCTATCATGTCTTACACCATCATGCAAGATTAATGGGATACCACTAACAGTGAACTAAAAGTTTAATCAAAAGGTAGAATTTATAGTTTGAGGATTAACATAAACTTTTAATTGCAAATTTTTATCTTTATTGTTCTTTTAATCTAACTTATTTTATGGAATTAGTTTCCAATACAACATGAGGATAGACATAGTTATGGAAATATAATATTCTGGGGTAATTTCCTCTTAGATAAATCAAATTCTCACCAAAAAATAGATTATATATTTATGAATTTCATGTTTATTCTTGCAAATGAATTAAATTTCTCAAATAAATCCTATAAGAAAACATAATACTTAGATTATGTTTTTTAGTTGTCCAATAAATATTCTAATTGAAAAATACACTGCATCTTATACAATCACTCTACCCATTGATAATATCATCTTATAATAGTAATACAACACCATTTTTTTTATTTTTTGGAGGCCATGATTCAAGTGAGAAAAATCCTCTAACTAGTGGATCAAAAATTTAGTTCTATTTCTCTATAGAAACACCTAAAACCCAAAACCCCTTGTGGGGGTCAGCCACATTACTCATATTTGGTGGTAATGTGTATAAAATCAAAAAAATAAAAAGATTATAAAACAAATCACATGAATACATTATGGTAGACTTCTTAGCACACAATTTTATAGACAAAAAAATAATCACCATGCAAAAATATTTTTGTGACCTATATATAACTCCACTACTATACTACATTAATATTTTCATAAAAAAAATCTTCATCACATTTTGGAACAACCGAAACATAACAAAATGGTAACCCTATTCTTTTCATGGTTTTTTTCTTTATATTATTTCTAGCTGATTCATGTGTTTATAGAGGTCACTTGGGTGTTTGGGTGAATAAATCTATAGTCTAAGAGAGGATCACACTAAAAAAGTGGGTGTTTGGAATGATGGTGAGTTTAGAGGGTGTTTTTAAAGGCTAGTCCCCCACCCTTTTAGGAATGATTGTTCCATAGAAAATAAGGATACACCATATATATATATAGGGAGAGGTTGGGAGAGTCACTATAGTTCTTTTGGGAAGTGTATGTCATAGTCTAATAGATAAAGGCACATTATTACCCTGTGGGGGTGTTTTTTAGTGTGGCCTGGATGAACTTGCTAAGGACCTACTACCCTGTTTTTAAATTTTTTGAGGTTTTAATATTCCCCTAGTGACATAAAACCCTAAAAGGGGATCAATTCCTCCTATATTTTTTATATCATATGTAAGAAGATAGTTCTTATTCTTGAGGTATGGGTTTATTCTTTTCCTTTTCCTTTATAGTTTTTAAGAAAATAAGTAAAATAGGGAAAAATCCAAAAATTTGTGGGTACACACTGTGTACTTTTCAACACGCCATGTAATTTGGCCATGTGGGATGTGTATATAGGGTCTGTAGGCCTGTCGACGATGAAGGGTGTAAAAACTGACTACAGGCTGTGTACTTAGTATATACACGCCGTGTAATCAGTTCGCAGGTGAACAGTAAGGCAGTGGGAGTAGCCGCCAGTAGAATGATAGTACACTCCATGTACTTAGACATAAACACCGTGTAACTAAGTCGGCTGATGAACAGTGAGGTGGTGGAAGGTGGCCGCCAGGGGAACAGTTAAAAAAATGGAAAGCACACGTCGTGTACTTGAGAGTACACGCCGTGTAGTTATGTTTTTTCTTTAAAAATAGGTAGCATCCTCCTCTTTCAGCAGAGGAAGCTTAGGAATCAACGAGAGATGCGGGAGAGAAGGCAGGAACTTGGAAGAGATGCCGACCGCACACCGGGACTCCGATTCCCTCACCGTCTATCTCATTTGAACCGCGCGGGTGATTTCTTCTCTCTTCTTGAACCACTCCTTTCAATTTTTTCCCTAAGGGAAGTTATTTGAGTTTGAAAGAATAGATTTTTCCCAGATCTATGTCCTTCTCGGTTGTTTTGGGAGCCGCCTTTCATGCATATCGATCAGAGGAGATCGAGGTAGGTGGTCTGGTGTTTATTTCCAACTGTCGAGTTGATTTTGTGTACCGTTGTGCTACGCGCCCATGTTTGGGGTGTCATATGGCTGAGGAATTAGCTCTTAAGATATCTATAATTGCATAGATAATCTAATTAACATGTATAAAATGCTGTTTGGGATCGTTTCCTTGACCTAGGGGCCACCCCGATGGTGCGTTCCCCTTGTTTAGCTGTTTGGCCAGGATACCCGTGGGTATGCCGTAATGATAGAATGTTTTGAGTTTTCTTGAGAGGAAACATATTTATTACATGCTTATGTGTTGGGCTCGGCCTGATTACTTTCTTATCCTAAGGGAAGTGTTTTGCTTAGCCTGAGGGCAGTGTTTTGTTTTGCCCGAGGGAAAGGTATTGATTAGCCTGAGGGAAAGGTATTGATTCGCCTAAGGGAAATGTTTCTTATGCCTGAGGGAAGTATCTTCTATTCCTGAGGGAAATATCTGGTACGCCTGAGGGCAAGGTTATGATTAGCCTGAGGGAAAGGTACTGTTTATCCTGAGGGAAATGTTCACTTGAATATTCACTATGGTGTTTTCTTTTGTTATATCTGCCAAGCTAAAGCACAAGCTTGGTATTGTTATTACCTTCTATTTGTTAGATAGGCAGTTTTAGTTTTTCTGTGGCACTGTACAGAAGATTTTCGGCCAAGGCCGGGTCTCGGGAACTTATAATTCAATTATATTGAATTGTTAAATAATAATTAAATGGTAATGGAACTGGTAGGAGTAGTTGCTTTTGAGTACTTCTTAGCTTACTGCTTGTCTTTATTTCATATTGCTGTTGCACTTTTCCACTATCAGTTGGGAACATGCCTTTGGTGGTTTGCTAGTGGGATTTATTTCTCATGCCCTGTTTGGGTCATGTCTTGGGCCCAAACAGATTATATTGCTGCAGGTGTTGATAAGGGAAAGAGTCCCTATACAGGTACTTGATTATTGCAGAGGAGTGGGAGAGCATGGGACTGATCTTAGGCTTGCGATGCTGCTGAGTTCCTGTTGCACTGTTTTGTTTTGTTTCACTATACTTTGTGCTGCATTGTATTTGATTGCAGTGTATCTTGTTTTGACTACTTTCTTAGAAATAGGACATATTGCATCATCATATATGTATGACTGTTGGTTATCTTTTGCTTCAGTACCACTGTCCTTTCAGCTTTGAATTATTTACTGCTTCCGATTTTGGGTATGTTTATATTTTTCCACTGCGCTACTCTTTGAAAAATGAGGGCATAGTGTCACAACCCGTCCTCGGGGCCCGTACCGTGACTACCCCAAGCCCGCCTTCCATAGGCCAGGGGCTGGCGACTAGCACCAAGGCGTAATTCCCGATAAAAAGGGAAGACATTGCCTTTGTAAAGTAAACAAACACCATAGAGCAAGCAAGCAGAAGTAAACACTAAGTAAAACTGGGTACAATAGTAAGTGCGGAAAAGTAAGAGGGCCAGAATACAAATCCAAACTGAAAGTAAAGTACAACTGGAAGAAAGTACAACAACTAAAAAGTAAAGCCGCAATGTCGAGCTGTCCACTGGAAGTACCACCTGAAGGGTGGGTACTGATAGCCTCCTCTGCTCCACAGGTCCAGCCGTCCACTCTGTGTACGTCCCACCCAGTGGTACACCTCCAGGTACCGACTTGCTCCACAAGCCTCCACCACGATCAGCGCTGTCCGTCGTCTGCATCCAACACAACGTTGTACGGGCATAGCCCGTGCAGGGGTGAGTATAAGCTACTCAGTAGGGACCCCAAGACCCCCGAAGGTCTCCTAGAATCCACAAAGTATAATCCACAAAGGAAAGATAAGATCACGAAATAACATCCGACACTACTTAGGTATATGCCCATACATATACCTAAGTCATCAATTCTAGTTCGGCTCCAACATCCGAGCCCAAGTACAACCCAGTCCACACAGGAAAACACAACCCAATCCACACAGGAAAGCATAACGTAATCCACACAGGATATCAAGTCAATCTTATCAAATATAAAGATTGAAAGTCAAGACTCAGCTCACACAGGAATACTTCTTCGTAAGATGATAGAGATGATCAGGTGTATCCACTGATTCGTCTAAGCCGTCAGACCCACACATGATCGGTAGGTACTAACCCCCGCAATGACCCACAAAGGATCGATAGGTACTAACCCTCACAATGACCCACAAAGGATCGATATGTACTAACCCCCGCAATGACCCACACAGGATCTGACCCACACAGGATCGGTATGCGCTGGCCCACACAGGACCGCTGAGCGCTGACCCACATAGGATCTGACCCACACAGGATCAGTAGCACTGATCCACACAGGATCGATAACACTGATCCACACAGGATCGCTGAGTTCTGTAGTCATCGCTGTCGAATCCACGAAGGATTTCTGTACAGTCATCATCGTCGTCGCAGTCGTAGCCAGCTCTAGGGTTTCCGCACACAACAAGCTCGTTCGAGGAGGGTCCGCTCCACGAGCCGAGGGGATGATACATCAACTGACACGAATTTCAGAGTTGATGTATCCAAAAGTTCTGTATCGTCAATACGAACTCAACGTGACAGACGACACGTCAATCAGATGCCTAGTCTGAGAGTTATTGACCTTTTCGTCCCAGGGGCCCGGTTGGTTTTTAAGTCAAAACCAACCCGACCATACTCCAAATGCGTCCAAACCTCGAGCGGAGTAATAAAAAAGGTCTTTCTCACTAAGAGGAATCCAACAAAGTTGACGACACGTCAATCGGACGTCCGGAGCTCAAGTTATAAGCATTTCCGCTCCGCGGGCCTGGTTGATTTCGTGTTCAAACCAACCCGACCGAACCCAAAGTTATCCTAAACCTTGAGTGTAGTATACCGAAACGACCTTCTCGATCCAAGTATCGCATCGCAACTGACGACGCATCGTTTGGAGATCCGTAGCCCAAGTTATGGGCAAAATACCGAAAGAAGTCCGAGATTAGGGGTTCGGGCCCGGTCCGACCCGGCCCGATACCCCCTAGGTCGGGCCCATTAGGGCGCGGCCCGGCCTGGCACGTGCGCGTGGCTAGGCGGCTCAGCCGAAATGGCCGAGCGGAAGGGGGGGGGCTCACTGCCCCCTGTTGGTGTAACTGTGGCCCCCATGTGGGGGGCCGCTCCTTCGGCCAGCCGGGGGTTACAACCCCCGACTTCTTGGAAGCCGGCCGGCCTGGTCCGGCCAACTCGTTTCTGCTGCCGTGGGACTGCCGGGGTCCTCCCCTCCTTCTCCGGGGCCGGCGGCCGGAAGCCGGCCGCCGCTTCCTACTCCGCCGCGGCCTTGGTCCGACTGGCGCGACGCGATGACGCCGCGCCCCTCCGCCGCGGCCCCGCTTCAGCCACAGCCTCTTCGAGGTTCTCCAGCACGACGCGATGGTGATGCGGCTTTGTTCGACTTCAACGACACGGCACGATGGCGCCGCGCTTATCCGCCCATTCTTTATTATTTCCACGTGGTGCAACGGCACTGTGCTGCCTTACTCGTGCCGTAAAAAATTCAAGCATCAAGGGGGGAGGAGAGTCGGCCGTGTTCATGCAGTCCGAACTCCTCCCATTATTGCGATAACAGGCGGTCCAATTTGAAACGAAGAACGATGACATAAGTATTCACGAAAAAAAACAATCAATCCCCTACCTCAAGCGTTGTTGAATGAAGGTTCATCGTGGGGAAGGGATGTCGCGGAAGACAGCGCCGCGGAAGGAGGATTGTCGGTGTCGCGGAGAGGAGAATCGTCCGCATCACGGTACATGGCATCGCATCGTCGATCTCCAAGGATTTCGGCATTCTTCGTCGTGCTTCGTCGGAGGTCAGCGTTCTTCGCGTTCTTCAAGGAGGAAGAACTTTCTTCGGAACTTAGAGCTATCCTCTCTAAATCCTCTCGCACAATGAACTAACCTCTCACGAAATAATACTTTGTCTTATTTAATTTAACCCACAAGCCAACATTTCATTTGAAATTCAAAATGAATCCAAAAATTAATTATATTGAATAACCTACTCAATTAATTAATTAAGAGTTGACTTCATTTAAAAAGGGGTGCGGGTGGGTTACATAATTAATAGGTGTTGAGGAAGTTGAAAGGGTGGGGCTCATGTGGGACCCACCCCACTAATATCCTACCTAGTGGAGTAATTAGGATGTGGGTCCCACTTTAACCACTTAGCTTAGGTTAACTCCACTTAGAATAAAAATAAAATCTGTTGCACAATATTTTATTTTATCCTTTAGTTAACCCAATTAATTAATAACTTCACTCGAGAAAATGAAACTCCAAAAAAGGTGTTCTTAAGAAATTACCAGCGCTGCAATTTTATTGATGCCCTCAGATTTCGATTCCGAGCACCGGTTCAAAAGTTAGGAAATCCCGTTCCTTCATTCACTGAACGTACTTGAGCTATACTTCGGTAACTGATTCCGGGCACACCGGGCCTCAGAATCAGGTGCCGTCAGAAACTGCGTTCTTGTAAAATCCCAAAGAAAATTAAGCAAAAAAAATTCCCTTGAATTTTATGGGTCTTTACACATAGTTTCCCCACTATCATACCTAGGCCCTCACTGCTAGTCGGCAACCTCTGGTGTTTGGGGAAATGCGCTTGAGGTCATGTGACCAACCGGGTTCGGGGCACCCGTTGTGTGGCACCTGAATCTGGGACTTTAAAAAGTGGTATCAAAGGAATTTATTTTCTTTGACTTACTGTTTAGAGCCTATAGTCAGGGATAGGATGGAATTGGTATTTGATAATAAGCTGTTCCTGATATTAGCTAACCCGTGTATAGGGAAAATCCAATCTACCTCATTTAATTGTGATTTATCTGGTTTTGCAATTTTACAGTTAATTTGATTTTCACCGTTGGGTGACACACTTGTGGTGTGCTATTTATATTTTATACTTGGGTTCTCTTTAGTTGCAACCCAATGTGATGAGGGTATGCCATCTCATGCATCATTAGGCACATGTTAGGATCACATGCCATGCATAGTTTCCATGCCATGTAGGTGCATTAGAAATTTCATGTTGTTGTGATAGATGATGTGCTTGAAAATCCATGCTATTGTGATAGGTACCTTGTTATATATTCCTACTATTGATTGGGTATTGTTACATGTTACAGTTGGGTTTATGAATGCTAAACTTTGGTTCCTGAGAAGTATGGGCTCTCTTGGACCAGAATTTTGCGGATCATGATCCAGCCTTTTGTTGTGTTTTGTACTATAATGTGAAAGTTCGGGTGTTAATATTTTATTTGCGGGGAGTATGGCCCCCCAAATATTGGAATTTGACATAATGACACTTGAAATTAAAGAAAAAGGGGCTCCGGAGTAGTTTCTGAGGTGTACTGTCCGGAAACCCAGACAACACGGTGTGTGGTTATATGAACACACGCCCTGTACTCTTCTGTTCGATAAGAAATGAAAATTTCATAAGTACATGCTGTGTACCCTATGTACACGCTGTGTAGTTTCTAACTGTGTCATTGGCCGTATAGGAAGAAACATAAGAGGGTAAAAATCGAGAGGGAACACGCCGTGTACCGGTTGTGAACGCAGTGTCATGTTGACCCTGTGTATTCCCATGTGACTAACAACACGGATGGATAAATCCTTGATTAAACAGGCCATGTCACTTATAAAGACACCGTGTAGTGTAATTTGGGAATCTGGCCATGTAACTAACAACACGGGTTGATGTTATCCTTTCCAGTACACACTATGTCCATCTGGAACATGCTGTGTAGTGTGAGCCGTGTATCTGGCTGTGTCTCGAACAACACAGGTCAGAGAAGCTAATTTAGTACATGCCATGTACCTATGGGACACACCGTGTAGTCTTGACCGGTAAGAGACCATGTAGACTTGGCCGTGTGGCTAGGGAGGCAGAGTGGTCTATACGCCGTGTACAGGTGGAACACGCCATGTACCGAGGGTTGAGACATGCCCAGAACATCATCAGAACACGACCATGTAAGGGCTTAAGGGTACACGCCGTGTGGACCTTATACATGCCATGTAGTCTCTTTTTGTCAGTTTTTGTGGGTTTTGTTTTCCTTTTCGTTGGAACTCTGAAACAGAAAAAAGAGCCTCGACAGTAAATTAAACTAAGGCATGTGTTTGACCTTGTAGAGACATGCCTCCGAGACGAACACCAGTTATTCGACAAGAGAGTGACAACGATTACACTCCAGAGATGGTAGGCCATGGGCTACTAGTAGATCCTCTAGTAATGCCAGATGAAGCGCCATCCATTATACCGAACACAGGTGCAAATACATAATTCCGTGAAGGTATCATGCGGTTCATGAAGACCTTCCAGGGAGCACTGCTGGTTGCCACATCTATGGCAGATCTAACACATATATTCCAGTAGTAGAATCCACCTATGTTTTTAGGGGATGGCGGACCACAAGATACAGAGTCATGGATGGATTCATTGTAGACTATCTTCAAGCATCTTGAGACGCCTCCAGGGAGGAGGGTCAAGCTCGCTAATTATACGCTGCGTGATTCCACCAAGAGATGGTGGGATGTTACCACCTAGACCGGGAATCACCGAGACATGGAATGGGAAGATTTTCAGTAAGTATTCTATGACTTTTTCTTTCTGGAGATTCTAAGGGAAGATTGAGCTCGAGAGTTCATCAATCTGCAGTAGGGCGCCATGTTAGTGATGGATTATTCTGACCGCTTCACCGAGTTACAGTGTTTTTCACCTATTCTTGTGGGTGATGAGATGTTGAGGGCTAGACTCTTTGAGGATGGTCTTCGATACGAAATCCTAGCACTGATGAAATTTTTTAGGTTGCCTACAGTGCACGCTATTGTGAACCAGGAACTGATTACTAAGTGGAACCTGCAGGAATCTAGGGGTGCATGCCAGGGCAGTTCAGCACCAGTTTCTGGTAATATTTCTACCAGTAAGAGGAAGAGGCAGATGGATTTCTCTCAAGGTGAAAGTACTAGTCAGAATAATTCTTCAGGTGGCCCGGTAGTGTGCTACCAGTGTGGTAAAGAGGGGAACAAGAGACCTCAATGTCCACGTGACCGAGTGGAGTGCTGAGCTTTCATCAAGGTAGGCCATCTCCAACGTTTTTGTAGGGTGCTTCCACTAGTGACTAGTGAGAGGGGTTATGTTCAGATTCCATGTGCAGGAGAAGGGCTAATAGCTTCTTACTAGTCAGGGAATTGGAATACGTCAGGAATTTCAGGACAAGGTGGTGGTTATGGCCTTGGTAGCCAGACACCAGGATCTCAGATACAGTAGGGCGAGTCAGCTCAGGGTATCCAGGTTGTGTCACAGGGCCGCGACACTAGGTAGGAATATGCAGTGCAGCATACCCAACATGATTAGGATCCCAGACCTTCCACTGTTAGAGGTACAATTCTAGTTACGTCTGTTTTATCTTATGTACTTTTTGATACTGGTGCTATGCATAGCTTTATATCTGTTCCCATTGCGGAGAGCCTTGGGATCTGTGTTTCTTCTTCTTCGAATATCATGACGCTAGACACTATGTTGGGAATTATAATGGCAGGTGTGCGTCAGTGCAAGGAGTTCCCCCTAGAGGTTGGTGGGTGTCACTTTCCATGGGACCTCTATGTCTTAGAGATGACAGCCTATGATGTCATTCTCAGGATGGATTGGTTAGTATGCTTCTGAGCCTTTATGGATTGTTATCATCGTAGGGTGTGTTTCACATCACCATAGGGTGGAAAGTTTCTATACAAGGGAGAATAGGATGTCCAGGAAAGCCGAGCTAGACCCAAGCATCATGAGCGAGGTGGAGGGACAACCCAGATTGAGAGTCTATATCTGGATGACCAGGGAATTTGTCTGAAGGATTTCCCTCCAGTGGTTAATAGTTTTAGGGATGTCTTCCCGGATGACTTTTTAGTTCTACCTCCAGAGAGAGAGGTGGAATTTTCTATTGAGCTTGTTCCAAGAGCAGAAACGGTGTCCATTCCTCCTTATAGAATGGCTACACCAGAATTACAGGAGCTCAAGAGGCAGTTAAAGGAGTTACAGGCAAAGGGTTTCATCCGACCAAGTACTTGTCCTTGGGGTTCGCCTGTCCTGTTTGAAAATAAGGTAGATGGTACCCTTAGAATTTGTGTGTATTATTGAAAGATGAACCAATTGATGGTCAAGAGCCTATATCCCTTGCCAAGGATTGATGATATTTTCGATCAACTTCGAGGAGCACGAGTGTTCTTGAAGATTGAC
Organism: Viscum album; assembly: GCA_963277665.1. Taxonomy (NCBI): domain Eukaryota; kingdom Viridiplantae; phylum Streptophyta; class Magnoliopsida; order Santalales; family Viscaceae; genus Viscum; species Viscum album. The sequence goes on from OY728126.1 coordinate 194,926,993, forward strand.
TTGAGATCCGAATATCATCAGTTGCACGTTAGACCACCAGACATACCGCTTACAGCTTTTTGGATCAGATATGGTCTATACAAGTACTTATTCATACTGTTCAGACTCACAAACGCACCAGTAGTTTTCATAGATATGATGAATCGTGTATTCCACCAATATCTGGATTCTTTTATGGTAGTATTCATGGATGATATGTTAGTGTACTATCTCACTCATCACGACTATTACACCCATCTTGAGATCATAATGAGTACACTATAAATCATTATTTATATGCTAAGATCTCAAAGTGCCACTTTTGGATGGATCAGATATACTTCTTGAGTCATATTATCTCAGAGGCAGGAGTTGCAGTAGACCTAGAGAAAGTGAGAGCAGTAGTTAACTGGGAGAAGCCTAAGAACGTGTTTGAAATATGGTGTTTCTTGGGGTTGGATGGATACTATAGGCACTTTATACAGGACTTCTCCCACTTAGCAGCGCTGTTGATGATTTTGACTAAGAAGGGTATGAAGTTCATTTGGTCAGAAGCTTGCGAGACAGCCTTTCAGAAGATGAAGGGAAGGTTGACATCAGTAACAGTCCTGATACTTCTAGATTAAGGGAAGAGCTATACAGTTTACTGTGATGCATTAGGTATTGGGCTGGGAGCAGTGTTGATGCAGGGTGATCGAGTAGTTGCATATGGGTCTCGGCAGTTGAGGCCGCATGAGAGGAATTAGCCAACACATGATCTCGAGTTGGCTTCTGTTGTTCATACGTTATGCTATTGGATACATTATCTCTTGGGAGAAGCACATATCCCTGGTTGAGTTTTCCTAAAATAATAGTTTTCAGGAAAATATTGAGATGACACCTTACGAGGCTTTATATGGTAGGCCATGCCGATCACCTTTGTGCTGGTTGGATGCAGGTGACGCAGCTTTACTGGGACCACATCTCATGCAGGAGACTTCAAAGCAGGTCCAGTTGATTCATAAGCGGATGAATACTGTACAATCTCGTCAGAAATATTATTCTGATCAACGTAGATGACCCTTGGAATTTGTGGTTGGGGATCAGGTTTTCTTGTGTGTTTCACTGAGGTTGGGATATAGGTGGATCAGGAGACAAGGTAAACTCTCACGGAGGTATGTAGGGTCATTTGAGATTCAGGAGAGAGTCCGGCCGGTTGCCTATTGGTTTCAGTTACCACAGAGGTACCGGGCCATGCACGACGTCTTCCACGTATCTCTACTGCACCATTATCACTCAGACCCATCTCATGTTTTTCATCCCGAGGAGGTTGAACTTCAGGTCAATGCATACTTTAAGGAGCATCCGATACGTATTGTGGATAGGATCATGAAGTTTCTCCAAGTCCAGTTAGTTCCTCTCGTATAAGTGCTATGGTAGTATGGCTGAGTGCAAGATAAAACCTGGGAGCGAGAGACTGGCATACGTGCTCAGTGGCTAGAGTTGTTCTTAGATTTATCTTCACCACCCTTGGATGAGCAATTCGGGGACGAATTTCTTTAAGGGGGGAAGTTTGTAAGAACCCAATTCTTATTCTTGAGGTATGGGTTTATTATTTTACTTTTCCTTTAATGTTTTTGAGAAAATAAGGAAAATGGGGAAAATACCAAAATTTGTGGGTACACGCCATGTACTTTTCAACACGTCGTGTACTTTGGCCATGTGGGATGAGTATACAGGGCGTGTAGGCCTGTCGGCGATGAAGGGTGTAAAAACTGACTAAACGCCCTGAAATTAGTATATAAATGCCATGTAATCAGTCGACGAGTGAATAGTAAGGCAGTGGGAGTAGCCGCTAGTGGAACAATAGTACACACCGTGTACTTAGGCATACACGCCGTGTAACCAAGTTGGATGATGAACAGTGAGGCGGTGGAAGGTGGCCGCTAGGGGAACAGTAAAAAAATGGAAATTACACGCCGTGTAGTTATGTTTTTTCATTAAAAACATGAATTATCCTCTTATTTCGGCAGAGGAAGCTTAGTACTCGACGAGAGAAGCGGGAGAGAAGGCCATAACTTGGAAGAGCTCCCGACCGCACATCGGGACTCCGATTCCCTCTCCGTCTATCTCGTATGAACCACGTCGGTGATTTATTCTCTCTTCTTGAACCACTCCTTCAAATTTCTCCCTAAGGAAAATTATTTGAGTTTGAACGAATAGATGTTTATCCCAGATCTATGTCCTTCTTGGTTGTTTCGGGAGGCACCTTTCACATATATCGATCAGAGGAGATCAAGGTAGGTGGTATGGTGTTTATTTCCAACTGTCGAGTTGATTTTATGTACCATTATGCTACACGCCAATGTTTGGGGTGTCGTATGGATGAGGCCTTTGTTGTTAAGATATCTATAATTGCATAGATAATATAATAAACATGTATAAAATTCTGTTTGGGATCATTGTCTTAATCTAGGGGCCACCCCGAGGGTGTATTCCCCTTGTTTAGCCGTTTGTCCAAGATACCCATGGGTATTGCATAATGATAGCATGTTTTGAGTTTTATTGAGAGGAAACATATTTATTACATGCTTATCCATTGGGCTCGGCCCGGTTAATTTCTTAGCATGAGGGAAGTGTTTTGTTTAGTCTAGGGGAATTGTTTTGTTTCGCCCGAGGGCAAGGTACTGATTCACCTGAGGGCAAGGTATTGATTTTCCTGAGGGAAATGTTTCTTATGCCTGAGGGTTGTAGCTTCTGTGCCTGAGGGAAATATCTGGTACTCTTGAAGGCAAGGTTCTAATTAGCTTGATGGCAAGATACTGTTTAGCCTGAGGGAAATGTTCACTTGAATATTCACTGTGGTGTTTTATTGTGTTATACCTTCCAAGATAAAGCATAAGCTTGGTATTGTTGTTACCTTCTATTTTTAAGATATCCTGTTGTAGTTTTTGATGTGGCACTATACAGAAAATTTTCGGCCGAGGCCGGGTCTTAGGAACTTATAATTCAATTATATTGAATTGTTAAATAATAATTAAATGGCAATAGAAATAGTAGGAGTAACTGCTTTTGAGTACTTCCTAGCTTACTGCATGTCTTTATTGCACAATTCTGTTGCACCTTTTCAATCTTAGTTGGGCATGGACCTTTTGTGGTTGCCTATTGGGATTTATTTCTCACACCCTGTTTGGGTCATGTCTTGGGCCCAAATAGATTATATTGCTATAGGTGTTTATAAGGGAAAGAGTCCCTATACAGGTACTTGATTGTTGCAGAGGAGTGGGAGAGCATGAGACCAATCTTAGGCTTGCGATGCTTCTAAGTTCCTACTGCACTATTTTGTTTTGTTTTGTTGTACTTTGTGCTGAATTGTATTTGATTACAGTGTATCCTATTTTGACTGCTTTCTTAGAAATAGGACATATTGAATCATCATATATATATGACTGTTGGTTATCTTTTGCTTCAGTACTGTTGTCCTTTCAGCTTTGTATTGTTACTGATTCCGCTTTTGGGTATGTTTATATTTTTCTACTGTGCTACACTTTGACAGATGAGGGCATAGTTTCCCCCCTATCAGACCTAGTCCCTCACTTCTAGTCGACAGCCTCTGGAATTTGGGGAAATGCACTTGAGGTCATGTGACCAACCAGGTTCGGGGAACCCATTATGTGGCACCTAAATCTGGGACATTACATCATACAGAGGATCCCCCTTGGAATTTCACATTTTATGCCTCTTGATATAGGATTACTCCCTTCAATCCTTGGTGTTTTCTTCAAGTTGATGACCTTAGATCCTCTATATATACTTCTTTCTTCCTTATCATATTTTTCCATTATGATGGTCATGGTGACCTAGGGTTCACTGGTTTCAAAACCACTTGAATTCTAATTTGGTTTTCTCATATTAAATTGTTTGGGTTAGTTTTTAGGGGTGATTCATGTATCTTAGTTTTGGATTAACAAAAAAATATTGAAAACGATTAATTTGAGGTATGTGTTACCATGTATATAATTTTTCATAGCATACCATGACTTTTTGGGTTTCTAAAATTGGTTTTAGATGAATGTATAGCTCAATTTAGAAATCTTGGATGAGTTTTTAATGTATCTGACATAGTTATAAAATTCTGATTAGTTTTAATGATTTTTATTCATTCATGGTATTTTACTAAGATACAAAGTATTTATCTAAAGTATCATAGTTATTCTATTTATGTTTGGTAATTCTCTAATTTTAATTCGAATTGAGGTATCAGGGAAGCTGATTAACATTAATTATCATTGTTTATATGCCTTCATGGGTTTAATTTGTGAATTATTAGGATTTATATGTGTGAAATTGAATTATGATTCTCTATTTTTTTCTCTCAATACATTATTTTTTGTTCATGATATTTTATTTATGTTTTAACTAAAACTTTGGATTCTTATAAATCCAATGAGGCTCTTGAAATGTCATTGGTTTCAAAATAGTTTTCCTAAAGCGTTTTAAAAGTGAAATTCTACAATTTTATAGAAATCCCCCTTTAGTACCTTGAAAACATGTTTTTTTGAGAAATATTAGTTTTGATGTGCGGTTTAAAGTATGTTTTGAAAAAATTAACTAGAACTCAAGGCTTAGTTGGAACCTTTTATGAACAAGATGTTCCCTTATGTTATCCACATGTGGTTGGATCATTAGTGAGAGATATGTAAATGTATACATTTTTGGTGATGTGAATATGTTTATTTTTAAGGGGCTTTCATAAGGGGGTGTTGGGGGTTATATGAGGGTTCATTTTAAATTTTACCTCACCTCTCACTGCTTACTTCATGGGTATCCTTGGAATATTAGTGGAAGATTGAGAGAATTTTTATGTACCTTTCTTGATGATAAAGGAAAATATCCTTTATAATGGGATCAATAGTGGATAAAGGGGTTCCCCTGATGAGGCAAGTTGAGGGTAATCTAGGAGGTTATAGACTAAGAATATATCATTTAGGTTGGGAGATAGTTCTACCCGAGTATTTTTAGGACCATCTTAGAATATTTCTATATGTTTCTCATGATTACACATACCTTATTACTATCCATTTTTCTTTTCTTTTCTTTTGAAACAACTTTATTTTCAATTACTACTATCCATTCATGATATTTTCTTGTTTTAACTCTTTTATTATATTTTACTATTTCACTTGTTGTATCTACTTTACTCATTAAATACCTATATGATTTTAAATGTTTTAATTACCTGCTATATTCTTCCATTTATATTATACATCTTACACATTTTGTTAGTTTATGTGGTTAGTTTTAGTCCTAGTTTTTTTGAGTCTATTATTTGGTATAATTTTAAATTGGTTTTTAAAAGTAGTTTTGAAAATGTATTTTAAAACTATTTGGTTAAAGGAGGGTTTTAAAATGCTTCTTTAAAGTATTATTTGGTCCTTAAAAATCAGTTTGAAGGAAAGATCATGTGTTTGTTTCTTTAAATTATACAAACAAAATTTCTACCTATATTCCAAACTATATTAAATGTTTTATTTTTTTATAAAGGAAATGTATATAACCTCTAGTGATTAACCATAGAACATTTATAATCAAACCCTCCATATTCGAATTATCATTGGAAGATCTTATTTTTTTACAGGTTTAGGTTTAGCTTTGGGTTTCGTCACAGAGTGACCTAGTTTACATGATAAATGGTGACCAATAGGTCACAAGGTGATCATGTTGGGTATATTGTTTTTTTCTAGAATCATATATATTTATAATCTATTTCTTCCTTCCTATATCACGAATGTTGTTTTAGTTATACTACAGTTATATATTTATGCTGAGTTTGTTTCGAATATTCCTCCCATATATGAATTGTTTAGTTGATTTGATATTGTAGACTTTTATTTGGTTTATACATGGTCATATAATGTATATAAACACCATTTTGGAGTTTCATTTGAATTAATTTGTGTGTTTATAATAGTTTATTAGATGAAATCATTCCCAATATATGTAATTTGATGCTTGGGAAAAAGTTTTGACATGTGGTGACCAGAAACACTGTTCAATATGTTCCACAAGAGATTTTTGGAATCCAGTAGAAGGGTGACAAAGTTGGATCATAAAAAAATTGTATCAGATCTCCCTTTTTATTTGGTTGAGTCAGGTATATTTTGGATTGGAATGTTAGAACAAGAGACAAATATATAGATAGAGTCAAGCTAACTCTTTTCTATATTATTTCTTGAGTTACCATGGTTTGTTGAGTTATGAGTCTTAGATTTTTAGCCTGACTCATTGATTTCTAGTATGATTCATTATATATTGATTATTTAAAAATCTATATTGAAGATATATGTATTATTTAAATGATTCTTCTATTTAAGGGGATGATAATGAGAGTTAAACTGATGGAACATGGCAAGAAAGAAGGTCTAGGAAAACCTTGTGGATCAAGAGTACATGCTTTGATACAACTCTTAGTGGAAACTATACAACTGACTCATGGTCCTTCAAACCATGTATATTTTTCATGAAAAACCACAAGTAACTTATAATTAATCTTTATGTTGGGTGGTTTTTTGAGCTATTTTCGTTGATTTTAAAGACATATTGAAGGATGGTTTGAATTTTTAAATAGTCATGGTATGATTTCACATTAATAAAGAGGTTTTTAAAAATGGGGTGATGTGGATTCAATATTTGAAAATGTGAATGATGGTGTTAAAATAGAAATATTTGGGAATTTATGAAGTTGTAAAGGGATTTCAAAATGGAAATATGATTTTTTAATTAAAAGTGAAACACTAAAATTTTAAAAATGGTTTTCTAACATAAATTAAAAATGGATTTGATTTTTAAAATTTAGTAAATGGTTATAGAAAGGAACTTATGAAATTTTAAATGATTTTCAAGTGGAATGTAAAGATTTTAAAAATTAAATTTTATAAATTTAAAACTATTTTTTTATAATAATGTATTTTCAAGTATTCCCCATTATTATTTTTGGGAAATGGGTACCATGGTCTGAAATACCATGACATAGAATTTAAATATATGGGTCCTTTTTAGCTTGGATAAGGTGGCCACGTGATGGCCTTATTTCCCATTTTTACAAATTCTTTGTGGTTTTATTACCCCATAGTAACTTATATCCATAAAAAGGGATCTTTCACTCCTTCTATTCATGCATATCAACTGGAGGAGGCCACATTAGAGTTTCCCTTTTATCTCCCTCTATATGTTAACTTACTCTCTTTCACTCTTGGTATTTTTTAATGGTAAGTCCCTTTTCTATATATTTCTCATTATTCCCTACATATCATATTTGTTTCTTATCATTTTATTGTAAATGAAACATAAGTTTCACTAGGTTCACTTCCACTTGAATAATAATTTGGGGTTATTTTATTTTTGGGTTTAATTTTAGTATTCATGGGTCTTTCTTGTCACTTGGTGGTCAATTAATTCCTAGATATTGAAATAGATGAATTTTAGGTAGATATTTCCATATATAAACATTTTATTTAATTAAAATTCATGTTTTAGTTTCTATTTTTTTTATATGAAGGTTCCTATAGATTTTAAAAATCTTGGATGATTTGATAAAGTTTTTGAAATAGTTCTCAACATGTGACTGATTATAATGAATGTTATTTTTGATAGGTATTTAACAAAATGACAATGTATTTTTCTAGAGTAACTTAGTTATTCAATTGATGTTTAATTATAAACCCTTTTCATTCTAATTAAGGGATTGGGTAACTCAATTGATATTAATTTTCATCATTTATGGGATTTGATGGGTTTATACTAGCAATTATCAGGCTTTCTATGTGTGAATTGGATTTATGATTTCATATTTTTTCTCAATACATTTTTATTTTAATTTTATGTGAATTCTATTTTAACTCACACTCTGGTTTCTAATAAATTAAAATATTATTTTTAAATAGTTTTCCTAAAGGTATTTCAAAGTGAAATTATATAGTATGATAACAAGTTTCCTTTGACACCTTGAGAATATGTTTTTTTGCAAAATGTTAGATTTTAATAGGTTTTAAAAATATTTTTTCAAAATAGTAACTTGAGTTTTGAACTCATGTCCTAATTGGTAATTTGATTTAATAATATGTATCCCTATGTTATTCCCATTATTTTTTCTCATTAGTGAGATATGTATTTATTAACAGAGCTGGAAATATCACTATATGTATTTTTAAGGGGTTTACATAAGGATATTTTAGGAGGTGGGATTAGGGTTCATTATTAATTTTACCTCACTTATCATTTCTTACTTCATAAGGATCTAAATAATATTAATGGGAGATTGTGAGATGATTTATATAATTTTATGTAATAAATAGAATCATATATTCTAGGATTGGATCATCACCAACTAAATGGGTTTCCCTAATGAGGCTAATTGATGGTAATTTGGGATTTTATAGACTATGAATTCACATTTAGGCTAGCTGGTGGTTCTACCATAGTATATCTAGTATTATATCACATTAGGTCAAAGAGTGTCCCATTATTTCATATACCTTATATTTTTCATGTTTACTATTAATTTATTTTAGTACAACTTCATTTTCAGTTACTATAATTCCATGTTGACATGTTCTAGTTGTCGTTATTTTACTCTATTTTCCTATTTCACTTGTTAGATCAACATTATTCATTAATTTACCCTATTATTTGTTTTTATTTTTCTTACCTAATATATTCTAACATTTAAATTTTAAATATTTTTATTTTTTTCATTTATATTCTTGGTTTTACTCAATTTTTTTGATACTTTTGTTTTGGGGTAATTTTAAAGGTTGTAAGAAAAGTAGTTTTCAAAAAGGGTTTTAAAAATATTTTATTAATCAAGTGTTTTTAAATGATTGTTTAAAGAATTTTTTGGTCCTAAAAACCATTTTATGGGAAATAGAACTTGTTTATTTCTTTAAAGGATAAAAAATTATTTTATACATGTATTTTAAACTAAGATATATCATTTGTTTTTTTTCAAGTAATTTCATAAACTCTGTTGTGATTACCTACTAGGATGTTATGCTCACACCCTCCTTTTTCAACATGTATTCAATTGGCCCTATTCTATTTTTCAGGTTCAAGTTTAAAATTAGTTTTGACCATTTATTGACATAGTTTGGAAGATGGATAGTGACCTTGTGGTCACATGGAGATAGTGTTGCGTATCATGTTTCTTTGGTGTCATAGATATGTATCAACCAAGTCAGTCAACCTGTATTGTAAATGTTGTTTTAGTTATATTGAAATTATATATATATTATAATTTTGTTATAGTTATTAATTCCAAATGTTCCCCATTTGTTTTCTATATTTTGGTAACTACTTATTTAGTTTTTTCATAGTCGTCCAATGTATGGACGCACCGTATTAGAGATTTAATTAAATTCAGTTGCATGTTTATAATGATTTCTTATCTAAAATAATTATCGATGTACATTAATTGATTCCATGGAACTAGTTTCTAGCCTATGGGGTCTAGGAATTCCCTTCAGGTTGTGCCATAGGCTAGTATGATAACTGAATGGAAGGGTGACTTAGGTTGGTTCATGAAAAAAAGGCATTAGGGTGCCCTTTGTTATTTGGATGAGTATGGAATATTAGGGATAATAATGTCAAACCAAAAGTGGTGTGTTAGGGAAGAGTATAAATAACTATTTTCTCCATGGATCCTCGAGTTACTAGAGGGGTTTGAGTTTTGAGTCTTGGATTTTGATTATCCTATATTTATTTTTACTATGTTTTATTCTGTATTGATTGTTTTTGAAATTATTTTGAAACTATTTGTATAATTTAAAGGATTATTATAATTTTTGGAATGATAATAGAAGTTAAACTAGTGGTATAATGTAAGATGGAATAGTTAGGTAAACCTTATTGATCTAGAGTAAATGGTTCAATATTTTAATACTTCGAGATTTTAAAATAACACTATATTTGATAGCGTATAAAACATGCAACACCAAGCTTAATAGAACCATTAAATATTGTTTTTTAAATATGATAATTATAACCTTTCAGTTGAATTGGGGGGTATGAGTAGGATTAACCTAATTATGAAAAATATGTAAAGTTCCCACTCAATTCAAATGTACTGATTAATTCTTAGGAAAAAAATAATCAATTTTTATCAAAGTCATTTAATTATTCATAAATACATTTTCTTCAAAAATATTTTTTTATTTTTATGTGAAAAATATAATAATTATTCTTTGGAACTTTATGAATTTTTATTTAATAAAAATAATATCATTCTTGAAATAATCATAAAGAAATTAGTTTATGGTGAATTTTTTGGATTTTTCTGAAATGATTGATTTTCTAGTGAATAGTGAATAATATAACCTTTTATTGAAAATTATATTTTTATTTCAAGAATTTACAAAATACCATTTTTTTAAATGGCTTAAAAGTAAAATTAGTTATATTATACTGTGAGTAATCTAATTATGTTATTTGGAATCAATTTTATGATTTCATTTAATATAAAAATATTTTTATACTAAAAAATGATTTTTTCAGAAAAACTCTTTTTCATTATGTTTTTAATTTTAATATTAAAATAATTTATGCCACTTATATAATTTGAATTTTGAAAGATTTATTCCATATTTTGAAGTTTTAGATATAAATTTGGTAAATAGTTCCCTTTATTTTTGGTCACTATGAATAGTAACCATAGTAAATAATTGTCACCACGGTAAGAGTAAATCGAGTAATTAAGGTTAAAAATAATATGATAAGAACAATAAAATAACCCTAAAACATTAATTTATTCTATTTAATGAGTGGATTCCAGCCATTTTAATCCATGTTTCGAAAATATGGAAACTTCATGCAATATTTTGTTTATTTTGACCTTTATAATATTTAAGTAAAAGATAAAGTAACAAATGCCACTTTTTTACTTCAAATATCTATAATATTTTGTGAAAGGGATAATAAAAACTTATGTTTGGTAATAAATGGTTATTTTAAAGATAAATTATTATTTTTATTATGATAATTTATTTATATTTTTTAGAGATGAAGTAATTAAGATAAACTCTTACACAGCGTCGATAGAGTATTTATTCCATCAATAGAAATATAATGTAAATGATATCAAAAATATTAAATGTAATATAATTTAATGGAATTATTGTGTTCCAATAGTTATTTATAGAAGTATAATATTTAAAGGGATGTGTGAAATTATTATATTTTAATTTCTTTTCTATCATGTTGTTTTCAAATTCAAATTAAATAAATTGTTCTAAAAAGACATTAAAGATATTTTATAATAAATAATATTTTACTAAATGATTTAAAATATCTAAAAATATGATATTTTTAAAATTAATTTAGATGTGGTTTTAAATATCAGGATTGTTACATTTATGATCATATTATGATTTTATAGTAAGTATCTTGACCCTTAAATTCTAAAAAAACTATGTTTTCACAGTAATCATCTAAAGAGTTAACTGTGGGTTTAAACAAAAAGTAAAGGGTGAAAAAATCACCCAAAAATGTATATCTTTTATTTATGGTATTATTTTGATCCATCCTCATCCTATATTATAATCATATCAATTTGTATCCATTTAAACATAAAGAATAATTTTAATATTTTAATATTTTAATAAGTTCCAAGAATATCCCTCTACTCATTATAAAAGGACACCCCTATCATCTTTTTTCACACTTAAAGAACCATTATATTCAAAAAATACCTACCCAAATACCTTCCTAAAATCCATTCATATATTCTATAGGATGTATTTTGGGCATAATATCAACCATAGATGACTTATGGTGTAAAGAAAATGAGGTTATTCAAAGAGGAAGAATAACTTTAACCCAAATGTCTTAGTTTAATTTATTCCACTACCACCTTAAAATATTATGAAAACACACTAAAATAATAAAAAAATTATATTACATATACTTATGTTTTGTTATGTTAATGGAATAACCTGTATCTATCCTCTCTTCCATCAAATGGGAAATGAAACCATCATTCGTGTGTATGGAAGCCTACCACCTTGCGAACCAATGTAATTAATTTTTCTTCACCATATCTCATGAATAATTATAATGATGGTTTTAATGTGTATGTATGATATTAATTAAATATTTTACATTCTTAAAAATATATAATATCATCTAATTTCTTACCTTTCCATTCATTGAAAAATGATAAAGTCCTCCGTGCTTACGTGTGGACTACCACCTCCATGAAGTGACATGATTCATTTTCTATCACCCCATAAAATTTATGATATATATAAGTATTTTTAATGAAATAATATTTTATTTATGATAAAATTATCATTATAGAAATATAAAATAATAATTACCTTCTTTCCTTCATGATCATTGAAAAATGGTAACAGTACTCATTCGTATGCATAACTTACCATCTCTATGATTATAACATAATTCATTTTTCATAACCATTATTCATGGATAGTTTTAAAAGAGTAATATATTCATAAAAATGATAACTATTTCATGTTTATTATTCTAGATACAATGGAATAGTGACCACTTTAACTATAGTCAACCGACCAATGATATTTTGAACATATGAACTGAATATCATCAAAACATACGACGTAAACTTAATTTATTAAGTAATTAAATATTACATGATAATAAATAAAATAAAAGGAATAATAAACTTAAAAATGTTCTTAATAAAGGAAATAATTAAAATAAGTTTATTATTTTGGAATATAAATAACGTACGTGATGAGTCCAACCCATGGTAAGGATTTCTTCTCAATTTCCCTTTATTGAGGCATATTTTAATATTATCTACCAAATTTATTTTATATGGTGAATATAATTCCCCATTTATATTTTATATCATGAATACTTCATAATTCATGGTATTTTATTTTTAAATTAAAAATTTTCCACCCAATTGGATTTTAATTAAAAGTTACCAGGTGGTAAGGGGTTTCTTAACTTGATTTCCATTCATTGAGATAAAATTATAATTCATTGACAATGTTATTCAATGATTATGTGTGAAATTAACTCTTATTTTAATATTTTATATTTGTATTTTTGTGGATTTATATTTTTCACACTTAATAAATTCATTGATTAATTCCCACTTTAATGATACAATTTTGTAAGGGTTTATTTCATAATCTCATCATTATTTAGGATTGTTTATGTTTAATTATCTACTAGGGGAATTTTTTTATCTGTATATATTATACCCAATATATTTTATTCTCATATTTTTATATATGAAAATTAAAAAATTACTTTATTTTTAATCTCTTTAGGTAATAAAGATATTGAAATAATTCTTTTCAGAAAACCGACTTCGTTTTCTATTCAGTCTGGAATATTTTTTTGAAGTCCATATTTTATTTATAATGTTTTTAATATTGTTTTTAATATTATTAAATTATTTATGAAATAAAATTTACCCATGTTTCAATTTTTAAAAATGGATTAAATAGAATTTTTTTTAATTTTCTGAATAAGGTATTTTTTTACCTTTTTAGTGAAAGTATGAAAGGAATATTTTTTTTAGCATACTTATCATGAATGGAATTTTTCACATTCATAACCACTCATTGTTTTTAAAACTCATTTAAAAGTTTATATAGTTCTTTTCCAATAAAAAATTTTCTTAATATTTTGGGAAATTTTTAGTTTTTAAAAGTAATTTTAAAAGTGAAATGTTTTTTTATCAAGAAAGTTTTTAATGATATTTTTATGGTATTTCTATTCAGCAATGATAATAAACGTTTATTTTACCTATAATCAAATGATGATATTTTTTAATGATAAAATCCTTGTTTTTAATCTATATGTATTATTATTAGGTTTATTGAGTGGGGAAAATATTAAAATTTCATATTCTAGATTTTCAATATGAATGTTTTTATTGATTATATATTGTATTGTTATTATCCCATTTCATATAATTAATGTCATAGACTTAATAAGTGGTCATAAGGTCCTACTATAGCCTATCAATGTATCAGTACATCACATGATATAAACAAGATTGGGTATTTGGCTGAGGCCTTACTCATTTATATAAGATGTCCTGGAATGAGGCCTTGATAGTATGTTTATGATGTCCAACATTATGAATTAAATTATTATGAAAGTAATTATTTATTTCCATGTGATTATTTAAATAGTTATTATATCTATAGATATGTTTAAACTCATGTGATTATTTATATAGAATTATTTTATCATCATTTATTCTTGCTATATTATTCTTCATGCTCAAGTTATTGATTAAATGGTATGTTTTTTCAGTTATTTACCTTGCTATATTTATTATTCCTTATTTACTATTGATAAATTCTATTTTACACAACCCTTACTAAGAATCTAAACTCACCCATATTTTTTTTCTTTTCCTAAAAAATGTAGAAATAATCTTTGAATGATTTTAAGGATTTATGAAATTTTCTTTCAAAATGTTTTATATTTTATTTCCAATGTAATATGGGAAGCATGCATGTATCTAGTTTACCAAGACTAATAACTACTAATCCCTTTAGGATGTGATTTATTGTATCTTATTCTAATGTAATTAAGTTACCAACAGCTATGGGCTACTAGATATGAGGCCTTTACAGTTGGTATGATAGAAAGTTTAGTAGAAACCTTGGGAACTGGATTTAGAAAAAACATAGATTAGGGAATATAATCCCATGACAAAATTTGAGGAAATTATCCAAAGAAACTATGTTTATGATTTTGATGAGGATAGTTTAATTATTTTAGATAACATCATGGGTTAATATTTCTAAGGTCAATTATAAGTTTAAAAGCATTAATACCCATTTTTAGGTTTTATGTGATAGAAGTTTAACATAAATAAGGATGTTTTAGGAAATATTTATGTGAAAAAAACTTGTTGGTTTAATATATGTTTTAGTGTAAAGTATATTTTATGAATAATTCTTTCATATTTTTTGAATAAGATTTTAATGTTATTAAAAACCTTTAGGGTTAATATGATAAATGATTTTAAGGTAATAAAATCCAATTAAAATTATATAATTTTGTAGAAAAAATAATATGTATAGAAAATCTCAGTGGTGAAAAAGTGATTTGATGATTAATGTTATTTTTGAATATTTACATCATATTTTTGATAATATTATAGAAATTATTTTAATATAGTATTAGAAAAATTGCAATTAGCATACTGGGTGATAACCCATCGCATCCAACATGGCCATGGGGCTTGAACCCACAACAGAAAGGTGATAAGGTTTCAATGCCTATGACTATAAAATTTGATGTTCTGATTAGTATATAATTGTTTTTACTTAAATGAATTGATAGATAAAAATTAAGTAGATTTTTTAGATATATTATAGGATCAAATATTTTGAAATTTTTAGAATTTTGAGGTGATTAATGATATTTTGGGAGATATTATATTAGGTTGAGGTATACAGAACCTATAAGTATAACTTGTGATTTATTTTGAAAGATTATTTTTTGAGAACACAAATAGAGTTATGAATATTTAAGTTATTTTGGATTTATGGTTACTTATTTATGGAATGATTTAATTTGAACTTTGAATTTGGAGATTAATATGAAAGTGTATTCATTTTGAGAATTATCATACCTTATATTAACCATTTGGTTTTGGTTAATGTCTAAATATAGGAGGAATATCTTGATATAATTTTGTGGAATCATTTGATCTGTTATAATTTTATTTTAGTTCCTTAATCATTAATAATTCAACTTGAATACATATCATTTAGAAAAACAAATGAGATTTTAGTGGAAATTGATTAAAGGATGAAATCATACTTATCATGTAAGTACATTTCTTTATGTTCTTAGTATATATAGTAAAGTAACTTATCAACTATGGGAAAAGGATCCTCAAACAAAAAATTTATCCTATATCATTTTTTTCAATGAATTTATATCCCTTTTCACACATCTTCGGTTTATAGTTTTGTGGTCATTAACATTTCTCATGATCATTCACTTTCTTACTATTAATGACTTCATTCACTCTCCATCATTATTTTAAAATTAATTTTTACTATTTGTATATATATTAAATCCCAAATAATGTTAAATTATTTGGAAACCAAGTTATGTGTTATTCCAGATGACCTTCATACATCCCTTTCCCTCTTTTTAAGAGAAATTTTTACGGAACCTTTTTACGATGTAGGTTTTCAAAAAAATGTATCTTAAAATGTAAAACCCTTGAATAACGAGATCAAGTTTAAATTTCAAGGAGAAAATTTATTAAATGGGGAGGATCTAACTATATATGATTTTAAAATAACATTATGTTTGATAGAGTATACAACATACAACACCGAGCTTAAATGAACCATGAAATATTAATTTTTGAATATGACAGTTATAACCTAGATATTGAATTAGTGGGTATAAATAGTAATAAATGAATTATAAAAAATATATAAAGGAACCACTAAATTAAAATGTATGGATTAATTATTAGTAAATAAGCACCCAATTTTTAGAAAATTATTTTTATTCTTTAGAAATACATTTTCTTCAATTTTTTTCCTTTTTATGAAAAAATATTATAACTAATTTCTAGAACATTTATAAATTTTATTTAATAAAAATCAAATCATTTTTAAAATATGAATATGAAAATTATTTGAGGTTCATTTTTTGTATTTTTTTGAAAAGATTAATTTCCCAGCAAATAGTGAAAAATATTGCTTCTTATTGAAAAATGTATTCATTTCAAGTATTTACAAAGTTCTATTTTTTTTAAAAATTTTAACAGAAAAATTAGTTTTATTATATTATCAATAATCCAATTAAGTTTATTGGAATCAATTTTAGAATTTCATTTAGTATAAAAACACTTTTATACTAAAAATACATTTTTCTGAAGAAATGTTTTTGTTTCCTTTTTGCATTTTAATATTAAAATAATTTCAATCACTTATATAAATTATATTTTGAAAAATGGATTATATATTTTGAATTAGTAGTACCAAATTTTAGTAAATACTTCTCTTTTTATTTTTTTTATTATGAATAGTAACTATAGTGAATAATTATTAACATGGTATGGGTAAATTAGGTAGTTGTGGTTAAAAATAATCTGATAAGAACTAAAAAATGACCCTAAAATTTCCTTTATTCTTTTGAATGAGTGAATTTTGTCCATTTATATCCATGTTTTTAAAATATGGAATCTTGGTGCTATATTTTTTTTATTTTGACATTTATAATATTTAAGTAAAAGATAATGTCACTTTCTTGATTTTAATATCTATAATAATTTGTGAAAGGGATAAAAAAACTTATGTTCGGTTCAAAATGGTTATTTTAAAGATACATGATTTTTTTTACTAAGATAATTTTTTCTAATTCAGAGTGATGAAATAATTACCTTAAATTCTTATGCAACACCAACCTAGTATTTATTCAATTAATAGAAAAATAAAATAAATGATTCCAATCATATTAAAAGCAATATAATTTGAATGAATTATTGTGATTAATGATTTTTTAGATAAATATAACATTTTAGGGTTGTTTTAATGGATTTTATTCAAATTACTTTATTTTCATGTGGTTTGAAAAGTCAAATTAAATTAATAGTTCAATAAATGACATAAATGATATTTTATAATAATTAATATTTTATTAAATGATTTTAAATTCATAAAATTCCTATATTCAGTTGAGTGATTAGGATATAGTTAAAAATATAAACTATAACTAGTAGAAGGATGATCTTTGTGATCGGTATTTTAACATCGGTTATTCAAGACCGAAATTAAAAGTCTTCAATGAGGACTTTTATCATTGGTTGTTAAGTAACCAACTTTAAAATCCTAATTTTAACATAAGTTCTATAATAACTGATTTTTAATGTTCTTGTTGAATAATTTTAATGTGAGTTATTCTATAACTGATGTTAATATCCTACTTTTAACATCGGTTCATGAAAAAATGACATTAAAAGTTCTCATAGAAGACTGTTAATGTTGTTTTTTTCAAGAACCGATATGAAAAGTCACTTTTGATGTTAGTTTCCCTTAAAAATTATGTTATAAATACATAAAAAGTTCTATAAAACTTCCTAACCATATATTTGAATGGTTATGGATCTCAAATGGAGATACAGATTAAAAGTTATGGCCATCAAAAGTTGGAATTTTTCAAGACTTATATTAGAGAAGTTCAACTTCTGAAATCCACAACTTTTAATCCATAAGTATATTTTTCCTTCAAAACCAGTAAAATAAAATCTTGGGAAATGAAATAAAACATTGTAAAATTTTTTTAAGTCATTTATTTTAAAACCGACATCAAAAGTGACTTTTAACATTGGTTCATGAAAAAAAGAATGTTAAAATTCTTATATGAGGACTTTTAAGGTCAGTTCTTTCATGAACTGACATGAAAAGTTAGTTTTGATGTCCGTTTTGTGGAAAAAATTAATAAATTTTTTTACAAATTTTCAGAACATTTTATAAGATTATATTTTATTGGTCATGAAGATAAAATTGACTTACAAATTAAAAGTTATGGCCATCGAAAGTTGGATTTCTTTAAGAATTCTTTTAGAGAAGTTCAACTTCTGATGTCCATAAATTTTGATCTGTAAGACCTTTTTAGCTCCATGACTAGTAAAATTGAGGCTTGAGAAAAGAAATAAAACATGGATAAAATTTTCAACAAAATTTATTTGAATATCAGACTTCAAAAGTGACTCTCAATGCCAACACCTAAAAAATATTGACATTAAAAGTATTATATGATGACTTTTAACATCAGTTTTTTATAAACCCCTGATAAAAGTAGGGTTTTAACATTAGTTACTGAATAAATGAATTTTAAAGTGATGTGTAGATCCTTTAATTTCATTTTAATAATAAAACGATGTAAAAAACTCAATACATGAAGGTTTTTAACTTTAATTACATATTTACCTGATGTTAAAAGTAAAATTTAAAAATATAGGATCAATATTTTTTTTCACAATGTGTATTTGAAATTTTAAAATATAGACTAAATTTTAATACAATGCCACTAAAAATATTTTCCTTTACTAAATATAAATCCATATTCTCTTTATTTAATTTTTTTGATATCTTTGATCCAATAAAATTTTCAACATGTCATTAATTGACGATTTGAACATGGTATCTATTTTAATCATGGAATTTATTTATTATTATTTTCCTTCAATGCTAAACATCTTGATAATTTTTCCTCTAATGATGAGGCCTTCTTCCAACTGAGTTATACAGATAAAACATCCACATTTGATTTACCAACTGTGGTGAAAAATTCATTATTGATCACCATTTTTATTTACGCATGAGTTATTCCCTAAAAATAAGATAAATGAAGATAAATAACATATCGATTCGAATGAAACTAATAAGATAATTGAAATAAGTTTCAAACTTTAAGTTTTTTTATTTGGTGTCTGTAATTTTTAGTTCATGTTTCAAATGTTTTATTTGAAACGAGTTGTATCTATCAAAACTTAGAGAAGTTTAACTTCTAAAAACCATATCTTTTTACCCATAATTTTTTTAGCTCTACGAACAGTCAAATAAAAGATTGGATAATGAACTAAAACTTGGTAAATATTTTCAACATAAATTTTTTAGAAATGGTTAACTAAGGGATAAAAAATCAACCAAACATATAATTTTTTTATTTTATGGGAGTATTTTAATCCATACCCATCCTATATTATAATTATATCAATTTTCATCAATTTTAACTTGAAAAGTAATTTATATTAATTTAATACTTTATGAAATTCCAAGAATTACCCTCCCCTCATTATAAAAGGACACCACCTATCGTCTTTTTTAACACTTAAAATACCATTTGGTTTGAATAATACTTAACCAAGCCCCTTATTAACATCCCTTAGCCTATTCTAGAGGTCATATTTTGGGAATAATATCAATCTTATAGGGATTAAGGTGTAAAACAAATGAGGTGGTCTAAAGAAGAGGTATAGATTTTAACTAATCATTTAAGTTTTATTTATTGATCTACCTACTTAAAATTTTATTCAAATAGAATGAAATAAAAAGACCAATATATTACATATATATATATATATGTTATTATGTTAATCTAATACCCTATATCCATATTCTCTTCCATCAAATGGGAAATGAGACCGTTGTTCACGTGTATGGTGAACTACTTCCTTGTGAACCTATGTAATTCATTTTCCATCACCGTCTCTCATAGTTGGTTATAATGATGGATTTAATATTTATATGTTTTAATCATGACATATTTATAATTATTAAAAGTTAATATATCATATACATTCATTCATTTCCATCCATTTGAACATGATAATGTCATTTATGAATACGTATAGACTCTCACATCTACGAAATGATTTGATTCATTTTCCATCACCAAATCACATGGATTATATATATAAGTTTATTTAAAGATATAATATAGTATTTATGACATAATAATTATTTTTAAAATTTAAAATAATACTTACCTTTTTTCCATTATGATCTTTGAAAAATGGAAATGTTACTCATGTGTATGTATGACTTACCATCTCATGATTGTAACATAGTTAATTTTTCATAAAAATATTTCATGTTTGGTTTTAAAATTATAATTGATGTATAAAAATGATAAATATTCCCGAATTTTTATTATGGGGAATATGAAACAATGAAATATTTTACCATAATCAACATACTGAAGCCATTTTGGACATATAAATCGAATATCATCAAAACATCTAACGTAAAATTAATTAATTAAGTAATTAAATAAAACATGGTAATAAATAAAAGAGGAATAATAAACTTAAAAAGGTTATTAATCACGTAAATAATTAACATAATTTTATTATTAAGTAAGATAAATAATGTACATAACAAGTCAGACATAAGGTAAGGTATTTTGTCTCAATTTTAATTTATTGAGACATATTATGATATTATGAACCTAATTTATTTTATATGGTGCATGTAATACCAATTTTAAATTTTATATCATGAATAATACATACTTCATGGTATTTTATGTTGAAATCCAAATTATTTCATCCAAGTGGATTTTACTTGAATGTTACCAAGTGGTAAGGGGTTTCTTTACCCAATTTCCATTTATTAGGATATAATTCTACTTCATTGACTATTGCATTCCATGATAATGTGTGAATTTACCTATGATTGTGTTATGCCTTATTTCCAATTAATTTTTATGGAATCAAAATTTTCACACATAATAAATTAATTGACGAATTCTCACTTCAATGATATGATTTTTAAAGGGTTATTTAATTATCTCAGCATTAATAAAGTTTTTTATTTTTTATTTATATCTTAAAACCAAAAAAATTTCTCCTCCTATGGTTAATTCTATAAATTATACGTTTTCCTATCATCTTCCTCTCTTCAAGTACTCATGAGATCTAAATAATTCTTTTAGGAAAAACCTACTTAGTTTTCTATTCAGTTGGGAATATTTTTTATCCAAGTCCATATTTTCTTAAAAATGTTTTAAATAATGTGTTTAATATTCTCTAATAATTTATTAAATATATTTTACACATATTTATTTTTTAAAATTTAAACAGAATCTTCTTTTCATTTTCTAAATGAGGTAATTTTTTTACTTTTTATTGAAAATATGAAAGGAATATTTATTTCAACGTACTCATATTGAAAAATATTTCTCACAATAATAATTGATCAATGTTTTGATGTTTATATTACATGTTTATATGGTTATTTTCAAAGAAAATGTTTTTTTAATATTTTATAAATTCTTAGTTTTTAAAAGTGATTTTCCAAGTGAAAAGTGTATTTTCATAAATAATGTTATTAATGATCTTTTTTATAGTATTTATATTAATCAATAACAATAACCTTTTAATTTACTTATACTATAATAGAAATATTTTGTAATGATAATATCCTTATTATGTATTTGGATGGATTTTGATTATGTTTAATGATTATGGAAAATATTAACATTTAACATTTTACCCTTTAAATATGAATGTTTATGTTGATTATGTATTGAATTCTTATTCTACCATTTCATATGATGAATTTATTAGACTTATTAAGTGATGGTAATATCCTTATATAGACCCTTAATATATCAATAGGTCTCATGAGATGAACAAGCTTGGGTATTTGGCCAAGGTGTTACCCATTTATCTAAGGTGTCTTCACACAAGGCTTTGATGGTAAGTTTATGATGTCCAAAAAATGAATTCCATCACTATGAAATTATTTATTGATATACACATGATTATTTGAATAGTTTTTATATTCATAGATAAGTTTTAATCTCATGTGGTTATTTATATTGAATTATTTGATCATCATTTATTCCTACCATATTATTCTTCCTACTCAAGTTATTGATTAAATGGTATGTGATTTAATTATTTATCGTGCCATATTGATCAAGCCTTATTTATTTATGATATATTATTCTGTAAGTAACCCTTATTGAGAATCTGAAATCATCCTTATTTTGTTTCATTTTCCTAGGATATGAAGAAGTAATATTTGAATGATTTCAAGGATGCATAATATTTACTTTCACTATGTTTTATATTTTATTTTAAATATAATATGAGAAGGATGTATGTCTCTAGTTTTTCAATACTACTAAACTATTCGGTTCTTTGGTATGTGATTTATTGAATCTTATTGTAATGTAATTAAGTAACTACCAGCTCTAGGCTATTGGAGTTTGGGTCATTATTGGTATAACTCTTAGTGGTAGTTATGTGACAAGATCATGGTCTTCCAAAACATGTCGATGGGTCCTTCATGGAAACTTGTATCTCTTAAGTAATATTTATTTTTTAGGAAATTTTGATATATTTGTATTGATTTAAATGATATTTTAAGGAGAATTTAATTTTTAAATGTAAATGTTCAATTTTGAAGTTAATAAATATTTTTTAAAAAATATGTTGAATTGGATTAAACATTCAAAAATGGGAATGATGGTATTAAAATAGAATTATTTTTGGATTTAAGAACTTATAAAGGTATTTCAGGATATTAATCTAATTTTAAAAGTAAAATTGAAATATTTGAATTTGAGAAAAGGTTTTATAAGAAAAATTAAAATGGATTGGCTGTTTTAAAAATAGTAAATTATTCTAAAAAGAAAATTTTGGAATTTTGTAATGATTCCCAATTAGGATGTTAATATTTCAAAAATTAATTTCTATGAATTTGAAATGATTTAAAATAGGACTTTTTATTTTTTCTAGTATTTATGATTTCTAGAGTAGTGTTTGTGAATTTTTTTGGGGTGGAATTTTGAATTTTGAATTTATTTTAAACTCCACATGATTTGAGTATGGATTATTATCGATTTATTTTGGTAATTTAATTAATATTTAGAGTATTAATCCTAGAAAGGTATTATTAGATTTATAAAAATTTGTATCTTTGAGTCTCCCTCATATTTACATATATCAATTTGTTTGTGATGATTTATCACTTTTTTATCCTACCTAGACTCTGAGTGGAGTGGTAGAGTTGAATTTCTCTTGTACATTGCTTATATTTTATGGTTATCATGGTTATTATGTGGGTGTAGAGTGTCTTGAAAAGATTCATGGAATCATCAGGACTCTTAGGAATCATGAATCATTGAGGGCGTGAGCTGTCTTGGGTCTATTTGAGGAAATGAGTCAAGATTGGTGGAATAATGTCATTCCTTTTCATTTTCATGGAAATATGAATTAGGAGTTATTTAAAATCACTTTAATTCAGTTAATTTTGCCAAAAAAACATAAAAATAATATAGTGATGTGGTTTATGAACCTCCTGTAAGGTCCATAGAAGGTGGAGTAGTATATTGAACGTTTTTGTGAGTTATTTTACTTTTCTATAGATATGGATTCAAGAAACCCATTAAAATATATTCTATTTAGTAAGGGTCTTCATTAACATTTTACATTTATAGTTATATCATCAGGAGTGAATTCATTAAAACAATTTATTGATAAATAAAGGATAGTGGAGTTATCCTATTTTAGTATTTGTGAGAGTTCCATACGTGGTGGGAAGAAGGAGCTAGATTAACTAGTTCTTAGATAGTCTTATAATTAAATAAATACTTTATGTGGGAAATAGTGAAATCATTTATATTTAAATCTATTGGGTATTGGAATTACAGTACCTCTTCATTGGATGTTCTAAAGACTTTCTATTATAGTAGTCTGTTGATCAATATTTGTATTTTCAATAGGTTAAGGTGTTCGCAGAGGAAAATTTATCTTCATTCTTCATGGTTTGATGGTTATCTGATAATGATTTTGAGATAATCCTTTCTATTTTCTTTATTCTAATAACCCAGTTCGTTTTTATTATTTCTTTTTCTATGGTCCACACCATAAGAGATTTCATTACTTGTTCTTATTTAGAGAGTGAATGTTTTTTTTATGTTTTGATGAATGTTACAATAGTTGGTATATTATTTTAAATATATTTTATTTGAATTTGAATAATATTTCATGATGGATATTATGAATTAATATTTCCCTATTGATTCACCATATTAGTGAAATCCTTAAATGGTGGAGAGACCCACTAGGAGTCTCCTTTTATTGATCTTTCTGTTAGTGGTATGAGTCACGAACATGGAAATTTTCTTTAATATAAGGATTCCATAAATATTTGGTATTGGTCAGAGATTATAACTTTGATGGTTCCTTCTTTTTTTTATGGGATGTTATTATCATGTCTTCTTCCTAAGTACAGAGACTTTCTAGTGGTAGAAAGTGGCATGGTTGGAAACAGTATCACACCCAAAAATTACCATAATGTGTAGCTTATTTATTTATTAGTGTTTTTTATTATTTTTATAAAGTAAATTTTATTGTTTTAGGAGTTACTTGGGGTTTATGATTGAATAAATATGCACTAAGGAAATGGATAATACCATTAATATTTATAATTTTTGGATGATTTTATAAAATTATTGTGATATTTAAATAATATTGATTGATTTGAAGGAGAATAATTTATTCTAAGTATTTATCAAAATGAAAAAGTATTTTTTTGAGTAACTTAGTTCTTCATTAAATGTTTGAGACCACTTATATATTTATTATCATTATGTTACTATGTAAATAAATTGAAATGAATAATTATTTTTTATCTATCCTAATGGGTTTACTTTGTGAATTCTTAAAATTTCCATGTGTAACTTGAAAATATGATTTCTTATTTTTTATTTTTCAATATATTATCTATTTTCAAATTATTTGAATTATGTTTTAACTCAAAATTTGGATCTATATAAATCCCAACAGGTTTTTTAAATATATTTTTTCAAAATAGTTTTCTTAAATGGATTTTAAAGTGAAATTATATATTTTGATAGAATAACCCTTTTTTCACAATGAAAATATGTTTTGAGGGAGATTTGATCTTTGAAGAGGTTTTGAAAAGCTATTTTGAAAATATTAACTCATGTTTTAAACTCAATATTCCTTTGAAAACTTCATTAAATAATATATAACTTTATGTTATACCCATTTAGTTGGATCATTAGTGAGATATTTATATATTGGCATGGTTGGTAATGTCACTATGTGTATTTTAAAGGGGCTTACATAAGGGGTTATTTGGAGGTGGGATGAGGATCCAATGTAAATGTCACCTCACCTATCACTACTTACTTATTTGGGATCCTATGATTCTTAGTGGGATATTGAGATATGGTCTCTATAATTTTCATGATGACACAAATTCTTATCCTCTAGCATTGAATCATCACCTACTAGAGTGGTGCCCCCAGTGAGGCTAGTTGAGGGTCATAGGGAGGTTATAGTCTTGAAATTAATTGTTTAATCTAATAGATTATTCCACCCAAGTACATATAACATCATATTATGGGAAGTCAATATGTTTTCCATGATTATTTATACCTTATTGTTTTATTTTTTACTATCATTTTCTTTGGACATGACTTTATTTTAAATTACTAATATTACATCATGACATTTTATAGTCATCCATTAATTATTCTATTACCCTATTTCACTTATAGACTCTATATTATTCATTACTACCATATATGACTTTTTACAATTTTTTTATGAGATCTATTATATCATTTTAATTTTACATCTTATGGTTCGAGTCCTGTTATTTTCTTGGTTTTGTGCCTAGTTGTTTTGAGACGTTTATTTGGTATAATTGGAATGTTTATTTTTAAGTAGTTTTCAAAAAGGGTTTTAAAATTATATGTTTAAAGGATGGTTTTTAAAATATTCTTTAAAGAACTCTTTGGTCCTCAAAAACCATTTTTTGGGAAGTCTCATGTGTTTTTTCTTTAAAGAATAAAACCTATTTCCTACTTATATTTCAATATTTAATATATAATTTATTTTTTAATTGAAGTAAATGAAATATAAGGTGATTTCATACTGGGATGTTTTTTTAACACCCTATATACACTTCTCTATGTTAGTAGAAAAAATTTTATTTTATAGTTTTTGGTTCTTCTTTGGGGTTTCTCATGGAGAAATCTAGTTTGGATGATAAATGGCGACATTAGGGTCACAGAGATATTGTGTTGGGTATCTTTTTTTTGGCATCATAGATGTGTATCAGCCATGGAATACCTCCTATATTTGGGAAGTTTTTATAATTACACTATAGATATATATTTATTCTAAGTTTTTTTCAGACATTTATTCCAGATATACCTCATTTGGTTACTAAGTTTTTATAAATACTTATTTGATTTTTTCATGGTAATATAATGTAAAGATACACCATGAAGGAGTTATGGTTGAACTCCAATAAGTGTTTATAATGGTTTATTTAGTTAAATCATTCCCATTTAATATATACTTTGATTCCCTTAAACTTTCTTTGAGCATGTAGGGACCGAGAATGACCTTCAAAACATTCCATGGGCTAGATTGGGAGGCCGGTGGATGGGTGACCTGGGTTTGTTTATAAAACATTTCATATCTAATTCTCACTCAAATTATCCAGTTACAAACCACATTAAATTTAATTTATCATATATCATTTATTAATGACTTCAAAATTAATACCACTTAATTCAATAACCAACTTAACATACATTACACTACATCCATTCCCATTTAGTAAAATCACATGTAATCACTTATATCATTTAAAAAAATAATATTCTCTCTTAAATTATGATTAAATTTTCTTATATTATAAAAATTATTCACATAATTCATAAAATATTTCATATTATTCCAATCTCCAATATTCATTTATTTTAATTTCTAATTTATTAAGATACCTTGTATATTGTTATAGAACTTTACCCATTAATAATTTAATTTATTCGTTATCATTACACATTTATGGGAAACTAAGACGTCCACATCAACCCATGCATACCAACACATAAGAAAACAAAAAAATGAAACATCATTACCACCATATCATAACCTTGATAACCACCGTTTCTCATGAAATTACTGTCAATGTTAATTTCACCATTTCCACAACAACATCATTCCTTTCCACATTAACCATGTCATTACACCACCATATAAAACCATGATTCCAATCATTTCTCAATTGTATAAAACTAATAAATCTATATTAAAGGATAATATCAACATTATTATAGTATAAAAAAAACAATTAACTATGACCATTCATTTTTTAATTCACACTAAAAATCCCATTCATAATTGAAACACATATCAATTATAAGTTTCTATATCCACTTCATTTACTATCTTTAAATTAATATTAAATTACAAAAATTACAAGGAATGTAAATATCATAAATAATGTTATCACATTAATATGTTAATAACTTAATATAATTAATTCTATATAATTAATATCATATAAATTATATTAGGCACACGCAAATAACATCACCACTTTTAATGATGTAATACAATGTTTATCTTCTTTAAATTAATTCTAACCATTCACCCAAGGAAAAAATATCAAGATAATTCCACCTTTAATATATAATATAAGAAGAGATACTTAAAAAACCGTACCTTATATTACAATTTAAAAATAATTACACAATAATGGGGATCATCTAATGATCAAATGAAACCAAACACACAAGGATTCCATACAAAACCTACATACCTCAACCCACCATCAAGACCCTGACCAAGAACCATAAAAATTGAACCATGTTAAAATTTAATAGTTTTATAAGATAGTATAATAGGATTATAATAGAGAAAGGTGGAAATGTATTAATGGTATGGAAAGAAATAACACTTCAAATTAAGAATAGATCACCCACACAAAGTAAAAAAGCATACGATCTTCCTCTCGCATGAAATAACCCCAATATCATACTATTAGTTTCCAGGTATTTGAGAGAGAAAGGGGAAAACTAAATAATAATTGGTGTATATCTAAAATGAAAATAAAATCTATGTGTCATAACTTTTTCATGAGCCATGTGAATTTGGAATAGGACCATGAAACTTAAAATAAATTATTTTCAAAAACCTTTTTATTATACACTTCATCAATAGATAGTTACATGGTTCCATTGAAAATGGAACGAGGTCACTGAAAAATACAATATTTTTACATTATTTACTAGAAAATTCTATGAAGTTATACTACTATGGAATGGTACTTTCCCAACCACCCAAAAAGGTGTGAAAGCAGCACCAACATGCCTATAGAATGGACTTATAAGGATTTATAAACACTCATTCAATGTAGTAGAATTGATTAGAAAGTAAATTTCTAAACATTTTCATGTATAAACTCAAAACCATGTGCTAACTATAAATGAAGAAATATATTACTTACATTGATGAATACCACACCTATTGTCTTCAATCAAAAATTCATGATGAATATCACTAAGAGGAATCCATCAAGATCCCTCCTCCATGGTGTATTCAAAGGATAATATGAATCACCCTATGCTCCTTGATTAATCATGCATTAACTCATACATTACAAAATGTATGTGTATTATGTGAAATTGAAAATTATTTGTAACCTCATGATCGAACAACAATTCATAATATGAATCATTTATTATCATTTGTATTTTTCATATATTAATTATTTATAGTGTAGAAGATAGTTTAAACATTAAACTTCAACACTTGGTTTCCTAAATGTATCATAGGTCTTATATATGAAACAAAAAATAAAATTAACCTCCAAATGAAAAAACTATATCATATAATGATATATTATTAAGGAATTATATTTAAATCTTTAATTTATACCTTATGTCATACCCAAAGTAGGCTATATTATATATCATAAATACATCATATGTGTCTCATTATTTATGACATATCTTATACAATCTCTTACTTTAACTAAATCCTTATAGACTTTGTGCCATTTACACATTATTTTATATCATATAAAATAACTTGTGGAACCATATACAAATCCATTTTTAGACATCATATGATTTTTTTTTTCAAAATTTATCATCAATATCATCTTATAACTCATCATATGAAACACCTTGTGAATTAACATCAATATTTTTTGGATAAAATCTAGACTTTTTTAGAGTGTATTTATGAATAAAACTTAATCCTCCTTAATGAAAAAATTTAACCCCATGAGAGTTTGTATAATTGATAAAAAATATAAATTTATAAATTTTAAAATGCGAACAAATAGTATCCTCTATAAAATCATCACCGATAGTCAATTTATAAAGGGATATAGAATAATATCTACAAAAAATGTATCTATATACTCATTCCCACCACTTGAATCATATAAAATTATGTATAATCATATAATCCCTTCATTCAAGACATTGAGTAAACATGGTATTTGAATTATTTCAATCAAATATATCATACTCATACATTATATATTCTCTGAGTATAGACTTAAAATGTTGATAAATATATAAAATATCATTCATCCTTATAGTTTATCATAACACATGGAACCCATATTATAGATAAGAACACAACATATCTTTTATAGGTATAGTTTTATACTTTTTTGGACTATCTATATCAAGGGACCTTATTTTATATTACTCATATGAGAGGAAAAATTCCATATTGGTGAAACTCAAACTGATGTTAAGATCAGTAACACACCTAACCATCCCCTAATTAGCTAAGCCTCAAGAATTACATAAGAAAAGTATCAAATTATAAATGTTCTTATTCTATATATCTCAAAAATCTTAGGTGTAGGTGACTAATATGAAAAATAAACCCCTAATATACTAACGAAATGGTGTATGAGACTCTATGTGGTATATTTTGTGGTTTATACAATTCCCAAAACTATTAGTGTTCTTCATGAGAATATTTCATATCTCTATGATAAATTATAAACATGAAAACCATAAAATTTCATTAAAAAAAATATAATACTACATGATGAAGATAATTATAAGATAAATAAAATCAATTCATTAAGAGGTAAATAACCATTTTGATTCCTAAGTATATATAACTAACATGAAATAATGATAATGAAGATACCACATTTTTTATAAAATCATATATTTATATATTCATAAACTATATTAAAAATGATAAAAAACTATACACAATAACCAGTATCATCATATAATAAATGATATAAAACTAGAGTAACCTTATGTTTGCAACATCTTTAGGGTATTTTTAGACTCATTACACTTATATGTAATTCCTGGTATATCTCTATGTGACTATATAATAAAACCATCCCAAAAAAAGTTACTGAGAAACATCTAAAAAGGGATCATATATAAATAAAAGTGAGACTAGGAAATTATATTTATAATGTATAACTCATTAAACATATTATTTAAACTCCTTTAGTTCACAACATCCAATGTTACACTAATACTAAAATGGGAAAGGGAAGCAACACATTTTATCAGCGCTAAAATTTTTGTGCTGATAAAGGGTGCCTTTATCAGAGCTTTTCTAGCACTGATAAAACCATAGTGCAATTTTATAGAATGGGTTTCATAGTGCCCTTTATTTATCGCACCCTAAATCTCTCGGGGGACTACAACCCTACGACAACTCCCCTCCCCCGATTTTCTTTTTGTTAGACCTCCGCCGCTGCTAGCCCTACTCCGCCGCTCTTCTCTTTTTCGGACCTCCACTTCTGTTAGCCCTACTCCACTAGGAACCCTACTCCTTATCCTACCCCTCAAACCCCTTCCACAGATCCTCCTCCCCACTAACTCTACTTCTCCTCCTCCCCTCTAGACCCTACTCCCTACAAACCCTACTTTAAGTGTTTGGGATTCCTTTCAACGAGGTTTGATTCTTGGCTTCCCATCTTTGATCTTTGGTGAGTTCTCCACCCATACTCATCTGTTTCCTTTTTTTCTTATTCTAATATTCATAATGGTGGTTTAGTTTGGTTGGGTTTGGGTTGTTTTGTGTGTTTGGGCTACGTTTTTAGGTCACATTCTTTCAAAAATGCATGAAGTGATTAAATTTTTACCAAGTGAATTGTTTATTACTTATAGGGTTTTGTTAAGTTATTTTCAAGATTAAGATTATTCTAAAAACTATATTGTAAATGTGAGTAGTGATAAGGATAAAATATGTTGTTAGATTTTTCAATGGATTTAATAATGGTGTCATGGGGTGATGAGGAGGTTATGTTATTGGAGGGTCTGATGGTGATGATTTCATAGGAATATAATATTTTGTAATGGATTATGAATTGGTTTTGTAGTTTATAAGTGTTGGGTTATATATGATTCTTTTATTATGGAAGATTATCCCTTGGCATTGGTAAGTTATTTAAATTTTTGGATTAAATTTATTAATTTTGATGCTTATACATGTTGAAACATTATCATGGTAAAGTACACAGGAAGTAGAAAGAGACATGGGATAGAGTGTTGTCAAATTTTAATAGTAGGAGGTTTTGATGTTTATTGTCTAGGTGTTGGGTCCTAAGGTTATTAATTGGCTAGAATCAGTAGAGGAGGGTTTTGAATTGGAAAATATTCTATCTCATTTATGGGTTTCCTTAGTAGTGGGATTACTTTTAAGGGTGGCTTGAGAATGATGGAAGGACAATAATGTTCAATTAAAAGTGGTTTTAGGAAGAGTTTTTTTCCTTAGATATAGAAGTATGAGTGTATACATAATATCATGGAATTCAATAAATTTGGATATAGTGTTATTTCCCTTGGGATTCACATCTATGCATTGATGGTCTAGTTTTTAGAACACTTGGTTGATGAATAAATTAAATCCTATAATTTTGAGTCATCTTTGAGGTTAGAGATTCTATGGAAGGTTTTGAGTTTATGTTTGAGGTTTTTGTTGTAGATGAGGGATTGTGATGAATTTATCAAGAGTGTTTTTCTTCGAGTTTCTTAGAAGGCTAAATATGGTGCCTTGATTAGTTGTCCTAATGGAATGAGGAATAAGGGAGTGATGAGATTTTCTAGATGTTGGTTGGGGATTATAACCTAGGGTTAAGTATCTCAAGGTATACTATACCTGTATAGTTGATCTATTGCAATGGTGATGCAGTGGGGCATCAATAGTATGAGTTCCCCATGACTCATGGTGTTTATTTTTTTTAGTAAGGTGTAGTTTTATATAGTCAGATGGTCATGTTTTAGATTATAAAATTTTGGGATGTGGTGAGTTTGGTTTAAGATTCTAGGCATGATTATGTCCTAAGTTATTGACCTCATCCCTTTAATAACCAATACCCTCTTTCAACTGATACTAAAAGATTCAGTTTAATTATTTTAAATGGAATTATTTATCTCTATTTACCTTCAAATTCCTGTGAAAATAAGAATTTTATTGAGTTGGTTAGTGTTTTTGTCCAAATTTAATGATTCATAAGAAAAAAAGGAAGCATATTTCTATTTTACCTCAATGGATGGGAATTTTTCAAATCTAAAGTTCATGCTTTTGGGAAATAATTTGTTTATAAAATTAATTTCACAATTGTTGGCGCCAAAATATTGCACGAAAGGAAGGGACGAAAAAGAAGGCTGGCACGCTGCCTCGCGAAGTACCAACGCGAAGCACCCCAAGCATCGCGGTCTCACGATGCTCTAGAAATGGTAACTCTCCGCGAACGCATTTGATGTTCGTGATCCCGCTGCGAAGCTCCGGAGGTGGTAACTCTCCGCGAACGCATTTGACGTTCACGAGCGCGCCGCGAAGCACCTGAGGCGACGCGCGAGTTCTAATTCGCGGCGCCCCTTGCCTATAAATACTGGACTCTCCCTGAGTCCCGGGGACGGACAATCCGACCTTCCGGCTTCTCCTCTCCCGAATCACGAAGCACTCTTTGCCCCCGAGAATCATGAGCTCCGCGAGGTACTTCTACTTCACATGACGCCTTCGCTTTGTCTCGTTTTGAGCCCCTCTTCCGAGAGGGATTCCCTTCGCGAAGCTCAAGGGAATTCGCGATGGAAGGGGATTCCCAAGGGAACCCAGGCAGCCACGGAGCGTTTATGCTTCGTGAAACACCCAACCTGTACTAGTGATCCCTATGATAAGGCAGGATCGCTACACATCGTGATGCACACTGCTTAGCAGCACCCTGCTTCGCGAGGCACCTCTTCTTTGTGAGGCAGTGCTCTGCGAATACTGTTCCACTTCGCGAAGCACCCTCCACTCACACCTATGCCCCATTATAAGGCCAAGGGACTCCGCTTCGTGAAGCACACTCCTTTTCTTGGCAATTACTCTTCCCGTGCGACCCTCCAGGTTTTCACGATGTGATTTCAAAGTTCCACGGACAATACCACTCGTAGCGTTGCTTCGCCTAACGCTTCTTCGAATAGGCACGCTAACGGCTATTGCTTCTTCACATAGCCACGCTAACGTGGACCCCTCGATGGTTCATTCCACAACCCCCCCTTGACCATGGCCTAGCCAGTACCTTCCCTCCCCCAAGGAGCAGAGGGTACCGGTTATGTAAGTCCTAGGGGTGCGGAGTGAACCTGCCTCATCTGAGCTGCAGGACGTTAAACTGCCAAGCATCACGTCCTCAACACATGACGTTAAACTATGACCAGACCTCATGCCTCTCACGAAGGGTCCCCCCAGCTTGAACATTTTTTACACCCCTCGTCTCCATAGGAGTGGAGTCACCCATCCACGAGGGATGATATCCTCCTTATTGGAGTGGCGTAGGTTCTCAAGAAAAGGGCGACCCTAGTTCCCCAACGGATGGCTGCACCCCTGCATCTCCATACTTCCCCACTACCAAGGTCAGTGGAGGGTGTGATAGGGAACGAGGCACCTCCCATCATTGGTCCCAAATCCCTCTTTCACGGCACTTTGTCACACTCTGGGCCTCCATCCTAGAGTAAGTCCCAGCACCATGGGCCGCCTAACGTTTAAGCCCCTCTTCGCTTCACACGAACGCACCCTTCGCGGCGTGATCGTCAGGCCCTTGCTGTCTCTTGTTTCTCACACCGAGTATGACTCACGTGGGCTTAGATTTGGCATTGTCCATGACAATACCTCGTCCAGTATGATGTTAAACTGTATTTCCTCGTCCAGCATGACGTTAAACTGTATGCCTTTGTCCCGCATGACATTAAACTGCACACCCATTTGAACTACAAGGTCTTTGATCCATGTCAAGGCATGGTACGTAGGAAGCCTCCATGAGGTTCAAGCCCACCCATCATCCAATTCACGTCGAGTTCTACCTTCGTCCAGCATGACGTTAAACTTCATTCCAGTCCGACGGAAAGCCGTTGTGACCAACCCGAACTACGAGGACTTTGATCCATGTCAAGGTATGGTACGTAGGAATCCCCCCAGAGGTTCAAGACCATCTCCCATCGGACCAAGGTCCCTCATTTACGTCAGTTCTCCGACACCCACCTCCATTCCGAACTACGGGGACTTTGATCCATGTCAAGGCATGGTATGTAGGAAGCCTCCACGAGGTTCAAGACCACCGCCCGTCGTTTATTCACGTCAGGGTTCGCTCCCGCCCCGCATAACGTTAAACTGTATTCCATCAATCCTTTGAACTATGAGGACTTTGATCCATGTCAAGGCATGGTACGTAGGAAACCTTCCCAAGGTTCAAGCCCACCACTAGTGGACCCCTGGGTCTATATTCACGTCGGTTCACTGATGACACCCTTTGAACTACGAGGTCTTTGATCCATGTCAAGGCATGGAACGTAGGAAGCCTCCTCAAGGTTCAAGCCCATCTTTCATTGGACCAAGGTCCACCTTCATGTCAGTTCGCTGACGAATTCCATCATCCGAACTATGAGGACTTTGATCCATGCCAAGGCATGGTGCGTAGGAAGCCTTATAGAGGTTCAAGACCACCACCCGTCGGACCAAGGTCCACCTTCACGTCGGTTCGCTGACGAAGCCCCTATGAACTACGTGATATTTGATCCATGTCACAACATGGTACATAGGAAGCCTCCACGAGGTCCAAGCCCACCACCACTAGGACCCTCCTGGTCCTCCCCCTTCACATTAGTTCGCTGATGATGCCCATCGGACCAAGGTCCACCCTCATTCTGGTTCACCGGCACCATCCCGAACTACGCAAACTTTGATTCCCTGCCACGGGGATACGTAGGAAGCCTCTTCAAGGCTCAAGCCCAACTTCACCGTCTCCCTTGCAACGGTTCCTTGCCATTCCCCCCTCCACTTCATTTTTCCATCCATCATCCACCCTGATTCTCACCCGAACCACCATATCCCGGTGAGACCATGTCGGTAAGATCCTCTTCACAGCCGCCCATGGGCTAGTCCCAGTATCGGCACCCCTTCAAGGGAAATCCCTCAATCCGATCTATTCTAGCTAATTCTCTGATCGGGCTGATCCGTCTCCGTTGGACATTAAACTTGCGGCGTACCCTGTGTTAAACACGGGAAGCTGAGGAAAACCTCAGATATATGTCTATGGCATATAATTCCCCGTGCTCGATGTGGGATGCCTGGGGATTCCACGCCCTTGAGAAGCCTTGTGACCAGGGATAATAGACAGACATGCCAGGTTCCCCAGCATCCAGACACGCCACTGATGCCTCAACGTGACTACTCCCCCGACTGAAGGTTGCTGCCCTGACCGGACCCTTTGGAATGTCCCGACAGAAGCAGTGTAATTAACCGGCGTCCATGGAAACATGGAACTGGGAAGAGTTTCACGAACAACGTATTAAATCTATGAGGGAGACCCGGACTAGGTGACGAGTTCTGAGGAGGAATCCACAAAAGGAAGAACCGACATCCCATCATTCCGTTTCAATCAAGGAGCAGACATCCCTAAATAAGGAGTGAATGCCGCCTGCCTTTGGAAAGCGGGGATGCGGGGCAACATCGCAGCGCGTCCGCCTCCGCGGACGGACGGATGCGCGTGCCCCGACGAAAGCGTCGGAAACAGAAATGGTGAACCTGGAGTGAAATTATTCTCCTCAATGTGCAGATTAGTAGCGTTCGAGACACCAATAGATTGACGTGTCACCGGATCCAGATATCCGGCACCTGGTCCCACCAAGAAAATAGCGGGCCTGTCGTGAAACTCACTGGAAGTCGGGGTAGTAGAACATGGGGCACTCCGTTCTGCAGCGTGTTGGCGTGGATACTTCTTACAGACATGGAGAATGGAAGGACACTGGGGTACTTGTTGTCAATCCTTTTCATCGCAGTGCTGATGAGTTGATCCCTTCGTTTCTCAGGAACCAGGTTGCTGTTACAGAGACACGATCACCACCCGCTCACCTACGCAGGGGCAGGGGAAACATCGCCACAGCCACCCCGCATGGCGTCGCTACCGCCACGACGGCCGCCACATCGCAGAATACGGGGCGCCCACGTCCCCTTTCCCCATCAGAGGTCATCCAGCGAAGGGTGATCAACAAACTCGTACGCAGGTATGAGGAGGAAGGGGTCATCCCAACTCGGGATATGGCCCGCCTGGACCTGGAGGCATCCAGGCCCTACTGCCAATGCCGCCCTAACAGGCTGCGCAAGGAGCCCCTGCTCCCCACCCCAACGTTCAACCGTTTCGGGAGCCTGTCCCCGAAACGCCTTGACAACTCCTTGCCTTACGCTGATGAGGCAGGCGCCATCCGGCTCAGCCCGCTCAGGGTCCCGACCCAAGGGCTCCAGGAAAGAGCTCCCGTCCAGCCGCGTCAGCACCTCCGTCCGACTCCGTAGGAAGAACAGGTAGGCCATGCCCCTGCACCACCTGCACCAGCTCGTCTGACCCGATGTCAGCGCCGTGCCCGGGCTGAGGACGCTCGCCCAGATGCGTCAACGTCAACAGCTACAGTGGCCCGCGCCACCACCGATGTGCATCATGAAGTCCCTACATACACTGAGCAGGGGTAGTCCTTCACCCAACCAGGATCGAGACCCCAATCGCCCCATGGGCAGGCTGGGTTGACTCTCCAGGTTTCAGGCCCGAGTGGTGATCGCCACGAACTAACCCGCGGTGATGTCACTCTGTACGGAGGCCCTCCCCGTACCACTACTCCACAGAGCGTGGGCCTTCCCCTCTCCGAAGCTCATCATGGAGGTATGACTCATGCTACCCCCATCCCGAAGGAAGACCTGCCCCATGGCAGTGACGCTCGGCGCAGAAACCTTTCCCGCACCCACTATACAGGGTATGGAGTCCATCCTCCGGCCCCCGATCGCTGATCTGAAGGTACTGTCCATTCGGTCCTTCTCCAATGTGGGGGACCTCCCTACGTCCTCTCTGCAACCGGCGAAGGTCCTCCTCGCCCCAACAACTCGAGGAGTGAAGGTCATCCTCTCTCCACCCGCATCGACCATGGAGGTCCTCCCCATGCTCCTGCCGATTCCAACAGAGGCTCCGCCCACATGGGTTCTATCCATGTAGGTCCTCCCCATGTACCCTTCGACATATTCCCTGGTGCCCCTCGCACCTCGGCTATCTCGAGCGGGGGCCCTCTCCGCCACGGTTCCAGCGCCGCCCCGAGGCTACCTATTAGGGATCAACCCTGTCCCGAAGATCCACCCCGGGGCAGGAGAGCGGGTCGTTGCCGCCACAAGAAGAGTCCTGTGAAGGCCCGGGTGGAGATCAAACCTGCCTGCTTCTCGGACTCTGAAGCGGAATGCGACTCAGCAATGGAACCATCTCCTTTCTCCTCCGTATCAAAGACCGGGGCAGGAACCAGGCACGTTAGCCTCATTCTCCCGGAATATGAGGTCCACCAGATTCCCATCTCTCTCTGCAGGTACATCCAGGAGGAAGAAATATTGGGAATTCCGCAGGTATCGACCGTGAAATCACCACCATCGTCACTCGAAGCGCCCTCTACCTCTACCAAAGATCACGGAGAGCTA
The DNA here is from genome assembly GCA_963277665.1 of Viscum album. Taxonomy (NCBI): domain Eukaryota; kingdom Viridiplantae; phylum Streptophyta; class Magnoliopsida; order Santalales; family Viscaceae; genus Viscum; species Viscum album. The sequence continues at coordinate 194,965,256 of OY728126.1, forward strand.
TTTTGGGGGCCAATGGCAGTAGAGAGACAACATGACCTGTTGCCGATAGCCACGACTCCTGTTCCGGAAGCTGTGGCTATCATCCCATCATATCGTGACATCATGGCCTGGTCACCTCATCTTCAGAGAATGGCCCGGAATTCGGTGGCCAGTCAGCTCGTTCGCCGTATTCTCCACCGCCGAGTTTACTATCCCAGAGGTCCACCCCGGTACCGATACCGGTCCCTCAGCCACCCCCGGTTGACGAGTGGGGAAATACAGGGCCAGACCCCGAGTCCGAACCCAGGAGCTTCTGGAGTATTCTTGCAGCGGATTACTTCTCGGAGAAGTTCTGGACGACGACGGCGCTGAAATTTCGCGCACCAGAGTCCCTTACCCCTAAAGAAGTAGGGTGCTTTTGTAGAACCCTAAGGGCGACACACTTCCGCCTTCGTTACGAACGGGTGGTGTACCCCAGAAGTTGAGAGCACTTCGAAGAAATCAGCGAGCAATGCCTCCTGATCGATTTGGCCCCACTCCTTGTGGCCCAGCACCCTGAGTCGCCAGGCTGCCAGAGCGCCCTTCAACTGAAATGTGTTCAGAGTTTCAAAGTACTCCGCAGAATCGTCAGGGAAGATACCCCCCATGTGCAAGTCTGTGGTTGGGGATGTTATGCCGCTCTCCTCTTCGACCCTATCCGACGGAATCCCGATTCTCTATGCGACATCGAGGACATGCCCTCGAGAGGGGTCATGGTCCACATGACTGACGTAGTGGACAAGGAAGACGAGCTTGAATTCCTTGATGGATACTTACCCTCCGAGGGCGTACCTCCACTGCTGGACCCATCAGGGAGGGTTACCCGTCAACAGAGGAAATTGCTAGGCCTCCCCATACCCACCGAGTCACTGGTACTCGGTCGAAATACCGGCAAGGTTAAGGAGCACGTCAGAACTGTCAAGCACTCCGACCCGTCTGCCACTCTGCAGAAAACGAAAGAAGATCCCGAGAAGGCCACGTTACGCCAGCAGCTTGCTGAGCAGAAGAGGCTGGTTGACGAACTCTTGGCTGAGCGCGCTGCAGAGCGGCGACCCGACTATGGTAATCCCAAGCCGGGGCAGCAGGGGCAGGAATAATTTCCCCCCGGTGTGATGCCTCCCGAAAACCCTGATCATGCTACTGCCGCAGACAGGGCAGAATCCAGAACTTACGGAAAGAGGGCGCAATACGTCTCGCCAAACCCCCCGAACGACGGGGCAATCTGAAGAATCCAGTACGGGTTCCCCCAGTCGCCCTGCAGGTCGTTCCACCAGTTGATCCATGAGCTGCCAAAGCCATCTACCATGTTGAATAACCTAGAAATGCACTTTTGGTTAGGGATCCCCGTCAAGACAGGGACCCCCACCCATATGATCTTATAGCGGCACTCACATCCCGCCTCGAAGCGTTGGAAACGCGGCAGGTGGCGGTCCCACCAGATGGCAAGCCGTATCCCGCGTGGGTGGATGATATGCCCGCGCCCTCGGGTTTTGGGAACCCCACTTTCTCACCCTTCAACGGGACGGGGGACCCGCAGCAGCACTCGGAACATTTTTCTTCCAGGTGTGGCCCCATGCTGGGGACCCCGGCTCAGCAAGAAGCCACCAAACTCCGGTGTTTCGTACAGACATTTGAAGGTCCATCATTCGTCTGGTACAACCAGCTCCCTATCAGATTAGTGAATGGTTGGGAGGATCTCTGCCGGCAGTTCTTATACCAGTTCAGCTCCACCACGTGGAAGACCAGCATTGCAGACCTCTTCAAGTGCAAGAAAAGGCCTAATGAGCGAGTCGCAGATTTCATCGTCTGGTGGAAGGGACTTACGTATTCTCTCGATATGACACTGACTCAGGAGCAATTACTGATGATGTGTGTGGGGAACATCAAAAAGGAGCTGGTACCCTCCCTGATTACCCATAAATACCCTGGAGGGTTCAAATATTTCTCAGATAAGGCTCAGCGTCTTGAGGAAGCTCTGCAACAGGCTAGTCAGGCATGTTTGTTGCCCCCTATGATCCCAGCCAGGAGGACTGCCAGGGCTGAACCCGTCGCGGTGGCCCAAATAGAAGTCCCTAGGCAGCTAGAATTACTGCCAGCATCACCATCCCCGCAACCCCGCATAGGTCCCCCACCTCAAGCACAGGCTCCTGCTCAGCAGCGACCGCCTCAGAATCAACAGGTTCCCCCGCGCAATGCGCCACCGCCAACCAGACGAGACAATCAGGCGCCGCATCCTTGGCAGGCCCCTCCGGCCCCTCGTCAGGGCCAGGCCCCCAGGGCCCCCTATCCGGAAAGAAGGCACCAGACATATTCGTTCAACGAAAATCAGGTCCCTGGATACTTCCGAAGTGCTCTAGAGCAAGGGATTGTGCGCCTGCCCGAGTGCAGAAGGCCGACAGAGCCGAATCTCACCGATCACCCCAACTACTGTCCTTATCATCAGATTCTGGGGAACACCCTCAAGCAATGATATGTGTTTAAAGACTGGCTTCAAGACTAGGTCAACAAAAACATAGTCAAGTTGGGCCCGACACCAGCACAAGTGGTAGGTGTCTTTGCAGGATCAGAGATCGGCAGTGACAACGAAGGCGAGTGGCAGCAGGTTCCCATCCACGGATCCCGGAAATATGATGACTGGATGGCTCGAAAAACCATCGTACGTGCCCATGGTATCATCCGGGCGCGCCAGAGGCAGCCGGAACCTTCATAAGAAGTAGCCAGTATCTCCGCATCGCCTTCACAGTCTACCTCTTCCCAAAAGGGAAAGCAGCGACGATGCAAGAAGAAGCAACGCGCTCCGCCGGTACCATCTTCATCCCGCACTCTCGGCGACTTTATGCCCCCTGAAATGGGGATTCCTCCCAGAATCCACCCGGTGGTGGATGAATCCTTAAGCGACAGCCAGTGGTACGCTTCGGTTAACACCGTGGAGCTGGTAAAGCCCTATATGACTCCCGAAGAGGGGGAACGCCAGGCGAACCTCCCCAACGTTTCCAGCCGACAACAACGTCAGCGGAATCGCAACCGCGCCGGTCATCGAGGTACGTTAGTGGGCACTTTCATCCAAGCTGTGCACACTACTGAGACCAGACAGTAGGCTCAGCGCAGAGCTCAGCACACGCAACCCCATCTAACGCCCTCTGATCTACCTCCACCGCCATTTGTGCTACTAGATCAGGGAGAGCTGCCTCGTTCGTATCACAGTCAGTCTTTCCCAGCTACAGGCCAGCCTCCGCTGTCCGATCCTAGTCCAGTGAGTACTCTCAAGGCTTCAACCAGTAGACAGCAGGATGCACCCAGTACTAGCCGATTGCCGGTTCAACCGGCAGGACCCGCTATGCCTCCAAATGCCGAACGACCTCTTATAGGTAGAGGTTCGCGTTTGGCATGAAAGTATGATGTCCTTAAGCACCTGGCCGACATTTTGGCAAGGCTTTCTATCCTTGAGGCCCTTCGCCTATCATCCAAAATGCACGAGGCACTTTCTGAGGCCCTAAGGAGCCCCCTCCAGTTTGAGATGGAGGTAGCAGCTGCAGAAGCCTTCCATACCGAGATGATTGAAAACGCTGAATGTCAGGCGGTTATCTTGTTCTCCAGTGAAGATGAGGACCCTCCTATACAGGGGCATATTCGCCCGCTGTACATCACTAGCCACTTCAATGGTGTGGAAGTCCGCCGCTGCCTTGTTGACACGGGTTCCGGAATCAACCTAATTCTGACTCGGACATTGCGAAAGCTGGGTCTGTCTGAAGGTGATTTAACTCCCTATGAACTTAGAATCCAGGGGTATGATAGGACCGAGCAAACCCCAGTCGGCAAGATCCGCCTGAAGACTCAGTTCGGTGGCTTAATTGCCAGCACCGAGTTCACGGTCGTCTCTCAGGACACCGCCTACAACGCGTTGATGGGTAGGCCATGGCTCCATCTGCATGCAGCGGTCCCTTCGTCGTATCACCAGTGTCTCAAATACTCGCTCAACGGTCGAGTAGGCGTGATCCAAGGAGATGTGTCTCCTTTCGCCTCTTGTGAGGCCCGCTATCTGGATGCGGGTTATTACAAAAGTAAGGATAAGAAAATCCTAGTAAGTGAGGATGAACCCGCCCCGGTCACAAGTGATCCCTGGGAAAGCATGAATGATGCCTAAATCCTCCCAATCCACCGATTGGAGGCCATGACCCCTGACATGGGGCAATGTTTTGTTGTTTAGGGTACACAAGGAAGGCATGTTCCCATGTCCAAGCGACGACGGAAAAACACCTCGTACTCCTACATCAACCTGGCTCAGGTGATCCCGGAACCTCCTACCCCCATACGATACCGGGATGTAAAGCTTATGACAACGACGGTATTCCATACGTGTATCTTCCGCTGGGCTGGAATCCACCAACTTAGGCCGACACGTCAACACTGCTTTGATATCATCAAACGTGGCCCCTTGGGCTGAAGGCCAGATGGGATAGGGTCGAATGCCTTCATTGCTATGGTCTCAATGGCGAGTGAGTCTCCTGATATGATGACCACTACTACCCAAGACGGCACCAGCTGCCCCCCAAGTTTTGATAGCCCAGAGGTATCTCCCATCGCGGGAAATCCCCCCATGGGTGGGGAGGAAGACCTGGAGGATGCTCCCCCCACCTTTGAGGAAGGCGTCTCTACCACGGTTGATGAACTGATACAGGTGAACCTTGGTAGCGAGGCAGATCCGAAACCCACATTGATCAGTGCAGCCATGTCCCCCGAGGAGCGGTAGCAGTACATGGACTTCCTTAAACAACACCGTGATGTGTTTTCCTGGAGTTACAATGAGATGCCAGGACTAGATCCCCAGGTGGCCGTTCACCATCTGGGCCTCCCAACAAACCATCGTGGGTTTAAGTAGCCTCCCAGGAATATGCAACCTTCTCATGGTGCTATGGTTGAGGCCGAAGTTGAAAAGCTTATCAAATCCAACTTTGTTAAGGAAGTCCAGTACCCCAAGTGGTTTGCCAACATTGTGCCAGTAAGGAAGAAGAATGGGCAGATCAGAGTCTGCATCGACTTCTGCGATCTTAATCGCCACTGACCAAAGGATGACTTCCCACTCCCGGTGACGGAGTTATTAATTGATGCCACGTCCGGGTTCCAAGCTCTCTCTTTCATGGATGGGTATTCTAGGTACAACCAGATCCGGATGGCCCCTAAGGACGAGGAGTCCACTGCCTTCAGGGCTCCCCAAGGTACCTTTTGCTACCAGGTTATGCCATTCGGCTTGAAAAATGCAGGTGCCACTTATCAGAGGGCCATGCATCGCATATTCAAGCCAATTCTCGGGACATTGGTGGAATGATACGTAGATGACCTCGTAGTCAAATCATGTCAGTGCCAAGACCATCTCAAAGACCTTGAGAAGGTGTTCGGTTTCCTCCGTTCCCGTCACCTAAAGATGAACCCGTTGAAGTGTGCCTTCGGGGTCACCTCTGGGAAGTTTCTGGGATTTGTTTTTAGATACCGAGGCATTGAGATCGACCCAGAGAAGATCAAGACCATCAAACAAATGCCTCCCCTAAGAAACATTCAGGAACTTCGAGGCCTCTAAGTCCACTTAGCCTATATACGCTGATTCATCGCGAATCTGGCCGGAAAGTGTAAGCCCTTTTCCCGGCTAATGAGGAAGGGCGCCGCCTACGAATGGGATGAGGAGTGTCGGACTAACTTCGAGGAAATCAAGCAGTATCTGCTCCAACCTCTGGTTTTGATGCCCCCATCTCCAGAAAGCCGCTGGTCCTTTACGTGACCACCCTGGAAAGATCCCTCGGTGCACTGCTCTCCTAGAAGAATAACGAGGGTACTGAGAACAGTCTCTACTATCTCAGCCGCATGCTTCTCGATACGGAGGTCAGATACTCCCCTATCGAAAAGAGCTGCCTTGCGCTCTTCTTCGCCGTGCAGAAGTTATGACATTACTTGCAGCACCATGAGGTGCAATTGGTCTCCCGGGTAGACCCACTAAAGTACATCCTGAACTGCCCCATGCTGACTGGCCGACTAGCCCGATGGGCGGTGATTCTCCAGCAGTTTGATATCAGGTTCGTACTTCAGAAGGCCATTAAGGGATAGGCGTTGTCATACTTTTTAGCTGCCCATCCAACCTCCACGGATCAATCCCTGGACCTGGATTTTCCTGATGAGACGATCCTCTCAGTTGATCATGCCGTCCCGTGTTGGCAAATGAATTTCGACGGTGCCTCCCGGAGCCCCACCGGTACGAGGCTCAACGATCCCAAGCTCAACAGAGTGGGCCTGGGTATTGTCTTCATTACCCCGGTGCAAGCGGTCCTGCCATACCCATTCCTGTTGTCAGAAGGATGTACGAACAACAAGCCAGAGTACCAGGCTCTTATCACCGGTCTCGAGTTGGCCCTTGAGATCCATGTGCCCCATCTGCATGTGAAAGGAGATTCCGAGCTGGTAATCAAACAGGTTAATGGCAACTACGTCCTCAGGAAGCCGGAGCTTGTACCGTTGCTGGAGTACACCCTCCACCTAATGGCTGAGTTCTCTTCTCGACCAGAGGTTACCCATGTCCCGCGGTTGCAGAACGGTCAAGCAGACGCCTTGGCTGGCTTAGCCGTGTCGCTCGTAGAACCCGAGCAAGATGATTTGATCATACATGTGGCACACCGGAGAGTCATTTCCCCCATCACCCAAGAGGACAATGATGGCCTACGGGTAAGTCATCTCACCGCCGGACCCTCCACGTCAGGGGTCCCGGGTTCATCAGACACAGTGGTTGAAGCCACTCCCGACTGGAGGGCACCTTTTGTCGAGTACCTCCAAAATGGTCGCCTCCAGGACGACCGGGCCGAGCGCTAGCGAATCCGATGTCACGCGCTGCAATTTACCCTCCAGAGCGGCCCCAGTCTTGAAAAGATCCTTTATAAGCGGAGCTTCGATGGAATACTCCTCCGTTGCATTCAAGGAGTAGAGATTCCTCAAGTTAAGCAAGAGGTTCACGCTGGTTCCTGTGGCGCCCATCAAGCTGGGCAGAAGCTGTCCCATCAAATCCAGAGGTTGGGGTACTTCTGGCCCTCTATGATCCACGATTGTATTGGGTATGCCAAGAGATGCCTCGCGTGCCAAGTTCACGCTAACTTCCTGCATCGGCCGCCGGAGCCCCTCCACCCCACCAAGTACTCTTGGCCATTTGCGGTATGGGGAATTGATGTAGTGGGACCGTATCCACCGGCAACAACCCGCCAGTGTAAGTTCATCCTGACTGCTACAGATTTCTTCTCCAAGTGGGAAGAGGCAGTTCCACTCAAAGAGGTCAATGCCCGTTCCATCGTTGAATTTGTGAGCTCCAATATTATCCACCGATTTAGGGTCCCTCATGCCGTCCTCACCGATAATGGCACCAACTTCCGAGAGGCTGAACTGAAGAAATTGTACGACAAGTACGACATCCATTCGAACCATACCTCCCGCTAACACTTGTAGGAAAACTGACAGATAGAGGAATTCAACAAAACCCTCTCTAACATTCTGCAGAAGACGGTTGGTCAAAACAAGAAAAGTTGGCCGGACAAGCTCCCCAACGCCCTCTGGGATTATCGGACGACGACTCGCAACTCTACCCAGGTGACCCCATATTCCCTGGTATATGGAGATGAGTCCATCCTACCCATTGAGATCCAGCTGCCGTCGTTACGCACTGTAGTCTATGATCACCAAACATCAGATGAGGTAGTCTAATTCCATCTATCTGAATTAGAAGCACTGGACGAGAACCAGCTTCATGCCCTGCACAATCTGTAAAGGCATCAGGATAAGATAATGAGGGCCTTCAACAAGAAGGTTCGTCTCTGTTATTTTCTACAGGGCTACCTAGTACTGGCCCTTCAAGCGCCAATGATTCCTGGTAGGAAACTGCCCAAGTTAGAACTCAAATGGGAAGGGCCTTATATCATCCATATGGTTTACCCCAATGGAGCATACTCCTTGGTGACCACGGATGGAGAGCGCATAACCCTCCCACGAATGCCAAGTTCCTCAAGCGATACTTTGCCTATGGCAAAAGGGTCCTGCACGACCTTAAACTGCATCTTCGTCCTGCAAGATGATAAACTGGAAAATGGTCCCGCATGACCTTAAACTGCACGTTAGGGTCCCGCACGACCTTAAACTGCATCTTCGTCCTGCAAGACGATAAACTGCAAAATGGTCCCGCATGACCTTAAACTGCACGTTAGGGTCCCGCACGACCTTAAACTGCATCTTCGTCTTGCAAGATGATAAACTTCAAAATGGTCCCGCATGACCTTAAACTGCACGTTAGGGTCCCGCACGACCTTAAACTGCATATTCGTCCTGCAAGACGATAAACTGCAAAATGGTCCCGCGTGACCTTAAACTGCACGTTAGGGTCCCACATGACCTTAAACTACATCTTCATCCTACAAGACGATAAACTACAAAATGGTCCCGCATGACCTTAAACTACACGTTAGGGTCCCGCACGACCTTAAACTGCATCTTCGTCCCGCAAGACGATAAACTACAAAATGGTCCCACATGAACTTAAACTGCACGTTAGGGTCCCGCACGACCTTAAACTGCATCTTCATCCTGAAAGATGATAAACTGCAAAATTCTCCCGCATGACCATAAACTGCATGTATGGTCCAACACGACCTTAAACTGTAAGGTCCTGCACGACCTTAAACTGCATCTTCGTCTTGCAAGATGATAAATTGAAAAATGGTCCTAGCTCTATGACTTTAAACTAAGATCTCCCCCCATCCTTACTGCAAGACGTTAAACTGCAATCCAGTCAGGCCTTCCTGACCGAGGCTCAGCCTCAGGCCCCTTGGCCTCCTTGGGCCCCTGGCCCCCATCCTTACTGCAAGACATTAAACTGCAAGCCAGTCAGGCCTTCCTGACCGAGGCTCAGCCTTAGGCCCCTTGGCCTCCTTGGGCCCCTGGCCCCCGTCTTCACTACAAGACATTAAACCGCAAGCTGGTTAGGTCTCCCTGACCGTGGTCCGGCCTCAGGCCCCTTGGTTTTCCCCAACTTACCCTCTTGCGGGATTGTACGGTATGGTGTGGGACTACGTCCTCATTCACATCAGATTACTTGTCGTACCTTACATATCCCCAAATGAGATGCATCCTCATCCCGCATTAAGTTAAACTGCATCTCAAGAACTACATGTGGCTTGATTCCCATCTTTATGGGATACGTAGGAACGCTCGGATGCCTCGTCTTGAGCCCATCCCCATGCTTTTCTCTTCCACTATCCCCCCTCTGGGAATAGTTTCCTTGGAGGATCTTTGTGTAACGGGGAGTAGGCTTTCTTAACCCCGCTCATACAACCCCGCTCACACAAGGATTGTAAGGGTCGCACCATGTGCCCACTCCCATTCTTCTATCCTCCCACGTCCTCACCGCATGACGCTAAACTGCATGGCCTTCAAGAACTACGTATGTCTTGATTCCCATCCTAATGGGATACGTAGGAACGCCTGAAAATTTTGTATGTTGGCCCAGCCCAAAAGCCAAAATCTTCCCCTCGGGTCAATACATATGGCAGGGTGATCACTTTTTCCCCAACTCACGTCGAGCAAGCCTCGACCCGACTGCACATCCCCCCTGGAGATGTTTGCCTCTTTCGTGGATGGATACAGCTATGCTTCACCAACTCCTTGACTGGGATTCCATCATTTTTTGCACACCCGGAGGGACCCCCAAGAACAACCTGGATACTACGCCCAAGGGCTCTCATACTGATACGAGCCAACGACCCCAATGGTTTTCAATCAACAAGCCGATACCAGCCCCGCGTTGCGAATTTGGTCAATGGTCGACGCTCATTTGTTGCTCCCATATCAGGTCACCATAGGAACGTTGTGTTTCGAACATGGTCAACAATGCCCTGGATCTTCAGGTCCACCCCAAGATATCCCAAACATTGAGTGTAGTGATTCGTTCTACCCCATCCCGAAGTGACAAACTTCCCCCCGGGTGGTGCTAGCGATCGGGCCCATGGCCCCGATTCCCCTATAAGGGGTGTACGGTGTAGTGTGGGACTATGTCCTCATTTACATAGGGATCATGTACCGTGCCGTACGCCTTCCCTTACGAGGCCCAGCCTCAGGCCCCTTGGCCTCCTCGGGTCCCCGACCCTCGTCCTCACTACAAGACGATAAACTACAAGAGGTTCAGGCCTCCCTGACCAATGCCTAACCATCAGGCCCCTTGGCCTTTTCGGGCCCCGACCCAGGTCCTCTCTCATTGGAGTGTATGGTGTGGCGTGAGGTTATTTTCTCATTCACGTCGGTTTATTTGCCGTACAGTACACCTCCCTTGTTTGGGGGTATATTAATCCCCTCCTCATCTCGTATGACGTTAAATTACATCTAGAGAACTACGTTTGGCTTGATTCTCATCCTCATGGGATACGTAGGACCACCCAAATGTCTAGGATTCGGGTCCATCCCCATATCTAGGGAATCTTCATCCCATCTTGGACCCTTGGCCTACCCTTCCTCCATGAGAGGATTATATGGTGTGGTGTGGGATTATGTCCTCATTCACGTCGGTCTCGTAATGACCACACCATGTATCTCTCCCTCCTGAGTTGTTTCGTCGATCCATTTTCGGCGGTTCACCAATGTGCCTAAGAGTACTCTGGTTTATTACCTGGAATGCCAAGCTTTACTCAGACACGTCCGCACCTGCTTTCCAGGCTTTGTGTATCCCTGCATCAGGGCTTCCATCATCTTTCACACCCAGAGGGACCCCCAAGAACGGCCTGGATACTACGCCCAAGGGCTCTCCTACCGTTACAGGCCAACTCCCCTGAGGGTTTCTGACAACAAATTGATAAAATCCCACGTTGCGAATGTGGTCAGTGGTCGATGCTCGTTTGTTGTTCCCACCTCAGGCTAATGCGATATGGACGCTGCGTTTCCACCATGGTTAACAGTTTTCCTCTATCGCCACGCCAATCCATTTAGACCAAAATGCCGGGTGCACAATTCACACCCTTCATCACTTCATCGTGTCCAAATAGAGTCTCAGAACTCTTGGTACTTTTCTTCCGTTCACGTCTTCATGTTGGGGGGAACAAGCCGTGTCAAAAGTGTCCTTCGGGGCTCTCTACCAACTCCCCTCTGATGGATGCCCCGAGTATTGCGATGAGGATCTCCCCCCTTGTTTCCCACACCGAGTTTAACTCACGTGGGCTTAGGGATTGGGTTGAAGTCTGTGCTAACTTGGGAAGTTGTAACCATTCATGGTCCGAGCTCTAAGACCATAAACTAAGATCCATCCGGAACTACGTTCAGCTTGATTCCCATCTTCATAGGATACGTAGGACCGCCCGGACGCCCTGTCTTCGGGTACATCCCATTTAGGGAGCTAGTCTCCCCCCCCCTGTTGCACCTCTTACCTCTATATAGTCCCCTCGGCCTAAGGTATCCCTCTCCGAGTGGCATACAATGTGATGTGGGATCATGTCTCCATCAATTGTGTTTTATAACACTATGCACGTTCCCCGCCTAGCATCGTCTCTACTACGTCTGCGCTGCATGACGATAAAATACATGCTTGGTCCTATCATACGACCCTAAACTGTGACATTATCGTCCTGGCCGCACGACAAAAAACGGCACTGCATTGTGGTGACCTCGTTGTAGAGGACATCACGTTGGGTATTGGTCACGTGCCATGCCATTTGTCAACGCCCATCACGGCTTGATCCTTGTGGTGACACCACGGCCTACTACTCTAGGCCTATCACTTCAAAAAAAAAAACCACTCACCTTAAAGGACAAACAAGATTTATCAAATTCCGATTCTTTTAGTGCAAGGGCCACGACCACACTCCCCTTTTCCCCTGGCACTGGTATCTTACCATGTCACCCTTAAGAACTATGTGTGGCTTCATTCTCATCCTCATGAGATACGTAGGAGCGCCCGAGCACTTCCCCGCAGGCCCAGCCTAACCTTTGTGTTCGGTCCCTCGACTCGAGCATTTCCCTAGAGAACGCATGGTAAGTAGAGATTAGGCCCTCCTTTATGTCAGGTTTTGTTACCATGTGTCCCCTGCTCCTTTTACCCATTTATGGTCTAAGGTCCATCCAGAACTACGTGAGGCTTGATTCTCATCCTTATGAGATACATAGAAGTGCCCGGGCACTTCCCCGCGGGCCCAGCCTAACTTTCGCTTTCGGTCCCTTGACCAAAAACCTCTCCTAAGGAGGTTGTGCGGTGTGATATGGGATTGTGTCCTCATTCACGACAGGTTGTTCATCACACCGCACACACCCCCTATTCCCATTCACGCCAGGTGTTTGAGTTACTCCACTATGTGCCTATTATGTCTCCTCCCATCCATGGTCTGAATTATACGACCCTAAACTAAGATCTCCCTATGGGAAAGGAATCTGCTCCCTTTATCTAATACGTCTCGTTGTCGTATTCAGATGTGTTTTGACAAAGAGCCCGAAGTGTGGGATTTTCATAGGGACATCCTCCTCATCCCATGACCATGCTTCATGAGCTCGCTATTTGGATCCTCATCCTCTTTCACGTCCAAAAGGACCCTCGGACGACATGGATTCTAGGCTTAAGGGATCTCCCTGAATGATGGACCTAAGGGCCCTCCAATCATTTCGGGCCAACGTCCCTACGGATATCCGACAACATTTGTGACATGGTCCCGTGTTTCGACCATGGTCAACGGTCAACCCTCATTTTTTTCCCCATTCTAGGCTAACGCGATATGGATGATGGTTTTCCGCCACAGTCAACAGTTATCCTCCATCGTTACACCGCCATCATCGTGATCTAAATCTCGAGCGCCATGATTCACACATTTCCACTTCCTCATGTTCAAGTGGAATTCCCTCATACTCGGATCTCTCTCTTCGTGCATCTAGGTGCGCTAAATGATCGTGTTAGTGTCATTGGGCCGGTATTCACCGAGCATCCCTTTACCCTAACCTGCCCCCTTTTGTCAGGAAATTCCCACCACTACTGCTTGTTTCCCACACCGAGCACGACTCACGTGGGCTTAGTAGTTTTGGCGGGATGTGTACCAGCATGGCCAGGCTTCTCATCATCCCTCATGATGTTAAACTACGCTTTCAGAACTACGTATGGCTTGATTCCCATCCTCATGGGGTACGTAGGAACGCCCGACCACTCTGCTTCGGGCCCAGCCTAATCCTCACTCTTAGTCCCTCGACCTGAAGAGTTTCCTCCAGGGGTATGTGGTGTGATTTGGACTCCAAGTCCTCATTCACATCGGTTTCATATCTACTGCACCACACGCTCCCTGGGATCTTCCCTTTTATTCCACGTCCTATCGTATGATGTTAAACTACAGGAGTCCATGTGTCCTCAGCGAATGACACTAAATTGCGGTTCTACCCTGAACAAGTTCAGAATGCCCCAAGATTACATTGGGAAGTGGTAAATCCCCTCGCCAGAGAGGCCCTGTCTGAAAGAAGGAATGATCCATGATCAAACCAATGCACCCATATGGTGTACTCCAACCACGGTGGTGTAACTACTTAAGTGTTGGATTCTATTCGGACAAACCATCACTCTATATTACACGCTTTGCGTGCCCCTTATTCGGAACCTCATCCCCTTTCATGTCTCACAGGACCCCCTAACAGCTTGGTCTCATGACGCATCGGCTCACCTACTATCCTGGGCCAATGTTCCGGAAGACTGGTCATGTTTGGAAGGACCCCCTAACAGTATGGATGTTTGACCTATGGTCCGCCAACTTTCCTGGGCCAATGTCCTGAAAGATTGACCGACAATATTTGTGACATGGTCCCATGTTTCGAACATGGTCAACAGTTGACCCTCATTTTTGTCCCCATTACAGGCTAACGAAGTAAGGATACCGCTTCTACACCATGGCTAACGATTTTCCTTTATTGTCACGCCATCCCCACAGTGCTCCGAATCTTGGGCATCGTAATTCACGCTTCCCGTTTCCGTCTGTTCGGACTAATACCAGTGTCCTTGGTGTTGCACCGTTCGTGCATAAGAGCACGCTGAAGAAACGGTAATTCAGCTGTCCTGAAAGTTCCTTCTCCGGTCAAGCCTCTCCCATCTTTTGGAAATATGGACTGGTAATCCGAATCCCGGATGCCTGGAGCTTGGTCTCCACTCCTATGTTTGGTGGGACGAGAAGGCAACTATCTCCTGTTTCTCACATCAGGCTCGACCCACGTGGGCTTGGGGAATTATTACCAAACGTCCCACAAACACTGTAGGGATGTAACAAGGCGATTCAAATAGTGGAAATCATGCACGCTACGACATTCAAAACGAAGAAAGAAAAAATTGAAGCACAAAAGTACCAATAAAAGGTTTTTGGTTTGTTACAATACCCAGGGGTCGACTCCCCCCATGGACGGGTTGACCCCGTCAAAAGAGCGTTGCAGCTCCGCCACCCGTTGGCTTGTGGCGTCAGGCTTGCTGCCGCTGACTTAGCTCCCGCTCCTCCTCAACAACGGCGGGGCACAGTTCATCAGCCTTGGATTTGGACCTCTCTACCCCGGCTTGAACGACAACCATCTTTCCAAAGGCCTGCCTCATATGATCTTTTGCCTCTACCAGCTGGGCCTTCAACCGTGAGATCAGCTTAGATTGTGCATTAAGAGAGGCTGAAAGCTCATCTACCTGGGTCTGCATCTATTGGACCTCGCCTTCAGCCTCCTGGAGCTTCTTGATGTTGGTCGCCTTCCTCCGCTGCCAGCCCACGCTGAGCCCACGATCATGCTCCTGGATCTTCTCAGCCATAAGATCTCGGATGAGTGCGTGAGGACGTTGGGCATCCACTCCCCCATCGCACAGTTCGCACAACTGCGAGCGGAGTCTGTCCATTTCAGCCAACCATTGCGCTTGGGGGGTGTCCTTGATGAAGCGTGTGATTAGCTTCCATGATCGGCAGCGGACTATGCTGTTGTATTCCTCGTCGGAGGCCGTTTTGTCCCAGTCTGCGTGATTGGCAGGCTCGTACGCGGGATACGCTTGCAGGAAATCCTCGGCAGGATCTACATCTGGTGTTGAATCCAGTACAACATCTGGCGCCGAAACAGGCGTGACAGGACTGGGACCGACCGGTTGATCCTCTTCATCGGAGTCCACCTCAATGACTTCGGGCACGACCCTGCTAGTGGTCCCGCCAGTGATGATGTGTGCTGCAGCTTGAGGAGATGGGGGGACTATCGCCACCATCACTGGCATGCCCCTAGGAGGGACGTCACCAGACATCCTGGCTAGTCTCGCCACAACAGCCCATGCCAGTCGGAGAACTGCACAACAGAGAGGGACATAAACGTTAGTTGACAAAGTCTATATATGACGACAAGGAAACCGGTAGAGGAAACTTACGGAGATCGACCTCCTGGCGTTGCTCTTGAGCTGGTACTGATAGGACCCCGAGGTGAGGCCCTCCGTATACTGTTGGAAGGTCTGGAGATTCCGGAGGAGCCACCTCGGGTGCTCTGGTCCAACCAGACGCAGAACTGGACGTAGCCATAGGCGCGGGTTCTAAAGGTCCCGCATCATCACCCGCCAAGGGGCGAGAACGAGGCCTGTGAACAAGTTCATCCTGCATGGCTCAAACATCGGTGAGAAGTCCCTAGTGACCCAAGAACGGACCGTAAGAAAAGAAGTTCGGAATGCTACCTCGAGAGTCTCTGCAAAATCGTCGGAATCTGGGCCTTGATCTGCAACCTCGCCCTCCTCCAATGGGTTCCCTCCTCCAGCCTCATCCTCCCGAGAGGAGTCCTCTGATTCTTCCGGCAGGGGGAAGCGCTCCCTCAGATCGGCAGCCGATAACTGTGGGGGGACTGTTCGATTCAGCAGCACCCTCACCCGGTCTGTCATTGGGAGAGGGACACCACTGGAGTGGACGTAATCTTCCAGCTCGTCCAGGTATTGATCTGCCTCCGCCAGAGACGCCATGAATCCATCCCGGATTGGGCCTATTCCCGGTAATTCCATCCCGAGGTGATTCAGGTGGGCCCATATCTCGGGTGGGCTGAGGAATTGCCGGTTGACATACCAAATGTCCCAAGCTTCCGGGAAGACGACATCCTCTGCCATGTCGATATGATGCAGGCACTTCCCCGGATCCTGAGTGGATATCCTACGAAATCCCCTCGGTGGCTGCCCCTCCGGATGGACCTGCTCTTCCGGAATCACCGGATTCGCCGCTGCTGCCACACCCTTGGCCGGTGCGGGTCTCGCCGCCATGGCAGCCCCGCTACTGTGAGAGGCCCTAGCTACCCTCCGACCCCAACCTCGAGATAGAGGAGGCCCACTATCACCGACCCGAATAGTTGGTTGCTTCAGCATCTCCCCTGGGTATGCAGCCTCCCAACTAATGGAATACTCCCTCACCAATCCGAAAGTGGCGGTGGATGGAGGCAATGCAATTCGCATCTTCCCATCTTCCTGTGTGAACATGAGCCACAGCTGCCTCATCACACACGGGTGCTCCTCGTGACGCACCTCCCAGTAGACCTGCGGGGTCAGCCGCTGGAGGCACCAGAACTGCCTCGCAAACCGATGTAGGGTGTACGGTTCGCAGAGTGGCTCACGATCTATTCGTGCCACCAAAACTCCACCTCGAAAGGCCAGGAGGTAAGCCCGATGTTCTTCCGTTCCCCACCCGTTGTCAGTAAGTATCCCCGTCGGCAATGGGAAGGGGTGGAAATTAAACTCATCCTCCCTCCACACCCGATTCAGCACCATCGACACGATTAGTTTGAACGGGAAGCTCCTGACCACATTCAGGATGGAGGGGCGGAAATTTGATCCCGGCGGCGAAATAGGGTTTGGATACTCATAAATCCCCCTGATGTGCGCTGCGATCTACCCATACAGGAGGTGGAAGGGCCCACATATCCTTGGCGGCTTCTTTCCCTCGCTAATGTGCCGCAGCATTCTGTAAAGTTTGGCGAGCATTGTAATCCCCAGATTGATCCGCTGCCCCATGTCCAACATGGATGCCATAATAAACGAGCTGGGCCACACCCCCATGCTTGTATCCCTCACCGGTAGGATCCAACCGCAGATGAGAGCCACGATGAACGCCGCCAGCCTGACTATCGGCTGTTGTTCAGTGCTGACACCGAAACCCCAAGTCTTCCATTGGCTGTCCTCCAAGACCCGCCAATACGAGTGCCCCTTACCCCGTTGGGCCGCCCTCGGACAAGTTTGAGGCCTCAGAGGGAACTCTTGATTCTCTGGGAAATTCAGGAATCACTTGAACCATCTCCTAAAGTGGACATCCCTCACTGCCTCCTTGTCCTCTCCAGGGACGAATTCCATTAGCACTGACGCCAGTCACGACATTTGCTCTGTATCCTCCCACGCACTCATGACGGGGAGGAACTCATCATACATGGCCTCCAAGATCGGAACCCCAGAAATCTGGTGGACATCCCACAGGCTGATGCCCACCTCCCCATGATGCAGGTGAAAGGTATTGGTCCTAGACGACCATCTGCTCAGCAATTCCGGCATCAGTTGCTTTGGTTGGTAAATGTGGAATTGGGAGGCCCATGCCGCCTCATATAACCCCACTCTCCTCAGCTCGGTCCCAAACTCCTCGCATGAGGCGCCTACCTAGTAGGCCCAGGCCCAGTCATCAGTAAAGTTGCCGCCCTGGCGCAGGTCCCACTCATTGGACCATCCCTTCTTCGAATCCTGCAAAGCTGCCTTCAGCATGGTACGGTAGAGAGGAGGGGACGTCTCCGATTGTAGTGGCTTCCCATCAATATCGTTCACATGGTTGTAGAGACAGTCAACGATGATGGGTGTGAAGTCCTCCTGCGCATGACCACCGGCCGCCCTGAACCATTGGTGCTGACATGGTGTGCTTCTGAACCAGCAAGCTGGTTCATCCCTACTCTCCTCAGGGATGAAGACGTCATCCCTCAACCCGAAGTCGTACAATGGCAGCTTCTTACACTGTGGATAATTATTCTGACCCTCCGATAGAAGATCTGTCAAAGAAGTGTGGTCCGAATGGATTCAGACCATCTCCCCAAGGCCAGGACAGTTGTCCAACTCATCCCGACGAGCGGCATCTGCAAGCACCCCCAATACAGCTTCCTGATGGGCCATTTCGATTCCGGCCCTCAGAAAAGAATTTTTTCAGAACGGATCGTGAAGGTCGGTCGCGACACCAAGCCGCGAAGTCTGGCCTAGGCCGACAAGTAGAAGTTCTCTTGGCGCGGACGCGAAGTTGGAGACCCGCGGTTCGCCACGAAGCTCGATTCGCGGAGAGCAGGCGCGGAGTACGCGGAGCTTCGCGAAATCGAGAGCACAAAAAGACAAGGAAGTCGCGTGAAGACAAAAGAGGTCAACCCCCTTATTTATAGGCAGCGACCCCAGAGCATCGCGGCGTGCCTCACCTGCGCAGAGAATCGCGGCGCGTCCGGATCCGTGGCCCCGATCAGCACCGCGGGCCCCCTTCGTGAAGCCGCATCGCGAACCGCCGACAATTTTGGCGATTTTACCTCAGACTTCGACCCTTCACCATCCGCGGCTCCAAGTATGAGGGGGGGAATTTGTTGGCGCCAAAATATTGCACGAAAGGAAGGGACAAAAAAGAAGGCTAGCACGCTGCCTCGCGAAGCACCGACGCGAAGCACCCCGAGCATCGCGGTCTCGTGAATCTCCAGAGGCGGTAACTCTCCGCGAACGCATTTGACGTTCGTGAGACCGCAGCGAAGCTCAAGAGGCAGTAACTCTCCACGAACGCATTTAACGTTCGCGAGCGCGCCACGAAGAACCTGAGGCGGCGCGCGAGTTCTGCTTCACGGTGCCCCTTGCCTATAAATACTGGACTCCCCCTGAGTCTCGGGGACGGACAATCCGACCTTTCGGCTTCTCCTCTCCCGAATCGCGAAGCACTCTTTTCCCCCAGGAATCATGAGCTCCGCGAGGTACTTCTACTTCGCGTGACACCTTCTCTTTGTCTCTTTTTGAGCCCCTCTTCCGAGAGGGATGCCCTTCGCGAAGCTCAAGGGCATTCGCGAAGGAAGGGGATTCCCAAGGGAACCCGGGCAGCCGCGGAGCGTTTATGCTTCGCGAAACACCCAAACTGTACTAGTGATCCCTATGCTAAGGCAGGATCGCTACACATCGCGAAGCACACTGCTATGCAGCACCCTGCTTCGCGAGGCCCCTCTTCTTCGCGAGGTAGTGCTCCGCGAATACTATTCCACTTCGCGAAGCACCCTCCACTCACACCTATGCCCCATGATAAGGCCAAGGCACTCCGCTTCGCGAAGCACACTCCTTTTCTTGGAAATTCCTCTTCCCGTGCGACCCTCCAGGTTTTCATGATGTGATTTCAAATTCCCATGGACAATACCACTTGTAGCGTTGCTTCGCCTAATGCTTCTTCGCATAGGCACGCTAACGGCTATTGCTTCTTCGCATAGCCACGATAACGTGGACCCCTCGATGGTTTGCTCCACAACCCCCCTTGACCATGGCCTAGCCAGTACCTTCCCTCCCCCAAGGACCAGAGGGTACCGGTTATGTAAGTCCTAGGGGTGCGGAGTGAACCTGCCTCATCTGAGCTGCAGGACGTTAAACTGCCAAGCATCACGTCCTCAACACATGACGTTAAACTATGACCAGACCTCATGCCTCTCACGAAGGGTCCCCCCAGCTTGAACATTTTTTACACCCCTCGTCTCCATAGGAGTGGAGTCACCCATCCACGAGGGATGATATCCTCCTTATTGGAGTGGCGTAGGTTCTCAAGAAAAGGGCGACCCTAGTTCCCCAACGGATGGCTGCACCCCTGCATCTCCGTACTTCCCCACTACCAAGGTCAGTGGAGGGTGTGATAGGGAACGAGGCACCTCCCATCATTGGTCCCAAATCCCTCTTTCACTGTGCTTTGTCACACTCCGGGCCTCCATCCTGGAGTAAGTCCCAGCACCATGGGCCGCCTAACACGTAAGCCCCTCTTAACTTCACACGAACGCACCCTTCGCGGCGTGATCGTCACAGCCTTGCTGTCTCTTATTTCTCACACCGAGCATGACTCACGTGGGCTTAGATTTGGCATTGGCCATGAAAATACCTCGTCCAGCTTGACGTTAAACTGTATTCCCTCATACAACATGACATTAAACTGTATGCCTTTGTCCCACATGACATTAAACTGCACACCCATTTGAACTACGAGGTCTTTGATCCATGTCAAGGCATGGTACGTAGGAATCCTCCACGGGGTTCAAGCCCACCCATCATCAAATTCACGTCGAGTTCTACCTTCGTCCAGCATGACGTTAAACTGCATTCCAGTCTGAAGGCAAGCCATTGTGACCAACCCGAACTATGAGGACTTTGATCCATGTCAAGGCATGGTACGTAGGAAGCCCCCCAGAGGTTCAAGCCCATATCCCATCGGACCAAGGTCCCTCATTTACGTCGGTTTGCCGACACCCACCGCCATTACGAACTACGGGGACTTTGATCCATGTCAAGTCATGGTACGTAGGAAGCCTCCACGAGGTTCAAGCCCACCGCCCATCGTTTATTCACGTCAGGGTTCACTCCTGTCCCGCATGACGTTAAACTGTATTCCATAAATCCTTTGAACTACGAGGACTTTGATCCATGTCAAGGCATGGTACGTAGGAAACCTTCCCAAGGTTCAAGCCCACCACTAATGGACCCCCGGGTCTACTTTCACGTCGATTCACCGATGACACCCTTTGAACTACGAGGTCTTTGATCCATGTCAAGGCATGGTACGTAGGAAGCCTCCCCGAGGTTCAAGCCCATCTCTCATTGGACCAAGGTCCACCTTTACGTCAGTTCGCTAACGAATTCCATCATCCTAACTACGAGGACTTTGATCCATGCTAAGGCATGGTACGTAGGAAGCCTTCCAGAGGTTCAAGCCCACCACCCGTCGGACCAAGGTCCACCTTCACGTCGGTTCGCTGACGAAGCCCCTATGAACTACGTGGTCTTTGATCCATGTCACGACATGGTACGTAGGAAGCCTCCACGAGCTCCAAGACCACCACCACTAGGACCCTCCTGACCCCCCCTTCACGTCAGTTCGCTGATGATGCCCATCAGACCAAGGTCCACCCTCATGCCGGTTCACCAGCACCATCCCGAACTACGCAGACTTTGATTCCCTTCCACGGGGATACGTAGGAAGCCTCTTCAAGGCTCAAGCCCAACTTCACCGTCACCCTTGCAATGGTTCCTTTCCATTCCCCCTCCACTTCATTCATCCATCCATCATCCACACTGATTCTCGCCCAGAACGCCATATCCCGGTGAGACCATGTAGGTACGCTCCTCTTCACAGCCTCCCATGGGCTGGTCCCGGTATCGGCACCCCTTCAAGGGAAATCCCTCAATCCTATCTATTCTAGATAATGCTCTGATCGGGCTGATACATCTCCACTAGATGTTAAACTCGTGGCGTACCCTGTGTTAAACACCGGAAGTTGAGGAAAACCTCAGATATGTGTCTATGGAATATAATTCCCCGCGCTCGATGTGGGATTCCTCGGGCTTCCATGCCCTTGAGAAGCCCTGTGACAAGGGATAATAGATAGACATGCCAGGTTACCCAGCATCCAGACATGCTACTGATGCCTCAACGTGAATACTCCCCCGACTGAAGGTTTCTGCCCTGACCGGACCCTTTGGAATGTCCCGACAGAAGCAGTGTAATTAACCAGCATCTATGGAAACATGGCACTGGGAAGAGTTTCACGAACAACGTATTAAATCTATGAGGGAGACCCAGACTAGGTGACGAGTTCTGAGGAGGAATCCATAGAAGGAAGAACTGACATCCCATCATCCCGTTTTGATCAAGGAACAGACATCCCTAAATAAAGAGAGAATTCCGCCCGCCTTTGGAAAGCGGGAATGTGGGGCAACAGCGCAGCGCGTCCGCCTCCGCGGACAGACGGATGCGCGCGCCCCGACGAAAGCATCAGAAAAAACAATTTTTTTCAATATTATAGAAGGTATTAATAGTTAGTGAGAGGAGGTTTGAGTATTGGGTGGGGATAGTTGATGTGGTCCTTCTCACTCATGTGTGAGTTTTTTTAACACTAAGGGATTGTTGTTTATCCCTTTGTATGAGAATGTTCTTTTTTTATAGAATAGATGTAATACATGTATTTGGATATTAGTTACAAGTTTGGGGAAGCTGGGGGAGACTTATTTCATATCCTTTATATGTTCATGTTAGAATTTATGTTCACTAACCTCAATTTTATATTTATTATGTTAATTTGGGTAACAAAACCTATGATATTCCATAGTAATTCTAGATAAACCTCGGTTATTTTTCTCCCCCACGAACCACTTTTTGTTTGGAAATGTATCTAATATATTAGTTTTCTAATAAAAATTGTATCCTTGTATTCATTTTATTTGAGTTTGGTCAATAGTTTTGGGATGTTTAATGTGATTATTTTATTATGATTGAGGTGGATGGTAGGGGTGGTTAAAAGGATGTTTAATGTTTTCCTTCAAGGGTGGTGGGTGCTATAACTATTGTTAAGGGTGATGGA
The DNA here is from genome assembly GCA_963277665.1 of Viscum album. Taxonomy (NCBI): domain Eukaryota; kingdom Viridiplantae; phylum Streptophyta; class Magnoliopsida; order Santalales; family Viscaceae; genus Viscum; species Viscum album. The sequence continues at coordinate 194,987,870 of OY728126.1, forward strand.
AAGTGTGTTGATTTTGATGGGGGGGTCTATCCTGGTTCTATTGATTTCCAAATCTTTATTGGAAATGGTTAGGCTCTATAAATCTTTATTTTATAAGGAAGTGGTTATCTTATACTGTATTTGGAAGTCTTTTTTTATTTGAATCATAAATAATAATATTTGAGATTCAAATAGTATGGAGATGAATAAAGATTGGATGGATGATAATCATTTAACAATAGAGTATGAAAATGGAGTGAAAGAGTTCATCAAGTTTGAAAGGATCACAATAGGATCATTCTGAAATCCTTTTTTCATGTTTACGTTGTTATTATTCTAGACTAATTACTCCAGAGTAGTTGGAAGAACATTTGATATGTCACAGAATAGATCGGAGTTATAAATGTTGGAATAAATACAGATAAAAAGTGAATGTAGCGACTGACTGGGATAAAACTGCATTTTATGGATCATAAAAGATGATTACAAATATGGATAATGAAGAAGACCGTATGGAGGATGTGATTATATATGTCAATGATGATGCAGATCGTATTGAGGAAATGACAACTACAGTTTAAGATGAACTCCGTGATTTCCCAAAATTGTTTGAGAAGTTAAAGAGTTGTGCAAAGACACCATTGTATGTTGGTTGCACTAAATATACAGCATTTTCAGCTGTACTGAAGTTGTATAAATTGAAATCAGGAAACATATGGGGTGATGTCAGTTTTACGGAACTACTTTCTCTCTTGAATGACATGCTCCCAGAAGATAATGAGCTCCCAAGCCAGACATATGAAGCCAAATGAATGCTACGCTCGATGGGTATGATTTCTGAAAGAACACATGCCTGCCTGAAAGACTGTATATTGTTTCTCAAGGAGAACAAATCACTTACAGAAATCCCAAAGTGTGGTGCTTTCTGATACAAGAAATATGAATCCATTCCTACGAAAGTTGTATGGTACTTTCCAATCATTCTAAGGTTTATGTGTCTATATGAAAATGAAGAAACTACAAGACAATTGTCATGCCATGCAGATAAAAGAAATAAAGATGGGAAATTATGTCACCCGACCGACTCTCCTCATTGGAAGAGAATTGATCATGAGTATCCTGAATTTGGAAATGAGCCGAGAAACCTTCGTCTTGAATTATCTACAAATGGATTTAATCCTTTTGGTTTTCAAATTAGAACTCATAGTACATGGACTTTTATGTTGGTAAATTATAACTTTTCACCCTAGTTATGCAGGAAATAGAAATTCATCATGTTATCTACTTATATCAGGACCAAAACAACCAGGTAACGATATTGATGTTTATTTGGATCCTTTGATCAAGGATTTGAAGTTATTATGGGATTCATGTTTTATGTTTTATGATGCTTATAAAAGTGAATACTTCACGTTGAGAGTGATGTTGTATGAGATGATAAATGATTTCCCTACTTATAGAAATTTTTCAGGCTATAGCATTAAAGGAACTCAAGTGTGTCCCATGTGCAAAGAAGGTACATAATCAATTAGGTTGAAACCTTCATCAATATCTTTATTTCTAGTACATTGTAGATTTCTACCTCATTGGAATAAGTAAAAATCATAGATGACATCATTCAATGGAGGTTCAGAACAACACACAACACTATATCTACTAACAAGTGATCAGCTGTTTGATAAAGTAAAAGATGTGAACACTAGTTTTGTTAAACCATTTTCAAAAAACCTTACAAAAATAAGTTGGAAAAAGAGATTAGTTTTTTTGAATTACCATACTGTAATTTTCTGTACGTTAGACATTTTCTTGATGTGATGCATGTGGAAAAAAATGTATGTGACAGTGTTATCAGAACGTTACTAAATGTCCCTGGCAAAACAAAGGATGGAATTAAGGAAAGGTTGGACGTGGTTGATATGGGAATACAAGAAGAGTTGGCTTCTGTGAAGGGTAAAAATCAAAATTTTCTTCCTCCAACTACTTACACTCTTTCCAGGGAGGATAGATATCGGTTTTTCAAATTCTTCAATGATGTAAAGGTTCCATCGGGCTATTCATCAAATATCAAGAACATTGTGTCAATGAAGGATTTTAAGTTAAAAGGTTTGAAATCACATGAATTCCAAGTTTTGATGAAATATTTAATTCCTATAGCTTTACGTTGCAATTTTCCCCAGACTGTTCGTCATACATTAACCAAACTTCGTTTCTTTTTCAAAGCTATATGCAAAAAAGTTTTAGACCCGGTGAAATTTCCAGCTTTGGAAAGAGAAATTTTCATCATATTATGCGAATTATAAATGTTCTTCTCACCATCATTCTTTGATATGGTGGTTCATTTGATGGTTTACTTGGTGAGAGAGATTCGACTTTGTGGTCATGTGAACTATAGATGGATGTACCCCATTGAACGGTATATGAAGATTTTGAAAGGGTATGTCAAAAATTGAAGTCAGCCAGAGGGTTGTATTGTGAAGTGATATATTGTTGAGGAATCCATTGAATTTTATACCGAATACTTATCTGATGTGGAAAGCATTGTAACCCTGAAATCTCATCACACTAGAAATAATGAAGGTGAGGGGATTTTTGGAAGAGATGTTGTGACAATCAATATTACAGATCGAGAGTAGGACCACCTTTATGTTTTTCATAACAGTTGGGAGGTTTCTCCATATATTGAAACCCACAAAGAAATTATTAGGTAGTTGAATCCATCAGGGGATAAAAAATATATATCAAATACACATAATCACAAGTTTATAGGATGGTTTAGAGACCATATTTTTAAGGAGTTAGCTAAAAATACCAATTCAATTTCAGAACAACTTCGATGGCTAGCCACCAAACCAAGTGTGTATGTATTATCTAAAAATGGTTATATAATTAATGGTTATACATTCTATACAGAAGAACATGATGAAGATAGTACCATAATAAATAATGGAGTTACACTTGTGATTGAAGCGTTGCATGTTTCTAATAATAAGGACAGAAATCCAATTTATGCGAATATGTCATACTTTGGCATTATCAAAAAATATGGGAGTTGGATTATACAAATTTCAAATTGTCGATTTTTCAATGAAAATGGGTTGCTAACAACATTGGTGTTAAAATAGATTCATTGGGATTTGTGAAAGTTTATTTTAGTAAAGAAGGGTACAAAGATGAACAGTTTATAACGGCATCACAAGCGGTACAAGTATTTTATGTTCCAGATCCCGCAAAACTAAAGTGGTTGATTGTTCTGTTATCATCCAAAACTACTGAAGGGTTTGATGAAAATTCAATTAAGGACGATCCTTTAAGTAGTACGTCGCAATAATTCCAGAGCGGTCCCAATGTAGATGACATTTTGTATGTTAGAGGAGACCATAATGAAGGGATTTGGATAATTGATAGAGGTTTCAAATCCCTTCATCATTTGAAAAAAATAAAGAGAGTTAAATAAACATGTTATATTTTGTTTGTAATATAGATATTTTTATCTCACGTTATTATCTTATCATTAATGAATTTATGTAATCTAAATTAACTGTTTAACCACTTTTGCAGATAATGACTTCTTCATGTTCTGGTGCTCCTAATATTGAGGCTGAACAAATCTCTCAAGCTGCTGATGTTGCTACTACTCACAGTGCAGAGCAACAACAAGTTTATGAACCTGTTGCTGCTCTTAGTGTTGAGGTCCAACAACCATCAATACATGCTGTTGCTGCCATTTCAGATGAACATATTGATGATTTTGATGTCAATGAAATGGTTGGGGATGAAGGACCGACGTCAGAGAAAAAACAGGTGCATCGTAGTTTAATGGTGTTAGTCAAAGTTCTTAAGGGAAAAAACAAAGGCATCAAATTTTATGTTGGATGGAATGCATGAGGACAACATATGAATCCAAACAAGGCTATGTTTAGTAGTTATATTAGAATTTTCACTCAGAAATATGTGCCGGTTGACATAGATTCATAGCACCATGTTGTGTCCAGGCTGAAGGTTGTGATCTGGGAAGAAATTATGGTAACATTATGATATTTTTTCTTTAATTTACTAGAAAATAAAATAATGAAGCAACGTCTTACTCTTCTCAATCCCTTACATATTACATTTATAGTAGATGATTCACACAAGAATTATATACTAAGGCTTGCCGGAAGGATCCATTGAGGTTTTCTCACTATTTTAACAAAATGTCACCTGAAATATTCCAAAGGTAAAATAAACCCAGACCCACCCCTTGTCTACGCTCACCTGATATCCCAAGAAGCATGGAATTCATTTATTAGCCTCCATGGGGATGAGAAGTTTCATGCACATTGTGGATGATAATACATTGTTTGAGGATACATGTATTCATCACTTTGATTTTCAATATTTCATTTATAAAATAACAAATCAGTACTGAAAATAAGGAATGGGCATCAAAACCAACATACCCCTATCATGAAGCAAGTATGGGGTATGTTTTACTAGAAAAGAAAATTGTACATATTTTAAATTTACATTAATATTGTTATGTGCCAAGAAAAAACATCATAATTGTCTTTCTTTATTTATATGTAGATTGATGAGTCTACAGAAAAAGACACTTCCATCCCACGTCATGTGATATAGAAGGAGGAACATGTGAATAAGGAAGGGAATCCCATAGATGAAAACACACAAAAAGTTTGGGAAATATGTGTAAGTATGACATGATAAAAAGTTTTGTTTTAAATTTATATTACATAATAATAATTACTTATTTTCCTATATATGATAGTTGCTAGAATAAGATACTCTTGTAGTGGATGCACACCTATTATCGATGGCTTTAAAGCGGCATAACAATACGGTCGTGTCGAAGGTGCGGGGTTTGGGGTGACACCCCAAGTATATTTTGAGAAAAAAACAAACAGATGATAGAAATGAAGAAATGAAACAAATGAGATAAATACTAGAAACTCTTGAAGAACGATTTCAATAACAGGGAGAGTTGCTAGAAACTTTTATGGATGGGAATAAAGGAGAAGATGCAACTTCGGAACAACCAGCGCGTGAAGATCCCGACCCACCCCCACCAGCTTTGAGGTGATCGATTCCCCTCAAAGAGGTGTCTTATCCGTGGTAATCAATATTCTAATAATTGTTCCCATGAAATGTGAATCATACAAACACTTCTACTTTTTCTGTACTGATATCCTATAGGTTGATAATGACCATGATTTATATCTGTCAACACCCACCTATCACCTTGTAGCGAGGGCTATGGTGTTCAACATCCCAAAGGACAAGCTGCATAATAGACCACTTCCAATAGATCATCTGAAAGTGACGATTACTGTAGCTCATGATCCAAATACAGAGATACCTATTCCACTTGATGACGATGATATTCATACGGTCAAAAAGGATATTGGGACATTCATTTCATGGCCATCACAACTTGTAATAGTACATGTGGGAAAAAGGTATTTATTTCCATTTTTTTCAAGATAAACCATTAACAATTAATGGAAAAAAGGTATTAACCAATGAATGTTATTATATATGGACAAAGAGATGGGGGTGATAAGAAACGTGGGCTCAAAAACATCTAAAGGATTGGCCAAACGATCCAAAATATCTATTGAAAGCACAATAACACTGCCTATTCTCTATCTATATTTACTATCATTGAAGACTCATGTGGATATAAAGATAAAAAGTGGTAGTAATGCTATAGTGTTTTTTGAAAAAATATATATGAATAGGAAATTCAAGATTTCATTTTTTCTGAAAATGTAAATGACATCCTTGAATACGGTTGGCTAGGCGTCATAGCTGTAAATTTATATATGAGGTATGTTTTTATGAATTGATTTTCTAAAAGCTGATATAATGTGATAATTATGAGTAAATGAATTTTATATAATTGGTAGGCATATATATGAAAAATAGTTGAATTAATTTCCCCATGAGCCAAAATTCGGACTCGTTAGTCCTCATACCACATCAACACAACTAACGAAATTAGAGCCATAAAAAGGGGCAAAATAGTGAAAGGATTACTGAAAACATTTTAAAGCAAGATTACAGATGACAAACTCTAATTAATACCAACCATGTAGGGGTAAAACTCTACGATTAAATCATATAAATTATATTTTCACTTATTTCATTACTTATTCCTTTTTTTGATTTTAGGAAACATTGGCTGCTAATTGTGGTGAACTAGGATACTCCAAATATTTATTTTATGGATTCAATGCAAGGATATCCAACAAACCGACCACACATGATGGAGTTTTTGAATATATAAGACACCACATACTATGTTTTAGGTCTAAACATCAAGTTATGTAATTTATATTATATTTTACTATGGATTCTATTATAATAGGTAGGTGTATCAATATCGTTTAAAAAAGGCATGAGGACAGGGGCTTAACATAAGGAGGCGAGTAAGTACTATGTCTGGAAAAGTATCAGGGTATATATAATAAAATTTCACTATCCAAACACATATCAAAACAAGTTACCTATTATATTAATGATCAAAGTTTTTTCCAGGTCCAAAATAAACAAACAATAAATATTGTGGTTATTATGTTTGTAAATTTATGAGAGAGATCATTTTCCATCAACAAACTAGCATCCCTAAAGAGGTATTTTAAAAAAAACTACTATTTAATTTAAATTATTTATTAATTATTTATTTATATATTTTTTATTACTACTATGAATGTCAAAAATCATCAAATTCACAAGAAGATATATATTTGGTCAGAAATGATTGGGTTGTATACCTGATGAAAGATTGTACACAAATAGCATGAAGATCTGACTTGGGGATGTGTACAATTGGAGGACATTTTTGAGAGGGGTTCATGGAGATCAAAAGATGAAAAATTGTTGTATGTAAATGTTTGTAGGAAAATTTTAATTGTTATTATATAAAACATCCTTTCTCCAATGAGTCATTTTCCCATTTTAACAGATGAAACACACTAGCAATATGTAAGAATGATGAACTACTTTTCTTTGGGATTTGGATAAGAAAAACCAGAAAAATATCCAAAATACCTTTAAATAACGCATTCCCACTCAAATTCAAAAAAAATATGAGTAAACTTCTCTGCCCTAAATTGATTGTAGTATGAGCATCGATATTCCAAATGGATTCCCATGCGTTGAAAATTTTCATTGGTAGAAATTGTATGTTTTCTGATTATCCATAATAAGAAAATGAACATTGTTGGAACCTCCTTCCTCCACAAGGTCTCCCCACACAAATCCATGTTTTTAATTTATAATAATGATCCATGGGTCATTTGTGATGTGTGTGAGTCAACTTTTTCTCAATCCGAGGCATGGTGTGACCAGTATCACTCAAAGCGTCTCTCTTTTGTTTTAAATGGACAAAATTTTAAATAAAAACAATAACTAACGTACAAAAAACTGACCAGACGCATTATTATTGTGTTTATAATTTTTGAAAATGATCCATGGGTCATGTGTGATGTTTACAAGTCAACACTTCCTCAATACGAGGCACGGTGTGGTCAGTATCACTCAAAGTGTCTCTCTTTTGATTAAAATGGATAGAATTTTATGTGAAAACAACAACTGATGTACAAAAAATTGACCAAACGAATTTGGATTGTATTATACATTAGTAGAATGATTCATGGGTCATTTTTGATGTGTAGGATTCAACTCCTCAATTCGAGGCATGAAGTTACTAGTATCACTCAAAGTTTCTCTCTTTTGTTTCAAATAGACATAATTTTATGTGAAAACAACAACTGACGTACGGAAAAGTGACCAAACACATTTATATTGTGTTGATACTTTATGAGAATTATCCATGAGTCATTTTTATGTGTAAGAGTCAACCCTACCTCAATCCAAGGCATGGTGTGACCGGTATCACTCAAAGTGTCTCTCTTTTGTTTAAAATGGACATAATTTTAAGTGAAAACAACAACTGACATACGTAAAACTAACCAAACGCATTCGGATTGTGTTGATAATTTAGGAGAACTATAAATGGGTAATTATTGATATTTATGAGTCAAACCTGCCTCAATATGAGGCATGACGTGACCGGTATCACTCAAAGTTTCTCTCTTTTGTTTAAAATGGATAGAATTTTAAGTGAAAACAACAACTAACGTACGAAAAACTAACCAAACGCATTCATATTGTGTTGATACTTTAGGATAAATATTCATGGGTCATTTTTGACATGTAAAAGTCAACCCCTACTCAATCATAGGCACTTTTTGATTGTTATCACTCAAACTGTCTCTCTATTGTTTAAAATGGACAGAATTTTAAGTGAAAACAACAACTGACATACGGAAACCAAACCAAAAGAATTTATATTGTATTGATACATTAATTAAATGATCCATGTGTCATTTTTGACATGTTAAAGTCAACCCCGCCTCAATACAAGGCACGGTGTGGCCATTATCACTCAAAGTGTATCTCTTTTGTTTAAAATGGACATAATTTTAAGTGAAAATAACAACTGACGTACGAAAAACTAACCAAACACATTCATATTGTGTTGATACTTTAGGATAAATATTCATGGGTCATTTTTGACATGTAAAAGTCAACCCCTACTCAATCGTAGGCACTTTGTGATTGTTATCACTCAAACTGTCTCTCTATTGTTTAAAATGGATAGAATTTTAAGTGAAAACAACAACTGACATACGGAAACCCAACCAAAAGAATTCAGATTGTGTTGATACATTAATTAAATGATCCATGGGTCATTTTTGACATGTTAAAGTCAACCCCGCCTCAATACAAGGCACGGTGTGGCCATTATCACTCAAAGTGTATCTCTTTTGTTTAAAATGGACATAATTTTAAGTGAAAACAACAACTGACGTACGAAAAACTAACCAAACACATTAGGATTGTGTTGATACTTTAGGATAACAATACATGGGTCATTTTGGACCTGTATGAGTCAACACCGCCTCAATTTGAGGCACGATGTGACTGGTATCACTTAAAGTGTCTCTCTTTTGTTTAAAATGGACAGAATTTTAAGTGAAAACAACAAATGACATACATAAAACTGACCAAACACATTAAGATTGTGTTGATACTTTAGAAAAATGATCCATGGGTCATTTGCGACATATAAGAGTCATCCCTGTCTAAATACAAGGCATGGTGTGGCTGGTATCACTCAAAGTGTCTCTCTTTGTCTTAAATGGACAGAATGTTAAGTGAAAACAACAACTGATATACTATAAATTGACCAAATGCATTTGGATTGTGTTGATACTTTATTACAATGATACATGAGTAATTTTTGACATGTATGAGTTAAACACACCTCATTACGAGGTACAGTGTGACCGGTATCACTCAAAGTGTCTCTCGTTTGTTTAAAATTGACAGAATTTTAAGTGAAAATGACAACTGATGTATGGAAAACCAACAAAACACATTCAGATTGTGTTGATACTTTAGGAAAACAATACATGGGTCATTTTTGATGTGTATGAGTCAAACCCTCCTCAATACGAGGTACGGTGTGACCGGTATTGTAAATAACCGGAAATTTCAAGGATTTTTTTTCTTAAATACTTTGGAATTTTACGAGTCTGCGGTTTCTGACAACACTTGATTCTGAGGCCCGGTGTGTCGGGAATAAATTTTTGACGTTTTTTGGGTACGTTCAGTAAACATACGTGCGGGTTTTTGTATCTTTTGAACCAGTGCTCTGAATCGAAATCGAAGGGCACCGATGAACTCACAGCGCCGGTATTCGCCTAATGGGACCTTTACCGCAGTTGCATTTTATGCGGTTTGAAAATTAATTTTTGGGGATTTAGAATAAAATAAATAAAATTTGTTGTACACAATTTTATTTATGGATAGTGGTTATTTCCTCCCAAGGGGAGTTATAAGTGGTGCCCACACCCACATAACCTCCCATGAGAGGATTTAGTGTGGTGGGACCCACACATTCCCTAAACCTTTTGTCTCTCCATAACTCCCCTTAAACCCTTTAAAACCCCCCTTTAATTAATTTTTTAAGTCCTCTCTTTTAAATTTTAAACTCTCCACCTCTCTCTCATTTAGTTTTCCAACTCAACTAATTAATATCCTTATTAATTAATTGGCACATATCCTCTTTTGAATTATTTTGATTTGCATGGAATTTCTTTAAAGTTGGAGAAGTCAATTATAATATTTGAATGGAAAATATTTTTGGTGGGGGAACCTCTGGAGAATTAGAAGAGTTTCATTCTTCAACGAAGAACACCATCCTTTCAACGAAGAACCACCGAGGAACGACGATCGGCTCCTTTGATCTTCGGCCAAGACAAAGGAGAAGGAGCCACCCGCAAGGGATTCTGACAACACGCCATCTTTGGCTACTTCTTCCCCAATGTCAACGAGTTGACGCCGTCTCCCCTCCACACCTTTTTCCATGATGCCCGACTACTGCGAACCTTATTTCAAGGTAGGGGTTGGATTTTGAATAATCTTTGCGGAAGGTTAGGGTTTGATGATCTTCTTTATGTTATTGTTGAGCTTCCTGTTACCGCTCTAATGCGGATGGTGCGGGCCAAACTAACATGGACCGAACCCTCCGACGTTCCTCTTGAATGGTGTGTTCATCGTGATGGAAGGTGACATCTTAGCGTTGGGGTGATGAATGGAGAACCCCCTTCGACCCACCAAGAAACCCCTTCGATGTGCCTCCAAAATGAGCTAAGGAGCTTCCCCAACCTCTGAAAACCAGAAATCCCGCATAAGGCACGAGTGAGAGGAAGAACGGGGAAAAGATCAAAAATACCGTGTGGCCCGGGACTTAAAACCCTAATTTTAAGTGGCCGCACGGTTTGGGAAACCGTGCGCCAACCGTGCGGTACCCACTATCCCATCTGGGGACTTCGCACGGTTTGGCCGCACAGTTTTTCAAACCGTGCGCCAACCCTGCGGTAGCCACTGTCTCACCCAGAGACTTCACATGGCTTGGCTACGCGATTTTTCAAACCGTGCGCCAACCGTGTGGTTGCTACTATCTCACCCAGAGACTTCGCACGGCCTGGCCGCACAGTTTGTTTAGACCATGCGCAAGCCATGTGCCCCTGTACAAACCTCCATAACTTTGGCACTGGGAGTCCGTTTGACGAACCATCAGCGGTGCTGGAACCCTTGGCGTGAGATGGTGCCTTGAGTCTACCCCACTGGAGATTTGGGTTGAGATGAAGTATGGTCCTGTTGGATCGATCACGAATCTAACTGAACCCCATAACTAAAAGGAGAATAACTTTCAGACCGGGCATCTGATTGATGTGCCATATGTCACGTTGGTTTCCTTATAATGAGATGGAACTACAAAATACATCAACTCAGGACTTAGTGACAATTGATGTATCGACCCCCTTTTTCTCGAGGAGCAGACCCTCCCGAAATCGAGCGTGCTCTGTGCGGGAACCCTAGAGCTGGCTACGACTGTGTCGAATACCATACTAGAATCCTCCATGGGTTCGACGATGAGGAATACTGTACTATAATCCTCTATGGGTTCGACAAAGATGACTACCGTACTGGAATCCTCCGTGGGTTTGACGGCGATGACAACTGTACTGGAATCCTGTGTGGGTTCGACAGCGATGACTACTGTACTTGTATCCTTAGTGGGTCCGATAGTTTGACTTATGTTCTAGTATCCTATGTGGGTCCGACAGAGTAGCTGGTCTAGTTTCCCACGTGGGTCTGATAGCTTATCTGGTCTAGTATCCTACGTGGGTCCAACAACTTAGATAAATTAATGACTACATCTGATCATCTCTATCGCTATATAAAAGATGTATACCTGTGTGAACTGAGTCTTGACTTTCAATCTTTATCATTTATGTGATTGACTTATTTCCTGTGTGGATTGGGTTGTGCTTGAGCTCAAGAGTTGGAGCCGAACTAGATTGAAGACTTAGGTATATGTATGGGTATATACCTAAGTAGGGTTGGTTAATGCACTGTGTTTTGTATCATAATTCTTGTTTATCCTTAGTGGATATTGTGAGACCTTGCGGGTCTTAGGGTCCCTACTGAGTATTGTTATACTCACCCCTGCATGGGCTATGCCCACACTATGTTGTGTTGGATGCAGATGATGGACAACAATGATCGAGGTAGAGACTTGAAGAGCTGGACGGTACACGGAGGTGGACCACTTGACGAGACGTACACGGAGCAGACGGACGGACCCGAGGTGCTGAGGAGACCATTTGTACCCACCTTTCAGGTGGGATTCCTGGAGGATGACTCAGTGGTTTCTGTTCTACTTTACTACAGTTGTACTAGCTTTTCAGTTGTACTGTACTAACTGTTGGGCTTGTATTTCCGACCCCTTTCTTTTCAACACTTACTTTTGTATATTTTTCTGCTTAGTACTTACTTCAATTGCATACTCTATTTTGTTTTTTAATTATATAAAGGCAATGAATTCCCATATCAGGGATTTTATGCCTTTGGTTATAGTCGCCAGCCCCTGGCCTATGGAAGGCGGGCGTGGGGTAGTCACGGCACGTGCTCCAGGGGACGGGTCGTGACAAATTTGTATCAAAGGGAGGTTGCGACTGTAGAACTCAGGACTCTGATCATTATTTTCTGTGAAGAAATAGTGTTAAGAGTATTGAGTGTGGTTTTCAGTCCATAGAGTCCAGTGTTGGTGCGACGACCGACATATCCATACACCAGGACCTTGACCTCTGATCTCCGACTCAGTTCACGAAAACACCGATTGCGTGTGTGTTTGCTCTGAAAAGTTTTCTTGGTGATTATTTTATGTCAGCTCACCAGGTATACTGTTTTAACCATGGTACACCTGTTTCTTTTCAGGATGGCCCCATGAAGGCATCCAGCTAGGGTTCCGAGTTACCTACGAGATGGTAGCTCACCGAGAAATGAGGCCTCGGTGCAGGGCCCCATTACAGCAGAGGCACTAGCGGTACCACTACACTCTGGGCCACCGATACCACCAGCTCCAGCAGCAGAGAGTGCACGCCATCTGAGTGCGTTGCACGAGTTCCAGTGACAGAGGCCACCCAGGTTCTGGGGAGAGACAGACCCCCATGCAGCTGAGGATTGGCTGGAGGCTATCGTCGGAGTTTTCATATTGGTAAGGACACTAGCCGACCTCAGGGTGATCCTTGATGCGAGTCTCTTGCATGAAACAGAAGGCATATGGTGGAGCCTGATGCTCCAGGTGCATGAAGAGGAATCACTACTCTGGAAAGACTTTGAGAACCTGTTTCAGGAAGAGTTTTTTCCATCCACCCTTCGTGCGGTGAGAATTCAGGAGTTACTTCATATGCGACAGGGTAGCATGACAGTAGCTCAGTACTCAGCGAGGTTCACTGACCTTTCACGCTACTCCACAGATATGGTGCGGGACCCATTCTTCAAGGCCCAGACCTTTGAGAAGGGACTCAGACATGAGATCAGGTCTTCGATGATCTCTCACAATATTCTGACGTAGGCGGGAGTGCTGGAGTGGGACCTTCTTGTGGAGAGCTTTCTTGCTGAGCCGACACCAGCTACGAGACCCACCGCAGGGCGACGTGTATCAGATTCTTCTGTAGCGGGCAATATAAAATTGAAGCAGAGGTCCAAGCAGACCAGGCCATCAGGAGAGCGACCTCAGGATACAGGTTTGGTTGTGCGGGGAACCCGAAACAGAGCCATCTATACGAGGAGCAGGCAGTGCTATGCATGCGGCGGGAAGGGTCACATGGCTCCAGACTACCTGACCTGCCCTGCAGATGAGCAGCAGGCAATAGAGGGACCTCCTAGGCAGAGGTAGAGGTTCCACCATGGTGGTCCGCCGGGAGCAGGCGGACGTGGCAGATGAGCTGGGAAAGTAGTAGGTGGTGGACGACGTTTCGAGGCCCTACCACCACCACCACCAGGAGGTCCACCCTGACCACAGGGAATGAGTGGATAGGGGAGAGCTCATCTTTAGGCAGCTGAGGACTATGACCATAGTGCTTCGGGAGCAGATGGACAGGAGCGGCACTAGCTCCAGGCTTAGATACTTTTGTTCATGATGCTTCTAGCTTTGTTGATGTCGTTGTTTGTGGTTGCTTTGTGCCTTTGTACTTTGATCTGAAGTAATAAAAGACACTTTTCCATGTGATGTTGCTTTCATACCTTTTTTTATGGTTGATACTGAGAGGTTCCGGTTAAAACTGTTAACTTGACCCTCACATTCGATATTCCTACTGGAGGAGACCCAGTGACCACACACTACTGCCGACAGTGTGACTCGACCCTTGGAGGTGAGAGTAATAGTTGGATCTCTTGTTAGTAGCGTCGAGGCCTTGCGACGTCATCCATGGTATGAAATAGTACCATTCATGTCAAGATTGACTGTATTAGGCAAAGAGCATGGTTCATCCAGGGGATGAGACCAGATTTCTCTTGTCGGAAAATGAGAAATCTTAGTAGCTCTTGTAAGATGTAAGCGAAGAAGGGTGTAGTCGAGTTCTTTACAAATGGCTAGTCACACCCATAGTTCCTTGAGCGAACGGTTTACGGTTTAATCTAATCTCAAAATTCTCAGGTGTGTCTTCTTGTAGAAGGACCTAGACCTGAGACAGTGGAAATGGCTCGAGTTCCTATAGGACTATGACTTCGAGATAGACTATACTCATGGGAAGGGGAACATTATAGCAGATGCTCTCAACAGGAGATCAGGCATTCAGCTACTAGGAGAGGAGACAAAGCTGTTATCCGCGTTGTAGATATCCTTTGTGGATAGAGATGGAGAAACCTTTCTCCAGTCACTCATAGTCACTCCTCCAATCCTTCAGCGAGTCAGAGAGGCATAGTGTGGGGATGATGATTGTGAGATGCAACGTGCTCAGATATCCACAGGGCAGATGACTGATGGATTTTCGGAAGGAGGGGAGCACATCATCCTCTTCAGGGGACGTACTATGGTACCAGTTGCACTATAGGAGGAAGTGATGAGGAAGTTTCACACTTCCCCTGTAGTGGTACATCCAGGAGTGGTGAAGATGTACCAGGACCTCAGATGACAGCACTGGTGGCTGGGTATGAAGAAGGTTGTAGCAGAGTTCGTTTCACGATGACTCACTTGTCAGCAAGTGAAGGTGGAGCACCAGGTACCAGTGGGCTTGGTTCAACACTAAGAGGTTCCAGAGTGAAATTGGGATAGGATATCCATGGATTTCGTGACAGGGATTCCACGTACATCCAGAGGACACGACTCTATCTGGGTGATCGTAGACTGACTCACCAAGTCAGCCCACTTCCTACCAATCAGAGAGGAGGGCTTAGTAGAGAGCTTAGGATGCCTCTATATTCAGGGGATCGTACGACTTCATGGTGTGCCATTGACTATCATCTCCGACCGAGATTCTCGTTTCACTTCCTAGATTTTTAAGGGGTCACATGAGGCTTTTGGGACACAACTACGTCTGAGAACCACCTTCCATCCTCAGATGGATGGTCAGACTGAGAGGACCATTCCGACTCTCTAGGACATGCTTTGTGCATGTGTCCATAACTTTGGTCGTAGCTGGGAGGATCACCTACCCTTGGTGGAGTTTGCGTACAACAACATCTACCACTCCACAATCGGGATGAACCCTTACGAGGAACTGTACGGCCGACCTTACAGATCACCTTTGTGCTGAACTGACACAGGGGAGTCAGCACTTGTAGGACCAGAGAGGGTTCAGGATACGACCGAGAAGGTTCATATCATCCAGGAGCGGATGAAGACTGCACAAAGCAGACAAAAGTTCTATGATGATAGAAGACAGAGACCACTGGAGTTTGAGGATGGTGACCACGCCTTCCTATGGGCCTCACCTCGATGAGGTCTATGGATATTTGGCCAGGGCGACAAGTTATCTCCACATTTCATCGGACCCTTCCAGGTCCTCAGTAGACTAGGCTAGGTGGCTTACCGCCTGACCCTTCCACCTCAGTTGCACCGGGTGCATGATGTCTTCCACGTATCTCAGCTGAGGAGATACGTGCACGACCCGTCCCACATCATTGACCACGGGGAGTTGGACATTGATGACGGGGAGATTTTCACGGAGGTCTCGGTAGAGATCGAGGATCGACAAGAGCGGGTCCTACGTGGACAGTCGATTCCTTTTGTGTGCATTCGCTGGCAGAACAGGAACCTCCAGAAGAGCTCTTGGGAGCGGGAGGCTCAGATGCATGCTCAGTACCCTCTTTTGTTTATCTAGTATATTTTGTAGCTTTACGGGGATGTAAATTCCAAAGGTGGGGGTAATGTAAAGACCTGGAAATTTCAAGTAAATTTTTTTCTTAAATACTTTGGAATTTTATGGGTCTGCAGTTTCTGACAGCACTTGATTCTGAGGCCTGGTGTGCCAGGAATCAATTACTGAAGTTTTGTTCGGGTACATTCAGTAAACGTATGTGTGGGTTTTTCTATCTTTTGAACCGATGCTCGAAATCGAAATCTGAGGGCACCAATGAACTCGTAGCACCGGTATTCACCTAAGGGGACCTTTACCACAGTTGAGTTTTATGTGGGTTGAAAATTAATTTTTGGAGATTTAGAATAAAATAAATAAAATATGTAGTACACAATTTTATTTATGGATGGTTGTTATTTCCTCCCAAGGAGAGTTAGAAGTAGGGCCCACACCCACATAACCTCCCACGAGAGGATTTAGTGTAGTGGGACCCACACATGCCCTAAACCTTTTATCTCCTTATAACTCCCCTTAACCCCTTTAACACCCCCTTTAATTAATTTGTTAACTCCTCTATTTTAAATTTTAAACTCTCCACCTCCCTCTCATTTATTTTTCCAACTCAATTAATTAATATCCTTATTAATTAATGGGACATCTCCTCTTTTGAATTATTTTGATTTCATGGAATTTATTTAAAGTTGGAGAATTCATTTATAATATTTGGATAGAAAATTTTTTTGGTGGGGGAACCTCTAGAGAATTAGAAGAGCTTAATTCTTCAACGAAGAACGCCATCCTTCCAATGAAGAACCATCGAAGAATGATGATCGTCTCCTTCGATCTTCGGCCAAGCCAAAGGAGAAGGAGCCACCCGCAAGGGATGCTGACGACGCGCCATCTTCGGCTCCTTCTTCCCCGACATCAACGAGTTGACGCAGTTTCCTCGCGATGCCATTTTCTGCAACACCCAACTACCGTGAACCATATTTCAAGGTAGGGGTTGGATTTTTAATAATAATTGCAGAAGTTTAGGGTTTTATGATCTTCTTTATGTTCTTTTTGAGACGCCTGTAACCTCTCTAATGCAGAGCGTGCAGGCCAAACTAACATGGCCCGACCCCTCCAACGTTCCTCTTGAATGGTGTGTTCATCATGATGGAAGGTGGAAGCTTAGCGTTGGGGTGACGAATAGAGAACCCCCTTTGACCCACCAAGAAACCCCATTTATGTGCCTCCAAAATGAGCTAAGGAGCTTTCCCAACCTCTGAAAACCGGAAATCCCGCATAAGGCACGAGTGGGAGGAAGAACGGGGAAAAGATGAGAAATCCCAAGTGGCCCGGGACTTAAAACCCAAATTTTATGTGGTTGCACGGCTTGGCCTCATGGTTTTGGAAACCGTGCGCCAACCGTGGGGTAGCCACTGTCCCATCTGGGGACTTCGTACGGTTTGGCCGCACAATTTATCAAACCATGCACCAACCATGCAGTAGCCACTGTCTCATCCAGAGACTTCACATTTCTTGGCCGCACGGTTTGTCAAACCGTGCTCCAACCATGTGGTTGCTACTGTCTCACCTAGATACTTCGCACGCCCTGGCCGCATGGTTTGTTTAGACCATGCGTAAGCCACACGCCCCTGTAAAAACCTACATAACTTTGGCACTGGGAATCCGTTTGACGAACTGTCAGCGGTTATGGAACCCTTGAAGTGAGGTGGTGCCTTGAGTATACCCCACTGAAGATTTGGGTTGAGATGGAGTATGGTCATGTTGGATCGATCACGAATCCAACTGAACCCGAGAACTAAAAGGCGAATAACTTTCAGAAAGGACGTCCGATTGACGCGCCGTCTATCGCGTTGGGTTTCTTATGATGATATGTAACTACAAAATACATCAACTCAGGACTTCATGACAGTTGATGTATCAAAAACCCTTTTGTTTGAGGAGCGGACCCTCCCGGAATCGAGCGTGCTGTGTGCGGGAACCCTAGAGCTGGCTGCGACTGCGTCAAATACCGTACTGGAATCCTCCGTGGATTCGAAGACGACGACTACCGTACTAGAATCCTTTGTGGGTTCGATGATGATGACTACCATGCTGGAATCCTCCATGGGTTAGACGATGATGAAAACTATACTGGAATCCTCCGTGGGTTCAACAATGATGACTACTGTACTTGTATCCTAAGTGGGTCCGACAGTTTGACTTCTGTTCTAGTATCCTATGTGGGTCTGACAGAGTAGCTAGTCTAGTATCCTATGTGGGTATAACAGCTTAGCTGGTCTAGTATCCTACGTGGGTCCAATAGCTTATATGAATCAATGGCTACATCTGATCATCTCTATCGCTATACAAAAGATGTATACCTGTGTGAGATGAGTCTTGACTTTCAATCTTTATCATTGATGTGATTGACTTCTTTCCTATGTGGACTGGGTTTTTCTTGAGCTCGAGAGTTGGAGCCGAACTGGATTGAAGACTTACGTATATTTATGGGCATATACATAAGTATGGTTGGTTGATAAACCGTGTTTTGTATCTTAATTCTTGTTTATCCTTAGTGGATATTGTGAGACCTTGCGGGTCTCGGGGTCCCTACTGAGTATCGTTATACTCACCCCTGCACGGGATATGACTGCACTACGTTGTGTTGGATGCATACGATGGACATAACTAATCGATGTAGAGACTTGTAGAGATGGACGGTGCCCATAGGTGGACCACTTGACGAGACGTACACGGAGCAGACGGACGGACCCGAGGTGCTGAGGAGACCATCTGTACCCACCCTTCAGGTGGGATTCCTGGAGGACGACTCGATGGTTGTTGTTCTACTTTACTGCAGTTGTACTAGCTTTTCAGTTGTACTGTACTTACTGTTGGGCTTGTATTTCCAGCCCCTTTCTTTTTATTACTTACTTTTTTATATAGTTCTACTTAGTGCTTACTTCAGTTGCGTACTCTATTGTGTTTGTTTACTTCTATAAAGGAAATGACTACCCATATTAGGAATTTTACACCTTTGGTGCTAGTTTCCAGCCCCTGGCCTATGGAAGGTAGGCTTGGGGTAGTCATGGAATGGGCCCCGAGGGAATGGTCGTGACAGGTATCACTCAAAGTGTCTCTCTTTTGATTAAAATGGACATAAATTTAAGTGAAAACAACATATGACATATTGAAAACCTACCAAATGCATTAGTATTGTGTTTATAATTTATTAAAACGATCCATGGGTCATGTGTGACATGTACGAGTCAACCAAACCTCAATCCGAGGCACGGTGTGGCCGGTATCACTCAAAGTGTATCACTTTTGTTTAAAATGGACAGAATTTTAAGGAAAAAAAAACAACTGATGTATAGAGAACCAACAAAGTTCATATGGATTGTATTGATACTTTACTAAAAAAATACATGGTCCATGTGTAATGTGTAAGAGTCAACCCCACCTCAATCCTACGCACGGTGTGGCTGGTATCACTCAAAGTGTCTCTCTTTGGTTTAAAATGGACAAAATTTTAATTGAAAACAAAAACTGACGTATGGAAAACTGACCAAACAAATTCATATTATGTTTATAATTTAGGAAAGATATCCATGGATAATTTTTTATGTTTAAAATTCAACCATGCTTCAATATGAGGCATGGTGTGACCGTTATTACTCAAAGTGTCTCTCTTTTGTTTAAAATGGACCAAATTTTAAGTGAAAACAACAACTGACGTACGTAAAACTGACCAAACACATTCATATTGTGCTTATAATTTAGGATAATGATCCATGGGTCATTTTTTACATTTAAGAGTCAACCCCTCCTCAATAAAAGGTAAAATGTGGCTGGTATCACTCAAAGTGTCTCTCTTTTGTTTAAAATGGACATAATTTTAAGTGAAAACAACGACTAACGTATGAAAAACCAACCAAATGCATTCTAATTGTGTTGATACATTATTAAAATTATCCATGTATCATTTTTGACATGTAAGATTCAACCACACCTCAATTAGAGGCAATTTTTGATAGGTATCAGTCAAAGTATCTTTCTTTTGTTTAAAATAGACAGAATTTTAAGTGAAAACAACAACTGACGTACGGAAAACCGACCAAATGAATTTTTATTGTGTTGATACTTTAGGAGAACAATCCATGGTTCATTTTTGATGTGTAAGAGTAAGCCTTATCTCAATGAAAGGCACGGTGTGACCGGTATCACTCAAAGTGTCTCTCTTTTGTTAAAAATGGACATAATTTTAAGTGAAAACAACAACTGACATACAGAAAACTGACAAAAAACATTCATATTGTGTTGATACTTTAGAAAAACGATTCATGGGTCATTTGTGATGTGTAAGAGTCAACCCTGCCTCAATACTAGGAACGTTGTGTCTTGTATCACTCAAAGTGTCTCCCTTTTGTTTAAAATGGACATAATTTTAAGTTAAAACAAAAATTGACGTATGAAAAACTGACTAAATGCATTCAGATTGTGTTGATACTTTAGGAAAACAATCCATGGGTAATGTGTGACATTTATGATTCAACATCACCTTAGTTAGATGCATGGGGTGGCCAGTATCACTCAAAGTGTCTGTCTTTTGTTTAAAATGGACAGAATTTTAAGTGAAAACAACAACTGACGTACGAAAAATTGACCAAACACATTCTGATTGTGTTGATACTTTAAGTAAATAATCCATGGGTCATTTTTGACATTTATGAGTAAAAAACGCATCAATATGAGGCACGATGTGACCAGTATCACTCAAAGTGTCTCTCTTTTGTTTAAAATGGGTAGAATTTTAAGTGAAAACAATAACCGACATATGGAAAACCAACCAAATGCATTAGTATTGTGTTAATAATTTATGATAACGATACATGGTTCATTTTTGATGTGTATGAGTCAACACCGCCTCAATTCGAGGCATGATGTGACCTGTATCACTGAAAGTGTCTCTCTTTTTTTTAAAATGGACAGAATTTTAACTGAAAACAACAACTGATATACGGAAAACTGACCAAACGAATTCATATTGTGTTTATACTTTATTCCAATGATCGATGGGTCATGTGTGATGTTTATGAGTCAACTAAGCCTCAATATGAGGCATAGTGTGTCTGGTATCACTCAATGTGTCTCCTTTGTTTAAAATGGACAATATTTTAAGTGAAAACAACAACTAACGTACAGAAAAGTGACCAAACACATTTGGATTGTGTTGATACTTTAGACCAACTATCCATGTGTTATTTTTGACCTGTTCAAGTCATCCATTCTTTATTATGAGGAACGGTGTGACCATTATCACTCAAAGTGTCTCTATTTTGTTTAAAATGGACAAAAATTTAAGTGAAAAAAAACAAGTAACATACGGAAAACAATCCAAAAGTCATTAAATATGACATAAGACACTCAAACAAACCTCATATAGTCCTAATTAGTCCTTATACAGTTAAAACCCATTAATGATTCATCACACACCCTAAATATAAACCTTTATACCTAGAGTTCATGGTGAGGGATGAAAACAAAGAGGAAATGGAGATGGATAAGAGTGAAAGGGAAATAAAAAAAGAATAGAGGATTTAAATTGGATAAATTTTCATGATAAAGGGCTCTTAGACTAAGTTTTGGGAAGGGTATGGGAGGAAATAGGTTGAAATACCTTAAATTATGCCATATCATTGGCAACTTTCATGGTCTAGTTGGGTAGTTTTCCAAACTATTCACCAACTTTTTGGGAGCCATTGGATAAGAAACCCTCTTCTTCATAGTTTGGACAAACAGTTAACTATCCGTGTTCCAATCATTCTAAATGACTTAGTTAAACTATAGATCCATACCACATGTTTTATCCTAACCGTGAACAACCCGTGTTACTAAAAACTCCCTAAAAAAGGTAAGTTTCATGGTTTTTACATGGAGTCATACAATCCATCCTTTTTTATGTATGTAAAACAGTAAAAGTTCAAAATGAATAGGAAACTTCCCCATGAATGTGTACCCACATGGGTTCTTCTAAATTTTTTCCCCTGATAAAATCACTACATGACTACGAATCAAGATTCTAGGATAGAAAATGAATAATAATATATCTCCCCACCATTTATAAATTCTATAAATGGCGTGAAAAGAAGACAACACACCATAAGATAAAGGCATCAACCACAAGAACATATTTCCTTATGTGTCCCAAGAATCACCCAAATCCATCTACCATGAGGAATATATAGGGGAAACTCTCTAAGTTCTAAGGAAACATATCCCAAGAGGAACTCAAAATCTATAAAAGAATTCCATATCCAAGCTTGACATGAATCTTAACCACAAAAAACATGTAGAATAACTCTCATGCATGCCCTAATCAAATTTTTATTAAGGTTATGACATTGAACTCTATATATATATTTTATCTGAGGAAATGTAAGATATCATTTTGAGGATATAGTATTTAATGGTACCTTTTGATAATCATAATGAATAATTAGTACATCACATTAAGTTTGGATTTTTTCTCATAGTTTGATCCCAAATTGACTACCAATGCAAATTTTATCTGTGTAAACTTCTTGTTTGATATGCTGATTTTTTTACAGGTCTTGTTTGGGTGAGCTACTACTGAATTTTATGTTACAGTAGGCATGAAATTTATCAGTGCTAAAAAAAGTGCTGATAAAGGGAGGCTTTATGAGTGCTGATAAAGGATCCCTTTATCAGTGCTTTTTTAGCACTGATAAAGGGGACCCCTTGTGAGCACTGAGATTTACAATGCTTTTTTAGAACTGTTAAATCCCATTTTGAGTGTTGATAAATCTCATTATTGTAGTAGTGTTATGATGTTAAAAAACTATTGTTTACATATAAATTTTTTATGTTTACTATAACAATAATTCAAAGAACCCTTTCTATCAAAAAATTTCTTTAATATTATATTGATAACAATATGTCATCATTTATATTTTTCTTGACCAACACATAATAAATTATTTTAGGATATTAAGTAATATTCCCTTGGTATTTTGACCAAAATTATCATTTATTTTTTGTACATAAACTTATTCATGTTGAGATATACACCCACCGGTCTCTTAGATATTATTTTCTTTTAGTAATATCATGTTATGAAAAATATTATTCTTTTTGTTATGAAATAATACTTATTTCCTCTTAGTATAAATATTTAACCAATAGATTATCAAATCGTTATATTTAATGGTATTCTATTCTATTTAATAATTTTATTAACATGAATATTATTTTTTTAAAAATTTCATTAATGGGTGGTCGTACCAAACCTTAATATTTTAACAAGAATCTTGAAAAACTATTTTATCCTAGATAAAAAATGTTTTAGACTTACCTTATTTTAAAGAATGTTATAGAATTTGATAAATCACAAACCATGTTTATTAAATCTATCATATTATTTTGTGCATATGAAAACTTTTCTAAATAATAGCATCTCTTATCTTATAAAAGATATGAGATAACGATGAAAATACTTTATATATATCCTTATGAGCTTGATATTCTCTATTACATTCGGTTTCTTAATATAGAAACCCCTTTATCTCTTTATTTAATGGAAAACTACAAGATCTATCAATTTCCCCCTTGATTTTGAAATTTTTTATATTTAAAAACATTATAAAATATAAAATTGGATTAATATACCCTTAAAAATTGTTGAATTGATTTTCATAACACCAATAACTAGCATGATTTCTAAAGGGAGTATCCAAAATCCCATTCAAAATCTATGATAGTTTTATACCATGGAATCATTGTCCTACCTTCCTAATAATAACTTTAGGTTTCAATTACCATGGATGGCTATTCTACAAAACATTTTTTGACTTTTAAACAAAATTTACTCTTATGGTATTTTTAACTTTAACCCACAAATACTATCAACATATATCCATAAAACATTAGGAAAATTGGGTAAAATTTTATTGATCTCATTGAAATTTTTATAATATTCTCAATGGTGATAATATAATTAATTCCATAGTCAGAACTAATTATAAATGATTTCTTTAGTCATACAAATTTATAGGTCTACTCAATCATATCGAGAATATGAGTGGAAACTAAAATTTTTATGAGCCATTCTATATAAAATTCATTTGAAACGTCACATGAATCCACTTATGATTCTTCTAATAATATATACTCACTTATTGAATAACATAAAAAATGTGTCATAGGGTTATATATATTGATTTAACACATATAATGTTTCTACTTTTTTAATTAAAAATATTAAGTTTTTTACTAGTACAATAAGTTTATTACTTTAAAATTTTCCTTTAAAAATGATTGATCTCAAAGTTACATTCCATGATAATAATTTTATTATATCTAAAAAAAATTTTATTAGATGAGTATCATGTTTTACGTTTATTTTATTAAACCTTATATCAAAAGATCTCCCATTGAAATTATGACCACTTTTAGATTTACATCATAACCGTTATTATACCATGATAAATATTTCATCATGAATTATTAAATCAAATATCATAACACAAAATGTTTTTATATGTGATAAACAATCATCTGAATCATATCATATTTGAAACATAAAGTGTTGTGTGGATAAATATGTACCCTAATCCATCATATAGAATCACTCAACTATATCCCTCTGGTATCCTAGTGGTTATGGTTTCTCAGCTACGTGTAACATAAACAAAAAAAAATGTAACCTAATGGTTAATATCAAAACATTACTTGATTTTATAAAAAAATATAATATAGGGTTACCCATATCTAGCATGAATTGGTTGGATGATAAAGATATTCAGAAGGGTTTTCTTTAGAAGGAATATAACAATTAGTATTTTTAATGGTGATTTAAATTTCAATATATTATCTCATATTATTCCATATATAAATATGAATTATTTTAATGATTTAGTTTGGAATCTTATTCCTTCCCCCAAATCAAAATTTTAAAAACAACATTGATATGTAACTCTTTAAACAACTCATAGCATGTGTCACTAACATAAATTAAAATCAAACTAAATTAATATATATCCAAATATGTCTCATGAAAAAATGTATGAAATTATTTCATGTAAGTTCTTAGAATAATTTTAAATTAAAAATCCACACAAGAGTAATCTTGGAATGACAGATATCCAACCCCCACTTTTATAGACAAGGCATAAGCCTTCAGGCTAATGAGCAGTACAACTTGAATTTCCACTTTGAAAGGATACTTTAGTCAAGTGAGACCTTATTTCAATTATAACTCTAACATATAATATTTATAAGCTATAATTAACTTCTTAATTTAATATCATAACCTAGTACAAGTCAAATTAAAGTTAGAAGAAAACTAAATCAATTATCATACCTAGCATGTAACTCCTTAAATTCATGTATGAAGATTTATACAAGTAATTTCACACCTACAACATACATCCATACATTATATAAATAGTTTATATTCATGAATTATAAATAATGTTATAAAATAAATAAATTGAAAATTTATAAAAATGTACAATCCATAGTTTAAACATGAAATAAACAATTTATAAACTATTCATAAATTATGAAATTATAAACAATTTATGAATTGTGTATACATTATGGAAATTACATAATAAATAAATATAAGAATTTATATTTATTTTAAATATGGAATCCTTGAAATTATTCTTTCATATGACATCTTACTTACATATATTATATTGTATGAAGTAGAGACATTATAAATTAAAATTATGTTTTTTCAACAATTTACATTATCTAAATATCAAATATTTGTTATTACTTAATCCTTAATCACATCATTAATAAAAATTCCTTTTGATATAGTTTAAATAATTTCATCAAATAAGGTCTTTAAATTCAAAAAATTCAAATTAAATTAAAATATCTAATAAATAATTTTTAAACATAAAACACCTTTTAAATTTGAACTTATTTTTTAATTTACAAACCCTATAAATTACACTTATAATTTTCCATAAAGTTAATTTATATCTAAATTATAATTTTTTTATAAATAATTCAAAATTAATTAGTATTAATGATTAATTTTTTGGAATATTTCTTTAATAAATGTTTTATAAACATTTAATTTATTATTTATATACACCTTATAATTATTTTATTTATAAACACCTATATAAATTAAAATAACAAAAAATACCATCACTAATGGAAAAATATCCTATAACCATGGTCGGTCTTTCCTGTGGATTTATAACACCTATATCCATAGGAAAAATATTTCCAAGAAAATATGTTTACCCATGCCACTATTATGAAAGGTTTTAAATTTGGAAAGGGTGTTGTAAAGCGCTATATCCATGGGAACCATGTGGTCATGGATATAGTGGTAATTATCACCATGGATTGGTGGTATCGATTAGTATAGGGACTACAAGAAAACTCTATCCCAATGCAAGGGTGCCTATGGAAATAGCCTGTGGTATGAAAGACTATTGACATGGGCGATATTTACTTATGGCTAAAGGGGAGATATAGCCATGTGCAAAGTCTCTTAGGGGTAATAATATTCCACGCTAAAAAATTGTAATTAATTTAATTATGATAATAAAATATATTTCAAAACACTATCTCTATCCCTCTCTCTCCCTCTCACACACACACTCATATATATGTATATTTAATTGATATTCTTTATAGTGTATTGTTAAATTATGTTAAGTATACTGTGAGAGAAACAGGTTTGAAACCCAACAATGATTTTTCTTCTAGGAATCTCTATGGCCACGAGAACCTTCCCATGCCTATAAGTAAGTACACATGGAACAACCTATATCCGCATGGTTTATATCTATGACCATAGCCCATGGATATAGCCTATGAGTCAAATAGATACTCCAGTAATGTACCTGGGTGCTGTGACTGTAGATATAACTTATATACATGATTACAAGGGTTATAATTATGGTCATGGACCCATGGATATATCTCATTTTACTATTATTTTTTTTCATAATTTATAATTAATGTTGAAATTATTTTAGTTAGTTCAAAACTGAAAATAGAAAATATAAAAATTTTCTAGACATATCATGTTTGATGATATGTCTATAATGTAAACTATGGATTTTAAGTAAATTTGAGTTATCATACCGATGTTGTAAATTTTATGTATGAAGTGTATTATTTATTGGTTTTTATCTTTATATTTAATTTAAAAGTCCTTTTGATATTTATAAAACAAACGAGGATAGTGAGTGCCACATAGTTGGTGAAAAAATATTGCTAAACATACTAAAATCATGAAAATCATATAATTTCTATCTGTGGTGATATTCATGATTGGTGAATGTTTTTAATAATTGTGAAACCAAAACATACAGGTTTTCTAGGTAAGATAGTGTTATACACATGGTTAGTGCACAATTTTTAAAATCTTTCATCCTACCCAAAACATTAAAAATGTGAATTTACCTTACCACCCAAGGTTGATTTAACCCCCTAATCCTCTCAATTATATCCCCTAAAACTACATCTCTCTCATGTTTCATAAAATCCCTTCCCCTTCCTATATGGATCAATTTTGGCTGGGATTCATCTACGTACTTCATTGAATTAGTAATCAAGAACCCCATCACCTCTTATTTGGTAATATTCTCCTTCTTTCCATGTTTCTATCTATTTACTATAGGTATAAAATCCTATGGTCTCCCTTTAAATTATTTTTATATTTTGGGTTTTAGTGTTTTAATACCACCTTTTCTCTTTTGGATACCTCTTACAAGTTCTATTACATGTGTTTTTAACAGAAAAAAGTTGATGGTTTCATTAGTTGCCTTTATTTTATAAACCATGAATGATTTAGTGTCTCTAAGGAAAATTTATAATTTATTTAAAAGAATATTATAATATTATTAAATTTCATTTATATGTGGTATGGTGTTTAGAAATTTCATTATTTGAAACTATAAATTAAAATATTCTTTTAAATCATGTTTTTTAAATGGAAATGAGGGTTTCACTCATTTTGTATGAGTGAGTTCCCCTTTCTAATGGAAAAAAATTATAAATGATGAAATATTTAATCTTGTAAAGGGGATGGAACATAGTAACCCTGGTTACATAGATGAGAATAATAATTCAAGAACAATTAGGTATCACATTACCTACCTACATTTTTTAAGTTGTAACACTATATAAACATTATTAAATAATGGATAGGGTTCCATGTTCGAGGGTGACCACTTCCTAGAAGGCAATGAAAATTTATCTCCCAAATAGAAGATGATTGGTTAGAGAATAATGAAAGGATCTTTTTAATTTTTTGAGATTAAAGATTCCATCAATGTGAAATATATGTATTTTGTGATAGAGGGTCCCAACCAAAAGCGGTGGGAGATGATGGTTCAATCTATGTATCATGAGAACTTGGAGTGTAAGGACTTTGAGGTTTTCTCCACTGAGCAGTTATAACCCAATAATTTGATGAAGGAAAATAATGGGAGTCTCTGTGCCTTCATTAATGTGACCAAACACTTATAGAGTTTTATAATTTATTCAATAATTAACACACGATTTCACCTAAGATAGTTTCAAATTAAGAGTTGAAATATTTCCATTTTGATAATGGTTTGTTTCCTAAAATTTAATCTAAAATATTCTTTCTTAAGATTAAAACTTATGCTGTGGTGGTAAATCATGCCTCTATTGTTGAAATTAGTTAGGTTTACATGTAAATATTGGTTAGAGTTTGTTCCATTCCTCATGGGAGTAAATATGTATCATCATAGAAGAAGAGGAAGTAGGAATATGATAGTAAGAGAAATGGAAGTGACTCTATAATTTGACCTCAGTCTTCTTCTTCAACAAATAGAGGAAGTAGGTGTCTCACTTATTATTATTTTTGTAAGATTTAGCATTAGAGGAATTTGTTCTTAGTATCCCCCATGTATTTCCACACTTTTCAACACATATAAAATCTTTATAGATTTCATAAATCTATATCTACTTTTCTGAAGCAACATATGTTCATTATCTTTTAAGGGATTGATAGTGTAATATTACACCTATAATGTGTAGGGACTCAAGATCATGGGGGAGGAGTATGATTGGTTCATCTTATGAGAAAATTTATCTTAGAACCAAACCTCAAGCTAGTGGTGGACCTCAAGCCCACTCTGAGGAAATATAGTTTCATGCTATAGAGGAGATTCTTGTGGAGATAGAGAAGGTTCTAGTGATTGTGAGAGGTATTATTCTTGTTACTTAATGTATGGAGACTATATTGTTTTAAATAGTTTAGTCTTATCCATTTATATATTCTCATTTTTTTTATTTATTGAAACTCTACGTAGAGAACATGCCATATTTTATAGAGGTATTGACACCTCTTCGGAAGAATAAAGAGCATGTATTCTTATTTCCTTTTAGTATTATGTCTATATTATAAGTAGAGATATATTAGGATTTCATAGTTCATGAAATTAATCTATTACATGTCATTATCAAGATGGATTTAATGAGTACAGTCAAGGATCATATTGATTTTTATCATTGGAGGGTGACCTTAACTAACCTAGATGGAAACTCTTATATGTTCCATAGAGAGTAGGAACCATGTTATGAATGAAAAGGGAACCCACTTCTTAAGGTTGGTAGATTAATATCTCATATATCAATTTTTTTGTAGAGGATTAGTACAGAAAATATAGGAGAGAACTTCCTTTACTCGTTAGGGATATTCCTAATGTTTTTCTAAATAAAATCTCAGGATTACCCCTAGAGTGGGAATTTGAGTTCAATACTAATATCATCTAGAATATGTTTCATATTTAATTGAATTTTTATTTTATCATACACATAGTTTTCAAAGAATTAAATATTCATATATATTATTTAGAATCTAAGGGCTTCATTCATCCAGGTGTGTTATATTAGGCAGCACCAGTACATTATTATAAGAATGTGGATGGAATTATTGGACTATGTATTGACTATAGAATGACTAACTATGTGACAATTAATTACAAGTTTCTATTTACCCACACTTTTGACCTCTTTAATTATCTAAATGGGGAACAATTATTTTCAATGGTTGATATTCCATCAGGTTATCATCAAGTGAAGTGAATGTGGTGGACGTCCATATGAATTATTTTTAAAGTAGGTATAGACATTTTAAATTTCATGTGATGTAATTTTGGTTATATAGTGATTCAATAGAATTTATAATTATCTCGAATTCAATATTAAACCAATACATTGATTCTTTTATAATGGTATTTCTCAATGACATTTTTATATATTCCATGATAGAGGAGGAGCATGATCATTAATTGAGAATTCATTTGGGGACTCTATGTGATCATCTCATTTATTATAAGATATCAAATTGTGATTTCTAGATCTATTATGTGATGTTCTTAATCCACATCATATCATAATATGGAATTTTAGTTGATCTAGAAAAGGTAAGAGATTCCATGTCCACAGATGAACCAATGATCAACTTCACAAAACAAATATTCTTAGTTTTAGTGGGATATTTTTAGTAATTTTTATGGATTTATCTTGGATTAAATCACTTTTTAACAATATTACTAAAAATGGGTGAAATTCATAGAGATCTTATAGTACTAGGCAAGATTTATTGAACTAAAGTTTTGGTTTACCTAAGTTACTATTATGATTCCACCTAAGGACATTTTGGGCTATATCGTTTACTACAATTCATCTAATATAGGTTTGGGTTGTGTACATATGAAAGGTGAATATGTAGTGGTATATGTTTCATGCCAAATCCAACCACATGAAGGGAAGTACCCAAAGACCATATTTTCCTCGTTTGTTTGTAAACATGGAAACACAAACACAGGTATAAAAGTGAGAAACATTATCTACCAATAGGTTCTTTATAAATATCACCCTTCTTAGAAACATAATACTTAATACATATCTTCATAACCCGAGGAAGGAAAAATAAAATGGGGAGAGCTCAGATGCTCAGTAAGAATAAAAAAGGAGATATGTAAGAATAAACATGAGTATAAGGGTATGAAAACATGATCATAATATTATAATATCATACCATACATATTAAATATCATAAACATAAATCACGGAATAAATATTGGAAGTTCATAATACATGAATCATTAGGGAATACAGAGCATAATCCATGAAATTATAAAATAGGAATAAGTCATGAAATTGTGGTAGACATATAAACATGCAATATAATTCCCTTTAGGTCAGGGATAATTCCCAAAAACTTATTAGGGAACTTCATGGGGACTACATCTACTGAGTGGGACTCCCCCAACCCTATCTTTTTTCCTTTCCTTATAAGGGAAAAAGTTTCCTCATCTTCACATAATAGATTAGGTTTACCCATATTCCCATAGTGGATTGGTTTTCCCTTTCATCCATAGTGGATAAAGCTCATTGACTGGATTCCCATCATTATCCCATGAGATATAAATATTTACCCTATTAATTGGAGGGAGATATAAGTCCCACACATATCATAATGAAATCATGCATACATGTGCCAGAAGATAATAAATAGTCATATCACAACCCATGAAATAAAATGGGTGTTATAAAAATTTAATAATATCTTAACCAGTAGAAAATGAGGCAGGTTTTATAATCATTTCATCAAATCATAACAAATTAGAAGAAGCATGTTTCATAAACATATAACCCGTGAAAGAGAAACGAGTTTCATGAGCATCATTCCATTAAAACACATTCTATTCATAGAAATAATATTAATATAACCATTGTATCATTTAGAATAAAGGTGTGAGTAGAAAAAAGATGTTATCTAAGATTTAAAATAATTTTTAAAGATCCTTTAAAAACATTTCTTGAGGAAAATATCATTTCTTCTTGGAAAAACACTTTTTAAAACATAAAACAATTTTGAAAACATTTTTATTTGAAAATAAAATTGAAAAACCATAAATGAAGCTTTGAAAAACATAAAAAAAATTAAAATCATTTTTCTTTGAAAATGGGCCTAAAATATCATTTTAAAAACATTTTTGAAAACATTTTTGTAAACATGGTTTATTTAATATAATAGATTTTCGAATGAAAAGAGAAATTATGTTATTTTTTTAAAAAGTTTTATTATTTATCCTATGTACCAAAGGGTGGGAAAATAGTAATAATACATGAATACATCATGAATTTCTTGATCAGAAGGAAATACAATACTGTTCTTGAGATATGGATCATAATATTTCATCAATGGAAGCATAATCATAAACAATCTCGATAAATGATGCGATTGTTTCAATAAACTCTTACCACTTGGTAACTTTGAATTAGAGTCCACATGTAAGAAATTGAAATTATATAAAGCTTAAAATAAAATTAGAATAAGTATATTCCTGATATAAAATGTCAAATGGTATTATATGGACCTCATAAAATAATATAGACTCATAATAAAACATTTGTATCAAAGAAGGAAAAATGAGACAAAACTACCTTACTGATTTAGTAACTTTTAAATTACAAAACCACATGAAATAGATTTAATAAAATTAATATAAAAATACCCATTAATTTAATTATATTAATCATATGATAAATTCACGGGAAATATATACACCACAAAAAATAAATGAGTGGCGAATAAGACATATGTCTCACCTAAATAAAAGTGAGACGAGAAAACCCTTACCTTAAGTCTTGAATCTCTTCATACTCATTAAAAAGTATTGTATAATAAATATAAGATTTTTAAACATGTACCACAGAACCATATTATTACATATAATACCATATTTTATTTTATTATGACTTTATATTACCCATTTATTAACAACTCCCTGTTAATGTTACGTTTTGGGTAATAATTGCTCTGTTTTTCTCTTGTTTTGGATTTGGTATATTTTTTGTCCTTATAATTATTGCATGATATCAATATTTTAAAACATGATATAAATATCATAAATTTTTAGTACATATGTATTTATAGTAATCTATAAAATTCAAAAATATTAGATGAAATACAATGTTCATAGAGATTGTAGACCGTACGTACACATGAACGCTATTTCTGTTTTATTTTTGTATTTGAAAGAAAGAAAGTAAATGAAATATGTTAATATATTTATATATTTATATATAATAAAATTATAGTATAATAAATATATCATATATATGATATAATTTTACTAAAACCATCCTCAATAAATTCCACGTAAAGTGTGAACGAATCACATCACTTTGTGAAGGCGGTAGTCCACATTTTCACAAACAAAGTTATCATATTTACAAAAAATGGTAATCATGAAGGTATGTTTTATATAAGAATTAAAAAATAATAAAAAATCCATAAATATCATATAAAAATATATTTTCTATCAAAATTACCAACCATGAGATGCGGTAAAGGAAAAACAGACAACATCGTTTTGTGAGGTGGTAGTTCATTGTACATGAGAATGGTAAATTTGTCACCCATTAGATGGAAGTGTGTGTAAGTTCTGGTAGAAAACTTATAATAAAAAAATATAAGTATATTTTGGATACTTATGTTATTATATAATAATTTAAAAAGAATAATTGACTTAGAATATAATGAAAATAAAAAAGGAGTTTGAGGAAGGACGTTACCTCTTTTTTGGGTAAATCCTTTTGGTTTGCAACAAATGGATTAATTGGGATGATTTTATGCCCTAAAAGAGGCCTCTAAGATGCTGTGAGGGATTTTAGAATCTTATTTCAGTAAATTTTGGGTGATAAAAAGTGATTTATAGGTGTGAAAAAGTGGGAGGGGTGTGTGACATTTTATAGTGGAGGAGGAGTGACATTCTTGTAAATTTTTAGAAAGAGAATTCCCCCCATATTTTTGACATGTTAGGTGGAACCAATAATGATTAAATTATAATAAAACAGAGTATAGGTTCTATATATGAACATCCAATGGATTTTTGACAAGTTCCTAGGTCATTTTGGGCCTTAATCTTAAAGTTTAGTTATTTGTTAAGTTATTTTTTCTTTTAATCACTGTAATTAATTTTAATCACTTTCACTAATATTTTTAAAAAAAAACTAAGTTTAAATTATTAGAAATTAGAAATTATGATTATTAAAAATATAGAATCCATTTTTAAAAATTTTAATCACTTAAGTGGAAGAAATTAATTTAAAATTAATCTTGTAAACAAGTCACGACAGAGGATTTTTTTTGCAGAAATGTCTAAAAGTTTGGGATGTATTTATATCCAATTTAAATGTTAAATTGGTTAAAATAACCTAAATTGGAAAAAATGATGTATTATTAAACTAATTAATATTTAAAACAAAATTTAAACTTAATTTAACTATATAAATAATTTTAACTAAAAAACAGTTTTGAATTAAAATTCTGTATTTTTCAATATTCATCGGAAAATGATGTTTTTTAGAAAAATATTAAAAATTCACCCTAATATAATTTTGACATTTTTAATTAAAAAATTAATTTTTTTATCCAATTAAATTCCCAATTTTTTTCTAAAATTAATTTAATTATTGTTCACCTAAGGACATAAAATGTAGTTAATTTGAGAAAATAATATTTTCAAACATATAAATACTTCACCAATATTACATGTTTTATTATCAAAATGTTTTATTTATATAAAACTATCATAAATAATATTTAAAAATTAGTTATTAATATTCATATTAATAATCTTAATAGATAGGTTATAACCATCTCATTTAAATAATAATAACAATAAAATGATGTTTTAACACAAGCCAAGTCAGTGTTGCATGTAGCATAATATTATCTTGGTGTACCTTATAATGAAAATTTGACTTAGTGTAGTGTAAAAAACACAACATCAAATAAAATAAATTTATTTTTAAAAAAATGTCTATAAAAACTCAGTGTGTTACATTCTACAACCATTAAAATGAATTTCACCTTCAAAATTCATCATTCTGATACAAAAAATGATGATATTTTTGTCTCATAATATCATAAAGTTACCACATAACTTCCTATAATAGGTTATTTATCCACAAAACATTTATCAGGTCAGAGGTATTATTTCTTAGAACATTCTCTATATATTCCAAAATCTCAACTGGTTTTTCCTCATAAGAATGATCCTACTCTAGTAGTATGACCTCTGAGTTCAGTATATGTGAAGGTTCATGTATGTACTTCCTTTTGAGATATACCCAGAACACATCATGGAATTGAGATATATTTGGAGTAATTTCCAAGATATATGATACTATCCCGATATGATCAATAATTTCAAAGGGTCCAATATACCTAGGGCTTAGTTTTTCTTTCTTCCCAAATATCATGAACTTTTTCCATAGGGAGATTTTAAAAAAAAACATATCACCAAATTCAAATTATATATCATTCAAATAATTACAACATATCTTTTTTGTCCACTTTATGGTGCCTTGATATGATACAAAATAGTTCTATCCTTCTCAAACATTTCTTTAGCTATCATAGGTCCCTATAATTATTTATCCAAATTAATCCCATCACATTGGACCTCTACATTTCTTTCCATAGAGGGATTTATAAGGAGACAACTTAATGATTGAGTGGAAGATATTTTTTCAAGAAAACATAACTATAGGAAGGCGTTAATCACAACCACCTTTGAAATCTAATGAACAAGATCTCAACATATTCTCTAGGGATTGAATTCTTCTTTCATACTGACCATCCATCCGATTATGATAAGCTGTGATGAAACTCAATTATATATCAAGTAATTTCTAAATACTTTTCCAAAACTTTGAGGTAAACCTAAAATCCTGATCAGATACAATAGAACTTGGTACTCCTTTCAACCTTAACACTTCATGAACACATATCCTAGAAAGATGATCCAAAGAGATGTCCTCTATGATAGCGATTAAGTGTTATGAAATAGTAGGGTGATCAACTATCACCCATATAAAATTAAACCCTTTAGAGGTTTTGGTTATTCCAAAGAAAAAATACATAGTGATGTTCTCCCAGTTTGATTCTGATATGGATAATGGATGCAACATCCCCATAGACTTTTTTCTTTCAGACTTAACTTGTAGGCATACCAAGCACCTAGATACAAACTCAGTGATATCCCTCTTCATTCCATCCCACCAAAAGTATTATTTTAAGTATCTATACATCTTCATACTTATAGGATAAATAGAGAATGAATAACTATGAGATTCCTCTATCAACCCCTTCTTCAAATACAGTATGGAAGTAATACATACATGGTTCCTGAACCTTATCATTCCATCCTGATCAAGGTTAAACCCAATAACATTTCTAAACTTCTTTATCATCTCTAAATCTTCCTTCTATGCCACTTTGATCTTCAATTAGATATAGGGTTGAGAATGATAATATTTTTCCCCTACCTTTTGGATTTCTAGTTCCATCCTTTGAGAATCTATAAATATTGGATCTTTTGTGATCCTCATCACATATATAGTAGCATGATACTTTTCAACTAAAATCATCAGACACCTTTCTTGCTTTCCCAGGGTGGTAATGTACTGAGAAATCATAATCTTTTACCAAAGTTAACCTTATTCTATGGAACATGTTCAAATCCTTCTGTGTGAGTATATATTTTATACTTTTATTATCGGTATATATATATATCAAAATTTTCCCTATTAAGATAATGTCACTGTATCTTTAAGGAAAAAATTACCATAACAAACTCCAAATCATGAGTTGGGTATTTTTTCTCATGAATCTTCAACTATCATGAGGCATAAGTGATAACCATGTTATTATACATAAGAAAACAACCCAATCCCATCTTGTATGGTTCACTATAGATAAAAAAACCTTTTCTACAATAGGGTAATGTAAGCACAGGTGCACATACCAACCTTCTATTTAGTTCCTTGATGTTTTCTTCACATTCTTCTATCTTGAGAAACTTGGCACCCTTTCGAGTTAACTTGGTCAAAAGATTAGATAGTATTGATAAATTATCCAATCACATTGATAATATCCTACTAAACCAAGAAATCTACTCATCTCAGCCACCATGGTTGGTCCAGGACAACATTCAAAAGCTTCCGTATTTGATGGATCTACTCCTATACCCTCTATTGAGATTATGTAACCCAAAAATGAAACATTTTTCATCCAAAATTCACACTTTTTAAAATTTTCATACACATTGTCCTTCCATAGGGTCTTTAGTATAATTATTAAGTGGTCATAATTATCTTCCTTGTTCTTTTAATAGATAAGGATATCATCTATAAAGACTACCACAAATTGATCGAGGTAATATCAAAATACTCTATTCATAAAATCTATGAAGCTAATAAGAAAATAATTAAGACAAAAAGGAATCAAAATATATTCATAGTGTCCATAAATGGTATAGAATGTATTCTTGGGTATATCCTCTTTCTTGAATCTCAATTTTTGATATCTAGAATGAAATTCAATCTTGTAAAAGTATTGAACTTTGCGTAGTTGATCAAACATGTCATAAATATGGGGAAGATGATACTTGTTCTTGATCGGGATCTAGTTAAAATCCTAATAACCAATGCATATTCACATTGATCCATCTTTATTTTTCATGAAGATAATACGTTCACCCCAAGGTGACACACTTGGTCGAATGAATTCTTTATCGAGGTTTTCTCAGAGTTTCTTCTTCAATAATTTCAACTCAATTGGAACTATTATATATGTATTATTTGAAATTGTTGTGGAACTAGGTATGAGTTCTAATAATATATCAAATTCATGTTTTTGTGGAATGTTAGGAAACTATTTTGGGAACACATCCCTAAATTCTTGAGAAATAGGCATATCATTGACGTAGAGCTTCTCCCAAACCATTTGAGGCAAACATTCCTTCTGAATGGAAATTAAGACCCATACACTGGATGTAATCTCCATAGGAAGTTCATAATTATAGTCACATTGATATATGGTCATAGGTTGGTTTAATATATCAAATGTAACTTCCTTTCTTAAATAACTGATGTGGTATTTAGGTAGAAAATACAATCAATTCCTATGTTGACATCAAATTCAACCAATGGAAGAATGGCCAGATTTGCTGGAAGTACATTCCAACAAATGTCAACTGGAGAGAAATTATAGACTTGAGATAAAATCATCATACTATTATGGGTTTTAACTGCTAATGACACATCTAATAATTTGGGTGGAATCTTAATACCCTAATTAAATTATTTAGATATTAAATAGTGGGTAGATCCAAAATCAAATAATATATTAGCAATTCTAGAGTGGATGGTATGTTTACCTTTCACCATGTCGTTATTTCAGCCCTCATCATAAATAGTGATCACATGATATTTATCCTTATCCCTTTGTTTAAGAGGTTACTGATGCTGATCATCATCACCAACCCTTGGGTTTGGGTACTAGTTATCATAATGAACATCCTCCTTACACTTGAATCACAAAAGTGTGGATGGTTCATTCTATGCAACATTTCCTCTATTTTCATCATTGGAAAACTTTTTCCCATCATCGTGGTAATAAATTTCTTGATGGATTTCCTTTATTCACATAAAACACTAATTATACCCCATAATACAATTCCTTCCATGCCACTTTCCATACTTAGAGTATAAAATAAGGTTCACCTTCTTCTCTCCATGTTTTTTATATTTTCCTTTGAACTCAATATTCTTTTTCTTATTTGTACTATGATAATGAAATGTAACTCCAAACTCCATTTAAACTTTTATTGAACAACGCACAATCTATTCTTAGATACTAATGTCTATTATATACAATTCCCTTTTGAGACTTCAATTTTAGGCACTAAAGAACCTATCAACTTTACTTTCGGGTTAGATGATAATACCAGAAGGGCACCTCACAAGTATTGTGAAATTATCCTCATAGGTACTGAAAAATTCATTGTCCTTCATTTTCAACTCAAGAAACTTCTTTTCCATCATGGTATAAAGAACCTGAGAAGATTACTTATTGAAGAATAATTTCTTGAACTCGTACCAATACAAGGATTCGATTTCATCTTGTTTCTTTGTATTCTTGATCAGAATCCACCATTAGTCTACTTCAATTTCTAACTTAAAAACAACTAGAATTAATTTCTCATGTTCTAAACATGGGATAATAGAGAATATTATTTTAGTGGTACTGATTGAGTGTTCAGAAACAAGTGGATCAGAAGACCCATGAAAAGAAGGTGGGAATTTCCTCATGAAAGACTCAATTGAATGTTTCCCCCTTCTTTTCTAGTTTTGAATCTTTGCATGATTAATATCTTGAGAATGTCGTGTGAGCATAGTAATTTTGTTTTCCATTCTAGATCCCATAGAATTAGGTTTATCAGGAGGAAAATTATAGCATTATCTATCACAATTACTATGATCACAACTCATTTGGGATCCAAACATTAACTAAACAAAAAATCATAGAGTACGAAACAATTATCATAATGAGGAACCATATAATTATGAAAGCTACTTATTGGATGTCTAAATTATGAAACCTTCTTTAATAAATAACACAGTAGGTTTATCCTAGGTTATTCATAGCCAAATTATTTTTATATCCTTCACAATAGTTTATAAAGAGTTTGTGAATTCCCAAATCATACCCCATGGGGGGTGTCAAACACGGTGTGTAGTAAGGCCCGTTGTCATGTACCAGGTTACGCTCAAGTCTGGCCTATCAAACCTTTTTGAAGTTGTTACTCTTTAGTAAATCTATACCAGAACCACATCCAATTATAGTATCCATATAGGTATGTATTTCCAGAAAACCATTCACTCTATCCATACAGGGATGTACATTTTCATATCATTGGACTTATCCTTAAACATATCCTTAGAGTTCTCACTAAGGTTCTCTCATCTTAGTTTCCAAAGGTTAACTGAATTATTTCTCTAATAAAAACTATAGAGACCCTCTCTTTTTATACATTAACATAACATCACTTTTTAGGAATAATTAATACATTACACAAATAGATTCCCAAATATCGTATTATCCTAGTGACTTTGGAAACATGGAAACATGAACTATGGTACATAAGTGAGCTAAATTATCTCCCATTAGGTTATTCATGACTATGAAATTTACTAGAAATATCATAATTAATACATATCATCATAACATGGTGAACTAAACATAAAAAAGTGTGATCTCATATGTTTAGTAAGGGTAAAAAAGGGACACATGTAAGCATAAACATGAACATAAGGGTATAAGAATGTGATCATAATATTATAAGATCATACCGTTCATATTAAATATCATAAACATAAAATCATGGCATAAATATTGGTAGTTCATAATAAATTAATCATAGGTGAATCAAGATCTTGAGACAATAAATCAAAATATAGGAATAAGATATAGAATTTAGGCAGACACATAAACATATAAGATCATTCCATGTAACTTAGAGTGCACTGAAAAAAACATATTAGGGAACTTCATGGGGACTGCACCTAATGGGCGGGACACACCACCATCCTCTCTCATAATCCTTTCAATATAATAGATCAATATTCCCTATTTTTTCATAGTGGATTTAGTTTCCCCATCATCCCATAGTGGGTCGAGTTTTCCCATATTCCCATAGCGGATCAGGTTTCCCCATCCTCCCATAGTGGATCGAGTTTCCCCATTTTCTATAGTGAATCAAGACTGTCTACTTGATTCCCATCACAATATCATGAGATATAAATTTTTACCTAATGCATTGGAGGGAGATATAGGCCCCAACCATCTCATAATGAAATCATACATACACATGTCATAAGATCATACACAGTCATATTATAACCCATGAAATGAAATTGTGTCATAAACATGTAATCATATCTTAACCTATGAAAAAATTTACAAATTTCAAAATCATTTCATCAAAGGATAATCTGTGAAAAGAAGTGGGTTTCATAAGCATATAACCTATTAAAGAAAAATAGGTTTCACAAACACCATTCCATCAAAACATAAACCATTCATAAAAATAATATGTATGAAACCTTGGATATTTTTATAAAGGCATGAGTAACACCAACAGATGTTATCCTATATTGAAAATAGTTTTGAAAGATCCTTTAAAAACATTTCTTGAGGAATATATCCTTTTTTCTTTGAAAAATGATTTTTTAAAACATAAAACATTTTTCATTTAAAATAGCATTGAAAACTCATAAATAAATATTTAAAAGACAAAAATCATTTTTAAAGTCATTTTTCTTTTAAAATTATCTTAAAATATATTTTTAAAACATTTTTTAAAACATGGTTTTTTGATTAAAAAATATTTCGGACTAAAAAGAGAAATGAGGCCATATTTTCTTATAAACATTTTCTAAATTATAATAAGTTCAAAAAAGTGTGAAAATGGTAATAATACATTAATACATCATTAATATATATATTATAATAAAATAAACAACTATTCTTGAGAGAAGGATCAAATAATTTATCAATGTAAGCATAATAATAGACAATCTCAGTAAATGATGAGACTGTTTCAATAAACTATTACCACTTGGTAACTTTAAATAATACTACCCATTTAAGAAAATAAAATTAAATGAATATTAAAATATCATTAAAATAAATATATCCATGATATAACATGTCAAATGGAAGTATATTCACCTTGTAAAATAATATCGGTGCATAATAAAACACGTGTCTCGAAGAAGGAAAATTGAGACAAAACTACCTTACTAATTTGGTAACTTTGGAACCATAAAATCATATGAAATTGAGATAATAAAATGGATATATAAATAAAAATAAATTTAATTATATTAATAATAGTATACATTCATGGGAAGTATATACACCACAAAAAATAAATTAGTGGTGAATAAGGCATAATCCTCACAAAAATAAAAGTGAGATAATAAAATCCTTACCTTAAGTCTTGAATCTCTTCAAACTTGTTCAAAAGTAATATATAATAAATATAATTTTATTCTAAATAAAAAACATAACCAAATTCTTATATATAATTCCATATATGATTTTATTATAACTTTATATAACCTATTTATTAACAAATCCAAGTTAACGTTATATTTTGGATAATAATTGCTTTATTTTTATCTTATTTTTGATTTGTTATATTTTTGGTCTTGATACTTATATCATGATATAAAAAATGTAAAACAAGATATAAATATATTAAATTTTTATTATATAAGTACTAATTTTAATCTATAAAATAAAAAATATTAAACGAAATACACCATTCACGGAGATGGTAGGCCGTACGTATGCATGAACGATGTTTCCGTTTTATTATCATATTTCAAAGAAAGAAAGAAATTAAATAAAATATATGTATATATGTTTATATAATATCATTAAATTATAATTATTATTTCATATATATCATATAACTCTACTTAACCCATCCTTAATTCATTCTATTTAAGTGTGAACGAATCACATCACTTTGAGGAGGCGGTAGTCCACACTTCCACAAAAAAAGTTATCGTATTTAAAAAAAATGGAAAGTATGGAGGTATGTTTTATATAATTATTATATAATAATAAATAAATCATAAATATCATAAATATCATAAAAAATATAGTTTCTATTATAATTCTAAACCATGATAGGTTGTAAAGGAAAACTGAACAACATTGTTACGTGAGCCGGTAGTTCTCCGTAGACGAGAACGGTGAGTTTGTTACCCATTATATGAAATTTTGGGTAATTTTAGGCATAAAACTAATAATTAAAAAATATTATAATATTTATGATACTTATGTTATTATATAATCATGTAATAATAAGAATTGTGGCGGTGGATATTGAAAATAAAACAAAGGATCTTGAGGAAGGATGTTACCAAATCTTTGGGTAACTCCTTTTGGTTTGCACTAAGGAGATTCATTGGATTTATTTATGCCAAAAGGTTGGACTCTAGGATAGAGTTTTAGATTTTTGAAGATTATTTTAGTATATTTTGTGTTATCTAAAGGTCCTAAGAGGTGTGAATAAGTGGGAGGGGTGCGTGCCTTTTTATAGTGGAGGAGGAGTTACATTCTTTTAAATTTTTGGAAAGGGGATTCCACCCACTTTTTCCAATGTAAAGTGGTTATAATAATGTTAAAATCACAAAAACAGTAATTATAGGGTCAAAATATTAATATACAATGGATTTTGGAAAATTTTATAGTTTTTTGGGCCTTAATTTTAAAGTTTAGTCATTTGTTAATATAATTTTTATCTTAATCACTATAATTAATTTTAATTAATTTCCCTAATATTTTTGGTAAAAAACTATGTTTAACTTATTAGATATTATAAATTAAAATATTTCCAAATATGGAATCCATTTTGCCAAATTATAACCACATAAGTGGTATAAATGAATTTAAAATTAGTCCCACATACATGTTATGATAGCGGGTTTTTTAGGAAAAATATTTAAAATTTTGGGATGGATCTATATCCAATTTCAATGTGAAATTTGTTTAAATGGTATAAATTGGGTAAATTTATTTATAATATAACTAATTAAACATTAAAAAAAAATTAAAATACAATTTAACTATATAAATAATTTTTATGAAGAAGCAGTTTTGAATTAAAATTTTGTATTTTTTCACTATTCATCTAAAAAATATGTTTTTTAAAAAATATCAATATTTTTCCATAATATAATTTTAAAAATTTTAATTCAAAAATTTTGTATATTTTATCTAATTAAATTACAAAAATCTTTAGAAATTATTTTATTTATTATTCGCACTAGGA
The DNA here is from genome assembly GCA_963277665.1 of Viscum album. Lineage (NCBI taxonomy): Eukaryota > Viridiplantae > Streptophyta > Magnoliopsida > Santalales > Viscaceae > Viscum > Viscum album. Next base: position 195,031,800 of record OY728126.1, read on the forward strand.
CATAAAAAGCAGTTCATTTGAGAAAATAATATTTTCAAGCATATAAGACTTTACCAATATTACATAATTTGTTATCAATATGTTTTTTATATATAAAATTATAAATAATATTTTAAAATTAGTTATTACTATTCATATTAATATGTTTAACGTCTAGGTTATAACTATCTTGTTTAAATAATTATAACAATACAATGATATTTCGTAAAAACATAGTGTTGTGTGTAATGCATTCCAAGTAGGTGTTGTGTGTAGTGAAAGATTATAATGGCGTAGATTATATTGAGTGTTTTTATTAGTGTAGTTTGCAACAGATAACATTAACGAAAATTAATTTATTCTAAAAAAGGTATATTAAAACTCAGGGTGTTACATATTTTCTACCAAGATGATACACCTAGAAACGAATAAAATATGAGCACCATAATCCCTCATGTTTTTTGTATCCCCTTATGATGCCTAACTAGTAGATGGATGATATATCCATGTAATTTATCATTATATTTCCTAATACACCTAGGGAAATAATTCCATTCTGGTCATAATTGATTCTTGTAATAAATATTCTTATTTTATTCTAATTAGGGATTCCATAAAATTAGAAAATAATGGGATTCTATATGAATAAGATATTATGAGGAATGATGTATTATCTATTGGATAAATAGTGAGGGAAATAATGACTAGGGGTGAATAGTTTTTTGAAAATTTAAATATAAAATAATCATAGTTTATAAAATAAATATTTATAGTGACTGTAGTGTTCTTTAAATGATGCACAACAAAAATAAAAATGATAAAACACCAATATTTATATTGGTTCGGATCACAAAGATCCTAGTACACTCCTCAATATTCTATACTCCTTAAGAATATTTTTACCCACTAAAAACCTCACTTTTAAAGGTATGATAACCTTGTTATATACACTGCCTTTTACAAGAACCTAGAGGCACATCCCAATTTTTTATAAGAGGCTCAACCTAGTCTATTTACCTGAATTTTGATTGGGATTCATAACCAAGAATTCCTTTTTAGTGGTTTAATAACAAGACAATGCAATACTTTATTTTTATTGGTAAAATGATAAACTAGAATCAGTGAAATAAAAACATAAGAATAAAGATTACAAGAATAAAAAAAATAAAGTGAAACTAGCATATGATAAAAAAAGAAGATGATATTGAATATTGATGATTTTTGTTCACTTGAATGGAACAATGTTTAATGATGAAGTTATTTTGTGATCACAACCTTAGTACATAAGTCATATAAGTTCCTTGAATGAAATGAGTGAATAGAAAAATATGTTGAAGTTGTATCACAAAATACTCTTTTGAATGACCTTCACTAGAATTTGTTTTATGCTTTGAATATGACTCTCAGATCATTAAGATAAATATATTTTAGTAGTGTGTATATGTCCAATAATTACAACACACTTGTTAGAGTATAATTATAACATAATTTTAACCTTAACAAGTAAAATTCACACTGAACAACATAGAACAATCACAATTTTTATTTCTTTATTAAATATTAAGATAAACCAATTAATATAGTGAGTATAAAAAGTAATTCACAATTATTGTTTATAAAATAGTTAAAAAATTGTATAAACTTCATGTTTATTGAGATAGTAAAATCTATTGTAGAATGATGCATCATGAGAGTATATACACTACATGTATACACATACATAAAATAATTCTTACAATTATTTTTTATACAAGTTACACTTATATTTCAAAAAAATAAAACAAAACATTTAAAAAAAAGTTATTTTAATAATAAAATTTAAAATAAAAGAATAAAAATCTTAGAAATATTTTTTGAACTAAAGGTGGATTAAAAAACCTGGTGGTTGATTGATTTACCATTGGTACAGATCAAATATTGAAATAGAGAGTGGTAGATTGGGTTTTCTAACGGTGGATAATTGATCTACCATTACTGATAAATATCTACCCTTTTGAAATAGAGAAGATCTACTATTCTACTGAGAAGCATGAAATAAAAATATACAATGAATAAAATATTACTAAAAATCCACTGTGTAACCAAAATCTTCTAGATAAGAAAGATGAAGATGCTACCATTAGTGAAATAATCTATCATTGATGATGATCTACCAATGATAGTGATCTATCAGTTGGTTTCCAATAGTGAATTAATATACCATTGGTGTCCAATGGTTTGTTAACCTACTAGTGAATCATATATCCACCATTATGCAATTGGTTAAAAATATAATAAATAAATAAAAGAACAACTCAAAATGTACAAGTAATCTTCAATAACAATCAAGAATGAAATAAATCCCCTGGGGATTGAAGAAGTTTCTTTCAATACATGATACAACAGGTAAAGAAAGAACTACTAGTGGAAATAATATAGCACATCAGTAATTCATGGAGAAACAACATTGAATAAGGAGAAAATGTTGGTGAATCTATTGGATAAGATACATCTACCAGTGGAAAAATGATCTACTGGTGGATGTGATCTACTGGTAGAAAAAATGATCTACTGGTGGATGTGTTCTATCTGTGGAATTAATATACTGTTTATGTGATCTACCAGTGGAAATGATCTACTGGTGGATGTGATCTACCATCCAATGAAAATGGTCAACCATTGTAAAGATATACCGATGTACCATGATCCATTAGTGAGAAATAGTGCCTCTATCGTGTTGTAAAAAGATAAACCAGCGTTGCATGGAGATTCCACTGTGATAGGGAGAACTATTTTCACATAAACTTATGACCGAATATGTGAACTACTGGTGGAAATATATCTATCGATGGTGCATGATCTACCATAGTAAGATTTCATATACGAAGAAATTACTATTGAAGTTCATGCCAAAGAAACCAAACTGCAAGAAAGAGCTCAGGGAGGAGTGACTTTGAAGAACCAGTGATATGGTTGAAAACCAAAAAATCTAGGATTTGGGAGGTACTGAAGGTTGAAGATGATAGAAAATTGAAAAATATATGGGTGGGTGAAACGAATGAGGAGTGGGAGTTCAAAATCATGAATGGATAGTGTAGATCATATATGATCTAATGGTTGAGCTCATGTTTAAGTTTTTTCATTCAGACTAATTGTATAGTTAGATCACTATCCCACATTGGTTCTATAATGAATATAAGTAGATGTATAACATCAATCCACACTTATCCATCATCGATCTATGAGTGGGGTTTATCACCCACACCCCATCACTCACAAACAATGGGCTATAGCCTAGCCTCCTTACCAATAAATGGCCCAATTGTTTACTTAATCCCAACAAAAATTAAACCAATAGTAAGTAAATAAGATATAAAAAACATTAAAACATTAATTTTTTAAACATTTTTATAAATTCTAACCGAATAAAAGTTTAAAATGCATTTATTGTTAACAAAAAACAATAAATGTAAAACTAAAATGAATATATTTTATATACAACATGAATTTAATAAAATGTGAAGAGATAATAATTTATCAAAAAAAAATTAAAATGATTAATGTATTAATATAATTTTCAAATAAATAAATCTCCCTCATTTTGTAAATTAAAAAATAGACCAGTCATTAAATTTTTAACAAAAATATCCCCTTTTTAAAATTTATGAAAAATTATATTAGAATTTATTCTCCAAGAGCACTTATACCATTAGGAATACTAGTAAACCGATGAAACATCTGGTCTAAAAATTATTCATATCCCATCTTGGAGTCCTGGTATTTTTCATAGAGCATTACTAGCTTGGTTCTCTTGAGGATTTCTATTCCATAATGAGTCACTTGAAATGTCTTTAATATATCGTGTTCTGTCTTACAAGCTAAAACATGGATATAGACTCTTCTAAATATAGAACCGTACAAAATATTTTTAACTTTATAATTCAAAATATATTTTACCATGTCATTACCTAAAAGTATCTTCAGATTAGATTCATGTTTCATATTTGACTTATCCATGATTGTCTAGTGATCCGAACATAAGTTCTTCAAGTAGGATTCCATCCTATCTTGCTATAATCCATAGTCACTTCCATCAAATAATGGTGATTTTTGTTGAATCCATCCATCATTCGCATTTACACCTATCATATTAAGAGAAAAAAATTTCTTTTATTCCTCAAAATATTAATCCTAGGATGTCATTATAGGATAGAGTTAAAAAATAAATATAAATAATCAGAGAGGATAATTCTTCTTTAAGGAAGGTCCTACACTCTAATACCAATGTTAAAGACCCTAACCCCATTAGCCTAGAGTTTATGTCTTACTTTATTACATTGGTAATAAATATAATTGACTATATCCCAGTAGACCATATAGTTTAATAAATTTGAAAAACTAGATAAAAACATAAGTGTAACATTATAACTTGAAATGGAATACAACAGAGTAACTCAATTAGAATTAACCCCATTCTACTAGATTATCCCTGCATGTCAATCATAATATACATATGGTAATCCTGGGTAAAAATAAGACATGAGAAATGTGTGAGATCAAATTACCAATAATGGTAAGCGTACATCAGAAGATATCATAAAAAAAATAAAAAAAATAAGGCATGGTGAATGACTAAAACACGTTCCATTAAAACATAATATTTATCATAATATGGTAGGAATAAATTCTGATCAAATAATTCTATATAAATAATCACATGAGAATAAAATTTTACCATGAATATTATACTAATTGAATAATCACATGGATTATGAATAACCAATCTCATAATGGTGTAATTAAAAATGCAGGACATCATAAACATACCATCAAGGATTCATCTAAGACACCATATATAATCGGTTAATACATCTTCCAATACCCAAACTAGTTGGTCTCATGAGACCTACTGATGCACTGAGGAGATATAGCAGGCCTCACCCATCACTTAATAAGTCCAATGTATTCCTCATAATAAAGGGGTGAAACATAATAAATATATACATTCATATTGAAACTAGTATATTAAATGTTAATAACTTTCCCCAAAATAATAACATAATCATAAACCATATAGTGTAATATGATGAATAATATAAAAATAACACATCCACAATCAAAGTGATCATAAAAAATTCAATAAAATATGGTATATGGTATAATAATAGATCAAAAAAAATTAATAATAATATCCAAAAGGAGTTTACATAGATATAAATACCCTAATAAAATCATTGAGAAATTCTTGAGAGAAATACCACTTTGAAATCATTAATTTAAAAAGATGTGTAGTTAAAAAAGAAAAATTTATCTTTGAAAATAACCTTGTAAACTTGTAAAGAATTATTCAAGATAATAAGGCATCATGAAAATGGGAAAATCAACTCATAACAAATAATTTCAAAAAATTATTCCTTTTAAATTTTGAAAAAGAAATATTTAAATGATTCTTTTTAAAATAAAGTTTGAGATTTAACCAAATGAATCGATTATGTCTATCAACTATAAATCAACATAAAAAGGTATGAATACAACATAAGATAATAAAAAGTCATTTCACACATAATAAAAACATGACATAATCAATGGAGTATAATTTTAACCCAAAGAATTAAAATTAGGTTAAGAATTCCCTTTCCACTTTATAAACAGTAGAACTGTATGCCCTATAAAATTAATGATCATCAAATAAAACAATAAATTATATGAATATAAATAAATTAATGATATTATATGTTAAAGGGATGTACGTAAACCACATATGTTATCCCTCCTTTTTATTATACAAACTTTTCATTACATTTTGGAAAATAGAGGATTTTTTATGGTTTAGTTTTTTGGAAACAAGGTACAAAATATATCAAAACATAAACAATTATTATAAAAAAATTAAAATAATTATTAATTGGTTTATCCTAATTAATTTTACCACATCACATGACCTGGTTAAATACATCAAAGTAAAGAGTGATCATAAGGCCCAATAAGGGCAAGTAAGGGGAATAAATTACATGTGATATTGAGGAATATCAAAAAGAACATGAGGAATATAATTATGGTGTGAGAAATAGAACATTAAGAATATAATAATAAAAATATAATGAATCAAAACATGTAAATGCGGATAAAACATTTAATTTATACAATCATAAGAATATCACCAAGTTTAGTCACCATGGTGTCATAAAAATTACCCAGGTTATTCACCATGGTATCGTATAACATGTCATATATAGAGATCAAATTCTTTACCCAATGAATTGAAGTGTTATTAGTGCACACCCTTCACACGTATTAATTTTCATTTTATCCACATATATAATAATAAATCATTTCATAAATAACCCATGGATAATAAAATAAAATGGGTTCATATCAAAATCATGGCATTTTAAAAGTGCTTAAAAACATGATCATTATGTCATTTCATCCCATATAAAAGGAATGGGGGGTTTAATGTATGTTAATACCATAATAAAATAAATTATTTTTTTTCATATTGGTGAATAACCCTATAAAATAAATAGGTTTTTGTATTCACAAAAATAATTTAGAAGATAATTTATTGAGGAGAAGAGAGAAATTTTGAGAAGTAAATTCGGCAACGTAACGGGTATACAACATGGTTTTAGAAAATCATAGAAAGAGAGGAGATAATGGTATCCTATTGATAAAAAATGGCTTTATAGTAATTTATTGAATAAAAAGGAAATAACAAAGAGTTTTGATAACATTTATAAGATATATACAAAAGTGGTTATTGAAATAAAGAGAAAAGAATGATAATTCTCTTATATTGAAAAGTAACTCCTAAAACTTGAGGATTGGGACATTGGGGGATTGAGGAAACCTTAATATGACTACTTGGGAGGTAAATAAATCAGATATTTTTGGAGTATTAATATTTAGTGAATGGTAATGGATAAATGGGTGGGTATTTATAGTAAATGTGGAGTATTTGTTTATTAATTTCCAAATATAGTCCTTGGAAACATAGGTTGTGGAAATTGAAAAACCATGCATGGGATTTACCATGGTATATTACCATGGTATTGGAAAATTGGAACATTTTTTATTTTATTTTAATCCAAAATAGTTTACCCTTAATTTATATTACTTATTTTTGAATGGAAAAGTAAAGTTTATTCAAAATAACAATTTTATAGTTAAAGTTTCTATTTTACAATTTTTAAAGTAAATGATAGATTTTGAAATTGATTTAAATATACTGAAAAACATGATATTAATAATATTAAATATTTAAGTTTTTCTTATTATGGTTAATTAGTTATTAAATCATTATGACATAATTATGAAGTCATTAAAATACAAAAAAACGCAAACTATATTTTTACTATTCATGAAAAAATAAAGTATTATAGAAAATTATCATAAATTCAAAATAACCAAATTTGGACATTATAATTTAAAAAATGAAATTTATTTTAACATAATAACTCTATAAATATTATAATTTTAACGTTTAATTATAAAATACTTATTTATTAAAAATAATAGCAGATTGAAAATGCATTGTAAAATTTCAGACACTTGGAAAAAAATATTTTATCATTTATTTTTAAATAAAAGTGTTTATATAAAAATATTTAATTAAAATAATTATTATTCATGACATATTAGTTTATTATATATATTTATATTCTTTTTATAAAGTAAAATTTATGTTTGAAATATGAATTTATCAAATTCCATCTCAATTTTATTACGAAAAACTATTCTTAAGACAGAATTGATTGAATAAAAATGTTATTTAGATAAAGGAATTACACACTAAGGTCGGGTCATGTAACCCCTTATTAAACCAACATACACCCTAATAATAAGGAGTGTGATGGTGGTAGTTTTTCGGGGTGCCTTGGCTAACATCGATTGATTTATAATCACCGCTAACTTGAACTTATCCCGTAAGTGATTTCGATCAAGATTCACTTGTTGAAGCTCAGATTGGGATTGTTCAAGGGTGAACCTTAGTGATGAATCCTCTCTCCCAAGCTCTAAAAAATGGGCTTCAAAAGGCATGAATATACTGGTTGAGGCCATCAAATCTTATTTATGTATCGATTATAATTTGTAAAATTTTACTTATAGACACTAATTATAACATTAAAATTATTATCAAGAATAAAATTCCCAATGGTTATATTGATAAGGGGTCATAATTGACCAACAATAATATAATAGTCAAATCCAATGGGTCACATTTCTATTTATATTTTTTTTCATTATTAAATAGATGTGGGTTTATTGTGTATAATATAATATAACACATATTTTATAAGTAAAAAAATATTATTCAAAATGTTAGGGTCGTTACATTCTTCCCCTCTTAAGAAAATTCTTACCCTAAATTTAAAATCATTCTCTCTATTGAGTAGAGATGTGGGTACTTTTTCCTCATTTTCTCTTATGGTTCCCATGTTTCCTCTTTATATTTATGGTTCTTCCATAAAACTTGGATGAGGTGGGTAGTCTTGTTGCGTAGAACCTTGTCTCTATGGTCCAAGATCTCTAAAAGATGCTCCTCATAAGAGAGGTCATGTTCCAGTTGTACCACCTCTTGATTAATTACATATGAAGGGTATGGTATGTACTTACTTAGGATAGATACATGGAATAAATCATGAACTTTAGCTATATTTGGTTAAAGTGAAAGTTGATAGGCCACTACTCATATGCGATCAAGAATTTCATAGTGGACAATGTACCTAGGGATAATTTTCTCTTTATTCACAAAACATACAACTCTATTCCATAGTGATATTAAAAGGAACACTTTGTCTCCAACACCAAACTCCAAGACCATTCGGTGGTCATCAACATAGATCTTCTGTCGACACTGAGAAACCTTAATGTGTTTTTAGGTGACCTGAAAATTTTCTATCATCTCTTGTACAAGATCAGGCCCAAACAGATTTCTTTCACAAACTTCATCCCAAAAAGTAGTAGTTCTAAATCGATTCCCATATAAAACTTCATATGGCACAATTTGAATAATAAAATGGATGATTTTTTTGTATGATAACTGAACTAATGAGAAATTAAAATTCCATCCACGATTAAATTCAACTAAGCATGTTCTCAACATGTCCTCAAGTGTTTGAGTAATCCTTTCAAATTGGCTATGAGATGGGGGTGATAGGCTGTACTGAAATTCAATTCGGTAATTAGATATTGTTAAAGACATCTCCAGAATTTTGATTTTAACCTTGGATCACAATCATAAATGATAGAAAGTAGAACTCTATACAACCTCAACACTTTCTTTACATAAATATTTCCACATTGTTTAAGGGATAAATCTTCCTAAATAGCAATGAAATAGGAATTCTTAGTGAGACGATCCACTATAACCCATATCACATTGTTTCATTTAGATTTTCTTGGGATACTAGTGAAATATTATATATTCATATTGTCCCACTTCCATTTTGGTATGTTTAGTTGTTGTAATACCCCTTTAGAAAGTTGTCTCTTTGCATTCACTTGTTGACACACCAATAAATATTTAGTGTATTCAGTAATATTCATTTTCATGTTATCTCACCAATAATGATCATGAAGGTACCTATAAATTTTCATGCTTCTAGGATATATTTATAAAGTATAGATATGAGCTTCATCCATCAAATCCTTCTTTTATTCTGGAATATATAGAAGACATTGCCTTATATGAAATTTTATTAGACCTTCTTGATCAATATTGAACTTATAAAACTTCCCATTCTTCACAACCTCTATATTCTTTCTTAAAAAAGGATATTATATTTGAGATTTATTTATCCTATCTAGTAACTATGGTTGAGAAATCATTTGGTATAGGGTTGATAATTTCACCTCCCATACGATTCCCATGTCTAGTTTTACTAGGTCCTTGGTCAAATGATCTCTTTGAATCCTCATCATTGCAAGTAAAACAGGGACTTTCCTACTTAATGCATTAGTTACTTTGTTTTCTCTTCTGGGATGATAATGAATTGAATAATTATAGTCTTTAAAAAGTTCCAACTATATCCTTTGTCTCAGGTTAAATTCCTTTTGTGTGAAAATAAGCTTCATAATTTTGTGTTTTGTATATATATCACATTTCTCCCCATAAGGATAGTGGATCCATATCTTCAGAGAAACAATAACTACAGCTAAATCCAGGTCATGTATTGGAAAATTATTCTTACGAGGCATTAACTGTAGATATTCATAAAAAATAACCATGTAATTTTTAGTGAGGAAACACTTAATCCCTTTCATTTATGCATAAATTAAAAAAATAATACTTCTCTGATAGAGGGTAGAGTTAACATAGGTGTAATAACCAATCTCTTCTTTAGTTATTGGAAAATTTATTCATACTCTTTTTTCCAGATGATCTTAGTCCCTATTCAAGTTAACTTAGTTAGTGGATTAAAAAGTAATGAATTTTTTTCACAAACCATCTATAATATCCTACTAAACCAAGGAAACTACGAATATCAATTACAATTATCGGATAAGGCCTCTCCTCCACAACCTTTGTCTTGGTAGGGTCAAATGAGATTCCTTTATTAGTTAAAATGTTTTCCAGGAAAGCAACTTGTTGTAAACAAAATTAACATTTTATGAACATTCAAAATAACCTCTCATTCCTTATAATTTTCAATATAATCCTTATATGATCCTCATTCTCCTGACTAATTTTAGAATATATCATTATATCATGAATAAAAACTACCAAAAAGTTATCATGGAATTACTTAAAGACTCTATTCATAAAATCCATAATTATAAAAGGTTTATTAGTCAAGATGAAGGGAATAAAAATAAACTTATAATTCCCATATCTTGATCAGAAAGAAGTCTTTATAATATCTTCTTTCTTCACCCTTAATTGATGATAACCAGATCGAAGTTCAATATTGAAGAAGAATTGATCCTCATGAAGCTGGTCAAATAAATCATCAATCCTTAGGAGATGGTACTTTTTCTTCACTATGATAATGTTATGTTCTCTATAATCAATACATATATTTTTTGATCTATCTTTATTCATCACAAAGAGAAACAATTCTACCCAAGGAGACACACTTGGTCGAATAAACCCCTTCTCCAAATGATATTGGAGATTTTTCTATAATTCCTTCATCTCCACATTTTCTAATCTATATGGGGTCTTTGATATCGGCTTGGATCCATGTTTGAGTTAAATGGAGAACTCTACCTCTCTTTGTAGGGGAGGTCTAGGTAACTCTTTAATAAATACATCAATGTATTCCTACACTATAGTGACATTTTCTATTTATATACTTTCATTTTGATTCTTCATCTTCTCCGATCATATCCATAAATAAGGCTATAAGAGGTTCTTTTAGACAAAGATCAGGTCAAGATATATCTCCCTTGAAAAAAATATAGGTTTTCCATTAATGTCTACAAAAATTTCCTTACTTATGTACTTGATATTAGTATTATACTTTGAGATCTAGTCCATCCCTAGTATAGTGTCGAATTCCAGTATGGGAATGAATATAATATTTGTGATGAGATTGTGATCTACAAAGAGAATTCTAGAGTTTCTATACATTGTTGATTATTGGATACTCCCTCTAAGATTCTTGATAGATAAATCTACCTAACCAGAAATTGATTCCATATTCTTTGAAAACATAGAGGAAATAAAGGAATGCATAAAAGAAGAATCAAACAAATTACTTGATAGATTTGATATAACCATTAGAGTACCTACAAAAAAATCATTTAGAGCCTATACTTAATCCATTGTGATAGAAAATTATCGAACTTTATCCCTTTTCTAAATCTGAGTTTGATGGTGATTCCCTTCCATTACCTTCTACTTTGAACAATAATTAGAAAATTAACCAAGATGTCCACACATATAGAATTGGAGTTTATAATGGTATTTCATCATCTTCCCTTTTTCATTAGTGTTAAAAAGTTGAGGCTTTACCAAACTATGATGGTTCTAAGCTACAAGGACATCTCTTCCAAACTTTTGACATTTCCCACTCCATAGCAAGTAGTTCCCCAAATACTTCTTCCCACATTTTTGCATGTGGTAAGTTTCACTTTCTTTCCTCCTCTTTCTTGATCAAAGTTACTCCCTATGCTTGGATCCATTGATCTCTTATTTTCATTCGATCTATGGAACTAGTTCATCTCTCTAAACTCCAATTCAAACTTCATAGAACTTCTCAATATATCCTCATAGATATCATAGTCTTGGTTTGAAATATTCTTCTAAATATATGGTCTTATTCCACCAAATAATCTATCAAAATTTTCATTATTATCTATAAAAATATATAGGTGTAATAAGAATGTATTGTAAAGATCATCTCAAAGATTCACACATATTTTTTTCTTTCTACTTCATATCTATGAAGTCCTTCTCCATTTTCATTCTCATTGAATGTGGGAAATATTTATTGAAGAAGGATCCCCTGGACTCTTCTTAATCCACAACATCAATCTTCGTTCTTAGATTTGTGTTTTTAATCAGTGTCCACCACTATGTAGCTTCTCCCTCTAAAAGGTGAAAATCTAGGGTGACTTTATCATATTTTGAACAATGGAGTACTGAAAAGATATTTTCTATAGAGCTTATCCATTGTTCAGTGATCAGTGGGTCAGTAGATCCACTAAAATAATTTAGTGACCCAAACTTTTTAATAATTTTTTTTCTTAATTTTGTGTGTTATTTTATTATATACTCAACAGAACTATTTCATTTGATGAAATGAGTATAATTAAAATGAGACCATTGGGTTTCGACTGTTATATAACTGTAGGAAACTTAATATTGCGATTATTGTCTATAAATAAAAGTGATATTAATATAGATAGAAGATTTGATGGCCTCATCCAGTAGTCTCATGCCGATCAAAGCCCATATGAAGGAACTTGGTAAGGAGGTAGCACCACTGGGCTTTGCTCTGGACCAAACCCAAGCCAAACTTCATCGTGTGAAACTGGAATGCAATTTCCTTCAGGATATGTTCAAGCTGATAGAAATCACTACTCGGGCAATGTTGGCTGAGCCGCCCCAAGATTCTATCACCTTAGCACACTTTACACTTAGTTCCTATGCTGGTGTTATAAGGGGCTATGTAACAAGACTGTAACTGCCTTGTGTAATCCTTTGATATAAATAAAATTGTGATTTCTTCTTATGGTGAAGTTTGTGAATTTTCAAGTGTCCGGATAAATATAGGATGTATATTATTGATGAATTTTGGAAAAAGGATATTTTAAAATATTTATGTAAACCTTAAATAATTAAAAATGTGTAATTATTTAAAAATAATGATCTTCTACAATTGTGTTCCGTAATAAATTTAGAGTCTAATAATATCAACTTAATTTTTGGTGAATAGTAAATTATGAATAGTGATTTTAAGCTTATGATTAGTAATGTGACCAAATGGATTAAGTAACCTCACTTAAGAAAGTATTAATATAATTTGGGCACCTTGATTAAGTTATGTTATTAAATAAAATAGGTAAATAAATGTTTCAGAAATTATTGGTTAAGTATTAGTCTTTTTGGGTGAAAAGTGTTTTTTATATAAAAATTAAATTAAAAATATTTAAAAATTATTTTCATAAAATGGAGTTCATTTTTGAAATCAGAGCATCAATATTTGGTTAAGGTGAATTTTTTGGGATTTTTCTGAATTAGTTGATTTTTTTGTGAATAGTGTTTTATTTAAAAATTAAATTAATAATATTTAGAAAATAATTTTCATAAAACAGAGTTCACTTTTGAATTCAGAGCATTGATATTCGGTTAAGGTGAATTTTGGAAATTTTTCTGAAACAGTTGAATTTTCAGTGAATAATGTTTTTATTTAAAAATTAAATTAAAAATATTTAGAAAATTATTTTCATAAAATGGAGTTCATTTTTGAATTCAGATAATCGATATTTGGTTAAGGTGAATTTTGGGGATTTTTCTGAAACAATTGAATTTTCGGTGTATAGTCAAAAAATACAGTTTTGAGTTTCTGGTGTTTAATGACATCATTAAGGATTTAATAATTATGAAATCATTCTGGTAGACTTATGAATAGTAAGATAAGGTATGAGGTGTCCCAGGTAGACAATACCATGGGAAAATACCTTGGGCAAGCCCACGGTTTTTACAATACCACCGATGAGGTGTCCCTTGGCAATTAATGCTTTGTTCCCTCACTTATCCTTTAAATACCAAGCCATTCCCACATTCATTTCATTTCCAAATCCTCCCCAACAAACTTCTGGTCTATTTACCTCCCAAGGAGTCCTCCCAAGGTTCCCTCAAGCCTCCCAAGGTCCCGTCCTTCATGCTTTCGAAGTTACTCTTCAAGGTAAGGGAATCTTTCACCCTCCTCTTTTAAGCCATGACTTCTTTTATGTTGTGTATTCTAGTTTCCAAATATTTTTGTTGAGGGTGTATTCATATATGTTCTAATTAATGTCCATTTTATGTCTAATTGTTTATAGACCCTTTCTTCTCTCATCAATTTGTTTCCTGAATTTTTATGTGACGCCGATAGGCTGCCAATTTTTTTGTAAAAGGAATCGCATCTTCTATTTTCTTTCATGTTTCCTTTTCAGGTGGTATGTCATTCAAATTTCCATAACATGTTCTTATCTATAGGTTATTCTGTATTTATACTATATTATAATTTATTCATGAGTGGGTTACTCTTGTACCCTATCTTTTCAATGTTTTCTAAAACCATGTTATATAGCCGTTATGCTATAGAAATTTCGCCTCAAAATTTCTATCTCTTTCTCCCCAGAAATTCTTTTGTTTTATTTATATGAATACACAAACCTATTTATTTTCTTTGGGTGTTCATAAATAAATAAAAATGATGTATTTGATTCTATAATTTGTGTACATATAACCCTCACTCCCTTTTCATGGGTTATAAATGACATAATGATCTTATTTTCTTAGAACTTTTAAAACGTCATGATCTTGAAATGAAACCCATTTCTTTTTTTTCTCCATGGGTTATTTATGAAATGTTTGATTATGATCTATGTGGATCACATTAAAGTAAAGAAATATTAAGGGTTCACCCTGATAGTGCTTCAATGCATTGGGTAAAGAATTAATCTCTAGAGATGACATGTTTCACGATACCTTAGTGAATAACCTTGGTAATTTATATGACACATTGGGGATGGACCATGGTGATATGTTAATGAATGTCTAAATGAAATGTTTTAGCCACATATTCATGTTATGTTCCAAGTTATTTTCAGTTTGATATGCCTATAATTCCATTTCTCATGTATTTATGTTTTTATTCAAGTTCTTATTGATATCACAAGTAAACTGATTCCCTTGTTTAACCCTTACTGGGCCTTCTGCTCACCCTTTCCTTTGATGTATGTCTCCAGGATATGAGATACAGAAATTTTACATAGGATGAACCTATGATAAAGACATACAAGTGGTTTAGAATAATGTTTTATGGGTTTTTCATGTATTTTGTTCCTGATTTCCAAGACACTAGACTTTAAAGATCCTCGGTTTGTAAAATGTAATGAAAAGTTATGTAATAAAAAGGTGGGATGCCATAGTTGGTATCAAAGGATAGTTTAGTTATTTATGGAAATTAGGATATTTAAACTTTAGGAAGAACCCTATAGAAAAGTTTAAATATAGGAAAACTTCCTGGTATTTTGGTGAGTATTGAGTAAGTGGGTTATCAAATAAATACATCCCTGTCTGGATACGAGCAGGTAGAGGTGGCTCTGGCACATATGTACATAGGGGTAAAACCTGAAACCACCTCTTTGATCTAGACTTGAACAGGAACTGGTACACGACAATGGGCCTTACTGCACTCTTGGTTACGACACTCCTGGGGGATATATTTGGTTAATCACATGCTTTTTATGAATCACTATGAAGGAATTATAGAGAAATATAATGGTTTAAACATGATGTTTTAAGACATAAAATCTTTTATTGTTAAAAGATTTATAAATGAAATAAGTTTCTAATTAAGGATTTATTCTTTTTGAAAATGGCAGGAAATAGGAGGAACCATGAAAATGGTGACTGTAATGGACTATGCGCTGACAGCCCTCCTATGGAAGCCGGAATGGAAGCATTCATGCGAATGATGAACCAACTGACTCAAGTTATGAGAAATAACTTGAATCAAGCTGAGAGACTGATCTCACTGCGAAGGGAAAAATATTCTGTTGAGTCCTTTATGCACCAACGACCACAAAACTTCAGTGGATCAACTGACCCATTGATTGTTGAACAGTGGATCAGCTCTATAGAGAAGATCTTTTCTGTGCTACGTTGTTCAGAGAAAGAGAAGGTCACCCTGATTGTCTATAGCTTAGAGGGGGAAGCTGATCAGTGGTGGGGACTGATCAAAAACATGAGGCAAATAGTGGAAGTTGAAGCTATGGAGTGGGAAAAGTTCAGAGGGATCTTTTTCAGTAAGTATTTCCCTCATTCCATGAGAACAAGAATGGAGAAGGAGTTTCTAGCCAACTGAGACTATGATAGCTACGAGGAGATCGTGCAGAGTGTGATGAAAGTCGAGCTAGAGTTTGGTGAGACGCAGTGGTATCATAAATCAAATGACAAGAAGAGATTGTTAGAGCCAAGATTAGGGAGGATCTTCGATCAAGGAATAGGAGGCAATCAAGTAAAACTTCCCATGTGTTATAAATGTGGGAAGAAGCAATCAGGGAACTACCTGCTCGAGAGTGGTAAGTTCTACAAGTGTGGTAGAGATGGACACATTGCGAGGAATTTTCATAGTGAGGTGAAAAATCAGTTTCCAAATAGTAACGACAAGGGGAAGATGGTGCAAGCCCTACCTGATGTCCAATGCTTCAAGTGTGGACAACGTGGGCACTTTTCCAATCACTGTCCAAATCTGAGGGTAGTGGAGGGGAACCACCATCAGCCTCAGCAAAGGCCAAGGGATCAAGTCCGTGCTTTTTCTCCCATGACAGCTGAAGTTGAAGCTTCAAATGATGTGGTAGAATGTACTCTTGTATTCCTCTCAAAGCTAGCAGATAATTTGTTTGATTCTAGTTCTATGCATTCCTTTATTTCTTCAAAGTTTGTGAAGAATTTAGAATCAAATCCCGATTTTCTAAAAGTAGAGTTATCAGTCAAGACTCCTGGTGGGACTATCCAAGCATCATCAGTGTTTAGAAACTCTAGTATTTACTTTAGTGATGGCAATATTATTGAAAATATATTAGTCATTCCCATGATGGAATTTCACATTATACTAGGGATGGACTGGATCTCAAAGAATAATGCAAGGATCAATTGTAGAAGCAGGGAAATATCAATAGTCTTGAATAGAAAACCTACTATTATATTCCAAGTAGAGATATATCAACCTGATATTTGTCTAAAATAATCCCCAATATCATTCTTTATGTGGTTGATCAGTGAAGAAGAAGAATGAGATGAGAGTTTAAGGATAGAAAGTGTCTCCATCGTCTAGGAATACGTTGATGTATTTCCTAAGGAGTTGCCTAGACCTCCCCCTGAAAGATAGGTAGATTTCTCTATTAAGCTCATACCTGGATCTCATCCGATATCAAAGACCCCCTATAGGATGTAAAATGTGGAGCTAGAGGAATTAAAGAAAGAAATCCAAGTTCTTTTGGAGAAGGAGTTTATCCGACCAAGTGTGTCTCCTCGGGGAGCACCAGTTCTCTTTGTGAAGAAGAAGGATGGATCGATGCAGCTATGCATTGATTTTAGAGAACTGAATGGGATCACAGTGAAGAAAAAATACCCTCTTCCAAGAATTGATGACTTATTTAACCAACTTAATGGGGCTCAATTATTCTCTAAGATTGATCTTTGATCTGGTTACCATCAATTGAGGTTGAAGAATGAAGATATTCAAAAAACTGCATTCCGATCAAGTTATGGGAATTATGAGTTTGTTGTTATGCCCTTTAGACTGACTAATGCACCTGCTATTTTTATGGATTTGATGAATAGAGTCTTTAAGGACTACCTTGATAAATTTTTGGTAGTTTTTATTGATGATATTATGATATATTGCAAAAGTCATGAGGAGCATGAGGACCATCTAAGGGATATTTTTCCAAATATAAGGAAGGAGAGGATTTTTGGGAAGTTCAGTAAATGTGAATTCTGGTTACAACAAGTTACTTTCTTGGGGCACATTGTTACCAATGAAGGAATCATAGTTGACCCTATAAAGACAAAAGTTGTAGAGGAGTGGCCTCATCCTACAACAATAACTGAGATTAAAAGTTTCCTTGGATTAGCTGGATATTATAGGAGGTTTGTGAAGAACTTTTCATAACTTTATAATGCATGAACCAAGTTAACTTGAAAAGGGGCCAAGTTCATCTGGACAAAGGAGTGTGAGGAATGATTCCATGAGCTGAAGAAGAGATTGGTTACTGCACCTGTGTTAACTTTTCCCTCAAGTAGAGAAGGATTCGTTATTTTTAGAGATGCATCTCTAAAAGGGATTGGGTGCGTCCTCGTGAAAAATGACAAATTCATTGCTTATGCATCTCGAAAGTTGAAGACTCATGAGCAGAACTATCACACACATGATTTGGAGCTAGCTGCGGTCTTTTTTGATCTAAAGATATGAAGACACTATCTCTATGGAGAGAAATGTGATATATACATAGACCATCAAAGTTTGAAGTATATTTTAACAAAAAAGGAATTGAAAATGAGACAAAGGAGATTGTTAGAACTTCTTAAAGACTACGATTTTTCAATTCATTATCACCCCAAAAGAGCAATCAAAGTTGTTGATGCATTAAGTAGGAAATACCCATTTGTTCTTTCCATGATGAGGATTCAAAGAGATCCTTTAATCAATGACCTATTAAAGCTGTAAATGGGAATTATAAGGGAAGGGACATCATCAACCCTAACCCAAATGATTTCTCAACCGTCATTACTAGAGAAGATCAAGAATGCTCAGAAAGAAGATCCTTTGTTACAAAAGAAGTTTGAGGCTATAAAGGATGAGAAGTTTTCTGAGTTCAATATTGATCAAAAAGGTGTACTAAAATTTCATACAAGACTATGTGTTCCATAAATTTCATAAATAAAGGAGATGATGGATGAAGCTCATAGATATACTTTCTCTATACATCCTGGAAGCACAAAAATGTATAGGGATCTTTGTGATCATTATTGGTGGGATAAGATGAAAAGGGAGATTGCTGACTACACTTCATAGTGCCTCGTATGTCAGCAAGTGTAGGCAAAGCGACAACATACTAAAGGGGTATTGCAACCACTACCCATAGAAACATAGAAGTGAGACAATATCACTATGGAATTCATCATTGGTCTCCCGATAACTTCTAAAGGAAAAATGCGATATGGGTTATTGTGAACCTTCTCACCAAGACTGCCCATTTTATCTCTATCCGAGAAGATTTATCTATTGATCAAATTTCCAGGATTTATGTGAAGGAAGTGGTAAGGTTGCATGGAGTTCCAATTTCTATCGTATCTGATTGTGATCCAAGGTTCAAATCAAAATTATGGAGAAGTCTTCAACATGCTTTGGGAACTGAATTAAATTTCAGTACGGCCTATCACCCCAAACTGATGGACAATCTGAAAGGACTATTCAAACACTCGAGGACATGCTAAGAACATGCTCAATGGAATTGAAAGGTGGATGGGATCAACATCTCTCTTTATTTGAGTTCTCTTACAATAATAGCTTCCACTAGAGCATTCAAATGGAACCCTATGACTCCCTATATGGGAAGCGATTTAGAAGTCATACTTGTTGGGATGAAGATGGTGAGAGAAAGCTTCTTGGGCCTGATCTTGTGCAAGAGATGACAGAAAAAGTCCATGCCATCCAAAAACACATAAAGGATGCTCAAAGTCGGTAAAAGACCTATGCTGACAATCATCGAAGGGACTTGGAGTTTGATGTTGGCTACAATGTCTTTCTTTTAATATCACTTTGGAAGAGAGTCACGAGGTTTGGGAAGAAAGGGAAGCTCAAGCCTGGGTATATTGGCCCCTATGAAATCCTTGATCGCATAGGAGCAATGGCCTATCGGCTTGCACTCCCTCCAAATCTTGCACAAGTTCATGATGTCTTCCACATATCCCTCTTGAGGAAGTACATTCCTGACCCTTCACATGTACTAAACCCAGAGGTGGTACAACTGGAACATGACCTCTCTTATGAGAAGCAGCCAGTGGAGATCTTGGATCGTAGAGATAAGGTTCTATGCAACAAGACTACCCACCTTGTTAAGGTGTTGTAGAGGAACCACAAATATAAAGAAGCCACGTGGGAACCAGAGGAGTCTATGAGGAAGAAGTAATAACAACTTTTATCTTCTGAGGGTACGAGTTAAAATTTTTGGGGATGAAATTTCTTAAAGGGGGAAGAATGTAACGACCTGAACTTTTAAAATATTTTTGTTTCCTAATTTTGTGTGTTATTTTATTTTATACTCAACAGAACTATTTCATTTGATGAAATGAGTATAATTAAAATGAGACTGTTGGGTTTCGACTATTATATGACCGTTGGAAACTAAATGTTGCGATTATTGTCTATAAATACAAGTGATCTTAATACAGAAAGAAGATTTGATGGACTCATCTAGTAGTCTCGGGCCGATCAAAGCCCATCTGACAGAACTTGGTAAGGAGGTAGCACCACTAGGCTTTTCTCTTGACCAAACCCAAGCTGAACTTCATCGTGTGAAGCTGGAACGGAATCTCCTTCGGTAGAAGTTCAAGATGATAGAAATAACCACTCGAGAAATGTTGGCTGAACCGCCCCAAGATTCTGTCACCTTAGCACACCTTACACTTAGGTCCTATGCTGGTGTTATAAGGTGATATGTAACGAGACCAAACTTGTCTTGTGTATTCCTTTGATATAAATAAAATTGTGATTTCTTCTTATGGAGAAGTTTTTGAATTTTCAAGTGTTCGGATAAATATAGGATATATATTATTAATGAATTTTGGAAAAATGATATTTTAAAATATTTATGTAAACATTAAATAATTAAAAATTTGTAATGATTTTCAAAAAATGGTCTTCTACAGTTGAGTTACGTAATAAATTTAGAGTCTAATAAGATCAACTTAATTTTTGGTGAATAATAAATTATGAATAGTGATTTTATGCTTATGATTAGTAATGTGACCAAATGGATTAAGTAACCTTAATTAATAAAGTATTAATATAATTTAGGCACCTTGATTAAGTAATGTGATTCAATAAAATAGGTAAATAACTATTTTAGAAATTATTGGTTAAGTATTATTTATTTCAGGTGAATAGTGTTTTTTATTTAAAAATTAAATTAAAATATTTAGAAAATTATTTTCATAAAATGGAGTTCGTTTTTGAAATCAGAGCATCGATATTTGGTTAAGGTGAATTTTTGGGATTTTTATGAAACAGTTAAAATTTTTTTGAATAGTGTTTTTATTTAAAAATTTAATTTAAAAAATTTAAAAAATTATTTTCATAAAATTGAGTTCACTTTTGAATTAAGAGCATCGATATTAGGTTAAAGTGATTTTTGGGGATTTTTCTAAAACAGTTAAATTTTCAGTGAATAGTGTTTTTATTTAAAAATTAAATTAAAAATATTTAGAAAATTATTCTCATAAAATGGAGTTCATTTTTGAATTCAGAGCATCGATATTTGGTTAAGGTGAATTTTTGGTATTTTTCCGAAACAATTGATTTTTTTGGTGAATAGTAAAAAAATATAGTTTTGAGTTTTGGGTGTTTAATGACATCATTAAGGATGTAATAATTATGAAATCATTCTGGTCTACTTATGAATAGTAAGATAAGGTATGAGGTGTCCCATGTGACCAATACCATGGGTAAATACCATTGGAAAACCTATGGTTTTGGCAGTACCACTGATGAGGTGTCCCTTGGCAATTAAAGCTTTGTTCCCTCACTTCTCTTATAAATACCAAGCCATTCCATCATTCATTTCATTTCCAAATCCTCCCAAATGAAATTTTGGTCTCTTTATCTCCCAAATAGTCCTCCCAAGGTTCCCTCAAGCCTCCCAAGGTCCCAACCTTCATGCTTTAAAAGTTACTCTTCAAGGTAAGGGAATCTTTCACCCTCCTCTTTCAAGCCATGACTTTATTTATGTTGTGTCTTCTAGTTTCCATATCTTTTTGTTGAGGGTATGTTCATATATGTTCAAATTAATTTCCATTTCATGTCTAATTGTTGATAGAACCTTTCCGCTCTCATCAATTTCTTTCCTGAATTTTCATGTGACGCCGTTAGGTTGCCGAATTTTTCGTAAAAAGAATCACATCTTCTCTTTTCTTTCATGTTTCCTTTTCATGTGGTATGTCATTCAAATGTCCATACATGTTATTATCTTAAGGTTATTCTATATTTATACTGTATTATAAGTTATTTATGAGTGGGTTACTCTTTTACCCTCTCTTTTCAATGTTTTCTAAAACCATGTTATATAGCCGTTAGGCTGCAGAAATTTCACCTCAAAATTTCTATTTCTTTCTCCCCATAAATTATCTTGTTTTATTTATGTGAATTCCCAGAATTATTTCGTTTCTTTGTGTAAAACCCCAAGATTTTATGAGAAGTATTATTTTCAATTTATTTGATGTCTTGTGTCATCTAATACCCCAAGATTATCTTGCGCTATACGCAACATCGTATTAGCTTGCAGTATATGCAACACTAATCTTGGATCGTGTTAAACACAATTTCAAGTTTGTTTGATAGTAGTTATTCTATGCAACATTGAGTGTATATATATATATATATTCAATGTATTAATGAAATTTGGTTGGATTTTGTTATAGGCAAAAATAAAGGAGTCGTTCCCTACACGCAACCCTAACTTGGCTTGCATTACACACAATCACGACCTTCCTCGATAGCGTGTGTTGTACGCAATACTAGGTTTCACTAAACGACGATATATTGTTATAATATTATTATGAACTAGCCGTTATGAATAGTATTAACTAAACTTTGAATTTTATAACATTATTATTCATCTTACACATTTTCTAGAACATGGTATAATAACAAAATAAAATTTTCAGGTAAAATAAGTATTTTTCAAAAAATGTAGTTTTGCCGCCTTTTGATGGAGCACCCACTTTAAATCTAATATTTAAATGTTTATAAGTTCAATTTTAAAAAATAAAATTCTTCTTTGGAATCAAGATATTAAAATTTACTTTGGATAAATTTTTCAGATTATTCGGATAACTTTCATATTTTAAGGAATAGTAAAAACACGCTATATTTTAATTAAAAACAACTTTTTTCATCGTAATAATTCATATGGTTAAATTATAATATTTAATGGTTTTAAAGTATAAATAGAATATATTTTTACCATTTAATATAATGTATGTCATTATCATTTATTTTACATTGAATTCATAGGTAAAATCATTTCAATCTTTCGCAATGTTTTGCCTTTTAAAACTTGTTTTCTTAATAGGTGGATTAATTTTAAATTAATTACTAAAAATTATGTGTTTTGAATTTTGAAAAATGGATTCCATATTTGGAATCATTAGGTCCAAATTATGTTAATAGGATACTTTTTATTTTTGGGCACTATGAATAGTAACTATGATAATTTTTATTTACTTCAGTTAAAGATAAATCGGGTAATTAAGGGTAAACATAAGATTATAAAATTACTCTAACACATGCCAAAATTATATTGGATTACTAAAAGTCGACCCATATCACCTAATGGTCGGATTAGATTCATTTTATGGACTTTTGACCATGATAATAATTTAATTATTATTAAAACCAAAGAAAGTGACAACATGTCACTCTCTTAAATCTTATAAGTATAACAATTTTAATTTAGTGATAAACATCATGAATCTTCGAACATGAATAGTATCCAGAAGGATAACAAAATTATCTACATCATGAGAATTTATTTAGAATTTTTAGGGATTAAATAATTGTCATTAATGGTGACACAATAGTGATGCAGAAATTTTTTATTTAGTGAAATATCAATAATATAGTTTTTATTAAAATAACAATACCTATCAAAAGGATCAGAAATTTGACCAAAAATTATTGGTCGATTACATATATACCCTAATCATCCAATGGTATATTTTTGGACCATTTGGATCCTTATAAAACTGATAATGACATTTATATTATTTTATTTTAAATGATGTCAAAGATTTCAACTTCATAATTAAATAAATATAACAATTTAAATGTTGTGATTTTAAGATGATAAATTCAAGTAAGAATATTATTATGAAATTTATTATATTTATATTCATTATAGGATTTTATTTTAAATTTTTATGAAACAAATAAGTATATTAAATAATTATATAAAAATGCCGTAGTAATTATTTTATTAAGAGATATACCAAATAAAAGGTTTTAAAAATATTAAAATAAATATTATAAGAACTATTTAATGTGTTACACTAATTTTATAGATAAATATGATATTTTATGAATATATTAAATCTTTTAGTTCGAACATATCTTCTGTGAGTATTTTATTTAAATTCAAATAAATGAATAGTGTCAAAATTGACACTATTGTTATTTTATAACAATAACATAATATAAAATTGTTTAAAAATTACAAAAATATTTAAAAATTATAAATTAAAATTTATATTGACCAAAATGTCATAAAGTATCAAATTATAGAAAATTAACAACACATAAGTAATTATTTATAACAATTTAAAATTTATAATCTTATTTCCACAAATAAAATTAAATAGATTAAATAAGGATAAATCAAGTTGATAATGTTTAAAATAAATTCAAAACATGTCTAAAATTTATTGGTTGATGCGATTAAAACCCTATATCATCTAATATTTGGATTTGATTCATTTTGGAAGTTTATATGTGGGGTTTGAATTTATTATAAATTAATATTTCTTATAATTCCAAAGGTACCCCTCTCTTCCCTTATAAAAAGGGCACCCCTTCCCTCTTCTCTTCACACCATTTTGAGCCTTGAAGCTCGGCCAAACCCTATTCATTTCTCTTCTCAACCTCCTTAGAAACATACTAGAGGTCCTGGTCTTCTTCAAAGACCAATTTTAGTGCCCTAAGAGGAGGTTTCAAAGAGGCGTGTCGAAGAAGAGGTAATATCTGTTACCGATTCTTTCAAATTTATTTCTTCTTCTACTTATTATTATTTATTTGTTTCATTATGAATTAATAACATCGGTATCACTCATATACTGATATGTTATTATTAATATGAAACAAACCTATTTCACATTCTATCCATTCTAAGGAAAACGAAATCACCGCGCGTGCGTACGTACAGAATACCGTCTCCACGCCGTGGTGTAATCTATTTTTCCACCACCACTTTACATGGATGGGTATAATGGTGTAAAGAATAACGACATATGATTATTATAACATCATATTGATTCTAAGATATTATATCATTCACTCAAATTCTATTCAATAAATATGGGAACAATATCATTGCTCGTGCGTACATACGGATTACCGTCTCCACTACGCGATGAGATTCATTTTCCATGTTAACAATTAAAAAATGATTATAAAGTATATATAATAATTAATCATAAAATATATTACATAATAATTCTACTGGATTTATGTGTCTATATATATATATGTCATCTACTTAATTCCATTCAATTCAATAAGGAAACGAAAACAACGTTCATGCGTACGTACGACCTACCGTCTCCATGAATGGTGTATTTCTTTCCATTTATCGATCTATTATAAATATGTATATTCTGAATATATATTATATATATATATATATTATGTTTTATATTCTGGAATTAAGTAATCATGATCTAAGTAATCATATTAAAAATTACAAGTCAAAACACGGACGATAAATGAAACGATTTTACCCAAAATGCTACTTTAACATGAATTTACAAAAGAACGGGTAATATAAAGTCATAAGTGAACCATATATGATATCATAACAATAAAGATGATTCGGTAATAATTAAATGACATTATTTAAATCATTATATAGGAGGTTCAGATATGTACGAAGCATATCAGACCTAAGGTAAGGGATAACTTTTCAATCTCGTTTTTATCTGAAATTGTTTATTCATAAGTATTTACTAGGGTTATATTTATCATCCATGTCCCTGTTTTCTAAAAATGGTTTCATGTATTTTTAAAGACATTTTTACCCATTTTATAATTTTACTACATGGTATGTAAGGAATCTTTCTTTTGTTTTCCATACGAGGTACTTTTTGGCTTTTCTGACAAAATTACGAGGAGAATGTCTTTTTTAACTTATACAGAATGAACAGATTTTTACGGTTTTATAACGCCTTATTTTCATGAAGCTTACTCTACAAGATTTCATGATTATTTTCAACAAAATCTTTTGCTTTAAAATTTGAATTCCATTTTCTGAAAAGAAAATAATTTTGAAAAAGAAAGGATATTTTCCTCAAGAATTCATTTCAAGTGTTTTGTCAAAACTATTTTCCATCTAAGATGAAATTATTTAGTATGATTATAATGTCTCTATTATTTAAATGGTTTGATTATTCTTATGATTAAATGATATCCATTTTTTTTATATGGATTATGTTATGATGGGATGATGTTTATGAAACCCATTTTATTCTTTGGGTTATGATGAATGATTTATGTTTATGTTGTGGCACAAGTAAGAATGATTTCATTATGAGATGGGTGGGACCTATATCTCCCTCCAATTCATTGGGTAAAGATTTATATCTCATGAGATAGACATGGCTGGAATGGTTAGTTAATTCAATTCTGTGATACATGTGTGGAATGAGGAGTGAACTCGATTCAGAAAGGGACTTTGTCCACTAAGATGGTCTTGGAAGCAATGCATTGGCTACTATGGAAATAATATCATGTTATTAATGGTTTTCCACAATTACATGTTTTATTCCCATGTTATTTTATTATGATTAATGTTTCTTTATGATCTATTCCTTACTTAATGCCATGTTTTATGTCATTGCTCAAGATTTCGATGTTTAAACGTTATGTTTATGTTTTTATGTTCAAATGTATATGGTTTGTTTTATTTTCTCCATTCATACCCTTACTGAGAATTTGAGCTCACCCTTTATATGTTTTATTTTCCCCAGGATATAAATAAAGGTTTTAGGTAAGGAAAAAAATGGGAAGATCGTTATGGGAGATGTTGAAGATCTTTCACAAAGATTAGAAGATTATGTTCCAAGTTTTCAAAGACACTAAACTATTACAGTCCTTGTGTGTCTATTTTTGTTATGTATTAAGTATTCCACAAAAGTAATTTAATTTCCATGTATGTCAGGTTTTGGGTATCTACAGTTGGTATCAGAGTCAAAGGAGGTAGGAATGAGTCCAATCCTTAGGAACTCTCACATGTGAGCTTTGGACGAAGCATGGCTCTCCGTCCAAGGGCTTCATGAGGAAATGACTGCCACTAGGGATGGTGGTGTGTCCTGCCCAGGGGGTGTAGCCACCCATGGAGTGCCTTGATAGGTATCCATTGTATTCCACTGGAAGTAATTCTAGACCTCTACAGTTTGTATCAGAGGAAAGGTTTAGTCAACCTTTGGAAACTAGGTTGCGAGAAATTTAGTGAGATCCCTTGAGATATTTCAAAGGTATGTCTAGGGATGTCTCTAAGTTTAAGTATAAGTATAGGTTATAGTCCTAGAATTATGATAATGATATTAGAATTAAACATACGTTGTTAGATATTGAAGGTACTCCCCTTTGATTATGATTTTTGACTCTCACAATATTATTTTTGGGTTTTAAGAAATGGCAGGAGATAGGAGGATTCATGTTAATGGAGAATATGATGGACAATGGAGAGATATTCATCATGAGAAACCAAATGAAACGGGATTTGGATGTCTAAATATCATTATTATTCCTAATAAGCAATATCATAATATGATCAATAATCTCAACTTTGGTAAGTTTCCTGACTCAGCTAATAAGCGAAAGATAGAGTTTCATGATGATCATAGAGGAAAGAAAGTTCAATTTCCCTCATGTAAATCATGTGGGAAGAGGTATCAAGGAGAATGTTTCAAAGGAACTGGAAGATGCTTTGGGTGTGGAAAAGAAGGACACAAAGCCAGTAAGTGTAAAGGAAAAGGTTCAGTTAACACCATGGAGAAGGATAATGGTATTGCTACGACATAAAAAATGATTAAATTTTTTAAATCTAGAATGTATGGGAATTATGCAAACCAATGACCTAAGGGAAAGTCTCATGAAGAGAATCAGCATGGTCGTATGGGTATTATTTATGTTGATGATGATGAAGAGACTACAAATGATATGTGAGATGAAATAATTGTTTAAGCTCGATCAATGGTTTAAGAAGGTAGTGGAATGATTTATGTTTATCAAGAGTTATGTTGTATAGGTAATGGTACTATGGAATAAAGACACATATAAGGATTGTTACACTATTGCCTTTGATTGAGTTTTGAAAGTATATGATGAATGGTACAAGTAACCATGAAAGGTTATTCAAATATTTTTGGAAGGTAGATGATATGTGCATAATGAAAGTATATAGAGATAATGAGTTGTTTGATAGTATTAATGAGCTCATGACTGGTATAAGGACAAAGTGATATCATGGATTGGGTATATAGAAATTTTGGGATTTTGGTATGTGGAAAGTGTTAAATTTTGACAGCATTCATGTTTTCACTAAGGGTCAATGGATATTTATTTCTCAAGAGAATACATGATTAAGGTATTCACATGTTTGGAATGTGACCAACAAGTTTTATCTTATGATATATGTGGGATAAATGATGGTATTCACATGCTCGGAAGATGAAATTTCTAGTAATTGTTTTCTTTATACTATGAGCTTGGACAGAAGTATTTTGGATAAGCCTAAATATGGGAATGAATTATGTTGGAAATAATTTAGTATTGTTTAAGGCTAGAATTTTTTTTTGATATTATTTATGGGATGTTATAATAATGTAGTTTTAGAAAAAGGAAAACCTACAGGACGGGCGACAACCAGTCACGTCAGACAAGGTTGTGGGAATCGAACCCAGAACCGAAGTACGACAGACCTTTATCGCATACCACTGGCCTATAGGAAGTCCCTGGTTAGTATAAATTTGTTTTAATTTATTAAGTGGTATGAGATATGAAGTATAATTCCATTTTAGGAACCATATAAGATTAATCGACTTATATATATTAAATAACTTTTACGAACCTTTTGTTTGAGACAGATGGAATGACCCATCATTCTATCACATGATCTGCTAACACTTCACGAATAACAAATTCAACTTTATTTCTTTAAGAGAGGAAGTGGAAATTGTTCAAGGCACGAACAACAGTGAGATTGAACCAAAATCATTTAAGTATTTCTTTTAATTCATCAAATTTTGGGAAATGATCTTCAAAACCAAAAATGTTGTCCTAGTTCCCTCGTATCCGATGAATCATATGGTACCTTAGATCATCACAAATTTATGGCTTTGTGATTGTTGGATTTTTCATAGCCATGTTCTCTACCACTCTCCATCAGAACATGATGGTTAGATTTCTATTCCATATCCATATTTTCACCTATGTTCTCCTACTTGGAAACCCAGTGATGAGTTAATTTGGGTAACCGTTATGTTTCATACATCACTTTTTAAAATTAAGTTTTAGTATTCCTTTTTATGATGTGAGTTTCTATTAAAGAAACTTTCAAGTAGTAAACCATTTATAACCCCGACAAATTTCGAGGGTGAAATTCATTTTAAGGGGGGAGAATATAACACCCCGAGATTTTATGAGAAGTATTATTTTTAATTTATTTGATGTCTTGTGTTGTATGATACCCCAAGATTATCTTGCGCTATACACAACACCGTATTATCTTGCAGTATATGCAACACTAATCTTGGATCGTGTTACACACAATTTCAAGTTTGTTTGATAGTAGTTATTCTACGCAACATTGAGTATATATATATATATATTAAATGTATTAATGAAATATGGTTGGATTTTTTTATACACAATAACAAAGGATTTGTGCACTACACGCAACCCTAACTTGGCTTTCATTACACGCAATCGCGACCTTCCTCGATAGCATGTGTTGTACGCAATAACGGGTTTCACTAAACAACGATATATTATTATAATATTATTATGAACTAGCCGTTATGACTAGTATTAACTAAATTTTGAATTTTATACCATTATTATTCAGCATACACATTTTCTAGAACATTGTATAAGAACAAAATAATTTTTTCAGGTAAATTAAGTATTTTTCAAAAAATGCAATTTTGCCGCCTTTTGATGGAACACCCACTTTAAATATAGTTTTTGACATTTTTATAAGTTAAATTTGACAAAATAATATTATTCTTTGGAATAGGGATATTAAAATTTACTTTGGATAAATTTTTCAGATTATTCTGACAACTTTCATATTTTAATGAATAGTAAAAACACGCTATATTTTAATTAAAAACAAATTTTTTCATCGTAATAATTTATATTGTTAAATTATAATATTTAATGATTTTAAAGTGTAAATAGAATATATTTTTAGCATTTAATATAATGTATGCAATTAGAATTTATTTTACATTGAATTCATAGATAAAATCATTTCAATCGTTCGCAATGTTTTAACTTTTAAAACTCGTTTTCTTAATAGCGGGATTAATTTTAAATTAATTACTACAAATTCTGTGTTTTGAATTTTAAAAAATTTATTCCATATTTGGAATCAGTAGGTCCAAATTATGTTAATAGGTTACTTTTTATTTTTGGGCACTATGAATAGTAACTACGGTAATTTTTATTTACTTCAATTAAAGATAAATCAGGTAATTAAGGGTAAACCTAAGATTATAAAATTACCCTAACACATGCCAAAATTATATTTGATGACTAAAAGTAGACCCATATTACCTAAGTGTCGGATTATATTCAGTTTATGGACTTTTTAACATGAAAATAATTTAATTATTATTAAAACCAAAGAAAGTGACAATATGTCACTCTCTTAAATCTTATAAGTATAATAATTTTAATTTTGTGATAAAATTCATTAAACTTCGAACATTAATGGTCTACAGAAAGATAACAAAATTATCTACATCATGAGAATTTATTTAAAATTTTTAGGGATTAAATAATTGTCATTAATGGTGACACAATAGTGATGCAGAAATTTTTTATTTAGTGAAAAATCAGTAATATAGTTTTTATTAAAATAACAATACCTATCAAAAGGACCAGAAACCTGACCAAAAATTGTTGGTAGATTATATCTATACCCTATGCATCCAAGGGTATATTTTTGGACCATTTGGAGCCTTATAAAACCGATTATGACATTTATATTATTTTATTTTAAATGATGTCAAAGATGTCACCTTCATAATTAAATAAATATGACAATTTAAATGTTGTGATTTTAAGATGATAAATTCAAGTAAGAATATTATTATGAAATTTATTATATTTATATTCATCATAGAATTTTATTTTAAATTTTTATGAAGAAAATAAGTATATTAAATAATTATACAAAAATGCTGTAGTAATTATTTTTTTAAGAGATATACCAAATAAAAGGTTTTTAAAAATATTAAAATAAATATTATATGAACTATTTAATGTTTTACACTAATTTTCTAGATAAATATGACATGTTATTAATCTATTAAAACTTTTATTTCGAACATATCTTTTGTGAGTATTTTATTTTAATTCAAATAAATGAATAGTGTCAAAATTGACACTATTGTTATTTTAT
This sequence comes from Viscum album, assembly GCA_963277665.1. Classification (NCBI taxonomy): domain Eukaryota; kingdom Viridiplantae; phylum Streptophyta; class Magnoliopsida; order Santalales; family Viscaceae; genus Viscum; species Viscum album. The sequence goes on from OY728126.1 coordinate 195,063,603, forward strand.
AACAATAACATAATATAAAATTGTTTAAAAATTAAAAAAATATTTAAAAATTATAAATTAAATAATATATGGTCCAAAATGTCATAAATTATCAAAATATGGACAATTAACAACACCTATGTAATTATTTATAACAATTTAAAATTTAGAATCTTATTACCACAAATAAAATTAAATAGATTAAATAAGGATAAATCAAGTTGATAATGTTTAATATAAATTCAAAACATGTCTAAATTTTATTGGTTGATGATATTACAACCCTATATCATCTAATATTCGTATTTGAGTCATTTGTGAAGTTTATATGTAGGGTTTTAATTTATTATAAATTAATATTTCTTATTATTCCAAAGGTGCCCCTCTCTTCCCTTATAAAAAGGGCACCCCTTCCCTCTTCTATTCACACCCTTTTGAGCCTTTAATATTGGCCAAACCCTGAAAATTTCTCTTCTCAACCTCCTCAGAAACATACTAGAGGTCATGGTCTTCTTCAAAGACCAATTTTAGTGCCCTAAGAGGAGGTTTCAAGGAGGCGTGTCGAAGAAGAGGTAATATTCGTTACCGATTCTTTCAAATTTATTTCTTCTTCTACTTATTATTCTTTAGTTTTTTAATTATGAATTAATAAGATCAGTATCACTCATATAATTATATGTTATTATAAATATGAAACAACCCTATTTCACCTTCTATCCATTCTAAGGAAAACGAAATCACCACGCGTGCGTATGTACGGAATACCGTCTCCACGCCGTGGTGTAATCTGTTTTTCCACCACCACCTTACTTGGATGGGTATAACGGTGTAAATAATAATGAAATATTATTATTATAACATCATAATGATTATATGATATTATATCATTCAATACAATTCCATTCAATAAATATGGGAACGATATCATAGCTTGTGCGTACGTACAGATTACCGTCTCGACGACGTGTTGAGATTCATTTTTCCATGTTAACAATTAAATAATGATTATAAAGTATATATAATAACTAATCATGAAATATATGACATAATAATGCTACTGGATTTATATATATATATATATATATATATGTCATCTACTTAATTCCCTTCAATTCAATAAGGAAACGAAAACATCGTTCATGCGTACGTACGACCTACCGTCTCCATGAACGGTGTATTTCTTTCCATTTATCGATCTATTATATATATGTATATTCTTAATATATATTATATATAAATGATGTTTTATATTCTGGAATTAAGTAATCATGATCTAAGTAATCATATTAAAAATTAAAAGTCAAAACATGGATGATAAATGAAACGATTTTACCCAAAACACTTCTTTAACATGAATTTACAAAATAACGGGTAATATAAAGTCATAAGTGAACCATATATGATATCATAATAATGAATATGATTCTGTAATAATTCAATGACATTATTTAAATCATTATACTGGAGGTTCGGATACGTACGAAGCATATCAGACCTAAGGTAAGGGATAACTTTTTCAATCTTGTTTTTATCCAAAATTGTTTATTTGTAAGTATTTACTGGGGTTATATTTATCATCCATGTCACTGTTTTCTAAAAATAGTTTCATGTATGTTTAAATTAAATTTTACCCATTTTTTACTTTTACTACATGGTATGTAATGAATCTTAATTTTTTTCCATACGAGTTACTTTTTGACTTTTCTGACAAAAGTACAAGGAGAATGTCTTTTTTAACTTATACGGAATGAACAGATTTATACGATTTTATAACGCCTTATTTTCATGAAGATTACTCTACAAGATTTTATGATTATTTTAAAAAAATACTTTTCTTCAAAATTTGAATGTCATTTTCTGAAAAGAAAATGATTTTGAAAAAGAAAGGATATTTTTCTCAAGAATTCATTTCAAGTGTTTTGTCAAAACTATTTTCCATCTAAGATGACATTATTTTGTATGATTATAATGTCTCTATTATTTACATGGTTTGATTATTCTTATGATGAAATGATATCCATTTGTTTTATATGGATTATTTTATGATGGGATGATGGTTATGAAACCCATTTTATTCTTTGGGTTATGATGAATGATTTATGTTTATGTTGTGGCACAAGTAAGAATGATTTCATTATGAGATGGGTGGGACCTATATCTCCCTCAAATGAATTGGGTAAATATTTATATCTCATGAGATAGACATGGCTGGAATGGTCAGTTAATCTGGTTTAGTGATACATGACTGGAACGAGGAGTGAACTCGATTCAGAAAGGGACTTTGTCCACTAAGATGGTTTTGGCAGCAATGCCTTGGCTACTATGGAAATCATATCATGTGATTAATGGTTTTATACAATTAAATGTTTTATTATCATGTTATTTTATCATTATTAATGTTTCTTTGTGATCTATGCCTTGCGTACTACCATGTTTTATGTCATTGCTCAAGATTTCGATGTTTACACATTATGTTCATGTTTTTATGTTCAAATGTATATGGTTTGTTTTATTTTCTCCATTATTACCCTTACTAAGAATTTGAGCTCACCCTTTATATGTTTTATTTTCCCCAGGATATAAAGAAAGGTTTTAGGTAAGGAAAAAAGGGAAGATCTTTATGGGATATGTTTAAGATCTTTCACAAAGATTCGAATATTATGTTCCAAGTTTCCAAAGACACTAAACTATTACAGTCATTGTGTGTCTGTTTTTGTTATGTATTAATTATTCCACAAAAGTAATGTAATGTCCATGTATGTAAATATTTGGGTATCTACACTTTGGGTGTTCATAAATATATAAATATGGTGTATTTTATTCTAGAACTGTCATTAATATAACCCTCACTCCCTTTCCATGGGTTATAAATGACATAATTATCTTATTTTTGTAGAACTTTTAAAATGTCATGATCTTGAAATGAAACCCATTTCTTTTTTTATCCATGGTTTATTTTTTAAATGTTTGATTATAATCTATGTGGATCACATTAATGTAAATAAATATTAATGGTGCACCCTGATATCTCTCCAATGCATTGGATAAAGAATTAATCTCTAGAGATGACAAGTTTCACGATACCTTGGTGAATAACCTTGGTAATTTTTATGACACCTTGTGGATAGAACTTGGCGATATGTTCATGAATGTCTAAATGAAACATTGTAGACACATATTCAAGTTATGTTCCAAGTTATTTTCATTATGATATGCCTATACTTCCATTGCTCATGTCTTTATGTTTTTATTCGAGATCTTATTGATATCACAAGTAAACTGATTCCCTTGTTTACCCCTTACTGGGCCTTATGATCACCCATTACTTTTATGTATGTCTTTAGGATATGAGATGCAGTAATTGTACATAGTATGAACCTATGATGAAGCCTTACAAGTGGTTTATAAGAATGTTTTATTTTGTTTTCATGTATTATGTTCTTGATTTCAAAGACACTAAACTTTAAAGATCCTCTGTTTGTAAAATGTAATGAAAATTTATGTAATACAAAGGCAGGATGACATAACGAAGGTGGTTGTTGATGCATAAAGGACTCAATAGAATGTTTTTCCCTTTTAGGTGATCTAGTCTCTCAGATTGATTCAAGTTATTGTTCATAATTAAAGTTAGTTGATTCATCATTCCCATGAGGTTCTCCATTCCGGATTCCATAAGAGGTTCATCGGTGCATGGTTCATTGCACTAACCATTTACATTGTTCCTCCTATTTCCCACCATTTTCTAAAAGAATAAAACCATAGTGAGAAATGTGTTTATTTTAATAATATTATAATTTATGAAGGAATTTTATGTCTTAAAATATCATTCTTAAATATTTTATTCATTAACAATAATTAAATTTCCTATTTTCTTGATTTTGATCATTCTAAATCTATTTTTGTTGACCTTCTTTAAATTTATACCAACAAGGTTTAGTTAGTTTGTAATTTTATCGATCACTACTAAATAGAAACTACTACCAGATCATCACAAAAAAATCACATTATGAACAGTTTCATCCTCAAGACTATTTTAAAGACATTGAATTAATTATTGAAAATCTAGAATGGGTTAACTATACATTGGAAATCCATGACTCATCAAATAAAGAGAAGTAAAAAAAGATAAATAACCCAAATGAGTTTAACATAAATAAAATCAATTAAAAATTAACAAAATGAATCATAAAAATAATATTTAATGAAATTATAATAAAAAATACACTAGGTCAAGTTGAAAAATATAATAGCACACACCAAACAGAGTAAAAAAATAAATTATACCCATATATGCATTGTACAATATCATGTTTCTCACTATATCCCCACTCACCCATCGATAAAAACATGATATGATTATACTAAAGGATGAATCTTGAACTTATACACATAATATGAGCTAAAAACACACACAAATATATATGCATGATGTAAGCTAATTGGTCCAGTAAGTTGTCACAAAGGAATCCATGAAATTTTATTCATGTGGAAATTCATGAACACTAAATTGAAATACAATTATAAAATAGTTTTATTTAAAACACAAGCACACAATAAATCCAATATCAAGTCTATGTCCATTTAAAAAAAACATTCTTTTTTTTCTTAAATGAAAAAAACACTTTGAATCAAATTCTATGGACTTAGCCATTTTTAGTAAAAAAACCATTTTAGAACTAACTATGAATATACAAAATGAGTACCTTTAATTTAAAATGATTTCTACAAACATATCTAAAAAAATTTAAAATGAATCAAGCCACACATGAGTGAAATTCATACCACTAGAAAGGAACCACCCATCATGAGAAAAATAAATAATGTAAATGAGATAAGTCTACCATAATAATATAATTAAGTAAAAAATAAAATCAACAATGATTAAATAATCCCTTATTCAATGCACAAGATAAATAGAATGTGTTAGGGGATCTAACCTAGATCCTGATTTTAGATGATATAGAATTTACAAAACCACTATAGGACTAATTATTAGACTATTTTTTGTCTACGAAATACAATCCACTCGCATATTCCACACCAACATCATTGAGATAATCCCCTACCATGTACAATATCATGCTAGAGGATACACTACAGGCTTCTATACCAACTAGCGTAGCATAAATATAGAAATCCCACCTAGTTATCCATGTTCCCATGACCAAAAAAGTGGCGGTGATTGAACATGAAATGGAATATTGTGGAACATTGCACAAAAAATAATTCACCCTCACCTATAACACCCTCTAATAGAGAAATACCCTTTACAACATCATATATCAATCAATTATAAATAATATATCCACCACCATTCTAAATAACAAGGGGAAAACAATGAGGTCCCCCGTGAGATCAACCATATAACCCCCAATGTTCTAAATAGTCCTTTACGATTAGACACACTATTTACATTTGAAGACACCATTTTTAAAACATGTATTTCCCTATTTAAAAACCAAACAAGGATAAAATCCTTGAATTTATATATAAAAAACATTTTAAATTCTTATATTCATTTTTAAAAGGATTTAAGAATGACTAGATATTTATTTCAAAGAGAAATTTGAGATTCATAAATGAACCGATCTATATCATCACTAGTGTAAATAGTGTTTTTAACATCAGAGAAATGACATTAGTTTTTTTAAACCGATGAAAAAAGTATGTGAGGGAGATTTTTGGTGTCAGTTTTACAAAAAACTGATGCTGAAATTTTTTTACAGATGTTTTTTGGAATCAATTTTTATACAACTAACACTAAAAACCACTGAAGAATGTATTTTTGTCATTAGTTTTGTAAAAAACCAAAATAAGAAAAATATATATTTTGCATCAGTTTTTACAAAAACCAACGTGAAATATATTTTCTCAGACTCTTTAGTATCGGTTTTGTAATAACCAATGCCAAAAATCATTAAAAATCATTCACAATCTTGAAACCCACATTTTTTTGGATCTATGAAACCATGCTGCTCACAACGAATACCTCCCGAATCATGATGACTTCGAAGGATACCCAATGATATCCAACTCCATTGTTGTTGATTTTCTTCAATTTTCATGATATATGGTCTTCATTATACATCTTCTTTGATTACTTCATCATCTCTACATTATTTTATTCTCAAAAACCTATTTATGACACAAACTATGGTTTGATTTTAGTATACTGTTCATATTTAATGTTCCTTTTTACAATAAATTTCGTATTGATCTTGCAGGTAGTGTTTATTCTTGCAAAGCATTCAAGGGATGAAGTTCAGATTAAGGATCAAGAAAAATTTGAACACCGAATTTTGTAAGTAGTTTTTTTAATTTGGAAGATAAATTATTTATACTCAAAAACCTATTTCTGGTCCAAAACATGGTTTGATTTAATTTTTTCATTCATATTTAAGGTTTGTTTTATAATAAATTTCATTGAGATCTTGTTGGAAGTGTTTATTATTACATCTCATTTAATGGACAAAGTTCAGATTAAGGATTAATAAAAAGTTGAAATCTGAATTTTGTAAGTTTTTTTTTAATTTGGAAGATAAATTATTTATCATCAAACTTTATTCTTGAGTTGTTTCAATTAATAGTTTTTATCGAGATTACATAAATAACACGGTGGTTTAATTCTATATAACAATTGAATGTCTATGTTTTTATAATAAAAAATTAGTATTGGAAATCTGTTGTATATTTGATTCTATATCTGAGAGGAAGTGGGTATCATGGGAAAGAGATACAACCTGAGATTTTATGAGACAACATGTATGATAAGGTGTTTTTTTAAAATATTGGCATGATCTAAATTTTTTAAATATAATATGTGGTATATTCATATTGGATTTATATGGGATTTATAGGTCTATATTCTTATTGTAATAGAAATATACTACAATGACCTCTATTTTAACCGCCAAATGGTATGAATGAGTATGTAACATCATATGTTTTGATAGATCTTATTATTATAGTATTATATAATCCCGATTAGTAGCTATGTGAGAGTATTAATGATTTTTTTTCAATCTATTGGAGGTGTAGTGCTGAGATGTGATAATTCCATATACATTATGACCAATGAGTTTTAGTTGTAACATCCCCCACACTTTAGTAACAACTATGAAAAATGAACTAATAAATTAATGAAATCTTCAATACATTTGACACATTCAACACCGAACTAATATAAAAAATGTGTAAAATAAACTAATAAATGTTATATGATTGAAAATAATTAAATTATAATATCAATAAAAAACATGTATATAATATGAAAATAAAAAGTTTAATATTTTTAATTGTGTTTCATACCTGATGTTTTTTATTTGATTATCAATAGTTTTTATTAAACATGTTTCTATTATAGTATATCTGTTTATATATATATATATATATATTTAAATGTTTATATGTTTTAATATATTCACCAATTATACTGAGATATCTGGTTTTTAATTGATCGTAATTGGATAAATTTATAGAGAACCACTGGTGAATATGAAAAAGGAGTTAATGAATTCTTGGAATTTGGTAAACGAAATCCTCAAAACAATGATTCGATTTTATGTCCATGTGTGAAGTGTTTGAATATGAAAAAGTTAAACTCTAGATAAATAAAGGATCATCTAATTTGTTATGGTTTTAGACTTAATTATACACGTTTGATCTGTCATGGTGAAAGAACTGTAAATTCAACAGATAATATTGATGAAAATATTCATAATGTGAAAGAGGATCATATTTAATATTTAGTTCATGATTTAGGTGTTGAAACCATTGAAAAAACAACAAGTGTTAAACGATTGTATGAAGATTTTGAGAAACAATTATTCTTAGTTTATAGTAAATATTCAGTGTTATCAACATTTTTGAGACTGGTTAACCTAAAATCAAGTAATGGTTGGAGTGATAAAAGTTTCTCTAACTTACTCACAGTTTTAAAAGAGCTACTTCTAGAAGGAAAAAAGCTTCTAGATTCCAATTATGAGGGGAAAAAAATATTATACCCAATGGGATTAGGGTATAAAAAGATACATTCTTTCCCCAACGATTGTGTGTTGTAAATGAAAGAATATGAAATTTTATCAAATTGTCATACATGTGGAACATCATGAAATAATATGGATGAAAAAGTCAATTAAGATTCATTATCAGGTACTGACATATAAACTCATGCTAAATCAAAATTTTTTTTTTCTAATAATTCCTTCATATAATTCTGATAAATTAACTCTGATTCATTTTCAGGTACAGAAAACAAAGCTCCTGCTAAAGCAATTCGGCACCTTCCAATATTTTTTCATTTTAAACATCTATTTTAAAATTCAATTGATGAAAAAAAAGTTATTATGGAATTAAGATAAACATATATCTGGTGGTAAATTACGTCACCCTACTAACTCATCACAATGGAAGAGATTTGATAATCAATTTCCTAATTTTTGAAGTGAAGTTAGAAATCTAAGAATGGGAGTTTGTATAGATGGAATGAAACCATATCAAAGCTTAAGTAGCCAATACAGTTTGTGTATTATTTTTTTGTAGTTAAAAAATTATCTCTATAGATATGTATGAAGAAAAATATGTTCTAATGAGTTTGATGATTTTTGGACCAAAACAGCTAGGAAATAATATTGATGTGTATCTTTCACCATCGATTGATGATTAGAAACTTCTATGGGAGGTAGGAGATAATGTTTTTGATACAGATAAGAAAGAGTATTTTCTTTTGCATGCTATGAAAATGTTCAGTATAAATGACTTTTCTAAATATGGAAGCTTATTTGGATACAATGTTTTGGGACATAAAGCTTGTCTTATTTGAGAAGAAGAGACTTTATATCAATTGCAGAATGGAAGAAAGATAGGGTACATAGTACATTGAATATTTTTGTGAATTGATCATCCTTATCATAGATTGAAAAAGGAATTTAACAGTTTGCAAGAATAAAATATTCTCCCACAACCATTTTTAGTAGAATAATATTACAGCATGGTGAAAAATATTGACCCATCATTTGGAAAGAAAAGTAGTTCTGGTCTTCAAAAAAATATCTTGAAGAAACAGTCTATTTTTTTGAACTAACTTATTGGATATTTTTAGAGATAAAATATAACATTGATGTTATGCATGGTGAGAAAAATATATGTGAAAATTTTATTGAAAAATTATTAGATGTAAAAGGAAAAATAAAAGATGGATTTAATTCTAGATTGTACTTAATAGCAATGGGAATATGTTTGGAGTTAGCTCCCACTAAGAAAGAAAACCAAACATATTTACCTCTGGCTTGTCACACATTAAGAAAGAGTGATAAGTTGAATTTTTGTTAGTGTATATATGGTATAAAAGTACCCAGTGGATATTCATTAAATGTGAAGAATTTCATATCAGTGAAGGATTGAAAATTGGTAGGTATTAAATCTCATGACTATCATGTATTGATGTAACAATTGCTACGAGTCATACTGTGTGGTATATTGTTGTCAACTATTTGAAAGTATATCATCAGGTTATGTAATTTTTTCAAATCCATTTGTATCAAAGTTATTGATCCAAATTTTTTAGATGAGTTAGATAATGAAGCTTCTCTTATAAATTTTCAACTAGAAATGTATTTTCCACCTACATTTTTTGATATAATGGTTCATCTAGTGCGTGAGATAAGAATACGTGGGCATATTTATTTACATTGGATGTATCATTTTGAAATTTATATGAAAATTTTAAAGGGATATGTTAAAAATACATATCGACTAAAGGCCTCTACTGTTCAAAAATATTTATCAGAAGAGGTGATTGAGTTCTATATTTAATATTTGTATGAAGTAGAGCATATTGGTCTCCCTATATGTCAAAATTTGATAGTTGATAGTGAAGGTAGAGGGATTTGAGGCTTAAAGGTAAAGTTCATTCCACATGATGAATTTATGCAGACACATTTATATATTTTGAACAAAACATATTATGTTAAATCATATATATCATCACGTATTGCTGAATTAAAGAGAAAATATCCTAAAATAAATGAAAAGTGGTTGATGGTTGAGCATAAAAAGACATTTGTTTCATGGTTTAAAGAGAAAGTGAAAACATATATATCTACATCAGAAATGTTTAAACAGTTTCCAGGGGGACCATATCTTAATGTGATAAGATGGAATGGTTTTGATTTGAATGGGCACACATTTTACACAAAAAAATCTGGATGACAAGAGTACCGTTCAAAATAGTTGTCTGATGGTTTTCACTGAAGTAGTGTATTTTTGAAGTGAAAAAGATAAAAAAACAATTTATGCTTCACTTACATATTTTGGAGTTCTTGAGGACATATGGGAAATTGATTATACCAAATTTTGAGTCATTGTGTTTAAGTGTAATTCGGTTGATAGAAATAGTGGTGCGAAACATGATGAATGTGGGTTTAAACTAATAAATTTAAAAGGATTTAATTAGAATGAGGAACCATTTATCATGGTGACACATGAAAAATAGATATTTTATTTCTTTGATCCATCAAATGAATAGTGGTCTGTCGTTTTGCAAGGGAAAAGATACCATTTGGGTGATGATAATGATGTTGATGATATTATTGATTTACATGTGTCTTATTCATCCATAACATGATTTCATGATGATTAAAATGACTATAAGGTAGAAATAGTTCATGCAGTACGTAATGATCATGATGAAAAAAAATGGAAAACACTAAATTATTCCTATAATTTTTCTGTTAATTATTTTCATTTTGTTTTTTTTGAAACATACAAATGTGTGCCTCTTCTTTTACATATTTTTTCCATTCTTGTTTCTAAATATTCATTTTTCTAATAATATGTAGGTACACAAAACTTCATTAAACTTTCTTATGTCAATGTTAGAGAAAAAGAGATAGGAGCAGTTATTGAGGTATATCTATTTTTTCATATTTTTAAATATTCAATAATAAACATATTTAAGGAAAGAAAACTTTTAATTTATAATTTTTTGTAGGACTACTTATGCATCCTTAGAAGAGGATAATTCTACCATTATTACAAAGAAATCAAGTTCTCAAGTTGGTAAACATGGTATTACATGTTTACCAAAACTATCACTTACTCGTGGAGACGAATGATTACATATTCATTTTAATGATAATAATAATTCAATTAGACCAAATGCATTTCATTTTATCAGTTATATATCAATGCAGAGCTGTTGTAGGATAAATATTTTATATCCTGATTGAAACTCCATGGAAAGGATTGTGAAACAGCATCTTAGGGAGGCTGTGATGGTAAAATATCTCAATTGATGTAGATACATGGAAGAGATATGTTGACACCCGTCAAGAATAAAAATTTCAGGTATGATATTTATTTTATATTGTAAAATTTATTATATATTTATCTTATTACTTATTATTTTATTTTTATGTAAGAGTCCTCCAGGATATTTCATCAAGAGATCCAGTTGAAAAATTTATACCCTCATACTTTATCAGATGGAGGGTATCCATATTTAGAGTAGAAAATGATTGAATTTTTTTGAAGCATTAAGAGCTCGATCTAGTAGTGGTTCATAAGAGGTTTAGTTTGGTCCTTTATCTCCTCCCATTCTCTATGAAAAATGGAAGCGAGTGAGAAAAAGGAAAAATGAAAAGTATCTTATAGAGGAAGATCAACAAGTAACTGATAAATTTATATGTTAATATTATTTATTTTTCATGATTTTTTATATTTTATAAATTATAAACACAAATATAACATTTTCGTTTTTTATTTTAGGATAAAAGGGTGTATGATTGTCTCCTATTGACCGTTCAAGGTTTCTATGCTCTTCTAATGTGTATAGCAGCACTCAAGAAGAATCCTTGACGATGATACTTTTTAATAGTAGATTGTTTTTAGTTGATTGTATTATGATTGGGGGGGGGGATTGTTTCCAGATATTAAATGAAGTTATTATTTATTGATGTTTGATTTAACAATTCGATAAAAATTGGGGTGAGTTATTTATTAGGGATTTAATCTTGTGATATCCTAGAGATTTGCTTTATATGACATTAAATTAACACCCATTTCACAAGATGTTGTTTATTAGAATTACTAAGTGTTATGGAATTAATTAAAGTATTAAACTAAACATAGGGTTATAATATCAATCAGATATTTTTGATGGTGGTGTATTTATGGTTCCAATAATCCATGTAAACCACACATTAAAAAAATCAAGTCATTAATCCATGACATGTTAAGTCCAACATACACAATGTTAATTTGAATAAAATTCATTGAGCAGATACTCTCAATCAATTATCATCCCTAAATTTTGACTCACCCAAATGGTATATTTAAACATCCATTATGTTATTTATTAATCTCGTAATATGTTTTTATGGTGATTAATTATAAATATAACAAAAATAACGGGATAAGAAAAGTGTTGTGGGTCAAACACACACACACAAACAATGAGGAGAATTAAAAAATAACTTTCGATTGAATGAGGAAGAAAAATAAGGAAAGGTATTTCAACTTGATTTCAAATATTTTAAGATAATTAATATTTAAGAATAGAGGTTGGATTATTAAAACAAAATATTAATAATAAACTTTCATTAAAATTCAAACAAAATTGAAAACACCTTACACAATTACAAGTGAAAGGAACACAAAATTAAATGAAAAAAGAGAGAAGGAAGGGTGTATAAAGTGAAAACTTTATTATGTATGGTCCTACCAAGACTATTTAAAATCATTGGTTGTTCCCATGTATGTTCATCTCTTCTAAAATTACAACTCCTTTCAAGGAGAGGAGGGGGATTATTAATAGCCCAAGGAGTTAGACTCTTTGCATTCCAAATATGTCCCTCCACTTGTCTCGCTAGTTTTTCCATTGAAACAGTATAATACCGAGATATCTTTTTCCTCAAATTTTTATATAATAATATTTTCTGTCTACTCTCAAAATTTTTAGGCATTTGGACTTATAGAGACAAAGGTATTGCGGTTTTAGTAAACAATTATAATATGTCTATTTGAATCCATAATTTTTAGAAGGTCGAAATGTGAATGGTTTTATGAATAGAAATATTACCTAAAATCCAAAAAATTTCTTCAAAAAATTTATCCACACATATCTTGGATTTCCCTCTGCAAAACCGCATCTCCAATTTATGTCTATATCAGGAGAAAAGTCAGATTTGGTTTACTAATCTCAATTTCCAGACAAAATTGTGGGCTAGAATTCAAAGCTTCATTTGGGTCCATTGTTTTTAGATTTAGGCCTTTAATTTTTTATAAATGACTCCTTTAATTGTTCCCCGAACTTTGGAGGAGAATAAATTAAATTTGACATCTGGATTGAGCCTAGTAATTCAATCTTCATGGATGATCCATTTTATTCACAGATTCATTATGCCTTCTTGTGGGGACCATATGACCCTTCAAATTGAAGAATTGGACACTAATTAATTCTAATGATATGTTGGAAATTGAGTAAGGAATCTAAAAAACAAGTAACACACAATTTTTTTGAGTAGGGATATAGTTATAATTAAAACATTAAACATAATTGAATCTGAATAAATTCAAATAGTGGTCTAAAATTATATTTAATATTTAAACATTAAATTTTCACAAAAATTATACCAATTTAATATAAAATAAGTAAAGGGAGTATATAATAAAATTTTAAAATATTAATAACATCAACTCCCCCACACTTAGTCTTGTGCATGTCCTCATGTGCAATAAATATAAAAACATAACAAAATCATTCTTACTTTCCAAAGAATATTAATTTTTTTTTCACCAATCAGGGGAGGTTTAGACCATTTAAATCATCCATATTGAATTCAACCAAAAATTTTTATAGAAATAATACAACAAAAACTATTATTTTTTCATGCTCAAATTTAGAAATGGAAAATTTAGGTACTCAAAACTCACTCCTCTAAATATGATAATATTCATTTATGGAGGTTCACTCTTTCACCTACCAAAAGTAAAAATATTAGTGTTTTAAAGAGATATCGTCTTCCATTACATATCCTAAATTTAACAAGAAAAATAGGTATTTTTAGGGGGGTTTCAGTGGATATGGGATGGTAGGAATATAGTATTCAAAGGAGTGTAAAGAGGGGTAAAACACTGACATGAAAAAACAATGCACATAATTTATGAAATAAAACATGGAAGGAAATGGAAACACATAACTAGAAAGGAACTATTGTGTGAATCAAGAAACAATAGGAATAAAATTTTAAGGTAATGAGAATATGGTATATTTAAAAAACAAAAACCTTTTCCCAACGAGACAAGAATATATATGGAAAGTGCTCATTTTTTTTGTTTTTTTTGAATTTTTTGAAATTTTAACTTGAAAAAGATCTTAAAATCATCTCCCAACCCATGTATGATCTCCTCACGAAACTAATTGTAATAGTTATAACAATATTAAATGTGGATGAAGAGTGATTTTTGGCCTTTGGCCTATCCAAGACACAAATCATTTTTTCTATTTTGTTTCTTTTTTTTCAAACTTTTTCAATTAATATTTGTTTGAACACTTTACAATATCATTTGTACAAGATTTCATAAACATATATACATTCCCAAACCTCATTTAATGATAACCTATCCCCATAGTAAAATGGATTCTTTCCCTCAAGCATATGACAACACATTGAAAAGAAAGGAAATAGTACCCAAAATAAAATCCATTCCCCCCATAGTGAAATTTTAATAAATTAGGCAATGTAAATTCATGTAGATATTATGTGGGATAAGGTATTGGGCTATTAATATGGCTATCAAAGAAAATTTTTTCATAGGCACAGATGAGATTTCAAAAGAAGGATAAAAGTAGGGTTAATGGGAGGATATTTGGCCATTGTGATTCTAATGAGGTTCAGAAAATGCCTCTATCATATTAATTCACACTAAAGTAGGAAATTCAGCTAAGGTCCAAAAACTCAAGACACACAATTGGGTGTGAAAACAAACTTGTTGAAAATAGGCCCATAGATGTCCTTGGAATGAAAGATAATGTTGTTTCTCATGGTTGGGTAAAATCATTTTACAAATAAAAAATTGAGCATTCAATTTTTTTTGGTTTTGAAACAATATTCATTATCCAAAATTATGATGAAGATACAAAATTTTTGAGATGAAACATGTCAATTGACTCCTCAAAATGGTTGTAAAAAATTTGAAAATTTAATGGTGAGTAATTATGGAAGTTTTTTTTTGATTTTTATATTTTTAAATTTTTTTAAATTTTTTATTTAAAATACCCACTCACACAAAAGATAAAGAAAAAAAGAAAAAAAGGGTTTGATGATGAAAGTGATAAAAAATGAAAAATAGAGGAAGAAGAAGAAAAAGGATGGGATAGAGAGAAAGAGTAATAAGAGAGGAAGATGGATTTAAATGAAAAGAGGTGCCCTTGGTTTGGATTTGGTGGGTTGCCATCTCCATCCAGTGGTGGGTATACTATGGATCCAATGAAAGTTGATGTTGTTCAAGGATTCTGTGTCCTCTCATGAGATTTCCATTAACTGTGAATTTCCTTTTAGAAGAGGGATTTTGTACTTACACTGCACCAAGTCGATAAAAGTTAGTAATAACAAAAGGACCTTCCGAATTATAATTAAGCTTACCTGGGTGAAGAAGAAATCGTGAATTAAAAAGCATTACATTTTCTCCTTCATGAAACACCTTTTGTAGGATGTTTTTTTCATGGAGTACCTTGGCCTTTTCTTTATAGATAATGGAATTCTCATAGGAATCTAGTCGAAGCTCCTCTAGTTCATTTAACTGCAAAAATGTATCTTCACCAGATTTTTCACAATCAAAATTACAAGTTTTCACAACCCAAAATGACTTATGTTGGATTTCAACTAGTAAGTAAAATGATTTACCAAAAACAAGCCTAAGAGGAGACATCCCAATGTGTGTTTTATAGGCCATTAGATAATCCCTAAGTGCTTCACGAAATCTCTTAGGCCTGTCTTTTCTAGTGGTCTTAACAATTCTCTCAATCACTCTTTTTTACTTCTCTATTAAAGATTTTAGCCATGATATTTGTTTGGGGGTGATATGCAGTTGAATTTTTATGTACAAAACCATTTTTTTAAAAATAGATTCTATGGTTCTATTGCAAAAATGGGTTTCTATGTCACTGATCAAGGCACAGGGAGTTCCAAATCTATTGAATATATGGGTTTTTATAAAATCACTAATAGTATGTGGATCATCCTATCTAGTGGGTTTGTCCTCTACCCACCTAGAAACATAATCTACCACAAGAAGAATGTCTTTGAATCCAGTATAATGGGGGAATGGTCCCATGAAATCGATGACCCAAACATCTAAGATCTCACAGAAGATTAAAGGCTTTTGGGGAATTTAATTTGTTTTTAAATTGTGCCAAACTTTTGGCAAGTGGGATATGATTGAAAAATCTCATGTGAGTCCTTGAAGAATTAATACCAGAAGAATCTAGAGTATAGGACATTTCGGGTGGTCCTTTGTGGTCCAAAGTGTCCACCTCCGGGAAGTGGGTGACAAAATTCTAAGATGGAAGAATGTTCATCTTCATCAACACATCTCTTAATTACCATGTCAGCCCCATTTTTCCAAAGCTTATTTTCTTCCAAAAAATATTATTTTGAATCACTTTTCAACTTCATTTTTTGTTCTTTTGAAACATTTTTAGGAAAAACACCAAAAACCAAGGAGTTTATAATTGGGTCATACCATGGTAACTTTGGAGTGATAGATGATAGGTGCTCAGTTGAAAATTCAAGATCAATTTTTTCTGAATGAGAAGAATTAGAAATTCTACTCAGGTGATCATCTACAGGGTTTTATTTTCATGTTTAATCTTTTATTTTAAGGTCAAAATCTTAGAGAATTAGGATCTATCTTATTAGACTTGGTTTGGAATCAATTTTTTTGAGTAAGAATGTTATAATAGAATAATCTGTAAAGATGCTAATTTTGGCACCTAAGAGATAGGGCTGGAATTTATCTAAGGAAAAAAACACTACTAAAAGTTTCTTTTTAGTGACAGTGTAGTGATATTGTGTTTCATACAATGTTTTTGAGGGATAATATATTACATGAAGAATTTTTTCTCTCCTTTGAGAAAGAACATACCCAATAGCTCTATCAGAAGCATCACACATCAACTCAAAGGGTAAAAACCATTCTTGGGGGTTGGATTATCAGGAAAGATATAACATCAGTTTTGAGTTCAACGAAGGATCTCTTGAAAACCTCAACGAAATGGAAAGTGACATCATTTTGGAGTAAATTAGTGAGTTGGAGGGAAATACTACTGATGTTATGGATGAATCATCGATAGAAACTAGCATGACTTAAGAATAAACGAATGTCTCAAACAAAGGTGGGTTCAGGAAGTGGTTGGATCAATCCAATTTTGGCAGGATCAACATCAATAACATATTTTGAAACTATGTTCCCTAGAACAATTCCATTTGCAACCATGAAGTGACATTTTTCAAAATTTAACACAATGTTAAACTTGACACACTTTTGAAGGTCTATAGAGAGTAAATTCTAGAAATATTCAAATGAATCACCATAAATGGTAAAGTGATCCATGGATACCTCCATGAAATGTTCAATGAATTCAAAAAAGGTACTCATCATTCACCTTTAGAATTTTGTAGGAGTATTGAAAAGGACAAAAGGCATTCTCTTATATGAATATGTTTTAAAGGGGCAAGTGAATGTAGTATTTTCATGGTCCCGAGGTGTGATTGGGATTTTAAAATAGCCTGTGTATCCATCAAGAAAGCAATAATGTAAATTTCCAGCTAATCATTCTAGAATTTGATCAAGGAATAGAAGAGGGTAGTGATCTTTTCTTGGTTCTACATTCAATTTCTTATAGTCGATGCACACATTCCATTTGTTTTTCACTTGTTTTGTGAATACCTTACCATGTTCATTTGTGAAAATAGTTATAACACCCTTCTTAGAAACAAATTGAATTAGACTAACCCATTAACTATTAAAAATTGGGTAAATAATACCATATTGAAGAAGCTTGGTGATATCTTCCCTAACTATCTCCAGTATAAGTGGATTGAGTCTTCTTTGTGGTTTTTTAATTGTTTTGGATGATTCATCAATATAGGTGTGATGTATGAAAATGTAAAGGTTTATTAATGGTATGTTATATAATTTCCCACCTAAGGCCTTTTTGTTTTCGTCTAAAACTTGAATAGGTTTGGACTGCTCGGTTTTAGTATGTGAAGAAGAATTAATGACAGGATAAGAGAGATCATGGAAAAAGAATGCATATTTTAGGTGTTCAGGAAGAGACTTCAAATCAGTATCATCTTTCATTTGTGGGTTAGACAACTAAGGAATATAGGAAGGGACTTCAATTACTTGTAATACATTTTCCTTAATACTATCTAAGGTGGATTAGTAGAGATCGTAGTTTATGTAGGATTCAAGTGAGTTTTAATGTTCCTCTAGATTGATGGAGTGTATGAATGAAAGGTCCACATAAACTTCACCATTTATGACTTGGTTAATCATGGGGTAAATTTCACAAGATCCTCTCTCATTAGAACATCATGAACATGATGGAATGGGGTTAAATTGACTCTTAGAAGTGTCCTCGGAAGCATGGATTGAGAATGCAGAGCGATCCTCAGATTGGTATTGCATGACTAGGAAAATGTTGAACTTGACCAGTTGGTCACCACATTCTAGGGATAAGATGCCTGAATAGACATCAATTTTGGTTCTCGCTATCATAAGGAATGGTCTTCCTTTAATTAAGGGAGATCGAGAAGAGTTCGTCGCACCTTTCATGTCAAGGACATAGAAATCAGAAGGGAATCTAAGATCATTCACACGAACAAGGACATCCTTGATTATTCCCTCAGGACTAGTAGTGATTCGATTGGATAGTTGAATAACAACACCCATTGGATGTAAGGGACCTAGACCAATGTTGTAGAATATGGATTTGGGTATGATAGTAATTGAGGCTCCTAGGTCTATGAGTGCATCATCGAATATGGAATTTCTAATTTCGCATGGAATCATAAAGGTCCTTGGATCTTTTCACTTTATGGGAATAGACTACCGAGTGGAAACATTTTCAAAGGTCCTATGTTGCCTATTATAGGTGAAAAATTCCTTAAGAAACTTGGAATACTTACAGATTTGTTTTATTGAATATAAGAGGGGTATGTTGACTTCAAAACATCTATACATGCCAAGCATTTCAGGATCGAGTTCAAAGGACTTCCTTGGTTTAGAAATAGCTTGAGGAAAAGGAATTGGATTCCTAAGTGGAATAGAAGGAGTTGAGTGAATGTCATCAAATTCTTTTTCATATTTCTTTTTTCTTTTCATTTTCTAGGTCAACATTCAAAGGAGGGTTGGAGGACTTATCTTGAGGAATAGAAATTTGGTTCCCTTATCTAAGTGGAATTGAACTTACATTACCCTTGGGGTTGGGTAATGGTTGAGTTGGGAGTTGGGTATAATTTTATTGTTGTTGCTGGATCAGGTGGGATGGAAGTTGACCAATTTGTGTTTCAATGTCTTTAAGGATGGAACTGGTGAATGAGGCAAGATATTCCACTGCACTTTTCCATGGTTTCTTAGAAGAAGAGGATGGTCCTGAATTAGGATTGTCTTGATTTTGGTTCTTGGGAAAGCAGTTGTATTTGTTTTGAAATTGGGACGGCTCACTAGGATAGTGAAATCTAGGAGGAGGATTGTTCCTTTGAGGTTGAGGAACAAAAGGATAAGGTTGATGGAAGTTACCACCACCTTGACCATATTGGAATTATTTTGGATTTAGATGAGGGAAATGAGGGGTATGAGAAATGGGATTCCCATATCTCAAGTTAGGGTTATTGGTAAAAATAAGGTATCATAGTGGGTTTTGTTGAATTTTATAACAAACTGACCTTATTTTTGAGTGTTGGGATTCCTCTGAGCATATACTACATTGAGCTCTATTGGTCTAGATGAATCATATGCATCCTCTTGAATTTATGGACATGTGTAAGTTGGATGAGATGGGTATCTGTAGATTCCATAGTTCTTGATAGGTCTAGGGAACAAATATTGTGGATAAGACGAAGTTGGGGTTTTATAATCCATATTTAGTTGTTGCACAAGACTTATAAGTTCACTCATCCACTATGTCATCTTTTTTGGCTATATAGATTGATTATCTTGAGCTTTTTTGATTTGATCATGTGCTGGAGTATGGAATTGTTGTGTGTTTTCAGCTATGTTTCTTATGATATCTCTTACAGCTTCAGGAGTTTTATCAACAAGAGAACTGCCACTTGCAACATAAATGAGAGTTCTCTCCATAGACAGTAACCACTCGTAGAAGTATTAGATCAAGAGTTGGTTAGGGATTTGGTGGTGTGAGTAGGTTGAAAAAATATTTTTAAACCTCTCCTAGTATTCATGGAGTGATTCATTTGGGAATTGGAAGATACCACTTATTTCCTTCATATAGAATAAGTATGAGTTGCATGAAAGAATTTTTCTAAGAAAAGTCACTTCATGTCATTCCATGTGGTTATAGAACCAGGAGGGGGGTAGTAGAGCCATGACTTGGAAGTATTATCTAGAGAGAAATGTAATTCTCAAAGTTTTATTTGTTCCTCAAAAACCCATTTTGGATTCATAGTAGAGAACACCACTTGGATCTCTTTAAGATGAAGATGTGGATCTTCACCGGCTAGCCTGTGGAAATGAGGAAGAAGATGAATCAAACCCGATTTGAGTTAAAAGTCATCCTATATGTTCAGATATTGAATACCAAGGGGTTGGTAATTCATATCAGGGGTAGTAAGTTCTATAAGGGTATGTTTCCTAAGATTATGCCATATCTAATTCAATTGGATATACAAGGACCAGTTCTCGAATGAGTTGATTATCTCTTATGTTCCTCTTAAATTAGCGAATAGTTCTCTCAATTTCAGGGTAAAGAAAATATGAAGGATTTTTTGTGAGGCTATGGGGCATTCAAATATATTTTGAAAGGAAGTGGAAGATGTTTTTTTCTTTGTTTTTTTTTCTGTTTATGATTTTTATGAGAAAGAGGGTTTTTCTTTGTGTCTTTTTTTCAATTTTTTAAAAATAATTTTTTTTTTACAATAAGCAAAAACTAACAACTATTTAATTTCACCATCCCTGAAAATGGTGCCATTTTAAGCATGACTAATTATCGCCTATCGACCGTTCAAGGTTCTGATGCTTTTCTAATGTGTACAGCTGCACTCGGGTCGAATCCTCAGCAATGATACTTTTTAATAGTTGATTGTTTTCAGTTGATTATATGTAACAGGGGTTTTTTTAGAGCTTAAGTGAATTTATTAATTGTTTATATTTGATTTAACAATTTGATAAAAATTGGGGTGAGTTCATTATTATGGAGTTAAGCTTGTGACATATTTAAGATTTGCTTTATATTGTATTACATTAAAACCCATTTCACAAGATGATGTTGATTAGTATTCCTAAGTGTTAAGGCTTTAATCCAAGCCTTAACTAAACTTATGGATATAATCTCAATAAGATCTTGTTTATGGCAGTGTATTTATGGTTCCAATAATTCATAAAAACCACACGTTAAACAAAACAAGTCATTAATCCATGACATGTTAAGTTCAACATACACAATGTTAATTTGAAGAATATTTATCGAGCAAATACTCTAAATCAATTATCACACCTAAATTTTGACTCACCCTAATAGTAGATTTATTCATCCATTAAAATAGTTATTAATATGGTAATATGTGTTTATGGTGATTAATTATAAATAGAACAAAAATAATAGGATAAGAAAAGAGTTGTCCGTCGAACACACACACACGAACAATGATGAGAGTTAAAAATAGACTTTGAATTGAATGAAGAAGTAAAATTAGGGAAGGGATTTCAACTTGATTTGAAATATATTAAGAGAATTAATATTTAAGAACAGATTTTGGATGAATAAAATAAAATATGAAGAAGAAACTTTCATCAAAATTCTAACAAAATTGAAAACAACTTACACAATCACAAATGCAAGGAACACAATAGTAAATGAAAACAAAGAGAAAAGTAAGGGTCTCTCAAGTGAAAAATTGAGCATGGAAGGTCCTCCCATGCCTTTGGAAAATATTTTTTCATGAAAATGTATACTCATCTATTCTCAAATTTCAACTCCTTTCAAGGATAGGAGGGGGATGTATTAATTGCCCAAGGAGTTGGACTATTTTCATTCCAAATATTTCCCTCCACTTGTCTCACCTGTTTAGCCATTCAGATAGCTAAATCTAAAGATACCATCTTCCTAAAATTTGTATATAATAAAATTTTCCATCTACTCTAAATATTTGGAGGCATTTAGAGTTATTGATCCAAAGGTATGGTGGTTTGAGTAAACAATTTTAATGAGTATATTTCAATCCATAATTTTCTGAAGGTTGAAATGTGAATGGGTTTATGAATAGAAAGATTCCCTAAAATCCAAACACTTTATTCAAAAAAGTTGGAAGCCCATATATTGGATTTCACACTGTAATAGTTTAGATCCAATTAATGTAAATATCCGAAGAAAAGACAAATTTGGTCTACTAATCTGAATTCTTGGACAGAATTGTGGGCTATAATCCAAAGCTTCATTTGGGTCCCCTGTTTTTGGATTTGGGCCTTGAATTTTTTATAAATGACTCCTTGAATTTTTTACCTAACGTTAGAGGAGACTAAATAAATTTGGACTTCTGGATTAAGCTCAGAAATTAAATCTTCCTGGATGGTCCAATAGCTTCACAGATTCTTTGTGCCTTCTTATGAGGACCATATATCCCTTGAAATAGAAGAATTAGACATTGATTCCTTCTAATTATATGATGAAGATATAACAAGGAATACTAAAAAACCATAAACACACAATTTGGATCATTAGCGTGATAGTTATTATTAAAATATTAAATAGACTGGAATCTGTATGAATTCAAATAGTGTTCTAAAATTATTTTTAATATTTAAACATTAATATTTCACAAAAAGTATGCACATTTAATATAAAATCAGTAAAAAGAGAATATAATAAGTTATGAAAATATTAATAACATCAAGGATGAACTTCAAAACTAATATACAAATGGATCTTTTATTGCTGAGGGTAGGATGGACATCCAAGCCACTACTTTAGGAAAGGCAGAACACCCCAGCCATGTTAGAGGATATCAAGTGGATGTTAGTATTCAGAAAGTTTTTGTTTAGATTAATAAATCAAAAGACCCATAAATAGAATCCTTAAAAGATAAAATGAAAGAGATGAAACAATCTATGGGTGATCAAATTTATGCAGTCATGCAACCGACTTTGTTAGAACACTTGACAAGATAGTCACAATTTGCATAGCCTTCCCAGCCTGATTACTTTGATCCTCCACCTCCATCCCAGCCAGACTACCCTGTACAACCTACTTTTTTGATCATCCACCTCTATCCTAGCCATACTACCCTTCCCAACCTACACACTTTGATCCTCCAAGTCCTTTCTCGGACCAAACCATATATTGTGAGTCGTTTGTTAGAGATCCTCATATTCATATTATTGTGTTAGGAGTTGTGCATTTTTTAGGGGATTCTGTACATCACCATACTCTGAATAAGGGTTAGGTTAGAGTATCAGTACATGATATTATTGGTTCTAATGCTCTACTACTATTTCCTACTGAGGAGATTTCCAGAGTTGGGGATTTTCTGGGTCATTTTTTAGTTTTTCCAACTATTATTATTCATTATATTTCATATAAGGTATGTGTTTTTTAAATATTAATAACATATGATTAAAAATTACTTATAATTTTTTCTGACATTTAACTTATATAGGATTATATGAAAGCAAAATAAAATGCACAATTGAAACAAAAAGTTTTGAAACAGTTGACTATAGATACTTACTATATTTCTTATGGGATACAAAGATTATATCAGGATTTTTGTTCCTTGAATAGTATATATGAGTTTTATATGACATGCGATATATAAAGAATAGATTATCTATTAATATTACTCAAAGAAGATATCAGGAATCTAGTTGATTTTGATGATCTTGGCCTGAATATGTTGTAGTTGTTCTCTATGTAAGTAAAATAATGTTTGAATTTTTATTTATTTAATTAAAGGTGGTTTAAATTGACTAACTATATTTTCTTTTTAAATTAGGTATCTTAACACACTTTTTGTACAAAATGAAAAAACATCCATTTACAGTTTTAAAGATTTAGAATACATTTCCATGGAAGTGTAACATGTGAAAAATCTTAGTATAGTTGCATATATATATATATGTGAGAGATTATCACATATGAAGATTGAATGATGGTTTTTCCCATTTCTTGATAAGTAAGAACATAAACATAATTATGAACTAATGATCATTATAATGCCATTAATTGTGATTTTTTTTATTTTAGGGGGATTGGATGTTAGACATATTTTTCCCAAATAAATGCCCTTTATATTTTTTTCTCTTTATCAGGGAGTGTTTATAAAAGTTTTTTCACCTTATTAGACATGTAAGTTTTTTTTGTTTTTCATAAGATTTTTATGTTTAATTATCATTGTTTATACATGTATTATTAGTTCATATATATGAAAATGCAGTTCATGGAAAAAATTTAACAAAGAACACATGTTAATAAAGAAACCAAATGCAATCAATTATGTGAAAGTAAAGGTAATTATTTTTTATATTACATATTGTTATATTTTTTGATATATATATATATATATTTGTTTTAATTATCATGTTAATGTTTTATAACTGTAGTGTGATCGACAAAAGGACATGTTGAATATGCATACTATGTTATGAGATTCATGTATGAGATAATCACAACATGGGTAACTAATAAATTTCATAAGGTTAGTTATATTGAACTTTTTATATTTTATGTCATAGTATTCTATTTTTAATCCAATTTCATTCAATGTTATTGTATAAATTCAATGACACAGAGTCTTATACCGAAATTGAACTTACCCATCTTCAATCTTTGTTTGCGAACTATTTATTGATTCTAACTATGATTTATGGTATGTATATTCTAATGTTTATGAATAATATATTACATTTTCCTAATAACATGTGTTAAAAACACTAATTATTTTTTATAATAGGATTTTAACATAATGATATCAAATTAATGCTTCAACAATAACAAACAATGAGCATGCTATACATTTTAGGTATGTATATTTGAAATATACTTTATAATAAAATGCATAGATATTTTTGTGGTTAACTAGACAAAAGGATGTAAGTTTTCATAATTTTTTAGTTAATGAGTACCGCTATCTTATTGATGTAAACTATGTTTTTATTATAAGTATTATGATTATTTAAGAATTGTAATATTTTCAATTTTTTAATTTATTTTAATTTTCGGCATTGATTTTTATAAAAACCGACGTAGAAACTTTTAAAAAATATCATATAGGGTTCTGCATCATTTATCATAAAAATCAATGCCAAAATATTAAAAAAAATATGATTATGTTTTCAACATCGATATTTATGAGAACTGACACCGAGAACCAACCCTGATGTGGATTTGAGTGTCAGTTTTCATAAAAACCAACACCGAAACCAACCGATGCTCTATTTTTAGCATTGGTTTTAATCAAAACTGTTGAAAAAATAGAGCGCTGACTGGTCTTTAGCACTAATTAAAAAAAACGGATTGTTAAAAGGTTATTTTTTATATCTCCATTATAGATTTCAGTTAAAAAACAACGTCAAAAATGAAAAAAAACCAACGTTACATCTAGTTTTCGCACTAGTTCATTATATAAATTTTATTGAACAATTTAGAAACTCCACATACTGTCAAAGAGAGAAATAATTTCATCAATAATGAATTTAAAAAATTCAACCACTCTTTGAATACCAAAATTAAACAATTTCAATTAAACATAGACATCAAAAAGAGAATATTGAACCGAGAAATACAAACCATTTTGCCATTATTAGTGAGAATATAAAGGTGGAAGAAGGTGATATCCATTGTATATAAACATAAAAATCCCCAATATTAGGTCCAACATGAACCCTATAATATCCAAAAAGTTCTATTGATATCATAGGAGAAGTTATAACCAAGACAAAAGAGTGATAAATATAGATAATAATATATCAAAAGAGATTACCTTTTGGAACCAAGATAAAAAATAAGATATTACGATTGAACATTAATGAGGAGGGTGGAAGATGAAGCTGGAATGGTAGAATCAGAATGAAGGGGAGCATCATGGTTGGGTTTTGACTTTGAGTGGGATGAGTGTGACAGATGATAGAGGAATCCAGGGAGAAGAGGGTTGGCGGGGTAGAAGATAGGGTTCACGATGGGGATGAGCGCGATGGATAATCAAAGAATAAGGTTTATATAGGAGATGAGGGTTTGTGTGGGAGAGGAAAGTTTTCAGTGGAGGGGTATGTGGGGATGAGCCTGAAAAAAGTATATTTTAGGGTGGTTTTACCTATAAGTTCATTAAAACCGTATGTATAACACATCTATCCAAACGATTTTTATAAACTGTTGGTATAGGTGCATGGGTATAGACCCATTATCCCATAGTGTTCTAATATGTATATTAAAATATAATTTAACCAAAATAATGGTTTTATTACCATCCTTGAAATCTTAAATGAAAAAAAGAAAAATTCATCTTCCATGAAGGCAGTGAATCGACACATCACGAACGATGTTTTCATTTTTAAAAAATAAAAGGAGAAGAGAAATGATTTGAGGATGAATATTTCATTAGAACAACAAAATAATAGAATATATCTGGTACTGGAGTTACCATTCCACTTTGTATAGGAATGTTGAGTGTAGGATAAGTAAATAAATGAAAATAAAAGAGAAAGAAAGACGATTTTACCTCTTGAATATCGTCTCCTTTGGAACCTCCTTAAGAAAATAAAATTTGTTATTTTGGTATGACCAAAAGGTGTTAGACGTGAGGAGGAATATTGGTAAGGGAATAGGGTATAATTTGGATAATATTTAAGGCTTATAAGGCGTTATAAGAAGGTGTGGTTAGGGTTGGTATTTTTAAGGGAGGAGAGGGGTTTTTTGTACTTATTTTATTCATTTATTTATTATTTTGTCTCAAGACTGGCAAATGTGTTGATTATTTTGACTAAGTATAGTAACTAGAGAATGCGAGTTCAAAATAATGTATCTTAACCTCATCCATACATCATCAAAAACACAATTATTCATTTATTTAGTTATAATGTAAAATACCGTAAATTACCGTATTTCACTATTCATCAAAAGTGAAACTATTTTAGAAAAATAACAAAAATTAACCCTAATAATTTTTCGACATTTAGATTCCAAAAAAGGTACTCCATTTTATGAAATTAATTTTATATATTTGAGAAATTATTTTTTTAAATAAAATCATCATTTATTAAGAAAATACCGTTTTTAATATTATAACCAATTTTAGGACACTTTAAAAAAATTAATTATGGTCTCATAATATTATCTTATAATTATAATACGGAAAATATTAATTTATGAATCTATTTTATGACAATATATTTTACTTTAAATAATTATTTTAATTATAATTTTGTAAATAAACATTTGTGTTTCTTAAAAATACCAACACTTTATTTATCATTTTTTAAAAAATTTGTTTACTTATTCCATGATTTAAATATGTCATAATTTTTATTTATGAGATACATAATTTTTTTTTATATTTTCATAGGTGATGTTTTTATTATAATGGATAGATTACTATTCATAATGGTCACATTACTATTCTGATGGTTATGTTAATATTTAATAGTATATCACGGTTCGTTTAAGCTCGGTGTTGAGTAAGCTATCGAATAAATTTAATTAATTTAAGAAGACCCATATCGTAAAATATTAGGGTGTTACATTATAACATCATTTAATAAATTACATCCTCACAATTTATACTTGGGATTTGTTATCATGGATTTTTCATTTTAAAATACCCTTGTGGAAATCCCCCATCGTCAATAGGGTTAATAAAACTTCATCTTAAATAGAGGGAAAGGGCAGTGTGATGGTCACGAAAAAATTATGTAATGCCCCGACCCCAGCTACCCAGAGTCGGTGCATTACTTCGTAATATTGGCATTATCACAAAAGATCAAGTCTCGAAATACCGATTAGTTTAGTATCCTTGGAAACACTAGATACATTCATAAATGTTACATTACATCATAAATTGGAAATCTACAATAACAAAGTCCCCATAGTCTACACTCATATCCTCTTCTGACTATCCCTGCAGGTCATTCATAAAATACTTCTTCACATCCTGGAAAATATTGAAACATTGAAAGGGGTGAGCTCAGATGCTCAGTAAGGATAACAATATTGCAGAAGCTTTCATAAATAAACATCAACATTTAAGACAATGTATAACTAAAACAAAAGCCTTTAAAACATGAACTTCAACATAATATGGAAAAAGTAAAATGAGATAATGCCATTTACTTATTCACATGGATATTCTACTGGCCGAATAATCACATGAAATATCAATAACCACTTTCATAATGATGGAATGCATAATGCCAGACTATCATAACCACGTAGTCAAGGCCTCATGCCAAGACCACAAATAATACTTTTTCAAGGCCTCGTGCCAAGACACTAGTTTGTCTCATGAGACCTACCGATGCATCGAGGAGCTATAGCGGGATCCACCTGTCACTTATTAAGTCCAATGCATTCCTCATATGAATAGGTTTAAACATACCATAAACCATAACATAATCGTATCACATAAAAAATACATAAAGGAAACATAACATTTCCACATTTCAATCACAAGATATCAATACAACACATTGGTATAATAAAAATGCTTTCAAAACCATTTTCAATACCAAAATAAAAGAAAGTTAAAACTTTGTATTTATTTTTCATTAAAAAAAAGTGATGGCTTGTAGAGGAAGCCGAAACTCAAATAATGGTCATGGCGGCGGAGAAGTCATTGTCGCCGCATATGTACGGAAAGAAAAACATTCCCTTTTTGTCATTTAGTAAAACGCTTCGTATAAAAAATATTTCTTTTGAATAAACATAAAATTCAAAGGGGTTTATACACCGTATAAAATAAATATGTGTATAAAACCAAATACGCCTCAATGAAAAGAGATTGAGACGAAGTACTTAAAAAGATCATTTTTAAAATAAAATAGATCTATTATGTGTATTCACTATAAGTAAACATAAATAAAGTACAAATACATGATAGGATATAATAATATCATGACATAATTTGAAAATAGGAGATTAACCCAAAGAATAGAAATTGGGTTAAGAAGTTCCCTTACCTCGTGTCCGACTTGACTCGATCGTTATTTAACCTCCTGAATAAGAAACTAGAGTTAATTTCTATTTACTTAAGAACCTTTTTCATGTTCATTATTCCTTTTATATCACTTATTACCATGTTATGAAGATTATGTAATTATTTAAGTTTATAACATTCGTTTTTTCGATCTTAGGTATTTCAGTCAAAAATAAACTTCTTATAATTACAAGTTGTTCATGTGGTAAAATATCCATTATATACAGAATTATATTCATGATGTAGATATCATATATATCATATATATCCCGTATATAAATTCATTTATAACATTACATAACATTTAGAGGTAGGAAATGAAATGCACCGTTCATGGAGACGGTAAGCCGTACGTACGCATGAACGCTACTTTCATTTCTATTTCATATTTAATGGAATGAAATCATAATAGTATAAAGGTGTATTATAATTACAGTATAATATCATATACAATATCATTTACTCCATCCTTTATACATCCCACATATGACATTAACGATTGAAATCACTTTGAGGGGGCGGTAGTCCGCACTTCCTAAAATGAAATTATCGCGTTTACCCATAATGGAAATCATAAATTATGCAATAAATGAGAAATATAGAAGCATAAGTAAAACATAAACATAATATATATATCATATATGAAAATAGTTTCATAAAAATGGCCACCATTAGAGGTGTTAAAAGAATATTGAACAATCATCATTTCGTGAGGCAATATTTCGCCACCCACAAGAATAATATGTTCTTTAAACATTAGAAGAATGTGTGTGTAAGTGTAAACCAAATACTTATCATAAAAAAATCCTACTATATTTTATATACTATTGTTGTTACAAAATAAAGGAATAAAAAGAGTTTAAGGGGTTGGAGAAGAAAAATAAAACAAAACAACATTAGAGAAAACATTACCTTAAAATCAGGTAACTCTTTTTGATTTGAGCCAAAGGATTCCTTGGAGAGACTTCTGCCCAAGGTGAGGCTTCTAGGAGTAAGGGAGGGAAGTTGGGAGAGTATTTGGGCAGAGGGTGGCCGAGCCAAAAGGCTTTGAAAGTGTGAGTAAGGTGGTAGTGGTGGGGGCCTTTTATAAGTGGAGAGGAGGGGCATTCTTGGAAAGTAATGAAATTTTACTTTATTATACAATGATTTTCGGATTCTAAAGGTCCCACACTTATATAATTCGAGGATAAGGTGATAAGGGTTTGAAATATACTCATCCAATAGGTTTTTGACAAGTGTAAGCCTTGGATTTTACATTATCCTTCCATTTTATTTAAATCGTTAATTAATGAGGTAATTGCTGTATCATCATGGTGTCATAAATAATTTAATTTATTTAATGTATAAAAATTATAAAACAAATATCATGATGTAGGAAATATTTTTATCTTTCTAATGAATATTTATAGTCAAAAATATGACTTGTATAACCCCATTTAAAAATTGTTTTAGTAAAACAACTTATGTTTGTGACATTTTTATTTTAACTTTAAATAAAAGTTATTTATGTCATTTTCCTGCCAAAGTGGCTCCATGGGGTCCCCAAGTTGAACCATGTATTTTCTTGGTCGGCCATGACACATCCAATAGGGGTAGGACAAGTGTAAAGGTCATTCCATATTTTAATAATACTATTTTTACCTTAAATTTAACTAATTACCTTTAATCGCGATTAATTAAACTTAAAAGTTACTATTCACCAAAAAATTATTTTCATCCCATTGAACCAAATTTTACTTCTTAATGACAACCATGTATGTTGGATTTTTAAAAGTCAAATCACAAAAGTGGTAATATTTCATTTAAATGAAAAATCAGTTATTTAACTACTACTTAGTGGTTTCACTATTCATAAAAAATTGAAGGTTTTCAGAACAATGCCAAAATTTCACCCTAAGCTATAATTGATATTCCAAATTCAAAAATTATGTCTATTTTAAAAAATTCCAAACATATAAGTTTCATTAATTAATTTCATAATTAATTCCAGATGTCACAACAAATAGCGTGTTTTTAAGAAACAATATATATCAAAAGATTGACAATTGTTTATGTCCAATTTCAAAGTGAAATTAATTCTAATGACCACCATTGGATAAAATGGTAAAAATATATTCTAATTATACTTTAAAACAACTAAATAGTATAATTTATCACTATAAAATATTTTGATTAAAAAAGTTGTTTTTAAGTATTTTTCACTATTCATAAAAATTGGAAGTTCACAGAAAAATACCAAAAATTCAACATAGGCTCATTTCGATATTACGAATCCAAAAATGAAGTCCATTTTGAAATATAAAATTTATATAATTTCAAAAAGTGGGTATTAATATTCATAACGGCTACTTTGATTGGTTGTGGCGTGTGTTAGAACTCGAAGCTGCGTACAACACACGCTACTGTATTATTCAAAGAGATGTGTACCGTGGAAGCTTGGGGTGTTACATTCTCCCCTCATTCAATAAATTGTGCCCTCTCAATTTGAAAATGTTCTTCTAAAATAAAAGGTTGAAAATAGAAAATACCTTTGTGGAAAACCCACATCGGAGATAGGGTTAATAAGAATATAACATTAAAAGAAAAAAAGAGAAGTACGAAGGTCACCCGAGATAGCCCATACCAGGATTCTATGAAAATATGGATATGGAGGAGAAACAAACCATCAAGGTCTGATGGAGAGTTGTAGAAAGAAGGATTAGGAGAAAGGTAACCATAAGAAAATCACAAACTTGTGATTGGTTAAACGGTCATTGAATCCCCAGTTGGAAAAGTTAACCGAAAACATTTTTGTTTTAAGTTACCTTTCATAAAGTTGAGGAATTTATTTAAGAGATTTACTAAGAACATAAGGAAATATAATTACTTGTCATGTAGGCTTTCATTCTTTAATAAATTTTTACCAAGAAGCCATGTTTCACTCCAAAAGGTAATATATTTCAAAAATATTATATTTATCCTAATCGTACAAAGTTCAAAATATTAACACAGACCATTTAAATTAGGAAAAATATTTTGTAATAACCAGGGACTTCCTGTAGGCTAGTGGTAGGTAATAAAGGCCTATTGCCCTATGGTTGTGGGTTCGATTCCTGCAGCTTTGTCCGATGCGATGGGTTATGCCCCACCCTGCAGTTTGTCCTTTTCCTAAAACTATAGTATTATAATATTCCAAAAATAATCTTCAGAAATGTTTTAACCTTAAAAAATACTATCCAAAGTTCAACTTAATTCATTCCAACCTTTATAGTTATCCAAAATACCTCTATACAGACTTTCTCTAAAATGTCTCTAAATTCCAAAATCAATTGTAACATCAGATTCCCCAAACAATGCAAAGTTTCTCTTATTATCACATAATAAAAATATGATTAGCTTCATGATATTAAAACCTTAATGAAACAAAAAGTACTTCAGTACAATCCTTATATATATCACATTATTCTTATAACCAAAATATAATCCTTGAGTCCAAAAGCACCAATACATAAATTATTCCACTTCAACTGTAGTAATAGAATAAGATTGGCCTTCATCCCTTGGCCTTTTCTGAGATAAGTTTCCCTAACGATTAGGACATTCATTTTCATAATGCCCCATTTCCCTACAATTGTAGCATTCAACATTGATAGCCTCTTTCTTTCCCTTGCAATCACGAGCCTGGTGACCCTTTTCTCCACATTTATAACAAACTCCCATTCCTTTTAGGAAAGTACCAGGGTGATTATTCCCACAATTATCACATAATGGAAAATCCTTCTTTCCCTTTTTCCCTTTATCCGTCTCTTGTTCCACCGTTCCCTTATTCTCTTGCTTTACTTTGTTGTCATAAGACTTAGAGAATTCATTTTCTGTCTTGATAGCACACGAGAAAATATCTTCGTACGATGAGAAGGATTGTGATACTAAATCTAGATGGAGAAATGGTTTTAACCCATCAAAGAAATGATCAATATTACCTCTTGGGTTACGTATATAATCAGCAGCATACCTCGCTAACCTTGTAAAGTTGGCCTCATACTTTTCGACATTCTAATCCTCCTTTTGTCTCAGACTCAGAAATTGCCTTTCCATATCTGCTCAATGGTCATGAGGAAAATATTTTTCTAAGAAAAGCTCTTTGAACTCCCTCCATTCCATATTTGATACTTCATCATCTTACTTTGTGTTTTGAATCAGTGGCCACCACTGATCAGCATCTCTAGTGAGGCGGTAAACTGTCATGACAACCTTCTCCCTTTCGCTACTCCCCAAGGCATGGAATATTTTTTCTAAGGAGTTTATCCATTGCTCAACTACTAATGGATTTGTACCCCCATTAAATGTTGGTGGTTGTTGCCTCATGAAGCGGTCTAACATTGATCCTCCCCGTTGCGGATCAGGGTGCTCCATACGAGTAAGGTTATTATTCATAACCTGAGTGAGTTGTCCCAGTATGGTAATAAGTTGATAAGCACCAGTTGTATCTCCAGATCAACAATAATTATCTTGAGTAGGAGGGAAATCCCTACACGGAGTGCATGCATTGATACGGTTTCCATTCCTTCCACTAGGTGCCATTTCTAAACAATGGCAAAAACTAGATTAGTTTATGAATCAAAATACATAATTCCATACTTATAAAATACTTAACATAAATTTAACTATTTATGGATATAATACATAATCATAAAAATGTTTTCTTTGAGGAAGTATATACTCATAACACTTCATAGTGGTTTGTAAAGAGAACGAGAATTATCCTAAGCATATCCCCCAGGAGTGTTGTAACCAAGAGTGCACAAAGACCCGTTGTCGTGCACCAGTTCCCGTTCGAGTCTAGCTCAAAGCGGTGTTTTCAGGTTTTACCCCTAGGTACATATATTCCAGAGCCGCCTCTACCTCGTCGTATCCAGACAGGGATGTATTGCTCGGAAAACTCACAAAATCTCTATAACAACAAAATTCTAGGATGATCTTCTATACTAATCCTCAAAGTCTATCTTTGGGCTATGTGTTATAATCAGAGTTTATCTAAATCTAGCTTCCAAGGTTAGTACTAAACTGCCTCTGATACCAACTGTAATGCCCCGACCCCAGCTACCCAGAGTCGGTGCATTACTTCGTAACAATGGCATTATCACAAAAGATCAAGTCTCGAAAGACCGATTAGTTTAATAGCCTTGGAAATACTAGATACATTCATAAATGTTACATTACATCATAAAGTGAAAATCTTCAATAACAAAGTCTCCATAGTACACACTTATATAATCTTCTGACTATCCCTGCAGGTCATTCATAAAATACTTCTTCACATCCTGGAAAATATTAAAACATTGAAAGGGGTGAGCTCAGATGCTCAGTAAGGATAACAATATTGCGGAAGCTTTCATAAATAAACATCAACATTTAAGGAAATGTATAACAAAAACAAAATCCATTAAAACATGAACTTCAACATAATATGGCAAAAGTAAAATGATATAATGCCATTTACTTATTCGCATGGATATTCTACTGGTCGAATAATCACATGCAATATCAATAACCACTTTCATAATGATGGAATGCATAATGCCAGACTATCATAACCACGTAGTCAAGGCCTCGTGTCAAGACCACAAATAAGATTTTGTCAAGGCCTCGTGCCAAGACACTAGTTTGTCTCATGAGACCTACCGATGCATCGAGGAGCTATAGCAGGCTCCACCCATCACTTATTAAGTCCAATGCATTCCTCATATGAATAGGTTGAAACATATCATAAACCATAACATAATCGTATCACATAAAACTTGCATAAAGGAAACATAAAATTTCCACATTTCAATCACAAGATATCAATACAACACATTGGTATAATAAAAACGCTTTCAAAACCATTTTCAATACCAAAATAAAATAAAGTTAAAACTTTGTATTTATTTTTCATTAAAAAAAGTGATGGCTTGTAGAGGAAGCCGAAACTCAAATAATGGTCATGGCGGAAGAGAAGTTGTTGTCACCACATATGTATGGAAAGAAAAACATTCCATTTTTGTCATTTAGTAAAACGATTCGTATAAAAAAGATTCCTTTTGAATAAACATAAAAGTCAAAGGGGTTTATACACCGTATAAAAGAAAGTTGTGTATAAAACCAAATATGCCTCAATGAAAAGAGATTGAGACGAAGTCCTTAAAAAGATCATTTTTAAAATAAAATAGATCTATTATGTGTATTCAATATAAGTACACATAAAGAAAGTACAAATACAAGATAGGATATAATAATATCATGACATAATTTGAAAATAAGAGATTAACCCAAAGAATAGAAATTGGGTTAAGAAGTTCCCTTACCTCGTGTCCGACTTGACTCGACCGTTCTTTAACCTCATGAATAAAAAACTAGAGTTAATTTCTATTTACTTAAGAACCTTTTTCATGTTCATTATTCCTTTTATATCACTTATTTCCATGTTATGAAGATTATGTAATTATT
Source organism: Viscum album (assembly GCA_963277665.1). Taxonomy (NCBI): domain Eukaryota; kingdom Viridiplantae; phylum Streptophyta; class Magnoliopsida; order Santalales; family Viscaceae; genus Viscum; species Viscum album. The sequence continues at coordinate 195,099,470 of OY728126.1, forward strand.
TAAGTTTATAACGGTCGTTTTGTCGATCTTAGGTACTTGAGTCAAAAATAAACTTCTTATAATTACAAGTTGTTCATGTGGTGAAATATCCATTATATCTATAATTATATTCATGATGTAGATATCATATATATCATATATATCCAGTATATACATTCATTTATAAGATTACATAACATTTAGAGGTAAGAAATGAAATGCACCGTTCATGGAGACGGTAAGCCGTACGTACGCATGAACGCTACTTTCATTTCTATTTCGTATTTAATGGAATGAAATCATAATAGTATAAAGGTGTATTATAATTCCAGTATAATATCATATACAATATCATTTACTACATCCTTTATACATCCCACATATGGCATTAACGATTGAAATCACTTTGAGGGGGCGGTAGTCCGCACTTCCTAAAATGAAATTATCGCGTTTACCCATAATGGAAATCATAAAGTATTCCATAAATGAGAAATACAGAAGCATAAGGAAAAAATAAACATAATATATATATCATATATGAAAATAGTGTCATAAAAATGTCCACCATTATAGGTGTTAAAAGATTATTGAACAATCATCATTTCGTGAGGCAGAATTTCGCCACCCACAGAAACAGTATGTTCCTTAACCATTAGACGAATGTGTGTGTAAGAGTAAACCAAATCCTTATCATAAAAACATCCTAGTATATTTTAGATACTGGTGTTGTTACAAAATAAAGTAATAAAAAGAGTTTAAGGGGTTGGAGAAGCAAAATAAAACAAAACAACATTAGAGAAGACATTACCTTAAAATCGGGTAACTCTTTTTGATTTGAGCCAAAGGCTTCCTTGGAGAGACTTCTGCCCAAGGTGAGGCTTCTAGGAATAAGGGAGGGAAGTTGGGAGAGTATTTGGGTGGAGGTTGTCCGAGCCAAAAGGCTTTTAAAGTGTGAGTAAGGTGGTAGTGGTGGGGGCCTTTTATAAGTGGAGAGGAGGGGCATTCTTGGAAAGTAATGAAATGTTACTTTATTATACAATGATTTTCGGATTCTAAAGGTCCCACACTTATATAATTCAAGGATAAGGTGACAAGGGTTCGAAATCGACTCATCCAATAGGTTTTTGACAAGTGTAAGCCTTGGATTTTACATTATCCTTCCATTTTATTTAAATCATTAGTTAATGAGGTAATTGCTGCATCATCATGGTGTCATAAATAATTTAATTTATTTAATGTCTAAAAATCATAAAAAAAATATAATGATGTAGTAAATATTTTTATCTTTCTAATGAATATTTATAGTAAAAAATATGACTTCTATAACCCCATTTAAATTTTTTTTAGTAAAACAACTTATGTTTGTGACATTTTTATTTTAACTTTAAATAAAAGTTATTTATGTCATTTTCCAACCAAAGTGGCTCCATGGGGTCCCCAAGTTGACCCATGGATTGTCTTGGTCGGCCATGACACATCCAATAGGGGTAGGACAAGTGTAAATGTCATTCCATATTTTTATAATACTATTTTTACCTTAAATTTAACTAATTACCTTTAATCGCGATTAATTAAACTTAAAAGTTACTATTTACCAAAAAATTATTTTCATCCCATTGAACCACATTTTACTTCCTAATGAAAACCATGTATGTCGGATTTTTAAAAATCAAATCACATAAGTGGTAATATTTCATTTAAATGAAAAATTAGTTATTTAACTACCACTTAGTGGTTTCACTATTCATCAAAAATTGATGTTTTTTAGAACAATGCCAAAATTTCACCCTAAGCTATAATTGATATTCCGAATTCAAAAATGATGTATATTTTAAAAAATTCCAAACATATAAGTTGCATTAATTAATTTCATAATTAATTCCCGCTGTCACAACAAATAGCGTGTTTTTAAGAAATAATATATATCCAAAGATTGACAATTGTTTATGTCCAATTTCAAAGTGAAATTAATTCTAATGACCACCATTGGATAAAATGGTAAAAATATATTCTAATTATACTTTAAAACCACTCAATAGTATAATTTATCACTATAAACTATTTTTATTAAAAAAGTTGTTTTTAAGTATTTTTTACTATTCATAAAAATTGGAAGTTCTCAGAAAAATACCAAAAATTCAACATAGGCTGATTTCGATATTCCGAATCCAAAAATGAAGTCCATTTTGAAATATAAAATTTATATAATTTCAAAAAGTGGGTATTACTATTCATAACGGCTAGTTTGATTGGTTGTGGTGTGTGTTAGAACTCGAAGCTGCGTACAACACACGCTACTGTATTATTCAAAGAGATGTGTACCGTGGAAGCTTGGGGTGTTACAAATTAGGTTTCCCAATAGGTGATCATTAGTGGGAAGTGAAAACATGGGCATGGAAAAGAAGCTTAACTATAAATTTATGATGGAGAGTGATAGAGAACATTGTCCTTAAAAAGTCTACCATCGCAAAACTATAAATTTCTAATATATTAGAAGACCATTGATTTCTTAGTAAGAAAATTAAACAGATAAATTTTTTTGTTCCAATTTTTTTTACAAGAGTTGAGAGATTATTTTTCTATAAAAATAGGAACATGAGAAAATAAACATACTTGATATCGTTCCACTTCATAAGAATAATTTCATCCTTCGGTTGTGTTTAGATTTATCCCTATTTTATTTTTTAAACCAAAATATGGATATTCAAGATAAATTTTTAGGGATAAATCACTTTTATAAAATGATACATAAGTCATTAATTTGGTACTTAAAAATTTACCAAAATAAAAATAGTTTGAACATTTTATCCAATATGAGAAATCATACTCTATCCAAAGTTAAACTTAATCCTTTCTATAATTCGTTACATTAAGTCTCAATAAAAATACATCTTATCCAAATTAAAAGTCCAAAAATTTATAAGAAAGGTCAATAAATTACAAAAATAAACTTAACATAATATTTTTCAAAATAATTTAGATCTTATTTACACATCCCAATTATATGAATACATTATTTACCTTTAAAAATTTATGAAACATGCATGCTTCCTAGAGTAAAATTTTAGGTTATTGAATATATTCCTTAAATAAAAACATCTAATAATTCTTGCATAACATAAACCATCAAATCACTATCCACCTTCACGTTCACTAATAATACCCCATAAACATATATTTATTATTTTCTCAACACCAATAACATATTTAGGGTTATATTTCACAAGTCATGTGTTTTTAAAAAGATCAAATTATAACATAATAAATTCTCTTGATTACTGGTGTTATTCACCATATGCCTCCTATTCCTTAAGTAAGAAGTAATTTAGAAAAATCCTTATATCTCTCATTATTCTTATAACTAAAATATCATTTATAAAAATACTTTTACAACATAATTATTGAATAAAAAAACACAAATACTTTAATTATTACACTTTGACCATATTAATAGCATAATCTTAACCTTTATCACTTTGCTTATTTTAAGATATATTCCATTGAAGCTTGGGACATTACTTTTCATAGTGCCCTATATTTTTATAGTTGAAGCATTGGACATATGCAGTTTCTTTCCTTCCCTTGAAATCACGAGTTTTCTGTCCTTTCTCTCAACATTTGTAGCAAACTTCCATTCCCTCTAAGAAAGTACATAGGTGTATCTTCTCACAATTATCACATGTGAAAAAATCCTTATTTATTTTCTTATCTTTATCAATTTTTTATCTTCCATCCTATTCTTCTCTTATTTACCTTCAGAACCATAAGACTTGGATAATTATTTCTCTACATTGATAGCATAAGATACTATATACTCATATGATGAGAATTTTTTGGAGACTAGTGTACTTATAAATATTGGTTTAATCCCATAAAATAAATTTTTCAATCTTTCTATTTGTATTATGTACTTAATCTATAGTGTACTTGGCTAACCTTGTAAAGTGATCTTCATAATTAGTAACATTTTTTCTTCCTTTTGTCTTCGAATCATGAACTTTATCTCCATATATGGCCATTGTTCTCTAGGAAAATGTTTTTTCAAAGAAAATTACATTAAAATCTTTTTATTACATGTTTGTAATTTCCTCTTACTCATTAGTGTTTTGAATCAATGACCACCATTGATATGAATTTCCTAATAGATAATAAATTTCAACAATAACCATCTCCCTTTCATTTCCTACCAAAGTGAGAAATATCTTCATAAGTAACATATTAATTTTCTAGATACAAATGGATTTACGATCCCATTGAATCATGGAAGTTATTTTCGCATGAAGTGGTTTGACATTATGACACCATGTTGTGGATAATATTTCTCCATACAGGTAATGTTATTGCTCATAACCCGTGTCAGTTTTTTCAATATATCTATAATATTTTTAGCTCCAGTTACATTTCTAGATCCAACATCATTATCTTATATAGGAGATAAATCAGTACATAGATTACGTGCATTGACACGATTTCCATTCCTTTCACCAGGCATTATTTCTATATAATGTCATAAACTACATTATACCATAACATTATGAAACATAATTTATAATGTAAAACTTGTGAAACACTTAACATAAATAAAAAATTTTAGTATAACTAATCTCTGAATAATAATCTTGGTTTCTTTAAGAATATTTCTTAATTCTATCATAGGTTTTCATTGTCTAATATGTTTTTTCCTAAATCCAGTTTACAAAGTTGCTATTAAACTTTCTTTGATAATAACTGTAAAGACCCCGGTCCTAGTAGCCTAGAGCCGGAGACTCACTTTATTACATCGGTACTAAATACAAGTAGTCACATCCCAAAGGACTGAATAGTTTAGTAGCTTTGAAAAAGTAGATACAAACATAAGTATTAAATTACAACTTGAAATGGAATACAACATAGTAACTCCATTAGAATCACCCCTATTCTCCTAGATTATCCCTGTATGTCAATCATAATACATATGTTGGAATCCTAGGGAAAAATAAAACATAATAATGGGGTGATCTCAGATGCTCATTAAGGGTAAGAATAAAATGAAATATATCCTAAATAAAAAAAATAAATAAGGTAAGGTGAATGAAAAAAAACACAATCCATTAAAATATAATATTAAACATAATATGATAGGAATAAAATCTAATAAAATAATCCCATATAAATAATTACATGAGAATAAAACTTAACCATGGATATTATACTAGTCTAATAATAAAATTTCTTATTAATTTATAATATCATAATGAGGGAATGCATAATGTGGGACATCATTAACACACTATCAAGGCTTCGACCATTTTACAATACATAATCGGGCAAGACATTAGCCAATACCCAAACTAGTATGTATCATTAAACCTACCGATGCATCGACGAGATATAGTGGTACCATCCCATCCCTTAATATGTCCAATAAATTACTTATATAAAAGTAGTGGAACATAATAAACATATACATTAATATTGAAACTATCATATGAAATTTTAATAACTCTCCCAAAAAAAACATAATCATAAAATGTCCTATGTAATATGATGAATGGTATCAAAAGAGAACATTCACAATCAAACTGATCATAAAAAAATCAATAAAATATGGTAATTGGTATCATAAGATATAAAACTCAATTAATCATAATATCCAATAAAGTGTGTGGAAATAAATGAAAATAATCTAATAAAATCATTGAGAAATTTTTGAGAGAAATACCACTTTATTTGAAATCAATTATTTAAAAAGATACGCTAATATAAAAGAAAACATTTTATTTGAAAATAAAAATGTAAAATTATAAAGTATTCCTCAAGTTATTTAGGATTCCTAAAAAAGGAAAAATCCTATCATGCTGTATATCTTTTAAAAAAACATTCTATTTATACTTTGAAAAAGAAACATTTAAAAGGTTATTTTCAAAATTAACTGTGAGTGTTAACCAAATGAATAAATTATGTGTCTTAGCTATAAATATACATAAAAAAGTTTAAATAAATCATAATATAATAAAAATTCAGTTCACACATAATCATAGCATGAAATAACCAATGGAGTAGAAGTTCAACCCAAATAATGGAAATTGGGTTAAGAATCCCCTTACCCCTTTGCCAACAATTGATCTGTATGCCCCATTAAATGAATGATCACAAAATAAAAAATTAAATACCATGAAGATAAATATATTCACGATTTTATATATTAAAGGTATGTAAATACACCACACATAAGAAATAAGGGTTTAATAAGGAATATATCTTATAGAAGTAAAAGTGAGAAGAGAAACCCTTTACCACTTTATAATCAGCTGAATTGTTTTCCCCAAAGTAATAATGATAAAATGAATAATTCAGTACCATGAAGATAATTATATTAATGATATTATATATTTAGGGGTATTATATACACCACAAAAAAAATTAGTGGTGAATAAAACATATTTCTCATCGAAATAAAAAGCAAGAGGAGAAACCCTTACCTTATGTCCGAAAGTGTTATGCACTTGCACTAAATTTCCAAGATAATGAAATTATAATCATTAAGTAATTAATTTAGAACCAATTAGATATATATTTTATTTATTATAATTTTATTAATTTCATTTATATCCATTTTTATGAGTTATAATGTTCAATTTTTTTGTTCTGAGATCATTCGTTACATGATTTTATAGTTGGCTCCCTTGAGTATAAATATGGGATTTTTGATCAAATGGAAATAACTTCTCTAAAAGCTAAATTATTTAGTATTAATGAAATTAATGAATTTTAAATGGTCTCATATATATTTTTTATATAGTATGAGTATGATTAATTTGATAAAATGTTGATGAATTTTTTTTAATTTATTTTGTCTGTTTTTTTGACCATCATGAAATTGTGTCAATTTATTTAATATTATGTTTATATATTGGTTCCAGAACATGGTATAACTTATCATATATATATATATATCAAAATAATTCTTAACCATAATAATATTTTTATTTCCAGCTTTGAAGGAATTAATGGAAAATGAAAACTCATCGTCCATGAAGGCGGTGAATTGACACATCATGGATGATGTTTACATTTTTAAAAAATAAAAGGAGAAGAGAAAAGATTTGATGATGGATATTAAATTATCATAATAAAATTCAAATATATATATATGATACTTTAGTTACCATTCCAATTTGGACATGGGAGGTGAGAATAAGATAAGAAAATAAAAGAAAATAAAATAGAAAGAATGAGGATATTACCTCTTGAACATCATCTCCTTGGGAACCACCTTAAGACACTTGGATTTGGTCTTGTAGTAATACCAGGAGTTCATGGACGTGGGGAAGAATATTTTTTGGGTAATTGGGTATAATTTAGGAAATATTAAAGTCTTATAAGGTGTGTTGGGAAGGGGTAGTATTTATAAGGGACGAGAGGGGTGTTTTTTTGATTATTTTATTAATTTATTTATTATTTTGGATCATGACTATCACTAGTGTTGATTCTTGTGACTAAGTACAGAAACTAGAGAATATGATTCTGAAATAATGGTTTATGACTCAATAATTCATTTATTTACTTATAATATTAAATGTTGTAAATTACCGTATTTCACTATTCATAAAAATTAAACTATTTGAGAAGAATCCCAAAAATTAACCCTAACCATTTCTCAACATGTAGATTTAAAAAATTGAATTTTTTTTATGAAAATAATTTTATAAATATGAGAAATTTAACTTTTAAATAAAATAATCATTTATATTTTAAATAATGGTTTTAATATTACAACCGATTTTACGTCACATTGAAAAAATAATTATGGACAAATAGAATTATCATATAATTATAATGAAATAAAATATTAATTCATGAATCTATTTTAAGAAAAATAAATTATTTTAAATAATCATATTAATTATAAAATTGTAAATAAACATTTAAATTTCTCAAAAATATCAATACATAATTTATCAGTTTTTTAAAAAATTATTTACTTATTCCATGATATAAATATATCATATTTTAATTTATGAGATAGATAAATTTTTTATACTTATATAGGTTATGTTATTATTCTAATAGCTATATTATTATTCCGAATGGTCACATTACTATTCCAATGGTCATGTTAATATTTAATACTATATCATAGTTCAATTAATCTCGATGTTGAGTAAGCTATCAAATAAATTGAATTAATTTAGGAAGATACATAACATAAAATATTAAGGTGTTACAACAATTTTTGGATGGATAATGATAGAAATAACAACTAGAGGGGTGGTGAATAGTCAATTAAAAATTTAATGAAAAAACAATTATATTTTATAAAATAAATATGTGTAGTGATTGAAGTGTTCTTGAAATGATGTGTAGTAGAAATAAAAATGAAGGAACACCAATATTTATAATGTTTTAGATCACAAAGATACTATTCCACTCCTCAACCTTTTCTAATCCTCATAGAATATTGGTACCCACTATGAACCTCACTTTTAAAGGTGTGAGAACCTTTTTATAGCAACTTTCATTTACAAGAACCTGAAGGCACAACATAATATTTTATAAGAGACTCATACTTTTATATTTACCTAAATTCTTATCGAGAGCCACAACCCAAACTACTTTTTTGGTGTTGGAATAACCAAACATTGGAAAACTTTCTTTTTATTGGGAAAAATATAAACCATAATTGAATAAATACAAACTAAAGAATATATATTACATAAATAAAAACAAATATAGAAAAACTAAAAGATGTTAAAAAAATGTAGAAGATGCTGAAGCTTGATGATCATTGACCACTTTAATGGAACAATATAAAATGTTTATGTTATTCTGTGATCTCATACAGAGTAGAAAAGTTTCATAAGTCTCTTGAATGAAATAAGAGCATCTATAAGCATTTCAAAGTTTTATTAAAAAAATCATGCATTGAATGATCAACAATAGAATTAATTTTATGCATTGAAGATGTCTCTCGATTCATTAAGAAATAGTTCTTCTTGGAGCGTGTCCATGTACAATAATGGCATGACACATGTTAGAGTATAATAATAAAATAATGCTACCATTACCTTCACTTGTAAAATTCATGCTGAATAAAATATAACTATCATGATTTTTTATTTCTTTATGAAATGTTAATATAAAAGAATTAATATAGTGAGTATATTTTTTTACAATTTTTATTTATAAAATAGTTAAAAAAAACTGGATAAAATTATATTTTATTGATATAGTAATTTTTCTATAAAATAGATCATTATGAGAGTATGTACACTGCATGTATGTAAAATATTGATTACAATTATTTTTTACACAACTTATAATTATATTTCAACAAAATATAATAAAAAATTTAACAAAAAATTATTTTAATAATAGAAATTAATATAAAATAATAAAAAATTTATAATTTTTTTTAAATAATTGTGGATTGAAAAACCCAGTGGTAGATTAATCTATCTTCGGAGCAGATTTACAATTGAAACAAAGAGTGATAGACTTATTGTGCTACTGGTTGATAATTGATCTACCATTTCTGAAAAATATCCACCATTGTGAAATAGATAATATATAATCTTCTATAGATATTTATGAAATAAAAAGAGCCGATAAATAAAATATTCTTATAAAGCCACCGTGCAACCAAAAGCTTCTGGATAAGAAAGAGGAAGATGCTATTTTCCTTGAAATGATCTACTGGTGATGATAATATAATGGTGATAGTAATCTACTGGTGGATTTACAATGGTGGATTGATCTACCATTGGTGTCCAATAGTGTATTAATCTATTGGTGAATCATAGATCTACTATTGAACAACCAGATTAAAATATACTGAAGAAATAAAATAATAATTCAAACTATCCGTGTAATCTTCAACAAGAATCATGAATGGGAGATCTTCTATGGGTATTTAATAACCTTCTTCTAGTCCTTTATAAAACATGTAAATAAAGAACAAATGGTGAAAATTAAATAGCATAGTGGGCATTCTTGGAGAAACAATAGTGAAGAAGGAGTTTATTTTGGTGAATCTATTATAGAAGATAAATCTATAATTTAAATTATGATTTACCTGTGGAACAAATGTTCTACTAGAAGATGCGATCTACTGGTGGAAATACTAGTGTGTGTGATATACCATTCAAGGCCAACAATTGAGCTTTGTAAAGATCTACTAGTGTACTGTGATCAACCATTGATATATGATGCTTTCATCATGTGGTAAAAAGACCAACCAATGTTTCATGGTGAAGCCAAGGTGACATAGAGAATTATTATTGCATGAATTAATGACCAAAGATGTGAAACACTGGTGTAAAAATATATATCGGTGATCATCGATAGATCAATGGTGAGTGGTCTACCTGAGGAAGCTTGTAGATAAGAGGAAACTATTGTTGATGTTCAAGCCATTGAAACCACTGTGAAAGGAAGTTCTCGAAGAGGAGAGACAATGAAGAGCTAGTGTTATAGTTAAATATAAATCAGACCATGATTTGGGAGGTGGTAAAGGATAAAGATTACTGAAATATGAAAAAGAGACAAGTGGGTGAAACGAATGAGGTGTAGGAGTTCAATATCTTGAAAGAATAGTAGAGATCATATCTGATCCAATGGAAAAGCTCATGTTTGAGTTTTTTAACTTGGATGAACAGTTTAGTTAAATCACCTTCCCACATTAGGTATGTTATACAGAGAAATAGAAATATAAAAGTCAAGCTACACCGATCCCTATTTGATCAGTAAGAGGGGTTCAACACTCACACCCCATAACTCACACACAAAGGGAAACCACCTAGAATCTTTACCAGGACAAAACTATGCACCTTTGGGTACACTAAATAAGCCTTATACACAGTCCTGGTGTCCTTAGGCCTATACATGATCTCGCAAAAATCATCCTCTATGTGGGATTCTAAAGGCACATCTTCCAAATAGGTTAACCCCTTTGGCCCCCTTAGTGTGGTTGAGGGTTAGCCTTGGTGGCTCACAATAGATGGACCAAATATTTAATTAAAACAAACAAAAATTAAACTAATATTAAGTAAATAAAATATATAAAATATATAAAATATATAAAACATTAAAACATTAATTTTTTTAAAAAATTATAAACACAAACCATTTCAAAGTTTAAAATACATTTTTGGTTAACAAAAAATAATCAATTTACAATTAAAATTATTATATGTTATATAAAATTTGAATTTAATAAAATATGAAGAGATAGTAATTTATCGAAACAAAATTAAAATGATTAATGTTTTCAAACCAATTTCAAATACAAAAAGTATCATCCACTATTTTTGTTGATAAGGACCCTTGGTTAACTTTTTGTTTTTTGAAATCCCTTAAAGAGGTGATGTTGTCTCAGTTAAAGTTGAGTATGTCCTACCATCTATATAGAGATGTCTAGATGGAGTGGGTGATCTAAATTTTAGAGGATATGATTCATACCTATGTCTATGTCTTAAACTTTAGTGTCTCATGAGATATACATTTTTAATTGGTTTAGTTCACCTATATTAATAGTTACCAATCTTTAATTTGGAGGGATCCTTTTAAAGCCTTGTTTGATTGGTTTTGTCAAAATCCACTCTAGTAGGATGAGGTTGGTGATACTTTTATAGTTTTTAAAAAATATAATCCAAGATATTATGGGTAATATTTAAATTATATAGAAATTATTGGTGTTATATGAGAGTTTCTATAATTCTAATATGAACTATTAGGGTTTTCCTTTGGAGTTTTCAGTTTTTGACCTTGTGTTACTAAAGGAATCATGACTATTAGGTCACTAAAAATATGGTTGGTAGAAGAAGATTACTTAAATATACATATTAACTTTTGAGATCACTGATATTATTGAAAAAGATTCATATCAGTTTTTATTACCTCTTTAATTGAAAGCACTCCACAATTATCTTAACATTTCTCAATTTAAGATATATAATCCAGACCCCTACCATGTCTTGAAATGGGAAGTGCTATAAATATAAGATGATGTATCAATGAATAAATATTTTATATAGATTATTTAATCTAAGGATATAGTTTTTCATAATAAATACATCCTGATGGTATGAGTTATATGGAAACCTGTTAGTGATTCTCATAAGATTTTAATGTGGTAATCATTTATGAGGGAGAAATGACCTTTCCACTTTATTAATTAACCATTTTCGAGATGACATTCTAAGTGATATGAAGGGGATAATTACCTTAAACAAGATGTTATTTTTAGGTTCGAGACATTTTATTTATTTATTTTTAGCATGGAATTTTATTTTTGGGTCCTTGTTATTAAAATTTAAAGAAAATGGGAGTTCGTGTTTGTCACAATGTTAGTACATGGTTAGAGTTAAAAATGGGTCTACAATTAAAAACTGATATTTTTCAATTAGTGTATATTTTCGTGGATGACACATGGTTTTCCAATATGTGTGGTCAAACCATGTGTATGCCCTATTTGATGTATTTTCATCTTTATGGTTGGTGAATATTTTTTCAAACAATGGATCCTAGTATCATGTCCTACCTAGGACATTATAAATATGAATTTACATAACTATGACTGGATGATAAATTGACTATAACCCTATCATTTATCTCTAATTTTAACCCCAAATCTCTATTCTCACATGAATTCACTTCAACTTCCTCTAAGTATCAAATTTGTGTGAATACATACACTTATTTGAATAAATCACTAATTTCCTCCTCCCTTTTTCTTTGGTTAATTTCTCCTTATTTCCATGGGTCTCGCCGTTCATTATGAGCATGTAAGACTATATTTTCCTTTTAACATATTATAATTGTTTGGGTTTTAATGTTTAGGGTTCGTTCTTTTCTTTAGGGTCCCTCTTTTATATTCTAAGTAGAATCTAACAAGTCATAAGTTTTTAGAGAGGAATATGGTTGGTGGTTTAATAAATTTCCTTTATTATATAAGCGTTGAGTGCATGGGTGTTTCTAAATACTATTTATAATTGTTTTAAATAATGGTATATAAATTTTAGATTCTTTTATTTGTGGTTTAGTGGTTGGAGATTTCTCTCTTTGACATCAGGAATTAAATTGTTTTTTAAATCATGTTTTATAAACGAATTTTGTTTTTTCACACATTTTGTTTGACTAAATTAATTTTTTTAATGGAAAAAAAGTTGTAAATGATGAAATATTGATTCCTAGAAAATGGATGACACATGGAAATTCTGTTTAATTATGTTAGAGGACTTGAAAAATCACAAACAAGCATGAAATTCCCTACCAAGCATTGTTTTTATATTAAAACACTAATTAAACATTCATAATACATGATTAGGGTATACTATTTTGGGGTGACCCCATCCCTTTAGTCTTTCATAATTGTTATCACTATAATCTATCTATATTTTATTATGATGGAATGAACATTAAGATAGTGTGAGGAACATCCCTTGAACTCAAATACCTTAGGGATTCTTCAGAGAGCTTGATTCAAGATGTTTACTAAGTTGGAAATTATTTTTCATGTTTAAACACTTTACAACTTATTCATTTTTTCTTTCCTTTATATTGTTATAGGGTTACTTTTACATCTTCTCAAAAAAAGGTTACTTTTACATTAATTACTGTCAAAATAAAACTTTCAGATTTATCTAATAATGTTTTTTATGAAAAATATTATGGAATCCTAATAATCAAGTTGTGCTCACACCCTATATAAACCCATTGGGTATATAAAGACCATTTTATTTGGAAAATATAGATAAAGGAAAGGGGACACATGGCGACAGAAGGCATTCTTATTAAAACAACACAAGTGGGGGTGGTGACATATTGGGGACTAATCCCTATAGTCACAAAGATATAGATATATGTTTTTTATTTTTTTATTTTGATTTTTTGTGTTGACTCATACAGTTTTATCACCAATTTAGCTTCATATCTCATCCCTTTTTATATTTATATTGGGTTACTCATCTTATTTATTTTATGAAGGTTTTTTATATTTTAGTTTTTATTTTGAATTTTAATGCTAAGATTTATTTTTTTCAAAACAAATTTATTTGAGTTTGTTTTAAAATTTTATTATATTTGGGAGAATGATCTTCCAAGTTATTATGAGGCCATTTCAAGTTCAATGTTCAGACCCACTTAATAGATTTTTTTGGTGAATCTCATCCCAATGTGAATTATTGATTCCCCATGAACATATTACTAGTTGGTGAGGATCTAGAATGACTTTTGGGGATTTCCACAGATCAATTTAGTTTCGGATTTAGGTGTGATGTTGTTTGGTTCGAGATATGATATTTATCTATCAAACATTATGATAGATAGTATGTAGAAACAATTTTTTATATTGTTTATATAAGAATAACTCCACAAAACATAACAATTGTGGAATACAATATGACCTAGATATTATTAAATGGTTATCATCAAACTATGTAATAATATCTAAATACAATATTCTATCATAATTTTTAACTTACAGATCATATAATTTAAACCCTTCAGCACCACGGATATCACTACTTATAATGACATCTATATCATACTAATGACAGGGTGATCCATTTTAAACATATAAAATAGTGTTATCATATAATGTGGAATCATATATCATAAAAAATGATTTAAAAAAACTAAATAATTACACCGAGTCTCATTCTATGATATCAAATATTGTATGTAGTGATCCAATCACAACATTCAATATCTAATTTGATGAGACAAGAAAAAAATGTGATATTTTAATTATATTTCATGACATTCAATATGAAATAAAAATGATATTGATATATTCACATTTTAACAATATTTTATGAATAAAAATGCATATAAAAACATTGAAAAAACCATTGGGATTCTAGGCATTATAATATACTCATTCAATGCAGAAAAATTAATTAGAAACAAAATTTTCCAATATCATCGTATATGAAACTAAAATCACACATTAACTATAAGTGAAGTACAATGTTACTTGAATGAATAAATTTATCATCAACTATATTTAATGAATAATTCTTGATGAATATCACTGATAATTAGTTATAAAAATATCTCCTCCATTATATTTTTCATGGTTTCATATGAATCATCTGACGCTCATGTGTGAATCTCCTCCCATATATGATAGGCTAGTTTTTTGTTTTAAAAATAAAGGAGGAGAAAGAGTTTTGGGAAACCATAGGAGGAATAGTCAGTTAAATTAAACAAATTATCAGGGTGATTTCCTTCTTATATATCCCTTCAAGGATTACCCTAGAGTGATCATGAATTAACTCATAAATTACAAAATATATGAGTTATGTATGCATTTATAAACCCTTTTTGTCCCCATGTCCAAACATGAATTCAGAATACGAACACATTATGATCCTATATATATTATATATATTAATTATAGATAGTATGAGAGATTATTTGAATGTTATATTCTAACATCCAATTTAACAAAAGTATTATAGGGATTATATATAAATCATATAAAATAATTAACCGCCAAGATATAAGACAATATCACATAGTATGATAGGCTTATGGGATTCAAATTATATATCCATTTCATTCATTCTAACATATCCAAATCATATAATATGATATATTATAAAATAACAATACTTTTTAATGATTTAGTACATATCTCCTTCACTATTTTACCTAAATCAATCATTAGATACAGTATGATGTAATGGGTTTCACCAATCTCATTTTTTTCCTCCAGCAAGACAAAACCTATCCATCCTCCTCCAAAATAACTCTAATATCTTTATAAAATCCCATAATAACTCTAAGAAAGTGGTGGAATTATGAAAATCTAATCATCTATATTATGTTATGGCCCCAAGAATGGTCTTGGTTCCCTAAAATAGGGCGAATCAGTGAAAAATTGTTTATTTCCCCTTTTATGATTTGTGGTGAA
Organism: Viscum album; assembly: GCA_963277665.1. Taxonomy (NCBI): domain Eukaryota; kingdom Viridiplantae; phylum Streptophyta; class Magnoliopsida; order Santalales; family Viscaceae; genus Viscum; species Viscum album. The sequence goes on from OY728126.1 coordinate 195,115,347, forward strand.
GTCAAGCTCCATCACTTATTGGAGATAAATATTTCACTATTTAACTTTCACACACTAAGGATCAAAAATAAGAACATATATTATCCAAAATTTAATACATGAAAATAGGAGAAACTCTTTTGTATGATCTATAAAAACAAAAGACCAGACATTCTCCTAGAACCACTATTAAGGATAAAACGAGTAAGGTATATCCATGACTTATACTATAGGATTGTAAAGTATTCTATCTATTAAAATGACAAACTCTTATTTTTTACTTCAATGATGTAGGTATTAACCATATTCATTTGATTTGATTTCATTTGGATAAAATATAGTTCTCCCATGCTTATTAATGATATAGAACAGGCATGAACTTTTTTTCTCCTCAACACACAACATTGGTGTGATGATCACACATAAAATTAATGTTTTATCTTCTTCTTATTATTCTTCTTCATATTCTTCTTCATATTCTTCTCTCTTTATATGAAAAATTATCTACAAACAGTATTTCCTCTATATCCTCTTATAAAATGTATTTACACTTCATAAACAACCCCTAATTATACTCTTACATAGAAGTATCACTTTTCTTCATGTGCAAAATTAAAATTGAAATTCAAATTCAAAATCAAATGTCCTTTCAACTACTATTAAACTTCTCTAACTTCACCCACTTATTCTTCAACATTATTGATCATTGATGGAATTTTATATGCCATTATATATAATTATAGGACTTAATAATGTTATCTATAGTAACCCATATATTACTAAATATTACACATATTCTATAACATTAATTTCTAGAATCTAGAAGAAATCATAGTGTAAATTTATACATTTCAGCATGGTCAATAATTTTATTCAAAAAATTCTCTAAATACTTGTCACTTTGTAGTATGAGAATCTTATTCAGTGTAAAATTTCTATTACCACTTCAAAACATCATGGTGTGTAACTTTTAGGACTTCACATTATAGAATTACTCTATCCCGAAATCTAAAATTTATCTGATACTATAATATAGCCATCTCAATAACGTTTGATTTTCCATCAATTCATAGGGAAATATGCATGAATTTATTTTCAATTATGTTGTATTATGGGATGATTATTATATTCTCGGTGTGATCTTTAATCTCCAAATTCTTGTATCAAGATCTCTCTTTGTGATATTTTACTAATTAAAGATTATCCATCATTATATTAATTTTTTTGGAAAAGTTTGGATTTAACTTTAATAATCAAGTGGACCTTGTATATAAATATATACTATTGAGTGGACCATATATACCCTAGGTAAACAGTAGGTAACACTTAAATATCATATTTAAAACTCATGTAACCCTAATTTATCAACCCTTATGTTCAATATATTTAATTTTTATTTTCAGATTGTCTACTCAAAACCTAAGTAGACCTTATCTATCAATCATAAATATCATAGTACCCTGGGTAATGAGGACCTACCAAAACCTTCCAAAATTAGTCTGAACAATATAAAAAATCTTCCATTCTTCTTCTAATCAACTCAAGACTTCTTTCAAACATAACCGAGAGTCTAGAAAGTCTTCACTTTATATAATAATCATTATTTATGGTGAGTTAGAACATTATTTAGGTTTTGAAAAAGAAAATATAAACCATTTCCACATCATCTCAACATGTGTATTTATAACATTGATAGAAAATCATAATATAAGATATTCTTATTCAACTTATGATCTTGGAAAACCCCCCATATCTTCACCAATCACCCCAAGGACACAATGACTACTCATATCAACAAATTTATTAATTAGGAATTGATCAAAAAAATTTCCCCCATTATATTTTCATGTTAACAATTGATCATAAATAACTTTTCATACTCAAAAACACTTAGTAATAGATCATTATTCAAGAATTATAATGCTATATAAGAAAAATTAGTTTTAGAAACAAGGAAATTGAATAATATTGTCATGTTTTACATTAGAGTGACTATATAAAATTATTTATAACACCCAAATCCAACTAAGATCATCATATTGAAACAAATTTTCTTTCCCATATCATAATAATTATTTAAGCATGTATAGAACATGTTCCTTAAAAATTGATTAATAAACATGTTTTAATAGTTCACAAATCATACAACTATATTGAAATCACATTTTCCCTTTAAAAAAAACACCCTGTAAATATATTTTCCCCATAAATAATTGTTCTCTTCACCATTAACTTTACCACATATCTTTGGATTCTCCCTAATATTTATTTTCTACCCCTTAGTAATAATACCCCATTAGTAGACCATGGAAATACATTAAAGGATAAACATAAAGGGTTTTATATTTACATTATCTATCTATAATAATAAAAATTAAATGTACAAGTGAATGAGGAATTGATTTTAACATACATTATCCTTTGATGATATAAGGATGATATTTCTTCATCAAATTACATGGCTAGATATTAAAATCCTTTTATTTCTAACCATAATGATCACATAATTTTTTCATCAAATATAAATTTATATTTGTGTAATTCATCTTATTTATCCATTTATTAATATAACATGCCTAATTATATTTAATCTATTTAATTCTATATTTTTAAAATTTTGACATCATTGTTTTGGAAATAGGAAGAATTTCACTACATGAAAATACGTATTTAATGTTGGATATATATAATTGGTTTGGAAAACCATATTTAAATGTTTATTTATTCCCTTTTATATGTTCTTTTATGAATATTGTATAAATCATGTATTTTTAAATGATATTAATAAAAATAGTTTGAAAATAAAAATTTATAGTGTTTTATAAGAAAACCACCACTCTGTGTTTTTAAAAAGATACATCATTTTCTATTCCCCCTTGTCCTCAACCCTCCTTTATCTTTTAACCATAAGTTTTGTTATCCTCCACCGCCATTCTTGTCCTTTTTCATTGATATACTTCTTCATCTATTCAATCACATTATCAACCCACACACTGTTACTATATTTCACTCCTATTTCCTTCATTATTATCTTCAATACTTTGTTACCAAAGATATTTTTCCATCTTCACAATTTTCAACCTCAATACTTTAATTTCTATTAATTTATCATTTAAAAAAAATTTATTCGGTGTTTATTATTATTAGTCAATCATCTAATCAAATTTTATCCATAAGGAGATATTTTCTCTATTGTAAAACCCAAGAACATTCAAATTATTGGTTCCCACTTTCTAGTATCATAGAGAGATATATTCCATGATCAATTCTTCCCTAAATTTGAGCACTTTACACTTTTTATACCATTGAAATTGTTATTTGATGAAATTATAAATTATAATAACTCGCAAAATCATTTGAGAATATATTTTTAATTTTTCATCCATTTTAATGCAAATTTTATTTACGGTGTTGTATGCTATATTATATGTATAATGTTTAAAATGTTTTTTATTTATAACATAAATTTATAATTTTTCATTGGAATATGTATTTCATTATTTATCTATAACTTTTACATCATTCAGATTCTTGTTAAAGTAAAGCTGTGACTTGAATACTTTAGTTTCTTTGAATTATTTCTTTTCATTCTTTGTCATATAATTATCCATATGCTGTTGGTAACTAAAACAACATTCCCATTTGTTCTTTATTAAGATGTAACTCTTGTATGGTTTCTCCATAAGGCAGTGCAGGTAGAACCATTGGTTTTCACACCTTGAAAAGACCTTAAATGTTTTCTATATAATCATGGGTCTACAAATAATATTAAATTTAAAACATTTTAGATACCCTTTACATATATAGTGTTCTTACATAATGATATTTACATTAATCATGTCAATAATTATGTCTATGATATATAAAATATTAAAATTTACCAATGATTTATTTTATCTCCCCTTATCAGTGGATATATCATTAATCATTCATAGAATTATTATGATCAAATTAATATCATTATTTCATATCATGTATAATAGTATACTAAATAAATTTATTTTTGAATATATATTTAATGTTTATATTTAAAGTCCTTACTATCTTGAATCTCAATTGACCAATAACATTATTTTAAATATTCCCATGAATAAATTCTTTTTCATGGTAAATACCTATGAACTAGAAAAATTACATTCTATTCTATATTGAACATATATACAATCTTTATTGATGGTATATTGATTTATAATCAATTAAAAGTGGATGTCATAATTTTACATTGTTAATTTCAAACCACTGGGTAAAAAAAGGTGATGGAATGTCAAGTATTAATTTCTATTCTCCCTTAAACAGATATTTTTTTTAGTAATTAATTGTTATCAACACATCCTTTAAACACTGGTAGTTGTTTTTGGGTATATAATGTGATTATTTTTTTGTTATTTTTGTGTATTAAGTTATTATGGAAGTGTTTACATGTTTAATATTTATAAATACATAATAGTGGTAACTAAGAAGAATAGTATAAACATAAATAATATTGCATATTAAAAGTTAATAATGAGAAGTTTATTAAATAATAAATAATTTTTAATTATAATTTCTTATAATTGATTATTATTTTAGTTACTAATTATATTACTTAATATTGACCATAATTAGAAAATAATATATAGACGAAATTAGAAGTGAGCATGTGACTTTTGAATTTAATATTTGTTTTCATTCATGGATAGATTATTTGTAATGTGTTGAGCCGAATAGTTAGAATTATTACCCTTTGTTTTCTAATGTGTTTTTACATTCACAATTTCTATTTAATATGTGTTTCTATTAATGGATGGATCTTTTGATTGTTAAATTTATGGGATTTATGTTATTTTAACTAGTATTCATTCTTTTATTCTTATATATTTGTATAACTATATATTTCATTAGAAAGTGTAGGAAGTAAATTTGATGTCGATAAAAGAAAGAATATGTTAGCTCCTAAAACATATTATCATGTCAAGATTTTAGAGGATTTTTTGTAGTTTGTAATTTTAAATTGATCCTTTAATAGAAGAATAAAATTCCCATGTCATAAATGAAAATTCAATTCATGGTTAAAGAGATAAGAAGTATTTGATAAATTTATATTAAAAAAAATTCCATCCCAAGATGTTTAGTAGAAATGGAATGGTCAACTAAATATTATAGAAAGTTGACACAATTATGTCTAGTATCAGAGTAAATAGGTTAAACATATTATGGTGTATAATTAAATTAAGGACATGACAAATGATTTTTGTGGAATAATAGGGAACACCATACATATCATAATATTAGTTGATCTATATATTGATGTTAAAAATATTAATTAAGCCTCTATAAAAATTATAAAACTTGATCAAGATGATAATATATTAATAGATAATTTTTTTAGAATAATACAATGAAAAGCATAACTAAGAAAAAAAATTCTTTTTATGAATTATTCAAAGATGAAAATCAATAATTAAAAGAAGGATGTTCCAATTATTCAAATCATTCATTCCTGGTGTAGTTGTTTAACATAATGATACTATTTGTAATTTCACATAATGCAATTTCTTTGATATTAAATTTATTACATGAATCATTTTATGAAGACAAGATAACTAAATCATTTTATTTTATGTAAAATTTTATTACCAAAATTCAACTCATTTATAAGAATATATATACATATCCCAATAATTATATGTCATTCTAGGGATAATTTTATAAAAGAAAAGAGTAAAAAAAGATGTGGTACTTATTCATAGAAATATAGAAATAATGATTCTAGTTTGAATCAATGTACTAAAATGAATAGTTGTAAAAGAAAAATACATTGAATGTTTTAGGTTTCATTTTATTAAAAAAATTAGTGTAAATATTATTTATGTTATTTAAAAAAATTGAACATATGAAGTGAATTGTATTAGATAACAATTCTAATAATTACAAGTGACCTCTAAGAGATTAAAAATCATGTAAGACCTTTGATTAATTATATATTTCACTCTAATATATTTTTGTTTTAGAGTAAACACACTTCATAGGTTTATAAATAACCCTAAAAACACAAACTAGAAAAATACCATCCACCACAATTTCAAAGATCCACCAATTAAGAAACCAGAACAAACTAAAACCAAAAAAACAAATATGAAATTCAAATTGATTTTCATCTTCATTACATAAAATCCAAAATCCCTGTCCTAATGCGACAACCTCGTCCATATTTCCTTAGTTCATGCTATAAACAACCACATTTCATCATCAAATCATCATTATCCAAATCAACATATTGAATGGAAAAGATCACCTACCTCATGGTTATTAAAATTAAACACAAAGTAACTAGAGAAAATAAAAACATCCCTTGAAACCAAAATCAGTCATCAATCACACAATTTGATCAAGAGGAAAAAAATTGATCCATCAACACTGTTGTTTCATGAGTAGGAATTCCATGCATGGAACACAAATATATTCCTCAATCCTTGAACAAAATGTGTCATTTGATGTTACATCATCATCCATCATCATCCTCTAAAAAAACCTACCACCTCCCTCATCATTAACTCGAAATTTATTAGAAAAATTATGTCCAAAATTCAATATCATCTTCAAGAACCACCCCATATCGAAAAAACCATTTAAAATATATGACAGAAACCAAGTTATCAAACTCACCAACAATAAACCTATAGATTAAAACCACTAGAACATCTATAAAACCCAAATTAAAAAATTAGACAGTGTACAAACTATGCTGTTATGCCACCATCAATGAAAAAAACATCACATTTGAAACCATATTGAAAAACTAATGACACCCGACAAGGATGGGGTGTGATTTTACTATTCATTTAGAAAACACAATGGACAAACTCATGAAGGATTAAATAAATATTTATGAATTTTTAAGAAAAACTAATGAGAGAACAATAAATGATTAGGACCACGAACAACCTCGCCATTTCTATACACCATAAAATCCATATTGTGATACCATGAGTAAGGTCTAGTTCATTGGGAAGAGTAAAAAAGGTTAGTGGGATAATGAGGGCTATAGTTTCAAAAAACACTCTTAAAAAGGGTAAAAATTAACCTATGTGTAAGAATAATAACACCACAATGTGGAAAATGTGTAAATTACTAGAAAATATAGTGGGAAATCCCATCTGAAATAATAGAAATGAAGAGGAGTAGGATGAATGGTGGAGAAGACATCAGTGATGTAGGGAGAGAGAAGGGGGAGAGAGAAATGGGAAGAGAGAGTGTGGGAGAGATGGATAAGAAGATATGGAGAGATATAGGGAGAGAGAGAGGGAGAGATAGATAGATATGGAGAGATAGAGATTGAGAGAGAGAGGAGAGGAGAAACACCACTCAATGGATTTATAATATTATCGGTGTATCTATCATCATTATAAAATATGTGAGTAATGAGTTGACTCATTACATCCTGATTTCTCTTTTATAAACTGGAAATGTGTTTTTGGGATTTTTATAAGATTGATTCAATTATTTTGAGAGAGGGAGAGATAGAGGGGGAGAGAGAAAGGGAGAGAGGGATAGGGGGAGAGAGAGTGAGAGTAAGGGAGGGAGAGGGAGAGGGGGGTGGGGAGAGAGTGAGAGAAAGAGGGAGATAGGGGAGAGGAATAGGGATGGAGGGAGATAGATGGATAATAAGAGAGAGAGAGAGAGGGATATGGATAAAGGGATAGGGAGATAGGGAGAGAGTGAGGTAGATGGAGAGGGATATTGAGAGTAAGATAGAGAGAGAGTGGCGGAGAGAGAGAGAGAGAGAGAGGGAAAGAGGTAGAGTGGGAGTGAAGAAGGGATATAGAGATATAGGAGCGGTTCCACTCAGTGGATTTATAATATTATTGGCACAGATCTCATAATTATAAAATATATGATTAATGAGCTGATTAATTATATTATTATTTCCCTTTTTATCATATTAATGTGTTTTCTGGGATTAATAGCAGATGGAATCAACAATTTGGGAATTTATGAATCAATTATTTCATATGGATGGTTGTTTTGATCCATTATAATTTACCACCCTATATTTTTATAGATCAAAATACATTAACAATAACGGTGATTATTAGTAGAAAAAAATCCAAAATATAACACTGACTCCTATTTTTAGTATATTATCTAATATTTGTTAGAGTTATGTAATTATTTATAAGAAAAATCCAATACATATACCATAAAAATGTTCAAAATTCATGATACCCTAATGTGGACCATTAGTGACTTTCCTTGAGTAGGAAATTTATCTTTTTGAAAAACACACTAGGGTTTGTGTTTCCTGTTTTTGGATATTGATTTTGAGCCTTAATGAAAAGTTATATCAAAAGAGTTATTTCGTATCTTTCATCATCAATTACTTGATACATTTCACTGATTTTGGTTTTAAAAGTGACATATTACATAGAAAAAACATATTTGAGCCTTCCGGAAAAGTTATTACCTTGACTAATTATCTTTGAAAAATTATCAAATTTTACTTTAATGTTTGGAAAATACAATCATTAAAATAAGAACATACTTATAACTCTATTAAAATTAATTGAAAAAAAATAATTGATGAAAATGATAAACTTTTTAATCATCCATATTAAGAATTTATTTCATTATGTAACAATATTGATTTTTACATATTTAAAAGAATGCGTGTTGAGGTTTTATTTATTAAATCCTTATTGATGATAAGAAATTTAAGGATCATTTATACGATCATAAGGATTTATAATCATTGAATATAAATAATGGATAATAGAAAATTTAGAATGGGAAGTATCTTATAGTAATTTATTCAAGAAAAATCATCAAAAAGAAAATATATTTCAAAGATATAATTTGAATAAGTTCTAGATGCGTATTTAAGTAAAATTTAAAGAGGTTTTGATTTGTGTCATTTAAAATTTAATATATTGAAAATTCATGACTCACATATCCTAATAGAGAATTTCCTAACATTGGAAGTTTATAATTATTTTCCAAATATAATTGATAAAATTTTAGTTTACCTTTACACATTTATTAGACATATTTTTATAAAACATTAATCCCAATTGAGTTATATAAGCTTCAAGAAAGAAATCTAAAAACACTATGTCTTTTCGATATGATCATTCCCCATCATTTATAACTTTGATGATTTGTTTAAATATTTATTTGGTCAAGGAAACTAATGTTATATGAACTTTACATTATCAATGTGTGTATCCCAAAGAGAGGTAATTTATTTTAATTTAATTATGTAAAATTAATTATAATTGCTTAAGTCATCAATTATACTGTCTACTTATTAATTGCTAATTTTTTTCAAAGGGTATCTTAGTTATTCGAATTCACATATGTACAATAAATCTAAACCATAGGGTTATATTACTAAGGGTTTATTTACTCAATAATTCTTAATATTCAACTCATTATATTTTGATTTAATAGTGATAATATTCAATATGGTGAGATTTTTTCAAGATAATAAAATTTATTCTTTTGTCATTAAAAAAAACATCTATACTTCTAAATTTTAGTCATACGGTAGGAAAAGTCTCCCCATTTTCATTGGAAGAGTTGTAGTTAATATTATCACATGGGATTGGGTTATTGAGTATTGATATTGTTGATCTATATATCAAACTATTAAGTTAAAAAATAAAAACATATATTTTGATTTGAACATTAAATGAGGTATAGATAAAAAAGTTGTTAAGATATAAATTATTGACTAGTTTTTATGTCTTGTAAGTTCTAAATCTCAATATATTTTGAATATCAATATGTTTATAATTATAAAATTTAGGTAACAATAATTATTATAATTTTTTTATAGTTATCCAATTATGATAATCAAGTTGAACAAACAAAATATTTGAATTATTAAGATTAAGTTCCTAAGAAAAATTAAAGGTGATTGAAATCTAATAATATTTATATTTTCATTTTTTTTATGTATTTCATAAAGTGTTTTGTAAACAAAAATATCAGTTTATTTTTAGTTTTAGATTATGGTTACTATAGAAATTTAGTTAAAATTTTCACATAAAATTATAATGGGAAATTGTTAGTTATGTTATTCAAATGATTGTGGGTCAATATTAATAGGGTATAATGAAATAATCATTACAATCCAATTATTTTAACTTCACATAGTTAATCAATACTAGTGAAAAATAATAACTCAATCCATAAATTTTTCCTTCCTAAGAAAAACCAGTGTATTTTTTCAATTATATATTTGATAAATTATAGAGTATTGTCTTATCCTGTTTTACATATATTCATTGGCGTACCCACTATTGAAGAGGTTAGGGAATCAAAAATTAATACCTTGACTTGGTTACCAGCGAGAGGCTACTATCATGTCACAATTATCAATATGTATTAAAACATGATAATATTAAATTCTTATTCTATATAAATTTACACTTCTTCTCTGCATTATCATTATTACATATTTCTCTATAGTGTAGCCTTATTCAACACAAGCACATAAACACATAACAACTGATCAAACTTATATTATTTGGTTTATATTAGCTAGGATAACATTAGTTCTTTTTAAGAATTTTTCCATGAAAAAAATTAAAATCCTTATCAAGAAAAAAAAACTATCATTTAAACTAACTAATATATTTTTATTAAATATAAAAAAAGATTAATTTAAGTGAGAAATTTATCATAATAGGTGTAATAATTTCTAATGAAATAATATTTATATAATAATAATTCTTTAATATATATCTTCCCACAATAAATAATTTCTATGTATCAGTATCATTTATGAATCATTCTAAGAATGAATTATCAATTTTTGTGACTTTAAACACAAGATAAAATATTACTTCTAATATAAAAATGAAACTATAATAAAATGTATATCCTAATAAAAGGTATATCATTATCCCATCAATAAGTAGAATTCATTTTCATCCAAGTGGTATCTTATAGAAACAACAAAATTCATTACACCATTATCTTATTCATTATTTATTTTCTATTCAATTACTTGTATTTCCATTTTTGTTTTTGTTGTTCATTTCAGTCCTGTGTGATTCTTATATACTAGGTATTATTATATTGGATTTAATTATATCAATTTCATATTTACTAAATTTCATTTTACATTCTTTTTTTGGGTTCTATTAATTTATATTTGTCCCAATTTGTATGGGGTCACATTCAATTAGTTAATTTCATCACAACCAAACCAAAATAAATCAAAGCAATAAAAAAACCTGATACAAGAAGAAAACATCCATTGTAAATCCATAATTCATATTTCATAAATGAAACTAAATTCCACACATAAATTAGAATTATAAAACATCAAAATATTAATCTAACTTTAAATTCTTCAAAATCACCTTAAGACACAGAATTTTTAGCATATCCTAATTCGATAACAATTTCCTAGTCTCATGGTATAGATTTTATGATATTCATTATGACCAATTAACATTTCTATATTTCAATAAAAAAACACATCAATATATGGGTTTCATATAATTTATTTCCTTATAATATAATTATAACTCTTTCAATTAATTATTATTTTAGAATAATTAAAGGGGATACTATTTAATAATCTAAAGACACTAAAACATTAAACAACAAGCTAAAAAATTCCTTCAATTGATGGAATCATATAAATTTATCTAACAAAATCCAACCCATGTTAAGTCAGAAATTCCATTTAAATGTCAACCATGTGGACCATGAATAAAAAATCCCAAATTATTTTATAAAATTTCCTATTAATTGAATCCCATTAATCTAAAACATTAAACTATGCGAAACAAAGTTATATAAACATAATAATCAACCAAGTCAAAAATAGGATAATAGAAAATCACAAAATAAAGTAATAAATAAGAAATAATAATTATTTATCATATATAATGATAATTAGAAATTATATTCATCATAAATAATATAAAAATATACATGATATAAAAGAATAAAGAATATTTATCATGAACATAAATGTTATTATTTGAGTTTAGGGTTATTATGGATATCATTTTTAAGACTTTAATGACATGGATTTGATTATAGTAGTTTATAATAATAGAGATAATATCTTTCCATTCATAAATAATTTTGGCCTTCCTTTTTGGGAATCCAATATTATAGACATAATTTCAATATCAACTTTTATATACTTTATGACTTATTTTTTTTACATATCATGGATATATTTTATTAGTATTGTAGTGTATAATATTATATTCTTAATATTTTTGGAATATTTACCTTATTAAATTAAATTTAAGAACCAGAGGTAGGTTATATGGAAGAAGGGATAAGAAACATCACCCATGCAGAAAGATAGAAGGAAAGGGGGAGTGATGTTTGAGAATAATTAATGATAGAATTGGTGTATTACCAATTAAATTAATGGTAAATTTTTTGTTATTTGTAATGTAAATTAGTTATGTTATAAAATATATATATATTTTATTTTGACATATGTGAATCATTTTTATCATTTTGTTATACTAGATAGATAATTTATTGTGCATCCATATTTTTATGGGTGGAGTGTATTAGGGTTTATTCTTGGAGATTTGTTCCTATTATACCATATTTAAATATGGTTTTAACCAAAGAGAAATTAATAGTAGGTGTTAAAACCAATGTTAAATATGGTATAAAATATATCTCATAATGATCATGTAAATATCTATTATATATGAAATTTCATTAAATAATTAGTAGTTGTTACATACACTATGAAATATAGTACATATTGGATAACTTTTCTGTTGGTTATGTAAACTACCACTATTTATGTAACAACCACTAAAAAATAATCTTTTTTAGAACCATTTCCAAAAAAAGAAGATTGAGAACTATTTTATCAGAGATTTATAAAGTTTAGATAAATTTATTGGAATACTTCGAAACAATCACTAAACAATATAAACCTCTATATATATATATATTTTAGAAAATTTAAAAAAATCATCACAAAATAATTATCAATGTTAAAATTAACCACATTTGTCCACAACCATTGAAAATTTTATATTTTCTTAAAGTTATTATTAGTTATTTATTTTACAATCTCTTATACTGGAGATTTCAAAGTTAATTTTTAGATAAGGTTTTCACCCTTTTTAGAGTTAGTAATCTCTATTTTATTCTTATTTTACTTTTTTATTCTTCTAAGTATTTCAGATATTACAATTGGTGGTTAATTTATAATTTTGAATGGTGTTAAATTCTTCATTATTATGTCCTATCTGGTCACATCTTCCATAAACTTTATCCAATGGCCAGAACCGGTTCATAACATTCAGTTTAGAAATTTATGATTGCTTCTGAACACTTATTCATTAATAGGGTTGACTCCCGCTCAATATTTATCTCATATAACTTGTGGTCTCATATTATATCACCTTTATAAGTTCCAAAATATACTATATTTATATAAGTATCCATAAAAAATATAGTTTCCTCTGAAATATATATGTTGTCTAAATTTCAATATAAGCTCTTCTTTCCTAAATTTACCATCAATTTTGGTTCCTTTTTGAAGAATAATTTTTTATGGAATCTCAACACATTGACATTATATCTTGAATTATTATTTTAATTAATTGATCCACTATTTTTATCACTTATTACATTAATTTTTCACTTATTATAATTTTCAGAATTTTTAGAAATATATTGTTTGTACATAAATTTGACTTTATTTACCCATGGAATTGAATCATCCATTTAACCAAAAATTTGAAGAACATATGCAACCTATTAATGTGATATTTATTTTCCTTATTTAATTTTACCATTCATTAAAATGTAAAATATTTCATCAATATTATCCTCTAGGATGGCTCAAACTTATGAAACAAAATTTTTGATGTTGAATATGAATTTCTTCCATTTTTTTAGCCTTTATCAAAACTTTGTTGAAAACATTAAAAATAATCCACCTTTTCAATAGACTTCTTCTCCATATAGAGTTTATGATTTTTTTTCTTCAGTGAGTAATTCCATAATGCTATCAATTTCCTTTTTCATATTTGAATTATTTTCATCTTGAATGGAATCATTATTACAGTATGATTGATTTTTTTGATTAAAATTTCATACCCATTCTCTAGTTTTGAAATCGCTGAATGAAATTTTGTGATTTATCTATTTGACATGAGTTAGATTTATAATTATAACTCACTTTTATCATTGTTTTTTTAAATTTTAGTTATCTATTCCTCATTAATTTTTTCAATTAGTAATTTTTCATCAACTTCACAATAATTCTCTAATTCATAATCATAATAACTACTATAATCATTTTATAACATTAACATGAAATTTCTATTTATGTGTTTATAAAATTTATTACATTTTTCCATTGAATATAAATATGGCTTGTAAAATTTTATATCTTTATTATTTGAAGAAATTATATTATTTTCATTATCATCCTTGAAAAATTTATATTTTCCCAAAATAAGACAAATTGAAATGAAATGTCCAATTGATCCACACTCAAAAAATTTAAGTGGAATATCTCCTTGGAAATTTCTATTACCTTTTCACATGATTTAGGAAATAAATGACACGAGTCTAAAAAATTTCACTTACACATATTAATAATCAATATATTATTCCACATATTTATAAATTTTACTCATCCTCTTATCTTGTAATATATATTTAAAGTAAATTTACCTATAAGCATTACTCTTCATCATGAAATAACATACCTTCAAAATTTCCTAAATATTTTTTTTTAAAATTATATAATAAAAGTATACCTAGATCATAGTCATCAAATATAAAAACCATTGAAATATAGTTTTCTAGAAAGATATGTAGTATCTTCTCAAAAACCATATAATCATCCATAGTTTCACCAAAAACTCTAATGGTTCTAACAACTTATTTATATTTAGTGAATATGTTTTATATTCTTTCATTATCATTCATTTTGAGGTCTTCATAGTTAAACATTTAACCTTATTACATTACTTTTATCATATATCCATTTCGTTCATATATATTTTCAATGTTTTCCAAAATTCCATTTCTTAACTAGATCCCTTTAACCTTTAGAAAATATGTTTCCAAAAAATATGACAATATGAAATTATAATCATGGCCATAATTATCAAAATTATTTCCTTCAACTATTATTATAATAGTAACTTCATTTTAGGGAATATAAATATCATTTATATCCTTAAAATTATACAATATGATTGATAAAAAATATATAATTCTATGATCAATCTAAATATAATATTCCTTATAGTAGAAATTGTGAATCCCTTTTTTTCCTAATAAATTAATGTTATCCATTTTCATAATATAACTTAAATGATAAAACATTTCAACCAAGAGTAACACCAACTTGATTTTGAAATGAGAAAAATACTCAAATACCTATTGAGTTTAATAACCAACACAACATTAAAAATATATGATATCAATGATTAGTGGAAACTATGACTACTATGAAACCACCTGTGATGGCCCCAAGAATAGTGTTAGTTTCATATGTGTGGGGGTAAAACAATGAAAAATCATCCTACTCCACTTATTAAAGTGAACAATCTCAACACTAAACTCTCAAAAATTGTTAAAAGAAACAAATATAAACTCATGATTTACAGGTTTCACAACTAAAAATTAGTATGATATTATTTGAATGATCCATAAAATCCAAAGACCAAATAGTCTACTTGAATCACTATTTTTTATAGAATACAATAGCTATATCCCTATGTCATAATACAAGATTGTCAACAATTAAATTTCCCAACAAGTTTTACTATTTTATTATAATAAAAAGAGGTTAGGATCATCCTTCTTCCATTATTTAATTGTATCTCAATAATTTGTAGTGATCTCATGCTTCTACTATAATGGACTAAAGGGATTAGATTTTTTATTTATTTCAAGATAATAACCTTTTAACTAGGTTAAGAGGGAACCCCTAATTGGATCAAATGCCCAGTAGAACAAGGAACATATATAACCTGTAGGTTCAACATCACATAGGCTAAGTACATGACCCATAGGTGCAAACCTCAATGACCTACACCGAAACAAACCCATTACCTTGTATCATGCATATGGAACTATATATTTTAGTCCATACATCATTTTTTGGTTGGACCTCATTGCCTCGCCACCCGAGGTCATTAAATTGTGTTTTCTAGAAACTTTAGGAATGAACATACATGTGTAACTAATAATATGGTCATATCTTTTCATCTTCTACTCTCTACCAGCAAGAAGGCCATGTGTCCCAAAGCCCATGGATGAACCGAAGGCCATATGTGTAACAACCTAGATAATCTTAGAATAAATCTTTATCATGTATCACAATTTTTTTAGTTATATATTATATTTTTATATTCATTATAAAATATTAAGTAATTTTTTAATCAAAAAGGAAATAGTTTTGTTAAACTCTTTTATTATAAGATTTCATTTAAAAATTTAATTTTCATATTATAGAATTTTAATTTCAAAAAAATAATTTCATTTTTTAATTCATCATGTAAAAATCATATTATGATGAAATTTTGAGAATTTTTTGAAAAGATTGATTTTCTATTGAAAAGTGAAAATTTTCGATTTTATAATTAAAAATTGTATTTCTTTTCAAGTATTTACAAAGTCAAAATAAATTTTCGATGAGTTTAAAAATTTTAATAATTTATTTAGATATATAATTATCCAAATATGGTTTTTTAAAATAAATCTTACTCTTAATGTTAGTATAATAACTTTTTTACATTAAAAATATATTTATTATAAATTTTTTTTCATTGAATTCTACTAGTTTAAATTTAAATTAAATTATAAAAATTATGTATATTTAATTTTAAAAAAAGGATTCCATTTCTAAAATAGGTGGGTATAAATTTGGTTAATAGGTCCTATTTATTTTTGTTCAATATAAATAGGGACCTTAGTAATTTTGTTAACACGGTAAACGGTAAATATGGTAATTAATGTTAAAATTAAAATGATAAGGATTATAAAATTAACACAAAACATTTATTTTAATTTTATTAGATGATTAAATTTCATCCATATGCATAATATATTTGGTTAAATACCCTTTTATTTATATTTAGATGTGATTATAACCTTTATAACATTTTATTTAAAGAAAAGTTAAAAATGTCCAACTTTTGTTTTTAAAAACTATAATATTTTTAGTACAGGGTTAACCAGAGGCTATATTCAGCTATAAATATTATTTTTGAATATATATTATTTAAATTAATAATGGTAATTTATGTTTAATTTTTATTGGAAAATAATAATTACCTTCAAAATTTACACAATATTGATGCTGTAATGATTTAATTAATGGAAAAATAAAATAAATGATATTAAAAATATTAAAAGTAATAAAATTTGATATAATTAATGTAGTTCATGAATTTTCAAGGTGAAAATTTCATGATAGGGTTTAATTTAAATATATGTTTTTTAATTTTAGTTTTTTTTCTTGATGTCATTAAAGTCAATGTAATGAATAGTTATAGAAATTGACATTAATAATATATTATAATAAATATTATTTTATTAAAGGATATAAAATTAATAAAAATATTATATTCCTAAAATTGATTAGGATATGGTTGATAATATCAAACGTGGTTCATTTGGGGGTCTTGTTTTTAATTTATAGTAACTATATTGACCCTCAAAGTGTAAAACACTGTGTTGTCATAGTTTGTGTGAAAGGAGATAATGGGGGGTTAAAACCGAAATATAAGGGTAGAAACATAGTAAAAAACAATATAATTTTTAATTTATGTGATTATTTAGACCCATAATCATCATATATTTTAAATAAATTAGTTTTAATCCATTTTTAATTGAAAAATAATTTATATTAATTAACTATTTTGATAAATTCCAAGAGGTCCCATCTCTTATAAAAGGGAATATCTTATTACCTGTATTTAACACTTAAATAACCATTTTATTCATCCAATATCTTCCAAAATAAATTATTAAAATTCATAAATATTTTATAGAGGCTGTATTTAGGGAATAATACCAACCATCGTGGTCTTAAGGTGTTAAATAAAGGAGGTTGTCTGAAGAAGAGTTATCGTTTTTAATTGAACATTTCTATTTTATTTATTATTACACATCCATAAATTATTTCTAAAATATGAACATATAATAAAAAAATCATCTTCCATATAATTAGGTGTTTTAAGGTTAATGTAAGAACATATATCCATCTATTTTGGCGACAAAATTTGGGAAGAACAAGAAAAAAAAGAAAGCATTTGGAGCTACCTCGCGAAGCCTGTTCACAGAGCCCCGTAGCCCCATGGCCAATGCAAAACTCCCCCTTTGTAAAGCCACCACGGATCAAGGATAAGGGATGTTCCGCGAACCGATTTGACATTCATGAAGCCATCATTGAGCAAGGGGGTAGGATGCTCTGCGAACAAATTTGATGTTCGTGATGCCGCCACTGAGCAAGGAGGCGGGAGGCTCCGTGATTATGAAAAAATTCCATGTGTCTTCACACCGAGAGAGATCTGCTACACATTGCCCATTTTCTATAAATAACGGGATCCCCTCGAGCCCAAAAGATGGATCCTCTGGCGTTTCACCTTCTTAGCTCCCGAATCGCGAAACAATTTCTGCTCTGTGAACTATAAGCCTTTCAAGGTACTTTTGCATCACGAAGTGCCTCCCCCTTTGCATGAATTCAGACCCTCTTCAAAGAAGGATACCCTTTACGGAGCCCACATTCCTCCACAAAGGAATGGGATCTTCAACAGGACTTTAGTCTTTATGGAGCACTTATGTTGTGCGAAAAACCCTCCTTGCACATGTGAACCACATGCTAAGGTAGGGTCATTATGCTTTGCGAAGCACATTGCTTCACAATGCAACGCCTCGCAAGGCACCCTTGCTTCGCGAAGCACTGCTTCGTGATTGCCTTTCCACTTAATTATGCACCTTTCATTTGAACCTACTCCCTATCCCTAGGCTACGCCACTTCACTTCACAAAGAACCGCCTTCGCAAAGCCCCTCCACTACATGGAGCACCAAATCTTCACGAGGATTCTAACTATGGTCACCTTTGCCATGAAACTCCTTTTCCCATGTTACCCTCCAGGTTTTCATGAAGTAATATCAAATTCCCCTTGGTGGTGCTTACCATTTCATTGCTTTTCCGTATGATTCTTCACATAGGCATGCTAAAGGCTATTGCTTCTTCACATAGCCACGCTAACGTGGACCCCTCAATGGATCACTCCATAACACCTGCTCACCATGACATGGCTGATGACTTCCCTTCCTCAAGGGTGGGCAGAAATCAGTAATATAAGTCCAAGGGGTGTGGAGTGAACCCACTTCGTCCGAGCTACAGAACGTTAAAATTCCAAGCACCATCTTCCTCATCACATGATTTTAAACTGTGTCCTCACCCCGTGCGTCGTGCGCGGGGTTCCCCACCATGGACATTCTGCATGCCCACTGGTCTCCATGGGAGTGAAATCATTCCGCACACGGAATGAGATCCTCTTTATTGGAGTGGTGTGTGTCCAAGGGGAAAGGGAAACCACCTGGGTGTCATCCCCTAACATTTCTTGTAGTTATAAGCATCCCTGCTCCTCCTATCTTCACCCTGCCAAAAAACTAGAGGGTGGATAGGAAACAAAGCCCTATTTTATTGGGTGCCAAATCCCTCTCCCTTTGGGCTTTTTAGCCGATGGGCCTCCGTCCTGGAGTAATTCCCAGTATCCATCTCTTTGGGCCACTAACCACCTGTAAGCCCCACTCCATATCCCATGGATGCACCTTTCGCAATGTGATCATAAGGTCTTCACTTCCTCTTGTTTCTCACACTGAGAATGACTCACATGGGCTTAGAGTAAGCATCAACCATGACATCCTCTAGGCCGCCTTAAAGTGTAAGCCCTAACAAAACTATCCCCAACTATAGGGACTTTGATCCTTACCATGGCAAGGTATGTAGGAAGCCTCCCAGAGGTTCAATCCCAAAAACCATTGGTTTTGAACCCCCTTCACTTCAGTTCCCACTCCTCCCAAACTATAGGGAATTTGATCCTTGCCATGTCGAGGTACGTAGAAAGCCTCCCCGAGGTTCAGTCCCACCATCCATTGGTCTTGACCATCTTCATATTGGTTTACCACACCATTTCGAACTATGGTGACTTTGATCCTTTCCAAGTAAAAGTACATAGGAAGCCTCCTAGAGGTTCAATCCCACCATCCATTGGTCCCGACCATATTCATTTAGATTCACCAACACCTATCATGAACTACATGAACTTTGATCCTTGACAAGGAAAGGTATGTAGGAAGCCTCCCTAAGGTTCAAGCCCGACACCTGTTGGTACCAATCCCCTTCACATCGGTTCACCAACACCTCTTTCTGAACTACGTGGACTTTGATCCTTACTAAGGAAAGTTATGTAGGAAGCCTCCTTGAGGTTCAAGGCCAACAACCATTGGTCCCGATCCCCTTCATGTCGGTCCATCCCCATCCTGCATGATGTTAAAATCTATGCCCCTTATCATCCCACATGACATTAAACTATAACCGCTTAAAGTATGTGAGCTTTGATACCTGTCTCCTAGATAGATCATGCAAGAAGCCTCCATGAGGTTCAACCCCATCCAGCGGTAATCCTTTATGATCTCATCCAGTGGTAAGACATTGTGACCCCATCCAATGGTAAGCTATTATGACCCCATACAGTGTTAAGCCGTTGTGACCACAACCAGTGGTAATCCATTGTGACCCCATCCAGTGGTAAGCCATTGTAACCCTATCCAGTGGTAAGCTGTTGTCAACCCCAACCGATGTTAAGCCAGTGTGTACCCTAATTGATGGTACGACATTGTCAATCCCAACTAGCGGTAAGCAATTCTAGTCCCCTTTGTTGGGACCTACATCCCTGGTCCACCCTCAGGAGTCAGACCAACCTGGGATGCTAACCATGCGTAAGCCCCAGTACATCATCGGGTCGTAGTCCTCTATGCACACCCAGATTCTATGACCCCATCCTAAACTACGTGGACTTTTATCCTTTCCAACGAAAGATACATAATAAGCCTTCATGAGGTTCAAGCCCGTCACCCAGTTCTCATACTAGTCTTTTCCTCAAGCCTATGTGCTTTGGGAAGGTCATTCCACAAACCCGGAGGTTCCACTTCCTCCGGATCCCATCCTTGCGTCCATTTCCACGGGCCACCTCCTCAGGTGTCCCATCACCCCACCTAACTATGCAGACATTGATTCACTGCCATGAAGATACGTAGGAAGTCTCTTCGAGGATCAAGCCCAATGTCACTGTCGCCCTTGAGTCGACTCCATCTCATTCTCCATTGACTTCACTTGACCATCCATTATCCATATTGATTCTTACACGAGCCACCACATCCCAGTGAGATCATGAAAATTCACCTCTTCATTGCCCCTAGCAGAGACCGGGTAACTAACCATGCATTCTCCCAAACATCAGTGTTACCTCCAGGTATTGCACCCATCTGATCCACTCTAGTTAGTGTTCCGATTAGTCTGATCCATCTCCACTAGAAGATAAACCTGTGGTATACCCTGTGTTAAACATGGAAAGCTGAGGAAAACCTCAGAGACATGTCTATGGATTATAATTCCCCGCATTAGATGTGGGATGCCTTAGGTTTCTGTGCCCTTGAGAAGCCCTATAATAAGGGGAAGAAACCAAGGAGCTCTTGCATTCCAGTGTCCAGACAAGCCAGTGATGTCAAACATGACTACTCCCCGGATCGAAGGTTGCTTCCCTGACTGGACCTCTTAGAATGTCCTGACATAAGTAGTGTAATTAACCAGCATCCATGAATATATGGCCTTGGGAAGAGTTTCATAAACAACGACTTAATCTTTAAGGGTGACCCGGACTAGGTGACGAGTTACGAGGAGGAATCCACAGAATGAAGAACCAACATACCATCATCCGGTTTCGATCAAGGAGAAAATGTCCCTAAATAAGTGACGGATTCTACTAGACTTTGGAAAGCGGGAGTGTGGGGAAACAGCTACGCGTCCTCAACAAACGGATGCATGTGCCCCGGTGAAAGTGTCAGAAATAGGAATGGTGAACCCAAAGTGTAGTTCTTCTTCTCAATGTGGATATTAGTAGCGTTCAAGACATCAGTGGATTAACATGTCACTGGATCTAGTTATCCGAGATGAGGTTCTTCCAAGAAAATAGTGGGCTTGGCATGAAACTCACCAAATGTTGGGGCAATAAAAACATTGGACATCCCGTTCTGTGATATTTTCAGTGTTCATCCTTCTTACCATCCATGGGAGATGGAATGTCGCTGGGGAACTAGATGTCAGTTTCTTTGTTTCAGCGCTAAGTGTTTTGTCTCCCTGCTTTTAGGAAACAAGATGCTACACCAAGAATCCGATCTCCACCCGCCCGCCGATGCAGGGGCAGGGGAAATGCCAACGTAGCAATCCCGTGTGGGTCAACTACTTCTGCGATGGCTTCCACACCCATAACTACTGTGCGCCCACACCCCATATCCCTTTCAAAATTATTACAACGAAGGGTGATAAGCGACCTTGCTTACTGATATGAGGAGTAAGGGATTATCTTTACTCGGGATATGGAATGCCAGGATTTAGAGGCATCTGCGCCTCGTCACCACCGCCACCCCCATGGGCCGTATAGGGAACCACTGCTCCCCACCCCAACATACAATCGTTTCAGGAGCCACTCCCCATAACGTCTCGATGAATCCCTCCCCTATGCCGATGAGGTAGGGTATGTCTAGGCCGGCTCGACCGGGATCCCATTCTAGGGTCCCCTAAGGAGGGCCCTTGCTAGGCCATGCCAGCACCACCACCTTGTTCCATAGGCTGAAGAGAAGGAAAGATATGTACCTACACTACCGGCCCCGGTCTGGCAGACCGGATGCCAACGTCAGGCATAGGATGAGGAGGACTCTTACAAAGGGGCGTCGATGTCAGTAACTACTATGTACCAGACCACGACCGACATGTTTCATCAACCCCTATGTACACTGTGCATGTTCACTTATATACCTGGCCCGAATCGAGGCCCCAACTACCCGATGAGCAGGTTGGGTCTACTCTCTCAGCCACCAGCGTAGGTAGTGGCCGTCTCGGACCAAACCGTGACAACGAAACCCGGTATGAAGGTCCCCTCGTACTGCCTCCATGGAGAACGCGGACCCTCCCCGCTTCTAACCTCGACGTGGAGGTCCTCCCTATGCTGCCTTCAATCCGAACGAGGGTCCTTCCCATAAAGTGACACTCAGTATGGAAGCCTATCCCGTTCTCATTACATCAGGTATGGGGTCATTCCTCCTAACATAGGACTCCAATATAAGGATTTTTCACATCCGATCAATCTATAGAGTGGGGACCCTCCCCATGTTCTTATAGTAGCTAGTGAACATCCTCCTCGCCTTAACAATCAGAGGGGTGAAGGTCAGCTTCACATCATTGGCACCCAGCACGGAGGTCCTTCCCATGTTCGGCTTTACCAGTACAAGGACCCTCCAAGCACTGAAACTGATAGGGGATGATAGCAAGGAGGTCCACCCATGCTCTTATCAGCTCCGAAAGATGTGCTACCCGCTCCAACATTTCCGGGGATGGTCCCCTCTACACATCTGCTGGTGGACATGGAGGTCCTCCCCGTGTTCCCTTTGATATCTATCCAGGTGCTCCTCGCACCCCAGCTCACTTAGGCGAAATTCATCCCTGCCCCAACACCAGTACGGCCAAAGGACATCCTCGAGCTAGAAATCTAACATGTCCAAAAGAACCATCCTGGGGCAGGAGGGAGGGTTGTCACCACTATAAAAAGTATTCCAAGAAGATTCATACTGAGATCAAACCAGTTTTATTCTCAGATTCTGTGGTGGAATACGACTCAGCGATGGAACCATTTCCTGGATCCTCCGTGTCAAGCGTGGGGGAAAGAACGAGGCGCATCAGCCTCCTAATTCCAAAATGTGAGGTCCATCAGATTCATTCCTCCCTCTAAAGGTACATCTAGAAGGAAAAACTTTTGGCAGCCTCACTGCTTTTGGCCACACAATCGCCATTATCATCACCATAAGTACTCTCTACCTCGATTATAGATCATGGAGAGGTATTATGAGGAACAATGGTGGAAAAGCAGTAGTGTATCCCATCACCATTAGCCATATTTCCTATACTGGAAACTGCAGTCTCCATCCCATATTACCGTGATGTGGTGGTAATGTCACTACACTCTTCGGAGGATAACCCAATATGTGGCGACTTGTTAGCTCGCTCGCTGTATTCTCCACTGAGTAGCCTTCAATCTCATTGGGTTTCATCAATACCACTACCGGTTCCCCGACCACCTCCAGTAGATGAGTGGGGAAATGAAGGGCCATACCCTGAATCTAGACCAAGATCTTGTGGGACATCCTCGCAGCACACCATTTCTTTGAGATGTTCTGGCCAGTTGGAGCACCAAATTTTAGTGCACCAGAAGCACTCACCCAGGAGGAGGTTGGATGCTTTCTCTAGACCCTCTAGGAAACTCATTTCTACCTTCAAAATCGACAAGTGGCCAACCCCAAGAGTCCAGCGAATTTGGAAGATATCAGCCAATAATGACGTTTGGTCGATTTGGCCACACTCCCCGCGGCCTAGCACCCTGAGTCACCAGGCCGCCATAAGACCCTCCAACAATGATGCATCTATATTTTTAAAGTTCTATATAGGATAATCAAGGAGGATTCTCCCTATGTTAAAATCTGTGGTTGGGGGCAGTACGTGGCCCTCCCTTTTAGTTCCATTCGGCATCAGCCCGATTTTCAAAGAGACATAGAGGATATGTCTCTAGCTAGGGTCGTGGTTAAAATGGATGACCAATCATAGGGAGAGAATGATCTAGAGATCCTTAATGGGGACTTACCCCCTGAGAGAGTTCTGAAACTATTGGATCCGTTGGGAAGGGTCACTCACCATCAGAGAAATCAACTGGGTCTTCCCATGCCCACCAAGGCATTAGTCCTCAGCTGGAATCCCAACAAGGGAAAGGAACTCCTCAGAGCCATCAAACCCTCCGACCCGTCTGGATCACTGCAGAAGATAAAAGAATATATCAAAAAAGAAGTGTTGCGTTAGCTACTCACTGAACACAAGAATATGGTTGACGAACTCCTTACTGAACGCGCTATAGAGCGATGGCCAGACTACAGTGATCCTCAGCTAGGGCAGCAGGGGTAAGCACAACTTCCCCTTGGAAAACTACCCCCAGGTGACCCTGAACATCCTTCCCACACATACAGGGTTGAGGCTGGAACTTACATCAAGAGGGAGTGATATGTGTTTCCAAATCGTTCTGAACGACATGATAATCCTTGTGACTCAGCTCGGGTTCCCCCAGCTGATCCACAGGTTATTCCACTAGGCGCCCCACGAGCCGCTGGGCCTGCTTTCCATGTTAAATAACCCTCTAACATGCTGGTGCTTAGGGATCCCTATCAAGATAGGAATCCACACCCAGATGATCTAATGTATGCACTCATCTACCGACTTGAAGCTTTAGAGACTCAACATATGGAAATACTACCTGATGTAAATCCATATCTGGCATGGGTGGATGACATGCCAGCACCCTCAGGTTTCGAAAATCACACATTCTCTCCCTTCAATGGGACAGGGGACCCACTGTAGCACCTGACGCACTTTATCTCATGGTGTGGACCCATGTTGGGAACCCCAGCACATTAGGAAGTCTCCAAACTCCGGTGTTTGTTACAGACATTGGAGGTGCCGGTGTTCGTCTGGTACAACCAGCTCCCCATCAGATCAGTAGCCGGCTGGGAAGACAACTGTAAGAAATTCCTTTACTAGTTCAGTTCCACCACTCGAAAGATGAGTATTGCAAACCTCTTCAAGTGCAAGAAGAGGCTTGATGAATTCTTTTTAGACTTTTTCACCCAGTGGAAAGGGCTCACGTACTCCCTTAACATGCCGCTGACTCAGGAGAAACTACTGACAATGTGCGTAGGGAATGTCAAGATAGAACCGGTCCCCTATTCGATCACCCAGAACCATCTTGGGGGATTATGAGACTTCTCTAATAAGGCCCAGTGCTTAGAGGAGGCCTTACTGCAGGATAATCAGGCACGTCTGTTGCCTCCTACAATCCCAACGAGATGGGATTCCAGGGTTGAGGCCACCGTAGTGGCTCAAATAGATGCCCCTAGGCAACTAGAGTTGTTACTAGTGGAGATGCCTCCACATCCTTGTAGAGGCCCTACACCTCAGGCGCAACCTCCTTCCAAGTAGGGCCCTCTTCAGAATCAGATGGTGCCCCCGCTCAATGCACCGCCACCGCCCATGCGAGATAACCAGGCTCCACCTTCTCAACAAGCTCCTCTATCCCCTCGTCAGGGTCAGGTTCTTAGGGCCCCCTTCCTATATAGGAGGAACTGGACCTACTCATTTAAGGAGGCTCAATTGCTTGGTTATTTCTGAAGTTCCCTGGAGCAGGGGATTGTACGTTTTCCTGAATGAAGGAGGCCAGAAGAGGCAAACCTCACCGATCGCCCTAATTACTAACCCTATCACCAGATCCTAGGGAACACCATCAAATAGTGCTATGTGTTTTAAGACTGGATTCATGAACATGTGGATAACAACATAGTTTAATTAGGGCCAGCTTCGGTACAAGTGACATGTGTCATCATGAGGCCAGACATCGGCAGTGACAGCGAAGGCGAGTGGCATTAGGTTTCTAGCAGTGGGTCCCATAAGTATGATGATTAGATGGCTCGTAAAGAAGTCGCTTGTTCTCATGGTGTTATCCGTGCATTCCTAAATCGACCAGAACCTTCTGAAGCCACATCTACTACTTCTACATCATCGTCTCAGCAGTCCCCTTCTCAGAAGAGAAAATACCGGCGATGCAAGGGAAAAAAAGTCCCCCACAAATTCCATCGTCATCCCATAATCTCAGTGATTTCATGCCCCCATAGATGGAGACCCACCCCAGAATCTATCCAGTAGTGGGAAAATCTTCAAGTGACAGTCCATGGTATGCCTCAGTTAATATCGTAGAGATGGTAAACCCCTACATAGTTTCCGATGATGAAGAGCGCCAGGCCGATCTTCCCAACGTCCTCAGCTGTCGTCAGTGTCGATGGAGCCACGAAAATATGGGCCGTCAGAGTGCCTCAGGAAGTACTTTCAACCAGGCTGTACACATGATCGAAACCGGGAAGTAGGCCCAGCACAGATCTCAGTATACCCACCCTTTTCATCTGGTGACATCAGGTCCGACTTCACCGTCGTTCGTGTTGTTGGATCAGGCAGAGACACCTTGACTGTGCTGTGACCAGCCACACTTTGCTACAGTCCAGTCTCAGTCATCTGGACCTCATCTAGTGGTCACTCCACATGATTCGACTAGTGAGTAGCAAGATATTCCTAGCACCAGTCAACTATCGGTCTAGTTGACAAGGCCCACCATACCTCATGTCATAGAGAAATATCTTGTAAGAAGAAGTTCATTCCTGGAATAGAATTATGATGTCCTCAAGAATATTTCTAACATTATATCAAATATCTATATCCTTGAGGACATTCACCTATCATCAGATATGTGTGAGGCCATCATAGAGGCTTTAAAAAGCCCGCTCTAGTTTGAGATGGAGGTAGCATCTGTAGAAGCTTTTCATGCTGAGGTGGTCAAGAATGCTGAATTCCAAGAAATCATCTCGTTCTTCAGAGAAGATTAAGGCTCTCCCATACTGGGGCACATTTTCCCAGTGTACATCACCGGCTAGTTCAATTGTGTGGAGGCTCATCACTGTCTTATCGACACGGTCTCTAGAATCATCCTAATCCTGACTCGGACATTGCGAAAATTGGGATTGTGTGAGGATGATCTGATTTCCTTTGACCTAAGAATCCAAGGTTATAATAGGAAGAAGAAGTCACCAATAGAAAATATCTATTTTAAGACCTAGTTAGATGGTCTAATTTCCAGCACTGAGTTTATGGTTGTCTCCCAGGACACTGCCTACAATGCATTAATGGGTAGGTCATGGCTCCACCTGCATGCAGTAGTAACTTCATCATATCACCAGTGCCTTATGTATTCTCTTAATGGTCAAGTGGGTGTGCTTCAAGGTGACACATCTCACTTTTCCTCTTGTGAATCTCGCTATCTAGATGCCGACTATTTCAAGGGCAAGGACAAGCAGACTCAAACTAACGAGGTTGAGCATGCCACGACTGTGACAAACCTGTGGATAGATCTAGATGATGCCTATGTATTTCCAATCCACTGATTTGAAGATACAACCCCAAACATGGGACAATTCTTTTTTGTTTCTAGAACAAGGGGGAATACATTCCCAAGTCTAAACGATGCCAGAAGATCACCTCATACTCCTACACAAACTAGGAACAAGTGATCCCGGAGCCTCCTACTCCTGTAAGGTATCGGGATGTCCGCCCCATGGAAAAAACAATATGTTATACTTGCTTGTTTCAACGGTCTATAATTAAGAGAATCAAGACAAAACATCACTATTTCTTTGATATCATCAAGTGTGGCCCCATTGGCCAATGACTAGATGGGATCAGATCAACAACCTTCATCGCTATGGTTGCGGTAGCACAAGAGTTCCCCAATGCAGTGTCCACTACCACTCAGGATGGTACCAGCCTCCCATAGAGAGCTGTCGACTTAGAGGAAACTCCTCACACCGAGGACTCCCCCTCTATAAGAGATGAATATTATTTAAAGGATGATCACCCCACCTTTGAAGAGGGAATCTCCGCCACGATTGATGAATTGGTACAGGTGAACCTCAATAGAGAGGCAGACCCAAAACCCACACTAATCAGTGCTGATATGCCCCTTGAGGAGCAAAAAAAGTACATAGAATTCCGTAAACAACACCATGATGTATTCTCCTAGAGTTATGACAAGATTCCAGGACTAGATCCTCGAGTAGTCATCCACCGCCTCGATCTCCCAGAAAATCACCATAGGTTTACGCAGCCTCCCAGGAAGATGCACCATTTTCATGGTGCCATGGTTGAGGTAAAAGTTGATAAGCTCATCATAACCAATTTTGTTAAGGAATTCCAATTCCCCAAATGGATATCCAACATTGTACCATTCATGAAGAATAATGAACAGATCAGAGTCTACATTGACTTTTGGGATCTCAACCCTTAGTGTCCGAAGGATGATTTTCCCTTTTCTATGATAGAATTGCTGATTGACGCTATAACTAGGTTCCAATCCCCTTAAATCATGGATGGGTACTCTGGGTATTACCTGAGTAGAATGGACCCTGAGTATGAGGAGTCTACAGACATAAGGGCACCACAAGGTACTTTTTGTTACCAAGTCATGGTATTCGGTTTAAAGAATGCAGGTGCCACCTATCAGTGGGCTATGTATCGCATATTTATGATGATCCTTGAAACATTGGTGGAATTCTACATGGATTACCTGGTGGCCTAATCTTTCCAGTGTTAGAACCATCTCAAATACCTTGAGAAAGTGTTCAGATTCCTCCATTCCCATCACCTAAAGATGAACCCATTAAAGTGTGCCTTCTGGGTCACCTCTGGAAATTTTATCGGCATCGTTGTCAGATACAGGGGCATTGAGATTGACCCATAGAAGATCAAGGACATTAGCCAGATGTCTCATCCGAGAAACATTTGGGAGATTTGAGGATTCCAATGCCAATTAGCCTACATACACTGACTCATCGTGAATTTGGCTGGCAAGTGTAAGCCATTTTCTTAGATCATGATGAAAGGCACCATCTATGAGTGGGATGAATAGTGTCAGACTGATTTCGAGGAAATCAACCAGTATCTGCTCCATCCTCCAGTCTTAATGCCACCCATCTTCGGAAAGTCACTGTTCCTTTACACGACAACCCTGGAATGGTATCTCGGCACCCTTCTAGCTTAGAAGAATAATGAGGGGACATAGAATAGCCTCTACTACCAGAGTCGCATTCTCCTCGATACATATAAAAGATAATCCCCTATTGAGAAAAGATGCCTTGCACTGGTAATCAAAGTATAGAAATTGCGACATTACTTGCAGCACCACGAGGTGTAAATGGTGTCTCGAGAAGATTAGTTGAAGTACATCCTGACCCAGCTTATGTTGAAAGGCTGTCTATCATAGTGGGAAGTAATTTTACAGCAGTTTGACATTAGGTTTGTCCATTAGAAGGCTATTAAATAGAAAGAATTAGCAAACTTCATCGCTGCTCTTCTAGCTCCCGCAGACCAGTCTTTGGACCATGATTTTCCTGATTAAGTTATTATCTCGGTGGACCAAGCCATGTATTGCTGGAAAATGAACTTCTATTGTGCTTCCAAGAGCCCCACTATCAGAAGGGTCAATGACCCCAGATTCAACAGAGTAGGCTTGGGTATTCTCTTCATTACCCCATCATAGGCCATTATGCCGTATTTATTACTACTGTTAGAAGGATGCACCAACAATAAGGCAGAGTATCAAGTTATCATTAATGGTTTCGAGCTGGCTCTTGAGATTAACATTCCCCATTTTCATGTGAAAGGGAACTCTAAACTAGTCATGAAGCATATCAATGGTGACTATGTTGTCAAAAATTCAGAGCTTGTAACATTTTTGGAATGCACTCTCTAGCTAATGGCCCAGTTCCCATCTCGGCTAGAAGTTACTCATGTCCCTCGATCTTAGAACGGTCGAGCAGATTCCCTAACCAGCCTAGATGCATCACTTGCAGAGCCTGAACAAGATGATTTGATTATCCACATGGCACACTGGAGGGTCATTTATCCCATCAATCCAGATGACGATGAAAGCCCGTAGGTAAGCAACCTTACCACCGGTGCCTCCATGTCAGGACCCCCAGGCCCCCTAGATGTAGTGATTGAAGTGACTCTAGATTAGAGAACCTCCTTTGTCGAGTATCTCCAAAGCGGTAATCTTCTAGCATATTGGGCCGAGAACAAGCGAATTCAACACTGTGCATTACAGTTTACCCTCCATGATGGTTCTGGGAGTGAGTAGATCCTCTAAAAGCACAGATTTGATGGGGTTATCCTCTGTTGCATTCAAGGAGTTGAGATTTACCAAGTCATATAGGAAGTTCATGCCAGTTCCTGTAGGGCTCATTATACTAGGTCGAAGCTATCTCACTAGATCCAAAGACTGGGGTACTTTTGTCCCTCTATGATCCATGACTGCATCATGTTCTCCAAACATTTCCATTTGTTTTAAATTCATGCTAACTTCATTCATCGACTGCCAGAGCCTCTCCACTCCACCATGTACTCTTGGCCATTTGCGGTATGGGTACTCGATGTCTTTGGACGATATCCACTGAAAACTGCTCAATAGTGCAGGTTCATCCTGAAAGCTATGGATTTACTCTCCAAGTGGGAAGAGGCAGTTCTACTCAATGAGGTCTAAGCCCGTTCCATCGTTGAATTTGTGAGCTCCATCATCATCTACCGATTCGGAGTTCCTCATGCCACCCTCACTGATAAGGACACGAACATCCGAGCAGATGAACTGAAGAAATTTTATGCTAAGTACAACATTTTCTCTAACCATACATCCCGCTATCATGCACAAGCAAATTGATAGATTAAGGCATTCAACAAAACCCTCTCTATAATTCTATAGAAAATGGTTGGTCGGAAAAAGAAGAGTTGGCCGAAAAATCTCCCCAATGCCCTATGGGATTATCGGACGACGACTTATAATTCAACCCAGCTGATCCCATATTCCCGGGTGTATAAAAAGGAGGTCGTCCTACCCATCGAGATTCAATTTCCCTCATTGCGCATAGGTGTCTATGATTAGCAAGAACCAGATAAAGTAGCATAAATCCGCCTAGCTGAATTGGAAGCATTCGACGAGAAAAAACTTCCCGCCCTGCACAATCTAGAAAGGAATCAGAACAAGATAGATAGATATTTCAACAAGAAATTTTTCCTCCACTTCTTATTTCAAGGTGACTTGGTGTTGGCCCTAAGGGCACTAATGATACCTGGCAGGGAACCACCCAAGTTGGAGCCCAATTGGGAAGAATCTTACATCATTCACATGGTTTACTCTAATGGCGAATACTCAATAGTTACCAAGGATGGTGAGTGTATAAATCCTCCCACCTGTCATGACGCGTCCTCAGGGCCCGTGCCGTGACAACCCCAAGCCCGCCTTCCATAGGCCAGGGGCTGGAGACTAGCACCAAAGGCGTAAATCCCAATAAAAGGGAAGGCATTGCATTTATGAAATGAAAGGACACACAAACAGATTACAAGCAGAAGCTACACTAAGTAAAGAAGTATAACAAACGTGATGAAAGTACAAGGGGCTGAAAATACAAGCCCGAAAGAAAGGTACAACTACAACAGAAAGTAAAGTACAACTCAAAGGACAACAGCTGAAAGGTGACAAGCAGCTCCTGAAATGTCCGCTGGGTTCCTACCTGAAGGGTAGGTACATATGTCCTCCTCAGCACTCCACGTTCGTCCGTCTCCTTCGGGTACCGACTCGTCATGAAGTCCACCTCCGGGAACCGTCTCATCGTGAAGTCCACCTCCGAGTACCGTCTCGTCGTGAAGTCCACCTCTGGGTACCGTCCAGTTCTACAAGCCTCAACCACGATCAGTGCTGTCCGTCGTCTGCATCCAACATAACAAAGTGTGGGCATAACCCGTGTATAAGGCCCCAGCCTTAAAACTTACTTAATCTTGAGTTATTACAAGATTACACATTGAGGATCTTTTCAGGTTTAGAGTTTTAGAGAATTAGATCATAAAACTTCCATTACATTCCATATATAAACAAAGTGGTTACATAAAGTTAGTATTCTTCTTTCCCATCAATGGAAACATATTTAAAATAAAACATGGATTATTTCTTGACACTTCCTTGACACTATCATCATATCATGTCCTTTCCCTTGACCTGTGAAAAACATTTCAAAAAACATGGGATGAGCATAAAAAGCTCAGTAAGGGATATAAAAATATAGAAAGGAAACATGGGTACATATATACATAAGAATGAAATCATACTTTACCCATAAAACATAAGCACTTCAACATACCTCATCAAATCATGAATAAATCATAGAAATCAAAAGACATAAAGGTAACTTGAGGCATTCATAACATTCTTACGTAGGGAGTAACCCTCTTGGATACGTTTGGAATACCCATCACAGTATATTCCCTAAATCTCTTCGGAGAAACATTAACGTTACACTCCTTCGCGTTACCCAATGCATTGAAGAGCTATATCGGGCTCACCCGCCCTTGGTTTATCACGGAACCACCCATCTTCATAATAATGCCCAAGAACCTCAACATAATCATATCACATAAAACATGCATAAAGGAAACATAACATTTCCACCTTTCAATCACAAGATATCAATACAACACATTGATATAAAAACATTATGAAAACCATTTTCAATACAAAAATAAAATAAAAGTAAAACATGGTATTTATTTTTCTTTTTAAAAAAGGTATGGCTTGTAGAGGAAGCCGAAACTCAAATAATGGTCACGGCGGCGGAGAAGTCGTTGTCGCCGCATACGTATGACAAAAACATTCCCTTTTGTTGTTTAGTAAAACGCTTCGTATAAAAAAGATTACTTTTGGATAAACGTAAAATTCAAAGGGGTTTATACACCGTATAAATGAAGGTTGTGTATAAAACAAAATATGCCTCAATGAAAGGAGATTGAGACGAAGTCCCATACCTAGGGTCCGAATTGACTCGATCGTTCTTTAATCTCCTGAATAATAAACTTGAGTTAATTTATACTTGTTTAATAACCTTTTTCAAGTTCATTATTCCTTTTATATCACTTATTTCCATGTCATGAACACTATGTAATTATTTAAGTTAATAACGGTCGTTTTAACGATCATTGGTACATGAGTCAAAAATAAACCCTTTATAATTACATGTTGTTCATGTATCCATTATATACATAATTATAATCATTATGTATATATCATATATATCCAGTATATACATGCATTTATAATATTACATAATCATTTAGAGGTAAGAAATGAAATGCACCGTTCATGGAGACGGTAAGCCGTACGTACACATGAACGCTACTTTCATTTCTATTTCGTATTTTATAGAATGGAATCATAATGATATAAAGGTATATTATAATTCCAGTATAATATCATATATAATATCATAGTTCCATCCTTTATAAGTCCCACATATAGTATTTAACGAATCAAATCACTTTGAGGGGGTGGTAGTCCGCACTTCCTTAAATGAAGATATCGCGTTTACCCATAATGGAAACCATAAAGGTATGACCAAAATGAAAAATATAGAATCTTAAGGAAAACATAAACATATTATATATCATATATAAATATAGTGACATCTTAATGGCCACCTTTGAAGGTGTTAAAAAAATGTTGAACAATCATCGTTTCGGGAGGCATAAATTCACCATCCACGGAAACAGTATGTCCTTTAACCATTAGATGTAGGTGTGTGTAAGTGTAGCTCTAATCCTTCTTATAAAAACATCCTAGTATATTTAGGATACTGAAGTTGTTACAAAATAAAATAATAAAAATATTTTAGGGGGTTGGAGAAGCCAAATCAAACAAAAGGACTCAAAAGAAGACATTACCTTAAAATCGGGTAACTCTCTTAGATTTGAGCTCAAAGGCTTCCTTGGGAAGACTTCTGCCCAATGTGATGCTTTAAGGAGTAATAGAGGGAAGTGGAGAGACAAAATGGGTAGGGTTTGGCCGAGCCAAAGTCTTTGGGAGTGTGGGTAAGGAGGTAGAGGTGGGGGCCTTTTATAAGAGGAGAGGAGGGGCACTCTTGGAAGGTAAAGAAAAGTCACTTTATTTTAAAATGGTATTCGGATTTAAGAGCTCCCACAATGATGTTTTTCGAGTATAAGGTGATAAGGGTTCGAAATCCACCCATCCAATAGGTTTTGGACATGTGTAGGTCTTAGATTTTACATTATCATTCCATTTTATTTAAATCGTTAAATAATGAGGTCATCGCTGCATCATCATGATGTCATAAATAATTTAATTTATTTAAAGTATAAAAATTATAAAAAAAATACTATGATGTAGGAAATCTTTTTAGATTTCCAATTACTATTTATAATCAAAAATATGATATTGATAACCCCATGTAAAAATTGTTTTAGTAAAACATCTCATGTTTGTGTCATTTTTACTTTTACATTAAATAAAAAGTTATTTATGTCATTTCCCAACCAAAGTGGCTCCATGGGGTCCCCAAGTTGACCCATGGATTTTCTTGGTCGGCCATGACACATCCAATGAGGTTAGGACATGTGTCAAGCTCATCTCATTTTATTAAAGTATTATTTTTACCTTAAACTACACTAATTACCTCTAATTGCGATTAAGAACTTAAGAGTTACTATTCACCAAAAAATTATTTTAATCTCATTGAACCACATTTTACTTCTTAATGAAAACCATGTATGTCGGATTTTTGAAATTCAAAACACAGAAGTGGTAAAATTTCATTTAAACGAAAAATCAGTTTTTATAAGTACCACT
Organism: Viscum album; assembly: GCA_963277665.1. Taxonomy (NCBI): domain Eukaryota; kingdom Viridiplantae; phylum Streptophyta; class Magnoliopsida; order Santalales; family Viscaceae; genus Viscum; species Viscum album. The sequence continues at coordinate 195,150,945 of OY728126.1, forward strand.
TAGTGGTTTCACTATTCATCAAAATTGAAGTTTTTCAGAAAAATACCAAAAATTCACCCTAAGATATATTTGATATTCCGAATTCAAAAATGAATTCTATTTTAAAAAATTCAAAACATATAAGTCACATTAATTAATTTAATAATTAATTCCCGCTGTCATGACAAATAGCGTGTTTTCATGAAACAATAAGTATCAAAAGATTGACACCGGTTTAAGTCCAATTTCAAAGTGAAATTGATTCCAATGACCACCATTGGATTAAATGGTAAAAATATATTCTAATTTCACTTCAAAAACAATTCAAAAGATAATATAATCATATAAATAAATTAGATTAAAAAGCAGTTTTGATGTAAAATGCAGTATTTTTCACTATTCCTTAAAAAATGAACATTGTCTGAAAATACCAAAAATTCACAAAAAGTAAATTTTTAATGTCCCAATCATAAAGAATAAGTTTATTTTGACAAACATAGCTTATAAAATTGTCAAAAGATAGATTTAAAAATGGTTTTCCATCAAAAGGTAGTAAAACAATCTTTTAAAAATATTAGTTTATTCCATGCTTAAGATTGGATTTATTTTCATTTTAAGCCTCTAAAACACTATCTAATTCATTAATAGACATAGATAAAAATATCTATTACTCATTACTTACTTGTGATGTTATATCCTTCCCCCCTTTTGAAAATTGCGTCCCTACAATTTATTTACTTATCGAATAAATGGGGGTACTTATCCCTCATTGCATTTTCAGATTCCCATGTTGCCTCTTCCATCATGTGGTTTTTCCACAAAACCTTTACCTGATTAATCACCTTATTTCGTAACACTTGCTCCATGTGGTCAAGAATCTGGACCGGTTGTTCCTCATAAGATATGTTCTCTTCCAACTGAACTACCTCTGGACTCAAAACATGAGATGGATCTGGCATATACTTTCTCAACATCGAAACGTGAAAAACATTGTGTACCTAAGATAAACTCTGAGGTAAAGCAACCCGGTATGCAACTGATCCAACTCTCTCCAGAATTTCATATGGTCCAATAAACCTTGGACTCATCTTTCATTTCTTACCAAATCTCATCACACTTTTCCAAGTAGAAACCTTGAGAAAAACATGATCACCTACCTCGAAAGATAGATCCTTCCTCTGGTTATCTGCATAACTCTTATGCCTACTCTGAGATGTTCTCATGTGCTTCTGAATCAGCTGAACTTTTTCTGCCATCTCTTCTACCAATTCTAGTCCCATCAACTTCCTTTCACCCACTTCATCCCAGAAATCTGGAGTTCGACACTGCTTCCCATATAATTCCTGAAATGGTGCCATATGTATACTGGAATGAAAACTATTATTATATGAAAATTCAACCAAAGAAAGATGTTGGTCCCAACATCCCTGATAATCCATAGAGAAAGAACGTAGCATATCTCCAATTTCTAAATTGTTCATTCTGACTGCCCATCTGATTGATGATGAAAAGCTGTACTAAAATTTAATTCAGTACCAAACGACTTCTGAAGGCCTTCCCAAAAGTTATAAGTGAACCTGGGATCACGATTAGATACAATGGAGAGGGGAACTCCATGTAACCTGACTATCTCTTTAAGATACAAATGGGAAAGTTGATCTAGGGAAAACGTATCTCGTATAGCAAGGAAATGAGCAGATTTAGTCAAGCGATCAACAATAACCCAGATTCCATTATTACCTCGAGATGTCTTCGTTAATCCCACAACAAAGTCCATGGATATATTCTCTTATTTCCACTCTGGAACTGGTAAAGGCTGAAGCATCCCTTTCTACAACTGCCGCTCTACTTTAACCTGTTGACATGTCAAACACTTTACAGTAAAATCAGCAATATCTCTTTTCATTCCATCCCACCAGTAATACTCCCGCAGATCTCTGTACATCTTAGTACTTCCAGGATGAACTGAAAACGGAGAACTATGAGCTTCACATAACAACTCTTTCTTCAACTGTGAATCACAAGGCACACACAATCTCTTCCCAAATCTCAAAACACAATTATTATCAATGTTGAATTAAGGAAACTTACCTTTCTAAACCAGCTCTATCTTTTTCTGCAACTCACTGTCTTGCTTCTGTGCTTGCTTGATTCTATCTGATAGAGATGATATCACTGATACCTGAAACAAAACAGAATAACTTCCTGCACCAACAACTTCTATGCCAGAGTTCATCAAATCCTTAACCAAAGGATCACGTTCCAAATGCAACATTGCTAATGAAGCATTACTTTTTCGACTCAAAGCATCAGCCACTTTATTTGCTTTTCCCGGATGGTAATGAATTGTAAAATTATAATCCTTGATTAATTCCAGCCATCTCCTCTGTCTCATGTTTAAGTCTTTCTGAGTGAATATATACTTTAAACTTTTGTGATCAGTATATATTTCACACTTTACTCCATAGAAATGATGCCTCCAAATTTTTATAGAGAAAACAACAACAGCTAATTCCAAATCATGTGTAGGGTAATTTACCTCATGAGTTTTCAATTGTCGTGAAGCATAAGCAATTGACTGATCATTATGCATTAGGACGCAACCAAGTCCTTTCAATGAAGCATCACTGTATATAACAAACTCACCATTCCTGGAAGATAGTGCCAAAACTGGAGCATTCACCAATCTTCTTTTCAATTCCTGAAAACAATCATCACATTCTTTTGTCCAGATAAACTTAACACCCTTCCGAGTTAGCTTAGTCACTGGACTAGTTAACTGTGAAAAATTTCTAACAAACCTTCGGTAATTTCCTGCCAAACCAAGGAAGCTACAAATCTCAGTTACATTTGTGGGTCTTTTCCATTCTTCAACAACCTTTGTTTTTGCAGGATCAACAGTTATCCCATCTTTAGAAACAATATGACCAAGGAAAGAAATTTGTTGCAACCAAAACTCACACTTACTGAATGTTCCATACAGTTTCTTTTCTTTTAAGGTTTTCAAGATAACCCTTAAATATCTTTCATGCTCCTCTTTACTTTTAGAAAACACTAAAATATCATCAATGAAAACCACCAGAAACTTATCCAAGAACTCATGGAAAATTATATTCATTAAGTCCATGAATAAAGCAGGTGCATTGGTTTGCCCAAAAGGCATTACTACAAATTCATAATGGCCATATCTTGTACGGAACGCGGTCTTCAGAACATATTCTTCCTTTACCTTCAGCTGATGGTACCCCGATCTCAATTAAATCTTTGAAAAATATTGATCTCCCTAGAGCTGATAAAACAAATCATCGATATGAGGCAAAGGATATTTGTTCTTAACAGTGATGTTATTCAAGGCTCTATAATCAATGCAAAGTCTCATTGAACCATCTTTCTTTTTAACAAATAAAACAGGAGCACCCCATGGTGATGTGCTAGGTCGAATGAAACCTTTCTCTAATAAATCTTGCAATTCCTCCTTCAACTCTAAAAGTTCAATTTGAGCCATTCGATAAGGGGGTTTTGAAATTGGCTTAGCATCATGAACTAAGTCAATAGTAAACTCAACTTCCCGATCTGGTATTATTCCAGGCAGCTCATCAGGAAAAACATCAGGATACTCATTTACCACTGGCACATCATTAACCTGAACAGTTCCTTTATTTTCATCGATATGTTCAAGGTAACATTCATTTCCATATTTTACAAGTTTCTTGGACTCTTGATAAGTTATCAACAGTAAGGGTTCATTCTTGTACACAAACAGAAAGTCTTTTTCAAAAGAAACTTCTTTAGCTCTATAGTCAATCTTATCATGGTAAATAGAGAGCCAATTTATACCCAGGATAACATCAAACTCTACTAGAGGTAGAACAATAAGGTTTGCAAGTAGGTTCTTTCCACAGATAAGGATAGGAAGATTCTTATAAATTCTTTTTGCCTCAACATTTCCCCCAGGTGTTTTTACCAAAAGTCCAGGAGTCAATTCTTGAGATGGTATTCCCATTTTACTAGAAAAGGTTTCAGAGATGAAAGAATGTGTAGACCCCGAATCAAACAACACACAGGCATAATCTGAAAAAACAAACAAAGTACCTGATACAACTTAATTTGATGGCCCGACATCTGCTGAAGTAGTTGAAAAGGATTTCACCACCCCTTTCTGCTTGTAGTATAACTACTTCCCATCACTCAAGCTCTTTGTCGGACACTCGTTTGCATAGTGACCCATCTCATTGCACTTATAACATTTCACTAACTGTAAATCAAATTTGGTCTTACCATCACCCTGATCTTTTCCAGTGTAATCACGAGCCTTATGTCCCATCTTACCACATCGGTAGCACTTTCCAGAATTCAGAAGACATTCCCCAGCATGCCTTTTTCCACATTTATCACAAACTGGAAACTTAGTTTTATTACCGTCAGAATTTTTTGAAGAATTATTACCTTTATCCTGCCACCTCGGTCTCTTCTTCTGTTGGTTTTTATAGAACACTTGATCATCAGAAAACTCCATTTCCACCTTCTCAGCACATCGAACAAGCTTTTCATAACTTTTAAACTCATGAGAAGCTAATGCCCTTTGATATTTTGGCTTTAATCCAAAGTAAAAACGATTGATTTTACTATCAGGGTCTTGGATAAAATTTGGAGCATACCTTGCCAATCGAGTGAACCTTTCTTCATAGGCAGCCACTGAGTCTTCCTCTTGCCTCAGTTCCAAGAATTGCTTTTCCATCCTATGTCGAACAGCCTTAGGAAAATACTTCTCAAGAAACATACCTTTGAATTCATCCCAGTCGAGAGCATCAATCTCATCAGCGTCCCTGATATTTTTAACCATCGACCACCACTGATCTGCTTCACCCTCCAAACGATAAATAGCAAGACTAACCTTTTGATTGTATGAACACCCCATGACATCAAAAATCTTCTCCAATGCTTTAATCCACCCTTCAGCTAGCACAGGGTTAGATGATCCTCTGAATGATGGGGGATGTTGCCTCATGAAATGCTCCACCACTGACATGTTCTTCTGCGGTTGATCTGGCTGATCTCGTGTATGGATACCACCGCCATTTATCTCTTGAGTCAACTGTGTTATTACAGTAACCAACTATTCAGTTCCAATTCCGACCATCTCAGGATGCTGATTCGGAAGGTTATTTCCTTCTGTATGCCTTCCTAGCACTGCTTCCCTATTTCCTCTGTGGAAAACCATTCTGAACAAACATGTCTTAGATAAAGCAACATGGTAATCTTCAAATGCTATATAATTTCAATCATACCATAAATTAACTTATAATTTAACAATTTTCTAACTCCTAAAGTTGTCTAAACCTCCCTCTGATACCAACTATAAGGCCCCAGCCTTAAACCTTACTTAATCTTGAGTTATTACAAGATTACACATTGAGGATATTTTCGGGTTTAGAGTTTTAGAGAATTAGATCATAAAACTTGCATTACATTCCACATATAAAGAAAGTGGTTACATAAAGTTAGTATTATTCTTTCCCATCAATGGAAACATATTTAAAATAAAACATAGATTCTTTCTTGACACTTCCTTGACACTATCATCATATCATGTACCTTTCCCTTGACCTGTGAAAAACATTTCAAAAAACTTGGGATGATCATAAAAAGCTCAGTAAGGGATATAAAAATATGGAAAGGAAACATGGGTACATATATACATAATAATGAAATCATACTTTACCCATAAAACATAAGCACTTCAACATACCTCATCAAATCATGAATAAATCATATAAATCATAAGACATAAAGGTAACTTGAGGCATTCATAACATTCTTACGTAGGGAGTAACCCTCTTGGTTACGTTTGGAATACCCATCACAGTATATTCCCTAAATCTCTTCGGAGAAACCTTAACAATACACTCCTTCGCGTTACCCAATGCATTGGAGATCTATATCGGGCTCACCCTCCCTTAGTTTATCACGGAACCACCCGTCTTCATAATAATGCCCAAGAACCTCAACATAATCATTTCACATAAAACATGCATAAAGGAAACATAAAATTTCCACATTTCAATCACAAGATATCAATACAACACATTGATATAAAAAATTTTGAAAACCATTTTCAATACCAAAATAAAAGAAAAGTAAAACATGGTATTTATTTTTCTTTTAAAAAAAGGAATGGCTTGTAGAGGAAACCGAAACTCAAATAATGGTCACGGCGGCGGAGAAGTCGTTGTCACCGCATACGTACGAAAAAAACATTCCCTTTTGTCATTTAGTAAAACGCTTCGTATAAAAAAGATTACTTTTGGATAAACATAAAATTCAAAGGGTTTTATACACCGTATAAAAGAAGGTTGTGTATAAAACAAAATATGCCTCAATGAAAGGAGATTGAGACGAAGTCCCATACCTCGGGTCCGACTTGACTCGGTCGTTCTTTAATCACCTTAATAATAAACTTGAGTTAATTTCTACATGTTTAAGAACCTTTTTCATGTTCATTATTCCTTTTATATCAATTATTGTCATGTCATGAACACTATGTAATTATTTAAGTTAATAACGGTCGTTTTAACGATCATTGGTACATGAGTAAAAAATAAACCCTTTATAATTACATGTTGTTCATGTATCCATTATATCCAGAATTATAATAATTTTTTATATATCATATATATCTAGTATATACATTCATTTATAATATTACATAATCATTTAGAGGTAAGAAATGAAATGCACCGTTCATGGAGACGGTAAGCCGTACGTACGCATGAACGCTACTTTCATTTCTATTTCGTATTTTATAGAATGGAATCATAATGATATAAAGGTATATTATAATTCTAGTATAATATCATATATAATATCATAGTTCCATCCTTTATACATCCCACATATGGTATTTAACGAATCAAATCACTTTGAGGGGGCGGTAGTCCGCACTTTCTTAAATGAAGATATCGCGTTTACCCATAATGGAAACCATAAAGGTATGCCAAAAATGAAAAATACCGAAGCTTAAGGAAAACATAAAAATATTATATATCATATATAAATATAGTGACATCTTAATGGCCACCTTTGAAGGTGTTAAAAGAATGTTGAACAATCATCGTTTCGGGAGGCATAAATTCACCATCCACGGAAACAGTATGTCCTTTAACCATTAGATGTAGGTGTGTGTAAGTGTAGATAGAATCATTATTATAACAACATCCTAGTATATTGAGGATACTGTAGTTGTTACAAAAGAAAAGAATAAGAAGAGTTTAGGGGGTTGGAGAAGCAAAATCAAACAAAAGGACTCAAAAGAAGACATTACCTTAAAATCGGGTAACTCTCTTAGATTTGAGCTCAAAGGCTTCCTTGGGAAGACTTCTGCCCAAAGTGAGGCTTTAAGGAGTAAGAGAGGGAAGTGGATAGAAAAAATGGGTAGGGGTTGGCCGAGCCAAAGGCTTTGGGAGTGTGGGTAAGGAGGTACAGGTGGGGGCCTTTTATAAGAGGAGAGGAGGGGCACTCTTGGAAGGTAAAGAAAAGTCACTTTATTTTAAAATGGTATTCGGATTTAAGAGGTCCCACATTGATGTGTTTCGAGGATAAGGTGATAAGGGTTCTAAATCCACAAATACAATAGGTTTTGGCCATGTGTAGGTCTTAGATTTTACATTATCATTCCATTTTATTTAAATCGTTAAATAATGAGGTCAACGCTGCATCATCATGATGTCATAAATAATTTAATTTATTTAAAGTCTAAAAAGTATAAAAAAAATACTATGATGTTGGAAATCTTTTTATATTTCCAATTACTATTTATAATCAAAAATATGATCTTTATAACCCCATGTAAAAATTGTTTTAGTAAAACATCTCATGTTTGTGTCATTTTTACTTTTACATTAAATAAAAAGTTATTTATGTCATTTCCCAACCAAAGTGGCTCCATGGGGTACCAAAGTTGACCCATGGATTGTCTTGGTCGGCCATGACACATCCAATGAGGGTAGGACATGTTTCAATATCATCTCATTTTATTAAAGCATTATTTTTACCTTAAACTACACTAATTACCTCTAATTGCGATTAAGAACTTAAGAGTTACTATTCACCAAAAAATTATTTTAATCTCATTGAACCACATTTTACTTCCTAATGACAACCATGTATGTCGGATTTTTGAAATTCAAAACACAGAAGTGGTAAAATTTAATTTAAACGAAAAATCAGTTTTTATAAGTACCACTTAGTGGTTTCACTATTCATCAAAAATTGAAGTTTTTCAGAAAAATACCAAAAATTCACCCTAAGCTATATTTGATATTCAAAATTAAAAAATGAAGTCTATTTTAAAAAATTCAAAACATATAAGTCACATTAATTAATTTAATAATTAATTCCCGCTGTCATGACAAATAGTGTGTTTTTATGAAACAATAAGTATCAAAGGATTGACACCAGTTTAAGTCCAATTTCAAAGTGAAATTAATTACAATTACCACCATTGGATTAAATGGTAAAAATATATTCAAATTTCACTTCAAAAAAAATTCAAAAGATAATCTAATCATATAAATAAATTAGATTAAAAAGCAGTTTTGATGTAAAATGCAGTATTTTTCACTATTCATTAAAAAATGAACATTGTCTGAAAAATACAAAAAATTCACACAAAGTAAATTTTGATGTCCCAATCATAAAGAATAAGTTTATTTTGACAAACATAGCTTATAAAATTGTCAAAAGATAGATTTAAAAATGGTTTTCCATCAAAAGGAAGTAAAACAATCTTTTAAAAATATTAGTGTATTCCATTCTTAAGATTGGATTTATTTTCCTTTTAAGCCTCTAAAACACTATCTAATTCATTAATAGACATAGATAAAAATATATATTACTCATTACTTACTTGGGATGTTACACCGTGCAGGGGTGAGTATAACGATACTCAGTAGGGACCCCGAGACCTTCAAGGTCTCACTAAATCCAATAAGGATAACCACAAAGAAAGATCTCAATAGATAACCTTTACTTAGGTATATGACCATACATATACCTAAGTTATCAAGTAACCCATATCAATCATGAGGAAAACACAAAGTTCATTGACTTAGATCAAACCAGGATTTAAACATGATGTCAAAACCACAACTGCTGGAGAACTCCTCCTCTGTCGAGCACAGTAGTCCTGTCACAACTCCGAGATGCTACTCACTAACCTCAGACTGCTGAAGTACTCCACCTGTCAAGTACTGTGGGCCTACTGCAACAACCAAGCGCTTCCCACCATGGGTCTGCCGCTACAACCAAGCGCAGCCCCTCATAGCCTACATAGGTACCCCTTATGTCAAGTACCATGGGTCTGCCGCTACAACCAAGCGCTCCTCCACCATGGGTCTGCCACTACAACCAAGTGCACCCCACTGGGCTATCCGAATCGCTCCGAGACGATCGATCAGCAGTCGTCAAGTCTCAGCCAGCTACTAGGTCTCTGCACTCTGCTCCCTCGTCACCGGGAGGGTCCGCTCCACGAGCTACTGGTCGATACTCCAAGTACCACAATGTTCCACGAAGAAGTATCTAAAAGGACCTCTTCGTCATAGGGGTCTCAACGCAACAGACGGTGCGTCAATCGGACGCCCAGACTGTGAGTTATTAGCCTTTTCATCCCAGGGGCCCGATTGGTTTCGTGTGCAAACCAACCTGACCGTATCTCAAATGTACCCCGACCTCACATAGGGTATACTCATAGGGACCGTTCTCAACGTGATCTCCAATGCCGCTGACGGTTCGTCAAACAGACATCCGGTCTGAAAGTTATCGGCTTTCCGTTCCAGGGGCCCGGTTGGATTTCGGGTATAATCCAACCCGGCCATACTCCAACTGTGTCCAAACCTCGAGCGGAGTAAGCCAAAAGGTCCGTCTCACTAAGAGGAACCCAACAAAGTCAACGGCATGTCAATCAGACGTCCGGAGCTCAAATTATAGGTGTTTCCGCTCCGAGGGCCCGGTTGGTTTCATGTTCGAACCAACCCGGCCATACCCCATGTTATTAGAAACCTTAAGTGTAATATACCAAAACGACCGTCTCGATCCAAGTATGTCATTGCAACTGACGGTGCGTCGATCAGAGGTCCATAGCCCATGTTATGGGCGTTTGAACGAAACTGCCCGAGAATAGGGGGTTCGGGCCCGGTCCGACCCGGCCCGATACCGCCAGGGTCGGCCCGAATCGGGTCGACCCAACCCAGGTCTAGGTCTGGCCCATTAAAGCGTGGCCCGACCTGGCCGGCATGGCATGGCCCAGCGCAGGGGCCCGGCCCGGACCGAAACGGCCGGTCCGGCTGGCTCGGCCCGTGTGGCCAGCGGCTCGGCCGTATGGCTGAGCAGGATGCGGAGGGGGCGCTGCCCCTCCTTGATTGAAGAAACTGACCCCATGAGAGAGGACCACCTCTTGGCCAGCCGGGGGTTACGACCCCCAGTTCGTCTAAAACGGCCGGCCCGACTGACCGGCCGGTGCTGCCGCCGCGGGACCCCGCGGTCCCGCCCCTCTGAAGTGTCAGCAGCCGGCAGTTCTGGCCACCCCTCCTTTCACCGTCGGGGATTTAAGTCACGGCCTTGTCTGTCCGGTTCCGCGCCCCTCCGTCGCGAGCCCGCTACGGCCGTAGCCCCCTTTGGCCTCAACGACGCGGCGCGACGACGCCGCGCTCCATTGCGGTGGTGAAATTCCCCGTCCCTGCGTGGTGCCGTTGCACCGCGCCACCTTTATCCGAAACCACAACGAAGAACATCAACAAAGGGGGAGGAGGAACGACCATGTTCGTGCGTTCCGGCCTCCTCCCGTTAATTTGATAACAGGTGGCCGAAATAAATCAACATCATCAAGCGAGCACATATTTAATCCATTAAATTTGAACTTAAAACCCCTACCTTGTGTCGTTCGTCGTTTGTTGACGATATCGTGAGAGGGTGGACGTCAGCTCGTCGACTTCATCGCAAGGGAGGAGATAAAGATGACGATGGTCGATGGCGTTCGTCGTTTCCTCAAAGGCCTTCGATCCAGCTCGAACATCGTTCATTGGAGATCAGAAGAATGGAAAACCATTCTTCGTCGAGGGAGGGAGTCGTTCTTCACAGGAGGATTAAGTTCTTCACGAAGGTTGACCTCCCGTCTTTCTTCACACAAAGTCTCTCCTCAAATTCTCCCAGAAAGTTTTCCAAGTGAATATTTCATTAAGCCTCATTCTTTTAAAAGATCTCCATGCCATTCAAAAAGTCAAGAGGTGTGACAAGGATAATTAATAAGGTTATTAAATCCCCTTAGCTGGCTCATTAATTTTGGGAGGTGGAGAGGCTCCTCTTTAAGAAGAGAAGTTTCCAAGAAATTAACAAGGGAGGATTTAAGAGCTCAAGGGAAGTTATGGGGAGGTGAGGAGTTAGGGGTTCGTGTGGGTCCCACCACACTAAACCCTCACATGGTAGGTTAGGTGGGTGTGGGCCCCACCTATAACTCCCCCTTTTTAGGATTAAATTCACCTTCCTTAGATAAATTTGTCCATAACAAATTTTATCCATTTTAAACTAATCCCCATTTATTAAACCTCATCCCGCTCAAAACGCAGCTATGAAAAAGGTCCCCCTATGCAATTACCGGCACTGTGAGTTCATCGGTGCCCTCAGATTTCAATTCCGAGCACCAGTTCAAAAGATAGAAAAACCCACTCATTCGTTCACTGAACGTACCTGAGCTAAACTTTGGAAATTGATTCCGGGCACACCGGGCCTCAGAATCAGGTGTCGTCAGGAACTACAGACTCGTAAAATTCCAAAGAAATTAAGAAAAAAAAATTCCTTGAAATTTCCGAGTCTTTACATTACTCCCACCTCAGGGATTTACATCCCCGTAAAGATATAACACAATCTAGGGAAACAAAAGTGGTACTGAGCACGAATCTGAGCCTTCCGCTCCCATGTGCTCTCCTGGAGGTTCCCGTGCTACCAGTGAAAGTGCACCTGAGGAATCGATCATCCACGTAGGACCCACTCCTTTTGATCCTCGTTCTCCACTAGAAACTCTATGAATGTCCCCCTGTCATCGACGTCCAACCCCCTGTGGTCGATGATGTGTGAATTTCATGTACGTATTTCCTTAGCTGTGATACATGGATGACATCGTGCACCCGGTGCAACTGAGGTGGAAAGGTCAAGCGGTAAACCACCTCGCCTACCCTGTTGAGGGCCTAAGAGGGTCTGTTGGACCTTGAAGATAACTCACCGCCTTGGCTACATCTCCGTAAACCTCATCAAGGTGGGACCCGTATAAAAACATGGTCACCATCCTCGAACTTTAGAGGCCTCCATTTCCTGATTAGAAATGAAACTCAAAACTCCTACAGCCACGAGGGTAAGGTTGGCCGACCCAAGAGTGATCAGATACACCCTCCCCTGAGTTTATCCTATGCTGCCTGGGGTTTCCTTTTCTCCAACCAAGGAAAACCCATCCCGACGTTGTAGATAGACCACAACCTTTTTTCCTAATACTGTCAATTTGTGTATGAACTGTGATTGCCCAGTCCATACTCAAACTAACTTTGTAAGGCCTCGACGCTGCCACCAAGAGGTTCCAACCGAAACTCTCGCCTCAAGGGACAGATCACACCATCGGCGTAAGTGTGATTATCGAGTCTCCTCCCAAAGGTGTCTCCAGACGTGATTTTCAAGTCAACGGGTTAACTGGAAACTATAGGTCTGGGACAAGATTAGTGGAAGGAAGGGGATGATTCGTATTAAAGTATTACTGTTACAGAATCTAGTAGAAGACACAGTCTGTACTTCGAATCATCATTAGAGCCTTTCAGTCGCAACCCTTGACTGCATGCAGCTACTCTTTCCCCCTCCCTCCAGCTCCCTAAGACTAATGGGGATTACAAAGGCGGGTAGTTGCAACATGTCAAAATGTTCACCACCCCATGCTGCTCTCCTAGCTCTGCTTCCACGTCTGCCGCCTTGCAGATTCATCTGTCCTTTTTTACTTCCTCTACTTGAAACATTTAACACGCCCAAGTCTCCGAGACTGGTTCCAGTTTCCTTCTTTCCCACTGCTAACCTTCACTGACTGCATCCATTCAGCAAAAAAATTCTCAACCACAAAGGTTCTTTCTAGCACCCTAGCATAAGTAGGAATTCATAGAGAAAGGGTGCTGGCTCGGATGTACATAAATATACCTCGCTCGGAAGTCTGAGCCCTGAAGCACCGATCACATCGTATTCATCGAGTACCAAGAATGGTTTGGTATGCCAAGATGAATTCTCAGCTACCGACATGCCATCCTGCCGAAGCTGTATAATCTCTTGAAAACTCTCAGCCACCTCCTCAAGCCAGTCCTCAGCCACCTGTGAGTCGGGCTCGCCTCAGAACTTGAGGGTATTTGATGTTGGAACACATGTAAGGTAATAAGTCTACATGTGTCACCTACCGGTACTACTGGTTGTAACTTCTGACCAACAGGTAGTGATGTATAGCTGACACACTACCCGAAGGCACTATCCCAGGCATCGGTCCACATACCGAAGCCTCATCACTATGTGGATCATCCTCATGGTCACTCACTAGAAAAAAAACTGGTAGCCAAGTCCACCATCCACTCTACTGATGTCTCAGCTAGGTGTAAAACTCTAGAAATTGCCTCCATCCAGTCCTCTGCTGTCTGGGAAACTGCCTCGCCTCATAACCTCGGAAGCCTTTACTGCTGGAACTCGTGCAACACGCTCTGTCGGCGTGCACCGTCTGCTAGAACAGCTAGTGGCAACTGTTGCCTAACAGGTTGTGGTGCTGCTGGTACACCACCCGAGCGTGCCAACATAGAAAGAGGGCCTTGCACCAGAGTCTCATCGCTCGGTGGGCCGTCATCGGGTACTCTCTTGGAACTCCAACTGACTGTCTGCGTGGAGACATCCTGAACAGATGCAACACAGTCAACAATTTATACCTGGTGAGATGAACTTGTTTGAGCTGACTTTAAAACTCTTGGAAACACACACACAATCAGTGTTTTCGTGCACAAAGTCGGAAATCAGTAGTCAGGGTCCTGGTGTATGGATACGTCGGCCGCCGCACCAACACTAGACTCCCTGAAATGAAGACCACACTCGGTACCCTTAACACTATTGCTTCACAGGAAGGAAAGATCAGAGTCCTGAGTTCTGCAGTAGAACTGACTACTCTGATACCAATTGTGACAACTGGGCCCTGGTGACCGCATAACCACGCCGTCTTAACATGACTTTCGGGTCCTGGCCCACCAGGTACCACCAGTTGCCCTGCAGACACGTGAGGTCCACCCTAGGGTCTACCCATGTGCCTGAACGGGTCATCTGACTAATAACAGTCCCCACAGGCCAACACATGTCCTTTCCAGTGTACTTTGTCCTCACTCACACACACCCTAGGAAACTTCCCAGAAGGTCACCCATACTAATCACTACTCCAGGCCAAGAATGCTTAACTTTGGAGTTCTAATCAGACAGGCTCCCGAAAAGGAAGCTGCACCTTGTTGACATGAGTCATATCATTTAGTCATTTAACCCTTTATCATTTGGGGGTGTTACACCACCAATGCCAAGTTCTTTAAGAAATACTTTTCTTGAGTCCCTACGGTCCCGAATAACCTTAAACTATATGGTCCCACATGAAATTAAACTATATGGTCCCACATGACCTTAAACTACATGGTCCTGCATGACCCCAAACTGTGTTGTGGTCCTACATGACCTTAAACTATCTGGTCCTACATGATCTTAAATTGTTGGGTCCTACATGACCTTAAACTATCCGGTCCTACATGAACTGAAACTGTAAAACATCCCACATGACGTTAAACTATATGTCGTCCTGCATGAGGTTAAATGGTATGTCATCCCGCATGACGTTAAACTATATGTCGTCCCACATAATGTTAAACTGTATGTCATCCAGCAAGATGTTAGACCGCAAGAACTACATATGGATTGATTCCCATCATCATGGGATATGTTGGAACACTTGGACGCTTCGTCTCGAGTCCAGCCCCAGTGTCCTATTTGACTACCCCCTGGGTATAGTCCTCTCGGAGGATCCCACATGGTGTCATTTAGGCTTCTTTGGCCCCACTCATGTGAGGATTATGATGATTGTGCCATGTTCCCTCCCTCATTCTTCTCTCCTCCCAAGTCCTCACCGCATGAAATTAAACTTCATGGCCTTCATAACTATGTACAAATTGATTCCCATCCTTATGGGATACGTAGGAATGACCAAAACATCCATTTGTATGCCCATACCCAAACTACAAGATCCCCCATTGGGAAAAACACATGGTGTGGTGTAGGATTTTTTCCTCATTCATGGTGAGTTCATCGTGACAGTACCATGTCTCCCTCCTCCCTGAAGATCCCCACCTCTTCTACAGCCCATCTTGACTTTAAGTTTCATGGGAACATGTATGCTCCACACAATCAATAATTTGTGTTTCCATTATCTTTCACATTCGAAAGTTCCCGAGAATGGTACATGTACTTATCCTAAGGGCTCTCCAATCATTTTGGGCCAACATCCTTGAGGACCTCGAATGAAAAATTGATACAAGTCCTGCTTTGCGAGTATGATCAGCGATCAAAACTCATTTGTTGTCCTCATTTCAGGTGATAGGATGTGGATGCTATGTTTTGAATTTGTTCAATATCTATCCTTTGTCATTTTCATTACCCCCATATGTCCCAAAAATGGAGTGTAGTGGCTCATTCTACCTCACTGTCTCTTCAAGCATCAGTCTGGCTTGGGAAGGAATGTGATTCTAGCTGTCAGACCCTTATGTAATGGGAAAACACTAGTCCTAATCATTGTTTCCCACAATTATAATTGCCTACGTGGGCTTAGGAGGTTATGTAAGGGAATACTCGCATGAGGGATCATATGGCTAAAGTTGGCATGGACGACCAGCCTCAGGTCCCTTGACCCTTTCGCCCCCTGGCCCAAGTTCTCATTTAGGAATGTGCAGTGTGGCATGGGCTTATGTCCCCCTTCAAATCAGGCTATTTTGCCACGCTGCACATACCCCTTTGAGATATCCCTCCATTTATCATCCCTTTCATGATAACATGCCCCTCCATGCTTCACGAGCCCCATCATTTGGGGGTTCCATCATCTTCTATGTCTAAAAGGACCACCGAACAGTGAAGGCGCTCAGCACAAGGGCCCTCCTACCATTTCAAGTCAACGTCCCCAATGATTTTGAGAGAAAAATTGATACAAGTCTCGTGTTGTGAATACAGTCAATGGTTGAAAATAAATTGTTTTTCCCCGAACTCTGGTCACACAAGGGTGGATATTGTATTACGAACTTGGTCAATAGTGTTCCTCTATAATCATTTCTATTTTTTGGCCTTCCATAGGCATGATGATTCGCCCTCCCCACTCAGCTATCCCATGAATATGACATTAAACTAGGCATCTATGGTTCAAACCTGATGTCCTTAAACTAAGAGAACCAAAGTAATCACCATATGACGTCAAACTGCATGGCCTTGATAACTACACGTGGCTTGATTCCCATACTTATGGGATACGTAAGACCACCTGAATGTCTAGTCTTCGGGTCTAGCCCCATCTCTTAGAAACCTCCATATCATCTTGGCCCCTTGGCCCATGTTCTTCTAGGAGAGGGGTATATGGTGTGGTATGGGTTTATGCTCCCATTCACGTCAGGTTAATAACAACCATGCTATGTACCTATCTCTCTTGAGTTCCCTTAGTTCCCTTTACCTAAACTCATCTTTTTGAGTTGGCTGCTCTTATGTGGGGTCCCTCGACCCTCTTCGGTGATTCGCCAATGTGCCCAGGAGTACTTTGGTTCAAATCTGGGAGTGTCAGATTCTTCCTGGACATGCTTTCACCCATTTTTCAGGCTTTGTGTTCCCCTTCATTTGGGATTTCATTATCTTTCACATCCAAAGTATCCCCCAAATGTCATGGATGCTCGACTCAATGGATCTCCTACCATTACATGCCAACTTCCTCAAGGGTTTCAAACAAAAAATTGATACAAGTCCTATGTTGCAAATACGATCACAGGTCGACACTCATTTTTTGTCCATATTTAAGGTAACATGATATGGATGCTGTGTTTTGAACACGGTCAACAGTTATCCTCCATCGTCAAGCCAACCCCATAAAGCCTTGAATGTTGGTTACATAATTCACATCATTTTCCACCCCATCATGTCCAAGTGGAATTTCAACACTCCTAGCACTATCCCTCAGTGAAAATTTTCACGTTAGGAGGACAAAGACGCGGTAAGGCATCATTCGGTGCTCTTCACCAACTTCCCCTTTGCGTGTATTTCAGGTATGGAAAAAACCTCTTCCACCATTATTTCACACACCGAGTTTGACTCACATGGGATTAGGAATTGGATTGAGTTCTATGCCTACTTGGAAGAGTTCTGTTTCTCCATGGTCTGAGCTCTAAGACCTTAAACTAAGATCTCTTTATATGTCCCCTCTTGAGAACTAAGTATAGCTTGATTCCCATTCTTATGGGATACGTAGGAACACCCATACATCTCATATTTGGGTCGAGTTTGAGTTCCACTAATTTATCTCTTATGTTATGCATTTTAGGCCCCAAATTTTATAGGACCGTGTGATGTGGCATGTGTGGGATTATTCCTTTTTTCACATTGGTTTTTCAATTGCCGCACCACGTACTCCCCTTCGAGGAGCTAGTACCCCTACCTTTTGTCCCATATGACATTAAAATGTATATCATTCTGCAAGACGTTAAACTGTAATAACTAAAAATAGATTGATTGCCATTCCCCATGGGATACGTAGGAACACACGAACATCTCGTCTTAGGGTCCAACTTAACTGAGAGCTAGTCTCTCCTACCCCGTATTCTCCAACCTTTTCTTGCCCCTCAGCCCGAGGTTTCTTTATCAGAATCACGCACTGTGTGATGTGGGCCTTTTCCTCATTTATGTTGGGTATGCTTTATCACACCATGCACATTCCCTCTTGAACCTCATCTCTCCTATATTTGTCTGAGCCATATGACTTTAAACTGTGCTTACTATTCCTAAATGACTTAAAACTATTACATCTATCCTGCACGATGTTAAAAGTTCATGGTTGGTACCATCACATGATCTTAAACTGTAACATTATCGTCCTGGACGCACAATGAAAAACAACATTGCATCGTGGTGTTCTCATCTGAGAAGAAATCATGTTTGGTATCAGCCACACACTATACCATTTTTCAAAGCATGCATACAACTTGATTCTTGTGGCGATGCATGTACATTCTATCCTAGGATCACCGCTTCACAAAAAAACACATATTCATCCTAAAGGACAAAGAATATCTATTAAATACCGCTTATTTTGGTGTGAGGGCCCGACCCGCACAACCTTCTTATCTCTGGAACTAGTACCTTACCGCGTCACTACAAGAACTACATATAGCTTGATTCCCATTATTATGGGATACGTAGGAATGCCCACACACTCTAATTTGGACCCAGCCTACCTTTCGTTTTTGGTCCCTCGACCTAAAACCTCCCCAAGAAACACATGGTGATCTGAACTCCAGGTCCTCATTCACGTTAGGTTTTGCAATAGCTGCACCATGTGTCTCCCATGTCTTTTTCCAACCTGGTCTGAGTTCTATGACCTAAAACTAAGATAAACCTATGGGAACTATGTGCTATGTTTGGATAATTTTCCACCCTATTCACAATACATTAAATCAGGTCCCCCTTAATGGACCATACTATGACCATTAATATGGAAGCATGCAACCTCAAGACCCTTTTCCTTGGAGGGGGACTTGACTCCCTCTATCTGATATGTCTTATTTTCGTACTCAGATTCATTGTGGCATTACCCGAAGTGTGGAATTTTCACAGGGACATTCCCTCATTCCATTTCCAAACTTCGTGAGCCCGTCATTTAGATCCTCATCCTCTTCCATGTCTGAAGGGACCGCCTTTACGGCCTGGTCTCATGCCACACTGTCTTACCTACCGTCTAAGTCCAATGTCCCTGAGGACCTCAAATGACATTTGCGAAAAGTCCCATGTTTCAAACATGGTCAGTGGTCAACCCTCATTTATCATTCCTCATTCTAGGATAACGTGAAATAGATACTATATTTTGAACATGGTCAATGGTTATCCCCTATTGTCACTCCACCATCATTGTGGTCCAGATCTTGAGCATCATGATTCTCATATTTTCACTTCCTTATGTTCAAGTGGAATTCTAACATACTCGGCTTTACTCCTTCACGCATCTATGCGTGTTATATAGGCGGGTCGACATCATTGGGACGTCATTAACCCAGCTTCCCATTTACCCTAACATGTTTCTTCCTATGTCAGGAAAGTCCCATCACTACTTTTGCATCCCACATCGAACACGACTCACATGGGGTTAGTAGTTTTGGTAGGACGTGTACGGGAACAATCATGCCACACATGCCTTGGTCGTCCCACACGACGTTAAACTACACTCTAGAACAATGTGCAGCTTGATTACCATCATCATGGGATACGTAGGAAAGCTCAACCGCTTAGCTTCGAGCCCAACCTATATTTATCTTTTGGTCCCTTGACCTAAAGAAATTCCTCCAAGGATACATGGTGTGGTGCGGACTCCTTATGTACTCATTCATGTTGGGTTTATAGCTACCACACCACATACTACCTTCCCAAGATCTTCCCTTTCACTCTTCATCCTATCTTGTGACTTTAAAGTACACAAGACCATGTGTCCTTGATATATGAAATTAAACAACGGTTCTGCCCTGAACAAGTTCAGGATGCCCTATGTTAGTCATGGGATGCGATAGTTTCCTCTCCAGAGAGGATTCTCCCTACCAGCATCGGTCTCTGACCACGTCGTGCTTCAAGAGCTACATTTTTCTTGATTCTCATCCTTATGGGATATGTAGTGATGCCTAGGCATTCCTCCTCGGGCGCAGCTTAAGGGTCATTAACCCTTTTGTCCCCTCAGCCCCGATCACGGTCCACTCTATATGACCTTAAACTAGGAGCCTACAGTCCATATAACCTGACTTTAAACTGTTAACCTTGGTCGAAGCAGTATGACCATAAAACTGTGTGCAATGTCCTAGTCATATGATGTTAAACTATCCCATTCATCATCATTATCCGTATGATGTAAAAATACAAGGTATTATAGGTCCTCTCCATAGAGTTCCTATTAAAAAATAGGTATGATCCCTGATTAGACCGATGCGCCCACCTAACGTGTCTTCACCATGGTGGCATAATTTCATGAGTATTGGGCTCCATTCGAACAACCCATCACTCCACACTCCATGCTTTGTGTGCCCATTATTTGGACCCTTGTCCTCTTTCACGTATAAAAGAACCCCCTAATTGTATGGATGCTCAGCCTATGAATCACCAACTATCTTGGGCCAATGTTCTGGAAGACTAATGAATGAAATTTTGAGTCAGGCCCTGTGTTTTGAACATGGTCCGTGGTCGGCCCTCATTTTTTATCCCCATTTCATGATAACACAATAAGGATACTGAGTTTCAGACATAGTAAAAAGTTATTATTCATTGTCATTACATCCATACGGTGTTCTGAATTTTGGGTATCGTGATTCACACCTTCCACTCCCCTATGTTCAGATTAATTCCAAATCCCTTGGAATTAACTCGCTCGTGCACTAGAGAACACTAAGAAAGCGATGATTTGACTATTCTGAGAGCTTCATCCTCCAGTAGGCCCTCACCCTTTCTTCTTAGAAATCCGGATTGGTTGTTCAAACCCCGGATGCTTGGAGCTCAGTTTTCACTCTTATATTTGGGTGGAATGGTAAGGTTGTTTCCCCTTGTTTCTCACATAAGGCCTAACCCATGGGTTCATAGGGACTGATTTTCAGATGTTCCATGAATATAAAAAAAATACAATAGACCAAAAACGAATAACAGAACTCATGCATGCATCTAGCATAAATAGTCAAAGCATGAAAGTGTGTTTAAAAGTTACATGTATCACAGTACTCGAGGATCGACCCCTCCCGTGGACAGGTTGACCCCATAAAAATAGCATTATATCTCCACCACCCTCTGGCTTGTGGCATCCAGGACTCGCTGTCGTCTGTCAGTTCCTGCTCCTCTTTGGTAGTGAGGGGGTGTAGTTCATCAGATACGATCCAGACCCGCTTCTCATTGGTTCAGATAATGGTCATCTCCTCAGATGTTTGCCTCATTCACTCTTCAGCCATTGCCATCTGGGCCTTCATCCATGATATAATCTTTGACTATGCATTGAGGGAAGCAGAATGGTCATCTGCCCAGATGTGCAGCCGTTGAATCTTATTTTTTTCCTCCTGGAGCCTCTTGATGTTCACCTCTTTTCTCTGCTACCAACCCATGCCAATAACATAGTCATAATCCAGAATCTTGTCCACCATGAGATCTTGGATGAGGAAGTGGGGATATTGGGTGTTCACTCCCCAACATACAGTTCGAGTAGTCGCAATCGAAATCTATCCATCTGGTCTATCCATTGTGCTTGATGATTGTCATCGATGAAGCACTTGATCAGATTCCATGACCAACAATATAATATCTTGCTATCCTCCTCATCAGAGGCCGTTTCGTCCTAGTCTGTGGGGTTTGTAGGCTCATACGCATGGAATTCCCCCAAGAAATCTTCAGCAGGGTACACATATGATGTCTGATAAGGTATGGTAGGACTCGTGCTGTCTGATTGATGTTCATCATCAGATCCCACTTCAATAATTTCAGGGCTAACCCTGCAAACGGTCCCCACAGTGATCGGGAGTTCCACTACTTGGTTAGTTAGAATATCCACCTCCATGACCATCGACATTCCCCAGGGAAAAGCACCTCCAGAAGTACCAACCATCCTTGCCATGGCAGTCCACAACATTTGAAGAACTATGCATACTAAGAAGTGCATGGATGTCAGTTAACCTAAACTATCCTCATCTATTCCCTAAATTATTCACACGAAGCACTTACCCAATAGCCCAGGCCCAGTCATCTGTGAAGTTTCTGCCCTGTCCCAGATCCCACTCATTAGACCACCCCTTCCCTGGGTTCCTTAGGGCTGCCTTCAAGATAGTCTGCTACACCGGGGGAGATGTCTCTGGCTGCAGTTACTTCCTATCAACGTTGTTCAAATGGTTTTGTAGACAATCAAAGTTTATTGGTGTGAAGTACTCCCAGGCATGGCCGTCATCCTCCTTGAACCATTGTCACAGACACGATATTCTTTTGAACTAGTCGGCTGGTTCTTCCCTGCTCTCTTTAGGGATGAAGACGTCATCCCTCAGTCCAAGGCCCTATAGAGACATCCTCTTACACAACAGATAGATCTTTTGGATTTCCAACAGAAGCACCACCAGCAAATTGTGGTCATAATGACTTCGAACAGACTCCCCTATACCCAAGATATTCGCTATCTTCTCCCTCCAGGTAGCATCCACAAGGACCCCTAGAAGTCTCTTGGTGAGCCATTTAGTTTTCGTGATTTGGAGGTTTTTTTTCTGGATCACGAAGCTCTTTAGTGGAGCTAGTTCGTAGAGATAATTCATGAAGGTAGTTTGTGGAGCCCTTCCTTGGCCTTCAGACACAAGTCACAGAGCACACCGACACGAAGTAAAAGACATGCTGTGCACTGTGGACCAGAAATCCCAATTTGCGGAGAGCAATCACAGAGTACATAGAGATTCGTGAATCGAGAGCACTAAAGTCCAAAAACACGGAGAAGAGAAATGAAAAAAGAGAGGTCATATCAAATATTTATAGTTTAGGACCCCTGACACTTTGCATCACATCCAACTGTGACAAGCTTTGTGACGCGCTCTGTCCACATGTCGCCACTCCGCTCCGCGAACCTCCTTCATGAGTCAGCTTCCAGATTGAACGAGGGATTTTGGCGATTGAACCTAAAAATTTGACCCTCACTTTCTACTTGGCTCCCAGTCTGAGGGGGGGGGGGGTATTTTTTGGCACCAAAATTTGGAAATAACAAAGAAAAACAGAAAGTATTACGAGCTACCTCGTGAATCCTATTCATGGAGCCTCGTAGCCTCGCAGTTGGTGCAAAACTCCCCCTTCGTGAAGCCTCCACAGAGCAAGGAGGTAGGATTCTCTGCGAACTAATTTTACATTTGTGAAGCCTCCACAGATCAAGGAAGATGGATGCTCCACGAACCGATTTAACGTTCGTGAACTCACTACGAATCAAGGAGGTGGTATTCTCCGTGAACCGATTTGACATTCACGAAGCCACCAGGGAGAAAGGAGGCAGGATGATCCACGAACCAATTTTACATTCACGAAACCACCATGGAGAAAAGAGGAGAGAGGATCCGTGGTTATGAAAAAATGCCACATGTCTTCGCGCTGAGTGATATCTACTTCGTGGCGCCCCTTGCCTATAAATACAGGGTTGCCCTCGATCCCAATGGACGAATCCTCTGACCTTTTGTCCTCTTAGATCCCGAATCATGAAGCAATTTTAGATCTGTGAACCATGATCTTTTCAAGGTACTTTTTAATCGTGAAGTGCCTCCACCATTTCATGAATTCCACCCTCTTCAAAGAGGGTTTCCCTTCGCAGAGCCCATGGAGATTTGTGATGGAAGGGGATCCCCAAAGGGACTCGGGTCTTCATAGAGCACTTATGCTTTGAAAAATACACTCCATGAACATGTGACCCACTTGCTAAGGCAGGGTCACTGTGCTTCATGAAGCACATTACCTTACAATGATACGATTTGTAAGGAACCCTTCTTCATGAAGCAATGCTCTATAAATGCCTTTCCACTTTGCGAAGCACCTTCCATATGAACCTATGCCCTATGCCTAGGCTAGGCCAATTCATTTCACAAATCAACCCCCATTCGCGAAGCCCCTCCACTACATGGAGCACCAAAGCTTCATGTGGCTTCTACCTATGTACCCCTTTGCTCCGCAACTCCTTTTCCCGTGTGACCCTCCAGGTTTTTACTATGTGATTTCAAAGTCCCCTGGGTGGTGCTTTACATTGTGTTGCATTTCCGTATGCTTCTTCGCATAGGCACACTAATGAATATTGTTTCTTTGCATAGCCACACTAACGTGGAAAACTCAATGGATCACTCCATAACACCCCCTCACAAAAGCAGTTCCAATACCTTACCTTCCTCAAGGGTGGGAAGGTATCAGTTAAGTAAGACCTAGGGGTGCAGAGTGAACCCACTTCGTTTGAGCTGTAGAACGTTAAACTTCCTAGTGCCATTGTTCTCAGCACATGACATTAAATGAGGACCTATACCCATGCGTCATACACAGGGTTCCCCATCTTGGACATTCTGTATGCTCACTGGTCTCCACGGGAGTGAAATAATTCCTCACATGGAATGAGATCCTCTTTATTGGAGCGGTGTCTATCAAAGGGGAAAGGGTAACCACCTTGTTGTAATCCCCTAAAATTTCTTATAGAAGGCAGCACACCTGCTCCTCCTATCATCTTCCTAGACAAATACTAGAGGGGGGGGGATGGGAAACAGATCCCTCCTTTATTCGGTTCCAAATCCATCTCCCTTTGGACTTTGTCGCCAATGGGCCTCCATACTAGAGTAAGTCCCATTATCCATATCTTTGGGCCACTAACCACATTTATTCCCCACTCCACTTCCCACAAACTCACCTTTCACGACGTGATCGTTAGGTCTTTGCTGCCTCTTGTTTCTCACACTGAGCATGACTCACATAGGCTTAGAGTAATAATTGACCATGACATCCTATGGGCCACCTTAATGTGTAACCCCAACAACACCATCTCGAACTATGAAGACTTTGATCCTTTCCAAGTCAATGTATGCAGGAAGCCTCCCAGAGGTTCAAGGCCAACAACCATTGGTTATGACCCCCCTTCATGTTGGTTCCCACTCCTCTTGAACTATCGGGAGTTTGATCCTTTCCAAGGAAATGTACGTAGGAATCCTACCCGAGGTTCAAGCCCACCATCCATTGGTCCCGAACATCTTCACGTTGGTTCACCACACCATCCCAAACTATGGAGACTTTGATTATTTCCAAGGCAAGGTATGTAAGAAGCCTCCCTGAGGTTCAAGACCACCATCCATTGGTCCCAACCATATTCACTTTGTTTCACTAACACCCATCCTGATCTGCATGGACTTTGATCCTTGCCAAGGCAAGGTACATAAGAAACCTCCACGAGGTTCAAGCCTAACACATGTTGTTCCCGATCCCCTTCACATCGGTTCACCAACACATCTTTCTGAACTATGTGGAATTTGATCCTTGCCAAGGCAAGGTACGTAGGAAGCCTCCGTAAGGTTCAAGCCCAACAACCATTGATCCTGATCCCCTTCACGTCGGTCCATCCCCATCCTATATGATGTTAAAATATACGCCCCTTCTCGTCCCACATGAAGTTAAACTATACCCCCTAAAACTACATGGCCTTTGATCCCTGTCTCCTAGATAGGGAACGCAAGAATCCTCCATTAGGTTCAACCCCATCCAGTGGTAAGCTATTGTGACCCCATCCAGTGGTAAGCCATTGTGAGCCCATCCAGCGGTAAGCCATTGTGAACCCATCTAGCGGTAAGACGTTGTGACCCCATCCAATGGTAAGTCGTTGTGACCCAATCCAGTGATGAGACCTTGTGACCCCATCCAACTGTTAGCTGTTGTCAACTCCAATCGACATTAAACCATTGTGCACCTTGATCGATGGTAAGCCATTGTCAATCCTAACTAATGGTAAGACGTTGTAGTCCCCTTTGTTGGGACCTACATCCCTTGTATTCCCTCATGCATTAGACCAACCCCGGCTGCTAACCACGCATAAGCCTAGTATATCATTAGGTCGTTGTCCTCTACACACAACCCGATTATCTTCCCCTATCCTGAACTACGTGAAATTTGTTATGGCCCGAGACCAGAATGAAGAAGTTGATATTGATGATGTTGTTTCTGAGCCTCAGGAAAAAAGTATCAGAATTGATACCATTGGGCCAAGAGACATGATCTGTACTAGAGAATGGAATAATGACCCTGGATACATTTTTTCCATTTAGAGTATGACTCAGATGAGGAAAGGGTACCTCCTCCTTCTACTCCACAAGTCCAGACTGAACCAGAACATATTGCACCTATTCCACCAACTTCACCTCCACCAATAGAACCTGTAGCTCAGTTAGTGCCCAATGACTATGTCACTTAGGATGATTTGTAGAAATTAAAAATTGATATATGTGAGTCTATGATAGCTTCATTGGGATTGAGAAATGAATCCTCCACTTCACGATTAATCTCATATGCTGATGCAACAAAGATTTCAATAATAGTAATCCAGTAGATTCAACCGAATCTCATTACTACAGCAGAAACCATTATTAAACACAATATCTCACTGAGAGAAGAAGTAAGAAAGAAGTGAAATGAGTTAAATTCCTTAACCTCTAACTCAAGACCTCGTTTAGTGGTGTTATGAAAGTTATTTGGAACTTGGTAACTCATCTACTCAGTGTGGACCCAAAGATATTGAAAGAAGAGTTTGGGAAAATTTTGACTGGACCATCCAGTTTCAGGAGTGGAAAAAGTGTTGTTGCTGATTTGGAGTCTCTCAAGGTTGTGAGGAGAGACAGACTTCAAAAAATTCAGAGTGTTTCAGACAAATAAACCCTTGAAAAATTACATCGAAATACAGACCTTGTCTACAATATAGTCAAGCAGTGCACAAATGAAGCCTCTGTTGCTCAGAAATAAATTCAGGAAAAGTTGGATAAGTATTTCACTAAGATTTATACCAAGAATTGTCTCATCAATAGTTTCAAGTTTCTCGTATGAAATCATAGAATTCCTCTAGTCACAGCAGAATTCAAGAAGCAAGTCCTTCAATTAAAGGAGTTTAACTCTTTGCTGAGTAAATTTATGGAAAATAAGGATGAATTTGAGAAATCCATGAAATATGGTGGTGATATCCTTAATGACTTCATCAACATGCTGAAACCTTATCTGATGTTCAGGCTGAGGCTGTTGTTGTCCCTCCAACTGCTTCAATTGGTACTGCCTCTCGGCCTCTTGCTCCAATGATTGTTTCTCAGGCTCTTTCCCAGATTTGACCGAACATCACAGAGAAACCTCCCAATTGCGTGTTGTCAAAAAGGAGGCCTACCCTTGCAGCCACTATTCCAACATGTGTTGCCTTCTTGGTGTTATCTTCAGACCACCTATTCCCTATACCACTATCAAACCTTCTCCTTCTCCCTCGAATCCTTCATACAAAGAAAAATCTCCTCAGCATCCAAACCCTTAGTGGAAAATTATTTCTTTTTGATAGGGATTTGGTCTTTTTTATTGTCTGGTACTTTTATATAGATTAATGGAAATATTTATGGTGTCTTTCCTTTATGTTATTTATCCTTTCTTCTTTTTTTTTTCTAATCCCAAAAGGTAGAGAAAATAAGTCATACATTATTTATCTAAGGGGGAGGTTTTCTAGTTTAGGACACATGGAATGTACTCACATTAATCCATTTACTGAGGGGGAGATTTGTTTTAAAAGTTCAAGCAAGGAAAAACTTTAGTTATATTTGAAAATTACATTTAGTGATGTATGCTATGTCAAGCTATCTTTATTCTACATATTTGCATGTATTCCATAATTTGTGATTATCAAAAAGGGGTAAATTATTGGACCCTAATGATTTTGTAGTTTTCATAATCACAAATAATTTCAATATACAAATTCTAATCTTTCATGAAATTTAATATCTCTAAGTAAATCAATTACGTCACATAGAAAAATATTCTCAAATAAGTCAATAACTTATATTCATGAATAAATAAATTTATAATTGTATTTACATGTATTTTTGGATAACAGTTAGTCTTGTAATGTTTTGTGTAAGACAGACACTTCACAACTTTTTAGATTCCCTGACATTGATGATTTGTTCGTCACACCGATGTTCGACACACCGATGTTCAACACACCAATGCTTGAGACACCGATATTCGACACACTGATGTTCGACACACCGATGTTTGACACACCGATGTTCGGCACACCGAAGTCGAAACACTAAAGTCGACACATTGAATATGACACACCGAAGTCGACACACCGAAGTTGACACATTAGGGTTCACAATAGCACATAGGCTGTCCAGGTCAAACATGACCTCTACCACAATTATTTGTGGGAAAAAACAAATAAACATGTCTCATAGGATCTCTTCTATAGTTCTACGTGGGATACAAGTGTAAGAAGGGATTGAGAGTGAGGATATTTTTATATCCTCTAGTTTATCTCAAGAGAAGTGTGTGACATTCAAATAGATATACACACTGCTCAAAATAGTAATGATAATAACACAATAGAGTTATGAAATAGAAGATGGTTTAGAATTCTCTTTATGTTATGAAGTAATTCTTTAGATTCAACAGATGTTGAGTAAATGATATTCGAGTCCTCTTTTGAAAGTTGGCTTCAGAACAGAGTGTCGTGGTTTCTTGGGAAAGAGTTCAGCTCTTCTTTGTGAGTATGTTCAAAAAGCTTCAGTAGGTATTTTATAAGCGAGACCAAGCTTCAAGTTTCTCTCTTTTCAATATTATAAGTTCGCACAATCTATATTTCAGCGTGTTCTCTAACCACTATGTGTATCTGTATATCTTTGTGTGTCCATAAATTGTTGAGAACTAATTAAAGTCCTTTTATAATTCAAGATCCACTAGGAATGATGATCTTCGCACATGCATGTACCTCGTACTGTCTATGGATAGTTCTAAAGACAACATTAAATAATGTTAGAAACATTAATTTTTCGAAATATAACAGTTAGAAATAAATTTGAATTAAAAAAACTGAAACATTTATTTATGACTATTAGTGAGTTATCTTCGGTCTGTTATCTTCGGGTTGGTAACATTGGTCTGTCATCTTTGGTGTGTCGACTTCGGTGTGTCATTTTTGGTGTGTCGACTTCGGTGTGTCGAATTCAGTGTGTCGTCTTTGGTATGTCATATTTGGTGTGTCGTCTTAGGTGTGTCGACTTCGGTGTGTCGACTTCGGTGTGTCGACTTCGGTGTGTCATCTTCAGTGTGTCAACTTCCATGTGTCGACTTCGGTGTGTCAAACATTGGTGTGTTGAACATCGGTGTGTCGAACATCGATGTGTCGAACATCCGTGTGTTGAACATAGGTGTGTCAAAAATAAGTGTGTCGAACATCAGTGTGTTGAACATCAGTGTGTTGAAAAAACCATCAGTGTCAGGGGATCAAAAAAGTTGTGAAGTGTCTGTCTTACACAAAACATTACAAGACTAACTGTTATCCAACAATACATGTAAATAAACTTATAAACATATTTATTCATGAATATAAGTTATTGAATTATTTGAGAATATTTTTTTGTATGACATAATTGATTTACATAGAGATATTAAAATGGGATGAAAGAGTAGAATCTGTATATTGAAATTATTTGTGATTACGAAAACTACACAATCATAGAGGGTCTAACAATCAGGTCATTGTCCTCTGCGCACACCCCGATTCTATGCCCCAATCTTGAACTATGTGGACTTTGATCCTTACCAAGGAAAGATATGTAGGAAGCCTCCGTGAGGTTCAAGCCCATCACCCATGTCTCATAATGATATTTTCTTCAAGCCTATGTGCTTCGGGAAGGTCGTTCCCCCAACCAAGAGGTTCCACGTCCTCTGGATCCCATCCATGCGTCCATTTCCACGGGCCTCCTCCTCAGGTGTCCTATAGCCCACCGAACTATGCAGACATTGATTCCCTTCCTTGGGGATATATAAGAAGTCTCTTCGAGCCTCATGACCAATGTCACCATCTCCCTCAAGTTGACTCCATCTCTTTCTCCATCCACTTCACTTGAACATCCATTATCTATCTTGATTCTTACCCGGGCCGCCAAATCCCGGTGAGATCATGAAAATTCACCACTTCACTGCCCCAAGTAGAAACCAGGTAACTAACCATGTGTTAGCCCTAACATCAGTGTTCCCTCCAGGGGTTTCACCCATCTGATCCACTCTAGTCAGTGTTCCGATTAGTCTGATCCATCTATGCTAGGCGTTAAACCTGCGGCATACCCTTAGTTAAACAATGGAAGCCGAGGAAAACCCCAGAGAAATGCCTATGACATATAATTTATCGCATTCAACATGGGATTCCTAAGGTTTCTATTCCCTCGAGAATCCCTATAATAAGGGGAAAAAACCCAGACGGTCTAGTGTTCCAGAATCAAGACACGTAAGTGATGTCCAACATGACTACTCCCCTGATCGAAGGTTTCTACCCTAACCAGACCACTTAGAATTTCCTAAAAAAATCAGTCTAATTAACCAACATCTATGAAGAAATGGAAATAGGTAGAGTTTCATGAAAAATGACTTAATCTTTAAGGGAGACCCATACTAGGTGACATGTTCTGAGGAGGAATCCATAGAAGGAAGAACCGACATCCCATTATCCCATTTTGATCAAGGAGCAAACGTCCTTGAATAAGCGATGGATGCCGCCCACCTTTGGAAAGTGGGAATTCGGGGCAAAAACTGTAGGTCCTCGATAGACAGATGTGTGTGCCCCAGTGAAAGCATCGGAAACAATCTCCTCTTCCATCATTTGGGAAACGAAACCATTAGTCATGTGAATGGCAGAACACTACCTCACGAATCGATTTAATTTATTTTCCATCACAATGTAACACAGATATATTATAATTATGTATTTTTTTATATATAATATATTCATGAATTTTTTTCATTATTAAAATATAATATACCATTAAATTATTTAATTTTCAGTAACTGAATAATGATAACCCGCGTACGTGTTGACTACCTCCTCCACGAGGCGATGCGATTCATTTGTCAAAACCACATCACATGGATGATATATATAAGTATAATTAATTTAATAATATTATATTTATAATATAATTATAATTATGTAAATATAAAATAATAATTACCTTTATTCTATAATGATCACTGAAAAGGGAAATATTACTCATGCATACGTGCAGACTACCATATCCCGGATTGTAATGCAGTTAATTTTTTATAACCACGTTTCTTGATTCATTTAATTTTTTTTAATAATGTATAAAAATGATAATTATTTTAGTATTATTATTCTGGAGATGGTTTGATAATGACCTCATTGACCATATTCAACCTACTGAAGTCATTTCTGACATATAAGCCGAATATCATCAAAATGTCCAACATGAATTTAACTGATTGTATGTGAAATGGTGCTAAATTAAATAAATGAATAATTAAAATGAGAAAGATTATTAAGAAAGTAAAAAATTGATATAAGATTTTTATTTTGGAATATAAAGAACTTACATTATGATTCAGACTCAAGGTAGTGGACATTATTTTAAATATCCTATTTTAAAGTTTCCCTTAAAACTCTCTTTTTCTTCCATACAAATATTTTAAAATTTATGGATGTTTTTATATGGAGATAAAAGATTTATAAAGGTATTTTTTATGTATGAATTTTCTTTTTTCAAATTTTTTCAGGATAAATATTTTTATAGAATGTTTTTACTTTATTTATAAAAGACAAAAAAGAACATTCTATTTTAATGTATACCATAGAAATAACTTTTCCCATCACCATAGAAATTATTTAAAGATTATATTCCTATAAAAGATTTTATTTTTCTTCAAAGAAAAACCCTATTTCCATTTTTATAGGTATTTTGGTTTTGAAAATGTTTTTTAATAGAAAAGGGTATTTTGTTATCCGAAAGAGTTTTTTCACATAGGTTTACAAGATCTTTTCAAGGGTTTTATTCATGATATGGTCCCTTGAAATTACTTATGAAGTTTGAGGCACATTATAGCTCATAGTTGATCCTAATATAGATTACACAATGTGCAAACCTAGATAACACTCCAATTCATTGGGTAATTATTATATTCTATAAATAATTATAATTGAATTCAGATGTATGGTTATTCCAATTGTAAGGGGGTTTTTAAGTGTTTTAAGATGATAATGTCCCAAGGAACCATCATGACTTTTCTATGCTTGATAATGAATTTTTATGGAAATAATTTGACTTAAAAAGGTAAGATAATGATCATTCAATGAAAAATGGTGCTCTTTTTTGGATAAAATGTATGTTTTTATTAAAATGGTTTTTATGGGTTTCTTTTTTTTCAATGATCTAACAAATTTATTCTTCTTATGTCCCTTACATATATTTTTAATCAATGTTTTTCATAGGGTATAGGGAGGGATTATAGAAATCAATAATTCAAGTAAAAAGTCATGAAGATTTTTCATGAAAAGAAACCATATATTATTTTAAAAGTGTTATATTTTTGGGGTAAATGGATATTTATTAGAAGTGTCTACTTTACTACTATAAATCAGGACCTTAACAGCACTAGTAAAATAGTTTTATCAGCACTTAAAAAGCACAGATATTTTTAGTTATATTAGAAGATGAAGTTTATCAGTGCTAAAAAATGAACTAATAAAGGGTGCATTTAACAACATCAAGAAAAATAACTATTAAAGACACCCTTTAATAATGATTTTTTAGAACTATTAAAGAACCCTTTATTAGTGATTTTTTGACACTGTAAATGGTTTAATTAACAATGATTTTTTAAAATCATTGATAAAGGTGCCTTTAATAGTTTTTTTAAATGTTAAAAAATTTGAAAAAAATCAATGTTTTTATGGACACACAACACCCCTTCACCAGAACTTACAAACCCCCTTTCTTAGAGCTTTCCACTCCCCAATCGCCATCACGCACCCCTTACTTCCTCAGTTCTAGAAGTATCTCCCATATACCTACACACACCTGGAATTAATCCTAGGATATCCCTAATGAGAATTTATGCTCCTTACCACTCTTCCATGCATGTTTTGTTTTATATTTTACGAAATTTATATTTATTTAATATATTTAGAAGTGTGTGACATATATATAAAACTATATTTATTTAAATATATAATATATTAATATTAATTTATATATAGTAGAACATAAATATAAATGTATATGTTTATTAATACACACATATGTATATATAAACATTATATATACATATTAATACATTTTTATAATTTAAATAAAAAGGATAATTTTTTACTTTTAATAAAATGAATAATAAATAATTATTTCTATTTTTTTATATATTTTAAAATACATTTTAATATAAACATGTGTAAATATTTATTTATATAATTTATTTATTATAAGTAAATATAAGAAAATATTCATATATTTAACAATAAATAAAAATAAATTTTGAAAAATGATTAAAAATTAAAACCATAATATTAATATAAATTTAATCCCAAGGAAAAATTCAGTATCCACTAAAAAAAGATAGTAATACCCCATTAAACGAGGCAAAAATTTCATCAAATATTAAAAAGTTGGGATACACCAACTAAAAAGTCGGGTTTGGAAAACATCTAGGCTTTATTAGCCTCAAAGGTATTGAAAGGTGGTTACCCCAGTCAGTAGGTCATAGATCTCATCATAAGATTTGACATAATATGTGGTAGATCCAAAATATAAACCCGAATGAAAATTTATGACTTTTTGAAGTAAAGTCATGTTTTCAACTTATCTTAGAACCTTCATTAACTTATTGTATTTTTCTATCATCCAATTGTTATTATAGGACTATTAAATGATACAAATTATAAAAATTTTAACTGATATTATTATTAATTATTTTGACAGCTATTTTCACAAATTATCTTATATATTAAATGTAAATACATATTTAGCTTTATTAAAATCATATTTTAAAAAATATATCATATTTATATCATTAAAAATATAATTATATATTAATATAATATTTTTAATGAAATATTTTTATTTATTTTTTAAATGTACCATTTATTAGTGATATAAAAAATCATAGATAAAGGGGGGCCTTTATTAGCACTTGTAAAAAGCACTGATAAAGCCCCCTCTTTTAGTAGCACTTTTTTTACTAATGTTAATAAAGACCCCATTCTATCACCTGTTTTTTAAAAGCACTAATGAAGTCTCCCCTTTTTATCAATTTTATATTAGTACTGATCAAAGGTACCATTTTATTAGTAATTTTTTATTATCACCGATAAATGGACCCTTTATCAGCACATTTTTTAGAACGGATAAATACCCCATTCCTTAATGCTTTTTAAGAACTGATAAATTCCCCCTTTATAAGTGATTTTTCTAGCATTGATAAAGGGGGCCTTTATCAGTGATTTAATCTGGATTTTATAAATGAAATCATTGTTAATGACTGAATATATAATAGTGTTTAAATAATTATGGGTTTGTTATGTAAAATTTATGACCTAAATATCAAAATATCTAAACCAAAATGATATTTGGGAATGTAATAATGTGAATTATAGTTTAAATTAACTAAAATATGTAATGTTTAAGGGATGTTCCTTATAGTTGGTATCATAGCATGGTTTAGAAAATTTTAGGGGCTTGAATAATGTTAATATAATACCCTTAAAATATTTTACCTAATGTTTAAACATTAATGATATAGAATTTTAATATTACCATATTTCTTAAACTAATTTTTTTTTCATAATGGTTTTCCATAGGGGAAACATGGAGTACTTAGTAGGAAGGAACCATGAGGAAAATATCCTTCTAAAATAGTAACCTGAAATAGTTAGAATTTGAACTGAGAGGTTTGTTGTTATGATGTCTTAGTTAAACCAAGCTATAAATGGTTGTTAAATCTATGCTAAAGAGTATCTAGGTCAACCATAGAGGAACATGATGACAATAGAGAATTTAGTGAGACAATACAATACAACTTTGAATGGATCTTCTGACCTAGTGGTAGCCAAAGGATGGATAAAATACATTTAGAAGATAATTAATGTCGTGGGGTGTTTAGAATGTCAAATGGAAACCCTTGACATTTATCATTTTGAAGGTGAATTAGATGAATGATGGTATTTCGTTAAGAATACCAAAGAGAGAGATGATTTTTATTCCATGGAATGTAACACATTTATAAATATCTTCCTCGATAAATATTTCACTAAGGTTTATCGACATATGATGTAGATAAAATTCTTGGGATCGAGTTTAAAGGATATAGTTTCTTTAACTGTGTATGAAGAAAACTTTTAAAGATTGGAAAAGTTTGTATCAAATTTTATTGAGGATCCTGATAGTAAGATTAATCGGTTTTAGCTAGGGTTTAAACTAGTATATTAAAAGGAATTAGATTCCTCTGAATTCAAAATATTTGAGAAACTTAGTTGGTGTGCTGAGAAGGTAGAAATAGAGTAAATTGATAATCATGTATTCTATGAAAATAAGAAGAAAAATGGTTTAGATAGTAGGAAGTGGGGAATAATTCATCAAAGTAATATGGAGGTCAGAAAATCAAGTTTTAACCTTATTTTAACTCTAGCCCAAAGTATCCTTGGGATTTTATGGTAAATTATATAAAGTGTTACTGATGTGGTAAGCTTGGTCACAAAGCTGATGGTTGAAAAGAAAATAATCCCTAATAATCAAAGAATGGGGTAACTTATAGCCATTCATCGATGAGATGTTTTACTTTCAATGAGTTGGGGAATTATACTAACATGTGTCTAAAGATAGTTACTCTGGATGGAAATCATCAATACTAAAAGAATAAAGGCGTGGAAAAATATTATTCTACAAATAAGGTTGGTGCAGGTCCATATAATGAAGTGGTGATTGGTATGTTACTAGTTTATTTAAATTATTTAAATACACTGTTTGACTCTGGATATACACATTCATTTATTTCTATGAAATTTTAAAGAGTATCGATAATATCTCATTCTGAATGTATGATTTAAATTTTATTGAAAACACATGGTGGAAATATTAGAGTAGCCAAGATTTGTAGAAATATTCTTATTATTATCAGTGGAATGGTATTTCTTGAAAATATTTTTGAAGTAACCATGGTAGTGTTTGATATTATTTTGGGTATGGATTGGATTTTAGTTTACTATACTAATATAGATTGAATATCAAAGAATATTTTGTTCAATTATTTCATAAATTTGATAACCTACCAAGAATCTGATAAAGTGATTAGAAATGAAAGTGCAAGTTACTTAGAACATGATTTTAAAATAAAGAGACTATAATGATTATTGATTTCCCAGTGGTGAATTAATATATGGATTTTTTCCCATAGAATTTCTTAGTATTATTCCTAATCGAGATGCTCGTTTTACTATTGACTTAGTTTTTGGTATGAAGTAGAATGGATCAAGTATAACTTCTGGAATAAAAAAACAATTGAAAATGTTTCTAGATAAATATATCATTCATACAAGTACATCACATTGTGTTTCTTATTTTTTTGTTAAAAATAAATATGATTCCAAAAGGATATTAATTTATTGTAAATAATTGATTAAAATTATTATTAAGAACATGTATCCTTTTCCTCATATCAATGATTTATTTGATCAGCTCTAGGGAGTGTAGTATTGTTCAAAGATCAGAATTAGGTTGAGTCACCATCAGTTGGAGGTGAAGTAGGAAGACATTTTTAAGACTATGTTTTGGACTAGATATTGACACTATGAGTTTTTTGTTATTCCATTCGGGTTGTATAATTCACTAGTTGTAGTTATAGATCTTATGAATAGGGAATTCCATGAATATTTTGATAATTTTGTGGTTTTGTTTATTGATTACAAATTGGTTCATTCCAAAAGTCACGAGGATTATGAAAGACACCTAATGATTGTTTTTCAAACCATTAAAGAAAATAATCTATATGTAAATTTTTGTAAGTGCGGTTTTTTGTTGAAAGAATTTTTTTTTCGAGGAATATTGTTTATAAAGAAGGAATAATAGTTTAGCCAATGAAAACTAAATTTACTGAAGAGTGTCCAAGGCCTACCAATTTCACATAGATACATAGTTATCTTGGTTTATCAGATTACTACCATTGGTTTTTTAAATATTTACTCAATTATCTAAAACACTGACTAAGTTAAATATAATGGATTTAAATTCATATAGAAAAACAATGTGATGTTTTTAGGAACTAAAAATAATATTAGTGAATGCTCTAATATTTTCCTTTCCCTCTAGATATGGTGAATTATTATCTATAGTGATTTATTATTTAAGGTACATGTTTGAGCCTTATTTATATGGATAAGAGTGTAAAATATATACTAATCATATAATTTTGAATTATATATTAACATAGAAATATTAGATCATGAGACAAAGAATATGACCACAACTAATTAAGGATTATGACTGCATGATTCATTATCATCCCATAAAAAAATCATACAATGATTTGAGTCGAAAAATAATTCTACACTAACCATGTTTTATTCAGAATATGAAACTATGGTTAATGGTTTGATTAATTTTTTCCTAGAAGTTGTGGATGCATGAAATTCCCGTATTTTTATTTTTGGGTTTTAGTGCTACTTACTTTGACAGATAGAATTAAGAAACATCATAAGTTAGATTCGGGGTTATAAGAAATGTTTTAACTCATTAAGAAGGGTAATTTCATGAATAAAATATTGATAAAGAATGATTTTTAATGATTTAAAAGATATTATATATGACTTGTGATTCTCAGTTGAAGAAATAATTATTGGGTGATGGTCATAGTTCCACATTTTCATTCTTCTTGGAAGTACTAAGATGTATATAAATTTATATGTATTACTGGTGGGATGGTAAAAAAATAGATATTGTTGAATTTCCCATTAAATGTTTTAATTTTCAATAAGTAAAGTTGAATAAAAATTGTTATAGAGGATGCATATTCTTTTTTTAGGGCTGGTGTGGAATTGGGAAAATGTATCCATGGATTTCATAGTGGGATTTCTAAAGACATCTCAAAGAAATAATGAAATTTAGTTTATTGATGATTAATTAAATAATTCTATGAATTTAATCCCATTCCAAGAAATAATGTATTTTTATACACTTTCTCAGCTAAATCTCAATTATATAGTTTGGGTACATGGAT
Organism: Viscum album; assembly: GCA_963277665.1. NCBI lineage: Eukaryota > Viridiplantae > Streptophyta > Magnoliopsida > Santalales > Viscaceae > Viscum > Viscum album. The sequence continues at coordinate 195,189,039 of OY728126.1, forward strand.
TATCTCTCTCTATTGTATCCAATCGTGATCCGTGGTATATGTCAAATTTTGGGAGAGGGCTTCATAAGTCATTGAACATTAAATTAAATTGTAGCACATTTTTTCTTCCTCAATCTTATAATAAACCTAAACAAACAATTAATACGTCGGAATATTAACTTCATGATTTTTTAGTGGATTACTAGGGAAGTTGGTATCAATAACTTTCTTTAGTTGAGTTTTCTTACAATTTGTTTTTATTTTAGTGTATAATTGGCACATTTTGAGGCATTATATGGAAAGTGGGGTCAGACCCCGAATTTTTGAGATGAACTAAGGGAAAGGAAGTTGATGTGACTAGAATCTATATAGTAAATGGTTGATAAGGTGAATGTAATTTAGCAACACATAACAAAACCTCATATCATATTGAAAATTTATACAGATAACTATAGGAAAGATATTTCTTTTGAGGAAGGAGATCATATTTTTCTTAAAGTATCTCAAGGGAAAAGTGTTATGATTTTTGGAAAAAAGGTTAATCTAAGAACATGGTTCTTTAGAACATATGAAATCATTGAGAAAGTTATATTTTTCACCTACTGAGTGGATTTTATTCTGAGTATTCCTAAGTACCCAATGTACGTCTTTCACATTTCAATGATAAAAAATTATATTCTATATTCATCTCATGTTTTAAGACCTGAAGTAGTTCAGTTGGACAAAAACCTTTCTTATGAGGAAAATACTATTTATATTCTTGACTATAGAGACAAATTATTGCAGGACAAGGTAATTCACCATGTTAAGGATTGTGAAAAAACTATATGGCTTAAAAAGCAAGAAGTGATCCTTGAATTGATATGAGGGAAATATATCCCTACTTGTTTAATAAGTTAATAAAATTGAAAGAATACAATTCCCAAAAGCGAGAAAAATTTAATAACCTAGGTAATGTTAGAATAAATAATTTCCATTTCTTATAAATATTTATTAGTTATATATTATATAGTTATATTCATTATAATAATGTTAAGTAACTTTTAAATCAAAAAAGAAATGGTTTCATTAAACTATTTTGTTTTATGGTTTTATTTAGAAATTTAATTTCAAAATTATATAATTTAAATTTAACAAAATTACTTTAATTTATGAATTCAATAAGTAAAAATGATCTTATGATGAATTTTTTATTATTTTCTTAAAATATTTGTTTTTTATTGAATAGTGAAAAGTTCTAATTTTTTTATTAAAAATTATATTTATTTTCCAGTATTTACAAAGTAAAAATATATTTTTGATTAGTTTTAAAAATTAGTTTGTTCATTTTGAATTAAAATTGTCTAATAATGGGTTTTAATATAAATATTATACTTTTAGTTAGTATAAATACGTCTTTACATTAAAAAAGAAATTTTCCTGAAATATTGTTTTTCCTCACATTTTTACAGTTTAATTTTAAATTAAATTCTTTCAATTTAGATGTTTTTGATTTCTAAAAAATAGATTTAATAATTATAATAATTTGTTCTAATTTTTTTTAAATATCTAACTTTTATCTTTGGTCAATATGAATAGTAACATTAGTAATTTTTGTTACCATGGTAAAGGGAAAATTGAGTAATTAAATTTAAAAATAAAATGATAAAGATTATAAAATGACCATAAAACTTGAATTAAGTTTATTTTATGAGCTAATTCTGTATATAATCATAAAGTATTCAGTAATTTGTCATTTTTTTGTATTTTCATGTGATTATAACATTTATAATCTTCTATTTACAGAAAAGTAAAAAATGTCACACCCTTGTTTGTAATAGCTATACTATTTTGAATATAGGGTAAAATAGAGGATATTTTTAGTTATAAATATTATTTTGAAATATATATGATTTATATTCATTATGATAATTTATTTTTAATTATCGTGAATAAATAATTATGTGAAACATCTACACAATGCTTACGTAAGAATTATTCAATTAATGGAAAAATCAAATAAATTTTATTAGAAATATTAAAAGTAATATAGTTTTAGACAATTAATTTGATATATTAATTTTATAGATGAAAATGAAATTTTAGTTATGTATTAAAATATTTTTTCCTAATCTTACTTAATATCGAAGTAATGAATAGTTCTAAAAATTAACATCAATAATATATTAAAATAAATAATAATTTATTAAATTATATTAAATTTATAAAAATAATATACTTTTCCAAAATATCATGATATGGTTAATAATATAAACCATTCTCCATTTATGATATTTTTTCCATTTATTGTAACTATATTGATCTTTAAAGAGTTAAAATCCTTGTTGTCACGGTAAGTGTGAAATGAGTAAATGAGAGGTTAAAACCAAATTATAAGGGTAAAAACATAGTAAAAATATTTATAAATTTATTATATGAATTTATTTCGACTCATAATAATGATATATTTAAAAGAAGTCATTTTATATCAATTTTTAGTTGAAAACTAATTTATATTGATTTAATATTTTGAGACTTTCGAAGAATGCCCCTCCCCTCTCTTATAAAAGGAAATCTCTTCTTCCTTTCAATTAAAAATTTAAAACTAATTTTTTTCAAAGAATATATACCAATATAAATTACGAAAATTCATAACCACATTATATATTCCTTACTTAGTTCATAATACCAAGCTTATTCGTCTATTTGTGTTAAGAAATGGATGTTTTCTGAAAAAGTGGTATCATTTTTAATCAAGCATTTCTATTTTATTTATTTTCCCACATCGTTAAAATATTCCATAACCATGCCTATATAATAAAAATCGTATATTCCATATAATTAGATGTTTTTATGTTAATTTCAAAACCTATATCTATATCCTCTTCCATCAAATGGGGAACAAAACTCTCTTTCGAGTGTATGATGAACTACTGCCTCGTGAGGCGCTGTATATCTTTTTCCATAACCTTATCTCATAGATGGATTATAAAAATAAATTTAAAGTTTATATATCAAATTTATAAAATATTTATCATTATCAAAGGGTAATATTTCATTTCTTTCTTTTCTTTCCATTCAATTAAAAATGACGATGTCATTCTTGCATACGTGTGGACTACCACCTCTACGAAGCGGTGCGATTTGTTTTTCATCACCAAATAACATGTATGATATATAAAAGTATATTTAAATAAATAATATGATATTTATGATATTATTATCATTATATAATTATAAAATAATACTTATCTTTATTCTATAATGATTGTTTAAAAATGGAAACGTTACTCATGATTACTTCTGGGCCACTGTATGCAGGATTGTAACGTAGTTCATTTTTCCTAATAATCTTTCATGATTGATTTTAAAAGTAAAATTTATGTATAAATATTACAATTATATCATGATTATTAATCAATATATGGTGGAAAAATGACCACTTTGACCATATTCAACCTACCAAAGTCATTTATATCAAAAGAGTTGAATATTATCAAAATGACCAACATGAATTTAATTTATTGTATATGACATGATATTAAATGAAATAGATGAATAAGAACTTGAAGAAGGCTCTTAATAAGGTATAAAATTAAACTAAGTTTTTTATTTATGAAGATAAATAATGTATGGTAAAAATCAGACACAAGGTAAGGGACTTTCTTTTGAAAATCCTCTGTTAAAGTTTCCCTTAAAACTATATTTTTCATTAATATCCATATTTTTAAAGTTATGGATGTTTTTATGGACATAAAATACTTATAATGGAAATATTATGACTCTATTTTACTTTCTTTCAAAGGTTTTAAAATTTAATCTTTTTACAAAATGTTTTGAATTTCTTTACAAAAGATAAAAATGTTCTATTTTGATGTATACAGAGACAAAGACTTTTACTACTGCTATAACCATTATTTAAAGTTTAGATTCCTATAAAAGGTGTCATGATTTATTCAAATTAAAACATTATTTATATTTTTTGGGTATTTCTCTAATGATAATAAATTTTAATAGAATATTTTATTATGATATATGAATGTGTTTTACAAATGGATTAAAATATTTTTTCAAGGGTTTTATTCATGTCATAGTCCTTGGAATTTTTTTATGACAGGTTGAGCCACATAATTGATCTTGAGTGATCCCGATATAGATTATATGATAGGTTCACCCAAATAGTTCTTTAATTCATTTTGTAATGAATATTTTCTCTAGATAATTTTATAGGAAGGTAGTTGTATTGTTATTCCAATATTAAGGGTTTTTAAGGGGTTTTAGATGATGATTTCATAAGGAATCTATATTATCTTTATATATTTAATAATGAGTTTTTATTGAAATCATTTGATTTCAACAGGTAAGATAACAATCCTTTTAAATAAAAAGCTATGATAATTTTAGATAAAAATGTATTTTTTAAGAAAAGGTTTTTATGGGTTTTAATTTTTTTCTCTAGACTAATAGATTTCTTATTATAATGTCTTTTATTAATATATTTATGCTCAGTCTATGTATTTTTTCACAGGGTTTAAGGATGGGTACGAGAAAAAAATAACTCAAGTTTAATTTTTGGAATATTTTCCATGAAAAGAAATCATTATATATTTTAAAACATTTATATTGTAAAAAAACATGGATACTGATTAGAAGTTTCTACTTTGTATATTTATAGGTTTGTTAGGAAAAAAATATTACCTAAATCTGAAAATATCTAAACCTAAAAGATCTTATGGAATATAATAAAGTGAATTGTAGTTTAATGTCACTAGAATAGATTAGGTTTAATGGGATATACATAATCTACATCCTATGAGATCTACTTATAAATAATATAAAATAGTTGAAAATTTCCTCCTACCTAGTATCTACTTATAAATAATATAAAATAGTTGCAAACATATTTCTACCTCAAAACAGAATACTGGTGTGATGATCACACAAAAACCAAGTTTGTACACTTTATATTCTTATTTTTATCGCATTTTTACTCACACTTCTTATAAAAAACTCCTTTCTTAGTATCCACATCCAATCTATATATATATTCTATGTAAGACCCACATTTAAAGTTATAAATAGAAAAAAAAATTCCTGAAGTTTAAATTTTAATTTCAAAATGAAACTTAAAATCACAAAATCATTTAAATTTTATTTTATTTAACTAAATTCTCCCACTTATTATTTAGTATTTTCAACACTTCAAACCCATATATACACCATCATATATCATTAATAATATTAATAATTTTATATGGAGATTCCAATGTAACACAAAACAATCCACATCAATAAGAATAAAAAATTCTGAACTATGGCATAAGTCACAAAGTGAAATTATACATTATGGTGTGATCCATAAATTTTATAAAACTGATTGTCTCTTTGAGAAATTAGAAACTTATTTTTATAATTACTCTTCTTTACATGTCAAAACAGTGTAGAGAAAATCTCTCATAACTTCTCATTACCGTGAAACTACACCCCATAAGCCATGCATCATCCTATTCTCTAGCATATCTGTGTGATTGTTTCTCAATTCACAGAGCCAACTATAATAATTTATTATTTTACGGATTCTATTAAGGAATGATTATCATCTTGAATATGAAATCATTATTCTCTAAATGTGTGTATCATAGTGTCCCTTTAAGATGATTAATCTATGAAAGAACAGATTCAACAATGTTATATATTGTTTTGGAAAATTTTGTATTTAATCCTACTTATTGGGTAACCCTTATGTAAAATCCTATAATGTAGAGTGACCTTTACATATCACATGGAAATACTAGGAAACCCGTATGTATCATAGTCAAACTTCAGGTAACCCTTACATATCAACCCTTGCATTTGAGGACATTACCAATTTTAAGGATACTTTCTTAGAAATAGAGTGACCCTTATATATAATATTTATATTACACCCTTACATGTTAGAGTAACCATCATTCATTATGGAAATTTCTAATTCTCCATATCCATTCATCTCAACACAAAACATATTCCATACATCTTTCAAATAACTCTAGACTTCTTTTACAAACCCCCATACTTCCAAAAAACCTTCACATCATATATATAGATTTATTTTATGAAATTTTACACCTTATTTGTATATTAAAAATTTAATGAAATATAAAAAACATATCCACTTCATCTCGTCATAATTATTCTTCCTCTTGAAAAACAATCATAATGTAATGGATCCTTCATCATCATCTGATCTTAGAAAACTCTCACAAAAACTAAGAAATCTCCCTATATTCACAAAAAATATAGATCATGTCATTTTAATTAATTAATTATTATTTTTCAACCAATTTGAGACCCCTAAAAATGATTCACATCATTGAGAATAAAAACCACAGCTGAGAAGATATCAAACCAACCATCATAACCAATACTCAGTGAGATACCACTCAAATAGAAATCTCACTGTCACCAAAATCACATATCAGTATATGAAAGTAAAAAAACTATAATCAGATCTATATAAGATCAAAATCATCATCATATTAAGAATCAATGATACCATAAAACATAGAATACTAATCACACAATTGTAACCCATGTGCTCATGTATAGATATCCAAGCTATTTTGTCACTATAAGACATGAACTATGGGAATGGGGTACACATGCATCGAATTATTCAATAGTGAAAAATCACAATAGAAAATTTTATAAATTTCACATCATCCCCAATATCCATCTCAACCAAATCAGTTAAATTAGAGTCATCATGAATATATAGATAATTTTGTGACACATGAAAAATATCACAGAATTGATCCCATAGTAGAGGAAGCACGAACTAATATGGAACCTCTACAACATGATCCAACAACATATAGAGAACTTAATACCTATTCTGATACATTATCTACCTCTTTTAGGAACAACCTTTTGAAATATATAATCACCGTTCTCAAAATTTATATGTATACTTCTATGATTAAGTTGCATTGAACATGTGTTGAGGTATGATTTTTTAGATTTACTACTCATATGTTCCCATCATTATTGGAAAACCCCATTATTTTATTTTATATCATTTTTTGAGAGAAATATATTCTTTTAGATCCCCTAAAAATAACCTTTTGGATAAAAATTCTTCAAGGGGAGTTAATCCTCTCAACCAAATCTTTCACCAGTTCAGGATTACTGTTGATAGAGAAAGGTTTTCCTAGGATCTAGTTATATCTCATTTAAGGCCATATGGAATTATCCATGGAATGGAATGGTTATACAAAATCTATGATTAGGTGTATTTTTATCATTATAGGGTGATATTCTATTTATTGTATTGGTCTATGTTCTTGTTTTTTGGAGAGTGGGACCCTTAGGAAGGACGAATGAGGATAACTATTAGGAGAATAAAAAAAATTAACAATAAGTTGAAAGTTAGGGAATTATGTGATTTATATTAATAAAAGGATCGGTTTCCTATTATAGTACAAGATTAAATGGTTTTTTCTACAATGTCTCATGATTTTGGACTGAATTATATTCCAAATAAATTTAAATTGTATTATTTGGTGGATGGTACATTTTGAAATTGGTGATCCCAAATGGAATTCCATTATTTGAATCAATTCAATGTGTTGTTTTTAGACTTGATTTTTGGGAAGATGGGTCCCTTAGGTGTACTGTCAAGTTTTGGGAGTGTTAGACCTTGAAAAATCAAAATTGGATGGAGATGTTAGGGGTGCACTATTTTTCTAAAACCATGCAGCCCCTGTAGAGATCCTTGTGGATCATTTTAGAAGACCTGGAGGACTCGCATGGTTTGGTAAAACCATGTTACCTGCTTCTAGTTTTTAATAGAGGGGTTTTGTATGGTCAACACATAGTTAGCCAAACCGTAGTTCCAGCCAGTGTGAAGGGGGTTCGTGAGAAGTACCTCAATCATGGTTGGTGAACGATTTGGCCAACTATCGAGCCAAACCATGCACCCTTTTCTCTGTGGGTAAAATTATTAACTTACCCTTATTAATCCTAAATTACCAACCCTCATTCCTCTTATATTCTCAATAGTAGACTCCCTCTCCTCTACCACGTGGGTAACATTCTCTCTTTATCCTACTTAAGGATTGAGATATCTCCCTCATCTGACATCCAAATCACTTGTTCTTGGAAGCACCTAAAAACTTTAGGTAATATCTACACTCCACTTAGTTATATACTTCCTTTATTACCTCCTCTATTTTTCTATTTTGGTGTGACCTTTTCACCCTATTTTTAGGGTGTTAGGTAGTTTATTCATTTTATCTCAAAACGGACCGAATCAATACTCTATATCATACATGTGAGTCATCCTTATTATAAGGTAGGTGGTCTAGTTTTTTTACCACAAGTTTCATTTATTTACATATGGTGGGTCATTGTACCACTCACCAGACTTTTTTGGTGACATGTACCATATTTCAAATAAATTAATTTGAACCCATTTCCATGTCTATTATTCCCTAGTGAGCATAAAAACACCAATTTGGGTGATCAAATTGACTTTATCCACTTCAATGGGCGTACTTCCTCCTTTGAGATCTAATGACCTTGAGCCATGATTTGTCAAACACCCTTGAGGTAGTGTTTCACCATTAATAAGTGTATCATTTAAAATAATTGAATCAATATGGATTATTGGGCATGAGTTAGGCTTTTAATCTTAATGCATATGCCTCCTATCATGGTGGAACTCTTTGATTAAAATGAATTTGATTAAATTGGGTAAACAATCCAATGAAATTATTATTTTTTTATAATCATGTCTAATACCTTTTTTCTTGAGCTTATTATTATTTTCTCACACATACTAGTTATACCTTATACAATGTTCCATATATCCTATGCATGTTGGTAAATACTTATGATTTGTGCCTCCTTTCTTATATTTATTTCCATGTGTTCATGCCTTGTAGACTCGTGATTCTGTTTATGCTTAGTGCCTTGTTCCCATTACCTTTTACCAAAATTATTTGTCATTTATAAAATGATTTAGTAGCCTTTATATCTAGTTATATATGCTATGACATGTTGATGTGTGACATTGGCTGCTATTCCTTAACTGCTTGCGGGTTGGGAGAGAACATGGGTCCCAAATTTAGGACACTATATATGGACTCACTATTATTGGATTGGTACTATTTGACACACTGGAATCGATCCTTAAACCTTCCATGGATGGTCTCTCAAGGTAGTTTATTTTTTTACATATGAGTGAAAATATTTCCATATAAAAGAAATCGTGGATAAACTCATTGTAAATATGGCTATTCCATGCCTCGAGTGATACCCGATCCCCTATGTGAGATAATTGATATGAACATAGTATTTTCCATACCATGAGTGATATGAGGGACACTGTTATGGGTCTCCTTGGATGGACTAAGTGGTATTGTTTATATTGAGGTCTCCTATAGAGACCCTTGGGATTCCATTATAGATCTACTTGGACATTCTTAGGATCCCATTACAGGATTTGATACATGATTTTCACAGATTATTTATGGTGCCTAATTTATCTTTGTTTTTTTGTTTACAAAGTGGTATATAAATGATAGAATGATTTCATAGGCGTGTTGTAACGTCCTGGTTCTGGAAGCCACCCAGAGGCTCCCCATACCCGCTTGGTCACGTGGCCTCAAGCGCATTTCTCCAAATGCCAGAGGCTGCCGACTAGCAGTGAGGGACTTGGGTGTGATAGTGGGGAAACTATTCCCTCATTGGCAGATTAACATAGAGGAAGAAAGCAATATCAAAAGAGGAAGAAGGAATAATCCATACAAAAGTAAACTGCAAAATACTGGAAGAAAATAAACTCGAGAACACACATATATATGAATTATTCATGATACAAATGTCTATGAAAGCATCCAAATAAATCAAAATGCTGGAATACAACCATACTAAACCCAAGTACAAAAGAAAGCATGTAAATAACTCCTCAGCATTGCAAGCCATATATTGGTTCCATGCTCTCTAGATCCACAACAAATCAAGTACCTAAAGTAGAAGGGTTCTTTCCCTTATCTATACCTGCAACAATATAATCTATTTGGGTTCAAAAGCATATCCCAAACAAGGTGTGAGACTAAATACCAGTAGGCAACCACCACAAGATCTACACCTAATAGTCAGTGAATTTATGAATAGTAATAAGTATAAAAAGCAGTAAAAAAGGAAGTACTCAACATTAAACAATCCATAGTTTCAATGCATTTAGTTTCATATATCAAGCAACAACTGATAAAAATAGATAATCACAAAAGGTAACCCTCTGGGAAGTACTCACAGCCTATCCCCTGTGGTCCTACCTAGCAACACAATCAAATGGATTACACAATAGGTATATCTCTAGGAAGTACTCACAGCCTATCTCCTATGGTCTTACCTAAAAAGTACAAGCAACCCTCTAGGAAATACACTTAGTCTAACCCCTCTAGTTCAGCTTAAGCATAGACTCTCTGAGGAAGCACTGACCATCAATTCCTCTTATAGTCTCGTATCAGTAACTAAAGGCTCTCTAGGGAAGCACTTACGTCACATTCCATCTGTGGCCCACGTTGAGGAACTACAGACACTCCGAGGAATCACTTACATCAATTCCCCCTATGATCTCATATTGTAAGTAAAACAGACAGTCTAGAGAATCCCTTATGTTCATTCTCCCTATGGTCTACTACACTATGTTCTCATGACCCTGTTTAAGTCAAGTAGATATAGAAACACATATCGTCCAAAGTAAACATCAATAACTACTTGGATAATAGTCTACAACATATCAGCATATCAGAACAATCACACCATCCTACAACTAGGTATGGGAAAGTAAACATCATCCTAACAGGAAAACTAGACCCAACGATCAAAATAAGCAATCATGCATGGGAAAAAACTTCCAAGTCATATCAATTAACCCTAATCATATTCAATTAACCTCTACTCAAGCATACAATCATAAAAGGAACACAACAGGGCTAAAACGGTAAACGTGCAATACCCCATTCAAGGGTATTGGGAAAAATTTCACACAATACTCAAAGAATTATAACAGAAAGGAACAAACCACCTAACTCGGTGTTGGAAGATCAATATACTTGAGTCTCAAGGAATGAATCACTTTAGAACTATGAAGATCTACAAAAAAGTCTAAAACGTTCAACCAATGATAACATGATAAAGAGGAGGAATCATGAAATGAATATCCTCTATAAGGAAGAGATTATTGAGTCAATCCCAAAAAAATTGACGACAGTTGAATTGGAGATCAGATGATCAGTTGGGGGTTCAGAAGAAGATCGCGGCCGTACATGAGCTCTCGGCTGAACCAAACCTAGAAGAAGGTGTTTATGGAGATTAAACGCGTCCCCGATATGTTTAATGAAAAAAAGAAAATACACGACATGTACTTTGGAGGTACACGATGTGTACTTTCCATTTCTGTACTCCTCTTTAGGTGGCCTCCAGGTCACCCTTCACATGGCCGTGTGTGTGGCCATCACACGGCCAACACACGACCTCCTAGGACGGACCAGTACACGATGTGTACTCATAAAGTACACGACATGTACTTTATAAATTTCCAGAGATTATTCTTTTTCTCAAAAACGACCAGAAGAAAGAAGACATACCTAAAAATAAGATCTGGGTTCCTACAAACTTCCCCCCTTAAATAAATTCATCCCCAAATTTTCCTACCAAGTTTTCGTAGAAGAAGTAACCCTGAATAGATCTGGAAACTATGCTTGTACATAGGCCTCCCTCTCCCAAGTCTCATCCTATACTCACCCATGCTTCTATAACACTCGTACCATAGGGACATACCGACCATGGAGAACCTTTGTACTTCAATCAACAATCTGGATATGATTCTCCTCGAATGATGCATCCACTTCCAAATCAACCTCCTCGGGTTGGAAAACATGAGTTGAGTCTGAGAAGTAACGTCCAAGTTGAGAAACGTGGAAAAAATCATGCATAGCCCGACACCTCTGAAGAAACTGTAACCAATAGGCAACCGGCCCAACTCTCTCCAACACCTCAAACGACCCGACATACCTCAGAAAAAGCTTACCCTGTCTCCTAATCCTCTTGTGTCCCAACCTCGGTGTGACACACAGAAAAACTGATCCCCGACCTCGAACTCCAGAGGTCGTCTCCACTGATCAGCATAATACTTCTATCGAGACTGTGCAATATCCATCCTCTTTTGAGTCAAATCAATCTTCTCTGTGGTCTCCTATGCAAGATGAGGTCCCAACAAAGCTACCTCTCCTGCCTCCAACCAACATAAGGGTTATCAACATGGCCTAACGTACAAAGCCTTATAAGGTGCCATAAGAATAGTTTCCTGAAAACTATTGTTGTAGGAAAACTCCATAAGAGGTATGTGCTTCTCCTAAGAACCTCCAAAATCTAGAATACATGCTCTAAGAATGTCATTAAGAACCTTTATCATACGCTTGGACTGGCAATCTGTCTGGGGGTGGTAAGCTTTACTCAAAAGTACCTATATACCCAAAGCCTTATGAAGCCCCTACCAGACCCGAGAAGTAAAACATGTATCTATGTCTAAAAGAATGGAATGTGGAACTCCATGTAAGCGCAGAATCTCTCGGATGTACTACCGCCTAGCTCATCAACACTGGAGGTCTCCTTGATCAGACATAAGTGAGCAACCTTCGTGGGTATCTCAATGAAAACCCAAACTGAATTGTTCCCTTGAGGAAACCTCCGTAAACCTATCACAAAATTCATCATGACATCATTCCACTTCCACTCGGTAATGGGTAACTACTGTAAAATCCCTGCTGGTTGCTGATGTTCCATCTTCACCTGCTGACAGGTGGGAAACCTCATGAAAAAACTAGAAACATCTCTCTTCATACCTGGACACCAATACTGACAGTGTAGATCATGATACATCTTGGTGACACCAGGATGAACTGCCCAAACTGAGGAATGAAAGTCCCGCATCATCTCCTCACGTATGTTTGATGTCACCCATACACACCCTTGGAAACACAAGATCTCAACCTCACCTATGGTCCATCCAGGAAAAGGGTCCTCTCCTGACACACTCTCCCACAGGACTAGGATTTCTGAGTCTGAGAGATGCCTCATTCGCACTCAATCAAGAAGGGTAGAGGTAACAACTATAGAAGAAAGAAACATTTTCCCTTGTCTGTCATGCACCTCTACATACATCTCAGATAAAAGATCCATAAGATTACACTCACTACTGGCCTTATGAACTGCATGTATCTGAGTCGTCCTGCTCAACGCATCAGCCACTATGTTGCCTTTCCCAGGCGTATAGGCATGCTCAAAGTCAAAAGACTAAAGGTACTCAACCCACGTTCACTGTCTCAAATTCAGATCACGCTGAGTAAAGATGTTCTTGAGACTATTGTGGTTGGTGCAACCAAATAAATGATCTCCTAGAAGGTAATTTCCCCAACAACGTTAGGAATGAACAACTGCAGCCAACTTGAGATCATGCGTTGTGTAATTCTTCTCATGTGGCCACAATTACTGAGACCTGTCTGCAATGAATCCTTTCCCCGACATAATAATAGCACCCAACCTGATACCTGAACCATCACAGTACACAATATAGATCTTTCCCCACTCTATAAAAACTAGTATCGGTGCTGAAGTCAACCTCCCTTTCATATTCTGAAAGGATGAATTGCAAGAATCTGACTACAAGAACTTTACAACCTTCTTAGTCAGACCCATCAGAGGTGCTTCTAACCGTGAAATGTCCTGAATGAAGCATCATTAGTATCTATCCAGCCCTATAATACTTCGTACCTCAAAGACGTTCTTCGGATACTCCTAGAAAACTACTGATCTCACCTTTTCTGGGTCTACGGACACTCCTATCTCAGAGATAACATGACCCGAGAAGTGAATATGATATATCCAAAAGTAGAATTTAGAGAGCATAGAATATAATTGATTCTATCTCAATGTACTCAAAATGATCTCAAGACGTGTGGCATGGTTGTGTCGAGTGTGAGAGTACACCAAGATATCATCCACAAAAATCACCACAAAGGAATCCAAGTATGGATAGAACACTCAGTTCATTAGTGACAAGAAAACTGCAGGCACATTCGTGAGACCAAATGACATAACCAAATACTCGTATAGAATGTACCTACTCATAAAGGATGTAAGAGGTATATTTGATGGTCTAACATGCAACTGTTGGTAACCGGACCTCAATTCAATCTTCGAGAACACACAAGATCCTTGAAGTTGATGAAAGAAATCATTTATCCTCGGTAAAGGATATCGGTTCCTGACCATCAACTAGTTCAACTTCCGATAGTCCACACAAAGTCTAAGGGTACCGTCCACATTATTTTCAAATAGGATAGATGAACCCCAAGGAGAAGTACTTGGTCGGATGAAACCCTTTTCCTGAAACTCCTCCAACTTCTTCTTGAGCTCCTGCAACTCTGATGTAGCCATCCTAAAAGGAGGAATGGAAACTAGTGCCACCTCTGGAACAAGATAAATAGAAAATTATACCTCACACACCAAAGGAAAACGTGCAAAGTCTTCTGGAAAGACATCTATGAAATGATCCACTATTGGAGGAATGTTTATCTGTGAAATCCCCTAGTCATCCAGATATAGACAAGAAATCTGGGCTGTAACTCCTCCTAACTCATGATGCTCAAGTCCCTCTCTACTCGCCTAGACACCCCATTCTCCCTTATGATGAAAAGATCCACCCTCAGGTGATATGAAACTCACCTTGCAGTGATAACAGTTGACAACTTCCTAGAAGAGAACTAGCCAGTCCATTATGAGAATGACATCATAGCCTATCATCTCTAAGACATAGAGGTCCCATAAAACGTGACACCCACAAACCTCTAGAGGCCACTCCTTTCACTGATGTACACTCACCATTCTAGTCCTGAATGGAGTGTCTAGTTTCAAGATATCAGCAAAAGAAAAGATGTAGATCCCAAGGATCTCCACAACTACAACAGATATAAATCTATGGGAATCCCCTGTATCGAAAAGAGAAAAAGATAAAACTAAGGCTACTAAGATCACACCTCTCACTATAGAGGGTCTGGGATCCTGCTCCTGTTGGGTCTACTCCACTGAAAAAGTATGACCTATATCATGGCTCTGTGACCCTGTCTGGCCACCCTGAGATGATCCCCTCTGCTGTCACTGAAAACTGGGTGACTCGATACCATGGCCACGACCTCCACCTCGGCCTGAATGGCTGGAAGAACTCAAGTTCCTAGACTAGTGAGAAACTAGTGGTGCTTCTCCTAAATTAGGTGTCATAGAAGAACTCTTGTCACCAACTGTTGATAAGAAGATCTGACAGAATCATGGGAGATGACCCATCTTTCCGTAAGATCGGCACTCCACTGGGTCTCTTGGGAACTGTTGCATCATATTCCCACTCTTATGGCACTGGTAGCACACCACCTGACTACTAGAAAATGTTTCTTGCCTCTTTGGATCTCCTTGCGTGGACTCCCTACGATGCTTCCTCCTGTCAGTAGAAGGAATAATAACTCCAGATGGTGAGACGGCCTGGACCACAACTCCAGAATCCCTCATATTGCACTCAGTGATCAACACCTAGTTGAAAATAGAAGTGATAGAATTATACCAGAAGATGTTCACCTGTGATCGAATATTGTAATTCAGACCATCCTCGAACTTCCTTGCCATGAATAACTGATTACCTCCTGGAATAGGCGTGAAATGCTGTAGATCGGTAAATCAAGAGAAAGAATTCATAACCAAAAGAGTACCCTACTCTAGACTCATAAAAGATAAGGATCGATCGGCCCTCAAGGTCTCTGGATAGAATTAGTCATAGAAAATACACTGGAACTCACCACATGCCATAAACTGCTGGCGTACTGCCTTTGAGATCACATCTCACTATCTCTTGGTGGAATCCGAAAGCATGTACGCATAGAGCTTCACCCTCCTCTTTGGATGTATCTCCAGATGCTCAAATATCATCAGCATGGCTTCTATCCATGACCCTACAGTTGGGGGTCTTCCATCCCCTGAGAAAGTGGGAGGATGCTACTACTGAATGACCCGTGTCAATTCTGCCATCGACGGTGTAGGATGCGGTGCTCCCTGAAAGGTTTGCATCATCCTCATAAAGCCTTCCCTGAACTGTGCATTAGCACATGCGTCTGTTATAATGGCTGGTTCCCAGACTGGCATAACGAGAGGATCTTCAGGTAGTCCCTGATCAGGCATATCTAGTGTCCGATCACTACCCTGCAACCGGCGTACAACTGAAGGACATCTTAGTGGCATGAATCTTCAAGGTCAAACGCACACCTTATATCAAGATTACCAAGTACTGATAATAGAAATTATAATAAGGGAATAGTAGAAAGAAAACATTCAAATTTTATAGAACATGACTACACAGTGTGTACGTCCCCTACACGACATGTTCCTATAAGTCAAACACATGAGCGGGTACTCCTTCCAAAACTGGTCGTGTAACACCCCAAACACATGGTGTGTTGTCCTAACACACAGAGTGTACTTGAATCATATTCCCCTGTATGAGTCCCCTTTACACGACTAAGACACACGGTTATCCTTGAAGAATAATACACGTCATCTTTGTGACAGACACGGCTCGTACTAGACGAGCTTCACCAACCCATGTTGTTAGTGACACGGCCGGATACACGGCTCACACTACACGGTGTGTTTCGGATGGACATGACTGGTTTTAGGATGGAATCAAACGACCCGTGTTGTTAGTGACATAGCCGGTTACACGGTTCTATGACACGACATGTACATCCTCTACACAGTGCGTCTTACCAAATATTCCAAACCTCGTGTCCCTGCCCGCATATTCTGAGACACGGTTAGAGACTACACGGTGTGTACTTAAGAAAAAAATTTTCTTCTCGAATAGAAGAACACATGGTATGTAGTCAAAACTACACGGCATGTATTATGGGTTTTTATAGACAGTAATCCCCAGAAACTACTCCAGATCCAAGAAAAACACTGAAATGAACATTAAAGTTCCAAATTCTGATCCGTGAGGGCCCATACTCCCCTAGAATCAAATATTGGCATCTCATATCTATCATAAACAAGGATAACAGTGTAATGATCCACCAAATTCCAGTACATGATGTCCTATAACACCTCAAGAACCAAAGTTGGGCATCCATTCAAGAAAAACCTTACACAAATGATACCCTATCAAAAAACATATATTTTTTCAAGGAAACTATCACAACAATATGCATCTATAGCACAAAATCTACAAAACAACATGAAATCGCTAATTCACCTTATATGGAATGGAAAGAATGAATGAAATGTGATTTCTAGCAAGTACCAAAATGATTCATGAGATGACATACCCTCAACTCATCGGGTTGAAACAGAAATAGAACCTGAATAACGTCAAAAATAACAGCACAGTACATGTGAATCACCCAATGGTGAATATCAGATCAACCGTAAACATGAAAAACCAGAAAAATTGAAATAAATGAAGTAGACTGGATTTTCCCTATACATGGGTTAGCTACTCCCATACACAACTTATTAACAAGTACCTATTCCATCCTATCCCTTACTATAAGCTCCAACCAGTAAGTCAAGAATAAAAAGGATCCCATTTCATACCACTTTGTAACATCCCGGTTCCGGAAGCCACCCAGAGGCTCCCCATACCCGGTTTGTCACATGGCCTCAAGCACATTTTCCCGAATGACAGAGGCTGCTGACTAGCAGTGAGGGCCTTGGGTGTGATAGTGGGGAAACTATTCCCTCATTGGAAGAGTAAGACAACGAAAGAAAGAAATAGCAAATGTGGAAGTAGAAATAATCCATACAAAAGTAAAAAGTATAATACTGGAAAATAATAAACTAGAGAACACATATATATATGAATGATGCATGATACATATGTTAAGGAAAGAAGCCAAATGAATCACAATACTGCAATAAAACTATACTAAACACAAGTACAAAAGAGTGAAAGTAAAAAACTCCTCAGCATTACAAGCCATATCTTGGTCCCATGATCTTCATCTCCACAGCAAATCAAGTACTTGAAGTAGAATTGCGCTTTCTCTTATCTATACCTACAACAATATAATCTATTTGGGCCCAAAAGAATGTCCCAAATAGGGTGTGAGACTAAATCTCAGTAGGCAAACACTACAAGACATATGAATAATAGTTAGTGAATATATGGTAGGTAATAAGTACAGAAAGCAGTAAATAAGGAAGTACTCAGCATTACATAATACACAGTATCAGTGAATTCTGTTTCATATATCAAGCAATAGCTAATCAAAACAGATAATCACAAAAGGTAACCCTCTGGGAAGTACTCACTGCCTATCCCCTCTGGTCTTACCTAGTAACACAAGAAAACGGATAACACAACAGGTAACCCTATGGGATGTACTCACAGCCTATAACCTCTGGTCCTACCTAACAAGTAAAAGCAACCCTCTGGGTAGTACAATCAGTCTAACCCCTCTGGTTCAGCATAAGCATAGACTCTCTGAGGAAGTAATCACTGTCAATTCCTGCTATAGTCTGGTATCGATAACTAAAGGTGCTCTAGGGAAGCACTTACATCACATTACCTCTGTGGACCACATCAAGGAACTACATACACTCTGAGGAATCACTTAGGTCAATTACCCCTATGGTCTCACATCGTAAGTAAAACATAAACTCGGAAGAATCCCTTACATCCATTCTCCCTATCTTCTACTACACTAGGTTCTCACTGCCCTGTGTAAGTCAAGTAGGTATAGAAATGCATATCAGCCAAATTAAACCTAAAGAACTACTTGGCTAACATTCTACAACATATCAGCATATCAGAACACTCACACCATCCTACAACTAGGCATTGTAAAGTAAACAGCAGCCTAATAGGCAAACTAAACCCAACAGTCAAAACATCCAATCATGCATGGGAAAAAACATCCAAATCATATAAATTAACCTTATTTACATTTAATTAACCTCTACTCAAGCATACAAGCATAGAAACAAAAAAATAGGTCTAAAATGGTAAACGTAAAATACCTCGTTCATGGGTATTGGGAAAAAATTGCACATATAACTTAAATACTTTTAACGGAAAGGCACAGACCACCCACCTCAGCATTGGAATATCAATATACTTGAGTCGCAGGCCTTGAATCACCATAGAACGCTGAAGATATACAAAAACATCTAAAATGTTCAACCTAGGATAACTTGAGGAAGAATAGGAATCATGAAATGAAGTTCCTGTAGAATAAAGAGCATACCAAGGAGATCCCAACGCAATCTAAGACGGTCAAATTAGAGATCAGATGCTCGATTATGGGCTCAAAGGAGGATCACAGTCATATGGGAGCTCTCGTCTGAACCAAACCTAGAAGAAGGTGTTTGTGGTGATTAGACACAACACCGATACGTTTAATGAAAAAAATAAAATACACAGTGTGTACTTTGGAGGTACATGTCATGTACTTGACGTTTCCGTACTCCGCTTTAGGCAGCCTCTAGGTCACCCCCACATGGCCTTGTGTGTGGCCATCACACGACCAGTACACGACCTCCTGCGGTGACCCAATACAGGGCGTGTACTCATAAATTACACGGCGTGTACTTCATAAATATCCAGAGATTTCCCTTTTTCTCAAAAACGACCAGAAGAAAGAAGACATACCTGAAAAGAAGATCTGAGTTCTTACAGGTGTGACCCCCCATGTCAAAGTACATTTCTGGGGTCAGGTTACTTTTTGTTATTATTACATGATTCCATGTATATAATTTATTATTTATATAGGTTCCCATAGTTCAAATATCTTTCTTAGGCCAAAATAGATATAATTTGTCAGGTGCCTATTCAGGAGCCTAAAATGAAGTGTCATTTATTAAATTTGTTTATCACCTTGTTTTCAACTATATTTTAACACAATTATTTTTATAGTGAATCAAATGGTTTGATATAGAAAATATGGGTGGTAGCCAATGGGGATTATATCTCAAACCCTACTCAGGACACCATTTCACTATTTTACCAAAAAAGATATTCATGTTTTCAGGTCTATGTATTTATTTCTTGTGTTGTGTTGTTTTGTGTACATGGGATCTAGGGAACATAGGATTTAGATAGTACTCATGATGCTCATGGAGTTAGACTTTGGGATATTTTTCTTTTATTGTATTGTACTACTTATTGTAACTACTGAAAGTATATTTTAAAATAATCTGGACATGAATGAATTTTTATATGCATTTTCATTATCCATTGACTTTTATTCAGTCTCTGCATTTATCTTCCACTACACTTACATTAATTATTTATGCTTCTGTTGTTGTCTGTTATTTACTTTATGATATACTTCTCTGATAATATAATTTCGAGGGTGTATTCTCCCCTTCATACCCCCATTATCCCATCACATCTAGTTATCAAACTCTTTAATATGGGGAGGTGTGATTGAGGTCATGTGGTAACTAGCTCGACTACCAGATTAATGGTCTGTCGGGTTGGGATGTTACAAAGATGTATCATCTCTTTTATTTTTTATTTTATCTACATATTTTGGTCTGGTATGTAGGACAATATTAATGTGTTGAAACATGGTAAATAGTCATGCCTAGGAGTTATCAGCCCACATATGTAGAAAATTTCATGTGGCCAAGGATGAGACTATTGTTCTTGATGTTCATTATTATAGTCGATTTTGATTTCACTTTGAGTGATTAGTGTAATTTCCACTACTTACTAATTTATGATATTGATCATTTACCCTTGCCCTGATATGGATAGTATGAATCATTACATACATCATTATAGGCACATAATGATTCACATTGCATGCATACACCATTCCATGTAGATTTCATTTTTTATTTGGAATTTTTTATGGGCTTGTGTGTTATTTCCTTGTATGTTATTTACTATGATAAGTATTTTTAGTAACATGACTAGATTTTAAATTCTTATTCATTTCATTTCATGTTATTTTATAACTTGTGTAATAGGGTAATTTATATTCTTTTCTTAAGTGTTACAACATACTTATTTTATAATCTTGGTATTATATAGCATGACTAGTGATTATTTTAGCCTGTGAAATTTCATACAATGTCAGTTGTTTAATTAATGGAATTTTTCCAATTTTTATAAATCTATGAATGTTTAAAATTTTCTGAAACATTTTGGGTGTGGTTAAATAGGATCAAATTTTCGATTTGTAAAGTTTAAGGGCTCTTTATGAATTGGAAAAGGGTAACCCATCTAATTGAATTGTTGTAGATGCACTTTATATAATTGAAGAAATCATATTAATGTTAGAAACTGTTGAATTTTTCATTTATCCTTTATAAAATGGTTGTTCTTATATGGGATCCACCCACAATTTGTAATGTGTATGGTCTCTTTATAATTTGAGAGGTGGTAACCCATACAATCAAACCATCTCTTATAAGCCTTTTTCTTAGAGACTGAGGAGTAATAAGAAATCTTTTTCTCTCTAAATAAATTGGTTACCATTATAAGGTGTTGTACCTCTTTTACTTAGGCATAATGACCTATATGGATATTTCAAAAATTCACAATGAGACCCAAGTATGTCAGTTTGGGAATGTTGAATATGGTATGTACCCGCTAAGGGTGTTTTTAAAATCCAAATTCTTTAATTTTTTAGGTTTTAATAATTGATCCCAAGATGGCATTATAGGACCCTCATAGGTCACATTTTTCTTTTGTTATTCCCTAGTTCTTAACCACATGGGATTGTTCTTATGACATGTGTTGAGGTTCATTTAATGTATCATAGCCTCATATATGGTTTTTCACATAAACATATGGTGGATTTCATTTTGACTAGTACCTATTTAATTAATAGAATATCCATTAATATTTTTGATATTTAATTGTGTGAGACCGTATAAATAAATTAATTATGTTTAAAAAATGGTTGTTTATGAAATCAATACCCTAATTATGAAGGGAGGTCAGTAAAGAATCAATGTTGAAAAGGATTTTTAACTTAACTTGCCTGCTTTTCATTATGACATTGCCTAGATTCTTTTTCCTTATTATTGGTATTAGTTATCATTTAAAACTGGACCTTGAAATTTTTAAATAATTAAATGATTTTTGGTTTAATTCCTTAAAATGGAACCTCAAGTGGTGTTCGGGTTTTGTCCCTCATGTAATGGTAGTTCAGTGTTCCTTGAGCTTATCTTAGAATGAAAATGTGAACATTTTTCCTAGGACTCTTATCCTATAGGTAAAACCTAAATGATAGGCCCTTAAGCCTAGTGACATTTAGTTGGAATGAAATCATTTTGGTTCAAGGATTTATGTTTCGATATTGGGATGGCCCATTGTAGGTAGTTCCTTCAGATCTTTAAAACCCTTTTTAAAGGTGTATGAATATTTTCTGGTGTGTGGTACTGTTTGAGTTCCATAGTCCCATGTATGACACTTAGTTTCAAAAAATAAACCCTTTTTTGATGGGTGTGAATGTTTTGTTGGCCTTTTTTTATGAGTGTGGGAATTATGGAATGCCCAGTTCTAGTAGGCGAGACATGCTAAGGGCATGGTCGGCTGATTAGTAGGTTAGGTGAACCTTCTTTTCCTTCTTATTTTTTGTTGGATGACTCAGGTGGTCATTAACCTGGTTTATAGTTTTACATATTGATGTGACTATAGTTTAGTTATTTTGTGTAAGACACCAGATAGTTTAATGCATAGGGATAATGATCCTATGGGTAGTATCAATGATGTGTCGTTTCTATTGGGGTAGAAGTTTTTATAACATACGATACCTGTCAAGTTGTTTAAATGGAGAAATAAGGTTTTGAGTTCTATGAGAGACATTTTACTCTTGAAATCTTATGATTTAAACACAGGTCATATTCGAAGGAGAGTGACATGATATTCTACTAAAATAAAACTCACCCCAATGCTTGGAATATTGTTCTAAGAGAATCAGGTATTTGACACGCTGGCCAGTTATTCTGGATTTTATTCCTAATTCTATGGTGCACGTGAACCCAACTCGAGAGGAGAGTCATGCATACATTTAAGTGTGAATCTAATTTAGTGACCTAGATTAGATGATTATCTTTGTATTTTCGGTTCAATGCTTTCCAAATCATGATATAATCCTCTAGGAACTATGGTCAGTGGTCGATGGAGCGTGTGCCAAAAGGATAAGATCCTTCTCTTTCTAAATCCCACTGTAAGGACAATATTAATGTGGGGAGTGTCACTTCAATTATGGATGAAATTTTCCTTCCAAGTAGAAGGATACTACAATAAAAAGACCATTCAAATATGGTCATTCTTGCTTAAAATTTCTCTTAGGTCAGTAACCTCTTCCGTTTAAGTTGGTTTTTGCTAGAGAACACAATGATGTTGTTCTTGGTTGTACCCTCAACCTATAAAGACTTCGTCTGTTGGGAATGGACCATGATGGTTTTTCTTAAGTGAACATGGGGTGAATCCGGTGGTGAAGGTACCATGGTCAGGTTTTTGATGCATCAGTAAGTGAATTTGATCTATTTCTATAATACCTTGACCATTAGTGGTTCGAATGTTACTATTTTTAACGGTTGGTTATGGTTGTGTGGAAACCATACCCAATAGTTTGTTTTAAAGTAGTGAAAGTGTCTTAAAACATCTTCAAAAATTTTTCAAATCCACTTAGTGTACTCTTTCCTAAAATTCAATCATGCACCCTATCCTGACATTGTCTGGGTGCACTGAGAGAGCATCAATTGTTCACCATGCTAACTTTTAAAAGTAATTGGGATTATTAGGTTAACCCTATCAGAGAACACTTCTGAAGCATGGTTTTTATTAGAATCATGGTTAGTCCTGAGTGATACCTAGATTCCCATATAGGAATTCCATGGTTAGACTTATGGAAACTACCTATTTTATTTTGACTTGATTACCAGGAAGATGCTACTTTCGACTTAGAAAACATTCTTGGTATGTGGAAATTTGGTTTGTATCAACATATCTCTTGTATGTTCCAAATGTGGCTTTCCTTGGGTGAGATCCTTGGAATCCCTTTTTAGATTTTGAGGCTACTCAAACCTCAGTCAGGCTCGGATGAGATGGTTAATAGGTGACGATCCATGTGTGCAGGGCTTAGAATTCTCCCATGTTCGTGGTGAGGAACAAAGGTTTAAAAGGAAATTTGGGCTAGATATGTCACCAAAATCTGGATATAGAATTTAGTGACTATACTGGGAGGAATACTATGGTGTATTTGTTTAAAAGGCCCTGAGTCTAGTTCTTGAAATACACCGGCCATCTAAACTGAGCATTTTTAGAATAGTCGATCGAAAGTTTCTTGACCTCTCTTCCTGAGGCTACGTTAAATGCGGTATATGAGGATTTGTTTTAGGCACTCTATCTAGTTAATATGGGTTCAATGTAAATGTAGGATACAATTTTTAAGTAAGGGTTGGACTGATGAGTTAAAATGAGGTCAGTTTGCAATTGACAATTTATTCGAATTGTGTATCATGTGTCATGTCGTGAGCGTCGTTGGAACTCTACACGTATTTCTTGAAAGGCAATTCTGACGGTAGATATACCGGGTTTTATAATTGGCCCATAATTTAAAGAACCTATTGTGGAATAACCATAGGCAATATGGTTAAATAGATGACATGGATATCATGTCTCTCGTTTGATGGGTTTGAGTAAGCTCCATCTTAATTATTTATTTTGGAGTATCAATATTGGCTCTAGTTTCAACGGATTATGTACTGTATGTCAAGGTGACACTCAGAGGTGCGTAGAAAATTTGGAAATGAAATGCAACCATTTAAACAAGATTTTACGCTCCAAGTGGTTCAAGTGATGTTATCTTCATTTCCCCATGGCTTCTCGGGGATCAAAATTCCTAAGGTGGGGAGATTGTAACATCCTGTGTTTTGGATAGGATGAAATTATGAAAAAATCTAAACTTTTTTATTTGGTGGATGATCCATTTTAAAAACTGATCTTCACAATGGAATTATGAGAGTCAGAACACTTCAATGTGTTTTTTTAGACTTGGTTTAATGCAAAAGGGATCCATCAGGTGTACCATTTGGTTTTAGGAGTTTTGGACCCTGAGACCACAAAATCGAAGGAAGTTGTCCGGGGCACATGTTGTGATTGAAAATGTGCTGACCATAGTGAAAACCATACAGCTCATTATAATGGAACTAGATGACTTTCATGGTTTTTTCAAATCCTGTGAAAGTAGCAGCATGATAATGTAACATGGTATAAGTGTTTTATATTGGGTTTTTTTCATGGGCTAAGAACAATTATCCAAACCATGTAGCTAGCCCGTGTGAAGAGGTTTCATGGGTGGGGCCTTAAGTATGGTTGGTGCACAGTTTGGCCAACAATGTGGCGAAACCGTGCGACCATGGCTATGTGGGTAAAATTACCACCTTATCATTAATGAGACTAAATTTAAAACCATTCTCCCTCTTCTCTTATCTCCAGCGGACTCATTCTTCTCCCCCACATGTGAATCCTCCTCTCTTCACCCTCCTTATGAATTGAGATATCTCCCACATCTTTCATCCAAATTAACCACTTTCAAAGGAATTGGAAATATAGAGGTCATATCTACACTCCTCTTACTTATATTCCTCCTTGATTCCCTCCTCAATTTATCTATTTAGCTGTAAGATCTTTTTCCTTATTTTCAGGGTGTTGGGTGGTTTCTTCTATTTATCTCAAACCTAGAAAACAAAGCTTTTATATCGAACGTGTGAGTCCTACTTGCTAAAAGATATGTTGTATAGTTATTTCCAAAAAGTTTTTTTATATGGTTTTCTGTTATAAAACATGCAAGACTC
Source organism: Viscum album (assembly GCA_963277665.1). NCBI lineage: Eukaryota > Viridiplantae > Streptophyta > Magnoliopsida > Santalales > Viscaceae > Viscum > Viscum album. The sequence continues at coordinate 195,214,905 of OY728126.1, forward strand.
TTTTGGATATTCCTCTCATTTTCCAAATAAAATCAATTGAACCTATTACCCTATCCAGTATGATCCTAGTGAGCAGAGAAAAATCACTTTGGGTGATCACCTTAAATTTATTCACATTGATGTGTGTGATCCCTCATTTGAGACCTAATTCCCTTGATCCTTAATTTTTTGAACACCCTTGAGGTTGGCCTACACCATTTAATAATGACCATGCATCATTCCATGGTAGTACTCTTTAAATGAAATTAATTTTATTAAATTGGGTAAACAAACCAATGAAATGATTATTGTTTGATACTCATTCCCTATACATTTTATCTTATGTTTATTCTTCTTCACTCTCACTTAGTACCCATACCTTATACCATGTTCCATATATCTTATGCAATTTGTTAAATACTCATTCTTTGTACCAAATTTATTATTCATATTTCTATGTTCACTTTCCTTGTATCTTAGTGCTTATGTTTATGATTAGTGCCCTATAAATATTTCCTTCTTACATAGTTATTTGGATTGGATTGAATGTTTGGATAGATTTCATATATGGTTATATATGATATGCATTATTAGTGTGTGATATTAGTTTCTATGCATTGAATTCTTGTGGGATGGGAGAGAACGCATGTCCTCACTTAAGGATATCATGGATGGACTCTCCGTGCTTGGCTTTGAACTATTTGACATGTCAAGAGTGATTCTTTGGATTTCTTTAGACATTCTATCTGGGAAATTTATTTTATAATTGCGAGTGACACCAATTACCTAGGGAAGAATCATGGATAATATCATTTTCAGGATGACGACACCATGCCTTGGGCAATACTCGGTCCCCTATGTAAGATATTTGGTACAGAATCAGAGTTTACCAAACCATGAGTGATATGAGGGATTCCATTACGGGTCAACTTAGATAGAATAAATGTTATTGGTTATATTGAGGGATCCTGTAGGGAACCTTGGAGTTCTATTACATATCTCCTTGGAAAAGATTAGAATACCATTACTGGATATGACTGATTCTTTTCGTGGTTTACTTATGGAGCCATATTTTTCATTGCTGTTATGTTTACAAAGTGGAATTTAAATTCTAGAATGATGTCCTAGGGGTGTGAATTCCTAGTTAAATAACAATTTTGGGGTTGGAATAATTTTGTTTCTTATTATATGAAACATTTTATATACTATAATATTATTATTGGTTCCCTTGGATTAAACATCTGAATTTGGACAAAGTAGGTAGAATTAGTTGGGTACCCATTCAGGAGCCTAAAATGAAGTTTCATTTATTAAATTTATTTCTTAACTTTTTTTCTACTATGTTGGAACACTGTTATTTTTATAGTGCACAAACTGGATTGATATAAAAAATTTTAGTGGTAACCTACTGGGGTTATATCTCACTCCTTGCTTGGGCTAGAATTTCACAGTGTACCTAAGAAGATATTCATGTTTGCAGAAACATGGATCCATTTCTTTTGTTGTGATGTGTAATTGGGAGCTTGGGACAAAAATACTGAGCTAGTTCCCATGATTATCATGGAGTTATACTTTGGGATATATTTATTTTATTGTATTGTACTGATTGTTATACATGTTCATTATATCTTGTAGCATCATCTGAACATGAATGAATTTTTATACGTATTGGCATTGACCATTTTATTTTATTTAGTCTTTGTATTTATATTCCACTACACTACCATTTATTATTAATACTTTCACTATTATCTATTATTTACTTTCTAATATACCATTGTGCTACTCTGATTCTACATTATAGTATCCCCATCGTACCACCATTATATCCTTATTGCTTTTTATAAGCCTCTGGAATATGAGGTGGTTATCTTGAGGTTATGTGGTGATTGGTTCGACTATTGGATTAATAGTTACTTAGTCCAAGCCATTATTTTTTTTACTTATATGAAGTTCTAGTGTTTTTCCCACATCGATATTCGATTTTTGTATCAATTCAGACCCCTAGACCACATCAATTTCATAAAAAACTTATCGAATAGCCCTGACTATAATTAGTGACCTAAAGGTGTTGTTACACGACCTTTTATAGTGATGTTTGATTAGACCTTATGATTCTTGAGGTCTTTTCCAAAGGGCCTAAGTTGTCAAATAAAAAATTAAGAACTCTTTTGATGCAACTATGGAGTTGAACCAGGTTATCTCTTGAAGATACCCACATGGAATTTGAACTTCATGTACATAATATTATTTGATTCAATATTTTTTCTCCAATATTAAACAAAAAAATAACATAACATTAAAGGATATTTTTAATTTATAAGAAATATAAATGAAAATAAATATTAGCAATAATGGGAATTTATCTCAAAGTTTTTCCATATAATCCATCACTTTCTATTTTTTGTTTAATTCCATATTTTAATTAAATCAACACCATTCATGAATTACCATTCAATAAATAAATTATTGAATATAATAGGCAAGGGAAACCTTCTAAACACACTAAACCCACCACCTCCTTAGTATAAATATGATAAACACATCATGGAAAAGCCATAATACCATATCTTACCTAGTACCATCATACACTGTTTGTCCCATAATTGGTCACATTACACCTTATATGGGTTAAACCTAGTGATGGGAGGGTGAATGATTTGGTATGTAATGGAATATGATTATAGGGAATGCTATGTGAAGGTGGAAATCTTTGTTACCAACCTATCACACACTCACTACCTTATCACAAATGGAAGAAAATATAAATAAATTTATAATGAGGATCTATTATCACCTTAAACCAACCACAAGGATCACACCATTGAGTAAGATAATCAACGACTATAGAGTATAATAGATTCCTGGTTGGGGAGAAAAAATAATAAAAAAATAATAAAAATAAGGTATTATATTAAAGTAAATAATAATTGTAACAACTATCATGAATTGACTCATGGAGGCCCACTAAGTTGGAAGTTATCCGAGTGAGACACCCCAAGACCACCTCCAATAGACTATAAGATAGAGGTTATATTTGAGTAGGAATAACACTAAAATGATAGGCCTTAGTCTATGTACCTATATGAATGTGCACAACTATCTCCATACAATAGTGTGTATATATAATAAAATACAGAATATTTAGAGTGTAAACCATGCATCAAAAAACCTATAGGAAATATATCAGAGTATATAAGAGTGATAAAAATGAATAAAGGGTAAATATAAACATATAACCAAAAAAGATGTCCCAACCTGATAGAAACTATAAAGAGGAAATGACTACAAAGAGTCCAACTCATAATCTCCAAGGCTAACCACCGAACATGGCCAGTAATGGGAACTGATATTATCCACTAAAACCATTTCCACCATGTCCATTGCTGATCTACCCATTGTCTTCATATGAAAAAACACATTTGGGTGAATCCCATGCAAGGTTGAGTATATACATACTCATTAGGATGACCTACAACCCATAAAGGGAGAAAATATAAGGACACAACTGTCAACTAAATCGATAAGAAATATGCAAACGAAAACCAACATGTATTCTCATAAAGAAATCCATGTAAGAGTGAAGAGGGATATCCATATACACATCCTAGCTAAGAATTATTAGTCAACCTCTCCTCTAATGGTCCATTTCCAATGCCCAACACCATATGCTAACTCACTAGAATCTAAGTGTAGGGGAACACTCCTTGCAACTGCACTCTACAACTATGGGAGAACTAAATCCCATGTTGGAAACCCTTAATTATAGAGCTCGAAGATAGGGTCATTCCACTCTATAGATAGAGGTCATATTCCCTACTATAGCATTGGGAAATACTAACTCTACCGATATAAAGAGCATGGGGGGCCTGAACCCTAATGTAATAGGGGACTACCAACACCAATATCTCCATAATGATCACACCTGATAACTACTACAAGCTAAAAATCATTGAAGAAAGCATCATTATCATAAAACGTTGTGTCATATCTTTGATACCAAATTGAAGCACACTATTATGTTCCATGTGTAACACTACTTAGGATAGGCTACCCATGGCCCAAAATCTACATCTCAAAGACGTAGATACACAAGTTGTAATTTCCTGAGGTTGGTAAACAACATGTACATTGAGTCACATGATGTGTGATCTCACATGGACACCAAGGTGTGTCCTTGACTACTCATAGATTTTATGGCCATTTATAATTACAAAGCATGTAAAGTATGTACATAAACTTTCTTGGCTTCCTGAGGTTTGTATGTGTCCTCCCAGTCCAATCCCATGCATTGTGGCCCCTGTCTGTGTACTATGGATGTGCCCCTATGAACTCTCTATGTTTAGGTATCCTGGCCATGTTCGAGTACATGGTCGTTCCTATATACTATGGCCATACCCATGTACCTAGTAGTGTCTATTCCTATGTACATTGGGGTAAATTCTGAGCATCCAGGAATGGGTTACATGACATATTATATTAATCTCCACTTAAAACCCTAGTCATCGTAGCCATGGGACTTCATGGTGTTTGTTACTGGACTACATGCTGTGTATTTATGGATTTTATAGAAACTAAAGAACCCTTCATGCATCCCACCTACACCACTTCCTCAACTATTACCACCTTGAAACCCTATAATGAACTATAATCCAAGGATGGCCATTCCCGATCCATCGCCAATGGTCGAATTCTGGCTACCCAAACCCTTTGTGGACCATTCCTATTTTACCACATTGTGGTGTCACCTCATGATCCATCCTTCAATTCATGTTACCTATAAATACATTCCACATATCATCCCAATCAAATCCGAAAACCCAAATGATTACATAATATGTATCAAGGATAAAATCAGGGGTGGAGACGATATATACCAAATATTTTAAGAAATAAATTTAAAACCAAAATCATACGAAGAATAAAAATCTCTTAACATTAAAAAAGATTATAAATCCATGCTTAACGAACGAACTGAGGGTAGAAAGTTATGAAATAACATGTCCTACCTCATATTTTGATTGATTGATGATGAATAATGGGCATGTTCTGTTGTAAATAGTGAGACCCTAGAACTACATCAGTGAAGAAGAATACTAAAATGATCCTTAATCCATGATCTGTTTTTATTCATCAACGACTCTCCTCATTGTAACCTTTAATTCTACAAGGGTTATGTGGTTAACCATGCTGATAATTTATAATGGATAATATATAGAGTAGATTTTGGTTTTGGGTTATTTGAGTAAATAATTATATAATTTAATTAATCCACTGAACGCACCATCTAATAGTTGTTTTTTATTAAACGACTGATTATAACCAACATAATGTCTTCCCTAGTGTAAAACCCATTCTCTAGAAACAACCATATTTTTAGATATCACATTTAAGGAATCAATCAATGATAAAGCATTTAATCCTAAAATATGCATGCACATGATTTAATATATATTAATATTTTTAATATATTAATTTCAAGGTCTTACAACACCCAAAACACTATGGGGACACTGAGGAAAAATAAAAATATATGTATAGAAATATGAAGAGGAATAAATAAAAAAAACTAATGTTTTTACATTCTCTACTCCATCAGGGATTCTTGCCCTAAAAATCTCAATCTATACAAAAATATGTGGTTATTGAGATCATATATAGATCTCATGATCCTGAGAGATCTTCTATAAGATCCCATGATACCAAATCACCAAAATGATATAGTCCATATATGTTGTGTCCTCTCCTATCGTTCCTTGATTTCCACTAGACACTCCACAAAGGTGGCTCTATCCTCGATGTACAGCTCTCCCGAGTCAAAAAAATGTGTTGGGTGGTGAATATATCTCCCCTTATGTTACATAAAGAATATTTCATTCACATGGACCAACTATAAGTGAAAGTTTAAGTAATTAACAACCTTACCAACCCTCTAAGGATCTAAAAAATCCTAGTGAACCTACTAGATAGATTGAATCCCTAGGAAAACCTCTGTAATCCTCATCATGTAGTGAATATTGAGAAAACAAGGCCCCCCTACAATGAAAAAGCCTACAATGTTGATTAGTGTGAAATTTCTATCAGCTCTGGGATATCCTCATACAGTCATGGATCACCTAAATATTCTCTATCATATCTTGGTCCACCATGTGCCTAACAAGTGTTATCTCAAAAATCTCAATCTAGCACAATAGTGACCTATATAGTCTCTTGTATGGGGAATCAAAATAATTTATCCCAATATCAGAGTGATAGATATTATTATAAGAAAAATATACTAATGGTAAGTGAACTTATCAACTATAGACAATGTACGACATATTATATCTCAGTGTATCCTACAAAACATAAGTGGTATAATTGGTCTGATCATCCCTCTAAGGGTGAATTTTCATTCTCATCCATTACATGGTACCAAAATTCACATGTGCACCCGTCCACAACCATGTCACTAACTGAGAACTATGGTTAGAGATGGTCATCATGGGAACCCCATGAATCCACATGATACCCACTTGCACAACTTCCCCAAACTCTTAACCAAGCTCTACTCCCAGAAAGAAATAATGTATTAAGATTTGGCGCATCAGTCAATTATAACATAGATAAAATCATGACCTCTCACTTTCTGTGGAAGCTCTATCAAAAAATCCATCAATTTGCTATCCCAATTCCATTATGGGATCTTGAAGGGTTGACCCACACATACTAGAACCTAATTTTCATCATTTAATTATTGACATGTGAGATAATAAGAGATAAACATAGAAATTATCTACCTCATTCCATCCCACCAAAACAACCATAGATGGTGCTTGTACATATTCACTATTCTAGGATATACAACCAAGGGGGAAGTACAAAAATCCTCAAACACCTCCTCACACAACATTTTTGGAACCACCATCCATCCCTAAAAAAAGACAATGTGCTCCCCACATTTAGAACATCCATCTCATGAATATCCTAAATAAATATAGTCACATAGAAGCTTACAATCAATTTCTCTAAACCGAACATATATCCCATGATGAAGAATTGGTGGAGCCACCACTATCAACTAAAGGAAAGATGTACCCACATAATACACTAGGGTAAAAAGAAAACAACATAGATGCCTCCTCTACCAAGAAATAATGTTATTTACTACTAAGGTAATATGCCACCATGTTTTCCTTCCCTAGATTATAGACTATCATTAAGTCGTAGTCTCGTAGGAACTCAAACCAAACCATTTTTCTCATGTTTAGATATCTCATAGTGAATATGTACCAGATACTATGGTGGTATAAGTAAAAAACACTATCCTAGATGATAATGACTACACATATTCAGAGAGAAGACTTCCACTATAGTCTCTATGTCACAAGTCATATAATTCTGCTCATGGGGTATTAATTTCATTGACTAATAAGTGATCAAAATCTACCATTGTATCAACATGAAACCAATCCCATATCTAAATCCATCACAAAACACCATGTACTCAATACCCTCTTCAAGTAGTCTCAAAACAAAATAACTGGTCAACTATACCCTAAATTCCTCAAAGTCTCCTTAACACTACTCAATCTAGGTAAAACAATTTCTTTTTCTAGGTCAATGAAGCCAAAGGGGCTTCTATCTTAGAATAATCCTCCATGAATATCCTATAGTACCCCACTAAACTAAGAAAAATACACACCACCAACATGCTATTTGGTGTTTCCCAAGAAATAACTATATCAACCTTCACTAAATCCATATCTAAACTATGCCCGAAGATTAAATTACCCAAAAAAGTGAACATATCTATTCAAAAACCGAACTTTTGAGAGATTACCACAAATACGATTCCTCTATAGTAAGTATAGGACCATCCTAAAATACTCTACATGGTCCATATCTGATGTAAATTAAATGATTATGTCATCAATGAAGATAACTATGAAATTTTCTATGTATATATGGAAAATATGGTTCATAAGAGCCATGAATATAGTGGGGGAATTAATTACACAAAAAAGAATCAACAAGAATTCATAGTTCTCCTTGTGGCATCAGCATTACATCTTTGGAATATCATCCTCATGAACCCTCAAAATATGGTTTTCAGAAATATGATAGATCTCGGAGAACCAAATCTATCCTTTCAACTAGAAAAAGGGGTCATCAATCCTTGTATAGGGGTACTTATTCTATATCATTACATGATTCAGGTAACAATAGTTAATCAAAAGACTTAATATTATATCCTCATTTTTCATAAAAATAGTTGGACCTACCAAGGTAGACACAATGGGTCAAATAAATAATTTATGTTGAAGGTATTCCATCTAAACCCTCAGCTCCGAGAGCTTTGTAGGGGTAATATGATATGTCATAGTAGATATCGGTGCATTACCAAGGTGAAAATCAATAAAAAAGTCAATACCCCACCTCATAGGTTGTCCCAATACATCTTCGGGGAAGACATCCATATAATCCACTGCTATAGCTAGAAGAAAGATTCTTGAAGATCCTATTTAACCAAGGTATAAAATCACTAACTGATTGGTGATAAGTTATATATTCTTGATCATGATCCCAAATAAATCAACCCTAAGATCCCTCTACCATAAAGGAGAATCTAATCCCATCTATACAATGGAATCTAACTCTCTTATGAAGATAGTATATTTGCGCATGAACCATATACAACCATTAAATACCCAATATGATGTTATAAGGTTTTATTAAAATGACCACTGGGTCCTGTGAGAAACTCTATCCACCAAGTTCTAGCTTGAAATTCCATAAGATGTGTAATATTTAAGAATCTATAATTGTAGAAACTCCTATCCATAGTTTCTAGGATAAATACTCAAATGTAATCCTTATCTCTCACACAAGGGAAACAAATCTAAAGGAATGACTCAAAACTGTTTCTATAAGATTTGGAGTAAAAGTAAAAATGACCTAGATCGTATATTAAATTATCTCACGAGTATCTTGGTCATATATATCCATAGCCTACAACTACCCACAACATAGACTATCAAACCTCTGATCCTGGAGTGGGATAACTAGCGGTGGTCGTTGGGGTAGAAATAGCTCATATCATTGACCACTACCCTGAACTCCACCTCCTAGAACTCCAACTGATCCTCTACTAACCCCACTTGCCTAAGGACCTCCCTATCCATGCAAGGGAGATCTATGGCTCTAATAATATTTTTTGTTATGGAGGTCCATCCACTGATTATCTACCTTCATCATCATATCGGGTTAGAAAATCATCAACCATGTGACTTCGCCTGTCACGAAAATAGTATCACCCCTCTCCAAGATGGATGGATCATCTACATGAATAATGTATCTTAGACCCATAAAATTGAGTCTAGGAATGCGTATGTCTCCTATACCGTGACCCTAACAACATATTACTACTAGATGTTACAGAAGACTCAACTCGATGATGACTATTTCCAGATCCATCCCCCAGATGTCCCTATACTAGGAAGCTATCTATAACTAGATCCCAGAACAACAATCCAACATAGGTGGGAATGCATAAGGAGACCACACTAGCATGAATTTCTCTATGAAATCCATGTTCAAACATCTACACCTATAAGTATCCATATCACACCATATCAAGGGATTAATGTGAGAGGTTAATAAAATGCATGGAATACCCCATAACTAACATATCACACAGTGGCAGCTTGAGAAGCTCTTGAATCTACATAGTGCCCAAGTTCAAAGGATACTACTCATAATAGTTTATCTAATATAAGTACAACCTTGTGAGAATCACCTCATCATGTGTCTGGTAATTAGAATCCACCAACACCCTGCTTCTCTATGAATAATCTTGCCAGCAATGGAAAACATCTAACTGTCTAGGGACTGAACTATCCTAAAAACATGGACCTCTGACTCAATCCAATCCTCTAATACCTGAGGTTTGGGGTCACCATCAAATATCAGAATTCTATATTTTCAAAACTCACATAACATACTCAGAATACAAACATCTTTATCTTGACCTACCAAAATGATTAGCTACATGAAAGTTGGTGACATTACTCTATACCCCCTGGAGGAAACACCTCATGAGTGGTTTCTTGAACTGAGGTCTTACCACTCAATATATTTTCATATTGACTTTATATAAACATATTATCTGAATATAATTGTGGATGAATCCTAAAAGTTATCAAGATGCACCATAGTTATATGATCGTATATGGGGAGAAGACTCAAGATGGAAATGAAATTTATAATACTCAATCCTATATGATGCATGTACCATTGGTTCTATATGACTGATGTGTTGACATTTCTGGTTAACAAGAAGATATATAGAATTAGGTTTAATGGAAATGTCATTCTTCTCACCTACACCAGGTTCCCTGACATAAAATCCTCACCTGAGACACTTAGCATCCATTTCTCTAAGATCCCAAACAAATCATCATATAAATATCCAAATATATACACTAACCTAAGGGAAATATCACCTATGAGACCACTATACCATGACTTGATCGACCCGGGACCTCTTGGCTAGAGGTATGCTGAGTGAGACTCCCCAATACTGCTTCTAATAGGCTAGGGTCTGGCTACTAGTTCTAGTTAGGCATAAAATTTAAATTGGAGGACTTATCCTAAGTACCTATACACATACACACAACCATATCCCTTAAAAATTATATATATATAATAACATATTAAACACATAGAGTGTAATCCATGCATGAAATAATCTCTAAGAAACATATCAGAGTACAATAGTGTGATACAAAAATTTAAAGGGGAAAAAATATATTCCTAACTAAAAATTAGGTCCCAACTTAACAAAAACTCAAAAGAGAGAAATAATAAATAGATCCCATCCTTCAATATCCTAGTCTAACAACAAAACATGATAAAAAAAGAACCACTATGATCAACTAAAACCAGGTACACCAATGTCATCATGAATCTACATGTCATCTGAACAAGACACAACACATGCTAGAAAAGATCATATAGGGATGAGTATAAAAATACTTAGTAGGATGCCCCAAAAACCACAACTGGAGTAAATAGAAGGATAAAATAGTCATATCAACCCATAATTAAGAGGTAAATTAAAACCAACATGTATGATCATAAAGAAACCGAAGTTAGAGGGAAAGGGGATCTTTATCTCCATAGCCTTTCTAGGAATGACGAGTTAGCATGAAGCTCCAAAGTTCTTTTTCCAATTGTCAACACTATATGCAACATCACTATAATATAAGTGGAGGCCCCACTCATCTCTATTATGTTTCATAAACAAGGGACCATTAACTCCCATGGAGGACCCACTCACTATATAATATCGATGTCGAGGGAGTACTGCTACATAGATAGAGGTCCTGTGCTAAACTGTAGTATGGGGGTACCAAATCTACATGTGTAAAGAGTATGGGGACATTCATCATAGTATAATAGGGGTACCAAACTGAACATCTATATAATGATCACATCTGACCACTTCCATTGGTAAAACATTAATAAAGGAATCATCACACTTTTAAGACCTCTTCTCATATCTATGATGCCCAAATGAAGGCCACAGTCATGTTCTATGTGGAAAAATTCTCAGAATAGGACACTTTCAATCCAAAATATGAATCCCTAAGAAGATGACACACTATGTGGAAGTTCCTAACATAGGTTAAAAATCATGAATATAGAAGAACACAACATTTAACCTCGATTTTACACTTGGGTGTATCCTCACATGCATATGGATTGGTTGGACATGCAGAGATACATGGAATGTACAAACATTACATAGTGTGTCTTGGATAATTGGTGTATTATGGTGTCATCTAGGCCCAATCCAAATTTTTATAGCCCATGCCCTTTTAATTTGGCCATTAAAGTGTATAATGTTCATGTATGAGTATCCCATCTGGGTCTAAGTACAAGGTCTTCTCATGTACTCTGGTCATGCCCATGCACATGGCCTTGTATGTGGTTGTGTACTCCTGTGGAACATACTGATCCACTAACATCTGGTCACACAGTTTGTAAGAGTTTTACACATAATGTGATATTTAACTCCAACTAAAACCATATCCACCACATCTATGAGACTACCTGGCATGTGTTATTGGATTACATATTTTGCAATTTGGTTTTTTCTAGGGCTTACCACACCAGATTTTTTACCAGTGGCTGGATCCAGGCCACCCAAAATTTTTTAGGACAATTCTCATTTCACCGAGCTTCTATTTCACCTCATACATGGATAGAAATCCAACTATATATCCTATAATCTATGTTCCCTAACACCAATATCCCATATCTCATCCCAATAAAAATGTAAAGAACTAATCACCAACTTTTTCATGAACTCACCATAAATCTCAGTGTTTGATCACGATTGAATCCATCCCAACAATGTAGAACCTTAATGTTGTGGACCAATGAATAAGAACAATGTGAAAATACACATGAACAAAGTTAAATCCCAAAGTGTATAGTGTGATTCCATCCAATGATTACATAATTTAGACAATTGGTGAAATCATGTTCATAGGTGATATAAACCAATGATTCAATATTTTAATTTAAAACCGATCTCATGCAAAGAATGATAGTCACCGAAGAATATATTAAATTAGAGATCCATGAATAATGAATAAAAAATTTCTAAAACCAATGAAATAAGATGACCTACCTTAAGTTTGGATTGATCACTAATGAAGACACGATTTGTTCTGTTATCTTTGTTGAGATCCAAAAACTTCATTGGTGAATATGAATCTATAGGAAAGATATCACTGCTCCACGATCTATTGTCATTAATAAACCACTACCCAATTTGTATCCTCTAATTCTCCCAGGGTTATAAATTTAAACCTTGATATTAGTTATAATAGTGATTATAAAGAGGATATTTAAATTTTTAGTTATTTAAGTAAATTAATTGAATAAATTAATTAATCCACTTAACACACTTTCCAATATTCTTCTTCAACTGAACACTCGACGATGGCCAACTTTATGTATCACCTAGGGTAAACCCCATGTTACAGTAACACCCATGGTCTAAGATTTACCATCTTAGGTTTTTATCAATTGGAATACTATTTATTCCAAAAAATATATGTGCACATGATTTAATATATGTTAATATTTTTAATATATTAATTTCAGGGTCCTATGACCCCCAAAAATTACGCTGACTCTGAAGAAAAATCCAGATGTATATATAGAAATTATAGTGACCCAGGCTTGACGAACATGGATATGAAATCATTTTAGATGAATATTCAGTACATTATAAAAAATACATGCTCAAGGGCCATAATAGTTTATTTTCTTTGGAAATATAGAAACAAAATCTTCTACCGTAGTAAAATATCTTAAAAATCTCCAATAAAGATCTCCACGTTTTGTAATTCTACCTAAACCCTTTCTTCATAAACTAGGGAAAGAAAAACATAAGAAATAGGTGAGCTCAAATGCTATGTAATGGTAATCAAGGGAGATATATAAACATAATCACGAGCATATGTTTATGAGAACATGATCATGAAAATAGAAGATCATACCATGCATATCAAAGATCATATAAATGAATCATGACATAAATATTGGCAGTTTATAAGGCATTAATATTAAGAAAATAAAGAAAATAATCCATGAAATCATAACATACAAATAAAAATGTAATTATAGAAGATACATAATCATATAATATAAATTATACATTATCCAAGGGATCGATTCCAAGACCATCTTGGTAGTATAGGATCAATCCCTATACCATCTTTGTAATAATGGTTCACTCCCATGACTGTCTTAGTAGCATACGTTCACTCCTCATACCATCTTGGTAGTCATAGTTCACTCCCATAACTATATTAGTAGTAAAGGTTCATTACCAAGACCATCTTTGTCTATATCATGAGATATAAATCATTACCCAATGCATTGGAGGGAGGTATAGGTCCCACCCATCTAATAATGAAATCGTAAAAACATGTTCTACAAGATCATAAAAAATCATATCGTAACCCATGAAATGTAAAGGGTATTATAAACCTATAATCATATCATAACCTATGGAAAAATACACGTTTCATAATTAATTCTTCAAAACTATAACCCATGAAATAGAAATAGATTTTAAAAATATATAACCCATGGAAGAGAAATTGGTTTCATGAAGACCATGACATTAAGAACAACCAATTCATAGAAAGAATATGAATATAACCTTTAGATCATTTCCTAAAAGGGTATGAGTAACATCAGCAAATGTAATCTTAGATGGAATATAATTTTGAATTTTTTTTTAAAAACGTTTCTTGATAAAAATATTCACTCTTATTTTAAGAAATATTTTTAATACATAAAACCATTTAAAAATAATTTTCTAAGAAAATAAATTGAAAAATTATAAATAATACTTGAAATAATTTTGAATATATACCTTTTTCCTTCAAACCTTATAAAATAAGCTGCAAAACATTTAGAAACCCATTTCTTTTAAAACACTTTGAAAACAAATAAAGAAATATTTAAAATATGTTTAAAACCTTTTTACATGAAAACATGTGAAATAATATTTTTTTTGAAAACCATATCTTTGAAAATACTTAGAAAAGATATAAATAACCCTTGAAAACATTTTCAAAACATTTTTCCTGAAAAATTTATAAAAGATAATTGAAAAAATTGTAAAAATTATTTTCCTTGAAAACTTAAAAAATATGCTGGAAAACATTTTGAAAATAATTTTCCTTGAAAACATATAATATATTATTGAATTTTTTTTCAAAAAAAATTATTTAAAAATATAGTTTAATTTTTTTTTAAATTAACCACTAAACATGAAAATAAAGCTTCAAAGGATTGATAACAGATAAATCCATACATGTCGTATGAGGTAAAAAGAATATTCCTTTTTCACGATAAAAAGGTAAGAAAAATTCATTGTTAAAAAAGTGACAATAATATTTATTTGAAGATATTTTTAAAAGACAAAAGGATTAAAAATTTATTTTAATTATCATAAAATATTAATAGAATATACATGGAATCCCTTTTTAGAGAACATGGTTTTCAGACTGAAGAGAGGGTAAAGTTGGGCATTCATAAAAACAATTTCTTAACTATATTATGTACCAAAGATAAGAAATACAATACCAATAAATGATTATAGAATGAATAAATATATGGTAATAAAATTCATTAACATCTTGAGAGATGCGTTGTAAGATTTCATCAACAGAAGCATAAACATAAACAATCTTGAAAAGCGATGAGATTCTATGAATAAACTCTTGTAACATGGTAACTTTGGATCATAATATCCATGTAAGAAAAGGAAATTAAATAATATTAAAATATAATTAAAATAATTAAATTCATGATATAAAATGTAAAATGGAATTATATACACCTTGAAAGAGAATTTAGGTGCATAACAAAACATGAGTCTCAAAGAAGGAAAATTGTGACAAAACTATTTTACCAATTTGACAAATTTTGAAAAATAAATCACATGAAAGAAATATCATAGAATGGATATGTGAATAAACATAAATTTATGTATGAAAAGAATATAATGAAATAATTTAAAGTACATACACCACAGGAAAGGAATGGGTGGTGAACCTAGCATGTATTTCATGGAAATGAAAAGTGAGATGAAATCCCCTTACCTTGTTTTATAAATATCTTCGTACTCATTCAAAACAATTTTATAATAAATATAAATTTATTATAAATATTTTAAAGAACAATATATTTTTATCTAATACCATATATGGTTTGGTTATGATATTATATTACAAACTTTTTAACCATCTTATGTTACAGTTTCACTTCGGGTAATATTCGTGTCATTTTTCGTATGTGTCTTAAATTTTTTATATTATTAGTCCTTATAATTATATAATGATTAGATAATTTAAAACATAATATAAATATCATGTATTTAAATTATATGGGTATTATAATAATCTATATAATTTATAAGTATGAAACAGAATGCACCCTTCATGGAGACGGTCGGTTGTATGTACGCATGTATGCTATTTCCGTTTAATTGTTGTTTTAGGAGAAAGAAAATAAAATAAATATATGAATATATAATTATATGTATATCATTATTAAATTAGATTTATTATATCATGTATATTATATTTAAACACTAAATCTATCTTTAATAAATTCCATGTAGCGTGCGAATGAATCACATCGCTTTGAGGGGGTGGAAGTCCACACTTCCTCAAACGAAATTATCAAATTAACACCAATTGGAAAGTAAAATGATATGTGTTATAAAATGAATAAATATGATTAAATAAATAATAAATATAATATATAAAATATATAAACATAGTGTCCATAATAATTTAAACCATGAGAGGAGGCAAAGAAAATTGAACAATCATCATTTAGTGAGGTTGTAGTTCACCGTACATGTAAATAATATCTTCGTTACCCATTAGATAAAGGTGTGTATAAATGTAGGTAAAAAAATTATCATAAAAAAATAATATTATATTAAGGATACTTTTTTTTATAAAATAATGGAATAAAGTGAGTGTAGGGGGTGTAGATAGAAAATAAATGAAAGGACTTGAGAGAAGACATTACCTCTTAATCAGGTAACTCCTTTTGGTTTTTGCCAAAAGGATTCCTTGGAATGACTTATTCCTAAGGGAAGGATTATAGGAACAAGGTAGGATTTATGGTAAGTTTATTGGTCAAATATTTATGAAACCTATGAGTTTTTATAGGTGTGAGGATGTGGGATAGGTGGTTGTCTTTTATAGGGAAAGAAAATTACTCAATTGGAATTTTTTAAAACAAGTTAGGTGTACAAATGCCTTACCCACAAAAATTCATAAAAAACAAACATATATAAATAATTCAAGGTTTATGGACAAAATATTTCCATAAAATGGGTTTAGGACCAGTGGATAGATCATTTGGGCTCCTAAGATTAAGGTTTAGTCCCTAATAATTTTTAATTTGACCTTAATCACTGTGATTCATTTTAATCACTTTTACTAATAATTTTGGTTAAAATATGAATGATATAATTAGAATATAAATATTATAATAATTAAAATGGTTTATGTTGGTTTTTAAAAATTAAATTCATAGAAGAGACAAAATTTAGATTAATGCTAATCTCACAGATGTGATGAAATTACAAGTTTTTAAAGCTGAAAGAAGTTCAAAAGTTTATTAAGTTTTTATATTCAATTTAAATTTGAAATTAATTATAATGACCTAAATTATATTAATAGATGTATAATTGATCTAATTAAACATTAAAAAAAATTTAATTTTTTTAATATTAATAATTATTTAAATGAAAAGGCATTTTTTAACTAAAAAGTAATATTTTCACCATTTATAAAAAAATGAAATTTCTCAGAAATATCCAAAAAAATCACCATAATATAATTTAGATATTATAAATTCAAAAATTAATTTAATTTTATAAAATTAAATTTCTAAATGTGTCGAAAATTAAAATTATTATTAAAAGCGGTTCATTCTCAAAAATGATATTTTTAAACATAAATGGACTTTACTAAAAATCATATCTTTCATTAACAATATTTTATATCTATATAAAACAATTATAAATAATATTTAAGAAGTAGTTATTAATATTAATATAAGTAAGTTATATAGATAGGTTATAATTATCTCATTTAGATAATAATAATAATAAAATGATGTTTTGTAGAAACATGTCTGTTGCGTGTAACGTATGCTAAGTCAGGGTTTCAGGCAGCGCAAACCAAGTATGTGTTGCATGTAGCACACAAAAATTTATTAATGCATGTAGCAGAAGCCAAGTTAGTTTCGTGTGAGAGGAATATTTAACTTAGTGTTTTAATATATATATATATATATAAAGAACTATTGTTCAGTGTCACGTAAAATGAAAAATATCAAAAATATAAATTAATTTTAAAAAAATTCACACAATATCAAGGTGTTCATTATACCTCCCTTAAGATGAATTTATCCCTCAAAGTTTATCTGGGTTATCAAATGTTTAATACTTGAAAGTTTCATTTATAGAAACCCACATCGAAAAAAATGGATACTAAAACTTCTTTTTGAAAAAGAAATATGGCAACATAGTGGTTACCCAAATTAATATATTATTAGGTTTCCACATAAGAGGACATACATTGGAAGTGAAAACATAGATATAGAAGAAAAATAGGACTATCAAGTTATGATGGAAAGTGATAGAGAAAAATGTCTAGGAAAATTTAACAATTAGAAATCCATAAGTCTATGATGAACTAAGGGACCATATAATTATTATAAAATAGAGGTACTAGAATAGTTTTTTTGGATTCAAGATAATTTTTCCTAAAGTAATTTATTTTCATGAAATGATATACCTATATGATTTCAAAGGAACCTCATCCTTTATTGTTCTTTAATACACTTCAACCCTTTCTCTAAAATGGTTAATTTTTCATTCTTGAAGAAGTAAAAAATCATGAGATCCATGATATGCCATCCCATCAATCATCACTAATAATCAACACCATGTTTTTATAACAAGTTATCCAATATTCTTAAATCCTAATGGGGTAAGATAATACTTTATTTTCACAAACATCATAAACATTTTTACTAAATATATCTGAATATTGTTAACCTTAAAACCCTTATTATAGATAAAAATCCAAAATGTTAGAAAGATAGTCATGAAATCCACTTAAATTTGATCCCCCATATATCATAATGTATCTATTGTATGTCACATTCCAAACATGTGAATACTCTCATGGTAAATTATCTTAGAACATGGTATGAACCAGAATTACCATAAAGACACCGAAAAAACATGCATGCTTCTTTATTACATAGATTAATGGATATATTCCATAAATAAAATAAGTTTTAATTTTCGTACATGATAACATGAACTAATTATCAACATGTTCTTAATTAGTTACAAGGTAATTAGCACCATCTAATTTACTTGATTCCTGAAATCCTAAATGGCTTGAAGGCCATCAATTTTTATTGATTTTTGATAATATTGCTTTTAATGGATGTTGGGGAGACCTTACATGGTATGTAGTATAAGACACACATTACATGACCTATATAACTTATAATAATTCATCCCAAATATATTACTTGAAACTTCCCTTCCCCAGTAAATATCTTGATTTTATCTCTCCACCTTCATAAGGATGTTCAGATAGTTGTCATATGAAGAGATGCACATGACCGATACCAATGGAAATTACATACCCTCTCATTCTTCCAATTTTGGTTAACTCTAGTCTAGTGAATGTGTCTGATCTTGAATCCTCATTTGGATCTTTATTCCTTGAAGTCTATTTAGTTGCATCTACATTACATGTGTCCTGAAGGCATTGAGGTGGCCTAAAGGCCTTGAGGTGGCTCGAATTCCTTGGGTGGCCTAAAGGCCTTATAGGACCCAAAGACTGAACTGATGTCCCAAACGTTGAAAAATGTGAATTTTTATGACTTCTGCATTACTGAACAATACCTTCTACAGTGACCCGAAAATATTCCTCCACCAAAAATTGAACTTGGGTCTCTTGGATGCACTTGGAGAGTCCTCACGAACCGGGTTGAGGCTCATGTGCACCATCCAATTTCGCAATTCATATCACACATATCTTTATCCAAACAATAATATCTTAACATAAGGAACTTATTAAGGGTTATCTATCCATTAATCATATGTTTTATATGCACATCACCTTCCCATTATATCACTTTCCGATACTCTCAGAACCATTCAATGTGTTCTTCTAAATATGTAGCAAAAAATGTAAGATGAACAATCCATATATATTTCACCTTTCATATACCAAATATATGAAACTTTTATTATCCCACTACATTATTATTCCATTATAAAGGATACATCATCTTATTACACAATACCTCTTTCCATTCACATTTCATTTATAGTATCTTCATCATCAACAATGTAACCATTACTCATACAAACTTGATAATCCTCTTCATTTTCTTTCCTCTTAAGACACTGAGTTGCATAATGATAATTTAATCCACACGTAAAACAAATTAACTTAATTGATGGATTAGGGAGGACAATATTATCATCTATTTATTTAATTTAACTCTTCATTTTTACCTTTAAGTCACATAATTTGTGTCCTTGATTTCCTAAATCAAAAAAACATATTATTCCCCTAAGACACTAACATAGGAGATTCTTTTCACATTCTCTACACAAAGGAAACTAAAATATCCTCCTCCATGGTCTTCATTACCCAAACACTAAGAAAAGTCCTTATTTATCTTCCTTGGGGATCCCGACAGTTGGTAAAGGTACATGTTTTTAAACATGTTCAGTGAAAAATGATTAGGCATGATCCCAATATCTCTCAATCCAATGATCATCCCACTTGACTGCTCATCAAAAAATCATCCATCACATTCAATGTTAATAAATTTTCTTTTGGTTACTACAATGAATAAATATATAAGTATAGTGTGATAATTACTTATTATAGTTGAAGACCACATATTCATGGAAATAATTAATTATAGAATGTCAGAATCATGACACCTTCCTTAATCTATTACACATTATGTTAATCCATGGTTATTCATAGAAAACTTATGTTTAAATACTTCATGATGGTTCATGAAGAGTTTCCTTATTCCTAAAACATATTACATAAGAATATCAAACCAACTGTGTAGTTAGGACCATTATCATGTACCAGATTACCCCGAGTCAGGCCCATAACATCTTGTCATAGCTGTTACTCCTAGGTACATCTGTTATAAAGCCACATCAACTTTTAGTATTTATACAAGGATGCATTTCTAGTAAACAACTCACTCTATCCTTAAAAAAAAATTCCAAAACATTTCCCTAAATGTTAGGTCATCCTTATACTTATCTTAAGAGGCATCCATAGATATATCATTATAAATATACCTAGGGATTTCACTAATGTTTTATCATCCTAGTTTCCACATGTTGACTAATACTTTGATCTAATACCAACTATAATGACCTTGGCTTTATATACTTGGATATTACATCATATTTGATTAATATTTAGTACATTAAAAAAATAAATTTCCGAGGACCTTAATAATTTTGTGTATTTGGAAGCTTTTAAATAAAATCTTCTATCCTAGTGAGAGATCTTTAACATCTCCCATTTTGATCTCCACCATTTGTAATTCTACCTAAAACCATTCTTCATAACCTGGGGAATGGAAACATAAGAATGGGGTGAGCTCAAATGCTCAGTGAGGGTAAGGAAGAGAGATATATAATCATAATCACGAGCATAAGGGTATGAAAACGTGATCATGACAGTATAATATCATACCCCATATAAGAAATATCATATACATGAATCATGAAATAAATATTGGCAGTTCATATGGAATGAATATAAAGTAAATAAAGAACATAATCTATGAAAGAATAACATAGGAATAAAATATGGAGTTTTGGTAGACACATAAGCATAAAATATAACTTCCATAGTAGTCAAGGCATCACTTCCAAGGCCATATTGGTATTATAGGTTCACTCACCATACCATCTTGGTAGTCATGGTTCACACCCATGGCCATCTTATTAGCATGAGTTCACTCCTCATACCATATTGGTAGTTATGGTTTTCTCACATAACTATATTTATAGTCAAGGTTCATTACCAAACCCTCTTAGTCTATCACATTAGATATAAATCTTAACCTAATGAATTGGAGGGAGACATATGTCCCAACCATCTCATAGTTAAATCATTCATACATATACCACAAGATCATAAAGAAACATATCATAAAATTTGAAATGAAATGTGTATTATAAACATGTATTCACATCATAACACGTGTAAAAAGACATGTTTCATAATAATTTCATCAAAATAATAACCTATGAAAGAGAAATGGATTTCATAAACATATAACCCATGGACTCTGACATTAAGCATAACACATTCATAAAAAGAAAGTGAATATAACATTTAGATCATTTCCTAAAAGGGTATGAGTAAAATCAACAGATGTCATCTTAGATGGAATATAATTTTGAAATATAAAAACTCTTGAAGAAAATACCCTTTCTTATTTTAAAAAGTATTTTTAATGCCTAAAACCATTTAAAAATAATTTTATCTGAAAATACCTTGAGAACATATAAATAAGACTTGAAATCATTTTAAAAACTTTTTTACAAGAAAACATATAAAATATGATCCAAAAAATTTGAAAACCTTTTTAATTTAAACATGTGAATGGAGCTTGAAATTTTTTTGAAAACTGTTTCTTTGAAAATAATTTGAAAAATTATAAAGAAGGATTAAAAATATTCTGAAAAACAATTTCCTTGAAAACTTATAAAATAGTCATGAAAAAACTTTGAAACTCATTTTCCTTGAAAAATTATAAAATTATTTTGAAAACATTTTGAAAATCATTTTTCTTGAAAACTTATAGATGAAGCTTGAAATTTTTTAGAAAATTACATTCCTAGAAAACTTCTAAAAATAGCTTAAAAACCTTTTGAAAACAATTTTTTTGAAAATATATATTTTTTTTAAAAAATTAACCTTTAAACATGAAAAGAAAACATCAAATTATTGATGATGGTAAAATCCGTACATGTAATACAAGGTAAAAAGAATATTCTTTTTGAATAGTGAAAAGGTAAGAAAAATGCCATGTTTTAAAAGAAACAAGAATATTTCATTGAATAGAATGGTAAAAGAAAAAATAGGTAGCCATTTATTTTTAATGATCATAGAATATTAGTTGAATATACTTGGAAAACCTTTTTTATAGAACATGGTTTTCTGACTGAAGAGAGGATAAAGTCGATCATTCTTGAAAAATCATTATTAACTATATTATTTACCAAAGAGTAGAAATATGGTACCA
The DNA here is from genome assembly GCA_963277665.1 of Viscum album. Lineage (NCBI taxonomy): Eukaryota > Viridiplantae > Streptophyta > Magnoliopsida > Santalales > Viscaceae > Viscum > Viscum album. The sequence goes on from OY728126.1 coordinate 195,237,807, forward strand.
ATACATGAGTATAGAATGAATAACCATATGGGAATAAAATTATTGAATGTAATGAGGTATGGGTTATAATATTTACTCAATGAAAGTGTAACTGTAAATAATACTGAAAAGCGATGAGATTGTACCAATAAACACTCATAACTAGGTAACGCGAGATCATACTATCCATATAAGAAAAGGAAATAAAATTAATCTTAAAATATCATTAAAATAATTAAATATATTATATAAATTGTAAAATAGAAGTATATAAACCATGAAAGTTAGTTTAGGTGCATAACAAAACACAAGTCTCAAAGAAGGAAAATTGAGACAGAACTATTTTACTGATTTGGTAACTTTTGAAAATTAAACACCATGAATGAAAGATTGTAGAATGGATATATGAATAAACATATATTTAAATATAATATTAATATAATACAATCATGGGTATTACGTACATTACACAATAGGAAAGAGTGGCGAACATATCATGCATCTCATGGAAGTAAAAAGTGAGATAAAATCCCCTTGCTTTGTGTCTTGACTATCATTCTACTCATTCAAAACACATGTATAATAAATATAAATTTATTATAAATATTTTATAGAACCATATTATTATATCTAATACCATATATGGTTTGAATATCACCTTATATTATCGTCTTGTTAACCATCCTATGTTAGGGTTTCACTTTGGGTAATATTCATTTTGTTTTTCGTATGTGTCTTAATTTGTTATATTATTGATCCTTATAATTATATTATGATTAATGAATTTAAATAATTATATAAATATAATTTATATAAATTATATTTTTTTACAATAATCTATATAATATACAAATATGAAACTGAATACACCATTCATGGAGACCGTAAGCTGTACGTATATATATATCATTATTAAATTATATTTATTATATTATATATATAATATATATTCACTAAATTCATTCTTAATACTTTCCATGTAGTGTGTGAACGAATCACATCGCTTTGAGGGGGCTGTAGTCCACACTTCCTCAAACTAAATTATTATATTAACACGAATTGGAAGGTAAAAAGGTATGTGTTGTAAAAAGAATATGTAAAATTAAATAAATAATAAATATAATATATAAAATATATATAAAAAATTCTATCATAACTTCTACCATGAGAGGTGGTAAGGAAAATTGAACAATCATCATTCAGTGAGGCGGTAGTTCGACGTACAGGTAAACAATATATTCATTACCCAATAGATGGAGGTGTGTGTAACTGTTGGTAAGAAAATTATAATAAAGAAATAATTATATACTGAGGATAATGTTTTCATTATATAATCATGGAGTAATTATATTTTAGGGGAAGAGAAGGAAAATAAAATAAAGGACTTGAGAGAAGACATTACCTCTTAATTGGGAAACTTCTTTTGGTTTGTGCCAAAAGAATTCATTGGGTTTACTTCCACCTAAGTGAATTATTATATAAATAAGGGAGGATTTATATGAAGTGTATTGGGAGTATATTGGTCTAATTTAAGAGGTTTGAGAGGTGTGAGGATGTGGTAGAGTTTGTGGCCTTTTATAAGGAAAGAAAATGACTCACTTGGGATTTTTGAAAAAACGTTTTGTGTAAAAATGTTATTAACAAAAAATGGCATAAAAAGACATAATAAATCAATAATTTATGTTTTATTTCCGAATATTTACATAAAATGGGTTTTGGACAAGTGGATAGGTGATTTGGGCTCCTAAGATTAAGGTTTAGTCCCCAATTAATCTTATTTTGACCTTACTTGTTGTAATTAATTTTAATCAATTTTACTAATCATTTTCGTAAAAAATAAACATTATATAATGAGAAAATAAATATTATAATGATTAAAATTGTGTATGTTATTTTTTCATAATTCAATTCAAGGAATCAACAAAATTATGATTAATGCTAATCCTGTATACATGATGAAATTATGAGTTTTTAAACTAGAAAGAAGTTCAAAAGTTTATTATGTTTCTATATTCAATTTCAAAGTATAATTGATTATAATGACCTAAATTATATTAATATATGTATATTTTATCTAATTGAACTTTAAAAAAATTTAAAATATAATTTAAAATTAATAATTATTTAAATGAAAATTCATTTTTAACTAAAAAAATATTATTCACTATTCATCAAAAAGTGATGTTTCTCAACAAAATCCAAAACAATCATCCTAAGATAATTTATACATTAAAAAATAAAAAATTAAAGTTTTTTTTATCAAATTAGATTTCTAAATGTGTTGAAAATTAATTTTATTATTAAAAGTGGTTCATTTCATAAAATGGTATTTTTAAACATAGAAATCCTTTACCAAAAATCATATCTATCATTATCAAAGTTTTTTTTCTAAATAAAAAAAATATAAAAAATATTTGAAAATTAGTTATTAATATTAATATAAATATTTTTCATGGATATGTTATAGTTATCTCAATTAAATAATTATAGCATTAAAATAATGTTTCATATAAATATGTGTGTTATGTGTAATGTACCCCAATTCAGTGTTGCGGGTTGTGCAATCCAAGTTGGTATTGCATGTAACACCAGCCAAGTCGGTAATGCGTGTTGTGCAAGAGAATTTGGTTACTTGTGAAAGGAATATTAAACTCAATGTTTTAATATATATATATATATATATATATATAAAGAAATATTTTGACTGGCACATGAAATAAAAAATATCAAAAAATAAATTAATTTGAAAAAAAAACTCACAAAATCTCAAGGTTTTACAGAACTAACAAAAGAAATAAATAAAAAAATGAATCATTATAATAACCTATATTAAATTTTATCTGAACAAATATATTAGTCACTATAAAAAAATTATGTATATTAAATTTATGGGTAATTTATTAATAATAATTCAAACTTTTTATCTACAATTATGAATGAAGATAAAATCATTTTAATGTAAAACCAGTTATTTTTCAGAATCTTTTTTTAGGAATATAATGTGTTTTTATCTTAGTAAATTAAATAAATATATATTTAATAATGTTTTTAATGAAATATATAGAATATATATTTGATAAAATAATTTAACATTTATAAAATATTTTTTTAATAGGCAAAGAGTGAGAGTAATTTTTTTATTCCTAAACTGAATTTTTCAAAAAATATTTTCTGGTTGTTTTTTGTGTGATATTTGAATATTTTTATACTTAAAGAAATTGAAGTTACTAAAATGGAATCTATATTTTCAATTTTCATTCAAAAATTTGGTAACACGTCCAATTTTATTTTTTTCACAATGAATAGTAAAAATATTAAAAGTTACATACCATGGTTGTGTTAAAAGGGGTTGTCAAAGGGGGTTAAACTAAGAGATACAGATAAAAATTCTAGTTAAACTTGTATAAATATTTTTTTTGAAGCTATTTCAGCCTTATATGACTATACTATCAATATCTTGTCCATTGGGTTCTACTTTCAGAAGAAAGAGACTTTATATTAATTAAATATTTTAAGTAATTTCATCTGTTTCCCTTGCCTCACTAATCAAAGGTATCATCTACTCATCCCTTATTCACAAAATTTGATAACTATAACTCATAGAAGCCTAAACAAACTTCCTTGATTCATTAAATTCATTACTAAGTATTTTTCCTTACCCTAATAACATATTAAAAAGGGTCTGAATGTAAGACAAAGGACGCCGCCCAAAGAAGAGGTAATCATGTTACCTCACTTTTTAAATGTTTATATCTTATTCTAATTACACTAAATTTGTTATATCCATCCAAAAAATGAATCAATAATAATAAATATACTAATTTTTTATTATTATTATAGAATAATCATATTAAACCTCATTTCCATTATGTAGGAAATGAAAGTATCACTCATGCGCACGTGTGGACTACCGCCTTTAAGAATCAAAGTGATTAATTTTACTTCAACAACTCAGATTTATGGTTATAATGATGAATTAAACGAATATATATGATATTGAAGATAAAATAATGTTTCTATAAAGTTGAATTACTATTTAACTTTCTTTTTTTTTCCATCTATTGAAATGTGGAAACCTCACTCATGCATACAGACATACTGACGCTTCTATGAAGTGATGTAATTAATTATTCACTACTGCATTATATGAATGGTTATAAAATTTAATATAATGAATAAATATTATATTTATGAAATTATTATGATTTTTGAGATGACTGAACCATGATAAAAGAGAAAGAATCAGAAATATCGAACTAAAAAATACAAGAAAAACGAAACCAATATCACCTAGAAGAGTGATCTTAATAAATTATTATTAATGAATAGGTTATATGATGTTATAATTAAACCATGTATTTTTATTATAATAATGAATATGGTTCTGTTATATAATTATAATAAATTAAAATTTATTATATAGGGGTTTAGAGTGCTTATGAAGTATTTTAGGCTTGAGGTTTGGGTTTTATGTTACAATCTCACATTTTACTCAGATTATTTATGCTTAAATTTATGATTATAAAATTATATGATCTATCTCTCAAAAATCCTATGAATGTTATTAACTACTTATTATTTCTATAAATTAATATTTTAACTTCATTTTGTACAATCTACGTACTCAAAATACCGAAGGAACTTTTTTCTAGGGAAAATCAACTTTATTTCTCTCTTTGGCTAATAATATTTTCTTCATTGTAGATGTTTATTGAAAATATATTCATAAATGTTTTTATTATTCTAATTTTTACCCATGTTTTAATTTCAATAATTTCTTTTAAATCAGAAATAAACTTCATTTTTGAAATGAGGTACTTTTTTCTAAATGATGGAATGAAAAATTTATTTTTACCATTTTTGAAGGAATGATATTTCCAACTATAACGATTATTATTTTCTATGAAGATTCCATTAATAGTATCCATAGTTATTTGCAAATAAATTTTTTCTCTAATATCATGGATGTTTTTATATTTTAAATAATTTATTTAAAAAAAATATATATTTCCCTCAAGAAATGTTCCAGTGATCTTGTAATGGTATTTTCTTCTTTAAATTTTTTATTGATATGAATTATGATTCACTAGGGATACGATTCAACGATACCATCTTTATTTATTCTATTAATGGTTTATGATTATGATGGTTTAATTTAATTAAACCCATTTTCTTTTCCACAAGTTGATAAAAATTGGAATGAATTTTTTTCATGATATTGTGGTATTCAAATAATGGATTATGATTATGGGATGGGTGGGTCTATTAAATACCTCCAATTAATTATTTAATGTTTAATTTTTATGATCTCAAACGGTAAATAAAATGTTATCTCAATCTGAAAAATTTTACATGAGAGGTTATCCCAAGTCTAGTGATGGTATATGGGCAGTCTTGCCAGGCCCAACACATTATAAATTTATTGGTCAATTTCCTTACCAAATGGTTTTAATGATTATGATTATGACACTTTTTATGATAGTCTCTATGAAAAGTTCTTAAAATTTTGATATGATCTCATGGTTCATGATTTTTATTCTTCTTTGATTCATGTATTATGAAATTTTAAATAATTGTTCCATGGTATTGATATATGAATTACTATGTATGACTTTTAAATTATAAGTTCATATTCTCATCCCCTTATTCCTATGTTATACTTACATATGACCATTGACTATTATATCCCATATTTACCCTTTCTGAGAATCTATTTTCACCCTTTATTTTATTTAATTTTCCTAGGCTTTAAGGAATGGTTTTATTTTGGTTATAAAACAAATTATACTATGTGAAAAGATATTTGTGGGAGATATTGAGGATATTTGATAAAATAATATGATTATGTATCTTTTCTATAAAGTCTCTAAAAAATTAAAGTCCTCAGGATTGTTTTATTACAAAATTTATTCAATCTTAAAATAAAATCATATAATATTTTTTATGAATTTTTTGGGATTCCCCGATTAGCATCAACGGAATGATTAGTTTTTTAAGATATTTGGATTAAAAAACTTTAGTGAAAACCCTAGGGATAAGGATAAGTATAAAAGAATAACCTATGTTATGATAATAAAAAGTTTATGGATTTATAATAAAAATTATCCCTTCTTGGATTCTAGAATGTGGATATGGATGTGGAGTTAATGAACCAAGGGATAATAACTGTGAAATGGGAATATTGGGCATTAACATAATCTGAAAAAGTTTACAATGATAGAGAATAAGCTTTAAATAATATATATAAAATCATAGGGTAAATTATTTAGTTAATTTACATTTTTTATGAACCTTTAAGAATTATTTGAATAACCCACCATTAGTGGTTGGGTGGTAAGGGTATTGGGGGGGGGGGGGGTGCGGGTCATGAGGTCAAGTCTCTGAGGCTACAAGTTTACAGTAATTTTTTTCCTAGTGTTTTATTATTATATATCATATGTAATTAAAATTATATACATTATGAAGGATTGGAATATATAATGATCATAGATCAAATAGGTTAAACATAAGGTGTTATAGTTGAAAATTATGTTTCATGATTTTGACATACAATGAATTATTTTTCACGGTTATATGACTTATCACTATAATTATAATTTGTCACTATATTATTTCTGGTCTTATTCAATGGATGGATCGAAGAGGAATTGTTTTAATACTTAACATGATAGACAATAAAATGATTTTCTCATAAGAAACTATATTTTATGGGATCTAAAATAAAAAATCTTGTATTTATGATTATGATACATTCTCAATATATGAATCATATTGATATTTAAAATGATAAAATTAGTTTACAACATACCATAGAGTCCTTCACGAGGAAACATCCACCTTATTTTAGTGTTTTTATCTTATTATTGATTAAAAATGGAATAGTACTGTTAAAAATATATTTTCTATTATCTAGTGCTTAGATCTTGAAAAAGTTATTTTGTTCTTTTCTCATTTGGAAGTTTAATCGTATCAAAGGTTGACTCTTATGAAGAACATGAGTTAATAATTATAAGTTGGATCAATAGAGTGGGAAGAGTTTATATTTTTTTTTCAAACATTACATTCCTCATATTATTTGTGTGAGAATATATAAGGAATTCATTGTGATAAATAAGAGGGATGGTGAATCCATTATTATATATGAGGAAAATTTTCCAATACTTTTGGGGTATTCTTATGGTATTACTATCAAACATGAAAACATGATTGATAGATTCTTTTTTGGATTAAAAACAAGTCTCTAGAGGCTGTTAGCCAGAAGAGACTTCTGTATCTATGAATAAATCATTTTATGTGCTCTATAGGTGGAAATAAATATCAGAGAATCCCATAAATCTCATGGTTTTATTAAGAAAATAAGGGTGGTATTTAAAGGAAATAATATTAATAAAAACTATATAGTGATGTATATGAGTCTTTCTTTATGAAAGAAGTGTGTAAAGAATGTAACACCCCAAAGTCTTGAAAATAAATATTGAATACATGAAACACTAGGGACCTACAAAACAATTTTTTTTAATATATCTGTTAAACACAAATTTTCATCTTCTATGTTCTGAATTTCAAAAAACGGTCATCTAGAGTTGTGATCAGTAAGTCATTTGGAGTTCGATAGAACCAACTTTATTTTTTTGGAATAGTAACATAACCTTATGAATAATAATATGAAGAGTAATATGAAAATTATGAATAGTAAATAATGATATTATTTTATTTTCTTAAGGTAATAATATAACGAGATCTTAATTAGTTTTTCAATGTGATATAAAACTAATTATACCTTTAAAATGGATCTTTTTAAATTAATTATGATTTTATTTTAAAATTAAATTAATAATATTTAGAAAAATATTTTTGAAAAGTGTAGATTATTTTTTAATTCTCCACATAGAAAAATAGTTATGGTGATTTTTTGAGATTTTTCTAAAATCATTGAATTTCTGATGAATAGTGAAATATGGTAAAATACTGTATATACAATTTATCAGTTAAATACACTATTTATGACATCCTGAATTATTTAAGGCCCCTTGGTTCAAACTCACATTACCTTATTACTATTAGGGGTCACATGAAAAAACACCATTGGTTGTCTTGAGGGAAATAATAAATTAATGATTAAAATATTCAAAAGTCACTCCTCTCCTCTACTATAAAACCCCCCATCACTCCCCCATCAATTAAATCATATAAGAATTTAATCTAATCAATGTTATATGTAAATACCCTTACCTAGTCACTCCCCATGTCCAAGAAGCTCTTGGTCTTTCCAAAAGGCCAAAGCCCATTCCTTCAAAGAGTTTCTCAATGACGTGGATTCAAGAGGTAAAATCACATTTTATTTCTTTCATTTTCATTTCGAGTTCCTTTATACTGTTATCGTATCCTCACCTAATCTATCCAAATGATGATGATAACTCTATTATAATATATATACTGGAATTATTTCATGTTAATGGAAGAACCAACAACAATGTTCTTACTCTCTCTCTTTTATTTTATAAATGAAATCGTCATCCGTGAGATTCCAATTTACAACCTTAATAGATAACGAAGTTTTCTTATTCAATTTCTCCTTTATTACTGGTCATAAAACAATTTTTATAGTTTAACCAGACTATAATATATATATTATAACCTATTTAATATTCATGAACCAGTATATGTACATATTGTTAAATCATAAGACCAAACTAATTCCTAATAATCAAAATACCGCTAAAATAATCTAAGTGTATGTCATTAATATTTAATCTAATGATTAATCCTCATTACATGTAAATAAATGATATAAATTACCATTAACACCTATTTAAATTCATAAATAATGTTTAAATTAAATTCTGGAGATTTATGTCCTTTCCACAAGAACTCCATTACATAAAAACAAGTGAACCAATTATGAAAATCAAGAAAATGAACACTCTTGAATGACAGAATTCAATATTATAACCAATAAATAATGACATAATGGACTTAATAAAATAATTATAAACTAAATAAATGTGTAATAGGTTCTGAATTAAGGTATTAATAATTCTAATTTCATATTCCAGGACCTTATGTTAAAGAGCGGAACACATTCAGACTTATGGTAAATGGTTTTTCACTCGAACCTCCATTTTCATTCAGGTTACCTTTATTATATAATTACCAAAATAATGTTATTATTTATTATTTTTTACTCCTAATAAATTCTTTTTTAGTGTTATATATATTTTTACGAACCATAATAATTCCTTATTTTCTAGAGGGTTACATGTTTTAAATGGAACATTCAAAATTATTTTCGAAATACAAGTCTGATTCAATGGAATTTATCAAATTCTTACCTATTTTAAAAAGAACTCTATAATTTGTTTTTAGAAACCATTAGCTTTATAAAACAACTCATTTTATTATGAAAATACTATCTTACTTAAGTTATAGTTTTAGATAAATAATTTTCCCAAATAACTATTCTTTTCAAAATAAAAGAGCATTTATGTAAAGAATTACTCCATGATTTTATAAGAGTATTTTCGTTTGTTTCAACACTCTTGTTGAATATTATGTATTATTGGGATTGTTATTTTATTATACCATCTGTAATATTTAATTGGATGTTTTATGACTAGTTTTATTATACATGTTCTATCCTAATACCATTCACCAAATTTACTCTGAATGGTTAGTATTTAAGCTTAATGTTTGGGGAAAGTTATTTACATTTCATATGTGAGTCTTAATATGAATGTATATCTATTTTATGTTTATCCGTGCTTATATGAGGAATTAATTGGACTTACTATGTGATGGGTGGGGCCAGATATATCCCCTCGATGCATTTGTAGGTCTCATAATACAAATAGGCATAGACTTGGCCGAGGCCTTGCCCATTTTGAGTTATGGTTTGGCCGAGGCCTTAATCATTTTAGACGTCTTGGTTGAGGCCTTGATGGTATATTTCAGAATGTCAAGAATATGAACTTCCCTCATTATGAATCTAGTAATTAAAAGCTCATGTGGTTATTATATTAGTAGAATAGCCATGATTATGTTTTATTATGGCATTATTTTCGCAGATCATATTTCTTCAATAATGTATTTGAGTTTATTATTGTAAAGGAAGGTGTTTTCAATTATTCACAATGCCCAATTTTTATATTTATGTTATCTTCCACTGTATTTCTTACTCTTTCTAAGCATTTTAGATCACCTCTTTCTTATGTTTTATTTTCCTAGGATATGGAGAAGTACGTTATGAGTGACTTTTAGGCATAATCTTGGAGGCATGGATCTTTCTAATGGAATAATCTAGTGTTGCATTTAATTTCATGATGTAATTATGAACTTATATATGTATATTGTTTCCAAATCTACTAAACTATTCATTCCTTCAAGATTTGACTTTCTTGTAATCATGACAATGTAATGTAATTAGGCACCAGCTTTGGGAAACTGGGGTTGGGTATTTACAAAGAAATATAGAGGAAATTGTCTTAGGGGGACTAGAATTTGTTTTTGTGTGTAATGTAAATTCACCGGGAAATCAAATATCGATGTGATTAGAAGAAGTTAGCTAATGATTTGAAAGGGGGGAACAATATATAGAATAAACCATCCACACTCCAACGTTTCAAATGTATGGTGTATGAGAATTATTGTAACATCCCAGGTAAATAAAGAATAAATAATTTTTATATTTATTAATATTTACGAATTAAATATTAATTTTATTTTAAAGGGGTTTCTATGTTCGATAGCGTACCCGATACGCAACGATGAGTTTCTTTGAAACTTACGTGGCACACTAGTAATAAAATAATATTATTTTAAATGTTAGTTAACACGTAGCCGTTGTACTGGCGGGAATGGATAGAAATAACTAAAATATGATTAGATATGTTTTTAAATGTTTATACATTTACCCAATAAAAGATAAAGGCTTAAAATACGGAAAGAGTTCAATTTTAGGGAATATATACTCTAATTTTTACTAAAGGTTCACTTATCACCTTTTAATGGTGAACCGTCATTAAATATAGTTTTGATCACTCTTATACTTTATTTTGGACCAAATAAAACTCTTCTTAAGAATCGGGACATCAAAATTTACTTTGTGTAAATTTTTGGTATCTTTCCGATAATGTTCATTTTTTTTATGAATAGTGTAAAATGTTGTATTTTAATTCAAAACCTCTTTTTAATATAATTTATTTATATGATTAGATTATCTTTTGATTTGGTTTTAAAGTGAAATTAGAAAATATTTTTACCAGTTAATCCAATGGTGGTCATTGGAATCAATTTCACTTTGAAATTGGACTTAAACTGGTGTCAATCTTTTGATACGTATTGTTTCACAAAAACACGCTATTTGTCATGAAAACGGGAATTAATTATTAAATTAATTAATGTGACTTATATGTTTTGAATTTTGTAAAATGGAATTCATTTTTGAATTCAGAATATCAAATATAGCTTAGGGTGAATTTTTGGTAATTTTCTGAAAAACTTCAATTTTTGATGAATAGTGAAACCACTAAGTGGTAATCAAGCAAACTGATTTTTCAGTTAAATGAAAGTTTACCACTAATGTGTATTGAATTTTGAAAATCTGACATACATGGTTTTCATTAAGAAGTAAAATGTGGTTCAATGAGATTAAAATAATTTTTTGGTGAATAGTAACTTTTTTTCATTAATCGCGATTAGAGGTAATTAGTGTAGTTTAAGGTAAAAATGGTATTATAAGAATGTGGAAACACCATGAAACTTGTCCTACACCTATTTGGTGAGTCATGGCCGACCAAGACAAGCCATGGGCCAACTTGGGGACCCCATGGATCCACTTTAGTTGGAAAATGACATTAATATATTTTTATTTAATGTTAAAGTGAAAATGACACTAACATAAATTGTTTTGCTAAAATAATTTTTGAGTGGGGTTATACAAGTCCCAATTTTGATTATAAATAGTCATTGGAAAGATAAAAAGATATCCTACATCATAGTATTTTTTTTATAATTTTTAGACATTAAATAAATTAAATTATATATGACATAATAATGATGCAGCGATGACATCATTATTTGACGATTTAAATAAAATGGAAAGATAATGAAACATCTAAAACCTACACATGTCCAAAACCAATTGGATGAGTGGATTTAGAACCCTTATCACCTTATCCACGAATTATATCAATGTGGGACCTTCTAAATCCGAAACTCATTTTCAAATAAAGTAATATTTCTTTACTTTCCAAAAGTACCCCTCCTCTCCTCTTATAAAAGGCCCCCACCTCTACCTCATTTCACACAATCCTCAAGCCTTTGGCTCAGCCAAACCCTGCCCATTTACTCTCTCCACATCCCTATCCTCATCCTAGAGGATTCCCTTTGGGCAGAATCCTTTCAAAGGAAGCCTTTAGGCTCAAATCAAAAGGGAGTTACACTTTTAAAGGTAATTCATTCTCTCTTGTTCATTTGTTTTATTTTGCTTCTCCAACCCTCTAAACTCTTTTTATTTACTTCTTTTGTAACAACACCAGTATCTTCAATATACTAGGATGTTGTTATAATATTTATTTGAGCTACACTCTCACACAACTACATCAAATGGTTAAAGAACATACGGTTTCCGTGGATGGCGAAATTCTGCCTCCCGAAACGATGATTGTTCAATACTCTTTTAACACCTTCAAGGGTGGCCATTATGATGTCACTATTTTTATATATGATATATAATATGTTTATGTTTTCTTTAAGCTTATGTATTTTTCATTTTTGGCATACCTTTATGGTTTCCATTATGGGTAAACACGATATCTTCATTTAAGGAAGTGCGGACTACCGCCCCCTAAAAGTGATGTGATTCGTTAATGCCATATGTGGGATGTGTAAAGTATGGATTTAAAGTTATTATATATGATTTTATACTGGAATTATAATATACCTCTATATCATTATTATTTCTTTCCATTAAAGTATGAGATAGAAATGAAAGTAGCGTTCATGCGTACGTACGGCTTACCGTCTCCATGAACGGTGCATTTCATTTGTTATCCCCAAATGTAATGTACTATTAAAATTACATGTATATAATGTATATATATAATTAATGATATATCTAAATGATGAATATAATTATGGAATTAAAATATACATACCTCTCATTTAGTTTTAATTCCACTAATATGACAAAGAAATGAAAGTAGCATTCATGCGTACGTACGGCTTACCGTCTCCATGAACGGTGCATTTCATTTCTTACCTCTAAATGATTATGTAATATTATAAATACATGTATATGATGGATATATATGATATATATGATATCCAAATCCGGAATTTCATTCTGGATATAATGAACTTTTTACCACACGAACAACATGTAATTGTAAGAAGTCAACTTTCGACTTAAGAACCAAATATTGACAAAACAAACATTATTAACTTAAATGGTTACATAATGTTTATAACATGGAAATAAGTGATATAAAAGGAATAATGAACTTTAAAAAGGTTCTTAATCAAGTATAAATTAACTCAAGTTTATTATTCAGGACGTTAAAGAACGATCGAGTCATGTCGGACCCAAGGTAAGGGACTTCGTCTCAATCTCCTTTCATTGAGGCATATTTCGTTTTATACAGAACTTTCTTTTATACGGTGTATAAAATCCTTTGACTTTTACTTTTATACAAAAGGAATCTTTTTCTACAAAGCGTTTTACTAAACGACAAAATAGAATGTTTTTTTAACGTACGCGGTGACAAAGACCTTTTCCGCCGCCGCGAGTATTATTTGATCTTTGGATTTCTCAACAAGCCGTAATGTTTTTAGAATAAAATAAATACCATATACTGTTTTATGTATTTTGTTATTGAAAATGGTTTTGATAAAGGATTCTATGTTGTCAATATATTTATGATATATTGTGATTGAAATGTGGGAATGTTATCATTCCTTTATATTGGTTTTATGTTTTATGATTTTATATTGGTACTTGGACATTTTAACGGGTGGTTACGTTATAAACCATATGACGGGTGGTGCCGTGAATACCAGGACGGGTGGTTACGTTATAACCTCCAATGCATTGGGTATGGAAGTCGGCCGTATGACTATTCCATTAAGTATGTATGGAAATTGGCCGTATGGCTATTCCATTAAGTGATATGTGTGGAAGTAGACCGTATGGTTATTCCACTTAAGTATGTTTATGTCCCAAGTTACCTTTATATATTCTATGTGTTCTTTATATGGGTTCTATGGTAATCCTTTGGTTACAAAAAGGTAAGTAATGATACTTTATTCAGTGAAGATTTTTTTTCTACTTCATGAAGGTGAAGGTATTACTTTGATATAGTATACATGGTTTACTTGATGTTTGAAAAACTAACAGTTTTCATTCTTTTTGTATCCCTTACTGAGCTTTTTATGCTCACCCCAAGTTTTTCGAAATTTTTTTCACAGGACTTAAAGTGGAATAAGGTCAAGGATGGGATCAAGGGAATTTCATGCTATCTAAAACATGGAATCTAGACATATTTCTTTTTAAGAGTATTTATTTTATGGAGACTTAGTAGAAGTGTCTACTTTGTAATCTTTTAAGATGTAATAGTTATGTTGTAATTCTCTAAAACTCTAAACCTGAAAAGATCCTCAATGTGAATTATTCATTTAATTCAATATTAAGTAAGGTTTAAGGCTGGGGCCTTATAGTTGGTATCAGAGGTCGGTTTAGACAACTTTAGGAGTTAGAAAAGTGTTAAATTATAATATGATTGAAATGATATAGCATTTACGGATTACCATGTTGCTTCTCCTAAGATATTTCTGTGTTCAGAATGGTTTTCCGCAGAGGAAACAAAGCAGCTATGTTGGGACGACATCAGGAGAAAGATAACCTTCCAAATCAGCAACCTGAGATGGTCAGAATTGGAACTGAACAGTTTGTTGCAGTGATGGCACAGTTGACTCAGGCTATAAATGGTGGTGGTATCCATGCACGAGATCAGCCAGATCAACCGCAGAGGAACATGTCAGTGGTGGAACATTTCATGAGGCAACATCCCCCATCATTCAGAGGATCATCTGACCCTGTGCAAGTTGAAGGGTGGATTAAAGCACTGGAGAAGATTTTTGATGTCATGGGGTGTTCAGAACATCAAAAGGTTAGTCTTTCTGTTTACCGTTTTGAAGGTGAAGCTGATCAGTGGTGGTCGATGGTGAAAAATATAAGGGATAGTGATGAGATTGAGGATCTTCACTGGGACAAATTCAAAGGTATGTTTCTTGAGAAATATTTTCCTAAGGTGGTTCGTCTTAGGATGGAAAAACAGTTCCTAGAATTGAGGCAGGAGGATGATTCAGTGGCTTCTTATGAAGAAATGTTCACTCGATTGGCAAGGTATGCTCCAAACTTCATACGAGATCTTGATAGTAAAATAAACCGTTTTTACTCAGGGTTAAAGCCAAAGTATTGAAGGGCTTTAGCTTCTCGTGAGTTCAAAAGTTATGAAAAACTTGTTCGATGTGCGGAGAAGGTGGAAATGGAGTTTTCCAATGATCAGGTGTTCTATGAAAAACAACAGAATAAGAGGTCTAGTTGGTAGGAAAAGGGGAATAATTCATCAAAGAAGCAAGGAGGTAAGAAAACCAAATATCCATCCTGTGAGAACTGTGGTAAAATGCATCCTGGAGAATGTTTATCCAAGTCTGGTAAGTGATTTCGGTGTGGTAAGTCTAGTCATATTGCTCGTAACTGTAAGGAAGATGATCAAGCAGGAAATGAAAAGCCATTGGTAAGATGTTTTAAGTGTAATGAAATGGGTCATTATGCAAACGAGTGTCCAACGAAGAACTCAACTGGGGGAATGCGGCCAGAATACAAGCAGAAAGGGGTGGCGAAATCCTTTGCAACAACTTCAGCAGATGTTGGGCCATCGAATGAAGTGGTATCAGCTCCAGGGAGCTCAGTATTTTTCAAAGATTGACTTGAGGTCGGGGTACCATCAGTTGAAAGTAAAATAAGCAGACGTTCCGAAGACTGCGTTCCGTACTAGATATGACCATTATGAATTTGTAGTTATGCCTTTTGGGATAACCAATGCACCTGCTGTATTCATGGACCTTATGAATAAAATTTTCCATGAGTTCTTGGATAAGTTTGTGTTTTGAGGTCTGGGAAGAGGTTATGTGTGCCTTGTGATTCACAGTTGAAGAGAGAGTGGTTATGTGAATCTCATAGTTCTCTGTTTTCAGTTCATCCGGGCAGTACTAAGATGTATAGAGATCTGCGGGAGTATTACTGGTGGGATGGAATGAAAAGAGACATTGCTGATTTTACTGTGAAGTGTTTGACATGTCAACAGGTTAAAGCAGAGCGGCAGGGATGCTTCAGCCTTTACCAGTGCCAGAGTGGAAATGGGAAAACATATCCATGGACTTTGTTGTGGGATAACCGAGGACATCTCGAGGTAATAATGCAATCTGGGTTATTGTTGATCGCTTGATCAAATCTGCTCATTTACTTTCTATACGAGATACTTTCTCTCTTGATCAACTTTCCCGTTTGTATCTTAAAGAGATAGTCAGGTTACATGGAGTTCCTCTCTCCATTGTATCGGATCGTGATCCCAGGTTTACTTCTAACTTTTGGAAAGGCCTTCAGAAGTTGTTGGGTACTGAATTAAATTATAGTACAGCTTTCCACCCTCAATCAGATGGACAGTCAGAACAAACAATCCAGACATTGGAGGATATGCTACGAGCTTGTTCTATGGATTATCAGGGAAGTTGGGACCAACATATTTCTTTGGTTGAGTTTTCTTATAATAACAGTTTTCATTCCAGTATACAGATGGCACCATTTGAGTCATTATATGGGAAGCGGTGTCGAACTCCAGCTTTCCGGGATGAAGTTGGTGAAAGGAAGCTGATGGGACCAGAATTGGTAGAAGAGATGGCAGAAAAAGTTCAGTTGATTCAGAAAACACATGAGAACAGCTCAGTGCAGGCAGAAGAGTTATGCGGATAACCAGAGGAAGTATCTATCTTTTGAGGTAGGTGATCATGCTTTTCTCAAGGTTTCTCCTTGGAAAAGTGTGATGAGATTTGGTAAGAAAGGAAAGTTGAGTCCATGGTTGGTTGGACCATATGAAATTCTGGAAAGAGTTGGATCAGTTGCATACCGAGTGGCTTTACCTACGAGTTTATCTCAGGTACACAATGTTTTTCATGTTTCAATGTTGAGAAAGTATATGCCAGATCCATCTCATGTTTTGAGCCCAGAGGTAGTTCAGCTGAAATAGAACCTATCTTATGAGGAACAACCGGTCCAGATTCTTGACCACAGGGAGCAAGTGTTACGGAATAAGGTGATTCATCAGGTAAAGGTTTTGTGGAAAACCCATGTGATTTAAGAGGCAACGTGGGAATCTGAAAATGCTATGAGGGATAAATACCCCCACTTATTTTGATAAGTGAATAAAATTGCGAGGACGCAATTCCCAAAAGGGGGGAAGGATGTAACATCCCAGGTAAATAAAGAATAAATAATTTTTATATTTATTAATATTTACGAATTAAATATTAATTTTATTTTAAAGGGGTTGCTATGTTCGATAGCGTACCCGATACGCAACGATGAGTTTCTTTGAAACTTTCGTGGCACACTAGTAATAAAATAATATTATTTTAAATGTTAGTTAACAAGTAGTCGTTGTACTGGCGGGAATTGATAGAGATAACTAAAATATGATTAGATATGTTTTTAAATGTTTATACATTTACCCAATAAAAGATAAAGGCTTAAAATACGGAAAGAGTTCAATTTTAGGGCATATATACTCTAATTTTCACTAAAGGTTCACTTATCACCTTTTAATGGTGAACCGTCATTAAATATAGTTTTGATCACTCTTATACTTTATTTTGGACCAAATAAAACTCTTCTTAAGAATCGGGACATCAAAATTTACTTTGTGTAAATTTTTGGTATCTTTCCGATAATGTTCATTTTTTTTATGAATAGTGTAAAATGTTTTATTTTAATTCAAAACCTCTTTTTAATCTAATTTATTTATATGATTATATTATCTTTTGATTTGGTTTTAAAGTGAAATTAGAAAATATTTTTACCAGTTAATCCAATGGTGGTCATTGGAATCAATTTCACTTTGAAATTGGACTTAAACTGGTGTCAATCTTTTGATACATATTGTTTCACAAAAACACGCTATTTGTCATGACAGCGGGAACTAATTATTAAATTAATTAATGTGACTTATATGTTTTGAATTTTGTAAAATGGACTTCATTTTTGAATTTGGAATATCAAATATAGCTTAGGGTGAATTTTTGGTAATTTTCTGAAAAACTTCAATTTTTGATGAATAGTGAAACCACTAAGTGGTAATCAAGCAAACTGATTTTTCAGTTAAATGAAAGTTTACCACTAATGTGTATTGAATTTTGAAAATCCTACATACATGGTTGTCATTAAGAAGTAAAATGTTGTTCAATGAGATTAAAATAATTTTTTGGTGAATAGTAACTTTTTTTCATTAATCGCGATTAGAGGTAATTAGTGTAGTTTAAGGTAAAAATGGTATTATAAGAATGTGAAAACACCATGACACTTGTCCTACACCTATTGGGTGAGTCATGGCCGACCAAGACAAGCCATGGGACAACTTGGGGACCCCATGGAGCCACTTTAGTTGGAAAATGACATTAATATATTTTTATTTAATGTTAAAGTGAAAATGACACTAACATAAATTGTTTTGCTAAAATAATTTTTGAGTGGGGTTATACAATCCCAAATTTTGATTATAAATAGTAATTGGAAATATAAAAAGATTTCCTACATCATAGTATTTTTTTATAATTTTTAGACATTAAATAAATTAAATTATATATGACATAATAATGATGCAGCGATGACATCATTATTTGACGATTTAAATAAAATGGAAAGATAATGAAACATCTAAAACCTACACATGTCCAAAACCAATTGGATGAGTGGATTTCGAACCCTTATCACCTTATACACGAATTATATAAATGTGGGACTTTTTAAAACCGAAACACATTTTCAAATAAAGTAATATTTCTTTCCTTTCCAAAAGTGCCCCTCCTCTCCTCTTATAAAAGGCCCCCACCACTACCTCATTTCACACAATCCTCAAGCCTTTGGCTCGGCCAACCCCTGCCCATTTACTCTCTCCACATCCCTCTCCTCATCCTAGAGGATTCCCTTTGGGCAGAATCCTTTCAAAGGAATCCTTTAAGCTCAAATCAAAAGGGAGTTACACTTTTAAAGGTAATTCATTCTCTCTTGTTCATTTGTTTTGTTTTGCTTCTCCAACCCTCTAAACTATTTTTATTTACTTCTTTTGTAACAACAACAGTATCTTCAATATAATAGGATGTTGTTATAATATTTATTTGAGCTAAAATCTCACACAACTACATCAAATGGTTAAAGAACATACGGTTTCCGTGGATGGCGAAATTCTGCCTCCCGAAACGATGATTGTTCAATACTCATTTAACACCTTCAAGGGTGGCCATTATGATGTCACTATTTTTATATATGATATATAATATGTTTATGTTTTCTTTAAGCTTCTGTATTTATCATTTTTGGCATACCTTTATGGTTTCCATTATGGGTAAACACGATATCTTCATTTAAGGAAGTGCGGACTACCGCCCCCTAAAAGTGATGTGATTCGTTAATGCCATATGTGGGACGTGTAAAGGATGGATTTAAAGTTATTATATATGATGTTATACTGGAATTATAATATACCTATATATCATTATTATTTATTTCCATTAAAGTATGAGATAGAAATGAAAGTAGCGTTCATGCGTACGTACGGCTTACCGTCTCCATGAACGGTGCATTTCATTTCTTATCCCCAAATGTAATGTACTATTAAAATTACATGTATATAATGTATATATATAATTAATGATATATATAAATGATGAATATAATTCTGGAATTAAAATATACATACCTCTAATTTAGTTTTAATTCCACTAATATGACAAAGAAATGAAAGTAGCGTTCATGCGTACGTACGGCTTACCGTCTCCATGAACGGTGCATTTCATTTCTTACCTCTAAATGATTATGTAATATTATAAATACATGTATATTATGGATATATATGATATATATGATATCCAAATCAGGAATTTCATTCTTGATGTAATGAACTTTTGACCACACGAACAACATGTAATTGTAAGAAGTCAACTTTCGACTTAAGAACCAAATATTGAAAAAACAAACATTATTAACTTAAATGGTTACATAATGTTTATAACATGGAAATAAGTGATATAAAAGGAATAATGAACTTTAAAAAGGTTCTTAATCAAGTATAAATTAACTCAAGTTTATTATTCAGGACGTTAAAGAACGATCGAGTCAAGTCGGACCCAAGGTAAGGGACTTCGTCTCAATCTCCTTTCATTGAGGCATATTTCGTTTTATACACAACTTTCTTTTATACGGTGTATAAACTCCTTTGACTTTTACTTTTATACAAAAGGAATCTTTTTCTACAAAGCGTTTTACTAAAAGACAAAAAGGAATGTTTTTTTAACGTACGCGGTGACAACGACCTTTTCCGCCGCCGCGAGTATTATTTGATCTTTGGCTTTCTCAACAAGACGTAATGTTTTTAGAATAAAATAAATACCATATACTCTTTTATGTATTTTGGTAATGAAAATGGTTTTGATAAAGGATTCTATGTTGTCAATATATTTATGATATATTGTGATTGAAATGTGGAAATGTTATCATTCCTTTATATTGGTTTTATGTTTTATGATTTTATATTGGTACTTGGACATTTTAACGGGTGGTTACGTTATAAACCATATGACGGGTGGTGCCGTGAATACCAGGACGGGTGGTTACATTATAACCTCCAATGCATTGGGTATGGAAGTCAGCCGTATGGCTATTCCATTAAGTATGTATGGAAATTGGCCGTATGGCTATTCCATTAAGTGATATGTGTGGAAGTCGACCGTATGGTTATTCCACTTAAGTATGTTTATGTCCCAAGTTACCTTTATATATTCTATGTGTTATTTATATGGGTTTTATGGTAATCCTTTGGTTACAAAAAGGTAAGTAATGATACTTTATTCAGTAAAGATTTTTTTACTACTTCATGAAGGTGAAGGTATTACTTTCATATAGTATACATGGTTTACTTGATGTTTGAAAAACTAACAGTTTTCATTCTTTTTGTATCCCTTACTGAGCTTTTTATGCTCACCCCAAGTTTTTCGAAATGTTTTTCACAGGACTTAAAGTGGAATAAGGTCAAGGATGGGATCAAGGGAATTTCATGCTATCTAAAACATGGAATCTAGACATCTTTCTTTTTAAGAGTTTTTATTTTATGGAGACTTAGTAGAAGTGTCTACTTTGTAATCTTTTAAGATGTAATAGTTATGTTCTAATTCTCTAAAACTATAAACCTGAAAAGATCCTCAATGTGAATTACTCATTTAATTCAATATTAAGTAAGGTTTAAGGCTGGGGCCTTATAATTATGCTAACTAGTTATTGAATAAGAGTGTAAATGATGATGATCGATGACAGTAACCACTTAATCCCATAGGCAAAGGGAAATGTTCTATGATCACTATTGGTGATGTGGGTTATAAAAATTATGTAGTGAAAGGCATAATAACCATGAACTCTAAAAATGTTGAGGTCTTATTTGATTAAGTTTTGACCCACTCTTTTATATATGATGAATTTTATATGGGTATAACATTACCACCTCTATAATTAGATGTTGAATTATCAGAGAAAAATCATAGTTGTATGGTGATTGAACATCAAGACTATGATTCACCTTTAATTGATCTTCTAGGTAATGTGCTACCTATAAATGTCATTCTTCTCTTAATAGTTGAATTTGAAATTATTTTTGTCATGTATTCTATCTCTCAATATAGATCCCATATAAATTATAAGTAAAGGGATGTCACATTTTATAGTTTGAATAAAACTGTAAAGATTTACCAGTGTGAGGAAGAATAAAGAATTTTAATGTAAATTATATCCATTTTAGGGGTCTTGATTCATATTAATAAGAGGTATTTATCTCATATGGTTTTGGAGAAACTCAAAATCGAATATATGCTTACTATATAGAAGTTTTTTGTATTCATTACAGAACATTTACCTAGCCTCCACTGAATTAGGAAGTTGAGTTTTCAATAGAACTCAAACATAGTGCTACACCTATAACACATAAGAATAAAATATATTAAGTGAATCTTAAATTTTAATAAAAATAATAATAAACTGCAAATTTTTCTATCTCCTAAAACAAAAATTATAATTTTTTTGGATGAATATCAATTTTGAGCTTACTCGGTCAAAATAAACTTATAATGAATTTTTGAAATTTTCATTTAGAAATATTATTTGATGAATAATAATAATTTTATTTATAATAATGGTTTATAATATGTATAATTAATATTTTATTTACTATAAATTTTATAGATATAAGGATCACATCATTTAGAGGTAAAAATGGATATTTTCCAGAATACTATTTTTAAGGCATAATGAATTTCTATTGTAGTTGATTTAAATAATCTTTAATTGTGAATGATTTAAATTAAATTTAAAGATATTATATCTAAATATATTAATTTTAGTCCATATAATTATTATTACTAGTCATATAGTTAATGTAAGATCATTTTATATCTGAAAAATGCATTTCATGAAAAATCGTTCTCGAAAAGTTCTACAGGTTTATTTTTGAATAAAATTATATTAATTATGTGAATTCAATTTGGTTAAATGAATTAATTTTCTTAATAATAATTGTAACACCCCAAGATTCCATGGTACAATTTTCTTTGATTAATACAGTAGCTTGTGTTGTACGTAACTTTGAGTTCTAACACACCTCGACCAATCAAAGTAGTTGTTATGAACAGTAATACCCACCTTTTGAAATTATATAAATTCTATCTCTCAAAATGGACTTCATTTTTGTATTTTAAATATAAAAATTAGCCTAGGGTGAAATTTTGGTACTTTTCGGATAACTTTCATATTTTGATGAATAGTGAAAATTACTAAATTTTAATTAAAAACAACTTTTTTAATTGAAATAGTTAATATTGATAAATTATAAATTTGAGTGGTTTTAAAGTATATTTATAATAGATTTTTACTATTTAATTAAATTTTTTTCATTGGACATAATTTCACAATTAAACCAGACATAAACAAGTGCCAATATTTTGATAGTTATTATCTCTTAAAAACACGTTTTTTGTTTTAACAACATAAATTAATTTTTAATTAATTTCTGCCACTTCTGTGTTTCGAATTTGGGAAAATGGATTCCATATTTGGAATCAGGATGTCCAAATTTTTAAAATAGGTAACTTTTATTTTTAGACATTTTGAATAATTACTTCGGTAAATATTTTATTTACCATGGTTAAAGGGTAAATCCGGTAAATAAGGGTTAAAAAATTATATTATAATAATACTAAATTACCCTAAAATGTGTCCTAACCATATTGGTGGATAAATGTCCGACCATGGGCATCTTTGGGTCGATTTTGGGACCCCATAGAGCCACTTGTAGGTGATAGGGACACTTTATTTTAATTAAGTTAAAATAAATACCAAAATGACATAAGCATATATCTTTTAGAAAAACAATTTTTACAAAGGGTTATATATGTTGGATATCCGACTATAAATATTAATTAGAAAGATAAAACGATTTAATACATAATGATATTTTATTTATAATTTTTAGAAGTTAAATAATTTAATTTATGTATGACACAATGATGGTGCAGTAATTACCAAAATCGTGAAAAATTAAAATAATTGATATTGTAAATACCCAAATAAATATAATTTGAGACTTTTTATGAATTAAACTAATTTTATAGGTTAATATTACATGTTTGGAATGATTTAATTAACTTTTTTCGAAGTAATCATTATGTTATGAGTTTTACAAAGAAATCAACAATTGAATAGTGTCAAAAGTGACATAAAAGATTTTTTAAAACAAATATTATAAAATTAATTGATATTAAATTCCTAAAAATATATGGTTCGGCCAAGAGACTTATATCATGATAGTTATATCATTAATGGACCACTTGGGGGTCTCTTGGATGTATATAGTAAGTTTATTAACCATATAACATAAAAATACAAAGAGACATTGTAAAAGATAAACTAATTAACTAAGAGTTAATACTTAAAGATAAGGTTAATATAGTAACCAAAACATGTCTAAATACTATTTTTTGAGTTTTTTTCGACCTATACCCACCTTAACCTTTAAATAATCCAGTTTAGTACAATTAGAAACCGAATATGAATTTATTATAAAATAATATTTATAGCTTTTCCAAAGGTGCCCCTCACCCCTCTTATAAAAGGGAACTCACCCTTATCATTAATTCACACCTTCAAAATCTTTTGGTTTGGCCAAACCCTACCCAAATACTCTCTCAACTTCCCTCACTTCATCATAGAGGCCTTCCTTTATTCAGAAAGCCAACCTAACGAGCCCTTTTGATCAAATCAAAAGGAAAAACCCGGAGAAGAGGTAATGATTTCACCACCCTTTTTCAAGTTCCTTTCTTCTTCCACTTCTTCTTTTTTGTTATTAACATTATAAAATAATATCTCCAGTATATTATATATACTTTTATGTTATTATAAACATGTTAAAACCATATTTCAGTATTCTATCCATCCTTTGAATGACATGTCACCATACGTGCGTACGTACGGCTTACTATCTCCACGTCATGGTGTAATTGTTATTCAAAACATTATTATTTGGATGGGTATAATAATGATGTTTAATTCATGTAAATAATAAATATAACATGATAATGATTCTGTATATCTGATATACCATCCAATTAAATATTATTTTAATATCAAAAGAATGATATTGTCGCTCGGGCGTACGTACGGACTACCGTCTCCACGAATGCGATGAGATTCATTCTCCATCTTATCCATTCAATTATAATTCTCATTTGATGATTAATAATAGTATCTAAGGAATTGATATCATTCTGGATATGATTAAGATACAACCTATCCATGAAAAACATGGCTTACGTAACAAAACATATAAAAGAAAACGAGTAAGTTAACACCCGAAACAACAATAATACTAACATATTATTAACAAATCAATGTTAAAAGATCATATATGATATCATATTAATGCATATTATTTTTTTATAATTCAATAACAATTATTTCACCATTATACAGGAGGTTAAACTACCCTCTACCAAGGAAAATGTACAATGTAAGGGGTTTCTTATCTCACTTTTAATTCCGTGAGATTTCCATTGTTCACCACTTATTTATTGCATGTGGTGTGTGTACTGCCCATGATTATATTCATTGTGTAATATACTTTAATTTGTGGATATCTACATCATCATTGTATGATCATTCTTTCATGGGTGTATGTTTCATATTTTACCAAATCGATAAGGGAAGTTGATATTTCAATTTCCACTCATTTGGCTTTACGCATACTTCATTGATTATTTTACTCCAAGATTATGTGTGTAATCACTATTCATTAAATTATGTCATAATTTCCACTCCCCTTTCTGGGAATATAACTTTTATACACATAATCACTCCATTGATAAATTCTCAAGTCATCGGTATGAACTTGATAAGAGTAATTTTAACTCAATCTCCATTTGTTGAGTTAAATATCCAATTCATTGGTGTTGTTTTTAAAAGAATATGTGTGAATGTCATCTGATTGATTTACACTAAATATTCAATCATATTTAGTGTATTTATATTTGTCACACATAATTATGTCGTTGATTTATCCTTAACCTAATGATATGGTCTTTATAAGAGAATTCATCTCAATTTACATTCCATTGAGACTTTTTTGTTGTTATACACTAAATCACTTTTATATGGTGTATATAATGTACTTTGACATAGTATATCATGAATCCCTTTATTCGCATGATATTTTAACGTTTTGATTATCTCAATTATTTGCATTCAAGTATCTCTATTTTGGTTAGAAACTCTAACTAAAATACATTTTTAAGTGTTTTAAAGATTAATTATTCTAAATATTTCTCATTAATGTCCATGTTTTAAAAATGGTTTTAATGATTTATTTATATGGACATTAAAGTTTTAAAATCAAAATTCCTTTTAAAAGTTTCAAAGTGGTATGGGACACTTTGATTCTAAAATCTATTTTAAATGGATTCTTGACAAATAGTGTGACTTTTAAATGATTTCAAGAAAAGGGGGATATTTCACTCTAATTTTTTTGATGATTATTTTCATCTATGTCAATATCCTTCATCATTCTCGATTAAGGTTAATATGATACAATACAATCTTCCATATTATATCAAATGAGTTATGTTTGACTGTGGATGTGCTATTTCTATACCATTCATGGTTTCTGGGTAATGTATTGACATTTCGTATGATAGTTTTAATATGAATGTTTATGTTATGTTTAAAACTTTTCATATGAGGAATGCATTGCACTTAGTAAGTGACTGGTGGAGCCTGCTATAGCTCCTCGATGCATCGGTAGGTCTCATGAGACAAACTAGTGTCTTGGCACAAGGCCTTGACAAAATCTTATTTGTAGTCTTGGCATGAGGTCTTGGCTATGTGGTTATGATAGTCTGGCATTATGCATTCCATCATTATGAAAGTGGTTATTGATATTGCATGTTATTGTTCAACTAGTAGACTATCCATGTGAATAAGTAAATGGAATTATTTCATTTTATCTTTTCCATATTATGCTGATGTTAAAGTTTAAAAGGATTTTGTTTAAGTTATAAATTACTTTAAGTGTTTATGCTTATTTATGAAAGCTTCTGCTATATTGTTATCCTTACTGAGCATCTGAGCTCACCCCTTTCAATGTTTTATTTTTCCCAGGATGAGAAGAAGTAATTTATGAATGACCTGTAGGGATAGTATGAGGGGATAAGAGTGTGGACTATGGAGACTATATTGTTGTAGTTCTCATTTTATGATGTAATGTCACTTTTATGAATGTATCTAGTGTTTCCAAGGTTACTAAACTAATCAGTCTTTCGAGACTTGATCTTTTGTGATCATGCCAATTTTATGTAATAATGCACCGACTCTGGGTAACTGGGGTCGGGGAATTATTGTTGGTATCAGAGGAAGTTTAGTACAAACCTTGGAAGCTAGATTTAGAAAAACTCTGATTAGATCACATATCCCTAAGATAGAATTTGAGGATTAGTAAAGAAGAACATACTCAAATTTTTCTATTGTAGATATTTTGTGAGTTTTTTGAGCAATACATCCCTGTCTGGATACGAGCAGGCAGAGGTGGCTCTGGCACAGATGTACCTAGGGGTAAAACCCGAAAACACCACTTTGAGCTAGACTCGAATGGGAACTAGTGTACGAAAACGGGGCTTGCTGCACTCTTGGTTACGACACTCCCGGGGGATATTCCTTGGTTAATTCACAAGATTAGTATGAACCATTATTAAGGGAATAAAAAAAATGCCCCTAATAATATATGTCGGCAAATAGATAGTGGATAACCTAGATTTTAACATAGGGTACCCCAAGCTAGGATATATTATTCAATTACAAGATTATCCTATTATGTCTATTTTTTTTCATTCTTATTAGATAAGTATTCAAAAACCCTAATTGTATTTTCTTTTTGTTAGTTGAAACATGGAGGGAGCAAGATCACGAACAAATATTCTCTCTCTTCCTGAATAACTACTTACAATTATTATCTAGAAGTCATGCATAGATTATGTTTAAACTTTTTCAAATGTCCAAGTTACATGCAAAAAACTTTATGAGACATCCAATACCTCTAGCATTGCACGATTCTTTCAAGGATCAAGTACCGACTATGGGATAATATTGTGCTCTCAACTTTCTTACCAAGCTAAGTGTGGGAAGTACCATCAGGGTCTTTTAAAATTCTTCACTTTATCTCAAAATTATGATGCACTAAATGATTTTCTAGATGCTGCAGAAGAGGGAGACCTTCCAGCAGCCTATATGTATCAAATTATATATTTTTGTCTTTTGGGACATACAGAAACTGATTTACCAAAGCCTTATTTTAAAATATTTGAAGATGAATCAGTAAGAATTTTTCTAAATAAACATGTTAAAGACGATGTATCAAAATTATATATAAGAAATACATATTTTTTTTATGATGCATCGATGCTTCCATTGATATAATCCAAGATGGATGAGGAGTTTTTGGGTAAAGGAAGTAAATGATTTTGAAAACTTCATGAGGTACCATTGTGACACATGAACACATTCTACCAAAAGGCAATTCTGCCTAGTCTTTCTAGAGTTCATGTTGTGTTCTACATATCTTTAGTCACCAAATACATGCCTGACCCAATGCATGTACTCACCTATGAAGAATTAGAACTGGAACCCGATCTATCTTATTGTGGAGAGCCTATCAGAAATCTTCATACCAAAGATCAAGTGTTGAGAAACCGGATGAATCTCTAGGTAAAAGATCTATGGAGAAATCATATGATGGAAGAGGTAATGTGGGAACCCAAGGAACATATGATGAAGAACCTATGTGGAAATAAATGTATGGTGAAATGTTTAAAAGTGTTAGTGCTCTTTATTGATGGGATTAATTTGGAATAATTTTCTCTTATATGTGTAAACCTGCAATTTATCATGTGAAAATGATATTTGAGGAAGAATTATCTTTTCTATTGCAGATATAGTTATAAATAACCATTTGGTCTTATATGATCATTGGGTTTGAGGCAATTACATGTTATTATAATTTGGGATGAAAATGCAAGGTATGAGATAAGATTTGTGGTGAAATTATTTTATGGTTATTTTGAGGAATTTATCTCATTTTGGTAATGTTATAAAATATAGTTTTTGAAAAACGACAACACGCAGACCGTGTGACAACCCGTCGCGTCGGACAAAGCTGTGGGAATCGAACCCACAACCAAAGTATGATTGGGATTTATCACCTACCACTGGACTACGTGAAGTCCCTGGTTAGTGTGACTATTATTTTTAGTTAAATGATTTTATTGATCAATAATAATTTGATTTGGGATCTTATTTATTATCAAGTGAATATCCTTAGTATACAGAAATGATTTGGTGATTAAGTGATAAATTTTATTTTGAAAGATGTTCGCTTTGTTGGGGACACTATATGCCCAAGGAAAATAGAATACTATGGGATTTAATTTGAGGAGTAATGGGGGATTTTTATCTATGTTTTTATTGTGGATTTATAGTGATTTGGGTTATTTATGGAAATTATTAACCTATAATAGAGAATATGTGATTAGGTTAATTACTTTTAAGTATGTGACATTAAGAGTAATTGATGTCATTTGGAGATACCATTTAACATGGAAGACTACATAACCAAATTCTTCTAAGATTTGAGTTTCAATATTATTTTGGATTTTATAAAAGGATTTTAAGGACAATTTTTTATTTAATGCTATTTATTTAACTTCGGGGTATTGTTGGTTTAATTTTACAAATTAAGATTAGTGTTTCTTTCTCTAATGGAATATCCTTTTGGGGGATCATCAGACTTATAGTAACCATTTTGGTTTTGATTAATCTCTAAAGACAAGGTAAATATATAGTTTATCCTTCGTGGATCCTGTGATTCTATAAGAAGTTTATTCTATCTCTTCCAGTGTGACTAAGTCTTCTTTAATACTCATCGTTTAAAAATGAGTTAGTAGTAGGAATTTATTAAAGAATGAAACTTTACAAAAAAATTATATCTCTTTATGTTCTTTGCCAATCTCAGAAATTAATTCTTCATCTTTATGTAATGTATCTTAAAAAAAATTATAAAATGTTGTCCATTTACTTTTCCTAGTGGAAAACTAATGACCGTTTGTCCCATCACAAGTTTGTGGTTTTCTTATTGTTAACTTTATCATGATCATGTTTTATATCCCTCTCCATCATAACTAGAATCTTATTTTATCATCTATATCCATGTTTTTCTACATGGAATCCTAGTATAAGTTATCTCGGGTGACCTTTGTACTTATCTTTCTTTCTTTTAAAGTGATAGTTTTATTGAATTTTTTTTTCCGATGTGGGACTTTCCATTATATTCCAATGACAAATTTTAAAAATTGAGAGGACACAATTTATTTAAGGAGGGGAGAATGTAACACCCCAAGCTTCCACGGTACACTTCTCTTTGACTAATACAGTAGCGTGTGTTGTACGCAACTTTGAGTTCTAACACACCTCGATTAATCAAAGTAGTCGTTATGAATAGTAATACCAACTTTTTAAAATTATATAAATTCTATCTCTAAAAATTGACTTCATTTTTGTATTTATAATATCGAAATTATCCTAGGGTGAAATTTTGGTACTTTTCGGATAACTTTCATATTTTGATGAATAGTGAAAATTACTAAATTTTAATTAAAAACAACTTTTTTAATTGAAATAATTAATATTGATAAATTATTATTTTTAGTGGTTTTAAAGTATATTTGGAATATATTTTTACCATTTAATTCAATATTTGTCATTGGACATAATTTCACAATTAAACCAGACATAAACAAGTGTTAATCTTTTGATAGTTATTATCTCTTAAAAACACGCTTTTTGTTTTAACAATGGGAATTAATTTTAAACTAATTTCTTCCACTTCTGTGTTTTGAATTTGGAAAAATGGATTCCATATTTTGAATCAGTATGTCCAAATTGTGTAAATAGGTAACTTTTATTTTTAGACATTTTGAATAATTACTTCGGTAAATTTTTTATTCACCATGGTTAAAGGGTAAATCCGGTAAATAAGGGTTATAAAATAATATTATAATAATACTAAATTATCCTAAAACGTGTCCTAACCTTATTGGTGGATACATGTACGATCATGGCCATCTTTGGGGCGATTTTGGGACCCCATGGAGCCACTTGTAGGTGATAGGGACACTTTATTTTAATTAAGTTAAAATAAATACCAAAATGACATAAGCATATATCTTTTAGAAAAACAATTTTTAAAAAGGGTTATATATGTTTTATTTTAGACTACAAATATTAATTTGAAATAAAAAAATATTTACTACATAATTATATTTTATTTATAATTTTTAGACATTAAATAGTTTAATTTATTTATGACACAATGATGATGCAGTAATTACAATAATAGTGAATAATTAAAATTAATGATATTGTAAATACCCAAATAAATATAATTTGAGACTCTTTATGAATTAAACTAATTTTATAGGTTAATATGACATGTTATTAATGATTCAATTAACTTTTTTTGAAGTAATCATTCTGTTTTGATTTTTACAAAAAATCAACTATTGAATAGTGTCAAAATTGACATAAAAGAGTTTTTAAAACAAATATTTTATTATTAATTGATATTAAATTCCTAAAAATCTAATGTTAGGAAAAGAGACTTATATCATGATAGGTGTATCATTAATGGACCACTTGGGGGTCTTTTAGACGTATATAGTAATTTTATTAACCATATAATATAAAAATACAAAGAGACATTGTAAAAGTGAAACTAATTAACTAAGAGTTAATACTTAAAGATAAGTTTAATATAGTAACCCAAAAATGTCTAAATCCTATTGGTTGAGTGGTTTTAGACCTATACCCACCTTAACCTTTAAATAATCTACTTTGGAGACATTATAAACCGAATATGAATTTATTATAAAATAATATTTCTAGCTTTTCCAAAGGTGCCCCTCACCCCTCTTATAAAAGGGCACTCCCCATTCTCATTAATTCACACCTTCAAAACCTTTTAGTTCATCCAAACCCTTCCCAAATACTCTCTTAAAATCCCTAACTTCATCTTAGAGGCCTTCCTTTAGTCATAAATCCAACCTATGGAGCCTTTTTGATCAAATCCAAAGGAAGAACCCGAAGAAGAGGTAATGATTTCACCACCCTTTTTCAAGTTCCTTTCATCTTCCACTTCTTCTTTATTTGTTATTAACATTATAAAATAATATCTCCAGTATATTATATATACTTTGATGTTATTATAAACATGGTAAAAACATATTTCAGTATTCTATCAATCCTTTGAATGAGACGTCACCATACGTGCGTACGTACGACTTACCGTCTCCACGTCATGATGTAATTGTTATTCAAAACATTATTATTTGTATGGGTATAATAATGATGTGTAATTCATGTAAATAATAAATATAAAATGATAATTATTCTGTATATATGATATACCATCCAATTAAATATTATTTTAATATCAAAATAATGATATTGTCGCTCGTGCGTACGTACGGACTACCGTCTCCACGAATGCGATGAGATTCATTCTCCATCGTATCCATTCATGTAGAATTCTCATTTGATGATTAATAAGAGAATATAAGGAATTTATATCATTCTGGATATGATTAATATACAACCTATCTATGACAAACAAGGCTTACATAACAAAACATATAAAAGAAAACGAGTAAGTTAACACCCGAAACAACGATAATACTACGATATTATTAACAAATAAATGTTAAAAGATCATATATGATATCATATTAATGAATATGATTCTTGTATAATTAAATAAAAATTATTTCACTATTATACAGGAGGTCAACCTACCCTCGTCCAAGGAAAATGTACAAAGTAAGGGGTTTCTTATCTCACTTTTAATTCCGTGAGATTTCCATTGTTCACCACTTATTTATTGAATGTGGTGTGTGTACTGCCCATTATTGTATTCATTATGTAATATAAATTAATTTGTGGATATCTACATCATCATTGTATGATCATTCTTTCATGGGTGTATGTTTCGTATGTTACCAAATCGATAAGGGAATTTGATATTTCAATTTCCACTCATTCGGCTTTACGCATACTTCATTGATTATTTTACTACAAGATTATGTGTGGAATCACTATTAATTTTATTATGTCATAATTTCCACTCCCCTTTCTGTTGATATAACTTTTATACACATAATCACTCCATTGATAAATTCTACAGTCATCGGTATGAACTTGATAAGAGTAATTTTAACTCAATCACCATTTGTTGAGTTAAATATCCAATTCATTGGTGTTGTTTTTACAAGAATATGTGTGAATGTCATGTGATTGATTTACACTAAATATGCAATCATATTGAGTGTATTTATATTTTTCACACATAATTATGTTTTTGATTTATCCTTAACCTAAAGATATGGTCTTTATAAGAGAATTCATCTCAATTTACATTCCATTGAGACTTATTTGTTGTTATACACAAAATCACTTTTATATGGTATATATAATATACTTTGACATAGTATATCATGAATCCCCTTATTCTCATGATATTTTAAAGTTTTTATTACCTCAATTATTTGTATTCAAGTGTATCTTTTTTGGTTAGAAACTCTAACTAAAATACATTTTTAAGTGTTTTAAATATTGAATATTCTAAATCTTTCTCACTAATGTCCATGTTTTAAAAATGGTTTTAATGATTTATTTATATGGACATTAAAGTTTTAAAATCAAAATTCCTTTTAAAAGTTTCAAAGTGGTATGGGACACTTTTATTCTAAAATCTATTTTAAATGGATTCTTTACAAATAATGTGACTTTTAAATGATTTTAAGAAAAAGGGGGATATTTCACTCTAATTGTTTTGAGGATTATTTTCATATATGTCAATATCCTTCATCATTATAGATTACGGTTAATATGATACAATACAATCTTCTATATTATATCGAATGAGTTATGTTTGACTGTGGATGTGCTATTTTTATACCATTCATGGTTTGTGGGTAAAGTATTGACATTTCGTATGATAGTTTTAATACTAATGTTTATGTTATGTTTAAAACTTTTCATATGAGGAATGCATTGGACTTAGTAAGTGACAGGTGGAGCCCGCTATAGATCCTCGATGCATCTGTAGGTATCATGAGACAAACTAGTGTCTTGGTACATGGCCTTGACAAAATATTATTTGTAGTCTTGGCACGAGGCCTTGGCTATGTGGTTATGGTAGTCTGGCATTATGCGTTCCATCATTATGAAAGTGGTTATTGATATTGCATGTGATTGTTTGACTAGTAGAATATCCATGTGAATAATTAAATGACATTATTTCATTTTATCTTTGCCATATTATGCTGAAGTTCATGTTTAAAAGGCATTTGTTTTAGTTATAAATTGCTTTAAGTTTTTGTGCTTATTTGTGAAAGATTCTGCTATATTTTTATCCTTACTGAGAATCTGAGCTCACCCCTTTAAATGGTTTATTTTTCCCAGGATGTGAAGAAGTTATTTATGAATGACCTGTAAGGATAGTATGAGGGGATAAGAGTGTGGACTATGGAGACTATACTGTTTTAGTTTTCATTTTATGATGTAATGTAACTTTTATAAATGTATCTAGTGTATCCAAGGCTACTAAACTAATCGGTCTTCGAAGACTTGATCTTTTTTGATCATGCCAATGTTATGTAATAATGCACCGACTCTAGGTAACTGGGTCGGGGAATTAGAAGAATAATTAATATTTTTTAATAAGTAAAACTTAGTTTTGTTTATAATTAATAGTTAAAACTATAAAAATTAATTACCACTGTTAAGGTACAAATGAGTTTACCAAGAATTAATATAAAATGATAAGGTTCAAAATGACGTAATAAATTTTTTAAATACAATTGTTTGGTTTTATTTTTAAATTATAATTTTCATATTTAAATTTGATCCATATTTCAAATAAGGTGACAAGAAATTATTGAAAGACATTGAAAATTTTCAAGTGAGCCACTAACCTCAATTATAAAAGAGAACCTCCTCCCCTCAGTTATTCACACCTATAAATCCATTTAGCTAAAAAAAACCCTACCAAAATATCTCCACAAAATCCTTATCCACATTATAGAGGTTATGGTATTATAAAAAGGCCATATCTATTTTACTTAATAAGAAATCCGAAGGAGGTTCTTCTTAGCCAAGATAATTGTCTTTACTAAACTCTTTCCCTATTCACTTCTTATTTTAACAACTTAAATTATGTCTTTAAAAATAAAATATAATAACACAAAAATATAAAATATAATTATATTTTTATATATATTACATAACATTTATCCATATACATCTCCATAAAATGGGAAACAAAACCATTGCTCAAATGTACAGGGGAATACCTTCTCACGAACCAATGT
The DNA here is from genome assembly GCA_963277665.1 of Viscum album. Classification (NCBI taxonomy): domain Eukaryota; kingdom Viridiplantae; phylum Streptophyta; class Magnoliopsida; order Santalales; family Viscaceae; genus Viscum; species Viscum album. The sequence continues at coordinate 195,273,114 of OY728126.1, forward strand.
AAATTGTTTCCATCACCAACTCATATGAAAAGTCATAATAATGGAAACAATTAATGTACTTGATAAATATGAAATGATATTGATTCTATTAAATTAATATTTCATCCACTTACTAACCCTTTCACCCATTATGGAAATAATATTTGTAGCTCATGCGTACATACACCCTTCCGTCTCCCCAAAGCTATACGATTCATTTTCCATGTACAACATTCAAGAATGATTATAAAAATATGTATAATGAGAGAATATGCTATATTAAAATTAATGTAACTATATATATGATTAAACTATACCATACTCACAAGAACTAGAAACTACATGACAAAATGTACATGAGAAAATGAAGTTGTTGACACCCAGAACAATGGTAATAATGACATATTTTTAATGACCAGGTGATAAGATTCTTGAAGAGGATCATATATGGTATTATAAACAAAAATATGGTTATATAATAAAGTAATAACATATTTAAAACTATTATACAGAATTTTAAAATACTCTGAACTAATGGGAAGTGTGAGGTAAAGGAATTCTATCTCAATTTACACTCAATTGGGTCATATTTGTTATTATGATCCTATTCACTTTTATTTGGTGTATATAATGAAAAATTGATATATTTAACCTAAATACCAATTTATTCATGATGATTAGTGTTTCAATTAATTTTTATTCTTTCAATGTGTTGTAATTCAAAATTTATCAAAGTGGTAAGAATTTATTTTACAATATCACTTTCTTTTAGGAATGCTTATATTTTTATTAAAGGAATCTCATCATTTATCCTTAATTAGATCCAATAATTTTAGTAGAGTATATATATTAATGGTTTTTTTATATTTTATTCCTTATTTTACTCACTCTATCACTTAAATCATGTAATTAAATGTTTAGAATAAAAATTTATTTTATTTCTCATTTAATCGAGCATATTTTTCTTCTATAATAATATTTTTCAAAAAAATATATATAAAAGTTTTTGTATTTTTAAAATTAATTATTAAGAACATTTTAATTTGTCTTATAAAATTTTAAAAGGTATGAAACAAGTATTTCTATTTTTTATGGAAGGGTTATTTTTGACTTTCTTTACAAATGTCAAAATAAATAATGTTTTAATGTATACAGAGTTAACAAACTTTCTCACCACCATAATTGTTTTAAGATATTTAATTTGTCTTAATTTTTTTAAATTGTTTTAAAAAGAAAAATATTAAAGGAAACCTTGTTTTAATTTTTTTCTCCCATTTTCTTTATTTCTCAAAATGACAAGATTTTATTTCAAAACTTATATTTTTAACGAATATATGATCAACTCTTATATCTTATTAATTTTGTTGTATTTATATTTCCCTTGAAATATTCACTTTATTATGATAATTGAAAAATAATTTTCTCTTAAATTTCCATATTATTTATCATGGATATATTTATTTTTTAAACCATTTATCATTTCAACAGATTGTGTTTTACTTTGAATGTTGCTTTATTGACTGGGGAAAAATTGACATTCTGTATTATTTTCTCAATATAAATATATATTGATAAGTTATACTAATTATAAATTTAAATTAGTATTAAATACAAGATAAATTCATTGGACATGTAGTGGAGAGTGGGGCCCGGTTATAGATATCCCCTCAATAAATCGACTGATCTCATGAGGTAAATCAGTTAGCCGAATTAAATTGGTTTTTAGTGTATACCTAGTGATCTATTAAACTATATTGGTGAAAGGTCTTGATGGTAAAGATATCATCATTCTTGAGAAAATGATTCATAATATTAAGCTCTAAATTGATAATTCAGTTATTATTATCGATGAGATTATTACATTGATATTCTCCATGGATGTATTTTGTGCAAAATTTATTGATTTGATGGATTGTTTTTGCAATTATTTATAATTAGATATTTATTATGGATTATTTAACCATGGTAATTTTAACTTAATATAACCATTATTGAAAATTTTATCTAACCCTTTTCTTGTTTCCTTTCCACAACATACAAAGATGTATTCTTTGGATGAGTTTAAAGGATGTCATGTATTTTCTTTTGTTATGTTTTATATTCTATTTTCATATTAAAATGGGTATTAGTTTTGTATCTTATTCACCTAGACTACTAAACTAATCGATCATTCGAGAAATGAACCCTTGTATCTATACCAATGTAACAAAGTGACCACTAGCTCTGGGTTACTGGAGTAATGACTGTTACATTTAGTATGAGGTAAAGTTTGGTAGAGTCCTTGGGAAATAAATTTAGGAAAATATATATTAGGGAACATAACCATATGATAGAATTTTGGGATATTTCAAATTTTGGATAACATCCTGAATTCATGGTAAGTTAGAGATTATGTGGTTTTTCTTAGAAATTCATCACTTTCTAGATACTAGAAGTTGATGTGGTTTTGGAAAACATGCATCTAGAGATAATAATCCTAAAAAGAATTAGTTTGAGTATATCTTAACCATCATTCAATTTCACGGTGAGTGTTAACTTACTATGCACCTAGTTTGACACTCCAAAAGATATGATTTGGTTAATTTACATTTTATTTTTAAACCAATCTAAAGGATTTGAAAATATTTTTAGGATTTAATGATATTTCCAAAGAAACCAAGTTTATGATTTTGATATTAACAGTGCATAAATTATCAATTTATTTCCAGTGTTACACCAGATTTAGAATGATATATTATGATTTAAAATACATAATTTTATGAACTAAATCATTATATTCTATTTTTTAGAAATGGATCATTTTAGAATGAATGGCATCAACAATCGTGGTTAATGTAAAAATTTTGCTTTTGAGCAAATGAATAAAACTATGTGGTGCAGCTTAAAATATCATAGCAATATTAGAGAAGTTAAACCAAAATATCCTTAATAAACTTGCACATATATAGAAACATGATGATCCATAGTATGATACACCAATATTGTATCATTTCATGTGAATGAATCCCTTATCATTTAGTGGAACTACAAACTGAATTGTAAATGGGAGATGGATTAAGTCCATTGAAAATATATTTATGGACATGGGATATGATAAAAAGGAAAGGGTTATACTAGAAGTATATTGTCTCAAGGATTATTCTAATCAATATTGTTCATTAATCCAGAATAATAGGGAGGATGATGAAATAGAACACCTGGAATATAGAGATTTTATAGTAACATTATTTAATAAATATTTCTCTCATGAAAAACGAACTCAAATAAAGGGAAATTTTTTTATCTTAAAGAAAAATGAAGAGGAATGTTTTTATTATTATGAATATACCTTTAAAATACTATCCTTGTATGCTAAAAACCACATAAGCAATAAGAAATGAAATATTATATATTTATTTAAAGGGGTTAATCCCAATATTTGAAGGGAATTAGTTTCTCAATTTTTATAATGATATGATGAAATAGTTTTATGCACCATCAAAATAGAGAAGGAATTTTAAAGATCCTATATTTAAATAGGAATAATAATAATAATAGGTCATCTAAACACCAATAAAAATGGATAATGTTGAATAAAAAGAAGAAAATGATTTTTTTTTATCATATGATAATTGTGGAAAGAAATATTTTAGAAAATCATTGAAGGGTATAAGAGTGTGTCACGAGTGCAATGGCATGGGCCATCTAGCTCATAAATGTAATGGAAATAAAGAGATCATTATTATCAAATTCTTCAACTATAAAAAATTTGTAATTATTCAATCCAATATTCAAAGCATCTAGAGAATCTACCATAAAAGTGGCTAAGGGGAGAAGGACAGTCTTATATGATTAGTACTGATAAGGTTGAAGATCCAAAGATGTGCTGGATGATATATTAATTATAACCTCAAATTTAGCTAATGAATTTTTGGATTTTGGATCATCACACTCTTTTATACATTCCATTATTAAAAATAAAATTTGGTATTTTCTTAAAACCTTAATAATGGATTTTTCAGTCAAAAATACTTGTGGAAATCTCACTATTATAAGGATGTGTTAGGACGTTCCCATCATGACACATAAACATTCAATATTTATTGACTTTATTATTCTACTTATGGATGAATTTTATATAATACTTAGTATAGAATAGATTTCAAAATATGATTCAATTTTTTTACAAAGATAACAAAATTATGGTTCCTGGTGAAGATATAGAATTTCACAACATTAGAGTTATGAATTTATTATCTGAGTCATGTCTAGATCCAACCTCAACAGAACTTCTAAATGAGATTCTTGGGAAATAAGATAAAACACAATCAATATTTGGAAAAATTAATATTAAAATTTAATATGTACCTATTATATAAGAATACATTGATATATTTCTTAAATAATGACATGGACATACAAAAAAGTGTGAATTGTAGTTTTACATTGATTTTATCCCATATGAAAGAAATATATCAAAGTATCCCTACAGAATGGACACTATAGAATTAGTGGAGTTTAATAAAAAAAGAAGAGTATTTGTGTTATAATTCATTTATTTTCTATAGTGTTTCACCTTAAAGAGCCCCTATTATTTTTTTAATAAGAAATATGGATCCATGAGGATGTTCATTGATTATAGGGAAATAAATTCTATTATGATAATGAACAATTATTCTCTACCTTGTATTGCTGACTTATTTAATCAACTTATTAGTGATTGATATTTTCTAAAGATTAAACTTTACTCTGGGTATCATCAATTTTTAGTAAAGAATGAATATATTATGAAGACAACATTTTGAATGAGTTTTGAACATTATGAGTTTACAATAATCCCATTTGATAGACTAATTCACCAGCTATTTTTATGGATATAATGAATATAATATTCAAGTAATATCTTGATAATTTTGTTGTGGTATTCTATTATGATATATTTATGTATTATAAAAGATATTAGGACCCTGATAATCACTTTTGGATCATTATAGAGACACTTATAAGAAATGAGTTATATGGGAAATTTAGGAAGTTTGAATTCTACATTCAGGAAGTTTCTTTTCATAGCCATATTGTATCTATGGAAGGTATCTTAGTAGATCTTGTGAAGAAAAATTTAGTCAAACAATGGATAAAACCATCAAACATAACTGATGTGTGTAGTCTCATAGGTTTTGTAGGTTATTATCAGTGATTCTTTTGAAAATTTTCTTGATTGGGTAAACTGTTAATCAAGATTTCATGTAAATGGGTTATTTTCAAATGGAAAATGGAATGTGAATAATATTATGAATAATTGAGGAGGATATTTTCCAATACTCTGATTGTAACACTACCATCATAAAATTATGGATTTAAAGTATATAGTGGTGCATCTAAAAAGGGTCTCAGTTGTGTCCTTATATATAATGATAAAGTTATTTACTATACATCAAAGAAGTTAAAGACTTATGAACAGAACTATTTAACTCATGATCTTGAGTTATAATCTGTAATTCGTGGTTTGAAAATAAGAATACATTATCTCTATAGTCAAATATATGAGATATTTAAAGTCTATAAGATCCTACGATACATATTTTCATATAAAGAGCTCAATATGATTCAAATGAAGTGGTTGTAGTTACTCAATGATTATTCTTTCTCATTACACTACCGCCTAGGGAAGGAAAATAAGGGAGTAGGTGAATTGAGAAGGAAATATCATTGAGTTCTATCTAAAATAAGGATTGATAGGGATCCTATGTTCATGGATCTTGTAAAGTTAGATATGGGAATTATTAAGGAATGGGAGACATCACTCCATTTTCAAATGACTAGCAATCCATCTGTATTAGAAATGTTAAAATGTTCCCAATACAATGATGAGACTTTTTAGAAGAAGATTAGTGTCATGAATGATGGGAAATTGGAAGACTTCATTTATGAAGAAGGATCTCTAAAATTTGGAAAAGAGACTATGAATTTATCTACATTTGAGCTAAAATGGCATTATTGGATGATTCTCATAGCTCAATTTTCTATATAAATCATAGTAGCACCAATATGTATAGGTATTTGGGGGAAAATTTTTGGTGGGATAACATTAAGTGGTAAATTTATAATTATGTATCAAGATGTATAGTTTTTCAAATTTTGAATGCTAAGAGACATCATCATAGAAGATTCTTGTAGCCTATAACTATTACTATTTGGAAATTGGATGAAATTACTATTGAAATTATCACTAGACTACTAAAGTGTCCTTAAATGAATGATGAAATATGGGTTATTATTGACCACCTAACCAAATCTACACATTTCCATGATATAAGGTAATATTTTACTCCTGAATTCCAAGAATGACTCTATATTAATGAATTTGTAAGAAATCATGGACCACACTTGTCAATTGTGTTAGATTAGAATCCTTTATTTACATAAAAATACTTAAAGAGTATTCATAGGGTCTTTGATACCAAGATTCATTTATGCCCTACCTACCATCCTCAAACTAATAGAAAATATAAAAGGACTATTTAAAAATTATAAGATATGGTGATATCATGTTCACTTGAATTTGATGGTATGTGGCATCAGCATTTACCTTTAGTAGAGTTTTACTATAATCATAGTTTCCACTCTAGTATTAAAATGGTGCCATATAAAGCATTATATATAAATATTTATCTTGCTCCAACTTATTGGAATGTAGTTGGTGATAGGAAACTTCTTTCTCCAAAAATTACTGATAGGAAAATGAAAAAGGAAAAGATTATTACTACTCATATTTAAATACGTCAGAGCATGGCAAGAAGTTATGCCGATAACAAGGGGAATGATTTATAAATTCATGAAAACGATCACATTTTAATGAAATTATATACATGGAAGGGTGTTATATGGTATGGGGATAAAGGGAAACTGAGGCCCACGTATATTTGGCCTTTTTAAATTCTAGATATAATTGGTGTTTTGTCTTATGAATTAGAAATTACACCATGGATATCTAAGGTATAATATATGTTCCATATATCATTATTAAAGAAGTACATTCTAGACCCAATTCATGTATTAACCTCTAAAGAAATAGAATTTGAACATTATATATCTTACTATAAAGATACCATCCAGATTATTAAGAATAGAGAGAATGTATTTATGAATCAAATGACTTGACTGGTAAAAGTACTTCATAGATATCATAAAATGGAGGAAGAAACATGGGAACTTGTGGATGTTAATATAATTACCCAACCCTAAAAATTATATAATCTTGTCTTTTTTTCAAGAATTAACTTTTTTTCACTTCGAGGATCCTTTCTGGTTTAGAGTTTTAGATAATTGGGCCATTTCTCATACATTAGAATACCATATAATACAAATTTTACACTTCCTATTAGTTTCTATTTTTACCATGGTATAAAAAAATTTAAAATAAAGATTTATTTATTTCATTTAAAATACTCGCGACATTCAACTTGACTTCTTCCATTATCTTACCCATCAATAAATAAGATAAAAAACATTTAAAAATTTGGGATCAACAAAAAATATTAGTAAGGTATACATGGACAAGGAAAATCATTATTCATGTGAAAACATGAAAACTCATAAAAATTTTACCTTGATCTTAAAAGTTTCTGAACATTTGAAATAAAAAATTTTCATATAATAAATAAACAAACAATTTTTCTCAAATAAAATAATTAAAACCCATATGATGCAATTAAAACCCCTTTCTATTGACATAAATAATAATATACATAAAACAATTTCAAAATAATTTTAATTGGAATAACCATATGGAAAATTCTGTCATTATTATTACCTAATGAATTAGAGAACTATCTAGGAGCACCCATCATTTAAGCTATTGTGGGATTACCCCATGCTATCTAGGACACCCCAAGTTATAATGTAATGGTATTACCCAATGATATCTGGTCCACCCCATTTTAAGCGGCACAAGCTTACCCAGTGCTAGATGGGACATACCATGTTTAGCTAAATGGGATTATCCGACATTATTTGGGTGCACCCATTTCTCATGTATAATGATCAAGTAGTATATAATGAATTTTTTTTTTAATTTTTCAAAATTTTCATCATAAATTATTTTAAAGACTCTTTTTAAATCATAATAAAATATATTTTCGATATCAAAATACCTTTTTCTTTTAAAAATAATTTTTCAATTCCATAATAACCATTTCTTTTGAAAAACCTTTTTCAGTACAAAATTACCCAAAAAAAGAAATGGGTTTTCTTTGAAGAATACATGAATTCTTTAAAAGGAATATAAAAATCAATTAAAATTCATGATGGTTTAAAATTCATTGGTGATAGTACGTTAAGAATAAATCATTCCTTTTTTATTATTTTTCAATACATTCCATGCAAGAAGCGCAAAAAGATTCATTTTGAAACCATTTAAATAAATTAAAAGGACACATAACATATAATTTATAAATCTTTCATGTCCATAAAAATTACTAATAAAATTATTTAGAAAACATGGATGTGGAAAATAATGAGTGTTTGAGGGAAAAAAATTAAAGATGAATTTTAAAGGAAACGTCCCTTATCACTTAGGAAACAATTTAATCCTAACCCCATGAAATATTAACATTATAAACACACTAAATATCATGATAATATAAAAATTCATGATATAAAATGTAAAAGGGTCTGTATAAACACCTTCTAAAATAATAATGGTGAATATCATCACGAAATTCCTCAATGCATGGAAATTGAGATGATGTACCTTACGTTGAGTTTGACTTGTTTTATGTGTCTTAATATTCCTAAATAATAAACTCATGTTAATTATTTACATGCTTTAAAACCTTTTTAAAATTTCCTTTTACTTTTATTTCACTTATTAACAAGTTATATATATAATTACTTAATCTATTAAGCTTAAGTTAGATTTTTTATCGTATTAATTTTATATGTCAGAAACGACATTGGTAGGCTGAATATGGTTAAAAGTGGTAATTATTTAATCATATATAGAATAATAATCATGAAATAACTATCATGTTTATAGATAAACTATACTCTTAAATAATTCATGTATTGTTTTTTTAAAAATGAACCAACGTTACAATCATATAGATGGTAGACCATATGTATGCATGAGTGTCTTTCCCATTTTTAAATGATCATTATGGAAAAAAGTAACAAAAAATAATCTTCCTATAATGATAATTAAATCATAAATAACATTATATTTAATCATTTATACTTATATTTATTATTATTGTGATGTAAAAGGAATCAAATTGATTCGAGGAGGTGGTAGTCCACACAACCATGAATGACGTTATCATTTTTTTCAATGAGTGAAAAGGTAATAGGAAAATTATATATTATATTTATAGAAAGAAAATTATGTCATGAAAGTAATAAATATTTCATTTATATCATATATATTCATTATATTTACCCTTATTAACATCCATGTAATAAGTTAGTGAAAAAAACTTCAAATCACTTCACGTGGAGGTAGTCCGCTGTACACACAAGCGATGTTATCATATCCCATATGATATAAAATGTAAAAGGGTTTATCTGATATAATGAATAATGAGGTATAATTATGTTATAAATATAATAAATATATTATATAAATAATATGTCCAACATATTTTTCAACCATGAGAGGTTGAAATGGTAAACCAAACGACATTGTTTTGTAAGGTGGTAGTCCTCCGTACACACAAATAATGATTTCGTAACCCATTAAAAGGACGTGTGAGTGGGTGCAGGTAAAAAACATAATATAACAATATATAAATATTTTTATTATTATGATTTTATTTTATAAGATTGGTATAATAATAATTTAAGGGGATAGATAAATAAATAAAACAAAAATGCATGTTGATTAATGTTACCTCTTTTCCGTGTTTTTCCTTTCGATTTTCACCGAAGGAAATACTTGGTTGGGTTTATGAAAAAATTAATTCTTATAGGATTATAGTAGTGATTTTTAGAAGTTATTTGGGTAGGTATTGGCCAATAGAAATGTCTCTAGATGTGTAAATAGATTAGAAGAAGGGGAGTCCTTTTCTATGGGAGGTGAGTGGAAAAATTGTATATTTTTGAAATATGGAATTCCACCCACTTTTTTTCCATTTTATGTGGCTCAAGTAAAAAAAAAACTTAATAATATAAGAAATAAGGTCTAAATATATCCATGAAATGGTTTCTTTACATTTTTATGTTCCATTTTTTCCTTAACTTTAATGTTTAGTCACATCGTAATTCTCATTTTAACCTTAATCGTAGTGATTAATTTTAATTATCTTTACTAATCACTTTGGTTTAACATTAATTTGAAGTATTTTTAAATTATAAACTATTATTATTACAAATATAGAACCCATTTTTTAATATTAAATTCATATAAATGGAAGATTTCTATTTAATATTAATCCAATATTTACAATGAGACAATGAGTTTTTAAGAAGAGTGTTTTTAGAGAAAAATGATACTATATTAAATATAAAACTAATAATAATAATATTATGAAAATAAAATAATATTTAATGATATATAGTATATAAATTTAATTTATTACACCCACAATAGATATTATTTTAATTAATTAAATAGGTGAAGCATTATGCATTTTAAAATAGTTTTTTAGGAAAACCAATCTTTAAACTCAATAAAAAATTATATAAAAAACAATGTAAAGTTGATTAAAAATTAATTAATTAGATTAAATATGACTAAATAATAACTTGGTTACATGTAAAAATATTAAAAAAATATTTAAATATTTAAATAAATTAATTTAATAAAATAAATTATTTTTTATACAAAAATTAGAATTTTTCACCTTTCGCAAAAAAATCAAAATTTTCTAAAAAATACCAAACTTTTACCCAAATTATATTATTATATTCAGATTTAAAAAATTATATTTATTTTATTAAATTAAAATTATAAAATTTATAAATTAATCTTTTAAAAACAACCTTATAAGAAAAGTGTTTAATTAAACTATTTCGTTTCTGATTAAAAAGTAATTAATATTTTTATAACTAATATAACTATATAATTAATATTAATAAATATGAAAAATGATTTAATATATCATTACATGGGTCAATAAATCCAACAATATTTTATAAATTTTTTCCTTACGAATTTATTCACTTATTAGACAAGTGGGGATATCTATCCCTCTAGCATTTTTAGATTCTCATGTTTCCTCTTCAACAATATAGTTTTTCCATAAAATCGTAATGCAGTGAATCAAATTATTACCAAAAAATTGATTTATGTAGTAAATAAGCTGAAAAATATATTCCTCATAATAAATATTACCTTCCAACTAAACTAATTTAAGTTTTAAAACATGGTCTGAATCCATCAAATATTTCCTTAACATTAAAACAAGGAATACATTGGGAACCTTAGATAAAATTAGAGGTAAGGAAACTCAGCCGAAAAATGATCCAACTTTGTCTAGGATTTCATATGGTTCAATGAACCCCAGGCTTATCTTCCTCTCCTTACCATAATGCATCAAAAATATCTACAGAGAATCTTTGAGAAAGGCATGATCACTTATCTCAAAATAAATATATTTCCTCTGGTTATATATATAGATGTTCTATAATGACCCAAAAATTTTATCAATGGAAATTCTATTGATATAATCATGTAATATATTATAAATCACATAAAATCACTCTTATAACACAATAAAAACTTTATAAATGAAGAATTAATTAAATAAGATGTATTTCCATAAATTAAGGAACCTATCCTGACGGAATAGTATCCAGAACCTTAGAATAGTTAGATGACCATTAAGGAATAGTAATATGACCAGTATAATAGTAACCTCCGTAATAATGTATAAAAAACTTATACACCTTAAAAATGATAATATGATATAATTATATCATATTATAAGAAAATAAATGTTTTAAAATTTATTAATTAAGTGTTGGAATTTTTGTAAGTCATAATTATTTAATTACAATTTTATAATTAATATAGTTATTTTAAAAAATATTTATTTTCATAAAATGTATTCAAAAATTTATATTTTATTTTCTTATTATTATAATATAATTTTTTGAGACTTTATTAATTTTTCACATTGCTTTAAAATCAGTTATAATTTTGAAATCGGTATTTTTCAAGTAAATGATGATTTTAAATAAAAATAAAATTTATCATATTTATAAAATTATTTCCATTAAAAGGTTTTAATTTTTTTATTTTACACATCAAAAAATGGTTAGGGTTTTTTTAATTTTTATAAAATAGTTTAATTTTTGGTGAATAGTGAAATACGATAAAATACGGTATATATACATTATATGATAAATAAACTATTACTTGGGTCATCAATGATCTATGAACCATAATTTAAAATTAAAATTAATTATTTTAATATATTTCGTGATAATATTCAATCTATTCATAGACTTGTCCCAAAATCACAAACTAATAAATAAAATAACGAGAAAACACCCCTCTCTTACCCAATAAAAACCACACCTCACCACCTCTTCTCCTCACACAATCCAAACCAATAATCATGTACACGATATACAAAATATCCATCCCAATCCCCTACCCCATGTACATGATCTCTTTTTTCTCATCAAAATACCAAACCCTTTACCCTAAAGAGGTTCTCAAGGAGGATAAATCCAAAGGTAAAATATTTTTTTCATTTTCATTTAATTTCATTTCAATTTAATTTCTCTTCTTATCCAATATTAACCTACAATTATCCAAGTGGAATTATTTATATAGTATATTTTATATACTAAAATATTATTATGTTAATGGAATAATTCATATTCAAATATCTTCCCTTTTCCTATTATTCGAAAAATATCATTTGAGGTGTGTCGATTTACTGCCACCGTGGATGATGCATTTTCATTTTACTATACTGCCTTCAAGGATGGTAATAAAACCATTATAATGTTTATAATAGATTTTAAAATATATTTTATAACCCTTTTTATGTTCTATAACTAACATGTATAGATAATGTTGTATAATAAAGTAAAACGAGTTTATTGTGATCGAATATAGTCAAAATTAATCTAAACAATTATCATAAACATGGTATCTAATGAATCATCCTCATATATAAATAAAATAATAATATGAAAAAAAATTAAACATCTATATGTTCACTAATAACTTATAATTTCAATTCTAGAAAATTATTCTCATTTTACATGATCTTACAAACATTTATACAAGTTATCCAATCATGAAAACCAATAAAAAAACACTCCTGAACGATGAAATTGAACTCTTTAACTCATCAAAAAGTCCATAAATGAAATTAATAAAACTAAAATAAATCAAATAAATTTATAATAGGTTATTTATTTATTTACTAATGAATTTAATTTTATTATCCAAGATATTAAATTGAATAAAGCATTCAGACATAAGGTATGGTGATTCTGAAACTCAACTCCATTTCATTGAGTTTTCCCTATTTCAGTCCATTTTTAGTATGGTTATTCCTTTAATTTTCCTCAAATACCATTTAATTATCCTTAAATTTTATTTTTCTGGGTATACATGTTTCCAATATTATTTTATGAAAAAATGTAAAGGTTTTTTCAAAACAACTCTTCTAAAAAAATGCATCTTTTACTTTTCATGAGATAGTTTCTTCTTCACACAAGATTGATGATTCTTATACATCAAAGTTTATTCCTGAATGTATTATAATGAAATAAAACCCATTATTTTATATGGTTTATTTTATGTCTAATATTTATAAACTTTATATGTGGAATTCATGATTATGTAAATGTTATGATGTGATAGATGCACCCAGAATTATACGTTGCATGGAAATGTTATGATGTGACAGGTACACCCAAAATTATATAATGCTCTAATAAATTTGGTAATGTGATATATATCATGAGAAAAAGTGAAATATTCATGTACATGATGTTATATTAGTACATAAATATGAATGGTATTTGACCACTAAGGCATAATGTTTCATTTTTCCATATTGCCACTTTTAATGACTTTATCTAATGTTTCCTATCCTGACTATGATTATGATTATTTTTCTATGTTATGATGATGATGATTATTCTCACCCATTATATATTTATTCATGATCTTATATATCCTCTTATTAGGCTTTTATCTTACCATTTTTTTATATCCCTTGGTGATTACTTGTATTAAAGAGAGCACAAGGGCCACTAAGAATCTAGATAAGAAGTAATTCAATAATTTTCAAATCTTATTATGTAAATGTTATATTTGATCCTAATTTTACCAAGACACTAAACCTTTGGATCCTCATTTTCTAACAATATTATATTTTTTTATCTTTAAAATGATGTAATAGAAGTTTAAGAAAAGTAGGTTTGCTATAGTTGGTGTTAGAGCACGATTTAGTTAAATTGGGAATTAGGATTAGATAAATTTTATGAAAACACGTAGTATGAGAACTATTATAAGTAAGCCCCAAATAAGAATTTTTTTTGAAAAATTCTAAACATAGGGACCCCACAGGACATGAATTTCATGTTAATTGAAAAAAGGAATAAACTATTTATTGATGACATTTTGACTAATGTTTTTTTCAAACTTTTTATATTTTAGGAAATGGTGGGGACTAAGAGAAATCATGACAAAAACCATGTGTGGGACAATGCATCGATTTCCCAAATGACATCCCCAATGCCTTTGGATGTGAAGTTCAAAATTTAATGGATATTCCTACCCAACTATCTTAGAATATAAAAAATGAACTGAATAATATGAAACAAAGACCTTTAATTAAGAGAGAGAAACTGGCTATCTGGTCTTTTATGCAGTAATGACCACCAATATTTAGTGTATCTTTGGATCCCGTTGTTTTTCAATAGTGGGTCAACACAATAGAGAAAATATATTCTATACTACGTTGTTCTAAAATATAGAAGGTGACTTTGTCCATTTATTATCCATATGGAGTGGTCAACGAATGGTGGGTGTTAATGAAGAACACCAAGACGAAGGATGAAATTGATGAGATGTAGTGGGAGCAATTTAAAATAAAGTTTATTAACAAGTATTTCCTTCAAAATATTTGTACAATTATGAAGAGAGAATTCATAGATATGGAGAAAAATGAAGGAGAATCTTTCACAGCCTAAAAAGAAAATTTCACAGGGATTTTAAGGTGCAGATAAGATTTTGTTGTCAGTAATGATAGAAAAATTGATATATTTTTTAGTAGTTTAAAACCAAAAATTTTAAAGACTCTAGAATTTCATAATTTTTGGAGTTATGAAGAAGTTTTATGATGTCCTCTAAAAGTGGCGACGATGTTAGGAGAATGGTCCCATGGATATGGTGATAAGAAAAAAATATGGAGTTTGAAGATGGGGAATCTAATGAGAAAGGTGGAAAATTTTTTAACCACTCACATGTCAAAAATATGTGAAGAACCATCCTGAGAACTACCTCAAATGGAAAAAAATGATATAAGTGTGGCATAAAAACTACCAAGCTTATGAATATTAAGAAAAACATGAGGAAGATGGATGTTGGTCAAAAATACTTCAAGGTATCATTGAATCATTATTGAGGTGATTGTGTTTGTTGAAAAATCGGACCTCTATGTTGTGTTTGTTGACAGATCAGACCACAATGTACAATTTTTTGACAAAGGGGGTTTACATGGTGATTTTTCGAGATCTATAGATATTTTTTACAACCTATGTTGATAAATAACGATGAAAAAGGAAGGGAAGATCTGAATGTTGTACAAAAAGAACAGATCTAAGGCGGTGTAGTGTTCTAGGGTGCCAAATTTTTGGGCGTCAAAATTTGAAAATAAGGAAACCTATTTTTGGAAAAGGAAGTTGTGCGCAATATTGAAGATGGTGGGGAAAATTATTTAAAAGGCATGTTTCAGGACCAGACCACCATAAAATGGAAAAGGCATGATGCGCATAAAAGATTTGGAAATGGGCACAAAAGTTGAGGTTGTGCAAAAGATTTGGAAAAGGGTGCAAAATTTGAGGTTGTGCGAAAGATTTATAAATGGGTGAGAAAGATGAGGTTGTGAGAAAGATATGAAAATGTTTATGAAATATGAGGCTGCACGCAAGAAACTTGCGCGCCTAATGCAACATCAAATGGGGTTTTGCGCACACGAAGAGGATCTTTAACTATACTGTGAATCTTCCACACAAGGGTCAGTGAAACCTATAAATAAAAGGTGACTCCCCTCATTCGAAGCAGCTCAACACTTAGAGAAAATACAATATTCTTATCGTGTAATATTTTTTTGCAAATGGAGTTTCACGAAAGATTTCAAGTTTCACGAAAGATAAGAAAGTTGCGCGTAATATTTGTGTTGCATGAAAGATTGACGTTGCAAGCAAGGGGTGTTTTGCAACAAAAGTGGAATCTTGCATACAAGGCAACAAAGTTACACACAAGATGTAGTAATGGTTTCATGAAAGATTTTAGTTTTCCCAGTAATACTATGGTAATGTTTCATTCATCATTGGATGAAAGTAGAACATCAACAGAGCATCTATCAACAGTTAAAAATGAAGATTTCATTAGAGATAATGAAGAGACCTACAGGTCTATAAAATGTGAGTGGATCTTATGAATAAGTAGTGATCACACATCAGTTAAAAGAGAAGAGAGATTTCATATTTATATTGGTTGTAAACCATGAGGGAGAGTGATTCCACTCTGAACTTGTAAACAATAGTACACTTATAGTGAATTTGGTACATCAGTACATCGTCGTTGTATGATCCTTGGACATATCCCAATGAGGGTGAACAAAATAAAATTTATGTGTTCTATGCATGATTTAATTTTTGTTCATACTCTACACCAGGAAGGAGAGAGAAGAGTGTTTTGTTTAATGATGAAATAATATCGAAGGGGCAGTTGTTTTAATCTGGCATACCCTGATTCACCCCCCTCTCTGGGTATCTTTTATAGTGGACCTAACAATTGGTATCAAAGGGAAATGTTGATATTAGAGTTTCTTTCTCAAATGGAGGCCTTCAATCATAATGGGATTCCGATCTTTTATGGGAACAAATTTTAGTTAGGGAAGAATCAGATGCAAGACTACTTATGATATATGGGAATGGATGTGTTTATAGAAGTGATGATTGATATATCACCCGAAATCAATTATGGTGTACTATTAGAGGCTGAAATAAGGGAATTGGATACTGATTCCAAAGGAATAAATGATTTAGGAAGAGCCCTATATAATGCTATAGATATGAAGGTGATGTCATAAAAAACATCATACGACATATGGGAGAAACATTTGAACATATATGAAAGATATTCAAAGGTCAGTGAAGCAAAGTTGCATGTGTTATGGAACAAATATGAAGATCTTAGAATGAACCCAAATGAGTCTGTTGATGCATTCTTTGATAGGGTTAATGTTGTAATGGATGGCATGAGAGGTATTGGTGAAGTGATTGGAGACATAAAAAATCGCATCCTGAGGAAACTTCAACCTCACTTCAATCCAAAGGTTTTAGTATTGGAAGACAAGGATCTGAAAGAGATGACACTGGATAACATTCATAGTACCCTCATAGAATATGAAATTCTAAATGATGATGATGATGTTGTGCAAAAAGGGGAAATCCAAAGAGGTGTCATTCAAGTCCATGAAAAATATCACTAATGAAGATTCTCAAGAAGAAGAAGAGGCAAATGAGGTGATGTCATTCCTTTCCTCAAATATTCAAAGATAAAAAGGAAAGTTTAAAGGGAAACTTCCACTTGCTTTTTTTATACGTGGAATGGCTTTTCATCTCTAAGAAAGGTATCACAAAATGTCCCAAGAAGATTGTGATGTCAATGAAGTTGAAATTACCAAGAAGAAGTCTTCAGCCTATGGGAAAGGCAAGAAGCAGTTCAAGAGAAATTTCTTGAAAAAGAATAATTTTATTTCACAAGAAAGTGATAGTTCAAATGAGTCTGAGGTGGAGGAGGTTGAAGAGATAGTGAACTACAAATATCATGGAGAAAATGCTATGGTGGCAGTTTTCGATGATACTCAGAAATAGGAAGAACCAACACTGATGAAGAATAAGAAGAAGTGGAAGGATGATTTGATATGAAAGCTGAGTTAGAGGGTGATATTTAAGAGATATAGTTTTGGAGATAAAAAAAATGAAATCCAACAAAGTAGTTCGTGAGGCTAAACTCTATATGCAGTAGTAAGGAGAAGAGAAGTGTCAGTTGATAGAAGAAATTGAGAAACTAAAGTAATCAACACTAGAGGAATCAGAATCAGTTAGTGAGTATAAAATCAATGTTGAATAACATAAAAGGGAGATCGATGTCTTAAATACCACAATAAAATATAAAATCAAGAATATTGAAGAACTTGAAGGGAAAATTACCGGTTTGCGGAAAAAGGCTAAGGATCAATAAAAACTCTTGACTCCTTCTGTGACATCAGGAAAGCAGATCACTTAGAAGACCAAAAAGTTGAAAGTGGAGCATAGTATCCAAGAAGAAAAGAAGCAAGAATTGTGTTCATATTTTAAGGATAGTGTGGGGCTTGAAAAAAAAAAGAAAACTGGGAAATTAAATGTCAGAAAAAAACCACCCACTCACAATTTTAATATTAATTTGGGCACAAAGAAGAATCAGAATATTTAGATATCCCAAGGGGAAACAGTAGTACAGAAGTGACATGAAGGAATTGACCTTATATTAGGTGTTATTGTTGTGGAATAATGGTAAATTCAATGTATGTGTATTCCATAGCTAAGAGATATCGAAGGGTGCAAAAACATAGGTGAAAATCAAAAAGAGAAAGATTATCTAGAACATATTTCGAAGGACACTATTTTTGGTGTAGAGGATTTGGGAACATAGCTAGACAGTGTACATCAAGCATACAGAGTAATGTTACAAAGTAGAATCAAAATGTTTGCAATCATTAGATCAATGAACCAACAAGTGAGTTGACAATTCCAAATAGATTTGTAGATTTTCAAGATAATGTCAGTCCATTATACTCTATGAAAGATTATAAGTCTCAATCTATGCTGAGTGTGAAAGAAAAAACATGAACCAAGACGAAAAAGGATGAGAAGGAAGTGGTGGAAAAAATTGACCTTAAAGCATCAGACTGTACTGGTGTGTGGATCCTTGAAAGTGGTTTCACATCTCACATGACATATAATAAGGATATTCTAAATGGCATAAAATATGACAAAGAAGGAGTTGTCAAATTTGGAAAAAATAAAGGCTTGAAGATTATAGTCTCAGGAAAGGCCATGTTTTGGGGAAAAGAGATAAGATGTGCTGATGTCTTAGTAGTAGAAAGCCTCAATCACATTTTCTCAATGTTAGTCAACTATGTGACTCAAGACATTCTATAAGGATTACTAAGAAGATCTATATTGTCAAATGAAGAGATGAGGTAATGGTTCTAGAGGAAAAAATAACAAAAGAAAATATATACTTGGTATGTGGAGAGGAAGATATGTTATTTCAGTCCAGAGAAGAAGAAAACAAGCTGTGGCATAAAAGACTTGGTCATCTATGTCAACCATCCTTGAAAGATCTGGTAAAGTGTGATGTAGCAAGAGAACTCTCTAAGCTATCATGTGATCATACTCACATGTGTGATGTAGGACAAAAAGGGAAGCTCATCAGAAAGATGTATAAGTAAATGGAAAATAAGCCAATAAGAGTGCTCGAATTGGTGTATGCTGATGTTTGTGGGCCTATCACACAAATATAAATTGATGAAAATAGGTACTACGTTCTTTTCATTGATTACTATAGAAGAATGACATGGGTATTTGTTATTTCTTATAAGTATGGTGTGTTCAGATTCTTAAAACAGTACTAGAGGGAGTGAAAAATGATGCTCGGATAGAAAATTATGAAGTTTCGTACTAACAATGGTATGGAATTCAAAAATAGTCAAGTGGAAGACTATCTCAAGAAACAAGGGATACAACATCAAGTTTCATTAGTAAGAACTCCCCAACAGAATAGAGTGGTTGAAAAGAGAAATCAAATCATCAACAACATGGAGAGAATGATTCTTATCGAAAAAGACCTACCAGAGAAATTTTGGAAGGAAGCAGTATTGACATCGGTATACATTTATAATTGGGATATGTTGTGTCTAAAGGAAGGAAAGACTCCATATGAGATGTGGTATGGAAATATTCCAACAATGAAGTACTTTAGAATATTTGGATGTAAGTGCTTCATTCTCAAAAAATAAAAACATAGAAAATTTGAGTCACATGGAGATGATGGGATATTCCTTGGCTACTCAGGAAAAAGAAAAGCATAAAAATGATTTAATAAGAGGCTGGGAAAAGTAGTTGAGGGAAATGCTGTCACTTTCTTGAAAAATGAAGAGAATTATAAATAGTAAAATGAATAGTTTCCTAATGAAAGTGATGAAGATGAAAGTAATGCAGGGGGAGCAGATGTGGCATATGATAATTCAGAAGATGATACTAATAGTGAGAATGAGGAAGTAAAATCTGTATCTGCACAGAAGCTAAGGATTCAAGCTGAAATTGAGAGGCAAAATATCATTGGTGATCAATTATCTCCAGTTCAGAGAAGAAGAATGTAATAACTACAACAGACATATTTTATATCTTAGGTAGAGCCTATATTCTATGTTAATGCAGCTGAAGATGAAAACTGGCTTCAGGATATTAATGAAGAGCTAGATTAGTTTGAGAAGAATCAGATGTGGGATATTATTTCTAGGACAGTAGAAAAAAATGTCATCAAGACTAAATGAGTCTTTCACAACAAGATTAATAAAGATGAAATAGTTATCTGAAACAAAGAATGACTAGTGTGAAAAGGATACTCCCAAATAGAAGGAATAGATCCTGATGAGACATTTGCACCGATTGCAAGGCTGGAGATATCAGATTATTCCTATCCATTGCAGTGTAACAGAAGTTCGATGTATTCCATATGGATTTCAAATCTGTATTTTTTAATGGAGTTCTAGAGGAATAGGTGTATATAGACCAGCCATATGGTTTTTCCATTCATGTGGATGAGAACAAGGTTTGTTGACTGAATAAGGCATTGTATGGGATGAAACAAGCACCAAGATCATGGTACTCAAGGCTTGATCAGTACTTGAAGAAACATGGCTTCTAGTGTGGGGGAGTTGATTACAATATCTATTACAATAACAACAGAAATCAAAGGATGATGGTGCTAGTTTATGTCGACGAAATAATATTTTTTTTTATTATATGATCCTCAGTGAAGACAGTTTTCTAAATTCATAAAAAGTGAGTTCAAAATGTCAATGATTGGAGAGATGACATTTTTCCTTGGTTTGAAGGTGTCACAAGTAAGTAATGGTACTTCAATTTCTCAATCCAAATATGATAAGGAAGTTGTGAGAAGAATCGGAAAGGAAACTTCCAAGGAGATGAAGAATCATTTTTCTACCTAGATGAAACTATCCAAAGATGAGGATGGAAATGCATTTAATTTCAAAAAATATAGGAAAATCATTGGAAGTTAGCTTTACTTAACCATGAAAAGGCCTAAAATTATATTCTCAACATACCAAGCAGTGAGATATCAAAGTAATACCAAGGAAATCCGCATGATTGCAGTGAAAAGAATACTCCGTTATATCAAGGGCATAGTGGATTTTGGCTTGATATATAATGGAAAATATCAAGAAGATTTATTATGATATACTGATGCAGATTGGTTCGGTTCAGCGGATGACTGGAAATAAATGTCAAGAGGTGATTGTTATCTTGGTGTATTGTGTATTTCTTGGATATACAAGAAGTAAGATTGCATTTCATTAAGAACCGTAGAAGCAGAGTATATTGCGGACACTCAATCATGCACATAGTTATTATGGATGAAGCAACTACTTGATGATATGGGAGTTGAAGTTAAGAATCTGATCAGAATCCAGCATGATAACTCAAGTTCAATAAATCTTACAAAAAATATTGTCCATCACATAAGGAAAAATCACATTGAGATAAAATGTCTTTTTATCAAGGAGAAGGTTGATCAGGGAATTGTGAAGTTAGAGTATATACCTATAGAACTACAGGTTGCAGACATTATGAAAAAGGCCTTACCCAAGGAAGCTTTTGAGAGGCATCGACTGGCTTTGGGAGTTTAGTCGACTCCCCGTACATGAAAATGTGTGGTTGTGGAACCCCCCCTCTCTCCGAGGTATGGTGTGTTTTTCTCTAATGTACTAATCTGTGTTCTTTCCTATGTCTCAGACCACAGAGGTGTGCCCTTTGGGTTCATTGACAAAGGGGGAGAAATAGTGACACCTCAAGGGGGAGAAACTGTGGCTAAGGAAGGGATAATATATCTTAGTCAAAAACAGAGGGAGAAGCTGATAGGTGGAGCAATGAGGTAGGGGAGAGCAATGAGATAGCAGGAGATTATAAAATCTAAAGATGCTAGAAGTGATTGATCAAATAGTATATATCATGATAGTTGAGGATCATGATAAAATCAGAAAAGTGAATTTGGAAAGGTGTGAGAATGTTTCTAGCGATCAACAATTGGTATCGGGTTAGCAATTATTATCCATTTGGTTTCAACAATTGCTGTTAGAAATGATGTTATTAATTGATGATATTTTCATTTACTCTTGTTTCTCATGGAGATCATTGCTCATGTGATCTTAGAGTATGTGTTTACTGAATCCTTGATCACTATCAGAATTGCAATAGGCGAATGATAGTTGATGATGGAATGAGCTTCAGTGAGGTATAAAATTGAAGAGAATCATTATGGAAAGAGTTGTCAACAAACCCAAAGAGGGATATTTCTAGGAAAAAATCCCTAAAGGTATCATTGAATCATTTTTTAAGAGATTGTGTTTGTTGAAAAAGTGGACATTAATGTCGTGTTTTTTGAAAGATCAGACCACGATGTCCAATTTGTTGACAAAGGGTGTTTACATGGTGATTTTTCGAGTTCCATAGATATAACTAACAAACCATGTTAACAAAGAATGATGAAAAATGAATGGACTATCTCGAGGTAGTACAAAAAGAACAGATCTAAGGTGGCGTCGTTTTCCAGTGTTTGCCAAATTTTTGGTCCTTAAAATCCAAAAATAAAGAAACTTGTTTTTGGAAAAAGAAGTTGCATGCAAGATTGGTGATTTTGTGGAAAATTGAATGCATGGAATGTTTCGGGATCATAACACTAGAAAATGGAAAATGCATGATGCACGCGAAAGATTTGGGAATGGGCGCGAATGTTGAGGCTGAACAAAAGATTTGGTAATGGGCGGGAAAGATGAGGTTGTGTGAAAGATTTGGAAATGGGCATGAAATATGAGGTTGTGCAAAATATATGAAAATTTTCATGAAATAAGGGGTTGTATGCAAGAAACTTGCGCTCCTAATATGACGTCAAATGGGGTTTTGCACGGTCAAAGAAGATCTTGCATGACATAGTGAATCTTTTGTGATGGGGTATGTGAAACCTATAAATAAAAGGTGTCCCCCCCCCCCTCATTCAAAGTAGCTCAACACTTAGAGAAAATCTATGGTCTTGATTATGTAACAATTTTAAGCAAAGTGTGTTGTACAAAAGATTTTTATATGCACGCAATCTAGGAAAGTTGCACGTAATATTTGAGTTGCACGAAAGATTGAAGTTGCGTGAAAGGGGTGTTTCATGACAAAAGTAGAATCTTGTGCACAAGGAAATACGGTTTCATTAAAGGCATAGTAAGGGTTTCAAGAAAGATTTTTGGTTTCCCAGTAATACTGTGGTAAAGTTTCATTCATCAGTGGATGAAAGTGAAACGTCAATATAGCATCTATCAACAGTTAAAGATTCAGATTTAATTCGAGATAATGAAGAGACCTACATGCCTTTAAACTATGAGTGGATCTTATGAAGACGTAGTGAGCACAGTTAAGTTGAGAGAGAAAATATATTTCATATTGAGATTGGTTGTAAACCAGGAGGGACAATGTGTCTACTCCGAACTTGTAAACAGTAGTGCACTTATAGTGAATTTGGTACATAGGCACATCGCTGGTGTATGCTCCTTGGACATAGCCCCGTGATGGTGAACCATGTAAAATTGTTGTGTCTTGTGAATGATTTAATTTTTATTCATACTTTGCATCGAGAAGGAGAGATAAGAGAGTTTTTCCAATGATGATACATGATTAAAGGTGTAGTTGTTTTAATATGGCATACCCTGATTCACCCCCCTTTCAGGGTATCTTTCCAAATGGACCTAACAATGGAATATGTGGTGGAGGAAAGGATAGAACCACCATTTTTTCAATGCTTAAATTGTAGAGAGAAAGGGCGCTATGTAAGCCAGTGCACCAAACCTCAAGTTCTCAAGGGTAATCAGATTCAGCTACCACTAATTCCAAAGGATCAATGAAAATTTAATGCCATCACTACTTCTAAGGTGGATACCAATAATGATGTGGTGATATTTATATTGGTTATTCATTAAATAATGGAGAATTTACTATTTGATTATGGTTCTACCCATTAATATATATCTTATAAGATTAGTAGATCTATTCAAATAATAACTAAAATTATGGTGGTTGAGTTATCTGTGAGAATAGATAACGGGGAAATTATTTCATCCAATGTATATAACTAATCACTAGTTAATTTTTGTGGACCGAACCTCCCAAAAAATATGGTAATAATTACTTTATTGGAGTTTGATGATATTTTGGGCATGGATTGGCTATCTTTATTCAAAAACGACATCAACTTTTAGGATAGAGAGATCACTCTTCACATCCTAGACCGTCCTCCAATTATTTACAATTATAATGAGGAGGATGAATTTTATTTGGTGTCATCATATCATGTGTGGATATTATTTCCTTATGAGAAATCATATCTAGCTCAAACGATGGAGACAAAGGATAACATCATGTTTAAAGACATGCTCATTGTAAGGGACTACACTGATATGATCTTGGAAGGATTTACTATTGTTCCTCCTCACTAAGAGGATGAGTTATCAATTAAACTTATCCCTAGATCAACACTTATATAAAATACAATTTATATAATGACAATAATTGAGTTTAAGGAATTGAAGAATCAATTACAAGAGAATCTAGACAAGGGTTTTATATGCCAGAGTACTTCACTAATGGTTGCACCAGTCCACTTTATCAAGAAGAAGGATGGATCATTGCACCTATGTATTTATTATCAATATCTCAACAAAATAATTATAAAGAACAAGTATCCCCTTCCATGGATAGATGAATTTTTTGATCAATTGTGTGGGTACAAGTATTTATTTAAGGTGGACCTTGGGTCAGGATATCAATAATTAAAGGTGAGGAAGGAAGATATTCCTAAGACTACCATTTGAATGAGGTATTTAAACAATTTGATCATAGTGATCAATTTAGGACTTGATAATTCTATATAAATATTAATGGACTTAATGAATATAGTCTTTAGAGATTACGTCAACAAATTTGTGGTAGTATTTATCGATGATATTGTAATATACTCTATGAGAAAAGAGGAATAGAAGTAGAATTTGAATACTGTGCTAAAGAATTTTTAAAGAGAGATGTTATATGAAAATTATTGTAAATGTGAGTTATAGATGGAGAAAGTACCATTCTACGGGCATGTTATGACCACCAAATAAATATCTATAGAACCTTCTAAGAAAAAGTGAATTTAATAGTGTCCCATACTGTAATGCCCCAACCCTAGTTACCTAGAGTATGTACATTATTACATAACATTGGAATGATCACAAGGGATCATGTCCCGAATGGCTAATCAGTTTTGTAGCCTTTAAAGTAATATATACAGACATAAGTTTTACATTCCATTATAAAATAAAAAAACTACAACATTGTGTCTCATTTTGACACACTCATATCCCTTATCATATTTCTACAGGTCAATCGTAGTATACATTCTCACTTCTAGAGAAAAATAAAACATAAGAAAGGGAAAAGCTCAAATACTCAGTAAGGATAACAATATAGAAGAAACTATCATCAATAATGATAAATATTTAAGGTAATGTATAAGACTAAAACACAAGACTTTTAAACTTAAACTTCAGAATAACATGAAAAAGATAAATCAAATAATGCCATTTACTTATTCACATGGATATTCTACTAGTCAAATAATAACATTTAATATCAATATCTAATTTCATAATGATGGACTGTAAAATGTCGAACATCATAACGACATAGTCAAGACCCTATGCCAAGACTACAAATAATAATTTTGTTAAGGCCTTGTTCTAATACACTAGTTTGTCTCATGAGACATACCGATGCATAGAGAGGATATAGCGGGACCCACCCATCACTTACTATGTCTAATTCATTACTCATTTGAAAATGGTGAAACATAAGATAAACATTGGTATTAAAACTGGCATACAAAATGTTAATATTATAACCACAAACCATGAATGGTATAAAAAAAGCACATCCACTATCAAACATAACTCATTAAATAAAATATATAAGATTTTATTATAACAAATCTAATTAAATCAAGAATAAAATACAATGAAGGATATTAACATAGATGAAAATAATCAGTAAAAGTATTTGATAGAAATATCCCCTTTTTCTTGAATACATTTAAAAGTCGCACTACGTATCAAAGAAGTCGTTTAGAAGAGATTTTTGAATCAAAGTGTATCATACCACTTTGAAACTTTTTAAATTATTTTACTTTTAAAACATTCATGTCCATATAAATAAATCCTCAAAACTATTTTTAAAACATGGTCATTAATGAGAAAGATTTATAAGAATAAATTTTTAAAACATTTAAAATGATATTTTAGTTAATGATTTCCTAACCAAATGAGAGATTCTGGAATACAAATAATTGAGGAATAAAATTAATAAAAACTTTATAATATTCTTAGAATAAAGGTATTCATGATATACTATGTCAAAGCACATTATATAGACCATATAAAAGTGAATTGGCGAATAAAAATAAACAAGTCCCAGTGGAATGTAAATTCAGATGAAATCTCTTATAAATACTGTATCCTTAGATTAAAGATAAATAAATGATATAATTATGTGTGAAAAATATAAATACACTCAATATGATTGTATATTTAGTGTAAATCAATCAGAGGACATTCACACATATTTCTGTAAAAAAAAACCAATGACTTGGATGTTTAACACAATGAATGGAAATTGAGTTAAGATTACCCTTATCAAGTTCATACCAATGACACGAGAATTTATAAATGGAGTTATTATGTGTATAAAATGTATATACACACAAAGGAGAGTGTAAATTACTACATAAAGAAATAAATAGTGATTTCACACATAATCTTGGAGTAAAATAACCAATGAAGTGGGCATAAAACCCAAGGAGTTGAAATTGAAATTAGAAGTTCGCTTATCGATTTGGTAACTTACGAAGCATACAACCCATTAAAGAAAGATAATAAAATTAAGACATAAATACCAATTAATTAAATTATATTACACAAATAATACAATCATGGGTAGTACATACACCACACAAAAGGTAGTGGTGGCAAATATAGCATGAATCTCATGGGAATAAAAAGTGAGATGAAAACCTCTTACCATGTAATTTTCCTTAGTTGAGGGTATTTTAACCTCTTATATAATGATTAAATCATTTTTATTAAATTATATAATATCCACATACCTAAATATGATATCATATATGATCTTCTAATATTTCTTTGTTAATGATATTTCAATAGTATCATTGTTTTCGGTGTTAACTGATTCATTTTTGTTCATATGTTTTGTTACGTAAGTCTTGTTTGTTATGGATAGGAAGTATTTTATTACTATCCAGAATGATATTAAGTTCTGAAACATTATTTTTAATCATCAAATGAAAATTATTTTTGAATAGTTACAATGGGGAACGTAATCTCATCACGTCGTGGAGACGGTAAGCCGTACGTACACACGAGCGAAAATATCATTTTATTAGTGGTGAAATATTATGTAATTGGATGTTATATTATATATAAATAGTAATTAACATGTTATATTTATTATTGAGATTAGTTATACTCATTATTATACCCATCCAAATAATGAAGTGTTGAATAACAAACTACACCATGACGTGGAGACGGTAAGGCGTACATACGCACATATGGTGACTTTTTCATTAATAGGACGGATAGAATAATGAATATGGTTGTACAATATTTATAATAACATATCAGTATGTAAAAGGAACTGGATTTATTATTTTATTATGGAAAAAACAAATCAAGGGGAAGTGGAAGAATAAAAAAACTTTGAAGAAGTGATGAAGTAATTACCATTTCTTCGAGTTCTTCTTTTTTGATTTTAACTAAAGGGCTCCGTAGGTTGGATTTTTGATCAAAGTAAGGCCTCTAGGTTGAAGTGATGGTAGTTGGGAGGATATTTGACTAAGGGTATTCCTATTAAAAAGGATTTGGAGGTGTGAAATTAAGAGAAGGGGAAGTACCCTTTTATAAGAGAGGAGAGGGTCACTTTAGGAAAAGATTGAAATATAATTTTATTATAAAATCATTTTCAGTTTCTAATGGCTCCAACTAGATTTATTTCCAGGATAAGGTGTGGATGGGTCTAAAACCTCTCAACCAATAGGTTTTAGACCAATTTAGGTCACCATATTAAACTTATCGTTTAGATTTAACTCTTAGTTAAATAGTTTAACATTTAACATGTCTTCTTGTATTTTTATATTACATGGTTAATAAACTTACTATAAAATTCCAATCCAACCGAAAGTGGTTAATTAATGAAATATATTTCATTATATAAGTCCTTTTTCTAAACCTTATATTTTTAAGACTATTATATAATTTAATAAAATAATATTTATTTTAAAAACTCATTTAAGTCAATTTTGACACTATTTAGTATTTGGTTTTTGTGAAGGTCATAAGAATCTTATTTATTCAAAACAAATAAATTTAATCAACTAAAAAATGTCATATTAACATATAAAATTCATGGAATGAATCAGAAGTCTCAAACTACATTTATTATATTATTTATGATATCAATTATTTTAGTTTTTCATTAATAAAATAATTACTGCATCATCATTGTGTCATAAATAAATTTAATTATTTAATGTCCAAAAATTATAAATAAAATACCATGATGTATTAAATCTGTTTATATTTATAATGAATATTTATAGTTGAATTTATATTATGTGTAACCCTATATTAAAAATTTTTTAGTCATTAAACTTTGAATTTAACACTTTCAACTATTCTTTAAATAAAATATAATAAATGACGTAATCTAATCCACGTGGATCAAAAAGGATCATATTTTTTTCCTAAATATTATTTTGGTACAAATACACTTATACAATAGAATTAAGACATGTGTTATGGTAGTTATAATATCATTTTTACCTTTAATTACCATATTTACTTTTAACCGTGGTAAATAAAATTCAAAAGTTACTATTCACTAAAAATAATTTTCCTCCTATTGAACCACATTT
This sequence comes from Viscum album, assembly GCA_963277665.1. Classification (NCBI taxonomy): domain Eukaryota; kingdom Viridiplantae; phylum Streptophyta; class Magnoliopsida; order Santalales; family Viscaceae; genus Viscum; species Viscum album. The sequence continues at coordinate 195,302,620 of OY728126.1, forward strand.
TACATACTTATTTAAACCCTATCTCTCGGATTTTTTAGATTCAATTCACAGAAGCAGTAAAAATACATTTTATGAAAATTTGCAAATGTACCTAGAAGGTGGGTAAAAGACAGTAAAGAGTTCAATAGAATTTTATATATCTAATCTTAATATAAAATGACATATATTAATTACATTGTTCTAATATATGTATTATATATATATATTTACTTTATAATAAATTTAAATTAAAAATAATTATTTTAATAAAAAGTTTTCTTTAAACAATAACACGTTATTTGTCACTATTCATCAAAAATTGAAAGTTTTTAGAAAAATACCAAAAAGTCAGCCAAAGATAATTTTGATATTCCAAATTCAAAAAATATTTCTATTTTAAAAAAATAAAAACATATAATTTTTATTAATTTATTTAAAAAATATTCCCATTGTCAAGACCAAAAAGCAGGTTTTTGAGAAGTAAAAACCCTCAAAAGATTGATATGTGTTTATGTCCAATTTAAATATAAAATTAATTCCAATGAACAAAATTGGATTAAATGATAAAATTATAGTCTAATTATACTTCAAAAACATTCAAATCTATAATTTAACACTATAAATTATTTTGATTAAAAAAGATATTTCAATTAAAATTTAGTATTTTTCACTATTCATCAAAATATGAAAGTTATCAAAAAAGCACCGAATATTTATCCAAACTATATTTCTATGTCCCACTTCTAAATAATAATTTTATTTTGTCAAATTTAATATATAAAAGTGTCAAATATTGGATTAAAAATGGTTCTCCATTAAAAGGTGGTAAAATTGAATTTTTTTAAAAACACTTCTTTGATCTAAAAAATTGAATTTGTTCTTATATTATGTCTAATAAACACATAATATGGATGTAAAAATTATATGGAGTATATAAAATTCAATATTCAGTTAATACTATTCATAACCTCTTTTTGAACGACAAGTTTGATATGCCATGGTGATCTCAAACTCAGTGTTGCTTGTAGCACAAGCTATTGAATGACTTTAAAGAAAGTAACTTACTATGAAATCTGGGGGTGTTACTTCTTCCCCCCTTTTGTAAATTGCATCCTTGAAATTTTGGAATTGGGCTTGGGAATTTCATTGAAAGTCCTGCATCAGAAAGAGTCAATAAAACTATCACTTTAAAAGAAAGAAAGAGAAGTACAAAGGTCACCCGCGATAAACCATACTAGGATTTCATGTAGGAAAACATGGATGTAGAAGATAAATTAACTGTCATGTTCTGATGAAGAGTGATGTAAAACATGATCAGGAGAAAGTTAACAATAAGAAAACCACAAACCTATGATGGGTTAAACATTCATTAGTTTTCCGGTAAGAAAAATAAACAGACAACATTTTTGTTTTAAGTTCCATTTTAAAATGTTGAGGAATTTATTCATGAGATTGACTAAGAACATAAATAGATACACTTACTTTTCAAGTGGAGTTTCATCATTTAAAAAATTTATACCACTAACTCATCTTTTCTCCAAACGATGAGTATTCAAGATGACTTGGTCACACCTGAAGTACTAAAATTGACTTCAAGAGAATCACATAATCCACAAAAGATGAACTATATATTTCCATTATCTTCAAAGATTAAACAAAACCAATATGGTTAGTACAAGATCCGATGACCCCAAAAATGGACAATATTTTATAGAAAGAAATACTAATCTTAATTTCCTAAATCAAATAAACAATACCAAAAGTTCAATAAAATCCATTCAATAAACAATTTTTCTTAAAATCATTCAATATAGTCCAAACTAACATTGAAACCCAAAACTCAGAATAATTTAATCACATAGTCTTTCATAGTAAATCTTAACATTTATCTCCAGATAACATCAAATACTCTTAAAGTCTAATACTGAATTGTAATTAACCAAATAACATATTATCTATGATATGTTAATAATTTACATTAATAACCCAAATCTCTATAAAATACATAGATTCTTCCAAAATAAAAAATCCATCATTACCCCTCAAATGAAATCCCATAGTATTCTATTTTACTTAGGCATATAATGTTCCCCGTAAAGGGAATGTCATCCAAAATAAAATTTATCACTTAATCACCAAATCATTTTCCTATACTAAGGATATCCATTTTATAAAACATAATATCCCAAATCAACTTATTATTGATAAATAAAATCATTTAACTAAAAATAATTAGTCACACAAACCAAGGACTTCACCTAGTCCAATGGTATTCAATAAATCCCACTCGCACATTGGATGTGGGTTCGATTCCTATAGCTTTTTCCGACGTGACGGATTGTCACACGGTCTGCATATTGTCCTTTTTCAAAAACTATATTTTATATCATTAAAAAAATGAGATAAATTACTCAAAATAACCATAATATAAATTAACCACAAATGTTATCTCATACCTCCCATTTTCATCCCAAAAATTAATAACCTATAATTGCGTCAAATTCAAGGATCATATAAACCCAAATGGTTCTTTATAACTATATGCACAATAGAAAAGATAATTCTTCTTCAAAAATAAATTTAACATAAAAAACTACAGGGTTACACATAAAAGAGAATAGTCTTCAAAATTAATCCCCAAAACAAATAACATTAATAAATTCAGACATTTATTCATCCATTTATTTCCATATAGGTTCTTCCATGACCTAGTGGTTATCCTATAGAATAGGGCATTGACTTGGGTAATTCCCAGGTCCCCTAAATTTACAGAAAATGACAGTAAATGGATTCTTAGGATCATTTTTATTTTCTTCCATAGTACTCTTCATTTTTCCTTCGTAATTATTTACTTTATGTCATTATTCCCCAAACATAATTTTTTTATTCCATTGAGATACTTTCCATGATTTCTCCTTCCACATTTCATGTATGATGGAAAATGAGCTTACTTTCTCCACAGTGTCCACTGCTGGAGCTCTTATCATTCTCTGCCTTTCTATTCTTTGTTGAGTTTGGGATTTGGTTAATGTATATTTTGTTGATCAGATTTTTTGAAACCTTCTTTGGTATGAACACAATATCCTTTACCCCTATCAACATTCCATTTATTTTCTCATTTCCACCATCGCTCCCACCATTTACGTCATGTTCAATGTTACTATGACTTCATTGGAATCCAGCCATTGACTCAAACCAGAAAGCATAGTGTGAGTAATATTAGTTATAAAATTATTTAGAGAATATCATGTCCCCTTATTTTCAATCTAAAACACTATAGGATTAACCAAGGTTATTTATTATCTTCTTATATTAAAATCCTTCAAATCGGGTTGTAAAGAAAATGTAAATCATACTAAAAATATCCCCCAGTAGTGTCGTAACCAAGAGTGCAGCGAGGCACATTGTTGTGAACCAGTTCCCGTTTAAGCCTAGCTCAATGTGGGGTTTTCTAGTTTTACCCCTAGATATATCTATTCCAGAGCCGCCACTACTTGCTCGTATCCAAACAGGGATTTATTGCTTATAAAATTCACAAAATCTCTATATTAAATTTTTTTACGAAGTTCTTCTATACTAATCCTCAATGTCTATATTAGGGTAATGTTCTCTCATCAATGTTTTTCTAAATATAGTTTCTATGGTTTGTACTAAATTTCCTCTAATACAAACTCTAATGCCCCGAACCTATTTAACTAGAGTTGGTACATTGTTACATAACATTTTCATGATCATAAGGGATCAAGTCCTGAAAGGCTGATCAGATTAGTATCCTTGGAAGTAATAGATATATACATAAGTTTTACATTACATTATAAAATGAAAAAACTACAACATTGTGTATCCTTTTAACACACACATATCCATTATCCTATTCCTGCATTTCAATCATAATATAATTATTCGCGTCATATAGAAAACAAACTATAATAAATGGGTGATCTCAAATTCTTAGTATGGATAACAATATAGCAGAAACTATCATAAATAATCATAATCATTTAAGGTAATGTATAATACTAAAAAAAGACTTTAAAACATAAACTTCAGCATAATATGGAAAAGATAAAAACAATAATTCCATTTACTTATTCACATGGATATTATACTAGTCAAATAATCAAATGTAATATCAATAGCTAATTTCATAATGATGGAATGCATAATGCTGAACTTCATAACCACATAGTTAAGCAATTGTGCCAAGACTAAAAATACTAATTTTGTAAAGGGGTTATTCCAAGACACTAGTTTGTCTCATGAGACCTACCAATGCATCGAGGGGGCTATAGAGGTCCCCACTCGCCACTTAATAAGTCCAATTAATTCCTAATTTGAAAAAGGTGAAACATAATCTAAACATTCATATTAAAACTAGCATACAAAATGTTAATACATTAACCACAAACTATGAATGGTATTCAAATAGAACATCCACAATCAAACATAACTCATTCAATACAATATAAAAGATTTTATTGTAATAAATCAACCTCAATATAGAATAAAATGTAATGAAGGGTATTGAAAAACCATTAAAACTATTTGAGAGAAATGTAACCGTTTTTCTTGAAAATATTTAAAAGTCGCACGATGTATCAAAGAAGGCGTTTAGAAGAGAATTTTGAATTAAAGTGTCACATACCACTTTGAAACATTTGAAAGGAATTTTAATTTTAAAAAATTTATTTCCATATAAATAAATCCATAAAACTATTTTAAAAACATGGACATTAACGAGAGATATTTAGAAGAATAAATCGTTAAAACATTTAAAATGATATTTTAGTTAAAGAGTTCTTATCCAAATGAGAGAGACTTGAATACAAATAATTGAGGAATAAAATTAATAAAAACTTTATAATATCATTAGAATAAAGGTATTCATGACATACTATGTCAAATGACAGTATATACACCACATAAAAGTGAATTGGCGCATAAAAACAAAGAAGTCTCAATGGAATGTTAATTGAGATGAAATTCCGTATAAAGATTGTATCCTTATATTAAGGATAACTCAATGAAAAAATTATGTGTGTAAAATATAAATACATCAATATGATTGGATATTTAGTATAAATCAATCATAGGACATTCACACATATTCTTGTAAAAACAAAACCAATGACTTGCATGTTTAACTCAATGAATGAAAATTGAGTTAAGATTACCCTTATCAAGTTCATATCATTGATATGAGAATTTGTAAATGGAGTGATTATGTGAATAAAAAGTATATGCACACAAAGGGGAGTGAAAATTACTAAATAAATAAATAAACAATGACTTCACACATAATCTTAGAGTAAAATAATCAATGAAATGTGCGTAAAACCCAATGAGTTGAAATTCAAATTAGATGTTCTGTTAACGATTTGGTAACTTATGAAACATAAACCCCATGAAATAAAGATCAAAAAACAAAGAAGTAAATACCCATAAATTAAATTATATTACCAAAATAATACAATCATGGGAAGTACATACACCACACAAAAGGAACTAGTAGCAAATATAACATGAATCTCACAGGAATAAAAAGTGAGATGAAAACCCCTTATCGTGTACTTTTCCTTAGTCAATAGTAGGTCAATATCATGTATAATGGTGAAATATTTTTTATTAAATTATAAAATAACCACATATATAAATATGATATCATATATGATCTTCTAATATTTATTTTTTAATGATATTTTAGTAGTATCATTGTTTTGGTTGTTAACTGATTGATTTTCCTTTATATGTTTTGTTGTTTTGTTACATAAGTAATGTTTGGTATGGAAAGGATGTATTTGATTCATATTCCGAATTATATTATGTTCTAAAACATTATTTTTAGTCATCAAATGAAAATTATTCTTGAATGGTTACAATGGGGCTGAAATCTCCTCGTGTCGTGGAGACGGTAAGTCACACTTATGCATGAGCGTCAATATCATTCTATTAGTGGGGAAATCATTTGTAATTGGATGGTATATTATTTTTAAATAATCATTAAGTTGTTATATTTATTATTTACATCTATAATACTAATTATTGTACCCATCCAAATAATGAAGTATTGAATAAAAAACTACACCATAATTTGGTGACGATAAGACGTAGGTGCACACGTATGGTGACAATGCCATTCATAGAATGGATAGAATAATAAAAATGTTTTTACTATATTTATAATAAAATATAAGTATGTATAAGGTAATGGAGTTATTATTTCAGTATCGAAACAACAAAGAAAGAGGAAGTGTAAGAAGAAAATAACTTTGAAAGAGGTGATGAAGTAATTACCCTTTCTTTGAGTTCTTCTTTTTTTGATTTGAACAAAAGGGCTCCTTAGGTTGGATTTCTGATCAATGTAAAGCCTTTTGATTGAAGTGAGGGAAGTTGGGAGGATATTGGATCAGGTTTTGGCCAAGTTAAAAGGATTTGGAGGTGCAAAATTAAGAGAAGGGGAAGTACCTTTTTATAAGAGAGGTGAGGGTCACTTTATGAAAAGCTTGAAATATTATTTTATTATAAAATATTTTTTGGTTTATAATGGCTCCAAATGGATTTATTTCGAGGATAAGGTGTGTATGTTTCGAAAAAATATTAACCAATAGGTTTTAGACAAGTTTAGGTCACCATATTTACCTTATCTCTTAAATTTAACTCTTAGTTAAATAGTTTAACATTTAACATGTCTTCTTGTATTTTTATATTTCATGGTTAATAAACTTACTATAAAATGACAAAATAACATCAAGTGGTTAATTAGTTACATATATATCATTTTATAAGTCCTTTGGCTGAACCTTATATTTCTAGAACTATTATATAATTTAATAAAATAATTTTTTTTAAAACACATTTATATCAATTTTGACACTATTTAGTATTTGGTTTTTGTGAAAGACATAAAAATCATATTTCTTCAAAAAAAAATACATTTAATCAACCCTAACATGTCATATTTACCTATATAATTATTTAAATTCATAAAAAGTTTCAATTTACAATTATTTTAATATTTATAACATCAACTATTTTAGTTGTTCATCAATAAGGTAATTACTACATCATCATTGTGTCATAAATAGATTTTATTGTTTAATTTCTAAAAATTATAAATAAAATACCATGATATATTAAATATTTTTAGATTTATAATTAATGTTTATATTCGAATTCATCTTATTTTTAAACTTATATTAAAAAAGTTTTAGTTATTAAACATTGAATTTAACACTTTTAACTCTTCTTTAAATGAAATATAATATATGTCCTAATACCAAGTGTATAAAAAAGGATCATAAATTTTTCCTAAGGTTTATTTTGGTCGAAATAAACTTATCAAATAGAATCAGGACATGTTTTAGGGTAATTATAATATCATTTTTACCTTTAATTACCCTTCATAATTTTAATCATGGTAAATAAAATTCAAAACTTACTATTCAACAAAAATTATTTTCACTCTATTGAACCAAATTTTACTTACTAATGTCAAATGTGTCTCTCTTATTTTTGAGATTAAATTCCATGAAGTTGTAAAATTCTGTTTTATGCAAATTTGCAAATGTGCCTTAAAGGTGGGTAGAAGACGGTAAATAGTTCAATAAAATTTTATATATCTAATATTATTATAAAATGGATTAAATGAATTATATTAGACTAATATAGGTATTATGTATCTATTTTTACTATATAATAAATTTAAATTATAAAAAATTATTTAAATAAAAAGTCGCCTTTAAACAACAACACATTTTTTTCACCATTCATCAAAAATTTAATGTTTTTAGAAAAATAAAAAAAATTCACCAAAAGAAAAATTTGATATTACAAATTTAAAAATGATCTATATTTTACCAAATTCAAATCATATAATTTTTTTAATCAATTTAAAAAATAATCCCATTGTCAAAACCAGAAAGCAGGTTTTTGTGATGTAAAAACCACCAAAAGATTGATGCATTTTTATGTCCAATTTAAATATAAAATTACATCCAATAACCAACATAGGATTAAATGATAAAAATAAAATCTAATTATAATTCCAAAATATTCAAATTTATAATTTCACACTAAAAATTATTTTGATTAAAAAAGTTTTTTTAAATTAAAATTTAGTATATTTCACTATTCATCAAAATATGAAAGTTATCAAAAAAGCAAAAAATATTTATCCAGACTAATTTTTTATGTTCTGATTCAAAATAAGAAGTTTATTTTGTCATATTAAATATTTAATAGTGTCAAATATTTTATTTAAAAAGGGTTCTCTATTAAAAGGCATTAAAATTTCATTTTTTTGAAAAATACTTCTTTTATCCGAAAAATTAAATTGTTCGTATATTATGTCTAAAAAAACATAATATGGATGTTAAAATTTTATGGAGTATATAAAATTCAAAATGCGGTTAATAATATTAATAAAATCTTTTTTAATGGCTAGTTTGGTAATTCTTGGTGCACTCAAGGTTGGTGTTGCGTGTAGCGCAAGCTACTGATTTAATTTAATGAAAATAACTTACTATAAAATCTTGGGGTGTTACGAATGCCAACATTTGTAATGGAGATTTTTAGTTTCCATGGCCTAGATGGGTATTACTGGTGATTTTTGAAGAACTTATCATGATTGTCAAAACCAATAACCAAACTGACTCAGAAGGGAGAAAAGTTTCTCTCAACACGTGAATGTGAATTTTACTTTAAAGAGTTTAAAAAGATGCTTATTACCACACCAGTACTCACACTTTTGACAAGTTGGGAACTATTTGTGGTATTCAGTGATTCTTCAAAGAATGGATTAGGATGTGTATGTATTCAAAATGATAAAGTGATATCCTATTCATAAAGGCAGTTGAATATTCATGAGAAAAACTATTACACACATGATCTTGAGTAGAAAGAAATAATATTTGCATTGAAAACATGGTGGCGTTATCTATATTGGGAGAAGTGTAAAATATATAATGTTCATAAGAGCCTAAATTATATATTCACATAGAAAGAGACTAATATGATCCATAAAATATGGTTGTAGATCATCAAGTATTATTAATTCTCAATCCAGTATCATCCTGGTAAGGAAAATATATTGGCAGATGCTCTAAGTAGAAAGGATCTTGCAACATTATTGATGACGAGAATTATGAAAGATCTAATATTATTATATTTCAAGGGATGGACATAAAAATAATTAAGTAAATAACATAATCAATCCTTTCTCAAATGATTGATCAACCATCCGTTATGAATAAAATAAAGGATTTATAAATAAATGATGTGAAAATTCCAAAGAGGGTGGAAGATCTCAAAAAAGAGAAGTCTTCAAAGTTAAAAATTTATGAGGTAGGAGTTGTAATAATTTGGTAATGACTATGTGTACCAGATGATATAGAGATAAATATGGAGATTATGAATTATGGATGTAACTCAACCTTCTCTATTCACCCTGGGAGTACAAAGATGTATCAATATCTCTACGAGAACTATTGGTAAGAAAATATGAAAAAGGAGATCGTTGAATGTATATTAAAGTGTCTGGTATGTTAGTAAGTTAAGGTTGAAAGGAAAAAGACTAAGGTGATGATACAACCATTACCCATACAATCATGGAAATGGGAAAACATAAATATGGAATTTATCACCAGAACTATGAAGATCTCTATAAGAAACAATGATATATGGGTAGTTGTGGATCATCTTATAAAGAAAACTCACTTTATTTCTATTTGAGAGGACATTTAATTGGATCAAATTGAACAAATATATATCAGATAAGTGGTATGACTTCATGGAGTACCACTATCGATTTTATCTGATCAATATCCATGAATCTCCTTGATGTTCTTGAAAAGTATCCAATATGATATAAACACTGAGATGAACTTCAATACAAATTATTACCCTCAAACTTATGGCCAATATGAACAGACGATTCAGATAGTGGAAGACATGTTGAGAGATTGTTATATGGACTTCAAAGAAGGATGGGACCCACATCTGCCTCTGGATGAGTTGTATTACAAAATGGTTTCAACTCAGGAATCCAAATAGATCCATATGAATAAATTTATGGGAAAAGATGCAAAACACAAGTGTGCTGGGATGAAGGTGGTGAATGTAAGATAATAGAACCTGAATTTTTTGAAGAAATGGAGGAGAAGGTGGAAAACATACAACACATAAAGGTATCCCAAAGTTGATTGTAGATCTATGCAGACAATCGTTGACAAGACATGAATTTTATAGTTGGAGACAAGGTATTCCTCCACATATCTTCATGGAAGAGGATCATGAGATTTAGGAAGAAAGGATAACTGAGTCACAGGTACATCAACCCCTTCATGATTCTTGATCAAGTCAAAGCTTTGGATTATTGACTGGCACTTACACTTACCATGCCTCAAGTACACGATTTATTACATATATCCTTATTGAGTAAGTACATACCAAATCCCTCAATATGACTAAATCTAGAGGTGGTACAGGTGGAAAATGATCTCTCTTATGAGGAGCATCAAATACAGAACTTTTACTGTAGAGATAAAGTTATATGAAATAAGGCTACTCACCTGGTCGAAGTATAATGGTAGATCCATAACTACAAAGAGGTAACATGGGAACCATTGGAAGCGATAAAATATAAGTACATCACTTGTTTTCACCATATTATGTAAAATGAAATTTGAAGTGTGAAATTTCATAAGAGGAGTTGAATATATGGACCCAAAAAATTTTCCATCGAAATTTAATTTTTATAATTATGTCATATTGTATAAACCACATAAAATCACTTTAATAACACAATACAAACATTATAAATTAAGAATGAATGAAATAAGATGTATTTAGAGAAATTAAGGAACCTATCCGGATAGAATAGTAACATGACCCCTGTATTAGTAACATGACCATTAGAAATAATAATCTAGGTAAAATAATATCAACCTTAACTAAGGTACTATAAATAAAATTTAAGCATCCTATAAATGATAATATGATATAATTATATCATAGTATTAGTAAATTAATGTTTTTAAAATTATTAATTAAGTATTGGTATTTTTGTAAGTCATAAATATTTAATTATACTTATATAGTTAATATAATGATTTAAAAGAAAATTTATTTTCAAAAAAATAATTCATAAATTAATATTTGGTTTTCTTATGATTATAATATAATTTTATTTGACCTTAATTAATTTTTCAAAGTGTTATAATTGGTGTTATAATTTTGAAATTTGAATTTTCAAAGTCAAATATGATTTTAATTAAAAATAAATTTTCTCATACTTATAAGATTATTTTAATAAAATAGTGTTCTTTTTTGAAGTATACATGTTGAAAAATGGGTAGGGTGATTTTTTTAGATTTTTCAACAATAGTTGAATTTTTGGTGAATAGTGAAATACATTAATTTACAGTATATATACATTATAAGTTAAATACACTATTACTGAAGCCATGTCTGATTTAAGAACCAGAATATTGAAATAACCTTCATTATTTTAATATATTCAGTGATTAGTTTAAAACTATTCATAGTCTTGATCCAAAATAATAAACAAATTTATAAAATAATGAGAAAACACCCCTCTCCTCCCCTTAAAAAACCACCCCTCAAAACATCTTCTCCTCACACCTTCCAAACCTTCAATATTTTCAATGATATATAGAATAAAATTTAAAATACCCTCTCCCACATACATTATCTCTTGGTCTCATAAAAATACAAATCCCTTTTCCCTAAGGAGGTTCTAAAGGAGGAGAAATTCTAGAGGTAAAATCCCCTTTTTTATTTTATTTTCATTTCAATTTCATTTATTTTATTATCATATTCTCACCTCCATTTAACTAATTGGAATGATAAATAAAATATATTTTTTATACTGTAATGTTGTTATGTTAATAGAAAAATTCATATTCAAATCTAGTCCCTTTTTCTTTTATTCTGAAAATATCATCCATGGTGTATCGATTTACCACCGCCATGGATGATGCATTTTAATTTTTCTCTATCACCTTGAAGGTTGGTCATAAAACCATTATAATGGTTGAAGAAGATTTTAAAATTTATTTTATAGCTATTTTTATGTTCTGGAACTAACATGTATACATATTATTATATAATAAAACAAAACGACTTCATTCTGATCGAAAACTACCAAAATTAATCTAAATGATTGTCATTAACATGTTCTCTAATAAATCATCCAAATATTTGAAAAAAAATATATAAGAAAAATTAAACTTATTGAAGTTACATAATAAATTATAATTTCAATTATAGACAATTATTCCCATTTCACATGATCTTACATACATGAATACAAATAAACCAATCATGAAAACCAAGAAAACGAACGATCCCAAATGATGAAATTGAATAGTATACCTCATCAAAAATACCATAAATGAACTTAATAAAACTATAATAAATCAAATACATGTATAATATGTTATTAATTTTATAATTAATTAATTTAATTTAACTATCCAAGATATTAAAGTGAATAAATATTTCCGACATAAGGATAGGGGATTCTCGAACACAACTCTATTTCCTTTTGTTTTCCCTCTTTCACTCCATTTTCAGTATGGTTATTACTTTGATGTTCATTAAATATCATTTAATTATCCTTAAATTTTATTTTCTAGGATATATATGTTTCTAATCCTATTTTATGAAAAATTAATAGGATTTTCGAAAATAAATATTCTTTTAAAAAATACATCTTTTACTTCTATTGATATTGCTTCTTCTTCACTCAAGATTGATGATTATTATACCAAAAAATTTATTCAGGAATGTTTTATTTATTAAATTAAACCCATCTATTTGTATGGTTTATTTTATTTCTAATATTGATATATGTTATATGTGTAATGCATGATTATGTAATTGTTATGATGTGATGGGCATGCCCAAAATTATATAGTGCATGTAAATGGTATGATGTCATGGGTGTGCCCACAATTATATAGTTATCCAATTAATTAGGTAATGTGATGTATATCATCAAAAAGTTAAATATTTACGAACATGATACTATATTTGTTCAAAACTATGTGTGTTGTTTGACCACTAAGACATGATGTTTAATTTTTATGCATTTCTATATTATATTCCTTTATCAAATGTTTCCTCTTATGATTATGATAATGATCCTTTTTTATGTTATGATGATGATGATTATGCTCACCCATGTTATATTTATTCATATTCTCATCTATCCTCTTACAAGGAATTTATCTCACCCATTTATTTAATGTATATCCTCAGTTGATTACTTATAATAAAAAGAACACAAGGGATAATAAGAAGCTAGAGAAGAAGTAATTAAATAATTTTTATATTTTATTATGTAAATATTATGTTTGTTGATAGTTTTCCTAGGACTCTAAAACTTTGTATCCTGGTTTTGTATCATCATTATATTTTTCATATTTTAAATGATGTAATATTAATGTAAGTAAATTAGGGTTGCTATAATTTCTTGTCTGCTCTAATATGTCATCATCTATCACAAAAACTAATATACTTTCTCTATTGTCTCCTATACTGAATTTGGTCCTATCAACTTACTTTCTCCAACATCATCCGAAAATACTAGTTTCTGACACCACTTTCACTATAATGCCTCTAATAGTACCGTCAATATTCTGGAATGATCACTGTTATTATAAGAAGGATCAAAACATACATGTCAATACGAACTTACCTAGAAATACGTTGAGTAAGAATGAATCATATCTTACAAGGTATGAATCATCCACTTATAATTCCCATCAAATTTTGGATGAAAATAAATATTGAAATTTAAATCAATACGAATGAATTATGAAGTCCTTTTGAAAAATTATATGTGAACCTAAGATCACGGTTATATAAAATAGAGAGATTAAATCCATGTAACCTAGATATATGCTTTAGATATAGTCTAGAAAGATAATCTAAATACATTTTATCACTAATGGGAAAAAATTCATAGATTTATGTAATCAATTAATGATAACCCAAATCCCACAGTTACCTTGAGAAGTATTTGGAAATACTACCAAACAATCCATTGATATATTTTCTCATTTCCACAACATCTTTGGAAAAGGTTTTATAATCCCCTTAAGTAACTACCAATATGGTTTTAAACTTATGAAAAATAAATCATTTAATAGTAAATTCAACAATATATTTTTTCATTTTATCCCACCAATAATACACCTGAATTGTAACACCCCGAGATTTTATAAAAAATATTCATTTTAATTTCTTTAATGTCTTGTGTTGTACGCTACACAAAAATGATCTTTCACAACATGAATCGCTGATTTGGATTTCATTGCACGCAATCACGACCTTCCACGATAGCGTGTGTTGTATGCAATACCGAGTTTTTCTAAACAACGATATGTAATATAAACTACCCGTTATGAATAGTAATACCCACTTTTTGAAATTTTATAAATTTTATCTTTCAAAATGGACTTCATTTTTGGATTCAGAATATCAAAATTAGCCTTGGGTGAATTTTTGGTATTTTTCTGAAAATTTCAATTTTTGATGAATAGTGAAAACACTGGGTTACTACTTAAAAACCGACTTTTTATTTAAATAATTATTTATTTTATTTAAATTTATTTTAGGTAAAAATTGATACATAATACCTATATAAGTTCAATGAAATTAATTGGAGGAATTTTATAATAATTTTATATATATAAAATTTTATTGAACTTTTCAACGTCTTTTACCCACCACCTAGGAGAATTTGAAAATTCACATAAAACTTAATTTTACGGATTTTGTGAGTGGAATTTAGAAAATCCAAGAGACACAATTAATATCAAGGACTAAAATGTGGTTCGATGCGATGAAAATAATTTTTGGTGAATAGTAACTTTTTACTTTTTTTACCACGGTTAAAAGTAAATAGGGTAATTAAGGGTACAAATGATATTATTATTACCCTAAAACATGTATTAATTCTATTGGATAAGTGTAATTCGACCAAAAAAAACTTAGGAATAAAATATGACCATTTAGGCCCACTTAGATTAGATTAGGACATTTATTATTAATTTAATTAAAGAAGTGTTAAAATAGTTAAAATCATAGTTTAATAATTAAAACATTTTTAATATAGGGTTATACATAAGATAAATTCGACTATAAATATTCATTAGAAAGATAAAAATATTTCCTACATAATGGTATTTTATTTATCATTTTTAGACAATAAATAATTTAATTTATTTATGACAAAATGATGATGCAGTAATTATATTATTAATGAAATATTGAGATAATTGATGTTATAAATACCCCAATAAATGTAATTTGAGACTTTTTAGGAATTCCAATAATTTTCTAGGTTAATATGACATGTTATGGTTGATTTATGTAACTTTTTAGAACTAATCATGCTGTTATGATTTTCAAAAAAACAATTACCAAATAGTGTCAAAATTGACATAAAATAGTTTTTAAAAAAAATATTTTAAGATTAATTGTTATTTTATTCCTAAAAATCTATGGTTTTTCCAAATGACTTATATAATGTTATATATATTAATTATAAAAAACTAGGGGTTTTTTTGTCTTGTTATAGTAAGTTCATTAACCTTATAGTGTAAGAAAACAAGAAGACACGGTGAAAGTAAAATTATTTAACTTAGAGTTAAATCTAAATGATAAGGTTAAAATAGTAACCTAAACTTGTCTAAAATCTATTGGATGAGAGGATTTTGACCCATCCCCACCTTATCTTCCAAATAAATCAATTTGGAGCTATTAAAAATCAAATATGACTTTATAATAAAATAATATTTTTAGTTTTTCCAAAGGTGCCCCTCTCCTCCCTTATAAAAACGGCACCCCTTACCTCTTCTCTTCACACCCTTTTGAGCCTTTAATCTCAGAAAAACCCTGCCCTTTTATCTTCTACACTTCCCCAGAAAAATTATGGAGGTTATGGTCTTCTCAAAAGACCAACTCTACTTCCTTAAGAGAAGGCTTAAAGGAGGTGCGTCGAAGAAGAGGTAATGTTTTCTTTCGATTCTCTCAAGTTTCATTCTTCTCCAACTTCTTCTTATTTAGTTGTTTCAGAATAAAGTAATAACATCAGTATAACTAATATACTGATATTTTATTATTAATATGAAACAACCCTATTTCACCTTCTATCCATCCTATGGAAAACGAAATCACCACCCGTGCATATGTACGGAATACCGTCTCCACGCCGTGGTGTAATCAGTTTTTCCACCACCACCTTACATGGATGGGTATAATGGTGTAAATAAATAACTATATATGGTTATTGTGAAGTGATATTGATTCTATAATATTATACATACACTTGAATACAATTCCACGATCATGGGAATTATATCATCGCTCGTGCGTACGTACGGACTACCGTCTCCACGAACGCGATGAGATTCATTTTCCATGATTAACCATTCAAGAATGATTATAAAGTATATATAATAATAATGAAATATATGACATAATTAAGATACTAGATTTATTTATACATATATATATATATATATATATATGTCATCTACTTACTTCCATTCAAGTCAAAAAATAAAGGAAAACAACGTTCATGCGTACGTACGGCCTACCGTCTCCATGAACGGTGTGTTTCATTTCAGTTATCTATCTATTATATATATATATAGAATATATATGATATATAAATCATGTTTTAAATTTTGGAAGTAATTAAATCATGATATAAGTAATAATAATATGAATAACAACAAGTCCAAACACGTACGATAAAAGAAACAATTTTACCCAAAACACTACTTTAACATGGAATTGACAAATGAACGGGTAATATAAATACCTAAGTGATCCATATATGATATAAAACAATGAATATGAATATGTAATAAGTCAATGAAATTATTTAAATCATTATACAAGAGGTCCGGATACATACGAAGCATATTGGACATAAGGTAAGGGATAACTTTTCCAATCTCGTTCTTTTCCGAGATTGTTTATTCGTAAGTATTTACTGGGGTTAGTGTTCTCATCCATGTCCATGTTTCCAAAAAATGGTTTCATGTATTTTTAATTTCCTTTTTACCCATTTTTTACTTTTACTACATGGTATGTATGGAATCTTTCTTTTACGAGGTACTTTTTGACTTTTCCGGAAAAATTACGAGAAGAATGTTTTTTTAACTTATACGGCACGAACGGATTTTTACGGTTTTATACAGCCTTATTTTCATGAAGCTTCCTCCAAAATATTTCCTGACTATTTTCAAAAAAAATCTTTTTCTTTTAAAATTGCATGATGTTTTGTGAAAAGAAATTTATTTTGAAGAAGAAAGGATATTTTCCTCAAGAATTCATTTCAAGTGTTTTATCAAAACCATTTTTCCATCTAAGATGACATTATTTCTTATGTGTATCTTTCAAGTATAAAGTCTCTATGATTTACATGGTTTCACTTTTCTTATTATGAAATGATATCCATTTCTTTTATATGTATTATGTGATGATGGTATGATGTTTATGAAACCAATTTTATTCGTTGGGTTATTATGAATGATGCATGTTTATTTTGTGGCACAAGTAAGAAATATTTCATTATGAGATGGGTGGGACCTATATCTCCCTCCAATGTATTGGGTAAAGATTTATATCTCATGAGATAGACATGGATGGAATGGTAATTTAATCTGGTTCAGTGTTACAGGACTGAAACGAGGAGTGAACTCGATTCAGAAAGGGACTTTGTCCACTAAGATGGTCTTGGCAGCAATGCCTTGGCTACTATGGAAATCATATCATGTTCTTAATGTTTTGCCACAATTACAAGTTTTATTTACAAGATATTTTATCATGATTTATGTTCCTTTATGATATATTCCGTACGTACTTCTATGATTTATATCTTTACTAAAGATTTTGATTTTTATATTTTATGTTCAAGTTCTTGCATTCAAATGTTTATGGATTGTTTTATGTTTTCTATGTTTACCCTTACTGAGCATTTGAGCTCACCATTTTTATGTTTTCTTTTCCCTAGGATATAAATAAAGGTTTTAGGTAAGAAAACCAAAAGGGGAAGATCTTTATGGGACATGTTGAAGATCTTTCACCATGATTATAAGATTTAATTCTGAGTTTCCAAAGACACTACACTAATACAGTCTTTAGGGGTCTGTTTTTGTCATGTATTAAGTATTCTTCAAAAGTAATGTAATGTCCATGTAAGTCATGCTTTGGGTCTCTACAGTTGGTATCAGAGGAAAGGATTAGTCAACCTTTGGAAACTAGGATGCGAAAACGTTAGTGAGATCCCTAGAGATATTTCTAAGGTATGTCTAGGGATGTCCCTAAGGATAAGTATACATATAGGATATAGTCCTAGAACTACGATACCGATCGTAGAATTTAACCTAAGATTTTAGATATTGAGGGTACTCCCCCTTTACTATGTTGTTTTTCCTAACATGATTTTTTCCTCTCACACTATTCTGTTTGGGTTTTAGAAAATGGCTGGAAACATGAAGATTCACGATAATGGAGGATATGACGGACAATGGATTGATATTCTTCATGAGAAACCAAATGAAACGGGATTTGGAAGTCCAAACATTGTTATTATTCCTAATCGGAAATCTCATAATATGATCAATAATATCAACTTTGTTAAGTATCCCGACTCAGCTAATAAGAGAAAGATGGAGTTTCATGATGATCATAGAGGAAAGAAAGTTCAATTTCCCTCAAGTAAATCATGTGGTAAGAAGCATCAGGGAGATTGTTTCAAAGGAACTAGAAGATATTTTGTGTGTGGAAAAGAATGACACAAATCCAGTAAGTGCAAAGGAAAAGGTTCAGTTAACACCATGGCTGAGGATAATGGTATTGCTACCACATCAACAATGGTTAAATGTTTTAAATGTGGAATGTACGAGCATTATGCAAACCAATTCCCTAAGGGAAAGTCTCATGAATAGAATCAGTATGGTCATATGGGTAGTATTTATGTTGATGATGATAAAGAGACTACAAATGATATGTGAGATGAATGAATTGTTGAAGCTCGATCAATGGTTTAATAAGGTAGTGGAATTATTACGTGTTTGTCAAGTGTAATGTTGTATAAGTAATCTCATGGTACTATGGAATAAAGATACATCTAAGGATTGTTACACTGTTGTATTTCCTTAAGTTTTGAAAGTGTATGGTACCAGTAACCATCAATGGTTATTCAGATATTTTTGGAAAATAGATGATATGCGCATAATGAAGGGATAAAGAGAAAATTAAATGTTTGATAGTATTCATGAGATCATGATAGATATAAGGAGAAGGTTATATCATGGTTTGAGTATATAGAATTTTTGGATTTTGGTATGTCGAAAGAGTTACCTTTTGATAGTATTCATGTTTTCACTAAGGTTCTATGGTAATTTATGTTTCAAGAGAATATATGACTAAGGTATTCATGTGTTTGGAATGCAAACAACAAGATATATCTTATGATATATGTGGGATAAATGCTTGTATTCACATTATTGGTAGATAACATTTCTAGTAATTGTTTTCTTTATACTATGACCTTGGACCGAAGTATTTTAGATAAGCCTAAAATTGGAATGGATTATGTTGGACATAAGTTAGTATTGTTTAAGGATAGAACTTTTTTCGATATTTTTGATGGGATGTTATAGTAATGTAGTTTTAGAAAAAGGACAACCTGCAGGACGGGTGACAGCCCATCGCGTCGGACAAGGCTGTGGGAATCAAACCCACAACCGAAGTGTGACTGGCCTTTATCACCTACCACTGGCCTACAGGGAGTCCCTGGTTAGTAGAAACTAGTTTTATTTTATTATGCGGTATGATATAAGAAGTATAAGTCCATTTTAGGAACCATATATGATTAATCTCACTATAGATGGACTTATTTTTTTTTGATAACTTTTCTAACCTTTTGTTTGAGACAGATGGAATGACCCATCATTCTATCCCATGATCTGATAACACTTCACGAATGATAAATTCAACTTCATTTCTTTAAGAGATGAAGTGGAAATTGTTCAAAGAACAACCAACGGTGAGACTGTACCAAAATCATGAAAGTATTTCTTCTAATTCCAATTTCATCAACTTTAAGAAAATGATCTTGAAACCCAAAAATGTTGTCCTAGTGCCCATATATCCGATGAATCATATGGTACCTTAGATCATCAAAAATCTATGGCTTTGTGATAGATGGATTTTCCATAGCCATGTTCTCTACCACTCTCCATCAGAACTTGATGGTAAGATTTTTCTTCCATATCCATATTTTCACCTATGTTCTCCTATATGGAAACCCAGTGATGAGTTACTTTGGGTAATTGTTACGTTTCATACTTTTTTTTTTAAAAATTAATTTTTAGTATTCCTCTTTTAAGATGTGGGTTTCTATGAATAGTAAACGATTTATAACCCCGACGAATTTCGAGGGCGAAATTCATTTTAAGGGGGGTAGAATTTAACACCCCGAGATTTTATGAAAAATATTCTTTTTAATTTCATTAATGTCTTGTGTTGTAAGCTACACCAAAAGGAGCTTGCACAATACGTATCCCTGACTTGGCTTGCATTACACGCAATCACGACCTTCCACGATAGCGTGTGTTGTACGCAATACCAAGTTTCGCTAAACAACGATATGTTATATAAACTAGCCATTATGAATAGTAATACCCACTTTTTGAAATTTTATAAATTTTATCTTTCAAAATGGACATCATTTTTGGATTCAGAATATCGAAATAAGCCTTGGGTGAATTTTTGGTATTTTTCTGAAAACTTTCAATTTTTGATGAACAGTGAAAGCACTGGGTTACTACTTAAAAACTGACTTTTTATTTAAATAATTATTTATTTTGTTTAAATTTATTTTAGGTAAAAATTGATACATAATACCTATATAAGTTCAATGAAATTCATTGGAGGCTTTTTCTAATAAATTTTTATATTTAAAAATTTTATTGAACTTTTCACCGTCTTTTACCCACCTCCTAGGAGAATTTGCAAATTCATATAACACTTAATTTTACCGCTTCAGTGAGTGGAATTTAAAAAATCAGAGTGACACGATTAATATAAAGGACTATAATTTGGTTCAATGAGATGAAAATAATTTTTGGTGAATAGTAACTTTTTACTTTTTTTTACCACGGTTAAAAGTAAATATGGTAATTAATGGTAAAAATGATATTATTATTACCCTAAAACATGTCCTAATTCTATTGGATAAGTGTAATTAGAAAAAAAAAATCCTTAGGAATAAAATATTACCATTTAGGCCCACTTGGATTAGATTAGGACATTTATTATTAATTTATTTAAAGAAGGGTTAAAATAATTAAAATCAATGTTTAATAACTAAAAAATTTTTAATATAGGGTTATGAATAACATAAATTCGACTATAAATATTAATTAGAAAGATAATAAGATTTCATATATAATGGTATTTTATTTATAGTTTTTAGACATTATATAATTTAATTTATTTATGACACAATGATGATGCAGTAATTATCTTATTAATGAAATATTGAAATAATTGATGTTATAAATAAACAAATAAATGTAATTTGTGACTTTTTATGCATTCCACTCATTTTATAGGTTAATATGACATGTTATTATTGATTTAAGGAACTTTTTTAGAACTAATCATGATGTTATGATTTTCAGAAAAATCAATTACCAAATAGTGTCAAAATTGACATAAAATAGTTTTTAAACCAAATATTATATTATTAATTGTTATTTTATTCTTAAAAATCTAAGGCTAGGCCAAATGACTTATATGATGTTATATATATTAATAATAACCAACTTGGGGTTCGTTTGTCTTGTTATAGTATGTTTATTAACCTTATTGTGTAAGCAAACAAGAAGACACGGCGAAAGTAAAATTATTTAACTTAGAGTTAAATCTAAATGATAAGGTTAAAATAGTAACCTAAACTTGTCTAAAATCTATTTGATTAGAGGATTTCTACCCATACCAACCTTATCTTCGAAATAAATCAATTTGGAGCTATTAAAAACCGAATATGACTTTATAATAAAATATTATTTTTTGGTTTTTCCAAAGGTGCCCCTCTCCTCCCTTATAAAAAGGGCACCCCTTACCTCTTCTCTTCACACCCTTTTGAGACTTGAATCTCGACCAAAACCTACCCATTTCTCTTCTACACTTCCCTATAAATATTATGGAGGATCTGGTCTTCTCAAAAGACCAACTCTACTTCCTTAAGAGAAGGCTTAAAGGAGGTGTGTCGAAGAAGAGGTAATCTCTTCTTTCGATGCTCTCAAGTTTCTTTCTTCTCCAACTTCTTCTTATTTAGTTGTTTCATTATAAAGTAATAACATAAGTATAAATCATATACTGATATGTTATTATGAATATGAAACAACCCTATTTAACCTTCTATCCATCCTACGGAAAATGAAATCACCACGCGTGCGTACGTACGGAATATCGTCTCCACGCCGTGGTGTAATCAGTTTTTCCACCACCACCTTATGTGGATGGGTATAATGGTTTAAATAAATATCTATATATGGTTATTGTAAAGTGATATTGATTATTTAATATTATACATACACTTCAATACAATTCCACGATAATGGGAATGATATCATCACTCGTGCGTACGTACGGACTACCGTCTCCACGAACGCGATGAGATTCACTTTCCATGATTAACCATTCAAGAATGATTATAAAGTATATATAATAATAATTAAATATATTAAATAATTAATCTACTGGATTTATGTATACATATATATATATATGTCATCTACTTACTTCCATTCAAGTTAAAAAAGAAAGGAAAACAACGTTCATGCGTACGTACGGCCTACCGTCTCTATGAACGGTGTGTTTCATTTTAGTTATCTATCTATTATATATATATATACTAAATATATATGATATATAAATCATGTTTTACTTTTTTTAAGTAATTAAATCATGATATAAGTTATAATAATTTCAAGAACAATAAGTCCAAACACGTATGATAAAAGAAACAATTTTACCCAAAACACTACTTTAACATGGAATTGACAAATAAACGGGTAATATAAATACCTAAGTGAACCATAAATGATATAAAAAAATTAATATGATTATTTAATAAGTAAATTACATTATTTAAACCATTATACAAGAGTTCCGGATACATACGAACCATATCAGACAAAAGGTAAGGGATAACTTTTCCAATCTCGTTCTTATCCGAGATTGTTTATTCATAAGTATTTACTGGGGTTATTTTTCTCATCCATGTCCATGTTTCCTAAAAATTGTTTCATGTATGTTTAATGTTATTTTTACCCATTTTTGACTTTTACTACATGGTATGTATGGAATCTTTCTTTTACGAGGTACTTTTTGACTTTTCCGGCAAAAGTACGAGAAGAATGTTTTTTTAACTTATATGGAACGAACAGAGTTTTACGGTTTTATAGAGCCTTACTTTCATGAAGCTTCATCCAAAATATTTCATGACTATTTTCAACAAAATATTTTTCTTTTAAAATTGCATGATGTTTTGTGAAAATTAATTGATTTTGAAGAAGAAAGGATATTTTCCACAAGAATTTATTTCAAGTGTTTTATCAAAACCATTTTTCCATATAAGATGACATTATTTCATATGTGTATGTTTCAAGTATAAAGTCTCTATTATTTACATGGTTTTACTTTTCTTATTATGAAATGATATCCATTTCTTTTATATGGATTATGTGATTATGGTATGACGTTTATGAAACCCATTTTATTCATTGGGTTATTATGAATGATGTATGTTTATTTTGTGGCACATGTAAGAATGATTTCATTATGAGATGTGTGGGACCTATATCTACCTCCAATGAATTGGGTAAAGATTTATATCTCATGAGATAGACTTGGATGGAATGGTAAGTTAATCCGCTTCAGTGTTACAGGACTGAAATGAGGAGTGAACTCGATTCAGAAAGGGACTTTTTCCACTAAGATGGTCTTGGCAGCAATGCCTTGGCTACTATGGAAATCATATCATGTGATTAATGTTTTGTCATAATTATAAGTTTTATTTCCAAGCTATTTTATCATGATTTATGTTCCTTTATGATATATGCCTTACGTACTTCCAAGATTTATGTCTTTACTCATGATTTTGATGTTTAGATTTTATGTTCAAGTTCTTGCATTCAAATGTTTATGGATTGTTTTATGTTTTCTATGTTTAACCTTAATGAGCATTTGATCTCACCCTTTTTATGTTTTCTTTTCCCCAAGATATAAATAAATGTTTTAGGTAAGAAAACCAAAAGAGGAAGATCTTTATGGGAGATGTTGAAGATCTTTCACCATGATTAGAAGATTTCATTCTGAGTTTCCAAAGACACTAAACTAATACGGTCCTTGGGCGTCTGTTTTTGTCATGTATTAAGTATTTCGCAAAAGTAATGTAATGTCCATGTACGTTAAGATTCAGGTCTCTACATGAATGCCTCTATACATCATATTGTTTCCCAAATGAATGAAAAATAGATAACTATAAGCTTTATTCAATAACTCTTTCCTCTACTAGGAATCAAAAGGAACACATAATATTTTAACAAATCATAAAACACCTTCTTCATCAATATTAAAATCATTTAACTTACCCCTGTTAATAGATTTTAACTTCTCATACATGGATTGATCCTCTTTATAAGTTCTTTGAATTATTTATTATAGAGATGAATATACTGAAAAATAAATCAAAATAGATGATCTTCATACAACCACAACTTCTAGGAAAAAATTCATCAATTCATTAAGAAATGTGTCACATTCCAAACATAACATGGATAATGTATTATTACTTTTTTTAATTAAATAATCAACCACTTTGTTTTATTTTCTAGGATGGTATTGAATTTTGAAATCATAATACTTTATTAGTTCTATCCATATTCTCTATCTAATATCAAATTACTTCTGAGGGAATATATTCTTTAGAATTTTGTGATAATTATATATCTAACACTTTACTTCATAAAAATGATGCCTCTAATTTTTTAAAGAAAAATCCACAGTAGATAATTCCAAATCATGTGTAGGGTAATTTAACTCATGTGGTTTCAACTATAATGAGTCATAAGAAATTACATTATCACTATTCATTAGGACACAACAAGTTTCTTTCAACTAATGATCACTTTATATGTAAATTCACCATTTTTTGAATGAAGGGCCAAAATAATAGAATTCACCAATGTTATTTTCAGTTCCAAAAAAAATATTCACATTATTCTATCTAGATGAAATTAACTCCTATTTGAGTTAACTTAGTGTGTGGGATATACAATTGAGAAATGTTTTGATAAATCCACAAGAATTAACACAATAATTTATAAAAACAATGAATCAATGTAATATTTTTTGGTCTTGGAAATTATTTAACAACTTCTATTTTATTAGTGTCAAAAGTTATTCCATCTTTAGAAGCATTATTTCCATGAAATATTTTTTTTAATGAAAGTATACAATTTCTAAATTTCCCAATTTTTTTTCTTTTAAGGTTTTCAAAACAAAAAATTTGTTCATTTCATGTTCCTCTTTATATTTAGAATATACAAAAATTCCTTCAATAAACATAATCATACAATTATTAAATAACTCATGAAAAAATATAATTATAAATTCTATAAATTCAATAAGTGCATTCGATTCCCCAAATGAAAAAACTCTAAATTCATAGTTTATAAATATAGTTCGAAAATCGGTATTCAAAATGTCTGATTATTTCACTTTCAACTAGTGGTACCCTAATATTAATTAAACCTTCAAAAAATTCTAATCTCCCTAGATCTGATCAAACAAATCATCTAAATTAAGAAATGGATAATTTTTATTAAAAGCATATTTATTCAAGTATTTATAGTCAATGAAAAGCCACATTGAACCATGTTAATTTTTAACCAAGAATAAGATAACCCAATGGTGATGTTCTAGGATGGAGGAAACCTTTATCTAATAAAAAATTAAATTTTATTTTCATTTATAAAAGTCCCATTAGATCCATTCAATAAGGGGGTTTAGAAATAGTCTAAGTATTAGGTAGTAAGTCAAAAATAAACTAAACATCCTAATCCAGAATATCACCAAGAAAATCATCAATAGAAACATCTATGTACTCATTTACTACTGGTACATCACTAATGTGAATAGTTTATTTATTTTTAACAATATGATAGAGGTAACATTCACATCCATCTATAATAAATTTTTAGGTTATTGATAAGTTATCAAAGGAATGAAAAATTTAAACAAAATTTTCATTACACTGTAATCTATATTATTATGATAAAATGAAATCCAATCCATACCAAGAATGATATCAAGCTATACTATGACTAGTTATACAAGATTTTTCGGAAAGAGAATCCCACTAATAAAAATTTGGAGACTATTATAATTCTTTATTATATTAATAATTCCACCTGTATTTTTCACCAAAAATTATATCTTAATTTTATAAGGTGATATTGGAAAGATGCGTAAATATTTATCATAAATGAAATTATGTGGAGATCTAGAGTAAAAAAGGGTATTGGAATAATTTGAATACACAAGTAAGATATCTGTCACCACTTCATTCGATGGACCAACATCAACTATAGTAGTAGAAAATAATTTTTTTTTACATTCCCATTTAAGATCATGATTATATATATCCTTTTAAATTAAATTAATACATTAATTATAATAATGACCCAACTCATTGCAAATAAAACATCTCAATATTGTATGGATATGAGTTACACCATTGTTTGGTTGTTTAGGGATCTTTCCTTTATCGTCACGAATCCCATGACCAAACTGACTACACCGAAAACACATCCAATATCCTGTCAAACATTATTTGAAAATTCCTTTTCCACACTAGGAACATTATTAGGGATTACCTATAGACTTATTAGTTGTTTTATTCTCTGTTTCCTTCCACCTTGACCTTTTCTTATTATTGTCATCTCGAGGATCATACATGTCAGTAAACTCAATCTCAACATTCTCAGCACAACAAATGAAATTCTTGTAACTTTTAATTTCTCATAATTATAATTATATTCACAAAAATCATTTTAACTTTGATAAAAACATATTAATCATGACATTAGTGTCTCAAAAACAACATGTCACATACAATTTCAATATTGGGAATTTTTCTTCATATGAATCTATATAATCTTCATCTTTCTGCTTCATTTCTGGGAAATTCATTTCTATCTGGAGCTTAACAACTTTAGTGAAATATTTCTCAGGAAAAAATACATGAAAATTTCCCATTCCATGGCATCATAACCATCTTTCTATCTAGTATTTTTAACCAAATACCACTATCGATCATCTTCACATTCAAATCAAAAAATGGTATGTTTTACTTTTTATTGTTTCGAACAACCCATTACATCAAATATATTTTCAAGATCACTAATCCATCCTTCTAATATAATAATTTTAGATGATTCACTAAATTTTGTGGGATGTTGGCTCATGAAACACTCCATATAAGACATGTTCCTTCGTGGTAGATCATATTCCTCTCTAGTATGGATACCACCACTATTTATCACTTGTCTGAACTAATCCATCACTACAAAAAAGTGTTATGTTGCAATTCCAACCATCTCAGGATGTTGATTTGGAAAGATATTCTCTTCATGGTTTTTTTGACAATAACATAACTATTTATTTAATGAAAAAAAAATCTGAACAAAAAATATTTTAGACGATGTAACATGGTAATCATTAAATGAAATATCATTTTAACTTATCCCTAATGTAATACATTTCAACAGAAAGTTATTAGCATTATCAAAACCTCTAAATTTATCTTAACCATCATTTGATAGAAAATATAGGGCCTATACCTTAAGTATTTTATAATATTGAGTTTTAGTTAGGAATTTAATTTCTTTCATTTTTAGGATCATTTCAGGTTTAGTGTTTTAGATAATTAGGCCATAATATATACATCAAAAAACCTTATAATACAATGTGGAAAATTCTGATTAATATCCATTTTTTAATAATAAAAACATTTTAATATAAATCAAGATTTTTTTCATGGGAAATATTTATGGCATTAAACTTTAATTCTTCCATTCACTTAACCATCCTTAAATCCTATGAAAACATTTAAAAACATGGTATGGGAACAAAAATATTAGTTAGGGATACACAAAAATGGAAAAATGTTAGTCCTATGAAAACGTGAACACTCTTATAACATTTACCTTTATCATAAAAGTTCATTGACAATATGAAAAAAAATATTTTCACATGAGAAACACACAAATAATTTCTCTTAATGAAAATCATTAAAACCCATATAATTTAATTAAAACCTAATTTTAGTGACATAGAGAATAATATACAAAAAACCTTTAAAAATCCTTTTTATTGGAATAACCATACAACTAAATTCCAACATTATCATTACCTAATAAATTTAAGTGATGTATGGGGAACCCATTGCTTATTCTATTAAGGGCTTACCCGACCCTATTTAGGCTACCCCAAGTTAAGCTATAATAGGCCAACTAGATGCTATCTAGGCAACCCAAGTTATGTTGTAACAGGATCACCCGATGTTATTTGGACACACTCATTTCTCATATATAAATATCAAGTACTATATAATGAGTAATTTTTTATACCTTAAATTTTTAATCATAAATCATTTCAATAGATATTTTAAAATCATAATAAAATCACTTTCACATTTCTAAATACCCTTTTATTTTAAAAACACATTTTCAATACCATAATACCCATTTCTTTTGAAAACCCATTTTCAATACAAAAATTCTCCAAAAGAAGGGAATTTTTTTCTTTGAAGAAATGATGAATAATTGAAAAGGAAGCTAGAAATAAAATAATGAACACAGTTAAAAAATCCATTTTTTGTGTACGCTAAGAATATAACACCCCTTTCTATCATTTGTTTATACATTCTATGCAAGACATGAAAAAGGTTCATTTTAAAACCCATTTAAAAAATTAAAAAAACACATAAAATATACTTGATAAATCATTTAGGTCCATATTAAATCATTAATAAACTCATTTTTAAATCATGGACATATAATAGAAATAAAGTTTGAGGGAAAACATTAAAAGATAAATTTTAAAGGAAAAGTCCCTTATCACTTGGGAAACACTTGAATCATAACCCAATGCAATATTAATATTAAAAAACTTTAAATATAATGATAATAGTTAAATTTATGATATGACATGTCAAATGGTATGTATATAAAACTTATAAAAGAATAAATGGCTATATCATCTAGAAATGCCTCAATGAATAGAAATTGAGATGAAGTCCCTTATATTATGTCTGAATTGTCTTGTGTGTCTTTATCATCCAATTTAATGAACATATGTAAATTATTTACATTCCTTATAACCTTTTAAAATATTATTATAACTTTTATTTAACCTTTAAAAACGTTATATATATAATTACATAATCAATCAAGGTTAAGTGAGATGTTTTGATGAAATTCGGTTTATGTGTTAGAAACAAATTTAGCAGGTCTACTACGGAAAAAAGGGTTCATTATAAAAAAATATAAAGAATAATAATCTTGAAATAAATATCATATTTATAGATAAAATTAATCCTAAAATCAATCATGAATGATGGTTATGGAAAATTAACCAACATTTTAATCATAGAGAGGGAAGGTCATACACACGCACAAGTAATTTTCCCATTTCTAAATAATCATTATAGCAAAAAATATGAAACATTTATATTTATGTAATTATAATTATATAATAAATATCATGATATTAATTATATATCATTATATATATCATTATTTTGATTTAAAATTAATCACATTTCTTTGAGGAGGTAGTAGTCCACACGTCTACAAACGATGTTGTCATTTTTTCAGTGTGTGAAAATGTAATAATAAAATTATATGTTATATTTAAGAATTTATTATTATTTTATTAATTTTATAGTTATTTTATTTATATCATATATTATCATTATAGTCACCCTTATTACTTTCCATGTAACACGTCAGTGAAAAACGCTTCACATCACTTCGTGAGGCGGTAGTCAGTCTTACGCATGAGCGTTGTTATCATATCCCATATGTTATGAAATGTGAAAAGGGTTTCTATAATATAATGGTAAAATATGTATAAATATGTTATATATAACATATATATGATATATAAACATTATTCCCATCATTATTTCCAACCATGATAGATGGTAATAATAAAATTAACAACATCATTTCATGAGAAAGTAGTTCGTTGTACACATGAATGATGATTTCGTAACCCATTTGATGGAAGTGCGTGTTGGTGTAAGTTTTAAACATAATATAAAAATATATCATTAAATTTATTATACTTAGGTTTTTATATAATCATGGTATAATAATAATTTAATTTGGTGGATAAATAAATAAAATAGAAATTCACATTGACGAATGTTGCCTCTTCTTCAGTTAACTCCATTTGGTTTGCAACAAAGGAATTCATTGGTTTGAATTATATATAAATTAAGGAATATATGATGATATAATGGAATTTGAGAAGTTATTTAGTAATTTATTTTATGATCCAAAGGTATTTATAGGTCTTAAAAGAAGGGGAGAGTGGGATGCCTTTTATAATGGAGGTGAGAGGAGAACTTATAAATTTTTGAAAGAGGGAATTCCGACCATATTTTCCATGTCATGTGGCTAAAATAATCCACTAAACTAGATCATAGGAGTTATAAGGTCTAAATATGTCCATAATATGGGCTATTTATATGTTTATAAGACATTTGGTCCCTTAAGATTAAAATTTAGTCACTTAGTAATACTCATTTTTTCCTTAATCGTTGTGATTGATATCAACTATTTTAACCAATCACATTGGTAAAAAATAAGTTTAAATATTTAGAAATTATAAATTATCCTCATTCCAGAAATTTAATCTATTTTTCCAAATTCAATTAATAAAATTTGAAACATTTAATTTAATATCAATCTTGCATTCCCGACGAGACAATGATTTTTAAGAAGAGTATTTTTTAGCAAAATATGATTCTATACTAACTCTATAACTAATAATAATAATTTTATGAAACAAAATAAATATTTAATTATATAGAGTCTATTATTTTCATTTAAAATAATCTCTATTGGGGTTATTTAATTTAATTAAAAAGTTAAAACCATATGCATTTTAAAACAATTTTTTGAAAAACCCGTCTTTAAACCCCAAAAGAATATTATATGAAAAAAAATTAAAGTTGAATAAAAAAAATTAAGGGGATTAAATATAAATAAATTATACTTAGGTTACTTGAAAAAATATTCAAAACATGTTGGTCCTTTTAAATTACTTAATTTATTAAAATAAATGACTTTTTTTTATAGAAATCAGTATTGTTCACTATTCACTAAAAAAATAAACATTTTCTAAAAAATACCAAAATTTCACCTGAAATAAAATTTGAAATTATGATTTCAAAAATGATATTAGTTTTATAAACTTAAATTTCTAAATTTTTTAAATTATTCTTTTAAATAAAACAATATAAGAAAAGTGTTTAATTAAACTATTTCTTTCTTGATTAAATATTACTTAATATTTTTGAAACTTATGTGACTATCTAATTAATATTAGTAAATAAGAATAATGTTTTAATATTTAATTATTTTATTTTTTAAATTTATGAATATCAACCACCCTCATTTGATTTGATGGTAGTATCTATGAGAATTTTTAGAATGCCATTTTTGTATACAGGAAGAATACAATAATTGAGCGTCAATTATAGTAAGTGAATATTATATTCTAATAAAACTAAAATAAAATTATAATTTTATAATTTCAAAGAATAAAAATTATAATTTGATATGATTAATATTGATTTTGAGCATACTCAGTCAAAATAATCGTAGAATGAATTTCTGAGATTTTCCCTTAGAAATAATCTTTAATGAATATTAAAAAATATATTATTTAAATTTTAATGATTTTATTTATAATAATGTGTTATAATATGTAAAATTAAAAATTTATTGTATATTAATTTTATATAAATAAAGATAATATCATTTTGATAGAAAATGACTATTTTTTAGAAAACTGTTTTGTTTGAAAAAGTCGTAATTCCATTACATTGTAGTTAATTTATATAATATTTAATGATGAATTATTTAAATTTAATTTATACATTATAAATATAAATGTATAAATTTTAATACATATAGTTATTATTACTACTTATATAGAAAATTTAATAACCTCTTATCCTTGAAAAATGTATTTCTGGGAAAAAACATTTTTTGACAGATTTTATGCGTTTATTTTTAAATTAAATTCTATCAAATATGTTAATTGAATATTATAAAATGGATTACATATTTTTTAAAAATATAATTAATATTATTTAATAAGTTAAACATAATTTATGGATATAATAAATAGTAAAAATAGTACAAATGAATTACCATAGTTAATGTAAAAATTGGTTTATTAGGGTTAATCTAAAAAGATATGGATAAAAATGACATAAACACATTATGCAACAATTTTTTTTTGTTTTATTTTAGTATTATAATCTTAACCTTATAATATGATCGATTTTGGTTCCATATGTCTAAGAAAGTGACAAGACATTATAAAAAACTTTTGAAAATTTACATGTGTGCCACTCACCTCAACTATAAAAGGGAACCTCCTCCCTACACGATTTCATGCCTATAAAGCCAAATATTCCCTAAATCCTACCAATATATATATCCATAACATCCTTATACAATTTATATATCTGATTTTCCACCCAAAATACCAACTCTATGGCTCTTAATAAGATATCTATATGAGGTTCTTCTAAGAGAGGTTAATTGTCATCACCAAACTCTTTCTTTTTATTACTTCTTATTTAACCACCTTCAATTTTGTTTTAAAAACTTAATTTTAATGACAATATAATCCAAAATTTATTAACATGTTATTTTGTTGATGAAATAATATCTAACTATCTCCTTCCCCATTAAATGGGAAACATAACCATCACTTATTAGTAGTGAGAACTACAACTTTGTGAACTTGAGTAATTTGTTTTCCATCAT
The DNA here is from genome assembly GCA_963277665.1 of Viscum album. Lineage (NCBI taxonomy): Eukaryota > Viridiplantae > Streptophyta > Magnoliopsida > Santalales > Viscaceae > Viscum > Viscum album. Next base: position 195,335,793 of record OY728126.1, read on the forward strand.
TAACACACATGGAAAGTCATAATGATAGAAATATTTATTATATATGATAATTTTTATATTATATTTTTTCTTGAAATTAATACATCAAAAAACTCATTTCCCTTTCACCCATTAATGAAATGATAATATTGGTCCTTCGTACGTACAACATACATATCAATAAAGCGATGTGACTCATTTTCAATTTACAGCTTTCAAAAATGATTATAGGAGTATAAATAATGAGTAAATATAGGTGTATGAGGTGTTTCCGGAGGGCAAGGTTACTTATCCTCAACACTTTTCCAAATTTCCATTTCTATAAACAGTGCAATAGTGACCTTATAATAACAGTGACGTGAGTGAACTTATGTGAATAGTGTCATCGGTGAACTTCTGTGAACAGTGTCATTGGTAACCTTATGGGAAAAGTGAAACAGTGACCTTATGTGAACAGTGACATCAGTGACCTTATGTGAACAGTGTCATCGGTGACCTTCTATGAATAGTGTCATCAGTAACCTTATGTGAACAAGGAAACGGTGAACTTATTTGAACAGTTGTATTGTTTAACTTATGTGAACACTATAATCAGTGACCTTCTGTGAACAATGTCATCAGTAACCTTATATGAACAGTGCAACATTGAGGTTGCAATAGTAAGGTTCCAATGGTGGCCTTTTTTTCCTCGGCCAAATTTTGAGATCATGAATAATGTTTCCAGAATGGTGAGGTTCTAATGGTGACCTTTTTCATTTGCCAAATTTTGAGTTCATGAACAGTGTTTCCAGAACGGTGAGGTTCCAACGGTGACCTTTTTCCTTCGCCAAATTTGCAGTTCATAAACAGTGTTTCCATAACTGTGAGGTTCCAATGGTGACCTTTTTACTCTTCCAAATTTTGAATTCATGAACAGTGTTTCCAGAATGGCGAGGTTACAATGGTGAGGTTCATGAATAGTGTTCCTCCTTTTCCAAATTTTGAGTTGTTAACAGTGTTTTCACCTTCCTACAGTTTCTCCCCTTTGATGTTTCCTTTGACATAGAATGCATTTAAATCCTTGTTTTAAGGTCTATAAGTCCGATCCAAAAGCCATAACTCATATATTAATTTATCCTAAGGCTCAGGATGTTTGTACTTGGTCAAACCGCATGGTTTAATGTGATCTACTTTTAATGGAAAACCCAGCTTATCTTAAACCACTGCTGTGTTAAATCTTCTAAAGGGATGAGATATCTTCCTCTCTAGTTCTTCTTCCGTGTTCTCGGGTGTGAGACACTCGAACATCCCATTCCACCCCTAGGTGTTGTGCAATCAGGCTTTCTTCCTAGGATTTGTTTTGCTCTATTTTGATGCAACCAATCAATATCGACCAGTCTTTGATATAAGGTATGATCTATCTTCATTATTTTGGGTTTATATTCTTCTTTCTCCTTTCCATTTTAATTAATTTTACCCCCATGTTCCTAATGGGATTTTCTTGGGAGTTGGCCAATGTGGTGGTGTCTCTGCATCCTTGGGTGGATACAGTTGTCACATGGGAGGAGATCGTAACCCGTTTTTTGGATCATTCTCGTATAAGGAACGTCATGAACTATTTGAGGTATGGGATTCATTGCTTCTCTTTTCTGTTACATGAAACTAGAGAGTTAACATGTTTTATCCCACTGTATCACAATTAAATTGGCATAATAAATATTTTAACCAGATAAATAAATTGAGATCAATCGTATGTTATTGCTTTTTGTTTTTTTAGATAGTGTGATATCTATGCTTTGTTTCTTAGATTTTTAATTCTTGATGGAAACTAATAAAGAACGTAAAGATGGAATTAATTGATAATTGTTTTGGTGAAGATAAAGAGGAATGTAAATAAATCTAGTTCCTCTTTTTGTAATTTGTTGTTAATAAAATTGGTGTTGTAAGCATGTTTAATTATTTGTGATAGATTACTAGTTAGGTTTGTCAGATTTGGAACAAATGAATAATAAATTGGTTAATCCAAGATGGATTAAAGAACTGGTTGTTTGATAAAAGATAATTCCTTGTAGGGTTCTGAGTTACACTCTTATTTGTTTAAGGGACAATATCCCATTTGATATGATGTTTTTTTTTCCAGCTGATTGTGTTATTATGTGATCCTGGATGGCAGTTGTGATATGTGGGGGTAAGGAGGCCCATTGGTTGTGGCAACAGATGATGCCTAGAGTGGCGAGATACATCGGTTTATGTATGTGGGTTTCGGAGAGGACACCAGGGATGATGGAATAGGTTGGATGTGAATGATTGGATGCTTGATGTTTCTTTGTTTGGTTGTCTGCTATACTTTCCCCACTACTCAAGGAAGTTGGTCTTGCTTATCCTTCTTCTGAAAGGGCAAAGACATGTGGGGTATGCCACGTGCTCTCCGTGAATAGATTTTCAAGGGAAGATGGGTCTACGCTCTTGTTGTAGGCGGTAATGACTCGATGGGTAGTTATCTACCCACTGTGTTGAGCCCATCATGTTTAGTAGCATAGAATATTTTTCTAGAATTCCTAGGAATATGGGAATACAATGCTGTAAATAAATAATAGAATAATTGATGTTAACCCATGGGGTGGGATCTTGCTAAGACGAAATGAGGAGGTTACAATTTTAAAATGGGGCAGTGGACTTTGGGTGAGATTCTAATGAAATTTAATGTGGAATTATTAATGGTTAATTAATGTTTAAAGAATTAATTAAAATAAAGTGTAACTCATAAAAAGGGAATGAAGTAAGGCAATAAAGATCTTTAAATTTTTGTGTGCTTATAGGATACCTAGTCTTAGATGTGGCAGCCGGGAGTCCAAGAGACGTTAGCTGTAGTGGAGTCTAAGAATAAGTTATTCCCATAGTGTGGTTGTGAGATATAGAGTATTTTGTAATTTTTGTGTTTCTATACACTACTCCACCATGTTAGTTAAGGCAACTGACACCCCAGGGATTATGAGCCCTGGGGGGGTGTGTTTTCTCCAATATTCTGGTGGGAGGATGGATGGCTGACTACCCCCTTTGGCCCACCATATTCTCTTGGTAGTTACTTGTGCAAGTAGGCACAATGGTTATTTTCCCACATATATGTGTGTAGAGGGCTGTAATGGCTTGTGGTTATTCACACACATATATTCTGGATATAGTATCCTATGGACTACTATAGGTGTAATGTGTATAGGCTGTGATGGCTTGAGTGTCTTTACTCGGTGTATGGGCTATAATGTCTTAAGGTATAATACTTGACGTATGATACATGTTATATGAGCTATGGTGGCTCCTGAAAACTACCTGGATACTTTCTTGTGTGGATGTGGTGGTTTTTTTGCATGAGGTGCATATTGGGGTGCCTCACCCAGGTGTCTGTAGGCAAGCCTTTTTAGAGAGAGATTCATAGGAAGTGCAGCATTGGGGAAAACCAGAAAACCTGTGGAAAATTAATAGCGGGGTACCCTTGATATTCTTTATTATATTATATAATCTTGTATGCATTACTTGGAGAGAGTAGCCATGGTGAGGCTAGGAACTTAGTATACATGTTTAAGGGACGCGTTAGTTTCACTTTTTGTTCACTGTGCTTTAGCATGATTTAGTAAATTTTGTATGAGAGGATCTGGGGAGGATCCTACTGAGTATAGTGTTATACTCATCCTATGTACATATAAACAATTTTTCAGGCCACTCAGAGCAGGTTGGAAATCAAATTGGTTTCTACTATCTTGGGGTTGCTAGAGCTGTTTGGTCTTGTGGTTGCTACTGTTTTTACATTCTTTTGGGTACTTGTAGATTTCCCCTTCAAATTGTAGTAGTTTTGAATGACATTACCTATATGCACTTGGGTTATCATTTATATTTCAGTCTGCATTGGATTTGGTTGGTGTCTATCTAATCTCTCTCTTTCACATGTGTTCTCTTAGAGGGTAATGCCTCCCATCTGTGTGTTTACTATACCCTCGGTGCTAGTCGCAAACCTAGGGCCTTATGGATGTGGGAATCGAGGTCATTATCTCCCTTCTCACATTTCCATCCTATGAGGGGTACACTTTTTGGGGATGGGGTCATGACAGCGTGGTATCAAAGGTCTGGATGAGAGATAGGATGGAGTATGGTGTTCGACACAGGCGAGGTTTCATGGGTTGATAGGTAAAAAGTGTTAGTCAAGTTTAGCAATTGATTTAAACACTGGAGACCAGCTAAGACATAAGAATTTAGGCCCCCCTATGACCTTATGTACATACCTTTACGTTTACAATGGCTATTAAACGAGGTGATACTAGTTGTAGGGTTGAGACCTAGGAAAGGATCATGCATAATTCTTCTTTGTGCATGTGTTTAAATGGGTAGACCTTGGGATATGTTAACCTAAAATGAATAAAAGAAAACAATTAATTAATTAATTAATGATCAGTCTTCCATATTCCAGGTTTAGGAGCTCTAACTATTTTTTATTTTATAGGTATGGCTCTAGGTCGATTTCCTCGTCAGAATTGCCTGGAAGATGTCTAGAAGGCTATTCTAGCAGATCGCCGTAGGGTAGAGGTTGATGATGAAAACAATTGGAGGAGGATAGTACAAGAGTTTATGCACCAGAGTCTAAAGAAGTATGATGGATTCGTTTTAGATACAGTCATGGAAGACTGGTTGGAGGAGGTCTAGATATGTTTCAGTTCGATCCATGCTCGGAAGGAGCATTGGGTGTCCTTGGTTTTGACAATGCTGCATTGAGTAGCGAAGCAGTGTTGGTTCTTGTTCCTCGGGGATCATGATGAGTCAACGATCACATGGGATGAGTTTTGAGAAAAGTTATAGTCAGGTTTCTTTCTTCGACCACAAAGGTGTCCAATCGGGAGGAGCTTCTTACCCTTCCATAGGGGAGATTCAGTGTGCAAGAGTTTGGAATCCATTTCAAGGACCTTTTACAATATGCTTCATACCTGTTTCCAAATGAGGAGGCTAGGGCGAGGCATTTCAAGGAGGCTTTGCATCCAGAGATCCAGCACCAGGTCACCCCATTTATACTGAAGACATATCTTAAGGTGTTATAAAGGGACGAGGTGGTCGAGATGACTTTGGCCAGAACCATATCGTCATGAGAGGGGAGTCCTCATGATTCCTCACGAAGTTAAGCTGTGGTCCTAGGTTCCTGGTTTTCAGGGAAAAAGTGTTTTCGTTCGGCTGGGGGTAGGACACATCCCTTAGAATCTCGTTTATCTGAGGGAAGCAGTTCTCAGGCCTATGATAAGGGATATGGATAATTTTTTTCTTGTGGTGGTTGCGGTCATCAGTAGTGAGAGTGAACGACCTTTCAGAGCAGTTATTTTGAACCTGTTGTTATGCTCTAGGTTCCTCCATTGAGGTAGTTCCACCAGAGGCAGCAGCATCAAGTTGCACTAGCTTTAGATCAGCAGTGGGTAGATGGGGTAGGTAGAGGACATCCCTGTGATGCTCCTCGTCCTTAGAGAGTAGAGCACTTCCTTGCTGGTGGTCATCATCAGGGTCAGAGAGGTCGTGGTTAGCTTCATGCTTTGGCTTTTCCAGCTCCAAGTGAGACAAACATTATTCAAGGTACCCTTTGCTTGTTTTCTACCTTGGTGTATTCCTTGTTTGATTCAAGAGTGACACACTTCTTCATATAACCTACCCTTTTCTATTCATTAGGTCTTGAGTTAGAGAGGCTTCTAGTGCCCTTGGCATTGACTATGCCAGTTGGAGGCCGAGCTGACCTATTTAAATTATGTAGATACTGTGAGCTAGTGTTGGGGAAACACCACTCTTGGGGATATTTCATATGTACAAAAATACAACCATAATATTTCATCCTTAGCATGGATTTTTTTTTGGTGTAGGATATCGTGGATTTCATCAGGAGGAAAGTTGTGTTCTTCGGTGCGGATGGAGAGACAGTGGTGTTCGTTGGTGAGTGTGACCCTCAGATGGGTCAGAGGTGTGTTCCGTCCTTATCATTGATGATGGCTAAGATAATTATGATTTATTCAGAGGTTCAATAGTTGGCGTTTACTAGGGTCATAGAAGAGTACCCTGATGTATTTCCAGAAGAGGTTGTAACATTACCCCCTCGATGAGAGATTGAGTTTGGGATCGATCTACAACAAGGAGAGTCTTCTATCTCTATGTCTCCATATAATATGGCCCCTTATGATTTACGAGAGCTACATATGTAGATTGATAGTGTATTACATAGCAGTTTTGTTTGGACGAGTGTGTCATTGTGAGGTGCACCAGTTTTGTTCGTGAAAAAGGATGATGGAAGTTTGTAGTTGTGTGTCGATTATCATTACTCAAACAAAGGGACATTGAAGAATCTATATCCTCTTCCGCGTATTGATGATTTATTTGATCAAATGAAGGGTGAAATTTGGTTTTAAAAGATCGAATTATGGTCAAGATATCATCAGATGTGTGTGAAGGATGAGGATATCCAAAATAATGCTTTTAGTTGTCATTATAGGCATTATGAGTTTGTTGCAATGTCGTTTGGTATGAAAAATGCTCTATCTGTGTTCATGGGATTGATGAACATTGTGTTCCATGAATTCCTAGACAAGTTCATAGTGGTTTTCATCAACGAAATCCTTATATACTCCCATCCGAGGAGAATCATGCAGAGTATCTACACACCTTTTTGGGAGTTCTTCATCAACATCAACTATTTGGGAAGTTGTCAAAGTGTGAGTTTTGGGATCGAGAAGTCCGTTTATTGGGTCATGTTGTGTCCTAATAGGGAGTAGTTATAGATCAATCTAATATAGAAGAAGTTGTGTCTTGGACAGCCCTCATGATAGTGTCAATGGTGCAAAGTTTCCTTGGTCTTTCAGGCTACTACAAGAGGTTCGTAGCCGATTTCTCTTGAGTAGAAACACCTCTAAGTGATTTTACCATGAAGGATCAGGTGTTCATATGGGCTGATTCGTGTCACAAATTTTTTTATTATCTAATGTAGAAGTTAATTAGTGCTCTAGTTTTTTGTCTTCCAGCTGAGGGAGTACAGTTTGATGTTTTCTATGATGCTTGTCATCTGGGGTTTGGTTGCATTTTGATGCAGTAGAGATTAGTTGTTTCTTATGGGTCTTGGAAGTTACGTCCCCATTAATATAACTATGGCACCCACGATCTTGATTTGACAACCATAGTGTTTTCTTTGATGTTTTGGAGACATTACCTCATTGGTGAGTGCTTTGTGGTTTTCACTGATCATAAGAGCCTGAGGTATGTTTTCTTCCAGCGTGACTTGAGCATATGACAGTTTTAGTGGATGGATTTCTTACATGAATAAGACATTGAAATATAATATACACCTAGTAAGGGGAATTTTGTATCTGATGCACTAATTCAGAATTCACTTAGTGATGCAGTGCATGAATCTGATGACTTCTGGAGAGTAATGGAAGAACTTTCCGCATTACATCTTGAAGTGGGAGAAGTTGGTGCATAGGTTTTCTTTTTCAGATGACAGTGCAGTCATCTATAGTGAAGAAGGTGGAAGAGTCCCAGTTGGGGGATCTAGAGGTTGAGGTCTAGAGAGACCAAGATGTTTTTGGCGAGACACCTGATAGTTGGTCTGAGGATGAACAACACCAAGTATTGTATCATGGAAGGATTTTTGTTCCTTGGATGATGCAAGAGATGATTATCAAAGATTTCCATACTTCTCCTTTAGAGGTGCATCCTGGCATGAGAAACATATACCGAGCATTGAGGATCCAGTTTTGGTGGCTTGGGCGAAAGCGTGCAGTTTCAAGGTTTGTGTATCGATGTTTGGTCTGCCAGAAGGTGAAGGATGAACATTGTGTTGCTAGTTGTCTGCTTCAACCGTTAGATATTCCTCCGTGGAAGTGGGAGGACATCCCAATGGAATTTGTTACTGGTTTACCACGAGCTCAGGGAAGACATGATACTATTTGGGTGGTAGTGGATCGTTTAATGAAATTATTCCACATTATGACAATCAAGGAGTCTAGCTCAGTAGAAGTTTTGTCAAGGCAATATCTAGAGGAGGTGGTGAGACATTATGGAGTCCCAAGGATGATCATTTCTGATCAAGATCCTCTCTTTACTTCTAGGGTGTGGAGAGGTTTCCAGTAAGGTTTCAGTTCTCAGCTACGCCTTATCAATGATTTTCATCCTCAAATGGATAGTCAGACAGAGTGAACCATCTAGACTCTTGAATACATGTTATGCTCTTGTGTTCCTGATTTTGGAGGTTCATGGATGAGGCACTTAACCTTGGTGGTATTATCTTACATTAATTGTTTTCACTCCATAATTATCATGACACCATTTTAATCCTTGTATGGCCGACCTTTCTGTTCTCTGTTGTGTTGGAATGGGGCCGGAGAGTTGCAAATCTCGGACCAGAACTAGTGTAGAATACAAAAGAGATGGTTCAGGTGATTCGTGGGAGGATGAAGAAAACGCAAGATTTTCAAGAATCATATTCCTATTAAAGGAGAAGACCCTTAGAGTTTTAGGGTGGGGATCATGTGTTTCTGAAGGTCACTCCCCGTTGTGGGAAGTGAAGGTTTGGTTGTGGGAGTAAGCTTTCTCCCTGGTTTGTTGGGCCTTTCGAGGTGCTATCTCGTATTAGAGCTGTGGATTATCGAATATCACTTCCCCCACAAATGAGTTAGATACATGATGTTTTCTATGTATCAAAGTTCTGTTGTTATCTTCATGAAGAATCTAATGTCATCGATTGGGGAGAAATCGATGTGGATGATGATGTGACCTTTGAGGAGTGACCTGTGGAGATCCAAGACCAGAAGGAGAAGATGCTACGCGAGTGTTCCATTGTAACACCCCCAAATGATAAAGGGTTAAATGACTAAATGACATGACTCATGTCAACAAGGTTCACCTTCCTTTTCGGGAGCCTGTCTGATTAGAACTCAACAGTTAAGCGTGCGTGGCCTGGAGTAGTGATCAGGATGGGTGACCTTCTAGGATGTTTCCCAAGGTGAGTGTGAGTGAGGATAAAGCACACTAGACATGACATGTGTTGCCATGTGGGGATAGTCATTAGTTAGATGACCCGTTCGGGCATGTGGGTGGACCCTAGGGTGGGACCCACGTGTTTGCGGGGCAACTGGGTGGTACCTGGTAGGCCATGAACCGACGACCATGTTAAGGCGGGGTGTATGTGCTGTCACTGGGGTTGTTAAATTTCGTATCAGAGGGAGGTTGCCAGCCTTAAGTGTGGTGCACTTCCTGGGTTGAGATGTAGGGCCCACAACGAGGACGTTGTGCTCTAGGGGGGGTGATTGTAACACCCCAAAATGATAAAGGGTTAAATGACTAAATTTTATGACTCATGTCAACAAGGTGCACATTTTTTTTTCGAGAGCCTGTCTGATTAGAACTCCACAGTTAAGCATGCTTGGCCTAGAGTAGTGATTAGGATGGGTGACCTTCTGGGAAGTTTCACAGGGTGTGTGTGAGTGAGGACAAAGCACACTAGACAGGACATGTGTTGGCCTGTGGGGATAGTGATTAGTCAGATGACCCGTTCAGGCACGTGGGTGGACCCTAGGGTTGAGATGTAGGGCCCACAACGAGGACGTTGTGCTCTAAAGGGGAGTGATTGTAACACCCTCAAATGATAAAGGGTTAAATGACTAAATTATATGACTCATGCCAACAAGGTGCAGCTTCCTTTTCGAGAGCCTATCTGATTACAACTCCACAGTTACGAATGCTAGGCCTGGAGTAGTGATCAGGATGGCTGAACTTCTAGGAAGTTTCTCAGGGTGTGTGTGAGTGAGGACAAATCACACTAAACAGGACATGTGTTGGCCTGTGGGGATAGTCATTAGTCAGATGACCCGTTCGGGCACGTGGGTGGACCCTAGGGTGGGACCCACATGTTTGCGGGGCAACTGGTGGTACCTGGTAGGCCAGGACCTGATGGCCATGTTAAGGCGGGGTGTTTGTGCTGTCACTAGGACCCTGTTTTTACATGTCGCATCAGAGGGAGGTTACCAGCCTTAAGAGGGGTGCACTGCCTCGATTGAGATGTAGCGCCCACAACGAGGACGTTGTACTCTAGGGGGGGGGGGGGTGATTGTAACACCCCTAAATGATAAAGGGTTAAATAACTAAATTATATGACTCATGTCAACCAGATGCACCTTCCTTTTTGGGAGCATGTCTGATTAGAACTCCACAGCTAAACGTGCTTGGCTTGGAGTAGTGATCGGGATGGGTGTCCTTCTGGGAAGTTTCCCAGGGTGTGTGTGAGTAAGGACAAAGCACACTACAAATGACATGTGTTGGGCTGTGGGGAAATTCATTAGCCAGATGACCCGTTTAGGGAAGTCGGTAGACCCTAGGGTGGGACCCACGTGTTTTCGGGGCAACTGGTGGTACCTGGTAGGCCAGGACCCGATGACCATGTTATGTAGGGGTGTCTGTGCTGTCACTGTGACCCAGTTGTTACGAAATAGGTTCCCATCCTTAAGTGTGGTGCATTGCCTGGATTGAGTGTAGGGCCCACAACGAGGACGTTGTGCTCTAAGGGTGGGGGGGGGGGGGGGGGGGTTATTGTAACACCCCCAAATGATAAAGGGTAAAATGACTAAATTATATGACTCATGTCAACAACGTGCACCTTCCTTTTTAGGAGCCTGTCTGATTACAACTCCACAGTTAAGCGTGCTTGGCCTGGAGTAGAGATCAGGATGGGCGACCTTCTAGGAAGTTTCTCAGGGTATGTGTGAGTGAGGACAAAGCACATTATAAAGGACATGTGTTGGCATGTTGATGACCCGTTCGGGAAAGTGGGTGGACCCTAGGGTGGGTCCCAATTGTTACATTTCGTATCAGAGGGAGGTTCCGAGCCTTAAGTGTGGTGCACTGCCTGGGCTGAGATGTAGGGCCCACAACGAGGATGTTGTGATCTAAAGGGGGGGGGGTGATTGTAACACCCCCAAATGATAAAGGGTTAAATGACTAAACTATATGACTCATGTCAACAAGGTGCACCTTCCTTTTCGGGAAACTGTCTGATTAGAACTCCATAGTTAAGCGTTCTTGGCCTGGAGTAGTGATCAGGATGGGTGACCTTCTGGTAAGTTTCCCAGGGTGTGTGTGAGTGGGGACAAAGCACACTACAAATGACATGTGTTGGCCTGTGGGGACAATCATTAGTCAGATGAACCGTTCGGGCAAGTGTGTGGACCCTAGGGTGGGACCCACGTGTTTGCGGGGAAACTGGTGGTACCTGGTAGGCCAGGACCAGACGACCATGTTAAGGAAGGGTGTTTGTGCTGTCATTAGGACCCAGTTGTTACATTTCGTTTCAGAGGGAGGTTCCCAGCCTTAAGTGTGGTGCACTGCCTAGGTTGAGAAGTTTCTCAGGGTGTGTGTGAGTGGGGACAAAGAACACTACAAAGGACATGTGTTGGCCTGTGGGGACCATCATTAGTCAGATGAACCGTTCGGGAAAGTGGGTAGACCCTAGGGTGGGACCCACGTGTTTGCGGGGAAACTGGTGGTACCTGGTAGGCCAGGACCCGACGACCATGTTAATGAAGGGTGTTTGTGCTGTCATTAGGACCCAGTTGTTACATTTCGTTTAAGAGGGAGGTTCCCAGCCTTAAGTGTGGTGCACTTCCTGGGTTGAGAAGTTACTCAGGGTGTGTGTGAGTGAGGACAAAGCACACTACAAAGGACATGTGTTGGCCTGTGAGGACAGTCATTAGTCGGATGAAGTTTCTCAGGGTGTGTGTGAGTGTGGACAAAGCACACGACAAAGGACATGTGTTGGCCTGTGGGGACAATCATTAGTCAGATGAACCGTTCGGGCAAGTGGGTGGACCCTAGGGTGGGACCCACATGTTTGCGGGGCAACTAGTGGTACCTGGTAGGCCAGGACCCGACGACCATGTTAAGGAAGGGTGTTTGTGCTGTCATTAGGACCCAGTTGTTACATTTCGTTTCAGAGGGAGGTTCCCAGCCTTAAGTGTGGTGCACTGCCTGGGTTGAGAAGTTTCTCAGGGTGTGTGTGAGTGAGGACAAAGCACACTACAAAGGACATGTGTTGGCCTGTGAGGACAATAATTAGTCGGATGAACCCTTCGGGAAAGTGGGTGGACACTAGGGTGGGACCCTCGTGTTTGTGGGGAAACAGATGGTACCTGGTAGGCCAGGACCCAACGACCATGTTAAGGCGGGGTGTCTGTGGACCAAGTTGTTACATTTCGTAACAGAGGGAGGTTCCCAGCCTGGGTTGAGATGTAGGACCCACAATGAGGATGTTGTGCTCTGGGGGGGGGGTGATTGTAACACCGCCCAAGTTAAGCGTGTTTGGCCTGGAGTAGTGATCAGGTTGAGTGACCTTCTGGGAAGTTTCCCAGGGTGTGTGTGAGTGAGGAAAAAGCACACTACAAAGGACATGTGTTGGCCTGTGGGGACAATCATTAGTCAGATGAACCCTTCGGGAAAGTGGGTGGACCCTAGGGTGGGACCCATGTGTTTGCGGGGCAACTGGTGGTACCTGGTAGGCCAGGACCCGACGACCATGTTAAGGAATGGTGTATGTGCTGTCATTGGGACCCAGTTGTTACATTTCATATCAGAGGGAGGTTCCCAGCATTAAGTGTGGTGCACTGCCTGGGTTGAGATGTAAGGCCCACAACGAGGACGTTATGCTCTAAGGGGGGGGGGTGATTGTAACACCCCCAAATGATAAAGGGTTAAATAACTAAATTATATGACTCATGTCAACATGGTGAACCTTCCTTTTCAGGTGCCTGTCTGATTAGAACTCCACAGTTAAACGTTCTTGGCCTGGAGTAGTGATCACGATGGGTGACCTTCTGGGATGTTTCCCTGGGTGTGTGTGAGTGAGGAAAACGCACACTACAAAGGACATGTGTTGGCCTGTGGGGACAGTAATTAGTCAGATGAACCGTTCGGGAAAGTGGGTGGACCCTAGGGTGGAACCCTCATGTTTGCGGGGAAAGTGGGGGTAGCTAGTAGGCCAGGACCCGATGACCTTGTTAAGGCGGGGTGTTTGTGGACCCAATTGTTACATTTCGTATCAGAGGGAGGTCCCCTGCCATAAGTGTGGTGCACTGCCTAGGTTGAGATGTAGGGACCACAACGAGGAAGTTGTTCTCTAAAGGGGGGGACCCACGTGTTTGCGGGGAAACTGGTGGTACCTGGTAAGGAAGGACCCGACGACCATGTTAAGGCAGGGTGTCTGTGCTGTCACTGGGACCCAGTCATTACATTTCGCCTCAGAGGGAGGTTCCCAGCCTTAAGTATGGTGCACTTCTTGGGTTGAGATGTAGGGCCCACAACGAGGACGTTGTTCTCTAAATTGGGGGGGGTGGGGGGGTGGGGGGGTAATTGTAACACCCCCAAATGATAAAGGGTTAAATGACTAAATTATATGACTCATGTCAACAAGGTGCACCTTCCTTTTCGGGAGCCTGTCTGATTAGAACTCCACAGTTAAACGTGCTTGGCTTGGAGTAGTGATCAGGATGAGTGACCTTCTGGGAAGTTTCCCAGGGTATATGTGAGTGAGGACAAAGCACACTACAAAGGACATGTGTTGGCCTGTGAGGATAGTCATTAGTTAGATGAACCGTTCGGGCAGGTTTGTGGACCCTAGGGTGGGACCCTCGTGTTTGCGGGGCAACTGGTGGTACCTAGTAGGCCAGGAACGATGACCATGTTAAGGAGGGGTGTCTGGTGGTACCTGGTAGGACAAGACCCGACGACCTTGTTAAGGCGGGGTGTTAGTGGACCCAGTTGTTACATTTTCTATCAGAGGGAGGTTCCCAGCCTTAAGTGTGGTGCACTGCCTGGGTTGAGATGTAGAGCCCACAACAAGGACGTTGTTCTCTAGGGGGGGGGGGGTAATTGTAACACCCCCCAAATGATAAAGGGTTAAATGACAAAATTATATGACTCATGTCAACAAGGTGCACCTTCCTTTTCGGGAGCCTGTCTGATTAGAACTCCACAGTTAAGCATGCTGGGCCTGGAGTAGTGATCAGGATGGGTGACCTTCTGGGATGTTTTTCTAGGGTGTGTGTGAGTGAGGACAAACCACACTACAAAGGAAATGTGTTGGCCTGTGGGGATAGTCATCAGTCAGATGAACCGTTCAGGAAATTGGGTGGACCCTAAGGTGGGACCCACTTGTTTGCGGGGCAACTGGTGGTACCTGGTAGGTCAGGACACGACGACCATGTTAAGGCGGGGTGTCTATGGACCCAGTTGTTACATTTTGTATCAGAGAGAGGTTCCCAGCCTTAAGTGTGGTGCACTGCCTAGGTTGAGATGTAGAGCCCACAATAAGGACGTTGTTCTCTAGGGGGGGGGGGGTAATTGTAACACCCCCAAATGATAAAGGGTTAAATGACTAAATTATATGACTCATGTCAACAAGGTACACCTTCCTTTTCGGGAGCCTGTCCGATTAGAACTCCACAGTTAAGCATGCTTGGCATGGAGTAGTGATTAGGATGGGTGACCTTCTGGGAAGTTTCCCAGGGTATATGTGAGTGAGGACAAAGCACACTACAAAGGACATGTGTTGGCCTGTGGGGATAGTCATTAGTCAAATGAACCGTTCGGGCAAGTGGGTGGACCCTAGGGTGGGACCCTCGTGTTTGTGGGGCAACTGGTGGTACCTGGAAGGCCAGGACCCGACGACCATGTTAAGGCGGGGTGTCTGTGAACCCAGTTGTTACATTTCGTATCAAAGAGAGGTTACCAGCCTTATGTGTGGTGCACTGCTTGGGTTGAGATGTAGGGCCCACAACGATGGCGTTGTGCTCTAAAGGGGGGGGGAGGTGATTGTAACACCCCAAAGTTAAGTATGATTTGGCTGGAGTAGTGATCTGGATGGGTGACCTTCTGGGAAGTTTTTCCAGGGTGTGTGTGAGTCGAGGACAAAGAACACTACAAAGGAAATGTGTTGGCCTGTGGGGATAGTCATTAGTCAGATGAACCGTTCAGGAAAGTGGGTGGACCCTAGGGTAGGACCCACGTGTTTGCGGGGCAACCGGTGGTACCTGGTAGACCAGGACCCGACGTCATGTTAAGGCAGGGTGTTTGTGCTGTCACTGGGATTCAGTTGGTACATTTCGTATCAAAGGGAGGTTCCCAGCCTTAAGTGTGGTGCACTTCCTGGGATGAGATGTAGGGGCCACAACGAGGCTGTTGTGCTTTACGGGGGGGGGGGGGGGGGTGATTGTAACACCCCCAAAGGATAAAGGGTTAAATGACTAAATTATATGAATCATGTCAACAAGGTGCACCATCCTTTTCAGGAGCCTGTCTGATTAGAACTCCACAATTAAGCATGCTTGGCCTGGAGTAGTGATCAGGATGGGTGACCTTATGGGAAGTTTCCCAGTGTATATGTGAGTGAGGACAAAGCACACTACAAAGGACATGTGTTGGCCTATGGGGATAATCATTAGTCAGATGAACCGTTATGGCAAGTGGGTGGACCCTAGGGTGGGACCCTCATGTTTGCGGGGTAACTGGTGGTACCTGGTAGGCCAGGACCCAACGACCATGTTAAGGTGGGGTGTTGTGGAGCCAGTTGTTACATTTCGTATTAGAGAGATGTTCCCTGCCTTAAGTGTGGTGCACTGCCTGGGTTGAGATGTAGGGCCCACAACGATGACGTTGTTCTCTAAGGGGGGGGGGAGGTGATTGTAACACCCCCAAAGTTAAGCATGCTTTGCCTGGAGTAGTGATCAGGATGGGTGACCTTCTGGGATGTTTCCCAGGGTATATGTGAGTGAGGACAAAGCACACTACAAAGGACATGTGTTGGCCTGTGGGGATAGTCATTAGTCAGATGAACTGTTCGGGCAAGTGGGTGGACCCTAGGGTGGGACCCTCGTGTTTGCGGGGAAACTGGTGGTACCTGGTAGGCCAGGACCCGACGACCTTGTTAAGGCGGGGTGTCTGTGGACCCAGTTGATACATTTTGTATCAGAGAGAGGTTCCCAGCATTAAGTGTGGTTCACTGCCTGGGTTGAGATGTAGGGCCCACAATGATGACGTTGTGCTCTAAAGGGGGGGGGGAGGTGATTGTAACACCCCCAAAGTTAAGCATGCTTTGCCTGAAGTAGTGATCAGGATGGGTGACCTTCTGGGATGTTTTTCTAGGGTGTGTGTGAGTGAGGACAAACCACACTACAAAGGAAATGTGTTGGCCTGTGGGGATAGTCATTAGTCAGATGAACCGTTCAAAAAATTGGGTGGACCCTAAGGTGGGACCCACTTGTTTGCGGGGAAAATGGTGGTACCTGGTAGTCCAGGACCCGACGACCATGTTAAGGCAGGGTGTCTGTGCTGTCACTAGGATTCAGTTGGTACATTTTGTATCAGAGGGAGGTTCCCAGCCTTATGTGTGGTGCACTTCCTAGGTTGAGATGTAGGGACCACAATGAGGCTGTTTTGCTCTAGGGGGGGGGGTGATTGTAACACCCCCAAAGGATAAAGGGTTAAATGACTAAATTATATGACTCCTGTCAATAATGTGCACCTTCCTTTTCAGGAGCCTATCTGATTAGAACTCCACAATTAAGCGTGCTTGGCCTGGAGTAGTGACCAGGATGGGTGACCTTCTGGGAAGTTTCCCAGGGTATATGTGAGTGAGGACAAAGCACACTACAAAGGACATGTGTTGGCCTGTGGGGATAGTCATTAGTCAGAAGAACCATTTGGGAAAGCGGGTGGACCCTAGGGTGGGGATAGTCATTAGTCAGAAGAACCATTTGGGAAAGCGGGTGGACCCTAGGGTGGGACCCTCATGTTTGTGGGGAAATTGGTGGTACCTAGTAGGCCAGGACCCGAAGACCATGTTATGGCAGGGTGTCTGTGGACCTAGTTGTTACATTTCGTATCAGAGAGAGGTTCAAAGCCTTAAGTGTGGTGCACTACCTGGGTTGAGATGTAGGGCCCACAATGATTACTGTGGGCTCTAAAGGGGGGGGGGGGGTGATTGTTACACCCCCAATGTTAAGCATGCTTTGCCTGGAGTAGTGATCAGGATGGGCGACCTTCTGGGATGTTTTTCCAGGGTATGTGTGAGTGAGGAAAAATCACACTACAAAGGAAATTTGTTGGTCTGTGGAGACATTCATTAGTCAGATGAACCGTTCTGGAAAGTGGGTGGACCATAGGGTGGGACCCACGTGTTTGCGGGGCAACTGGTGGTACCTGGTAGGCCAGGACCCAACGACCATGTTAAGGCAGGGTGTCTGTGCTGTCACTGGTATTCAGTTGGTATATTTCATATCAGAGAGTGGTTCCCACCCTTAAGTGTGGTACACTTCCTGGGGTGAGATGTAGGGACCACAACGAGGCTGTTGTGCTCTAAGGGGGGGGGGGGTGACTGTAACACCCCCAAAGGATAAAGGGTTAAATGACTAAATTATATGACTCTTGTCAACAAGGTGCACCTTACTTTTCGGGAGCCTGTCCGATTAGAACTCCACAATTAAGCGTGCTTGGCCTGGAGTAGTGATCAGGATGAAGGGGGGTGATTATAACACCCCCAAATGATAAAGGGTTAAATGACTAAATTATATGACTCATGTCAACAAGGTGCACCTTCCTTTTCGGGAGCCTGTCTGATTATAACTCCATTGTTAAGCGTCCTTGGCCTGGAGTAGTGATCAGGATGGGTGACCTTCTGGGATGTTTCCCAGGGTGTGTGTGAGTGAGGAAAAATCACACTACAAAGGACATGTGTTGGCCTCTGGGGACAATCAATAGTCAGATGAACCGTTCCGGAAAGTGGGTGGACCCTAGGGTGGGACCCACGTATTTGCGGGGCAACTGGTGGTACCTGGTAGGCCAGGACCTGACGACCATGTTAAGGCGGGGTGTCTTTGGACCTAGTTGTTACATTTCATATCAGAGAGAGGTTCCCATCCTTAAGTGTGGTGCACTGCCTGGGTTGAGATGTAGGGCCCACAACGATGACGTTGTGCTCTAAAGGGGGGGGGGGAGGTGATTGTAACACCCCCAATGTTAAGCATGCTTTTCCTGGAGTAGTGATTAGGATGGGTGACCTTCTGGGAAGTTTTTCCAGGGTGTGTGTGAGTGAGGACAAAGCACACTACAAAGGAAATTTGTTGGCCTGTGGGGACATTCATTAGTCAGATGAACCGTTCAGGAAAGTGGGTAGACCCTAGGGTGGGACCCACGTTTTTGCGGGGCAACTGGTGGTACTTGGTAGGACAGGACCCGACGACCATGTTAAGGCAGGGTGTCTATGCTTTCACTGGGATTCAGTTGGTATATTTCGTATCAGAGAGAGGTTACCACCCTTAAGTGTGGTACACTTCCTGGGGTGAGATGTAGGGACCACAACGAGGCTGTTGTGCTCTAAAGGGGGGGGGGGGGTGATTGTAACACCCCCAAAGGATAAAGGGTTAAATGACTAAATTATATGACTCATGTTAACAAGGTGCACCTTAATTTTCGAGAGCCTGTCTGATTAGAACTCCACAATTAAGCGTTCTTGGCCTGGAGTAGTGATCAGGATGGAGGGGGGTGATTGTAACACCCCCAAATGATAAAGGGTTAAATGAATGAATTATATGACTCATTCTACAAGGTGCACCTTCCTTTTCGGAAGCCTGTCTGATTATAACTCCATTGTTAAGCGTGCTTGGCCTGGAGTAGTGATCAGGATGGGTGACCTTCTGGGATGTTTCCTAGGGTGTGTGTGAGTGAGGACAAATCACACTACAAAGGAAACGTGTTGGACTCTGGGGACAGTCATTAGTCAGACGAACCGTTCAGGCAAGTGGGTGGACCCTAGGGTGGGACCCACGTATTTGCGGGGAAACTAGGGGTACCTGGTAGGCCAGGACCCGACGACCATGTTAAGGCGGGGTGTTTGTTCTGTCACTGGGACCCAGTTGTTACATTTCGTATCAGAGGGAGGTTCCCATCTTTAAGTGTGGTGCACTGTCAAGGTTGAGATGTAGGGACCACAACGAGGAAGTTGTGCTCTATGGGGGGGGGGGGGGGTGATTGTAACAACCCCAAATGATAAAGGGTTAAATGACTAAATTATACGACTCAAGTCAACAAGGTGCACCTTCCTTTTCAGGAGCATGTCTGATTAGAACTCCACAATTAAGTGTGCTTGGCCTAGAGTAGTGATCAGGATGGGGGGAGGGTGATTGTAACACCCCCAAATGATAAAGGGTTAGATGACTAAATTATATGACTCATGTCAATAAGGTGCACCTTCCTTTTCGGGAGCCTGTCTGATTATAACTCCATTGTTAAGCGTGTTTGTCCTGGAGTAGTGATTGGGATGGGTGACCTTCTAGGAAGTTTCTCAGGGTGTGTGTGAGTTAGGAAAAAGAGCACTAAAAAGGAAATGTGTTGGCCTCTGGGGACAGTCATTAGTCAGATGAACCGTTCAGGCAAGTTGGTGGACCCTTGGGTGGGACCCACGTGTGTGCGGGGCAACTGGTGGTAACTGGTAGGCCAGGATCCGATGACCATGTTAAGGCGGGGTGTTTGTGCTGTCACTGGGACCCAGTTGTTACATTTCATATTAGAGGGAGGTTCCCATCCTTAAGTGTGGTGCACTGCCTAGGTTGAGATGTAGGGCTAAAAACGAGGATGTTGTGCTCTATGGGAGGGGGGGGGGGGTGATTGTAACACCCCCAAATGATAAAGGGTAAAATGAATAAATTACATGACTCATGTCAACAAGTTGCACCTTCTTTTTTAAGAGCCTGTCTGATTAGAACTCCACAGTTAAGCATGCTTGGCCTGGACGAGTGATCCGGATGGGTGACCTTCTGGGAAGTTTCTCAGGGTGTGTGTGAGTGAGGAAAAAGAACACTACAAAGGACATGTGTTGTCCTGTGGGGTCATTCATTAGTCAGATGACCCGTTCGGGCAAGTGGGCGGACCCTAGGGTGGGATCCACGTGATTGTAACAACCCCAAAGTTAAGCATGCTTGGCATGGAGTAGTGATCATGATGGGTGACCTTCTGGGATGTTTTTCCAGGGTGTGTGTGAGTGAGGAAAAAGCACACTATAAAGGAAATGTGTTCACTTGTGTGCACAGTCATTATTCAGATGAACCGTTCAGGCAAGTGGGTGGACCCTAGGGTGGGACCCACGTGTTTGCGGAGCAACTGGTGGAACCTGGTTGGCCAGGACCCGACGACCATGTTAAGGCAGGTTGTCTGTGCTGTCACTGGGATCCAATTGTTACATTTCGTATCATAGGGAGGTTCCTAGCCTTAAATGTGGCGCACTGCCTCGGTTGAGATGTAGGGCCCACAACAAGGACGTTGTGCTCTAGGGGGGGGGGGTGATTGTACCACCCCCAAATGATAAAGGGTTAAATGACTAAATTATATGACTCTTGTCAACAAGGTGGGCCTTCATTTTCAAGAGTATATCTGATTAGAACTCCACAATTAAGCGTGCTTGGCCTGCAGTAGTGATCAGGATGGGGGGGGTGATTGTGACACCCCCAAATGATAAAGGGTTAAATGACTAAATTATATGACTCATGTCAACAAGGAGCACCTTTCTTTTCAGGAGCCTGTCTGATTATAACTCCACAGTTAAGCATTCTTGGCCTAGAGTAGTGATCAGGATGGGTGACCTTCTGGAAAGTTTCCCAGGGTGTGTGTGAGTGAGGGGCCACAACGAGGACGTTGTGCTCTATGGGGGGGGGATTGTAACACCTCCAAATGATAAAGGGTTAAATTACTAAATTATATGACTCATGTCAACAAGGTGAACCTTCCTTTTTAAGAGCATGTCTGATTAGAACTCCACAGTTAAGCGTGCCTGGACTGGACGAGTGATAAAGATGGGTGACCTTCTGGGAAGTTTCTCAGGGTGTGTGTGAGTGAGGAAAAAGCACACTAAAAAGTATATGTGTTGGCCTGTGGGGACATTCATTAGTCAGATGACCCGTTCGGGCAAGTGGGTGGACACTAGTGTGGGACCCACATGTATGCGGGGAAACTGGTGGTACCTGTTAGGCGAGGACCCGACGACCATGTTAAGGCGGGGTGTCTGTGCTGTCACTGGGACCCAATTGTTGCATCCATCCCCTTGGTTCATGTTCTGTGATGACACGGTGGCACGCAGGATAGTACCTGAGAACGTGAGTCACAGATGTAGGGCCAACAATGAGGTCGTAACAACCTTGTCCCAGTGAGTGAGGAAAAAGGACACTAGAAAAGATATGTGTTGGCCTGTGGGGACAGTCATTAGTCAGATGACCTGTTCGGGCATGTGGGTGGACCCTAGGGTTGTACCCACGTGTTTGCGGGGAAACTGGTGGTACCTGGTAGGCAAGGACACGACGACCATGTTAAGGCGCGGTGTCTGTGCTGTCACTGGGACCCTGTTGTTACATTTCATATCAGAGGGAGGTTTCCAGCCTTAAGTGTGGTGCACTGCCTAGGTTGAGATGTCGGGACCACAACGAGGACGTTGTGCTCTAAGGGGGGGGGGGGGGGTGATTGTAACACCCCTAAATGATAAATGGTTAAATGACAAAATTATATGACTCATATCAATAAGGTGCACCTTCCTTTTCGGGATCCGGTTTGATTAGAACTCCACAGTTAAGCGTGCTTGGCCTGTGGGGACAGTCATTACTCTGATGACCCGTTCGGGCATGTGGGTGGACCCTAGGGTGGGACCCACGTGTTTGTGGGGAGGACTCGATGACCATGTTAAGGCGGGGTGTCTGTGCTGTCACTGGGACCCAGTTGTTACATCCATCCCCTTGGTTCATGTCTTGTGATGAAACGGTGGCACGGAGGATAGTACCTGAGAACGTGGGTCACATATACGTGCTCAGAATCCATATTTATTTGATGTTTAACACTTTTCATGTGTCTATATAGCCTCTATGGTTATAGACCATTCATGTCAACAACGTGCACCTTCCTTTTCGGGAGCCTCTCTGATTAGAACACCACAGTAAAGCATACTTGGTCTGGAGTAGTGATCAGGATGAGTGACCTTCTGGGAAGTTTCCCTGGTTGTGTGTGAGTGAGGACAAAGCACAGTAGACATGACATGTGTTGGCCTATGGGGACAGTCATTAGTCAGATGACCCGTTCGGGCACATGGGTGGACCCTAGGGTGGGACCCACATGTTTGCGGGGAAACTGAGACCCAGTTGTTACATTTCGTATCAAAGGGAGGTTCACAACCTTAAGTGTGGTGCACTGCCTAGGTTGAGATGTAGGGCCCACAATGAGGACGTTGTTCTCTAAGGGGGGGGGGTGATTGTAACACCCCCAAATGATAAAGGGTTAAATGACTAAATTATATGACTCATGTCAACAAGATTCACCTTCTTTTTCAGGAGCCTGTCGGATTAGAACTCCACAGTTAAGCATGTTTGTCCTGGAGTAGTAATCAGGATGGGTGACCTTCTAGGAAGTTTCCTAGGGTGTGTGTGAGTGAGTACAAAGCACACTATAAAGACATGTGTTGTTCTGTGGGGATAGTCATTTGTCAGATGACCCATTCGGGCAAGTGGGTAGACCCTAGGGTGGGGTCCACGTGTTTGTGGGGCAACTTGTGGTACTAGGTAGGCCAGGACCTGATGACCATGTTAAGGCGGGGTGTCTGTGCTGTCACTGGGACCCAGTTGTTACATCCATCCCCTTGGTTCATGTCTTGTGATGACACGGTGGCACGGAGGAGAGTACCTGAGAACGTGAGTCACAGATACGTGCTTAGTACCTAGATTTGTTTGATGTTTACCTCTTTTCATGTGTCTATATATCCTTTGTGGTTATAGAAAATTCATGTTTAAAATATGGGGAAATTATGTTGCTTCTTGTGGCTTGATCTCTTTTGAGAGGTATCTTGATAGGTTTGTGTGAGTGAAAACAAAGCACACTACAAAAGAAAAGTGTTGGCCTGTGGGGATAGTCATTAGTCAGATGACTTGTTCGGGCAAGTGGGTGGACCCTAGGGTGGGACCGCCATGTTTGTGGGGCAACTGGTGGTACCTAGTAGGCCAAGAACCCACAGCCATGTTAAGGAGGGGTGTTTGTGCTGTCACTAGGACCCGGTTGTTACATCCATCCCCTTGGTTCATGTCTTGTGATGACAGCGTGGCACGGAGGAGAGTACCTAAAAACGTGAGTCATAGATACGTGATCAGTACCTAGATTTGTTTGATGTTTAACTCTTTTCATGTGTCTATATAGCCTTTGTGGTTATATACCTTTCATGTTTATAATATGGGAAAAATTTGTTGCTTCTTGGGGATTGATCTCTTTTGAGAGGTATCTCGATAGGTGAGTGTGAGTGAGGACCAAGCACCACTAGACATAACATGTGTTGGCCTATGGGGACAGTCATTAGTCAGATGACCCGTTCGGGCACGTGGGTGGACCCTAGGGTGGGACCCGTGTGTTTGCTGGGAAACTGGTGGTACCTGGTAGGCCAAGTCCCGACGACCATGTTAATGCGTGGTGTATCTTCTGTCATTAGGACCCAGTTGTTACATTTCATATCAGAGGGAGGTTCCCAGCCTTAAGTGTGGTGCACTGCCTGGGTTGATATGTAGGACCCACAACAAGGACATTGTGCTCTAGGGGGGGGGGGGTGATTGCAACGCCCTCAAATGATAAAGGGTTAAATGAGCAAATTATATGACTCACGTCAACAAGGTGCACCTTCCTTTTCGGGAACCTGTCTGATCTGAACTCCACAGTTAAGCATGCTTAGCCTGAAGTAGTGATCAAGATGGGTGAACTTCTTGGAAGTTTCCCAGGGTGTGTGTGAGAGAGGAAAAATCACACTAGAAAGGACATGTGTTGGCCTATGGGGACAGTCATTAGTCAGATGACCCGTTCGGGAAAGTGGTTGGACCCTAGGGTGGGACCCACATGATTGCGTGGCAACTGTTGGTACCTGGTAGGCCAAGACCCAACGACCATGTTAAGGCGGGGTGTTTGTGCTATCACAGGGACCCAATTGTTAAATCCATCCCCTTGGTTCATGTCTTTTGATGACACGGTGGAACGAAGGAGAGTACCTGAGAATGTGGGTAACAGATACGTGCTCAATACCCAGATTTATTTGATGTTTAACTCTTTTCATGTGACTATATAGACTTTGTTGTTGTATACCTTTCATGTTTATAATATGGAAAAATTTTGTTGCTTCCTGTGGCATGATCTCTTTTAAGAGGTATCTTGATAGGTGGTTGTTCGGACCCCATTTTGTTTTCCCTTTAGGTGGGTTTCGAATTTTCGATGATGAGAATGTTTTGAGAGGTATCTTATGTAATGGATCAGACCTCTCTGATCCATTCCTTTGTGAAGATCATGTGTATGATGTGTTTTGCGTGGTCAAGGTGACGTATCCCCAACACTTTTCCAAATTTCCATTTCTGTGAATACTGCAATGATGACCTTATGTGAACAGTGAAATCGGTGACCTTACGTGAATAATGTCATCGGTGACCTTCTGTGAACCCTGTCATTGGTAACGTTATGTGAACAGTGCAACGAAGACCTTATGTGAACAGTGACATCACTGACCATATGTGAACAGTGTCATTGGTGACCTTCTGTGAACAGTGTCATCGGTAACCTTATGTGAACATTGAAACGGTGACCTTTTTCAAACAGTGACATCGGTGACCTTCTGTGAATAGTGTCATTAGTAACCTTATGTGAACAGTACAACAGTGAGGTTCCAAAGGTGAGGTTCCAACGGTGACCTTTTTTTCCTTTTCCAAATTTTGAGTTCATGAATAGTGTTTCTGGAATGGTGAGGTTCCAACGCTGACCTTTTTCCTTTTCCAAATTTAGAGTTCATGAACAGTGTTTCCAGAATGGTGAAGTTCCAATGGTGACTTTTTTCCTTTGCCAAATTTTTAGTCCATGAACAGTGTTTCCAGAACGGTGAGGTTCTAAGAGTGAGGTTTATGAACAATGCTTCCAGAATGGTGAGTTCCTAATGGTGAGGTTCATGAATAATGTTTTTTCCTTTTCCAAATTTCGAGTTCATGAACAGTGTTCCCAGATTCTTAGAGTTTCGCCCCTTTGACATTTCCATTGACATAAATGCATTTTAATCCTTGTTTTAAGCACTCTAAGGACAATTCAAAATCTATAACCCCTACATTAATTTCTCCTAAGGATCAGGATGTTTTTATTTGGTCAAACTATGTGGTTTAATACGATCATCATTTAAAGGAAAACCCAGTGTCTCTTAAACCACTGATCCGTTAAATCTTCTAAAGGGAGGAGATATCCTTCTCACTAGTTATTCTTCCTTGTTCTCAGGTGCGATAGGATATAACATTCCATTCCTTCCCGTAGGAGTTGTGAAATGAAACGTTATTACTAGGATTTGTTTCGCTCTGTTTTGATGAAACCAAGCAATATCGACCAATATTTGATATAAGGTATAATATATCTAGATTATTTGAGGTTCATATCCTTCTTTATCCTTTCCCTTTTTATTGAATTTTACCACCATGTTCCTAAGGGGCTTTTATTGGGTATTGACCGATGTAGTGGTGTTTCTGCATCCTCAAATGGATACAGTTGTAACAGGGGAGGAGATCTTAACCTATTGTATGGTTTATTCTCATATAAAGAACGTCAATAAATATTTTAGGTAGTGGATTCATTGCTTCTCTTTTCTGTTACGTGCAACTGTAGAGTAAGCATGTTTTATCCCAATGGATCATAAATAAATTGGCATAATAAATATTTGAACTGGATAAATAAATTTAGATCGATAGTATGTTATTTCCTATTGTTTTTCTAGATAGTGTGATATCTATTCATGCTTGCATACATTTTTCATTCTCTATGTAAACTGGTAAAGAATGTAAAGCTA
This sequence comes from Viscum album, assembly GCA_963277665.1. Taxonomy (NCBI): domain Eukaryota; kingdom Viridiplantae; phylum Streptophyta; class Magnoliopsida; order Santalales; family Viscaceae; genus Viscum; species Viscum album. The sequence continues at coordinate 195,361,672 of OY728126.1, forward strand.
GAATTAATTGATAATTTCTTGGATAAAGGTAAAGAGGCATATAAATGAATTTTGTTCTTCTTGTTGTAATTTTATGTTAATCAAATATGTGTAGTAATCTTGTTTAATTATTTGTGATAGATTACTGTTTAGGTTTCTCTAATTTGGAACCTATGAATAATAAATCATTTAATCCAAGAAGGATTGAAGAACTGGCTGTTTGATAAAAGATAATTCCTTGTAGGGTTCTGAGTTACCCTCTTGTTTGTTTATAGTCTAAGATCCCATTTGATATGATGTTTATTTTCATGCTGCTTCTGTTGTCATGTGATCTTGGATGTTGTGATATGTGGGGGTATGGAGGCCAATTGGTTGTGGTAGGAGATGATGCCTAGAGTGGCGAGATGCATCGGTTTAGGCATGTGGGTGTCAGAGAGGACACCAGGGATGATGAAAAAAGTTGGATTTGAATGTTTGGATGCTTGTTGTTTCTTTGATTGGTTGTCTGATTTTCTTTCCCTACTGCTCGAGGTAGTTGTTCTTTCTTACCCTTCTTTCGAAAGGGGTGAAGACACGCAAGGTTTTCCACATGCTTTCTGTGTCTATCTTCTCAAGTGATGATGGGTCTACGCTCTATATATGCGGTAAAGACATGATGAGTATTTATCTACCCACCGTGTTGAGCCCCCTTGTGTTTATTATCATAGAATGTTTTTCTATAATGCATGGGAATATGGGAAAGTAATGTTGTAAATATATAATTGACTAATTGATGTCAACCCAAGGGGTGGGAGCTTGCTGGGATGTAATGTTGAGATTACAATTTTAAAAAGGGGCAATGGACTTTAGGTGTGATGCTAATGAAATTTAATGTGGAATTGTTAATGATTAATTAATGTTAATACAATTAATTAACGTAATGTAGAACTGATCAAAAGGGAATGAAGTAAGGAAATAAAGCTCTTTAAATGGTTGTGTGCTTATAGGAAACCTAGTCTTAGAAATGACAGTTGGGAGTCCGAGAGATGTTAGCTGTAGTTGAGTCTATGACTAGGTTATTCCAATAGTGTGTCTTGGAGCTATAGTATGTTCTATAATTTTTGTGTTTCTATACGCTACTCCACCCCTTTAGTTAGGGAAACTGACACCTCGGGGATTCAGAGCCATAGGGGGTGTTTCCCTCACATTCTAGTGGGAGGATGAATGGCTGACTACCACCTTTGGACCCACTCTCTTCTATTGGTAGTTATTTGTTCTAGTAGGAACAGTGGTTAGTTTTCCCCATATATGTGTGTAGAGGGCTGTAATAGCTTGTGGTTATTCACACACATATATTCTTGATATAGAATCTGATAGACTACTATAAGTGTAACATGTATAGGCTGCGATGTCTTGCGGATCCTTACTCAGTGTATGGGATATAATGGCTTGAGGTATAATACCCAATATATGATACATGTTATACATGCTGTGGTGGATCTTGAAAACTACCTAGTTATTTTCTTGCGTGGACATGGTGGTTTTGTTGCATGAGGTGCATATTGTGGTGCTTCACCTAGGTGTCTGCGGGCAAGCCTTTTTGGAGAGAGATACATATGATGTGCGGTGTTTGGGAAAAGTGTGAAACCAATGGGGAAGTAGTAGCAGGGTACCCTTTATATTCTTTATTATATTATAAACTCTTGTATGCATTACTTGGTGATAGTGGCCATGGTGAGGCTGGGAACTTAGTGTACCTGTTTAGGTGACAAGTTAGTTTCACTTGTTGTTCACTATGATTTAGCATGATTTATTTACTTTTGCATGAGAGGCTATAGGGAGGATCCTACTGAGTATAATATTATACTCAACCTATGTATATATAAACTTTTTTCTGGTCACTTGGAGCAAGTTGGAGATCATTCTGGTTTCTACAATCATGGGGTTACAGGAGTTGTTCGGGCTTTTGGTTGCTGCTGTTTTTACTTTCTTTTGTGTACTTTCAATTTTCCCCTTCCAGTTGTAGTATTTTTGAATTCCATTACATATGTTCACTTGGGGTTTCATTTATATTTTAGTCTGAGTTGGATTTGGTTGGTGTCTATATTATCTCTATCTTTCTCATGTGTTCTCTTAGAGGTTAATGCCTCCAATCTGTGTGTTTAATGTACCCTCGGTGCAAGTTGCCAACCCGGGGCCTACTGGAGGCAGGACTAGGGGGTAATTATATCCCTTCTCACAGTTCCGACTTAGGAGGGGTACACATTGTGGGGAGGGGTTTGTGACATAGATAATGAAACTATATCCTATAAATAAGAACATGTACATCCATGACTAATAATGCATGAGAAAATAAAGTAGTTAACACATGAAATAATGGTAAAAATGAAATATTATTAAAAAATGGATGATAAGATGTTATAATAAGATCATAAATGGTATTATAAAAATTAATATGGTTATATTATAAATTATTGACATATTTTATTACATTATACCTGAGTTTAATGTATGTTTAACTATAGGGAAGTGTGAGGTAAGGAAATTCCATCTCAATTTCCTATCCATTGGAAGATATTTGTTATTAAGAAACGATTCAATTTCATATTCAGTATATAATTCCACTTTGATATATTTAACATTAATAAATATTTATTCAAGATTATTAAGGTTTCATTTTAGTTTTATTATGTTAAGGTTTCGAAATTCAAAAGTTAGTAATGCGTTAAAAATTTATTTTATAATCTCAATTTCTTTTGGGATTACAAATATTTTCATTGAAGAAATATTATAATTTATCCTTAATAAAATATAATAATTTTAATATCATATTTATATTTATGGAGTTTTTATATTTTATTCCAAATTTTCTTCTCTTTGTAAATTAGACCAATAAATTAAATGTTTGAAAAAAACTGATGTTTTTGTCATTTAATTAGGTATATTTTCCTTCCATATCCATATTTGTGAATTTTTTTTAAAAAATTATTTTTTATTACTCAAATGAGTTACTAAGGAAATTTTTTTTGTCCTTGAATTTATTTAAATGTATAAATGAAATATTTATAATATTTCTTGAAAGTTAATTTTTGAATTTCTTAACTAAAATTTAAAAGGAATGTTTTTTAATATATACAATGTTAATGATGTTTTCCACTATCATAAATGTTTTATGATATTTAGATTCTTATACATGTTTTCAATGGTGTTACAAAAGAAAACAGTAAATGAAATATTATTTTAATATGTTTTTTCCATTTATTTATTTTTCTAATGGAAAAGTTTTTATTTCAAAACCTATATTTTGTATGAATCTTTGATAAACTTCTATCTATTATTAATTTTGTGTTCATTATCTTTCTATTAAAACATCTACATTCTTGGGATCATTGTACATTATATTTTCCTAAAATATATACTCTATTTATCATAGATATTATTATTTATTAAAAAATATATCATTTCTATATATGATGTTCTACTTTTAAAGTTATTTTATTGAATGGGGAAATATTGACATTTCATGTTCATTATGGAATAAAAACAATTATTAGTTAGGAATATTTTTTATGATTTGAATTTATCATTCAATATATGATGAATTAAATGTAAATACAATGATAGGTGGGGCCCATTTATAGATAGCCCCTTGATGTATCGAAAGGTCTCATGAGAAAAATCAATTGGTCAAAATAAATTTGTTTTTAGTGTATACCTACGGATCAATTAAACTTTATTGTAACAAGGTCTTTATTCCATAGATATCATGATGTTTGAGATCATGAAATCCAATATTAAGTATTTCCTTCATTTATATTTAATTATTATTATCAAGGATATTATTTCAATGAAATTATTCTTATATATGTTTTGTGATCATTTCATGGATTAAATGGGCTGTGTTTTTGGTTACTTACCTCACCATATTGATTATGAATTATTTACTCATTATAACTTTCACTATATATGACCCTTTCTAAGAATTTTAGATCACCCTTATTTTTTTCATTTACCTATGATATGAAGAATATTTCTTTGAATTATTCTTAAGCATGTTGAGAATTTTAATTTTTCATGTTTTATATTCTACCCCCAATAAATAATGGGTATCAAGTATGTATATGTTTCTCCTAGACTACTAAATTGATCGATCCTTCAAGATTGGAACCCTTGTGTCATTGATAATGTATTAAACTGACCACCATATTTAGGTTATTGAAGTTGAGATTATTACAACACCTATATCAATGATTTCATATATAATGGCTCTGACTGAGTTTTAGGAATGGAATCAGTAAATCTTAGAGAATTAATATAAAGGATTCAACTAGAATATTTCTTCATTATGGGGTGAACCATCTGTTTTCTTAAAAAAATGAAATATAGATCAATGTGAATATGTATTAATTATCAAAAACATAACTATATCATGATCAATAATAAGTATTTTTACCTCGTATTGATGATTTTTTTATTAACTGTAACTAGAAAATGATTTTTCAAGATTAACAATTATTTTTTATACTATAAATTAACGTTCATAAATGAAAACATAGCCAATTTATCCTTTCATATAAGGCATGGACACAATAAATTTATTATCCTTCAATTTGGACTTCCTAATTATCATGAAATTTTTATGGACTTAATGAATAGAGTATTTATAAATTTCCTTGATCAATTTGTGGTATTTTTTAGATAAGAAATTATTTTATACTCAAATAGAATGGAAGACCACTTAAATCACTTGATAATTTTGTTTAACACTATGATGTAGGAGAAACTATACCCCAAATTCAGATAGAGTGAATTCAAGTTATCAAAACTATCATTCATGTAAAATGTGATTACAAGTGTGGGTATATAAGTAGATCATTATAAGAATGATTCCATAAAATATTGGTGCATGATAATAACTATTACTATGTATTGTAGTTTTCTTAAACTGGATAGATATTATATATTTTTCTAATACTTTTAAATAGATTTATAATCTACTCACCATGTTAACACAAAAGGGAGTCATGTTTTATTGGACTAATTAATGTGAATTAAATTTCATGCAATTAAAGAAAATGTTGGTGTGTGTATTTATACTCACACTACCCTACAATAGACATGAATTTATGATTTAGGAAATGAAATGTGATATTATAAAAAATTACATAGTGATATCTTTTGCCTCTCATAAATTAAAGTTTCATGAGGAAAATTACCAACACATGTCTTTGATTTATAATTAGTAATTTTTAAATTGATGATATAGAGAAATTATCATCAGGTATAAAGGTGTGATATATATATATATTGATCATTAGGGTTTAAATTATATCTTCACTCAGTAAGAGTAAAATATTCACCATAAAAAATTATTGGAGCTAATTAAATAATAACTAATAAATATATTAGCACCTTAGGAAATAAAACAAGGCGATTGATACTTTGAGTCAATAGAATCATGATATATTATCTACGATGAGGATCACAAAAGATTCAATATTTAGGAATTTCCAAAGGATGGTCCTTGAAATTATGATCGGATGGGAGAAATATTATACTTATCCAATGAGTGTTAAACCATATATCGATGTTAGGATTAAATAGGTCCAAAATAAAGATGAAAATATGAAAAATATAGTGATAAATGTTCAGGAGTTCAAACTTTATTTGACTGAATGATAAGGTTTGTAAATAATTTATGAGTCTATGTTATACCACAATTGATGAATGAGCTTTTTTTTAAAGCTCTTATCTCATCATTATCAATTTATCCATGAAGTTTAAAGATTTATTATGGAATTAATATGAATTTTATGTAGGATTTCCTGAAAAGATATATTGAATATTATGAATCTTAGGTATTGGTATTACAATAATTTATGGTAGAATGGTGATGTGTAAGATGATGTTACAACCATTATCCACACCTGTACGGAAATGTGAAAAAAATCACCATGGATTTCTTTATAGGACTTCCTAATATATTTAAATGGAATAATACTATTTTAGTTTTAGTCAATCACATTATGAATTCAAAACATTTTATTGCTATTAGATATGATTTGTATCATAATAAACTTTCATGAATGTACATTATAGAAGTGGTAAGGTTTCATGGAGTACCACATTAAATGGAATATGATCAAGATATGAGGTTTTCCTCACATTTATGGAGAAATATTCATCGATATTTAGAGATATAGTTATTTTTTCATACTACCTACCATAAAAATGATAGTTTTTTCTAAGAGAACTATTTAAAACATTGAGGATATTTTAACAACATACATTATAGATCTAAAATGTGGTTGGTATCAACACCTTCCTCTTTTAAAATTAACTTAAAAAAACTTCTTTTATTCAAACCTTAAGATTGATACTTATAATTAAATCTATATAAATGTGCATTGAACATTGAAATTATAGGAATAGGTTAGACAATACATATTTTTGGTACTTGATCTAGCAGAGTAAATAGAATATAAGCTTAGAGACTTTCTATAACACATCAAGGTAGCTTAGATTTGATATAATAATTATGTTAAAACTCATTAGCGAGATTTGGAATTTCATGTTAGTGAGATAGTATTCTAGGAAATTTCTCCATGGAATACACTTTTGAGATTAAAAATGAATGGAAATCTTATACCAGGTAATATTATCCCCTACAATATTTATGATGTTCTAGGGATAAAATCTTATCGTTTTGTGATTCCACTAAACCTCTCTCAAGTTCATGATGTTTTCCATGCATATTATTTAAGAAATTATATCTCGGATCATTTAAATTTATATAACAAATAGGTTTCACTATTGGATCATGGTATTTTATATGAAGAAAAACTAGTATAAATCATCGATCATAAAGATAATGTTATATGGAACATGTCTACTCACCCGATTAAAGTTATTTGGAGGAATGCAAAATTCCGGGATGGTACTTGAGAACATGAGGATGTAATGAAGTATATGTATCCTATTTTTTTACATTAGATAGATAAAATGCTTAGGGAAAATTTAACTTTATTGGGGTTAGAATGTAACACCCATAGATTTTATATATTTTACTTTAAAATAAATATAATGTATTCTTTACATGCAACACCATGTCTAAATGAACCACAATATATCATGTCCTTTTTAACATAGTCACAAGATTAGAGTATATTAATAGTATTAACCATATTATTTAATATATATACAATTCTTTTCCTTGATTAAAATGTATTTATTAATTCCTAATAAATAATCATTATATTTTAATAAAATCATTTCATGAACAAAATAACTATTTTTATGAAGAAATTTATTTTTATAGGAGTTATAAATTTTTATATAAAAAATATATTGATGAATATTAAAACTTATTTCAATTAAATATTTCCAAAATTTTTTAATAATAATTCATACATTATTTATCTAATAATTTGGAATATAGATAAAATTATTTGATGGTAATCAAATATATTTTTTAGAAATTTTTTTATGTGCATAATGGGTTTTTATTTTAATAAATTAAATAAATTATTATCGATTTATATTTTTAACAAAATTAATAAAACATATATTCAATCAAATATTTTTTCATTCATTTAATAGTTTTTAAATATTAAATTAATGATAATAAATCCAGTTTTATGCTTTAAAATGATTTTTTCAAATAATGGGTTTATATTTCATATAGCACAATTAATTTAAAATAAATTTTATCCACTTATAAAAATTTAATTTGATAATAGGAATTCCATATTTTTAATTATCATGCCAATGTTTTATATAGTCCGATTTTATTTTAGGTCGTAATGAATAGAATAAAATGTTAAAATTTGTTACAATGCTTTGGGTTAAAATGGGTCAATGAAGGGTGTTAAACTAAGAGATAAGGGAAAAGATACCACAAAAAATTATATTAATATTATTTTTTGATGATATTGAAACCTTATATTATCCTAACTTCAATATGTATTCAATTATATACCTCTTGAACAATAATGTGGATTATATTATTTAAATATTTTAAAAAAATTCATTGGTGTCCCTCCCATCACTTATAAAAGGCTTCTTCTTATTTACCATTATTAAAAAATGATGTCTTCTCTAGATAGAAAAGTAACCATAAAAAACCATCCTAGATTCCGTACCTTTATTCATGAGATTATTTTATTACTGTAATATTACCCTATGAAGGTTTATATTGTGATACAAAGGAGGTCTCTCATAGAAGAGGTAATCATTTTACCCGACTCATTCAATGTTTATGTATTCTTTTAAATTATCTAAATCTATTGTATCTATAACACCATAATTATTAAAATATAATTTATATACTAAGTTGTTATTATGATTAGAGTATAATCATTTTCCACCTCTTTTTCATCAAATGGGATGTGAAAGTATCGCTCGTGCGTACGTGTGGACTGCCACCTCTTTGAAGCAATGTGACTCATTTTCAAACATCACCTCATATGGATGGATAAAATGATGTAAGTAATGAATATATATGATATTTATTATAAAAATATGGATTTATATATCTAAATTATTTTCTAACTTTCTTTCATCCCATCCTTCAAAGAGTGGAAACATCACTCGTTGGTACGGACGAACTACAATCTCCAAGAAGTGAGGTAAATAATTATTCATCACCTATTTATATTAATGGTTATAAAAGTTATATAAAATTAAAAAATATGATACTTCTAATATTACTAATGTTTTATATATGATCTAATCATGATGAAGTTTCATTTACTGGATTTTCAGAACCAAAACATGCATGAAAAAGGAAACAATCATCTCGTGGAACACTGATTTTAATAAGGAATTGTTAATGAATGGGAGGTAGGGTTTTATATGTAAAAAATTAATGTTATTATAATAATTAATATATTTATATTTTATAATTAAAATAAATTCTCATTTATTATATAGGTTTTTATAGTTCTTATTATTCAAGTCATACTTGAGGTAAGAGTTTTGTATTACAGTTAAACTTTTTTCAAGATTGTTTATGCTTAAATTTATAATGATAAAATTATATAATATATATCACAGAAAATAAAATTTATTTTATTATACTATGTTTATTTACATAAATTTCATGTTTTAACTTCATTTTTTTCTCAATATGTTATCAAAATACCGAAATAATGTTTTATGGAAACCAAATTTATTTCTATATTTGACCATAAATTGTTTTTTTCTGTGCCATATATTATTTAATATGTTTTAAATAATGTTTTTAATATTATATAATTATTTATTAATGTCATTTTTACCCACGTTTTAATTTCTATTTTTTTTAAAAATGAATGTTCTTGTCATTTTTTAAATGAGGTACTTCTTAAAAATATTGTGAATTAAAGCATTGTTTTAACAATTACCACACGAACAACATTTAATACAATGGTAAATATTATTTTTAATTGAATCATCATGTAAATTTTTCCATGATTCTTATCAAAGAAATATTTTTCATAATAATATTTAAGTTTTCATATTTTAAATATGTGATTTCAAAATGAGAAGTTTATTTTCATCAAAAATTTTGTGTGATATTTTAAAGATATATTCATATATGAAAACATCCATTAGTGTTACTTATGATTCACTAGGTATATAAACCAATTATACCATATTTATTAATTCTATAGATGGTTTTTTATTATGACTATGGAATATTGATGAATCACATTTTATTTCCAAAACGTTATGATACAATGAAATTATGAATGTTATCATGTTTTTTGTTGAATATATATGAATGGATCGTGTTTTTTTGAAGGATGAGTCCATTAAATACATTTAATTAAATCATTAATGATTAATGTTTATCAAATCAATGTATACACAAGAGGTTATCCAAAGGAAAAAAGAAGGTATGGTGGAGGTTGTCCCAAGATTTAAGAGGTTACATGGGTGGTTATACCAAGACAAACATGTGAATAATATCATGGTATATATCCTGGACAAATTATTTCTATGAGTATGATGATTCCACTTTATATGATACAATCTATGAAATTTTATTATACATATGAAATAATCTCATGGCTCCAAATCATTGATTATTTTATTATTCATGTGTTATAAAATGTTAAATCCATACACCATTAAAATATTCTTCGATATAATGGGTTTAATTTTCAAATGTTATGATCATATTATCATACCAGTATGCTCATGTTTTAATTACATATTATCATTTACTATTTTCTCCTCCTTTTAACCATACCGATCATTTGAGATCACCCTTTCATACATTTCATTTCCCCAGGTTATGAAGAATGACTTTATGTAAGGTATGGAGAATAAGTGTGCCATATGAGAAGAGTATTGTGGGTGATGTTGAATATAATTCATGAAATAAGATGATTTTGCATCTAGAATCCAAATACACTAAACCTTTATAGTATTTGAGAATTTATTATTGTGAAATGTTATAAATATTTATCTGAAATGATGTAATATTTATGTATGTTTTTTGGGTAACTATATAATTTCCTTGGACACCACCTATAGAGTGGATGTGATTCTATTAATAAATATGGTTGGGATGATTGAGGGTACCTATTTTTTTATGGATGTGTTCCACATTGATCGTGTGGGATATTAATTCATCTCTATGGATTTGCTTCCCGATTCTCCCCCAAAGGCCTCAAATCAAGCATTAAATGAACTAGGATATTTTTCTGTCCTCATTCATATATGAGTATCATGTGAAGAGTATGATAAAAGTGTTCAATTTATTAAAAAAATTATAAAAATATTTTTTTAATAGGGATCCCAGGATTGTTTAAAAAATGGAATATTCTTTGAATTTATGGAAAAAAATGAACTTCTTGAATCTTTATATGGGTCATTAGGATTATCTAAAGATGTATTTATTTATGTTTTATATTTATCAAATAATAAATTTTCATAGGAGATTTTAATCATGCAATAATCACAGGCTGTAGAAAATATGTTTTCTAATTTACTCATAATGCATCCTAGTGGATGATTGGGGTTATCTCTCAAAGATAAAGGGAAGAGAGTCTCACTATCCTATAACATATGTGTTTTTGTTTTTTTCTTATTTTAAAAAAATCCATAATTAATGATTTATTTTTTATTGGGTTTTTATTGAATGGAAGAAAGAAATAATGGAAATGAAAATGCACATAGGATGAATGTAAGAAATGAAAATGGTCCTAAGGATGAATTATAGTGAGATATATCATCATTTAATTTTTTATAAATTATCTAATTAATGAGTAGGTTCAATATTATTCACCTATTCACCCTCCAATATTTGATTTAGTATGATACCACTTATTCGATCAAGAAATCCTTAAGCGGACCAATCATTCAATCTATTGTTTTAGGTGAAAGAGTAAGAACATTCATCAATCGAGTGAATGATATCACTCACATACACAAAAGTAATTGTTTTCCATTATTCTAATGGAACCACATAACTCGAATCATATAAAGTGTGGACTAGAATTGAGGGATACGTTGTTGTAAAATAGTTGAAAGAGTACTATGGTTTCAAATGAATTGTTGAATGACAATTGCCTCTTCCACATTCTTCTTCTACTATCGTGCTCGAATTATAATGGAGATAGATTGATAATTAAGTATATAAATTCAATATAATTACTATTATTACTATTTGGACAACTAAAAATGGGTTAGCTCTCTAGGATCATAAAGTTCAAAATTTAAAGTACATCATAAAGGTGAAAAAAACTAAGAAATTGAGGGGGGGGGAGAGAAGCAAAATCTGATTGAATAAAGAACAGAATGAAACATTAAATTAAAAATGGAAAAAAGAAATTATAATGGATTAAGAACCTAACTGAAAGAGTTTTAATGAATAAACTATGAAATGGTGAAAATATTTATTGTCGATGAAATATTCATATAATTCAGGGATGATAAAAAATATACTTTATCTACTTTGGATGAGTTCCTCATGTCATGGTTGATGGTTGAGATCAAATATGCTGACACATCTTCTCTTCATGATCACAGACACATAGTTTGGAGCGAAATCAGAGCATAAATTGTTCCTATGCATCACTATTATAGTGTTACTTAAATATCTCTTAGTATGAAATTATTTAATAACTCAAATGGTTACAAGTTCAAGAATATGGGATTGAGAAATGGGAGTTTCTTGGAATTCATACATTTTTTGGGGCCCATTTGTTGAGTTGAGTATTTTTTGAGGTAATTAACTCTTTAATTAACTAGTATAGATACAATAAAAATTCTGAAAATTTTAAAAAATTATTTATAAGTATATATATATTGATATATTTTTATTATATATATTATTATATAAATATATTTAGATTATTTTTTCTTTTACCATAAAATAACACACACATATATATATAATTTAATGTTACTTTATTTGTTTATTTATTTTTATTTATTTATTTTTATTTATACTCCTCATGGGTGGGGGTGGGGTGGGGGGGGGTCTGGTGGTGCTTAACCGTTCTGCAAGCATGGTGGTATCCTCTTGGAGGAGGTTAGCAATAACAGGTTGGTGAAAACCCATTGTTTGTTTTGTGATCATGGAAGAGACTTGGCTAAGTTGGTAAAGGGATTCTCATGATCTTTGTGGTAACCATGAAAAAGAGATGTTGGAGGATGGGTAAAGGTGTGTCATGGTCAACATACTAATCATGAGAAAGGATGTGGTCGTTAGTGGTTTTCCCATGGTTTGTAGACTGACCATGGAGATCATTTATGGGAGGTTAATGCACATAACATATTCAGCTACCCATGGTGTGGTCCAATGCACAAGGTTAGTGTTCTAACTGCACATGACCTTTTTATTTTTTTTCCTATATTCGAAAAAATATTTCATTTTAATGAATAATATTGGTACAATATAAAAACAAATTAATAAAACTTTCATTCCAAATGAAAATTATAAATAAATTATAAATTCATTTTAATTTAATCAATTTTTATAGTTTAAAAATATATTAATTTAATTTAAAATAATCATTTTTCAATTCAATTTCAAAATTTGGATTTCATTTAATTTAACAAATTATTGAATCAATTAAACTCAAAACAAAATCCATTAATGTATTTAGATTCCAAATTGATTATAATATTTAAATTCCATATTGAATGTTTAAAATCTCAAATTCATAGTTTAAAAGTCGTAATCAAAATTAATTGTTTGGATTCTTCAATTAAATTCTAGTTATGAATTAATCAATAAAAATCATTATTTAGGATGTTTAAAAATAATTTTCCAAAATCCTCAAATAAAAAAATCATTATTTTACCCAATATTTTAATTAATTGGGCTATATTAAAATAATAATAGACATAAATTATTGAAATGTAATCTCACATCACTTTCTCATACTTAAACTATTTCACCCCTGAGCAATTTATCATTGAATTTCCTTTTTTAAAAAAAATAGAAAAAGAACGAAAGTGCATCCTTCCTAACTACAAATTTAACTGATAGAGTTGAAAGAAAATATAGATTATGAAAAATTTAAAAATATCATGCCACATATGTGAGTCAAATTACTTCTTTGCTTAAATTTAATAATATTTTCACTCATGTAGTAGATCAGGTTATATTTAAGTGTAATCTATATTTTAAAAAAATCACCTTCATTTTCTCTCATTCTATGTTTCCCCAAACCAAAGTTTAATTTACCACTTTACTGATGAAACTTAAATTAATGAGTTATAAGTTGAATGTACCTATTTTTAAGGGTTCAATATTCCTCTGACCTAAATAGACTCGTTTTTGACAAGTCCCTTTATTTGATTATTTTATTTTTCCAGCCATAATTATTTCGAAAGAATTGTTCACTGCCCTTATTAAGATGGATTTATTTAATTACAAAAACATAACCAGTTCCCTTGTTTTTGAGATCCATTGTGGGTTCCCAATTTCACATTTTTATTCTTGGCTCAAAGGACTTATATCATTTTCATTTTAGTTGGATCTCTAAGGTTTCTGTCTCATAAAGGTCAAGTTTTCTTAGATCAAGTTTTGAAATTCCAATGACATAAATTTATAAAGTTCATTCTACAAAAATCTTTTCACTAACACTGCATCTCATAGTTCAAAGATAAAACATCCATAAATTAAATGATAAATACACACAACAATCACTTAAAGTCTTACAGTTTAAGAACTAATGAATTAAAAAACTCTAATATGATATTTTATATCTCCGAACGGTACTAATGAATTCAAATAAATGTGAGAAAAATAAAAAAAGAAAACTATAATAACATATATTTATAAAACTAAATTTATTTTAAACTACATAAAAATAAAAACCAATATAATGTATACATAGGATCCTAATTTTTTTGATTTTTTTGTTTTTTGTTTTCTTATTAGTGATGTTTGTAGTGTTTTTAAATATAATTAAATAAAAAAACTATATTTCAAATATAAAAATAGTATTTACAAATTTTAAAAATGCCAAAACATTTTTATGTTTTTTGTCGACACTTTTGTTTGTTTTTTATATTTATTTAAAACTTATAGAAAATTATAAATAAAATTATTTTATTTACTGACTTTATAAAATTAGTTAGGAAGTAATAAAATACTAGAATAAATAGGTTTAATATCCCCCCCCAAATTATTTATCTCTATCCATTATATTTTAAGAAAAATGAAAACATGTAGTAATTAAATAGTGGGAACTGATTGAAACAACCTCACAGTTATTGTATGAAAGATTCAAGTTAATATCTCCCTTTGGTGCTACTTTTGGATAGTGGTTCTAGACTCATGTGTCATTTACACTAAGGAAAAACTATATAAAAAATAATTTAAACATTATAAATTATTTTATTAAAATGAAAAGTAATTAATTTGAAAAAGAAAAGTGTACGATTTTATGGGTAAAAAACCCACGATGTGTTGTAGTAATATTGTCTACAACTGGACAATATACTGGTTATCCCCAGTCTATAGGGTGTAATGATTATGTGATTTGAACCCCCAAATTCATGTTTTACATAGTATATAAGAATCACTTCTTGGATATACCGTTGAACATGATACTGTAGTGATCCCAATGTTTCTATCCACTTGGTAATGCGATATATGTTGAGTTATTGGGCTCAAAATTTGAGGCATGGGGCCTCCTTGGGTTCTTCTAAAACTGTTGTGGATTCCTCATCATCTAGGTATTCCTCTAATAATTCTTATTCATTAAAATATTCAAATAAGGGGATGTCAATAGGGAATTCAAATTTAAAATGATCAAAATAAGGTAAGCACAAATTAAAATCCCTTAATATGAAACAAATTCCTTTATATCTCTATGATTATAAAAAACTACTAATACCTACAATTATTTCATCCCCCCTTCAGTTTTTGTTTAGACTGAGGTTGAGGGATTTATGTATTCACCATAGGTCTAGGTATATATTTATTTTGAACTACCACTTCCCTCGTGGAATTTTCTTTATATTTTTCCTGAGAAAATGCCAGAAATCAATCAAAGTATTCTTCATATATCTCTTCTAATACATCATCTTAGGAAGTATCATCCTTAATGTAGTGACCCTTATCCTAGTAGCCAAAAGATAACTCCTGCTACCATTACATTGACATAAGTTATAGGGAATCACATCCTGAAGGAACAAATAGTTTAGTAGTCTTGGTAAAATGGATACATAATTGAGACATACATTATATTTTAATGCATAAATTAAAAAATTTATTCTTTTTTTTAGAATAAAATTATTCCCTATATCATTTTCATGTGTATCGATGATAGTAATTTCCTGGAATCCTAGGAATGTAAAAAAATAAGTGTGAGATAAAATGCTCAGTAAGGGTTATGTAAAGTGGATTATATCAAGAATCAATATGGAAAGTCAAATAACTGAACACAAATTCCATTTAAGTAAGAAGATAATGTATAACAAATATGGAATGGTAAATAACAGATCACACATGCCATTTAAGTAACATTATAAGGTATTATAAATATGGAAAGATAAATTACAAATAAAACCTTCCATTTAAATAACTTTAAAATATTAATCAATATGGAAAGTTAAATACATTAGTATACATTCCATTTAAATGACTAGATAGGGAATAATAAATATGGTAACGTAAATAACTAAATAAACATGATATTCCATCAATAAATTATAATGAAATGCATCCATGGATAATATCATAGTAAAAATATTATGGATAATAATAACTGAATTCTGAATGAAGGAAATTCTTAATTATTGGACGTCATATTTCCCAGGATCATGATACCTTTATGTTGAATATCTATTCTCAAGATAGTTTAAAATCGATTGGTATAAACCCATTTAACTATAGATATCAGCTGATTTTTTCCATGATACTAACAATACATCTAGGCACTATAATTAATGAATCCCCACCCATGTTTGTGGGTCCAAAGCATTACTCATATATCAAATAATCAATTTAGTATTGTGCCTTATCATAAAATATATATATTGAGTAAGGAAATCGGGTTTATTAATATATCCACAGTATATAAAATAAAATTCAAATTAAAAAACCATTTTTATAAATGAGATATATTTTATGTAATAACCATATCCCTATTAAATTATATTGATATTTATGGGAAATTCTAATGTCTAATGATCACAAGTAATGAATATTACAAGGGGAAGTTTGTGACTAAAACAATTAATAAAGGAAGAGAATGTTAATTATATCCTTGGTCAAAGAAATAATTTACCATCCATAGTATACATAATGATGGTATCAATATAAACCCATTAGCGTAAGAATAATGGGTTTTTAATGATGAATAAAAATACCATAAAAATATCATTAAAAACATTCTTGGTGAAAATATCCAATTTATTTTTATTTTTTTGAAAATCCTATTATTTTAAAACCACATTTAAAAATATTTCCATTAAAAATATACTCATAAATATTCTAATGTAGTTTCTAATAAATGGAATTCAAGATGGTATGTAATTTCATACATGATGTAAAAGTTAAAAAATAAAATTCATTTTTCACAGTAAATAGGTTAGAAAAGTGAATTTTTTAGAAAATGATAATAAAATTATATTTAAATTTTTTATAAAAAATTAGTTTAATAAATAATTTTGAATATTTTGAAAACATTTTAGGAAACTATTTGTTTAAAACATGGTTTTAGAAGAAAATATATTTCTAACCTAGGAGAGAAATAAATTAGTATTTTCTTAAAAACATTTTCCATGATATTTTAATCACCAAAGAGTTTAAAAATGGAACTATTTCTTGGAAAAAGTTATGAATAACCAGATAAGAATAAAATTAAATGGTTTATTAAAAATCATATCAAATTATTTACTTCAATTGAAACTCTTGTGTAATGAATCCTCATTTAAATGATAAGGTGAAGTAAACCCTTGAAAATATCAAAATTTTTAATTAAGAATTGACTAATGGATTGATTATGTGTATCAATTGTAAATCCATATAAGAAAATTGAAAATATAAAATAATATAATCAAAATATTTTATACACATAATCTCATAACATTAATGAAAATGATAAATTTAAACAACCCAATCAAAATAAATTGAATTATAAAATTATTTACCACATGATAAATTTTAATTCAAATAACCTTAAATGGAATTATTCAAATTAAAACTTAAAATATCGTGAATATTTAAATATTAATGATTATATATGTCAAATGGTAATTATATATTCCATATAAAATAAATCAGGTGAATAACATTACAATATGCCTCAACGAAATGAAATTGAGACGAAATTCCTTACATTAAACAAACTTTTGGTTGAAAGCACTTTAAACACATGTATAATTGTTTTTCACAATGTTATTAACTTATAACATGACAATATTAATAATTAAAATATCATATATGCTACATATATATCATTTTTCATTATTTTTGATAATATTCTTTTATTATTTTCATTGTTTCGTATATTAATCGACTCGTTTTCTCAGGCGTTTTATGTCATGAAATATCTGAATCTTACACATATTATTTTGTTATATCATATCCAAAAAAATAATAATAATGACATAATTATCATATTAATTATTTAATTATACTTATTCATCATCTTTTGGCATGGTGATGAAAATAGAGTCACACCGCTTCAGGAAAGCGGTAGTCCGAACGTACATGAATGATGTTATCACCTTTACATGAGTGAAAAGGAAAGAAAGAAAATGATATATATATATATCATCTTTAAATAATGATAATTATTTCATCAATATAATAATTATATCACTGATATTATATTTAATCATTAACATTATCTTTATTACTTCTTATGTGAAACATCAGTGAAAGATGAATCACATCGCTTCGTGATGTGGTAACCCGTTGTACACACAAATGACGTTATAATATCACTTACTAAATAGTAGGTGAATGAATATTTATTATATAGTGACTCAATAGGTTTAATTATGTTATAAATATCATATATATAATTTATTACCATTATTATACCCAACTTTGATAGGTGGTAATGGAAACAAAAAAAAACACTGGTTCGTGAGGCGGCAGTTCGCCGTACACACAAATGATGATTCCATAACCCATTTTATATAATTTTGTGTGGTTTTAGGTTATACCATTAACAAAAAAATATCACTATATGGAGGATACTTATGTTATTTTATCATAACGGTTTGAAAATAATTAAAGGAGGTGTAGAAATTAATAAAATGAAGACGCTTGTTGAAGAACATTACCTATCATTGGATATCCTCATTAGGTTTGCACTGAATCCTTCAAAGGATTGTTTTATGACAAAAATAATGCCTCTAGGATGAGTGAATGGAATTTAGGAAGTCGTTTTTTTGGATTTTTCTTATTCAAATGTCTAGAGATGTGTGAATAAAGGGGGAGAGTGGGTTCCATTTTATAGTTGATGAGGAGTGAAATTCTTGTAACTACTCAAAAGTATTCACTGCGGGGAGTCCACCTTACCTATTGTGCATAAAAAATTGAATAATAATGCATTTAAGGGTTTATTTGGTCAATATAAACCTAAAAAATATATTTTTGTCAATTTATAAGATAGAAATTATGTTTACTCAATTCTATGATTTTAGTTTTTACCACGGTAACTTCAATCATATAATATTACTTGGTAATTTACCCATTAATACTAAAATTAGAACTAGTTTTATTAAATATTTTATACAAACCTAATATAAATATTTAATAATATTTATTAAATAAGAATCCAATGTGTGTGTAAAAATAATTTTTATAGAAACACTTTTAATGTGAAAACCTCATTTTGACGATAATTATGGTAATTAATTTTAACTATTTTAACTAATAATTATGTTAAAAAATTAATTTTACCTTATTAGATAATATAAATAATAATTATTAAAAAGATGGAACTAATTTTTCCAAATTTGAATCACATATGTGGTAGAATTTTATTTAAAATCAATCTTGTAGACGAGATGATAAAATATGTTTTTAAAGTGAAAATGTCCAAATTTTACAATGTTTTTATATCAAAATTCAATATGAAAATCATTAAAATAACCTAAATTTTATTAATAGAAGTATTATTGAACTATTTTTACTTTAAAAGTAATTAAAAATATGGTTTAACATTATAAATTATTTAAATAAACAGACAGTTTCCTATTCAGATTTAGTGTTTTTCACTATTCATCAAAAAAAATAAAAGTTCGCTGAAAAATTATAAATATACACCCTAATATAATTTTTGTATTATTATTTAAAAAATTAATTTTATATTTTTTCACATAAATTTACTAAAATTTATAAAAATTAATTTTAAATTAATTTTGAAAAGTATGATTAAACTGTCTTTTAGAAAAATTACTACTTTTAAAAAAATATTTCTTTTTTGAAATAATTATTATTTTATTTATAATAAATAGATAGCTAATAAACAAGTGTAAAATATATATTTTCATAATTCAGTAAATACCACTCTTACCCTCCATTCTAATAGCTAGGCTATAATTTCCATATTAAATAATAATATTTATAGTATATCATTGTTTGGTAAAATTTTGTCTTGCATGTAATGTAAGCTATCAAGAAAACTCATAACAGCATTTAATGCATGTTAAAATTAGTGATTCATGTAAAAAAATATGAACTTAGTGTGTGTGTTACTAAATATGAACTCAATATTGCGTTTCTCATACAGTATTGAATAAAATGTTATTGTTTTAGAATTTCAGGGTGTTATATTCTCCTCACCCTAAATAAACTACATCTTCACAATTTAAACATGATCTCACTAATATGATGTTTGATATTTAAAAATTCCATTGTTTAAGAACATGGATCATAAAAGGGTTGATAAAATATCCTCTTAATAAGAGTGAAAAATAAGTACAAGGGTCATATGGAATAATCACCTAATTGGGTTTCTAAGTAAGACAACATCTCTGGAAGGTAATGTATGGTTATGGAGGAAAAGAGTAAATAATTATAGGGAGTGATTGTGATCACTGGTCCAAATAAAGTGAATGATAAATGGAATGTTAAGGGCCTCAAAAACATACATATTTAATGGTCTAAAAGTCTATAATTCATCAGATATGAATGTAATAGTGTAACATTTTTGTTTCACGAACATTTTTCCTAATGATAAGGAATTATTTTACTATCTATGAATATAAGGAAATAAACATACTTGATACATTTCTATTTTAAAATCAAAACATTATCCTTTGAGTTTTCTTAGATCAATTTACAATTTCACCCTTTACTCTAAGAAATTAATATCCCAAAAAGATTTTTTATTCATTGAGCACCAAAATTTACTTTTAACGTATCATAAGATCCATAAATGTTGACAAGTCCTTCTCTATGTCTCCAAATATTTCCGAAAACCAATATAGTTAGCATAAGTTATTATATATTTATCTCTAATCCTAAAATGTAACACCAATCGTTTATCATTAATATTTATTATATAAATAGTTTACCTAAAAACAATGGCATATTTACCAGGACATCATATAGGTTAGCGGTAGACAAGAAACCCTTATCATCCTTGGTCATGGGTTCAAGCCCCACCACCTTGCCAAAATGGATGGGATATAACCCATCATATGGTTTTTCGTTTTTCTAATCTATATTATTATAATTCTTATAGCTTTCTTAAATAATATTATTGATATACTTAAAATAAAATTAATCATTACATAACATTTTTACATTGGTTTTTAATATACCTTATTTTCTTCAAAAAGTCTAATAATCTTATTTTAAAATTATTACAGTGACATTAATGACCGTGTTAAATATAAAGGTTATCAATACCATTAAACTTATTTCTATAAAATTTTTATCCATTATTCCTCAAATTACTTTTCCATTAAAACAAATAATTTCCAGGAATTTATCTAAAATGACATGAATCTTGGTAGACTCTCATCACATAAAACCTAAAATAGTGTTGAATAATTTGATCTTATGACCAATATTATACTCACAAACCATGATATTGTCCATAAATCATAAGTTAATGAAGAAATATATTATTCTAAAATAATCCAAAGATGTTTCATGATTCATACAACCAAAATAGAATTTGTAAAAGTACTTCTAAGAATATATCTATTTTTTTGAATCCAGATATATAAATACTTCTTTTTTTAATTCCACATAGATACTTCTTTTTTATTAGGATTTATACTTGTTCATTTATTTTAATTACCTATTCAAATAATTCATATTGGCTTGAGAAGAAAATGTGAGTAATCTTAAGAAAATTCCCTAAGACTATCAAATCAGGTGCGCAGTAAGGCCTATTGTTGTGTACCAACAAACACTCGAGTCAAGTCTGACATTCCCTTTTCAAGGCTATTACCCATAGTTACATCTGTTCCAGAATCATGTCAACTTTTATTATCAAGAACTGAATGTATTACTATGAAAATACATATAATATCTATCTTACCAAAACTTTAGGATGTTCTTCTACAATTATCCTCAAATTCTATTATAGGGGTATTTTCCCTAATATATGTTTTTTCTAAATATAGTTTTTAATGACTCTACTAAATTTCCTTTTATAATAACTATAGTGACCTCGACCCCAACAACCCGGAGTCCGTGCTTAATACTATAACACTGATATAAGATAGAAATAATTACATACCTAAGGAATGAATATTTTAGTACTCTTGGTAAACTAGATACATATGTGCGACTTATGTTACATTTTAATACACAAATTTCAGCATAATTTTTTTTGACAATAACATCATTATATCTAGAATATCCATTCATATTATTCATAGTAACTTAATTGAATACTAAGGAAATGAAAAAATAGTGTGAACTCAAATTCTCATTAAGGGTCCAGTACTATTGAAGCTATGATGAATCAACAAGCATAATCAACATGGAAAGCTAAATAATTGAATATAAATTCTCTTTAAGTAATCATATAAGGTATATTAAATATGAAAATGCAAATAACTAAGTAAAAATTCCATTTATGTAACTGGATGTGGAATAATCAATATATAAAGGAAAATAACTAAGAACATGTTCACATAAATTACCGGATAAGTCATAGTCAATATAGAATGTTAAATAACTAATCAAACATTCCACTAAAATAAATGGATAATGAATAATCTATATGGAATGTTCAATCACTGAAAACCCATTCCATTTAAAAAATAACTATGAATTAAATTCATATATATATAATATCATAACGAAAATAGAATGGTTAATGATAACTGAATTCTAAATGAAGGAAATGATTAATTATTGGATGTCATGTTTCCTAGGTACTTGATTCCTATACCATCATGATCTATTCTCAAGAAAATTTAAAATTTATAGGTAAAATCGATTTAAGTCAGTTTAGAAAATAGATTCTTCCCATGAGACTACCAATTCATTTATAGGGTATCATTAACCAGGTCCCACCCATGTTATAGGCCCAAATCATTCATTATATATCAAATAATCAATTTAATAATGATTTATATCGTCAATTATCCATATTGAGTAAAGAATATAGGTTTAAAAATATTTCCATAATCAATGAAATAACATTAAAAGTAAAAAAATATGTATAAATTATATATAGTTTAATAAATAATCATATCCATGATAAATGATATGTAAATTTAAGTGAATTTCAATGTCTGATGATCAAATAGAATGAATATTTCAAGGGGAAGTTAATGACTTCAAAAATGAATAAAGGAAGTGAATTCCAATACCATCCCTGGTTAACAAAATCATCGACCATATAGAGGAATAATAAGAAAGATATTAATATATTTCCATTGGGGTAAAAACAATCGATATTTGTTTTTGATTAATGTAAATACCATAAAAATATTTTAAAAAACATTTTTGAGAAAAATATCATTATCATTTTCAAAAACTATTTGAAAATGCTTCTCTATGAAAATAAATTTTAAAAACATTTTCTACAAAACATTCCTTGTAAATTTGAAAAGGATGATTCAAAGAAACGAAATACATGGTGATGGATAATTATATATATGTCATAAAAGACAAAATGAACATTCCTTTTTCACAATAAAATGGTTAGAAAAGTTACTTGTTTGGAAAAGGATACGAATATCCCTTTGGAAACTTTTTGTAAAAAAATCCATTAATAAATCTTTTTGAAGAGGTTAAAAAACATGGTTTTTTATAATGGTATTAAGTTATGATAAAACCATATTAATAGACAAAATATCACATTTCTTCCTCTTATATTGTTTTACTATCCGTTTGATAATAATTTTTCATTATTTTCATTGTTTTATGTTTTAATCAACTCATTTCCTCATGTGTGTTATGTCATGAAAGATATGGATCTTTCACATCTTATACAGTAATATCATTACAAGATTAATAATCAGACAATATATATCATATTAATTCTTTAATTTTACTTATATATAATCCATTTGGTGTGGTGATAAAAGGAGAGTGACATTGCTTCTTGGATTCAGTAGTCCACACATACATGAATGATGTAATCACATTTAAATGAGTGAAAAGGAAAGAAAGAAAATAATATATAGATTTATATATATATATTATCCTTATATAATGATAAATACTTCATGAATAATATCATTATTTAATTTATAACACATATAATCATTGACATCTTCTTTATCACATTCAATGTGAAGCATTAGTGAAAGGCGAATCACATTTATTCGTGAGGTGGAAATATACCATATACATGAGTGGCGTTATCATATATCTTACAGAATAGAAGGTATATATATATATATATGAAATAGTTAATATAAAGTTATAATTATTTTACAAATATAATATATATAATTTTGATATATCATAATACCGATGCTTGAGATGTGGTAATGAAAAAAATGAACGACACTGGTTCACAAGGCGGTAGTCCATCGTATACACTAATGATGATTTCATAACACATTTGAGGTGAGTGTGTTCATTTATATTTTTTACTAATTACATAAAAACCTATAATTATATTTAATAAAATCAGGTAATTATAACTTTATTGTTTGAAAATAATTGAAGGAGGTGGATAAAGAAATAAAATGAAGATGTTTGTTGAAAAATATTACCTCACATTCAGATATCCTCCTTAGGATTTCACTAAATCCTTTAATGTTTAGATTTATTCAAAAAATAATGCTTCTATAATGTGTTAAGGGGTGTTAGAAATTAATTTAGGGAGCTATTTGTTGATCCAAAGGGCTTGAGATGTGTGAATGAAAGGGAGAGTGAGTTACCTTTTATATTTGAGGAGTGAAATTCTTGTAAATACTCAAAAGTATTCACTATTGGGAGATATCTCTAACCTCATGTAGCTAATAAAATTTAGTACTAATAGAAGGGATAGTTTATTTTGTCAACAAAAACCTCTACTTCACAAATAAAATAATATTTTTTCTAGTAATTACTTTATCTTTATGTTTAATCAATTTTACAATTTTAGTTTTTACCATGATAACTTTTCTCTTTTTATTTACCTATGTAATTTATCATTTAAAAATAAATTAAAATGATTTTTATATGATAATTTCAATATATTTATTCTTAATATGAAATCCAAATTATTAAATAAAAATCCAATGACTTTGTAAAATTATGTTTAATACAAACACTTGTAATACACAAAACCTTATTTTAACCTCAATCATGATATTTAATTTTAATTGTTTTTCACTAATAATTATGATAAAAAAATTATGTTTAAATTAATAGATAATATAAATAATTTATATTTAAAATATGGAATTCTATTTTCAAAATATATCTCATAGAAGTGGAAGAATTTAATATATAATTAATCCCATATATGAGATGAGAAAGGGGGATTTTAAAGTGAAAATGTTCAAAAGATTACAATTTTTTTATATGAAAAGAAAATATAAAAATTATTTAAATGAACTAAATTTTATTAATAAACGTATAATTGAACTATCAATACTTTAAAACCAATTTAAAATATAATTTAACATTTTAAATTTTTTAAATGAAATGGTAATTTCCAATTAAACGTTATAATTATTTACTCATAATCAAAGAATGAAATTCCATAGAAAAATAAACAAATTAACCCTAAGATAATTTTGTTATTAATTTTTCAAAAATGAAGTTTATTTTCCAAATAAATTTCATAAAATTGGTAAAAATTAATTTAAAATTATGTTTTCAAAGAATGATTAAATAATCTTTTAGAAAAAATACCATTTTTCAAAAAAAAAAATTATTTATTTAAAATGATTATTATATTATTTATAATCAATGGATATATAATAAAAATGCAAAATTAAATATATTCATAAGTTATTTGATCATTTTATTACCTGAAATTCATGTGGATAGGTGATAATTTTCATATTATACAGTAATATTTATAATATATTGTTTTTTTGGTAAAAATCAACCTGGCTTGTAAAATGAGATATCGAAGAAACTCGTTGTTCTATATAACATAAGGAAAAATAATTATTCCAGGTAATTAAATATAAACATAGTGTTTCATGTAATGAAATAAAAACTCAATATTTCATGCCAAATAAGATATTGAATAAAATGTTATTCTTTTTGAATATTGGAGTGTTACAATAAATTTCTAGTAGATTGATATTTTTTCAAGGGGGGACGTAGAAGGTTGTTTATCTTTATCTTCTAGGATAGAAATAAATTGTGATTAATATAAAAAATTATAACTAGAGAGATTAGTAGAAAATTTAGATTACACTAGATTATATAAAAATGAGTTAAGTTATGTGGTAAATCCCTGATCAGTTTCAGCATGTAGTTCATTCTCAATGTACACTTCCTATTTTTAGTAGTCTTGTGTTGATCATGTTAATGTTCAGAATTATATATTCTCATCAATATAAAGATCATCCACTTATTCATTTTCATTATCTTTTATGGACTCTAACCATTTTTCAGATTATATGATTTGATTAATAGTAAAAGTAATATTCCAATACAACTAGTTTGCAATAAAATAAAATATGGTAATGTTCGAAAGAAAATCTACCTCAAGTTGTCCAACATATATCATCTTGGCTTAGTACACTATATTTGGGAAGATGTGCTCATGGGTGAATAGGGTAACGTTGTTTGATTCTAAAAAATCACCATCTTCTTCTTGAATATCTTCATTAGAAAACATGAAGGTCTCAAATTTTTTTCTATATTTATTACCTCATTTTATTGACAAGTACTTTAAGGTTAAGGGATATTGTAGGTTTTAAACCTTTTAATTCTTTAATCAGGTATCTATGTTCCTCTAGTTTTTTTTCACTTGAAAACCCTTCAATATGGATGAGTAGCATTGAATATTCTATAGTGTAATTTATTATTCAATTTCATGGTGTGGGGGAATAGGTTGTTTATTGTTGTTGGATTCATTCATGTAGTATGTTCCATGCTCTCTCTTGTTGGTATATATCAATGGTTGATGTTGTTGTTACTTTGAAATTTCATCTTATGGGATTATTTTCGGAATGTACACTAGGAATACATGTGATAATCCATTAAATATTGTTCTAATTTTAATTATTATAAATTTATTAAAAATAGAAAAATTATAAAACAAAAACAAAGAAAACATTTAAAACATGAAAAATAAGAAAAAAGATTTTATAGTAATGTTAATTAAAGTGGGAACTTAACCTTTTTCCCTAGTAATGAATCCATGTTTATTGCGTGGTTATTGTTGGTTGTGATTAATAATAATTTCTAATTTACTCATAATACATACTATTGGATCACCAAAGTCATCTATCAAGGATAAATAGTAGGGAGTATCACTATCTTAACACTTATGTGTTTTTTTTTTGTTTTTCTTATTTTTAATATAGCCAGAGTTGATGTTTTGTTTTTTTGGTTTTCAATTCAATGTAAACAAGGAAGAATGAAAATGAAAATGCAAAGATGATGGACATAAGAAATTAAAATGGAGTTAAGGATGAATTATTTTGAGACATATTATCATTTAATTTTATTTTAAATCAACTAATTTAATGTGTATATTAAATATTATTAACAGATTCACTCAATATAGTTTTTTGGTCTGAATCAAAAAATTTACTAAAGTGATACTTAAGTAGACCATTAATTCCATGTATTCTCATGGGTGAATGGGTATGAAAAATCCTCAACTGAGTGAATGAACTCACTCATAGACTTGGAAACAATTGCACACAATTATTCCAATCGAACATCATGACTCCAATTATAGGAAGTTTGGCCTAAAATGGAGAGAGAATTTATTATGAAATGTATAAAAGAGTTCCAAAATGTCAATTGGATTATAGAGTGATAACAACCTCACCTATATTCCACTTTCACTATCACAGTAGAGTTATAGGTGATATATATTGATAATTAAATGAATATATTCAAGAGTATCACTATTATTCACCTTTGGACAACCCTTGATAGATTTTCCCTCCATGATCACAAAGATCAAGATCGCTGGAACATCACATAGGTGAAAAGAACAATGAAATTGAGGGTTAAAAGTGTATCATAGTGTGACTGAACAATGAAAAAAATTAATTATTAAAATAAAAATGAATATATCAAAAAATTATAATAAAAGAGAAAAGCTAATCGGCAGAGGCTGAATGAATCTACTGGGAAAGGGTGAGAATATTTATAGACAATGACATATTCCTAGAATTTAGTAATAATTAGAAATATCATTTTTCCACTTTAGATGAGTTTCAAATGGAAAGGTTTATAGTTCAGATCAACTCTCTTGTCCCATCCTCTCTCTATGAATGTGCACTCATATTTTCAAGAGAAATCAACGTAAAAAAATTTCATTTTCTTTATAGCTATTATGGGAATTCGATGTTATCATGAATGAAATGATTTACGAATTGGTGGAGTTACACATGATAGAAATTGTTCCTGAGAACTGGGTGTGTCTTTGAATTCAGACATTTTTTGGGGTCCTAGTGGGTGAGTTGAGTATTTGATGAGGTATGACCTTCTTTAATTAACTTCCATAGATACAAAAAAATCAACAAATATTAAAAACTACATATAGATATATGTGTATATGTAGATATATACATATATTCATATATTATTATAATAACATTCGTTTTTATTTTACCATAAAATAATATGTATATATATATATATATAATTTTATGTTTTTATTTATGTTTTTATTTTTATTTTTTTCATTCTTTTTTATTACCCCACCGTGGGGGGGGGGTCCTGCAGTGGTTTCTCATTCATTTTTATACAATAAGGTCATTTTGGAGGATTTCAATAGTGGTGGGTGAGTGAAAATCAATTCTCAATTTGGTGACCATGTAGTAAATTGATTCTTGTTTCCTCATGTTCTTGATAATCATCCAATATTGATTGTTTTCTCCTTCCCAATGATAAACAACTATTTTTTTCATGTTATGAACATAGAAGAATGAAAAATATAATTTTAATGGAACTGGTCCATTTATAAATAACTAGTGGATTAATTAACTAATAAAATTAGGTGGGTATTTCCTTATTAAGTGACTAATATAATTTTTGTCCCTCCTTTTCTTTTTTGGAAGATCAATATGATTCGTTGATTTAGAAAATTGTGTAATTATAGAAAAATATTTTATAATATATATCTAATAAAATTTTGTTTCTCTAGTGTATAATCATTACATTGTCCATAACATTCAGTGTTAACAATATTCCTTCATGTTCCACTGACTGAAACCAAAAATCATAGTGTGAGATATAATAATCATAGTGGGAAACCACATAATTATGAATAATCATTTACAGGATGTCTAAATCGTGAAACGATTTTTCAATATACAATACCTTATTTTTGATTTAGGATATTCATGGTCATATTCTATCTAGATTATTTATAATGGTTCAAAATGAGATTACGAATTAATCCATGCGTATCCCATGGGAGTTTTAAACCATGGGTGCAGTGAAAAAGCATTCACTGTGCACTAGAATGATGTTCTATATTTACTCAACCAACTCTTTTTGGGGTTATTGAATCTTAATGAATATGTTCCAAAACCACATCCTCCTGTAGTATCTAGATAGGAATATATTTATTATACAACAAAATAATTTCTTTCTTTATAATTATTTATGAATGTTATCTTATTTGTAGTCTTATACCCATGGTTTTTACAAATGATAGCTATTCCTAATCATCAAAAATTGACTAAAACATTAATATAATACAAAATATAATTACCCATAATTTTTATACATGGGTATTATGTCTTAATATATGAATATCCAATATATTTTAAAAATACACACATGAGGAATATAAATCATTATTTTCTTCAGAGACTAGACACAAGACATTCTTATTTAATAAAATATTTTCAATATCTCCCACAAATATATTCTAAAAATGTATTATTCTTAGACATACCATACATAAAGTAATTATTCCTAACCAAGGTAATGTAAATATAGGAAAATGTGAGCTAAGATGCTTAATAAGGCTAAGCATGGGAGATATAAATGACGACCTAAGAATGAAATGAGCACAAGGGTATGCAAATATGAGCTTTAAATTTGAATCCAATACACTTCATATCAAAGATCATAATCTAATGTAATATAATTAATATTTGTAGGTTATAAGACATGAATTATAATATAATAAATGAACATGATCCATGAGATCATAACATATACATAGAAATTTGGAAAAAACATAATCTTATAACATTATTTATATTTATATATAAAAATGGATTGACCAATTGAGCTAACGAAATGAAATAAGTTCCCTTAATGAACATATATATATATATATATATATATATATATTTGAAAAATAGTTCCACACATAATCTTTTGGACTTGAAATCTAGGTCCACACAAAAATCAATGGACATGAAAAACAGGTCCATGCATAAAATTGTGAACATGAAATCAGGTTCATGCATAACATATTTATCTCATGAGCTACCCATATTTACCCATTGTATTAGATGACAAGATATCTTTGGGTCCGCCCATCCCATAATAATAATCTATTCACTTTCGATTCATATGATAATAAATCATTCACCATATATCATAACCTATAGAATGGAAATTATTTTTATAAACATTTCAAAATTTCATCATAACACAACATGTGGAGAATAAAAGGGTTTTATAAACATATCATCATCATAAACAAAAAACATACAGATAAATAATAAGGATTTTGTCATCATATCATATCCCTAATAAAGCATAAGTCACTTAAAAGAAGTCAGCATAGATAAAAATTCTTTCAAATGATCTCTTGGAATATTCCTTAAGGAAAATACCATTTTCACATTAAAATCACACGATTATAATCTATATGTTTCAAAACTAAATTGGATTTTTTTTTCAAAATACCATTTTAAATATGTAAATTAATGTTTAAAATATTGAGAAATTATGATTTTGTGAAATTATATCCTTACTAAGTACATTAAAACAAAGACTCCTTTAACTTTTTTTTGGTAAAAAGTAAAAAGTACTTCATTTAGAAAATGAATAAAATATTCATTAAAAATATTTTTACAAAATGTAAAACATAGATAAAAATAAATTTTAATATATCCTAATATAATAGTAATACATTATTAAAAACCTTTTAGGGAAAACATGGAATTGGATAAGAAAATATTTTTAATCGAAGAGATAAACAAAGTTTGATTTCCTTAAAAATATAACTTTGGTATCATTAGTACATAAACAGAGTAAAATTAAATGAAAGGTTTTTATATCTTAAAATAACTACAGGAGAATAAAAATCAGGAGATTCTTGATAGTTAGATCATGGAATTTCATCATTTCAAATTTAGTCATAAAAATCCGTATAAATAATTAGATTTTAATAAAAGATCTTACTAAATTTGTAAAATTTGAAGAAATATATCATGAAAGAGATATCCTTAGATATATATTTATATCCCCATGTTTTCTATGAGAATAATATTAAGATACATTAATGGTTAGTATATACACCATATAAAAAAACAAGTGTTGAACATGTGTTGTGTCTCATAGAAGTAAAACTGAGATGAAAATCCCCTACCTCAAGTATCACCTTTCATCATAAATGTTCAAACCTCTTATATAATAATTATATATTTAGTATAAATATACCGAGAAATAAAAATAAATATATATATTATACCATAAAATATTTACTTATAACATCTTATCACTCGTTTATTAAAAATTATTTATTAAGCTCACTATTGTGGGTGATGACCTCTTTGTTTTTAATGCATCTTTCATTTCTTCAGTTTCATAACTTATAATTTGATCCTGATTAAATAATATATATAATATTATTAATTATAAAAATACGATATATATTAATTATAAAAATATATATATTTATAGTTTCCATAAAATTTATATTAGAAAAATTATTTACACCGTTAATTAAGACGGTAGAATGTATGTACAAATGAACATTGTTTCAATTTTTGGACAGTTGGAATGAAATAGGTTAAATAATTAAAAAACAATATAGAATCATAATAATATCATATATAACATATATATATTTATTAAATCCATCATCATAACCATCCAATTATTTTTGGGATGAAAAATCAATAACAGCGCAATATGAAGGCAGTAAGTTATACACATACACAAGTGATGTGTTTTCTTTTCACGGGTTAAAAAGAAGGTGGATAATGGTTGTTAAATTATATTAAAATAATTCGTAATATTTAATATAATAAATTAATTATTTCATAATGTATACCATGAATTTATTGTTGTTAAAAAATAAATAAAATAAAAAACGCCCAGTTAAGTGTTATACCTCTTTGTTGAGAAACCTATTATTGATTACTCATTCAGCCTTAAAAGAATGATATTTTTAAAAAATATATTCTATAGAATGTGGTATATTAATCTTGTAATACATTATTTTTGGTCTTGAATGAGATATAAGGCTCATTAAGTGTGAATAAGAGATGATATTTGGTATCTATTTATAAGGGAGGGAAATGACACACTAAGAATTACTGAAAACATTAAATAATATATATATATAAATCATAATCATGTGAAGTGGAAAAAAGGAATAAAATATGAGAAGGTAATATCTTATAGTTTTGAAATAAACTCAACCAATCACTTTTGGGATTTTTTTGGATACATGGTTACCCTTATCTTCTTGTCAAACCATTAAAACCCCATTTTAACCTTAATTGTAATAATTTGAATTTACCATGATAACATAACTATATAAACAAAAATAAATGTATACATATAGTGAAATTTTTACTTTTTGATTAAGAATATTTAGACCATTTTATCATAATTAATTTCTATAAGTGGTATAAATTTAATTTAATAAAAGAAATTAACTTTCATGGAAAACAATTTTTATGAAAATACATGATTTAAGGGTGAAAATCATGTTATGATAAAATAAGGTAATAAATTTATTTTCTTAATTTTATTTGGTTAAATAATAAACAAAGTATGAATTAAAGAATTTTTTATAAAGAAAAACATGAATATAATATTTCCACCATTCCATTGAATGCTAGGACACAAAAGTTTTCTTTAAGTTGAATAAAATATAACATATCTTCAAAATAGTCAATATAGGTTTCACAAATTAAAAATAAATATTAAAAATAAATTATTTAACATGATATGGATAAATTTGGCCAAAACCCATACATAAAATAATACAATGAAAAGTATATAATAGTATTTAATGTTTTACCCCATGGGTTTAACATAATTTTACCACTTTTACTGAGGAGTCAAATATTTATCTGGGTTACTATTCATTATGAAAAAATTATGTTGACCTAATAAAATTAGTTTAATTATTATAATTCAAAATAAATAATAAATTTTATCAAATTCAATTCAAATAAGTATAATATTTAAATTCAAATTTAAAAGGTGAAAACACAACTAAAACATGTTTCATTTTAGAAAATGTATTTTTAAGTGTAAATTGTTTTTATTCAAAAATAAAAAATAAAATCGATTAAAATGATCTTAATAGGATTATTAATAAAATAAATATAACTAATTTAACTTTTAAACTATTTTAAAACTTAATATATCCTTGTAATTGATTGAAACCAAAATATGGTTTTCAGTCAAATCATAATTTTCTATTATTTAATGAAATATTAATCTTTTTAGAATAAAATGAAAAGATTTTAATCTAAGATAATTTTTATATGATGTATCCAAAAATGATATCCATTTGTTAAAATAATTTTTTTTAAATTTTTGGAAATTAATTATAATATTTTCACACAAAATTCTATAAAACCCATTTTAGAAGAAAACATATTTTTGAAACATAAAATGACTTTAATAAAAAATTGAGTTCTAAGTTATTATAATTTAATCAATGTATTTTAATTATAGAAAAATATTTTTACATATTTTTTATAATGGGTCTATTCATATTTAAACCACTAATTTTAGTGGATAGGTTATAATAGTCGTGTTTTAAAAATAATATTTCAATATTAGGTTATGGTACGTTTAAACATAGTGTTGTGTGTAACAGAAGCTATCAAAGAAATGAAATTCATTTGAAGAGAAATATTTATTAAATTCATGGGTTTTTTATAGAGGATATCCCACTCCCATTCTTATTTAAAAGTAAATTTTTAAAGAATTCCATTCCATTAGAATCCTTATTTTCACTAAGAATTCTATATAATTACCATCATTATCAAGGACACATGGGAATTATGTTCTACGACTTATCACATCCTAATATATTAAGAAAAAAATCCATGATCATATCTCAAGATGTAATGGGAATTTTGTTAATTAAAATAAAACACATTAATTGTGGAAAATATGTCCTAAGACCTATGAAACATTTGTAAGGAGAAAATTATCTTTAAAAGCATCATCACTTGATATGTAGGAAATGTATACCATAACACATGTAACAATATCAAATTTAATATTCCAAACTACACCGTAGGAAATATTAGAGTCACTAGTATGGTCTTCCACCCATAAAAATACATTAAATATAGTGGGATCTCTTCTAACCCAAATAATAAAAAATAATACAATGAATAATATTCCAAATCACAAAAACATTCACATAATGAAATAAAATATATATTATGAAATATATATAAGAAAAAAAAACAAGGTTAGAATTATTTATATATCTCTCTAATTTTAGGATAAGATAGTCCTCTCATTCCATACCTACTTCCATATCCATAATTGAAGAATAACCCACTTCATTACCACAAAAAATATAGTGGAGGGACACAAAAATGTTTTTCTAATCATACAAGCCCAAAGGAAAATGAGGCATCACTAATGGACCAACTAGGTCAAGTATTATGTTTACCTCACTTAACCCACCTGGATCCTAGTCTATGGTGTTTATGTAAACATATTCAAGGTTCACAGCAAAATTGTATACTATGGAAGAATCCCTCCAAATTATAGATACAATATTCACCATTACATTTATTTTCAACCATGGACCTTTATTCCCATGTAATAACTCTACAACATATAATAGGAAATAACATATCTATAATGGAAAATACAATTAATCAAGTAGTGAAAGAAATATATAAGGTTATGGCCCATTCTAGCCACCATTTCATCCACACACCTCCGATATCCAGGGAATAAAAAGGACTTTAAAAACATACTAGACATCATAGGATAACTCAATAGAATGCCTGATATATCATGTAAATAGTTCTATAAATTTACATAATTAATATAGCCACCAGGGATCAAGGCATCAACGAATAATACTAAAAGGTTGCCTATGACCCATGAATTTCATACAAAAAACATCAAGGTAAATGGATAATAAATTAAATTTATTTATTACTAATAACTCATGGTTGGTGAGATGAAATTTCACACGTTGAATGAAACAATACATAAACATTTGGAATATATAGGGAATAACTACATCAATCCATTGGCATCATACTCATAAAATATCGTCAGACAATTCATTTTTATCTAAAGTTTCACTAAAATATAAAAAACCCAAAATTATAACACCAATAACGGTACTTTTTGATGAAATTTAAGAAACCGAGAATAGATCTAGGTATAGTAATTGGATTACATCTAGTTATGGATTTGAATAAAAGGAAATCAAACATAGCGACTAAAAATGATGATTACATCATGAAAGTGGTGACATGGGCGCAAAACGCTCTATGAGAATGGATTATTATAAAAATGAAGGAAACATCATTTCTTATGATTTTAATATTTAAACCATTTTATTTAATTAATTTGAAAAGATACAACAAAAATCCTTGTAATGGGATTATAATTGTAATGGTGTAATGCCCCTACAATGGTCGCCATTGTAGCACAACCCCACTAGCCATCATGTTGAACCTTATACTTAAGAGAGCCAAAAACCATAATCACCTACCTAGGTTATGTTACATAATGGTACTCCACTTAAAATTTCAATAGTGTCCCTTTATATTGGGCCTTATAGCACAAAACTTATCCTTTACAATAAAATATACACAACAAACCCTGATTCACATCACATGCTCCTCCATTATGGAACAAAGAACATTTTATGGATTTCTTTCATGGAATAGACTATTTTATTTAGTGGGAAATATCCTAAAATGATCATTCCATGATGTTATTTCCTAGGGTGTAATGGTGTGACTATCCACTCTTAGGGAAAACACTTAAACTTACATGTTATATGATTTAATCTTACACAACCTTGAAGTTAAATCTATATAGAATTTTTATTCCATAAATCTTTAAACAGTAGCATAAATTATAAAAATTTGATATAAATATTTTTATATAATATTTTTCAAGGAATAAATCCCTATGGTTGTAGTATAACCAACCACCATATCCAAAATTTTATCTATCATAATAGATTCACTGTGCAATGACAACTATTGGGAATGATTGATCACAGGATTCAAAAAACATATCTTAAGAAACATTTTACATTGGTGTATAACCCTAGTCTATGTCATTTACTTTCTATAATCCTAAAAAATTAATCTTATCCATGAAAATTGCGTAGAATACCCCTAGAGTTTCAGTATAACTCCCAAACTATAGTAGAATTCTAACCAGAACATTGGGATACCCTTTGGAAAAACCACTCTCCTGAACCAACACCTCCAATAGTAAAAAACCATCAAATAAAAAATGTTTTAGTAAAAATTTATAAAATTTCTTAAATAAGAATATATTTTGTGTTAAAACCTCCACACTATAACACCTATCATCCATGATAAGTTACTATATGTATCACTCATGAACTATTTTTTTGAAAAACTAATGCATAGACCAAAACCATGACACTTATTTGATTTGATATGGTTGAAACCGTGCCCAAACTAGTGGAACTATAAAAAACCTGGAAAATCATTATATATCCCATCATAAATGTTTTTCATCTCCCAAAACATGCACATAGATCCATACACTAGTCATAAAGAATTATATTGTACAAAATTTTCTTATTAATACCTTTTGGAAGAGACTGATCCTAAAAGAATTGACATCTTGAGAACCACAACTCCTTATAATCCATAAAATATATAAGAATGCCCAATTTTTTTTATATTCCTTTATTATAAAATATTAAACATTGTATACCCATAGAAGATGTCACCAGTATAAGCTAAACCACGACATGACCGATATTGCAGACAATCTCCTCCAAAAAATTTGATCCTCCTACCCATAGTCTGGACCTTCATTAGTGATAAAAAAAATCCTGAAAAAATTTTATGGGTGTCATAATTCCCATGAATATAGACATGTATAGACCTATACCTCTGAACAATAAATATTTTATAATTTCCACTATTCAATAACTCGATAAACTAACATCCCCACTTATCAGAATTCAACAATAGTATTTTTTTTCTCTCCAAAAAACTAGTTAAACACATGCCTGCACACTCACACACACCTGCTTATTATGTCCAAGTATTATTACATAACCATTTTCACGACCAGTATAGGATTTCTAGACCCAATATAGCTCACACTCACCATGATCTAACCCACCAGGGGTTTGAATAAAATATTTTCAATTGTGGATCCCTAATATATAATTACCACCTCATCAATCCTTCATAAAAAAGTTTTTTTATTAAATAATTTATAACACCATCATATTTTGTGAAATATATTTCTTTAAAATAAATTTTTATTTCTTTGTGAGATTTCATTACACACAAAACTGAGTTGTGAAAAACCAAAATATACTATTAAAAATATTATTATTGAAACATTACAGTTATAACCTTGTTATTTTTTAGTATGAATAGGAATACATTTTTTTCAAAATTAAATATGAAGTTATTAGATTAAGAAAACATATTTATAAATAAGTACTTAATTTTGAGTAAAGTATGTATATGATGAAAAAAAATTCCCTAAAAAATACTGATTTATTTTTTTGAATAAATAATAAAAATACTTTTATCAACTTTTATAAAATTTATTTGAAAAAATGAACATTACTTTTTTAGTCAACTTGTCAAAATTTTCATAGGATTGATTTTTGAGAATTTTATGAAGAGATTGAGTTTTCATTGAATAGCGAATACACTAATTTTTATTGAAAAATCCCATTTCATTAAAAGCATTTACCAAGTTATATTTTTTTTGAAAAGGGTTCTAATGAAAAATCAGTTAAATTATTTTATTAATATTATTTTGGTAATTTTATTTAATTTCATGTTTAAATTTATAAAATGTTCTTTTACTTATGAAAATATTTTCTTTGGTAACTGACTATTCTATTGTATCTGTGGGTTTAATTTTATATTAAATACTTGAACTTATCATAACTAAATTTATTAAAATATATTCAATAGTTGGAATTGGAATAATAAATATTTTTTTATTAATTCCAACTTAATGTAAGATCATAATGTATTATAAAAACAATAAATATTAATTATCATGGTTAAGATGAAAACTGGGTTTTGCACATTAAATGATCCCTTGTGGAAATAAATTTTCCAAATAACATTGGAATTTTTGTTGGAAAATTTTATTCCATATTTAGAATTAGTTAACAAAAATTTTATCATAATTCTCATTTATTATTAGTCTTAAACGATAAATTGTCTTGGTAAATTTGTAAAAAAAAACTAGTTACCATGGTGGAAACTAAAATGGTAAAAGTAAGTAAATTTAGAGGTATTGAAATGAAATGTTTAAAACATTTTTAATGTGTTGGATGTTTTCATTGAAGATATATTTTCCCTATATATAATATATACCAAATTATATGGCACTTGTTTTGGGAATGAATAACCATAATTAAATAGTTTTGTGTATTTATGAAAATTCCACTCCTCCTCAATTATAAATGCCCCTCCCCCTCACTTATTCTCACCTCAAAATCTATTTGGTTCGACCAAAACCTATAGAAATATTAAAAAAAATAATTATTCAAATTATAGATCTTCCTTTCTTCCATATATACCAACCCTAGAGTCCTTAATAAGATATTCTAAGTGAAGGCACTTGTCTTCACAAAACCATTTCATTTTTTACTTATTTTATTAAGCATTCATTAATGCATTAATAATTTTGAAATATTAAAAATAATGATATATCACATAATTATATTTTATTATATTGATTTCATAACCTATATCCACCTCGATTTCCCATCAAGTCAGAAATGAAACCGTCGAACATGTGTACAATAAACTACCACCTCATGAACCAATGTAATTCATTTTCCATCACCTCCTCTCATAGAGAGATATAATGATGAATTTAAAGTTTATATATATATATATATGATATTTATGAAACAATTATACTTCTGTAACTAATAACACATATATGTTATTACATTCTAATACATTGGAAAATGATAATGTTGCTTGTTCACACGTGTGGACTACCGCCTCTACGAGGTGATGCGATTTGTTTTTTATTTTATTTTGAAATTGATTATAATAGGGATGGAATTAATGAAAACATATAATTTATATGGTAAAAATGATTCTCTAAATCTGAATTAATGTTTAGTTTTCTCTCATTCTATCTTTTATAAAATAGAAACAATCATTATGCATACATACGACATACCAACTCCATAAGTAGTGAAATTAAATTTTCTATATCTAAAAATTAAAAATTACTATAAATTATTATATAATAAATATATATGATATTTAAATAATTAATAATATTATAGATATTATGTAACTATGACCAATTTTCAATGAACCAAACTATTTAACTGAAACATACTTGAAAAACCAAGCAGTTATCACCCAGAATAGTGAATTTAAAAAAGAATTGTTAATATGTTGGTTATAAAAGGTTAGAAGTAAATAATATATGGTATGATATGTATTATTATTTTATTTTAATAAAAATAATAA
Organism: Viscum album; assembly: GCA_963277665.1. NCBI lineage: Eukaryota > Viridiplantae > Streptophyta > Magnoliopsida > Santalales > Viscaceae > Viscum > Viscum album. The sequence goes on from OY728126.1 coordinate 195,401,539, forward strand.
AACTTTATTCATTATAAAAGAGTTTTGAACCTCTATATATAATATTGAGACTTGAGGTAAGGGATTTTCATCTAATAATTATTTTTTTGAGGCACATGCCACATTCACAATATATGTATATTAAATGGTGTATACACTAAAAATGAATGTATATTATGATATTTTTATGAAAATTATGGAGATTTAAATATCCATATAGTGTTATTTATTTCAAGGGTATTACAATTCAAAAATTACCAAAATTTAAAAGGTTTTATGTTACAATATCATTTTTATCACGATTGTTTATAATTACGCTTCTGGTTATGAAATATCATGATCTAAATATAAAAAATCTCATGTTTTTAATTATTATATGGTTATTTTTTAGAATATATGTTTTTATTCAATTTTTTCTCTTTTAATAACTAAATAGTCTAAAAGAATATCTCCAAGTATAATCGACTTTACTTCTCTATTCAGTTAAAAATACATTAACTTACATGTTCGTGTTTTCTAAAAATGTATTAAATAATGTTTTTGTTACACAAAAATTATTTATTAAATAAATTTTCACTCTTTTTTTTTTCTTTTAAAAAAATTACTTAAAAATAATATTCTTATTTTTTTTCCAAACAAGGTACCTTTGAATTTCTACCGAAATTGTAGAAGGAATATTTGTTTTAATGTTAATGGTATAAATGTAATTTTTTATTTCTAGGACCGTTAATTTATTTAATTATTACATTATAATGTTCAATATTTATTTTAAGGTAATATTTTATATTTATTATATTTGTTTTTTTATATTTTAAAAAAATTATTTCATGATGGAAAATATTTTTCCTCGAGAATGTTTTTGTGATATTTTTATGTATTTTTGATTCATCAAGAACAACGACCATTGGTGTTTCTTATGTTTTACTAGGGATATGATTCAGTGGTACTATCCTTAATTTTTTTGGTTTATGATTATTTATGATGAAGTATTATTAAAAACCATTTGTTTTCCAAGGGATATGATATGATGGATTGAAAAAATGTATATGAAACCCATTGTCATTGAACTAAATATGATATTATGACTATTTAATGATATTATGGCACACATATATATTGTTTTTATTATATTATATGTGGATAAAAATTATATAGTTCTCAAATTCTTTGGGTAAATTATTATATCTTAATGGATAAATATAGGGAACAAGATGATGTACTAGAAACACTATGGGGAAAAAGTCATTGTTCTTGATCCTCTATGGGAAACAAGTTGATGTGCCTAATCTAATATTAGAAAAAAGTGTCTGTGATTGATCAACTATAGGGAAAAAAGTTAATTTCCTTGATCTAATTTAGTATTTTGGTTGTGATGTCTTAAATTTTATAATATGGTAAATAGGTAGGGATTTCCGATCCTCTATGATTTGATGGTCTCAGTAGTTAACCTCCACATATGAAATGGTTTCTGTACCTATGATTGTGCCACATTTATATGAAATGTATGTATAGTTCATGATTGATTTATGATGATTTATCACTTTTATGATTCATGAGTTTTTAAATGATAAATATTATTATCATGAATCATGTTTTCTCCCCATGATAGATTGGTTATGAACCTTGTAAGTTATATTCATGATTTTATAACCTTTTTATTATATTATGTTTTATTATGATCATCGATTGATATCACCCATGTTTACCCTTATTGAGAATTTTATATCACCCTTTCTTATGATTTATTTCCCAATGTTATAAATGATTTTTTCATGTTGGGTATCTATATGAAGTGTACTAAAATGTAAGATCTTTTTGGGTGATATTTGAGATATTTAATAAAATAATAATAATGGGTATATATTCTCTAAAGACACTAATCCTTTATGGTACTCAGGAGAGTGTTTTTTGAAAAGTATTGAATATTGATCTGAAATTTTTTAATTTTATATATGAGAAGAGTTGGCTTTTATAGTTGGTAAGATATAAGGGTTTAGTTAAACTTGGGAAACAAGGATGAGAATAGTTTAGTGAGAACCCTAGGGACAAGTAAAAGTATAGGAAAATGTCCTTGAATTCTAGGTAAGGATAAAGTGAGTAATTTATAAGAAATTATATCCATGTTTGGAAATAATAAGTGGATGTGGACCTATAATAGTTATAATTAGGGGTAATAACTCTAAAATGGGTGTATTGGATTTTGAATGAATCATTACCTAGTACAATAAAATTCCACTTACTACAAAACTTGTTTGAAACTCCTAAGTGATAAATTATATAAATTTACAAACTCTTTATTGGCCATTATGAAGGATTTTAATAGATGATTACCATGAATGAATTGGATAAAACCTAAGTATTAATATATTGAAAGTCACTTATCAGGATTTAGACATCCTATAATTGATTTTTAATAATTTTCTACTCTTATCAATGACGAATAACAATCAATTTATCTATTTTGTTTATAGTAAGGGATTTAAGATTGATTGATATTAATTAGGTGGTGATAAGTATGATAAAATATTAAAGTATATTTTTTTATCTTAATAATATGTGTTCCACTATGAAAAACACCTTTGAATGTTCACACATATCCTCAATGATTAGATGTTTAATTATATTTGAGAACCAGAAACTATATGATGATCATATATCAAGTATATGATTCTTTTACAATTATAATTTGTGGGAATGTTCTTGTTGGGATTATTTTTGTTCACCATTGGTTGAATTTGATGTGATTTAAGGAATGTAATTAATTTTTATATATGTGTTCCATAAAAAATTATGAGGACGTAAAGATGAATTTCATATTACAAATGAATCCATTATTTTTTCTCAATTTGAGGATAAATCAAAAATATAAAATGAAAGTTACATATTTATACTAGGCCTTTATTATAATCCATGATAGATATTTTTCTCAAATGAATAGGGGTAAAATAAACATAAAATATATGACTATTGTTTGAGATTTTGTTAATGTATTTACAAAATAGTTTCATTATCTTCAACTGAATCTGGAATTTGAGTTTGAAATAGAACTCATGCATAGTGCCATAACTATTTCAATAACTCCAAATAGAATTTCCCTGAATGATTTATTAGAATTAAAGATGAAACTCAATGATAATATTGAAACGGGGTATATTCAGCCAAGTCTGTTACCTTGGGGTGCATCGGTTCTTTTTTTAGGAATAATGATTGATCAATGAAACTATACACTGATTATTGGGGATGTAACAAGATCACAATCAAGAATAGGTATCCTATACCCTATTTTTATGACTATTTTTATCAGTTTTATAGATATAAATACCTTTCCAAGATTTAAATTCATTCTTTATATCATCGATTTAGGGTCAAGGATGTGGATACACCCAAGACAACATTTCATACAAGGTATGGACACTATAAGTATACAGTGATGAAATTTTGTCTTTATAACACCCCTTATATCTTCATGGACATAATTAATAGAGTATTTACATATTACCATGATTAGTTAGTGGTAGTATTTATAGATGATATCCTTATATATTTAAAGTGAAAAGAAAATAATAATGATCCCTTATAGATTATATTTAAGACACTTAAAAAGGAGAAATTGTATAATGAATTTAAAAAAGTGGGAATCTGGGATGAAAAAAATACCATTTTGGGTCATATAATCTCAATAAATGGTATATCTATGGATCCATCAGAGATAGAATTTATTAATACTTGGACTAGACTAACCATAATGACTGATATATGTAGTTTTCTTGGTTAGATGGATATTGTCATTGGTTTGTGGTGATTTTTTCATAGATATCTAATCCAATATCCATGTTAATGTAGAAGAGATCCAAGTTAATTTGAAAAATTGAATGTGAATGTTTTTTGAAGGAACTGAATAGATTGTTAGTCAATATAAATATTCTTAGATTACTTGATAGTGGATATGGTTTTTTCAAAATATAATTTTACATTTAATAAGGTATTGGGATGTGTTATCAGGCATAATGATATGTTTATAGCTTATGACTAAACAAAATTGAGGTTTTATGAGAAAATTTACTCAACCCACGATTTTGAGTTAGCTAATATAATTTATGAATTAAATATACAGAGGAATTATTATATGGATAATGGTGTGATATATATGTTGATAATAAAATTATAAAGTATATATTCACATATACGGATTTGAATAAGAACCCGAGAAGATGGTTGAAAGTAATTAATGATTATGACTCCACAATACATTACCATCTTAAGAAATAAAACATCGTGGATTATATAGATCTAAAAGTCTTAAATTAAGGTTATAAATCTTATCTTTGTGAAATGACAGTTTAACCATCTAAGTAATGATTAATGATGCAGAAAATGAAGATGATGATATACTGTAGAAGGTGAGAAATGATCCTTAGTTTAACATTGATTATGATGGAATGATATGGTTTAGGAACTGTGTATGTTTTCCATACATACCAGATTTAAAGAAGGACCTATTGGGCGAGGCTTAAAGTTCTTCACTCCATATTAATATTGTAAGTATGAATATGTATAAAGATATGAATGAATAGTTTTGGTGGAAAAATATGAAGAGAGATATGGTTGAGTAAATATCATAGTTATTAGTATTTTAGTATGTTATGGTAGAGAGAAAAAAGTATAAGTGGATGTTACAACAATTACCCACACCAAAAATAAAATGGGAAAACATTAACTTGTATTTCTTTTCATCATAACCCCCTAAACATCTAAAGGCTATAATTAAATATGGATATAATAAATTTCCATACAAATTCAGATCACTTCATTTATATAAGAGAAGATTTATATATTCATATGATTTCTAGAATATAAATTTGGAAAGTGGTAAGGTTCATGTAATATCACATTATATTGTATATGATCTGGATGTGAGGTGTAATTTAAATTTTTGATGAAGTATTTAAAAAAATATGGATAAAGAGTGGAGTTTAAACATAGATAATAATCCTCAGATAGATGATTAGACTGAGAGAACTATTAAAACCCTATAGGATAGGATGAGATATTGTTATATGGATTTAAAAGGAAGTTAGGAAAAAGACCTTCATCTTTTCAAGTTCTCTTACAATAATAACTTTCAATCGAGAAGTCAGATGTCACTTTATGAATTAAAAATTGGAAATAAGTGTATAAATAAAATAATATGGGATGGATTTGGGGAAATAATGTTATTGGGACTTTCTCCTGGTAAGGAAATGACAGGGAAAGTTAGAGACATTTATCAGTACATCAAGGCATCTTAGAGTTGATAGAAAAGTTATAGTGAAAATCATTACTGTGATCCAGAATTAAAAGTTGGTGAGAAGGTATTTTTTATATGAATTCCGCATTAAATAATGCTACAAGATTTTAAAATAATTGAAATTTGAGCCCTATGTATATTGGACCTTTTGATATTCTTCCTCAACTATTGATTGTAGATTTTCAATTGGTGCTCCCACTGAACCCCTCACTAGTTTATGATTTGTTACTTATATATATCCTAAGAAAGTGAATACATGATCCTTAAAATTCACTAAACTCAATGGTAATACCACTAGGGAAATAAATCACTTATGCAGAACAGTTAGTGGAAATTTTGGATCATGGAGATAATTTCTATAATACCAGACCACTCCCCTAGTCAGTGTTTTGTGTCGAAACCACCAATTTGAGTATGCTACCTGGGAACGTGAGGATACAATAAAAAAAATTAAATTTGGTTTCTATATCATAGTAATATGTTTTCAAGGGAGACATAAATTTTAATGGGGTTATAATATAACACCTAGATACTTCATGAATTTTTTTTTTCAAAAAAACATCATTTCCTCGATAGAATGTGTTACATGAAACACCTAGTAGTGATGAATCACAATATACTATTAGAAATATTATTATTTGAAGATGACTGTTATGAAATAGCCATTAAATTTTCGGTATGAATATGAATAATCAAAATTTTAAAATTAAATATGAATGTATTTGTTAATTAATTTTTAGTAAAGTTTTTATATGCTTCGAAAATATATTTTTCTCAAAAAACGGATTTTATTTGCTTTTTATAAAAAAGTAATAAAATTATATTTTTATAATTTTTTAAAACCTATTTGAAAAAATAAACATAATTTTATAATAAACATTTCATAATTATCTTAGGGTTTATTTTTTTGAATATTATGAAGAGATTAATTTTTCAATTAATAGTGAAAAATTCTAATTTTTATTTAAAACTTCCCTTTCTTTCAAAACATTTACAAATTTCAATTTTATTAAAAAGTTTTAAAAGTAAAACTATTTAAATTATATTATTATTAATGAAATTTTGGTCACTGAAATCAATTTTATGAGTAATTTTTACATAAAAACCTTTTATACCTAGTAAAACTTATTCTTTGGAAAATAACTTTTTTCTCGCATATGTGGGTCTAATTTTAAATTAAATTTTGTGAATTATTTCAATTATTTTTTATAGAATTTATTCCATATTTCTAATTAGTTTAATGAATTTTATTTAACAATTCCAACTTAATTTTTTTCATAAATAATAGTAAGAAATGTAAAAATTGATTGACGTGGTTATAGTTAAAATAGGGTTTTCGCGTTACTTACGCATGTATTGAAATTAATTTCCCACAAACATAATATTATTTTTTGACAATATGGATATAATATTTATAATCATTGGGTAAAAATTTTCTAATAAGGTTCCATTATTTTAATGTTTAAAGGATAAATTACATAAGTAAATATATAAAAAAACTAGTTATAGTGGTGAAAACTAAAATGGTAAAATTATGTAAACAAAGAGGTTGTGGAATGAAAAGCATAAAACATGTGTTTTTTATTGAATAATTTGATTAAAAATATATTCCTTGAAATATTTTATTCATCAGTTTTGGAGACACATGGGTTGAGAGTGATTTCCCATTATTGAATAGTTTTGGGTATTTACAAAAATGTCACTCATCCTCAATTATGAAAGTGAACCTCCTCCCCTCACTCTGTTACATTTAATAATCCATATGGAATAACCAAAACATAAAAAACTATCACTCCAAAATACTTATCCACATCATATATTTTCTTTTATTCATAAAATTTTAACCTTATGGTCTATAATAAGATATCCAAATGTGATTTTTCAAAGTGAAGGTAGTTGTCTTCACAATGCTCTTTTTTCATTCTTCTATTACCACATTCATTCATATATTAATAATTAAAATATAATAACACCAGTACCTAACATATATATATTTGTTATTTTATTAATGGAATTACATATATCCATCTCCTCTTACATTAAATAGGAAACAAAACTGTCTATTGTGTGTACGGAGGACTGCCACCTCGAGAGCCGATGTAATTCATTTTCCAACACTGCCTCTCAAGGATGGATATAATGATATATTTATGGTATATATATATATATATATATGATATTTATGAGATAATTATACTGGTGGAATTATTATATAACATCTAACTCTTTATGTTCCAATCTGTTGTAAAATGATATTTTTTCTCATGCATAAGTATGAAACGATGTGATTCATTTTTCAATTTACATTTTCAGGGATAGTAATGTGGATGAATTTAATTAAAATATATGGTTTATAGTATATAAAAGTTATTGCTAAAATTTGAAGTAATATTTAACATTCTTTTGTTCCATCCGTTGAAAAATGAAAACAACATTTATGTGTATATATGACGTACCGTCCCCATGAATGATGCAATTCATTTATCTATATCTAAATTTTATGGATTAATATAAATACATATATGATAAATATATATGATATTTATATAGTTAATAACATTCCACATATTATCTAACAATTATCAATATAAAATGACCATAACTACTAAACCAAAATATACATGAAAAACTACAGAGTTATAACCCAAAATAGAGATTTTAATAAATAATTTTTTATAAATAGGTGATAAATTTTTATAATTAAATCATATATGGTATTATATATATTATTATGGATATTTAATATATGAATAATAAACCTATATTTTTTATTTAGGATTTTTATACACATATGAAGAAAGTCGATACTTGGGGTAAGGGATTTTCATCCCATTTTTATTTTTATGAGACACATGTCATATTCACCACTTATTTCATTTATGTGTTGTATATAATTCCCACGAATTTATTTTATGATTATTTCTATAAAAATTATATATATTTAAATATCAATATAAGGTTATTTATTTTATGGTGATTACTATAAAAAAATTACCAAATTGGTAAGGGTTTTATGTTATAATCTCATTGGTTATTAGGATTGTTTATGATTATGCTTCCGATGATGATATTTCCGGATATACCTATAAATATTATCAATAAAATTATTATAATATGGTTATTTAATCATACTACAATGTTCCTTCCATTTTAATCTCTTTATAAACTAATCACACTAAATGTATGCTTTTAAGGAAAATAAATATTATATCTCTATTCAGTCAAAAATTCTTTCTATTCCATGTTCATGTTTTTAAAAAAAAAATTAAATATTTTTTTTACTAATTTAAAATATTTTATTAAATAAATTTTTAACCAAGTTCTAATTTTAATAAAATTGTTTAAAAACAATCTTTCTTTTCGATTTCTTAATGAGGTATTTTTGACTTTTTACCAAAGATATTGAAGTAATATCTTTTTTAACTTTTACGGAATGTAATATATTCTCACCATCATGAATTAATAATGATATAAAGTTTTATTTAAAAGTATCCAAGTTTATTTTAAAACTAAATGATATTTTCATATTTAGGAAATTATAATTTTTTAATTAAGTTATATGAAAAGTTAAAAAATATTTTCCTCGAGAAATTTTTACTGATCACTTTATGGAATTTCGATTCATCCATGAAAAAAATCTTTTCATTTGCTTATATTTTAGTAGGGATACGATTCAATAGAGTCGTCCTTAATATTTCTAAAAAATTATTATGATCATTGTTGCTGATATGTTAATGGAACCCATTTATTTTCCATGGTTTATGCTATGATTGATTGATGAAATATTTATAAAACTTATTTTATTTACATTAGATATGATAGGATGAATGTTTAATGATATTATGGCATTCACATATATGGTTTTATTATGTGATGGGCTATCCAGTAATTATATATCCATCCAATGAATTGGATGAAGTATTATATATCATGGAATAATTATGGTAAACAAGTTAGTGTGCTTAATATATTATAAGAAACAAGTCATTATGATTTATCTACTATGGGAAACTAGTCAACATTCTTGGTCCTATATGGGTAAAAATATATGTGCTTGATCCACTATGGGAAAAATTTCATTGTTCTTCATCCACTATGGGATGAAGATGGTTATTCCTGATCAATTATGATATGCGGTACATATAGAGATGCTTAATCTACTATGATTTTATGGTCTAAGTAGTTAACACAGACATATGAAATGGTTTCTATAATTTTGATGGTAGCACCTTTATATGAGATAAACTTATGGTTCATGGTGGATTTATAATGATTTATTAGTCATATGATTCCAGAGTTTCTAAATGATAAATGTTATTTTCTTGACTCATTTTTACAATCCATGATAGATTGGGTATGAACCTTTTAAATTATATTCCGGATTTCATACCCTTTTTCATAGCTTATATTTTCTTATGATCATAAATTGATATCTACTTTGTCTAACTTTACTAAGCATCTATGATCAACCTTATTTTTTTTCTCTCGGTTATAAGGAGATTTTTTGGTAGGATATTTATATTAAGAATAATAATTAGAAAGACATTTGTGGGGGATGTAAAAGATATTTTATGAAAGAATATGATTGGGTCTCTAGTATCTAAATAAACTACACCTTTATGATTCTTAGGTGAGTATTTGTAAAATATTTTGTGTATTCATCTAAAAATATGTAATATTTATCTATAGAAGTCCTGGTTTTTCTATAATCATCCAAAAAAGGATACTCATGTGACCATGAACATAATATCTAAAGAGAACTTCCATATGATCCTTCCTCCCATGCCATCACATCATTATCATCCACATAAATTATATCAAAAAATACCAATAGTCAACCTCAATAAATGATGTCTTAGTTGTCACAACACCAAAACTAGTAACAAATCTTATTATAACATGACTCTAGAATTCCAAACCAAAACCTACCACCTCCGACAGAATTAATAGTCTTAAGATTTCATGGGGTACTAAAAACCCACAAATATAGTTGAGGTACTAACTAGAGTGCCATTTACTAATTCAATCCACTCAAAATATCTATGTTGTGAAAAAACCATCGGTCATCACAATTTTTCCCACATCATTTAAAAGGAAATATTTAACACTATTATTTAGATCAATAATAAAGTAACATTATGTTTCGAAACCCTTAGAAAAAAAATACGTCTCATTCCTTATGATATTTATCTCATACTTAATCACTCCCAAAAGTTTATAATTTTCAATGAAATCATTATTCCTCAACGTAGATCAAAGTAAATAGGAAGGATATGGACCCCGTGACAGATCAAAACATATAAGCACCACACAAGGTCCTATACACCATAATGATCTCTATGGAAAAATCTTGCATCCCTAGTCTGACTAACTACACTGAACGAGTGTGAAAAAAGGAATCAATATCGAATACGAAGGTCACCATAACATAACTCCAAGAGTCATAAGAACTATATACACACAGTTTTTAACATAGATAGTTCCCAATTTATACCCACTGAAATATCACAGATTCTATATACTTCTTGTCATTTATATTTAAACCTAAATATTTCCTCTGATTTTCTAATATTAGACCAAATCCTTCCCAAAGATTCATCTATAGAATTAACAGCCACACTCTTACCTAAACAATTATGTGTTATAAAACCATACCTACAATAGAACACATCCAAAACATTGATAATCAAAACACAACACAAATTACTTTCAGACACTAGTGTTATCTTATCAAAAACCCGAATAACCTCATTAAGAGCGATATCCCCAAATTCTTAGGCTCAACAACTTATTCAAAAACAAACATTTCTTAACAAATATATTTTTCTAGTCAGTATAGGAAGCATCACCCATACTAAAATATCAAAAACACATCACAGAATCACCCATGATGAGACAAAATCTTATCACAAACCAATCATGTGTCATTAATATCATGCACACCATTAAAATCATCTACCCATGGTTATTATTTAGAAGTAATCAATATGATATTATCTCACCACCTCTCTTAGGAAAACCTCACATTATCACCAATTAGTCCATAAATAATAATGAAAATTACCAACTCGATTTGTAAGGGATCATATCACCAAGATCCTGATCTATAATATCATTATTATCCCCACATGATTTCATAGAGACCTTATCACAAGAAAGTAAAAAACCAGAATGAAAATTTCAGGATTTAGTCTCATAAAACATAGTATACTAGTGTTTTATTTACCCATTCATATAATTTATAGAAGGCACACATTATTATGTCTACACCAGCATACACAAATCAAGGTTTTAAACCTCACTAGGCACCCACGTACTAAATAATTTTTCTGAGGATATCTATCACATCCATTGGTTCATCGATAATGCTTAATCAAAGTAATAATTCTTATAAAACCCTTATAAAGATATGAAAGGGTGGTAGTGGATAATATGATTAGTTATTCCTTACTCACCAAGTAACATAATGGTCTTACATCACTAAGCCATACACTAGACTAACCTAACTACCCATGGGCCATTATTCTAATATAGATGGGATTCAACTCATTTATTACCAAAAAATGAATAAAATAATAAAAATATGTGTCCTTATATATATATAAATCTACCATTAAGTTATATAAGAAAATGATATGTATGTTGAAGCTAACACGTTAAATAACTGAATCATATGTCATAATCCTGGTTCTCAATCACAGACAAGATCATATATGATATTTGAAAGTAATATTCCTATATGAATCATGAACACGAGCCTCTTTTCAACTCAGGTCAAGAGAAAAAATAATAAAATAACTAATCTCTTAACATCATACTTAGAATAATTATTTTAGATCAAATATAAACATTAAATACCAAAATAATAATCTAAACTCCTATGTAAATAGGACTTCATCTCATGTAGGTACTGGCTAATAATTCATATAAAATCCATTCCAATTTTTGGAAAATATTATTTATTTCATCGATATCATAAATAATAATATAGTAAGAAATAAGTCTTTATTACAACTTTATAACATCCCCTATCTTCTCCTCCTCCGTTGCGACTAAACCAAGTTCCACATACCATAAGTGAACAACATCATGATCCATAGATTGTTAAACAATGGTGAGAGTCTATAAGTAATAAATAATAGATGATCCCCACTAGTATAGAAAATCATAACACCCAACATAACTATTAAAAATTAACTAACATTAATATATATATATATATAAATATTGTATAAATTACTCAATAAATAAAATTAGAAATCACATGTTTTAATGGAATGATTAGTAATATTTTTATATACCAATATAAAGGAAAAAATATCACCCATTGGTAGATTATACCCCACACACCCAAAAAGTATATAAAGAAATATAGATAACAATATTACTTGTCTCGATTCTATCATACGACTACAATCCTTATTCATACCAAGCACTAATTTTTTTTCATAAAAAGTAGGTCATATTACCTTACCTATGTTTTGAATGATGTGGGAATCTTGAGTACTATAGTTCTAGTGTTTCACCGAATATCATATGAGTACAACATAGTTGGGCACCACCAATGGAGTCTCTAAACATATCCAGTATAATAAAGTTTAGAAAAAGTGTAATATACTACACAATAAATAGACAAGATTGGGAAAAAAATATATGTTACGTAATTGGGTCCTTTTCAGTAACATTCAATGAGGCATACCTCCTTCGACCATTATCTGGTTTTTCTCAACATATCACACAACCATCATATGAGACTATCATTATAATTAAAATTCAATAGACATGACACCCAAAAAATTGTATAGAGACCAATATGTGGGTAGTGAATCCCAATAAAATATCCATAGTTGATGGAAAACTGTCCCTATTATAGTACAATCCAAAATACATAAGAAGAATGTCATAATAAGAAAACTAAAACTATTAAGAGTTTCCTTGAGTAATTATATTCAATATATAATAACATCTATTATATAATAAGAATATAATATCTTACATCCCTAATCCAATTCATAAAATATAGAAACACATCCTAATAATATCATCAATTAGGGGGAATGACACCCATATCTATAGACATAGACCAAATATGGAATGCTCCCCAAGTCTCAGTTTATATCATAGGAGATAATATCACATCATATAAAAATCATTCATGAATTTTAATCATGTATCTTTCCTGAGGAGAATAATATTATTTGAAAACATCCCAATCTCAAGGTAAATAAAAAATAAGGGGTATCATATCCATGGAATCTCATTTTTTTCTCGGGGATTGTCATAGCTTGGGAAGTACATCCCACTTCTAATGGAAACAACCCATATCTGGTAATCTAATCATTTATGTCTCATCCCCTTCCCTAGAATTATACATCATGGGTAGTTTATTACACTAATATGGGATATAAAAAAAACCAAGTATTTATCATTTTTAAAATTTGATTGGTCACATGATGAAAAATGTTATCTTACGTATCCCCTTTCCATGGAATGATTCTCAAGGATACTCAATAGTCTTTCCAGACTCCCAAAATATTAATCTTCCAAATTTCCTCATTATGGTGGAACCCCCCAATGCAGTGGGGGTCATCCTTGACATGTAGTGGAATTCCATCATGAATAATGAAAAAACACCAGATATTCTAAGTCCAATCCTCCACCGACACATCCAAAAAATAAAAAAAATAAAATTTCACATGGAATAAAATTTATTAAAAAATAACACACTATAGAATATATAGGTTTTTAAATAGATCATTACATTGGTTAAGTATTTCTAAATATATGTGTACATTGATTATCATTTGTAAGGTATAATAGGTAACGATGACCCTAATAGGATCATGTGTGAATATTATACTATGAGGTTTGGATAATAAATTTCTAGAAAGTTATAATAGGATTAGGATACAATATAAATAGAATTAATTTCAAATATATGATGGATTTTGGAAACTATTTTTCCACTAAACTATAAAATAATCTTATGTGATATTGTTGACATGATTTCATTTCTTAATAGATATGTGATGTGAAAATTATAATGTGAACCAATACATAGTGATACAAGACCAGTAAAGGTAATGAAGTATGGGGTCATCATTTTAATTAGAGTACCTTCCTTAAACCATTTTAAGTAAAAGATATATAACTTATTAATCAATCATATAGATTGATTTTTAATAGATTATTTCTTGAATCACGATTATAATTTTTAGTTATCCTATAGGTATAACCTATAAAATAGTTTTATATAGGTATCTATGGCTGAGAAGTGTTCTTAAATAGAATCATTCTAATAATATGGATATAAATGTAATAAAAATTGATCGTTGCAATGGTAACTCTTGGGTATTATATACTGTATTTTCATTACACATTTATGATGATAAAAAACACTCCGAGATATGAGATAATTGAATAATGGTGAACTAGATCTATATGTTTGAAATGCGGAAGGGGTTTTTATATTAGTGGATGAAACATAGGATTTATGTAAAAATAGTTCATTAATGTTTGATTTATATATCAACAACTATGTAATTCATAAATAGAATCTTTATTTCTATCTTCATTAGGAATGATGATATTTTCATTATTATCAAGAACACTATTTTTCTCCAAAAAATAGATATTAAAATATCTCATACATCAAGACATATCAAATTGTAAATATATGTGCATGTCATATTAAATTACATGCATGTTCATAATTCTTATTTTATGACTTGTATTAGGGATATTGTAAGGATATTATATGATAATAACCCACTTCCCTATGTAGAGTCATGGAACATTGAAATTATAATTTTCAAATTAACTATTTAGGGAGAGAATTTGATAAATTGAATCCTTTCATAAGTGGAAATTAAAGGAAGAGTGAATAAACCATGGGTTACAAAGTGTTTATACTAATTTAATTTACTCATGACACATGAGTAAATTCAAGTACACTATAGGAGTGTCCTCAAGAGCTATAAAAGGAGACCAAGGAATTGGGAAGGGTTCTGCAAATCATCGAATCTCCCAACCAAAATGATCTTTCATGATGATCTAAAATTTATCCTCTATTTTTATATTAATATACAAGACTATAATGAGAGAGGGAATGATCATACCTATGATATTGTTGATTTATCTTTTAACTATAAATAATACAAGGATTAGGGATATATTTTGGATACCTTATATGTTATCATCATCAATCCCATCGAATGAAGTCAGTTGTGGGGGACTTCTTTGGCATAAAACACATAGTGTGTTCATTTTATATTTATAATGTTATTTCAATATTCGTTTATGGTGTTCTCGATTTAAATATTCTTACTGATTCCAAAAATTGAATGAATCATTAATTTATAGTGTGAAACCTAGTAGTTGTATCATATTCTTTCAATGTAATTTAAATCATGAAAATTTTCTTCATATAAAAATATGACATTTTCTATAAAAATAGGGAATTGTTACATCCTTTAGAAGTAGGTGATATCATAGGGTGTTGTGGATATTATTTCATTTAGGCATAGTTATATGACTAAATTTTCCAATCCCACAAAGAATTTGACTATGTAAGTTTAATCTCACTAAAGTAAAAGATTAATAATTTGTGAATAGTTATATGTAATGTTTAATCTTACATTGGATATCTCAATGTAAACCATGAATGGTTTAATAGTGTGTACATTATACTAGTGCATGATTTATCAATTATAGTAAAATTTCTATTCTTATATAGGATATTTCAGTTTATTTTAGTATAATTCTAGACCAAACACCCTTTATGTTAATCTCCTATAGGCAAAGAGTTACTCTCACGAGAGATTATGCTACTCTGGCTAATCAGATGTTGGCCAATGTGACACTAGTCATAAACAAGGGGATTCCTTGGTGGTTAAGTATAATAAAGTACCATTAAAATATGATTCCAAACATAGGGATAATTTTTTAACAATATATGATAATAGAATTCATAGAACTATATTGACGCAGTTCACGTTTCACATAATCCAACCCCTATGTTTCTAATTCATTACATAATGTGATTTTGTAGTCATAAAAGTGCTATCCAAATTTGATTGTTAAAAAAATATAGCATACTAGTTTATTATTATGTGGTACCAACAAATTATTTTTATTCTTATGAATAATTCAACACCTTCTCAAGGATAAAATGTTCAGGTCTATAATTTTATTCTTACTCTATTGACATGGTATGGGTTTAATCTTTTGTAAGTTTAAAAGTTATTGGGAAATTATTCCAATAAAAATTAAACCTTGAAATGAATTGTTTAATTTATTTAATTTTTAATAAATTTGAAAATGGGTAACATTTTATATTTGTTTACTTATAAAAATGTTTATAAATTAATTAATTGTAATTTTTTTAATTAATAAAATTCTTAAATAACAATAATTAATATCTAATTAAATTTATTATTAATATAAAAAAATACCCTTAGCATGTTATTTAGATAGAATTATTATTTAAGAATAATAATATTATTTATAAATTTAAAATATTATTTTGAATGTGTGTATAAATTATAGAATAAGATAAAATTATAATAATTTTATATTTAATGTTCTGAATTGTTCATCATATTTAATTTAAGTTGTCTTAACTAAATCCTTATTTAATAAAAATATATAAACCTCAACAAAAAGAGTTTTTATGATTCATTTGATCAAAGAATAAATATGATTAAATATGTGATATTTAGATTATTTAAATACATTAGATAATAAAAATTGGAATGTGAAATGTTAATATTTCTTATAATATCATATATTAAAAAAAATTCATATAATGAGAAAAATGAAATGGTTCATGTTATGAATAAATATAATGTTTTAATATTTAATAGATTTTCACATTTCTCTGAGGTTCGATAAAATTATAGTATCTATAATTAGATTTTATCTGTGAATTGTACATAAATGTTTATCTCGTGTGTATATATATGAATTTTTTATTTATCTAAAAGTTATTCCTTAATTTATTCATAGATTTCAATTTTTTATATTATTAAATGATGCATGATTTAGTTTAATGTTGTCAAACGACTTCAAAATATTACCATACATGCATCAATTGACTTACATGATAGTTATGAAATTGGATTTAGTTTTATTCTATCTTGGTTGTTGCTTATATTGATTCAGAAGTTGAATTTAGAAAGAAGATGATGATTTTTAAATATTAGGTGTCATAATTATGTAGGAATCTAAGTATCTCATGAGTTATATCTCACTCGGTAGAGGGTTTTTGGGTAAAAATACTCACTAGAATGGAGTCATATGCCATGTATCTAAATGTGAGACTTGACTATCTATGGAATTATGATTAATATTGTGGGGATTTTTTATTTTATATAATTGTAGAACTTTTTTATAAATGGTTTTATATAGATTATTAATGAGATGAATTAGTATATGTATTTATATAGTTATTATTTAATCTAGGTTAGGAACACAAGCTACAAGTAATGTAAAGTGATCAACATAAATATTGTTTGAACTTATTTATCTGGTTAATGGAATTTTAATTATAACTATATCTTTATAATAATGATTATATGTAAAGGGAGTATATGAGATAATATAGTGATGATTAACAATATTAAAAATACCATGTGTTACATACCTTCCCAAGAAAGCCCATGTCATGACCTCCATAATCTAATTGGTCTGAATCATGAAAATGTTGGGTTCCCAAGGATTATCTAGTATATTTTATGGTGTAAACAGATAATCTTAAGTATAAGATAACCAATCCCCTCTATGGTATTTGGGTTACACATAGCTAGGAAATCCTTGAATTTAGGATACAAGATGAATGGAGTTTGGTGTTTCCATAAGACGGATTAGGTAATGTGTTTTCCAATAAATTATCCATGACTCAAATAAGATAGTTTTTCCAAGATGGCCTATCTAAATAGATATTAGGTGAGATTAATACAAAATTGGAATCATTCTATAGTGAGTTATGGATCCTCTCCTATTAATATATATGATGAGTTCAGAAGGGGTATTCACTTTAGTGTGATCCAATTTCATAAAAGTCCTTTTAAAATTTTTTCAAAAAAGATTCTCATATGGTAAAATATTATATTATAGATAAATTTCATTAATATATATTCAAATTTTAATTTGAGACAACTCTTTGAATAGGATAATATTAATGGTAGAATATTATAATAATGTAATTTGAGAATGGTTTTTAATAATATAAATTTTATATATTAGATAAATTCCTTCCAAAATAATCCAATTGAAAAGGTTTTAAAATAATAAAATCTAGATTTATATGAGAATAATAAAATTGTTCAATTGGGGATTCAAAGAAATTTCATTTATAGTGACCTAAGTAACATTAGTCCCTACCTTTAAAAAAATGTTATTGAGTATGTTATTGATTGGTGATACTATAGATATCCTCTAACGAATATTTTGGTTAAGGAATTAGTTATGTTATCATCTATGGAAATATTGAAACAATGTGAATGTGTTAAGTAAATGTTTATTCAATATTCTCAATTTGGTGAGGACAAATGATATTGGAATATGATGTATATATTCTGATGTTGTGTTTATAGTACATATCCAGAAAATCTAAAATAAAAATAATAAATATTATTTAAAAAGGAAAAAAATATTTCCTTAATATTTACTTAATATCACTCAAACATAATAACATTGTAAAAGTGGATGAGAAATTATTCCATATATGAAATTATTTAGAATACCTAAAATATTTTATAAAAATCCATAGAATATGCATGTTAGGTATGAATGTTATAAGAATTAATTCTTCATATTTGATGTGTATGTGTTACAAAATATATATTTTACAAAAGTTATTTGAATGAAGGATATCAAAATAAAGTTTAGAATTAATAGTGATCATTTTTTATATTCAAATGAGGATATATTGTGTTTCTAAATCATAGAGTCGAATGGAAAATAATATGTTAAGATCATATGGATCTATGTAATGCATGTGTATCATTATCAAATTTATCTTATATGATAAGATAATTTTTTTTTACAATCATGGAGTTGTTATGAACAATATGAGATGTTACATTATGTTTATGATTCCTTAAATTATATACATAATTAAGGAACAAAGGAAAAAAATCATTTCATTAGGGATAAAGGTTATTATCTAAATATTTATTAGAATATTAATAATCGAGGGCCCCATAATCAGTGGAATGTTTAATGTATCAAGATATATTTTTATAAAATTTTCTAAACTCATAGAATACGATATATGACATGGATTCAATAGTGTATTTGTTCAATATTACTATTAGAATAGAATGAATATTATTTCCTTACACAATGGGGTTTGTGCATCTCATCATGATATTATAAAGTAAATATAATGCCTAATATGATAGTTGGCATTTTTTTGGACATAGTGAAGTTCAACATTAAAAAATAAAAAACCATCATTGTCAAAATAAAATGTAAATGTTCTGATTATTAAAAGTTTTTAGAATGTGTTGGTGAAGTGATAATATAAATAGTTACAATATATTTTAAGGGATAAAATTTCTAGAATGGTTATCAAGAATAATATGATATAATCAATAAGAGTTCTACATAGACAATAAATGATATCATCATTGAAGAAATTGATTTTGTGGATTTATAAAGTAATAATTTGATCAAGGAGTTAAACATTAAGAATATGATCCCAAAAACTTACTAATATTCAGACCAATTTGTTTAATATCTATTATTCGATAATGAATTTTATGTAAGGATTTTACCATGAAATCTTATAGAGATTTGGTATAACTTACAAAGAGATATAATTATATTAAAACCCCCTAAAAGTTTCATAAAAACAAGGTTGATCTGGAAGTCAATCATATATTATATATTAGGTAGGATCTTGTAGATATTTTTGTTATACACACTCAAATGACATAATTATTATACAATATATCAGGTTATATAAAATTAAATATCCACTTAAACATTATTTTTTGCCAGATACATGTATGAAATATATATATATATATATATATTGAAGTGAAATGGAGATTTGACCTCCCAAAGCATGAAATTGGGTTACGCCCACAAATGTTCATCATTCAGTATTATCGGATATGATGAAATGGTATGGTTATCCAATGTATGACCTAATTATCAGGATGAGAAATATGATCATGAGGCATAAATGAGTTTTTTAGGAGAATGTATCATGATGTGTACCATAAGTAGTGTCATAGACTATGAATCTAGTAGAATAGGGGTGGATAGTTTACAATTAGAGTCCACACAATGAGGGATTAGTGAGATAAATTATAAGAGAACCTTCATACATTGAAATATTTATTATGTTATCCACAAGTCCTAGTTAATTAAGAGATAATTGGGTATGCTAGTGATAATTGTTTTGGTTAAATATCAAACAAGATGATATTATTCATCTAAAATGAAAATTATGACATCTAAGACCTCAATTGATATTGATTGAGGATGTTTATAGTTGCACCTATATGGTATGTGTGATGTACATATGTATTCACTTGAGAAGAATATGATGTGATCATCCATAATTGTAAATTACATGGGATGTATTCATTGACCTGACTAGTTTATACTCATATAATTTAGAGAATACTAGTTTCTATATGGGATTAAAATACCTCATGTCTCATGTTTAATAAATTCTATATAAAAAAGTGAATTTGAAAATTTATGCATGCATATGATGTAGCTGGTGGAAATATGTGTAGAGATACACAAATTTGATGGATATCATGCCAGATCTCTTTATAGCATTGTTGACGCTCCTTTTTCATCACAGAGTGCAAAGGAATGTAAAGGGAAATGACTTAGCACAAATTGATTCTTCCTTTTCAGAAAATATCAAAAATCGACAAAGGGATGAACAAATAGATGATTGCCCATAAGTCGCGCAAGTTTCCTCATAGTCACGCAAGTCCACTTGCCCGACGCGTTATGGTCGCGCAAGTGACTTGCGCGACCTAAATGATAACCGCCTGGGGTCTTCTCCTTCCTATAAATAGACCCTGTGGGCCCCCCATTCGAGGAGGATTTTTTCCAGAAACTGAGATTTGAGCTCCCGGTGCCCTAGTCTCTTTGCAAAGCTTCTGAAACACTTCTAAGGTAATTTCTTACCTAGAACGGAAGTTCTAAAGAGGGGGAGGAAGGCCTATGTGTTGAAACTCATCAACAGTTGCGCGCCTGAGTGGCCAGCCCTTAAGGGAAAAGGGCCACACTTGCGCGTCTCCTTATTCCTTCAATAGATCTTGTGCGCCCCTCTTCTGGAAGAACCTCAAGAGCATTCTAAAGGCTTTAATGAAGAATCTCTCAAGTATTACCCTGCTGGTTAACCGTCGCGCAAGTACATCACGTGTCACGCATGCGTATACCTGTGCGACCAGGACTTGAGCGCCCATGCAGTACCTGCGCGCCTGCCAGGACTTGCGTGCCCCTGCCTTTTTGGGTGCCTTTCTTTCCCATTTCACCCCTCTTAAGCCATTACACCTTTCCTATTCGAGATTAAGTCTTCAAGACACTGTTCAAATCCATTTATGACATGATTTCTTGATTTGACTTCCTTATCTATAAGGAATTATATGGAATATCTCTCAAAACCTAGTGATTTACACATCTTTATTTCACTAAAGATTGAGATTTCATTCATTCAACCTCATCCTTTCAGATGAGAGAATCCTTAACATGGGTCTCCTTTTCATGAATAATCCCCAGTCATAAGTCCTCTAATTTGGGAAATCTCTTAGGACTAAGCCCCAGATACCTAACCTGGGCTTCCTTTTCAGGAGTAAGCACCAGTCTCAAATATGGGCATCCTCCTTAGGAATAAGCCCCAGTCATAATTCTTAACTTTCACATCTTCCTTTGGAGTAAGCCCCAATTCTTAAAGTTCCCAAATCTAGGCATCCTCCTCAGGAGTAAGTCCTAGCCCCCTAATTTGGGCATCCTCCTCAGGAGTAAGACCCAAAACTTAATCCTTGACCTGGGCCTCCTTTTCAGGAATAATCCCCAGTCTTAATTTCTCTTAACAAGTCCTAATTTACCTTTGATCTGGGATTCCTTTTCAGGAGTAAAACCCAATCATAAGTCTTCTCCTAATTTGGGCTTTCTTTTCAGGAGTAAGCCCCAAGTTAGAGTATTCAAAATCTCTATGAAGCACATATAACTTTATGGACCCTGTTCCTGGATTTCATCCTTAAAGTAAATCATAACCTTCATTTATCTCGGCAGTCATACATACATAAGCCCCACATTATTTCTTATGATTGCATCTTTCATGGCACAATTGTCTAATTTTTACCAGTACCTCTTGTTTCTCAACCGAACATGAGTCACGTGAGCTTAGAGTGTAAAAGTAATTGTGACATCCTTCTTTGAGCCATCAATCATAAAAATCATACTCCCTTACTCAAACTATGTGGGTTCTGATTCCTTTTTCTAAACAAAGGATACGTAGGTAGCCCGTCTACGGGTTCGATCCCAACTCTAAAATAATCCATGTCCTTCTGAATGACAATAAACTTCAAGTGCCCCACTGAGTGGCTTTAAAGCCAGCATGGTCATCATAATGACCAAGAGACTTCTATATAAATGTTTCGAAGGGTACCATTGACCAAGAATCTTTAATAAATACAGATGATTCTCTATCGATGAAGAACCTCTAATACATACAAAAGATTCTCTAAATTTCCAACATATATAATCATTGATTGTCAGATCTGAAGGAAATCTCATTTTATACTTGGTAATGTAATAAGGATTCACGAACATAACTTAAATCTATATAGAGAGTCCCGGAGTAGATAATAATTCCCCTAAAAAAGGTGTGATGAGTCCGACCTCCCATCCTCTCCACCAATGCAAATTCCTAAGCCTCATCAGTCCACAAACTAATGAGCACCTACCTTTGGAAAGTAGGTCCGAATGGATGTGGAATCATTGGATGTTTCCGGTTCTACGAACAAACCCGTTAGAAACTGATCGGAATGTTTGAACCTCCCATCAAGGTGGTCATCCCTGGATTCCGACGGAAACAAAAATGGTGAACCCGACGTGAATCCTTAACCATGTTAAAATGATTTTTTACCTATTTGTTAGGCACCTATTTAAAACACAATGAGAGGGAAAACAAAAACAATCATTGACATATGTGGTCATCCAAAAGATGTAGTGGATAAATTTATCTTGATTACGTCTATTATATCAAATAGGCACTCTTTTCCCAAGATCTTCTGCATTTATAGAATGGCTTCTCTCAAGTTCACACCTGTGAATACTGCTGCTACAAATGCCACTACTACTACTCATGTTGGATCGTCATCCGCTCTTATGATGATATCACCTACTCAGCGTCTTCAACGCTGGGTATCAAACGCACTGGTTAAAGAGTACCGTCATCATGGTACCATCCCAACTTTGGAGGCTGCCCGATAATCCCTCCGAGTAAACAACTCACATCAGCCGTCTGGACAATGACGACCAGTGATCAAGAAGCAGGAGGTGTTGACTACCGTCTCCAACCATTTCGGGTCGTTATCCCCGGAATGCAATCACCATTCGCTCCCTTATTCTGGGGAGGTGAATGAGTAGGTCCCTCAGGACCTTAATTCAAACAGACAAGAGTCCTTCATGAGGGCTCCCACCAACAATCGCCGCCAGACTCGTGAGGAAGTGCGCCCTCAATATGATGAGGGTACTGACTCCAGGCGTTCGGATTAGGTTCCTCGAACCCGAGCAAGCAAGACGAACCACCAGAGGAGGAATCCGGTCAATAGTGAATAGGTTCTCATCTCTGCCATCTCCAGAGAAGTCCACCAACCTATCTTGGTGGCATGCAACGAGCAGGCACATACACCTGCCCGTTTTAAACCCGCTGTCCAGCAGACTCGTCTGGAAGCATCATGCCAATCCTGCCCGGAAATTCCGGCAGAGTACTATAGGCAGGAACATACACCTGTTTATACATCCTCAGCTAGTCAGCAGGCTCTTCTGACTACATATGATGGATCTCGTCAACCACTTTTGACGAATTGCAATCAGCAGGCACATACACCTGCTTGTATTAATCAAGCCTACCAACAGTCTCTCTTGGTAGCATTCGGAGAAGTTAGTCGGAAAGCCCCGACAACAAATAGGAAGCAGACTCAACTCTCTGCCCCACACTTGAGTACTTCCAGGATTCACTGACAGGAAAAGGAGGACAGTAGTAGGCACATACACCTACTCCAAGCACGGAATGTACATATATCCCCATTCCGGCAGCTGAAGTCACCAAGAATATTTTATCAATGGTGAAAGAGCTGAAGCAAATCCCTGCTCATATTCTGGATGCCTACCAGGATATTATAACAAATTCAGCGGCATCTCAGGGAAAGACCCATAAATCTATCCCAGCCAGTTGAGTGACACATCAACAATTCACTCTGGAACAGACACACACATTGGTTCCAGTCCAAGAGGTTTGTGGGGCATACTCCCCCATATCATACGGACAACCAAGTCAAGCACATACACCTGATTTGAGAGGAGATCATCAGCCTAACCTGGCCATATTTCCTGATCAGGCACATATACCTGCTCAGAACAGCCAATTTCTTCAACAAGTGGTTTCCAAGGTGAGTAAGAAGGCGTCTAAGAAAAATACCCACCCATCACAGTCAGGAGATCAAGTGCCAATCTGTAACAAGGCGTTGCTCAATGCTGGAGTTCTTGAAGCCCTCAGACAATTATCTGTTGGAATTCAAGATTCTACTTCCTCAGTTCCCAATAGTTGGAACATTAATTCCGAAGGTCTTCAACAGACACTTCCTCATGAAGGCTTGCTTCATGACAATTCAGTCGATCTCGAAGTTTCATCTTTAGATGAGTGCCACAGGAACCCTCTGTGTGGTCAGAAGACCAAGGAGAAAGAGATCTCATCTTTTGTTGTAACCCATTATGGTGGTCCTCCCCATGATGATGAATTTCGCTGTGAAAGTCCTCTCCGCAGTAGTGATGCACATTGCCCGGAAAATGCTCTAGTGGACAATGTAGTGCCGAGAAATCCCTCTTATCTTGAGGCACTTGAAAATGCGAAACCAGTCATGTCTGAAGCTTCATCGCTAGCAGGTGAAAAACTTTCTCAATCAGAAGATAGCTCAGGGTGTAGGTCATTCTCTGAACCACCCCTAAATCATGCATCTTCTAGTTTGATCAATGATTTCTCTACCAATCCTGTTGAATCCAATGAAGCAACAAGGAAACACCAACTATGGTCAAAACAGGTAGAAGAATCTTCATTTAATGATAAGTAGGAAATGCTAAACATGAGAAACAACTGGAAAAAGGTGAAGTACTAGTCATGTTTTGGCCTCTGGCTGACTCTCAGTATAATATTCCAGAAATGTTGACGGAAGATGAAGTTCATGATATTCGTCTCAACATATGGAAAACTCTTCGTTAGTTGAAAAATAAAGTATTATCTTATGATGAATATGAAAATCATCTTATGATAATAGAAGGGTTATAACGTCAGATTGATTTGGCGTCTCTATTAGTCTCTCGATATCCGAATGCTGAAAAGCAGCAGAGAGCCCTTCAACATTCATGCTTTGGCGCACTAAGAAGATTGCGTCAGTTAATTTCCAATGCCCCATCTGGCATTCTTGTCAGAGGATGGGGTGTTCATGGAGCACTACATTTCACGGTGCTCTCCAGTCAGCAAAGCCCACCGAAAATGGTCTCATTCAATGTTATTTCCCATATCCGGCCACAGTCAATGAGCTTTGTTTGTAATCAAAATCCTTCCCAAGAACAGGCTTCAACTAGTTCCTCTCAAAATCAAGAATACAGAGAACAAGTTGTTGAATTACTCTTCCATCAAGAAAACGAGAATATTGAACATGCTTGTCGTTTGGAGAAAGCACATCACCAAGTGACAGAAGTGTCGGAAATCATCCAACGGTCTTTTGAACTGGGTGATAAAAGCAGATACAGATTAATGCATCCATCTAATTTCCGGACTAAGGTTTGCAAGATTAGGAGGACTTTCAAGAATGTCTCAGACATAGCATGTCAAGAACCACCCCATCTCGCCAGACTGGGGACTCTTTTAAACCAACCCTCGGAATCAAAAAAAAGGATTCGGGGAGTTGAGCGAGAACAGTAGGAACAACCCCAGTCCACTGGACTGGGGACTTTTTCAAATCATCAAGCCCCTCCTCAGAGAAAATCGGTCTTTTCTCGATTGGTGAAGAAACCTCAAGAGGAACGAAGAGCCAAATTATCAGGAGATTCCCTCCAAATTACAGTTCGTCAAGAAGTTCATGAGGGATTGAATCAACAAAAGGAAATGTCTCATCAAAGACATGGAAGAAGACAATATCACAGAAATGATGATAGAAGGGATGCGATGAGTTATGCATCGATTAATGTCATCAATGTCGTTGTTGCTGATCCACTAGATGAGGCTCACTCAGGGGACTTAGATGAAGAGGTTCCTGCTGAAGAAGATGTACGCACCGACACAAATGAAGAAGGTGTGCGTACACGAAGTCAAAGGATTACTCAGAACATAAGTAATACTTCGAGTAACCCACTTCCCCCTCTCCGAAGAGGGTCCAACAAAGGGAGGGGAAAGAATCAGGTTATATATCCTTCCTCTGGAGAAGGTCAATCGCTCTCACTAGAGCAAAGGTTTGCACAAAAATATGAAGAAATGAAGGAATTAAGAAGGTTTAATGTAGAACTACTTTAGATTAGTCTTCTTCTTAAGCATGCTGGAGTCAGTCGGCCAAAGGAATTTGTTGCAGCTACTGAGATGGATCAATAATATCTTCCTCTTTCAGTACACCCTCACAGGTCTAATCCTACAGGTCATGTACAACAACAGTTGGAAGTGCTAGCATTAGTTGCAGCACCAATCACCACATCTGTCCAAGCTCCAGTCATTGCACCTACCCAAGTCCAAGTTCAACTGGATGTTTCTCAAAAGTTAATAACTACTATTGAGTCATTAACAGCTCGGTTAGAAACTATGGAATGGAAACGTGCGCAAGTTCAACCAGAAAAGAAAGTTTACCCTGAATGGGTAGATTCAATTTCTCCTCCATCCAGTTTTGGGAATCCTGTATTCCCTATTTTCAATGGATCAGGCAATCCTGAGCAACATTTGACGCATTACGTATCTTGTTGCGATCCTATGATGGGAACTCCAGAGCAACAAGAAGCAGTGAAACTCAGATGCATCGTGCGAACCTTGCAAGGACCAGATTTTGTTTGGTACACAAGCTTGCAATCCCGGTCAATTACCGGATGGGAGGATCTTCTCCAAAAATTCCTCCTTCAGTTCAGCTCAACTTTTCCAAAGACAACAGTTTTCGGTCTTACAAACTGTAAGCAAAGGGAGAATGAAAGAGTCTCTGATTTCATTTCTCACTGGAAGGGATTAACATATTCGTTGAGTTTAGCACTCCCTCAAGAAAAATTGTTGCCAAACTGTGTGGAAAATCTGCATGACGAATTACGCATGCCATTATTCCCTGTGAAATACTTAGGAGGGTTTCGAGACGTTACTTCAATCGCCCAGTAGAGTGAAGATCCCCTTATACAGGATAAGGCTAAATCTCATGTAATTCCATCAGCTCCAGGAATGAGAATGGGTAAAGAAGAAAATGCTACAGTTATGATCAAACAAGAACCTGTACCTATTTCAACCTTGAAACATTCGTCTTCTCGAAGGGCTCTACCTTCTAAGAGCCAACAACAAAGGCCTTTTCCTCCAGATGATCAAAAAGATCAAAGATGAAAACAATTTAAGGGTTTGAAGAGCAAAACATACTCTTTCTGAAATGAACAAGTTCCTGGTTACTTCATTTCGGCTCTGGAAAATAATCTGGTTCAATTGCCATGGCCCAAAAGGCCAAACAAAGAAGGAGATGAAGATCTTCCCAATTATTTCCCCTTTCATCAAATGTTGGGTCATCCCATCCAGGAGTATCTATTTTTCAAAGACCTCCTGCAAAAGATAGTCGACTCGGGACAAGTCACATTGAAAGGCTCCTCAGCCCAGGTAGCATGTGTCACTGCTATAGTTCCCGAGGAGGAAGGTGAATGGAAAAAAGTCAAAAGAAAAAATGAACAGAAGTATGATGATTGGATGGTCAGAAAGACAATCAATAGAACTCATGATATTTTGCGAACACAATTAAAGAAACCAATTGTGTCTTCTTCCATGAATGTTACGGCAAAACCTTCTTCGTCAGAGGGAAAGTCCTCAAACAAACGACATGATTCAAAGAAAGAAAAAGAATCAGAATAAGATGACTATGTGTCAAAGCCTAATTTGTCTTTTACTTTGGCGGATTTTATGTCATCTACTTTAAAGTCACGAGCACCACCCCACAAAATGGCATAGCCTGAACAGGCTAATTAGGAAAAGTCTTCATCAGACGAAGAGTTAATCTTTGGTTCTATTAATATGATTCAATTAACAGATCCATATGCCAGTCGCAGTTTCAATTTCAATGAGACTAAAATCCCTGTATCAAACAGAGGAATCAGAGGAAGTTCCAGGGTATCAGGATACAGGGGAAGACATGGATCTTTCAGAAGCCACTATTCCAATTCTACCCCTGCTAGAACTATGTACGCAGTAGAAACTCGTGGTAGAGCCCTTCAGCGAGCTCAGCAAGAACACGCAAGCTCTTCTAACAATAGAAAATTCAGTCCTGGAACAGTTATTTTGGAAGACTGGTTGAAGGTTCCATCTTCTTCCTCTCAAAAAGTAAATGGATCTAATCAGTCTAATCTTCCAAAACTAGGAATGTTTCCAACTCCTTTCCCAATACAAGATGCATCAACTTCCAAAGCATCTGCTTCCAAGGTACCTGCTAAACCATATATTCCTATTGGGAAACGCAGACCTATGGATCAAAAGTATGATATATTGAAACACTTGTCCCAAGTACCAGCCAAGTTATCAATTCTGGATGCTTTGAATCTGTCAAAAGATCTTCAGGAAGCACTCATCGAGGCTTTGTCAAGTCCTCAGGAGTTTGAAACTGAAATTGCTGCAGCTGAAGTCTATCACATAGAGAATAATCCTGCAGAATGCCATGCAATAATATCTTTTACTGATAAAGATCAAGATGATGTTGTGCATGGGAATATCAGACCTTTGTATTTATCTACCAAGGTCAATGGTGTAGATGTCTGAAGAGCTTTCATTGACAATGGTTCAAGAGTCAACCTCTTGCCCATTCGTACACTTCGTCGATTGGGCCTTACAGAATATGATTTATCTCCTTCTACCATGATGTTACAAGGATATGATAAAAATTAACAAGAACAATTAGGCGAAGTTATATTCAAAACTCAGTTTGGAGATCTTGTATCCAATTCATATTTCATGATTGTTGATCAAGACTCAGCTTTCAACGTCTTGCTTGGAAGACCCTGGCCACATCAGCATGTGTCTATCCCTTCATCATACAATCAATGTCTCAAATATTGTTTCGATGGTCAAGTTGGGACATTGTATGGTGATAAGGCCCCGTTCAAGACATGTGGGTCTCAATACATTGAGGCGAAATTCTATCACTTAAAGCAAAGGGAGAAATCCATAACAAAGGAGATTACCAAAGTTAATTCTCCATATGGTTTGGAAAAAATTCCAGTAAATCCATTTACACATGTGAGTACAGATTATGTTTTGCCTATCAGTCAAATTGACAAGATAGTCCCAGATCAAAATACTCTTATGGAAATATCCATAATGTCAATTACGGCAATCGAGCCAGACAACATGGAAGAAATTGGTAATCTACCAAGCATTGATGAAAGCACAAATGGTGACATCTTCATTTCATCTGCTGAAATCCAACAAATCTATGCTTCTCCAATTAGGCCAGAAGAAGTTATAGAAACATCGGAGGTGAACAATGATGTCGATTCTCAATTCATCATCTCCTCTTTATTACCCAAAGAAGACCCTTCATCACCAATCGGGTTAGAAATGGAAGCTTCTTCTTCAAGATATGAAAATTTCGACATTTCTTCAGATCATTAGAATTATACTTTATCATCTACTATGAAAGTAGAAAAGGAAGAAATAACACATGATGAAGAAGAAGAGGAAGATCTCAGAGATGCTCCTCCGACATTTGAAGAGGGTATCTCTACCACTGTGGACGAATTTAGAGAAATAAATCTGGGTACAAAAGGAGATCCACGCCCCACTTTAATCAGTGCTGCCATGAATCTTGAAGAGCAAGAGATGTATATTTCTTTTGTCAAGAAAAATAAAGATATATTTTCCTGGAACAGTACCGAAATGCCCGGGCTTGATCCTGATGTTTCTACTCATCATTTGGGTTTACCAGAAGAACATCGAGGATTTAAGCAAGCCGCGAGAAGAACACACCCAACTTATGCTTCCAAAATTGAAGCTGAAGTGGATAATCTAATCAAATATAACTTCATCAGAGAAGTTCAATATCCCAAATGGTTGGCTAATATTGTCCCTGTAAAGAAAAAGAACGGACAAATTAGAGTTTGCATCGATTTCAGAGATCTAAATCGGCATTGTCCTAAGGATGATTTCCCAGTTCCGATTACAGAACTTCTAATTGATGAAACATATGGATATGAAGCACTTTCCTTCATGGATGGATATTCTGGATATAATCAGATCCGAATGGCCCCAGAAGACGAGGAATCTACATCCTTCAGAGCCCCTCAGTGTAACGACCCAAAGTTTCATTAATAGAAAATCTCTCTTGATCCAGTTAAATGTTTCTTTATGAAAAATGTTTTTATAAGATGTCAACTTCTTTAGTTTTACGTTAAGATTTGTGACCATTACTTTTATAGACGTTGAACAGTGATCATCTGAGTAGTATAAATATAAGGCTTTAACGAACCAATTTTCTACTCAGACAAAGGAAGCGATGGCCTCATCCAGTAGAATTTTCCCTTATGAAGCCCATTTGTCGGAGCGCGGGAAAGAGGTGGCGTTTTTGGGCTTTGCCCTTGACCAAGCCCAAGCTGAGCTTCATCAAGTCAAGCTCGAACGTGATCGTCTACGGGAAAAATGGAAGTTGATTGAAATTACAACTCGAGCGATGTTATCCGAGCAACCCCAAGAGTCTGTCATCATCGCACACCTTACCCATAGGTCTTATGTGGCTATTTTAAGGGGTTATGTAACAAATAAGTAGCACCATGTTCATGTAAATTATTTTTGTATATAATAATGAATATAATTTCTAGTCATTTTTGATACATTGTAATTAGTTTTTAAGTACAAATGGTGTTTTTAGTTATTATTTAATTAAGAATTATATTTTATTAAATTAAAGGATTTTTGAATTAAATAATATTTTAATAAAATATTATTATTAATATTAAATTAATTTTTTATTAAGTATAAATGATCTTATAAATTTATGAATGCAATTAAAATTTTTATTAAGTTTTGAAATCCATTTCTGTCAAAACCCGTGAATTTTTTTATAAATGTCGGTTTTTATTTTAAAAGTGAAAATTCACATATTTAGAAAATTATTTAGATATAATAAATATTATTTTTGGAATCAGGATGTCAAAATTATCCAACGGTGAATTTTTCATAATTTTCTGAGACAGTCAAATTTTTGGGTAAAAATTAAATACCATTTAAATATATAATGTGTTTTATGACATCATAATGACCCAATGGTGATGTAATAAAATACCATAATCCTTATGTTTGGACAATATGTGTTTTATCATTAAAATAATGAGGTTTTGGGTTTGTTTGACTTACTTTTCAAAGCATTAATGGAGCCCTCAGGACTTATTCAACATTTTGCCTTTTTAAATTAATTTCCATTGGAGTGTGACTCACCTCCACATAAGAAACCCTAATTTTTTAATAAGTTCGGACCTTGGCCTTGTAAAATATTGTTTTACTCTTTCCTTTTCCAGAAACCATGGGCACATACCATGGTATGGTTTGTGGTTTGGATTATTTTAATATAAGGGGTCCCAAACCTAAATAATAAATAATTCTATCACCTTTCCTATATAAACCCACCCAAGCTCCCACTTCCTCCTCACTAAAATCCCTTGGAGTTCGTCCAACCTCTGCCTTATTCTCTCTAAAATCCTCCCAAGGTGCCCCAAGCTCCCAAGAATCCTCTCACAAGCCTCTCTCTAGCCTTTGGAAGCACACTTCCAAGTAAGGATTTTTTCTTCCTTTCTCATTTTTGTCAATTTTCATTAAGTTGTATTGCCCTTTTTATTTCAATTATGAATGTCGGGGTATGGTTTCGCACCTCCCCCATACTGGCCTCTTATTGTTGGAATGATGGGAGAACCCTTTCTCTCTCATTAAATTCCTCCCATGTACACCCGTTACTATGTCGAAATTCCGAAAGGAACTTCTCTCTCTTCTTTTACATTCAAGCAATACTTTTGTATCATGAATCTAAATTCCTTTTCAATTGTTGGGAAATGTATTTATATGAACTCCTTACTGTCCATTACATGTAAATATGATGAGGAACCCCTTTCTCTCTCATCAACCATTTTTTATGAGTTCTTGTGTCACGCCGTTACGCTGCCGAAATCGTACCGGTTTTCTAAGCCAATGTCATTGTGTAGTGAATACCATGCCCATTTCTCAATAAAGTGTATTCACCTTTATTCACATTTACTTATTGATTATAAAGTTTCATGTTTTAATTCCACATTCCTTTATCGTATAATAAATGATTATGTTTTATGAATCCATGTTTTATGATCCATGTGGCACACTTATGCATGAAATGAAATGTTTTAAGAAGGGTGCACCCTTTATTGAGCTCCAATGCATTGGGTAAAGTATAGTATCATGATACATCATGTGCAATGAGTGTTGACTCATGCTAAATCAAGTGCAACAAGGGTTTACTCATGCTTCAAGTGCAATGAGGGTTTACTCATGCTCCATGTGCAATGAGCCTTGGCTCATGCTAATTCAATGTTAAGTGTTGTTGCCACATTTCCATGTTATGATTATGATGCTTTATCATGCCATTATGTTCATGTTTTTCTTATTCTCTATTGATATTCCTATTTCCTAACTTGTATTGTACTCCTCATGTTATTCATTGTGTACTCCCTTACTGGGATTTATAGCTCACCCTTTTCTTATGCATGTCCTCAGGTTATCCCATGCAATGCTAAGTACGAAGGAATGTAGTGGTCATGTAAAGGAAGTTTTCAATAAAGATGTTTTATTTCTAGTTTAAAGTTTTTATGTAATGATCCTAAACCCCAAAGACACTAAACCTCTTGATCTTCTTTGTTGTATCAAGTGAAATTTTATGTAATAAAGCATGTTTAAGTTGTAATAAAAAGCAGGGTTGTCATAGTTGGTTTCAGAGGATAGGTTTGGTTATTTTTGGGATTAGGAAACCCTAGTAAAGCCTTAGATACAAGACTAAGAAAAATAAAAGCATCCCTAAGTTTTGGTAAATACTATGTAAGTGGTTTATCAAACAAATACATCCCTGTCTGGATACGAGCAGGTAGAGGCGGCTCTGGCATAGATGTATCCTAGGGGTAAAACCCGAAAACACCGCTTTGAGCTAGACTCGAACGGGAACTGGTGCATGACAACGAGCATTGCTGCACTCTTGGTTACGACACTCCCGGGGGATATGTTTTGATAAATTCACAATCTTAGTATGAACCCTTATTAAGGGAAAAAAATGCCCCTAAGAATATATGTTAGAAGGAAGATCAGGAAAAGCCTGGATTGAATCCTATAGAATCATGAGTTAAAGAGATTAAAGTTTATTTATAATTCATCAACTTTTGTCTTTGGATTACCCTTTATGTGTTACCCCTAACTTTCCTTTGATTCCAGCCAATGGCCGGTAATAGGAGAACTCGGGCTAACAACCGTTGTGAAGATCAGTGTGATGATTGTACTTATGAGATGCCCAATCCAATGGGAGCGGGAATCGCGAACTTTGTCACGCTTCCCTCTCAGCTAACTCAAGTTTTGAATAGAAACACTGGTCAAGAGGAACGTTCGACCCCCCCTAAGAAATAACAAGTCGCTATTGAAAGCTTCATGAGACAAAGGCCTCCTACTTTTAGTGGATCATCCGATCCCACGATCGCTGAACAATGGATCAACTCCATTGAAAAGATATTCTCCATCCTCCAATGCTCTGAAAAAGAGAAGGTTCTCCTGGCGGATTATCGTATGGAGGGTGAAGCTGATCAATGGTGGACGTTGATCAAAAATACGAAGCCTGAGGAGGAGATTGAGGATTTGGAATGGAAGGAATTCTGGAAGATGTTTTTTGATAAATATTTTCCGCACACCCTCTGTCTTAAGATGGAAAGGGACTGCCTTTCCCTCAAGAAGAAAGATGAAGAATCTGTGGGAGCATACGAGGCAAACTTCACAAGGCTTGCACGATACGCTTCCGGCTTTGTCGTTACCCCCGAATGCAAAGTTGACCGCATCTTTGGTGGGCTGAAGCCTAGCTTGCGCAAAGAATTAGCGATCCGTGACTTCGACAGCTATGAGGAAATTGTCCAATGTGCCCTCAAGGTTGAAATGGAGATCGAAGAATCACAGGGGTATCATGGGGACAAGAAGTGTAAGGCGGACTTCAATGCTGGTAGTCCGATGGATAAATCCAACGGTGCTAAGAAGTTCCAGCACCCCACTTGCCAAAAGTGTTGAAAGAAGCACCCTGGAAATTGCCTTAGGGGGACAAGAAAATGCTTCAAGTGTAGAAGAGAAGGGCACCTAGCTGTTAACTGTCAGCAAGAAGGACCCGCGGATGCGACAGAGGAGAGGAACGCTCCGTTCGAACCTCAACGTGCTGTTCAATGCTACAAATGCAAAGAACGAGGTCATTTTGCAAATCAGTGCCCTAATCCAAGGGTTATCGGAGGCAACCAGCAACCTCCAAGATAGGAAGGAAGAACTTTTTCCATCACTTCTGCTGAAGTGAACCCCGACAACGAAGTGGTGACAGGTACTCTAGTTATTCATTCCAGAATAGCGAACGTACTTTTTGATTCAGGTTCTACGCATTCTTTTATATCTCAAAAGTTTAGTAGAACAATACCTGCACCACCACAAATCATGGAAGTAAAGATGTCGGTGAGTACGGAAAATGGGGAAATCATTGCATCCCATGAGTATAAGTCCTCCCCTGTTATAATCTGTGGATTGAATTTCCCAGTGAGCCTTGTCATACTCCCTTTGGTGGAATTTGATGCAATTCGTGGCATGGATTGGATTTCCTTATATAGAGCCAACATAAATTGTCGGGAGAGGGAAATCACACTCCATATGGAGTATCGACCACCGAATCTTTACAAGTGTCAGGAGGAAGATGAATCTCCTTTAGCTCCATCATCTCAAGCATGGATATTACTGCCTTATGAGCATGCATATCTGGCTCAGATGATTGAGTCCAAGGAAGAAACCACCCTTGAAGAAATGCCTATTGTGAGGGAATTCTCTGAAGTATTTCCCGAGGAACATCCTGGTCTTCCTCCAAGAAGAGATGTTGAGTTCTCAATTGAACTTATACCTGGGGCGCTACAAATATCCAAGAATCCATATTAAATGGCTGTTGTTGAGCTTGAAGAGCTGAAGAAACAACTACAGGAGAATCTGGATAAAGGTTTTATACGCCCAAGTGCATCACCATGGGGTGCACCAGTCCTCTTCGTCAAGAATAAGGATGGGTCAATGCGGCTTTGCATCGATTATCGTGAACTTAACAAAATCATGATAAAGAACAAGTATCCTCTCCCAAGAATCTATGAATTGTTTGATCAGCTATGTGGAGCACAATACTTCTCCAAGGTGGACTTGCGGTCGGGATATTATCATGTAAGGGTGAAGAAGGAAGATATCCCCAAGACTGCTTTTCGTACAAGGTACGAGCACTATGAATTCATAGTAATGCCTTTCGGACTCACCAATGCTCCAACAATATTCATGGACTTGATGAATAGAGTCTTTAGAGATTACCTTGACAAATTTGTGGTAGTCTTTATAGATGATATTCTAATATTATCCAAAACCAAGGAGGACCATGAGGAGAATTTAAGAACTGTACTAGAGACTTTGCGCAAGGAGAAGCTCTCTGAAAAGTACATCAAGTGTGAGTTTTGGTTGAAGGAAGTCTCATTCTTGGGCCATATCATCACAATCAATGAGATATCTGTGGACCCCTCCAAAACAGATGCAATTGAGGGATGGCCGAGGCCAACATCGGTAACTGATATCCGTAGCTTCTTGGGGTTAGCTGGATATTATTGACGATTTGTGAGAAATTTCTAACGATTTTCCAACCCTCTTACCAAGCTAACTCGAAAGGGAGTAAAGTTTGCTTGGAGTGATGAATGCGAAGAAAGATTCAAGGAGTTTAAAAGGAGGCTTATCACTGCACCCGTTCTCACTTTACCCACAAGTGGGGAGCTTTTTGTGGTATTCAGTGATGCTTCGAAGAAGGGCTTAGGATGTGTGCTGATGCAGAATGATAAAGTGTTATCCTATGCCTCAAGGCAGTTGAAAGTCCATGAGCGAAACTATCCAACGCATGATCTGGAGTTGGCGGCAGTGATCTTTGCCTTGAAAATCTGGTGGCATTATCTCTATGGAGAGAAATGTGAGATATATACTGACCACAAGAGTCTTAAATATATATTCACACAGAAAGAGCTTAATATGCGCCAGAGAAGATGGATAGAGCTCATCAAGGATTATGACTGTTCAATACATTACCACCCTGGGAAGGCGAACAAGGTGGCGGATGCCCTAAGTAGAAAGGATCCAGCAATTCTATCAATGATGAGAATTGAGAAGGATCCAATCTTCTTAGACTTGATGAAGATGGACGTGGGAATCATAAAGAAGGGAACATCATCAATCCTTTCACAAATGATTGCTCAACCATCTCTTTTGGAAAGGTTAAAGGATGCTCAAAAGGATGATGCGGGAATCCAAGAAAAAGTGGAAGCTATCAAAAAGGGAAAATCCTTAGAGTTTAATGTTAATGAAGAAGGAATTGTGCGGTTTGGGAAAAGACTATGTGTTCCATCATGTTCGGAGCTGAAGAAGGAACTTTTGGATCATGCACATAGTTCAAATTTCTCTATTCACCCAGGGAGCACAAAGATGTATCGAGATCTCCGAGAAAACTTTTGGTGGGATAATATGAAGAAGGAGATCGCTGAATATACATCAAAGTGCCTGGTGTGTCAGCAAGTGAAGGCAGAGAGGCATAATTCTAAGGGGATGATGCAACCATTTCCCATACCAAAATGGAAATGGGAGAACATCACCATGGACTTTGTCACCGGACTTCCAAGGACATCGAAAGGCAACAATGCAATCTGGGTTGTTGTGGATCGTCTTACAAAGACTGCACACTTCATTGCTATTCGAGAGGATTTCTCTTTGAATCAACTAGCACAGATATATATCAGGGAAGTGGTATGGTTGCATGGAGTACCACTATCTTTTGTGTCTGACCGAGATCCAAGATTTACCTCTAAGTTTTGGAAGAGTCTTCAACATGCTCTGAATACTGAACTGAACTTCAGTATGGCCTATCATCCTCAAACTGATGGACAATCCGAGCGGACTATCCAAACACTTGAGGATATGTTGAGAGCATGCTCAATGGACTTTAAAGGTGGACGGGATCAACATCTTCCTCTGGTTGAGTTCTCTTATAATAATAGTTTCCACTCGAGCATCCAAATGGCACCATATGAAGCCCTTTATGGGAAAAGGTGTAGAACACCGGCATGTTGGGATGAGGTCGGTGAACGTAAGCTGCTTGGACCGGAAATGGTCGAAGAAATGGTGGAGAAGGTGAAAACCATTCAGCAGCATATCAAGGCAGCCCAAAGTCGACAGAAGAGTTATGCAGATAATCGTCGAAGAGACCTTGAGTTTAAAGTCGGAGAGATGGTGTTTTTACGCATATCTCCGTGGAAGAAGGTCATGAGGTTTGGAAAGAAAGGGAAGTTAAGTCCAAGGTACATCGGCCCCTTCGAGATTCTTGATCGTGTTGGGGCTGTGGCCTATCGACTAGCACTTCCACCTACTATGGCCAAGGTGCATGATGTCTTCCATGTATCCATCTTAAGGAAGTACATACCAGACCCTACACATGTACTCTCTTCCGAGGTGGTACAATTAGAAGACGATCTTTCTTATGAGGAGCAACCAGTGAAGATCTTGGATCGTAGAGAAAAAATTCTACGAAATAAGGCAATTCCCCTCGTCAAGGTGTTGTGGAGAAAACACAAGTTTGAAGAAGAAACTTGGGAGTCGGAGGATATGATGAAGCTAAGTTACCCACATTTGTTTTAGTGTGTGAAAAGGAAAATTTCGAGGGTGAAATTTCTTAAGGGAGGAATATTGTAACGACCCAAAGTTTCATTAATAGAAAATCCCTCTTGATCCAGTTAAATGTTTCTTTATGAGATTTTTTTTATAAGATGTCAACTTCTTTAGTTTTACGTTAAGATTTGTGACCGTTACTTTTATAGCCGTTGAACAGTGATCATTTGAGTTGAATAAATATAAGGCTTTAACGAACCAATTTTCTACTCAGACAAAGGAAGCGATGGCCTCATCCAGTAGAATTTCCCCTTATGAAGCCCATTTGTCAGAGCTCAGAAAAGAGGTGGCGTCTTTGGGCTTTTCCCTTGACCAAGCCCAAGCTGAGCTTCATCAATTCAATCTCGAACGTGATCATCTACAAGAAAAATGGAAGTTGATTGAAATTACAACTCGAGCGATGATATCCGAGCAACCCCAAGAGTCTGTCACCATCGTACACCTTACCCTTAGGTCTTATGCGGCTATTTTAAGGGGTTGTGTAACAAATAAGTAGCACCATGTTCATGTACATTATTTTTGTATATAATAATGAATATAATTTCTAGTCATTTTTGATACATTGTAATTAGTTTTTAAAGTACAAATGGTGTTTTTAGTTATTATTTAATTAAGAATTATATTTTATTAAATTAAAGGATTTTTGAATTAAATAATATTTTAATAAAATATTATTATTAATTTTAAATTAATTTTTTATTAAGTATAAATGATCTTATAATTTTATGAATGCAATTAAAATTTTTTTTAAGGTTTGAAAGCCATTTCTGTCAAAACCCGTGAATTTTTTTATAAATATCGGTTTTTATTTTAAAAGTGAAAATTCACATATTTAGAAAATTATTTAGATAAAATAAATATTATTTTTGGAATCAGGACGTCGAAATTATCCAACGGTGAATTTTTCATAATTTTCTGAGACAGTCAAATTTTTGGGTAAAAATTAAATACCATTTAAATATATAATGTGTTTTATGACATCATAATGACCCAATGGTGATGTAATAAAATACCATAATCCTTATGTTCGGCCAATATGTGTTTTATCATTAAAATAATGAGGTTTTGGGTTTGTTTGACTTACTTTTCAAAGCATTAATGGAGCCCTCAAGACTTATTCAACATTTTGCCTTTTTAAATTAATTTCCATGGGAGTGTGACTCACCTCCACATAAGCAACCCTAATTTTTTAATAAGTTCGGACCTTGGCCTTGTAAAATATCTTTTTCCACTTTCCTTTTCCAGAAACCATGGTCAAATACCATGGGATGGTTTGTGGTTTGGATTATTTTAATATAAGGGGTCCCAAACCTAAATAATAAAGAATTCTCTCACCTTTCCTATATAAACCCACCGAAGCTCCCACTTCCTCCTCACTAAAAACCATTGGAGTTCGTCCAACCTCTTTCCTACTCTATCTAGAATCCTCCCAAGGTGCCCCAAGCTCCCAAGAAGCCTCTCACAAGCCTTTCTCTAGCCTTTGGAAGCACACTTCCATGTAAGGGTTTTTTCTTCCGTTCTCATTTTTGTCAATTTTCTTTAAGTTGTATTGCCCTTTTTATTTCAATTATGAATGTTGGGGTATGGTTTCACACCTCCCCCATACTGCCCTCTTATTGTTTTAATTATGGAAGAACCCTTTCTCTCTCATTAAATGCCTCCCATGTACACCCGTTACTATGCTGAAATTCCGAAAGGAACTTCTCTCTCTTCTTTTACATTCAAGCAATACTTTTGTATCATGAATATAAATTCATTTTCAATTGTTGGTACATGTATCTATATTACCTCCTTACTGTCCATTACATGTAAATATGATGAGGAACCCCTTTCTCTCTCATCAACCATTTTTTATGAATTCTTGTGTCACGCCGTTACGCTGCCGAAATCGCACCGATTTTCTAAGCCAATGTCATTGTGTAGTGAATACCATGCCCATTTCTCCATCAAGGGTATTAACCTTTATGCACATTTACTTATTGATTATAAAGTTTCATGTTTTAATTCCACATTCCTTTATCGTGGAAAAAATGATTATGTTTTATGAATCCATGTTTTATGATCCATGTGGCACACTTATGCATGAAATGAAATGTTTTAAGAAGGGTGCGCCCTTTATAGCGCTCCAATGCATTGGGTAAAGTATAGTATCATGATACATCATGTGAAATGAGTGTTGACTCATGCTAATTCAAGTGCAACGAGGGTTTACTCGTGATTCAAGTGCAATGAGGGTTTACTCATGCTCCATGTGCAATGAGCCTTGGCTCATGCTAATTCAATGTTAAGTGTTGTTGCCACATTTCCATGTTATGATTATCATGCTTTATCATGCCTTTATGTTCATGTTTTTCTTATGATCTATTGATATGCCTATTGCCTAACATGTATTGTACTCCTCATGTTATTCATTGTGTACTCCCTTACTGGGCTTTATAGCTCACCCTTTTCTTATGCATGTCCTCAGGTTATCCCATGGAATGCTAAGTACGAAGGAATGTTGTGGTCATGTAAAGGAAGTTTGCAATAAAGATGTTGTATTTCAAGTTTAAAGTTTTTATGTAATGATGCTAAGCCCCAAATACACTAAACATCTCGATCTTATTTGTTGTATCAAGTGAAAGTTTATGTAATAAAGCATGTTTAAGTTGTAATAAAAAGCAGGGTTGTCATACTCAGGGTGTGTTTTGCTACCGGGTAATGCCCTTTGGCTTAAAGAATGCAGGTGCAACTTATCAGCGTGCCATGCATCGTATCTTCAAACCCTTATTAGGGAAGTTTGTTGAATGCTATGAAGAAGATTTGGTAGTTAAATCCAAAAAATGTTCTAATCACTTGGCTGATTTGGAAGTCATATTCTGCAAGCTTCGACAACATAATTTGAAGATGAACCCCTTAAAATGTGTGTTTGGGGTAACCTCAGGAAAATTTCTCTGCTTTGTTGTACACCATCGTGGTATTGAAGTCGATCCTGAGAAGACCAAGTCAATCCTTGGTATGTCACCTCCTCAAAATTTGAAATAATTAAGAGGACTTCAAGGACACTTATCCTATATTCGGCGTTTCATTTCCAATTTAGCAGGCAAAAGTTTACCCTTCACCAAATTGTTGAAGAAGGGGGTCACATACCAGTGGACTGAAGAATGTCAAGAAGCATTAGATATTCTCAAGAAATACCTCTTGAGTCAACCGGTACTCATGCCACCTGTTGAAGGAAGACCACTTATCCTCTATGTGACAGCTCTAGAGCGATCATTGGGTGACTTTCTTGCTCAGAATAATGATGCTGGGAATGAAAACAGTCTCTACTATCTCAGTCGAACCATTCTTGAAGCAGAAACCCAGTATTCAAGTATTGAGAAGTGCTTCCTTGTATTAATCTTTGCAGTTCAGAAGTTGAGACACTACCTGCAACATCACGAGGTCCAATTGGTATCTCGCAATAACCCGCTCAAATTTATCCTAAGTCGTCCAATGCTTACAGGACGTCTGGCAAGGTGGGAAGTTATTTTGCAGCAATTCGACATTCAGTATGTGTCTCAAAAGGTGATAAAGGGCCAAGATCTTGCTGATTTGATAGCTGAACACCCTTCAGTGGAAGACACATCTTCACATATTGAACTCCCTGATGAGGAAGTCTTCTCTATTCAAGAAAGTCCTCAGGCATGGGAAATTTATTTTGACGGTGCTTCCAGAAGTCCAACAGGGAGGAAAATGGAAAATCCTAAATTCAAAAAAGTTGGCTTAGGAATTGTGCTCATTTCTCCAGAAAAGGAAGTGTTACCTTATTCCTTCTTATTGTGGGATGGTGGTACCAATAATGAAGTAGAATACCAAGATCTCATCGTAGGTTTGGAATTAGCACTTCAAGCACAAGTGAATCACTTAAGGGTGAAATATGATTCAAACCTAGTAATCAAAAAAGTCAATGGGGATTATGCCATCAGAAAAGAAGAACTAATCCCTTTGTATGATTACGTCAGAGAGTTAATGGCAGAGTTTCCTTGAGAACCGACATTTTCTTATGTCCCAAGATCACAAAATGCTCAAGCTGATGCATTGGCTAATATAGACACAGCTCTGGAAGATCTAAATCGGGATGAGACAACCATCAGTATTGCCCACCTTCGTCCAATTTCACCTTATGTTCGAATCAGAACAGAGGAAATTAATGAAATTTTTCCCATCCATGAACTGTATGGTCATACTACAGGATGGATGTCACTTATCAGGTAATACCTTCAAAATAGAATACTTCCACCTGATAGAGCTTAGAAAGAACAAATCTGGTGACGTGTGGTTAATTTTACTCTTTATGATAGCCCAGATCACCTAGAGAAAATTCTCTACAAACGTGGTTTTGATGGAGTTCTCTTCAGATGCATTGATGGTGAAGAGACAATGGCTGTCATGAAAGAAGTGCATGCAGGAGTCTGTGGTGCCCACCAGTCTAGACATAGACTGTCTGATCAGATTCTAAGGCTTGGATACTTTTGGCCTTCAATGATACAAGATTGTGTTGATTTCACAAAGAAGTGTCATTCATGTCAAGTACATGAAAACTTCATTCATCAACCTCCAGAGTTGCTTCATACCGCTAAATACTCATGGCCATTTTCCACATGTGGAATGGATGTGGTGGGACCTTACCCTTCAGCTACGGCCAAGCAGTTTAAGTATATTCTTACTGCTACTGACTTCTTTTCCAAATGGGAAGAGGCAATACCTCTCCAGGAAGTTAGTTCTAAATGCATTGTTAGCTTCACCAAGTCTAACATCATTACCAGATTTGGTGTCCCTCATACCATATTGACAGACAATGGCACCAATTTCTGTTCATCCGAGGTGAATAAGTTGTATCAAGAATACAACATCAAATCCAACCAATCATCTCGGTATCATGCAGCGGACAACGGCTAGATAGAATCCTTTAACAAAACTCTTTCAAATATACTAAAAAATAAGGTGGATAACGATAAGAGGTCATGTCCTGATAAACTGTTTCATGCTTTATGGGCTTATCGGACTTCCACCCGCACTGCAACTCGATCAACTCCATATTAATTGGTATATGGAACAGAAGCCGTCTTTCCCATTGAAGTTCAATTACCCTCACTCAGAGTATCCATTTTCGATCAGTCATCTACAGAAGATCAATCACAAAAGTGATTGAATGAATTGGAATGGTTAGATGAGAAAATATTGTGCACTTTTCACCACTTGGAAATCTTTAAGAATTGAATAGCACGAGCTTTTAACAAAAAAGTTCGTCTTTGTTCATTCATTCAGGGAGAATTGGTATTAGTTCTCAGAACTCCAATGATACCAGGAATGAAACCAACCAAGCGTGATCCAAAATGGGAAGGACCTTATTCAATACATAGGGTCTACTCCAATGGAGCTTATTCATTAATCTCGATGGATGGAGAACTCATCACTACTCCAACCAATGCCATATTTTTGAAGAAGTATTTTGTATAAAATGCAAAGTACCTTTCATGTCCCTACAACATGACACTAAACTGTGCAGCACCAGTTCGTCCTTGATATATGACGTTAAACTATACAGCAATGGTCCAGTATGACCTTAAACTGCAACTTCATCCCACACGATGTTAAACTATGAAAAAATTTCCCTAAATTGTCCAGTACGACCTTAAACTACAACTTGGTCCTGTATGACCTTAAACTGCATCATCAACGGTTCATGCATATGTCCCTAAACTATTTGCGAGTCCCTTACGTCCAGTAAGACATTAAACTGT
Source organism: Viscum album (assembly GCA_963277665.1). Lineage (NCBI taxonomy): Eukaryota > Viridiplantae > Streptophyta > Magnoliopsida > Santalales > Viscaceae > Viscum > Viscum album. The sequence goes on from OY728126.1 coordinate 195,446,009, forward strand.
AATGTCCTAACTACATGACACTAAACTGTATAGGAGTCCCTTACGTCCAGAAAGACGTTAAACTACATAAGCATCAAAGGTCCTGTATGACCTTAAACTACACTTTTGTATATCATGACATTAAACGGCACCATCCACGGTCCATGCATATGACCTTAAACTATTTTCACCTTCGTCCAACATGATGCTAAATGGTGGAAAAAATCCCCAATGCGTCCAACATGACATTAAATGGTGTACTCTTTTGTCCTCACTGCATGAAATTAAAATGCACAGTCCCCCTTTAGTCCAACATGACGTTAAACTCCATTGTCCCCATCGTCCAAAATACATGACGCTAAACTATACAGAAAGTCTGTGATACGTCCTACATGACATTAAACTGTACTTTTGTCTCTGCTACATGACACTAAACTGTGCAGCATCAATAGTCCTAACTAAAAGACTTTAAACTTCATAGTCCCTTCATATGTTCTACATGACGTTAAACTATGTATTGTTAAGGTTGTTGTTACCTCTTGTTTCTCACACCGAGTATGACTCACAGGAGATTAGAGAAAACCTCAACCATAACACTCTCTCTGGGCTACTAACCATGTGTAAGTCCCAACATCATTTTTTAGGTCGTTGTCCCCAAGAACAACTTGATCATTAATTCATTCTTTAATTGAACTACATGGACTTTGATACTTGCCTTCTAGGATGGGTATGTAGGAAACTTCCCAAGGTTCCATCCCAAAACCAATCTCTTCTCATCAGTTCACCTCCATCTCATACGATGTTGATTTGTGAAACCGCCCCTAGAATCAATATCTTTACATTGGTTCACTTTCATCCTTGTTATACGATGTTAAACTATACAACACTTTTTGTCCAGTATGAAAATAAACTACAATATTCTTTGATACCCTCACCTGAGAGGGAACCATTATTTACATTGATTTTTCAATCATGTTTCATTTCAAAGATTACATGCATACATGGAAACGCCCAAACCTTTTATCTTGGGTTAAACCATCATTGTACTAAAGTCCCCTTTCACCCTTCATATGTACGAACCAAATTTGTACAAAGGGTATTTCTAGAACTACGTGGTCTTGATTCTCATCCTAATGGGATACGTAGGAACGTTCGAGTGTCCCTCGAATCTAGACCCAAGTCTTTGGGCCTAACCCCAAATTACACTTTCAGTCCCTTGGCTGAAAAGTCCCCAAGAAAACACACACTATGTATTTCTTACAATGGTCCAAGCTCTATGACCCTAAAATAAGATGTATAATCCTTTTGTCCCACACGACGTTAAACTGTAGTTTAAGAACTACGTATGTATTGATTCTCATCCTTATGAGATACATAGTGAAGTCCAGCATTTCAATTCAGGACCCAGCCACAACATGATTATGGTTAGCATTGATCTATGTATCTCTGTATACATTGAACAATATCCATCTTTATGTGTCATAATCCTAACCTTAAATATTTTCAGATCCTCATAACCTTTTTTCATGACTTCTAGTCACAAAAATTTCAAACTTCTGAGAGTTCTTTTCCCTAAATATGCAGCACGTTCCCATAGGCGGCCTTGCATAAACAGTCTACATAACAGACTTGTTAGCCAAAAGATACTACTATTTGACTATGCAGCCAATGCCCTTAGGTGGCCCTGCATAATTCAACCCCCTAACGGGTTTGTCGGATAGTGGTAACTTCATTCTTGGGAATAATGCCTCTTTTGTCCTTATTTGTCTTAAATGACAGTATGTAGGGATCCAAAAAAAATAGCCATCCTTAACATATTTGTCCCATATCCTTTTTTCATGATCTGAAAGTATTAAAGTCTATGGTTTATATTTTTCTTCCCTACGTTTGGGTCAGACCTTCGTAGGAGTGATATTCATCTAGTTCTTCGATAATCTTGTTTGGAAATATCTTCTTCATATTCAAGTACCTCTTTCCATACAGAAAACTCTATACTTTGGAAGATTTGAATCTCCATAAACTTTCAATGGCTTTTAGCACTCGGAAAGTAAATTTCTGAGAGTTCTTTTTCCTGACTATGCAGCACGTGCCCATAGGCGTCCTTGCATAAATGGTCTACATAACAGACTTGTTAGCCAAAAGATACTATTTTATTTTACTATGCAGCCAATGCCCTTAGGTGGCCCTGCATAATTCAACCCCCTAACAGGTTTGTTAAATAATGGTATCTATATTCTTGGGAACTACCTCTTCTAATTCTTTTTAGCTTTTTTCATGTCATTCCTCAGATTCAAATATTCTTAAGTCATAGATTACATATTTTCCGTCATACTTGAGTATGGTAATATGTTTTTAGATGAATTTTCACGGAATTGAGTCAATTCTAATTCATTCAGTCAAAGCTATTTTGACCTTAAACATTAGCCTCTTTATGTCCGACGTGCATGACTTTAAACTTCCCAGAAAAGACAAAGGAACTCTGAATAAAAGTCAAGTTCCAGCTCACTAAACATACATTTTTTATGATTTAGGAAACATTGAGCAATTAAAAGGTTCGAAGTTTGTAGGGTTATTTACATTAATCCTTGTAAAAATCAAACTATGCTTACTAGGCCCATTGGCTTAGGTAAAATCTAAAGCATGTAGCAAAAGAGAATGTAGGTACAAATGAGTGAAGGTGAAAGTGTTTTTCATTGATGCACAAGAGTTAGAAGGACATCCACAGACTGGAGTCTCTTCTCTTTTTCAAGAATTACAAGAGGCTTTCAACATAACTGTTCATTTGATTTATGGCATCCCGAGCTTCATCAGCAACCACTTGGAATTAATTCATTCAACTGGATACCACAAGAGATGCAGTGATACCAACTCTTCTTGAAACAATTGTAAAAGAATGTTCTTGAGTGCGGTTTGAGAAAATTTTCTGCTGATCAAACAGTGACTCTGTTTCTGTCCAAGAGACTTGGAAGATGGATACATGGATTTGAGAATGGAGCATTGGAAGTAAAGAGCCATTTGGAGAGAGTACTCTTTTCATATATTTCTCTAATTCCATGTTTGTCTTCCCTCTACCAACCGGAAGCGGAAAACATTTCAGCCCATGGGTTTTCCATTTTCATATCTGCAAGGAAATGACATGGAGGAAGAATTTGAAGGTTCAAACCATTGTTGTTGCTCTTAATGCACAACATAACTAAAATAGAGGAGTACCAGTGTAGCTGCATTTCAGGTGTATAGTTCATTGCATTTGGAACATTGACTCCTTGCAGATGACCATGACCATACAGGGACAGGTAGATTATCTGTGGGAAATTAAAATGATATTTCTTCAAGTACTTAGCCAAATCTGGGAAAGTGCTGTCGTAGATATCATAGTAATCATGGACAACAATGTTCATCATGTCATCAATCTGCTTGCTAGCCAGTTCATCAACTATTCCGGGTCTAAGAGCCATTAAATCTGCACAAAAGTTGAATAAACTAACTCTTAAATGGGTTTATTTTTCATAAAATTTGTGAAAGAATTCAGAAAAATGGAAAAGGCATTATGGCGCGCAAATATAAAACTTGGTGCGCAAGTATGGATGTGCCAATCAAGTATTTGACGCGCAAGTATTTGATGCACAAGTATCACCACACATGCCTAGATACCTTGACAGCAGCGCTCCATCAAGGAAACACCGGAAAACAGAGCAACCCACGCGGCTAAGGTGACCTGCGCAGCGAGAGATCTAAGGTTTGAAATCCGGAAATCCGGATGCTCTGTACGGAAGTGAGGCCCTCTATTTATAGACACGGCCAGAACCCTGTGCGCCATACCCTGGGCGACTAAAGGCCAGAACCCTGCGCGCCTTAACTTGTGCGTCGCCTTTCCATTTGTTTTATTCTTCTCCTCAGAGTCAAATCCTATTTTCTCTCCAAATCCAACTCTGAGGGGGGACTTTTGTTGACGTCCCTTTTTCATCACAGAGTGAAAAGGAATGTAAAGGGAAATGACTTTGCACAAATTGATTCATCCTTTGCAGAAAATATCAAAAATCGACAAAGGGATGAACAAATAGAAGATTTCCCATAAGTCGTGGAAGTTTCCTCATAGTCGTGCAAGTCCACTTGCGCGACGCGTTATGGTCACACAAGTGACTTGTGCGACCTAAATGATAACTGCCCGGGGTCTTCTCCTACCTATAAATAGACCCTGTGGGCCGCCCATTGGAGGAGGAGTTTTTCCAGAAACTCAGATTTGAGCTCCCAGCGCCCTAGTCTCTTCTCAAAGCTTCTGAAACACTTATAAGGTAATTTCTTACCTAGAACAGAAGATCTAAAGAGGGGGAGGAAGGCCTAAGTGTTGAAACTCATCAACACTTGCGCGCCTGAGTGGCCATCCCTTAAGGGAAAAGGGCCACACTTGCACGCCGCCTTATTCCTTCAATAGATCTTGCGTGCCCCTCTTCTGGAAGAACCTCAAGAGGATTCTAAAGGCTTTAATGAAGAGTCGCTCAAGTATTACCCTGTTGGTTAACCATAAAACATGTAAATCATGTGTCGCGCAGGTGTATACCTGCGTGACCAGGACTTGCGCGCTCAAGTAGTACTTGTGCGCCTGCCAGGACTTGCGCGCCCCTGCCTTTTTGGGTGACTTTCTTGCCAATTTCACCCCTCTTAAGCCATTACACCTTTCCTATCCAATATTCAGTCTTCAAGACACTCTTCAAAGCCATTTATGGAATGATTTATTAATTTGACTTCCTTATTTGAAAGGAATTCTGTGGAATATCTCTCAAAACCTAGTGATTTACACATCTTTATGTCACTAAAGATTGAGATTTCATTCATTCAACCTCATCCTTTAAGATGAGAGAATCATTAACCTGGGTCTCCATTTCAGGAATAATCCCCAGTCATAAGTCCTCTAATTTGGGCATCCTCTTAAGAGTAAGCCCCAGATCCCCTAACCTGGGCATCCTTTTCAAGAGTAAGCCCCAGTCTCAAATATGCGCATCCTCCTTTGGAATAAGCCCCAGTCAGAATTCTTAACATGGGAATCTTACTTAGGAGTAAGCCCCAATTCATAAAGTTCCCAAATCTGGGAATCCTCCTCAGGAGTAAGCCCCAGTCCCATAATTTGGGAATCCTCCTCAGGAGTAAGCCCGACACCTTAATCCTTGACCTGGGCCTCCTTTTCAGGAAGAATCCCTAGTCTTAATTTCTCTTAACCAGTCCTAATTTACCTTTGATCAGGGATTCCTTTTCAGGAGTAAAACCCAATCATAAGTCTTCTCCTAATTTGGGCCTCTTTTTCAAGAGTAAACCCCAAGTTAGAGTATTCAAAATCTCCATGAAGCACATATACCTTTATGGACCCTGTTCCTAAATTTCTTCCTTAAAGTAAATCCTAACCTTTGTTTATCTGGGAAGTCATACATACATAAGCCCCACATTATTTTTTATGATTGCATATTTCATGACACAATTGTCTAATTTTTACCAATACCTCTTTTTTCTCACATCGAGCATGACTCAAATGAGTTTAGAGTGTAAAAGTAATTGTGACATCCTTCTTTGAGCCATCAATCATAAACATCATACTCCCTTACTCGAACTACGTGGGTTCTGATTCCTTTTTCTAAACAAAGGATACGTAGGTAGCCCGTCTACGGGTTCGATCCCAACTCTAAAATAATCCATGTCCTCTTGAATGACAATAAACTTCAAGTGCCCCACTGAGTGGCTTTAAAACCAGCATGGTCATCATACTGACCAAGAGACTTCTATATAAATGTGTCGAAGGGTACCATTGACCAATAATCTCTAATAAATACAGATGATTCTCTATTGATGAAGAACCTCGAATACATACAAAGGATTCTCTAAATTTCTTACATATTTAATCATTTATTGTCAGATCTGATGGAAATCTCATTTTATACTTGGTAATGTAATAAGGATTCACGAACATAACTTAAATCTATAAAGAGAGTCTCGGAGTAGACAATAATTCCCCTCAAAAAGGTGTGATGAGTCTGACCTCCCATCCTCTTGACCAATGCAAATTCATAAGCCTCGTCAGTCCACAAACTAATGAGCACCTACCTTTGGAAAGTAGGTCCAAATGGATGTGGAATCATTGGATGTTTCCAGTTCTACGAACAAACCCATTAGAAACCAATCAGAATGTTTGAACCTCCCGTCAAGGCGGTCATCCCTGGATTCCAAGGGAAACAAGCATGACTATCCTTGATTCTATTATAGAGGCCACTCCTTGGTTACATTTATGGATCTTGTGATTCATATTTTTTAGAAATCCTATAAAGGCTGATGGAGAAACAATTTGGGTTAAACTAAATGGGGATAGAGTTTAATTTATATATATACTATAAAAGTGTTTTAATTTTCATCCAAAATATTTTTGGATGTGTTTTCATAATGTGCCTCATAATATGTAATACAAAGTGATATTGATGATATATTTCCTAGAGTGTTTCAGAATATTTATTTATTTTTGGTTTTAACTCAAACATTTATTCAATATGATATAATATAATGTTAAATAGAATTAATTCTATGAATAATTAATGAAATTTGGAGATTTAATTAGAGATTACCTAAATCTAATACATTATCCAATATCATATTTTATGCTATATGTGTATGTTGTATAGTGTGGCTTTCATGATTAAAGTGCCCAGTGGAATTGTTGAAGGAGTTGCGTTTTTATCAATAATTTATAGGAATATGATAAAGTTATTGTGAAATGTGTTTTAGTGTTTTCGAGTTGATTTAATGTTTATAGAGATGAGTTATAAATGGTTATATGATTTTATATGTTAATCAATTTTTTTTTGAAGGAGCTGTTTTCATAAGGATCATTCTCATCCATATATAAGCATGATTTTCAGATTACGTATGGATAATATAATTAAAAAATTAATCCTATGCGTGTAAATTTATAGTTGTGTATGGATGGATACCAATTTTATAAACATTATGGGAGGGAACTTTTAAGACAATAATAATTTATTATGTGTTACTATAAGTAAAGATCCTATCGAATAGCGTGTGATATACACAAAAGTGAACTAAATTGAGATATAATTAATTATAATTAAAAGTAATAACAATATATTTTGAATATAAAATGAGAAAAAAATAAATTAATTCTCTTTTTTAATTGATATGATAGAATTTTCTTTACTTTTAATGAATAAAAGAGCCATTTTTCTATAAAAGACAGTTTTCTTTATATTTTTTGTTTTTATTTAAAATTTTGATTTCATAATTTTAGAAATTGAAAATAATAATATATAAGTTAATTTTTGTATCATCATGAATAAAATATTAATATTATTTTTTTTGAATTTTTGGAAAGTAGTTGATTTTTGGGTGTATAATGAAGAATATTGATTTTACAAATATTATCACTTTTATGACATTATCATGATATAATAATGAGTTTAATGTTTATTAAACTTTTTTATAGAACAAATTAATATATAATAAGTAATATTATTAACTTAAACATGTAATTTTTATCTTTGAAATATGTGTTTGAAAATATTGAAATCTCAGTAATTATTTTATTCCAATAATAATTTTTTTCCTAATTCTATTTTAGTAAATTTTTTATAAGTTATATTCTATATTTTTCTTGGTATTAAATAAAAAAATGTTCCTTTTTATTTATACTAAAAAATTTAGTTACACGAGAATCCGAATTATTTTTATTTTTGGATGGAAATCATTTTTATGCAAATAAAAGATATTTTTCCAAAAAAGTTTTTCGTTTTGTTTGAAGAAAAAATATTAAAATGGATATTTACCCTACTAGAATTTTAATATTTAAAAATGGATTTCGTATTTGGAAATATCATTTTATCATTGTGTAATTTTGATAATTTTATATTTAGTCATTATGAATTATTACCATAGTAAAGGTTTTTTAGCATGGAAAATGTTAAAAAGGATTAACATTGATGATAAACTAATAGATAATTCTTAAAATTTATCTAAAACTATTATAAATTTTATTGGTGGAGTTTATTTCAACCATACCCTATCTTATCTCTAAAATTATGTGTCCTTATTTTAACATCCTATTTTTTCTCCGGGATTAATCTTCTAAGTGAATTTAAATTTTAATTTGGTGGATAGGGAAAAAATTGAAAAAGAATCAAAATTGAATTTCAAGAGTTTGGACAATTATAACAATTTCATTGGATGAGGGTTAATTATCATTATGTGTATTGGGATTTTTTATGGGTTCCAAGAACATTGTGCTTCAAAATAATAGTTTTTGGAAGTATAGAGGGAGGTTCATGATTAGTGCTAAGCATACCCCACAACTGTGAAACCCGATAATGGGGTTACATAGTTTATCAAACTATTCACTTGAGGTTGTAGGTCCATGTAATATTTTTGTGGAAACCTATAGAGTTTAAATTATTAGTTTATACATGGTTTGAAAACCCATGTTCCTAGAAATTCAAGGTGTAGAGAATTTAGTAATTGCTAAGAGAAATGCATGTATATAGTTTGTCTAACCATGCGCCTAGCCATGCGGGGTGTGGATACATAACAGTGTGAGTTGAGAAATTGTTAAATGTTTATCTAAACTATGTGACCTAACTATACAACTCTTAAAAAGGATGGATATTTCCATTTCCCCCTCCTATCCTTAATGGGTTCCCACCAAATTTTCTCTTTCATTTCTTATAGGAAGACCTTCGTGCACACACCTCATCCTCATTATCTTTCCATGGGGGATCTTACTCATTAATTTTCAATATTAATTTTTATTGGATGAATTATAAGCTTATAGGTAAGTATATTATTCCCCTTTTCTATCTTTCCTCTCCCTGTATTGATGGATTTTGTCATGTGAGATCATATTTCCTATTTGAAAGGAGTTCATCTAATTATTCAATTTCTCTCATTTCAACTTGATTCAAAGAAAAATAATCGATTAGTAAATCTTTGTGTGTATAGGGTAGGTAGTTTATGGAACACCCCTTATGTAATTATTATTATGAAATGTTTTTTTGTACCACATGATGGATTTTCCATGCATTAGTCTCAAAATGAGAAGTGTTCCAATTAAATTAGTTCTTCCTTGTTAGGTATACTCTCATAGACAATGATATTGTCTATGTTCATCTAAGAAGATTAAAAAAATCCCTCATGGGGTGTGTATATAAAATATTATGAAGGATAATCCCTCCCTATGTAATAAAATCACCTATATAGGTGTGTTCGCTTTCTATTATTAATTAAAATGTGGAATGAGTTACTAAATAGTTAAACAACATTACAAGGACCTTTTCCATTAGTAGAAGAATATTAATTTGAAATAAATTGAATGGAATAGTAGTGTAGAATATATTATAACACATTTACCTTATTAATTTTAAATTATTACTTTCTTATAATTGATCCAACTTTATAGGTGTGTTAATTACCCCTTTTAAAATAGAGGTGTTAATATTAGCTAATGAACTGTGAAAGGTGGCACCATGCCACCTCCCATTTTATGGGTTATTATAGAGAATCATTTAAGGTATGAATCATTTTTAGATTATCGATATGATGTTCCTAATTATTCATGTGTCTAATTTATTTTCCACGATGATTCAGTCTTTTTATTTAATTTTTATTCATTAAGCATGGAACCATTTATCATTTATTAAGATATGCGGTAGGAATATCCCATATCTTTTGTTAATATCATTTTGAATGGTGTCCCATATCATTTACTGAGACTATTAGGCATGGTGTACCTTATCACTTATTGATATTATTAGTCATAACATCTGTTATTATTTAGTAAGACCACTGGGAATGGAATCTATTACCATTTATTATGATCATTTTCCATGAAATCCCTGACTATTTTTTGAGATCTTTGGGTATGACATTACTTATTTATAGTATATGTATTGTATGACACCCTTATGTAGATTTTCGGGTCTTAAGATTTAGGTCTAGAATAATGTATACAAATATCTATATATAAATTCATATATATATACATATATATGATGACATTTTCAATGAAAATCCATCTTAGGATGATGTAGGTAGCGTTAGCAAAGTGACTTTTGAGGAATTTGAGATCAAATTTTTAAAATTTACTAATTGATACATTTTTTAATTATACCTTAAAAATGATTAATTTTATACTCACAGACTACATAGTCATTAGAATTTATTGGTGGTGGCCTATTGATTTTATCTCACATGTTGTTTGGGCCTCTCATTGGTTCTTGAATGGGTATCTTTGGTGTAGGTTGGTTTAAATGGACGATCACAATTACAGATGTGTGATTTTTAGGATGGGAGAGAATGACATAGGGAAGTTCTTGGAATTATAGTGAAGATAGAAGTTGTTTGTTTTTTTGAATTTTAATAAGTGGTATTTTATTGTATGAATTATCCTCATTTTGAACATCATATTGTCACCAACATTGTATCTGATACTTATTGTGGATTTGGACCATTTGTTATTATTGAAAATGATTTTCTTCAATTTTTTTAATTATTTATCATAAACTTCATTTTTAATATTTGTGATTCCACTATATTTATTACTGATCCAAAGATCATAATTGCACCCATATACCAACTTCATACCACCATTGTTAGTCGTTAGCCTCTGGTGTACGAGTAGACACCCTTGAGGCCACGTGACCCAATAGCTCGGGGCACCATTTTTGTGGCTCACCGGGAAAGTAACTAGAAGTGTTATTATAGATTCTTTTTTCCATTGTATTACTATTTTGGATGATAGATATGATAATAGAAATGTATTTGAACATGATAAATATCTCATGTATGGGTCCTCCCAACCCAAACATGTTGTAAAGATCATTTTTCTAGGTCCTCTGCCAAAAAAGAAAAAGGGAAAGAAATAAATGTAAAGAATGGAAAGAGTAAGTCGATGACCAGGAACTCTTTGTCTTAAAGAGAGTTACATCTTAGGGAGTAATATCTCAATATAATCAGTCACTATTCTTCACATTCTGAGTGGGAGTCAGCGGATTTAGACGTCTCGGAGGATGGTGATGATAGAGATTTTGACATCTTTTGATTGGATGTGTTGTTGGGGGTAATTTCATTTTCATAGATTTTTACTTTGTACTACATCTTTTTTCTTTAATAAATTTTTACGAGACTGGGAATTCGGCCTGGGCCTGCACCTTTCGGGTAATTTAACCTACAATGATTATTTTACTTTTCCATTTTTTATTGGTTTATGATATTTTCATCTCTCCCTAATATGGAAAGAGATGATGTGTATACCTGATTCATTATAGGAATATAGAGATTCAAATTCGATGAATATTCTATTCCATGAAGGTGACATTATTTGAATTCTAATACTTATTAGATGTTACATAAATGATTATTCAGAAGGATTATCTATGTTCCATGATTAGGAAATTCTTTCCATGTTTACTTATAATTACAATCTTATGATATAATTCCTTTTTATAGCTTTGGTATATGGTTGGTTAAATAAGGTGTCTACATCCACCAAAATGGTGTTTTCCTGTATATCTTGATTATGAAATTTTATTTGAAATATAGTTTATGACATGCTTGATCCATAAAAAATTTGTTTCATGGGTTGAAACATTAGTTTCTATGATAAAATGGGGGCCAAAATTTCAATCCACAATGTTAATGAGCCTTTATAAATTGTTTATAATGGTGACCCATATCATCAAACCATCATATATGGACTGGTTATATTATAATGCCAATGGTAAATGTTTGGTTTCAATTACATGAATACCAATTTCAATATAGAATTTATTGTTACATTGTAACTTGGGAATATAATATGGATCTAACAGAACTAGGGTACAACTATAAATTATGAATTATATTTCTTAAAGAAAATATTTACTGTTAAATTAAGGTGTGAATTGATGCTCACAGTGGCTTAAACCTCTATATCTTATGAATGATGACCCATGTAAAGAAATCATTATATTATTTTCTCAGACCCTGTAGGTTATTTTTGTCATTTTATCCGTATACGATAAACCCTATAAGGGTGTAATTAATCTTTAATGAATCAACTTCTATTGGGTTGCATTTAAATGGACTTGTGATAGAATTAACGGACCCACATAGGTCATGTTTATCTTGTTATTCCATGGAACATAACCCCATAAGGGTAGGCTTATGATAAATATGATATGGTTATTTAAAGCTTAATCAACCACTTATATAGGTTATGTATAAATTTATGGTGGTATCTTATAGAACCAGACCATTCTAAATGATAAAACACATTTTATGTGCTTTTGAGGTTATTTAATATGGATCTACTTATAATTAATATGGAAATTATAACCTAAAGTGTGTTTTCCTATATAGCATGGAATTGGGATTTTATTTAATCAATTATAGATGTTAGAACTTATGGATAAATCATAGATAAATGAAAATTATAAGACAACTTGTCTAATAATGTATGGCTGAAAATATAGAAAGTTATTATTATAGTTTCTTTCAAAACCGAAACTTGATATATCTTATCTTTGATCCTATTAAATGTTATACAAGTGAAATTTATGTTAATGTATTATATTAAACCTTTTTTATTTTTATAACAAATAAAACCCATCTGTGGGATACCTTAATATTTCCCTGAGAGTATCCTTGAATGAAATATGGAAATTAACTATGCACATCAGTTTCATTTTTCTACTGTTTCATTCAATCTAAAGGTTTCGTGGTATAGCGTAGGGGTTTTTATGTGTGACTATAGATTATAATTGTATAATTTACATAAAAATTAGGGTAAGTCCGGTTATTGTGGTGCCCTTAGAAAGATGAAACCAATAGACTTTGAGTCATCTTCTTGGAAGGTCAAGTGTCGTTTCTTGATCGTATGAGCTGAGTATGACTCATAAATAATTAAAAGACATTGTAGAAAGATGTGTGGTTATATATAAAGTTATAATTTTAGTTTCAACTTCTAATATCCTTAGATTGATATTATGATCCATTAGGGAGAAGTTCCTTATAAGGATACATGGAGAGGATTAAGGCATGGAATCTTAATGTCTAGAAGGTGATGCAAATACGCTTATGTTAACCGGTTTTAAATGTATATTTTTATGATATACTTAAATAATTCTAGTTATACCTTTTTAGAGAGGGTTTGCAGGCACATTAAATTCCATGTAATAGAATCCCTTATGTAAGATACGGTTCTTGTATTAGAAGAAATAGGTATAGATGGGAGACCTAGAGGTCCTTAGTTTTGACTTAGAATCTAGTGGCATAACTGTCTTTCACTTGATTTGGGAAAACCAATGGAATAATTATATTCAATTTTTATGTTTTTATTAAGGTAAATTATCTGTATTTTATAGACTTTTTGAGATCAATGTATGATAGGAATTTCATTTTTGAAAAATAGGAATAATTGTGCCTCGAGTTTTCTAAAAAACACCAAGAGTACTTTGGTATCACGATTGGATTTGACATGAATGATTTTTTGGGTGTCTCACCTTGTTAACTTTTGTTTTTTCATTTGATTATTACATTTTTGAAATGTCATTGCGGGGAAGGTGTTTTTTGATAAATCGTGGAACCTAAAGGTGACTGAGTTTAAAGAGGAGTTACAATAGAGGTTCGGATGTGTTAATACTAATGCTACATATAGCATGGTTAGCTTGAATTAGATAATGGAATGAATAACACTAGTAATATCTTGAATCATATGGGATGGGATACAATCTCATTGTGTACAATATGTTTAGTTCGTACCAGTTGTGTGTGGGAGATATTTATAATTGAATGTCGATGCGTGTTTAGGTGGTGGAGGAGTGTTCAAAAATTCCATGTATGACACTTACAGGTATGGTGTCCCAAAAATTTGGGAATAATATTATGGGATTTACTGGTGATGAGGTAAAATATAATATAAGGTCGAGTATTGTGAGACGGTTTACCGTGATTAGTCTTGGACCCACATTTGCAGGAAATGTGGTGTCAGGAGTGGGTTAAGGAAGGTATCACATGGTTGAAGAGAGCATTGAACAGGAGGAGAGATACACACTAATTAGTGGAATATCAGTCTTCTACTAGGTTTAGAGGTTATTCTACACAAAATATTGACTTCTTCCAAAGTATATTGAGATAGTATCGACTCCACCATGAGCTTCCAAATTAAAAATATTCTCTAGATGGATGAAAGGACTCCTTGTTAGTTATGACTGGGGAGAAGATTTAAAGTATTCTAGGTGGTTCACAGTATACCATTGGAAAATTATGGGTTTTGACCCTTGTTATGATTTGAAATTTTAGGAAATACATGGAAACCATTCCCGAGAAATGGGAATAGGTGATGGGTAACATTAAAATTAGTTCATGTGGATAAAAGAGTGCATAACCATACTAATTTTCATTTCTAATGATTAATAGGTACTTATATATGATGATCATTTCTTAATTTTTTGGATACGGAAATAAGGATTCTCTTATGGGGGGGTGGGTGGGACATCAGTTTCTAGTGATTGGTTCTCATATAGCCTTGGGATAAATGAAAAAATATCTTTCTAAACTTATCAGAAGATAAAAGGTATAAGTTTGAATGTTTACTCAGGAGTTTTATGAGTGGATTATGATGATCTAATAATGATAAATCATTTTTGGGTCATTTATTTTGTTATAACATGATAACCATTTTTTCCAAGGAATGGTTCATCCCAATTACATCACTTGGAGTCAGTTTTGGGATTCAATGAGCTTGATTAGAATTATATCTCTATGCCTTAGGATATGGATTCAATGTTTGGTTTTATTAATGAATTGTCTATTAGAAACATGTTGTTTTTAGAATTTGTAAACTGGTGGTGGTTTGCCTTTTTTAGGTTTATAAAAAAATTTAGTGGTTAGTGGGGAACATTCTTGGGAATATTTTTTTGATGAGATAGTTGAAATCTAAATGTTTAAGAGATATTTTCTAAAAATTATATCACACCCAATTTAAATGTGATAAATTTGTATTCGACTATTTAGATCAGATAAGGAACATAATAGGAGAATCGGTAGAATGATAAATGTATGATTGAATAGGAATTTACGATGGTGGAAGTAACATGGATATGAATCTTCCATTAAAGTTTATAACCTATTGAATAGAGTACCATGGACCGCATGTTGAAAAAAATTATAATATGATAATATCTTAAGGTGTACAATCTTGGTTATGCACTATCTTGATATTTTTTAGGGGTTATGAGAATTCGATCAGGTTTTTGTGTATTGAGTATAATATGAATAAAGTGTATTTTAAAAGCTTGTTGAATGTTCCAAAATGTGACACAACCATTTGAGTGACAAATTCTCTACAGAGGTAGGTCATTCAATTTTTTGGTTGGCCACTATGGAATCTTGGGTTCTAAATGATTTAAGGTGGGGAGGTTGTAGCATGACTTATTTTGAACCTGGATAAAGTTATAGAAGAATTTGAATTTTCATTTTGTGGGCAGTGAAAAAATTGAATCCAGAGTTAGAATGGAATTTTTGAGAGTTGGAATAGTTATATGACTTTTTTGACAAGGTTCAAGGACTGAGAATTATCTCTAGAATTCGGGTGGGTTTCAAGAGAATTGGCCTCTTGAATATTTTTTTATAAGGGTAAGGGGAGAGACATAGTCAGTGCACATTTATCACAATGTCATGGCTAACCCTACATCTCAACAATGTGGCCTTCTATGTTACTAAAAAAGTTTATCAAACTGTTCACCTAAGGATTCCTGACCAAGTAATATTTCTATATAAAAATATAGAGGGGAACCTCATGCGATGCACACGGTTTTCCAAACCATGTTCGAAGACATGAAATGTGGTGGAGCATTTATAAATTTCAATGTACATGACATGCACATGGCTTGTCTAACGATGTGACTAGCTATGTGGGGTTTTTAAATATGATAATGTGGTCCATATTGTTACCTCAAAATTATTCAAACCATGTGATCAAAGCATACACCTCTTAAAAAGATAAAAATTACCATTTCCCCCTCGAATCCGTAAATTTTTTTTACCACTTTTTATTCTTCATTTTCCCTAGAAAGTCCCCCTTTCACACCCCCTCCTCCTCTTCCCTTAATGTATCTTCCTCATTCACGGTCTAGTTTGATCTCCATTGGATGCATTGGAATACTAGAGGTATATCTATGATTCCTCTTTCCACTCATTACAGTTTCCCTCACCATATTAAATGATCTTAATACGCGAGAGTATGAACACTATTTGTATGGAATTCATATAATTATTTGGTTTCTCTTATTTAGGATCAAGTAAAATCCCAATAATGGATGAGTGAGTCTTTATGTGTATAATGTAGGTAGTCTAGGTATCTTACCTTGAAGTATCTTGGTTTATAAAATGCACTGTTGTGCAACACATCTATTTTTATATACTTTTATTTCAGAATTTTAAATCCATTAATTAAATTTGTTATCCCACTTTGGTATACTCCCATAGACCATTACATTTTTCAAATTATTATACATTGATTAGAACCACCCCTTAGGGTGTTTTTATAGAATTTTTTATGAATTCTACATCATTCTTATGTAATTAGACAATATTTTGAGGTATGTTGACTTTCTGTTATTAATTTAAATATGGAATGATATGATAAATAGGTTAACACCATTATATGGGTATTTCCATTTATAGTGTAATTTTTTATTTCAATTATATTTAATTTAATAGTAGTATGGGATATATTATTACACTTAGACCTCAATAATTTTAAATCGTGACTTTATTATGTTTAATCCAATATTATAGGCGTGTTATGTTTCCAGATATAAATTTGGGATGTTAATTTAATATAATGGAATATGAATGGTATGATCATGTCACATGCCTTTTGGTTGGATATTTGTTTCCCTCTCTGGAATTGGGGATGACCTCATCGATTTAAGGTTCAAGCATTCCAAGCAGTTTCTAACGGGTTTGTTCATAGAACCGGAAACATACAATGATTCCATTTCCATTTGAACCTACTTTCAAAAGGTAGGCACTCATTAGTTGTGGACTGATGAGTCTTAGGAATTTGCATTGGTCGAGAGGATGGGAGGTCAGACCCATCACACCCTTTTGAGGAGAATTATTGTCTACTCCGGGACTCTCTTTATAGATTTAAGTAATGTTCATGAATCCTTATTACATTACCAAGTATAAAATATGTTTTCCTTTAGATATCACAATCAATGACTGATATGTAGGAAATTTAGAGAATATTTTATATGTATTCGAGGTTCTTCATTGATAGAGAATCATCTGTATTCGTTTAGATATTCTTAGTCAATGGTATCATTTAATACATAAAAGTCTCTTCGTCATTATGATGACCATATTGGTTTTAAAGCCACTCAGTGGGGCACTTGAAGTTTATTGTCATTCAGAAGGACATGGATTATTTCAGAGTTGGGATCGTACCTGCATACGGGCTACCTATGTATCATTTGTTTAGGAAAAGGAATCATAACCCACGTAGTTCGAGTAAGGGAATATGATGTTTATGATTGATGGCTCAAAGAAAGATGTCATAATTACTTTTACGCTCTAAGATCATGTGAGTCATGCTCGGTGTGAGAAACAAGAGGTATTGGTAAAATGAGACAATTGTGACATGAAAGATGCAATCATAAGAAATGATGTGGGGATTATGTATGTATGACTGCCCAAATAGATTAAGATTGGGATTTACATCAGGGAAGAAATCTAGGAACAAGGTCCATAAAGGTATATGTACTTTATGGAGATTTGGAGACTCAAATTTGGGGTTACTCATGAAAAGGAGGCCCAAATTAGGAGGGGACTTATGATTGGGTTTTACTCTTGAGAAGAAGACCCAGATCAAAAAGTAAATTAGGACTGGTTAAGAGAGATTAAGGCTGGGGCTTACTCATGAGAAGAAGGCCCAAGTTTGGGGACTTGAAAAATTAAGAGACTTGGGGATTACTCCGGAAAAGGATGCCCGGATTTGAGACTGGGGCATACTCCTGAAAAGGAAGCCCAGGTTAAGAGAATTATGGTTGGGGCTTACTCCTAAAGAGGATGCCCAGATTAGGGGAGTTGGGGCTTACTCTTAAGGAGGATGCCCAAAATTAATTTTAATTATGACTGGGACTTACTCCTGAAAAGGGGACCCAGGTTAATGAGGACTTGGGGCTTACTCTTAAGGAGGATGTCCAGATTTGATAATTATGACTGGGGCTTATTCCTGAAAAGGAGGCCCATGTTAATGAGGACTTAGGGATTACTCCTAAGGAGGATGCCCAGATTTGAGAATTATGACTGGGGATTATTCCTGAAAAGGAGGCCCAGGTTAATGAGGACTTGGGGCTTACTCCTAAGGAGGATGCCTAGATTTGAGAATTATGACCGGGGATTATTCCTGAAAAGGAGGCCTAGGTAAAGGGGTTCTCTCATCTTAAAGGATGAGGATGAATGAATGAAATCTCAATCTTTAGTGACATAAAGATGTGTAAATCACTAGTTTTTTTTTAGAAATGTTCCACGGAGTTCCTTTCAGATAAGGAAGTCAAATCAAGAAATCATGCCATAAATGTCTTTGAAGAGTGTCTTGAAGACTGAATCTTGAATAAGAGAGGTGGAATGGCATAAGAGGGGTTGAATGGGCAAGAAAGGCACCCAAAAAGGAATGGGCGTGCAAGTCCTGGTAGGCGTGCAGGTACTCCATGGGCGCGCAAGTCATGGTCGCACAGGTATACCTATGCGACACATGGGTACTTGCACGATTGTTAACTAGTAGGGTAACACTTGGGTGATCCTTGACCAAAGCATTTAGAATTATCCTGAGGTACTTCCAGAAGAGGGGCGCAAAAGTTTTGATGAAGAGGTAAGGTGGCACACAATAATGTCCATTTCCCTTAAGGGTAAAACACCTTAGGTGCGCAAGTGTTAGTAAATTATAACACTTAGACCTTACTCCTCTTGCATAGACCTTCCATTCTAGGTGAGGAATTACCTTAGAAGTGTTCAGAAGACCTAAAGAAGAGACTTGGGCATCCATAGCTCTGTATTTGAATTCTGGAAAAAATTCCTCCTCAAATCAGGGGCCCACCGGGGGTATTTATAGGCTGGAGAAGACCCCGGGAGTTTGTCACCTATGGATCACAAGTGACTTGCGCAACCAACTTCGGCGCGCAAGTGTACTTGCGCGACCATTGCGGCACGCAAGTAGACTTGCGCAACCGTTGTAGAAATTGCGCGACCCTTGCGCAATGTTCTTCTTATTCCATACTTTGTCAATTTTTTGATATTTTTCCAAAGGTTGAATCACTTTAAGCTAAGATATTACCCTTTTCCAATATTTAGATTCTGTGACGAAAGGAGCATCAACAAAAGTCCCCCCTCAGAGTTGGATCCAAAATAAATGAGGATTTGACTCTGAGGAAATCGAGAATCAAAATGAAATTGGGGCGCACAGGGTATGGCTCGCAAATGAGCTTCGGGTGCACAGGGTCTGGCGCGCATGGTTATGGCCGCGTCTATAAATAGGGGGCTTTATTCCACGAAAAGCACTTGACTCTCGGCGCGCAGCTTGGATCTCGGATTTTGGTCGTCTGCGCAAGTGATTCCACTATTATGCACTTTTTTTTCTTGCGTCGCGCTTCTGTTAAGGTATTTGGACTTGCGGAGTGATACGTACGCGGCCATTACTTGTACGACCAAAGGAGACTTGGATGCCAACTATGGGACTTGCGCACCTTAATGACTTAGCCAATTTCTTCAAATACTTCACAAATTTTTTGAAAAATTAACATACATTAAGAGTTAATTACTCAAATTTTGTGCAGATCAAATAGCTCCAAAGAGAATCATAACGGCTGATGAACTGGAAATCAAGCGACTTGATGATATGATGAGCATCATTGGCCATGATTACTATGATATTTGCGACAACGCTCTCCCAGATTGGGTGAAGTACTTGAATAAATATCATCTTAACTTCCCATAGAGAATCTATCTGCCTCTTTATGGTCATGCTCATCTGCAAGGAGTCAATGTTACAGATTCAAAGAACTATATGCTTGAGATGCAGATGCACTGCTACTCCTCTATTTTGGTTATGCTTTGCATTAAGAGCAACAGAAATGGTGTGAACTTTCAAATTTTTCTTCCATGTCATTTCCTTGGAGATATGAAAATGGAAAACCCATGGGCTGAAATGTTTTCCACTGCTGGTTAGTGGAGAGAAGAAAAACATGGCATTAGAACAATTTCTGAAAAGAGTAATCTCTCCAAATGGCTCTTTAATTCCAATGCTTCATTCCCAAATCCATGTATCCATCTTCCAAGTCTCTTGGATAGAAACAGAGTCACTATTTGATCTGCAGAAAATTTTCTCAAACCGCACTCAAGAACATTCTCTTATAATCGTTCCAAGAAGAGCTGGTATTACTGCATCTATTATTGTATCCAGTTGAATAAATGAATTCCAGGTGGTTGCTGATAAAGCTCGGGATTCTGTAAATCAAATGAAGAGTTATGTTGAAAGTCTTTTGTAATTCCTAAAAAAAGATAAGAGACTCTAGTCTGTGGATATCCTTCTAACTCTTCTGCATCAATGAAAAACACTTTCATCTTCAATCATTTGTGCACGCATTTTCCTGCTACCTGCTTTAAATTTTACCTAAGCCAATGGGCCTAGTAAGCATAGTTTTATTTTTACTAGGATTATTATAAATAACCCTACAAACTTTGAATATTTTAATTGCTCAATATTACCTAAATCATACAAAATATATGTTTAGTGAGCTGGAAGTTGACTTTTATTTAGAGTTCCTTTGTCTTTTTTGGGAAGTTTAAAGTCATGCACATAGGAAATAAAGAGGATAATGTTTAAGGTCGAAATAGCATTGACCGAATGAATTAGAATTGAATTAATTCCTTGACAATTCATCTGAAAACATATTACCATGCTCAAGTATGAGGGAAAATATGTAAACAATGACTTAAAAATATTTGAATCTGAGGAATGATATGAAAAAGAGATAAAAAGGAATTAGAAGAAGTAGTTCCCGGGAATGAAGTTACCATTATTTAACAAACCAGTTAGGAGGTTGAATTATGCAGGGCCACCTAGGGGCATTGGATGCATAGTCAAATAAATGACATCTTTTGGATGATAGGTCTGTTATGTAGACTACTTATGCAAGGCCACCTAAGGGAATGTGATGCATAGTCAGGAAAAAGAACTCTCAGATATTTACTTTCTTAGTGATAAAATCCAGTGAAAGTTTATGGAGATTCAAATTTTCCAAAGTATAGAGTTTGCTGTATGGAAAGAGGTACTTAAATATGGAGAAGATATTTCGAAACAAGATTATCGAAGAACTGGATGGATATCACTCCTACGAAGGTCTGACCCAAATGTAGGGAAGGAGAATATAAACCATATACTTGAATACTTTTAGATCACAAAAAATGATATGGGACAAATATGTTAAGGATGGCTATTTTTTCGGATCCCTACATATTTTCATTTAAGACAAATACGGAAAAAAGAGGACTTCTTCCCAAGAATGAAGTTACCAGTATCGGACAAACCTGTTAGGGGGTTGAATTATGTAGGGACACCTATGTTCATTGGATGCATAGTCAAATAATAGTATCTTTTGGCTGACAAATCTGTTATGGAGACTATTTATGCAAGGCCACCTAAGGGCACGTATTGCATAGTCAGGCAAAAGAACTCTCATAATTTTGACATTTTTGTGTCTAGAAGTCAAGAAAAGGGTGATGAAGATCTGAAAATATTTAAGGTTAGGATTATGACACATAAAGATTGGTATTTTCCAATGTATGCATAGATACACATATCAATGCTAACCATAATCATGTTGTGACTGGGTCCGGAATAGAAATGTTGGACTTCACTACGTATCCCATAAGGATGGGAATCAAGCCATACACAGTTCTTGAACTACAGTTTAACATCGTGTGGGAAAAAAGGATTGGAGATCCTAGTTTAGGTCCATAGAGCTTGGACCATTATAAGAAATACACAATGTGTGCTTTCATGGGGACTTTTCAGCCAAGGGACTGAAAGTGGAATTTGGGGTTAGGCCTGAAAGGTATGGGGATGGATTCGAGGGACACTCGAACGTTCCTATATATCCCATAAGGATGGGAATCAAGACCACTTAGTTCTAGAACTACCCTCTATACAAATTAGGTTCGTACATGTAAAGGGTGAAAGGGGACTTTAGTGCAATGATGGTTTAACCCAAGATAAAAGGTTCAGGTATTTCCATGTATCCACGTAGTCTTTGAAATGAAACATGATTGAAAATCAATGTAAATAATTATTCCCTCTCAGGTGAGGGTATCCAAGAATATTGTAGTTTATTTTCATACTGGACAAATGTGTTGTATAGTTTAACGTCGTATAGTAAGGATGAAAGTGAACCAATTAAAGGTATTGATTCTATGGGCGGTTTCACGAATCAACATTGTATGAGATGGAGGTGAACCGATGTGAAAAGATTGATTTTTGGGCTTGAACCTTGGGAGGTTTCCTACATAACCAACCTGGAAGGCAAGGATAAATGTCCGCGTAGTTCAATTAAAGAATGAATTAATGATCAAGTTGTTATTGGGGACAACGACCTAAAAAAATGATGTTGTTGGGACTTACACATGGTTAGTATCCTAGAAAGAGTGTTATGGTTGAATTTTTCTCTAAGATCATGTGATTCATAATCGGTGTGAGAAAAAAGAGGTAACAACCTCCTTAACGATGCGTAGTTTAATGTCATGTAGGACGTATCAAGGATTTTCTGTACAGTTTAGAATCATGTAGTTAGGAAGATGGGGACAATATATTTTAACGTCATGTTGGATGAAAGGGGGACTCTGCAGTTTAATTTCATGCAGTGAGGGCAAAAGAGTACACCATTTAACATTATGTTGGATGTATTAAAGACTTTTTAACAGTTTTAGGTCATGTTGGATGAAAAAGGGATGATACATTTTAGCATCATGTTGGACGAAAGTGACAATAGTTTAAGGTCGTATGCATGGATCGTGGATGGTTCAGTTTAACGTCATGCTGGATGTAAGGGACGTCTGTACAGTTTAGCATCATGTAATTAGGACGTCATAGTTTAACGTCATGTGAGACGAAAGGAATAAAAATAGTTTAAGGTCATATGTATGGACTGTTTCTGTATATTTTAACGTCATATAACAAGGACGATTAAGGGGACACCGTTTAATGTCATGTTGGACGTATGTGAAAATAGTTTAAGGTCGTATGCATGGACCGTTGATGAAGCAGTTTAACGTCTTGCTGGACGGTGGTGCAGTTTAAGGTCGTACCAGACCAATGATGATATATTTTGTGTTTATATGAAATATTTCTTCAAAAATATGGCATTGGTTGGAGTAGTGATGAGTTCTCCATCCATTGAGATTAATGAATAAGCTCTATTGGAGTAGACCCTATGTATTGAGTAAGGTCCTTCCCATTTTGGCTCATGCTTGGGAGGTTTCTTTCCTGGTATCATTGGAGTTCTGAGAACTAATACCAATTCTCCCTGAGTGAATGAACGAAGACAAACTTTTTTGTTGAAAGCTTGTGATATTCGATTCTGGTAGACCTCCAAGTGGTGCAAAGTGCACAATCGTTTCTCATCTAACCGTTCCAATTCATTAAATCACTTTTGATATTGTTTATATGTAGATAACTGATCACAAATAGCTACTCTGAGCGAGGGTAGTTGAAATTCAATGGGCAAGATAGCTTCCGTTCCATATACCAGCGAATATGGAGTTGACCGCGTTGCAGTGCGGGTGGTAGTCCGATAAGCCCATAAAGCATGAAAGAGTTTATCAGGCCATGATCTCTTATATTTATCCACCATCTTTTGCAGTATATTTGAAAGAGTCTTATTGAAGGCTTCTATCTGGCTTTTGGCCGCTGCATGATACCGAGATGAATGGTTGGATTTGATGTTGCAGTCTTGATACAACTTCTTCACCTCGTATGAACAGAAGTTGGTGCCATTTTCCGTCAATATGGTACGAGGGACACCAAATCTGGTAATGATGTTTGACTTGATGAAGCTAACAATGAATTTATAACTGACTTCCTTGAGAGGTACTTCCTCTTCCCATTTGGAAAATAAATCAGTAGGAGTAAGAATATAACTAAACTGCTTGGCCATAGCTGAAGGGTAAGGTCCCACCACATCAATTCTCCATGTGGAAAATGGCCACGAGTATTTAGCTGTATGAAGAAACTATAGAGGTTGATGAATGAAGTTGTAATGTACTTGTAATGAATGAAACTTCTTTGCGATATCAACACAATCTTGTATCATTGAAGGCCAAAAGTATCCAAGCCTTCGAATCTGATCAGAAAATCTATGTACAGACTGGTGGGCACCACAGACTCCTACATGAACTTCTTTCATGACAACCATTGTCTCTTCAACATCAATGCATCTGAAGAGAACTCCATCAAAACCACGTTTGTATAGAATTTTCTCTAAGTGATCTTGGATTTCATAAAGAGTAAAATTTACCACACGTCTCCGAATTTGTTCTTTCTCGGCTCTATCAGGTGTAAGTGTTCCATTTTGAAGGTATTCCCTGATAGGTGACATCTATCGTGTATTATGACCATAAGGTTCAGGAATGGGACTAATTTCATTAATTTCCTCTGTTATGATTTGAACATAAGGTGAAATTGCATAACGGTGGGAAATACTATTGGTTGTCTCATCCCGATCTGGATCTGCCAGAGCTGTGACTATATTAGCCAATGCATCTGCAAGGGCATTTTGTGATCATGGAACATAAGAAAATGTCAGTTCTGAAGGGAATTCCACCATTAAATCTCTGACGTAATCATTCAAAGGGATTATTTCTTCTTTTCTGATGTCATAATCCCCATTGACTTGTTTGATTACTAGGTCTGAATCACCTTTCACCTTTAAGTGATTCACTTGTGCTTGAAGCGCCAATTCCAAGCCTGCGATGAGAGCTTGGTATTCTGCTTCATTATTGTTACCACCTTCCCACAATAATAAGGAATAAGGTAACACTTCCTTTTCTAGAAATATGAGCACAATTCTTAAGCCAACTTTGTTGAATTTAGGATTTTCCAATTTCCCCCCTACTGGACTTCTGGAAGCACCATCAAAATACATTTCCCATGCCTGAGGACTTTCGTGAATAGAGAAGACTTCCTCATCAGGGAGTTCAATATCTGAAGATGTGTCTTCTACTGAAGGGTGTTTAGCCAGGAAATCGACTAGAGCTTGGCCCTTTATTGCCTTTTGAGACACATACTGAATGTCGAATTGCAACAAAATAATTTCCCACCTTGCCAGATGTCCGGTAAGCATTGGAAGACTAAGGATGAATTTGAGAAGGTTATTGAGAGATACCAATTGGACCTCGTGATGTTGCAGGTAGTGTCTCAACTTCTGAACTACAAATATTAATGCCAGGTAGCACTTCTAAATACTTGAATACCGGGTTTCTGCTTCAAGCATAGTCTGACTGAGGTAGTAGAGGCTATTTTCATTCCCAGCATCATTTTTCTGAGCAAGAAAGGCACCCAATGATCGCTCTAGAGCTGTCACGTAGAGGATAAGTGGTCTTCCTTCAATAGGTGGCATGATTATCGATGTAATAAAGAGGTATTTCTTGAGAACATCGAATTCTTCTTAACATTCTTCAGTCCACTGTTAAGTGACTCCCTTCTTCATCAACTTGTTGAAGGGTAAACTTTTGTCTGCCAAATTGGTGATGAAACGCCAAATATAGGGTAAGTGTCCTTGAAGTCCTCTAAATTCTTTCAAATTTCGAGGAGGTGACATACCAAGGATTGACATTGTTTTCTCAGGATCGACTTCAATTCCATGATGGCATACAAAAAATCCAAGAAATTTTCCCGAGGTTACCCTAAAAGCACATTTTAAGGGGTTCATCTTCAAATTATGTTGTCGATGCTTGCGGAATATGACTTCCAAATCAGCCAAGTGATTAGAATGTTGTTTGGATTTGACCACAAAACCATATACATAGCATTCAACAAACATCCCTAAAAAGGGTTTTAAGATACGATGCATGGCACGCAGATATGTTGCACCTGCATTCTTTAAGCCAAAGGGCATTACCCGGTAGCAAAACACACCCTGAGGGGATCTAAAGGCTGTCGATTCCTCGTCTTCTAGGGCCATTCAGATTTGATTATATTTGGAATATCCATCCATGAAGGAAAGTGCTTCATAGCCAGCTGTTGCATCAATTAAAAGTTCTGTAATCGGAACCAGGAAATCATCCTAGGGACAATGCCGATTAAGATCTCTGAAATCGATGAAAAATCTAATTTGTCCATTCTTCTTTTTCATAGGGACATTATTAGCCAACCAATTGGGATATTGAACTTCTCTGATGAAGTTAGCTTTGATAATCTTATCCACTTCAGCTTCAATTTTGGAAGCATAAGTTGGGTGTGTTCTTCTCGCAGCTTGCTTAAATCCTCGATGTTCATATGGTAAACCCAAATGATGAGTAGCAACATCAGGATCAAGCCTGGGCATTTCTTTATAGTTTCAAGAAAATATATCTCTATTTTTATTTAGAAAGGAAATATACATCTCTTACTCCTCAAGAGTCATGTTCACACTGATTAAAGTTGGGCGTTGATCTTCTTTTGTACCCAGATTTATTTCTCTGAGTTCATCCACGGAGGTAGAGATACCCTCTTCAAATGCTGGAGGAGCATCTCTGAGATCTTCCTCTTCTTCTTCAACATGCGTTACTTCTTCCATTTCTACTTTCATAGTAGATGATGAAGCAAAATTTATATTCTTAATAGAGATGTTAACATTTGAACATCTTGAAGAAGAGGCTTCCATTTCTGACCCAATTGATGATGAAGGGTCTTCCTTGGGTAATAAAGAGGAGATTATGGATTGAGAATCGACATCATTGTTCACCTATGATGTTACTATAACTTCTTC
This sequence comes from Viscum album, assembly GCA_963277665.1. NCBI lineage: Eukaryota > Viridiplantae > Streptophyta > Magnoliopsida > Santalales > Viscaceae > Viscum > Viscum album. The sequence goes on from OY728126.1 coordinate 195,473,032, forward strand.
TGGCATGATTGGTAAAGTATAGACTTGTTGGATTTCAGAAGATGAAACAATGACATCTCCATTTGAGCTTCCATCACTGCTTGGTGGGTTACCAATTTCTCCCATGTTGTCTGGTTCGATTTCCGTAATCGACATTATGGATTTTTCCATAAGATTATTTTGATTTGGGTCTATCTTGTCGATTTGACTTATAGGAAACACATAATATATAATCACATGTGTAAATGGATTTATTGGGATCTTCTCCAAACCATATGGAGCATTAACTTTGGTAATCTCCCTGGTTGTGGATTTATTCTTTCCCTTTATGTGATAGAATTCCGCCTCAATGTATTGAGACTCACATGTCTTGAATGGGGCCTTATCACCATACAATGTCCCAACTTGACCATAGAAACAATATTTGATACATTTATGGTATGATGAAGGGATAGCCGCATGTTAATGTAGCCAGAGTCTTCCAAGAAAGATGTTGAAGGCTGAATCTTGATCAACAACCATGAAATCTGAATTAGATACAAGATCTCCAAACTGAGTTCTGATTGTAACCTCACCCATTGGTTCTTGTTCATTTTTATCATATCCTTGTAACATCATGGTAGTAAGAGATAAATCAGATTCCGTGAGGCCTAATCGACAAAGTGTACGAATGAGCACGAGGTTGACTCCTGAACCATTGTCAATGAAAGCTCTTCGGACGTTTAGGCCATTAACCTTTCCAGATAAGTATAATGTTTTAATATGTCCATGCATGAAATCATCTTCATCTTTATCAGTAAAAGATATTTCTGCATGACATTCCGTAGGATTATTCTCTATGTGATAGACTTGAGCTGCAACAATTTCAGTTTCAAACTCTTGAGGACTTGACAAAGCCTCGATGAGTGCCTCCCGAAGATCTTTTGACTGATTCAAAGCATCCAGAATTGATAACTTGGCTGGTACTTGAGCTAAGTGTTTCAATAAATCCTACTTTTGATCTAGATTTCTGCGTTTCCCAATAGGAACATGTGGTTTAATAGGTGCCTTGGAAGTTGATGTTTTGGAAGTTGATGCATCTTGTATCGGGGTAGGAGTTGGTAATACTCCTGGTTTTGGAAGATTAGACTGATTAGGTCTATTTATTTGCTGAGAAGAAGAAAGTGGAACCTTCAACCGATCTTCCATTATAATTTTTCCAGGACTGAGTTTGCTATTGGTGGATGAACTTGCTTGTTTTTGTTGAGCTCGTTGAAGTGATCTACCACGAGTTTCTGCCGCATACACAGTGCTAGCTGGAGTAGAATTGGAATAGTGGCCTCTGAAAGATCCACAACTTCCCCTGTATCCTGAGCCTCTGGAACTTCCTCTGATTCCTCTGTTTGATACAGGGAATTCAGGCTCATCGAAATCAAAACTATGATTGGCATATGGATCTGTTAATTGAATCATATTAATAGAACCAAAGATTAACTCTTCATCCGATGAAGACTCTGCCTGATTAATCTACTTAGGCTGTTCCGTTTCGTGGGGTGGTGCCCGTGGATTTGAAGTAGATGGCATGAAATCTGCCAGAGTCAAAGACAACTTCGGCTTTAACACATACTCACCTTCTTCTGATTTTTTTTATTTCATTGAATCATACCGTTTCTTTGATGATTTTCCCTCTAATGAAGAGGGTTTTGCTGCAGTATTCATGGAAGAAATAACAATTTGTTTCTTCAATTGTGTTCTCAAAATAGCATGAGTTCGGTTGATCATCTTTATGACCATCCAGTCATCATATTTTTTGTGCATTTTTCTACTTAATCTCTTTCCATTCTCCTTCCTCCTCTGGAACTGTAGCAGTGACACATGCTACCTATGATGAAAAGCCTTTTGGTTTGACTTGTCCCGAGTAAACCATCTTTTGCAGGAGGTCTTTGAAGACAAAACCCTCATGGATTTGATGCCCCAACATCTGATGAAATGGGCAATAATTGGGATGGTTGACATCTCCTTCCTTGTTTGGCCTCTTGGGCATCGACAATTGAACCAAATTATTTTCCAGATCTGAAATGAAATAACCAGGAACTTGTTCATTTTAGAAAGAGTAAACTTTTCTTTTCAAATCCTCAAATTGTTTTCGTCTTTGATCTCTTTTATTATCTTGAAGAAATGGCCTCTGTTGTAGGCACTCAGGAGGTGGAGCCCTTAGAGAAGATAAAGGTTTTGAAGTAGAAGCAGGTACATGTGCTTGTTTAAGCATAACTGTAACAGTATATGCTTTAACCATTCTCCTTCCTGGAGCTGATTGAATTACACAAGATTTAGCCTTAGTCTGTATAATAGAATCTTCAATCTGTTGAGCGATTGAAGTAATGTCTCGAAACCCTCCTGTGTATTTCACAGGGATCAATGGAGTGTGTAATTCTTCACGAAGATTTGCCACACAGATTGGAAACAGTTCCTCTTGAGGGAGTGCTAAGCTTAGGGAATATGTTAATACCTTCCATCAAGCAATGAAATCTGAGACCCTTTCATTCTCCCTTTGCTTACAGTTTGTAAGATCGAAAACAGTTGTCTTTAGAAAATTTGAGCTGAATTGAAGAATAAATCATTGACGGAGATCTTCCCATCCGGTAATTGACTGGGATTGCATTCTTGTGTACCAGACAAAGGCTGGTCCTTGCATGGTTCGCACGAAGAATCTGAGTTTCACTGCTTCTTGCTACTCCAGAGTTCCGATCATTGGATCGCAACAAGACACGTAATGTGTCAAATGCTATTCAGGGTCGCCTGATCCATTTAAAATAGGGAACACAGGGTTCCCAAAACTTGATGGGGGAGAGACCGAATCTACCCATTCAGTGTAAGCTCTCTTTTCTGGTTGAACCTACACACGCTTTCCCTCCATAGTCTGTAACCGAGCTGTTGATGACTCAATGGTAGTTATTAACTTTTGAGAAACATCCGGTTGAGCTTGGACCTGGGCATGTGCAATGACTGGTGCTTGGACAGTTATGGTAGCTGGTACTGCAACTGATGGCAGCACTGCCAATTGTTGTTGCACTTGACCTGTAGGATTATACCTATGAGGGTGTACTGATAAAGGAGGATATTCTTGATCCATCTCAATAGATGCAACACAATCCCTTGGCTGACTGACTCCAGCATGCTTAGGAGGAAGACCACCTTGAGTAGTTCTGCGTTCAACCTCCTCAATTCCTTCATTTCTTCCTCTTGTTGCACAAATCTTTTCTCTAGTGAGAGTGATTGACCTTCTCCAGAGGAAGGATATGTAAACTGATTCTATCCCTTCCCCTTGTTTGATCCCTTTCGGAGAGGGGGAAGTGGGTTATATTAAGGAACACCCAGATTTTGGGTAAATCTTTGATTTCGTGTATGCACACCTTCTTCATTTGTGTCTGTGCGTACAACTTTATGAGTAGGAACCTCTTCATATGAGTCCCCTGAGTGAGCCTTATCTAGTGGATCAGAAACAACAGAACTGATGACATTGATTGATGCATAACACATCACATCCCTTCTATCATCATTTATATGATATTTTCTTCTTCCATGTCTTTGATGAGACATTGCATTTTGTTGATTCGATCCCTCAGGAACTTCTTGATGAACCATAATTTGGAGGGAATCTCCTGATAATTTGGCTCTTCATTCCTCCTATGGCTTCCTCCCCAATTGAGAGAAGACTGACTTTCATTGAGGAGGGGATTGATGATTTGAAAAAGTCCCCAGTCCAGTGGACTGGGGCTGTTCCTACCGTCTTTTCTCAACTCCTCGAATCCTATTTTTTGATTCCGAGGGTTGGTTTAAAAGAGTCCCCAGTCTGGAGAGCTGGGTTGGCTCTTGACATGATATGTTTGAGAATTTTTTAAAATCTCTCCTAATCTTGCGGACCTTAGTCCTGAAATTAGTTGGATGCATCAATCGACATCCACTTTTATCACCTGGTTCAAAAGACCGTTGGATGATTTCTGACACTTCGGTCACTTGATGATGTGCTTGATCCATACTAGAGGCCTATTCAATATTCATGTTTGCTTGATGCAGGAGTAATTCAACAAATTGTTCTCTGTATTATTGATTTTGAGAGGAACTAGTTGAATCCTGTTCTTGGGAAAGCTTTTGATTACAAACAAAGACAGGTATTCGTGGCCGGCCATGAGAAATAACATTGCATGAGACCATTTTTGGCGGGCTTTGCTGACTAGAGAGCACTGTGAAATGTATTTCTCCATGAACTCCCCATCCTCTGACATGAATACCAGATGGGGCATTGGAAATTAACTAGCACAACTTTGTTAGTGTGCCAAGTCATGAATGATGAAGGGCTCTCTGCTGCTTTTCAGCCTTCATATATCGAGAGACTGATAGAGATGCCAAGTCAATTTGGCATTGTAACCCTTCTATTATCTTAACATGATTTTCATATTAATCAAAAGATAATACTTTATTTTTCAACTGAAAAAGAGTTTTCCATATGTTGAGAAGAATATCATGAATTCCATCTTCCATCAACATCTCTGGAATGTCATAATGAGAGTCAGCCAAAGGGAAAAACATGATTGACACTTCATCTTTCGCCAGTTTTTTTCTCATGTTCAGAATTTCCTCTTTATCATTAAATGAAGATTCTTCTACCTGATTTTACCAGAGTACTCAACAGGATTGGTAGAGAATACCTGATCAAACTAGAAGATGCATGACTTAGGGGTGGTTCGGAGAATTACCTACACCCTGGGCTACCTTCCCATTGAGAAAGTATTTCACCTACTAGCGATGAAGCATCATACATGTCTGGTTTTGCATTTTCAAGTGCCTCACGATAATAGGGCTTTATCAGCACTACATTGTCCAATGGAGCATTTTCCAGGCAATGTGCATCACTACTGCGGAGAGGACTTTCGCAGTGAAATTCATCATCATTGGGAGGACCACCATGGTGGGTTACAGCAAAATATGAGATCTCTTGCTCCTTAGTCTTTTGACCACACAGAGGGTTCCTGTGGCTCTCATCTAAAGATGAAACTTTGAGATCGACCAAATTTTCATGATGCAAGCCTTCATGAGGTAGTGTCTGTTGAAGACCTTCGGAATTAATTTTTCCACTATTGGGAAATGAGCGAGTAGAATATTACATTTCAACAGATAACTATCGTAGAGCTTCAAGAACTCCAGCATTTAGCAAGGCCTTGTTACAAATTGGCTGTTGATCTCTTGACTATGCTGGGCGGGTCTTCTTTCTAGATGCCTTCTTACTCACCTTGGAAACCACCTGTTGACGAAAGTGGATACTCTGAGCAGGTGTATGTGCCCGATCAGAAGAAATGGACAGGTTAGGCTAATGATCTCTACTCAAATCAGGTGTATGTGCCTGACTTGGTTCTCTGTATAATATGGGGGAGTATTCCCCACAACCCTCTTGGACTGGAACAGAGGTGTGTGTCTGCTCCGGAGTAAACTGTTGATGTATCACTCCACTACTAGGGACAGATTTGTGTGTCCTTCCCTGAGATGTTGTTGAAGCTGTTATAATATCCTGGAAAGCAACCAGAATATGAGCAGGGATTTTCTTCTACTCTTTCACCATTTATTGAATATGCTTGGTGACTTTAGCTGCCGGAACGAGGATATACGTTCATTATGTGCCTGGAGTATGTGTATGTGCCTGCTCTTGTCCTCCTTTTCCTGTCAATGAATCATGACAGTACTCAAGTGTAGGGGCAGAGAGTTGAGTCTGCCTCCTGTTTGTTGTCGGAGCTTTTCGACTGACTTCTCCATGTGCTACCAAGCGATACTGTTGGTATACTTGATCAATACTAGAAGGTGTATGTGCCTGCTGATTGCACTTCGCCGAACGTGGTTGACGAGCTCCATCATATGTAGTCAGACAAGCCTGCTGACTAGCTGATGATGTATAAACCGGTGTATGTTCGTGCCTATAATACGCCGCCGGAATTGCCTGGCGGGATTGGCATGATGCTGCCAGATGAGTCTGCTGGACCGCAGAATTAAAATGGGCAAGTGTGTTTGCCTGCTCGTTGCTTGCCACCAAGTTAGGTTGGTGGACTTCTTTGGAGATTGTAGAGATGAGAACTTGCTCACTGTTAACTGGATTTTGCCTCTGGTGATTCGTCTTGCCTGCTCGGGTTCTAGGAACCTGAGCCGAACGCCTGGATTTGACACCCTCATCATGTTGAGGGTGCACTTCCGCACGAGTCTCGCGGTGATTGTTGATGGGATCCCTCGGGAAGGACTCCTATCTCTTTGAATTAAGGCCCTGATGGAACTACTCATTCACCTCCCCAGAATATGGTAGTGAATGGTGATTGCATTCCGGGTATAATGACCCAAAATGGTTGGAGATGGTGGTTAGCACCACCTGCTTCTTAATCACTGGTCGTCGTTGTCCGGATGACCGGTGTGAATTGTTCACTTGGAGGGCTTGTCGGGCAGCCTCCAGAGTGGGAATGGTACCATGTTGATGGTACTCCTTAACCAGTGCATTTGATACCCAGCGTTGAAGACACTGAGTAGGTGATATCATCCTTAGAGCGGACGATGATCCATCAGGAGTAGCAGTAGTGGAATTTGTAGTAGAAGTTTTCATAGCAGACGTATTCACAGATGTGAACTTAAGAGAAGCCATTCTGGAAATACAAAAGATCTTGGAAATAAGTGCATGTTTGATATAATAGACGTAATCAAGATAAATTCAGAAACTACATCTTTTGGATGAGCACATATGTCAATGATTGTTTTTTTGGCCCTCTCATTAAGTTTTAAATAGTGGCCTAACAAATAAGCAAAACATCATTTTGGTTTGGTTAAGGATTCACGTCGGTTTCACCATTTATTGGTTCACTCTCTGGAATTGGGGATGATATCATTGATTTAATATTCAAACATTCCATGCGGTTTCTAATGGGTTTGTTCATAGAACCAGAAACATCCAATTATTCCATATCCATTTGAACCTACTTTCCAAAGGTAGGCGCTCATTAGTTGTAGACTGATGAGGCTTAGGAATTTGCATCGGTCGAGAGGATGGGAGGTCGGACTCATCACACCTTTTTGAGGGGAATTATTGTCTACCCCGAGACTCTCTTTATAGATTTAAGTTATGTTCGTGAATCCTTATTACATTACCAAGTATAAAATGGGCTTTCTTTTAGATTTTACAATCAATGATTATTATATAGGAAATTTAGAGAATTTTCTATATGTATTTGAGGTTCTTCATTGATATAGAATCATCTATATTCGTTTAGAGATTCTTATTAAATGGTATCCTTTAATACATAAAAGTCTCTTGGTCATTATGATGACCATACTGGTTTTAAAGCCACTCAGTGGGGCACTTGAAGTTTATTGTCATTCAGAAGGAAATGGATTATTTTAGAGTTAGGATCGTACCCACAAATGGGCTACCTACGTATCCTTTGTTTAGGAAATGAAATCAGAACCCACATAGTTCGAGTAAGGGAATATTATTTTTATGATTTATGGCTCAAACAAAGAAGTCATAATTACTTTTACGCTCTAAGCTCACGTGAGTCATGCTCGGTGTGAGAAACAAGAGGTATTGGTAAAAGCAGACAATTGTTCAATGAAAGATGCAATCATAAGAAATGATGTGGGGCTTATGTAAGTATTCATGCCCAAATAGATTAAGATTAGTATTTATTTTAAGGAAGAAATCCAGGAAAAGGGTCCATAAAGGTATATGTACTTTATGGAGATTTGGATACTCTAATTTGGGGGCTTACTCCTAAAAAGGAGGCCCAAATTAGGAGGGGACTTTTGAATGGGTTTTACTCCTGAGAAGGAGACTTAGATCAAAAAGTAAATTAGGACTGGTTAAGAGAGATTAAGGCTGGGGCTTACTACTGAGAAGAAGGCCCAGGTTAAGGGACTTGGAAAATTAAGGGACTTGGGGCTTACTCCTAAAAAGGATGCCCATATTTGAGACTGGGGATTACTCTTGAAAAGGAAGCACAAGTTAAGAGAATTATGGTTGGGGCTTACTCCTAAGGAGGATGCCCAGATTAGGGGACTTGGGGCTTACTCCTAAGGAGGATGCCCAAAATTAATGAGAATTATGACTATGACTTACTCCTGAAAAGGGGGCCCGGGTTACTGAGGAATTGGGGCTTACTCCTAAGGAGGATGCCCAGATTTGAGAATTATGACTGGGGATTATTTTGGAAAAGGATGCCCAGGTTAATGAGGACCTAGGGCTTACTCCTAAGGAGGATGCCTAGATTTGAGAATTATGACTGGGGCTGATTCCTGAAAAGGAGGCCCAGGTTAATGAGGACTTGGGGCTTACTCCTAAGGAGGATGCCCAGATTTGAGAATTATGACTGGGGCTTATTTCTGAAAAGGAGGCCCAGGTTAAGGGGTTCTCTCATCATAAAGGATGATGTTGAATGAATTAAATATCAATCTTTAGTGACATAACGATGTGGAAATCACTAGGTTTTTTAGAAATGTTCCACGGAGTTCCTTTCAGATAAGGAAGTAAAATCAAGAAATCATGCCATAAATGGCTTTGAAGAGTGTCTTGAAGACTGAATCTTGAATAAGAGAGGTGGAATGGAATAAGAGGGGTTGAATGGGAAATAAAGGCACCCAAAAAGGAATGGGCGCGCAAGTCCTGGCAGGCACGTAGGTACTGCGTGGGCACACAAGTCCAGGTCGCTCAGGTATACCTGTGCGACACATGGGTACTTGCACGATTGTTAACTAGTAGGGTAAAACTTGGTCGATCCTTGACCAAAGCCTTTTGAATTATCCTGAGGTACTTCCAGAAGAGGGGCACGCATGTTTTGAGGAATAATTAAGGTGGCGCTCTAGTATGTCCATTTCCCTTAAGGGTAAAACACCTTAGGCGTGCAAGTGTTAGTGAATTCTAACACTTAGACCTTACTCATCTTGTCTAGAACATCCATTCTAGGTAAAAAATTACCATAGAAGTGTTTGGAAGACATGAAGAAGAGACTTGGGCGTTCAGAGCTCTATATCTGAATTCTGGAAAAATTCCTCTTCAAATGGGGGGCCCACCAGGGGTATTTAAAGGCTGGAGAAGACCCCGGACGGTTATCACCTAGGGCGTGCAAGTGACTTGTGCGACCAACTTCGGCACACAAGTGTACTTGCATAACCATTGCGGTGTGCAAGTAGACTTGTGCGACCATTGTAGAACATGCGCGACCCTTGCACAATGTTCTTATTATTCCTTCCTTTGTCAATTTTTTGATATTTTTCCAAAGGTTGAATCACTTTGAGCTAAGATATTCCCCTTTTCCAATCTTTAGATTCTGTGACGAAAGGAGCATCAACAATATTTATAACGAATGATTTAAGGATATCTTCCTTTGCAGATTATAGACATGACATTCCTTATTCTTTATAACTGTAATTTATTAGAAAAGATGATCCATAAAATTAAATTTTTATTCATTATACATGTATTCCCTTATAATTTATTATGATCATTGGGACATTATTACCCTATCAATTATTGGTATTAATAGGCTTCAAATCCTATATCATTAATTAAGATCTGTAGGCACGGTGTCCCTTATCATTTATTGAGATCATTGTACATTGTGTCCCTTACCATGTATTGAGATCTTTGGTTTTGACATGCATTATAATTGGTTGAGATAATTGGGAATGGAATTACTTATCATTTGTTTATGTCATTGGTAATGGATCCCCTTATCATTTATTGAGATATTTGGGCATGATGACCCCTATTTACAGTATGTGACTTGTATGATAACCTTATGTGTATGTATAGTATTAAATATTGGGACCTTTCTAGGGAATATATACCTATATATACATATATATTCATATATATATATATATATGATGGAATGTTTAGAGACATACCATCTTAGGCAGAAGTATGTAGGGTTATCCAAGTGTCTTTTAAGGAACCTAATTTTGACTTGTTTACATTTAATAATTGATGATTTATTTATTATACCTACACACAACCTGAGTTTATACTCATGGACCAAATATGAATTAGAAAACATTTTTGGTGGGTACTAATTTTTTCTCACACACTGTTTGGGCCACTATTTTGTACCCGGGAACACTTGTTGGTTATTGATCAGGTTGAAGGGAAGCTCTCTATTATAAATCTGTGATTTCTTAGATGGGTGAAAAGGTCGAATCCATGATCTTCGGATTCTCATGGATCTAGATATTGGTAATTGTTTTACTTTTCTTTAACATGTACAATATTGTATGTCTGATCCAAATTTTGTACAAAATCTTTTCATCACCAATTTATCTAATACTGAATATGGGTTAGGTATTTTTATTATTATTGGGATGAGTTTATAATATTTCTTAATTGTTTATCTTCAGATGACATTCATTGTTTATTATTTCCCCATATTTATTATGGATTTTTAGTTTATCATCTCCAAACTATACAACCTATAGAACCTCTTTGCTAGGTGAATGCCTCTGGCATATGGTGAGATGTACATGAGACCATGTGACCCACCGAATTAGAGAACTATTTTAGTGGATCATGGGTCAAGGCATTACAATTTGAGCCGAACTCCATAAGTAATAAATTTATTATATTTTGACATTCTTAATATTTACAAGGGTGCACTTCATACCACATAAAATGGGTAACTCGTATCATTATATATACTAATAAATGGATCCATTTATCAAGATAAAAATCTACCCAAATATCTTCCAATCCCTAATCCCAACATCCTAGAGATCAAGGTCTCACCGATATACATATCTTTCAAGGATTAACGTTTAAACAAAATAATGGTATCCAATGGCAATTTATATGTTTTAAAAGAATTCATTCATTTTTATTTCATATTATAACTCCTTCATATAATTTTTAACTATAATAATATAATTGAATCATTATATTTAGATTAACTTAAATTTATTATGAAGATGAAAAACATATTTTCTATGCCTTTTCCATTATATGGTAAATGAAAACTTTTATCATGTATACGTGCAGAATACCATGTCCATTAATCAATGTGTTTCATTTTTATTAATCACCTCACATGGATGGTTATAAATATATATTTACTATATATGAATTATTATTAAAATATTTTTTATATTATATTATTATTAAATTTTATCTACGTTCTTACCCTCCCATACATTGTAAAATGATAATGTCACTCATATATACTTGTGGACTTCCTCCTCCATGAAGTGATGTGATTTATTTTTCATTAATCAGGGATAATAATAGGTATGGATTTAATGAAGATGTATTATATCTATTATATGATTAAAAACTGGTAAAGGTGATCCTTTTTATACCTTCTATATTTTTTACCCCTTATAAAATCTAAAATCTCATACATGTGTATAAACGGACTATCATCTTCATGAAATGATGTATTTCATTTTTTATTAACACATTACAAAGATTTTTATAAAAGTATATTGGTTATTTAAATATGAAAATTATAATATGTTCTCTATTATTCATATGATTTAATCATGACCCTATATACCCTGGTTAATGTACCAAAATTATTTTAAATGTTAAATACCATTTGACCTCAACATATCTGTCTTGAACACATCCAATTTAATAACCAAATAAAATGTATTAATAATTATAATAAATATAATAATGATAATGGAATTTACTTGATAAAGGTTCTGAATCAAGTAAAATTAATAATATAATTTTATTAATCATGAGTTTAAGAGTGTATGAAACGAGTCGGGACTCAAAGAAATGTATTTTCCATAAAACCTTTTTAAATATATCCTTTCAAACATAGTTTAATCCATATCGATATTCTTAAAAATTGTCCAAGAATGTTCTTATATATAATTCAAATATTATTAAATTTTAGTTTCAACTGTGTTCTAATTTCAGTAAAAAATTTAAACATAAGAATTTTTTAATTTTTAATTTTGACACTTTTTTCTTTTTTTTACTAAAGCATAAAAAAATATTTCTTTATAATTTACTACATAAATGGATTTACCCACTGTCAAAAAAATTTTATTTACAAATATTCATTTATAATATTTAATGGGTTTTCGATGATAACCCAACAGCCAATTTTTTATGGGAATTTTCAGTTTTAAAATGTAAAGGATAATTCTTATAATTTCATAAGATATCTGAATGTGTTATTTAATGTGGGATAAAATTACAATTTTATATATTTTAAGAAGTAAATTCAATATTTTATGAGTTTTATTCATGTTATGGTTCTTTGAAATTATCAATGATGGTGGGTGATCCTGAGATATATGTCTCCAATGTGCTTGGTAATGATATGTTATCTAATAGGAGACATAATTGAATTAACAGTGAAGGATATTTATTTTTAAGGCTGACTATAATAATGATATAAAGATGATTCTATAAGGTTTATCAATGTTTTTACATAATTTTAATGGTTTTTATGGATATATTTCTATTTAATTAGGTAGGAAAATTATATAATGATTTGAAATAAGTTTAAGGATATTATAATGGTGAAATTTTTTATTTAATAGAAAAGGATTTATGCCTTTCAATAAACCAAAACGAATAATGTTTTTTCCATTATAGCTACGATAAGATGATTTATGAATAAATATAAGAAATAGACATGTGTTAATGTGTGAGTTAATAATTATTTGAGCTTGAAGTTTATTTTTTAAAAGGAAAAACTCTCTGATCAATTTTTAGGTTTTTTAAGATGGGATTCTTGACTCTCCTCAATTTTTATATCACATAATGAGAATTTTTTCCTTATACTATGTTTTAAAATATTTTTCATAAAAATGAAAAAATTATTGGAACTATATAAAGATCAATGTTGAGACATCATAAGTGATGGAAAAGTGTCATTAATGAGAAATGAGTGTAAACATTAGCACCTATTATTTTTTGGAAATAATGTTTACTGTATAGAAATGTATTCTTTTTTTGTAATGGTTTTTTTAATTATCATATGAACTAGATCTATAATATCATAGAAATATAATAATGTTAAACCCTTGTTTTAAATCATATAATTACAGTTTATTATGTTATAGGTTTTCATAGTTGACATGAATCCCATATGTAATGTTTTTTTTCACTGGATCTGAGTGCTTGGGTTTGGTGTATTATAGTTCATATAAACGAGTAGGTTTAGATAAATTTATATATTAGGACGATGTAAAAGTAAAAAATTAAGTGATTCTACATTATGGTAGTATTATCATGGTATAAATTTTATCATTTTAATGTTTTTCATCTAATCCATGTCTTTTAAGAATGGTTTTATGTGTTTGTTTAGGTAGGAAGGCATTAAGAGGATAATATACTTCCCAAACAGTAATAGTTTATGTCACAACAGATAATATTTTTTCTCTGTTAACTTCATTGATAAAATACATTATTAGTGGTGCTCAAGAAAGGAAGAAACCATATTCCTCATAGAGTAACATATATATTTGGATCATTTTCCAAAAATATTTGTTCATGGAACTTGAAATACCCAATGGTTATTATATTAGTGAAAAGAGATGTAATTGAAGACCTACATTACCAAGGTATAAGGGAATCATGGTTTTTATCATTAACAAATTGAAATAAATTTTTTAGAAGATGTGAAATACCCCCAGTGCCCCTATATTTTTATTTGGGTACTATTTTCTCTCACATTGAGTGGCATTGAGTTACGAATCAAGGAATTATGAAAATTCATGTTTTTGTGGATTTTTGGGATGATCATTTTTAGCATGTTTGTTTATTAGTAAAAATGTGGTGCATGTTTGGGTACCCAGTTGGAATGGTGTGTGGAACATGACTTGTTCATAGATTATTGAACAATTTTAAAAGTGTTTGGTTGGGCTTATCATTCATAAAGAACCATTTTTCATGGATTCTCTATGGTTTTTTCAAAACTTGTGGATCTCCCTAGAGACCGTACAAGGTCTTGGTTGTGTTAAGAGTGAGAAGCACTATTTTTCAAAACAATGAGGCTGCATAGGTGTAACTGTGCAAGTGACCCATGTTTTTATAATGCGGAGATAATTTTTAGCACATAGTTTGGTTAACCATGCACTGTATCCGATTTAGAAAATTGCTAAGTTTCATTTTTTTTCTTTTTGTTATTCTATAAATTTTTATTTCCCCCTCCAACATGGTTGTACTCAAACAAACCCTCCACTATACCAAAATTATCATGCCACCACCTCTCTTTATCTCCCATATCCACCACATTTTCTCCCAATTTCTTGGGGATTCTTTTTTAGTTCCTTGAGGTAAAGCTTTCCAATCCTTCTTCCCATAATTCTGGGTATTTTTCTCTTCTCTCATCTCCCCTCATTGCTTGATCAATCCATAGGTTATGTGTTGAACCTATTTTTCTTATTTTATTTCCTTTGAGGGCATGCAACATTTTTCTCAGGATGGATTCATTCATGTTTTATCATCATCCACTGATGGTGAAGCGTTTCAGTACATTTCTGTTCCCCTGCAACCTTACAAGGTTGGATTTCCTTTCCCTATTGTTTGGCCAAATTTTAATTGGGTTCTTTATGTGTTTTTTGTTACTCTATTGGTTTTTTGGGTGATTTGGGGATCTTTGAAGACTTGAACCCATATACATAGGTATGTATATATATATATATGTGTATATATACCCTATTTGTATATATTACCTTATAGAGAGGGGAAAATGTACATTGGATTAAACGGTGTGTGTGTGTAAATATAGGTTTATATGCATGTGAGTGAGAGTGGTAATCATCAAAGACATCGAGTTTTGTGGTGATTCAGTTTGTTTATCACCAATTTAAGGTAGGTGTTAGTATCAAATTGGTTTCATTTTGGAATTATGAATATTCTTGAAAATTTTAAAATCCATTTTTCTGAACATTTGAATATATGAGATACCCCTTAGTATTTTAAAACCATTTTTCTATGTTTCAATCTTTGAATAGTTGGTATATCATGTGAAATACTTATTTATTGTTTTGATTTATAATGTTTATTTATTTACTCTTTTATTAAATTCTTTTAGGGAATTTTGAAATAGTCTAGTTTTGGGGTAAAGGGATTTAATATGGTTTTAGATTTTACTGTGTAAAATAAATGATTTTAAAGGAATTTGATTCTAAAACGTGGAATTGAACTCAAAGTAATTTGGAAAAGGGGTTCTTTATTAGATTTTAAATGATGATTTGACATGTGTGTGTGATCCATCCCTTGTGATAAATCCATGGTAGATTCATTAAAATGGTTTGATATAAATTGGTGGTTATTTGGAATTGTATTGATTTTCAAATAGTAAAACCATTGTCAGAAGGTGTATTTGAAATTATTTAATAATATGAGTGGTTTTATTTAACGTATTAAATTATTTTTGGTGTTTTATGAAAGGTTAGGGCATATTATAATCTAGAGAAATCTTTTGGTTTTAAAGGATTAGTTGAAACATTTATTTTTAATTGGTTTTTGTGAGAGACACCCATTGGTTTTCCCTTTCTTGTACACCCCTTGTATTGGTGGTGATCAATATGTGATTCTTTTTATCCCCTTATATTTTAATTTTATTGTTTATAAAGTGATTTCATGTTATGTATTTGGGGATATTAATAATTTGGTGGTTGGGGTGTGGTTAATTATGGTTGTTCCTTTTGTGTTATACCTAGATTGTTTTTGCTATACCTCATTTACATTCTATTGGTCATGGGAGCCAAAAATACTGCATAGGAGACTAAATATTTGATTCATTGGGGAACCTCACACTTCTAGTGAACCCTCTAGAATAATATATTTTTAGATGGGGTGAACCTTCTGAAAAGTCAGGTGAAAGCTACTCGGATGGGTTGTTTTTTGGATGTGACATACAACGATATATTGGTCTATTTGAGATTGTATAGGGAATACACATATTAGGGATCGTAGGGTAGATATCATGAAAAATTTGAATGATTGGTTAGTGATTAAAGGGATTTAGATCTATTTCCTTTCGTATTATTTCCCCTTATTTAATTGTTGTGGAATTGTTCATATATATTTTTCATTATTATGTCCATGTGATACATGGTACAGGATTAGTTATTATTAAACAATGTGAGTGTGTTAGGTCATTTTTTTTGGAAAAGTGTGTTGTCAATGATTTGGAAAACCTAATATTAATTTAAAGTCACTTGTGTGGGTTCATTAAATTGTATTTTCAAATAGGGGTTTTTTATATCAGTTGTGGATTTTTCTCGAGGAATGTTTTTAAAGTGGGTTGATTCATTTGAAAAAAACTTATGAGTTTTTCTTACGAACTTAAATGAATTTTTTTGGGCATTGAAAATATATTAGGCTAGTGGATTTGTTTTCAGAATGTGTGTGTTTGGTTTTGGAAAAACAAGTGGATTTTTTTGAAGGTGAATTATGAAGTTTTCTTATTTCTATATATGATATTTATTTAAAGACTACTTTCTAGATTTATTTTCAAACTAGTAATATTGAATTACCTTATGTAAAAAATTTTATAGTTTTAGTAGGTTGTGGTGAATTACTAGGTTTCTTATCTCATGCCTATGTCATTTTAGTTGTTGGATTCTCTCTTGGATCATGTTTGTTCATAATTGTCTCGGGGTGAGTTGGGTGGTGGCGACTTGTGAGGTCACATGGAGGGTAGTTTGGATTTTATTTCTATTATATATATTCTTATATAGTTATATTTACTTATTTTATGTCTGTTTATTTTATTTTAGCTTATTTATTTATTTATTCCGTTATTCCTTTCTCTATTTTAGGATAAATATTTCCCAAAGTGATTACAACGATGCATAAGAACTAGTTTCTAGAACTTGGGGATCATTAACCACTACTAAGAAAAATACCTATAGACATTATTTATAACCCTGGAAATACACCCTAAAATCATGGATATTGGATATTGAAATGGATTGGACATTCATGGATCGTATTTTCATGAGATTATGGACACAAATTGTGATCACTTCAGTACAACTATTTTAATTGTTCAAACTATAGATATATACCTATTTCCATAACATCCACCATGGAAAATACACATGTATCCATGGTTGGAAATTTTATCAATTACAAAAATCAAGGAACACTACTTCCATAGTTTGAAACCATTGAAATAGGGAAGTGTCTATAGTTTAAAACAATTGAAACACCCCTGTACCCATGGTTCAAAACCATGGATATTTTTTCTCCCAACCCCAGTGTAAAGTCACTACTAAAAACTATGTCTATATCCCCTTGAATCCATAAAAGACCCTCCCTAATGCAATTAAATTACTACCCTGCCAACACCCAATCAAACAGGTCTCAAAATCTACCATACTTTAATTAAATCAATACCATAACAACATCCAATAAAACATGAATATATCAAAATAATTCAAACAAAAATATATCACCAACTATACTTAAACAACAATATAAACGTAATTCAAACACTGTCAAAAATGAAATAATAATATATCACTTGGTGCACTTAGAAAAGAATATAAATTGAATTCAAACACTACTAGAACATAAACAAGGATATATAACAAGAATAAAATATAAACCGAATCCAAACTCATAAATCCCTACCAAGAATATGATGCATAAATAGAATTCAAACACTTAATTCACTACTAGTAAAACCATGTATAAACCAACTAGCTACACTTAAATCCCTCCCTAGCAGGAACAGTCAATGGTTTTATTGGTAACACCACAAAATGATTACCTAAAAAAAGAACATGTATTGAAAATATATTCAAAAAATGGAAAATTCCATATCCTCTAAACCACCACTAGAAAACTCATTATATTATACCATTTTCTGGGAAATCAGTATTTTAATTTTATTTCATTTATTCATGAAATATTTCTATGTAATCATTCCATAATAATATAAATTACCTAATAAAAGTATAATCTTATAATCAATGTTATTTTGATGAATTTTTTGAAATAGAGTAATATCATTGGATCACTATTTAGGAACTTTTATATCTTATACATCATTTTTTCCTTTCATTATTCCAAGAAAATTATTTTTTTAGTTATAAAATGTTCTTACTGACTTCTCCATAGATCTGGAATTTACATGGGGTCATTCTAAACCCTTAACTGATAAAATTTAACACCTAAATCCAAAGGGACAATTTATTCTATAAATCTTGCATTTATTATTTTATAATACTAAGTGGATAAAATAATATTTATTTGTCTTGTTGGTAGTAATGTTTTTGTGTTTTCCTTTATAGTATATTTTCTTGTGATTGTGAGGTTTCTTAGTAGTTATTGATTGAGTATGTTTATGCATTTTAGATAACAAATTAAATGTGTAATGTTTTGAAATGAAACATTTATTCATTAGTGAGTTCTTTATTGTTCTCGGAGTTATCCCCTAGTTTTTTAATGTGGTATCCCCAGAGTAGATTTTTTTTGTATAATTTAGTGATTTCTTTCATAATTTTTCTCTAAAGGTGTTTCCCTTAGTGGATGCATCATTTTTTTGTGCAATAATGAACTATGGTGGAGGTTTATATTATGATGGATCCATAGGCAGTGTTTAATGATGGAACCAATTCATCTAAAAATGAAATGTTTATTGAAGACAAAGGATAACAATGGTGGTAAGTGAGTACTTTTTTTTGAAGGTATATCTCATTGGGATTTGATGGTTGTTTCACTTGATGCATGTTAATATATCCTGTTAATTTCATGGGTTAAGGCAGGGGTGGTTCTCATATCTGATATACTATGAACTACTACCCAATTTGTTTCCCATTTAAATTTTTTCTTTTTTATACTATCATGTTTATTGGTATTTTGCTAAATTTCTTGTCCTGGCTATTTTTTTGGTTTTTGTATTTGGGTTTTCACTTCCAGAAAGGTCTCTTTAAATAAATACCTGGCTAGTCGAAATAAAACAGGATTAAAACATTGTAGCTTAAAATAGAATGAAAAATAAGAATAAAATATTATCATAACTCAAACTGAATAAAATATATATCAATACAATTCATACTATCTACAGGGTAAACAAAATAAAATTTCAATATCAATATCATAAGAATAAAACAAAACTAAATGATAAAATTCAATGTATAAACCATGAATAAAATTCAAATATGAAATCTACCTCAATATCAATATCACCAAAAAAACCATAACCCACATCATCTCTGACAAATTATTACCCTTATTATACTAGTAAAATCAACATCATCATGTTCATTGAAATTCTCAATGGACTATGCACCTAAATCAGTTATAAGAGCATAATAATCATCATAAATCGAACACAAATAAATGATAACAAATTTAATTAATTAAATCATACAAAAGTTACAAAAATAAAGAGTATACATATATTTAATATATCAAATTTTTATTTACATAAATTGTTATTGATGCACATATTTTATGTAAATCATTTTTAATATAAATTCTCATTCCCCTTTACATTTTAATGGGAAGTGGTATTGGGGAATATTTCATAGGAATTGTTTTTGAGATATGAAATATTAAAACATTTATAAATATTTAACACCATGTGTATTTTATTAATAGATAAATGATTTATTGAACTGTTTAACAATGTTTAAAATGAAAGGGAAATTTCATAAATGATTTAATGAATTAGTTTGTCTGGATTACATCTTAATTAATTATTTTATTGTGTAAATTTAATGTATATCCTTTCGTTCATATTCATTACTAAATTTTATTTCAAACTGAAATTTTTTATTATATATTATATATTCTATGACTCTATTGTATACATATTTTTGATAAGTGAATATGGTGATGAGAGACAATAAAAAAAATAGTTAATTGATAAATAATAACGACCTTGATGAGAATAATTTGGGTAATGATTTGGGAAATTTATTTTGTAATGTTATTTTTATGGATAGTATCTCATTGATTAAATGTTTTAAAAAATTATATAATTGTAAAATACTGAGTGAGGATCCATAATTGAAAACTATGAATGGGTAAGAAAGAGGTGGGAAAAGACAATTTAAATAAATATTATTTAAAATTGGTTGGAAGTAGTTCCATTTGATGTTCAATTCGCAAGAAAATAATTTATTCATTACATATAAAGACTTTTATCATAATATTTCACTCCCTATAGAAAAAAATCACAACATACCTCACTTATACTATTTGATAAGTAGATTAAAAACACTAAACTACTATAATGGAATTATAATTTCTATTGAGATATTACTGATGTGTTTAGCTACTACTGAATATAAAGGTAAAATCAAGAGTAACTTTATGTCTAAAAAATGACATCAAAATATAAAATCAAGGTTGTTTTAACACTCAAATAGTAATAAATACTGAAACACAACTCAATAGTTCAACGTATATCATCACATATTATTTAACTAGCATATAAAAAAATCAAAATGGGTATTGTTAAATTTAGAATTGTTTAAAAAAATAAAAATTAGTTTTCTTACCTTGAGGTAAAAAATAATACATAACATTTCAATATTTCATAATGTGAAGAATATCATTGGCCCCAGGTTATCACTCAGTAGCTCTAATGACTATCACTTCATTATCATTGTTGATAAAGTTAAAAGAATTTTAATAAATATAAACCACTACTGAATAATTCGAGTTTAAAGAAGTAATTTTTTTATTATGAGAATGATACTCAGATTCCATGGACACAACTTTAGCTTGGGGATGATTCTGGAACATCGATATTATTTTTTTCCAAATTTTTTATAAAAAATTACCATGTAAGAAGAAATAATTAAATAATATAACATATAAACTTATATTATCCTGAACCAATTTAAAATATAATCACTAAAAAATCAATAAAATTTAAAAATGTAAACTAAAAGGCATCTCTTTGAATTAGTTTTTAATTTATAAGTAAATGATAGATGAAATAAATCCTTACATACATTTTGGATGAATATTCACTCTTGCAAGTGGATCCTCGTTCTAACGCTTGTGAATAGAAGAAATTCATCCTCAATCATACACTAAAATTAAGAAATGGATTCATATAAAATAAAATTGTAAAATTTAAAATTAATTAATACTAAATCATTATAAAACTATTTAACTATAGTTTCTCACAAAAATATTAACATATATTGCAATATAATTTCTATTTTGTGAATCATTGATGTACTATTTGGAGGAAAGTGGCTCAAATTGGGGTTTCAACTAGATCTGTTATTTATAATGTTTTGAATAAATAAGTGGTTAATATATAGTGGAGTTATTATCAATACAAAATGGGGATATTTCTCAAAAAATCCCCTTATGAGTGTTCACATTTTCTTAACATGATTGGTGAAGCAATGTCTAAAATAGCTCACAATAGTTGGATAAAGTCATATAATTTCATGTTGGTAGTGTCCTACCGAAATTCTAGTGTATAAATGATGATTTAATGTTTATATAGGTTTATGAGTTTTTTCAATGTCTGAATCAAAAGGTAAACCCTAGATTTAATAATATTGATCAGAGTATCAATATTTGTTTTCCATTTACTCCATAAGGTTGATTTCAGAATTGTATAATTGGTGTTTTCCTCGACTTTTTATGGTTTATTAGGGAATTTTATTTGGATATTTCAATGATTTCTTGAAGGTAACTAGGGTAATTCATAAGGTTCATTTCCATTGTGAAATATTTAATTTTAAAAAAAATTCAAGGGAATATTTTTAAGGTTTATTATATTAATATTTCTCAGCAGAGGATCAAAAAAATCAGTCTGAACGTGTTTTATTAATCATAAAATATGATTAATATCTCACAAAATTATGTGAGGAGAATATCATGTTGAATATGAATTAGGAATATGATATAGTTTTATAGTTAATTTATAATGTAAATTTTGTGGTTTTTAAAATAAAATCATTGTTCAAAAAATGATCCACATGTTTTTATGAATGGTGGAATTATGATTTATAATATACAATTCATATCTCATTCAAATTTGAATAAAGGAACTTATAGATATTTGGGATAATTGATTACTATGATGTATGGTCCTTGGTGTACAGCTTCATGAGGCGTGTACAATCCTTGGTGTGAGACTAATGTTTCTTATGAGAATATTTGAGAGACAGTATGGTGAGGCATTGTGTGGGAAATAAACTGGTTAATACCAGTGACATAATCTGTAGGGATTTAAAATTAAAACATTAGAAATACAAAGATTCAATAATGAATGGAAATAGTTGAAAAGATAGTGGAGTTACTCGACATTATGATGTGTCAGATGTTAGGTTTTTATATTTAGTTGAGATAATATAGAAATAACAAAAATATTTCACATTCAATTAACCAAAGTAGTGTGGATGAGGATAAAATCACACCATTCAGGTGATAACAAATGTATATGATGTATGGGGAGGTATGTTTAATGGTTGTGGGGGAGTTCACTGGTTTGAATGTGGTTACAACATGACAAAATCGTCAAGTGATTTTGAGGTTAAAATATGAATATTATATTAATATATGACATTGGTCAACGAATTTATTCCTGGAAACTTCTTAGGGATGAAAAGTTTCTTGATGGTGAAGTTGTAATTACCCATGTATTCTTAGTCTTCGAAAATTGGATTTTGGGATATATTTTTACCATCATTTTGGATGGGTGAGAAAACAATTTAGGCTTCAAGATGATAGAAGGATATTTTTTAAAGGTTTTAGATAATTTTATGGGTGTTTTTGATTTAGTTTATGTGTAGCGAAACCCAATAAATGTCTTTTTTTGGTGGAGGGAACCAGATTTGTTGGGAGGTATAAAAAGGCCATGAACACTGTAGTGTTAGTCTATTGGGGTTCTAATTCAATTGATAGTGGTGTTACATAACTATCCATGCCACCAAAATATTAGTGGTAGCCACCAACAATCTAGTGACAGTGTTTGTATTATTTTAAATTGATGAAATAATGGATTTCCTAGATTTTATGGATGCCTTTGTGGGGTTCCTTGTTGTTGGTTGGTTCTCAATATGGTGGAGTCGAACTCCCCTAACCCTTTATCCTTCCATGGATGGTTGAGCATTATGCCTATGTTCTAGGTTTGGTGTATATTGATACTATGTTGCCACATGATGGATCTTGTTAGTGGGATTTTTACCGAGGGTGATAACATGTTCACCATAGAGAGGGTGTGTGTTGTTATATAATGTTTATAATGATTATTCATTAATTTAAGTACTTTCAATTGTGGTTATGGAACAATCACATTTTGTGTTATACTATTTGTATAATGTAAAAAATAAATACAATAAATAACTGGAATGCACCACTGTAAAGTTACATAAATATAAAAATTGATGGATAATAATTATGGAAAATTCATAGAAAAAAATTCTTATAATAATAACAGAATATCAGAGAATAATGTTTTCAAATTAATAGAAAAATATAAACATAAAAGAAAAAAATTATTAACCTTCATGGAAATAGTGAATTTAAAACTAATCTAACTCAAAAATATTCCAAATCTACAAACATGTACATTCTTCAACAACCATTATATATTAAAATATCAATACCTTATTCTATAATAGAATGTTATTTCATAAGAAAATAACATGGAAAATGTATAATTAATGAAAAAATATAAAACCAAAAATAATTTATCTATTGAATTTATAAAATATGAATATATAATAATTTTAAACAATATTGAAAGGCATATAAATTTAGAACAAACAATAAAAAATGAAAATATATAATGGTCACAAAAAGATATTCATGTCCATTAAAAAATTAATCCCCAATAATTATTCAGGAATGGAATAAAAACTCATTTACTTTCAAAAACATTCTTTTGTTCTAATTCTCATTTCACATTTTCATTTATCTAGGTAAATGAGAAAACAATGTAAAAATTTAATAAATCATGAGATCCCAAAAATAAAATTTCATTCCATGTAAAATAAATAGTATAATATGGCTTAATGTGAAGCATATCTTTTAAAGAGACCCAAAACACTATCAAAAATGTATTAAATGGATGTGGTTAT
The DNA here is from genome assembly GCA_963277665.1 of Viscum album. Lineage (NCBI taxonomy): Eukaryota > Viridiplantae > Streptophyta > Magnoliopsida > Santalales > Viscaceae > Viscum > Viscum album. Next base: position 195,497,044 of record OY728126.1, read on the forward strand.
TGGAATATCCTACTAGGTTATTAAGCTCATACATATATGTAAACACTCTTAGTTGATATCATATCTAGTTGACTTCAATCAATTATTCATATGAATTACATAATTTATATGTTTCTCATGTAAAATTGTAGTGGTTCTTGAAATATGGGATCCCTATTAGGGAGATTTTATGTATCATTAGAATCTTTGGGTGATTATTCTATGAATATATAACATAACTAATTCTTTAGTTGGTATCTATATTTTAGGTAAATTGTATGTTTGGAGAAAAATAGTATCCAAAATGGTGTGTAGACCTATGGTATTGGTCACTAGTCATTAAAATGCCAAGTAACACTTCTGAGGTTACCGTTAGTTAGGTATGTGCATTGATCATTTTATTGTATGTCTCATTAAAATATCATTATCAAAACGTAATTATTTGGCTATTAAATACTTCTGTCCCACCACAATATTATTTTAGTTTCTCAACCCATTAATTATATAATTGATTAATGTATTAATTTTTGATTAGTATGAATTGGTAAAAAAAATCTCATTTATTTTATTATCTGTTATTTAAATTTTGATAATAATAATCTAATAATCATCTTATGTGCACTCTATGACCCATAATATTGGATTATTATAGTTATCTTAAGGTGAAATTATTTCAAGTCTAGGTTATACTATGGAAAATATTAATATTTTTAGGTAAATTAATGTACTCATTTTATTGTGAATTTTTTAAACGTGTATTTATTTTATGAATTAAATATTAATTAAAATGAATCTACTTAAAATGTTATGGTGTATATTTTTTATTCTATAGTTTATCCCAATATATAAACAAGGATATCAAATTCTAGGTCCAACAGTTTACAGGACATGGTTGAGAAATAAGAACATATCCAACCATCCTTTTTCATGATGAACAAGAAAACATTTGAGGAGTGTACATGAAGGAATAAACATCTACTCTTACTATGAAATATAGACCAGCCTTAGGTTTAAAATCCAATTTTAATATGATTATTATTTTTATATCTCAACCATCCCCACCTCCAAAATATATAAATACAAGAAAATAACAAATATATAATTTATCAAAAACCTCCAAAAGATCTTTATTTATACAATTTTTTTGGAAGTTTTCATTGATCAATTATTTATGTAATGTAATATGAAAGAAACCCCCAATAACTACCATACAAAATTTTATGAAACTATCTTGATGATAGGGATCACTAACCTCATCTATATTAAGAGAACATTTTTTTATTGAATATTAACCTTCTTATCAACATTAATATTTTATAGAAGTATATAGGAAAATAATGAAAGATAATAAAAATCCAACATCTCACTACTAATGTCATTGGATATGTAAAGTAACAACATTTTTCAGATAAAGAAATAAAAATCATGACTAGTGTAGAGAAAATAGAGATGTACCACATCTAATCATTTCTCTAAACACATATGATGTGTCTATTTTTATAAATCCAAAATTGAGTACTATAGTCTAATTGAATATACAAAGAAATAATGTTTGGAATGAAATATAATCAAATAAATAAATGATTATAATTTTTAGTTCTTCATTAATTGAAAATAAACTGTGGACTAAATAGAAAAATGAATAAAAAATAAAAAAATAAAAAATGAAATAGAACTCACCATTAACCCAAGCATCATTCAACAAAAATAAAGATTCTATAATATAATTTCAAAGATGAATGAAGAAGATTGATTATGGGGAGAGGTATGAGTATGGTTTTCAAAAAGGGTAGGGGCCAGCCTATATGGGTACAACTAATAGAATGTCTCTACTACAACAATCATGTGTAGTCCACTTGTACATGTAAAATCAGCTAGTGCACCGAATACAATATGAACACCCAAATAAGGGGATTTGGGCGGGGAGGAATGAATGAGGTATAGAGGAACTTTAAATGGAGATCCAAGAGAGTTACGGAGCAACCACTACCATGAATGTAGAAGCTTGCAAGGGATGGAGGAATTACGACCTCTAATGGAGAAGATGATGAGGGATGGAGTAACCATGACTGGGAATAGAGAAGCTGGTGAGGTATGGAGGAAATGCGACCATTAATTGGGAAGATGTCGAGGGATGGTGGAACAGTTAATGGATAAGGCAGTGAGGATCAGCTCTGGGATATGTCATTCAGGTGAAAAGTTGTCTAGGATGAATTGTTTAAAGAGAGGGAGTCAGTGAATGGGAGAGTGGGATATGGAAGCCTCGATGGATGATAAATAATTATAGAACCGTATTTCTACGGGAAGTTCTACCAATGAGTATATCTATACTAAATACAATGTTTTTAAATAACCATATCTATATCTTAACCTTTTGATAGAAACCGCTTAAACTATGTCTATAGGTCCGTGACTATAGGCCATATTTATTTTTGTGAATTCCCTTTGGGTTAGGTGGATGATCAGGTTGGGTGCCAGGTCAGATAAAAACCCATTATGGTTCATTATAAAATGATATAAAAGTATGTTTGGGTTTCCTTCAGAAAAAATTTAGGCCTCTTATCTCACCTTTATTAGTTCAATATGTTAGTATAGAAGGGAGAATAAGGTTATTGGAGAATGAGAGGTAAGGGTTGGAAGAGTCCAGTTATCTCTATCTCATTCCAAGACTCAAGCATCTTGATGAAGTTGGGTCTCAGATTTTGAATTCGTGAATGATTTTGGATATCTTTAATGTTTTTTTTTCACATTAATTATTTTATCCCCTTTGATCATGCACATGATATTAGGGGTAACCTTGGGTTTCAGGGTGGAATGAGAGGATAAATTGAGTTTTTTAATGAGTACACACTACATAGGAAATAATAGGGTGCTCATTTGCATAACTCTATCTCCTTTATAGTGCGTGTTTCATTATTGGTGTGTGGTCCCCCAACCATGGGTCCAATGCATGTACAACACTATTTTCTCCCGGATTGGACTATTTTGGACTCCTCATGAATCAATATTATCCAAAAATTGGTTTCCCCTTATGGGAGGTGGATTGAGGAGTGTAGTGATTCCTTTTTTGTGGATGTGGTTCTTTGGAACATTTCTTGAATTCCTTTGTGGTGCTCTGTTTTCACATTGTTTAAAAAACTAGTTTCATAAAATGTGGGTATTTTATAAAAATATTATTTTCAAAACATAGTTTTATGTTATGTTTCTTTAAAATGGATGATATATTTTTTGATACGCGGTTTTGAAAAGTAATATTCGACTTTGATGGATGATCTTTAGTTTAATAGTTTTAAAAAAAAATTGATATTTGAAGGGATTTCTATGAGGTTCCTTGTTTGTGCTATGTGTGTTCCACCAAGGTCATTTTGTTTTAAAAATGTGTTGTTCTAGTTTTGAGAAATACCTTGTAGGATATTGTTTTCAAAATTCTTTGGAGAATGTAATGATTTAAAAAAACATATTTTGGTGTTTGTGTTTTGTGGGTCTTTTGTGGGTTGCTTTTTTGGGTTGATTCTAAGCTTGTGAAGGAATCATCTAGTGTATTATCTTGGGTATGTATTGGTGATTTACATGGATTTAACTATTATTAATTTCCCCTATAATGGATAAAAGGGGCTTCAAGGTTTTGTTTTATAACTATAATATGAGTGGAGTGGCAGACATGGAACCATCCTTGTGAGAGTTGTTTAGAAAATGATCAACAATTTTAGAAGAGTATGCTGGAAATATTTTGTGTTTCTTTGGGGGACAGTATTTAGGTGGTTTTAATATCTATTTTTATCTTCATCTATGGTTGATAATCCTTGTGAAATCATAATTTTGAGGATGTGGGGGTCTTGTGTATTTTTATCTTTTTATGGGAACTTGTGGAAATCTTAGTGTGGTGATTCTGGATGGCACAATAATTCTTTTAGTGTTCCCATCCCACCGTATGGTTAGAATTCCATGTTGTTGTCTAATATTTTACATTCAATGTTTTTATATTGGTGGTTTCATTTAATTAGCGGGTTGGTTGTGATTTTTTTTGTTGAGCCTCATTGTATGGGAGAAGCTTTCCTGGTGGTAGTGGCTTGCACCCATTTTCTCACTAAGTCGCTAAGGTACCCAAATTTTTTGACATGACATATGAATTTGGTACATGAGGGGTAACTAGGGTGTGGTTTACGAGTTGAAAATGTAATACTAGATAGTGTTTGGCTGTGTCTATTTGGGTTCACTATTAGTTTTTTATCTAGTTCATAAGACTAGATTACCCAGGTGCTTCATGACCCAATGTGAGATATCATTTCATTCCATGAGTCTTATTGTGGATTTTCTTACTCTATTGAGTTTGAGGATGCATTATTGGTAGTTTTTATTTTGTTTTATCATGTTAGAGGGGCTTTAAATAGTAGGGACATCATGTTAGAGGATCTCTAAATTATGAGGATACCTTGTTAGGTATCTTTTGATTTAGAGAGATTCTAGGTTTGGGATCTAATTTTGGATATACTTAAAGAAATTATCTCCATTTTGTTAGTTGGTTTGATTGATTATTGAAAATTTTTGGCTGTTGGATTCACGATTGAAAAAGGTTGCGTGTTTATTTTGATTAGGTCCTCTTTGAGCATTTCACTTTCTATTTCCTTTATAATTTACTAAGACTTTATAGGGATTTAAAGTGGAATGGGGGAGTTTTTTACACCCTTGGTCTCATGGTGTTTTTATTTTAGTCTTATTTTATCTATAATTGAGTGAAGTTGAGTTTCAATTCAAGGAAGACCAAAAATTCATGTTTTGAATTCTTTTAGGGAGTTGAAAGGTTATCGTAAATGGTTAGTAGTAACCATGAAGTGCTTGTGTGGGTACCCAAGTTGGTATATGGTGTGGAACACAACTTGTAAACAGTTTTTTATACCATATAAAAAAAGTATGTTTGGGAATTCCATTTTGACAGATCCATTTTTCATGGAATCCATATAGTTTTTTAGACAATGAAGATATCCCCCGAGACTGTAGGGTCTTGGGTGTGTTGAGAGTTAGGGACACAATTTTTCTAAACCATTCAGTAACTTTATAGGTTCCCCATTATTTTCTCATGGGGAAAAAATATTTTTGGATGATTTGGTAAACCATGTGCCTATAACATGTGTTGTGCCCTGTTAAAAAAATATTATAATTTATTTTCCTCTTATTTTTTTATTCACTTGCTTCTTATTTTCTCCCCCTCTATCTTGGTTTCATCCAATCAACCCCTTCCCTCTACCACAATTAATGCATCACCCCTCTCCTAAGATGCCCTATCTATGACATTCTAACTAAATTTATCTATGATTATTTTTCCCCTTCAGGTAAGGCCTCCTATTTATCCTTCCAATCATTCTTTGCATTTTTATCTTCTCCTGTCACCCCTCTTTGCTCGACCGAACCACATGTTATGATTTGACATGTTTTTGGGTGATTTCATTCATTGTAGGGAATGTTATGGGTATCTCAAGATGTGTTCATGCATGTTTCGAAATCTACCACTGAATGAGTATAATATCGGTCCATTTCAGTTCACCTATCATGATTTTAATTTCTTTTTTCCATTCCATTTTATTTTGACAGATTTTAATTTGGGTATTTTGGTGATTTTTAGTTTCCCCTTGGTTGTTTAGGGTGTCTGCTGGCTCCTTGAAAAATTGAACACATATACATATGTATGTATATATATAGACACCAACACACACCCAAATAGTATATATTTCATCATGGAGAGGAGAATAAATACATTGGATTAATGGTTATACATATATATGTGGGTGTATATGAGTTTGAGTTAGAGTGGCCATAATTAAAGAGATTACATAGTTTATTGGTTTTGTTCTCACCATTTTGATTTATGTGTTATTATGAAAGTAGTTTCATTTTGGAATTCTGAATATGCTTGAATTTCTAAATTCACTTTTTCTGAAGGTATGGATATATGTGATATCCCCTAGTGATTTTACACCGTTTTCTATGTATTGATATTATCATTTTTTTCATATAAAATGCTTATTTATTGTTTTTAAATTCAATGTTTAATTATGTTATTCTTTTATGAAATAAAAATGAAGATTTTTGAAAAGTTTTTGAGTTTTTTCAAAGGTATTTAACCCAATTATGGTTTTAAATGAGTGAAAGAAATGATTTAAAGATAATTTGATTCCAAAATGTGTTTTTGAACTAAAAATAATTTGAAAAATGGGTTATTTATTAGATTTAAAATTATGATTTGATATTTTTCCATGATCTTCCACTTTTTAAAAAGAAATGGAGTCATCCTAAATGTGGTTTATTATAAATGGGTTGTGTTTTTTAATTTTTTTGAAAATAAAAATCCTTCTTGGAGGGATGATTTTAGATGTTTTAATAAAATAATTTCTTATTTAATCTCTTAAAATGTTATAAGTTGTGTATTATAAAATGGGAAAGGGGGATTGACATTCCTAGATATGTTTTTTAAAGGCCATGTTGGAACAATTTTTTTAAATGGTGTTTGTGAGAGGCCCCCCTTAGTTTCTTCTTTCTCGTATACCCTATAGTAACAAAATTTTTCATACATAGATATTATATATTTTTGGATGAATATTCATTACATTATAGAAACACATACCTTAGGATCATAATGGTCAATTGCATTTGGAAAAATAGAAACAAAAACTACTGGTTCATAAAAAATCTACATCATCTACATCTTATTTCATTATATCTATCACCATTTTGGAAATATCATATCTAATACCTTTCTTTATATCCAGAAAAAAAACATAAGAAAAGGGTGGTCTAAGATACTTAGTTAGGGTAAATAAGGGAGAAAAAACATGAACATAAGGATATAAAAACATGAATATAAAATTTGAAAATCATACCATGCATAACATATATAATAATATTGAGTCATAGAATAAATCTTGATAGTTCATAAGAAAAAAATCATAAAATAACATGATCCATAAGAAAATAAATTTGTAATGAAACATGGAATTTTAGAAAACACATAAGCATAGAGAACCATTTCCTTAGTAGGAAAGGATTGTTTACAAGACTATCATAGTGGAATGAGTTCACTCCTCAAACCCTCTGTCACGACACGACCCTATCCGGGCTCGAGCCGCAACTACCCCAAGCCCGCCTCCATAGGCCAGGGGTTGGGGACTAGCGCCGAAGGCACAAAAACTCAGGGAGGCCTTTGCCTAAGTACCTGTACACACACACACGCAACACACTCAATGAAAAAGTGCCGAGTAAAAGAAAAGAAAAATAAATGGAAACTGCTATATAAATATACCACAAATGTGAATCGACCTCTAAACATTACAAGTAAAGCTGAAGGTAAAATAAAAAGAAAAAGGGGCAAAACACGCGCCCAAACAAAAAGTGCCACAACCCGGCAATAGGTAAACAAAAAGAAATAGCTGACGGGTCTCCCACCTCAATCCCGAACACGACCACCGCACGCGGTCTAATATCCCAAGCTCCTACGCTCCACTAAAGTCACAACCAACCTATCTGTCGCTTGCAGGGGCACACCAAGGGCGGGAAAAGCCCAAGCAGGGGTGTGTATAAAAATACTCAGTAGGATACCCCGAAGGCTCGAGGGAGCAACAAAGGAGGTACCGAAGGGTGAGCAGTAGAGTGAACTGAAAAGTAGAGTACAACTAAAAGTGCAGTAAGAGTACAGTAAAGAGTCCAGCTCAACCCAACAAGAGGAAAGAAGGTAGACTCATCCAGACACAAGGAGCTGGAAACGGTGAGAAGATGAACTTCCCGTCGAGTCTTCGTTACCTATAACAGGAGAGTAGACTCGTCCAACCGTGAGAAGATAGACATGGAAAGCACGTGGCATACCCCGCGCGTCTTCGCCTCTCCTAGAAGGAGAGTAACCAAACCCAAGAAGTGGGTAACGGAAAAAAGGTATATACATATTTGTATGCTCAACAAGAAACCCGAACAACATCGTAAGGGGGTCTCCATCTTGTAGCTCATCCCAAGAAAAGTGTCACCAACAGTCCCAGAAGTAAACACCATCGATGCCCCGCATCCCGCACGTCTGCCCCGAACCACATGCCAAGGGGCTCAATCACCGCTCTTCGACACTATCTGCTTTGGGCGTCACTGACTCGCCCACACGGTTTTAGATCGCGTCACAAGAACGTGTCTTGGTGGGGAAAGCGCCCCTCATACTTGAGAGTTCTAGGGAAATTCAAACCGTCACAACTCTAACCCATAACCCATGGGTCCCTCTCCGGTAATCACGAAGGAAAACCACAGGCTAGCCTAGTAGAAAGGAATGAGCCTGGAATGTCAACAGGTGTCCCACTACCCAGCCCTAATGGAGGGTAATTAATAACCAGATATCGGGTGACCCAATGCCCAGCCCTGTTGGAGTGTAAACCATAATACATCATCAGGCGACCCACTGCCCAGCCCCGCTGGAGGGTAGACCTTAACACATCATCAGGCAACCCACTGCCCAGCCCCGTAGGAGGGTAGACCTAAACACATCATCAAGAGACCCACTGCCCAGCCCTGTTGGAGGGTAGACCTGGAATAAGTCGACAGGCGACCCACTGCCCAGCCGTGCTGGAGGGTAGACCAGGAAATAGACGACGGGCGACCCACTACCCAGCCCTGCTGGAGAGTAGACCCTAAGAGGTCATTGGGTTACCCACTGCCTAGTCTCTGCTGGAGGGTATACCCTAATAGCGTCGGGTGACCCACTGCCCAGTATCTGCTGGAGGGTAGACCCTAAAAGTCAGTGAGCAACCCACTTCCCAGCCCTGCTGGAAGGTAAACCCGAAGAAGTCGATGTGTAAACCACTTCCCAGCCCCGCTGGAGGGTAAAACTCAGAACTGCCCTGGCCATCTCCAATAGAGGCTACAACACTGGCCAACCGAATACGGAGGGGGTATCGCGCAAACACCCAACTCCAGCACAACTCACCCAAAGGGGTTCAGCACCTGTTCCATCACTAGGTGTCACTAACACCGCTATCGGCCGATCCATTGAGGATGAAACTAGGGGGAGACCACTCAACCCTGCTGGTCAAACAAATGAGCACAGAGGGACCCTCTACGTCGCGAGAGGTCAAAGAGCGCAAAGTAGAACCCAGCACGCACGTGGGGCCCACACAACGTGTGGCCCTATCACAACCCCAACAAAGCACCCAAACGTTCTCAGGTACGAACAACCACATGTACCTTCAAGCATTCTCGTATACTCCCAGAGTATACCACATTCTCATCCCAAGGGCCATCGTGCACACGACACCCAACGTCAATGCGAAGGCGTGACGTAACATCTCCAACTCAAAGGCCCAGGCACGACCAACCACATCTCATGAACCAATTATATCACTCTCCCAAGAGTGCGCGATCACACGCCAAGGGTCCGCTACAAACAAGGTAGGGTGAACCACCACTAGAGCGCCCTTCATGCTTCCAACTTTAATAAGATCGTGCAAGAGGCTCCGTTCAGCCAAACGGATCATGCTGTTGTAATCCTTGCGGAAAAACACGTGAGTTAGACTACTCACTCACCCGAAACGGTCAACAGGTGAAAAATGTACTATTCACCGTGACCAAACTCGTGTGGGGCCCACCCCCAAGATCCCGAAACTGAACCAACGGATCACGCCACTACGATCCCCTTGGAAAAACACATAGGATTGAGTACTCAATCGCCCAAAATGGACACCCGGTGAAAAAGGTAATATTCACAGTAGCCAGGTCGGGTGGGTCCCACACCACGTCCCCGAAAAAGGTCGGGCGGACTGCGCCATCGCAAAGCTCTCGGAAAAGCACGTCAAATTTACTACTTACTTGCATGGAACAGGTATCAGGAGAAAAATATGCATTCCGGCTTACCGCGCACGAGCGGTACCATGCATGACTCGCATCCCGGTCCCGAAACTCGACGAACGGATCACACTGTTGCGCTACTCTCGAAAAAGCACACAAGATGGACTATTCACTTGTCCAAAATGGTCTCTCGGTGACAAAGATGGAAAATCACCATCGACGCCCAAACGGCCCTCGCGGGGCCCACACCATTGTGCAGAATTACAGCAGGCAGACTGCGCCAATGCGATGCCCTCAGAAAAACACCCAACATCGACTGCTCGCACGCCCCGAACGGACGTCCGGTGAAAAGGTCATGCAACCCTGCAGGCAGCTCAAAACACGGGCCTTGGGGCCCACGCCTCAAATCCAGTCTCAACACCAGAAACTGCCTTGGAAACCTCCGTCTCAGTGCTAGGGGCGCAACGCTGCTGACGGCGCTCAAATCGGACGTCTGATGCGTCTGTGCCGCCCAGAACAAGATTCGCGGAATGACGTCAATTCGCTTAAAGATGCGTCGCACCTCCAAGGACAATCGTTTCGGTAATTAAAAATTCCCGAAACCATATCAAAATATTCTCTTCGTCCCAAGGAATGCGTCGCCGCTGACGACGCGCAAATCAGACACCCGGGCTGACATTTACAGCCGTTTTAAAAAAACGGACATTAGTGGGCCAGGCCGGCTCGGCCGACCCATTCTCCTGAACTGGTCCGCAGTCGCGGGCCGACCTTCCACGCCCAGACCGGCAGCAAGCCGGTCCGGATTTCTTTTCTCCCGCAAAGACCCGCCGCGCGCGGGTCTTGTCTGCAGCGGGGTCCCGAGGACCCCGCCACCGTTGTCGCCGCGTCAACCCGTCCAGGAGGGTCGGGGCCTCGTCGCCCGCGCGCTGCGCTTCGTCGGCACCTGCTGGAGCCCACCGCCATGGCGCCTCGGCCTGCCGCAGCGTCGCATGCCTGAAACTGCCTGCGCGCCACCGAAGCCACCGCCTGAAGCCGCCCGCGCCCACCGGAGCTCGAGTCGCCGCCGCCTAGAGCTGCCGGAAGACCTCCATACCCCCGAAATTCCCGCAAACTTCGTCGGAACGTTACGGCCTCCTCACAACTCGGATTATGATTCCGAAAGAAGTGATTATAAGAATAAAATGTGTACTACCTGACCAGGGAATTTTCTCGAAGAGAAAACAACAAATCGATGCTAAAATTGGGGTTCAAATGGAGGTTTGGGAATTAAAACGCAAATACATAACCCTACCTCGTGGGCGTTGCCCGGAGCTTCGCCGCCGAACCACCACCTTGCCGGAGCTGCCTCACCGGAGCCACCTCGCCGGAGGTGGAGGAGGAGAAGGAGAGGAGGGGCTGCCAGGGGGAAGGGGAAGGAGAGGGGTGGGGTTAGTGTTTAAAAAGAAAAATTAAAATAATTAAATTTTAATTAATTTAATCTTCAATTTTGACCCGCACCCGAAACGCCCAACGAGGTCGAGGTTAGGCCTCCCCTAGGGTAAACACCACTTCCCGAGCACAACGGTGGTCTCAAAATTTTATTCTGAGCTTTGGTTTTAATGTTATAAGACTGAACGCCCAAAGCCGCCAAATTACGAAAACGCCCCTGGGGCCATTTTTCACAAACGGGCTGCGCCCGCAAAACATACACCCCTCCTAGGGTAAAAGGCATGATCCGAACTCATCGGTGCCATCGGTTTTCCAATCTGAGTCACCATTTAAGAGGTACCTGTGTTTTAACATTAAATGAATTAATTAATTTATTTAATCCGTTTAACAATCCAGAAGCGGGCGAGGGGACCAAACGTCCTGCGACGACAAGTTTTATGTCATTCCTAGGGTAAAAACCCCATTACGGACCCATCCGTACACTCAGATCTCTGATCCGGAACTCTATTTAGGAGTTATCCCATTTATTTTACATTTCGAGTGTGAACGCACTGAAAGTTTAATTCCGGCTACTCCGGGGCTCGGAATCGCACACTGTCTGAAGGCGCTGCTCTGGAATATCATCAAGAATATTCCAAAGTCTTTCACAGCAAATACTGGGTTCTTACATCATTCCCTCCTTCAATCATTTTGTCCCCTAAAAGCAAAACTAGGGAGCAACACAGGGTACTAAGCCCACACCTGGCTTTCTCATACCCAGAAGAACCCACGCACAGCTCTGCGTCACCGCACACGGACCAAAGGATTGATCCGTTCAAGCGAGGTCATCCCATGCCGATGTCGTGCACCCACTCTATTCTTTGGGGTTAGGGAAAGGTAGTTGTGTACCTCGCCATCCCTTTGCACTGTCTCAACCGGCCCGAAGTCTCTCGGGGGTAGCTCACCTCCCCGGTCAAACCTCTACGTCGCACGCCACGACAGGAATCGCCGCTTGGGCATGGGACAAGGCCCGGTGATTCCCTCATTCAGAATATCCATCTGGAGAAAAACCCAAGGATATCTGGTCACGCAAGATTTCACAGTCGACATCTCTAAACCCAGACTCTCTTACATGCTCGGAAGCGAAGGAGTCAACACCATTGACTAAAGGAAAAGGTCTCACACCTTTTTCCTTACCAACACAGGGTTACACCCGACGCCCTGTGTCACCCTGGTAACACCTCAAACAAGGAGTAGGGAGAAAATCCTTTCACACGCAGAGACTAACAATTATACTACAAAAGTAGAGGAGTCGCAAGGGTTACCTCTCACCATCCCATGCTCGGAAAGATCGTAGACATCCAAAGATCACGGCTGTCTGTGGTCCCAATCGTCATCTCCCAGAGCCTGACGTGGACCGTCTAGTGGTGATGCAAAGATCTCGTAAATTTTACCGCCGCCACCAGCTCCTCCCGCTCCTCTACTAGAACCACCTCTCTGGGCGCTACCCAGATCACGACGCTGCCTCTTCCGTGGTGGTGTACCTGCTGCCTGCCCGAAGTTCTCCGCAACTCGGGTTGGGCAGTCTCGTGCGAAGTGCCTCGCCTGTCACAAGCATAGAACCGACTCTCTCTGGGCTACACTGGTGCCCTCTGGTGCCACTGTTGTGTACGACCACGCCCCTGAGTCCGGTTGTCAGTAAGCCACCTGCGTTGAGGTTCTACTTGCCGACGCCCACTAGCCACGGTAGACGTCTCGGCTCCAACGTGCCTGCTGCCATCACCAACACTAGAATGTGACAGGAATCCCTCTTTCACTAGCGCCTGATCTAGCACCCCAGCATATGTGGAAATTCACAAGGGTACAATGAAAACACGAATCTCTCGGCGGAGACCCTGATCAAACTTCCGCGCTCAGAGGTTGTCGTCCTGGACCAAGTCCGCGTAAAAGCGTGCACGGCCTGCAAAACTAGCCGCGTACTCGGCCAACGTCATCCCTCCCTGCTAAAACTGAAGGAGCTCCGGAATCTGAATGGATCACAAGCAGGAGGGGAAAAACTCCTCACGAAACAACAACTGGAAGTCGTCCCACGAAAGTGACGACTCGTCAAGAAGCTGAGTCACCAGACTCCACCAACGCCAAGCTGCTCCACAAAAAAGGGTGGCTGCCAAAGCCACTCTCTGATCTGTCAGCGTCTGCACAAGCCTGAAAAGGAAAACCACTGTCTCTAGCCAACCCCCTGCTGCCTAAGGGTCTGGCTCACCACTGAACCTCAGCGGTCTCTGCCGCTGGAACTCACGGAGCGCGCTCAACCTGCGCTCAAGCTCCGCCTGCTCTGCTGAAGCTGTCTGCTGCTCAACAGGTGGGGGTGCTGCTACCGGCCCACCCGGAGAAAGGGGCTCGCACGATGGGTCCTGGACTGTGGTCTCTTAGCTTATAGGGTCATCGTCACGCACTAAAGCTGACATCCTGGCTGGCTGTATTTGCGAAGACATACTGAATATTATCAAGGAATGTCACGGTCAAATGAGCATATATGTTTATACCAACAACAACAACGATGGGGAGCTGACTCAAGAAGGACCGTCAAAGAATCGATCCTATGTGATTCACAAACAACTTTTCCCTACAAAAAGTGTCTTAGGATGCCGAGTCGACAAGTGGGTTATCAAGGTTCTGGTGAATGGATACGTCAGCCGCCACACCATCACTGGACTCCCTAGCCTGAGAGCCGCTCCCGAGACACATCAACACTGTTTCCCTATATCCCAACCAGTTCCTCTTTTAGGGATGTCTGCACAAAGTTCCAAGGAACGAACCACCTCTGATAACACTGTGTCACAACCCAAACCTACCCGAGATCGAGCCGCAACTACCCCAAGCCCGCCTCCATAGGCCAGGGGCTGGGGACTAGCGCCGAAGGCACAACAACTCGGGGAGGCCTTTTCCTAAGTACCTGTACACACACGCAACACACTCAATGCAAAAGTGCAGAGTAAAAGAAAATAAAATCAAAGGGAAACTGCTATATAAATATACCACAAATTTTCATTGACCTCTAAACAGTACAAGTAAAGCTGATGGTAAACTAAAAAGGAAAAGGGGAAAAACATGCGCCCAACCAAAAAGTGCCACAACCCGGCAATAGGTAAAAAAAAGAAACAACTAATGGGTCTCCCACCTGGAACCCGGCCACGACCACCGCACGCGGTCCAAGCTCCCAAGCTCTTACGCTCCACTGAAGTCACAACCAACCTGTCCGTCGCCTGCAAGGTAACACCAAGTGCGGGCAAAGCCCAAGCAAGGGTGAGTATAAAAATACTCAATAGGATACACCAAAGGCTCGAGAGAGCAGAAAAGGTGGTACCGAAGGGTGAGCAGTAGAGAGAACAGAAAAGTAGATGAGTAAAACTGCAAGTGCAGTAAGAGTACAGTAAAGAGTCTAGCTCAACCTAACAAGAGGCAAGAAGGTAGACTCGTCCAGACATAAGGAGCTGGAAACGGTGAGAAGATGAACATCCCATCGACTCCTCGTTACCTATAGAAGGAGAGTAGACTCGTCCAACCATGAGAAGCTAGACACAGAAAGCACGTGGCATACCCCGCGCATCTTTGCCTCTCCTGGAAGGAGAGTAACCAAACCCAAGAAGTGGGTACCAGAAACAAGGTATATACATATCTGTATGCTCAACAAGAAACTGTAACAACGTCATAAGGGGATCTCCATCCCATAGATCTGCCCAAGAAAAGTGTCGCTAACAGTCCCATAAGTAAACACCATCGATGCCCAGCATCCCACATGTCTGCCCCGAACCGCAAGCCAAGGGGCTCAATCCCCGCACTTCGACACTATCCACTTTGGGCGGCACGGACTCGCCTGCACGGTTTTAGATCGCGTCACAAGAACGCGTCTTGGTGGGGAAAACGCACCTCGTACTTGAGAGTTCTAGGGAAAGTCAAACCGTCACAAATCTGACCCATATACCCAAGGGTCCCGCTCTGGTAATCACGGAGGAAAACCACAGGCTAGCCTAGTAGAAAAGACTAAGCCTGGAATGCCAACAGGTGTCCCACTGCCCAGCCCTGCTGGAGGGTAATTCTTAACCAGATATCGGGTGACCCACTGCCCAGCCCTGCTGGAGGGTAAACCATAATACATCATCAGGCGACCCACTTCCCAGCCCCACTGGAGGGTAGACCTTAACACATCATCAGGTGACCCACTACCCATCCCCGCTGGAGGGTAGACCTTAACACATCATCATGTGACCCAATACCCTGCCCTACTGGAGGGTAGACCTGGAATATGTTGACAGGCGACCCACTGCCTAGCCGTGCTGGAGGGTAGACCCTAAGAGGTCGTCGGGTGACCCACTGCCCAGTCTCTGCTGGAGGGTATACCCTAATAGCGTCGGGTGACCCACTGCCAAGTCTCTGCTGGAGGGTAGACCCTAAAAGCCAGTGAGGAACCCACTTCCCAGCCCTGCTGGAGGGTAAACCTGAAGAAGTCGATGAGTAACCCACTGCCCAGCCCCGCTGGAGGGTAAAACTCAGAACTGCCCTGGCCATCTCCACTGGAGGGTACAACACTGGCCAACCGAACATGGAGTGGGTATCGCGCAACCACCCAACTCCAGCAAAACTCACCCAAAGGGGTTCAGCGCCTGTTCCATCACTAGGTGTCACTAACAACGCTACTGGTCGATCCATCGAGGACGAAACCAGGGGGAGACCACTCAACCCTTCTGGTCAAAAAAACGAGCACAGAGGGACCCTCTACGTCGCGAGAGGTCAAAGTGCGCAAAGAAAAACCCGACACACACGTGGGGCCCACAGAACGTGTGGCCCCATCACAACCCCAACCAAGCGCCCAAATGTTCTCAGGTACGAACAACCACATGTACCTTCAAGCATTCTCGTATACTCCCAGAGTATACCACATTCTTAGCCCAAGGGCCATCGAGCACACGGAACCCAACGTCAACGCGAAGGCGTGACATAACATCTCCAACTCAAAGGTCTAGGCATGACCAACCACATCTCATGAACCAATTATATCACTCTCCCAAGAGTGCGTGATCACACGCCAAGGGTCCGCTACAAACAAGGTAGGGCGAACCACCACTAGAGCACCCTTCATGTTTCCACCTTTAATAAGATCGTGCAAGAGGCTCCGTTCAGCCAAACGGATCACACCGTTGTAATCCTTGCGGAAAAACACGTGAGTTAGACTACTCACTCGCCCGAAACGGTCAACAGGTGAAAAAGGTACTATTCACCGTGACCAAACCCGTGTGGGGCCCACCCCAAGATCCCGAAACTGAACCAACGGATCATGCCACTGCGATCCCCTCGGAAAAACACACGAGATTGAGTACTCAATTTCCCAAAATGGACACCCTGTGAAAAAGGTACTATTCACCGTAGCCAGGTCAGGTGGGTCCCACACCACGTCCCTGAAAAAGGTCGGGCGGACTGCGCCATCGTAAAGCACTCAGAAAAGCACGTCAAATTGACTGCTTACTTGCATGGAACAGGTATCTGGAGAAAAAGATGCATTCTGGCTTACCGCGCACGAGCAGTACCATGCGGGCCCGCATCCCAGTCCCGAAACTCGACGAACGGATCACACCGTTGCGATTCTCTCGAAAAAGCACACAAGATGGACTATTAACTTGTCCAAAACGGTCGCCCGGTGATAAAGATGGAAAATCACCGTCGACGCCCAAACGGCCCTCGGGGGCCCCGCACCATCGTGCGGAATTACAGCGGGCAGACTGCGCCAACGCGATGCCCTCGGAAAAACACCCAACATCGACTGCTCGCACGCCCCGAACGGATGTCTGATGAAAAGGTCGTGCAACGCTGCACGCAACTCAAAAGACGGGTTGTGGGGCCCACGCCTCAAATCCTGTCTCAATGCCCGAAACTGCCTTGGAAACCTCCGCCTCAGTGCCAGGGGCGCAACGCTGCTGACGGTGCTCAAATCGGACATCCGATGCGTCTGTGCCGCCCAAAACAAGATTCTCGGAATGACGTGAATTCGCTTAAAGACGCGTCGCACCTCCGAGGCCTATCGTTTCGGGAATTTAAAATTATTGAAACCATCACAAAATATTTTCTTCTTCCCAAGGAACGCGTCGCCGCTGACGGCGCTCGTATCTGACACCCGGGCTGACATTTAGAGCTGTTTTAAAAAAACGGACATTAGTGGGCCAGGCCGGCTCGGCCGGCCCACTCTCCTGAACCGGCCTGCGGTCGCGGGCCGGCCTTCCACGCTCGGACCGGCATCAAGCTGGTCCGGCATGCTTTTCTCCTGAAAAGACCCGCCGCGTGCAGGTCTTTTCTGCTGCGGGGTCCCGAGGACCCCGCCCTTGTTGTCGTCGCGTCAACCCGACGAGGAGGGCTGGGGCCTCGTCGCCTGCGCGCCACGCTTCGCCGGCGCCCGCTGGAGCCCGCCGCCACGACGCCTTGGCCTGCCGTCGCGTCGCCCGCCTGAAACCGCCCGCGCGCCGCCGGAGCCACCGCCTGAAGCCGCCCGCGCCCACCGGAGCTCGTGCCGCCGCAACCTGGAGATGCCGGAAACCGCCGGAAGACCTCCATACCCCCGAAATTCCCGCAAACTTAGTCGGACCGTTGCGGCCTCCTCACAACTCGGATTTTGATTCCGAAAGAAGAGATTGAAAGAATAAAATGTGTACTACACGACCAGGGAATTTTATCAAGGAGAAAACAATAAATCGATGCTAAAATTGGGGTTCAAAGGGTGGTTCGGGAATTAAAACGCAAATACATAACCCTACCTCGTGGGCGTTGCCTGGAGCTTCGCCGCCGAACCGCCACCTTGCCGGAGCCGCCTCTCCGGAGGTGGAGGAGGAGAAGGAGAGGAGTGGCTGCCAGGGGGAAGGGAAAGGATAGGGGTGGGGTTAGGGTTTAAAATGAAAAATTAAATTAAATAAATTTTAATTAATTTAATCTTCAATTTTGACCCGCACCTGAAACGCCCGACGGGGTCATTTTTCACAAACGGGCCGCGCCCGCAAAACTTACACCCCTCCTAGGGTAAACGGAACTCTCCAAACTCATAGGTGCCCTTGTTTTTCCAATCTGAGCCACCGTTTAAGAGATACCTGCATTTTAACATTAAACGAAATAATTAATTTATTTAATCCGTTTAACGTTCCAGAAGCGGGAGAGGGGTCCAAACGTCCTGCGCCGACAAGTTTTATGTCGTTCCAAAGGTAAACACCCCATTCCGGACCCATCCGTACACTCAGATCTCTGATCCGGAGCTCCGTTTAGTAGTTATCCCATTTATTTTGCGTTTCCAGTGTGAACGCACTGAAAGTTTAATTCCGGCCACTCCGGGGCTCAGAATCGCACGCCGTCTGAAAGCGCTGCTCTGGAATATCATCAAGAACATTCCAAATTATTTCACAGCAAAAACCGGGTTCTTAAACCCTCATAGTATTCAAGGTTCACTCCCAAGACCATCTTTGTGGACAAATTCCATTAATGAACCATGTTTACTAACCATTATAATCCTACCAACATCATGAGATATAAATCATTAACCAAATAATTTGAGGGATTTTTAGGTCCCAAATATCACATATTAAAAAATATACATCTATGTTCCACAAGAATATAAAACATTCAATATATTAGCACCCAAAAACATTAATGGTTTTCATAAATATTTCATCATAACATAAATCATGAAAAAAATGAATTTATTAACATCATTCCATCATAAACAAAAACCATTCAGTGAATGATTAAGAATAATTTCCTTGGATAATACCTTAGTAAAGAATAATTAACTTTAAATAATGTTTTCTTAGATATAAAATTATTTTCAATGATCACTTTACATGATTCTTATGGGAAATATCTTATAGATTTTGATTTTTTTTAAATCATGAATTTATAAAGGAAAACATTTCATTAGAAAATAACGTCGTAAATTTATAATGTAAGATTCATGAAATTAAGGTTCCAATAAAGAAGGAAATTCCACTCATGCCACATTAGTTAAAAGACATTTCTTATGTACTTCTATCGAAACATTCTAAAAGTTCCTTATTCATAAAATGAGTAAAAGATTCCATTTAAAACATTTTTTAATAACTAAAATATTTATAAAAAAGAAATGCAACATTAATCATTTAATATTAAAAATATTTTTGATTTTATTTATAAAACATGGAAATTAAAGAGAAATATTCCCAAGTAGATATTTAAACTTAAAAAATCTTGAATAATAATGAGATTGTGAAGTAAAACCTTACAACATTTTAATTAGTTGAATTGTTTGGTCTATGAATGAAATAAAATAACATGGATATATAAACACCATAATATTTAGGATAATACTCATAATATAAATTCTTAGGTATTATATATAGCACACAAAAGAGACATGTAG
The DNA here is from genome assembly GCA_963277665.1 of Viscum album. Classification (NCBI taxonomy): domain Eukaryota; kingdom Viridiplantae; phylum Streptophyta; class Magnoliopsida; order Santalales; family Viscaceae; genus Viscum; species Viscum album. Next base: position 195,516,665 of record OY728126.1, read on the forward strand.
TGATTAAGGCATGTGTCCCATAGATATAAAAGTGAGACACAAATACGTTACCCTAAGATTTGAGATTATTAATTCAAGATAAAACTGACTGTATAATAAATATGAATGTATTACACATTTATTCTTTAATAGTAAATCTATAATTTCATGTATTATTTATTTATCACATTTTATCACTCTTTTATCAATAATTTGTTATTAAAATCACTGTTTTTGGTGATAACTACTTTGTTTTCCAAGCATGTTTTAGTTTGGTAGTCCTGATTCTCATAAATATTCTATGGTAACCTAATTAAATGAATTTTAATTATAGTTAAAATATAATATATGTTTACTATATACATATTTATAATCATTCAAAAAAACTGATATATAAAAATGAAGTGCACCATTCATAGAGACGGTAGGACATACTTATGCATGGACGTTGTTTCTATTTATCATCCAATGGAATGAATGGAGGGTAAATAAAAATAAAACATTTCATAATCATTATTATTATATATATATATCATATATTTTAATAAAAATAATCCACATTACCATCCATGTTTAATATAAGTGAAAATCAATCACATCACATTGTAGAGATAGTAGTCCATACGTACGCATTAGAGACGTTATTGTTCCTCAAAAGATCGGATGATGGTAAGGTAGAAAAGATATTATCATTAAAAATGTATAATTATGTCATAAATATCATATATAATTACTAATTCCATTATAATACGCATAAATATATAAAGGTGATTAAAATTGAATTGTATCGTTTTGTGGAGAAGGTAATCTATACATACACACAAGAGATACATTAACATCTGGTTTGATAGGAAATATGGGTCGTAACGGTGTTTCATAATTATAATAAAATATAATAATATTGAGGATAATTAATATATATTTTATAATAAAAATAAGTATTTTATAGGAGGTAATGAAGAGCATAAAATAGAGGTGAACAATTATATAGATTACATCTTCACCAAAACGCCTCCTATGGATCTCATTTAAAGGGTTCTGGGGTTGGTATATTGAGAATACCAACAACTCTATAAAGTTTGTAGGTAATTTTATAAGAGAAATTGGTACGGTATTTTTGATATATAATTCTCAGAGTTATGCAATGAAATGTTGGGGAAGGTCCCCTTTGATAATTGAGGTGAGGAAAACTTTTGGAACTTCTCAAAAGGCCAATTTATAAAAAATTGAATATCAAGAAAAATACATCCAAAAAACCATGAATTAATATATTATATATGAAAAGGTTGTAATATAATCCACCAATAGATTCTACACATTATTTGGTGTTATTCTAAAACATTTCATTTAGTTTAACCATTAGTTAACCTACTTTAATTTGAACTATGATAACGACTTTTTCAAATATGAAATGTTTGTAATTTCCACATATGAAGTGTGAATTGGACCATAAATGGAGTATTAATTATATTTGAGACCATATAAAAACCCCATGTAATTATTTAATATATTTATGATATTTAAATAATTTAATAAAATATTATTTTTATAAAATCTCATTAGTGTCAGTTTTGACACTATTCATTACTTCGACAGTAGGAAATTCTATAAAACCGTATATATTAGAAAAATAATAATTTTATACACCCATAATATTTAATAATAATATTGAAAATTCGTGAAACACCTTAATTAGTCAATATTATATTTATTTTAATATTTTTAATTTCATTTATTTGATTGTTTCATTAATTGAATAATTACTCCGTCATTATTGTGTAAATATTTAAGATACTTATTTATTTCCTAAAAATTATAAATGAAATAAAAATAATTATAAAAATATTTTATATTTCTAAATAATATTTTTATTTTATAATTTCTTTCTAGATAACACCATATTAAAAATGATATAGTTAATAATAACATGAATGAGACATCATTGACTTTTCATTAAATAAAATATTATAGAACACATAATCTCATGCGAGTGGCCCCAAAGTCATAAATAAATTTATTTCATAAAAATAAGTTTTTTAAGTTAAAAATAGACATATATATTAGTTCATAACGTACCTTTTTCCCCATCTGTACACATAAGATATATTTAAGACAAAGAAATTGACATTTTTTTACTTCCTTTGATTTAAATATCATATAATTTATTTTCGTGAAAAAGTGTCCATTAAAAAACAAAATTTAGATTATTTGGAGTTAACATTTGAATTAAATTCATACAATAATTTTTTTATCACGATTTAGGTTCATTTTATAGTCCTTATTGTTTTGTGTTTAACCAAAATTACTTAATTTACCCTTTAATGTGGTAACAAAATCTAAAAAGGTTACAATTCATATTTTCCAAAAATAAAAGAGATATATTTAATAAATTTAGACTTTATGAATGAAAATATTAAATGAATTTTTATAAATCCAAAACATAAATGATTTATAAATTAACTTAAAATAAAATTGGTAGAATTCCTTGAAAAAACTTTTTAAAAAAAATTCCCTTTATTAACCATAAGGTTTTAGCTAATAACATCTTGAATAAAAAAAATATTCAAAGAAAATTATTGGATATTTTTTTAAATAGATAGGCTAATTAAAACATAAAAATAATCCAAAACATAATTTAAACTTTAAAATAATTTAAAAGAAAATACAACTTTCAATAAAAATTAGTAAATTCAAAATTCCCTAAAAAATAATTTTTTTAGAAAATAATTTTATAAAAATAGTAAGATTACCTAGATGTTATAAATTAATAAAATAAATATAATTTGTTAAATAAATTTTCTAAAAAATAAAGAAATTAATAGTCACCCATGAAAAGAAGAAAAACTATTTTTTGAAGAAAACATGTTATTTTGAAGAATAAAGTGAATCACTAAAAGTTATGTGATAATTTATTCTAAGAATTTACAAATAAATTCATATTTTGTTAGAAACTTTTATTTATTTTTTAATTTAGCTATTAATATTTATTCCGACCAATTAAAAAATAGGTTATAATAGACATATATTTATTAAAAGTTCAACTTAACTTTCTATTGCATACAACACAAGTTATCAAAGAAATCAAAACATTTAAAAAAAATTCATAAAAATCTATTGGTGTTACTTTATAATCCTTAAAAAAGGGATTTCTACCTTGAAACTCATCTCATTCACCAAATACTTTAACATTTTATAATTTATTCATAAGAACCCACATCGTAAAACTGAATTATAAAAATTCTAATAAAAAGGGAATGTTAGAAACATAAATTTCACATGAATCATTACATGACTAGGTTTCCACATATGAAAAAAATAAAAGTTTTATTTTTATGGAAAAAATAATCCCCAATAACTAATAGAAAGTGATAGATAACTTTGTTAAGATAAGGTTAATGAATACCGAACTATAGACAAAATATGATTGAAAATGATCATTGATATCATAAAAATGATGGTAAATGGATATTTTTTTCTATATAATTCGAGAAGATATACTTACTTTATTTAATTTAATAAGTACAATATAACTATTTTCTTGTAACTTGATAAATTTCAACTTCATATCTTACCCCAAAAAATGAAGATGAAATTGCCATTCCTCAAGAATAAGAAGAAATATTATGGGATGAGAAGTCATTCCATATATCAATAGTTATCATCATAACAAAATAGTTCACACAATTTATTCATTATTCATAAATATCCATATAGTTAACTAATATATTAGTCTCTAAAATCTCATATATAATTCAACATAAAATTTTTCATAAATTGTTACCAGTATGAACCTTCAAAAAGATTAAAATCTAGGACTTTTGATAGATTGTCACAAAATCTCCAAAATAAACATATGATTAATCCCATAAAAAACAAGATGTATCTATTAATTTCCACATACCAAACATGTGAATACAATTATAATGTATTATTTTGAAACTTTTTAATAACCTATATTACCATAAAATCATATATAAAGCATTCATGCTTTCAAAAATTTACTCCTTCCACATACCATAAATCCAAGAATTATATAAAGTCAATCCATGATATCACAAACCACATTATCAACTTATTAATGATTAGTTTCAATGTCATCCATACTATCCAATAAATTTTATCATTATCAAACATCTCTTTATTTCATCATGCACATATTAAGTGTTATCTTTATCTAACTCCCATGTTCTTCAAAAACATCACCTTACCACCTCAATTAATTTTAATGTCTACCAGTACTATTGAACTTATTAATTAAAACCATAGTGAAAAAAAACTACAGTGGAACACTCATTAGTTGTTTCATTATTCCATAATATTGTAAAAGTAATTTAATGACATTATTATTGAATTTTAATATATAAACACTAAATCATTCCACCACTTCATTGTGGAAATGTATATCTTAAATAGTTATCACATATGATTTCCATTTTTCATTGGCCTTAAGAGGTTAAAAAAGTTGATAACTATCATTAACCATTGGATTTGTGGAATTATTATCATAATTACAATTTTTCATGCACTTAAAGCATTAATATTTGGGGGTCACATTCTGTGAATCCTTATCTCTGTTTACATGTTTATCAAACCATTTCCCATCTCATAATAATTCATTTTCTAGATGACATACCTTTACAAACCTAAAACATTTAACAGTCCCCTTAAGACAATTTTCAAAATTCTTCTTCCCACATTTTTAACATAAAGGAACACTCACCTTCTTCTCTACTTGGTTTTTGTATTTTACCTTAAACTACATCATTATTTTATGATAAAAACGATGACATTGAAACATAACTCCATCTTATATTTCCATCTTTATGAAACATTGGATTATTTCTTTATCACTATTATATCACCTTATGGATAACACCCTTCAGATACTTGGTTTTAATCTACAAAATAATTTACCAACCTTACTTCCAGGTTGGATGATAGTTCCCTAAGTTTAACTTATAAGACTTGTAAAATTTTCATCATTGGTTCCAATAGTTTCATCATCCTTTTAATTTAACTCAAGGAAATAATTGTCCATTTTCATATGAATAATATGAGGAATGTACTTATTGGAAAATAAGTCGTTGTACCCTTCCCATTAATTGGATTCTATTTCATCATGTTTCCTCATATTGTTGATAATATTCCACCACTGGTCAACTTAAACTTCTAAACAATAGGAAACCAAAATTAATTTATCATGTTATGAACATTAGAGAACTGATAATTTATTTATAGTGGTATTGATCCATTACTCATCCACTATTAGATTAGAATAACCACTAAAAGAAGGTGGATAATTATTAATTAAGGAATCAAGAGAATTTTCCCCCCTGAGTTCATTTAGAATTTTCTCATGATTCATATATTTTGAGTTTTGTGTGAGAAAAATAATAATTTTTTTCATTCACGATCTCATAAGATTGTGTTTCTCTAGAGGACAGTTATTGTATTTCCTATTGTATTCATCACTAACATGGTTCTTTATGGTTCCATACATTGATTATAACCAAATTTATAATGCAAGGAACACTAATAATAGTGGGAAACCACATAATCAATGGATATTACTACCAATATATTATATAATGGGTTCAATACAAGGTTATTCATGATTCTTTCCAAAATTATAGGATTCTAATCTATAATTTATACTATTCCATAGGGATATTACTATGTTTTTCTCATCCTTGTTTCCAATGGTTAATTAAATCCATCCTCAAATACATACTATAACAAAACATGATTATAATAGATAGATATTAAATTCTTTAGATGAATATTCATTACATTATACAGACACACTCTTGAGGATCTTAAAGTTCTATTACCATTGTAAACATACAAACATAAATAACTAGTTCATAACTTACCTAAATAATCTTCCACTTATTTATTCACATCTAGAACCATTTTTCACATATAATACCTATAATGTTTCTTCATACCTTGTGGAAAAGAAACATAATAAAAGTGTGAGATTAGATGATAAATGAGGGTAAAAATGGAGATATCAAGAAAAATAGAAGCATATCGATATAAAATCATGGTCAAAAAATTTTAAATTCACACCCTACATTACATATATCATAAAATTAAGGTATGGAATAATCCAATGTAGTTCATAAGGCATAAATAATAATAAAATGACCCATGAAGAAAATAACATGGGCATAAAACATGGAATCGTGGAAAACAAATGAGAATATAAAATCATTTCCATTTAAGTCATAGATCATTCAAAATGCTATCATAGTAGAATTTATTCACTCCCCATAACATTATCGTAGTCAAGGTTCACTCCCAAGACTATCATAGTGGACAATGTCCCTTAATTAATCGATTTCACTCCCTATTCTGGTTAGGTATATATCATGAGATATATATCATTACCAAATGAATTATAGGGAGATATAGGTCCCACAGATCAAATATTTAAATCTATAAATATTTTTTTAAAAATAATATAAATCATTCAACATATCAAAACACATAAAAAATGTTTCTTATAAACAATAAATCATAACATAACTCATAGAAAATAAATATAATTCATAAACATTATTCCATCATTAACATGAACAATTTAGATAATGTATAAGAATGGTATCCTTTGATTATACCCTTGTAAAATATTATTAACTTCAAATAATGTTATTTTAGATAGAAAATTATTTTTAAGATCACTTGAAATAATTCTTAAGGAAAATATCCTTCTACTTTTGAAAACATTTTTTTTTAAACCACAAAAATATAAATGAAAATATTTTATTTAAAAATAACCATATAGGATTGGAAAGAAATATTCATGACATTAAGGCATTATGAATGTGGGGAAATCCTCTCATATCACAAAAGTTTAAAAAAATCATTCGGGACTTTTGTTTGGAAAATTACAAAGTACCATGATTGGAAAATAATATAAATTATACTTTTAAACCATTTTATTAAAAGTAAAAAATTATAAATGATGAAGTAAATTTTTATAAAATAATATTAAAAATAATATTTTAATTTTTTTAGAAAACATGTGAATGAATAGAAATATTTTCCATTAGATAGTTAGACATAAAAAATCTCAAATAATAATGAGATTGTGAAACAAACCCTTACCACATTGTTATCATCCAAATTGTGTTCCCCAGGAAAGAAAAAATACGTGGATACGTAAATAACATAATATTAATTATAATACTCATAATAAACATTCATGGGTATTTTATACAACAAACAAAAGAAACTAGTACTGTATAAGGCATTTGTCTCATAGAAATAAAAGTGAACTAAAATCCCTTTACTTAAGTCCCGAACTCCATAATTCACATTGAAACCCATTATCTAACAAATATGAATTTATTATACATTTTTTCAAAAATTATATCTATCTTTTCATTTATTATATTTTTATAACATCATATCACTCATTTATTACTAATTTATTTTATTAAAATCACAACTTTGGGTGAAACCAACTTCATTTTCCAAGCATGATTTGGTTTGGTAGTCCAGGGCCTTATACTTTGATTATAGTACCAAAATTTCTAGAATGTTAATAATGGTTTAGAATTTATATATATATTGATTACAAAAATATATATAATCATTCATAAGAATTTTATATAAAAAATTGAAATACATCATTCATGGAGATGGAAGGCCCAACATACACATGAATGTTTTTTCCATTTTTCATCTTATGGAATGAAAAAAATGTTAAATAATAATAAACCATTATAAAATAATTATTATGTTATATATATCATATATATGTTCATAAAATTCATCCTTTTTAAAATCCATCTTATCTATAAGTGAAAATGATTCACATCACATTTTGGAGAAGGTAGTCCATACGTACGCACGATCAACATTATCATTTCTCAAAAGAACAGATGATAAGGTAGACCTAATATTCTCATTAAATAGTTTTAATTATATTATAGATATAATATGTAGTAACAAATACCATAATAATACCCATCTATATAAGATGCTGATGAAAAATAAATAGTATTACTACGTGGAGACGGTAAGTCATACGTACGTATAAGTGATACTTTCACTTCTTTTTTGATGGGAAAGAGGGTTTATAATTGACTTTTTAATAGTTATAATATCATTTATGAATATTTAGGATACTAACATTATTATTTTAGGATAAAAATCATATATTTTGTAGAGGTAAATGAATTTTGAAAAAGAAAGTGATCAATTAGAGAAATTAAATGATCTTTGAAACACCTCATTTGGTTCTCCTATTAAGGGATTTAGGATAGGTCTTTTGAGAAAACCAACAACAATATAATGGGTCTAGGAAGTTTTAGAAGATAATTTTTCTAGTTATGGTAGACCTAGAAGGCTCAAAATGAAGTGAATAAGTGAGGGAGGAGGTGTTATTTTATATTCGATTGGGGCACACATTTGGAATTTCTCAAAATATTAATTTATAATAAATTAAATCTCAATAAAAATAACATTAAAAGTTTATTTATTAGAATATAAGACACAATAATGTTGTAATATCATAAAACAATATATTTTAGAGAATTTTTTGTTTTATTTTAAACCTTATCATTTTGATTAACCCTTAGTTAACCTATTTTAATTTTAAATATTGTAACAACTTTTCAATATTGAAAGGTTATAATTTTTACATATACAGTTTAAATTGTACCATAAATGGAAAATTTAGTATATAATAAACCATATATAATCCCCATAAATTATTTAAATTATTTATTATTTTTATTTAATTTAATAAAATATTAATTTCATAATATATCATTAGTGTCAATTGTGACACGATTCATTACATTTACTTTTATAAAATCATGAAAATAAGATATATTTGAAAAAAAACATAATTTAATACCCCGATAATATTTCATTAAATTGTATATATTGTTTGGATCACCTTAATTAATTCATATTATGTTTATTTTAATCTTTATAATATCATTTTTTTAATGTATCATTAATTGAATAATTACTTTTTCATCATTGTTTAATTATTTAATATACGTATTTCTTCCCTAAAAATTTAAAATAAAATACTATAACTGAAATAAATATTTTAGAATTAAAAATAATACATATACTCTAATATTTCATTTAGAGTACAACATATTAAAAATGATATATTTATTAATAAGATCAATGTGACACCATTGAATTGTCATTAAATAAAATATTATAAACCCCAAAATCTCATCTAAGTTAACCAAAAGTTAATAAATAAATTTTGATAATGAAATATGTATTTTAGGTCATAAATGGAAAAATATATTCATTCATAACCATCCTTTCCCCCATTTGGACACATATGAGATATTGAAGACAAATAAAGTGACATTTTGTGACTTTCTTTCATTTAAATTATATATATTCTATATTTAGGGAAAAGCATCCATTAAAAACATCAATTTATATCATTAGGTTTTAAGGTAATAATTTAGTTCATATAATAAATTTTTTTAATGTTTTGGGGTCATTTTAATGTCCTTATCATTTTATCTTTTAACTGAAATTACCTAAATTACCCTTTATAATGGTAAAAAAATTTACCAAGGTTACTATTCATATTGTCCAAAGATAAAAGATTGATATATAATAAATCTATGATTTTTTAGTACAAATATATCATCCATTTTTCAAAATAAAAAAGTAGATGTTTTAGAATCTAATTTAAAATAAAATCATTAAAATGAAAAAAAACAGTTATTCAAAAAATGCCCTTTTTAAACGTAAAATGTTTTTGTTATGAATTCAGGTATAATATCATTTCCCTAAACCATATTTGGATAATTTTGAATAAAATTGAACTAAATAGAATTTTAAACTAACACAAAACATAATTTTATCTTGTAAATAATTTAAAATAATATGGAGTTTTCAATAAAAATTGATATTTTCAATATTCTTTGAAGAATAAATGTTTTCATAAAAATATCAAAAAAATAATTTTAAGAAAAAATTTTAATTATAAATTAAAAAATAAAAATAATTTTTTATATATATTTTATGTAACTTTTATATACTAATATTCATTCAAAAAAATAATACAATCTCTCTTTTGATGAGAGTTTATTTTTTGAGTAATAAAGAGACTCACTATAAATTTTTTGATCATTTTTTCTAAGAACATAACAATATATTAATATTGAGTTGAAACATTATATTTATTTCATAATTTAGTAATTCATAATTTTTTTTCAATTTGGAAGATATGTTATAAAGGACATATAATATTTCACAGTTTATCTAAATGTACTGTTTTTTGCAGCACAAGATATCAATGAAATCAAATTTTTTTAAAATCCATTACATAAAAATATTGTTGAATTACATACCCCTGGTTTTGGTTTTATTAATTTCAAGGTTACTGTTTCTCCCCTTATGAAAAAATGTTTTTCTGTATGTTGTGAGTTCATGTTACATATTTTGTGCTATTAATTATTTGGTGTTATGGTGAGGTTTTAAGTATGGTTGTACCTTGTGTGATAAATTTGGATTATTTGTGCAATGCTTCACTTTTATTTATTATCCATGGGAACCTAGGTACTAGGTGGGCGTCCATATATATACTACACTACATATCCACACACTACTATTATCCCCTATACTATGAAATAAAGCAACATGGGTTGTGTTATCCAATGAGGTTGGTGCAATATACTCATATGGGTTTTTGTTAGGATATAATGTACACTGAAAAGTTTGTCTATTTGAGTGATTCAAAGTTATCAAAAAATTAGGTATTGACACATTCCTATAATGGTATGAGTAAAAAAAATTATTTATTAATTTAAAATGCAATATATTTTTTAACCTAGGTTGTCTCTGTAGAGGCAAGCACAAAAAATCAAGATGTCACATTTTAATTCAAGTAGAAAGTGGTTGTCTTTTTGATATTGTTTGATTTTGAAAACAAACTAAATAAAAAATAGAATAAAATTAAAAAAATATTGAAAACAAAATGAAAATTCATTTTATTGAAAATAGTGATATGAGTTGAGTGATCAGGTCGGGTTCAAATTTCTAAATGCAATGTGGTCCTAGAACTAATTTATCTGATCCTCTTCTAATAAGATGATTATAGTAGGATTCCATTATTTCTTCTGATCACTCTCATGGTGAAATGGTAATGGCGAGTGTAAACCTTTCCAATATCTTATGTTATAGTAATCTCATTCCTAGTGTAAGAGAGTCGCTATGAATATCCCCAATTGTCTTAAGAAATACTCAATAGAGTCTTGTTTATCCCAAATATTCAAGAATATCCACTATCCATCCCACACATACTGAAGATCATCAAGTACATCACCACTAAGACCATGTATATTATATTTTATATAATCCATAACATAAAATAGGTAAATAATGATCATTAACCAATGAAAACTCAGTAAAAGAATCAAAAAACAAATACGATCATACTTGATAATTAAAACTACTCTTAGAAAATAAAAGAAACACTTGTAAAAATATGTAAATTAACAGTGCTAGTCAAAGGGATTTATCAGTGCTGATAATGTGGGTAATGTTAAAGGTTTGTCTTTAACATCGCTCATAAAAATCACTGAATAAATGCCCCTTTAACATCTCTAAAAAATTACTAATAAATAGGGACTTTATATGTTATTTTTAGGGCATCTACATACCATCATTATCAGTTCTTTTTAGGGCTATAAAGGCCCCCTTTTATCAGTGCTAAAAAGGGATAATAATAGCCCCTCATAACAGTTCCCTTTTTCATTGATAAAGGGGGATAAATTTATTTTTATTTTAACCACTTTATGCCCCACCTTTTATCATCGATTCCCACCCCCTGTTTCACCGCTTGTTGGCCACATACCTGAATGATTCCCCCCCTTGTCAAAGCTTTACATAATATGTAATCCTTTTGTGTGTAACCTTTAGCAAGTTTCATACCAGATAGATCCATCTCATAAGATTGTTCATTTTTCACTCCCGTATATTTCTTTTTAATACCCCATGCTTCCACAAAACACTTCTCTTTGAATAATGAAATTTCTTGTTTTGTACGCAACATCAAGTTCTAGCGCACAACGACCAATCAAAATATCCGTTATGAATAGTAATACCCACTTTTTAAAATTTTATAAATTTTATTTGTCAAAATAGACTTTATTTTTGGACTCGAAATATCAAAATTATCTTAGGGTGAATTTTTGGTATTTTTTGAAAACTTTCAATTTTTGATGAATAGTGAAAAACAATGCGTTATTGTTAAAAACTGACTTTTTTATTTAAATAAATATTTTTAAATCTATATTTATTTTAATTTCAAAAAAGATAAATAATACCTATATTAATTCAATTTAATTCATTGGAGTCATTTTATAATAAAATTTGATTTATAAATTTTTATTGAATTTTTTTGACCTATTTTACCCACCTTCTAGGCACATTTGAAAATTTTCATAAAAGGTAATTTTACCGCTCCTATGAATTAAATATAAAAAATATGAGAGTCATGATTGACATCAGTAAGTAATATTTGTTTCATTAGGATGAAAATAATTTTTTATGAATAGTAACTTTTCAAATTTAATTTTCCACGACTAAAAGTAAATAGGGTAATTAAAGGTAAATTGATATTATAAATACCCTAACACATGTCCTAATTCTATTGTATAAGTCATTTTTCTACAAAGATAAAACTTAGGAATAAAATATGATCCTCTTTATTCCACTTGTATTATCTTAGGACATTAATTACTATTTTATTTAAAGAAGAGTTAAAAGTGTAAAATTCAAAGTTTAATAATTATGCATTTTTAATATAAGTTAATATATTAGATAAATTTGACTATAAATATTCATTATAATTCTAAAAATATTTCCTATGTCATGGTTTTTTATTTATAATTTTAGACATTAAATAATTAAATTTATTTATGACATAATTATGATGCAGTAATTATGTTATTAATGAAATATTAAATTAATTGATAGAATAAATATTAAAATAAATTTCAATTGAGACTTATTTTAATTAAAAAAAATTATAGGTTAATATGACATGTTAGGTTTGATTAAATAATTTTTTTTCGAAGTGATACTATTGTTATAACTTTCTCAAAAAACAAATACTAAATTGTGTCAAAATTGACATAAATGTGTTTAAAAAAGATTCTATTTTATTAAATGATATAATATTAATAAAAATAAATGGTTTGGGAAAAATACTTAGAAAATGTTATATATTTAAATAATGAACCACTTTGGGTTCTCTTGGATTTTTATTGTATGTTTATTAACCATTTATTATAATAATACAAGAAGATATGATAAAAGTTAAACTATTTAACAAAGAGTTAAATATAAAATATAAGGTTAATATGGTTACTAAAACTTTTATAAAACCTATTTGTTGAGAGTTTTTTGATCCATACCAACCTTATCCTAAAAATAAATCCTTTTAGAGCCATTATAAATCGAATATGACTTTATAATAAAATTATATTTCAATCATTCCTAAGGTGCCCCTCACCCCTCTTATAAAAGGGAACTCCCCCTTCCCTCAAATTCACACAACCAAAGACTTTTATATCAGACAAAACCCAATATAAAATCCTCCATACTACCCTCAATTAAACCTATAGGCCTTAATTTGATCATTAATCCAACTTAAGGAGCCCTTTTGATCAAATCAAAAGGAAGTACCTCAAGAAGAGGTAATAATTTCATCACCTCTTTCAAAGTTCTTCTCTTATTCCACTTCTTATTTCATTGTTTATTCCATAACAAAATAATAAATCTTGTACCATATATATACTGGGATGTTATTATAAATATGGCACAACTATATTAATTATTCTATCTATCCTATGAATGAAAATGTCACTATAGGTGCGTACGTTCGTCTTACCGTCTCCACGTCTTGCTGTAGTTTGTTATTCATCACTTCAATATTGGGATGGGTATAATAATGAGTATAATTGATATAAATAATAAATATAACATTTTAATGAATATATAAATATTATATACTATCCAATTACATATGATTTTACCTTTAATAGAATGATATAGTCGCTCGTGTGTATGGACGGATTTCCATCTCCACAAACATGATGAGATTCATTCCCCATCATAACCATTCAAGAATAATTTTCATTTTTGGATTAGAAATAATTTTTAAGATCATAATATCATTATTTATATGAATCAAATACATCTTATCAATTAAAAACATGACTTACATAGACAAACATATAATGGAAAACGAATCAGTTTACACCCAAAATAATGATACTACTGAAATATTATTAAAAAATAAATATTAAAAGATTATATATGATATCATATTTAAGTATTTGGTTCTTATATAATTTAATAACAGTATTTTAACTAGTATATAAGAGGTTAACATACCCCCGACCAAGGAAAATCACAAGGTAACAGTTATTTTTACAATCTCTTTATTTATCTAAGGTTGTTTATACGTAATTATCTACTAAGACTTTTTTATCATCCAAATCTGTGTTTCTTATAAATTTATTTCAAAATTTTTTTATTATTTCCCAGAATATGGGTTAAATTCATTTATACTATTGTTTTACTTTTTATAAAATGATTTGAAATGAATCTTTCTGTTAGTTTCCAAACAAGGTACTCTAGGACTATTTTGATAAATTAAGGTAAGAATGTTTTTTTACTTATACGACATGTGCAACTATTTTCCAATATTATAACACATTCGAAGCTTTCCTTACAATTTTATAAGACCATTTTCAATATAAATGTTTTATTTTATAATTATGTGACTTTTAAATTATTTCAAAATACAATGTTATATTTCTCTCAAATAGTTTGGATTTCATCTATGTCAACTTCATTAGATGAATTTGATAGTAGTTTGAAGTTGATTTATTATGAGACAATATTCCATATTGTATTGAATGTTTTGTGATATGTTTGACTGTGGTTGTTTTAGTTTTATACCATTCATGGTTTGTGGTTAATGTATTAAAATTTCATATGCTAGTTTTAATTAGAATGATTATGTTATGTTTTGACCTTTTCATATGAGGAATGAATTGGACTTAGAAAGTAACAGGTGGAGCCTACTATAGCTCCTCGATTAATTGGTTGGTATCATGAGACAAACTAGTGTCTTGGCACAAGGCCTTGAAAAAATATTATTTGTAGTCTTGGAAGAGAGCCTTGAATATGTGGTTATGATGTTCGATATTATGCATTCCCTCATTATGAAATTACCTATTTATATTACACGTGACTATTCGACTAGTATAATATCTATGTGAATTAGTAAATGGAATTATTTGATTTATCATTTCCATATTATGTTGATGTTTATGTTTAAAAGGATTTTTTTATGTCTTATACATTGTTTTAATTGTTTATGATTATTTTTTATAGTTTCTGCTATATTGTTGTCCTTAATGAGCATCTGAG
Source organism: Viscum album (assembly GCA_963277665.1). Taxonomy (NCBI): domain Eukaryota; kingdom Viridiplantae; phylum Streptophyta; class Magnoliopsida; order Santalales; family Viscaceae; genus Viscum; species Viscum album. Next base: position 195,532,088 of record OY728126.1, read on the forward strand.
ATCACCCATTTCTTATGTTTTTTTCCCAGGATGTAAAGAAGTATATTATGATTGACCAGAAGAGATAGGGTAATGGTTATGAGTGTGTTCAAATGGGACACAATGTTGTTGTTTTTTTATTTTATGATATAATGTAAAACAAATTTATGTATCTATTACTTACAAGGCTACTAAACTAATCGGTCTTTCATGACTTGATCTCTTGTGATCATGCCAATGTTATGTAATAAAGCACGAACTCTGGGTAACTAGGATCGGGGAGTTACAGTTGGTATCAAGGGATGACTAGTACAAACCTTGGAAAATATATTTAGAAAAAATATGATCTGAGAACATTACCATAAGATAAAATTTTAGGATTAGTATAGAAGAACTTTCAAGAATTTTGTTAATGTAGATATTTTGTGAATTTTCCAATCAATACACCCCTGTCTAAATATGTGCAGGTAGACGAGGCTCTGGCACTGTTGTATCTAGGGGTAAAACTTGAAAACACCACTTTGATCAATACTTGAGTGGGAACTGGACCACAATAATGGGCCTTGTTGTCTTCTTGGTTACGACACTCCCACGAGATATGATTAGGATTATTCATATTTTCATTAAAAGCCATTATGAAAGATTTAGGAGTAAATACTTCTCAAAGAATTTTTTTTATGATTATGGATTATATTCATAAAGTGTTCAATTTATTTTAGGTATTTTACTAGTTTGGAATTATTTATTGAAATTTATACACTAATGTACTGTATGCCATTGTTTAGGAATGGTTCCTAGTGGAATAAATGGAAATAGTATCAACACACGTAATCCATGTAGGGATTTCCTTCCTACATAAGATAATTCTTGTGGAGTTGTTGATGCAACTGGTGATGAACAACTTATAACCATACTGGGACAATATACTCATGTTATGAATAATAACCTAGCCCTTATGGAGAACCTTGATCCACAACGTAGAGGATCAATGTTAGACCGCTTCATGTGGAAACAACAACAAACATTCAATGTTACAAAAAATACAGTTCTATCTGAATAATGGATAAGTTCCTTATAGAAAATATTTCATGCTTTGGGGAGTAGTGAAAGGGAAAAAGTTGTCATTGTAGTTATTCGCCTCATAGGATATACAAATAAATAGTGGTAATTAAATCAAAACAAAAAGGAGGATGAATAAGAATGAAATATGGAATGGAGGTAGTTTAAATACCTTTTCTTAAAAAAATACATTCCTCATGAACATCATGAAAATATGGAAAATCAATTTCTGAGTCTGAGGTAAAAGGATGATGAGAATGTAACGACCCAAAATTTTGAATAAATCTTGTTTCTTAATTTTGTATGTTATTTTATTTTTATACTCAACAAAACTGTTTCATTTGATAACATGAGTATAATTAAAATGAGACCGTTGGGTTTTGACTGTTATATGACTATTGTTCAATATGACCACTGGAAACTAAACGTTTCGATTGTTGTCTCTAAATACAAGTGATCTTGGTTTATTAATATAGAAAGAAGATTTGATGGCCTCATCCAGTAGTCTCGGGCCAATCGAATCCCATCTAACGGAACTTGGGATGGAGGTAGCACTACTGGGATTTTCTCTAGACCAAACCTAAGCTAAAATTCATCATGTGAAGCTAGAATGGAATCGCCTTCCCGAGAAGTTCAAACTGATTGAAATTACTACTTGTGCAATGTTGGCCGAGCCGCCCAAAGATTCTCTCACCTTTGCACACCTTACTCTTAGGTCCTATGCTGGTGTTATAAGGGGCTATGTAAGGAGACTGTAACTGCCTTGTGTAATCCTTTGTTTTAAATAAAAAATTTTATTTCTTCTTATGATGAAGCTTATGAATTTTCAAATGTCCGGATAAATATAGTATGCATATTTTTGATGAATTTTAGAGAAAGGAAATTTTAAAAAATGTTTATGTAAACCTTATATAATTAAAAATGTGGAATTATTTTCAAAAATTTTCTTCTACAATTATGTTCAGTACGAAATTTAGAGTCTAATAAGATCAACATAATTTTTGATGAATAGTAAATTATGAATAGTGATTTTATGCTTAGGATTATTAATGTGATCAAATGTATTAGTCATCTCAATTAAAAAAATTATTAATATAATCTAGGCACCTTGATTAAGTAATGTGATTCAATAAAATGGTTAAATAACGGGTTCATAAACTATTAGTCAAGTATTAGTTTTTTCGGGTGAATAGTGCTTTTTTAATTAAAAATTAAATTAAAAATATTTTGAATTTTTTTTATAAAATGGACTTTATTTTTGAATTCAGAACATCGACATTATGCTAAGGTAATTTTTGGGGATTTTTCTGAAAAAATGAATTTTCAGTGAATAGTATATTTATTTAAAAATTAATTAAAAATATTTAGAAAATTATTTTTATAAAATGGAGTTCATTTTTGAAATCAGAGCATTGATATTTGGTTAAGGTGAAATTTTGGGATTTTTCTGAGAAAGATGAATTTTCAGTGAATAGTAAAAATGCAGTTTTAGGGTTTCAGTATGTTTAATGACATCATAATTGTGTCATGATGATGTCATGAGATATTTTATGGGTTGGCCAACCAAAGGTGATGAATTATTTTATTGGGGGCCCCATGTGGCCTAACTCCATGGGAAATACCGTGGGAGAGCCCATGGTTTTGAGAAAACCATTTGTGAGGCGTCCCTTGAAATTATTAAAGTATCACCTCGCCTTCCGTATAAATACCCACCCTTTACTCCTTTAGTTTTAACTCCAAACACTCCCCCAACTAATCTCTGGTCTCATTACCTCCCAAGGAGTCCTCCCAAGGTGCCCCCAAGCCCTCAAGGTCCCAACCTTTGAGTTTTAAGAGATACGTTTTAAGTTAAGGGATCCTACCTCCCTCTTTCTTTTTAAAGTAATCTCTTTTTTGTCATTTCTTTTATGCTCCATGATCTTATGTTAGAAGATGATCTGTTATATTCCTCTTAATTCCCTTTTCATGTTCATATGATGAGATACCCCATCTTTCTCTCATAAATTCATTTTATGAAAGTTTAAGTGACGCCGTTAGGCTGCCGAATTTTTAAGGGATTCTTTCACCTCTCTCATTTTTTAAAGTTCTACTTTCATGTCATGTCTTTCAAGTTAATTTTTATTATGTTGGGGTATTATCTATATATCTATCATACTGATATTTTATGTTCATATGATGAGAAACCCTATTTGATCTCTTTAATTCAGTATTTTGATGTTTTAAGTGGCGTCGTTAGGCTGCCAAATTTCTAAGGGATTGTTTCACCCATCTCGTTTTCAAGATCTATTTTCATGTCAAGTCTTTAATGTTTCTTTTTATTATGTTGGGGTATGATCTCTAAATATATGATACTGATATTTTATGTTCATATTATGAGATACCCTATTTTATCTCATCAATTCATTTTATTGATGTTTTAAGTGACGTCCTTAGGATGCCGAATCTATATATATTCTAAACATGGAATGTTTCTACCAACGTGTCACCACCACAGGCTGCCACGCCTCCTACGCCCCATCCTATCAATTTTTCTCCTCCATAATCTGCGACTCCAACCCCTGACCCTCTCGTGTATCTACTGCTCGACGATTACCTCCCACGTATCCACTGGCCGATAATTAGGGTTTCAAATCCTCTGCCAAAATCCTGCTCTTTCATATCTGTGGCTACCTCTGCCTCGACGGTATGATCAAAAATCTATCCCATCGGTTCTGATCATCCTCTTCTCTGACTAATACATTCCCCTCCCGACCCTCCCTCATATCTACTGCTCGACGATTACCTCCCTCGTATCCACTGGACGATAATTAGGGTTTCAGATCCTCCGCCAAAATCCTGCTCTTTCATATCTGCAGCTACCTCTGCCTCGACTGTATGATCTAAAATCTATCCCATCGGTTCTGATCATCCTCTTCTCTGACTAATCCATGCCCCTACCAACGAAGATCATCAAATAATCCTACTAAGGTACATCTTACTTCGACATCTCTATCCAGATCCCAAAAACCTCCATATTTCCCACCTGCTGAAACCACGACAAACTGTTTGATGATACTAATCGTAGGTATAAACCTATGAAAATACTTTGGTTTTAGAACTGAATTTAGGGTTTTCTGATAATATGGTACATCGCGCATCTCCAGTACTTTTCCCATCACTTAAGATCTCCGTTCACTGCTACCGCATCGGTCACTTCTGCCTCCGTGCCACCGTTCACCACACATCGTCTCCCTACCTCGGTCCACATTTTTGCTAATCGTTCACTGTTCCTCCTTATAAGGTCTGTTCGTCTTCAAAAATTATGTGGTTTTTTATATCTTATATTAATTTTTTACCCCCATTTGCTTATGAATTGTTATTATGTCATAATAGAAAAACTATTCTTACAATTCCTCAATTACTACAACCATTTCAGTCCCTCAACATATTTATTAACATATTTGTTTTAGGTTTCACAATTTTTGTTCAAGCATATCAAAACGTGTTGCAGTTAAGGTATGCCTAGATTGCTTTATTGACTGAACTGTATATACAATAATTTTTCTGTTCCTATCCTGTATATTGTATACATTCCTGAGAACTGTTTTTTATAATAGTGTTTCATTACATGTTTAATGTAATTTATGTCTTCTATTCCAAATAATCTATGTTATCTACTCAATATTTTTGCACTTACATCAGGTTTTCCAAATAAATGATTACTTCTTGTATGCTATCATATTATTTCATTGATTCTCATTAGTTTGTGTGATTTCAGAGGACATGAGAAATCATTTTATTAGTGTATTCATCTTTCATATGTGTTTTTTAGTACTAACAATACTAGATATTGAAAAAACTGCTACTATTTTCATTTTATTTATTGAACATCCATCTTAGAAACAAATTGTTTCACTCAATAATAGGTTCAACTGGATCCCACTTCTTCATGAGTTCTCCTTGGTAGATGTTTCAATGGAAACATCATAGTATTCAAAAATGTACCAAGATTGTAATGATCTCCTTAGAGAAGGTTTATGGTTATCTATTACTTTATGTTTTTTATTTTACTTTATGGTGTATTTCTAGTGAAATATATATGTGTTTTTGCCTCATTTTGTTCATTTATGCACACATTCTAAAAGTAAAATGTAAGAGCACCAACCCAGTGCTTTTCTTATTAAAATGATCATTTTTACTTGAGGATGGATTTTGCATTCTTTCACATTACAATAAGGATATATTCCTTCATGATTGTACGGATAAAAACTTCTTTTTCTGCATTTATTTTCCTCTACATGTGTGTTCTTTTTCAATGATTATCACACATGTATTGCAATCTTCTGGTGAATTAGCTACACATCTAATGTTATGTGTCCATATGAAAGTGTATCAATCCTTTCACTCACTCTGAAATTGTTGATGGTTTGAAGAGTAAAATTGTTTCGTGTAATTATACCTATAATAATAGCCCAATTTGTTGTTGGGGTTGATGAATCATCAATGTCTCTCTGTTTTCATGTAATTATACCCATAACAGTAGCCCAATTTGAAACTGTAATATTCATTTTTTTAATGCGACAGTTTCATCACCGTTGACTTCGGTGGAGGTCACTCAGAAAGTTCATCGTGAAGGTATTATCTATTAATTTTATTTCTATCATACATCCTTTAGTATTCCCCTTTTCTTACAAATATTTCATACAATCTAACATAACATCTATTTGTAAGTGTTTCTCCCAGCCATCAAATAGTATATTTTCAGCACTTCATTTTCTGTCTAAATATGCTTGATTTAAATATCTAAAATGTTTTTCTATTTCTATATCCCCTGTGATCTACCTCTTGAAACACTAAGACTATTTCATCACCAATGACCATGGTGGAGGTTACCCCCCAACCTCTTCACAGAACTCTTCTCTGTGAATTTTGTTGCTATCACCAACGACCGCAGTTGTGGTCATTTGCATTACGGTATGTTATCCTCATGCCATATAAGTAGTGTTTAATTGTCTTATTTTTACAGTAATGAAATGGGTTTTGTGACATCATTCTGTAGTTTTATTTATGTTGTTTTAGGGATCTATTTTTTATATATTTTTAATATAAAAATACATATTAAACTTCTCTGTTCATCTATATTTTGATTTGTAAAATGGAATATATCAGTTTTTATTTTTCAACAATATCTATTACTTTTAAAAAATAATTTCTTCTAATGTACAATTTTTGAAAAATTTTGGTTTGAATATTTTATATAACTTATATGTTCCCGGAACATAAATATATCAATTTGTATTTTTTTAACAATATTTGTTCTTTTTTTAATTGTAATTTATTTAAAATGTACATGTCCGTAAAGATTTTGGGTTTTCTTTTATTTTTAAAAGTTACATATATCAGGTCTATAAATACAGATCTATTTGAGCTGTAATGACTATTACTATCAGGAAAATCAATGAGAAAATATCTGAAGCACTCACTGGTATGGATCAAACTTTTCAAAATCAAATTGACCAGACAATGAAATTATTGGATAAGACAGAAAAAATAGGTGATTGTTCTTCATTTTTCTTAAACATGTTTTTTTGCAATGTTGTAGTCCTATACACTTGACTATGGTATTGCTACTAGAAATCAAGGTAATCTGAAAGTTTATAAATCTTAATGAAATTCAGAGGTTATGTTTTTCACCTTTTCAATGCAATTCTGGTCAGAATTCATGATTGATTATCTCAATGATTTTCTGGTCAAATCAATCTGTTCATTTAATATTTTTCATTATTTTCACCATGTGATATTCTATAGGCTGGTAGAGGACTGGGTATTCAATCAAATCCAAAGCATTTTGATCACAGCCAAATGCTTCTCAAACATTGCTATAGAGTTTTCCTTATATATTTCACATAATATCCCATCTTTTTAATACAAGGTACTAATTTTTATACTTCTTACATTTTAATTTATCACAAAACATATACCATGTTATTGTAATATTCATTTACACTTGTGTTATAAGAACATGACAACAATGGATGTTTTGGAAACAGCTATAGCAGTGAAAAAGTATTAGTTACAATAGCTATAAATATTTCATTTACTCGGTTGAAATTTTCTATTTTAATGGTCTTTTATTTTCATTAGATCATTGGAGTAGACATTACTGATTTTTTTCAGTTCCATTTATAGTGTATGATTAAAACACAGTACATTTGTTCTTCCCTTCTGCCAATTCGTAAATAGCGTATTTCTTCTCCATTTATTACACTTGTCAGTTTTTTTGCCACTTATTGATTGAAGTAATTTATTAATGTAGGAAACTATTGGGTGAGTTTTATGCTGATGATGATGTTTAAAGAATTGTAATAAAGAATTGAGGCTCTACGAAAACAATAAGCCATGGCAGTGAACTTCATCCTCTTTATTCTGTTTTTATGTGTCAATACATACTTGATTTTTTCAGTTTGTTTTTCAGTAGATGAAGAACATGTCATCTAATAAGAAATTGATGGTTTGTTTGTTGGTACCTAGAAATGGTATTTTCTCATCTGTAACATCTATGTATCTTTTTTCTCTTATTTATAGTTTAACATTTCAGTATTTTCATACTAAATTTGCAGGATGTAATTCAATATTGTTCTTCACAAATGATGGGATCTCAAATGTTTTTGGAAAAAAATTCAATTCCCTCCCAGATATCCATTTTACTACTACATATGTATTTTTGAAACATCAACACAGTACATCTCCTGTATTGATTCACCAATTTATGCTTCTGCTTTTTTTTGTGGTCAATATTTCTTTCTCTAAAATTTATTCCATGGTTGATATATATTTCTTCCACTACATCAATGCATTCTACATTTTAGGTATTTCAAACTGATTTTATATAGTTCACATTTATTGCAGTATCAATAATTCAGATTTCCTGTCCTATTATTTTTTTAATGTATTTGATTATATGCATAGTGGATTCATAGATGTTGGGTATATCAAATAATCATCCACTCAGGTAAATCATTTTACTTTTGATTTATTTTTATTTTTAATCAAATATTATAATTGTAAAATATGCATTTTTCTGTGATCATTTCCATTTTGTCTATAACTAAAACATAAACTTCATTTATCTTTTTGAATTGGCTATCAACTAAGCTTATTTACAGATTTCTTATACATATATGTTTGAATATTTATTGTATAAAAGTGTTTTCATATTACCGCTTCTATAAAACAATTTCATATGTAATTGTTTCACTCATTGACAGTTTCAATTACAATATACTTATTCATGTGTTTAAGTTGTCATTTGATTAGTTGATATACAAAACATGTATTCTGTTTTGACTTTGGTTGAAACTGAAAATTCAATTGTAGCTATTGAATTGTAGTTATATTTATTGCTAATGACATGCATCATTTTACTTACCAGGATTTGGATGACATGTCTCTCTGAAAGACACAACAAAAAACTATTAAAATCATATTCATTTTGAGAAAAACTTGACCTTATTTTCTAAAATAGATCCTTTTCTGTACACATTTTGTTATGTTAAATTTCCTCCAAATTATCTCTTTTTTTGGATTAGTTATACAATATTTTATTTCTAATTGTTCATACATAGTGTTTTAAAATATTTTTGATGCATACTTGTATACATATTGCATATGAAAAAGTGTACCTAAAACAACCATATTTTACACAAATCTCATTCAATGATTTGACCTTTTATGGGGTTTCCCCATATTATTTTCTCTTTGTTCCCTAACAGTCCATTGATCATGATCTGGATCAATCACAATGATCAACACATATGGAATACCAAAAAAACATGTAAAACAACAATATTTTAATAAAATCTCATTCAATGATTCGAAATCTATGGATTTTCTCCCCAGGGGATTTCTCTTTGTACTCAAATAATCCTCTCAGGTACATCTGGTCTAACCCCATTGATCGTCACTGATGGAATAACAAAAATTACACCTAAAACAACCATACATACTTAAATCTCCTTCAACTTTGTGACATAATGCCTTTTTTTATTTTATGCAGCTTGGAGGGCCCCATATTCCACTCAAAATAGAGAGAAGAGATGGAAGGAAAAACAGAGCACAAGTGGTGGAGCAATCAACTATGAGGTCCCCATACTCCAATCAAAACTGGGAGAAGATATGGAAGGAAGATAAAAGGTAATTAAATGTGATGGTATGAATTTTCTTCCCATGAGTATATCATTGTTAAATAAAAATCATCATGATTAAATGGACTAAAAAGTGGTAAATGAGTTCCTTATATTTGGTTTGAATATTTTTCTACTATCTATCTCTCTTTCTCTTTCTCATTTACTACCAAAAAAATCTAATTTTCAATTGGTTATGTGTTGTAATATCTATAATAACAATATTAATTAACCATTCATATTGAATGATATTTCTGAAACTTAACATTACCATTGAAAAAAGTGTACATATTCCTATCATTAATGTTACATTCAATAAATTTACACATTGTTATCCATACCAAACCTTGAAAGGTTACTATACTTGCAATCACATTACATTCATCATGCCCAACAACCATGAAACATATTGTAGGTTGAGAGAATTTGAGTTGCATGAAAAGGGTAAAAAAATCATATCATTTTAGCTTTCATGAAAATTGTTAGTAATTATATTTGTTTGTTGTTTAAGATTATTCTCAATTGCTAAAATTTAGTCTTTTTTCAACTTATAAGTAACCAATGGATCACTATAGTGATTGGCATCAAATAGGTGAAAAACGTTTCATATGTTCTGCCTGTTATGGGTATATTACAAGAAAATGTATCTATAACTTTCATGTTCTTATAATTTCATTTAAATTTTCACCATTATAATTCATTTTGTTCCCAGATCCGTGTGTGACATCTTCATTGGTGATATACTTAGTCTGTCGATGCATTCTATAATTTTCTGGGTATAACAAAGGTTTAGGGTTTTTTCATCACCATAGGTTCTTGATATTACCCTGCTCAATTTTCCAAGTATAACAAAGGTTCAGTTTTTTGACCTACGTTGTGAAATTGAAGCATCTATTAGAAGAATTTTTATTTTATATATCAATGTTTGGGGGTGTTAAATACTGACTGTTATATAAAACAATTCAGATTTACCAAACTAGGATCATATTCAAATTCATTTTTTTAGTTCTTGTCGAATCGTTTCAGGTCTATGTTTTGAATTTGGTTTATTAACCATCACAGTGAAACAGTACTACAATTCAACATTTATTGTATGTGGCTGAATGTTTATACCTATTGCATTATGATGAACATTTATTGTAAGCGTCATCTAAGGCAGCGTGAAATTGACCATGCACAAGCTTTTTAGATTTGAAATAATTGGAAAGCAGTGTCATGAAACCTACTATAGTAACATATGATATATATCTTTATGGTCTTTACGGTGCTGGACATACTAGACATTACTAACTATTGTGTGTGTTCTTAGATATAATAACCATAGTTTTTTGAAAACTATTTCAATATTTTGGAACTACTGTATAGTCTTTATCTCCTGAATTTGTTTGTTGTTTTAGATTATTCTCAACTGCTAAAATTTAGTCTTTTTTCTATCTATAGGTAACCAATGGATCTCTATAGGGATTGGCATCAAATAGGTGAAAAAATATTCATATTTTCTGCCTGTTATGGGTATATTGCAGGAAAATGTATCTATAACTGGTATGCTATTATAATTTCATATAAATTTTCACCCTTATTCTTCAATTTGTTTTCAATATTCACTTACATATTCTCCTATGTTATTGTATGTTACTTATTCTACTATATTTTCAATTTTCTATGTTTTTTCCAATTATAGTTCAATATTTATTATCTCTATTGTTTTTCAATATATTCAATATTCATGTTCTTTATTAACTTTGAAACATAGTTTAGTCTTCTTTAAATTAACCATTGAACGTATTGACGTGTAAATGCATGGGTAAGTACTAGTTTTCATAAGAGAAATCTTATATTTGTCTTCCTTTAATGTTCATCATTTTATATGGTATATCTTTCAAATTTCATTACCATATTCTTAAATCTTTATATTCTGTTCCCCTACTGTTTTATGGATCATTTATGAGTGGGTGACCCAAGTCCCCTCTCTTTTCAATGGTTTCTAAAACCTCGTAACATAGCCGTTATGCTACAGAATTTCCGTCTCAAAATGTCTCTCTCTTATTCTCAAATTAATTTATTTTATTAAGTGAATATTAAAAGATATTTCTTCTAGAAGGGTATTCAAATATATTCCAAAATGTTCTATTTTATATTCTGGTATTTACATACATGAGACCCGCTTCCCCTTTCTGTGGGTTTAAAGTGACATAAAGATCTTGTCTTTAAAGAAGTTTTTAAAACGTTATGATTATGAAATGAAACCCATTTCTTTTATGCTATATGGGTTATTTATGAAATTATTGATGATGATATATGTGGATCACATTATAATAAATACAAATGATGGGTGAGCCCTGATAGCACTCCAATGAATTGGGTAAAGACTTAATCTCTAGAGACGACCATTTTTAACGACGCCTTGGTGAATAACCTTGGTAATTTTTAATGACACCTTGGGGATGGACCATGGTGAAATGGAAATGATTGTCAATGTTTAATGTTGTAGCCACATATTTAAGTTATGAAATATGTTATTTTTATTATGATATTCCTCATGATTTTTTTCTCATGCCTTAAAGTTATTTTTCATGACATTGTTGATGTATCTCAAGTTCACATGTTAAATGTTTCCCCTTGTTTCCCTTACTGGGCCTTCTGCTCACCCTTTCTTTTGATGTGTGTCCCTAGGTTATGAGATACAGTAATGAACCTAGGATGAACATAAGGAGAATCCTATCAAGTTTTTAAGAATAATATTTTATGTTTTCATGTTTTACGTTCCTGGTTTCCAGGACACTAAACCTTAAAGATCCTCAGTTTTGTAAAATGTAATGAATGTTTATGAGAGAAAAAGGCGGGATGTCATAGTTGGTATCAAAGGATGTTTTAGTTATTTGTGGAAATTAGGATATGAAAACTCTAGGAAGAACCCTATAGAAAATTTTAAATATAGGAAATATTCCTGGTATTTTGGTGAGTATTGAGTAAGGGATTTCCAAGAAAATACATCCCTGTCTCGATATGATCAGGTAGAGGTGGCTCTGGCATAGATGTACATAGGGGTAAAACCTGAAAACACCGCTTTGAGCGAGACTCGAACGGGAACTGGTACACAACAATGGCCCTTGCTGCACTCTTGGTTACAACACTCCTGGGGAATATACTTTGGTAAATTCATAAGATTAGTATGAACCATTATTAAAGGAACAAAGATAAAATAAAATAAAGATTCACATAAGAATATATGATCATGGATAACCTATTTTTGAAGCTAGGAGATCACAAGTTAGGGTATACTTTTCTTCTACAAGTTTATCCTTCTATGCTTTAAGTTTCCTTTTCATGATTATTGGCTAAGTATTTAAGCCCCCTAATTATACGTTCTTTTCTTAGTTAATGGCGGGAAATGGAGAAGCATGTCCCAACAACCAATGTGATAGGAAATGTGACGATTTCCCTATTAATATGATAGAGATGACGAAAGATCTAGTTTAACATATTGTGATTATGCCAAACCAGCTATCAAAAATCACAATTAATAATTGGTACCTAGTTGAATGCCCAAATTCATCAAGGAAGAAGAAGACAAATTCTCAAGGATATTCATCTGATAAAGTTGATAAGGGAAAGAAGACCCAATTTATTTTTTTGCAAAAAGTGTGGGAAGAGGCACCAAGGAGAATGTCACAAAGGAAATGGGAGATTTTTTAAGTGTGGGAAGATAGGGCATAAAGTATCCAATTGCTTTAAAAAATGGATAATGTGATGAATGGAGATAATGTTCGATCTAATGTACCTTATACATTTCAATGTCGTAAATGTAGAGAAGTTAGACATTATCCAAGGCAATTCCCTCTTGGAATGGATGAGAAGCATGATGAGCATCAATAATCTTTGAGTACAAGGGAACAATGCAAGTCCTATGCTGAGATGGATCATGATGACTGAAGTACATGTATCTTCTTCACAATAATTGTCTATGTCATGTTGGATTTTAGTTCGTTCTCTATGAGCATATCTTTTATGTTTTCTAAGATCATCAAGTCACTACCTAAGATGATTTTATATCATTAAGGAAAACATCTATTGTTATGTACCACATGTTGATGTAGTGAAACTATTCTTATTAAAAAAAGGTGATTAGGGGATTAAAAGATGATTATTATTTTGGAAGACATTCACTATTTTAGGAACCCTATTTGATCAAGGTAAATAGATTACTACGGTATTTTCTTTGAGGAGTAAAGGTTGACTTATAGTCTGATGAATCGATGAATTTAAGGTGAACTTATAGTAATTTAGGTTACAGATGGAAATGATTAACCTATCTTGGGGAAAATGTGATTAGGTTAGTTACTTTTGTTATAAGATGTTAAGAGTGGTTGATGTTGATTGAAGATGAATGATAAAGTCTATCTTGGTGGACTATGTTATGAGATCATTCTTATAATTGGGTTTCAATCTTAGTTTGGTTTATTTTGAGGAATTTTAAGGATAGTTATTTATGGAATGGTCTATGATGAACTTTGGGTAGTACCATGGAACTTTGAAGATTTAAAAGTAGTTTCCCTTCCTATGGGATTCATTATTTTTGAAGAGTTGTTTTATCTTACCCTTTTTGTTTTTGGGATAATGTTTAAAGATATAAGAAATTGATAGTTAATCTTTTGTGGATTACGTGACTCTCAAGAAGACGATTCTTGTGTTTTGATGAGACTGAGTTTTTTTGAATGATCGTCATTTGGAGAAAAGATTAGTTTTGGTAGAAACTTATTAAAGGATGATACTCTACTTGAAGGTTGGTATATTTTCTAATGTTTTTTTTCTATGTAGTAAATGAATTCCTCAAAATTATGAAAAGGAACGTAAAACAAAAAAGTTGTTGGTTTACATTTCCTACTAGGTAATCAAAGACCGTTTACACACATCATAATTTTGGGATTTTCTCGTGGTTAACTTTCTCGTAATCATGTTTTCTATCACTCTCCCTCAGAACTCGACCCTTTGTTTTCTCCTCCATGTTCGTGTTTTCTTACATGGAATCCTAGTGTGGGTTAACTCGGGTGACCACTGTACTTCCCTTTAAATCTTTTAAAGTAATAGTTTTACTGACTCCTTTTCTGATGCGGGACTTTCAATGATGTTTTAAAACCCAATTTTAAAAAATACGAGGATGCAATTTCTTAAGGGGGGAAGATTGAAATGACCCGGAATTTTGAATAAATCTTGTTTCCTAATTTTTTGGGTTATTTTATTTTTATACTCAACAAAACTGTTTCATTTGATAACATGAGTATAATTAAAATGGGACCATTGGGTTTTGACTGTTATATGACCATTAGTCAATATGACCACTGGAAACTAAACGTTTCGATTATTGTCTCTAAATAAAAGTGATCTTGGTTAATTAATATAGAAAGAAGATTCGATGAACTCATCCAGTAGTCTTGGGCCAATCGAATCCCATCTAACGGAACTTGGAAAAGAGGTAGCACCACTGGGATTTGCTTTGGACCAAACCCAAGCTGAACTTCATCGTGTGAAGCTAGAACAGAATCGCCTTCGCTAGAAGTTCAAACTGATAGAAATTACTACTTGTGCAATGTTGGCCGAGCCGCCCCAAGATTCTCTCACCTTAGCACACCTTACTATTACGTCATATGCTGGTGTTATAAGGGGCTATGTAAGGATACTGTAACTACCTTGTGTAATCCTTTGTTTTCAATAAAAATTTTGATTTCTTCTTATGATGAAGCTTATGAATTTTCAAATGTCCGGATAAATATAATATAAATTTTTTTGATGAATTTTAGAGAAATTATATTTTAAAAAATGTTTATGTAAACCTTAAATAATTAAAAATGTGTAATGATTTTCAAAAAATGGTCTTCTACAATTATGTTCAGTATGAAATTTAGAGTCTAACAAGATCATCATATTCTTTGATGAATAGTAAATTATGAATAGTGATTTTATGCTTAGGATTAGTAATGTGATCAAATGGATTAGTAATCTCACTTAAAGAAATTATTAATATAATCTAGGCACCTTGATTAAGTAATGTGATTCAATAAAATGGTTAAATAATAGTTTCATAAATTATTAGTCAAGTATTAGTTTTTTTGGGTGAATATTGTTTTTTTAATTAAAAATTAAATTAAAAATATTTATAAAATTATTTTTATAAAATGGACTTTATTTTTGAATTCAGAACATTGATATTATGCTAAGGTTATTTTTGGGGATTTTTCTGGGAAAAATGAATTTTCAGGGAATAGTGTATTTATTTAAAAATTAAATTAAAATTATTTAGAAAATTATTTTTATAAAATGGATTTCATTTTTGAAATCATATCATCGATATTTTTTTAAGGTGAAATTTTGGGATTTTTCTTAAGAAAGATGAATTTTCAGTGAATAGTAAAAAAGCAGTTTTAGGGTTTCAGTATGTTTAATTACATCATAACTGTGTCATGCTGGTGTCATGAGATATTATAAGGTTTTTCCGACCAAAGGTGATGAATTATTGTATTGGGGGACCCGTGGGGCCTAACTCCAAGGGAAATACCATGGGAGAGCCCACGGTTTTGAGAAAACCACTTGTGAGGTGTCCCTTGAAATCATTAAAGTATCACTTCACCTTCCCTATAAATACCCACCCTTTCCTCATTTAGTTTTCACTCAAAACTCTCATTAAACAAAGTTCTGGTCTCATTACCTCCCAACGAGTCCTCCCAAGGTGCCCCCAAGCCCTCAAGGTCGCAACCTTTGAGTTTTAAGAGATACGTTTTAAGGTAAGGGATCCTACCTCCATCTTTCTTTTCAAGTAATCTCTTTTATGTCATTTCTTTTATGCTCCATGATCTTATATTGGAGGATGATCTTTTATATTCATCTTACTACCCTTTTCATGTTCATATGATGATATACCCACTCTTTCTCTCATAAATTAATTTTATGAAAGTTTAAGTGACGCCGTTAGGCTGCCGAATTTTTAAGGGATTCTTTCACCTTTCTCATTTTTTAAAGTTCTAATTTCATGTCAAGTCTTTCAAGATCCTTTTTATTATGTTTTGGTGTTATATATATATCTATAATACAGATATTTTATGTTCATATGATGAGAGACCCTATTTTATCTATTCAATTCAGTATTTTGAAGTTTTAAGTGGCACCGTTAGGCTGCCAAATTTCTAAGGGATTCTTTCACCCTTCTCATTTTCAAGATCTATTTTCATGTCAAGTCTTTCATGATTCTTTTTATTATGTTGGGGTATGATCTATAAATATATCATACTGATCTTTTATTTTCATATGATGATATAACCTATTTGACCCCATCAATTCATTTTTTTGAAGTTTTAAGTGATGCCGTTAGGCTGCCGAATTTTCATAAGAGAAATATTATTTTTTTCCTTCCTTTCATGTTCTTAATTTCATATGGTATATCTTTCAAATTTCATTACCATGTTCTTAAATCCTTTATATTCTTCTTCCCTACTGTTTTATGGATCATTTATGATTGGGTGACCCATGTCCCCTCTCTTTTCAATGTTTTCTAAAACCTCATAACATAGCCGTTATGCTACAGAATTTCCGCCTCAAAATGTCTCTCTCTTATTCTCAAATTCATTGATTTTATTAAGTGAATACTCAAAGATCTTTCTTCTAATGGGGTATTCACATATATAACAAAATGTTCTATTTTAAATTCTGGTATTTACATACATGAGACCCGCTTCCCCTTTTCGTGGGTTTAAAGTGACATAAAGATCATCTCTTTAAAGCAGTTTTTAAAATGTTATGATTATTAAATGATACCCATTTATTTTATGCTATATATGTTGTTTATTAAATGATTTATGATGATATATGTGGATCACATGATAATAAAGACAAATTAAGGGTGCACCCTGATAGCGCTCCAATGCATTGGGTAAAGACTTAATCTCTAGAGATGTCCATTTTTAACGATGCCTTGATGAATAACCTTGGTAATTTTTAATGACACCTTGGGGATGGACCATGGTGAAACGGAAATGTTTTTTAATGTTAAATGTTGTAGCCACATCTTCATTTTATGAAATACGTTATTTTTATTATGATATGCCTCATGATTTCTTTCTCATTCCTTAACGTTTTTTTCATGACATTGTTGATGTATCTCAAGTTCATATGTTAAATGTTTCCCATTCTTTCCCTTACTGGGCCTTCTGCTCACCCTTTCGTTTGATGTATGTCCCCATGTTATGAGATTCAATAATGAACCTAGGATGAACATAAGGAGAATCCTGTCAAGTGTTTAAGAAGAATCTTTTATGCTTTCATGTTTTAAGTTCCTGGTTTCTAGGACACTAAACCTTAAAGATCCTCAGTTTTGTAAAATGTAATGAAATTTTATGTGGTAAAAAGGCGGGATGTCATAGATAATGTCACAAAGTATGAGTTGAAATTTAAAAGGTTGTAAATGCATGTTGTAGATTATATACATAATCCAAGGAGTAATATTGATTGATTATTTGATGGGTTAAAACCATTTATCCATCGATCATTAGTATCACAATCCTTCTCGTCGTATGAAGATATAGTCTGGCGTTCTATAAATATAGAAAACGAATTATCTATGTCTTACAACATTAAATAAAATTAGGAGAATAAGCGATCTTCTAAACACACTAAAAATGGAAATAAGGGGAAGAATGGAAAAGTTGAATTTACATCCTATAGTAAATGTGGGAAGAAACACCATGGTACTTGCCTCAAGGGAATGGGAGTTTGTTACAAGTGTGCTGAAAAGTCCACCAAGCATGTGAATGTGAGGGAAATGAAGAGGTTGTTAATTTTGAATGCTATAATTGTAGAGAAATTGGAAATTATGAAAACGAATGTCCTAATCTTCAAGGAAAGTTACCTCAAAAAAGGCTAAGGGAGAAAGGCCAAGCTTATACTATCACAATTTTAGAGGTTGAAGTCGCGAATGATGTGGTGGCATGTACATTAATCATTTACTAAAAATTATCCAATGCTTTATTTTATTCTGGATCATCTCATTCATTCATATATTCTATTTTAACTATGAATATTAGATATTTCCAATTTTATTTAACAAGGGAGTTATTAGTAAAAACTCCTAAGGGAAGTATCATTGCATCAATGTTTTGTCAATCAGTTACCATTATGGCATATAAATGTGACTTATCTTCTGATCTTATTATAATAACCATGACTGAATTTGATATAATCCTCAGCATGGATTGGATTTTAGACCTTGATAAAAAAATCGATTACAATAAGAAAGAGGTTACAATTTTTAATGATGATAAGGAATCCCTTATCTTTAGATCAGAAACATCACCCTCTTCTTCTCATCTAGATCTACCTCCAATAGTTCTAATAAATTCAATTATTGGTGAGTAAGGGAGTGAAATAACATTGGTTGAGGAGAGTAATGCACAAATAGATGATGTACATCTTATTCAAGAATATGTTGATGTGTTTCTAGAGGATTTACCTGGACATACTCTATAATAAGAAATTAAAATTTTCATTGACTTAATTCGTGGTTCAAGGCCCATATCAAAGACCCCTTGTAGAATGGACACTGTATAATTAGTAGAAACAACTAGAGGAATTGAGTAATAATGTATTTATTCCCCCTAGTGTTTCTATAGGGGGATCCCCTGTTCTTTTTGTTAATAAGAAAGATGGATCTATGAGGTAGTGCATTTAATATAAGGAGTTCAATACTATAACAAAATAGAACAAGTATCCCCCACATCACATTGATTATTTATTTGATCAACTTCATGGAGCTGAGTATTTTTCAAAGATGGATCTTTGATCTGGATATCACCAGTTGTGTGTGAAGAAGGAAGAGATTCCGAAGACAACATTTCATTCCAGGTATGGGCATTTGGAGTTTACAGTAATTCCTTTTGTACGGACTAATGTATCCTCTATTTTTATGGATCTAATGAATAGAGTTTTCAAGAAATATCATGGGAAATTGTAGTAGTATATATTGATGATATCTTGCTATACTCCAAAATCTATGAATATCATGAAAATCACTTGAGTACTATTCTAAATACTCTTAGAAGAAATGAATTATATGAGAAGTTTAGAAATTGTGAATTCTGGATTTAGTAGATTTCTTTTCTTGGACAAACTATATCTAAGGATTGAATATTTGTTGACCCTTCAAAGAAAAAGAAAATATAAAAATGGCCAGCACCAATGAGTATAACCGAGGTATGAAATTTTATTGGTTTAGCAGGTTACTATCGGTGTTTCATCTAGAATTTTTCCTGATTGGATAACCCATTAACCAATATCACATGTAATGGGGTTCAATTTGTTTGGAAAAAAGAGTGTGATGAGTTATTTTAAGAATAGAAGAGAAGATTAGTCAATTCTCTTATCATGACTCTACCATTAGGGAATGATGGGTTTTTATTTATAGTGATTCTTCGAATAAAGGACTGGGTTGTGTTTTTATATATAATAATAGAGTTATTTCCTATGCATCCTGACAACTAAAAATTCTTGAACAAAACTATCTCACTCATGATCTTGAGTTAGCAGCTGTAATATTTTCTTTGAAGATATTGGGACTCTATCTCTATGGTGATAAATGTGAGATATATATTGATCACAAGAGTTTGGAGTATATTTTATCACAAATAGAACTCGTCATGAGTCAAAGGAGATGGTTCAAACTACTCAATGATTATGATTTCACTATACACTACCATCCGAGGAAGAAAAATAGGGTGGTAGAGGCTTTGAGAAGAAAGGATCACGGAGTTATAAACAATATTAGAGTTGAAAGGGATCCAATGTTCATGTATATAGTAAATATGGATATGGGAATAATCATGGAAGATGAAACAATGATACCTTTTCAAATGGTTGCCAATATATCTTTACTAGAGAGGATAAAAAGTTATTGGACTGATGATGAGGAGTTTCGAAGGAAAATTAAAGATGTCAACGATGAGAGATTGACCAACTTTGTATATGATGATGTAAATTTAAATTTTGGGAAGAGAATTTGTGTTTCTGATATACCTGATCTAAAAAGGGATTTATTGGATGATGCTCAAATATCCAATTTCTCTATACACCATAGTGGAAATTAGATATATAGATACTTGAAGTAACATTTTTGGTGGGACAACTTGAAGATGGAGATTGCTGATTATGTGTCAAGATGTATGGTTTGTTAACAGGTGACGGCTGGAAGACAATATCCTAGAGGAGTCATGCAGCCTATTCCCATACTTGAGTGGAAATGGGATGATATTACGATGGGCTTTGTCATGGGGCTACCAAAGACTCCTAGAAGGAATGATGAAATATGGGTCATTATTGATCATCTTACCAAGTCAACACATTTTCATACTTTAAGAAAAGATTCAGCACTTGAACATTTAGATAGTCTATATATTAATGAAGTTGTAAAACTTCATGCTGTACCCCTATCGAGTGTTTCTGATTATGATCCCCGTTTTACATCAAGATTTCATAAAATTCTTCAGAAGGCCCTGGATACTGAACTTCATTTGAGCACTGCCTACCACCCTCAAACTGATGGACAATCATAACGGACTATTCAAACCTTAAAAGACATGTTGACATCTTTCTCACATGACTTTCAAGGTATGTGGGAACATTATTTACCTCTATATAATTTTATTATATAAATAGATTCCATTCAAGTATTCAGATGGAACCATATGAAGCATTATATGGAAAGAGATGTCACACTACAACGTTTTTAGATAATGTTGGTGAAGGAAAACTCATTGGCCCAGAACTTGTTGAGGAAACAATAGAAAATGATAATATTATCCAAACCCAGATCAAAGAGACTCAAAGTAGGAAAAAGTGCTATGTTGATAACTGAAGGAAGGATTTAGAATTTCAAGTAGGAGATCATGTTTTCTTGAAGGTATCATTAAAAAATGGTGTTATATGATTCAGTAAAAAGTGTAAATTAAGTCCTAAATACATCAGATCTTTTGAAAATTTTGACTGAATTGGGGTTGTAGCTTGCTGTTTGGCAATTCCACCAAGTCTCTCCAAAGTTCATGATGTGTTCCATGTATCCCTATTGGGAAAATATATGCCTGTCCCAACACATGTGCCCACCTATGAATAAATAAAACTGGAACCCAATATGTCTTATTGTGAAGATCCTATCAGGATTCTTAATACCTGAGAACAATTGTTGAGAAACCGAATGACTCATCTGGTGAATGTTCTATGGTGAAACCATAAATTGGAGGATTTCATGTGGGAACCCTAGGAACTTATGATAAAGAACCACCCGAGTCTTAATATGTAGCCACATTCTAAATACTATGTGGATGAAATTATTTGAAGGAGGAAATAATGTAAGACCCCAATCTTCCATTGTATGCTTCTCTTCGAATAATGAAATAGTTTGCATTGTACATTACTTCAAGTTCTAGCACATCATGACCAATAAAACAATCTGTTATGAATATTAATACCGACATTTTTAAATTTTATAAACTTTATTTTTCAAAATTGAATTTGTTTTTGGTTTCATAATATCAAAATTAACTTAGGGTGAATTTTTGTTATTTTTCTGAAAACATTCAAATTTTGATGAATAATGAAAAATACTGCGTTATAGTTTAAAACTGAATTTTTATTTAAATAATTATTTTTAAATTAAAATTTATTTTAATGTCAAAATAGATAAATAATAACTATATTAATCCAATCTAATTCATTGGAGTCATTTTAAAATAAGATGAGATATATAAAGTTTTATTATATTTTTTAACGTCTTTTACCCACCTTCAATGAACATTTGGAAATTGCCTTAAAATGTAATTTTACAACTTCTGTGAATTGAATTTCAAAAATCTAAGAGATAATATTGAAATTAGTAAGTAAAATGTGGTTTAGCAGGATGAAAGTAATTCTTGTTGAATAGTAACTTTTGAATTATATTTACCATAGTTAAAAGTAAATAGTGTAATTAAAGGTAAAAATGATATTATAATTACACTAACACATGTCCTAATTCAATTGGGTAAGTGTTTTTAAACCAAATTCAACCGTATAAATAAAATATGATCCTCTTTGACCCACTTGAATTATATTATGACATTTATTATTATATTTTTATAAAAGAGTTAAAAGTGTAAAATTCACAGTTTAATAAGTAAACCATTTTTAATACAGGGGTATACATAAGATAAATTTGACTATAAATATTCATTATAAATATAAAATTATTTTATACATAATGATATTTTATTTATAATTTTATACATTAAACAATTAAATTTATTTATAACATGAGGATGATGCAATAATTACCTTATTAATGAAAGATTAAAATAATTGATATTACAAATATAAAAATAAAAATAAATTTAGAATTTTAATTCATTACAAAAATTATATATTTAAATATGACATGTTACAGTTGATTAAATATTTTGTTTCAAAGTGATAAATTTTTCATGACTTTCAAAAAACTAAATACTAAATAGTGTCAAAATTAACATAAACGAGTTTGTTAAAACAACTACTATTTTATTAAATGGTATAATATTTCTAAAAATATAAGGTTCAGCCAAAGAAATTATATATTGTTATATATGTCAACAATGAACCAAATTGGGTTCTCTGGGATTTTTATAGTATTTTTATTATCCATTTATTATAATAATATAAGAAGATATGGTTAAAGTTAAACTATTTAACAAAGAGTTAAATATAAAAGATAAGGTTAATATGGTGACCTAAACTTGTATAAAACCTGTTGTTTAAGAGTTTTTAGACCCATCCCCACCTTATCCTCTAAATTAATTCTTTTGGAGTCATTAAAAACTGAAAATGACTTTATAATAAAATAATATGTCAATCTTTTCTTAAGGTGCCCCCACCTCTCTTATAAAAAGGGAACTTCCGCTTCTCTCAATTTTACACTTCCGAAGCATTTTGACATGGCCAAAACCTACTCAATTATCCTCCAAAATACCTTCAAATCATAATAGAGGCCTTAATTTGATCAGAAAGCCATCCTAAGGAGGCCTTTTGATCAAATCAAAAGGAAGCACCCGAAGAAGACGTAATAATTTCATCACCTCTTTCAAAGTTCTTTTCTTCTTCCACTTTCTCTTTAATTGTTGTTTCCATAACATATAATAACTCATGTACCTTTTAAAAACTATAATGTTATTATAAATATGGTACAACTATATTAAATATTCATCCACCCTATAAATGACAAAGTCACCATACGTGTGTACACACAACTTACCGTCACCACGTCGTGGTGTAGTTTGTTATTCAACCCGTCGTTATTTGGATGGGTACAATAATGAGTATAATTGATAAAAATAATAAATATAACATGTTAATGATTTTTTATATATGATTTACCATCCAATGACATATGATTTCACCATAAATATAATGATATTGTCGCTCGTGTGTACGTACAGATTACCGTCTCCACAAACACGATCAAATTCAACCCCCATCATCACTATTCAAGAATAATTTTCATTTTATGATTAAAAATAATCTTTAAGAACTTAATATCATTATATATATGAATAAAATACATCCTATACATAATAAACATGACTTACATAACAAAACATATAATGGAAAACGAATCAGTTAACACCCGAAATAATGATACTACTGAAATATTATTTACAAAGAAATATTTGAAGATAATATATGATATCATATTTATGTATGTGGTTCTTGTATAATTTAATAAAAAATATTTAACTATTATACAGGAGGTTAAATTACCCTCAACCAAATAAGAGTACAAGGTAAGGGTTAATTATTCAATCTCTTTATTTATCCAAGGTTGTTTATATGTAAGTATCCACTGGAAATTCTTTATCATCCACATCTATGTTTCTTAAAAAACATGTTTCAGAGATTTTTGAACATTTCATAGAATATGGGTTAAGGTCATTTATACCCTTGTTTTAATTTTTATAAATTTTTTTGAATGGAATCTTTCCGTAATTTTCTAAACAAGGTTCTTTATGACCTTTTCGACAAATTAAGGTAAAAATGTTTTTTACTTATTCGGTGTCTGCGACTACTTTCCACCATTATAACACTGTCAACGCTTCCCTTACAAACATATAATAATATATTCCAAAAAAATTATTTTATAATTAAAAGACATTTAAATGATTTCAAAATAGAAAGAGATATTTCTCTCAAATAGTTTTCATTTCATCTATGTCAACATCATTTGATGGATTTCACACTTGTTTGAAGTTGATTTATTATGATACAATCTTCTATATTTTATTGTAGGTTTTTTGATATGTTTGACTGTTTATGTGTTATTTTTATACCCTTCCTGTTATTTGGTTAATGTATTAACATTTCATATGATAGTTTTAATACGAATGTGTATGTTATGTTTTGACATTTTTATATGGGGAGTGAATTGGACTTACTATGTGATGGGTGGAGCCTATTATAGCTCCTTGATGAATCGGTAGGTCTCATGAGATAAACATGTGTCTTGGAACAAGGCCTTGAAAAAATATTATTTTTAGTCTTGGCACGAAGGCTTGAAAATGTGGATATGATGTCTGACATTATACATTGAATTATTTTGAAATTAACAATTGATATTACATGATATTATTCAACTAGTAGAATATCCCTGTAAAAAATTAAATGGAATTATTTGATTTATCTTTTCTATATTATGTTTAAGTTTAATTTTAATTTTTTTATTCCTTATACATTTACTTAAATGTTTATGGTTATTTATGATAGTTTCTGCTATATTGGTGTCCTTACTGAGAATCTGAGCTCACCCCTTTCTTATGTTTTCATTTTCTTAGTATGTGAAGAATTATATTATTATTGACTTGCAGGGATTGGATAAGGAATATGACTGTGTTCAAATGGGACATAATTTTGTTGTTTTTTTATTTCATGACGTAATGTAAAACTTTTGTATGTATCTAGTACTTCCAAGGCTACTAAACTAGTCAGTTTTTCGAGACATGATCTCTGGTGTTCATGCCAATGTTATGTAACAATGCACCGACACTGGGTAACTAGGGTCAGGGCATTATAGTATTGTTCTAAATTTTATAATATATATATATATATTCCATTACATATTTTTACCATATATATATATATATATATTTAAATACATATATAATTTTTTTGTGTATCTGTGTTTTTATAAATATATATAAACATACATACATATGTTTATACATATATATATATGTGCATCTATAAATATAATTATACACATTCAAATTTATTTACATATATTATATATTATCTTTTTTATACATATATTATAATTTATAGATAAATAAATATTTTTTTGTCAACACACACACACAAATATATAAATTAATATAAATAAATATTATATATACGTTATATATACATAAATTTTATTTGTATGTAAACATTAATAAATTTTTATATAAAAAATAGATATTATTATTTTATTTAGGTAAGGTATATATATTTTAAAATATATTATATATGTAAATATTTTTATATATTTATTTATATAATTAAATTTCTATTTGAATATATACAAAATTGGCATATATTTTTATATATTTGATTATAAGTAACAGTAATAAATAAAAAAGGAAAAAAATTCAAATAATAAAATCAATATAAATGTAATACTTAGGAGTAAATATAGTCTCAAATATAAAAAGAAAATAATACCACCTTAAACATTGATGAAATTCCTTCAAATGTTATAAAATTGGGATACCCTAAATTAAAACCCAATTTTGGAGTCCTTCTATGCCTTTTTCCCTCTATATATGTGACCGAGGGATCCGGTTATTATCAAAAAAACATAGAGCTTGTTATAATCTCTTATTTGATATGTGGTAGAGATCAAAGGGACACCCAAATAAAAAATTATTGTCTTTTGATGTTCAAGTCATGTTTTAAAACAATTTTATTGCATATATTAATTTTTTTTGATTTTTTCCATCTTCAAATTCTTTTTAAATGGAAATTAATCAATAATAATTTAAATATTATTAATTCCTACTATTTTTTAAATTATTTTATAATATATTTTCACTAAATATCTTATATATTAATTATCAATGTGTATTTTACCTTATTTAAATAATATTTAATAAAATAAATTATATATATATATATCAATATTAATATATTTTTAAATTAATATATTATTTTATAGATTTACGTTTTTATAAAATTTACCCTTTATCAGTGATAATAAAAAAGTGTTGATAATGTCCCCCTTTATCATTTCATTCATACTTTTTCTAATAAATACTCCCTCTTTATCAATTCTATTTTACTTGTTATGATAAAATACCCTCTTTATGAGTACTGTTTTTACTAGTTTTGAAAAAGGAACCCCCTTAATAGGTTCTTTTCACCACGTCGATAAATGACCTTCTATATAAATTCTTTTTTATCACTGATAAAGGTTGCATGTATAAGTTTTTTCTAGCACATATTAAGGGTGACATTATCTACAGTTTTATACAACACTAATAATTTCATGTTCTATTAGAAGACTGTTCTGTAGTAGCATAACTTCATAAAATGAGAAATAAATTTTCTTTAATAAATCATACAAATGTAAGCATTAAAAAAATTAAAACCCCCCTTTTCAAATTACACATAAGTTTCCCCACTATGTGAAATTTAACTAAGAATAAGGGGGAATAAGAAGGCATTACAAGATTAAGAAAAATAAAATAGGGAAAAGAAAGAACAGAAAATTTCTCCTCCAGAATCTGTCCTCTAGATGATGCTTCCTATTCATCAAACCAGATTTATAGAAACATGCAAGGGTCCTTATTATATTTTTTTTTTCTAAATTTAGTTTTCCCTAAACCCTCCACGTTTTAAAGTCTATGGACCCATATAACATAATTTATGACCTAATTAATGAATGACACTATTCTAGCCAAAGATCCCCTAAATAATCTTCTAATTTTTAATGTTCAATAGATACATTAATGAGTTAATATCTCCATGAAATTTAATTACCACACAAATAATTGAGTCTTATTTCATAATATTTTTGGATCACCTCATTTGGGGGTCTTTATCCAGATTTATGCCTCAATTACTAAGGTGGGGTCCATTCTGTTGGCTATAATAATTTTTTAACATGATTGATTTTCTGGTCATGTAGAAGTTCTAATTATCTCTTGGTCTAGAAAAAGTTTAATCCCATGAACATATTAATCCATAAAAAATAGTCACTATAATTTAATGAATATTGTAAAAGTTAAAATTGAAATTCCAAAGTGATAAAAATCTATTTAAATTCTATAATTTTTATATTTACAAATTTTAACCCAAAAAACACCAAAATACATAAATGATGAAATCAAGATCAAAATCTAAAATTGGTAAGAATTAAATCATTGAAATATGTATTAAAAATGATAAAAATGTTATCTCCACAAGGGATCCTAGGGTAGATTCCATGAAATATTTGATTTCTTAGTTAGGGATTTAAGGGATTTTGATCTAGTTTTTATTGTATCATCTAACCTTTTTTCCTTGTTATGAATCAATTATAGTTTATTTTTCATTATTATATAAATGTGATTCTTGGTGCATAATTTTTTTTCTTTACCCATGTGAGCATGTTGGGTAACTTTCTTTAAAAAAAGTGAGTTTTCAATGATATTTAAAATATAGTTTGGAATTAATAAAATCGTGTGTGAGTGCTTTAAAGTGGATTTGAATATAGGTATATCTGTCAAAATGGTGTTCTCTATTTGAGGAATGTTTTTAAATATTGTTTTTATATTTATATAAAACATGAATGTTATTTTTTAGAAATTTGACATGTGCTTCTTGATTTTGGAAATGGATTGGGTTGGTGGATTTGTTTTTAAAATATGTGGGTTTGGTTTTGGAAAAACATCGTGAAGTGTTTTAAAGGTGAATTATGGAATTAATTTGATTTCCTTATGTGGTATAAATGTTAATATTATTTTATAATTTTATTCTGAAACTTGAATTGAATAATTATCTAATGGTTAATTTTTCATAGTTTCAATGGGTTGTGGTGATCTGTTGAGTTCTTTAGATCACTCCTAAAAAATTTTAAGTTTCTGGTTCACTTCTAGATCTCAATTTTTTTCGTTATAGTGGGGTGAGATGGGTGGGGGTGATACATAGGGTCATGTGGAGATAATTCTGTATTTAAATTATGTTTTAGTTATTTCTTTCAACTTATATTTTCTTATGTTATGCTAAATTTTTTTATTTTAGCTCTTGAATTTATTTATCTAATTGTTGTTTATCACTTTTTTGATTGAAATCCTTGTAAAGACCCATGTTTTTCTGGATTATAATTGGAGTATAAATCTTAATTTTATCATTTTTGTTTTTTAAGGGTTAAAATAAAAATTCTACCCTAGAATATGATCTTGGGTAATTTTTATGACCACTATATTGGTCTCAGAATGTTATTTTTACCCAAGGATAGGTTATTTATATAATTTTTAGCTATTCTAATTTTCATTGAATAATTAATATATAATTGTTAATTATTTAATATTAATTTATTAAAACTTGTTTTTTACCTATATCTTCTGAATGGAGAGTCATATTGATATTACATATCCTATATTGTATCTAGACTGGGGTTTTTTCCTAGTCTATGAAAAAACTCATGTCAGGAACCACGACCGCGCCGGACCGTGCCCCATTTTCTTTTTCATTTTTTCCTTTTATTTTTCGTCTGTTTTCATTTTCTTATTCCCTTTTTCTACCATCTTATATATTCTCGCATATTCCCTATGGGATTCTTCCATCATGAAGAAAAGAGATAAAAAGGAGTGGGATAGAGGGATGGAGAGAGAGAGGGATGGAGGGAGAGGAATAAAGGAACCTCTACAGGGATCAAGAGGATCCATATCATCATACCATATCAGTGGAGTGAAGAAACAATAAAAGAATCAATATATTCCACCCAAAGGTCCTCAATTTTTAGGTTGTCCCATAGATTAGCACATATTTACCACTTTCTAGTTTAATATCCCTATTATGACTTTTTAGGACCCCTTTAGGGATGATTAATTTAATTTTGGGATAAAAATAGGGTTCAAGATGATTTGAGGGGATTCTCCTATGTAAATGCTAATAAAAAGGTGTGTAGTTTATGTTCAAAAATCATATGTTCTTTTCATTTGGGGAGGATGATATTTATTGAAGTACATTCCATGTATAGTTATTGCACACCGTGTATTGGTACTCAGCCTTATAGCCGATTACCTATCTAGGTAGATTATGTAGGCGTACATGTCCATGTGAAGTATAGAGCCATAGCCTTGGTGGGATTCATGTAATGTATAAGTACATGACTACGCAAGAAGACATGTCCATTCCATGTGAGGTACATTGTTTGGTATCCTATATAGGGTATATTTTATTTACATGATATACATATAGTGTACATGGTATGTTACACACCATATCTAGCTGGATTATATCAACATGTTTGTCTTCAAGGGTATACACTATGTTATAGGGTATACATTCCTTATACTCCTCCCAAGATAATTTTTTCATGGTTTTTTGTATATTTACACCATGGAGTGAGAATTGGATGTATGAGTAGTCTATTTTGAGCATTTCCTCTTAAATCGTGATAGAAAAACCAATGAGGAAATTCTAAGACTTCTATATGACGTCATGGGGTGAGTGATCTATAATAGAGGGTTTCTTCCTCTAGTAATAATTTTCTATCATATTCTTAGAGTGAGACCCTCAATGTTAGGTGGGATATGAGCCATCTCCCGAGAATAGAAATTATATGAAAATTACATTGAAGAAAAGGTGATATTTGGGTGTTACCCCGCAAGGCTAGTCGTGACCAAGGATCCCCTAAGGTATTCTTTTAATTTATTGTTTGACCTAGAGGCACTTGTGTAGGATGCCTCTACCATTGTACCATCTTATTAGAGGATTAACTGAGGGGTAAAACTTTTAGTGTAGGATTTATATGGATCCCATGTAGAATTAATCTTCATAAATTTCAACTTATAGGATCATATGAAGGATGCCTACTCTTGTTTACCCAATGTGAGGATTTCATGTAGGATGCCTCACTTTACTTATAGTTCATAGATCCCAAGTGGGATTCCTCTTTTTACCTTCATTAATGAGGATCTTGAGTAGGATTCCATTTCTTATTTTTGAACTCAGTGGATCCCAATATAGATTCTTTCATTTATCTATTGAATTAGAGGATCCTAAGTAGATTACATCACTTATATTTGAACTCATAGGATCACAAGATGGATTCCTTTTATTATCTGTGGACTTGGAGTATTCTGAGTTGGATTCCTCTCCCATGAATGGACTCATTGTACCTTTTGGGTGTTGTGGTGTTTGAACAACCCTAAGATATTGAAATTTAGTTTTGGATATAGATTATAGAGGGTGTCACCACAGAAAATATATCAAACTCTTAAGACTATGGTGATATGGTAGTAGTTGTGGTTTTAAGTGTTCAACCATAATAAATCTTTTATTTATGCTATGACCTAGTTATTAATAATGCAGTTTTGATGCCAAAGGTTCTTCTAGTTTTTTGGATGGCGAGCCTCTGTGAATTTCTATATTATAAGGTTCGCAAGATTTTATTCCTAGTACTTGGATTCAGATACATTTATTTTATTATAAAATTATCTAGATACCCATATGTACTTCATGGTATTTATATTAGAGAAAATTTGATTGAAGGATAGTGTCACTACTACCGAAAGTCCAATTTGTCACTAGAATTCATCCCTATTCAGGGATAGCAAGGTTGGTTGTTGATTGTGTCTCAAAAGCCTCTTATACATGGTGTCTATGGGAATGGATAGTTCACTACCACTATAGCCGATGAAAAAGGATTTCAGGAGGTTGAATTTTTTCCAAGAATTAGGATACTGACGAGGCTAGTTAGAAAATTATTTAATGATTCCATATTATTATACTAGATCATGAGAGTATTTTTTACATATCACATAAGGGTCACCACATTAGGGATTATCCAAGTTGAAATTTCATTATTCATTACGGATTGGGGCCTAGGAATCAAACATCAGATTGGATTACACATGGAAAGATTGGTAAGACATCCAACTCTATGCCACATTTTTAAGATGTTCAGATGGCACTTGAAACACTTTGACTTAGTTACTAGAGGTGAGTACATGTGATCACAGGGATAGGAAGTATATCCCCATTTGGTGACATATCCATCTCGCATACATTTATTGTATTAACCAAATCATGTATTGTTGATTGAAATTACATACATGAGGATCAAATATATTATAAATAGCTCAAGTGGTATGAATTCTAGCGCAATGTTATTTTTATAGGTTGTCCAGATGATCGGGTTTATAGGCCACAAGATTGATTTTTGTTGGTTTGTATTATTTTTAACCTTATATATATATATGGGGATATATATTAATATTGAGACCGAAATATATTTATGTGCATGATGAAACATTTCCCAGTTGATCAGGATCAAAAACCTAGGTATCGACTAGAGTTTTACTTCATTTTTTTCTCAGTTCATGTTGTTTCTAGGCTAGGCTAAGCATATAACATGAGCATTCACTTATGAACATATATTTACAGGTTCATTATTAGGAAGGACTACTAAAATTTTTTCTCACCCATGTGTGTGCACATTACTGTGAACACATACCTTATATCTTCTATTTTGATTGATCTCAAATTGCATGATGGATAGGGATGACGCCTAGGGTTGCATGATCATGAAGAACCATCACTGTGGGGTTTATTGATTTGGTTGGAGCCGCTCAACTATTTCATGGAGACTAGGTATGTGGTCTTTCTTAGAGTTAGGATTAAATCATTTTACTTTTATTTCATTTTTCTTTAGAAACTCCAACATGTGTGTTAACCTTTTGAGTGACCAGTGTTGTGTGTATAACATGGATGTTTTGGATTTTGTTGTGTTTCATTTATTATTATAGTATTCATCTATTTCAATTTATTTACTACATACTCAATCAATTAATTTAATTATTTAGATGATATTGAGTTATTTTTATTGTATTTTATTCTGATATGATGGTATAGTCTCTCCACAGAAACACCTTAGTCTCTCCCAGCTAATTGGAATCATCTGGAATATGGATAGGCATGTTTTAAGAATTATGGAGAACCGTTTCAGAGGACTAGTTTATTGGTATCTTGGTCAGGATGTTACAAATTGGTATCAAAGATGCTATTTTCCTCTTGTATTACTATTTGTTTATGGTAGATATGATTATTAAGAATGTGCTAGAACCTCTTATGGATATCAGATCGATGTATCAAGAATATCAGTTCTAGTAAAAATTCATATTTTTAATGGATATGGAATTTATTTTCAAATATGTGGTGTTATAGTTATATATTTTTTCCAAATGGAGTGATCAACATGTTTTTTTTATTTTATTCTTTATTGTAAATTTTTGTTCTTGGCTCGTTGGAAAGTGTCTAATGGCTGATTCTAACTCCTAGAAAGAAAAGGTAACAAGTATATCATGCATAATATTTTGCATATAGGGTCCAAATGTTATAGGTTTTAGGGTGTGTGATTTTATGCAAAATTGATGCTAATTGTTTAATTTGTATGAAAAATCCTAAATGGGTTTGTTCTATTTAGGTTCTTGGTGGAATCCTACTCAATTGTGATTACTTCTATACATTCCCTTCTGATGGTAGGTCATATGGATCTATGGTGATATGTCCGATGGTTATGTTAATGACACCATTCTTATACAACAAAGGTCCATCGACCCTAGTAGGTAGATATGATACATCATTCCCAAATTCAGGACTCTTCATGGGGTGTTGTTTCATAGGTTTGGTTATTTTATGTGTTAGTAAGATCCTATATGTTTTTTTTCCTACATATCTTGGAATGAAATTCTACATAACCAAACAACATGCTTTTTCATATGGCATATATCTTTGAGGTAATGTTGTGAAAGTACTATTTTCCCTCATAAGTTAACTTTTGTGGTTGATACGTTCAGTATGGTTATCAATCCAAGTCTATTCGTATGATTTTTATTGGTACCTAAATGTTTAGACTGAGATTGTAGTTAAAGGGTTTTAGTGTATATAGATTCCCGAGGAGTTTTAATTTATCAGTTTCTTACATTCATATCGTGATACTCTTGGGGAAGTACCTTATGAGGATACTCAGAGAGGATTAGGTCCGGGTAATCCGATGCTTGACAGGCGATGCCATGTTTAAAATTTTAACCCTCATGTGTCTATTTTATCGATAATATTATTTGAGTTTTTTCATCTTCGGGCTAGGTGGTAGGACCTAGTGACCCTATTGTGATACATGATTAGTAGGGGTAGGTGGGAGACCTAGAGGCCCTTAGTTATGACTCATACCCTATTAGTTCAACATCTGGTTTGATTAAGGGGAAATTGTTAGAGTGGTTGGATTGGGTTTGTGGATGCATTTTTAGGTAGTGATTTAGTTAATAATATTGTCATGTGACTGATATAGGAGAGGTGAGTGGGTTTTCCAATATAGGCTTGTTGATACCATTGAGTTTTGATAATGAACATGCAGTTCTTTGGTGTCAAGAATCGATTCAATGGGAAATATTTTTTTTAGTTCCTATCCCGGTTGAAGAGGGATTTTGTTATTTATATTGTAGTATGAGTGTGATTAGATTCATGTGATAGAAAATAATTCCGTGTGATGGGAAGAAATCAGATATTTATGGTACAAGTAATATGACTGATCTTGAGAAATATTTCCCTAGGACCTTATGATTTAATGATACTGACATACTTTATATCATGTTTATCTTAGATTCAATAGAAAAGACTCACAAGAGTTAATGTTAGGTGATGATTTGGTTTTATGGGTTTGGAAACCCACTATGCTGTGTGAAATAAAAAAATCAGATGTTGGTTATACATGGTACAATTTAAATTAAAAATTGATTAGTGGATTATTGTGAGCAAAAGACTGATACTTTTAATGAAATATTGTGGCCACTATTACCCATAAGTTTTAAAAAGATGATAAGTTTTACTCCATGGTAAAGGATACATTGGGGTTTGATAAGATGTTGTGGAATGAATGACTCGATCAATCCTGGCATGGTATTGATAGGACGGTGATCATGTATAAGATAGATCTATACACCTATATCGATGAACTCTCAGAATACTCATAGTTAGAGATGATCATTCCCTATATTCACATTTTCCTGAGTACATTAAAGAAGTTTCAGTCATACTCCAAGCTTCTTGAATACCATTTCATGTTTGATATATAAAATTCTAATGATTTAAAATCTATGGGAGTTATAAGGTACACCATATGATGGGGAGTGAAACTTGGGATGTTTAAGGGGGTAACCCTCCTTTTCAGTTGAAATTTGGAATTTTCTATGGAAACCATTCTCGAGAAGTAGGAACAGTTGATGACTTAATACTTCCATATTGGAACTCTCATTTGAGTGGCTCTGAAAACTCTAGGTATTGTTTCCAGTAACGGATGATGTGTTTTACATTAATCTTGGATATTGGTTGTTGAGTGATGATAAGAATAATCATATGGAGGGGAGTATTATATTGATTTCAATAGAATGTCCTTGGTAATCGAGGATTTTTGAAACCTATGAGGCAGGTAGTTAGAAAATAAGGATATAATTGTTTTTCATATTACTAGGATAAGAGCATGACTGATGCTGAATAAAAAGGCTTCTCAAGTGTGAGAAGGTTTTTGGTGGGAAGGTTTCAAGGACCTTTGTTATTCTGAAGTGGAATTTGGGGAAAATTCTTAATTTTTCTCATTCAGATTCTTATAAGGGTAAAAGTGATAATTATTTCATAATTAATTATATAGTGTAATTTTTTTACCACTATATCAGTCCTAGAATAGGGGTTTTACCCTAGGACCTAATTTTGGTAGAATTGTGAGCTGTTTTATTTGTCATGGAATAAATAATAAATAATATTTTATTTATTAAATATAAATTTATTCACACATGTTTTTTCAAAAATAAAATTTTAATGGTGTTTTAGATTGAGGTTTCATTGCTTCCACAGAGTATGAAATCGGGTGGGGGGTGTTCATTGGAGACACTAAACCCATGTCGAATTCCGAGTTTGATCCCCCTCTTCTTTTTCTTTTATTTTTCTTCCATTTCATTTTCTAATTTTATTTTCTTCACATACCCAACCATATCATGTCCACCATATGGGCTTCCTCTATCATGAAATTGATATATTAGTGGGATAGTGAGAGGAAGGTAAAGAGGGATATGAAGGGAGTTATTTTCATGGATCTCGGGAGTAGCCCAATCATCATGTGTCCATTACATATTACAAAAATTGGGAAGTTTTGGATGATTCCACCCAAAGTATTTTTTTTACATTTATTCAGAGACAACAATATATTTATTGATTTCAAGTTTTAGATCCATATTATTACATATGAAGACCCCGTGAGAGTCGATCTATATATTTTTAGTATAGAAATAAGTTTTTAGGATGCTTTTTGGTTTTCATGTTAGGAATTTATGAACAAATGACATATAGTTCCGGAACAAAAATCTTGGGTTCCACCTACTCAGGGGAAATAGTTTTTTTGAAATAGAAGACATATATATTGTATATATGACATATACATATGTACTCATACATGTAGTTGAGTACTAGGCTAGATATCCCATGTAGGGGTACTTGGTCATGTAGAGTACACCACTAGACTGTAGGTGGGAAGCACATTGTGTAGAAATATATGTCCAGAAATAAGATAAGGATAGAACAATTATGTTAGAGTATCTAGTACCCCATTTAGGGTAAAATTCATGTAAATGATATACATTCCCTATACATAGTCTTTACATTCCTTGTCTGGCTAGAGTACACACCCTAGAAAAGCATTGAGGGTAGATGTTGTGTACCATTGTATACACAAATTGTAATACACTCTTCCTTTCATTTTGAGGGTTTTTAATATCTTCAGACTCCAAAGTAATAATTGGACATATGAGTAGATAAATTTGATAATTTCCTCTATTAAACACATTAGTAAAATCCTTCAGGTAATCTTAAGACTCCTACATGACGTGTTGGGGACATTAAAGCTATAATGAAGATGTTCTTCCCCAGGTAATATTAATATATAATCTAAAGGGAGTGAGATCCTAAATTTGAGATGGTTCCTAAATCATCTACCTAGAACAGTGATTATATATCCCTTCCCTTTAAGAAATGTGGTTGGTTGGGTGTTTCCCTTGTAGGCTAGTTGTGCCTAAGGATCCCCTAAGGGATGCATGTAATTTTTACAATGACCTATAGGATCTAGAGTAAGATTCCTCAACCTTTTAACCTCAATTTAGAGGACTCCTTGAGTGATGTATATTTATATATTACATTTATATTGATCCCCTATAGGATTCCTCCACATATGGTTAAACTTAGAGGATCCTAAGTATGCCACCTCTAATTGTTTACCCTTTCTGAGGATTTCATTTTGGGTCCCCTATTTTACTCACTATTCTAGGATCCCATGTAAGATTACTTCTCCATTGATAAAATAAGTCTCTCCGCTTGAGAGTTTCTCTCTCCTAGGGCTTCCTAGGTCTCGAGTCTCCTTGTCCGCTCAGTTGCGGCGGCTCCCTCTCCCGCCATGCTCCCAGCATCAATCCTGCACTTCACCGCCCCTCTTCTATTTCGGTGCAAGTGGTTCTCTCTCTCCATTCTATGCTACTCCCCGTCCCTCGGTGGTGGGAATAACTTGTTCCTTTTCCCTTGGTTTTCTCCGCCTGGTCTCGGTAACTGAGTTCGGTGGTTTGAAAGAAGTCGGGCTTCTTTTCCCCTGCTCGAAATCGCCTTCAGGCATTTGATCCAGCCTCCCCTGGGGTCTTGAATCCCTTCCCTTCACCGTCATACTACGTTGGTTCCAGATCTGGGAGAGGGCCGACGGTCCCAGACACCAATCTTCGACCCCCATCTTCTTCTCAGTTCTGAGTGAGCTTGTCTCGTGACATCTTCTGATTTTTGCGAAGTTCTTATCGTGTGGTGTTGGCTCGCGAATTCCCCTATGCGTTGAATCGTGAGGCACCTGTCGCAGGGTGTTGATCTATGAAGCACTTTTCGAGATGCTTCGCCATGCAGTGTGGTCTCCTTGTGGAAGCCGTGTTGCGGCTGCCGTGGGGTATTGATCCACGTAGATTCTGCTCCACGACGTGTCTCCATGAAGCATCAGCGAATCATCAATTTCACTGAGAAGCCATGAGGATCCAGCTGTGTGGTGTTGCTCCGCGACGTCCTGGGTGTGCCACAGTGCGGGTTCATTGGGTGCGACCTCTTAAAGGGAAGGGGTGTTCGCGAAGGTCGTGGGCCTCTCTGTGTGGACTGTGTTGAGAGGCCGTGAAGGTGTGTCCAGTCCAGTGCCTTCTTGTTGGACCCGACCATGTTTAGTGTGTGTCTAGACTGGACCAGCGTTTCACACCAGATGTATTCCAGAGCTTAACCAAGTTCCTAGGAAATGGTTCCCGGGCCGTGGGGTCTACCAGGGAGCCGGTCTCTTGGGAGAATTGCGAAATCAACTTTTGGTCCGGATCTATGGATGCGGAACTGATAAACCAATGGAAGAAGCTATCCTTGACGGAAAAAGAAAAGGCGGTGATCGAGGCACGGCGAAATGAAGACACACTTTTGGAAAATCACATGTCTCAGCTTTTGGTTGGAAAGTTTGTGGAAAACATATCGGTAAATCAAGGGGCTCTCAAAAACACTCTATAGAACATCTGGAAATTGGAAGCCAGAGTGGCTATCCGGGAAGCGGGGATCAATCGCTTCGTTTATGAGTTCTTCAACGAGATAGATAGAGACAAAATATTGCGGGGAAAACCATGGTCCTTCGATAACCAACTCCTCCTTATGGAAGAATTCAGAGGGGGGGGTGATATCCAGTGAGTGAGTCTAACCCGATCCCCCTTTTGGATACGAATTAATGGAATTCTATTCCATGCCAGAACGGAACGAATCATGAGAGAAATCGGTGACTGTGTTGGTCACTTTATTGACTGGGATAACTCCGACCCAATACAATGGGGCCCCAAGTTGCGGATCAAGGCGGAAATTGAAGTTTCAGAGCCTCTGATGAGGGGAATGTTCTTGAAAAGTGAAGACACCAACATTTGGATATCATTCGAGTTCGAGAAACTCCCAATATTATGCTTCTCCCGTGGTCGCTATGGCCATCTGGAAAGAAAGTGCACTACAAATCATAAGAGTAGATCAGCCAACACTATCCTCCAATATGGCCCTTGGATCCATGCCAAAACGAATAAATATGTTGTCATCCCTGAGACGGAAAAACAAAAGGACCGCGACCGTCTCACGCTGGCACATACCAGTCAAGCGGAACCCACACCTAAAAAATTCCATATGATTGGACCAGTGGATCTCCCTTATGCTGGCCCTCCCACTCAGAGAGATGCAGGAGTTCATCCCAACCCCTAGGAGGAAAAGACTCAAACATCTACAGAGTTGGTGACGAAGCACATAGAACCACCAATAGACTACTCAAAGCTAATGTTGATGCACATCGAACCACCAGATCTGGACCCTGACCCACAACCGACCGCAGTAGGCGCTTTAACAATGGAGGCCCATGGGATGACGGGGAATTCATTACTGGGCCCAAATACCCCTTGAACATGTAAAAGGTTGCAATGAGGAGAGAGTGATGGTCTAATGGAGGACCCTAAACCTGGGGTCTGGAAAAGACATAATGAAATTGGCCACCTAGAGAGGAATCCCACTAAAATATGGAAAATGACAAGCGGAAAAAAAGTCTGGAGGAACCAAAGGTGGCGGCGGGCGAGACCTAGCCCTGCCTAGAGAAATGATTGCCTTATGCTGGAACTGTTGTGGGCTTGGAAACCCACGAACAGTTCGCATGCTTCAGAGAAATTGCGCTCAAAGTCTCCCCGATATGGTTTTCCTATCCGCAACCATACTGGAAAACAAGGACACCAATGGTATTGCTCTGAAGTGTGGCTTCCAAGACTGCTTTCCGGTGCCCAGACAAGGCCATACTGGGGAGACTTTGTCTCCTCTGGAAGGAAAATATCTACGTCAAAATATTGTCTTTATCCTCACACCATTTGGTCGTGACTATCCAAACAGAATCTCACCCACCATGGACCTTTGTGGGTTTCTATGTCTGGCCATACCGTAATGATAAGGTGATGTCATGGGATCTTATGTGAAATCTGCAACATGAATTATCAAGCCCTATCTTCTTCGGAGAATATTTCCATGAAATTATGTTCCATAAGGAAAAGAGGGTCGGATGCACTCGACCCTCAGATTCGATGTCAAACATCAAGGACATAGTCTCTAGGGCGGACCTGGTTGATTTGGGGTATACAGGTAATCCTTTTACTTGGTTTCGCGGCAATTCTGAAGGCACTCGTGTCACTGAGCACCTTGATAGATTTATGGGCTCTATTGATTGGATCAATCTATTCAGTATGTTTCACATCAGCCACATGGACCTTAATTGTTCGGTCCACTGTCCAATTTTCATTGATTTCATGTAAGGTGAACAAAATAGACAACATTGAAGACCCTTCAGATTTGAGAACTTATAGTAAAAAGATCATGAAAGTGAAGAGGTGATCCGTTCAAGCTGGAAAAACACTCCAGTGGATGTTTGCCTCAATCTCCAATAGGTCACATCTGATCTGAGGTCTTGGATCAAGAACATATTCTGCCACCCCTACCGACACTATGGTGTCCTTGAAAAGAGACCGTGCAACCTTCTCAATCAACACACATCTAATTTCATTCTCTCTAAGATTGGAGCCATGGAAAGAGAGATAGACACGAACCTGCGTGTTAAGCAAAGTTTCTGGGCCATGCGGGCACATGATAACCACATTAAATAGGGGGATGCTAATACCCAGTTTTTTCACCAAAAATATTCATCTAGGCGAAGAAAAAATACTATTACTTTCATCTTACAACCCGATGGAAGAAAAGTCTCTGACACCAATGGTATCCACGAGGCCTTGACAGACTATTTATAGAATATTTTCGCTATAGGAACCCCCTTCAGGTCTGCCGAGGTGGAAGATTGTATCAGACTCATGATCACTGATGAGATCAATAGACAACTCAGCAAAGATATGACAGATGACGAGATACACCAGGAACTAAAACAACTTCATCCCAATAAGGCCCTGGACCGGATGGGTTCCATGCCCTCTTCTTTAAACAATACTAGCACATTATCAGTCCCAACATCTGCAACATGATAAAAAATATCTGGGATGGGAATACTAGCATTGCTTCTATCAATAAAACTGTCCTTGTCCTCATTCCCAAAATCAAGAAACCTCTGGCGATCCCAGATTTTACACCGATCAGCCTTTGCAATGTCTCTTACAAAATATTCTCTAAGATCCTTGTCAATCATCTGCGACCTTGGATACCTGATATTATCTCTGAGAATCAGAGCGCCTTCATGGACAAGAGACTGATTACTGATAATGCGATTGTGGCCCACGAAGTGTTCCATTCTATGAAATCACACTCTGCCGTGAAAAGAGAAACCATGGTCTGGAAATTGGATATGACCAAGGCCTACGATAGAGTGGAATAGAACTTCATTCGTGTAGTCATGATGAAAATGGGTTTTTGTGCTAAATGGAAAGACATGATCATGGAATGCATCTCGACTGTCTTCTTCAAAATCAAGGTCAATGGGGAGCTCACTAGAGGATTCTTTCCATCTCGAGGCCTTCTCCAGGGAGATCCCCTATCCCATTTTCTCTTCATACTGGTGGCTGATGTGTTCTCTAATCTTATTTCCAGGGATGCATCCTCTAAATCTATTCATGGAGCAAAGGTCTACCGGGTTAGCCCATAAGTGTTGCATATTTTCTTCGCCGATGACTGTATCCTATTTTCTTGAGAAACAATTAATGAATGCCAGGTGATTAGCCAAGAGATCCAACAGTATTGGAGGGCGTCTGGCCAATCGATCAATCATAGAAAATCTCAAATCTCTTTCAGTTCTGGGGTGCCTCTTCCTAAGAGGGATGAGCTTTGAGAATCAGCTGGTATCCATATAGTTGTGAAACATCAGAAGTAACTTGGGCTTCCCATGGTGATTGGCCGATCCAAAAAAGAAATCTTTACATCTATTGTGGGAAGGATCGAGAAAAACATTCTAGGATAGTCCTCTAAATGAATTTCTAAATATGGAAAAGAGACCCTCATCAAATCTGTCATACAATCCATTCCAAGATACTTTATGTCCTTGTTTAAGCTCCTGACCTTCATCGTTGACCAGATCCACACATGCACTGCCAATTTTTGGTGGGGGAAGAATGATGGAAGGAATCAGCCCCACTATATGGCCTGAGAGAAACTCTGCAATTCCAAATTGGAGGGAGGGATGAGATTTCTAAATTTGTGTCACTTCAATGATGCACTTTTGTCCAAACAATGATGGAGCTTTATTAACTGCCCATCATCTTTTTGTGCACGGGTTCTCCGGGATAAGTACTTTCCCAACATTTACATTCATGCTTCCTCTCTTGGTCCCCATCCTAGCTTCCTCTGAAGAAGCATCAGGGGGGATAAAAAGCTCCTGAAAAATGGAATATGCTGGAGGATTGGGTATGGCTCATCGGTCAATATCTAGACTGGTCCATGGATTATCGATAAGGATGGTATGCGGGCTACATCCCCCATCCAACCAGGTCTTGATAACGCCACTGTCAGCTGCCTCCTTTCCAAACCTAGACAGGGATGGTGTCTGGAAAAAATCCTTGATTGGTTCAATGAAAGGGATCAAAGAATCATCCTTATCATTCCCTGGGTCCCTAATGCCGGCCCCGACCAGCTTTACTGGATCAATGAGTCCCCTGGTGAATACACTGTGAGGTCCAGCGACAGACTGGATCTTGGCACCACTCAGTCCGCCGGGTTGAGGGACCTTGGAATTTGGTGTGGAAGCTCAACGTTCCCCCTAAAATTCACCAATTTTGGTGGCATGTTTGCATGGGTACCCTCCTAACCATGAGCCTCCCCGCTCATCGACATATGGCTAGTACTGCTTTTTTCCCATTCTTCCCGAACATTACAGAGACTCCTTTGCATGCCATCATTCACTGCCCAGGAGCTGAGCAAATTTGGAATAAATGGGGCCTGACTTCTGCCGCTTCAATGGCATCAGACTCTGACCTTATCGGTCTTCTAACACAGTGGTGCTCCACTCTTTCGTCGGCTTCTTTAGGTTCACTTTTCACTCTGGCCTGGATTATTTGGGTCCGACGCAACGATGCCATCTTTCATCAAGATCACAAACCCCCCGAATTCTAGATTGAATGGGCCACCTC
This sequence comes from Viscum album, assembly GCA_963277665.1. Lineage (NCBI taxonomy): Eukaryota > Viridiplantae > Streptophyta > Magnoliopsida > Santalales > Viscaceae > Viscum > Viscum album. The sequence continues at coordinate 195,574,734 of OY728126.1, forward strand.
CTGGACTGAGTGATGGAAATACCACGAAGGACATTTTATGCCAGGTGCTACCCTCTCCTTTCCCTCTCATTGGAATCCCCCAATGGAAGGGACCCTTAAGATTAACGTGGACGCGTCGCTCCCAAAGGATGGGCTTGTCACCCTAGGCCTCCAGGCCCGAAATCATCTGGGGAAAATCCTTGCTGCAAAATAAAAACCACATCAGGCTTGCTAGGAGCCTGATGTTGCTGAGGCCATGTCCATCCTTTCTGGTATGATGCTCGCTATGGATTGTGGATGGGTTGATATCATCAATGAATCTGACTGCCTCACCGTAATCGATGCTATTAACAACAACGATGGCAGACTCCAGTCATTTGGCTTCATCACCAGGAGAATTCTCTTGCTTTTCCAAGGTTTCTCTTGTTGTACCTTCTCCTTTACCAAGAGGTAAGTAAACAATGCAGCCCATTAGTTGGCGGCCTCAGGCCCCTTTGATGTCAACTAGCTCTGGCTGGACAATTTCCCTTCATGGCTTTTCTCTTGTATGTCTGCTGATCTTCGTCATTAATGTTATCTGTCCTTCTTTTCAAAAAAAATTAGGATTACTCCTTTTACCTTCTTTTTTTAGGATCCCAAGATTGAAACCCTCACTTATGTTTCACCTTAGATGATACCAAGAGGGATGAATTTGTATATTTATGGACTTAATGTATCTTTAGTAGGATTCTTTCAATTATGTTCGATCTCATAGGATCACAAGAGGGTTTCATTAATTTAATTATGGACTTAGAGGATCCTGTTTATGATTCCTCCTATTAGTATTTACTTGAGAGACAATGTGGGTTTCCCATTGTTTGACCAGTACTGATATAGGGAAATATAGGTTTTGGTATATATGGTAGCAGGTGTAACCATAGAACTGGTACCAAACATATAAACCTAAGGGTATATGGATATAGTGGTGGGTTTAGGCGTTTAGCCACACTCATTATTTATTTATTCTATAAATTGGTTATTAAAGATGTAGTTGTGAAGCCACACATTCTTCGTGGTTTATGTTCGTTGACCCAAACAAGACTTGATATACTATTGTGTTCACCCAAACATGCTTCCTGGGACCTGGATTCTAAGACTTTTATTTTCTTACGATATTATCAAGATTCACAAACATACTTCCTAGGATCCAAATTATAACCATATTTGATTTATTGATACAATTACTACTACTGAAAGTCCCATTTTAGATGGGATCCCCCCCTGATTAGGGATATTGAGTTAGGTCACTCAGAGTGTCTCAAAAGCATCTTATACTAGGTTTCTCTAGGAATGGTTACTTTTCAATCATTATATGGGGTTCCAAAGGATTCAAGGTAGGTGGTTTCCCCCCAAGTACTGAAATTATGATTATATCACTAAGGATGGGATTGATATCCTCATTGTATTCCTTAGCCACTCTCTAGGATCGGTGAATGTTCCATTATAGTATCACCCAGACATGTTTGGGGATGATGTTGTTGATCAAGTGATCGAATGTCTCTATGTTTTTCTACTTAATCAGGGGCGTATTCATTACATATCGCCTATGGGTCAACCCCCTTAAGAATTATCTAAGTATTAATTTCATTATTTCCAATGGACTGGAAGATTGGAATCAGACATCGAATAGTATTACTTGTGGATATAGTGGTGGTACATCCAGATCTATTCCATATTTTTGGGATGTCCAATTGATAACTGATAACCTTTATCTTAATTACTGTAGGTGAGTAAGGGTGATCCCATTAACCAGAAATGTATCCACCTATATTGATGTAGTTTTCTCAGAGGAACTTTTGGAATTTGATATAGAATGTACTGTCTATTGAGATTACAAACCCGAGGACCGACCTAATGATACATGGATTAAGGAGTACAAAATCCATCTTAGATCCCTTTTAATAGGATTTCCATTTGATCAAGATTACTAGCCTGAGGATTTAATACTGTTTATTATTATTATTCTTCACCTTACTCATATATATGTGTATATTTATATTTATGGGAATTTATATTTATAAACACAGATACATATATATATATATATATATATGTATGTATATATGCATGATGGAGTATTTCCCAGTTGATCAGGATCATGGACCTAGGGATCAACTACGGTTTCACTTTATTTTTTTCTCATTACCAATTATGTCTCATCTCAGCTAAACATATTTCATGAGGATGAAATTATCATAATATATTTATATATTAATCATAGGGGTGGACTATTGAGATTATTTATCTCTCATATATGTTAAAATCCGGGAACATGTAGATCTTCGGTCTAATTTTCATGTTGAGAACATTTTTTATGATGGAGAGGGATGAAGATTAAGGGTGCGTGATCAAAAAAAGTTGTTAGCATGGAGTCATTTAGCTGATATATTTTTATTTATTCTATTTTTGACTCTAATATGAGAGCATACTCTTCCATGGGAAGTCACTACAACAAAATAAGATTTTATAAGGGATAAAAAAGGATTTTATGAGAACTAAAAATCGCTTATAATAGAACTTCTATTGAAGGGGGCCTTTATGAGTGCTATTTGAAGCACTAATAAAGGTTTCCCAGCTTGGGTGTGAAATTTATATAATTGTAAACCCAACAATCTGTCATAAATAAACAACAACCAAATAGCAGACCAAAATATCTAAACCAACAAAAATAACATGCACAAACCTGCAAAAACCTGTTTAAACATAACAACCTATAGTATATACAGAAGAAACACATAAGTGATGAAAATGATGAAAAAACAACAAGCACGCACAAAGGTTTGAAAAAAAATCATATATAAATTTAATTGACATCATGAATATAAAAATATTGACTCATGGTATACATTAAAAAACTTATATAAACATTTTGAATCATTTTTTATAAAAATACATTTAAAATAATCCTAAAAACGGTTAAAAACATTGATGTTTTCCCTTTTGATGTTTGTGGTCCCCTATAAAAAATGTACTCTGACGGTAATAGTTGCCAAAAAAATCATTCTAACTCAAGATAAAGGTTCCAACTATATAAGAAAACAAATATTATGTTAGTAATACGTTAAATAAATAAATTAAACATTAATATGTGGAATTTTAAAAAAATATCAATTTTTAATAAAAATGACACATTTGGAGTTATACTAGTCACACCGTGTGTTGTATTGAGGTGGGATTGATTCCTACATCTCAGAAATAAATAATGGACCATTTTCATAAATTATCAAAACAATATGAATGTGTTTTACTATATTTTAGTATGTTAGTAGTGTTTTTTTACTAAAATATCATTTCAAACCGAAAACACCCAATTTGAGTCATATCGGTCACATCATGCATCAGAATGATGAGATACTACTTCATACAGATCATAAAGGACATATGAATTCTTCTCTTTAATTTTTAAGATAATTAGAGTGTGTTTTCTTGGTATTTAGTGAGTGATACGTTTTGATCCAAAATATCAATTTTAAACTAATAGTGGACAGTTTTAGTTATACCGGTCGCATTTTTCATCTGATTAAGGTGGGCTTGATTCCTACACATCTAAACTGACTCATGGATCTTTTTTTTAAAGTATAAAATCAATATTAATGCATTTTCTCAGTTTTTAGCATGTCAATTTTGTTTTTCTAGTTGAATTAATATCAATTTTAAATAAGAAGACACATTTGGAGTCATGCTGGTGACACCATGAATCAGATTGAGGTGTGGTTGATTCCTAAACATGAAAAATGATAGAAAAATAATTTTTATAAAACATAAAAACTATTTGAATGCTTTTCCTCAGTTTTTAGTATGTCTGTTTTGTTTTGTTCACTAAAATGTAATTTCAAACAAAAAACATGCAGTGTGAGTCATACCATTTGTATCATGTGTTGGTTTGACGTGAGACTGCTTCATAGATGTCACAATGAACTGACAAATCGCTGTAATTGATTTTTAAAAAAATCAGATTGTGTTTTCTTGGTTTTCAGTGAGTTACAGGTTTTGAGCTAAAATTTCAATTTTAAACTGATAGTCGACACTTTCAATCATATCATTCACTTCATTCATCATATTGATGTGGGTTGATTCTTAAAAATCAAAAATGACTCATGAATCATTTTACTAATGTACAAAAACAATACAAATGTGTTTTCTCAGTTTTCAGTATGCCAGTTGTTTTTTTACTTGAATTAATGTCAATTTTAAATAAGAGGACACATTTGGAGTCATTTTGGTTACACCGTGCATTATATTGAGCTGTGGTGGATTCCTACACGTCACAAATGGCTGAATGATCATTTTCCTAAGGTATCAAAAAAATTGGAATGTATTTCCTTGGTTTTTAGTATATCAGTTGTTTTTTTACTAAAATGTCATTTCAAACCAAAAACATGTAATTTGTGTCATACCAGTAACATTTTTCATCAGTTTGATGTTAGACTATGTCATAAAAATAAAAAATAACTGAAGATTTATTATTCTTAATTTTTAGGATACTAGGAGTGTGTTTTCATTGTTTTGAGTGAGTAAAATGTTTTGATCTAAAATGTCAATTTTAAACAAATAGCGGACAATTCTTGTCATATCAGTCACACCATTTGTTGGATTGAGGTGGGGTTGATTAATTCAATTTAACCAAAACTCATGGATCATTTTACTAAAGTATGAAAATAATCTTAATGCGTTTTATTGGTCATTATATGTCAGTTGTGTTTTTTATTTGAATTAATGTCAATTTTTTATAAGAAGACACATTTGGAGTCATACTGCTGACACTATGAGTTGGATTGAGGAGCGGTTGATTCAAACAGGTTAAAAATGACTAATATATCATGTTCCTAAAGTATCAAATCAATTGTAATGAATTTACTTATTTTTCAGTATGTCACATTTGTTTTTTACTAAAATTTCATTTCAAACTGAAAACATGCAATTTGAGTCATACTAGTTGCATAATTTTTTGGTTGGATATGAGACTGCTTCATACATGTCACAAAAAAATTAAAAATAACTATCCTTAATTTGGGAGGCAATTCGAACATGTTAGTTTGGTTTTTAGCAAGTAACATGTTTTGATCTAAAATGTCAATTTTAAACTCATAAGAGACACTTTTAGTCATAATGATCACAAGGTGCGTTAGATTGAGGTGAGGTTGACTCCTACACATCACAACTAAATCATGGATTGTTTTACTTTATTATCAAAGAAATATGAATGAATTTACTAAGTTTTTATTGTGTCAGTTTTGTTTTTTACTTGAATTAAGACACATTTGGAGTCATGTCGGTGACACCGCACATCATATTGAGGTGCAGTTGATTACTGCACGTTTAAAATGACTGATATATCATTTTTATAAATCATCAAACCAATTCAAATTAATTTACTTGGTTTTCAATATTCCAGTTGTGTTTTTTACTTGAATTAATGCCAATTTTAAATAAAGACACATTTGGAGTCATACCGGGGACACTATGCATCAGATTGAGGTGCGGTTGATTCCTACATGTCAAAAATTAATCATCAATAATTGAAATAAAGTAACAAAAAAAAATTTAAGTACATTTTTCTACCTGAAAATAAATGCACCCTTGCCTCTGAAACCTAAAAAACGGACATGACCTTCTCAATATTCTTAATCTACCCAATTTAGAAGGATTATGGAAAAAAATTATCCATGTATGGTAGACACAGAATAACATCCTCTTTATGTGGTATAGATTTATTCAACTTATTGAAGAACCAACTATAATATATTTAGGACCTCTAAATGAATATTTGACCATTAATTAATCATTTGGTCAACTAAACATGGGAACTACCAATGTTGCAGATTGAATCAATGTTTTTTTAGATAATCTATTCTCTTTGTTGAAAATGAGAAGAGTGGAGTAAGGTCTTATGCCCATTATGTCTTAAGAAGTCACAAAAAATCAAGACATGGGGAAACCCCTTCTAGATACTCATTATCTTTTTGTTCTATCAACAAAATACATACCCAAAAAATGAGTACCATTAATTTGTTTCCAAAAACCAACCAACATGCAATTCATTTAGTGCATACACAGGGACCACCAAAAGGCCATGATTTTTAGTGGGGCGTTTATCCCCTAAAAATCACAATATACCTTAAAAAAAGATAAATATAAGGCCTAAAATATTTTTTATTGTTGAAATTATTTGAGAATTTTAGCATCTTCAGGTTGTTTTTGTACATTCTTCCATCCAGTATGCTTCCTATTCATTTCTAATCATATCTACGTCATCTTATGAATGTGACTATTTTTCACAGTCATGGTAGTATTGGAAAAATATAAATACACAAAGGATTAATACATATTTTAAGTGAAATATCAATTATCTTCGAAAATACCTCTTTAGGGATGCTAATTTGCTCATGAAATATGATCTCTCTCATAAATTTAAAAACATAATAACCACAACCATTTCTATTTGTTTGTTTTAGACACTAAAAAAATATTATGAAAAATAAGTAATTTTTTATATATGCTTTTGTATAGTGAGATATTATTATACACACCCTAATACTTTTCTAGTCATAGTACTTGTGAGATTTGTTTCCCTTTTCCCCTAGCCACATTCCATGATGTAGATGATATTCATGCAAATCAGTATCATAAAATAATCCTCATTGAAAGATAATATAAATTATATTATTGGATGTTTAGTTCTAAAATGTTGGATGTAGTGTATTAAAAAATTACAAACTCCATCTTGTGTGGTTGGTTTGTTAGATATCCATGAATTGAGTCCAGAAAATAAATCATTGGAGTATCAAAATTGACCATAATGAGCATCCAGTGCTACCAAAAACCCAAAACGGAATAAGTAATAAAGGAAATTATAATATATTTTATATGATTAAATTTTATAGTTTTACCCTTGAATCATTGGTAAAAAGTAGAGTTTATCATCTGTAAATTTTTTTAAATGATTTTAGAAGGCCTACCACTATTTCAACCTCTTTCTTTGATGTTATGTATTTATGTGCTGAAGAGGTGATGTGAAGAATAAAAAGTGAAAGTTTATATTTCATGGTAAAATACCTTCAATTTTTTTCTCATATATACCCTTGAGAAAAATATGAAATGTATTTAGTCATAATTAACACATTATATAATCTTTTGGAAAATAAAATCCTAAAAATATACCTCATATATATATTTAAAACTGAGTCACCTAACCATTCATAGTTAAGTATTTCAATTTCACTCTCAACACCAATTAAGTTTGAATCCTCCTGTCCAAACATATTTGATTAAAAATCAATTATTTGAGTACCGCTATCTTTCAACTTTGTATCCATGTGAGCCTTCAATGACAATAAATGTGGATATAGAATAGGGGGGTTAAGCTACTTTTGGTAGATTGTTTTGATCAGTTGGTTGATCCTTGAGATGGTTTTAAACCAGTCATTCATCTCACCCCATTTCCTTTGTCTGTCTGTAATAAAATGCATCAGTTCAGTACTTTTTTCATTAAATGCTTAACGATTAACTTGAAAATAAAGTTGGAAACGATTACCTCCTTGTTGAATTTTTTTCTACAAGATGTGACCACAATTAAATGAATGTTCCAAGATCTTGTTCGACCATATGGATATCTACATAATCAATTGGAACAAGTAGCTAGGAACTTATCTCTTGGGATACAGTAATTGATAATTTGACATGACCTGTTGGTAGTGGTCAATTGTGTAGCATGTTGTTCTAGATATTGAACACCATATCCCTCTTTACAAAGTGATGGGTGGGTGTTGATAGATATAAATAAAAGTCATTTTCACCCTATGGAATATAAATACAGGAAAGGTTTTAGTGTATACTATCTTTCTGATTCACATTTCACGTAAAAAATTATTAGAAAATTGACTACATCCGTTAAGAATTATTTTTTAGGGGAATGGCTTGCTTCAAAACTGGTCGGGGTTGGGGTGGGATCCCCACGTGCGGGTTTTTCTTGAGTTGTTTCTTCTCTTTGGATCCCCCATAAAACTTGTTATCTTATCTATTTTCTATTGTAATTGTTCTTCAATTATAGATAATCTTTCTTTCATCTTTTTCATTTCACAAAATTGATTATCCTCTTGTTTTTTTCTAAATATATGTTCAGTGTGTCACCCCAAAAACCGCACCTTTGATGTGGCCATACTTTTTCTGGATGCTTCAAGGCCGCTAAAAGTATACCAGCATTCAGTGTGGGTGATTTTGATTTTTGAGACTATGTTAGATAACCAATATAAGAAATTAATTAATAATTTCTATGTAATAGTGATTTAGGAAATGATTTCTTATTCTGTCATACATACACATGTTTCCCAAAATTTTGGTGTGCTTTCATCTATTAGTTTCTCATATTTAGTTACACATGCCTCCTTCCATAACACATGGTGTGAAATGGATGTTACTGTGGATTTGGACTCTTTAAGAATTATATAAACAAATGAACATATTTATTGTGTTGTTTTATGTCACATAAATGTATTATGGTTGATTTAAAATATGTATCAATTTTTTTCATGTGATGTGTACCCCATCAATGATTTATGGTAGGGGTATGCTAGTTTTGAGGCCCATTGTTTATTTTTAGCACTCATTTACTATCTCATAAATAAAAAATTGTTAATTAATGTTATGAATACACATAATATCAAACAATTTATTTCCAAACACAATGTACTTGAAAATACTGCTTTGTATGACATCCAATAAACACACCCCACGATGCTTAGGTTATTAGGTGTGCATAAATAAGAGGTGGATGCAGTTTTATTTTCCCTTCAACATGTTTAAGATGATATTTGACTAAAAGTGTTGTAAAACCCATGTAAATCCTTACAGAAACCCTTAATACAAAGTATTTTTTGCGAGTCATCTACTATAAATTTACTTTATAAGATGTGGTGAAGTGTATGTCAATGTTTCATTATTTAATTTTCAGTAAATTAAAAAAATTATATCATAATGTTACAATAATATCTCGCCACATTAGTGTATTAATCTCATCCACAACATAGTTCCATGAAGATACATCAATCTCTACAAGCTAACGAGTGATGATTCCAATGTAACTACTGAACATGGCGTTGTTGGGGTTAACATATTGGTCCCTCTTATTCCAACCAATATCGTATTTGATTTATTTCTCATTAGCCTTAATTATTTTTTCTAAAACCAACAAACTATGATGCGCTTGTTTTTTCTACACCATCGGTGTTTCATCACCTTTCATTTCATCGGATCCACTATCATTAATATTTTCCTCTGCCTCTAGAGGGCTTGAATCAACATGTGTAGATGGTGGTTGTGCCTCTACACTAGGAGCAGCAACAGGTCGAGAAACCTGTTGTTTCCTTACACTACTAGCATCAACAGGTTGAGAGAACTATTGTTCTTGGGAATTGTGAGCATGATCATATACAGAATTCATTATCTGTAGAAGTGGTTTAACATTTAATTTAGATAACCTAAAAATAGAAGCAAATAGATATTAACATAAGAGAACAAGTTGAGTAACCTATTGTTCAACTACACTACGAGCAGCAGCAGGTTGAGAAACTTGTTGTGCCTGTGGATTGGGAGCATCACCACTTGAAGAATTCATTCTCTAAAAAAGTTGTTTAACATTTAATTTAGATAACATAAAAGTATTAGTGAAAAAATATTAACATCATTTAACATGATGTATATTAGAAAAAAATATAACATAATTATCAAACTCTCTTTTTTTAAAGGTTGAATGGATTTGACCCCTCTATCGACTATCCAAATCCATTCATTTTAATCTCCAATGTCATTCAAAAATCCCTTCTACACAATGACGGATGTGAAATGATGGCGATCTACCAATGAAATGGTCACCCCCATTAAATTTTCATTTGAATCATTATTGGTTTTGGTCGATAACAGAATAGTTGACCTGCTTTTGTCTGTGGGATCTGCAACATAAAATAATTGTACTTCCTACGATTCCATTATAAACAGTTCATCTTTGTACCCTTCCTTAATGAACTCAAATTTCATAAATCCCAACTCATCTACTTTAATATCACTTCTGTTATCAACCCACTTGAATTGAAAAATCGGCACTCAGAATGTCACATAATCTAACTCCCATATTTTTTCTTGATGATGCCAAAGTATGGCATATTCACATAAATTGAATTTCTATCCCTGGCACTAGAAACATCCATCACTTTAGCCAAAAGTGTAACTCAACTATTCTATCTAGTACTTTCTTCATAATTTTCATTAGTATAGAATTTATAACCATTAATTACATAAGAATTTCAAGATAATATGTACACACTTGGTCCTACAGTTAGCCATCGAAGTCGTGTTGAAATTTAGTCTGGATTTTCATCTGACTCCTCAAAAATATGGTCCAAGAACCATCCTATAAACTGTTGATTATGTTTATTTGATATCCCATTTTCATCCCTTGATGGATTTTAATGCCAATGAATTTAATTGTGGGTCTCAACATATGGGTCAAAATCTAAACTGTTATACAAAATTTAAATGTTGGCCTTCTCCTGATCTATAATATTGATTGTGACAACCATATTTCCATAAATTCCTTCACTCTCAAGTCGCCCAGTGTGATGAGATTTCGTTAGACCAATGTTTTTCACACTATAAAGGAATTATATACAGAATTCAATGGCTTCGTCCATAATATATCGCTCTGTAATACAACCCTCTGTCCAAATTCGAATTTTTGACATACCCTTTCAAAATTTTCATATAACAGTCAATGGGGTAAATCCTTATATAGTGCACATGACCACATAGATGAATCTCTCTCACCAATTGAACTGTCAAATGAACTATCATATCAAAGAATATCAGTAGAAAAACATTTCCAATTCACGTAATATGATGAAAATTTATCCTTCCATAGTTGGAAATTTCACGAGGTCTATAAATTTGATATATATATTTGAAGAAGAAACATAACTTTTTTAGTGTGTGACAAAAACTATGGGAAAAAATTCCATATAAATATAAATTAATTGGATATTGCATTAAAACATAGAAGTAATGTGATTTAAAACCTTTTAAATTTAAATCATGCCTTAACACGATGTTCTTGATATTCGATGAATACCCATCTAGAACCTGTACGTCATTTAAGAAGTTGTAAAATTGATATCTCTCCTGCCTATAAAGTGTGTAAGCTATAGGAGGAAAAAATGTTCATATTTCATGCTTCACTAGTGAAAAATCTTTTCTTATTCCCATGTCAATCATGTACAACCTAGACTTAATTACAAACTTTTTTTCTGGGTTCATTGATCAAGTTATCGATGATACTATCACAAACATTTTCTTCAACATTCAAAACATCAAGAAAATTTCTAAAGTACAAACAATTCAAGTATGGTAATTAATAAATGGATTCCTTTTTCCAACCAGATTTCGTATGTTTTTTCAAAAATGGTTTACCGAAAGAAGTGTCCATATCTTAAACTTTCTCAAATAGTTGTTCACCTGTTAGTGGAGACAGTGTTGTACGTTCTCTTAATCATTCATTGAATGTTATCGTCCAAGATCGGTACTTATCTCATCAAGGTATAAATATATGATGTCCTAAATTTTTTTTCAATTAATGTTTCAACCTAATTGATTGTGTACCTTGATCGCAGATGGGACAACCAAGAGTTCCTTTAATGTTATATCCTAACAAATTTCTATAAAATGGATCCATTTATCATCCCATAAAACATGGATCTCAACGTTAAATCTTCATTTCTATAAGCATCATACATCATAACACCCAAATCCCACAATAATTTCAAATCCTTAATCAATGGAGCCAAAGAAACGTCAATATCACTACTCAGTTGTTTTGGACCTTATATAAATATAGATAACATGATGTGTTTTCGTTTCATGCATAACCATTGTGGAAAATAATAATTTACAGACATAACAGGCCATGTACAGTGAGTACTTCTTTCAAAACAAAAAGGATTCACTTGAGATGTAGATAACACAAGATAATGGTTTCTCGGCTCGTTTCCAAATTTAGGAAACACATGATTAATTCTCTTTAACTTGGGAGAGTCTATTGGGTGTCATAGTTTTCCATCTTTATTTCTTCTTTCTGTGTTCCACGTCAGTTGCCATGTAGTCTCATCACTTCTATATAGGCACCTTGTTGACGCTCCTTTCATCATAGAATCTAAAGATTGGAAAAGGGGAATATCTGAGAACAAATTGATTCAGCCTTTGAAGAAAACATCAAAAAATCGACAAAGGGATGAACAAAGAGAAAATTTCCCAGAGGTCGCGCAAGTTCCCTCATAGTCGCGCAAGTGACTTGCGCGACCTAAGTAATTACCGCCCATGGTCTTCTCCTGCCTATAAATAGACCCAGTTGGCCCCCCATCAGGAGATTTTTTTTCCAGAAACTCGGATTTGAGCTCCCGGCACCCTAGTCTCTTCTCAAAACTTCCGAATCACTTCTAAGGTAATTTCTTACCTAGAACGGAAGATCTAAAGAGGGGGAGGAAGGCCTAAGTGTTGAAACTCATCAACACTTGTGCGCCTGAGTGGACAGCCCTTAAGGGAAAAGGCTACACATGCACGCCGCCTTACTCCTTCAATATATCTTGCGCGCCCCTCTTCTGAAAGAACCTCAGAGGATTCTAAAGGCTTTAACCAAGATTCGCTCAAGTATTACCCTGCTGGTTAACTGTTGTGCAAATACCCATGTGTCGCGCAGGTTTACCTGCACGACCGGGACTTGCATGCCCACGCAGTACCTACGCGCCTTCCAGGACTTGCGCGCCCCTACCTTTTTGGGTCCCCTTCTTGCCCATTTCACCCTTCTTAATCCATTCTGACTCTCCTACTCAAGATTCAATCTTCAAGACACCCTTCAAATCCATTTATGGCATGATTTCTTGATTTGGATTCCTTATCTGAAAGGAACTCTGTGGAATATCTCTCTCAAAACCTAGTGATTTACACATCTTCATGTCACTAAAGATTGAGATTTCATTCATTCAAGCTCATCATTTATGATGAGAGAACTCATCAATCCTGGGCCTCCTTTTCAGGAATATGCCCCATTCATAATTCTCAAATCTGGGCATCCTCTTTAGGAGTAAGCCCCATGTCCTCATTAACCCGGGCCTCCTTTTCAAGAATAATCCCCAGTCATAATTCTCAAATCTGGTCATCCGCCTTAGGAGTAAGCCCCAAGTCCTCATTAACCTGGGCCTCCTTTTCAGGAATAAGTCCTAGTCATAATTCTCAAATCTGGGCATCTTCTTCAAGAGTAAGCCCCAAGTCCCTTAATTTTTCAAGTCTCTCAACCTGGGCCTCCTTTTCATGAGTAATCCCCAGTCTTAATTTCTATTTACCAGTCCTAATTTACCTTTGATATCAGATTCCTTTTTAGGAGTAAAACCCAATCATAAGTCCTCTCTTAATTTGGGCCTCCTTTTCAGGAGTAAGCCCCAAGCTAGAGTATTCAAAGTCTCCATGAAGTACATATACCATTATGGACCCTGTTCATGGATTTCTTCCCTGAAGTAAATCCTAATCTTCATTTATCTGGGTAGTCATACATACATAAACCCCACATTATTTCTTATGATTTCATCTTTCATGGCACAATTGTCTGATTTTTTTACCAATACCTCTTGTTTCTCACACCGAGCATGACTCACATGACCTTAGAGTGTAAAGGTAATTATGAAATCCTTCTTTGAGCCATCAATCATAAAAATCATACTCCCTTACTCAAACTACATGGGTTCTGATTCCTTTTATAAACAGAGGATACGTAGGTAGCCCATCTGCGGGTTCGATCCCAACTTTGAAATAATCCATGTCCTTCTGAATGACAATAAACTTCAAGTGCCCCACTGAGTGGCTTTAAAACCAGTATGGTCATCATAAGGACCAAGAGACTTTTACATATCAAAGGATACAATTGACTAAGAATATATAACAAATACATATGATTCTTTATCAGTGAAGAAACTCAAATACATGTATTCTCTAAATTTCCAACGTATCGATCATTGATTGTCAGATCTAAAGGAAAACTCATTTTGTACTTGGAAATGTAATAAGGATTCATGAACATAATTAAAATCTATAAATAGAGTCCCGGAGTAGACAATAATTCACCTAAAAAAGGTTTGATGAGTCCGACCTCCCATCATCTCGACCAATGCAGATTCCTAAGCCTCATCAGTCCGCAAACTAATGAGCACCTACCTTTGGAAAGTAGGTCCGAATGGATGTGGAATCATGGGATGTTTCCGGTTCTATGAACAAACCCGTTAGAAACCTCCCATCAAAGGAGGTCATCCCCGAAGTCCGAGGGAAACAAAAATGGTGAACCCGACGTGAATCCTTAACTAAGTTAAACTGATGTTTTACCTATTTGTTAGGCCCCTATTTAAAACTCAATAATAGGGCCAACAAAAACAATCATTGACATATGTGCTCATCCAAAAGATGTAGTGGATGAATTTATATTGATTACATCTGTTACATCAAACAGACACTCTTTTCCAAGATCTTCTGCATTTCTAGAATGGCTGCTCTCAAGTTTACACCTGTGAATACTGCTGCTGCAAATTCTATTACTGCTACTCCTGCTGGATCATTGTCCACTCTGAGGACGATATCACCTACTCAGCATCTTCAATGCTAGGTATCAAACGCACTAGTTAAGGAGTACCATCAACATGGTACCTTCCCAACTTTGGAGGCCTCCCAAAAATCCCTCCAAGTGAACAACTCACACCGGTCGTTCGGACAACGACGACCAGTGATCAAGAAGCAGGCGGTGATGACTAGCGTCTCCAACCGTTTCGGGTTGTTATCCCCGCAACATAATCACCATTCGCTCTATTATTCAAGGGAGGTGAATGACCAAGTCCCTCAGGGCCTTAATTCAAGAAAACAGGAGTCCTTCCTGAGGGATCCCACCAACAATCGCCGCCAGACTCGTGCGGAAGTGCGCCCTCAACATGATGAGGGTATAGACTCCAGGCGTTCCGCTCAAGTTCCTCAAACCCGAGCAGGCAAGACGAATCACCAGAGGCAAAGTCCGGTTAATAGTGAGCAGGTTCTCATCTCTTCCATCTCCGGATAAGTCCACCAACCTAACATGGTGGAAAGCAACGAGCAGGCACACACACCTGCCCGTTTTAATTCCGTTTTCCAGCAGACTCGTCTGGCAGCATCACGCCAATCCCGCCAGGAAATTCCGACAGAGTACTATAGGCAGGAACATACACCTGTTTATACATCATCAGCTAGTAAGAAGGCTCGTATGACTACATATGATGGATCTCGTCAACTACATTCAGCGAAGTGTAATCAGCAGGTACATACACCTACTAGTACGAATCAATCCTACCAACATTCTCACTTTGTATCATTCGGAGAAGTTAGTCAGAAAGCCCCAACAACAAATAGGAGGCAGACTCAACTCTCTGCCCCCACACTTGAGTACAGTCAGGATTCACTGACTGGAAAAGGAGGACATGAGCAGGCACATACACCTACTCCAAGCCCGGAATGGACGTATATTGTCGTTCTGGCAGCTGAAGTCACCAAGCATATTCTATCAATGGTGAAAGAGCAGAAGAAAATCCCTTCTCATATTCTGGATGCCTGCCAGAATATTATAACAACTTCAGCGGCATCTCAGGGAAAGACACATAAATTTATCCCTACCAGTGGAGTGACACATCAACAATTCACTCCAGAACAGACACACTCATCTGTTCCAGTCTAAGAGGGTTGTGGGGAATACTCCCCCATATCATACGGACAACCAAGTCAGGCACAAACACCTGATTTGAGTGGAGATCGTCATCTTAACCTGACCATATTTCATGATCAGGCACACACACCTGCTCAGAGAAGCCACATTCGTCAACAAGTGGTTTCCAAAGAAAGTAAGAAGACGTCTAAGAAAAAAACCCACCTAGCACAGTTAAGAGATCAGGAGCAAATCTGTAACAAGGCCTTGCTCGATGCTGGAGTTCTTGAAGCCCTCATACAATTATCTATTGAAATTAAAGATTCTACTCCCTCATTTCCCAATAGTGGGAACATTAATTCTGAAGGTCTTCAACAGAAACTTCCTCATGAAGTCTTTCTTCATGACAATTCGGTCGATCTCGAAGTTTCATCTTTATATGAGAGCCATAGGAACCCTCTGTGTGGTCAGAAGACCAAGGAGAAAGAGATCTCATCTTTTGCTATAACCCACCATGGTGGTCCTTCCCATGATGATGAATTTCGCTGAGAATGTCCTCTACACAGTAGTGATGCACATTGCCCGAAAAATGCTACAGTGGACAATGTAGTGCCGAGAAATCCCTCTTATCTTGAGGCACTTGCAAATGAGAAACTAGTCATGTCTGATGCTTCATCGCTATTCAATCAGAAGATAGCCCAGGGTGTAGGTTATTCTCCGAATCAACCCTAAGTCATGCATCTTATATTTTAATCAATGATTTCTCTACCAATCTTGTTGAATCCAATGAAGTAACAAGGAAGCACCAGCTCTGGTCAAAACAGGTAGATGAATCTTCATCAAATGATAAAGAGGAAATGATGAACATGAGAAAACAACTGGAAAAAGGTGATGTGCCAGTCATGTTTTGGCCTCTGGCTGACTCTCAGTATGACATTCCAAAATTGTTGACGGAAGATGGAATTCATGATATTCGTCTCAACATATGGAAAACTCTTTGTCAGTTGAAAAAGAAATTATTATCTTATGATGAATATGAAAATCATCTTAAGATAATAGAAGGGTTACAAAGTCAGATTGATTTGGCATCTCTATCAGTCTCTCAATATCTGAAGACTAAAAAGCAGCAGAGAGACCTTCAACGTTCATGCTTTGGTGCACTAAGAAGATTTCGTCAGTTAATTGCCACTGCCCCATCTGGTATTCATGTCAGAGGATGGGGTGTTCATATAGGACTACATTTCACGGTGCTCTCCAGTCACCTAAGACCGCCGAAAATGGTCTCATGCAATGTTATTGCCCATGGACGGCCACAAATACCAGGATTTGTTTGTAATAAAAAGCTTTCCCAAGAATAGGCCTCAACTAGTTCCTCTCAAAATCAAGAATACAGAGAACAAGTTGTTGAATTACTCCTGCATCAAGAAAACGAGAATATTGAACGGCCTCTCGTTTGGAGAAATCACATCATCAAGTGACAGAAGTGTCAGAAATTATCCAATGGTCTTTTGAACCAGGTGATAAAAGTGGATACATGTTAATGCATCCAGCTAATTTCCAGAATAAGGTTCACAAGATTAGGAAATCTTTTAAGAAATTCATAGACATAACATGTCAAGAGACACCCCAGCTTGCCAGACTGGGGACTCTTTTAAACCAACCCTCAGAATCAACAAATAAGATTCGAGGAGTTGAGAAGGAACAGCCCCAGTCCACTGGACTGGGGACTTTTTCAAATCATCAATTCCCTCCTCAGAGAAAGTCGGTCTTTTCTCGATTGGGGAAGAACCCTCAAGAGGAACGAAGAGCCAAATTACCAGGAGATTCCCTCCAAATTACAGTTCATCAAGAAGTTCCTAAGGGATCAAATCAACAAAAGGGAATGTCTCATCAAATACATGGAAGAAGACAATATCATAGAAATGATGATAGAAGGGATGTGATGGGTTATGCATCAATCAATGTCATCAATGCCATTGTTGCTGATCCAACAGATGAGGCTCACTCAGGGGACTCAGATAAAGAGGTTCTTACTCAAGAAGATGTATGCACCGACACAAATGAAGAAGGTGTGCGTACATGAAGTAAAAGGATTACCCAGAACCTAGGTAATCCTTCAAGTAACCCACTTCTCCCTCTCCGAAAAGAATCCAACAAAGGGAAGGGAAAGAACCAGGTTACATATCCTTCCTCTGGAGAAGGTCAATCGCTCTCACTAGAGCAAAGGTTTGCACAACAGGAGGAAGAAATGAAGTAATTAAGAAGGTTGAATGCAGAAATACATCAGAGTAGTCTTCTTCTTAAGCATGCTGGAGTTAGTCACCCAAAGGAATTTTTTGTAGCTACTGAGATGGATCAATAATATCCTCCTCTATCAGTACACCCTCACAGGTCTAATCCTACAGGTCAAGTGCAACAACAGTTGGCAGTGCTACCATCAGTTGCAGCACCAACCACCACATCTTTCCAAGCTCCAGTCATTGCACCTACCCAAGTCCAAGTTCAACAGGATGTTTCTAAAAAGTTAATAACTACTATTGAGTCATTAACAGCTCAGTTAGAAACTATAGAAGGGAAACATGCCCAATTTCAACTAGAAAATAATGTTTACCATGAATGGGTAGATTCAATCTCTCCTCCATCCACATTTGGGAACCCTGTATTCCCTATTTTCAATGGATCAGGCGACCCTGAAGAGCATTTGACACATTACGTGTCTTGTTGCGATCCTATGATGGGAAATCTGGAGTAGCAAGAAGCAGTGAAACTTAGATGCTTTGTGCGAACCTTGCAAGGACCAGCTTTTGTCTGGTATACAAGCTTGAAATCCCAGTCAATTACCGGATGAGAGGATCTTCACCAAAACTTCCTCCTTCAGTTCAGCTCAACTATGCCAAAGACAACAGTTTTCGATCTTAAAAACTGTAAGCCAAGGGAGAATGAAAGGGTCTCTGATTTCATTGCTTGATGGAAGGGATTAACATATTCCTTGAGCATAGCACTCCCTAAAGAAGAATTGTTTCCAATATGTGTGGCAAATTTGGGTGACGAATTACGCATGTTGTTAATCCCTGTGAAATACACAGGAGGGTTTCGAGACCTTACTTCAATCGCTCAGCAGATTCAAGATTCCCTTATACAGGCTAAGGCTAAATCTCATGTAATTCCATCAGCTCTAGGAAGGAGAATGGGTAAGAAGAAACTACTATAGTTATTCTTAAACAAGCACCTATACCTATTTCTACCTCAAAACCTCCATCTTCTCGAAGGGCTCCACCTCCTAATCGCCAACAATACAGGCCGTTTTGACTAGACGATCAAAGAGATCAAAGACGAAAACAATTTAAGGATCTGAAGTGAAAAACATACTCATTCCGAAATGAAAATGTTCCTGGTTATTTCATTTTGGCTCTGGAAAACAATTTGGTTCAATTAACAATGCCCAAGTGGCCAAACAAGAAAGGAGTTGAAGACCATCCCAATTAATGCCCTTTTCATCAAATATTGGGGCATCCCATCCAGGAGTGTTTTGTCTTCAAAGACCTCTTTAAAAAGATGATCGACTTGGGACATGTCAAACTAAAAGGCTCTTCAGCTCAGGTAGCATGTGTTACTGCTACAGTTCCAGAGGAGGAAGGCGAATGGCAAGAAGTCAAAAGAAAAAATGCACAGAAGGATGATGATTGGATGGTCAGAAAGACAATCAACCGAACTCATGCTATTTTGCGAACACAATTAAAAAACCAATTGTGTCTTCTGCCATGAATGTTGCGGAAAAACCCTCTTAATCAAAGGGAAAGTCTTCAAAGAAATAGTATGATTAAAAGAAATAAAAAGAATCACAAGAAGATTAGTATGTGTCAAAGTCTAAGTTGTCTTTGACTTTGGCGGACTCCATGCCATCTACTTCAAAGCCACGGGTACCACCCCACCAAACGGCATAGCCTAAACAGGCTAATCAGGCAGAGTCTTCATCAGACGAAGAGTTAATCTTTGGTTCTGTTAATAGGATTCAATTAACAGATCCATATTCCAGTCGCTATTTTGATTTCAATGAGCCTAAATTCCCTATATGAAATAGGGGAATCAGAGGAAGTTCCAGGGGATCAGGATACAGGGGAAGACGTGGATCTTTCAGAAGCAAACATTCCAATTCTACCTCTGCTAGAACTGTGTACGCAGCAGAAACTCGTGGTAGAGCCCTTCAGCAAGCTCAGAAAGAACAAGCATGTTCTTCTACCAATAGAAAATTCAGTCCTGGAATAGTTATTTTGGAAGATCGGTTGAAGGTTCTATCATCCTCCTCTTAGTAAGTAAATGGATCTAATCGGTCTAATCTTCCAAAACCAGGAATATTTCCAATTCCTATCCCGATACAAGATGCATCAACTTCCAAAGCATCTGCTTCCAAGGTACCTGCTAAACCACATATTCCTTTTGGGAAACGTAGACCTTTGGATCAAAAGTATGATATTTTGAAACACTTTTCCCATGTACCAGACAAGTTATCAATTATGGATGCTCTGAATCTATCAAAAGATCATCGGGAAGCACTCATTGAGTCTTTTTCAAGTCCTCAGGAGTTTGAAACTGAAATTGCTGCAGTTGAAGTCTATCACATAGATAATAATCCTGCAGAATGTCATCCAATAATATCTTTTACTGATGAAGATGAGGATGATGTTGTGCATTGACATATTAGACCATTGTACTTGTCTGGAAAGGTCAATGGCATAGATGTCCGAAGAACTTTCATTTACAATGGTTCAGAAGTCAACCTCATGCCCATTCGTACACTTCGTCGATTGGGCCTCACGGAATCTGATTTATCTCCTTCTACCATGATGTTACAAGGATATGATAAAAATGAACAAGGACCACTGGGCAAAGTTACACTCAAAACTCAGTTTGGAGATCTTGTATCCAATTCAGATTTCATGGTTGTTGATCAAGACTCAGCCTTCAACATCTTTCTTGGAAGACCCTGGCTACATCAACATGCGGCTATCCCTTCATCATACCATCAATGTCTCAAATATTGTTTCAATTTTCAAGTTGGGACATTGTATGGTGATAAGGCCCCGTTCAAGACATGTGAGTCTCAATAAATTGAGGCAGAATTCTATCACATGAAGGGAAGGGAGAAATCCACAACAAAGAAGATTACCAAAGTTAATGCTCCATATGGTTTGGAGGAAATTATAGTAAATCCATTTACACATTTGAGTACAGATTATGTGTTGCCTATCATTAAAATTGACAAGATAGACCCAAATCAAAATACTCTTATAGAAAGATCCATAATGTCAATTACGACAATCGAGCCAGACAACATGGGAGAAATTGGTAATCTACCAAGCAGTGATGAAAGCAAAAATGGTGACGTCTTCATTTCATCTGCTGAAATCCAACAAGTCTATGCTTCGCCAATTAGTCCAGAAGAAGTTATAGCAACATCAGAGGTGAACAATGATGTCGATTCTCAATCCATCATCTCCTCTTTATTACCCAAAGAAGAACCTTCATCATCAATTGGGTCGGAAATGGAAGCTTTTTCTTCAAGATATGCAAATTTTGACATCTCTTCTGATCATGAAAATTCTACTTTATCATTTACTATGCAAGTAGAAATGGAAGAAATTATACATGATGAAGAAGAAGAGGAAAATCCCAGAGATGCTCCTCCAGAATTTGAAGAGGGTATCTCTACCACTGTGGATGAACTCAGAGAAATAAATCTGGGTACAAAAGAAGATCCATGCCCCACTTTAATCAGTGCGGCCATGGCTCTTGAAGAGAAAGAGATGTATATTTCTTTTCTAAAGAAAAATATAGATATATTTTCCTGGAACTATACAGAAATTCTCGGGCTTGATCCTGATGTTGCTACTCATCATTTGGGTTTATCAGAAGAACATCGAGGATTTAAGCAAGCTGCGAGAAGAACACACCCAACTTATGCTTCCAAAATTGAAGCTGAATTGGATAATATTATCAAAGATAACTTCGTCAGAGAAGTTAAATATCCCAAGTGGTTGGCTAATATAGCCCCTATAAAGAATAAGAATGGACAAATTAGAGTTTGAATCGATTTCAGAGATCTTAATTGGCATTTTCCTAAGGATGATTTCCCAGTTCCGATTACAGAAGTTTTAATTGATGTAATAGCAGGCTATGAAGCACTTTCCTTCATGGATGGATATTCCGGATATAATCAGATCTGAATGGCCCCAGAAGACGAGGAATATACAGCCTTCAGAGCCCCTCAGGGTGTGTTTTGCTACCGGGTAATGCCCTTTGGCTTAAAGAATGCAGGTGCAACTTATCAGTGTGCCATGCATCGTATCTTCAAACCCTTCTTAGGGAAGTTTGTTGAATTCTATGTAGACGATTTGGTAGTTAAATCCAAAAAATGTTCTAATCACTTGGATGATTTGGAAGTCATATTCCGCAAGCTTCAACAATATAATTTGAAGATCAACCCCTTTAAATGTGCTTTTGGGGTAACCTCTGGAAAATTTCTCAGCTTTATGGTACGCCATCGTGGTATTGAAGTTGATCCAGAGAAGACCAATTCAATCCTTGGTATGTCACCTCCTCAAAATTTTAAATAATTAAGAGGACTTCAAGGACACTTAGCCTATATTCGGCGTTTCATCGCCAATTTAGTAGGAAAAAGTTTACCCTTCACCAAATTAATGAAGAAGGGAGTCACTTACTAGTGGACTGAATAATGTCAAGAAGCATTTGATATTCTCAGGAAATACCTCTTGAGTCCACCGGTACTCATTCCACCTATTGAAGGAAGACCACTTATCCTCTATGTGACAGCTCTAGAGAGATCATTGGGTTCCTTTCTTGCTCAAAATAATGATGCTGGGAATCAGAACAGCCTCTACTATCTCAGTCGAACTATGCTTGAAGAAGAAACCTGGTATTCAAGTATTGAGAAGTGTTGCCTGGCATTAATCTTTGTAGTTCAGAAGTTGAGACACTACCTGCAACATCAAGAGGTCCAATTGGTATCTCGCAATAACCATCTCAAATTCATCCTTAGTCGTCCAATGCTTACAGGATGTCTGGCAAGGTGGGCAGTTATTTTGAAGCAATTCGACATTCAGTATGTGTCTCAAAAGGTGATAAAGGGCCAAGCTCTAGCTTATTTCCTGGCTGAACACCCTTCAGTGGAAGACAAATCTTTAGATATTGAACTCCTTGATGAGGAAGTCTTCTCTATTCAAGAAAATCCTCAGGCATGGGAAATGCATTTTGATGGTGCTTCCAGAAGTCCAACAGGGAGGAAAATGGGAAATCCTAAATTCAACAAAGTTGGCTTAGGAATTGTGCTCATTTATCTAGAAAATGCAGTGTTACCTTATTCCCTTTTATTTTTCTAATTTGGTACCAATAATGAAGCAGAATACCAAGCTCTCATCGTAGGCTTGGAATTAGCACTTCAAGCACAAGTGAATCACTTAAAGGTGAAAGGTGATTCAGACCTGGTAATCAAACAAGTCAATGGGGATTATGCCATCAGAAAAGAAGAACTAATCCCTTTGTATGTTTACGTTAGAGAGTTAATGGAAGAATTCTTTTTGGAATCGGCATTTTCTTATGTCCCAAGATCACAAAATGCTCAAGCTGATGCACTGGATAATATAGCCACAGCTCTGGCAGATCCAAATCGGGATGAGACAACCATCAGTATTGCCCACCGTCATGCAATTTCACCTTATGTTCGAATCAGAACAGAGGAAATTAATGAAATTAGTCCCATTCCTGAACCATATGGTCATACTACAAGATGGATGCCACCTATTAGGGAATACCTTCAAAATGGAACACTTCCACCTTACAGAGCTGAGAAAGAACAAATCCGGCAATGTGTGGTCAATTTTACTCTTTATGATAGCCCGGATCACCTAGAGAAAATTATCTACAAATGTGGTTTTGATGGAGTTATCTTCAGATGCATTGATGGTGAAGAGACAACGGCTATCATGAAATAAGTGCATGCAGGAGTTTGTGGTGCCCACTAGTCTGGACATAGACTGTCTGATCATATTTGAAGGCTTGGTTACATTTGGCCTTCAATGATACAAGATTGTGTCGATTTTACAAAGAAGTGTCATTCATGCCAAGTACATTCCAACTTCATTCATCAACCTCCAGAGTTTCTTCATAAAGCTAAATACTCATGGCCATTTTCCACATGGGGAATGGATGTAGTGGGACCTTACGCTTCGGCTACGACCAAGCATTTTAAATACATTCTTACTGCTACTGACTTCTTTTCCAAATGGGAGGAGGCAATACCTCTCAAAGAAGTCAGTTCTAAATGCGTTGTTAGCTTCATCAAGTCTATCATCATTACCAAATTTGGTGTCCCTCATACCATATTGACGGACAATGGCACCAACTTCTTTTCATCTGAAATGAAGAAGTTGTATAAAAAATACAACATCAAATCCAACCATTCATCTCGGTATCATGCAGCGGCCAACAACAAGATAAAAGCCTTTAACAAGGATCTTTCAAATATACTGCAAAAGATGGTGGATAAAGATAAGAGGTAATGGCCTGATAAACTCTTTCATGCTTTATGGGCTTATCGGACTACCACCCGCACTGCAATGCGGTCAACTCCAAATTCATTGGTATATGGAACGGAAGCCGTCTTTCCCATTGAAGTTCAACTACCCTCGCTCTGAGTTTCCATTTGTGATCAATCATCTACAAATGAAAAATCCCAAAAGCAATTGAATTAATTGGAATTGTTAGATAAGAAAAGATTGTGCACTTTTCACCTCTTGGAAGTCTATCAGAATCAAATAGCACGAGCTTTTAACAAAAAAGTTCGTCTTCATTCATTCACTCAGGGAGAATTAGTATTAGTTCTCAGAACTCCAATGATACCAGGAATGAAACCTCCCAAGCTTGAGCAAAAATGGGAAGGACCTTATTCAATACATAGGGTCTACTCCAATGGATCTTATGCATTAATCTCGATGGATGGAGAACTCATCACTACTCCAACCAATGCCATATTTTTGAAGAATTATTTTTTATAAACACAAAACCTTCATTGTCCTTGCTATATGATGTTAAACTATACAGCAATGGTCCATACACATGACCTTAAACTATTTTTATTACTTTCATCCCACATGACGTTAAACTGTGAAAAAGATCCCTAAATGGTCCAGTATGACCTTAAACTGCAACTAGGTCCTGTATGACCTTAAACTACATCAATGGTCCAATATGAACTTAAACTGCATCATCAAAGGTCCATGCATATGACCCTAAACTATTTGCAAGTCCCATACATCCAGTAAGACGCTAAATTGTGATGTCCTAACTACATGATGCTAAACTGTATAGAAGTCCCTTACGTCCGGAAAGACGTTAAACTACATAATTATCAAAGGTCCTATATGACCTTAAACTACACTTTTGTCCAGTATGACATTAAACTACACCATCCATGGTCCATGCATATGACCTTAAACTATTCGCACTTTCTTCCAACATGACGCTAAACTATACCGTCCTTTTTTTGTCCAGCATGACATTAAACTGTGGAAAAAGTCCCCAATGCATCCAACATGACGTTAAATGGTGTACTCTTTTGTCCTCGATGCATGACATTAAACTACACAGTCCCCCTTTCATCCAACATGATGTTAAACTATATTGTCCCCATCGTCCTAACTATATGACGCTAAACTATACAGAAAGTCCTTGATATGTCCTACATAACATTAAAATATACTTTGTCCCTACTACATGACATTAAACTATGCAGCACCAATATTCCTAACTGCAAGACTTTAAACTGCATAGTCCCTTTATATGTCCTACATGACATTAAACGATGCATCGTTAAGGTTGTTGTTACCTCTTGTTTCTCACACCGAGTATGACTCACGTGATCTTAGAGCAAACCTCAACCATAACACTCTCTTTGGGCTACTAACCATGTGTAAGTCCCAACAACATCATATTTTTAGGTCGTTGTCCCCAAGAACAACTTGATCATTAATTCATTCTTTAATTGAACTACGCAGACTTTGATCCTTGCCTTTGAGGCTGGGTATGTAGGCAACCTCCCAAGGTTCAAGCCCAAAATCAATCTCTTCACACTGGTTCACCTCCATCTCGTATGATGTTTATTCGTGAAACCGCCCCTAGAATCAATATCTTTACATTGGTTCACTTGTTTCCTTGTTATACGACGTTAAACTATACAACACTTTTGTCCATTATGACAATAAACTACAATATTCTTTGATACCCTCACCTGAGAGGGAACCATTATTTACATTGATTTTTCACTCATGTTTCATTTCAAAGACTGCGTTTATACATGGAAATTCCCAAACCTTTTATCTTGGGTTAAACCATCATTGTACTAAAGTCCCCTTTCACCCTTCACATGTACGAACCAAATTTGTAAAAATGATATTTCTAGAACTATGTGGGACTGATTCCCATCCTTATGGGATACGTAGGAACGTTCGAGTGTCCCTCGAATCCATCCCCAAGTCTTTGCGCCTAACCCCAAATTCCACTTTCAGTTCCCTGGCTGAAAAGTCCCTATGAGAACACACACTGTGTATTTGTTATAATGGTCCAAGCTCTATGACCCTAAACTAAGATCTCTAATCCTTTTGTCCCACACGACGTTAAACTATGGTTTAAGAACTATGTATGGCTTGATTACCATCCTTATGGGATACATAGTGAAGTCCAACATTTCAATTTAGGATCCATCGACAACATGATTATGATTATCATTGATTTGTGTATCTCTGCATACATTGGACAATTCCCATCTTTATGTGTCATAATCCTAACCATAAATTTTTTCAGATCTTCATAAAACCTTTTCATGACTTCTAGGTCACAAAAATGTCAAACTTCTGAGAATTATTTTGCCTGACTATGCAGCATGTGCCCATAGGCAGCCTTTCATAAACAGTCTACATAATAGACATGTTAGCCAAAAGATACTATTATCTGACTATGCAGCCAATGCCCTTAGGTGGCCCTGCATAATTCAACCCCCTAACGGGTTTGTCAGATAGTGGTAACTTCATTCCTGGGAAGAATTCCTCTTTTGTCCTTATTTGTCTTAAATGATAGTATGTATGGATTCGCAAAAACATCCATCCTTAACATATTTGTCCCATATCCTTTTTCATGATCTGAAAGTATTCAAGTATATGGTTTATATTTTCCTTCACTATGTTTGGGTCAGACCTTCGTATGAGTGATATCCATCCAGTTCTTTGATAATCTTGTTTGGAAATATCTTCTCCATATTTGAGTACCTCTTTCCATACAGAAAACTCTATACATTCGAAAATTTAAATCTCCATAAACATTCACTAGCTTTTTAGCACTAGGAAAGCAAATTTCTGAGAGTTATTTTGCCTGACTATGAAGCACATGCCCATAGGCGGCCTTGCATAAACAGTCTACATAACAGACTTGTTAGCCAAAAGATACTATTTATTTGACTATACAGCCAATGCCCTTAGGTGGCCCTGCATAATTCATCCCCCTAACGGGTTTGTCAAATAATAGTAACTTTATTCTTGGGAATTACTTATTATAATTCCTTTTAGCTCTTTTTCATGTCATTCCTCAGATTCAAATATTCTTAAGTCATAGTTTACATATTTTCCCTCATACTTGAGTATGGTAATATGTTTTCAGATGAATTTTCAAGGAATTGAGTCAATTATAATTCAGTTGGTCAAAGATATTTCGACCTTAAACATTAGCCTTTTTATGTCCGACATGCATGACATTAAACTGCCAGATTTCTTGTTTTTCTTTTCATCTCAGAGTATAATCCTCTTTTCTCTCCGGATCCAACTCTGAGGGGGGAATTTTGTTGACGCTCCTTTCGTCACAGAATCTAAAGATTGGAAAAGGGGAATATCTGAGCACAAATTGATTCAGCCTTTCAAGAAAACATAAAAAAATCGACAAAGGGATGAACAAAGAGAAAATTTCACAGAGGTCGCGCAAGTTCCCTCATAGTCGCACAAGTCCACTTGCACGGCACT
Source organism: Viscum album (assembly GCA_963277665.1). Classification (NCBI taxonomy): domain Eukaryota; kingdom Viridiplantae; phylum Streptophyta; class Magnoliopsida; order Santalales; family Viscaceae; genus Viscum; species Viscum album. The sequence goes on from OY728126.1 coordinate 195,602,580, forward strand.
TAATAGTCGCGCAAGTGACTTGCAAGACCTAAGTAATAACCTCCTGGGGTCTTTTCCTGCCTATAAATAGACCCTGTGGGCCCCCCATCGGGAGAATTTTGTTTCTTCAGAAACTCAGATTTGAGCTCCCGACGCCCTAGTCTCTTCTCAAAGCATCCGAAACACTTCTAAGGTAATTTCTTACCTAGAACGGAAGATCTAAAGAGGAGGAGTAAGGCCTAAGTGTTGAAACTCATCAACACTTGCGCACCTGAGTGGCCAGCCCTTAAGGGAATAGGCCACACTTGAGCGCCACCTTACACCTTCAATATAACTTGCGCGACCCTCTTCTGAAAGAACCTCACGAGGATTCTAAAGGCTTTAACCAAGAGTCACTCAAGTATTACACTGCTGGTTAAATATCGCGCAAATACCCATGTGTCGTGCAGGTATCCCTGCGCGACCGGGACTTGTGCGCCCACACAGTACCTGCGCGCCTTCCAGGACTTGCACGCCCCTTCCTTTTTGGTTGCCCTTCTTACCCATTTCACCCCTCTTAATCCATTCCTCATCTCCTACTCAAGATTCAATCTTCAAGACACTCTTCAAAGCCATTTATGGAATGATATATTGATTTGGATTCCTTATCTGAAAGGAACTCTATGGAATATCTTTCAAAACCTAGTGATTTACACATCTTCATGTCACTAAAGATTGAGATTTCATTCATTCAACCTCATCCTTTACGATGAGAGAACTCATCAAGCATGGGCCTCCTTTTCAGGAATAAACCTCAGTAATAATTTTCAAATATGGGAATCCTCCTTAGGAGTAAGCCCTATGTCCTCATTAACCTGGGCCTCATTTTCAGGAATAAGCCCCAGTCATAATTCTCAAATCTAGGCACCCTCCTTAAGAGTAAGCCCCAAGTCCTCATTAACCTGGGCCTCCTTTTTAGGAATAAGCCCTAGTCATAATTCTCAAATCTGGGCATCCTCATTAGGAGTAAGCCCCATGTCCTCATTAACTTGGGACTCCTTTTCATGAATAAGTCCCAGTCATAATTCTCAAATATGGGAATCTTCTTCCAGAGTAAGCCCCAAGTCCCTTAATTTTTCAAGTCTCTCAACCTGGGCCTCCTTTTCAGGAGTAAGCACCAGTCTTAATTTCTCTTAACCAGTCCTAATTTACCTTTGATCTGGGATTCCTTTTCAGGAGTAAAACCCAATCATAAGTCTTCTCCTAATTTGGGCCTCCTTTTCAGGAGTAAGCCCCAATCTAGAGTATTAAAAATCTCCATGAGGCACATATACCTTTATGGACCCTGTTCCGGGATTTCTTCACTGAATAAAATCCTAATCTTCATTTATCTGGGCAGTCATACATACATAAACCCCACATTATTTCTTATGATTGCATCTTTCATGGCATAATTGTCTGATTATTTTACCAATACCTCTTGTTTCTCACACTGAGAATGACTCACGTGAGCATAGAGTGTAAAGGTAATTATGGCATCCTTCTTTGAGCCATCAATCATAAACATCATTCTCCCTTACTCGAACTACGTGGGTTCTGATTCCTTTTATAAACAGAGGATACGTAGGTAGCCCCTCTGCGGGTTTGATCCCATCTATAAAATAATTCATGTCCTTCTGAATGACAATAAACTTCAAGTGCCCCACCGAGTGTCTTTATATAGCATCCCACTTTTTTTGTCACATAAACTTTCATTACATTACACAAAACTGAGGAACTTTAAGGTTTAGTTTCTTGGAAACCCGGAACATAATACATGAAAACAACATAAAACATTCTTCTTAAACACTTGAAAGGCTTCTCCTTAAGTTCATCCTAGGTTCATTACTGCATCTCATAACCTGGGGACATACATCAAAAGAAAGGGTGAGCAGAAGGCCCAGTAAGGGAACAAGAGAAACATTTAACATGTGAACTTGAGATACATCAACTAGGTCATGAAAAAGAACTTTAAGGCATGAGAAAGAAAACATGTGGAATATCATAATAAAAATAAATTTTTTCATAACTTTAAGATGTGGATGAAAAATTTAATATTTAAAATCATTTCATTTCACCAAGGTCCATCCCCAAGGTGTCATTAAAAATTAGCAAGGTTACTCACCAAGGTATCAGTCTAAAAAGTCATCTCTAGAGATTAAGTCTTTACCCAATGCATTAGAGCGCTATCTGGGTCCACCATTGACATGTCTTTATTATCATGTGAGCCACATATATCAACATAAATAATTTCATAAACAACCCATATAGCATAAAATAAATGGGTTTCATTTCATAATCATAACTTTTTAAAAACTGCTTTAAAGACCTGATCTTTATGTCACTTTAAACCCACGGAAAGGGAAAGCGGGTTTCATGTATGTAAATCCCAGAATTTAAAATAGAAAACTTTGATATAAATGTGAATACCCCTGTAGAAATAAGAGCTTTGAGTATTCACTTAATAACATAAAATAATTTTGAGAAAAGAGAGAGGCATTTTGAGACAAAAATTCTGCAGCATAACGGCTACGTTTCGGGGTTTTAGAAAACATTGAAAAGAGAGGGGACATGGGTCAAACATTCATAAATGACCCATAAAACAGTAGAGGGAAAGAATATGAAGGATATATGAACATGGAAATGAAATTTTAATGATGTACCATATAAAATGAAGAAAATGAAAGGAAGACAAAAATAATATTTTTCTTATGATAATTCGGCAGCCTAACGGCGTCACTTAAATTTCAAAAAAATGAATTGACGAGATCAAATAGGGTCTCTCATAATATGAACATAAAAGATCAGTATGATAGATATAGAGATCATACCCCAACATAATAAAAAGGAACATGAAATACTTGACATGAAAGTAGAACTTTGAAAAATGAGAAAGGTGAACGAATTCCTTAAAAATTCGGCAGCCTAACAGCGCCACTTAAAACATCAAAATACATAATTGAAGATATCAAATAGGGTATCTCATAATATAAACATAAGAGTTAAGTATGAGAGATATAGAGATCATACCCCAACATAATAAAAAGGAATTTGAAATACATGAAATGAAAGTAGAACTTCAAAACGAGAAGGGTGAAAGAATCCCTCAAAAATTTCGGCAGCCTAACGACGCCACTTAAACTTTCATAAAATGAAATGATGAGAGTAAGAGTGAGTCTCTCATAAAATTAACATAAAAGGAAAGTATAATGAATATAAAATAACATCCTCCAACATAATAACATGGAGCATATAAGTAATGACATAAAATAGATTACTTGAAAAGAAAGAGAGAGGTCAGATCCCTTACCTTAAAACGAAGCTCTTAAAACTCAATGGTTTGGACCTTGAGGGATTGGGGGCACCTTGGGAGGACTCTTTGGGAGGTACGAAGACCATAACTTCTTTGAGAATGATTTTGGAGTCCAAAGGATGATAGAATGTCTTGGTATTTATAGGGAAAGTGAGGGGACAAGGCATTAATGGACAATGGACACCTCATAAGCGGGTTTCTCAAAACCATGTGCTCTCCCAAGATATTTCCCATGAATTTAGGCCACATGGGTCCACAATTACAATAATGCATCACCTTTGGTCGTCCAACCCATAAAATATCTCATGACATCATCATAACACAGTTATGATGTCATTAAACATACCGAAACCCTAAAATTGTATTTTTACTATTCACTAAAAATTCAACTTTCTCAGAAAAATCCCAAAATTTCACCTTAACCAAATATAAATGCTCTGATTTTAAAAATGAACTCCATTTTATAAAAATAATTTTCTAAATATTTTTACTTTATTTTTTAAATAAATACACTATTCAACAAAAATTCATTTTTTCAGAAAAAACCCCAAAATTTAACTTAACATAATATCGATGCTCTGAGTTCAAAAATGAAGTCCATTTTATAAAAATATTTTTCAAAATATTTTTATATTAATTTTTAATTAAAAAACACTATTCCCTCGAAAAAACTAATACTTGAATAATAATTTATGAAACCTTTATTTAACCATTTTATTGATTCACATTACTTAATCAAGGTGGCTAGATTATATTAATACTTTCTTTAACTCAGATTACTAATCCATTTGGTCACATTACTAATCCTAAGCATAAAATCACTATTCATAATTTACTATTCATCAAAAATTAAGTTGATCTTATTATACTCTAAATTTCGTACTGAACATAATTGTAGAAGACCATTTTTTGAAAATCATTACACATTTTTAATTATTTACGGTTTACATAAACATTTTTTTAAAATATCCTTTTTCTAAAATTCATAAAAATTATGCATACTATATTTATCTTGTCATTTGAAAATTCAAAAACTTCATCAAAAGAAGAAATCCCAATTTTTATTTAAAACAAAGGACTACCCAAGGCAGTTACGGTCTCCTTACATAGCCCCTTATCACACCAGCATAGGACCTAAGTGTAAGGTGTGCTAAGGTGAGAGAATTCAAGGGAGGCTCAACCAACATTGCACAAGTAGTAATATCTATCAGTTTTAACTTCTCGTGAAGGCAATTCTGTTATAGCTTCACACGATGAAGTTCATCTTGGGTTTGGTCCAGAGCAAAGCCCAGTGGTGGTACCTCCTTCCCAAGTTCTGTTAGATGGGCTTCGATCGGTCCAAGACTACTGGGTGAGGCCATCGAATATTATTTCTATATTAATTAACCAAGATTACTTGTATTTAGAGACAATAATCAAAACTTTTAGTTTCTAGTGGTCATATTGACCAATGGTCATATAACAGTCAAAACCCAATAGTCTCATTTTAATTATACTCATGTTATCCAATGAAACAGTTTTGTTGAGTATAAAAAAATAAAATAAAATAACACACAAAATTTGGAAACAAGATTTATTTAAAATTTCAGGTCGTTACAATCTTCCCCCCTTAAGAAATTGTGTCCTCGCAATTTTTAAAACTGGGTTTTGAAATATCATTGAAATTCCCACACCGGAAAAGGAGTCATTAAAACTATTACTTTAAAAGAAATAAAGGGAAGTAAAAAGGTCACCTGAGTAAACCCATACGAGGATCACATGTAGGAAAACATGGAAATGGAGGAAAAAACAAAGGGTCACTCTCTAATGGAGAGTGATAGAAAACATGATTAGGGGAAAGTTAACCACGAGAAAATCCCAAACATATGATGTGTGTAAACGATCTTTGATTACCTAGTAGGAAACATAAACCAACAACGTTTTTGTTTTACATTCCTTTTCATAATTTTGAGGAATTCATTTACAACAAAGAAAAAAGTATAAGGAAATATACCAACCTTCAAGTAGAGTTTCATCCTTTAATAAGTTTCTACAAAAACTAATCTTTTCTCCAAACGATGAGCACTCAAAAATATTTGGTCTCATCAAAACACAAGAATCATCTTCTTGAGAGTCACATAATCCACAAAAGATTAACTATCAATTTCTTCTACCTTTAAACATTTCCCCAAAAACAAAAAGGGTAAGATAAAACAACTCTTCAAAAAAAAGAATCCCATAGGAAGGGAAACTACTTTTAAATCTTCAAAGATACACGGTACTACCCAGAGTTCATCATAGACCATTCCGTAAATAACTGTCCTTAAAATTCCTCAAAATAACCCAAACTAAGATTGAAACCCAAATACAAGAAGGATTTGATAACATAGTCTTCCAAAAAAAACTTTATCATTCATCTCCAAACAACATCAACCACTCCTAACATCTTATAACAAAAGTATATAACCTAAAAATATTTTCCCCAAGATAGATCAATCATTTCCATAAGTAACCTATAATACCATAAGTTCACCTTAAATTTATCGATTCTTCAAAATATAATCCAACCATTACTCCTCAAAGAAAAAACCATAGTAATCTATTTACCTCGATCAAATAGGGTTCCCAAAATAGTGAACATCTTCCAAAATAATAACCATATTTTAATCCCCTAATCATCTCTATCATATTAATATGGAAATCATCGCATTTCCTATCACATTGGTTGTTGGGACATGTTCTTCCATTTCCCACCATTAACTAAGAAGAGAAAGTATAATTAGGGGCTTAAATACTTAGCCAATAATCATGAAAAGGAACTTAAAGAATATAAGGATAACTTGTAGAAGAATAGTATACCCTAACTTGTGATCCCCTAGGTTCCCATCTAGGTTATCCATGAGAATATATTTTTATGCGAATCTTTATTTTATTTTATCTTTGTTCCTTTAACAATGGTTCATACTAAGCTTATGAATTTATCAAAGCATATCCCCCGGGAGTGTTGTAACCAAGAGTGCATCAAGGCCCGTTGTCGTGTACTAGTTCCCGTTCGAGTCTAGCTCAAAGCGATGTTTTCGGGTTTTACCCCTATGTACATCTATGCCAGAGCCACCTCTACCTTCTCGTATCTAGACAAGGATGTATTTTCTTGGAAACCCCTTACTCAATACTCACCAAAATACCAGGAAGATTTCCTATATTTAAACTTTTCTATAGGGTTATTACTAAATTTTTCATATCCCAATTTCTACAAATAACTAAACAATCCTTTGATACCAACTATAGCATCTCGATTTTTTTGTCACATAAACTTTCATTGCATTACACAAAACTGAGGATCTTTAAGGTTTAGTGTCTTGGAAACCAGGAACATAATACATGAAAACAACATAAAACATTCTTCTTAAACACTTGAAAGGCTTCTACTTTAGTTCATCCTAGGTTCATTACTGCATCTCATAACCTGGGGACATACATCAAAAGAAAGGGTGAGAAGAAGGCCCAGTAAGGGAACAAGAGAAACATTTAACATGTGAACTTGAGATACATCAACTATGTCATGAAAAGGAACTTTAAGGCATGAGAAAGAAATCATGAGGAATAAAATAATAAAAATAAAATTTTTCATAACATTAAGATGTGGCTGCAACATTTAATATTTACAATCATTTCGTTTCACCAAGGTCCATCCCTAAGGTGTCATTAAAAATTACCAAGGTTATTCACCAAGGTATGAGTCTAAAAAGTCATCTCTAGAGATTAAGTCTTTACCCAATGCATTGGAGCACTATCTGGGTGCACCCTTGACATGTATTTATTATCATGTGATCCAGATATATCATCATAAATCATTTCATAAACAACCCATATAGCATAAAATAAATGGGTTTCATTTCATAATCATAACGTTTTGAAAACTGCTTTAAAGACATGATCTTTATGTCACTTTAAACCCACGGAAAGGGAAAGCGGGTTTCATGTATGTAAATCCCAGAATTTAAAATAGAAAATTTTGATATATATGTGAATACCCCTGTAGAAATAATAGCTTTGAGTATTCACTTAATAACATAAAATAATTTTGAGAAAAGAGAGAGGCATTTTGAGACAAAAATTCTGCAGCATAACAGCCACGTTTCGGGGTTTTAGAAAACATTGAAAAGAGAGGGGACATGGGTCAAAAATTCATAAATGACCCATAAAACAGTAGAGGGATAGAATAGGAAGGATATATGAACATGGCAATGAAATTTGAAAGATGTACCATATAAAATGAATAACATTAAAGTAAGACAAAAATAAGATTTCTCTTATGATAATTCGGAAGCCTAACGGCGCCACTTAAACATCAAAAAAATGAATTGACGAGATCAAATAGGGTCTCTCATCATATGAATTTAAAAGATCAGTATGATAGATATAGAGACCATACCCCAAAATAATAAAAAGGAACTTGAAATATTTGACATGAAATTAGAACTTTGAAAAATGAGAAAGGTGAACAAATCCCTTAAGAATTCGGCTGCCTAACGTCGCCACATAAAACATCAAAATACTGAATTGAAAAGATAAAATAGGGTCTCTTATCATATGAACATAAGAGTTAAGTATGATATATATAGAGATCGTAACCCAACATAATAAAAAGGAACTTTAAAGACTTGACATGAAAGTATAACTTCAAAACGAGAAGGGTGAAAGAATCCCTCAAAAATTTCAGCAGCCTAACGGCGCCACTTAAACTTTCATAAATTGAAATGATGAGAGCAAGAGGGGGTATCTCATCATATGAAAATAAAATGGACAGTATAATGAATATAAAAGAACATCCTCCAATTTAAGAACATGGAGCCTAAAAGGAATGACACAAAAGAGATTACTTGAAAAGAAAGAGAGAGGTCGGATCCCTTACCTTAAAACGAAACTCTTAAAACTCAATGTTTTGGACCTTGAGGGCTTGGGGGCACCTTGGGAGGACACCTTGGGAGGTAAGGAGACCATAACTTCGTTGATAATTATTTTTGAGTCTAAAGGATGAGAGAATGTCTTGGTATTTATACGGAAAGTGAGGGGACAAGGCATTAATGGCCAAGGGACACCTCATAAGTGGGTTCCTCAAAACCATGTGCTCTCCCAAGATATTTCCCATGAAGTTAGGCCACATGGGGCCCCCAATACAATAATTCATCACCTTTGGTCGGCCAACCCATAAAATATCTCATGACATCAACATGACACAGTTATGATGTCATCAAACATACATAACCCTAAAACTGTATTTTTACTATTCACTGAAAATTCAACTTTCTCAGAAAAAACCCAAAATTTCACCTTAACCAAATATCAATGATCTGATTTCAAAAATGATCTCAATTTTATAAAAATAATTTTCTAAATATTTTTAATTTATATTTTAAATAAATACACTATTCACCAAAAATTCATTTTTTTTCAGAAAAAACTCCAAAATTAACCTTTACATAATATCGATGATCTGAGTTCAAAAATGAAATCCATTTTTCAAAAATATTTGCCTAAATATTTATAATTTAATTTTTAATTAAAAAAAACTATTCACCCGAAAAAACTAATAATTGAATAATAATTTATGAAACCGTTATTTAACCATTTTATTGAATCACATTACATAATCAAGGTGCCTAGATTATATTAATACTTTATTTAAGTGAGATTACTAATCCAATTGGTCAAATTACTAATCCTATGGATAAAATCACTATTCCTAATTTACTATTCATCAAAAATTAAGTTGATATTATTAGACTCTATGTTTTGTACTGAATATAATTGTAGAAGACCATTTTTTGAAAAAAAATTACAAATTTTTAATTATTTAAGGTTTACATAAACATTTTTTTAAAATATCCTCAATATAAAATTCATAAAAATTATGCATACTATATTTATCCGGTCATTTGAAAATTAATAAACTTCATCAAAAGAAAAAATCCCAATTTTTATTTAAAACAAAGGACTACACAAGGCAGTTACAGTCTCCTTACACAACCCCTTATCACACCAGCATAGGACCTAAGTGTAAGGTGTGCTAAGGTGAGAGAATCCGAGGGAGGCTCGGCCAACATCGCACGAGTAGTAATTTCTATCAGTTTGATCTTCTCACGAAGGCAATTCCGTTCTAGCTTCACACAACGAAGTTCGGCTTGGGTTTGTTCTAGAGCAAAGCCTAGTGGTGATACCTCCTTCCCAAGTTCTGTTAGATGGACTTCGATCGGTCCAAGACTACTGGGTGAGGCCATCGAATCTTCTTTCTATATTAATTAACCAAGATTACTTGTTTTTAGAGACAATAATCAAATATTTTAGTTTCTAGTGGTCATATTGACCAATGGTCATATAACAACCAAAACCCCACAGTCTCATTTTAATTATACTCATGTTATCCAATGAAACAGTTTTGTTGAGTGTTAAAAAAATGAAATAAAATAACACAGAAAATTTGGAAACAAGATTTATTCAAAATTTCGGGTCGTTACACTTTAAAACCATTATGGTCATCATAAGGACCAAGAGACTTTTATGTATCAAAGGATACCATTGACTAAGAATATCTAACAATTAAAGATGATTATTTATCACTGAAGAACCTCGAATACATATATTCACTAAATTTCTTACGTATCGATCATTGATTGTCAGATTTAAAGGAAAACTCATTTTATACTTGGTAATGTAATAATGATTCACGAACATAAGTTAAATCTATAAAGAGAGTCCCGGAGTAGACAATAATTCCCCTCAAAAAGGTGTGATGAGTCCGACCTCCCATCCTCTCGACCAATGCAAATTCCTAAGCCTCATCAGTCCACAAACTAATGAGCACCTACCTTTGGAAATTAGGTCCGAATGGATGTGGAATCATTGGATGTTTCCGGTTCTACGAACAGACCCGTTATAAATTGATCAGAATGTTTGAACCTACCATCAAAGGAGGTCATCCCCAAAGTCCGAGGGCAACACACCTAAACCATGGAATGATTGTAAAGTATCATGAAACATTCATAAGAAGGGATTCATCTTTCATGTATCGAGAAAACAGACACTTTTCAAATTACCTAAGTGGTTTTTAGTCTTTGAGAAATACTATACAGTCATTTGGGAAGGTCTTTATTCTTGCAATGATCATACCCATTGATCATAACATTCGTTTGGCATTCTATGTTCAGCTTGGGAACTCATTATCTTCTAAGATTTTGCTATTCTGGACAAAAAGTAGTTCTGTAAAACTGGTTCCACTTTATCTGTAGCATGCTTTCAAATTATACATCTTTAGTATGGATCAAAATGGTGTATATTTAGTGAAACCATCATATAATGGAATCTTATCATAACTATTCAAATTCTAAAAAAAATTGGGCAATCAAGAAGTTCATATTGAACTATGCTTGTCATTTACTTAAAACAATTTTCATATTCATTTCGATACAGTATTCTTCATTGTCCAAACATGTAATCATATCAAATGATACATAAAACATAGTGTTATCCCAGTCACTATCTACATTCACTTGTCCCCCATGTTTATTCCAAAATTTATAACTTCGATCTATTCCCAGACTTACCAAGTGTTCTTCCAACTCCTGTAGAATTACTTTTCTTGAATAACAATAATGTAAACATGGAAAAAGGATTTGAGAAGGATCATATGCATGATCTTTTTCAAACATGATGAACTCTTTCACTATATCTTCAAACTCATTTTTCATATGTTTGACATCCATCCATTATTTATTCATATCCATCCTATTTGATTTGGTGAAATTAATATTTAATAAAATAAATAAACAAAACGTTGATATAAAAATTAACCAAGGGTAAAATGACACGGTCTTTTCAAAAATATTTATAAAATATCCATGTTCTAATTTAGAAAAACCATTTACATAGTTTAAATCCCATTAAAAAACTATTTTAAAAAAGCACACAATTTGAAAATTAAATTTAAGATCCCATTAAAAAAGAATAGTTGAAATCCCATTAAAAAACTGACAATTTACACATATTCCTTTTTAAAATAACACATCCTTTTTAAAATGAACATGTTAGTTCCTAATATACTTTATTAAAACCCAATTTAATTTTTAACCATTTTGAATCTATTTAAAACAAAAAATTATATGCAAAAATTTTTTAGGAAACAATTCAAAACACTCGAATCATTTTAGAAGAGCCACTTAGGAATTTTCACAAATACATAAATCCAAAGAGAGACACTTTATACATTATGTTAAACTATAGAAACTATAGTTCTAACTTCACTAAATTACATGATACATTATGTTATATTGCCCTTTATTGGGTTCCCTCCACATTCTTAACAATCTCACAATGATCCTCTCTAATGGTTCAACCCTCACTTATACTATCTTGCCACATAATGTTTCTAATTCACAGTGGAATAACTTTTCCACTCGCATTTGTTCTACTAGAATTCAAATACCCTTGGCCTTACCACCTTAAGTAACTATACATACTATTAAATCAATTCATTCTTGTTGGGTATTTCCCCATCCAACCTCCCATTTTTTGGGAATTCTATATTAGCCAATATGTTATTCCAACCCAAACACATTTGATCTTTTTGTGTGCTCTTGTATATCAAAGGTAATGTTCATATTCAACCTATTTCACACACTGAGAATGGATAATGAGGTCCCAAATTTCATTAGTGTATTTGTTTCCCAACGTAATTGAGGCATTCTATATTTATAAGAGGGGTTCTTATATAGCTCTTTATAATCCATATGTAGGCCCTAGGTACCCAAACATAACTCCAATGAAACCCTTACACATCATATTTTATTCACGGTTAACCCATATAATGTATTTTTAATTATAGTCTACCATTATGTTGTTCTAACCATATCTTTATGCAGTGAATATAACTTTGGGTCATAAAACTAAAGGAAAGGGGTGATCTAGGACATCACATCACAAGAGCACCATCTCATGGTGAACCATAGAAGATAAAAAAATATTATCCATAAAACACTAATGAATATTCACTACCTTTATAAAAAAAACCCTATGTAAGAGGAACCAAAAATCAAGATGGAATAAATAAAATAAAATTTACCACACAGCTTCAAGAAATTCTAACTCAACAAGCATAGATTCCAAAGTAAACAACCTCCTCAGAACAATTTGGGTAATTCAACTCAAGGGATTATCGAAAATAACCTAGCCACTTCAAAACCATAGGAGGACCTTAATCACTAGGGAATGGAGGATGTAAATTTAAGAAACCCTAAAGAAAATGATGATCTAGATTCACAAAACCATCTAAAGTTTGGGTAAATCTTACAACCCCATTATATATACCTATTAATGAAAATAATTCACCATAGGGGATGTTCCTTAACATCTTCTCAAGACCTTTCTGAGAGGATCAAATACCAGATATTAAATATGAATTTATCCCATTCATGTTTCAGAAGCTAAAACAAATAATCTTAACGCACACCAAGTAATTAAATCAAATGAAAAAAATTTATTGGGCCCAAAACATTAAAAAAGGATTTAAATATGTTCACTATTGTTTAAATGACACCCCTTATATAAACGTTCCATGTTATTTATTTTTAAATACACACACTCTTTTAAAAGAATACAACCCCTTGTAAAAATTCTTCACCAAAATTTGAACACTCAAAAAAAGTATTTTTCTTAATATTTACACATTTAAAAGGCGTGTAAGGAATATTTCACCCAAAGCACACACATGATTTGAAAATATTTCATTTTACTAAAAAATAAAAAACCACTCTAACATCTAGGTATTTTAATAAATTTAAATCCTTTCAAAAACATTTGTATAAATTCAAATTTCTTTTTAAATTTACAGATTGAAATCAAACACTTTTTTAAAACATTATGATAATCGAAATTTCTATTACAAAGAAACCATTGTTACTAGTTTTAAAAACCAAGTCACATTAAATAACTTTCTATTCAAAAAAATATCCCAATTAAAAATCAAGAGGAATACTATATTTAAAAACATTTTATGAACACAAAAATAAACTTTTTCATCCAAAAAATAAAATTTTCTTTAACATAAAACAATCTTTTCAAAACACAAGACCGCACAACCAGGCCCAAATAATTAATTTAAACATCACCCAATAATGTAAAACAACCATAAAAATACCTTAATCAACCACACACTAATGGTATGAACTTTCAATATTAATAAAAAATGTAAGTGATTCAAAACTAAAAATCTAGGGGGAAGAATAAATGTGCATGTTTTGACCGCATGGGTTATATAACCATGCATTAACCATGAAAGAACATAACAATGGTTATAGACCCAACTTCATGGGGGCTACATAGTTTTCTAGATCATGCGAGTTATCCTAGAAACATGTGATCTTTTCTTATTTTCACATCAAAAGATCATAGTGACCCCAAAATCACCTATAAACTCAATATTTATCAAAATACCACAATATCATATAAAAAAACTGAGAATAAATATGAAAGAAAATATAGATCAACCAAACCAAAAGCACAACCAAACATCGGTGACAATTATTATTTAAAGAAGAATAATAAGAACTAATGTTTTTCTAGAAGGGAGAGTACCCTTGTTGGTAGTAGTAGCGGCGGAGTCAGCGGAAGTGGCAGCAGTGGAGGCAGAGGCGGCGGTAACGGTAGTATAGGAGGATAAAAAGGCATCCGTGGTAGAGGAGGAGGAGATATTGGTGTTAATGATGGTGGATAAGTAGGAGGACGTGTTCACGGAAGCAACAAAAAATGAGGAGGAGGAGGAGGATTCTGCAAAGGAGGAGGAGGACGACGAGTTGACGACTACAGAGGTGGGGGAGGAGGAAGTAGCAGAGAAGGATGAATATTGGGAGGCATAGGTTTAGGCTTCAATGAGAGTTTGAGGTTTGCTGAAGGGGATTCATTTAGGGTTCATTTATAAATTTGGGGGAAAATTATATCAACATTAGTAAAAAGAGCTTGTAAATGTATTTTTTATCAACGCTAAATTGAAAAGCGCTGATAAAACATACTATTTATTCATAATTATAAAATCGCAAAGAATATATTTATTACATTTATAATTTTATAAATGTATATAATATATATATTTTTTGTAATTTAATAATTATTTAAATATAACTGTATTAATTATACTTTTTATAATATCATGATATATATAAATAACTATATATTTATATTTAAATAATTATATATATATATATATATATATTAATACCACTGAAACTATAATAAACTGATATATTAATTTTAATTTTAATTTCATAATTATTTAAAAATATATATAAATATATGTGTCTATGAATATATTCATTAAAGACAAATATTTATAAATAAATATATTCAAAAGGTATTTATAAATATATATTTATCAATTAAAAAAATATTTTGTAATCTTATAATTATTTAAACATATTTACGTTTAATTAGTTATATATAATTCTAATTATATATAATATATTTAAAAAGTATATAATTATATACAACAAAACATTTATATTATTTAATATAATAAATACATTTATTTTTTATTTAAATATATTTATCGTGATTTTAAGTATTTATGTGAACATAAGATTTATATATATAGGAAATGAATGAATACACCAAGTATAGTACTATAATATATATGGCCAATTTTAGGGTAAACAGTGAACATATTCATGAGATGAATATGAACGTCCATTATGCATCAATTTACACATTAATTTGGAAACATATAAATTTATATATATATATATATATATAATATATATATATTTATTTATTTATTTAATAGGTATTTATATATATATATATATTAAAATGTATTTATATACAATATTTTAAAAATATAGTATAATTAATATATAATAAACATATAACGAAAACTAATAAACATTGTAAACATAAATAAGACATCAGCATAATAAACACAATAAACATGCATATTTTATTTAATGTATACATATAATCATTATTTTGGAATATAATTAAAATATTATTATTATAATTAATAACATTTTCTATTAATAACATTTAATATCGGTATTATTAGCTTTGATAATGTCTCATTTTTATCAGCATTTTTTAGCAATGATAAAGGGTAGATTTATCAGTGTTATTTTCTAGCGTTGATAAAATATCCACTTTTATTGGTTCTTTTATATTAGTGTAGATAAAATACAAGGGATTCCCTTTCCTGAATTTGTGGCAGTGACTCCATAGTCCCTCACTCTAAGTTGGTAGCCTCTATCATCTAGAGAGGCAGGCTTAGGGGTTTTCAATGAACTGGTTTAGAGAACAAGTTCAGTGGAATCTATTTGTGGATGTTACAATATTTCCCAAATAGATTCCTATGATTCATAGGCACTTGTTTCTAGATTATGGGGATTAGAACTACCCTTAAAAAAAATTTGAACACTAGGATGGGTTTCAGGTTATATGGAAGCTTGGGATGGATCATTGTAGGATGGGAGTTTGAGCTCATCACACCCTTTGGAGAGGAAATATTTAATTATCTTAGAAGATATTAGGAATTTAGGACACATTCAAAAATATATTTGAACCTTACAAGAGGTAATATTCCCCTATATGATTATGATTGATTATTGACATGCATAAATATGATGATCTATATGTATCATAGGTTCTCCATCTTGGTTCATCATTAAGTGATGTTAAATTTATTATGTTATTTTTTAAATCTATACAACAAGGTTCTATGGAGTTTTTTGTCATCCCCAAAATTATAGGGTGCTATGTATTAGATATTGAACCATGATGTGGTTTCTTGTGTATCATGTGAGAATAAGAATCAAAACCTACATAGTTCATATTTCATAGTTTAAGGTCATTTGTAAAGGATAGAACCGTGCCTTTCAGTATTATGAGAAAAAATAAAATTAGGTCAAAGGTGTATATAAATAGAGTTTGGGGGAAATTATTCATAATAAAACCTTTTTTATTATCTTTATCTAGAATATATCCCAATGAGGTTGGGTTGGGCTGGTTATTTGGAATATGGTCCACTTGGTATCTCATTTTTAAAATGGAAAAAGTGAGTGAGGAGTAATGATTACCCTGAGAGAATATTTCCCACTGGTTGGGGGAATTATCTCGTTGTAAATGTGGATCAATTCTATAAATTCCTTGGGAATGTGGTACTTCATAAATGGATGCTTGGGATCATTAACGTATAGACAGCCAATGAAAGTACATTTATGATCTCGAGTGAAATATGGCCCCATGTGGGTATATATTTGAAGGTTGATAATATTGGTATTGAACATAAAATATGTTCTATGTGTACTCTATTGAATAAGAACCAAACACAAAATTTTTGATCAAAAGAGTTTATGTTAATGTGATAGGACCACGCAATGATGTTAAATGTCATACAACAAGGACAACAGAATTAATTTATATTTGATATGATTATAATGTTGGCTATATATTGTAAAATTTTATGCTGGGGAATATGTTTCATTAAATTTATGAAAATATATATTTAAGAGGGGATTATGCATATGAAGCTTATCTTGGAAAAAAATTATGGCCTACACTAAGTATGGGGAACTTTTTGGATGCATTTTAATTATTTCAATGGAATAGTAATCAATTATATCTAAGACCACTTGGGTCATTTTTTTGTGATAAATTATATATAATGGATGGTTGAGCATTATACATCAGATTATATAAATGGATTTGAATCGGTCTAATGTATTGTGGCTTTCCATCACAACTATCCTTATCTGTTCGGTGATGTTTCTAGTCGGAACCGTCTTTAGTATTATACATAGAGATAAATCTCATCCTACAACATTACGGAATATTAATAGATTGCATTTAATATAAAGGCATGATTAGTGTGAAAACCTATAAGAAATAAAGGGGGATTAATCTACGAGGGATGCAGTATCAGGCCCGACTCATTAAAAATATATGAAATACTTCACCGACATTGGAGAGACCGCTCTACTATCTTACTAAAAGAGACCGCCATTACCCATGGAATCCATGGTTTTAATCCCCTAAAAAGATCAATATATAATTGATTTCAATTAAAAATGATTTTTTATCAAGGGAATACATGAGAAAATGGGTTCACATTGGTGTATATACCCTGATCATATATTTATGTGGCCTTGGGAGATTTTTTAGGATTTTTTTTTCTAGGTTTCGACCATGGAAAGATAAATAAATGACGTTCATTCAAATTATCATGGTTTAGGGGTAAATACAGTGGAATAAAGGTTCCTAAAATAGGTTAAACATTTGAATAAAGGCAAAAAGTGTTTTTATAGTGATTATTGTGAGGTTGACCTTGATGACTAGCTTTCCCATGGTTAGTTTGGCTTCCATGAGGTTAGCCTCACTTCAACAATTTTGTCTTGTACCCAAGTGGTTACGCCATGTGGTTAATTATTTGGGATATAACTACACATGGTCATAATTTAAGGCTTTGTATTCTGTATGTTTGGACTTATCATGGGGTCTCTATGGTCTGTGTACCTGTGTGGAAAGCCCCTCAGGCTTGGACTATACATGTTCATCTTGGGGGGAGCATTCTATGAGATTGGATTTGTGGGTTTGGCCTCTGCATGTACATCCTCATTGGGTTTCCTTTCATATGATTGGATATATGCAATTGGACTCCATATGGTTAAGATATGTCGGATATCCACCATGGGTTTATCTATGCACTTTTGTTTCTCAAGAAGGTTTCCCATTTTTACCTCATAATATTTAATGAGAGAGGAATTTCAAGAAGCATAAGGTTCTTTTGATTTTCATATCTATGTTCTAGTGTATTCAGATGAATCTATTTTTCAAGATAAATTTTTGTGTTTATAAAAATACTTGAGTTGGCAGTTTCTATAAATAAGTGGACATAAGGAAGATAACA
This sequence comes from Viscum album, assembly GCA_963277665.1. Classification (NCBI taxonomy): domain Eukaryota; kingdom Viridiplantae; phylum Streptophyta; class Magnoliopsida; order Santalales; family Viscaceae; genus Viscum; species Viscum album. Next base: position 195,620,810 of record OY728126.1, read on the forward strand.
CATGATAATGGAACTTCATAGATAATTAGGAAAATGATTAAAAAATGATGTGTAGACAGACCTCATCGTTATGTGAGTGGATCAAGGTTGATGAGGGGAACTTATAGAGAATATTTAAAAGAAACATTGACAACATGTGGTTAGACCATTTTTATCATCTCAAAATGATACCTCAATAACATGACGCCATACCACACAATGTTTCATACCATGGGTTCATCCAAGCTATTAATTATACAATGGGCTTAGCTTCATGGTCCTTCATTTCATGGGATTAGTGTCATGGTTCATCTCATCTCCATAGGGGTTTTATAACATTATTCTCATGTATTCCTTTAACTAATTGGAATTCAATTCTAGTTCTTTTAAATTTTTGGTCCCCAAAAAATCCCCCAACGACACAAAATTGGGACTACATGGAATGATAAGAAGTTAATTTTGAGGAATTAGAAATGCATTCATGGTCTCCATGTGTCCCATAATGGATTGGAATGATATATATTGGTTCTTCCACATTTCAAAGGGTATTATTAGGATCACTAGAATACACATTATTATTTAAATAGAATAAATTAGGTCAATCATGGTTCGTTGAACACTTGAGTGGGTGTAATTTCCTCATAGGTGTGGATCATGTATGGGTATATTGACAAATACCATCATTTTGTACCTCATTTGGTCTATTTAGATTAAATAATTCTTCATGGTATTGAATTACAGATGGATATATGCATACATATCATCACCATACACTACATATTTTCCGTTTGAATGAAATATTTCCTCTTAATTGAGGATCACTGAGAGATATAAGTACATGTATCATTACCATACAATAGATTTATTCTATTCTGATGAATGATTTACACTTGGGAGTGGATCATAGAGAGATATAGGCATAAGTAACATCATTATACACTGGTGTTGGTCTATCCAGATGAATGAGTAGGCTCTTTTTGATAGGGATCATAGAGGGACGATTTGGAAATATTATCCCAATGGTAAAAGGAGTTTTATTAACCTGAGATTATCCCAACATGGTAGGGGTAGAAAGGTTCTCTAATTTTTTATCGAGCTAAGAAACTTGACGAGCATAGATTGAATTTTTCTTAGACTATATGGCGAGGCACATAATATTTATTTATTTTATTATAAAACCCTAAATTATTCATAATAATCATAATGGGGGTACATAGTGGGTATTTGTAACTACCTGATATTTTAAAACGGTATACAATTACTGGTATTTTATGCCACACACAACCCCGAGCCTAAAAATACCATGATTATTATTAGTTATTATAACCTAGACATTAAATCAATTGGGTATGAATAGTGTTAAATAATTTATGAAATATTTATAATGTCCCTAAATAATATAAATTTATTGATAAATTCTCAGTAATTAAGCACTCCATTATTAACAAATACATTTTATTCTTCAAAAAATTGGATTCCTTAAAAAATGATTTTTATTGTATTTTTTTAATAAAATAATATAATTAATATATGAAAGTTATTGAAATGTTATTTAATAAAATTATTATAATTTTTTTTTCATCAGAATATCATAATTTACTTCAGGGTAAATGTTTTTATTTTTCCTGAAATCATTATTTTTTATTGATTTGTGAAAATTATCGATTTTTCAAATAATGTCATTTATTATCATTATATAAATTAATTTAAATTTCCAAATATATTTTGCATTTGTAATTAAAGTTACATAAGAATAATTTTTTTTATAATGATCTAAATTATTTTAATTTTATTAGTAATTTTCCTAATTTTGGTAAAAGATTATTTTTATGCTAAAAACACCATTTTCTACTAACTGTTTTTATGTTCATATAGTGTATTAATTTTAAATATTTGAATTAAAAAATAATAAGGAAAAATTAAAATTAAATTAATATAAAATATGTCTATTTTTACTAATTTTAAATTATATAATGATTATTTCTATTCATATAATTAATGTAAGATCATCTTCTTCTTAAAATATACATTACATGAAAAATAGTTTTTGACACTTTTTTACAGGTTTAATTTAAATTTAAATTTTAAAATTATGTGAATTAAATATTAGAAAATGGATTCCATAATTTTAATCATAATAATGAATATTATAATATAATTTCAACTCACTTTTTGGTAATAATGAATAGTAAAATAGTAAAAATATGTTACAGTGGTTAATGTTAAAACCAGTTTAGCAAGGGGGACTAAATAGGTAAAGGGACTAAAATGTCTAAAAAAATTATTTCTGATTATTGGAGGTCTTTATAAACCATATAATACCCCCAATCCATTATTTATAAATCTTTTAGTCCCTTGGTTTGAGAGTGACATCCATTTATTGAATAGTGTGGGGTATTTACAAAAAATTCCACTCCCTCCCACTTATAAATGGAAACCTCCTCTACACCCATTTACACACATAAAAATCCTTGAAGTGTAAGAACCTGAATATTCGTTTCAGGGTATGTATTTCCTTTATCTAGAGTTTTTGTGGAAAATAATGTTTTTGGAAATTTTTGAAGTACACACCGTGTACTTTCTGAGTACACGCCGTGTACTGTTTTCCCGCTCGAACCCGTGTACTGGCCATGTTCGGGCCACACACACGGTGTGTATGGGTGACGTGGAGGCCGATTTTTGTGGAGTACAGAAAAACCTAGTACATGCCGTGTACTCTAAAAGTACACGTCGTGTAATTTCTTTTTTTTCATTAAATGGACCGGGGTCGCGCCTAATCGACGAAAAGCACTTCTTCTCCAACGTCATCATCCGAGAGCACCGGGAACCCACAGATCTTCATCGAGCCACCGCTCCTATGTCAATTATCCAATTCGATCATGGTCTATTTCATTAGAATCGCAGTGGTGAGTTCTTCTTTCTGCTTGAGCCTTGTTTTCCAATTCCTCCTCCTTCTCAAGTTATCGTGGTTTGAACGTTTTGGAAGTTTTCTTAGATCTATGATGTTTGAGGGAGAATCAGTCATCGTGGTTCAAGTATATAGATCTCCTAAGATCGAGGTAGGTGGTTTGTGCCTTACTGATTAAAATCTTTGAGTTTTATGCGCAAATTCCACCAATACCCATGAACGGGGTATTGCGTATTTACCTTTTTTCCCTTGTTGTTTTCTTTCCTTTCTTGTATGCTTGCGTAGAGGTAAATTGATCATGTTAGAGGATAATTTTTATTGTGCTTGGATGTTATGACCTTCATTTGCTCTATTTACGACCTTTGGGTCTTGTTAGCCTTTGACCGTTATGAATGTTTCCATGCCTTGTGTCTATAGGATGAAGTGTTTTGCATTACATACTTGTTGCCTTATAGATTGTTAGCCAAGTAGCTCTATAGGTATACTTTGGTTAGCCAAGTATCTCTATAGGTGTACTTTGGCCTTATAGAATTAGTATGCACTGACTAGCATGGGGCTGAGGGAACCTGGTGCTGTAGACTATAAGGGATTGATTGAGTGTACTTCCTAGAGAGTCTTTGACGTTATATACTACAAGAGGTTTGATTGAGTGAGCTTCCTCAGTGAGTCTTAGACATTATAGGAACCAAGAGATAGACTGAGTGAGCTTCCCAATGTGCCTTCAGATATTATATACTACAGGAGGGTAGACCGAGTGAGCGTCCTCAGAGATTCTTACCTTGTTGATTTCTTTTAAGATCCTTCCCAGGCTAGAGGAGGAATTGACCAAGTGATCTTCCTTAGAGAGTCTATGCTATACATGAGGCTATATGAGGAATTGACCTACATAGCTTCCTTAGAGAGTCTCTAGAACTTGTGGCTAAGAGGGTTAGACCGCGTGATATTCCTCAGAGAGTCCCTGACTACCCTAGACTATAATTGGAATTGACCGAGTGTGCTTCCCCAGAGAGTCTCATAAATTCGTATGACCAAACCTGAGGGGTTAGGATGAGTGAAATGCCCAGACGGTTATGGAACTTCCTGGATAGGACCATAGGGGATGGATGCGAGTACTTCCCAGAGGGATTCCTGCTTGTTAGCTGTTTTCTCCACTACTGTTTTTAGTTATGGATTGATTACTGTTGTGTATCATCCTGCTTTACTGCTTACTGTTTACTGCCTGTTTCTTTGCTGTTGTTGTTTACTGCCTCTTGTACTTTTACGTGCCATATACTCACTGACTGTTAGGCACAGATCTTCGGGTGGTTTCCTACTGGTATTTTATATCACACCCTATTTGGGCCGTGCTTTTGGGCCTAAGAAGACTATTTTGTTGCAGGTATAGACAAGGGAAAGCACCCTTCGACTTCTGGTACTTGATTGCTTGGAGCAGGAGAGCATGGGACCAAGCTTTGCCTTGCGATGCTGAGGAGCTGTTTACTTTTCTTTTGTACTTTTTTTACTGTGGTGTTTTCAGCATTGTGACTGGTTTGGCTGCTTTATTAGAGTTGTACCTTGCATCATTTCATATATACTCATGTTCTCTAGTTTGTTGATTTAGTCTTCGGCTGTTTATTATTTTTGGTTATTCACTGCTTCCGCTGTTGCATGTTTATCTATTTATGGTGTGTACATTTCCAATGAGGGCATAGTTTCCCCACTATCACAACCAAGTCCCTCGCTGCTATTCGACATCCTCTAGCATTTAGGGAAATGCGCTTGAGGCCATGTGACCAACCGAGTACAGGGCGCCTCTGGGTGGTTTCCGAAACTGGGATGTTACAAATTGATATCAGAGGAGTTATTTTCTCTTTCTTTACTATTTGAAGCCTTTATCCAGGGATAGGACAGATTCAGTACTTGGTAATAAGATGTTCCCGGAAGTAGCTAACCCCTGTACAGGGAAAATCCATACTACCTCATTTGTTGCAGTTTTCTGGTTCTGAGATTTTACAGTTGATATGATTCCACCTAGAGCGATTCAAATGCTTTGTGCTCTCATTGTTTTGATATTACGGTTCTATTTATATCAAAACCTAATGAGATGAGGGTATTCCATCTCATACATCATATAGGAACTTTTTAGAAATCACATGCCATGCATTCTTGCCATGCCATCTAGGGTGAATTAGCGATTGCATGTTGTTGTGATAGACTCTGTTTAGATTATGCATATAGTTATGATATATGCTTGATAGAATCCCTACTGTTGTGATATAGAAATTGATTGTGTTGTACTATGCTTAAATGAATACCAAATTTTGAGTCTTGAGGTTTTATGGGCCCTCTTGAATCGAACGTTGGTGGATCATGATCCTGTTTTCTCTTGTATACAACTGTAGGAGATGCCAAACTTTGATTCGCGGGGAGTATGCGCCCTCACAGATCAGAATTTGGAATCTCTTTGACTTGTTCTCAGTGTTTCTGGGCTTTTTTACAGTTTCTGAGCTACTTCCCAGAAAAACCCAGAATACACGGCGTGTACTTTCTAGATACACACTGTGTAGTTTTCAGGCTGTGTCACTGACCGTGTGAGTAGAAAACGGTGTCGTGGAAATAACATCAGGAATAGGCCGTGTATGGTAGGTGCACGCCGTGTAGTTTAGAGCCGTGTACCCGTCCATGTCACTAACAACACGGGCCAGGGAAGCTCGAGTAGAACACATCGTGTGGGTAAAGAAAAAGTCGTTTAGTTTGGTCCCAGGTACCTGGCTGTGTCACGAACAAGACGGGTCGGTGTTATCTTCTCCTATACACGCTGTGTTTGTTTGGAACATGCCGTGTAAGGGCAGCCATGGAGACAGCCATGTAAATAACAACACAGGTCACCGAGACCGTGTCTTGCACACGTCGTGTCCCTAGGGAACACGCCGTGTAGTCTTGGGTTAGTTTGGACCGTTTGGGTTAGCCATGTATGGAGAATCGGGCAGGGGTTTAGAGTTCAAGTACACACCGTGTGTGGGAACAACACGTTGTGGAGGTTGGGATGTTACACGACCAGTAGTGGCAAGAGTACATGCCCACGTAAATGGCTAAAGAAGACATGTCGTGTAGTTTTTGTACATTCCATGTAGTCGTGTTTTGTAAAACATGTTAGTTTCTTCTCCCTGTTCCCATTTTGTACTCCTGTGTTTTCATTCCTTGTTAATTCTGATCTAAGGTTTTCTTTTGATCTTTCAAAGTTATGCCTCCAAGACGTCCTCTGGTCGTATGTCGGTTTCCAGACGGTGATCAGACATCGGATATGGTCGATCAGGGACCTCCTGTTAATCCTACTGCAGATCCTCCTTCCTTGCCAGCCTTGGCACCAGTAGTTATTCCCATCGTAGGCGCTGATATGCAGTTCCGGGAGGACTTCCTGAGGATGTTGCATACCTTTCTGGGAGCGCTGCCTCTTGCCCCGTTGATGGCTGAGTTGACGAGGTTTTTTCAGCAGTAGCATACTCCTACTTTTTTTAGGGGATGGAGGACCCCAAGCTGCTGAGTCGTGGTTCGAGGCCACCCTGACTATCTTTGAGCATCTGGAGATACCACCAGAGAAGAGGGTAAAGCCAGCCACCTATATGCTCCGGGACACCACCAAGAGGTGGTGGGAGGTGATCTCACAGTTAGGGCATCAACAGGGTATGTCTTGGAATGAGTTTTGATGCACCTTCTATGACTACTTCTATCAGGAGACCCTGATGGCCAATAGAGCATGGGATTTTATGAGTCTACAGTAGGGAACTCTCTTTGTTATGGAATACTCATATAGCTTCACTGAGCTGCATCGTTTTACACCAATCCCAGTCGGTGATGAGTTTTTTCTTGCTAGGAAGTTCGAGAACAGTCTCAGGCAGGAGATCTGTTCCCAGGTGAATATCATTCAGTTGAATTCTATATCCTCCATCATCAACCAGGTGCTGATTACTAAGAGAAATCTAAGGGATTCTGAAGCAGTGAGCCAGGGCAGTTCGACATCCAGAGCTGGTGTTCCTCCTACGGACAGTAGGAAGCATCTTAGAGAGTCTTTTCAATGAGATTGGGGTTTGCGGGATACGTCTTTTGGCAGCCAGGTTGTATGCTACTAGTGCGGTAGGAGTGGTCATACTAGGCCTCAGTTCCAAAGGGATCCGATGGAGTGCTGATCTTGTGGCAAGATGGGCCATCTTCAGCACTTTTGTTAGATCTTCTCACCTTCATCTAGTGGTAGGGGTTCCTCTATGACTTCACGTTCTGGAGATGCTTCACCAATTTCCCACTAGTCCGGGAACTGGTGTTCTTCCGGCCGTTCGGGATAAGGTGGAGTTCGCGGCCGTGGTGGTCAGTCACCAGGTCATCAGCAACAACAGTGTGGATCAGCTCAGAGCGGTCAGCCAGGGGCTTAGGGCCGCGGTGTAGGCCAGTCTTTCACCATGGATCATACCTATTAGGATAAGGATCTCGTGCCTTCTACAGTTCGATGTATGATTTTAGTAGCCTCAGTTTTATCTTCATCTCTTTTCGATACTGGTGATTCCCATAGCATTATCTCTATTGCGGTTGTGGAGAGCCTTGGGCTCTGTATCGTTTCGTCTGCCAACTTGTTGACTCTTGACACGCCGTTGGGAACGAGGACATCTAGCGTATGTCAATGCAGAGAGTGCCCTCGTGAGGTTGCGGGGTGTCACTTCTTATGGGACCTCTATGTCCAAGATATGTCGGGTTATGACATCGTCCTTGGAATGGAATGCTTGGTTCCCTTTTAGGCAGTCGTCTATTTCTATCGTAGCAGGGTGAGTTTCGTATCACCAGAGGGAGGATCTTTTCATCATAGAGGCGAGTGGGATGTCCAGGCGGGTAGAGATGGACCTGAGCATCATGTACTAGGGGAAGTTATAGCCCGGATTTCCAAACTTTTACCTGGATGACTAGGGGACTTCACAGTTAGAATTTCCCCCAGTGGTGGATCGTTTCTTGGATGTCTTTCCATAAGAATTTTCAGGTTTGCCTCTAGAGCGTGAAGTGTACTTCTCTATTGAGCTCATGCCAGGAGTAGCACCGATGTCCATTCCTCCTTATAGGATGGCTACGCCTGAATTGCATGGGCTCAAGAAGGAGTTGGAGGAGTTGCAGGAAAGGGTTTCATCCGACCCAGTACTTCTCTATGGGGTTCGCCTGTCCTGTTTGCGAAAAAGGCAAACAGAACCCTTCATCTTTGTGTGGATTATTGGAAGCTGAACCAATTGACGGTCAAGAAACGATATCCCTTGCCAAGGATTGATGACCTCTTTTATCATCTATGAGGATCTCAGGTGTTCTCGAAGATCAAATTGAGGTGCGGTTATCATCAGTTGCGCGTTAGACCATCATATATACCTCTAACAGCCTTCAAAAGTAGGTACGGTCTATACGAGTATATAGTCATTCCGTTCGGTCTCACGAATGTGCCTGCAGTTTTCATGGCACTGATGAACCGAGTGTTCCATATGTATTTGGACTCATTTGTCGTGGTCTTCATGGACGATATCTTGGTGTACTCTCACACTCGACAGGACCATGCCACACATCTTGAGATCATTCTAAGTACACTAAGAGAGCATCAGATGTATGCTAAACTCTTGAAGTGACACTTCTGTATGGATCAGATTAACTTCTTGGGTCACATCAACTTAGAGACAAGAGTTTCAGTGGACCGAAATAAAGTGAGAGCTGTAGTTTTCTGGGAGCAGCCGAAGAACATCTTTGAGATGAAGAGTTTTGTAGGGATGGCTGGATACTACCGGCATTTCATACAGAACTTTTCACGCCTAGAAGCACCATTGACAGGTCTGACCAAGAAGGGGGTGATGTTTTTATGGTCACATCCTTGTGAGTCAGCCTTTCATGAGCTGAAGGGGAGGTTGACATCAGCCCCGATACTAGTCTTGCTAGAGTCGGGAAAGGGCTACACTATTTACTGTGATGCTTCAGGTATTGGTCTGGGAGTTGTGCTTATGCATGGAGATGTGGTCATTGCATACGGGTCTCGGAAGTTGAGGCCACACGAGAGGAACTACCTGATGCACAATCTAGAGTTGGCATCAATTGTTCATTCCTTATGATGTTAGAGAAACTACCTTCTGGGAGAGCACTTTTTGGTTTTCACTGACCACAATAGTCTCAAGTATATCTTAACTCAACGTGATCTGAATCTGAGACAGTGTAGGTGGGTTGAGTATCTTCAGTCTTTTGACTTTGAGCTCTCCTATATGCTATGAAAGGGCAACACAGTGGAAGATGCGTTGAGCAGGAGAACTCAGATTCAGGAAGTTCAGGAGGCTAGCAGTGAGTGGCAGCTTATGGCCCAATTCTCTGAGATTCACTTAGAAGTGCATGACAGGCAGGGACAGGCTGTACTATCTTCTGTAGCTGTTACCTCTATACTTCATGATCAGGTACGGATGAGGCAGCTATCAGATTCGGAGGCCTTAGTCTTGAAGGAGAGTGTGTCAAGATGGGAACCTCTTCCTCAATGTACAATGGGCAAGGATGAGATCTTTCATTTCCAGGGACGCATATGGGTGCCAGTAGAAATATGCGAGGAGCTGATGCAGGATTTTCATTCCTCAGTTTGGGCAGTTCATCCTGGCATCACCAAGATGCAACATGATCTACACCGCCCATTCTGGTGTCCAGGTATGAAGAAAAATGTTGCTGGTTTTTTCATGATATGTTCTACTTGTCAGCAGGTGAAAGCAGAGCATCAGCGACCAGCATGACTTTTGCAGCGGTTACCCATTCCCGAGCGGAAGTGGAATGATGTCATGATGGATTTCATGACCGGGTTACCGAGGTTAACTCAGGGATGTGATGTTGTTTGGGTTGTCATCGACAAGATTACGAAGTTTCCTCCCATCTTTCCGATCATGGAGACCATCAGTGTCGATGATCTGGGATGACTGTACATCCGAGATATTGTATGTCTACATAGAGTTACACAGTCCATTGTTTCAGACAGGGATGCACGCTTTACTTCTCGGTTCTAGTAGGGTCATTAGAAGGATTTGGGTACACAAGTACTTTTGAGTACAACATACCATCCCCAAACTGATGGCCAATCCGAGAACACGATCCAGGTGCTTGAGGATATGCTCCGAGAATGCATTCTAGACTTAGGCGGTTCTTGGGAGAAGCATATTATTCGTGTGAATTTATCCTACAAAAATAGTTTTCAGGATACCATTCAGATGTAACCTTATGAGTCTTTGTACGGTAGGCCATGCCGATCACCCTTATGCTGGCTAGAGGCTGGAGAGGCAGCTTTGCTGGGACCTTGTCTTGTTCAGGAGACCTCTGAGTAGATAGAGTTGATTCGGAAGAGGATGGCTACAGCACAGTCTCGATAAAAGTCTTATGCTGATCAGTGCAGATGACCTCTGGAGTTCAAGGTCGTGGATCATGTTTTCCTATGTGTCACACCGAGGTTGGGACACAAGAGGATTCAGAGACAGGGTAAGCTTTAACCGTAGTACATCGGGCCATTTGAGTTGTTAGAGAGAGTTGGTCTGGTTGCCTATCGGTTGCAGCTACCTCATAGGTACCAGGATATGCACAACATCTTCCACGTCTCTCAGCTCCGACATTACTTTTCTGACTTTTCACATGTCTTTCAACCCGAGGAGGTTGAGCTCGAGGTGGATGTATCGTTTGAGGAGCATCCCATCTGGATTGTCGATTTCAATACGAAGGTTCTCCGTGGGTGGTCTATTCCTCTAGTACGGGTGCTTTTTCAGCATGGGAGAGTATAGGACAAGACCTAGGAGAGAGAGGTCGATGTACGATCGCAGTGGCCGGAGCTGTTCCAGGTTTCTTCTTCTATGCCTCTTTAGGGAAATTCGGGGACAAATTTTTTTAAGGGGGAAGTTTCAAAGAACTCGGATCTTCGTTTCAGGGCACGTCCTTCCTTTTTACGGAGTTTTTGAAGAAAATAATGTTTCTAGAAATTTTGGAAGTACACACCGTGTAATTTCTGAGTACACACTGTGTACTCTTTTCCCGCTCAAAGCCGTGTACTGGCCGTGTCAGGCCCACACACACGGTGTGTAGGGGTGACTTGGAGGCCGATTTTGGCAGAGTACGGAAAAACCTGGTACACGCCGTGTACTCTAAAAGTACACGCCGTGTACTTTTGGGCCTAAGAAGACTATGTTGTTGCAGGTATAGACATGGGAAAGAGCTCTTCGACTTCTGTTAATTGATTGCTTGGAGAAGGAGAGCATGGGACCAAGCTTTTTCTTGCGATGCTGAGGAGCTATTTTATTTTATTTTTTACTTGTTTTGGTACTGTGGTTTTTTCAGCATTTTGAGTTGTTTGGCTGCTTTCTAAGAGTTGTAACTTGCATCATTTCATATATACTCATGTGATCCAGTTTGTTGATTTACTCTTCTACTATTTATTATTTTTGGTTATTCACTTCTTCCACTGTTGCATGTTTATCTATTTCTGTTGTGTACTTTGCCAACGAGGGCATAGTTTCCCCGCTATCACACCCAAGGCCCTCGTTTCTAGTCGCCAGCCACTGGCGTTTGGGGAAATGCCCTTGAGGCCATGTGACCAACCGGGTACGGGGCGCCTCTGGGTGGCTTCCGGAACCGAGATGTTACATGAAGTTTATCCAATACCTGATTAAATAACATCCTTAATTATCTAACCATTTTATAGCTTCGTTGTTTAGATTAAAAATCAAATCTAGGAGGATTTAGGTTTAATCCCGAAGCATTGGTCCGAAGAAGAGGTATCGTTCTTAACTGAGAATATTTACATTGTTCTTTCTTTCAAAAACATCAAATCAAACTCAATAATGATGATATAATAAAATAATTATATAAAATATACTGATAATATATTATTTTAATGGAATAACCTAAATCTATCTCCACTTCCTTAAAATGGGAAACCAAAAAATCCTTCATGTGTATGGAGGACCACCTCCTCGTGAGTGATGAAATTTGTTTTCCATCATCACTACTCAAAACTATTCAAGATTGATGATTTAATTTTTGTATTTTATAATAATTTAATATTAATCATTATTTAAAATTAATATGTGATATATCTTATTACCATACCTTCCAATGAAAAATGATAACATCATTCATATATATGGCAGACTACCGCCTCACGAAGTGATTTGATTATTTTTTTATGACCATGAAAAATGGATGAAATATATCATTTATTTAAATAAATTATACAAAATATATGATATCATTATCATTATTTAATGACAAAATAACAGTTACCTCCTTTCCCTCATGATTGTTGAAAAATGGAAAAGTTAGTCATGCATATGTACGAACTACCATTTGAACGATTGTAAAGTAGTTCATTTTTCATAACCACACCAAATAATTGGTTTTAAAATATTAATTTAGGTATAATTTTTTTTATTTATTTATTATTATGTATATTAATAATCTATTTTACCTTATTCCACTTACAAGAGTTTTTTTTCAACATATGATCCTAATGTCGTCAAAACATTCATCTTGAACCTAAGTGATTATATAATTGAAAATAAAATGATAATAAATAAAATAAAAGGGATAATAAAAATGAAAATTTATATTAATAATTGAAATAATTAACAAAAATTTATCATTTAGGAAGATAAATTACACTGACGATGAATCAGGCATAAGGTAAGGGGTCTCTCTAAACCACCCTTTTCTTAAGGTTACGACCTTTATCTATCTGTAAGAACCCGGATCTTCATTCAGGTATGTTTTCCATTTTTTGGAGTTTTTAAGGAAAATAAATTTTCTAGAAATTTACGAAGTACACGCCGTGTACTTTCTGAGTACACGCCGTGTACTTTCTAAGTACACACCGTGTACTTCCTTTTCCGCTCGAAGCCGTGTGCTGGCCGTGTCCGGGCCACACACACGGTGTGTAAGGGTGAGGTGGAGGCCGGTTAATTCAGAGTATGAAAAACTAAAGTACACACCATGTACTCAAGAAGTACACGCCATGTACTTTATTTTTTTTCATTAAACGGACCGGGGTCGCGCCTATCCCTCGGATTCATCTTCTTCTCTAGATTCCGTCCGTCCGAGAGCGACCCATATAGTCGGATCTTAGACGAACTCCTACCTCACCGTCTGTTCTCCGATTCAAGCATGATTGATTGCGTTGGAAGCACAGCAGTTAGTTCTTCCTTCTTCTTGAGACTTTTCTCTTGATTCCTCCTTGTTTTCAAGTTATCATAGGTTGAGAGTTTTGTGCGTTTTCTCATATCTATGTCTTTCTAAGGGGAATCTATCATCATGGTTCACATATAGCAATCTCCTAGGATCGAGGTAGGCAGTTTGTGCCTTTCCGTAGAATGTTGATGAATATTATGTGCAAATTCAACCAATACCCTTGAACGGGGTATTGTGTGTTTCTTGTTTTTCCCCTGCTATTTGCCTGCTTTACGTGATTGCTGTAGTAGAGGTTTATGATTGTGAGTAGAGTAATTTATTTTTTGCTCAGGTTGTTTTTCGATGGTTGTTGTGTTGTTTAGCGTTTCCAGTTTCCATTCCTATTTTTAGGATAGTGCAACTGTTGTTTTATTATTACTATTGAGCCTTAGAATGTTTTCCAAGTAGTTCTTGAGGTTTACTTGGATGATGTACGTGCGCCAACCATATTTAATATTTTACTTAGGACTGTGAGAACCTAGAGTAAAAGACCAAATGAAGAATTGACGGAAGGGCTTCTCCAGAGTGTCTTTTGCGAGACTATAGAGAGAATTGGCGTTGAGTGCTTCCTCAGAGAGTCTGTAGTTCCACGACCTGGGCCACAGGGGGAATAGATGTTGAGTTCTTCCCTAGAGAGCCTTTAGCACAATACAAGACTATAGGGGGAATTGATGGTGAGTGCTTCCCTAGAGAGTCTGCTTATTTTCATAGCTGAACCAGAGGGGTGAGACTGTGTGTGCCTCCTATAGGGTTTATAGTACTATAGGTTGAACCATAGGGGTTAGGCAGTGAGAGATACGAAGAGAGTTACCTGATTTCTTTATTGTTGTTAGCTGTTTACTTGTGTACTTTGTTTGCTAGAACTATTGATTGTAGCTGCTTGTGCTTTTATATTTTCTGCTTCTTGTTTTAGTACTGCCTTGTATTCATTGACTGTTAGGCACAGATCTTTGGGTGATTGCATACTGGGATTGTATCTCACACCCTATTTGGGCTATTCTTTTGGACCCAAGTAGACTATGTTGCTGCAGATATAGATAAGGGCAAGCACCCTTCTACTTCAGGTTCTTGATTGCACTGGAGCTGGGGAGCATGGGACCGAGCCGTGGCTCGCGATGCTGAGGAGCTTACTTTTTTTTGCACTTGGTTTCAGTTGTATTTCAGCACGTTGTTGTGTTTTCTATTTTCATTAGATACTTGTACCTATTGCATCATTTTAATCTTAGTTATATTTCAACATTGCTTCCGCTGTTTGGTTTCTGTTGTATGCATGTTGTTTACTGCTTCCGGTGTTTATTGTTGGTTTCTTACCTTGTATACCTTACCGAATGAGGGCATATTCTCCCCACCGACTCACCAAGGCCCTCGCTGCTAGTTAGCAGCCTCTGGCGTTTGGGGAAACTCCCTTGAGGTCATGTGGCGCACCGGGTACGGGGCACCAGTGGTGGGGCTCCGGATTCGGGTCGTTACAAAGTGGTATCAGAGGAGTTTTTTTCTCTTGCTTTACTGTTCGGAGACCTTATCCAGCGATAGGATGGATTCAGTACTTGGAATTAAGCTGTGCTCGGGAGTAGCTAAGGCGTGTACAGGGAAGATCCATACTACCTCGTTAATTGCAGTTTGCTGATTTTGAGGTTTTATAGTTGACCTGATTTCACCTAGAGTGATTCACATGTCTTGTGCTATTACTGTTTTGATATTTCGGTTCTATTTCCATCATAACCCGATGAGATGAGGGTATGACATCTCATGCATCATATAGGAACTTGTAGAAATCACATTCCATGCATTCTTGCCATGCCATCTAGGGTGCATTAGCGATTTCATGCTGTTATGATAGACTCTTTGTAGATTATGAATGCTGTTGTGATAGATTCTTGATAGATGATCTGTTGTTATGTTTGGAAAATTGTTTTTTTTTGGTCTTTTCTTAAAAATGATCCGTTCTCTATTGTATATGACTGTGGGAGATGCCAAGAATTGATTCGTGGGGAGTATGGCCCCTCACAGATCAGAATTTGGCACCTCTTTTCCTTGTTTCAAGTGTTTCTAGGGTTCTGTGCTGTTTCTGAGCTACTGCCCAGAAAAACCCAGAATACACGGTGTGTACTTTTTGAATACACGCCGTTTAGTTTTTAGGTCGTGTCACTGACCGTGTAAGCAGAACACGATGACATGAAAGTAACTTCATGAACATGCTGTGTACGGTAGCTACACACTGTGTAAGTTCGGTGCCGTGTACCCGTCCGTGTCACCAACAACACGGGTCGGGGAAGCTCGGGTAGAACATGCCGTGTCCGTGGGAAAAACTCCATGTAGTCCTATCCCGGAACCCGGCCGTGTCACGAACAAAATGGGCTGGTGTTATCTTCCTTTCCAGAGCCGTGTTTGTTCGGGACACGCCGTGTTTGTTCAGGACACGCCGTGTAGTCTTGTCCTGGTACCCGACCGTGTCACGAACAACATGGGATGGTGTCGCCTTCTCCTATACACGCCGTGTTTGTTCGGAGCACACCGTGTAAGGTCTAGCCGTGTAGACAGCCGTGTACTCAACAACACGGGCCACCAAAGCCTTGTCTAGTACACGCTGTGTTTGTTTAGAACACGTTGTGTAGTCTCAGGATATGTCGGACTGTGTGGGTTAGCCGTGTGAAGAGACTCGGGCAGGGGGAATGTTTTCTTGTACACGCTGTGTGTTGGGGTCAACGCGCCATGTAGTTTGAGGTGTACACGACTTATAGGGTGAAATTACACACCCATGTCAGTGGCTTAAGAAGACACGCCATGTAGTTTTATACACACCGTGTAGTCGTGTTTTTCAATCATGTGTTTTTTTCTCCCTTGTTCATGTTTTGTAATCTTGTGTTCTCTGTCCTTGTTTTTATGATCCAAGGTGTACTTTTGATCTTTCAGAGCTATGCCTCCGAGACATCCTCCGGTCGTACGTCTGTCATCAGGCAGTGATCAGGCGCCAGACAAGGCTGATCAGGGACTTCCTGCCGATCCCACATCCGATCCAGCCTTGGCACTGGTTGTTGTAACATTTGTTGGCACAGATGCGCAGTTCAGAGAATGTTTCATGAGGATGATGCATGCCTTCCAAGGAGCACCGCTTCTTGCCACTTCTATGGCAGACTTGACGCGGGTCTTTCAGCAGCAGCATCCTACCATGTTCTCAGGGGAGGGAATACCTCAGGCTGCAGAGTCATGCCTGGAAGCCATGATGACTATCTTCGAGCATCTAGAGACACCTCCAGAGAGGTGGTTCAAACTCGCCACCTACATGCTCTGAGACTCTCCCAAGAGGTGGTGGGAGGTGATCTCACAGGCGGGTCAACAGCAGGCTATGACTTGGGAGGAGTTCCAGCGTGTGTTCTATGACTACTTCTACCCGGAAACCCTAAGGGCCGATCGAGGTCGAGAGTTCATGAGTTTAGAGCAGGGTACTCTATCTGTCATAGAGTATTCCTCTAGTTTCACTGAGCTGCAGCATTTCACACCCCTTCAACATGGAAGTGTGGTGTTCTTGGCGAGGAAGCTTGAGGATGGACTCAGGCGGGAGATCTGCTCGCAGGTGAACATCTTCCAGCCGACTTCCATCAATTCCATCGTCAACCAGGCACTGATTGTAGAGTGAAATCTGTGAGACTCTGGAGCTGCGAGTCAGGGTGGTTCTGCTTCCAGAGTTAGCTTTCCTCTAGATGACAGCATGAAGCGTCGTAGGTAGCCTACACGCGGTGATTCGAGGAAGTGAGACGGATCATCAGGCAGCCAGGTGACATGATACCAGTGTGGCCGGACAGGGCACACGAGGCCACAATGCCAGAGAGACCCCTTGGATTTCCGGTCTTGCAGCAAGATGGGTCACGTTCAGCAATTCTGTCAGGTTTTCTCACCAGCAGCTGGTGACTGGGGTTCTTCCATGACTCCTTGTTCAGGAGCAGCCCCATCGGTTTCCCACCAGTGGGGAAACTAGAGTTCTTATGGCCGTTCGGGACGAGGTGGAGGTCGAGGCCATGGCGGTCAGCCACCAGTTACTCAGCACCAATAGGGAGGTTCAGCTCAGAGTGGTCAGCCAGGGGCGAATGGTCGTGGTACATGCCAGTCTTTCGTCATGGAGCAGACTTATCAGAAGCAGGATCCCGACCCTTCCACTATTCGAAGTATGATTTTAGTAGCCTCAGTTTTATCTTCAGCCCTTTTTGATACTAGTGCAACGCATATCTTTATCTCTATTGCTATTGTGGAGAGCCTTGGACTCTTCATGTTTTCTTCTGCCAACTCGTTGACACTAGACACACCTTTGGGAATGAGGACATCTAGTGTACGCCAGTGTAGAGAGTTCCCTCTCGAGGTTGCAGGGTATCGTTTCTTATGGGACCTCTATGTCCTAGAGATGACAGGATATGATGTCATCCTCGGCATGGACTGGTTGATTCCCTTCCAGGCAGTTGTAGACTGTTATCACCGTAGAGTCAGTTTCATTTCACTAGAGGGTGAATCTTTCCTTCAAAGAGGTGAATGGGACGTTCGGGCGAGTCGGGTGGGACTCGAGCATCTTGGGCTAGGAGGGGTGATAGTATAGATTGCTAGTCCTTATCTGGATGATCAAGGGACTCCACATTTGGACTCTCCTTCAGTGGTGGATCGTTTTAGGGACGTCTTTCCAGAGGACTTTTTAGGTTTTCCTCCATAGCGTGAGGTAGACTTCTCTATTGAGGTCGTGCCAGGAGCGGCGCCGGTGTCTATTAATCCCTATAGGATGGCCACACCTAAGTTGCAAGAGGTCAAGAAGCAGTTGGAGGAGATACAGGCTAAGGGTTTCAACCGACCTAGTACTTCTCCTTGGGGTTCAACTATCCTGTTTGCAAAGAAGGAAGATGGTAACCTTTGGATTTGTTTGGATTATCGGAAGCTGAACCAGTTGACGGTCAAGAACTGATATCCTTTGCTGAGGATCAATGACCTTTTCGATCATATTAGAGGAGCCCGGGTGTTCTCGAAGATCGACATGAGGTCCGGTTATCATTAGTTGCGCGTTATACCATCATATATACCTCTGACAGCCTTCAGAAGTAGGTATTGTTTATACGAGTATACAGTCATACCGTTCGGTCTCACGAAAGCACCTGTAGTTTTTATGGCCCTGATGAACCTAGTGTTACATCCTTACTTGGACTCCTTTTTCATGGTATTCGTGGATGATATCTTGGTGTACTCTCACACTCGACACGACCATGCCAAACATCTTGAGACCGTTTTGAGTACACTGAGAGAGCATCAGCTTTATGCTAAACTCTCGAAGTGCCACTTCTAAATGGATCTGATTCACTTCTTGGGGCACGTCATCTCAGAGGCATGATTATCAGTGGACCTAGAGAAAGAGAGAGCTGTAGTTTCCTGGGAGTAGCCAAAGAACGTCTTCGAGGTACAAAGCTTCCAAGGGCTGGCAGGATACTACATATGATTCATTCGGGACTTTTCTCGCCTATCAGCACCTTTGAAAGGTATGACCAAGAAGGGGGAGAAGTTCTTATGGTCAGATTCTTGTGAGTCAGCCTTTCAAGAGTTGAAGGGGAGGTTGACGTCAGCACCGGTACTAGTATTTCTTGAGCCAGGCAAGAGCTACACTGTTTATTGTGATGCTTCAGGTGTCGGGCTAGGAGTGGTGCATATGCAGGGAGATGGAGTCATTGCGTACGGGTCTTGGCAGTTGAGGCCACATGAGAGGAACTACCCTACGCATGATCTGGAGTTGGCAGTTGTTGTTCATGCCTTGCACTTTTGGAGACACTATCTTCTGGGAGAGCACTTTGTGGTCTTCACTGACCACAAGAGTCTCAAGTATATCTTCACTCAGCATGATCTGAATCTGAGGCAGTGCAGGTGGGTTGAGTATCTTCAGTCTTTTGACTTCGAGCTTGCCTATACGCCAGGTAAGGGCAATGCAGTGGCTGATGCGTTGAGCAGAAGAACTTAGGATCAGGTAGTTCAGGAGGCCAGCAGTGAGTGGAAGCTGATGGTTCTGTTCTCTGAGATACATCTCGAGGTGCATGACAAATAGGGACAGACTTACCTATCTTCTATAGCTGTTACCTCTACACTACATGATCGGGTATGGATGAGGCAACTATCAGATTCAGAAGGATTAGTCATGTGGGAGAGTGTGTCAGGAGGGGACCCTCTTCCTGGATGGAAAGTGGGCGAGGATGAGATCTTGAATTTCCAAGGACGCATATGGGTGCCAGCAGACATACGTGAGGAGCTGATGCCGGATTTCCATTCCTCTTTTGGGGTGGTTCATCCTGGAGTCACCAAGATGTTTCGGGACCTTCATCGCCAATACTGGTGGCCACGTATGAAGAAATATGTTGCTAGGTTTTTCATGAGATGTTATAATTATCAGCAGGTGAAAGCAGAGCATTAGTGACCAGCAAGGCTTTTACAACAGCTACCCATTCCATAGTGGAAGTGGAATGACGTCATGATGGATTTCATGATTGGGTTTCCAAGGTCGCCATGGGGAAACGATGTTGTTTGGGTTGTCGTCGACAGGCTTACGAAGGTTGCTCACTTCTTGCCGATCAAGGAGACCTTTAGTGTCAATGATATGGGACGACTTTACATCAGTGAGATCGTTCGTCTGCATGGAGTTCCACACTCTATTGTTTTAGACAGAGATGCGTGCTTTACCTCTTGGTTCTGGAAGGGGCTTCAGAAGGCCTTGGGTACACAGGTACTTTTGAGTAGATCATACCATCTCCAGACTGATGGCCAGTCTGAGCGCACGATCCAGGTGCTTGAGGATATTATTTGAGCTTGAATCCTTGACTTTGGTGGTTCTTGGGAGACACATATCCCTCTGATGGATTTCACCGAAAAGAACAGTTTCCCGGTGACCATTCAGATGGCGCCATACGAGGCTTTTTACGGTAGGCCATGCCGATCACCCTTATGATGGCTGGAGGCAGGAGAGGCAACTTTGTTGGGACCTCGTCTTTTTTAAGAGACTTCAGAGCAGATAGAGTTGATTCGGAAGAGGATGGATACAACGTAGTCTCGATAGAAGTCTTATGCTGATCAGCGGAGACGACCTATGGAGTTCAAGGTCGGTGATCAGGTTTTCTTATGTGTCGCACCAAGGTTGGGACACAAAAGGATTTGGAGACAGGGTAAGATTTCACCACGGTACATCGGGCCGTTTGAGGTATTGGAGAGAGTTGGGTCGGTCGCCTATCGGTTTCAGCTACCTCAGAGGTATCGGGTCATGCACGACGTCTTCCACGTCTCTTAGCTCCGACGTTACTTTTCAGACCCGTATCACGTCCTTCATCCCGAGGGAGTCGAGCTTGAAGAGGATACATCATTCGAGGAGAATCCTATCCGGATTGTCGATCACAGTACGAAGGTTCTCCGCGGATGGTCTGTTCCTCTGGTATGAGTGTTATGGCAACATGGGCGAGTACAATATAAGACCTGGGAGAGGGAGGCCGATATACGATCGTAGTGGCTGGAGCTGTTCGGGGTTTCTTCTTCTCCACCCCGTTAGGGAAATTTGGGGACAAATTTCTTTAAGGGGGGAAGTTTGTAAGAACCCGGATCTTCGCTCAGGTATGTTTTCCCTTTTTCTGGAGTTTTTAAGGAAAATAAATTTTCTGGAAATTTCTGAAGTACACGCGGTGTACTTTATGAGTACATGCCATGTACTCCCTTTTCTGCTCGAAGCCGTGTGCTAGCCATGTCTCGGACACACACATGGTGTGTAAGGGTGAGGTGGAGGCCGGTTAATTTGGAGTACGGAAAACTGAAGTACACGCCGTGTACTCAAGAAGTACACGCCGTGTACTTTCTTTTTTTTCATTAAACGGACCGGGGTCGCACCTAACCCTAGCATTCATCTTCTTCTCCAGATTCCGTCCATCCGAGAGTGACCCGTATGGCCAAATCTTCGACGAACTCCCACATCACCGTCCGTTCTCTGATTCGAGCACGGTCGATTGTGTTGGAAGCGCAGCGGTGAGGTCTTCCTTCTTCTTGAGCCTTGTTTCTTGATTCCTCCTTGTTTTCAAGTTATCGTAGGTTGAGCATTTTGTGTGTTTTCTCAGATCTACTCCATTCTAAGGGGAATCTATCATCGTGGTTCACATATATCGATCTCCTGGGATCGAGGTAGGTGGTTTGTGCCTTTCCGTAGAAAGTTGATGTATATTATGTGAAAATTCCACCAATACCCTTGAACAGGGTATTGCATGTTTTCTGTTTTTCCCCTACTGTTTGCCTGATTTGCTAGATTTCTATAGTAGAGTTTTATACTTGTGAGTAGAGTAATTTATTTTGTGCTTAGGGTGTTTTACCATGCTTTATATGCTGTTTATAAATTTCAATTTCCATGAATAGTTGTAGGATAGTGGAACTGTTTTTTTATTATTGATGTTGAGCCTTAGAATGTTAGCCAAGTAGTTCTTGAGGTTTACTTGGACGATATATGCACGTCAAGCATATTTCATCTTTCACTCATGACTGTGAGAACCTAGAGTAATAGACCAAAGGGATAATTGAAAAAAGGGATTCTCTAGAGTGTCTTTTAATTACGATGCGAGACTATAGGGGGAATTGACATTGATTACTTCCTCATAGTGTCTGTAGTTCCACGACGCGGACCACATAAGGAATAGACGTTGAGTGATTCCCCATAGAGCCTTTATCATGATACGAGACTATAGGGGGAATTGACGGTGAGTGCTTCCCTAGAGAGTCTGCTTATTTTCATAGCTGAACCAGAGGGGTGAGAATGTGTGTGCCTCCCAGAGGGTTGCTAGTACTATAGGTTGAACCATAAGGGTTTGGCTGTGAGAGCTACCCAGAGGGTTACCTGTTTTCTTTATTGTTGATTGATGTTTACTTGTGTACTTTGTTTTCTAGAATTGTGGATTGTAGCAAATGGTTCTTTTCTGTTTACTGCTTCTTGTTTTATTACTACCATGTATTCATTGACTTTTAGGCACAAATCTTTGGGTAATTGCCTACTGGGATTGTATCTCACACCCAATTTGGGCCATTCTTTTGGGCCCAAGCAGACTATGTTGCTATAGGTATAGATAAGGTCAAGAACCCTTCTACTTCAGGTTCTTGATTGCACTGGAGCTGGGGAGCATGGGACCGAGCCGTGGCTCGCGATGCTGAGGAGACTACATTGTTTTCTTTTGCACTTGGTTTCAGTTGTATTTCAAAACATTGTTGTGTTTTCTATTTTCCTTAGATACTTGTACCTGCTGCATCATTTTCATCTTAGTTATATATCAACATTTCTTCCGCTGTTTGGTTTCTGTTGTATGCATGTTGTTTACTGTGTCTACTGTTTATTGTTGTTTTCTTACCTTGTATACCTTACCGAATGAGGGAATAGTTTCACCACCGACTCACCAAGGCCCTCGCTACTAGTCGGCAGCCTCTGGCATTTGGGGAAATGCGTTTGAGGTGATGTGGCGCACCGGGTAATGGGCACCAGTGGAGGGGCTCCAGATTCGGATCGTTACACTATCCAACCCAATTAACATATATTTAAAGTTAAATAATTACTCTAAATTATGTATATATTCTACAAAAATAAATACCTAGATTATTTTACATTCCCTTAATGGGGTAATATATTCCTTATTCTCATTTCTAAATTTTCATCATTATGATGTTTTTTTTATTATGATATGAGGGAAGATTATACATCCCATTTTCATTCAGTGGGTAATTATTATGTTATGAATTATGATTAATTTCTTTTATATGAAACAAATAAATTCAAAAAAATTATGAGGGTTGTGCCTAGACAGTGCTCTAATTCATTTGAAAAATTATTAGTCGCATGAGGCATCACATATGAGAATTGGGAGTAAACAATATCCATTATAGGACTTGTCCACTATGTGATATTGTCCTAGTAGTTGTCATTGACTCATGTTTTTTTCGTGCTATATGTTTCTACCACATTACCTATATTAACATGATCATATGATACCATTTTCATGATTTTATGCTTCAATGTCATTAATCATGATCCTTCTCTCTTCTGATATCATGTTGTACCTTTGACTCACGCATTATGTTTCCTCATATTATTTGTTCCCTTACATAAATTTTTATCTCACAATCTTTTTATGTATTCCCTAGGTTATCCAATGAAATTTTAAAATCTAAAATGGACTTAAGAGAACATTATTGAGAAAAAATGGTGATTTCATGTTTTAGTTTCCTATCTATGTATTATGAACCACTTCTTATAATGTCACCAGGTCTCATTATTTTTGTTTTCAAATTAATGGATGTTTATGTTTAAGAACCTATATTAGTATGTGTAAAAGGCTTGTTTCAGTATTGTTGGTATCAGAGTAAAATTTTATTTAAGCTTTTGAAACTATGTTGTGAAAAAATTATTAAGAACCATTTAGATAAGAATAAATATAATTTTAAATTTAGTAAAATATCCTAAAATTTTGGTGAAGGATAGTGTGAGTGGTTTCTGAGAAGTTACATCCATATATAGAAACTATAAGTGGATGTTTCTCTAAAAGAGTTATAGCAATGGGTAATAACTCTTAAAATAAAATATTTATCTAGAATTAATTTCCACCACATTAGAATGGTCCTCGTTTAACACATAGTTCTACATTCCAAGGGATGTGATTTGGAAATTCAAAAACTCTTTACAAACCATTATGAAATACTTAAAAAATTGTTTGGTTATAAAACCTATTTGAGGAATTACCAAAGATAACATGGATTTAATCCTAGTGTCACATAATTCATGATATAATTATCAGTTTTATCTTATTATTTATAAGTTTATAAGATTCCATTTGTATGTTAATGGATTTTAATCTTGTTTTTCTCTTTTTAATTAATATATGGAAATTAGAGAGACCATCATAGAAACTGGCATAATAGACAAATTGATGATTGTGCCAATGGGATGACTAACCATATGGGAGAGGGATATGATAACTTCAAGTAATTTTTGTCTTAACTAGATGATGTTTTGAATCATATCTTCAAGCATGCACAACACTGTCCACCTTCTTAAGAGGATCATGTTACATTTGAGTATTTTATGTGACAAATGCCTCATAATATTAGTGGATCTTTGGATAACCTCATCATATACCAATGGATTAAATATATTGAGAATATTTTATCTATCCTCCAGTTCCAAGATAATGGAAAAGGTTTTGTCCATTTATCATATCGAGGGATAAGCCAATTAGTGGTGGACACTGATGAAGAATATAAATTCCAAAGAGGAAATTGATTTTTTGGAATGGGAAGGCCTCCTGAAAATATTTTTCAACACCTTTTCCCTAAACACTATACATTAAAATGAATAAGAATTTACTTAATCTAAATAAAATGGAAGATGAGTATGTCGGGGTATATGAAGAATACATCACAGGGCTTTAACTGTTTGCCTCCAGTTTTTTCATCAATGCCAAAAGTAAGGTAGAACATTTCATTAGTGGGATAAATCTATGTATATGCATAGATATAGATATTATGGAATTTTAAGGCTATGGAGAGATTGTATCTTCCTCAATGTTGATATGGTGATTGGTGATGGCCAATGGTCTCATGGTATTAGAGCAAAAAACAAAAAAAAAAGATTTTTCTTTGGGAGAATCAACAAATACATAACATGGATGAATGAAATCCCAACATACCACTTATATTATGTGTGGGAAGAATCATTTTGGATATTTTATGATGGGAACCTGGAGATGTTTCAAATTTGGAAAAGTGGTATCAGGATAGTCAGTTATTATGATAAATTAAGAAACCATCTATTTTGGAATAAAAATAGAATGTTCAAATCAGTAGTTAGAATATTGTTCATTATTTCAACAAAAAAATATGTGAATTATAAAATTAAATTCCCTAAGAAAAGTTTCATCGGTGACTATCAAAGAAAAAAACCTCCAAGTCCTAAAGAGAAAAGAAGAGCATATGATATCACCACTAGTGAGGTGGTTCTTGGAAATAATGTGGTCGTAGTTATCATAATTATATATTCACGAATAGTAATTGTACTATTTTACTATGGTTTAAAAAACACATTCATATCATTCTATTTTATTGAAACTAATTAGACACCACCTCCAAATGTGGGGGGTTCACTTATATATTAGAAAAAAATAGAGAAATTTTTACATCCCAAAAATATTATAGCTACATAGTATATGGTTGGCAAAAAATACTCTAGGATATATCTAAGTAATTATTTTAGTGAATTTTGATGCTATATTAGGCATGTATTGGCTATCCATATATCAATATAACATAAAATGTTGGGAGAGGGAGATTACTCTTCATGTCCTAAGTCATCCTCCAACTCTATAAATTTTTAAAGTGGTTGATGAATCTCCCATAGAATCTTCTATTCACACATGGATACTATTTCTTTATAAGAAATCATATCTTTCCTAATTTTTTGAGAATAATGATAGAATCATTCTTGAGGACATGCACATTTGGAGGAATTATACTAATGTATTCTTTAATGAGTTCCCCAATATTTATCTTGAAAAATATGTTAAGTAATCAATATAACATATACTTGGATCACACTGATATAAAAATACCTTACAGAATGGAAACCATTGAGTTAGAAGAGATAAAGGAATATTTACAAGAGAATCTAGAACGTAGTATAATATTCTATATTAGATCACTATGGTGTGATGCGATCATGTTCATCAAGAAGAAGTATGGTTCAATACATCTCTATATTAATTTTTTCAAACTCACAAAAACCAAGATAAATAACAAGTATACCCTCCCATAGATATAGTGATTATTAGATCAACTATTCGGAGGAAAAAATATATCTAAGTTCGGCCTTAAATCGGGATATCACTAGTTAAAGGTAAATAAGGAATATATTTAAAATCATTCAAAAAAAATACATGGACAATATGAGTTCACAGTTATGCAATTATGACTCCCTCATTATCTTATAATACTTATGGACTTAACAGATAGTGTATTTAATGATTAACTCATCAAATGTGTGGTAATATTTATAGATGATGTTATGATTTACTCCAAAATCATGGAGGAGCATAAGAAGCATTGGAATGCCTTATTAAAGGATTTGAGAAAGGAGAAGATATATGAAATATTTGGTAAATGTGGGATTTGGATGAAGGATGTATCATTCAAGGAATATATTATCACTGTATAAGGGATATCCATAGACCCTTTTATGAAGAAGGAAATCAGGGATTGATTTATATCTTAATTTTTAATAGAGATATGTAGTTTCCTTAGACTATCTGGGCATTACCAATGATTTTTGAGAAACTTATAAAGCTTTTCAACCCCAATAACCAAGATAACATGGAAGGGATTTACATTTTTAGGGACTAGTTAATGTATGTATATAATCATGGATTTAATAATATGATTATTACTGGACCAGTCCTAACGCTTCTCTTAAATTGGAATCTTTATATGGTATATAGTGATGCTTAAAAGAATCTCTTAGCATATGTACAGATGTAAATTGATAAAGTAATATCCTAAAACATAAGATAGTTGATGTTTCATGAGTATAACTATCCAACACATGATATGGAGATGTATCCAATGATATTTGGATTGAAAATATGGAGAAAATATATTTACGTGTAGAAGTATGAAATATATAAACACTATAAGAGCCTCAAATATATATTCACACTTAGTGAGATAAATATGCATCATCAAAGATGGTTCGAGATTATAAATAACTTTGATCGCTCAATCCAGTACCATCCCGTGAAATAAAATAATGTTATAGATGCTTTAAATGGAAGGATTCAAAAAAATTATAACAAATGAGATTTAAGAAGTATTAAATCTTTTAATAATTTAAAAAGGATAATCCTGAGAATCATAAAAAAAGGAACATAATCATTCCTTTATCAAATGAGTTCTCAACCATCCCTTATAGATAAGATAAAGGGTGATAAAAGGGATGATGTAAAAATTCAGGAGAAGGTAAAAGATATTATAAAATAAAAATCTTTAGAGTTCAAAATTGATGATGGAGAATTATAATTTGGGCCACAACTATATGTACCATCAAATCAAAATATAGAAATAGTTTTTTAAAAATTCAGATAGTTCAAACATATCCATCTTCCTAGGGATCCTGAAAATGTATGGAGATATCCAAGAGTACTATGGGTGGGACAATATGAAAAAACGAGATCACTCAATATAACTCAAAGTGTCTATTATTACATTAAGTTAAGGATGGCAGATAAAAGTATAAGGGTATTATGAAACCATTACCCATACCTACTAGATAATGGAAAAAATATCATCATGGAAATTATCACTAGTCTTTCTATGACATAATTTAGAAATAATGACATATGGGTTGTGGTGGATAATCTTAGAAGGACTTATCACTTTATTTCCAATGAAGAGGACTTCTCAGAAGATCAACATGCAAAGATATACATTAGGTAGGCGGTGAAGATGAATGGAACACAACTATCTATTATTTTTTAATGAGATCATATATTTACAACCATGTTCTAGAAAATCATCCAACATACTCTAAATATTGAGTTAGACATGAGTACGACATATCACCCCCAAATATTTTACCAGTTTTAGTGAACTATTAAGACTCTGAGGAATATTGAGGGAATTTTTGATGTATTTGAAAGGAGGATAGGATCAAAATATTTATCATGTAAATTTTTGATAAAATAATAGTTTTCAATCAAATATAAAAATGCCTCCATATGATGTATTTTATGGGAAGAGATGTATAAAACATTCATTCTTGAAATAAGTGGGTTAACACAAGATATTGAGACCTGAAATATTTGATGAGATGGTAGAATAGTCCTAGAATATTTATAAATACATCAGGACTCCTTAAAGTTGAAAAAAGTGCTATAATGATAATTGTTGATGAGACCTAGAGTTTCAGGTTAGGGATAAAGTGTTTCTATGTATATCTTAATGTAATTTATTCATGAGATTTAGGAATAAGGTAAAGTCAATACCCTAGTACATCTCCCACTTTTTTATTCTCAATTTCATTGGAGTTGTGGATTATCGATTAGAAATCGCACTGGCACATTCTCAAGTACGCAATGTATTCTATGTTTCCCTCTTGAGAAAGTACATTACATATCCCTTAATTGTATTAAACTATGAAGTGGAATAATTTTAAAAGGATTTATCTTATGAGGATTAGTTATTGAAGATCATGGACCACTATGATAAATTTTTACATAACAAGACCACTCACCAGGTCAAAGTTCCATGGGAGAACCATAAATAAAAAGTGGAATCCAGGGTACCAGAGGAATCCATGAAGCCAAAGCACTGACACCTATTTTCACTATATTATGTAATATGTGTTTTATAGGGTGAAATACATTAATTGGGATTGAATGTAATACCGCATATTTTCTAAAAAAAACTATACTTGACAGTGTATGTGATACGCAATACTAAAACTAAATGGACTATGATTATTTATGACACTTAAAACCTATACATTAAATTGGAGTGTATGAATAAAAATAAATACTTTATTAAATATATTTAAAGATCCTAAAATGTTGGATCTGATGTTTTTTACCTACAAATATATTATATTTTGTTATTTTATCAATCCACAATGGTATGATCAAGGATTTTTTTAAACTATACGATCTTATTGTTCAGGTGGATTCACTATTGAAGGTGGCATAATTTTCTAGTGATTTCTAAATTTTTGGGGTCCAAAATTTATAGGATGGAGAATTTTGTTTCTAAAAATGGATATAATTTTGTATAAATTAAATAGTCACACAAAAGAGTACATGTGGATTCTAGAGTTCCATGCAAGGGAAGATTCATAGTCTTTCATCAAAACAAGGAATAGACAGAAATTTCTCCCACGTTATGAAACATAAAAAAATTCAAGTTTTCATGAAATAATAAGTGTTGCGTGTGACCATGAAATGGATGGGAATTCACGTAAAGGTTTTCATTTATTTGTTAAAGGAGACATCAAATCGATCAATTTTAGCATCCATGGAAGGTTTCATGCATAGTCGAAGTCACATAGGGATTTTTTGGCAAATAGTCAGTTGCATATATATAAATATATTAATACCTCTTTAATTTTGAGTAAATTTCTCAATAAATAACTAGAACCTTTTCTTTTAGAAATGGTTGTGTGAAGTAGTGTTTCACGATAAAGCCAAGAGATGTGTGAAATTTGACATGTTGGATGAATGTACAAAATTTTCAAGATAAAACCAAATATTTTATAAAAATTGAGGTGTTGGTAAAAAGTAAAAAATTTGAAAAAAATTGGGTTTTAACATATTTGTTATGTTTATAGTGCATTCATGAAGGTTATATCCAAACTATGGTGCAATCAGAGTCTCATTCTAACCTTGGACAAATATTTATGTGCCCAATCAATAAATAATCAACCATCAAGTTGATAAACATGCTAGTACTTCACACAAGGTAGTATGAAAGGGGGATTCCAGTGAAGAGATATTAAAGAAATAGTGTTCTTTCCGAAATATTTTTATAACATTAGTGTTCTTAACACCAAGTGACCATGTTTGAACAATTTTATTCCACAATATCTTCTGAATCTTAGTTTCTTTCAGTATGACTAAAACATGTTTTGTGTATTATCATTTGAATAAAACTTAGTGGAAAAATAATTAAAACTGATGTGTAGTGTTTCTACATCTACATAGGTTTTTTTGATAGTTAAATGATTTTGTAAGACATGTTTTATAAGTTTCTTCATATATGGTGACAAGATCTGTCACATTATAAGAAGATGGTGACACTCTAATTTACCCCTCCCCAATCAGGGTATTTTAGGGATCTATAAGTGGTATAAAAGGCATGTTGTAGTTGTTAATTATGTTATTTTTTTATTTATATATAGAATTAGGTGAATTTTTGGGGAGTTCCCACTTTTTATTGAAGGAACCTCCAGATTTGGAAGTATTTAATGGTTTCTCATAAATGATCTCTTAGGATTTATTTTCATTATTCCAAAATTTAATGGAATAAATAAAGTGATTCTACATGTCTTTCTATTATTTTAATAAATAAAAAATGATTGATGTAGATTCCAAATATCAATATTTTATTACTGTAACATATCAAATGAAATTTATTTGAATGTTATTGAGTTGTAATAAAACAAGGTCCATGTGGGAGAGAATGTAAAATATATATAAAGGTGATAAAAAAATAAAAAGGCCAAACTTATAGTTTTTCACATTCATTTTAATGATCTAAAAATTTATCCAGATGAAAATTAAAATAATTCCATTAACCCTATTGCTGAATTTGTTAGATGAATTTGAGAAATTTGGGAAGAAATTAACCATATTGATATTATGGAGAAAATAATGAGAATTATTCCACCGATGTACAATCCAAAATTATTTTCCATTGTTGAAGTTATCTTTCTAAGAATTATTTTAATGACCCACTAAGAATCCTGAAGGCTTATGAAATGAGATTCAAACCATAAGTTAAAATAATTCTAGTAAGAAAAGAATCATAATTCAAATAAATGGAGTGAAACATGAAATTACTAAAGTTAGATATTATGAGGATGAGGTGGATGATGAAATTGTTAATATTTTTTCTATAAATTTCAAGAGAATAAAAAAAATATTTGAATCCAATCTTCTTTTGGATTGTTATTGAATTGGTAAAGTAGGGATCTTTTCTACTCATTTTTCAAAGAAATTAAAATATTTATATAGTTATGATTAAATCATACAAAGGCCTCATTTGAGGTTCTCCCAAAATGGATACATTAAATCGATAAGGAAATTAGAGATGAAGAGTTGTGTTTTCAAAAAGTAATAGAACAATAATGAATTTTTGAGGATGTAGAACCAGAGTTTAAATATTATGTTTTCATATTTCTTGATGGATATGGTTGAAATGGTATAACCTATAAAATATTAAGAAAATAAACTATAATGTTTTTTAAATATCATGGTGGAACTTGAGGATTCTCTTGATGACTTTTACATTCAAGAAAAAACAGAAACATGAGAGCTTTGTTGAATGAGTCATCAGAGTATGTGGATTAACATGAAGCAATGATTGGTCGATTATAAGGATAAGAAAAACAATATTTGAGAAATATTGAATTTTTAGAATAGATTTTGGATTTTAAAATAATTATTTAATAGTAAGAAATTTTTTTCAATGGCCTTATATATATTTTGGAGGAAATTAAATAGATAATTTAAGGACTTTAAGAAGAAGTTGTTTCTTTAATGAATAAACTGGAAACCTGATCAAAATATACTAAAATGATGAATCAATTAAATTTTGGATGGTTTTAAGTTGCATATTTTTTGTATCATGTTCAACATTGATTTAAAGGAGTATATAAATCCATGAATGGTCATATATATATATATATAAATGTATGGAAAGAGGTGGAATTACCTGTGATACAAAACCATCAATGGATAAAAATGAGATGAGCCAAAATAAAGGGAAGAAAATATATAGACCTATCACAAAGGTTCCTAATGTCTTAATAGAGATAGCATTTAACAAAAAAAGTAAGAGAGGAGAAAATAACCCTCAATTATATAGACATGGTTATAGATTAGTATTATAAAAAATAAGGGTATATGTGGAGGAATTTAAGTGAGAATTTATTTCCTCTTATGAAATATCAATTCGATGGATTTTTAGGCCATACCATTTAAGACTGTGAAGAGGAAATGAGCTATATGAATGGGAATCACCTTTTAGTAAACAATTTATAATATAACTCTATCGTTTATCATATATAAGAAATTATTTCTATGTATATTTTTTCAATTCCTCATTTGTTTGACCACCAAATCTATCGTCATTAGAAGCATCAGAAAGATTGATGTATATTATACAATACTATTTATTCAATTTATAGTATCTATTCCCCATTATTTCACTATTTTTGTGCAATATCATTTCCCCCTTTTTTGGAAATTTGACAATTTCTCCAATAACTCTTTTCTATATTGATTCATAGGCTAAAGCTGGATGATGGAAGCAACACATGGACAAGGCCGCTGGTTTAGTTTCCATTCGCTTTTATCATTGAATTCTATAAAATGATTTATTTTTCAAGATAATAACCCTTATGTCGATGCCTCAAAATTATTAAAAATTAGTTAAATTGAGTTTTTTTTCATACCCATCGATACCATAGTGATCTATGAATCAACCCTTTGATTGATCTCTTTGATTTAAACAACCCAAATGTGTGTGTTTAACTTAGAGGCCTAATTTTCATTTCTTATAAAAATTTTAATCACCCGTTTAGGGGTATTGCCTTATGATTAATTCTATGAATTGTAATTTTATTTGAATTAGGTTGATTAACCATGAGTTAGGCCCTTCCCCTTATTCATCAATATTTTTTTTAATTAAATGCCATGGACAATTGGAAAATGATGTTTATAATGTTTTCCTATTTATATTTCTTGTCTTATAGAAGCCAAAACATACCTTCACTTGGGTGATGAGGGTGATACAAGGGGTTACATATTAAGGAACCATTGGATTGGATCATTGGTAATTTTAGATAGAATTTATTAATTATTTTTAAATATAGTGATGGTGTCGCAAGATATTCCAAGGATGGGATCACTAAGAATTATTACTTTTTTATGTCTAGACAAATGATACTAGCTCCCTAGGGGAGAACTTGTGGACGAGATTAGTGGATAGTTGGTTTTACCGAGTAACGAGGGAGACTTAAACCCCTATGTGTGATACCATGGACAAACATGGAGAATAGTTCATCATATCTTCACACGATGTTGGAAAGGAATTTGGTATCTAATTCCTAGGTCTCCTTGGAAGGAATTTGTAATTAACAAAACTTTTATTAATGAAAATTACCTTATTATTATTATTTTTTATAGTATAAAACTCATAAAATAACATAGATAACACAATAAACCATTATAAAGTAAGAATGAATAAAATAAGAGTTATTTTTATAAGTTGAAGAACCGATACCAATATAATAGTAACATGAGCTTTGAAATAGTAATATGAACCATGTGAATAGTAATCCAGACAATAGTAGTGTAAACTAACCAATGAAACTATAAATATAATTTAGATATCTTATAAATGGAAATACGATATAATTGTATAATAGTATAAGTAAATAAATATTTTAGAAAATATTTATAAAGTTTTTATATTTTTAGAAAACATAAATATTTATTTTCTATTTTATAATTAATATAATGATCTAAAAGTTAATTTATTTTCATAAAATGTATTAATAATTTTTTTTAATATGGTTATAAGATAATTTTACGAGACCTTGATTAATTTTTAAAGTTTTATCAAATCAGTATTAATTTTTAAGTTGGTATTTTCCACGTAAATGATGATTTCAATTAAATATAAAATTTATCATTTTTGTAAAATTATTCTCATGAAGTAGAGTTAATTTTTTTAATTCTAAAAATCAAAAAATTGTTAGGATTAATTTTTTGGGATTTTTCTAAAAAATTTGAATTTTTTTTGAATAATAAAATACGACAATTTACCGTATATATACATTTTAAGTTAAATACACTATTCTCTGAGTCATAATTCATGTAAGAACCATACTATAGTATTATAATTATTTGATTAATTTATTTAGTCATGGAGTTGTCACTATATCATTTCTTAAGGGAAAATAATAAACAAATTAATAAAATAATGAGAAAACATCCCACACCTCCACTATAAACACCACCCCTCACCACCTCTTCTCCACACTCCTTCTAGTATTTGAGACTTTCCCAAATTCTACAAAACCAAATTCCCAATAACCTTACACACATTCCAGAGCCTTTGGTCTCAAAAAATACCAATCCCCTTTGCATAAGGAGGATCTCAAGGAGGAGAATTTCAAGAGGTGAAATCCTCTTTCATTTTCTTTTAATTTAATTTCAATATATTTTCTATTCTTACTCTCACCTAATATCACCTTATTCTGGTGGAATTAAAAATATTTTATATTATATAAAATGTGATTTTTTTCATGTAAATGGAATAATCCATCATCATTTCTCTTCCCATCCCCTTTCGGTTCTAAAAAATGAAAACATCATCCGTGATGTGTTAATTTATCACACCCATGGATGATGAGTATTAAATTTCTATTAAATCTGTCAATACTGGTCATAAAAAATATCATATGGTTGAAAATATTATAATATGTGTATTACAACCTATTTAATGTTCTAAATCTATTATAAAAACTTAATATTAATTAATAAAACAACACTAATTTGTGATGATCAGAAATCACCAAAATAATCTAAACGACTATCATTAAATTCTTATCTAATGATTCATACTCACCACAAATCACTAAATGAATTTTATAACGATTAAATTCAATTTATATTAATTAATAACATATAACATAAATTCTAGACTACCATTATTATATCACATGTTTTTTAATACATGTATACAAGTAAATCGATCATGAAAGCCATGGAAACCAATGCCATAGAACATTGAAATTAAATCTCATAACTCATAAAAGGCCAAAAAATAATATAATAAAATTATAATATATAAAATTAATGTATAAAAGGTTATGAATAATTTAATTAATTTATTTAATTTTATTAACCAAGACATTAATTTCTTGTTCATTACACTTTCTGACAAAAGGTAAGGGATTCTTTCTAAAACTCTATTTTTATTTGCGTTACGCTTTCTCTATCTTTACCCAAATAAAATATTACTTATTTTTATATAAATATTGTAAATTATATTTATATTTTCCAAAATCATTTATCTAAATCATTAGATCCTTCTTTTATGTGGAAATAGATTTTTTTAAAAGGGTCCCTTCTCAATTCTTCCCGATAATGAAGCCCGATTGAGGGGAACTTCCCAATTTCTTACCAATTTCAAAGTGCACTCCATAATCTATTTTATGTCCCCATTATTTTTCATAAATTACTTATTTTATTATGAAAAAATATATTGGTTAATTTATTGTTTTTCACAAACCATTATTCCTTTATCATTTTAAATAATCTATAACATTTTCTTAAAACCGTAGTAAAATGTTTTATTTCTAAAGTTTCATAAACACTTTGTCTACATGATTTCACTATAGTTTGACATCACTTATCATGATAAATTATTATTTCCAATTATTAATTTCCATTTACAATATAAATCAATTATTTCATGGAAACCACTATGATATTCTTTTTTTGATATGCCTTTGGACATGATACCATATTCATTCCATGGGAAACCCTTATGTTTAAGTTTGATTTGTAGTGTGTGATTATTTAATAGAACACATATACATGAAAATTATATTATGGGTGAACATATATAGAGCTCAAAGTAATTTTTTAATTATCATTCTCATGATACATTATGTGCAATGGTCTCGGGGGGTAACCTTGACTCCTGCTCCATGTAGAAAAGTCTTGGTGGTTATCCTTGACTCCTAGCCCCTATATGAAATGAGACTTGAATAATTATTATATCATGTTTTATGTTTATTCCAAATTAATATTATTCCATTTTCACATGATCTCATCATCTATATGTTAAGCGTTTTTATGTCATCATGTTATGACTTCTAACCTCTCTGTTA
The DNA here is from genome assembly GCA_963277665.1 of Viscum album. Classification (NCBI taxonomy): domain Eukaryota; kingdom Viridiplantae; phylum Streptophyta; class Magnoliopsida; order Santalales; family Viscaceae; genus Viscum; species Viscum album. The sequence goes on from OY728126.1 coordinate 195,656,596, forward strand.
TACTTTATTCATATGTGTATTACCTTACTCTTATTTTTTGATCATCCCTTTGTTCATGTATTCCCTAGGTTATCCAATGAAGATGTAATGGAGTAAATGGTGTTTGGAACTTTTTAATCAGACTAAATAATAGATTTATCTAATTTTGTTTCATGTTTTTAGTTTTATGTACCTAATCTTCCAAAGACACTATACTTTATGATACTTGGTTTGTATTTAATTGTTAATTATACTTAAAATCATGTAGAAATATGTGTATAAGTTTAGGGTTTCTATAGTTGGGATCATTTGGAAGTGTATTTATTTTTGGAGATTAGGACCAGAGAACTTTTGTAAGAACCCAAAGGATTATTCTATGACCATGGATAACCTATATTGAAAATTAGTGTGTGACATTTTAGGATACACTTTTACATTACAAGTGTATCCTTATATGTTCAAAGTTTCCTTTTATTATTCTTATTAACTAAGAATTATATCCCCCTAATTATACAATATTTTTTTATTTAATTTATTCAAATAAAATAACCCATTCAAATAATCACTATGATACGAAATGTGAGGATTTCCCTAATGATATGCCAAAAAAGATGGGAATAGGTGTTAAAAATTCCTAAAATTACATGCTCAACTATCTCAGATTTTGAATAATATCTTTAATCATGTAGAACACCCTCTATCTATGAAAATTAAATTTTTGGTTAATCCTTCATGTGAAAAAAGGCCCCCAATATTTATTGGATATTTTGATCCCATCATCATAGAAAAATGGATTAATTTTATGGAGAAGATATTATATGTAATCTAGTTCTCAGAAGAAGATAATGTTTTCGTGGTGTTATATTATTTTGATAGGGAAAAAGATCAGTGGGGGTCACTGATCATGAATAAAAATTCTATGTACGAAACTGATTCTATAGAATATGAAAATTTCTTGAAAATATTTTTCAACAAATAAGGAAAATGAAGACAAGTCTATCGAGGTGTATTAAGAAAACATTAGAAGAATTTCATGACATGAATCCAACTTTTTCATGAACACTGAAAGCATGGTGTATCACTTCATTAGCGAACTAAAGTCAATTTTATGAAAAGCGTTTGAAATTATATAAATTGATAGCTATGAAGAGACTCTACATTATTCCCATAAATATGAAATGGAGACTAGGGACTCTCAGTGGTCTCATGGTCTTGGTGATAAAATAGTAAAATAGAGTTTAATTTAGTTGGATAAACATATAAATCTTATAATGGAACAGAAACCCAATAACCCAGAAGTACAAATTGTAGGTAGATGAATCCTCAGATTTATCTAAAGGGTACCATGAAATTCTTCAAATGTGAAGGAATATAGAATCTATATAATAAATTCCAATGGGATATTAATAATCCCACCAACATAGAAGAAGAAAAGATAGGTAAAATCAATATATATCATATAGTATTGTGATTCAACTGTAGGGAACATGGGAATTATGTGTACCATTTTTTCATAGATAAGGGTTTTTAGGGGAAATCAACAACAAAAACCTCTCTGGAAGCAAGGCAAGGAATATGATATCACTACTTCTAAGGTGGGTCCTAACAATTATGTGGTGATAGGTACACTGGTTATTAATTCAAGAATATCGAACGTACTATTTGATTATATTTCTATGCATTATTTCATATATTACATGTTTAATTGAACTATTCAAACTCTACCTCTAAATATAGAGGTCTACTTACTTTTGAGAATAGAAAATTGAGAAATTATTACATATAGTTTATATAACTTCTCCCTGGTAAATGTTTTTGGATTGGATGACCAAGAAAATATCAACTTGCTTTCTTCGGTGGAGTTTGATGATATATTGGTCATGGATTTCCAATCTTTATAAAAATCCAACATCAACTATTAGGAAAGTGAGATCACACTTCATATCCTAAGGTATCCTTCAATTATGTACAAGGGTAAGTTGGAGGATTCATATTCATCAGAATCATTATAAAAATTGTGGATATTATTTCCTTATGAGTAAGAATATCTAGCTCAAATGATTAAGAAAAAGGAGAGGATCATGATTGAAGACATACCCATTATGATTGACTATACTAATGTGTTCCCTAAATACTTTCATGGTATTTATCTTAATCAATTGATTGAGTTATCAGTTGAAATTATTCCTAGATTTCTACATATATCAATGAAACCTTATAGAATGGACACTGCTGTCCTAGAAGAACTGAGGAAGTATTTACAATAAAATCTAGAAAAAGTTTTTATACATATGAGTACTTCACTGTGGGGGGAACCGATCATATTTTTCATGAAAAGGGTCAATCAATGCACTTATGTATTGATTATCATGAACTCAATAAAATCTTGATAAAGAAAAAGTATCCACATTCATGGATACATTACTCGTTCAATCAACTACATGGGGCCAATTATTTCTCTAAGGTGGACCATTAACCTAGATATCAATAAATAAAGGTGAAGAATGAAGATATTCCCAAGACTACATTTCAAATGATGTACAAACAATATGATTTCATAGTGATCCCCTTTGGACTCAATAATTCTCCATCAGTTTTCATGGATTTAATGAATAGAGTCTTTATAAATTAGATTGGAAAACTTGTGGTAGTCTTTATTTACGTTATATGATATACTACAATAAAAAGGATGAACATGAAGAGATTTTGAGTACTGTGTTGAATAATTTATGAAGGGAGAAAATTTACAAAAATTTTAGTAAATATGTCTTATGGATGGGGGAAGTGTCATTCTTGGGGCATGTTATCACCAAAAAAGAATATATGTGGTCTCATCTATGAAAAAGGAAAATGAAGAGTGTCTGAGGCCAACATATATAATTGAGATCCACTGTATCCTTGGTTTAGCTGGTTATTACAGAATATTTGAGAATAACTTCTCATGATTGTAAAAAACAATAACCAACATGACTCGGAAGGTAGATAATTTATTCTGGGCCATTGAATGTGAAGACTACATTAAAGAGTTGAAAAAAGGATTATCACTTCCCCGTACTCACACTCTCAACAAGAAGGGAACACTTTGTTGTATAAACTTATGCTTCAAATAAGGTATTAAGATGTGTAATGATGGAAAATGATGAAGTGATATCCTATGCCTCAAGGTAGTTAAACTTTCTGAGGAAAACAGTCCCATGAATGATCTAGAGTTGGCAACTATCTTTCTATTGAAATTATGTAAGTAATATATCTATGGGGATAAGTGTGAGATATTTATAGATCAAAAGAGTATAAAATATATATTCACATATAAGGAGTTTAATATTCATGAATAAATATGGTTATATCTCATCAAGGATTACGAATTCACAATCTACTACCATCCGAGTAAGGAAAATAAGGTGGAATATTCTCTAAGTAGAAATGATCATGTGTCTCTATAAATTTTGAGAATTGAGAAGGTTTCAATATTTATATACATGAAAATAACATACATGGTATACATCAAGGACGAAACATCATCAATAATTTCTCAAATGAGTCCTCAATCATCCCTCATGGAGAAAATAAATGATTCTCCAAGAAATGAAGTGGAAATTCAAAAATGGGTGGAAGCTATTTGAAAAAGGAAATCATCAAAGTTCTAAATGGATGAGGAAGGAGTCATGAGATTCGGGTCACAGTTACGTGTACCATCCAAAATAGAGATAGAGAAATAGCTTCTGAATGATGCACGTAGCTCAAAAGTCTCTATTCCCCAAGGGAGCACCAAGATGTATCAAGCTCATCGAGAGAACTACTGCTGGTACAATATGAAAGAGGAGATCACTGAATATACATCAAAGTGCATGGTATGTTTGAAAGTGAAGGCTGAAAGGAAAAATTATATGTGGATTATGCAACCATTAAACATACCAATATGTAATTAGAAAAACACCCCATAGACTTTATCATTGGACATCCGAGGAAATATAAAGGAAACAATTCTATATGTGTTATTGTGGATTGTGACACAAAGATAGCTCAATTTTCAAAATTCAAGGGGACTTATCCATGGATCAACTTGAAAATATATGAAGTGGAGAATTGGTAAGGTTGAATGGACAACAACTATCAATTGTATCCGATAGAGATCCTAGATTCACCTCCATGTTCTAGAAAATTGATCAGAATGAACTAAACACTAAGTGGAATTTTAGTACGACCTATCATCTTCAAAATGATTTCCAATATGAGTGGACACTAGAATAAATTTAGAGAGTATTTTCTCTGGACATCAAAGGTGGATGGGACTAACATATATCTCTGTCTGATTTAGCTTGTAATAATAGTTTCTACTCGATCATCGAAATAGATCCATATAAAGAACTTTTTGGGAAAAGAAGTAGAATACTAACATTCTTGGATGAATTTAGTGAACCTAAGATCTTATGTCCTGAAAAGGTCAGAGAAATAGTACAAAGGGTAAAAACCTTTTAGTAGTATATTCGAACATCCCAAATATGACATAAGATTTATGTAGACAATCGTCAACAAGACCTGGAGATTAATATTGGAGACATGGTATTCTTATGTATATCTCCATGGAATAAAATCATGATATTGGGGAATATGGAATGCTAAGTCCCAGGTACATCAGCCCCTTTGAGATTATTTATCATGTGGGAGCTGTTTCTTATCGACTAATACTTCTACCTAACAAGTAACAAGTACATAATGTATTCCATGTATCCCTCTTGAGGAAGTACTTACTAAATCCATAACATGTACTAAATTTAAGATTGGTATAGTTGGAAAGTGATCTGTCTTATTAGGAGAATACAGTAAAGATCTTGGACCACAGAGATAAAGTTATACGCAACAATACTACTCACCTGGTCAATGTACTATGGTGGAAGCATAAGTATGAAAAAGGAAATATGGGCACTAGAGTAAGGAATTAATGAGAATTATCCTTACCGGTTATGTTTGTAAAATGAAATTTTGGGGGAGAAATTTCATAAGGGGGGGGGGTGTAATGACCCAAAATTTTATTAATTAAAATTACATTCTCATAATTATTTTATATAGTATAAACATTATAAAATCACATAGAGAACACAATACAACCTTTATAAATGATTAATAGATGAATTAAGTGGAGTTTCTATAAGATAAGGAACCTATACCAATGGAATAATAACCCGAACTTCATAATAGTAATATGGACCTTACAAATAGTGAACCGTCCAATCGAGTAGTAATATCACCAATGAAATTATAAATAAAAATAAGGCATCTTATAAATGGTAACATGGTAGAATTATTTAATAGTATACGTAAATAAAAGTTTAAGAAATTATTAATTAATTGTTGATAGTTTTAAAACATTGAATTTTTTATTTTATAATTATTATAACGATTTAAGGAAATATTTTCATAAAATGTATTCATAAATATTTATTATTATTATTATAGGATAATTTTAGGATAATTTTATTAATTTTAAAAGTGTTATAAATGCAATTATAATACTAAAATTGGTATTTTGTTTGTAAATAATGTTTTTAATTAAAAATTTAAATTATCATATTTAAAAAATAATTTTCATAAAATGCCGTATATTTTTGAATTTTTCAAGTTGAAAAATGGTTAATGTGAATTTTTTGAATTTTTCTAAAATAGTTTAATTTTTTATGAGTAAAAAAATATGGTAATTTATGATATATATTCATTATAAGTTAAATACACATTTACATGAGTCATCACTGATGTAAGAACTATAATCTAAAATTATTTTTCCCTATTTATTATTTTTAGTCATGAAATCATCAATATGTTTTCCATGAAGAAAAATTATAAACTAATGAATAAAATAATAAGAAAACACCCATATCGTCCATAGTAAATACCACTTCTTCTCCTCACAACTTCCAATCATTGATCCTTGTCCAAATTATTTCCAATTCTCTTCCCAATCCCATTTTATATAAAAAAAAGTCCAATCCCCTTTCCCTAAGTAGGTTCTAAAGGAGGAGAAGTTCAAGAGGTAACATCCTCTTTCATTTTCTTTTAATTTAATTTCAATTTCTTTTCATTTATTATTCTCTCCTCACCTCCCCTTTTCTATATGGAATGAAAAATATATCTCATATATAATTTAATTTTATCCTATTAATAGAATAATCCATCATCGTTTCTCTTCCCATCCCATTTTGTTTCTAAAAAAATGAAAACATCATTCGTCATGTGTTGATTTATCATATTTAAGGATGATGGGTTTTCAATTTCCATTTCCTCATTCAATTTTGTCTATAAAAACATTTTTATGGTTAAACCAGATTATATTATATATATTATATCATAGTTAATTTTTGGAACCATTTTATATGCATAATATTAACTAATAAAACAAAATTAGTTTTTAATGATCGAAAACCCCCAATATAATCTTATTGATTATCACTAACGTCTTATTAGAGGTGAAATTATCACTACTACCATCCTCAAATGTGATTGGGATTCATACATATGGTTTATTATTGGTGATATCATAGGTATAGTGGATATCGACTCCATTAGAGGTGATTTTCTCAATTTATGATTTAGCAGAGTAGCAGGTAATATCACAGTGATGACAGCTAGGGTCATCATCATACCAACCAGATGCTAGTTCATATGGGAAGCTAGGAACAAAGAATTATGTGATGGTATTGGAAGTTTGAATAAGTTATTTTTTTTCAAATAAATTTCTGGTGGCATACCTAGAGCCTCTCCTCAATCCTTGGTAATCTTGCATACTCTTAAGGATTATTTTACATTTACATATCCCTTCCCCCTCCAGGTGGTGACTGTCTCTATCGGGACAATGGATCAGTTGGTATCCTCCTTGTAATAGTTTCAAACAAAATGTTTAAGGGGATTTCATATCTAGTAGTATGTGGGGAGCATTCATTTATCATGACTCTCATATATCTATGATGTTAGCCTTTAGTGCTACATATATACAAGATGATTCTTTTATGGAAGAGGCATCATCCATGTGTAATGGGATAATGCTTTTCAATAGGAATAATATTTATATGTGTGAGGTTGAACTAGATTCAATGATCATTATTCATTCACTCAGTGATCATTTTTCTACTCCCTATTCTATTGTCTATATTATTTGTAGTTTCAAATACCTCCTCAAAGGATATACTACCTTACTCCACACATAGAGTGATGGGAATCAAGTGGCATATTTCATGTATTCAGAGGTCAATATTCCTAGTTCTTGTACTATTTTATCTTGTTTTATCTCCATAACTCCAATATGTTGGGATATTTTTAGATTCAACACACCTGAGTTTCATCACTTCCCGCCTCCTTGATCATGTTAATTTCTCTGTATCGTCTTCTATAACATTAATAAAATAAAAATTATTTATTTGTGACTAATTCATTATGTAATTATCCATCCTCACAAAAGTAAAAAATAATTTTTTTAACCATTTATTCTTATCTATGTTCATTAATAACATATAAATTCAATTTGGGAAAACTATTCTCATTTTAAATGATTTTCAATACATATATACAAGTAAACTGATCATGAAAACAAAAGAAAACCAATGCTTCCGAATGTTGAAATTGAATATCAGAAGTCATAAAAAAGGTCATAAATGGAAGTAATAAAAATATAATAAATCAAATATATATGTAAAATGTTATAAATTAATTAATTAATGTATTTAATTTGATTATCCATGACATTAATGTTAAGTTCTGAATAATTTCATACATAAGCTAAGGGATTCTTTTTGAACCTCCATTTTTCTTTAGGTTATGATTTACCTCAATTTAAACCAATGAAACTCTTCATTATTTTTATATAGATCCACTAAATTCTTTTTATATGTTCCAAAATCATGTATCGATATTAGTACATCCTTCTTTTATGGGTAAATACATTTTTTAGAGAGGTTCTCTTCTCAATTCTCCCCGAAAAGCAATCCAAATTTAAAAGAACTTCCTGATTTTTTAACCATTTTCATGTAAAATACATAATAAATTTTAATACAACATTAATTTTCTAAAATTACTCATATTATTATAAAAAATATAATGGTTTATTTCTGGTTTTATAAAAATAGTTATACATTTTCTATTTTAAAGAATCATTAATAGTTTCCTTAAACTGCAGTAAAATGTTTTATTTATAAAGTTTATTAAACACTATTTTTACATGTTCTCACTTTTTTTGACATCACTTATCATGATATATTAATATCTTCCCTTATGAATTACCATTTATGATTTAAATTCATTCTTTAATGGACACCATTATGATATTTTCTTTTGATATGACTTTTGATATAATACCCAATTATTTCCATGGATAACCCTTATGTTTATGTTTGATTCATTATGTATGATTCTTTATATGGAACATATATTCATGTAAATGTTATTATGGGTCCATCAATATTGCACTACAATACATTTTTAATGATTAGTATCATGATACGTCATGTGCAATAGTCTTGGTGTTTTACCTTGACTTGTTCTCTATGTGAAATGGTCTTGGTGGATATCCTTGACTCATGATCCTACCTATGAAAAGAGACTTGAGTCGTGCTTATGTACTACATTATATTGCTTCCATATTACTATGATTCTATCTTTACATGATCCCATGTTCGGTATGTTATGGTTCCATATGTTTATTCCTTTGTATATCATCATGTTATGCCTTCTAACTCAAGTGATTTGATTTATTGTTTACTTTATTCCATTACTATGATTCATAGACCATCTCATTGTTCATATATTAGCCATGTTATCCTATATAGATTTAAGGTATCAAAGGGTGCTAGGATCTCATTATGATAATTAAATTAAATATGTTTATATTTTTGTTTCGTGTTTTTAGTTTTATGAACCTAATCCTACAAATACACTAGGATTTATTAACATAGGTTCGTTTTTAATGGTTAATTCTACTAAAATCGAGTAATAATATGTATAAAAGGACCGAGTGGATATAATATCCCATGTAATTTGAATTATGATAAGCCCCTAGAGCGATACATGGAATTATCTTAGAATTTCCAGGGATGGGCTCAGGGTGACTCTCAATATTTTATAAAAAGTTTAATTGGATTAAAAAGTAGGTTAACAATTTTAAATAAGAAATTAACATTTGAAATTGGAACATAAAATATTTTTCTACCATGAATAATCACAATCTTGGGAGTATTCTAGAAATTTTATATTGTCTAAAAAATATATTCGTGAATGATTCCTTGGTTTAGAAACATCGGCTAGGGATGAAGCAGGTAAAGATAGATTTGTGTCCTTAGTGGAACCCAATCCAGTGTATTTAGTTATTTTATTACAACATTCATCAATAACTAATGGCACACTTCTTATTTTCTATTTCACGATATGGATTTTTTTAGAAATCATTGGTGGTGGCCTAGAATGATTATATCCCACAACCTACTTGGGTCACTCTTTTTACCCAAGATGACTTCATGGTTACAGGTATATGCAAGGGGAAGCATCCAACTTCTGATGCTTGATTTTTTGTCTTGGGATATAGTATGGGAGAAGAGGACTGATCCTCTACTTGGGATACTAGTGGTAGCTATTTTGACTATTTTTTATTTTGAAAACATGGGGTATAATATTGTATCCCCTATCCACACATAATCATATTTTTAAAGATACTTGATGATCATAATAAATTTATATTTTTTTATTATTCAAATTACTATTATTTTTTATTTATCTAATATGTTTTATTATTATTTTTCTACTACTATCTGTCTATTGATTCTGCTTCCTCTATGGTGGGTTACTGTTTTGGTCATATCACGCCTTCGTCAGCTCTTTCTTTATTATTTATTATATATATTTGTTCACTCCACTATAATTAATGAGGGAATATTATCCCCAAGGATAGTCCATAGGCCCTCACTTCTATTCAGTATCCTTTGGTGTTTGGGGAGGCACACTTGATGTATTGTGGACACTATCTCAGAGAACTGTTAAGTTGCATCCACGGTGGGATGCTACAATGTGGTATCAAATCTGTTTTCGTCAATTGTATTATTTGTTTAGAATGAGAACTGAGAATATGATATTGGAAATTTCTAATGACCCCATGCTTGGGTGTAGCTAACTCATGAACATGAGAAACCCAAATTTCTGAGGATAGGTCAATGTTATTATTACTTGAGTAGTTTCGGTTTCATAGATTTCACCATTGGATGATGCACTTGTTTTTTGATATTGTAAATTTTAATGAAATTATAAAGGTTTTTTTATCCTTGGCCTGATGAAATGATGGTTTTTAAATTCATGCATCAAACTAAGTGTGTTAGGATTAAAATTTACGGCATTATTCCATACCACATCTATTTTATGCATGCATTGCCTATTGTATGTGTTGTTGTGGTTCCCTGTTTTATATTAATTGTAGTTATTTGATATTTATAAATATGGAATTGTGTTTAAATTACCTAGAGGATTGTCTAAACATAATTTAAACTTGTAGTGCATGCCTTAACCTAACAGTGTTTCGTTGAATAGGTTAAAGAAGACACCTTAAGTAGTCGGTTATGGAACGTTGAACCATGGAACATTGGTTGCATGGTATGAAATGTATTATGGGTAGGATTAAGTGGATGCCAAATTTAAATTTATAAGGCTTATGTGACATTATATATTTGAAAAGGAGATCCATGTGATTCAATAATTTAAAGGGGTTTAAATAAATAAATGAAAATAATACTAAAAATGGATAATCTTTAAAAAGTAAACAATCATCTTCTATTTGTGATACGAGACCTTGACCCTAACCCAAACATACTAGTGGGAAATATTCCCTGTCTCCTTTAATCCTTATGTGACCATTTCTAATCACCTAGAACAATCATCTAGTGCAATCAAAGAGTTGTGATGTGCTAATAGACATGCCATGTTCATATCCTTCTTTATCTATTTTCATGTCTTTTATAATACCAATATGGGAAGTGCACTTGGAAATTGTAGAGATATTCCATTGATATGACCTCATGTTTTATTCCAAGAGAGTGAATATGATAATACTATTTATGTGGTGGGCCTGGATCCACCCCTAATTCCTCCAATAATCCCACTTGTGCTTCCTCCTACAAATCTTCCATTGTGTGTCGATGCTTGGTTTTTTGATAGATTCTTTAGGTTCATGAAGTATATTTAGTGTGCTCCCAAACATTCCCCTACAATGGAAGAACTGACTCATGGGTTCCAGCATCAGCATCCTCCAAAATTATTAAGTGATAGAAGACCTCAAGCTATCGAGTCATGGTTAGAGGCCATGTTATCTACCTTTGGTTATATCGAGATTACTTAGAAGAGGAGAGTCACCCTTGAAACCTATATGATATGTGACTCTCCCTAGAATTGGTGAGGCATCATAACCTGAACATGTTAATATATAGGTATGGTTTGGGATGATTTATAGACATCCATATATGAATACTTATTTCCTCAAACCTTGATAATAGACCATGTATGGGAATTCATGAACCTACATCTAGGTGAGAAGTAAATGATGGATTATTAATATTGATTCATCGAATTTCATTGTTTTTCAATGACCATGTATGGTAATGAGATAATGAATACGAGGCAACTCAAGGATGTTCTAGCATACTCTATCTGATTTCAGGTGAGCATATCTTTAGGTTGAAAACCATTTCAAAAAATAGAAATCCATGCCCTAATCACTATACAAAACCTAAGGGAATTTGGTGAATGAATCAGGGTAGTTCAACTTCCAAGTAGGGGAGTGGGTTTACATGAAACAAGAAAAATTGACTTGAGGGTATGCATGGGGGATGTACCAACTAGGTGGCATGAACCAATATTCTTGTGTTGTGTCACCTGTGTGGTTGGAGTGGACATAAAAAATCCCTAGTGTATGTGCAAACCAATTGAGTTCTGGGTTTGCACCCAGATAGAAAAAATACATCTTTAATGACCCAGTCTTGACGTACATGGAAATTACATTTATTTTGTGTAATATATAAGAAATTATACAAATATATTCCCAAAGACCACATTTGATTAGTGTATTTTGAAAATAAGAACATAATGCTCTGACTTGGTGAAATATCTTCAACATATCCCATAAATATCTTCACCTTTTTTTCCTACCTAAAACCTTTATTTATATCATAGAAATAAAAACGTAAAAACGGTGAGCTCAAATTCTCAGTAAGGGTAAACATGGAGAACATAAAACAAACCATAAACATTTGAACGTAAAAACATGAACATAAAGTTTAAACATCAAAATGTTGAGTCATAAAATAAATCTTGGCAGTACGTAAGGCATAGATCATAAAGGAACATCAACCATGATAGAATAAAATTAGAGTAAAACATTTAACTATGGAAAAATAATAATCACATAATATGATTTACATTATAGCTAAGGCATTACTGCCAAGACCATCATAGTAGAAAAATCCCATTGATGAACTGGGTTTACCTGTCATTCCAGCCATGTATTACTGAACCAGATTTACTTTACATTCCAAACATGTTTGTATCATTAGATATAAATCTTTACCCAACTCGTTAGAGCGAGATATAGGTCCCACCCATATCATAATGAAACCATTCTTATGTGTGCCACAAAAACATAAATCATTCATCGTAGAATAAACTAAGAAATATAATAGGTTTCTTAACTATCATTCTGTCATAACATAATCAATAAAAAATATGATTCCGTCATTAAAACAATAAAATCATAGTAATAATAGGGATATAAACATAACCCAATTTAAAGAGTGTTATCTCAGATGGAAAATAATTATGATAAAATACTTGGAATTAGTTCTTGAGGAAAATATGTTTTCTTCATCAAAAAAATGTCTTTTCTAAAAATGAAATGTAGTTTTAAAAGTAAATAATTTATCTGATATTAACATGAAATAGTGTAGAGGAAGCTTCATGGAAATAAGGCGTCATGGAACCATAAAAATCCATTCATGGCGTATAAGTTCAAAAAACATTCCCCATGTACTTTTTCTGAAAAAGTCATAAAGTACCTCATATTGTAAAAAAAGAATGATTTCTTCCATAACATGTAGTAAATGTAAAAAATGGGTAAACATGAATTTAAAAAAACATAGAAAAATATTAAACACTTTATATTTTTTTTTAAAAAAACATGGATGATAAATATACCCCCAATAATTACTAACTTATAAATAATCACGTATAAAAATGATATTGTCAAATTATCCATTACCTTAGGTTCGATATCCTTCACATGTGTCCAAAACTCTTGTATAGTGGGTTTAAACAAATTATTAACTTGTAACCAAACCATAAGAATATTTATGAAATAATATATTATTAACATAGAACTTTATATTATTCATTCATTTATCAATTCCAAGTTAAGTCAACATTTTGGGTAATGATAGTTTTATATATCGTAGCTTTTTGATAGGTTAGTCTTGATATTATTACATATATTATGATTTACTTACATCCATAATGTAAAAAATGATTTATATAACATATATATTTATTATATAATTATATATAATAGATAGATAAATGAAATGGATTTTACCATTCATGGAGACGGTAGGTTGTACGTATGCATAAATGCAATATTCATTTACATTCCATATTAAAGGAATGAAAATGAAATGATACATAGGTATATTATAATTATAGTATAATATTTTCGTTATATATGTTAAATATTTTCATTAATTATATCATTTATATGTTCCATGTGTTGCACGAATGAATCATATCACTTTAAGGGGGCGATAGTCATCACTTCCTCGAATGAAATTATCATATTTACACATTATGGAAAGCATAAAGGTATGATGTAAATAAAAAAATACAGAAAAATAGGTAAAATATAAATATAATATATATCATATATAAATACAGTTCCATTATAATGGCCACCATGAGAGGAGGTAGGAGAAAATTAAACACCCATCGTTTCTTGAGGCAGTAGTTCGTCGTACACAAAAACTGTATGTTCGTATCCATTAGTTGGAGATTCATGTATGTATAGTTTGAATCATTATCATAAAAACATTATATTATATTGATGATACTAGTGGTTGTATGTAACCAAAGAATAATAAGATCATATGTAGTGGAGAAGGAAAATAAAAGAAAAGAACTCGAGAGAAGACATTACCTCTAAATCGGGTAACATCTTTTGATTTGAGCCAAAAGACATTGTTTTATTGCTTTCCTTACATGTTAATTCTTCTAGGAGGAAATGAGTAATATTGGGAGATTATTGGGTCAGAATTTGTATGATACAAGGGGCTTTAGAGCTCTATTTTATGTGGGTAGAGGTGGAAGCCTTTTATAAGGGGGGAGGGGCACTTTAGGAATGCCTTAAAATATTAATTTATTATAAATTAAATTTCAATTAAAAATGATCCAAAACTCATTTAATTAAAATATAATATTGTTCTGGTTTGAATAACTATCATCAAATAATTATTAAACATGTTCTGAATATTTTTTTATCCTTATCTTTTTGTATTAACTTTTATTTTACCCTTTTTAATCTTATAGTGATATCATGTTATTTAAAAATTGTGGGTTAATGTAACTAGCATATCATTTTAAAAGATGCAAAAATGACTTTTATGAAATATTTGAAAATGTATTAAACATTTTTAATTATCATATATTTTTCTTAATTTAATATCATTTAATAAACTATTTTACGTTTTAAGTGATGAACTATGTCAATTTTGGAAAATATTCATAAATAACTTTTTAAAAAATTCATAATAATATAATTACTTTGATCTGAAGGAATTAACACAAAAATAATATGTCAATATAATTCATAAAACTCATGGATTTCAGAAAAATAATAAAACTTTTTTATTTTTAATATTTATGATATAATTTTTTTCAATCCATTATTAATGAATCAATCACGGCATCATCATTGTGTCCCAATTAAATTTATTTATTTAATGTATAAAAATTATTAATAAAATACCATGATGTATAAACTCATTTTATCTTTCTTATTACTACTTATAGTATAATATATCACTTATATAACCCCATATAAAAGTTGTTTTAGTAAAAATTTACATGTTTTTGTTATATTTCTCTTTACATTAAATAAATTATTATAAAATGTCATTCTAGCATCCAAGTAGACCCCGGGGGTCCAAAAATCGATATAAGGATACCCATGGCTGGAAATATATAATTCAATAGGATAAAGACACGTTTTGGATAGTTTTATATAATTATATTATTATTTTTTAAAACATATTTACCAAAAATACCCTTTAACTTTATTTATAAAAATAATTACTGGAGTTGCTATTCATAACGTCCAAAAATAAAGTGTGAACATTAAGAAAAAATGGACCATATGATTCCAAATATGGAATCCATTTTTCCAAATTTAAAATATTGATGTTCTGATAATTAATTTAAAATTAATTCCCATTGTCAAAACCAAAAAGTGAGTTTTTGAGAAGTAATAACTATCAAAAGATTAACGGTTGTTTATTTCCAATTCCAAGGGGAAATTACTTCCAATGACTAAAATTGGATTAAATAATAATAAAATAATCTAATTATTCATTAAAACCAATTAAAATTTTAATCTAACTATATAAATAAATTATATGAAAATGCAGTTTTAATTAAAATGCAGTATTTTTAACTGTTCATTGAAATATTAATTTTATCAAAAAAATCAAAAAAAGAAAAATTTTATTTCCGTCTTCCAAAGAATAATTTTATTTTTTAAATACAATATATAAAATTGTTAAAAAGCAGATTTAAAATGGGTGCACCATCAAAAGGCATCAAAAAAATATTTTTTGAAAAATAATTCTTTTATCTGAAAAAAATGAACTTCTACTTATTTCATGTATAGAAAATAAATAATATTATTGTTAATGATATATAAAATTTAAAATTTGGTTAATTATATTTATAAAGGCTAGTTTATATCACATTAAAAAATAAAAATTATAAATAAATCGTTGTTTAGTGAAACTTGGTATTGCGTACAATGCAAGCTATCGAGGAAGGTTGATCTTACATATAACACAAGACAAGTATAGTATTGTGTATAATAAATGATAATATAGTTTTGCGTATAGACAAGGATAGTATTTGTGTATCATACTACACAAGACATCAATGAAATTAAAAGGAATCTATCTCATAAAATCTTGGGGTGTTACATTCTAACCCCCTTAAAATGAATTTAAACCTCAAAATTCATTAGGGTTATAAACGGTTTACTACATCAAATTTTTATTCATGGAAACCCATATCATGAAAAGAAATACTAAAACTACATTTGAAAATGGAAATTTAGAAACATAATGGTCACCCAAAGTAACTCATCCCTCAGTTTCCACAATGGAAAACATAGGTGGGAAGTGAAAACATGGATATAGAAGAGAAATCTAATCATCATGTTATGATGGATAGTGATAGAGGAAAACGTTTTTAGAAATTTAACAACCCGAAGTACATAAATCTAGGATGATTTTGGAAACCATATGGTTCATTAGATAAAAAATTTCTAGGATAATATGATTGGTTTCAAGATATTTTTTCTGAATTTGAGGAATATGTTTTTTTTGTGAGGATAAATACTTACTTGATTTCAGTACAATCTCACCATTGGATGTTCCCTAAATAATTTCCACTTCATATATTATTTAATGAAATGAAGTTAAAATTTTCATTCTTGAAGTGTTATCAAATCATGCAATAGAATGACATGTCATTCCATCCATCTCAACAAATATGTTAGAACAGTTTATCAAATATGCATAAGTCCACCTATAGTGAGATAATACATTAATCTAAAAAAACATCAATCATAATATAAATTATTGTGTCCGTAAATGGATAACATTAAAATCATTCAAATTAAGGAAAACATAAAAAATTATAATGAGGTAAACTAAATTGACTTAACATTTTCCTCACATATCGCATTTGGAAGTTCTTGGTTTTCACATTCCAAAACTACTAATAACTGAATCATATATAATAACAAGATTTAGCATAAACCCATTGTGAAAAAATAAATTTATAAAAATTAACTCTTTCCAAGAACCAAAAATACCAAAAATTCGATATACTCAAACCACGATATCACTTTGCCCTTATATCACTCATTAGATCATTAATACTATCAAACATCTCATTATCTATTTATCAATTCATCATGAGCATATCATGTGCTTTCCAAAAATATTTCAATTACTTTTCATGGGTACCGGTACCATATAATTATGGAAAACAAAAATATACCAATACATAGATATTCCAATATTCTATAATATAATAAATGAGAGTCCACAACACTATTTTGGAATCCCATTACATAAACAATCAATCATTCCACCACTTCATTTTCATACTCAACATTGCCAATAGTGATCACATGTTAATTCCCTATATCTTTTAACTTAAGTGGTTGATGATGTCAACCATCCTTAACCCTTGGATTAGGGCATTGGTTAGCACAGTGACCCATTTCATTGTACCTGTTGCATTGAAGTGTTGGTGGTGTGTTATCTATAGCCTTTTATCTATTCACATTATTAGAAACCATTTCCCTCTTACTTTTACTCTCAAATGATTGATGACTTTTTTCCATAGTAGAAACACATTCTAGTCCCTTTAGGAAAATCTCCACCATGATTTTTTCCACACATTGTGCATAGAGAAAGATTAATATTCTTTTCACCATTGTTTTGAGATTTTTCCTTGAATTATATCTTTTGTTTCCTGTCAAAACTATGATATGGATATGTAACACCACCTTCTAGTTAAACCTTAATAGTACAATGTAGAATCTGTTCATAGCCATTGAAGTCTCATATAGCTAATTCCCTTCAAAGACATGGTATTACTCCACTGAACATTTCATCAAATTTACTTTTAGATTGGATGATAAAGCTACAAGCATACCTTTAAAGTCTTATAAAATTTGCCCCGTATGTACCAACATATTCATTATCCTTTTTCTTAAGCCCAAGGAACTGATTTTTCACATTTGTTCAAAGAATAAGAGGGAAATAATTTTTGAAAAATATCTTTTTGAACTCATCCCATTCCATGTATTAAATTTCATCTTGATATCTTGTATTATTAATTAGAGTCCACCACTGGTCTACTTCACCTTATAAATGATATCCAACCAAATTACTTTTTTATGTTACGAACAATGAAGGATGAAAAATATCTTTTCAATGGTACTGGTCCATTTTTCAGTAACAAGTGAATTAGAAGACCCACTAAAAGAAGGTGAATGTTACCTCACAAAGGACTCAATAGAATGTCATTCCATTATCTTCTCATTTGGATGTC
Organism: Viscum album; assembly: GCA_963277665.1. NCBI lineage: Eukaryota > Viridiplantae > Streptophyta > Magnoliopsida > Santalales > Viscaceae > Viscum > Viscum album. Next base: position 195,674,962 of record OY728126.1, read on the forward strand.
CATAATTATTCATATATTTTGTAAGTAAAAAATAAGATTTCATATTCCACATCCCATAACATTTGGTTGTTCTAGAGGGAAATCGATACGTTTCCAAGTGCATTGATAATTAAAATGGTTATTTCGGGTTCTATCCATCATCTAAAATACAAAAATAATAGTGTAAGAGGAAAAATCATATTAGTAAAACAACATAATAAAGGAGGAGTACTTTCAATATCTAACATATTAGGTTTAATCCTAGGTTATTCATGATAGTTACCATAAATCTAGGACTATAGTCTATAGTTATAACTAACCTTATGGGCATCACTATACATACCTTAGAAATATCTATACGTATCCCACTATAGTTTTCGCATCCTAGATTCCAACGGTTAACTAAACCATCACATTGATACCAACTCTAAAGACCCATGATTGACATACATGAACATTAAATTTATTTTTAGGAATAAATAATACATTACACAAATATATTCCCAAAGACCGTATTAGTTTAGTGCCTTTTGAAACTCTAAACATTATGTTCTAACATGGTGAAAGATCTTCAACATATCCCATAATGATATTCCCATTTTTGTTTCCTACCTAAAACCTTTCTTTATATAATAGGGAAAATAAAAAATAAAAAGGGTGATATAAAATTATCATTAAGGGTAAACATGGAGAACATATATCAAAACACAGAAATTTTAACTTAAAAACATGAACATAATGTTTAAACATCAAATTCTTAAGTTAGTGAATAAATCTAAGCAGTACCGCAAGAAAAGATCATAAAGAAAAATTAACCATGACAGAATAGAATTGGAATAAAAAATGTAATTGTGGAAAACTAATAAGCACATAATAATATTTTTATAGTATCCAAGGCATTTCAGTCAAGACCATCATAGTGAACTGAGTCAATTACTGAACTGGGTTTATATGTTGTACCGACCATGTATTACTGGACCAGATTTACTTGTTGTTCCAATCATGTCTATCTAATGATATATAAATATTTACCCAATTAATTGGAGGGAGATATAGGTCCCACCCATCTCATTATGAAACCATTCTTATGTGTGCCACAAAAACATAAATCATTCAACATCTATGCATAACCCAAGAAATAAAATGGCATTCTTAAACAGCATTCCACCATAAAATAATACATATAGAATATCATTACATCATTAACATAATCAAATAATAGTAATTATAGGTATATAAACATAACCTTATATAAAGAGCTTCATCTTATATGGATTTTTCTTGATAAAACACTTTAACTTAGTTATCGAGGAAAATATCATTTCTTCTTCAAAAACAATTTCATTTCTAAAAATTTCCCAAAATTTTAATAGTAAATAATTTAGTTTAAAATAGACTTGAAATATTTTATAATAAGCTTAATTGGAATAAGGTTTCACAGAATATTAAAAATCTATTCATGCCGAATAAGTTAAAAAAAATTCACGTCGTACGTTTACCGGAAATGTCAAAAAGTACCTCGTATGGTAAAAAATATGATTAATTCCATACCATGTAGTAAAAGTAAAACATTGTTCAATATGTCTTCAAAAATATATATAATAATAGTAAACATTTTATGAAAACATTTTTCGATAACATGGATAATAAATATATCCTAAGTAAATACTTACGTACAAACAATCTCGGATAAAAATGAGATTGTAAAATTATCCCTTGCCTTAGGTCTGATATCCTTTGTATGCATCCAAAACTCCTGTATTGTGGTTTTAAACATTTTTTTAACTTGTTACAAAACCATAATCATATTTACGGTATCATATATGATTCAATTATGAGTTTATATTACCTGTTCATTTATCAATTCCCTATTAATGCAACGTTTTTGGTAATAATCGTTTTATTTATCATACGTTTTTTGACTTGTTATTCTTGATATTACAAATTTTATTGTAATTTAATTACTTATATAATGTAAAAAATTATTTATATATCCTATATATTATGTGAATAATTATATACAATAGATAGATAATGGAAATGGAATACACCGTTCATGGAGACGATAGTTCGTACGTACTCATGAACACAACATTAATTTCATTTACATATAAAAAGAATAAAACATAAATGATAGATAAGTATATTATAATTCAATAATAATATATATGTTTTATATATTACATAAGTTCATTAATTCTACAATTTATATGTTCCATGTATGGCATGAATGAGTCATATCACTTTGAGGGGATGGTAGTCCGCACTTCCTCAAATGAAATTAACATATTTACACAATATGGAAAGAAAAAATTTATTCTATAAGTAAAAAATACATAATAATATATAAAATATAAATATAATATATATAACATATAAATGTATTTCCATCATAATGTCCACCATGAGAGGTGGTAGGACAAAATTGAAAAATCATCGTTTCATGAGGCAATAATTCGTCGTACAAAGATATAATATGTTTGTATCCATTATATGGAGGTGTGTGTAAGTTTAGTTGAAATAATTATCAAAAAAACATCCTAGTATATTTATTATACTATTTTTTATGTAATCAATGAATAAGAAGATCATAGGGAGTAGAGATGGAAAATACAAGAAAAGAACATGAGGGAAGGCGTTACCCCTAAATCTGGTAACTTCTTTTGATTAAAGCCAAAAGGATTTTTGAATTTATTTATGGCCAAGTTAAGGATTCTATAAGGAAGTTAGTGTTTTGGGGAGCTTATTTGGGAATAATTTTGGTGAGCCAAGGGGCATGAGAGGTGTGTGTTATGTTGGTAGAAGTGGTGGCCTTTTATATGAAAGAGGATGAGAACTTTAGGAATTTCTTAAAATATTAACTTATTATAAATTTAATTTTGATTAAAAGTGGTTCAAAACATATTTTATTTAAATATAATATGATTTTGGTTTTTATACCCATTATCCTATAATATTTAAACAAGTTATAAATATTTTGTAATCCTTATATTTTTGGTTTAACCCTTATTTTACCCTTTTTAATCTTATAGTGATATAATGTTATTTACCCCATATCAAGTCAAAAAACCCATAATAAGTCATTTATGAAATATTTGGACTTTTATTAACCATTTTTCCAAATATTATATTTTTATAAATTTAATATCATTTAATGAACTGTTTTATGTTTTAAGTTATGAATTAGATCAATTTTGGACACTATTCATACTCAACTTTTTTTATAAATTATAAAAATATTATTCCTTCAATAAAAAAGAATTAAATAAAATATAATATGTCAATTTAATCCATAAGATTTGTGTTTCACATAAAAATAATAAAATTACATTTATTTTAATATTTATAATATCATTTATTTGAATCCATTATTAATGAATCAATCACTGCATCATCATTGTGTCTTAATTAAATTTATTTATTTAATGAAAAAAATTATAAATAAAATACCATTATGTTGGAAATAATATTATATTTTTAATGAATATTTATATCCGAATAGATCACTTATATAACTCCATATAAAATTATTTTATTAAAAGATACATGTTTATGTTATATTTCTCTTTTCTTTAAATTAATTTTTATAAAATGTCATTTCCACATCCAAGTGGATCCACAGGGTCCCAAAATTGACCCAATGATGCACATGGCCGGAAATATCTCATTAAATGAGATTATGACATGTTTTAGTGTAGTTTTATATTATTAAACTATTATTATTTTACCCTTATTTACCATATTTACCATTTAACCATGTTAAATAAAAAAAATTAATCTAGTTAATATTCATAATTTCCAAAAATAAAAGGCACCTATTTACACAACTTGTAAATTCTGATTATAAATATGGAATCCATTTTTCAAAATTCAAAACAAATAAGTTGCATTAATTAATTTAAAATTAATTCCTATTGTCAAAACCAAAAATCACATTTTTGAGAAGTAATAACTATCAAATTATTGACTTGGGTTTATGTCCAAATTCAATAAAAAATTACTTAAAATGTCAAATATTATATTAAATGTAAAAAAATTAAAAAAAAAATAAACTTTAAACCCAATTAAAAAATCAATCTTACTATTTAAATAAATTAGATAAAAAATCAATTTTAAAATAAAGTGCAATATTTTTAACTATTCATTAAAATATTAATTTTATCATAAAAATACCAAAAATTCAACAAAATTAAATTTTTATGTCCTTATTCCAAATAATAAGTTCATTTTTAAAAATATAATATATAATTTTTTTAAAAACTATATTAAAAATGGGTGTTCCATTAAAAGACTGCAAAAATGCATTTTTAGAAAAATACTTCTTTTATGTGAAAAAATGAACTTGTTCTTATATCATGTCTATATAATACATATGATGAATGTTAATGTTATATAAAATTCAAAATTTGTTTAATACTATACATAAAGTCTAGTTTATATCCCATTAGATAATAATATTTTACTAATGTATCGTTGTTTAGTGAAACTCGTTATTGCGTAAAACACAAGCTACCGAGGACGGTCTATATTGGATGTAACGGAAGCCAAGAATATTTTTATGTATACTAAAATATAATATGGTTTTTCATATTGTGCAAGCTAATATTGGTGTAGCTTACAATACAAGAATTCAAAGAAATTAAAAAAATCATTCTAATAAAATATAAGGGTGTTACACCATCATTTCTTCCAATACTTCCATTTAGTTCCATGTGAATGGTGTTCAGTGCTAGAATCACTCATAGGTGTAAGACAAGTGACTTTATTTAAGTCTAAGAGTTGGTCTTCTACTGGATGATCAGGTCAATAAAGTTCTGGGGGGCAAGGTAGTCGGCCTTAGAGTTTAAATATTTGCAGGGTGGGCCTATTAAGGCTAGTAATGTAGTATCTCAGAGTGATACATCATATCATATCTATATAATACAGCCTATCCCAGAGAAGTAGAGTCTAATTCCATATATGGTTTTAGTACTATTCTAGTAGCATATGCTTAAGTATCATATCTTTTTGATATTAGTGAATCACATGATGCATCTATGGGAAGTCTTGGCCTATTGGTAGAGTATTCTAGTGTCCATATGAATCTTGGAACACAGTTAGGAATTCAAGATGAGGGTGTATTCCAATGTACAGAATTCCCCTAGTTATAGGATGGTACCGTTTTCTTTGGAGTTTCTTCATCCTCAAGATAAATAGATTCTATTTCATTCTCGGTATGGATTAGCCTAAGCCTTATCGTGAACATGTGTATTTATATAACTGGAATATGTCCTATGCATCTTCTGAGGGTAGCACATATACCAATAAAATAGCGTGAGATACTCAGGCGATATAAGATGGACATGAGCATCAAGGGCTGGGCATTGTGACAACTCCAATGGAATGTATCTTCATGAGTGAGTAGGGAATGAAACTGGTGGAATTATATCCTATTGTGGGTCATCTCAAGGATATATTACCTATATATTTATATTCCTAAACTCGTATGAGATAGGTTGAGTTCACTATCGATCTCGTTCTAGGCCTTCCACTTATGTCCATTCCTCCGTATACTATGGAACCTACTGAGATCTAGGAACTGAAGAAAGTGCTACAAGAATGTGAGGAAAATGGTTTTATCAAACTCAACTCATCACCTTGAGTCTTACCAGTACTTTTTTTCAAGAATGAGAATGATAACCTCTATTTGTGCATGGATTATATATTATTAATCTAGTATATGGTGAAGAAATGAAATCTACTTCCTCATATAGAAGACCTCTTTAACCAACTTCAAGGAGTGAGAGTTTTCTCCACGACCTCTTTGAGGATGAACTACCATCTAGTTCATTTGAGTCCATCAGACATTCCACATACAATGTACTAGCGTAGGTACAACTTGTATGATTATATTGTCATGTCGGTCTGTCTTATGAACACGGTTTAAATGTTTATGGCTCTGATGAATCGGGTTTTCCGCTCATACATGGATTTATTTATGGTGGTGTTCGTAGATAACATATTAGTGTATTAACATACCATACATATCCATTACAACCATCTTGATATCCTCATTAATACATAATTAGAGTACAATCTATATTCAATGATAATAAAATTCCACTTTTGGATTAGTAAGGGTAACATCTTAATTTAAATCATTTCTTAGGTAGGTGTATTTAATGACCTAGATATGGTGAGTGCCATGTTTTCCTAATAGTAGCCTAAAAATGTGTTTGATAGAAACAATATCTTGGGAATATATGGATATTATAGGTGATTAATTTACTACATTCCCCAAATATCAGTTCCCATTACATCTTTGATTAAAAATGGTGTGACGTTCATCTATTCCGAATATTGTGAGATAACATTCCAGGAGTTAAAGGGGATATTGACTTCAACACCAATAATGATTTTTCTAGTGCTGGTAAAAGCCTATAATTTGTACTATAATGTTTCAGGGTTTAGTCTTGGAGTGGTTCTCAAAGAGGGTGATCATTTCATAGTATATGGGTCCAACCATTTGAGGCTACATGATTGGAATTATCCTATGCATGGCCTCGTGGTAGATATTGTGGTCCATTCCATATGATGTTGGAGGAATTATCTATTGGGATTATGTTTCATTATTTAAATTGATAAAAAAGTCTCAAATTCATCTCCACTGAGAAATAAATATATCTAAAGCCACACAAGTTGGTGGAATGTCTGAAATCGTTTTACATTGATCTTGATTACAAACCTAGGAAAGAAATTTCCACAGCTAATTCCTTGAGTTGGAGGAATCAGATTCTGAGAATCAAGGTGGAAAATATTGAGTGGAAGTTGATGGATCTATTTTTTAAGATGCATGTATAGGTTCAACAAAAGCATGACTATAAATTTATATCATCTCTATTAGTTACATCCTCCCTTTTGGAGTGGGTGAAAATGAAGAAACTATCTGATTCCAAGGTCCTCATCTTGGGAAAGATCGTCATAGGTGAGAACCCACCTCCTATTAGGGTTATTTATGAGAATTATATACTTCTCTTATGTGGGTGTGTGTGGGTTCCTTTTTACATTCTAGAACAGTTGATGTGGGAATCTGATGCCTCTATTGAGGTAGTTCATCCAAGGCATACCAATATGTACCCAGACATGTTTTTCAGTACTGGTGGTCAGGTTTTATGAGGATGATTGTAGGATTTATCACTTGGATATATCATCAAGTGAAGGCCGATCACTAGTGACCTGATTGAATTCCATAGAATCTATCCATTTCTCATTGTAAATCGAATTCCATGATTATGGATTTTGTGATGGCATTTCCAAGATCCCCCCGGAGGGAGCATGCAATATGGGCGATCATCAACAGGTAGACCTAGTTTTCACACTTCCAACTAATCTAAGATTCCTACATTGCTGATAAGAAAGTAAGGCTTTATGTACAAGATATATTGGACCAACATGGCTATCCTCATTCAAATATTATTGGACTGAAACACCCGTTTTACCTCCCAATTCTGAAAATGGTTTCTGAAGGCAATGTGTTCATAGATACTCCTCAATACAACATGTTACCCTCATACCAATTGGAAGTCTGGGAGGATGATACAAGTGTTATATGATATTCTTCAGGTCTGCATCCTTGATTTTAAGGTTCATTGGAAAATAATTTCCCTCTTGTAGAGTTTTCTTATGAAAAACATTTTTAGAAAATTATCGAGATCGCTCCATATGAATTAATTTAGAGTAGACCATTGTTTCTGATGCTTTCACTAGGGAAAGGCCACCTCATGTGTCTAAACACATTCATGGAATCACATGTTGTTTCCTTACATTAAAACCTTCCATAAGAAGGTGGATCTCATCAATTTCATTAGTGATGTCTTCTCCTTGATCAAAATGGGATGCTGGGATGTTGGAACCTCCTTTATTGATTCATCTTTTGAACTCCTCACCTATTCCAGGTCTCCCTCGTAGATTTGCATCATGTTCATGGAACTAATTCCTAGTTTTATATCAATGTGGACACCACTTAATTACACTACTTCTATCTAGAAAATTCAATGGGTCTTGACATGGAAGATTACTTTGGTTGGAAGAGTAGTCATTTTGGGATTCACTGGCACTTCTGGATGCTAGGAACATTGGTCACATGTATTATTCCTTATATTATAGAATCTTATAGGTATAGAACCCACAATATCCCATGCCAATAATGAGGTATTTAATGGCAAAGGCATATCATCCAAGGATTTCATCTAAGGAATACCATATTTAAAATGAGGTAGCTGATTCCATTGGTGTATATAATCCACGTGTTTCACCTATGGAATCCCATGTTTAGAATGAGGATGTAGTATGAAACAAGTCACAAGTTTAATTTCTTGTATAGATTTAATGAGACCAATCTGAATGCTCCATGGAGGCTGATCCAGGAGGTGCATCCCTATGAGGGAACACCTGAAAGGATTACCGATGGATGGATCAGAACCCCCATTAGGGAAGACCCATAAGGTGTGTCTCATTAAGGTAATATTTCACATAATTATGTTTTATCAGGACACAGTTAGAGGGGGATCATAAAGGTTCACCCCTAGGATCATGTAACACCTTGTGATTTTATGAGATATATTCTTTTTAATTTCTTTGATGTCTTGTGTTGTACACTACAACAATATTATCTTGTTCTATAAGCAACACTATATTAGATTGCGGTATACACAACTCTATTATTGTCTTGCATTACATGTAAAAGATTTCTTCCTTGATAGCTTGCATTGTACGTAATTCTGAGTTTAACTAAACAATGATACATTATTAAAATACTATTATTTAATAGGATATAAACTAGCTGTTATGAATAATATTAACCACGTTTTGAATTTTATATAACATTAACATTCATCTTATGTATTTTCTAAACATGATATAATAACATGTTCATTTTTTTCAGATAAAAGATTTTTTTTTCAAAAAATGCATTTTTGCCACCTTTTTATGGTGCACCCATTATAAATATAGTTTTCACTTATTTATATATTAAATTTTACCAAATAAACTTCTTCTATGAAATAAGGACATCAAAATCTATTTTTTTTCTGAATTTTTGGTATTTTTCTGACAAAATTAATATTTTAATGAATAGTAAAAAGTACTGCATTTGAATTCAAATCTAACTTTTCATATAATTTATATATATATATATATATATAGATTATATATTTAATTGTGTTTAAAGTGTAATTGGATCATGTTTTTATCTATTAATCCAATTTTGGTCATTGGTAGTAATTTTCCATTTAAATTTTACATAAACACATGTCAATATTTTGATAGTTATTACTTCTTAAAAACCCACTTTTTGGTTATGACTATGAGATTTAATTTTAAATTCATTAATAATACATTATTGTTCTGAATTTATAAAAATTGATTTCACATTTATAATTAAAATGTACAAATTTTATGAATAGGTACCTTTTATTTTTGGACATTATGAATAATAACTTCAGAAATTTTTTTATTTACCAGGGTTAAAGGGTAAATCTGGTAAATAAGGGTAAAAAATAATAATTTAATAATATAAAACTACCATAAAAATTTCCTAATACTGTTTTATGAATTATTTCTGCCTATGGGCATCCTTAGGTCTATATTGGGACCCCATGGATCAACATGAATGTGAAAATTTAATTTTATAAGAATTAATTTAATGTAAAGAGAAATATAACATAAACATGTAACTTATAATAAAAAAAATTTATATGGGGTTATATAAGTGATATATTTTTCTAAAAATATTCATTGAAAATATAAAATAATTTCCTATACCATGGTAATTTATTTATAATTTTTAGACATTAAATAATTAAAATTAAATTATGACACGATGATGATGCACTGATTGATTCAATAATAATGGATTCAAATATATAATAATATAAATATTAAAATAAATGTAATTTGGTTATTTTGATGCTATACATTAATTTTATATACTATATTGAAATATTATCTTTGAGTTAATGCCTTTGGTTTGAAGGAATTAGATTCTTATGAATGTGTAAAGAGTTCAAGTACGAATATTTTCCAAAAATGACATGATTCATAACTTAAAACATAAAATCATTTATTAAATGATATTAAATTCAAAAAAATTTATGATTAGGAAAAATGTCTAAGAAAAGTCCAAATATTTTATAAATGAATTTTTGTGGGTCTTTCGACATTATATGCTATAAATAACATTGTATCCTTATAAGATTTAAAAAGGGTAATATAAGGGTTAAAAAAAGATAAGGATAAGAAATATTAAAGACTTGTTAAAAATTATTGTTTTATGGGTATTCAAACCAAAATAATCTTATAATTAATTTAAATGAGTTTTGGACCATTTTTAATCAAAATATAATTTATAATAAATTAATATCCTAAGACATTCCTGAATTCCCCTCCTCCTTCTTATAAAAGGCCGCCACCTCTACCCACATAACACACACCTCTATGGCCCATGTGATCATCTAAATTCTGCTAAAATAATCTCCAAAAGTCCCTCACTTATTTCAAGAAGCCTTACCTTGGATAAAAGGAAATTCAAGAACCTTTTGGCTCAAATAAAAAGAAGTTACCCGATTTAGAGGTAATGTCTTCTCTCAAGTTCTTTCCTTTTATTTTCATTCTTCACTCCCTATTATCTTCTTATTAATTTATTACATAATTAAACCAGTACCCTTAATATATAATGATTTTTTATGATTAGTATTCTAACTACACTTACACACTCTTTGGTCTAATGGATACGAATATACTGTTTTTATGTATGGAGAACTTTTGGCTCACAAAATGATGATTGTTCAATTTTCCCCTACCAGCTCTCATGGTGGAAATTATGATGGAAATTTATTTATATATGATATATATTATATTTATATTGTCTCAATTATTATATATTTTTTTATTTACATCATACCCTTATGCTTTCCATAGTGTGTAAATATAATAATTTCATTTGAGGATGTGCAGACAACAGTCCCCTCAATGTGATACGACTCGTGCATTCCATACATGGAATGTATAAGGAATAGAATTAATGCAAATATGTAACATATATAAAATTTACATTCTAATAGATTATAATATACCTATGTATCATTTATTTTTATTTCCTTTAATATGTAAAATTAATGAATGCAGTGTTCATGCGTACGTATAGCATACAATCTCCATAAATGGTGTTTGCCATTTCATTTATATATCAATTATATATAATTATACACTAATAATACATGATATATAAATAACGTTTTACATTATGGAAGTTAGTAAATAACAATATGTATAATAATATCAAGAATAACAAGTCAAAAAATTTATGATAAATAAAACAGTTATTACCTAAAACATTTTTTTGACAAATAATTTGTAAATGAATGAGAAATATAAAGTCATAATTGAATCTTATATGATGTTATAAATATTATTATGGTACTATTATAGGGTAATAATATGTTTAAACAAACTATACAAGAGTTTCAGACACATACAATGGATATCGGACCTAAGGTAAGGGACATTTTTAAAATATCATTTTTTTCGAGACAGTTTATACATAAGTATTTAATGGGGATATATTTATCATCCATGTTTTCTAAAAATGTTTTCATAAAGTGATTAATATAATTCTATTTATTTTTAAAGTCAATTTTTCAAATTTTTTACTTTTATTTCATTGTATGGAAGGAATTATGTTTTACCATACGTGGTACTTTCTGACTTTTTCAGAAAAAGTACAAGGGGAATGTTTTTTAACTCATACGACATGAATGTATTTTTATGGTTCCGTGATTACTCATTTAAATGAAGCTTACACTACAATATTTCAAGTTTATTTTCAAATAAATTTTTTTCTTTTAAAATTGTGTAGCATTTTGAGAAAAGAAAACGTTTTTGAAGAAGAAAGTATATTTTCCACAAGAATTAAGTTCAAGTGTTTTATCAAAATTATTTTCCATCTAAGATGACTCTATTTAAATAGGGTTATTCTTATATACTTACTATTACTATTATTTTATTGGGTTAATGGTTTAATTATATTTTAAATGGATTATACTTAGATGGAATGATTTTTAAGAAACCCATTTTATTTCTTTGGTTGTGCTGTGATAAATTATTTGTGTTTTTATAGCACATGTTAGAATGATTTCATTATAAGATTGGTGGGACCTATATCTTCCTCCATTTCATTGGGTAATTATTTATACCTCATTATATAAACATGACTGTAACCTCAAGTAAATCTAGTTTAATAATACATGTCTATAATGACAAGTAACCCGGTTCAGTAATTGACATTGTCAAATATGATGGTCTTGGAAGCAATGCCTTAGCTACTATGGAAATCATATTATGTTATTATTAGTTTTTCATAATTTCAAGTTTTATTCCAAGGATATTATATCATGGTTAATGTTTCTTTATGATCTATATCTTATATACTACCAAGATTTATTTCATGACTTAATATTTTTATGTTTAAACTTTATGCTCATGTTTTTACGTACAAATGTGTATGGTTTTTTATGTTCTCCATGTTTACCCTCACTGAGCATTTGAGCTCACCTTTTTTAGGTTTTGTCTTCCCTAATATATATATAATGGTTTTATGTAGGAAAAACAAGGAAAGATATTTTTGGGAGATTTTGAAGATGTTTTAATATGTTAGAATATAATTTTCTGAGTTTCTAATAACACAAAACTAATACGATCTTTGGGAATATATTTTTGTAATGTATTAATTATTATACAAAAGAAATATAATTCCCATGTACGTAAATCTTTTGATGTTAGAGTTGGTATCAGTGTGATGGTTTAGTTAACATTTGGAAACTAGAATGTGAAATCCTTAGTAAGATCCCTAGAGATATTTCTAAGGTATGTCTAGGGATATCCTTAAGGTTAAGTATAACTATAAGTTATAATCCTAGAATTATGGTAATGATCATGAATAACCTAGGATTAAACCTAAGATGTTATAAATTGAAAGTAAACTGCCTTGATTATGTTGTTTTTCTAGTATGATTTTTGCCTCTCACACTATTCTTTTTGGGTTCTAGATGATGGATAGAACCCTAAGGAACCGTGTTAATTATCAACGCACTAGGCAATACAATGATTTTCCTTCTGAAAAACCTAATGTTATTGTAGATGGAATGGAATTTTTTTTCTATACATAAACAAGCTATTAACCATTCTGGGACTCTAAATGAGAATATAAGAGAACAAAATTCTATTGAGTGCTTCATGAGGAAACGTCCACCTTCTTCCAGTGGGTATTCTAATCCTCTTGTTTCGGAACAATGGATTAGTATCATAGAAAATATATTTTCCATCCTTTTTTGTTTGGGACATGAAAAAGTAATTTTCGCTATCTATCGTTTAGAAGGTGAAGCATAATAGTGGTGGAATACAATTAATAATAAAATACAGTATGATGAAATTGAATCCATGAAATGGGATGAGTTTAAGAACTTATTTTTCAATAAGTACTTCCCTCATATTCTCCGAAGAAGGATTGAAAAAACATACTTTAGCTTAAGAAAATGGATGATGGATATGTCAGTACAAATGAGATGAATTTTAAAAGACTATCAAGGTATGATCCTGTCTTTATCATCCAACCTGAATGTATAGTTGATCAATTCTTCAGTGGCTTAAAACTAAGTCTTCAAAGGTAATTACCTATAAGAGACATCAGTAGCAATAAATATATTGTGCATTGTCCTATAAAGGTAGAACTGGAAGTTGGTTTTACTTAACCATCTCAGGGTTTTTATAAGAATCTTAAGATGTATTTTAAGGGAAAATATCAATACAATGGTGAAAAGAAGATGAATGTTTCGTTATGCTCAAAGTGTGGAATGAATCATTCTGGAGATTGTCTTAAAGGGGCTATTAAAATTTTCAAGAATGGAAAAGTAGGTCATTGAGAATTTGCGTGATGAATTAATGGGAAAAAGGATGCTAATGATGTGAATTTCGAAAATACTATAGAGAACATGACACCAACAATTCAATGCTACAAGTGCAAGGATATGGGGCATTACGCTAACCAATTCCCTAATAAAAGGGTTAATCATGATCCATGTCACCAACTAATTATGGTAAAATACAAAGGTAATTCACATGCAATCACTATTGGTGATGTTTAGTGTGACAACAAAGTTGTTGAATGATTAAGTATTTATGTATTGGGATTCCAAAATAGTATAGTGGAATCTCATTTATAGTACTATGGAATATTGGAATATCTATATATTAGTCTATTGTGGTTTTTCATAATTATATAGTACCAGTAACCCTGAAAAGTTATTGAAATATTTTTGAAAGCATATGATATGCGCATAATGAAGGGATAAGAAGATAATGAGATATTGGATATTATTAATGATCTCATGACTGATATAAGGACAAAGTGATATCATGGTTTGAGTATATAGATTTTTTAGTATTTTTGGTGTGTGGAAATAGTTCATTTTGATAGAATGATTTTTTTCACTAATTATCTACGATAATTATTGTTATTATACATGATTAAGGTATTCACATGTTTTAAATGTGACAACCAAGATCTTCCAAATAAAATATGTGAGACAAATGTTAAGTCGATTTGGTTCACATCCTTATATTGTTTTATATTTTAATTTCTTGGAATCTAATGTAATGTTATCCATTTAGGGATAGTATAAGTTATATTCTGATTAATTTTTGATATATTTATGTTTTATCTAACTATATGTGGACTTATGTCTATTTTATAACCTGTTATTACATTTTTTTTGAGAAAGATGGAATGACTTTTCATTCTATCGCATGATCTTATAACACGTAAAGAATAAAAAATTCAACATAAATTATTTAAATAAGAGATGAAATGGAAATTTTTTAGGGAAGGACTAAGGGTGATATTGTACTAAAATCAAGTGTGTATTTCTCCTCAGGAAAAATATTCACCAACTTTAAGAAAGAGATCTTGAAACCAGAAATGTTATCCCAGTACCTTCTTATTCGATGAATAAAATGGTCCATTAAATCATCACAAATTTATGCCTTTAGGGTTGTTAATATTCACCAAACCTTATTCTCTATCACTATCTATTAGAACTTGATGGTTGGATTTCTCTTCCATACCAACGTTTTCACTTCCCACTTATGTTTTCCTATGTGGAATCCAAGTGATGAGTTACTTTGGGTAGCCATTATGTTTCTAATTTTCCTTTTTAAAATGAAGTTTTATTATTAATTTTTAGGATGTGAGTTTCCATGAATGAAACATTCAAGTAATAAACCTTTTATAACCCTGATGAATTTATAGGGAAAAATTCGTTTTAAGGGGGGTAGAATGTAACACCCTATCAATTTATGAGGTAGATTATTTTTAATTTATTTGATGTATTGTGTTGTACAACACAATAATATTATCTTGTGTTATATTCAACACCATATTATCTTTTAGTATACGAAACACTATTCTTGTCATGTGTTACACACAAGAGCGACCTTCCATGATAGCTTGCAGTGTACGCAATACCGAGTTTCACTAAACAATGACATATTATTAAAATAATATTATTTAATAGGATATAAACTAGCTATTTTGAATAGTATTAACCACATTTTAAATTTTATATAACATTAAATTTCATATTTTTTATTTTATAGACATGATATAAGAACAAGTTAATTTTTTGGATAAAATAAGTATTTTTAAAAAAAATGAAGTTTTACCGTCTTTTAATGGAACACCCATTTAAAATCTAGTTTTTAACTCTTTTTTATAATATTATTTACAAAATAAACTTCTTTTATGGAATAGGTACATCAAAATTTACTTTTGTTTAATTTTTGGTATTTTTCTGTTAATATTTTAATGAATAGTGAAAAATACTGCATTTTAATTCAAAACTGCATTTTCATCTAATTTATTAATAAAGATAGATCATATTTTAATTGGATTTAAAGTGTAATTAGATTATTTTTTTATTATTTAATCCAATTTTTGTCATTGGAAGTAATTTTCTTTTTTAATTGGACATAAACCCATGTCAATCTTTTGATAGTTATTACTTCTTAAAAACCAGCTTTTTGGTTTTGACAACTGGAATTTATTTTAAAATAAATTTCTTAACTTATATGTTTTAAATTTGGAAAAACTGATTCAATATTTTGAATTATAAGATCCAATTTTTTTTAATAGTTACCTTTTATTTTTTGACATTATAAATAGTAACTTTAGTAATTATTTTTATTTACCATGGTTAAATGTTAAATTTAGTAAATAAGGGTAAAAAATAATAATTTAATAGTATAAAACTACCCTACATGTGTCTTAATACTATTAGATGAGATATTTCTGACTATGGGCTTCTTTGGGACCCCATGGATCCACTAGGATGTGAAAATGGAATTTTATAAGAAATAATTTAATGTAATGAGTAATATAAGATAAACACGTGTCTTTTAATAAATAAATTTTCATATGGGGTCATATAAGTGATATACTAGACTATAAATATTAATTATAAATATAAAATTATTTTCTAAATCATGGTATTTTATTTATATATTTTAGACATTAAATTAAAAAAATCAATTATGACACAACGATGATGTTGTGATTGATTCATTAATAATGGATTCAATTAAATGATATTATTAATATTAAGATAAATTTAATTTTATTATTTCGATACTATCCATGAATATTAAGGATTATATTGTCATATTATATTTGATTTAATGCCTTTGGTTTGAATGAATCAGATTGTTATGAATTTGTAAAAAAGTAGAGTATAAATAGTGTCCAAAATTGACATAATTTATAACGTAAAACTTAAAATAGTTTATTAGATGATATTAAATTAATAAAAATATATGATTAAGAAAAATGGTTATTAAAAGTCCAAATATATCATAAATGACTTTTCCTGGGTCGTTTGACATGATATGGTGTAAATAACATGATATCACTATAAGATTAAAAAGGGTAAAATAAGGGTTAAACCCCCAAGATAAGGAGAAAAAAAGTATTCCAAGAATATTTAAAAAATATTGGATGATGGTTATTAGAACCAAAATTATCTTATATCTGAATTAAATGAATTTTGTAAATTTTTTAATCTAAATTGAATTTATAATAAATTAATATTTTAATACTTTCTTAAAGTGCCCCTCTACCCTCTTATAAAATGCCACCACCTCAACCCACATAACACACATCTTTCAAGCCACTTGGATCATCCAAATTAGGACCAAATTAGATCCTCACATCCATACCTTCCTCCTAGAATCCTGACATTATGTATAATTCAATTCAAAAAATCCTTTTGGCTAAAATCAAAAGAAGTTACCTGATTTCGAAGTAACCTCTTCTCTCAAGTTCTTTTCTTTTATTTTACTTCTCCACTCTCTATACTCCTATTATTATATAATTAAATAACAACAACATAATCATAAATATAATAATATTTATTTATAATTAGGATTCAAAATACTCTTACACACACCTCCATCTAATGGATAGGAACATACTATTTTGTGTAGGGTGAACTACTACCTCACGAAATGATGATTATTCAATTTTCTTCTACCACCTCTCATAGTGATATGACTCGTTAATTCCATACATGTAATGTATAAAAGATTTAATTAATTAAATTTTTTAACCTACATTACATAGATATTATACTATAATTACAACATACCTATGTATCATTTAGTTTTCATTTCTTTAATAAGGAAAAGAAATGAAAGTAGCGTATGACCTACTATCTCTAAGAATGGTGTATTCCATTTCATTTATCTAGTTATTATATATAATTATATACTCAATATATATGATATATAAATCATTTTTTACAATTTTTAAGTAATTAAATCAATATATAAGTAATAATATCAATAATACCATGTCCAAAAATGTATGACAAATAAAATGATTATTAACCAAAATGTTGCATTAACATGGAATTGATAAATGAACGAGTAATATAATGTCATTGGTGAATCATATATGTTATAATAAATATGATTATTAATCTACTACAAGTAAATAATATTTGTAAACCCACTATATAAGATTTTTGGAAACATACGAAGGATATCAAACCTAAGGTAAGGGATAATTTTACAATTTCATTTTTATCTGAAATTATTTACATGTAAGTATTTTCTGGGGATATATTTATCATCCATATTTTCTAAAAATGTTTTCAGAAAATATATACTATTATTTTATTTCTGTTTAAATTAATTTATAAATATTTTTGACTTTTACTACATGTTATGGATGGAATCTTTCTTTTTTTTCCTATACGAGTGACTTTTTGATTTTTTTTAAAAAAGTACCAGGGGAATGTTTTTTTAAATTATATGACCTGAATGTATTTTTACCCTTATTTAATGCATTATTTCCATGATTCTTCCTCTACAATATATCGAGTATATATTCAACTGAATTCTTTTCATTTAAAATTGAGATGCATTTTGAGAAAAGAAGATGTTTTTTAAGAAGAAAGGATATTTTTCTCAAGAAATAAGTTCAATTGTTTTATCAAATTTAATTTCCATATAATATGACTCTATTTTAATATGTTTATGTTTGTATCCCTATTATTACTATGATTTGATTTTTTTTAATGATGGAATGATATTTTATATGGATTATGTTATGATGGAATGATTTTTAAGAAACCCATTTTATATCATGGGTTATTCTATGATGAATGATTTTATGTTTTTATGGAACATGTAAGAATGGTTTCATTATGAGATGGGTATGACATATATATCCCTCCTATTCATTGGGTAAATATTTATATCTCATGATGTTGACATGACTAGAATGGAAAGTAAATCTGGTTCAGTAATATATGACTGGAATGACAAGTACCCCTGGTTCAGTAACGGACTTTGTCCACTATGATGGTCTTGGAAGAAATTCCTTGGATATTATGGAAATAATTTTATGTTCTTATTATTTTTCCACAATTATATGTTTTATTCCCATTCTATTCTATCATGGATAATTTTTCATTATTATCTATGCCTTACATACTGCCAAGATTTATTTCATGTCTCAAGATTTTGATGTTTGAACTTTTTGTTAATGTTTTTATGTTCAAATGTTTATGGTTTGTTTTATGTTCTCCATTTTTACCCTTAATAAGAATTTTATCTCACCCTTTTTATGTTTTCATATCCCGAGGATATAAATAAAGGTTTTAGTAAGGAAAACAAAAGGGAAAGATCTTAACGGGAGATGTTGAAGATCTTTCAAAATGTTTGAAGAATATGTTCTGAGTTTCCAAGGGCACTAAACTAATACAATATTTGGGAATATATTTTTGTATTATATTATGTATTCAAAAAATAAATGAAATGTAAAAGTATGTTATGATTGGTTCAAATGAGATGGGGAACCATGGTTTACCATTATTTTGGATTGATCATTGGAGAGGCATACTCAATACCCTATTTTGAAGATAGTGGTAGAAACTCATGTAGTTAGATAATTTAGTTTAGAATCATTCGATTGGACCATTATATGTAGACTAATATCAAGTGGTATGGATTTCCATATTGCAGAAAGAATGTATACAAGGGATAGTGTGGGGATTACACATGGAAGCTTCCCTTCACAAGAGGATTTCTCTTTGTTCAACTTTTTAGGGCCTCCACATAGTAGATTACCATAACAAGAGGATTTATCTTGGTTAGATTTGATGTGGGGATTACAAATAAAAGATACCCAAGTGGGTGGAATGATCATATTGAGATGTGGTGGCCCATGTAAAATTATGATTGATGTGGAAGGAGTGTTCGGTGTGTGGAGAGGATGTAGTGTTGGGGTGCTAGGTTTGGACCTCAAGGAGTCTTCCTACGTATCCCAATTGATTGGGAATAAAATCCCATGCAATTTTATAAAGGTAATTTGGGATTATGTAAGAGTAGGAGGACCATTTAAATAGAGAATGTGGTTGGCACATACACACCATATTTCCTCATTCAGAGGATCATGGTTGGGGCTTATACAAGAAGATTCCCATGGATGATGTATGGATGGCTTTCAAGGATTAAACTTAGTAGGATTCCCGTGGGTGGAGGTGGATGAGTTTCAGGGTTTCTACTAACCTATAATCCCACAGGATCATTCTTGGGGTTAAAAGTAAGAGGATGTATTATACCTGATGATCACATCAAAAAATATATTCTAATGAGATATGATGCGCAACTTATTCAGGGTGGTTGCTCGGGGATGATTTTATTCCATGTGAGGAGCATATTATTCTATGTGAGGAGGATCTCATTATGCATGAGTTATACAGGGAACATCCTTGGAAGGGTGTGTAGGGATTAAAAATTTATTACACTGATATGAAAGGTTTTTTAGTGCTTACACATGAATGTTTTCTTGTATAGAAGATAAGTGTCTCATGGCGAGAGGATGTGTCATCCCATGATGGTCTTACATGGGGAATCCCACTTGAATTCAATGGGGTTAAGTCTATAGTTTCATGTCATGTACTGAGGATGTTGGTTCTAGGAAGTTTTACATCATGAAATATGAAAGTGGGGGACTCACTCCATACCCATTGTGTATACATAACCTCATATCATGCACCCTTAGGTGGGGGTGGATTTAATAATTCCACATTTTAATGGTTTGGGGTAGCGTTCAACCATGATTTCCACTTTATCATGCCTATATTGAGAATCAAGAGGAATTAGTGTACCTATGATGAGAAGAAGAAGGAAAATTGGAATTTTGGTCCACACATGAAGTGGTGTTGGACACAAGAATGGGCAGAATAGGTTATATGAAGACATGAAGTGTAGTTGAATCGATCCTGGATGGATGTTGGTGCTTAAGAACCCATATTTTTGTAGAGGTGTTAGAAGAATGGTGGTATCTTTGAGAAGACCAAGAATGTTTCTTATCAAAGAATAGGGTCTTATAGAAAAGATCCTCATGATTCTTGAACACTTCCTAAAGCCCAGGATCTTCATAATGTATAAGGACCCCTGATACATGGTGACCTTCACTCTAGATGATGTCATGGATCGAGAAAGGTGTGATTATTTAAGGCATAATGATTGTAAAACCCTCAAATGATATGGAGGGCCTTCTTCCTTTGTTAAGGGTGTCGGCCTTCACCAAAGGAATCCCCACTTAAGGTGGAGGTATATAAGACTGTATGGTAGGAGTTTTCATGATGCTCAGGTACCTTGGACTATCCATTTTTATTCTGTATCATGATTCTCTGGGTGCTTCCTAAATTGGGAGAAAATGGGAAGTCATAGGGTCGGGTAATTTTTGTCAAAATATTAGAATGAGGAAGGTATTTATAGGCACAGGGCACTGTAATGTTGTTAACTAGTTCATGATGAAAATGTGGGATTCACAAATAGTCGTGCCTTTTTCGAACTCACAGACCATAATGTCAACCCATTTCACGGTCACATAGAGCCATCAGACTCATGGAGTGTAGTGTTAGGGCCCTGCATGTTTGCAGTGGGGTAGGTTTCTTAGTGAAAGGGGCTCATGAAGTAGACCTTTAAGAGTGTTTTTTTCATTTGATCTTGGATTCACATATGAATTGATTTATCCTAATCGAGTAATCATAGGAAACGTATTTTAACCCCCAAAAAATCCCCCCAGAATGGGAGACAATGGGAAAAAATAGGATCACATTCAGAGGGATAATAAAAAAAGTTCAACAATCTTCTCCTTTAGTGAAGACCACTCATGATGCATAAATGCAAATATTTCTGGTGTGAAGGTCATCGTGAACAAAGGACCATTGGACGTATATAAATAGCATGGGTGGGGGCCATCCAAATACCCTGACTTCATGCGAATAAATTACATCATTATATATTTTTATGAAGATAACTACCTCTGTGATCCTTGCTCTATGAATTCATTCTTTGTGAATCTAGATTCTAAGATTTTTATCTACGAATGCTTCTTTGAGAATTAGAGATCGTAAACCAGATCTCTGAAAATTGGATTCCATAACATAGATCTTGTGGAATCAGTCTCCATTAATGATCATTCCCTATAAGCTCAAAGAACCCTCTATGGAAAAAAATTATTTCATGAACTCAATGGATTCATATGCAGTTTATCGTGAAGTCCTTGTGGATGCTTCCCATAGGGATGAAATGATGAACTAGTTTATACTTGTGGAGTGCATTCCCATCAACTCAGACCATGAATCATTTCTTGGTCTATTTTTAGAGTATCAAAAGTTTTATCATCTATGAAATAGGATTATTCTATATGGATTTGGCTTGATATAGGTTGTATTTATCATATAGTTGATCATATATGAACCATCCTATAGGTTCAGTGGAATACCTGGGAAATACCTATGGAACATGGATACTACTGGCCATATTTATAAGGATAATTCCCCTATCAAGACTAAATATACAACCACATAAATATTTTTTTGATGAAAATCTATAGGATGAGTTGTCTCTTCTGTAGTGCCAAATGATCATCATGGACGACAAGATGAACATATATAAAGTATGGAATGATAAGTGGGATCTATGCCATGGTATAAATTCACTAATAAATGGGCATGATCCTACTAGGAAAGCATTCCATGTGTTAATTTTTGGAAGGGATGAGGCATGTAAGACTATAAGAAGTAGCATGTGATTTTCAGTTCTAGGTTTAATGACCATTGGAGATCAAGATAGTTCTTTTGAGCAGGTGGTCATCAAGGACCCAAACATTCTATCTATATCATAGGGAGGTTATTATCAGACTTTGGGACCTTTATAAGATCTCTATAATCCCAATTATTTGGGTTCTTTATGATGAGTTTCCTCCCATATAGAATGTATGGGATGACTATGACCATTTTTTGGCTCTCGAGAAAGTGTTTCTAGACATGGTGTATGACATCGATGAAGAGAAACTAAGGACAATGGATGTTCAATTAAAGAAATGGTTTTACTATTTCTTGAAATACAAAGTATAATACGTTTCTGAGGGTGAAGAGCCAACATGGTGATTTCTAACATGGTCTGGAACATGTCCTAGGGGATACCAATGGGGCACGAAGATCTCAAATTAGTGACCACTAGAAGAAATTTGTGGAAGTTGTAGTGATATAATTCCTAGACCAAGCATCAAACCAAAGTTAGGTTGTCCAAATTCATCATGGATTCCATAAATAGTTGGATTCTCCCATTAAGGTATGTGCACACAGGGGTGTATCGAAACACCATTGAAATGAATGGGATTCTAGGAACATAGAATCACGCCATTCTCAGAATCCTAAGGTTTTCAATGTTGTATAAGGTACTTCATCACATTGGGGATGGGATGATGTCATTTCATGTGTGTGGGCCATTCTACTTCTTGTAAAACTGGGTGGATACACAAATGGGGGAGGGGATGTGAATATCCAAACATTATTTCCCCTAAAGAACTTTTGATCAGTGATTATGAACATCACCAGAGGTTTCCCTTACAAGATGGGTCTGATAGAAGTTTGAACATGGTTAGGTTAGTGAATTACTTGAAATTTCACCCATTTCTTCTACTGAAGGGGGGTGGTCACCGATGAAAACATAGGTATTGAGGATAAGCAATCATATAGCATGGCCTTATTAGGTGGTGTTTTAGTGTTAAGGTTTAACTGAGATATAGTTTGTGATCCGTATAACCCACAGTAGTCTATGAGGAAGATTAGGTGGTTGTAGAGGATGAACCCAATATTTTACTCTAAGGTCCTTCATGAGTTCCACCATTTTGTTATGAGGTAGCTCTAGCACAATTTCATGCGAGAATATGGAAACATGTGGAATGAGAAACCACCACCCTCTTCTACAAATGGGATAACCCATGACTATAAATAGTGTTAGATCTCACATATTCAGTTGGTAATTTTGAAGTAGAAAACCATCTATAACAATGAAGGGGTAAGACCTTCACCTTGAGGTTGGGGTAGAGAGGTGGATGGAGTGAAACATGGTGAAGGATTTTTCTCGATGTGTAGGGCATAATAAATCACACCAACAACTCTTGGGTCTACAAAATCAAGATGAAACAAAATAGGAGCATAGTAATGAGGACTAACATTGATGGGAAAGAGGACTCTGGAGGATGGGGAACCATTTGTGGTGGTTCTTATAAAAACCACCCAAGTCCCCAGGATGTGGTTTCATCATGAAGAAATCCATAGCGATGTTGTATATCTTGAGTCTTGGGACAATTGGGATATCACCATGTAGTTCTGTTGTGTCCATGGGATTTTGCAGCATCTCAATAGATGTGGGTAGCATCACATCAGGATCAGTCATGGAAATGATGGTTTCCTCATGTCTCACTAAGAGTAGAAGTGGTATATGCTAGAGCAAGAATACATGGTTCATTTATGAGTCACTGTACATCTGCTGATAATCCATGTGATGGTGCCTCTAGAGATGACCTCTCTTCTATAACTATCAACAACATATAAAGTTATACATTCTAACTTTCTAGTGGAATCATAAAAATCATGGAGTGATGATTCTTATCAAGGGAGAACCCCAATGATTGGAAATATCACAGTATCCATGGAAGAATTGGCTGGACTCTTCCTGGTAATCTATAATTCACCTTCCTGTTCTAGAGTATTTCTCTCTTATTATATAGATCCTCAAACTGTAACCTATAATGTGAAGGAGAATATTGAATGAGCGATCCATACTGGTGGAGATGATGTTGCACTGGAATGTGCATACGGGAATTCTTTAGGGCTTGTTCTCGGGATAGAAGAAGTTGGTGGGCCCACCAAAGTTGAGGAGTTCGGGGTGAAAAATTCAAAATCTTCATAGCTCCATATCATATATGGGGGTCCATACCATATAACCATGATGGATGTGACCTAGGGGATTGATCATTCATTTTTCAACTCCTATAATTCTATTCTCTTTAAAGATCGATACTCATAATTTTACGATCAAACTAACTAAAAAGTTCCTTTCATAAATAGTTCTAGTGGTACTGCATATATGAAAATAAAACGGGGCCTGAGCATCCAGGGTCCCTGCACTGATAGTGGGACTAGTCCATTCAGATCGGTTTGTCCCAGGTTATCAAGACATGGTACCAAGGGAACAATTGACTATGGATATGGGTGACGCCAATGGAGGGGCAGAACTCAAAGTTTGTGGAGACAACATTTCCGGGGAGGGATCATATGAAGATGACCAACCTTGCTATCTGGAGCCCATCAAATATGATAGCATTCCAAAAGAGGATCCGGCTACTGAGCTTCTTGCAGCCTTTCCTAAATTTGATCCTTCACTTCTTGAAGATATGGATGATTATTCCTCTAAGGTATCTAAAGAGAAATGCATCATCAAGAATAGGTCATGGAATTGAAAACAATGCTTCATCAATCAGACTGTGTGACCACAACTAGTGGACCAGATGAGGCCTCATCTCCACTGGTTGTGTAACCTGTCTTCTAGTGGGTGGATACTGGGGGTATTCAAGTGTTGATTCACGATGTTCTCACTGAGTGAGTTCATGATGAAATCCAACAACTAGATATTTCTTGATATCAGGATAATTCTAATAGCATCTAGAAGCTCCATTAAGTCAATCAAATGATCTATTTCTTAGAAGAATAAATTTATGAGCATTCTTCATTCATCTATACACAATTTTAACTCGTCACCCAATTGAGGAATCAAAAAGAGTTGGACTATGAGAAGATAAGGCCTATGGCATGTGTAGTTACTGATCATTAGGTTGAGTAGGATCTAGAAAAAATTAGTGTTGATGATCTTCACCTAATAGTTGATGAGGAGGATTCGGAGCTCAAGAAGCAACAATAAATCCTAGGGACAACAAGCCAAAGGCTGGAAAGAATGCAATGCTTGATCACTGGGGATGATCCAGAGGGTTAAAATTTCCAAGACTCATAAGATGCTCCAACATGTGGATGTCCCATACAACTTCTGGAAAGATACTTCCTTGATTTGAAACATTTCTACATGCATGAACAAGTTTATTTTTGCATCTTTAATTATCCCACTTCAATCATATTTACAAGAAAACCAATGAACAATAAATAGGCTCATGTGGGTCAAGATCGATGTAAAAAATATGGGAAAACAACGTTATTGATAATTTGTATGAAATATTTATATAATTGTTGAACACTCAAAGCCAGATATTTCTGACTGACCACAAATAGTGTTCTAACCGGGATGGGCTGTCACTGGAGAACAAGGTCCTTAGAATAGTCAACATTCTTTTCCAATGTGTGATAGTTCACAAATGGGATAACTCTCATGGAATTGAAATATACACTAAAAAGGGGTATGATATGTTTGAATCGCAATGCCAAAAATCAGAAATACAAGGAGGGTAGCATTGAGATATAGGAAAACTACTTAACATGTTCGAAGAATAATATATGTGTTGTTAACATTGAATGGAGATGATTAATTGTAGGTCATCCACTGGCCATGTTGGAAACATGAAACCTATCTTAGAATTTTGTCCAAATTATTTTGGTACACTGGCCCAAGATGGTCAGTGATCCCAAAATTACATGAGACCAAACTGTTATGGGGTCTTTCTAAACATGGAAGAGGATGAGGATACAAATGAGGGGAACAAGAAGTGTGGGAATATAGTGATAGATATTTCTAATGGGTTTCAACACACTAAAAATTATTCCATCATGTCCTAGAACACATCGGTGTAAGCATGTTTGGTATGAAAAAAGATCAAAAAATTCTTCTAGGGGAGGCTATCTTGAACGCTGAGTGAGTATCAAAATGTGAAAAATGCGGTAGACGACCAACACTAGGGATGAGGACCTCTCAGGTGTAGGTTGGGATTTCCTTTTCAGTTTTACATCCTGAAACTTAGGATGAGAGACAAACATTTTAACGTCAAATGGTGTGTAAGAATCACTGTACAATTTAACATCACATGATCAGAATGCATCTTTCAATTGAACATCATGCGATCAAGATATTTCACATAGTTTAAGGTCATCCCAGTTAGGCCATGGGATCCTAGTTCAAGGTCATAGAGTTTGGAGCAAATAGGTATCTATTCCAAGTGTTTTTTTGTTGCATAGAGGAAATAAACCCAACATGAATGATCCAAAAGTGGTGTACGTATCATACATGTATTTGGATATTGATGGATGTCGATACGAATGAGGACCAGAAAGGCTTGTTCCATACCACACATTCTTAAAAGGTGTCACATGTAGTTTAAAGTCATTCTTGGACATATAGTTCTAGTATAAGGTCATAAAGTTCAGATTTATAGAATAAGGATTCCAGAAATGTCCCAAAATGGGCATTTGTGGTGCTGAGCAGTACATGTCATGAATGAGGCCTATGAGGCCTAACGACAAGCCACATATTACAAAGAAGGATCACTCATAGTTTAAAGGCATGATTTTTGGAATTTATGTTCTTTGTTTAATGACATAGAGTTTGAACCATGACCCCTTATGTGGCTTAACCACACTAGTACACACCCAAATAGAACTCTTAAGACCACATGATCCATGCATGGTTCAGGAAACAAGGAAT
This sequence comes from Viscum album, assembly GCA_963277665.1. NCBI lineage: Eukaryota > Viridiplantae > Streptophyta > Magnoliopsida > Santalales > Viscaceae > Viscum > Viscum album. The sequence goes on from OY728126.1 coordinate 195,702,538, forward strand.
GATATAAGGGGTCTACCTTACATGTGGGAGCGTGAATTAAGGGTGAAACTAAGAGTATGGAACCCCAATATGATAAATGGGGTTTGATAATAATTTTTTTTGTGATTTCTAGGATCTGGATAGAGGGGTCACTGGTGTGTAAGAGTCGATCGTTGACCATGTTTGAAAAATAAGTACCACGACCATACCAGTCGATAATGGGGTAAGAAAAGACATGATCAACTATTGATCATATTTAAAAATATAGGATCCATTTTTTAATGTAAGATACCCATTAAGAAATTAGACTAGGACTGGAGGTGAGCCGAAATGGCATTTGACCATCAAGGTGAGGGGGTTCTTCTAGGTTTGGAAGATGATGGAGACCCAAATTAGGCATGATTCGAAGTGACGAAAGAGGTGAATCAAAAAGTGGGATTAAAACCATGGCATCACAAATATTTTGAAGGACTTATTTTGTGGATCATGAAAAATAGTTCATGTTCATAGTGTTTGGAATATAGGTTTGTGTATCAATAAGATACGTGTAGCATGGTGTCATGATAAATTCAAAATGAATGAGGGACCAAGGGGAACCAACACAACACACAAGATTCTAGAGACTAGGAAAAAATTTAAATTCATGAAGGTTTGACTTGTAGTGAAAAATTTAATTTCATATTTCCTAGGAAAAAGGGACGATCAGTTTAAAGTTGTGACATACGTACTAGGGAACATCAAATTATAGGTTATTTTCATGGAACACAAGAGGTATTACTCGACATGAGTGAGTCCATGAACGCTCATGTAACACATGCACACCTCCAAATGGAATTCATATAGATTAATATCATAATTATTAGTCCATAATAGAGGAAAAGGGGATGCAATGTTGATGAAACTGCAGCTGGGTTTGAAGAAAAAATGTCTGGATGTCACTAACTATCCAATAAAGCCGAGAATCAACTCATACATATTTACAGACCTCAGTGTGGTAAGAGACCCACATTAGTGGGGGGAAATCATATATTATGAGGGAAATAAGGAATACCATGAGTATAGGGAGTAAATATAAACACTTCCAGGGTGGGATCATAGTTTAATATTGTGTTTTGAGGATTTTAAATCTATTTTTAAGGTTATAGAGTTTCTACTAGAGGGATAGACTTTTGTAAAGGGCCCATCGTTAATGTAGTGGTATAATAAAACCAACACGAATGAGGGTAGAGAAATCCCTAGTTATAAACCAAACAATCATTGCCTAATAGGTTTATATACTATTTAAGGTCATGATTCCTAGACTTGGAGTGAATAGTTTAATGTCATGTTGTTTGGACTATACAATTCTTAAATTATGGTCATTGAATTCAAATCATTGAGTTATTAGGTTATGGTCATAGAGATGGGAATGTGGATTCTTAAAGTGAATATAAGTAGCATGGATGATCAAGATACTTGACATGAATGAGGGATGAGGAGGCTTACACCACATCACAAATTTATGAAAAATATTTTGGAAACAACCCTGTAGATTCTTGAATATCAGAGAGGGAAGAAACACCCAAGGTGAATGAGGGCCATGGTGCCCAAAGACCATAAATTGGGCTTGACAGTGAAGGAGGATTAATGAATTTGTAGATGGAGCTTATGTTGAGAAGTTTGGGTGTCCCTACATATCCCATATGGATGGGAATCAAGAAACATGTAAGCCTTGATGAAAATATCCCAAGATAGGTCTGACCTATACACCGAGAGGGTGAATTTTTTTGGGTATAGACCAGGATGTATAATCCAATCATAGACACATATCCGATGTGGAATGGAATCAAGGAATTAATAGTTCTAGATAAGGCATGGTAGATTATCGATTCCGAGGGAGATGACCTCTTGAGTGAGAACACGATTGTTCTATTTAGTTTATCATCTTACGACCATGTGGATAACCATAACATAGTTTAATGTCATACAGCTCGGATAATGACAGAAGGTGTTCCAAAAAGGATATTCATGGTGCAACTCCAATAACCCGATGTGAATTAGGACCGAGGAGACCCACACTATGTGATTCAATATCAATGAAGACCTTCATGTAGTTTAATTTCATGATGCATGGATAATAGGGGCTCAAAATAGTTTAAGGCCATAATTCTTGAACTTACTAAAAACTGTTTGTAGTGTATCCTAGAGCATGGTTTTTTAGTTTATGATCATAGATTTTGGATCATATGGGAGTATTCAAAAAGGGACATGTTTGGTGTGATGTGAACAACCCAATGTAAATGAGGGACCATGGAGTCTCACATCGCAAAACACATTCATAGGGAATACCCACACATAGTTTAAATTCGTGATGCTTGGAATTGGGATCTTAGATCAAGGTTATAGAGTTTCGACTGAAAAAGGGGAATAAATTAATAGGAATACATGTAGGGTGGAATAGTAACAAAACATGACATGAATGAGGGCCTAAGAGACCCACACCACACAACACATCCCAATGAAAATCCAAAAAAATATATATTCATGATTCTTGGACTAAGGATATGTGGTTTAAAATCTTACAACATTAACTATAGGGGTCATAAGTGAAGTATTTCATGAAAAATTATCATTGTTTGAAGGATTGATGCACTTTATATCCATGGTTATCAAAGAGTATGTGCTGTTGGGATATAACTTGTGAATGTTTTAAGGTCATTCCAAATTTGGATCCAAATTAGGAGAATTTCTTCCTCGTACCATTGGAATCCTAAGATCCAGCACTGTGCCACTCTAGAAGAAGGAGTAATGGTGAAATTTTTTGTTGAATTCCTTATCTATCTTATTCTGGTGCCTCTATAGATTATGCAAGTCTTGGACACTATTCTCCTTAAGGGATTCAAAATTAGATAGATGGACTTCCTCCATTATTTATACAATATATTGGTTTTGGAGAACTATTTGGAGTGATAGAAACTAAATTTGAATGGGTAGGACTGCAATTGTTTCATACACTATGTAATACTGATTCACCTGGGTGGAATTTTATGTTATAGTCAAATAAGCGCAAAGAAAATTAAGTATCTTGTTCATCCAAATTTTATTTTTATATCCCTCCATCATCTACAAAATGTTAGAGATGGTTTTTTTAATTCCTCAATCTATCCATTTTCCAACTCATGATTGTGAGAGGTAAGGTTAGACAAGATTCTATATATGGAATACAACTTCTTTAACCTGGAAACCTAGAATATGGTTCCATTATCAGTGAGAAGTTCTTGAGGAACTATGAATCAGTTAATGATATTGTAGATCATGAATTATACTACTGATCAGGCCTTTAAATACTTAATAGATATTTCTTCATTCCAATTGGATAAGAAATATGTGGTTATCAGAATGAACCTGCACTGGGGAGACGTTGCTTGTTGATATAGGCCCACAACATCAATTCTCCACACTAAAAAGATCCAATAATACTTGGTGGTATGTATAGTATTTGGTGATTGATGAATGATGTTAGAATGAATCTAACATGCATGAAAATGTCTTAGAAAAATCGACACTCTCATCGACCATGGTGGGAAAAAAGTATCCCAACTTATGAAACTAGTGGGAGAGCTTCAACCCTGCCTAATGGGTACAACATGTCCTATCATGAACATTTCACATAAACTAAGCGATCACATCTCCTTGAGTACAATAAAGGATAATTCCATCAAAACCCTGTCTGTTGAGAGTCTGATCAAGGATGGGAATACTCTGGAGAGTGAACTATGCTACACTCTGATAGATTCACTCATGCTCATCTTTGTTTAAAAGGAAAACACCATACTAGAGATACACAATAAAAGGAGTTATCAAATTAGTAATTTCTTACACTGTGGTCGATTTAGAGGTACCTCTGTAAAAGTAATGGCAGTCAACTCGTTCACTTGAGGGCTATCATCATCATCTAGGGTAATGGGGGAAATAAACCTTCAGTGAGACACATGAATGAATATTTCATCTTGGCTTGGCTCTGCCAGAGAGGTCGATAGTCCATCCAAGGTGGTGGCTTGACGATTCTGTTATTGAGGATCATGAGTCACCTCTATCTGAGAATGGAACTGGGGAATAAAATGGTGAGTGCACTCTAGCATGGGAAAGAGCTCTAGATTCATGATGACATAATCACCATTGATTTTCTTGATGACTAACTTAAAGTATCCCTCTGCATGGAAGATGGTGACATAAAGCTCATGAGATAACATGATACTAGTAATGAGATCCTGATATTATACCTTCATGTTGGTGAAGACTTCTGATAACAAAAACAAATAGGGCAGAACAACTTATTCATAGGTTATGAAGATGGTCCCCATGCCTACTCTATTAAGAATGGGATCCTTGAGACTTGTACGAGTTGTACACTGGAGACACCTTCAAAATGAATCTCCTAAAACTAAAATTGTGGGTCAACATAAATAATGGAATCATCTAGGTAATGAACATCTAAAGGCTACAATTTAAGGGTTGAATGTGCATCTAGGAAGTCTTCTAGTGAATTAATATAAATGGATTTCTGTGGAAAAAAACCAATGTTGAACTACTAAAGGATCACCGCCCACCAAACTAAACATACTTTAAAAATCATTTGAATCATGATATACTTTATTGGGTACACATGGGAAAATCATTGTGTCTCCTGATACTGCAGATAATGCTACAACGTCTTTAATTTAAAAACCAGTGCAAGATTGATTTTCTTGATAGGAGTGTATCAAGATGTTATGTTGAGTAGCATGTAGCTGATATTGTATAAAATTTCTTTTGTCCCTTTACTGTACTTCTAAGTGAGAAGAGAATCAGGAGATCGTTCCAGGGAAGTCAAATAAAGGACCAATGGATTCATGAAGTCATTTTGCATTATAACTGAGGTTATAGTAGATACATCATGATTTACTTGAATGTGGTCATACACTCTTATTCCCACTACTCAATGATACCATTTATCATGAGTCTGTAGAATGTCTTACACTTTTCATCTATATTTCGAATGAATCAGCCTATGTAGGATAAATGATCTTAAAGCCTTTGGATCTCCAAATGGATTCTCGAAGGAGGAATTTTGATGAGGGATTTTATCTTACTTGAGAAAATATTGATCCTTATATATATCTGAAAAAAAGCTGAGAAACTTCCCATAGGTAATCCCAAAGGCACACATCAAGTGGTTCATCTTCAAATAATGGTAGTGGCGGAATCCAGACAATTTCCCATTATTTCTGAGATAGTCTCAAAACTGGTGGGATTTGACAACCAAATTGTCCACATAGCATTCCACCAGCATCTCAAGGATTGGTTTGAAGATGTGGTTAATATATCATTAATAAGTGGATCATACATTTTTTAGATTGAATATAATTAACTGATAATTGTAGGTACCTTTTGAAGCTCTAAATCTATATTTCTTCACATCTTCAGAATCCATCCAGATCTAGTTGTATCTGAAGTATCCAACCATGAATTGAAGATCCTAGAATCCAGTTGTTATGTCAGTTAATATATCCATCACTGAAAGTGGAAAATTATCCTTTAAAAAATGTCAATTATGATCCCAGTAGTCGATACAGACTATGATTACCCTATTCTTGTTCATGACTTGAATGATGTTGGATGGACACTTGGGGTTATATACTTACTTAAAAAATATGGATTTTATAAGATTTTCAACATCAGACTTGATCATGGAACTATGAGAAGTGTGAATTTTTTTCAGGAGCCTTCCCGAACCTGTGATGATTCACTGGGAGAACAAGATAGAGGATGGAGACTTTCAGGTCTAGTATGAGCATATCATTATAACTAAAATAAAATAAATCATGATGTTTCTTTAGGTAATCCATGAACTATTGTTGTTTCTCTGGAAGAATAGCTCTACTGAACAACATTGAACTTGGGTCTTCTTCATAACCATGGTTAACCTAAATCAACTGATTGATAGTGTTGTAGACACCCTCTTTAAATGTGGGAGGATCATCCACTAAATCATCTACATCATGTAATGCATGGTAATAAATGGGAGTTGATGATTAATCCATGTTAACTAATTCTGAGAAAACATTGGTGCCTACTTTGGAAGATGTAGAACCCTCATATGGGGACTCCTTCCCTTTTTAAATCACAGTGATAGATGTTTTCATTTTAATTCCAGTAGGACTTTGACTGTGTGGTCCATGCTTGATACTAAAGTAATGATGGTGGGTTGTCTTGTGTCGGTTCAACTTGGATCGGTGAAAAAAGATGGTATAACATATAATTATATCCCTACGGTGAACTTCTTGTATCTCACAGGGGTAGGGGTTTTGATATCACACTATCTTGGCTTGTGTATGAGTATGAGTTAAACTTACAATGTTCCTTGCAATTGGGGATGTGGATCCCAGTCCTCCCAGAAATAACAAATAAATTTCCGAAATACGACATCATAGACTCCATACTGTGAATCAGTAAGATGAAAGCATCATCCAAATCATTCCATTACTTGGCTATAATTTTGGTTCTCTCAAAGTCATTGGTTTTAACCTTATTTTATTTTATCTCGTAATAGAAATCATAAAGATAGTGGGATTCACCAGAGTCTTAGGAAGATACGTCACCTTAGAGAATGACTACTCGGCCATTAATGGAGTACATGATGTGTTAGTGATAGGAGGATGGGACAACTACATTTATATAGATCTAGGGACTACCCATATAAACTTTTTAGGTATTATCATGTAATACAACCCTATATTTAGTGTTTTCTATCAAGCCACAAAACTGGGTAATCAGATGGATTTGGCTCCATGGTCTCTTATTGGTCATGTAATAACCCTGGATCATCATTCATAGCAACTCATATATACTAAATTCAATCAAAACTTGTCGAGTGTCTTATTAAAGATGAAAATTATCCCAAAAATATTGTCAAATAGATAGTGTTGGATCTCCACGCCATTGAACTAGATCGTTTTTTATAGTGGGTAGATGTGCCCCTACACAAGGGATACTTCATCCTCTTTAGAGAAAGAAATGATGTCTTCGAATTCTAATTGATCAAACTCTTTATAATAGAATTTAATTTTTTCCACTATATCTATTTCAAATTGGAGGGGTCTTTTCAAAAATTCTCTGATGGCCACACACATCTCTTCTGATAGGAAATAGATACTAAAGGATTGAGTGCATTGTAGGTATTCTAGAGATGTTCATAATAAGATCACATTTCCATGTCAGACACACATTTTTTCCTTTGAGGGTTTCACTTTAGTGATATGCACGACTCACACTATTGGTGAACCACTAAATTCTAGATGGTATTGAAAATATCATAATTCTTATCATATAACTCACCCAAAACCACTACTGTGCGATTGTTGACTGGATGAGGCATGGATTTAGCTAGACATGGATAATCATGGTGTGGTCGTGACTATTCTACATGGAAAATAAGCATAGTCATCTATGGTGTCATGTTCTATAGAGTGGGATGAGAGCACTTTTCCTACTAAGAATTGTATAGAACCTATTGTCTAGTATTGATAGTATTCATGGTCTGGATTGAAGCACTATCCTAAGAATTATGGTAATTCCCATGTCTTAACCTTATTATTTGATGGTTTCGGCCAGAAGAACATGAATTACATTATTAAATTTCCTTATCAATGGGAACCATACTAGTGTCCTCCATCTTAATGTTATTCATGGAGGCATACTCCTGATCATCATAGTAGTGGTATTCCAAAGTTCTGCAAACCTCGAGTTGAATTCCCATATCTAGAGGCATGAAATCATTGAGAGTGTGGGAAGGATTTGACATCAGTGGGTGAATTTTCATTTCCTTTCATTGCAACATCTTCTCTTTCAAGGCCTTCATGGATGAGATGTGGATGTGGAAGCATCAGATGAAAAATGCATAGGGACATCTAGAGTTTTGGATGAACAATACAATCCTGAACAATACTATGGTCATGAGAAAAAACCCTATAATCCAACTAATTGTCATACTTTTGAGTCTTGTGGTTGTAAACTTGTTTCCATTCACCGGTACCCTCTGTTTCTATCTGGATTAGTGGAGATGTGTGCCACCTGTACCGGGATGTGGCCCAACATTATCACACAATTTTCCAACTGGTCCTAAATCCAATGCACAAAAACATAACATTTTTAAGGATTTTTATACGGATCCAGTGATAAGGTAAATGGTTAGGGTGATTAGCGAGTTCAACTTCATCAGGCTTCTTGCACTCTGGTAGCTTTAGAACCCACTTATTCAAATTGACTAATTAAATAACCATGAACCTATGTAACCTTGAATGGATAGGTTAGGTTTCTCTAATCCAAGAATGGATATCTAGGATTTTATATTTGAAAAGGGGTTGGATCTAGATGAGGGTTTATGACTATATTCTCTCACCTATGTGGTGATTCTTGGTGAGGAAGTTCCTTTATATTTTGCACTGGGTGAGGCTGATCTTGAGGATATTGCACTTGGTGAGGATGCACATTGTGAGGCACCACTAAATAGACTCTTGTGGATCTGGGGACTCCACATGTACTATAGTCGTAGTATCTTCCTTATAAATTCTTTGTAAATGAGCTAGAAGTTTGAATGGACGTACCTAATTGTCTAGCTGTCAGGATTTCTTCTAGAACTGGGATTTTAATAGAAAATCCCAAAACCACATGGAATCTTTTGAGTGGTGAGGGTAGAGACCAATTCAAAATAGGTGTTACCCACACAAATCATTAGTAGCTACTCCTGAGTCAGTGACATATGAAGTGAATAAGTGAGTCCATTCCAGTGGATGATTAATTTTTTTGATGATCTCATCAAGAAGTTTCTTACACTTGAATAGATCAAAAATTTTTCTCTTGTTCATGGTGGAGATGAAATAGTATACAAACATTTTGAATAGGTCCTCCTAACCAATGATGGACCAAATGAGTAAATGGATATACTTGATGAGTAGAGACCCTTATAATGTATAAACATAACATTGAATATTTTCTACTACCTGCCTCTCTAGGGTCCCCAACATGGGTTATCACCTTGAGATTTAGTGGTCCAGATGCTACAGTTGGCCACCCATCTAGTTGAAGAGGTAAAGGTAGGATTCCAAAATTTTGGGGGTGCTTGAAGGTCCTTCACTGAACCCATATACAACTTACAGTCAGGGGGATTATTATGAGTCACATCGCTAGGGCTTAGAGGAAATAAGTGAGGTAAGCTATCTGATCATCCTAGTGGGTGTTCTTATTTAATGTGGATCTCTGGCCATCAGTGCATTGAAAAGATCATCAGCCTTATATGTAGGATTGACATATCATAGATCAGCCTACAGAGTGGCATGATCTTTTTACCGATGAGGGTTATTAGGATACTCAGGTAGATTCAATGACATAGCCCTCAGTTTATTTCCATAAACATTGGATGCTACTCTGTTTGGTTGTGGAAGGTCAATAAGCTCAATTTGAAGCATCCGACCAATAAGGGATTTTGGCTTCCCCTATAGCCCCTATGTATGAGGTACATGATCCTACTGAGGATAACCAAAATCTGGGAGACTCTCAATAAATATCTCATCCATAATCCTCTTTTAATATGTATCCTTCTGGTGTAAGGTAGGTATAGTGGGATAAACCTCAATCTTCTCTAGGACATCAGAAAAATTTGAGGGTTCATATATTTCAATATTCTCTTTACCTTTACTGAATCTTTGACCCATGAGTAATGGTGTGGAGGGATCCCCATGGCTGAATGTTTTCTTTTATAGTTGAACAAGGACACATACATGAGGTTCCACTTGGTACTGTCTTTCCCCATGGGGAGGGTTATCTTTTTCAGACCCTATGTTGGTGTCACAATCCTTTGATATATCAGGGAAAACCATATTTACTATAACTGTACATGGTGTCATATCCTCAATTTCACATGGTAAGTCTGGATTTCATAGTACGAGGCTAAAATGAAGAGTAGCATATGTCCCCCAACCCTAGATCTTCAGGTGAAGAAACACCACTTCAATTATTTTGCGGAGCACTCTTAATCTCTTGATGAATCTATGTTCGAGGTTATGGTGGTAGCCGGGTGATTCAAGGTGTTGATCCACAGGGAGTGATACTAAATCAACCATATGTTACTTATAATTAACGTCACCAATGTGTACCTAACTCTTTGGTTAAACCAACTTACGGTCACAGAGGCAAACACACATCACCCAGATGGTCTGTAAGAAACACATGACCTAGTCCTCAAGTGTGGGACTCTTGGATGATGAATTTAAGGGTCAAATTCCATTAGAAAACAATTAAAAATCCATCAAAGGCCAGATTATCCCATAGGATTCCTTTTATAAAAATGAGGCCCGTCTCTTTATTATACCGATCATCGGACAATGTTTGAAGTGAGACTAGTGGTGGCATCGATGTGGATTTTTGAAGTGATGGGATGTATGGTGGTGGAGCCGCTACCTGAGATGACTGATCTCAACAAGTTGGATCATCTCTCAAGGGTAGTTCCAACCACATCATTACATACATGTAGGACTAGGTTTTTACCACTACCTCATGTGATGTGGTAACGACCATCGTTGGTGGGTATTCCATATCCTCGTTGCCTATCAAAATCTTGAATAAATCTCTATTATATCAGGTAGATGTATAGAATGAAAATAGCGATAAAAGGTATGTTTTCACTATGAGACCATATATGGGAGGCCAATATACCTCCACTTATATTTACTTATAAATGGATTTAGGGATTTTTTGGATATCACCTCCCGAAATTTAGAACATCCCCTTCTAGGTCGCTTCCCAAAATTTTTATGTAGATGACTGGGGAAAAGAATACATAATTCAATGACAATATAACACATAATATGATAAGAGAACAAGATTGAAAACTACTTTTAGTTTCTTTGAATTTATCCTTTAATGCTGATAGTTTTTACTTTTTCATCAGGATAGTTCTTTAGGGCAGAGAACTGCTTTGTCCAGATGAGTACCTTCATCCTGATGGGTGATAGCGTAGAGAGGACCATTGCATTTAATTTTTTTGGGATGTGGGGAGGGCCTATTTATTGGGTGATTTTGGATTGTGGAGGACCTATAGGTTGATTAATCCAAGAATAATGAGGACCTCTACACTTGTTATCCACAGAGTATGGAGGTCCTCTACAATGGTTGGTGGTAACATAGGGAGGACATCCATGTTGATTATGATATTGTGGAGGGCCTCTGATTTGGTGGGATGAATTGTGAGGAAGGCCTTTACACTAATCAAAATGAAAATAGATATGACCATCATATTTAATGATGAAAGTGCTAAGAGGACCTTCTCTTCAACTTTTGAGAACATGGGGTGGGCCTCTAAGTTGGCTATTGGAGGAGTGTGTTGGACCTCCACTCTAGTTGGCTATTACATGGGGATGATCATCGTGTTTGTAGTTGTGATAGAAGGGGTAGGAACTTTGTATTGATCATCGATGAAGTAGTTAGGACCTTTTCATGATTTGGGAATAGTGTGAGGAGGGCCTTCAGGTTGATGGTTTATAACATGGGGATTGCCTTCGTATCAGGCAACATAAGCAAGGGGAGGAACTCCCCAGTGGATGTCAATGATGATGGGAGGAAATACACCCTGATTGATTCTTGGAACATGGGGAGTAACACCACATTGATTGTGAGTGTAGGGTGGACCTTCACTCGGATTGGAAATTTTATGGGGCATGCCTTTGTATTAGATCTCATCATTAAGTACTGCTATTTAATAGTTTTTGGTGATGCCTGTAGTTAAAAGAGTGAACCCAACCAACCTATAGCACGGTTGAGGTCTCTATCCTAACTATTCATTTATGGGTCCCTACTCACAAGTGGAACGAATAAAATAGTGTGATTCGGTGGTGTTAGGGGCCACTAGAGTTTGGGAGATTATGCCACTTGACATGCATCCTCTAGAGCATGTGCCCGACATTGGTTTTAGATCATTCAAATTGGGGAAAAAGATATATATTATAGTCCACCTAATCCATGGTGCTGGGTAGCAGGATCCAATGACATGATAATATTCTAATTTTTTAATGCTACTAGTCCTCATTTAGAGGAGAAGAGTTTCACATCGGTCACCAATCATTGATTTCATGACCAACATTGATAATACCCATGGTTAAAGGAGAAAATATTCACAGAAATTTCACCTCTTTTTTATGATGCTTTCACAGGGGCATGGATTCCTTGCATATATGAATGCATTCTTAACAGTGCATAATGATGCACTACATTCCTGATTTCCAAAGGTGGGTGGATTTCATCACTTTCATCGGTGATATCTACTCCTTGATCAAAATGAAAGTATGAGATGTTGGTGCCTCCCTACAAGACTTAATTATTTTTTTTGGAACTCATTCCAAATTTCAACACTTTGTAGACACTAGTTAATTATGCTACTATTTTTCTAGACATTCCAAGAGGTCTTGACAGGGAAGCAACCTTTAGGATGTAGATTTGTCACATCGGGAATCACTGGCATGTCTGGAATCTAAAGAACATTGGTCACCGATAATCCACCTCAAAGGATGGAATTTTATGTGAATGTATCCCAAGGATTATCACGTCAATATTGACGTATCTAATTCCAAAGGCATATCATCCAAGGATTTCAGCTCATGCCTCCTGTTTTTAACATGATGTAGATGATGCAGTGGGAACATATATTATAATACATTCACCTATGGAATACCATATTTAACCTAAATTAAAATTATGAGACATGTCGTGAGTTTAATATATTTCATAAAAGTAATGAGAATGATTATAATTCCCGGAAGAGGTGGGTTCAAGAGGTAAATCCCTAGGAAGGAACACTTCAAAGGTTTACTGATAGATAGATCAGAATGCCTGCGAGGGAGGACCTAGGAGGTGTTCCCATTAAGGGAAGATTTCAAATTGTTAAAGGTGATCATGAAACCCTTGGAGGGGGATCACATAGGTTCACCCCTAGAAGGGGGTATACAGTTTTACCATTGGTTATGATTGAACTTTGGAGATGAATCACGAATAACTACTTTTTATGATAGGGATTAAATCCCACATAAATTTATTCCAACATTAAATTTCATTTGATAGGACCAGTCCATGTGGTTTAATGTCATGTGTTAAAGACATTCATACCACAAAATGAACACATGTGAGGGATGGTGTGGGGATTTCCCCTAGAAGGATCCCTTCGCAATAGGAATTATCTTGGTTGGATGGAATGAAGATTATGCATAGAAGCTTCTCATTGTAAGATGATTGTTCCTAATTGGAGTTTATGTGGGGATTAATCTTAGATGATTCCTGAGTGGGAGGCATAATCTTACTGGGATGTTGTTTCCCGAGGAAAATCAGGATGTATATTAATGAGTGAAGGGTGTATAGGGTGGATGGAGTGTTTGTGTGTGGGGTGTTTGGTTTAGACCTCATGGAGGATTACTATGTATACCATTTGATTGGGAATCTAATACCACATAGTTTGATATAGGTAATTGGTGCACACACAGGAGGTGGTGACCCCTTGAAATAGAGCATGTGGTTTGGGCTTACACACATGAGCGTTTGGGGGGACATATTTGGAAATTATACCTAATGATGCCCAGGGGTGGAGTATGGATGTTTTTTAGGTCTTACACACATTAGGATTCCATGGGTGGGTTTGGATGCATTTAATGGTTGTTAATAACATATAATATCATGATATTCATGCTCAGTGTGAGATATAAGTGGATGTATTACAAATGATGATCGTGTCACAAAGACATGCCAATGACATATGATTTGGGTCTTACTCATAGAGGATTCCTGGGTTGGATGAAAATCAATGTGAGGAGGATGTCATTCCATGTGAATAGGATCTTATTACATGTGATTCATACACATATCATCCCTTGAATGGTTTCAGGGGATTACACATGGAAACTTTCCAATATGTATTTTCTCTATGGGGGTTATGCATGGATTGTTCCAGGTACGGATGGTCGGTGTCCCATGGTAGGAGGAGGGGGCATCCCATGATGCTCTTACATAGGTAATACCACAATCATTTCATGGGGTAAGAGTATAGTTTTACTTCATGTTCTAAGAAAATTGGTGTTAGGTATTTTTATGACATGCAACAAAGACTTGGGGGACTCACTCTTTACCCATTGGGCTTGCATAACCTCATCTCATGGACCATTGGGAGGGGAAAAAAATTTAAATTCCAAGTTTTAATGATGTAGAGAATGTTAAAACACAATTTCCACATTAGAGTGACTAAGATGAGAATATATATTAATTATCCTACCTATGCTGGGAAGATAAAGGTAAATGGGAATCTCGGGCCAGACTTGAAGTGGAGTTGGCCATAGGAATGGGTGGAAAATGTCTTATGGGTACTTGAACTGAAACATCACTGATAATGGATGTATATAAGAGCTTTGGGTACCCAAACCTCCAAGAGAGGTTCCATCAAAAGGGAGGTAGCATTGAGAATCCCTGGAAAGGGTCTCCAATATGCATAGGGCCTCATAGAGAGGTTCCTCATGAAGCTCATGCGCTTCATGAAGTCTTGGGGATACGTGAAGTAGTGGGATTCATGAAACACGATGACCCTTACTCAAGGAGAAGTCCATGCATTGAAATAAGTGGTTAATAAAATCTTACTTCTTCACAAAGCCTCAAGTACCCCATAGGGAATTCTTCCTTCACAAAGGGTATTAGCCTTCATGAAAGGAATCCCCACTTTAGGTGGAGATATATAAGAAAATATTGAAAGGGTATTTATAAAGCTCATATAACATGGGTGATCCATTTTTTATAGTTTTCAATTATAAGGGTTCTTCATGAATTGGGAGAAATTGGGAAGTCTAAGGGTCAGGTAACAATTGTGAAGAGGTTGGAATGAGGTGGATATTTATATTCACATGGATTCATGACGCTGAGAAGTGTTTAATGATGAAAATCTAGGCTCACAAATGGTTGTGTATTTCTTAGACTCATGTTGTGAAATTTCAACCATTATCATGGTCGTGGAGTTCCATCAGACTCACAAAGAATACCATTAGGGCGTCACATGTTCATGGAGGGGAAAGCGTCTTCATGAAAGTGGTTCACTAAGTATACTCTTAAGATAATATTTGTGTTGTTTACGATTGTATTGTCTTATGAATGGTTTTTTACAACTAAAATTACTTCCCTAATATTCTCCAAACAAGTATTGAAAAAAATATACATTTGCTTAAGAAAATGTATGATGAATATGTTAGTACAAATGAGGGGAATTTTACAAGACTTTCAAGGTATGATCCTGTCTTTATCATCCAACCTGAATGTAAAGTTGAGCGATTATTCAGTGGCTTAGAACTAAGTCTTCAAAGTTAATTACCTATAAGATACATAAGTAGAAATAAATAGATTGTGCATTGTGCTATAAAGGTAGAACTGGAAGTTGGTTTTACATAACAATATCAGGTTTTGACAAGAAAATTAAGATGGAGTTTAAGGGAAAATATCAATACATCAGTGAAAAGAATATGAATGTTTCATTATGCTCAAAGTGTGGAATGAATCATGATAGATATTGTATTAAAGGGGCTATTAAAATTTTCAAGAATGGAAAAGTAGTTCATTGATCATTTGCATGATGAAGTAATGGGAAAAAGGATGCTAATGATGTGAATTGTTAAAAGACTATAGAGAACATGCCACCAAGAATTCAATGAAACAAGTGCAAGGATATGGGGCATTAAACTAACCAATTCCCTAATAAAATTGTTAATCATGATCCATGTCACCAACCAATTAAGGTAAAATACAAAGGTAATTCACATGCAATCACTATTGGTGATGTTTAGTATGATAAGAAAGTGGTTGAATAATTAAGTGTTTATGTACTGTGATTCAAAAATAGTATTTTGGAATCTCATTTATAGTACTATAGAATATTGGAATATCTATATATTAGTCTATTGTGGTTTTTCATAATTATACTATACCAGTAACCATGAAAAGTGATTGAAATATTTTTGAAAGCATATGATATGCGCATAATGAAGGGATAATGAGATAATGAGATATTGGATATTACTAATGATCTCATGACTGATATAAGGACAAAGTGATATCATGGTTTGAGTATAAAGATTTTTTAGTATTTTTGGTGTGTGGAAATAGTTAATTTTGATAGAATGATTATTTTAACTAATTATCTATGATAATTCTTGTTATTATACTTGATTAAGGTATTCACATGTTTGAAATGTGACAACCAAGAACTTCCAAATAAAATATGTGAGACAAATTTTAAGTCGATTTAGTTCACATTTTTATATTGTTTTATATTTTAATATAATGGAAATAAATGTAATGTTATCCATTTAGGGATAGTATAAGTTATATTCCGATTAATGTTTGATATATTTGGGTTTTATCTAACTATATGTGGACTTATTCATATTTTATACCTGTTTTTACATTTCTGTTGAGAAAGATATAATGACTTTTCATTCTATCTCATGGTGTTCTAACACATAAAGAAATAAAAATTCAACACCAATTATTTAAATATGATATGAAGTGGAAATTGTTTAGGGAAGGACTACGGGTGATATTGTACTAAAATCAAGTTTGTATTTATCCTCAGGAAAAATATTCATCAACTTTAGGAAAAAGATATTGAAACCAAAAATGTTATCCTAGTACCTTCTTATCCGATGAATAAAATGGTCCCTTAAATCATCACAAATATATGTATTTAGGGTTGTTGACATTCTCCAAACCTTATTCTCTATCATTATCTGTTAGAACTTGATGGTTATATTTCTCTTCTATACCCATGTTTTCACTTCCCACTTATGTTCTCCTATGTGGAATCCAAGTGATGAGTTACTTTGGGTAACCATTATGTTTCTAATTTTCCTTTTTAAAAAGAAGTTTTATTATTAATTTTTATGATGTGAGTTTCCATGAATGAAACATTCAAGTAATAAATCTTTTATAACCCCTATGAATTTATAGGGCGAAATTCATTTTAAGGGGGGTAGAATGTAACGCCATATGATTTTATGAGGTAGATTATTTTTAATTTATTTGATGTATTGTGTTGTACAACACAATAATATTATCTTGTTTTATATTCAAAACCATATTATCTTTTAGTATACGAAACACTATTCTTGTCATGTGTTACACGCAAGAGCGACCTTCCACGATAGCTTGCATTGAACGCAATACCGAGTTTCACTAAACAACGACATATTATGAAAATAATATTATTTAATGGGATATAAACTAGCTACTTTTAATGGTATTAACCACATTTTAAACTTTATATAACATTAAATTTCATCTTTTGTATTTTCTAGACATGATATAAGAACAAGTTCAATTTTTGGATAAAAGAAGTATTTTTAAAAAAATACAGTTTTTCAGTCTTTTAATGGAACACCCATTTAAAATCTAGTTTTGACTCCTTTTTATAATATTATTTACAAAATAAAATTCTTTTATGGAATAGGTACATAAAAATTTACTTTTGTTTAATTTTTGGTATTTTTCTGTTAATATTTTAATGAATAGTGAAAAATACTGCATTTTAATTCAAAACTGCATTTTCATATAATTTATTAATAAAGATAGATTATATTTTAATTATTTTTAAAGTGTAATTAGATTATGTTTTTATCATTTAATCCAATTTTAGTAATTGGAAGTAATTTTCTATTTTAATTAGACATAAACACATGTCAATCTTTTGATAGTTATTACTTCTTAAAAACCCGCTTTTTGGTTTTGACAACTAGAATTTATTTTAAAATAATCTCTGCAACTTCTATGTTTTGAATTTGGAAAAACTGATTCAATATTTCGAATTAGAAGATCCAAATTGTTTTAATAGTTACCTTTTATTTTTTGACATTATAAATAGTAACTTTAGTAATTATTTTTATTTACCATGGTTAAATGGTATATCTAGTAAATAAGGGTAAACAATAATAATTTAATATTATAAAACTACCCACATGTGTCTTGATACTATTAGATGATATATTTCTGACTATGGGCATGATTGGGACCCCATGGATCCACTAGGATGTGAAAATGTAATTTTATAAGAAATAATTTAATGTAACGAGTAATATAACATAAACATGTGTCTTTTAATAAATAAATTTTTATATGGGGTCATAATAGTGATATATTTGACTATAAATATTAATTATAAATATAAAATTATTTTCTACATCATGGTATTTTATTTATATTTTGTAGACATTAAATTAAAAAAATCAATTATGACACAATGATGATCTTGTGATTGGTTCATTAATAATGGATTCAATTAAATGATATAATTAATATTAAGATGAATTTAATTTTATTATTTCGATAATATCCATGAATATTACGGATTATATTTTCATATTATATTTTATTTAATGCCTTTGGTTTGAATAAATTAGATTTTTATGAATTTGTAAAAAAGTAGAGTATAAATAGTGTCCAAAATTGACATAATTTATAACGTAAAACATAAAACAGTTTATTAAATGATATTAAATTACTAAAAATATATTATTAAGAAAAATGGTTTTTAAAAGTCTAAATATTTCATAAATTAATTTTTGTGGGTCGTTTGACATGATATGGTGTAAATAACATGATATCACTATAAGATTAAAAAGGGTAAAATAATGGTTAAACAACCAAGATAAGGATAAAAAAAGTATTCCAAGCATATTGAAAAAATATTTGATGATGGTTATAAGAACCAAAATTATCTTATATATGAATTAAATGAATTTTGGAAAATTTTTAATCTAAATTGAATTTATAATAAATTAATATTTTAATACTTTCCTAAAGTGCCCCTCCACCCTCTTATAAAAGGACACCACCTCAACCCACATAACACACATCTATCAAGCCCCTTGGATCAGCCAAATTCGGACAAAATTAGATCCTCACATCCATACCTTCCTTTTAGAATCCCGAAATTATGTAAAAGGCAATTCAAAAAATCCTTTTGGCTAAAATCAAAAGAAGTTACCCGATTTATAAGTAACGTCTTCTCTCAAGTTCTTTTATTTTATTTTACTTCTCCAATCTCTATGCTCCTATTATTATATAATTAAATAAAAACAACCGAATCATAAATATAATAATATTTAGTTATGATAAGGATTCAAAATACACTTACACACACCTCCATCTAATGGATACGAACATACTATTTTTGTGTAGGGTGAACTACTACCTCACGAAACGATGAATATTCAATTTTCTTCTACCACCTCTCATAGTGGCCATTATGATGGAAATGTATTGATATATGATATATATTATATTTATATTGTCTCTGTTATATGTATTTTTTTACAACATACCTTTAAGCTTTCCCTAATGTGTAAATACTATAATTTTATCCGAGGAAGTGCAGACTACCGCCCTCTCAAAGTGATATGACTCGTTCATTCCATACATATAATGTATTAAAAGATTTAATTAATGAATTTATACAACCTATATTACCTAGATATTATAATATAATTACAATATACCTATGTATCATTTAGTTTTTATTTCTTTAATACGGAAAAGAAATGAAAGTAGCGTACGACCTACTGTCTCTTAGAATGGTGTATTCCATTTCATATATCTAGTTATTATATATAATTATATACTGAATATATATGATATATAAATCATTTTTACAATATTTAAGTAATTAAATCACTATATAAGTAATAATATCAATAATACCAAGTCTAAAAACGTATGAAAAATAAAATGATTATTAACCAAAATTTTGCTTTAACATTGAATTAATAAATGAACGAGTAATATAAAGTCACAGGTGAATCATATATGTTATCATAAATATTATTATGATTCTATTAAAAGTATATAAAATTTTTAAACCCACTATATAAGATTTTTGGAATGAAATGAAGGATATCAAACCAAAGATAAGGGATAATTTGACAATCTCATTTTCATCTAAAATTATTTACATGTAAGTATTTTATTGGGATATATTTATCATCCATATTTTCTAAAAATGTTTTCATAAAATATATAATATTATTTTATTTCTGTTTAAAGTAATTTATACATATTTTTGACTTTTACTACATGTTATGGATGGAATCTTTCTTTTTTTACCATATGAGTGACTTTTTGATTTTTTTAAAAAAAGTACCCGGGGAATGTTTTTTTAACTTATACGACATGAATGTATTCTTACCGTTATTTAATTAATTATTTCCATGATTTTTCCTCTACAATATTTCAAGTATATATTCAACTGAATTCTATTCATTTAAAATTGACATGCATTTTGAGAAAAAAAGATGTATTTTAAGAAGAAAGGATATTTTCTTCAAGAAATAAGTTCAAGTGTTTTATCATAATTATTTTCCATCTAAGATGACTCTATTTTAATATGTTTCTGTTTGTATCCCTATTATTACTATGATTTGATTTTTTAATGATGGAATGATATTTTTTATGGATTATTTTATGATGGAATGATTTTTAAGAAACCCATTTTATTTCTTGGGTTATTCTATGATGAATGATTTATGTTTTTATGGAACATGTAAGAATGGTTTAATTATGAAATGTATAGGACATATATATCCCTCTTATTCATTGGGTAATTATTTATATCTCATGATGTTTACATGACTATAATGGAAAGTAAATCTGGTTCCGTAATATATGACTAGAATGACAAGTAAACCTGGTTCAGTAACGGACTTTGTCCACTATGTTGGTCTTGGCAGAAATGCCTTGGCTATTTTGGAAATAATATTATGTTCTTATTAGTTTTCCACAATTACATGTTTTATTCCCATTCTATTCTATCATGGTTAATTTTTCATTATTATATATGCCTTACATACTGCCAAGATTTATTTCATGTCTCAAGATTTTTATGTGTGAACTTTTTGTTCATGTTTTTATTTTCAGATTTTTATGGTTTGTTTTATGTTCTACATGTTTACCATTAATAATAATTTTATCTAACCCTTTTTTTGTTTTCATTTTTCGAGGATATAAAGAATGGTTTTAGTTAGGATAACAAAATAGAAAGATCGTAATGGGAGATGTTGAATATCTTTCAAAATGTTAGAAGATTATGTTATGAGATTCCAAGGACACTAAACTAATATGGTATTTGGGAATATATTTTTGTATTATATTAAGTATTAAAGAAAAATAAATGTAATTTACAAGTAAGTTAAGATTGGTTCATATGAGATGGGGAACCATGGTTTACCATTCTTTAGGATTGATCATTGGAGAGGCATACTCTATACCCTATTTTGAAGATAGGGGTAGAAACCCATTTAGTTAGATAATGTAGTTTAGATTCATGTGATTAGACTATTCTATTCAGATTAACATCAAGTGGTAAGGATTTACATATTTCAAAAAGAAAGTATACAACGGATAGTGTGGGGATTACACATGGAAACTTCCCTTCATAAGAGGACTTCTCTTTGTTCGACTGTTTGGGGCCTCCACATAGTAGATTTCCATAACAAGAGGATTTATATTGGTTAGATTTGATGTGGGGATTACACCTAAAACATACCCAAGTGGGTGGAATGATCTTATTGAGATGTGGTGGCCCATGTAAAATTAGGATTGATGTGGAAGGAGTGTTCGGTGTATGGAGAGGATGGAGTGTTGGGGTGCTAGGTTTGGACCTCAGGGAGGCATCTTTTGTATCCCAATTGATTGTGAATAAAATCCCATGTAGTTTTCTAAAGGTAATTTGGGATTATACAAGAGTAGTATGACCATTTAAATGGAGAATGTGGTTAGGGATTACACACAAGATTTCCTCGTTTTGAGGATCATGGTTGGGGATTATACATGAAGATTCCCATGGGTGATGTATGGATGGATTTCAAGGATTAAAATCATTAGGATTTCTGTGGGTGGAGGTGGATGAGTTTCATGGTTTCTACTAACCTCTAATCTCATAGGATCATTCTTGGTGTGAGAAGTAAGAGGATGTACTATACCTGATGATCATGTCAAAAAATATATTTTAATGAGATATGATGCACAACTTATTCAGGGTGGTTGCTCGGGGAATATTTTATTCCATGTGAGGAACATCTTATTCAATGTGAGGAGGATCTCATTATGTGTGAGTTATAAAAGGATCATCCTTGGAAGGGTGTCTAGGGATTAAAAATTTAATACAGTGATATGAAAGGTTTTTAGTGCTTACACATGAATGTTTTCTTGTATAGAAGGTCAGTGTCTCATTGTGAGAGGATGTGGCATCCCATGATGGTCTTACATGGGGAATCCCACAAGCATTCAATGGGGTAAGACTATAGTTTCATGTCATGTACTAAGGATATTGGTTCTGGGAAGTTTTACGTCATGAAATATGAAAGTGGGGGACTCACTCCTCACCCATTGGTTATACATAACCTCATATAATGCACCCTTAGGTGGTGGTGGATTTAATAATTCTATGTTTTAATTTTGTGGTGTAGTGTTCAACCATGATTTCCACTTTATCATGCCTATATTGATAATGAAGATGCATTAGTGTACCTATGATGAGAAAAAGAAGGAAAATTGGAATCTTGGTCCACGCATGAAGTGGAGTTGGACACAAGAATGGGAAGAATAGGTTATATGAAGACTTAAAGTGTAGTTGAATCGATCCTCGATGGATGTTGGTGCTTAAGAACCCATATTTGTGTAGAGGTGTTAGAATAATGGTGGTATCTTTGAGAAGACCAAGAATTTTTCTTATCAAAGAATAGGGTCTTATAGAAAAGATCCTCATGATGCTTGAACATTTCCTCAAGGCCAGGATCTTTATAATGTATAAGGACCCCTGATACATGGTGACCTTGACTCAAGATGAAGTCATGGATCGAAAAAGGAGTGATTATTTAAGGCTTAATGATTTTAAAACCCTCATATAATCTGGAGGGCCTTCTTTCTTCGTGAAGGGTGTAAGCCTTCACCAAAGGAATCCCCACTTAAGGTGGAGGTATCTAAGAATGTATGGTAGGGGTTTTCATGATGCTCAGCTACCTTGGATTATCCATTTTTATTCTGGATCATGATGCCCTGGGTGCTTCCTAAATTGGGAGAAAATGAGAAGTTATAGGTTCGGGTAACTGTTGTGAAAATATTAGAATGAGGAAGTTATTTATAGGCACAGGGCACCATGATGTCGGTAACCAATTCATGATGAAAATGTGGGATTCAAAAATGGCCGTGCCTTTGTCGAACTCACAGACCACAATGTCAACCCATTGCATGGTCACATAGAGCCATCAGACTCATGGAGTGTACTATTAGGGCCTCTCATGTTTGCAGTGGGGTAGGGTTCTTAGTGAAAGGGGCTCATGAAGTAGACCCTTACGAGTGTTTTTTTCATTTGAGCTGGGATTCACATATGAATGGATTTAGCCTAATCGAGTAATCATAGGGAATGCATTTCAACCCCCAAAAAATTCCCCTAGAATGGGAGATGATGGGAAAAAACAGAATCATATTCAGAGGGATAATCAAAAGAATTTCAACAATCTTCTCCTTTAGTGAAGACCATTCATGATGCATAAACACAAATATTTTTTGTGTGAAGGTCATCTTGAACAAAGGAATGTTGAACATATATAAATAGCATGGGTGGGGGCCATCCAAATACCCTGACTTCATGTGAATAAATTCCATCATTCTATATTGTTATGAAGATCGCTACCTCTGTGATCCTTGCTCTATGAATTCATTCTTTGTGAATCTAGATTCTACGATTTTTATCTGCGAATGCTTCTTTGAGAATTAGACATCATAAAATAGATCTTTGAAAAGTGGATTCCATGACATAGATCTTTTGGAATCATGCTCCATGAATGATCATTGCCTGTAAGCTCAAAGACCCCTCTATGGAAAAAAATTATTTCATGAACTCAATGGATTCATATATAGTTTATCATGAAGTCCATGTGGATGATTCCCAGAGGGATGAAATGGTGAACTATTTAATAGTTGTGGAGTGCATTCACATCAACTCAAACAATGAATCCTTTCTTGGCCTATTTTTAGAGTATCAAAAGTTCTATCATCTATGAAATAGGATTCTTCTATATGGATTTGGCTTGATAGAGGATGTATTTATCATATAGTTGAGTATAGATGAACCATCCTATAAGTTTAGGGGAATACGAGGGAAATACCTATGGAACATGGATACTACTAGCTATATTTATAAAGATAATTCCCCCATCAATACTAAATCTAAAACCACAAAAAAATAATTTTTGATGAAAATATATAGGATGAGGTGTCTCTACTGTAGTGCCAAATGATCATCTTGGATGAGATGATGAACATAGATAAAGTATGGAATGGTAAGTGGGATCTACGCCATGGTAGAAATTCACTAATAAATGGCCATGGTCCTACTGGTAAATAATTCCATGTGTTAATTTTTGGAATGGATGAGGAATTTAAGACTATAAGAAGTAGCAAGTGATTTCTAGTTCTAGGTTTAATGACCATTGGAGATCAAGCTAGTTCTTTTGAGCAGGTGGTCATCAAGGACCCAAACATTCTATCTATATCACATGGAGGTTATTATCAGACATTGGGACCTTCATTAGATCTCTATAATCCCAATTATTGGGCTTCTTTATGATGATTTTCCTCCCATAGAGAATGTATGGGATAACTATGACCGGTTTTTGGCTCCCGAGAAAGTGTTTCTGGACCTGGTGCATGACATTGATGAAGAGAAACTAAGGACAACAAATGTTCAATTAAAAAAATGGTTTTACTATTTATTGAACTACCAAGTATAAGAGGTTTCTAAGGGTGAAGAGCTAGTATGGTGATTGCTAACATGGTCGGAAACATGTCCCAAGGGATACCAATGGGTCACGAAGATCCCATATTAGTGACCACTAGAAGAAATATGTGGAATCTGTAGTGATATAATTCCTAGACCAAGCATGAAACCAAAGTTAGGTTGGCCGAATTCATCATGGATTCTAGAAATAGTTGGATGCTCCAAGCAAGGGATGTGCACACAGGGGTGTATCAAAACACCATTGAAATGAATGTGATTCTAGCAACATAGAATCACATCATTTTCAGAATCCTAGGGTTGTGAATGTTGTATAAGGTACTTCATCAGATTGGAAATGGGATGATGTCATTTCATGTGTGTGGTCCATTCTACTTCTTGTAAAACTGGGTGGACACGCAAATGGGGGAGGGGATGTGAATATCCAAACACTATTTCACCTAAAAAACTTTTGATCAGTGATTATGAAAATCACCGGAGGTTTCCCTTACAAGATGGGTCTGATAGAAGTTTGAATATGGTCAGGTTAGTGAATTACTATAAATTTCACCCATTTCCTCTACTGATGGGGGGTGGTGGCCGATGAAAACAAAGGGATTGAGGATAAGTGATCATATAGCATGGCAGTATTAGGTGGTGTTTTAGTGTTAAGTTTTAAATGAGATATAGTTTGTGATCCGTATAACCCACACTAGTCTATGAGGAAGATTAGGTGGTTGTAGAGGATGAACCAAATATTTTACTCTAAGGTCCTTCATGAGTTCCACCATTTGGTTACGAGGTAGCTGTAGCTCAATTTCATGCGAGAATATGGAAACATGTGGATTGAGAAACCACCACCCTCTTCTACAAATGGGATAACCCATGACTATAAATACTGTTAGATCTCACATATTCGATTGCTAATGTTGAGTTAGTGAACCATCAATAACAATGAAGGGGTAACTCCTTCACCTTGAGGTTGGGGTAGAGAGGTGGTTGGAGTGAAACATGGTGAAGGATCTTTCCTGATGTGTAGGGAATAAGCAATCGCACCGATAACTCTTAGGTCTAAAAAGGCAAGATGAAACGAAATAGGATCATAGTAATGAGGACAACACTCATGGGAAGGAGGACTCTGGAGGATGGGGACCTATCTGGGGTGGTTCATAGAACAAGCACCCAAGTCCCCAGGAAGTGGTTTCATCATGAAGAAATCCATAGCGATGTAGTATATCTTGAGTCTTGGGACAATTGGGATATCACCATGTAGTTCTGTTGTGTCCATGGGATTTTGCAGCATCTCAACAGATGTGGGATGAATCACATCAGGATTAGTCATGACAATGATGGTTTCCTCATTTCTCAGTATGAGTAAAAGTGGTATATGCTAAAGAAAGAAGACATGGTTCATTTCTGAGTCATTGTGCATCTGCTGATAGACCATTTGATGGTGCCTCTAGACATGACCTCTCTTTTGTAACTATCAACAACATAAAAAGTTATACATTCTAACTTTCTATTAGAATCATAAAAATCAGTGAGTGATGATTCTTATCAAGGGAGCACCCCAAAGAGTGGAAATATCATAGTCTCAATGGAAGAATTGGATGGACTCTTCCTGGTAATCTTTAATTCACCTTCATGTTCTAGAATTTTTCTCTCTTATTATCTAGAACCTAAAACTAAAACCTATTATGTGAAGGATAATATTGAACGAGGGATCCCTACTGGTGGAGATGATGTTGCACTAAAATGTACATAAGAGAATTCTTTAGGGCTTGTGCTTGGGATAGAAGAAGTTGGCGGGGCCACCAAAGTTGAGGAGTTCGGGGTGAAAACTTCAAAATCTCCATAGATCCATATCATCTATGGTGGTCCACACCATAGAACCATGATGGATGTGACCCAGGGGATCGATCATTCATTGTTCAACTCCTATAATTCTATTCTCTTTATAGATCGATAATCGTAATTTTATGATCAAACTAACTAACCTGTTCATTTTATAAACAATGCTAGAGGTATTACATATATGAAAATTAGATAGGGCCTGAGCATCCAGGGTCCCTTAACTGATAATGGGACTAGTCCATTCAGATAGGTTTGTCCTAGGTGATCAAGACATGGTACCAAGGGAATAATTGACTATGGATATGGGTGACGCCAATGGCGGGGCAGAACTCGGAGTTGGGGGAGACAACATTTCTATGGAGGGATCATATGAAGATGACCAACCTTGCTATCTGGAGCCCATCAAATATGATAGGATTCCAAAATAGGATCCAGATACTGAGCTTCTTGCAACCTTTTCTAAATTTGATGCTTCACTTCTCAAAGATATGGATGATTATTCATATAAGGTATCTAAAGAGAAATTCATCATCAAGAATAAGTCATGGAATTTAAAACAATGCTTTATCAATAAGACTGCGGGACCATAGCTGGTGGACCAGATGAGGCCTCATCTCCACTGGTTGTGTAATCTGTCTTCTAGTGGGTGGATACTGGAGGTATTAAAGTGCTGATTCACGACATTCTCACTGAGTGAGTGCATGATGAAATCCAACAGCTAGATGTTTCTTGATATTAGGATAATTCTAATAGCATTTAAAAGCTCCATTAAGTCTATCAAATGATCTATTTATTAGAAGATTAAATTTATGAGCATTATTCCTTCATCTATACATAATTTTAACTCGTCACCCAAATGAGGAATCAACAAGAAGTAGACTATGATAAGATAAGGCCTGTGGCATGTGAAGTTACTGATCATTAGGTTGAGTAGGATCTAGAAAAAATTATTGTTGATGATCTTCACCTGATAGTTGATGAGGAGAATTCGGAGCTCAAGAAGCAACAATGAATCCTAGGGACCACAAACAAAAGCCTAGAAAAGATTCAATGTGTGATCACTAGGGATGATCCATAGGGTTAAAATTTACAAGACTCATAAGATGCTCCAACATGTGGATGTCCCATGCAACTTCTGGAAAGATACTTCCTTGATTTGAAACATTTATACATGCAAGAACAAGTTTATTTTTGCATCTTCAATTATCCCACTTCAATCATATTTACAAGAAAACCAGTGACCAATCAATAGGCTCATGTGGGTCAAGATCGATGTGAAAAATATGGGACAACAACGTGATTGATCATTTGTATAAAATTTTCAGATAATTCTTGAACACTAAAGCCTGATATTTTTGACTGACCACCAAGAGTGTTCTAACAGGGATTGGTTGTCACTGGAGAACAAGATCCTTAGAAAAATCAACATTCTTTTCCAATGTGTTATAGTTCATAAATCGGATAACTCTCGAGGAATTGAAATATATCTGAAAAAAGGGGTATGATATGTTTGAATCACAATGCCAAAAAATCAGAAATACAAGGAGGGTGGCATTGAGATATAGGAAAACTACTAAACATGTTTGAAGAATAATATATGTGTTGTTAACATGAAATGGGGATGATTAATTGTTGGTCATCCACCGACCATGTTGGAAACATGAATCCTATCTTAGAATTTTGTCCAAATTATTTTGGTACACTGGCCCAAGATGGTCATTGATCCCAAAATTACATGAGACCAAACTGTTATGGGGTCTTTTTAAACATGGAAGAGTATGAGGATACAAATGAGGGGAACATGAAGTGTGGGAATGGAGTGATAGATATTTCTAATGGGTTCCAACACACTCAAAATTATTCCATCATGTCCTAGAACACATCAGTGTAAGCATGTTGGGTATGAACAAAGATAAAAAAATTCTTCTAGGGGAGGCTATCTCGAACGTCGAGTGAGTATCAAAATGTGAACAATGTGGTAGAAGACCAGAATTAGGGATGAGGACCACTTAGGTCTAGGATGGGATTTCTTTTTCAGTTTTACATCATGAAACTGAGGATGAGAGACACAAATTTTAACTTCAAATAGTGAGTTAGAATCACTGTACACTTTAACATCACATGATTAGGATGCATATCGCAATTGAACATCATGCGATTAGGATAGTTCACATTGTTTAAGGTAATACCACTTAGAAAATGGGATCTTAGTTCAAGGTCATAGAGTTTGGAACAAATAGGTATCTATTCCATGTGTTTTTTTGTTTCATAGAGGAAATAAACCCAACATGAATGATCCAAAAGTGGTGTGCGTATCATACCTGTAT
This sequence comes from Viscum album, assembly GCA_963277665.1. Classification (NCBI taxonomy): domain Eukaryota; kingdom Viridiplantae; phylum Streptophyta; class Magnoliopsida; order Santalales; family Viscaceae; genus Viscum; species Viscum album. The sequence continues at coordinate 195,731,551 of OY728126.1, forward strand.
TTGGATATTGATGGATGTTGATAAGAATGAGGACCAGAAAGTCTTGTTCCACACCACACATTCTTAAAAGGTGTCACATGTAGTTCAAAGTCATTCTTTGACATATAGTTCTAGTATAATTTCATAAAGTTCAGATTTATAGAATAAGGATTCCAGATGTCCCAAAATGGGCATTTGTGGTGTTGAGCAGTACATGTCATTAATGAGGCCTATGAGGCCTAACGCAGGCCACATAGTACAAAGAAGGATCACTCATAGTTTAAAGGCATGATTTTTGGAATTTATGTTCTTTGTTTAACGACATAGAGTTTGAACCATGACCCCTTATGTGGCTTAACCACACTAGTTCACACCCTACCAGAACTCTTAAGACCACATGATCCATGCATGGTGCGGGAAACAAGGAATGATATAAAGGGTCTACTTGACATGTGGGATCCTTAATTAAGGGTGAAACTAAGACTATTGGACCCCAATATGATAAATGGGGTTTGATAATAATTTTTTCGTCATTTCTAAGATCTGGATAGAGGGGTAACTGGTGTGTAAGAGTCGATCGTTGACCATGTTAGAAAAATAAGTACCACGACCATACTAGTCGAGAATAGGGTAAGCAAACACATGATCAACTGTTGATCATATGTAAAAATATAGGATCCATTTTTTAATGTAAGATATCCATTATGGAATTAGACTAGGACTGGAGGTGAGCTGAAATGGCATGAGACCATCAGGGTTAGGGGGTTCTTCTAGGTTTTTAAGATGATGAAGACCCAAATTAGGAATGATTTGAAGTGACAAAAGAGGTGTATCAAAAAGTGGGATTCAAACCTTGGCATAACAAATATTTTTAAGGACTTATTTTGTGGACCATGCAAACTAGTTCAAGTTCATATTGTTTGGAATGAAGGTTTGTGTATCAATAAGATATGTGTAGCATGGTGTCATGATAAAATCAAAATGAACGAGGGACCAAGGGTAACCAACACAACAGACAAGCTTCTAGAGATTGGGAAACAATTTAAATTCAAGAAGGTTTGACTTGAAGTGAACAATTAAATGTCATATTTCCTTGGAAAAAGGGAGGATCAGTTTAAATTTGTGACATACGTACAAGGGAACATCAAATTATAGGATATTTTCATGGAACACAAGAGGTATTACTCGACATGAGTGAGTCCATGCACACTCATGTACCACAGTCACACCTCTCAATGGACTACATAATGTTTAATTTCCTAATTATTAGACCATAATAGAGGAAAAGGGGATGAAATGTTGATGAATCTACATATGGGTTTGAAGAAAAAATGTTTGTATGTCACTAACTATCCAAATATGATTCTAATCAATCCATACATACATACAGACCTCAGTGTGGTAAGAGACCTGCATTGGTGGGGGAAATCATATTTCATGAGGGAACTAAGGAATCCTACGAGTATCGTGAGTAATTATAAACACTTCCAGGGTGGGATCATAGTTTAATATTGTGTGTTGAGGATTTTAAATCTATTTTAAGGTTATAGAGTTTCTACTAGAGGGAGTGAATTTTGTAAAGGGCCCATCATTAATGAAGTGGTATAATAAAACCAACATGAATGAGGGTAGGGAAAGCCCTAGTTACAAACCAAACACTCAATGCCGAATAGGTTTACATACTATTTATGGTCATGATTCCTAGACTTTGAGTGAATAGTTTAATGTCATGTTGTTTGGACTATACAATTCTTAAATTATGGTCATAGAATTGAAACCATGGAGTTCATAGTTTATGGTCATAGAGGTGGGAATGTGGATTTTTAAAGGGAATATAAGTAGCATGGAGGATCAAGATACTCAACATGAATGAGGGTTGAGGAGGATTTCACCACATCATATATTTCTGAAGAATCTTTTGGAAACAACCCTGTAGATGCTTGAATGTCATAGAGGGATGAAACACCCAAGGTGAATGAGGGCCGTGGTGCATAGAGACCATAAATTGGTCCTGACAGTGAAGGTGGATTGATGAATTTGTAGATGGAGATTATGTTAAGAAGTCTGGGTGTCCCTACATATCCCATATGGATGGGAATCGAAAAACTTGTAAGTCTTGATGAAAATATCCCAAGATAGGTCTGACCTGTACACCGAGAGGGTGCATTTTTTTTGGGTATAGACCAGGATGTATAATCCAATCATAGACACATATCCGATGTGGAATGGAATCAAGGAATTAATAGTTCTAGATAAGGCATGGTATATTATCAATTCCCAGGGTGATGACCTCTTGAGTGAGAACACGATTTTTCTATTTAGTTTATCATCTTATGACCATGTTGATAACCATCACATAGTTTAATGTCATGCAGCTCGGATAATGATAGAAGGTGTTCCAAAAAGGATATTCATGGTGCGACTACTATAACCCAATGTGCATTAGGACCAAGGAGACCCACACCATGTGATTCATTATCAATGAAGACCTGCATATAGTATAATTTCTTGTTTCATAGATAATAGGGGCTCAAAATAGTTTAAGGCCATAATGATTGAACATACTAAAAATATTTTAAGGTATTGTATCCTAGATCATGGTTTTTTAGTTTATGATAATAGATTTTGGATCATATGGGAGTATCCAAAAGGGGCCATGTTTGGTGTGATGAGAACAACCCAATGTAAATGAGGGACCTTGGAGTCTCACATCGCAAAATACATTCATAGGGAAGACCCACATGTAATTTAAAGTCGTGATGCTTGGTATTTGGATCTTAGATTAAGGTTATAGAGTATCGACTAAAAAAGGGGAATAAATTAATAGGAATACATGTAGGTTGGAATAGTAACAAAACATGACATGAATGAGGGACTAAGAGACCCACACCACACAACACATCCCAATGAAAATCCACAAAAAATATATATTCATGTTTCTTGGACTAAGGATATGTGGTTTAAAATCATACAATATGAACTATAGAGGTCATATGTGAAGTATTTCATGAGAAATTATCATTGTTGGAGGATTGATTCACTTTACATCCATGGTTATCAAAGGGTATGTGCTGTTGGGATATAACAAGTGAATGTTTTAAGGTCATTCCCACTTTGGCTCTAAATTTGGAGAATTTATTTCTAGTACCATTGGAATCCTATGATCCATCATTGTTCCACTCTAGAAGAAGGAGTAATGGTGAATTTTTTTGTTGAATTCCTTATCTATCTTATTCTGGTGCCTCTCTAGAATATGCAAGTCTTGGACACTGTTCTCCGTAAGGGATTTAAAATTAGCTAAATGGAGTTACTCCATTCATAATATAATATATTGATTTTGAAGAACTGTTTGGAGTCATAGAAACTAAATCTCAATGGGTAGGAATGCAATTGTTTCATACACTATGTAATACTAATTCAGCTGGGTGCAATTTTATGTTATAGTCAAATAATCCCAAAGAACATTACGTATCTTGTTCAACCAAATTTTATTTTTATATCCCTCCATCATCTAAAAAATGTTAGAGAGGGTTTTGTTGAATGCCTCAATCTATCCATTTTCCATCTCATGATTGTGAGAGGTATGGTTAGACCAGATTCTATACATGCAATACATCTTCTTTAACCTGCAAACCTAGAATATGGTTCCATTGTTAGTGAGAATTTCTTGAGGAACTCTGAATCAGTTAATGATATTTTAGATAATGAATTATACTAATGATCAGACCATGAAATACTTAATAGATATTTCTTCATTCCAATTGGATAAGGAATATGTGGTTATCAGAATAAACCTCCACTAGGGAGACGTTTCTTGTTGATATAGGCCCACAAAATCAATTATTCACACTAAAAAGGTCCAATAATACTTAGTGGTATGTATTGTCTTTGGTGATTGATGAACGATGTTGGAATGAATCTAAATTGCATGAAAATGTCTTTGAAAAATTTACACTGTCATCGACCATGGTTGGAAAAAAGTATCCCAACATATGAAACTAGTGGGAGAGCTTCAACCCTGCCTAATGGGTACAAAAAGTACTATCATGAAAATTTCACATAAACTAAGGGATCACATCTCCTTGAATGAAATAAAGGATAATTCCATCAAAACCATGTTTGTTGAGAGTCTGATCAAGGATGGGAATACTCTGGAGAGTGAAATGTGCTACACTCTGATAGATTCTATCATTCTCATCTTTATCTAGAAGGAAAACACCATAATAGAGATAAACAATAAAAGGAGTTATCAAATTAGTAATTTATTACACTGTGGTGGATCTAGAGGTACCTTTGTAAAAGTAATGGAAGTCAACTGGTTCACTTGATGGCTATCATCATCATCCAGGGTAATGGGGGAAATAAACCTTTCATGAGACACATGAATGAATATTTTATCTAGGATTGGATCTGCAAGAGAGTTGGATAGGCCATCCAAGGTGTTGTCTTGACGATTATGTGATTGAGGATCATGAGTCACCTCTATCTGAGAATGGAACTAGGGAATCAAATGGTGAGTGCACTCTAGCATGGGAAAGAGCTCCAGATTCATGATGACATAATCACCATTGATTTTGTTGATAACTAACTCAATGAATCCCTCTACATGGATGTTGGTGACATAAATCTCATGAGATAACATGATACTAGTAATGAGATCCTGATACTACACCTTCTTGTTGGTGAAGACATCTGATAACAAAAAAAATAGTGCAGAACTACTTATTCATAGGTTATGAAGATGATCACCTTGCCAACTCTATTAAGAATGGGATCCTTGAGACTTATACAAGTTGTACACTTGAGACACCTTCAAAATGAATCTCTTAACACAACATGGGTGGGTCAATAGAAATAATGGAATCATTTAGGTAATGAACATCTAAAGGCTACTATTTAGGGGTTTAATGTGCATCTAGGAGGTCTTTTAGTGAATTAATCTAAATGGATTTCTCTGGAAAAAGAACCAAATGTTAAACTACTAAAGGATCACCACCCAAAAAACTAAACATACTTTCAAAATCATGTGAATCATGATATAATTTAGTGGGTTCCCATGGGAAAATCATTGTATCTCCTGATATTGCAGATAATGCTACAACTTCTTTACTTTAAAAACTAGTGCAAGATTGCTTTTAATGATAGGAATGTATCTAGATGTTATGTTGAGTAGCATGTAGCTGATATTGTATAAAATTTTTTCTATCCCTTTGCTGTACTTATAAGTGAGATGAGAATCAAGGGATCATTCTAGGGAAGTCACATAAAGGACCAATGGATTCATGAATTCATTTGGCATTATAACTGAGGTTATAGTAGATACATCTTGATTTACTTGAATGTTGTCTTACACACTTTTTCCCACTAGTCCATGATACCATTTATCATGAGTCTATAGAATGGATTACACTTTTCATCTATATTTCTAATGAATCGGCCTATGTAGGATAAATGATCGTAAAAGCCCTTGGATCTCCAAATGGATTCTCGAAGGAGGAATTTTGATGATGGATTTTATCTTACTCAAGAAAATCTTGATCCTTATATATATCTGAAAACAAAGCTGAGAAACTTCCCATATGTAAACCCACAGGCACACATCAAGGGGTTCATCTTCAAATTATGGCAGTGGAGGAATCCAAAAACTTGCCCAATATTTCTGAGATCGTCTCAATACTAGTGGGATTTGAAAACCAAATTGTCCATATAGCTTTCCACTAGCATCTCAAGGATTGGTTTGATGATGTGGTTAATATATCACTAATAAGTGGATTATACATTTTGTAGATTGAAGATAATTAACTGATAAATGTAGGTACATTGTGAAGCTCTAAATCTAGATTTAATCACATCTTCATAATACATACAGATCTAGTTGTATCTGAAGTATCCATCTAGGAATCGAAGATCATAGAATCCAGTTGTCACATCAATTAATATCTCTATCACTGAAAGTGGACAATTATCCTTTAGATAATGGCAGTTATGATCCCAGACGTCGATAGAGACTATGATTTTCCTATTCTTGTTCATGACTTGAATGATGTTGGATGGACACTTAGGGTAATATACTTACTTCAAAAATAAGTCTTTTATAAGCTTGTCAACATCAGACATGACCATGGAACTATGAGAAGCATGAATTTTTTCAGGAGGCTTCCCGAACCTGTGATGATTCACTGGGAGAACAAGATTGAGGATGTGGACTTTCGGGTCTATTATGAGCATCTCATTATAAATCAAATAAAATAAATCATGATGTTTCTTTAGAAAATCCATTCCCTATTGTTGTTCCTCTTGAGGGATAGCTCCAATAAACAACATTGGACTTGGTTCTTCTTCAGAACCATGGTTAACATAAATAAACTGATTGATAGTGTTGTAGACACCCTCTTTAAATGTGGTAGGATCATCCAATAAATCCTCTACATCCTCTAATGCATGGTAATCAGTGGGAGTGGATGATTAATCCATGTTAATTAATTCAGAGGAAACATTGGTGCCTACTTTGGAAGATGTAGAACCCTCATATGGGGACTCCTTCCCTTTTTAAATCACAATGATAGATGTTTTCATTTTAATTCTAATAGGACTTTGACTATGTGGTCCATGCTTGATTCTAAAGTAATGACGGTGGGTTGTCTTATGTCGGTTCAACTTTGCTCAGTGAAAAAAGATGGTATGACATATAATTATATCCCTGTAGTGAACTTCTTGGTATCTCACAGGGGTAGGGGTTTTTATATCACACTATCTTGGCTTTTGTATGAGTATGAGTTAATCTTACAATGTTCCATGAAATTAGGGATGTGGATCCCAGTCCTCCTAGAAATAACAAATAAATTTCCCAAATACGACATCATAGCCTCCATCCTGTGAATCAGTAAGATGAAAGCATCATCCAAACATTTCCATTGCTTGGCTATAATTTTGGTTCTATCAAAGTCATTGGTTTTAACCTGATTTTATATTATCTCGTAATAGAAATCATAATGATAGTGGGATTCACAAGATTCTTAGGGAGATACGTCACCTTAGAGCATGCCTACTCGACCATTAATGGAGTACATGAGGTGTCGGTGATAGGAGGATGGAACAACTAAATTTAGATGGATCTAGGGACTACCCATAGAAACTTTTTAGGTATTATCTTGTAATAAAACCATAAATTTAGTGTTTTCTATCAGGCCACGAAACTGGGTAATCAGATGGATTTCGCTCCATGGTCTCTGATTGGTCATGTAATAAACCTGGATCATCATTCATAGGGACTCATGTATAATAAATTCAATCAGAACTTGTCGAGTGTCTTATTAAAGATGATAATTATCCCAAAACTATTGTCATCTAGATAGTTTTGGATCTCCACACCATTGAACATGATGGTTTTTTATAGTGTGTAGATGTGCCCCTACACAAGGGATACTTCATCATCTCCAGAGAAAGAAATTATGTCTTCTAATTCTAATTGATCAAACTCATTATAATAGATTGTATTTTTTCCACTATATCTATTTCGAATTGGAGGGGTCTTTTCAAAGATTCTCTGAAGGCCACACAAATCTCTTCTGATAGGAAATAGATACTTAAGGATTGAGATCATTATAGGTATGCTAGATATGTGCATAATAAGATCACATTTCCATGTTTGACACACATTTTTTCCTTTGGGGGTTTCACTTTAGTGATATGCATGACTCACACTTTTGTTGAACCACTAAATTCTAGATTGTATTGGAAATGTCATATTGCGTATCATATAACTCACCCAAAACCACTACTGTGTAATTGCTGACTGGATGAGGCCTAGCATTAGCTAGACATGGATAATCATGGTGTGGTCGTGACTATTCTACATGGACAATAAGCACAGTCATATAAGGTGGCATGATCGATAGAGTGGGATGAGATCACTTTTACCACTAAGCATTGTATAGAACCTATTGTCTAGTATTGATAGTATTCATGGCCTGGATTGAAGCACTATCCTAATAATTGTGGTAATTCCCATGTCTTAACCTTATTATTTTATGGTTTCGGCCAGAAGAACATGAATTACATTATTAAATTTAATTATCAATGGGAACCATTTTAGTGTCCACCATCTTAATGTTATTTATGGAGGCAAACTTCTGATCATCATAGTAGTGGTATTCCAAAGTTTGGCAAACCCTGAGTTAAATTCCCATATCTAGAGGAATGAAGTCATCGAGAGTGTGGGAGCGCTTTGACATCAGTGGGTGAATTTTCATTTCCTTTCATTTTCATAATCTTCTCTTTCAAGACCTACATGGATGAGATGTGGATGTGGAAGCATCAGACGATAAAGGCATAGTGACATCTGGTGGTATGGGATGAACAATACAAGCCTTAACAATACTATGGGCATGATAAAAAACCCTATAATCCAACTAATAGTCATACATTTGAGTATTGTGGTAGTAAACTTGTTTACATTCGCCAGAACCCTCTCTATTTCTATCTGGCTCAGTGGAGATGTGTGCCACCTGTACCGGGATGTGGCCCAACATTATCACACAATTGTCCAAGTGGTCCTGAAACTAATCCATGACCACGTAACATTTTTTAAGGATTTTTATATGGATCCTGTGATAAGGTAAACGGTTAGGGTGATTAGTGAGTTCAACTTCAACAGGCTTATTGCACTCTGGTAGCTTTATAACCCACTTATTCAAATTGACTAATTAAATAACCATGAAGCAATGTATCCTTGAATGGATAAGTCAGGTTTCTCTAATCCAAGAATGGAAGTCTAGGAGTTTATATTTGAAAAGGGGTTGGATTCAGATGAGGGTTTAGGAATACATTCTCTCACCTATGTGGTGATTCTTGGTGGGGGAGTTTCTTTTTATTTTGCACTGGGTGAGGCTGATCTTAAGGATATTTCACTTGGTGAGGCTGCACATGGTAAGGCTCCACTGAATATGACTCTTGGGGATCTGGGGCCTCCACATGTACTATAGTGGTAGTATCATCCTTATAAATTCTTCGTAAATGAGCTAGAAGATAGAATGGACGTACCTAATTGTCTAGCTGTTAGGATTTATCCTAGAACTGGGATTTTAATAGAAAACTCGAAAACCACATGGAATGTTTTGAGTGATGAGGGTAGGGACCCATTCAATATAGGTGTTACCCACACAAATCCTTAGTAGCTTCTCCTGAGTCAGTGACATATGAAGTGAATAAGTGAGTCCATTCCAGTGGATAATTAATTTTTTGGATGATCTCATCAAGAAGTTTCTTACACTTGAATAGGTCAAAAATGTTTCTCTTGTTCATGGTGGAGATGAAATAGTAGAGAAACATTTTCCATAGGTCCTCCTAACCAATTATGGACAAAATGGGTAAGTGGATATACTTTAGGAGTAGAGACCCTTCTATTGTTTAAAAATAACATCGAATATTTTCTATTACATGCCTCTCTAGGGTCCCCAACATGGGTTATCACCTTGAGATTCAGTGGTCCAGATGCTACAGTTGGCCGCCCATCTATTTGAAGAGGTGAAGGTAGGATTCCAAAATTTGGGGGGTGCTTGCAGATCATTCACCGAAGCCATATACAACTTACAGTCATGTGGTATTTCTATGAGTCACATCTCTAGGGAATAGAGGAAATAAGTGAGATAAGCTATCAGATCATCCTAGTGGGGGTTCTTATTTAATGTGGATCTCTAGACATCAGTGCATCGAAAAGATCATCAGCCTTATATATAGGATTAATATCTCATAGAGTAGCCTATAGAGTGGCCTAATCTTGGTACCAATGAGGGTTATTAGGTTACTCAGGTATATTCAATGACACATACCTCAAATTATTTCCATAAACATTGGATGCTGCTCTGTTTGGTTGTGGATGGTCAATAAGCTCAATTTGAAGCATCCGACCAATAAGGGCCTTTGGCTTCCCCTACAGCCCCAATGTAGGAGGTACATGATCCTACTGAAGATAACCAAAATCTGGGAGACTCTCAATAACGATCTCATCCATAATCCTCTTTTAATATGTATCCTTCTGAAGTAAGGTAGCTATAGTGGGATAAATATCAATCTTCTCTAGGACATCAGACAAATTATAGGGTTTATATATTTTAATATTCTCTTTACCATTACTGAAACATTGACCAGTGAGTAATGGTGTGGAGGGATCCCCATGGTCGAATGTTTTCTTTTACAGGTGAACAAGGAAACATACAAGAGGTTCCACTTGGCACTGTGTTTCCCCATGGGGAGGGTTATCTTTTTCAGACCCTGTGTTGGTGTCACAATCCTTTTATATATCCGGGAAAACCATATTTACTATGACTGTACTTGGTTCTATATCCTCAATTTCACATGGTAAGTCTGGAAGTCATAGTACGTGGCTAAAATGAAGAGTAGCATATTTTCCCCAACCTTGGTTCTTCAGGTGAAGAAATGCCACTTCAATTATTTTGTGGAGGAATCTTAATCTCTTGATGCATCTATGATGGAGGTTGTGGTGGTAATCAGTTGATTCAAGGTGTTGATCCACAGGGTGTGATACTAAATCAACCATATTTTACTTCAAATTAACGTCACCAATGTGTACCTAACTCTTTGGTTAAACCAACTTATGGTCACATAGGCAAAAACACTTCACCCAGATGGTCTGCAAGAAACACATGACCCAGTCCTCAGTGTGGGACTCTTGGATGATGAATTCAAGGGTCAAATTCCATTAGAAAACAATTTAAAATCCATCAAAGGCCAAAGAATCCCATAATATTCCTTGTTCAGAAATGAGGCATGTCTCTTTATTAGACCGAGCATCAGACAATGCTTGAAGTGAGACTAGTGGTGGCATAGATGTGGATTGTTGAAGTGATGGGATGTATGGTGGTGGAGCCACTACCTGAGATGACTGATCTCTACAAGCTGGATTATCTATCAAGGGTAGTTCAAACCACATCATTACATACATTTAGGACTATGTTTTTACCACTGCCTCATGTGAGGTGGTAATGACCATTGTTGGTGGGTCTTCCATATACTCGTTGCCTATCAAAATCATGGATAAATATCTATTATATCAGGTAGAAGTATATAATGAAAATAGCAATTAAAGGGATGATTTCACTATGAGACCATATATGGTAGCCCAATATACCTCCACCTATATTTACCTATAAATGGGTTTAGGGATTTTGTGGATATCACCTCCCGGAATTTAGAACATCCCCTGCTAGTTCACTTCCCCAAATTTTTATGTAGACGACTGGGGAAAAGGATACATCATTCAATGACATTCTAACACATAATATGATAAGAGAATGATATTGAAAACTACTTTGAGTTTCTTAGAATTTATCCTTTAATGGTGATAGTTTTTACTTTTGCATTAGGATAGTTCTTCAGGGCTGAGAACTACTTTGTCCAGAGGAGTACCTTCATCCTGATGGGTGATAGCATATAGAGGACCATTGCATTAAATTTTTTTGGGATGTGGGGAGGGCCTCTGTATTGGGTTATTTTGGATTGGTGAGGACCTCTAGGTTGATTAATCCAGGAATAATGAGGACCTCCACACTGGTTTTCCACAGAGTATGGAGGTCCTCTAAAATGGTTGGTGGTAACATAGGGAGGACATCCATGTTGATTATGATAGTGTGGAGGACCTCTTATTTGGTGGGTGGAATTGTGAGGAAGGAATTTACACTAATCAAAATGAACATAGATATGACCTTCATATTGAATGATGGAAGTTCTAAGAGGTCCTTCACTTCATCTTGTGAGAACATGGGGTGGGCCTCTATACTGGCTGTTGGAGGAGTGTATTGGACCTCCACTCTAGTTTGATATTACATGGGGATGATCATCTTGTTTGTAGTTGTGATAGAAGGGGGAGGAACTTTGTATTGATCATCAATGAAGTAGTTAGGACCTTTTCATGAGTTGGAAATAGTGTGAGGAGGGCCTTCAGGTTGATGGTTTATAACATGGGGATTGCCTTCGTATCAGGCACCATAAGCATGGGGACGAACTCCCTAGTGGATGTTAATGATGATGGGAGGACATCCACCCTAATTGATTCTTGGAAGATGGGGAGTAACACCACATTGATTGTGAGTGTAGGGTGGACCTTCACTCGGATTGGAAATTGTATGGGGTAGGCCTTTGTGTTAGATCTCATCATTAAGGACTGCTCTTTAATGGTTATTGGTGATGCCTGCGGTTGACAGAGTGAACCCAACCTACCTATAGCATGGTTGAGGTCTCTATCCTAACTAGTCATTGATGGGTCCCTACTCACAAGTGGAACAAATAAAACAGTGTGATTAGGTGGTGTTATGGGCCACTAGAGTTTGGAAGATTATGCCACTTGACATGCATCCTCTGGAGCTTGGGCCTGACATTGGTTAATGATAATTCAAATTGGGGAAAAAGATATATATTATAATCCACCTATTCCTTGGTACTGGGTAGCAGGATCCAATGACATGGTAATATTCTAATTTCTTTAATGCTACCAGTCCCCATTTAGAGGAGAAGAGTTTCACATCGGACACCAATCATTGATTTCATGACCAACATGGATAATACCAATGGTTAAAGGAGAAAATATTCACAGATATTTCACCACTTTTTTTTGGATGCTTTCACAGGGGCATGGATTCCTTGCATATCTGAATGCATTCTTAGTAGCGCATAATGATGCACCACATTCCTGATTTCCAAAGGTGGGTGGATTTCATCACTTTCATCAGTGATATCTACTCCGTGATCGAAATGAATGTATGAGATGTTGGTTCCATCCTCCATGATTTAATTAATTTTTTTGGAACTCATTCCAAATGTCATCACTTTATATAAACTTGTTAATTATGACACTTTTTTTCTAGAAATTACAAGGGGTCTTGAAAGGGAAGTGACCTTCAGTCTGTAGAGTTGTCACATTGGGAATCACTGGCATATCTGGAATCTAGGAACATTGGTCACCGATAATCGACCTCCTAGGATGGAATTTTATTTGAATGTATCCCAGGGATTATCACGTCAATATTGAGGAATCTAATGCCAAAGGCATATCATCCAATGATTTTACCTCATTCCTCCCGTTTTTAACATGAGGTAGATGATGTAGTAGGAACATATATTATAATACATTCACCTATGGAATACCATATTTAACCTGAATTATAATTATGATACATTTCAAGAGTTTGACATATTTCATAAAAGGAATGATCATGAATATAATTCCCTGAAGAGGTGCATTCAGGAGGTGAATCCCTAGGAAGGAACACTTGAATGGTTTACCGATAGATAGATCAGAATGCCTGCGAGGGAAGACCTAGGAGGTGTTTACCATTAAGGGAAGATTTTAAATTATTAAAGGTGATCATGGAACCCTTGTAGGGGGATCACATAGTTTCACCCCTAGAAGGGGGTATAAAGTTTTACCATTGGTTATGATTTAACTTTGGAGAGGAATCATGAAAACCACTTTTTATGATAGGGATTAAAACACACATAAATTTATTCCAATGTTAAATTTCATGTGATATGACTAGTCCATGTAGTTTAATGTCAAGTGTTAAAGACACTCATACCACAAAATGAACACATGTGAGGGATAGTGTGGGGATTTCCCCTAGAAGGTTCCCTTCACAATAGGAATTATCTTGGTTGGATGGAATGAAAATTATGCATTGAAGCTTCTCATTGTAAGATGATTGTTCCTAATTGGAGTTTATGTGGGGATTAATCTTAGATGATTCCTGAGTGGGAGGCATAATCTTACTAGGATGTTGTTGCTCGAGGAAAATCAGGATGTATATTAATGAGTGTAGGGTGTATAGGGTGGATGGAGTGTTTGTGTCTTGGGGTGTTTGGTTTAGACCTCATAGAGGATTACTATGTATACCATTTGATTGGGAATATAATACCACAAAGTTTGATATAGGTAATTGGTTCACACACAGGAGGTGGTGACCCCTTGAAATAGAGCATGTGGTTGGGGCTTACACACATGAGAGTTTGGGGGGACATAGTTGTAAATTAAACCTAAAGGGGTGGAGTATCAATGTTTGTTAGGTCTTACACACATTAGGATTCTATGGGTGGGTGCGTTTAATGGTTTTTAATAACATCCAATATCATGATATTCATGCTCGGTGTGAGAAATAAGAAGATGTATTACAAATGATGATCGTGTCACAAAGACACACCAACGACATATGATGTGGGTCTTACTCATAGAGGCTTCCTAGGGTGGATGAAATTCCATGTGAGGAGGATGTCATTTGATGTTAATAGAATCTTATTACATGTGATTCGTACACATATCATCCATTGAATGGTTTGGGGGGATTAATCATGGAAACTTTCCAATATGTATGTTCTATATGGGGGTTATGCATGGATGGTTCCTGGTATGGATGGATGGTGTCCCATGGTAGGAGGAGGTGGCATCCCATGATGCTCCTACATAGGTAATCCCACAATCATTTCATTGGGTAAGAGTATAATTTTACTTCATGTTCTAAGAAAATTGGTGTTAGGTATTTTTATGTCATGAAACAAAGACTTGGGGGACTCACTCTTTACCCATTGGGCTTTCATAACCTCATCTCATGGACCATTGGGAGGGGAATGAATTTTTAAATTCCAAGTATTAATGATGTAGGGAGTGTTCAGAAACAATTTCCACATTAGAGTGACTATTATGAGAATCTATATGAATTAGACTACCTATGATGGGAAGAAAAAGGTAAATGGGAATCTCGGGCTAGACTTTATGTGGAGTTGGCCATAGGAATGGGTGGAAAATGTCATATGGGTACTTGAACTGAAACATCACTGATCATGGATGTATATAAGAGATTTGGGTACCCAACCCTCCAAGAGAGGTTCCAACAAAAGGGAGGTAGCATTGAGAATCCCTAGAAAGGGTATTCAAGATTCATAGATCCTCATAGAGAGGTTCCTCATGAAGGTCATGCACTTCATGAAGTCTTGGGGATTCGCGAAGCAGTCGGATTCATGAAACATGATGACCCTTACGCAAGGAGAAGTCCATGCATCAAAAGAAGTGGTTCACAAAATCTTACTTCTTCACAAAGCCTCAAGTACCCCATAGGGAATTCTTCCTTCAGAAAGGGTATTAGCCTTCATGAAAGGAATCCCCACTTTAGGTGGAGATATATAAGAAAATATTGGAAGGGTATTTATGAAGCTCATATAACACGGGTGATCCATTTTTTTCTAGTTTTCAATTATCAGGTTTCTTCATGAATTGGGAGAAATTGGGAAGTCTAAGGGTCAGGAAACCATTGTGAAGAGGTTGGAATGAGGTGGATATTTATAGTCACATGGATTCATGATGATGGGAAGTGTTTGATGATGAAAATTTGGGCTCCCAAATGGTTGTGTATTTGTTAGACTCATGTTGTAAAATTTCAACCATTATCATGGTGATGGAGTTCCATCAGACACACAAAGAATACCATAAGGGCGTCACATGTTCATGGAGGGGAGAGCGTCTTCATGAAAGGGCTTCACTAAGTAGACCCTTAAGATAATTTTTGTGTTGTTTAAGATTGGATTGTCTTATGAATGGTTTTGTATAACTATAATAATCCTAGTAGACTTATTTTAGTGACAATAACTAAGATTTTCATCCTTTTGTTGGTTAAAGGTAGGTAACCCCGCACTACAAGTTTCTCATCTCATTTAGGAGACTCTGGAGAATGTTCAGCAAATTCTGAAGTGTGTGGAACTAGTTTAGTCCATGAATTGGTCTTATACCGATCATCAATATCGACCTATATAGTTTGATGTTGGAAATCCATTCTTTATACATGTATCAACTAAATTGGATCATAGATGATTCAAGAGAATGATAAAGTTATCACCTCAATATGTCGAGTCTTTCAAGATAGTAGAGAGAGTTGTGAAAGTAGCATATCAATTGAAGATACTTCATAGGTATTATGATATGCATGTCATATTCCACATATCACATGTTTGATAGTTTCATTCCAGCCTATCTCATTCGTTTTACTCCAATGATGTTGATCTAGTGGTGGGTGTGTCTTTCAAGGAGCATATGATACATATCATTGATCAATGAATGAAGGCTCCTCCTGGAAGGTCAGTTCCACTAGTTTGGGATTTGTTGAATAAAAAAATTATATGAATCGAACTGATAGAGGGAGGATGATATACATGCATAATGGATGAAACTCTTCTCATGAAATGTTGTACCACCCTCGGAAGAGAAACTCGGTGATAATTTGTCTTATGGAGGGAGGTTATAACATCTCGACATTTCTCAAAGGTATGGATAATTTTATTAGTTTAAATTTTTTGGTTTGGCCTTAATATTGATTCTTAATGGATTTAAGGAGGTCTTATGGGGTGTTAAGGGCTAGTTCAGAACCTGAAGCCAAAAAATTTGAATAAGTAGACTGGACTGCATTGTTAGTCAAAGTTTTACATCCCAACCCAACCAAAACAGTTTCTATAATAGTGATTATTTAGACAGTGGTCTGTTGGGGTCCAAACAGATTTTCTACAACCATGTGACCCCAAATACATGATCCTGTAGTATTTTAGAACACTTATACTATGTCCTATACGATTGGCCCAAATTTTGGCCAACCATGAACCCTTTAATTTTTGGGAATTTTTTATGGGTTTCCATTAATAAAACTAATATTTTAACCATCCTTAATCCTCTCCCAATTCATGTGAGTGAACACCTCCTCACCTCTTCGTGGGGTTTTCCATCTCCTAATATCGGGATCTTCATTCCTCCTCCATCCGAGATCTAAATCTCTCATTCTCAGAAGAATCATAAAGATTAAGGAAATCTCTACAGTCCTCTTACTTATATTTAATGTTTATATTCTCCATTTTTACTCTATTTAGGGAAAATTTCATTTTCTTAATTATTTAGGTGTTTTATGATTTCTCCAATAACTTTTTTTCCATATCAAATAAAAAGATATCACTAGATGATGGAAGCACCATGGGGATATGGTAGGTGGTATAGAGTCATTTCCCTTGTTTTATTGCATTATATAACATGTGTCATTAATTCTCACCTCATAACCTTTTGGAAATTCTTTCAAAATATTAATTAAATAAATTTTAATTTTTTCCCATGCCTGTTGTGACATTAGTGAGGTGTAAATTTACCCTTTGGTTGATATCTTCAATTTAACCAACCCCAATGGGTGTGTTTACCATAGAGGCCTCATTTCTCGTTGTTGTAAATTATCTAAGAACCCCATGGGATGCATTGGCTTATGATTAATTCATTGATTTGAAGTTATTTGAATTAGGGAAATTAACATTTAGTTATTGGCTACCCTATATTACAAAAATGTTTTGTTTAATTAAATGCCATGAAAAAATTTAGAATAATGTTGATAATGTTTTCGTTGTCAAATTCCATGTCTTTGATAATCTAAAACATGCATTAACCATAGGGACTAGGGCGATTCAAGGGGTTTTATATTAAGGACACATTGGATGGGGTTATAATTATATATAGTTAGAATTTATTAATTCATTGTGAACATGTCGTTGGAGACACTAGCTATTCCTGGGATGGGCTCATCAAACGTTATTACTTTTTTACTTCCAGATGAGTTAAACAGGTTCCCAAAGGCAGAACCTATGTTCAGGATTGACGTAATGGTTGTTGTACGATGTTGTGAGAGAGACTTATGCCCCTTCATGCAATACCAATGATAGACTCAATGGGTAGTTCATACGGTCTACACACTATAAGACAATGAAATATGAGATCTCATTCTCAGGTCATCTTGGATGGAATACAATAGAATTGGGCTTATAGAGACCACCTAGAGTGATACTAGGAATTCTATTAGAATTCTTATGGATGGGTTTTGGGTAACACTTTATATTTTATGAAAATTATAATTCTATTAAAACAATTGAACGATTTTAAATAAGAAATGAACCTTTAAAATTGGAACATCGGGGATGTATCTTTCAAGAGGATCAATATGATTGGGGTATAATACAACCATTTTATGTTGTCTACTCACTTTAATTGTTCATGATCTCTTGGTTTTGATACACCACATTAGTTGGAAGCAGGTAAATATGGATGAGTTTACCAAGTGGGACCTAATACAATGAATTTTTTTATTTAATTATATCATAATTTCGTTATTACTAACCAACAATTCATATTATATTTCATGATATGGATTGGTATATACACCATTGTGGGTTGACTACTAGGATTATATCTCACACCAATCCTGGGCCACCATTGGTACCTAAAAATACTTTATTATTTCAAGTATAGACTAGGGGAAGTAGCAAACTTTTGATCCTTATCATCATCACTTAATATCTATTTATTATACTACATCATCTTATCTTTTTAGCTAATAATATTTATTATTATAGTTACAATTATATCTTTATATTGATACTGCTTCTACAACTGTGGGTTGTTGGTCATGTCATATAATATATTCTTATGATATTTATCTCTTATTATATATATATATATATATATTTCTCTACTCCACGCTGATCAATGAGGGAATAGTCTCGCCAAGGACACTACTTAGGCCCTCGATACTAGTCGTTAGCCTATATCATTCAGGGAGGAACTCTTGAGGTCTCATGGATTTCATCTTAAGAAACCATTAAGTGCAATTATGGGAGGGAATCTATAAGGTATCTCATGGAATAAAAATAAGAATATTGACAAAGGAATCTTGGAAAATATTTCTTTCAAAACTACAAAGAACACTGATACCTAGATTCTTTATAGAAGATGCTCATCCCACATGAAATGAAATTAAAATTTGATGAAAAATGTAAATGAAAGGTTTGATAGAACCATGATATTTAGAAATTATATTTCATAATGATAAAAGGCATGGGAAATTCAGTATTATAAAATGAGGAGATAACAAAAACTATAAGGAACTATTGTAAATTGGGCCTTTAACAATGCTGTTATACAGGCTTTATCAGCACCATACAAGCACAGATAATGTTTGAGATGTTAAAGGGTTAGCTTTAATAGTGCTTATAAAATGAACATATAAAGACCCCCTTTATCAGTGATTTTTTAGAACATATGAAGGTGGACTTTATCATTGATTTTTTAGCCCAGATAAAGCCCCACTGATAATGGGGTAATTGTTTTGTTCACGCCTCCCCCCATATCCATGCTTCCTCCTATGTTATCATCTATTCTTCCCACATAAGTGCTTACACCCCTTTATCAGTTCTTTTTTTAATCTCACCCTCCCACGTGTTCCGCTTCCTCCAACGTGTTTGGAACCTGACACCTCTATCGTATACACCGACACCTTTTCCACTCCCCTATATTGTTTTCTTTTTAATTTTATGTTATATCTATATATTTATATATATTTAATTAAATATATATATATATATATATATAATATTTATATATTAAAAACATTATTTATAAATATCTTTAAATATTTATTTGTAAAATTAAATTTTGATGTGCGAATATTTAAAAAATATGTATATATTGATAAATATATGATTATAAATAATAGTACATTGTGAAAAATGAAAAAATATTAAATACATGATATCAATACTAAAGTAATATCTAGTTATAAATTTAGACACCATTGATAATGAAAAATATACTCCCTTAAACAAGGCTAAAAATCCATCTAATGTTAAAAAATTGTGTTGCCTCAACTAAAATCTCAGTTTTGGAGGCCATATGGAATACTTTTGGAATAAAAAAACAGTGACTAAGGCCCCCCTAGACAACACTATGTAGATCTCATACTTGGATTTTATTTGAAAAGTGGTAGATCCCAAATGTATACCTGGATCAAAATTTATTGTCGTATGAAGTTTGAGTTACTTTTTCAACTTATTTTTTATTTTTTATTTGATTAATTGTTTTTTTATCATCAAATTTTTATTAAATGACTATTACTCAAAAATAATAATAAAATTATTAAATAAAAACATTTTTGAATTATTATGTAAGACATTTTCACTAAATATATTATATATTACGTGTAAATACCAATTTATCCTTATCTAAAATATATTAAAATAATATATATTATATTTATATAAACATAAATATATTTTTATATTAATATATTATTTTTAATGAAATATAATTTTTTTAAATAAATCCTTCATCAGCACTATTAAAAAATCTTACAGGGGTACTTTATAACTACTTCTAAAAAATCATAAATAAAGACCCCACCTTTATAGGTTCTTTTTTTTTCAAGTGTTGATAAGGCCCCTTTTAGTAGCACTTTTTTAAAAGATCCTATAATGTCCCTTTTTATCTGATCTTTTTACTAGCACTAATAAGGGGGGACATTATTAGTGGGTTTTTACCACCTCTGAGAAAGGGACCCCTTTAATAGTGATTTTTAACACTGTTAAATAGGTAATGTCCCGGACTCGGGAGCCACTAAAAGAGTGCCCCGAGACCGGTTGGCCACATGACCTCATGCACATCTCCTAGGATGCTAGAGGCTCCTGACTATTAGGGAGGGAATTTTTAACATGTCTGTGAGGGAGACTTTTGCCACACAAGTAATAGGTAATACACAACAGAAGAAAATAAATTTATAACATGTAGAAAAAGAATATATATAAAATAATCCATAGCTGAAGAAATTAAAAAATACCAAATGAATATATGAATAGTATGAATGATGATAAATAAGACAATCTAGACAATGATGTCATTCTATGATGTCCGTACTAAAATAAAAGTAAAGAAACCATAAATAAAAGCATGCTATCAAACTCTAATGTAATCGACACAAAGTGAATCAAATTCATATCCATCAATGTTTTGATCATATACCCAATTGTCCACCCAATAAAGAAAAAAAATCAAGCATTTAGAGTGGCACACTTTCATATATCTATAAACATAGATAGAAATTCTACATGGGTACCTAACGACACCCAATCAGCGTGTGGGATAAAATCACAGTAGGTTGACACCCAATGTGTCTTAACCTTTCCATTTCATGTTGTAAACAAAAATAGTGTTCCAATATATGATAAATGAAATTAATTAAATAAAAAAATAAAATATGTATGACTTGGTCTGAGTTCTCAACGACACCTTTACCTTACCAATGGCTTCAGCCTAAGCTGGTGATATGAACAAAGTACTTATAATTCACAGGATGTATATATATATGAAGTCTAGAAAATCCAAAGGTAGAAAGAAAGAAACATAACCATAAGATTGTGTTTTAGTTTGGGTATAATTTATTTGTCAGCAAAGTTCTTCAAGGCACCATAAAGGTATCACGATTCACAAGGGAACTGATGATTAATTAAATAAAACATTCCATGTATTATCATTATTACTATTGTAATGTTCTATGATGGATTCCATGCTCATCCCAAAGGTATCGCTATGGTACATCCTTCAATTTATCCAATACCACCGAGCCCTTCCACGGAATTTTTTTGAAAGACCATGTATCTCTCGAGTCATGGATTCATCATTTGGCTATACTGGGTATCAGACATCAGGGGTCAATTATTACCTAAGGCATGGCATAGCTACTTTTCCCATAAGTCCATCCTCGATTTCCCATTAGGGAACCAGTATCCCTCGTGAGTATATAGAAAACCCAGGGAAATCTTCATTGGGAAAAGGTTAAGATATCGTCTCCCAAGAACATAGTGTGGTAACCCATAAAGAATGGAGAATATATCTATGGTCCATAATAAGAAACCCACATTGCCTCACCGCCCTGAAGTTAATTATATTTCAAGGAATCAGACATCACAGAATATGAATTTATAATGGAAACAAAACAATTTAAGAAACAAAGAGCCACATACTTCTTGATCATTCAATCCAAAAACTAACATTGAAAACACTTTATCAAAAAAAAATGACCTTCTCTATTTTATAATGGACTAACATGGTATTAATTTTAAACATGGTTATCATTAGGCATAAAAAACCTAGAAACTCTAAAACTCAGGGTTCAATTTATCCTAAATTATTTATTTGATTCAACAAAATAAACCAATTATTTCTTGTGGAACACATGAAAATAATAAAATTAATTATTTAAGGATAATTTAAATTAAAAAAGTTACATCAGCACACCCAAAGAGGTATCCAATAATTTTGCAACAAACAAAACAAGCTAGTTTATCTCAAATAGTGTTTCAATAATCAAGCCAGGTAATTTAATTAAATAAGAATAGGAAAAATTGAATGTCGCCGGTAGGAACCGATGAGGGGAATAATGTGGGATATAAAATATGTAATTAAATTATAGAAACGAGATTAGACATAGTATCTCATAACTATAATTGACCTTACACTCCACAACTATCTTTTATTTGACCAAAAATGGAAGAAAACATATGATTTTTGAAAAACCCCATTTTTGGGAAACAAACTTCCACAGAAAATTACAAGAATGATAGTGGAGTAGATTTTATGATTCTTGGTGGTTAGCATCATCCATACTGACACCTTTACTTCTCACCTAATGATGTAGAAAAAGGAGGACAAATGTTGTTTCAGTGGGCTTCAGGAGGAAGAGGCTGAGGTGCTGTAAGGGGATCAAAAGGGGGGTAACACACCAAGGGAGAGGAGAGGAGAAGGAAAAAATAATGGAATGAAATAAAAAGAGAGAGGGAAAAAAGAAATGGAAAATAAGTAAAAAGGGAAAATAAATAAAATCAATTAACATAAAAAAATAAAATAAAAAGGGGTGGAGAAGGAAAAATAATTAATAAAATGGGTTTCCTAATTTTAATTATTTCCACTATTCTCAAAATTATTTTATACTATTATTTATTTCTATCCCCTTTTAATTTTGGTTTTATTTCCTTAAAATTATTTTTATTCCTTTTTAACCCCTTTTTAATAATATTTAACCCAAGCACTGTGCTAGGGAACGACGCAATATTTAACATAAAACCCATACAATTATTTAAATAATTTCAATATCTTCTCGAGACCTGTAACAAGGTGCACAGGCATGCACCCTAGGTCACATTAAGTATTTAGAATACAAATTTAAGTATTACATATGTTTATTAAATATGAGACATTACAAATATCCCCATTAATATAACTAAAAAAGTTCTCTTAAAGTCCCCTTTTAATATATCTTTTTATATCCCTGACCAAGAAGGGTTTTACATGGATTTTTTCTAGCACTATTAAAAATCTAGTGTCGGATAAAACTAGTTTTGTTTTAGTGAGGGATCTATATTGAAGGATTGTAATGAAATCTCTTGAGTGTGTGTTAAATCTATCACTTAGGACTGGTAGTGGAATTTAATCGAAAGGGGTGGACCATCAGTGACAAGAGAGACAATTATATCATGAATGGATGGAGTAAAATGGTAAATTACACTAGGTATAAAACAAACAAGACACATGTTTCCTAACAATTGAACATGAAAAAAACTTATGGAACAAATAGTTTGGTCACATTAGTCAAAAGATCATGAAAAAATTATACATGATAAAGGATATTTTTAATATTCCAGATCTAGAACAAGATTAAGAAAAGACAAGTGATATGTTCATGTGACCAAATATGGTCAAATATTCTTTTCGTTTGAGGAACAAAAGTGTATATAATCCCCTTGATCTAGTAAACATATATTTTTGTGGTCTAATTAATCTGGTTGGAATATATAGAGATATCCAATTTGTTATTTTTATTTATGATTATAGTAGAATGGATTGTGTAGTGTTTATATAGTTTAAACTAGAAGTGATTGACTGCATGAAGAGACACATGTCAACAGTTGAGAATTAAACTAGCCACAGAATCAAGATATTACAATCTATAAATTTAATTGAACACATATCTATTGATTTTTAAAATTAACGCAAAAAACATGGGATCAATCATATTGTGTCTTTAGTGAGAACATTTTTACAAAATTGTTTCCTTGAACACAAAAATCGACAAGTGAATAATATTTTCAAAACTATATTGATTGAGAGAGGTGTTTATTTTATTAATGTAAATAGGATATTTAAGTTGTGGTGTACACTCAAAATTGACCCAAGATAAATAAAGGGGGAAATAAAACCATATGATATATTTTATGGAAGGAGTCCCTCAATTTTTTTTCATGTCTCTAGAGGAAAATATTTCACCTGAAATAGAGAAAGCAATCAAAGAAAGTATGATGAATCTATAGATGAGAGAATATTCCTTGGATACTAAATGAACAGTAAATCCCATAAATTCTACAATAATCTCCTTATAAATATTTTAGAGAGAAATTAATTCATGATCATTGAGAATAAAACTGTTAATAACTCAAGGAGATCATATATTGATATGATTGATAATGAAAGAGAAAATAAAAAAGTTAGATATTTAAATACAGAAATTGTTCATGTCTTTACAAATAATCAAGCCTCTCAAAATGATGATTATTGAGAAGTAGAATCATAATAAGAAACCATTTAGGAAGAAACTCTACTAGAACTTCACGCGAGACATATAAGAGAACAAGTACACAAATCCAGTATCATTGGGGATTGGATCCCAACTACATAGACAAAGATAATGAGGAATATAACACATTATTCCCTCCTATATGTCTTTTAATCACCATAATTTAATGAATAAATAATGGATGAATCATGGTTTAAGGTCATAAATGAATAACCATATCATATTGCCAAAAAAACTGAATTGTCATCTTGTTAAGAGACCAGAAAATCATAGTGTAATTGCTAAAAAATATGATATTTAAAATCATATTTGATGATATATAAAATGTGATCAGAAAAAAGGAACACTTAATATATAGAGGATATACACATATTGAAGGAATTGATGTCAAAGAAATATTTTCTATATTATATTGACTAGATTTAATTTGGCTCATCCAAGCCATGGCGATTCAAAGAGGGTATAATGTTTGCTATATGGATGTAAAAACACCATTTTGAAATGGAGTTCACCAATAATAAGTCTAATATTGAAAAAAAATTGGTATTTTTAATTGTAAATGGTGAAAAAATTGTTTTTAGATTAAATAAATAATATTTTAGGCTAATGAAGGCACCAAAGAATGGAATTCTGGATTAGATGCTTACCTGAATATGCTGCAATTTAAAAGAGGAGGTTTTGACCATAATCTCACTATGAGGAATTTATAGGGAGATTTATTTATGGTTATTTTGCATGTGGATGATGTTATATTTGGTGGAAGAAGGCATGGATCAGTGGAGGAATTTATTAATCACATGATACCATAATTAGTAATGTCCCTGATTGGTGAAATAAAGTAATTTTTGGGGCTACAGGTGATTCAAAAGAATGATTTCACATTCGTTTATTAGGTAATCTATGAAATATATCTTCTAAATAAATTAAATAAACATGAAACCAAACCTTTTTTTACAGCAATTGTAAATAATAAAAACATGGAAATCACGAGGATGACAAATCTATAGATCCCATCCTGTATAAAATTATCATTGTAATACTATTTTATTTGACTAGAACGTGTCCAAATATCATCTTTGAAAAAAATTTAGTAGATAAATTCTTATGTAATCTGAAGGAAGATAATTTTATTGTATTTAAAAAAATCATGAGGTATATTCAAGGTATTTAATGTTTTTCCTATACTTTGCAATAGGAAGGGATAATAAATTTTCTTAATTTATGATACTGAATACGCATGATATGAGATGGATCAAAACTCCAAAAGTGGGGGTGAATTCTTCATTGGAAACAAATTTTAGGGCTTGTTGATCAAGAAACAGTAAATCACTTCTCTTATAATGAATGAAGTAGAGTTTATATCTATAAAAAAGGTTTTCACTTAACTATTGTGGATGAAACAACAAATTACTGATAATAGTGATTAGGTAAAACAATTGATGGTGATTAACATTTACAACAATAGTCTAATAGATATTTTATAAAATCTGGTTCAACAATCTCTTACTAAACATATTGATATCAGATAATACTTCCTCAAAGGAAAACAATTTACAAGGAATGAATAAAATGGAGCATTTGTGAGCTAATGATCAAGTGGATAGAATCCTGAATAAGACATTGGTATCAACCAGGCTTGAGAATAATCGTTTGAACCTTGGTTTTTAGCCACCTCCAATTTTATGAGGAGTCTATGGTTTATCCACTCTCCCAATTCATATTAATAGATGTAATCTGTTTATTGATGTGGTGAATGTCTCAAGTGGAGAAACTATCTAGCGAGTGTTTGTTTTTAGAACTAGCGAATAGTTATGTTGGGTTTATTTACAAAGGGGGTTAATGGTGAAGTTTAATGGATTTGAAATATATATTTTGAGGTGTGTTTGAATGTTGGACTTCATAAGTTTACTAGAGATGATGGTGGTCTCTTGAGGCATGAGATTCTCTCTTGAAACAAATTTTTTCTATAATGATATTTACTCTTTTTGACTTAGAGTGATGGAAGATATATTTCACAAATTTAATGTTTTTTATCATGGATGATGATTTATGGAATTTCTCTATATATGTACAATAATCCCAAAAGGCGATATTGTTGGAACCACGAGTTTTCTGCTAGAAACAGATTGTGATTTGTTCTTTTTTTATTCCAAACTGAATTGATCGAGGATTTATCAATCCGTGTGTTCTTATGATATAGGTGGATTTAGTGTTGAAGGTGGTTTCATTACCCTATGTTTTAAAAATTCTTGGGGTCTAATATTTGGAAGATGGAGAAACTCTTTTGGGATGGAAATATTGTCACATAAACAAAATAGTTTCCTGAAAGCATAATGGAGTCATATAGGGTAATATTAAAGGTAAGATTTATGGAAATATCATCATAAAAAAACATTTCCATGAGTTTTTTACAAGTTCTGAAAATTGAAAAAAATTCATAGTTCTGCAACACAAGAAGTTTTGTGCATGCCCATAAAATAAAGGTGAGGTTGTGCTAAGGTTATATGTTTCTCACTAACAGTGATGTTAAATAGTTCATGTTTAGAACCCATGGAATTTTATTCACATATTTTATATTGTTAATGGATGTTGTGTGAAGGTTTAGCTTCCTTTATAAATAAGTGGTTACCTCATATATTCTGGGTATCTCTATAAATAAATATATGGAGACTCTTCTTCACAAAAGAGTTGTGTAAATTAGTGTTGTGTGAAAGTCCCAAGAGATGCATGATAAATGAGGTGTTTAATTAAAGTAAAATAGTCACAAGAAAAAAATATGTGGCCTAAAAACTGAGGAGTATTAGTAGAGTACAAAATTTTCATGAACAATTGGTTTTGAACATCTATTTTGTGTGAATAACACATTCAAGAGAATCCATTCACGATTATGGTGCAAGATGTGTCTCAAGATAATAATGAAAAAAAGACATATGTTCCCAATATATATATAAGATAGGTTAAAATTCATTAAACTAATAAACACTTAACCCAAGGTAGTGGGCAAGGGGGAGTCCGCATAAGTGGTCTGCCGGAGGTAGTGTGCTTTCCGTAAAATTCTTATAAAGGAATTGTGCATGGAAGAGAGTGACCATGTATGAACAATTGTAATCCTCAATAACTACTAATGATTATTGGATTCTGGTACAACTAAAAACTATCATTTTATTCTCTTTATAATATCCCTTAGTGTTGAACCATGTAAAACTAATGTTTTGTGTTTCTAGTTATACACATGGTTGTTTGATAATTGCATGATTCCATTAGTCATATTTAACAAGTTCCTACCAACATGGGGACAAGATCCATCCAATTCAAAGAAAATTTGAAACCTTATTTTACTCATCCCCTCTCAGGGTGTTCTAGGGTTATAAATAATCTATATAAATTTATTAGTAAATTTTCATGAAATAAGAAGATAATTTGTAATTGACATTTTATTTCAATTTAAAAAATAAATTTTCATTAAAAAATTATTTTTATTATCCTTTTTAGGAAAAAATTAGGAAAATTTTTTGAAAGTTTTTTAAATGTTTTTTAGAAAAAGAAAATAAGTTTTTAAAATCAACTTCTCAAAATTTATATGGGGTGAAATTTAGATATTTTTCTGAAATAGTTTATTTTTCTTTGAATAGTTAAAATTACCAATTTTCATATACTACCGCTCCTTTTCATTAAATATAGTAATTTAAAGAACAAAATTTATTTTTTATTTGGTATTAAAGTGAAATATAAACCATTATAATTATAATTTTTTAATTTTTTTTATTTTAATTTATTTCCAAAATTTTGGGAAAATATTATTTTTATGCTTAAAACACGATTTTCTGTAAACTATTTTTTGAGCATAAAGTATATCAATTTTAATTTATTAAAATTACCTTTAATAAGGATATATTTAAATTAATATTTTATATTTTATATCTACTTACATTAATTTAATTTCAGATAATGATCATTACCTGTCATACAGTTAGTGTAACATC
This sequence comes from Viscum album, assembly GCA_963277665.1. Taxonomy (NCBI): domain Eukaryota; kingdom Viridiplantae; phylum Streptophyta; class Magnoliopsida; order Santalales; family Viscaceae; genus Viscum; species Viscum album. The sequence continues at coordinate 195,759,989 of OY728126.1, forward strand.
ATCTAAGTCTTGAAAAATATTATTCTTGAAAAATTGTTTTTTGACACCTTTTTTCCAGATTAATTTTAAATTAAAAATTGATACTGAAATGAATTCTATATGATAAAATGGATTAGATATTTTGAATCAGAATTATAAACATTATATAATAACATCAACATTATTTTTTTTTAAATTCATAGGAAAAATAATAAAGATTTGTTACCATAGTTAATGTTAAAACTAGTTTACCGGGGGATAAGATTATTAGGTAAAGGGAGTAAAAAATTTTAAAAATGTTTATATTTTAATTATGGAGGTTTTAATTTACAATATCACCATTATAATTCATTATTTATTAGTTTTTGACGCAATTTTCTTGAGAGTGACTTGACATTATTGAATAGTTTTGGGTATTTACAAAAGCGACACTCCCTCTCACATATAAAATGAATCCTATTATCCTCATTTTGAAAAATATAAAAAGAATTTTGGTTTAGAGAATAACTTAAAAATTACCTTCTTTACTTCTCTACCTACATCCTAGAATCTTTGGTATGATTTGAAATCAAGTTTTATATGGTTTTAGGAATAATCTAAAGAGGTGGTGTAAATAAAATGTTTCATTTTTAACCGAGCATCTTAGTTTTATTACTTCATACCCATCTTTAAAATATTATAAAATTCAAATTATATAATAAAATAATTATATCCTATATACTGAGTTGTTATTAAGATAATTTTATAAGATACGTCAATATCTACTTCCCACAAATGGGAAACGAAATAGTCATTTATGTGTACGTTGGACTACTGCCTCATGAACAGATGTAATTTGTTAACATCACTGCCTCTCACATATGACTATAATAAAGTATTTATTGTTTTTATATGATAGTAATGAAATATTAATCATTATATAAAATTAATATAACATATATCTTTTTAACTTACCATCAATTGAAAATTTATAATGTCGTTCGTGTGTACCACAGACGACCTTCTCACGAAGTGATGTTATTCATTTTTTATTACCACACAACATGAATGGTATATTTAAGTATACATAAATAAATTTGTTTATATTTATTATGTAATTATCATCATTAAAATATCAAATAACACTTACCTTCCTTTCATCATGTTCATTGAACAATTGAAACATTACTCATGCGTACATACAACTTAATATCTCAATGACTGTATGATAGTTCATTTTTCATAACCATAATCAATGATTGGTTTAATGAGTATAATTTATATTTAAAAATTATAATTATTTATTGATTAATTTTCTATATAAAATTTATTAATAATATCTTTGACCTTACTCAACATACCAATGTGATTTCAGATATATAACATGAACATCATCAAAACATCCATACTTAATATAAATGATTAAGTATGTGAATGTAACATGATAAAAAGTAGAATATAATGAATTATAAACATTATATAGGTTATTTATAAATTAAATAATTAACATATGTTTATTATTCAAGAATATAAATAATATACTATACAAATCATGCATGAGGTATATGATCTTTATAATCCACCTTTTTCTTCAGGTTATGACAATTCTCTCTCTAGATCACATTCCCTCTATTTAGAATTGTGTAATGATTGTAAATTATTTATATATCTATATGAAATATATACCTATCTTATTTTCCATTCGGTTTATGGGGTAATACATGCCTTATTTTCATTTCTTAATTACATTTATTATGAGATTTCCATCAATTATGAAATGAAATAATGATTATGAAACCCACCTTATTATTATGAAAGCCATTTTAATTTCATGGGTAATTAATATATTATACCTCATGAATGATTCCATTGATTTGGAACACATAAATAATGAACATCTTGTAATGGGTCCACCAAGATAGAACTTCAATGCATTGGGTAATGCTTTAGTCTCATGATGGATCATGTCATGGATTATAGAGTTAACCTAATTAATTATAGGACTTGTCAATCCTTTGATATTGTCTAGGAAGTTATCCATGAGTCATTATTATGATATTTTCTCTATTTTTAACACATTTACTATGTTACTATGATCACATGACACCATGTTCTTTATTTTAATCTTCCATGTGATTACCCATGAGTATTCTCTTTTATGATATCATGGGGTGCCTTTATCTCACATATTTTTCCCCTTATATTATTTATTCCCATATTGGATTATTTATCACCCTTTTTTGATGTTCACTCCAAATTATCCTATGTATTTTTAAAAGATCAAATTTAATTCTGAACCCACCATTGAGAATAAAAATAGAATGACATGTTTTTGTTACCTTTTAAGGTGCTATGACCCGCTATTACAAATACACTAGGAATCATGATATTCGGGCTCTAATTAGTGGGTTTTTATGTTTACAAATCATATAATAATATGTGTAAAAGGATCTGGTCTCTATATTAGTGAATTTTATATTTATTAGGCCAAACATTATGAATTTTATACCTAAAAATATTTTTGAATTTTTAAATTTATTGACCAAGTTTTCTATGATCAACTATGGTAAATTAAAATTGATAAATGACTCAAATTTAACATAAGTTTACATTTATGGTTATTTAACATTGAATTTTCTTTTTCTATTAATTTATATTGTTTATGTTCATACAAGTGGGACTATTGTGGTTGGTTTTTATGTTGGGACTTCATTGATTATAAATTTTGTAGTTTATGGCCATATGGATTTGACCAATGAATGTGGCTTTGTTAATATATCAAGGGAAATTCTAATCCTAACCTGAATGAGATGACTGTTTCTAATAATGCACTATACCATAAATTGGGGAATTAATTTTGGGGTCGTGAATCAGGTACCATTATTTAATGTGGTTTTTGGTCAAATGCATTAAATGAATAGTCAGTACATACATTCATTAGCGATTGGTACGATGCATGAAATCATACAATCAAGGGTATTTAATCCCCTTCAATATTTGTATTATAAATTTATTAAATCATAAATCAAGGGTTTTTAATTATATATGATGTTATATTCAACATATTTTGGAGATAAATGCTGAAAAAATGTGATTTGTGGGTTCCACTATAGTGGTGTGAGAGAATAAAGATATTATGGGACATTTTTATATGATGAAAATAAACATATATGTCACGACCCGTCCTCGGGGCCCGTGCCGTGACTACCCCAAGCCCGCCTTCCATAGGTCAGGGGCTGGCGACTAGCACCAAGGCGTAAATCCCGGTAAAAAGGGAAGGCATTGCCTTTGTAAAGTAAACAATCACACAGAGTACAAGCGGAAGAAGTAAACACTAAGTAAAAACTGAGTACAACAGTAAGTGCGGAAAGTAAAAATGGGCCGGAAATACAAGCCCAACTGTAAAGTACAACTCGAGAGGGAAAACAGCGACTGAAAAGTAAATCTGCTATGCCGAGCTGTCCACTGGAAATCCCACTTGAAGGGTGGGTACAGACAACTCCTCTGTTCCTCGGGTCCCGCCGTCCGCTCCGAGTATGTCCCGCCCAGTGGTCCACCTCCGGGTATCGCCTCGTCGTCATGTCCACCTCTGGGTACCCTCTCGTCGTATAGTCCACCTCCAGGTACCGTCCATTCCTCGAACACTCATCCTCTGTCAGTACTAGCCGTCGTCTGCAACCAACACAACGAGGTGCGGGCATAGCCCGTGCAGGGGTGAGTATAACAATACTCAGTAGGGACCCCGAGACCCTCAAGGTCTCACTAAAACCAACAAGGATAACCACATAGAAGATCTGAACAGATAACCTCTACTTAGGTATATGCCCATACATATACCTAAGTTATCAAGTAACCCATCTCAATCATGAGGAAACACAAGGATTGTGAAATCAACAGATAACTACTACCCAGGTATATTCCCATACATATACCTAAGTTATCAAGTGACCCATCTTAATTATGAGGTAAACACAAGGTCAAAAGTCTCGGCTCAAACCAGGATTTTCATTATCGAAACCGTAACTGCTGAAGAGCTCCGTCTCTGGAGTGTACAGTGGTCCTGTCACGACTCCGAGGTACTGCTCACTAACCTAAGACTGATGTAGAACTCCACCTATCGAGTACTGCGGGCCAGCTGCTACAACCAAGTGCTCTCCCGTGGTGGGTCTGCCGCTACAACCAAGCGCTCCCATGTGCCGCTACAACAAAGCGCACCTCTGTCGTGGGTATTCCGCTACAACCAAGCGCTCCCGTGTGTCGCTACAACCAAGCGCACCTCTGTCGTGAGACTGCCGCTACAACCAAGCGCTCCCCTGTGCCGCTACAACCAAACGCACCTCTGTCGTGGGTCTGCCGCTACAACCAAGCGCTCCCATGTGCCGTTACAACCAAGCGCACCTCTGTAACACATCGAGTCGTTCGATCAGCAGTCGTCGGGTCTCAGTCAGCTACACTGTCTCCGTACTCCGTACGCTCGTCTCTAGGAGGGTCCGCTCCACGAGCCACAAGTCGATACTCCAAGTATCTCAAAGTCCCAAGAATAAGTATCTCAAAGGACCACCTCGTCATAGGGGGTCTCAACACAACAGACTGTGCGTCAATCGGACGCCCAGTCTGTGAGTTATTAGCCTTTTCGTCCCAGGGGCCCGGTTGGTTTCGTGAGCGAACCAAACCCGGCCGTATCTCAACTGTACCACGAACTCTCATAGGGTATACTCATAGGGACTGTTTCTCAACGAGATCACCAACGCCGCTGACGGTTCGTCAAACGGACGTTCTGTCAGAAAGATATCAGCTTTTCCGTTCCAGGGGCCCGGTTGGATTTCGGTGTGATCCAACCCGGCCACTATCCATCTGCATCCAAAACTCGGGCGGAGGATGCCAAAAGTTCCGTATCGTCAACAGGAACTCAACGCAACAGCCGGCGCGTCAATCGGACGCCCGGTCTGAGAGTTATTGGCTTTTTCGTTCCAGGGGCCCGGTTGGATTTCGGTGCGATCCAACCCGACCGCACTCCGTCGGCATCCAGTCCTCGAGCGGAGTAATCCAAAAGATCCATCTCACATAGAGGAATTCAACGAAACAGACGACGCGTCAATCGGACGCCCGGTCTGTTATTTATTGGCCTTTCCGTCTCACACCCACCCTGGGAAACTTCCCAGGAGGTCACCCATCCTGATCACTACTCTAGGTCAAGCACGCTTAACTATGGAGTTTTAACCACGTAGGCTCCCGAAAAGGAAGGTGCACCTTGAGTATAGTATACCGAAACGACCGTCTCGATCCAAGGATCGCGTTGCCGCTGACGGCGAGTCGTTTGGAGGCCCGTAGCCCAAGATATGGGCATTTGACCAAACCGCTCGGTAACGGGGGTTTCGGGCCCAGGCCGTCCCGGTCCGAGACCCCCCGGATGGCCCGAACCGGGTCGACCAGCCACGGACGGGGTCGACCCGGCCCGACACAGCCCGGCCCGGCCCGGCGCGGCCCGGCTCGGCCCGGCGAACCGGCCAGGCGCGCAGGGCGCGCTGCCAGCTCGGCCGAAGGCCGAGCTTGCTGGAAATGGGGGGGGGGGGGGGGCGCCTGCCCCCCCTTTGTGAAACCGGCCCCCCTCATAATGGGGGGGCCAAATAACTGCCCGAGGGAAGTAAATTCCCGCGGTTTCCACCAACCCGGTCGGCCCGACCTGGCCGGCCGGCTTCTTGACAACAGGACCGGCAAGGGCCGGTCCTCTTCCGTCTTCCGGCACCGGCGGCCCGGCTGCCGCCGGTCATCACGATCCGCCGCGGCCCGGAACCGGCCGCGGCCATCGTCATCCGGCGCGGTGCGACGGCACCGCGCCCCTCCGCCGCGGCGTCTTCGGTTTCCTTCGACGCGGCGCGACGGCGTCGCGTTCATGATAATTCTTTCCACGGCGCGGCGCGACGGCGCCGCGCAATAATTTCCGTGTGATTCCCGCGTGGTGCGACGGCACCACGCTATCTCGTTTCATCCGCAAGAAACATTCAAGAACATAGGAGGGCGGTTCGGCCGTGTTTGTGCGGTCCGGTCCCCCTCTCGTTAGACGATAACACTTAATCGTTCATCCTCAAGTTTGTCATGCTAGAACCAAGAACGGAAAATAATTAAATAAAGAAACAACAAACCCCTACATGGATATTTGACGTCGCACATCGGGCGTCGCGGAGAACGGCGTCGCGGAGAACGACGTCGCGGAGATCGGACGTCGATTCCATGGATGTTGGGGTACGTCTGAGGAGGAAACGACGTCTCCTCACTTGTTGCGGAGATGAAGAAGGAAGGCGCGTTGTCGTTGGAGAGTTCCCTACGTCGGTGTCTTCTCCCTTGCCGTGGAGGAAAAAGAGGATGAAGAACTGTGATCACCGAGTCGTTCTAAGTTGAGGGATCGATGATCTTCATCGGAGAAGAACCGTTCTTCACGGAGAGGAGGGAGTTCTTCAACGAAGAAGGAGCTTCCTTCTTCTATCACACAAAGGCTCTTTCTCAAAAATCCTCCCACCACAATTCAACCTCAAAATAAAAGAAGGTTTCCCCTTATTTTATTTTAATCATGCCATGCATTGTAAGTTCAAAATTAAAACACTTAATTGATTAAGAGTTTGAATAACTTAATTTAAGTGCTAGTTGGCATGAGTTATGAGGGAGAGAGGGAGAGAAGGAGTTTCAAAATAAAGAGGGAGTTAGGGGGTTATGGGAAAAGTGAAGGGGTGGGGTTCGTGTGGGCCCCACCTCACCTTAAATCCTTCCATGGGTGGTTAACTCCAAGTGGGTCCCACCCCTAACTCCCTTACATAGGTTAAAACCACTTAAGAGAGGGTCAATTGTTGTAACATAACACTTAATCTACTTAACAAGAAAATAAAAATTGTAGATAAGTTATAAATTAAACTTCCACAATTTTTATCATCTTCTCTCGGATAAACGCAACTCCGAAAATGGCGTTCTTAAGAAATTATCGGCGTTGCGGCTCCATCGGTGCCCTCGGAATTCGATTCCGGGCACCGGTTCAAAAGATAGAAATTCTCACTCGCTCGTTCACTGAACGTACCCGAGCCAAGCTTCGGAAATTGATTCCGGGCACACCGGGCCTCGGAATCAGGCGCCGTCAGAAACTACGTTCTTGTAAAATTCCAAAGAAAATTAAGAAAAAAAATTTCCTTGAAATTTCTGGATCTTTACATTACTCCCACCTCACGGCTTTACGTCCCCGTAAAGCTTCAACACAAACTAGGGTCACAAAAGCGGTACTGAGCAAGCATCTGAGCCTTCCGCTCCTATGTGCTCACCTGGAGGTTTCGTACTGCCAAAGAAAGTGAACCCGAGGAATCGATCGTCCTCCTAGGATCTGCTCCTGTCGATCCTCGATCCCCACTGGAATCTCCGTGAAAGACACCCCATCGCCATCGTCCAGCTTCTCATGGTCGATGGTATGCGAAGGGTCGAGCACGTATCTCCTCAGTTGAGATACGTGGAAGTCATCGTGCACCAGGTGCAACTGAGGTGGATGGGTCAAGCGGTAAAACACCACGCCTACCCAGCTGAGGACCTAAGAAGGTCCGCTGAACCTTGGAGATAACTTCCTGCTTCGGCCACATCTCCGTAAACCTCGTCGAGGTGAGACCCGTAAGAAGACGTGGTCGTCATCCTCGAACTCCAGAGGTCTCCATTTTCTGTTAGAACTGAAACTCAAAAGACCGCTGCCACGAGGGTATGGTTGACTGACTCAAGAGTGATCAGTCGCACCCTCCTGTGAAAGAGTTTATCCCGTGCTGCCTGGGGTTTCCTTTTCGCCGACCAAGGAAATCCCATCCCGACGTCTGCCTAAAACCATCAATTTGTGTATGAACTGTGATTGCCCAGTCCATACTCTAACCAACGTCGTAAGGCCTCGACGCTGCCACCAAGATATTCCAACCGAAACTCTCGCCTCGAGGGTCTGACCACACCGTCGGCATATGTGTGATTATCGAGTCTCCTCCCAAGGTATCTCCAGCCGTGAGGGTCAAGTCCACAGCTTACCAGAAGCTCTAGGTCTGGGACAAGATTGTGAAAGCGAGGAATGATTCATATCGACGTCTGTTACTACAACAGCTAGTAGTGGACACAGACTGTCCCTTGAACCATTTTTAGAGCCATTGGGTCACACTCCTTGACCGCATGCAGCCGCACTCTTCCTCCGCCCTCCAGCTCTCTGAGCCTGACAGGAATAACTAAGGCGGGTGGTTGTACAATGATAGGATGTACACCACCTCATGCTGCTCTCCTAGCTCTGCCTCCACGTCTGCTGCTTCGTAGACTCATCTCTCCTTTAAGCTTCCTCTTCTTAACACGCCCGAGTCTCTAAGACTGGCACCGGTTTCCTGTTTCTTACTGCACTGTGCAGTCTTCATCCTCTCTTAGATGTCCTGGACCTCCTTTAGCCTCACAAGAGCTGCTATGATTTCTTCTTTGCCGATAAGAGAAACCCGGTCTCATCCCCTGGATGAACCACATTCGTTGCCTAATACAGTCAATCCCTACATGAATGATGCATTCATGCCATGGATGACGTCGTAAGGCCTCGGCGTAACTACCAAGAGATCCAACTGTCACTCTCGCCTCCAAGGGTCAAGTCACACTGTCGGCATCAGTGTGAGGTCACTGGGTCTCCTCCAGTAGAAATCTCGAAAGTGAGTGTCAAGTCAACATTTTTAACCGGGACCACTCAGTATCAACCAAACAAAAGGACAGGAAGGCAAACAAAGATAAGTGTCTTTTTAATATTGCAGCTCATAATACAAAGACACAAATACAACAGAAACATGGAACTAGAAGTAAAAAGGGCGTATCCACTAGTTCCTCTCCTTCCCACCTGCTCTCGGAGCTCTACTGCCTTGTCCACTGCTCGGCTGTTGCTCAAGCACTAGTCGCTGCTTCTGTCTCGGTGGCTCCTCCAACACCCGCTGATCAACCGTACGAGGATTCAGACAGTCACGTGCTAGGTGACCCTTTCCACCGCATGAGTAACATTGTCCGTTTCTGGCACGCCTGGCTTTGACCCCACCTCGGGTGCCCCACACCACCGGTCCTAAAACCCGAGATCGTCTAACTGCTAGTCTGGTCCTCCTGGACCTCTGCATCATCTGTCTACTGCCCACAGATGAATCGGCAACTGATCGAAAATCCTGCGGCAAAGGCAGAATCTCTTGTACACGCTCGGGGTGTAGAGCTACTGGCACAAACTCCACCCTGAAGAAGGTCTCGAAGTTTTCCCATGCGAAGGTCATCCCGTCACAAAACTGGAACAAGTGACTCCACCACCTGCCTGCTGCTGCCTGAAGGAGGCTGGCTACAAAGATCACCACGAAGTCTGTCGGCGTCCCTACTAGCCCAAAGACTCTCACCACAGCCTCCAGCCAATCCTCAGCCGCCTGCGGGCCCATCCCTCCCTGGAACCTGGGTGGCCTCTGGCACTGGAACTCGTACCGCGCACTCAAATAGCGTGCATCGCCTACTGCTGGGGCTGGTGGCATCAGTGGCCCAACGGGTAGCAGTACCGCTGGTGCCTCCGCTGGATCCTCAACTGGGATAGGGCCCTGTACTGAGGCCTCATCACTCGACAGGCTGTCAGCACGCACATCCCTCTGGGCTCTAGCTGGTCGTCCGAGAAAAGGCATCCTGAAAGCAACAACGTAACACGATCAAACGATTATACCTGGTGAGCTGACCTGGTTTGAACTGTTTTAAGGGGAAACCTTTGAAAACACACATGCAATCAGTGTTTTTGTGCACAAAGTCAGAAATCAGTTGTCAGGGTCCTGGTGTATGGATACGTCGGCCGCCCGCACCAACACTGGACTCCCTGAACTGAAATCCACACTCGGTACTCTTAACACTATTGCTTCACAGAATGAAAAAGTCAGAGTCATAAGTTCTGCAGTAGAACCGAACTCCTTTGATACCAATTGTCACGACCCGTCCTCGGGGCCCGTGTAACGCCCCGACCCCAGTTGCCCAGATTCGGTGCATTAATTACATAACATTGGCATGATCACAAGAAAGATCAAATCTTGAAAGACCGATTGGTTTAGTAGCCTTGGAAACACTAGATATATTCATAAGTTTTAAATTACACCATAAAATGAAAAACTACTACAACAACATAATGTCTCCATAATCCACACTCATATCCCCACATAATATCCCTGAAGGCCATTCATAATTTACTTCTTCACTTCCTGGTAAAAATAAAACATAGAAAAGGGGTGAGCTCAAATGCCCAGTAAGGATAACAATATAGCGGAAACTTTCATAAATAAGAATATACATTTAAGGCAATGTATAACTAAAACAAAAGCCTTTCAAACATGAACTTTCAACATGGTATGGCATAAATAAAATGAAATAATTCCATTTACTTATTCACATGGATATTCTACTAATCGAATAATCACATGCAAAAATCAATAACCACTTTCATAATGTTGGAATGCATAATGCCAGACTATCATAACCACATAGTCAAGGCCTCGTTCCAAGACTACAAATAAGATTTTGTCAAGGCCTTGTGCCAAGACACTAGTTTGTCTCATGAGACCTACCGATGCATCGAGGAGCTATAGCGGGCTCCACCCGTCACTTATTAAGTCCAATGCATTCCCATATGAAAAGGTTTAAACATAACATAAACATTCGTATTAAAACTAGCATACGAAATGTCAATAATTTCACCATAAACTATGAATGGTATAAAAATAGAACATCCACAGTCAAACATATCACAAAACCTTCAATACAATATAGAAGTTTTGTATCATAATAAATCAACTTCAAATAAGCGTAAAATCCATCAAAGGATGTTGACATAGATGAAATCAAAACTATTTGAGAGAAATATCTCCTTTTTTGAAATCATTTAAAAGTCACACATTTATAAAGGAAGTAATTAAAAATAGTTTTTTGAATCAAAGTGTCCCATACCACTTTGAAACTTTTAAAAGGAATTAAAATTTTTAAGAACATTCATGTCCATATAAATAAATCCTTAAAAACCATTTTTAAGACATGGACATTAATTGAAAAGATTTAGAAAGATAAATCTTTAAAACATTGAAAATTCTGATTTTGATAAAGAGTACCTTTCTGAAGTTCTTAAAATATTCATTTTGAAATCATTTAAAAGTCACATAATTATAAAATAAAACATTTACTTTGAAAATATCCTTGTAAGCTTGTAAGGGAAGCTTTGAAGATTTTATAATGGCGGTAAATAGCCGCACCCGCCATATAAGTTAAAAAAACATTCTTACCTTAATTCTGTCGAAAAGGTTAAAAAGGACCTTCTTTGGAAAACGACGGAAATATTCCTCTTATAAAAATTCAAACAAGGGTATAAATGACTTTAACCCATATTCTTGTAAATAGTAAAAATGTTTTTAAATACATTTTTATGAAACATGGATGTGGATGATAAAGAGATCCCAGTAGATTATTACGTATAAACAACCTCGGATAATGAAGAGATTGTGAAATAACCCTTACCTTGTACTTTTCCTTGGTTGGGGTAGGTTAACCTCCTGTATAATGGTGAAATAATTGTTATTAAATTATACAAGAATCATATATATTAATATGATATCATATATGATCTTTTAACATTGATTTGTTAATAATATCTTTGTATTATCGTTGTTTCGGGTGTTAACTTACTTGTTTTCTTTCATATGTTTTGTTACGTAAGACATGTTTGTAAAGGATAGGTTGTATATTATTCATATCCAGAATGATATAAAGTCCTTAAACATCATTTTTAAATCATCAAATGATAATTATACTTTAATGGTTACGATGGAGAATGAATCTCATCGCGTTCGTGGAGACGGTAGTCCGTACGTACGCACGAACGCTACTTCCATTTAATTTTTATTTTAAAAGAATCGAATCCAAATGATACATAGGTATATTACTATTCCAGTATAATATAATATTTTATATATGTTACTTAAGTTCATTAACACCATCCTTTATACGTTCCATGTGTGGTATGAACGAGTCATATCATTTTAAGGGGGCGGTAGTCCGCACTTCCTCAAATGAAATTATCGTATGTATATACAACATGAAACGAATAATGGTATGAAATAAAATGGAATTACAGAAGCTTATATATAAAATATATATCATTAATATCATATTTAATTACAGTGCCATCATAATGGCCACCATGAGAGGCGGTAAGATGTTTTTGAACAATCATCGTTTCGTGAGGCGTTAGTTTTCCATCCACAGAAACATTATGTTCATCATCCATTAGATGGAGTTGTGTGTATGTGTAGTTTGAATACTTCTTATAACAACATCCTAGTATATTGAGGATACTGGTGTTGTTACAAAAGAAGGGAAATAAAAAGAGTTTGGGGGTTGAAGAAGCAAAATAAATGAAAATAATTTAAGAGAAATCGTTACCTTTAATTTAGGTAATTCACTTTGGTTGGAACCAAAGGACTTCTTGAAATGATTTCTGCCTAAGGGGAAGCTTCAAGGAGGAGGAGAGGGATGTGGGGAGCTTAGTTGGGCAGAGTTTGGATGAGCCAAGTGGCTTGAGAGGTGTGAAGAAATGAGAAGGAGGAGTGCCCTTTTATAAGAGGGGTGAGGGGCACCTTTGGAAAAGCTAGAAATATTAATTTATAATAAATTCATATTCGGTTTCCAATGGCTCCAAAGTTGACTATTAAAAGGTTGAGGTGGGTATGGGTCGAAAACAACTCATCCAATAGAATTTATACAGGTTTGGGTACTTATATTAACCTTATCTTTAAGTATTAACTCTAAGTTAATTAGTTTCACTTTTACAATGTCTCTTTGTATTTTTATATAATATGGTTAATAAACTTACTATATACATCCAAGAGACCCCCAAGTGGTCCATTAATGATTAACCTATCATGATATAAGCCTCTTGTCCGAACATTAGATTTTTAGGAATTTAATACCAATTAATAATATAATATTTGTTTTAAGAACTCTTTTATGTCAATTTTGACACTATTCATTAGTTGATTTTTGTGAAACTCATAACAGATTGATTACTTCGAACAAAGTCAATTAAATCAATCCTAATATATCATATTATCCTATAAAATTAGTTTAATTCATTAAAAGTTTCATATTATATTTATTTGGGTATTTATAATATCACTTATTTTAATTTTTCACTATTATAGTAATTACTGCATCATCATTGTGTCATAAATAAAATAAATTATTTAATGTCTAAAAATTATAAATAAAACATCATTATGTAGGAAATCTTTTTATCTTTCTAATGAATATTTATAATCGAAAATCCAACATGTATAACACTATGTAACAATTGTTCTTCTAAAAGATGTAAGCTTATGCCATTTTTATTTTTATTTTAACTTTATTAATATAATGTGTCATTATCACTTACAAGTGGATCCATGGGGTCCCAAAATAGACCCAAAGATTCCCATGGTCGACCATGTATCAACCAATAGGGTTAAGACACGTTTTAGGGTAATTTTGTATTATTATAATATTATTGTTTAACCCTTATTTACCGGATTTACCCTTAACCATGGTAAATAAAATATTTACCGCAGTAATTATTCAAAATGTCTAAAAATAAAAGTTACCTATTTACACAATTTGAACATCCTGATTCCAAATATGGAATCCATTTTCCTAAATTCAAAACACAGAAGTGGCAGAAATTAATTTAAAATTAATTCCCGCTGTCAAAACAAATAGCGTGTTTTTAAGAGATAATAACTATCAAAAGATTGACACTTGTTTATGTTCGGTTTAATTGTAAAATTATGTCCAAAGACCAACATTATATTAAATGGTAAAAATATATTCTAAATATACTTTAAAACCACTCAAATTCACAATTTATCACTATTAATTATTTTGATTAAAAAAGTTGTTTTTAATTAAAATTTAGTAATTTTCACTATTCATCAAAATATGAAAGTTATCCGAAAAGTACCAAAATTTCACCTTAGGCTAAATTCGATATTCCGAATCCAAAAATGAAGTCCATTTTGAAATATAAAATATATATAATTTCAAAAATTAGGTATTACAATTCATAACGGCTAGTTTGATCGGTTGTGGTGTGTGTTAAAACTCGAAGTTGCGTACAACACACGCTACTGTTTTATTCAAAGGAAAGCATACCGTGTAAGCTTGGGATGTTTCATTTTAAATTTTTGATGTCCCCATTTAGTCAAAAAGTTTAAAATATTGTATTTAAAAAGGTTTCACTATTAAAATTTGATAAAAGTGTAATACTGAAAATGAATCTGTTCTTGCATTATGACTAAGAAACTCATAATATGGATTCTAAAATTATAAGGATTATATAAAGTTTAAAATGTAGTTAATTCTATTCATGACCTCTTTTAATGGCTTTTTTTATTTGTAAGTCATGGTGTGATTGAACTCGGTGTTGCGTGTAATGCAAGTTATTGAATTATTTTGAAGAAATAACATACTATGAAATCTTGGGGTGTTACATTCTCCCCTCCTTCAATAAATTGCGTCCTCGCAATTTGAAATTGTTCTTCGAAAATAGAAAATATATTTGTGGGAAAACCCGCATAGGAAATTGGTTTACTAAGATTTAGTCTTAATATGAGTAAAAGAGAAATGAAAGGGTCACCACCAAATTATGATCTCGATTAGGAGAACATTGGTGGCAACTAGAGACATATAATTGCTGGAAAAATGTAAATATTTATAGGTAGTGATTGAGGTCATCAATCACAAACAAGTATAAAATTGAGGTTCTTAAACTCATCAATCTATGATGATTTGAAATACCATCGGTTCAACGAAACATAGGGTATTGGGATAACACATTTTTGACGTTTCAAAATATCTTAGTTGAAATCCCACATCGAAAAATGAATTAATGAGGCCTCTATTTTAAACAAAGAGTGGAAAGTATGAAGATTACCGAACATAACACATAATAGGGTTCCATGTAGGAAAATATGGATATGGAGGAGAAATCTAACCATCAATTATCTGATGGAGAGTGGTAGAGAACATGGCTATGAAAAGGCCAAAAATCCCAAAGCCATAAATTAGTGATGATTTAAGGTACCATCTAGGACAACATTTTTGTTCTAAGTTCCTTTTATTAATGTTGAGGAATTTATTTATGAGATTGGCTAAGATCATAAGGAGATATACTTACTTTATAATTAGAGTTTTATCCATTAATAAATTCCTACCACAAACTCATCTTTCACTCTAAAAGATAATAGAATGTAATTTTTTTTTCTATTTATACTATTCGTACAGGGTTCCAAAATAAATGAATTTATAATTCATCTACAATGTCTTTTAATAAAAACTACATTATTTAATCCAGGACATCTCATGGGCCAGTGGTAGGTGATACACCCTTGTCGCCCTTCGGTTTCGGGTTCAAGTCTCACAGCCTTGCCGGACGCGACGGGTTGCCGCCCGACCTCCGGGTTGTCCTTTTATGGCAATCCAAAATAATCCAAACTAGAACTATCCAAAATACTTCTGTCCAAACTCACAGTCTAACATTTATAAGGAAGGTAAACATAATATAGATCTTTTTTACCCCGTAATAGCATATGAATACCTTCATCATGTATTACCATATTCCTTATTGATTACATTCATGCTCCCTTATTCCATATAGAATGCTGGATAAACTTCATCAATCCAAAAATGTTTTAAACCCCAACAATGATGGAATATACAAATCATTAATCAGCTTCAAGGTAGTCAATAATATCCAATATAATTTATCCAAATCAATCATGTATTATTCTAAAATCACCACCTCGGTATCTGAACCATATTATGGTTTATCTTTCTCTCAACCAAATATTTTCCAAACATTTAACCTGCTACTGAGTCACTTTTCTTTGTTCCACACCATCTCAAGTCCTTAATGAAATAGTACTGCAGTACAATCCTTATATACTCCATAATTATTATAACAAGTACATTGTTGATACAACACTCAATTGACATAATCAACATAAGAACTCTAATAATTCCTCTTCATCTGTGGTAGTATCATAACATGATTATTATCCAATAACATCATTTGAGGCATAGTCTGATGACTGGGACATAGGTTCGCGTAGTGTCCAAACTCCTTGCAAATGAAGCATTGTACATTTGAAACCATTTTCTTACCCTTGCAGTCATGTACTTTGTGCCCTTTTCCTCCACACTTATAACAAACTCCCATTCCTTTCAGGCAAGTTCCAGGGTGTTTCTTTCCACAGTTACCACATATGGGAAAATTCTTCTTTTCCCTCTTCCCTTTATCCATCTTTCTCTCTTTTATCCTTTTCTTCTCTTTCTTCCCTTCAAAGCCATAGGACTCAGTAAACTCTTTACATATCTTATCAACACATGATATTATTTCTTCATATTATGATAATACATGGGAGACTATTTCTCTTATAAATTCTAGCTTAAGACCATGAAAGATATGATCCTTCCTTCTCTTTGAATCATGTGTATTTCTGGAGTTCTCATTCCTTCTATTGGGCGCCATTTCTATACCATGGCATAAACTAGATCAGTTTATGAATCAAAACACATAATCCCATACTTATAAAACACTTAACATAAATTGAACTATTTATGGATATAATCCATAATCATAAAAATGTTTTCTTTGAGGAAATATATACTCATAAACCCTTCATAATGATTTGTAAAGAAAATGAGAGTTATCCTAAGCATATCCCCCGGGAGTGTCGTAACCAAGAGTGCAGCAAGGCCCGTTGTCGTGCACCAGTTCCCGTTCGAGTCTAGCTCAAAGCGGTGTTTTCGGGTTTTAACCCTAGGTACATCTGTGCCAGAGCCGCCTCTACCTGCTCGTATCCAGACATGGATGTATTGCTCGGAAAACTCACAAAATCTCTACAATACCAAAATTCTAGGAAGTTCTTCTATACTAATCCTCAATGTTCATCTTAGGTCTACGTGCTCTAATCAGAGTTTATCTAAATCTAGCTTCCAAGGTTTGTACTAAACTTCCTCTGATACCAACTGTAACGCCCCGACCCCAGTTGCCCAGAGTCGGTGCATTAATTACATAACATTGGCATGATCACAAGAAAGATCAAATCTCGAAATACTGATTGGTTTAGTAGCCTTGGAAACACTAGATATATTCATAAGTTTTAAATTACACCATAAAATGAAAAACTACTACAACAACATAATGTCTCCATAATCCACACTCATATCCCCACATAATATCCCTGAAGGCCATTCATAATTTACTTCTTCACTTCCTGGTAAAAATAAAACATAGAAAAGGGGTGAGCTCAAATGCCCAGTAAGGATAACAATATAGCGGAAACTTTCATAAATAAGAATAAACATTTAAGGCAATGTATAACTAAAACAAAAGCCTTTCAAACATGAACTTTCAACATGGTATGGCATAAATAAAATGAAATAATTCCATTTACTTATTCACATGGATATTCTACTAATCGAATAATCACATGCAAAAATCAATAACCACTTTCATAATGTTGGAATGCATAATTCCAGACTATCATAACCACATAGTCAAGGCCTCGTACCAAGACTACAAATAAGATTTTGTCAAGGCCTTGTGCCAAGACACTAGTTTGTCTCATGAGACCTACCGATGCATCGAGGAGCTATAGCGGGCTCCACCCGTCACTTATTAAGTCCAATGCATTCCCATATGAAAAGATTTAAACATAACATAAACATTCTTATTAAAACTAGCATACGAAATGTCAATAATTTCACCATAAACTATGAATGGTATAAAAATAGCACATCCACAGTCAAACATATCACAAAACCTTCAATATAATATAGAAATTTTGTATCATAATAAATCAACTTCAAATAAGCGTAAAATCCATCAAAGGATGTTGACATAGATGAAATAAAAACTATTTGAGAGAAATATCTCCTTTTTTGAAATCATTTAAAAGTCACACATTTATAAAGGAAGTAATTAAAAATAGTTTTTTGAATCAAAGTGTCCCATACCACTTTGAAACTTTTAAAAGGAATTAAAATTTTTAAGAACATTCATGTCCATATAAATAAATCCTTAAAAACCATTTTTAAGACATGGACATTAATTGAAAAGATTTAGAAAGATAAATCTTTAAAACATTGAAAATTCTGATTTTGATAAAGAGTACCTTTCTGAAGTTCTTAAAATATTCATTTTGAAATCATTTAAAAGTCACATAATTATAAAATAAAACATTTACTTTGAAAATATCCTTGTAAGCTTGTAAGGGAAGCTTTGAAGATTTTATAACGGCGGTAAATAGCCGCACCCGCCGTATAAGTTAAAAAAACATTCTTACCTTAATTCTGTCGAAAAGGTTAAAAAGGACCTTGTTTGGAAAACGACAGAAATATTCCTCTTATAAAAATTCAAACAAGGGTATAAATGACTTTAACCCATATTCTTGTAAATAGTAAAAATGTTTTGAAATACATTTTTATGAAACATGGATGTGGATGATAAAGAGATCCCAGTAGATTATTACGTATAAACAACCTCGGATAATGAAGAGATTGTGAAATAACCCTTACCTTGTACTTTTCCTTGGATGGGGTAGGTTAACCTCCTGTATAATGGTGAAATAATTGTTATTAAATTATACAAGAATCATATATATTAATATGATATCATATATGATCTTTTAACATTGATTTGTTAATAATATCTTAGTATTATCGTTGTTTCGGGTGTTAACTTACTTGTTTTCTTTCATATGTTTTGTTACGTAAGACATGTTTGTAAAGGATAGGTTGTATATTATTCATATCCAGAATGATATAAAGTCCTTAAACATCATTTTTAAATCATCAAATGATAATTATACTTTAATGGTTACGATGGAGAATGAATCTCATCGCGTTCGTGGAGACGGTAGTCCGTACGTACGCACGAACGCTACTTCCATTTAATTTTTATTTTAAAAGAATCGAATCCAAATGATACATAGGTATATTACTATTCCAGTATAATATAATATTTTATATATGTTACTTAAGTTCATTAACAACATCCTTTATACGTTCCATGTGTGGTATGAACGAGTCATATCATTTTAAGGGGGCGGTAGTCCGCACTTCCTCAAATGAAATTATCGTATGTATATACAACATGAAACGAATAATGGTATGAAATAAAATGGAATTACAGAAGCTTATATATAAAATATATATCATTAATATCATATTTAATTACAGTGCCATCATAATGGCCACCATGAGAGGCGGTAAGATGTTTTTGAACAATCATCGTTTCGTGAGGCGTTAGTTTTCCATCCACAGAAACATTATGTTCATCATCCATTAGATGGAGTTGTGTGTATGTGTAGTTTGAATACTTCTTATAACAACATCCTAGTATATTGAGGATACTGGTGTTGTTACAAAATAAGGGAAATAAAAAGAGTTTGGGGGTTGAAGAAGCAAAATAAATGAAAATAATTTAAGAGAAATCGTTACCTTTAATTTAGGTAATTCACTTTGGTTGGAACCAAAGGACTTCTTGAAATGATTTCTGCCTAAGGGGAAGCTTCAAGGAGGAGGAGAGGGATGTGGGGAGCTTAGTTGGGCAGAGTTTGGACGAGCCAAGTGGCTTGAGAGGTGTGAAGAAATGAGAAGGAGGAGTGCCCTTTTATAAGAGGGGTGAGAGGCACCTTTGGAAAAGCTAGAAATATTAATTTATAATAAATTCATATTCGGTTTCCAATGTCTCCAAAGTTGACTCTTCAAAGGTTGAGGTGGGTATGGGTAGAAAACAACTCATCCAATAGAATTTAGACAGGTTTGGGTACTTATATTAACCTTATCTTTAAGTATTAACTCTAAGTTAATTAGTTTCACTTTTACAATGTCTCTTTGTATTTTTATATAATATGGTTAATAAACTTACTATATACATCCAAGAGACCCCCAAGTGGTCCATTAATGATTAACCTATCATGATATAAGCCTCTTTTCCGAACCTTAGATTTTTAGGAATTTAATACCAATTAATAATATAATATTTGTTTTAAGAACTCTTTTATGTCAATTTTGACACTATTCATTAGTTGATTTTTGTGAAACTCATAATAGATTGATTACTTCGAACAAAGTCAATTAAATCAATCCTAATATATCATATTATCCTAGAAAATTAGTTTCATTCATTAAAAGTTTCATATTATATTTATTTGGGTATTTATAATATCACTTATTTTAATTTTTCACTATTATAGTAATTACTGCATCATCATTGTGTCGTAAATAAAATAAATTATTTAATGTCTAAAAATTATAAATAAAATATAATTATGTAGGAAATCTTTTTATCTTTCTAATGAATATTTATAATCGAAAATCCAACATGTATAACCCTATGTAAAAATTGTTCTTCTAAAAGATGTAAGCTTATGCCATTTTTATTTTTATTTTAACTTTATTAATATAATGTGTCATTATCACTTACAAGTGGATCCATGGGGTCCCAAAATAGACTCAAAGATTCCCATGGTCGACCATGTATCAACCAATAGGGTTAAGACACGTTTTAGGGTAATTTTGTATTATTATAATATTATTGTTTAACCCTTATTTACCGGATTTACCCTTAACCATGGTAAATAAAATATTTACCGCAGTAATTATTCAAAATGTCTAAAAATAAAACATACCTATTTACACAATTTGAACATCCTGATTCCAAATATGGAATCCATTTTCCTAAATTCAAAACACAGAAGTGGCAGAAATTAATTTAAAATTAATTCCCGCTGTCAAAACAAATAGCGTGTTTTTAAGAGATAATAACTATCAAAAGATTGACACTTGTTTATGTTCGGTTTAATTGTAAAATTATGTCCAATGACCAAAATTATATTAAATGGTAAAAATATATTCTAAATATACTTTAAAACCACTCAAATTCACAATTTATCACTATTAATTATTTTGATTAAAAAAGTTGTTTTTAATTAAAATTTAGTAATTTTCACTATTCATCAAAATATGAAAGTTATCCGAAAAGTACCAAAATTTCACCTTAGGCTAAATTCGATATTCCGAATCCAAAAATGAAGTCCATTTTGAAATATAAAATATATATAATTTCAAAAATTAGGTATTACAATTCATAACGGATAGTTTGATCGGTTGTGGTGTGTGTTAAAACTCGAAGTTGCGTACAACACACGCTACTGTTTTATTCAAAGGAAAGCATACCGTGTAAGCTTGGGATGTTTCATTTTAAATTTTTGATGTCCCCATTTAGTCAAAAAGTTTAAAATATTGTATTTAAAAAGGTTTCACTATTAAAAGTTGATAAAAGTGTAATACTGAAAATGAATCTGTTCTTGCATTATGACTAAGAAACTCATAATATGGATTCTAAAATTATAAGGATTATATAAAGTTTAAAATGTAGTTAATTCTATTCATGACCTCTTTTAATGGCTTTTTTTATTTGTAAGTCATGGTGTGATTGAACTCGGTGTTGCGTGTAATGCAAGTTATTGAATTATTTTGAAGAAATAACATACTATGAAATCTTGGGGTGTTACAGCCCGTGCCATGACTACCCCAAGCCCGCCTTCCATAGGTCAGGGGCTGGCGACTAGCACCAAGGCGTAAATCCCAGTAAAAAGGTAAGGCATTGCCTTTGTAAAGTAAACAATCACACAGAGTACAAGCGGAAGAAGTAAACACTAAGTAAAAACTGAGTACAACAGTAAGTGCGGAAAGTAAAAAGGGGCCGGAAATACAAGCCCAACTGTAAAGTACAACTCGAAAGGGAAAACAGCGACTGAAAAGTAAAGCTGCTACGCCGAGCTGTCCACTGGAAATCCCACTTGAAGGGTGGGTACAGACAACTCCTCTGTTCCTCGGGTCCCGCCGTCCGCTCCGAGTATGTCCCGCCCAGTGGTCCACCTCCGGGTACCGCCTCGTCGTCACGTCCACCTCTGGGTACCGTCTCGTCGTATAGTCCACCTCCAGGTACCGTCCAGTCCTCGAACACTCGGCCTCTGTCAGTACTGGCCGTCATCTGCAACCAACACAACGAGGTGCGGGCATAGCCCGTGCAGGGGTGAGTATAACGATACTCAGTAGGGACCCCGAGACCCTCAAGGTCTCACTAAAACCAACAAGGATAACCACATAGAAGATCTCAACAGATAACCTCTACTTAGGTATATGCCCATACATATACCTAAGTTATCAAGTAACCCATCTCAATCATGAGGAAACACAAGGATTGTGAAATCAACGGATAACTACTACCCAAGTATATGCCCATACATATACCTAAGTTATCAAGTGACCCATCTCAATCATGAGGTAAACACAAGGTCAAAAGTCTCAACTCAAACCAGGATTTTCATTATCGAAACCGTAACTGCTGAAGAGCTCCGTCTCTGGAGTGTACAGTGGTCCTGTCACGACTCCGAGGTACTGCTCACTAACCTAAGACTGATGTAGAACTCCACCTATCGAGTACTGCGGGCCAGCTGCTACAACCAAGCGCTCTCCCGTCGTGGGTCTTCCGCTACAACCAAGCTCTCCCATGTGCCGCTACAACCAAGCGCACCTCTGTCGTGGGTCTGCCGCTACAACCAAGCGCTCCCATGTGTCGCTACAACCAAGAGCACCTCTGTCGTGAGTCTGCTGCTACAACCAAGCGCTCGCATGTGCCGCTACAACCAAGCGCACCTCTGTCGTGGGTCTGCCGCTACAACCAAGCACTCCCATGTGCCGCTACAACCAAGCGCACCTCTGTAACACACCGAGTCGTTCGATCAGCAGTCGTCGGGTCTCAGTCAGCTACACGGTCTCCGTACTCCGTACGCTCGTCTCTAGGAGGGTCCGCTCCACGAGCCACAAGTCGATACTCCAAGTGTTTCAAAGTCCCACAAATAAGTATCTCAAAGGACCACCTCGTCATAGGGGTCTCAACACAACACACTGCGCGTCAATCGGACGCCCGGTCTGTGAGTTATTAGCCTTTTCGTCCCAGGGGCCCGGTTCGTTTCGTGAGCGAACCAAACCCGGCCGTATCTCAACTGTACCCCGAACTCTCATAGGGTATACTCATAGGGACCGTTTCTCAACGAGATCACCAACGCCGCTGACGGTTCGTCAACCGGACGTTCTGTCAGAAAGATATCAACTTTTCCGTTCCAGGGGCCCGGTTGGATTTCGGTGCGATCCAACCCAGCCACTATCCATCTGCATCCAAAACTCGGGCGGAGGATGCCAAAAGTCCCGTATCGTCAACAGGAACTCAACGCAACAGATGGAGCGTCAATTGGACGCCCGGTCTGAGAGTTATTGGATTTTTCGTTCCAGGGGCCTGGTTGGATTTCAGTGCGATCCAACCCGACCGCACTCCATTGGCATCCAAACCTCGAGCGGAGTAAGCCAAAAGATCCATCTCACTTAGAGGAATTCAATGAAACAGACGGCGCGTCAATCGGACGCCCGGTCTGTTATTTATTGGCCTTTCCATCTCACACCCACCCTGGGAAACTTCCCAGGAGGTCACCCATCCTGATCACTACTCTAGGTCAAGCACGTTTAACTATGGAGTTTTAACCACGTAGGCTCCCGAAAAGGAAGGTGCACCTTGAGTATAGTATACCGAAACGACCGTCTCGATCCAAGGATCGCGTTGCCCCTGACGGCGAGTCGTTTGGAGGCGCGTAGCCCAAGATACGGGCATCTGACCAAACCGCTCGGAAACGGGGGTTTCGGGCCCAGGCCGTCCCGGTCCGAGACCCCCCGGATGGCCCGAACCGGGTCGACCAGCCACGGAAGGGGTCGACCCGGCCCGGCCCGGCGCGGCCCGACCCGGCTCGGCCCGGCGAACCGGCCAGGCGCGCAGGGCGCGCTGCCAGCTCGGCCGAAGGCCGAGCTTGCTGGAAACGGGGGGGGGGGGGGGGCGCCTGCCCCCCCTTTGTGAAACTGGCCCCCCTCATAATGGGGGGCCAAATAACTGCCTGGGGGAATTAAATTCCCCCGGTTTCCACCAACCCGGTCGGCCTGACCTGGCCGGCCGGCTTCTTGACAACAGGACCGGCAAGGGCCGGTCCTCTTCCGTCTTCCGGCACCGGCGGCCCACCTGGCCGCCGGTCATCACGATACGCCGCGGCCTGAAACCGGCCGCGGCCATCGTCATCCGGCGCGGTGCGACGGCACCGCGCCCCTCCGCCGCGGCCCCGCTCCGGTCGTGGCGTCTTCGGTTTCCTTCGACACGGCGCGACGGCGTCGCGTTCATGATAATTCTTTCCACGGCGCGGCGCGACGGCGCCGCGCAATAATTTCCGTGTGATTCCCGCGTGGTGCGACGGCACCACGCTATCTCATTTCATCCGCAAGAAACATTCAAGAACAAAGGAGGGGGGTTCGGCCGTGTTTGTGTGGTCCGGTCCCCCTCTCGTTAGACGATAACACTTAATCGTTCATCCTCAAGTTTGTCATGCTAGAACCAAGAACAGAAAATAATTAAATAAAGCAACAACAAACCCCTACATGGATATTTGACGTCGCACATCGGGCGTCGCGGAGAACGGCGTCACGGAGAACGACGTCGCGGAGATCGGACATCGATTCCATGGATGTTGGGGTACGTCAGAGGAGGAAACGACGTCTCCTCACTTGTTGCGGAGAATGAAGAAGGAAGGCGCGTTGTCGTTGGAGAGTTCCCTACGTCGGTGTCTTCTCCATTGCCGTGGAGGAAAAAGAGGATGAAGAACCGTGATCACCGAGTCGTTCTAAGTTGAGGGATCGATGATCTTCATCGGAGAAGAACCGTTCTTCACGGAGAGGAGGACGTTCTTCAACGAAGAAGGAGCTTCCTTCTTCTATCACACAAAGGCTCTTTCTCAAAAATCCTCCCACCACAATTCAACCTCCAAATAAAAGAAGGTTTCCCCTTATTTTATTTTAATCATGCCATGCATTGTAAGTTCAAAATTCAAACACTTAATTGATTAAGAGTTTCAATAACTTAATTTAAGTGCTAGTTGGCATGAGTTATGAGGGAGGGAGGGAGAGTAGGAGTTTCAAAATAAAGAGGGAGTTAGGGGGTTATGGGAAAAGTGAAGGGGTGGGGTTCGTGTGGGCCCCACCTCACCTTAAATCCTTCCATGGGTGGTTAACACCAAGTGGGTCCCACCCCTAACTCCCTTACACAGGTTAAAAGCACTTAAGATAGGGTCAAGTGTTGTAACATAACACTTAATCTACTTAACAAGAAAATAAATATTGTAGATAAGTTATAAATTAAACTTCCACAATTTTTATCATCTTCTCTCGGATAAACGCAACTCCGAAAATGGTGTTCTTAAGAAATTACCGGCGCTGCGGTTCCATCGGTGCCCTCGGAATTCGATTCCGGGCACCGGTTCAAAAGATAGAAATTCCCACTCGCTCGTTCACTGAACGTACCCGAGCCAAACTTTGGAAATTAATTCCGGGCACACCGAGCCTCAGAATCAGGCGCCGTCAGAAACTGCGTTCTTGTAAAAATCCAAAGAAAATTAAGAAAAAAACTTTCCTTGAAATTTCTGGATCTTTACAATATAATTGGTAAGACAAATTGGGGGTGTATATGAAATATCTAAATAAATGAATGTGTGTGTAGTTATGTATATGTGTCCCATCGAGTCAGATAAACTCATTATTGTTATCCATGAAATATTACTGAGCTTTTAAACACACAAAAATTGATGCGTGTTCATGAAAGAGAGGAGATTCATGGAGGATTACAGACTCCATAAAAATTACATAATCATGTATTGAACATGTTATCTGGGTGAAGAGATATGTTATCCAATTTATCTAACTTTTTCCAAGTATTAAATGCATTAAGACATTCTATCTAGTGGAAAGGGGAAAGTGGAGCCAGTGTGAATGAGATCCCAATGACCCTATTGTTCATTTAAGAGAGGCATGCACAGTTTATGGTAACAATAAGATACCATGTAAAATTAAATGGAAAGAAAATATACACAACAAGGGATAAAATAAACATAGGAGGAATGTGGCACCCAATCGTAGTATAGATTATCTCATAAAGAGTGAACTTAGTTTAAGGTCACAGTTCTCATACTAAGGAAAATATGAAGTGTAACACAAAACCCAAATTGGATTTCCATGGATAAGAAAAATATAATGGTTTTGAAAAAAAAAGATGTTGATATTATAATCCATGGGTCGAGGTTCCTGGGTCAGGACCGATGTAATGGAATATGTACGCAAGGGATGACCATTGACGACATTTGAGTAATGATTTACAAAAAAATAATGGCTGGGTTATATATATATATATATATATATATTATAGTACCTTCTCCTTGGTGTAGATATACATATGGCTTGTAAGACATATTTTGTGCACATATGTAGGATTAAAATTTAGTCATGAATGCACAACCAAACAAAAATTCCCTTTGAATCAGAATGCAATAATTTTTTAATTAAAATAGAAGGATTATGGGAATTTGAGACACTAGGGACATAAAATATGATGAATGAATAGGAATATTACACAAAAGGTGTTATAGTAATTTTGGATGTCAAATTATCATGGTTAGGTTGTTGTAGTCCTTTGTAAGGGAACTAAATTGAGTGATGTTCTATGGATGAGTCCACAACATGTGCTATTGAAATATATATATATATATTGTAGGATTTAGGCCATGTGTAGATATTATAAGTTATAATGTTCTTAAATTGGTATCCCTGAAGTGATGGGGGTGGTAATTTTATGTTTAATCATGATACTATATTCCCGAAGAACATCTACATTTCACTCACAATAGTGTGCCAGAGTATGATCAGCTATGAATGAGGAGGGATAAAAACATCATGAATTTTTAGGATCAAAAGAGGAACATTATACATGCATAGGGTTATAAATTCCATATTCCATTACATGGATTAATAACCTATATAATAGAAGCATGCCATTTGAAATGAATTACCCTAAAAATTATAATTTCATAAAATAAGGATTCATGAAGTAGATGGACTAGATACTATGTAGCTTAACTTCATTCAACAAGGATTCATGTATCTTTGTATCACTACTAAACTGGGGTGGAAAACCAATCATGACTGAAGGGGCCAAAAATAAAGAAAAATGTATGTATTTTTTTGGATTTTGTGGCTAATATGTATCATGTGTCTCTAGATATTCTTTTATGAAAGAAATAAATCCAAACACAGATCTTATGTTGTAGAAAAGTATTTATGTATAATGATATAATATTTAAAAAGGGGGATTTCACCATGATGATTTTTTGGAGAATAACTATAGTTTGGAACCCTTACATGGATCAAACTCTCATGTAGGTGAATTTGGTCATGTAAATATTACACTCAAAGAAATTTATGGTCATACAAGATAGAAAATATATAATGTAGTATTATTTAATCTAACAAGGACACATATATCATGAATTTTTTCGTTATTTGACAAAGAATAACATGTTATAAAGTTTAAAATCATATGATAAGGACTCAGATGTTGTTTATTTTCATGTATTGTGACAATAACTCAAGTGTCGTGTAGTTTAAAGTCATTTGAAAAGGACTCACACTATATAGTTTATCATCATTTTTTCAGAATGGAAATATTTAGATATTTATGTCAATCTAACTTCTTTTTGATAAAAATGGCCCCATATCAGTGTTGATCCCAAAAGGGCATTGAATTGGGATGAGAAATACTAAAATAGTAACAATTTTATCTTATTATTGTTGTCTTAATCCCTTTTTTGGATAGTTTGAAGGAAGATATTATGACTCTTCTCAATGTCTTGGGGGGAAGTAAACTCATGGGGACATTACTCAGATAGGTTGAAGTTTCATTGTAATTCATGTATGGTATGAAGATATGGGATCCATGTCTCACTCTATGTTCTATAATATCATTATTCTTGTAAAACAAAGTTCCTTAATAGGGTTCACCCTTAACATAGACCGCTGATCAAGGAACTCCATGAAAATGGTTTCTATTTAGATCCAGTTAATATGTAAGAGGGATCATATTTTTATTTGATATAATATATGGCTAGGCCAAGTATAGTAGATCCAAGTGTCACTAGATATCCTAAAAGAGTATGATCAAGAAACACATATTACTTAAGTGGACTCCGATATATAAAACAGACTCATGTATAGGAAGAGAGGGTTGGATTCACCCTTTATATTGGGCCATCATGAAATGTAAATGTGGATGGGGGAATTGAATATTATGAAAAATGTGGAACTTTTGTTGATAATTTTTTTGAACATGGAATGTAGTATCTCAATATCACAGTGTATCCAATAGAAGTAGGAATCAAGGAACGTGCAATTCATGATGGATAATTTCCTATTGTTTTATGTCTTGAAAATATAAGCATGTCATCTCATGTAACATCATGTGACAAAATTAATGTGGTATTTATTTTAAGGTCTTACATCTATGAATTTTCATTTGTTTCACATATCTAAATCATATTCGAAATGTAAGGAGATCATAATATCATTGAGTATGGAAAATATCCATCATGAATGAGGGAAGGGTTATATACCATGTTAAGGTGCACAAATTTTTTATCCTTACTTCTAGACCCAGGTTAGAATTTTTTCGTATCACTACATTTCCTAAAATTATAGGAATCAATCCACCTATTATTCTTAATGGATATATCCCCAAATTTTTTTACCTCATATATGGGTAGGGGAATTTACTTATTTTTTTGAGTATCCATAAAATGAGATAGATCCATAGATCTAACACAGACTGGTGCATTTTATCAAGAGTAGATCAACAGAATAAGGGGATCTCACATGGATATATCTCTCATGAATGAAAAATGGTCTCACTATACAAGGAGGAACATTTGATAAGGATAAAATTTCATGAATTTATATATGATTTAAGATCGATGAAGGACTAAGAATTATATAAAATTCAATCAATTCATATGTATTCATTTAATATCGGGTATTATTCTTATGATTTGAATATACTAAAAAATGATAAGGATTATACTCCTAGGATCCCAACAAAAATCTAGATCTCATGTATGTGAGGTGATCCATATAGTCTATTCCACTCTAACTAGTTTCATGTTCAACATAATTTGACCCCATGTCTCACATTAAATATCTTATGACTAAGATAAAAGAAGGATTTTCTCTCTGAGTATGACACCCCAATATTTTGTGATATAATTATTTTCAAATAATTATAACCTCTTCAATAGATTTTAATACTTTTAACATTGAGTCTAAATGAATAATAATATAGTATAAATTTATAACATATCCATTAAATTGGAATGTATGAATACGAATAATTAAATATTATAAATATATGGTTGAAAAATATATAAAATAAATTCATTGGTTATAAATTTATTTTAAATTAAAATAAAAAACAATTTTATTGTAAGAGAACAATTTTTTAAAAAAATCATTTTTATGCACAAAACGAGTTTTTATAAGAATAGATTAAATTAATAAATATTTCTTAGTGATTTTAATGAAGTTTAAATATAATTAATTAAATAATAAGATTTATCATCTATCAAATTTTTTTATTAGGCATGAGATAAGAATAAATCCATTATTATTCTATAAACTGTATTTTTATAAAAAGATATTTTTTTTTGTTTTTTACACTTATTTTAAAATTTATTTTTTACATTTTATGAATAAATATTTTAAATAATTATCTTTATTTAAAAAAACATTCCAAAATTATCTTACTGCGGTGTTATGAAAATTTTATGTAAATATTATTTTTTTGATGTGTAGTAAAAGTAATGACATTTATAAAATTATTCTTTTAATTTAAAGTATTTTAGAAGTAAAATTTTGTCCTAAAATGTTTTGAAAAGTGAATTTAGTTAAATAATAATAATATTAATCTAGTTTAGGTCATCATAATCAATTTATTTTTGAATCATCATATATAGACATTTTATAATTAAGAAATATTTTTCTTTGGGAAATGACATTTTTTCACTTTTACAGAATTAATTTTAAATTAAATTCTAAATATTATGTGAATCAAATTTGATAAAATGGATTATATGTTTTGAATCATAATAATTAATATCATTTACTAAGTTATTATTTTGTTTTTTCAGTGAATTAATAGTAAAAATAGCAAAAACGATCTATTACCTGGGTTAAAATTAACAAAAGTTTACATGGGGCCAAATCTATAAAGATAAGGATAAAAATGGCTTAAAACAATATTAAATACCATTTATGGATTATTATTGAAATTAATATTATTAAATTATAATATTATCTATCATTTATCCATTTTTCAAAAAATATGACTTGACATTATTTCAGAACATTGAAGAATTACAAGTGTGTAACTCACTTCAGTTATAAAAGGGAATTTAATCCCTTCACATATTCACACCTCATAAGACATTTATCATGTGAAATAACTGAAAATATATATCTTAAAATACTTTATAAATTTCCATTAGCTGATTTTATTCCAAAAATTTCATCCCCAGTGTCCTTAATAAGAGATCCAAAATATGTTTTTATAGTGAATGTAATTTTCGTCACCAAGAACGTACTTTTTTCTTATTTTACCAAATTAGATTATTTATTAATAATTTAAATATAATAAAAAATTATAGTTCTTATATTTATATGTTAATATGTTTTTGGTGTAACCTTTATATATACCATCTTCCCTCAAATGAGAAACAAAAATGTTGATTGTGTGTACGACAAACTACTACCACATGAACCGATGTAATTCATTTTCAATCATCGAATCAAATGAATAGATATAATAATGGGTTTAAAATTTATTTATTATATATATAACATAATTATACTTCTTTAATTATAATATCACATCTCCATTATTTCATTATAATCCATTAGAAAATGATAACATCGCTCATGCGTATGTTTGGACTACCGCCTCCACAGAGCGATGTGATTCATTTTTCATTTCTATTTGAAATAGATGGTAATAAAGATATATTTAATGAATATATATGATATATATAAAATTATACTTATTCTAAAAAGGTTAAATAATATTTAAATTTTTTTTTTCATCCATCAAAAAGTGAAAACAACAATCATGCATACATACGACTTATCGTCTCGATGAATGATGTAATTCATTTTTCAATATTTATACATTATTTATAACTCTAAATATAAATATAATGAATATAAATGATTTTCATATCATTATTAAAATTATATATAATATATAACCATGATAAAATTACAATGTCTAGAACTACCGAATTAGAACTCTCATGAAAAATGAAATAGTTAACACCCAAAATGACAATTTTAATAAGGTATTACTAGTAAATTGATGTCAAAGTATTATAATTGGATAATTTATGAGATTATATGCATGTAATTTATTATTTTATATAATTATAATAAATTTAAATTTATTATAAATGAGACTAGAGTGTTTCCAAATAAATAGTATCCTGAGGTCAAGGATTTTCATCTCACATTTACTTCGGCGAGACAAATGCTATATTCACCACTTGTTTCATTTATTTTGTTTATAAAATTAAAATTAATTTATTTTATTATTATCCTCCTGAAAATTATTATGATATAAATATCCTTCTACGGTTCCCTCTTTCTTGATGTTTTTATTTGAATGTTACCACATCGGTAATGGTTTTTATGTTACAATCTCATTATTTATTGACAAGCTTTATAATTATGTCCCAAAAAAATATAATGTTATTAGTCTAAAGAAACTCCTAAATTTTTTGGATAATATATTTATTTATATATATTAATTATTTTTGTTTAATTTTATTCTCATTAAGTATTCAATGGACCAAAATAATTATTTAATGAAAAAATGACTTCATTTTTCACTTCGATAAAAAGTCTGTTTATTTTGTATCGATGTTGTTTGAAATTTTTTTCAATAATGTTTTATGTTATAGTGTAAATAATCTATATGATTATGATAATTTTAGGGGAATTCATGTAATTATATAATTCCTCAATGTATACGGAAAATATTGATATCTCATCTGATAAATATTACTGGAATGGGGAATCAACCATATTTTGTAAGGGACTCTATCCACTAGGATTTTCCTGGGATTAAAACTTGAATAATATTATGGTTTGTGGAGTGAACCCAATATACACCGAGATACTTTTCTATGAGCCTCTAATGTAAAGAAAATTATATTCTATTGTTATTTGTATGATAAAAAATCTCATATTATGACTATATTATACTCTCATGGATCATGATATTTGATTCCTTTATGATTCAAGTGTGATGAACTACCACGATTTATAAAGTGACTAAATATTATGATCCATGTTATGCATGGTATGGTTTTCAGATATTATGATCATGTGATAATACCATTATGAACATGCTATGTTTATGTGATCATTGATATCTTTCTTGTTTACCCGTACTGGGAATCTGATCTCACCCTTTATTATGTTTCATTTTCCCTAGGTTATTAAGAATGGTTTTAAGTATGATATGTATAATAAGGGTGATAGTTATAAAGAACATAGTGTCAGATGATATGGTTTAGTTATAAACCAATTTTTTATGTATCCATGTTTACAAATATACTAGACCTATACAATTATTGAATTGATATTTATGTTATGAAAATAATATTTATCTAATAAGATGTAATATCTATGAATGAATAATATGGGTTTCTATAGTATGTATCAGATGAAGGTTTATTTAACAGTTAAAAACTATGATGATAAAAATTTAGTGACAACCCTTAGTATAATCCTTTGTATCAGACAATCTAATAAATAATGGTAAATAAAGGACTACATCTTTCCAAAACAAACATCCATGTTTGGAAACAACAAGTTAATGTATTTTTGGAAAAGATTCATCGAGTCTAATAACCCTAAAAATATATTCTTGGGTATATCTTGACCATCATTATATTGAAAAGTGTATGTTCCCTTACAATGTACCTATTTTGACACTCTTGGGGGATATTATTACATGAATTAATATTTTAGTTATAAAACACCCTAAAGGATTCAAATAGAGAATGATAATGAATAGCCTAGGACAAACCTTAGGTGTTATAGAATAAGGATTCATGATTCAATAATCCCATGAATTAATTTTAGTATTGATCACTCTAATCATTTATTCTTGATGGTATGGATAACTATTTTTGGTTTTACTAAGAGATAAAATATGGAATGATAATGTTTAGGTTGTTAAAAGTACGGTCAAATATTTAAGACCCCTATTTGAGTATAGTTCTTATGTATTATTAAATATATCAATGAATGTGGATTATTATTCTTGATTATTATATATTTAATTAGAATTTAAAATATCTACTTTTTATGATCACATCTCAAGTCTATTATTCTTTTCTGGTTGATGTTTATGTGGAGAAACTCAACATCAGTGATATTCCTTCTGTTTGAGAGTAATTTGTTGTAGTTTTAGAATAGTTTCCCATTATTCCATTTAGTTGTGAAGTTTAGTTCTCAATTGAACTTATAGATGGTCATCTACATATTTCTATGATTCCATATAGAATGACCCCAATTGGTTTTCATGAATTAATGAAGAAACTTTAGGAGAATCTTGATAATGAATTTATTTTTCAAAGTGAATCACCTTGGGGTGAACTAGTTATTTTAATTAAGAAGAAATAAGGATCAATGTCACTCTATATTGATTATTGAGATAATAACAGGATCACTATCAAGAAAATGTAACCATTGCCCCATATTAAACACTTGTTTAATCAATTATGTGGATCTCAATACCTTTCCAAGATTGATCATCATAATGTATATCATAAATTAGGGTTCAAGAAGAAAGATATATCCACGACACTATTATAAATAATTTATAGACACAATGAATTTACAGTGATTCCAGTTGGTCTTACAAATTCCCCCACTATCATCATGGATTTAATGAATAGCGTATTTAGAGATTTATTTGAATAGTTTTTGGTAGTCTTTATAGATGATATTATTATATATTAAAATAGAATGGGAGATCTTCAAGATACCTAGGGAATTGTACTGAATACCTTTTGTAAGTTGAATTTGTTTGAAAAATTTAAAAAGTGTAAATTTTATCCATAAAAGGATTTATTTTTGGTCCATATAATCTCAAGAGAAGGAATATATAACATTCCGATCATTTTTAAATAAAATTAACTTTCTTTTAATGTCTTATAGATATATAAAACACATGAACTTTTTTATTATTGGGTTTAAATTACTGTTATGTATCATTATCATTGATTATATAGCCATAAAACAGTGATCACATGATTGATATATAAAATTTCTTTTGCAAAATCCTTTCAACGTTGTCGAATGAAATGATGGCATCATCCAGTAGACATGGGCCATAAAAATATCATTTATCAAATCATGGAATGGATGTAACATCACTGGGCTTTGCTCTTGACCAATCCCAAGTCTATCTTCAACACATTAAGCTTGAACAAAATCACCTATAAGAGAAGTTCAAGTTAATAGAGAAAACCACCCAGGTGATGTTATCTGAGTCGCCCCAAGAGTCTATCACCATCACACACCTTACCCATAGTTATTATACATGTGTTATACGTGGTTATGTAATATGGTATTAGTTACTTATTGTGTAGTCCCTTTTTATAAATAAAAACAGTAATTACATCAAATCATTTATGAGAATAGTTTTTCTTAAAAATGATAAATATGATAAATTGTTCCTTTGGGTAAAAATTGTACTTTTGAGAAATATATACAATATTATATTAATATAAGGTTTTTATTAATAAAAATATTATAAATTATGATTATATCAATTAATTATCTATAAATGTTTGAGAAATTAGTTTGATAAGATTTATATTTTTATACGATAAAACATAAGTGTATTTTTTTAATTAAAGAAATTATTTTAAGGAATTAATGAATTTTGGAGATAAATAATATTTTAATAAAATATGATTATAAAATTAATTATGTTAATAAAAAATGAGTATATAATTTTTATGAAGTAAAATGTAATTTTTATTATGGTTTGAAAACTGTTTTTTCCCAAACCTTGGAATTTTCTATAACACCCCATCCTTCCACAATATGCTTCCCTTTGAATAATTCAATAGCTTGCGTTGTATGAAACCTCGAGTTCTAGAACACCACGACCAATTAAACTAGCCGTTATGAATAGTAATACCCTTTTTTAAAATTTTATAAATTTTAATTTCTAAAATGGACTTCATTTTTGGATTCGTAATATTCAAATTAGCTTAGTGTGAATTTTTTGTATTTTTCTGAATACTTTCAATTGTTAATGAATCGTAAAAAACGCGACATCATTGTTTAAAAACAATTTTTTATTTAAATAATTATTCTTAAATTTAAAAATTTTAAATATCAAAATAAATACATAATACCTATATTAATCCAATTTAATTAATTGGAGTCATTTTTTAATAAAATTATATATATAACATTTTATTGAATATCGTAACATCTCTTACCCACCTTCAAGGAACATTTTCAAATTTTCATAAATTGAAAATATATAACTTCTCTAAATTGAATTTTAAAATTCCAAGAGACGCGGTTATCATCAGTAAGTAAAATTTGGTTCAATAGAGTAAAAATAATTTTTGGTGAATATTAACTTTGGAATTTGATTTACCATATTTAAAAGTAAATAGGGTAATTAAGGGTAAAATTGATATTATATTTACCCTAAAACATGTCCTAATTCTATTGTATAAGTGGTGTTTGGAAAAAATCAACTTCAGGAATGAAATATTATCCTTTTTGATCCACATAGATTATATTAGGACATTTATTATTATTTTATTTAAAAAAGAGTTAAAAGTGTAAAATTAAAGGTGTAATGACTAAACCATTTTTTATATGTAGTCATAAATAAGATAACTTTGACTGTGAATATTAATTATAAATCTAATAATTTTTCATAAATAATGGTATTTTATTTATAATTTTATACATTAAATAATTAAATTTATTTATGACACAATGATGATGTAGAAATTACCTTAATAATGAATGATTTAAATAACTCATTTTATAAATATCAGGATAAATGTAAATTGAGACTTTTGACACATTCCAAAAAATTTATAGGTTAATATGACATGTTAGGGTAGATTAAATAATTTTTTTATAAGTTATAAAGTTGTTATGACTCTCACAAAAAACAAATACTAAATATTGTCCAAATTGACATAAATGAGTTTAAAAAAAATTAATTTATTAAATTATATAATATTCCTATAAATATATGGTTATCCAAAAGGACATAGATAATGTTAGATATGTTAATAATGAACCACACTGGGTTCTATTGGATTTTTATAGTACGGTTATTAACCATTTATTATAATAATACAAGAAGACATGGTAAAAGTTAAACTATTTAACTAGGAGTTAAATCATAATGATAAGGTCAATATGGTGACCTAAACATGTATAAAATCAATTGGTTGAAAGGTTTTAGACCTAGACCCACCTTATCCTCGAAATAAATATTTTTTTATCCATTATAAAATGAAAATGTATTTATAATAAAATAATATTTCAATCTTTTCCTAAGGTGCCCTCACATCTCTTATAAAAGGGAACATCCCCTTCTGTCAAATTCAAACATCCAAATCAATTTTAATCAGAAAAACCTACCCAAATATCTTCCCAACTACCCTCACTTCAATCTAGATGCCTTAAATTGATCAGAAATCCTACCTAAGGAGCCGTTTTGATCAAATCAAGAGAAAGCACCCGAAGAATGGGTAATAATTTCATCACCTCTTTCAATGTTCTTTTCTTCTTCCACTTCCTCTTTCAATGTTGTTTCCAGAAAAAAATGATAAATCCAGTACCTTATACATGATTTTATGTTATTATAAATATGGTAAAACCATATTCATTTTTATATCCTTCCCATGAATGAAAAAGTCAGCATACATGTGTACGTATGACTTATCGTCTCCACGTCAAGGTGTAGTTTGTTATTAAAATCTTCCTTATCTGGATGGGTATAATAATGAGTATAATAGATATGAATAATAAATATAACATCTTAATTGTTCTGTATATATTATATACCATCCAATTACATAATATTTCATCATCAATAGAATGATATTGTCAACCGTGTATACGTACGAATTACCGTCTCCACGAACGCGATGAGATTCATTCCCCATTGTAACCATTGAAGAATAAATTTTATTTTATGATTAAAAATAATTTAAAAGAACTTAATATCATTATAGATATAAATAAAATACATCATATCCAAAACAAACATGACTTACGTAACAAAACATATAAATTAAAATGAATCAGTTAACACCCAAAACAATGACACTACTGAAATAGTATTAACAAAGAAATATTAGAAGATCATATATGATATAATATTTATGTATGTGGTTCTTGAATAATTTAATAAAAATTATTTAACAATTATAAAATAGGATAATTTACTCTCAACCAAGGAAAAGTACAAGGTATGTGGTAATTTTACAATCTATTTATTTATCTGAGGTTGTTTATACGTAAGTATCTACTAGGACTACTTTATCATCCACATCCATGATTAGTAAAAATGTATTTCGAAATATTTTTATTATTTCCTATAATATGGTTTAAATTTATTTATAACCTTGTTTGAATATTTATAAAGTTTTTAAAAAATATATTTCCGTCATTTTCCGAACAAGGTACTTTATGACTTTTTGAAAAAATTGAAGTAATAATTATTTTTAACTTAAACAGTGGGAGAGGCTATTTTCCACCATTATAACACCTTCCATGCTTCCATTACAATACTGTAAGAATATTTTCAAAATAAATGTTTTATTTTATAATTACATGTCTTTTAAATGATTTAAAAATAGAAATAGATATTTCTCTCACATAGTTTTGATTTCAACTATGTCAGCATCCATTGATGGATTTAACACTTATTTGAATTAGATTTATTATGATACAATCCCCCACATTGTATTTAAGGTTTTGTGATATGCTTGACTATGGATGTGATATTTTTATACCATTCATGGTTGATGGTTAAAGTATCAACATTACATATGATAATTTTAATACGAATGTTTGTGTTATATTTCAACCTTTTCATATGAGGAATGCATTGGAGTAAGTAAGCGACGGGTGGATCATGTTATAGCTCCTTGATGCATCAGTTGGTCCCGTGAGAGAAACTAGTTTCTGGGCACAAGACTTTGAAAAAATATTCTTTATAGTCTTAGCAATAGGCCTTGACTATGTGGTTATGATGTCTGGAATTATGAATTCCATCATTATGAAATTAGCTATGGATATTACATGTGATTATTCAACTAGTAGAATATCCACATGAATAAGTAAATGAAATTATTTGATTTATCTTTTCCATATTATGATGATTTTTATGATTAAAAGTATTTTGTTTTATGTCTTATAAATTTACTTAAATGTTTGTGCTTATTTATGATAATTTTTGATATAATTTTATCTCAATTGAGCATCTGAGATCACCCCTTTCTTATGTTTTCTTTTTCCTAGGATTTTAAGAAGTATATTATTACTAACCTAGAAGGATAGGCTAAAAGATATGAGCAGGTTCAAAGTGGATAAAATGTTGTTGTTTTTTATTTCATGATATAATGTAAAACTTATCTATGTATCTAGTACTTCCAAGGCTACTAAACTATTCAATATTTCAAGACAAGATATTTTGTGAGCAGTCCAATGTTATGTAATAATGCACCAAATTTGGGTATCTAGGGTCAGGTAATTACAGTTGGTATCAGAGGATGTTTTAATACCAACCATGGAAACTAGATTTAGAAAAACTCTGATTAGAGAACATTACCCTAAGATAATATTTGAGGATTAATATTTAATAACTTCCTAGAATTTTGGTAATATAGAGATTTTTTTACTTTTACTAGAAATAAATCCCTATATAGATACGATCAGGTAGAGATGGATATGGAACATATATATCTAGGGGTAAACCCGAAAACACCACTTTGAGCTAGACTCAAATGGGAACTGGTGCACGACAAAGAGCATTGTTGCACTCTTGGTTATGAAACTTTGAGGGGATATTCATAGGATAATTCACATTTTCATTACAAGAAATTATAAAGGATTTATGAGTATATACTTCCTCAATGAAAAACATTTTTT
Organism: Viscum album; assembly: GCA_963277665.1. Classification (NCBI taxonomy): domain Eukaryota; kingdom Viridiplantae; phylum Streptophyta; class Magnoliopsida; order Santalales; family Viscaceae; genus Viscum; species Viscum album. The sequence continues at coordinate 195,799,241 of OY728126.1, forward strand.
ATGATTATATATTGTATGTATAAAGTGTTCAATTTATGTTCGGTATTTTACTAGTTTGTAATTATGTTTTCTGATTCAAAAACTAATAAAGTGTATGCCATTGTGTAGAAATAGAAGCTAGTGGAAGGATTGAAAATTGTACCAATGCATGTAATCTATGTATAGATTGAATTCCTACTAAAGATAATTATAGTGGCGCTGGTGATGCAACTGGTGCTAAACAGCTTAAAACCATGCTGTGACAACTCACTTAGGTTATGAATAATAACCTTACCCATATAGAGTACCATGATCCACAATGAGGGGGATTGATGTTAGAACGCTTTATGAGGAATCAACCACCAACATTAAATGGGACTATAAATCCATTTTTAGCTGAACAATGGATAAGTTCCTTAGAGAAAATATTTAATTCATTGGGGTGTAGCAAAATGGAAAAAGTTTTCATGGTAGTTTCTACCCCATAAGAGATGAAGATCAATGATTTTTTATTAATTAAAGACACAAAAGAGGATGAGTAGGTATAAAATATGGAATTTATATATTTTAAAGACCTTTTCTTCAAAAAATAATTTACTCGTGAACATCGAGCGAACATGGAAATGCAATTTGTGAGTTTGAGGCAAAAGGAAGATGATAATGTCACAAAGTATGAGGTGAACATTACAAGGACAACAAGGCATGCTGGAGATTATATACATAAGCCAATGAGTAAGATTGAATGATTATTTGACGGGTTAAAAATATTTATCCATCGAGCATTAGTCTCACAATCCTTCTCATCATATAAAGATATAGTCGCATGTGCTATCAAGACAGAAAACAAATTCTCTAATTCTTACGACTTTAAAGAAATGTAGAAGAAGAAGAGATCTACTGAACACTTTGGAAGTAGAAATAAGGGGAAGAAGGAAAAAATTTTAATTTCCATCCTACAGTAAATGTGGGAAGAATCAACCTAGTACTTTCCTGAAGGGAATGGGATTTTGTTACAAGTGTGATGAAAAAGTCCACCATGAATGTGATTGGAAGGGAAATAAAGAGGATGTCAATATTGAATGATACAATTGTAGATAAATGGAGTATTATTCAAATGAATGTCCTAAGGGTTAGGTAAATATACCTCAGAGCCAAGGGAGCAAGGCCAAGCTTATGTGGTCACAACTATAGAGCTTGAAGTTCTGGATGATGTGGTGGCAGATACTTTAATCGTTTCCTCAAAATTAGCCAATGATTTTTTTGATTCTAGATCATCACATTCCGTCATATCTTCCTAGTTTTCAAAGAATATTATATATTCACAATTTTATTTAACATGGGATTTGTCAGTCAAAAAATCATAAGGAAAGTGTCATTTCAATAATGTTTTGTCAATCAGTTACCATTATGGCATATAAACGTGCTTTATCTACTCATCTTATTATCATACCCATGATTGAATTAGATATAATATTAAACATGGATATAATTTTATACCATGATGCAAAAATATATTGTAAGAAGAAGTAGGTTACAATTTTTCATGATGATAAAAAATCCCTTATCATTAGAGTAGAAACATCACCATCTACTTCTCATCTTGATCCACCGCCAATATCTCTACTAAATTTAATAATTGGTGAGGAAGGGAGTGAAATAACATTGGGTGAGGAGATGAATGTAAAAATAGAGGAGTTAAATATAATTCAAGAATATGTTGATGTGTTTCCAATTGATTTACCTAAACATCCTCTAGAAAGAGAAAACTCATTTTCTAAAGACTTAATTCCTAGTTCAAGGCCCATATCGAAGACCCCATATAGAATGGCCACTGTAGAATTAATAAAACTAAAGAAACAACTAGAGTAATTGATTAATAAAGGATTTATTCTCCCTAGTGTTTCTCTATATGGAGCCCCTATTTTTTGTTAGGAAGAATGATGGATCTAGGTGGTTTGGCATTGACTATAGAGAGAACAGTGTTATAACAATAAAGAACATGTATCCCCTACCTCACATTGATGATTTATTCAATAAAATTCATGTAGCTCAATATTTTTAAAATATTAACCTTCAATTGGGATATCATATGTTTTTTGTGAAGAAGTAATATATTCCAAAGATATAATTTCGTACCAGGTATGGGCATTAAGAGTTTATAGTAATGCATTTTGGACTGACTAATGAACCCTTTGTTTTCATGGATCTAATGAATATAGTTCTCAATGAATATATTAAAGACATTGTAGTAGTATTTATTGATGATATATTTTTATAGTTGAAAATATAAAAATATCTTGAATATAACTTGTGAACTATTGTAAAGACTCTTAGATGAAATAAATTATATGAGATATTTAGAAAGTGTGAATTATGGCTTCAAGAGATTTCTTTCCATGGCCATATTGTCTATATGTATGGAATCTCTTTTGATCCTTAAAATAAAAAAGAAATCCACAAATGGACAACAACAATTATTATAATTGAGTTACATGATTTTATTGGTTTAGTAGGTTAATATTAGTGTTTTGTCGAGAATGTTTCCTGATTGGCTAACCCATTAACCAAGATCACATGTAAAGGGGTTAAATTTGTTTGAAAAAAAGAGTGTGAATTATTATTTGAAAAATTGAAAATAATATTAGTAAATTATCCTATCACAACTCTACCATTGGAGAATGATAGGTTTGTTAGTTATAGTGATGCTTCAAAGAAAGTACTGGATTGTGTCCTTATGCAGAATGATAGAGTTATTGCCTTTGCATCATGATAGTTAAAAATTAATGAAAAAAACTATCCCCCTAATGATCTTCAGTTAGCAGCTGTAATATTTTCTCTAATGATATGGAGACACTGTATCTATAGTGAAAATTTTGACATATATAATAATCAAAAGTGTTTAAAGTATATTTTCTCATAAAATGAACTCAACATGAGGCAATGGAGATGGATCTAACTGTTCAATGATAATTATTTCGTTATACAATACCACCCGGGGAAGGAAAAAAAGGTGGAAGATGATTTGAGAAGAAATGATCATGGATTTATGAACAATATGAGAGTTTAAAGGGAACCTATGTTTATGGATCATGTAAATATGGATATGGGAATAATCATGGAAGGTAAAACAGGGATACATTTTCAAATGGATTTTAATCCATCTTTACTAGAAAGGATAAAAAGTTCTCAGGTTGATAATGATTAGTTTCAAAAGAACATTAAAGCCATGAATGATGGGAGATTGATCGACTTTGTATATGAATATGGAAGTTTGAAATTTGGGAAGAGAATTTGGGTTCCCAATAAACCTGATCTAAAAAGGGTATTTTTTGATGATGCTCGTAGCTCCAATTTATTTATACACCCTGGTAGCACTAAGATGTATAGAGATTTGAGGGAAAATTTATTGGTGGGACAACATGAAGGGGGATATTGTTGATTATGTGTCAAGATGTATGGTTTGTCAATTGGTGACGGCTAGAAGACAACATCCTAGAGGATTCATGCTACCTCTTCTCGTACCTGAGTGGAAATGGAATGATATTACAATGGGATTTCTCATGGGGATACAAAAGACTCCTAGAAAAAATTATGAAATATGGTTCGTTATTGACTGTCTTACCAACTCGGCACATTTTCTTGCCATAAGAGAAGATTTAACATAAGTACAGTTAGCAAGAATATATATTAATTAATTTGTAAACCTTCATGGTGTACCCATATATATTGTTTCTGATCATGATCCCTGTTTTACATCAAGAATTTGGAAAGGTCTTTAGAAGGCCCCAGATACAGAACTTTGTTCGAGCACTGTCTACCACCCTCAAACTTATGGACAATCTGAACAGATTATTCATACCATAGAATACATGTTGAGATCTTTCTCACATGAATTTTAAGGTATGTGGGATCAGTATTTACCTCTTGTAGAAATTTCTTATAATAGTAGCTTCCATTTAAGTAGTCAAATGGAACCATATGAAGCGTTATATGGAAAGAGATGTTGCACACCAACTTGTTGGGACGATGTTGGTGAAAGAAAACTCATAGGCCCAGAAATTGTTGAGGAAACAATGGAAAAGGTGAATATTATCCAAACCCACATCAAAGATGCTCAATGTAGGGAAAATAGTAATGCTGATAACCTAAGGAAGGATTTGGAATTTCAAGTATTAGATCATGTTTTCATGAAGGTATCTCAATGAAAGGGTGTTATAATATTTGGTAATAAGGTTAAATTAAGTCATAGGTGCATCAGACCTTTCGAAATTCTGGAATGTATTCGAGTTGTAGCTTAGCATTTCGAAATGCTTCCAAGTCTGTGAAAAGTTCATGATGTGTTCCATGTATCACTCTTGAAAAAATACATGCATATCCCAAAGAATGTACTCACCTATGAAGAAATTGAACTAGAACCCAATCTATATTATTGTAAAGATCCTATCAAGATTCTTGATACCAACGAACAAGTGTCGAGAACTCGTAAGACTAGTCTGCTGAAAGTTATATAGAGATACCATAAAATGGATGAGGCAACATGGGAACCTGAGAAACATATGATGAATAACCACCCAAATCATTTTATGTAGTCTTTTTATATAAATTTCTAGGATGAAATTATTTGTAGGAGGTAATAATGCAACTCCCCAAGATTCCACGATATGCCTCTCTTTGAAAAAAGAAATAGCTTGCGTTGTATGCAACATCGAGTTATAGCTCACCACGGCCAATCAATCTAATTGTTATGAATAGTAATACTATGTTTTTGGAAGGTTATAAAATTTATTTTGAAAATGGAATTCATTTTGGATTTATAATATCAATATTTCTTTTGGTTGAATTATTTGTATTTTTCTAAAAACATTCAATTTTTTATGATTATTGAATTTTTTTTGTTATTGTTTAAAAATTATTTTTTATTTAAATAATTAATTTTAAATATAAATTTATACATAAAACCTATATTAATCAAATTTAATTAATTTGAGTCATTTTATAATAAGAATATATATATATATATAAATTTATTGAATTTTTTAACGTCTTTTACCCACCTTCTAGGAACATTTGCAAATTTTCATAAAACATAATTTCAATGATTATATGTATTGAATTTCAAAAATATTAGAGACACATTTGAAATTAGTGAGTAATATGTGGTTAAATATGGTGAAAATATTTTTCGGTGATTAGTAATTGTTGAATTTTATTTACCACGGTTAAAAGTAAATAGGATAATTAAGGTAAAAATGAGATTATAAATACCATAACACATGCCCAAATTCTATTGAATAAGATTTTTTCAACTGAATTCAACCTTAGAAATAAAATATGATCCTCTTTTATCCAAGTGGATTATATTTGGACATTTATTATTATTTTATTTAATGAATAGCTAAAAGTGTAAAATTCAATGTTTAATAACTAAACCATTTTTAATATAGGTTTACACATAAGATAAGTTTGAATATAAATATTCAGTAGAAAGATAAAAATATTTTTTATATCATTGTATTTTATTTAAATTTTTTAACATTAAATAATTAAATTTATTAATGACACAATGATAATTAAGTAATTACCTTTTTAATGAACGATTAAAATAAATGATATTATAAATATTAAGATATTGTAAATTGAGATTTTTGATGAATTATAAGAATTTTGTGGGTTAATATTACATGTTAGGCTTGATTGAATAATTTTTTTTCGAATTGATAATGTTTTTATGACTTTCACAAAAACCAAATACTAAATAGTTTCAAAAATTGACATAAATGAGTTTTTTGAAACAGATACTATTTTATTAAATGATATAATATTCCTAAAAATCTAAGGTTCTAAAAAGGACTTTTATAAAGTTTTATATGTCAATAATGAACCACTTGAGATTCTATTAGCTTTTTATAGTAATTTTATTAACTATTTATTATAATAATAGAAGAAGACATGGTAAAAGTTAAACTATTTGACTAAGAGTTAAATCTAAAAGAGAAGGTGAATGTGGTGACCTAAAGTTTTTCTGAAGCCAATTTTTTGATAGTTTTTCGACCCAAAACCACCTTATCCTAAATATAAATCCTTTTAGAGACATTACAAACCAAAAATGACTTTACAATAAAATAATATTTTGATCTTTTCCTAAGGTGCCCCTCACCTCTCTTATAAAAGGGAACTTCCCCTTCTCTTAAATTCACACATCCTTAGTATTTTGGCATGGAAAAACCCTGAAAAAATATCCTCCCAACTACAATAAATTCAACATAGTTTCCATACATTGATCATAAATCCAACCTAAAGATCCCTTCTAATAAAATCAAAAGGAAGCACTCGAAGAAGAGGTGATAATTTTATCACCTCTTTCAATGTTCTTTTCTTCATCCACATTATCTTTCATTGTTGTTTCCATACAAAAATAATAAATCCAGTACATTATAAATACTATGATGTTATTATAAATTTGGTACAACCTTATTCATTATTATATCAATACTATGAACGAAAAAGTCACCATATGTGCGTACGTACGGCTTGCCGTCTGCACGTCGTAGTGTAGTTTGTTATTCAACACTTCACTATCTAGATTGGTATTATAATTAGTATAATTGATATAAATAATAAATATGACTTGTTAATGATTTTTTATATATGATATAGCATCCAATTATATATTATTTCACCATCTATAGACTAATATTTTCTCTCGTGCATACGTACGGATTACCGTCTCCACGAACATGATGAGATTCATTCTCTATCGTAACCATTCAAAAATAATTTTAATTTTATGATTAAAAAATAATGTTTACAAACTTAATTACATTTTGGATATGAATAAAATACATCATATTAATAACAAAAATGACTTAGGTAACAAAACAGATAAAGTAAAATGAATTAGTTAATACCTGAAACAATGATCCTACTGAAATTTTAAAAACAAAGAAATATTAGAAGATAATATATGTTATAATATTTATGTGTGTGGTTATTTTATTAAATAATAAAAAAATATTAAATATTATTCAAGAGGTTATCATACCCTATAGAATGGAAAAATTAATGGTAGAGGTTAATTTTACAATCTCTTTATTTATCCGAGGTTGTTTATACGTATGTACTTACTGGGACGTATTTATCATCCACATTCGTGTTTCCTAAAAATGTATTTCAAAACATTTTTACTATTTCCTAGAATATGGTTTAAAGTCATTTATACCCTTTTTTGACTTTTTATAAAGTGTTTTTAAAGGAATATTTTTTTTATTTTCCTAACAAGGTACTTTATGTCATTTTTGACAAATTAAAGTAAGAATGTTTTCAAATTATACGGCGAGTGCATATATTTTACACCATTATAACACATTTTAAGATTCCATTACAAGATTATATGAATATTTTCAAAGAATTTTTTTTATAATTATGTAAATTTTAAATGATTTCAAAATAGAAAGATATATTTCTCTCAAATAGTTTTTATTTTATCAATGTCAACATCCTTTGATAGATTTTACACTTGTTTGAAGTTGATTTATTATGATAAAATATTCCATATTATATTGAAGGTTTTGTGATATATTTGATTGTGGGTGTGTTATTTTTATACCATTCATTGTTTATGGTTAAAGTATTAACATTTCACATTCTAGCTTTAATATAAATGTTTATGTTATGTTTCAACATTTTCATATGAGGAATGAATTAAACTTAGTAAGTGATGGGTGGAGCCCGCTACACCCCCTCGATGCATCGGTAGGTCTAATAAGATAGATTAGTATCTTGGCACAAGGCCTTGAAAAAATCTTATTTTTAGTCTTGGAATGAGGCCTTGACTATGTGGTTATGATGTCCAATATTATGAATTCTATCATTATGAAATTAGATATTGATAATACATGTGATTATTCGACTAGTAGAATATACATGTGAATAATTAAAGGACATTATTTGATTTATCTTTACCATATTGTGCTAAGTTTCAGTTTAAAAGTCTTGTGTTTTATGTCATATACATTGCCTTAAATGTTTATTCTTATTTATGATAGTTTCCTCTATATTTTTATCCTTACTGAGCATCTGATCTCACCACTTTCTTATGTCTTCTTTTTCCCAAGATGTGAAGAAGTATATTATGATTGACCTGTAGGGATAGGCTAAATGATATGAGTGTTTTCATAGGGGACACAATGTTTTTTTTATTTCATGATGTAATGTAAAACATATGTATGTATCTAGTACTTCCATGGATACTAAACTAGTCTATCTTTCTAAACATGATCTCTTGTGATCATGTCAAAGTTATATAATAATGCACTGACTCTGGGTAACTAGGGGCAGGGCGTTACATCTTCAATACATGTATGTTTTCATTTTAAATGTGAAAATTCAAATATTTATAAAATTATTTAGATAAAATTAATATTATTTTTAGAATTATGATGTCAAAATTATACAATGGTGATTTTTTCATAGTTTTCTGAGAAAGATTAATTTTTGGTTAAAAATTAAATACTGTATAAATAAAATATGTTTTTTATGACATCATAATGCGATCAAAATGATTTAATAAATACTATAATTGGTATTATATTCCCAATATATGTTTTCCCATTATAATAATGTGATTTTATATTTTTTTTAATTATTTTATAAGCCTTAGTGAATCCTCTAAAATGTATAATATATTTTATGATGTTAAATTCATCTCTTTTATAATGTCACTCACCCTCACATAAGAAAGGATAAAATTTTATTATGTTTGTCTTTTGGACATATAAAATATTTTTTTCTAATATTATTTGGAGATAATCGTGGTAAGTTTGGTAGTTTTGAATATTTAATTATATAGATTCCAAAACATAAGTTTGGGAAATATTAACAAATTCCCCTCTCATTACCTATATAAACCCACCATAGCTCCCAATTATCTTCCATAAGAATCCTTGTAGCACATTCATACTCTTTCCTTCCCTCTCTACAATCCTCCCAAGAAGTCCTGAGCACTCAATAAGCCCCTCTTCATGATTTTTTAGTCATACATCCAATCAAGTGGTCCTCAATTTCTTTCCTTTCTCATTTTTATCCAAGTTTCCTTATACTGTTAAAACCTTTTATTTTCAATTAATAATGATGGGGTTATATTTTCACTTCTCACCCATAATTCCCTTATTATTTTTCATGATGGGAGATCTCTTTATCTCTCATTAACCCCTCCCATGTACACCTATTACTATACTTAAATTTTGTAAGAGTTATTCAATTTATCCTCTTTCTTCAAATTTCATTATTATGTTATGCATTTTATTTCCAAATTCCTTCTATTCATAAATTTATTGATATGACCCATTACTTTACATTTCATGTATTTATGATGAGAGGTCCATTTTTCTCTCATCAACCATTTTAATGAATTTTTACGTCACGCTGTTAGGCTGCCAAAATTCCACCGTGATTTTCAATGCCAAATCATTGTGTAGTGAATACAATGCCCATTTCTCTATCCAGTGTATTCACCTTTATGAATATATAATTATTGATTAGTGACTTTAATATATGTATTCTACATTCCTTTATCATGGAATAAATTATGATATTGAATGAATCCATGTTATATGATCTATGTGGCACACTTAAGCATGAGATTGAAATATCCATGAAAGGTGCACCCTAATAATGCTCCGATGAATTGGGTAATTTTTAGTATCATCGTACATCATGTTGGGATTGGGGTTTACCTGATTTCTTTTAGATAAATTTTCCACCATGTTGGGACATGGGTTTACCTGAATCGTTTATGTCTATGATCTAATGTTTTGAGTTGTTTCCAGACTTCCATGTTTTGAAAATCAGGCTATATCATGCCATTCTGTTCATGTTTCTCAAATTATCCAATGATATGCCTATTTCCAAACATTTATTGTATTCCCCATGTAGTCCTTTTTTAATCACTTATTGGGATTTATATATCACCCTTCTTTTATGTATGTCCTCAGTTTATCCCATGAAATGCTTTGTACGATGAAATATTGTGGTCATTTATAAGATTTTTTCAATAAAGATGTTGTATTTACTGTGTTAATATTTCTTGTAATATTCCTAAGCCCCAAATACACTATACCTATCAGTCTTCTGGGTTGTATTAAGTGCAATTTTATGTAATAAATCATGTTTATTTGTGTAACAAATACCAGTGTTTTTATAGTTGGTATTAAGGGATAGGTTTATCTATTTTTGGGATTATGATTAGAAAACCCTAGTGAAAGCCTTATGGATACTACTAAGTATAATAAAAACATTCCAAAATTTTGGTGAGTATATAGTATGTGGTTTATAAAAAAAATTAATATCTTTCTGGATACGAACACGTAATGGTGGCTCGGAAAACGTTGTATTTAGGGGTAAAACCTAAAAACAATAATTTGAGCTAGACTTGAACGAGAACAGGTGCATGAAAAGGTGAATTTATAAACTCATGGTTTGAAGCTCTTGAGGGATATTTTTTGGTAAATTCATAAGTTTCGTATGAACCATTATTAAGGGAGTAAAAAAAAGACCATATGTTAGAGAATAGATCATGGAAAACCTAGATTGAAGCCTATAACTTTATATGTTAAGGAAATAAATGTAATTTATATGTTATCCCTTTGTATTTAAATTCCCATTTATGTGTTTGCTATTTTAAAACACTTACCCCTAATTTTAAAGATCTGAAATTTCTATGTAATTTTTTAAATTATATTGGAATTTTACAAGTCTGTGAAAATTGAAGACGCGTGATTCCAAGGCCCGGTTTTCCCGTAATGAATTTCTGAACATTTTTTTCAGGTATGTTCAATAAACGTGGGAGTGGGTTTTTGTAACCTTTGAACTGATGCTCAGAATTAAAATTCGAGAACACCGTCGAACTTGCACCACTAATATTCTCTTATGGATACTTTCACCACAACCATAGTTGGTCGAGGGTGAAAGTTATTTTTTGTGATTTTCATGAAATAAGAAATATAAAATGTTTAACATTTTTATTTTTATTTTTGAATCCTCTCTACATGAGTTATGGAGGTGGGGACCACCCAAACTGGAAAACCACCAATTTGAATTCAAGATTGGTGGGGGCCACCCAACTCTTAAACTCCTCTCTTTTAATGGGAGATAAATATTGAACTTCCTCCCATTAATTAATTATGCTAATGTGGTTCAGTTAATTCTTCCAACAATTACTTGTGCCAAAAATTAAATTGATAAAGATAATTTAATTTGGTTAGCTCCTCATTTTATCCTTGGGATAAATCGTTGGCAGAGGTAGAATCTTGGGAGAAAATTGGAGGAACTCATTCTCTTACAAAGAATGATTCTCCCATAAAGTACTCTTCTTCAATGAGGAACACACTATATTCTCCAATGAATAACACAAAACCTCTAGTAGGGACATCTTAAACTATGATGAACCAACGTCCGTCCTTCCTTCCTCTCCAACGTCAACAAACATTCATGGTATTGGTTTTGTTATTCTTCGTGTTTTATGTTGAATTAATCATTTTGATTTGCCTGCTACTGAACTAATGCGGAGGGAGTGGGACAAACGAACACGGACTGATCCCTCCACCATTCTTCATGGTTGGTGTGTTCTTCGCGATAGAGGAGGATGACAATCGACACCGGAGGGGCATGGGAACGGCGACCGGCACCACGACTGGCTGCGATGAAGAAGACGGCGCGACCGCCCCACTCGACAGAAGTAAACCACAACCTTGTGCCATGGTGACAAAGGAAGGGCATCCTGCACTGTCGGCCACTAACGATGGCGCGGTGCGTGACCGTGCCACGTGGAGAGGACGGCTGGCCATCCGGCCAGCCGCGGTGGACTGCTGCACCACGGCTTCCCCGCACCACACATCCGCTCTCTACACTGCGGCCCCATTGCACCACGGGCTGCCTAGCATGGTCCGGGCTGGGTCGGACCAAGCAGGCCGGATCGGGCCGGGTCGGATCGGACCCCGACCAATTTTGACCCTATACGTTCTTTTGGCCATAACGTTGGCATCAGGCGTCCATTTGACGAACCGTCTACCACGCCAGAAACCATGGAGATAAATGAACCTTTTTATATACCCCAAATAAAATTTGGATAAACTCTGGGTATGGATGGGCTGGATCGAGCATGAATCCAATCTGGCCCTCAGGACTCAAATGCCAATAACATACAGTTCGGGCGTCCGTTTGACGGACTGTCTATTGCATTGAGACCCCTATAACATGGCGGGACTTTGGGATTTTTTTCCTCATTGGTCATCATGGAAGTTGGAGTATATAATAGTAGTTTTAAGAAGATACTCTCCCGGAGACGGGAAAACTTAGTGCGGGTACTCTATAGCTTGATGTGACTTGAAAAAGGGATCCTTCATGGGTCTGACGATGTACCAGGATCCTGTGTGGGTCTGAATTGGTACTAGGATCATGTGTGGGACTGATGATGTACTAGGATCATGTGTGGTTCTTACAAGTTACTAGGATCCTATGTGGTTCTGACGATGTACTATGATCGCCTGTGGGTATGATGATGATTTAGGATCCTACTTGTGTCAGCCTCATAAGAGAGTAAGATGATTCAGTAGTTACATCTAATCATCACTGCTACTATACCTAAGATATTACGTGTCTGAGCTGAGTCCATACCTGTGTGGAAATTTCCATCATGGTAATACCATGGTGGTATTCTTAAGTGTGGCATACCTGTGTCGTACTTACCTTCGTGGTATTTCTAATTTTGAGGAACAGTTGAGCTTTGGGCTTTTGAGTTGGAACCTATGTTTTCTAATCATTGTGATGGTTTTAATTGATAACATTGGAATATGTATGGGTATATAAGTAAGTAGGGATGTCATTTGATTACATTATTTATGGATTTTTTGAGACCTTTGAGGGTCTCGGGGTCCCTACTGAGTATCATTATACTCACCCCTGTATGGGTTGTGCCCGCACCTTGTAGTATTTAGTGCAGATGATAGACAACGCTGACTGAAGACAAGGTTACCAGGACTGGAGGAATCTTGGAGGTGGACATTAGACGAGGATTACTATAAGGACGACCGTTCAAGAGTTGTACCTACCCTTCAGGTAGGATCCTTGGCGGGTGTTCACAAGAGTTGTTCTGGTTTACATGTAGTTTCTAGTTTCCCTTGTACTTTCTAGTTGGGCTTGTATTCTGGTCCCATTTTCTTACTATACGCACTCCTTTTACTATATAGTTTACTTGTGTTTGTATCTTACTGTGTTCTTGGTTGCCTGTGTTTACAGGTTATAATATAAATGCCTTCCCATTTTTAAGGAATCCTCCTTTGGTCCTAGTCGCCAGCCGCTAGCCTATGGACGGTGGTCTTGGGGTAGTCACGACATGGGCCCCAGGGGACGGGTCATGACAAATTGGTATCATAGGAGTCGGTTCTACCATAGAACATTGGACTCTGATCTTTTAATCGCAGTATTGTTATGTGTAGTGAGGGTGGTTATCAGTTTAGGGAAACTAGTGTTGGTGCGGCGACTGATGAATCCATACACAAGGACCCTGACTTCTGATTTCTGACTCAGTGCATGAAAAAACAGATGGCGTGTATATTTTCAAGAGTTTTCTTTGTGATCTCTTTGAGTTAGCTCACTAGGAATAACTTATTGACCTTGGAACACATGTTTCTTTTTAGTATGCCTCCAAGAAGTTAGACAACTATTGTTCCGAGTATAGTACGCAGTGATAGCCCACTAAGCTACGAGGTCTTGGTGTAGGGCCCTCTTCCAGTAGAGGCACCAGTGGTGGCACCAAAGGTACCACTACCCGTTGGGCCACCGATGCCACCAGCCCCAGTAGTAGAGACAGCACGCTGGTTGGGCTTGTTGGAGGAGTTCCAATGCTATAGGCCACCGAGGTTCCAGGGTGCGACGGACCCGTAGGCGGCTGAGGATTGGTTAGATGATGTAGTGAGAGTCTTACATCTGGTAGGGACACCAACTGATCTCATGGTGATCCTTGTCGTGAGTCATCTATAGATAACAGCGGGAAGATGTTGGAGATTAATTATCCAGGTTCATGATAGGGTGACACTTCTCTGGGTAGGATTTGAGAGATTTTTTCTGGCATAGTTTGTCCCAAAAACCCTTCGGGAAGTGCGCATTCAGGAGCTTCTTTATCTACATCAGGGCAGTATGACTGTGGATCAGTACTCAGCGAGGTTCACCGATCCCTCATGCTACTCCACTGATATGGTGCATGAACCTTTCTTTAAGGATTGGACATTCAAGAAGGGACTCCGGCAGGAGATCAGGTCTTCGATGATTTCACTTAGCATCCCGACACAGGAGGGGGTGTTTGAACAATCCCTCTTAGTGGATAAATTCCTTTCTAAGTAGTCACCAGTAGTGAGACTCACCACCGGACATCACATAGAAGAGTATTCTATAGCTGGAAGCAGATAGATGTCACAGAGGTCCAAGGGTATGATACGTTCAGGTGGACGACCGTATGACTAAGGATCGGTTATGTGGGGTACCAGAGACGGAGACAGTCATGCGAGGGACAAGCAGTGTTACACATGTGGTAGGAAAGGTCACATGGCTCGTGACTGCCTGACCTTCCATATAGATGATCAGCAGATGGTCAAGGGACCACCCAAGAAGATACAAAGGTTCAACTGAGGAGGTCCGCAGAGAGCAGGTTGACGTAGAAGAGGAGATGGCCATGTAGATAGCGGTGGTTGATGATTCGAGATGTTACCAGCACCACCACTAGGTTGTCCACCCCGACTACAGAGAATAGGTGGAAAGTGGTGAGCTCAGCTCCAGGAAGCTGAGGACTATGACCATGGTTCTATAGAGATGATACGAGGAATGATCTGTGTCTACTCCACCTTAGCTGTAGTACTTATAAACTTAGGATCCAGTCATTCTTTTATTGCCACTTTCCTCTTTCGGTTCTCGGAGATTCTGACGGAGCTGTTGGCTCAATTATTATGGTTAGAGACTCCTAGGGGAGAATATTCAATGATTACACACTGGTTTCGGTAGTGTGATATTACTCTAGGAGGCGAGAGCTTCATCTGGGATCTCCTAGTAGCAGTGTCAAGGCCTTACGACGTCATCTTGGGTATGGACCAGTTATCTACAGTCCATGCTCAAATTGACTGTATTAGGAGCAATGTGTGGTGTGTCTGCATGGATGGGACTAGGTTTACCTTCATTAGTGATAAGGGAGCCTTTTTAGCACATGGTGGACTTACCTGGAGGAGTGTGCAATCGATCACTCACCAGTTGGCTATCCTTTCCCTCAGAGAAGTTGATGTGGAGAGTCTGAGCTATCCTGTAGTGGTGGACCAATACGTAGATGTCTTCCCTGATGATGTTCCTGGTCTAACTCCTTGAAAAGAGGTGGAATTTTACATTGAATTATACCTCGAGATGACACTGATATCTACACTAGCATATCAGATGGCTCGCACGGAGCTTCATGATATGTGGGTACAGCTGGAGGACTTACAGGGGAAAGGGTTCATTCAGCCTAGTATTTCTCATTGGGTAGCCCCAATTTTGTTCGCGAAGAAGGTGGATAGGAGCTTGAGGATCTGTTTTGACTATAGTCTCCTGAACCAGGTGATTGTGAAGAACAAGTACCCACTTCCGAGGATTGACGACCTCTTTGATCAGATGAAGGGGGCACGGTGGTTCTCGAAGATAGACCTCAGATCTGGGTATCACCAGCTCAGAGTGCGAGATAAGGATGTGCAAAAGACAGCTTTTAGATGTTCATATGGCCATTATGTGTTCTTGGTTAGGTCATTCGGCATAACCAACACTTCAGCTGTGTTCATGAGACTCATGAACATGATCGTTTAGCCATTACTTGACCTCTTTATAGTAGTCTTATCGACGAAATTCTGATCTACTCAGCTACTGAGGAGGAGCATGCCTATTATTTGGAGGTAGTACTAGACACACTATGATAGAACCAAATTTATGGTATTCTCTTGAAGTTACAGTTCTAAATATTAGAGGTTCACTTTATGGGACATGTCATATATGAGGATGGAGTTGTAGTGGATCCAGTGAAGATTGAGGCGGTACTTTCATAGGACCACCCAAGAGTGTGACAGAGGTACATAGTTTCCTAGGATTGGCTGGATACTACCGGAGGTTTGTGCCAGATTCTCTAGAGTTGAAGCACCTTTATTAGTGTTGATGAAGATGGGGAAACCCTTCGTGTGGTCATAGAGATGCCAATGGGGTTTTCAGGAGATGAGGCAGACACTGACTAGTGCTCCCATATTGAGGCTACCAGAGGAGGTCATAGGGTACGTAGTCTACTACGACGCATCTGGGACCAAGCTCAGATGTGGCCTGATGCAGGATCGAGCAGTGATCGCATAGGGTTCTCGACAACTGAGCTAGCATGAGTAGAAACATGCTACCCATGAACTTGAATTATCAGCTGTGGTGTTCACCTTGAAGATGTGGTGAAATTACATGATGGGCGAGCGTTTTTCAGTTTAATTGGATAACAAGAGTCTCAGGTATATCTTTTCTCAGAAGGACCGAAATCTGAGATAGCGGTATTGGCTTGAGTTCCTCCAAGACTATGACTTTGAGATAGTCTATACTCTTGAAAAGTGGAATTCTGTAGCAGATGCACTCAATAGAAGATCTGGTATACAGCTTCTAAGTGAGGTGACGGAGTAGCAAGCTGCTCTATAGATATCCTTTGTGGAATGAGATGGAGCATATTTCCTTCAGTCTGTTATAGTCTCTCCCCCACTTCATCAGCGAGTCAGGGAGGTGAAAAATGGAGATGCTGACGGTGAGTCTTGATGTGCTCTGATATCCACAGGACATGCACCTGATGGATTTTCTGAAGGTGGGGAGCGTGTCATCCTCTTCAAAGGCTATACTATGGTACCAGTGTCACTTCAAGAGGAGGTGTTGAGGGAGTTCCACACATCCCCTCTAGTGGTACAACCAGGAGTGGTGAAGATGTACCAGGACCTCCGAAGACAACACTATTGGTTGGGAATGAAGAAAGTAGTAGCAGAGTTTGTCTCTCAGAGCCTCACTTATCAGCAAGTGAAGGTGGAGAATCAAGTACCAGTAGGCTTAGTTCAGACCATAGTGGTCCTAGAGTAGAAGTGGGATGGGATATCCATGGACTTTTTGATAGGACTTCCACTTACATCTTGGGGTCATGATTATATCTGGGTGATCATCGACCGACTCACCAAGTCGGCCCATATCCTACCGATCAGAGTGCAGGGTTCAGTAGATAGCTTGAGCCACCTCTATGTGCAATAGATTGTGCGGATACATGGATTATCCATGAATATTGTATCCAATCATGATAAATGTTTTACATCCCAACCATGGAAGGGGTAGTAGGAGGCTTTTGGGATACAGCTTTGTTTGAGCATTGCCTTCCATCCTCAGACGGATGGCCAGACTAAGCGGACCACTAAGACCCTCGAGGATTTGCTAAATTCTTGCATCCTCGACTTAGGTCATAGAAAGGAGGATTTATTTCCTTTGGTGGAGGTTCCATACAACAAAACCTATCAATCTACCATTGGGATGACACCTTTCAGGGCCTTGTACAGGTAACCTTGCAGATCACCTTTGTGTTGGACTAACCCAGGGGAGTCAGCACTCGTGGGACCAATGATGGTACTGGATACCACAGAGAAAGTACAGATCATCCAGGAGTGGATGAAGACTGCATGGAGTAGGAAGAATTATTATGGAAATAGTAGACGGAGACCTATGGAGTTCGAGGATGGTGACCACACCTTTCTGCGGGTCTTACACTGATGAGGTTTGTGATGATTTGGACTAGGCGACAAGTTATCTCTGAGGTTCATTGGACCCTTCCAGGTCCTCAGTAGAGTTGGCGTGGTGGCTTAATTCCTAGAACTTCCCCCTCAGTTGCACCGGGTGTAGGAAGTATTCCATGTATCCCAGCTGAGGAGATATGTGCACAACCCTTCTCACATCATCGACTACGTTGAGTTGGAAGTCGACGATGGGGATAATTTTACGGAGGTTCAAGTAGAGATTGAGGATCGAAAGGAGCGGGTACTTCATGGGTGGTCGATACCTCTGGTGCACAATCACTGGTAGCACGGGAACCTCCAGGAGAGCACATGGGAGTGGGAGCCTCAGATACGTTCTTAGTACCCCCACTTTTTCCCTAGTTTTTGTGATGTGGATTTTGGGGACGCAAATCCCTGAGGTGGGGAGAATCTAAAGACCCAGAATTTCAATGTATTTTTTTAATTATATGGGAATGTTATGAGTCCGCAATAATTGATGGCGCATGATTCTATGGCCCAGTGTTCCAGGAATTAATTTCAAAAAAAAAATCGGTTTTGTTCAGTAAACGTTCGAGTAGGTTTTTGTTAACTTTTGAACTGGTGCTCGGAATTAATATCTGAGGACACTGTTGAACTCATAACACCAGTATTCGCTTAAGAATACTTTCACCTCGACCGCATTTGGTCGAGGGGGAATGTTCCTTTCATGATTTTCATGAAATAAGAAAAATAAAATGTTTAATATTTTTATTTTTCTTTTTGATACCTCTTTACATGGGTTATGGAGGTGGGGAGCACCCAAACTGGAAAACACCCAATTTTAATTCAAAATTGGTGGGGACCACCCAACTCTTAAACTTATCTCCTTTATTGGGAGATAACTCTTGAACTTCCTCCCATTAATTAATTATGAAAACGTTGTATAATAAATTGTTCCAATAATTAATTGTGCCTAAATTTAAATTGAGAAACATAATTTAATTTGGTTGGATCCTCATTTTATCCTCAGGAGAAATCGTTGAAAAAGGTATAAGCTTAGGATAACTTTTGTGGAACGCATTCTAAAATGAATAATGCTTATCCAATGAAGAACCCTTCTTCAACGAGGAACGTTACATATTCTCCAATGAAGAACATGCCACCCCAATGTGGGACGTATTCAACTACGATGAACCAACATCCGTCCTTCCCTCCTATCTGATGTTAACAAACCTTAGAGTTAGGGGTTTTTTATTCTTCTTGTTTTACATCGAATTAATAATCTTGATCAGCTTATTACTGAACTAATGCATAGGAAGCAGGCTAGAAAAACACGAGATGATCCCTCCCACGTTATTCATGGTTTGTGTGTTCTTTGCGATGGAGGAGGACAACTGACACTGGAGGGGCAAGAGAACGGTTGCTGGCACCACAATAGGCTGCGACGAAGGTGACAGCATGACCGTGCCACCCGATAGAAGAGAACCGAGGCCTTATGCCGTAGGAGTGATGGAAGGGCAACCAACTCACTGCTAGCCACCAGTGATGGCGCGACGTGCGACCGTGCCATGTGGAGAAGATGGTTGGCCATTCAGCCAACGGTGGCAGAACGCTGCACCGCGGCCGCCCCATCGCACCATGGCGTCCCCGCTCAGCGGCCCACCTAGGATGCACCGACCATCATGGTCCAGGCCTCCCAGTGCGGGCTGGGCCACCATGCGAGGGCCAGGCCAAACCTATCAGGTCGGTTCGGAACGGTCCCGAACTAATTTTTACCCTATATGTTCTTTTATAAATAACTTAACTTTGGCACGATACATCTATTTGACGAACCGTCTGCAGTGCCGGAAACCTTGGAGTGAGACAGACCTTTTGGTATAACCCACATGAGATTTGGATAATGTTGGGGTATAGTCGGGTTGGATGAAGGAGGAATTCAACCGGGCCCTCGGGACTAAAGTGCCAACAACTTAGAGACCAGATGTCCGTTTAACACACAATCTGTTGCATTGAGACACCTATGACATGGCAGACCTTTGGGATATTTTTATTCATGGGACATTGTGGAAGTTGGAGTATTAACTAGTAGATTGTGGAGAAAACTTTCCTGGAGATGAGCATGCTTAGTGAAGGTACCCTATATATGGATGTGACTTGAGAAAGGGATCTTTCATGGGTCTAACAATGTTTTAGGATCCTATGTGGGTCTGACGAGGTAATAGGATACTGTGTGGGTATGATGATGTACTAGGATCCTTTACGTGTCTGATGAGGTACTAGGATCTTGTGTGGGTCTGATGATGTACTAGGATCCTGTGTGGGTCTGCCGAGGTACTAGGATCCTTTGAGGGCATGACGATATACAACGATCCTCTATGGGTCTAATGATGATTTAGGATCCTAAGTGGGTCATACTCTTAATAGAGTAAGATGATTTAGTAGTTACATCTAATCATCTCTACTACTATACCTAAGATATACCTGGTTTGAGCTGAGTCCATACCAGTGTGGTAATTTCCTTCGTGTTAATACATTGGTGGTATTCTTTAGTATGGCATACCTGTATGGTAATTACCTTCATGGTATTTCTTACTTTATAGAACAATTGAGCTTTGGGATTTTGAGATGGACATTGTCTTTTCTCCTGATTGAGGTGGGTTTACTTAATAACTTAGGTATATGTATGCGAATATACCTATGTAGGGTTGTCAGTTGATTATATGCATTGTGGTTTATCCTTTGTGGATTTTGTGAGACCTTTGAAGGTCTCGGGGTCCCTACAGAGTATCGTTATACTCACCCCTACACGGGCTATGCCTGAATCTTGTAGGGTTTGGTTCATACGAGGGACAATGCTGACTGAGGAAAAGGGCACCTAGACTAGAGGTAGCTCTATGGTGGACATTAGAAGAGGAGTACCGTAGAGATGACCATTCGAGAGCAGCACCTACCCATCATGTAGGATCCTTGGCAGGTGTTCACAGGAGCTGTTCCGGTTTACTTGTACTTTCTGGTTTCAAGGGTACTTTCCAGTTGGGATTGTATTCTAGCCGCATTTTCTTATTATATGCACTCCTTTTACTATAGAGTTTTCTTCTGTTCGTATCTTGTTGTATGCTTGGTTGCGCGTGTTAAAAGGTTATCAAGGAAATGCCTTCCCAGTATTAGTGAATACAACTTTTGGTGCTAGTCGCCAGCACCTGGCCTATTGAAGGAGAGCATGGGGTAGTCACGGCATGGGCCCCAGGGGACGGTTTGTGACACTAATTTTCATTTCATTCTAGCCAATTGCGAGTAATATGAGGACTCAAGCTAACAACTGGTGGGAAAATCAATGTGATGAAAGTTATTATGAGTTTCCCAATCTGAATGGTGCAAGAATTAAACATTGTCTTGATACTCTCTCAGTTAAATCATGTTTTGATTAGAAACATGGGTCTAGTGGACAGTCCAAACCCCCTAGGAAAGAAAAAGTCTCAATTGAGAGCTTCATGAGACAATTGTCTTCTACTTTCAATGTATCTTACGATACCTCAATAGTTGAACAATGGATCAACTGCATTGAGAAGATATTCACCATCCTTAAATTTTATGAATAAGAGAAGGTTCTTCTGAATTCTTGTCATATGGAGGAAAAATCTAATCAATGGTGGAAATTGATCAGAAATATGAATCATGAGGAAGAGATCGAGGAATTGTAATGGATGGATTTCCAGAAAATGTTTTTCGATATATATTTTCCTTGCACCCACCAACTTAAGATGGAAAGGTACATCCTTTCCCTAAAGGAAAAAAGAAGATGAATCCATCAGAGCTTATGCGGAAAATAACCCAAGGATTTCATGATATGCCTATAACATTGTCGTCACCCGCAAATGCAAGGTTGACCACTTTTTTGATGGTCTAAAACCAAGCCTACAGAAAGTCCTAGAAATCTGTGACTTTGATAGCTATGAGTAAATTTTCTGATGTGCCCTAAATGTGAAAACAGGGATTAAAAAATGTCAGGGATATCATGGGGATAATATTTAGGAAGTGGAATATAATTATGGTTTCCTGATGGATAAATCCTATGGTGCTACTAAATTCTAGCACCCCAGTTGCCAAACGTGTGGAAAAAAGTACCTCGAAAATTTCTGGAAGGGGATGAAGAAATTCTTTATGTGTGGAAGAGAAGGGCACCTGGAAAATGATTTCTGACAAGAAAAACCTACTAATATGATAGAAGAAATGAACATTACATTATATTGTCAACTTATTGTTCATCTCTACATCTAAAAAGAACCATGGCACTTTGTGAACCACTTCTTAAGAAAATGGTTTTAAGGGAAACCAATAACCTCTAAGGAAGCAAGGGAGAGATTTTTCCATCATGACTGTTAATGTGAACCTCGACAACGATGTCATGAAATGTATGATAGTAATTAATTCAAGGATAGATAAAAAAAATTGATTCTTGTTCCACACATACTTTTATATACTGAAAGTTTAGTATAACAATACAAACACTACCACAAATCATTGATGTAGAGATGTCAGTGAGAATGGAAAATGGGGGAATTATTGTATCCCATGAATATAATTCCTCCCATGTTATAATATGTGGATTTAATTTCTTTGAAAACCTCACTATACTCCCTTTTGTGGAATTTGATGCAATTTTGGCATGGATTGGATTACTAGTTGTAGAACCAACATAAACTGTCATGATGGGGAAATCACTCTCCATATGGTGGATTGACCCTGATTCTATTTAAGTGTAAGAATGAGGATGATTCTTTCTTATAACCATCATCTCAAGAACGGATATTAATTACCTATGGGAATGCATATCATTCTGAGATGATTGGGTCTTTGGAAGGATCTATCCTTGAAGACAAGACTAATGTGAGGGAATTCTCTATTGCAATTCTCAAGGTATTGAATGGTATTCCTCCTAGAAGAGATGATGAAATATCAATTGATCTTATATATAATGAATTTCCAATATCCTCGTCACCATATATAATGAATGTTATGGGGATTGAGGAGATAAAGAAACAACTCTAGGAGACTCTAGATAATGGGTTTTTATGCCCAAGTGCTTCACCATGGGGTGCACTAGTCCTCTTCATCAATAAGAAGGAAGGGTCAATTCGCCTTTTCATTAATTATCACGAGACCCATAAAATAACAATAAATAACAAGTCTCATTTTCCAAGAATTGATAAATTATTCTATTAACTATGTGGATGATAATACTTCACCAAGTTGGATCTGCGGTTGGGATTTTACCATGTACGGGTGAAGAAGGCAAATATCCCCATGGCATCTTTTCATAAAAGGTATTGGCACAGTGAATTAATAGTAATGAATTTTGATCTCACTAATGTTCCATAGATCTTCATGTACATGCGTAATATAGTATTTAGAGATTACATTGACAAATGTATTGTGGTATTTATAGAAAATATTCTAATATACTCCAAAAACAAGGAGGAACATGAGGAGAATCTATGGACTATACTAGAGAGATTGAGAAAGGAGAATCTCTATGTAAAGTACAACAAGTTTGAGTTCTAGTTAATGGAAGTGTCATTCTTAAGTCATATGATCACAAGTAATGTGATTTCTATGGATCCATCCAAGAAAAATTCAATTGAGGGATAGTTGAGGCCAACATCTGTGAAAGATATCCATAGCTTCCTTGGGTTAGCTAGATATTATCACTAATTTGTGAGAAATTTCCCATGATTGTCAAACCCTATTACCAAGATAACATAGAATGGAGTCTAATATTATTGTAATTATGAATGTGAATAAATATTCATGTACTTGAAAAGGATTCTTATCACTACCCCATTTCTCACACCACCCACAAGTGGAGAACGTTTTGTGGTACTCAGTGAGTCTTCAAAGAAGGACCTAGGATGTGCGTTGATGAAAAATATCAACTTCAATATCTATGCTTCAAAGGGAATTAAAAGTTAATTTTTATAACTATCAAGATCATAATCTGTAGTTGAATATAGTGATCATAATTTTGAAAATTTGGTTAGATTATCTCTTTGGGAAAAGTGTAAAATATATACGGCTCACAAAATCCTCAAGTATATATTCACACAAAAATAGTTGAATATGTGCCAATGAAGATTGTTAGAGCTGATCAAAGACTATGAATACTCAATTGCTGGAAATAATTTTTTTCCATTTTGTAAAAGCCTGTTTATAGGTGGCTGTTACCCAATAACAAAGTCACCACTTCCCATTCACCACTCCACAACAACCATTTCAGATTAAAATTTCAAAGATCAACTTAATAGCTGCATACCATCAAGACCAGCCTCGGTTTATGGGCTTCGTACTCCATGCGTCATTCTGTCACCCCTCAGTCCTTGAGACCCCATACTCCAAGCCTATCAAACAGAAGCATCACCAAAGCAGCTCGCCGAAAGACACCCTACATCGTCTCCCACTACCATAGGGAACCATCAACGCTGCCACATCTGACGTATCACCATCACCAATCCATCACAATGGGATTTAATCAAATGTAAACCCCAAAATTGAACAACCATCATCAGCAGCCAAGCCAGCTTCATCTTTACTGACATACTCTCAAGAAACCAGAGTCACCAATGTACCCTCTATCTCCATACCCTCCCAAAATCATCATAGAAAAAAGGGAAATCAAACTGATAAAAAACTAAAAGAGAAGAAACATCACCCAAAAAACATTCTACACACAACTTCGCCAAAACAATCTCAAATCCCAAAGAAAATCGAATCAACTTCAAAGCCCATAACCACCTTCATACCTACTGGAGAAGACCGCAAAAACCCCAAAGGCACTCACATCAACCGTAGATCGAAGCTGAAACCCTCAAACAGCTGAGAAATCTTGACCTAGGACCAACTACACAATGCCAAGACTAGATCGAACCCACGAAACCGCACTTGGCGCATGCCGGAACTTCTAGTGACCTCGTCACAACCCAGTATTCCGCTTGTGGATCCAGATCCGACAGCGATGCAGAAACTCAGAACCTAGAGAGGGAGCCCAACCCAGAAACCTAGCCGTAGAGGAGAGCCAAAGAGGGGCATGGGAATCATAAAGAAGGTAACATCGTCAATCCTTTCACAAATGATTTCTCAATCTTCATAGATTTTATATATTCATTTAAATAATTTTCAAAGATTAGTTTTTTATAAAATGGAAATAAAGGTTAAATTATCTCAATAATAATATTATTAATCTAATTTAGGTTACTGAAATAAATGTTATGTGGATATTTTATTTTAAAAAATTCAAATTGAAGAAAGTTTTCTATTTGGAAAAGAATTTTCCATCAAGTTTGTGAGTATAATTGGAAACTTAATTCTTATACTTGATTGAATTTAATATGATTTGAGGGATTAAATATTTATAATATTCATAATTAATTTCATTTTAAAAGTTTAACATAATTATTTTTCCTACTTAATAGAAAAAATAGTAAAATATCTGTTACCATGATAAATCTTAAAACAAGTTTAACGGGGGTTGAGCTATAAAGATATGTATTAATGTGACCTAAAAACATTATTAAACCTTTTTGTTGGGTTGAATTTCTAACTAAAACTTATATACCGTTAACATGAGATATTTTTTTATCAATTTTCCAAAGAAATTGACATGAAATTATTTTAAATATTTGAAAAATTACAAGTATGCCAATAACCACATTTATAAAAAGGAACCGCATCCCATCACTTCCTCATAACTCTTAATCAATTTATATTGGCCAAAACCTACCAAAATCACTACCAAAAATACTTATTCACATTTTTATCTACTTTTCTTCACTAAATACAAACCTTAGTGTTCTTAAAAAGCAATCCAAATGATATTTTATAGCCATGTTAATTGTCTTCATCAGGATCATTGTATTTTTACATCATATTTTACCATAATAAATTATGTATCAATAATTCCAATATAATAAAAAATTATATAGAATATAATATTATTTTGTTTTTTGGAAACTGTAATCTCTATTTATCTTCTCTTCTATTTTATGGGAAATGAAGATATCGATCATGGGTACGACGGTCTACCACTTCATGAACTGATGTTATTCATTTTCCATCACAATATTTAATGGATGAATATACAGATGGATTTATATTATATATATATATATATATAATATTTATGGAATAAATATACTTCTGGAATTATAATATCACATATATATTCTCCTATTCTGATCCATTTAAAAATGATAACATCACTTATGCATACGGGTGGACTACTGCCTCCACAAAGTGACATGATTCATTTTTTATTTCTTCTTTACAATAATTTTTATAAGGACGTATTTAATGAATATATATGATATGTATTATATAAAAATTATTCTATAAAGATGAATTAGTATTCACACTTCATCCATTACATCCATTGAAAAGTGAAAATTGTGTTTATGCGTACACACTGATTACTGTCTCCATTAATGGTGTAATTCATTTTTTATTTATATCCTTTATGGATGGATTTAAATATATATCTACTCATTATATATGATATATATATCATTATTAAAATACATTATATAATGGATCCATGATAATTTTTCAAGGATTAAAATAACATAACTGAAACTCTCATGAAAAAAAACAGTTAACATATAAAAACGATGATTTCAAATAAAATATTATTAACAAAATTACGTCAAAACATTATGAGTGAATAATTTATGATATTTTTGGTATTTAAAATATTTTTCATTATAATTATAATAAATTCTAGTTTATTATACAGTATATTAGAGTTTTTTGAAGTAACTGGAAGTCAATATAAGATATTTTCATCTCACATTTACATCTGTAAGACACATTCCATATTCACTTCATGTTTCTTCTAAGTGGTTTATATAATTACCATGAATTTATTTTATTATTTTAATCATGAAAATAATGGGGATATTAATATAAACCTTATGATATATATTTCTTGACGTTTTTATTTTAATGTTACCAATGTGGTAAGGGTTTTTATGTTACAATCTCATTATTTATTAGGATGGTTTATGATAAATCTAAAATAATGAAATCCTATGATCTTACCCTAAATAAAATAAATAATTTTATAATACCCCAATTATTCTAGTGATTATATTTTTAACTTCTATTTATCTCTTTTTAATTACTCATGAGAAATAAATAATATTGGTAAAGGAAAAAAAATTAATTTCATACATTGGTCAAAAATCCATTTTATTACATATCTGTGTTTTATAAAAAAATCAATTATTTTTTTAATATTATCATGTGATTATTTTAAATCATTATTACCATGTTTTAATTTTTAGAAAATAGATTTACAAAATTCATATTATTATTTTCCAAATGAGTTCATTTTGACTTTTTGACAAAAAATATTGAAATAATATATTTTTAATGTGTATGGAATGAAAATAATTTCCCACTATAATTACAACTCAATTCATTGAATCTTCATTTAAACGTTCCCTTGTTTATTTTCGAAGAAAAATTTTCTTTCATATTTTGGAATTTTTTATTTTTTAAGTAAGTGATTTTAGAGTTAGAAGTGTAATTTACTCTTGAAATATGCTACGTGACATTTTAAAATAATTTTCCATCTCAGATAAGAAAAATTTAACATTTAATAATATTTATTTTGAATATGATCCAAAGATACTTTCCTTATTAATTCCCTGGATTATTTATGATTTTGATGCCAATATTTTAATGAACCCTATACTTTTTTCCATGATTGACGATATTATTAATTGATGAAATGATTTTGAAACAACTTTTATTTCATGGGTTATGATATATTGAATTTTTTATGATCATATGGAAAATATATATGTCATTTTCATTATGTTATTGGTGGGATCGAAATTAAATATCCCCCCAATTAATTAATTTATGATATATTGAATTTTTTTTATTTCATTATGTATGATTTTCATTACTTGGTAAATGAATTTATTATTCTTATTTATATTTTAAAAAAATCATATATTATGCCTATGTTATACAATCATGTATTATTTCATTCGATTCTTTTATGATTTATCTTATATGAAATACCAAATTTTTTCCATGAATCAAGATTATGATCTATGATATGTAGGGTATGGTTTTAAAATTTTATGATTATTTCCTAATACCCTTATGCTCATGTTTTGTTAATGGTATCTTTTATATCTCCATTTTTACCACTAAAAATTTTCTAATCCCACACTTTTTTATGTTTCCTTTTACCCAGGTTATGAAGAATGTTTTAAAGTATGATGTCTTATAAGGGTTATAATAATAAAGAATATAACAAAAAATAATGTGGTTCACTTATGAACCAAATGTTAAAATTTCCATTTTTCTAAAGATATTATACCAATATTATTTTGGCATGGATCATTGTGTTTTGTATTTAATATTTATATAATAACATGTAATATATATATATATGAAAATATTGGTGCCCTATATATATTAAATTTATAAAAGTAAAGGAAAATATATATTATGATTACTAGATGGATATATAATCTGTGTGGCCAAAAGAGGCATCCTATCTAGGTATAGGTTAATGATAGGGAATCATGAATTGAAGATGGTCCACTCTTAGTAGTTTGGATTTATGCCGGACAGAATCAACATTTTTTTCGATAAATTTCATTTTATATTGAGTAAACTCAAATTGTTTAATGTTTTATGGAATTTATTTTACTATGTATTTTAACATCATGTGTCATGGATATGATGTTTTAAAATATATTGTCCTACAACTAAGATTACGATGTTCTAAAAATGTTTAGTTGATGGAGTGGAGAAATTTCACAAAATTTAGGGCCATATGAGGTAGGTTCGTTATAAACTCTCATAAAAAATTAAGGGCTTCTTATTGGTGTAAACCATGTCTTGGTACATGCTAGGTAATTTCATATCTCACTACATAATCTACACGAGTAAGAATAAATCCATCTATTGTTCATAAAAACATTAATACTGTATTATCCATGAGTCTTAGTTGATGGAATAGATAAGGAATCCATCATGAATCGGATCAAGGTTCTATCACTAATAAATAGTGGAGGATTAGTTTGTATTGAGAAAAAGGGTGATGGGCCCAGTTATTCAGATGAAATAGTGTATCCTGTAATAACCTGAATCAAGCCACACATTTT
The DNA here is from genome assembly GCA_963277665.1 of Viscum album. Classification (NCBI taxonomy): domain Eukaryota; kingdom Viridiplantae; phylum Streptophyta; class Magnoliopsida; order Santalales; family Viscaceae; genus Viscum; species Viscum album. Next base: position 195,828,210 of record OY728126.1, read on the forward strand.
TCTGAATATGTCCCTAAATATATTAATCTAATTCATATAGGAGGAAAAATTATCCCCACCATAGTATATATCCATCAAGAAGATTAAATATTGCTAAAAAGTTTAGAATCACTAAGGTGGGAGATGTAATTTTTTCTTTGATTCATAGAACGACCTAGGATAGAAGATCTAGGAATGACTATTTACCTAATGAAGAAAGTAATAAAGACATACATAGTTATCAGAACATCCTTTCATGGATGCAAGATCATATATACGGGAAAGGGAGAAAAGTTTCTATACATAGGTTCATGGATAAATAATCATATGTTGAAGGATCCAACATATATCTGTCTTATATATAGGAGAGGGAAATTTTCATGTTTTGGGAGCACACACCCAATTTTTTCAAGACTGAAAGGAGTGGACATGAAATTAATATAGATTAATAATGGTGAAAATATGGCTGGTCCAAGGGTAACAGTATCATGGGTTCCCCAACATATATCGTGAGAGGCGAAATCAATAAATACAAAGTTTTTATAAAATGTTCTCTAAATAGATAAATATTTTATATAGGGATGAGGTAATTTTTGATCATTGGCTCAACGAACCACGATGTATAGGTCATCTAATAGATTCATGACTATTGAATCACACATGGATAAATAAAGTAACATATATATTAATAAATTATATATGGGATAAGTATTTTAGAATGGGTTCACATATAAGAGACTCTATTATAAAGGTGAATATATAGATCTAACTTATATATAAGGGGGGAATTTTTTTTTGTAGATTGAAAAGATGAATCTATACTCTAGGTTTCTATTTGAGAAAATATTTTACATAGGATGGGCCATTTTTATTATGAATTCTGACAGACCATTGAGAGCATTTTCTTTTATAAAGTCATATTTTTGTACAGGATAGTCAATTTGGGCACTATGTATCCAAATGTAACAAGAATAAAAAAACACATAGTTATTATAGGTTCCTAGTGTAATATTCCATTGTAAAATAACCAATGTGTGTGAAAAAAGACTCAAACACAAGGACATGTGAATTTTTATTCTTTTTTTATCACATCTTAGAAATAGTACAACACCTGTGGGACTAAATAAAATGGTATTTATAGTGTTCATAAGAAATGGGAACTTCCAATGGGATAAGGTCTCATGTACACGGTAATATTTCTCAGTGAATATTAGATGATCCTATTTATATTTGGATCTTATTTAGGTGTGGGGTCGTCACTTCTAATGGAAATGTGAATTGGAATACATGTGTTATAAAAGATCATTCATAGTTTTTGTTCTCAGGTAAGATGATTAATCCTTACCAGGAAGGCCACTATATGTAATTTTAGGATGTTCCATGTTTGTCCAAATTTCATTTAGTTTAACTTCATTTGATAAGGACTCGGGTGTCATGTAGTTTAAATTCAAATGAAAATTTTCATATAGGGTATTTTCATTGATTTGGATAATGTGAATACTAATATAACTTTGTTTCAAATATGAACCATTTATTGGAACCCCATTGGAGAAAAGGGGGTCTAGACACTAGGACATAGTGGGAGATCAAATTAAATATATGGTTGGCCCCCGAATGAGTGATCTATGTGTGACTAAATATCTTATTGAATAGGTATATAGTCACACATAGTTTTATATGGTAAAACCACTACATTGACTAGTATATAACACATGGGACATTATTTATTGATGTAATTTCTTAATGATCCTAGGATATGAGATTTGGGCATAACTATGTATCCTAAAATAATATAAATCAAGAAACAAGTAGCTCTTATGTGGAAAATTACATAAACAAATCTAGTTAATATGCAAGGAAAATGGATTTTATTATTTATGGCTAGGATTAGTATTAGAAATCTAGGAATAATTATGTATCAGTTGCAATATGAATACACAAATTTTTAGATCCTGATGAGAAATCCAAAGTGTATTTATAACACATATGAAGTGTAAATGGACATTTTCTTTATTGAAAATTGGTGAAAGGAATGAAACATGCACAAAAAAATTCCTACATGGATCAGAATCTCACATAGGGGCATGGTGACATTGAAAGTAGGCTACACTAAGTAGTACATATTCACATATAATGTATATATGAAGGGATATAATTTAGGTTCATAATTAGTTTGAAAATTTTATATATAATTTAATGTCATGTGATGAGGAACTTTACAATGTAGTATATAGTAACATGCTTGGTATTTTATACCATGTAGTTTAATGTAATGTGATGAGGACCCAATTGTCTTTTCATTTAACTTTCTATCCCTGGGATTCAGACTATATAGTTTTATTTCATAACATTGCGATATTATATATTTACATGGATTCATAAAAACTCTTTCTTGACGTATCTAACATTAGAGGGAGTTTGATTTATTCCCCATCAAGTGTAGCCAAAGAGTATACACTTTTAGAATTGACCATGTATTATACGCAACAATATTCCTATTCTTGTTCTAAAATTGAACATATATTCCCTAGTGTCATTGGGGTTATCAAGGCCATCTATATTCCTCGTTATTGAAATGATCGAAGGAATCATTTATTTATCAAGTATCTTGAAATCTAGTTCATAAGTACTTTCAGGTTGTGCAGTGTGTGAACCTATTCCTATCAAGCTACTCTAAATCATCCATCCACTTTTGGGGTTGGTCATTTTTTCCATTTTTTCCATAAATTGAAATGCAGAGTGAGGGTTGTTGTTGATTGATAGGTAGAACCACATCTATTTAATGGATAAGTGAATATGGGGATGACTGTGTGTAGTTACAATTTATTTTGTGAAAATATAATAAAGCATGAAAAAGTTTGACTGACTATAATTTCATTTATTATTCCCTCTCTTATAGAGTATTTTAGATATATAATTTTTAAAGGATTTACTATATCTATTTTATACTACATGATAGTGGCACTAATGATTTAACCCAAAGTTATAATCCTAATAAATCATTTTCAACTCACAGGAGCATTAATTTGTGTTGTTTTTTTGTCTATATTGTGTGAGGATACAAACTCTGGTGATAATTATTAACTTTTTTAAGTGTATGATATTATTTATCATGACTTATTATATGGCTATAACCTCATCCCTTTTATAGAATAAGTAATTAGATGTAAGGATGAACTTAAACTAAATGGACGTAGCTAAAAGAAATGGATCCCTGAAATCCATTACATATATGTTAAATATCCAAAAATACATGGAAGTAGGTATAAACATTGGACTGATCGATGATGTTATATTGAATTTTATATGCATGTGATTTCCTGGTGAATTATCTACTATTTTGATTCTCCAATGGCCAGAAATAGCCATGCATCTTAATTTTAAGGGATAGATAGGTCTCTAACTAAGGACGCAAAAAAGATCTTATACAAAATTTCTACATTAAATTGATGGTTTCTCCTCCTTCAATTGTCATAAGGAGGATAAAATTGAATCATTGTATGTTGAGTATTTTTTTTCATTTTGGTCATCAAAAAGGAAAACGTTTGCTTCCCTGTGTCGAATATGTTTTTTATTAGATCAGTCTTGTGGGAGAGAACGTTTTTGGAGAATTTTCATTGGGGGGGTATCCATCCAATAGTTATATTAGTTGGATTTGATATTTTCTCATCATTCTTTGGTTTATTGATGATTTCATTAACTTCCTCCACATCAAAAATAATGCCTTGGGAGGCCACTCTTTTGTGTTTGATGAGGAAAAGAGTATCATCTTAGTCAAGGTTATCTGGGGTCATTATTGTATTATCCAATTCATTGTCATGTTAATTACAAGAGTGAATTATATGATTCATAATTGGATTATATGTCAATTTAGCCATTAGTCACCTTTTATAGCCAATTTTTTGGGAAATTTATTTCTTCTTAATGGAATATTCCTCATTAATAAGCTTTATTTCTATCAATGAATCACCATTAACATTAAAATATGCTACTATGAGTTAGAATAATAACTCCAATATCTTTATTGGATAATTTTACTCTACATTATAATTCATACAACATTTTGATTATAAGAAATAATAGGGTATAACACCATAGGAAGGGATAAACATTTAATACACAAACTAAATATGTTGACCATTAATATTTTTAATCTTTACCCTATAAGACATTGAGATGTTCCATCAAATTACATCATACATATTTTTGGAGTTTTATAGGAATTGAAAGAATATTCATCTGAGAGTTTGGTATTAACAGGTGTGTATTCTATGGTAGAGTGTTCCACCAGAAAATCATATAGTGCCTACCAATTTATTTACTTTTTTGACACAAATTATGTTCTATAATTTTTTAGGATAATCACCTATTTATCCAATTTCACAACCAATATAGGGTGATTGAGGATGTACTTGAGTGATTCTAGGTGAGATACTAGGTAGACCTCAAGGTTCTTCTAGTAGTTCCATGGGTTTTTTGATAGTAAAATTTGGGTGAGGTTGTTCTTCTTAATGAAAAAATATGGAGTCATGGTATATAAAATCATATGAGTGATATAAAAGAGACTTTTTATATTTCGGAGACATTGTTTTATATGATAATGGAAACTTGTGATCACTATATGGTCTCCACATATGTGATAAGTTACCCCCCTTATATCATGGAAATTAGTACCAATCGATACAATAGATATATCCTGATAAATTTAAAGGACTTTTGACACTATTCATCCCAATATAAATCCAGCCTATTTTTAATAAACCTTATGATGGGGATACATTTGTTAGCTAGATTATCTTTGAAATACCAAATATATGAAAGGTGTTACCAAGGAACTTTAAAAATTTTAATATATCATAAAGGATGAATTTAAGTATCACATTAGTCCTATCAAGATCGACCTCAATGCCCTAATGGTGTGTCATGATGTCGGGGAATTTTACAGATATAACTCTGAAGGCTCACTTTAGGGTAATCATCTCCAAGATATAATTTTGTTGTTTATTGAAAATTATTTTATGTTCACCAAGAAGATAACAGCAACACTAATTTTTTGTCACCAGATCATTGATATATCATTATAAAAAATTCCCCATTAAGGAAAAGGTTATGAAATTCATGGTGTGTTGATTGATTATGCTAGAATTCTTTCAATTGTAAGGTATTATCTGATATCATAATATCCCATGGGGTACCCAAAAATGTTCTGGATTCCCCATCCTTAGAATCCATTATGGTATGACTATACACCAAGTAAATATTCCTAAATGAAACATCAAGGAAATATGATGTTATATAAATTAGAAGTTATATTATCAAAATTGAGAAATCCTCCTTTAGAAAGTGCCATATGAGTTCCCTAAAATCAATAAAAACCATGATCTTCACATATTTTTCATTGATGGGGGTTATATAGGTAACCCATTTTGGGTATTGGACTTATTTTATAATTTTGCATTTAATTTTATTTTCAAATTTATGATTAAATATTGTAGTTTGGTGTGAATAAACCATCCTAGATTGCTACATGAAACCTTTGTAATCATCTATCAGTACCATATTATGAGTCGATACATTATCATCCTACCCATTTATATTTTAATAAATCGATATGAATGAATAATAGTACTTTTATAAGAAGGATATATACATTTCCTACTCCTTAGTTGTGTGGTTTAATATATCAATGTGGGCCACAATTCCATTTATATACCAATATTTATTAGTCTAATCTAATTAATGGTGGTAAAGACACCTTCCTCAAATGTTTAGGGGGTATCTCTAATGTTATTTTCGACTTATTACTCAAAATTATCATTTTTTATTGGGGAACAATGTGTCATAATGATAATTGGGAGATATTTTGGGGGCACATTCAACATTTATAGATGGAAAGGTAGAATATTTGGATAGTAGAAGTATTGATGATGGGGAATATTCAGATCAAAAAGTTGATTAATATATTTTCTGGAAATTCAAAGAAAAAAGGGCGCTTATTTATTTGGAGAATCATCACCTATGGTGTCATTATCCTCAAGTGCATCATGAATTTCTTTTAATAATATTTCATCAACTAGGACATTTGTCTCCATATAGTAATCCAAAACATTCAACTATATGGTACTTTAGACATTGATGGTATGATGATGGTACCACTGCATATTTATGAATTCAAAATCTACCTAATAAAACCCTAAATATTGTATTCTATTATATTATCATGAACTCAGAGTTGGATATAATATTTAGGAACTGTATCTTAAGTTTGATTCTCATAAGTTGACTTTTTATTTCTTTTATTTCACATTTCAATGGTAAATTTAGTGGGAAACAATCCATTCTCACCATAACCCAAATGTTAGAGTGTCCCGAAAGAGATAATGTTGATTCTATAGCTTTTTTAATTCAGGTTATTATTAATAATTACATAATAATGTTTATTTGGGACATCTAAAGGTTTGACATATCCCTTGATGGTGGCCTCCCAATTCTACACATTTGAATGAGATAGTTAAATGATAATTTTTTAAGGTTTTATCTAAATGAAACACCTCAACCACAATTAATTCAGTCTCAAATTCTTATGTTCTCTAAAGAGACATAACAAGTACTTCCTTGAGAACTTTTTAGTTGTGGATAGAACCTATGATTCAATTATTGGATGTAACTAAAACCAACTATTAAACATTATTATAAATTTTTATAGTGGGTTGATAGTTACTAAAATGGGATTGTTTATTATCCTTGGTATTTTGGGTTAATTTATTTGATTTATATGATCCTTATGCCTTTCCAAAAGTTGGTCCATGTGTTTGGATGATAGGGTGAGTCTAGCGGGTCTACCCACACATTCAATCTAGTAAAAAACTTGTATGATTCCAAAATTCATTGAAAATTATCACATTTATAGAAATTATAAGGGGTTAGTGAATATCATTATGATTATGTTGGCCTTTGATAATTTCTTTACCTCAAGTGTGAATGGAATAAATTTCTTCAGTCAAAATGTGTCCAAATAATTATTTTCAATTGTGGCTATGTCATCCCTAGATCCATAATATTTGGTTGTTTATTCGTCATTCTCTAAATATTTTTGTGTGAAGATCAAGTTCATATTCTTATTATTCATTATAAAGTGGGTTTATCAAGTGTAAAATTTTGAAAAAGTCCTATTGTGACTCTTCATATGATGATAATATATTTGGATAGGTGGTTCCCATGATCCAAATGTTCAAGGTAGGTAATATATAAGAGTTTGAACTAGATTATAAGATAGTCATATCTCCTCTTCCTACACACAATTACAATTCAATAGTCACACCTACCCAAAGAGAATAGTGTCAGAGACATAAATTTGGAACCTTTAGAGTGGATTAGGGCCATAAATAATTGATTGAGTCATTCCCACATGGAATGAGAGTGATTGACTATTTCTTGTTCTATATCGAGATTGAGATTTCATTCTCATGTTGATGGGATCTCATTCTAGTCATCTTACTCCTTTTCATTGGATATTTTCATGTAGGAAACTTGTGATATTGGTTTTCATAGTTTCAACTATCTAAAATCAATCATTTATGAAGGATATAATTTTTAATGAAGTTGTTCTATGTGGTGTGGACTAACATCCTATGAAAATGAAGATAATCAAGGTAATCACTGAGGACGACTTCATCTTGTTTCCAAGGAATGGGTATCTTAAGGCTACTATTTTTAATAATTATTATTAAGTATCTAAGATCCTGATATTTTTGGAAAAGTAGGTTTTTTGTCACAGCCCAGACCTTAGTTCCTAGAGTTTGTGGTTACATTATTATAATGGAATAATATATAAATAATCTCATCTTGAAGGAATAAATAGTTTAGTGTTTTCCAAAAACTAGATACATGCTTTAACATTACCATATAATTGAAAATATATAATACAACATAGATAATCATTTTAAAACAATATTATTATTCTGGAATAACCCTATATTTCATTCATAATAACCTTCTTACCCCTAAGAAAAAATAGAAAATAAGTAACAGGAGATCTCAAAAGCTTATTAATGGTCGGTATATAGCTAAATACAACATAAATAATCATTAAATATTATAGAAAAGAAAGTAGCTGAAACACATTTCATTTAATCAATATATTGAGCATAAAATGGTTGTAATAAAATATGATCAGATAATGAAATATAATTAATCACATGAAATAGGAAACTTCACCATGGTTATTCTAGTAACAGAATTATCACATAGAAATCGATAAATAATTGAATAATTATGAAATGCATAATTTCGGACAACTAAAACCTTCTTTTAAGGCCTTGTCAAAGACATCTAGAAATAAATCGATATGGTGTCAACCAAACCCCAATGTGGTTTGTCTCATGAGTCATACCAATATATCAAAGGGATATAACAGTCCCCACCCATCACATACTATGTCCATTTAATTACTCTTATGAATGCGTAGAATCACAATCAATATATATATATATATATTGTTATTATAACTAGCATACTAAAGGTAAACAACCTTACCGAATCCGTAATCATAACCACAAACCGTCCACAATAATATGGTTAATGGTATCAAACTACTATATCCCTATTCAAACTCATCATAACAAATTTAATAAAAATTATTATATAGTATTTAAAGAGATAAAACTCATTGAAGCATAAGATTCAGCAAAGGAAGTTGACACAGATAAAAACACTTTAAATATGATCATTGAAAAATTATTGAAGGAAATACCATTTTTTCACATTAAAAACAACTTATTTTTAAAATGAATCCCAATTAATAATAACAAAATTATTTGAAAGTTACAATGTAAACTTTTAAATTAATATTCAATGAATTAAGTCTTTATGATAGTGGGAAAATCCTCTCATGTTGTATAAATTAAACAATATTCATTCGGTATTTTTTTTTGGGAAGGTCTCAAAGAACCTTGTTACGAAAATGACAAAATATACCTTTCCCAATTTTAAATAAAAATGGAAACATGTGTAAGAAATGAATTTAAAAAATCTAAGTAGAATAATAAAAACATTGTTTGAAACAATTTTTGAAAACACGAACATGAAAAAAATTGGCTTTTTACCGAAAACGTTAAAAATATAATTTTTGATTAAAATAAATCCAATTTTAAATATCATATCATTGGAGTGAGATGAAGTCAAATTAATCAAATATGTATATTAAATATAAAAACATTTAATAAAGTGGAAATTTATCCTATAATATTCAAAATTCATTTCAAAAATAATCATAGTATGACATAATCATGGAATTTGATGTTTAACACAGAGAATAGAAATTGGGTTAAGAATTCCATTTAAAATTTGTAATTAGTCGAATTATAAGCCCCATAAAAGTTATAATTATCAAATGAAACATTTAATAACAAAAATATATTTATAATCATGTTATGACATAACTAATATAATTATATACACCAAACAAAAGGAATAAGTGGTGATTATGGAATATATCTCATCGAAGTAAAAGCAAGATGAGGAAACCTTACAAAACACATGCCTTTATTTTTTTCATCCTTTTACATCCTCTTGAATATAACCTCATTGAAAGACCCCTTAAAGAACTTGGAATTAATATTTGGGAGAGACATCAACACTTGGATGTGGGGAAGGATAATGTTTGGAATTGACTTTAGATTTTTCAAGTATTTTCAAGGGAAATGGGGGGGGGGGGTGGAAGATTATTTTTACATTGGGGGGGGGGGGGGGTTAAGTGATTAAATAATTATTATTTTATTTTTAATGACAAAAAATGTAGGATGGAATTAATTATAATTAATTAAATTGTTAATTAATTTTGTAAATGCTTGTTATGGTTGAGAAACACATCAACCACCCATTCATTATTATAGTTTTTAGGAATATTAAGCCTTTACCTTTTAAAATTAACTCATTACATTATTGTGCCTATAATATGTTCAAACCTTTCATTACCATAGTTCCTTTTTAATGCCTTAATAAATGACCATATAACTTCAATAGGGACTTCTTACTCAAACTATGGAAACCATTTTTCTATATTCAATTCATAAAATTTATAAAAATCAATTCTAAAAATATATTGTTTAAAACATATAGAAAAAAAATTTTAAGGAAAAAATAATAGTTTTCAAATAATTTAACCATTTATTTCTAAATGTACTAGATTATGTATTATATCAATCATAAAATACATTTTGATTAATAATATGGGTTAATAAATTTTAGAAAATGATCATATAATTATTGTTTCAAAATAAATATTGTATTTCCTACAAAGAATAACTTCACTTTTTAACCCGAAAATAAACTATTTTATAATATTAAAAAAACATTAAGTAAGCTAATATTATTGTGATAAGACCAAAAATAAAGTATACTTTAAAAAATAAATTCTATAAATGTTTCAAAAATTAAATTTATTTTCACATGAAAAGTAATAAAATCATATTTTTAAGGAAACATATATTTTAAGAATAAAATTAAATTAAGAATATGTGTTAATTTACTAATCATAAAAAAAATTTATTGAATATTAAATTAAAATTTATTTCATAATTTAATTAATATTATTTACACCCAGGAGTTTTATGGATAATTTATAACAATTGGGTTAATCTAATGATATTTTCGAGTTCATTTAAGATCGGTGTTCTGTAAAATCTTATTTTATCAGACATAATGTTATTTTAAAATCACGAGGTTCTACAATCTATGCTCCTTCAATAAATTATGGCCTTGAATTTTGAAACCTCACTTTGAAAAATAAATCATGATATTTTTAAAAACATTTATGGGAAACCCACATCATAATATGGTAAATAAAAATTCATCTTAAAAAGAGGGAAATGAAAATGTGAACTCAACCCAAAACTTGGTTTCCAAGTAGGGGATAATTAGTGGGGATTGAAGAAATGGAAATGGTAAATAAGTCTGACTATCATGTTTTTAGAAAGAGTGATAGAGAATACGTACATTATAATGTTTACCATCACAAAACTAAAAATATCTAATGGGATAAAAGGCCATTGACTTCTCTTTAAGAAAATTAAATGAATAATTTTTTTCCAAAATTATTTTCCTTGAGTTTAAGAATTCTCTTACATTCTAGAGTAAGAACATAAGTACATATACTTACTTTACAGGTAGAGTTTCATTCCTTAATTAGTTTCCACCAAAAACTCATCTTTTTTCTTAATTCAATAAAATTACAAAATATTCTATTTATCTTAATCATATTGGGTTCAGAAAAAAAAACACATGTATTATCTATCACATGGTTTTAAGAAATAAAATATATGTTATACCAACCACGAAATCACATTGTATAGTGGTTGGTAAATCACCCTTATGGACCTTTAGTTGTGGTATCAATCCTAAAAGACTTTCTATATGTGATGGGTTGTCTCCCAACCTAAAGAATTCCCTTTTTCTAAAACTATATTAATATAACCCATAAAACACTCTCCAAAAACATTAAAGGTTATATCCTATGTTTCATTTTCCATTCTAAAAAATATTATAACCCATATTTAATATCTCTTACTTTGGGTCTTTGGTAATACAATGATAATGTTTATAATAATTTCATTTCTTATTCCAAGAAATAAAGAAGAAAAAATGAATTTTATATTCCAGGAATACTGAAATATACTATAAACTAATATTAAGATACATAAAGAGTGAAAATTTATTCTACATGTCTCAAAATATTTTTCAAAATCAATATGATTGGAATGAGTTATCCAATATTAATAAAAAATTAATCTTTAAACCTTTTCCGAAATACAACTTAAACCATTTCATAAATGGTTAACCTTACTCTCCTTCAAAAATATCAAGTCCCAAAAACTTATAAACAAGGTCATTGAATTTTCAAAATTAACATAACATTAATATATTAAATTTTATGTAGTAAATCATAATTTCCACGTGCCAAAACTGTGAATAACATCATAATGTACTCTATTGAAACATCATAACAATCTAAATCACTATAAATCCTTATTTAAATATTGCATGATTTCTTATTACGTAAGTAAAACATAGATTATTAGATATTTTCCTTAAATCCAAAAACATTATAAACTCTATCAATGGATTCATAAATGACTTTTTAGAAAAATAATTAATCATCTCCAAGGTATATCACCTATTAGACCAAAAATTATCATCTCAACATCAGGAATATATTAATGGTTATCTTCCCTTTATACATGTGTTTTCAAAAACACCATCATTCCACTAAATCGCATTTCCTAGTAAGTGGTAGCATTCAAAAAATTATCTCAAATCCTTAAATAAAATATATTGCAGTACAATCCTTAAATATTTCATAATTATAATAATTATAATGTCATAAAAAATATTTCTTGGATCAAAAAACCCAAACACAATATTCATTCCATTTTGACTATATCAGTAGCCCAAGATTGGCCTTAACCCCTCATCTTCTTTTGAGGTATATTCAATTTTGGATTTGAGAATTTGGTTGTGTAGTTCTCTATCTTTTTATAGTTAAAATATTTCACATTTATAGCTTCTTTCATTCCCATAAGATAATGATCCTATTGTAATTTCTCTCCTTACATGTAACAAACTAACATTCCCTTCCAGCATGTACCAGAGCTATTCATTCCACAATTATCACATGTGAGAAAATTATTCTTTCCCTTATTCCCTTAATCCATATAATTCTCTACAATCCTCTTATTTTATTTCATTACATTTTAGGAAAAGTACAATTATAATTTATTCTTTATCTTTATGGAACATAATACTATATTCTTGTAAAATGAGATAGTTTGATATACAAGTGACCATCAATGAACTAGATTGATCCCATTAAAGAAACAATCAATATTTATCTTTGGATTATGTATGAATCCCATGGAATTCATTTCCAACCTTGTAAGTTTGGATTCATACATACCAATATTCGTATCCTCCTTTTTTATTAAACTTAATAATTTTCTCTCTATATTTTCTTTCTATTCATGTCAAAAATATCATTCCATGAAAGGTTCCTTAAAACCCGTATACTCTATGTCTACAATTTCCACCTCCAAATTAGAGTTTTGTGTAATATATAAAGTTATCCAAGGAGGCATTGATCTTTTGTTTTTAGATAAAAAAATTTTATGGCCTTGTACAGATACCATTTTAGGTTATTGAGTTATCAGGTGTGTCTAGGGATTTTTCAGAGCTCGAAACCCAACTCTTGGAGGAAAAATATCTGTGTCGCATGGTTAAGAGAAACTTTGTGCCCAAGACTCACTTTTCGATGAAACTATATGGGGTTGGAAAGAGGTATCTTGGATCCGTGTAGTTTGAGAAAACTCTATAGAGGGATGGGAATGACCATGTGAAAACTGCAGTGTTTTTAGCTATTGGATTTTTCATGGTTATCTCATAGTTAGAAAAATTATATACACTAGGAACGAGACCCATTATTTTTTGAAAAGGACCATTTTACCTTAAAACTAAATAAAACCTATAACCTATTATATTATTCATTTGTTGGATAGTGGCTCATGCTGGGTTATCCTTTTGAATGAAAAATCACAATATTTGGCCATCCAAACAAGGAATTGATAACCAATCGGCTCGTTGGATTCATTCCAGTATGTACTCAATTATATTTTTTTTCTTAGTTCTTCTTGGTATTTACAAAGTTATTTAGGTGTGGGATATTGTTCCATTTTTACCTGTTCTTTGTTCATTCATCATTTTTATTCTAAACCGAGTCAAATTAGAAGCCGATACTAGAGGAGCACTCTACTACGGAGCTACGATAGGTGTTTCTATACCATTATGATGTTGTTTGGAGTTTTATTGAGTATGTTTCCATTTTTTCACATGTAATAATTTCTTGTGGATCTCTGATAATTATATGAATAATTGAGTTGTATGAACAGGAACCTATTTAGGTCTCCCTTGAGTACCTTAAAGATAGTTGGAGCTTTTCCCCCAACTCATGCCACCCATGCAGTGTTCCCTCATCTTACCCAATTGTTATACCACTAATGGGGAGTCCTTGAGCTTGGATAATTTTTGGAATCCCTTAATGAGATAATGAAAATTGAATTGGATTAAAGAAATTTACATGTTATAGATAATGTGAATTGTTTAACTGTTTAAATGTTAATTGTTATATTTGTGGCTAAACTCATGAAATTTAAGGGAATGATATTTTTTTTGATATATTGAATATTGAATTACGGCAAATGACACAATGGGTATTCTACACCATGGGTCATGATAGTGGTAGAGGATTCTTTGGACCTGTATTCTCTTTGGATCCTAATTCAATGAGATTCAATAGGCATTGCAACCCCATGGATCTTGCATTTTTGGGCTCACAATGAACATGATCAGTTGAAATAATTTTTAGAACCCATTCTATGTATAACCGAGTTTACATCAAGATTATCCTAGGACTTGATGATGATTCCATGGTTTACAATTCCTTGGATATGACCCTATGGGGTCTCCAACTTATAATTATGTAGATAATCTATGGTAAATGTGACATGCTTGATTAAATGACTTAGCCATGATGGATATGGTGTAAATTTTATATGGAATGGACATGGATGGTATGATATACTATGTATGTCCTGGGTGTTTACTAAAATTTATTAATATTTTCCTTGTTATTGAATTTTGATCATTTTTTTGAGATCCTTATTTCACTTGATTGATTCACTTTACATATTTTACATATTCCATGGTAACATGTTCCATTTTATTAAAACCAGTTATATACATTTCACACTTATTATCTTTTATTTCATATAATGGACTTGTTACAGACACTATTGGTGGCGGTGTATGGGTATTTATCTCACGCCTTGTCCCGTGCCGCCATTGGGTAACCGGACAGACGTCATGGATGTAGGTACGATTGATAAAAATATCACCCAGTATGAGGATTGATTTATTGTATTCTTAGGAGAAGGGTAGTACAAGATCGAAATGATTATTGTGACTCTAGTTGGGATATCTCTTTTTCGTTTTTTGGTATTTTGATACATGTAATGAACTGAGGCACATATAATTATTTTGGATGATTTATAGATACATGACTTGTATCATGATTATTTATGATAAGATTATGTTTCTATATTTTATGTATTTATATCAGTTTCCTGAGTGTTATCTATTTCTATATTTCCTCTATTATGAATGTTTATTGGTCTAGTGTTTATAATGACTATTTTTGTTGTTCCATTTTTTTACTTTTACTTATGATACTTATCTGTTGTTATATACCCATTTTTATACAATATGGTAATGTGGTAATAGTCTCCCCATGGACACACCCTAGTCCCTCACTAATAGTTACAAGCCTTTGGCATTTGGGGAGACACCACATATAGACCATTTACTTGTTGTCTCGAGGCACCGTTTAGTGGCATCTAGGCCATGAAATTAGAAATTCGTATCAGTGGAGTACTCTTTATAGTATCACTATTTTTAGATAATAGAAAGTAGATTATGAAGATATTGTATTTTTTAATGAGTTGTTCCTTGGAGTAGCTAACCCACGTATGGGGAAAAATCGAAATTTCTCGTAAGGGATATTGTGGTTTTATAAATTTTTTCTATTATAGTGGATTTGAAGTTCACCATTTAGTGATGCACGTGAGTTTTGATTTAATTATAGATATGATAGAAGGATCCATTTTATCATTTCTTGAGGAAATGAGGGTATGCATCTCATGAATCATTTTTGGAACATTACATGATTCGAAATCCATGTATTATTCTATGCCATCTAAGATTCATTGCATGACATCATGATTTTTTATATGTTCCTTGTATGATATAATTTTGATTTGATAAATAATATCCTCATGAAATTTATAAACATGTTTGGTTCAAAGAGTGTATGTCATAATGTATGTAGTGTTGTCCTGATGAGTCTATAACAGACACCCTATGTATACAATTATATCACATTATGTCAAGGGCCATTCATTTCATAGATATGAATATATTATGGTATGGGTTAAGTGTAAACCATTTTTTGGTTCATGGGGTGTATGAGACCATATGGATTAGAAGTGACACAACATTTGCTTCAACCATTTAATGAAAAATTGTGAAATGAATATGAATTTAAATGGAAATTTAAACTTTGAAATAGAGAAAAATACCTTGAATAAGATTTTGAGTGGTATTTAGGAAGTGTCTCTATTGATGTTATGAATATTCCACTTACCCAGTCCAAGCATTAGAAGAATTATGAGAGTGACAGTGTGTTTTTTGTATGGTTTTGACCTTCCCTTCATTTTAAATGGCGATCCTTTCATTATCAATCCTTTCTAACGAATGTGTTTGAAATGGTATAGATATTCCACCATAAAGACCTCCAATTATATTCTATGAGGGTGGATTCAGTCATGCTCAAGATTCGGTGGTCCATGGGATACCAGAGGATCCTCCTATGGTTTCAGATGTGGAACTAGCTATTTTACTAGACATATGTGTTGAGGAATAGTTTCCCAAGTGGTATTTGCATTATATACATACTTTTAATGGAGTACTAAAACCTTATTTGTCTTTGGATGAGTTGAAACATGTGTTACAACAAAACAATACTCCCACATTTTCGTTGGATGGTAGTCCATGGGCTGCTGAGCTATGTCTTGAGACCACATTATAAATTTGGAGCCACCTCCTCATATTAGAGTGAATCATGTGTTATATATGAATCTAGGAGCTGGAAAGCATTGGTGGGATGTTTTGAACAAGGATAACATGTTAATATATATGGTTGGGGAGGATTTCCAAACCATATTTAATGACTAATTTTACCTTGAGTCTGAGAGAGAAGAACAAGCCAGTGAGTTCCTATATCTACCGCATGGAATAATGAAATTTATGAAATATTCATCATTCATACCATATTTATAGTGTTTGGTGCCAATATATCATGTTGATGTGGTATCGAGGGTGATATGATTCATGGAAGGTCTCACACATGTCATTTAATCACAATTCAACGTGTTCAGGTTAAAGACTATCACTGAGAAAGTGAATCAAGCACTGATTATAATGCAGAACCTAAGGGAATATGGGGGGTTCATAGTAGAGAAGGGAAGACTATCGACATTGTGGATCAAAATCGAGTGGAAGGAATTTGTGTTTTGAGGTATCCCATGAGAATAGTACAACTAGGCTATTAGTAATGGTAGTGAATATTTCTCCCATCAGCATGTCTGACTAGGAATCATGAGGAATCTGTGTGATTAAGACCGAGTCGTTTGTCGAGCATACGATTTATTGGGATACATGCAACACTTTTGTAGGACCCTCCCTATAGTAGTTCATGGAATGGGTTCACCTTTAACACCAGGTTTCAGAGTGGGTTTTAAGCTCCACATCAGGTTGGAATATGGAGCAGTACCACTCATTTAAGATGAGGTGGTTTTTGTGTCTGAGGTAGTCATTAACTATTTGTAACTAGAAATCACAGTGGGCTTGATTTGAGTAGTGAGGTTGTGTCACATGGAAAAAATTTAGAACATGTTAACTATTTACATCCTACCCTTAAGGATAAGAGTTCTAGACCATCTCTGATGACTGCTATGATCATACTAGTCTGTATAATTATTTTATATATTTTTTATATAGGTGCATCTCATTGTTTAAAATAGTGTAGGTGGTGGAAATCCTTAGTCTTATTTTTTTAGTTTTTAGATGGATTCAGGACACAGAACACTACACTTGGTATTAAAAATTATAGGGTATTATAGTTTAGGGAGTGACCCCTTGATATTGGTGGATGTCAGGTTTTATGGAATCTTTTTGTCCTTGATATGAATGTATTTCATGTCCCACTCAAGATGTAATGTCTATTTCTCTTTTATTGCTTATGTTGATTTCTATTAATCTATAGTGATATTAATATCACAAGAGGGTATATTTTATATTCACAAGGGTGAATGAGAATTACCCAAAAACTAAGATAGACCATAGCATCGGGGGATGTGTGGGATGACAACCCAGATGGAAAATTATGTCTCGATGATCTGGGATCTCTCTAGGAGGATTTCCCTTTAGTGTTTGATTGTTTTAGGGTCATTTTCCCAATTAAAATTTTCAGTTTTACCATATGAGATATAGGTTGAGATATCTATTTATCTAGTTTGAGGAGTAATATCGATATGTATCCCACATTACAGGATGGCCATGAATGAAATATATGAGCTCAAGAGGGACTTAGAGGACTTGGAGACAAAGGGGACTATTCAACCCACTACTTATCTGTGGGGGGTTTTTGGTCCTCCTTATGAAAAAGGGTGATGTTACCCTTTAGATATGCATGGATTATCTCAAATTGAACTAGATAAAGATAAATAAATGGTATCTTTTACCGAATATAAATGGACCATTTGATCATCTATGAGGAGCAAGAATGTTCCTGAAACATGATTTTAGATCAATATACTATCATGTGTGTGTTGCAAATACAAACATAACACATGTACCATTTTAAATTAGGTATGGTGTATACTAGTGTCTAGTTATGTTTTTTTATTTCATGAATGTTCTAACATTTGTCAGGGCACTGATGAACTGAGTTTTCTATCCTTATTAGGATTCGTTTGTAGTGGGTTTCAAGTAATATGTCTTAATGTATTCTCACAATACACATGACCATGCCAAGAATCTTGATATCATTTTGGATACACTAATAAGGAATAATTTTTATGCTAATCTCTCAATGTTCCACTTCTGCATAGATAAGATTCACTTCTTGGGAAATTTTATCTCAAACAGAGAAGTATCAGTAGACCCCGAGAATGTGAGAGCAGTAGTTTCTTGGAAGAAACATAAGATCATATTTGAAATATAGATTTTCTTTGGTCTAGATGGATATTATAGTGTTTTATATATAACTCCTCTCAATTACACGCATCGTTTAATTTATTGACTATGAATGGTGTGGAGTCTTTATGGTCAAATACTTGTGAGACAACCTTTCATGAGATGAGAGAGATACTAACTTCACCACCAGTCCCAATTCTACCATTGTTGGGAAATAATCACACTATAAAGTATGACACATCTTGTAATAGTCTTGAAGTAGTTCTGATGTAGGGACATGGATTGTAACATATGGTTCTCATTAGTTGAGGCACATGAGTTGAATTACCTGACACACGATCTTTAATTTGATACAATTGGTCATGATTTTCACTATTGGAGACATTATTTATTTGGAGAGTATTTATGGTGTAAATGGACAATAAAAGCCTCAAGTATACATTTACATAGTGTGAACTAAATATGGGGAAACAAAGGTGGGTTAGGTACAAACATTAATTCAACTTCGAACTACCTGTGACACTAGGAAGATTAAATTTAGTGTTTGATGACTGATCAAGTCGACTTAGATATATGTTTTTAAGGAGGCCATTGGTGATTGGTGCCTATGGATTTATTTTCAGATATACACATAAAGGATCATGATGTTCTAGCTATGGCATTTTTTTAACCCATAGTTCTGAACTCTACCCTACATGATATAATGAAGATGAGGTAGCTATAAAATTTTTATGGCCAAGTCCTACGAGAGGGTGTGGAAGGTGAAGACCTCCCTCTTGATTTTACTATTGTATATGATGGATTTTTTTTATCCATGGTTGTTTTTGGGACCATTGGACACATTTAAAGAGATGATATAAGAATATTTTGCCTCTATTTGTGCAATGTATCCAAACATAACCAAGATATATGATTAATTATGCCATTAATTCATGTGGATGGATATGAATTGCCAGGTATATGATTTTTTATTAGTTGTTACACCTTTCACCAAGTGATGGTGGAACATTAGTGTTTTGTCAGAAATTTGAAGCAGTTACCCATTCTTGTGTAGAAATGGGATGATATCGTAATGGATTTCATAATGAGATTTTGGAGGTCGCCTCTCGGTAGTGAAGTTGATTGGGTTGTTGTGGAAAATCTCATACATGTTTCACATTTCCTACTAACATGGGATACCATCTGTGTAAATGAGATTGGGTGGTTGTATGTTCGTTAGATAATATGACATTATAGGGTCCCTTAGACTATCATCTTATACAGGTACCACAATTTTATGTCTCATTCCTAAAAGGGTTTGTAGAGGGTGTTGGGTATAGAGGTTCTTCTAAGAAAAAAACCACCCTAAGACTGATATCTAATTGGAGCATATGATATTGGTTCATGGGGATATGTTGCAATCTTGTATCCTAGATTTTGTGGGTTTTTGGAATACGAATATTGCCCTTTTTTAGTTTACCTATAATAACAGTTATCCAAAGACTATATAGATGACATATTATGAGGCTTTGTACGTAGGCCATGTTGATCTCCCCTATATTGGTTAGAGGCCGGTGAGGCAGATTTAATGGGACCACCCCTTGTATAGGATAATTCATAGTGGGTTATATTGATTCAGAATTATATTGATACTGCACATTAATAATAGGTATCTTACATCAATCATCTTTGACGACTTATATTGTTCAAGGTTAGTGATAAAGCATTTTTCATATCTCACCAAGGATGAGACACAAATGGATTAGGAGACAAGGTAAAATTATAATGAAATATGTAGGGCCATAAGATATTCTAGAGAGATTTAGAATGGTATCTAATCAGGTTTAGTTACCTCATAGGTATCGCCCAATGTGCGATGTCTTCCGTGTATCTCTACTATGTCATTATCACTCTAACCCATATCATACTCTTCAGCTTGAGGAGGTGGATATAAAGGTTAATGGTCCCTTGGATGAGCATCCTAATTTTATTGTTGATATGAGAATGAAGGGTCTTCATGGTTTTTCATTTCCTCTATTATAGGTGTTGTGGAAGCAATACTATTTACAGGATTAGACTTGGGAGTGAGAGTTTGACATATATGCTCAGTTTTAGGAGTTTATTCACAGGATAATAATAACCACTCATGGAAGGGAGATTCAAGGATAATTTTATTTAAGGGGTGATATTTTAATATCTCAGGTTCTCCTATAAGGTATGGATCATTAGTTTTTCATTAAATTGGTCATTCATGGATTTATTTGAATACCCTATGAGGTAATGGGGCTATATAAATCCTCGAACCCATGCTTCCAGGTTTAGCACATATAAATTTGTTGTATTTTTTTATATAAAGACAAAGGAAAAATATATAGAGAATTTAACATACCAAGAACTTTTAGGGTTTAGGATACGGAGAATACAAAATTACATTATAAATTATTAATGTTGTAAAAAAATTAATAAAATGATTCACGTGTGCCAATCTCCATAAGTGAAGTCTCGTATTTGAACTTCTAAATGACTTGTGAAAAAAATTTATAACCTGGGACGAGAAAAAAAAGCTAAGGGGTTTCAAAAAATGTGAATAAAAAACAGAGTTTTTAATTTAATATGAGAGTAAAATATTTTATATGATCGATAATGGATATCGTATAAAATAATGAGTAATTTTGAAAATTTACACTTTTTCTTATGGTTTTCAACATCTAAAACATTTTAAAAAATAAATTTCATTCACTCAGAAAATAATAAATATTTTTTATGAAAACTCATAAGCATACATAATTACCAATGGCACCTTGGATCATAACATAAAATCATATTTTACTTCTGAGACTGCATAACATGGTTGATGTTGTCCCTTGATGGATTAGGTTTACTCCATAATCCCATAATGTTCTTATGATAACCTCCCATGATCTATACATGGAATCACATGAGATTTATAACATTACCTAATGAATTAGGATGTTATCTGGGTTCACCCATCATGTAAGGTTTAATGGGCTCACTCGTCGCTATCTGGGTGCACCCATCACATAGTTAACGAATGTCCTCTATGGGTTTGGGTTTACTCTCCATCCCATCCATGTGCTCTTCTTTGGATTTTACAAATATGGAATCTTTTATTTCATATAATAAACCTCAATGATATTTTAAAACCATGTACATCGATGCCCAGTCCAGAAAAAGGAATTATATGTCATGATAAAAATAATTTAACATTAAATAATACAAATATTTCAACACTAATATAAATATATGTAAAAAACTTATTTATAAAAAGTTACACATATATTTATATATACATTTATCTATATATATATATATATTGATATTAGAATGAAAACATGATTATTTATTCCTAGAAATATGTATAGATAATGAAAATAAATTGACACACATATATATACATTTATTTACATATATAAATATTTATTTAAACAAAAAACAATTAAATAAAATGATACATATATACTTACATTTAAATACATGTATTTATTGAAACTAGTGTAAAATCAAGTTTTACCTAAAATGATATATATATATATAGACATCTATATGTTTGAAATAATGTGTCTCATATGAAATTCTATATATACATATATACATATACTTATTTATAAAATAAAACAATATTAACTTAGATATTAATTTTGAAAATTTTGTAACATTTCTTGAATTTAAGATTCTTTAAATATGAAATGTTTTACATTTATTATAGGCATATATATATATAAATGAGGAATTTATTTAAATTAAAACATTAATTTTAACCATTTAATGACATTTCTTGAATTCATACCCGCATATTTAGAG
This sequence comes from Viscum album, assembly GCA_963277665.1. Taxonomy (NCBI): domain Eukaryota; kingdom Viridiplantae; phylum Streptophyta; class Magnoliopsida; order Santalales; family Viscaceae; genus Viscum; species Viscum album. The sequence goes on from OY728126.1 coordinate 195,850,848, forward strand.
TTCGTTAAACATTGAAATTAATTTTTTAAGAGGCATATGTGTTCGCATAAGCTTATTTACATGAAATAATACATGTATATATATATAATTGATTATACATAAAAACATATTTGAAAATAAAATATTTTCACCTTAATTAATAATTTGAAAATAATGAATACATGTATAAACTTGAATTTTAGAAGATAGAGTGTAGACACACACACACACACACACACACACATATATACACTTGAATAATATAAACATAAAAATTTAATGTATACATGTATGAACCAAAAATTTAGAATATATTATATATATACACTTGATTAATATGATCTTGGAAATTGAAAATATTATATATATATATATATATATATATATATTAAATGAATAAAAAAATAATCAATTAAAACAATTTTAATTTATTATAATGAATAAAATTTTTAAACACAATTTACACTTCAAGAATTTATGTAGTGAAAAAATATTACAAATAATTTCACAAATAACTTTTTGCGTCTAAAAGGAAAATATTTTTTGAAGCATCGATATAGATAATAGTATTAGTTCCATTAAAAAATTAAAATTTTAAAGAAATATAATTTTTAAATTAAAATCCTTAGAATATAAAATTTTCTCTATAAAAATAATCTTTCTTAAAAATTCACAATTAAAACATAAATTAATAACATAAAAAGAATCCCTTAAAACATTATATGAAAATCTAATTTTGATAAAATAAACTCAACCATAAATTATAAATTGAAATATAAAATAAATACCTTACACAACTATAAATTAAAATAAAAATGGTTAAATAAAAATAAAAACAATACACTTACAAAAAATAATTAACTAAAATCCCTAATTCTTGAGGATGAGACTCACCAGAATCAAGAAGAAATGGTGGAAAAGATAATGCAGTTCTCAAGAAGTTATGTAGAACTTCAAAAGGTGTGAAAAACCAAAAAAAAATATCCACATAGTGTAAGAATGAAAACCTATTTATAATCTCAATTTTACTATTTTTATAATATTTATATAATCATCAAATTATTTTATTCAACATTCTAAAGGAAGACAAATATAAGGAATGAATTTTTTTTATTGACCTTAAATTAAACCCACCCATAAATTATGTATCTAATATTAATATTCCAACATATAAATGTTATAATAAATAAATATAAGATATCCCACTTTTAAAACACAGTCAACCCACAATTTTCTTCTATTTTATTATTATTATTATATAATTGTTATAATTTTATTTGGAATTGTTCCATCTTGTTTGATGTCTTTATTTTGTTTTCTGTTTTTTATAGGAGTATATTTAATTTTTTTTAACAAATTCAAAAAAAGATTAATTTCCTCTTTTAATTTTTTCTTTTAATCTTTTTCCTCACTTTTTTTGTTGTCAAATAACTTCAATTATTACAAATTATTATCTTATTATATATCAATACCAATTTTTTCTATTTTTCTGATATTTGATTTATCAATTATTTAAACTTTATACATGAAGTTCATTTTTTAATAATATATATTTATATATTTATAATTAAAAAATTTTATAAAATAAAATCATAATAGAATATAAAAAATATTATCTGAAAAATAATAATAATTTTATTAAAGAAATTTTTTTTACCATTAATTGTCTTTATTATTATTACTACTACTTCTTTTAATTTTTTAAAATTAATTTATCCAAAACTAAACATTTATAATTATAAGTCATTCATTAATTAAAATTAAAATTCCTATAATTTACTTATTAAAAAAGTTATATAAAATAAAAATTTCACAATTTTTGAGAATTAACAATATAAAAACATATATACTCCACTGAAAACATCTAATCTTAAAAGTTTTCCTATCTTTTCCTCTGAAAACAATTATAATGTCTTAAACCCCTGATTTTGATTTCAGTAATTTTGAAAATAAACAATTTTTCTAGTTTCTCTCAATATATAGAACATTTTGAAAAACATATTTTATTCACTCACAATATAATAAATATTTTTCTTAGAAACTCATTAGAATACATTATTACCAAAGACACCTTAGATCATAACATAATGTCATGGTTTACTCTCGAGACTACATAACATGGTAGATATAAGATCATGATTGATTATTTTTACTACTTAATCTCATAATGTTCTTACGATGACCTCTCGCACACTATACAAGTAATCTCATGAGATTTATTACATTACCCAATGAATTTGGGTGTTATCTAGGTGCACCCTCTTTTTAAGATATAACGGGATCACCTAACACTATATGGGAACCCCCATCATATAGTTGGACAATGTCTTATATGTGTCTGGGTTTAATCCCCATCCTATCCAAGGGAAATTAATTGAATTTTAAAAACATGGTATCTTTTATTTCATATCATAAACCCCAAAGAACCGTTAAAACGATGTAATTTGATACCCATTTCATAAAAAATTATATTTATTAATAAAAGTATTTTCACTTGAAATAATATATGTATATATACACTTATATAAATATATATAAAAAACATTTTTATAAAAAGATAAATATATATACATAGTGAAGGGAGTTTACGTGTGGCAGGATGTCTCCACTCTCTCTTGATTTTCTCTCTTTAGAGAGACATTCCATCTATGTATTATTCCTCCTAGTGTCGGATCTTCCTTCATCAGATGATGTTTCTTCACCTATTCTTTTTCTTGTTGTAGCTTTTTATTTTGTTATCTTCTCTCCGATCGTGCTATTGTGGGCTTCTTCCACTGATCTTTCAATCTTCCCCATCATGCTAGACCCTATTCTCAGTCCAATATGATGGTAAGAAAGACCGACTAGTAGGTTTTAGGGGATACTCACAATGGTTCCCCTTCAGTCTTCTTGGTTCCATATTCTTTGGTTTATTCTTCTATGGTTTTATACCCAATATCTTTTTCACATTTCTCAGTGGTTCTTTCATTGTTTCTACTTAAATCTATTTGTTCCAGTTTTCTATTGGGATTCATTCCTAGTGTTCCTCCATTGTGTCCCTTGACTTATTCCATTCTCCCTTTCCCATTCTATACCACTTCTTACTACCATGGGATCCCCATCCTTTTTATACAGGTCATTCAGGTGTGATAGATTCTGTGGAGTTTTTTGGATGTGTTTGGGTAGAGGTATGAGTATACAAGCAGTGTAAATGGAGACTGTTTTCTCTGTTTTTTTGCCCTTGTGGTTTTGTCCAATGATTATGGATTTGGTTCTCTATCTCTTTCTGGATGTATTTTCTAAGTGGTGAAAATGACAATGAATTTGGGGATTGTTTATTATTCTATAGATTTTATTCAACTTTTTTATCAATGTTATCAGTAATGTGTAGTTTGAATCTAGTTTTTGGTTTTATTTATTCCTGGTTGTGAAAAATACTTCCCATGTTTTTAATAAGGGTAGTGTGATTTCCCATCATCTATAAATGACTTTGATGTTGACGTTTAGAAGCTTCGTGTAGATAGATCTTGATGAAGTAGATGACATTGAAATTTTCTGGTTATCTTCTCTGACAGTGAGGATGGAGATGATGATGGACTTGAAAATGAAAAAATGATGTGACATGACCAGGCTCTTGGTTAGAGGTCTCCTCATGATGGATGATGATTTATGTATTTAGGTGGGTAAGCTCATGGCTTGGGGTGGACAATGGCAGTTTTTCTGAATTTTAGTTTTTCAAATTTGAATGTTGAACATTTATATATTTAATGTAGTGTGTAGTGGTTTATGTGGATTTGGGGTATGTAGGAACAACTGGCTATTTTCCTATGGTTCCTACTTAACCAAAATCTGGCTATTTGAATTTTTTTTTTAAAAATGGATTGTGGCATATATATAAGAATAAAAACAAGATTACCTATTAAAAATATAAATTCATTGATAATAAAAATAAATTAAAATATATATATATATATATTTATTTATTTATTTTCATATAAATATATATACATATATTCATATAAAAAATAAAATAAGTTTTACATAAATTGATACATATATACTTACATTTTTATACTTTTATTTCCTAAAACTATATTAAAAATTCAGTTTTACCTCTATATATATATACATCTATGTGTTTGAAATAAGGTGTCTCGCATGAAATTTTATATTTATATATATATATATATATATACATATATTAATTTAAAAAATAAAACAATTTTAAATGGGACATTAATTTTGAAAATTTAGTTACTTTTCTTGAATTTATGATTCTTTAAACATGAGATATTTTATATATTTTATAGAAATATATGTATATATGTAATTTTTAAATAGTAACTTTTATATTAAAACAATAATTTTAACCATTTAATGACATAATTTCATTTATAGTATGATATTTAGAGTTCTTTAAGTACTATAAATAATTTTATAAAATATAGATGTGTAGGTATAATCTAATTTTCATGAATTTACACATAAATAAATATATACAAAATTTTAATACATATAAAATTATTTGAAAATAATATATTTTTGTCTTAATTAATAATTTTAAAAATAATGAATACATGCTTAAAATTATATTTTAGAATATAGTATATATATATATATATAGATAATATAAACTTGGAAAATTAATGTATACATGTATGAACTTAAAATATATAAAAATGTATATATATATATATTTATATATATTAAAGGCATAAATAAAATTAATCAAAAATAATAATAATAATAAATAAATAAATAAAATTTAAACAAATTATATACTTCAGGCATTGAACCGGTGAAAAAAATAATTACAAACAAATGTTTTCTTAAAGAAACTATTTGAATATAAAAGGAATGGGTTTTTGGAAGCATTAATATATATAATAATAATAGTTCTATTAAAAAAATTAAAATGTTAATGAAATATTAGTTTCAAAGTAAAATCTTTAGAATATAAAATTATCTCAATGAAAATAATCTTCTATACAAATACAAAATTAAAACAAGAATTGATAAAATAAAATAAAATCACATATAACATTATACTAAAACTGGATTTTGACAAAAGAAAAAAAACATAAATTAAAAATTGAATGATAAAATAAATCCCTTAAAAATCCATAAATCAAAACATATCTTGATAATCTAAAATAAAAAAATTCCCTTAACTAAAAAAATGATCCAAACAACATTTCTTCTTGAGACTCAGACTCACTAGAAGTAAGCAGAAAGATTGCAGAAGACAGAGCAATATTCAAATATGTGTGTAGAACATGATCATTATAGTGACCTAGACTTAAAATACAAGGGTATTACATCATTTTTGATAAATATTAATTACATTACCAAAAATACATGCCTGGGGACTATAGTAGTATAGTGTCTTTGGAAACATGAAAAAAAACTTCTATCCTCAAGAAATATCCTCAACATCTCCCATAAATATCTAAACCTTTAATAAATCAACCTAAATCATTTGTTCATAACCTAGGGGAAGGAAAAATAAAAAATGGGTAAGTTTAGATGCTATGTGAGAGTAAATAAAGGAATTCTGTAAGCATTACATGAAAAAAGGGTATGAAACATGAACATAACATTTCATGATCATACACTACATATAAAATAAAAAAAATATTCTAAGTTCATAAGACATGAATCATATGAAAATAATGAACATTAGCCATGTACTAATTACATAGAAATAAAATGTTGAATCGTGACAGACATAGAAGAATATAATATTATTTATATAGTAGCCAATGCCTTGATGCTGAGACCATATTAGTGGAAAAATACCATTACTTAATCAGGTTCACACCCTATTCCAATCCTATATTACTAAATTGAGTTCACTCTCCATTTTAGCCTAGTATTAAAAAACATTATTCATTTCCTGTTCCAGACCTGTAATACTTAACCAAGTTCATTTATCATTCCAACCATGTTTATCTCAGTATATTTATATCTTTACCCAATGCATTGGAGGGAGATTTATGTCTCATTCATCTCATAATGAAAAAAATACATAAATGTTCCCTATAATCATAAACAATCGTATCATATCCCCAAAAATAAAATGGCTATCATAAACTTGTAATCATATCATAGCATGTGAAAAAAGATACAGGTTTCATAATAATTTCATCGAAATCATTACCTATAGAAGTGAAATGTATTTCATAAACATATATTCCATGAAATATAAATAGATTTCATAAACATTCAACCCATGAAAGAGAAATATATTTCATATTGACCATTAAATTATGCATAACCCATTCATAGATATAATATGAATGGAAAATTTATATCATTTCATAGAGAGGTATGAGTATCATAAAAAAATTTCATCTTATATGGAGAATAATTTTGAAATATCTTTCAAAACAATTTCTTAAGAAATGTATCATTTCTTCTTTGAAAAATTATTTTTAATACGTAAAACCATTTGAAAATAATTTTCTTAGAAAATACCTTGAAAATATATAATGAAGACATTAAATTATTTTTCAAACCATTTTCTGTGAAAATTTATAAAATAAGATTCAAATCATTTTAAAAATAATTTCCTTTTAAAACACACTGAAAAATCTAAAAAAATATTAAAAGATTTTTGAAAACTATTTCATTGAAAATAAATTGAAAACTTATTTGGAAATATTTAAAATGTTTTGAAAAAATTTCAACATGAAAACATACGAAATATCATGAAAATGTTTTTTAACCATTTCCATGAAAATAATTTATTACAAAATTATTAGAAAAACCTTCAAACATTAAAAAAAATAAATCACCGATGAATTGGTGGGGGTGAATCGGTGCATGTCATACGAGGTAAAAAATATTCCTTTTTCATGTAAAATAAGTTAGAGAAATTTATAGTTTGGAAAGAAAAAATAATATTCCATTTATAAAATTATTAAAATAAAAATATTAAAAAAATTATTTAATTATCATAGGATATTAGCATAATATTCTTGGGAACCATTTTTAGAAAACATGGTTTTTAAAGAACATAGATTTTCGATCAAAGAGAGGGTAAAGTCAAGATTTCATAAAAAACAAATGCCTACTATCTTATGTACCAATGGGTTGAAAAATTGTACCAATAAATTATTACATAAATAACATCAATATTATAATAAACATCAAGAATTTTCTTGATAAATGGTTCATAATATTTCATCAAAGAATGCATAAACATAAACAATCTCGAAAAGGAATGACATTATTTCAAAAATATTTTATAACATGGAAACATGGGATATTAAACTCCATGTATGAAAATATAACTACATGGATCTTAAAATATCATTTAAATTATTCTATATTAGCTATAACATGTAAATTGTAATTATATATACCTCAAAAATGAATTTAGGTGCTTAACAAAACATGAGTCTTAAAGATGGAAAATTGAGACAAAACTATTATACCAACATGGTAACATTTGAAACCTAATACCAATGAAATGAAGAGAATATAATGGATATTTAAATACCAATAAGTCTAATTATACAATCGATTAATTTATCCATGGGTAGTATACACACCACACAAAGGGAATGGGTGGCGAATAAAGCATCAATCTCCCAGAAATAAAAATGGCAATCAAATCCCCTTACCTTGTGTCTTGTCTATCACAGTACTCGTTAAATCCTATTGTATAACAAATATATATTTATTATAAATATTTTAAATGACCAAATTGTTACATCTAATACCATATATTGATTGATTATTACATTATATTACCCTTTAGTTAGCAATTTCATGTTAAGGTTTCGCTTAGGATAATATTCACTTTGTTTTTCACTTGTGTCTTAATTTTTTATATCTTTGGTCATTATACTTATATTATTTAAGAACCCAAGTTTTTAGTACATAAACCATTATATGTTTTTCATGTATATTAATTATAAGGGGTAATGTAGGGAGATTTTGGTGAACTTTCAGTATGTTTTTGGGGATAAAGGAGAGGCAGACGGGCTATGCACGGTTTATCCAAACCATGCTGACATCCTAATAGAAACCATAAAAAATGGAAGGATTGAGGAAGAGAGCATCGGAATGGTGTCCATATGGTTAGGGAGACAATTAATGGAGGCTTTATTAGGGTCAGCGTAGGCAGTATCTAACACACAGATTGTGCACGGTTTGTTTAACCATGCGAGATGAACATAAAAATGTTTTAAATGAGATCCTAAAAAAGTGTATATCACACGTTTTTCCCTCTAAGTGGATTTTATTTTCTTCTAATAGGCCATAACTCTGGATTTATCTTCTTTCAATGTAGAAGAATCTCTCCCAAGTGATTTATAGTCAATATGATGACTTCCCTAAGCATTTCGAACCCAGATTCTGGAGGTATCTAATTGTTCTTCATCATTCTTGATTGATTTCATAGGTAAAATTAGATCTAATTCACCTATATTATTGATTTATCTGATCTAAACCCATTACGGGTAGATCTATGAGGTTGTATTTGAGAGAATTTGATAATTGGTTTGAACTTTATAGGGGAAGAGATCTAAGAAGGTTTTGTTTAGAATTGACCCAGTTTTCTTAAGTGTTCTTCATCCATGACTAGTTTCATCAAACCCCTTGAGGGAGGAGGAATCTCTCTTGAATCCACTTAGTATAACTGATGGTAATACTTTAAAATTAAATATATATTGTTGAATTGGTTGTGATATGGTTGTGTATATATCATTGGAATCCCTTCTTTTGGATGGTTTGGAAAATTGGGAAAATCCGTATAATTGTGTATTTAAATAAAGTTCTTGTGTTATTAATTGTAAAATAGAGAGTTTAAAATGGAAATTTTCTGGAATTTTGGAACATGGATTATATTATATGTCATCAATAAAATTTAATGTTATATTGAAATAAAATGGATGATTTGAAATTTTCTTATTCATTTGTTTTCAATAAAAATTTTGTTTTATTGAAATAACTTGTTTTAGTTATTTGAAATGGTTTAGAATATGTGGGATATGTGAGTTCATGTTCTATGTTCCCATGAATAAGGTGCATTTACCACTGGGGTACAAGGTGTGTGACCCTAGATCAGGGGCATGTGTCATTGGGACACAATGTTATTGGATGAGAGACAACTTATGAGTATGGAACTGTCAGATGAACCATGCATATGTGGATGTGTTGTGAATGATGAAATTGGAATGCCAAAATGATAATAACAATTAATTTTTAAGAGTTGATTTTTTTTCTAGAAAATAATTTTTAAAAAATTGTTTTTTTAGTTTTTTCACATGGTACTAATTGGTTTTAAATATTGTTTATATTTTGTTATAAACTATTTTTTTAAATTGTTTTATCTAAATTGTTTTATATAATGTGTAACCATTCAATACTAATGGAATTAGTAGGTAAGTAGTTGGAAAAAACTTACTAAGTCATATACCAACCCCTGATTTGAAAATTTTGAACTTTTGAAGATGATACCTTTTGGGACATTGGAAAAGGTAAAGTATCACACTTCCTTAGCACCACATCGTGTTAGTTTAGACTAATTAGTGATGTTGATGCATGGAGCATTTGGATCTTAGTGTTTGGGTGTGATCTTGGGGTTTATTTGTCTTCCTTCCACTATTTAATTTGATATTGGTTATTCTAGCACTGTAACATAATTTGGTGGATTGTTATAAAATGATGATTAAAATGAATTCGTCTATTACATGTATCATACAGTGATCTATTTTTTTTTGTTTTGTTCGGTTATTGGTTTTAGTCAAGAAAGGGTAAATTTCCCCCCCACTTGCTTTGAAACCGTTCAAAATTTAATTACATCATTTGGTGTCTTGGGGATTCCTCTTAAGGCCATGAAATGAATTTTTGTGCTTTCAATACAATGTTAATTTTAGGTTCATTACAAATTTTATCTTCTTGTTCCGTCCTTTAATAAAAAGTTGTTATCAATGTTCTTTGTCTTGGAGTTGAAATTACTTCTGGTCTATTCCTTGGGTTGGAATATTATAAAGGATTATGATTGTAGGAACTTGAAATTCATAGTATAAAAGGACATAGCTAATCCTTTTATGTGTAACTTCAAGTTATCATGGAGTTGGGTACACAAGTGTTTTGCAGACACTTCTAGAATGGTGTAAATATTATAGTAATGGGCTTAGCCAATGAGACGATCACGATAAGAAATTTAGTAGAATTAATTCCCCTAGAAGTGAATACATCATTTCAAGTAATGATTCAAGTTGTGTATAAATTGTTGATTTTTGAAAAAGTTTGAAATATTTTACAAATGAAAGTCTTCGAAAATTCAAGGTTGATATATTTTGAAAATGGATTTCTTTAAAAAAAAATAGGAAAAAGATTTTTCAAAATTTGTTAAAATGGGTAACGGTTGTTTTTGGAAATTAGTGTTGTTATAGTTGATGTGACACAATTTGAAATTCTAAGACATCAGTTGCGAGAGAGTGGGATTGACAGAGTTTGTTGTTTGTTTTGAAAATGGCACCTGGTAGGTGTCGTCGAAACCAACCAAAAGATGCTTTGTAAAATTTGGTTTCACCTGAACCACGAGCGAACAAGGGGCTAGTTTAGAGTATTTTCCATGATTTTAGAGCTTTGGATATGGGGAACCGGGGGAGTGAGCCATGTCATGTAAATTATTAAATACAGTTCATAATGTAGAATCCACGCATCTTTAGGGGTGATTTTGAACCTCAAAAGGAAGTGGTGTGGCTAAGTAGGACGAATCATATCATCAACTTCACCAGCACTCCATAAGAGGTAAAATTTATGTTGTCACCTTATATGATCATGTATTTTACATTTCAATGGTGGGATTTAGTGGTCTAGTCTAAATTGGATGAAGTCCTTACGTGGGGGGATTTTGAGGAACTGTTCAAAAAACAATTCTATCCTCATATGTTCAATATCATGAAAATGATGGACTTATTTATCTAGAAGTAGGATAATATCTCTGTCATTGAATATATAGCTAAATTCATGAATTAAGATCAATTTGTACCAGAAGTTGTGGCAGGTGTTCCCTTGAGGGCTCACATATTCGAATCAGGGCTAAGATGTGAGATTCGATTGATGATTTCAGTGCTCTGTATTAATGATTATACAATGTTGGTGAATAGAGCAATTATTGATAAACATGATATCTTGATATCTAGGGGAAGAGTTATGATGATACCTACAAGAAATGGTGGGAACTCAAACATGGAGAGAAATAAGGAAACAGACAACTATTTCCATGGTGGAAGTGGAAATTAGAATTATACTACTGGATCAATGAACCTTTCTTAAAAACCTAAGAGAAAAGCAGGTGGTTTTCAATGTGTTTTGTTTGACCACATAAATAAAGAGTGTATGGAACAACCAAGAGAATGATATAACTGAAATAATATGGGTAATCTTTAGTGCTATTGTAGTAGTGCTCCAAGGCCAGGTGCTCAAGACACTACTCAGGTGTTGCAAGCATCATATGCTTTGATAAAGAGAGGACAGTTGAACCAGTCTCATCAACAAGGCTACCCAGGGTAATTTTATAAATACCATGACTCTTTAACCAGGGAAATATCCGCAAGGCAACAATGAGAACAGTGAAATAGCGAAGTAATTATTTGGAGTTGATCATATGACTTTTTGTTTATCAGGATGAACCATATATGGTGAGAGGTATGATTATTTTGAAATCTACCCTTGTGCAAGTGCTCTTTGATATTGTTGCATCAATTTATTTAATTTCTACTCATGTTGTAGATTTTATATGTTTGATGTTTGAAATTATTTCTTCTATTTCAAAACTCCAAACTCTTCTCGGGGGAATAGAATTCCAAGCCTTTGTGTGTAGAGTATGTGCTATAACTATTGATGGATTTGAGATGAAGTGGGACTTCTCAGTATTGGACATGGATGTATATAAATTAATACTGGGTGTGTATTGGTTGACAATGTTTTAGGCTCACATCGACTATTATAGGAAAATAGTTAGTTTCATGACTAAGGATGACATCGAGAATCTCTTTAAAAGGGAGAGGATGATAAAGAAAGGTGAACAATATTGTTGGCACCAATAGTGGAAAAGACAACTTATCATATGGAAGTGTTGACATTGGCATCAATGTAATAGATTAAGGAAAATAGTTTTCCTATAGATGTTGATCATTTTCCAGATGTATTTCCTAATAACTTCTCAAGGTTACCACCTATAAGGTATGTGGAGTTTAAAATTTATATCCTTATGGGGACTAGTCCTATCTACCTTATATCATATAGGATGGAACCAACAGAGTTATGAGAATTGAATGTGTAGTTTGAGGAGCTCTAAAAAAAAGTGTTTTTTCGGCCATGTATGTCTCTATGGGCAGCACTAGTCTTGTTCGTGGTGAAATAATACAGAACTCGTAAGATTTTTATTGATTATCGTAATCATAAAGAAGTTACGATAATGAATAGGTACCCACTACCATGCATTGACGATCTATTCGATCAATTAAGGGGATCTCAATGGTTCTCTAAAATTGACTTGCAATCAGGATATCACCAATTGTGAGTTTAGAAGGAATATATTCCAAAGAAATCTTCAAGAATCAGATATGTCAACTAGGAATACATAGTCATTATTTTCGGTCTAATGAATGCACCGGTAGTCATTATGGCATTGATTAATCAGACATTTTAGTGATATATTTACTCTTTTGTTGTGGTGTTTGTGAAAGACATCTTTTTGAATTCAAATACAAGGGTTGACCGTGAGTAAGACCTAACAATAGTGTTAAAAATTTTACGATATCACCGTCTATTGACCAAATTATCAAACTATAATTTATGGATACATTAAGTACATTATTGTGGCTATGCTATTTATAAGAAATGAATTTCTATTGATCCTAAATTGATAGAAGATGTTATCTTATAGAAAGTACCAACAAATGTCTTCAAGATATGATTTTTTATTGGTCTAGCTAGTTACTACATACGCTTTGTGCATGATTTCTCACAACTAGCTTCCCCAATGATAGCTCTCACAAAGAATACTTCTCAATTCAATTGGACAGAGGAATTCCATAAGTCCTTATAGGAACAAAAATTTTGTATCACATCGGCACCTATCTCAACTTTTCCAGAATCAGGACAAGGGTATTTGGTTTATTGTGATGCCTTTGGATTAGGGTTGGAAAGTTATCCCATGGAAGGAGTCCATGTGGTTGCTTATGGTTCAAGGTAGTTGAGGGTTCCTAAGAATAATTACCCAATACATGATTTGGATTTAGCTTCAGTCATCCATGATTTGAAAACATGGATACCTTACGTCTTTGGTGAGAAATTTACTATGTTCACGAACCAAAAAATCATGAAACACATTTTCTCACTGCCATTTTTCAACTTTCTTTTCGTCTATTCTTGTTTTTGATTTGGTAAATATTGACAAAGCGGTAGAAACATATGATGTAGAATGTGTGGTTATGAGTACAAAACTCAATTTTGGGGAGACCATTGAGGGTTGGAAACATGATGGATGTTTAGTTTTGTGTATCAGCAATTGGATGGTTGTAACAATGGATTTTCAAGAATAAATCTTTAATGATTACCACCATTTGAGATGGGATGTACATCTAGGTAAATAGACCATGTATAAGGCGTTGGGGGCACAATTTTGGTGGAGAGGTATGAAAAGGAAGTTGGTTGAGTTTATCTTGCAGTCCTTAACTTTTCAGCAGGTTAATGTAGAGCATTAAAGTCCAGAAGGTATGTTGTAGTCTTTACCTATTCCATTATAGAAATGGGAGTAGATAACAACAGATTTTGTTACTGGTCTTCCAATAATGTTCCGTAAACATGATTTCATATGGGTGATAGTGGATCATCTTAACCAGTCGGCCTATTTCATTCCAATTCATGAAACTCATATGGGGGAGGATCTATCCAAAATTTATATAAAAAAAGTGGTGAAGAGGATTGGCATACCATTTTCAATTGCGTCGAATAGAGATCTAAGGTTCACATCTTGTTTTTGGAAATCCTTACAAAAAGACCTTGGGAATCATTTGACTATGAGTATGACCTATCATCCTTACAAAGATAGCCAGTCTGAGAGGACGATACAGACATTGAAAGACATGTTGGGAGCTCGTGTAATAGATTTGGTGGCTCATGGGAGGAGCACTTACCCTTAGTGGAGTTCGCATATAATAATAGCTATCAGGCCTCGGTACATATGGCTCTATTTAAAGCATTGTATGGGTGTCCTTGTTATTTTCCACAATGTTGGGTGGAAATGTGTGAGGAATCACTTGTTGGGCCAGTAAATTTCTGTAAAATAATGGAGAAGATCTAGTTGATTAGAAATAGAATGTAAATTACATTGAGTCCTCAAAAATCTTATGTGTATAATTGTTGAAGGTCGTTTTCATTCACTGTGGGTGATCATGTATTCTTGAGGGTATCTACAAGACTTGGAAAATGTATTTATTGGAAGTAGTGAATGTTATATCCTAGATACATTAGACTTTTTGAGATACTGGAATAGGTTGGAGAGGTGGAATATTAGTTGGTATTACCACCATGGTACAGTTCGGTGGATAATGTGCTCCACATATCTCAGTTGAAAAAGTATTAACATAATCCTGACAATGTGATCAAATAAGATCATGTTCACCAATATCTGGATGATTCATTGATACATATCATGGTACGGATTGTGTATTGGAAAGAGAATGTATTTTTTAGGGAAATCATCAGTCTAGTGTGGGTTTTATGGTAGCGTTGTCAAATTCAGGATGAAACTTGGAAACCTGAGAAGGATAGGAAAGAGCAGTGTATAGAACTCTTTCAGAGCATCGATTATTTTCTACATTCTAGAGATGGAAAGATAGATTGTGGAGAGAATGTAATACCCTTGGTTTCAGGTATGTATTCATTTCCTTGTGTTTTTATGGATATTATGTATAAGGGGTAAAGATGGTAGAGTTTTGTGAACATTCAGTAAGTTTTGAGGGATAAAGGAGAGGTAGATGAGCTGCACAAGGTTTATATAAACCATGCCGACATCCTAGTAGAAACTATGTGCAATGGAGGATTTTAGGCAGAGAGATTGAGAATGGTGTTCTAACTATTAGGGAGACCATGCGAGGAGGCCATGCGTGGATTTGTGTAGGAATTGGCTAATGCAACGTTGGTTCACAATTTTTCTAACCATGTGAACTAACCATGAAAGTGGTTTAAATGAGATCCTAAAAAAATTGGGTGTCACATGTTTTTCTTCTAAGTGGCTCTTTGAAGATCATAAGTGGCCATAACTCGGGATTTATCTTCCTTGAAGGTATAATATCGTATCCCATGCAATTTAGAGTCAATGTATTGGATTTACTAGGTGTTTTGAACCCCAATTCCCGAGGTATATGGTCGTTCTTCATCATTCTTTATTGGTCTCTTAGATATACTTAGATATACTTCTCATGTATTCTTGGTTTCTCACATCTACAATTGTTATGGGTAGATATATGAGTGTGAATGCCAAATAATTTTATATTTGGTGTTGATCTTTCTAGAAGAAGAGATCTAAGTAGGTTTTGTTAAGAATCAACTCGGTTTTCATAAGCATTATTCATCCATATCTAGTTTTGTCAAAACCTTTGAGTTAAGTGTCTTCTCACTCAACTCCACTTAGTAATACCGATGGGAATGATTTCAAATTAAATATATTTTGTTGAATTAGTTGTGATTTTTTTGTTTAGAAATAATCGAAAACCATTCTTTGTGATGGTTAGGTAAATTGGGGAAATATGGAATGCTGGGTATTTGAATAATGTTTTTGTGTTCATAATTTTAAAATGAATATTTAAAAATGGGATTTTATGAAATTGTGGAACATTGTGTGGATTAAATTTTTTCAATTAAAGGGAATGTTTTATTGAAATGAAATGGATTCATTTAAATTTTGTTGTTCTATGGTTTTCAATAAAAATGTAGTTTTATTGAAACAATTTGTTTTGGTGATTTGAAATGGTTTGGCATACATGGGGTTTTGTGAGATCGTGTTTGACATGAACCTGAATATGGTACGCGTACCATTGGGGTACAAGGTGTGTGACCCAATATCGGGGATGTGTTTCATTGGGACATAAAGTAATTTGAAAAGAGACCTCTAATGAGTATGGAACTGTCAGATGAAGCATGCATGTGTGAGTGTTTTGTGAAATATGAAATCGGTATACCAAAATTATAATAAGAATTGGTTTTTAATCCTTCATTAGTTATTTTTTGGAAAATAACTTGTTGAAAATTGGTTCATTTACTTTTATGAGGACTTGGTTATAATTGGTTTTCAATATTGTTTATATTTGTCTATAAACTGTTTGGGTAAATTTTTTATATAATATATTTTATATAATGTGTAACTGTAATATCTTAGTGGTGTGAGTAGGGAATTCATTAGGGAAAACAACTGAGTTATATACCCACCCCTACTCTAGAACACTGGTGCTTTTGTAGATTCGACCTTCCATGACATGGGAAAAGGTAATGTATCACACTTATTTAGCACCATGTCTTAACACATTGGACGACATTGTGATATTGGTGGATAGAGATTGTGTATTTGGTATTTTGGGCATTGTCTTGGAGGTTATTTTTCGTATTTCCGCAGTTTACTTTGATATTGGTTTGTGTTCCGTTGTTGCATACTTTGGTTGATTGTAATAAAAAGAATGATTAAAATGACATATTCTATTCCATGCATTATATAGTGAGATGTTTTTTTTGGTTTTTTGGGTTATTGGTTTTAGTCACTAAAGGGTAAATCTTCCCCTCACTTGATTTGAAACCCTTTTTCATTTATTTCCAACCATTGGCGTCTTGGGGATGTCTCTTAAGGCCTTTTAATGACTCTTTGTGCTCTCAAGCCAATAATAATTAATGGGTTATTAAAATCATGATTTATATAATGTAGACCATGATATAAATATAAGTTAAATTCATTATATTTTTGTGACATTAATATATGGAATATATTAGTACAAAAGGGAATTAACCGTTCCTGGAGTCGGTAATCCATATGTACGCATGGACAATGTTTCCGTTTTTATTGAAGTATTGATAAAAATAATGAAAATAAATTATATGTATATTTGTATATTATATCAATAAATTATATTTATAATTATATGTATAATATAATTGTATCAAATAAATACTTAAAACATTCCATGTAGTGTGTGAGATAAATCACATCGCTGTGAGGGGCCGGTTATCCACACATCCTTAAAGAAAATTATTGTATTTAAACCAAATGTAAAGTAAAGAACATATGTGTTGTAAAAATAATAAAGAATATTAAATAAATAATTAATATAATATATGAAATATATATATACAGTTTTTTCACTTTAATTTCCACTCTTAGCAGTGGTAATGGAAAAGTTAACAATCATCATTTAGTGAGGTGGTAGTTCTCAGTACACACAAACACTATGTTTGTTACCCACTAGATAGAGGTATGTGTAAGGATATGTTTAACCTGTACCATAATAAAATTATATTTTATTTAGTATACTGGTGTTTTTATACAATCATGGAATAATGATAATGGAGTGGGTGGATATGGAAAATAAAAGAAAGTAGATTGATAAAAGGTGTTACCTCTTAATCAGGTAACTACATTTGGTTTGTGCCAAAAATAATATTTGGATTTCTTTTTACCCAATTTAATGCTTATAAGAGTAAGGAAGGGGTTTTGGGAATTATATTTGGAAGATACTGGATAAAAATAATAGTTTTTAGAGGTGTGAAGAATAGGGGGAGGTTGTGGCCTTTTATAGGAAAGGAACATGACTCACGTGGAATTTTTAAAAACATGCAAGGTGTACACATGTTCACACCAAAAAAAGTTTCCAAAAACCTACAAAAATATATAATGGAAGGTTTATGGACGAAATATTTCTATAAAATGGGTTTTTTTACATGTTTCCAATTATCTAAAGCCCCAAAATTAAGGTTTAGTCCCTAATTAAGATTTATTTGGTCGTAATCCTTGTGAATAATTTTAATCACTTGTATTAATATTTTTTGTCCAAAACTAACCTGATCTAATTAGACTATAAATATTATTATTATTATTATTATTATTATGTTTTTAATACATTTTTTAAAATTCATTTCATAGAAGTGAAAAAATTAAGATTTTATCTAATCCTGCAGAGGGGACAAGATAACAGGTTTTTAATGTAGAAAAATGTTAAAAATATTGTTATGTTTTTATATTAAATATCAAATTGAAATTGATTATAATGATCCAAATATTATTAATATTTGTATAATTGATCTAATGAGAATTTAAAACAAATTTGATGTAAAATTTAATATTAAAAATTATACAAATGAAAAGGAAATTACTTACCAAAATGCTATATTTTTCAATATTCATCAAAAAATAAAGTTTCTCAGGAAAATTACAATAATTAACCCTAATATAATTTCATAATTCTAAAATAAAAAAATAATGTTTATTTGATAAAATTTATGTTCTATATACTCCTAAAATTAGTGTTTTTTTATAAAAGGACATGAAAAATAGTTCATTTGATAAAATAGTATTTTTAAACATATAAATACTTTATAAAAATTTACATTTTCCATATCAATGAGTTTAATCTCTATAAAACCATTATAAAAATATTTTAAAAGTATTTATTACCATTCATATTACTATATTTTAACGGATAGGTCACAACTAACTCTTTTTAATAATCATAACAACAAAATGATGTTTCATTGAAACTATGTATTGCATTTAATGTAAGCCAAGTCAAGGTTGTGTGTAGTGCATGCTACATCAGTGTTTTTGGTAGAGAATTATGAGTATGAGTTGTATATAGTGAAATCGATGTTGGTTTTCTATTAAATTAATGTTTTACATAGTGTTTTAACAAATATATATAAAACTATTTCCAATGTCACGTGAAATGAAAAGTATAAAAAAAAAGATAACTTAATTTGAAAAAAAAGATCACAAAATCTCAGAGTGTTACATTCTACCCACCATAAAATTAATTTCACCCTCAAAATAATTTATTTTTATCAAAGGTTAAATACTTGGAAGTTTATTTCATATAAACTCACATCATAAAAATGAATACTAAAATTTCCTAGAAAAATAAAATGTTGGAACCATAAGGGTTACCCAAAGTGACATATAACTGGATTTCCTTGTAGGAGAACGTAGGTTGGGATTAAAAAATTGGCATGGATGAAAAGAATAAATATTTATAGGGAGTTATTAAGGGCATAAATCAAAAAAAAATTTAATAATCAAAGAAAATCTGAGGGCCTCAAATTCCTAAATGTGTGATGATTTGAAAGGCTGCCATTTCAACAAAAACTAATGTATTCATATGACAATTTTTTTGATCATTATCCATGTGTTGTGTAATTGTTTTATTGGACATTTATATAATGAAATATTTTTATATGAATTATTTATATAAATTAAATTTCATTCTTTAGTCTGGAATTTTTTAATATATTTCATTACATCAAGAAACGAATGTCTAGAAATTGACTATGATGCCTGAAGCACTTAAATAAACTTGTAACAGTTCTTAAGGCCCTTAAAGGAATTAAAATTGTAACAAATTTTTCTATAACTATCATTGAAAATCAATTTGGTCAATACATTTACCTATAGACATAAAAATTAACATTACTATTTCATCATAAATATTTAATCATAAAAAATTATACATTTACCTGTACATCACGTAGGCTAGTGGTAGGCGTGAAACCCTTATCATATTTTGGTTATGAGTTTAATAACCACGACCCTACTAGAAATTACTGTTTTTCACTTGAAACAAATGATGTCGTTTTCTAAAACCACACTAAATTAATTTCAAAAATAAGTGTGATTGACATCCTTGAAATAATGTTAATCATAAAATAATCATTTAACCATGGTTTTCAATACAAACTATGTGTATAAATATTTTATATGAATATTAATTTTAATGTTTCATGAATGTTTAACCTTATTACCCTTCTTAAAAATTAAAATTATATGATTTAGGAAGAAAGACATGAAATCAACTTATCGTTGATCTCCCTTATTTGACAAAGTACTAATTTATAATAACATTCCATATATATGAATAACCACATCGTATATTCACTCAAAACATGGCAACAACCTAAATTACAATAAATAATTTTTGAAAACATCCACTCTTCCTTATTCCAAAGTATATTGGATATATTCTTTAAAATAAAAAATTCAGTAAACTTCGTCAGTGATAGCATAACCCACTTATCAACAAGTCCTTAATTTTTTCCAAGGTAATTTGTACCATCCAATTTACATATTTATAAAAACATTATCATTGCATAAAAACATATTAAGGGATAACTTCCCTTTGGAAAACTATCACCCTATCATTAAATAAAATTTCTGGTCCATCAAGAACATTTGACAAGAACTTGTAAATTCTTAGTGGAAAACCTATGTTGAATAATCCTTGAATATTTCATCATTCATAAAACATCATTTTTTGAATTATAAATATGAAAGAAAATGATTTTTTAATCCATAAGACGTTAAAAAGGCTACCTCAACCTATTACAAATAATTATTTCCTTTCACATTTCGTATTTAGTGTCTTCATCATCAACAATGTATCCTTTTCTCAAAAAACCATATCATTTTCCTTTAAGATATTTCATCTTCATATATTTAGTTTCATAATGACAGTTTACTCTACTCTTGAAACACTTAAAATTAGATGATGTCTTAGAGAGGACAATATTATCATCCATTTAATTAACAAAACTCTTCATTTTTCCCTTGCAATAACTTGCTTTGTATCTCTATTTTTCAAAGTAAAATATTTCTTTTTTACACTAAGAAATTCACTTTGGTTATTATTTCCAAATTCTTAAAATACATGAATAAAAATAATCTTTCCTCTACGGTCTCAACTACTATAACTCTTACCGAATTCATCCATTATATTCCTTGGAATGTTTGAGAGATAGTTAAGGTACACATTGTTAATCATGTTTTGTAAAAACTATTTAGGAAGATCAAATCATCTTTTAATCCAGTGAACATCCCACTTGACTTATCATTATAAAATTATACACCACACTCAATGATAATTCAATTATTTCTGGTTCTATCCATTGAATAAAACTAGAAGCACAATTTGAGCTTGACTTATCATATAATAAAACAATTTTATCATGAAAATAATTACATATATGATGTCTAAATTATGTCTCCTTCCTTAATATATGAAACCACAGTTTTATCCTAGGTTATTTATAGCCAAATTATATTTAAATCATTTATGACGGTTCATAAAGTGTTTTGGGAATTCCGAAAGAATACCCCTCAAGAGTTTCAAACCATGTCTGAAGTAAGGCCCATTTTTATGTACCATATTAACCCATGTCAGTCCAGAAATATCTTTTCAGCGATGTTACACCTAGGTACATCTGTTCCAAGTCCATATCCACTTATTAAATTAATATAAATATGTTTTATAGGAATCCACTTACCCAACACTTTACCAAAATTCCAAGACATTTTCATTAATTTTAAATAATCATTATACATATCCTTAGATATATCCCAAGGCAAATCCTTAAAAATATATGTAGGGATATGACAAAAATTTTCTCATATGAGTTTTCTAATGTTTTCTAAAACATTGTTTTTATACCAACTATAGCAACCCAAACTTATCATAATGGGATATTACAACATTTTAGATGAATATTCAGTACATTACCAAAATATGTTCCTAAGTAATGTAATAATTTAGCGTATTTGGAAACATGTAACCAAAATCTTCTATCCTCGTGAAATTTATTCAACATATAAAATAAATATCTCCTACTTTAGTACATCTACCTAAAACATTTCATCATAACCTGGGGAAATGAAACATAAGAAATGGGTGAGATTCATTGCTTAGTATAGGTAAATTAAAGAAATTCGTAATCATAACATGAAAAAAGAGTATAAAGCGTCAACATAAAATTTGAAGATCATACCCTTCATATTAGAGATCAAAAGAAATATTTATAGTTCATAAGACATGAATGATATTAATATAATAAACATAATCCTTGAAATCATGACATATGAATTAACCATGTAATTGGGGAAGAAATATTAGTATATAATATGATTTACATAGTATCCAAGGAATTATTGCTGAGACCATATTAGTGGAAGAAATCCTTTACTGAATTGGGTTCAAACCACATTACTGCCTGGAATTACAAAACCAAGTTCACTCCCTATTACAGTCCCGTAATACTGAACTGAGTTCATTTCCCATTTAAGGCATGTAATAATGAACCGAGTTCATTTAGTATTCCATCCATGTCTATCCCATGATATATAAATATTTACCCAATTCATTGGAGGGATATACAGGTCCCACCCATCTTAAAATGCAATTATACATACATGTTCCAAAAAATCATAAACAATCATATCATAACATGTAAAAATTAAATGGTTATCATAAAAATTTAATAATTTCGTAACCTGAGTAAATAGATATAGGTTTCATAATCATTTCCTCAAAATCATACCTCGTGTAAGAGAAATTTATTTCATAAACATATAATCCAAAAAAGGGAAACATATTTCACAAACATATAACTCATAAAAGAGAAAAGGATTTATTAAAGAACATGACATTATGAATAACCCATTCAGAGGAATAATATAAATCGTACCTTTAGATAATTTCCCATAGAGGCATGAGTAACATCAATTAAATTAATCTTAGGTGTAACATAAGTTTTAAATATCATTCAAAAATGATTCTTGATGAATGTATCATTTCATATTTGAACAAGTATTTTTATACGAAAAACCATTTCAAAATATTTTTTCTAGAAAATACCTTGAAAACATATAAATAATTCGTGAAATTATTTTGGAATACTTTTTACTTGAAAATAATTTGAAAAAATTTAAATAATGCTTGAAAATATTTTCAAAACAATGTCATTGAAAATACTCTGAAAAATTATAAAAAATCATGAAAATGTTTTGAGAACCTTTTTATATAAAATCCTATGAAAGATGATTAAAAATGTTTTGAAAACCATTTTATTGAAAATAATTTGAATGAAATTTTCTATAAAATAAACCTCTTAACCTAAAAAACTTCATATAATTGATGGTGGGTAAATCTATACATGCCATATGAGGAAAAAATAAAAATCCATTTTCATTGTAAAAAGGTTAGATAAGTGCACCCTTCATAATGAGAAAATAATATTCTTTTGAAAAGATCGGTTAAATAAAGAAAGGGGTAAAATGTATTTCAATGATCATATGAGATTATAATATGACTAGTGGAAGCCTTTTTTGGAAAACATGGTTTTAACATAACAATGATTTTCGACCAAGGAGATGGTAATGTAGGGATTTATTAAAATCATGATCCTAAATATCTTTTTTACCAAAGAGTATAAAAATGGTACCAATAAATTATTATATTATGTATATCATGGGGATAATAAAATTCATGAATTTTTCTGAGATGTGTATGATATGATTTAATCGAATAAAGTATAAACATAAAAAATGTCATAAAGTGGTGAAATTCTTACAATAAACTCTTATGACATGGTAGGTTGTGATCATACTCTCCATGTAAGAAAAGGAATTTTCATGAATCATAAAATATAAATAAAATAAATATATTCATGATATATCATGTAAATTATAATTATATACAACTCAAAAAATAATTTAGGTGCGTAAAAAAATTAGTTTCAAAGAAGGCAATTTGATACAAATATATTTTATCGACTTTGTAACTATTGAAACATAAACCCCATGAAATAATGAGCATATTATGGATATTTAAATACCCATAAAATTAATTATAATCATCATAGAATACATAAATGTTAATTATGCACATCAAACAAATGGAATGGGTGGTGAATAAAGCTTGTATCTCACAAGAAATAAAAAGTGAGATGAAATCCCCCTACATTGCGTCTTGAATCTAGACGTTGTCATTGAATCCTACTATATTATAAATATAAATTTATTTTAAATTTTTTAGAAGCATATTATTATATCCAATACCATATGTGTATTGATTATGACTATATTTCCATATTTTTAGCAATCTCATATTAAGGTTTTGCTTCGGGTAAAATTTACTTTTTTTCTTTTGTTTCTTAATTTGTTATATATTTAGTCCTTATAATTTATTATGATTTAAAAATGAAATAAATGATATAAATTTTATTTATATTCATTATATTTTTATGATAATAATCTATAAAATATATAAATATGAGATAGAAAATACCATTCATTGAGATAGTAATATCTACGTACACATGGATGTTGCTTCCCTTTTTATTTTTGTGTTGCCAAAAAATAATGAAAATAAGAAATATTTATATATGTATATATTATAATTATAGTAGAATTATAATTTTATATATATCATATAATTTCATTAAATAATTCAATAATACATTCCATATTGTTTGTGAACGAATCACATCTCATTGAGGGGTCGGTAGTCAATACTTCCTCGGAAAAAATTATCATATTTACACAAAATGGAAAGTAAAAAATTATTGTGTTATAAAACTATTAAATAATATTAAATAAATAATAAATATAATACATAAGATATATAAACATATTTTCCATAATAATTCCTTCCATGACAGGTGGTAAAGGAAGAATTGAACAATCATCTTTTAGTGAGGTGGTAGTTCACCGTGCACATAAAAACTATGTTTGTTATCCATTAGATTGAGGTGAGTGTAAGTGTAGGTTGAAAAATTATAATAACAATATAATGTTATATTTATTATACTACTGTGTTTATATATTCATGGAATAAAGATAGTGGTGGGGTGGAGGAGGAAAATAAAAGAAAGGATCTTAAGAGAAGGTGTTGCCTCTTAATCGGGTAACTCATTTTTGTTTGTGCAAAAGGGATTCATTGGAATGCATTACACCAAAAGGAAGGATTATAGGTGTAAGTTAGGTATTTTAGAATTTGGTTTGGGAAGATATTGTTCTATGATAATATGTTTTTCAGGAGTGAAGAAGAGGTACAGTTTGTTTCCTTTTATAAGGAAGTAAGAGGAATCACTTGGAATTTTTGAAAATAATTTAGGTGTACACATGTTCTTACCTAAAAAATTCATAAAAAACAAAAACATGATCAATAATGACATGTTTATGGATGAAATATGTCTCTAAATGTGTTTTTACAAGTATCTATGTCATTTGTGTCCCTATGAATTTGTCTTACTCCCTAATTAAGTTTTATTTGATCTTAATCATTGTAATTAATTTTAATAACCTTTACTATTATTTTTGGTCAAAAATTAACATGATATAATTAGAACATAAATTTTATACTAATTACAAGGTTTTATGTCAATTTTTAAAAATTCAATTAACAAAATAGAAAAAATTAATATTAATTCTAATCCTATAGATGGGACCAAATAACATGTTTTTAAAGTAGAAAATTGTTCAAAATTTTGTTACATTTATATATTCTAATTTCAATGTAAAATTGATTATAATAACTTAAATTTTATTAATATATGTATAATTGATCTAATTTTACAAATAAAATTAAACTATAATTTATCCTAAATTATTATTTAAATGAAAAGGCAGTTATTAACCAAAATGGAGAATTTTTCACTATTCATAAAAATGACGTTTCTCAGAAAAATCCCCAAAATTATCCCCTAAGGAAAGTTTGGAATTATAAATTCAAAAGGGATGTATTTTTTATTAAATTAAATTTATATATGTGTCTACAAATAATTTTTTCTCTTCATATAAGTACATTCAAAGAAGTTTATTTGAGAAAATAGTATTTTTAAACATATAAATACTTTACAAAAAGTATATTTTCCATCAACAATATGTTTTATTTATATAAAATAATTATCAAAACATTGTAAAAATATTTATTAATATTAATATTACTATGATTTAAATATATTTTATATCTAACTCATTGACATAATTATTAAAAAAATGACGTTTTATAGAACCTCAGTTTTGCGTGTAACGTACGTCAATTTGGTTTTGCGTGTAGCACTTGCCAAGTCAGAGTTTCCTGCCTAGTCATTGTTTTTTGTAGCACAATATATGTTTGTTCTATATAAAAATATTGTTTAACTTAGTGTTTTAATATATATATATATATATATATATAACTATTTCTTATTTCATTTGAATTGAAAAACATAATAAAGGTAAATTAATTCGAAAACATACTTCACAAAATCTTAGGGTGTTGCAAGGAGGATATATTGAACTCAAGAAAAATATATCCATAGATATATTGATTGAAAACCTATTTATATTCTCAATTTTACTATTTATATAATATTTATATACTTATCAAATTATTTTATTCAATATTCTGAAGGAATAAAAATATACGGAATGAATGATTATTATTCAAATTATAATATAGCCACCCATAAAATATGTATATTATATTAATATTCCTATATCTCGGAGTTAGAATAAAATAATTAAGGGTATCCCACTTTTGACATACACAAAACCCATGATCTTCATATATATCTATATATACTATAATATTTTCTTATTTTCTTTGGAGTTTTATCATAATATATGTATGGACAAATCTCATCATCTATATGAAAATGAATCATATTATGCTATTGTGATCAATGACCAAAAAGGTAAATTGGAATGTACTTGGAATATTATCTATTCAATTCATGCTTATAGGGATCTTATTCATTCAAATATGTTGGTTATTCATACATACTGTGAGGGTAATATGCTGGCAGATCTCCATACATCTAACAGAAATCAGAATGATCGGCATTTGATTTTCTCTAGTATAGGTTCACTTATTATTGAATGTTTTATGATTTTTTATGGTATACCCTTGTCCATCATCATTTTCATCTTTTGTGAAGTTTTCTTTCTTGTGTTCTTCTATGTTTCCATTACTTTTATTAATAAAAGTTTATAATTGAAAAAAATAATGAAAATTAATTAATTATTTAAAAATATTTATCATAAACAAAAAATATTCCAAGATAAAATTATTTCTAATATTAACTTACTTATTCTCATAATTTTAATGAAATATGAATTTATACATTATATAAAAATATTTTTTTCTCAAAAAATATTAGTATATCCAAATAAATAAAATTTAAAATATAATTACAAATAAATACCTTTAGATTATTTTTAAAATACTTTCATTTAGAGAATATATTAGTTTATTTTAATTTATGATGTAAAATTACTATCTATTTAGATACAAAGTAATATTTTATAGTTGTGATAAACACATATTATGTTGATAAAAGTTTTCATTAAAAATATTTATTTAATAATATAAAAAAATATTAATTAAAATAAAATTACTATTTGAATTTCTTGGGACGTTACAGGGTATCAGTGATGTTTGGGGCATGTTCGGTGCCCTAAACCCCACTCTTGTTAAAAAACCGCTCCACATAGTTTGGAGAAACTGCATGACCCAAGACACACAGTAAGATGAAATTGTGTCACACTATATACAGGGATACATGAGAGGAATGTCTTGATGAAACAATGTTGAGGGAGGTGAAAACCATGAAAATCAATGTATAGATTTTAGTAGTGGGATTTCAGATGGTTTGCGCATGGTTAGGCCAACAGTGCGACCAATTAGTTTAAGAAAAAAAGACTATTTTCCCCTTAAAACTTAATAAAACTTAAAAACTACTATATTATTCATCCATTTGATTTTGGATCCATTCAGGTGACGATCATCTCATTCGACTCACTTTGGTATGTACTCAATTCATTTTTTTCATTCATCTTTTATCTAGGTATCGATAAAGTTATTTAGGTACAAGATAATATTCCCAGCCCAAGCCACCCAGATAATTAATTGAATAATTCAATTGAACAAAATTGAACTATTTAGGGTCTCACATGAGTACATTTGATATAGCAGGAGGTTTTTCCCCTACCCAAATAACCCAATTCCCTTGCCTTCATATATTATCATACAACCCATGTGGTGCGTGTGAGATTTTCTAGTTAAAGGAAGCCCTTTTTGAATTCATGGTAATTGAAATGGATTGTATGAATTTATTAAGATAATATGATTACCTCATTTTAAATTTTATACATGCTGTAAAATATTTAACTATTTAAATGTGAATTTTTATATTATTTGGTAAACTTTTGAAATGTAATGGAGATTTAATTATTGAATGGAATGAATGTTGAATGATTTCAAAGGAATCCATGGGTGTACTACACCATGGGTCATGATAACGGTGAAAGATGCATTGGAGAAGTATACTCCATGGATCCTAATACTATGGGATGCCTCGGGTCTTGGTACCTATTGGATCCGACATATTTGGGCTCATAGTGGACATGATCTATTAGGACCCAACCTTTAAGATTACATGATCTAGTTAATTCAACCAGAATACAATTCTTACTCTCCCAAAGATATTTTCATGTTTATAAATTTAGATAATTAGTACATAATTAATACATAAACACCAACAAGAATTCAAAGTGGTTGCTACTAAAACAATATCCATCTCTCCATAGTACAAAACTTTTTAATAAAACATGAAATATTTTCATGAAACATATTCATAACATTCATATTGGATTCTTATTTTTTCTTACCCATTCACAAACACTATGAAAAACATTTTAAAAAATGGGATAAGAAAAATAATGTCATAAAGGGACATAAAAATAAATAAAACATTAGTTTAGGAATTCTAATAAACATATGAAATCATTTTCATAAATACAAACATCTCACCCCTAAAATAACATATACTAACTTTTTAAAAATAACTTATTTCTGTAAAACATAGAAAAAATAAATAAAAAAATAAAGGCAACTTGAGGAATTACATATTTATGATTATAACACTCATGTAAATAATATTATTTTTAACCCTCATGTATTCTTTATAATGTAACCCTCACAACTACCAAACAATGTAACCCTCACAGCTACCTTATGGTGTAACCATCATTTTTACACATAGATTAACTATACAATAAAACTCCAACATAAATATAGACAATGAATTAAAGAGAGATATAGGTCCCACATTTCATCATAACTTTTTTAAAATAAGTATGCCATAATCATAAAACGTGAAAAATTTCATCAAAAAAACATTCATTTTGAATTTCTGAAAAATTGAAATTTTAAAGAGGGTTTTAAAGGAAATGTTCCTTTACCTTGAGGTCTTCTTACTTAAAAACTCATTAAACCTACTTTATAATGTATTAAAGAGTATTTTTTATATATTAGTGAACTATATTAATATTTATAATTCCTTATATGATGTTTTTATAAAATATTTACACCCATTTATTAATAATATTTTGTTATTTTCAATGTTTTGGGTGAATTTATTTCATGGATTCCATGGTTGGTTTATTATGTATTTTCATGTTGAATGGATGAAAAACTCCAGAATTAGAAATAAATGGTATTTATATGTTTCCAAAATTTTAAATGATACCATATAGCATTTTATTTTTTGATATGAGGATAAATGATTAGGTAAAACATTAATGAAAATGATTTAATTTATTTTTGCGGTTTTTATGACCATCATGAACATATATCAATTTATTTAAATTAAATTTTATATATTGGTTCCAATACAATATATACCATATTATATGCATAATAAAATCATAATAATTGTTTTATGTCTATACATGAAGGAATTAAAGGAAAATAAATCTCATCATCCATGATGTTGGTGAATCGACACATCACTGAAGATGTTTTAATTTTTAGATTAAAAGGTGAATAAGAGGGGTTTTATGTTGGATATTCCGTTAAAATAAATAAATTAAATTAAATTTAAGATACTATTGTCATAATTTCACTTGTATTATGGTATTTTAGGAGATAATAAGAAAATCATATAAATTGAAAAGAAAATAAAAGACAATGAAAGAGGATTTTACCTCTTGAATCCTCTGACTTGAGATCCTCTTTATTAAACATAGTTTTGGAATTTTGGTTGAACAATAAGGTCTTGATAATGGGTAATATTAATGGTATGGAATTGGGTATAAATTAAACATGATACAAGTCTTTTGGGTGTGAAGAGAAGAGGTGGTTGGGGTGGTATTTATAGTGGAGGAGGGAGTTGTTTTCTCATTATTTTACTCATTATTTTATTATTTTGGATCAAGACTATGAATAGTTTTATAATTATAAAAAATATATTAAAATAATAAATGGGTATTCTATATTATTTTTCCTATATTATCGATGTCTTAAAGAATAATGTATTTAACTTATAATGTATATATATAGTAAATTATAGTATTTCACAATTCAGCAAAAATTAAATTATTTTAGAAAAATATCTAATATTTATCCTCACTATTTTTATACATGCAGAATTAAATAATTAAATACATTTTTTAACATAGTCTTCTATATATGAGATATTTAATTTTTAGTTAAAATCTTTATTTATTCAAAAATTGCCAATTTTAAAATTATAAAAAATTTATAACACTTTAAAAAATTAAATAAGATCTCATAAAATTATCTTATAATCATAAGAACACAAAATAATATATTATGGACAATTTTTATGAAAATATAGTAATCTTTAAATCTTAATATTAATTATAATATTTTGTTTAAAAATTTATGACTTACAAAAATTCCAACACTTAATTGATCATTTCTAAAACATTTATTTACTTATTCCATTATATAATATATTATATTTTCACTTATAAGATATATATATTTAATTTTTACCCTCATAGGTGTGGTTACTATTCTATTATTATATATTTCTTAATTTTGATAAATACAACATATTTCATTACAAATTTATAATGAATTTAAGTATTTAACATCAGAATGAAAAAATATATTTTATAAATACCTCGGTTGTTATATTATCCCATCCTTATAGAAATTTTATCCTTGTAATATTTATTTACATATTCAAATAGTGAGTTTACATTTCCCTTATAGAATTTTTAGATTACCATGTTGTTTATTCAACCATGTGGTTTCTACACAGAACCATAACCCGATGAATTACATTATTCCGTAATAATTTCTCTCTATGATTAAGAATCTAAAAATATATTTCTTTATAAGAAATTTTATATTATATCTAAACTAATTATGGGCTCAAAAAATGATATGAATCTACAACACACTTTCTTAACATGAAACCATTAAAAACATTTTGTACCTCCGATAAACTCGGAGCCAAATCTAATAAGTTTTAAACTATTCCAACATTATCTAGGATTTCGTAAGGTCCAACGAATCATAGAATTAGATTTCATGTATTACCAAATCCCGTAATAGTTTTCCATGGAGGTATTTTAATGAAATCATGATTACATTCTTTTAAAGAAAAGCCTTTCCTTTTATTTGGTGAATAATTTTTATGCCCACTCTGAACATTCCTCATGTATTATTGGATCATCTTTACATTCCCAACTACTTACATTAATAATTATTGTCCCATAAACTTCTGTTCCTTTACATCATATCACAATTCTAGAGTTCGACACTGCTTTCTATATAATTCCTCAAGAGGCATCATCTATATACTAAAATAGTAGCTGTTACAGTATGAATACTCGACCAAAGAAAGGTTATTATCAAAAATTCTTTAGTAATCTATCGAACAATCATAAATGATTTCCTCCTATATCTGAATTGTTTACTTGGTCTATCCATCAGATTGAGGTTGAAAATTTATACTAAAATTCAATTCAATTCTCAATAAATTCTGAAGGCATTTCCAAAAGTTAGAAGTTTACCTAATATCACATTTAGATATAAATGGGAGTGGAACAACTGTTATGATGACAATATCATTGAAGTCCAGTTAATAATGTTGATCCGAAGACATAATATCTCAAATATGGAGAAAATGTGTAGATTTAGTCTGTCCATAAAAAATAAACAAATCACATTGTTACTGGCAGTAACACTATAAAATCAACGAATATATTTTCCCATTTCCACTTTGAAATTGAAAATGTACGAATCATAACCTTTGGTAGTTATCGCTCTAATTTAACATTTTGAAAAGTAAAACATTTCATTATAAAATAAAAAATATAAATTTTCATTCCAACCCACCAGTAATACTCACAAAGGTCAATGTACATATTAATACAGCCATGATAGACTTAAAGCAGAGAAATATGAGAATCACTAAACAATTATTTCTTTATATGGAAATCATAAGGAAAACATAATCTCATAAAAAATCTCAAAATAAAATCTTTATCAACATTAAATTTAATAAAGATACTTTCCTAAATAAATTATATATATTTTTGTAACTCATAGTCTTCCTTTTACACTTGATTAATTCTTTTTAAGAGAGATTACTACACTGATTCCAAAAAAATAGATGAATTTCTTACAAAAACAAAATCCAAGATGAAATTCATCAAATCATAGACCAAGGGGTCATGTTTTAAACATGACATGGTTAATGATGAGTGATGTGTTTGACTGAATCATCCACTACTCTTTTTTCATTCCTAGGGTGGTAATTAATTATGAAATCATAATCCTTTATCAGTTCCATCCATCTTCCACGGCTAATTTTCAATTCCTTATCAGTAAATATATAATTTAAAATTTTATGGTTATTATATTTTTATCTTTTAAATCCATATAAATGATACGTCTATATTTTTGGAGAAAAATCTTAGCAGTTAACACAAAATCATGTGTGGGATTATTTAACTTTTTAGGTTTTAGTTGTCTTGATGAAAAAGAAATTAAATGATCATTCTCCATCAGAACAAAACCAAGTCACTTCAATGAAGAATCACTATAGTTGATAAAATTACCCATTTATGGAAGGCAAGGAAAAAACTGCAGTATTCACCAATATGTTTTTTTCAATTCCTGAAAAAAAACTTCTTCTATCCAAATAAATTTAATCTATTTTTCTGTTAACTTATTTCAAGGGTTGGATAATCATGGATAATTTTTAACAAACCATAGGTAATAAATTGACAATATAATAAATATATGAATCTCAGTAGCATTTTTAGGTCTATGACATTGAACAATTATTTTGTTATGGTGGAATAAACTATTATTCCATCCTTATTTACAATGTTCCTTGGAAAAAAAATCTATTGTGAACAAAAAAAATCAATTTATCTAAATTTTCTATATAACTTCTTTTATTTGATATTTATTAGGACAATCCTTAAATGTTTTCCATGATCATCATATCATTTTGAAAACCCCAAAATTTTATTAATAAAAACAGAAAAATTCTTATCAAAAAATAGGAGATAAATTTTATTATGGACGATGATAGGGAACTTAATATATTTTACTCCAGATAGAAATCATGTTTATAAATGGATTTATTTAATTTTGAGTTTGGTTTTTATGATTAAATATATAAATGTTCTAAAATGGTGGACATGATATTAATTGACTTCCATAATTTGATGGGTAATTAGTTGGATATGTGGCATGAAATGGGAAAAAACCCACTGAAGACACCTGAAAAAAATATAATTACCTATTATTATTAATGTGTTAAGAAGAAATCTAAGGAATATATAATGATGTTTGCATAAATTTAACAGTATAGTAAACCAAGACACATAGATCATGATAGGAACTAAATTGAATAGTGGTAATAGTCATAATAATATTGATAATTTAGTAGTAAAATGTTTTAGTTTTAATTATTTTGGACACAATGTTTAAATTCTCTTAAAGAAAAGTTTAAAAGAAGGTAATAATGATGTTTCTATAAATTAAGGCTTATCAAAGTCATATAAAGTAACAAATAAATATAATGAAATTATAAATAACATATAAATGTTATGAATTATATTTTTTAATTTTCATAATGTAGGGAACATAATTATATTGAGATTGATAAGACATTAGGGCATGATTACTAATATTACTTATAAGAAGGTAGTATTAAAGAAAAAGATGAAAAACATGTTTAAATTTTTATGACAGAATTTGAATAATTGAAGAGTATAAATATAGGGTTTTGAGAGATATGAAGTTGTAGTATTTTATTCAAGGATTTTTAAGATATAAAAATAAACATTAGCATAAAAGTATAGATCCCCATTTAAGGAATTATGTGATTTAATTCAAAGGCGGCTAATGATATATTGGGATATTTGCAATAGATTTTATGAAAAATCTATAATTGAAGTACAGATAACCATTTGGATGAATATGATCTTTTATGTTTTGATAAAGATAAGAATCTATGATATTGTGTTATTAAATTTTTTGTAATGTATGGTTTATCATATAAATAAACATGGGATTAAAATAATTGAATTAGTGGTTTTGTGGTTAAATATATTTTAAAAGATGCTCACTATATTTTTGGACGAACTATAGCAATCAAGGTAAATGTTAAATTTATGGCTAGTATGGGTTTCCTTATCAAAGTGGTTGATATTAGTCTAGGAATAAAAATTGAGTAGAAATTTACAAGAATATATTATTTTGATTTTGTCTTTATGGTAATTTATGGTATTCATGGAAATGATTTGTATATTATTGTGAATATATTAGTAGGGAATACAATTTTTTATTTTTGACTGTATTACTGATTATTGTATCTTGAAGATAAATTTTAAATTGATCTTAGAGGAATATGCAGTCGATTATTTCAAATTTTCAGGCTTCGTATTTTGTGAGACATATTTTAAATATTTTTAGGGTTTTAATTTGGGGAATTCAATAATTTAAACTTTTGATTTATTATTTAGTTTCTAATATTAATGTAATATTTATTCGTATAATGTTTTATTCATATTGGATATCATTTAAACACATCATAGTATTTTTGATTTTGGTTAATGAATAAAAATTGGATGAATAAAATTTCATCATTTTTTGAATTTTGTGATCAATTAAAATTTAATTTTAGTATTTCATATAAGATAATTTCACCATTTTTATTTATCATTTATAATATTAGTTGATTCATATATGGAAAACCACTCAAAACATAAATAAATGATGAAAATAATCATATGGTATGCAAGGAATTGAAATATGTATACATTATCTTAATATATATATTAATTGTAATATAATTCATCAACAAAAGGAAGTGTAAGATAAATATTTTGAGTCCTTCATGGAAAATACCAATCATATATCATGTTATGCTTTATGAAACTAATTCATTGGTGAGAATCTAAAAATGGTAAATTCAATAATTAAGAAATAATTATTAAAAGATAATTTTATCATTATAAAAAAATATATTAATATTTTTTTCAAAGTGTGATATCGTCAATTTTTATTAAAAGGTATTTATTTTCCCTTATATATATTTTTCCTCTACACCAAATTCATTTATATTCCTCCATTTTTATATTATTGTATTATATATCCTTTTAAATTATGTGTTTTTCAAATCATGTTTCACACATAGGAATTGATTCAAAAAGATTTTTTAATCCTTTTCCATTATATATGTGATAATTGTTTTTGCATAATTTCATTTAGGCGGATAATGTATCACCCTGAGAGTTTATTCCATATTTAATTAAGTAAATATAATATTTAATATCATGGGATATACAAAAAAATTTAAATAATGTGAGTATTAATTTATTAAAATGAAAGGTATATATAAATAAATATTTAATCAATTCATTAACACTCAATGGTAATTGATGTGAAATAAGGTAAAAACACTTAATGTTAAAAATGTTTTCTTTCACAATATATTGTTTTATTTATAATAATTATATTTATTTAGAAGATAAATTAATTATTCATAGTAATTTAAATTGATAAAAAAGTATTCATTCATGAAATTATGATGTAAAAATTAATCTTAATTAGAGTTTTTGGGATTTTTTGGAAATAGTCTATTTCTGGGTGATTAGTAACCAATACTGATTATAAAAATGATTTCAATTTAATGATATTATCATAATGAGAGAATTAGTTTAGAATTTATATAAAAAATTAATAATATAATATATATTTTATAATTAATATAATAAATTTAGAATTTTAATTGTGTAATTGGAAATTTGTATTTGTCATTTAAGAAATATAAGTAATGATTTTATTCAAATAAAAATATTTTTGGTTAATCGATTTTAAGAAATATTTCAGAAGGATTGTTTGAAATTAAATTAAATATCATTTTATTATATGGAAACTCTTTAATTCCATTGAAATCAACTTTTTTTTGATTTTTTTTTTTCAAATTAATTTTTTGATTAAAAATTCCTTTTTCAAATAATAGTTTGTCATTCTGTTTTCTAAGATTATCATAAAAGTTATTTTTAAAAATTCATGAAATTTGACTTTAAAATTTTCTTTTTATATTTATAATAATAACTTTTTAATAAGTTTAATGATATTTTTAGTCATAACGAATAGTTACTAAGGTGAAAATTTTTTCCCATAGAAATTTGTAAAAGGAATAACGATGGGGTTAAACTAAAATATAATACAAAAAATATCTTAAAAATTTTATAAATATGAGTTTTTTATTTTATTTTGACCTTAGCTTATATTATATTCTAAATCAAGTATTTTTTAATCAACATTCCATTAGAAATTCATCAATAATATTTAAGCATTCTTATTATTTACAAGGATCCCACTCCTATGACATATAAAAAGGTACCTCGTCACTTTACTTTGCAACAAAACATGAGCAATTTTTCCTGACCAATATATTCCAAATTCCTTTCCAAATTTCATCCAGGCCTTTTACAGTAAATAATTACACCAATATACATACCCAAGATGTCTAAATTTATGGACAAAATGAATATATATAAAGAGGAGGAATAATTCCTAATCAAATTATTCATGTTTATTTATTCATTTTCTTCCAGAAAGTTTTTTTATTATCCACAAAAAATAAGGAAATATTTTTATTTACTATACAAAATTATTAATATGATGATTTAATAATAGTTTCATACCTTCTTTATATCCTATGGGATATGATGATTTTTCTTGGACGTACCCGTGAAATACCACCTCCAAAAAGCGATGTGTTTTTTCATACACACCTCACATAGATGTTTATAATTCTAGATTTAATGGATATTTATGATTCTTATAACATAATTAAGATTATATAAAGATAAAATATTAAAGAACTTCCCTCCATATCATCTGTTGTAAAATGGTAATGTTGCTCATGTGTATGTGTGGATTACCACTTCCATGGAGTGATGTGATTAATTTTTCATTACCACATCCCATGGGTGCTAATAAAAATAGTTTTAATACACATATATGTGATTTTTATAAGATTATTATTTTTCAATGATTCCTATTTATCTATATAATTTCATACTTATGTATAGGAAAAATAAAAATGCCACTCATGAGTACATACAGACCACCGGGACCATAAAATGATGTATTTCATTTTTTTCCTGACCGCCTAACATAGATAGTTATAAACGGTTGTGGAATTCATAAAAATAATAATTATAAACAATTTAATATTTCTAATAAATTTTATCCTTGACCATTTTGACCATACACAACTCACAGAAGTCATTTTAAAAGTTTTGACAAAATGGCCTAAGGACTATTTTCATGAACATAACCAATTTTGTAACTAAATAAAAATTCTAATGAATGAAATAAAAAATAGTAATGATAATGAAATTAACATTCAAAATTCTCCTAAGTGATTAAATTATTTATATTATTTTAAAATTCATATGTTATAATTCTTATGAAATGATTCTGTACAAGAACTATGGGATATTTTAAATCCTAGTTTTAATTTTCTCTCCTCATAATATTTTTCCTCAATATCCATGTTCTTAAAAATGTTTCAATTTTTTAAATTTATACATTAAATATTTTAAAATTTTATTTTGAAATAGTTTTGACTTCTTTATAAATGTCTTAAAAAAGATTCTATTTAGCTTTTTCATATGGGTTACTTTTGAATCTTTTTATCATAATAGGAATTTTTTGACATCATCCACATGATCATAATTTCTCAAATCATGAGTAATTTTTATTACCAATATTCGATTAGTAGTACTAATGATTTTTGAAAGAAAATATTATTCCCATTATTCGGGGAGTTTTTTATTTTTTAATGGATTTAAAATGAAAATGATAATTATTATCATTTAATAAGATAACTTAAAGTTGTTTTTCTTATGGGAAGAAATTCCAATTATAGGGTTTTATAAATTTAAATGAAATACTAACATGTTTTATTCATGTTATGGTTCTTATACATTGTTGATAATGATAGTTCATCCCGGGATATAGTTATCAAATGAATTGGTTACTAATATGTTTTCCAATATGATACATAATTGGATTATCCATGAACATTATTACATTATTTGGTTGATTGTAATAGTGATTGTAATAATGATGTGAATATAATGAACTAAGTTACAAGCATGTTTTTTGATTTCATTAAATGAATTTCATGAAAATTTATTGATTTTATAAGGATAGAAATTGAGATTGTGTCTTTAAAGAATATTTATGATACTCTAATTGTAAAAGGTCTCATTTCTATGATATATTGTAATTTTTTTCAAAAAAACTCCAAAAATTGGTATTTTTCTTTTATTATTTATGCAATTTATTTATAAAAAACATTTTTTTAATAATCTTGGTTTAATGAGAGAATTTTGTTTCTTTATACCCAACATTTATTTTGTGTACAAGAAAATTTCCATTTGTATTTTCTG
Source organism: Viscum album (assembly GCA_963277665.1). Classification (NCBI taxonomy): domain Eukaryota; kingdom Viridiplantae; phylum Streptophyta; class Magnoliopsida; order Santalales; family Viscaceae; genus Viscum; species Viscum album. Next base: position 195,889,591 of record OY728126.1, read on the forward strand.
TAACTATTATCATGGAATATCATTTGGGTCAACAGATCAGCATCTTTCGAATCAAAAGATGATCTAGAGATGCCCAAGTGAGGTCCACACAAGAGTTGAGTTTTGTGTACAAGATTGTAATATGAAAGGAAGATCTTATGAACCCAATGCGACACCAAATGGATTCTTCTGGGATGTCCCTATGAAAAATAGCCATGTATGAGGGGCTAAATAAATCAAGATGGTGTGAAGAAAGATGGACCGAGCACAAAATATTGTGCACGCAATTTGACTTCAAGCACCACTTTCACACATGCATCCTTGCGCACTGCCGCTGATGTTTTCATCTATAAATAGAAGCATACCCTCTCACTTGAAGGCATCATTTCAGAAGAAAAAATGTTCATATGCCGTGCATAAGATGAACCTTTTGTTACTGTGTGAATGATAAGGCCTCAATGCATTAGATCTTATGTGACAAATCTCCTATGGGTTCCCTAATAGGTGGGACCACTATGGCTATATACTCACCCATTTCCATTTACTCGAAGGGAATTGCAAGAAAAATATCTTTCTTTTTTGCAAGATTTGTCTTTTTCCAGTGCCTCTTTCACCCCTAACCATTGATTTTTCACATAGAATTCCATCTTGTGTGCAGGTCCCAATATTGTGAGAAAATGTTCCATCTTGTGGACACCACCTAATCTTATGTGAAATCCTTAAATCATGTGTGCACCTCTTCCTATATTCTCCATGTGTTTTCATTACCCCTATGCACCATGTTCGAGCCCCTCTTCTATGCAACAGACATATCCTACACTTACATCTTCCATAGGACCCTCCATACTAGCATGTAGTTATTTCCAAGTCACCCAAGTCGTGTTTCATGTTGTGTTGTCCAACCTAATGAGTCTTCACATAGGTATAATAACAACTATTTATTCATTCCAAAGTTACATAAACAGGGACCCTTCAATGGATGAATCCAAAATCCTATTAATCCAGGGAATTTATGGTCCCTTCCATTCACCAAGGGTTAATGTGTTCTAGTTATGTATGTCCTAGGAGTGAGGAGAAAATCCTCTTCATCTGAGTTATAGGATGTTAACTGCCAAGAACCTTCATCCTCAACATATGATGTTAAACGGTGATCACCATGTGTGCAGCTACCTAGAGATGAGTTGATGAATGACCATCTTAAATTATCTCTCTCTTTCTCACACTCTCACTCCCCTAATGTTCTTTGTCTCCATGTGAACTTTGGGTATCCCCTACATATTCCCTTACCCACCTTGAGGGGGTGCTTCATGTATGATGTCCATATCCTCTTCACACTGTTGGAATCCCTCCTCTGTCATCAGGTTTCCCTCTTGGGGTAATTTCCAATATTTCTCTCCCCAATCTGCTAACCCTGAATAAGACTCTATTTTCTTTTTGGTATACTTGTCATGCGTACGACCCATTCTAGTTCTCTCTAAAGAGAATTCCATAATGTGATCTTCATGTCCACTACTCTCTCTTGTTTCTGACACCGTACATGTCTTACATGGGATTAGAGTAAGAATCGACAACGATATCATCTTTAAGTCCCTATTCATGTGTAAGACCCTTCCCCACACCACATAAATACATATATATTGATCTATTCCTTATAATAATGGTATTTAGGTAGCCTATATGATGTTAAAGACACTCATTTCTCACAATCCATATTCCCCGACCATTTCACGTCAGTTCACCTACATCTTGTAATATGCTAAACTTTATGAATCCCAAACTGTGTGGAGTTTTATCACATTAGGGTATGTAGGAATCCTCTTCAAGGTTCAAATCCAACCATTGGTATACCCCTGGGCTCCATCCTGGGGATGTACTATCCTGATGTGATGTCAACTCTTTTTGGGACACGTCACTCAGATCTTCCTCCCTGAGAAGTTTCAATCCATCCATTCGGGTCGTTTCACTATACGTACCATTGACTACATGTAACAATTTCTTATTTAGATAACTGTGTTTAATCCCAAAACTCAATCCATACTCGTCTAACCAAGAGTGTCCCTCTTGCGATGGGTTATTAACCAAATGTAAGCCGCATAATGTCTCTGGGTTGTTTTCCTTTTCTTACAACCTAATTTTATTCCCCACATATGAACTACATGGAATTTCATCATTGTAGTTTCTGATAATGGTTTGTGAAATACCACCTTGAGGTTCAAGCCCATATCCAATGTCCCCTCCAGGTATATCCATTAATCCTTTATGTATCTGGAAGATCATTCCTTAATCCATTCATTTCACTTCCTTTGGGCCCCCATACATGTGTCCATTATCAGAATTCGCCTCCTCAGGTGAATCATAGACCCAATTCCATAACTATATGGACATTGATTCCCTACCACGAAAACATATTGGAAACATTTTTTATGTTGAATCAATGTACTATCACCTTTACACTAGTTTTTTGTTCCATCACAATTCATTCCATCCTTAGCACATCATACATATCCATCCTGATTTTGACCGGGCTTCCACAACCTCTTGAAATGATTCCATTAGAACATCTACCTAACCATGTGTAATCCCCATCATATCATTAGGTTGTTACTCTTTTTCTACACCCCGATTTCAGGCCTCACCCATTTCAACTACATAGGTTTTGATCTCTACCTTCTAAAATGTGTATGTAGAAATCTTCTTTGAGGTTCAATCCCATCCAATGGTAAACATTGGTATCCCCTTTGCATGGAACTGTCCACCTCTCTGATCTGGACTCTTTGGTGTCTAAATAAGCCTTCATGGTGTGAAACCTTATCCATTGTGGGACACCCCATCCTAGGTCCATCTTTATTGGGCATTCCAACCTTCCCCATTAACCAAACATTCTAAGTTCTCCCTCCTAGGGAATTACCTATCTGATCCACTCCCATATATGTTCTAATCATTCAGATCTATCCCATCTAGAAATAAAACTCATGGAATACCCCATGTTAAACATAGGAAGCTAAGGAAAGCGTTAGAGAAGTACCTCTGATATATAATTCCTCTCATTCGAAGTGGGATACATCAGGCATACACACCCTCTAAAATCCAAATCATAATGGAAAATCTAGGTGTACCGGTGCTTCAACATCCAGACATGAAAATGATGCCCAACATGACTAATCCCATGACCTATGTTGGTAGTCGTGACTTGAACCCTAGGAATGTCATGACAAAAGTAGTGTAATTAATTGGTGTCCAAAAAAATATGGAACTAGGAGGGGTTTCACAAAAAACATCTTAATCGTAAGGGATACCTAGAGTAGCTGATGTATTATGAGGAGTCTATGTAAAGAGGAATCGACTTCCCTTCATCCCATTTCAATCAAGGAGAAAATGTACCTCAAGAGGGTGACATATGTTTCCCTCTTTTGGAAAGAGACAATGTGGGGAAACAACACGGCCATTAGCAAGTATCACAAAATGAGGAATGATGAGGCACCCCCTGATGGAAAGAAATTTGAAACAAAAATCGTAAACTCTACATGAATTTCTTCTCCTCAATATGGGGATTTGTAGCATTCAGGGCATTAAAAGGTGAGCATGTCACCAGATCTAGCTATCTGTTTCCAGGTCCCTTGAAAAAAATAGTGGGCCTGTACTAAAACTCACCAAAATTTTGGGGAGTTAATCATGGGGAGTCCTAGTATATAGTTTTTTCAGCATGGATCTTTCTATCCTTCCATGGTAGATGGAAAGACACTTGGCCACATGGCATCACTTTCCAACAATCTGTACTGATGGATGAATATTTCTACATTATAGCTCTAAAGATACACCTATATACAACTGACCACCTCCCACCCATAGGCACAGGGGTAGGGGAAATACAATTGTAGAAATCCAACATGGCTTCAAATCTTCTATGATGACTCCCATGACCACAACTACCGGGAGCCCACGCCCTATCTCACCCTCTGAATTTATTGAATGGAAGGTGATCGACACTCTTGTTCAAATGTTTGATCATAAGGGGTTCATACGGACAAGGGATATGGCCCATCAAGAGTTGGATTATTCTTTGCCCCACCAAAGTCATCACACCCTAGGAAAGCGCTGAGAGTCACTGCACCCCACTCCAATCTTCAATAATTTCGGGAGACTCTACCCTAAACACTCTTATGAATTACTCCCTTTTGTTGATGATGTAAGGGATGTATGAGTCCTCCCGGCTGTGACTTTTTACAAGGATCCACCAATAAGGGCTCCCACTATCCCATGCCAACACCGTCAACCAGTCCCACGGATAGGGGAGTAGGTGGTCCATACCTCTACCCAGCCGGCCATAGATTGGCCTACACGCCTTCAACATCAGGCGCAAGATTAGGAGGATTCCCACTAAAGGGGAATCATATTCAATGGATTATGTGGCTGAGCCACCATAGACTTGTGTTATTAGGTCCCTATAACTATAGATCGGGGGCCCACTATTCCTTGTCGATATTGATATCCAACCACCCCTTGGGAATGATAGTTCACCTTTTTTTAGTAATCGGTGCATGAAATAGCTGTCATAGACCGACCAGAAATGATGATGTTTAGTACAGAGGTCCCCCCGTACCACTGTAAACAGGAGTGGAGGTCCTCGCCACTCTGGTGATTAGTATGGAGGTCCTACCATTGATACCATAATTAGTCCAGGTGGAGATCCACCTCATCTTTTTGACACTCGATATAAAGGCCCTCCTCCTGCCCATGGCCTTAAGAATTGAGTTACTCCCCATATTTCAGGCTATCAATGTAAAGGTCCTCCCCTCATCATCTCCATCTTCAGTGGAGGACCTCCCCACTCAAGCTTTCCCAAAAACATAGGTCCCCCAATGTTCCATTCTACATCTACCTGGGTTCCCCTCACACGCTGTCTTTTCAAAGTAGAGATACTACCCATGTCGAAGATCTACACTTCTTTAAAGAACTATCCTATAGAAGGAGGGTGGGTCATCACAACCAAAAGAATAACCCTGAGAAATATTAAATTGCAATAAAAAATATATGATTTTGAGACTATAAGAGAAATTTTTTATTTGATGATTAAACCTTCACCCCGATCCACTATGTCTGGGACTAGGGTAGGAATTTGGCATATCAACATCGTCCTTTCAGAAAATGGGATTCAATGGATCCATGAGTCCCATTGTAGATATATACAGAATGATGAATATCTGGACCCTTCCTCAAGTATATTTCTATGTAATATTCTATATCTTCATCGATATAATTCTCTACATTGACCAATGATGAAGTAGAATTGTTCTGGGGACCGATTGATGACAACCAGTGCATTCTCCGGTATACATCCCAAGATGCAGCAGTTGGTCAGCTCATGCACTGTACTCTCCACCGACCAGTGTACCAATACAATGGTACACGTCAATGTAGATACATATCCCTCATCTTACTCGGTCGATTAATGGGAGAACCAAGGGCCAGATTTTGAGTCTGAGCTGAGAATTTTGTGGGAAATTCTCATATCATATGATCTCTCTAAGATATTATGGCCAATCGCAACAACAAGAATCAATATCCTGGAGTCCCTCACCATGGAATGGGTTTTGTGATTCTGAGGAACCTAAGGGATGACATATTTCCATCTCCATCATTCATGTATTTCTTACCCCATGAGCTAGGAACACATCGATGATATTGTTCTGTAGTGCCGCGTGGTTGAGTTGGTCGCAATCCCTATGGCTCATCGCCCTGTATCACCAGGATATCATTAGATACTCTAGAAATGATGCATCCATATCTTTATTATACTACATATAATTATTAAGGAGGATTCCCCACAACTCCAAATCTATGGCTGGGGGTAGTATGCTGCTCAGATTTTCTTTATTATCCCATGCTATCCTGGTTCACCCGTTGAAACCAAGGATATTCCTTCAGGCATTGTCATAGTAAATATAGTTGTTCCTATGATATACCCGAAAGGGGGCATCGTCAAAAGGATTGTAGAATATGAACACCATACTAGGGAATCAAGGCACATGGAAGACCCAATAGGTGTCCCAACTCACCCACAACTGTAGAAAACTAGCCTTGGAGAACTAAAAGAGTCATTGTGTTTGGGTCGAGACACTAGAAAGGCTTAAGTGCACAATAAAACTATTACGAATTCTGATCCTACTAGTTTAGTAAAAAAGACAAAAGAAGATCCTAAAATGGACACACTATGCCATCAGCTAGTGGAATAGAGAAATATCATTAAAAATCTCTTTATTGAATGCATTTTGGAATGATGAAAAAGTTTTGGCAATCCCTGATATGATCCCAACCGTCCTCTACAAGGGAAGAAGGGGTAGGTAAAACTCCTCCCCCGATGAATTTCACAAAGGTGATCTCAATAACCATACCCATATAGATAGGGAAGAGGCCTATTTTTATGAAAACATCTCATCAAATGCATCCCTAAATCCAGAAAATTTGTGCACCGAACTTCTTTATGCTATGGCGCAATTTCCAGCGACTACTCCACCGGTTCCACTAGCTGCTCTGTGGGTTCCTGTAGTGCCCCCTCGGGCCGTTCTTCTAGCCGCTCTACGATCCAATCTTCCAGATTTCCATTATGAAGAACCTTCCATTTCTCCAGTAATTAAGAATCCTTTACAAATTAGGAATCATCATCAAGATCATCCAAATGGCCTAATTTATTACTCACCTCGAGGCTTCTAAAAGTTGATAGGTGGAAGTCATGCCTAATGGTAAGCCATATACAGCATGGGTGGATGATATTCCATCACCCTCGAGTTTCAGAAATCCTAAATTCTGCACTTTCAATAGGATGGGTTGTCCGCTGCAGCATCTGGCCCACTTTATTCCAAGGTGTGGACCTATTATGGGAACTCTAGCTCAATAGGATGCTGCTAAGGTTTGGTGTTTTGTACAAACACTAGAAGGACCTTCATTTTTCTAGTATAGATAGTTACCCATTGCATCTATAGGTAGTTGGGAGGATCATCATATGAATTATTCCTACCAGTTTAATACCACCATCCAGAAGACTAGTTTTTTCAACCACATTAATTGCAAGAAAATTTTAGATGAGCGAGTCGTAGACATTGCCGCCCGATGGAAGGGCCCCACATATACACTGGATATGTTACTAACTCAGGAAAAATTACTGTTGATGTAAATAGGGAATGTTAAGACTGAAATGGTTCCTTCTCTCATCACTCATAACATCCTAGGAAGATTCCTGGATTTCTATGAAATAGATCTACATCTAGAAGAATCTTTGTAGAAAGCCAAGCAGGCACACCCATTGCCTCCCACATCTCTTGTAATAATTTTCTCTAGGGCTGAGAAAACTGATATTGCATATAAAGAGGATCCTTTAATGTTGGAATTGTTACCAGCAGAGCCACCTCCATAGCCACACCAAGGGATACCACTGTAGGCTCAGCCTCTATCTCATAATCATCCCCTTCCGAATTGGAAGGTGTTTCTATGTAATTCATTGAAACCACCTAGGCGGGACAATACAGTTACACCTCCTCATAAGGCTCTGTTAGGACCTTGTTAGGGATAGGCTCCCAGATCCCCTTTCATAGTCTGATGAAACTAGAACTACTCATTTAATGATGCCCAGGTCCCCAACTACTTTCAGAGTACCATGGATCATGGAATCCTGTAGTTTCTAGAATACAGTAGGCCTGAAGAGGCTGATCTCATAGATCGTCCAAACTATTTCCCCTATCACCGATTCCTTGGACACACTCTCATGCATTTTTATGTGTTCAAAGACTGGATCCAATACCTAGTTGATAATGACATATTCATATTTCATCTAGCCTCGACACAAATGTAATATATGTTTTTAAATAATGATTGGGATAGTTAGGGAGAATGGAAATAGATTTCTATCCATGGGTCTCAAAATAATGATGACCAAATATCTCACAAGGTTTTACTCATGCCCATTGTATTATCTGTGCATGACTAAATTACCCCAAGATTTATGAAGTTGCTACAATATCTTCAACTATTAACTCTGCATCGACATCTTAGCATTCACCCTCTCATGAGAAAAAGCATAGACAAAACAAGGGAAAGCAAAGCCCTATGCTAGTACCAAATCCACCCCATACTCTTGGAAACATCATGCTATCATATATTGGGATTTCCCCATGAATCCTCCAAAAAATGGAGGAGACTTCAGGTGATGAGCAGGAGTATCCCATAGTGAATATTATCGAACTGGTAAACCCCCACATGGTTCATATTAACAAAGAGTGCCACAAAAACACTCTTAACATCCATAGTCTGTTCTAGAGTTGATGGATCCATGGGTATGAGAATTTCCATAATGTGAAATCCAGTGATCTCAACCAATCCATATATGCCTCTGAGACCAGAACACAGGCCCAACATAGAGCTTAGTATGTGGATCCCTCTCATCACGTTTCTTTAGAGTCAACCCCACCACCATTCATATTTCTTATTTTGGAAGAACCACCCAAACCGCACAATGTTTAACTGTATTCAATTTTGGAAAGACCTCAGACATCTATTAATCAACTAGTGGTAAATATACATGGTTCATCATATAAGTAATGGGATATCCCAAGTACTAGCTAGATGGGGAATCCCATAGAGCACTGGGTGATACCTTTATATATTATACAATGGCGCGACCCAAATAGAGTTGCGTGTTCCTGTAACAGATTATATGATGCTGCAGACCAGACAAACCCGGTAAGCCCCTCATAGCATATATGATGGGGGTCAAAAATATCATGGCGTATATCCTTTATAACTCACCAATAAATTGGGTAAATATAATTTTGAATGTTGGTCATATGTTTATTCCAATTAAAAAGGTTTTAATATGAATATGTAAGTCACCAAAATATATTTTAATTTATTTTAATTGGTTTTAATGATTATATTTATGAATGAAAGTGGTGTGAAGTTTTCATTTTTAAATTGTTTAATTAATATAATAATATAAATTTTATGATAAAGGTAAACATTATTTGAGTTTTCATGTTTTTACAAGACTAATAGTTTTACTTATTTATGCATCCCTTGTTGAACTTTCATTTTATATCCCATGTTTCTAAATATTTTTTAAATAATTTAATGTTGGGTAAGGGATTGTAATAATTCATCTTTAAATTTATGAGGATTGTTTAATAAAAGAGATCAGGAATTATTTTAAATGTTTTAAATTTGGGTAAAAATATATACTAATCAGAAGTGTCCAAAATTTATTTTAGGGTTTTTTATTTATGGGTTATGGTCAAATTCTCTAAAACTCTAAATAAAAAAATATAATCGAAATAAAATAATGTAAATTATTTACTAAGATGAAAGATTTTGTAATGTATAAGGCTGATGCATTATATATGATGTCAAATCTAGGCCTATTTTTAAGTAAATTTAGAATTTATGTTGTGCATGATGATGTGAATTCCCTGATCATATGTCTCGAGTGTCCTTTAATGAGGATTTAGGTTGGTGTTTTGGGTTTTTATATTGAGGTAAGAAATCTATGAATGTATTTCAAGTTGGATCAGTTCAATATGAAAATCATATGGAATGTAGATTGTAGGAATATGTGACAACTTCAAATAATGGGGTTTATAGAATGGTTGTCTTGAGGTTGGCCCCAAGTACAAGATTCATTGTAATCAAATCATCCTAAAAAAGTATTTATCTAATTATATGATATTCTCTTGGCCTTGAGTTTTCACCCCATTGGGTTTTATTCAGGGGATAGGTGGTTACATGATCGAACTCATAGGATTTAGCCTCTACGTTTTCATCCTATTGATTTGGCTTCTATGGCCTAGGTCTTCATATGGTTGACTTCATAGGCTTAGCCTTCGTATAGCCGACCTCATGGGGGTTTCATATATCGTATTAGATATTTGGTATCATACTCCATGTGGTCATCGTCAGGGGTTTTCCTTCCACATGGTTGGCTACATGATCTCAACCTTCACATGGTTGACCCTTGTGGGATATGACTCATAGGGGGTTCATATGCTCTCTCTTTTTTCTCGAGAGGAATTTATTTTTTAATAATTGGTTTTCTATGAAATATGAATTTCTAAAAGAATATATATTGATATATCTTTTATATATCCATTAATGTTTATTTTCATGAGTTTATTTTTAGTCATGATGTGTGTATTTAATCAACATCAATGAGTCACTGGTATTCCACAATAGTTGGACACGGTGGTGATGATACATGGCTCTAGAACCTCATGAATCTTAAAATAAATGACACATCTATGCTATATAGTTGGAACTCATTGTGGGATGATTGAATCTGTGGTTGGTTATGGGACTTTATATATGGTCTTAAAAAGTCTCTCTAACACCCTATGGTTGGACCTCTCACAGAGTCCCAAAATTATCCCTCAACATAGAAAAACCAGGTTACACAACACATCAACCCATTGTCTTAGACCTGAGGTTAATTATACCATGGTATCACTATCAATTTTCCTCTTGTTACGGACTCAACATGGATATTCATCATAGATCCATGGTGTTTTTGGGCACATTTTACCCATTCTACCCTACTTGGATTTTTATTCAATTATTGTTGGGTGGAATTTATGGGACATAATAATATCATTAGTGGATAATTTCATGAAACATAAAACTATATGTTTTATTATATCTTCAGACCCTATAACACCTAAATGATTCTTAAATGAATTGCAGAATATATTTTATATTTTGGGATGTTCATAGAATCAAGAGGTATGAAATTGTATTCACCATTTTTAATGTAATGGTGACTACTAGTGGGTTTTAATTTTAGAATAAAAGGGTAATTATTAAATTGATTCCATGGAATTTAAAAAAATTAAGGATATTTTCTTTGTGAAATATTTTTTTAAAGAGGTTAAAATAAGAATGGATTTTCCTTTCCTATAGTTGAAGAAAAAGTTGGAGGTTTCAGTTTCCACCTATGTAGAAAATTTTACCAGATTGGCTAGTTACACAGTTAATCATAATAAATACTATGACGGTGAAATTAAAATATTTTACTCACGATTGAAACAATTATTATAAATGGATTTAGTTAATAGTGAGTTTGGTTGTCATGAGAAAATTGTTCAGCATTCAAAAATAGTGGAGATGATGTTAGTTGACATCCATAATCATAAGGTTAACAAGTGGTATATGTGGCATGAAATGGGAAATAAGGCACTAAAGAAACCTAAAAATAACATATTAAAAATATACTATTGTTATTAATTTTGTAAGAAGGAATATAATGACATTATAATTATGTTTAAATAATGTACCAAAGTGGAAAACCAAGACACTTGGACCACTATTGGAAAGAATGGAGCAATGGTAATAGTTATAATAATATTGATAAGTTAGTAGTAAAATGTTATAATTTTAATTATATGGGCCACTATGTTTACATATTCATAAATAAAAGTTTTAAATATGAAAATAATGATGTTGTTACAAATTATGTTTTATCAAAGTCATATGATGTTACATGTAAAGAAAATGAAATTGTAAATAACATATAAATGTTATAAATTATATTTTATAATTTTTTAAAAGACTCAAACATGATTATACTGAGTTTGATGAAACATTAGGACATTATTAATAATATTTCTTATAAGAAGGATGTATTAAAAGAAAAGATGAAAGTCATTGTTAAATTTTTATGAAAGAATTTGAATAATTAAATTGTCTAAATATAGGGTTTCAAGAATTATGATGTAGTGGTATTTTATTCAATCCTTGGTACTCTTTAATAAAGACCACACATTTAAAACTATTGATCCATTTTTAGGTCTTATGTGATTTAATTTAAACGTGATTAATGATATATTGAGATATTTTCAATGGGTTTTATGAGAAATACCTGATTTAATTACAGACACCCATTTGGATAAATATGATCTTTGACGTTATGATAATTATAAGAAATGAAGATACTGGGTTATAATATTTTTCTGGAATGTCTGTTTCATCATATAAATAGCCATGGGATTAAAATAATTGACTTAGTGATTATGTGGTTAATTTTTCTTTAAATAAACACACTATATTTTTGAAAGAACTATATGAATCAAGTTAAATTGGAAAATTTTGGCTAGTATGGGATTTCTTGTTAAAGTTCTTGATTTAAGTCGACGAATAAAAATAGAGTTGAATTTTAGAAGAATATATTATTTTATTGTGTATTTATGGGTTTTTAGGGTATTTATGTAAATGTTTAGTATATTATTGTGAATATATTAGTAGGGAATATAATATCTTTATTTGTGACTGTTTGAATTATTAATGTATCTTGGAGATAAATTTTAAGATAATATTATAGGAATATGAAGTCGATTATTTCATATTTTCAGGTTTCATATTTTGTGAGATATATTTTAATTATTTTAGGTTTTTTATTTGTAGAGGTATATAAGTTAGACTTTTGATATATTATTGAGTTTTTGAATGTTAAAGTAATATTTATTCATTAGATTTTTTATTCATTTTGGATATCATCTTATCTTATGATAACGGTTTTGGTTGTGGTTAATTAAAAGAAAAGGGAGGAATAAAATTCCAATATTTTTTGAATTTTGTGATTAGTTAAAAGTTAATTTTAGTGTTTTGTAAAAGAAAAGTTCACCATTTTTTATTATCATTAAGAATATGAGATGATTCAGAGATGGGAAACTGCTCAAAACATAAATTATTTATCAACATAATAATATAGAATACAAGTAAAGGAAAAAATTATACTTTATCTTGATCTATATCTTAATTGTAAAATAATTCCTCAACTAAAGAAACTGAAGATAAATATATTGATTCCTATATGGAAAATATCACTCTTCTTTCAAGGTATGCTTTATAAAACTTGTTCATTGGTGAAAATATAATAATAAAAAATTCATTAATTGATAAATACTTAGTAAATGATAAGTTTACCATTTTAAACATAGTTATTAATATTTTTTTCAAAGGGAGATGTCATAAATTTTTATTAAAATGTATTTATTTTCCCTCATGTATATTTATCTTAAACTCCACATTCATTCTCTATTACTCATTTTTTACATCCCATTATTATAGATCCTTTTAAATTAATGGTTTTTTATATAATTTTTAACACATTTTAGTTGATTCTAAAAGAATTTTTAATCTTTTCCATCATACATGAGTTACTTTTTTTGACAGAATTTTATTTATAGGATAATGCAACACCCTGAGAGTTTATTCTCTGTTACATTAAGTAAATAAACTATTTAATACCTGGTGATATACAAAAAATAAAAATAATGTGAGCAATAAAATTTTAAAATTAAAGGTAAATATAAATAAATATTTAAAAAAATTAATTAACACTCACTAGTAATTAATGTTAAATAATGTAAAAATCAATTAATCTTCAAAATGGATGTCTTTCTGTAAAATAAATTTTTCTTTATAAATATTATTTTTATTTAGAAGTTAAATTAATTTTTCTTAGTAATTAAAATGAATACAAAGTAAGAAATTCTTGAAATTATGATGTAAAAATAATCTTAATAATATTTGTTTAGTTTTTTTTGGAAATTTTTTACTTTTGGGTGAAGAGTAAAAAATACTGATTTTAAAAATAATGTCAATTTAATGATATTATCATTATGTAAGAATAATTTTAACATTTATAAAAGAATTTTAATGAATATAATATAGATTTAACAATTAATTTAATTAATTTGATAATTTAATGTTGAACTTAGAAATTTCTATTTGACATTTTTGAAATATTAGTAATGATTTTATTCAAATAAAAATATTTTTGGTTCATCAATTTTAAGAAAAATTTCTCCAGATTTTTTTGATATTAAAATAAATATCATTTTATTTTACATATAATATTTATTTCAATTAAGAAAACATTTTACTTGTATTTTGTTCAAATTTATTTCTATGCTTAAAAATTCCTTTTTCAAAAAATAGATTCTCATTTCGTTTTATAAACATATCTTGAATGTTATTCTTACGAATTATAGAAATTAAAATTTAAAAAATTGTTTTCATATTTATAAAAATAAAAATCATGTATTTTTAATGAGTTTAATAATATTTTTTGTCATAAAGAATAGTTACCATGGTGAAATGTTTTCCCTGCAACAAATTGTAAAATGATTGTTGAGGGGGTTAAAATAAGATATAATACAAAAAAATATCTTAAAAAATTATATATATATGAGTTTTTTTATTTTATTTTTTCCATAAGCTATATTAAATTATAAATCATGTATTTTTTATTCTAAACTCCATTATAAATACATCTATAATATTTTAATGTCCTTATTATCTACAAGGGTGCCCCTCCTCTCACGTATAGAAAGGTACCTCCTCACATTACTTCACCACTCAACATACACACTTTTTCTAGAGCAATATATTCCAAATACCATCCAAAATTTCCTCCAAAATTATTATTGGGAATCATTACACAAATATACATACCCTAGAAGTCATATGGTTTCAGCAAAATAATTATATCCAAGGAGGTGGTATAATTCTTAATAAAATTATTTCAAATTTATTTAATTGTTTTCCACTAAAAAATATTTTATTATCCGACCAATATAATGAAATAAATATTTTTACAATATTTTTTTTATTATTATGATGTAATAAATTTTATATTCCTCCTTCACATCCTATATGATGTGAATATTTCTCTTGGGCGTTCCCATGGAATTCCACCTCTAAAATGCGATGTTTTTTTCATCCACACCTCACAAAGATGTTTATAAACATGGATTTAAATGATATATATGATTCTTATAACATAATTAGGATTATATAAAGATATTATATTATATAACTTCTCACCTTACCATCTATTGGAAAATGATAATATTGCTCATGCTTACGTGTGGACTACTAATTCCACGGAGTAATGTGATTAATTTTTCATTACCATCTCACATGGATGGTAATAAAAATATATTTAATAAATAAATATGATATTTTTAATATGATTATTATTTTTTAAAGGTTAATATTTATCTATTTTGTTTGCTACATGTCCATAAAAAAATTAAAATGCCACTCATGAGTACATATGGACCACCATATTCATAATATGATGTGTTTCATTTTTTTTTTCTTGACCACCTAAAATAGAAAGTTATAAAATCCATTGAAATGCATAAAAATAATAATTATAACATGTTTAATATTCCTAATAAATTTTACCCATGATCTATTTTACTACATTCATCTCAAAAAAATCATTTTAAATGTTAACAACAAAATAACCTTGTGAATATTTTCATGAACATAACTAATTATATAACTAAATAAACATGATAATTAAGGAAATAAAAATAGTTATGATAATGTAACTAACATTAAAAATATTCTTATGTGATTAAAATTTTTATATTATTTGAAAATTCATTATTAATATTTCTCATTAAATGATTCGGGACTAGAGCTATGAGATATTTTAAAGCCTTGTTTTAATTTTCTACCCTCATACTCTTTTTCCTCCATGTCCATGTACTTGAAATTTTTTCAATTTTTATTCATTTATAACTAAAATATATTAAAATTTTATTTTCAAATTGTTTTTACATTCTTCACAAAGGTCTTAAAAATTTCTCTTTTTAACTATTTTCATATGGGTCACTTTTGAATCTATTTTCCAAAGTGGAAAAACAATTTTGACATCTTTCACATAAACATAATTTGTCACATCATGATTACTTTTTATTATCAATATTACTTCACCATTACGGAGGATTTTTATATGAAAATATTATTCCATTTATTCAGGTACATTTTTATTTTTTAATGTATTTAAAATTAAAATGATAATTATTATTATTTAATAGTAAAAGTTAAAGTTGTTTTTCATATGGGATAAAATTCCAATTTTATGGGTTTTTAAATTTACATGAAATACTAACATGTTTTATTCATGTCATGGTTATTATACATTATTGACAATGATGGTTGAGCCCATGATATAGTTATCAAATTCATTGGGTGCTGATATGATTTCCAATAGGATACATAATGGGATTAGCCATGAAAATTATTACACTATAATGGTTATTGTAAGAGTGACTGTAAGAGTTATCTGAATATGGTTACCTAAGGTACCGACATGTTTTTTGGATTCCAACAATTTTATTTTATAAAATTTTATTTATTTTATAAAGATAAAAAATTATATTTTGTCATTAAGGAATATTTATGATCCCATAGTGGTGAAATGTTGGTTTTCAATGATATGTTTTTATGTTTTTTTTAAACAATATGGAATTGGTATTTTTCCATTATTAATTCTACAAATTTATTTATAATCAAATTTGGTAATAATCTTAGTTTAATGAGAGAAATTTTTTTATTTGAACCCAAAATTTATTTTCTATGCAGAAATATATATATAACTATTGGAATGTAATTTTGTTTGAGGTCATGGATAGACATATTTAATCAAAACAAAGGAATATTTCGAATCAACGGACGATCCCGATAATCCCAAGGGAGGTCCATGTGCAAGATTGAAATATTCACACAAGATTTTACACAACCAATGAGACTTCAAAGGGATTCTTTCGGGATGTCCCTATGAAAAATAGCCAAGTATAAGGGGATAAAAAATAAAGATAGTGTGAAGTAAGAGGGGCCATGCACAAAATATTGTGCACATAATGTGATTTCAAACACCACTTTCACACAATCCTCCTTGCACACTACTGCTGATGTTTTAATCTATAAATAATAGTGTGCCCCCAAACTCTAGGTACTGTTTCGGATCTCAAAATATTCATCTACCGCATGTAAGATGACCCTTCTGCGATTGTGTTAAAGATAAGGCCTTAGGGTACTAGATCTTACGCAACATGTCTCCTAGGGGTCCTCTTTTGGGTGGTCCCACCTTGGCATCATCCTCTCCCATTTACTTTTACTGGATGAAAATTGTGGGCAAAATATCTATCTTGCCTACAATATTTTCTTTTGTGAAGTGCCTCTTTCAGCCCTAACCCTTGATTATGCACAAAGTATTCCCTCTTCTGTGCAGGTCCCTATCTTGTGCGCTAATGTTCCATCTTGTGCATGCACCCTCATCTTGCACGCAATACCTAAATCTTTTGAAAACCTATTCCTATATGCTCCATGTGTTGTTATTACCCCTATGAACCATGTTCGATCCCCACTCGCATGTTACTCACCTATCATGCACTTACTTATTCCATGCGATGCTCCATTCTTACACACATTGATTTCCTAGTCACCCATGTGGTGTTCCATATTGTTATTTCCTACCTAATGCATCTTCTCATAGGTTTTCTAACAACTATTTCTTCATTGCATAGTTACACTAACATAGACATTCCAATGGATGACTCCACAATCCCTATAATCCATGGAATTTATGGTTCCTTCCCTTCACCAAGGGTTAAAGTGTGCTAGTTATGTAAGTCCTAGAGCTGATGAGTGAATCCTCTTCAACCAAGATGTAGGATGTTAACTGCCAAGAACCTCCATCCTCAACATGTGAGGTTAAACTGTGATTACCACATGTGGGGATACCCCAGTATGAGTCAATGAATGGTCAACATAAATTCTCTATCACACACACACACTCTCCCAATATTCTTTGTCCCCATGTGCACTTCGTGTGTCCCCTACATATGCCCCAACCCACCTTGAGATGGTGCTCCATGTACGGTATCCATATCATATTCATACGTCTGGAAACCCTCCCTTCTCTTCCAGTTTCCCTCTTGGGATAATTTCTAATCTTCCTCTCCCAAGTCTTCTAACCATGCATAAGCCCATGTTATCTTTTTTGGATAATATTCATGCATACTCCCTACACTACATCTCGTTGACTAAACTTCTAGGTAATGATCTTTTGGTCTATTGCTTCCTCTTGTTTCTCACACTGTGCATGTCTCACATGGGCTTAGAGTATGCTTCGACCATGATATCCTATTTAGGCCATTATCCAGGTGTAATATCATACCCCACACCATCGAACAAAGCAGATTTTTATCTCTACCTTCTAATCAGTGTATGTATAAAGCCTCTCCGAGGTTCAAGCCCCTCATTTCTCACAATCCATCTACCCGACCATTTCACTTTGGTTCGCCTTCATCATGTAAGATGTTAAAATATGATCTCCTTGAACTATGTGGGGTTTGATCCCATTCTGGTATGTAGAAAGAATCTTTGAGGTTAAAAACCAACCAATGGTAAACCTTGGTGCTCCATCCTAGGGATGTATCATCCTGATGTGACATTTTCCCTTTTTGGGACACATCACCTAGATCTACCTCCCATATGTGTTTCCATCCAACCATTTGGGTCATTTGACTTTATGTACACCCTTACTACATGTCCCATTTTCCCAGTCAGATAACCATGAACAAGACCCTCACTCAATCCATACTCCTCCAACCAAGAGTGTCCCTCCTACAATGGGTTGTTAACCACATGTAAGCACCCCAATGTCTCTAGGTTGATGTCCTTTGTGTACTTCCTAGTTCTATTCCCCACATCTGAACTGCATGGTCTATGATCATTTAAGGTTTTAAGAAATTTATGTTATAAACCTCCTAGAGGTTCAATCCCATCTCTCATGTCCAATCCATGACTCTCCCTTATGCCTTTTGGTCTTAGAAAGTTCATGAATTAACCCGTTCATTCCATTTCCTTCGATCCCCCATCCTTGTGTCCATTCTCAAGAGCCGCCTCCTTAGGCGACTCATCTCCACAATCCATTAACTACATGAACATTTATTTCATGCCACAAGGAGACTTTGGGAAGCTCTTTGAGGTTGAAGGGAAGTATTTTCACCTTCACATAGGTTTTCAGTTCCATCCCCATTCATTCCATCCCTAGACACTTCATCCATATCCATCCTATTTTTTCCCAGGCTGACATATCCCGATAAAATTATTCTATTAGAACCTGCAAATAACCATGCATAATACCCAACATATCTTCATGTTGTTTCCTTTCTATACACTCCAATTTCAGGCCTCACCCATTTGAACTACGTGGGTTTGGATCTATACCTTTTAATCATGGTAAATAGGAAGCCTCTTCGAGGTTCAATCACATTCATTGGTAAACCATGGAATCCCATTTTCATGGACCCATAATCCCCTCTAATCTTCCATTTTTGGTATCTAGATCAGACTTCATGGTGTGATACCTTCCTTTTTATGGGACATACCATCCTGGGTCCGTCCTTATTGGGCGTTCTAGCTCGTCCATTCGGTAAATGTTCTAACTGCACCTTCATAGGGACTTACCTATTTGGTCAACTCCCATCAGTGTTCTGATTAGTCCAGCCCATCTACTCTAGAAATTAAAAATAAGGAATACCCCATATTGAACATGGGAATACAAGAAAAACCATAGAAATATTACTCTTGTATATAATTTCTCGCATTCGATGTATTATGCGTCTGGATTCCGAACCCTCTAGAATCCCAATCATAATGGAAAATCGAGGTGTACCAATGTTTCAACATCTATAAATTCCAACAATTCCCAATGTGACTACTCATAGGACATATGTTTTTTGTTTTTCCTTGACCCTTAGAAATGTACTGACATCATAAGTGTAATTATCTAACATCCTCAAAGATATGAAACAGGGAAGAGTTTCACAAACAACATCTTAATCGTAAGGGAGACTCGGAGTAGCTGATGAATTTTGATAATGAATATACGAAATAAAGAACTGATATCCCATTAACCCATTTCGATTAAGGAGAAAATGTAGATCAAAAAGTTGACATTTATTTCTTGCATTTGGAAAGTGATAATGTGGGGCAACAACATGGCCGTCAACATGTATCCCAACACGAGGTACGACGTAGAGAACCTTGGTGGAAAAGCATCCAAAACCTAAATTCCAAACTCAACATGAATTTATTCTCCTCGATATGGTAATTTTTAGCATTCATGGAATCAACAGATGAGCATGTAACCAGATCCAGCTACCCAGTTCTTGGTCCCTCTAGGAAAATAATGGGCCTGGCATGAAACTCCCCAAAATTTGGTGAAGTTAATCATTGGGCATCCCAGTCTTCAATGTTGTTAGCATGGATATTTCTATCCCTCTATGGTAGAATAAACAGTGCTGGGGCACTGGGAATCACTTTCATAATATCAGTATTAATGGCTAAATCTTTCTACATGGTAGGACCCAATCTATAGCTGTAGGAAACCGATCACCTCCCACACAAAGTTTCAGGGGAAGGGGAGATATAGTTGTGTTAGTCCCACGAGGATTCACCTCTTCTATGACGACTCCCATGACAACAACTATTGGTCACCCACGACCTATCTCACCCCTTGAATTTATTAAAAGGAGGGTGCTTGATACACTTCTTCAATGGTCCAAACAAGAGGGGGTTATATGGATGAGGGATATGACCCATCAACAGTTGGATGATACTATTATCCACCGACAATGCCACCCCCAAGGTCCATGCTGGGAGCATCTACACCCCACTCCATTCTCCAATCATTTTGGGAGTCTCTCCCCATAATTATCTTATGACTCACTCCCTTAGGTAAGTGAAGTAATGGATGTCTGAGTCCTCTTAGTTGTGACTTCAGCTTGGGACCCACCAATGAGGGCTCCCACCCGGCCACATCATCATCGTCAGCTGCTCTCAAGGATAGATAAGTCGGTGGTCCATACCCTTTCATAGAAGACCCATGCTAGGCTAACCCACCTTCGACATTGGGCTTAAGATTAGGAAGATTCCCACTAGGGGACATCATCTTCTATGGCTTAATTAGCCCGAGCCACCATAGAAATTTGTTATTAGGTCCCAATAATTATATATCAGGGGCACTACTATGCCCAATTATGATTGAGATCCAAGTACCCCTTTGGCATGCTTGGTCGACTTTTTTGGTTATCAGTGCATGAATCCAACATCTTGGGCCGACCCATGGTGAAGAAATTCAGTACGAAGTTCCTCCCTATACCACCATCAACTAGAGTGGAGGTCCTACCCACTCCCATGATTAGTATGGACACCTTCCCCATGATACTATCATTATTCCAAGATAAGGTTATCCTAATCTTATTGACATCTGATACAATGGTCCTATGCGTTCCCATAGCCCTAGGAATGGAGTTTCTCCCCATATTTTAAGCTATCGATGTAAAGGTCCTCCTTGCATCATGAGAATATCTAGTAGAGGCCCTCCCCACTCCTTCATTCCAAAAAATAGAGGTCCTCCCCATGTTCAATTTGATATCTACCCAGGTAAACCTTAAACCCCCTATATTCAAATCAGATTCCCTTCACGTGTCGAAGAGATATCGTGCTCTAACGAACCATCCTAGAGAAATAGGGAAGGTCTTTATCATCAGAGGATAAACACTAAAAATCCTCAATTCACAATCAAACCCATCTTCTTTTCAAACTCTGATGTAGAGTGTGACTTGATGATAGAACCTTTACATCAATCTTTAATATCAGGGAATGGGGAAGGAACAAGGAATATAAAATTTTTCCTCCCAGAAATTAAGATGCCACAGATCCCTGAGTTCCTTCATATATACAAGTAGGAGGAATATTTGTCCCATTATTAGGGTATTTCTTTTCAATCCTCTCTCTCATCATCAGGATCATTCTCTACTTCGACAAGAGATGACAAAGAATTGTTCTGGGGACCAATCAATTACAAGAACCATCCTGATCCACCAGCAACTACCTCCACCCCTGGGTGGGAAGCAGTGGTCTGTACCCCATCCTATATGGATGTGTTGATACAACTAGTGGATTCTCTAAAAAACATCCCAAGATGCATTAGTTTGTGATCTCATGCACCATACTCTCCACTGTCCAGTCTACCACTACAATGGTCCATGTCTGTACCATTGTCTATCCCTCATCCACACCTAGTTGATGAATGGGGAAACCAAAGGCTGGATCCTGAGTCGGAGCTGATAAGTTTGTGGGAAATTCCCACAATATACCATCTCCCTAAGATATTTTGGTAAATCCCAAATACAAGATTCAATATCCCGAATCCCCAAACCCAAGAAGACGTTTTGTTCTTATGAAGAACCTTATGGATGACACTTTTTTTCTCCATCATTGATGGATAGCTTACCTCAAGCATTGGGAACACTTATGTGATATTTCTTAGCACGGTCGCCGGTTTGAGTTGGCCGCAATCATTATGTCTCATCTCCCAGCATCACCTAGTTATCATTGGACCCACCAATAATGATGCATCCAGAGCATCACTGTGCTCCATAGAGTTCTCATGGAGGCTTCCCTACAAATCCAAACCTATATATGGGGGTAGTATGTTACTCTTATTTTTAGTCACATCACACACAATATAGGTCCACCTGGTGATATCGAGGATATTCCTTCGGGCATTGTCATATTAAACATGGTCATTCTTGAAATATACCCCAAAGGGGGTATCTTCAAAAATATTAGAGAATGTGAACAACCCACTGGGGATGCACGACACCTAGAAGACCCTACAAGTTTCCTAACTCACCCCAAAAGCTAGATACTTGGCCTAGAAGATCCCAAAGAGTCATTGCCTTTGGTTCGATACCCAAGAGAGGGTAACGTGAAAACAATAACTGTTAAGCCTTCTGATCCTTCTGGTTTAGTGAAAAAGATGAAAGAAGATATCGAAAAGGACAAACTATACCAAAAAAATCATATAACAGAAAAGGATTATCGACAATATCCTCATTGAGTGCCTTGTGGAAGGATGAACATATTTTGGCGATCCCTGGTATGATCCCAACCATCCTCCACCGGGGCAGTAGGGGTAGGTAAAACACTCCCCCTGATGAATTACCCACAAGTGATCTCGAAAACCCTACTAATATAGACAGGGAATAGGCCTATGATTATGGAAAAAACCCTGGTATGCATCACCATATCCACCTATGTCATGTGACAACCTTCCTTTGGATTTGGATGAGGTTCCAGCAGCCACTCTGGTGGTTCCACCCACTACTCTATGGGTTCCTCCAGCATCCCCTTGGGTCATTCCTCCAGCCGCTCTATAAGACGCTCTGATATCTTACCATGTTGAAGAACCAACCATCAATTTTTAAATTAATAATCCTTCCCATGATAAGAATAACCACCAAGATCATTTAAATGACCACTCTTATTTCTCACCTCGAGGCTCTTGAATGTTGAAAGGTGGAAATTCTACCCGATGGTATGTCGTATCCTATGTGGGTGGATTATATTCCAGAACCCTTGAGTTTCATAAATCCTACCTTCTACACTTTCAATAGGATAGGTGATCCACTAAAGAATATGGAAAACATTATTTCAAGGTGTGATACCAAGTTGGGAAATCCAACACAAAAAGAAGTTTCTATGCTTCATTGTTTCATAAAAACACCAAATGGACCCACATTTTCTGGTACAGACACATAGCCATTGGGTCCATAACTGGTTGGGAGGAAATTCATTGGCTTTTTCCCTACCTATTCAGTTCCACCACCTAGAAGACTATTATTTTCGACCCTATAAAGTTAAAGAAAATGTTGGATGAGCGAGTCATGAACATTGTCACCAGATAGAAGGGCCCCAAAAATACACTCGATATGCTACTAACTCATGAACAGATGCTGAAGATGTGTGTTGGGAATGTGAAGACTAAAATGGTTCCTTCTCTCATCACTAATAAATTCCTAGTAATATTTAGGGATTTCTCTAATAGGGCTCTTAATCTAGAAGAAGATTTTTAGAAATCCAACTACTCACATCTGTTTCCTCCCACAACTCCTATAAGAAGAGTCACCGAGGTCGATACCACTGCTATTCCACAGATAGAGGCCCCTTGAGAGATGAAATTGTTACTAGTAGAGCCACTTTCATAGATCGCTGAGGGCAACTGCCACGGGCTCAGCCCTTATCTCATAATGATCCACATGAGAAATGGAAGGCACTGCTTCGTAATGCGTCACCACCACCTAGGTGGGACAATCTTTTTCCACTTCCTTATCATGCTATGCTAGCCCCTCATTAGGGATAGGCTCCAAGATCCCCTTTCTCTAATCGAAGAAAACAAAACTACTCATTTAATGATTCCTAGGTCCCCCAACTACTTCTGGAGTGCCTTGAATCAGGTAATCCTACATTTTCTAGAATACAAGAGGTCCGAAGTGGTAGATCTCATAGATCACCCCAACTATTTCCCTTATCACTAATTCCTTGGACACACTCTCAAGCAATGTCATGTTCCCATAGACTAGATCCATGACCAAGATGATAAAAACCTGGTAAGATTTAGTCTGGCCATATCACAAGTGGAGTGTGTGTTTATAATGCCTGATAGTGAAAATAAGGGTGAATGGATATAGATTTCAATCCATGGGTATCAAAACAATGACGACCAAATAGCTCTCAAATTAGTCCTCATGCCAATGGTATTGTCTTTTCATGTCTCAATTATCCCAATCCTTTTGAAGACACAACAAAATCTTAATATACTACCTATGCATAAACATCTTAGTATTCCCCCTATAAAGAGAACAGGTGTTGACAGAATAAGGGAAAACATTGCCCTCCACCAGTACCAAATCCACCCCGTACTCTTGGTGACTTCATGCCATCGAAGATAGGGATTTTACCTCAAATCATCCCTATAATGGAGGAATATTCAATTAATGATAAGGTGTATTCTGTTGTGAATACTATCAAACTGGTAAACCCCTACACTATTCCTATTAACAAAGAGCGCTAGAAAGACACTCTTAACATCCGTAATATCTGCTTGTGTCGATGGAGCCATGGGTATGCAAATTCCCAGAATGTTTAGGACAGTGATACAAACCTAGTTGTTCATGACACAAAGACCAGAAAGCATGCCCAATTTAGATCTCAGTACAGACCACCTTCTCATCAAGTTTCTTCAGATTCACCCCCATCTCCATTTGTATTTCTTCATCAAGCATGGCCACCACCACCACGCTATGATCAACCTTGTTAAATTGTGGAAAGAACTCAGTCATATTGTAATGAAATTGTGGTCAATCTTCATGTTTCAACATATGAGTAAAAGGATATCCCAAGTACCAACTAGAATCTTCTGTTTCGACCAACAATACCAGACATACCTCCTACCATGGAGAAACCTTCTGCTGGACAAAATGTATGCCTTTTTTGGAAGTATGATGTGATCAAGAACATTTACAGCATTCCTACGATGATCTCAATCCTTTAGGATCTTTTCTTGTTATTAAATATGCATGAAGCCCTTGCAGAGGCTTTAACAAGCCCCATATTGTTTGAAATGGATGTGGAATCCGAAGAATCTTTCCATACTGAGGCAGTCAAATAGGAAGAATTTTAGGACATAATATCATTATCTATAGTAGATGATGGTTCTCCCATATAGTTCCACATCCTCCCAATATACATCACTGTTTAGTTAAATTGTGTGAAAGTTTTCCATTGTATCATTGACACAGGTTTTGGGATCAATCTTATCCCGACCTGAACACTCTACAAGCAGGGGATATCAGAAACAAACTTGAATTCCTCAGAGCTAAATATTCAAGGTTATGACTGAACAGGGAAGATGCCTATTGGAAAAATATTCTGGAAGACATAATTCAGTGGCCTTATTGACAACACAGATTTCATGGTTGTCCTATAGGACACCGCCAAAAATGCACTAATGGATATCCCTTGGCTCTATCTACATCCATAACTCCCCTCCTCACATCAGCAATTCCTTATATACTCCCTGAATGGTCAATTGGGTGTGATCCAAGGTGATTCATATCCATTTTCCTATTGTGAATCTTGCTAATTGAATGTCGACTACTACATGAGCAAGGATAAGAAGGTTCAGGAAAATGAGGTTGATCATACTACTGTAGCAACCGACCCATGGATAGACTTAGATGATGCCTATATTCTCCCAATTCACTAACTGGAGGCCAAAACCCTAGACAAAGGGTATTTCTTTGTCATGTTTGGGGAAATGGGAATGCTCATTCACCTATGAAAATATCACTAAAATATAACTATGTATTCATACACGAATTAGGTTTAGGTGATTCTATATCCCCTTACCCCTATAAGGTATGTAGATGTTCACCCCATTGAAACATCACTACATTATACTTTATTGTTACACCGGGATAAGTTGAACTGACTCAAGTTTATGTGCGACTACTGGTTTGATATTATTAAGTGTGGCCCCTTGGGTCGGAGGCCTGATGGAATTAGATCGACAGCTTCATTTACGATGGTTTTAGTAGCGCAATGTTCCACTAATGAAGATTCCACTGCCGCACAAGCTGGCACAAACATTTAATTAGGATCCTCCAAATAAAAAGGATTGACCCATTTATATGATCCTCTTGACATAGATGATGAATAGGATTTTGGAGATGATCCTCCTAAATTTTAAAAAGGTGTCTCCACCAATATTAATGTGTTGGTACAGGTGAACCACAACACTGAGACAAATTCAAAACCAGCATTGATCAGCGCATCCATGTCTTCAGAGGGGCATAAATAGAATGTGGGTTTTTTTAAATAGTATTAAGATGTATTCCCATGGGGATATGACAAGATTAAATTATTGGATCCTTAGGTTGTCATCCACCGCCTTGGTCTCCCGATAAATCATTGTATGTTCAAATTGCCTTCGAGAAAGATGAACCCTTATCATGGAGCACTGGCCGAGCCAGAAGATGATAATCTCATTAATCCCAACATATATAAGGAATTACAGCATAAAAAATGGATATCCAACATTTTTCCCATATGAAATATAAAGGGACAAATTAGAGTCTACAATGACTTATGGGATCTCAACCATAACTATTTGAAGGATTATTTTCCCCTTCCTTTGAAAGAGATATTGTTTGACACTACCACCCGATTCGAAGCACTCTCAATCAAAGATGTGTAATATAGATATAATTAAATCTTAACGGACCCCCAAGGATGAAGAATATACCACCTTCAGAGCACCAAAAGGTACATTTTATTACAATTTAATGTCTTTTAGTCTAAGGAATTCATGAGACACCTACCGGCATTATATTCACCGCATATTCAATCCTATCCTTAGGAAATTAGTGGAATGATAAGTGGATGATTTGGTGATAAAATCCTTACAGTGTCATGAACACATTATATTTCATGATAATTTGTTTGGATTCTTCTGATCCCACCATCAGAAGATGAACCCCCTAATGTGTGCCTTTAGGGTTACCTCATGAACATTTATTAGTTTTTTCATCAGATATAGAGGAATCAAGATAGATCTAGAGGAGATCAATTTCATTAGTTATATGCTTCCTTTGAGCATCATTGGGGACCTCAGAGGCATTAAATGACACTTATCCTACATAAACCAATTCATTGAAAACTTTTTTGGAATGTGTAATCAGTTTTTCCATCTCATGATGAAAGTTGATGACTATAAGTTGGATGAAGAATTCCATGCCACTTTGGAAGAGATCATGCAGTACCTACTACGACCTTCGGTCCTAATGACACCCATTATTGGATTTTCATTGGTCCTTTATGTAACCTCCATGGAATGATATCTCAGCTCCCTTATCACCTAAAAGAATATCCAAGGGAAAGGGAAAAGTTTATACTCTCTCAACCACATGCTATTTGATACATAGGCCATATATTCCTCTATTTAGAAGAGCTTCCTTGCACTAGTTTTCACATTATTGAAGTTGCAATATTACTTATAGAACCATGGGATACTTGTAGTGCCCCATGTGGATTTTCTAAAGTATATTCTGAACTGAACCATGTTGATTAGTTGTCCGGATCGGGGGGAAGTGATCCTTCATTAGTTTGATATCAGGTTCACTCCACAAAAAGATTTCAAGGGTCTGGTACTGGATGAATTTCTTTCCAACCATCCATCCCCCACATAGTAGTATCTAGATTATGATTTCAAGGATAAAAAAATCCTCTAGGTGGACCATGTCATTCCATGTTGGTGGATACACTTAGACGTCACTTGGTAAATCCCTACATGCATGATACTCAATTATCCCTTGCATAGTTGAGTGGGCTTGGGTATTGTCTTCACTATGCCTTTACAAATTTTTCCTACCCTATTAGTTATTTTCGACAGAAGGTTGCACTAACTATGAGGCTGAGTATCAAACCCTTATCACTGATCATGAGTACTCCCTTTAGATTTATCTTCTCCACCTTATTCTGAAAGGGGACTTTGAACAAGTTATCATGAATATCAATGGTGTCAGCTTCATAAGGCATCCAGAGCTGGTGCCCATATTAGAGTGCATTATCCAACTGATGGCTCGGTTTCCTTCTTAGCCAGAAGTTACTCATATCCCTTGGTCACAAAACAATCGAGAATATGCCTTGGATAGCCTTGTCGCATCTCTTATAGATCTTGACCAGGATGATTTAATTATCCATGTGGCACATTAACGAGTAACTTATCTTGTCCCTCCGGATGATGATGATATCAAGTAGGTAAGTCATCTCACCATCGGTACATCTATATTAGGACCTCTGAATGCCTCTACCATATTGGAAGATACCCCTAGTAGGAAGACTCCCTTTATCGAGTATCTCCAACACGATATTCTCCCAAAATACTAGGCATAACGTGAGAAAGTCCATTAGAATAAAGAAAAGTTCACCCTATAGAGTGGTCCCAATCTTGATCAGATCCTCTACAGATGTGGTTTTGATGGAATTATCCTATTTTTCATTCAAGGAGATGATATTCCTCAGGTCATGCAGGATGATCAGGCTGGTTTATGTTGAGCTCATAATAAAGGGGAGAAACTCTCTCCCTAGATCCAAAGGTTGGGTTATTTTTGGCCCACCATGATCCATGATTGTATCAATTTTACCAAGAGGTTACATGCATTAATGATCCATGAAAATTTTGTGCATCAGCCTTTAGAGCCTCTCCATACTAACATATAATCTTAGCCCTTTGCGGTCTGGGGACTCGATGTTGTGGGACCATATCCACCAGCAAAATCTCACCAGTGAAGGCTCGTATTTACCACTACAGATTTCTTTTCGAAGTGGAAAGAGGAAATTCCTCTCAAGGATGTCAAGTCCTATTATATCACTGATTTCATGAGATCCAATATCATCCATGGATTTAGAGTCCCTTACGCCATCCTCACTGATAACTACACCAAATTGTAGGCAGCTGATCTGAGGAAATTTTATGCCAAGTACAATATATTTTCTAATCATTCCTCTCACTATCCCATGAATGAAAATGGGCAGGTTAAGATTTTCAATAAAACCCTATAAAATATCTTACAGATTATGGTTGGTCATAAGAAGAATATTTGGCTAGAAAATCATCCCAATGGTCATTGGGATTACCTGAAGATGACTCATAATTCCTCTTAGGTGACCCTATATTCTTTACTATACAGAACAGTGGTAGTCCTGCCCATTGAAATTTAGTTTTCGTCACTCCTCATGACTGTCTACAATCAAAATATGTAGAACAATGTAGAATATGTATTTTTGGATTAACTAGGACCTGTCAATGAGAACAAGCTTCATTCCTTGAACAATCTACAGAAGCATTAGAACAAGATATCCAGATCATTCAATAAAAAATTTCATCTTCGTTCTTTCATTCAAGGTGAAATAGTATTAGCCCTGATAACACTTATGATACCCATCAAGAATCCACCAAAGTTGGAACCCAAATGGGTGGTACCGTTTATCATTCACAATGATTACCCCAGTGCTGCATACTCTCTAGTCACCAAGAATGGTGAGTGTACTAATCCTCCTACCAATTCCAAATTCTTCAATGAAATACATCGCATGAGTTGTCTAATTTACTCAAACATGATGATAAAAAAAAGTATCTGAACTCTATGACCTTAAACTAAGATCCATTGCATCTGGTGATACAATAAACTAAAAATAGTGAATACACCTTCTGTTTCAACCACTATGTACATAAACTAAGAACTTTTTTTCCTTATCACATATCTTTAAACTATGTGATCCATTCATTGGGTAATATAAAATTACCCAGCACTCTCATACTTTATGATGATAAACTGTAAGTGGTAAACATACCTCATGGTCCGGGCATTATGACATTAAACTAAAATCTCTCTCATACTTATCACGACATGTTAAACTACATGGAATTATCAAACTACATATGGCTTGATTCCCATCCATATGGGATATATAGAAATGCCTAGACATTTCATATTCAGGACCATCCCATGTACCACATATTTTTCCTTCCTTCTGTCCTCTGAGCTTGAGTATCATGGGAGCACGTGGAATGATGTGGAAATAGTCCTCATTCACGTTGGGCTTACAACTACCATGTCACGTGTCCCCCTTTAGGGATATCCACTCTTCTTCTTTACCACATGATGTTAAATTACACAACATCTTAAGACCTATGTGTGGCTTGATTACCATCATGATGGTATATGTAGGAATTCCTAGTCATTTCGTCTTTTGGTCCAGCCCAGGTACCTCAATCTTTTTAGGAACATTGGACTAAGGTTCCCCCATTGGACTATGCATAATGTGTTGCGGACATCTCTTGTCCTTATTCCTATTTGGTATGCTTTATTAGGCCATGTGAATTACCTTTAGAATGTCATTCTTCTGCACACGTGCTTAATGAATGGTGTTAAAATGCACTGATTTCAAGAACTTTGTGTGGATTGATTACCATCCTTATGGGATACGTATGAACACATAGACATTTTGTCTTTGGGTCCATCCCAAAGTTCCCCATTTTCATCCTTACGTCTTGATATTCATTTTATAATCATGTGGTGTTGTGTGGAATTTTTTCCTCATTCATGTCAGGTTTACAATACCTACACCATGTTCCTCACTTAGAAATATCTTCCGTCCCTCTATCTCCTTACCGTATGATGTTAAACTGCACAAAATTCTAGAACTATGTGTGGCCTGATTCTTTCCCTCATAGAATATGTAGGAAAGCCCAAGAATTTTTCCCTAGATATATCCCACCCTCCACTATTTATCTCTTTCATTCAGTCCCTCGGTCATGATTCTTATATATTTATGTGGTGTGTCATGTGAACATATTTTTTCTACTTTGCGTTGGGTTTATGATAGTTGTGTCATGTACTCCCCCTATGTGATTTTCCCTTTCATCTATGTCCTTAAAGCATGTGGTTATACTGCATGGAATTCGATAACTATGAAAATCTTAATTCCCATCCTTATTGTAAATGTAAGAAAACCAAAAAATTTCATTTTGGGTCTAGCCCCATGTTCCTAAACCTTTTCTACCCTTTCAGCATTATCCTATGGCCTGACTTCTATGACCTTAAACTAAGATCTCACCCCTCCTACATGACTTTAAACTATTTTTTCTGGCTTTTAATACATTAAACTACAAAGCGTTCATGTTAGTCTATACATTAACTTAAAAGGTAAGTACCCTTTCATCCCGCATGATGATAAACTGCACGACATGTTTATAAAACCCCATTTTTCTAGCCCCTTGGATCAAGTCTCTTATTGGGAGTGTGTGGTATGGTATAGGGACTCTTTCTCCTTATTCACATCAAACTATTATTTTCATGCCATACTCATTCCCCTTTTGAGACATTCCGTTCATCTACATTCTTACCGCATGACGTTAAACTACATTGAATTCCAGAACTACATAATTCTTGATTCCCGTCTTTGTTGGATTCATAGCAATGCATAGGAATTTCACCTTGGGTCTAGCCTAGGGTTCACCAAACCACATTACCCCTTTCCCCTGCTTGTCTCCCTGAGTTTTTGGCCCCTATTTAAGCCATGAGACCTCTTCCCCACCACATCAACATTCATAGATTCATAGTGGATTAGGACCTTGAGTCTTGATTTCTGTATGGACATGATCTCATTCCATTTCCATGATTCACGCATCCCTTTACTTGGGTATCCATCATCTCTCACGTCTGAAAGGACCCTCGAGTGGTATGGATTCTCATCTATATGGATCACCAACAATTTTGGGTCAACATCCTGAAAGATCTTGAACGACATTTGAAATATGTCCTGCATCATGAATATGTCCAAAGGTCGACCATCACATGTTTGTTCCCATCCCTAGGCACATGATGTGGATACATTACTTCAAATAGGATCAAAAGTTATCCTCCATCGTTATACCAACTCCACGATTCACTAAATATTGGTTTAATGATTCTAATCCCTTTATGTTTCATCATTTTCACATTGTGATTTGATGCCCTTGATGTTATCCCTCAGTGCACATTTTCAAATTGAGAGGATGAACCAACATCGGGGGGGGGGGTCATCCTTGACTTTTCACCTCTGTTTCCCTACCATGTATTTTCATCTGATATTTTTTCCCTTGTTTCCCACACCAATCATTTCCCACATGGTCTTAGGAATATGAGTAAGGTTTGTTCCTGTATGGAAGAATAACACTTGAGTCCAGTCATTTTGACTTTAAATTGTCTTTATGTTTCCTCTTGGGAATTTGCAATGTGGTGTGGATATCCTTGGTACTCATTCACGTCGGATTGATTTATGATAGAAAATTTTATATTTAGTCTTTGGATGTCACAACATTATGGTCTCAGCTATATGACCATAAACTTAGATCACTTATGTCCTTATCGTATGATGTTAAACTATGCCTTTTATATCCTGTATGTGTGATGATATACTACCTAGCCATATAATGTCTTCAACCGAGAATAGGTTTCCCCTTTGGAATTTTCCCACATCCATGCCATGTTCCTGAACTATGTGTGTCTTGATTCTCACCCTCGTGGGACACGTAGCAATGCCCAGGCACATTACCTCAAGGTTCAGCCATAACATCATGAACCTTTCTCACCATCTTCTCTAGGCCAGGGATCTTCACCTTAGAAAGGTGAGATTCTTATGGGATTCTTCTATACTGATTCACATTGGGCTACACTAGGGTGACACACCGCACCTCTCTACCCCTTATGATACTAACTCTATGACCATAAACTAAGACTTTTTATTTCATAGTTTAAAAGATATTAAACTACATAACAACTTCAATTTTACTCACCTATTAATATATCCCATTTTGGTATTGGCCATCTTCCATGCCATCTACAAGAAGTACATATGGCTTGATTCACATTATTATGGGCTACATAGCATTGAATATAATTTTTGTCTATGGTCTGGCCGCAATCCCTTTCATCTTTCTAGCCTCTTATCACCAATCCTATTTTCAAGACGGTTCGATGTGGCATGTGGACTTATTTTTTCCGCATTCACATTGAGATATGTACCACACCCCATGTTCCTCATTGAGGGTTCCTACCATCTTCACTGTATGATGCAAAAATTGAATGTATATCTTCATCATTTTCATAACGTAAAACAACAAGGTATTATAGGTCCTCACTAGAGTGTTCCCGTCTGGAAATAGGGTTGATATCGATTCAGGCAGACATAACCACACTAACTAAATTCATCATGATGGTGCAGTTTAAAGAGTTTTGGACTCCATTCGAACACCCCATAACTCGATCTTCAGGATTTTCATGCCCTTTATTTGGATTCTCATCCTTTCTCACGTCTGACGGAACCCCCCCAGTGGTCTGGCCCCAAGTCACATTGGATCATCTACTATCTTCGGAAAGCATTTTGTAAGGAATCAGATGAAATTTTGAGTAAGGCCCCATGTTTTTAAATATGGTCAGTCGCTAACCCTCGTTTATTTGTTCCCATTACTTGATACTGTTATAGGTGCTGTGTTTTGAATAGGGTCACCAGTTATCTTATATTAGCTCCCCATCATTATTTTGTTCCAAATTTTGTGTATCATGACTCACACCACCAACTCCCATTAGTTCAAAAGGATTTTATTATATATGGGAATAACCCACTCATACATTAGATCATGTTGAGAAGAAAAGATGGCTATTCTGGGATCCCCAACTTCAGTCACGCCCTCTCTCCACCCAAATACTTCGAGCGGTCATTTAACAAAAATAGACTCAAAGTATTTGATGTTTTTTGCACTCTCAATCAAAAAAATGAATGACTATGTGGTTTCCCCTTGTTTCTACAACTAGTTATGACCCACATGAGCTGAGGGATTAATCTACAGTAACTCCATTGTTATGATTAAGATGCACTAATTAAAATAAGAAAGTAAATAGTATAGTCATGCACACAGTATGTGATAAGTAAAAAATAGGGAGGTACATTTAATATGTTCATCCAAAACATGGCCCCTATGGATCATGCTTTTCAATGGAATTCTTCAGTACTCACACTTTATGACATGTGGCCTCCAAGATTGTATCCTTCTCCCTGATCTCCCTTTCTTCATCATCATCGATGGAGTGGAGGTCATTTGATCTAACATGAAATATATATCACTCGGTTTGGAATTCTATCATTTCATTGCTTTCCTACACTACTCGATTCTAGGAATCCACCAAATAAGCATTCAAATATTTAATGAGCTCATAATGGAATGTTATAAATGTCTACCATTCATTTTCCTACTCTTCAAGGAGACATAATTCTGGATAAGTATCAAGAAAAATTTGGATATTCTCTCATTTTTTCCAAAATCTTGTAGTATTGGAGCACTAGATACTCTCCTGCATCTTCTCAGCTAGATAATAGCATATTTTTATGTTGAGATGAATGTAATCCACCCCTCTTGTGCAGAGAATTCA
This sequence comes from Viscum album, assembly GCA_963277665.1. Classification (NCBI taxonomy): domain Eukaryota; kingdom Viridiplantae; phylum Streptophyta; class Magnoliopsida; order Santalales; family Viscaceae; genus Viscum; species Viscum album. The sequence goes on from OY728126.1 coordinate 195,924,294, forward strand.
TAGCCATGTGCGAAGTGACCCCATTCGATTCAGTAATTCTTCCAATGATTGACTCAAAAAGTGTTTGATTCACTTCGATGCCTTATGTCATGTCATATGAATATCTTAGGTTGTGATAGAGTCAGAGTTGTCCATTTCCTCAGGATATTAATGCATATACTCAGGAAAAATATCCTTGAGTTTACAGAAATTGTTTTCTTCTAGAATCATTTCTTCTTTATTAACCAAAACCTTGATCGCCAGGAGCTCAAACCTAGCAGTAGCATCTCCTGTAAATGCAGCTTCTTGCTCTAAAGGTGGTTGGGATAGACCTGTTTGAATTGTTGGTTCTTTGTAGATGGGTTCATTCACTGGTAGAGATCTTGCAGATGATCTTGACTCAACAGTTTGTCAAGTCACCAATATTGTGATCATTGAATTGGTAATTGGCACATTAGTCATCTGAGTTCCCCAATAATGATGTGATCTTAAAAAGGAAGAAACATACAAGATCCAAGAATAGAGGTATATAGTTCTTGATTCATGGAAGGATCTACCACCATAGGAGATCCCTTATCGCTTGTTAATTAAATCATGTAAAATGTTAGTTATTGGGTAGCGGGAAAATACTATGACTATGAGGTTTCCATTTTATACTCTCTTGGTAGCTCTCCACTGACCACTTCAACCGTGGCTGGCCCTTTTCCCATTGTAGCTATGAATAATCCTTTCCTTTTATTGGTACCAGATTCAGATTCATGAGGATGTCCTTCCAAATCCATGGGTATATTCTCATCACCTGCAGATGGAACTACTCGACTACCATCACCAATGTTTTTGTAAACATGGTAGAGTTTGGTCGGTAGATTCTAATTATGAAAAGAAAAGACTAGAACAGATAAGAGTTGACATTCACCTCAAGTTGTTCAAACAATTCTGTGTCAGATCCTATGATTTTTCCACTCTCACGTCGGCCTCCCTGGAAGGATTCTATTCACCGAGGTCTCCAACCTCCAGGTCTCCCACCTCCAAACTCATATTCTTGCTCTTGAGATCCCTCTCCTTCTTCTTCCTCTTCCTCTTAATCCCATTTTTCTTCTTCATCATCATCTTCGTCCCTGGATGTCAGTTTATTCTAGGGCATGCTCCTATCCAAGCATCACTTTCACAAGAATATTTGGTTCTCCATACCACCCCCTTTTCATGAATAAATATTTATGGCTATCAGGTACACATTTAGGTAATGAAATTCCCTCATTTTTTCCACCTGAATATTCCCTACATCTAGTATATCAATCCCAGTGCACACCATTCTCCACAATAGCTCTTCCGTGGACATAAATTATTATAGAGATTTCTAGGAAGACTATAGAGATGGGAAAATGGAGTTCGTGGTTAGACAGAGAATATGTATTATTTTATTCCTGGGGAGTTCTTTAGTTGGCTCATGAGGCCACCCAATAGACCACCTATCTTCATATGACAGAGATGCATTTTCACATTATGATACTTATACCGCTGAACTTCCAGCCTACATTGTTCCAGCTACTAATTTTATTACTGTTCCCACTTCCCAAGTTGTACCTCATCTTCTTCCTCTTTTTTCTAACTCCACATTGTCAACTTTGTTTTCCTAATGTGTTTCCACCAAATCACTTCTAGAAATGTCGTTGCACAATGACAAAAATACAGTTTTGATAGGATGGAATTGATATTAATGGGGTAAAATTAAATGAATTCACTAAATCCAGTAGTCATGAACATGATCCACATTTGGAAAATGATGTAGGGATCCCAATCCTTCCAAAACCCTATATATACTCTCATTGTAATCTGTTTTATGCACCCAAACTACCTGGAAAACCTCAATAGAACATAAGGTTCAAAAAAATATTTTTCCTTCAATATGGGCCTCCAACACACCGCCCTGATACTTTGAATGTATTCCTTCTTCTCTAGTGTGCCTCTCCCATCATCTACCATCTGGACAGATAGGGTTAGAAATGGGTTAATGAAAAAAAAATCACGGTTTTTGATCATGATATTTATCCATTCCTCATTGAGTTTTAGTGGCCTAACCCCATTGATGTTCAATAGATATGTTCAAAGACCATTTCTTGGAGGGTGGATCGAGTTCGGGAAGTCATATCCACTATAGTGAATTGTAACTCATACATGAAGATTCTCGAATGTTCTAAAAATCCTCCTTTCATAATTCTTCTTCCTATGTTCCCCGGAATTTCATACATCTTTTCTAACACATTCTCCCCCAGGTTGAGTCCATGATTGGATTCCATGATTCCATCCATCACTAGTATACCCAGATGGACTCCCATCCTTGTTTCCAATACTAGAAGAAGCCACCCACTTAGGAACCCAGCAAGGAATCCAACATACCAAACATATTGGTATCATCTATCATTCCCATTGAATCACCATGATTGGTAAAATATTTCTTCAAGGGCCATTAAATATGATTCTCTTTTACACATCTATGATGCATTTGGTTATTGATTCCCTTAGCTTGGAATCTTCACTACCTTGTCTTGTGTTAGAAATAGGTTGAAACACTTGGAAAAGAATATTTACTTCAGAAAGTATTTGATCCCCATTCTATTCTTTGACTGGTCCAATATGTGATATGTTAGAATTGGGGTCCTTACCCTATCTCCCCAAAAATTCTCTATGGGAAGAAACTCATCATACTGATACCATTACAGGGGAATTACATTGATATTGTGGATATCGCAAAGGCTGATACCAACCTCGCCATGGTGAAGATTGAAAGAATTGGTGTTAGTGGACAATCAGCTGAATAAATCTGACACCAGGTCCTATTGATGGTAGAAATGGAATTGTGTTTTCCAAAAATTCGTATACAATGTGATGTCTCACATATCCATTCTAAACTCCTCTGATGTTTGGACTACCAAAAACACCCATTCACATTCACTTATAATGTTTCCCCCATACATAAAGTTATGTTCTTTCCATCCATTAGTCTCATTAGTGATACTCATCCTAAAAATTATCTCATAGTGTGCCATAAATTCTTAAAGGACTGGATCGCTCCCCACAATAGTCCCAATACTCATGTTCATGACATAAAATACCATGTCCTGAGTCTCCCTGGTAGAGTTACCATTATTTGTGATATTATATCGTGAATGTTCATCCTCATGCATTACCCATGGTCATGGAATATTAGTCACAAAACCCGACATATGTACTTATTCCAGAAAACAGAAGTTCCATATCGATAGACTCTTAGTAAGAATTTCATCCTTTTCATCTTGTGTCATTAAAATACAGAAGATTTGGTAATTAGATACTACTATTAATACATGAAGAATTACGGGGTTTGCAATCATCTCAGCCCTCTGTGCAGTGTAGGTAAATTCTATCTCAGTAATAGTCTGTTCACCATCGATCTCAGGCAGGTCTCAAGAATTCAAAAAGGGACTTGGTAATAATAGTGGAGGTTAAATACGATAGGCAGGATGTTGCACGCTAGGTGGTAGATAGATTTTCAAGAATTCATTCTAATCCAGCAGCATGCAATAACTTCCTATGTAATGAAATAACTAGCAGTTGCGTGCAAGGCACCAACTAAAATCAGGATCTTTAGTGTAGAATGGAGATTCTTTCACGAACAAGATCAAAATGCTTATCACATGGGAAAGTCAAGGGAGAAATCCATTCCAACCCCTTATGTATTTATAGGTGAGGACCAGCTATTCCGTGTGTGAAAAAGGGTTTGGCGCATGCATTAGATTTCATATGCCCACCACTAGAAATTTGATGTTCTATTTACCATCACCTTTAGAGCTTGACTTTCTGGTTACGTTTCAGCTCAAATTTCTAGATGGGGAATTTTTTGGTTTTGAATTTCATTTGAGGCCATGGATAGACATATTTGACCAAACTAAAGATATATTTAGAATCAACAGATGACCTCGAGACTCCCTAGGGATTTGAACGCAAGATTTTAGGTTCTCGTGAAATATTGAAATCTACGTGCCAGACCTTCAAAACCTAATGCAAAGTCAAATGGATTCTTCCGCGATGTCCCGAAAAAAAATATCTAAGTCTGAGGTGATAAAAAATCAAGCTGGATCATAGGAAAAAGGGCCATACAAAAACATATTTCACTCAAAATGCGACATCAAACACCACTTACATGCATGACTCCTTGCGATCCACCACTAAAGTTTTAATCTAAAAATAAGTGCATACCCCCTCACCCAAAGGTACCATTATGAAAGATGGAAGGCCAGTCTAGTATGATTAAGAAAAACCTTCCACGAATGCATGAAGGAAATGGAATTATGGTAATGGATCTTGTGCGATAGGTCTCCCAAGGGTCCTCCTTCGGGTGGCACCACTAGGGCTTCATCCTCATTCTTTTCCTTTTACTCGAAGGCGATTGCACACAAAATATCCTTCTTGCATGCATGATTTTCCATTGTCAAGTGAAATTTTTCCCCTAACCCCTAATTATGCATACATGCTTCCATCTTGCACGCATGCCCCAATCTTATGTGAAATGGTTCCATCTTGTGTGTTCTCAGCACATCTTTTGTGCAATCCTTAAATATTATATGCACCAGTTCTTATATTCTCTATGCATTTTCCTTACCCCAATGCACCATGTTTGAGCCACTCTTGCATGAACCAACCCTATCCTGCACCTACTTCATCTGTGAGACCCTCCAGAATTGTGCATAGTGATTCCCTACTTCCTTGAGTGGTGTTTCATGTTGTGTTGTCCAATATAATTATTATTCTTATAGGTACTCTAATAGCTATGGCTTCTTCTCCTTGATACACTAACATGGAACCCTAAATAGATCGCTCCACAACCCTGTTAATCCACAACATTGCTGGTGACTTCTCTTCACCAAGTGTTAAAGTGTTCTAGTTATCTACATCCTTGGGGTGAGGAGTGAATCCATATCATCTGAGATATATGATGTTAAACTTCCAAGCCACTTATTCTTCAACACAAGACATTAAACTATGATCATTGCGTGTGTGGCTACCCTGGGATGAGTTGATGAAGGAAGACCATCAACAACCTTTCACTCCATCTCTCCCATTGTGATTTGTTACCATGTGCACTTCGAGCAGCCCCTACATAAGACCGGGATCACATTGAGAGAGTGATCCGTGTATGATGGCTATATCCTCCTCATACATCTGGAAACCCTCCTCTCTCATTGATTTTCTCTCTTGGGGTAATCCCCAATATTCTGCTTCCCATGTCACTAACCATGAGTAAGACTCTATTTACCCTTAAAAGTTATAGCCATGTGCAATCCCCTCTCTTTTCTCACTGATGCACCTTCTGTGAAGCGATATTTAGGTCCATTTCGTTCTCTTGTTTCTCACACTGACCATGGCTCACATGGGATTAGAGTAAGCATCGACCATGACATCATCTTTGGATCACTAGCCATGCATAATCCTCATACCCTGCACCACCAAACTACTTGAAATTTGATCTCTTCCTTGTAATAAGGGTTCTGTTAAGACTCTATGAGGATAAATCCCCTCATTCCCAAAAATACTTCTGTCCTGACCATTTAACATCAGTTCACCAAAGTCTTAAATGACATTAAACTATATACTCCTGAACTGTGCTGGTTTTGATCCCATTAGAGTACATAGGAAGCCTCTTCGACGTTGAACCCCGAAAAATGGTAAACCCTTGTTCTACCTATAAATTATATACCCATATGATGTGACATATTCCCTTTTGAGACACATCACTCATATCCGCCTCCCTGAGGAGATTCGATCCACTACCTTGGTTCATTGTCATTTGTGTACACCCTGACTACATGTCTGATTTCCCCGAGTAGCTAACTATGCATAACCCCCTACTCAATCCATACTCCTACAACCAATAGTGTCCCTCTTGTGATGAGATATTAACCATATTTAAGCCCGATCATGTCTCTGAGTTTTTGTCATTTCCATAAAAACGGATTCTATGTCCCACATCTAAACTACAGGGAATTTGATCTTTTCTCTTTTTGAGAGGGGTATGTTGGAAGCCTCCCGAAGGTTAAATCCAATTTCCCACATCCCATCTTGGTCTCTTCCTCAAGACATTGTGTCTCATGAAGATAATACCTTAACCCGTCGGTTCTGTTTCCTTTGGGGACCCATCCGTTTGTCCATTCTCATGAGACACCTCCTCAGGTGACTCAACTCCACAATTATAAAACTATGTGTACTTTGATTCCTTGTCATGTGGATACATAAGAAAAATTATTGAGGTTATAGACTATAATCATCACCTTCAAACCTATTTTCAGTTCCATACCCATTCATTAAATTTATCAACACTTAATCCATATCCATATTTATTTTTCTAAGGCCACCACATGCCAGTAAAATCATGTTATTATTATGGGCAGCTAATAATTCATATCCCAACAATATATTTGAGTCATTTTCCTTTATTTACACCCGGATTTCATGCCTCACCCATTTGAACTATGTGGATTTTGATCTCTTCCTTCTAAACAAGGTACATTAGAAGCCTTCTCGAGATTCATTCCCTGCCAATGGAAAACCATGGTGTCCCATTTTCATGGACCAATCCTCCTCTCTGATATTACCTTTGTTGTGTCCAAATCAGTCTTCAGGGTGTGAAACCTTCCCCTTAGTGGGACACAACATCTCAGGTCCATCCTTATTGGGCATTCTGATCGGTCCATCCAGTAAAAACTCTATGTGCTCCCTCCTTGGGACTTATCTATCAGGTCCACTCCCATTACTGTTATGATAATTTTGATCAGTCTATGCTAAACATAGAACTCACAGAATACCATGTGTTATGAATGGGAAGCCGAAGAAACCCTCATACATATGAATCTGGAATATAATAACCCGTATTTGACATGAGATTCATCGAGATTATGCACCCTCGTGAAGCCCTATCATAAGAAAAAATATCATTGTACTAGTGTTTCGGCATCAAGACATACCAGTAATTACCAACGTAACTACTCCCCTGACCGACGATTTCTATGCTAACATGACCCATAGAAATATCCTAACAGAACAATGTAATTAACCCATGTCCACAAAGATATGGAACTGGTAATAGTTTTGCGAACAATATCTTAATCTTGAGGGAGACCCAGAATAGGCGACAAATTCTAAGGAGGAATCCATAGAAGGAGAAACTAACATCCCATCCTCCCATTTCAATCAAGGAGTGATCATCCCTCAAGATGGTGACAGATGTTTCCTGCCTTTAGAAAGTGGGAATATGAAAAAAAAAAAGAAAATATCAGCAAGAATATCAAAACATGGCATGATGAGGCACACCCCAATAGAAATGCATCTGAAATTGTAATATCTCGTGTTTTTAAAAAATAAATTCTATTCTTACAACTGTAAATGATACCCCACATCAAGCTTAAATGAACTATTAAATATTACTATCAAAATGTAACCATTATAACATATTCATTAGAATAAAGAGTATGAATATTATTAAATGAATAATTAAAATATATTTTACTTGTGTATATAAAATTTATTTACCAATTAGTTTTAAATAAATTTAAAACCCTTTTAAAAATTAAGGGAAATGTTTTTCTGAAAATCTATTTAAATGTGAACAAGTTTATTTTATACAAGAAAATTAAAAAAAAATTAGATTATATTAATGGTATATATATATATATAATATTAAATATAATGTTTAATATAAATCTAATTTTTTGTAAAGACATGATATAACAACCAATCCAATTTTCACTTAAAAGATGTATTTTTCGAAAAGGTTGTTTTGATGCCTTTAAATAGAAATTTTGTTTAATTATATATTTTAACACCTTTATAAATTATATTTTATAAAATAAATCTTTTCTTTGATATTTCAAAAAAAATTCTTTTTTGTACATTTTTTTCTTTTTGTTTTTAAAAGTTTCATGTTTCTATAAATAGTGAACAATTATAAATTCTAATTAAAATTGGCTTTTTATATGAATAATTTATAATGTTAAATTATATTTATGATTGGTTTTAAAGTATAATTATGTCAATTTTATATAATTTAATCTAATTTAGGTCATTAGAATAAATGTAACACTGAATATGTATATAAAAACATTTCAAACATTTGAATTTTTTTACATTAAGAACATGTTTTCTAGTTCTGTCAATGAGATTAATTTTAAATTAATTTTCTCTAATTACAAGTTTCTAAATTTGAAAAAGTGATCCCATATTTAGAATTATAAGTTAAAAATTTAAAATATATTCCCATTTTATTATTGGAAAATATGTATTTTAACTTTGGTAGTTTTTATTACTATGTTTAAGTGTAAATCAGGTAACAAGGTTTAAACAAAATGTTATGAATATTATAAAATAATCATAAAACATGTACCATTTTAATGGTATGAGTTGTTATAGTCCAAATTAATCCATGGTCCTTTTCTATGAGTCATTGTGCTACTTTTAAAACATTAATACATTTATAGTATTTTATTTAATGAAAATTTAATTTTGGCATACATTTGTTTTTATCAATTGATATGTTTTGGATAGGGGGTTATATAAGGTATATGATTGGATATAAATATTATTTTAAAATATGAAATATTTATCATCATTATGGTCATATATTTTTAATTCTTAGGGAATAAATAATTAAATTAAAGGCTTTCACAATGATGATGATGTAATTGATTAATTAATTGATATATATAGAAAAGTAATTAAAAATATATAAATAATTTGGTAAAATTAATTTCATAAAAAAAAATTAGATTAATTATACATTATACTAATGAATTAAAATATTTTTTAAAAAGATACCATGTTTTCCTAACACTCTTAAAAATTCAAGTAATTCATATTTTCAATATTGACATAAATTATACTTTAAAATAAATTATTTTTTATTGAAAGATATGAAATCAATAAAGAAATAATTTTTTTCCAAAATATTTGGATAAGATTAAAAATGTCACAAATTATCCATTGTTTTTTATTTTTTAATTCTATATTAAAAAAGTTAACCCTTAAGATGTAAAAACACATGTTTTCAATATAAGAATTAAAAAGAATAAATAAGGATTCAGTCCAAAAGATAAGGATTAAAAAACAGTAAAAACTCTTATAATTTTCATTATATGAATTTATTAACACCATATATAATATTATATTATAAATAAATCAGTTTTTATTTATTTGGAATGGAAAATTAATTTATATTAATTTAATATTTTGAGATATTTCTAGAGTTCCCTCCCCTATTTTATAAAAGGGAACCTTCACTTCTCTTTTATTTACACATAAAAACCTATTCGGTTCATAAAATATCTACCTAAATAAATTATTATGATTACACCAAAAATTATAGAGCTCTTCATTTTTGTTTAATACCCCCTTAGTTTTTTAAGATGTTAAGTAAAGGAGATCGTTCGAAGAAGAGGTGTTGTTTTAACCAAGTATTTCTATTTTATTTATTCTTCCACATCCATCAAATATTATACAACCATTATGAAATTGTAAATATAGTATCATAAATATATGGAGATGTTATTATGTTAATATAATCACCCAATTACATATCCATTTTTAACAAATGGGAAAGTAATTTATCATTGATGTGTTCTGTGGAATACCACCTCACAAACTGGTAAAATTTATTTTTCCATCCCCATATATCAAGGATGGTGATAATAGCCAAATTAATGTTTATATATGATATTAATTAATTTTTTAATTATATAACAATAATATATCATTTATATTCTTACCTTTCGATTCACCTAAAAATTATAATGTCATTCGTCGGTACATGTGAACTCTCACTTACACAATGCGATGTGATTCATTTTTATCATCAAAACATCACATGGCTGATATTTATTAATATATTATAATTATAAATATCATATTAATGATATTATGATCATTATTTGAGGATAAAATGATACTTTACTTCTTTTCATAATGTACATTCAAAAATTAAAATGGCACACATGCATACGTACGACCTACCATCTCAATTATAGCAACATAATTCATTTTTCATAGACACTGTTATTATTTATATTTAAAATTATAATTTATGTTGAAAAAATATAATAATTTTATTAATATTATTATGGATATGATATAATTACGATCACATTGATTTTTTACATCATACCAAACTATTTTGTACTCAAGTACCGAATATCATCAAAACATCCCAGATGAAATTGAATAAATAAGTAATTGTTTTAACATGATAATACGTTATTTAAGAGGAATAAAAAAATTAATAAGTTTCTAAAGAAATTAAAAAATCTCCCTATTTTTATTATTTGGTAATATAAAGATTGTATGTGTCGAGTTAGACTCAAGGTAAGTGACATTTTATATAAAACATATTCTAGATTATTGAAAGATTTATTTTATAAATCATCCTATTTAATGTACATGTTTTTAATATGATACTTATGAATGTATTTATTTTAAGTAAACTTTTAAATATGTTAATTTTCTAATTTACCTCAAAATACTTTAAAAGGGAATATTTTCAATATTTTATGTAATGGTCTTTCTTTTAAACCACCTCTTTAAAAGACATTTTTCGACTTTTTTTACAAATGTAAAAAAATGAAGGTATTGTCAAATTATAATACATGGGAAGTTTCTCCCTCTTTAATGAAAAATTATTTCATTAATGTTTTCATTATAGTTTTTCATAGTTTTTTTTGAAGAAAATATTTTCATTATTATGTGTGCAGTTTTTATTTTTTAAATGTGACTTTTAAAAAAAATGTATTTTGATATTAGAATGTGGATTAAACATGTGTTTAGAAGATTCTTCAAGGGTTTTATTTATTATTTGGCCTTGGAAATTAAATAATGTGGGTTGATCCCCATTATATCTCACATTTTTTCTCGATATAGCTTATATGAAGGGTTATGCCCCATTATAACTCATGAGAAATAGGTGAACCTGATATAACATATACAAAGGGTTAGCCCCAATATAGATCTCCAATGCATTGGGTAATCTATAGATGGATTTCGACCACATGTTTATCCCATTTATAATCGTGAAGGTAAGAGTGATATGTTATTGATTTCCCAGGGCTCCTACATGATTTTTTTATGCATGTAAATGACTTTCATTGAATGCTATTCAGTTTTTTAAAGAAAGTGTTTTTAAGTGGTCTTAAAATTTTAACTACGATAACATTTTACATTATTTAGGTCCCCTATGATCCTTTTTATTCTCATCCAAAGATCTAAAATTCATTTCATAGGACATAATACATTTATGTAAAAAGAATATTTCATATAAAATGTATTGAAAATGTGTCCTTAAATGAAAAAATGTTTTGTTTTTTAAAAGGGTTTGTTTTTGTGAAAAAAAAATTATATTGAGTAAAAGTTTAAAATTTTAATATATGAGTTTAATTTATAAGATTGTTTTCCTAATTACATGAAACTATAAACTGAAATGATTCCCTAATGTGAATTCTTGTTAAATAATATAATTTATAATGTTTAAGGTCAGGTCATTTCATTTTCAATTTTTTAAAATATGATTAATGAATTTTCTTTCCCTATAAATACATTACATTGAATTATGTTCCTATACCACATTTTTAAATGATTTCCATAGTGTTTAAGGATGTATAGAAACAATAAAAAGGTTATTGGGTACATGTCTTGAATGAATAAAAATTTTCATGAATGAAACACTAGTCTAAACACAAGAACCTATTGTTGTGTAAATAATGTACTCTATGTGAAGATGTAAACTTTAGTATGTAACAGTTTTCATAATTATGTGAAAATATAAACTAAATAGATCCTAAATATATATGATTTTAATGCTGAAACTTCTTAAAATCTTAAAAAATATTTATCTTTAATAAAAAAATTATTGATAACTTGTGGATAATGATACCATTAACTTATGTGAAAAATTATTATACATGATAAAAATAACTACATTAAATGGTATATAATTTTTTCAAATAAATTAGAATTCATTTAAGAAATATTATAGAACCTAAGGAGATGTCCTAATGAATTTTTTTTATAAGAATTATTTTTTACAAATATGTTTCATTTAAAAATTAATCAAGTGTATTATAAGTATTAAATATTTTTTTTACATGTTGATAAAATTAATTCATCAATTATTAATCTTTTATAAATTAAAATAATACCATTTGAGGGTATAAAGATATGTATTTATAAAGAACCTATTTTAAGAACCTAATTTATTTTTATCTTAATAAATAAAATTAATAACTATTGATGAATGATTTTTATTAATTTTGATGATTACATATTCCATAATTTTTTTTAGTATTAAATTTTTGGTTTTTACTTTGAAATTAATAATAATAATTTTAGTTTTATGCTTAAAATTAATTTTTCTAAAAGCATTATACATTGTGATTTCATGCTTATTTTAAAATTAATTTTTATGACGTCTAAAAATATTATTTTATAAAATTATTTCCATATTGGGAATAATAATTTAAATTTTTTTTAATTATTCCACTTACATTTTTGGTCACATTGAATGTATACTATTGAAAAAATTTATTATCTCAATTATGGTTAAAAAATGTAAAAATGTGGTTAAAATAAATGATTAGTTTTAAAATATCACATAAAAATTGATAAATTATATTGGTTGAATGTATTTCAACATTAAATTATATTATCTTCAAAAAAAATTCTACATGGTTACAATATCTCTTTAATATTAATATATCATATTTTAATGGTTTATATATTTACAGGAGTGGCACCCACCACAATTATAAATAAGAACCTCCTATATTAAGGAATTCATAGAATTTGGGCCTTGTAGTTTAGAAAAATCCTTCCCACATACCTTAATAACTCCCTTTAACATGATATAGAGATTTTGTTATTCCCAAATACCATCCTTTATAGAATTATGTTGTAATACAATGTAGTTTTTCCAAATAATAGGTACTTCTAGTTATCATTGTATTTAAATTTTATTTCTTCCTCATACTATATTAACTTTATATGAAGATATTAACATGATTAAATTAGTATAATTAATATAATTAAATGATATTATGTTAAAGGTGAATTTATTTTTAACCTCCTTTTTATCCTATGAACAAAGATATCATTTTTATGTGTACATGTGGACTACTACTTAAACAAAATGATTTTATTCATTTTCAATGACCACCATAAATAGACAATAATGTGGATAGTGTGACATCCCACAAATTATAATTGGCTTGAGATGGTATGAATAATGCTTCTTGGCATTAAGAGACATCCCCAAGATGCTAAATTCTAGGAATAAATGTCAAGGGATTTATTTAAAATTTGGGGGATGATTTCACCATTAAAGGTAAAAAACCAACCATAAAACCATAAAAAGATAAAACACTACATTATTATTGATATAAATAAAATAAAACACAAAAATTTCATTAATATTAAAACTAACCAATGTGTACCACATCAGAAGAAAAACTCGCATCAAGGTAAACATTGTAAGAAAAAACTATCAAAACTCAAAGAAATCCAGATGAATCTAAAGATGCACATACTCCTAGATCTAACTCCACCAAAAACCCAATTCATCATGAATTAGTAGTAATTATTTATGATACTTTACCATTTCTTGTATCTCGAAATAGAATATCTATAAAATCATCAAAGTTCCCAAGTATGGGTGAGTACTAAAACATAGTAGATATCTATCTGACTACTTCCAAACTCAGGACACTAGGATATAACAAGTTACCAACATTTAAATAAAAATATTTATTAAATGGTTTAAATAAAAACATAAATAAAATACATAGTAAAATGTTTTCCATGGAAATGACATAAACAATTCTATAAATTGTTTAACATTCTATTTTGGCATACCCATTCTATGATTCACAACACACCCACACATGAACTCATAAAAAAACCATGTATGCCAAAACTATTTCAACAAAACAAATAAAACCCATCTCAATATATATTCATTTTAATTTCAAACATTTCCAAAAAAATTTAAAAATCATGTGAAGCCATATTTTAAAATATACATTTTAAAATCATGAATCCAAAATAATTTTCGCAACCAAATTCCAAAATTCTACAATTTCAAAAAAACATAAATCATTAATAAAAAGGATTTATAAGATGAATTTCATAAAACAAATCACAATAAAAATCAAGAAAATAAACTAATCATAAATTATTCCTTCATGTTATAAAATATGGGAGTCGATATTGAATCCACCTATATCGGGTTTTAAGATGAAGAAAAAAAGAATGGCAGGAAGAACATCCACGAAATCATGTTATATACCCATGAATCTGCATTAGATCACTTCCACTATCATAAAAATGAAAAAATATAAAAAAATATGTTATTTAAAACATTAGATCTACCCACAGAGGGCATATATGTATGAAAATCAGATAAATAGTGAATCAGATCTAAGAAAACTAAAAAAACAACCTAAAACGATCACATACCATGAGAATAAAGATTCAATATACCATGGAATGGCTCTGGATTACTTCCAATTATATGGGGAGAGGATCGCCAACCCTTGAGAGGGAAAAATCCTAAGTTTGGGCCTTTTTTGTCAAAAAAGAATCATTTATAGGTAAAAAACATGTTAGATTCACAATTTAAGGATCTATATTTTGACCCGCGTATGATTTAGTCATATAGTTAGATAAACTATATGATAATTGTGCTCATTATTTTTTTAATGGATATCTCACACTCTAAGATCACCCAGTTACAAAAACAATGAACCAAACATGCCGAATCTCGCTACCCAACATATGCACAATGCATCATGGTTGCTCTAAGGATTTTGTACAGTTTGAAAAAATAGTGTGAATCATGTTTTTATTCCATCTAGACATTAATTCGCAATACACTATTTCCTATAAGTGTTGCATGGTTTTACCAAACCACGCACCAACCTTTCAGGCATATAAAATCTCCAAAACTCTCCAAATTTTCTCAAAACTCTCAAAAAATAACACATATAGTTTATATACATAAAAATAATAATTAAAGGGTCACTTAGTAGAAACCAGGGGTGCTATATTATCTACCTCCATTTTTCGTTCCTGCCTCAAAAATTAGAAAATACACATCTGGTTGAAGGAGTTTTGGTCATTTCTCCTTAATTTCTTTCTCCCATTTCTATGAATCTCCATAATCTAACCATGTTTCCCCAAAACTTTCACATGAACGAAGCTTTTTCCATGAAAGAGTCTCTCTTTAATATCCAAAATCTGCACTAGGATATGTACCAATAAAGCATTTGAAACATGGTCAACATGATCCCTTATGATAAAATGGTCAAGATCATGTTGATACTTCTTCATCTAAGATACATTAAACACATTATGCACCACACTAACACATGGTGGTAATGAAAAAGATATTCAACATCACCAATACTTTTGAGTATCTCAAAAGGGTCTATGTATCGAAGAGATAAATTTTCATTCTTACCAAAACATCGATGTCCAAGTCATGGAGAAATCATCAAGAACACATAATCACTCATAGTGAAGGAAAGAGATCATCGATGACGATCCTTATATGATTTCTGATTACACTGAGGTGTCTCCATCCATTTCGTAATCAATGGAATATTCTCTATTGTTTCTTGGATAAGGCTCAGTCCAACTACTGAAGTCTCACCTATTTCTACCCAACAAAGTAGAGAATGAAAAAGATACCAATTTTTTTCAAAAGGAACCATATGTATTGAGGCTTCATAGATGTTTTATATGAGAAAATCACTAATGGAAAATTCACTTAACATGATCCACTAAAATCCATAACATATTCCCATAACATTTCTTCTGAAATTTTCATCATCAGTTCGGATATGTTGTCCATCTAAGGATGATACCCCATACTCATAGTCAACTATGTCCTAATGGTTTGTTGTATGTATTTCTAAAAACGAAACGTAAACATCATATATCTATTGGAAACTAAAGAATCTGGTATGCCAATGTCACTTAATATTTTCTTGGATATATATTTTGGATATATCCTCTACTGTATGAGTTTCATGAATAAGGATAAAATGAGATGACTTGGTATGATGATCCACTATCACCTATATAGAATCATGTTCCCACGCCATTATTGGGAGATCTATTAGAAAATCCATTTATATTTGCCACTATTTCCACACAGGGATAGATAATGACTACATCATGCATGCTGGACGCTGATGCTCTTCCTTGACTTGATGAAAAGTCTGTAATCTCAAAAGAAACTCAACTACATTCCTTTTCATGCTGCACCACTAGAAATTTTCTTTCAATGAATTATATATATTTTTTGTTCTAGGGTTAACAGCCTATATTGAATGGTGGTAAGCATGAAGAAGCTATTACTAACAAGCCATAGGTATGACCACACAATATATTAACCATGACATTGAACTGTCATTGTGTTTTGATCCTTCAATAGTCTCCCAACAATTAATTTTTGACCTCATCATCACACATTTTGAGTTGGACATCTGTGCCTCTTTAACTATCTTTACCAAATAAGGATGAAAAGAAACTAGAAATAAATCCAAAATATCACCTCAATACTCAAATTCCAAGTTCATGTTTCTAGGACCAACATCAACTTCCACTCCCTTAAAGACTTATTTTCCAATAAAACTTATTAATTTATACTCAATCCATCAGCCCCCAAATTTCCTTTACCAGATGTATACATTAATTAAAATTCAACCACTTGGGGATACTCCATCTATATCCTTTACCAAAGATTAAAATTAATTTTTGAGAAAATATTTTTAATGCTTTGATGTTCAGTAGACATAATAAATTTCTCACCAAAGAAGAAATGACACAACATTTTCTAGGAAATGATTACTATTGGTAACAATAAATGAGGTTTTGGGTAGTTCTTCTCACAAACCCTTAAATACATTGATCCATAAGCAATAACATAGTTCTATACATGAGAACACACACCAACCCAGATCCTAATGAATCACAATACACCACATACCGTTGTCCTAATTCTAGAAAAATAAAGATAGGTGCTGATGAAATATGAACATTCCACTCTTGATAATAATTCTAGAATTCAACATTCCATTGGAATGGAACATTATTGTTTTTAAAATATATCATTGATGATGTGATCCATGAGAACTCATGATCAATGAATTGGTATAACTAGTGATACCATGAAAACATCATAACTCAAAGACATTCTTCATTGGCTACTAAAAGATAACATCTTTTATCTTATCTGGATCTACTTAAGCCCTTCTTTGATAAATTACATGGCCAAAAAAATAATACCTATGGTATAAAAAAATAGAACATTGATAGTTTTTCCTAAAAATGATGATCTCACAAGATTACCAAGTCTATCTCAAAGTATGGCTCATGGTCATCCCTTTTCCTTGAATACACCAATATTTCATCGAAAAATACCATAACAAAAGAATGTAGATATCGCTGGAATATCTTATTCATCAATAACCTAAGGAAAACTAGTGAATTCATAAGACCTAAAATAATTACTACATATTTATAATGTATACACCTTTTTATGAAAGATTTAATTGAAATATCATCTTTCTGAACTCAGAATTGGTTATATACTGATCGCAAGTCAATTTTAAAGAACCGCTAAGATCCCCATAATTTTTTGAATAGACCATCAATGCCTGGATGTGGATACCAATTATTTATCATAACATGGTTAAACATATGATATTCCTTGCATAGATGAAGAGATCCATCTTCATTCTTCACAAACAAGACTGGGGCTAACCAAAGAGACATTCAAAGACTAATGAAACCCTTTCTATCTAACACTGTCAACTACACTTTAAACTACCCTATTTTATATGGTGTCATCTTATAAGGCATAAGTGAGATAGGAATGGTCCCTGGGAAGGGATCAGTCATAAAATCAACTTCCCATAAAGGTGGTAACCTTGGGAAGTTTAAAAAAAATCAATAAATTGATCCAATGCTAATGGAAAACTATTACCCTCGATTTATTTCATCACTATCAAAGTCAATACCTCCAACTGGTAAGAGAGAAATTACAATGAAAGTTCCAATAATCCCATTGGACATATATTTACATTCATTTCTCCTCTAAACAGACGTTGGAATCCATCCTTAGTCACAAAACTAATTTCTTCTATAATAGACCTTGTGAGCATTGAACATTATCAACCAATCCATAAAAATTATGACATCATATACATCCAATTCTAGAATTGATAAAATCCCATTTTATCTTATCACCATAATGATATATAGAACATGCTCTATAAAAATATTTAAATTTTTTATCCCAAGAGGATTTTGAAGTGTTATCACGGAGGAAATTATCTCATGTTTTAAAATCAGCAAATCAAATGTTCGAGAAGGAAAAAATGAATGTAATGCAGCGGTATCAAACAAAACTTTCATAAGGGAATAATTGAAAAGAGTCATACTTCTCACCACATATGTCCCATAATGATCATCCACTATAACATGGTCAGCTTCATAAAATATTTCTCTCTTAACACTTTTCTCTTTGTTTTCTTGTCTAGATCCCCTACCTAAGGAGCCATGGTATTCATGGAATCACCCTGGGAAACTTTGTACTTCTAATGAGATTGATTATGTTTTCCTTGTATTATCGAATCATAAAAAATATGCACACATGAAGAGTGTCTTGTACACTAGACATTGCATCAATATGACAATAGTACTGAAGATGCCCCATCTTTTTGAAAATGTGGTATGCTCACATTTGTGTTGTACATTCTCGCTTAATGTTACTCTGTGAACCACACTAAAAACATCCAATATTATTTCTGGGAGTTGGAAGAAGTTTAATTTATCATTTCATCCAATTTCATTGTGTTCCACCTCCCTGAGGATAGGTATACCTCTTCCCCTTTCTATTAAATATAGAGTTCTCACCTCCTCTCGTGAAGAGAAGAACACTTCTTGAACATGGATTTCTAGTAGTGAAAGAAATTCTAAAAAGAGTATCTATTTTCAGTTCTAGAACAATGGGTTGAAATCCATTATAAATGCATTGAACCAACTATTGGTTCACTTATGGATCAGGTACAACCACATTCTTAATGTCCTTTACTAATCTATTCCTATGACGTCAACCGGGTACCATATTCTATAAACACAACAAAAATACATACATCTCACTCTCTATTAACTGAATGATTTATAATTTCAAATTACATCACAACATACTATGACAAAAAAAATTCAAAAAATATACCTTTACCAAGTTCAACATATTTTTAAAATTTCGAATTTTCTTTTGAAAATCAGACCGCTTTTGAAATACCACAACAATTCTCTTTTCAAATCCTTTATTTGAAAAAAATAAATATATTTAAAAAATCAACACATTTCTCCAAATCGTATTTCATTACTCAAAATGAAATATGAAATCATAGTGGTATGTGATTCCTTTAATGCATATCATGCTCGTCTCATTGGCTAAACCCATGACAATGTGATTTCAAAATCCTGTAAGTCTCTCCAAAACCCTTATTCACCCAACTCCCTATTAACTTGAAGTTCATCACAAAAAGGTTATATATGTATTTTTATGCTCCATAATTCAATTCCTAACAATCCTACTCATTTCTTTAATACTTACACAGGGAATAGAACAGAATGAGTCCAACTCTAAGACCAAGAAAACTGATTACCACTTGTTCTAAAAAGGAAGGACAAAGTTTATTCCACTGGTCCGAAACAGAAATTAGATTGAAACAACTGATACCACTTGTAACATCCCACAACTTCTAATTTTTTTGAGAAGGTGAAATGAATTATTTTTTTCCTTAAGTGACATCAACAACACGCTGAAGGCTAAAATAAATTCCAAGGGATTTATTGACAATATGGGGGAGATTTTACCATTAAAGATAACCAATCAACTAAAAAACCATTACCAGTTAAAACACAATATGATGAATGATAAAAATGAAAGAAAAACATAATCATTTCATTTGTATCAAAAATATCTAATGATTACCACAACATAAGTCAAACTATATTAAAGTAAATAACAGATGACAAAACTATCAAAACTCGAAGACAACAAAATAACTCCAAATCACTACATGCTCTGAGATAGAAGTCCACCATAAATCCTAAGTATCATAAATTAGTACTAAATATGTGATACTTTAACACTTCTCATATCTCAATAGAAAATATCTATAAAATATTCAATGTTAAAAATAAAGGGTGAGTACTAAAACTTATGAATTTATCCCTGATGACTTCCCAACTCAAACCACTAGGATAGAAAAAGTTAGAAACATTTATATAAAATAAATTCTGAAATAGTTTATATCAAAATATATAAAAATCCCAAGTAAATAGTTATCCAAGTAAAGTACATACATAATTATTTAAATCAATTAACATTCTATTTTGGCATACCAATTACATGGTTTAAAACACAGCCACAAATCTATTCTATTTTGATAGTTCAATACGCATGAGAGGTATCTCATCAAATCACCTTGTGTCCCACTGAAACACACCCCAAATCTAGGTTCATGTAACTAATACCCCACTAGTAAATGTCTCTTATTTATGGGCTATGTCATACATGAACTCACACAAAAAAATTGTATGCCCAAACCATTTTAACCAAACCATTTCAATCCGTTTCAATAAAACATAATTTTTATTGAAAACCTTTAAAAAAATCAATTTCAAAAATATAGCACAACCATATTTTAAAATAAAATTATTAAAATCAAGAAACCCAAACAATTTGTAAAAACAAATACCCAAATTATACAATTTCAACGATAACCATAAATATTCACTAAAGTGGATTAATTAAATTCTTTGAATAAAACATTAACACTCAAAATAAAGTAATTAAAACAATTTTAAACAAATCCATAATGTTCTATAATATAAGAGTATATATTAAAGCCACCTTCCTTAGGTTTTAAGATGAAAACGAAGAACAAAACAAAGATTTTCCATGAAGTTGGGTTAAATATCCAGGAACCAGCCTTAGATTGATTCCTTTATCCAAAAAAATACCACATATATATATATATATATGGTATCCAAAACCATAGATCTACCCAAAACATGCATAGATATAAGAAACCAATAAAAATATTGAAGTAGATATTATAAAACATTCAAGAAAGATTAAAACCGATCACATACAAAGAGAATCAAGATTCAACGCACCAAGGAACCACTCCAGATCGCTTCCCATTCAATATAGAAATTCTCTTCAACATTTGAGGGGAAAAATCATGAGTTAGGACCGTTTTTTGTAAAAAAATCATTTACTGTCACAAACATGTTAAATCCACAATTTAATGATATAATTTTTTTTCATGTGCTCGGTTTTGTTGCACAGTTATATTAACAATTTTCTAACCATGGTACTTCTTCTTTATGGGAGACCTCACATGATTGGCTCACATGGTTACCAAACCATGAACAATACATGCCAAATATTATTGTCTAACATTTGCAAAAAAACATTTTGATTTATCCTACGGTTTCATATGATTTAGACAAATCGTTCACAGCCTGCGCGCCTTCCCATGAGCACCTATTCCACTATGCACAGTTTCATGTAGGTGTTCATGGTTTTCCCAAACCTTTCACCAATTGTTCACCAACTTAAAAGCCCCAATAACACTCCAAAATTTCTTTAAAATCTCCAAAACAAATCCCATATACATTATATACTTAAAGAAAAAAAGGTATGGTTATTTACTAGAAACCGGGGAGCTACCAATGGGCTTATTGAATATATGTTATATTTATAACATTATTATTATTCTATATATTAATATTTTAAGTTAAATTTAATTATTTCTATTAGATTTAAAAATAATACGTTACTAGTGAATATATAGGGACATTCACCTCCACGAAGTGATATAAATCATTTTTCATCACTAAATTATATGAATTCATAAAAAATTATATAATAAAAAAATATGAAATTATAACACTGTTAATAATTTTATTTTTTTAATACATGAACAAGGTGAAAGGACCGAAATGATTGAATTGAAACATACATGGGAAATGGACTAGTTTTCACATGAATGTAAATTTTAATGAAGTAGTGTTAATAAATGGTTAGTTGGGAATTGTAAGTAAATTATGTATTTTACAATAATTATCAATATGTTTCTAATATACATGTAATAAATCTAAACATATTCTATAGGAACCTATGATCATGTATATAGAATGGTAGTAATTGAGGAAAGGGTTTATGTTACCATATCATTTTTAATTAGGATTATTTATATTTCAATGTACCTTCAGGGAATTATTTATCATTTATTCACAAGAAACCACATATTCTATTATAATATGATTATTGGTGGTTTTTTTGTTTTAATTTTATTTTCATATTTTTGGTTCTTAAAACGTTAGAGGAAATTTTTTCAAGAAACGTTGACTTTATTTCTTATTTGGTAAGTGAAATTTTTATTCCAAGTCCATATTCTACAAATTATTTTTTAGAATGTTATATATAATCATCAAATGAATACTTGAAGACATTTTAAAACATATTTTTCTTCCATTTCAATGTTATAATTTTTATCATCTATGCATTTTTCAAATGTGGTAATTTTTTAATATCTCCATGTAAGTGTGAAAGATATCATGATTTTAAAATTTACCTCATTTATATATTTTTCCAAAATTATTAAAATTATTTTCATTAAATTATACATTTAAATTTTCAATGATTATTTTAATATAAAATATTTTTCACACTATTTTTCTTATTTTTATTTAAAATGTCTTCAATAGAAAATGATACTTTTCTCTTATTTTCAAATAATTTTATGCAAATCATTATAAAAGTATTTTATATTAATGTTAACATCCTTTGATTTATTATTTACTCGATATATTATTCTATGATACCATAAAAAAAATTCTGGATGGATTGTGATGGTTTTGTTAGAAATATTATTCCCAAAAACTCATTACATACCCTACAGTTATTTTTGTTATGAAAAAATATTTATGAATCCCATTTCTTTTCCGGGGGTTATGATTTGAAGAATTGATAAATGTTTTTTGATCTTGTATCACACTCAAGTATAGATTTCATTATGTGATGGGTGATTTTGATAAATTCTAATAATGAATTATATAATAATGAATATCTCATGAGACAATATAGAGTAGAATGGTTAGTGAACATAGTTCAGTACGACCGTCTCTCCGCAATGATAGTCTTGGGAGTGAACCTTGAATAATGAAATGTTATTTTTTGGTGTGAGCCAAATTCACTATGGTAGATTTTCTAATAATATTTTCTTGGAAGTTAACCTAGACTAATGAAATTATATATGATGCTTATGATTATACCATAATGTCTAAGATATGTTCTTATGCTTATGATATTCTCTCATGGTTCGTGAGTAGTTAATGATCATCCCTCCCACTTATGACATGTGTATTTTGAAATATTAAAGCATTGTTTCATGACTCCTGATTTATGATCTATAAATTATTGGGTATTAAAATTTTAGTTTAAGATCATACTCCCATACCACTATTCTTATCGTATGCATGAATATGATCCCCAATTAATGTCTTCCATGTTCAGCATTACCAAGAATCTAAGCTACCCTTTATTATTTTTACATTTTAATATGGTTACGAAGAAATTTGTTAAGTAACAAAGGTCAAATAATTGTACTATTAGAGAGAATTTTTTTATAATATATAGAATACATTTTATAAAATAAGGTGATTATGTATATATAATTCAATGAAATGAAATATTTATGATTATAGGGATTTTATTGTTGTGTAATTAATTGAATATTAATATAAATTGGTGAAATATTTATTTATTTCTCACTCGAGTTACCTTATTTGGTATCATAGTTGGTTTTAGTTACATTTCATGACTATATAATGAAAAATATATATATAACTTATGAAAAACATTGATGAAATGAATGTTATATATTTCAAATATAATTATGTAAAATGTAATAAGAATTTGTCCTAATTTAGTTCATATTAATAATTATAAACATTGTTATATGATTTCACACCCTGATTATTTTAGATTGATGCATACACTATAATTTTTGAATTTATTCGAAATATGGGAATAGGTGGAATCTTATTAATAATGAATTTGGTAGAAAATGAAAATATTGTACTCATGAGAAACATAATTACATTTAATCTATAGTTAATAATATTATAACATGATCTTGAAACTCTCTCAAGAAGTAAATCTAGTTGGGCACCTAAATTTGAAAAATATGTACTAATACACCATTGATTATTTAATGAAGCAACATCAAAATTCTTTTTGTGGGACCTCTAATTCACTATTGGTTGAGTAATAGATCAGTACCATAGAAAACATATTCACTATTCTCTAATTCTTGGATCATGAAAATGTTTTCATGTTTTTATAAAATTTCCAAGGTTAAGAAGATTAGAGATGGAATCCTATAATGAAAATAGTGAAATATGACGAAACTTACTCTATGAGATGGGATGAGATTATGAGGGTATTTTCCAATAAGTACATTTCCCAAAATCTTTACAAAAAAATATAAAGAGAACTAATTGATCTCAAGAAAGATGATGATCAATGCATTATAACCGATGAGAAAAATATTTTATGACATGTGAGGTATTATTCTTGGTTTATCATTGAAATTGAGTGAAACATAAATCGGTTCTTCAGTGTCTTAACACCATTTCTCTGAATGAAGTTGTCCACAGGGTACATTATTGGATATGATTTTTTTTGATATACTCCATAGGTAATAATAGAGAGTGGACATTTCCATTAATCCCATATTTCTAATAAGAAAATAAATATAGAGATGTGAGAAAATTATAATTATAAAACCCATGTCAGAAATAAAAAAAACTATCATGTGTGGAAGAAAAGGCCATCATTCTATTAAATATCAAAGATATGTAAAGAGGAATTCCAATCAAAAGAATATGTAAAAATATAATTTAAAATTATTACCCACACTCTTATTCAAAACAATAATTAGTATGGTAATTATGATAATGAATGCATGAATCTATGGTTAAATTAAAATAATTTGTATCCAAAACCTCTTAAGACAGGAGGTGATGAATAATTTCATTTGATTACAACTTCTATAGTGGGTAATGATAATGATGTGGATATAAGTACACATATAATCTACTATAGGACTGAAAATATCTTTTTTAACTTTGGTTCTAACGACCTTTTTATATTTGATGAATTTTGTTTGGGTATCAGGTCATCACCTCACTGATCAGCTGATGAATAATAGGTGAAAACATATAATGGTACATCCATTTCACCTCAAATATATATCACCTACAGGATACATATTTGGGGGAATGGACATTATATAAATCATTTGACTCTCCCACTAATTAAATTTCATGTGATTCTTGGGAATGGATTTGATATATATAAATAATGTTTATATAATTTGATGAGGGGGAGAATACATGTTTGACATACCAAATAAATCCACTATTTTCTATCAGTGTGAGGATGTATATTAACATCTAATGGAAACCACTTCCATTTTATGGGTATTAGTAACTTTTCATGAGGGGTGTCTATCTCAAATGGTTGAAGACTAACTCTACATTTAATATAGGTATATTGTCTGAGAATATAATGATTTATTCCGGAAGTAGATTGAAATTATTTTTCCAAATCATTATGTTGATTTTTAATAGAAATCATACCTCGGTTTATGCTTATCTCAAAGACTACTTGTATAGTGGCTTATTGAGAGTTGTGGGAATTGATGAAGAAACATTAGGAGAATCTTTATTTAAGATTCATTCATCCAAGTTCATCACAATAGGGTGAACCTATTTTTTTATAATATAGATTTTTAAATGAATCTATTCATTATTAATTGATATGAAAAAAATTACTATAAAGAACATGTATTATCAACCATGTATTAATGATTTATTTAATAAAATTTGTGAAACATATTAATTTTAAATATTGGCATATGAAATTGATATGGTATGTTTAGATTTAAAAAGGATGACATATATAAGGAAAATATTTATGAGGTATGGTCATTATGAATTTATAGTGGTTCCATTTGGACTTACTAATTCTTCCACTATATTTATTCAACAAATGAAGAGATACTTTATTGATTAGAATGATCTATTTTTATAGTATATATATATGATATTATTATTTTTTCCATGAGTATGTAAGTGCATTAAGATCATTTAGGGATTTTATTAAATACATTTCGAAACGAAAGGTTGTAATTAAAATTTAGTAAATGTCAATTCTTATGAAATAAATTATCAATCTTGGGTTACATAATTACATTTGATAGTATATCAATGAATCCCTCAAATATTGAAAGTAATTCAACAATGGAACATACCAACCATGGTGACTGAAATCCATATTTTTCTTGGGTTATATGAGTAATAATTATGCTTTTTGAAAAAATTATCATAAATATAAATAAAACTGTCCAAATATATTTGAAAGGGATCCATGTCCCTATAGATAGAATAATTTGAATAAGATTTCAAGGAACTAAATAGAAGGTTTGTTAGTTCACATGTGCTCATGTTAACCAATTTTGGAGATGGGATTTTTATCTGTAGTGATGAATACAAGAATTGGTTAGGATATTTTCTCATTCTTAATTACATTGTGGAAGCTATTTTCTCTCACCCATTAAATGATCATGGAAGAAAAACACAAATCGCAATTTGAAACTATATGAAATAATTTTTTTATCTAAATATATGAAGGAATTATCTTTATGGAAGGAGGTTTGATATATATTCTAATCATAAATCCATTAAATATATATTCATATTGCAATGTTATAATACTTTCCTAAGGAGGTGGTTGGAACATATAAAAATTTATGAATGCTCAAATCATTACCATGAAGGGAAGGAGAAAAATATGGCTAATTATCCAAGTAAAAAAGGAATATTCTAGTGTTAACATGATGTGGATTGAAAAATATATATTACTTATTGATTTATTGAGTATGGGATTTGACATAAATAGGAAAGGATAAATATCCAATATTTACCTGATGAAAGTTTAATTATATATTCATTTGAATATAAAAATGAATATGAAGGAGATGTAGATCTCTGACAGAAGGTAAGAAATATTCCCATGTTCAGTCATGAAATTGATGAAATGAAATGGTTCATGAATAGATTTGTCTCCCACCAACACCAGAATTTATTATTTCATGGTTAGTTGAAGGTTGTATTTTGTCATTATCTATACATCA
This sequence comes from Viscum album, assembly GCA_963277665.1. NCBI lineage: Eukaryota > Viridiplantae > Streptophyta > Magnoliopsida > Santalales > Viscaceae > Viscum > Viscum album. Next base: position 195,951,632 of record OY728126.1, read on the forward strand.
TGGACGTATAAATATGTATAGATATCTTAAATGTTATTTTTCTAGGAAAAATATGAGTAAATATATCCCAAAATATGTATCTCAGTTCTTCATATGACAGAAAGTTAAGTTTGAGATATAGAAGTATAAGGGGATGCTATAACCATTACCCATACCTGAGTGGGAAAAGGAAAAGATCACCTTGATTATAATGGTGGGACTCCATAAGAAATCTAAAGTGTTTGATATTCTGGTATTAGTTTATCATCTTATGAAACCATAACATTTCATTATGATCCTAGAATATTTCCCTCTTGATCGACTTTCTATGTTACACATTAAGGAAGTAGAAAGGTAGCATGGAGTACCACTCTAAGTCACATATGATAAAGATCTGAGGTTTACCTAAAATTTGTATAGAATTATTCATCAGTATTTGAATATGTTGTTGATAAATAGAACAACATATTAACCTTAGATATATGGATTTCCGGAAATGAACATTTAAACCCTGGATTATATACAAAGATATTGCTCTATGGATTTCAATGGTTTTGGGATCAACACTTTCTTCTCGCTGAATTTTAATTTAAAATATTATTCACATTGAAACTCAAATGGATATATATGTATCCTTTAATGGAATAATGTATAGGTTTTCAAAATATTGGGATTATGTTATGGAATAAAATATATTAGGTCTTGTATTTTCTAAAAAAATAGAAGATAAATTTAAAAAAATTAGAAATAAATTAGGCTTGAAAAAAACCAAATCTAGTAACCTAGAGACAATGTCTATTTTATTAAATTGGAATAAAATATAAGGGACATAATTTCAAAGTAACAATCAATTTAGTAGTCGTTAAGAAAAAGATAAATAAATTTTTTCTATTTTATATTGGAAATAAAATATAAAACATAATAAATGAAAATCTATAGAATCCCTAAAACATAGTAAAATACTTCTTATTTATATCCTGGGAAAAGGAAAAAAATGATGGTGATCCCAAATTATCATTAAGGGATAATTATAACAAAATAAATTATGAGTAAATAAGTTATAATCAATATGTTAATAAAAATAACAAAAATAACATATCATTTAATTAATAACTTGACCAAAAAAATGAAACCATGGATAATAGGAAATGAAATAATTTCATGGATAAAAATAAATTAACATTAAATGAATCAATTGGTTATTGTTGGATTTAATGATATTGGACATCATTATATCTTTACCACTATGGAATTGAACCATGACAATTTAAAATATGGATAGTCATACAGCAAAAAACCATTTATCATGGTTAGTCAACAGGATTAACTCACAGGATCTATTAATAAATCTATGGGATATATAATTCTAGGATGCATTAGTCACTACATGTAAAATTTATTCTATATATATTGAATGATCAATTTGATCCATAAAGATAATTAGTTATCAGCAACTTTTCATATTGAGAAAAGAGAATAGAATATCAATATTTCCCATGTCAATCAATTAATTTTCAAAGTAAACAATTGTGTATAGAAATTGTACATGGTATAGAAAATAACAGTATACATGATAAAATGAATATGTATATTTTTGATAAATATAATTTCCAATGAAAAATTATCACAGGAAAGAGAATTTTTCAAGAAAAGATTATTAGACCCACATTTAGTAAAGAGATGAGATATGTCCATCAATTCACCAAGAAAATAGATTTCATAGAAAATCAATTCTTTTAAAGAATAGAAGAAAATTAAATTGAAAAATTTCAATTTTTTTTCTAATATCTATCAACTCATTGAAATATTATATAATAAGATAAACTATATAATACTATTATAGTGGAGATAATGTCCATTAATGATTTATACATTAAAAATTAATCATTAATTTGGAGTTTTTAGGATGAATTTAAAGAATAAAAATTTATAATAACAACATAAATACTCCATTAAAACTAATTAAAAAACAATGGATATCATAAAATTTTCTTAATAAAAAAATTTACAAATAAAAATGGGTTTTTCTAAACAATTTTTAAAAATATGTATATGGAAAGAAAATATACTAAATCAAAACTGAAATAATCTTGGATATTATTTTACATATTTTATTTCATGATTCAAGTACTAAATAGAGGAAAATATTAGAATAATGTAAGGAATATCCTTAAATATTCATATGATAAGAAAATAGAAGGAGTTAAGAAAGGATTGATTATATTATTCCTTTATTAGAAATAAGGGTAATCCCAAAATAATGAGATTAGCAACCCTTAAATTATAACCCTTTGAAAGAGTAACTTCTATTTAACCACTAATCATCATAAATAAATATATATTCACAATGAAAAAAGTAAAAGGGTTGGTATATACACTACATAGATGTAAATTGGTGAAAATACCTATTATGACTAAATGGAATGTAAATTAAGACAAAACCCCTTATAATGAATATAACATTGAGATGTTAGTAATTTAAGTGATTCTATGTCACAAATGTAAATACATATAATTTATTTTAAATATAACAAAAAATAACCAGAGATTATTTCACACACAATTATATCATATCAAATACAACAAAGAAGTAATATGACCCAATGATAATAAATTGAGGTTAGAAACCTCTTACCTGAAATGTATCCTTAGTTGAATTCTCTCTATCCTAATATATAATTGTTTTAAAAATTTATTAAATTATTATAGAACCATATTAAAGTAACTAATATCATATTTTATCATCTTATTACATATTATCACCCATTAATTAACAATATTTCATTATTATCACTATTTGGGGTGTTCAATTCTTTATTATCTCATGCATGTTTTGAAATATATTTTTAGGTATTTCTAATTATATTATGGTTCCATCATATATATAATTTAGATATTGATATAAATATCCTTTATATTCATTAAATCTACTGTTATTATCATATATGTAAAGAGGAAATGAAAGCCATATCACATAACTCCATGGAGGTGGTAGTCCACACTTATACATGAGAAATGTTATTTTTTTCTAGTGGAATATATGGTAAAAAGGTAGAAATAATATTATAATTTTGAAAGAATAATTATTTCTTATATATCATATATATTTATCAGTTTCATATTTTTAACCATCCAAGTAAAATGGGGTTGAAAAATGAATTACAGTTCTTTGTGCATACATTATGTTGTACGTACACAGGTGTGATGTTTTCACATTTATTAGGATGAAAAATAGATATAATTTTTTTACCATAACCATAAGAACATATAGATATATTTATTGTACCTGATTAATTATTTTAAAATGGGTAAAATATATTTAATGTAATTATAAGAATAAATAAATTTGAAAGAGTCAGTCAAGATGATTACCTCCTCTTTGGTATTCTTCCTTTAGGTCTCCACTAAAGGGATACTCAATTGATATTTTGGATGTATGAGAAACTTTAGAGAATTCATAAATATGTTATATGAGAAATGGTTAGGTATTATTAATGCTTGGTTTCTCAATGTGGTGTAAAGAAAAGAGAAAAGGGGTGACCTTTTCTAAATGATGGGAGGGGAACTCCTGTAATTAAATAAATTATAAAATTAATATAAATTAATGCTCATAAAAAATTTATTAAATTGATATAATTATAATTTAATATTTGAAATATTCTAAATGCTTTAATGTAGTAAAATTTGGACAATTTCTAGTTATTTTTTCACCCTAATCTCTTAGTCTGAACACCCCATTAACCCTTTTGGAAGTTACCGCAATATAAAATATTTCTACCCTTTGAGGGTCAAGAATGATATAATAAAAAGAAATGTGACCCATAAATAGACCACGGTTCATAATATAAACTTTATCTAATTCACTTGAATTATTATATGATTTTTATTAATTATAAATCATTTGATAAAATATTATTTATGATTAAATATTAGTACTGTCATTTTTGAAACTATTTAATTTATATTGAATTTGATTGAAACATGGTGGAAATGTAATTCCAATAAAATCCTTTACAACATCCGCACTATGTTATAATAACCTATAAAATTCATTCTACATAATAATTCACTAAAATTATGTAAATATATATATATATTCTTACAATCAATTATTTTATTTCAATACTAATTTATAAAAAACATTTTCGGTGTTGATTATGAATTTAAGATAATTATTCAATCCCTATAAATTAAAAATTTATTTTCATTAAAAGATTAAATTTATTTTTTTCAAAATAAAATTTTATATTCATTAAAAACAAATTATTATAAATATTTTAACATATAAAATAAATTAAAAGAAAGAGAGAAACATTTTAAAAATTTCATAACCTAAAATAATATAAGTGTCATTACAATGGTCAAGTGGAATCGAAAAACCATATGTTATAATTTTGGAAAGATATAGCTGAATTGAACTCAAAAAATTAAATAAATGAATGTGTTGGGTTGGGTTGATTTTTCAGGCCTTATTACAATATTTTTAATCTCAATTACATGATTTACCCTAAATTGATGTGATAAATTTTACACTGTGATAATAAATAATGCCTACAAATAATAGGTACCTCTTCACCAAATCATAACCCCCGATAAAAAATATTTTTTTAAGTTTTAAATATTCATTTTACTGAAGAGATAAATATTTATTTTAATATAAATGCGTAAAAAATAATAAAAAACAACGTTTTAGAAATTTATTAAGAATACAAATTAAGTTAAAAGAATATCATAAAAATATTTATTTGATTATTATAAATTAAATTGATCATATATAACTTTTATAAAAAATATAAAATTTAATGAGACATATAAATTAATTTCTATATTTTCATTAAATGAATGTACTTCAAAAATTGGTATTTTCACTATTCATAGAAAAATTAATCATTTCTGAAAAAAACCAAGATTTTACCTACAATTAATATTGATATAATGATTTCCCAAATGAATAGAGTTTTTAAAGACTTAATTTAAAAAATTCTAAATTTTTTGTTTCAATCTGATTCTTGAATAAAATTTTGTGTATTTTGTTATTGTTTCTTTTTAAATTAAATATTACAATAATTTATTCTTGGGTGTTATATTCATCACTCCTTAAAAAAATTACTTCCTTGAAATTTCTATAATTTTACCCCATAAATATATTCAGATAGTTACTCATCATAATATCTTCATGTTCACACAACACCTCTTATACCATATTATTTCTCAAAATTACCATTACCATCTAAGTCATTTGATTCCTCAATACTTTTTCTCTAGTCCCCAGAATGTGGAAAGGGTCTCCACAATAAGATAAGTTTGGTTCCAATTATATTTCTTCATATTCTAGAACATGCATTGGATCTATTGTGTACTTCTTCGGTAGAGATATATGAACAAATAATGTACTTTATAGAGTCCATGTAACATTTTGAAATGGTATGATACATCTCTAATTTGTTCTAGAATTTGAAAAGGTCTGATGTACTTGGGGATAAATTTTCCTTTCTTACCAAATCTTCTATCAAGATTCCATAAAGATACTTTTAAGAAAATATTATTTCCCACATGAAATTCAAAATAGTTCCATCAATTATTTTCATAGATATTCTACCCACTTTGAGGTACATTAATATATTTTTTAATAGTCATAACCATCAACATTGTATCCTCAACATGTATTGGTCCCATAATCCTTATTTCAATAACTTTATCCCAATAAATCTGAGCATGACTCATCTTTCCATATTATAATTCATACGAAGAAATTTTTATACATTATTGGAAGTTATTTTTATAAGAAAACTCCACCAAAAGAAAAAATTGATCCCACATACCATGAAAATATAGTGATCATGACATTAGCATTCCATATAAGGTTTTAATAGATCATTCAGACAATCCATCCGTTTGATATTTATAGGTAGTTCTTAAATGAAGCATAGTATCCAAATCTATCTAAAGACATTTCCAAAATTTTGATTTAAATTATGGGTCATGATCATAAATGATTGAAATAGGTGCACCATGATGTCTTCAAGATTGATTAATATAATGTTTTTAAGGGTGATCAAAATTTAATTATTCTCATATTGTAAGGTAATATGCTGATTTGGAACAATGATCTATAATAACTCATACACAAAAATTATTTCATGGTGTATTTGGTAATAAAGTAAAAAATTTGATAGTAATATCATCCCATCTCAATATAGAAATAGGTATAGGTTTCATGATACCTATATGATACTATCTCTCAGCCTTTACTTGTTGACATACCAAACATCATGATAATTAATCATAATTTTTTAGAATAATAATATCCCACAAAAAAATGTTCAATTTAATCTTTATACATATTAGTGATTCCATGGTGTATAGAGAAATTCAAGTTTTGTGAATAATCTAATAATTTTATTTTCAGTTCAAGTATAGGTAGACCACCAAGAATCTCTTTAGATATCATAATTCTATCTTAATATATGATGTATTCAAATTTCCCATCATTCATGCATTAACTTTTTTTTCCAAAATTCCGTTCATCAGGCTGAGAAATTTTTATATTTTTAAATAAAGGTGGTTTGGAAATAATTTTAAAAGGTAGTGATGTTTCCTCTTCTTTAATAATACCTATATCCATATTTTATAAACAAATGAACATAAGATCCATATTAATCATCATTTTGGATAGGAATCCAGGATATTTCATACTTAATAAATATGCTACCTTATTTTCCTTCCCTATGTGGTAGTGTATTATGTAGTCATAATCCTTGAGTATCTCAAGACATCCCTTTTATCTTATATTGATCTTTTTTATGAAAATATTCATTTTATAATTTTATGGTATGTTTATATATCAAATATTTATCTATACAGATAATTTATTCATATCTTCAATGAAAATATTTTAGATGCCAACTCAAGGTCAGGAGTTAGATAGTTCTATTTTTGAGTCCTTGTTTTCATTGATTCATAGTAACCAGCTATATCATTATATATAAGGACCCAACCAAATATATTCATTGATGCATTAATGTATATCACAAATACATAATTTCTTAAAGGAATAGTAAAACTCTTAGAATTCTGTAATATCCTATTTATTTATTCAATACATTTTTCAGATTTCTTTTTTGATGTGAACATAACCACAATACATGTAATTTTGGTTATCGGGTTAGACAATTGAGAAATTTTTTATATAAATATCCAATTGTAACATTCGAAACCAATGAAACTACTTACTTAGATCATGTTTGTTGGTTTAGGACACTCCTTGGAAGATTTTTTCTTTATACGATCAACTAAGATTACATCCTTTGATATTATATGTACAAAAAAATAAATTTTAGAAGCTAGAATTCAAGAATTCGAAATTTTCCATACACATTATTTTCTATAAGAGTCTCTAGAATGATTTAAATATGATATTCGTTATCCAAATATATTCCAAAGTGACCCAAGGTATCATCAATAAATTGTGTAGAGTAATTACAATGATATTCCTTGAAAAAACATCTCATTAAATCTATAAAAATAGGGTTTGTATTAGCTAAACCAAATCGCATTACTCTAAACTCGTAATGCCTATACCTCTTATGAAATGGTTTCTTCATAATATATTCCTTATTTACTCACAATTGATAATACGCAGGATGAATGTCATTCATTGAAAAAAAATTATCCCCATAAATTTGATCAAACTTATCATAAATGTTACACATAGGATACCAATTCTTTATAGTAACGACATTGATTTCCTCATAATAAATTCCCTGACATGTTGATCTATCTTTCTTCATATTTAAACAAATATAGGCTCCCCAATTTGAAATACTAAGGTATATAATTCCTTCATTACACAATGTGACCTCCTAAAATATTATCAACGGAATTTCCTTCTTATAATTTTGTCATAAAGCACATGCATCACATAATGAAACCAATAAAATACTATTCTCATAAATTATGAATGATAAATTAGTCTACAAATAAAATAATAAAAATTCTAAATACTATAACAGGACAATAAATAGGGAATAATATAACAATAATTGAAAAATTAGGATATGATAGATCCACTATAATGACCACACCCATAAAAAGGTAGTGTAAATTAAATATGATGTTAAAAATATAATATCCATTATAAATATTAAATTGTAAGTAAATTCAATGTAAAATATAAGTGAATAAATAATGAATGAAATAATAGGTATTTATAGAAATTAAAGAACTTATATCGTTGGAATAGTACCCTTACCGTTGGAATAGTAATCTGAACATTAGGAATTGTAATATGATGTTAAAATTGTTACATAACCTATTAATGTAGGAATAAAATTTAGATATTTTATAATTGAAAATATGAAATATTTATATCATGGTATAAGTTTATAAATGTCTTAAAAATGGCAAACTAAGTGTTTTCATTTTTTTAAAACAGAAATGTTTATTTAAAATTTTATTATTAAAACAATGATTTAAAAGAAAATTTATTTTGATAAAATATATTCATAAATTAATATTATGTTTTTTTATAATTATAAGAAAATTTTATGTGAATTTAACAATTTTGTAAAAGCGTCAACAAATCGATTACAATATTAAAATTGATGTTTTTTTGAATAAATGATGATTTTATTTAAAAATTCAATTTAACTTATTTAGAAACGTATTTTCTAAAAATGAATTAAAATTTTATGATATACCCATCGAAACATGGTTGGGGTGAATTTTGGGTATTTTTCTAAAATAGTTGTATTTTATGTGAATAGTGAAATACCGTAATTTTTGATATTTAACATTATAAGAATTATTGAGTCATGGATGTTGTAATAATGATGTATTAACCCATTGTTTAGGAAAATCCTAAACCATTTACTCTATTTATTCACAGTAATTAACATTGTTTATAGTGTTGAGCCAAAAAATATACTAATGAATATTATAATAAAAAACAACCCACTCCTCCCCCTGTAAATACCTCCCCTCATCTCCCCCTCACCTCATAGCTTATAAGAATTTTATCTTGTCAATATTCAGACCAATTACCTTCCAAATACACTTACCCATGTCCATGGTCTACTGGTCTCAACAAAATTCAAAACCCAGGTTCTTTAAGGATGTTCTCATAGAGATGACATTCAAGATGTAAAATCCCCAATCCTTCTCTTTTAATTTCCGTTCATTTCTTATCCAACCATAAAATAACCTCTCTAATGTACCATGATAAATGTACTATAATATATACATTTTATATTTATTTATTTAATGGAATACAAATCCTCAAATCATTTCTCTTCTCCTTTTATTCTAAAAATGAATACATCATCTGTGATATGTCGGTTCACTACCTCTGTGGATGATGTGTTTTTATTTTCAATTAATTCATTCATGGATGGTAATAAACCCATTATTTTGGTTGTAAAAGATATTATTATGTTTCTATTATAAATGTTTTCATGTTATCTAACTAATATATAGACATAATATTTCATAAAACAGAACTAGTTCATGATGATCGTAAAACCTGCCAAAACAAACTGAAAAGTTGTCATTAATTTTTTATCAAATGAATCATCCTCATAAGAGAATAAAATAAGATGAATGGAATTTTTTTACATATTTAAGTTCATTAACATAATTTTATTTCACTTCCAAAGAATCAGTCTCACTTGAAAAGAACTTCCATAATTATATACAAGTAAATTGACCATGTAATGAATGCACCCGGAACGAAAATATTAAACAGTAAAACTCATAAAAATTGACCTAAATAAATTTAAAAATTTATAATAAGTCCAATAAATGAAGATAAGTTTTTATTTATGCAATTAGTAAATCTAATTTTATTTTCCAAAGAATTAATAGCAACTATATAATGCGTTCAGACATAAGGTAATGGATCTCTCAAAACCTTGATTTTTTCAATCAGGTTATTCTTTCCCTCTCTTTACCCAAATTAAATTATTAATTATTCCAATATAAAACATGTAAATTATGTTTATATTGTATAGACCAAATCTTTACATACATATACATTACATTACTTTTGCGGAATACCTTATACATAAAAAAACAGACACCAAAGGACCGTGACAGTTTAGTGTCTTTGGAAACTCAGAATATAATCTTCTAATCTTGGTGAAAGATCTTCAACATCTCCCATAATGATCTTCCTTTTTTTACCTAAAATAGTTGTTTATATCCTGGGGAAAAGAGAACATATAAAGGGTGAGATAAAATTCTCATTAAGGTTATGCATGGAAAAAATAAAACAAACCATATACATTTGAACTTCAAAACATGAACATAATAGTTAAACATAAAAATCTTGATCAATAACATAAAACATGGCAATATGTAAGGCATAGATCATAAAGAAACAATAATAATGAAAAATAGAATGGGAATAAAACATGTAATTGTGAAAAAACATTAAGCACATGATATTATTTCCATAGTAGCCAAGGCATGGGTGCCAAGACCACCTTAGTGGACAAAGACCCTTTCTGAGTCGAGTTTACTCCCCATTTCAGTCCTGTATCACTGAACATGATTATCTTTATCTTCCCTTCATGCCTATCTCGTGAGATATAAATCATTACCCAATGCATTGGAGGGAGATATAGGTCTCACCCATCTCTTAATGAAATCATTCTTACTTGTGCCACAAAATAAACATAAATCATTCTTCATAACCCAAAGAATAAAATGGGTTTCATAAACGTCATCCCATCATAACATAATCCATATATAAAAATGGATATCAATTCATCATAAGAAAATTAAAACCATGTAAATCAAAGAGACATTATACTTGAACCATACACATATGAACTAATTTCATCTTATATGTAAAATAGTTTCGACAAAATTCTTGAGGAAAATATCCTTTCTTCTTCAAAATCATTTTGTTTTCCCAAAATGCCATGAAATTTTAAAAGAAAAGGATTTTGTTGAAAATAATCATGAAAAATTTTAGAGTAATCATCGTGAAAATAAGGCGATATGAAAACGTAAAAATCCGTTCATGCCGTATAAGTTAAAAAAACATTCTCCTCAGAATTTTGTTAGAAAAGTCAAAAAGTACCGCCTATGGTGAAAAAATAAGGATTCCTTACACACCATGTAGTAAAATTAAAAAAGGGGTAAGAAGGACTCTAAAAAGTCATGAAAACATTTTTATAAAACAGGGACATGTATGAAAAATATAACCCCATTAAATACTTACGAATACACAATATCGGATAAAAACGAGATTGGAAAAGTTATCCCTTACCTTAGGTCCGATATGCTTCGTATGTATCTGAAACTCTTGTATAATGATATAAATAATGTAATTTACTTATTACAGAATCATATTCATTGTTATTATATCATATATGTTTCAATTATGACTTTATAATACCCATTCTTTTGTAAATTCCATGTTAAAGCAGCGTTTTGGGTAAAATCGTTTCATTTATCTTACGTGTTTCGATTTGTTGTTCTTGAAATTATTATTACTTATATCAAGATTTACTTACTTACAGAATTTAAATCATGATTTATATATCATATATATTAAGTATATACAAATATATAATAGATAGATGAATGAAATGAAATACACCATTCATGGAGACGGTAGGCCGTACGTACGCATGAACGCTGATTTCCATTCCTTATTGACTTGAATGGAATTAAGTAGATGAAATACATATATATATATACATAAATATAGTAGCATTATTATGTAATATATTTCATGATTACTTATTATATATACTTTATAATTATTCTTGAATTGTTAACAAGGAAAATGAATCTCATCGCGTCGTGGAGACGGTAATCCGTACGTACGCACGAGCGATGATATCGTTCCCATATTTATTGAATGGAATTGGAGTGAATGATATAATAAATCAGAATCCATATTCTTGTATAATAATAATATATAGTAATTCTTTACACCATTATAGCCATCCAAGTAAGGTGGTGGTGGAAAAACATATTACACCATGACGTGGAGACGGTATTCCGTACGTACGCACGCGCGTTGATTTCATTTTCCGTAGGATGGATAGAAAGTGAAATTTGGTTGTTTAATATTTATAATAACATATCAGCATATAATTAATATTGATGTTATTAATTTATAATGAAACAACTAAAGAAGAATATGTTGAAGAAGAAGGAAACTTGAAAGAATCGGTAGAAGAGATTTCCTCTTCTTCGACGCACCTCATTTAAAATTCTTATTAGGGCACTAGAGTTGGTCTTTTAAGAATTCCAGAACATCTATGATATAACTATAGAGGTTTCGAAGAGTAATTTTCAGGTTTTGGCTGAGCTTCAAGGATCAAAAGAGTGTGAATAGAATAGGGAAGGGGTGCCCTTTTTATAACAGAGGATACGGGCACCTTAGGAAAACATAAAATATTATTTTATAATAAAGTAATATTCAGTTTTTAATATCTCTTAATTGATTTATTTCTAAGATAAGGTGGGGATGGGTCTAAATCCTCTCTACCAATAGGTTATATACAAGTTTAGGTTACTATTTTATCCCTATCATTTAAATTTAACTCTAAGTTAAATAATTAAACTTTTACCGTGTCTTTTAGTTTTCTTACACTATATGGTTAATAAACTTACTATAACAATCCAAAAGAACCCCATGTTGTTCATTATTAATATATATATCCTTATCTATGTCATTTTGCAGAGGATTAGATTTTAAGGAATAAAATAACAATTAATAATATAATAATTTTAAAAAAAACTATTTTATGTCCGTTTTGACCCTATTTGGTATGTAATTTTTTTGATACTCATAACAGAATTATTAGTTCTAAAAAAGTTAATTAAATCAATACTAACATGTCATGTTAACCTAGTAAATTATTGTAATTCCTAAAAAGTCTAAAATTACATTTATTTGGGTATTTATAACATCAATTATGTTAATATTTCATTAATAAGATTATTACTACATCATCATTGTGTCGTATATAAATTGACTTATTTAATGTCTAAAATTTATAAATAAAATGAAATTATTTAGGAAATCTTTTTAGATTTCTAAGAATATTTATAGTCGAATTTATCTAATGTAGAACCCTATATTAAAAATGTTTTATTTATTAAACTTTGATTTTAACTATTTTAATTCATCTTTAAATAAAATTATAATAAATGTCCTAATCTAATCCAAGTGGACCTAAAGGGTAATATTTTATCCCTAAGGTTTTTATTGTGGAACTAAACTTATCCAATAGAAATAGTACATGTGTTAGCGTAATAATAATATCATTTTTACCCTTAATTGCCCTATTTACTTTTAACCGTGATAAATAAAAGTAAAAAGTTACTATTCACCAAAAATTATTTTTATCTTATTGAACAACATTTTTCTTACTGATATTAACCGTTTCTCTCAGATTTTGGAAATTCCACTCACAGAAGTGGAAAAATTATGTTTTATGCAAATTTTCAAATTCTCCTAAGAGGTAGGTAAAAGACAGTGAAAAGTTCACTAAAATATTTATATATCTTAGATTATTATAAAATCACTCCTATGAATTACATTGAACTTATATAGGAATTATTTACAAATTTTGAATGAAAATAAATTTAAATAAAATAAATAATTATTTAAATAAAAAGTCGGTTTTTAAATAGTAACCCAGTGTTTTCACTATTCATCAAAAATTGAAAGTGTTCAGAAAAATACAAAAAATTCACCCTAGGATAATTTTGATATTACAATTTGAAAAATAAAGTCCATTTCGAAAGATAAAATTTATAAAATTTCAAAAAGTGGGTATTACTATTCATAACGGCTAGTTTATATAACATATAGTTGTTTAGTGAATCTCGGTATTACGTACAACACACGCTATCATGGAAGGTCGCGATTGCGTGTAATGCAAGCCAAGTCAGGGATGTGTGTAGTGCAAGACCCTTTTGGTGTAGCGTACAACACAAGACATCAATGAAATTAAAAAGAATATTTTTCATAAAATCTCGGGGTGTTACATTCTACCCCCTTAAAATGAATTTCACCCTCGAAATTCGTCGGGGTAATAAATGGTTTACTACTCGAAAGTTTTAATAGAAACCCACATCGTAAAAAGGAATTCCAAAACTTGTCTTTAAAAACTAAAGTATGAAACATAACGGTTACCCTAATCAATGGGTTTCCACATAGAAGAACATAGCTGAAAATATGGATATGGTAGAGAAATATAACCATCGTGTTCTGATAGAGAGTGGTAGAGAACATGGCTATGAAAAAAGCCAACAATCACAAAGCCATAAATTTGTGATGATCTAAGGTACCATCTGATTCATCGAATGTAAGGGCACTATGAAAACATTTTTGGTTTACAAGATGATTTCCCTAAAGTTGAAGAATTTGTATTAGAAGAAATACTTACTTTATCTCGGTATAATCTCACCGTTGTTCGTGCCTTGAACAATTTCCACTTCATCTCTTAAGGAAATGAAGCTGAATTTTTCATTCATAAAGTGTTAGCAGATCATGTGATTGAATGATAAGTCATCCCATCTGTTTCTATCACAAAATGGTTAACATAAGTTATTAAATATACATAAGTCCATCTATGGTGAGATTAATCGTATATGATTCCATCAGTGGACTTATAATTCATCTATGATACCGCTTAATAAAATAAAACTAGTTTCTACTAACCAGGGACTTCCTGTAGGCCAGTGGTAGGAAATAAAGGCCTGTCACACTTCGGTTGTGGGTTTAATTCCCGCAACCTTGTCTAACTAGACGGGTTGTCACCCGTCCTGCTGGTTATCCCTTTTTCTAAAACTACACTATTATAACATTCCATCAATAATATCAAAAAAGTTATATCCTTAAAAAATACTATCTGATTTCCATCATAATCCATTTTAATCTTTAGGCTTATCCAAAATAATTCTGTCCAAGCTCATAGTATAAAGAAAACAATTACAAGAAATGTCATCTGCAGAGCATGTAAATACCATCATTTATCCCACATATATCATAAGATATATCTTTTTGGTCCAATTACAAACATGTGAATACCTTAATCATCTAGTCTCTTGAAAAATGAATACCCGTTAAACCTTAGTGAAAACATCAATGTTGTCAAAAGTTAACTCTTTCCACATACCAAAATCACACAAATTCTATATACTCAAACCAAAATATCACTTAGTCCTTATATGTGTCTTGAGCTCATGAATACTGTTAAACATTTCATTTTATCCTTATCATATCATCTGCTTTACAAAATATTTGAATTGCGTTTCATGGTCACCAGTACCATATAATTATTGAAAACCATAATAAACTAATTCATAGATATTCCAATATTCCACAGTACTATAAATTAGATTCCACAACATTATTTTGGAATCCCATTACTTAAACACATAATCATTCCACTACATCGTTTTCATACTCAACATTTCCAATAGTGATCATATGTGACTTACCATTGTCCTTTTCCTTAAGAGGTTGTTCATGTCGATAATCATTAACCCTTGGATTAGGGAATTGGTTAGCATAATGCCCCATTTCCTTGCACTTGAATCATTGAAGTGTTGGTGGTGCGTTCTCTGCAGTCTTTTCTTTATTCACATCATTAGCATCCCTTTTTCTATTACTTCGACACTCAGTTGATCAATGAACTTCTTTTCCACACTTAAAACATATTCGAATTTCTTTAAGACAATCCCCACCATGCTTCTTTCCACACTTTGACCATAAAGAAACATTCAACTTCTTTTCACCATTATTCTGAGATTTCTCCAGGAACTCCATCTTTTGTTTCTTGTCAAAATGATGAGATGGATATGTTACACCAACTTCTAGTTCTACCTTGATATCATAATGAACAATTTATTCATAGCTACTAAAGTCTCTTATATCTAATGACCTTAGAAGACTTGGTTTTATGCCACTAAAAAATCGATCAACTTTACTTTCAGGTTGGATGATAAAACCAGATGCATACCATGAAAGTCTTGTAAAATTCGCTTCGTATATACCAACAGATTCATCATCCTTCTGATTAAGCTCAAGAAACTACTTTTCCATATTTGTTCGAAGAATACGAGGGATGTACATACTGAAAAACATGTTCTTGAACTCATCCCATTCCATGGATTCAATTTCATCTTGGGGCCTTGTATTCTTAATTAGAGTCCACCACTGGTCTACTTCACCTTCTGAATGGTAAACAACTGGAATGAATTTATCATGTTCCGAACAGTGAATTATGGAAAATATATTTTCAATGGTACTGATCCATTGTTTAGCAACAAGTGGATCAGAAGACCCATTGAAAGAAAGTGGATGTTTCCTCATGAAGGACTCGATAGAATATTGTTCCCTTCTATGATCATTTGGAAATACAGAATGATTTATAGCTTGTGTAAGAATAGAAATAAGATTTTTCACTCCATCTCACATCACATTTTGTTGTTCCGGAGGACAATCATTGCATTGTCCATTACATTGATCAACACGGTTCCTTCAGGTTCCAGCCATCTTCTGAAACCCAAAAAGAATAGTGTGAGAGGCAAAAATCAAGCTAGGGAAAACAAAATAATAAAGGGGGAGTACCTTCAATTTATAAAAACATAGGGTTAATTCTAATATTGTTACCATAATTCTAGGACTATAACCTATATTTATACATAACCTTATGAACAACCCTATACATACCTTAGAAATATCTCTAGAGATCTCACAAAAGTTTTCGCATCCTTGTTTCCAAAGGATAACTAAACCGAACCTCTGATACCAACTGTAGAGACCCAATCTTGACATACATAGACATTGCACTACTTTTTCGGAATACCTAATACATAAAAAAAACAGACACCAAAGGACTACAACAATTTAGTGTCTTTGGAAACTCGGAATATAATCTTCTAATCTTGGTGAAAGATCTTCTACATATCCCATAAAGATATTCCTTTTTTTACCTAAAACCTTTGTTTATATCCTGGGTAAAAGATAACATATAAAGGGTGAGCTCAAATACTGAGTAAGGGTAATCATGGAAAAAATAAAACAAACCATATACATTTGAACTCCAAAACATGAACATTATAGTTAAACATCAAAATCTTGAGCAATGACATAAAACATGGCAGTACGTAAGGAATAGATCATAAAGAAACATTAATCATGATAAAATAACATGGGAATAAAACATTTAATTGTGTAAAAACATTAAGCACATGATATGGTTTCCATAGTAGCCAAGGCATTTCTGTCGAGGCCATCTTAGTGGAAAAAGTCCATTTGTGAATCGAGTTCACTCCTCGTTCCAGTCCATTATCACTGAACCAGATTAACTTTCTGTTCCAGCCATGTCTATCTCATGAGATAAAAATATTTACCCAATTAATTGGAGGGAGATATAGGTCCCACCCATCTCATAATGAAATCATTATTACTTGTGCCACAAAATAAACATAAATCATTCGTGATTACCCAAAGAATAAAATGGGTTTCATAAACGTCATCCCATCATAACATAATCCATATAAAACAAATGGATATCAATTCATCATAAGGAAAGTGAAACCAATGTAAATAACAGAGACATTATACATGAAACATACACATATGAACTAATTTCATCTTAGATGTAAAATAGTTTGGACAAAACACTTGAAATGAATTCTTGCGGAAAATATCCTTTCTTCTTCAAAATAATTTTCTTTTCTAAAAATGCCATTAAATTTTAAAATAAAATGATTTTATTGAAAATAATCATGAAAATTTATAGAGTAATATTCATGAAAATAAGGCGATATGAAACCGTAAAAATCCGTTCATGTCGTATAAGTTAAAAAAAACATTCTCCACGTACTTTGGTCGGAAAAGTCAAAAAGTACCTCGTATGGTGAAAAAAGAAAGATTCCATACACACCATGTTGTAAAAGTAAAAAATTGTTAAGAAGGAATCTAAACACACATGAATACATTTTTAGAAACCATGGACATTGATGAAAAATATATCCCCAGTAAATACTTACGAATGCACAATCTCGGATAAAAACGATATTTGAAAAGTTATCCCTTACCTTAGATCTGAGATGCTTCATACGTATCTAAACCTCCTGTAATATGATTTAAATAATGTCATTTACTTATTACAGAAACTTATTCATTTCTATGATATCATATATGGGTCAATTATTACTTTATATTACCCGTTCTTTCGTAAATTCCATGTTAAAGAAGCGTTTTGGGTAAAATCGGTTCATTTATCGTACGGGTTTCGATTTGTTGTTCTTGATATTATTTTTACTTATATCATGATTTAATTACTTCCAGAATGTAAATAATGATTTATATATCATATATATTCAGTATATACATATATATATATAATAGGTAGATGAATGAAATGAAATACACCGTTCATGGAGACGGTAGGTCGTACGTACGCATAAACGCTGCTTTCCTTTCCTTATTGACGTGAATGGAAATAAGTAGATGACATACATACATATATATATATATATATATAAATTCATAAGAATTATTATTTCATATATTTAATAATTACATATTATATATACTTTATAATCATTCTTGAATTGTTAACATGGAAAATGAATCTCATCGCATCGTGGAGACAGTAATCCGTACGTACGCCGGAGCGATGATATCATTCCCATATTTATTGAATGGAATTGTAGTGGATGATATAATATATTAGAACCATTATTATGGTATAATAATCATATATAGTAATTATTTACACCATTATACCCATCCAAGTAAGGTGGTGGTGCAAAAACAGATTACACCACGGCGTGGAGACGGTATTCCGTACATACGGACGCGCGATGATTTATTTTTTCGTAGGATGGATAGAAGGTGAAATAGGGTTGTTTAATATTTATAATAACATATAAGAATATAAATAATACTGATGTAATTACTTTATAATTAAACAACTAAAGAAGAAGAAGTTTAAGAAGAAGGAAACTTGAAAGAATCGGTTGAAGAGATTACCTCTTCTTCGACGCACCTCCTTTAAGGGAAATAGAGTTGGTCTTTTCAGAAGACCATAACCACAATGATATAACTATAGAGGTTGAGAAGAGGAATTGTCAGGGGTTTTCCGAGCTTCAAGGCTCAAAAGGGTGTGATGAGAAGAGGGAAGGGGTGCCCTTTTTATAAGGGAGGAGAGGGGCACCTTAGGAAAACTTAAAATATTATTTTATAATAAAGTCATATTCGGTTTTTAATAGCTCTAAATATATTTATTTCATAGATAAGGTGGGTATGGATATAAAGCCTTTCAACCAATAGGTTTTAGACAATTTTAGGTTACTATTTTATCCTTATCATTTAGATTTAACTCTAAGTTAAATAATTTAACTTTTACCGTGTCTTTTTGTTTTCTTACACTATATGGTTAATAAACTTACTATAAAAAGCCAAACAAAACCCCAAGTGGTTCATTATTAATATATATATCTTTATATAATACATTATTCCGAGACTTAGATTTTTAAGAATAAAATAACAATTAATGACATAATATTTGTTTTAAAAACTATTTTATGTCAATTTTGACACTATTTGGTACATGATTTTTGTGAAAATCATAACAGAATGATTAGTTCTAAAACAGTTAATTAAATCAATACTAACCTTTCATATTAACCTAGGAAATTAGTGTAATTCATAAAAAGTCTAAAATTACATTTATTTGGGTATTTATAACATCAATTATGTTAATATTTCATTAATAAGGTAATTACTGCATCATCATTGTGTCATAAATAAATTAACTTATTTAAGGTCTAAAAATTATAAATAAATTACCATTATTTAGTAAATCTTTTTATCTTTCTAATGAATATTTATAGTCGAATTTATCTTATGTATAACCCTATAATAAAAATGTATTAGTTATTAAACATTGATTTTGACGATTTTAATTCTTCTTTAAATAAAACAATAATAAATGTCCTAATCTAATCCATGTGGACCTAAAGGGTAATATTTTATCCCTATGGTTGTTTTTGGTCGAACTACACTTATCCTATAGAATTAGGACATGTTTTAGGGTAATAATAATATCATTTTTACCCTTAATTACCCTATTTAATTTTAACCGTGGTAAATAAAAGTAAAAAGTTACTATTCACCAAAAATTATTTTTATCTTATTGAACAACATTTTATTTAATGATATCAACTGTGTCTCTCAGATTTGGGAAATTCCACTCCCAGAAGATGTAAAATTACGTTTTATGTAAATTTTCAAATCTCCTAAGAGGTAGGTAAAAGACTGTGAAAAGTTCAATAAAATTTTTATATATCTAAGATTATTATAAAATGACTCCAATGAATTACATTGAACTTATATTGGTATTGTATATCAATTTTTACCTAGAATAAATTTATATAAAATAAATAATTATTTAAATAAAAAGTCTTTTTTAAATAGTAACCCCGTGTTTTCACTATTGATCAAAAATTGAATGTTTTCAGAAAAATATCAAAAATTCACCCTAGGCTAATTTCGATATTCCGTATCCAAAAATGAAGTCCATTTCAAAAGATAAAATTTATAAAATTTCAAAATGTGGGTATTACTATTCATAACGGATAATTTATATAACATATTATTGTTTAGTGAAACTCGGTATTGCGTACAACACACACTATCATGGAAGGCCGTGATTGTGTGTAATGCAAGCCAAGTCAGGGATGCGTGTAGTGCAAGCTCCTTTTGGTGTAGCATATAACACAAGACATCAAAGAAATTAAAAATAAAATTTTTCATAAAATCTCGGGGTGTTACATATATGTTCCAAATATTATTTTATATCTCAATTAATCTTTTTTTGTTGAGAAATATATATTTTATAAGGTTCCCTTCTCAATTCCTATCAATAATAAAGCTCGATTAAATGGAACTTCTCCATTTATTAAAGATACCGAAATTCACTCCAAAATTTATTTTAATCCACTAGTATTTTTATATCTTCCCCCATTTTATCATTAATAACTATCTTATTTCAATTATTATCTTATAAAAAAACTATGACATTGTCCTCTTTAAAGGCACTATAATATTTTCCCTTAAACTTCTCTAAATTGGTTCGTTTCAAAGGTTTCTTGACCACTATGTTTACATGTGTTCAATTTAGTTTGTCATCATTTATCATCATATATTTATATTTTACCCCATGTATATCCATGTATGACTTATATCCATTCTTTCATTAACACCATTTTAATACATCCATTAGTTATACCTTATGATATGATTACGATTCCCATTTAATTCAGTGGGTAAACTTTATGGTTATTACTTATATTTTATTCCATACGTGTCACACATATGAATGAAAATGTTATGATGGGTACAACCATATAGTTCTATAATTCATTGGGAAATTCTTATTCTCATGAGGTATCATGTATCAGATTAGGAATAAACATAATCCATTACGGCGCTTTGTCCACCATGTGATACCACCTTGGTAGTTAGCATTGACTTATCATTATTTAATGTTATATATTGATTCCACATTCGTACATGTCTATGATTTTATTATTCCATGTTCTGTATGATATGACTCTAAATCGTTATCCATGTTCCATTCCTTTTATGTTATTATCTTAAGCCTTTAACTAATGTGATATGCTTATTTTCCATGTTTATTCCCAAACTGGGATTTTTAGATCATACATTTTGTCTATGTATTCCATAGTATATCCTATGATATATAGAAGGTCAAATTAAGTTATGAGATCATTATGAAATATTATTAAATATATTTTTATTATAGTTCCATGTTTTTAATTTTATATACCTAGGCTTCTAAATACACCAAAATTTATGATATTTCATTTTTTTATGGATATTTAGGCTTAAAATCATGTAATAATATGTGTAAAAAGATAGGGTCACTATATTTGGTATCATTTAACATTGATGTTATTTTTGGATATTAGGACTAGAAAAATTAAGTAATAACCATATAGATAATTTTATCACCATGGATAACCATAATTTAATTATAAGGAATCACAAGTTAGGATATATTTTTTCATTTATAAGTTTATTCCTTCTATGTTAATATTTTAATTTTAATTTTCTCACTAACTATGTACTCAATCCCATGAATATTTTTTATTTATTTTTCACTATTAATGGATAAAAATAATATAACCCATGGGAATAATAAATGTGATAGGTAGTGTGACAATTTCCCTAGTGAGATGCCAAACATAATGGAAACAAGTTCCCAGTACATCATGACATTACTATCTAAACTAGATCATGTTTTGAATAATAACTTGAAATGTATGGAACATCCTTATATTCCTAATAAATATAAAGTTATAATCGAAACATTTATTCAACAAATGCCTCATGTATTTAATAGTTCTTCTATTCCACTCATCACAGAAAAATGGATTAACTCGATTGATAAGATATTATCAGTTCTTGAACTTTTAGAAGAGAATAAAGTTGTACTAGTAGTCTATAATCTTTACAGGGAAGATGTTCATTGGTGGAAAATGATTAAAAAGACAAAGTCAATATAGGAAACTAATTACATCGATTGATATGGATTTAATAAAAAAAATTAAAAAATAGTTTCCCCAACATCCATGCCTCAAGATGGTGATGTAGATCCTTAGAAAGAATCAAAAGGAAGATGAATATTTCAGGGTGTATGAAGAAAACATTAAAAGGATTATATTATATGCCACCATAGTTTTCATGAACAATATAGAAATGTGGATCACTTCTTAAGTATATTAAATATGATTCTATAAAAGGCCATAAAGATTCAAGACTTTAAAATCTATGCGTAAATTTTTAGTTATTCCCTAAATGTTAATATGGAGATTGGTAACTCCCATTGGTCTTGTATTATTATATATAGATTGAGGAAAATAGTGTTTAATATGTTAATATCAATAGATAAATCCAATTACGGAAATAATACTTAACATTCAACATGTCAAAACTATGGAAAGAAGTATCATAGGAACTGCCTAAAGGGAACAAGGAGATGCTTCAAATATAGAAGAGAGGGGTATCATGAGAATTATTTTCAAATAGATTTGAATAAGAACACTAATACAAATGAATAAAATAAGTATTATGGAAACACCCTATATATGGTTTAGTGTTTTAATTGCAAGGAACTATGTCATTTTGAGATCCAATTCCCTAATCAATGTGTTGTCAAAACCAATCAGAAAAAATATACTCCATGGTGGTATGGAATGGAATATGATATCAATACTGATGAGGAGGATCCCGAAAAATATATGGTGATAGGTATTCTATATATTCATTCAAGAATAGTTAAATTTTTGTTTCATTCTAGGCCAACACATTTTTTTATATCTTGCATGTTTAGTAGAATTATTCAAACACAACCTCAAAATATGAAGGTTATGTTATTTTTTATAACATCGAATTAGAAAATTGTTGCCTATAAATAGTATAACTCCACCATGGTTATTTATTTTGGATAAATCCTTCCATAAAATCATATCTTACTTCATTTGGGGGAGTTTGATGTTATATTGGGAATGAATTTTCTATCTTTATATAAATCCAACATTAACATTCAAGAAAGGGAGATCACCCTTCACATATCGGGGCATCCTCAAATTTTGTACAACTATATATTTGAGGATTAATCACCTCCAGAATCATCATCTTAATTTTGGATATTATTGCACTGTGAGAAATGATATCTATCTCAAATAAACAATAAAATGTATTGGACCATGTTTGAAGACACACCCATTATGAGGGACTAAGCTGATGTGTTCCCTGATGAATTTTCAGGTCATCCTCCTAATCGAGATGTTGAGTTCTCAATTTAACATATAATAGTATCTCTCCCTATATCAAATACTCATTATGGAATATCCACCATTGATTTAGAAGAACAATAGAAGTAATTACAATAGAATCTATATAAGGTTTTTATTCACACGAGTGATTCATCATGTGGTTCACCATTCCACTCTTTCAATAAGAAGTGTGGATTAATGCACAACTAAATTTATTATTCTTTCCAAATCAAAATCATGATAAAAAAAATTATCAACTACCATAGATTTATGAGTTTTTGCAACCAACTATGTGGGTCCAAGAATTTCTCTAAGGTGGATCTCCGGTCAGGATATCATCTGTTAAAGGTGAGGAAGGAAGATATTCTAAAGACACCCCATAGAAAATATGATGGACACTATGGATTAATATTGATTCCCTTTAGTGTCACTAATTTTCCAGAAATTTTCGTGGTCTTAATTAATAGAGTCTTTACAGATTAGCTCATACAATTTCTGGTAGTAATTATAAAATATATCATGTTATACTCTAAGAGAATGTAAGAACTAAAGGAGAATTTGAATAATGTGAGAGAATTGTTATGAAGGGAGAAACCATATAAAAATTATAACAAATGTGTGTTTTGGGTGGAGGAAGTATCATTATTGGGTCATGTTGTCACCTGTAATGGAATATTTATACACCCCTTTGAAAGAAAATAAATTGAGGAGTATACTAGACATATATCTATAATAGAGATCCGTAGATTATTTGGTCTAGATAGGTATTACCAAATATTTATGAGTAAATTATCATGATTATCAAATTAATTAACTAATATCACTTAAAAGGGATTAATTTTTTTTAGACAAGTGATTGTGAAGATTCATTCAAAGATTAGAAAAAGAGGTTTATGATTGCACTAGTCCTTACCCTAACGATTAGTGCGGATCTACTTGTGGTATGAAAAGATTCTTTAAAATGGAATTTGGTTGTGTACTGATGAAAAATGATAATTTAATATCATGTTCTTCAATTAATTTGAAATATCATGAGAAAAACTATTACATATGTGATCTGAAGTTACTGGTGGTGATCTTCACATTGAAAATTTAGCGGAACTATCACTATGGGAAGAATTTTGTTATATATACTGATCATAAAAGACTCATATATATCACAAATAAATATTTTAATATGAAACAACAAATATGTTGAGAACTAATCATAGTTAATGACTTCTTAATCCGCTATCATCCTGGTTAAGAAAATAAGGTGTCATATTCCCTAAGAATATAGGATCCTATAACATTATAAATGATGAGAATTGAGAAGGATAAAATATTATTATTCATGAACTAGATAGAAATGGGAGTCATAAAGGAAAGTAAAACATTATTCCTTTAACAAATGACTTCTTAAATATCCCTTTTAGAGAAGATAATAGATTATGAAAGATATGATGTGGAGATTCAGAAGAATTGGGAATCTATCAGAAATAAGAATTCCTATTAATTTATAATTAAGAAGGAAGGAGTAATAATATTTGGGTCACAAGTATGTGTACCATAAAATCCTAAGATAAAGGGGGGGAAATTTTATAAATGCACATAGTTTAACCTTTCCATCCACCCATCGGTAAAAAAATGTATCAATATATTTTAAAGCACTATTGTTAGAAAATATGAAAAAGGAGATCCCTAAATGTACATCTAAGTATCTGGTATGTCAATAATTGAAGGCTGAATGAAAAAATGTATATCTTAATCATACAAAAATTACCCATATATATATGGAAATGAGAAAACATCACCATAGACATTGTCATTTGACTTCAGAAGACAAAAAAGAGAATAAGTCCATATGCTCTATTTTGGATCGACATATAAAGATAGATCACTTAATTATAATTCAAGAGGACTTAACAATCTATAATATTTCATGGATATACAACAAAGAAATGGTGAGGCTTTATAGAGTGCCATTATTGTTTATTTACAATCATGATATGATATTTACATATTTGTTTTGGAAAAGTATCTAATATGCTTTTAATATTTATTTGAACTTTAGTATGACTTATCACCCTCATACTAATGTCCAGGCTGAGAATAATATTTTGACACTAGATGATATGTTGAGATTACACTCAATAAACTTCAATGGAGGATTGGTTCTATATATTTCTCTACTCGGGATATATAACAACAATATTTTTATTTCAACAATAAAAATGGTACAATATGATTCTATTTATAGGAAAATATATAGATACATTCATTTTGAGATGAATTTAGTGAACATAAACTATTGGGACCTTAAATTGTTGAGGAACTAGTAGAAAAGGTGATAACAATCCATACATATCATGGAATCCCTGTTTCGGTGCGGATGTGCGTCGGGTTTCTGTTCCGACGCTGTTCCGCCAGGACGCGTTCGCGCGTGGGCCCGTCGACCCGAGGGGATGGGCGCGCGGCTTGTGGCCCCGCAGTCCCGCTTTCCAAAGGCGGGCGGCATCCGTCCATTATTCAGGGGCGTCTGCTCATTGATCGAAACCGGGATGATGGGATGTTGGCTCCTCCTTCCGTGGACGTCTCCTTGGAACTCGTTGCCTAATCCGGGTCTCCCTCATAGATTTAAGACGTGCTCGTGAATCTCATTATCGGCGCCATGTCTCCATGGACACCTGTTAATTACGCTGCTTCCGCCCAGACGCTCCAAGGAGTCTGGTCGGGGCAGAAACCTGCGGTGAGGAGACCAGGTAGCTCTGGGTGTTGGGGGCGTGTCTTAACACTGCGGCTCTGCATGTCTGCCTTCCGTCCCTAATAGGGCTTCTCGAAGGCGTGATGTCCTGAGGCATCCCGCTCTGGGTGCAGGGAACTGCGTTACCTGAGGTTTTCCTCAGCTTCCCATGTTTAGCACGGGGTATGCCGCGAGTTTAACGTCCAGCGGGGACGGCATCGGACTGATCAACACGAGAAGTGGATCAGATGACAGAACCCCTTGCGGGGAACCTCTGATGCTGGGGCCAGCACATGGGCGGCTTCCCGAATGAAGTGGAGTGGAATGAAATGGCATGACCCCACCAGGATGTGGTGGCCCGGGTAAGGATCAGGATGGATGATGGAGTGAAGAGCTTGGACCCCGTAGGGGCTTCCTACGTACCGCGCGTTAGCGCGGATCAAAGTCAGCGTAGTTCGGAAATACAGTTTAACGTCATGCCGGACGTTGGCAAGCCGACTCACGAAGAGGTCGAGGCCGCCGGGCAGAGGATTGAACCGAACCACCTCGCACAGAGGGGGATGGAACGGCCGGGTGGATCAACGCGAATGTGAACCCGGGAGGGGTCCACTGATGGACGAACCGACGTGAATACGACCGGGACGACCAGGTGGCGGGCTTGAACCTCAGGGAGGCTTCCTACGTACCCTGTTTAGGAGACATGGATCAAATTCCACGTAGTTCATTCTGTCAGGACTTACGCACTGAGGCAGCCCGGATGCGGCAAAGCTCAGTTGGAGAGGGACTTGGGCCGTAGGTGAGAGACCTCGATCCCTGTCACGCCCTCCACTGGCTTCGGCAGTGGGGAATCACAATGGATATACACACGTGCAGTCTCCCATAAGGGCGGATTCATAGGTGAATCGATGCAAGTGTGATCCCGGGAGGGGTCCACTGATGGACGAACCGACGTGAATACGACCGGGACGACCAGGTGGTGGGCTTGAACCTCGGAGAGGCTTCCTACGTACCCTGTTTAGGGGACAGGGATCAAAGTCCACGTAGTTCGTTCTGCCTGTAATACTCTACCCCCGTGGGCGAAGGCCACTCCAATCCCGACATCCCTGCAGAGACGAGCGGGTGGGGGCCACATCCAAACCGGGAGGGGGACCCTGCGTGCGAGGCACGGGATCAGGCGATTCGAACGGTTTAACATCTTTCCGGACGAAGTACAGTTTAACGTCGTTTGTTGAGGACGAAGCGGAAGGTTTAACGTCTTGTCGGACAAAGTACAGTTTAACGTCGTGTGTTGAGAACGAAGATGCTCGGCAGTTTAACGTCTTGCAGCGCGGACGTGGTGCAGTTTAGCGTCCTGCAGGACGAATGCTGAACAGTTTATCGTCTTGTAGCTCGGACGATATGCTAGGCAGTTTAACATCGTGCAGCTTGGACGTGGTACAGTTTAACGTCATGTTGGACGAAACACTTGGCAGTTTAACGTCTTGCAGCGCGGACGTGGTACAGTTTAACGTCATGTTGGACGAATGCTGAACAGTTTATCGTCTTGTAGCTCGGACGATATTCTAGGCAGATTAACGTCGTGCAGCTTGGACGTGGTACAGTTTAACGTCATGTTGGACGAAACACTTGGCAGTTTATCTTCTTGCAGCGTGGACGTGTGTGATACCGCCGATGGGTCCGTGTCACTTCGCGCGAGCCTGGAGGGCCGCACGGGAAGACAACGCACGGTACGGGCACCCGGGATGAAGATTATCAGGCGCCACGCAGGGGGGTACCCTCAGGGGGTCAAAGGGGGCGACCCCGGCGGATTGCGCACAAAAGAGAAGCTTGGCGCGCAATACCACGGGTCGGCACGCAAATGGGCAGGCTGGCGCGCGATTGGGTCAGCGCTTTGCGTGCAGAAGATGGGGACTGCGCGCACCGAGCTTCGGATAGCGCGCGGGGGAAACAACTCATTCTTTAACAAATGGCCACGTAGAAAGGGGGGGTGCCTGCAATCAGGCTGGATTGCGCGCACCCAGGGGCAATTGCGCGCAAGAGGGTTCTTTTGCGCGCGAAAGCCTTTGGGTGAAGAGTTGTTCAAAGGAAAGGAGCCACAGGTATCGTGCGCGAAGGAGAACCCCGAGGCTTTCTTGCGCGAAATAAAGGAGGTTACCTGAAGATCGGCATTGCGCGCGGAGGGGGTTGGATTGCGCGAACGAGCGACTCTTCGAATTCCGTCAACCTTCAAAACGTTGGGGGTCGCCTTGTATTTATAGGCAACCCCGGGCACGGAATCTCGCCGCCAGCGCCCAATTCAGGGCGCGGGCGCGTAATTCCCTTCGCGGGCGCGGAATCGGGGCCCGGCGCGCAAGGGAGTCGCGTGGGCCGTGGGCGCGCAAAATAGCGCGCCGACCCGGCGCATTGCGCGCATCCCGGGAGGATTGCGCGCCGCACTTCAACTTTGCGTGTGGGCCTCCTAATTTCCGCGCAAGGCCTCCGGGCCTTCCGAAACGTGCCTCTGACTCCAAATATGACCTCGCTTTCCGCATCCGGAGCTTCGTTTGGGAACAACAAACTTTTCCGGCGTCTACAAAAGCCCCCCCTCGGAATCTGATCGGTGAGAGGTCGCAACGATCGGGTTCCGAGGGAGACGCCGGAATGCCGAAGTCCTGGGCGGCGCGGGACTTTGGCTTAACGTGCTCAACCACAATTCATTGTCTTGCGGGAGCGTTAACCAAGCTTCAGGCATCCACAATTGGGCCTGGATTTCTAAAGAAAAGAGGGAGGTCATTCCTAGGAAAGGTGACCTCAGACATAATCAATGTATCATCCCCCCAACTTGTTCCGACACACGAGCGGGACAACGCTAGGGGCGTTAAGATTTTATCCGAACATAGGGAAATGAGAAAGGGTGAATCGCGTGTCCCGAATTCAGAAATCCACGACGGTCGGCCTTCTAGTAATGCCCAAGATGGCAAGCGGACAATGGATCAATCGACCATACTACTGCAATAGACGGACTGAAGGTCATCATTCACATTGCAGGAGGCGGATCACATGTCATCATCAATGCTGCTTTGGGGGTTCCTTCAGGCACAAGGGTGGAAATCCGGATCAACAGGGCATGCGAAGCGTGGGGCGAAGTGATGATTTGTTCGGACAGAATATAAAACTCCCAAAATTGCGCCACCATGGGGAAAGCGTATTAGACGGATGTACTAATCTGGCCGCGAATTACCCCAATTCTCAGGCAGAACCTCTTTGACGAGGAAACTATCACTTCCCATCATTGCAATGGGGAATCCCGAGCTGAATCGGAGAGAATATCACAACTGCACCACTCTACCAGAAGCCAGGCCAGATGGTCAGCGGCGAGGAGGGGCGGGACTTAGCGATCCCTGAGGCTGGGCCCGAGTCGAGATGCCCGGGCATTCCTACGTACTTTATCAGGCTGGAGATCAAGCCACACGTAGTTCTGAAAGTGCAGTTTTAACGTCATGCGGGACGTAGAACCCCATTTAGGGAGATCTTAGTTTAAGGTCATAGAGCTTGGACCAAAGGGGCAGATCTTAGTTTAAGGTCTTAGAGCTCGGACCATAAGAACCTCAAAGCATGCCACATCGTGGTCCTATCCCCTGGATATGCAAAGATGCACTGAGGGATAGTGTCAAGAGTGTCGAGGTTTCGCCTGGACAGAATGGGAGGTGGAAAATGTAATGTGAATCATGCGGCCATTCACTCAAGGACTGGGGGCACCGGCGTAACAATATGGGAGTACTGCCGACCGTGGCGGAAAAGCATCATCAATATCGCACTGACTGTTGATGGAATGGGGCAGCAAACGAGCATCAACCGCTCAAGCGCAGGATTCATATCGATTTGCTTCCCGAGGCCCTTGGGGGCACCAGCCCGAGTCGGTGGGAGAGCACTGAGGCATTGTGTCCAAACCGCTCACGGGGGCTCCACCCAGGGCGTAGGCGATGGGTCCGAATGAAAGGGATCACGAAGCCTGAAAAGTGGAAGGATCCTGACCAAGATGAACCTGACCCTCCTGGCAATAAACCAGAGTACTCTTGACACCGGTGGACCACTGCAAGGGGTCGAGGGACACGCCTTGAGGGTGACCCGAAGGCGGCGGATTCCCCAGAGAAGGGGGAATCTCTAAGAGGTGGGGGGATGGACCCGAAGTTTCAAACATCCGGGTGTTCCTACGTATCCCATAAGGATGGGAATCAAGCCAAACGTAGTTCTTGAAGCGCGGTGCAACACAATCGGGCACCAGCGCGGGGAAGGGTGCGGGTCTAACCCTCGCACACAGAAGAAGCGGTATTTGATATTTCTTGTTTTTCCTTAAAGGTGGATGGTTTTTCTTTGTGCAGCGACATGCCTGTGATTAAGAAATCCCTGGCGTCGCCACAATAATCAAGCCATGAAAGGCATTGATAAATGGCGTGGTTATTAACCAGCGCCCAACGTGAGTGTCCCCTGAGGAGAACATCACGATGCAGTGCCGTTTCTCGTCGGGCGGCCAAGACGATCACAGTTTACAGTTGTGTGGTAAGACCAGACAACACAATTTAAGGTCGTGTGGTTCGGACCATGGAGGAATCCGCTTATTGCGATACGGAGGACCCAGCAGAGGTGGAAACATACCCCAGCCTTGCGGTCACGCACAATTCCAGGAGAAGGATCCCGGGATAGGGGCCTGCATATGTCCATCACCCGAGGGGCAGAGATGCTAGCCTCCAGCTATACTGGGCACAGAACGCGATTGTTCGGGCGACTCCTTCCTCCTTATGGGGACGAGGGTCCAGCTACACATGGCCCTTAGGGAGGACATCAGCATATATCCTTGGTGCTCAGATCATGGGAGCCTCGAAAGACACAATTACCCTGGTTGGCCTGCCTAACGTGTAAAGGTGTACTGAAGGTCAGTATGAAGAGAGTGTCGAGATTCCACTACAACGCACAAAGGCGGAGTGTGATGAGGACTGCGCAACCAATGTTCAGAGCCTGAAAGAGCCGATATGGCGATCAAGGATGTCGCTGACCATATTCGCAACACAACATCCGATCGCGTCAGCCTAGGACGGGGCAAGCAAACGAGCATCAACCGCTCAAGCGCAGGATTCATATTGATTTGTGGCCCAGGACCCGCCGGTAAATCGACCCGGAGCGGTAGGAGAGCACTGAGGCATCGTACCCAAACCGCTAACGAGGATCCCTTTGAGTGAAGTCTCGAACAAGAGGAAGCGCGAGGCCCGACAAGCAACACAGGACTTGTCGGGATTGAATCCGACACCACGGGTCATAGACCTGAGTACCCAAAACATGTTGACAGATCACTGGAAAGGGTCGGAGGACTCACCCTGAGAGCAACCAAAAGACGGCAGATCCCCGTGATCAACCAAGAGACGGGGCTGGACCTGAAACACAAGCGTCCAGGCGGTCCTACGTATCCCATAAGGATGGGAATCAAGCCGTACGTAGTTCTTGAGAGGCAGTTTAACGTCATGCAGGACGAAAAGAGAAAGGGGGGAGCGGAAGGCATCCCCAAACGCGGGGGGTGTACAGCGTGGCGAGCAAACCGACGTGAATGAGGGCATAGCCCTGCGTTCACACCATACGCCGCATACCCAGAGGCAACTGGGCCAAGGGCCCGATATGGGATGGAAATTCCCGAAGGATGGGGCTGGGCCTAAAACATGAATGTTCAGGTGGTCCTACGTATCCCATAAGGATGGGAATCAAGCTGCACGTAGTTCTTGAGGGGCAGTTTAACGTCATGCAAGACGAAGACGCTTGGAAGTTTAACGTCTTGCAGCGCGGACGTGGTACAGTTTAACGTCATGTTGGACGAATGCTGAACAGTTTAACGTCTTGTAGCTTGGACGAAGTGCACTCAGGCAAAGTACTGCTTGAGGAACCTAGCGTTGGTCGGAGGAGTGACACGCTCACCATCCATAGTTGCTAGGGAGTACGCGCCATTGGGATAGACCTTGTGGACAACAAAAGGTCCCTCCCACTTGGGCTCCAACTTGGGTGGCTTCCTGCCAGGGATCATTGGCGCTCTTAGGGCCAGTACTAGGTCACCCTGCAGGAAAGAGCGGAGGCGAACCTTCTTATTGAAAGCTCGAGCCATTCTGCTTTGATGCCTCTCCAAGTTGTGCAAAGCGCGAAGCCTATTCTCATCCAGTGATTCCAACTCGACTAGACGTGCTTCAACAGCTCTGTCTGGCGCTTGCTGGTCGTAGACTGCAGTGCGCAAGGACGGTAACTGGATCTCGATGGGCAGGACGGCCTCAGCTCCATACACCAGGGAATAAGGGGTCATATGGGTGGAATTGCGAGTCGTCGTCCGATAAGCCCAGAGGGCATTGGGGAGCTTGTCCGGCCAACTCTTCTTGTTCTGACCAACCATCTTTTGCAGAATTTTAGAGAGGGTTTTGTTAAACGCCTCAATCTGTCCATTCGCCTGCGCATGATAGCGAGATGTATGGTTTGAGCGAATGTTGTACTTGGCGTAAAACTTCTTCAACTCGGCTGCTCGGAAATTGGCTCTGTTATCCGTGAGGATAGCGTGAGGCACTCCAAATCGATAAATGATGTTGGAGGTCACGAAGTCAGTGATCGAACAGGATTTGACATCTCTGAGCGGAATCGCCTCTGCCCATTTGGAGAAGAAGTCCGTGGTGGTCAGAATGAACCGGCACTGGCGAGCCATCGCCGGCGGGTAAGGTCCCACAACGTCCAGACCCCAGACTACAAAGGGCCAAGAATACCTAGTGGTATGGAGGGGCTCCGGCGGCCGATGCACAAAGTTCGCATGAACCTGGCACGCATGGAACTTCCTAGCATACTCGATGCAGTCATGGATCATGGAGGGCCAGAAGTATCCCAACCTCCGAATCTGGTGGGACAGCTTCGGCCCAGTCTGGTGGGCACCACATGAACCAGCATGAACCTCTTGCATGACTCGTGGGATCTCAACTCCTTGAAGGCAACGGAGGAGAACACCATCAAATCCGCGCCTATAGAGGATTTGCTCCAGGCCGGGACTGCTCTGGAGGACAAACTGCGATGCGCGGCGTCGAACTCTCTCACGCTCGGCCCGATCTGACGGGAGAATGCCATGTTAGAGGTACTCAACCAAAGGCGCCCTCCAATTAGAGGCTGATTCGACTGCCATATCTGGGGTACTCGGGGCTCCGGGCACAGGGGCAGCCGTGGTGAGATTACTTACCGACGGGCCGCGATCTCCTTCCGGGATAATGGGAGCGATGAGCCTGCGGTGCGTCACGCGGATGATCAGGTTGTCCTGTTCAGGCTCCGCGAGTGACGCAGCAAGGCTGGCCAAAGCATCTGCTCGACCGTTCTGCGACCGGGGAATATGGAAAATTTCTGGCCGAGAAGGGAACTGGGCCATCAGGAGGAGGGTGCACTCCAGCAATGGCACAAGTTCCGGCTTCCTGACAACATAGTCGCCATTGATCTGCTTAACGACCAGCTCGGAGTCCCCTTTCACACACAGATGGGGCACGTCGATCTCAAGAGCCAACTCGAGGCCAGTGATGAGGGCATGGTATTCCGCCTCATTGTTGGTACATCCCTCTGAAAACAGTAAAGAGTATGGCAGCACGGCTTGCTTCGGGGTAATGAAGACGATACCCAAACCCACTTTGTTGAGCTTAGGATTAACGAGTCTTCTACCGGTGGGGCTCCGGGAGGCACCGTCAAAGTGCATCTGCCAGCATGGATCGGCACGATCGACAGAGAGAACGGCCTCATCAGGAAAGCCTAGATCCAGCGGCTGATCCGCGGAGGTCGGGTGAGCAGCCAGAAAGTCCACCAATGCTTGCCCTTTGATGGCCTTCTGAGACACATACCTGATGTCGAACTGCTGGAGAATCATAGCCCACCGCGCTAGACGGCCAGTCAACATAGGCCGGCTCAGGATATACTTCAACGGGTCTACCCGAGAAACCAACTGTACCTCGTGGTGCTGCAAGTAGTGCCGTAATTTCTGTACGGAAAATACGAGCGCCAGGAAGCTCTTCTCGATTGGGGAATACCTAACTTCTGCATCGAGGAGCATGCGACTGAGGTAATAGAGGCTATTCTCTGTTCCCTCGTTGTTCTTCTAGGCGAGAAGGGAACCAAGGGACCGTTCCAGGGCGGTCACATAAAGGACCAGTGGCTTCCCGGATACAGGCGGCATCAGAACCGGAGGTTGAAGCAGGTACTGCTTGATTTCCTCGAAAGCGGTCTGACACTCCTTATCCCATACATAGGTGGCACCTTTCTTCATGATCCGAGAAAAGGGCTTACACTTGCCGGCCAGATTCGCGATGAATCGGCGTATATAGGCTAAGTGGCCTTGGAACCCTTGCAGTTCCCGGATGTTACCTGGGGGAGGCATCTGGCTAATCGCCCTGATCTTCTCCGGGTCGATCTCAATACCCTGGTAACTTACCACAAAGCCAAGAAACTTCCCGGAGGTGACCCCGAAGGCACACTTTAACGGGTTCATCTTCAGGCAGCGAGACCGGAGGAAGCCGAACACTTTCTCAAGATCTTTGAGATGGTCCTGACGCTGGCGCGATTTGACCACCAAGTCATCGACGTAGAATTCCACCAGTGTGCCGAGGATTGGCTTGAATATGCGATGCATCTCCCGTTGATAGGTGGCACCTGCATTCGTCAGGCCGAAGGGCATGACCTGGTAACAAAAGATACCTTGGGGGGCCCTGAAGGCAGTGAACTCCTCATCCTCAGGGGCCATCCGGATTTGGTTGTATCCGGAGTATCCATCCATGAAGGAGAGGGCTTGGAACCCTGTCGTGGCGTCAATCAACAGCTCTGTCACTGGAAGGGGAAAATCATCCTTCGGACAGTGGCGGTTGAGATCGCGGAAGTCGATACAGACTCTGATCTGCCCATTCTTCTTCCTGACCGGCACAATGTTGGCCAGCCATCTAGGGTACTGAACTTCCCTCATGAAGTTGGCTTTGATAAGCTTGTCAACTTTGGCCTCAACCATGGCACCGTGGAATGGGTGCATCTTCCTGGGAGGCTGCTTGAACCCGCGATGGTTCGCCGGGAGACCAAGGCGGTGGACGACTACCTGAGGATCTAGCCCCGGCATCTCGTCATAGCCCCAAGAGAACACATCACGGTGCTGTCTGAGGAAGTCCACGTACTGCTGCCGATCCTCAGAGGACATGGAGGCACTGACCAATGTGGGTCTTGGATCTGCCTCGGTTCCAAGGTTCACCTGTACTAACTCATCGACCGTGGCGGAGACGCCCTCCTCAAAGGCTGGGGGTGCATCTTCGACGTCCTCTCCACTCGGGGAGGGATCGTCCACGGGAGAGACTGCGCTGGGAACTGCATTGGGGCTACCAGATCGTGCTGGGCCGCTGGTGCTGGCACGGGCGGTCGCGGTCATCTCATCAGGAGACTCACAGGCCTTTGAGACCATGGCTACGTCCAACCGTTGAATCGGGAGGACGTAAGCGTCATCCAAACTTGCCCAGGGATCACTCGCAACAGCGACAGGCTCATCCTCACCTGCCAGGATCTGCTTATCTTTGCTTTTGCAATAGTCTGCGTCCAGATAGCGGGCTTCACATGAGGCAAAAGGAGAGGCATCCCCCTGAAGCACGCCTACTCGACCGTTAAGGGAGTATTTCAGGCATTGGTGGTATGATGAGGGAACTGCCGCATGAAGGTGGAGCCATGGCATGCCCATCAATGCGTTATACGCAGTGTCCTGAGAGACTACCATGAATTCGGTGTTGGCAACCAGGTCACCGAACTGGGTCTTCAAACGTATCTTGCCGACCGGAGTTTGCTCGCTGCGGTCGTACCCCTGGATCCTGAGGTCGGAGGGAATCAAGTCATCCTCAGACAACCCCAATCTCCGGAGCGTCCGAGTGGGAATTAGGTTAATCCCGGACCCCGTGTCGACAAGACAGCGCCGGACTTCAAGGCCATTGAACTGGCCAGTAACATACAGCGGACGAATGTGCCCCTGTATAGGAGGGTCTTCATCCTTACCAGAGAACGAGATAACTGCCTGACATTCGGCGTCCTCAATCGGTTCGGCGTGAAAGGCCTCTGCAGCCGCAACCTCCGTCTCAAACTGGAGGGGGCTCTTCAGGGCTTCAGCGAGCGCCTCACGAATCTCAGGTGACATGCGCAGAGCCTTAAGGATGGAGAGCCTCGCTGGGATGTCGGCCAAGTGCTTCAGGACATCACACTTTTTTGCCAAGCGCGAGCCCCTGGTTGCAGGAGGTTGCTCTGCGGTTGGAGGAATGACGGGCCTTGCCGGTTGGACTGGCGGCCGACTGGTGCTTGGCGCATCTCGCTGTTCATCGGTTGAAGCCCGGGAAGTAGTCACCGTACTGGGGTCAGGAGGCTGGGATGGACTCGTGGCAGGGCGGAGCTGATTGCGACGCAACTGAGGCGGTTCTGCCTGGTCCCACATCACAAACAGTGGCGGAGGCGAATCCGTCATCCCTGGATGGGGGGGCTGCGCACGTTGAGCTCGGTTTTGAGCCTGCTGCCTAGTCTCAATGGCGTGCACGGCCTGGCTAGAGCTACCAACAGTCGTGCCCCCGCGACTCCTGTTGTTGCGGTTCCTCCGACGGTGGCGACGACCGGGGACACTAGGGAGGTTCACCTGGTGTTCTTCAACGTCGGGAACCGAAAAGGGATTTACCAGCTCGACGGTATTAACCGAAGAGTACCCTACACTGTCATCGGACGAATCATTCATCACCGGGCGGATCCTGGGAGGGATCCCCATCTCCGGGGACATGAAATCACCGAGAGTGCGGGATAGTGGCGGAACTGGCGGGGCGCGCTCTTCCTTCTTGCGCCGCCGCCGTTTTCTCTTCTCGGAAGAGGCAGGCTGGGACGACGATGCCAAAGCAGCACCCGCGGATTCTGGGGGCTCAGGCTGATTCAAGCGCGCATGGATGATTCCATGGGCGCGAATGCTTGCCCGATTTCCCTTCCCCATCCCCTAGCGGGTTCCGTTCCCCCGTGCTGAATGCTTGGTCGGGCAACATGCTGGTCTTCCAACACCTATGAAAGCAATCGGTCTTCGTATTGAGGAGAAGAGATTCATGTCAGGTTCACCATTTTTCTGTTTCGGTGCGGATGTGCGTCGGGTTTCTGTTCCGACGTTGTTCCGCCAGGACGCGTTCGCGCATGCGCCCGTCGACCCGAGGGGATGGGCGCGCGGCTTGTGGCCCCGCAGTCCCGCTTTCCAAAGGCGGGTGGCATCCGTCCCTTATTCAGGGGCGTCTGCTCCTTGATCGAAACCGGGATGATGGGATGTCGTCTCCTCCTTCCGTGGACGTCTCCTTGGAACTCGTTGCCTAGTCCCGGTCTCCCTCATAGATTTAAGACGTGCTCGTGAATCTCGTTCCCGGTGCCATGTCTCCATAGACACCGGTTAATTACGCTGCTTCCGCCCAGATGCTCCAAGGAGTCTGGTCGGGGCAGCAACCTGCGGTGAGGAGACCGGGTAGCTCTGGGTGTTGGGGGCGTGTCTTAACACTGCGGCTCTGCATGTCTGCCTTCCGTCCCTAATAGGGCTTCTCGAAGGCGTGATGGCCTGAGGCATCCCGCGCTGGGTGCGGGGAACTGTGTTACCTGAGGTTTTCCTCAGCTTCCCATGTTTAGCACGGGGTATGCCGCGAGTTTAACGTCCAGTGGGGACGGCATCGGACTGATCAACACGAGAAGTGGATCAGATGACAGAACCCCTTGCGGGGAACCTCCGATGCTGGGGCCAGCACATGGGCGGCTTCCCGAATGAAGTGGAGTAGAATGAAATGGCATGACCCCACCAGGATGTGGCGGCCCGGGTAAGGATCAGGATTGATGATGGAGTGAAGAGCTTGGACCCCGTAGGGGCTTCCTACTTACCGTGCGTTAGCGCGGATCAAAGTCAGTGTAGTTCGGAAATACAGTTTAACGTCATGCCGGATGTTGGCAAGCCGACTCACGAAGAGGTCGAGGCCGCCGGGCGGAGGATTGAACCGAACCACCTCGCACAGAGGGGGATGGAATGGCCGGGTGGATCAACGCGAATGTGAACCCGGGAGGGGTCCACTGATGGACGAACCGACGTGAATACGACCGGGACGACCAGGTGGCGGGCTTGAACCTCAGGGAGGCTTCCTACGTACCCTGTTTAGGAGACAGGGATCAAATTCCACGTAGTTCATTCTGTCAGGACATACGCACTGAGGCAGCCCGGATGCAGCAAAGCTCATTTGGAGAGGGACTTGGGCCGTAGGTGAGAGACCTCGATCCCTGTCATGCCCTCCACTGGCTTCGGCAGTGGGGAAGCACAATGGAGATACACACGTGCAGTCTCCCACAAGGGCGGATTCATAGGTGAATCGACGCAAGTGTGAACCCGGGAGGGGTCCACTAATGGACGAACCGACGTGAATACAACCGGGACGACCAGGTGGTGGGCTTGAACCTCGGAGAGGCTTCCTACGTACCCTGTTTAGGGGACAGGGATCAAAGTACACGTAGTTCGTTCTGCCTGTAATACTCTACCCCCGTGGGCGAAGACCACTCCAATCCCGACATCCCTGCAGAGACGAGCGGGTGGGGGCCACATCCAAACCGGGAGGGGGACCCAGCGTGCGAGGCACGGGATCAGGCGATTAGAATGGTTTAACGTCTTGACAGACGAAGTATAGTTTAACATCGTGTGTTGAGGACGAAGCGGACGGTTTAACGTCTTTCCAGACGAAGTACAGTTTAACGTCGTGTGTTGAGGACGAAGATGCTCGGCAGTTTAACGTCTTGCAGTGCGGACGTGGTGCAGTTTAGCATCCTGCAGGACGAATGCTGAACAGTTTATCGTCTTGTATCTCGGACGATATGCTAGGTAGTTTAACGTCGTGCAACTTGGACGTGGTACAGTTTAACATCATGTTGGACGAATGCTGAACAGTTTATCGTCTTGTAGCTCGGACGATATGCTAGGCAGTTTAACGTCGTGCAGCTTGGATGTGGTAAAGTTTAACGTCATATTGGACGAAACACTTGGCAGTTTAACGTCTTGCAGCGCGGATGTGTGTGATACCGCCGATGGGTCCGTGTCACTTCGCACGAGCCTAGAGGGCCGCACGGGAAGACAATGCACAGTGCGGGCACCCGGGATGAAGATTATTGGGCGCCACGCAGGGGGGTACCCTCAGGGGGTCAAAGGGTGCGACCCCGGCGGATTGCGCGCAAAAGAGATGCTTGGCGCGCAATACCGCGGGTCGGCGCGCAAATGGGCAGGCTGGCGTGCGATTGGGCCAGCCCTTTGCGCGCAGAAGATGGGGATTGCGCGCACCGGGCTTCGGATAGCGCGCGGGGGCAACGACTCATTCTTTAACAAATGGCCACTTAGAAAAAAGGGGGGGTGCGCGCAATCAGGCTGGATTGCGCGCACCCAGGGGCAATTGCGCGCAAGAGGGTTCTTTTGCGCGCGAAAGCCTTTGGGTGAAGAGTTGTTCAAAGGAAAGGAGCCACATGGATTGTGCGCGAAGGCGAACCCCGAGGCTTTCTTGCGCGAAAGAAAGGAGGTTACCTGAAGATCGGAATTGCACGCGGAGGGGGTTGGATTGCGCGAACGAGCGACTCTTCGAATTCCGGCAACCTTCAAAACGTTGGGGGTCGCCTTGTATTTATAGGCAACCCTGGGCGCGGAATCTCGCCGCCGACGCGCAATTCAGGGCGCAGGCGCGTAATTCCCTTCGCGGGCGCGGAATCGGGGCCCGGCACGCAAGGGAGTCGCGTGGGCCGCGGGCGCGCAAAATAGCGCGCCGGCCCGGCGCATTGCGCGCATCCCGGGAGGATTGCGCACCGCACTTCAACATTGCGCGTGGGCCTCCTAATTTCCGCGCAAGGCCTCCGGGCCTTCCAAAACGTGCCTCTGACTCCAAATATGACCTCGCTTTCCGCATCCGGAGCTTCATTTGGGAACAAAGGACTTTTCCGGCATCTACAAAAGCCCCCACTCGGAATCTGATCGGCGAGAGGTCACAACGATCGGGTTCCGAGGGAGACTCTGGAATGCCGAAGTCCTGGGCGGCGCGGGACTTTGGCTTAACGTGCTCAACCACAATTCATTGTCTTGCGGGAGTGTTAACCAGGCTTCAGGCATCCACAATTGGGCCTGGATTTCTAAAGAAAAGATTGAGGTCATTCCTAGGAAAGGAGACCTCAGAACTAATCAATGTATCATCCCCCCAACTTGTTCCGACACACGAGCGGGACAATGCTAGGGGCGTTAAGATTTTATCCGAACATAGGGAAATGAGAAAGGGTGAATCGCGTGTCCCGAATTCAGAAATCCACGACGGTCGGCCTTCCAGTAATGCCCAAGACGGCAAGAGGACAATGGATCAATCGACCATACTACTGCAATAGACGGACCGAAGGTCATCATTCATATTGCAGGAGGCGGATCACATGTCATCATCAATGCTGCATTGGGGGTTCCTTCAGGAACAAGGGTGGAAATCCGGATCAACAGGGCATGCGAAGCGTGGGGCGAAGTGATGATTTGTTCGGACAGAATCTAACACTCCCAAAAATGCGCCACCATGGGGAAAGCGTATTAGACGGATGTACTAATCTGGCCGAGAATTACCCCAATTCTCAGACAGAACCTCTTTGATGGGGAAACTGTCTCTTCCCATCATTGCAATGGGGCATCCCGAGCTGAATCGGGGAGAATATCACAACTGCACCACTCTACCAGAAGCCAGGCCAGACGGTCGGCGACGAAGAGGGGCGGGACTTAGCGATCCTTGAGGCTGGGCCCGAGTCGAGATGCCCGGGCGTTCCTACGTACTCCATCAGGCTGGAGATCAAGCCACACGTAGTTCTGAAAGTGCAGTTTTAACGTCATTCGGGACGTAGAACCCCATTTAGGGAGATCTTAGTTTAAGGTCATAGAGCTTGGACCAAAGGGGCAGATCTTAGTTTAAGGTCTTAGAGCTCGGACCATAAGAACCTCAGAGCACGCCACATCGTGGTCCTATCCCCTGGATATGAAAAGATGCACTGAGGGATAGTGTCAAGAGTGTCGAGGTTTCTCCTGGCCAGAATGGGAGGTGGAAAATGTAATGTGAATCATGCGGCCATTCACTCAAGGACGGGGGGCACCGGCGTAACAATATGGGAGTACTGGCGACCGTGGCGGAAAAGCATCATCAATATCGCACTGACCGTTGATGGAATGGGGCAGCAAACGAGCATCAACCGCTCAAGCACAGGATTCATATCGATTTGCTGCCTGAGGCCCTTGGGGGCACCAGCCCGAGTCGGAGGGAGAGCACTGAGGCATTGTGTCCAAACCGCTCACGGGGGCTCCACCCAGGGCGTAGGCGATGGGTCCGAATGAAAGGGAGCACGAATCCAGAAAAGTGGAAGGAACCTGACCAAGCTGAACCTGACCCTCCTGGCAATAAACCATAGTACTCTTGACACCGGTGGACCACTGCAAGGGGTCAAGGGACATGCCTTGAGGGTGACCCGAAGGCGGAGGATTCCCCAGAGAAGGGGGAATCTCTAAGAGGTGGGGGGCTGGACCCGAAGTTTCAAACATCCGGGCGTTCCTACATATCCCATAAGGATGGGAATCAAGCCACACGTAGTTCTTGAAGCGCGGCGCAACACAATCGGGCACCAGCGCGTGGAATGGTGCTGGTCTAACCCTCGCACACAGAAGAAGCGGTATTTGATATTTCTTGTTTGTCCTTAAAGGTGGATGGTTTTTCTTTGTGCAGCGACA
Source organism: Viscum album (assembly GCA_963277665.1). Classification (NCBI taxonomy): domain Eukaryota; kingdom Viridiplantae; phylum Streptophyta; class Magnoliopsida; order Santalales; family Viscaceae; genus Viscum; species Viscum album. Next base: position 195,993,988 of record OY728126.1, read on the forward strand.
TGCCTGTGATTAAGAAATACCTGGCGTCGCCACAATAATCAAGCCATGAAAGGCATTGATAAATGGCGTGGTTATTAACCAGTGCCCAACGTGAGTGTCCCCTGAGGAGAACATCACGATGCAGTGCCGTTTCTCGTCGGGCGGCCAAGACGATCACAGTTTACGGTCGTGTGGTAAGACCAGACAACACAGTTTAAGGTCGTGTGGTTCGGACCATGGAGGAATCCTCTTATTGCGATACGGCGGACCCAACGGAGGTGGGAACATACCGCAACCCTGCGGTCATGCACAATTCCAGGAGAAGGATCCCGGGATAGGGGCCTGCATATGTCCATCACCCGAGGGGCAGAGATGCTAGCCTCCAGCTATACTGGGCCCAGAACGCGATTGTTCGGGCGACTCCTTCCTCCTTATGGGGACGAGGGTCCAGCTACACATGGCCCTTAGGGAGGACATCAGCATATATCCTTGGTGCTCGGATCGTGGGAGCCTCGAAAGACACCATTACCCTGGTTGGCCTGCCTAACGTGTAAAGGTGTACTGAAGGTCAGTATGAAGAGAGTGTCGAGATTCCACTACAACGCACAAAGGCGGAGTGTGATGAGGACTGCGAAACCAATGTTCAGAGCCTGAAAGAGCCGACATGGCGATCAAGGATGTCGCTGACCATATTCGCAACACAACATCCGATCGCGTCAGCCTAGGACGGCGCAAGAAAACGAGAATCAACCACTCAAGCGCAGGATTCATATCGATTTGCGGCCCAGGACCCGCCGGTAAATCGACCCGGAGCGGTAGGAGAGCATTGAGGCATCGTACCCAAACCGCTAACGAGGATCCCTTTGAGTGAAGGCTCGAACAAGAGGAAGCGCGAGGCCCGACAAGCAACACAGGACTTGTCGAGATTGAATCTGACACCACGGGTCATAGACCTGAGTACCCAAAACATGTTAACAGATCACCGGAAAGGGTCGGAGGATTCACCCTGAGAGCAACCAAAAGACGGCAGATCCCCGTGATCAACCAAGAGACGGGGCAGGACCTGAAACACAAGCGTCCAGGCGGTCCTACATATCCCATAAGGATGGGAATCAAGCCGTACGTAGTTCATGAGAGGCAGTTTAACGTCATGCAGGACGAAAAGAGAAAGGGGGGAGTGGAAGGAATCCCCAAACGTGGGGGGTGTACAGCGTGGCGAGAAAACCGACGTGAATGAGGGCATAGCCCCGCGTTCACACCATACGCCGCATACCCAGAGGCAACTGGGCCAAGGGCCCGAGATGGGATGGAAATTCCCGAAGGATGGGGATGGGCCTGAAACATGAATGTTCAGGCGGTCCTACGTATCCCATAAGGATGGGAATCAAGCCGCACGTAGTTCTTGAGGGGCAGTTTAACGTCATGCAGGACGAAGACGCTTGGAAGTTTAACGTCTTGCAGCGCGGACGTGGTACAGTTTAACGTCATGTTGGACGAATGCTGAACAGTTTAACGTCTTGTAGCTTGGACGAAGTGCACTCAGGAAAAGTACTGCTTGAGGAACCTAGCGTTGGTGGGAGGAGTGACACGCTCACCATCCATAGTTGCTAGGGAGTACGCGCCATTGGGATAGACCTTGTGGACAACAAAAGGTCCCTCCCACTTGGGCTCCAACTTGGGTGGCTTCCTGCTGGGGATCATTGGCGCTCTTAGGGCCAGTACTAGGTCACCCTGCAGGAAGGAGCGGAGGGGAACCTTCTTATTGAAAGCTCGAGCCATTCTGCTTTGATGCCTCTCCAAGTTGTGCAAAGTGCGAAGCCTATTCTCATCCAGTGCTTCCAACTCGACTAGACGGGCTTCAGCAGCTCTGTTCGGCGCTTGCTGGTAGTAGACCGCAGTGCGCAAGGATGGTAACTGGATCTCGATGGGCAGGACGGCCTCATCTTCATACACCAGGGAATAAGGGGTCATCTGGGTGGAATTGCGAGTCGTCGTCCGATAAGCCCAGAGGGAGTTGGGGAGCCTGTCTGGCCAACTCTTCTTGTTCTGACCAACCATCTTTTGCAGAATTTTAGAGAGGGTTTTGTTAAACTCCTCAATCTATCCATTCGCCTGCGCATGATAGCGAGATGTATGGTTCGAGCGAATGTTGTACTTGGCGTACAACTTCTTCAACTCGGCTGCTCGGAAATTGGCTCCGTTATCCGTGAGGATAGCGTGAGGCACTCCAAATCGATAAATGATGTTGGAGGTCACGAAGTCAGCGATCGAACAGGATTTGACCTCTCTGAGCGGAATCACCTCTGCCCATTTGGAGAAGAAGTCTGTGGCGGTCAGAATGAACCGGCACTGGCGAGCCGTCGCCGGCGGGTAAGGTCCCACAACGTCCAGACCCCAGACTGCAAAGGGCCAAGAATACCTAGTGGTATGGAGGGGCTCCGGCGGCCGATGCACAAAGTTCGCATGAACCTGGAACGCATGGAACTTCCTAGCATACTCGATGCAGTCATGGATCATAGAGGGCCAGAAGTATCCCAACCTCCGAATCTGGTGGGACAGCATCGGCCCAGTCTGGTGGGCACCACATGAACCAGCATGAACCTCTTGCATGACTCGTGGGATCTCAACTCCTTGAAGGCAACGGAGGATAACACCATCAAATCCGCGCCTATAGAGGATTTTCTTTAGGCCAAGACTGCTCTGGAGGACAAACTGCGATGCGCGGCGTCGAACTCGCTCACGCTCGGCCCAATCTGACAGAAGAATGCCATGTGGGATGTACTCAACCAAAGGCGCCCTCCAATCAGAGGCTGGTTCGACTACCATATCTGGGGTACTCGGGGCTCCGGGCACAGGGGCAATCGTGGTGAGATTACTTACCGACGGGCCGCGATCTCCTTCCAGGATAACGGGAGCGATGAGCCTGCGGTGCATCACGCGGATGATCAGGTTGTCCTGTTCAGGCTCCGCGAGTGACGCAGCAAGGCTGGCCAAAGCATCTGCTCGACCATTCTGCGACCGGGGAATATGGACAATTTCTGGCCGAGAAGGGAACTGGGCCATCAGGAGGAGGGTGCACTCCAGCAATGGCACAAGTTCCGGCTTCCTGACAACATAGTCGCCATTGATCTGCTTAACGACCAGCTCAGAGTCCCCTTTCACACACAGATGGGGCACGTTGATCTCGAGAGCCAACTCGAGGCCAGTGATGAGGGCATGGTATTCCGCCTCATTGTTGGTATAGCCCTCTGACAACAGGAAAGAGTATGGCAGCACAGCTTGCTCCGGGGTAATGAAGACGATACCCAAACCCACTTTGTTGAGCTTAGGATTATCGAGTCTTCTACCGGTGGGGCTCCGGGAGGCACCGTCAAAGTGCATCTGCCAGCATGGATCGGCACGACCGACCGAGAGAACGACCTCATCAGGAAAGCCTAGATCCAGCGGCTGATCCGCGGAGGTCGGGTGAGCAGCCAGAAAGTCCGCCAATGCTTGCCCTTTGATGGCCTTCTGAGACACATACCTGATGTCGAACTGCTGGAGAATCACAGCCCACCGCGCTAGACGGCCAGTCAACATAGGTCGGCTCAAGATATACTTCAACGGGTCTACCCGAGAAACCAACTGTACCTCGTGGTGCTGCAAGTAGTGCCGTAATTTCTGTACGGAAAATACGAGCGCCAGACAGCTCTTCTCGATGGGGGAATACCTAACTTCTGCATTGAGGAGCATGCGACTGAGGTATTAGAGGCTATTCTCTGTTCCCTCGTTGTTCTTCTGGGCGAGAAGGGCACCAAGGGACCGTTCCAGGGCGGTCACATAAAGGACCAGTGGCTTCCCGGATACAGGCGGCATCAGAACCGGAGGTTGAAGCAGGTACTGCTTGATTTCCTCGAAAGCGGTCTGACACTCCTTATCCCATACATAGGTGGAACCTTTCTTCATGAGCCGAGAAAAGGGCTTACACTTTCCGGCCAGATTCGCGATGAATCGGCGTATATAGGCTAAGTGGCTTTGGAACCCTTGCAGTTCCCGGATGTTACCTGGGGGAGGCATCTGGCTAATCGTCCTGCTCTTCTCCGGGTCGATCTCAATACCCAGGTAACTTACCACAAAGCCAAGAAACTTACCGGAGGTGACCCCGAAGGCACACTTCAACGGGTTCATCTTCAGGCAGCGAGACCGGAGGAAGCCGAACACTTTCTCAAGATCTTTGAGATGGTCCTGACGCTGGCGTGATTTGACCACCAAGTCGTCGATGTAGCATTCCACCAGTGTGCCGAGGATTGGCTTGAATATGCGGTGCATCGCCCGTTGATAGGTGGCACCTGCATTCTTCAGGCCGAAGGGCATGACCTGGTAACAAAAGATACCTTGGGGGGCCCTGAAGGCAGTGAACTCCTCATCCTCAAGGGCCATCCGGATTTGGTTGTATCCGGAGTATCCATCCATGAAGGAGAGGGCTTGGAACCCTGTCGTGGTGTCAATCAACAGCTCTGTCACCGGAAGGAGAAAATCATCCATCGGACAGTGGCGGTTGAGATCGCGGAAGTCGATACAGACTCTGATCTGCCCATTCTTCTTCCTGACCGGCACAATGTTGGCCAGCCATCTGGGGTACTGAACTTCCCTCACGAAGTTGGCTTTGATAAGCTTGTCAACTTTGGCCTCAACCATGGCACCATGGAATGGGTGCATCTTCCTGGGAGGCTGCTTGAACCCGCGATGGTTTGCCGGGAGACCAAGGCAGTGGACGACTACCTGAGGATCTAGCCCCGGCATCTCGTCATAGACCCAAGAGAACACATCACGGTGCTGTCTGAGGAAGTCCACGTACTGCTGCCGCTCCTCAGAGGACATGGAGGCACTGACCAATGTGGGTCTTGGATCTGCCTCGGTTCCAAGGTTCACCTGTACTAACTCATCGACCGTGGCAGAGACGCCCTCCTCAAAGGCTGGGGGTGCATCTTCCACGTCCTCTCCACTCGGGGAGGGATCGTCCACGGGAGAGACTGCGCTGGGAACTGCATTGGGGCTACCAGATCCTACTAGGCCGCTGGTGCTGGCACGGGCGGTCGCGGTCATCTCATCAGGAGACTCACAGGCCGTTGAGACCATGGCTACGTCCAACCGTTTGATCGGGAGGACGTAAGCGTCATCCAAACTTTCCCAGGGATCACTCGCAACAGCGACAGGCTCAACCTCACCTGCCAGGATCTGCTTATCCTTGCTTTTGCAATAGTCCGCGTCCAGAAAGCGGGCTTCACATGAGGCAAAAGGAGTGGCATCCCCCTGAAGCACGCCTAATCGACCGTTAAGGGAGTATTTCAGGCATTGGTGGTATGACGAGGGAACCGCCGCATGAAGGTGGAGCCATGGCCTGCCCATCAATGCGTTATACGCAGTGTCCTGAGAGACTACCATGAATTCAGTGTTGGCAACCAGGTCACCGAACTGGGTCTTCAAACGTATCTTGCCGACCGGAGTTTGCTCGGTGTGGTCGTACCCCTGGATCCTGAGGTCGGAGGGAATCAAGTCATCCTCAGACAACCCCAATCTCCGGAGCGTCCGAGTGGGAATCAGGTTAATCCCGGACCCCGTGTCGACAAGACAGCGCCGGACTTCAAGGCCATTGAACTGGCCAGTAACATACAGCGGACGAATGTGCCCCTGTATAGGAGGGTCTTCATCCTTACCAGAGAACGAGATAACTGCCTGACATTCGGCGTCCTCAATCGTTTCGGCGTGAAAGGCCTCTGCAGCCGCAACCTCCGTCTCAAACTGGAGGGGGCTCTTCAGGGCTTCAGTGAGCGCCTCGCGCATCTCAGGTGACATGCGCAGATCCTCAAGGATGGAGAGCCTCGCTGGGATGTCGGCCAAGTGTTTCAGGACATCATACTTTTTTTCCAAGCGCGAGCCCCTGGTTGCAGGAGGTTGCTCTGCGGTTGGAGGCATGACGGGCCTTGCCGGATGGACCGGCGGCCGACTGGTGCTTGGCGCATCTCGCTGTTCATCGGTTGAATCCCGGGAAGTAGTCACCGTACTGGGGTCAGGAGGCCGGGATGGACTCGTGGCAGGGCGGAGCTGATTGTGACGCGGCTGAGGTGGTTCTGCCTGGTCCCACACCACAAACAGTGGCGGAGGCGAATCCGTCATCCCCGGATGGGGGGGGCTGCGCACGTTGAGCTCGGTTTTGAGCCTGCTGCCTAGTCTCAATGGTGTGCACGGCCTGGCTGGAGGTACCAACTGTCGTGCCCCCGCGACTCCTGTTGTTGCGGTTCCTCCGACGGTGGCGACGACCGAGGACACTAGGGAGGTTGACCTGGTGTTCTTCAACGTCGGGAACCGAAAAGGGATTTACCAGCTCGACGGTATTAACCGAAGCGTACCCTACACTGTCATCGGACGAATCATTCATCACCGGGCGGATACGTGGAGGGATCCCCATCTCCGGGGGCATGAAATCGCCGAGAGTGCGGGATAGTGGCGGAACTGGCGGGGCGCGCTCTTCCTTCTTGCGCCGCCGCCGTTTTCTCTTCTCGGAAGAGGCAGGCTGGGACGATGATGCCGAAGCAGCACCCGCAGATTCTGGGGGCTCAGGCTGATTCAAGTGCGCACGGATGATTCCATGGGCGCGAATGTTTGCCCGATTTCCCTTCCCCATCCCCTGGCGGGTTCCGTGCCCCCGTGCTGAATGCTTGGCCGGGCAACATGCCGGTCTTCCAACACCTCTGAAAGCAATCGGTCTTCGTATTGAGGAGAAGAGATTCACGTCGGGTTCACCATTTTTCTGTTTCGGTGTGGATGTGTGTCGGGTTTCTGTTCCGACGCTGTTCCGCCAGGACGCGTTCGCGCGTGCGCCCGTCGACCCGAGGGGATGGGCGCGCGGCTTGTGGCCCCGCAGTCCCGCTTTCCAAAGGCGGGCGGCATCCGTCCCTTATTCAGGGGCGTCTGGTCCTTGATCGAAACCGGGATGATGGGATGTCGGCTCCTCCTTCCGTGGATGTCTCCTTGGAACTCGTTGCCTAATCCGGGTCTCCCTCATAGATTTAAGACGTGCTCATGAATCTCGTTCCCGGCTCCATGTCTCCATGGACACCGGTTAATTACGCTGCTTCCGCCCAGATGCTCCAAGGAGTCTGGTCGGGGCAGCAACCTGTGGTGAGGAGACCGGGTAGCTCTGGGTGTTGGGGGCGTGTCTAAACACTGCGGCTCTGCATGTCTGCCTTCCGTCCCTAATAGGGCTTCTCGAAGGCGTGATGGCCTGAGGCATCCCGCGCTGGGTGCGGGGAACTGCGTTACCTGATGTTTTCCTCAGCTTCCCATGTTTAGCACGGGGTATGCCGCGAGTTTAACGTCCAGCGGGGACGGCATCGGACTGATCAACACGAGAATTGGATCAGATGACAGAACCCCTTGCGGGGAACCTCCGATGCTGGGGCCAGCACATGGGCGGCTTCCCGAATGAAGTGGAGTGGAATGAAATGGCATGACACCACCGAGATGTGGCGGCCCGGGTAAGGATCAGGATGGATGATGGAGTGAAGAGCTTGGACCCCGTAGGGGCTTCCTACGTACCGCGCGTTAGCGCGGATCAAAGTCAGCGTAGTTCGGAAATACAGTTTAACGTCATGCCGGACGTTGGCATGCCGACTCACGAAGAGGTCGAGGCCGCCGGGCGGAGGATTGAACCGAACCACCTCGCACAGAGGGGGATGGAATGGCCGGGTGGATCAACGCGAATGTGAACCCGGGAGGGGTCCACTGATGGACGAACCGACGTGAATACGACCGGGACGACCAGGTGGCGGGCTTGAACCTCAGGGAGGCTTCCTACGTACCCTGTTTAGGAGACAGGGATCAAAGTCCACGTAGTTCATTCTGTCAGGACTTACGCACTGAGGCAACCCGGATGCGGCAAAGCTCAGTTGGAGAGGGACTTGGGCTGTAGGTGAGAGACCTCGATCCCTGTCACGCCCTCCACTGGCTTCGGCGGTGGGGAAGCACAATGGAGATACACACGTGCAGTCTCCCACAAGGGCGGATTCATAGGTGAATCAACGCAAGTGTGAACCCGGGAGGGGTCCACTGATGGACGAACCGACGTGAATATGACCGGGACGACCAGGTGGTGGGCTTGAACCTCGGAGAGGCTTCCTACGTACCCTGTTTAGGGGACAGGGATCAAAGTCCATGTAGTTCGTTCTTCCTGTAATAATCTACCCCCGTGGGCGAAGGCCACTCCAATCCCGACATCCCTGCAGAGACGAGCAGGTGGGGGCCACATCCAAACCGGGAGGGGGACCCTGCGTGCGAGGCACGGGATCAGGCGATTCGAACGGTTTAACGTCTTGCTGGACGAAATACAGTTTAACGTTGTGTGTTGAGGACGAAGCGGACGGTTTAACGTCTTTCCGGACGAAGTACAGTTTAACGTCGTGTGTTGAGGACGAAGATGCTCGGCAGTTTAACGTCTTGCAGCGCGGACGTGGTGCAGTTTAGCGTCCTGCAGGATGAATGCTGAACAGTTTATCGTCTTGTAGCTCGGACGATATGCTAGGCAGTTTAACGTCGTGCAGCTTGGACGTGGTACAGTTTAACGTCATGTTGGACGAAACACTTGGCAGTTTAACGTCTTGCAGCGCGGACGTGGTACAGTTTAACGTCATGTTGGACGAATGCTGAACAGTTTATCGTCTTGTAGCTCGGATGATATGCTAGGCAGTTTAACGTCGTGCAGCTTGGACGTGGTACAGTTTAACGTCATGTTGACGAAACACTTGGCAGTTTAACGTCTTGCAGCGCGGACGTGTGTGATACCGCCGATGGGTCCGTGTCACTTCGCGCGAGCCTGGAGGGCCGCACGGGAAGACAACGCACGGTGCGGGCACCCGGGATGAATATTATCGGGCTCCACGCAGGGGGGTACCCTCAGGGGGTCAAAGGGGCGACCCCGGCGGATTGCGCGCAAAAGAGAAGCTTGGCGTGCAATACCGCGGGTCGGCGCGCAAATGGGCAGGCTGGCGCGCGATTGGGCCAGCGCTTTGCGCGCGGAAGATGGGGATTGCGCGCACCGGGCTTCGGATAGCGCGCGGGGGCAACGACTCATTCTTTAACGAATGGCCACTTAAAAAAAAGGGGGGGGTGTGCGCAATCAGGCTGGATTGCGCGCACCCAGGGGCAATTGCGCACAAGAGGGTTCTTTTGCGCGCGAAAGCCTTTGGGTGAAGAGTTGTTCAAAGGAAAGGAGCCACAGGGATTGTGCGCGAAGGCGAACCCCGAGGCTTTCTTGCGCGAAAGAAAGGAGGTTACCTGAAGATCGGCATTGCGCGCGGAGGGGGTTGGATTGCGCGAACGAGCGACTCTTCGAATTCCGGCAACCTTCAAAACGTTGGGGGTCGCCTTGTATTTATAGGCAACCCCGGGCGCAGAATCTTGCCGCCGGCGCGCAATTCAGGGTGCGGGCGCGTAATTCCCTTCGCGGGCGCGGAATCGGGGCCCGGCGCGCAAGGGAGTCGCGCGGGCCGTGGGCGCGCAAAATAGCGCGCCGGCCCGGCGCATTGCGCGCATCCCGGGAGGATTGCGCGCCGCACTTCAACTTTGCGCGCGGGCCTCCTAATTTCCGCGCAAGGCCTTCGGGCCTTCCGAAACGTGCCTCTGACTCCAAATATGACATCGCTTTCCGCATCCGGAGCTTCGTTTGGGAACAACGGACTTTTCCGGCGTCTATAATCCCAAAGTAGGTAGAAGAGCTATGAATAAAATCTTCAAAGATACATAGATTTTGATGTTGTAGACATGATATTCCACTACATATCTATATGGAATAGGGTCATGAGATTTGGAAAGGTTAGAATGATATGTCCTAGATACATCATCCCCTTAGAGATTCTTGATCTCGTTAGAGATGAGACCTATCAACAAACACTTCCCCAAACTATGTGTCAAGTACATGACGTATTACACATATCTCTATTATGGAATTAAATACCAGATCTCTCATATGTATTGAATTCAGAGGTGGTACAACTGAAAATGATATCTCTTATGAGGAGAATCCAGTGAAGCTCAAGGAACATAGAGATAAATTTCTATGCAACAAGACGACTCACCTGGTTAAATTTCAATGGGTTAAATATAAATATTTATAGGCAACATGGAAACCATAGGAAGTGACGAGGGATAAGTAAAATCACATTTCATCACCTAAGTATGTAAATCGAAATTTCAAGGTTGAAATTTCAAATGAGGGGAATAATTGAATGACCAATGATTTTATCAATGGAATTTACTTCCTATAATTATATTCTAAAATATATACATCAAAAAAAGAACCCAATAAATAAATTATTATCATAAATGATTAACAACCCATTCATCTGGAAATAAACCCATAATAATTCCAACTATTATATGGGGACAATAAATAGAAAATAAGATATCAAGAATGGGAAATTTGGGATCTGTTCGATCCACTAGAATGATCCCACTCATAAATAAAGATATATAAATGAAACATAATATTAATAATATATTATTAATTTTTAAGATGAAATTTTAAATAACCTTAAGGGAAAATAAAATTGAATGGAGAATGAGAGAAATAAGAGGTATTCATAGAAATTAAAGAACCTATATTGGTAGAATAGAAACCTGACCATTAGAATATTAATCTTTTCATTAAGAATAGTTTTCTAGCTGTTAGAATAGAAACCTCACCTATAAAGTTATAATTAATATTTATGTTTCTTATTAATGAAAATACAAAATATTTATATCAGAATATAAGTAAATAATTATTAAAAATGATAAACAAAGTGTCAGTATTTCTTTAAAATGTAAATGTGTATTTATATTTTTAACTAGTATATTGATTTAAATGAATCTTTTTTCCCAAAACAGATTCATAAATTAATATTATGTTTTATTATAATTTCAAAATAAATTTATGTGACCTTCATTAATTTTTCAATCATTCAAAAAATCGATTATAATATTAAAATAAGTATTTTTTTTGAATAAATGATGATTTTATTAAAAAAAATTCTCATATTTATAAAATTATTATAACAAGATGGAGTAAATTTTTAAAATATATATGTCAAAAAATATTTAAGGTTATTTTTTGGGATTTGTCTAAAATAGTAGGATTTTTATGAATAGTGAAATATATCAATTTCTGCTAATTAACATTATAAGTATTGTTTAGTCATGGATGATGTAAGAATAATGTTATAAATCATTTGTTAGAACTCTCAAGAACAATTTACTATATTATGTTATTGTATTCAACACTATAGATAGTCTTCAGAAAATATAATAAACTAATGAATATTATAAGAAAAAACACTACTCTCCCCCTATAAATACCACCCCTTCTCCTCACACATTTTATGACTTGTATCTTGTAAATATTATGAACAATTAACTTATCAATAATCTTACCCACGTCCCAAATATTATGGTCCAAAACAAATTCCAATCCCAACTGCCTTAAAGAGGTTCTCAAGGAGACGACATTCAAGAGGTAAAATCCTCAGTCATTCTCTTTTAATTTCTTTTCACATATTATTCTTCCCTAAATTATCCTATAAAAATAAAAATAACAACTCTAGTATAATATATATACTTCAGTTTTATTTTTTAGGTTATATACATCATCAAATATATTCTCTTCTCCATTTTTTCAAAAAATGAAAACATCATACGTGATATGTGGGTTCACCGTATTTATGGATAAATAGATTTGATTTTATATTAATTCCTTAAAGGATTGTCATAAAACCATTATTATTGTTAGAATTGATTTTAAAATGTATATTATAACATGTTACATGATTTGGAACTAATTTATAGACATTAGATGAATTGAAATAAAACTATTTCATGATGATCATAAAAACTGCCAAAATAAACTCAACAATTACCATTAATATTTTATCAAATGAATCAAAATAATATTAGAAGACCAAAAGATATATGGGTACATTTTTACTTATAAAATTTACTTAATACCATATAATTTTACTTCTATAAAATTATTCTTATTTTACAAGAACATCCATTATTATATACAAGTAAATCGACCATGAAACCATGAGGCAAAACACTCCTGAAATGATGAAATTAAACATTTTATCTCATATAAATATCCATAAATGAAAATAATAAAAATATATTTAATAAAATATGTGTATAAAATTTATTTAACAAAGTAATTAATGAATATAATATTATTATCAAAGACATGAAATGCATGTGAAGAACACATCCAGACATAAGGTGAGGGATCTCTCTGAACCACCATTTTTTCATTGGGTTACGCCCTCTATCAGTTTAACCTAATACAATTCTTATTTATTCTAATATAAATATCCTAAATTCTATTTAGTTTTTCAAAAAATGTTTACATAGCTCCATTAATCATTATTTTGTTTGGAAATAACTATTTTATAAAGTTCTCTTCTAAATTCTCCTAGAAAAGAATGTCTGATTAAATGGAACTTCCCCGTTTCTTACCCACAATCAAATAAAATAAAAAAATAATTTTAATCCAAAGGTATTTTTATAAATTCCCTAATTTTAACATGAAAAAAATTATTAATTAATTTATTGTTTTATATAAAAAATTATTCCTTTGTCATATTTAAAGACACACTAATATTTCCCCTTAAACCACACTAAAGTTCCTCATTTCTAAATTTTCTTAAACACTATTTTTACATGTTTTCACATTAGTTATGAATCATTTATAATGATCTATAAATTTTTATCTTGTGAATTTCTATGTGTGATTAAATCTATTTTTTCACGGACACCAATTTGAAATTCCCATTTCTTATGCCTTATGACATGATTATGATGCCCATTTATATCCATAGGTAACCTTATGTTTGGTCCTTATATTTGATTATTTATGTGACACAAATATTCATGAACGTGTTAGAATGGGTGAACCTAAATAAGGCTCTAATTCATTGGGAAATTTTTAGTCTTATGATATTTTAAGTATGGAATTATGGAGGAAACCTAATCCATTATGGGACATTGTCCACCATGTGATACAGTCATTGCAGTTTTCCTTGACACGTGTTTATGTCAGGTAATGTAATTCTTCAAAATTCCTATATTGTCATGATTATATTATCCCATGTTCTATATGATATTACATAATATGATTATTAATGTTTAATTCCTTTTATGTTATCATGTTATTTAGTTGACTCATTTGTTATGCTTCATTTCCTTTCTTATTCACTTACTATGCCTTTTAGCTCATTTGCTTTGACAATGTATTCCCCAGGATATCCTATGCATATATAGAAGCTCAATTAAGTTTAGGAGATCTTTAAATAAGTTTAATAAAGATTAGTTTTATTATAGTTATATGTTTTCTATTTTATGTACCTAGTCTTCCAAAGACACAATACATTGCAATCTTTTGTTTATATCTATTGGATCATTATGCATAAAATCATGTAAAAATATATGTAAAAGTTTGTGGAAACAATAAAAAAAATAATATAGTTTCTTATATAACTCCAATAATTCCATGGTGTCCATTATATATGAAAACATCGATATCTGTCTCACATCAGGGATTAAATCAATTGAAAACCTAGCTTCATATTTTGGTGGATGTGAATAAAATTACTCTATAAATACATCAATGAATTCTTATAAAATTGAAACTTAATAAATTTAGAGATTATTTTTTCAATTCATATACCATGTATTCTCTTAATCCCAAATAATAACATTTAGAAGAGCTATTTTGGGTGGATATAAACCTGACTTAGATGAATAATTCTCCCCTCTAAAGATATGTAATTCTGTATTCTCATAATGTATTGTGATTTCATTCTATTGGAAATAAATATTTTCATTAGATTTTTAAAAACAATACATACCAATAATTATATCAATATCAACAATAAATATAACATTAATGTCTAAATATAAGGCCTTTTATGTGTTACAATGGGTATTGACTAACAAATCCTTATTGTGGTGATATTTCTATAAGTATTTTTGACTCAAAACACCATTCTTAAGATACTAGGTAAATATCTAATTTTTATATAAAATATGTAATATATACAATTGTGTGAAGATCCAAAATCAAATAAAGAATTTTATAAATTTTGGAAATGAATAATACAACCACAACTATATCATTGGGACCTTCAACCATAACTATAGTGATTTTATAAGCTTAGAATTATCCATTTGGACTCTTTTCTGGTAGGTTTCCATGATTCTTGGGGAATTTATGTGAGTAATACCCCATTTATATATAGTTTAATCACATGAAATCGTTGTTTTCATTATTCCCCTAGCATTACTTATCCATAAGAACCTTTCCTCTGCAATTGTATATAGATTTCAAGCTCTTCAAACAGTTTCCATCATGTTTCTTTCAAAAAACATTACATAAAGTTATCTACATTTCTCCCTTCTTATTATTTTGTGCTTTACCATTTTCTAGGTTTTCATTCTACCTCTTATTATCTTGATTTAATTTTAGGATATAGGATATTTTAATTTAATTCTTTATTTCAACGGGACATAATATTATTTCACCATATCCTAAAAATATTTGAGATACGAGTGACCTTAAAAGGCTTGGCTTAAGGTCTTCAATGAAATGTGTAACCTTTATCTATGGATTATGTATGTACTTTGTTTCATGCCTACCTAGTATTTTGAAATTATCCTTATACTCAGAAACACATTTTTCTTCCCTTTTATTTAATCTAGGGAATATTTTATTCATTGTAGTTAAATTATCATGAGGGATATATTTACCTAAGAATATAAATTTAAAATCGCTCCATTCAATATGTTCTATTTATTCTTCCTCCCCAGTATTATAGACCAAAAAAACCATTGATAAACATTTTCATTAAGTCAATAAACTTCTTCAAAAACGTTTTCCCTTTCATTGAATCCTAGGTTCAAAAATATCTTTTCAATAGACTTAATACTTTTCTTCGATACCATAGGATTAGTAGTTCCCCAAAATGATAGAGGGTTAAGTTATGTGAAATGATCCAATTTTAGAGTTACATATCATGAAACCTCATGTTTCAATATATATTCAAGGTTATTAAATAAATACATGGTTTTCCCCTTAATATGGGCTTTATCTACTATACTCTAACACTAGTTTACTAGCTTTCTCAATATTGAAATCCTTATAGTAACCAAGGGAATTGATTCCCTTACTTTTATTTGGTACCATAACTCAATAATGATGCCCACTAAGGCAGCTCATAATAATAATAAATATTGATCCATAAAATTAAAGGCCACATAATGTAAAAATTTATTAATTGATATATGTTTTTATCATAATTATCATGTTATTTATATTTATTTAAATTCTAAATCCAATAGTTTATACGATAAATCCTTTGAAACAAACTCTAAAAACCCATATTTAGTAAATTATAGGTATTTTCTACTTTATTACATTAGAATTTGATATAAGGGATAACATACCAATGTACCAATCATTTTAGTAGACTTGAAAAACTAGATGCATACGTTATTTCAATTTACATTGGAAATAAAATATAAATCAAAACAAAATAATGTGTTTGAAATCACTAATACTCATTAAAATATTTATTCTTCATATTAAGGGGGAAAAACAAAATAAGGGTGAAACAAAATTCTCAGTAATGATTAATTTCAACAGAATCTATTATGAGTAAATAAGGAATAATCAATATAGAAAGGTAAATAACTAGAAACACATTACATTTTGTCAGTAACTTGAGCACATAATGAATCTATAGATAATATCAAATAAAATATTATTATGCATATTAAAAAAATGAATTATCAATTAAATAAAATATTAATGTTAGATTTCCTAATCTTAGACATCAAGACATCTTTACCAAAAATTCCGTGTGCCAAGATAATTTAATATATGAGTAGGAGTATGCCAAAAAACCATTTAATTTTTCTAGATAAACTGTTTTTCTCCTAATTTCTATTGGTTAATAGATGGCCTACACGGTTCTAGTCCTTACTAGTCACTGCATGTCCAATTGAGTACTCTTATATTGAATTATCAATTTAATTCACATACAATAAAACTTATCAACAAATGTATGTGTTGAGTGAAGAATAATAAATATCAATATTTACCAAGTCAATAATATAACAATAAATGCAAAACACCATATGTTGAAATAGTATATGGTTTAGGAAATATCATATCCATGAAATAAAAAAAATTGGATACTTAAAATAAATTTAAGATATAATAAAAATGATAATAATAAATTGAACATTTAAAGATAAATTTAATGATCATAAAATTAATCAAGAGATGAGGGATGGCCATCAATTCACTTGGAAAGTGTATTCTGTAGATAAATAGTGTTTTATAAAGAATAAGAGAAAATTAAAGAATTGAATTTCAAATGAGTTTTCATAGAATATTTTTCTTTGTAAAATCATTAAAATATTATAGGAGATGAAATATAGAACAAAACTTTTTTGGAAGTAAAAACGTAAATTAATATTTTATTCACTAAAAAGAGAATATGTATTATAGAATTTTATTAGGAAATTTACAAATGAGCCTTAATAAAAAAAATATCATGATTCCATTAATTTTTATTAAAAAAATATATGAAAACATAAAATTACCTTAATAAATAATCTTTGTAATACAAATTACTTTTTTAAAGCTATTTTAAAAAATTTGGACATGGATGAAAAATACAATATATCCTAAGATAAATAAAATTAGACTTATTTTAAATATTTTTTCCCTTGATTCAAGTGATAAAGAGGGGAGAGTTTTAATAAAATATCGAAAATCAAGAAATATAAAAGAAATAATAAAATATATGGATTTTATAATGGATTGATTATAGGTTTCATTAAATTAAAATAATGTAAAATCCAATCAAAATGAGATTGTAAAATAAATTATTACCTCTTTGTTTATATTTAAAAAATAACCACCTGAAAGAGTAACTTGGATTAAACTATTAATCATAATGAATAAATATATATTCAAGTTGAATAAATCCAATGGGAAGTGTATACATCATTGAAAATTAAATAGTTTCATAGTACTAAATATGTATTAATGGAGTTTAAATTGAGAAGAAATCTATTGTTGTTATCTTAACATTGATGTGAGAATTAATCAATGAAGTGATTAAGAGTGAAAAATATAAATATTCCTAAAAAACAGAAAAAGAACAAAAATTATTAACAATACAGTTAATTATATATTAAACAATTTATCGTATTTATTAATATGAAATGAATAGTTATATTATATATAAAAATATTAATTAATTTTTAATGAAAAATGAAATTGTTTTAATTAAATGCTTTTATTATAAGATTTAAAAATAAATAATTTAAAAAAATTAGAGCTATAATATTATAAAATTACTATAATTTTATAAATCATAATACCAAAAATTACTTTGGTTGAAATTTTTAGATTTTTCATAATTCCTTAGTTTTTCAGTGAATAGTGAAAAATGCAGATTTTTTTTGTAAAAAATCCATTATTTTTTAAAACATAAGTAATTTTAAAGTCTCAGTATGTTTTAATAATGTTAATATGTAAGATATGTATTATTTAAGTAATATTTAATCCAATTAATTACATTTTTATTAAATTTATATTGGTTATTATTATATGTTTGATTTTGGGATTAAAAACAGGTATTTTATAAAAACTATTTCAAAATGCATATGGTTTTCCAATATAATTAATTAAAATAATAAAAAACAGAGATTTTTTTTAAATAAAATTAATTAATTAATTATATATCATTAAATATTAGTTTATTTTCATGTAATAATTACAATTAGTCAAGGAATTAATAAATAATAGTCTTTTTCAAAAAAAAAACTCATCTTAAAAACCCGATGTCATGCCGCATCTGCAGGATTAATACTAAATTATAATTATATAGTTCTGTGAATGTAATTTGGAAAAGAGTATTAATTATTTTTAATCATAATAATTTATAATTTATAATAATTTCTAGTTAAATTTTCACAAAATATATATGAGAGATAAATTAAATTCTATTATAATGAATAAGGTAAAAATGAGTTTACTAAGTTGTTAAACATTAATCCTAAGGGCCAAGTAACCTGTAAACTTTAACAAAAACTTCTAGATGGAAATATTTTGATCTCTTATCCCTTTTTATTGATAATGGACCATTATTGGGGCCTAATTAGATGAAAATTAGTGGGTAAAATTCACTCTTTTAAAACAACTAGTAGTCTGTCACTTACCCCACTTATAAAAGGCCACCCCTATCCTCCTCTCCTAACACCTTAAAATCAATTTTATCATAAAATTCCTAAAAAGGTCACATAAAAACTCCCCTAAAGTCATCATATTATCCCCACTTTGGGAGGATATCCAACCAATGAGGGCCTTTTGTGTAAACCAAAGGGAGATACCTAAAGAAGATGTAATGTTCATAAAAAAGCATTTAATTTTATTTTATCTTCCATACCTCAAATTATTCGTATACAATGGTGATAAATTAAAATAATTTTCATATATATACTATTTTTTTAAGGGTTTTACCTCAAACCACACACACTTCCATTTAATGGGTTACAAAATCATCATTCTTGTATACGGTGGACAAGAACCTCGTAAAACGATATCATTAATTTTTTCATTACCGCTTATCCTGAATGCCAACGAGCTTGTACCCTAGTGGTACAAGCTCCTGCTTGGCATCCAAAAGACCCGGGATCAAATCTGGGAAGGGGTGAATTTCCGAGTACTGTAGTAGGGGGTACTGTAGCAATACTGTAGAAGGGAACCATAGCAATAATGTAGCAGCCATGGAACTGTAGCATCAACGACACTGTAGGGGTGGAGGGACTGGACTAGGCACTGTAGTGGCGGCGGTCACTGTAGCAGGGATTGTAGCAGTGCGGGAACTGTAGAAATATTTTTCATCGAGGGGTCCTTTGGGCCAAAAATGGGTTTTTAAGCCTTGTATTCAGGCCACTTGGCCTTGTGCCTTCGGGCTATGTAATGGGTCACCTTCTACCTAGTCTAAAGAGGTCTTTAATTTAAATAATAAATTGAGGCTTCGGCCCCAACCTTTTAAAAAAAATTACCGCTTATCCTGAATGGGTAGAACTATGGATATAAAGTTCTTAATTTATATTTATAACATTATTATAATATTTGAGTCATTATATCATATATAACCATTTTATATTACAATACCTAAAGGATAGGCTAACAACGTTCCTTTGTACTACGGACTACCGCATTGTGAAGTGATGTGATTCATTTTCACTAACACATTATATAGGTGGTAATAATGATAAATATAGTGAATATATGTGATATAAATTAGAATTAATGACATTCATGACATATGTATCATTGTTGAAAAATATTATAACATTTTATTTTTTCCTTTTCACTCATTAGAAAATTTATAACATCCCTCATGGACATGTGGACTACCGCCTCCTCAAAGGGATGTGATTACTTTTTTCATCAATACAAGAATATAATGACATATATTTATATAATTAAATTATATGCTATATATGGTATTATATTCATTTGTTAAAACAAATTTTACTTTCTTTCCATACTGATCATAGGAAAAAGTAAACGTTACCCATGCATACGTATGACCTACCATCTCCATGATCGTAAAGTTAGCCCATTTTATATATTCAAATTAAATTTTTGGATTTAAATGTATAATTCATGTATAAATATGATAATTAGCTCAAAATTATTATTCTTTATATTTTAAAATAATGTACTCATTTACCATGTTCGAGCTGCCAAAGTCTTTTCTGACATATAAACCGAATATGGCCCAAACATTGACTTTAACATAATTTATTAAGTAATTGTATATAAATTATCAATAAGTTAGATAAAATCAATAATAAACTTGATAATAGTCCTAAATAAATTAAATAATTAACATAATTTTATTATTCAGTAAGATACCTATACACATGATAAATTAGTCTCAATGTAAAGGACTTTGTCTAAATCACCTTTTGTTGAGGTATATCTTAATTTTATACAATTATATTCATTCATATGGCATATATAAAGAGTATTTCACATTATATATCTCGAATTTATCAATTATTATTGTATTAAATATTTTTTATAATTTTATTCTTTAATGGGGCTTATTATTTAAATACTTCCATGGTGATAAGTAAATTTTATTCTAAATAAATCATCCTTTAATGACTTCCATAAAACTGTCTTTCTCTACTGGGTTCATCTTTTAACATTATTTTTGAGATGTTTTAATATGGAAATAAAATATTTATAAATGAAATTTTACACTTACTTTGAAATGGGTTTTAAAAAAATATTGTTATGTGTTTTATGTAGAAATTTTTGACAAATAGTAAAAGAAATTATCAACATACATAATGAAAAGTACTTTTCCAATACAAAGCCATTTTTTCTTTTATGATTCCTTTTAAATATTTCATGTTTCCTCAACTGAATACATGTTATCTTTTTTCGATAATTTTGTTATTGAAAATAATTTTTCAAAACAAAATGTAATTTTGGTATAAAAAATTGTTTTTAAATAAAATTTTGTTTTTTGTTCAAAATTGATTTGATTACAAGTTTCCATGATGTTTTATAATGGAAAATTTAAAGAATAAAAATTTTTTATTCATGTTTGGGTAATTGAGAAATATATTATGGGGCATCCATAATAGCATCGGGTGATATCGTTATAGCTTATATGATGGGGTGGCCTAGATAGAACTAGGTGATCCCATTACGTCTTATATTATGGGGCGGCCAAGATAGTAGAATGTGACCCCATTATAGCTTAAACAATGGGTGTAACAAGATACCAATTCAATTAATTGGGTAATGATTATATTGTATGTCTATAATTTTTTGATTCCAAATAAAATATATTTCAAATTTCCTTGTGAATATGATGCTCTAAGTCACCAAAAATTGATTTTAGTTTCTCACATTGGGATTTAAAAAATTTATTTGAGAGAAATGAATGTCTGTTTTTCAAGTGAAAATGTTTTATTTCATATTCTCCAAAACAATTTATGATAAAGAGATTTTTTTGTGTTTTTTTTCACTAGACTAACAACATGATTTATTTTAGATCATTTAAAGATCTTTTTATGATCATCACACATCCATAAATGTTTTTAATATGATGGTTAAGGGAGAGGGTGAATTTATGTTCAAATTATGAAGAGTTTTCATGAACAAAATAATTTTTTCAAAGAGTTTTATATGGTGAAAAAATTAATACAAATTAGAAGTGTTCACTTTGTGTTATATGGCTTTGTGATGTATGAGTTATGTCCTATTTCTCTAAAACCGTAAACATGAAAAGATCCTCATTGTGAAATAAATTAAATTATAAAATAAAAATAAATAGTACGTAATGTTTATAGACAAGCCCTTATAATTTGTATCAATGCAAAGGTAAATATAAATTAATAATTTTTCATAATGATAATAACTTTCCCTTCAAATATTTTGTCTTATGTTAATGTTAATATGATATAGAATTTGATGATTACAAGGTATCTTTGTATAAAATATTTTTATTAAGAATAGATTTCCTAATAGAAAATCGGGAAGCTATTGTGGGAGGAAATTGATACGAATAAATTATTCAAAATTATCAACCCATGATTGTTGGTATTGGAATAGAAAATTTTACTATAGTGATAGATTATTTGACATAAGAAATAAATGGTGGTAGTATCCATGTTATATATGAGAAAATTATACGATGAAGGAACATGCATTTTGTGAATAATTTCATAAGAGAACATCCTCCATTATTCAGTGGATCATATGACACTCTAGTAGGCGATATATGGTTCAATTCTCTAAAAAATATTTTTTAAGTGATGGGATATTTGGAATTTAAAGAATGTAACACATATAGTTTTTCATTTAGAAGATAAAAAAATTCAATGGTTTTATTAAGTTAATAACACCATAAAAAATTATGATCTTGATTCCATGGAATAGGAAACAACAAAGTATATTTTCCTTTGGAAATATTAGAAAAAGTCTATACAACTTCATATGGAAAACAATTATTGGAATTGAACAAAAAAGATGATTATTATATAGTTGTATATGAAGAAAATATCACATGATTGTCTAGGTATGATCCAGATATTAATTAGGATACTGATAAAAAAAATATTGATTTTTTCAAGGTTTAAACTATTCTTAAAAAGTACATTAGCTACATGAGATTTCAAAAATTATGAGACAGTGGTTCGTTGTGCATAGAACGTTGAGATGGAGTTTGATGACATGTATTTCCATCGAGAAGGAAATTTTACAGGAAGGTAAATGTGGATTTAAGAGAGAAATAACTAGCTAATATTTCTAGAAAATTAAATTTCAATGAATGCTTGATAGGATCTGGAATGTTTTTTTGGTGTTATTATTTTAGTTGTAGGGATGTTGACTATAATGACTAGAGTCATCCACAAACAAAAATTGGGTATCCCATATCCATACAATGGTGAGTTGTATTATTTTCAATGATTTGGTTCATTATACTAATTATTTCCCAAGGTTAGTTTCATATGACGGAAATCATCATGATCAGAAATACAGAGGTGTAGAAAAGGGATTTACAAATACTATAGTTGATGTAGGACCATAAAATGAAGCTGTGACAGGTATGTTACTTATGTGTTCAAATTATTCCAAAAAAATATTAAACTCTAGATATATGAATTCTTTCATTTATAATAATTTTTTTATTACATTTGTAATATCACCTAATGAATGTAATATATCACTTTTGGTGAAAACTCTAAGTGGATGTATTAAAAAAACTAAGATATAATTGAATATTTCTATTCTTATCAGTGGGATAGAATCTCATGAAAATCATGCTTAAGAGGATATAGTAGGGTTTTATATCATTATTGGTATGGATAGTCTTTTACATAGTCATGCTTTTTTATATTTTAGTGCTAAAAAATATGCGTTTAATGATGTCATGCTTTTGATAACTCACCCAGAAGTTGATAAATAGATTAGAGGTCCTCGAGAAGGTTACCTAGATCACATTGTTGAAAAGAATAAAAAAATTAAAATAAGTTATGTGCTTATAATAAATGAATACATATATTTTTTGCATATTATTTTTCAAGTTTTACTCCTAATTGAAAGGTTGAGCTTACCATTGACTTAGTACTGGGATGATAAGCCTATTTCTGAACCCCCTTATTTAATGTCTCAAGTGGAACTTTTAAAATTGAAAATGGTACTACTTTAGATATTATATAAAGGGTTAGTCCAACCTAACACTTATTCATGGGGTTCTACTATTTTTATTATTAAAAGTAAATATGCTTCAATGATAATTCTCATTTATTATAGATTCTTGAATAACATCACTACAATAAACAAGTACTATTTTCCTCATATCGATAATTTGTTTTATTAACTACATGTAGCTCAGTATTTTTCAAAGGATGACCTAAGGTAAGGGTACCATCAATTTAATGTGAAGTGAGATGACATTTTTAATACTATGTTTCAGAGTATATATGGGAACTGTGAGTTTTTAATTATTCTATTTGGGTTATCTAATTCACTAACAGTATTTATGAAACATTTCAATAGAATATCTCATGACTCCATGGAAAATCTTGTGGTTTTTTTTATTGAAGAAAATTTTTTATATTCTAAAAGTCAATAAGAATATGATATGCACCTATGAGTTGTTTTGGAAACATTAAAATAACATAAATTATATTGAAATCTATGAATGTGTAAATTTTTATTGCAACATGTTTCTTTTTTTGGACATATTTATTGTAAATATGGAATAACTATTGACCCTATTAATTTTTTTAAGGTATGGATAATACCAATAAATGTCATATAGATTCATATCATTTTAAGGTTGTTGGGTTAAATCTAGCGGTTTTTTCAAAAAAATTATCTGATGTGTATCCCACTAACTAAGCTAACTCAAAAAGAAATTAAATTCATCTAGATAAAAGAATGTTATAATTATTTTTTGGAATTGAAAAATAGATAGATGAATTCCTTATTTTTTTCCTTTCCTTCCAGTAATGGATAATTTATCATCTAAAATTATGCATCATTAAATATAATTGGTTGTGTCATTATTCAGAATGATCAAGTAATTTCCTACTAGTCATGACTGTTGAAACCTCATAAGTTAAATTTCCCAACACATGATTATAATTACAATCTCTTTTCCATACATTAAAAATTTGGAGGCATCTTTTGTAAATGGTAAAGTGCAAAAAAATATTAATTATAAAATTTTGATGTATATATTCCCTCATAAGGAACTGATCATGAGAAAAATAAGATGGACAGAACAAATCCCAGGCTATTACTTCATGATTCATTATCATCTTATAAAGGGAAAACATGTATCCAATACATTGAGTCGAAAAATTAATGCTGCATTAACAATGTGACATTTAAAATGTGACACATTGATTAATTATTTGATAATTTTTGTAGTTGAAGTTGTTGATATTGGGACATTCCCTATTTTGTTTCAGGTTTGAGTGTAGTTTACTTTGATAAAAATAATTATGAAAGATCAGAAAAAGGAACAATCATTTCATGAAAAGGTAGAATCCTATAAAAAGGGTATGTTAAATTATTTTAATATTGATTAAGAAGGTGTTATATGATTTTTAAAAAGACCATGTGTTCCTTGTGATTCCCATTTGAAGAAATAAAATTTCACTGAATCTCATAGTTCTACATTTTCTATTTATCCAGGTAGCACTAAGATATATAAGGACCTTCCAGTGTATTGCTGATGGGATAGAATGAAATGAGATATTGTTTAACTCATCATAAAGTGTTTGAATTGTGAGCAGTTTAAGGCATAAAAAGAAGTCAACGAAGGGTATTCTTCAACATTTTTTAGTGACCATGTGGAAAGATGATAATATATCAACAGATTTTTTTGTAAAATTTTCAAGGAAATTAGGTTGTAACAATGAGATTTAGTCTATTGTTGATTGATTAACCGGATATAAACGTTTCATTCACATTT
Source organism: Viscum album (assembly GCA_963277665.1). Classification (NCBI taxonomy): domain Eukaryota; kingdom Viridiplantae; phylum Streptophyta; class Magnoliopsida; order Santalales; family Viscaceae; genus Viscum; species Viscum album. The sequence continues at coordinate 196,019,064 of OY728126.1, forward strand.
CGTATATACTGTATTTTGATAATATTTCTTGACATTATTTAAAGATGATAGTATAATAACATGGAGTGCCTCTCTCCATTGTATTAGTCCATGACCCTAGTTTTACATAAAATTTTTTAAAAGGACTTCTGATGTCATTGGATACTGAATTAAGTTTTAGTATATCTTATAATCCACAATATGAAGGGAAATTTGATAGGATGAATCAGACCATGTAATATATTTTTTTTTGGTTCAATATATTGCGAGGTAAGCTGGGATCAATATCTTTATTTGGTTTTGTTTTCATATAAAAATATTTTTCATTCCATTACACAGATGGGACCATTTGAAGAATTATTTTGAAATCTATGTTGAACACTATATTTTAGATATAAATTAGGATAAAGGATGTTTATAGTACTGATGTTGGAAGAGGAAATGAAAAAAATGTGTAGTTGGTTCAGAAACATAGGATGGAGGCTCAGAGTATATAGAAAAGTTTTGTAAATATCTGGATGAAAGATATTTCATTCAAGGTAGGTGATCATGTATTTTTCAATTTTTCTCCATGTAAATGTTTTCTAGGTTTTGTTAAATATGGAAATATAAGTCGATGGTTCATTGGTTAATATGAAATCTTGGAAAAATTTGGATCACTTTCATACCAAGTGGCATAACCTCTTAGTTTATCTCAGGTACACAACATATTTTGTGGTTCAATGTTGAGGACATATATGTCAGATTTATCTCATGGTTTAAGCAATGAAATAGTTTAGTCGAAATATAATACTTCATATGAGTGGAAACTATTTAAAATTAATGAATATAGAGAGAATTTGTCTTAGAATTGAATTATATACTAGGTTGTGTTTTTATCAAAAACCCATACGGTCAAAGAGACAACATGAAAATCTAATAACTCTATGAGGGAAAGATATTCCCACTTGTTTAATAAGTGAAAAAACTTACATGGAAACAGTTTATAAAAGGGGTAAGGATGTAACAACCTAGGTAGTGAGAGAGTAAATCATTTTTTAAATTTATTAAAATGAATTATATATTTATACAACTTATAAAAAGGTTATGTAATTTTTAATCAAACAAAAAATTTATTTAATTAAAAAGTATTCTTATATAATTTTATTCAAAAGATTAATTTAAAAAATTTAGAACATGATTTTGATAAAATTTATATCATTTTTTAATTTATAATATCAATATTTATTTTTTGTGAATGTTTTCAATTTTTTAGAAAACATTGATATTTTAGGGAATACTAAAAATACTGATTTTTGTATAATGGAATTTATTATTAATATATTAAATAATATAAACTTATAAATATCCATTGAATAATGAATTTAATGAACCTATATATTAATTATTTTATATATAATCCAATCAATTTATTTGTAATCAGATTTATATTGGTTTTTAGTAATAGTTTGTTTTCGGGTTTAAAAATGGGTTTTTTCTGTAAAGTGTTCTTAAATAAATATTGTTTCACATTTTGGATTAATGAAAATAATACATAATGTGAAATATTTTAAATTAAATTTATAATTTATATATCTTTAAATATTAAATTTTGTTTAATTTAATTATTATTTTTATTTCATGGATTTAATAAAGAATCATCTTTTATTAAAAAATACTCTTCCTATAAACAGATGGCATACCACATTTTTGGATTAATATTAATTTAAAATTTTCCAATTCATTTAATTTAATTTGAATAAATGTATACAATATTTGAAATCGGAATCATTTATAATTTCAAATAAGTTCAAATTAATTTTTGAAAAATGATATTATGAAAGTAATTTAGGTTATATATAATAATTAATGTAAAAATGAGTTTACTTCATGATTAATCTTTATTCATAAGCGGTCAAATGAACTAGAAACTTTTAAAAACCCAATTTTATAGATATATTTCGACATTATACCATTTATTATTGATAATTGACCATTATTTGGGCCTGGTGACATGAAAAAAATGTGGTTGGAATTCACTCTTTCAAAAATACTACAAATGTGCAACTCATCCCACTTATAAAAGGACACACTCTCTCCTCCTCTCATCACACATTAAAACCAATAGGTTTATACATTAAATAACAAAATCACTTCAAAAATCTCATCCCATCATCTTATAAACATAAATTTGTGCATACATCCAACCAATTATGGTTGTTGGTGAAAACTGAAGGGAGACACCCAAAGAAGGGGTAACGTTCATCAACGAGCATTTTATTTTATTTCCCCTTAAATCCATTAAATTATTATTATTACATGATAATATAAGTAACTCAGTATCTTAGATATACTTAGTTATTTTTGTGTTAATTCTTGACCAAAAACCACAATCAAATCTATCAAATGGGTTATGAAATCATCCTTTTTCGCTACGGTAGACACCACCTCACGAAATGATGTCATTCGTTTTTTCCATTACCACCACTCAAGGATGATTATAATAATGGAAATGAAGTTTGTATATGATATTAATATAATAATAATACCAAATGATTCATTATATAAAATATAACTTTTTTATATTCTAATATGTAAAGGATGCGCTGACATAATTCATGTGTGTGGGAGTCTACCGCCTTATTAAGAAATGTGATTATTTTCACTAACACCTTACATGGAATAATAAAATGGTATATACGATAAATATATGTGATATATATATGAAATATTAATATATTAATGACATATTTATCATTCTATAAATATAATTTATCATTTTATTTTTACTTTCTCGCTCACTGGAAAATTAATAACATCATTTGTGGATGCGTGGACTACCACCAGCTTGAAGTGGTGTGATTAATTTTTTTATCACCACAACACAATAATAATATATATGCTTATATATAATTTAATAATATATTTTTAGGATATAATTCTAATAATAGAATGATAAATTTTACTTATCTTCTTTCCAAAATGATTTTATAAAAATTTAAGCGTTCCTTATGTGTACGCAAAGTCTATTATCTTAATGATCATTACATTAGTATATTTTTCATGATCATATCCCATGATTAATAATAAATGTGCAATTTATGTAAAATAAGATAGTTATTTAATTATTATTGTTATTAATGTTTATAAATAACAACCCCGTTGACAATTATCAACCTACAAAAGTTGTTTTCAACACTTAAAATGAATATTGTCAAAAGATCAAACTCAAACATAATGGATTATGTATTTCTATATAACTTATTCATATGTTAAGAAAAATTAATAATAAACTTGAAAAATCGTGTCAATAAATTAAATAATTAATATAATTTTATTGTTATGGATGATAAATACACACGTGATGAATCATACCCAAAGTAAAGACTTCATCTCAATCTTCTTTTTTTGAGGTATATCTTGATTTTATACACAAATATTATTTTATATGGTGTTTTTTATAGAAATAAATGATTAATAAATTATATTTTATAATTTTTTTTGATAAATTTTCAAAAGGAATTGTTTTTAGATTCCTTATATGAAAAATTTGGAAAAATACCAAATAGAACACTTAATTTACACGACAATGAAGAATATTTTACTACCTTGAGAATAATATTATTCTATATGCCATTTCAAGATTTAATATTTAATTAAATCGAAACCCATTTTCACGTTCTGTGTTATTTATTTTATAGAAAATGGTTTTCAAAATAAAATCGCATTTTGGTATTGAAAATTAGTTTTTAAAAGAAAGTGATATCCAGAAGTTATTTTTTATGTGTTTAATAGAGTTCTCTAAATGTTTTATAATGGAAAAGTGAAACAATAAAAACTATTTATGTACTTGTACTAGATAATTATTCAATGGTCATCCATAATAGCTATGTGTGATCAAATTACATCTTATATGATGGGGTGGCCATGATATCATTGGGTAATCATGTTACAGCTTCTATTAGGGGCATCTCAGATAGCATGAGGTGGGCCCATTATATTTTAAATGATGGGTGTGATCATATAGTTCTCCAATACATTGGGTAATAATTATATTGTAATTAATACTTATAGTTATTCTAATTAATATGGTTTTGAAATGGTTTAATTAATAACATTATCTTGGCCAACAAAAGGGGTTTTAATTACATTCATTGGGTTTTAATGATTTTATATGAAAAAATTGTAAGTGTGTCTTTCAATATAAAATGTTTTATTCATATTCTCAATGAAATTGTAAGAGAAAGGTAAATATTATATGATTTTTTATATTTTTACTAAAATAATGATTTCCTTTCTTTTATATCACTTATTGAGATTTTGAGGTCATTCTATATCTTTAACATTTTTCACATGATGGATAAAGGAATGGGTGAAGAAATGTTGAAATTCATGAATATTTTTCCTCAAAAAAATAATGTTTTTTAAATAGTTATATATGGAGAAACAATGGATAATTAGCCAATGTTTCCACTTTTTATTACACAGTTTTATAATGTTCGAGTTATAGCCTAATTCTCAAAAAATCTTAAACTGAAATGATCGTCATAGTGAAAGAAAGTAATTTCTTGACTATAACTCAACATTATGTACTAATTTAGGCCAAATACTAAAAATAATAATTGTAAATTAGACACAAATTCTTATCATATCAAAGAAAATTAAGAATTAATATAACTGAATGAAAAGAAAGTTGAGTTATTGAACCCATTACATCATGTTTCAACATAGTTATAAAACATTAAAATAATTTATAATGGTTTTAAACTTGTTATAAATTTATAATAAAACCATATTATTATTTATAATATCACATATTATCCTTTTATAACATATTTTCACCCATTCATTATCTATATTTAATTATAATCATTATTTTTGGTAGTAAATGATTTTTTTCTCCTGGATTATTTTTCATGGAAGTTATTGTACATTTAGACTTATTATGGTTCCATAATATCCAAAATTTAAAAAATTATTTAAATAACATATAAATTATTTTAATCTATCCTTATTATCATCCATGTAAAGTGTAAAACAAAAACATATCACATTGATTAGTGGAGATGGTAGTCCCTACGTACACATGAGTGACACAATCATTTTCAAATATAATCAAAGAAATAAAGGTAGATATGATATAATACTTATATGAGAATAATTATTTAAAAAATATCTTATATATTAATTAGTTCTATTTTTATAACCATCCATGAAAAATGGTGACGAAAAAAGAATTACACTACTATGTTGAGATGATAAATCGTATGTATGCATGAATGATGATTTCATTTTTTGTAGGATGTAAAAAAGGTTAAAAATAGTTGTAAAATTATAATAATAACAAATATGAAAATTTATGAACCTTAATTCATTATTTTATAATTGTTAAAATATATTTAGAGATTAAATAATAAGAATGAAATTTGAAAATGTTTATAACCAGAATTACCACTTATTTCGTAGTCTTCCTTTAGATCACCTCCTAAGGGAAATAGGGTTGTTATTTTGGAATTAAAATACCTTTAGAACTAGTATAAGTGTAGTTATAATAGAAAAGGTTAGGTGTTGTAAATATATGATTCTCATTGTGGTGTAAACAAAATAGAAAAGGCGTGGCATTTTAAAAGTGAGTGGTGAGGCACCATTGAATTACTTAAAGTATTAAAAGAATATAAATTAATTTTCATTGATAAATGGATTAAAATTGATTTCATTCATATATAATTTTATTATGTTTATAAATATTCTTATCTAATAAAATTAAAACTTTCTTTGGTTATTTATTCTCTCTAATATTTATTTTTGAATCTTCATTAATCCTTTTTACAATTATTACACTAAAAAAATTTATACCCTTTAAAAGGTATGGATTTTACTATAAAAGGACAATAGACCCTTAAATAGATAATAGTTTATATTTTAAAGCGTACCTAATTCACTCATCCAAATATGATATTTTAATTTTTTCTATATAATTTAATAAAATAATATTTAACATAAAATAAAATAAATATTATTTTGGAACTATTCATTTAATTTAGCACTTTGAAGAAACATGGAAGAAAATTAATTATAATATAAAACATTAAAAAATATTTAATAAAATTTAATTATCTAATTTTTTTTACCATTATTCATCAAAATTTTATTAAATTAAATATTTTTAAAATTGTTTTTTATATTTAAGATAACTAAATCAATAATTTGTTAACGTTTAATAATCATTTAAGACAATTATTCAATCACTATAAATTAAAAATAAATTAGAATGATAATAATAAATAAAATATTTTCAAAATAAACAAAAAAATCATATCATTTTATAAACCTTATTTGAACATAGAATAGAAAATTTAAAGGAAGATAGGTATATTTTGGAGTTTTTTACAAAATATAATATAAATGTTGTTATAAGGTAAAATGAAACCAAATTACCATTTTTTAGAATTTATGATGGTTATGTCATTAAGAATTTAATCTAATTATGTAAAGGTATAAATTGTGTTGATTTCTAATTCCATGTAGCATTATGTTTAACCTTAATTACCTAATTTACCCATTAATGATGTGATAAATTTAACAAGGATTATTATTCATAATTCCTAAAAATAAAAATGTAAACATATGACAAATTTAACCCCAATGATTATTATGCTATTATTTCTTCAAAAATAAAAACTAACTTTAATTAATGCTTGAGTGTTACTAGGATAGCATAGGGTCGATATAAAATTAATAATGAAGATAATCACTGATATTAAGATTCAATAATTAGTTATAGAGTATTTCTATGAATATACCTATATAATAATTTTATGATACATTGAATGAAGTGATATTTGTGCCCTTGGAATATCGATCCCTATGAGAATATTAGTCGTATCATAATGGCATCGTATCACTTAGTGCATTCAAAAAACCTCTCCCAACATAATGTTATGTTCTATGTGAATAATTTGAGAAATTAAACACCAAATAATTTACATGTACTTAAGTTAGAGGTCGTACCCCTGGATAATGACCATTCATATGAAGAAAAACTAATAGAAATCCTAGACTATTGATATAAAGTCATATGGAAGAAGACTAATCACATGGTTAAGGTTTTATAGGAGAATAAAAATGATTAAATAATATATGTGGGAACTAGAGGATATTATGAAGAAGTTTTAAACTCATTTTTTATTATATTTGTTGTAACACCCCAAGCTTCTACGGAGGTTAACCTACCCCAACCAAGGAAAAGTACAAGGTAAGGGTTATTTCACAATCTCTTCATTATCAGAGGTTGTTTATACGTAATAATCTACTGGGATCTCTTTATCATCCAAATCCATGTTTTCTTAAAAATGTATTTCAAAACATTTTTACTATTTACAAGAATATGGGTTAAAGTCATTTATACCCTTTTTTGAATTTTTATAAGAGGTTTATAAAGGAATCTTTCTGTCGTTTTCAAAACAAGGTCCTTTTTAACCTTTTCGACAGAATTGAGGTAAGAATGTTTTTTTTAACTTATACGGAGAGTGCGGTTATTTTACGCCGTTATAAAGTCTTCAAAGATTTCCTTACAAGATTATAAGAATATTTTCAAAGAAAATGTTTTATTTTATATGGATCTTAAATGATTTCAAAATAAAAGGAGATATTTCTTTAAAAAGAATTTTGATTTCATCTATGTCAACATCCTTTGATGGATTTTAAGATTATTTGAAGTTGATTTATTATGATACAAAACTTCTATATTGTATTGAAGGTTTTGTGATATGTTTGACTGTGGATGTGCTATTTTTATACCATTCATAGTTTATTGTGAAAGTATTGACATTTCGTATGCTAGTTTTAATACGAATGTTTATGTTATGTTTAAACCTTTTCATATGGGAATGCATTGGACATAATAAGTGACGGGTGGAGCCCGCTATAGCTCCTCGATGCATCGGTAGGTCTCATGAGACAAACTAGTGTCTTGGCACAAGGCCTTGACAAAATCTTATTTGTAGTCTTGGCACGAGGCCTTGGCTATGTGGTTATGATAGTCTGGCATTATGCATTCCAACATTATGAAAGTGGTTATTTATTTTTGCATGTGATTATTCATTTAGTAGAATATCCATGTGAATAAGTAAATGGCATTATTTCATTTATGCCATACCATGTTGAAATTTCGTATTTAAAAGGCTTTTGTTTTAGTTATACATTGCCTTAAATGTTTATTCTTATTTATGAAAGTTTCCACTTTATTGTTATCCTTACTAGGCATTTGAGCTCACCCCTTTTTTTTATGTTTTATTTTTCCCAGGATGTGAAGAAGTAAGTTATGAATGACCTGCAGGGATTTTATGAGGGGTTAATAGTGTGGATTATGGAAACATTATGTTGTTGTATTAGTTTTTCATTTTATGATGTAATGTAAAACTTATGAATATATCTAGTGTTTCCAAGGCTACTAAACCAATCGGTCTTTCGAGATTTGATCTTTCTTGTGATCATGCCAATGTTACGAAGTAATGCACCGACTCTGGGTAGCTGGGGTCGGGGCGTTACAGTTGGTATCAGAGGAAGTTTAGTACAAACCTTGGAAGCTAGATTTAGATAAACTCTGATTAGAGCACATAGACCTAAGATTAACTTTGAGGATTAGTATAGAAGAACTTCCTAGAATTTTGGTATTGTAGAGACTTTGTGAGTTTTCCGAGCAATACATCCCTGTCTGGATACGAGCAGGTAGAGGCGGCTCTGGCACAGATGTACCTAGGGGTAAAACCCGAAAACACCGCTTTGAGCTAGACTCGAACGGGAACTGGTGCACGACAACGGGCCTTGCTGCACTCTTGGTTACGACACTCCCGGGGGATATTCTTAGGATAACTCTCACTTTCTTTACAAATCATTATGAAGGGTTTATGAGTATATACTTCCTCAAAGAAAACATATTTATGATTATGGATTATATCCATAGATAGTTCAATTTATGTTTAGTGTTTTATAAGTATGGGATTATGTATTTTGATGCATAAACTGATCTAGTTTATGCCATTTTTTTAGAAATGGCGCCTAGTGGAAGAAATGGAAACCGTATCAATGCACGCACTCCATGTAGGGATTTCCCTCCTGCTCAAGATAATTATAGTGGGGCTGGTGATGCAACTGGTGCTGATCAGCTAATCACCGTACTGGGACAACTTACTCAGGTTATGAATAATAACCTTACCCGTATGGAGCACCCTGATCCGCAGCGTGGAGGATCAATGTTAGATCGATTCATGAGGCAACAACCACCAACGTTCAATGGGAATACAGATCCCTTAGTAGCTGAGCAATGGATATTTTCCCTAGAGAAAATATTTCAGGCTTTGGGGAGCAGTGAAAGGGAAAAAGTTATCATGGCAGTTTACCGCCTCACTGGAGATGCTGATCAATGGTGGTCATTGATTCAAAATACGAAGGAAGATGATGAAGTATCAAATATGGAATGGAGGGAATTCAAAGATCTGTTTTTAGAAAAATACTTCCCTCGCGACCATCGAGCGGATATGGAAAGACAATTTCTGAGTCTGAGACAAAAGGAGGATGAGAATGTCACAAAGTATGAGGCTAACTTTACAAGGTTAGCGAGGTACGCTGGTGATTATATTCGCAACCCAAGAAGTAAGATTGATCGTTTCTTTGATGGGTTAAAACCATTTCTCCATCGAGCATTAGTCTCACAATCCTTTTCATCGTACGAAGACATTGTCTCATGTGCTATCAAGACCGAAAAGGAATTCTCTAAGTCTTATGACTTTAAAGCAAAGCAAGAGAAGAAGAGACCTTCTGATCAATCTGGGAATGGAAATAAGGGGAAGAAGGGAAAGGTCGAATATCCATCTTGTGGTAAATGCGGGAAGAAACATCCTGGTACTTGCTTGAAGGGAATGGGAGTCTGTTACAAGTGTGGTGAAAAAGGCCACCAAGCTCATGATTGCAAGGGGAAGAAGGAAGCTACCAACGTTCAGTGCTACAATTGCAGGGAGATGGGGCATTATGCAAATGCATGTCCTAAGCGTCAGGAGAACTTACCTCAAAAAAGGCCAAGGGATCAAGGCCAGGCTTATGCTATCACTACTGCTGAGGTAGAAACTCCGAAAGACGTGGTGGCAGGTAATTTAATGGTTTCCTCAAGTTTAGAAAATGCATTATTTGATTCTGGATCATCGCATTGTTTCATATCTTCCCAGTTTGCTAAGAAAATTAGATATTTCCAATTTGATTTAATAAGGGAGTTGTCAGTTAAAACTCCTAAGGGAAGTATCGTTGCAACAAAGTTTTGTGAATCAGTCCCCATTAGAGCACATAAATTTTCTTTATCTGCTGATTTCATCATCATACCTATGATTGAGTTTGATATAATCCTCGGTATGGACTGGCTTTCGGACTATGATGCGAAGATTTATTGTAAGAAGAAAGAGGTTACGATTCTTGATGATAATGATAAGGAACACCTTATTTTTAGAGCAGAATCGTCACCACCTAATTCTTATTTAGATCCACCCTCAATATCTCAACTAAATTCAATTATTGGGGAGGAAGAGAATGAAATAACTGCGGGTGAGGAAAGGAATGTTCAAATAGAGGATGTACCTGTTGTGAAAGAATTTGTAGATGTATTTCCGGAAGATTTACCTGGACATCCTCCAGAACGAGAAGTTGAGTTTTCCATTGATTTGATTCCTGGATCAAGGCCTATATCGAAGACCCCTTATAGAATGGCCACTGTAGAGTTAGTCAAACTAAAGAAACAACTAGAGGAATTGAGTAATAAGGGATTTATTCGCCCTAGTGTTTCTCCATGGGGAGCCCCTGTTCTTTTTGTTAAAAAGAAAGATGGATCTATGAGGTTATGTATCGATTACAGGGAGATCAATGCTATAACGATAAAGAACAAGTATCCCCTACCTCGTATTGATGATTTATTTGACCAACTGCATGGAGCTCAATACTTTTCAAAGATTGACCTTCGATCTGGATACCATCAGTTGTGTGTAAAGAAGGAAGACATTCCGAAAACAGCATTTCGAACCAGGTACGGGCATTACGAGTTTACTGTAATGCCATTTGGATTGACTAATGCACCCTCTGTATTCATGGATCTGATGAATAGAGTTTTCAAGGAGTATATCGATGAATTTGTGGTGGTATTTATTGATGATATCTTGGTATACTCCAAAACCTACAAAGATCATGAAAATCACTTGCGCATTATCTTGAAGACTCTGAGGAGGCATGAATTATATGGAAAGTTTAGCAAGTGTGAATTCTGGCTTCAGGAGATTTCTTTTCTTGGCCATATTGTCTCTAAATATGGAATCTCTGTTGATCCTTCTAAGACCAAGGCAATCCAAGAATGACCAACACCTATGAGTATAACTGAGGTACGTAGTTTTATTGGTTTGGCAGGTTATTATCGACGTTTCGTCCAGAATTTTTCCCGATTGGCTAACCCATTAACGAAGCTCACACGTAAAGGGGTTAAATTTGTTTGTACAAAAGAGTGTGAAGAATGTTTCGAAGAACTGAAGAGAAGATTAGTCAATGCTCCTATATTGACTCTACCATCGGGGAATGATGGGTTCGTTATTTATAGTGATGCATCAAAGAAAGGACTTGGCTGTGTCCTTATGCAGAATGATAGAGTTATTGCCTATGCATCACGACAGTTGAAAATTCATGAACAAAACTATCCTACTCATGATCTTGAGTTAGCAGCTGTGATCTTTGCTTTGAAGATATGGAGGCACTACCTCTATGGTGAAAAATGTGAGATTTATACTGATCACAAGAGTTTGAAGTATATTTTCTCACAAAAAGAACTCAACATGAGGCAAAGCAGATGGCTTGAATTACTCAAGGATTATGATTGCACGATACACTACCACCCAGGGAAGGCAAACAAGGTGGTAGATGCTTTGAGTAGAAAAGACCATGGAGTTTTGAACAATATGAGAATTGAAAAGGATCCAATTTTCATGGAGCTAGTGAAGATGGACATGGGAATAACCAGGGAAGGTGAAACATCAATGCTTTTTCAAATGGTTGCCAAACCATCTTTACTAGAAAGGATTAAGAGTTCTCAGACTGATGATGAAGAATTCCAAAAGAAGATTAAAGCTGTGAATGATGGGAGATTGAGAGACTTTGCGTATGAAGGTGGAATTTTGAAATTCGGGAAGAGACTTTGTGTTCCCAATATACCTGATCTAAAAAGGGAATTGCTGGATGATGCTCATAGTTCGAATTTCTCTATACACCCTGGGAGCACCAAAATGTATAGAGATTTGAAGGAACATTTTTGGTGGGACAACATGAAGAGGGAGATTGCTGATTTTGTGTCAAGATGTATGGTTTGTCAACAAGTGAAAGCTGGAAGGAAACAGCCTAGAGGAGTCATGCAACCTCTTCCCATACCAGAGTGGAAATGGGACAATATTACAATGGACTTTGTCATGGGGCTACCAAAGACTCCTAGAAGGAACGATGCAATATGGGTTATTGTTGATCGTCTTACCAAGTCAGCACATTTTCTTGCTATAAGAGAAGATCTACCCCTGGAACGTCTAGCAAGACTATACATTAATGAAGTTGTGAGACATCATGGAGTACCCCTATCGATTGTTTCTGATCGTGATCCCCGTTTTACTTCAAGATTTTGGAAAAGTCTTCAGAAATCCCTGGATACTGAACTTCATTTGAGCACTACTTACCACCCTCAGACAGACGGACAATCAGAACGGACTATTCAGACCTTAGAAGACATGTTGAGATCTTGCTCACTTGATTTTCAGGGTATGTGGGATCAATATTTACCACTAGTAGAATTTTCCTATAACAATAGCTTCCATTCGAGTATTCAGATGGCACCATATGAAGCGTTATACGGAAAGAGATGTCGTACACCAACCTGTTGGGATGACGTTGGTGAAAGAAAACTTGTAGGCCTAGAACTGGTGGAGGAAACGGTGGAAAAGGTGAAGGTAATCCAAAATCACATTAAAGCAGCTCAAAGTAGGCAGAAGAGCTATGCCGATAATCGAAGGAAGGATTTGGAATTTCAAGTCGGTGATCATGTTTTCCTGAAGGTATCTCCGTGGAAGGGAGTCATACGTTTTGGTAAGAAAGGTAAATTGAGTCCCAGGTACATCGGACCTTTCGAAATTCTAGAACGAATTGGGGCTGTAGCTTACCGATTGGCAATGCCGCCAAGTCTCTCCAAAGTTCACGATGTGTTCCACGTATCTCTGTTGAGGAAATACATGCCTGACCCAACGCATGTACTCACCTATGAAGATTTAGAACTGGAACCCGATCTGTCTTATTGCGAAGAGCCCATCAAGATTCTTGATACGAGAGAACAAGTGCTGAGAAACCAGACGACGCGTCTGGTAAAAGTTTTGTGGAGGAATCATAAGATGGAAGAGGCAACGTGGGAACCCGAGGAACTTATGATGAAGAACCACCCGAGTCTTTTTATGCAGTAATACCCTAGAAATTGCGAGGACGCAATTATTTGAAGGAGGGGAGAATGTAACACCCCAAGCTTCTACGGAGGTTAACCTACCCCAACCAAGGAAAAGTACAAGGTAAGGGTTATTTCACAATCTCTTCATTATCCGAGGTTGTTTATACATAATAATCTACTGGGATCTCTTTATCATCCAAATCCATGTTTTCTTAAAAATGTATTTCAAAACATTTTTACTATTTACAAGAATATGGGTTAAAGTCATTTATACCCTTTTTTGAATTTTTATAAGAGGTTTATAAAGGAATCTTTCCGTCGTTTTCAAAACAAGGTCCTTTTTAACCTTTTCGACAGAATTGAGGTAAGAATGTTTTTTTTAACTTATACGGAGAGTGCGGTTATTTTACGCCGTTATAAAGTCTTCAAAGATTTCCTTACAAGCTTATAAGAATATTTTCAAAGAAAATGTTTTATTTTATATGGATCTTAAATGATTTCAAAATAAAAGGAGATATTTCTTTAAAAAGAATTTTGATTTCATCTATGTCAACATCCTTTGATGGATTTTAAGATTATTTGAAGTTGATTTATTATGATACAAAACTTCTATGTTGTATTGAAGGTTTTGTGATATGTTTGACTGTGGATGTGCTATTTTTATACCATTCATAGTTTATTGTGAAAGTATTGACATTTCGTATGCTAGTTTTAATACGAATGTTTATGTTATGTTTAAACCTTTTCATATGGGAATGCATTGGACTTAATAAGTGACGGGTGGAGCCCGCTATAGCTCCTCGATGCATCGGTAGGTCTCATGAGACAAACTAGTGTCTTGGCACAAGGCCTTGACAAAATCTTATTTGTAGTCTTGGCACGAGGCCTTGGCTATGTGGTTATGATAGTCTGGCATTATGCATTCCAACATTATGAAAGTGGTTATTGATTTTTGCATGTGATTATTCATTTAGTAGAATATCCATGTGAATAAGTAAATGGCATTATTTCATTTATGCCATACCATGTTGAAAGTTCGTATTTAAAAGGCTTTTGTTTTAGTTATACATTGCCTTAAATGTTTATTCTTATTTATGAAAGTTTCCACTTTATTGTTATCCTTACTGGGCATTTGAGCTCACCCCTTTTTTTTATGTTTTATTTTTCCCAGGATGTGAAGAAGTAAGTTATGAATGACCTGCAGGGATTTTATGAGGGGTTAATAGTGTGGATTGTGGAAACATTATGTTGTTGTATTAGTTTTTCATTTTATGATGTAATGTAAAACTTATGAATATATCTAGTGTTTCCAAGGCTATTAAACCAATCGGTCTTTCGAGATTTGATCTTTCTTGTGATCATGCCAATGTTACGAAGTAATGCACCGACTCTGGGTAGCTGGGGTCGGGGCGTTACATTTGTAACACCCTAATATTTCATGATATATTTCTTATGAAATAAATTTAATCTCTTCGAGAGCGTGTGATACACACAACCCTATGTCCAAATGAAATGTAATATAGTGTAACATTATAAATTATATTTTAAATTTTAGGTTATGAATATAATGAGTAAATTATATAAATTATATACTGTACATGTGCATAATGGTAATTCACTTGTAAACTATTTGTTAGAAATTCTAATAAAAATATTTTTAATGTAAAAGAAATGTTTTCTGGACAAATTTTTTTTTTGCATCTAATGTGTTTTTATTGTAAAAAATTAAATTAATAAATATTTTTTAGTGAGATAAATAAAATATATATATTATTTCTTCATTATTTTTTTATCATTAAGATAAATGTTTATAGGAATGGGATAAGAATGAACCCAATTTTTTGTTTTAAAATCGCATTTTTCAAAAAAGAAGTTTGTTGTGTTTTAAGAAGTTATTTTAAAAGTAATTATTTCAAATTTAGAAAAGGTGTTTGAATAAATTAATTAATTTAAATAAAAATAAAAATTTATCTTAGAGAAAATATTTAACAATTTGTTGAGAAAAATAAATTTTTAATGAATAGTGAAAAATACTGTTTTCATTAAAAAATTTATTTTTTTATATTGAATTAAATTTTTATGATTAATAATTGTTTTAAAAGTAATATTAGTTCAATTATATTATTATTAATATTATTTATATCATTTTAATAAATTTTATGTTTGATATTTATATAAAAAATTATATACTTAAGAAAAACATTTACATGGAAAAATAAATTTCATCTTGTTTTTCAGTTTAATTTTTAATTAAATTATAAAAATTTTGTCAATTTAATTTATAAAAATGGATAAAATATATATACTAATAATAACTGATATTATTTAATATAGTTAAATTAATTTGTTTTTCATAATTAAAAATAAAAATTGTAAAAAACTGTCATCATTGTTAAATTTAAAATAGGTTTACTAGGGGTTAATCTATAAAGATAAGAGTAGAAATGAAATAAATTATTTCTTAAAATCCATTTTACGGTTTTATTTTTACCTTAAACCTATATAATACTAATATTAACTAATTTTAATATATTTTTTCAAGAAAGTAACTTTAAATTATTTTAAAACCTTGAAAATTTACAAGTGTGCCACTAACCTCAATTAGAAAAGGGAACCTCCTCCCCTCAATTATTAACACCTCTTAAAACAATTATCTCAACAAAAAACATAAAACATATCACCCAAAAATCCTTATCCATGCTATATAGCTTTTGGTATTCCCAAAAGAACAACCCTAGTGTCCTTAATAAGAGACAGAAATGAGGTTTTTCAATGTGAAGGTAATTATCTTCACCAAACTCTTTATTTTATACTTATTCTTTTACCAAACCCAATTATGTATTATTAATACCTATATAATAACACGAAATTTTAAAATATATATAGATTCTATTTTTTTAATTAATAACCTATATCAAACTACTCTTCTATTAAATGGGTAATGAAACTGTTGATTGTGTTTATATGGGACTATAGTGCCACGAACCGATGCAATTCATTTTCCATAACTGCCTCTCATATATGGGTATAATGATAAATTTAAAGTATATATATGATATTTGTAAAATAATTACATGTATATTTTTTTAATATCATATATAACTTCTTATCTTCTAATCTGTTGGAAATAATAATGTCGTTCGTGAGTACGTGTGGACTGCTACATACCTGAAGTGATTTGGTACATTTTTCAATTAAAAATTTCAGGGATTGTAATATGGATATATATAATGAATATATATTATATATATGATTTAATAATTATTATTAATTATTAATTAATATTTTCCTTTCTTTCATTCCGTCCGTCAAACTGTTAAAATATAATTCGTGTTGGCCTATGGATTACCGTCTCGAAGAATGGTGTGATTACTTTTTCTATATCTATCCATCATTTTTGAATTTGAAAATATATATTTAATTAATATATTTTAAATTTATATCATTATTTATAGTCTATATACTATAAGGCCATGATAAAAGTACGATGACCAAAACTACCAAAATGAAACTCTTATGAAAAATTTAATAGTTAACACCTATAGATGTTGATTTTAATAACGAATTATTAAGAAATAAATGTTGAAATATTAGAGTTTGATAATTTATTAAATTATAAGTATGTAATTAAAAATGTTATATAATTATAAAAAATTTACATCTATTATACGTGAGTTTGTATCTCTTTCAAATCAAGTGGTACTCGAGGAATGAGATTTTCATCTAACAATTATTTCTATATGGCACATTCCATATTAACCACACATATGGATCATATAATTCCCATGAATATAATTTCAGATAATATCCATTAAAATTGGGAGTATATATATATATATATATAGGTTATCTCTTTCTTTAGTTTCTGATTGAGAAATTACCAATGTGGTAAGGGTTTTATATTACAATCCCATTTTTTGTTAATATTGTTTATGAATATATATTTTATGATGAAATATTATGATATGTCTCTCAATAAAATAATTTATTTTATTCCCATATAGTTATTTCATAATAATACCTAGTTTTATTTTATTTTCCTCTTATTGTAACCAAGATACAGTAATAATATTTTTAAGGGAAAATGACTTTATTTCTCTCCTCAATCAAAGATGCATTTTATACCATATAAAAGATTTATAAAACTATTTTCATGTATGTTTGTAATATTATCCTATGATTATTTAAATTATTTTTTACTCATGATTTAATTTTTAATTTTTTTTAAAGGATCCTTCTTGTAATTTTCAAAATACATCACTTTTTTACTTTTTATAAAAGTGTTATAAAAATGTTTTCTTTTAAATTAAACAATGTGAATTTTATACAATTATTTCCACTCAATTCATTTAATATAACATTATATTTTTTGATGTTATTTTCTAAGAATTTATTTTATTTAACATTTGGAATCAATTTATCTTTTAAGTAAGTTATTTCTATACAAGAAATGACATTTCTTAATTAATTATTCTAAGTAATCATTAAATTCATTTTCCATTTTAGATAGCATGGTTTGGTATTTCGTAACCATTAATGGGCATATGATCCAATTATTCCATTCATATTATTTCTTTGTATATTTTATGACTGTGGATTTAAAATGTTTATTAAACACATTATTTTTCCATGGGTTATGATAAGATGAATTATTTGAAATGTATATGGAACCCAATTCTTTTCTAGGGGTTATGACATGATGAAATTCATAAGAATACATTTCATTTCATGAGTCATGATATGTTGAATATTTTATGATCTAGGGGAAAACAAATATATGATTTTTATTACGTTATTTGTGGGACCAGAATAATATATCGTTAAAATTAATTTGTTAAAATGGATATCTCATGAGTTAAATCGGATTGAGCTTGGGAGTAAATCCAGTTTAGAAACAGTCTCTTTCTACTTTTATTGTATTGTTATTAAATCATTACTACTATAATAGTTTGGGGGTCAAACACAATCAAAATTTATTTTTTTATCAGTAAGCCTTTATTACTAAGGAATTTATTTTATTTACTTCTATGTATGCCAAAAATATACGACTTATTCCAATTCTAGGCTGTCGTGTATTTTCTTCTTTGATTCCCTTATGATTCATGTATTCTGATCTTCTATGTTTGATTCCAAGACGTATGATAATGATCTTTGATATCCTATGTATTTTTTTTCAAATTTTATTCTCAAATCCTCATAAAATAATTCTGTTGTAAGGTTTAAGTGATTATTTATTTCTCCATTATTCACATTTAATGAGAATTTGATAACACCATATATTATGTTCTTTTCCCCAATGTTATGAAGAAAGGTATTATACATCATATTTCTAATAAAGTTTTTTTTATGAAAAACATAGTAGGATATTATTTATCTCACTTATGAGCCAACTATTTTTATACCCAAGTTTAAAAATATATTAGAAAAATATGATTTTATCATGGGTCATAATATTATATATTGAAAATTCATCAAATTATATTTGATATCTATATATGAAAAGTTTGAGTCACTAGAGTAGGTATCAAATCAAGGTTGAGTAAACCATTAGAAACTTTTATATGAAACATTTTCTGGTAAATATTAGGATAATCATAAGTATATAAAAACATCCTATTTTATAGTTAAAAAGGATTTTATTTTCCCTAGTGATACATCAAAATAAGAATAATACAAGTGGAAATACTTTTGAAACTAGTGAATCGATGAGTAATATCCTTGAAATGAGGTTGTGGATTATATCTCATCCATCATTCTGGTGTATAGTGAGTGTTCCCTTACAGTTCACTTGGTTTGACACACATAGGGGATATTCTTTGATTAATTATTTTTTTATGAACCATCATGAAGGATTTAGATAGACGATGACTTTGGATGGACGAGGTTAAATATAAGGTGTCATAGAATTGAAATAAGGTGTCATGATTTATACATATTACAAGTTCTTTTCCATGATTATGTGTTTTATCATTAATTTTCTTCTGCACACTATAGTTTTTTGTTTTGCTAAATTGTTGGAACTCGAAGGAAACATGTTAATTTTAAATTTTTTGGATAATGAAATTCAATGAAAATTAATATTTTTATTAAAATAAGGATGAACAAGTTGACACAAGAAAAAAATTCAGGAGGCATAAATAATATAACACAGGTGCATCCCCACAATTATGTTCACCCCCTCTGGACAATAAAATGATTATTCTCTTTAGAAACCATATGTTAACAGATCTAGAATGAATAATATTATTGAAAATATTATAAATATATCTCAATCTACGAATCATGCTGAGATAGAAAATGAGTAAACGAGGGAATAATGTTCTTTTGAGTTATTTATAGGGAAATATACAGCTTCTTTTAGTGGGTCCATTGATCAAATGGTTTTTTAGGAAATGGATTATTTCCACTGATGATATATTTTATATTATCCAATGTTCAGAACATAAAAAATATATTTTGGTTGTATATAATTATGGAAGGTGAAGAAGATAAATCTTGGACTCATATTAGTAATATAAGAAAACATGAAGAAATTGAATGCATTGAATATGATGAGTTTAAAATAGTATTTATAAATAATTAATTTCTTCACATTATTTATATGAAAATAGAGAATGAAATCCATGATCTAATAAGAAGGATTATGAATCCAATGGTTCCTATGAAGAAAATTTTACTACACTAGTGTTTTATGCTTCTACTATTATTATCAAACAAGAAATAAAGGTTGAAAAATCCTTCAATGGATTAACCCTAGTTACTAAAGGGTTTTATCGAAAAGTAAATTCTATAGTTAAGAAGAAATCATTCTATGTGATATCATGGTGTAAATAGATACTTTAGTTGACCATATATATAATGTTTTTGATAATAAAAGAGTGATTTAATTCAATAGAAATTATAAAATCCATAGATTGAAGTTTGTGATCCATTCATTATGTTAAAAGTGGGGAGGGAAACTTGATGAATGTTTTCTTAAGAAGAATGGTAAATATTTTAATTATTGAAAATATTTTCATTATGAAATACAATAATTATGTGATTGGAAGAAGTTAACCAACGATGTGAATTAATATAAAGATCTACAGAATGCACCACCCACTCTCTAATGATCCAAAACCATAGAATATAGTAATTATGCTAACAAGTGATCAACTTCAATGTTAAATTATGATGGTTGATGTTAGAAACCTCTTAATACAAGTGAAGACTTTAAATATCATGTTATTATCATTTTTATGAGGGGTACAATAATGATGTGTTGAAACATACACTTATCATCCACTCTATATGAACTGATGTATTATTTGAATCAAGTTATATACACTCATTTATATCTGAATAATTTTATAAGGGGGTCAAAATTCCACCCGAATTATTAGATGTTTAATTAGTAGTAAAAATCCATAATGTTACAATGATATCATCTCATGTATATGACTTTTCTCTAGTTGATCGTTATGGGAATATTCTTCCAGTAAATCATGTTATTAAACATCTAGTTTATTTTTTTGTAATCATAGGCATGTGTTGGATTTCTATATATAAATACCACATAAATTACTAATTAATAGAAGTTAATTTTATATTCCAAACTAATATATGATAATATCTATCAATGGGATGATAAATATGGACTTCTTATTGAAATCACAGCTATTTTATAGGTTTTTATTCATATTCAATTGGGGTGTTCCTCTCAGATTACTGGGGAAAAACTAAACATTAATGATCTTCCAATTGTGCGGGAGTTTGTTGATTTATTTTTTAAAGGGTATCCTAGTATTCCATTGACTCCAAATGTTGAGTTTTCAACACAACTCAAACCTGTTTCAACACCTATTTGAAATTCTCACTATAGAATAGCCCCAATTGATTTTCATAAATTTATGAAGAAACACCCACAAAATCATGGAAATGGATTTATTTGGCCTATTTATTGACCATGTGATTTTCATAAATTTAAAAAGAAACACCCACAAAATCTTGGAAAGGGATTTATTTGGCCTAGTTATTCACCATGTGATTTTCATAAATTTAAGGAGAAACACCCAAAAAATCATGGAAAGGGATTTATTTGACCTAGTTATTCACCATGGAGTGAGCTATTTATTTTCGTTAATAATCATAATGTAAAAATACAAATCTATGTTTATTATCAAGACTATAACAAGATTAATATCAAAAACTAGTATCATAATCCTCTTATTGATGGCTTGTTTTTTCAACATCAAGGTGCTCAATACATTTCTTAGATTGATCTTCTTTCTGGATATCATCAATTGACATTCAAGGGAGAGAATATACTCAGTTAAATATCCCACATTAGGTATGGACACTATGAATTTATAGTTTTGGATTTTGGTCATACTAATTCAACTTTTATCTTTATAGATTTAGTGAATAAAGTCTTTATAGATTAACATAAGTAGTTTTCATTAGTATTTATGGATAATATTATTATAAATAAAAAGATAAATAATGAGAATAAATATTGCATGATAAATTTTTTGGAGACCCTATGTATGGTGAATTTGTGTGAAAACATTAAAAAATTAGAAATTTGACTATATAAATTTTCATTTTGGGTCATATTATCTCAAGAAAGGGTATATTGATGGATCTATCAAAGATTAATGTTATTGAATATTAGCCTAGAAAAAACTCCATGACTGAGATCCATTGTTTTCTTGGTTCTATAGATATTTTCAATGTATTGTGGGAAATTTATCATGACTCATTAATCCACTCACTTAGTTTACTATGACAAAATATATGTTCCTATCGAGAGATGGATGTTAGGAAAATTCATAGGAACTGAAGAGAATATTATTTAGTGATATTATTCAAACAATACTCTCCAATGGGTAAAGGTTTTTAATCTATAGTCACGAATTATAGAAGGGGTCCGGATATTTTTATCATGTACAATGACATGGTGATATATTATTACTCACAAAAATTGAATGTTCATGTGAAAAATTACCCAACTCATGAATTGTAGTTACCTTTAGTAATTTTTAATTTAATGATATAGAGGAATTATCTATATGGTGAAAGGTGTGATATATCTACTAATCTTGAAATGTTTTACTATATATTTACAAAGAAGGAGTTGAATATGCACCAAAGAATATATTTGGATCTTATTAAGGATTAGGACTATGCAATTCAATAACACCCTATGAAATTGAACAAGGTGGAAAATTTTCTGAGAAGAAAGGATCAGTTTATTTTATAAATGAAAATGTTAAAAAAATTTGAAAAATTTATTTATTTACAAATGATGAATAATGAAAATTTTAAGAAAGGGGAGAAATCATATCATTATCAAATGAGTGTATAATCATATATAACTAGTGCAGAAAATGTATTTTATGGCGGTTATTCTTTGTACTTTACATCAGCTTTTGGCTGACCTTAATACAGGGGATGTTATAAACATTTTTTTACGTCGATTATTTTAAAACCGATGTAAAAAAACAAATCCGAAGTGTTTCTCACATTGGTTGGTAAAAAATGACATGGATAACGCTTCTCTGTAATGGTTTATTACATCAGTTATTAAATAACTGACGTGTTATATACTCTTTCACGTCCATTTTTATATAACTGATGTCATAAATAACTCCTCCGAAGTGTTTATCATGTCGGTTATTTTCATAACTGACGTGATAAACCTATCTACCGAGCGGTTTCCAATGTTGGTTAAGTAATAACCAACTTGAAAACGTATCTACTAGGTCTGTTAAAAAATAACTGACGTAAAAAACTATTAATTTCCATTTCTTTCATCGGTTATCAAATAAACAATATAAAAACAATTTCCCAAGAATTTATTACATCAGTTTTCAAATATCTGACATTAAAACAAATCCCAATGCATTTTTTACATCGGTTATAATACAAATAATGAAAAAAACAATTTTTTTAATAAAACCAATCAACCACTGCTATGCCCTGCCAAAACACCTTAAATAGACCAAAAACAGACCAAAACCAGACAAAAAATAGACCCGAAACTCCTCACCCCACTGAACAGCCCCCACCACACCCCTAGACACCCCACACCACTGGACACTCGCAGAACAAAACAATAATAACAAAACCTGACCAAAACCAGACCAGACCCCCCCCCCACTGGATAGCCCCCACCACACCCCTGGACCCCCCCACACCCCTGGACTGGCCCACCCCTAGATAGCCTCCCACACCCCTGAAAAACCCCCCACCCTCCTGAACATCCCCCACCCCCTGAGAAGCACTCCCACACCCCTGGAAAGATCTCCCACACCCCTCAAAACCCCCACCTCCTAGAAAGCACTCCCATACCCCTAGATAGCCCTCCCACACCCCTAGAATCCTCCCTCCCCACTGACCCCCCACCCCTAAACACCCCCCACTCCTCTGGACATCCCTCCCGCCCTCCTAGACACCCTCCCACCCCCACCCCACTGGACAATCCCCACCACTCCCCTGGACACCCCCACCCCACTAGACACCCCAGACCAAAACCTGACAAGACCCCCCCCCCCCCACCCTACTGGACAACCCCCACCACACCCCTGGACACCCCCACACCCCTATACTGCCCCCACACCTGGACATCACTCCCATACCCCTAGAAATCCCTACCACACTCCTAGACCCCCCACCCTCTTGGACACCCCACCCCTAGACTGCACTCCCACACACCAGGAAAGCCCTCCCACACCCCTAGAACCCCCCCTCCCACCCCATTGGACACCCCCCCAACACCCCTGGAAATGCCCCCACTCGCCTGGAGAACCATCCCACCCTCCTAGACACCCTCCCACCCCATAGACTATCCCCATATCCATGGACACCGAGGACCCCCCCCCCCCCCACCCCATTGGGTTGCCGCCCCCCCCCCCCACAGACCACGAGACCCCCCCCCCCACACTGGATAGCCCTCCAACAACCCTAGACAGCCCTCCCACCCCCTGGACCCCCCCCCCCCATAGCCCTCGAAACCCCCTGAACATCCCCCCACTCGCCTAGACATCACTCCCACCCTCCTGGACACCCTCCCACCCCTAGACTACCCCCCCCCCCCATGGACACCCTGGACACCCCCACCCCACTAGATAACCCTCCCACAACCCAATGGAAACGTCCCTCACCCCACAGGACCCCCCCCCCCCACCACCACACACACACACCCCTATACACCACGTGGAAACCCCCCACTCCCCTGGAAACCCATCCCACCCTCCTGGAAACGCTCCCACCCTCCTGGACACCCTCCCTCACACCACTAGAACCCCCCCACCCCCACCTTGCGGGACAGCACCAACTACACCCATGGACAGCCCCCACAACACTGGACACCCCCAACTGAAAACCAAAAACTAACCAGAACCCCCCAACAGACCAAAACCAGATCAGAACCCCCCACCCCACTAGACCGCCCCCCACCACACCCCTAGACACCCCCACCCCACCGGACACCCACCAGACCAAAAACTGACCATAACTAGACCAGAACCCCCACCCCCACCACTGGAAAGCCCCCACCACACCCCTGGACACCCCCACACCACTGGACTGGCCCCACCCCATGGACAACCCCACACCCTTGGAAAACCCCCACCCTCCTAGACACCTCCACCCCCTGGATGGCACTCCCACACATCTGGACATCCCCCCTCACCCCACAGGACAGCCCACACCCCTGGTCACCCCATGGACAGCCCCCACTCCCCTAGGTAGTCCTCCCACCCTCCTGGAAACGCTCCCACCCATGGATTTCCCCCCATACCCATGGACATCCTTGACACCCCCACCCCACTGGACAACCCTTCCAGACCCTTGAAACCCCCCTCACCCCACAGAACACCCCACACCCCTGGACATCCCCCACTCCCCTGGACAGCCCTCCCACCCTCCTAGAAACTCTTCCACCCCCTGGACTGCCCCCCCCCCATCTCTCATGGACAACCAAGACAACCCCACCCCACCAGACATCCCTCCCACACCCTTGGAAACCCCCCACCCCACTGGACACTGCCCACGCCCCGGGAACCCCTCCCCCCATACCAGAATCCATACCAGAAAAACCATCATAAGTAGACCAAAATAAGAAGTAGAGAAAAATTATACATTCACATATATAACATTCAAAACATAAATTTTCAACTCGGAAAAACTAAATCCTACCTAAACGACTACCAAATACACAATTACAAGGACAATATTAAAAATTAAATTTTACACTACAGAAAACTAAAATTCAATCAACCCTGTAAAATAATTTGAAACTTCCACATGTAAGTGTTTGATGTCTTAAACAATATAGGTTTTAGGGTCATCAAATAGCTAAAAATTAAAAGGATTGTTGTTAACATGTATAATGAATAAATAAAATGAAATATTATAGCAAAGTTTAAAAGGAAATATTACCATGTCAAAGTTTACATCTATTCCAGTTGTAATTATTTCATACATAAATCTTAACATATAATATTGGCATTTGATGATGCCTTGTTGTTCATGAAAATTCTATTTGAATGAGTGTAAATTCAATATATTATTTTTATGTAATAAATCAAAAATAACAAATTGTAAATGGATATTCACTTTTACACTTACATATTTGATCGTCGCACTCCATTTCATTGTGAATTTTCGAAAGTAGACCCATCCCCTATTAGAAAATATTAATAATGGGAGAAATTTAAAATTGATTATAATATATAAAACAATTGAGAAATTAAAACTTACTTTTCCAACATTTTCTTAAAACTTTCCCGCACATCTCCATGGATGGATCATTTCCAATAAAGTGTTTTATCCCTTGGAAAAATATTCCAAACATCCAATGATCACTGATAAAAGAAAATTTAAGGTTAGAGGTTTTTTATGTTAAAAGATAATGAACTATTTCCAAGAGATGTGTTTCATACCTCTCACAAAAAGGAATCATCCAGCATTTTGTGACTATATTATGTTCAAATATTTCAGTAATATAAAGAATTATTTGTTCCTCATCCAAGTAATGTTCTTCAGTAGAAATCAATTGCGGGTCCATGAATCCCTATACATCCGTCCGCTCATTCTGATCATAAATTTTATAAAAAAACCTAATACAAAACAAGCATAAGTATACATTTTTAAAAAATATAATACAGGGAAAAGGTGTTAAGACTTACATAGAAAAAATTTGCACCATGTTGATGCCCAACTTATCTCTAGTAACACGATCCATGATATTCGTTTTCATAATCCCCACAGTTATTTCCCATCCCCAAACATGATCTTCCATTGGAAACTCATAATGATCCACCAACAAATTTGAATATCTTGACAATAAGTCAAGACTACTAGAATTTGTATCTCATGTCATAGACATTTGTCTTTGTTGTTTTCTATACAATATTTCTTTACCTTTGATGTATTCCTATAACAATAAATAGATAAATATATTAATTTTCAAATGATAAAACAAATTTTATAAAAATAATAATATAGAATATATAACATACATACTTCTATGGTAAAGAGTCATAGAATTCTGGATGGACAAATTAAAAAATTGCCGTTACTATGTCCAACTATCTTCACCTCATCTGTAGGTAACCGTACTCGAGCTGATCTATCAATAATATCCTATACATTGATCATATGATTCTCTACCCTTAATTGTTGATGATGAATTGTATCTCTTATATAATATACCAGTCCATATGCAACTATATTATGTTGAGGATCATCAACATACAACACGCAATATGTAGGAAGCTGTGGCGGAGGAATAGGATAAAAATGGGGTCCACATGCCGAGGTGGGTGAGTGGGAGCTACTGGTAGAGTTGGAGGATAAATAATGGGGTCTTCATGGGGAGGTGGAGGAGTGGGAACTGCAGTCTGAAATTGTCTTTATATTTCTGCAATCATAGACTATACAGATGCTCTAATATTTTCCTCTATCATCGCATTAATATTATTAACATCAACATGCAAGGACTCTATTTTTTTTATTAAAAATCCTTAACAGAAGAAGTTGAAGAACTTGGAAACACTTTTCTTACCGACACACCTATCAGATATCCTTGTACACGACCAGGTTGTTTGGTCTCTCCCAATGCTGCAGATAAAATATCTTGCCTCCTAGCAGCTGTAAATACCCCATGTGAGTTCCACTCCTCAAGATAATTTTGTATTAATTATTCAATCATTTCCGTAATGATTGAAATTATATGAAGAATATAGTTAACTTAAATAAATAAAATAGATATCTTTCAATCCTCTCAGGTATGATTCTTGAATCTTCCGAAATATATTGCCCTTTTTTCTCATATGAGCTATCTTTCATTTTTCTTGTCTGGATGGAGGGGATGGAGGGGCCACCTCTCCCAAGCTTGAAGACTCATCTCTTAGTTTTTGTAATTTTCCCCCATTATTTGTTCTTTTAATAATGTATACCCTCCCTGAGATAAACTATAAGGGTAAACATTTTTATATTTGATCTCATGATGATATTTACTTGTTTAATGTAAATTAGGAATAATAAATCATTAACAATACATTAATAAGATCATTTATATAATAATGCTTAGGAAAGTCTACATTGACCTTACCAAAAATGAATTGTTTCTTCTACATTCAACAAATTTTCTCCATGTGTCTGCATCTATGAAAGGATATATAATACATGGATTTTCATGACTCCTACAACCAAAAATAAAATCAGATGAGAGGGTTTATTTGAAATCCCTCCATCTCCTGGTGCCTATCGATAAGAATTTCTTCCTGATTCCTCTAGTTCCAGGAATATCAAATTTCATCTGATAAAGTTGAGGTTAAACATATTATATATACTAGAAACATTTCAATAATAGGAAAAAAATAGCAACAGATCCTTCCAAAATCATCTCCCACAACTAAGAGATTATCGCTTTGTCCACACTTCTCCAGTCATCATACAAAATGCTTACCTTGATCTTACAATGACTTGATACAGAACTCTTAAAATCGTTTTCATTTGGACCTCTAGGAATATCATCCTCATCAAACATAACGATTATCCTATGGTCTGGCGTGTGAGAAAGTGATAATTTCGGTAAACATGTGCACCCATTTTTACCAACTCTTGATCTATTTTTCGTAATGGTAGCACATGAGGAAGATTCGAGAACATCAAGAGGAGAACGTGAATGTTCCTCCCCAGAGGTGTGACCAATATGATCATCTCCAGAATCATGTTCTTGATCAACTGATTGATCTTTTATTATCCTTCAAATCAAAAAAACCAACATTAGTTCACAAATATACAAATTCAAATATTACAATACTAATGTAAACATAAAATAGAAAATTGTACTAAGTAATGTAATAGTAAACTTGCCTAATATGGTAAGCATGTTAAACAATGTTAATGATGGTAAATATGGTAAATATGGTAAACATGGTAAACATGATTAACAAGGTAAATAGGGTAAAGTAATTGTCATTGAACAAAAATAATAGATATATAATTTATGTAATGATAAACATGATAATGTAAAATAAAAAATGAAAAAAAACAAAAAATTATAATTATTTTTTTAATAATTTTTTTAATAAATAAAAAACATACAATATCTAACATTTTATGAATATAATAAATGTAAACAAGAAATAAACAAATGTTTCCTGTAATTTTAGGAATGAAAAAATAGATTGTTTTCCTAAATTACATCATCGTGCTTTTTCTTTATGGCACAAACAATCTCTTCAACATGCCCATAATTATGTTCTGTTAATTCTTCCATGGAAGTAGGGATCTCACATAAATCAACATCTTCCTCAAGTTGATCCTCACAAACATATTGTTTTTCCCTTGTAAAACAATATCCAACTTCATATCTGATCGATATACTACATAGAAAATTTGTTTTGCATGTGTTACCGTTATAAAAGAATCAAATGTGTCTCCCAATCTATTCAGATTAACAACTATCATTCCAAATTCATCGTGTATGACACTATTGTTAAAAAATTGACCATTTACAGTTAAAAATAGGAACTTTAATTTTAAATTAATCAACCTCCCATATTTATTCAATCACTCCATAATATGTACTTGATGCAGAAATTAGGTTTTTATCTTTAGCACTCGAAAAATTCATTACTTCTACAAACACCAATACACTATTATTCTGAACTGCACTTCTGTTGTCCTAATATTCTGTATGAAATGTATAGTCATTAATGTCATAACTAGACCATGTTATCACATTTAAACATGGACCACCCATGAACCATTTTAATGCCTATGATACATCTCTTCTACCAAGCATGATCTTTTTAAACAATAAAAAAATGTTTTTTTGTGATCATTCAAAATCCACATTTCTTTCTTCTTTGGATGACATCATTTAAACCCATTAATATGCAATGTGATATACGGTTGAGCATAAAATATGTTATCCAAGAAGTATAATTATAACTTATTTATCTGGTTAGCTGACAACGATTTGACTTTCAATCCATGAATCCTCTTTCCATCATTAATAACTCATTCATGGTGAGATGAAGGCAAACCTATGTGATGCACTGCAGCCAAGTAGCTCATACAAAACAATCCAACCTCCTCAGAAATATACTTTTCAATAATAGAGGCTTCAGGTCGATATGGATTCTTAACATACCCCTTCAATATTTTCATATACCTTTCAAAAGGATACATCCAATGAAGATATACAGGTCTACAAAGCGTTATTTCACAAACCAAATGAATCATTAAATTCACCATTATATCAAAAAATATGGAGGAACATACATTTACAATTATAAAATTATACAAATTTCATCATTTTCCAAAATGTTCAAAGAATTCACATTAATCACCTTATTACAAATTTAATTGAAAAAATAACACAACTTCATTATAGTCTTTCTGACACTGATGGGAAATATTCCATGTCATGCAACTGGTAGAAGTTGTGGCATCATTATGTGACGATCATGAGATTTCATACCAATAAAATTCATGTCCGTAAATGAGACGAAAAAATTTACATTAGGAGAATAACCTTGAAGAACTTTGATATCATGAAGACACTGAAAAATTCTAATTTTCTCCCTTTAGGATAATATATGACATGCCAGGGGAAGAAATGTTCGTCTTTCATTAAGAGTGGGAGTTAACTCTATACGTATTCCCATTTATAGTAAGTCTAATCTTGCATTCAACCCATATTTTTTCTTTCCATTAATATCTAATAATGTTACAATCAAATTATTACATATATTCTTCTCCACATGTATGACATCAATATTATGTTTAACTTCATGATATCTCCAATATGGTAGCTCAAAAAATATTGACATTTTCTTCCAAATATGTCTATCATTACCAGATTTCTGTGTCTTTCCCAATGTCACATCAAGGTTTTCCACCCTATCAAAATAAAAATCAAGGGATAACGGTTTTGGTGCAATATCAAATTCTTGTAAGCCATTGATTTTCTTCTTTAGTCCTCTATAACAGTGATCCATAGGTAAAAACTTCTGATGACCCATGTACACTATTTTCCCACCATCATGCAACTGATAATATGAAGTCTATTTTTCGCAATTTGGACATGATTTATAACCTTTAACACTATATCCATAGAAATTTCCATATGATGGGAAGTCATTTATAGTGAACATAAGCACAACATGAAGTTTAAAATATTCCATTTTATAAGAATTATACACCCTAATACCATCCTCCCATAAAATTTTCAAATAATAAATAAATGGTTACAATAAAACATCAATATCATTGTTGGCTTGCTTCAGACCCGAGATCCTTTTACTCAACATGACATATTTGCGCATCATAAAAACTTCAGGAGAGAGGTTGTAAATTACCAAAAAATAGGCCATGAACTATGTGTGCTACTAAGTGTTTGATATAGATTCATTCCATTTGTGCACAACCTTAGTCTGAGATTTCTAATTTCATTTCCAAATGTAGTATACTACTCATCAAATTTCTTCCATTGTGGAAAATCAGATGGATGACTTATTTTTCCATCACATATCTTCTCATCATCATGCCATCTTAACCATTTTTCATCATGTGAATTAGCAAATAAATGTTTCAAATGATGAATTATTTGAAGATACCAAAATACCTTGGAAGGGATATTTGTAATCTCTACATCAGCCTGTGATTTTTTATTACACCTTACACCGTGATGTCCCACATTTAGGACACTCTGACAGAAATTCACATTCCTTCCTATATATCATACAGTCATTCGGACAGGCATGTATTTTCTTTTACCCAATCCTACCAGGCATAATATATTCTTGGCCTTATAATGTGAACCTAGAAGATAGTTATATTTTGGAATAATGTCTTTCGTTAATTGTAGCAGCTCTATAAAATTTCTGTCACTCTATCCACGTTTTGCCTTCAGGGTAATCAATCTTAACACCACCAACAAATCCAAAAAATCTGTACAACCAGGACACAATGGTTTTTCAGCATCACCATATAGATGCACAAATGTCTGTTCTATCTTGATTTTTTCTATTGAAATATCACGAATAATTTCTTCAATTTCATAAGTGTTACTATCTTACAAATCATAATCATCAGTAGATCTAACATTCTTTCCAGTTTCACCATGCCAAATCCAAGGGTTGTAAATCAGATTAAAACCCTGTCAAATCAAATGATCATTTATCTCTATACTTTTCTACTTCTTAATATTTAAACATTTTAGGCATGGATAGAGAAAAATGTACCTGCTTAGAACATTTCGTTTTGAAAATTCCAAAAAGGCATCAACACCTTCCTCATATTCAATACTCATTCGATGTGCCGTAATCCAACTTTGACTCATTATTACCTATAAAAAATATCAAAATTATACATCTTTTTATGATAATAAAAATATATGCTTATATAAGAAATATCATAATATTAATGTAAAACAATTTTGATATATAAAACAAATATATGCGTATTTAAAAAAATATGCTTGAGAATGATTTTAAAAGGAAAATATTGTTAGATATAACAGTTTTAAATTCATCTTGGATCATTTCTTCTTAAGGATCACAAAGAATACATCCTGGTGCAGCTGGATACCAAATTTACCCTTCCCTAAAAAATATATATGGAGTATAAATATTAAAATATTTATATATTCACTAGTGAAAATTATACAGATCTAAATGATTTGCAACCTCTAGACAGCCCCCCTACCCCTCTGGACATCCACCCACCCCCTAGACACAACCCCCACCCCCTTGGACACCACCCCCACCCCCTGGACACCCATAACCCCTTGGGCAATTCCCCCACCCCCTTGAACACCACCCCCACCCCCTGGACACCACCCCTACCCCATTGGACACCCCTTGGAGACCACCACTTCCTTGGATATCCCCCACCCCCTGGACACCACCCACCACCCCCTTGGACACCCCCTGGACACCACCACCCTTTTTGATAGCCCCCCACCCCTCTACACATCCCCCCCCCCCCTGACACCACCCCCACCCCCTTGGACACCCCCTGGACACCCCCCACCCCCAAGACACCACCCCCACACCCTTCGACACCCCCTGGACACCACCACCACCTTGGAAAGCCCCCACCCCTCTAGAAAACCCCCACCCCCTAGACAACCCCCACCCCACCCCTTGGACACCCCCACCCCTCCTGGACACCACCCCCACCCCTACCCCCTTGGACACCCTCATCACTCTGGACATACCCAAACCCTCTAGACAGGCCCCCCACTGCATGGGCACCACCACCCCCTTGGACCCCCCCCCCCCCCCCCACAAACACACACACATAGAGACACACCACTGGACTCCCCCCCACCCCCATGGACACACCAAACCTCTGGATATCCCCCCGAACCCTCTAGACATCCCCCACCCCTCTGGACAACCCCCACTTCCTGGACAGCCCCCACCCCTCTCGACATCCCCCATCCCCCTGGACACCCCCTACCCCCTTGGACAACCCACTCACCTCTGTGGACACCCCCGTCCCCATGGACAACGCTATCCCCTTCGACAACCCCTTCATCCCTCTCACTCCCCTGGACCCCCCCCCCCCCACCCACCTCTTAGACACCTCCAACCCCCTTGGACAACCCCACACCCCCTGGACACCCCCACCCACTTTGACATCCCACGCACCCCCTTAGACACCCCCAACCCCCTTGGAAAGCCCCTACACCCCCTAGACACCACCCCACCCCCTTTGCCACACCTTGACACCCCCACCCCCTGAGACAACCCCCCACCACCCCTGGACACCACCCACCCACTTGAACACCCCCACCCCCTTGGACACCACATGTACGCACACACAAACAAAGAAACCAAAATCATAAACTTTCATGATATCACTTCCATGGTTTCTTTCACCAGAAAATAATTTAGCATCGTATAAATGAACACTATTAAACTTACCATGACAGCAAGAAAAAATATTGAAAAATAACATCTCAAAAAATTAGATCGGGGCATCATGAAAAAGAATAACTGAAAATGAGCCATGTGAGGATTACTTGAGTGTTTCGAGTTGACCTGATATATCTGGTGACAATAAATATGATTAATGATGTTGGAAAAATGTATCTGGGGGGATCAAATTTGAGGAATCCTCCCTAGGTTTTCCATGCAAGGGAGACAATTTGCAGGTCTTCTGATCGAAGAAATTAAAATGACTGAATACGGGGCACAATAAATCATTTAAAATCATTATAATGTCGGTTATTTAATGACCAATGTGATAAAATATTTTTTTTCTATGTTTATAATGTTTGCTATTAAATAAATGATGTTGAAAATTATTTATCACGATAGTTTTTTTATAATCGACGTGATAAAGCGCGCCAGATTCGATTTTCACGTAGGTTATAAAATAAATGACGTAAAAAATCTCATCTTTTTATTTTTTATGTCGGTTATAAAATAACTGACATAAAAAATGGATCCTGATCGATATATCATGTCTATTATAAAATAACCGACCTGATATATCAATTTTTAAAGCTTTTCACATCGGTTATATAGAGCCGACATGAAAAATGCCAACGTGTTAAATGTTTTTTTCACTAGTGTATACACGTGAAGATAAAGGTGTCATAGAAGGAAGATATAGAATCACAGAAGAGAGTCAAATATATTCTAGAGTTTAACCTTCATTGTTATGGAATTACATGGTTCAAGAAAATTTGAATGTGATCCATCCAGAACATATTTGAATAAGGATATATTATATGAGTCACATAGATCAACATCCACTATTCATCCTAGATGTTTAAAGATGTATAGATATACTACAATGTATTTGTAGTGGGAAAACATGAAGAGTGGTATTTTTGATTGGTTATCTTGGTGCATGGTATGTTAATAGGTAAATGCTGAGAGATATAAGTCTAAGGGGATGTAATAACAAATACACTTACAAGAATTGAAATAGGAAAGCATCACCATGAACTTTGACATTGAACTCTTCGAAATGTCTAAAAGATATTATTCTATTTATGTTGTAGTCAATCAATATAAAAAGTCATCATACTTCAGTTTCAACATTGAAGAAAATTATATTTATCATGTTTCCAAAATGTATATTAGGGACGTGGAATGTTTTCATGGATTATCATATTGAATTATATATGATTTATATACACATCTTACCATGATATTTTGTAAAAGTCATCAATAGGATCTGGATTCAGAGTTGAATTTCTATGGTTCTTATCACACTCATACAAATGGTTATTGTGATATAATTATTCAAACCCATTTTGATATGTTGAAATCTTGTTCTAGGGATATAAGAGGTGGTTGGTATCAAAATCATTAATCAATTTGATTTTCCATACAACAACATATTTCACTAGATCATTTATATAGATGCTTATAAATCCATTTATGGAAAGACATGTAAAAATTCATTGTTATGGGATCAAGTAAGAGAAAAAAAGATATTAATACTTTATCTAGATAAGGAAATGGTAGATAAATTCATATCTATTCATAAGCACATCGAGGAAAATCATATTCAAGATAAAATTTATATTTAAAATATTCAGATTGATCTAGAATTTGATGTCAGTGAGATGTCTTTTCTATGAAGTTTTCTACGGAATAAGGCTACGTGATTAAAAAATAATGTGAATTCATTACCTATTTATATTTTCCACTTTTAAATTATTAATTGAGTAGGGATAGTTTCTCTCCTCTGGGTACTTCCACATAACCTATATAATGTTATTGATGTATTACATATATCTATTCTAATGAATTACCTTATTTATACATCACATATACTGAAGATAGAGGTCATACTTAGAGATTATGATGTTTCTAATGAATAAAAAATAGTACAAATCTTGGATTGTAGATATAAAGTGATATGGATAATACTAATATCTTGATTAAAGTTCACTAGAGGAATATAATATTTATTGAATCTAAGTGGTATATTGAGGATATGGTGAGGTAGATATATCCTATTTTTTTTTATTATAGTAATGAAATTTCAAGGGAAAAATTAATTTTAAGGATGGTATAATGTAACACCCTAATATTTTATGGTATATATGTTTTTAATGAAATTTAATCTCATTTATAGCTTTTGATACATACATCCCTAAGTCTAAACGAACCACAATATAGTAAAAAATTGTAAACCAACCATTAAAGTGGTGGATATGAATAAAAATAACTAATTTATTTTAG
The DNA here is from genome assembly GCA_963277665.1 of Viscum album. Classification (NCBI taxonomy): domain Eukaryota; kingdom Viridiplantae; phylum Streptophyta; class Magnoliopsida; order Santalales; family Viscaceae; genus Viscum; species Viscum album. The sequence continues at coordinate 196,055,238 of OY728126.1, forward strand.
TTATATTTTTTACACATGTATAAAATGAATTCATTACTTATCAATATATTTCATCTTACTAAATTAAAATTTTCACTATTAGTGAATGAAATTAATGAAAATTTTATATTATATTTTTAATAAAATGATTTATCATTCATCTAATTTGGGTTTATAGGAATGTGAAAAAATAAATGTATTTTTATGCTCAAAAAATGTATTTTTAAAAGATTTTATATGTTCTATTTTAGAGAGATAATTTAAAATAAAATTTTACCAGATTTTGAAAATTTATTTGATAAAATAATATTATTTTTTGAAATCAACATGTTAAATTTATCTTAGACTGAATTTTTACAATATTTTAAAAAGATTTCTTTTTTTATCAATTGGGAAATATAATTATTTTTATTTAAAATTTTCATTTTTATAATAGAATTTACAAAGAATAATTATTTTTCAAAAAGTTTTTAAAAGTAAAATTAGTTTAATTATTTTATTATTAATCAAATTTAGATCATTTGAATAAATATTATGTTGAATTTTGATATATATACTTTCTATACTTTTAAAAAAAATTATTTAGAAACCCACCTTTGATTGTGTTTGTGGATTTAATATTAAATTAAAATTTTCTAAATATGTTAATTAAATATGGTAAAATGGATTACATATTTGGATTAAGAAATAATAATATTAGTTAATTATTTTACACTAATTTATGTTGATAATGAATAATAAAAATTTCAAACATTTGTTACTATTCATGAAGTTAAAATAGGTTTATCAGGGGTTAATCTATAAAGAAAAGGGTTTAAATGACCAAAAACATTCTTAAAACCAATTGGATTGTTCTATATAAACAATATATATATGATTTTAAAATGTTATCCATTTTTGAACAATTTATTCATGAAATTGAGTTCACATTATTTTGAAACATTGAAAAATTACAATTATGCCACACACCTCAACTATAAAAGGGAACATTATCCTCTCACATCTTCATACCTCTTAATTCATTTAGATAAACCAAAAAATTATATTTCTCTCCCAAAAACCATTATGCATGTTCTTTAGTTTATTTGGTTCCTAAATTAAAAACCCAAGGGTCTTTAATAAGGGATCCAAAAGTAGTTTTTCCATGAAATGGCAATTATTTCACCAAGATCTTTATTTTAAATTATTCTTTTACCACCTTAATTTGTTTCTTAATAAGTATAATATAATAAATTTGGTAGAGAAGATCTAATATGATTTTATTATTTTTATTTAATAACCTATATTTGTCTTTTCTTCCATCAAATGGGAAATGAAACTGTTGATCTTGTGTATGACGAACTTCCCCCTCGAAAAAAATGTTATTCATTTTCCATCACTGATGGCTGGATAAAGTAATGGGTTTAAAGTATATATATTATAATTATAACATAATTATACTTCTGGTATTATAATATCACATAAAAATTCATAGCATAATATATGTTTGAAAATGATAATGTACCTCATTCAAATGTGCATAATACTGATTACATGAAGTGATATGATTCATTTTTTATTCTAATAAATATGGATGAAAATAAAGATAGTGATAAGTATTATATATGATATATATGATATAATAATAATTCTTTAATATTTAATTAATATTTAATTTTTATTTCTATAAATCCACCAAAAAGTGAAAATATAATTCATGACTATGTACTTGTTATCATCTCCACGAATAGTGTAATTAGTTTTACAATATTTATAAATCATGGGTGAATTTAAATTTATATATATATATATATAATGTATATATATATGATATTTTTTTCAATGTTAAAATTCTGTAGATTATGGAACCATGATAAAAGTACATTGACTGAAACTTCTAAAACAATCTTTATAAACTAGTCATTTCTATAATATACGGAACCATTTTATTTATAGTTTAATTTTTGGTTTTTATATAATATTAATGAATAGTGAATTTATGGAGGAAACATGTGTTCATGGTTCTTATACAAGGCCTAGATCATAAATTGTTTGAGAACGTAGGTAGGATGCATATTTTTCAGAAACGGTGATGCTCAGTTTGCAAGGTTAAAGTGAAATATGAAGGATATATTAATGTATAGTAGATGGAACACAATTTCATCTAACCATTTAATCATGGCCACATGCATGTGGAAGAGTGTATGTGTTTTCAATAGAGTAATAAACTCAGGGATGATGCATAGTTTATCTAACCATGTTCCATAACCATTAGAGGGGGTCTTGATACAGTGTTGGGTGCATGTTTGGAATATGGATTGGCCAACAATATTGTAAAACTATAAAATATAGTTTTTAAATTGGAAATTATGTTTTACCTTCATTAATTTAAAGGTTAAACCCTAGTCCCCCTTTATAGTATACATCTAGTGGCCTGCCTTATTCTCACGTTGGTGATCTTCCTCAATCCTTGTGTTAGGAATTGATGATTCTTCCCCATTCAGACTTTGATCGAGTTTTTGTTTCTTTTTTCTCATTGGATATCCTCTAATCAGTTATTCATTAAATAGGATCCTTTCCCCATTTTCAATTCTATTATATATTTTATTTTAGTGTTGGATCTTATGCTCTATTTTGAGGTTGTGTATTCATTCTTCTATTTTTTCTGATTTAGATCGAATTAGAGGGTGATATATGATGAGTTTTCTTCTATAGGATTAAGGATATAGACTATACATTCTCCCTTATTTTTGGTGGTTTCATACACATTCTCCATGGTGCTTCATTCCAAATTTTCTTGGTGTTTCTTTCAATATTAATAAAATAATGTATTAAATGATAAATTCATTTTTAAGACATATTTTCACACCATTATATATGGTTTGAGGTTGAGGAACTCAACCTTAAACACCCATGGGGTGGGCTCTATCTATTTATTCTAATTTTTTCACCCTTATGGAGAATTAACCTCACCCTATATAATTGAATAAAAAATATAGTAATTATGAGAATTATTAAAGGTTGTAAGAACCTTTTATCACCATTTCATTTCTATATAAAAGGTTTATGAATTGGTTATGATGATAATGTAGGGATCAAAGTAGGGAAAAAATGGTCCACCAGGAAGCCTCACACATTTCTACTCCTTCGAAAATATTTTTTAACTTACATAGAATCGATGGAAATTTGAATTCATATCATCTCATTGCATGATTACTTATTATGTAAGGATGCCTTGTTTATTTCCACTTCTTGGATCCGATGGAAGATTAAAATTTTGTGGACATTTATTCTCCTTAGATCCTAGATACATGGATTATTTGAATGTCTTGCGCATTTTTACACTTTTGATCCTATATACATATATTACATTGTTTCCTTGTACATTTCCACTCCAAGGATCCAGCTTACATGGATGCCTTGTATATTTAGACTTCAAATATCCAATTTAACAAGTTTACTTGACCCATTAGGATTCCTTGGACATTTATACTCCTTATATATCATCTTCTTTATTTACATAGCTTACATGGTTACATTGGAAATTTATAATTATTGGACCCTTTACCATGTCATATTGATACATGATTATATGGAATAGGATGATGATGATGATGATTTATATGCTTCTTACATAACCCTTATGATTTAGTTTCCTGATCACAATGAGACTTGATATACTAGATTGTATCACTTATACCTTTATTAATTGTACATGTGTTATATCTATACATTTTTTCATCATAAATTTATTGAATGGACTTGTTATAGACACCATTGGTGTTGGCCAATTGAGTGTTATCTCACACTATCATTAAGTCGTAGCTGGGTACCTAGATAGATATCATGGATGTAGGTCCGGAGGGGGAAAGCACTAGCTTTGTGATTCTTGATTTATTATTACATAGGAGCATATGATGACATGATTGATTTATGTATCATGGTGTTATTTGGTTATATATTCATTTTGGTCTTTTAGAACCTTTGATAAAGTTATTGAACGAGAAATATGTTTTAATGTATCAACATTATTTTCTATATCATTCCATGATCGTAATTTTTTTATGGAGGAGATTACTTGGTTATTTATATGATTGATGTATATTATTAAGATGATCATTTATTATATAGGATTCCACTATCTATTGGTATTATTATATTGTTGTGTTGCACTATAATTATGGGGGTATAGTATCCCCACTATTCCACCATTTACCCTTACTACTAGTTAACAGACTCTGGCATACAGAGTGGTGTGCTGGAGGCCATGTGGACATACAGGATCATTTACTATGAGGTGAACTAGGTATGGGACTTCACAAAGTGGTATCAGAGCGATTATTTTCTTTTTTTATTATTGTTAGGTAATATTACATTGGAGAATAAAAAATTATCAGTGTTTATAAATGATCTATTCTTGAGTGTAGCTAAATAATGTAAAGGAAAAAAGACAAATTACCTTTGATGGGACATGTTGTTATATAATATTGTTATTATAGTTAACATGATTGCATTATTTGGTTATGCACATTATGTTTGAGGTTTCTTATAACTATATATCTATACCCTCTTCCAAGAAGTAAAATAAATTTTATAATCATGAATCATTATTGGAACTTCAGAATTATATGTCATTCATTATTTCATACCACATCTATATTAATGCATGCATTTCTTGCATAATGTTTTGGTGACTTTATCACTATATCAATGAAATTGTGTCAAAATTTCTTGTTGGGACTTAATAAACAACTAGTTTCTGTTAAATGGATGCCACACCTCAGTTTATAAGATGTATGTGACCTTATAAATTTTATTTGGTGAACCACATTTTTCAACCATTTAAGATCATTATATAGAAATGGGAAGAATTAAAATAAAATAGAATTATAAAATGAATTTTTTACATTGAATCGGTATTTTAGTTATAATTTAAGGGATTTTATCTCTATAATAAGAAATTGACACTCTTTATACCAAAACCCCTAACATATAGCTGATAACATGAGAGTGAAATGACCTTATAAGAGGGAAGTAGGTAGTGTCTCTTTGTTATGTTACGATATGTATGTCACCCAGACTTGGATCTTTGAGATGGAATAGGGGTGTGACTTGTGTTTAAGAAGTATTGTACATGTATTTATTGTACATCTATGATATTGACATTACCAATTCTTTTTGAAGTCATGTTCCTTGAAATTTAAGAGATATTCCACCATAGTAGTGTACAGTTGTGTTCTGAGAGGGTCGTGATGAATATGCACAAGAGGTGGTGGGCTTTGGGCCACCCATAGAACCACCCACAGTGCCACATACAACCCCACCTTTTACAGCAAATAGAGTTTCCTATTGATAGATTCATGAAGGATTCCTATGTTTTATATAGATAATTCGGGGATCCCAGTGACCTTCCCTAACTATGGAAGTGGTGACTTGTGATATTCTATAGCAAAATCTTCTATGCTTTTTGGGGATAGAAGAACAACAACTATAGATTGATATCTTGAGGATATTCTATATATTTTTTAGTATCCCAAGACACATATCAAGAGGATATTGAATCTCTCTATGTATATGATTCTATATTTCACAAAGATGTAGTGGTATGCCATTAATCATATGGATTATCATCAGTATATTGATTGGAGGGGTTTCTAGATATATTTTGTGATTATTTATATATAGGGACTTTAATGACCATTAGATCTGGAGATTTTATGCATCTTGAATAGGTTATATTTCCAGTAATGTATTATTCTTCACATTTTATAGAGATACAATGTTTCATACATATTTTTTGGTTAAGTGTTTCTAAAAGATAATAGGCTTAAGGACAGTATTAGTTTAGAAAAATGATAATAGGTAAATGTTCTAAATCATACTACCATATAAAAAATAGTTTATCATACACTAATTTATTATCATAGCCTGAGAGAATATGGTGGCATAGATAATGTTATATTATCTTACCAACCTTATGGATCCATCTTCAGTGGTAGGAAGAGACACTTTAAAGTCTCTCGTATGGGTAATACCATCCATAGAATGTTTTATAGTAGTTATATTCTCTATCATCAGTGTGAGAGGTTGGGAAACAAGAGAAGAATGTGTGATAGAGACCTAGTAATGTACTATGCTTGTAGAAATAAGGGCCATATTCAGTGGTTTTGAAAAAAAATCATCCAACATCTTGTGATAGAGGGTTACCAATGACTCCTGATTTAGGAGTAGGGTCAGCATACTCTTGTTATGTGGGTATATGGAGTGTGACACACCCATCAAAATGATGTGGTTTTCATGGATGAGGTATTGATATACAAAAAATACAGAGCCACTAGAGTGTACCTACTCAGGGTAGTTAGGATATATCCTAGGGCGGCAGTTCATACACGATATATACAGTGTACCTAATACCTAAGGAGAAGAGATTTAGACCATACACAGTGAGGGGTACAATTTTGGTAGCCTCTAAAAAATAAACATCTCTTCTCAATATAGTTCATTATCATTCTTCCATATTTTTATATTTTGTGGAGATCCTTGGGATCAATGTTTTATTTTTTAGTGGCTTCATGACATTTGACACTTCATTGGGGATTTGATCAGAGAATGCACACCAGTTTATAGGGTTACCCCTTTATATTTGTGGGTTACACTTATATAGGACTGATTTCTCCATTATATGAAAGAGTTAAAACTAATTAAAGATATGGATAGGTTGATTTCCGATCATGTTTATGTTCACTTTTATTTTCATAGGGTGACCTTAACAACACGAGATGGTGAGGTTTGTGCTCATAAGAATGAATGGAATTTCTAGGAAATATGAGATAGAACCATGCTTCATGAGATGGTTGGGATGATAGCCTAAATTTTTAGATTATATCTGGATGATGAAGGATCATGTCAAGATTATTTAACTCTAGTGGTTAATCATTTTAGGGATTTTTTCTCAGAAGAATTTTCAAGACTACATTCAATGAGAGTGGTAGATCATTCTATCAAGCTTGTTCAAGGAGCAACACCAGTGTATGTTCTTATTTGTAGGATGGTTCCTACTGAGTGGAAGTAGATCAAGAAGTCTCTATATGACTTATAATAAAATGGTTTTATATGACCTATTACCTATCTATACAGTTCGTCGGCCTTTTTCACTGATAAGGTAGATGAAAAACATTTTTTATTTTTGGAATACAAGAAATCAAATTATATGACAGTTAAGAACTATTATCCCTTTCTTCAAATAGAAGATCTCTTCAACCAGCTCCGTGGACCTTGGGTATTCTTGAAAATTGACATAAGATCAAGTTATCATCATGTGCATGTTCAAACATTAGACATACATCATAAAACATTTCATAGAAGGTATCATCTATTTTATTTTATGGTTTTTCCATTTTATTGTATAAACATTCCAAAAGTTTTTATGGAACTTTTGAATTGGTCTTTCTATCCTTATCTACAATCATTTGTGGTGTACCTTTTGGAGGATATCCTAGTGTATTCTCATACTTAACATTACCATGAAAAAAATATTGAGATAATATTGGAAACAATGATAGTGAATATTTCATATTCTAAGCTAAAATGTGGCACTTCTGGATGGTTAAGATTCACTTAATGGGTCATATTACCTTAGATATATAAGAATCAGATGACATAGTGAATTTGAAAACTGAAGTTTATGGGGAGAATCCGAAGATCACATTTTAATTATGAATTTTTTAGGGACATATAGTTATTAAAGGCACTTTAAAGAAGACGCAACATGCCTATAGAAACCTCTTGTGTTCTTCACTAAGATTTGTGTGATGTTTATATAGTAATAATCCTATGAGATAAAATTTTATTAGATAAAAGGTAGATGGAATTCATAATGATTTTTGATTCATCAAGGGACTTATAAAATTGGTAGAGTGTTTTGTGATGAAACATGTATCAGTCTAGAAGTAGTTATGATGTATGATGAATATGTCTTGATGTACAGGTCTTTTCAGTTGAGGGGACATGAGAGAAATTAATCAATTCATGATCTCACATTAGCCACTATTGTTCGGGCCTTGTAATTTTGGACACATTACCAATTAAGAGTGCATAGTTTGGTGTGGATGGTCCAAAAAATACTTAACTAAATATTTACATAGAATAGATTGAATAAATATAAATGAAGGTGGGATGAATACCTTTATCATTTTGATTTCGATCTTACCTATATTTTCATATGGAAAAAATTCTTTCTAATTCACTAAGAAGGAGGACTCAAACATATGCAGTTTAGGAAGCCAGTAATTAGTGAAAGATTATGGACCTATTTTACAAGATGCATGTAGACATTCAGAACCATAATGGATGGATCATACATGCATCATTAATTTTGACCACTTAACCTTTAGAGAGAGAGAGAAGATGAGGAACCTATCATATTATGAGATCTTGGTACTATAAGAGGGAATATAATTTTATGACATTCCATCAAATTAGATCATTTTTTAGGATGAGATCTGGTAAATCCACAAACATGTGTCAGTTCTTATCAACATTCGGGATGATTTGATGCAAGAGTCGCATTCCTTAATATAAACTATAAACCTTGGTCTTAACATGATGTATCATGAATTATTCCATCAATACTAGTCGTTAGGAATTAAAATAGATATAATTGGGTTTCTTACTCAGTGTTCCACAAGTCAGTAGATGAAGACTGAACACTAATGATTAATAGAACTTTTACAATAGTTACCTATTCTTGATTGGAAATGGGAAGATGTCACCATGGATTCCATTATGGGATTTTCTATATTAGAAAGTGTAAGTGATGTTGTGGGGGTTATTATAGTCTGGTAGACATAGGTCACCAATTTTCTACCTATTGAAGAGACTTTTTGTGTGTATGATCTTTGGAGGCTATACATACGTGGGAGAATAGGCCTCTAGGGGGTTCCATGTTCTATCATATCAGATAGAGATGATCATTTCATGTTGTAGTTCTGGAAAGGGTTACAGAGGGAAATGAGTCCACAAGTACCGTATATTAGATCCTATCACCCATAGAACAATGATAAGTCTTAGTGTATGATACAGGCTTTGGATGACATAATCTGAGTATTTATGATTGATTTAGATTGTTCTTGGTAGAAACACTTAAATATCACTAGTTTATCTTATAATAATATTATCTATGTGACCATACAAATGTTTCCTCAGGAGGACTTATATTGTGGGCCTTTCAATTCACCCACGTACTAGTTAGAGGGATGATTGGTAGTGCAATTGATTCTTAGTCTCATTCAAGAGACATGATAGAATGTTCAACTATTAGGAAAAAGATGTATACATCTCAACCTATAAAAAGTAATACACCTATCATTGTTCATGACCACTAGATTTTGTTGTATGGAGTTAGGTTTTATTGCGAGTTTCACCTAGACATGGGAAAATATGGATTTAGAAAAAATGTAAGTTATCACATCATTGCTTTGCCCCTTTTAGATTTTAGAGAGATTTTAGATGGATGATTATCGACTGTAGTTATCTCAGAGGTATCAAGTCATGAATGAGTTATTCAAATTACCACACCTTCTCTAACATTATTATGATCTGTCACATATTTCTTAGATAAAGTTTGTTAAGTGGGAGTTAGATGAATCCTCTAAGGGGAATCTTATCTATGTGATTGGTCATGTCACAAAAGTTCTATGAAGACAATTAGTTCCTTGGGAACATGTTCTATGGTAGCAGGAAAGTGTACAATATGAGACTTGGGAGAAGGATTCTGACATACATGACCAGTGGATAGTTTTATTCACATAATACGCTTGACAGTGTACAATATGAGACTTGTATACTATCAATGAATAGTTTCTTTTGTGTCTTTTGTTTACCTTTTATAGATGTATTGAAATGGATATTTGTTTCCATGTATCACCTATATTTTTTATACTGTGAAATGGTAATTATTTTTATATGACACTACGGGATGAAATTTCTTGGTTTTTTATAGTATGGATGTTTATTATTTATATTTTATGTTATTTTATTTTCTTCTGTTACTGATTAACATGATTATTCCGTTGTGGTACACTTTGATTATGGGAATATATTCTACTAACTGTTCCACCATAGACCCAAGATGCTAGTCAGTAGCCCTTTTAATACAAGGACATGCACATGAAGCTATTGGTTTAACTGGGTCAATATAATATTGAGTGAAACATGTCTAGGATATCCCAAAATCACTCATGAAAAATAAAACCGCTAATGTCTAGAAATGACTATTTGAATAAGGAATTATTAATAACTGGATATTCAGATATATAAGTGGGTATGTTTTTATATAATAAGATTGTAAGTTATTATATTATATAATTATCCTTAATTTAAATTTATTTTAAACAATTTTAGAGTCATTTGAAAGAAAGTGGAACTCAAGGTAAGAGATTTGTTTCGTACTTTTACATATGTGAGACACATTCTAAATTCACCAATTGTTAATTTAATTTATTAAATAATTCATCTATATATATATTAATATTCCCCTCATTAAAATTATGGGGATATACATATCTATCTATGGTACTATATTTTGATGAGGATTTTATTTTAATGTGACTAAATAACTAAGATTTCTAAGGTACATTCTCATTGTTTTTTGGTATTATTTATTATAAAGATTATAATGATGAAATATTGTGATCTATCTCTCAAGAAACTCTTGAATTCCATCCCCTATAGTTTTTTCATGAGAATACATATTCTCCTTTCATTTTTTCCCTTAATGTACTCAGTATACTGGAAGGATATTTATAATAAAAAACAAACATTATTTCTTTCTTCGGTCAAGGTTACTTTATCTTCCATATCAATGCTTTCTAAATAAGTTTCCAATAATGCATATAATATTCATCTATTATTATTTAAATCTGTCTTTATCCATTAAATAATTTTTCGAAAACATGTTAAAAGGAATCCTTTTTTCATTTTTTTAATGTCGTATTTTTCTAAAAATTTACAAAATTGTTAAAGGAATGCATTCATTTAACTTGTATTGAATGGACATAATTACCCACCATAATATGAACTCAATGATCTGAATCCTAATTTGTAGGTTTTCAAGGTTCTTTTCGAACAAAACATTAATATTTGGGAAATGTTTTAATTTTAAACAAGCGATTTCAAAATAAAAAAGGTCATTTTCCTCATGAAATGTTTCAATTGATCATTAAAAGAATTTTACATCAAAGATGAAATACTTTGATGTTTTCTATCCTTTACTATGAATATGATACAATTTCAGGACAATTATTCTTTTTCTGAACGGTTTATTATTATAAAGAAAAGGATGTTTATCAAAGCACTTCTTTTTCAATGGGTTATGATAAATTAATTTATGAAAGGTTTATAAACCCATTTTATTTTCCAAATGTTATTCCATGATGAAAATATTATGAAATAGGTTAATTTTTATATCTTATGATACAATTAATGTTTAATGATCTTGTGTCACATATGTGTATGTTTTCTAATTAAGTGATGGGTTTCCCCAAAATAATATATCCCTTTGTTGCATTAGGTAAATATGGATATCTAATGAGATAAGAAGTACAATAATTGAGAGTGAACTCTGTTTTATAAGCCACATTATATAGTATGATAGTATTAAGACTTAATCATGACTACTATGATGGTTTGGGGACCAAACATAATCCACTATGATAGTCTTGGAATTAATCCTTGACTACTAAGAAAATGATTCTTTGTACATATTTTTATGCCAAATATCTATTTCTTAAGACAATTTTCTTCACTCATCGCTTGTTTTATTGGATTACATTGTGAATCATGCCTTATGATCTTCAATGATTTATACCATTACTCATGATGATGATATATGATAAAAAGATTATGGTTTTCAAATTTTATTACCATAATGGAAATCCCTTTTATTCTTTTTATGATTTAGTGGTCATTAATATCTCCCTTTTTTACCCTTACTAAGAATCTAAGCTCATCCTTTCTTATGTTTCTTTTTCCTGGGCTATGAAGAAATGTATTATGTATGAAATGTTTAGAAAGGGTTCTAGTTATGAATATATTTGTGTGATATGATGTAGTTTAATTACAAAACACCTATTTATGTATCCATCTATCCAAAGATACTAGTCCTATATAATTTTAGTGAGATTAATAATATTATATATTGAATATTAATTTAATAAGATGTAATATTTATCTATGAAAAGTATGGTTCACTATAAGGGTACTGAAATTTCAATGGAAAAAATTATTATAAGGGGGTACAACGTAACACTCAAATACTTTAAAAACATATATCTATTTAGTAAATAGATATTTTTATATATTATATCACATCAATCCTTTAAATTATGTGATGAATTCTTACAATTATAAGATTAATCCTATTATACGGTATATGATTTTTTTAAAATAATTTCTAATTCATTTTGAAAATTTTATTGATCAAAAGAATTATTTTTGAAGTATATTATTTAGGAGCACAGTTTTTGTCATATATGTTCTATTTGATAATTAATTACTAGTATTAATCATATGAGTATTTATTGTTTTCAAATGATGAAAATTAATTCATTGGTTATCAATTGTTTAAAAATAAAAAATATTGCATCTTAATTAAAAATAGATGTTTTTAGAAAAATGATTTCATACACTCAATGTATTTTTATCTTAAAAAATAAATCAATAACTATTTGAAAGATATATTAATTAAATATGAAGATAATACATTGAAAAAAATTATATACTTTTCATTTAATGGTTTTTAGTAGTCAAAGAATAAGAATAAATCTAGCTTTATGAATAAAAATGTATTTTTCTATATAGAGTATATGATGTGTTTTACATGAAAATTATTAAATTAATTTCTTCCACTTTTAGAAATTGATTTTCAAAATTTACATAAATATTTTGTATCATAATTAATGAAAAATTATTCCACCTTCATTTCGAGTAATAATTAATTGTAACTATTGTATTTTTTTACTTGGGTTAAGATTAAAATAGGGTAAGGAATGGGTTAAACTAAAATATAAGGCATAAAATGAACAGTTAAAATTATATAATTGTTATAATATTAAGATATATAAATATTTTTTTATTTAATATTCGAACCTTTTTCACATGTTTCCACATACTCAAGAATTTTAATTTATTATATTTTTAATGTTTTGAGTATTTAAAAGAGTTCTACACATATCACTTATAAAAGAAAACATCCTATCATTAATTATTCACACACAATAATCCCTATAGTTTGGCCAATACCAACCCAAATAAATTCTTAATTAATTTAAAAAAGTAAAATATACCGTGTTATTCTTAAAATACTAACATTGAATGCTTAAGGTGTAAGAAAAATGAGGTATCTGTAATAAGAGGTAATTGCCTTTTTTGTTTTTGTCAAGTATCATTACTCCATAAGACCCAATAAATGTTATATAATAATATTTAAATGATTAAAATAATTATAATTTATGAAATAATATTTTATTTTGTTAATGGTATGTATATTTTCAACCTTCATTTCATCATATGAGAAGTGATAACATCGTTCATGCATATGTGTAGACCACCACCTCCACCAAGTGATATGATACATATTTCATGTCTATCCTAAATTAATGAAAATATATGCAGATTTAATGAATATAAATAATATTTATGATATTATCGTTATTTTTTAAATATATATTATTATTTACCTTTATTACTTTTCATTCTCTGTAATATGGAAACAATACTCAAGCATACGTACAGACTACCATCTCAATGAAGTAATGTAATTCATTTTATAAAACTAAATTGTATGAATGGTTATAAAAATGTATATAATGGTTAAATAATATTCTCATAACATGATTAATATTATATAGATGATTATACCATGAAAAATGTTTTAGGATTACAATTGTCAAACCAAAACATGCATGGAAAATGGACTAGTTTTCACCATGAAATAGATTTTAATGAAGAATTGTTAATAAATGTGAAATTAAAAAATATAAGAGAATTATATATTCTATGATAAATTTTGATATAGTTTTGGTATATTTTTAATAAATATAAATGTGTTTCATAGTAACTTAATATCATGTATAGATAATGTTTCAACCTAAGGTCGGGTTTTACGTTGCAATCTCATTTTTAAATGCGATTTTTTAGGATTGAATACACACTAGAAGAATTAGCTGATATTTTTCTCATAAATCCAATATATTTTCTTATTATATATATATATATATATATATATATATATTTCCCTAGTTTTCATGTTCTCTTTTTATTATTCCTTCTTCGGTAATTAAAATTACTGAGATTTTTTTTAAATAAAAGTTGAACATATTTTTTCTTAGTCGATGAATATATTCTTCCATGAAGATATTCATTATTATATTTTTTAGAGTTCTATTTAATATGGTCAAATGATTATTTAAAATTACCTTCAACCATATTTTAATTTATTTTTAATGTTTCTTTTCATTTTTTATACAACATACTTTTTTACTTATTAACAAATGTTTGAAAGGAATCGTTTTTTGAACCCCCATGAATATATTTTCCTATCATCACAACTATTATTTAATTTGATAATTAATCTAAAATTAATAAGGGTTATTATTAAATAAAAAAATTCTTAAAATTAGAAGAATTTTTCACAAAATGTGTTAAAAATAAATGGTTTTTTAATGTTTTCAAAGAAACATCTGAATAATCATCTAAAGGAATTTTTCATGGATATCCACATTTAGTGAGATATTAATCATGGATGATAAGAGTTTATAATAACATCCACATTATATACTAGGATGAATTATGATGATGATATTTTAGTTATGATTCCATGAAACATTTTAAATTCCCTTAGTTTAATTAATTTTTTACCTTAAAATTAATCTTTTTATTATGAAAGACTTGTATAAGATGGGAGAAGATCAAGGTGGCCAAAAATGGTGAACCCCAACAGAATCACCACTAATAATTGAAGTATAACCAGGCATGTGGGAGATAGAAGTAGTGTCATGAACTAGGCCGGGTCGCTATCTGACCTGGTCTGCAGCAAATCCCAAGGGGCATTCCCGATCCCCATGGGCTGGAACAAGTGCCCGGGTATCAAAAATAAAACATGGGAATGATTTACCTGAATAGATAAATATGAATCGAATAGCAAGATAAATAATTTAAAAATAAAAACAGATAACCAAACAGACCCTTACACCAAGTTCAGATTTAATGTTTACAACTTGGACTGAAAACCCAAAAGGAATGACAAAAAAAGAAAAAACACTAAAAACACTAACTCAAAACTCCAAGCACCATGAGGTGCAATATCCTCAAGCTACAGTCACCAAACCAACACGAGGACGCTGCTGATAGCGTGAACCACCAATGATTTGAACGATGCCTCAACCTGGAATGTAGAAGAAATAAAATCTACGTACACCCAAGGGTGTTTGTAGGCTGTGAGCTAAAATCATAGTAAGATGCCACTGAGAAAAGGTTCCACACATAATTATTAAAAGATAAATACATTTTCTATTTAACAGAATATAAATAATTATGTGCTTAAATAATTTTAATGAAAATAATTTTTAAAGGAAAACTACTCTAAATTGAAAAAAAAATTAACACACACACACACACACACACACACTTTCTTGGTAACCCCAATATCACACCATGTGCCAATGGTGAGCACAGAGCAATAGAGGAGCACAATACATGGGAGAGGCCCTAAAGATACTAGTCAGAAGTGGGACCCTAGAACATCGTGTCTCGGTGAACAATGGTACAGGAACGCAACAATATATGTTCTCATGCACGATCCACTAGTAGGATAATACATCCATAACCTAGTGTTCTCCAAGCATCATCCAAAATTTTAGTTAGTGTTGTAGTCATCAATCCACCTAAGTGAAACTGGGCCGATTCCACTTCTGAATCACTAGCGCACTAGTCCTAGTTCTCCCACCTAGTACACTAGCTTCCCGTTTTTGCTCAAGTAGTTCAGAGTTCATGTCACCTGCCGAACATAAATAAACAAAACAAATTATGTGCTACCTCTACCCAACATCACGCGTGAACATGCAAAAACCATTTAATAATAATAATAATAATAATAATTTGTACACTAAAAATATCTCAAACTAAATATGCCTCACCTATGCATTTTAAAGAAACCATATGCAAGATGAAAGAGACTAATAGTTGAACCAACCACAAATCACACACGCAAATACAATTTCGGAATAAGACGCACAGCAAAACATTTTCCAAGAACATTTCACACCATCCAATAAACTATTTGAAAATTTTAGAAAAACAATGTCCAATGGGTAACACAAGACCTTGCGCACAAAACCCGCCAAATATATATATATATATATGTATATATATATATATATCTTTTATGATCAATGCACACCAACACATTTTTAAAATGCAATTCACAACACATTCTCCTTTTTAATAAACCAACCATGCAAGTTAATAAAACACTACATGATGACCCAAAGTGGATTTTTATAAAAAATGCACCATATCTCATATAAACATACCACTTCAAAAACCCAACGCATAATAAATACTCTTAAAACTATTTTCACACCACTTAGAAAATTTAATAAACCGATTACAAACATAATAGAACATCTCCAATGTGCGCAACAATGTTTTACCACAAAAATACACTCAAATGAATCTCTTTTAAAACAAGTGCACCCCAGAATATTCTCCACAAACCAATTGCATTATTCAAACAATTTGAAAATTTGAAGTTCAATAAATAATTTGGACTATTTAACAAATTAATTCCTCAATTTCTAAAACAAATAAAAATAAATGACTTAACATGAGTTTTCAAAAAAAGTGGACTCTATAACATATACAGATGCCATAAAATTATATGTGTGAATCAATCCCTCATTCACTAAAAAAACTAACTTTTCACCAAACAAATAATTTAAATAATAAGATAATTTAATTAACTTGAAAATTAATTCATTATTTAATAATTAAACGTGGAACCACCTACCATAGAATGTAGGACTCCTTGTGAGCATGGCGTGAAACTCCTGCCACATGCCAAACACACCATAGAAAACACAATTAATCCCTAAAAACAAGCAGTTGGATCAATTGCACCATAATTAGACCAAAAGTGAATCCAAAACCCAAATTGCAACTCAATCAAATTAAAATAACTATCAACCGAGGTATAGTGCACTTACGGAAAGGGGTATGTGAAGCTGTCCGAGTGAGTTTGTGGGTGCTGGAAGGCATCGCGCTGGCTTAATCCCCACTGGAAGAAGGTGCAACCAAGGGAGTCGCAACCAGAGGTGTGCCGCGCAGGTTCGAGGCTTTCCGGAAGGGGGAACGACCAAAGGGGGAAAGTGTGTCGGGGATTTCCGGTCATCGACCGAGCCATGAAGGGGGGTGCGACTAAGGGAGATATGGTGTGAAGCAGTGGATAGAGAGGAGGGCGCCAGTCTGGGTGTGTGTCGCTGGAGGGATTAAGTGGGGTGGTCCGGCGAGGGAGGAGGTAGCACGTGGCTGAGGGTTTGGAGGAGGGGTGCGGAATTGGAGCAGACTGGAACATATGCTTGACATGCGGGTGAGGTGGCTGGAGAGGCAGAGTTTGGACAGTGAGGATGCGGCAGACCTACTGGACGAGGGTGGTGCGAACTGCCAGAGAATTAGAATAGGGTGGCGCAACGTTGAGAAAAAGGGGAATGCGGGCATGGGTGCCCGACCAGCAAGTGGGGCGCGGGGTGTGATTGACTAAGAGGAAGAGAGGGTGCCGACTGGAGGAAGCAAAGGGAATGGGGTGCAGCGGCTAGGGTTGATGGGGGAAGGAGGTCCGCTGCGCAGAATAGGAGGGAGGGGAAGGAGTCCGTGCGAGAGAGAGGGAGGAAGGAAAAAAAGAGAAGAAAAAAAAGAGAATGAAAAAGAGAGAAAAAGAAATAACAAAATAAATAATAATAATAAAATGAAATGACACATAAAAAAATAACATAAATTTAACTAATCATAAAAATAAACGCAATCCAATTATTAAGTTAATAACTTTATAATTGTAACACAATTTTTAATATTAAAAGCCTATGTAAATAATTTAAGGAAATAATAATGATAATTTTAATATTAATACTAGTATTATTATTATTAAAACAACACAAAGAAAATATTCCTTTATTTTTGTGACCACAAATCATTATTAATAACCAAATTAATATATTAACATAAATATTAATAATACTAATGATAAATAAAAAGTAATATAACCAACAAAAATGATAATATCATTATTGATTGAGGTTGGACACCACGCACGGTCGTGTGTGCGGTCACGCGAGCGGTCACGTGTGTGGTCGCTCGCCTGGTTTCACGCCTATATAATAATTAATTTAATTAAAAATGTTTTTTTATTTTGTTTGGGAACTATGCATAGTCATGCATATGGTCGCACACCATTTTTGAACCCAAATCTCAAAAAAAAAAGAACCCGGCTATACCTGCGGCTCAAAAATGAGATCCAAAATAGTTAAATTAAAAGGATGTTTCGGTCGGGGTGTGACAATTCTCCCCACAATGACACTTTATGCCCCCAAAAAGTCCCAAAATACTAGGTCAAAAAAGGTTTCCAAGTGAGACCATGAAGAAACCTAAAACAAAACCTCAATCACCTAAAGATTGTCATTCAAAACACCCATGACCTAAAACTTCAATGAACTCAAAGCCCAAATCACTACGAAAAAATAACCAACAGCGAGGAACTCACCTATAAACACAACAACAACATGGATCACCCCGACCCCTAACATAGGGATTACCAGTGCAGCTCGAGATCTCCAAGAAGAAACGTCCAAAAACCCACTATCTGAGCTAACCAATTAGCATGGTCTAGGTCGGGTGAAGCAGAAGCAAGGAGTTGCTCTACAAAGCGCACTTTGAAAATAGAGTCTTCCACAAATCCAAACATATCACAAATCAAACATCCATATATCTGACACAAATCAAACAATCACAATTTAAAACATCAATTCATCCTTAAATAAAAACACTCGCTTGATAAACCAAGCACAATACAATAAAACCCAACAACTATTTTGATCTCATAGCTTTCACTTAGAACTCAATACCATTTCCAATCCCAAAACCATTTAGACAAAAAAACCCTTTTTGAGAAAAACCCACTTTTCCGGAAACAAGATGTAGCTTTTAAAATCAGTCACTCACCACTGATATTCCTGAATGCCTCACAGATTTTTATTTCTGTGCCACCTAGGAACCCATCCACACAATCCACCAATTATCCATTAATCACTTCCACGTGTCCACATGAGCATCCATAGAAATACCACTAGACAAAGAAAGGTTCTTCCACTTTCAAGAATAAAACATTCTCAGTATCTGAAAATACATTTTTTTCCAAAACCATTTCAAATATTCAAGGAAAAATTCCTGAATGCTTTCCATTTATAAAACAACCCACTTCAATTTCAAATAATCCAAGACGTTATTTTAGGAATTCAATTTTCAACAAATCAAATGCCAAATTTCCAAAAATTAGGTCCAAGAGAAATGCACCCCAAATACCATGTCAACCTCACACCCAAAATAAAATAAGAGCATCACCAAAGTCTGATTCCCTTTTTAAATGAAAACAATTTCGCGCCAGTCCCAAAACTGAAGAAATACATCTCAACCATTAAAGCACCTGGGAAGAGGACTAGTGGATGTGTCTAAATCGGCTACATGTTTTAGAAGAGCATGCCCTAGGCAAGAACCACCCACTAAGAGTGTTGAACTGTACTCTCGGGCATCACATGTGTCGCTACTCCTTGTGGGACTGCGTGCAGTACCAGTTTACTCCTACTGTCATCCCCCATCCACACAAACCATAGTAAAAACATAAATCTCGGACTACCCTTGGTTACTCGAGGATCGAAATGAGAAAGATTTCATGATGCTCTTCTCACACCTACCCCTCGAGTACTGACAATCCTATCCCCGAACTACCTGACTTCCCAAATAACAAGAACAAAAACGTCCTCTAAGACCATTTTTTCATGAACTAGGCCGGTTCGCAATCCAACCCGGTGCCCGACCAGGTCCGCGGCAAGGCCTGAGGGCCGTTCCTGATCCCCATGGGCTCGCAAAAGTGCCAGTGTGTCAAAAATAAATCTTGGTAATGATTTACCCGAGTTGATAAATATGAAACAATCAGCATGATAAATAATTTAAAACTAAAAATAGATAACCAAATAGACCCTTACACCAAGTTCAAATTTAATGTTTACAACTTGGACTAAAAACACAAAAGTAATGGAAACAAAGGAAAAAAAACTAAAAACACTAACTTAAAACTCCAAGCACTATGAGGTTCAACAACCTCAAGCTATAATCACCAAACCAACACGAGGACGCTACTGACAACACGAACCACCAATGCTGCGCACGATCCCTCAACATGGAATGTAGAAGAAACAGAATCTACAAACACCCAAGGGTGTATGTAGGGTTTGATCTAAAATCCCAATAGGATGCCACCAAGAAAAGGTTCCATGAATAATTATTAAAAGGCAAATACATTTTCAATTTAACCGAATAAAAATAATTAAGTGATTAAATAATTTTAATGAAAACATTTTTTAAGGGAAAACTACTCTAAATGGAAAATAGCTTTAATTAACACACACACACACTCTCTCTCTTTCTTGGTAACCCCAATGTCACACCATCCACTGGCGATGAGTGTAGAGCAAAAGAGGAGAACAATACATAGGAGAGGCCCTAAAGATACTAGTTAGAAGTGGGACCCTAGAACATCGTGTCTCGGGGAACAATGGTACAAGAACACAACAATATACATTCTCATGCAGAAGCCACTAGTAGGGCAACACATCCATAAGCTATTGGTCTTCAAACATCATCTAAAAGTTTAGTTAGTGTTGTAGTCATTAATCCAGCTAAGTTAAACCTGGCTGATTCCACTTCCGAATAACTAGTGCACTAGTCCTATTCCACCCACCTAGTACCCAGGCTTCCCGTTTGTGCTCTAGTAGTTCATAGTTCATGTCGCATTCCAAACTAAAATAAACAAAAAAATTTATGCGCTACCTCTACCCAACATCACACATTAACATGAAAAAACCATTTAATAGTAATAATAATAATAATAATAATAATAACTTGTAAACTAAAAATCTCTCAAACTAAATCTGCCTCACTTACCCAATTTAAAGAAACCATATTCATGTTTAAAGAGACTAATAGTTGAACAAACCACAAATCAAAAACACAAATACCATTTTGGAATAAGACATACACTAAATCATTTTCCAATCACATTTCACACCATCTAATAAACTCTTTGAATTTTTTTTAAAAAAAATGTCCAATGGGTAACATAAGACCTTGCGCACAAAACCCACCACATATATATACATAAATATATTATGATCAACGCACACTGAAACATTTTTAAAATGCAATTCTCAACCCTTTATCCTTTTTAATAAACCAACCATGCGATTTAATAAAATATTACATGATGACCCAAAGTGGATTTTTATCAAAAATGCACCATATCTCATATAAAAGTACCACTTCAAAAATCCAATGCATAATAAACACTCTTAAAACTATTTTCACACCACTTATACAATTTAATAAACTGATTACATACTTAATAGAACATCTCCAACATGTGCAAAAATGTTTTACCAAAAAAATACACTAAAATGATTCTTGTTGAAAACCAGCATACACTAGAATATTCTCCACACACCAATTGCATTATTCAAACAATTTGACAAACCGCTTATGATGTTCAATAAATAATTTCCACTATTTAACAAATTAATTCCTCAATTTCTAAAACAAATAAAAATAAATTACTTAACATGAGTTTTCACAAAATGTGGACTCTATAATATATATACATGCCATAAAATTATATGTGTGAATCAATTCCTCATTTGATAAAAAAACTAACATTGCACCAAAAAAATAATATAAATAATAAACTAATTTAATTAAATTGAAAATTAATTCGTCAATTAATAATAAAATGTGGAACCACCTACCTCAGAATGTGTGAAACCTCAGGAGCTTGGCGTGAATCTCCCGCCGCATGCCAAACACACCATGAACAACACAATTATACCCTAAAAAAGAAATTGGAGCAATTACACCATTATGAGACGAAACGTGAATCCAAAACCCAAATTGAAACTCAATCAAAATAAAAGAACTATCAACCGAGGTATAACGCTCTTACAGAAAGGGGTCTGAGAAGCTGTTTGAGTTATTTTGTGGGTGCCAAAAGGCATCGTGCCGACTTAAGCCCCGTCAGAAGAAGGCGCATCCAAGGGAGACGCGACTAGAGGTGTGCCGCGTAGGTTGGAGGCTTTTCGAAAGGGGGCTCGACCAAAGGGGGGAGGTGTTTCAGGGCTGTTTGGTCTTCGACCAAGCCAAGGAGGGGGGTGAAGCCAAGGGTGATGTGGTGTGAAGCAGCGGATAGAGAAAAGGGAACCAGTCTAGGTCTGTGTCGCCAGAGGGCTTGAGGGGCGGTCCAGTGAGGGAAGATGTAGTGTGCGGGTGAGGGTTCGGAGGAGGGGTGCAGCCTTGGAGCAGACTGGAATAGATGCTCTACATGTGGGTGAGGAGGCTGGAGAGGGGGAGCGCGGTCGGTGAGGATGCAGCGGACCTACTGGATGAGGGAGGTGCGTACTGTCGGATAAGGAGAATAGGGTGGCGCGACATTGAGTAGGAGGGGAGTGTGAGCAAGGGTGCCCGACCAGCAAAAGGGGCATGTGCGCGGTCAACCGAGAGGAAGGGAGGGTGCCGACTGGAGGAAGCAAGGGGAATGGGGTGCAGTGGCTAGGGCTGTAGGGGGATGGAGGTCCGCAGCACAAAACATGATAGAGGAGAAGGATTCCGTGTGAGAGAGAGGGAGGAGGAAAAAAAGAGAGAAGAACAAAAGAGAAGAAAATAGAGAGAAAAAGAAATACATAATAATACATAATAATAATAAAATGAAATGAAACTTAAAAAAATAACAAAAATTAAACTGATCATAAAAATAAATGTCATCCAATTATTAAGTTAATAACTTTATAATTGTAACAAAGATTTTAATATTAAAATCCTATGTAAGGAATTTATGGAAATAATGATGATAATTTTAATATTAATACTAGTATTATTATTAATAAAACAACACAAAGAAAATATTCTTTTATATTTTTGACAATAATTCATTATTAATAAACAAATTAAAATATTATCATAAATATTAATAATACTAATGATAAAACTAAAATAATATAACCATAAAAAATTATAATATCATTATTGATTGAGGTTGGACACCGTGAACGGTCACCTGTGCGGTCGCGCGAGCGGTCACGTGTGTGGTCACATGCCTGGTTTCATGCCTGTATAAAAATTAATTTAATAAAAAAACGTTTTTTTATTTAATTTGGGCACTACGCATTGTCATGCATATGGTTGCGCACCATATATGAACCTAAATATCAAAAAAAAAGAACCTGGCTGAACCTACAGCTCAAAAATAAGATCCAAAATAGATAAATTAAAAGGATGTGTCGTTCGGGGTGTGACAAATAGGGAAACAAATTTAGGATCCTTCCATGTTAATTCTTGATGCCAAAAAATATGTCCCCTGATACCCCTCGTGCCAAGATCGAAGAAATGTAGTGGAGTAACCAATAGGGTCCTTGAATTTGGGAATGCGATAACTAATAGACCAATGCACCATGATCCATACCTATTGAGAGTGAAGGATAATATCTAAATCAGTAACCACATAGGACATGTTAATTTTGTTTCTGTTGTATATCTCCGAACCATCCCTAATAGCACAAGCCTCAACCATTAAAGAGTCACCTAAACTATATCATGCATTGAATGAAATATTGATCGAGCCCTTCAGATCGTGAAAAAACACGCCTTTGTGAATAATACCATTACATCATGACCCTTCAATATTAATAATGAATTCACTAGTTGGAGGGTTCGAATAGATCCATCACCCATCTAGGTCCTCACCCTATCTGCTAGAAAAAATTCTATATGTATGCATCATGTTTCGAAGAGAGGGGGCTGAATCTAGGCAATTGAAAAGAGGAATAAGATAAAATGAAACAACTTGAACCCCGGTAGCCATTATACTATTAGATGCAACAATAACCTCATCATGATCCATGTTTCATGCTTCCAATAAGCACCATAATCCCGAATGTTGAAGAACTATCACCAAATGTTCATGGTAATGTTATTTTGGTGCCAGAAAACCCTAGTTGTATAAATTACTCTCCATTCCAATTATTATTCATAACACCATAAAATCCACCAAAAACTCACCACATGTATGTAGACCAACCACCATAATAGAATAAATGATAAAAAAACTCTTCAAGTAGGAGGTAATACTAGTTACGCTTTCAAGAAATCAGAATACTCGTGCACCTATTCTGCTCATTAGTGGGAATAGATGAATTTTGAATCCTCCAAAAAAAGATATTAAAAATTGTAGGTAGATTTTACACAAAATAAGCGAGTCCCAATGATCAAGATTCATAGTAAAAAAGAACCACATAGCTATACACCTATGAAGAAAAATTACTTGTATAAGAAGCCATTAAAACAAAAAAATCAATCTCCATAATCATATAAATATTCTTGAAAATATATTTCTATTGTTCATTCAGGACATCATTAATAATTAAGGGATGAAATCATTTTTTCCTTAAAGTAATAGTTGGAGTTGGACATCTGGTAAATATTTAGAGAACACCTGCTTAATTATGCCTCTGGAATTTGATATATCCTCGACCAATAATCCATCACGACTTGGTCTGAATAATCATAATACGCTTTTCCATTTTAATCTTGTAGATGGACCCTCTACAATTTGTTGAAATCATACCCTTTCTATACTTATTATTGATGAAACCCCACTAAAGAGTCTGACATTCCACAACATCCCATGGTAATTTGGATTGCATGTTATGCAACATGACTATAATATATATGAGATTAATTATACATTAATGTTGGGTCTGGAAAACCTACAACATGATTCCCAGTGGCACCTCCCATTAGAATGACCATCCCAAATGACAACCAACATATGTTTCTCAATATCCTTGATTACTTCTTTGGGCATTATACATTCCAATAACATGTGGATAGAAATGGCGGATAAAAAATTATTTACCAGAGTGATCCTACTACCAAATGAAAGAATGTTATTGTTTAATTAATTATTGTTGAAGTATTTCTGAAACTCATTTCCATTCTTTATTTAATTCTATGATGAATTGAATAATGTATTTATGGTATTTTGGTAAACATAAGTGTTGTTTTATTTATGTTATGTGTGGGTCCATTAAATCCTTATAATTCATTAGATTATGATAGATATCTCATGAGACAAAATGGACTGAAATGGAGATGAACCGAATTAATTAACAGGCTTATTCTACTATGATTGTCTTGGGAGTAAACCTCAATTGTGGGAATTATTTAATTAGGAGTTAACCCAATCAACTATGGGATTTTTTCCACTATGATAGTCTTAAAATGGAACCTTGAATAATGAGATTATTTTTTATTCTTATTATTGTGTCCCAATAACTATGAAATGTTATTATATATATGATATTTTATAATGGTTATTGGATGATTATTGATGATTCATCACTCTTATGACTCATGTATTTTGAAATGTAAAATATTTGTACCATGAATCATGATTATTGATCTATGATGGTCTAAATATGGGCATCATAATTTATGATCATGCTCTCATAAACTTATGTTTTTCATATTCATTCATATGATCATAAAACAATATCTCCCATACGTAACCTTACTTATTGTTTGATAACACTATTTATTATGTTTCTATTTTCTATAAGTTATAATGAAAGGTGTTAAATAGGAATGTTTTAATAAGAAAACTATGTGAGAAGATCATTTTGAGATATGGTTAATATATTTCATGAGATAAGTTTATTATGTATATAGTATTCAAAAAAATAAAACTATTATTGTTTTTTGGGGTGTATTATTGTAAAATATATTGAATATTTATTTAAAATTATGTATTATTTATCCCTGAAATACTCTGGTCACCTGAAAAATACTCTTTTAAAACCATGCAATTATAGATTGATAATGTTAGGGGTTATCAAAATTAGAATCAATAAAGAAATTAAATAGTATGCTTTTAGAACTTGATCTTGGTTTATGGGTCTAGGGTGCCATAGAAGCTATTTGAACAACCATTCATTTTTTAAAAATATGTTTTCATTGAAAAAATATAATATTAGTTTTTATAATTTTTAGTTCAAATTGAACCCCACTATGGAATAATTTAGAGTATTTTTTATTTAATATCTTATAAAAATTAAAAACCCTAAACTAGGTATGATTGATGTAAATAATGAGGATAATAATTTTTGTGATATCTATCAAGTGGTAAAGACTATAGATATGGGAAAATGTTGTTGTGAAAAGTTTTTGAATGTTATAAAATAAAAATTATTTAAATTTATCTCATATAAATGGCTCAAATACATTAGTTTTCGATTATTTAGATGCACAAAACAAGTAGGTTTCAAAAGAATAATGTATTATATGGGAAGAAACCTGGCCATAAGCGATTAATGTTTATTCCGGTCAGAATTGTGATGTGGATTAGGTTTGTAAGAATAAAAATTAGATTTTATAATGGTTGAATATAAATTAAGATTTATATAATATTATTTCAAATGTGTCATCTCTTATAAATACCATAAAATGGTTTCCGTATGAAAAAAACTACAGAAACCTCTCATGTTGAGTTTCATTAAATGTTTTATGCTTTTCAATATAAATAATTGATTAAACCAATAGATTATTAATTAAATTAGATTCAAAATAATGTTACATTTGACCTTATTGTTAAACAAATAAGATTATTTTCAATGGAAAATATGGGCAATCATAATATCGTGAATAATCAAGTCATGATTTTACGAAAGAAGGCAAGACTTTTTTGTAATTGTTAGTCTCATGTTGAATGAGAGGATTTAGTATAAACCTTCCCTCCAAATGTATTATTGGTAGAAAAATGAATGTTTCATATTTTATTAGTTCATTTAAAATATAAAATTTATCATATAGATCTATAATATAAATTATTTAATAGTGGGATCTAAAACAGTTTTATATTGATCTTGAATGTTTTCTGTTTGATAAGGTTGGATCAAGTGTGTTAAAATTAAATAATGAATTATATGTAATTGTAAAGGCTCCATGGGTCTAGTATTCATGTATTTATATATATTTAAAAGATTTTACAATTTTCTAGGTAATGTTGGATAACCACTCATGTATAAAAAAATGGAAGAATTTGAACTTATGTTTGTTATTTATATTTATGATATTATAATTTTAGTTAATGAAGAAAGTAAATAAAAGGAATTTTATAGAACAATTAAGAAACAATTTTAATTTAAAAAATTTGTGATTTGATATTCATCTTGTGGTTACATGTAATTAATAGAGAAAATATTATCTTTTTATTCTAAAGAAGTAGTCCAGAGAAATGTTGAAGAAGATTGAAATAAAGGAGTAAAATCTAGTGTTCATACTTATTCAAATGGGACTGGAATTTTCTAATGATGTTGTTGGGGATATTGTAAATCAAAGAGACTTTAGAAAATCAAATTGGTTTTTTTATTTATCAAATAACATATATAATTGATAGTGTATATTTTTTCAGTCTTTGTGATAGATATTTGAGTGACCCGATGGAGTTTAATTTTATGATTTCCAAGAGGTTCGTTATTTATGTAAAGGTATTATGAAATACAGACTACTCTATAAAATGAGAAAGTGTTTTAATTTTATATATTAATACCTTATTACTATTGGTGATGATTGTGATGATATAAGGTCCACCTCATGTGAAATTTTTATCCTTAGCAATACCTATATGAGTTGTCACTAAAAATTATATTTTAGTTACACAAATTTTCATAGTGGATGAGTATATGAATTCTATATGTTCCTTGAAACAAATAATATTGGCCAAGGATTAATGGGTTTATTTGAGGGTGAAAGATAAATACATTTCAAAATTCATTGTGACCATCAATGTACTATAGACCATTATATAACTCTCATTAAAAACTCATGATATAAGCATATAAATATCAAATTTCATATGATTAAAGTGAGGGTGGCCAATGGAGATATCAATATTATATTTATTCGTAAACTAGATTAGTTGGATGGTATTTTCACCATGTCTGTCCCTAATACAAAATTTTAGTTATTGAGGAAAACATGACTGTTAAAGCCCTCCCACATCACTAGGAACCATTGGGAGGACCACCAATGAGCATAAAATTGTGTACCCAAAGGAGGAGAAGTAATTCACAACTCTTTTCTTGGTGGAGGTTCATTTTATATCCTTATCATTCAATTCCACGGTTTTGGTCATTGACAATATGTGTAATAAATTAAAGAGGTGAAGCAATTGATTATAATGGAGCATCTTATCACATTTCCAAAAAAGGATTATGTCTCTATATGATGTATTTATCTCAAAAACACTCCACTCTCCTGTGGTGTTCTGTCAATATGTTTTTCACATCACAATGATTATGTTAATGGGTTTCTAGGATAAGAATTTATGTTTACGGGTGATTCAATAATTTGTTAAATGAAGGTTTAAACCAAACCCAAGGAGGGAAATTGAAGTGCCCAGGGGAATTGTTAAAGGAGTTATATTTTTTCTTAATAATTTTTTAAGCTGATAATGTTTTTAGAAAATATAATTATTGTGTTTTTTAGTTGATTTAAAGTTAATAGAGATATATTTTAAAAGTATTAGTTATTTTATAATATTATATAGAATTATGTTCATGGTATATTTTTATAAAGATAATTCTCTACCCAGTGAAAGCTCAAATTTTAGTTTGGGTAAGGATCATTTAATTTCATAGGAATAAATCGTTTATGTGTAACAAGCATTTTTGGTTTTGTAAGAATGCATCACTCAGTGCGTAAATATCATTGGATATTGTGTATGCATGATATCACTCTGCCCAATTATAGATCAAGAGAACTATAAGGAATATTTGTGTAATCATATTCACCGTATGTATCATCTACATGAGAATAATTTTTTCTACATAAATGTGAGTTGCATCTACGTAAATATGAGATACCATAAGGGTGAACTATCCTAATTTTAATACTTCACAAGGATCAAATATTTGTGATTTTTTTTGGAAACAAGAATATATCATCTGATTCTATTTTGTTTTTTGATTAATTCAAAAATATTGTTGGTTCAATCATCATACATGGTTAAATATGATTTTAGAGGATTTTTAATGAAACTGAGAAGGACAAAAATGAATGGAAATATCAAAAATAAAATATTGTAAATTATAATTCATGATTTTTTTTATATTTTTTAGAATTATTTTTACCTAATAATTGTAAAAAAATGAGACATATAGTGATAATAAATTTTCAATTATGGAAATAATTTCAATATAGAATAATGAAATATTAAAAAAAATGAAGAATAAAAATTTATTGATTAATGTTGTCAGATAACTCAAATATATGATGTTTAAAAGAGAGAAAACATCAACAACATCAACTTCTGCTATATTTTTTATTCTAAAATGGTTGTGGTAAAATAATTTCACTAAAATTGAAAATAGTTCTTATATTTGAAGAATAATGGAGAATTTTTCATGTGATCATGTTCTCATGGTTATATAGATCATGTTAAATAATCATGGTTGTGAACCAATGTACATTTTATTTTATTTCTTATATTAATGCAATTGAGACTCAGTCAAAATTAGAACATATGTTTAATACAAAGAAATATGAAAATCTATGAAGATCAAATCTGTAAAATAGAGAGTTGGATATATTAAAATTATGATGATACCTAGGTAAAAACTTCCATTCATCATCCATTGTAGTCCACATAAAAATATGTTACATGCCCTTAATTTTTACTAGTTATTAGACAGCACATCAAGACTAAAGTATGTACACTACCCCTATTTTATAATCACTAATATATTTTTGATAATCTAGGACTCAAAACTCAACCCAAACATAGAAAGAATGAGGCTTCCACTTTTATGTCAAACCATTTAAAATTTATCTTACGCTATTTTCTTTATATCATTTTTGCATACATGTGGTGATGTGTCATTAAGAGTGGAACACATCTCTAACAAGTCACATGTGTTTAATTCATTATAGGAATGAAATTTGTAAAAACAAATACCACTTATTCACTCTATCCCCGGTTATATACCATCCAATATGGTTAAAAAATTAATCACAATCCATATTTGATGTCTTGTATTAGGAATATTTTTGAGATATTTTATAATAATTGTATAATTCATTTTTTATTCTAATGCAATGTTAAAATAATAACATTAAAATCCGTCATCCACAAAAATGTTACCATCAAGAAAAGTGTTACACAAGAAACGATGATATGAAGAGTGAATAGGTCATGGGTTACAATTTCTCATAACTGAACTCATTTACTCTTAACTAAATGCGTAAATTCTTGAAGAGTGTTAACATGATCCAGAAAATGGAAACCATTGATTTTTTATAGAGTTGTGTAAAACATGGAATATATAATATGAAACAATACTTTCCAAATCACTCTACATTATAATCTCTTTAATACTTGATATATAAAAATATATTTTGAAATATGAGGATCTTTAAAAGGATATAAGTGATTAGATATTAACTTTTAGATGAACCATGAAGGGGTGATTTATTTTAGCTACCAATTTGGCGATCTGTTACAATAATATCGAATTAAATATGTAGTATTGGAAACATATGGTGTAAGGTTATTGATTAATTTTATTTATATTTTCATCACAAAATCATTATTCATGAACAAAATTCCTGGTTCGCAGTTTCTTAATGCTCCCACTGTTTATATTATGAGATAATAATATAAACTTGAATTTAATTTTTTATAAAATTTTAGAAAATTTGTTTGTTTAAAAATTTTTGGATAGGGATAAATCTATATATGACATCAAAAATAATAATTCCATGGTTCATTCCAATACCAGATGTATTTGGAGTTGTCTTCTCAATCATTAAAATGTGAAACAGTTTCAACGACTCTATAGTGATTTTTTATTAGAATCACTCAATTATGAATAATTCGAAACATGTGAAACTTTTTTACAAAAAAACAAATTATCTCTTATTGTAAAATATGAAAGTTCTACTGGATTTTTGGATCTTATAAATGGTGGATTATGGGGAAAATGACTACTTAATCATGTTTTCAGTTGAACTGTGTCATAACTTTTACTTATGAAATCTGATGATATATTCTTGTGTTATGAAGGAGACACAAGTTTAAAACCATTGAAAATATTAGTGAATAAGAATGTTAACTATAGAACCAACTTGGTTAATAAATTAATATTCTTTGATCAGATCATGGTGGTGAGTACCAGACCAAACAATTAACTAATAATAAAAGATATTTTTGAATTCCACTACAAGTCACTCCTCCTCATACAAAACAGTGGAGTATTGAATGTATGTAAAGGATTATTACCTTTTCGGATAGGCTGTGATCAATGATGGGTTAATTTGACCTTCCTATTTCATTTTGAGGATATGCGCTGGAAAATTCTATATTTTTTATCAACTATATTACACTTAATGTTATGATAAAACTCAGAAAATGATATTCCCTACAAAGAATCCCAATTTTTATTTTTTGCATATTTTTCATTTTAAAGAACCCATATTATGTATATTATATTTTTAAAATAGGATTTAATAAGAAAACTTCTCATTTTTTGTTTATATGACTAAACATATTTCATTTTATTTCAATTGCCTTGCTATCATATTGTTTTTGTAGCCTAAACTGTTATATTACATAAGAAGGTATATATATATCAGAGTTTTAATGGGATGAAAGTTAATAGTATATATATTCATATTAACAAAAAATAATTTTTTATATTATATAAGTTGAGTCATCACTAGAAAGAGTCCTATAATAAGAATTGATTCATTATATACGGGAACCTTAGTGGTATAATAGGATTCATCATGTTATTGGGATATATGGATTTATTATGTAATGTATTTATGAATTAATGTTCACATGCAATGAACCTAATACATATTGAGAGGTATTGATATTTTTGTTTCTAATATATTGATATATTTCATGAATTCTATGATCGAATCTATATAGACTAACCATGTTTATAACATTTTCAATGTGCACATGGGGTGAGACCTATTTTATGAATAGGTTTTTATCAATTAGAATAATTACATTCATGGAATATTTTATACCAATAAATTTATTCTGGTGGAAATGGTTTTCAAAAAATATCATGGTTTTGAGAATAAAGACACAATTTCTCTAGGTTCATTGCTAACACGCATGGATATATTCCTAGCCATATGAGCTAATTATGATTATGTCAAATATATCTCAAAACCAATTTCCTTAAATATTAATTTAATCAAGGATTTTTATGTGATATAACATGATTGTTTTGATATACCAAATGGAAAACCTAAAATTTTCAAGATAGAATAATCAATTCATGGT
Organism: Viscum album; assembly: GCA_963277665.1. Classification (NCBI taxonomy): domain Eukaryota; kingdom Viridiplantae; phylum Streptophyta; class Magnoliopsida; order Santalales; family Viscaceae; genus Viscum; species Viscum album. The sequence continues at coordinate 196,087,915 of OY728126.1, forward strand.
CTGAAGTAATCAAATGAAAGTTGGAATATCCAGTTTGATGATTCCTTAAAATAGATTGGTTTTATAATGTAAACGGATAATTATTATATTTATATGTATGTTAGTGGGATCTGTTGTAAATTTTATCTATTGTATATGGTTGACATTCTACTTAATAAAAGTTATATCCTGAATTTACATTATTTAAAGATGTGGTTTGGAAAATAATTCATGATGGAAGATATGTTTGAAGTATCCAACATACTAGGAATGAATATTTATAGATATTTATCAAATATTTTTTATGGATTGAGTTAAAACACAAATATTAATAATGTTCTAAATTAATTTAGCAAGGAAAACACTAATAAGAGGGTTCCAAAAGTGTTATATGGAACAAATCTTAGAAATATTTAAGATACATCCTAAGAATAATTAGGGATGGATAAAATCTGTTTCCCCTTCACCATAGGATCTATAATGTATTCAATATTTTGAAATATTTTTTTTCACTTATACATTGAAAACTACAAGTTTATTCTAATACATTATATTTTAAATTCACTATATTACTTTCAAAAAAAGCTTTATTTTTTTTAGATTAAGTAATTATATTTTCAATGTTCCTCAAAGTAAGGATGGTCCCATTATAACTTTTCGAACTCTGGATAGTTTGTAATAAAAAAAGATAATATAATAGATTAATCTAGTTTTAGTTTTTCTCATAAAGATAGAGTTATAAAATGGCATAGTTATAAAGAACACTCCATTTTCAACTCGATAGCTGAGGTAGAGTACATTATTACATCATATGTTTAGGTGAATGTTGTTTATAATAAGAATATCAAAAAAACATTGGGTGAATACAATAATTAAAGGATAAATTGAGAAATATATTTGAGAAAAATGGAATTATTTCTCATGTCATGGAACCGTGATCTCAATAAAGGAACAAAAAAAAATATTTTCAAATACCTTCTAATTCAGTATATCATTTACATGGGAAATATAAAAATATTTTGGTTTGATTACATTGAAAATTTATGGAATTATTAATTAGAAATATTAATGTATAAGACCAATGAGGATAATGTTCTTTATATTTGTCTTTGACATATCAGTGATTAGATAAAGTGTCTATGAATATTCAATCATATATTCTACATATGATTTAATAATAATAGAATTACATTATCCCCTAAAAGTTTGACATTGTGTAATCCATAATAGATTATCCTCAAGTAGTAATATGGGTTGTTAAAATATTTTAACATTAGTATAATTTAAATTTCAATGTGATATATAATCTTTTATGTAATATAAAGAGTAAAATCATGAGATTTAAGTAGAGACATATTTTTGGACTGACCCATTAAAATATAACAGATGAAATTTCATGTGATTATTGATATAATTAGTGTTGTGTTCTTATTAGTAATCCTAATTACCTAAAGTTATGAAGATACTTATCATGTGAACTATCTTAATTTGATATCTTCATTACACCATCATTGAGTTTGATCAAATCTAGGATTAGTTGGGTAAATTTTTATTCATTAAATTAGTAGATTTCAACCAATGTAGAATCTATCCACTTCACAGATAAGAAAATAAATTTCATTATGTGATTGAATTTAATTGGGGATAGGAAGGTCTGTGATTTAGTTGAGGGATAATTAATGTTCTTAGAAAATTAGATGTATAAAATTTTATGTATTCATTCAAAATAATCAATCTATTTCAGAGGATCTGGAATGTATGAGATGGATTATACTATATTTACATTTTCCTTATCTAATAGTCCCTCAATTTTAATGAAAAATTGATTATACAAATTAACATATGAATTATAGGATAAAAATTTTGTGGACAATCTTATATGGATATATGATGGTTTATGACTGAGATAATTCCAAAAACCAATGTAGAATGAGTATGATTGAAATTTTTATATAGTATACTCATTTATTACATATATGAATTAGAAAAATAATACTTTTAGAGAAAATAAAAAAGGATCATATAGTCACACAGTTAATATTTATAATAAGGATTAAATTTTTTTACCAACTATTCATTCAAAAATTAAGAGAGTTTAACAAGAAATATCCAAAAGAGTTTCATAAATTCCCAAAGAATCATCAATTTTTTGTTAATGTTCTTATGGTATTTTAGTATATGTGGTAGAATAATTTATATGAACTAAAATAAATGAAACATATTGTATGATTCATCTATATCATATCCTATTAATGAATTTGTTTTATCTCATATAATATTATTTGCCCATATCATATAAGGTAATACTATTCCTCTAACATATAGTATTATATAATAAATGGCATAAAATATATGATAGAAATTTATATTTTATTTAAAATATCTCCATATTGATTTCATTGGTAATGAATTAATGTGATGGTAAATATAATTCAAAAAAACATTTTATGATCATAAAAATATTCAATAATCATAACACTCCAAAAATAATTTGTTATGGTTAAACATAGGGGCTAATAAGAATTGAAAGCCAATTTTTGACTCCCTTAAATAAATTAAGAGAGCATATATAATGATTGTATCCTCTTATTATATGCGTGTAAAACATAATTCTTTCCATGCTAAAGATTCATTCTATAATTTTCACCTTTTATCATTATAGAGAATGCGTTAAAACACCTTTGGAGTTTTAAGGATCATCTCATAAATTTTATGGATTCTAGTGGCCATTGTAATAAATGTGGGGGTGGGATATTTTGGCTCTTTATTGGATATATCCAACAAATAGACTCTCTAGATATAGTGGTTTATGGTCATTATTTATGAATTTTTATACCATTATCTTAATTTATATTATATGTTGGTGATGATATATTCTATATTTTAGTAGGTTTCATTATATTTTATTTTAATGAGGTGTTTACTATAAATCTCATCAAAATGTAGGACAAAGGATAATTTATTATATCAAAAGAACGACCTCAAATATTTTAAATACATTTTATATGCTCTGAAGGTATTAAAAAATAATGATCATAAGTTATTGTTAACATAAAATACTATGTTTTTTTAAAAACAAGTTAGGGAATCATAATGATTATATTAAAAATATTAGAGACTATGATAAATGAGAAGATTATTTAGGTCTGATTTCATAAACATGTATTTCATTAAATTTGGTAAACTCCTTGAAACATTTGAATGTCAGATTCGTAGTAAAAATTCCATATATGAATAGTAATTAAAGATCAATTTCTCAAAAAATCAAGGATATCTTCCCAAATATCAACTTTTGTGTTTAAAATAAATTAGATATTCAATAAAGCTCAATATTTATAAAAAAATATAAAAATATATAAATAAAATTGTTAAACCAAAAAAAACTATGAATAATCCCTCACCCTAATATTTTACTATCATTTATTAATGTTAATATAATTAGATTAGTATAGTGATAGAAATAAACGTGGATGAGATATGCCACCCATTTATCTTCTAGTGGTTTGAGATAGCCTCATATATTATTACTTTTATAACTATTAGTAAAAATAATATAAACATGAATTTTTTTTTCAAAATGAAAACACAAAGGAAAGAGAGAGATAAAAGAATATTGATTCATCCACCAAGTAGGGATTTTTTTTACGACCTACAGCTATGCATTTCTAATTTATTATCCCCAGTTTTATGGGGGATGTAATTTCAAAAATAGGAACGACCTCATGATATCTCTCCTAATGACCTTGAGGATATATCAACATTGGATAACCAAAAAAATAAAATCACTATATCCCAAAAGTTGATAAATTATGGGGTGCAAGATGTCAGATGAAAAATAAATAAGGAATTCAATATTTATATTGATACATTTCCCTCTATATGATGTCAATTTGTTATTGATGGAGTATTTACTTCCCCAAAATTCCTAGATTTTTTATATCTATCTCTTCCCTCTTGAACATATTGGGCACTTCCTTCATTATCCAAACTAGAATGGGATAGAGATGGGTCAGGTATATCTAAAATATCTACACAAAGAGAGATAAATTGTAATTAATTTAATGATAAATCAAATTAAAATGGTATATAATTAATGTTATAATACCTTTAGTGCTTCTTCTATGAGATTTTTCTCTTCCTGGATTGAATATTAAAAGAAACGTAAGGGTTTTTGGAGAGAATTATTTTCATGTTTAGTTACCACCTTCTAGATATCCCCACCAAAAAATACCACTGTATGTTTTTAATCCTCAAATTAATTATGTGGTCCTTGATCCATAAATGTGTAGTGTATCATGGACATTATTTCCAATATTTTTTAACTCTTCTAGATTAGATTATATTTAATTCTACTATTGGTCCATTACTAAGGAACATCTAGTGATTTTTTTCACTTCCCCTAGTGATACATAATAGTTATCATATTGGAATATGGGCATGTGGTTTGAATTTTATTTGGGCTCAATTCAATAGAATAACCCTTCCACTAATATATTAGTGTACAACTCATGATCTTGTGTGTGTTTTCCCAATTATATTTTTTCATTAGGTTCCAATATGAAGAGGGGTCATTAGTGTTGTACTATTTATCCTGGAAAGCATAGGAAATCCCTGGTTTATTCACCCACTTCTTTTAACTGGTTGTATAACAGGAGATCTATTATATATGAATGATAAAAATAGAATTATTATTAGAATTTGGTGAAATTAAATAAAGATTAAGTATATAAGGGAAAAGTGTGATAAAAAATAATGTAAGGGAACAAAAATTACCTAAACAGTGAAAAGTACATATAACTAATGATAATCCCGAGAATTAATGTCATATTTAATGATTGAAGACCTTTTTAATGTTTCTATGTGGATAAATAGAAATTCAATATCACCATTAATATATATATATATATATGTATATAACTAGGGAAATCTCTCAAATTTCTATAATGAAAAGTTTTACTTAATTTAATTATTATTTTCTTATATTTTTTTCAAAACATTGAAAGAAAAAATGGATCTATGGGAAAAACAGATTGTGAATGGAAATAAAAAACATGAATTAATATGAATGTAGAGAAATAATTTTGTAATGAATGGAATGTGACTATGAGGAATGATATGTGAAGTTGGGAAATCACCTCACAAAAAATCACACAGCGAAAAATACATCATAAATTTAATAAAACATAATGAAATTGGGAATTGGGATTTAGTGAGAACCTAAAACCTTTCCAAAGGATTACACCATCAGGAAAGATACTCCATGAACATAGAGAATAATAAATTTATAAATAAGGAAGAAAAATATGAATAGAGAAGAAAACTAGTGTAATATAATAAATAAATTATAATTATAATAACCTATAATAAATAACATCGATGAAAACCCATTGGGGGTCCCATTAATAGATAATTTTGTTCACCCCAAATAGGTATAACTGAGATACATTAGCATAAATATCCTTCATTAAATGTGTTACACAAGGATAATTTTTTCTGGTGATGCTACAACATAGTTTGATTCACAATAATTACCCAAAGGACATAGATCACACTTCAAAAAAACCGTGATCCTTTTCTATACTGATTCATAGGTGAATAAAACATAGAGAGGCTCATAAATACATTTCATTAATATTAAAAACCCATTGTATATAAATATTATATTTGATGGGGATTCCTTACAGGTATATCACGTGGAATCAGATTAGAATATATGCCAAAAAACAATCATCTTAAAGATTCATGATGTTTCCTCTAATGATTTACATTATAAATTTGATTTATAGTTTTTTCATGCCTCTTCAAACATTTAATTACATAGGATATTTTTTTATTACATTTAATACATTTAGTAAAACCCATATTTCATGAAAACTAGTGTCTCATTAATATTTTTTAGATTGGTTTCAAATGTCAAAAAAAACTATTTTTAGGTTGGATCATGTTTGTGTGTAGTTGATGTTTGATTAAAGATAAATTTGATTACAAAAAAAGAGCCATAAACACTTTAATATATCCTATTTATCATAATTGATCACTAGAATTAGAGATAGTCTTGTTGGTATATTATTATAATTAGCAGAATACCATCACATGTGACATCTCATTTTACTTCCAACAATATAGGTACTCTATTTTATATACTACCATCATAATGTTGATATTAAAGTTTATACAAATATTCATATAGGAATGGTAAAATCAATCTCAATATTGACTTTAACATGAGCCACTATTCCATAGAAGAATCAGAAATCTAGAATTAGTCTAAAATGGTAGATTAATAGACAATTTTTTGCAAGTCTGATGTACTTCATGCCTCTAGTTGATTTTCTTAATGGATCTGCTCTAATAATGAGTGTATTTTGTTATGAACATGGTTCATTGTTTGTCTCATCATAGTTTTATATAGATATGATGTATGAAAAATATTAAGTGTACACTAAGGATAATTATATATAGGGACTGAATAAATCTACCTTAATACATATTATTTTGTTATGTGATTGTCTTTGAACAGAAAATGGATAGGTGCGTCATGCATGTGAGTGTCCACTGTGATGCTAAAATGATATAATTATAGTAGTTTAATTCACATGAGTCTAGTAGGGAACTACATGAATGGATACTACATATTAAACAGGGGTATATCCCATTATTTCTATATATATTCATGAGGGAAATAGGTAGTTCTTTATTTTCTTTAAACATGTGTTTCATTAGTTATATAATGTTATATAAACTAGTATAAAAATGATACAATTATAGTGTCGATTATATGAGGGTAATGTATTTGATTATCTCAATCAAGAAATTAAACCATTCTATTATGATTTGTAGCATTATGTGGTCAAATATCATGACATTTTCTTCTTTGGTGGTCAATAACAATAGCTGATATGTACCTATCATAGATAATGATGTTTTCTTCCTTTCTAACTAATAAAATATTCATCTACGATACAAGGCTTCACTTATAATAATATTTAATGAAATTTCATATCATGGGTGACACTAATTGAGATTTCCACCATAAAATTATGTAAAAAGTAGCCTGATGATCATATTTCCAATTACAGTCATTGATACTCTAGTCATAGTGGATCGTATGCAATGTAGAAATAATTTCTCACCTACAAAAACATAACAACTAGTATAAGTATATTATATAACTAAAAAATTCCACAATAAATAGAAAATTTAAAATATATATTTTAAATTAAAAGCATTTAATTATTATTATTTTATTTAAAGCTAATAAATGAGGTTAATTCATTAAAATTATTTGATTAAAATATTGTTTTCAATATGAATTTTATGTAAAAAATTATCAAAATATGACTGAGATCGTATTTTTTTAACCATGAGTAGTTATTGTTATGTTCTATAATAAAGTATACTAATCATGATTATTTTTATGAAAAACCAAAACTGGAACAATAAGACATTCATGAAAAACCCCACATCTAATAATTGTTAACCTCTTGGACCTACTTAATGAAGTGAAGTGATTTTGAATGGTCAATATCATGTTAGAAAATCATCTTCTTCAAGTTAATGAGGACATACAATAGATAGTTTTTAGATGTATCTAATGTAATTACATGATTTTAGTGATACTTTTTAATGTTTTCAATTCCCCAGTTTTGTTTAAGGGACCCATTAACTGGTTCTTTAGGCTATGTTTAGACCTACTCATATTAGTGTTCCTCAATGAATTCATCATATAATCTAGGATGGACTAAGAACATGAAGACCATTTGAAGATAATCTTTGACTTATTATGATAAACACCCATATTATAATCTTTCATAGTACATATAGTTCTTCTAGGAAGTTTATTTCATAGAGTATATTATATTTTAGGGTGGTATAGTAGCTGACCCCATAATGATTGTGGTTTTGATGGATTATTATCCACTAAAGACTATATTCTAGGTATACAGTCTCTTTAGGATTATATAAAATTAAAATATTTTTGTAATATATTTCAGTAGTAATACAGTATCCATGCATACATTTACCATAAAGGGAAATCCCATAATATTTCTCGGTCATTATCTGGGAACTATGAAAGAGTTTATTCATGATTTTATCAATACTATGATTATTATTTTTTTCTAATTTAGATTATTGAGTATGAGGTTTTTTTATGTTATTAGGCTAGGACATGGTAGTTTTTTTCAATGGAAATAGGTTACAGTTATTGATAATAAATAGGAGTGAACACATTAATAGATCTACACAAACCATGGGTTATTATTGTAACTATAGTTTTAACCTTAAATACCTAGGAACATTATCTTTTTATTTGGTTATTTTGAGTCTATGAAAAAAATAAAAGTCTCTAATATATCTTATATCGGTGAAATATAAACCTCAAATAGAGGTTGTAGATTTAATTATTTTAGGATAAAAAAGTTTATATTGACAGTAATCCTAGGAAGGGAAACACGGTGGTAGAATCCCATAGCAAGATATATCATGCTCAACTGTTGAAGGATATATTTGAGTAGTTAGCCTCAATATAGTTAGTTTTTGTTGATGAGGGAGATGTTTTATACAAGAAACTAATTTAGTAGGCTGCACACTTTGTAATTGAGTGTGGGAATCCTATACTAGATATATATATTTTCGGATCTTGTTTTTCCATATTGATTTAGGAGATGCAGTTAAAAAATTCTAGGATGGTAGGGAATAAGTCATCCATTATTAAGGGTAGTTAGTAACTATAGAAGTGTTTTTTAATGAGTTATTCACAGAGTCTCACACTTTCAATTTAGTGGTGTGTCCTAGTGTGAAGATTATGTTAACGGATACCAATATTATATATTAGTTTATGGAATAAGAAATCTGTGTATGATTTTATACAACTGTGCCTCAATATCTAGAAGGTGATGACTAAGAAACCCATTGTACCAAATTATATCCATACTCATAATTTAATAGAGTGAATGTCGAATAGTATGTTAATTCATTTTATGATTATACATACAATCTTAGTGAAAATGTTATGTAATAGATTTTTGATCCTTGAAATAAAAAACAATTTAGGTGACTTTTATTGTTACCATGTAGGATCGAGACCACTGAGAGTGGGGGATCAGTAGTTCCTTTTTCTTTTTACAAGATTGATTATTAACTAATTTAGAACCCTTTCATAACCTATGAAACATGTTAATGTGTGATCCACTCAAACATAACTGTCAAACATAAATTTCATATAAAAAAATTAAATATGGAGAAACAAGTGATATTTAAAAGGTGTGGTACAAAGACCTACACTTTTCGATGTTGGATAATCACACCAACATGGATTATTTTACTTTAATGTTTATGGAAAAAAGAGACACTAATCAAAAAATTATATGACCCAGTTGAAAACCTTTCTGTTTTGGTTGGTTATACCCTAAACTAGCCTTTTTATATCAACTTTATCATAAGTGGTTATATGTCCTAAGAAACAAAAGGCCATTTTAGTAACTGGAAACTATACACAACTATAAGATTTACATTCGTCATATTTTCTGATACACTTGAAAAAGTTATTCACTATTTCTATAAGTAGACTGGATCAAACATCACCTATATACAATCTTCATGAACTTCAATAATTATATTAACAAATTTTTAGTCTTGAAATTTACTCCATATCTTAAAAAATATTAATTTGTTCAATATTTAATGAATTCTTTCCATAAAAATTATCATGAAAAAAGTAAGACCTATCATACATTGTGAGGGAATGTCAGTCTAATGGTATCCATCTGAATCACATCCGTATGATTCTTCGTCTTATCTTCTTTCTTAAATGGATTATAAACTCAGTTATAAATTCATGACCTCCTAGTCATATTGAACTCCATTTTATTTGACTTCATCCTGATGGATATCAGATCGGTATACCTCACTCGAGTGAATATCACTCTTATTTTGCTTCCTATTATAGAACTCACTCTGATGGACTTGTTTTAATAGAACATACTCTGGTGGAATAACTCTGATTGGACAAAAAATCGACAGATCTTCCCCAGCATCAACTTAAAAAAAACACAAGTTATGATCTCAATAAACATTACAGAAATTTTAGGGCCTCAATTTTCACACACTCCAATAATTTCATGTTTGAATGTATTATTCACTTCTATTTATAGACATCCGAGAAAATAAAATTTTGAAAACCAATTACTTTATCGACTCAAGGTAATTCATATATCTTGGAGTTTCATTTTCATTTGATATTATTTCTTGACTATGTCCACGCTTCTCACAATTTATAAAGCCTCCCCAAATTTTCATGAATCCTATCAAATATTAAAAATTATTTTAATTTTAAAACATATATTTAGTCCAATTAGTTGAGTAAAATAATAATTTTTTTTACTATGAATGATTTTTCTACCTCAGATTCTGTCGAATTGACTTTTTTTATAGTAAATTCATCCATTGATCATTATAATGGAATTCTCATCTAATTGATCATAACGTAAATACACTTCATTCTTTCCTCTTGACCTAATAATAAAAAAATCAAAAAATTCCTCTTGATGGATTGAAGAATAAAAATAATAATCTGATTGTTTAATTGATGCTATGAGTAAATTGAAAAAGGTTAACTAGATTTTTGAATAAAATATTGGAAACATCTAAATATTTTAGATTAATTCATCCACTTCATTAGTCACTAAACACATCTCACATATTTGATTACTTTATCATTGCCAAAAAACTCTCCATCCATATCCTTAGACCAACCGAATGAACCCAATAACAAATATTAACTCCCCTACATTTATTCTTTGGTAAATTAATTAGTTTGATTAAATCTATGTATGAATCAGTACATGTTCTTGATCTGATGATTCTCCATTCATGCCATACAAATGGATCTATATCTAATTCCCTTCTAATGTATTGGTGTGAGGAGATAATTTGATTCTTCATTCTCAAATCTTATCTTCCTTGGGTATTACTATTCATCCAATTCCTTAATTATACTGAAAATTTCAAAACTCAATCGTTGGCAAATTTCCCTCTTCTATATCATTTTAAAACCATATCCAATGAACTAGTGTATACATCTTCATTAAAATATTGGTATCCATGGAATACCAATTAAAAAGTATTTTCACTCATCCCATGTATTTTCATGTCTAATGGATCAAAATATATCTCAAAATGATGTTTCATTCTAAAAAGGACTTTTGTAAGTGATTTGAAATATAAAAATTCTCATGTACTGGGTTTTGGAAAAGTCATGCATCTAACACTCCTTGGTCTGATGACATGCTTCCAAAACACATTACTTTTGGAATCTTTGGAAACCCACATTTATATTTCATTACTCTCTTTATTACTTTTATCACATCTTATTCATGATTAGTGAAACCCAAAATGATCAATAAATTATTATCAGATTAAAATGGACCAAAAAATATTCTTGATCCCCTGGGTATTAAGTTTTGTGTCCAGAACCATGTTTCCTTTTGACTTTTCATCGGATTCATTGTGTTTGTTTCATCTTCCTAGTTATTTTGGTAGGATCTAACAGGAATCCAAATCTCCAGTTTTTATTAACATAAAAAATATCTCATATAATGACAAAAAATACAACCAAAACATAACTTAGTCCTAAAAATATAACCCTTTTTGTTTTCTTTTTCCAATACTCATGTATTCTACATATCTTATCCCCTTAAACTCTTTCTCCACTTACATTTATCTCCAATCCTATCTTCTCGATTTATTGAAAATAAAATTCAAAGGGATCCATCATCATTTTCGAAAATATTCTTCTAAAGAAAAATAATATCGTGTGAGTTTCTTAACAATGAGAATTTAGCTAAACATATCTATTTATAAATGACCAAACCCCATGTACAAAATATGAGTCTATAGTCATGGTTATCAATTTTTTCCATAAGAATACATTAATATATTAAATTTTCATGTTTCTTCCAAAATAATCATATTTGGGCCCATATTGAGAATATTTGTTATAAAAAGAATGACCTCCACCCATATCAAATAACAAAACACGATGTTTATGTGTATATACACAACTTCCCTGACAAATCATTTAATGAAACCTCAATACAATATTTTTAAATAAGAGTATGATAATAAATTCTTATATTTCATAAATACAATCCATTAATTACTTGTATGTTAGTACAAATATGTAAATATTTTGGTAATAATTAGGAACCTCATAATTTCTTAGATGAAACATAATGATGTAGAGAATTCACATAGTCTTGAATTTTTATTCTTCCTCTTTGATTTTTCATTGGATGTTCTTTCTTTTTTATGTTCACCCTTCTTAGATTTTGTAAATAAGAATCTCATCTTTATATTCTTTAGATGCAGTTTTCAACTCCCATTCAAAAATAGTTTCCTTTTTGTTATATTTAGTTTGTTACAAATTTTACATTCCTTCCCCTCATTATAAAAACATATTCAAATAACTTTTAGTAACATGACTATACTATTCAAATCTCTTTCATTTTTTATGAATCTTAAAATAAAAAGCTATTGATATCATTTTATAAACGTTGTTCTCATATTTATAAATATTTTTATTTCTCTTTTCTTCATATTATTTTTTTCTCATTCTAAATTAATAAGCATGGAAGTATGTTCTTTCCAAATAAATAATCTATCTTTCTCTTCAGACTCATCATGATTTATTTCCTCAACTTTTTTAACATACTCATCTTTCTTCGTATTCCTATACTTGTTTTCTCAGTTCTCAACCATCTTTACCATTGGAGATTAATTTTTTATCTTCAAATATTTTTTAGGATAATTTTATTTTCTTAATAATTATTATTAATCATAGATTCATACCTATTTATTGGTAGATACATGTCATTAATTCACTAATAATCACTTTTTTGAAAAAAAAATCCACAACACCAAAAATAACCTCAAAATCATGATTTTTTGAACTAACCGTAAAATTTATCTGAACTTTGTTTTTAATATTTCACCATAAACCCAGGACTGCTTTTCTTACAGAGATACTTTTTTAAATTATTAATTATTTCTTGGTGAAATATTTTTTCTCACTATTATTATTTTCTAGACCCTTATTTTCACCATCTTTAAATTTCTCAAAATCAATATCAACTACATTGATGAAGTTATAGTTCATCTTTCTTATCTCACTTTTTACTATAAGAAGATTTGATTATGATTTTAATAACTATTTTTTATTTCTCGTCCCAACCATTTTTTATACCATCTGTTATATTTTTGGATACATCTATATTTAACTTGTTCTTCTTACTTTCTTCTACAATTGTATATTTTATCTTATTGTGATTCTCATCTCTAACTGATTTTTCATCAGAACTTTTCAGTTTTCTTTCATTCTCACTAATATTCAATTTTTTTACTATAATGAGATTTAGATTTGTCTCTTCTTTCATAATATTATAAATATTCTGAAAATTCATATCATTAACATCTTTATTCAATATACTTATTTATTTCTTGAGTTGAGTATTTTCCTCAAGTTTTTTATATGCTCCCATACAAGATCAAGTATCACTGAGAGGGAGAGGGGTGAATCAGTGATAACATTTTATTTTAAGTTTAAATTATTTTGAAATAAGACATTTATCATTTTAAAATTTTGTTACCTTTATTAAGATAAAATAACCCCACATCCATATTAACAAAGGAATTTATAACGTTAAATACTCAACATGACTAATTACATCGATTTTATGGTTTGGAAACAATCTTTTACCACACATTACACTATAGAAAATCATTTTGTGTAGAATAAAAAAATAGGATATTCCATTAAATTTTTATAGCACTATGTTCAATGAAATTGTTTGTGTGATTCAAGTATCATGAAATTATGTAATACACTTTGTTTAATAATTACAATACAGTGCTCCTTGATCAAGTTTCATAAATATAAATGTCAAAAAAAATTATTCACTTCTATATACAACAGAATGCAATAACTTCATAAAAAATTTGTAATATCACTCAGTTCGATTTCTCGGACTAATTCCAAAGTTCGATTTCTCAATACATAAAAATAACTCAATCATAATATTACTAAAATAATTCCAAACCACTTCTATCCAAGTATATAAATTTGATTCTGATTCTTGATTTGATGATCCCACCAGATACGATGATGAGATGAGTAATATATTATCTCTTCTCCATTCCCTCTTCCATCTAATAATCATTTTCTGGTAATATTAATCTAAAAACTTCTTATCTCAAAAATTCTTCAATGTTCCACCTTCTATCCTCTATTCATGAATACCATATGTGTTAGGAAGGTAAAAAGTAATTAATACTTTTATAGGTTAGGAAAAAAGATTTGGGATGGATTCTGAAAAACATTCCTTCTTAAAAAAAATTACCTATTTTTTATTTCCATTCAATTCTAGATACATATTTGAATTTTACAATCCTTCTCAACTCTTATCGATTTTTATCAAATATTATCACAAGTTTATCTCTCTTCAAACTTCTCATCAAAGTTTAGTTCTTTTATGATTTTTATTATGATTTCCTAATTTAATTTTTTCTTTTGGATAAAGGCATTTGGTAAGTGTGATTATATGGAACCCCTTATAAACAAATCAACACTAAACACTTTCTATTACGATTATCTATATCAACTAAAAAAAATATATTCTCATTAAGATTATCTAAACCAACTACTCAATATATTTTATTTATTTTTATGGATATAAAAGATTTTTCATTATGTTTCTCTAAAAAAATATATGAAAACCATTATTCAAACTTATTAAACCACTTCTATGATCCCCATGATAAACAATTTACAAGATTTGAGATATTCTCTATTTTTTTATTTTCCCCGAACAATTAAATTTTGTCACATAAAATCATTGACGTCAGCTCCAATCTGATAGTCTTGACCAAAATGATACAATAATTATTGAAGGAAAAGAATAAATTATATTTATATTGGCCCACATGTTAAGGAAACAAGTCTTACTTTCTTATTAATCAAAATGACAAAAAACCAACAATTCATCTTGATGGAGAAAGGTTATCTATATTGTTGACTGGCCTCAAATTTTTTCCAAACATCATTTTGAAAACTTCCACTTTCTCAAACATTATTACTATGATAAAAACTTTCATCTGATGTTCTGTAGATACCAATAATTTCTAAAATAAATCAATGTCAAAATCCATTACGATAATCAGTGGCACTCCAAGTCCAATGGACCGGTGTCTACATCCTTGACTAAATAAACTCTTGTATAATATATTATTATAATACCACTAAACATTATTCTATGTTTAAATTATGAATATCATCAGCTTATTTCTACTAATATTTAAATATTTTGTCTTATGGTATGACTAAAAATAACAATCATTGTCTTCACTAGTTCCAACTATCCTTCACAGCCCTAAATCTACTATATTTATAGTTTTCTCACACCAATGGAATTGATACCAGAAAGATTCAACTTTATAAACAATATTATTCAATAAAACATCATCTTCTATCATGGTTTCCAAAGTAATTTTACCACATTAAAGATCATAATAGCATCATCTGAATTATGTTAATAAGTATTGTAGCTTCCCATTATTCTAGAAACATTTTCATTCTTTCCAACAAAATCTCTATACGATTGGTTGGACCAGTTCTCCCCCTTTCCATTGTAAGGTTTTCATAAAATTTTCTTATACAACTTATAAATTTTTTGAAATAAAAAATATCAAAGTGCCATTATATTTTCATTATATCCATGAAGAATTTGAGAAAATTACCCATTATGGTCAACAATTCCTTTTCCCGACACAAGGTGAGTCTTTTAAGGATTTTATTCAAGAAATATTCTTCACAAACCACTGAACACTATTATGAATTTTGAGTCTGACCTCTTGATTATTATTTTGTGACTAATCTTCTTGTTGAGGTTTCTCGATCTGATTGAAAGGTTTTCACACACACCCTTATTCAATCTGGATTACAATCACCTTATCAATATACATTTAATATACAATATAATCAAAAAATTGATCTATTAAAAAACACAACAAACAAATAACTTGGGCCTAATAATCTCCCCATTTGTACTTGTTGTCAATACCCACATAACATCAATCACGTCAAAAAAATATTACTTCTTATTTTCTTTTCACACATTTTCATGGCCCCATTCATTTATTTCTCCACTTATTTATTATCTATATCATTTTATTTTCCCTCCCCATTATTTACTATCATATTCAAAGGGTCTATCAAGACATTTTTTTTTTGAAAAATGATCTCATTTCTAAGGTTTTGCCCTTTTCATCTCAAAATCATGAAATTATTCCTTAGGATAACATAAGTATCACATGATTTTATAATAAAATATCCTTCAACTAAAAAATTTTATTCCTACATGGGAGAAACCAATATAGAAAACAAGAGTGTATAGTCACATTTAATAATGTTTTCTTTAACACAAAATTCATATAACAACCCTTCTCTTTATTAAATGTTAATTCATGATTTATTACATATGATTAAAATTAATAAAACCTAGAATATAGATATGTATAATGTATTTAGGAATTTGGTACATTACATAATAATGTAAAATGAGGAATAAATCATATTTATTGAATAATCCTTAACATGTTCATGATATTCATTTGTACTTAACAATAAATGGGATGACCTAGGGACATTAATAAGAAAGGGGTGATCTATAAATCCCAGTATAGAAATAGAAGTGGCATAAAATGAAGAAGGTAATTCATGTTTGACAATATCCATATCAATTGGTGATAAATGAACATGAAAAATAATGCATGAAATAGAATAATAATAATAAAGACAACATGGGAAAAGTGGAAAAAATATCAAACTCTATAGCATAATCATCGGTTAAGTAATGCTTCCAATACATCATGATAGAAAAAGATCCATAAATGAATCTAGTTCAATCCATATACCAACATGAAGTATCATGTGACTAAATATTATCCAATTCATTGGAGTGCTGTATAATTCTCAGTTCTCCCATCACAATCATTTCATTTTCAGGATTATGTGTTCCACATAGATCATACAACATTTTTTCATTCATCATCATAATTTATTATTCTATAATAGAGTATAGAATACATAAATCAATAACCCATGTAAAATAATTAGAATTGTACAAAGGTGAATACACAATGTAGTAAATAGGTATGGTATTCTCTATACAACTATTTTTTAATAGAAACTCATAATGAAAATATGATAGCATAATGACATTACATAAAAATTCATAAACTAGGTTGATGATATAGAAAGTGGAATTTAATCATTTTTAAATCAAATGGGTAGTATTAGGGACATGGAAATAAATATCCAAACGAAAATAATTTTAAGTATAAGGCATAATATGAAAAATAAACATGAATAAAGAAGAGAAGGTTAGGATCCTTTACTTGAGTGTGTGACACAAATGCTTGGGAAGGGATTCTTGAGAGATTTTGTGATCCCTGGGAGGAATCTAATGAGTGATGTAAAGAGTAAATTCATGGTACAAAGAGTTTTAGTGAAGATAAATGGGATCTTGGGTGGGTTTATATAATAAATGAGGGGTATTTAAATATTATTCAGGTCTTGGACTCTACAAAATAAAATACACAAAACCATAATTCATACCATGATTTTTTCAAGTGGTTTTAGTGTAATTGGAGTGGATTTTATTTTTTATATGGTAAAGGTCCCTAATTAATAAAATATTTTCCATACATATGTGTAGGTGGGTTATGTTCCAAATGAAATAGTTTTAAGATATTAAAATATATTAATGGTTTTGGTGGATTCATAATGGCTTCATAAAATTAATAAAATAAACATAAAATATAAATATTTTAAATAAAAAAATATATTTGGTCATCGATAAATTTAATATTATTTATTACATCACATTTGATTAATTAATATTTCATAATACACAAAGTATATTTATAAGCTATTTAATTTTTACTCAAAAATATGAATATCCCAGAAATTTATGAAAATTTCACCATATGATAATTTTGATGTCATTATTAAAAAAATAATATTCATTTTTTAAAAATAATTTTCTAAATATTTGAATTTCATCTTTAAAAAAATAAACATTTATTAAGAAATGTTGTTTTTTTATAATAATATTTTTTGATCCATTAAAAATTTTACTTTTTACTTTGAAAGATCATGGATCTTGGAAATGTATGTTCTCATTTATGTTTTTGTTTGAATCCCTTGTTTTGGTTAATTTTATTCTTACCCAAGTCTTAGAGGAGCTTCGGGGGTGTTCTAATGGTTTAGGATGTGAAAAGTGGAGAAATGGGGTTTTTTTGTAGGTTTCACGGTCTGCACACGGTTAGTGCTAACAGTGAAGACAACTGAGGTAAACCATGCAAGGCGATGTTTTTTGGATAGTAGTCTCCACATGATTTTCACACGGTTTGGAAAACAAAGTCGCTGAACCGTGCGATGGGGGATCCTAAGAAAAAAATAATCCCCATGGTTTTTACATTGTTTGGAAAACCATGGGGGTAAACCATGAGAGAAGGCCTTTTGGGAAAGACGAATCCACGCGATTTGCAGAAATTTTGGAAAAAACTTTGGGTACACCCTGCGGCCCAGAAACTTCTAAAAATTTACAATATTCCACTTTGGGATTTTTAACCCCAACTCTAACATTCCTCCCATTTCTCCACTCTTCACCCTAGGGACGGAACAACTCTCCTAAGGGCTCTAATAGATAAATATCCCTTATTTGTAAGGTGTTTTGGGTGTCGTTGGTTGCAGATCAAACCTCCGGGTAAGTCAAATCCCATCCATGCGTCTCTTTTGAGTTTAGGGTTTTTATCTTATTCTCCTCTCCTTATGAAGCTTTAAAACCCCACTATTTGGCTAAGATATAGGTTGAAGCATAAATGGATCGTTATAGTGGAATCTAAGGTCTTGATTAAGAGTGGGTTCAACCGCAGAATCGAGGTAGGTGGTCTAGATGTTATATCCCATGATTTAATTGAGGATTTTTTCATGTTGGGTTTTGTTTGTGTGTGTCTCTTAGTATATTTTGATTACTCAAGCCATTTTTTGGTATACTGGTTATTCAAAAGGTAGAGGAGAACCCTCACGATCCCCATGGTATGCATTGAGGGTGATGAGACTAAACTATGGCCACCCCTGGGGTGAGCCAACATTCATGATCCTAGAAATTTTTGAAGAACAAGTGAGAATGTTTGGTATTTATGTTGATACTTTTATAAACATGTTTTTTTGATTGTGTGTGTTGGGTTAGAAGCTAGGTGGTGCACCTAATATTGATAACAACCTAAGGGATATTGGGTTAAGATGTGGAAATGATTAAATACCATAATGTAATATGTCATGAGAATGGTAATGAATCCTAGTGAGTTAGGCATAACGAACAACACCTATTGAGATATGCACCATGAATGAATTCTTAGTAAGATAAGCATAATGAAATGGAATTGGGTTAAATGGCTAAATGAGGTGAATTTTGGTGAATGTGTTAATGGGTTAGGGCATGGTGTTAAACCCAATGTAATTGTTATGGTTTATGTTTTCCTTTGGAAATGGTTGGGATGTTGTGTAAATGGTTAATAGTTACATATATGTATAAAATGTGCACATATCATGGTATTGTGTGGTATTTACAGAGGATCTACGCACACAGGTCGAGATGGAATGAGGCTATAAACTCCACCCATAATGCACAGGGGTAGGGATAGGACTGATTCTCGGTTTCCCTATATGTTTTATCCACCAAGACTGATGCTTCAAGGTGAGGATATGGTTGAGATCCACCAAAACTGATACTTTGTTGTGAGGTTATGGTTGACATGAGGAAGTTGTTCCTAGTGATATAGGACAACTGTGTGTTTTTCCTCAAGTTTGTGATTTTTTACTTTGTGCCTGTGTAACTTATTGTATGATGAACCCATGATAAATGGGTTAGAAATTGAAATTAATGGGCTACTGGATGATATAGTAAGTTATAGAAATGGTAATTAATGTTTTTAATGGACTTAAACTGGCTAAGAGAACATGATATTTTCATTTTAATTTATCATTTATTTTCCTTTTTCATGAAAAATTGTTTATATCAGATATTTTGTAGACTCTGTTGGTGGTGTCCTATTGAGTTGTACTCACACCCTACTCAGGCCGCCACTGGGTACCCGAGCAGACTTCATACATGCAGGTCAAGAAAATGTCAAGGTCTCTTTCTAGACAATTGGGTTGGCATGAGTGTACATAGAGGAGGACCCATACTTAGTGTCAGGCCATTTTTAGGATTTAGTTGTCTGTCTTCATTTTTTATATTGTTCACTTTTTCACTTGTAGCATGGCATGACATATTTACTATTGGACATGGTTGTTCCCCGTTTGGGGGAATGTTTGTTAATGCATGCTCCAGTGTTATTGATTGTTATTCCACTATTTTTTATATTTTTTGTGGATTACTATGATAAAATGGGGTATAATGTCTCCAATTAACTATTCAGACCACTACTGATAGTCAGAAACCTTTGGCGTATAGGGAGGATCACTTAAGCTCATGTAACCACTCATCCTGGACCACCGATTTAGTGGATTCTGGGTCAAGGACGTTACAAATTGGTATCATAGGAGGTTTTTCTTCTCCTTCTCTGAAATCATATTATTTGGGATGGTAGATGGGAGTTAGGATGTGTCGATCCTTGGTAATAAGCTTTTGCTTGGTAGTAGCTAACCCAAGTACAAGGGAAAACCCACGTCATGAAGGGAGAATTTGTTATTCTTATTTTTACGATGTTATAGTTGATAATGTTTCATCATTGGGTGATGAAGATGTTGTGTGATTTGATTGCATTATGATATTTGGCTCATGGCCTCAATTTCATTAGGTTGTTCATTCATGCATCATTGTAGGAACCCAGGGAGGTAGGTGACATAGATAATGGTAGGAACACATGGGTTGGGTGTGTGGGGCATGAAAGATAGAATTCACCATGAATTTTGATAATTGAAAAAGGAAAATCTGGTGAATGGAAAAAAGAAAGTGGGTCAAGATAAACAAATGATAAGTGATGACAAATTAATCCATGTAGTTAAGGGTTGTAATGAATTGATGATGTTGTTGTAACAAGTTGTGTGAGCTTTGTTGTAGAGTATGGTTTCTTACCAGTTTTGGACCATGGCTCGTGGTAGGGATGGTCGATGTGATGTTTTTAGAATCCTAATGTTTATTGGGATGGTGCATGTACGATGGGTTATTGTGGATGGGGAGGAGCATTCATGTTATGATGTTTTCAATGCTTAATGGTATGTTCTTTAAACTTCGTGTTTTGTAATGTAGAGAAATGTCACCACAACATCGACCGCCAGTTGGAAAATAAGAGGATGTTGCCAAAAACACTCCTCCAATAGAGGGGAAAGGTAATGTGGTGATCTAGGAAAGTGGGGCACAATGGTTTTGATAGAACTTGTCTCGTTTTATATAGATGATTGATCCGGAACTAGGGTGGGTTGCACTGAGTATGTTTAAGCCGACCATAGAGATTCAGCTGCAGCACCCTCCAACCTTTACAAGAGAGGGTGGGCTAGAGGTAACAAATTTATGGATAATGTATGTCCAGAAAAAACTTGATCATTTGGAGACTTCTGATGTGAAGTGTGTTATGATGGAAGCTAATATGTTGTGGGGCCAGGAAATGAGTTAGTGGGACATCCAGGCTCAGACTAAGTAGGCTGAGGGGATGTTGATTTTTCTAGGAAATGTTTTTGGATCATTTTTACCTAGAGACTTTGAGGTAAGAGAGGGATGGAGAGGCCATGAGCCTGACTCTGGGATTGATGTCAATGATGGAGTATGTTGGCCACTTTACTGACCCATGACACTTTTTTCCAGCATTTTTGGGGGATGAGGGAGAAATTACAATGTGTTTATAGGATGGACTGGGGTATGAGATCAGGTCTTAAGAGAATATCTTTTGCTTGAAGAGGTTTACACAGGTATTGGATCTGGCATTGATCTCAGAAGGGAACCTGAAGATAGTTTCAGTTAGTGTGCTTCTCATGCAAGCTGGGCAGACAAGTGGTACATCTTTCAAGGACTAGAAGAATCATTTTGGAAGTCTTCAGTAGGTAATATGTGTGCAAGGTGGTCAAAAGAGAGGATCATCCTCTCAGGGTGGTGATCGGGTGTTCTGCTATCAGTGTGGTAGGTCGGGGCACATTCAAGGCTAGTGTCTTCCACGTCCAGTTGAGTACTGGTTATGTGGTAGATTTGGACAGGTGGAGAGGTTGTGCAGGAACCCTCATCATTTGTGTATAAATATTGGTGATAGGAAGATTACTACCAGAAGCTAGAGATCAGTTGATCCATATCATGTAGGCAGTAGGAGCTCCATGTGCCGTACAGGCAGGGGCAGTGGATTAGGGACTCTGGGGAAGGATCATCCACATCATCAGGGTAGTGCAGTTCAGGGCACACAGGTTAGAGCCTAGGGTAGAGGGGTCAGTCAGCTTCATGTAGTTCAGTCTGCACTAGGTAATGGTGAGGTTTTTCCATCGACTGTTCAAGGTTTGATCCTTTTAGCTTCTACACTTTCTAGTGTGTTGTTTGACACTTGTTCCATAGACTCTTTTATTTATGCTTAGCTTCTGGTAGTGTTGGGTTTTCATGTATAGTTTGTTTGTGGGTTTATGTCAATTGACACTCTATTGGGGGTGGGGAATGAGGAAATTAGATAGAGAAAGGGATGTGCTCTTGAAGTCGGTGGGTATAGTTTCATATGGGACTTATTCATTCTCGAGATTTAAGGGTTTGAATTGATCTTGGTTATAGATTTTTTAGTGTTGTATCAAGCGCACATAGATGGTTACCATTTTAGGGTATCATTCTGGTCACTGGTTGGTGACTCTTATGTTAATTTCGGAGAGTGGGATGTTCGAGTAGGTTGTGTGGGATTGTTCTATTGGAATTTGGATAAACTCACGGATAAAGATGCTTATCTTGTGCTTGATGATGAAATATGGGACCATTATATCTTCTCTCTATTGGTGGATCAGTTTCAGGATGAGTTACCTAAGGATTTCTCAGGGTTTCAACCTGAGAGGGATGTTGAGTTCACGATCGAGTTGCTTCTGGGAGTAAAGATAGTTTATATTCTTCCATACCGAATGGAACCGGAAGAACTCCAGGAGTTACAGGTTGATTTTGAGGAGTTGGAATGCAAGGGGTTCAAACATAATATTACAACTCCTTGGTGTTATCCTATGAGTTTTGCAAAGAAAGATGACGGGTCATTAAGGCGGTGCATTGATTATCAAAAGTTAAATCAGATGATGGTGAATAATCGGTACCCTCTTCCAAGAATTGATGACATGTTTGACTAGTTGAGGGGTGTATCCATGTTTTCTAACATTGATCTCAGATCAGTTTATCACCAGTTGAGGGTGAGTACTTTTAACGTACCACTAATAGCTTTCAGGAGTCAGTACAGGTAGTTTTAGTTTTTTGTGATGCCTTTCGACTTGACCAATTCACCAGCGGTGTTCATGGTATTCATGAACCGAGTCTTTCATCCTTATCTGGAATAGTTTGTTGTTGTATTTTTTGAAGACATCATGGTGTACTCGAAAACTCCTGATGATCATTCCCAACATATTGACATCATCTTGAGTACACTAAGAGAGCATCATCTTTATGCTAAGCTGTCAAAGTGTTAGTTTTGGATTGGAGAAGTGCATTTCTGAGTAACATCATTTATGAGGCAGGTGTGTCGATGGGTCCATAGAAAGTGCAGGTTTTTGTGTCTTTCGAGCATCCCAATAGTGTTTCTGACGTTCATATTTTTCAGGGTTTGGTCTGATATTACCGGAGGTTCATTACAGATTTCCCTCATTTGGTATCACCACTATTAGGCATAACCAAGAAGGGAATTAACTTTGAGTGTTCAGAGGATTCTGAGAATTCCGTTCAAGAGTTGAAAAGTCAATTGAAGACTGCACATATTTTGATCCTACAAGAGCCATATAAGAAGTATGAACTATTTTTTTATGTTTTGGGTATCAGGCTTGTGGTTGTGTTGATTCCAGATGAGCGGGTGGTGGATTATGGGTCGAGCCAATTGAGACACCATGAGAATAATTATCCCACTCATGATCTAGATTTGTTTGTAGTAGTGTATTAATTAATGTTCTGGAGGAACAACAGGTTAGGGGAATGATTCACAGTGTATATCGACCACAAGAGTTTAAAGTATATCTATTCGCAACATGATTTGAATCATCGACAGTGAAGATGGGTTGAGTATCTATAGACTTTTAACTTTGAGACGGTTTGTACACCAGGGAAAGGAAACATTATTGCTAATGCTTTGAGCAGGAAGACTCATAACCAGGTGGTTCATGAATCCATCACTGAGTGGATGGTGATGGCCTTGTTCGCTGAGATTCACATGTCAGTGTGGGGGGAAAACTGTCAGGTGACTCTTGCTTCTGTGGTTGATGAATTAATGATTTTAGTCCATGTTACGGGAAGTCATCTTGATGATCATGAATGTTTGGCCATGAAAGAAATAATTAATGGTGGGGATCCACCTTCAGGTTGGGTCATCGTTGTGGATGGGGTTGTTTGTGTTCATGATCATGTGGTTGTGCCGGTGAGCATGCAGGAAGAGTTGATGCATTAGTTCCATGCATCAAAATGGGTAGTGAATCCTAGATTGACCAAGATGTATCGTGAAATCCGTAGGTAGTTTTTGTGGCTAGGAATGAAAAAGGAAGTTGTGGTAATTGTGGAATGGTTCCTTACCTGTTAGTAGGTGAAGGTTGAGTATCAATCCCCAAGTGTACTATTATATCCATTTCCCACTAAAAAATGGAAGTAGGATGACATGATGATGGATTTTGTGGTGGGTCTTCCTAGGATGCCTCATAAGAATGATTCAATCTGAGTGGTTGTGGATAGGCTAACAAAAGTGGCTCATTTCCTACTAATTTAGGAGACTTACATAGTTTACCAGTTGGGTGAGTTGTATGTTTGGGAAATAGTAAGGTTGCATGGTGTACCACAGACTATAGTTTCAGATCATGATCTTCATTTCACATCATTTTTCTAGCTAGGGTTGAAAAATGCAATAGGTGCACAGGTGATGTTGAGTATGCATTTCCACTCACAAACAGATGGGAAGCCGGAGCATAGAATCCAAGTGTTGGAAGACATGTTGAGGGATTTTATCTGGTATTTTGTTGGTTCTTGGGAAAAGCATATGTCGCTTGTTGAATTTTCATATAATAATATTTTTTATTCTATGGTTTAGATGGAACCATATGTGGATCTCTATGGGAGACTATGTAGATCTCTGCTATGTTGGATGGAGGTCGGTCAAACAGAGCTATTGGGACCAAGTCTCGTGTAGGAGACATCTTAGAAGGTTGAGTTGATTTGGAAATAGATGGCCACATCTTAGAGTATGCCGAAGTCTTATGTGGATTAGAGACGTAGACCTCTTTTTCTCAAGGTGGGTGATAGTGTGTTCTTTAATGTGTCTCCAAGGTTGGGTCATCGATGGAATCAGAATTAGGGAAACTTGGAACCCAGGAATGTGGGGTCGTTTGAGATAGTGGAGAGGTTCGGGTCGGTGGCATACTGATTGGATATTCCACAGTGGTATATCGGGATGCGTGATTTCATTCACATCTCACAGCTTCAGTAGTATCAACCCAACCCAACTCACATGGTGGATGTTGAGGATGTTGTTCTTGAGGCTGATGTGTCCTTTGAGGAGAATTCGGTTTATGTCATGGATTGTAGTGAGAATGTCTTGCGGGGAATTTTGTTCCATTGGTGCGAGTACTATGGAATCATGGAAATGATCTAGATGATACATGACAACAGGAGTCAGATATGTGGGCTATGTGGCCTAATCTCTTTTCCTTGGAAGTTAAATGAATCTTTGGAGATCGGCTCGAGGATGAGCCATTATAAGGGGGGAGGTTGTAAGATCATGTATCCTTGAAAAGGAATGTTCTAGTTTAAATTTTTGTTTGAATACCTTGTTTTGGTTAATTAAGTGCTTAAAAATTCCAAGATGAGTCTTATGGGTGTTTCGTGGGTTCATGAATAGAAAAGTAGAAAAAAGAGGGTTTTCTAGGTAGGTCCCACGGTCTGCGCACGGTTTGTGCGAACTGTGTGGACAGCCAAGGAAAACCGTGCAAGAGAAAGGTCTTCGGACAATAGCCTTAGCACGATTTGCACACGGTTTGGAAAACCATGCGGATAAATAGTGTGAGGGGGCTCCTTTGGGCAGAATCATACACATGGATTGTGCATGGTTTGGAATAGAGTGTGGGTAAATCATGTGGCCCAGAAACATCAAAAAAATTACAATTTTTCACTCCTATATTTTTTACCCCATCTTGGTAATTCTTACCATTTCTCTTATCTTCACCCTAGGGACAAACCAAATCTCCCAAGGGCTCCAAGAGATCAATCTCCCTCATTTATGAGGCATTTTTTGTGCTGTTTTTTGCGGATCATATCTTCAGGTAAGGATAATCTCATATTTTCTTCTCTTTTGAGTTTAGGGTTTGTATCTTCTTCTCCTCTCCTTCCAAAGCTATATCACCCTACTCTTTGGGTGAGATTTTTGTTGAAGCTTCAATGGTTAGTTGAAGTGGAATCTATGGGCTTGATTAAGAGTGTGTTCAATTTTGGAATCACGGTAGGTGGTCTACAAGTTATATCGCATGGTTTATTTGAGGATTTGTGCATGTGTGGTTTTTTTTATTGGGTGTCTCTTGGTATGTTTTGATTAACCGTGGAATTTTTTGGTAAAATGGTTATTAAAAAGGTAAAGGGGAACCCTCACGATCCCCAAGATATGTATTGAGGGTGATGAGACTAAACTAGGGCCACCCATGGGGTGATCCGACTTTCCGAGACTTAGGGATTTGTGAAGAACAAGATAGATTATTGAGTATTTATGTAGAGACCTTGATAAAAATATTTATGTAATTGTTTTTATTAGGTTAGAACCTTGGTGGTGCACCCAGGCATGATAATAACATAAGGAATATTTTGTTAAGATGTGTAAATGATTAAAGACCATAATAGAACAGGTCATGAGTATGGTAATGAAGCCTAGTTAGTTAGGCATAATGATCAAAGCCTAGTGATATAGGAACAATGAATGAATTCTTAGTGAGATAAGCATTATGAAATGGAGTTGGGTTAAATGGATAAATGATGTGAAGTGTGGTAAATATGTTGATGGGTTAAGGCATTGTGTGAACCCTCATGTCATTTTTATGCTTTATTTTTTTCCTTGGGAAATGGTTGTGATGTTGTATAAATAGATAATGGTTACATTTATGTATGTCATATACACATAGTTTTGTAGTGTGGGGTATTGACTGGGGATCAACACCCACAGGTCGACTTGGAATGAGGCTCTATACTCCACCCCTAATTCACAGGGTAGGGATATGATTGATGATCTGTTTCCATATTAGTTGCATCCACCCAAACTAATTATTCGAGGTGAGGGTATGGTTGACATCTACATGAACTGATGCTTCGAGGTGAGGTTATGGTTAACATGAGAGAGTTTTTCCTAGTAAGATAAGATAACTGTGTGTTTTTTCTCATGTTAGTGATTTTGTACATTGAGTCTGTGTAACTTGTTGTGTGATGAACACATGATAAATATGTTGTAAATTGTAAGAAATGGGAAATGGGATGATATGGTAAGTTATGGAAATGGTAATAAATGTCGGTAATGGACCTAAACATGATATGGGCACATAATCTTTTCATTTTCATTTATCATTAATTTTCTTTTTCATGCACAATTGTTCATTAAAAATATTTTATAGACACCGTAAGTTGTGGCCTATTGAGTTGTACTCACACCCTGCACTGGCCACTGCTGGGTACCCGAGTAGACTTCATGCATGCATGTCAGGACGAGGGAAATGTTTCTTTATAGATAGTTGGGTTAGCATGAGTGTACATGGAGGAGGACCCGGACTTTGTGTCAATCCATTTTGGGGATTTTTCATTTCTTCATCATTTTGGATTTTGTTCACTTTTGAACTTGTAGCATGGCATGACATATATACTATTGGACATGGTTGTACCCCATTTGGGGGAATGGTTGTCTATGCCTGATTTGTATTATTTATTTTTATTCTACAATTTTTTTTATCATTTTATTGGATTAATCTAATAAAATGGTGCATAATCTCCCATATTAACTATTCAGACCCCCGCTGCTAGTCAGCGACCTTTAGAGTATGGGGAGGCGTGCTTATGGTCATGTAACCACCCGACTCAGAGCACCAGTTTAGTGGCTTCCCGATTGAAGAAATTACGGACATTATAAAAATTATATTCTAATTTATATTTTATAAATATTATATAATAATATTATTTTATTAAAATTTAATTTGTTTCTAAATTCACTTAGTTAATCAAAATAATTTCGTAATTGTATTTGAATATTTCCCAAAAATAAAATTTCAGTTATATTGTATCAAAATAAAAACCATTAATAAAGTAACAATAATAGAATGAAAATATATTTATTATTCTCTACAAAATATGTTCATAATTAGATTTCTATGGTCATTATACAAATCTCTTTTATACACCTACATATACAATAAGAGTAAAGTTCATGATGGTGAGGCTTTCATGGGGTGGTTTGGTGTACAACATTTGGTCCATGATCTTAGTGACCCTAAACTTCTCCCAGAAATGGTTTATCTCATGATAAATTTGTTGGATCTCAGCATGGAATAGGTCATGGTCAAACCCCATATATGTTATATCTCTTGTAATATTTGATAAATGGGATTTATATGGTATGATTCTAATAGTTGAGGGGATCACTTCATTTTTATGCATCAATTGTATTTGATAAAACCCTATACATATACTACTCATATGATCACTATTTAATTGTTAAATTATCAATGGTAATGATTCTTACACTACTAGAAATTTAGGCTATAGCAATGGTTTGGAACTATGGATATATGCCCAAAAACCCTGAAAATAGGTAAAAACCACAGTTAAATGAATTTTTACTAGTATTGTCATGGATATAGTGAAAGGATTATAGCCATGGTTTCAATACATGGATGAATACCTATAGTAATGGTTTCAATCATGGAAAAATCCCATTTTCCATAGTTTGAAACTGTGGCAGAAGCTTCATCCACATAAGGTTTCTATCCACGGTTTAAAACTGTGGCTATAAGCCTTCCCATTTCATAAAAAAAAACCCACCCTCCCCCTACATACCCCCACCACTCCCCTTGTAGTAGCCCACCCACCTAAAAATCCCTCTCCTCCAACACACCCCATGAATCCCCCTTCCCCACTAAAAATCCCCCCTCTACTCCCCACTAGATAGCCCCCATTTTTCCTTCTTGGACAGACCCCACCCCCTTCTTGGATAGACCCCCACCCCTCCTAGAACAGACCCCCCAGGTAGAACACCCTCCTTCTTGGACAGACCCCCCACCTATCTGGACAACCCCCCCCCCCCCCCACGCCACCCAACCCGATAGCCCTTCCCTGGACAGACCCCCACCCCCACCCCAACCGCTCCCAAGATAGACCCCTATGTACACCCCCACCCTCCATGAACACCTCCCCCCTACAAACCACCCTGTCACCCCCCCCCCCCACAAACACACCCCTCCCCACTATAGACACTCGTACAGAGCTCCCTCTCCCCTACAGACCCCCTACATGCCCCTCCCCCTGCAAGCCCCCTTTCAACCCTCCCCCTGCAGATCCTCCTTGAACCCCCCCCCCCCCCCCCCCTCCTACATAGACATACCTCCACCCTCCATCCTAGACAGACCCCCCCCCCCATGCACCTCCACCCCACCTACACTCCCCACTCCCCCTGCAAACCCCCTAAACCCCCTGTAGACCCCCTCTCCCCTGAAGATCCCCCTGCACCCTCCCCCCTACAAACCCCCTAACCTTGAAGATCCACTTAGCACCCCCACCCCCATCACCACTACACCCCCATCTTCACCCTGCACCCCCCCCCAATACATACCCCCTGATGATCCACCTTGAACCCCCAACCCCACCTTCCTTCTTACCTACCCCTTAAAAATCCCCCCTATAGAACCCCCCCTCCCACCTGCAGACCCACCATTCATCCCCCTCCCCTACAGACCCCAAATCCCCTCCACCTTACAGACCCCCTTATTAACCCCTATCCTCCCTACAGACCCAACATGCATGCCCCCACACCGCCCCCCCACTGCCCACCTGTAGACCCCCTTTTCCCCCTCCATGAAACCCCCTCCCTCCTGGACACCCCCCACGTTCCCTACTAGACACCCCTACACCAGGAACAAAAAAATGACTATACATGAATAAAAAACAAATGAATAGACAAAAAAAGTATAATCATTTCAAAATTGTAATCTATATGGTCCAAGAAGGAACACAACGATATATATAGCGACCCGTACTTTACATACATGGTTAATAATTAAAATTTTAAGCATAATTATTACAACATAAAACAAAACTATGAAAGTACCATATAGGTATAGTGTCTTTAGAAACTGGGAAACATAAACAACTGGTTCATAAAGAATCTACATTGTCTCCGATTTATTTCATCATACCTATAGACCCCTTTTGGCATATCATACT
This sequence comes from Viscum album, assembly GCA_963277665.1. Classification (NCBI taxonomy): domain Eukaryota; kingdom Viridiplantae; phylum Streptophyta; class Magnoliopsida; order Santalales; family Viscaceae; genus Viscum; species Viscum album. The sequence continues at coordinate 196,118,610 of OY728126.1, forward strand.
TAATAACCTTCTTCCTGACCTGGGGAAAGAAAACATACAAAAGGGTGAGCTCAAATACTCAGTAAGGGTAAACAAAAGAAATATCAATCACATCAAATTCATAAGAACATAACATATTGGAAATCTTAACCTGCAAAAGAGATTATAATTTCATAACATGGGATAAATCATAGTAGTGAAGTGTAATCCCAATAATCATAACATAAAACATGAAACTTTGTGGCATACAGACATAATCAGAGAGAATCATTTCTTAGTAGTCAAGACTCATTCCCAAGACTATCTTAACGGACAAAGTCCATTTCTGAACCGAGTTCACTCCTCGTTTTAGTCCTGTTTCGCAGAACCGGTTTAACCTTCCGTTCTAGCCATGTCTATCTCATGACATATAAATCTTTAACCAATTCATTGGAGGGAGATATAGGTCCCACCCATCTCATAATGATACCATTCTTATGTGTGCCACAAAATCATAAATCATACATCATTTCATAACCCATGTAATAAAAATGGGATTCTTAAACTCGTGACATCATAAAACAATTCATATAAGATAAAGGAATTCATAAAAATAATTTCATCACAACATAATCAAATCAATGTTATAATAGGGATAGAAACATAACCCTATATTATCTTATATGGAAAATAATTTTGATAAAACACTTGAACTCCATTTTTGAAGAAAATATCCTTTCTACTTCAAAAACATTTTTCCTTTCATAACATGTCATAAAATTATAATCTAAAAGAAGTTGATTAAAAATAAACTTGAGAACTTGTAAAGTAATATTCTTGGAAATAATGTTTTAAAAATCAATTCATGTCGTATAAGTTAAAAAACATTCTTCTCGTACTTTTGTCGGAAAAGTCAAAAAGTACCTCATACGAAAAATGACAAAAGATTCCTTTCATACCTTTTACTAAAAACTCACCGAAGGCTAAAATTTGACATAAAATATTTTATAAGGATATAAATATTACATATTGAGGAAACATGGATGTGAATGATAAATATTCCCCAGTAAATTCTGAAGTATAAACAATCTCGGATAAAAATGAGATTGCGAGATTTTCCCTTACCTTAGGTCTGATTTGCTTCGTAAGTGTCTGAAACTCATGTATAATGATTTAAATAATGTCATTGAATTATTCCAGAATCATAATAATTGTTATGATATAATATATGTCCATATTATTTAGCTTCTTATTAGTAATATTTCATTGCTACTTGTTATTCGGGTGTTTATTACATTTTGTTCTTATGCATGTTTTGTCGAATAAATTCTTTTTCTTCTCTTTAGGTTACAGATACCTCATTTCCAGAATGGTATTAGGGTAATATATATCATATTCATTCATTCAATTCATTTATATAATCATTATGAAATGAAGATCATGTAGAACGAGTCGCATCACATCGTGGAGACGGTATTCCGTACGTACGCACGAGCGATGATATCATTCCCATGATCATGGAATTGTATTGGAGTGTATGTATACTATTTAAGAATCAATATAACTTTAAAATAATCATATATATTTATTATTTACATAGTTATACCCATACAAGTATGGTGGTGGTTGAAAAAAGATTACACCACGGCGTGGAGACAGTATTCCGTACGTACGCACGCGCGGTGATTTCATTTTCCGTAGGATGGATAGATGGTGAAATAGAGTTGTTTCATACTTATAATAACATACCGGTATATTAGTGATACTGATGTTATTACTTCATAATGAAACAACTAAATAAGAAGAAGTGGAAGAAGAAATAATGTTGAAAGAATCGGTAACAGACATTACCTCTTCCTTGAAGCGCCTCTTTGAGACCTCCCCTTAGGGCACTAAAATTGGCCTTTGAAGAATACCAAGACCTCTAAGATGTTTCTAGGGAAGTGGGGAAGTGAAATGTGCAGGGATTGACCGAGGTTGAAGGCTTAAATTGGTGTGAGGAGGAGAGGGAGGAGGTTCCCTTTTATAAGGGAGGAGAGGGGCACCTTTGGAAATATAAGAAATATTAGTTTATATTAAATCTCATCCCCACTTAAAAACTTCCAAAATGACTCATATCCGATGATTAGATGATATAGGGTTGTAATCTAATCAACCAATAAAATTTAGACATGTTAGGAATTTATTTTAAACATTATCAACTTGATTTATACTTATTTATCAATTTAATTTCATTTGTGGTAATAATATTCTAAATTTTAAATTATTATAAATAATTACATATGTGTTGTGAGTTTTCCATAATTTGACACTTTATTACATTTTAGACCATATAAATTTTAATTTATAATTTTTAAATATTTTTGTGATTTTTAAAAAATTTTATAATATGTTATTTATATAAAATAACAATAGTGTCAATCTTGACACTATTCATTTATTTGAATTTAAATAAACTATATACAGAAGATATTTTCAAATTAAAAGCTTTAATAGATCCATAAAATGTCATATGTATCTAGAAAAGTAGTGGATCACATTAAATAGTTCATATAATATTTATTTTAATATTTTTAAAATCATTTAATTGATATTTTAATTAATAAAATAATTTCAACATGACTATTGTTTCATAATTAATGATAATTATTTAATCCCTAAAAATGCTAAATAAATTACTATGATGTTGATAATTGTATTATTATTCTGTATACTATTCATTTTTTATGTTTTATTAAGTTTATCACTAAATTAAAATTATTATACCTATAAGATTTAAGAAAGTGACATGTTGTCATATTCTTTGGTTTTAATAATAATTAAATTATTTTCATGGAAAAAAGTCCATTAAATTAAACTAATACAAACCTTAGATGATATGGGTCGACTTTTATTCATCCAATAGGATTTTGGAAGATGTTAGTGTAATTTTATAATCTTATATTTACACTTAATTACCCGATTTACCTTTAACTATGGTAAATAAAATTTACCGTAGTTACTATTCATAATGCCCAAAAAATAAAAAGTAGCCTATTAACATAATTTGGACCCAATGATTCCAAATATGGAATCCATTTTTCAAAATTCAAAACACATAAGTTCCAGTAATTAATTTAAAATAAATCTCGTTGTTAAGAAAACAAGTTTTAGAAGTTAAAACATTGTCAAAGATTGAAATGTATTTACCTATGAATTCAATGTGAAATTAATTCTAATGACATACATTATATTAAATGGTAAAAACATATTATATTTATACTTTAAAACCATTCAATATTATAATTTAACCATATAAATTATCTCAATTGAAAAAGTTGTTTTTAATTAAAAATTAGCGTATTTTTACTATTCATCAAAATATGAAAGTTATCAGAAAAATATCAAAAGTTTATCCAAAGCAAATGTTTTTATCCTGATTCAAAAGAAGAATTTTATTTTGTAAAAATTAACTTATAAATGTGTCAAAACTAGATTTAATGTGGGTGCGCCATCAAAAGGCGGAAAAACTGCATTTTTTGAAAAATACTTATTTTACCTGAAAAATTTATTTTGTTCTCTTACCATATTCTAGAAAATGTGTAAGATGAATAATAATGTTATAAAATTAAAAATTTAGTTAATACTATTCATAATGGCTAGTCCATAATAATATATCGGTGTTTAGTGAAACCCGGTATTGCGTATGACGCAAGCTATCGAGGAAGGTCGTGATTGCGTGTAAAGCAAGGCACGCTAGTGTTGTGTGTAGTGAAAGATTCCTTTGATGATTTATATAACATAAAAACAGAATTTTTCTCATAAAACTCTCGGGTGTTACATTCTACCCCCCTTAAAATGAATTTCTTCCTTGAAATTCATCACTTTTTAACAAACAGATGAGGATACATCTCCCTCATCATATCCTCAAGCTCCCATGTAGCTTCTTCTAATTGGTGGTTCCTCCATAAAACTTTCACCAAGCGAGTGGTCTTGTTCCATAGGACTTTTTCGCTACGATCGTGAATCTCTATCGACTATTCTTCATAAGAGAGACCTTGCTCTAGCGGTACAACTTCTGAGCTGAGTACATGTGAAGGATCAGGTATGTACTTTCTCAAGAGAGATACATGGAACACATCGTGAACTTGAGAGAGATTCGGTGGAAGCACCAATCGGTAAGCTACCTTCCCAACACGATCCAGAATTTCAAAAGGACCAATATATCTAGGGCTCAACTTTCCCTTCTTTCCAAATCTCATGACCCTCTTCATATTCGTAAGAACACTTTATCACCCACTTCAAACTCTAGGTCTTTTCTTAGGTTGTCGGCATAACTTTTTTGATGAATTTGAGATGCTCTTATGTGTTGTTGAATAGATCTGACATTTTCTGCCATTTCATCAACAAGATCAGGTCCTAATAGCTTTCTTTCCCCAACTTCATCCCAGCAAGTTGGAGTCCTGCATTTCTTTCCATAGAGAGATTCATAAGGAGCCATCTGAATACTGGAGTGAAATATATTATTATAAGAAAATCCCACCAAAGGTAGGTGTTGATCCCAACCACCTTTGAAATCTATAGAGCAAGCTCTCAACATATCTTCTAGAGTTTGAATTGTCCTCTCAAACTGATTGTCTGTCTGAGGATGATAAGCAGTGCTGAAACTCAACTTTGTATTCAGAGTATGCTGAAGACTTCGCCAGAACTTCGAGGTAAATCTCAGATCCCAATAAGATATAATGGAAAGTGGTACTCCATGCAATCTTATCACTTACTTTACGTATATACTGGCAAACTGATCTAGAGAGAAATCCTCTCTAATAGCAATGAAGTGTGCAGACTTTGTAAGACGATCAACTATGACCCAGATAGCATTATTGTTGTTGGATGTTTTAGGAAGTCCGATGAAAAAGTCCATAGTGATGTTTTCCTATTTCCATTCAGGTATGTGTAATGGTTGTAACATCCCCTTAGACTTCTGTCTCTCAGCTTTAACTTGCTGACAGACCAAGCATCGAGAAACATATTCAGCAACATCTATTTTCATGCCATCACACTAGAAGTACTCTTTCAGATCCCTATACATCTTCGTGCTTCCAGGATGAATAGAGAATGAAGAACTATGAGCCTCATCCCGCAGCTCCTTCTGTAATTCTGGGATGGGAGGAACACAAACCCAATTCCTGAACTTTATTATCCCATCACAATCAAGGTTGAATTCAGGAATATTTCTCACCTTATTTTGTAACTCTACATCTTCTTTCTGTGCCTCTTTAATCTTCACATGTACAGATGGTTGAACATTCATTTCAGAAAGATGAAATTTTTACCCTTCCATTATAATTCGAAGATCCATCCTTTGTAAATCCATAAATATTGGATCTTTTGTGATCCTCATCATGGATAAGCTAGCATGGTCTAGTCGACTTAAAGCATCTGTCACCTTGTTTTCTTTCCCAGGGTGGTAATGAATTGATCATCCATAATCCTTAATCAGCTCCAACCATCTTCTATGGCGCATATTCAGCTCCTTTTGTGTGAAAATATACTTTAAACTTTTATGATCAGTATAAACATCACACCTTTGTGCATAAAGATAATGCCTCCAAATCTTTAATGCAACGATTGCCGCAGCTAACTCCAAATCATGAGTTGGGTAATTTTTCTCATGGATTTTCCACTGTCGTGAGGCATAAGCTATCACCATATCATTTTGCATAAGAACACTCCCCAGCCCCTTCTTGGATGCATCACTGTAGATCACAAACCTTTCTCCACTACAAGGAAGTGTGAGGAAAGGTGAACTGGATAAGCTTCTTTTCAACTCCTTGAAATTCTCTTCACATTCCTCCATCCCAACAAACTTAACTCCTTTCTGATTCAACCTGGTTAGTGGATTAGATAATTGTGAAAAATCTTTCACAAAATGTTGATAATATCCAGCCAAACCAAGAAAACTTCGGATCTCAGTTACTGTTGTTGGTCTCAACTATCTTTCTATAACCTCTGTTTTTGCTGGATCCACAGATATCCCCTCTTTTGAGATTATGTGACCCAAAAATGCAACTTTTTGAAGCCAAAATTTACACTTGGTAAATTTGGCATAAAGCTTCTCCTTTCTCAGGGTCTTCAATATAATTCTAAAATGATCTTCTTGTTCTTTCTTTCTCTTTGAATAGAAAACAATATCGTCTATAAAGACTACCACAAACTGATCAAGATACTCTCTAAATACTCTATTCATCATATCCATGAAGATAGCAGGGGCATTAGTAATACCAAATGGCATCACTATAAAGTCATAGTGTTCATACCTTGTACGGAAAGCTGTCTTTGATATATCCTCCCTTCTGAACCTTAATTGATGATACCCTAAACGAAGATCAATATTGGAAAAGTATTGAGCTCCGCATAGTTAGTCAAATAAGGAATCAATGCGAGAGAGAGGATATTTGTTCTTGATAGTGATTTTGTTAAGTTCTCGATAATCATTGTAGAGTCTCATTGATCCATCTTTTTTTCTTAAAAAACAGAACAGGTGCTCCCCAAGGTGACACACTAGGGCGTATGAATCATTTATCAAGATTCTCTTGGAGTTTCTTCTTCAATTCTTGTAACTCAATTGGGGCCATTCTATAAGGTGTCCTTGAAATAGGCAAAGCACCCGGTACGAGTTCTATTGAAAACTCAACTTCACGATTTGGTGGAAGACCCGGAAATTCCTCTGGAAAGAAATCATCAATCTCCCGTACAGTGGAAATTTTATTAATCATGAGTTTCTCACCAACCATTTGAGATAAATAACCTTCATTTATTGGAATCAAGACCCATAAGATGGAAGAAATTTCCACTGGAAGGTTATGTTCATCCTTGCATCGATAGACGATCATAGATTGATCTGGAATATTATGACAACCCTGCTTTTTATTACAACTTAAGCATGCTTTATTAAATAAAACTTCACTTGATAAAACAAAGAAGATCGAGAGGTTTAGTGTCTTTGGGGCTTAGGATCATTACATAAAAACTTTAAACATGAAATACAACATCCTTAATGAAAACTTCCTTTACATGACCACTACATTCCTTCGTACTTAGTATTGCATGGGATAACCTGAGGACATGCATAAGAAAAGGGTGAGCTATAAAGCCTAGTAAGGGAGTACACAATGAATAACATGAGGAGTAAAATACATGTTAGGAAATAGGAACATCAATAGAGCATTAGAGTAACATGAACATAAAGGCATGATAAAGCATGATAACCATAACATGGAAATGTGGCAACAACACTTAACATTGAATTAGCATGAGCCAAGGCTCATTGCACATGGAGCATGAGTAAACCCTCATTGCACTTGAAGCACGAGTAAACCCTCGTTGCACTTGAATTAGCATGAGTCAACACTCATTGCACATGACGTATCATGATACTATACTTTACCCAATTCATTGGAGCGCTATAAAGGGCGCACCCTTCTTAAACATTTCATTTCATGCATAAGTGTGCCACATGGATCATAAAACATGGATTCATAAAACATAATCATTTATTCCATGATAAAGGAATGTGGAATTCATACATGAAACTTTAAAATCAATATGTAAATGTGCATAAAGGTGAATACCCTTGATGGAGAAATGGGCATGGTATTCACTACACAAAGACATTGGCTTAGAAAATCGGTGCGATTTCGGCAGCGTAACGGCGTGACATAAGAATTCATAAAAAAGGTTGATGAGAGAGAAAGGGGTTCCTCATCATATTTACATGTAATGGACAGTAAGGAGGTTATATATATACATGTCCCAACAATTGAAATGGAATTTAGATTCATGATACAAAAGTATTGCTTGAATGTAAAAGAAGAGAGAGAAGTTCCTTTCGGAATTTCGGCATAGTAACGGGTGTACATGGGAGGCATTTAATGAGAGAGAAACGGTTCTCCCATCATTCAAACAATAAAAGGGCAGTATGGGGGAGGTGCGAAACCATACCCCAATATTCATAATTGAAATAAAAAGGGCAATACAACTTAAAGAAAAATTGACAAAAATGAGAAAGGAAGAAAAAACCCTTACTTGGAAGTGTGCTTCCAAAGGCTAGAGAGAGGGTTGTGAGAGGATTCTTGGGAGCTTGGGGCACCTTGGGAGGATTGTAGAGATAGTAGGTCAGAGTTTGGAAGAACTCCAAGGGATTTTAGTGAGGAGGAAGTGGGAGCATGGGTGGGTTTATATAGGAAAGGTGAGAGAATTCTTTATTATTTAGGTTTGGGACCCCTTATATTAAAATAATCCAAACCACAAACCATCCCATGGTATTTGCCCATGGTTTCTGGAAAAGGAAAGAGGAAAAAAATATTTTACAAGGCCAAGGTCCGAACTTATTTAAAAATATAGGGTTGCTTATGTGGAGGTGAGTCACACTCCCGTGGAAATTAATTTAAAAAGGCAAAGTGTTGAATAAGTCTTGAGGGCTCCATTAATGCTTTGAAAAGTAAGTCAAACAAACCCAAAACCTCATTATTTTAATGATAAAACACATATTGGCTGAACATAAGGATTATGGTATTTTATTACATCACCATTGGGTCATTATGATGTCATAAAACACATTATATATTTAAATGGTATTTAATTTTTACCCAAAAATTTGACTGTCTCAGAAAATTATGAAGAATTCACAGTTGGATAATTTCGACATCCTGATTCCAAAAATAATATTTATTTTATCTAAATAATTTTCTAAATATGTGAATTTTCACTTTTAAAATAAAAACCGACATTTATAAAAAAATTCACGGGTTTTGACAGAAATGGCTTTCAAACCTTAATAAAAAATTTAATTGCATTCATAAAATTATAAGATCATTTATACTTAATAAAAAATTAATTTAATATTAATAATAATATTTTATTAAAATATTATTTAATTAAAAAATACTTTAATTTAATAAAATATAATTCTTAATTAAATAATAACTAAAAACACCATTTGTACTTTAAAAACTAATTAAAATGTATCAAAAATGACTAGAGATTATATTCATTATTATATACAAAAATAATGTACATGAACATGGTGATACTTATTTGTTACATATCCCCTTAAAATAGCCGCATAAGACCTAAGTTTAAGGTGTGCGATGGTGACAGACTCTTGGGGCGGCTCGGATAACATCGCTCGAGTGGTAATTTCAATCAACTTCCACTTTTCCAGTAGACGATCAGGTTAAAGCTTGATTTGATGAAGCTCAGCTTGGGCTTGGTCAAGGGAAAAGCCCAATGACGCCACCTCCTTTCCAAGCTCTGACAAATGGGCTTCGTAAGGGGAAATTCTACTGGATGAGGCCATCACTTCCTTTGTCTGAGTAGAAATGGGTTTGTTAAAGCCTTATATTTATACTACTCAGATGATCACTGTTCAACAGCTATAAAAGTAACAGTCACAAATCTTAACGTAAAACTAAAGAAGTTGACATCTTATAAAAAAAAAATTCATAAAGAAACATTTAACTGGATCAAGAGGGATTTTCCATGAATGAAACTTTGGGTCGTTACAATATTCCCCCCTTAAGAAATTTCACCCTCGAAATTTTCCTTTTCCCACACTAAAACAAATGTGGGTAACTCAGCTTCATCATAACCTCCGACTCCCATGTTGCTTCTTCAAACTTTTGGTTTCTCCACAACACCTTGACGAGGGGCATTGTGTTATTTCGTAGAACCTTTTCTCTACGATCTAAGATCTTCACTGGTTTCTCCTCATAAGAAAGATCATCTTCCAATTGTACCACCTCGGAAGAGAGTACATGTGAAGGGTCTGGTATGTACTTCCTTAAGAGGGATACATGAAAGACATCATGCACCTTGGCCATAGTAGGTGGAAGTTCTAGTCGATAGGCCACATCCCCAACATGATCAAGAATCTCGAAGGGGCCGATGTACCTTGGACTTAACTTCCATTTCTTTCCAAACCTCATGACCTTCTTCCACGGAGATATACGTAAAAACACCATGTCACCGACTTTAAACTCAAGGTCTCATCGACGATTATCTGCATAACTCGTTTGTCGACTTTGGGCTGCCTTGATATGCTGCTGAATGGTTTTCACCTTCTCCACCATTTCTTCAATCATTTCTGGTCCAAGCAGCTTACGTTCACCGACCTCATCTCAACATGTCGCTGTTCTACACCTTTTCCCATACATGGCTTCATATGGTTCCATTTGGATGCTCGAGTGGAAACTATTATTATAAGAGAACTCAACCAGAGGAAGATGTTGATCCCATCCTCCTTTAAAGTCCATTGAGCACGCTCTCAACATATCCTCAAGTGTTTGGATAGTCCGCTCGGATTGGCCATCAGTTTGAGGATGATAGGCCGTACTGAAGTTTAGTTCAGTATTCAGAGCATGTTGATGACTCTTCCAAAACATAGAGGTGAATCTTGGATCTCGATCAGAAACAATAGATAGTGGTACTCCATGCAACCGTACCACTTCCCTGATATATATCCATGCCAGTTGATCCAAAGAGAAATCCTCTCGAATAGAAATGAAGTGTGCAGTCTTTGTAAGACAATCCACAACAACCCATATTGCATTTTTGCCTTTGGATATCCTTGGAAGTCCGGTGACAAAGTCCATGGTGATGTTCTCCCATTTCCATTCTGGTATGGGCAATGGTTGCATCATCCCGTTAGACTTCTGCCTCTCTGCCTTCACTTGCTGACACACCAGGCACTTTGATGTATATTCAGCGATCTCCATCTTCATATTATCCCACCAAAATTTTTCTCGGAGATCTAGATACATCTTTGTGTTCCCTGGGTGAATAGAGAAATTTGAACTATGTGTATCATCCAAAAGTTCCTTCTTCAGCTCCGAACATGATGGAACACATAGTCTTTTCCCAAACCGCACAATTCATTCTTCATTAACATTAAACTCTGAGGATTTTCCCTTTTTGATAGCTTCCACTTTTTCTTGCATTCCCACATCATCCTTTTGAGCATCCTTTAACATTTCCAAAAGTGATGGTTGAGCAATCATTTGTGAAAGGATTGATGATGTTCCATTATTTATGATTCCCACGTCCATATTAATCAAGTCTAAGAAGATTGGATCCTTTTCAATTCTGATCATTGATATAATCGCTGGATCCTTTCTACTTAGGGTATCCGCCACCTTGTTCGCCTTCACAGGGTGGTAATGTATTGAACAGTCATAATCCTTGATGAGCTCTATCCATCTTCTCTGGTGCATATTAAGATCTTTTTGTGTGAATTTATATTTAAGACTCTTGTGGTCAGTATATATCTCACATTTCTCTCCATAGAGATAATGCTGCCATATTTTCAAGGCAAAGATCACCACTGCCAAATCCAGATCATGCATTGGATAGTTTCGCTCATGGATTTTCAACTTCCTTGAGGCATAGGATATCACTTTATCATTCTACATGAGCACGCATCCTAAGCCCTTCTTCGAAGCATCACTGAATACCACAAAAAGATCCCCACTTGTGGGTAAAGTGAGCACGAGTGCAGTGATAAGCCTCCTTTTCAACGGCTTGAAGCTTTCTTCACATTCATCACTCCCGACAAACTTTACTCCCTTTCGAGTTAGCTTGGTAAGAGGGTTGGACAATTGTGAGAAATTTCTCACAAATCGTCGATAATATCCAGCTAACCCCAAGAAGCTACGGATATCAGTTACCGATGTTGGCATCGACCATCCCTCAATTGCATCTGTTTTGGAGGGTTCTACAGATATCCCATTGCTTGTGATGATATGGCCCAAGAATGAGACCTCCTTCAACCAGAACTCACACTTTCTATACTTCGCATAGAGCTTCTCCTTGGGCAAAGTCTCCATTACAGTTCTTAAATGCTCCTCATGGTCCTCCTTGGTTTTGGAGTATATTATAATATCATCTATAAAGACTACCAAAAATTTGTCTAGGTAATCTCTAAAGACTCTATTCATCAAGTCCATGAATATTGCTGGAGAATTGGTGAGTCCGAAAGGCATTACTATGAATTCATAGTGCCCATACCTTGTACGAAAAGCAGTCTTGGGGATATCTTCCTTCTTCACCCTTACTTGATAATATCCCGACCGCAAGTCCACCTTGGAGAAGTATTGTGCTCCACGCAGCTGATCAAAAAAGTCATCGATTCTTGGGAGAGGATACTTGTTCTTTATCGTGATTTTGTTAAGGTCACGATAATCGATGCAAATCCACATTGACCCATCCTTCTTCTTGACGAAGAGGACTGGTGCACCCCATGGTGATGCACTTGGGCGTATAAACCCTTTATCCAGATTCTCCTGTAGTTGTTTCTTCAGCTCTTCAAGCTCAACAACAGCCATTCTATATGGATTCTTGGATATTGGTAGCGCCCCAGGTATAAGTTCAATTGAGAACTCAACATCTCTTCTTGGAGGAAGACCAGGAAGTTCCTCGGGAAATACTTCATCAAATTCCCTCACAATAGGCATTTCTTCAAGGGTGGTTTATTCCTTAGACTCAATCATCTGAGCTAGATATGCGTGCTCATAAGTCAGTAATATCCATGCTTGAGATGATGGAGCTAAAGGAGATTCATCTTCCTCCTGACACTTGTAAAGAATCGGGGGTCGATTCTTCATATGGAGTGTGATTTCCCTCTCCTGACAATTTATGTTGGCTCTATATAAGGAAATCCAATCCATGCCAAGAATTGCATCAAATTCCACCAAAGGGAGTATGACTAGGTTTGCTGGGAAATTCAATCCACAGATTATAACAGGGGAGGACTTATACTCATGGGATGCATTGATTGTCCCATTTTTCATACTCACCAACATCTTTACTTCCATGATTTGTGGTGGTGCAGGGATTGTTCTACTAAACTTTTGAGATATAAAAGAATGCGTAGAACCTGAATCAAAAAGTATGTTCGCTATTCTTGAATGAATAACTAGCGTACCTGTCACCACTTCGTTGTCGGGGTTCACTTCGGCAGAAGTGATGGAAAAAGTTCTTCCTTGCTGTCTTGGAGGTTGATGGTTGCCTCTGATAACCCTTGGATTAGGCCACTGATTTGCAAAATGACCCGGTTCTTTGCATTTGTAGCATTGAACAATGCGTTGAGGTTCGAACGGAGCGTTCCTCTCCTCTGTCGTAGCCGCGGGTCCTTCTTGCTGACAGTTAATAGCTAGGTTCCCTTCTCTTCCACACTTGAAGCATTTTCTTGTCCCCCTAAGGCAATTTCCAGGGTGCTTCTTTCCACACTTTTGGAAAGTGGGGTGCTGGAACTTCTTAGCACCATTGGATTTATCCATCGGACCACCAGCATTGAAGTCCACCTTCCGCTTCTTGTCCCCATGATACCCCTGTGATTCTCTGATCTCCATTTCAACCTTGAGGGCACATCGGACAATTTCCTCATAACTGTCGAAGTCACGGATTGCTAATGCTTTCCGCAAGCTAGGCTTCAGCCCACCAAAGAAGCGGTCAACCTTGCATTCGAGGGTAATGACAAAGCCGAAAGCGTATCGTGCAAGCCTTGTGAAGTTTTCCTCGTACGCTCCAACAGATTCTTCATCTATCTGTTTTAGGGAAAGGAATTCCCTTTCCATCTTAAGACGGAGGTTGCATGGAAAATATTTATCTAAAAACATCTTCCGGAATTCCTTCCATTCCAAATCCTCGATCTCCTCCTCAGGCTTCGTATTTTTGATCAACGTCCACCATTGATCAGCATCACCCTCCATACGATAAGCCGCCAGGAGAACCTTCTCTTTTTCATAGCATTGAAGGATAGAGAAGATCTTTTCAATGGAGTTGATCCATTGCTCAGTGATCGTGGGATCAGATGATCCACTAAAAGTAGGAGGCCTTTGTCTCATGAAGCTCTCGATAGTGACTTGTTCTTTCTTAGGGGGGGTTGAACGTTCCTCTTGACCAGTGTTTCTATTCAAAACTTGAGTTAGCTGAGAGAGAAGCGTGACAAAGTTCACGATTCCCGCTCCCATTGGATTGGGCATCTCATAAGTACAATCATCACACTGATCTTCACAACGGTTGTTAGCCCGAGTTCTCCTATTACCGGCCATTGGCTGGAATAAAAGGAATGTTAGGGGTAACACATAAAAGGTAATCCAAAGGTAAAAGTTGATGACTTATAAATAAACTTTAATCTCTTTAACTTATGAGTCTATAGGATTCAATCCAGGCTTTTCATGATCTTCCTTCTAACATATATTCTTAGGGGCATTTTTCCCTTAAAAAGGGTTCATACTAAGATTGTGAATTTATCAAAACATATCCCCCGGGAGTGTCGTAACCAAGAGTGAAGCAAGGCCCGTTGTCGTGCACCAGTTCCCGTTCGAGTCTAGCTCAAAGTGGTGTTTTCGGGTTTTACCCCTAGGATAAATCTGTGCCAGAGCCGCCTCTACCAGCTCGTATCCAGACAGGGATGTATTTGTTTGATAAACTACTTACTTAGTATTTACCAAAACTTAGGTATGTTTTTATTATGCTTAGTCTTGTATCTAAGGCTTTACTAGGGTTTCATAATCCCAAAAATAACTAAACCTGTCCTCTGATACCAACTATGACAACCCTGCTTTTTATTACAACTTAAGCATGCTTTATTACATAAAACTTCACTTGATACAACAAAGAATACCGATAGGTTTAGTGTCTTTGGGGCTTAGGATCATTACATAAAAACTTTAAACTTGAAATACAACATCCTTATTGAAAACATCCTTTACATGACCACTACATTCCTTCGTACTTAGCATTGCATGGGATAACCTGAGGACACGCATAAGAAAAGGGTGAGCTATAAAGCCCAGTAAGGGAGTACACAATGAATAACATGAGGAGTACAATACATGTTAGGAAATAGGAACATAAATAGAGCATTAGAGTAACATGAACATAAAGGCATGATAAAGCATGATAACCATAACATTGAAATGTGGCAACAACACTTAACATTGAATTTGCATGAGCCAAGGCTCATTGCACATGGAGCATGAGTAAACCCTCATTGCACTTGATGCACGAGTAAACCCTCGTTTCACTTGAATTATCATGATTCAACACTCATTGCACATGACGTATCATGACACTATACTTTACCCAATGCATTGGAGCGCTATAAAGGGCGCACCCTTCTTAATCATTTCATTTCATGCATAAGTGTGCCACATGGATCATAAAACATGGATTCATAAAACATAATCATTTCTTACACAATAAAGGAATGTGGAATTCATACATGAAACTTTACAATCAATATGTAAATGTTCATAAAGGTGAATACCCTTGATGGAGAAATGGGCATGGTATTCACTACACAAAGACATTGGCTTAGAAAATCGGTGAGATTTCGGCAGCGTAACGGCGTGACATAAGAATTCATAAAAAAGGTTGATGAGAGAGAAAAGGGTTACTCATCATATTTACATGTAATGGAAAGTAAGAAGGTCATATATACACATTTCCCAACAATCTAAATGGAATTTAGATTCATGATACAAAATTATTGCTTGAATGTAAAAGAAGAGAGAGAAGTTCCTTTCGGAATTTCGGCATAGTAACGGGTGTACATGGGAGGCATTTAATGAGAGAGAAAGGGTTCTCCCATCATTCAAACAATAAGAGGGCTATATGGGGGAGGTGCGAAACCATACCCCAATATTCATAATTGAAATAAAAAGGGCAATACAACTTAAAGAAAAATTGACAAAAATGAGAAAGGAAGAAAAAACCCTTACTTGGAAGTGTGCTTCCAAAGGCTAGAGAGAGGCTTGTGAGAGGCTTATTGGGAGCTTGGGGAACCTTGGGAGGATTCTAGAGATAGTAGGGCAGAGGTTGGACGAACTCCAAGGGATTTTAGTGAGGAGGAAGTGGGAGCTTGGGTGGGTTTATATAAGAAAGGTGAGAGAATTCATTATTATTTAGGTTTGGGACCCCATATATTAAAATAATCCAAACCACAAACCATCCCATAGTATTTGCCCATGGTTTCTGGAAAAGGAAAGAGGAAAAAAATATTTTACAAGGCCAAGGTCAGAACTTATTAAAAAATTAGGGTTGCTTATGTGGAGGTGAGTCACACTCCCATGGAAATTAATTTAAAAAGGCAAAGTGTTGAATAAGTCTTGAGGGCTCCATTAATGCTTTGAAAAGTAAGTCAAAAAAACCCAAAACCTCATTATTTTAATGATAAAACACATATTGGCCGAACATAAGGATTATGGTATTTTATTACATCACCATTGGGTCATTATGATGTTATAAAACACATTATATATTTAAATGGTATTTAATTTTTACCCAAAAATTTGACTGTCTCAGAAAATTATGAAGAATTCACCGTTGGATAATTTCGACGTCCTGATTCTAAAAATAATATTTATTTTATCTAAATAATTTTCTAAATATGTGAATTTTCACTTTTAAAATAAAAACCGACATTTATAAAAAAAATCACGGGTTTTGACAGAAATGGCTTTCAAACCTTAATAAAAATTTTAATTGCATTCATAAAATTATAAGATCATTTATACTTGATAAAAAATTAATTTAATATTAATAATAATATTTTATTAAAATATTATTTAATTCAAAAATCATTTAATTTAATAAAATATAATTCTTAATTAAATAATAACTAAAAACACCATTTGTACTTTAAAAACTAATTACAATGTATCAAAAATGACTAGAAATTATATTCATTATTATATACAAAAATAATTTACAAGAACATGGTGCTACTTATTTGTTACATAACCCCTTAAAATAGCCGCATAAGACCTAAGGGTAAGGTGTGCGATGGTGACAGACTCTTGGGGAGGCTTAGATAACATCGCTCGGGTGGTAATTTCAATCAACTTCCACTTTTCCCATAGATGATCACGTTCGAGCTTGACTTGATGAAGCTCAGCTTGGGATTGGTCAAGGGAAAAGCCCAAAGTCGCCACCTCCTTTCCGAGCTCTGGAAAATGGGCTTCGTAAGGGGCAATTCTACTGGATGAGGCCATCGCTTCCTTTGTCTGAGTAGAAATGGGTTCGTTAAAGCCTTATATTTATACTACTCAGATGATCACTGTTCAACAGCTATAAAAGTAACGGTCACAAATCTTAACGTAAAACTAAAGAAGTTAACATCTTATAAAAACATTTTTCATAAAGAAACATTTAACTGGATCAAGAGGGATTTTCCATTAATGAAACTTTGGGTCGTTACAAATATGAAATGTGACATCCCTTCTTTGACAATTGATATGAGCTCTATATAAAGAAATCCAATCCATGCCAAGAATCACATCAAATTCCACTATAGGAAGGACCACAAGATTTTCAGGAATCACTTTCCCAAAAACTTCAATCGGAGAAGAATTATAAACTTTTGATGTGACTATTGTGCCATTAGGGGTTGTCATAGCTAACTCAACATCTAATTGTTGAGGTAATACGGTGATACCCTTAGAAAATTATTCAGAAATAAAAGAGTGGGTGGATCTAGAATCAAATAAAAAAATTTCTACTTTAGAGTGGATGGTAGGTGTACCTCTCACCACTTCGTTGTTGTACTCCACATCCCCGATAGTAATTTCATGTGACTTTCCATTGTCTTTGGACTTAAGAGTTTGTTGACGTCGATCATCATCATCAACCCTTGGATTTGGGGATTGATTGGCACAATGCCCCATCTCCTTGCACTTGAAACATTGAAGTGTAGTAGGTTCATTCTATGTATCCCTTCCTTTTTTTGTATCATTAGACATCTTCTTCCCATTATTTCAACAATCAATTGCCCGATGACCTTATTTTCCAAACTTATAACATTTTCTTGTCCCCTTAAGACAATTTCCTCCATGTTTCTTTCCACACTTTGATCATAAGGGAAAGATCATCTTCTTTTCAGTGTGCTCTTTAGATTTTCCTTTGAATTCCATTTTCCTATTCTTATCAAACCCCTATGATTGAGGGGTAACTCCAATCTCTATCTCAACATTGAGAGCACATCGAATGATTTCCCCATATCTATTGAAGTCCCTTATGGATAACTCCCTTCGAAGACTTGGTTTTAAGCCACTAAATAATCGATCGATCTTACTCTCGGGTTCGATAATAATACCAGAAGCGTACCTTGAAAGTCTTGTAAAATTTGCTTCATAGGTACCAACGGATTCATCATCCTTTTGCTTCAGTTCAAGAAACTCCTTCTCCATCTTTGTTCGAAGAATACGAGGGAAATACTTATTGAAAAACAAGTTCTTGAACTCGTCCCATTCCATGGACTCAATTTCTTCCCTTTTCCTCGTATTCTTAATAAGATTCCACCATTGATCAGAATCACCTTCCAAACGATACACTGATAAGATGACTTTATCATCTTCAAAACATTGAAGAACTGAAAATAGCTTTTCAGTGGTACTGATCCATTGTTCGGCCACTAATGGATCAGAAGACCCGTTGAATGAAGGTGGACCCTGCCTCATGAAGGATATAACAGAATGTTGCTCCTTACTATTCTCCTTTGGAAGTCCTGCATGATTCATAGCTTGAGAATTTTGTGTGAGCATGGATACAAGATTTTTCATTCCAGCTCCCATAACGTTTGGTTGCTCAGGGGGACAATCATTGCATTGCCCGTCGCATTCCGCATTAACACGGTTCCTTCGGGTTCCAGCCATTAACTAAAACCAAGAAGAATAGTGTGAGAAACACTAATTATAATAGGAAAAAACACATAATAAAGAATAAAATTTCACACTTAAGGTCTTATCATAGGTTGTTCATGGCCATTTATAAAACACTAAGATTGGGTTCTATGATTAGACTTATCCTTAAGGTTCTTACTATGGCTTTCACATCCTAGTTTCCAAAGGTTGACTATACCTTTCCTCTGATACCAACTATAGAGACCCATACTTTACATACATGGTTAATACATCAAAATTTAAGCATACTTATTACAAAATATAACAAAACTATGAAAGGACCATATAGGTATAGTGTCTTTAGAAACTGGAAAACATAAACAACTGGTTCATAAAGCATCTACACTTTCTCGCATTTATTTCATCATATATATAGTACCTTTTTGGAATATATTACTTAATAACCTTCTTCCTGACCTGGGGAAAGAAATCATACAAAAGGGTGAGCTCAAATGCTCAGTAAGGGTAAACAAAAGAAATATCAATCACATCAAATTCATAAGAACATAACATTTTGGAAATCTTAACCTGAAAAAGAGATTATAATTTCATAACATGGGATAAATCATAGTAGTGAAGTGTAATCCCAATAATAATAACTTAAAACATGATACATTGTGGCATACACACATAATCATAGATAATCATTTCATAGTAGTCAAGACTCATTGCCAAGACTATCTTAGCGGACAAAGTCCATTTCTGAACTGAGTTCACTCCTCGTTTCAGTCCTGTTTCACTAAACCGGTTTAACCTGCCATTCCAGCCATGTCTATCTCATGAGATATAAATCTTTACCCTATTCATTGGAGAGAGATATAGGTCCCACACATCTCATAATGATACCATTCTTATGTGTGCCACAAAATCATAAATCATACATCATTGCATAACCTATGTAATAAAAATGGGCTTCTTAAACATCATGACATCATAAAACAATTCATATAAGATAAAGTAATTCATAAAAATAATTCAATCACAACATAATCAAAGAAATATAATAATAGGTATATAAATAGAACCCTATATTATCTTAGATGGAAAATAATTTTGATAAAACACTTGAACTCCATTCTTGAGGAAAATATACTTTCTACTTCAAATTTTTTTTCCTTTCTTAACAAGTCATAAAATTTTAAACTAAAAGAAGTTTATTAAAATAAACTTGAAAACTAGTAAAGGAAGCTTCTTGGAAATATTGTTTTAAAAATCCATTCATTTCATATAAGTTAAAAAAACATTCTTCTCGTACTTTTGTCGGAAAAGTCAAAAAGTACCTCATACGAAAAACGACAAAAGATTCCTTTCATATATTTTACTAAAAACTCACCGAAGGGTAAAATTGGACATAAACTATTTTAGTAGGATATAAATATTACATATTGAGGAAACATGGATGTGGATGATAAATAATCCCCAGTAAATTCTGAAGTATAAATAATCTCGGATAAAAATGAGATTGCGAGATTTTCCCTTACCTTAGGTTTGATTTGCTTCGTAAGTGTCTGAACCTCCTGTATAATGATTCTAATAATGTAATTGACTTATTCCAGAATCATACTCATTGTTATGATATCATATATGGACATATTCTTAGCTTTTTATTAGTAATATTTCATTGCTACTTGTTATTCAGGTGTTTATTACTTTTTGTTCTTATGTGTATTTTGTCGAATAAATTCTTATTCTTCTCTTTAGGTTATAGATAACTCATTTCCAGAATGGTATTAGTGTAATATATATCATATTAATTCATTAAATGCATTTATATAATCATTATGCAATGAAGATCATGTAGAACGAGTCACATCACATTGTAGAGACGGTATTCCGTACGTACGCACGAGCGATGATATCGTTCCCATGATCATGGAATAGTATTGGAGTGTATGTATACTATTTAAGAATAAATATAAATTTACAATAATCATATATAGTTATTATTTACACCATTATACCCATCCATGTAAGGGGGTGGCGGAAAATAGATTACACCACGGCGTGGAGACGGTATTCCGTACGTACGCACGCGCGGTGATTTCATTTTCCATAGGATGGATAGATGGTGAAATGGAGTTGGTTCATACTTATAATAACATACCAGTATATGAGTGATACAGATGTTATTACTTCATAATAAAACAGCTAAATAAGAATAATTGGAAGAAGAAATAAAGTTTAATGAATCGGTAACGGACATTACCTCTTCTTTGAAGCGCCTCTTTGAGACCTCCTCTTAGGGCACTAAAATTTTTCTTTGAAGAATACCAAGACCTCTAGGATGTTTCTAGGGAAGTGGGGAAGTGAAATAGGCAGGGATTGGCCAATCTTGAAGGCACAAATTGGTGTGAGGAGGAGAGGGAGGAGGTGCCCATTTATAAGGGAGGAGAGGGACACCTTGGGAAATTTAAGAAATATTAGTTTATATTAAATCCCAACCCACTTAAAAACTTCCAAAATGACTCATATCCGAATCTTAGATGAACTATGGTTGTAATATCATTAACCAATAAAATTTAGACATGTTAGGAATTTATTTTAAACATTATCAACTTGATTTATCCTTATTTATCAATTTAATTTTATTTGTGGTAATAATATTCTAAATTTTACATTATTATAAATAATTACATATGTGTTGTGAATTTTCCATAATTTGACACTTTTTGAAATTTTATACCATATAAATTTTAATTTATAATTTTTAAATATGTTTGTTATTTTTAAACAATTTTATAATATGTTATTTTTATAAAATAACAATAGTGTCAATTTTTACACTCTTCATTTATTTGAATTTAAATAAAATATATACAGAAGATATGTTCGAAATAAAAGCATTAATAGATCCATAAAATGTCATATGTGTCTATAAAATTAGTGGAGAACATTAAATAGTTTATATAGTATTTAGTTTAATATTTTTAATACAATTTATTTGATATTTTAATTAATAAAATAATTTCAACATCACTATTGTGTCATAATTAATAATAATTATTTAATCTCTAAAAATTCTAAATAAATTTCTATGATGTAGATAATTGTATTATAATTATGGATACTATTCATGTTAGATGATTTATTAAGTTTATAACTAAATTAAAATTATTATACTTATAAGATTTAAGAAAGTGACATGTTGTCACATTCTTTGGTTTTAAAAATAATTAAATTATTTTCATAGAAAAAAGTCCATTAAATGTATCTAATCCAACCCTTAGGTGATATGGGGCGACTATTAGTCATCCAATAGGATTTTGGAAAGTGTTAGGGTAATTTTATAATCTTATATTTACCCTTAATTACCAGATTTACCATTATCTATGGAAAATAAAATTTACCGTAGTTACTATTCAAAATGACCAAAAAATAAAAAGAAGCCTATTAACATAATTTGGACCCACTGCTTCCAAATATAGAATCCATTTTTTAAAATTCAAAACACATAAGTTGCATTAATTAATTTAAAATAAATCTCTTTGTTAAGAAAACGGGTTTTAGAAGTTAAAACTTTGTCAAAGATTGAAATGTTTTTACCTATGAATTCAATGTGAAATTAATTATAATGACATACATTATATTAAATGGTAAAAATATATTGTATTTATACTTTAAAACCATTCAATATTCTAATTTAACCATATAAATTATCTCAATGGAAAAAGTTGTTTTTAATTAAAAATTTGTGTATTTTTACTATTCATCGAAATATGAAAGTTATCAGAAAAATATCAAAAATTTATCCAAAGTAAATTTTTATATACTGATTCAAAAGAAGAATTATATTTTGTCAAATTAAACTTATAAACATATCAAAAACTAGATTTAATGTGGGTGTGCCATCAAAAGGCGGCAAAACTGCATTTTTTGAAAAATACTTATTTTACCTGAAAAATTTATTTTGTTCTCTTAACATATTCTAGAAATTGTGTAAGATTAATAATAATGTTATAAAATTAAAAATTTTGTAAATACTATTCATAATGGCTAGTCCATAATAATATATCATTGTTTAGTGAAACCCGGTATTGCGTATGACACATGCTATCGAGGAAGGTCGTCATTGCATGTAAAGCAAGCCAAGATAGTGTTGTGTGTAGTGAAAGATTCCTTTGATGATTTATATAACATAAAAACAAAATATTTCTCATAGAACTCTCGGGTGTTACAATATAATTTATATGATTTCAAAATACTCATACCAAGATGCTCATTTTCTATCAAAGCGGTATCCATGATCAAAGAAACCATACACTATATCAAAATCATTCTATCAGTAATAGATACATGTTGGTCGTCTCAAATATATAGTTATGTTTTGGAAAATATTATTTTCATAAACATTTATACTGATAATAAATTAAAAAGAAGACCTACTATATTATTTCATATAATTCATCACTGACAAAAAATAATTCACATTTTACATAATTATAACATTTGAATATGCAATACTTGTACATATCTATCATTATTTTTAATTCCAATCCACCCATATATTTTCATGTTAATGTATTTTTCATATGTTATGCAAGGCCAATGAAAATATATGACAAAATTATTCTGCTGACTAGCTAACACAAAAGTGTGTGTTTAGACTAAAGGAACTGAAAAACTCGTATCCATCACACCTATAGAGAATGTATGTAAAGGATGAATTCATACAAGTGTTGTAAAAGAATTTATAGAACACAATGCACCCAAACCATCAATCCTGGGCTGGGAAAATCTTAATTATTTCACTGTACACACATAAACCCATCTGTGTAATACAGAAAAAGTAAGTGTTGTGACCACTATATCTTCATGATATTGATTACTTCCTTCACCATTTCATAAACGGGGTCAGTTTCCTCATCTTCACCACCTACTAAACTGTCTCCTCGATGGCCCGATCTATCTCTACCTCCATGGTGTAACTTAACTTTTCTTAATCAAACAAAAAACAAACATTAGAATTAACCTTCAAGACATGTGTTTCCATTGCATCATGTCCTTCATTGATAAATGATCAATGAGACACCCTCTTTCAGAGTATCCACACTTC
Organism: Viscum album; assembly: GCA_963277665.1. Taxonomy (NCBI): domain Eukaryota; kingdom Viridiplantae; phylum Streptophyta; class Magnoliopsida; order Santalales; family Viscaceae; genus Viscum; species Viscum album. The sequence continues at coordinate 196,142,340 of OY728126.1, forward strand.
CTTTTGTATGATTACATAGATCAATAAATACATATCATCCACTTTCACTGTATTCATTTATTTCAAACAATGTTGTAGCAATAACATCTTATGCTTCATCGACCAAGTAATCTCATAAACCTCTATGCCTTTCATCATTCTCATTTATCACTTCCTAAATTAAAATGTTTCAATGAATATGAAACAACATTTTCAACCAATGAATCAAACAGAAACATTTCTAATTCAAAATAATACCTTGGGATTAGCTTCCCAATAAACCTCGTTAATTTTAAAATGGTTTAATCCAAAACCATTATGGTACTCTACTCATAGTGGGAAATCCAATTGAGTATGCTATTCTACATATTCCCTGAGATAATTATTTTGGATTTTCTCTTGAAATTTTTTCTTGTTGAAATAAACCATGCACTTCAATCCAGTATGGGTATGAACTTATATATCCTGTAAGACCTATAAATTAATGAAGAAGAAGAAAAACACATGATAAATCATAGAATCTATGTCATTTCATTTAAAGGATCTGATGAAATCATAGTTTCACCCAGTGAGAGACATAAAAATAATCTGAAGTGAAACATTTACATTAAAAATAGAAAACTCGCCACTTATGATAAGAGACAACACTTGAAGTTACATTTATAAGGAGAAACACTTAAATTAATCACATAAATAAATTTTTATTCCGATGATTTACTCATTAGGAATCAAAGATCATGTCTTGAAAAATTGAGATCTTTAATGGTAATGATCAAAAAATTTATCAAGAAAATTACATACTTTAAATAAGGTTAAAATCCAAGATATTACATTAACAAAATCTTTAAGAGAATCTTGTATATCATTCACTATTTCACGATGGGTTTGGTTCAATGCTTATAAATCTTCAAGTTATGCTTAATTTTCTATCTATAGCTTCAGATTAACCTCCACCTTTTTCATAACATCAACATCATCATAATCTTAAATATAATTTATCACATTCAATATTGTGTAATCAAATATTAATTATTTTGAAGATTAATTAGGAATAACTATAGAAAAAATACAAATATATTTCTCACTTCAGATAACCAGTTATTAATATTTCATGAAACTCATGGGTTTGTATGACATTAAAAGTCATACACTCTATAATTTCATTTGATATATAATATGGGTGAGTCTTTATTTCATGAATCTAATGTCATACAGTATAATTTGTATACTGGATCTATGTCATACATTCTATAATTTCATATGACATATCATATGGGTGAGCCTTTATTTTAAGAATCTAATGTCATACAATATTATTCACATGCTGGATCAATGTCATACATTCAGGAAAGTCATTTTGATGAAGTATGACCCTGGAAATCAATGTTGTGTGGTATAATCAAAGTCTAACTATGAAGTCATATGACTTAGTTAAGTTAGATGTTGGTGTCATTCTCTAGAGTCATAAAATGGATTGTAAGTCATATGGTGGAAGTATGAATTCCAAAAAAGTCATATCATCTACAAAAAATTCATACACTAATTTCATAGGGTGTAGTTTGTTGAAAAATGAATGTCATTTATAGAGATGAAATATAAAAGGCTTTTGATATTCATGTGATGGAGTTCTATGAAAGGGAAAAAATATCATATTATCCTAATGAAGTAATATGATATTCTTGGAATACCAATTTCAAGAAAACAATTTCTACCATGTTTTCGATATCAAAAAGATAAACTCTATAATTTTTTAGTTGTCCTGAGGATTATAAAATGGACTCTAGGAATACCATCCTACTTCAAAACATGTCAAATAAAATCAATCTAATTTCATTGATTGTCAAAATAATCCTGACCACCATAAGATTCACTCCCTAGTGTATAATCTTATTATATAAGTACAAATATTATTTTGTGTAATTATATTATATACTTACTTATATTATTACATGTAATTCAAAACTCATCATTTCTAGTTTTGTATTGAAGGGAATAAGTTTTATTGCTTATATTCCATGGTTATCCACTTCACCTATCTTTTAAAATAACTCACTTTATCCTTTATAAATTTAATAGAAGCTCTTATAAACATTTACTCTCACTCATTGAAAAAAAATTAAAACGTCATCTCTATAAAACCAATGAGACTTCAACATTAACCTTTTTTTCAATTAAAAATTATCTCAATAGTCAATAATCAATATCCCTCAAATTTATGATAAATTTTATTTTGGTAATAGTGTTTTGTACATTAGATGAAATTTTATGTTAGATTTTCTCAACAATAACAACGTCATGTAATTTTAAGAAAACCCACATCTCTATATTTTTTTCCATCCACATTCTAGACTCTTCAACATTTCCATGAGATAAGGGAAATACAAAAGTAACACAGAATTTTTTCATCAACGTACTCTATGTCAATATTGCCTAAACTGGTCTGTAAAACAATATAGGTTAATTTACTCAACTTATATCTTTATGATTTCAACACATGTGAACCTAATTCAAAAACTCACTTTTATGGGATTTTTAAATAAAATTCCATGAATTATTCATAAACCAATAATCAGATGAACAAAAAATCAAACATTTTAATTTCATGATTTTATTCTGCAATAGTATTATAATTTGATCTCACTTGTGATTTTAATTTTATTTATCATATGTCCATGTAAAGAAGCTATACACTTGATCGTCATTTTCCCTCCCTTACTTCGTCTTCCATACACAACATACTCAGTTTTGGAGAAACCCTTTTTTGTAATCCTTTCCATATCTTCATTATGAATGCCCACAATAATACCATGTGAACTATCACATTCATAAATTGATTCCTTTTTAATTTTGACATTTCTCCCATCATTATTGAGATTCATGGCCATATTTTAATGATCTTTGAAGTGGCACATACATCCATAGTAGAGTCACTTCTTCCCACATGGATGATTATTGTATTCAACATTCTTAATTTCATTCTCAAAAGGATTTAATTGAACATCACTAATTCCAAATTTATTTACTAGTGAAAAAAATGATTATTTATTCTATTTAAACCCATGATATTAATGCATTCTCTTCTGATTTCAAATATAATTCATGTGACTAGTGGACTCAAAGGGGTTGACTGTTAATTTTTTAGGGGAATCACTTCAACTTCCCTTAATGAGATGTCTCCAATTATGATTTTATAGAACCCAACATCACAATATTATTTACATTAGACAGATCTAACATGGGAATGGTCATTTCTCATACCTAAAATTATAGAATAATAATTACACATGATTAAAACTGAAGAGAATAAGGTAAGGAATAAAAATTACAATATGAAATAACGTTTTTAAGGGAAACACAATTTTCATACTTGAAACAATGTAGATGTAGTTTCATTTTCTGTGAATAAAAAATGGCCTAAATTTTTATCACCTTTTGGAATTATCTGAATGTGAAATATTTTGTTAGAAAAACTAATAAAAATGATAATAATATTAATGGTTTGAAGGCTACTATATTAGTGTGTGGCTTCATTTCTGTTTCCTCATGTCCTTATAAAGTGAAATATAACTAATTCTTCAAAAAACATTAGTAGTTAAGAAGAAGTAGAAAATGAAACACAAAAAGTAATTCCCAGGATGAAAAGAACCTCTCATTATTGTTATATATAACACAACATCCCAAATTAATTTTACTGCAGAAGAAGCTTAAATAGAATTTTTCATTTTTCATACATAAAATTATTGAATAAGAATTACATAAGTTCAAAAATGAATATGATAATAGAAAAAATAAAAAAACAAATATAATTAGAAATACAATTGTAAAGGGAAGCTATGTCACACCATTCTTCATCTTTTATTTTATTTTATAATTTTATTTGACATTTTAAAAATTCTGGGGTTCGGGTTGAGCCCCGGACAAATTTTTTTTGATTCATGTTAAAAAGTGTGTGTTTTTCTGCTGACGTCGCTGAGCACCCAGGCAGGGCACATTTTGAGTTGACATTACTGAGCGCCCGGGCAGATCACATTTTGGATACCCTTGAGGTGCCACTTAGACATTGGTATGATCCGCCTGCCTTCAGAAATTTTAAAATGAGTGATGTTTGTGATTTATTGTGTTGTTTAAAATTTTTTTATTGTTGGTAATAATTTTATAATTATTATTAAATATGAAATTGTTAATATTTTATTGTTTTATTATTATTATTATTATTATTATCACAATTATTATTATTTTTATTAAGGAATTTTTATTATTAAAATAATTGTTTTATCATTATTATAGTTTATTAAAGTCATTCTTATTATTTTTATGAGTTATTTTTATAGATAAATGTTTATTTCAATTATTAGTTTTGGTTTTATTTTTTTGTTTTTTTATTTTATTTTCTGCTAACCCTAATCCTACGCCTCTTTTTTTCTTCCCTTTAGCTCCTTTCTGTGTCGACACCCCTCTGTCTGCCCTCTTCTCCCTCAGCTCTTCTTCCTCGGAAACATCCTGCGCGACCTGCCCTCCTTGCCGCTATGCCCGTTGCCATGGCCGACGCCCGACCCTCCAGATGCTGCCCCACGAACCCAACTCTTTTGATGCCCTCTCCCTACGTCTTTGCCCTGCATGACCTCTCCCTTCATTGAACTCTTCTCCAGCGCAGTGGTAGCCCTCCGCTCCTCCTACCTCGAACCCATGGTTTGCTTTCCCCCACACCAGCCGGAGAAACCTCATGCTTGGCCGACTCGGCCTCCCGTCCGGCCACTCCTCCTCCTACAGCGTTGCACCTCAGGCTGCCCCTACTTCAGCCACAAGACCGCACCATCCCACACCCCCTGTCCCCTCTATTGTCTGCCTCCCGTCTGCCTCCCATTCCCTTCAAGTAGGCCAGCTGGACGCCTCCCTATCCACCTTCCACGCCCCTTCCCTACACTGCACCGACTACTCGACCAGACCACCCTCTCACTGGCACTCAACTTGTTCGGCCGACTTGCAACCCTCTGACGCACCTGTTCTGTGCGCACTACCCAGACTTCCTATCCGTCTACTTCATTTCCTTTGAACAAACCCACAGAGAGCTCCCCCCCCCCCCCCCTTTGCTGCGTGCAACTCCTCCGTGAAACCCCATGCCCTTCGATCAGACCGCTCTGGCACCTACCCTTCTCCGATGTGTTGTTCTCCTAGCGGACTCCCCTCGCCTGACTGGACGCACCCATCCAGGCCACTGCCGACCTCCGGGTAGCTTCCCCACACCCTGTGCCCATCCATCGATCTTTTTCCCCCTTCTCTAGATCCTACTACTCAAACCCCCACTATCTGGTTTTCCTTCCCCCCTACTTGGTTTGTTGTTATCTCCACTCCTTTTCACTGCAACCCCACTAGACATCACATTTATTTGGCGCACACCCTCCAACCGGCTGTGCACCAACCACCCTACACCGTCAGGCTGCTCCACACCCTTCAGTCGTCGCGCACCCGCTGTCCACACGTCGTCCGACCACCGTACCACCTTTCGGACACACCCCCAAGTCTGGTGACCCCCCTACTAGGCCATGCCACTCTTCCCACTAGCGACCATCTTTGGAAAAACCTCCTCTGACCAGACCTACGGCCGGCCTGATCCTTCCAATGGCCCTCTCCCCCTGTCGGCCTCTCTTTTGGTGGTAAATCCCCCTTTCGGTAATTATTTTATCTCCCTCCCCTTTTTATGTTATTCTGTTGATATGGTTCAATGTTTAGGGTTGAATCCTATGTTTCGTTTTAATAATATTTTTTAGGGTTGATCTTAACATCCTTGGGGTGCGAACATTGTGTTTTTGAAGTTTTCCACTGGAAATCCGAAAGTTTCATTGTTCGTGAGGTTGGATCTCATTTCTCTTGCCTCTTTAAATTTAGTTTTCTTTGATCGCTTGATGTTCGCACCTCTTAAGTTGTTGGTCATGTGTTTTTTTGTTAAATTAATTATATCATGTAGAAATCATTGGTTTTACTTTGTTTGGATAAATTGTTTAACCTGTTTAATTGATTTGACAAGTTTTATTGTAGATGAGTCTTGTGCGGGTTGTGTTTTGAAAATGTGTCGAGGTGGTTCTTTCGTGTTGTTTGCTCATTTATATTGTTTTAAGTCCATTTTTGTGTGATTTTAGTTGTTTTGCATTTGTTGCAGCGCGTTTGGAAGGTAACCTCGCGATATTGCTGTCATCAGCTTGCTCTTGCTTGTACGCCTGCGTGAGGCATGTTGCGCCTTTGTATTTGGAAAAAGATCTGAGGTAGGTCACCCACTACACTAAACATTAAATTTAGAATTTATTAATTGGTAGATGTTTTATTAATTTTAATGAATGATAAATAATATTAGATAATAAAACTTTAAATGATTGTTTAGTGTGAAAAGAGCCGTTTATTTTATACCGAACACTTGGAAAATTTCCATGATGACCGAACACCCAGTATTGAAAGAATGCATGTTTGACCTTTAAACATAATTCACGTAATTTCCAATGTACTTATAGTTTTAAAGATAAATGATTTCTTCTGAACAAGTGTTTTGGGATTTCTCGAGAAATGAGGTTTTTCTTTAAAATTGGGGAAGGCCCGTTTGGCACATTAATAAAATAAATTATTTTGGAAAACCCACTCAGGGGTGATATTTGGCGTGCGTTGATTGCGTGAGCTGTATGTGATGTTAGTTCATTGTGACTTCTTGATTTACATTGTGGACACATCCCTTTTTTATTATATGTGTTGACATGGGAACCTGGCATAATGAGTGAATATTTTGAGAATGATTGTTGCACTAGTTTAGACCACGCACTGTCTAGTTGCCCCATAGCAAGGGAATACTGAGTTATTGCTTCTATGGGGATTGGGCCCCTCGGTTAGGCCATGTAGGGCTATACCGGGTAGTAGTATGGGCGTCATGACGCCATCGAGTTAGGGCATGCCTTCAGGATGAGTCAGAAGTATAGTATGATCTGGATTTTTCACGATCTCCTAGGTTTGACCCATGTTTCCTTTAGTGTTTATTTTTATGTGGTGGACAATTGAGAGGTCTAGTTTGGTATCTGGACCTTGTGTTCCACTTTTTCCATTTCCCTTAGTGTGTGTTGCATGTTGTGTGTTTTCCCCTTTTTACTAACAACTAAAATTTGGGTTTCTAAATGGTTCGCAAAATTAATTTTGAAAATGCAATGCACATGTTTCTTCCAAACAATAAACTTTTTTTTTAAATTAAAAAGGGAAATAGATGGTTACTTGTTTTAGAAATGAAAGTGGGTGTGTGGAAACCCATATTTTATATAATTTAGTTCAAAGATAGAATTGATAAATTCTTTATTTAATGGTATATGCATTGGGAGTAGAATTATTCGGACCTACCTACTGTGTTTTAATACTCATGCCTATATTGTTTCCCTATTTTTAGTTTTGCTGTAGGTTGGTTCGAGCTTTCTCGCCATGGGAGAGAGTTGGTTTTGGATTGGTGAGCGACTCTCAGGGTCGCGAGGATTTTTGGATCGTGGAAAGGTTAGTAGTCTGTTTTGTTTTATTATCGTTTATTTATCTATGCTTCTTAGTAAAATTTTATTTGGGAGAAATCTTTCCCATCTGTACTCTGCGATTCCCTGGTGCTTGTCGCCAGCCAGGGAGGATCGGGAATGCCTCTCGGGCCATGTCACGGATCAGCTCGAATGACCGGTTCGGGTCGACCCGGGTTGGTTCGTGACAAAATGGTATCAGAGGAGGTCGGCTCCTGAGAGGACTTTGTATTAAGAGCACCCACTGTTATTTGGGGTTTTCATGTTATAAGGATTATAATTGTTGGGACTCGGGGTGTACAAACGAGAAGGACGTTATGAAGCCTTGCTCATTTCGAACCTCGGGTTACTATGGGATGTTCGGGTTATTGGTGTCTTTTGGTTGTTCATATGGTTTGTTTTGTATTGGGAAATGAAATGGGAGCTGGGAAAGTGCCCTCCGTGAGCTCGCAGAGTCTGGAAAGCCATGTGGAGCTGGAGACATTACCCTAGAGTGCTCCTTGTGACGATGGTGCGACTGGTGTATGGCTGCCAACCATATGTCTGAGTCACCCATCATCACTAGTTTCCCCTAGTGAATCGTTTTTGTTTTCCTTCATTCTGAAAATTGTTTTGTAAAGTTTTATTTTGGAAATTGTGAAAAGTTGAAATTGAAATGGAAATGACCATGTTTTGACTCTATTCTTTGTTCCTTTATTCCTTATTGTTCACCCCCCCCCCATGACAATTTTATGGATGCCCAAGGTGCAGCTTTGGGTGGTGCGCCCCTAGAAAACCCTCTAGTTGATCAGCCCATAGACTATGTTCTCGAGTTCTGTAAGTTGAACCATCCTCTCTTTTATGGACAAGAAGAGCCTCGTGAGGCAGAGGAGTGGTTGTAGAAGATTGAGAGGAAGTTCAGTTTCATTGGGTTTTCTAAGTCGTTAAAGTATAAGTTGGCTACCTTTATGCTTAAAGTTCTAACCTGGAAATGGTGGAAGTTCATGTCTCGAAGTAAGCCTCGAGAATATCACACATGGGAGTTTTTAAAGTTGATGTTCATCCAACAATACTTCTCCGAGTTGACGAAGCTGAGGAAGAGGATAGAGTTGTGTTGTCTTCAACAGGGTGTTGAATCGGTCCTGGGATTCTATCGATGCTTCATAGTCCTAGTTCCATATGACCAATGGTATGTTGAAAATGATCTCAAGAAGGCACGAGAATTTGAGTCTGGACTCCGACCTGAGCTGCGATTGAATGTGGAAGAGCTCAACCTAACCACCTTCTCGGATGTTGTGGGGCAAGCCATTTTGGCTGAAGCTGGGTTTACAGGAGGACTTGAGGTGGCGAATCCTTCAGCTTTGGAAAGCAGTGCAGAGGATGGTGATAAGAAGAATGAGAAGCGACCTAATGCTAGTGGTGCTGGTAGAGGAGTCAAGAGACCTTCAGACCTTTAGTTATATTCTTCACATCGCAATGTCGTGATCTGTCACCAGTGTGGTAAGCGGGGGAACAAAAGGACGATGTGCCTGAATGCTCCAAAACCCTGCTGCAGTTGTGGACGTCTGGGTCACTTGGAGTGATTCTGCCACGATGTTTCCAAGAAGCGCGATGAAGCTAGATATGGCTCGGCGAAGGTCACTACAGCCCATCAGCAAGAGTAGGGTGATTTTTGGAGAATAGATTGAGTTTTTCTCTTTGTAGTGTACCCTAGATGAAGTGGCTGTCTCTTCGGGCGTTTTTTGTGTGTTTCTTTTCTTTTAGTGGTAAGAATGGTTGTGGTTTAACCACTTTGAAACCTTTTTTTTTTGAAAGGAAGTGTTCTTGGTAAAATTCTGATTCGTGTGTTATGTTTGGGAATTTCTGAATCCTGACTCCGAGGTAGGGGATGCTTCAATCATCGGTGCTCCAACCATAGGCCTCGTAGTGAAGCTAGCATGTAGTCAGGAGTACCCCAGTGGTGAATATGGGCCTTGGGTTAATCTTCATCCTTAGTGTGGCATGGTATCTGTGTTTTCGAGGGTGAAATGTTGTTGATGGGGAGACGATAATTGTTTTGATGCTCTATTAGTCGGGGCCTCCCCATCTTCCCCCCTCATGGTGGGGGTTTCTGGTTCGTGTGGAAAGTTATTAAGTTCATTTAATATCATCAGTTCTTATGGTGGGGAGACCCACAGTGGGTCTCGTAGAGTTACATCGAAATTAATTTAGGGTTAGCCCGATCCTTATGGTGGGGAGTCTCTTCGGGCCTCATCGTCTCAGTATCAGAGTTTATTTTCATGTATCGATTGGTGGTGGGTGGACTCATGCAGAACCACCTAATATTGAGGTCATCCTCTCGAGTAAAGGTTTAGATTGGAGTACAACCAACAATATCATTGGACTAATATTATAGGGATAAGTCTTGGAGGTGATTTAAGATCATTCATTCCTTGGTTGAAACAGATGGTTTGAGTTCAGCTTGGTCACAATTAAGGTGATCTTGTTTTATGGATGATTTGTGTGTCATGGGTTTTCAGTCTATGTATTGATCGATCAACTGGAGACACTGAAACTTTTGGGGGTAAGTGACACTTACGGAGTTTTATCTTTGGGTCTTGATCTTGTTTTGGATTTCTGAGGGAGAAAAGAGTTATGGTGGGGAGAATTTTCACACCCTGCTTCATCTTTTATTTTATTTTATAATTTTCTTTGACTTTTTAAAATTTTGTTGGGGTTCGGGTTGAGTCCTAGACAAATTTTTTTTTGAGTCATGTTAAAAAGTGCGCATTTTTCAGCTGGCGTCGCTGAGCACCCAGACAGGGCGCGTTTTGAGTTGACATTACTGAGTGCCCGGGCAGAGCGCATTTTGGATACCCCGTGCGGAACCGCTTAGGCATTAGCATGATCCCCCTGCCTTTGGAAATTTTAAATTGAGTGATGTTTGTGATGTATTGTGTTTTTTAACATTTTTTTATTATTGGTAATAATTTTATAATTATTATTAAATATTAAATGGTAGATATTTTATTATTCTTATTATTTTTATTATTGTTATTATTATCACAATTATTAATATTTTTATAAAGGAATTTTTTTTATTAAAAGAATTGTTTTATCATTATTATATTTTATTAGATTAATTCTTATTATTTTTATGATTTATTTTTATAGATAAATGTTTATTTCAATTATTAGTTTTGGTTTTATTTTATTTTATTTTATTTTCTACTAACCCTAATCCTACGCCTCTTTTTTTCTTCCCTTTAGGTCCTTGCTGCGCCGCCACCCCTCTGTCTGCCCTCTTCTCCCTCGGCTCTTCTTCCTCGGCAACATCCCTCGCGACCTTCCCTCCTTGAAACTCTGCCCGTCGCCGTGGCAGACGCCCGACCCTCCCGCTGCCGCCCTGTGACCCCAGCTCCTTCGATGCCCTCTCCCTGCGTCTTTTCCCCACAGGACCTCTCCCTTCCCTGAACTATTCTGTTGTGCAGTGGTAGCCCTCCGCTCCTCCTACCTTGAACCCATGGTTTACTTCCCCCCACACCAGCCGGAGAAACCTCATGATTGGCCAACTCGGCCTCCCGTCCGGCCACTCCTCCTCCTACAGCACTGCACCTCAGGCTTCCCCTAATTTCGCCACATCAACACACCAGCCCACACCCCATGTCCCCTCCGTTTTCCGCCTCCCGTCCGCCTCCATTTCCCATCGAGTAGGCCAGCTGCACGCCTCCCTGTCCACTTTCTGTGCCCCTTCCCTACATTGTACCGACTACTCGACCATACCACCCTCTCACTGGCACTCATCTTGTTCGGCCGACCTGCAACCCCCGAATGCCCATGTTCTGTGTGCACTACCCAGACTTCAGGTCCGGCTACTCCATTTCCTTTGAACAAACCCACAGAGAGATCCCCCCTTTGCTACGTGCAACTCCTCCGTGCAACCCCCTGCCCTTCGATCAGACCGCTCCTGCACCTACCCTTCTCTGACGTTCTGTTCTCTCGGCGGACTCACCTCGCCTGACCGACTGCACCTATCTAGGCCACTACCGACATCCAGGTAGCTTCCCCACACCGCGTGCCCATCCATCGATATTTTCCCCCTTCTCCGGATTCTCCTACTCAAACCCCCACTATCTGGTTTTCCTTCCCCCCTACCTGGTTTGTTGTTATCTCCCCTCCTTGTCGATGCAACCCTACTAGACATCCAATTGCTTTGGAAGACATACTCTAACTGGCTACACACCAACCACCCTACACCATCAGGCTGCTCCACACCCTTCAGTCGTCGCGCACCCGTTGTCCGCACGTCGTCCGACCACTGTACCACCATTCAGACGCACCCCCAAGTTCGGTGACCCCCCCTACTAGGCCACGCCACTCTTCCCACTAGCGACCAGCTTTGGAATAGCCTCCTCTGACCAGCCATATGGCCGACCTCACCCTGCCAATGGCCCTCTCCCCCTGTCGGCCTCTCTTTTGGTGACAAATCCCCCTTTCAGTAATTATTTTATCTCCCTCCCCATTTTATGTTATTCTGTTTATATGGATTCAATTTTTAGGGGTGAATCCTAAGTTTCGTTTTAATACTATTGTTTAGGGTTGATCTTAACATCCTTGGGGTGCGAACATTGTGTGTTTGAAGTTTCGCACTAGAAATCCGAAAGTTACATTATTCATGAGGTTGGATCTCATTGCTCGTGCCTCTTTAAATTATGTTTACTTTGATCACTTGATATTCGAACCTCTTAAGTTGTTTGTTGGCGCCAAAATAATATGGCACGAAAGGAAGAAATGAAAAGGAAGGCTGGAACACTGCCTCACGAAGCACCGCCGCGAAGCACCGCCGCGAAGGACCGACGCGAAGAATCCCGATCCTTGCGGCCTCGCGAAGCTCCAGAGGCGGAAATGCTCTGAGAACGCATTTGACGTTCGCGAGCCGCCGTGAAGATCCAGAGGAGGTAATCCTCCGCGAATGCATTTGACGTTCGCGAGCTGCCGCAAAGCTACAAAGGAGGTAATCCTCCGCGAACGTCGTTGACGTTCGCGAGCGCGCCGCGAAGCACCTGAGGCGGCGCGTGAGTTCTGCTTCGCGGAGCCCCTTGCCTATAAATACTGGAATCCCCCTGAGTCCCGAAGGACGGACAATCCTACCTCTCGGCTTTTCCTCTCCCGAATCGCGAAGCACGCTTTGCCCCGGGGATCATGAGCTCCGCGAGGTACTTGTACTTCGAGAGACTCCTCTGCATTGTCTCGTTTTGAGCCCCTCTTCCGAGAGGGATTCCCTTCACAAAGCTCAAGGGAATTCGCGAAGGAAGGGGATTCCCAAGGGAACCCGGGAAGCTGCGGAGCGTTTATGCTTCGCGAAACACCCAACCCATGCTAGTGACCCCTATGCTAAGGCAGGATCGCTACACATCGCGAAGCACACTGCTTCGTAGGACCCTGCTTCGCGAGGCACCCCTTCTTCGCGAGGCAGTGCTCCGTGAACACTATTCCACTTCGCGAAGCACCTTCCACTCACACCTATGCCCCATGCTAAGGCCAAGGAACTCCACTTCGCGAATGACACTCCTTTGCTTAGCGATTCCTCTTCCCGTGCGACCCTCCAGGTTTGCACGATGCGATTTCAAAGTCCCATGGAAAATACCACCCGTAGCATTGCTTCGCCTAATGCTTCTTCGCATAGGCACACTAACGGCTATTGCTTCTTCGCATAGCCACGCTAACGTGGACCCCTCGATGGTTCGTTCCACAACCCCCCTTGACCATGTCCTTACTGGTACCTTCCCTTCCCCAAGGACCAGAGGGTACCGGTTATGTAAGTCCTAGGGGTGTGGAGTGAACCCACCTCATCTGAGCTGCAGGACGTTAAACTGCCAAGCACCATATCCTCAACACATGACGTTAAACTGTGACCCAACCTTGTATCCCTCACGAAGGGTCCCCCCAGCTCGAACATTTTTTACACCACTCTTCTCCACGGGAATGGAATCACCCATCTACAAGGGATGATATCCTCCTTATTGGAGTGGCATATGTTCGTAGGAGAAGGGCGACCCTAGTTCCCCAACAGATGGCTGCACCTCTGCATCTCCGTACTTCCCCACTACCAAGGTCAGTGGAGGGCGTGATAGGGAATGAGGCACCTCCCATCATTGGACCATGGTCCATCTCTCCCGCCCTTTGTCGCACCATGGGCTTCCATCCTGGAGTAAGTCCCAGCACCATGGGATGCCTAACGCGTAAGCCCCTCTTCACTTCTCACGGACGCATCCTTCGTGACGTGATCGTCAGGTCCTTGCAACCTCTTGTTTCTCACACCGAGCATGACTCACGTGGGCTTAGAGTGAGCACCGACCCTGACCCCCACCCATACCGAACTATGAGGACTTTGATCCGTGTCAAGGCATGGTACGTAGGAAGCCTCCATGAGGTTCAAGCCCACCCGTCATCCATCCACGTCGGGTCCCATTCCCGTCCATCACGACGTTAAACTACATTCCGGTCCAATGGTAAGCCATTGCAACTCACCCATAGTGAACTACGAGGACTTTGATCCATGTCAAGGCATGGTACGTAGGAATCCTCCATGAGGTTCAAGCCCACCCGTCACCTATTCACTTCGGGTCCCATTCCCGTCCAGCACGACGCTAAACTGCATTCCGGTCCAATGGCAAGCCATTGCGACCCATCATAGCGAACTACGAGGACTTTGATCCATTTCAAGGCATGGTACGTAGGAAGCCTCTATGAGGTTCAAGCCACATTTCACGGTCGTTCATTCACGTCGAGTTTCGCCCTCATCCAGCAAGACGTTAAACTGTATGCCCCCTTGTCCCGCATGACATTAAACTGCACACCCATTCGAACTACGAGGTATTTGATCCATGTCAAGGCATGGTACGTAGGAAACCTTCCAAAGGTTCAAGCCCACCACTCATTGGACCAAGGTCCACTTTCACGTCGGTTCACCGACAAATCCCCACCTGAAATACGAGGTCTTTGATCCATGTCAAGGCATGGTACGTAGGAAGCCTCCATGAGGTTCAAGCCCACCCATCATCCAATTCACGTCGTGTTCTACCTACGTCCAGCACGACATTAAACTGCAATTCTAGTCTGACGGCAAGCCGTTGTGACTAACCCGAACTATGAGGTCTTTGATCCATGTCAAGGCATGGTACGTAGGAAGCCTCTACAAGGTTCCAACCCACCATCTGGTCATCCCGACCTCATTCACATCGGTTCACCCCCCGTCCTGCATGACTTCAAAATGTATTCCCTAATCCGAACTACGAGGACTTTGATCCGTGTCAAGGCATGTTACGTAGGAAGCCTCCCTGAGGTTCAAGCCCAACAATCATTGGTCCAAACTGTCTCCTAGGCAGTGTGCCAGGCCCCGCATTCTCAAGACCACCACTCATCGGACCAAGGTCCACCCTCACGTTGGCACGCTGACGATGCCCCTCGGGCCAAGGTCCACCTTCACGTTGGTTCGCCGACAACATTCATCGGGCCAAGGTCCACCTTCACGCCGGTCTACCGGCGCCATCTCGAACTACGCGGACTTTGATTCCCTGCCACGGGGATATGTAGGAAGCCTCTTCATGGTTCGAGCCCAACTTCACTGTCGCCCCCCTACGATGGTCCCATTTCATTCTCCCTCTACTTCATTCATCCACCTACAACCCATCCTGATTCTCACCCGGATCGTCATGTCTCGGTGAAACCATGTCGGTGCGCTCTTCTTCACAGCTGCCCATGGGCGGGCCCCGGTGTCGACATCCCTTCAAGGAGAATCCCTCAACCCGATCTACCCTAACTAATGCTCTGGTTGGTTTGATCCATCTCCGCTAGACGTTAAACTCGCGACATACCTTGTGTTGAACACGGGAAGCTGAGGAAAACCTCAGATATGTGCCTATGGAATATAATTCCCCGCGCTCGATGTGGGATGCCTCGGGCTTCCACGCCCTCGAGAAGCCCTGTGACTAGGGATAACAGACAGACATGCCAGGTTCCCCAGCATCCAGACATGCTACTAATGCCTCAACGTGACTACTCCCCCGACTGAAGGTTGCTGCCCTGACTGGACCCTTTGGAATGTCCTGACAGAAGCAGTGTAATTAACCGGCGTCCATGGAAACATGGCACTGGGAATATTTTCACAAACTTCGTATTAAATCTATGAGGGAGACCCGGACTAGGTGATTAGTTCTGAGGAGGAATCCACATGAGGAAGAACCGACATCCCATCATCTCATTTCGATCAAGGAGAAGACATCCCTGAATAAGGATCGAATGCCGCCCGCCTTTGGAAAGCGGGAATGCAGGGCAACAAAACTCCGCGCGTCCTCCCCCACGGACGGACGGGCGCGCGGACCGGCGAAAGCGTCGGAAACAGAAATGGTGAACCTGACGTGAAATTCTTCTCCTCAATATGGAGATTAGTAGCGTTCGCGACACCAGTAGATTGACGTGTCACCGGATCCAGATATCCGGCGCCTGGTCCCGCCAAGAAAATGGCGGGCCTGTCGTGAAACTCACCGGAAGTCGGGGCAGTAGAGCGTGGAGCACTCCGTTCTACAGTGTGTTAGCGTGGATCCTTCTTACAGACGTGGAGAATGGAAGGACGCTGGGGCACTGGCTGTCAATTCTTTACCTCTCAGTACTGATGAGTTGATCCCTTCGTTTCTCAGGAACCAGGTTACTGTTACAGATACGCGATCACCATCCGCTCCTCGCCCACGTAGGGGCAGGGGAAACACTACCACGGCCACCCCACGTAGCGCCGCTACTGCCACGACGGCCGCCACATCGCGGAATACGGGGCGCCCACATACCCTTTCCCCATCAGAGGTCATCCAGCAAAGGGTGATCAACAATCTCGTGCGCAGGTACGAGGAAGAAGGGGTCATCCCAACTCGGGATATGACCCGCCTGGACTTGGAGGCCTCCAGGCCCCGCCATCAACACCGCCCTAACAGGCCGCGCATGGAGCCCCTGCTCCCCACCCCAACGTTCAACTGTTTCGGGAGCCTGTCTCCGGAACGCCTTGACGACTCCTCGTCTTACGCTGAAGAGGCGGGCGCCATCCAGATCAGCCCGCTCAGGGTCCCGACCCAAGGGCTCCAGGAGAGAGCTCCCACCCGGCCGCGTCAGCACCACCGTCCGGCCCCGCAGGAAGAGCAGGCAGGCCACGTCCCTGCACCACCTGCGCTAGCTCGCCTGACCCGACGTCAGCGTCGGGCCCGGGCTGAGGATGCTCGCCCAGGCGCGTCAACGTCGACAGCTACAGTGGCCCGATCCACCGCCGACGTGCATCGTGGAGCCCATGCATACACTGAGCAGGGGCACTCCTCCACCCCACCAGGATCGAGACCCCAACAGTCCCACGGGCAGGCTGGGTTGACTCTCTGGGTGGCAGGCCCAAGTGGTGATCACCGCGAACTAACCCGCGGTAATTCCACCCTGTACGGAGGTCCTCCCCGTACCACTACTCCACAGAGCGTGGGCCTTCCCCGCTCCGAAGTTCGTCATGGAGGCATGCCTAGGGATACCTCCATCCCGAAGGAAGACCTGCCCCGCGGCAGTGACGCTCAGCGCGGAAACCTTTCCTGTTCCCGTTATACAGGGTATGGAGTCCATCCTCCTGCCCCCGACCGCTAGCCTGAAGGCACCGTCCATTCGGTCCTTCTTCAATGTGGGGGCCCTCCCTACCTCCTCTCTGCAACCGGAGAAGGTCCTCCTCGCCCCAGCAATTCGAGGAGTGAAGGTCAGCATCACTCCACTCGCATCGACCATGGAGGTCCTCCCCATGCTTCTGCCGGTTCCAGTAGGGGCTCCGCCTATATGGGTGATGTTCATGGAGGTCCTCCCCATGTACCCTTCGACATTTTCCCTGGTGCACCTCGCACCCCGGCTATCTCGAGTGGGGGACCTCTCCGCCACAGCACCAGCGCCTCCCCGAGGCTGCCTGGTAGGGGTCAACCCTGTCCCGAAGAGCCACCCCGGGGCAGGAGAGCGGGTCGTCGCCGCAACAAGAAGAAACCTGGGAAGGCCCCGGTGGAGATCAAACATGCCCGCTTCTCCGACTCGGAAGAGGAATGCGATTCA
The DNA here is from genome assembly GCA_963277665.1 of Viscum album. Lineage (NCBI taxonomy): Eukaryota > Viridiplantae > Streptophyta > Magnoliopsida > Santalales > Viscaceae > Viscum > Viscum album. The sequence continues at coordinate 196,159,919 of OY728126.1, forward strand.
GCGATGGAACCTTCTCCTCGCTCCTATGTATCAAGGACTGGGGTAGGAACTAGACGCGTTAGCCTCATTCTCCTGGAATTTGAGGTCCACCAGATTCCCATCTCCCTCCGCAGGTACATCCAAGAGGAATAAATCTTGGGAATTCCGTAGGTCTCGACCGCGCAATCGCAGCCTTTGTCACCAGAAGCGCCCTATACCTCTACCAGAGATCACAGAGAGTTATTTTGGGGGCCGATGACGGTAGAGCGATGACATGACCTGTCGCTGGTAGTCGTGCCTCCTATTCCGGAAGCTGTGGTTATCAGCCCGTCGTATCGTGACATCGTGGCTAGGTCACCTCACTCTTCGGAGGAAGGCCCGGAATTCGGCGTCCAGTCAGCTCGTTCGCCATATTCTCCACCGCCGAACTTACTATCTCAGAGGTCCGCCTCGGTACCGCTACCGGTCCCTCAGCCGCCCCCGGTTAACGAGTGGGGCAACACAGGGCCAGACCCTGAGTCCGATCCCATGAGCTTCTGGAGTATCCTCGCGGCAGATTACTTCCTGGAAAAGTTCTGGACGACGACGGTGCTGAATTTTCGCGTACCAGAGTCTCTTACCCCTGAAGAAGTGGAGTGCTTTTGTCGAACCCTATGGTCAACACACTTCTTCCTCCGTTACGAACGGGTGGTGTACCCCAGAAGTCGAGAGCACTTCGAAGAAATCGGCGAGCAATGCCACCTGGTCGATGCGGCCGCACTCCTTGTGGCCCAGCACCCTGAGTCTCCAGGCCACCAGAGCACCCTTCAATGAAAATGCGTTCAGTGTTTTAAAGCACTCCGCAGAATCGTCTGGGAAGCCACCCCCATGTGCAAGTCCATGGTTGGGGACACTATGCCGCTCTCCTCTTCGACCCTATTCGACGGCAGCACGATTCTCTATGCGACATCGAGGACATTCCCTCGAGAGGGGTCACGGTCCACATGGCTAACGTCATGGACAAGGAAGATGATCTTGAATTCCTTGATGGAGACTTACCCCCCTAGGGCATACCGCCACTGCTGGACCCATCAGGGAGAGTTACCCGTCAGGAGAGGAACCTGCTAGGCCTCCCCGTGCCCACCGAGTCGCTGGTACTCGGTCGAAACAATGGCAAGGGTAGGGAGCACGTCAGAACAGTCAAGTACTCCGACCCGTCCGCCTCTGTGCAGAAAACAGACGAAGATCCCGAGAAGGACACGTTACACCAGCTGCATGCCGAGCAGAAGAGGCTGGTTGACGAACTCTTGGCTGAGCGCGCCGTAGAGCGGTGACCCGACTATGGTAATCCCAGGATGGGGCAGTAGGGGCAGGAACAATTTCCCCCCGGTGAGATGCCTCTGGGCAACCCTGATCATGCTACTGCCACAGACAGGGCATAATCCGGAACGTATGGCAAGAGGGCGTGATACGTCTCGCCAAATCCCCTCGAGCGACGGGGCAATCTGAAGAATCCAGTCCGGGTTCCCCCAGTCGCCCCGCGGGTCACCCAGCCAGTTGACCCACGAGCGGCTGAGGCCATCTACCGTGTTGAAGAACCTGGCAATGCCCTTGTGGTTAGGGATCCCCGTCAAGACAGGGACCCCCACCCGGATGATCTTATCACGGCGCTCACAGCCCGCCTCGAAGCGTTGGAAACACAGTAGGTGGCGGTCCCACCGGATGGCAAGCCTTATCCCGCGTGGGTGGATGATATGCCCGCACCTCCGGGTTTTGGGAACCCCACTTTCTCACCCTTTAACGGGGCAGGGGACCCGCCGCAACACTTGGCTCATTTTTCTTCCAGGTGTGGCCCCATGTTGGGGATCCCGGCTCAGCAAGAAGCCGCCAAGCTCTGATGTTTCGTACAGACATTGGAAGGTCCGGCATTCGTCTGGTACAGCCAGCTCCCTATCGGATCAGTGAATGGTTGGGAGGATCTTCGCCGGCAGTTCTTATACCAGTTCATCTCCACCACACGGAAGACCAGCATTGCAGACCTCTTCAAGTGCAAGCAAAGGCCTGATGAGCGGGTTGCAGATTTCATCGCCCCGTGGAAGGGACTTACGTATTCCCTCGATATGCCACTGACTCAGGAGAAACTACTGATGATGTGTGTGGGGAACGTCAAGACAGAGCTGGTACCCTCTCTGATTACCCAGAACTACCCTGGAGGGTTCAGAGATTTCTCAGATAAGGCTCAACGCCTTGAGGAAGCCCTGCAACAGGCCAGTCAGGCACGTTTGTTGCCCCCTATGATCCCGGCCAGGAGGACCTCCAGGGATGAACCCGCCGCGGTGGCCCAAATAGAAGCCCTGAGGCAGCTAGAGTTACTGCTGGCGGCACCACCCCCGCAACCCCGTAGAGGTCCTCCAACTCAAGCACATTCTCCTGCCCAGCAACGACCGCCTCAGACCCGACAGGTTCCCACGCGCAATGCGCCACCGCCACTTAGGCGAGACAATCAGGTGCTGCCTCCTCGGCAGGCCCCTCGTCAGGGCCAGGCCCCCAGGGCCCCCTATACGGAAAGAAGGTACCAGAATTATTCGTTCAACGAAAATCAGGTCCCCGGCTACTTCCGAAGTGCCCTAGAGCAAGGGATTGTGCGTCTGCCTGAGTGCAGAAGGCCGGCAGAGGCGAATCTCACCAATCACCCCAACTACGTCCCTTATCATCGGATCCTGGGGCACACCCTCAAGCAATTCTATGTGTTTAAAGTATGGCTTCAAGACCAGGTCAATAACAACATAGTCAATTTGGGCCTAGCACCAGCGCAAGTGGCAGGTGTCTTTGCAGGATCAGAGATCGGCAGCGATAGTGAAGACGAGTGGCAGGAGGTCCCCAGCTGCGGATCCCAGAAATACGACGACTGGATGGCTCGAAAAACCGTCGTCTGCGCCCATGGTATCATCCGGGCACTCCTGAAGCAGTTGGAACCTTCAGAAGAAGTAGTCGGTGCCTCCGCGTCGTCTTCACAGTCGACCTCTTCCCAAAAGGGCAAGCAGCGGCGACGCAAGAAGAAGCAATGCGCATCGCCGGTGTCGTCATCATCCCGCACTCTCGGCGACTTTATGCCCCTTTAAATGGGGATTCCTCCCAGAATCCGCCCAGTGGTGGATGACGCCTCGAGCGACAGCCAGGGGTACGCTTCGATTAACACCGTGGAGCTGGTAAAACCCTATATGACCCCCGACGAGGGGGAACTCCAGGAAGACCTCCCCAATATTTCCAGCCGATGTCAACGTCAGCGGAATCGTAACCACGCCGGCCATCGAGGTACATCAGCAGGCACTTTTGGCCAAGCCGTGCACGCTACTGAGACCAGGCAGCAGGCTCAACGCAGATCTCAGCACGCGCAACACCATCTAACGCCCTCGGCTCTACCTCCACCGCCGTTCGTGCTACTGGATCGGGGGGAGGTGCCTCGTTCGTATCATAGTCAGTCTTGCCCGGCTACAGGCCAGCCTCCGCTACCTGATCCTAGTCCGGCGACTACTCTCCAGGCTTCTACTAGTAGGCAGCAAGATGTACTCAGTACTAGCTGATCGCTGGTTCAACCAGCATGACCCGCTATGCCTCCAAATGCCGAACGACCTCCTGTAAGCAGAGGTTCGTGTTTGGAACGAAAGTATGATATCCTGAAGCACCTGTCCGACATTCCGGCGAGGCTTTCTATCCTCGAGGCCCTTGGCCTGTCATATGAAATGCGCGAGGCACTTGTCGAGGCCCTAAGGAGCCCCCTCTAGTTTGAGACGGAGGTAGCAGCTGCAGAAGCCTTCCATAATGAGATGATTGAAAACGCCGAATGTCAGGCGGTTATCTCGTTCTCCGGTGAAGATGAGGACCCTCTTATACAGGGGCACATTCGTCCGCTGTATATCACTGGCCACTTCAATGGCGTGGAAGTCCGTCGCTGCCTCATTGACACGGGTTCCGGAATCAATCTAATTCCGACCCGGACGTTGCGAAAGCTGGGTCTGTCTGAAGGTGATTTAACTCCCTCTGACCTCAAGATCCAGGGGTACAACAGGACAGAGCAAACCCCGGTCTGCAAGATCCGCCTGAAGACTCAGTTCATTGGCTTAATTGCCAGCACCGAGTTCATGGTTGTCTCTCAGGACACCACCTACAACGCATTGATGGGTAGGCCATGGCTCCATCTGCAAGCAGCGGTCCCTTCGTCGTATCACCAGTGCCTCAAGTACTCGCTCAACGGTCGAGTAGGCGTCCTCCAAGGAGACGCGTCCCCTTTCGCTTCTTGTGAGGCCCGCTATCTGGATGCCGGTTATTACAAAAGTAAGGACAAGCAAATCCTGGTAAGCGAGGATGAATCCGCCCCGGTCACAAGTGATCCCTGGGCAAGCATGGATGACGCCTACATCCTCCCGATCCACCGGTTGGAGGCCACGAACCCCGACATGGGACAATGTTTTGTTGTTTCGGGTACGCAAGGAAGGCATGTTCCCGTGTCCAAGTGACGATGGAAAATCAACTCTTACTCCTACATCAACCAGGCTCAGGTCATCCCGGAATCTCCTACCCCTGTACGGTACCGGAGTGTCAAGCTTATGACAAAGGCGGTGCGCCATACGTGTCTCTTACGCCGAGCTGGAATCAACCGACTCAAGCCGACACGTCACCACTGCTTTGATATTATCAAACGCGGCCCCTTAGGCCAAAGGCCAGATGGGATAGGGTCGACTGCCTTCATTGCTATGGTCTCAATGGCGAGTAAGTCTCCCGATGTGATGACCGCTGCTTCCCAAGACGGCACCAGCTGCCCCTCGGGTTTTGATAGCCCAGAAGTATCTTCCGTCGTGGGAAGTCCCCCCACGGGTGGGGAGGAAGACCTGGAGGATTCTCCCCCCACCTTTGAAGAAGGCGTCTCTACCACGGTTGATTAACTGGTACAGGTGAACCTTGGTAGCGAGGCAGATCCGAAACCCACATTGATCAGTGCAGCCATGTCCCCCGAGGAACGACAACAGTATGTAAACTTCCTCAAATAGCACCGTGATGTGTTTGCTTGGAGTTATAACAAGATTCCAGGGCTAGATCTCCATGTAGTCGTTCACCATTTGGGCCTCTCGGCAAAACATCGTGGGTTTAAGCAGCCTCCCATGAAGATGCACCCTTCTCATGGTGTTATGGCTGAGGCCGAAGTTGACAAGATAATCTAAGCCAACTTTGTCAAGGAGGTCCAGTACCCCAAGTGGCTCGCCAACATTGTGCCAGTCAGGAAGAAGAATGGGAAGATCAGAGTCTGCATCGACTTCCGCGATCTTAATCGCCACTGCCCAAAGGATGACTTACCACTCCCGGTGACGGAGTTGTTGATTGACGCCACGGCCGGGTTCCAAGCCCTCTCTTTCATGGATGGGTATTCCGGGTACAACCAGATCCGGATGGCCCCCGAAGACGGGGAGTCTACTGACTTCAGAGCTCCCCAAGGTACCATTTGCTACTAGGTTATGCCATTCGGTTTGAAAAATGCAGGTGCCACTTATCAAAGGTCCATGCATCGCATATTCAAGCTGATTCTCGGGACATTGGTGTAATGCGACGTGGATGACCTTGTAGTCAAATCATGTCAGCGCCAGGACCATATCAAAGTCCTTGAGAATGTGTTCGGTTTCCTCCGTTCCCATCACCAGAAGATGAACCCGCTGAAGTGTGCCTTCGGGGTCACCTCTAGGAAGTTTCTGGGTTTTGTTGTCAAATACCGAGGTATCGAGATCGACCCAGAGAAGATCAAGGCCATCAGCCAAATGCCTCCCTCGAGTAACATTCGGGAGCTTCGAGGCCTTCAAGGCCACTTAGCCTATATACGCCGATTCATCGCGAATCTGGCCAGCAAGTGTAAGCCCTTTTCCTGGCTCATGAAGAAGGGCGCCACCTATGAATGGGATGAGGAGTGTCGGACCGCATTCGAGGAAATAAAGTAGTATCTGCTCCAACCTCCGGTCTTGATGCCACCCGTCTCCGGAAAGCCGCTGGTCCTTTTTGTGACCGCCCTGGAGAGATCCCCCAGTGCGCTACTCACCCAGAAGAATAACGAGGGTACTGAGAACATTCTCTACTGTCTCAGCCGCATGCTTCTCGATACGGAGGTCAGATACTCCCCTATTGAAAAGAGCTGCCTTGCGCTCGTCTTCGCCGTGCAGAAGTTGCGACATTATCTGCAGCACCACGAGGTTCAACTGGTCTCCCGGGTAGACCCACTGAAGTACATCCTGAACTGCCCTATGCTGACTGGTCGAGTAGCGCGGTGGGCAGTGATTCTCCCGCAGTTTGACATCAGGTTTGTACCTCAGAAGCCCATTAAGGGACAGGCTTTGGCAGACTTTTTAGCTTCCCATCCAACCTCCGCGGATCAATCCCTAGACCGGGATTTCTCTGATGAGACGATCCTCTCAGTCGATCATGTTGTCCCGTGTTGGCAAATGCATTTTGACGGCGCCTCCCGGAGCCCCACCGGTAGGAGGCTCAACGATCCCAAGCTCAACAGAGTGGGCCTGGGTATTGTCTTCATTACCCCGGCGCAAGTCGTCCTGCCATACTCGTTCCTGTTGTTAGAAGGCTGTAAAAACAACGAGGCAGAGTACCAAGCTCTCATCACCGGCCTCGAGTTGGCCCTTGAGATCCATGTGCCCCATCTACATGTGAAGGGAGATTCCGAGCTGGTAATCAAACAGGTTAATGGCGACTACGTCGTCAGGAAGCCGGAGCTCGCGTCGTTGCTGGAGTACACCCTCCACCTAATGGCCCAGTTCTCTTCTCGACCAGAGGTTACCCATGTCCCACGGTCGCAGAACGACCAAGAAGACGCCTTGGCTGTCTTACTCGCGTCGCTCGCAGAACCCGAGCAAGATGATTTGATCATACATGTGGCCCACCGGAGAGTCATTTCCCCCATCACCCAAGAGGACCATGATGGCCCGTGGGTAAGTCATCTCGCCGCCGGACCCTCCACGTCTGGGGCCCCGGGTTCGTCAGACGCAGTGGTTGAAGCCACTCCTGACTAGAGAGCACCTTTTGTCGAGTATCTCCAAAATGGTCAGCTCTCGGATGACCGGGCCGAGCGCGAGCGAATCCGACGCCGCGCGCTACAATTTACCCTCCAGAGCGGCCCCAGTCTTGAACAAATCCTTTATAAGCGAAGTTTCGATGGTGTCCTTCTCCGTTTCCTCCAAGGAGGGGAGATACCTCAAGTTATGCAAGAGGTTCACGTCGGTTCCTCTGGCACCCATTAAGCTGGGCCGAAGCTGTCCCATCAAATCCGGAGGTTGGGGTACTTTTGTCCCTCTATGATCCATGATTTCATTGGATATGCCAAGAGATGCCACGCGTGCCAAGTACACACAAACTTCTTGCATCGGCCGCTGGAGCCCCTCCACCCTACCAAGTACTCTTGGCCATTTGCAGTATGGGGACTTGATGTAGTAGGACCGTATCCACCGGCAACAGCCCGCCAGTGTAGGTTCATCCTGACTGCTACAGATTTCTTCTCCAAGTGGGCAGAGGCAGTTCCTCTCAAAGAGGTCAAGACCCGTTCCATCGTTGACTTTGTGAGCTCCAACATTATCCACCGGTTTGGGGTACCTCACGCCGTCCTCACCGATAACGGTACCAACTTCCGAGCAGCTGAATTGAAGAAATTGTACGCCAAGTATGACATCCGGTCGAACCATACCTCCCGATACCACGCGCAAGCGAATGGACAGATCGAGGCATTCAACAAGACCCTCTCTAACATTCTGCAGAAGATGGTTGGTCAGAACAAGAAAAGTTGGCCGGAAAAGCTCCCCAACGCTCTCTGGGCTTACTGGACGACGACTCGCAACTCTACCCAGGTGACCCCATATTCCCTGGTGTATGGAGATGAGGTCGTCCTACCCATTGAGATCTCGGTGCCATCGTTACGCACTGCAGTTTATGACCACCAGACATCAGATGAGGTAGCCGAGATCTGTCTAGCCGAATTAGAAGCACTGGACGAGAACCGGCTTCGTGCCCTGCACAATCTGGAAAGGCATCATGATAAGATAGCGAGGGCCTTCGACAAGAAGGTTCACCTCCGCCCTTTTCTACAGGGCGACCCGGTACTGGCCCTTTGAGCGCCAATGATTCTCGGTAGGAAACCGCCCAAATTAGAACCCAAATGGGAAGGGCCCTATATCATCCATAAGGTTTACCCCGATGGAGCATACTCCTTGGAGACCACAGATGGAGAGCGTATAACCCCTCCCACCAATGCCAAATTCCTCAAGCGATACTTTGCCTAGGGCAAAAAGGGTCCTGCACGACCCTAAACTGCAATATGGTCCTGCACGACCTTAAACTTCATCTTTGTCCTGCAAGACGATAAACTGTGAAACGGTCCCGCATGACCTTAAACTACACATTATGTTCCAACATGACTCTAAACTGTAAAGTCATGCACGACCATAAACTGCACCCCCATCCTTACTGCAAGACGTTAAACTGCAAGCCAGTCAGGCCTTCCTGACCGAGGCTCAGCCTCAGGCCCCTTGGCCTCCTCGGGCCGCTGGCCCCCCGTCTTCGTCGCAAGACGTTAAACCGCAAGTTGGTTTTTCCGCGACTTACCCTCTTTCGGGATTGTACGGTATGGTGTAGGACTACGTCCTCATTCACGTCGGATTACTCATCGTACCGTACATATCCCCAAATGAGATGCTAATTCATCGTCCCGCATGACGTTAAAATGCATGTCTAGAACTACGTACGGCTTGATTCCCATCTTCATGGGATACGTAGGAACGCTCGGACGCCTCATCTTGAGCCCAGCCCCAAGCTTTTCTCTTCCACTATTCCCCCTGGGAATAGTTTCCTTAGAGGATTCTTGTGTAGTAGGGAGTAGGCTTTCTTGGCCCTGCTCATGAAACCCCGCTCGCACAAGGATTGTGAGGGTCGCACCATGTGCCCGCTCCTGTTCTTCTATCCTCCCACGTCCTTACCGCATGACGCTAAACTGCATGGCATTTCAAGAACTACGTGTGGCTTGATTCTCATCCTTATGAGATATGTAGGAACGCCCGGATATTTCGTCCGTTGGCCCAGCCCAAAAGCCAAAATCTGCCCCTCGTGTCAAGACATGGCATGGTGCACACTTTTGCCCCGACCCACATCGAGGAAGCCCCGACCCGGCTGCACATCCCCCCTGGAGATGTTCGCCACTTTCGTGGATGGATACAGCTATGCTTCACCCACTCCTTGACTGGGATTCCATCATTTGTTTCACACCCAGAGGGACCCCCAAGAACGGCCTGGATACTATGCCCAAGGGCTCTCCTACCGATACGCTCCAATGACCCCGAGGGTTTTCAAGCAACAAGCCGATACAAGTCCCGCGTTGCGAATTTGGTCAGCGGTCGACACTCATTTGTTTCTCCCATAACGGGTCACCATAGGAACGCTGTGTTTTGAACATGGTTAACTGTGTCCTGGATCTTCGGGTCCACCCCGAGATGCCCCAAACATCGAGTGCAGTGATTCATTCTGCCCCATCCCGAGGTGACAAACTTCCCCCTAGGTGGTGCTAGCAATCAGGCCCACGGCCCCGATCTATCATAGGGGTGTACGGTGTGTTGTGGGACTACGTCCTCATTCACGTCGGGATCATGTACCATGTCGTACGCCCTCCCTTTACGAGGCCCAGCCTCAGGCCCCTTGGCCTTCTCGGGTCCCCGACCCTCGTCCTCATGTAAGACGTTAAACTGAAAACCAGTCAGGCCTTCCTGACCGAAGCCTGACCTTAGGCCCCCTGGCCTTCCCGGGCCCCTCCGCCCAAATTCTTACCCGGGGTGTATGGTGTGGTGTGGGACTATGTCCTCATTCATGTCGGGATCATGTACCATGCCATACACCTCCCATTGCGAGGCCCCGCCTCAGGACCCTTGGCCTCCTCGGGTCCTCGACCCTCGTCCTCATGTAAGACGTTAAACTGCAAACCAGTCAGGCCTTCCTGACCGATGCCTGACCTTAGGCCCCCTGGCCTTCCCGGGCCCCTTCGCCCAAACTTCTTACCCGGGATGTATGGTGTGGTGTAGGACTATGTCCTCATTCACGTCGGGATCATGTACCATGCCGTACGCCTCCCCTTGCGAGGCCCAGCCTCAGGCCCCTTGGCCTCCTCGGGTCCCCGACCCTCGTCCTCATGTAAGACGTTAAACTGCAAACGAGTTAGGCCTTCCTGACCGATGCCTGACCTTAGGCCCCCTGGCCTTCTCGAGCCCCTCCGCCCAACTTCTTACCCGGGGTGTATGGTGTGGTGTGGTACTATGTCCTCATTCACGTCGGGGTCATGTACCATGCCGTACGCCTCCCCTTACGAGGCCCAGCCTCATGCCCCTTGGCCTCCTCGGGTCCCCGACCCTCGTCCTCATTGCAAGACGTTAAACTACAAGCAGGTCAGGCCTTCCTGACCACCATCAGTCCCCTTGTCCTTTCCGGGCCACGACCCAGGTCCTCTCTTATAGGAGTGTACGGTGTGTTGTGGGACTACGTCCTCATTCACGTCGGCTTCCTCACCATACCGTATACCTACCTTGTTGAGGGGTATATTACTCCCCTTCTCATCCAGTATGACGTTAAACTACATCTAGAGAACTATGTGTGGCTTGATTACCATCCTCATGGGATACGTAGGACCACCTGAATGTCCAAGATTCGGGTCCAGCCCCATCTCTCGAGAATCCTCATCCCATCTTGGACCCTTGGCCTATCCTTCCTCTATGAGGGGATTATATGGTATGGTGTAGGACTACGTCCTCATTCACGTCGGTCTCGTAATGACCACGCCATGTACCTCCCCCTACTGAGTTGTTTCGTCAATCCCTTTTCGACGGTTCACCAATGTGCCTAAGAGTACTCCGGTTTATTACCTGGAATGCAAAGCTTTGCTCGGACACGTCCGCACCCGCTTTCCAGGCCTTGTGTATCCATGCATCAGGGCTTTCAGCATCTTTCATGCCCGGAGGGACCCTCAAGAATGGCCTGGATACAATGCCCAAGGTCTCTCCTACCGTTATGGGCCAACTCCCCTGAGGGTTTCGGACAACAAATCGATAAAATCCCGCGTTGCGAATATGGTCAGCAGTCGATGCTCATTTGTTGTTCCCACCTCAGGCTAACGCGATATAGACGCTATGTTTCCACCATGGTTAATAGTTTTCCTCTATCGCCACGCCAACCCATTAAGCCCAAAATGTCGGGTACACGATTCACATCCTTCATCACTTCATCATGTCCAAGTAGAGTCTCGGGACTCTTGGTACTTTTTCTCCGTGCACGTCTGCGCGTTGGGGGAACAAGCTGCATCAATGGTGTCCTTCGGAACTCTCTGCCGACTCCCCTTTGATGGACGCCCCAAGTATTGAAATATGTATCTTTCCCCCTTGTTTACCACACCAAGTTTATCTCACGTGGGCTTAGGGGTTGGGTTGACATCTGTGCTTACTCGGGGAGTTGTCACCCTCCACGGTCCGAGCTCTAAGACTATAAACTATGATTCTCATCTGGAACTACGTTTAGCTTGATTCCTATCTTGATAGGATACGTAGGGATGCCCAGACCCCTTGTCTTTGGGTCCAGCTTGAGTTCAGCTAATTCGCCTCTCGGGTCCTGCCATTGGGACCCCGACCACGGGACCACGTGGCGTAGTGTAGGACTACGTCCTCATTCACGTCGGGTTTGCAATAGCTACACCACACGCACCCCATTCTGAGAGTTAGCCCTCATATTCCATGTCCCACATGACATTAAAAGGCACCCTTCAGAACTACGTGTGGCTTGATTCCCATCCTCATGGGATACGTAGGACCACCCGAATGTCTAGGATTCTGGTCCAGCCCCACCTCTTAGTGATCTCCTGATCTCCCGGTCACCTAGGACACTTGGTCTGTTCCTCTCCCGGAGGGGGATATGTAGGGATGATACAAGGTTTCGGGTGCCATGCCCCTTTCCCCGGGAATCTGCCATCTCTTGATCACCCTCAAAGTTGAGTCCCTTGTCTCCTTGCAGCTATCAACCCATGTGTTAAGAGTACTCTGGTCTAGGGCCAAGAGTGTCAGATTCAACTTGATCAAGTTCCTTCCACTTGTCAAGCTTCGTGTTCCCCTCCATTCGGGCTTCCATCACCTTTCACACCCGGAGGGACCCCGAAGAACGACCTGGATACTACGCCCAAAGGCTCTCCTACCGTTACGGGCCAATGCCCCCGAGGTTTTTGGACAACAAATCGATAAAATCCCGCGTTGCGAATATAGTCAGCTGTCGATGCTCATTTGTTTGTCCCCATTTCAGGCTAACGTGACAGGATGCTGTGTTGCGAACATGGTCAACAGTAATCCTCTGTCGTCACGCCATCCCCTTCAGTCCTCGAATGTTGGTTGCACGATTCACATCATTTTCCACCCCATCATGTCCAGGTGGAATCTCGACACTTTTGGCGCTATCCCTCAGTGCACCTTTGCATGTCAGGGGGACAAAGCCGCAATGTGGCGTCCTTCGGGGCACCCATGGTCCGAGCTCTAAGACCATAAACTAAGATCCATTCAGAACTACGTGTGGCTTGATTCCCATCCTCATGGGATACGTAGGACCGCCCGGACACCCTGTCTTCGGGTACATCCCATTTAGAGAGCCAGTCTCTCCCCCGGTTTCACCTCATACCTCTATATAGGCCCCTCGGCCTAAGGTTTCCCTCTCCGAATGGCGTAAAATCTGATGTGGGATCATGTCTCCATCAATTGTGTTTTATAACACTGTGCACATTCCCCGCCTAGCATCGTCTCTGCTACGTCTACGCTGCATGACGATAAAATGCATGCTTGGTCCTATCATACAACCCTAAACTGTGACATTATCGTCCTGGCCGCACGACGAAAAACGGCACTGCATTGTGGTAACCTCGTTGCAGAGGACATCACGTTGGGTATTGGCCACGTGCCATGCCATTTGTCAACGCCCATCACGGCTTGATCCTTGTGGCGACATCACGACCTACTATTCTAGGCCTGTCGCATCACAAAAAAAACCATTCACCTTAAAGAACAAACAAGATACATCAAATTCCACTTCTTTTAGTGCAAGGACCACGCCCGCACTCCCCTTTTCCCCTGACACTGGTATCCTACTGTGTCACCATTCAAAACTATGTATGGCTTGATTCTCATCCCTATGAGATACGTAGGAGCGCCCGGGCACTTCCCCGCGGGCCCAGCCTATCCTTTGTGTTCGGTCCCTCGATTCGAGCATTTCCCCAGATAATGCATGGTAAGTAGGGCTTAGGTCCTCCTTCACGTCGGGTTTTAATGCCATGCGTCCCCAGCTCCCTTTACCCATTTATGGTCTAAGGTCCCTGAAGAACTACGTAAGGCTTGATTCTCATCCCTATGAGATATGTAGGAGCGCCCTGGAACTTCCCCGCGGGCCCAGTCTAACTTTTCCTGGTCCGAATTATATGACCCTAAACTAAGATCTCCCTAAGGGAAAGGAATCTGCTCCCTGTCTCTAATACATTTCGCTGTCGTATTCAGATGTGCTTCGACAAAGAACCCGAAGTGTGGGACTTTCATGCGGACATTCCCTTCGTCCCATGACCAAGCATCGTGAACTCGCTATTTGGATCCTCATCCTCTTCCACGTCCAGAAGGACCCCCGGACGACATGGATACTAGGCTTAAGGGCTCTCCATTAATGCTGGACCTAAGGGCCCTTCAATTGTTTCTGGCCAACGTCCCTACGGATATTTTACAACACCTGTGACACGGTCCTGTGTTTTGAACATGGTCAATGGTCGACCCTCATTTGTCTGTCTCCATTCTAGGATAACGCGACATGATGCTGTGTTGCGAACACGGTCAACAGTTATCCTCCGTCGTCACGCTGCCGTCATCGTGATTTGAATCTCGAGTGCCATGATTCACACATTTCCAATTCCTCATGTTCAAGTGGAATTCCATCATACTCAGCTCTTTCTCTTCACGCATCTAGGTGCGCTAAATGATCGTGTTAGTGTCACTGGGCCGGTATTCACCGAGTGTCCCTTGGCCCTAACCTGCCCCTTTCTGTCTCAGGAAATTCCTATCACTACTGCTTGTTTCCCACACCGAGCACGACTCACGTGGGCTTAGTAGTTTTTGAGGGATGTGTACCAACACGGTCGGGCTGCTCCTCGTCCTGCATGATGTTAAACTGCACTTTCAGAACTACGTATGGCTTGATTCCCATCCGCATGGGGTACGTAGGAATTCCCGACCACTCTGATTCAGGACTCCATTCATGTTTCCCATACAAGGCAGGAGGGAAACAAAGTAGCTGATCATCTGGCCTCCTTGGCTGAGCAGACTATCGGGCACACTTGCCTCATTCCTATTTGCAACCTGAAACCTGAGGCGGTGAACTTAATTAGAGGGGATGCCCTCGGCTTACATTATTTCAGACATCCTTAGCAAGGGGATGCCCTTGATCTGGTGTGTTCCCTTTTTTTGAATAAAAAATTTATCTTGGATGGATGGTATGTGTCCTCAATGCATGACATTAAACTGCGGTACTACCCTGAACAAGTTCAGGATGCCCCAAGATCCCATTGGGAAGTGACAGATCCCCTCGCCAGAGAGGCCATGTCTGAAAGAAGGAATGATCCATGATCAAACCGATGCACCCATCTGGCGTACTCCCACCACGGTGGTGTAACTAACTAAGTGTTGGATTCTGTTCGGACAGAACACCACTCCATATTCCACGCTTTGTGTGCCCCTTATTTGGACCCTCGTCCCCTTTCATGTCTGAAGGAACCCCCTAACGACCTGGTCTCATGCCGCATCGGCTCACCTACCGTCCTGGGTCAACGTTCTGGAAGACGGGTCATACCTGGAAGGACCCCCTAACAATATGGATGTTTGACCTATGGTCCACCTACTGTCCTGGGACAATGTCCCGAAAGATTGATCGACGACAAATTGATAAAATCCCGCGTTGCGAATACGGTCAGCGGTCGATGCTCATTTGTTGTCCCCATTTCAGGCTAACGCAGTAAGGATACCGTTTCTCCGCCACGGTTAACGGTTGCCCCTTATTGTCACGCCATCCCCACAGTGTTCCGAATCCTGGGTATCGTGATTCACACTTCCCATTTTCATCTGTCTGGACCGATTTCAGTGCCCCTGGCTTTTCCCCATTCGTGCATAAGAGCATTCTGAGGGAACAGTAATTCGGTCATCCTGAAAGTTCCTTCCCCCATCAAGCCTCTCCCGCCTTTCAGAAATCCGGACTGGTAATCCGAATCCCGGACATCGGGCTCAACCCACGTGGGCCTGGGGAATTGTCGCCGAATGTCTCGCAAACATTGTAGGGATGTATCAAGGAAATTCAATAGCAGAAATCGTGCGCGCTATGGCACTCAAAACAAAGAAAAAATTTTGAAGCACGAAAGTACCAATGAAAGGTTTATGGGTTTGTTACAATACTCTGGGGTTAACTTCCCCCATGGACGGGTTGACCCCATCAAAAGAGCGTTGCAGCTCTTCCACCCATTGGCTTGTGGCATCCAAGGCTTGCTGCCGCTGAATCAGATCCCGCTCCTCCTCAGCAGCAGCGGGGCACAATTCTTCAGTCCTGGCTTTGGCCCTCTCCTTGCCAGCTTGAACGACAACCATCTCTCCAGAGGTCTGCCTCATATGCTCTTCTGCCTCCGCCAGCTGGGCCTTCAACCATGAGACCAGCTCAGATTGTGCGTCAAGAGAGGTTGAAAGCTCATCTGCTCGGGTCTGCATCTGTTGAACCTCACCTTCGGCCTCCTGGAGCTTCTTGATACGGGTTTCCTTCCTCCGCTGCCATCCCACGCTGAACCCGCGATCATGCTTCCGGATCTTCTCAGCCATAAGATCTCGGATGAGTGCATGAGGATGTTGGGCATCCACTCCCCCAGCACATAGTTCGCGCAACCGCGAGCGAAGTCTATCCATTTTGGCCAGCCAATGCGCTTGGGGAGTGTCTTTAATAAAGCGTGTGATCAGCTTCCACGACCGGCGGTGGACTATGCTGCTGTCTTCCTCGTCGGAGGCCGTTTCGTCCCAGTCTGCGTGATTGGCAGGCTCGTACGCGGGGTATGCCCGCAAGAAATCCTCAGCAGGATCAACATCCGGTGTTGAATCCAGTACGACACCTGGCGTCGAAGCAGGCGCGACAAGACTCGGACCGACCGGTTGATCCTCTTCCTCGGAGTCCACCTCAATGACTTCGGGTACGGCCCTGCTGGTGGTCCCGCCAGTGATGATGTGCGTCGCAGCTTGAGGAGAAGGGGGGAATATCGCCACCATCACCGGTATGCCCCTAGGAGGGACACCACCAGACATCCCGACCAGTTTTGCCGCAGCATCCCACGCCAGTCGAAGAACTGTGCGACAGAGAGGGAAAAACGTTAGTTGGGATGGTTTACATGTGACAACGAGGATACCGGTAGAGGAGACTTACGGATATCGACATCCTGGTGCTGCTCTTGAGCCGGTACTGACGGGACCCTGAGGCGAGGCCCTCCGTATACTGTTGGAAGGTCTGGAGATTCCGAGGAGCCACCTCGGGCGCTCTGGTCCCACCAGACGCGGAACTGGACGCAGCCATAGGCGCAGGTTCTGACGGTCCCGCATCATCACCCGCCAAGGAGCGAGAACGAGGCCTGCGAACAAGTTCCTCCTGCATGGCTCAAACATTGGTGAGAAGTCCATAGAGACCCAAGAACAGACCGTAAGGAAAGAAGTTCGGAATGCTACCTCGAGAGCCTCCACGGAATCGTCGGATTCTGAGCCTCGGTCTCCGACCTCGCCCTCCTCCAACGAACTCCCTCCTCCAGCCTCATCCTCCCGAGAGGAGTCCTCTGATTCCTCTGGCAGGGGGAAGCGCTCCCTCAGATCGGCAGCCGATAACTGTGGGGGGACCGTCTGATTCAACAGTACCCTCACCCGGTCTGTCATTGGGCGAGGGACACCACCAGAGTGGACGTAATCCTCCAGTTCATCCAGGTACTGTGCTGCCTCCGCCGGAGACGCCATGAATCCAGCCTGGACTGGGCCTATGCCAGGTAATTCCATCCCGAGGCGATTCAGGTGGGCCCATATCTCGGGTGGGCTGAGGAATTGCCGGTTGACATCACAAATGTCCCAAACTTCCGGGAAGACGACATCCTCTACCATGTTAATATGACGCAGAAACTTCCCCGGAGACTGAGTGGATATCCTACGAAATCCCCTCAGTGGACGCCCCTCCGGATGACCCTCCTCTTCTGGAATCGTCGGATCCACCGTTGCTGCCATACCCTCGGCCGATGCGGGTCTCGCCACCATGGCAGCCCCGCTACCGTGAGCAGCCCTAGCTGCCCTCCGACCCCGACCTCGAGATAGAGGAGGCCCACCGTCACCGACCCAGATAGTTGGTTGCTTCAGCATTTCCCCTGGGTAAGCAGCCTCCCAACTGATGGCGTACTCCTTCACCAATCCGAAAGCGGCTGTGGGTGGAGGCAATGCAATCCGCATATTTCCATCATCCCATGTGAACATGAGCCACAACTGCCTCATCACACACGGGTGCTCCTCGTGACGCACCTCCCAGTAGACCTGCGGGGTCAGCCGCTGGAGGCACCGGAACTGCCTCGCAAACCGATGTGGGGTGTACGGTTCACAGAGCGGATCATGATCTATTCTTTCCACCAAAACTCCACCTCGGATGGCCAGGAGGTAAGCCCGATGTTCTTCCATTCCCCGCCCGTCATCAGTAAGCATTCCCGTCGGCAATGGGAAGGGGTGGAAGTTAAACTCATCTGCCCTCCACACCCTATTCAGCACCATCGGAACGACCAGCTTGAACGGAAAGCTCCCGACCGCGTTCAGGATGGAGGGGCGGAAGTTTGATCCCAGAGGCGAAATGGGGTTTGGATACTCATAAATCCTGCTGATATGCGCTGTTATCCACCCATACAGGAGGTGGAAGGGCCCGCATATCTTTGGAGGCTTCTTGCCCTCGCTAATATGCCGCAGCATTCTGTACAGTTTGGTGAGCATCGGAATCCCCAGATTGATCCGCTGCCCCATGGCCAACATCGACACCATGATAAACAAGCTAGGTCGTACCCCCATGCTTGTATCTCTCACCGGTAGGATCCAACCACAGATGAGAGCCGCGATGAACGCCGCCATCCTGACTATCGGCTGTTGTTCAGTGCTGACACTGAAACCCCATGTCTTACATTGGCTGTCCTCCAAGACCCTCCAATACGAGTGCCCCTTGCCCCGTTGGGCCGCCCTTGGACATGTTCGAGGCCTCAGAGGGAACTCTCGATTATCTGGGAAATTCAGGAAGCATTTTAACCACCTCCTAAAGTGTACATCCCTCACTGCCTCCTTGTCCTCTCAAGGGACAAGTGCCATCAGCGCCGACGCCAGTCGCGGAATTTGCTCCGTATCCCCCCACGCGCTGACGACGGGGAGGAATTCGTCATACATGGACCCTAGGATCGGAACCCCAGAAATCTGTTGGACATCCCACAGGCTGATGCCCACCTCCCCATGATGCAGGTGAAAAGTGTTGGTCCTAGACGACCATCTGCTCAGCGGCTCTGACATCAGTTTCTTCGGTTGGTAAATGTGGAATTGGGAGGCCCATGCCGCCTCATACAACCCCACTCTCCTCAGCTCGGCCCCAAACTCCTCGCATGAGGCGCCTATCCAGTAGGCCTAGGCCCAATCATCAGTAAAGTTGCCTCCCTAGCGCAGGTCCCACTCATCGGACCATCCCTTCTTCAAATCCTGCAAAGCTGCCTTCATCATGGTACGGTAGAGGGGAGGGGAAGTCTCCGGCTGCAGTGGCTTCCCGTCAATGTCGTTCACATGGTTGTAGAGGCAGTCGGCGGTAACGGGTGTGAAGTTCTCTTGTTCATGACCATCGACAGCCCTGAACCATTGGTGCTGGCATGGTATGCTCCTGAACCAGCAAGCTGGTTCATCCCTACTCGCCTCAGGGATAATGACGTCATCCCTCAGCCTGAAGCCATACAACGACAGTTTCTTGCACTGCGGGTAATCCTTTTGACCCTCCAAAAGCAGATATGTCAAAGAAGTGTGGTCCGAGTGGCTTTGGATCATCTCCCCCAGGCCTGGATAGTTGGCCATCTCATCTCGATGAGCAGCATCTGCAAGCACCCCCAATACAGCCTCTTGATGGGCCATTTTAACTCTGGCCCTCAGAAAAAAAAAATCATCTGGATCGCGAAGCTCGACCGTGAAGCTCGATTAGCGGAGGGCTGTCGCGGAGTACGCGGAGCTTCGCGAAGTCGAGAGCGCAAAAAGACAAGGAAGGCACGTGAAGACAAAAGAGGTCGACCCCCCTATTTATAGGCGGCGACCCCGGAGCATCGCGGCGCGCCTCACCCGCACGGAGCATCGTAACGCGTCCGGATATGTGGCCCCGGTCAGCACCGCGGGCACCCTTCGTGAAGCCGCATCGCGAACCACCGACAATTTTGGCGATTTTCCCTCAGACTTCGACCCTTCGCCCTCAGCGGATCCAAGTCTGAGGGGGGGCATTTGTTGGTGCCAAAATAATATGGCACGAAAGGAAGAAACGAAAAGTAAGGCTGGCACGCTGCCTCGCGAAGCACCGCCGCGAAGCACCGCCGCGAAGCACCGCCGTGAAGGACCGACACGAAGAATCCCGATCCTTGCGGCCTCGCGAAGCTCCAGAGGCGGTAATTCTCCATGAATGCATTTGACGTTTGCGAGCCACCGCGAAGATCCAGAGGCGGTAATCCTCCGTGAACGTATTTGATGTTCGCAAGCCGCCGCGAAGCTCCAGAGGCGGTAATACTCCGCGAACGCCGTTGATGTTCGCGAGCGTGCCGTGAAGCACCTGAGGCGGCGCACGAGTTCTGCTTCACGGCGCCCCTTGCCTATAAATACTGGACTCCCCCTGAGTCCCGGAGGACGGAAAATCCTACCTCTCGGCTTCTCCTCTCCCGAATCGCGAAGCACGCTTTGCCCCGGGAATCATGAGCTCCGCGAGGTACTTGTACTTCGCGAGAATCCTCTGCATTGTCTCGTTTTGAGACCCTCTTCCGAGAGGGATGCCCTTCACGAAGCTCAAGGGCATTCGCGAAGGAAGGGGATTCCCAAGGGAACCCGGGCAGCCACGGAGCATTTATGCTTCACGAAACACCCAACCCATGCTAGTGATCCCTATGCTAAGGCAGGATCGCTACACATCGCGAAGCACACTGCTTCGCAGGACCCTGCTTCGCGAGGCACCCCTTCTTCGCGAGGCAGTGCTCCGTGAACATTGTTCCACTTCGCGAAGCACCTTCCACTCACACCTATGCCCCATGCTAAGGCCAAGGCACTCCACTTCGCGAAGCACACTCCTTTGCTTAGCGATTCCTCTTCCCGTGCGACCCTCCAGGTTTGCACGATGAAATTTCAAAGTCCCATGGACAATACCACCCGTAGCGTTGCTTCGCCTAATGTTTCTTCGCATAGGCATGCTAACGGCTATTGCTTCTTCGCATAGCCATGCTAACGTGGACCCCTCGATGGTTTGTTCCACAACCCCCCATGACCATGGCCTTACTGGTACCTTCCCTTCCCCAAGGACCAGAGGGTACCGGTTATGTATGTCCTAGGGGTGTGGAGTGAACCCACCTCGTCTGAGCTGTAGGAAGTTAAACTGCCAAGCACCACGTCCTCAACACATGACGTTAAACTGTGACCCAACCTCGTCTCCCTCACGAAGGGTCCCCCCAACTCGAACATTTTTTACACCACTCGTCTCCACAGGAATGGAATCACCCATCTACAAGGGATGATATCCTCCTTATTGGAGTGGCGTATGTTCGTAGGAGAAGGGCGACCCTAGTTCCCCAACGGATGGCTGCACCTCTGCATCTCCGTACTTCCCCACTACCAAGGTCAGTGGAGGGCGTGATAGGGAACGAGGCACCTCCCATCATTGGACCAAGGTCCATCTCTCCCGCGCTTTGTCGCACCATGGGCCTCCATCCTGGAGTAACTCCCAGCACCATGGGCCGCCTAACGCGTAAGCCCCTCTTTGCTTCTCACGGACGCATCCTTTGCGACGTGATCGTCATGTCCTTGCAACCTCTTGTTTCTCACACCGAGCATGACTCACATGGGCTTAGAGTGAACACCGACCCTAACCCCCACCCATACCGAACTATGAGGACTTTGATCCGTGTCAAGGCATGGTACGTAGGAAGCCTCCATGAGGTTCAAGCCCACCTGTCATCCATCCACGTCGGGTCCCATTCCCGTCTAGCACGACGTTAAACTGCATTCCGGTCCAATGGTAAGCCGTTGCGACTCACCCATAGTGAACTATGAGGACTTTGATCCATGTCAAGGCATGGTACGTAGGAAGCCTCCATGAGGTTCAAGCCCACCCGTCACCTATTCACGTCGGGTCCCATTCTCATCCAGCACGACGCTAAACTGCATTCCGGTCAAATGGAAAGCCGTTGCAACCCATCCTAGCGAACTAAGAGGACTTTGATCTATGTCAAGGCATGGTACGTAGGAAGCCTCTATGAGGTTCAAGCCACATTGCTCGGTCGTTCATTCAAGTCGAGTTTCACCCTCATCCAGCATGACGTTAAACTGTATGCCCCCTTGTCCCGCATGACATTAAACTGCACACCCATTCAAACTACGAGGTCATTTATCCATGTCAAGGCATGGTACGTAGGAAACCTTCCAAAGGTTCAAGCCCACCACTCATTAGACCAAGGTCCACTTTCAAGTCGGTTCACCGACAAAGCCCCACCTGAACTACGAGGTCTTTGATCCATGTCAAGGCGTGGTACGTAGGAAGCCTCCACGGGGTTCAAGCCCACCCATAATCCAATTCACTTCATGTTCTACCTACATCTAGCATGACATTAAACTGCAATTCTAGTCTGACGGCAAGCCGTTGTGACTAACCAGAACTACGAGGTCTTTGATCCATGTCAAGGCATGGTACGTAGGAAGCCTCTATGAGGTTCAAACCCACCATCCGGTCGTACCGACCTCATTCACGCCAGTTCACCCCCGTCCTGCATGACGTTAAACTGTATTCCCTAATCCGAACTACGAGGACTTTGATCCGTGTCAAGGCATGGTACGTAGGAAGCCTCTCTGAGGTTCAAGGACAACAATCATCGGTCCAAACCGTCTCCTAGGCGGTGTGCCAGGCCCCCCATTCTCAAGCCCACCACTCATCGGACCAAGGTCCACCCTCACATTGGCACGCTGACGATGCCCCTCGGACCAAGGTCCACCTTCACGTTGGTTCGCCGACGACATTCATCGGGCCAAGGTCCACCTTCATGCTGGTCTACCGGCGCCATCCCGAACTACGCAGACTTTGATTCCCTGCCACGGGGATACATAGGTAGCCTCTTCAAGGTTCGAGCGCAACTTCACTGTCTCCCCCCTGCGATGGTCCCATTTCATTCTCCCTCTACTTCATTCATCCACCTACAGCCCATCCTGATTCTCACCCGGATTGTCATGTCTTGGTTAAACCATGTCGGTGTGCTCTTCTTCACAGCCGCCCATGGGCTGGCCCCGGTATCGACATCCCTTCAAGGAGAATCCCTCAACCCGATCTACACTAACTAATTCTCTGGTTGGGTTGATCCATCTCCTCTAGACGTTAATCTCGCGACATACCTTGTGTTGAACATGAGAAACAGAGGAAAACCTCACATTTGTGCCTATGGCATATAATTCCCCGCGCTCGTTGTAGGATGCCTCGGGCTTCCACGCCCTCGACAAGCCCTATGACCAGGGATAACAGACAAACATTCTAGGTTCCCCAGCATCCAGACATGCTACTGATGCCTCAACATGACTACTCCCCCGACTGAAGGTTGCTGCCCTGACTGGACCCTTTGGAATGTCCTGACAGAAGCAGTGTAATTAACCGGCATTCATGGAAACATGGCACTGGAAAGAGTTTCATGAACTACGTATTAAATCTATGAGGGAGACCCGGACTAGGTGATGAGTTCTGAGGAGGAATCCACAGGAGGAAGAACCGACATCCCATCATCTCGTTTCGATCAAGGAGAAGACATCCCTGAATAAGAAGCGAATGCCGCCCGCCTTTGGAAAGCGAGAATGCGGGGCAACAAAGCGCCGCACGTCCTCCCCCACGGACGGACGGGCGCGCACCCCGGTGAAAGCGTCAGAAAAATTGTTGTTCATGTGTTTTTTTTGTTAAATTAATTATATCATGTGGAAATAATTGGTTTTACTTTGTTTGGTTAAATTGTTTCACCTGTTTAATTGATTTGACAAGTTTTATGGTAGTTGAGCCTTGTGTGAGCTGTGTTTTAAAAATGTGTCGAGGTGGTTCTTTCGTGTTGTTTGCTCATTTGGATTTTTTTTATTTCCGTATTTGTGTGATTTTAGTTATTGTGTGCTTGTTGCAGCACGTTTGGAAGGTAACCCCGCGATATTATTGTCATCAGCATGCGCTTGCTTGTACGCCCGTGCGAGGAATGTTGCGCCTTTGTGTTTGGACAGTGAGCCAAGGTAGGTCCCCCACTACACTAACCTTTAAATTTAGAATTTATTAATTTATTGATGTTTTATTAATTTTAATGAATGATAAATAATATTAGATAATAAAAGTTTAAATGGTTGTTTAGTGTGAAAAGAGTCGTTTATTTTATACCAAACACTTGGGACATTTTCTTGACGAGCGAACACCCAGTATTGAAAGAATGCTCGTTTGGCCTTTAAACATAATTCACAGAAATTCAAATGTACTTCTAGTTTTAAAGATAAATGATTTCTTCTGAAAAACTATTTTTGGGTTTTCTCAAGAAATGTGGTTTTGCTTTTAAAATTGGTGAAGGCCCGTTTGGCACTTTAATAAAATAAATTATTTTGGAAAACCCACTCAGGGGTGATCTTTGGCATGCGCTGATTACGTGAGCTATATGTGATGTTAGTGCATTGTGACCGCCTGATTTACATTGTGGAGGCACCCCTCTTTTATTATATGTGTTGACATGGGAACCTGTCATACTGAGTGAATATTCTGAGAACGATTGTTGCACTATTTTAGACCACACACTCGCTTGTGGTACCATAGC
Source organism: Viscum album (assembly GCA_963277665.1). Lineage (NCBI taxonomy): Eukaryota > Viridiplantae > Streptophyta > Magnoliopsida > Santalales > Viscaceae > Viscum > Viscum album. Next base: position 196,184,082 of record OY728126.1, read on the forward strand.
AGGGGAATACTGATTTATTGGTGCTATGGGGATTGGTCCCCTCGGTTAGGCCATGTAGGGCTATACCGGGTAGTAGTATGGGCGTGATGACGTCATCGAGTTAGGGCATGCCTTCAAGATGAGTCAGATTTATAGTATGTTCTGGATTGTACACGATCTCCTAGGTTTGACCCATGTTTCCTTTAGTGTTTATTTGTATGTGGCGGATGATTGAGAGGTGTAGTTCGGTAGCTAGCCCTTATGTGCCACTTTTTCCATTGCCCTTAGTGTGTGTTTCGTGTTGTGTGTTTTCCCCTTTTTACTAACAACTAAAATTTGGGTTTCTAAATGGTTCGTTGAAGCGATTTTTAAAAATAAATGCAAATGTTTCTTCCGAACATTAAACTTGTTTTTAAATTAAAAAAGGGCAATGGATTGTTACTTGTTTTAGAAATGAAAGTGGGTGTGTGGAAACCCATATTTTATATAATTTAGTTCAAACCTGGAATTGATAAATTCTTTATTTAATGGTATGTACATTGAGAATAGAATTATTCGGGCTTACCTACTGAGTTTTAATACTCACACCTATAGTGTTTTCCTGTTTTTAGTTTTGCTGAAGGTTGGTTCGAGCTTGCTCGCCGTGGGCGAGAGTTGGTTGTGGATTGGTGAGCAACTCTCAGGGTCGCGAGGAGTTTTGGATCATGGACAGGTTAGTGGTCTGTTTTGTTTTATTATCGTTTATTTATCTATGCTTCTTAGTAAAATTTTCTTTGGGCGAAATCATTCTCATCTATACTCTGTGATGCCCTTTCCCTTGTCGCCAGCCTGGGATAATCGGGAACGCCTCTCGGGCCATGTCGCGGATTGGCTCGGATGAACGGTTCGGGTCGACCCGAGTTGGTTTGTGACAAGCTCACTTCTCATACCAGAAACCAAATAGATGTAGTTTAACATCTTGTGAATTCATAATGTCCAAAAAATTTGTCACCTTCCACGCATTAGGTTAATTCACCAAGGTAGGCTTGACAATATTATCCCTTTTAAACACTAATTTCCATATGTGTAAATGACCACTTCAGTATAAATAATACCCTTGAAAAACACAATTTTGTTTTTACCTTATCACAAGGATATAATAGAACTTATAATTCCACCATGTGAAATTTAAAAAACACCCATCAGCACCTAATATACCATTATTCACATTTTTTCTTTTTTTTATCCTTTACCTATATAAAATCATCCCATTATTTTTCATTTATCTTATGCATTTCATATTAACCTTTACATGAAAATTTCATCAGTTTAAACATGTCTAAACCTAATATTAACCCAATATCATCATTTTAGGGCCATGATCATCATTCTACAAATCAAAAAAAATATATTTATTACCAATTAGAGAAATTACCAATCAGAGAAACACATAGAAGAAATTTAATTCAATAAACAGTCCATAATTCACATATGGACACATAGCAAACTCATGAGAATGTGATAGGTCATATAAATGAATGAGGACATGGAATCCTCTTATGTTATATACCCATAACTTTCTTAAGAGCATAAGGATTCAGTAATATGAAGAAATAAAAAGTTAATTATAAATATACAATGGTCAAAACCCCCATAATTTATAAACATGTTTGAACAATAATATTAATAGAAAAGTACCCAAGTGATAATTTTGAAATATGAGTCACATAGGAATTGTTGATTGAATTTGTTTTTCTTTCAAAAAATCATACAACCTAATTAATCAAGAAATATTTTTAAAACATGTTTAAATAGCATAATAAAAAATAATACAATTAATTTTGGAATTATAAGTCAAAATGGAATTCGTATAACCTAATTTCTTGTCAAATAATCTATTGATGTAAGGAAATCACTTTATCATTAAAAACATGTAAATTAAAATGGTATAGATATCCCAAAAAATTAGAATGACTAATTTCTTAATGTTTCCAAACAAATAATAAATGAATGGATGTTATTATCTAGAATAATTTAGATTAGAAGAATGTAAATAAAAATTAGATCTGGAATATAAAAAATGTAAGCAACAGACTACAAAGGAATGGAATTGGGGGTTTGATGGCATGCCTCGGTTTGAGTGGAATGTGCATGCGTGGGGGGAATGACTGGTAGGTAGGGGCATCGTTAGAAAATGGATGTCGGAGTCTAGGATAAGATTGCTATGGAGGTGTTGAATGACATTAGGTAGAGGAAGAGGAAGATAGGTTGAGGTCGCAAAGGGTCTCAGGCATCAGGTGTGGTGTCGGGGATAGTATCAGAGAGAATATAATTTCTATCAGCATTGGAGTTGTTGAGGGTGATAGGATAGGAGTTGTTGAGGGCACCATTAGGGTGTAGAGTTAGTGGGAGCTTTGAGGATGGTGTCGGGGAGAAGCGCCGGGGAAACACATCGAGGGAGAAGGGTAGTAGAGAGAGTTGATAGTTTTGGGGGAGGAGGGTAGTGGAGTTATAGCTGGAAGCATCATGGGAGGATTCACGAGGTCGAGGGAGGATGGTATTGTGAATGGGATGAGGGTCGTGAGGAGGAGGAGAGCCATGTGAGGGTATTGGAATAAAAAACAGACCATATTTCCACTTTTTTTTGTAAAACCATGGAATTAAATATACATATTGTGATGTCCTTAATTATATGGTGTATATAAATAAAGCTACAACCATGGATCTATAAAACTATTGATATATTTCTGTGGATATAAGTCACGTTTCTAGTAGTGTTATTTGTCTTATAAATCCGAAATAATATAATAAAAATGAAGAACATCATGTGTTTTCTATAGATATATTAAATAATAAGACACTTGATTAAATCACAAGAGAAATTTTATTAATCACAATTTGGGTTGTTAAAATCTTCCCCAGTTAAGAAATTTCACCCTTGATATTTTCATTCACCGAATTAAAAAATATGAGGGTAACTCTATTTCATCACCTCCTCTGGTTCCCATGTTGTTTCTTAAAACATTTGGTATTTACACAACACTTTCACCAGGTGAATTGTCTTATTCCATATAACTTTTTCTCTATGATCTAAGATCTGATTTGTCTAATCCTCAAAGGAATGGTAATTCTCTAATGGTACCACATCTTTATTAAGTATATGTGAGGTGTCTGGTATATACTTTCTCAACACAGATAAAGGGAAAAAATCATGTCCTTGATAAAGGCTAGGTGGGAGTGTAAGTTAGTTGGCCACCGCTCTAATGCAATCAATGATCTCAAAGAATCCTATGTATCTTAGAATATGGTTTATTTTCTTACCAAACAGAATCACATTATTCCATGTACATATTAGTATGAATACCATATCCCCAACATCACATTATAGTTCTCTTCGATTATTTTTAACATAGCTCTTCTATAGACTCTGAGCGACTTTGATGTGTTGTTGAATGTTCTTAACCAATTCCACCATTTCCTTGACCATTTCAGGACCTAGAAGTTTTCGTTCCCCACCTTCATCCCAACATGAAGGTATTCTACACCTCTTCCCATAAAATAATTCATAGGGATTCATTTGGACACTTGAGTGGAAATTGTTATGGTAAGAGAATTCGGCCAGAGAAATATATTGATCTCATCCTCTATTGAAGTCAATTGAGAATTATCTCAACATTAAATCAAGTGGATGTATAGTCCTCTCATATTGGACATCATTTTATGGGTGATAACTCATGATGATGTTTAGCTCAGTGTTTAGAGCATGATGGAGAATTCTCTCGAACATAGAGGTTAATCGTGTAACATGGTTAGATACAATTGATAGTGGTACTCCATGGATCCTCACCACTTAATTCTTGTATATCCAGGAAATTTGATCTGGTGATAAATAACCTTGACTTGTGATAAATTGTTTTATCTTTCTAAGAAAATCCTTGACAACCCATATATAATTGTTTCCACTAGATGTCTTAAAAAGTCCAGTGACTAAGTCCATGGGGATGTTTTCCCATTTCCATGAGGGTATGGGTAATGGTTGCATAATCCCCTTAGATTTATTCCTTTCAACCTTCACATACTGATATTATAGACACTTTGAAGTGTATTCAATGATCTCCTTATTCATACTGTCCCACCAATTGTACTCATTGAGATCTAAATACATATTTTTTCTTCCTTGGTGAATTGATAATGTTGAATGTTGTGCATAATCCAACAGTTCTCTATTTATCTCAGGATTTAATGGTATATCTAATCCTGATCCAAATCTCACAACTCTTTATTAATTGACTTTAATAGATGATGATTTCCATTTTCGTATAATTTCCAATTTCTTCTAAATTCCCGAATCATCTTTTTTAGAATCCTTTGACCTCTGGTTATGGGATAGTTGAACAAAAATTTGTGAATTGATTAATGATGTTACTTTCGTTATGATTCCCTTGTCTATCCATTTCACAAATAAAAAGATCATATCCCTCTCAATTCAAATCAATGATATAATTCATGGATCCTTTCTACTTAGAGTGTCTGCCACATTATTATCTTTATCATGGTTGTAGTGGATTGAATAGTCACATCCATTAATTAGATTTAACCATATTTGTTGATTCATATTAATATCTTTTAATTTGAATATATACTTGAGGATTTTTTGAATTGTTTATATTTCACAATTATCCCCAAATAGTGTTGACACCATATTTTCAATGTGGAGATCACTACAACTAACTCCATGTCATGTTTTGGGTAGTTATTCCCAAGAACATTCAACTTCTTTGAAGCATAGGATATTACTTTATCATTTTTAATTAACAAAAAACTAATTACCTTCATCAAAGTATCACAAAATTCTAAGAAATGTTCTCTACTTGTGGGTAGTGTGAGAACAAGGGTAGGGAAAAGACTCCATTTCAACTCCTTGAATATTTATTCAGATTTATAATTCTAAGAAAACTAGACTCCATTTTGAGTTACCTTTTCTTAACGTTTGAAAACCATGAGAAATTTATTACCAATCAAAGATAATACCTAGATAATCCAAGTAAACTATAGATAATTATCATAAATCATTGCCTTGGTCATCCTTCAATTGATTATTTCTTTGAAGGGTCCATAAATATCCTACTACTTGTGACTATATTTCCCAAAAATGAGACATCCTTCAACCAGAACACACATTTACTATACTTGGGATAAAGCTTCCCCTTTCACAAGGTCTTTATCAAAATTCTCAGATTCTCATCATTCTCCTCTTTGGTTTTATATAATATTACAATATTGTCAATAAACAATACCAAAAATTTGTCAAGGTAATCCCTAAAGACCCTATTCATCATGTCAACTAAGACTTATAGAGAATTATTTAGTCAGAAAGTAATTACTATGAACTCATAGTGTAAGTAACTTGTATTAAAAGTAGTCTCAGGGATATCACCCATCTTCACTATAACATGGTAATATCTTCACCAAATATCCACTATAGAGAAGTATTTTTCTCAATTTAGTTGATCAAAAATGTAATCAATCTGTGTAGGGGAACACTTTTTAATTATCATGATCTTATTGAGCTAAAATAATGAATGAAAAAGCATATTAGCCCATCCTTATTCTTGATGAATAGGATTGGTGCACCCCTTGTGAAGCACTTGGGAATATGAACGCTTTATCTAGATTCTCATATAGTTTACCCTTTATCTCTTTATGTTCTAAAAAATTTATTCTATATAGAGTATTAAATAATGGAAATTCCCTTGGAAAAATATTGATTGAAAATTCAACCTCTCGTATATGTGGAAGACCTCAAAATTCCTCGGAAAAGACATCATATTTTTTTATCATAACGGTCATGTATTTGAGAATGGTTGTTTCCTTAGACTAAATAATTTGAGCTAGATATGCTTGTTTGTAAGAAAATAATATCCATTGTTGCGATGTTGGTTATAAATAAGATTCATCATCCTCCATGAACTTTTATTGAATCGTGGGTCGATTCATAATATGGAGAGTGATTTCCATCTCACAAAAATTTATGTTAGATCTATAAAGGGAAATCCAATATATAGTATAAATTGTATAAAATAAAATTAAAGGGAACAAGAAAAGGTTCTCTGGGATGTTTAGACAACACATTATGATAGGGTAGGAGTCATATACTTGGGATACAATAATTCCATTATTTTATGATTTCTTCTATAACTATACATCCATGATTTTTTGTTGTGTTCAAATAGTTCTACTAAACTTTTGTGATATGATGTAATGCATATAATCATAATCAAAAATTAAATTCTCTATTTGTGATTTAATAACTAGTTTACCTTTCACCACGGAATTTTTGGGATTGACCTCTACAGTTCTGATGGAAAAATATCTCCCATTCGTCCTTGGATATGTTGGTTGTCTTGGAAAACCCTTAGCATTGTATATTGGTTTGAAAAGTGCACTGGTTCATTGTAACAAAAGTAATAAAAACGAATTGGGGGTTGATTAGGGAATTTATTTCCTCCATTTCATTATTGGATTTCCTCTATCAACAATCCATATCCTGGTGTCCTTCCTTCCCAGACCAAAATCATTTCTTCATCCCACAAACAAAATTTTTGAGGTGCCTCTTTCCACACCTTTGATAAGTGGGATGTTGAGATTTTTTAGTTCTGTTAGATTTCTCCATCAGACTGCTAGAATTAAAATGAACATTCTCTTTATTGTAATCATGATACTCTTGAGATTCAATGATCTCCATTTCAAATTTTCGGTCACATCGGACAATTTATTTATAACTATCAATGTCCTGGATCGCCATGTTTTTTTAAGAAAGTATTTTATCCCACCAAATAAAAGGTAAACCTTGCATTTTGGGGTAATGAAAAAGATAGAGGTGTATCATGAAAGTCTGGTGAGGTTTTTTTATATGCCCTAATATACTGTTCATATTTGTTTCCTGAGTATATGGAAATCCCTTTCCATTTTAAGATGTAGATTGAAAGGAAAATATTTATCAAATAACATTTTTGAGAATTCCTTCCACTCCCTAGATTTGATCTCTTTCTCATGCTTCATATTATTGATCAATGTCTACCACTGATAAACTTCTCCATCCATATGATAAATTGATAGTATATCATTATATTATTCAGAACATTGAAGGATGGAAAATTTATTCTTAATAGAGTTGATCTATTTGTCCATGATTAACTAATTAGGTGATCCCTTGAAAGTTAGAGCCTTTATTGCATAAATCTCTCAATCACAAATTATTATCAATTATTGGGATCCAAGTTTCTTTTCAAAACATGAGTCATCTATGATATTATTTTCACAATGTTTTTGAGTCCCTCTCTCATTGGGTTGGGCTTCTTATTGGGGTCGTCATCACATTTCCGTCATAATATTTTTACCCGATCCATCTTATTTATGGAAATTGGTTAAAATAAAGGAATGATTATCAATTATTATTTTTAAAATATTAAAAACCTGAAAGGGAATACAATAACATTAAACAGATTCCACATGAATTACATGTATTTCCTTAACATATTAATTTCTAATATTTAATATTTGTTATCCAATATCTATTTCTTAACACGAATTCTTAATGGTGTTTTCTTATTTCCTTAATAATGTATCATAATGATCTTATGTATTTACCAATGATTATTCCCTGATATTTTCAAACCATGTGTATAGTAATGACCATTATTGTGTACCTTGTTATGCCAATTCAGGCTTGACGCACCTTGTCAGAGTTGTTATCCCTAGCTTCATATGTCCCAGAACAACATCCACTTGTTGTATCTAAACATGGATTTATTTTTTTAATAAACCAACTACTATATAATTACCAAAATTTAGAGATGTTTTATTATACCTAGTCTTATCCCTAATTATTTTTCTATAGTTTTATAATCCTAATCCCAAAAATAACTAATCTTTTCCTATGATGCCAACAATAACAACCATTCTACTTATTACACATTACTTCATGATTTATTACATAATATTACACTCAATACAACCTGAATGATTGACAATACTAGTGTATTTTGGAATTAGGTACATTGTATAACAAATTAAAATAAGTAATACATCATATTTATTGAAAACCACCTTAACATATTCATAATATTCCATCATAATTAAAACTGTATGGGATAACCTGGGGACATGCACATATTAGGTGAGCTATAAAGACCAGTAAGGGAATAAAAATCAAAAAACATTAATAAAGTAATACATTTTATACAATGGGAATATAAATGGGGAATAAAAGGAATGTGAATAATAATGCATGATATATCATGTTGATCATAAATTCAACATCGAAAAAGTGGAATCAACTTAAAACAATGTATCATAATCTTAGGTCAAGGCTAACTTCCAAGATATCGTGATGGATAAAGACCTATAATGGAATCGGGTTCACTAACTATCCCAATATGATGTATCATTAGACAAAGTATTACCCAATTCATTGGAGTGCTACATAGTTTCCGGAATAACCTTAACTTTCATTTCATTCTCACATTTATGTGTTACAGGTAGGACATACAATATGGTTTCATTCATCATTATGTTTTATTACATGATAATGTAGTTTCAAATAGATAAATTTACATCCCAATTCCAATAAGTATATGTTTATAAAATTTAATACCCTTGAAAGGAAATGGGTATGGTATTCACAACACAATAGTTTTGGAAAGTAAAATCGAGGTGAAATTTCAGTAGCATAATGGTGTCACATAAAAATTCACAAAATGGGTATTTGATAAAGAAAGTGGTATCCAATAATTTGGATTCTAAATGGTAATTATTAGGAACATATAATGAAACATACCAACAAGATTAATTTTAAATAGAATGTGTAAGGTAATAAAAAAACATGAATAAAGAAGAGAAGGTGAGGACCTCTTACTACAAAAAAATAACCACTTTAGAAGGGGTTATTTTTTACATTAGAAGGGGTTGTAACCCCTTATAAAGACATTAGCAGCAGTTGTGGGAAACCGCCACTAATGTGCTTGCCTACTTTTAGTAGAGGCAGTTGTGAAAAAGCGCTGCTAAATTCATAATGAATTTAGCGGCGGTTACATTAGAGGGGGTTTAAACCCACTCAACTATTGATCGAAATTTACCACATTAGAGAAGGTTATAACAAAAATCGCTCATAATATAGGAATTTAGAGGCATTTTGAACCACCCCTAATGCTGATTGCATTTGGGTAATTAGGGGAATTTTTTAGACAACCGCCCCCAACCCCGTGACGCCCCATCGCGACACCCTGACACCCCTTGACAACCCAGCATGCCCCCAGGACACCCCAACATGCCCCTGTTGACACATCCCCCACTTAACACCCAACGCCCCCCCCCCAGACACCACCCTTGACTCCCCCCGCGTTCCCCATTGACTCCCACCTTGACCCCTTGACACCCACCTTGACCCCCTGACACCCTAGTGCCCCCTTCACACCCACCTTGACACCCCCTTTACATACACCCCCTTGACACCCCCTTGACACCCACCGTGACCCCCTGACACCCCTGCGCCCCCGTGACAACCCGGGACTCGCCCCTTGACACCCCAGTGCCCCCCTATGACACCCATGTACGACCTAATGACACCCCGAGACACCCCTCCACACACCAGCATGCCCCTTCTGACACCTCAGGACACCGCTTCACACACCAGCAAGCCCCCCTGACACCGTCATGCCCCCATGGCACCCCGGGACACCCCCCCTGACACACTGCCACCCCCCTGGCACATCAGCACACCCCCATGGCACCCAATGGCACCCAAGGACACCCCAACATGCCCCCATGACACCCTGTTGACACTAGGGGCGTAAAAAGATAACTGGAAGGATTTGAACTCTACACCAGTTGGACAAAGCGCAAAACACCAAACCACTAATCCATGCCGGCTTACATGTAAAATTCACACTACATTATATTTAATTAAATCCTGAAGTATATATATATATATATATATATTTTTGTTTAGAAATATAAAAAATATAATATATTTGTATATATATAACATATTTCTCTATAATATAATTTATATTGTCGTATAATATTTATATATAAGATGTATTTATGTATAATTATAATTTATTTGTGTATAATATATATATATATATATTTTGGGTATATTTAATATCTATAAATACATATTTATTCATATATTAATAAATATTTTTATATTTATGTGTGTGTGTGTGTGTATTTTTTGTATTTATAGATATAATATAATTATAATATGTATTATATTAATTACATTTATATTATATATTAATGTATTTAATTATATACATTTATATTATATCACCAATACACATATATACACACATAAAATTAAATGCATTCATATAATTGGAAATAAATAATATAATTAAATGATATATATATATGAACCAAATTAATTTATATTTAATATGATATACTAAAATATACATAAAATAATTATACAATACATATAAATTTATTTATAATAAAATATTTATAAAATATTTTTATTTTTATTTGTATTTATATTTACACTTAATTTTTTCTAAATTATGTAAATTAGTATACATATTCTAATATAAATGTATTTATAAATAAGTATACAATACAAATGTATTTATGTATGCGTGTGTGTAACAATAATATTATTAATTATTATATGATATATATATGTATTAAATTAATTTATAATTAATATGTTATACTACAATATACATAATATAATTATATAACACATAAAAATTTATTTACAAATATATATTTATAATATAATATATAATATAAATAAATAATATATTTATATTTAATTTTATATTTAATTGTTTCTAAATTATGTAAATTAGTATACATAATCTAATATATATGTATTTATCTAGGTGTGAATGTAATAATAATAATATTAATTATTATATGATCTATATATATGTACTAAATTAATCTATAATTAAAATAGTATGATACAATATATGTAAAATAACTAATATATATATATAATCAAATATTTATAATATATATATTTATAGTATAGTTATATAATATAATTATATAAAATATATACGTTTATGTTAATTTATATTTAATGTTTTCTATATTATATATATGTGTATACATAATATAATATAAATGTATTTATACAAAAATCTACAATAAAAATGCATTTAATATAATATAGGTATAATATAAATCATAATATAAATGTATAGTACTTATAAAACCATATATAAATTTTATAAATTCAAATAAATATATTTATGATTACATTTATATTATACATATTAATATTTATATATTGGTATACATTTTTTTATATGTATAAATATTTATTTAAAATATTTATATAATGTCCTTATATATATGTGTTATAAAGTATTTAAATACATTTATATAATGTACTTATGTAATATATATACACACACACATGCACTATAAGGCCCCAGCCTTAAACATTACTTACTCTTGAGTTATTTTAAGAATACAAATTGAGGATCTTTTCTGGTTTAGAGTTTTAGAGAATTAGATCATAAATCATGCATTACATTCCACATTTCAAGAAGGTGGTTACATAAAAAAACAGTATTCATTTTTTCCATCAAAGGAGGTATATTTAAAATGAAACATGGATTCTTTCTTGACACTTCCTCGAAACTATCATCACATCATGTACTTTTCCCTTGACCAGTGAAAAACATTTCAAAAACATGGGATGAGCATAAAAAGCTCAGTATGGGATATAAAAGCACGGAATGAAAACATTAGTCCATATATTCATATTAATCAATGAAATCATACTTTACTAATAAAACATAATTACTTTATCATACCTCATGAAATCATAAGATTTATGAATAACTCATATAAATCATAAGACATAAATGTAACTTGAGGCATTTATAACATTCTTACGTAGGAAGTAACCCTCGTGGTTCCGTTTGGAATACCCATCCCAGTATATTTCCTAAATCTCTTCAGAGAAACCTTAGTGCTTAACTCATTCATGTTACCCAATTCATTGGAGAGCTATCAAGGGCTCACACGCCCTTAGTTTATCACAGAACCACCCGTCTTCATAAACAATGCCCAAGAACTATAACATAATTGTATCACATAAAGTATGCATAAAGGAAACATAACATTTCCACATTTAAATCACAAGATTTCATAAACACATTGATATAATCAATACATTATCAAAACCATTTTCAATACCAAAATAAAAGAAAAGTAAAACATGGTATTGTTTTCATTTAAAAACATTTATTGCTTGTAGAGAATGTCAAAACTCAAATAATGGTCACAGCGGCAGAGAAGTCATTGTCGCCGCATACGTAAGAAAAAAGAATTCCCTTTTGTCATTTAGTAAAACACTTCATATAAAAATATTCCTTTTGAATAAAATTAAAAGTCAATGGGATTTATACACTTTATAAATGAAAGTTGTGTATAAAACAAATTATGCGTCAATGAAAGGAGATTGAGACGAAGTTCCTTACCTCGTGTCCGACTTGACTCGATCTTTATTTAATCTCCTGAATAATAAATTAGAGTTATTTTATACTTGCTCAAGAAAATGTTTCTAGTTATTTATTCCTTTTATATCACTTATTACCATGTTACGAACATTATTTAATTATTTAAGTTAATAACGGTCATTTTGTCGATCTTTGGTACTTGAGTCAAAAATAAACTTCTTATAATTACAATTTGTTCATGTGATAAAATATCCATTATATCTAGAATTATATTAATGATTTAGATATCATATATATCATATATATCCAATATATACATGTATTTATAATATTACATAACATTTAGAGGTAATTAATTAAATGCACCGTTCATGGAGACGGTAAGCCGTACATACGCATGAACGCTACTTTCATTTCTTTTTCATATTTAATGGAGTGAAGCCATAATGATATAAAGTTATATTGTAATTACACTATAATATCATATATAATATCATTAACTCCATATTTTATACATCCCACATATGGCATTAACGAATTAAATCACTTTGAGGGGGCGGTAGTCCGCACTTCCTAAAATGAAGAAATCGCGTTTACCCATAATGGAAACCATATAGGTATTCCATAAATGAAAAATACACAAGCAAAAGGAAAACATCAATATAATATATATCATATATAAATATAGTGACATCTTATTGGAAACCATGAATGGTGTTAAAAGAATATTGAACAATCATCATTTTGTGATGCTGAAATTCACCAACCACAGAAACAGTATGTTCTTTAACCATTAGACGGAGGTGTGTGTAAGTTTAAATCAAATAATTATCATAAAAATATCCTAGTATATTTAATATACTGGTTTTGTTACAAAATAAAGGAATTAAAAGAGTTTATGGGGTTGGAGAAGCAAAATAAAACAAAAGAACATTAGAGAAGACAGTACCTTTAAATTGGGTAAATCCCGTTGGTTTGAACCAAAAGGTTTTCTTGAAGAGATTTCTACCTAAGTTAAGGATTCTATGATTAATATAGGGCTGTGGAGAGATAAAATGAGAATATTTTGTCTGAGCCAATGTCTTGATATGTGTGGGTAAGGTGGTAGAAGTATGGGCCTTTTATAAGAGGGAGGAGGGGCACTCTTGGAAAATCATGAAATGTTACTTTATTATAATATTTTTTTGGGATTTTAAAGGTCTGAAAATGATATATTTATAGTATAAGGTGACAAGGGTTCTAAATAAACACATAAAATAGGTTTTTTACAAGGTTAAGTCCTAGATTTTACATTATCTTTACATTTTTTTAAATCGTTCATTAATGAGGTAATCACTACATCATTATGGCGTCATAAATAAATTAATTTATTTTATGTATAAAAATTATAAAAAAATACTATGTTGTAGGAAATCTTATTATCTTTACAATGAATACATATATTATAATAGATAGTTTACATAGACAAAACTAAAATTGTTTTACTTGGGTGATACATACTTTAGTTAAACTTTCCTTTTAAAAAACATAAAATGATAAAGTGTCACTATCACCCAAAAGTGATTACATGGGGTCAAAGAGTTTAGCACAAGGCATCACATGGTCATCCATGATACAAAAAGTAGCATTAGGACACATTTTGGGGTCATTTTATATAATTATTATATTTTTTTTTACCCTTAACTACCCGATTACTAATTAATCACGATTATAAAAGATAATTACCATCGTTACTATTCATAATGTCCAAAAACAAGAGTCTTAATTACATAATTTGGACCTTCTGATTCCAAATATGAAATCCAATTTACCAAATTCTAAACACAAAAATTGTAGTAATTAATTGAAAAATAATTCATGTTGTCAAAACAAATAGGAGGTTTTTTTGAAATAGTATCTATCAAAAGATTGATAATTGTTTATGTCCAATTTCAAAGTGAAATTAATCCCAATGACTACCATTGGATTAAATGTTAAAAATATATTCTATTTATACTTTAAAACCAATTAAAAAGATAATATACCCATATAAATAAATTAGATGAAAAAGCAGTTCTGAAGTAAAACGCAGTATTTTTAGCTATTCATTAAGAAATGAACATTGTAAGAAAAATACCAAAAACTTATCCAAAGTAAATTTCAATATCCCAATCCTAAAGAATAAGTTTATTTTGAAAAATAGGGCTTATAAAATTGTCAAAATATATATTTAAAAATGGTTCGCCATCAAAATGTGGTAAAGTAATCTTTTAAAAATATTAGAGAATTCTAGGCTTAAGATTGGATTATTTCTCATTTTAAGCCTTTAAAACACTATCAAATTCATAAATAGACATAGATATGAAAATCCATAATTCTTTACTTAATTCAGATGTTACATCCTTCCCCCTTTATAAAATTGTGTCCCCGCAATTTATTTACTTATCGAATAGGTGGGGGTATTTATCCATCATTGCATTTTCAGATTCTCATGTAGCCTCTTCAATCATGTGGCTTTTGCAGAAAACATTTACTTGATGACTCACCATATTCCGCAACACATGCTCCCTATGGGAATGAATCTGGACCGGTTGTTCATCGTAATATATATTCTCTTCCAGCTGAACTACCTCTGGACTCAAAACTTGAGATGGATCTGGCATGTACTTCCTTACCATTGAAACATGAAAAATATTTTGTGCCTCAGATAAACTCAGAGGTAAATCCACTCGGAAAGCAACTAATCCAACTCTCTCTAGAATTTCATATAGTCCAATGAACCTTGGACTCAGCTTTCCTTTCTTACCAAATCGCATCACACTTTTCCATGGGGAAGCTTTGAGGAAGAGATGATCACCTACCTCAAAAGAGAGATCCTTCATCTTGTTGTCCGCGTAACATTTCTTCCTACTCTGAGCTGTTCTCATGTGTTTCTGTATCAGCTGAACTTTTTATGCCAATTATTCTACCAATTCTGGTCCAATCAAATTCCTTTCACCACTTAATCCCAAAAAGACGGAGTTCTACACAGCTTCCCATATAATGCCTCAAATGGTGCCATCTGTATACTGGAATGAAAATTGTTATTATAAGAAAACTCAACCAAAGAAAGATATTGGTCCCAACTTCCCTAATAATCCAATGAATAAGTACGTAGCATATCTTCCAAAGTCTGAATTTTTCTTCTTGACTGCCCATCTAATTGAGGATGAAAATTTTTACTTAAATTTAATTCAGTACCCAATGACTTCTGAAATCCCTTCCAAAAGTAAGAAGTAAACCCGGGATCACGATTAGATACAATGGAGAGGGGAAATCCATGTAACCTGAATATCTCATTAAGATACAAATGAGAATGTTGATCTAGAGAATAATTATCTCGTATAGAATGGAAATGAGCATATTTAGTCAAGCGATCAACAATAACCCAGATCACATTATTACCTCGAGGTGTCTTCGGCAACCCAACGACGAAGTCCATGGATATATTCTCCCATTTCCACTCTTGCACTGGTAAAGGCTGAAGCATCCATTTCAGTAACTGCCGCTCTGATTTAACCTATTGACAAGTCAAACACTTCACAGTAATTTCAGCAATATCTCTTTTCATTCCATCCCACCAGTAATACTCCCGAAGATCTCTATATATCTTAGTACTGCCTCGATACACTGAAAACAGAGAACTATGAGCTTCACATAACAACTCTCTCTTCATCTGTGAATCACAAGGCATACACAATCTCTCCCCAAATCTCAAAACACAATCATTATCAATTTTGAATTCAAGAAACATACCCTTCAGAACCACCTCTACCTTTTTCTGCAACTCACTGGCTTACTTCTGTGCTTGTTTAATTCTGTCTGATAGAGAATATTTCACTGATACCTGAAACAAAACAGAAGATCATCCTTCACCAACAACTTTTCTGCCAAATTTCATCAAATCCTTAACCAAAGGATCACATTCCAAATGTAACATGGTTAATGAAGAATTACTTTTTCGACTAAAAGCATCAACCACTTTATTTTCTTTTCCCGGATGGTAATGAATTGTACAATCATAATCCTTGATTAATTATAGCAATATCCTCTATCTCATGTTCAATTCTTTCTAGGTGAATATATACTTTAAAGTGTTGTGATCAGTATATATTTCACACTTTAAACCAGAAAAATGATGCCTCCAGATTTTTAAAACGAAAACTACAGTAGCTACTTCCAAATCATGTGTAGGGTAATTTAACTCATGAGTTTTCAACTGACGTGAACCATAAGAATTTACCTGATCATTCTGCATTAGGACGCAACCATGTCCTCTCAATGAAGCATCCCTGTATACAACAAACTCACCATTCTTGGAAGGTAGTTACAAAACTGGAGCATTCACCAATCTTCTTTTCAACTCCTGAAAACAATCATCACATTCTTTTGTCCAGATGAACTTAACACCCTTCCAAGTTCGCTTAGTCATTGGACTAGATAACTGTGAAAAATTTTAAACAAAACTTTGGCAATAGCCTGCTAAACCAAGAAAACTATGAATCTCAGTTACATTTGTGGGTCTTGGCCATTCTTCAACAACCTTTGTTTTTTCAGGATCAACAGTTATACCATCTTTAGAAACAATGTGACCAAGGAAAGAAATTTGTTGCAACCAATACTAACACTTGATGAATTTTCCATACAATTTCTTTTATTTTATGGTTTGAAAAATAACCCTCAAATGAATTTCATGCTCCTATTTACTTTTAGAAAACACAAAAATATAATCAATGAATACAACGACAAACCTATCCAAAAACTGGTCTAAAATTATATTCATAAGGTCCATGAATACATCAGGTGCGTTGGTTAACCCAAAAGTAATTACTACAAATTTATAACGGCCATATCTTGTATGAAATGCAGTCTTCGGAATATCTTCTTCCATTACCTTCAACAAATGGTACCCCTATCACAGGTCAATCTTTTAAAAATATTGAGCTCCCTGGAGTTGATCAAACGAATCATCGATATGATTCAAAGGATATTTTTTCTTAACCATAATGTTATTAAATTATCTATAATCAATGAAAAGTCTCATATAACCATCTTTATTTTTAACAAATAAGATGGGAGCACCCCATGGTGATGTGCTAGGTCGAATGAAACCTTTCTATAATAAATCTTGCAATTTCTTCTTCAAATCTAAAAGTTAAATTTGAGCCATTCGATAAGGGGGTTTTGAAATTGGCTTAGCATCATTAACTAAGTCAACATTAAATTCAACTTCCCGCTATGGTATTATTCCAGGAAACCCGTCAGGAAAAACATCAGGATACTCATTTACTACTGAAACATCATTAATCTGAACAGTTCCTTTGTTTTCTACAATATGTGAATAGTAACATTCATTTCCATCTTTTACATGTTTCTCAGCCTCTTGATATGTTATAAAAAATAAGGGTTAATTCTTGTACAAAAACTGAATGTCATTTTGAAAAGAAACTTCTTTAGCTCTACAATAAATCTTAGCATGGTAAACAGAGATCCAATTCATACCTAGGATAACATCAAACTCTACTAGAGGTAAAACACTAAGGTTTTCAAGTAAGCTCTTTCCATGGAAAATGATAGGAAGATTGTTATAATTATTTTTGCCTGAACATTTCCCCCAGATGTTTTTAAAACAAGTTCAGGAGTCATTTATTGAGATGCAGTTCCCAATTTACGAGAAAATTTTTTAGAGATGAAAGAATGTGTAGTCCCTGAATCAAACAACACACTGGCATAATCTGAAAGAACAAACAAAGTACCTGATACCACTTTATTTGATGGCCCAACATCTGCTAAAGTAGTTTTAAAGGATTTCACCACACTTTTCTTCTTGTAGTATGACTACTTCCCATCATTTGAGCTCTTTTTCGAACACTCGTTTCCATAATGACCCATCTCATTACACTTGAAACATTTCACTAACTCTATACCAAATTTGGTCTTACCATCACCCTGATCTTTTTCAGTGCAATCATGATCCTTATGTCCCATCTTACCACATCTGTAGCACTTTCTAGAATTCAAAAGACATTCCCCAGCATGATTTTTACCACATTTATCACAAACTGAAAACTTAGTTTCTTACCATCAGACCTTTTTGAAGGATTCTTCCCTTTCTCCTGCCACCTCAGTCTCTTCTTCTGTTGGTTTTTATAGAACACTTGATCATCAGAAAACTCCATTTCCACCTTCTCAGCACATCCAACAAGCTTTTCATAACACTTGACCTCATGAGAAGATAAAGCCCTTCGATATTTTGGCTTTAATCATGAGTAAAAACGATTGATTTTACTATCAAGGTCTCGGATAAAATTTTGAGCATACCTTGCCAATCGAGTGAACCTTTCTTCATAAGAAGCCACTGTGTCGTCCTCTTGCCTCAATTCCATGAATTGTTTTTCCATCCTAAGTTGAACAGCCATAGGAAAATATTTCTCAAGAAGCATTCCTTTGAATTCCTCCCAGTCGAGAGCATCAATCTCATCAGCATCCCTGATATTTTTAACCATCGACCACCACTGATCTGATTCACCCACCAAATGGTAAACAACAATACTAACCTTTTGATTTTCCGAACACCCCATGACATCGAAAATAATATCCAGTGCTTTAATCCACCCTTCAGCTAGCATAGTGTCAGATGATCCTCTGAATGATGGGGGATGTTGCCTCATGAAATGTTCCGCCACTGACATGTTCCACTGTGGTTGATCTGGCTGATCGCGTGCATGGATACCACCATTTATCAGTTGAGTCCACTGTGCCATTACTGCAACAAACTATTCTGTTCCAATTCCAATAACCTCAGGATGCTGATTTGGAAGGTCATTTCATTCTGCATGCCTTCCTAGCACTGCTTCCCTATTTCCTCTGGGGAATAACATTCTGAAAAAACATGTCTTAGATGAAGAAACATGGTAATCTTCAAATGCGATATCATTTCAATTTTACCATAATTTTTTTTGGATAATCATTTAATATAATTCTAACTCCTAAATTTATCTAAACCTCCCAGTAATACCAACAATAAGGCCCCAGCCTTAAACATTACTTAATATTGAGTTATTTAAATAATACACATTGAGGATCTTTTCAGGTTTAGAGTTTTAGAGAATTAGATCATAAATCATGCATTATATTCCACATTTCAACAAGGTGGTTACATAAAAAACATTATTCATTTTTTCCATCAAAGGAGACATATTTAAAATAAAGCATGGATTCATTCATGACACTTCCTCGACACTGTCATCACATCATGAAATTTTCCCTTCACCTCTGAAAAACATTTCAAAAACTTGGGATGAGCATAAAAACCTCAGTAAGGGATATAAAAGTACGAAATGAAAACATTAGTCCATGTATTCATACGAATCAATGAAATGATACTTTACTCATAAAATATAATCACTTTATCATACCTTAGGAAATCATAAGATTTATGAACAACACATATAAATCATAAGACATAAAGGTAACTTGAGGCATTCATTACATTCTTACGTAGGGAGTAACCCTCATGGTTACGTTTAGAATACCCATCATAGTATATTCCATAAATCTATTAGGAGAACCATATAGTTTTTCTCCTTCGCATTACCCAATGCATTGGAGAGACATAACGGGCTCACCCACCCTTATTTTATCACAGAACCACCCGTCTTCATAAACAATGCCCAAGAACCATAACATAATTTTATCACACAAAATATGCATAAAGGAAACATAACATTTCCACATTTCAATGACAAGATATCAAAAACACATTGATATAATCCAAACATTATAAAAACCATTTTCAATACCAAAATAAATGAAAAGTAAAACATAGTATTTTTTCATTTAAAAATAAAGTTATGGCTTGTAGAGGAAGCCGAAACTCAAATAATGGTCACAACGGCGGAGAAGTCATTGTCACCGTATACATAATACAAAAACATTCCCTTTTTTCATTTAGTAAAAAGCTTCGTATAAAAAGATTCCTTTTGAATAAAAGTAAAAGTAAAAGGGGTTTATACACCGTATAAATGAAAGTTGTGTATAAAACAAAATAAGCATCAATGAAAGGAGATTGAGACGAAGTTCTTTACCTCATGTCCGACTTGACACGATCGTTCTTTAATCTCCTGAATAATAAACTAGAGTTAATTTATACATTCTTAAGAACATTTTTCAAGTTAATTATTCCTTTTATATCACTTATTACAATGTTATGAATATTATTTATTTATTTAAGTTAATAACGGTCATTTTGTTGATCTTTGGTACTTGAGTCAAAAATAAACTTCTTATAATTACATGTTGTTCATGTGATAAAATATCCCTTATATCCATAATTAGATTCATGATTTAGATATCATATATATCATATATATCCAGTATATACATGCATTTATAATATTAAATAACATTTAGAGGTAAGAAATGAAATGCACCGTTCATGGAGAGGGTAAGCCGTACGTACGCATGAACGCTACATTAATTTCTATTTCATATTTAATGGAGTGAAATCATAATGATATAAAGGTATATTATAATTCCATTATAATATCATATATAATATCATTAACTCAATCCTTTATATTTCCCACATATGGCATTAACGAATCAAATCACTTTGAGGGGGCGGTAGTCCGCACTTCCTAAAATGAAGATATCGCGTTTACCCATAATGGAAACCATAAAGGTATGACATAAATGAAAAATACAGAATCATAAGGAAAACATAAATATAATATATATCATATATAAATATAGTGACATGTTAATGGCCACCATGAAAGGTGTTAAAAAAATATTGAACAATCATTGTTTCATGAGGCAGAAATTGGCCAACCACAGAAACAGTATGATCTTTAACCATTAGACAGAGGTGTGTATAAGTTTAAATCAAATAAATATCATAAAAACATCCTATTATATTGAATATACTTGTGTTGTTACAAAAGAAATGAATAAAAATAGTTTAGGGGGTTCGAGAGGCAAAATAATACAAAAAACATTAGAGAACACATTACCTTTAAATCGGGTAACTCCCCTTGGTTTGAACCAAAAGGGATTCTTGAAGAGCGTTCTGCCTAAGGTAAGGATTCTATGATGAAGAGAGGGATGTGGAGAGATAAAAGGATCAGTTTTTTGCCGAGCCAATGGCTTGAGAGGTGTGGGTAAGGTGGTAGAGGTGGGGGCCTTTTATAAGAGGGAGGAGGGGCACTCTTGGAAATTCTTGAAATGTTACTTTATTATAATTTTTTTTTCGGATTTTAAATGTCCCACAATGATATATTTCAAGGATAAGGTGATTAGGGTTCTAAATCCACCCATACAATAGGTTTATCAAAAGTGTAATCCTTAGATTTTACATTATCTTTTCATTTTATTTAAATCGTTCATTAATGAGGTAATCACTACATCATTACGGTGTCCTATATAAATTAATTTATTTAATGTATAAAATTATAAAAAAATACTATGGTGAATGAAATATTATTATATTTCCATTTATTATTTATAGTATAATAGATAGTTTACACAGACAAAAATAAAATTGTTTTACTTGGGTGATTCATACTTTGGTTATACATTCCTTTTAAAAAACATAAAATGATAAAGTGTCACTATCACCCAAAAGTGATTCCATGGGGTCCCAAAGTTTGGCACAAGGCATATCGTGGTCTGCCATGACACAACCAGTAGAATTAGGACACATGTTGGGGTAATTTTATACTATGATTATATTATTTTATTACCCTTAACTACCCGATTACAAATTAATCACGATAATTAAATATAATTACCGTTGTTACTATTCATAATGCCCAAAAACAAAAGTGTCTTAATTAAATAATTTAGACATTATGGTTCCAAATATGGAATCAATTTTCCCAAATTCCAAACACAGAAATTGTATTAATTAATTTGAAAATAATTCTCGTTGTCCAAACAAAGAGCGGGTTTTTTTGAAACAATATCTATCAAAAGTTTTACAATTGTTTATGTCCAATTTCAAAGTGAAATTAATCCCAATGACCAAAATTGGATTAAATGGTAAAAATATATTGTATTTAAACTTTAAAACAAATTAAAAATATAATCTATCCATATAATTAATTTAGATGAAAAATCAGTTTGGAAGTAAAACGCAGTATTTTTCACTGTTCAATAAAAATGAACATTGTCATAAAAATACCAAAAATTTATCCAAAGTAAATTTTAATATCCCAATAATAAAGAATAAGATTATTTTGACAAATATAGCTTATTAAATTTTCAAAAGATAGATTTAAAAATGGTTCTCCATCAAAAGGTGGTAAAGCTATCTTTTAAATACATTATAGAATTCCATGCTTAAGAATGGATTTTTTTCTCATGTTAAGCCTTTAAAACACTATCTAATTCATAAATTGAAATAGATATAAAAATACATAATTATTTACTTACTTGGGAGGTTACATGCACACACCCATATATATATTATTTTTTTGAATTTATATGATATTTATCTTAAAAAATAAATAAAAATTTAGATGGAGTTTAAAAACCCCTCTAATTAAAGGGATTTCTAGCAGTTCAAAACCCCATAAAATTTACTGAATAAGAGGTGGTTAACAACCCCTTATAATGTCATAAATTAGAGGGGGTTTGAGACCCCCTCTAGTTTCTTAAATTAGAAGTGGTTCAAAACCCCCTCTAATGCCATCAATTAGAGGGGCATCAAAACCCCCTCTAATGTCATCAGTTAGAGGGGGTTGAAAACCCACTCTAATTTCTTAAATTATAAGGGGTTCAAATCCCCCTGTAATGTCCTGAATTAAAGGGGGTTAAAATCCCCCTCTAATGACATCGATTATAGGGGGTTCAACACCCCTCATAATTTCTGAAATTAGACGTGGTTCAAAACCCCCTCTAATCTAAGGGATTAGCGGTGTTTCATAAACCCCCTCTAATATCATAATTTAGAGGGGGTTGTGAACCGACACTATTTCATTTAAAAAATTATATATATATATATATATCCTAACAAATGTTACATATATAGAACCTATAAAATCAAACATAATATATATTTCCACTAATTATTCAATTAGCAGCGGTTTTGAAATAACCGGATCTCAAATCAAACCAAATATTTAAAAAAACAATGCTAAATTTTTTTGAAGGGGTTATACATAATAACTCCTTAATTTTTAAAGAAAATTAATTTAGAGGGGGTTTATAACCCCCTCTAAATTAGATGATTAGAGGGAGTTATGCATAACACCCTCTAATGTTACAGAAAATGAATTTAGTGGAGGTTGTGCAGAACCCCCTCTAATGTACTATTTTTTTGTAGTGTCTTACTTGAGTATGTGAATCCAAATTCTTGGAAGGGGCTAATTGTGTTCTTGGGAGTGCCTTGGGAGGACTCCATAGAGTAGTGTTTAGAGTATATAGGTGCTCTAAAAATATTGTGTGGAGAGAAATGGGATTATTGGGTGGTTTTATATAGGAAATGAGGGATATTTCATTATTATCTAGGTTTTGGACTCTACAAAATAAAATAAACAAAACCAGAAACCATCCCATGGATTTTCCAATGGTTTCTCCCAAAAGGGGTTAGTTTTTATTATTTTATAAGGAAATGGGACGAAATTAACAAGATATTTCCCCTTCTTATGTGGAGGTGAGTCATACTCCTAAAGAAATCATTTTAAAACCATAAAATATATTAATTTTTTTGAAGGATTCATAATGGATTTATAAAATTAATCAAATAGACTTAAAATATCATTATTTTAATGTTAAAAGACATATTTTTTCTTTTATACCTTTTATAGTGTTTATTGTATCACCTTTGGGTTAGTATCATGCCATAATAATCAAAGTATATTTATACAGTATTTAATTTTTACCCAAAAATAATCGACTTTCATAAAAAATTATGAAAAATTCACCATTGGATAATTTAGAGGTTCTGATTCAAAAAATAATATTCATTTTATCAGAATAATTTTTTAAATATTTTAATTTACACTTAAAATAAAGTAGTCCTTTATTATGAAAAGTTGTGTTTTTGGAAAATAACAGTTTCCTAACCACTATACAAAATATGTTTGACTTCTTAAAAATAATATAATCATTTATATTTAAAAAATTATTTAATAAAAATGTTTTATTAAAAAATTATTTATTTCAAATATCCAGTAATTCATCAACATAGATTCCATAATTAAATTTGAATATTACAAAAAAAATATTATCGGTGTTTTATTCTACCAAAATAATGACCATTTATAAAGTAACAATAATTTGGATGAAAATATATTCATTATTCTATAAAAACTATTGTAAACACTCATATGTATAGGTTCTTGATGCATATCCCTTTAATACAAACAGAAATTCTATACGATTAAGGTTTTTGATGGTATGAATTTCATGGGGGTGGTTCAACATAGATGGTTTTGGTCATGATCTCGATGAGATTGAAATTATCACATAAACAGTTTCTCTAATGGTTATGTTTTTGGATCTCAACTTGGGCTTGGTTGATGGAAAATCCTATATTTATTATATCCCTCAGAAGCTCTAAAAAATGGGCTTCATAGCGTATTATCTTACAAGTTAAGTTTATCATATACATTTTCTATGTCAACTAGATTTTTTTAAACTCTATATTCATACTAATCATGTTATCATAGTTTAATGTCCATATTATAAATGGTAATGATTTATATTGAATTCTAAATCTGATATAATATAATAAAACCAAAGAAGTGCATGTGTTATTTATAACCATATAATATAGTAATACATTTGATTAAATAACATGGATATTTTAATTTATAAAAGTTACGATCATTATGTTTCATGTAATACATTTTCATATTCATTTCAAACATTATAATTTATGGGGAATTATTGAAAGGATTTTTTTAGAAAAAACGTAACATGAACCCCTCTCAACAAACATATTAAAATTTTAGGTGTATAATCAAAACCATAAAAAAATAATTGCATCACTTTATTTTGTAATAATAGTAAGAGTCTCATCAACAAAAAGTTCTTTATTTTTACCCCTCCGATTCAATAGATCTTAGTAAAAATATAAATAATTTTGGAATAAGGAGCAACATCATTTGTTTATTAGATGAAACAATCAGACTATGATTCCTCTCTTATTCATGACTTTTTATTCTTCTTCTATTTTGCATTGGATTTGTTTTATTCCATTTGATTAACTTTTTCATAATTTGTAACAGGCTTATTCATATATGTAGAATATTTCGATATAGCGGTTGACTTCTCATCAACTTTAGTAACATATTTTTTATGTTTAGTTTGTAATATCTTCTTAATGTCTTCTTATTTGGATTTCAAGATAACAAAAAAAATATTAATAACATGATCATATTTATAATATATCATGCATTTTTAATGACTCTTAAAATCACGATATGTTAATACCTTTTAACAACTCTTCTCATAACCTCATAAATCATGTTCCTATACTTTTCTTCCAAAAATATTTTTGATTCATATATCATTTTATCCAATGAAACTTTATAGTTCAAATGACTAAGAATCTATTATTTTCTTGATCCACCCTTTTAATTCTTCCTACATTCTTAGAGTATTTGGCTTCCTTTACTTTTTAATTTTTCTGAAACGGGAATTCAATATTCTTCACCTTTTGAAATTTCCTTCTTGGTTAAATTTTTTAAAAAAAACATACTTTATCTCTTTTTATCACCGTAACATTCCATTAAAATTTTCCTTCTATAGCTCAAATAATAGTTTTAATAATTCTGATTAAAAGGAAAAATTTATTATATATTTTCATATCCCCAAAAATACCAGAAGTACTCATTAAAGTAATAACATCCCCATCAAATTCCGCACTATCTATAATTGTAAACATGCTTCACTAAAACTTTTTTAGCTTTCACATAAAATCATTATTGACCAAAAAAAATTTAATATCATCCAGAATCCTATTTTCCACCTAGTTTTCTTTTCAACCATACTAGAACCATATGTAAATGTAACTATTTCAGATGAATTATTTTTAGAAATATATAACTTCTCCAATTTTTTTTATTTTGGACACAAACATAACTTTATAAAAATTCCTTCATTGGGAAAAATCCCATTTTTATTTTGTATAGTTGATGGTAAATTCTGACCTTTCGTTGGTTCACCCAATCCATGACATTCACCAACTTCAGAAATAGAGCTATCTAAACATGTATTCTATTGTTTAACTTGAGAAAGTTTTTTTGGACATATTTATTCTATTCTAATTTTTCATTCAACATTACTTTTATTTGTTCATTATGATTCTTTTATATGTTAAGATATTTCTTAAAATCATAAATCTCTTCCAACATCATATCTTTATAATCATAAAAACATTATTTATTGTTTGTTGAAGGGTCTTCATTTTCAAACATTCTGATTTCTTCCTTAAGCCTCTCAAAATTTATCAGGAATGATTTCAGTTCTTTTTTCAATTGAAATTAGATTGAGTTTATTCTTCTTCAGAATTGCTGCTTCTGAATTATTCAGTATTTGCTTTTATAATTAATGTAATCACTCGAGCCTTCTTAATATACTTTTTCGATTCAAATTCACTATTATAAAGAACTCTCCTCATTAATTATTTCAATAAACATATTTTCTTCAACACCATTTGTAAACACCTCACAATCATCATCCTTGGAAATAAAACATATTCTTTTGGATTTTGAGGGATTCTTATATTTCCCCTTAAAATAGTATTTTTCATTATCACCCCATTTCTTTCAAGATCTTCTCGACCTTCTTTCTTTTTTGTCACCTTCTCCTTCATCACATTCTTCTTTATCACCAAAGTTTGGAATATTAAAAAACATCCCAATGTATTTGCATCCAAAAATATTTAATAGAAGATTCCCATTATACTTTATTATACATATTTTACCATTTTTATAAAACAAGGACAAAATTTCATCTGGAGTTTTACATACCTAGTTTTCAGAATCAGATTAACAAACTATTTCTTTATCTTGATTATTTTTATTCTTTTCATTCATGTTGTCCTTTAATGAAATTTACAGATTAGCTTTTTTTTACCTTCATAACATCCCCCTTCTCATCCCATAAGTAATGAGAGTATTATACAAATCATCTAGAGATAATGTTTCTGTATCTCTATATTTTGATGATGAAAGTTTGGGATCATACATGCTGGGAATAATTCTCAAGATCTTTTAAATAATGATATAATCTTCCACCTTTCTCAAAAACAACTAAAAGTGCTGAAAATATCATTTTTATGGAAATTAGTAACTAAATAATTTATACTCACTCATCTTGATATATTAATAATTTAAACTCTATATTTTTAACTTTCCCTTATTCAATTTTTTATTGACTTCATAAATTTTGTTCAACTAATCCTAGATACAATTGGTAGTTGAATCACTATTACTCTTATAAAATCAAATTTATAATGTTAGGGTAATAAATCCTTCTTATCACTTTCATCATTCTCATGTTTTTTATCATCATTTGTAAGAGGATCATTTTCTTCATGAGTGGTAAAACCATCAATAGAATATTTCGAGACATCATACCCAAGGGTAATAAGATATATAAGAAATATACATTTCGAGATATGATAATTCATATCATATAAGATTGGAATCCCCTTAATGATCACACAACTCAGATTATCAATCACAACATCTTATCCAAAAACATCAGAAAATATTAAGTGAAGGGAACCTTCTCTCTGATACTACTTGTAAGTGCCTAATCAATATCGTGTATAACTGAGAGTGGGAGTGGGTTAATTAGTGATAACATTTTCTGTTGGGTTTAATTTATATGGAAATAACCTTCACCTCTTGTAAAAGACTTTTTAACTTGATAAAGACAAAAAAATCACACATCCATAGGAACACAAGAATTTAAAAGTTTCATTACTCAACAAGAGTAGATACCTCCTCCGTATGGCAGGGAAAAAATATGATACCACAAAATTGACTATTAAACAATGGTTTGTGTAGTCTATAGTGAGTATGATATTTCATTAAACTCAAGAAACACTATGTTCAATACAAAAGTACGTGTGTTTCATGTATCTTGAAATGAAATAATATAAATTTTATAACAAACATGTTATGGTGCTTCTTGATCAACTTTAAAAAAATATTATCTTTCAAAATTAATTATTAACTTCCTTACTCAGAAGTAGGAAAGAACTTATTGTATAATTTTTATTGAAACTTAGTCCAATATCTTAGTACAATTCCCAAGTCTTATTACTCAATACAGTATAATAACTCTATTGAAATAACACTGAAAAAATAATAAACAACTTCTATTTGAGTCCAAAAATCCCAGTCCAATTCATAGTTTGATTATCAGATAAATAAAATACTATCACTTTTCCTTTCATTCTTATTTAAGTAAACATCCTGGGGTATGAAGGATATGAAAAATTATTCTCTGTGAAATTCTTCGTCACACCGACTTCTATCTTCTTTTCATAAACAATACATGTGTTAAGAATGTACTGACTACTTCTTCTTTTTATAGGTGATCCAAAATAGATTTTGGAATTAATCTGATAAACTTTCCCACTCAAACAAATTTCTCTTGAATTCTATATACATCCTTGACGTGTTCAATTCTTCTAAACATTTCTCTATTCTTATCTAATCTTCTCGCAGCTTCATCTCAATTTAAATCAGTATTTTGATTTTAATTCTGATTCCAATTTTTATTTCTTAATATGATTTCTTCATTACAATAAAGTAATTTTCCACTCTGATTCACTTAGCCAACTTGAAAACAAATTAGAACTGAAGACTTCCCATTATGATGCTCTATACTGAATGAAAACAAATATATGTATTCTCATTAAGATTCTTGGAACAAATTTATCATTCTGATTTCTACATTATGATAGAGACTGTAGATTATTCATTAGGTTTCCCTAGACCAAATATTTATACTAATACCATTCATCAAACTTCCTCAACTACTTATATGATCCCCTTGATAATACATTGACAAGATTCAAGCAATTATCCATTTATTATTTTCCTACACCAATGACCTTGTGTCTGATAAAGTCATTTATGTCATCTATATTCAAATAATCTTGACCCACATCATATAGAAACTCTTGAATTCAAATCAATTTTCTTCTTTATATTAGCCCACATGATAAAAAAACAAATCTTATTTTTATCCTAACTCAAATGATAAAAAACAAAACATTTCTCTTGATCGAAAAAGGATGACAATATTATTGATTTTTCTATGAATTTCTCTTCATTCATAATTACTGATAATCCCACATTCTCAAAGATTCTTCCTCAATTAAAACTATGCATATTAATCTCTAAGGATATGAAAAATTTTAAAAATAAATTGATGTCAGAAATCATTATGATAATTGGTGGCACTCTGAGTTCTGTAGACCGTGGCTAAAGGATTATTCTTCAGAAACGTATTTCTCTTATCTAATTAGGATACCAATGAACTCTCTTATCATTTCTAATTGAAATTCTCATCAACTAAATTCTACAAATATTTAAATATTTTTTCTATTTTTCATGATTAAAACTATTATCTTCATCTTCACTTATACCAACCAACCTTCCCATCCTTCGAACAAATCTATGTCTTGTGTTCTCACATCGAATGACTTGAGACCATAAGGATTATAATGCATAAAATATATTCCTCCAAAAAAATTTATCTTTCGTTACAACTTCCCCATGAAATAGAATATATTAAAGATAATAATAACATCATCTTACTTTCTTTGATAAGTATTATAGCATCACATTCATCCATAATAATTTTATTTCCTTCCAACCAAACATCAATATGTTTCGTAGCACCAATTCTCCCTTTTTCATTAGAAGGAATTCATCCCATGTTTTTAGAAAACTTATGACTTTTTTGGAATATAAAACAATAATTCATCATTATACTTTCATTGGATCTAGGTAGATTCAACGAAACATCCTCATTATGCTCAACACTTCCTTTTCCAAACCCTAAGTGAGTTTGAGGAGTCTTTTCTTCTATAAAACTTATTCAAATACAAATTGTTATTCTAATGAATTTTGAGATTGATCTCAAGATTAAAATTATCATTTTAATATTCAAGTTAATAGCTCTGTATCAGATTGAAATATTTTCACACACTCCCTTCTTTAATTCAAATTTCTATCACCTTCTTAACATACTTTCTTTCTATATAATAATCAAAAAATTGATATGTTGAAAAAAATACAACCAATTTGTACTAAAACCTTTACTATACTATCTTTGAGAACCAATTACATTTCTAATATCTCTTTTCCATCATTATCACTTCTTTAAGAAATAATTACATTTATAACATTAGAAATAAAATTTAATTGATAATCAGACTTATCACTAGATAAAGTATCATCCTTCATTCTTATTCTTAGATAACTTTTCTTCTTTATAACATAAGGATATATTTCCATATATTTCTTCCCATTTTTATTTTGATATTTTTATCATATTATTTGGACTAATAATCTGTAATTTTCTTCCTTGTAGTTTCTTTTGAATGATTTCATTTTCCATTAAAATTCCATCATTTCAATATTTTACTTTTCAACTTTTCATTATTTTATTTCTTAAAAAGGAGGTAAATGATTGATATGAAATCTCAATGTTCATAATTTTCCTTCCAATAAAATAATTCTTATCCAACTTCTTTATAATTTTTTAATAATGATGAAAATTACATTTAATTCCCAATCATTTTCTTGAACATGGGGGTTTCTCATTTCATATTCGAAAAGAATATTTTGATGTTCACCCAAAGACAAATCTTCGTGATCTTATAAATATGATAATTTGAAAAATATTCTATCTAGATTGTTTCTCATCAGTTTCATAAAAATTTTAGAATCTTCAAGCTTATCACCAAAAAATTTGATGTGACTCACAATCACATTTACTCTTGTAATGTAACCATCAATACTTTAATAATCATCGATTTTAATATATTCACATCTACTTCTCCATATTTTTAAAATGGATTCATTAACATTCTCATCCTCTTCAT
The DNA here is from genome assembly GCA_963277665.1 of Viscum album. NCBI lineage: Eukaryota > Viridiplantae > Streptophyta > Magnoliopsida > Santalales > Viscaceae > Viscum > Viscum album. The sequence continues at coordinate 196,215,621 of OY728126.1, forward strand.
ATCTAATTCTCAACTTATCCCATATTTTATTAGCTAATGGAAACCCCATAATCATGTTATAAACATTTTATTTAAAATTCATCAATTAATTATACTATGATTTTCCATTATATTCTAAATTACACTTATAACTAGTTTTCATAAAAACATCATTGATGGTGTAAATCAGACTACTGTTGTGTCTTTAACATCAAGGTTATGTGATACAACATAAGGAAACATCAAATTTCTCAAAATATGATCGTTTAAAAAAATACATGAACAAAACTATTTTCCACTGAATTTGAAATCTCCATTATCAGATTTGGTTCCTTCAGAAGAAACCTAGCACATATACCAATTGTTTTTTCAAAGTAGATTCAAGACCACTAAGAGAAGGATGAATTATATGTTTCTTTTAAATTTTATAATAAAGCTGGTTAACTACTTTATAAAACTTTTTTAATCTCAAAAACATATTAGAGTATGATCCTCCCAAATACAAACCTCATCCTACCTTTCATATACAAAAATGTTAAATATGGCGCATCATGAAATATATACAATGCTCGATAAAAAGAAAAACTACTTTCCTTTTTTGTAGTCCCACCGACATGGAATCATATGGATTATTATCTAAAAAATAAAAAGGAATAAAAAGAAAATATTCTATAAACCAGTATAAAAAATTACTTCTATAGTTTGTTATACCCTTCAACTATTCTTTTTATATCTACTTTACCACAGCTGGTTATACACCCCAGAAAAAAAACCTAATCAGTAATTGGTAAGAAACCAAAACTATAAGATTCACCTTCTTCTTCTTTTTTCGATCCACTTAAAAAAGTTCTTCACTTCCTTCCCAATTAAAATAGATAAATCTTACCCATTTTACAATCATCATGAAAATCTAAAATTTTCTTAATAACACATTGGTCTTGAAATTTCCTCATGATCATAATAAAAATTGAAATTGGTCAACATTTCCAGAATTCTATCCTTAAAACATCCTCAGAGAAAAAAGGTAGCCTGAAAAACCTTCATCTAGTAACCTCAATATGATATTCCCATTCTGATTCACTTCTATCTAATTCTACTTCTGATCTTCCTAATTCAATTGGGAACAAAATGAATTAGTAAATCAAAACTTCTTCATTTGACGAAACTCCTTCTGATGGGAATTCACTCAGATGGATCTCACTCCCATCTTATATCACTTTAGTGAATCTTACTCTGATAGTGCTATCATTGATAGAACTCCCTATGGTGGACATGTTCTGATATAACATAATCTAATGGAATCTCTCTCATTTGATAACACATCAATGTATCTTCCTCAAATTCAGCTTGAAAAAAATATCAGGTGGGATATCTATACCAGTCATATAAATTTTAGATCTTTAAATTATGCACACGTGAATAGTTGGAAGTATGACTGAATTGTGCGCTTCTATATATAGATATCCTAGAACTAAAAAGGTAAGAAATTCAATTCTATTACACACTGATATTCATGTATGACTATATCAATTTTTATCCTAATTTGTGGATATTTCTCAAATATTCATGAATCTTCTCAAAATATAAATCTTTTCTGAAATTACAAATCAAAATTAATTAGTATAGTTTGATCATTATTTTTCATAAGACTCCAATTTATTTTTCAAAAATAGGTTCAGTATAATTGACTTTATTATAGAAAATTCATCCAATGAACTTTATTATGGAAAGCTCATCTGATTGATCATAACATAATCACACTACATTATTTCCACTTGACCTAATAATAAAACAACCTCTGAAATTTTTCTATTGACCCACTAAAGAATAAAAAATAATCAAATAATGGTTTGGTTTGATACTCCCATTAAATTTTAAATAGTTGAATAAATGTTTTAATAATAATTCTAACATTGAATGATTTCAGTCACATACAACCACATTATTAGTCACTTCTGACTTCACATATATTTGACTTTTTTCCGTTTTGAAATAAATCTCCATACATATGCTCATACTAATTAAATGATCTAGATTAAAAATATGAATCTATAAATGTATTTTCATATGTAAATTAATTGTTTTCATCAACTCTATGTATGAATCAATACTAGTTCCTGATCAAATTGATCACCCTCTAGGTCGTACTGATAGATTGGCTTTTGTTACACATCTGATGTATCTGTGTCAACAACTCATTTGATTCATCATTATTAACTCTTATCTTCTTTCATTGGTATCATATATCTGATTCCATAAATACACCAAGAAATTGAATACTGAATCGATGGTATAATCATCTCTATTGTAACGTTGGAATACCATATTTGATCAACTAGTGTTTTCTTATTACCCAATAAATCAGTATATTTGGAATACCGAAAAATTGGTCATTGAAACACATCCAATTTATTGGACAACATTATGGATGGAAATATATATTGCACTGATGTATTTTTCTGATCTGGACTTCTGTAAGTCCCTCAAACTCTGAAAATTCCAATGTCCATAGTTTCTAAAAATTCATGGATCTGATTCTCCTAGGTCTGATGAGTTGTTTTTGAAACAATTTAGTGTTGGAAACTCTTGAAACTCACTTTTAGGTTTCCTTATTCTCTATCCTACTGGTATCATGAAATATTCATGATTTTTGAACCTTTTAATGAACAAAAAGGATCATCAGATTTACATGGATCAGAAATTTAGTCTGATCATCATGGATTGAATTTTTGTATCCATAACTATGTTGCATTTTTAACACTACATCTGATTCTATACATCTGAAAAAAATATGGTTCACCTCAATAGGATGTTTCTAGAAACAAAAAATGCTACCTTTTCTCAACATTAAACATATCTCATCCATTGACATTAAATACAACTGAAACTTATATACGTCCTACCAACTTCCTTCATATCTTGATGTTATTTTATGGGGAGAGACCTAGACTCCTATATGTAGTAGAAATTTTTTAGTTTATAAGTGTATACATAACAATTATTTCTAACATTGATGTGTGATTTATTTCTGGGTTATAAATGACTATTAAATATTCTTCTAATACCCAGTGGGATTGATTATATATTTTCACCCTAAGATAAACGACTTAACTAATATATCTATTTAGGTTATCGAGGATATGGATTAGTTGTTAATGATGTATTATGGTATGATATATATGGATCACCTATGTCTAGTAAATTTATTTTATAAAAAATTTGTACAACTCTATTATAGGTGTAGATAATTTTGTGACAATATAGGGGAGGTCATAAAAGTCACCCCATTGTTGGATGGATATTGGTGAGTTATCACTTATGGTTACTAAACAATTAAGTTGATAAAAGGGTATTCGTTTGTAATATTGGATTCTATGATGAAATACTAGAGTTTATAACTCATATGATGACTAATTAAATAAGTCCTTGGAGTTCAATGAATGATATCATGTTTAATTGAAGGTCACTATATGATGTTCCCTAATGAAATTATATCCTGGAAACATATTATCCTTGATTTTTTTTAAAACCCTAATTCTAAAAATTGATCATTGGTGGTATATTTATTTATTGTACTATGATACAATAGATCATATCCTAGAGGATTTAGTAGTTTAGATGTCTTGGGAAACGTGATACACAAAATATTCCCACATTACATTTGAATACAGGATTTGAAATTTAAAATTTTTATGATAGAATTATCATTTATTCTATTATATCCTTGAAATCATTCCGTAATTCTTTCTTGTAATATTTAGTAAAGTAAAACATAAAAATGGATGAGTAGAGATTCTAATTAATGTAAATCATACAACAAAATATATCATAGAATAGATAAATCATGAATGTTCATGGAAAGATAAATAATAGTAAAATATTCCTTATATGTAATATAATAAAAATGGAATATATATATGGATGACATAACAATATAAATAATCACATGGATAATAATAACTTGTTTCATAATTATGGAATGAATAATTTTATAATCCAATATAATATCATAAACCCCTTGTAATTCATTCATCATATGAAAAAAAATAAAAAAATAATCAATACATAATAAAAAAAATATTCATATTGAAAAAATTGAATATAAAATGTTAATAATTTCCCTAGTTAATCACAAGATAAAAATGATAATAATAAATCTACAATAATATGTTGGATGGTATCATTTGATTATATCCCCAGTAAATAGTAAGATTTATCAAATGATGTTGAGAGAGATGAACGTACATTAAAAACTTCACTGGAACATTTCTTGAAGAAAATACCCACATTCTTTTGAAGTCAATTATTTGAATAATAAGTATTTCTACAAAATTTAAAAAAATCTTTTAAAATAACAATTGAAACATGTAAATGACATAACATGAATTTTAATAGTTAATATGCAATGAAAGTTTTTTCAATCTATAAATGTTAAAATAAATATTTTATTCACACTGTTGTTTGAAAATACATCATTCAAAAAACCACAAGAAGATTATTTTTAAGCATTTTTGAAAAAATTTAAAAATGTGTAAAAATGTATTTAATAAACTATTTTATAATATTAAAATAATTACTAAAAACATATTAAATAAAATATAGATATAGATGATAAATATTCCCAAACAAATAGAAAAACATTGTCATTTTTTCTTAAAAAAATATTTCCGAATATTTAGTACATATAGTGTAAAATGAAAGGAAAAAATTAATTGATAATACTAAAAATAATATAATAAAACTTGATTTTTTTAAAATAAAAATAAAATAAAACTACTTAAATGAAATCATAAACATAAAGAGCCTTGAATAATGTTGACATTGGAAAATAAACCATTAAAAATTTGGTAACTTTTGAATGATAAACCAAATTAAATAAATACATTAAAATAAATCATTAATAAAATAGATATATAGGGAATAATTATATATCATGTCAAATAAGAAGTATATTCCCCACATTGGGCGATAAATTTGTCAATATAGCATATTTCTCATGGAAATAAATGTGAGTTTTAAAATACCTTATAAAGAACATAAAATTGAAGAGAGAATTAATCAAAGAATTGATTCTATGTAAAAATTATAAGTCAACCAAAAATAGATGGAAATATTAGATAAAATAATATCAGTTCATTTAAAACATAATCTTTTCATATCATAGACATCGATGAAGTTATATAAATTGGTGAAGAGGAATGGAATTAGGGAACCCCATACCTCATGTCCCAAATCATTTTTATGTTCTCTAAGTCCTGAAAAATAAAATAATTTTTTTAATTGATTAATAACATATTTTTTATTTGTTAAATTATCATTATTTATTTTATGTCATCTATTACCATGGATTATTGAGTTATAAAACTAGTTATGGTTACATCAGATGTTTTGAGGATGTTTGTTTCATAATCCAAAAAATACATTGGTATGTTGACCAAGGTCAAAGGTTCCACTGTTACATATTCTATAGAATATTAATCATTGTATAATTATAATTTCGATATATTAAATTCAATTTTATAATCTATTATAAAATAAGTACTTGAAAAAATAACTATATCACTTCATAGAATATGTATTCTATAATTACGCAAGACCAACATTGTCATTTTTAACGGGTGGAAGGGTAAGAAGGTCTGTAAAATTTTATAGTTCAAAGACAATAATTATAAAATTAATATCATATATATTTTTTAATTCCATAAAAATAAAAATATTGTGATTTAAAAAGAAACACATCACTTCATGGAGATGGTATTTTGTATATAAGTGAAAGTGATGATTCTATTTACCATAGAATGGATATTGAGATGATTAAGGGATATAACATTGACCTATTGACATCATAGTATAGTAGATATACATATTTTATTAATTCAACATGTTTATGATATAATTTAATGAGGTAGATGAATAAATAGAATGAAATAACTATGTTTAATGTTAATCTCTTATTTAGGAAAACTTATTTAGCTTTTTCATTTATCCTTCTAGGTTAGAATTTTTGTGAGAATAAATTATCTATGTCACATACTTGATGTATTGGAAGGTATTTTGGAATATATTTATGTATATAAATGAATAAAATGTGTGAGGAAGATATATTAGGTTGTTTACTTTTATATATGAGCGGAATTTCACAATTATAAATATTTAAAAAAATTATAAATAATAAATATCTTACTCATGTCAAGTGGAACAAAATGGAAATAAGGTATAATTTAAGAAATGAAAATTTCTGAATTCGTTATAAAAATTAAATTTATATGTTTTTATGTTTCATTATAAACCTAATCTTTTTGTTTAAGCCCCTCAATATGCCTTTTTAACATTACTTGTGCAAACACATATTTCATACTATAAGGGTTATAAATTTATGTATAAGTTATAAATTAGATAAAAACAGGCTCATTAATGAAATTTATAACTATTTATAATCCCTATTATCATATTTAAATATTTTTTTAATACATTTAATAAAATATTATTTATCATAAAATAAAATTAAATATATTTTGGGGAATATTTATTTAATTTTACATCAAAGACATAAAAACATCGAGGGAATTATAATAAAATAAATTTACTTATAATTATACATTATAATTAACTAGGTAATTTTTTTAATAATACAATCCTTTTAGAACATATTAATGTAATTTTTTTCATTATATTTAACATGAATTATCAACTTCCGGGAGAAGTGTTCTATCTACGTTTCTTAAGAATTTAATGTAATTATACCATAACTAAAAAATTTAAAAAAAATCTTAAAAAAATTACTGAGCATAAAAATTACCATTTATAACTAATCTTTAATTTTTTTATCCCAATAAAATTATATTAGTTATACTAAAATAAAGAGTGTTACATTTATTATTTTTTCTTTTTCTTAAATACATAAATGTTAAAGTCAACCAAAATTGGTACAAAATGCCTATATTTATAAATATTTTATTTCCTTTGTCAAAATAAAATCATCTAATCAAATTAAATAAAGTTATAAGGAAAATATTCAGTCTTTTCCTATAGTTTTATCAAAGATACACCCTTACTGAGGTGATGAATATTTACTATTATTACTATTCATAATGAAAAAAATAAAAGAGACCATGTTTTTAGATTTTAACCTCATTACAAACAATTTCCAATTCATTTTTCAAGATTAAATTTATAGAATTTTAAAAAATAAATTTTAATATAAATTCGTAAAACACAATAAAAATAATTTTTTGAAAATTTTTTTAATCATAAAAATCATCTTATACAAAATTAAATATGATAATTATTACATTTTAATAATTTATACTATTTATAATTAAAGGGTAATTATTTTATATTATTACCATATCAAAAAAATGTGGTTTTTTAAATTACGTGATTAAAAGAAATGAAATAACTATTTTGCAAAAAACAACATTTTCCATTATTCACTCAAAAACCATCCTTTTAAAAAAATACTAAAAATTCATCCTAATACTAGCATGAAAATATAATTCAAAATATTATATCTACCTTTTAAAATAATATTTATAAAAATGATAGAAATAAATTATAAAATCTCTAGAAAAATTTAAATAATAATCATTTTTTAAGAAATATTTTTGAAGAATATAGTGACTTTATCTCATTACATATCTTATATTAATAATAAAATTGATTTTAATTTATTTAATTGGATATATAATTGATGTTTTTCTTTTATCTAATTTATCAATAGCGATTAATTTAACATATTAAAGGAAAAAATTAAACATATACAAACACGTTTAAGAAAAATAAATCTTTAAATCGAAATGATTTTGCCTTTATTTCCAATAAAATTAATAAAAATAAATAAATAATAATTGATCATTTAATTAATTGAAATGTGATATATATATTTAATAGGATTTTTATTCCTCTTCGTATCCTCCAAACCAATGGCAAGGTCATAACAATCATATTTAGACACAATTACATTTATTGTATATCATGGTTCGTTTAAACCGAGTTTACAAACACTATATTCTATCAAACATATTACTCAATGAAAATAAATTCTCAATTTTTTTGGTGTCTCATTTTTATTAATCTAATCAAGATCCTGCATTTGGTATGCGAGGTTTTTTATCACATGTCCTTACCCAAAAGGATAGATCGGGTACACACCATTTTTCATGGGCCAAGGATGTGATGATATGTGATGATATGGGATACATCCTAAACTAGGGAAATCATAACATCAAGGATAAAACTATATATTTTGATTTCCTTGTATAGTTCATTTTTTTACCAGAGAAGACCATTTTTGGAAAATTGATCATGTTAACATAAATTTTATGGGATTATATACATCTTTATGAGATCTCAAGGGAGTGTGAGAATTAGATATGTTCTTGGCACTGACCCCTCTTTATCTGAGGTGTTCCTAAAAAGATGAAAATACTCAAATGTTTAGTGGTTGTGTCTACCAAGATTTATATTTTAAACAATTTAGAGAAAATTTTCATAATATTATATTAGGTTGTCTTGAAAAATATTATTCTGTTTTAGAATTTCTACAGACAAGATTGATATTTAAGGTTTCAAATAAGTTATTTTTTAGGTTTTTCACATGAAAATAGATGTACTAACTAATATTTACTAAATGATATTTTGAATTTAAATTCAGACATTGTGGTTGAGTCTAAAAAAATAATTTACCAACGATGGGTATAATTCTTAAGCGGGCATTGGTCAACTGATGTGCTAGTCGTAGAAATTTAATTAAATTTCTAAGTATAAACCATAATATTTATTCGTTGATATGTTTACTAATTTAATAATTAAATATTAGTAGTTCATGTCATCAAATTAAACCCTAGGTTCAAGAGATAGATAATTCCATATTTTATTGAGGTTTCATCAGGGGATCATTAATCGAGATTAATTATTGAAGTAATGATGATCCACCACTGGCATAGGGCACATTTTATCATTATTTTACTCACCCTTCCTAAAACATACATTAGGGATCTTTTATTTGAGTCTATCAAAATATTTTGAATTGTAGTTTTTTATAATCCTCTATAATCTATTTTTTTATATTTTACTACATATACATTAATTACATTAAATTTTCCATTATTATTTGAAGAGGAAAAATGCTAGTACAAGAAAACCAAGGAGGTCTAAAAAAGTGGAGATATCAGAAGATTGGAAATACTTAGGTACAATCATGAGAGTGACCAATAGTATTAAGGGCATCCAAAATATAGTTACCTTCCCTAGAGTCTGTTGGAATGTAATGTAACCTAAAAAATTTCCTAACCATTTCCATGTAATATAAGTGATGAAATAATTATTTGTATTGAGTGAGACAAGGGATCTTACCATGGTATAAGATTCAATATTAACAAAATAGTGGATGTTTCCCCTTTCCTCATTTTGGTAATGTTTGATCAGAACCTCTCTTTCATCTCAAATAAGTAATGAACCAAACCCTTAGTAGGCGATAACAGTGACTATAAAGAAAAAGATAACATCCCTTTCTTGATTCCAAAACATGCCTCCCTCTACTATAAATCATTCAAGGAAGGATATGTTATTACTGAATTTGAGTCCAAGAATTGGGTGATTTCATGGAATAAATATTCCTTTGTGAAATTCCTTGGTTCGAAGAGGTATCTGTATATATTTTCATCTAAGGGTTTCAATAAAGAACATATTCTCATAAATCATAGAATAAGTTGTGATCTACCTATAAGTTACAATGATTTTTTAATATATTCTTCATGATTTTCAAGAGTGGATATACTGATTATGGTTGATCCAAAGATTTCAATATATAGACCTAAATGTCAGGATATAAAGCTTCCTTCTTTAATATTACACATTAATTCCAACAATCCAAGTTTGTTTTAGATATTCTATAGAGGTTAATGATATATTAATAAACTAAAAAAATCAAAGTGGGGCCAAATAGAATAATTATGCACCTCATCCTAGAATATGTGACTTAGATAATCCATATATAGGGACCTATCACATATATTCGATGAATCCTACGAGAGACCTCTCTACTAAAGTGTAAGATCATAAGGAATAATATTATTGTTATTATACTAAAAAATAAAATTCATTTCATAATTAATATGAAATTGTAAATTTTAATAGCACATTTAATCTGAGTAAATGGTGTGCCAATCTTCATTATGTATGACCCCAAACTGATGTTCCCATCTGAGTTGATAATAAAGGTCAAACTATTTAAAAATATTTGTGAGGATTTTGTATTGAGATGACCATTTCTGTGAGTATTTTATGATATAAAAAAATTGGGGTTTTAGTAACTATGTGGATTATAATTTGGAATTTAATGTCAGGACTCATGGGAAGAAAAGAGAATCAATCCTTTGGTCATTCAGGAAATAGATTTTACCTTCACCAATGATCTACCAATTATTCAAGAATATGAAAAGAAGTAGTTTATATAATCACTTATACATAAGATAAAACATAAAAATTGTTTAATAGAAATCTAAAATGAAGGGATGAATAAATTAGGTTTTCATGAAGCACGCCCAAACCGATGTAAAAAATGGTTTGCCCAGAAGGGTGTAAGAAAGGAAATACGAGCCCTTAAAAATAGAAAAAATGAAGATCAGAAACAAGATCAAGATAATATGGAGGATAAAGTATAAGGGACCAAAGATGAAGTTGATGAAAATGGGGAAGTTAAACATCTGGATCTAATTATACATTATAATGGAGAAATTCCCTTAAATTCAATCCATCTCAAGGACATAGAGGAAGAGAAGGGCATGATCCTAGAGAGACTCTCATGTGTGAAGGATAATGAGGACCAAGAGGAATGGATCATTAAACAAGGTATAATCCGGGAAAAATGTTTCAATGAGGGGAAGATAAATTTCTATGAGTATTATCTCACATGGGACAAGCTGGCTAGTCACTTTGAAGGTCTACTCCAAGAGGACCCAAATGTGAAGGTGCATTATCTTTTCTAGAAGCTCTACAAGGTAACTAAATCCATCAATTTAATCCTTTTTTCAATTATTTTGTAATATATTACACCATTTAACTTATAATTTATAAAATCGTGGTTTTATAATAATCATAAAAAGTGTTTTTTTGAATATAAATTTTAAATTAGGTGGATTACTTTTCATGAGGTATGAAAAGTGTTAATTTTTTTTTCACAACCTCTTTCAGGGGTTGCACTAGATGTTTCCACCTTAACCATTGCATATGAAGATCCACACATGAGCCCTAAATACTAATGGAATGAATTTTCTCAATATTTTTAATGATTCCCTTATGTTCATTTATCCTAAAATGACATCAACTGAGATAAATTTAAACAATATCGGTAGAATAAGTTGTTATAATACTATCAACCCACATGACCACCACTATAACAAAAGAATGTTCATCACTAGATCAATTACACATCTTTATATTCAATAGGAGTTTGAATTATGATTATAGTATATTATTAGGAATGGTGATTTTATACTCTCTAGAACATATATCCGGCAATATTAGGAAAATTAATAATAATAATGGCTATTGAAATAATTTTTTCTAAGGATATATACCATAGTAAAATTAAATTAATGATAAAAATTATAACCCTTTATATAAAAATATGAACAAATATTAATGTTATATAAGTTATACAGAAATAATCATATCCTCTTGTGGGTTGGCCATTTACAATAGATTCAAAAATAAACAAAAAGGTTAAAAAATTGATATGATTAAAAAATGGTCCATAGTGTTGGATTGGTCCCATATTCCAACTCTTAATAAACTACATAGCTTAACAATATCACATATGTCCATTAACATTATCTATACCCATAAATATGATTTCTTCCTAGTTACACATGACACATTTACTTTGTGTGAGTTTAACTTAGAATGGAAATACTAATGCGGTCCCTAAACATATACATTCTCTTTGTGTGGATACTACTATTGTAAGACATAAAATGAGAAAACTATAATGTAAATCATCTTTGATCCTTAATTTATTTGGACACACTTGGGACTGACCATACCAACTTTGGCCATTGTTAGTGTTGATTCTAAAAACGACCCATAACAACACCAGAGGTTGGAATGTCACCCACCCATATTAAAATTTCCTAATTATTTAGAAACCCTAGTTTGAAAAAAAACACATAGATTTCAAAATAAATATCCTCTTGGTTGGAATAACCATAAAAACAATTAAATTTATCATTGATAGATTAATGACAAACAACATTTCCCATTCACATGGCCCATGGTTGGAATGATTGAAGAACCCAAAAAAATACATCAATTTTTTGAATGACACTCAACATGTCTCACATATCTATCACATCATAACACCCCCTATATGGTTGTTATATCTTAAAATACAATTTATATATATATCCTTGTAAAAGTCTCATAAAATATTATTTATCAGGGCCTCCCAACTGATAACACACATCTTATTTCCTTCCATCATGTATTTCCCTCATTGGAATGAATTTACAAATGATCAATAAATATCATATCTCAACATGGTTTCCCTAGTCATTGAAACAATACCCACATTACAATTATTAAAATACACATTATCACATTTTACATGATTGTTTAAACCATATAACATAACTCATAGAAGATAATTATATAAACAAACATAAAGAATAATTTATATTTGAAAACATACATGATAATCTTTAAACATTCCATGAACAAACATAAAAGTATAGTGGTTATAAAGGGTTTTAATTCTTCCCCACTCCAATTAAATATTAAATAATATGTTTTCTACACTCACGTAACAACCCATTTTCAATTTTAAATTTAATTTATATGGTAATAGATATTTTAGTCATAATTTTTCAAGCCCTAATCCAACTATGATTAGAACATGATACTCTCTAACATTCATGAGGTCATGGAAAGAAAGTGGATGGAATTTTTGGGATTCCATAATATTTTATTATTATTTTAAAATTAATACCTACCTCACATGGTATCCACGACATAAAAAAACAAAATTTGATCAAATATATATGGAATAAGAATTATTTATAGTACTGGGATAATGGAAGCTAATGTTATAAATTTATTTTTTCATTCAACCAGCCATGGTAAACATGAACACACATAAAACTCAATGATAATCTAAACATAGAATCTTATAAAATCATAGGGGCCACCTACCTTAGTATAACAAGGTATCACTTTTCAAAATATCCCATTCCAATTGGAAATCAATGATAGAAATCATAGAACCTTATAAAATACATAATAAGGGATAAAATACCAAAACACAGAACAAAAAAAATGGATAACCATATCATATATAACATGAGCGTTATAATCCCCAATAACACCCAGATGCAATAAAAATATAATTAATATGTACATAGATAATAGGTAATCATCATAAGAAGAGATATAAGTAGAAGAATTTTGAGATAGGGGTGAACCTATACTCTTATGTCCCAAAGTGAGAGAAAAACATTTTAAGGTTTTCAAATATTCAATTCATACTTTCATAATATCACTACCATAATGGTCATCACGCAATTCCCCCAACCTGGGGTAGAATTGTAACTTGACCTGATGGTCTGGGTGAAATAACCCCTTCTAAGGGAAAACAATGGGAACTAAGACCCTGAGACCTATAATGAACCAACACATTCCCCGTGTAGGAACCATTTCTAATTAAGGCTTCAAGTTATAACCCACATACATTACAGAGTGTACATCCACCTATACTAAAAGGGTTAATCTCACATGTCTCAATTTTATTATTATATCCATTTGTATTATATAATATACCATACGATGTGATATACCCTCACTCCAAAACAATTAATATCAAGAGGTACCATATCAACACTTCACCCCGAGGTGTTGCTGCATGGCCCTTAACCAATAATAAGAATTTAAAACAAACTAGGGAAAAATAAAAAAACTAATTCCCATGTCCCCCACCAATATATCCAATGATCAAAAAATACGATAAAACATGAGGTTTATTGAAAATTAAAATTGAATTTGTATGAGAAAAATGTATGTAATTTTACAAAATCCAAACCATTGGGTAGCTCATCCCTTAAATTTTCCAACGATCATCATCGATGAAAAAATATAACCATTATTCCAACCATTGAGACTCTTAATCAAATGTATCAAACTAATAACATATATTCATTTAATTTATGTATATATAAGGACTCATATTTCAATAAATATTATTCTCACTCTAATCCAAATAACAAATATGTCCCTCTTCAAAATATGTGTATGTCTTCAACCCTACGTTATAATAGATATCACATGGAAATTGTTGAGATTATATCATTGAAGATGTTAAAAAAATAAAACAGCATTTAAATAACTAAATTAAATAGGAAGAGATATTGATATTCTAGAATTTTGATCCTTTAATAAATCTTGAATTTACATAAAAACATGGTAGTAAAACTACTCTACCAATGAATAAGATGATTTATAGATATATCAAATCTTCTTAGGGATCTCATGTCACCCACCTTCAACAATTTTGGATAGTGTTACTAGTTGAAATAAGAGTGAATCATGTTCTATGAAGTCACTATCTACATCCTAATAATATTAAATTCCCTAATGTTTAATGTATATGACTCTTGTTAATAATATTTTACATACCTATATCTAACTAACATTATGGTTATCAAAATGATTAGTTTTATAAATCCTTTAACACAACCATATAAGTAGATTCTTACTAAATATTGTTACCTGTAAACATTATAAGTGATATATAAATCTCCCATAAAGAATAAAAATGAATGATTAATATCATAATATTATACCCAAACACATAGATGGTATTGCAAGAATACTCATTTACCAATGTGTGGAAGAAAGTACTCAGATATACTTGGGTATCAAACTCCTTTTATGTTTCAATGTATAATTGCATTATAAAATGTGTATCATAGTCTTATAAAATGATCCGCGTAACCTAATTTTGTCAGAAAATATCATTAACATATATCTCTCCCATAACATTGACTGATAATGTTCCTACCATAGGAAAAAATGGGAAACCTTGGTCAACTGATCAATGGTATCCCAAACTACATGACTTCCATGAAGTGACCTTGTAAAACCCATATTATATTACATTATGAAATCATCTAACATCCACTAGGGAATTTATTATGACTAATTAATACCTCCTAACTTTTATTTCCCTACCTTCTCATACTGATAGGTCAATCACCATGTGAAATTACCCATTATTCCCTTTTTCCCGATTAACCATTATTTCTCATGAATAAATTTTCACATCTTAGTAAACCATGGGGAAATATTCCATATTATGTCACGTTAGTCCCTAATCAGATACTCATGCATAATCCAGTGAAAATAACTAAATATCATACATAAAATACCTCATTAACATTGAGTGATCAAGTAGGTAGTGGTTACACAACTTATATATTACCCCTCATCATTAAAAATTAATAATATGACAGTTGGATCAACTTCACCATCATGAGGAGGGAAAATATATGGCTCCTGGATGTCAAGATCACCCCAAACTGGTAGGAATGAACATAAATATTCTTCATAATGAAAAATGAAATTATCTTCCACTCTCTTCTAGATTCCTTCACTATCTAACCATGAGTTATCCAACTGAGTGTCCTGGTGATGATATTATCTATTAAAGTATTTTAATATTACTAAAAAATTGAATAATTAGAAATATATAATCATATCCACTAAAAAATTACCAGATCATGTTGACAATGAAATAATTCATGAACATATGATCAATATAACCCATGAATCTCTCATTCAGATGATTTTAACCGAAATTATTCAAATAAAAAACCATTTCTAGTATCTATAAATACTAATTAAGATAGTTTTAGTCATAAATAATCAAATACCTAGATCCATAGGTAACCAGAGGACCATCCTACATCAGAGCCACTCTAAGACTAACTCTTATGTCATCATAATACATTCTATAATTTTTACCCATCCCAAGTAAGGTATGTATTGGTACTTCATTTAATATCCCTGTCATCTTTCTGAAGGCCCCCTCATAAGGTTTCAGCCACTTGAAATTCTCTCCCTTATTGTTCAGAGGTTTCCTCAGTGATTCCAATGAGAATATGATTATTATGAACCTATTTTTTTTTAGAATTTCAATCATTAGAAACTAAATATATCCAAAATATTCAAATGTAACTCCAATTATTCTATAACCTCAACACAATTAAGTTTTGTTAACACACCTGCATGAAGTTTCACTTGTATCGAGAAGCCCACCTCACTGATCTTAAACTAAATCATTGAGAGGTTGGTGTAAAGATGAAGCTCTCTTAGTGTGATTAAAACATATACAAATGATAAGTGTGGGCCTGATGTTGTAGGTTTTATACTATAATTCCATCAATGAACATGTCCATGAAGGATTGCATATAATGTTGGAATACCCTATTCACTAAGGGAATATAATAAAAAATCATTTTTTAAACAAAAAAAAACCCCTTAGAGAGTTAAATTGATTGAACCATCTACTAAAATTAGTACAATGTTTTTCACCATATAAAAACCTATAATTCTTATCAACTGGTCAAATAAGTCATTAATAAAAGTTGAAATATACTAGTTCTTGATTTTCACCTTATTAAACCTCAAATAATCAACACATAAACATAAAAAACAAACATTAATGGAAAATAACATTAGATAACCCCAAGGGGATATAATTGTATGAATAATAGCCTATGATCCTAGGTCCTATACATAGGGCTTAATCTCACAATGTTATGTAGAAGATATTATGTATAGTGAAATATATATAGGTAACACGCATTACATAAAAAAACCAAAAATCAAGTCTATCGTTAATATGGATTCCCTTAGAAATACATGGGAAATAGATAATCAAACAAGTTAAATATGAGAGGAAAGACTTTAGGGAAAATCCTCATATAATCTATAATTAAAATTTTAGGATGGGTCAAGATCTCATCCAGCTACTGAGGGCCTTGTCCATAACAACCTACCGACATATCACAAACTCAAAAATATTTAAAAATATCACCCCCAATATATATTAGCAACAACCTTTAGTGATATAATTCGATTTGTGACAAATATTGAGTCATACAATCTATCTTAATGATTCCATGAGAGCTCCACATCTCTAACATCAAGAAATTTGAGAGGAATCTATAAATATTGATCCCTATAACACATTCCCATAATATCTAAATACAAGTTTATCTCACACCTTATGGAATATCATCATACACCTCCTAATAAAACCATAATTTAAATGAGAAAATAAAAATGGATGTGATGCACCCTTATCAAATAGAGCATATGTTATAGTAGAAGTTACTAAAAACATAGCTTGAACTCTTGATCACCAAACATTATGATCTACAAAAGAACCCAAACATGTATATAATAAGAAAAATACTTTCCTAAAATATCCTGGATGACTCCCCTAAAAAGAATCCATTTATTGATGTCGTTTCCCCTGTCCCAAGGTACCATGTCTTTAACCAAAACTTGAATGGCCACTAGAAATGCATAGACCACTCGATTATATCACTGTCAAACCTATTTTGGGAACTTAAATATAACCAGAATACTCATCCACAAGTTGATAATTCTTTAGTAATGTTAGGACAATGTAGGTCACCCATATTACCATATTATCATCACACCATTAGTTTTTGGTGAAAGTGAGATCAAATATAATATTTCAAATGGCACTGGTAACTCTTTATAGAAATTCTTTTCTAGACAGGAAGGGATAAACCCGCACTCTGGTTAATCTTTCTAATATATCGCAGGTTAGAATCTTCAATTTGATGCTTCCTATTTCATAAATAACATCTTTTAGCCTGCTTAGTAAAATCAAACTACCAAGAACATCTACCCTCATGAAATTCCTTTTAGTTATAATGGACCAATCCCAAATCTCTATGAATGATGACTAAAGAATAAAATTCACTTTTACCAAAATATTATAACTAAAAATACACAAAATTATAAGCCCTTTCTACCATATACATGTCCATCATCAATGTATCCATGATGAAATTATCATATAATCTAGTATGATGTTATTTCCAAGATAATGTAACAGGATGTTCTACCTATATTAGGACATCCCACAATTGTCTACCATGTCTTTATAATAATTAAATCACTAGATTCACCCCCACTTGGTGGGTTTCTTAAGATGGATAAATAATCTCTAAATAGCCTACACCCAGATCAAAGTGGATTAGGGTCCACCCTCAATAGTGAATTGGGGTCAATGATAGATTTTGAACTCTTATATCAACAAAAATATAGAAATTTTATCTCATTGTGTATCCCTATCCATCTATTGAACCACTAGTAATAGGGTAACATGGAGCTACTCCTCCATAATTATATCCAACACTATAAGGTGTTTGGCTCAACCACTAGTGGGGAATTCTCATCCCCTCCTACCAAACACTCCACTACATGATATCATGGGGTATGTCAATATAATTACAAAAACCCACCCCAAAACCCAACGCCATTATTTTCTTATCATCATTGTATTGGGTATGTAATAAAAATCATAACAACCCTATACTCGGAGTAAATTTCACATAATATATCACATGGTCTGGGAAATATCTCTATTCCAATATAAAGACAATCGGGGTCACTAAAATATAAAAGATCTATATAATCCTTTAATGGTTAATATTAAAAAAACTCATACCACAAATTAGTTAAATAAGATGAAATCTAAACATGATAAGGGAAATTCCAATATAAGTTAATGTTGTTACACTAAATGACCAACCAAAATATCATAATATGGGTGACTAGTCAAAGGAAAATACCCTAATCTTAGGTGAATAAAACAAAAAATCCCTTTATACACCTCAATCCATCAGTAAAATATATTACACTATAAGTTAGAAAAAAAATATTTAACCCAAGGTGATATAATATAGATACTAATAGTTTTTTAGGTTTCTTATTAATTAGTGTCAAGTTTGATTGAGTATTCTAAAAAAAGTAATCTTATGTGATTAATTAAATATATTTTAAAATAGAAAAGTTTCCCAACATTATCAAATTCATTTGTGTTAAATGTTTTCAAATGTTTACAGTTGATTTTGGAAAAAATTCATGCATTTAACTCATGTATAATGAATTTATCACAAGTTGGATGATTTTACACAACTTCTGGTTCTTACAAAAAAAGGTTTAGCAATTAACACAACTCTAGAAGAAACCCCTGGAACATTAAGCTTCACAGATGGAAAGTGCTAGTGGAGTTGTGTTTGGATAGCATAAGTGGAGGGGATGGATTTTTTTGTTCATAGAGTTTCATTACAGATGCTTTTCTTCCTATAAATATTTTGTACCAATTTATTTTAAACAAATAAACATTCGGTGGAGGATAAACAAAAATATTGTTTAAGTATTTTTTAATTTCATGAAATTAAATTGTGAGAAATATATAGGATAATGATGTTATTTAAGATGGAGGATTCATAAGATAAGTCTTTCCAATCATTACATGTAAATGATTTCGTGGGAAGGTAGTTTCACTAGATTTATTTATGTAAAATTTATAATTTGGAAAATGATGTGGAACTCATTGAAGAATCATACATGGCAATTTTAGGATGAAAAACATCAAACAGTTTCAAAAAAACATAGAAGTGGCCTCTATTCCATTCAAATGAGGAATTATTTCTCTAAAACAATGTGGATGGGATGAGTCAATGTAATTGATTAAGGGTAAGTTGCGAGTTATCCATGAATTTATTAAAAAAGGTAGTGAACCCTTAATGGAGTGACTATTACTGAAAAAATGTATTAATAAAGCTACTGATGGTTATTGGATTCATGTACTCATGTATAACATCATGTGTATGCTTCATTTACTAGACCTTAGCGGTGAACCAAGTGAAAACTATTCTTACTTGATTTATATTTCATCAATTTTTTCTAAGGATGATGTCAAATTAATATTTTTATTTTAAATGAGTTCCTACCGATATGAAAATATGATTCATAGAATCAAAAGAAGAAGTTGACACCCTAATTCACTACTTACTTGTATGGTTTCCATCGATTTTAAAAAGAGGAATTTGTTCCATAGTTATAGCCATTAAAACAGTCATCATCAATTCTTTGTGATATAGATATCCACGAATTATAAAATTAATTAGCCATTTTAGGGGAGTACCTTTTAGATATGAAAATATATGTGAGATTACAACTCTAATCTCACAAAATAAAAGATCTGTCTTCTATAAGAAGATATACTAATGTTAGTGATGTGAAAGGATAGTCCATGTCTGATTCTGATAGGAAACCATTGGATATAGATGATAAAGCATAATATTTTTATTTATTATTCTATGATATCATACTAATATGAAATTTATGAGTTGTATAGGTGTCAAGGATATATAGGACAAACCATCAAACATATATGAAGTTGATGATAAGGTTATGGTGGGTATGATACATGTACAAAACAATATATTTAAGGATTTTAATATGTTTCAAGATTAAAATTTTGATAGTTTTTTCAATTTAATAAATATGTTAATTTGGGATAATTGATTATTTAGGAAACTGAAACATCTATTTTTATTGTAAATAACATCTTTTTATGACTACGACCTTTGTACAATCGAAAATAATCACCTCTAGAAGGGAGGGATTTTAAAAAGTTATATATTTTTGATCTCCTAAGATGTATAGTTTTTGTGACATGTGAGTTAAATTATAAGATATATTTGGGTACCCAAGTATGTATATATAATTTAATTCTACAGAGATGTTTAACAACACAAAATATTGATATAGAGAATAAGATGTATAAGATGAATATTTTTTATTTATGGATAAAACATTTAAGAGGGTAGAAGGAATATTTATTATAATGTTACTTGTGACATTATTTATATACTCCAAAATTTTGGAACACTGTTGTAGTGTTCCTACTAATCTGTGAGGGTGAATAAAGTAAATTATAATTTATATAAGAACCACAGAAGAGATTCACTCCCAAAAAATGCTATAGAATAAGAAGTTCATTAAAAATAATTTTTAAAGGAATAGATTCATTTCCAATGAAGACGGTGGTAATGAAGAATATTTTGAGGAGATTGAAATATAGTGTAAAATTTATATTGAATATTCCTTGATGGATACTATTGAGAAATAATAATTTAAAAAGGAAAAATGTGATGTACTAGAAGGTGTGGTCTATATCATGGTGGAACTTGAGGTACCACTTGAAGATATTAGTATACATTTAATAAAAATATTAATTTAAATGATATTTTGAATGAATATATCAAATATATGGTTCAAATAGAATATAGAGTGATTGATTTCATGAAGAGTAATAATATCAATCATTAATTCAATAGTGCTTAGAATAAGTAAAGGAACTCAAATAAAAAATCCACTTACAAGATAAGGTAATTGATATATACAATACGAAACTAGAAGACAATGATAAAATGGTTAAATATAAAAAAGATGAGGATTTTTATATGATATTTTATTTTGAAATAGTGGCTAAATCAGGTGATCTAAAAAAGAAGATAAAATTTTGAACCTTCATGGATGCATTTCTATTAGAACATTATATATAGTATCATGAAATCATTGAGAAGATTATTAATTATAAAAGGGATAGTTTCGTGGGTAAAGCTATAAAAGTTAATGATGATGGGTCATCAAATGTAGAAACCATAAAATCAAAATTCAAAGTAAATTATAATGTTTATGATGTTGGTACTAGAATTATGTAGGAAAGAACAAAAAGTATGATATCTCAGACTAATTGAATGAAGAGGGATTATAGTAGTTCTCAATTTCTAAATACTCATAAAAAATATGGTAATAAAATAAATTTTTTCAAATATATAATGGATATTAGTGATAAAAATATCCTTCTTATAAAGTTTTCATTTCTTGGAAATCCAGGACACACCATGTCATTATTTGATGAATAATGAATCTATTTGAGAGGAGAATATAAAAAAGTAACCAATGAATAAAAAATATCCTCTATCTCCTATAAGGAAAATAATTGGTTATTATTCTTGAGATTATAATTTTAGACACATACTTTTTTACATTAGAATGAATAGTTGTAGATATTATCATCCTGGTGGTTACAAATAAGAGTGTAAAAAAAAACCTAACAAGTTTTTGTTGAATAATATATAATCTATAGTAGAGGAAAAATCTGATTATAAATAATCTTCTTAGGATTAAAAGAAAGAGTATGGGACATCGTAAACAAAATCAATCCTAACATCTCCAAGAAATAAAATAAAGAGAGAGAAGGATAATCTAGTAGAAATCACACTCAATGGAAAAAATAATGGTAGCATATAAATACATAGTAATGAGTGGTTATCACACATGACTGTCATTTATATTATTTTATTAAATGTTAATGGAAAAGAGTTGAATTTTTTACTTAAAAAATCATATAGTACTGAAGTTTAAAGGGACTAGAAATACTAATTTTGTAAGTGGTGAACAACAGATTACAAATGTACTCTTTATTGAAGGACTATGACATAACCTATTGAGTCTGAGTCAACTAAATCACACTTATAATGATGTTATGTTTAACAAAATGAGATTATTTTTCAAAATAAAATATGATAATTCTCTTATGATAGCAGGAATATCAAATGTAAACCTTCACCATGAGAACAGTCAGGAAAACACTTTTCATCTAATATTAATTGAAGAAAACAACTATATTCATTGGATATTTTTACACATTCACCAATATATACTAGAGAATATATAAAAAATGTTTTAACTAAATATTCCAAGCGTAATTTAAGGGAGTATGAGGATATATGATGTGTTCTTGTGAGGGAAATATGTATGTGATCTATATCAACTGAAGAATAAATGAGAATCGAATTTTCTTTATTTAGTCCACATTAATGTGTATGGTCCAATAAATATATCTTGAACACATGGATATATATATATATATATATTAAATTATATCCATTCATTAATACTTTATAATGGATTCTTCCATGTTTATGAAAATCAAGAGAGAATTTGTGGAGTCTATAAACAGGTAACTTAGAAGTGTTGATTGTGATATTGGGGGAACCACTAAAACATTTTCTTCCAATGATGAGATATAATAAACATCCATTGAGTTTGATAAAAAAATATCAAACATGAAGTTTTATCTATAAGAACTCTATAATAGAATGGAGTCATTAATGGAATAAATCAAATGATGAATAGTATGTCCAAGACATTACTTTTCATTCTAAATATCTCTCACAACTATTTAAAATAGGTAGTATATGTTTTGGAATAAAATAAAAACTAGGTTTTGTTAAGAATATAATATCCCCACACATGCACTCTTGGATGTAATGATAAAATAATTAACATTATATTTTTAGCATTGATACAGATGAAGGTGACCCAATTTTCTTCATCCAAAACATAAATTATCAAAAGGAAATGTTGGATCACTTACATACCAAAGGAAGTTTTAGGTTTAGAGCCTTAGATGATTAATAAAATCTCTTAAATAAACAATACCCATGAATTCATGTGATTATTGTTTCTCACTATACATAGATTTTCATATTCCATATTAATTATTTAATAGATCCCACAAACATGGTCATGTTAGAAAACTTTCTAGACACAAATCATTTAGTAATCATTCTTCATAACATAGAAAATAATAAATTTTATTTGGGCGATCTCAAATGCGCAATATGGGTAAAATTAAGAATTAAAAATTAAATTTCATTACAGACAATAAGAATAGTATAATGGAATGATAAAAAATGTTCATGAGAATAACTTAAGAATATGCCTACCCATCAATACCTATATCTTTAATCATGAAACATGGAATAAAAATTTATTAAAGTTAATATCCATAAGAACCTAAAAAATATAGACATGTTATTTTAGTCATTATCAAATAAATCATTAAAATATCATAGTAAGAATAAATAAAACATGTTGGTATCTTGGAAAATTAACTTCATAACCCATTTTAAAACTATGCCACTGTTTCCTCACGGATTTTCAGGGATGACCTCCTGGACGGGAGATTCAAACATTCCGATCGGTTTCTAGCGGGTTTGTTCGTAGAACCGGAAACATCCAATGATTCCACATCCGTTTGGACCTACTTTCCAAAGGCATCTTCTCATTAGCTTGTGGACTGATGAGGCTTAGGAATTTGCATTGGTCGAGAGGATGGGAGGTCGGACTCATCACACCTTTTTTAGGGGAATTATTGTCTACTCCAGGACTCTCTTTATAGATTTAAGTTATGTTCGTGAATCCTTATTACAATACCAAGTATAAAATGTCATTTCCTTTAGTTTTAACAATAAATGATTAAATATGCAAGAAATTTAGAGAATCTTTTATATGTATTCGAGGTTCTTCATCAATAGAGAATAATCTATATCTGTTTAGAGATTCTTTGTCAATGGTATCCTTCAAAACATTTATATAAAAGTCTCTTGGTCATTATGATGACCAGGCTGGTTTTAAAGCCACTCAGTGGGGTACTTGAAGTTTATCGTCATTCAGAAGGACAGGGATTATTTCAAAGTTGGGATCGAACCCAAAAAATGGGCTACCTACGTATCCTTTGTTTTGGAAAAGGAATCAGAACCCACGTAGTTCGAGTAATGGAGTATGATGTTTATGATTGATGGCTCAAAGAAGAATGTCATAATTACTTTTACACTCTAAGCTCACGTGAGTCATGCTCGGTGTGAGAAACAAGAGGTATTGGTAAAAATTAGACAATTGTGCCATGAAAGATGCAATCATAAGAATTTGTTTGGGGATTATGTATGTATGACTGCCCAGATAGATAAAGGTTTAGGATTTAATTTTAGGGAGAAAATCCATGAACAGGGTCCATAAAGTTATATGTGATTCATGGAGATTTGAATACTCTAATCTTGGGGATTACTCCTAAGGAGGATTCCCAAGTTAGGAGGGGACTTATGATTGGGTTTTACTCTTAAAAAGGAAACCCAAATCAAGGGTAAATTAGGACTGGTTAAGAGAAATTTAAGGGGGCTTGGGATTTACTCCTGAAAAGGAAACCCAAGATTATGACTGGGACTTACTCCTAAAAAGGAGGCCCAGGTTAGGGGACTTGGGGCTTACTCCTGAAAAGGAAGCCCAAGATTATGACTGAGTCTTATTCCTGAAAAGGAGACCCAGGTTAGGGATTAAGGTTTGGGGCTTACTCCTGAAAAGGATCCCCAAGTTTGGGAACTTTAAGAATTTGGTGCTTAATCCTAAAGAAGGATACCCAAGTTAAAGGATTCTCTCATCTTAAAGGATGAGGTTAAATGAATGAACTCTCCATAATTCGTGACATAAGGATATTTAAATCACTAGGTTTTGAGAGATATTCCACAGAATTCCTTTCAGATAAGGAAGTAAAATCAAGAAATCATGCCATAAATGGCTTTGAAGAGTATCTTGAAGACTGAATCTTGAAAAGGAAAGGTGAAATGGCCTAAGATGGGTTAAATGGGCAAGATGGGCACCCAAAAAGATAGGGGCGCGCAAGTCTTGAAAGGCGTGCAAGTCTTCCGTGGGCGCGCAAGTATTGGTCGCGCAGGTATACCTGCGCGACACACGGTGTACTTGCGCGATTTTCAACCAGCATTGAAATACTTGAGTGACTCTTTTTTAAACCCTTTAGAATCCTCTTGAGGTTCTTCCAGAAAAGGGACGCGCAAGTTATATTGAAGGAAATAAGTCGGCGCGCAAGTGTCTGATAAGTTTCAACACTTAGGCCTTCCTTCTTCTCTTTAGATCTTTCATTCTAGGTAAGAAATTACCTTAGAAGTGTTCCGGAAGCTTTGCGAAGAGACTTGGGTGTCGGGGGCTTCAATCCGAGTTTCTGGAAAAAAACTCATCCCCGAATGGGGGGCCCACAGGGTCTATTTATAGGCAGGAGAAGACCCCGGGCGGTTACCGGGCGGTTACCACTTAGGTCGCGCAAGTCACTTGTGCGACCAGAGCGTTGCGCAAGTGTACTTGCGCGACAGTGATATAACTTGCGCGGTGCAGTTGCTGTTGATCCTTTGTTCATGCCTTTGTCGATTTTTTATGTTTTCTTCAAAGGTTGAATCATTTTGAGCTCAGATATTCCCTTTTCCGATCTTTAGATTCTGTGACGAAAGGAGCGTCAACAAAAGTCCCCCCTCAAAGTTGGATCCGGAGAGAAATGAGGATTTGACTCTGAGGAAATCGAATCCATTCAAAGGAAAAGGGGGGGCGCGCAAGTGTTTAGTGCGCAGAGGGCGGCGCGCAAGTTTGCATCGCGCAAGCCTTAAGCGCTCTGGGTACGGCGCGCAGATAGGCTTCCTGGCCTATAAATACACGGCTTCACCTCCGTACAAGTATCCGGATTTCCGGACTTCATACCTTCTCGAGCTCTCGCCGCGCAGGTCACCTAAGCCGCGCAAGTCTCTTTTCCACTGTTCCCTTGCTGTCGCGCTCCTGTAAAGGTATTCGTACTTGCGCGGTTTATACTTGCGCGTCAAAAACTAGCGCGGCACACGAAATACTTGCGCGCCATTGTCTAGATTTGCGCAACTTAATGCCTTGGCCATTTTTTCCGAATTCTTTCACAAATTTTATGAAAAATAAACCCATTTAAGAGTTAAATTTGTTCAAATTTTTGTACAGATTCAATGGCTCCTGAGGGAATTGGAACGGCTGATGAACTGGCTAGCAAGCGGATTGATGACATGATGAACATTATTGGTCATGATTACTATGATATCTGTGATAGCACTTTCCCAGATTTGGATAAGTACTTGAAGAAATATCATCTTAATTTCCCACAGAGCATCTACCTGTCTCTCTGTGGTCATGGTCATCTGCAAGGAGTCAATGTTCCAAATGCAAACAATTATACACCTGAGATGCAGTTGCACTACTACTTCTCTATTTTGGTTATGCTGTGCATTAAGAGTAACAACAATGGTGTGAACTTTCAAATTCTTCCTCCATGTCATTTCTTTTCAGATATGAAAATGGAAAACCCATGGGCTGAAATGTTTTCCACTAATGGTTTGTGGAGAGAAGACAAACATGGTATTAGAGCAATATCTGAAAAGAGTACTCTCTCCAAATGGCTCTTTACTTCCAATGCTCCATTCTCAAATCCATGTATCCATCTTCCAAGTCTCTTGGACAGAAACAGAGTCACTGTTTGATCAGTAGAAAATTTTCTCAAACCGCACTCAAGAACATCCTTTTACAATCGTTCCAAGAAGAGTTGGTATCACTGCATCTCTTATTATATCCAGTTGAATGAATGAATTCCAGGTGGTTGCTAATGAAGCTCGGGATGCCGTAAATCAAATGAAGTGTTATGTTTAAAGCCTCTTGTAATTCTTGAAAAAGAGAAGAGACTCCAGTCTGTGGATGTCCTTCTAACTCTTGTGTATCAATGAAAAACACTTTTGTCTTCAATCATTTGTACATGCATTCTTTTCACTACCTGCTTCAAATTTACTTAAGCCAATGGGCCCAGTAAGTATAGTTTGATTTTTACTAGGATTATTACAAATAATCCTACAAACTTTGAACCTTTTAATTGCTCAATATTACCTAAATCATACAAAAAATGTATATTTAGTGAGCTGGAACTTGACTTTTATTCAGAGTTACTTTGTCTTTTGTGTGGGCAGTTTAAAGTCATGCACGCCGGACATAAAAGGGGATAATGTTTAAGGTCGAAATAGCTTTGACCAAAATGGATTAAAATGGATTCAATTCCTTGACAATTTATCTGAAAACATATTACCATACTCATGTATGAGAGAAAATATGTAAACTATTGCTTAAGAATATTTGAATCTGGGGAATGATATGAACAAGTGCTAAAAGGCATTAGAAGAAGTAGTTTCCAAGAATGAAGTTACTATTATTTAACAAAACCCGTTAGCGGGTTGAAATATGCAGGGCCACCTATGGGCATTGGCTGCATGGTCAAATAAATAGCATCTTTCGGCTGACAAGTCTGTTGTGCGGACTGTTTATGCAAGGCCACCTATGGGCACGTGCTGCATAGTTAGGCAAAAGAACTCCCAGAAATTTACTTTCTTAGTGCTAAAAGCCAGTGAAAGTTTATGGAGATTCAAATATTCTAAAGTATAGAGTTTTTTGTAAGGAAAGAGGTACTTGAATATGGAGAAGATATTTCCGAACAAGAATATCGAAGAACTGGATGAATATCACTCCTACGAAGGTCTGACCCAAACGTAGGGAAGAAGAATAAACCATAGACTTGAATACTTTCAGATCATGAAAAAGGATATGGGACAAATATTTTAAGGATGGCTATTTTTTTCGGATCCCTACATACTGTCGTTTAAGACAAATAAGGACAAAAGAGGCATTCTTACCAAGAATTAAGTTACTATTATTTAAAAAAAACCCGTTAAGGGGTTGAAATATGCAGGGCCACCTATGGGCATTGGCTGCATGGTCAAATAAATAGCATCTTTCGGCTGACAAGTCTGTTATGTGGACTGTTTATGCAAGGCCACCTATGGACACGTGCTGCATAGTCAGGCAAAAGAATTCTCAGAAGTTTGACATTTTTGTGATTATAAGTCATGAAAAGGGTTATGAAGATCTGAAAATATTTAAGGTTAGGATTATAACACATAAAGATGGGTATTGTTCAATGTATATAGAGATACATAGGTCAATGAAAACCAAAATCATGTTGTGGCTGGGTCCTGAATTGAAATTTTGGACTTCACTACGTATCTCATAATAATGAGAATCAAGCCATACGTAGTTCTTGAAATGCAGTTTAACGTCGTGCAGGACGAAAGTATGAGAAATCTTAGTTTAGGGTCATAGAATTCAGACCATAATAATGAATACACAGTGTGTGTTTTCATGAGGACTTTTCAGCTAAGGGACTGAAAGTGAAATTTGGGGTTAGTCCCAAAAGACTTGGGGATGGATTCGAGGGATACTCGAACGTTCCTACGTATCCCATAAAGATGGGAATCAATCCCACAGAGTTCTAGAACTACCCTTTGTACAAATTTGGTTCGTACATGTGAAGGGTGAAAGGGGACTTTAGTGCAATGATGGTTTAACCTAAGATAAAAAGTTTAGGCATTACCATGTATGCATGTAGTCTTTTGAAAATGAAAACCATGATTGAAAAATCAATGTCAATAATAGTTCTCTCTCAAGTGAGGAAATCAAAGAATATTGTAGTTTATTGTCGTACCGGACAAAAGTGTTGTATAGTTTAACGTCATATAACAAGGACGAAAGTGAATCAATGTAAAGATATTGATTCCAGGGGCGGTTTCACGAATCATCATCATATGAGATGGTGGTGAACCGATGTGAAGAGATTGTTTTTGGGCTTGAACCTTGGGAGGTTGCCTACATACCCAGCCTGGAGGGCAAGGATCAAAGTCCGTGTAGTTCAATTAAAGAATGAATTAATGATCAAGTTGTTCTTGTGGACAATGATCTAATAAAAAATGTTGTTGGGACTTACACATGGTTAGTGTCCCAAAGGGAGTGTTATGGTTGATGTTCACTCTAAGCTCACGTGGGTCATACTCGGTGTGAGAAACAAGAGGTAATAACAACCTTAAAGATGCACAGTTTAATGTCATGTAGGACATAAAAAAGGGACTATGTAGTTTAAAGTCTTGCAGTTAGGACTATTGGTGCTGCACAGTTTAGTGTCATGTAGGAGGGACAAAATACAGTTTAATGTCATGTAGGACCTATCAAGGATTTTCTGTACAGTTTAGCGTCATGTAGTTAGGACGATGGGGATAAAATAGTTTAACGTCATATTGGACGAAAGTGCGAATTGTTTAAGGTCATATGCATGGACCGTGGATGGTGCAGTTTAATGTCATGCTGGACCTTTGATGATTATATAGTTTAACGCCTTTCCGGACATGAGGGACTTTTATACAGTTTAGCGTCATGTAGTTAGGACGTCACAGTTTAACGTCTTGCTGGACATAAGGGATTTGCAAATAGTTTATGGTCATATACATGGACCAGGGATGAAGCAGTTTAAGGTCATGCTCGACGGTTTATGGAACTTTTTCACAGTTTAATGTCGTGTGGGACGAAGTTGCAGTTTAAAGTCATACTGGACCATTGCTGTATAGTTTAACGTCATATAGCAAGGACGAACTGGTGCTGTACAGTTTAAAGTCATGTAGCTAGGACTAAGGTGAACCAATATGAGGATATCAGTTCTGGGGACTTTTTACAGTTTAACGTCATGCTGGACGATGAAAGTGCCACACAGTTTAATGTCATGTTGCTAGGACATAATATAGTTTAATGTCATCTCGGACAAATAAGGAACTTCTGTACAGTTTAATGTCATGTAGATAGGATATAATACAGTTTAGTGTCATGTAGGACAAATATGAACCTTCTCTACAGTTTAATGTCATGTAGATAGGACATAATACAGTTTAGTGTCTTGTAGGACATATATGAACCAATGTGATTGTTTTGGATCTGGGAACAATATTTTGTGTTTATACAAAATACTTCTTCAGAAATCGGGCATTAGTTGGAGTCGTGATGTGTTCTCCATCCATTGAGATTAGAGAATACGCTCCATTAGAGTAGACTTTATGTATTGAATAAGGTCCTTCCCATTTTGGTTCAAGCTTGGGAGGCTTCTTTCCTGGTATCATTGGTGCTCTGAGAACCAATACCAATTCTCCCTGAATGAATGAACGAAGATAAACTTTTTTGTTAAAAGCTCGTGCTATTTGATTCTGATAGATTTCCACGTGGTGCAAAGTGCACAATATTTTCTCATCTAACTGTTCCAATTCATTCAACCGCTTTTGGGATTGCTCATCTGTAGATAACTAATCACAAATGGCTATTCTGAGTGAGGGAAATTGAACTTCAATTGGTAAGACTGCTTCGGTTCCATATACCAATGAATATGGAGTTGACCGCGTTGCATTGCGAGTGGTAGTTCGATAACCCCATGAAGCATGAAAGAGTTTATCAGGCCATGACCTATTATCTTTATCCACCATCTTTTGCAGTATATTTGAAAGAGTCTTGTTGAAGGATTCTATCTGGCCATTAGCCGCCGCATGATATCGAGATGAATGGTTGTACTTAATGTTGTATTCTTGATACAATTTCTTTACCTCAGAAGAACAGAAGTTGGTGTCGTTGTCCGTCAATATGGTATGAGGGACACCAAATCTAGTAATGATGTTAGAATTGATGAAGCTAACAATGCATTTAGAACTGACTTCTTTGAGAGGTACTGCCTCTGCCCATTTGGAAAAGAAATCAGTAGCAGTAAGAATGTACTTAAACTACTTGGCCGTACCTGAAGGGTAAGGTCCCACCACATCTATTCCCCATGTGGAAAATGGCCATGATATTTAGCTGTATGAAGCAACTCTGGAGGTTTATGAATGAAGTTGGCATATACTTGGCATGAATGACACTTCTTTGTAAAATTAACACAATCTTGTATCATTGAAGGCCAAAAGTATCCAACCCTTCGAATTTGATCAGACAGTCTATGTCCAGACTGGTGGGCACCACAGACTCCTGCATGCACTTCTTTTATGACAACCATTGTCTCTTCACCATCAATACATCTGAAGAGAACTCCATCAAAACCATGTTTGTAGAGAATTTTCTCGAGGTGGTTTGGGCTATCAAAAAGAGTAAAATTGACCACACGTCGCCGAATTTGTTCTTTCTCGGCTCTATCAGGTGGAAGTGTTCCATTTTGAATGTATTCCATGATAGGTGACATCCATCCTGAAGTATGGCCATACGGTTCAGGAATGGGACTAATTTCATTAATTTCCTCTGTTCTGACTTGAACATAAGGTAAAATTGCACGACGGTGGGAAATACAGATGGTTGTCTCGTCTCGATATGGATCTGCTAAAGCTGTGGCTATATTAGCCAGTGCATCAGCTTGATCATTTTGTGATCTTGGGACATAGGAAAATGTCTGTTCTGAAGGGAATTCCGACATTAACTCTCTGACGTAATCATACAAAGGGATTAATTCTTCTTTTCTGATGGCATAATCCCCATTGACTTGTTTGATTACCAGGTCTGAATCACCTTTTACCTTTAAGTGATTCACTTGTGCTTGAAGTGATAATTCCAAGCCTGTAATGAGAGCTTGGTATTCAGCTTCATTATTTGTACCACCTTCCCACAACAAAAAGGAATAATGTAACACTGCCTTATCTGGAGAAATGAGTACAATTCCTAAACCAACTTTGTTAAATTTAGGATTTTCCATTTTCTTCCCTGTTGGACTTCTAGAAGCACCATCAAAATACATTTCCCATGTTTGAGGACTCTCTTGAATAGAGAAAACTTCCTCATCAGGGTGTTCGATATCTGAATACGTGTCTTCCACTGAAGGATGTTCATCTAGGAAATCAGCCAGAGCTTGGCCCTTAATTGCCTTTTGAGACACATACTGAATGTCGAACTGCTGTAGAATAACCGCCCACCTTGCCAGACGTCCTGTAATCATTGGATGACTAAGGATGAATTTGAGCGGATTATTACGAGATACCAATTGGACCTCGTGATGTTGCAGGTAGTGTCTCAGTTTCTGAACTGCAGAGATTAATGCTAGGAAGCACTTTTCAATACTTGAATACCGAGTTTCTGCTTCAAGCATAGTTCTACTGAGATAGTAGAGACTATTTTCATTCCCAGCATCATTCTTTTGAGTGAGAAAGGCACCCAATGATCGCTCTAAAGATGTCACATAGAGGATAAGCGGTCTACCCTCAACAGGTGGCATGAGTACTGGTGGACTCAAGAGGTATTTCTTGAGAACATCAAATGCTTCTTGACATTCTTCAATCCACTGGTAAGTGACTCCTTTCTTCAATAATTTGGTAAAGGGTAAACTTTTGCCTTCCAAATTAGCGATGAAACGCCGAATATAGGCTAAGTGTCCTTGAAGTCCTCTTAATTATTACAAATTCTAAGGAGGTGACATACCAAGGATTGATTTGGTCTTCTCAGGATCGACTTCAATACCACGATGGCATACAACAAAGCCAAGGAATTTTCCTGAGGTTACCCCAAAAGCACATTTTAAGGGGTTCATCTTCAAATTATGTTGTCGAAGCTTGTGGAATATGACTTCCAAATCAGCCAAGTGATTAGAACGTTGTTTGGATTTAACCATCAAATCATCTACATAGAATTCAACAAACTTCCCTAAAAGAGGTTTGAAGATACGATGCATGGCGCGTTGATATGTTGCACCTGCATTCTTTAAACCAAAGGGCATCACCCGGTAACAAAACACACCTTGAGGAGCTATGAAGGCTGTATATTCCTCATCTTCTGGGGCCATTCGGATCTAATTATATCCAGAATATCCACCCATGAAAGAAAGTACTTCATATCCAGTCGTCGCATCAATTAAGAGTTCTGTAATCGGAACTGGGAAATCATCTTTAGGAAAATACCGATTAAGATCTCTGAAATCGATACAAACCCTAATTTGTCCGTTCTTCTTCTTCACAGGGACAATATTAGCCAACCACTTGGGATATTGAACTTCTCTAACGAAGTTGTCTTTGATCAGCTTATCCACTTCAGCTTCAATTTTGGAAGAATAGGTTGGGTGTGTTCTTCTCGCGGATTGTTTAAAACCTCGATGTTCTTTTGGTAAACCAAAATGATGAGTAGCAACATCAGGATCAAGCCCAGACATTTCTGTATAATTCCAAGCAAAAATATCTTTATTTTTCTTTAGAAAAGAAATATACATCTCTTGCTCTTCAAGGGTCATGGCCGCACTAATTAAAGTGGGGCGTGGATCTTTCTCTGTACCCATATTTACTTCTCTGAGTTCATCCATAGTGGTAGAGATACCCTCTTCAAATGCTAGAGGAGCATCTCTAAGATCTTCCTCTTCCTCTTCATCATGTGTTATTTCTTCCGTTTCTACTTGCAAAGTAGATGAAAAAATGAAATTCTTATGATCATAAGAGATGTCAAAATTTTCACATTTTGAAGAAGAAGCTTCCATTTCCGACCCTATTGATGATAAAGGGTCTTCTTTGGGAATCAAAGAGGAGATGATGGATCGAGAATCGACATCATTATTCACCTCTGGTGTTGCTATAACTTCTTCTGGCCTGATTAGCGATGTATAGACTTATTGGACTTCATCACCACTTATGCTTTCATCACTGCTTGGTAGGTTACCAATTTCTCCCATGTTGTTTGGCTCGATCGCGGTAATTGACATTATGGATCTTTCCATAAGATTATTTTGATTTGGGCCTATTTTGTCAATTTGACTGATAGGTAATACATAATATGTACTCATATGTGAAAATGGATTCATTGGAATTTTCTCCAAACCATATGGAGCATTAACTTTGGTAATTTCCTTCATTGTAGATTTTTTTCTTCCCTTCATTGATAAAATTCCCCCTCAATGTATTGAGACTCACATGTCTTGAACGGGGCTTTATCACCATACAATGTTCTAACATGACCATCAAAACAGTATTTGAGACATTGATGGTATGATGAAGGAATAGCTGCATGCTGATGTAGCCAGGGTCTTCCAAGCAAGATATTGAAAGCTGAGTCTTGATCAACAATCATGAAATCCGAATTGGATACAAGATCTACAAACTGAGTTCTGAGTGTAACTTCTCCCAGTGGTTCTTGTTCATTTTTATCATATCCTTGTAACATCATGGTAGAAGGAGATAAATCAGATTCAGTGAGGCCCAATCGACGAAGTGTACGAATGGGCATGAGGTTGACTCATGAACCATTGTCAATGAAAGCTCTTCGAACATATACACCATTGACTTTGCCAGATAAGTACAAAGGTTTTATGTGCCCATGAACAACATCATCTTCATCTTTATCAGTAATAGATATCACTGCATGGCATTCTGCAGGATTATTCTCTATGTGATAGATTTCAGCTGCAACAATTTCAGCTTCAAACTCCTGAGGACTTGACAAAGCTTCGATGAGTGCTTCCCGAAGATCTTTTGACAGATTCAAAGCATCCAAAATTGATAACTTGGATGGTACTTAGGCCAAGTGTTTCAATATATCATACTTTTGATCTAGAGGTCTGTGTTTCCCAATAGGAAAATGTGGTTTAGCAGTTACCTTGGAAGCAGATGCTTTGGAAGCTGATGCATCTTGTATTGAAGTTGGAATCATCCTTGGTTTTGGAAGATTAGACTGATTAGATCCATTTACTTGCTGATATAAAGAAGATGGAACCTTTAATCGGTCTTCCAAAATAACTGTGCCAAAACTGAGTTGGCCATTGGCAGAAGAACTTGCTTGTTCTTTTTGAGCTTGTTGAAGGGCTCTACCACGGGTTTCTGCTGCATATACAGTGATAGCAGGGGTAAAATTAGAGTAGTGGCTTCGGAAATATCCACGTCTTCCCCTGTATCCTTAACCTCTAGAACCTCCTCGGATTCCCTTATTTGATACAGGGAATTCAAGCTCATCAAGACTGGAATATGGATCTGTTAATTGAATCATATTAACAGAACCAAAGATTAACTCTTCGTCTGATAAAGACTCTGCCTGGTTAGCCTGTTTAGGCTGTGCCGTTTGGTGGGACGGTGCCCGTGGCTTTGAAGTAGATGGCATGAAATCTGCCAAAGTCAAAGACAATTTAGGCTTTGATACATACTCATCTTCTCCTGATTCCTCTTTCTTCTTTGAATTGCACTGCCCTTTTGAGGATTTATCTTTTGATGGAGGCTTTACTGCAGCTTTTGTTGGAGACACAATTGGCTTCTTCAATTGTGTTCGCAAAATGGAATGGGTCTGATTGATTGTCTTTCTAACCATCCAATCATCATATTTTTTCGCAGTTTTGCTTTTGACTTCCTGCCACTCTCCTCCTTCCTCTGGATCGGTAGCGGTAATACACGCTACATGAGCTGAAGAACCCTTCAATTTGACTTGTCCCAAGTCGACCATCTTTTGCAGGAGGTCTTTAAAGACAAAACACTCCTGGATGGGATGCCCCAACATTTGATGAAATGGACAATAATTGGGACGGTTTTCATCTCCTTCCTTGTTTGGCCTCTTGGGAACTGGTAATTGAACCAAATTATTTTCCAGAGCTGAAATGAAGTAACCAGGAACTTGCTCACTTCGGAAAGAGTATGTTTTACTTTTCATATCCTCAAATTGTTTTCGTCGTTGATCTTTTTGATCATTTGGACGAAACAGCCTTTGTTGTTGGCGTTCAGAAGGTGGAGTTCTTCGAGAAGATGAAGGTTTTGAAGTAGAAATAGGTACAGGTGCTTGTTTAAGCATAACTGTAGCAGTTTCCGCTTTACCCATTCTCCTTCCTGGAGCTGATAGAATTATACGAGATTTAACCATAGCCTGTATAAGGGAATATTCAATTTGTTGAACGATTGAAGTAAGGTCTTGAAACCCTTCTGTGTATTTCACAGGGATCAATGGCGTGCGTAATTCGTCACACAAATTTGCCACACATATTGGCAACAATTCCTCCTGAGGGAGTGCTAAACTCAGGGAATATGTTAATCCCTTACAACGATCAATGAAATCAGAGACTCTTTCATTCTCTCTTTGCTTGTAGTTTGTAAGATCGAAAACTGTCGTTTTTGGAAAAGTTGAGCTAAACTGAAGAAGGAATTTTTGACGAAGATCCTCCCTTCCGATGACTGACCGGGATTGCAAGCTTGTATACCAGACAAAAGCTGGTCCTTGCAAGGTTCGCATGAAGCATCTAAGTTTCACTACTTCTTGCTGCTCTGGAGTTCCCATCATAGGATCACAACAAGACACGTAATGCATCAAATGTTGTTCGGGGTCGCCTGGTCCATTGAAAGTAGGGAAAACAGGGTTTCAAAAACTGGATGGAGGAGAAATTGAATCTACCCATTCAGGGTAAACTTTCTTTTCAGGTTGAACTTGCGCCCGTTTCCCTTCCATAGTTTCTAACCGAGCTGTTAATGACTCAATAGTAGTTATTAACTTTTGAGAAACATCAGGTTGAACTTGGTTTTGGGTAGGTGCGATGAATGGAGCTTGGACAGACGTGGTGGTTGGTGCTGCAACTGATGGTAGTGCTGCCAACCGTTGTTGCGTTTGACCCGTAGGATTAGACCTCTGAGGGTGTACTGATAAAGGAGGATATTCCTGATCCATCTCAGTAGTTACAACAAATTCCTTCGGCTTTTGGACTTCAGCATTCTTAAGAAGAAGACTACTCTGAATTAGTTCTGCATTCAACCTTCTTAATTCTTTCATTTCTTCCTCCTGTGGTGCAAATCTTTGCTCTAATGAGAGCGATTGACCTCCTTCAGAGGAAGGGTGAGAAGTAACTTGATTTTTTCCTTTCCCCTTATTGGATCCTTTTCAGAGAGGGGGAAGTGGGTTACTTGAAAGAATACCCAGATTTTGGGTAAGCCTTTGATTACGTGTGCGCACACCTTCTTCATTTAGGTCTGTGTGCGCAACTTCTTGAGCGGGAACCTCTTCGTCTGATCCCTCTGGTTGAGCTTCATCTGGTGAATCAGCAGCAACGGCATTGATGACATTAATGGATGCATATTGCATAGAATCCTTTCTATCAGCATTTCTGTGATATTGTCTTCTTCCATGTCCATGATGAGACATGGCATTCCGTTGACTTGATCCCTCAGGAACTTCTTGGAGAACCGTCACTTGGAGAGAATCTCCTGATAGCTTGGCTCTTCATTCCTCTTGAGGTTTATTCCCTAATTGAGAGAATACTGACTTTCTTTGAGGGAGGGATTGAGGATTTGAAAAAGTCCCCAGTCCGGTGGACTGGGGATGTTCCTGCTGCTTCCGCTCAACTCCTCGAATCCCATTTGTTGACTCTGAGGGTTGGGTTAGAGAAGTCCCCAGTCTGACAAGCTGGGGTGTCTCTTGACATGCTATGTCTGAGATCTTCTTAAAATCTCTCTTGATCTTGCGAATCTTAGTTCCGAAATTAGCTGGATGCATTAACCTGTATCCACTTTTATCACCTGGTTCAACAGACCGTTTGATGATTTCCGAAACTTCTGTCATTTGATGACGTGTTTTCTCCAGACGAGAGGCTTGTTCAATATTATCGCCTGCTCGATGTAGGAGTAATTCAACAACTTGTTCTCTATATACTTGATTTTGAGAGGAACTAGTTGAAGCATGTTCTTGAGAAAGCTTTTGATTATGAACAAAGCCCATTGACTGTGGCCGGCCATGGGCAATAACATTGCATTAGACCATTTTCGGTGGGCTTTGCTGACTGGAAAGCACTGTGAAATTTAGTGCTCCGTGAACACCCCATCCTCTGATATGAACATCAAATGGAGCATTGGCAATTAACTGACGCAATTTTCTTAGTGCTCCAAGGTATGAACGTTGAAGGGATCTTTGTTGCTTTTCATCCTTTGGATACCGAGAGACTGATAGAGATGCCAATTCAATCTGGCGTTGTAACCCTTCTATTATATTAATATGATTTTCATAATCACCGTAAGATAATACTTTATTCTTAAATTGACAAAGAGTCTTCCATATGTTGAGACGAATATCATGGATTCCATCATCCGTCAACATCTTTGGAATGTCGTACTGGGAGTCAGCCAAAGGCCAAAACATGACTGGTACATCACCTTTTGCCAGTTTTTTCCTCATGTTCAGCGTTTCCTATTTATCATTAAATGAAGATTCTTATACCTGTCTCGACCAGAGTTGGTGTTTCCTTGTTGCTTCATCGGATTCAACAAGATTGGTAGAGAGATCACTATTCATGCTGGAAGATGAATGACCCAGGGATGGTTCGGAGAATAACCTGAACCCCAGGCTATCTTCTGATGGAGAAAGAGTTTCACCTGCCGATAGTAAAGCATCAGACATGACTGGTTTTACGTTTGCAAGTGCCTCGAGATAGGAGGGCTTTCTCGTCACTACATTGCCTTCTGAAGAATTTTCGAGACAACGTGAATCACTACTGCGGAGAGGACTTTCGCAGCGAAGTTCATCACCATGAGGAGGACCGTCATGATGGGTTACAGCAAAAGATGAAATCTCTTTCTCCTTGGTCTTCTGACCACACAGAGGGTTCCTGTGGCTCTCATCTGAAGAAGAAACTTCAATATTGACCGAACTTTCATGAAGCAAGCCTTCATGAGGAAGTGTCTTTTGAAGAACTTCAAAATTAATGTTCCCGTTATTGAGAACTGAGGGAGTATAATATGGAATTCCGACAGATAAATGTCTGAGGGCTTCAAGAACTCCAGCATCGAGCAAGGCCTTGTTGCAGATTGGCCTTTGATCTCCTGACTGTGCTGGGCGGATCTTTTTCTTAGATGCCTTCTTACTCACTTTAGAAACCACTTGTTGACGAAAGTGGTTACTCTGAGCAGGTGTATGTGCCTGATCAGGAAAGATGGTCAGGTTAGGCTGACGATCTCCACTCAAATCAGGTGTATGTGCCTGACTTGGTTGTCCGTTTGATATGGGGGAGTATGCCTCATAACCATCTTGGACTGGAACAGATGTGTGTGTCTGTTCCGGAGTGAATCGTTGATGTGTCACTCCACTGCTAGGGATAGATTTATGTGTCTGTCCCGGAGATGATGCTGAAGCTGTTATGATATCCTGGAAAGCATCCAGAATATGAGCAGGAATTTGCTTCTGCTCTTTCACCATTGACAAAATATGTTTGGTAACTTCAGCTGCCGGAACGGGGATATACGTCCATTCCGGGCTTGGAGTAGGTGTATGTGCCTGCTCCTGTCCTCCTTTTCCTGTCAGTGAATCCTGACAGTACTCAAGTGTGGAGGCAGAGAGTTGAGTCTGCCTCCTATTTGTCGTCGGGGCTTTCCGACTGACTTCTCTGTGTGCTACCAAGCGAGACTGTTGGTAGGCTTGATTAGTATTAGCAGGTGTATGTGCCTGCTGATTACACTTCGCCAAACGCGGTTGACGTGATCCATCATATGTAGTCAGACGAGCCTGCTGACTAACTGGTGATGTATAAGCAGGTGTATGTTCCTGCCTATGGTACTCCACCGGAATTGCCTGGCGGGATTGGTGTGATGCTGCCAGACGAGTCTGATGGACAGCAGAATTAAAATGGACAGGTGTGTATGACTGCTCATTGTTTGCCACCAAGTTAGGTTGGTGGACTTCTCCAGAGATGGCAGGGATGACAACCTGCCTATTGTTAACCGGATTCCGTCTCTGGCGGTTCATCTTGACTGCTCGGGTTCGAGGAACCTGAGCTGAATGCCTGGAGTCGGTACCCTCATCATGTTGAGGGTGCACTACCGCATGAGTCTGGCGGCGATTGTTGATGGGAGCCCTTGGGAAGGACTCCTATATTTTTGAATTAAGGTCCTACGGGACCTGCTCATTTACTTCCTCAGAGTAAGGGAGTGAATGGAAATTGCGTTCCGGGGATAACGACCCGAAACGATTGGAGACGGTAGTCAGTACCGCCTGCTTCTTGATCGCTGGTCGCTGTTTTCCGGACGACTAGGTAGAGTTGTTAACTTGGAGGGCTTGACGAGCGGCCTCCAGAGTTGGGATAGTACCGTTGCGACGGTACTCTTTAACCAGTGCATTAGAAACCCAGTGTTAAAGACGCTGAGTTGGTGATGTCATCGTCAGAGCGGACGACGTTCCAGAAGGAGTAACAGCATTGGTTTTCACAGCAGCAGACCTCACAGTAGAGGTGTTCACAGCAGCAGCATTCACAGTGGTGAATTTAAGGAAAGCCATTTTGCAGAAGATCTTGAGAAAAGAGTGCCTGTTCCATATAACAGACATAATCAAGATGAATCCGGCCACTGCATCTTTTGGATGAGCATATGTCAATGATTGCTTTTTTGGCCCAAGGGGCCTAAAAAATAAGAAGAACATCACTTTAACTTGGTTAAGGATTCACGTCTGGTTCACCATTTTTGTTTCCTCACAGATTTTCGGGGATGACCTCCTGGACGGGAGATTCAAACATTCCGATCGGTTTCTAGCGGGTTTGTTCGTAGAACCGGAAACATCCAATGATTCCACATCCGTTTGGACCTACTTTCTAAAGGCAGGCGCTCATTAGCTTGTGGACTGATGAGGCTTAGGAATTTTCATTGGCCGAGAGGATGGGAGGTCGGACTCATCACACCTTTTTGAGGGGAATTATTGTCTACTCCGGGACTCTCTTTATAGATTTAAGTTATGTTCGTGAATCCTTATTACATTACCAAGTATAAAATGTGCTTTCCTTTAGTTTTAACAATCAATGATTAAATATGCAATAAATTTAGAGAATCTTTTATATGTATTTGAGGTTCTTCATCAATAGAGAATCATCTATATCTGTTTAGAGATTCTTGGTCAATGGTATCCTTCAAAACATTTATATAAAAGTCTCTTGGTCAGTATGATGACCAGGCTAGTTTTAAATCCACTCAGTGGGGTACTTGAAGTTTATCGTCATTCAGAAGGATAGGGATTATTTCAAATTTGGGATCGAACCCAAAAAATGGGCTACCTACGTATCCTTTGTTTTGGAAAAGGAATCAGAACCCATGTAGTTCGAGTAATGGAGTATGATTTTTATGATTGATGACTCAAAGAAGAATGTCATAATTACTTTTACACTCTAAGCTCACGTGAGTCATGCTCGGTGTGAGAAACAAGAGGTATTGGTAAAAATTAGACAATTGTGCCATGAAAGATGCAATCATAAGAATTTGTTTGGGGCTTATGTATGTATGACTGCCCAGATAAATGAAGGTTTAGGATTTACTTTTAGGGAGAAAATCCATGAACAGGGTCTATAAAGTTATATGTGCTTCATGGAGATTTGAATACTCTAATCATGGAACTTACTCCTAAGGAGGATGCCCAAGTTCGGAGGGGACTTATGATTGGGTTTTACTCTTGAAAAGGAAACCCAAATCAAGGGTAAATTAGGACTGGTTACGAGAAATTTAAGGGGACTTAGGATTTACTCCTGAAAAGGAAACCCAAGATTATGACTGGGACTTACTCCTAAAAAGGAGGCCCAGGTTAGGGGACTTGGGGCTTACTCCTGAAAAGGAAGCCCAAGATTATGATTGAGTCTTATTCCTGAAAAGGAGACCCAGGTTAGGGATTAAGGTTTGGGGCTTACTCCTGAGGAGGATGCCCAAGTTTGGGAACTTTAAGAATTTGGGGCTTACTCCTAAAGAAGGATGCCCAAGTTAAAGGATTCTCTCATCTTAAAGGATGAGGTTAAATGAATGAACTCTCCATAATTAGTGACATAAGGATATTTAAATCACTAGGTTTTGAGAGATATTCCACAGAATTCCTTTCAGATAAGGAAGTCAAATCAAGAAATCATGCCATAAATGGATTTGAAGAGTATCTTGAAGACTGAATCTTGAAAAGGAAAGGTGAAATGGCTTAAGAGGGGTAAAATGGGCAAGATGGGCACCCAAAAAGATAGGGGCGCACAAGTCTTGAAAGGAACGCAAGTCTTCCATGGGCGCGCAAGTATTGGTCGCACAGATATACTTGCGCGACACATGGTGTACTTGCGCGATTTTCAACCAGCATTGAAATACTTGAGCGACTCTTTTTTAAACCCTTTATAATCTTCTTGAGGTTCTTCCAGAAAAGGGACGCACAAGTTATATTGAAGGAAATAAGTAGGCACGCAAGTGTCTGATAAGTTTCAACACTTAGGCCTTCCTTCTTCTCTTTAGATCTTCCGTTCTAGGTAAGAAATTACCTTAGAAGTGTTCCGGATGCTTTGAGAAGAGACTTGGGCGTCGGGGGCTTCAATACGAGTTTCTGGAAAAAAACCCATCCCCGAATGGGGGGCCTACAGGGTCTATTTATAGGCAAGAGAAGACCCCGGGCGGTTACCGGGCGGTTACCACTTAAGTCGCACAAGTCACTTGCGCGACCCAGAGCGTCGCGCAAGTGTACTTGCGCGACAGTGATATAACTTGCGTGGTGCAGTTGCTGTTGATCCTTTGTTCATGCCTTTGTCGATTTTTTATGTTT
Source organism: Viscum album (assembly GCA_963277665.1). NCBI lineage: Eukaryota > Viridiplantae > Streptophyta > Magnoliopsida > Santalales > Viscaceae > Viscum > Viscum album. The sequence goes on from OY728126.1 coordinate 196,258,767, forward strand.
TCTTCAAAGGTTGAATCACTTTGAGCTCAGATATTCCCTTTTCCGATCTTTAGATTCTGTGACGAAAGGAGCGTCAACAACCACAAGTAACTGGATCCCAGTTAAATCCTTATGATAAACCCTCTGGTAACACCCTTATTAATCCCTATAAATACAAGGACTTGTTTATAATGAATCAGAGTGATATAATGTTTCTCACCTATCATTTATTGATCTATAATGGGGCTCAACCTATTTTATTAGCTATATAAGGCTCTTCTGTGAGCTATAGTGGTTCTCAAATCATCTTATAAGATGTATTTGGATCACCCATGAGAAATAATGTGGATCAACCTGAGAACCGTAACATAAATAAAAATAATAGGAATAATTATTCTTCCTTTCAAATATTCATTGAACTGTGTAAAATAAATTTTTTTCATGAAAATATCTAGAAAAAATCATTATAAATCTAGAGAAATAATAAGGATGGAATCATTTTATCACATCCCAATGGTGCATAAGGAACATCAAGGATTTTTCACATTGATAAATAGAAATACCATTAAAATATCATTAAAATAATTCATGATAAATATAATCCTTTTCAATTTGATTATCATAAATGAATTTAATCTTAGATAAAAAATTATTTGGAAAGATCACTTGGAGCATTTCATGTAGGAAGTATCCAGTCTATTTTGAAAAATATTAAATAAAATATAGAACATTCTCAAACAATAATGAAATATTTTATCTGAAAATAACATTTCAAACAAGAAAAAAATAATCTTTAAATATTTGAATGGTCTTGATAGTGTGGAAATATATTTTTTTTGTAAATGTTAAAAATAAAATTTCCGTGAAACATTTTTTAATGGGATTAAAAGGGACCCATTAGAAAAACAGTTAGAAATTTTGATTTTAAAACAAATTAAAAGACGGTAAAATATCATTAAAACTAGATTTAGAAAAATAATTAATTTTTAGAAAAGAACACTTTTGAAAATATTATTGAAAAATTTGATGAGTAATAGTATGATTCCTAATTTGAAATAAATACAGATGATTTGTATCACTTAAAAAAACAATTTCTGATATTTTTTAAATCAATATGGGTTGAAAAATAAATTAAACATGGGAAAAAATTTATAGATACAATAGAAGAAAATATATATGGTTCATGAAATTTTGATATTTTTATTTCATCAAAAAGAACTTTTAACAAGTAGAATCTTGAAAATAAAATATATTGTAACATAAAGCCTTTTCTACTTTGTTAACACTAAATCCAAACACCCATGAAATAATAACATCAAATGAAACAATAAATATCATTAAGATAAGTATATTCAAGAGATAAAATCTAAAATTGGTAGTATATACTACTGACAAATAAATATGGTTTCATGTTATAAATATATGTATCAAAGAATGATAATATGAGATAAATAACCGTTATAATGGTCATACAATTGAATTTCATAAATAATCAATGAATTAATTATTTGAGTAAAATTTAAATAAAAATAAAACAATTTTAAATATAAAAGAAAATAATATTAATTAATTACGCAAATAATCCTAGAATATAATATACAATTAAGAATTATAATAACCCAATGAACTAAAATTTAGTAATGATATTCTTTATCACCTGGTATGTTTAAAGACAAATCCCCTTTAATGAAATAAATAAAATAGAAACTTAAAATACCATTATGTATGAATGATATATGATATTACATGTTAATGGGGTATTAAATACAATATATAAAATAAATTAGGTTTATGATAATGATATATAACTAAATAAATGGAAATTGAGGTGAAATCACTTACCTCGAGTCTATACATTCCATGTATGTCCTTTGAATATTATATATTATTCTTAAATCAATTATTTTATTTCAAAATAAAATTACAAAGGTTTAATTAATTATAATTAAATAATTTTTTTTCCATTCTAATTAAAAATTTAAATACTTATTCAGTTAAGTCTACATCGTGTGTTTTGCAGATGTTTGGTTCACTTTTTCAAAATGGATCTGGCGTGTTGACTAAGGTCAAATAGTCTATTGATATATATTATCTAGAATAATAATTACGAATTAAATATAATTTTTATTAATAAATTATAAATTCAATGTAATCCAAGAACAATGGTTATGAAAAATGAACTACATTACAATTATGGAGATGATAGACTGTACAGATGCATGAGTAATGTTTCTGTTTTTAAATTTTTATTATGTAAAGATTATAAGAATTAAATATATTTACAGAATGATTGTAAAATAATAAATACTAAATTATTTCATTAAATACAATAATATAATAACCATGAGATTTTGTGATTAAAAAAAGTATCATATCACTTTCTAGAGGCAGTAGTCCACATATACGCACAAATGACATAACAAATTTGTAGTGAATGGACAGTAAAAATGTAATATATTATCATTTAAGAGAGGCAAAAATGTAATTAATATGATATTTTATTCATATATTCCACATTAATTTATTAAATTTATTATTATTACATCCCATTAAAATAATTAGTGAATAATGGAGCACATCACTCCGTGAGGAAGTAGTTCGTTCTACGCATGAGTCACATAATCATATCCCCCATGGAACTAAAAATAAGAAGATATATCTTATATAATAATTCAAGGAGTATAATTATGTTTCAAATATCAAATATATATATATATATATATAATTTAAATCCATCATTATAATAATTAAAGAGAGGTGGTATCGAAAATGAATTATATCGGTTTGTGTGGCGGTAGTATGATGTACATGCGAATGATGGTTTTGTTTCCCATTTGTTGGAATGTTAGATAGATTTTGGTATTGGTATTATTAAAATAAAATATACAAAATTTTAGATAATATTTTTTCTCTACCAACATAATTGAATGAAATTTGAAAGAGGTGGAAGAATAAATTAAATAATAATGCTCTATTAAGAACACTACCTCTTTTCGGATAATCTCCAAAATATATCTCCAAACACCTTTTTAGGATGGATTTATGATATATAAAAGGTATATAGGTCACAAGTAATAAATCAAGGGAGTTATTTTGATAGGTATAATAAACAAAAAAAGGGTTTTCAAGGTTCTAGTAATAGAGGATAGGGGAGGCTATTTATAAGTGAGGTGTGTGGCATGCGTTTACTTTTTTAAAATAAAATAACATACCCAGATTATTCACATGGAAAAAGGATCCAAAATAGACCATTCATGAATTATGTAAATTTTAGGGTCCGAATATGTACAAAAAAAATATTTTACACAGTTTTTTATTTCATTTAAACCATTATATTTTTAGTTTAATCTACAATAACTCTTTTACTTACCTTAACAGCGGTAAAGGATATTTATTATTTTCACTATTCACTCTGGCCAAAAATTAATTTAAAAATATTATATAATATAAATTATTCTTATAATAAATATTTAATCAATTTTATAAAATTCAATTCACATATGTTTATTAATTTAATTCAAAATAAATCTCACAAATTCAATGAAAATAGGTTTTTCAAGAAATGTATTTTTCATGCTTAAGATAGTTTTATATTAGCTCTATGAATCAAAATGATAATTTTATTATTTTAAATTAATATCAATTAATTTAAAATAAATAAATTAAATTTAAATAATTATTAATTATTTGTTTTTTAAAATAATTAAAGCGGTGAAACATTATGCACTTCAATACAATTTTTAGAAGAAAAAAACTCGTTATTAAACACAAAAATAAAATTATACTAAAATACAATATAATTTTTTTTATAAGTAATTAATTGTATTAATTATAAATAATGAATACTTCTCTTACCTTAAAACAAATTAAAATAATAATGGTGCTTTTTTTTAATTAATTTATTGAGAATAATGTACAATTTTACAAAATAGTAGATAATTTTAACTATTCACTGATAAATCAATAATTTCTAAACAAACCCAGAATTTCACCAAAATATACTTTAGATATGTTTATTTACAAAATAATTATTATTTAATCAAATGGATTTATTTTAATCTCAATAAGTTTATTATATTTGTTTCTCAGAAAAACAATAAAAATCATTTTTGAATAAAACATATTTTTCATGAATAAAATTAATTTACTAAAAATTGTTTAATTATATATTAATAATTTTTCAACAAACTTATATCAAGAATAAAACTTACATATATATTTCATAAATTTCATAATTCTATTCATTCCCTCTAATTTAATGGTAAGGTTATAATGGTGGTATTTAAAATAATATTATTTCACGATTCACTTATGCTCAGTATTATGTATCTTCTATGGTATCGAGCATAGATTATTTTTTCAAAACATTGGGGTGTTAAATTCTCACCCACCACTAATTCAATTGAATAACCTTGAAATATGTGAAGATGTTTTGTAATTTTCCGATACCATAGTTAAACTCCCCCATCCTGGAAAGGGACAAAAACATCCACTTGAAATGAGAAGGAGGGAACTATGATAGTTATCTCGAATAGAACACATATGTGTTCCCATGTAGTAGTAAATTAGTAGGGAGTGAATATTTGGGAATTGAAGAAAAATTAAACAACCAAATAATTTTTTATAGTTGTATATATCATTGATCACAATAAATTTAATTGTCATTAGAATGTTAACAACCAAAAAATCATAAACTAAAGAAGTGTGAAAAGACCAACATTTCATTAAAAATAAACATAATAGAATAAAATTTCCATTTTAAAGATACTTTTATTTATGTTTGGAAATTGTATACCATCTTCCAAAACTAAAATATGGAAATATACTTACTTTTTAAGTTTAATTTCATCCATTAATTAATTTTCCCATCAATCTAATCCTTTTCTCCAAATAATGAGTATTCAAGATGATTTCTTCATGACTGAAGAAACAAAATCAACTTCTAAATGACCACATAACCATAATAATGGACAATAAAACTATTCTATTTGTATTTCAACATTAAAACAACAAAAACTATTTGTATATAGAAATATGTTACCCAAAATGAATAAACCACTAAATTTCAATAGTATTACCAAAAGATTAAACAAAATTATACCATAAATAAATAACCCTATATACCAAATAACCTCAATTAAAACAACATTATAGTGTTTTATAACCTCAAGTTATATCTTATACCTTTCATTATGCATGCCTAAAAATTTAGTGTTCTTACTTTGAAAAAACATTAATCACCATATCAACATATCACTGTTCAATCATATAGTGATTGATATGATAAGACATATGTCCCAAAAGTAAAAAAATCATTATATTGAAAAAATTATGTTAAAAAATATATTCATACTAACCTATAAACCACATGTTTTTGTGGTAGGATTTTCACCATTGTATCCCTTCAGTTGTGGGTTCAAGCCCTATGGCCTTTCAAAATGTGATGGGTTGTCACACAACCTTTAGTTTTTTCCTTTTTCATAAAATTATATCCTTATAATGTGCCCAAAATACGATGAAAAACCTTAAAAATAACCTTAATCCTCAATTATCATATATACCCTAATGTTTTTCAATACCTTTTAACATATGACCAAAAAAAACCTATTATAGTATCCATAACCCTTAATATACCCTCACATGAAAAAAAATGGCCAAAATAATCTAAACCCTAATCTGATACCAACTATAATAGACATAAACATTAAACCTCTAATCTGGTTCTAAAATATTAAACATTTAATTTTTGGATTTAATACCGATTAAGGTGAGCCAATTTTCACCATCAAAAACTCACAATATCAATGAAAATATTTGATCACTTACAAACACATAGACCATTTGCATTTATAGATTTAAAGAATTTGTAAAAACACCTTACATAAAAATTACCATTGAATTCAAGGGATTATTGTTTCCATTATACCTATCTTTTCATGGTCCATATTAAATCTTCAATATGTCCCACAAACTTCCTTGTGTTATAAAAACTTTATATACCCAAGAAATTAAATACTCATTCTTCATAACCTTGGAAATATGAAACATCAGAAGGGTGATCTCTACATCTCATTAAGTATAAAAAATATTATTTACAAATAAATTTCATCAATTATGATAATAAGAGAATATATTTTTAGTAATAATAGTACATTAGTATTAAATGAGAAAATTAATACCCATAAATACCTATATAATCAATCACGAATTGTTGAATGATGTTTTATTAAATACAAGATCCATATTAACCAATAACCCTGAGAGTTTTGATTTTAATATTTATCAACCAAATTATTAAAAACATATAGAAATTATTAAGAAAATTTGTTGGAATCCAGAAAAATGATATTTATAACCCATTTTATACTTATGTTAGAAATAACTAGAGATCAGTTAAATCGATTAGAGAAACCCTACATCACCTCCCTCTTTTATTCCTCTAAATAAAAAATCATTACTGAATGAATTATAGAGTAATAATGGGATTAAACTATCATATCTTGAGAAATAATGGGTATCAATCCATTATATAAGATATATATAGATCACCTTTGAGTTATAATGGATCTCAGGCCATAAAATCATGAGTGATAATGAAGCTAAAATCCCCATAGTAATGTTATTGAGATCCTCTATGAGCCATAATGTCTCTGGATAATTTTTAAATAGTTTCCAAGAACCATAAAATAAATTATAATCATATAAAATTTAATTTTTCCTTTCATAAATTCATTAACCAATGGAAAAAATGGGGTTCATGATAGTATATTGAAATAATCATTATCCATTTATAGAAAAAATAAGGATGATCTTATTACAACATATCTAATTGGATAATAATTAACATAAATTATAGTTTATGAGGATTAATAGAAATACCTTTAAAATATTAATAAAAAAATTCTTGAGGAAAACAACCATTTTTATTTATTAATGTCTAAGGATTTCATCTTAGTGAAATTTTGATTTTGGAAGATCACTTAAAACAGTTTCTGAGGAAAATACCATTTCCATTTTAAAAAATTGTATCTCAAATTTAATACCTTGTAAACAATTAAAAGATCATTTTTATTTGAAAATAAAATTTTATTCATAAAGAAATAATATTTGAAACATTCAGTGGTCATAATGGTAAAAAAAATCCGTTCATATTGTAAATGTTAAAAATAATCATTCCTTTTCAAACATTTCGTAAAGGGGGTCATAGTGACCCATTTTGAAAACATTGATAAATTTTGTTTTTAAAACTTTATAAATGAAGGTATTATATAATTAAAAAAATAATTAGTAAATAATTTATATATAGAAAAAAGAAAATAAAATATAACATTTTTGAAAATGTTGGCATGGAAGATAAATATCATGATCTAAAATAAAGATACAAAGTTAGTATCTCTTAAAAAACACTCTTGATAATTATGCATTAAAAAGGGAGTAAATGGAAATTAAAATTGTTAACAACATTCAAAATTGGAGAATAACTAATGATAATTAGTTAAATAAAATATTATATTATTTAATCAAATGAACTTTCAAACTAAACAATCCTAAAAAAGAAATGTTATTGTAATATAAAGTCTTTTCCTCTTTGGTAACTCTTCCATCATAATCCCCATGAAAGAAAAAGTTCAAATGAGACTTCATTTATTATGGATGTATGGAGATTCATGAAAAAATATGTCAATAGTGAAGTATATACAATTCACAAATGGGTATAGGTTCATATTATAAACATATGTCTCAAAGAAGAAGAATTTTGGTTGAATAACCCTTATAAATATTATACTATTGAATTTTAGAATTAATAAATGAATATATTATATTTATCAAATTAAAATCCTTAAAAATTAAATATAATATAAGATAATTAGGAACCATTAAATATATAATATTATAATATCAGATACAATGAATAAGTAATACAACCAGATGAAAATAAATTGAGTTATGAAATTATTTACCACTTGGAAACATTCAAGTGAAATTCATGTGGATTAAATAATTAAAATTGAAATGTAAAATACCATTATGAATGAATTTTTATGATATTATATATAAAATGGGTAGTATATACACTATATAAAATAAATTATGTTCATGACATTAAAATAATCCTCAATTAAAAGAAAGTGAGATGTAGTCCCTTACCTCAAGTCCAGACATTCCATATAAATTCTTTAACTCCATTATAAAAAGATTATATAAATTATTTTAATCCATGTGAAAATTATCATGTTTTAATACCTTATAAATAAATCATTTTTTATTTATTTTAATGACATATTTAAAAAAATAATAGGTTAATTCTTTTTTTTTTGTGTTTGGTGGATGTTTGGTTCGTTATTTCATAAAAGATTCAGTGTGTTGACTGAGGTTAAAGGGTTCATTGATTCATAATATCTATAATAATAATAATTAAATAATTATCATTTTTCATAAATAAATTATACATTTAAAATTACCCATAAATAAGGTTTATTATAAATGGTTTATGTTTCAATCTTGGGGGTGGTAGGTCGTACATATGCTAGATTAATGTTTTCATTTTTAACATTCATTATAGAAAGAATTTAATCATTATATTATATTTAGGTAATAATAAGTATATAATAAATATCATAATATTTCTTTAAATCCACTTATATATATCATCCATTTGATGTGGTGATGAAAAAATCACATCACTTCTTGGAGGTGGTATTCCACACATACACATAAACAATGTTATCATTTTTAGTGAATTGAAATATAAAAAGTAAATGATATATTATCCTTCAAGAATGATATATATGTAATTAATATAATATTTTTTTACATATATATAACATATATTCTGTAAATATTTCATTATTACCTTCTATGAGATGCATTAGAGAAAAACAAACTACACCACTTCGCTAGGCAATAGTCCGCTGAACACAGAATCGACGTTATCATATCCCCCATGGAATGGAATGTAAGAAGGTATATGTGAAATCATAATTATGTTAGCATAATTATTTTTGAGATATAATATATATAGTTTCAATCAAATTATAACAATTTGTGAGAGGTGGTCATGAAAAATGAATTACATCGGTTCACGAGGCGGTGGTCTTCCGTACACAGAAATGATTTCTTTTTACCATTAGATGGAAGAGGAAATGGATTTTCATTTTTACATTAATATAATAATATATCATTACATGTTTAATATTATTGTTATTATATCATCAAAATTTAATAAAATTCTATGGATGTGTAAGAAGAAATAAAATAAAAATGCATGGTTAAGTACAATATCTCTTCTTTAGATAACCTCTTAAAGATAGCACAAAAATAATTCATTTGATGGATTTATGATAAAAATAAGGATCTAGATCATGTTTAAGGTTTAAATAAATCTATATGTATCTGTATATATGGATCTAATAGGATTTTATATTTTTTAAGAGGACAGAAGATGGGGTGTCCTTTTATAAGATAGGAGAGTGACACACTTAAAATTTTCAAAAATAAATTTGATGCCCAAAATATTCACATTCTCCAAGGATAAAAATATTAAAATATAAATAATTTTATTTTATAAGGTTTTAATATGTCCATAAAATATAATTAATAAACTTTTTTTTTCATTTTAACCATTATATGTTTAGATTAATTCTGATTATTCCATTTTTACCTTAACCATAGTAAAGGTTTTTTACTATTTTCATTATTCATAATGACCAAAGATTAGGTAGATATTATTATATAATATATATTATGCTGATTCTAAAAATTTAAAACATATTAACATATTTATTTCATATATTTTCAAAATTTTAATTTAAAATAAAACATTTAGGCACGATGAAAAGGTAGTTTTTCAAGAAATGTATTTTTCGGAATAAGATGATTTATTATTTACTCAATAACTATTATTAATCATTATATGAATATAAAATAATAGTTATAGATATATTATCAATAAATTCCATTTAAAAAGTTTCTCATTAGGGGTTTCTCTGACTAATTAAAATGGATCAAGCTTATAAATTTTTAAACAATTTTCATATATAAAAACTTTTTTTTAAACCCAAAATTAAATCCATACTAAAAAATAATATAAGGATGATTAAAAATTAATTAATGCGAATAAATATAAATAAAAAATAATTATCTTATTTGAAATAAAATTCAATGCATAATGTTACTTTTAAATTACATAATTTATTGAAAAGTAATGAAGGTCTTACAAAAATTGGTATTTTCACTATTCATAAAAAAATCAATGTTTTATGAAAAATACCTTGATTTGAACCTAAGTTAATTTTGATAATATAATCTAAAAATTGAATTTTTTTTAAATAAATTTTTTAATATATTTAAATTAATTAAAATATTTCCTCACAAAATTCATTAAAAGTCATTTTTGATGAAAATATATTTTTGGTGAATAAATTTATTTTCCTAAAAATTGGTTGATTATTTACTATGATTTTCTCAATATATTTACATAAATTATGAAATTTAAATATATTTTTCCTAAATTATTTGATAATATTCATACCCACCAATTTAACAGTTAGGTCATAGTGGTCATATTTAAAATAATATTATTCCATCGTTCATTTGAGCTCAGTGTTTTGTATCTTATATGAGTCAAGAATAGATTAATTTATTAAAATATTTAGTTTAGGTGTAATCCCTCACTGAAATAATTTTGTTTTTTTATGTAGATGTTATATCTAAAATAAAGAAGGGAATAAGAACATATATAGTGATGTTTCTAATGATGGAGTTTTACTAGGATACTTTATGAAGTGTAAGGAATAATATATATATATATTGAGATAAATTTTGGATATCAATGACTTCATGTTTATTGAGTATATAGAAGGGAATAATTCTAGTGGTTCGAACACTGACGTATTATATGAAGAATAATAGGATGAAAATGAATATTGTACTAATCAAAAAGTTATATAGTGGCGTATATATTTTTGAGGAATCCCAGGTAGAATAAGATAATTAAATCATTACTAAAGATATATAATCCTTTCCCCATAGTATAAATATAATAGTAGATGTATATTTGTGTCACATAATATGAGATGGATTTTCACCAACTCAAAGAAGGAGAATTCCTAGTGTTAAATACGATTTTTTTGTGTAGAATTAATATAACCTGATTTTATGAAGTGGTGAAATGGTATTCATGGGTAATATACTTGAATGAGGAACAAGTTGGAGTCAATAAATAAAACATGGAATCTTTTGAAAGGACATAAAATCAATATATATCTGGGACAGAGTGGATATTTTTTAAAAATGATACGAACATCAAAATGAGATTATAAACTCTAAAATATTGTTATATAAAGTATTTCTTAGATATAATCAGTTCATTATGAAGAAATTATTTATCCAGTGGAATGGAAGGAGTCAATTAAGATCTTTCTTGAAGTATTAGATAGAAAAGATTCCAAGGATTGAAAATGGATGGAAAGACAAAAAATTTTAATGTTATTTTTAATGAATAATATTATGTTGAACATCCAGTGGGGTTTATAACTATAAATGTTGAAAAAATGGTCTGTGAGATGAATATGTCTTTGTATGGTAATATTTATGAAATATGTGCATGGTATGCACAAAGAGATTCATATTTGAAGAAGTTAAATTTCAAAATAGTGGGTGTCAATAAAAAACATTATGTCAACACATATAAATTTTAAAAAAATTATATTTCTTATATATATGGATGATATTATATTTTTTATAAGAAATAAGAGTACCCTAGGAGTGTCTTTAAATATCATGAAGTCAAAATTTGAAATGTCTATAATTCATGAAGTCATATACTTTCTGAGATTGTATGTGATAAAGATGTTAGAATAAATTTTATTTTTTCAAGATAAATATGGAAGAGATTTATTAAAGAATATATAAATTCATTATTCCAAACACATTAAAACTCCAATTTTTATTATAACTTATCTTCAAAAGCATATGCATGGAATGTAGGTGGGCCCCAACATTTATAGGGAAATAAATAGATGTTTTTTACAGTTTACAACTACATAGGTAGATATAGTTTTTTCAATATGATGGGAAGCCTATTTTTAGAGAATGTGGTGGATATTAAATAAAGCATGAGTTAATTAATAGGTACACAAAAAATCATATTGAATCTGAAATAGAAGTGATCTATCAGAATTTTTTATGATAATTGGGTGGGTGATGTGTTGGATCTACAGTCTATATGTACTTGTGTATTTTTCAGCAGGATTAAATATGTCATTATTCCATTTAAGAACAATGAAATTACATATTTTAGTACAACAGAAGAATATTAAATCCTAGTATTCGAAGAATGAAATAAACTTATATAGATGAATCACTATCTAGAATATGTTGGTCAAAGAGGTGAAGTATTTTATGATGATATTTTTGTCGAAGAGAGAGTGATAGATCTCCCAAAAATATTGTACATAACTCTCATTCCAAACAAATTAAAATATTATATTACATTATTAGTGAAATTTTTGAGATATTAGTGAATCATATGTTGCATGTTAGAACTAATTAATAATTTATAGATATCCTAACATATCCATTATCCACCCGGGATTTTGATTATCATCAGTTGAACCTTGGTATTCAAAAACAATCCCCATCTATATGGGGTTTGAATACTTCCCCTCTCCTCGTTTTAATCTAATTCAGTCAATATTTTGTTTCCAATATGGTAGGTTTTTAGGGTTGTTCTAAGAGGGGATAAATGGCCATGAAATTTGGTAGATAAATCCATGAATTAAAGTTCTCAATTAGTGCTTTCATAGAAGGACTCTCACATTTAGTAAGGATTATATGGTATGATGTTCATTCCTAGATTTAATATATAGAGAATAGAGGATTGGAGTTTGATCAAGGGAGAATACTTGGGAAGTTATAGAATAAATAATTCTAAGATTCGTTGAATTATTTCATTTACCCTTTTTTTCTAAGCTGAGAAATGAACACATGGACTTTGAGTAATGGATATGTAATTTCAATAAAATCTATGAAAACATTGATGTTTTTGTAGAATTAAATTTCAAATTATATTCTTGTTAACCTAGAGTTGGAGAATATTGGGATCATGGTTATATTAGTTAGATAATGAATGTGAAGTGTGTTTTTTGTTAATTGATATCTAGTTTCACTAAGGAGTTTCAATTACATAATCCCCTAATAGGAATTTAATACCATAGTATATAGATATTTTTATTTGTGTTAGAGGATGTTTATTATTTATCTTAATGAAAAGGTATCCATTTTACACTAGTCTATGATATTTTTATCAAATTAAACATTTTCACACTAGTCATGATGTGCATTGATAAATATTTGTAGATTTTTACATGTTTGGAAGTCACTCATGGAAGTCATGTTTTTGAAAACATTGTGCACCAGTAGAGTTCCTCATAGATTTTTTTTATATTTTTGTATCATGATTTTTTTGTATGTTTATTTATCTAGAGGGTGGGGTTTTACCTATCAATTCCAACTTACCCTATTTTTGAGACCTATTATGATTATTAAGAAGATACAAGTATCTACTTTCAAAAAAGTGTGACTCATATGACCTGTAATTTTGTGAATTATTGGGATAACAAAATTTCATAAATGTAAGGATTGAAGATATACATATCAAAACAAATTCTATAAAATGAAACTACTATAAGAAAATTTCATAAGAATTATATGATTGAAAGGTAGTATATAATTCAATTGATATGCCTCATTGAAGAATCAAACAGGGGTATTAATAATGGATAACAATCAAATCATTCCTGGAAATATAAAACTGACCTTCAAGTAGTTAAGATGAAAAATAAATCCTTTGAATCATTGCAGGTAGGAGGAGTTCTTGGAAGTGATAAATGGTAAGTTGTGGGTTTTCTATAAAATCATTTTTAATGGTAGTTCACATGGCAGGGAGTGACGAATACTATAAAAAAATAACCCATAAAAATATTGAATATATATTTATTCTCGTACACAAGGACAACAATGTGTATATTGTCCTTGTACTAGTCTTTAGTGGTGGATCAAATAAAAACAATTAAGAACCTATTTGTATTTTTCATTTTTATATCAGTGGTGGATATACAACAAATAGTGAATTATTTCATTACTTAAAACTATTATTCTGAACATATACAAATCAAAAAAACTTAAATGGGTACTAAACTATTTAAACCATCTACTCTCTTGGTGTCTCAGGTTGAAAAATGAAATATTTGAGAATCACACTATTTTAAATCTAAAAACCATGTAACACAATCCCTTCCATTATAAAGATAATATTTTTTATATGTGGGTTAGTAAATCCTAGATATATGTATCATCATAGGTTTAGGTCATATTTTCTCTTATTTAAACCATATAAAAATAGTTATAACAAATAAAAAAGGCATTGATATAAAATTTTAAATGTCCACATCCCATTGAACATATATTGTGACATAAACTAGGTCACTACATACCTAAAGATCACCTAATTGATAACCATAGGATTATAACTAGTATTAATGGTCTATGACTTAGCATGGGGGTATATATATTGGGGCTTAGGTATCGATAAATATCAACAAATTAAATAATAACAATGCACATCAAAAAACTATGTAATGAAATAAATCACATGGATACTCAAAAAAAGTTATATACAAAAAACCCATGAAATAAGAATATGAAAAAATATATATTTCATGTAAGTAATATAGAAATTATCAAACCCCGTATGTGAAATCCATTTACAAATAATCAAAAAATAATCCAAAAGTTAACAAAAATTTAAAAAAATTCAAAACTTTTCTTGGTCTTGGTTGGATCCCATATTCAATCATGAAATTGGCTACCCAACTCAATTGTCATGTATTATTCCAATTCCCATATCAACACCACCAATAATAGAGACTGCATAGGTATCCATGATTCTAGGAAAAGGTGTGATTAAAACTCAACAGTCCTCTATAAATGGTCTCTCTAAACATATCTATTCTATAAGTATGCGTGTTTATGTGGCAGGTTTATAAAATGAGAACATAATAAAATTTTCAATGATTTATCATCTAATTCATTCGTGACATTGAGGACCAACCATTACATCTTCATCCAGTATTGGTATTGGTTCTAAACATTTCATGTAACAATATTAAGGGTTGGAATATCACCATCATATAATACCGTCACCTGATGCTAAAAAAACAAGCTTACAACACACCCATCACTTTCTAAAAAACATTCCAAATGATAGCATAAACCCAACCTAATCCATTCATCGTCGATAATTATCATTCAACCCAACTCATCCCATTCACACCCCATGTTTGAGATGATACAAAATACCAATCAAAAGCCCTTG
Organism: Viscum album; assembly: GCA_963277665.1. Taxonomy (NCBI): domain Eukaryota; kingdom Viridiplantae; phylum Streptophyta; class Magnoliopsida; order Santalales; family Viscaceae; genus Viscum; species Viscum album. The sequence continues at coordinate 196,274,122 of OY728126.1, forward strand.
TTATTTGGCATAAATCCCAGAAAATACCATATTTTAATGTCATCAGAACACATACATCCATTTTTATAGAAAAAAGTATTTCTAAAGGTTCTAAGGAACATCCAAAGTAGTTGGTCTCACTCCCATTAATGATTTTTTCCAAATTTTTTCAAAAATCCTCTTCAAATTTAAATATAAAAAAATTATGTATTTAATGAATGAAATATTTTCACATTATTTATTATATATTTTTATAAATTAGAATTAACTCAGTTTCTAATTCTTTCATCATTTTAGATTTGGTTGACCTTTTTTTGTCTTACAATAATTACATTAAAATATCTAAGTATAGAATCCCTTGAGTTGTATCCACAAAATCTCAATGAACCTTATAATATCATTATAAAATAATGGGGTGTTAGTGTGAATAATTCATAATGCATGTGCCTTTAATATTTGTTTGAATCAAGAATTCCCTTTAGGACTGAAGGATTTCATATTTTTATTTCAGAAACTCAAGTGGGGAAGTAGGATTGAATCTATTAGTTATTTAGTGTAATTTATAGAATTTTTTCTCTAGGTATTAATATAATTCTATAAGAATAATTTTCTACATAAGAATCAATTTTTTCTATAAATGATATAAGTAGGTTTATATACCAAGATTAGAAATTTTTTGTTGCACAAAACGCTTTTGAAAATATCATAATACATAGTGGACCCCATGTGGATTATTATTATTATTATTACTTCTTTTATGTGCATGAAGACCACAAATAACATTAATATTATTTAAATAAATAAATTAATATTTATTTAAATGGTTCTAAATATATCATTATCACCTGACCCTTAACAGGTTCTATTAATCTTCTTCAAATGTTATCAAACCTCAAATAATTAGTATTTATTTAAATAACTATATATCTTTACATTATTCATTAAATAAATAAATAAATATTATATTAAAAAACTAATAACTAAATATATATTAAATATTTAACTCACGTATACATTCTCTCAAATAATAAATGATTGATTATATGTGATAAACATAATTCGAATAATTATTATCCCTCATAACATGAGATCAATGATTATTCTATTATTAAATTTAAAAATAATTCGACTGAGTTTTTGGAAACAAATACTGTGTGACACTATAAGAAACTTTCGTAGTGGAATTAGGTTAACAATCCTCAATTTCATGATCAGTATTTAAGAACATGTAAAGGAACCCATAGAGAAATATGTTAAATGTCGTAGTGGTAATAACAAACTATAGTGTCTTACAGTGTAATATAATCATTATGTCTCAATATCTCATCTTGTAGGTTGCATCGTCTGTGTCGTCAACCAACAAGATTGATATAGCTTTCATAAAATTTCTTAAAATTAATGTGTAGGAAAAAAACCCTAGACATTGAATTAATCATATAATTCTATATTGATCAATGGGTATAATATATCTACATCCATTAATATGAATGGGACGAACCCTTTCTTGACTTATTCATTAATTACATTTCCCTCATAACATAACCAACATATTCTACCTCAATGTAAGAATGGTTCAACATGGATTTAATAAAAACATATCAGTGACCAAATTATGATATACATTAACTATAATCTGAAGTCTAATGACCAATACATGTATCCACATGTAAAATAGTTTAAATGACATATAAAATAGGTGAAATTACTACACGTGGGTTTATTCTCCAAACCTACCCACCAATAAATTAACAATGGAGACCATCACTAAATGGAGTCTTCATGTCATATGAGAAACCTGCACTTGATAGACAATAATATTTTTTCGTCATAACTGATGTCATTCATCCATAGAAGATGAATTTTATAATTTCATCATATCACTCTAGGGTTATCAACATAGTAGGGAAATTTTATGACATTTTTATGCATCATAGACTCTAAAGATATTATCACATTAATGTTTCATATAATAAAACATTTTTTGTGACAATATATTTATTAATATACAAGTAAATGAATATAAAAGTAATCTAAATGACTATACATTTAGAATTAGGTAACCAACTCTAATAGATACACACTTGGAATAGATCCAGCCAATAATGACATTCTGACTTCGGCCACTCATATGAGATTCATTATTTTATAAGAAATTTACTTTTTTTCAATGGGTCTACCTCTTTATACTCATAGAAATTATACTAACTATATCATCACCACTCTGACAAAATTCTGTCAATTGGTGGTACTTCAAATGTATATGTGTCACTCTTTGGTGTGAACTTAGCTCCATTGTGAGTGTTATAGCTATAATATTATCATAATATATTTTTTTTGGACTATTAATTAAAGAAACCACATAAACCACCAGATGAAATTTCATATCCACACTAATTATTTAGTTTATTCCAAAGTGATAATATATGATAAATTATTTATAAATTCAAGGACTCTTAATGTTTTGATCTCTTTGGACCCACAACACCACTATTGATGGTAAAGTCAAACCCTGACAGTGATTTCATACCACATATATCTATTTGGAATCTAGAATAGAAATATATATATATATATCCCATAATCACTATCCCATTGTCTTACCATAAATTAGAAACACACACATAATATTCTTCATAAACTTTTATATAGTCTTGAATGTCATATATTGGATGTTATATATATATAATAAATATCATCCAACCATTATCATGATATTTTAGAAATCAAGCCTGATATATGTCATGTAATACAATACTGATCTTATCACTATTTCATAAGGAACCGTAGTCTCCCATTGCCTCTCCTATTTTGTTTGGGGTTCAGTTTCTTACACTGTTGTGTTCCATATAACAATAGATAAAATCCTAACTCATACTATTCCATAATAAATATTTTCAATATATTGTAAATGTATATACCCTGACATAGTATGAAAATAATTATTGATATATCACAAATGTTCTTGATCCCCATAATGTTTTATAATTCACCTAATTCCTTTATTTAGAAACATTTATTCACCCCCATCTTAATAGACTATAAAATGAGTATAGTGTTTATAATAACAAGTATTTCATCAATATACACTATTTGGAAATTGAGTTCACAATGACTAAATCATTTATAAGCATAGGACTCACTTTAATTCTTTAAGAAACCAAATTCTCTTTTATCTTAATCAAAGTGAATGTTCTAATATATCGATGCTTTCTTTAACCCATAAATGGATAATCATAACATTTATACATTATTTTTATACCATGGAATCATAGAACACTTGGGTTACATCATATATACATCTTGCATATGGTTATCTCTAGGGAAATAGTTTTGACATCTCTCTACCAAATCTTATAATCCTGGTAAATATTTATTGAAGAAATAATTCTGATGGATTTGTTTCATGTAAACTAGTGAAATTATACCTTTATAATCTATGAATTAAGTTGTTTTAACCCCTCTATCCATTATTTTTCCTTATATCTACTAACATTATCTTCTATGTATGGTTTATTATTGAATACAATTCTATAGAAAATAGGCTTTACAACTACACGTTGATCAAATAGAACCCAAACATGGTTTTGGTATATGTAATCAATCTCAAAATTCATATATTCTTTCTATATTTAAATTTTTGAGATATTTTTTCCTTCATGTAGATATTGGTTCATTATTTTAAAAAAATAATGTTCATTGACCCTCGATGACAAGATAAATATATCTATCTTGCTATCTAAGACATTTAGTACTCCTACACAATACCAGTGTCACTAGAACAACCAAAATTGTTGCATATTATGGAATATGATCCTATAATAACAATTTTTGAATATTTAGAATCGACTTCATTGATTTGAATATTTCTCTAACTATTACAGTTGATGATTTCCTCTCTCTGAAAAAATATAACATTAATTTCCATTGTTAAATTTCTTCTATGGATCAAACTAAATATGATCCCCAGTTTATATGGGATATACTAAAGAGATAAACTTCATTCCTAGAGGTTATAGTTTGATTCCAAAATAAAGACATAATAAATGATCTATTACACCATACATGATTATAAACAAAAGATGTGTCTTACCAATATAGGGATTATATAGTATCTAGTTTACCAATTTAGTTTCTACATAGTTTACTATGTGAACCACAACCTGTAATGAATTTCTCCTAGAGGATAACAAAATAATTTCATGACTCATCATTGGAATCACCATATCTTACAATATTGGATTCTTTATTTCACAAAAACAAATCTAGTTTGATGTATAAAGAAATTGAGTGGATATAGAACCCCAAAATCTATGAAATAGTCAATAAAATCTTTGTTAATATATTTTCCCCATGATCTAATAAATTGTTATTTATCTTCATAATATAATTATTCTCTTATAAATTAATAATCTCCTTAAATTTCTAAAAGGATTCACTCATATACATCATTAAGTAGAAATATCTATATCAACTCATGTAATTATTAAATGTTATAAACTATTTATATCCTTCTCTATCTTAAACATGAAGAGTTTGACACACATTAGTATAAAAAACTTCACAATGAGATATTTACCTTTCACCATTTTGAAAAAATAAATTATTTGTTATCATTTAATTTAAACAAGTGTCACATATGTATAGTATTTTTTGTTCAAAAGAATCCAAATTCCCAATTGATATAGATTTTCCAAACACTACAATATTTTTTGACCAATTCAGTGATGCCGCATTTTGTTTTGGTTTGATTCATGTGAAATAGATTCATTATTGTTTTCTAACACATTATTTTTCATATTCTTGTATATAATATTTGTTATTAAGTTTTTCGAAATCATAAAAAAGTCTATATGGTTAATGTATTATACTTAATTCATAAATGTGAACACAAATTCATCCATTAAAAACTAGATATAATGTTCTTGGTTTCACTATGATTGTAATAAAAGGTCTTCAAGAAAAAAATGGATGTTCTTCAAAAATTAAGGGAGTAGTCTTCCATATACAAATCATTAATTCTTACATAGTGATAATCCAATACATGAACCTCACCTATACTAAGCTTTATAAATCTAAAAGGTTTGTTTTTTTGGATAAAAATGTTACCACCAAATGAATTATATAACACAAAACTCGTAGAAATAGAAAAGTTAAATTTGATAATAAATTTACCAGAGTCTTTCCTATGATTATTCACTATGGTGTATTTCTTCTTCTATTTTCCATTCACACAACATGAAAAACCTTACACATCTATATCATTATCCTTCATTTGGATCCACCTTCTCTAGGTTTATGAGTCCATAGGAACCTTAGACATGGAGATATTTAAGGAGACCTTATCCTTTACCTTTATATTATTAACTATAAAGAATATATTTTATAAAATCCTTATATCCCTACCCTCTTTCAGAATTAGAGTAATTATATCCATAAGGGAATTATCACTGTTGTTCATATTAAAATTCACCAAGAAAAATGAATAATCTCTATGATAATGAATCAAGTATGAGATTGATGCCCAAATCATTGTGTAGATTAAATCATAAGATGTAAAAAATGTAAATATAGTTAAAAATTATAAAAACGTGAGATTATAATGGAATACTATTTATATACTTTCACTTAACATGTGCCTTAGAGATTTAATGTTTCTATTGTTAAGTCTTCTCCGAATATAGATCACGGATGTGAGACCACATTATACAAGACTCAAAATTTTTAGGAAACATATACATTGATAACAAAAATCAAACACTATATAATTATCACATCATATTGGTTTCGTAGGTAGATATAGAACTCATCCTAACTTGTCTACATATAAGGATAATCAAGACAAAAGGACTCTAGCATGAAAATATTCATCTCTTAGAATAGTACAATTAATAAATTATTATAACACTCCTAGAATTCACTACTGATTTTATGCTTTTCTTCATCAAATATAGATATTATATGATAAATCAAGGTCATTTAATTATTCATTTTCTTTAAAAAAACTAATGTCAATCTAAGAACATTATCTTGATTTTTGGAATGTGATATAATAATCATTTTTTAGTCTCCCAGAACTTTATAAAACCAGAATATCACTCAAAATTAGATTCATAATATCATGTAACATGGATATTCACGTTGAAATGGTCTATAATTACCCTATCATAACCCAGACATGGGAATGAATATTTATTTGAAATTATTTAGGTTGCTGGGTTTTTCTACCAGTAATTACCCACATTACCATGATTCGATTAGTTTATTCCACAATCTAGAAAACCTGAAATCCGATTTCTCAACACCATCCAAATAGTTACAACAAACCCTACATGGGAAATTAACCCCAAATGTGAAATAGGTTAAGATAATCCATAACTATAGTATAAAACTCCTTAATATATTAAATCACCCTGACTTAGGCCAACAAATAACTTAAACTATTGTTGAATTTTTACTCATGTGATGAAAGGGTCAACTGACTAAATATTTTATTTGAGTGATTATGCATAAATATTCATTATTTTATTCTTTTACACTCTTATTAATGTTTTTTTAGTTTTAAAAAAGTGATTAACCTTGTACTAAGAAAATAATTTAAAAAAAAATACATTTCATTCATTCTAAATTTCATACTTATTGATTTATTTATTTAATGTTCTAGTGATAAATCATACAATAAAAATAACCAACCATTCACTAAATAGAAATAAAATATATACATTTGGTATGATAATTTACTTTATAATGGTAAATTTATTGAGTGGGAAATAAAATAACATTTTACCCTATGGGAATAACTCCAAAATCTATTCATTGTTTGAGTTACAACATTCCACTTCTATGCCTATGCATCTCTTTATTTTTTTCTCCTTCACTCAAAACCTGAACCATCTCCACATGATTCTAAAATCCTTCCTTAACATGTTCTTTACTCACAGACAGGTGAGTAGAACAATATGAATGGGGTTATAAACGATAATATATGGACATGTAGGCTAATACATAATAATATGGGTGGATGATACACATAGAATCATTTTAATTAAATAATAATTATCACAAAAAACATTCAATAATAATTAAATTAATGAAATATAACATATTCAAGGGTAGGTTAAGGGTAGAGCCATCCATGATTGCAAAAATTTTATATTTGAGACTATCTCTTATTCATTTAAATTAATTACTTATTATGATAAACTACATGAATCTATGAGTTATTTACCTTATTAATTCATCTTTTAATTTATCATAAATTTCCATCAAAACAATACTATATATTTACCTCATTTTGAATTTAAAATAATTTAATAGTTAAAATAATTAATTAAGTGAATGGTTTGTATATAGAGACAACATGATGTGTACCCCTATAAATATTATATCATCATGCATGGTCTTTTTCATGTATTGTGTACTTACCTGGAAGGTAGTGTACATGGAATGTCTTAATATTACATGGATTGTTTTTATTTGAACAAATACAAGTATTCGGATTACCATTTATAACACATAGTACACCTTCATATATCTTTTGTGTACAAATTTTAATAAACATTAAGTACATGGTGTGTAAAAATACCATACATGGTGTGTATCACTGAAATTAAAATGGAAATCAATTAGTCGTTTAATATTATATAAAATCCAATAACTTGGTATTTTTTGTTGTTACACAATTTATTACATGATTTATTTCTATAAATCACCTGGATCATGTATGAATGATTCTCACAGGTTTATCATTAACCATTGATCATAAAAAAAATCAATTAGTGCTTACAAGATTTCATAAAGATCTCTAGGATACCTGAGATGGATGAAGAGGATTAAAACTATCCATTATTAGGAATTTTCTAATGAAATTTCTCTATATTTCATTAGATATTTTTTGTAAATATAATGTTTCGTAGAATAATCATTTTCTATAAAAATGATATATGTGGGACTATATAATTGGGTTAGAGAATTGGTAATTTCATATAAGACCTTATCTAATATCATATTCCTTAAATAACCCCACATCGAATAATAATATTATTATTCCCTTGAAATGACCCAAACATATATATAAAATTAATATCATTTTTAATAAACGAAATATGATTTATTTAAATAATATTAAATATATCATTCCCACTAGACTGTTAACTCCTTTTTTCAATGCTTCATTGTTTTTATCGAACCTTAGTTAATTAATATTTTTTAAAATAAATAACTATAACTATATTATTTATTAAATTTATAAATAAATATTATAATCATTAATTGGTGAGTACATATTTAGTAAATTTTCAACATACCGTTTTTTTCTCAAAAAATTGGTGATTGAATGAGTTTAATTAGTATATCATTAATAATTATAATTCATAGAAACAAAAGAATAATATTTATTCTAATATTACATTCAAATATAATTTAATAAAGGTTTGAGATATAGTATGTTTATGAGCCTCTTGGTCTCTTTTAGTGGAACTTGGAGGAATTTCCAAAATTCTATGATATGCATCTAGAAACTTGTCAAGGAACCCATAAAAGAACAAGTAAAATTTCACAGTAAAAAATAATCCTATGAATTCTCATTGTATAATATAATCACTTTTTATAGATATCTCATCAATTTTATTACATCCCAACTGTCATCATACTATATTCTTGATATATATTTCATTGAAATTTCTAAAATAAACCATATGATAAAACATCGATTAAAATTGACTTAATATGAAAATTCCATTCAAATAATATGTTGTAAGATATCTACTTAAATTAACACAAAAGGTAAAAATAATTTCATTACGTATCTAATAATTCCATATCACCTATGAGACACCAAACATATCTTACCTCACAATGACCATATATCATCACAATTTTCGTCAATACATATAAGTGCATAAATCATGATATTAACTAATAATAATTTCAATTATATAGACCCCCACAAATGTCCAAATATATAAATATCCAAAAACAAAAAAAACATATGTTATTACTATAGGTGGGTCTATTTTCATAACTTCTACTTTCAAATATTACTAAGAGGAAACTTTATGGAAGATAGTTTCAATGTCTTATGATACCCTTCCCCAATGTAGACTATATCATCTATGTCCAATTAAACAACTTTACTCAAAAAATATTAAATATTTCATAATATGGAGAAATAGAGATATGATGAGTTCGCTGAGGTTCAAAGTGGTGGAGCCTGACAGATTCCCTGGTCACAATATGATTACTATCATGGGGTAAGAAATAAATGCCCTTGTAAATATTAATCCAATAATTTTGGTTTCCTTTAGTGTCCATTATATCAATGCATTTTTTCCTATAAATCGACATCTTGAATATTTTAACACTCTTATATAGTGTTTTCCCACTAGAGTTGACTGGGTAAGTAATAAACTAGGAAATTGAAAACACTCCAAGGATAAAGTAATGAAAAAGACATGATTATGATTATTTCATTTGGATATAGAACATGAATTAAAGTATATCATCATATCAATTCAGGTTTCTCATCATTACAGGCAACTGTAATCACATTTCTATGTGTCCGAAACTCTAAGGACATTACCATATTATAATTATGCGGAGTATTACTCATCATGTGATTAGTAATTTATTAATATTCAAGACTATAAATATAAATTTCATCAAAACTAAAAATTATTTGTTTCTAGGGATCCAATTATAAAAATTTCTATAAATACCACTAAATAAAACTCACACATTCTTGGTTTTCATGCACACTAAACTCATAACCCATAACAAACTTCATCAAATACTGCATGATAATGTTGGAAATAAAATATAAAGATATAATTCCTATAAAATCTCATGATTTCATGATATAGTTCTCTATAAATAATATTTATTTATTTTATTGTTTTCTTTACACACAACACCATGTTTAAATGAAATGTGATATAATATTTAAATAAAATTATTTAATATGAAAATAATGACATAGCCAACGGATTGGTGGGTACGAATTGGAAAAACAAAATTATTAAAAAATTATGATTTAAACATGTATAAACTGAATTCATTGGTTATAAATTTGTTATAAATAAAAATAAAAAACATATATTGGATATTAAAATTGTTTTTTTCTATGAAAAACGTTTTTTATACATGAAATGTATATTTATCATAATAATGTCAATTATTCATCATTAGATAGTTTATTATAATTAAATATATATTAAATATTCGGAAATTTTTTTAACATTCATCAAATGTTATTGATATTAATCGGAATAGAATATATCAATTTTTTCGTTAAAAATATATTTTTTGAAAAAATGTGTTTCAACAAAATTTTCAGACTTTTTATAAAAATAATTTTCAAAAAATTTTAGAAATTAATAATAAAAAATGGATCCCAAATTTGGAATCAAGAGATTCAAATTTGGAAAAAATTTCTCTTTTATTTTTCCATTACGAGTAGTAACATTGATAAATTTGTGTCACCTCGATAAGGGTAGAATGGGTAAACCAAGCCTAAAATTAGGGTTAAGGTTTAAAATACTTATAAACCTTATATTAATCCTATTGGATGAATTTATTTCAGCCAATATCATAAAATTCTTGATCATATGGTTTTTTGGTTCTAATATAATTTTATTATAACCATTATATTAATTTAAGAAAATGATAAATATAAAATGTCACTCTCTTGAATTTAATAATTATAAATCAATAGTATAATTATATAATATTATAATTTATTTATAAATTTTTTATTCAAAGAAGTTCTATTTCTTATCATTTTGATTTATTTCTAATTTTTACTGATTCAATAAATATCATAAATTCTAATGAAACATAGACACATTATTTACACAATTAAACTAAAAATAAAATATATGATTTAAAAAAATATTAAAAGTAATACAGTTTGGGTGAATTATTTTATTAAATGAATTTAATATAAAAATATAACATGTTATTAATTTTTTTAAAGTATTATATTTAAATTAATTTCCTATCATGTTGTTTTTAATGTCAAATTAAATTAATAGTGTTCGAAATGATATTATTGACATTTTATGTTAAATAATATTTCGTAAAATTATTTAAAATATTTAAAACCTGAAGTAGGACAAGTTGAATAAAAAATGATTGAAATTTACCCCTTTTATCAGTTATGAGCTAAATTTTCAATTATAAGTAAAACTATAAACCCTAAATTTTAAACAAATCATTACTATATTTACGATTAAAATTAATTAATCAAAGGATTAAACCCAAAGGAATGGATTAAAATATAATAAATCCTATCTATATTTCATTGAATAATTATTTTCTTACATTAGACCATTTTTTCTTAGAATATATTTCCATTTGGAACCATTTTCCTATAGAATAGCCTATATACATTTTATTCTTTTTATTAATTCCAAGTGTGTCATTTTCATCCCTAATAAAATGATTACCCTTATCTCTTTATTTGATAGATCTTTGAGACACCTAGATCAACCAAACCATATAAAATTATATTTTAAACATATGTATTCAAATATTACAGGTTTGGTTATTCTTGAAAGAGCATTCCAAGTATCCTTAAGAAATGATCTAAAGGAGGTCTCATGAATAAGAGGTAATCGTCTTACCCATGCTCTTTCAATTTACTTCTTCTTCTATATCCACTTAATATATGGTATCAATTTTGAGTAAATGTGGACCACCACCACCACGTAGTGATATAATTCATTTTTCATTACCACATTTCATGGATGAGTTATATGATGGTTTTAATGTTTATAAATTTAATTTATTCAATTTTTATTATTTTGGATGTATAATATCATGTCTATCTTTTACATTCTAATATGTTGTATAACAACAACATCGCTCATGCATACATGTGTACTACCACCTCCATAGGGTGATGTGATTTGTTTTTCATTTATGATTTACACTGATTGTAATAATGATGGATTAAAAGAATATATATGATATAATTATTATTATTTAAAGGTGAATTATTGTAGTACCCCCAGTTTCTGGTATGTAACCCTTTCCTGGTGCTTTTAATGGTTATGAAGTTTAGGGTGACATATGGGAGAGTCGGGAGAACTTGGAATGATGTTTTGAGGCAAAGGGGAAGTCGCACGGGAGGCGCACAGTTTGTCTAAACCATGCGGCCAAACCGTGCGCAATGGTTCTTGGAGGTAGTGGCTTCCACACAGTCAGAGCACGGTTTGTCTGACCGTGCGGCCAAACCCTGCTAGAAGGATGTTAGAGGTAGTATCTAATGCACGGTTAGCGCACGGTTTATCAAACAGTGCGAACTAACCGTGCGACCACTTAAACGAGATCCTATAAAAGTGGATCTCATGCATTTTTGCCTCTAAGTGGCTCATTTTTTCCTCTTAAGCGGCCCTAATTCGGTATTTTGGTTCTCCTAAGGTCAAAGAGGGTTCTCCCATCATTCGGGAGGCGATTCAAAGGCTTCCCTTGACGAATCGAAGATGGATTCTTGAGGTATGTGATCTTTCTTGTTTAGTGTCTTAGATCTACTTAGATCTACTTCTCCTCTTCTCTCGGTTTCTTAGATCTACACCCATTATGGGAATATCTAATTGTGTGGAAGCCAAACTTGATGAGTTTTTGTCTTGGTTGTGTTAGGAGAAGATATCAAAGAAGGGTTTTTGGAGTTTTGACCCAGTGTTCTTGAGTGTTCTTCGTCTGTTGCGTGGTTTCGCCTTTTTGTTGAGGTAGGTGGCTTCACTCTCGACTCCTCTTGTTATAATTGGTTGGGTTAGTTTTAAATTGGGTTATTTGAATGGAATTTATTGTGAAAAGCAAGGATTAAATCTTCTTTAGTGGTGATTTATGGTTTTGATGAAATAGTGAAATCCTGGTGAATTGTTGTGTGAAGTGATTTGGATTTTTGAATTTAAAATTTCAATTTTAAATTATGGATTTTCTGGAATGGGAAATGTATTGATTAAAGATGGGTTTTCAATAAAAAATGGGTGTTTTGTTGAAATGGTTTGAATTGGGTGAACACACTTGGTTTTAATGAAAGATGAGTTTTCAATAAAAGGGGTGTTTTATTTTAATGGATTGAATTGGGTGAACACACTTGGTTTTTATGGAAATGTTTTTCAATAAATGGTTTTTTATTGAAAGGATGGTTTTGGAATGATTTTTTTGAATGTGTGGTGTGTTTTCATGTTGCATATTCAAGGCTTGGTTGAAATATGACCTTTTTCTCAGTGCCAAACGTTTAATGGAACATGGGACTTTTAAGTACGAGGCTTGGTTGAAATATGACCTTGTGCTCGGTGACAAAGGTGTAATGGAACGTGGGAAACAATTACCTTGTGACGACTTGGTAGATCGATGAGAAATTGCTAATGAGTATGGAATTGTCATAATGAAGCATGCAAGGTTCATTTCACAGGTTTGTGAAATGGCTAGGTATGCCAAAATGGGATGTTTGTGAAATGGTTTGGAAAATTGGTTGGGATATTTTTCTGGAAAAATAATGTGTTGGAAAGACTAGTTTAAATTTCACTTGGAAGCTTTTGAGCATGGATGGTGTAAGAAAACTTGTTTATATTTAGATATAAACTGCTTTGGTGAAATTGTTTTATATCAACTATTTTTATATAAATGTTTCTAACTCTTCTATCCTAGTGGCGTGAGTAGGGACGTCTTTGTTGAAAACCTACTGAGTTTTATACTCACCCTTGCTTTGGCACTTTGGTTCTTTTGCAGATGTTGTATTTCGAGACACAGGTAAAGGTAAAGCATCTCGTTACTAGTTGCTCGTAGTGATGTTTGGGAGATGTTGTGGAGCTTGGAGCTTGTGGACCACGGAGTCGGGGTGTCTTTTGAGAGTCTTTAGTTGTTCTTCCACTGTGTATTTTGATTTTTTTTAGTTTGGTATCCCGCTGTTGTGTACTCCGATGTGGTTTAACATAAATGAATTTGTTGATTGGTCATTCATTTGTTCATGAATCATATAGTGAATGGTTAATGGATGGGTTTATTTATTAAGGGTAAATCATCCCCCACTTCTACTGGAAACCCTTTGTCATTTATTGCCTACCTTTGGCATCTTGGGGATGTCTCATAAGTCCTAGTAATGACTCGTTGAGCTCTCAAGACAATGATAATTGGTGAGTCATTACAAATGGTATCAACTTGTTCGGCCCTATCCTAACAAGTTGTCATCGATGTTCTTGGTCTTGGAGTTGAAATTCCTTATTTTTTATTCCTTGGGTGGTCATCTTAGATAAGAGTAGGATTGTCGGAACATGAAATTTACAGCATAAAAGGACGTAGCTAACACGTTTATGATGAACTTCATGTTACTAGGGTGTTGGGTACGTAAGTGTTTTGGATACACTTTTAGAATGTTGGAAGTCTCATTATCATGGGTTTATCCAATGAGAGGAGAATGAAATGCATTTTAGAGGAATTAATTCCCACTAGGATTGCATATCTCATTATAAGGAATGAGTAAGAATTTTGTGAAAGGTACCAATTTTTGAAAAATGAAGAAATTGATTTCAACTGAAAGACTTTGAAAACAGGGTATTTGGTGTATTTTAAAAATGGATTGATTTTCAAAAATTATGTTGAATATTTTCAAAAAAATGGTTGAACATGGAAAGAGGTTATTTGAGAACAATTTTGTGATAGTTTATGTGATAGAATATGAAATTATAAGCCAACAGTAGATAGTTTGTTGTTGGTTTTGAAAATGGCACCTAGTAGGCGTCGTCGAAACCAACCCGAAGAAGCTGTGGAGAATGTGGTTGCACCTAAACCCCATTTAAACCAAGAGCTAGTTCAGTGTATTGTCCAAGATTTTCCAGCTGTGGATACAGGGAACTGGAGGAATGATCCATGAAATGTGGATCAAACCTTCCAGTTCATGAAGCAGAATCCACCGAACTTTAGAGGTGATGCTGAACCCGAGAAGGCGGAGGTGTGGATGTGTAGGATGAATCCTATATTCGATTTCATCAGCACACAAGTATAGTTGAAAGTAAATCTAGCGATGTATATGCTCGAGGATCTGGCACGTTAGAGGTGGGATTTAGCGGTGCAAGCTAAATTGGATGAAGGCCTTATATGGGAATATTTTGAAGAACTGTTTAACAAACAATTATATCCTCACACGTTCAGGATCCAAAAAATGACGGACTTCTTCATCTTGAAATAGGAGAGCCTCTCTGTCACAGATTATGTGGCTATGTTCATGAATTTAATCCTCTTTGCACCAGAGGTTGCGGCAAGTGCTTATTTAAAGGCACACATCTTCGAATCGGGGCTAAGGCAGGAGATTCGATCTAAGATTACAGTGCTCTGCATTATGGAATATACAAAGATGGTGAACAGAGCAACGGTTATTGAACGTGATATCTCGGGATCGATAGGAGGAGTCATGATGATACCCATGGGAACAGGTGGGAACATTAATGCTGGAAACAAGCGGAAGAGGGACACCTACTTCCAAGGTGGGAGTGCGAATCAGAACCAGACAGCGGGATCAGTCATCCTTCCTCCATGACCCCAGAGCAAAGCAGGTTGCTTTCAATGTGGTTCAACTAATCACATGAAATGAGAATGTACAACACCACCGAGAGCATGCCACAATTTCAACAAGATGGGGAATCTTTAGCGATATTGTCATAGTGCTCCACGATCGTGTGTTCAGGACACTTCTCAAGTGTTGCAAGCATCGTATGCTTCGACAGGATGAGGAAAGCAGCGTCAGTCTCGTCCTCATTATAGATCTAGCCATGGTGATTCTTGAAATACGATGACTCTTCAACAAGGGAAAACTCAGCAAGGCAATAAGGAGAACAGTGTAGCGATGAAGCAATTGTATGGAGTTGAGCAGATGATAGTTGATGATCAGGCTGGACCATCTTTAGTAAGAGGCAAGATTCTTTTTAATTCTACCTTTGTGTAAGTGTTGTTTGATATCGGTTCATCTCATTCCTTCATTGCTTTTCGTGTTGTTGATTTTCTATGTTTAAAACTTGAAATGATGCCTTCTGTCTTGAAACTACAAACTCCTCGTGGTGAAAGAGAATGTCAAGATTTTGTTTTTAGAGCGTGTGCTAGGACTGTGGATGGAGTTGATATGAAGTGGGACTTCTCTATGTTGGATATGGACTTCTATGATGTAATCCTGGGTATGGATTGGTTGACAATGTTTAAGGCTCACATCAATTGTTATGGGAGAACAGTTAGTTTCACGACGGAGGACGACATCGACCATCTCTTCAGAGAAGAGAGGATAGTAAAGAAATGTGAAAAGAGCATGTTGGAACCAATGGTTGGAATGATCTCTCACCAATTGTTAGCGTTGACTTTGTCATCAATGGAAGAGATTGAGTAAAATAGTTTTATAGCTGTGGTGGACCAATTTCCTGATGTTTTTCTTGAAAACTTCTCAGGGTTACCACCTGTAAGAGAAGTGGAGTTTATGATTGATCTCCTTCCAGGGAACAGTCTAGTCTCACTTCCATATTATAGGATGGCACCAACGGAGTTAAAGGAATTAAAAGTGCAGTTAGAGGAGCTGGAAATCAAAGGTTTTATTTATCCTAGTGTGTCTCCAAGGGTAGAACCAGTTCTCTTGGTAAAGAAAGCAGATTGAAATTTGAGGCTATGTTTGGATTGTCAAAAACTTAACCAAGTTACGATAGAGAATAGATATCCACTTCCATGCATTGATGACCTATTTGATCAAATAAGAGGAGCTCAGTGGTTCTCCAATATTGGCTTGCGGTCAGGATATCACCAGTTGTGAGTTCGGAAGGATGATTTTCCAATGACAGCCTTCAGAAGTAGATATGGCCACTATGAATATGTATTTATGCCTTTTGGTCTTAAAAATGCAAAAAAATTCTTTATGGAATTATTGAATTGGATATTTTAGCGATATTTGGATTCTTTTGTTGTTGTGTTTGTGGATGATATACTGGTGTATTCAAGAACAATGGATGAGTATGAGAAACACTTGGAGATAGTGTTGGAAATCTTGAGAGACCATCAGTTGTATTCCAAATTATCAAAGTGTGATTTTTGGATATAAGAGGTACGTTCTCTAGGCCACGCTGTTTCTGAGAAATGTGTTTCAGTGGATCCAGAAAAGATAGAAGTTGTTGTTTCTTGGAAACTGCCGAATAATGTCTTTGAAATACGAAGTTCTCTTTTTCTAGATGGTTATTACCGACGCTTTTTCTGTGACTTCTCATGACTAGCTTCGCCTATTAAAGCTCTAACTAAGAATAATTCTCCCTTCCAATAGACGGAATAATGTAATAAGTCTTTCCAGGAACTGGAAGTTCTCCTTACATCAGCACCTGTCGTGATCTTTCTAGAATCAAGGCAAGGATACGTTGTGTATTGTGATGCTTCAGGATCAGGGTTGGGATGTGTTCTCATACAAGGGGACCATGTTGTTGCTTATGGTTCAAGGCAGTTGATGGTGCATGAGAAGAATTACCCAATACATGATTTGGAGTTACTTGCAGTTTCCCCTTCCTTGAAGACATTGGGTCATTATCTCTTCGGTGAGAATTTCACTCTGTTTATAGATCAAAAATGCCTGAAACACATTTTCTCACAATGATATTTGAATCTGAGGTAGAGGAGATGGATGGAGTACCTTCAAATGTTCGACTTTGACTTGATTTATACACCGGGTAAGGGAAATTCGGTGGCTGATGCGTTAAGCATGAAGTCGTATTCTAAGTTGGCAAAGGAAGCTTCAGAGGATTTGTAGTTGATGTCGGTCTTAGCCTACATGCATGTGGAATGTGAATACTGAGGTGATGTTGCTGTTTTATTTTCAGCTAAGCTTGTTCCTGATTTGGTAAAAATGGTCAAAGAGGAACAAATATCTGATGCAGAATGTCTGGTAATGAGTTCAAAACTCAATGGTGGGGAGACCATTGATGGATGGAAACTGGAAGAGGGATCAGTTTTCTATTTCAGATATCGAATGTTTGTACCGATATTTTGTCAGGGAAAACTCTTTAATGCTTTCCACCATTCAAGATGGGTTGTACTTCCGGGTATGTAGAAGATGTATAAGGCGTTAAAGGCACAGTTTTGGTGGAGCGGCATGAAAAAGAAGGTGGCCGAGTTCGTCTCACGGAGGTTAACTTGTCAGTAGGTTAAAGCAGAGCATCAGAGACCAGCTGGTATGTTATAGTCTTTACCTATCCTAGTGTGGAAATGGGAACAGATAGTAATGGTTTTTGTTACAGGTCTTCCAAAAACGGTCCATAAACACGATTCCATTTGGGTGATAGTTGATCGTCTAACCATGTTAGCCCATTTTATCCCCATTCGTGAAACCCATACGGTGGAGGATATTTAAAAAATATATATATGAGAAGTGGTAAAGAGACATGTTGTACCAGTGTATATCATCTCAGATAGAGATCTGAGGTTCATATCTCGTTTCTGGCAATACTTACAACTAGCCCCTGGGACACAGTTGACTATGAGCATGGTGTATCGTCCTCAGACGGATGGGCAATCCGAGCAGATGATACAAACGTTGGAATACATGTTGAGGGATTTTGTAATGGATTTTTGTGGCTCATGGGAGGATCATATACTATTAGTGGAGTTCTCATACAATAAAAGTTATCAAGCCTCAATACGCATGGCTCAATTTGAAGCATTGTATGGGCGTCCTTGTCGTTCTCCACTATGCTGGGTGGAAACTAGTGAAACTTCACTAGTCGGGACGAGCCTTTTCCAAGAAACAACGGAGAAGAGTCAGTTGATTATAAAAAGGATGGAGACGGCTTAGAGTCTTCAAAAATCTTATGTTGATCACCATCGAAGACCGTTTTCGTTCGTAGTGGGTGATCATATCTTTTTGAGAATCTCTCTAATCCTTGGACATCGTCATTTTGGAAAGCAGAGAAAATTATCTCCTCGATATATAGTCCATTTTGAGAAACTGGAACGGGTTGGAGTGGTTTAATATCGGTTGGCATTACCACCATGGTTCAGTTCGGTGCACAATGTGTTCCATGTATCTCAGTTAAAGAAGTATCAACCCAATCCTGACCATGTGATCATATGAGATCACGTTGACCTAGAGTTGGATACTTCATTGGTACATATCCTGGTGTAGATTATGGATAGGCAGGATAAAGTATTGCATGGAAGAAGCATCAGTCTAGTGTGGGTTTTGTGGAAACATGGTCAGATTCAAGAAGAGACTTGGGAACGTGAAAGGGAAATGAAACAGCAATGGCCAGAACTCATTCAGCTGGGTGATGGTTTTTTACTTTTCGAGGATGGAAAGACCAATGGTGGGGAGGATTTAGTACCCCCAGTTTTTGGTATGTAAAACTTAATTGATGCTTTTAATGGTTATAATGTTAAGGGTGACGTATGGGAGAGTCGGGAGAACTTGGAATGATGTTTTTAGGCAATGGGGAAGTCGCACGGGAGGCGCACGCTTTGTCTAAACCATGTGGCCAAACCATGCGCAATGGGTCTTGGAGGCAGTGGCTTTCGCATGGTTGGCGCATGGTTTGACTAACCGTACGACCAAACTGTGCGAGAATGATGGTAGAGGTTGTAGCTAATGCATGGTTAGCACATGGTTTTTCAAACCGTGCGAACTTAACGTACGACCACTTAAACGAGATCCTATAAAAGTGGATATCACGCATTTTTGCCTCTAAGTGGCTCATTTTTTCTCTTAAGCGGCCCTAACTCAGGATTTTGGTTCTCCTAAGGAGGAAGAGTGTTCTCCCATTGTTCTGGAGGCGATCTGAAGGCTTCCCTTGACAAATCAAAGCCGAATTCTTGAGGTATGTGATCGTTCTTGTTTAGTTTCTCAGATCTACTTAGATCTAATTATCCTCTTCTCTCGGTTTCTTAGATCTACACATGTTATGGGTAGATCAAAGTGTGCGGATTCCAAAATTGATGATTTTTGGTCTTGGTTGTGTTAGCATATGAGATCTAAGGAGGGTTTTTGGAGTTTTGACCCGGTGTTATTGAGCGTTCTTCGTCTGTTGCTTGGTTTCACCTTCTTGTTGAGGTAGGTGGCTTCACTCTTGACTCCTCTTGTTAGAATTGGTTGTCTTAGTTTAAAATTTGGTTATTTGAATGGAATTTATTATGAAAAGCATGGAATAAATCTTCCTTAATTATTATTTATGGTTTTGATGAAATTGTGAAATCATAGTGAATTATTGTGTGAAGTGATTTGGATTTTTGAATTTAAAATGTCAATTTTAAATTATGGATTTGATATAATGGGAAATGGATTGATGAAATATGGTTATTCAATAAAAAGTTGTGTTTTATTGAAATGGTTTGAATTGGGTGAACACACATGGTTTTGATGAAAGATGGGTTTTTAATAAAAAAAGGGTGTTTTATTGAAATGGTTTGAATTGGGTGAACACACTTGGTTTTGATGGAAATGGTTTTCAATAAATGGTGTTTTATTGAAAGGATGGTTTTGGAATGATTTTTGTGAAAGTGTGGTGTGTGTTCATGTTGCATATATGAGTCTTGGTTGAAATATGACATTGTGCTCAGTGCCAAACATTTAATGGCACATGGGACTTTTAAGTACAAGACATGGTTGAAATATGACCTTGTGCTCGGTGCCAAAGGTGTAATGGCACATGGGAAAAAATTACTTTGTGACGACTTGGTAGATAGACGAGAAACTGATCATGAGTATGGAACTGTCATAATGAAGCATGCATGGTTGATTTCACGGGTTTGTGAAATGGTTGGGCATGCAAAAATGGGATGTTTGTGAAATGGTTTGGAAATTTGTTTGGTGATTTTTCTAAAAAAATAACATGTTGGAAAGATAGATTAAATTGCACTTGGATAATTTTGAACAAGGATGGTTTTAGAAAACTTGTTTATATTTAGTTATAAACAGCTTTGGGGAAATTGTTTTATATCAACTGTTTTTATATAAATGTTGCTAACTCTTCTATCCTTGTAGCGTGAGTAGAGAAGTCATTGGGGAAAACCTAATGAGTTTTATACTCTATAAGGCCTCAGCCTTAAACCTTACTTAATCTTGAGTTATTACAAGATTACACATTGAGGATCTTTTCAGGTTTACAGTTTTAGAGAATTAGATCATGAAACTTGCATTACATTCCACATTTAAACAAAGTGGTTACATAAAAGACAGTATTCATTCTTCCCATCAACAGAAACATATTTAAAATAAAACATGGATTCTTTCTTGACACATCCTTGACACTATCATCACATCATGTACCCTTCCCTTGACCTGTGAAAAACATTTCAACAACTTGTGATGATCATAAAAAGCTCAGTAAGGGATATATAGATATGGAAAGGAAACATGAGTACATGTATACATAAGAATGAAATCATACTTTACCCATAAAACATAGGCATATCAAATCATGAATAAATCATAGAAATCATAAGACATAAAGGTAACTTGATGCATTCATAACATTCTTACGTGGGGAGTAACCCTCTTGGTTACGTTTGGAATACCCATCACAGTATATTCCCTAAATCTCTTCGGAGAAACCTTAACGTTTCACTCTTTCGCGTTACCCAATGCATTGGAGAGCTATATTGGGCTCACCCGCCCTTAGTTTATCACGGAACCACCTGTTTTCATAACAATTCCCAAGAACCATAACATAATCGTATCACATAAACATGAATAAAGGAAACATAACATTTCCACATTTCAATCACAATATAACATTTTAGGATATTGAAATAATGAATCCATTCAAAAATAAACCATTTCCAAAACCATATAAAACATTTAATAAAGAGATTTTTGAATCAAAGTGTCCCATACCACCTTGAAGCTTTTAACATTTTAAACCATTAATATCCATATAAATAAATCCTTAAAACCATTTTGAAAACATGGATATTAATAAGATCAAATAATTAAAACATTTAAAACGATATTTTGGTTAAAGGGGTTTTACCAAAATTAGAGAAACTTGAATATAATAATCGAGGAATAACATTTAGTCAGAACTTTATAATATCATGAGAATAAAAGGATTCATGATATAATACTCCAAAGGACAGTATATACACCATATAAGAGTGAATCGGTGCATAACAACAATGAACCCTCAATAGAAATGTCAAATGTGATGAAATCCCTTATAAAGAAGGTATCCTTAAATTAAGGACAAATAAATCTCAAAAATATGTGTGACAAATATATATATACCCAATATAAGTGGATATTAAGTTTAAACCATAAAAGGTCATTCACACATATTCAAAGGATGACATATTCCATGACTACAAGTTGAACCCAAAGAAATCGAAATTGGGTTAAAAAGTTCCCTTGACAGCCTAACGGCATCACATCAAAATGAGTTGATGAGAGATAAAAAGTGTATCTCATCACTTGGACATAAAATTTACATCAATAAGGATGTATGAGAACATATCCCAACATAAAAATATGTAAATTAAAAGACCCAATAAAAGAAGTCTTTTAAAAAAGAGGAGGGTGAAAGGTTCCCTTACCGACTTGGGTATCTTTCAAAACATAAACCCCATGAAAGAAAGACAATAGGTCATTGATGTAAATACTCATAAACTAAAGTATATTACACAAAGAGTAGAATAATGGGCAGTACATACACCACTCAATGTAATTTGTGGCAAATGTATCATAAATCTCACGAGAATAAAAGTGAGATGAAAAATCCCTTACGAAAACTCGGCAGCCTAACGGCGCCACATAAAACATCCGAATATGGATTGATGAGATCAAATAGAGTATCCCATCATATTACAATAGAATTTACAGCAAGTGGAATATAAAAGAAAATCCCCCAACATTGCCAGGAGGAGTTTAAAAGAAGTGACATAAAGGAGAGTACTTAAAAAGAAAGAGAGAGGTTAGATCTCTTACGAAAGTTCGGCAGCCTAACGGCGCCACTCAAAACTTCCAAAATGGATTGATGGGAGAGAATAGGGTCTCTCATCACATGAAAATAAAAATTACAGTAAATTTAATATAAAAGAACATCCCAATCATAAGAAAGATGAGCTTAAAATAAATGACATAAAAGAGTGTGCTTAAAAAGAAAGAGAGTTGTAGGATCCCTTACCTCGGGTCCGACTTGACTCGATCGTTCTTTAATATCCTGAATAATAAACTTGAGTTAATTTATATTTCCTTAAGAAAATTTTTCAAGTTCATTATTCCTTTTATATCACTTATTACCATGTCATAAACATTATGTAATCATTTAAGTTAATAATATTTGTTTTGCCGATGTTTGGTTCCTAAGTCGAAAGTGGACTTCTTACAATTACATGTTGTTTGTGTGGCCAAATGTTTATTATATCCAGAATTGTATTCATGATTTAGATATCATATATTTCATATATATCCAGTACATTCATTAATTTATAACGTTACATAATCATTTAGAGGTAAGAAATGAAATGCACCGTTCATGGACACGGTAAGCCGTACGTACGCATGAACGCTACATTCATTTCTATTTTGTATTTTATATAATGGAATAATAATGATATAAAGGTATATTATAATTCTATTATAGTATCATATATAATATCATAGTTCCATCCTTTATACTTCCCGCATATGGTATTAACGAATCACATCACTTTGAGGGGGCGGTAGTCCGCACTTCCTAAAATGAAGATATCGCGTATACCCATAATGGAAGCCATAAAGATGAGACACAAATGAAAAATACAGAAGAATAAGTAAAACATAAACATATTATATATCATATATAAAAATAGTGACATCATAATGGCCACCTTTGAATGTGTTAAAAGAATTTTGAACAATCATCGTTTCGGGAGGCAGAAATTCACCATCCACGGAAACCGTATGTTCTTTAACCATTTGATGTAGTTGTGTGAGAGTGTAGCTCGAATAAATCTTATAAAAACATCCTAGTATATTGAAGATACTGGTTTTGTTACAAAATAAATAAATAAAAAGAGTTTAGGGGGTTGGAGAAGCAAAATAAAACAAATGAACATGAGAGAATGAATTACCTTTAAAAGTGAAACTCCTTTTGATTTGAGCCTAAAGGCTTCCTTTGAAAGGATTCTTCCCAAAGGGAATCCTCTAGGATGAGGAGAGGTATGTGGAGAGAGTAATTGGGAAGGGGTTGGCCGAGCCAAAGGCTTGAGGAGTGTGTGAAATGAGGTAGAGTTGGGGGCCTTTTATAAGAGGAGAGGAGGGGCACTTTTGGAAAGTAAAGAAATATTACTTTATTTGAAAATGTATTTCGGTTTTAAAAGGTCCCACATTAATATAATTCGTGTATAAGGTGATAAGGGTTCTAAATCCACCCATCCAATAAGTTTTGGACATGTGTAGTTCATATATTTTACATTATCTTTCCATTTTATTTAAATCGTCAAATAATGATGTCATCGCTGCATCATTATTATGTCATAAATAATTTAATTTATTTAATGTCTAAAAATTATAAAAAAAATACTATGATGTAGGAAATCTTTTTATCTTTCCAATTACTATTTATAATCAAAAATATGATCTTTATAACCCCATATAAAAATTGTTTTCGTAAAACATATTATGTTTGTGTCATTTTTACTTTTACATTAAATAAAAAGTTATTTATGTCATTTCCCAACCAAAGTGGCTCCATGGGGTCCCCAAGTTGACCCATGGCTTGTGTTGGTCGGCCATGACACAACCAATAAGGTTGGGACATGTTTCTAGGTCATTTTATATTATTAAAGCATTATTTATACCTTAAACTACCCTAATTACCACTAATCGCGATTAAGAACTTAATAAGTTACTATTCACCAAAAAATTATTTTTATCCCATTGAACCACATTTTACTTCTTAATGACAACCATGTATGTCGTATTTTTGAAATTCAAAACACATAAGTGGTAAAATTTCATTTAAACAAAAAATCAGCTTTTATAAGTACCACTTAGTGGTTTCACTATTCATCAAAAATTGATGTTTTTTCAGAAAAATCCCAAAAATTCACCCAAAGCTATATTTGATAATCCGAATTCAAAAATGAAGTCCGTTTTACAAAATTCAAAACATATTAGTCACATTAATTAATTTAATAATTAATTCCCGCTGTCAGAGCAAATAGCGTGTTTTTATAAAACAATAAGTATCAAAAGATTGACACTAGTTTAAGTCTGATTTCAAAGTAAAATTAATTCCAACGACCACTATTGGATTCAAGGGTAAAAATATTTTCTAATTTCACTTTAAAAACAATTCAAAATATTATCTAATCATATAAATAAATTAGATTAAAAAGAGGTTTTGAATTAAAACACAACATTTTACACTATTCATTAAAAAATGAACTTTATCAGAAAAATACCAAAAATTACAAAAAGTAAAATTTGATGTCCCGATTCTTAATAAGAGTTTTATTTGGTCCAAAAGAATGTATAAGAGTGATCAAAACTATATTTAATGACATTTCTCCATTAAAAGGCGATAAGTGAACCTTTAGTGAAAACTAGGGCATATACGCCTAAAATTGAATTCTTTCCGTATTTTAAGCCTTTAGCTTGTATTGGATAAATGTAAAAACATTTAAAAACATATATAATCATATTTTAGTTATTTATATCCATTCCCGCCATTACAACGGCTACATGTTAACTACCATTTAAAATAATATTATTTTATTATTAGAGTGCAATGTAAGATTCCCAAGAAACTCGTTGTTGCGTGTTGGGTACGCCATCGAGCATAGCGTCCCCTTTAAAGTCATTTAAATATTTTATTCACAAATATGTATAAATATGAAAATGTCATATCCTTTATTTACCTGGGGTGTTACATCCTTCCCCCCTTTTGGGAATTGCGTCCTCGCAATTTTTTAAAATTGTGCTTGGAAACATCCTTGAAAGTCCAACATCGGAACAAAAGTCGGTAAAACAAACACTTTAAAATAAAGAAAGATAAGTACAAAGGTCACCCGAGTTAACCCATACTAGGATACCAAGTATGAAAATATGGACATGGAGGAGAAAACAAATGGTCATGTTCTGATGGAGAGTGATGGAAAACATGTTTAGGAGAAAGTTAACCACGAGAAAATCACAAACTTGTGATGGGTTAAACGGTATTCGATTCCCCAGTAGGAAAAGTTAATAGACAACATTTTTGTTTTAAGTTAATTTTTATTGAGGAATTTATTCATAAGGAAACATAATCACTTATCATATTGACTTTCAACTTTTATTAGATTCCTTACACAAACTCATATTTTCTCCAAAAGACGAGTGTTTAGGAAGACTTGTTCACATTAAGAGTACTATAATCAACTACTAGAGAATCACCTAATCCACAAAAGATAACTATATTCATCTCATGTCTTTAGGCTTTAACCAAAACCAAAACTATAAAGGTTAGTACAAGATCAGATAATCCAGAAAAGGATAACCCTTTATAAAAAGAAAATCTATTCTTAATCTCCAAAATTTTTCCAACAAAACCCAAAGTTCAACGAGGACCATTAGATAAAAAATTTGTCCATAAAATTCTTCATCATAAACCAAACTAAGGTTGAAACCCAAATATTTGAAGGATTTAGTCACATAGTCTTCCAAGTTAAATGGTAACATTTATCTCCAAACAACATCTGTTGCTCCTAAAGTCTCGTATTGAAAAGTAATTAACCTAATCACATATCCTCCATGATAGGTTAATCATTTTCATAAATAAACCTAAATCAACTTATTCTTAATTCATAAAATCATATAACTAGAATGAATCAGTCAAACTAACCAGGGACTTCACGTAGTCCAGTTGTAGGCGATAAATACCAGTCGCACATTGGTTGTGGGTTCGATTCCCGCAGCTTTGTCCGACGTGACGGGATGTCACACGGTCTACGTGTTGTCCTTTTTCCAAAACTATATAATTCTTAAAACATTCCCCAAAATGAGAAAAAAAATCTTCAAGAATAATCATAACATATTTTAACCTCAAGTTTATCTCATTCCTTTCATTTTCCATCATATCATAGAGTAACCCATAATTACCTAAAAATTAAGTATCATATAAACCCTAATGGTTACCTTAATAATTATTACCTGAATTTCCACATCGAGTTGGCCATCTCATACATGATGCATTAGAGAACTCACCAAGGTTGAAGTGGTTGATCATGACTCCTTGATATTTGGTTTAGAACAACCACAAGTTTCCTCATTGAATCCTCCGTTTTATCTAGTATTTTAATCAGAGAACCACCATAGTTTCCTTCAAACCTGTTGTCTCTTTGGTGCCTGCTAGATCCATCCATTCACTAAAAATAGAAATGTCAGTGTGAGTATATCAACAAAACCATCATGTACTAATGAGGAAGGTAAACACTAAGATACACTTACTCATTCACTTTATCTAAAACTAGGTCTCTTTCTGAAATCCTAACCATTATGGTAATGTCACTTATTCTTAAAGAATACCCTAACCTCTAAAGTTATCTAAACCGACCTTTGATACCAACTATAAGCCCCCAGCCTTAAACCTTACTTAATCTTGAGTTATTACAAGATTACACATTGGGGATCTTTTCAGGTTTATAGTTTTAGAGAATTAGATCATGAAACTTTCATTACATTCCACATTTAAACAAAGTGGTTACATAAAAGACAGTATTCATTCTTCCCATCAACGGAATCATATTTAAAATAAAACATGGATTCTTTCTTGACACATCCTTGACACTATCATCACATCATGTACCCTTCCCTTGACCTGTGAAAAACATTTCAAAAACTTGGGATGAGAATAAAAAGCTCAGTAAGGGATATATAGATATGGAAAGGAAACATGAGTACATGTATACATAAGAATGAAATCATACTTTACCCATAAAACATAGGCATATCAAATCATGAATAAATCATAGAAATCATAAGACATAAAGGTAACTTGAGGCATTCATAACATTCTTACGTGGGGAGTAACCCTCTTGGTTACGTTTGGAATACCCATCACAGTATATTCCCTAAATCTCTTCGGAGAAACCTTAACGTTTCACTCCTTCGTGTTACCCAATGCATTGGAGAGCTATATCGGGCTCACCCGCCCTTAGTTTATCACAGAACCACCCGTTTTCATAACAATACCCAAGAACCATAACATAATCGTATCACATAAACATGAATAAAGGAAACTTAACATTTCCACATATCAATCACAATATAACATTTTAGGATATTGAAATAATGAATCCATTCAAAAAGAAACCATTTCCAAAACCATTTAAAACATTTAATAAAGAGATTTTTGAATCAAAGTGTCCCATACCACCTTGAAGCTTTTAACATTTTAAACCATTAATATCCATATAAATAAATCCTTAAAACCATTTTGAAAACATGGATATTAATAAGATCAAATAATTAAAACATTTAAAACGATATTTTGGTTAAAGGGGTTTTACCAAAAATTAGAGACACTTGAATACAATAATCGAGGAATAACATTTAGTCAGAACTTTATAATAAGGATTCATGATGTAATACTCCAAAGGACAGTATATACACCATATAAGAGTGAATCGGTGCATAACAACAATGAACCCTCAATAGAAATGTCAAATGTGATGAAATCCCTTATAAAGAAGGTATCCTTAAATTAAGGTCAAATAAATCTCAAAAATATGTGTGAAAAATATATATATACCCAATATAAGTGGATATTAAGTGTAAAACATTAAAAGGTCATTCACACATATTAAATGGATGACATATTCAATGACTACAAGTTGAACCCAAAGAAATCGAAATTGGGTTAAAAAGTTCCCTTGACAGCCTAACGGCATCACATCAAAATGAGTTGATGAGAGATAAAAAGTGTATCTCATCACTTGGACATAAAATTTACATCAATAAGGATGTATGAGAACATATCCCAACATAAAAATATGTAAATTAAAAGACCCAATAAAAGAAGTCTTTTAAAAAAGAGGAGGGTGAAAGGTTCCCTTACCGACTTGGGTATCTTTCAAAACATACACCCCATGAAAGAAATACAATAGGTCATTGATGTAAATACTCATAAACGAAAGTATATTACACAAAGAGTAGAATAATGGGCAGTACATACACCACTCAATGGAATTTTTGGCAAATGTAGCATAAATCTCACGGGAATAAAAGTGAGATGAAAAATCCCTTACGAAAACTCAGCAGCCTAACGGCGCCACATAAAACTTCCGAATATGGATTGATGAGATCAAATAGAGTATCCCATCATATTACAATATAATTTACAGCAAGTGGAATATAAAAGAAAATCCCCCAACATTGCAAGGAGGAGTTTAAAAGAAGTGACATAAAGGAGAGTACTTAAAAAGAAAGAGAGAGGTTAGATCTCTTACGAAAGTTCGGCAGCCTAATGGCGCCACTCAAAACTTCCCAAATGGATTGATGGGAGAGAATAGGGTCTCTCATCACATGAACATAAAAATTACAGTAAATTTAATATAAAATATCATCCCAATCATAAGAAATATGAGCTTAAAATAAATGACATAAAAGAGTGTGCTTAAAAAGAAAGAGAGTTGTAGGATCCCTTACCTCGGGTCCGACTTGACTCGATCGTTCTTTAATCTCCTGAATAATAAACTTGAGTTAATTTATACTTCCTTAAGAACATTTTTCAAGTTCATTATTCCTTTTATATTACTTATTACCATGTCATAAACATTATGTAATCATTTAAGTTAATAATATTTGTTTTGCCGATTTTGGTTCCTAAGTCGAAAGTGGACTTCTTACAATTACATGTTGTTCGTGTGGCCAAATGTTTATTATATACAGAATTTTATTCATGATGTAGATATCATATATTTCATATATATCAAGTACATTCATTAATTTATAACTTTACATAATCATTTAGAGGTAAGAAATGAAATGCACCGTTCATGGAGACGGTAAGCCGTACGTACGCATGAACGCTACTTTCATTTCTATTTTGTATTTTATATAATGGAATAATAATGATATAAAGGTATATTATAATTTCAGTATAATATCATATATAATATCATAGTTCCATCCTTTATACGTCCCACATATGGTATTAACGAATCACATCACTTTGAGGGGGCGGTAGTCCGCACTTCCTAAAATGAAGATATCGCGTATACCCATAATGGAAGCCATAAAGGTGAGACACAAATGAAAAATACAGAAGCATAAGTAAAACATAAACATATTATATATCATATATAAAAATAGTGACATCATAATGGCCACCTTTGAAGGTGTTAAAAGAATGTTGAACAATCATCGTTTCGGGAGGCAGAAATTCGCCATCCACAGAAACCGTATGTTCTTTAACCATTTGATGTAGTTGTGTGAGAGTTTAGCTCGAATAAATCTTATAAAAACATCCTAGTATATTTAATATACTGGTTTTTTTACAAAAGAAATAAATAAAAAGAGTTTAGGGGGTTGGAGAAGCAAAATAAAAGAAATGAACATGAGAGAATGAATTACCTTTAAAAGTGTAACTCCTTTTGATTTGAGCCTAAAGGCTTCCTTTGAAAGGATTTTGCCCAAAGGGAATCCTCTAGGATGAGGAGAGGTATGTGGAGAGAGTAATTGGGCATGGGTTGGCCGAGCCAAAGGCTTGAGGAGTGTGTGAAATGAGGTAGAGGTGGGAGCCTTTTATAAGAGGAGAGGAGGGGCACTTTTGGAAAGTAAAGAAATATTACTTTATTTGAAAATGTGTTTCGGTTTTAAAAGGTCCCACATTGATATAATTCGTGGATAAGGTGATAATGGTTCAAAATCCACCCATCCAATAAGTTTTGGACATGTGTAGTTCATATATTTTACATTATCTTTCCATTTTATTTAAATCGTCAAATAATGATGTCATCGCTGCATCATTATTATGTCATAAATAATTTAATTTATTTAATGTCTAAAAATTATAAAAAAATACTATGATGTAGGAAATCATTTTATCTTTCCAATTACTATTTATAATCAAAAATATGATCTTTATAAACCCATATAAAAATTGTTTTCGTAAAACATATAATGTTTGTGTCATTTTTACTTTTACATTAAATAAAAAGTTATTTATGTCATTTCCCAACCAAAGTGGCTCCATGGGGTCCCCAAGTTGACCCATGGATTGTCTTGGTCGGCCATGACACAACCAATAAGGTTGGGACATGTGTCTAGGTCATTTTATATTATTAAAGCATTATTTATACCTTAAACTACCCTAATTACCACTAATCGCGATTAAGAACTTAATAAGTTACTATTCACCAAAAAATTATTTTTATCCCATTTAACCACATTTTACTTCTTAATGACAACCATGTATGTCGGATTTTTGAAATTCAAAACACATAAGTGGAAAAATTTCATTTAAACAAAAAATCAGCTTTTATAAGTACCACTTAGTGGTTTCACTATTCATCAAAAATTGAAGTTTTTCAGAAAAATCCCAAAAATTCACCCTAAGCTATATTTGATAATCCGAATTCAAAAATGAAGTCCGTTTTACAAAATTCAAAACATATTAGTCACATTAATTAATTTAATAATTAATTCCCGTTGTCAGAGCAAATAGCGTGTTTTTATAAAACAATAAGTATCAAAAGATTGACACTAGTTTAAGTCTGATTTCAAAGTGAAATTAATTCCAACAACCACTATTGGATTTAAGGGTAAAAATATTTTCTAATTTCACTTTAAAAACAATTCAAAATATTATCTAATCATATAAATAAATTAGATTAAAAAGAGGTTTTGAATTAAAACACAACATTTTACTCTATTCATTAAAAAATGAACTTTATCAGAAAAATACCAAAAAATTACAAAAAGTAAAATTTGATGTCCCGATTCTTAATAAGAGTTTTATTTGGTCCAAAATAATGTATAAGAGTGATCAAAACTATATTTAATGACATTTCTCCATTAAAAGGCGATAAGTGAACCTTTAGTGAAAACTAGGGCATATACGCCTAAAATTGAATTCTTTCCGTATTTTAAGCCTTTAGCTTTTATTGGATAAATGTAAAAACATTTAAAAACATATATAATCATATTTTAGTTATTTATATCCATTCCCACCATTACAACGGCTACATGTTAACTACCATTTAAAATAATATTATTTTATTATTAGAGTGCAACGTAAGATTCCCAAGAAACTCGTTGTTGCGTGTTGGGTACGCCATCGAGCATAGCGTCCCCTTTAAAGTCATTTAAATATTTTATTCACAATTATGGATAAATATGAAAATGTCATATCCTTTATTTACCTGGGGTGTTACATACTCACCCCTTCTTTGGAAATTTGGTTCTTTTGCAGATTTTGTATTTCGATACACAGGTAAAGTTAAATCATCTCATTACTAGTGGCTCGTAGTGATGTTTGGGAGATGCTGTGGAGCTTGGAGCTTGTGGACCATAGAGTCGTGGTGTCTTTTGAGAGTATGGAGTTGTTCTTCCACTATGTATTTTGATTGTATGGTTTGGTCTTCCACTGTTGTGTACTCTAATGTGGTTTAACATAAATGAAGTTATTGATTGGTCTTTCATTTGTTCATGCATTATATAGTGAATGGTTAATGAATTGGTTTATTTCTTAAAAGGTAAATTGTCCCCCACTTGTACTTGAAACCCTTTGGAATTTATTTCCGGCCTTTGGCATCTTGGGGATGTTACTTAGGGCCTAGTAATGACTCGTTGAGCTCTCAATCCAATGGGAATTGGCGGGTCACTACAATTTTTTTTTTACCTTTCTTTCTTTTTATCCATCGATAAGTAAAAATAGTGTTTTTTCTTACTTACAGACTACCATCTCCATGAAATGGCATAATTAATTTTTCAATATCTATCCTTTTTGGGAGACCCTATATATATAATGAATATATATGATATTAATATCTTAATGAACATTTTATAGTTTATGGAACCATGATCAATGTATAATGACCGAAATTACTGAATTGAAATTTATATAATAACAAAATAGTTGACACTTGAAAAATAATATTTTAATAAATAATTATTAATAAATTAGGGTTTCAATGTTATAAGTTTATCATATACGATATTATATGTATGAAAATTAATCTATTATATAATTATAAAAATTTTAAATTTATTATATATTATGACAGAGTTTCTTTGAAGCAATTTGAACTTGAGGTAAGGGATTTATTATTCAATAAAATTTTAATTGGGAATCTTTATGATTTAATTTTCATGTAAGAGATTTATAAAATACTTTCTGAAATATCCATTTCATTTTCATCTACTACATTTAATTCTTAAGAACACATTTTCCTTTAATTTTCCCCACATTAATTACACAATTCACTGAAATAATGTTTTTTTTTGTAAAAACAAAAAAAAATTATCTTCGGCCGGAATTTTTTTCTTCCACATCCATGTGTTCTAAAAATGATTTTGATGAAATTTTTTATTATTATACTATGATTATTTTATTTTATTTTGACCGATTATTTAATTTTTTCATAAAGGATTAAAAATAACCTTTGTTTAATCTTGCTAATGTGGTATATTATACTTTTTAATGAAAATGTGAAAGGACTCTTTATCTTAACATACAGAACATGGAAAACATTCCCCACCATCATGGACCTTAATTGATTTAAATATTTATTTTCAAATCCCCAAGGTTAAGAAAATTATTACATCAATATTTAGAAAATTTAAAAAATTTAAAATGTGATTTAAAAATTGAAAATTTTATTTTAGTAAAAAATGATTCATCAATATTTTAATGGATTTTTCCATCAATGATAAAATATTTTGTTGTTATATAGATTTCACTGGTGATCGGAGCCAATGATACTGTCTTTATCATTTCTCTAGATGGATTCTGGTTGGGATGATGAAATATTGATGAAACTCATTTTCTTTTCAATGGGTTAATGTAGAATGAATGTCTTTATTTTCTTATGGCATAAATATTATGGGTTTATGATTACATGATAAGTGGTCCCAAAATTATATATCTATCAAATGAATTGGGTAACGATTGGTGTTCTATGAACTAAAGGGGTGAATGTATTTTATCCCAATCTTGAATTAAGTGCATGGTTTGTTATACCAAGACCAATATTTTATGAATATATTTTTGAGTATCCCAAACATAAGATTTCAATTAGGATGATTATTACACACTAATTCCAGAAATTTAAAACATGATGGTATATCAATTTTTTGTTAATATGGATCATCATTTTGGATTCCATAGTAATCCATGTTTTATAAACCTCCAAGCATTATGGAATGGCTCTTGTTTATGATGTATCAATTATTGGGTATCATTTTCAAAGGTTAATATTGTGTTTACATAACCTTTATGCTTGTTTTATTTTTAAATGATCATTAATATCCCCCTTATTTAACCAAATGGAGCATATAGGCTCACCCTTTATTATATTTTATTTTTCCTATGATATAAAGAAAATTTTTATGTATCATGGTTATAAGGAAGTTTATATTTATAATTAACTAAGTGGGAGATGATGAAGATATTTTATGAACCAGTTTTTTTTGTATCCATGTCTCTAATGATACTAAATATTTATGCTTAGTTCAAGAATTAGTATTTTATGTTTTAAAAACATATTTAATAAGATATGATATTATTGTATAAAATTTATGGGTCACTATAATACCAACCCATTTCCCAATATTGATGGTATTATCACTTGGACCATATCCTCATAACCATTCCTTAACACCCTTCTTACCATTATTATCATCATCACGTTAACCCATATCATATAACCAATATACATTACATGAAGAAAACATAAAATATCACAATTCATATTTCATAGTTTAAATGATATGTTTTAAACATCCCATGAACACACAAAAAATACCAAGGTATCCAAAGGGATGGATTTCCCCCCAACATTGGTTTAATCATAAACATTAGTTTCATTACACACACAAACCCAAAACGCTCTCAATTCGAAATTTTATTTATAAGGATACCATTGTGTTGGCTATATTTTTCCATTGCATAATCTACCATGGATTATTACATGGAACATTATATAGTCTAATATGTTGAGACGTGATTAGGGATAGACCATTTGGATTCTTACCATATTTTTATAATGTAGTTAATTATAACCCACCTCCCATGGTTTCCATGATAAAAATTTAATGACATACAATGACCATCCAATGACCCAAAAATAATTTCCAGTTATGAGAAAAAGAAAATGTGTTATTTAAATATAATTTTTCTCAAGCACTCAAGCTCATAATCATCACACATCTTGCACCTCAATAAAATAAACATATATTTTTTATAAATCATAAGAACCCCTACTTTAGTCTAAAAGTGTTATAAATGCCAATTTTCACACGTTTTCTTACCTCAAATAAAAAAAATCATAAGCTTGAGACCCCCCCCCCCAATTACTGATCAGATGATAAAATAAGGTGAGAAGTGAAGGGTTAACTAAAAAACACTTTTCAATCAAAGAATGAATGATAAAATAACCATCCTTATAAGATAGATAAAAGATAAAGAATATATTTAGAATGGATCACTCGTAAATCTTGGTATTAATGGGGGAGAGTACTCATATAAGGTTTAAATGAACTAAAACAATTTAATTAATATTTTTTGGATGAATTCAAAAATATTTGAGGGGGAAGATTGTGTGACCAAAAAAAATATCTATTTAAAAAAACTTAAAACATAATCCCCCATCTTATAAAAACATTCAAGGTAACAAATATATTATAAATATTTAATTTAATTTTTTCAAAATAGTTCACTAATTATCTATCCCAAATCAGATAAAAAAATTCAAAATTACATTAACATTTGAAATAAATCTAACCTCTTTAAATAGATTATATTGAAAACCATTTAAATATAACTATTACATTATTGTTTTGTGATGTTTTTTTAAACTAAAACTATTTTTTAAGTACAATAAACCAAATAATGAAAAACACATAGTTGTATAAAAAAGGTTCAGTCTCAAGGAGAGACATATTCCTCTCTACCTCATAATCACCCACCGCCAATCATTTTATTAAACATTAATCATGACCTAAAAACAAGATTGTAGTTTTATAAAAAAAAATATCATAAAATGGATTCTAGGCTACACACAACCTATTCTAAAGTTATATATGGGATAAGATGTGTAAAATTATAGAATGAATTGTATCTAATACTCTTTTATATAGTGGAGGGTTATATATTAATGAATATGCATAATAATATAAACACAGCTAAAAATGAAACCTAAAAACAGAGAGATAAATATATAGGAATATAGAAATCTTAATCGGATACAGTCTGATCAGGTTCAGTTGATCCATTTTCTTCAAATCTATCCTTAAAAATTCTTCAACCAAGTGTTTCATTTAGATGGCAGAAAGAAATGTAATATGGAAACGTATAGTGAATAAGTATGTCAAAGTATGTCTTCTGTGTCTCTATGTCCCTATATTATTATTTCTATCTTTTTTCAAAGAGGATCTACTTCATAAAGTGGTAT
The DNA here is from genome assembly GCA_963277665.1 of Viscum album. NCBI lineage: Eukaryota > Viridiplantae > Streptophyta > Magnoliopsida > Santalales > Viscaceae > Viscum > Viscum album. The sequence continues at coordinate 196,310,680 of OY728126.1, forward strand.
CCTTATTTAACTATCCATCTGATGATAATCATAAATTAATCCTCATACTCATTAGTCTGATTTGGAAAACATAAATTCTTTGAATCCTCTATAAATGATCAAAAAATATAGTCATTAGATATTTGAACATTCATTTATATATAAGATAGGAATGGTTGTTTAGTATTCACATAATCATGGTCACTTTTGAATTTGTTCACTTAGCATTGTTACATTATATGATCACTTTCCATAGTCACCTTTAATGGTCACTTGTGATAGTCACATCCCTTGGCCACTTTCTATGGTCACTTTCCACTATCAATTTCTATGGTCACATAATATGGACACTTTGGTCAGTCACATGAATTTTTCATGTGGTCACTTGGATTATTCATTCCATGCCATCTTTACATTTTGTAATAGGTTCAATCCATCATGTGTTCACTTCATGAGTTCAGTTCTAAACATAGATAAAATTAGCTCATCTGATGCACAGTTACTGGTCTTTTTACCATTCATTTTTATAGGTTTAGATAATGACTTGTCCATTTTAATATTGTTTTCTAGAAAATTATTATACTTTTATAAAACATTTAGTTAATTAATAACATAAGAAACATGATTTTTATGTATTAAAAAATGATTTTCTATACTAAACATACAGTCTCCCCCTTTTTTAGCATAAAAATTTATCAAAGATATATGAAATGAATTGAAACGTTATGTTTCTCCCTCTATTAGGATTTTAAATAAAAATTATATATATATATATAAAATAAAATAGAGTTAGAAATAAATGAAGACATTAATTAAAACAATATATTTAACTTACAATTCAATGAGGATTATTAAAAGAAACCTTATTAGGTACTCCAATCATAATCATAATTAGAAAATATTTCCTAGATTTAATAAAGGAAAATATGATCATTTACTTTTATTATAGAGGCTAAAGTAGGGGTTTTGGTTATGGTGAATAGGTGGAATAATGTTCTCGAATTACTACACACCTATAAATATTTTGAAGATTTTAAACTTCTTGTCTAGTAGACAAGCCAAAAATGGTTGTTATAATAGGGTTTATAAGGAAGAGATAAAGAAATGGGTAATCCATAAAGAGACAATATATAAGTATTGGAAGTGAAAATGTAATTCTTGAGATATATAGTTATTTTTTATAGATATTGAACCATACTATATATCTTAAAAATAGTCTTCCTTATTCACAAAAAGGATTCTATAACGGGAGTAATAACTGTTGACTTCTCCACATGTTATTCGATATTCAGAATCATAATATATATATTGAGATAACTTTCCATGGATATAAATTTGGTATTTAGATCTTATTTAGTTAATTTTATGCTAAAATAAAACTTCATAACCCTTCATATCGTGTTTCTATCTCTACCATCTAGGATCACATATTTTATAACTAGACCCACAGTCTTTTCTAAAAGTTCATGAAATCCCTAAAACACCATATCAATTAGTTTTGGAAATAATTTCATGGATACATTTAACACATATTGGATAAGATATATGATTCCATCTTTACTAATATTACATTTCATGGGATCATGAAGTGTAACTAAAGAAGCTGAAGGTGGACGATCTATTAAGAAATATTGAAAAACAATATTAATAAATTCCTGATCTAATCTCAATATCATGAAATGAATATATTCAAAGAGAGCTCTAGACACAAAACTTATATCATAAATCTCATTTTTATAAGATCTATTTTTATTTTATGAATAGTTTGAAATGATAAATAACTAGAGTGACTATCCTAAATATTTCCTTTTCTCTAACAAGTCCCACTATGTTTGGAAAACCAGAAAATAAATCACTCAAAATAAAAATAAAATATGATTTAAAATCATTTAAATATACCAGAATCAAAAAGGATATAGATTGAGGATATGAAGGTAGAGGAGTATATGGACCATAAGAATACTTCATACAATATATATCTCCATAAATATCCACTAACATTGGTCTTCAGGACTAATATCTTTGTTCATATTTATCTTCCTCATCAGTTTCAAGAATATTTAAATGAAAATATCTAAATACTAACACCAAATTGATGATATTTTTTCTTGAAGTGCTTTGATATGAGTTGGGCCAAACATTTCTTCCAGAATGTGGTCAAATTATATCCTACGAGGATATTATTCAAGTCTTTCTTGATAATCATTCTTATAACACATTGATCCTTTATGTACCCTTTGAGAGATAGATATAGATGGTCCACCATGATCATGTGGAATTCCCCTATGGTCATCGTTATCATATTCTAAACCATTTGGATTTATTCTCTCACTCATTCCCAATGATTACTTTTAACTATAGGGTTTTAAGTTTATGATAGATTAAAACATTGTTCACTCTCTTTGGACTTACTCGGTTCATTGTTATCCCATTAAACTAATTCAAAAAAAGTACTCTCTAATATTGTATTATCATCAAGTTATTCATTATCAAACTCTTATTCTCAAGAGGATAGAGGTAATGGAGAATCAATAGATCCATAAAACTATATAGGAGCATGGTTCTTGATATTTTAAATAGATACCCTTTCATCCTTATTAAACTCAGCCACCATTATTCCTTCTTCTTGAGATTCCACTAGAACATTATTTTCACCATAAGAATATTCAGTTATCTCATACAATTCTATACCATGATATATTTGGTCTATCAGTTTGAAAGGATTATTAATAGCCTTACACTTTTCATAAATCTTTTCATTATTCTATTCCCACTTCTTTTTCAAAGGTTTCCAGTTCACCTTCATAAGCTTAAATATATTCTGGTTAAAGAATAAACTATATAAGGAAATGAATTTTCTCTCACCCACAGTAACAACTATTTTAAAAACTAATAAGGCCAATTTGAATTTAGGGTAATGAATGGAATTAAAATTTTAGGACATTCATATTTTATCAATATTAATCATGACATATCTGGATAACCATATCTGAATACCATAATTTATCTAATAATTAAAGACAACTATCAGTTCATTAAGATGTTGATGTCACCCTTTACAGGACTAATCATATATTGAATGAACATTACCCTAAAATAACAATATATATATAATTCTATGGATGTTGGTCTCCTAGGAGTTTTTTCCGAGTTAAATTTTCAAGGGAAATTAGAAACTCAGAATGATCATGATTTATATGATATGAGATATGATAATCTACTTATTTTTCTATATGAGGAACCATATATAATTTTTCCCATCTATTTTATGAGAAAAAAAAGACTTTCTCTGTTTACTATTGTTTGAATGGTATCCCTTAAACCATAAAAAAACATGTTGTAATAAAAAACTTTACCAACCAAGGATAAAAAGGTTTACCATTATCCTTGAACCATTTAATCCACCCATGCTACTAAATCTACTTTTACAGTAAATACTTTTTTTGGATCAAATACATTCAAAATCCACATAATTTTCCATAGAAATAGTAAAATCTAGAATATAGGGATTACAAGGATGGAGAATAGCACCCAATACACCATGTCGTATTATATCTATTTAAAAGGGTAAATACAATAGTATATGTTTCATAATGATTTATATTATTCTTAATCATCCATAAACTATAATTCAAAACTCTAGAGGTTTGATCGGGATGGAGAAAGAATAGGGGAATGTAAGAGAGATTTAAGAGGGATAGTATATAGGGATTAAAAAGAGAGAAATGATTTTTAAGGAAGATATATGTGAAATTTTGAGTTTTTATTTGAAACATATTCAATAATTTGGGTCATAAGGTAATAAAAAACTAAAGGAAATCATTCCAAAAACACATAAAATTTTTAAACACAAATAGCCATGGTAGGGTACCAAAATGTGTATATATAGTATTGTAAATAGGTTGAAGTGGGTATAATAGTCACACAACCAATTGGAAATGGTAAATTAACTGGTATTATTTAAAAAAATATCATCATCACCTAACTGACAGTGTGAACTAGTTTTCATAGTTACTTAAAAATAAGAGAAATAAGAAAATTTCATAAAATTTAAATTATGAAAAACCTTATAAACAAATATTTTAAGAACTAATAATATAATTAATGAAAATTATTGAACAAATATAGTGGTTATAAACATTAATTATGTTATTTAAGAATAATTAATTTTTTAACTCATGTATGATATAATCTAATCCCTCTATAATCAGAGGATTTGTAAATATATTTGAAATCTATTCTATACTGACAATGAGATCAAGAGTATTATCTCCCTTTAGACAATGGTCTCTCAATAATTAATTTCTTATATCATTATTCTTCATCCTAGAGTGATACATATGATATTTTGAAATATTTATAGGCTTTTATTATCAAAATTTATTGTGAAAAGTTGAAATTGATTATCGTAGTCCAGTAATGTGTCTTTCATCCATATAATTTGTGTAGAACAAATTACAATAGCTATCTACTCAACTTTTGTAGTAGATAATGCAATATAATTATTCTTATTAATATTCCATGAAACTAGATACTTCCCAAAAAGTTGAAATGTCCTATAGGCAATTTTTCAATCCAACTTATATCCAAAAAATTGATATCAATGTAACTACCTAATTAAAATTCATGTCCCCTATTGTAGAATAGTCTAAAGTTGGTTTTATTTTTGAGTCATTTGAAAATTATTTTAACAAAATTCAAATGATATTCCTTGGGTTTTTCATGGAAATGGTCACACATACACACAATAAACATGATATCTCAAATAGTAGTAAATTTTAGTAACATACAATAATACCACTATAAGTATTCTAGTCAACTAACTTTGAAGTTTCATTCAGATCTAACTTACATATTATACTCATGGAACTATCACTACCTTTGTGGAAATCGGTACCGAAATATTTTAAAATATCATTTGTGAATACTCTTTGATTTAAAACAATCCCAATATTTTTTTTTGAAAAAATTGAAATCCGATAAAGAATATTAGTTCATTCATCAAACACATTTCAAATTTATTTTTCATTAATTTTGAAAATTCAATTCGCAAATAATTTTTGGATGATCCAAAAATAATATCATAAATATATATATATTATCTACTAAAACACCTTATGAAATTATTTCTATAAATTGAGTAGAATAATAAAAAAATAAAACTTTTTTAAATAAGAAAATTTATTAACTTATCAAACTCAACTCTAGGAGCTTAATTAAAACCATATAATGTTTTAGTTAACTTAAAAACATGATTTTAAAAAGGAGTATTTTGAAATCTAGAGGGTTTCCCTACAAAAAAATTATTTATAATATAATCAGTTAGAAATAAAATATTTTCATCCATTTAAAATAGTTTTAAATTAATATTTGCAGCCTATAAATGTATTATTATAATGGATCCAAGCCTAGAAACTGGTGTAAAGGATTATTCATATTCAAAACCTAATTCTAAACTATATTATTGTGCAACCAATCTATCATTTTTTAATGATGGTGACATGTTCGTCAAACTTTTTTTATATAACCACTTCGTCCCAATAGTTTGCAATACCTTAGGTATATATTCTAATTCTCAGACATTATTTCCTTCAAAACACTAAATTTATTCTTATATAGATATTACCCAATGCTCATAATTTATTTATTAATTTATTTTCTTTGATTCATATTATAATAAATAGGATTGATGTTCAACCTGGTCTATTAGTGAGGCTCAGGTTTGAGTTTATTTATCTAGGTCCTGTGTAACATCATCTAAGGGTTGGATTTTAAGAGATATAATGTTTATATATAGAGAAGAACATGGATCATTTGGAGTATTATTCTATGTCATGATTCATTTTTTGATTTATTCTAGGATGTTTATAATAAAAACTTATAAAAAGATCATAATCATTAGATGTATTATTGATATTTAGATTTGATATATCATCAAAATGAATTTCTATAATATATTTGAGTAAATGTGGATATCTCTCATCAAAAGTGACATGAAAAGATTCTTCCAAAACATTATATTTCTTGTTGAATACTCTATATGCTTAACTAGTGATTGAATAAGGAAGGGAGAATCCATCAAGTTTCTTATTGAAATTTTTTTCAAGATTTTATTTTGTATTTAGTATATATAATTTTGATTCAATAAATATAAAGTAATTTAGTTTGGGTTATCAAAAATTCTATTATTAATATGTATTTTTATATGATAGGTCTAACAAGAACCTAATTAGTTATATAAAAATCTTTGTTAATAGTTAAAGCCAAAAATAGACTTTCAATTCATGATCATATAGCATTGTCTGGGAAACATCATGAAGGGTATTGTTTTTCTTTTCAGTATCCTCATTTTATTAAGATGTTTGAGGTGTAGATAAACTTTGAGTGCAACAATATTGTGAGTAGATATATTAAAATTCATTATTCCCAAACTCTTGTCCTTGATAACTTATGGAGGTATTAATAGTGTTTCCATTAATGTTTTTAAATAACTTTTTAAAATTTTAAAAATAAGAAAGAGAATAATTTTTATGATCATAGAAAAACACCCATGTATTTCATGAATAATAATTATCCGATTCAAAGTTACCAATTTTTCAAATTCCAATAATCCTTCATTTTTCATTATCTTGGAATGCGACATGTCCAATATATACTAAAAAATTTGATGGTTGAAATGACTTTGTTAATATGTATGGAACATACACTCTCTATATACCATAGGTTATTACTAATTATAATCATAAATTTATCCATTAATCACTTAAATAACCATTGATATCACAACACTCATCTAATTGTTCATTATACATTTTAGAATCATTAGAAATATGAGTGGAAGAAGATGGTACCATAAAAATATTAACCATACAATATAGATATTATTATTTATATGCATCTTATAATATTTAACATGTGTCACTAAAGCAGTCCTCAGATATACTTCGAATGGATATATTTACCCACTTTATTCTTTTGTCCTTATCATCATATATTTTCTTATATTTGAGATTTAGACAGTCAAATTTTTTTGTTCCCTTATCTTTTATTGTCATGGTTGGAGATCTCATAGGTAGAATCATCTTATTTCTACTATTTTATCTAATTTTATTAAGCCCTAAATTTTACTATGTAATTTTACATATGAAAGAGAATTTTATTTTTATAAAAAATCTTAAACCATTTTGAAAGGTGAGCTATTTTCTAATCCATATAATATTTACTTTCAATAATATTTTATGGTTTTGAAAAGTATTTATCTTTAAAAAGTAAGGATATAATGGTTATAGATTTTTTTTATCATATAAATTTTCTACCTTCAGATATTTTTATTACATCAGTATATTTCCATCTAATTCATTAACTGGTAGTTTTCTAAAGTCACGTGTTCTCGAATAGAGACTGTAGTACCACTCTAATGATCCTACAAACATATATGGATCCTAATTAATTGATTTATTTCTTTCATTAACATTAAAATTTCCTTCATGATATTAAAAATGAGTATATAATATTTCCTTAGCATTATCAAAAAAATATATTCTATTAAATTCATATTAAATTAAGTCATAAAAAGGTATTCAAATCATTTAAATTTAAAATATAATTGGATTTAGGTTGTGCATCCCTTTTATTTTCAAACATTTTGGGGACATTCATATTTACCTTCAATTGATCCTCAATTCTCAAAACCATTATTTCAATGTGTTATTTAATTTTTAATTTCTCACTGTGAATAATTTTAAAAATTAAAATAACGTTGTTTTTTGTTTGCATAACCAACATAATTAACATCTATAATAACAATATAAACAATAATCATGATAAAAAAATATCATACTAAATTATTTAACCAGTTAAGAAGTTAGGAAAATATAAAGAGAAATTTCTCCAAATACAAAATTTTAGTTAGAGTGGATAAATCCAAAGGGGATGAATTGAGTTTCTAATTTAAATTTACATTTAAAAAGTTTTAAATTCAAAACTCATTATTTATATAAATATCCAAGATAACAAAAATTCTAGAAATATATAATTTATTATTTTTATAGGATTTCTCAAAGCCTTGATCATAACCCTATTAAAACAATTTAAAAATGACACAACATTATGAGATAAATATAATCACTTTAAATGGATTATTGAGAAAAAATAATTAAAGATATCAATTAGTCTATTATTTTGATAAATTGTTTTCAAAAAAAAATGTTTGTTTTTCAAAAATAATGAAAATAATTAAAAACAAAGAGAAAAATAAAACAATTGGTTCATTATCTAGCCTATACCTAGTCTTATTTACTTATTTATCACCCACATCAAATTTTTTTACCCTGGAACAAAAATTATCTATATCATCTATCAGTTTTCAAAAAAAAAAAAGAACACAAGGATGTTTGGGCTACAAATAGACTATTCCAAAATAATATGTGGGATAAAAGGTGTAAAAAAATAAATAACAGAGTATATTATACTCTTTAATACAAAATAAGATCACATGTTAATGAATATATAGAATAATTTAAACAAAGAACCAAAATTAAACTAAAAATAGAGAGAGAAATATATATGAAGAGATAATTTTTTATGAATCTCACTCTAATTAGATTGAGTTGATCATTTTTATTTATGTCTATATTTTCAAAAAAATCAAATAAATGTTTCACTAGGAGGATAGAAAATCAAGTTTCATGTAATTATATAAAAAATATGTACATCAAAATAAGTCCTTGGTATCTCTATGACACTATGTTACTATGTCTCTATTTTTTCAAAAAGTGGATCTACTTCATGAAAAGATAACTTTATATAATTAACCACTAGATTATATATATAAATTAATCCTCATATATATTACTCTGATATGGATAACATAAACATTGTAACCCTTTAGTAAATTATCCAAAAATATTTTCATTCAATATTTTATTATTTATTTCAACTTCATTTAGACATGATCACTTATTATTCAGTAAAGTATTGTCACTTTGTCTTGTAGTTAAGTATAATGGTTACATTCAATAATCATTTCTCATAGTCACTTTCCATTATTAAATTTTGTTATGACATTTCGTAGTCACATTCCATGGTCGCATTCCATGATCATTTTTCATAGTCACTTGACTTCTTTATGTGGGAATATAAATTCTTCATGATGATAATTCATCTCTTCATGTTGTTGGTCGAATCCTTCATATGTTCACATAATATATTCATGTTTCTACTTCTAGATATAGTGAAAATTATACCTTTTTATGATCAATGTATTGATGGTTCATACAATAACTTTTATATCATCACCGGAAGACTTATCCATTTTAATAGTTTTGGATATAAAAATATATTTTATAACCACAAAACATATTGTAATTTAATGACATGTAAAACAGGATTTGTGATAATTGAATGAAGTAGTTTCTTGAAAATTTGAAAAACATTTTTTAATAAAAAATTACATATTTCCTGACCTTCCCTTATTAGTAACCCCTACTGTACTAGTATTAAAGATATGGGTGGCCCCTATATCGTGTCTCCAATAATCCATGAGTTGGTAAATTTCATTGAGGGTATAAATATAGAAAATGATATGCATTACCCACATATAACTCTGGGGTATATAAAGAAAAAAACTAACCAACTGATAATATAAATAAATAATATTCCAGAAAATCCCACATTCCTTTAAAATGGAATAAAATTACAAATCCTAAAATAAAAATATTACGGGGGAATTCATAGGTAGTGATTAAATAACCTACGCCACATTCCAATCTAGTACTATCCAGTTAGGTCACAAAACCAAACCTAGAAACATGAAAATTAATTTTTATATATATAAGTAATCATAAAATGTATAATAAGTATGATAATACTCAAGATATCCCATGAAAATATGGGAAAAGTATATCAATTCATTAGTGACTAAATGGTATCCAACAAACACCTATCAATAAAAATAATTTTGGAGTTATTAACCTAAAACCAACTACTATATAAATTCTATTATAATAATATTCATGTTTTTAAATATTAATTAATATCATTTAACAAAGTGAAAATTCATCTATATGAAATCCTTGTGATAATTTCATAATGGTTCATGTCACATAAAATGTTTGATGCAATTTCCTACTGTGATAAGAACCTATAAGTTATAAAAAAATTACTCCTAAATACATGTTTTACTCACAAATGATATTATATAGATGGATGAATATAATTTACGCTATTAGGGGTAGAGGTATTATAAGAAATTATGACAACTTCTCATTGTGTTCTTCCTTGGTAATATCATTAAAAAAGGTTATGAGAAAATGACATACCAATAGGAAATAAACATTTATATATGTCATTGGAAGTCCCTATATATATAAAAGTGTAATGGCTAATAGGATTTAAAGTTATTTCCAATTTATATTATGAATCATGTGGTTTTATATATTTATATAAACCCTGATGATATATATTTTTGGGCGAAGTAGGGTGGATGGGGTTTTTCACAACTAGTTTTTAATTAATGAATAATAAGAGAAGTGATTTAACCTTTATTTTATTTAATGGATGTTAATATCTCAATACCTATAAGCAACAATATTAATACTATGGGCATGGTGTTTTGTTTCTAATTTTATCTTTAGAAATTCAAAGCGAGACACTAAAGATATAGGTTGCTTAAATCAACATAAAACCTACTTGATCTTAAATATCGGGACAAACAGAATATAAAATATGGAAATATTTCATGGAATTTTTTTTACCTTTGAGATAATAAATCCTTTATCAATGGATCCTCATGATTTTTACTATATTCAAACCATATTCTTCAGATAATTCTTTCAGATTCCATTGAGAAATGGGCCTAGAGTGAAACATACTAAGTATATCTAGAACCACGGTTAAAATCTATAAAACTTTTACATGTTGAATAATAATTATTATCATTTTTTGTTCAATAATAATTCATGTTTAGATTTATCATAGATATTCTATCACATGTTATTTTTGGGAGAAAACATGTATTGATAATTTAATAAATTTTTATTTGTAATTTTATAAAAAATAATATTTATCTATTTATTGGTAAATAATATAGTCATATTTATTGATGTAAATATATAATCATCATTCAAGGTATGATAAATATTAAGGATTTTTAGATATATTTTAATGGTCTAGCGAGAAGTAATATATTAAATATTACATGAATTAATGGAAATTTAATAATTCCAAACATAATGTTTACTTATCTACAATAGAAGTTCATTTCAAGTAAATATTATTATTATTTTTATTATTTAGAAAATGGGTTTTTTAGGATTAAAAAAATAATAAGGTCTTATGTGAAAAATAATATTTTAAAGATTCGGATCTTTTTACAACTGATTATATCATTATAAAACCTAATCATTGTTCGGAACAAAAAATGTATAGAGGGAATAATATCATTTCCTAGAGAACTATTATCATAGTGCTCTATCAAGAATAAAGAGTGATCCTCCTCCCCAACCTCTTAACTCTAGTGAGAATAATAATAATACTTTATCCCTTGATGTGATTTTTATGGAGATCAATAATAAATGACACAAGTGTTAGGATCCTATCTATTGGTACCCATGAATTTTATGGCAATGTTCAGAGGTTTGTGATGCACATGTGGATCACCACTAGAGGGATTATATCCTTAAGATCCTCTCACTAAAATGATAGTATGAAAAAAATTGTATAATGAATCATTAAAAAATTAATTTTAAAATAAATTAATTCATAATTTAAATAATTTAATAATATATGTTATGTGATGATCTCATATTATGGGTTCTGGACTTAGTATCAATTAAGGATTGAATCAAATCAATTGGAAATGACGTTATTCATCATTTACATCTCATATTATTCAAATATTCGGAAAAAATTGTGAATTGGCTATTTAACAGAAGTTATTTTTGTTATACCAAGAACCTCAAAGTGTTATCAAGGTGGACTCACAATAATTTATAATTACTTATTGCTCACTAATTGACATATATATTAACTTTTTGTTTTCATTTTTTTATTTAAACATTCTACAAACACGGTTATTCCGATCTTATCTAATAATTAAATGTTTTCAACAAAATAATAATAATTAATTAATTATAAATTATGAACATATAAATAACCCATCCATATGTGAATATAATTATAGTTGGATAGCAAAATAATAAATGATTTATACCCTTAAGTTTCACTCTATGAACCCATTTTAATTTTACTATGATGAGCCTTGAGAAATTCAGGTTATAGTGTAGTTATTATCATATAGAATATAATAACTACACACCATGTTTTTATAGCTCCATCCTATAATATATTCTTCTCAACTATATTTCATGTAGTCCACATATTTTTGTGATGAAAATGTCAATGTCCATGATGAGATATGTATTTATTACATGACACATGTGACTAAAAATCATGTAACCTATATATCACATGGATTTTAACTCTCATTTATGTCATGAACCTCCAAAATAATTATGAATTACTTAAATACCTATTCCCCAATGTATTTCATAGATAAATGACCAAGATTTATACATGGTGTATAGCTCGAAGGTATAGGCTGTGTAACCTACCAATTTAAAGAGAGAGTAAAATTAATTAAGTTTTCTATTTAATCCTTATAAACATCTATCCACATGCCATTTTTTTAATGTACATGTGATGTGATAATTTATATATATATCTGTCTAATTATTAATGAAATTCTATATAATATTAAAAACAACATACTATTTATGGTTGGGATATAGAAACTACTCTACGTGCAATATAAGCACAACACGATACATAAATTATATGTTCTAATGTGTAATTTATTAATAGTTAATGTCATTTAATTACGTTAAATAACATGTATGTTATATTTAATGTTAATATGTATTGTTCCACCATAATACACATATGATATTTTGAATGGGTTTTCTCTATGTTTCATCCAAGTAAATATTTCATACTTAATTAATTTTTGACAAAATTAATTTAGTTAATTTGTTTAATAATATATTGGATACAAATACCAGGTATTGTATGGATCGTATTTGAGATAAATTAATTAATTAATTAATTAAGATAAAAAATTGATTCGTGTGAAGTTTTAGCTTAGTTTAGGCTGGTTAAGATGAGTTCTAGCATATTAAAATCATACTTGTTGCATGTGTGTGGATTCCCTTTAGCATCGACCAACTAGTATATGTGAAATATTTAATTTAATTTATTACCATTGCATTGTTTTTTTATCTTTTATTCAATTTAATTTTTGGCATGCATGTCATACCACCTTCTCATTATGTAAGGGTATGTGTGCCCATGATTTCTTTTATGTAATCCCCAAATAAATCCTACAGTAACACTCATCTTCACATAAGTAATTATTTTGTAATAAATATATATCCTAGGTGAGAGGAGGTGGTTCATGTTCAAAACCATGGTGAAATAAACCTAGTGGAAACATGGAATCATTTGTGGAATGATTCATCTTGAACCATGAATTGTTTTAAGAGTTCATTCCCTAGGGTTGAGGGGTTAATTTATCACCCTCTGGATAAAACAAGTAATAAGGAATTTCATTACCATACAACTTTATTATTCTACTTCTCTTAGTATCATGGTTCTTTTTTATGGATGATTTATTTTGTTCACTAAATAATTTAATTAATAATCATTCGACATGGAATTAAAATAAATTAGACTATTCTTAAGTTTTATATAAGACATGGTCAATCACATAAGTAAAATTCAAAAAAAAAAAAACAATGATGTAACAACACTAAAACATAAATATACACCTAAAGATAAAAAACAGTCAAAGTTAATATTATGTTATAAAATTCACCCATTACTTGAATAAGAATGAAAAATTACAACTAATTGCTTTCATAGGAAGATTATTGCAACTTAATTTTACCAATTATTTCTTGTAAAATTTTTGGGTTAGCATAAAAAATTGGAATTAAATGTGATTTACAAAATTTATTAAATAATAGTTAAAGGAAAGTATTGAGGAAATAGAAATCTATGTTTTCATGATTCTGAAGTCCACACAAATAATCAATGAAGAATGAGTTAATTTAGTTGGTAAATTATGTCTACCAAAAATAATTTAAATAATTTACACAATCAAGTCTAGGTTATGAGAAGGAGTAGATGCATCCATTCATTCAGGTATTTATGTGAAAGGATAATACAAAACCAATAGTGAGGGATATTGGATATTTGTAAAATAATTTTTGACAAACAAGTTATAAATTTAAATTTATTATGTCATATCTATTGGTAATCAAAATAATAAATAAAATCTATTCTTAATTAATATAGAATTTGGTGATAGAAATCATTTTTACACTATGGATTTTTTTTTTCAAAGACCATGTCCAAACCAATATATATTATCACAGGAATTATAGTTTTTTATACACTGATTTTCATCAATAAAATTAGTATTATGTGTCAGAATCCATTATATACATTCAACCACCTCACCATGAAATTGATCACGGGAAGGACTCCAATAAAAGGTACAAGGGTATACTCATATTTTTATTTTTCATAGGTATCTTTTATTTCCAGAGAACAGAAAATTATAAATAAGGGTATGGAAACCTATAACATCACATCCCATATCTTATCTATTAATAAAGATAAATATTATATTTAGATAAATGATATTGTCAGTAAAATATTCTAGTGTAAACTAGAAGATGGTTTTTAGCTGTTGATCTTTTCATTAATAAATTTATGTAAAATAATAATTTAGTGATTTTTGGGCTTCCATAAGGATAATAAATGTCTCAATTAATTTATTATTATCATACATTAATTTCATGATCTCTTTATTAATTTGTTTTAAGAAATGAATAGTAAGGATACCAGCTCAAGAGTACTTTTACTGAACTTCACTGGGAAGATTAGGGTTGTGGGGAACTCAGTTCAACAACCCTTATAGTAAAAATCTCGAAAGTAAGGGCTGAAACAACCATGATTAATTTCTGGGAAATGGTTCCATTGAAATGATTTTCAATGATATAAAGTATTTAGAGGTAGTGAAGTGAATACAAATCAATTTTTTCTTTTGTAAAAAAAAATCACTTTGAAAATTAATGCAATAAATTGAATAAGACATAATAAAATTAATTAAATCTAAATATATATTCATCAAAAACTGTATTTCTTTATTCAATGTTTTTATAATTAAATATTTAATTTATTTAAAATACTAAAAAAATAAGTAAAACATTTCATGAAATATAGTGTGTTCACCCATGTGCTGAGGAAGTGTGATTCATCTTTCAGATATGGGACGCATATAACTACAAGAAGTATTATTTAATTCTATCAGTAGATGAAAATGGTGATTCAAATTTCAGTAGAGAGTAATTCACATCTTCTAATTTACAAGAGTATTGACTCAAGTTATATGTCTATTTTTAATTAAGTATTACCTCTATATTTATCTTATTATTCTATTGGAGATAGTGAGATATTACATCCTTTATGGATTAAATGTTTTAATATTATATAAATAATAATTTCTTAACTCTTAAATAAAATATATCTAATAAAGAAACTAAATATAAAATATAAAAAATAATAATTAAAATAAATTGACTCATGATAATTTTTTGAAGAATAAATGATAAAAGTTAAAAAAATTATACCTTGAAGAGTGGTTTGTATTTTTATGATAAAATTCTAGGAACAATGATAAACATACATTTCATTTTTTATATAATGAAACATTTATAAATAAAGTAATCCCAACATGTTCCTATAGTTAGTATAGATACATAGTGCGGGAAATTCTAAGGTGAACCATGATCAAAATTCATATAAAACATTTAATTCCTTCAAGAATTGTTTTTAATCATATATGATTGTATTGAATGCACATGATAAAAGATGTAGGGTCCTCATGGATATTGTGTTGGATTATATATTAACATTGTATTCATTAATAATTAAATATAGAGATCATGTTTTTCCAAAATCACATTGCCTTATTCACATCATATAGTTGATTATAATATAGAGTTGTATAATATGGAGTCTTATATATATATATTACACATATTCCATAATAAGTTTGAAAGCATGTTTTCTGAAATATAAATGTATCAATTAATGATATACCAACTATATTCACTAATGAATTTCATATAAGCAATGACCTAATGGGTGATAATTTTGTTGTAGCCTAAGGTGTTTTGATTAGATTCATTTATTAGGATCTCCTTTATCATTAAATGTTTATCAAAAATAAAATAAAAGTGTATCTTGGTTAATTATCCTATAAATACTAAGGATATTAAAATCCCAAAGAAATATATGTATTCATCATACTAACTAAATTTTTATAAGGGAAGTAAATATATTTTTACAAAGTGCGAGCAAGAAATGGATTAGTAAAATTTTACTTCTATATTCTCATGTTTGCATAATAATTGTTATCTTTACATGTTTAGTGGGAAAAATTATTTTAGAGACACATGCTCTATACAGAATTTAACACCATATTATTGGTTTCATATTTATCATGGTGAGAAATATATATTATTAAAAAATAAAAATAATTTATATAATAATTAGTAAGTAATGGAATATATTTGATTGAAAATTTTGTTTGAAATTAAATATGGATTAAATGTACTATAGTATAATTCTACATTATTTTATTTTTCTCATGTTTTTGAAAATTCACTGGTATGTGTTCATGATAATCCATATATGGACGGTGAAATTCAGACCAATAAAAGAATAAATTATTAGAAAAAGTGTACAATATATAGGCCTTGTCTATATTCACCTTGGTGGGTTAAAATACATTCTCCCATATAATCATTTGAAATTTCATTATAATATTAAATATCATAGATTTATATGATCATTTTATTCGGAATTGGATGTTAAGACAGTGGTCTTTAAAGGATGGGATATTTCTATATAACATGATGAGAAGGGTCTCAGACATCAAGAAATAGAAATGGGATACATACATACATACATACATACATACATACATATATATATATCAATGATTCATCTACATATAGAAACAATCATAATGATCAAATGATATTGATTTTATTTGTGAGTTTTCTAATATTTCTATAAGGGGATAGTGGGAGCTATCTAGTTTTCATGAAATTCATGTTCAAAAACATATAGAAAGTAAGTGATTAGAATATATTAAATTATGACTAAAATTTAATTTATGCAAGATGACAAAATTTGTTACCCATGTTCAAGGAAACAATATCTTAATGAATAATTAATAGGGTTGTTTAATATATTCTTTTATAAAAATATTCTATATTTTGAAAAACACAAGATGGAACAATACACCAGAATTGTTTTAGTGTCACATGGTATTTTTTTGATTTTAACACTATATAATCTTGAGTGTACGTTGATAATATATCTCACATGAAATGATATGTATATAGGTTTGGTCATTATAGTTCATGAAGTATAGAGAGAAAATATTAAATGATATCTAGATGACTTCATAGGATAAATGATATAATTATGTAAAAATGCATGATCAAGGAAACTATATCAGTTTTTGGACATTAGGGAAATTTGAATACTATTTTTTTTAAGGATACAATATTAGTATTTCTTGGATTAATTTCATAATGAATCAATATTAAAAAAAATTAATTCTTATTGGTAATGTATATTAGTACCATTAGTTTCCATGTCTAAATTAAATCGATTATGGATAAACATCTGATGCATCTTAAGCAGATATATTATAATCATTTTATACATATTGTTGTGTTATATAATGATAGTAAAATTAATTTATATTAAGTTTGTATTTTAACTACGGTGTGATATGAGATGTTAGGGATAATAAAGTACAAAATTATATACATGATAATATCTTCTCTTGAAGTATTTTCTTAGAGAAATGAGTTCGTAGTAAGAATATCAACTACAGTAATCATATTGGGATCATCAACTACAACTATATTTTAGTTGTAGCATTTTTATAATGTGAAGTTGAACATTTGAGTTAGTAGTAGTTGGATATAGTGAAAGAGAGATTTTCTTATAGTTGGATCCCTATAAACTACAAATATATAAGATATATTATAGTATTTTTCATTTTTATGAATATGAATTAATATCTTATCACATGATGATCATTACTTTTCATGAAATATACATGATAATGTGTTATGCATTTCTATCACATTGAAATGTCATATAAATTCCCCACTATGATGAGATCTTATATGTGTTATGACAGTATTCAAAAATGCATGTTTTTTAGTTGAATGATATTACATGATGGGTTGCAGATGATACATGATATAATAGAAAGAGGTCTCATAAAATTTTTAGGCTTCTTATCTAGAAGTTCACCCTTGGTAGTCCCATGAAAAGATGTTATGAGAACATGAACCCCCCCCCAATAAAAAATCCACATTAATACATTTCTTTGGAATTTATAATATGTGAAAATGTTTAATTATCCTTAAACATTAATGGTAATATTAATTAATATCATGATTTTACTACTTTGATGTTGTCATAAACCATGAATAAATATTCCCTTGGTGATGTTGGGTTTGTTGGTTGTGTCACGTCTGATGTGGAATTAATAACTAATGTGAGAATGGATTATTTCATTCTAATCATTTATAGAATTTGATATCATAATTCATTTTAAGGGAATAAGAATTTCTTATTAACTTCATATCCATGGAGTTGTATTAAAATTTCATTTAGAAAAATTTGAAAAAATATCATAGAGCATATAAGATGATGACACCAACATGAAACGTTATTGTTTAGAGAAATTATTAAAAATAGATTACATTATATAGTGAATGGTTGTGGGTTGTTTAATTTATTTTTACAATTTAATAATTTATTTATGTGTTACCTAGAATATTGCAAGAGGATGTCCCCATACTTTCGTTTGTTTTTCCTAATTCAATAGGGAAAGTGGATTATATGGCCACATGACAAGTGAATCCAAATCATTGGTTAAATTATATTGGAATTTTACAAGTAGAATGCACATTAATTAAAATAATGGTTTAAAAATAATTTATATTTTGATTGATCCTAGATAACACATGACCAATTATACAAGAGGATAAATTTGATGTGAATGTTTAATAAATATGTAATTTTTATTAATTGAATATAGTATTTTTTTATTTTTCAACTAATAAATTAGTGATAATTAAATATTTTAAAAAATAGTAATTATCCATTTCCTAATAAATATTGAGGATCATTCTTAGACCTAATTTAGTAGCCTGTTGATAATTAATATATTATATATAATTTTTATAATTTTTATTTTATTTATCCTAAAATTATATTTATTTTCTTATGATTCTAGAGAATTTCATGCTATTGTTATTGTTATGATTTATACATGGGGATCATTTGGGATTAAGAAAATAAAATGGGATCATTGTAAATTATTATTTTCTAACCCTAACTATATTTAGAATATATTATTACTTTTTGAGACCTAATCATCTTTCGGAGAAATGAAATTTCTATATATAATTCTCTCAATCACTAGAGATATCTTCACCTAGAATGCACATAGGAATATTGAGTGATCCTAAACGTTTTACCTCATAATTATATAGAGAAAAATAATAATCCTTCCATCCATAAAGTGATTCTTGTGGTGATCATCAATGAACAACGAAAGATTCAAGGTCATTCATTCTTGCACATAGGTATTTCAATGGTGAAATTCAGTGGTTCATGGTGCAAATGTGGATCAATTCTAGATGAATTATATCCATGATTACTATCACCATAACTGTGGTATGATAATATGTGATCTAACAAATATGTAATGTAGAAATAAATTATAATAAATGTAATTAGTGATCTAAATAAATTATTTATAAATTATATGTGATGATCATGTCTCCTTCGTTCTACTATATATATCGATTAATCTTTAAATTAATCTCATTAGTCATGAAATTATTTATTAGGTACATATTAAATTATTTAATTGTAGAAAAAGTAATTGGCTACTGACCAATGAGCACTTTTTCTATGATCCAATCCTTCAACAACCCCATAGCCTCCCTATGATTCACTCAATTAATTTCAAAGTAAATAATTGTTCAATAATATTAGAACATTACATTATAATGGAGGAATGAAACCACTTCACCAGTGGAATTCCTCTCATATTCCTCAAACATCTAACGTCATGTGATCTAATCCCCTTTCTTTTTTAGTACAACACACTATATATCATATCAAAACCATAACACAAACCATAGCCATATCATTTTCATCATCCAATATCCACCACAACGTGACACATATCATTTTTTCATCACAAATATGATACACTATGAAATCGTTTACCTAAAGGATATCAACATCATGTTCTCCTCCTACCATTCATATCCCCCACCCTATAGTATCATCTCATCAATACCTTATATGGTCTACCAGTACACCATGTACCTTTCTATCCATACCGCATAGGGTCTTCTGTTACATCATGAACATATCATCACACCAATACTATGAAGGATCATATAGTACACCATATAATACAGTAGTATGATTTCACCTAGCTTGAGTCATCAGGGAATGTTCTCTACATGGACTGGAAAATATGGAATAGGTAATAGTGAATATTCTATTCCCTCTTCCACCTGGATGTTAGAAGAAAACACCCAATATTAAATATATTTTTTCCATTAGCAAGGGTATCTGACTCAGGTGGGGTCCATATAGAAATAATAAAGAAAAATCATTATATATATAATATATATATATTACCCACGCAAGGCTAGCCGAAATGATTCACACCAAATAGAAATACCATATCCCAGAAATGTCTCTATACTACTATTATTGAACAATTCCACCACTTCCCACATTAATAACACAACCATACCCGCATATTATAAAAAAACCACTATAGAAATTTATAAAATCTCAGTTAATCATACCATTATTTCATTTATATATTCATCATTTACTAGCCAATTTACATTCATTCATCCATTTAATCTCATATTTACTTAATATACAATTTAAACCAATACCCACATTATTTATATCCATTACACATTTCATTTCATCATTATTATTTATCATATTTATCTACTATGAAGAACTATAAAAATCATAGTGTCTAGCCATGTAATCACCTCATGAAGAATATTACCATACTATTTCCAACTGAGGAAAAGTAACTAGAAACCTGCTTCACCAGCACACTATTATCCCAACTGGTATCTACTAACCACCACAAAACCAAAAATTGTGATGCAAATCAAGTTAACCATTGGATCCCAACTTCTTCCAAAAGACAAACCTACACTTCAAAAACCAATCATAGAAATCAATCTTCTATAACCCCAACAATAACACAACATTCACATCTAGAAAAAATTTCCAATGAAGTCCGATAAATATCAACATGAACTAACAACAAATTCTTGCAATAACTCATACTACAACACCAATATCTTATAAACTACACCCTCCCATTATCAAATTTCAAAACAACATGTTCATTTACCATATTTTAGTGATTCAAATTTTATAAAAGGTGGTTACGTTATAAAATCATATTACCAACACATAAGGCTCAAAAATTTACCAATAGAATTAAATTAAAACTTATATCATTAAAAATATCATGGTAATAAGTAAAAACATCTGATTAACCACATTCCATTAAATTATATTATGTTTGGTTTGTTATATTTATTTGGAAAATCTATACATCTCGCATAAAGATAACAATATTCTGATTATTATAGAATTTAACAATGGAAAATATATTTTAAAAATTCCTTACCATAACAAGAGATTCACATTCCGTTTCAAGAGAACGTGAAGGTAAAGGGATGATCTTGAGATCAAGATAATATAACATAAAACTCTTTCACCCTAAAGAATAGATTCCATCATCAAACACTCACTACATCCTTACATAATTCAATTCTATCCAATAACCATGACCTTCGTCAGATAATGAACAAAGAATAAGACAAATATAAATATGGAAGAACCCACATCATGTTTCCAAAAATCGAAAACTCAATTATGTGGAAGAAATTTAATGTATAAATTTTGTAATGTCTTTCAAAATTACTCTATCGTCCCCAAAGAGTCAAAGGAAAGAGTGGGGATATAATTAAATTTATATGGGGAGTAGATGCATTTATAACCATGATAGGGAAAAATAATATGAATTTTTATTAAGGGTATAATCCACACCATAATAGAATCGAAACCAACCTCACAAGGAAGAAACCACATACACTTAAAACATTGAAAATATTGTAGATACCTCTTAAATGAGATGATGTTATAAACTAGTCATAGTATCATAGTAAACAGAATACAATTAAATTTAAAAAACATAATGAACAACTTAAATAATAATCTCAACAATCATCTAAAACATCACAAAAAACAATGATAAAAAAATAACTCGGGATACAAAGTAGGAATATCTAACTATAATTGACATGTTCTATCTCTTAAAATAAACACACCTCTAAATAACATAAAACTATGGAATAACAAGATCATGTAGTACTTTCTACCAATGATACTAGATATATATTGGATGTTATAAAAACATCATATCATCCTTGATATCTAAACCTACCTAATAGATGACATACTAATTTTCATGAAGATATTGTTAGACCTATGAAACAAGGAAGACATCATGGACCCTAGAAAACTAGGTTGGGATAACAAACTAATTTTAAAACTTTCAAATGTTATCCAACACATAAAAATTGACAATAAAATGAGAAAGATATTACACCCTCCTATAAAACACTACGACACATGAAGAAAAGAAAACCTCAACTACACCAAATCACCTACCTTAGAATCGAGAGGTCTCATCAACCAAATAGAGAAAGATTTATGACAGTCACATGATGCTCAGATAAACTATTAGATCATATGAATATTCTCTATCAGGCATTATATGACTCATAATCAAGGAACCCTGGCTCCCAAACCTTTTTCTATTATAAAATAAAAAGACAAGGCCTCAAATAAAATACCTTGAATAGAGTCGTTTCAATGTATTAGTGAATGATATTATTATAAATAAGCTCATCTAGTGAAAAATTCATCTAACTAGATCAACCGAAATCCAAAATACAATCCTATAAAAAATCCCCCAATTTCTAGATTTTGAAAATTATCTTCTCATCTATCTAGTGATTGAAAACGATGTTAATATACATCTATAAACCAAAATTATGTTTTAATACTCTCTATAGTTGTGATATAAAATGAAGATCATGATCATAAATGCGGTTCCTTGGTATCCCTTGGCACTGCACCACCACATCGATATATTTTTCCACTAGAAACTCGATGTTACTCAATACACTCATCACCAAGAAGTGATTTAACATCATAGATTAATAAAAAATCACCCACGTAACATCTCATCCTCCTTAGGTTTATGGTAGAGTAGAGATGAAATATTGTGAGATTTCCTACCATTACCACTATAGGGAATACAATAGCTATAATCAATAATAAGAAACATGATGTTATACGATTCACTATATAAAAACTAAACACAATGGAACAAACTCCGCTACTAATCTATTCATCTAGCGTCACTAAAGATGAACCCATAAGTTTTTTTTTAAAGGTAGTGCTTCGGTCAAAGACCGAGGCACAATTTATTGAGGATTGAAAAAAAGGTTACAAGAGTCCAAAGGATGGAAGTTTCCTACAATCATTTTCATAAATCAGAAAAAGATCAAGAGGGAGTGCATCAATCCACGTCATCTCCTGATTAACTCCCATGTTTGCAAGCGCAACATCAACTTTTTTAGATTCTCTAAAAACATGTGTGGCGATAAGATTGAATTGCAGAATAGTGTTGAGGCACTTCATCCAGCGAGTAGTGAGAGGCTAGGCAAGGTGAGTCATCCCCTTCCAGATTGCTTGAATGACGTTGGTCGAGCCACTTTCAATCCAAATCTTCCTCCATCCTTTTTGGAGGTCATAGTTGACAGTGTGGATCACACCCATCATTTCATCTTTCAATGAAGAGATAGTTCCACAGCCAGTGAAAAAACATCCATGGCATACACCAAGATGGTCTCTAAAGATCGATCTACAACCGGCATGGCCTGGGTTTCCCTTGGAGGCACCATCAACATTCACATTGATCCATCCAAGAAGCGGAGCCTACCAGAATACTTAAAATTTGCATTTGGGATGCTTGAATGTTCCTTCAATGTGAAGTCTCCGATGAATCTCGAAGTCTCTAATAGTATTATTGCAGTGAGCCTTTTGGATAGAGGCAGCCTCACGCGTCACAAAGAGGATATGGGATTTTCCTGAATTAAGATTTGATGAAGAGTTATTATGAATCATATTGTTTCTATCATACCAGATCACATGAAGAAGCTCAGAAATGGAAGAGATGAAGATATTCTTGATTTCTTGTGATTCCTCTTGTTGAGCACATCTTTTTAATTGAGATCCAATAGTATCATAAAGAATCCATCTGCATCCAAGTAAGTAAAGAGTATTATTCCAAAGAGCAGAAGCTGTAGCACAAGACAGAAAGAGATGATTCACATCTTCCCTGTATTGGTTGCAGAAGCGAAATTTTTATCATAGTTGAATACCAAGATATTGTATGAAAACTTCAGTAGGAATTCTATAATGTTCAATTCTCCAAATAAGTCTAAATCTTGAGGTTTTAATCCATGGTTTGTTAAAATGGACCAACCATTAAAAGTTGGAGTCAGTGTTTATGAAATTATGCTCATAGTAACTTTTTGAGTCCAGGATGCCATTATTAGCAGGTTCTGAGATAAGGAAATCATCAGTAATGGAGAAAGTATAACTATAAATGACATGCATAATGTTATCAGGGATATAACTGTTGTGAGAGTGAATAACATCTTTAATGGTACGATTTGTGTTTTTAATAGTTTCATTAGAAGATAGCATAGAGATTAGGGGGGTGCCAGTCCAATTATCAATCCCGAAATTCATGGAAGATTTAGAATTGACCATCCATCGGGAGTTCTTCAAAATTTTAAAGTATGTGTATTTGATAGAGGTCCAGATCGAAGAGGTGATTTAATTTAAGTTACCCTTTTTAAGTTTGTGAAGAAATATATTTTTAAGGAAATCCAAATCATCCGAGTTGGTATGAATTATCCTCCAGGTGAGTTTAGCTTGGAGCGCATCATTAAAGAGTCTAAGATTTTTAATTCCAAGACCACTTTTTCTAAGGGCTTACAACAGGTGTCCCAAGGGATGGTAAAAATTTTTCTTTCAAGAATACTTCCAGTCCAGACAAAATTTTTAATAAGGCATTGAGTTTTTAAGAGTGTTTACAGGCCTTTTATAAACCATCAGCGATTAAACCATTTTGGAGACAATGGTACATTTAACAAGACAGATTCTGCCAGCCATGGAGAGGGATTTTCCTTTCCAGGTGGAGAGTCGTTTAATAATTTGATCGACAATATAGGAAAAATAAAGGGATTTTGGCCTTCCCCTGAAGATAAGAACACCAAGGTAGTTGAATAGGAGGGATACCTCTTTAATTAATAATTTGTTGGCGATGGAGACCTTTCTGTGAGGGGAAAAATTTTTACCAAAAAAGAAAAAGGATTTATTCCAGCAGATCGCTTGACCTGAGACCTCCTCATAGTGAGACAAAGCAGTTTTTAAAACCTGAATATTCCTTTTGTCACCATTAAGGAAAAGAATTATGTCATCATCACAAAGAAGATGGGTGGGGACATTCGTGTCCCTAGAAGCCTAGATAGGATTGAGTTTAATTTGCTCGACTAGTCTGGTAAGTAATATATTAAGGTAGTCTTCCGCAATAACAAACAGAATGGCTGAAAGAGGATATCCTTGTCTGACACCTTTAGTGCATTTAATATACCCCTTGGGGGATTCATTAATCATGATGGAAAAAAAAGTAGAGTTAAATAAAGTTTTTATTCTCAAAATAAAAGCATCTTTGAAGCCAAAGCTTTACAGAACGTTGATAATTAAACTCCAGGCAATGGTGTCAAAGGCTTTTCTAATGTCGAGTTTAATGGAAATATTTCCACCTCTTGCATTCCTATTAAGAATATTGGTGCATTCTGAAGAAATGAAAATGCAGTCTTGTATGGATCTTACCTTTATAAAACCAAATTGGTTCCAAGATACAATTTTGGTGCATATAGGGGCAAGCCGATTAGCGAGAATCTTGGTTAAGATTTTATAGAGAGTATTAATAAGGTAAATAGGTCTAAACAGATGGATCTCTAGAGCATTCTCCACTTTATGAATTAAGGTAAGGAATTGAGAATTCAGACCATGAGGGAGGAAACCATCCGAGAAGAAATATTTAAAAAGTTTACAAACATCTAGGTGTATGATATCCTAGTGTTGTTGAAAAAAAGCATTATTAAAGCCATTGGGACCAGGAGAACTATCAGGCTTTAAACTAAAGACTGTGTCCTTTATTTCATGGTCCATGGGAGTTCTTAAAAGATAATCGTTGTCCATGCCATCAACCATAGAGGGGATGATATCAATCATAATATCCTTGTCGACCTCCGGACCATTGAATGTATTATGAAAGTTGGAGACAATATGATTGGCAATGACCTCCTCAGTTTCAATAATAATGTCATCATGAACAAGGAAGGTAAGAGGTCTACTAATTTTCCGAATTCTCTGAAGGGAATTATAAAAATTGGTTTTTCTATCACCATCAGAGAGCCATTTTGTTTTAAAATTTTGTTTTCTCATGTTATCCTTTATGGTGAGAAGAGAGTTTAGTTTTAGAGAAGTATTGATTTCAAGTTGGGGTAAATTGTGAAATCCAATCTAGTAGCATTATTTTGAATGTGAGCTGGCTCACTTTCAAGAAGGTAAATGTCAGTATCAATTTCTTTATTTTTAGACCTAGACCAATCTTTAAGTTAATTATTATGATGTTTTAATTTAATATTACAAGGAAAGGCATCTCTATGACGATTCATAGAATTCCAAAAGTTTTTAATGAATGAGACACAATCAGAGTTTGTAGACCAAGAATTGTTAAATCTGAAGGGAAATATAGTTTTATAATTTTTGGTGATAAAACTGACAAGAATTGGGTGATGATCAGAGTTCAACTTAGAATGGGTAATGCTAGAAATGGTATCCCATTTATCAAGAGCTGTAACATTGGTAAAAGCTCAATCTAATTTTCTAGAAACAACCTTGTTGTAGTGACTTCTATACCAGGTGTATTTAGCACCAGTGAGGTTAATTTCTATTAGATTAGAGTCTTCAACAGAAGCCCTAAACTCACGATAGGAGATGGAAGAATGCGATGGGCCAACTTTTTCACTAGAGTTAAGAATAGCATTAAAGTCTCCAAGGACAATCCAAGGGTCTTGGATACTAGAAGAAAATACATTGAGATCATTCCAAAGAGGACATATTTCTTGGTATATATTCTTGGAATATATTATAGTGCAGTAAAGATATATGTTATCACGTAAAAAGTCACAGGTGAAATATTGATCAGAAAAACCATAAGTATTGACATTTTGTAAAGATGATTGGTAGAAGACCCATAACGAGTCAACCATAGGTCCATTCTTACAGGCCCCAAGGAAAACATATCCATAAGAGTCAAGATTTTTAAAAGTAGAAGAAAAGTTTATTTTAGGTTCAGCAATAGCAAATAATTTTCGTTTATGAGTTGTCAAGTATCGCTTGATCACAACAAGTGTGTCAGGGTTACCGATTCCATGTAAATTCCATAAAAGAATATTCATTTGGACCTATGTTTAGGGTTAGAAGCCCTTTTTTTGAGTTACATGATCCTTTAAACCTCTTTGATCTTCTGATGGATTGATTGGAGGTTGTACTAGATTTCCTTTCCTTCTTACTAGAGGAGGTGATATTAGAATTCCTAAGAGTAGGAGTATTAGTTGTATCTTGTGCAATAGTGGGTGTTTTAGTGCATGAAGGGGAAGATATAGGACATACCTCAGCCTGCAGGGATTCCTTAGGGGGAGGATCTTGATTATTTTCGATCTTTTAAGGGGTAGAAGTCAAAGTGTTATGATGCAGTGGGGTCAAGTTGGAATCTGGTTCCACTGATTTCAAATCTGATTTGTTATCATTAATATAAGTATCAGTTAATAAAATAGGAAGATTAGACTTTCCAACCTGGACGACCATATTAGCAGGATCAGTTTCACTGATATCTAATTTTGAGAGATTAGTAGGTAAAGCAATAGACATAGAGGGAGTTGAGGGATTGGCAGTATATGTAATCTTCATGTTTGTTTCACTAACCTGTTTTTCCAGAGTGAAATCTGAAGTCACAGTATCTCCCTCAGCCATTTTTAGAGGAGAGTCTGATCCTGTGCACTTCAATTTATCATCACTAACCTACATAGAAACATCTAATGTACTGGAATCTAAAGTATTAGAATGAGCAGTTTTATCATCATGGTTATCCTATCTGTTGGAAAGTTCTGGAAAAGGCCCACAGAGAGTGTTTTAAGGCAGAGCAGCAATAGCATTTATAGGAATAGAAACATCAATGTTACCTTGTGGAGAGGCACTATCAGGGGATGCAGAAGCTATCATAGTTAAAGAGACAGAGTTATCATATCTCACTTGATCTGCCAGAGTGAGAATAGGGTTGGAGTTCCGTTGCACAGTTGGAGAAACCCTATTCTCCTTATTATCTGTTTTAGAGTCACATGTTTCCGAAGAAATCTTACCTGTATAGATGGCTTGAGAGTTGTAGCTGTTAGTGTCACCTTGTTTTCCTGTTTTATAAGAATTAGATGGGGAAGGGTCTAAAACAGGAGGATGAGAAGCTGTGAGAGATTGTTATTCATCATATAAATCATGGCATTTTACCAGATTTTCCCCCTCCTCGACCATATCACCCCAAGATCTACCTATATTTAATGGGTTACAGGCATTTATTTTTTTAACCCAGATCTCATTTTTTTTCTTAGTGATTTCTTGAGTTTCAAACAAGGGAGCTTTTCCTTTTTTATTCTCCTTAACATCATTCCACTCATGCTCTAAAGGCATAACAACTTGTTTTCTTACAACACGACAATTAGCATATTTATGACCTATGATTTTGCAAACCTCACCAAAATGAGGTAGTTTCTCATATTCAATGGTAATTTCAGTAATTATATATCATATTCACACCATGATGTACTTTAACTTCTGAGAAATAAAACTCATCAAGGACCACCTCATGTACCGTTGATGGAATAGAAAGCCCATAAGGCCCCGACCATAAACCTTACTTAATATTGAATTAAATGAATAATTCACATTAAGAATCTTTTCAATGTAAAATTTTTAGAGAATTAGATCAGAAATCATGAATTACATTCCACATTTAAACAAAGTGGTTACATAAAAGATAGTATTCGTTTTTCCCCATCAACGGAAACATATTTAAAATAAACATGGATTATTTCTTGAAACTTCCTTGACACTATCATCATAACATGAACATTTCCCTTGACCTGTGAAAAACATTTCAAAAACATGGTATGAGCATAAAAAGATTAGTAAGGGATATAAAAGTACGAAAAGAAAACATTAGTCCATGTATGAAATCATACTTTACTCATAAAACATAAGCATTTCAACATACCTCATCAAATCATGAATAAATCATAGAAATCATAAGGCATAAAGGTAACTTGAGGCTTTAATAACATTTTTACGTAGGGAGTAACCCTCTTGGTTACGTTTGGAATACCCATCACAGTATATTCCATAAATCTCCTCAGAGAAACCTTAACGTTTACCCCCTTCGCGTTACCCAATGCATTGGAGAGCTATATCGGGCTCACCTGCCCTTAGTTTATCACGGAACCACCCGTCTTCATAATAATTCCCAAGAACCATAACATAATCGTATCACATAAAACATGCAAAAAGGAAACATAACATTTCCACTTTTCAATTACAAGATATCAATACAACATATTGATATAAAAACATTATGAAAAAATTTTCAATTCCAATAAGAGAAAAGTAAAAAATGGTATTTATTTTTGCATTTTAAAGAAAGGTATGGCTTGTAGAGGTAGTCAGAACTAAATAAATGGTCATGGCGGTGGAGAAGTAATTTTCACCACATATGTACGACAAAAACATTCCCTTTTGTCGTTTAGTAAAATGCTTCGTATAAAAAAGATTCCTTTTGGATAAACATAAAAGTCAAAATGGTTTATACACCGTATAAAAGAAGGTTGTGTATAAAACAAAATATTCCTCAATGAAAGGATATTGAGACGAAGTCCCATACAAAGACGGTATCCTTGGATTAAAGATAAATCAATTACATAATTATGTGTGAAAAACGAATACACCAAATATAAGTGGATATTAAGTGTAAAATAATCAGAGGTTATTCACACATATTCATAGAACGACATATTCATGGAGTAAAAGTTTATCCCAAAGAATGAAAATTGGGTAAATAAGTTCCCTTGCAAAAATTTGACAGCCTAACGGCGTCACTTCAAAATTCATAAAATGAGTCGATGAGAGATAAAAAGGTTATCTCATCACTTGGACATAAAATTTACATAAATAAGGATATAGAAGAACAAATCCCAACATAATAGTATGTGAATTAAATGATATAACAAAATAAGTCTTTTAAAAAGTGGAGGGTGAAAGGTTCCCTTACCGACTTGGGTAACTTTCGAAACGTACACCCCATTGAAGAAAGGTCATACAATGAATATGTAAATACCCATAAATGAAATTATATTATACAAAGAGTATAATAATGGGAAATACATACACAAATCAAAGGAAATGTTGGAAAATGCAGCATAAATCTCACAGGAATAAAATTGAGATGAAAAATCCCTTACGAAAACTTGGCAGCCTAACGGTGCCACTTAAACCATCCAAAAATGGATTGATGAGATCAAATAGGGTCTCTAATCATATTTAAATAAAATTTAAAGCAAGAGGAATATAAAATAACATCCCCCAACATAAAAAAGTGGAGATTAAAAGAAGTGACATAAAGGAGGGTACATAAAAAGAAAGAGAGAGGTTGGATCTTTTACGAAACTTCGGCAGCCTAACGGCGCCACTCAAAACATCCAAAATGGATTGATGAGAGAAAATAGGGTCTCTCATCACATGAACATAAAACTTACAGTAGGATTAATATAAAAGAACATCCCAATCATAATAAATATGAGCTTAAAAGGAATGACATAAAAGAGTGTACTTAAAAAGAAAGAGAGGGGTATGATCCCTTACCTCAAGTCCGACTTGTCTTGTTCGTTTGTTTATATTACTGAATAATAAACTTTGGTCAATTAATAATTTCTTAACGAACTCCTTTAAATA
Organism: Viscum album; assembly: GCA_963277665.1. Taxonomy (NCBI): domain Eukaryota; kingdom Viridiplantae; phylum Streptophyta; class Magnoliopsida; order Santalales; family Viscaceae; genus Viscum; species Viscum album. The sequence continues at coordinate 196,342,090 of OY728126.1, forward strand.
TTATTATTCTGTTAATATCACATATTATAATGTTATAATAATTGTTTAATAATGTTAGTTCATATCAGACGTTTTTGCCGATGTTTGGTACATGAGTTAAAAAATGAACTTTTTTGAAAAAGATAGCTCATATAGTTATAAGTAAATCATTTACAGAATAGTATTAATGATTAAAATATCATATATATCCAGTAAATATTCATTTTATACTATTCCATAACATTTGGAGATAAAAAAAATGAAAAGCACTATTCATGGAGACGGTAGGTCGTACGTACGCATGAACGCTACTTTCATTTTTTTTGTCATATTAATGGAATTAAAAATAAATGAGATATATATATATATATATATATTATATTCACAGTATAATATATATGTTATATAGGTCACATATGTTCATTAATTCCATTCTTTATACATTCCATGTATTGCATGAACGAGTCACATCACTTGAGGGGGTGGTAGTCCACACTTCCTCATATGAAATTATCGCATTTGCACAACATGAAAAGAATAAAGGTATGTTTTAAATATTAAATAACTAAGCATATATTAAACATAAATACAATATATATCATATATAAAATAAAGTTACATCATAATGGCCACCTTTAAAGGTGTTAAAAGAATATTGAACAATCATCGTTTCGTGAGGCAGAAAATCGCTAACCACAGAAACAGTATGTTCTTTAACCATTAGATGAAGGTGTGTAAAAGTGTAGCTAGAATCCTTATTATAAAAACATCCTAGTATATTTAATGTACTTTTTTACAAAAAAAAGTAATAAAAAGAGTTTAGGGTTTTGGAGAAGCAAAATAAAACAAAAGAACACTAGGGAAGACAATACCTTTAAGCCGGGTAACTCTATTTGATTTAAGCTCAAAGGATTCCTTGGAAATGATTCTGCCCAAAGTGGGGCTTAAATGATGAATATAGGGATGTGTAGAGATGAAATTGGTAGGGTTTTTCCGAGACAAAGGCTTGAGAGGTGTGGGTAAGGTGGTAGAGTTGGGGGCCTTTTATAAGAGGAGAGGAGGGGCACTCTTGGAAAGTTACAAAATATTACTTTATTTTCAAATGAGTTTCGGATTTTAAAGGTCACACATTGATGTATTTCTAGGATTAGTTGGTAAGGGTTCGAAATATACTCATCCAATAGGTCTTTTACAAGTGTAAGTTATAGTATTAACATTATCTTTTCATTTTATTTAAATCCTTTATTAATGAGGTAATTGCTGCATCATCATGATGTCATAAATAATTTAATTTATTTAATGTCTAAAAATTATAAAAAAACTATCATGATGTAGGAAATACTTTTATATTTCTAATTAATATTTATAGTAAAAAATATGAATTGTATAACCCCATTTAAAAATTGTTTTAGTAAAACAACTCATGCTTGTGACTTTTTTATTTTAACTTAAAATAAAAAGTTATTTATGTCATATTCCCACCAAAGTGGCTCCATAGGGTCCCCAAGTTGACCCATGGATTTTCTTGGTCGGCCATTACACATCCAATGAGGTTAGGACATGTGTCTAGGTCATTTCATATTATTAAAACATTATTTTTACCTTAAACTACACTAATTACCTCTAATCGCGATTAAAAACTTAAAAGATACTATTCACCAAAAAAATATTTTAATCCCATTGAACCACATTTTACATCATAATGACAACCATGTATGTTGGATTATTGAAATTCAAATCACAGAAGTGGTAAAGTTTCATTTAAACGAAAAATCAGTTTTTAAACTACCACTTAGTGGTTTCACTATTCATCAAAAATTGATGTTTTTCAGAAAAATATCAAAATTTCACCCTAAGCTATATTTGATATTCCGAATTCAAAAATTATGTCTATTTTACAAAATTCAAAACATATATGTTGCATTAATTAATTTAATAATTAATTCCCGCTGTCAAAACAAATAGCGTGTTTTTATGAAACAATAAGTATCAAAAGATTGACACTAGTTTAAGTCCAATTTCAAGATGAAATTAATTCCAACGACCACTATTGGATTAAATGGTAAAAATATATTCTAATTTCACTTTAAAACCAATTCAAAAGAAAATATAATCATAAAAATAGATTATATTACAAAGAGGTTTTGAATTAAAATACAACATTTTCACTGTTCATTAAAAAATGAACTTTATCAAAAAAATACCAAACATTTACACAAAGTAAATTTTGATGCCCTGATTCTAAAGAAGAATTTTATTTTCTCAAATATAACAGATAAAATTGTCAAAAAGTGGATTTAAAAGAGGTTCGCCATCAAAAGGCGGTTAATCGACCTTTTAAAGAATATTAGAAGATTTATGCTTAAAATTGGATTCATTTGTATTTTAAGCCTACAACATTTATTGGATAAAAGTAAAAATATTTGACAAACATATATAATCATTTTGTAGTTATTTCCGTTCATTCCTACCATTACAACGGCTAGACATTAACTACCTTTTTAAAATAATATTATTTTATTATTAGAGTGCAACGTAAGATTTCAAAGAAACTCGTTGTTGCGTATTGGGTACGCCCTCGAGCATTGCATTCCATTTAAAGTAATATTAATATTTTATTCAAAAATATGGATAAATATGAAAATTTCATATTCTTTATTTACCTGGGGTGTTACATCCTTCCCCCCTTTTGGGAATTTCATCCTCGCAATTTTAAAATTGGGCTTGGAAACATCATTGAAAATACCACATCGGAAAAAGAGTCAGTAAAACAATCACTTTAAAATAAAGAAAGAGAAGTACAATGGTCACACGAGTTAACCCATACTAGGATTCCATGTAGGAAAACATGGATATGGAGGAAAAAAAGGGTCATTTTCTGAGGGAGAGTGATAGAAAACATGTTTAGGAGAAAGGTAATCACTAGAAAATCACAGACTTGTGGCGGGTTAAACAGTATTCGATTCCCACATAGGAAAAGATAATAGACAACATTTTTATTTTAAGTTAGTTTTCATTGAGTAATTTAGTTTTTATCTTAAGGAAACATACTTACTTGTCATGTTGACTTTCAACTTTAACTAGATTTCTTACACAAACTCGTACTTTCCCCAAATGATTAGTATTTAGGAAGACTTGATTACATTAAGAGAGCTATAATCAACTACTAGAGAATCCCCAAATCTAAAAAAGAGAACTATATACATCCCATGTCTTTAGACCTTAACCAAAACTAAAACCTAAAAGGTTAGTATGAGATCAGATAATACCCAAAAATGATAATCCTTTATAAAAACAAATCTATTCTTAATCTCCAAATTTTGTCAAACAATACCCAAAGTTCAACAAAGACCATTCAATAAACAATTTTTCCATAAAATTATTCAAAGTAAACCAAACTAAGATTGAAACCCAAATATTTGAAGGATTTAATCACATAGTCTTCCAAGGTACAAATTAACACTTATCTCTAAATAACATCAGTTTCTCTTAAAGTCTCATATTGAAAAGTAATTAACCTAATCACATATCCTCCATGATAGGTTAATAATTTCTATAGATAACCCAAAATCAAATTACTCTTAATTCATAAAATCATCTAACTAAAAAGAATAAGTCATACTAACCAGGGACTTCACGTAGTCCAGTGGTAGGCGATAAATATCAGTCGCACTTTGGTTGTGGGTTTGATTCCCATAGCTTTGTCCGACGCGACGGGCTGTCACACGGTCTGTGTGTTGTCCTTTCTATAAAACTCCAAAAATAACCCTAACATGTTTTAACCTCAATAGTTTCCTTATACCTCTCATTTTCATAGAAATTTATTATGATCTCAACATCTTAATTCTTGAAGTCTTATTTCACCACCATAAGATAAAATAAAATGACTCCCAAAATGAATAACATCATACCTTGATCATAGCATCCACTCGGTTTCATCGTCATCCTGCTCACGTAGTTATAAGTCCCATGCATTACAACAATGATTTAGAGATCCTTCAAAATCATTTGCTTCCTCCATCCAAATACACCTTGTACAACTTGGGTCATATGGGTGTTCATAGAAAAACATTTTTCAAAAATAATCATGTATAACATATAATTCCAAAACATCTGATACAACATGGTTTCTATAAAATAGTCGGACAGAATTAGAGTTGAAACTTTCTATTATTGGTCATTTTAAAATACCATAAGTATGTGCTGAGAGACTATATTTTAAAAGAAAATATAAATAGGTAGCGTAAGCATCTCTTTCCTCAGCACCATTTTTAAAATCATAATATGCTTAAAATTCTTGTGACAGGGTAAAATATTTGAAAATACCTTGATAATATTTACCTTTCTTGAAAATATGAGAATATTGTGAAAATAGTATTTGTCTAAATACAACCCATGATCCACGATGATAACGAGGTATAGTGGAGGTGTTTGATATCTCAAAAAACTGCTTGCAAGTGAGTTGTATGTTAAAAAAAGTTTCACAATCATCCGAACATGACTTTGAAATAATTATTCCAAGCATGTCAGCAGGAAGAGATATGAATGTCGTTTGAGATACTTCTCCTTCCATTCGTAACCGGATTTACTTGACCTGAAAAAAGTTATAAAACATGGATTCAACTGAAATAATAGATATAGGGACTAATTATGTGTCTAACAAAAACACCTAATCCCTAAAGTTATCTAAACCGACCTCTGATACCAACTATAAGGCCCCGACCTTAAACCTTACTTAATATTGAATTAAATGAATAATTCACATTGAGAATCTTTTCAGGTTTAGAGTTTTAGAGAATTAGATAATAAATCATGAATTACATTCCAAATTTAAGAAAAGTGGTTACATAAAAGATAGTATTCAATTTTCCACATCAACAGAAACATATTTAAAATAAAACATGGATTCTTTCATGACACTTCCTTGACACTATAAACATAACATGAACCTTTCCCTTGACCTGTGAAAAACATTTCAAAAACATGGGATGAGCATAAAAATCTCATTAAGGGATATAAAAGTACGAAAATAAAACATTAGTCCATGTATGAAATCATACTTTACTCATAAAACATAAGAATTTTAACATACCTCATCAAATAATGAATAAATCATAGAAATCATAAGTCATAAAGGTAACTTGAGGAATTTATAACATTCTTACGTACGGAGTAACCCTCATGGTTACATTTGGAACACCCATCAAAGTATATTCCCTAAACCTCTTCAGAGAAACCTTAACGTTTAACCCCTTCGCATTACCCAATGCATTGGAGAGCTATATTGGGCTCAACCTCCCTTAGTTTATCACGGAACCACCCATCTTCATAATAATTCCCAAGAACCATAACATAATCGTATCACATAAAACATGCATTAATGAAACATAACATTTCCACTTTTCAATCAAAATATATCAATACAACACATTGATATAAAAAAAATTATGAAAACCTTTTTCAATACCAATAAAAGAAAAGTAAAAATTGGTATTTATTTTTTCATTTAAAAAAAAAAGGTATTGCTTGTAGAGGAAGCTGTAACTCAAATAATGGTCACGATGGCGGAGAAGTCGTTGTCGCCGCATACGTATGACAAAAACATTCCCTTTTGTCGTTTAGTAAAACACTTCATATAAAAAAGATTCTTTTTGGATAAACATAAAAGTCAAAGGGGTTTATACACCGTATAAAATAAGATTGTGTATAAAACAAAATATGCCTCAATGAATGGAGATTGAGACGGAGTCCCATAAAAATACGGTATCCGTGGATTAAGGATAAATCAATTACATAATTATGTGTGACAAACGAATACACCAAATATAAGTGGATATTAAGTTTAAAATACTCAGAGGTTATTAATACATATTCATATAATGACATATTCAAGGAGTAAAAGTTTATCCCAAATAATGAAAATTGGGTTAAGAAGTTCCCTTGCAAAAATTTGACAGCCTAACGGCGTCACTTCAAAATTCATAAAATGAGTCGATGAGAAATAAAAAGGGTATATCATCACTTGGACATAAAGTTTACATCAATAAGTATATATAAGAACAAATCCCCACATAATAGTATGTGAATTAAAATACATAATAATAGAAGTCTTTTAAAAAGAAGAGGGTGAAAGGTTCCCTTACCGACTTCGATAACTTTCGAAACGTACACCCCATTGAAGAAGGGTCATACAATGAATATGTAAATACCCATAAATGAAATTATATTACACAAAGAGTATAATAATGGGAATTACATACACAAATCAAATGAAATGTGGGAAAATGTAGCATAAATCTCACGGGAATAAAAGTGAGATGAAAAATCCCTTACGAAAACTTGGCAGCCTAACGGCGCCACATAAAACTTCCAAAAATGGATTGATGAGATATACTAGGGTCTCTAATCATATTTAAAATAAAATTTACAGAAAGAGGAATATAAAATAACATCCCCCAACATAACAAAGAGGAGCTTAAATGAAGTGACATAAAGGAGAGTACTTAAAAAGAAAGAGAGAGGTTGGATCTTTTACGAAAATTCGGCAGCCTAACAGCACCACTCAAAACTTCCAAAATGGATTGATGAGGTAAAATAGGGTCTCTAATCATATGAACACAAAAATTACAGTATTATTAATATAAAATATCATCCCAATCATAAGAAAGATGAGCATAAAATGAATGACATAAAAGAGTGCACTTAAAAAGAAAGAGAGGGGTAAGATCCCTTACCTGAAGTCCGAATTGTCTTGTTCATTTGTTTATATTCCTAAATAATAAACATTAGTCAATTTATAATTGCTTAAGGACCTCATTTAAATATTCTTATTCAGTTCATATCACATATTATAATATTATAATAATTGTTTAACAATGTTAGTTCATATCAGACGTTTTTGCCGATGTTTGGTACATGAGTAAAAAAATGAACATGTTTGAAAATAATTGCCCATGTAGTTATAAGTAAATCATTTAAAGAATAGTATTAATGATTAAAATATCATATATATCCAGTAAATATTCATTTTATACTATTCTATAACATTTGGAGATAAAAAAAATGAAAAGCACCGTTCATGGAGACGGTAGGCCGTACGTACGCATAAATACTACTTTCATTTTTTTGTCATATTAATGGAATTAAAAATAAATGAGATATATATATATATTCTAATTCCAGTGTAATATATATGTTATATAGGTCACATATGTTTATTAATTTCATTCTTTATACATTCCTTGTATTTCATGAATGAGCCACATCACTTGAGGGGGCGGTAGTCCACACTTCCTAATATGAAATTATCTCATTTGCACAACATGAAAAGAATAAAGGTATGTTATAAATATAAAATACTGAATAATATAGTAGACATAAATACCATATATATCATATATAAAATACAGTGACATCATAACGACCACCTTTAAAGGTGTTAAAAGAATATTGAACAATCATCGTTTCGTGAGGTAGAAAATCGCCACCCACAAAAACAGTATGTTCTTTAACCATTAGACGAAGGTGTGTGAAAGTGTAGCTCGAATCATTCTTATAAAAAAATACTAGTAAATTTAATATAATGGTGTTGTAAAAAAAAGTAATAAAAAGTGTTTAGGGTTTTGGAGAAGAAAAATAAAACAAAAAAACACAAGGGAAGACATTACCTTTAAATCGGGTATCTCTCTTTGATTTAAGCTCAAAGTCTTACTTGAAAAGGATTCTTCCCAAAGTTAGGATTCAATGATGAAGATAGAGATGTGGAAAAATTAAATTGGTAGGTTTTGTCCGAGCCAAAGGCTTTAGAGGTGTGGGTAAGGTGGTAGAGGTGGGGGCCATTTATAAGAGGAGAGGAGGGGCACTCTTGGAACGTTACAAAATATTACTTTATTTTCAAATGATTTTGGGATTTTAAAGATCCCACATTGATGTATTTCTAGGATAAGGTGGTAAGGGTTCGAAATATACTCATCCAATAGGTCTTTTACAAGTGTAATTTATAGTTTTAACATTATCTTTTCATTTTATTTAAATCATTTATTAATGAGGTAATCGGTGCATCATCATGATGTCATAAGTAATTTAATTTATTTATTTTCTAAAAATTATATAGAAAATATCATGATGTAGGAAATATTTTTATCTTTCTAATGAATATTTATAGTAAAAAATATGACTCCATTTAAAAATTGTTTTAGTAAAACAACTCATGCTTGTGACATTTTTATTTTAACTTAAAATAAAAAGTTATTTATGTCATATTCCATCCAAAGTGGATCCATGGGGTCCCCAAGTAGACCCATTGATTTTCTTGGTCGGACATGACACATACAATGAGGTTAGAACATGTTTCTAGGTCATTTCATATTATTAAAACTTTATTTTTACCTTAAACTACACTAATTACCTCTAATCGTGATTAAAAACTTAAAAGTTACTATTAACCAAAAAATTATTTTAATCCCATTGAACCAAATTTTACATCATAATGACAACCATTTATGTTGGATTTTTTAAATTCACATTACAGAATTGGTAAAGATTCATTTAAACAAAAAATCAGTTTTTAAACTACCACTTAGTGGTTTCTCTATTCATCAAAAATTGAAGTTTTTCAGAAAAATACCAAAAATTCACCCTAAGCTATATTTGATATTCTGAATTCAAAAATGATGTCTATTTTAGAAAATTCAAAACATATATGTTGAATTAATTAATTTAATAATTAATTCCCACTGTCAAAACAAATAGTGTGTTTTTATGAAACAGTAAGTATCAAAAGATTGACACTGGTTTAAGTTCAATTTCAAGATGAAATTAATTCCAACGACCACTATTGGATTAAATGGTAAAAATATATTCTAATTTCACTTTAAAACCAATTCTAAAGATAATCTAATCATATAAATAAATTAGATTAAAATGAGGTTTTGAATTAAGATACAACATTTTCACTATTCATTAATAAATGAACTTTATCGGGATATACAAAAAATTTACACAAAGAAAATTTCGATGCCCCGATTCTAAAGAAGAATTTTATTTTGTCAAATAAAACACATAAAATAGTCAAAAAGTGGATTTAAAAGAGGTTTGTCATCAAAAGGTGGTTAATCGACCTTTTAAAGAATATTAGAAGATTAATGCTTAAAATTGAATTCATTTGCATTTTAAGCCTCCAAAATTTATTGGATAAAAGTAAAAATATTTGACAAACTTATATAATCATTTTGTAGTTAGTTCCATTCATTCCTGCCATTACAACGGCTTGGCGTTAACTACCTTTTTAAAATAATATTATTTTATTATTAGAGTGCAACGTAAGATTTCAAAGAAACTTGTTGTTGCGTATTGGGTACGCCCTCGAGCACAACATTAACTTTAAAGTAATATTAATATTTTATTAAAAAATATGGATAAATATGAAAATGTAATATTCTTTATTTACCTAGGGTGTTACATAGCCTCCCTTTAACTGTAATAAAAATTCTTTCATCCTCCAACCATCCCTCAAGAACATTACCATTAATAACATAGTCCCACATCACCTTTGACTCCAACACTCACCACTTGGACTTCTTTCCCCACTATATCAAGTAGGATATCACTACCAATATGAAAAAGAATCATCTCCAACACATTCTACATCTAGATGAATCACTACAAGATCCTTCATCAACCTTCAAGAATGTTTTCTCTACTATAGAACTTCACTCCATTTCTTTTTAACTAATAAATCAACAACTACCCCCTTCTTAAAGGTGTTTTAGATCTCAAATTCATAGTCTTGGAGAACCTCTATCGACCTTCACAATCACAAATTTAGATCTCATAGATAGAAAACAACCTCAATCTATTATGATATACAAAGACCACATATTATTCATTAATAAGGTAATGTTACTACAACATGAATGAAAATAATACCACCAATAGATCAAGATAATGGGTGACATAGTTATACTAGTCGTGATTAAGATTCCTGGACTAGTTTGATGTCACTACTTTTTATTTCATCAAGACTCAACCCAAACTGAGATGGGGTGCATCACAAAGAACCTAAAACATTACCTTGACCTCTACCTACCAAATTATGAGGGCATTGATCAACCTCTCCATTGGGTTGTCAAATGTTTTTTGACATTGACCTATCTATAAGAATTGTCAATCCTTCCTAGTCAAAGATTTCAATGGGGATTCTTCTTTAGATAATTCAACCACAAACCTCCAATAATATACCATAAAACCTAGGGAAAAAGGTCTTATATGACATTCATAAGTGTTTCTTAATGCTTCCTAATTTTGATACACATTTCTACTTCTATTTTAGGATTTTATTGTATATTAAATTCAAAAATATTAATTTTATGTACAATTTCAAAATATTGGTTAAAATGTTATAAAATTTCAATTATTTTATATTTTTATAAAATTGATGAATTTTGGACTTAATTGGTTTTTAAATTATTCATATTATTTTTCTTATATCTTAATAAATCATTTCTTTTTTTTTCTGATTTGAAACACTAATTTTCGATATGTTTCGGGTGTTGGATTTAAAAGTTTAAAATTCATTTATTTTTTCCTAGAATATAATTTTTGTAATAAATTATTCAAATTTAATTATGTGGAATTATTAAATTAATTTAGAATCATGTTTTTTGTAATTTAATTATTTAATTTTCATAGTACCTTTCCCAAAATAAATTCTTGTTTTGTATAACGTTGGATCCTTTTTATATGAATTTTTTTATTTATTTCATTGTAATGGTTTTTTATATTTACTTTTCCATAAGTATTTCATAATCTATTTAATATAACATGAACTTTATTTCTATTGAATTATTTAGTTTTGTATCCCTTTATCAATTCTATATGGCTTTTTATGACTTTATCAAATTTTTATATTTAATGTTTAATTATTTTCATAAAGTTTCATGATTACTTTCATAAGGTTTTATATGAATAAATGTTCCTCTTAATTTTCAAAGGATTTAAAAGGGTATTTCAGTTTAGAAACATCTATTTTAAGTTGGATGGTGAGAATCATAAAGGTCTTTACCATGGATCATAAACTGTGTAGAGTTATTAGGTAGCTACATAAGGGTAACCTATCTAGGATTCTACTTATGTAAATGTAATCCTACTACATAAATTGGGTAAGGATATTCTTGGATTGATAATACATATGTCAATGTGAATTCAATGTTTCATAAAGATAATTTCATTGATGATAATTTTATATAAGGGTATACCAAGTTTCTTAGATCTATGTAAATATGTTGTGATGAAAATTAAAATACATAGATCAATAAATAATCAAATCAATGGTATCAAATGGGATATTGATAAATATTTCATGTGAAGAAATATATGTGTTATGGGGAAGAATATTCATATTTTTAAAGGAATCCATGAGTTTTGAATCATGTCGAAGTTCTTTAAAGGTGTAAAATGTTTGGAGAAACTTGAGTCACCTTGGGTAGAGGAAAATTCAAAATAACCTATAACACATGGAGTGCTATGATTCAATGATAGTCATGCAAAGAGTATATTGTGGGACAAGGAATTAGTGCATGATAATTTAAAATAAAGAAATTTATCACTCAAAATGACCATCATTCATTATAGAATTTTAGTTTTGGGAGGAGAGGGATATTGAATAGTGTTAGGGGTCATCATTTGAGCACTAGGGAAAATATTTTGTGTTTTATATTGGGGATTAAACTCTATAGAGAATAAACTTTGACTTTTTTATACTCATTCTTTATATTTTTATGTATTTCCAAAATATTTTTTACTTCTTATTTAATCATGTGTATCTAATATTTTTATAATAAATGGTTTGAATGTCTAAATTTTTTTTTACTACTCTAAAGTGGATTTATAGTGGGTTTTCACTAACAATCCCTTTTCTCTTCATTAAACAAATGACATTTACACTACCTCACAAACTAGTAGGTGAAGGTTTTTGGATCATAGGTCCTTTAATTCTAAACTAAATTGCATTTACAGGAAAAGGTTATGATCAAACTAATTTATGTATAATAATTGTATCCTAATCCTTGATAGTCATTTTTTTATTAGGTGAGTTCACATAGGTTGGATTGATCTTTAAATATGGATTGGTATTTAATTTTCCATTTTACACTGACTTTACAGCATTATGTTAACCTTGATTAAAAATAAATTTATTTCTCTATTTATTTTATCTAGTTTCACCTACAAAATCCCTTATTTTACATCCTCTATTTTATCCAAAATCATAATTCTAGAATTTAGAATTAAACATCATATCACTATCCACTTTTTAATATTAATCAACATAATTTTATTTCTTTATACTTTTTTTTATCTTGTTTGTTTTAATTTTATTTCGACTTCACATAGCATAGTTTATCTATTTATCATCAATATTAAATATTATCTATTTATAATTTGGCATTATAAAATCTATATTTGAGATATTTCAATGACACTCCCATTACTCCAAAATAAAATATTACCTTCTTCTTCAATGGGTCTTCTACCACCCACTTTTGATACACATCCTTTCCAAGGAAGTGTCCCATCCATTTAAAAAACATAAAGTTAGGAATCTTCCAATAAAACTAGTTTTGTCAGGGTACATGTAAAACGGAATTAAGGTTGTTGATAAGCTCCTCCTTAAACCTCTACTATATCTGTATGTCATAGAATAATATTGCTACAAATTGACCAAGAAATTCTTTGATGATTTAGTCTATGTTTCTGATGGTCGCGGTCATGGTGTATGTGACACTGAATATAATGATTATGAAAAACACATAAGAAACCCATGGAGACACAGTGGGTTAGATAATTCCCTTCAAGATCTGGTCATCAACTTGATTCCTCACCTCTCACAGCTCCGAAGTTTTCATCTGATAAAGAGGAATCAAAAATATAAATCCCTTAGGCTATAAATCTATCATGAACTTGAAATTATTATAAGGGTTAGGGACACAAATGTCTTAAAAATATCAAGGAACTCCCCCATGGCTCTTTGAAGATACACCTCTATTTAATCCAAGGAAAACCCTTACAACTAAGACCAAAATGCATTTAAACATCTATTACCCATATGATTATCCCACTCACTAATGAATATTACACACCAGCCCTTCTCCTTGGATAACACAACTAAATTCCCTAAGAAATTAGAAAATGTGAAAATAGAATAAAACCTATTGAGGTCGACAATGAAATTATATATATGTATCTAAAATATAAATAAATATATAGAGGAATGATGTTTCTTCATAATAACCTCATGCCCTTGTGAAACATCAAATAGAATCTTCTAATAATTAATTAGAATAGTTAAAACTAAGGTCACTGGAAACCTATCCACCATGAGTCCCATGGAAAAGACTAAGTCAAGTGTGAAAATAAGTTTGTTTTTCTGCCATAAATGAAAAAAATAAGCCACTATAAAATATGATTAGATGGTGCCTCAGATGATCTATAACACCTATGGAACTAGAACACCCATATAATAAATTTTCCCATATACAAATATTCCTCCACACTGATGAAGACTAACTCTATAACCACCCTTATCACTACGTCTATAAGGGAAGGGAATATCATGGGGCTAGGAAAACACAATATTGCATCTCCTATTTCTAATACAACCTTTTAGGTAACCACTATTCAGGTTGGAGTGAAAAAATACCAATAAAAACACTTTGGTCCATGAGGAAGGTTGTGCCCTGAAATCATTGATGACCATATCTCCCACATGTGAATAACACTGGATCATTGATCTAGGTGGGAGCCACAAAACTCTTTACCCAAGTAAATTAAGATAAATCAATGAGTTTGATCCAATGTAGGTTAAAAAACTAATAGTCTAGATACCTAAAAACATCCACTTATAGATCTAATAATCAATTAAACCTCATGGATCATATCTTGTGAAAACCCTAGTTGAGCATGGACTCCCTAAACCATCTCGACCATATTTCACACCCCCATGTTTGCATGTTATTAAAATGGGGTGATTACATATCAAATAATGAGATATGGTACCTTTCCCAAATTTTAAACTATAGGCCCTTCATCAATAAATAAATCAAGGTTGAATAAAATGAATTCATTATATATAATACTAATCTCTCACACACATAGGTATCCCTATTGAATATAGAGTAACTCTAGCCTATTTATCTACCTCATCATTGATGAAAGAAACTATATAATAAACTACCAGTAGAAATCGTTAAAATGGATATCCTCTTACATACTATACCAAGATATAAGATCATCCACTATTTTGTTTCTCTGTAAATATTAATAATGGATAGTAGAACAAGATACTAATACCTAGCACAAAATATATTTAATGAAATATAAAGCTCCTCCAACCAATGATCTCTATATAAATTAGAGACACTCCAATCATACCTAGACATATCCTAAAATTGAAATTCATAGATACTCATTCTCATGAAACCATAATTCTTATTTGGGTTAACCCTCTTATGGGTAACTATATCAAACTACTGAACCACATTAAACTAATACATAAAAAAAATGACTATAAGTCATCTCTACAAATAAAAACCAAACTCTTAAGATTCGGTGCAAGGATTTTATTTAATAAAATTCAACTAATTTTTCCAAAACCATCCAATTTTAAACACATAGTAAAACAATAATGATGGATGTACATCTACCTTATCTATACCTTATAAAAATTTCCTCTATGATTAAACATTATAAATATTATGGTCATTGTGTTTGGTCATAGGAGGGGTCCTAAAATCTAATGTTCTTGTAGATCTACCTTACTTATTTAATGTATAAGTTTAATTATTTTCATTTATATAACAAAACAAGAAACACTTACTAGTTTATAATACTAAATACTATTATAAATCTCTTCCAAAATATTTTATGATGCTATATCGTGACCTTCCCCCACTAGGAACACATCTTGGAATATAGAGATGAAAATAAGCCTTAGATCAGATACTAGTGTTCAGGGTATAAAATATATAGATTGGAGGAATTGCCCTAAAATATCCCAATAATACACAATAATATCATAATACAAAAACAAAATATAATTAATTAATAATACATAATAACCCCACAATATATTAATATGGAATACAAATAATACCCCAATTTATAATACCATGGAAAATCGAATTAAATGACACCATTGAAAATCACAAGATCCAAGATTTTAGTATCTAGAAAGGCCACCAAAATCACCTAAAAACAAGATGAGAAGTGTATGTGTATGTGTGTGTGTAGTGGTCAGAATACAATTTATAGAAAATAGTATTATTTTCATGAATTCTCTAGGATTTGGGGGATGAGTATACTAATAAAGCAATGAATAAAAAAAGAAAACCCATGAAATGCTATATGTTTAACTACCACCCAGCCACATTGATGTTCACTCAATAAATATTTTATCTATAAGAAGGAAAATAATATCAAATGAATATATTAGAAAGGGGCTCGACAACCAATTCCCCATGTATTTTTTTCTCTCATTCCCTGATGCTGAATTTCATGTGCTTCTATTCCCTTCTATAGTTATGCTGAAAAACACCATATCATATATCATAACCTAACTGCATACCACAACCATATCATCCTCATCATCCCAAATCCACCACCACATGTAACATATCAGTTCTGTATCATATATCTCATGTAGTTGGGAATCTTGAACAAGACAGACATTAACCACAATCCCTCTTCCTACAATGAACCCCCCCACTATTTAATGTCATCTCATTAACACCTTTCTGGGTCTTCTTGTACATCATGTACCTTATAATCCATAACCCATAAGTACTTCATGTACACCACGTGATACATATGTATAATTTTCCCCTCCACAATCTATAATAACCCATTCTACACCAAGAAGGGTGAGTGGGGAAGAGGTTTTATTTATCAATTTTTCCTTTCACCAACTTGAATGTTATGAGAAAAACCCTAGTACCCTTGCATATTCATTGTCAATATGGGTATCCGACTCAAGTGCGGTTTATATATAAATAAAAATGGAAATTAATAATATATATATTTCATAAAAAATAGAATTATAAAGGTTCCAGACTAAAAAAACTACCATAAGACATAAATGTCTCCATATTGCCCTCATCACACACAACCACAACTTCCATATTGGATAGAACAACCATACCTATTTCTTATATAAGAAAATCACCATAACTATTCTTAATAGCCAATTTAATCATACCATTATTTGATTTATATATTTAACATATACCAACCAAATTACATTTATTAAACGATTAATTTATATACTTAATAAACACCACTTCCTACTAATACATACAAAAATAACATTTTCATTCCATTTTAATTCATCATTACTCATTATCATGTTCCACAACTATTGGGAAACTACAAACGAAATAATAACAACCAATCTTGTCATAAACCCATGATGAAATTTTGATACCTATTACCAAATATAGAAAGGTATCCTTATACCTACTGAATAATAACACTATATTTTCTATGAGAATCAACCATCCACCATATAAACATCCCAAAAATCATCACATACTAACCATAATATCCCCACATCCCAAACAATACCAACCAGAAAAGTTTAACTTCTCTAAAAAACCAAAGTATATGAACCCATCCAAAGAAATTACTCTACAATGTCCCCCATAATAATTTCCCCATCATAGTAAAAATAATCCTCAAAGCAAGGAACACAAGAACAATAAAATGATACAACTAATTCGAATAACAACCCCAATGATATGACCTTTTTCTTGAAATAAACACATTTATGATATAAAAAATAAACGAACCATAATCATTTACCATATTTAAGATATTAACCTTTAATAATTGGTGGTTTTATTAAAAACAATCATTGAACCAACACATAAGTCTCAATAATAATAATTATTTTCAGTAATTGTACAAAACAGATATATATAATTCATTATAAAATATCATTGAAATAAGTAAAAATGTGCGATTTATAATATAATTATCAATTCTATTATGTGTGGTTTGTTATCATTATTTGGAAAATCCATACTCCTCAACAAAAAATAATAAGAGTATGTTAATTCCTAAATTTACACAAAATGAATGGGGATTCTCGAATCCATTGCCTCAACTGAATATTTACAATCCATTTCATATGAAAAAGATACGAAAGAGATGAATCCATATTTAAAATCATTATAGGGAATAATTTATAAACGAAAATCATATCATCTACTATCAACCACTCACTTTAACCTCAAGAAATTAAACTATATTCCACACCTATAACCTTCTCCCAATGATGAAAAAATATTAATAAAAGAAAAAAAATGAAAGAATAAAATTTTATAATGAATAATAAATATTATATAGTAGAGGATCAAGGTCATGAAATAGGTGATTGAAAGTCTAAGAAAATCTCCATATAATTACAAAAAATATAAGGTAAAGGTATGAAATAAAATGGAATTCAAGGGGAAAATTTGTCACAAAGATATAGAAATGTATGATAAGGGTGGAAGGGTATAGTTTTCACAGATCTGTCTCTTCTCCACAGCTTCCCCTCAATAAATGTTATACCTAATGTTCAAAATAATGTGAATGGTGCTCTTTCTGTTCTGATATCTTCATTGTAGTTCATGAGATCCTCAACACTACTGGATCTTACTCTGGTTGCTCTCTTTGGGAGGAGTCTTCCCTCCGTCAATGCCTTCGATAGGTATGTATTCTCATCTTGGATGTTTCAAGATCAGGCAGTGGTTGGTATTTTTGACTCGAGGCACTTTCAGATTAATTTTTAGAATGAAGATGACTTGATTTATGCATGGCATAATTATCTGTGAAATATGGAAGGTTTTCTATTTTCTCTATTTTAGTGTCCTTTTGAGTTTCACCTGATGTGTAATACCTTCGTCATGATGATCTGGTTATCCCTTCCAAGTCTTCCATTAACCTTTCAGAATCTGGCGATCCTCCGGTTGATCGACAACATGGTAGGTTGTTATATATGATTGGATTATTAAACTAAAGCTATTTGGCATCCTGTTGCTAAAAGAATTTGTGTAGAAGTATATTATTCGAAGGAAACACTAGATTGCATCAGCATTGAGGTCAAATAGGAACTTCTTTGGCATCAAAAGGTATTCTAAGAGTCGTGGACTCCCTTGTGTGTGGGTTATAGATGCTTGGGTCATGATACTAGTAGATGTCGATTAGGTTCCTCTATTTATTCTCGGAGAGCTCTTGATCCTCTAGAAGATAATATTATATCTAAGTTCAATGCAACCATCATGGTTCAGTTGCGTTCTATAGATTCTGGTATATCGACAACCCTTTTGAAATAGGTAAAATGGAAGATTCTAGAGCCGAGAGTTATGGAAGTTTTTGATAGAATATGAAGTGATTTGGTCATCAGTAACTCTTCCTGGGTGATGAATAGGAATAGGTTTGGCTCCAAAAAGTATTTCATGGACCCCTAAAACTTTTTCTGATGTGAAATTTTTTGGTAGTCTTCCTCATGCGGTTGATATTGTGGATCAGTGGTATAGGTTGTGGATAGTGGGTAGGGAATGTTGTATAAGGGATGAACAAAATTCTGGGGAGGCCATAAAACATCATTATTCTGCTGGTATAGGCAAAGTATATTCCATTGGTAATGGATCTCATAATAGTTTTTTAGTGATGGTAAATGTGATTGTCATAATTCCACAGAAGGGGATGAAGCAAAAGCTGATCATGGAAAAGACTATTGTTTGAGGCTGGATGAAAATAGAGTGGAATATGATTATATTTCATAATTTTCATATTTTGAGCCCATGTAAGTGGATCTTGTGAAAGATTAATTGAGACCATCCTCAAAGAAAGGGATGAACACTCTCATGGAGTCATATGGTCTTATTATGCATTCACGAAGACCACAGAGACGAAAGGACTATACAAATCTACATATCCCTCTTGTTACTAGATCTTCTAACAAAGGTAATCTCCCCCAAAACAGTTTGACTAATGCTAATGATCACCTAATTACTAAGTGAAGAAGAACTTAAAAGCACATAGAGTTAGTGGCTAATGAGGTTCTTGAATAAAAAGCAGGGGATCCAGATGGCCTTGTGCCATAAAATGACAACAAGGAGTCTGAGGGATTAAACGTCTCCCAAGATATCCTCATGCACCCTATGTAAGAAATTTTAGAAGAGTCCTTTTTTATCAAGATTTCAAATAATGATGCTCACTATTTGTTTAAAAGACCATTACGTGTTGACTTGAATGACAGACAATCTTCTTGAATTGATAAACAAAATAGAATTCTGACACGAGTCTTCAATGAGTGGAATAAAATCTTAGAGGATCATGTACAGGCTTGGGAAAAGATGTCTCTCTACTTCCAGGGTCACATAAAGGACAATCCTCTAATTGAGGTTACATCTATTTAATGGAGCCTATTTAAGGTAAAACATTATAACTGCTTTATATTTTTGTGCAATGTCTCAAAATTTTCATATGAGGTTTTATTTTTTCTATTTTTAATATTATTAGTTTCCCAATTTTTCCGTAAAAGTGCTTCGGAAATAAATAACATTATTGGTATATACTGTACCCATGAGGGATAGCCCTTAATTAGGGATCCTTCCCATCATGAAACC
The DNA here is from genome assembly GCA_963277665.1 of Viscum album. Lineage (NCBI taxonomy): Eukaryota > Viridiplantae > Streptophyta > Magnoliopsida > Santalales > Viscaceae > Viscum > Viscum album. The sequence continues at coordinate 196,361,736 of OY728126.1, forward strand.
CTCACTTAGATCCTCCAAATGACATATGGAATCTCTATACATCGATGGTTCCACAAATCCAAGAGACACCAAGCATAACCTACTGGGAAACATCACCACAACAAACAAAATTACCCTCTGTAGCCAAGTCTTCCAACAATACTCAAATTTTGAAACCTAGAACTCCAAAATACAAAACAATAACCCATATAAAATCCATCTCAAAATATTACAGTCATTCCTCAATCTTCCTATCACCATCTCCGACTCTTAAAACACATAATGTAATTGATGGGGAAGTTTGGAACATTACAAAATAGATATATATTGTAGTTTAATGTTATTTATTATAGTGAAGTACACTTACCTAGACTTACATAATAGTATAACTGAATGGTCAATGTGAAGTTCCCCTTCAATGTAAAAACCATCAAACCCAGTCACCAAGTCCCAAGGGTGAAGTCATAACCTCTATCATGAAATCACCTCTACTAGAAAAGGATCCATGGCCCAACCCTCAATGATTGTACTATAACCAACTACCTTTATTGAAATGGTTTATATAATATATCTCAATAATATTATTACATAACCTTCACCACATCACAATTCCTTACATTTTGGTGTGGTCCCCTTAGACTCCTAAAACAATAATATCTTGCAAGGCCTTACGAAGTCATCACTCTCTAGTTTTTTCGAAAAACCCATTACCTGTAGTATATTCTTCTCAATAACATAGGATAACCCCTGAAACTAACCCCCATGTCTCCACAATCACCTATAATAGTCTAAAAATCAGTAAAATTCATGATGTTTGATTCAAATAAAATTGAATTCATACCTTAAAAGCATTTAGGGTGTTATAATGAACCTATAACCAAAGGAAACAAATTATTTACTATTTAGATATGTGAGTTTTGATTTTTCAACAATAAAATTAAAGTGATCAATTTTGGTACATCCTATAGAAATAGTGTAGATAAGATAAAATGTTGGGAAGCTAGATCTAGTATATGAAGATCAATGTTTTAGGAATTTAATGAACCTGCATGAGGTGTGATTCGATCAGTATACAATATTTTAAAAAAACAATCTTTCCAATCCTCCCACTATAGTTAAGAAATAAATTTAATATGGTACCCATTAAGTTTTGTTTTCCATTAAATATTATTATATCATTAGTGAAAACCCAGTGAGAGATTCTCGGTTTTCCAAGGATTTCATGAATATACTTGATTCAAATGATTTCCATTAATGGAATCAGTTTCCAATTAAAACCATATTGTGGGATTATAAATATGATGAATAAGAAGGTGTATCTTTTTTATAGAACAAAAAAATAATTGATATAGAAAAATAAACTTCTCATCATTCCTGTTGAAATCCATGTGAAGGAAGGTTCGTGGAAGGGAAATTCATATCTCTATTTATTGAAGATAATATTTTTCTACACAATTAAGATGAAATTACATGCCATTTTGTCGAAGTTGTTGTATATATCACCCTTAATAATCAAATTTCCACCATTAGATTTTAAATTAGGGTCCATTTTCATTTCTTGGACCAGAAAAACTTCCCTTTGGATGTCCAAGCCTTAAAAATTTATATTTTACAATAGATACAAACCTATGAAGGAGAAGAATAATGTTTCTATTGATGTTATTTTTCAAAATATTATATGAGAGGTTATATAATTTATTCATCCTAAGATGCTTATTGTATCCTGGACTACTATTTTTTGAATGATTACAATGATGGTTATGGGTGTGAATCTAGATAATTATCTACTATAGAATAAATTTTTCACTTCCCAAATAATGTCACCCTTAAAAATACACCATTCATGGATATATAAATTACTTGATAATCCATCAATAACAAGTGTAATATTGATATCTAGGGTTCTAACTACCCAAAATATTTCATTATCATCAATATGATCACTCGTAAGACTCTTATTAAGGGTAGTGAGTAGAAATGGGATACACGATAAAAAAAATCATGTTATACATTTTTTCAATGTGTGACCCTTGAATGAAATGAGTATAAAGATTATTGGGGAAGAAAATTGGAAATTGAATCAAATCCACTCTTCCCAATTGATAGTCATCATTCATATAGATCAATTTATTTTGTTTTTAGTTCAAAAAATTGTCCATATTTTATTGAAAAACATATGAATGTTTTATGTGTTTCAATCACATACTTTGAGAGAGAAAAATCCAGATTTCTCCTTGGTAGATTTATCTAAAGAAATGTTTGTTCACCCATATATATTTCTCCACTAGATTTATTATCAAATAAGATTTCATCCCAAAATTTATATAATGAATGGCCTCGGTCCTAAATTTCATATTGGAAGAGTGAGAGATAGAAAAATCATTTCCTTTCAAAATATGTTCCCAAAACACGATGAAACCTCATTTTAGAAAAATATAGTTTTTAATCATAAAACTATATTTATTCTTATCCCATTCATAAAAAAATTAGATAAAAAATAAATCATTTTATTGAACATATAATATATAAATTTCATTAACATCATTCACTAATAATGATTAATTTAATATATTACAAAAAAAATACTTTGTGATCATGAAAACATTTTGAAAAATTTTATTTTAATTGAAAATTATTTTTATATTCATTTATTATAAATTTATTACAAATTATTGTTTTTATACATGTGTAAAACATATACATTCAAAAATTTACTAATTCATATTCATAAACACCAATTTGACAACTGGTAAAAGTGATATACTATATTATGGTTATATAATGTTTGGGTTAAATGTATCATAGAATATTAAAAAGATTAAATTTTTTGAAATGAATTATTTCATAAAATATTTGGGTGTTACAATATTCCCCCAGAAAATTAATTTATACATTGAAATTTCATTACTCTAATACAATAAAATGATAAAATTATTACCTCCTCACATCCTTAGGTTCCAACATATCTTCATTGAATTTTTTATTACCCTTTGAGACTTTGACCTGGAGAGATTTATTTTTTGTATCACATTATCAATATGATACAATATTTCTACTAGTCATTCATCATTAAAAAGAACATGCTCCATTGGTATGAACTCTATGTTCTGTATATATGATGGATCAAGTATGTACTTCATTAGGATATATACATGGAACACATCATGAACTTAAGATGGGTTTGGTGGATGATTCATGTGATAATATACTATCCCTACTCGATCAAGGTTATCTAAAGGAACAATATAATCACGGATCAACTTTTCATTATTTCTAAATATCATTAAATTATTCCTTTGAGAAATTCAGAAAAAAACCTTCTCCCGAACTTCAAATTCTATATCACACTGAAGAATTTCAGTATAAAATTTATATCGAATCTGAGTTTCTTGATGTTCCACTAAATGGATCTAACAATATCTTTCATTTCCTTAGAATGAAAAGATCCCAAAATATTTTTCTCCAAAACATTATCCCAATATGTTGTATTTTTACACTTATTTATATAGATGATTTCATCAGAATCCATCTTAATGCTCGAGTGAAATTTATTGTTATATAAAAACTTGACAACACGATGTTTTTAATCCCAAACATCATTGAAATTCATAGAACAAGGTGTCCATATATCCACTTGGTTCTAAATGGTCCTATCAGAGATGAAATCTATCTAAGGATGATAAGTAGTTAATGAAACTCACCTTTGTATCCATATCCTACTGAATCATTCTCGAGAATATCAAGTTAATTCTTATATCCGAATTAGATATTGTAGAATGTGGTACTCCTTGTAACCTAGACACATTCTTAATATAAATTCTAGAAATATGATCAATATAAACTTATAATTTTTTATAAATAAATTGTACTAAATTCTAAGGTGATCGACCAAAATACAATGATCATTATATCCTTTAGAAATTTTAGGGAGACCAATGAAAATATTGATGGTTACTTTTTCCCATTTTCATCATGGTATGAGTAATGGTTGTAACATACCCCTGTACTTTTGTCTCCTAAACTTAACTTCTAGTATAATATTCACCCATAAAAATATTCTTGAATATCTCTCTTCATGTTTCCCCAACAGAAATACTCTTATAGATATTTATATATCATTCATCATTATGGATGAATAGATAATAATGAACTATGATCCTCATCCAATAACTCTTTCTTAAATTATGGTATATACAGAAAACATGAATGGTTTCTAAACCTTATCATTCCATCATAATTAAGGTTAAACAAAATAATATTTATAACCTTCCCCTATAGTTCAACATCTCTCTTATTCAACTCCTTAATTATTTCATCGATAGATGTTTCAGCACTCATTTGAGTAATATATGATTTCACCCCTTTCATCAATATTTAATGATCTATAATTTTCAAATATAGAAATATTGGATATTGATTCCTTATTGTAAAATCCCAGATCCAAGTTCCACCCATAGGTTCCTCGTACCCGGTAGGTCACATGGCCCCAATCACATTTCTCCGAACTCTAGAGGCTACCAACTAACAGTGAGGGCCTTAGGTGTGATAGTGGGAAAACTATTCTCTCATTGGCATAGTAACGCGACGAAAATAAACAGATAACAATAGAAAAATCAATAATGATACCATAAAATTGTATACAATAGAAGATAGAAAAAAATATATAATTTGAACACATAAATAAATGATTCATGATAAATATATCTAAGAAAGCATCCAAACAAGTCAAAATTCTGGAATACGGTACTAAACCAAAGCATAAAGAAGGAAAATAAACTCTTGTAGCATCAAAGGACTCATCTTGGTTCCATGTTCCCTTTCTCCACAACAATTAAGTACTTATAGTAGAAGGGAACTTTCCCTTAACTAAACGTACAAAAATATAATCAATTTGGGCCCAAATCATGGCCCAAATCGGGTGTGAGAAAATTCAGAGTAGGAAACCACCCATTGATATGGGCCTAATAGTCAGTGAATATATATATATATGGTAGGAAATAAGAAAAAAGAAACAGAAAACATGGAAGCACTCAAAATTAAACATTCCTACAGTTTCATTTATAAACATTTACTTTTTAAGTATTTAATTATCCAAAAACAAATAAAAGTGACCCTCTATGTAGTTCTCACAGCTTATCCCCTCTGTTTCAAAATACCAGAGAATAAATAACAAACACTCTCTGAGGAAGCACTCACCGTAAATTCCTCCAATAGTCATGTGTCATCAAAGACTCTTAGAGGAAGCACTCACTGTCAATTCCCCTATAGTCTTTTAACATAAAACTGCAGACACTCTGAGGAAGCACTCAATGCAAATTCCTCTCGTGCTCTCATAACGTAACTATAGACACTCTGGGGGAGAAGTCAACATAAATCCCCCCTATGGTCTCGTAGCCAGATAATTATAACAAAAACTCTGGGAAATCCCTCAATGTCAATTTCCCCTATGGTCTCACTACACCAAGTTCCCACATCCCCATGTAAAGCAATCATGCACAAATGATAATCAGTTTCCAAAGTAATCCCTGGAGTACTACTTCGCTAAATTATCTATAACGCATGGCACAACATATCAGATAATTAATCACTCAATCCTATCAACACTATGAATGAAAAACAAAATAGCAGACTAATAGGAAAACCTAGACAAAACGGTCAATAAAAAACAAACATGGGAAAACATCCATATATTTGCAAAGATAACCCTATTCTTAAACAATTAACCTATATCCAATCAAACAAGTCATAATAGGAAATAAATGGGATAAAAAAAAGAACACCCAATACCCTGAACAAGGTTATTGGGAACATTTTAACATATAATTCAATGACTAACTGCAGAAAAGCACAAACCACCCCCCTCAAATTTTTGAGATCATTATACATGAATCTCTGGCCTCGAATCTCCCTATAATACCATAGATTTACAAAAATGATAAAAAATTTCAACTGATAATATCTCATGAAAGAGGAGAAATCGGGAAACGAGGATCCCGAAGAAGGAGTATCATACCATGGCGATCCCAACACAGTTGACGGTGGTCTATTCAGAGAATAGATGAAGATTATACGGCTCAAAGTATATTCACGTTATTGGGTCACTCATGGACGAGACAAACAAAGAATAAGAGGGTTTTGTAAATTAGATGTGACCATGATCCATTTAATAAAAAAGTACACAACGTGTTCTTTAAAATTATATAACGTGTAATTGACTTATCTGACTATCGCTTTAGGCGGTCTCCATGTGACCCCACATGGCTATGTGTTCAGCTATTACATAGCCAGCACACGGCTACCCGCAACAACCGAGTTCAAGGCGTGTACTTATAAGTATAGGGTGTGTACTCCGAGAATTTCCATAAAATGACATTTTTTCTCAAATAAAACCTAAAAAAGAAATACCAGAAAGGTAGATCCGGGTTCTTACAAACTTCCCCCTTAAATTAAATTTTCCTCGAATTTCCCTAGTAATGCGGCCTAGAAGTAGAAAACTCGACCAGCTCGGGCCACTTGGATTGTACATATATCTCCCTCTCCTAGGTCTCATCTTGTACTCTCTCATGCTGCCATAGCCCTCATACTAGAGGAAGAGACTATCCATAGAGAACCTTCACACTTCAATCTATAATCCAGATAGGACGCTCCTCAAACAAAGAAGTCCACCATGAGCTCAACCTCCGCAGGTTGGAAAACAAGAGATGGGTATGAGAAGTAACATCAAAGCATAGAAACTTGGAAGACCTCATGCAAGCCCGGTACCTGAGAGGTAACTGAAACTGATAGGAAACCATCCTGACTCTCCCTAACACCTCAAATGGGCTGACGTATCTTGGTGAAAGCTTACCCTGTCTCTTAATCCTCATGTGTCCCAATGTCAGTGTCACAAGTAGAAATACACGATATCTGACATCGTACTCTAGAGGTCATCTCTATCGATCAGAAAGACTTCTATCATGACCGTGTAGTATCCATCCTCTTCTAAATCAACTGTATTTGCTCTGTGGTCTCCTGGACAAGATGGGGTCTCAGCATAGCTTCCTCTCCTACCTCGTGCCAAAATAAGGTTGATCGGCATGGTCTAGCATACAAAGCCTCATGTGGTGCCATCAAAATAGTTTCTTGAGAAATATTATTGTAGAAAAAATCCACAAGAGGTATATGCTTCAACCATTATCCTCCAATTTCTAGGAAGCACTCTCAAAGAATGTCCTCCAACACCTGAATCATAACCTCAAACTAGCCATCTATATGGGTATGGTATGTTGTACTCAGAAGTACCTTTGTACCCAAAGCCCACTATAATCCCTACCAGACCTCAGAAGTAAAAAAGAACATCCATGTATGAAACAATGGAGTGTGGAACCATGTATAGATGTACAATATCCCAGATGTACAACCTTCCCAGTTCATCAATAACGAAGGACTCCTTGATCGGCAAGAGGCGAGCAACTTTAGTGAGTCTATCAATGAAAACCCATACAACATTATTCCATTTAGTTGACCTCAGCAAACCTATCACGAAATCCATCACGACGTCATTTCACTTTCAATAAAAATGGGTAACTGCTGCAACAGCCCTGGTGGTCGCTGAGGGTCCACCGTCACCTACTAATATGTGGAACACCTCACCAAAAGACTAGCAACATTTCCCTTCATACATGTCCACCAATACTAATAGTGTAGATCACGATACATCTTGGGGGCACCAGGATGAACTTCCAAAACTAAGGAATGAAAGTCCCACATCTAATCCTCATGTATTTCTGTTGGCACCCCCACACGCCCATGAAAAAGCGAGATCATATCCTCGCCTACTGTCCCTCCAGGACTAGGGTCCTCTCTTGACACACTCTCATATAGGTCTGGGCCTTCACAATCTGAAAATTACCTCTTTCGCACCCAATATTGTATAGTAGAGTTAACAGCTACAATAGAAAGAAATTTTTCCCCTTTTCCATCGTGCACCTCCAAATACATCTTAGAGAATTGAGCCATAAGCTTCCACTCATTACTGGCCTCCTGAACTTCTTGTAACTGCATCCTCCTTCTCAATGCATCATCCACATCATTTCCCTTCCCAGGCGTGTAGGCAAGCTTGATGTAAAAGGAATAAAGGTACTCAACCCACCTATGTTGCCTTAGATTTAGATCTCTCTAAGTGAATATATACATTGAACTTTTTTGATCATTTAAAATGAAAAAATGCTCTGCCAACAGTTAATGTCTCCAACAGCGTAAATCATGAACAACTGCAGCCAACTTGAGATCCTGCATTGGGTAGTTCCTCTCATGTGGTCTCAACTGCCGAGACCCATATGCAACAACTCCTTCCCCCTGCATAATCACTGCTTCCATCTTGATACCAGATTTATCACAGTAACCAGTATATCTCTTGCCCGACTCTAGAAATACCAATATTGGTGCTGAATTCAACCTCCATCTCAGCTCTTAAAAGGCTGACTATCAAGAAGTTGAACACAAGAACTTCTCGCCCTTCTTATTTAGGCCCGTCAGTGGCGCTACTAAGCTTGAGAATTCTTTTATGAAACATCTATAGTATCCATCTATACCTAGAAAACTCCAAAAATCAAAAGTTCTTAAGATACTCTGAGGACACTACGGCTATCACATTCTCTAGGTCAACTGATACTCATGTATCTGATATAACATGACCCACAGATTGAATCTGGTCCATCCAAAAGTGAAAATTTAGGAGATTAGCATATAACTGATGCTTTCTCAGTGAACTAGAAATGATCATAAGATGTGTGGAATGGTCGTGTAGTGTGTGAGATTGCACCAATATATTGTCCAAGAAGACCACCATGAAAGAATAAAAGTATGGATGGAACACTTGGTTCATCAGTACCATGAAAACTGCAGGCACATTCTTGTGGCCGAATGGTATAACCACACACTCGTAAAGACCAAACCTACTTTTGAAGGCTGTAAGAGGTACATCTCAGGGTCTAATGTTCAACTGATGGTAACTAGATCTCAAGTCAATCTTTGTGAACACCCGAGATCCTAGAATATATTTAAAGATATCATCAATACTTAGCAAGGGATATTGGTTCTTAACCATCAACGGGTTCAACATTCAAAAATCCAAACTTAATCAGAGGGAACCATCCACCTTCTTCGCAAATTAGATATGTGATCCCCAAGGAGAAGTAATAGATCGGATGAACACCTTAGCCTGTAACTCCCCTAACTTCTTCTTGAGCTTCTGTAACTTTGGTGTAGCCATAATATAAGGAGGAATGGACACCGGTGCTGCTCCTGGAACAAGCTTAAAAGAAAAGTCAACCTATTGCCCTGGAGGAAAACATTAAAAGTCCTCAAGAAAGACATCCCTGAAATGATCGAACACTGGTGGAAAGTCTAACTATGTAGTCCCTTGGTCATCTAGATATATACTTGGAATCTAGGTTGTAACTCATCCCAACCCATAATGCTTGGGTCCAAATCTTCTCACCTAGACATCCCACTCTCCCTCGAAGAAACGATCTACCCTCTGGTGATGTAAAACTCAACCTACGATGATATAAACCTACTATTTCCTAAAAAGAAACTAACCAGTCTATTATAAGAATGATATCATAAACTCTCATATGTAGGAGATAAAGATACCATAAGAAGTGACACCCACCAACCTCGAGAGGGAACTCCTGGAACTGACGTACACTAGCCGTTCTAGTCACCAATAGAGTGTCCACCATCAATATATCAATAGAGGAAAAGATACAAATCCCAAGGATCTCCACAACAGCAACAGATACAGAACTATGGGAAGGCCCTCTATCGAAAAGAACAGATGCTAAAAGTGAGGTAACTAGGATTTTACCACAAACTATAGAGGGTTTGGTATCCTGCTTCTGCTGGGTCTGCATCACTGAAACATTCTGACCTGTACCGTGGACCGGCAACCCTGCTTGACCACCTTTATCTGATCCCCCCTGTTGTCACAAAATTCTTGAAGACTGGACACCATGGTTGTGACCTCCACCTCGATATAAATGGTCAGAATAACTACATTTCCCAGACTAGTGAGATATTGGTGGTGTTTCTCCTAAATGAAGAGTCATCTAAGAACCCATGTCACCTACTGTTGGTGGTAAAAACTAATAGAAACTATAAAGGTTCCCCATCTTGCCATAAGATCGGAAATACACTAGGTGTTTTGAGAAAAGTATCCTTGTATGCCCATCCTACACACACTGGTAAAATACTACTTAGTTACTTGAAGGTGCATCCCTCCTACTTGGATCTCCATGAGTAGAATCCTTGTGGAACTTCTTGCCATTGGACGGAGAATCACTAACTATTATATTAAACCGACCTCGCTCATGCCTCTAGAATTTCTCAGATTGTGTTCTGTGATCGGTTCCTGGTAGACTGTAGAAATGATGGAATTCAATTTTAAGATGTTCGCATGAGCCCAAATTTCTTTTCTGAGACTCTCCTAAAGCATCCTCACTAGGAATAAATCATATCCCCTTAAAAAGGGTGTGAAGTTTTGTAGATCTGTGAAGAAAGAAGAATACTCCATCATTGAAAGAGTACCCTTCTCCAAACTCATGAACTATCGGGCTCGATCGTCCCTCAAGGTCTATGGATAGAAGTAATCATAGAGGTTACATAGAAACTCATCCAATGCCATAAAATGTTAGCATCCCTCCAGTGAGATCACATCCCACCATCTCTTGGCAGAGTCCCAAAGCATATAATTAGAAAGATTAAACCTCCTATGAAGGCATCTCCAGATGCGTGAAGATAGAAAGAATGGATTATAACCATGGAACTATAGCATGATGTCCTCTTTCCCCTATGATGGTTGGAGGATGATACTACTAGAAAACCAACGTCAATTCTATCATTGACGGGGCAGGATGTAGTGCTCCCTAAAAGTTCTAGATCATACTTATAAATCCATCTTGGAACTGTGCATCAGCACTTATATCTAAGATAACAACTGGTTCCAAGACATGAAAGACTGGAGGATCAGCTTTTGGTTCTTGATCTACCATGTCCAGAGTCAGATCACTGCCCTGTAACAACTGCACAACTGGAGGACATCTTGGTGGAATGACTCTCTAAGGTCAATCACACCATTTAGAACAATATTATCAGATACTGAAACATAGAAGTGTAATAAGGGAACAATAGAAATAAAGAATTCAAGTTTTTTTGAAAACATGGATACATAGCGTGTATAATGCCTACACAGTGTGTTCCCCTAATCCTTCACAAGGGCATATACTTTTTCCAAACTAGGTCATTTAATACCCCATACACAAGGCATGTTGTCTGAACACACGGAGTGTCCTTAAATCCCCTTCCCCTTCCTGAGTTATTCTACATGGCTAAGACACATGGTTTCCCTAGAACAAGAATACATGGTGTTCTTGTACCATACACATCGTGTATCACTTAGGTTTCAACTACCCGTGTTTTTAGTCACATGGTTGGAAACATTGCTAACTCTACATGGTGCATTTATTCCAGAAACAATGTGCACTGAAAGTATTACCACTTCCCCGTGTTGTTTGTTACATGTCTAGATACAAGGATCACTCTACACATTATGTACATGATGGAAACGGTGTGTACTTACTAATTTATCATCCACCCGTGTTGTTATTTACATGGACAGATACAAGGTCTCTACAACATCATGTGTACAACCGGTATATAGTGTGTCTACCCAAAGATTTTCTCAACCTCGTGTCTCTACCCACATATCTAGTGACACGGTTAGAGACTACACGGCGTGTACATACAGTACATGACTTGTACTTAATAAAAATAGTTCCTTCCAAAACAAAAGGACACATGGTGTGTATTTATCATTACACTTGGTGTATTCTGGGTGTTTCTAGATAGTAAACCTCAAAAACTACTCTGAAACATATAAAACACTGAAACAAACATTAAAGTTCCAAATTCTAATCTGTGAGGTCTCATTCTCCCCATAAATCAAAGCTTGACATCTTATACATATCATATACAAGCATAATAATGCACTGATCCACCAAATTCTGATCCATGAGGGCCCATAACACCTCAAAAACCAAAGTTTATCATTTAATAAAACTAAACCTTCAACAATTTATTACTCTATCAAATAACAGGTATCCTATCAAGGTATCTATCACAACATCATGTATATTTTTCACAACATCTATCAAAACAACATAACATCCATCAATGTACCCTAAATGGCTTGGAAAGAATCCCTGACATGTGATCTATAAAAAGTGACTTTATGATACTTGAGATGGAATACCCTCATCTCATCGGGTTCCAATAGAAATAGATCCTTAATAATGTCAACAATAACAGCACAAAACATGTGAATCACCCAATGGTGAAATCGAATAAACTGTAATAATTGAAAATCTAGATAAATAACAATATACGAGGTAATTTGGCTTTTCCCAGTACATGGGTTAGCTACCCCCAGGAACAGCTTATTACCAGGTACCTATTCCTTTTATCCCTATCTATAGGATCCAAACAGCAAGTCAAGAAGAAAATATTCCGTCTGATACCACTTTGTAATTTCCTGGTTCTAGGTACCACCCAGAGGTTACCCATACCCTTTTGGTCACATGGCCTCAAGTGCATTTCCCTGAACGCCAGAGGATGTTGACTAGCAGTAAGGGCCTCGAGTTTGATAGTGGGGAAACTATTCCCTCATTCACTGAGTAATGCAGAGGAAATAAATAGATAACAATAGTAGAAGCAATAATGATACCATAAAATAGTATAAATTAGAAGGCTAAAATAAGTAAACAACTGGAACACATATATAAATGATGCATGATGCATATATGTAATAAATCAACCAAAAAGTCACAATGATAGAATATGGTACTAAACCAATGTACAATGAAGTAAAATAATCTCCAACAGCATCGCAAGCCTCAGCTTGGTCTCATGCTCCCCATCTCTACAGCAATCAAGTACCTAAAGTAGAAGGGTGCTTGCCCATATCTATACCTGCAGCAATATAATCTATTTGGGACCATAGCATGACTTAAATAGTTTTTGAGACAAATCCCAGTAGGTAACCACACAAAGATATATTCCTAATAGTTAGTGACTATATATTTGACAGGAAATAAGAAAAATGAATTAGAAAACACAGAATTACTCAAAATTAAGTAGTTCTTCATTTTCATTTACAAACATTTACTTTTAAGTATTTAATCAACCAAAAACAAATACAAGTAACCCTCTAGGTAGTTCTCATAGCCTAACCCCTCTGGTTCAAACTAAAAGAAAAGATATAACAAACACTCTCTAAATAATCACTCACTGTTAATTCTCTATATAGTCATGTGTAATCAAAGACTCTCTGGGGAATAACTCACTATAAATTCCACTTATAGTCTTTTAATGGTAAACTATGAAACATTTGAGGAAGTACTCAACATCAATTCCTCTTGTGGTCTCATAACGTATCTATAGACACAATTATGGAGAACTCAATTTCAATCCCCCCTATAGTCTCATAGCATGATAATTATAACAAACATTCTGGGATAGCCCTCAACATAAATTTCCCCTATGGTCTCAATACACCAGGTTCCCGCATCCCCATGTAAAGCTATCAGGCACAAATGATAATCAGTAACCAAAGTAAACCTCAAATTACTACTTTACTAAATTATCTAGAAGACATGGCATAACATATTAGATGTAACACCCCAAGATTTCATAGTGTGTTATTTCATCAAAATAATTCAATAACATGCACTACACGCAACACCGAGTTCAAGCGCACCATGACCCACCAAACAAGCCGTTCAAAAAAGGTTATGAATAGTATTAACTAAATTTTAAACTTTACATAATCCTTATAATTTTAGAATCCATATTATGAGTTTCTTAGATATAATGCAAGAACAAATTCATTTTCAGTATTGCACTTTTATCAACTATAATAGTAAACCCTTTTTAAATACTATATTTTAAACTTTTTGACTAAATGGGGACATCAAAAATTTAAAATGAAACATCCCAAGCTTCTACGGTACGCTTCTCTTTGAATAATGTGATAGCGTATGTTGTACGCAACACCGAGTTCTAACAACCAATTAAACTAGCCGTTATGAATAGTAATAACTACTTTTTGAAATTATATATATTTTATATTTCAAAATGGACTTCATTTTTGGATTCAGAATATCAAAATTAGTCTAGGGTGAAATTTTGGTACTTTTCGGATAACTTTCATATTTTGATGAATAGTGAAAATTACTAAATTTTAATTAAAAACAACTTTTTTAATCAAAATAATTAATAGTAATAAATTATGAATTTGATTGGTTTTAAAGTATATTTAGAATATATTTTTACCATTTAATATAATGTTGGTCATTGGACATAATTTTACAATTAAACCAAACATAAACAAGTGTCAATCTTTTGATAGTTATTATCTCTTAAAAACACGCTTTTTGTTTTGACAGCGGGAATTAATTTTAAATTAATTTCTGCCACTTCTGTGTTTTGAATTTAGAAAAATGGATTCCATATTTGGAATCAGGATGTTCAAATTGTGTAAATAGGTAACTTTTATTTTTAGACATTTTGAATAATTACTGCGGTAAATATTTTATTTACCATGGTTAAAGGGTAAATCCGGTAAATAAGGGTTAAAAAATAATATTATAATAATACAAAATTACCCTAAAACGTGTCCTAACCTTATTTGTGGACACATACCCGACAATGGTCATACTTGGGTCAATTTTGGGACCCCTTGGAGCCACTTGTATGTGGTAGGGACACATTATATTAATAAAGTTAAAATAAAAATAAAAATGGCATAAGCTTACATCTTTTAGAAGAACAATTTTTACATAGGGTTATACATGTTGGATTTTCGATTATAAATATTCATTAGAAAGCTAAAACGATTTCCTACATAATTATGTTTTATTTATAATTTTTAGACATTAAATAATTTATTTTATTTATGACACAATGATGATGCAGTAATTACTAAAATAGTAAAAAATTAACATAATTGATATTATAAATACCCAAATAAATATAATATGAAACTTTTAATGAATTAAACTAATTTTCTAGGATAACATGATATATTAGGATTGATTTACTTGACTTTTTTCGAAGTAATCAATCTGTTATGAGTTTCACAAAAATCAACTTTTGAATAGTGTCAAAATTGACATAAAAGAGTTCTTAAAACAAATATTATATTATTAATTGATATTAAATTCCTAAAAATCTAAGGTTCGGCCAAGAGACTTATATTATGATAGGTTAATCATTAATGAACCACTTGGGGGTCTCTTAGATGTATATAATATGTTTATTAACCATATTATATAAAAATACAAAGAGACATTGTAAAAGTGAAACTAATTAACTTAGAGTTAATACTTAAAGATAAGGTTAGTATAAGTACCCAAACCTGTATAAATTTTATTGGATGAGTTGTTTTCGACCTATACCCACCTCAGCCTTTGAATAGTCAACTTTGGAGCCTTTGGAAACCGAATATGAATTTATTATAAATTAATATTTCTAGCTTTTCCAAAAGTGCCCCTCACCCCTCTTATAAAAGGGCACTCCTCCTTCTCATTTCCTCACACCTATCAAGCCGCTTGGCTCGTCCAAACTCTGCCCAACTAATCTCCCCACATCCCTCTCCTCCGCCTTGAAGCTTCCCCTTAGGCAGAAAGCATTTCAACAAGTCCTTTGGTCCCAACCAAAGTGAGTTACCTAAATTAAAGGTAACGATTTCTCTTAAATTATTTTCATTTATTTTGCTTCTTCAACCCCCAAACTCTTTTTATTTCCCATATTTTGTAACAACACCAGTATCCTCAATATACTAGGATGTTGTTATAAGAAGTATTCAAACTACACATACACACAACTCCATCTAATGGATGATGAACATAATGTTTCTGTGGATGGCAAACTAACGCCTCACGAAACGATGATTGTTCAAAAACATCTTACCGCCTCTCATGGTGGCCATTATGATGGCACTGTAATTAAATATTATATTAATGATATATATTTTATATATAATCTTCTTTAATTCCATTTTATTTCATACCATTATTCGTTTCATGTCGTATATACATACGATAATTTCATTTGAGGAAGTGCGGACTACCGCCCCCTTAAAATGATATGACTCGTTCATACCACACATGGAACGTATAAAGGATGGTGTTAATGAACTTAAGTAACATATATAAAATATTATATTATACTGGAATAGTAATATACCTATGTATCATTTGGATTCGATTCTTTTAAAATAAAAAAATTAAATGGAAGTAGCGTTCGTGCGTACGTACGGACTACCGTCTCCACGAACGCGATGAGATTCATTATCCATCGTATCCATTCAAGTATAATTATCATTTAATGATTTAAAAATGATGTTTAAGGACTTTATATCATTCTGGATATGAATAATATACAACAAACATGACTTATGTAACAAAACATATAAAAGAAAATGAGTAAGTTAACACCCGAAACGGCGTTAATACTAAGATATTATTAACAAATCAATGTTAAAAGATCATATATGATATCATATTAAAGTAAATGATTCTTGTATTATTCAATAACAATTATTTCACCATTATAGAGGAGGTAAACCTACCATCGACCAAGGAAAAAGTACAAAGTAAGGGTTTTCTTATCTCACTTTTAATTCCGTGAGAATTCCATTGATCACCACTTAATTATTGCATGTGGTGTATGTGTACTGCCCATGATCATATTCATTGTGTAATATACTTTAATTTATGGGTATTTACATCATCATGGTATGATACTTCGTTCATGGGTGTATGTTTCGTAAGTTACCTAATCGATAAGGGAATTTGAGATTTCAATTTCCACTCATTTGGATTTACACATATTTCATTGATTATATTACCCCATGATTATGTGTGGAATCACTATTAATTTTATTATGTCATAATTTCCACTCCCCTTCCTGTGGATATAAGTTTGATACACATAATCACTCCATTGGTAATTCTCAAGTCATTGATATGAATTTGATAAGAGTAATTTTAACTCATTCTCCATTTGTTGAGTTAAACATCCAATTCGTTGGTATTGTTTTTACAAGAATATGTGTGAATGTCATTTGATTGTTTTACACTGAATATAAAATCATATTTAGTGTATTTATATTTGTCACACATAATTATGTCATTGATTTATCCTTAACCTAAGGATACAACCTTTATGAGAGATTTCATCTCAATTTACATTCCATTGAGACTTCTTTGATGATATACACCAAATCACTTTTATGTGGTGTATATATAATGTACTTTGACATAGTATATCATGATTCCCTTTATTCTCATGATATTACAAAGTTTTGATCACCTCAATTATTTGTATTCAAGTGTCTCTTTTGCTAAGAATCTCTAACTAAAATACCATTTTTAAATGTTTTAAAGACTTATTCATCTAAACCTTTCTCATTAATGTCCATGTTTTAAAAATGGTTTAAAGGATTTATTTATATGGACATTAAAGTTTAGAAATCAAAACTCCTTTTAAAAAGTTTCAAAGTGGTATGGAACACTTTGATTCAAAAATCTACTTTTAAATGGCTTCTTGACAAATAGTGTGACTTTTAAATGTTTTCAAGAAAAGGGGGATATTTCTCTCAAATAGTTTTGATGATTATTTTCATCTATGTCAACATCCTTCATTATTCTTGATTGAGGTTAATGTGATACAATACAATCTTCCATATTGTATCGAATGAGTTATGTTTGACTGTGGGTGTGCTGTTTTTATACCATTCATGGTTTGTGGTAAAAGTATTGACATTTCGTATGCTAGTTTTAATACGAATGTTTATGTTACGTTTAAACATGTTCATATGAGGAATGCATTGGACTTAATAAGTGACGGGTGGAGCCCGCTATAGCTCCTCGATGCATCGGTAGGTCTCATGAGACAAACTAGTGTCTTGGCACAAGGCCTTGGCAAAATCTTATTTGTAGTCTTGGCACGAGGCCTTGGCTATGTGGTTATGATAGTCTGGCATTATGCATTCCATCATTATGAAAGTGGTTATTGATATTGCATGTGATCATTCGACTAGTAGAATATCCATGTGAGTAAGTAAATGGCATTATTTCATTTTACCTTTGCCATTTTATGCTGAAGTTCAAGTTTAAAAGGCTTTTGTTTTAGTTATAAACTGCCTTAAGTGTTTATGCTTATTTATGAAAGCTTCTGCTATAATGTTATCCTTACTGAGCATCCGAGCTCACCCCTTTCAATGTTTTTTTTCCCAGGATTATGAAGAAGTAATTTATGAATGACCTGCAGGGATAGTATGAGGGGATATGAAGACAAGATGTTTTTTTTATGATGTAATGTAAAAATTTATGGATGTATCTAGTTATTCGAAGGCTACTAAACTAATCGGTCTTTCGAGACTTGATCTTTCTCATGATCATGCCAATGTTATGTAATAATGCACCGACTCTAGGTAATTAGGGTCGGGGCGTTACATTAGATAAATAATCACTCCATCATAACAATACTAGGAATGGAAAACAAAATAGTAGACTAATAGGCAAAGCTAGACCAAATAGTCAATAATAATAAAATATGGGGAAAATATCCATAGATTGGAAAAGATAACCATATTCTCAAAAAATTAACCTCTATGAAATCAATCAAGGAATAGCAGGTAATAAAAGGTCTAAAAACAATGAACTCTCAATACCCCGAATAAGGGTATTGGGCACTTTTTCACATATAACTCAAAAATGAACTTCAGAAAGGCACAAACCACCTACGTCAATGTTGTGAGATCATTATACGTGAACCTCATGCCCTAAATCACCATAGAACATTGTATATCTACAAAAATTCTAAAAACATTCAACCAATAATATCTCATGAAAGAAGATTAATTGGGAAATGAGGATTTAAAAGAAAGTGTAGCTTACCGTGGTGATCCTAACGCAATCGACGACGGTCGATTCGGAGAACAGACGGCAAGACTGGGGCTTGGAGAAGATTTTCACGGTATAGTCACTCTTGGATGAGATGGGAAAAGAAGAAGAGGGTTCTGTGGATTAGATGGGACCCCAATCCAATTAATTAAAAAAAGAAAGTACACGGGGTGTTTTTTAAAAGTAAACAACATGTAATTTAAAAGTACACTGTGTGTACTTGCCTTATACAACCACTAATTTAGGCGGCATCCAGGTCACCCCACATAGCCATGTGTTCGGCCATCACACGGCCATCACATGGCTACCCATAGAAATATAGTACACGGCGCGTACTTATAAGTACACGACGTGTACTCCTGAAATTTACTGAAAATCCCCTTTCTCTTAAAGACAACCAAAAAAGAAAGACATACCTAAAAAGAAAATTCAGGTTCTTACTCTTATCATATATAATATTGAATGGTCCTTTTGAATCAGATATTCTTCCACCTTATTCACTTTCAAATGGTGGTAATATATTAACAATTAAAATACTTTAATCAAATACAACAATATTCTCCGGCACATATTAAACTATTTTTGTGTAAATATTTTTTTTATGATTTTATTATTATTATATACACTAAGACTTTAACTATATAAATAATGACACAGTATCTTTCGAGAAAAACTTACTAATGCTAACTCTAAATCACGATTTGGGTAATGTTTCTCATGAGCCATCAATTTTAATGATCTATAAGCTGTCACTATGTCATTTTTTATAAGAACACATACCCGACCATTCATTGATGCAACGTTATAGATTTAAATCCCTTCTCTACTACAGGGAGGTGTAAGAACATGTACACAGACTAATATTCTCTTTAGATTCTTGAAATTTTCCTCACATTCATCTATCTAGAAAAACAAACCTCTATCTATATTTAACTTGGGGAGTGGATTATAAATTCATGATAAATTCTCCAAAAACATGGATAATATCCTTCCAATCCAAGAAAACTTTAGATCTCATTTACTATGGTTGGTCTACAACAAAGTTCAATAACGACCCTCATCAATGAATCCACAAATATAACCTGACATAATATTATATTACCAGAAAATGAAACTTTTTTATCCAAGTTTCACACTTTTTAAATTTCGAATACAAAATCTCTTTCTCTATGGTTTTTAGTACAATGCTTAAGTTATTTTAATTCTCTTCCTTACCCTTTGAATATATAATCATGTCATCTAAAAAGACATCCAAAAACTGATCAAGGTAATCACTAAATACTATAATCATTAAATACAAGAAGAGAAAAATGGAATTTGTAAGACAAAATGGAATCACTATAAATTTATAGTTTATTTACCTATTACCAAATGTTTCATATATCTTCCTTCTTGACCATTAATTAATGATCTAAAAAATAAAGATAATTCTTGGAAAAGTATTAATCTCATTAGAGTTTATCAATTATTTCATAAATAAAGAGTATAAAAATACTTGTTCTTGATATTGATTCTGGAATGTTCTCAATAATAAATATGAAATCACATAAGTCAATATTTATTATTAATAAAAATAACTGCTTCACCCTAGTTCCATGAACTTAGCGAAAAAATACTTTTTCAAGATTCATATTGATTTGTTTCTTCAATTCCTACAACTCAGTCAGGTTCATTCTATAAGGGTCTTCAAAATAGGTGTAGCGCCAGGTCTGAGTTCTATTGATAGCTTGATGTCCCAATTTAGGGAATAACTTGGAAACTATTCCATAAATACTTCATTAAACTCTCAAAAAATATGAATTTCATCGATGTTAACTTTATCTGCAACCAACTTATATAAGCACACCCTTTGGAGTTGGAATCGAGACCCATACGATGGATGTTATTTCTATTGGATTTTCATATTTATCATCACACTAATACGTGATCCTAGATTAGTTTGGAATATCAATCATGAATTATCATACTAAAAATTTAATATGGTTTTTATGTATATAAATCCTATAAATTCATAAGACGAAATTAAATTAAATTAGAGGTATATTAATGAGACTTTCATGAAAAATTTTCCCATAAACATCAATTGAAGATGAATCGTAGACTTGGGATGAAATCACCACTCTATTTGGGGTTTCCACTAAAAATAAAATATCAAATCTTTAAGGTGGTATATTGATTCCCTTATAAACGTATTCAAATATAAAAGAGTGGATGGTTCTAGAATCAAATAAGACATTAATAGTCTTATAGTGGATGGTAAGTGTATGTTTAATTGTGTCATTATTATACCCCTCATCACTAATAGTTATCACATGAGATTTTCTATTTTCTCTCTATATAAGATGTTACTGATGTTGATAAACATCATTAAAATTCATATTTTATCATTTATTAGTATAATTCTCAAACTATTTTCATTTGAAACACTCTAGTGTGGGTGGTGAATTTTATAGAACTTCATCTCTATTCACATCATTAACTAACTTCTTTCCATTACATGGGAATTCAATTACACAATAACATTATTTTGAATACTTAAAACATTTAACATTCCACTTAAGATAATTTCCTTCATGTTTCCTTCAACTCATCAAGAATAACTTATGGATAATATTTTTACCTCTGTGATTTTTAGTGTTTCCCTCAAATTACATATTCCTTTTCATATCAAGACCATGAGATTAGAGGGTAACTTTAATATCTATTTCCTCCAGGATAGAATACCAAATGATTTCTTCATATATACTCAAGAACATTATCGGTAATTCCAATTGGATACATTATTTTAGGCAAATAAATAATCAATCAATCATACTTTTAGGTAGGATGATAATACTAGAAACATACCTCACATGTCCTGTAAAATATTCCTCATGTTGTTAATTTCTTCTTGCTGCCTCATATTCTTGATAATATTCCACCATTGAACGGATTTTCCTTCCAAATTATATACAACAAATTTAAATTTTTCTGGTTATGAACACTATAGATCATAAAATATACTTTTATCAGTGCTAATTCATTACTCAGTGACTACTATAACGGTGGGCCCACTAATATATGGTTTATGTTTCCTCATGAAAGACTCAATAGAGGTTAGTTCCATCCATTGGTCATTTAAAATCTCAACATGATTCATATCTTGAGACTATTGTTTAAGCATGGGAATGAGATTTTTCATTCTAAATTGGATTAAATTTGGTTTCTTAGGAGTTCAATAATTTTATTATCCATCTAATTCATCATCTTCTTGGTTCATTAAGGTTCTAGACCTTGACTATAAACAAAAAGCATAGTCCGACGAGCAATAATCATATAGTGAAAAACCGTATAATCAAGAAAAAACATTTATAATATTTATAATTCATGACACACTCTTTTCAATCTATGACACCTTATGTTTAACATTGGTCATTTATAGTATCCACATATCTAAATCCTTTATGATGGATCCTAAATATAATTTCAATTAACCTTAGTATATGTCTTGAGAGTGTTAAATCAAATGTGCGGTAATAGAACACTCAACGTTCACCAGAATGATATACAACATATACTCGACCAAATATATGTGGTTTTATTACCCCCAACATTTATCTATGCCAAAACCATATTCACTTGTAGTATCGAGAAATGTTTGTTTCTAAAAAAACAAAACTTCTTTTTATAATAAATTAGTATATTCTTTTATATAAAGAATTATTATAAGGGATATCACAAAATGTTTCTCATCCTAGTTACTGAAGATTAATTAATCTTTACTCTGAAACAAACTATATTGACCCATACTCTTCAAACATAAAAAATATCATCAATTTAAATGAATCTTTAATACATGATATTATCATCCATGACAAAATCTTACAGTTCTAATATCTTAAGAAACTTTTATGCATAAAAAACTAGTTCATAAGTGAACCAAGTCATCTTCCACTAATTTATTATAAACTATCATCCTTCTCATACATATCATACATAATTCCTTTATATATAATCTAGGTAAAAGAAATATAAGAAAGGGTGAGATCAGATGTTGATTAAGGGTAGATAATGGTGATATCAATGATCACTTAAAGATTACATGAATATAAGGGTATATGAATATAAACGTAAAATTTAAAAACCATTCCCCGTGTATAATATATCATAATCATGAGTGATGGAATAAATCTTGGAAGATTATAAGGCAAGAATCATTAGAAAGTCAAAAAATATAAGTAATGAGATCATAAATTAGTATAATCTAATGATTTGTAAAATACAAATAAGAATAGAAAATCATTTACTTTGTAGACACTTCTTAGTGATGAGACTACCATAATGGGTTATGTTCACTCAGCAAACCTTTATTGTATCCAAGGTTCACTCCCAAGACTATTATAGTGGATAGAGTACCTTAATTAATAGGTTTCACACCCTATTCTATTTAGGTTTATATCATGATATATTTATCTTTACCCAATGAATTAGTGGAATATATAACTCTGGTACCACACTTCAAATTTTGAAATTAATACAAATGTGTTCCATAATATCATAAAACAATCATCATATCATATCTCAAGTAAAAGAAAATGTTTTTATAAACATATTATCATCATAATTATGAAACATCAATATAAATAATACTGATGGTATCAGTGAATTATATCATGAGTAAAGGTTATAAAATATCAAAGGATGTCATCTTAGATCACTTAAAACTTTTCTTGAAAAAAAAGTCCTTTTTTACATTCAAGTCATTGTTTTAAAATTTCAAAGTATCCCAAATATTAAAAGAAAAAATTTTATTACAAAAGAACCCTAAAAACATGTAAAATAATATTAAAATCATTCATCAGTAATGATGATAAAAAATTTCATTCATTTTGTATAAGTTAAAAGAAAACAATTCATTCACACATTTATAAACATTCAAAAAAGTACCTCATTCAGAAAACATTAAGAATATTCCTTTAAAACAAATTTTAAAAAATTAAATCATGTGTAAAAATGAAACTCTTTAATTATAATAAAAAATTAAAATACTTGAGAAAACATTTTTAGAAAATATAGATATAGAAGAAAATGATCTTCGACTGATGAGAAAAATAAAGATGGTATTTCCTTAAATTATTGTTTTAGTCTCTTGATTACATAGAGGAAAATGAAAGGAGAAACTTTATTATAAAGAAATAAGTAAAAGGTAATATAATTAATGAGTTACTTGAGATATATTTTATTAAATTTCATCATCTAAATCTTAATCGTAAAAAATCGTATTAAATAATGAGAATTTAACATAAAACCCTTACCATGTTGGTAAATTTCAAATACAAACTACAAGAAAGATAGAAATTCATATGGATATGTATATCCACATAATTTATATAATAACAACCATAAAATAAATTTAATGTAATTATATACACCCCATAAAATATACACGTGGTGAATATGGAAAGTGTCACACCAAAGTAAAAGTGTGACAAAAATACCTTACCCCTGTTCCACTTTATTTGAATTAAATATAACATCATTTACAATAAAATTAAATTTATTATAGTTAATTTCCATAATAAATTAAATTCTATTCATATTATAAATTATCAACTTATAATTTTGAGCGTCCATTTATAAATAATCTCTTATTAAAACCCTTATTTCTGGGGGTTAACTATTTCATTATTCATGAATGTTTCTGTTTAGTAGTTTTATTACTCGTACTTTGAACATGATTACACTATATAAAATGGTTTAATCTAGATATAAATACCAAATATATTCCACATATATATATATACATAATGAATGGAGATAGAAAAATTAATTACATATTTCATAAAGATGGTAAGTCGTACGTACATATGAATATTTTTTTCATTTTTTTGATGGATGTAATGATAGATGAAAAAAATTAATTTACCATTAAATATTATATAATATATAATATTTTTCAAATTTATTAATTAATTATTTACTTATCTATCCATGTAAAATAATAATTGAAAATCAAATCACATCGATTCTAAGAGGTGGTAGACCACATGTACGTGTGACCAACATTATCTTTTTCCAGTAGATTTGAAAAGTAAGATGGTAGATTTTATATTAAAATTACATAAGTTTAATTATATTATAAATATAGTATATATATATAAATTAAATCCATAATTATATCCATTTATGATATGCAAGGATGTAAAACAAATTATACTGTTTCACAAGGCGGTAGTATGCCATACACCTGATCGACAGTTCTGTTTCCCATTTTATTGAAGATGAGATGAATATAGGTTATGATATCAACATAATAGATCCCCATATATGATATATATAATTTTTATTATATTTTAATTATTAATACTTAATTTAAGGAGGTAAAATAGGAAGTAAAAAAGAAATAGCACGGTGCAAACAATTACCTTCGTTAAGAATAACATCCTTTGGATCTTTTATTAGGGACTCTAGTTGTGGTATTTTGGAAAAAAACATATATAGAATATTTATAAAAATATTGGATAAATAATATGTAGATTTGTGTCTACATAAGTGGATTAAGAAGTGTGAATATGTGAGGGGAGGAGGTATGCTTTTATAAATGAGTTGTGTGCCTCACTTGTAATTTTTCAAGGTTTTAAAATAATGTTAAGTAAATTTCATGGAAAAATTTATAAAAATAGATGATATAAGATGGAGATATAGTTAATATTTAAATAAAACCAGAAAATGTGGTTCAAAAAGGTTTTATGTTATTTTAGCCCTCTTTATTATATATTAATAACTCGTAAACCATTTTTAACTTTAACAGTTATAATAGATTTTTACTGTTTGTAATGTTCATAATTAAAAAGAATAATATTGAAATTATTAACTAATATTAATTATTATGATTTCAAATATGGAATCTATTTTACCAAATTTAATTTAAATAAGTGAAATATTTTATTTTAAAATTAAACCAACAAGTGCGATGAAAAGCATTTTTCCAAAGAAATTGTTTTTATATGTTTTAGAAGTTATTACAAAAACATTCAACATAAAATTAATTTGAATTATTTAAATTGTCTTAATAATAATATAATTTAACCAATTATAATTTTAAACCCATCTTATAAAAAAATTAAATTCCTTAATTGAAATGAATGTTTTAAATAAAAATCATCATTTTTTTAATGTTCATTGAAAAAAATAAAATTATAAAAAAATTATTATGAAAATCAGTATAATATAATTATGACAAGTTTATTTCAAAAATATTTTCTTTTAAAACACACTTTATATATATATATATAAAGAGTAATTTAGAAATTATTGAGTAAAACACAGTGAAACAACTTTTTAGAAAAATATTGTTTTTGAGTTTAGAAATAGATTTATTATTATCCCATGCCTAGAAAAAAAATATAGGATGATTGATAAATAATTTTATTAATCATATAATATATAACTTTAATTAAAATAATTCATTAATAGTGATGAATTTAATTTATTATGAAAAAAACACATTGAAAGATAAAAAAACTATTTTTTTGATTACATATATTTTACATTCAAATGTTTATTTTTCACTTATAAAAAATTAATAAACAATGAATTTAACTTATAAATTTTTAAAACCTATAATTCTAATAATATAATTATTATTATCTATACTTTTCAATTTAATTTCTATGTTATAATGGTATATTGTATTATGGTTTGTTTAGAATTGTGGTTAGATGTTTCACAAGATATCGAAGTGATTAAATTAATTTAATATATATATATATATGTCAGAAAATCATGGGGAAATATAGTAGGAATGTGTTTGAAATGTTTTAAGTGATCTTCTTTTATACGGGAGTAAAATGGATCTTTTGGAAAGTCGCTTTATATTTTAATAACTCCATTACACTTTTTTCGAAGTATATTGATCAAATGTTTTGGAATATTATATCTTATGGTGTCTTTGGGTCGATAAACACACAAAATATTCTTTCCACACATGTTTTAAAAATGTTATAGGTATTTTACTACTAATATTTTATATTTCAACCTTTTACTATTAAACTAGATAACTGGTTTCTAACCATGTGATTAAGCATTCTTTTAACCATATAACATAATACATATATCCAATTTTGGGTGTTATAGAAATAAATTTAAAATCCATTCAATCCAACTGAATTATTGATCATTATTATATTCAAATATAAATAAAAATAGATAAGGTCTAAACAATACGTTTTAATGAAAAATAACATTTTTTACAATTATGGATTATTTTTATTTAGTATTGACAACAAATTAAAATAGAATTAATATATAAATATTGTACATTATTTTATATTAATTATTAAAAGGGGATAAATTTTATTTATTAGAAAAAAATTCAAAAATATTAACAAAAATAATTTAAAAAATATCGTTCATCATTTTTGTAGAAATTAGCATTAACCCTAATAATATAAATTTTATAAATAAAAATTAAATATTCCATAAAAAAAATATTTAAAATATTATCTCAAATATAAGATTCATTTAATAAAATTAAAATTATATTTTTTGGGAAATAAATCATAATGTTAGCGCATGTAACACAAAAAACCCATCTTTTTAAGAAGATTGTATTTTTAAACGTAAATATTTTTCACATAAAAAATTATAAATTTTATTTTGATATTATTAATATTATTATTTTTAAAATAATACTTATGTGGAACATGATTCAATCCAAAAACCTGATTTCCCAATGCATAAATTTAATTAGAGAAATTGAAGAAAATTATTTTCATAAAGTATTACTTGATTTCATAAAATGACATTAATCAGTTTTTTAAATCGAGAATGTTATTTTAAAATTATTTATTTTAATTAAAAAATGTATTTTTTTATGTCAATATGGTTTCAAAAAATTTAAGTCATATAAAATTGATGATATTAGTAGAATCTTAATTTTTAATTATTCACTAAAAAGAATTTGTTTTAAAAAACCCCTAAAAACTAATTCTAAGTTAATTTTTTTACAAGGAATTCAAAACTGAGTTTTAATTTATCAAATATAAATTCTAAAATTTTAAAATATATCCTTTTAGAGGAACATATAAAATTTAATGAAAATTACATATATTTAAAACAACCTTCTCAATATTAACACATATTAATTATTGTCCTCTTAATGGTAATAACTATTATTGATTTTCCATCTTATTGTTTTGTTATAAAATTATAAATAGTTCCTTCTTAATATTTTGAGGTTTTTTTGAGAAATTTTGTGTGTTTGATAAATGTTCTAGTGAATTTTATGTATTTTTCGGATCTAAAAATCTCAGGATGTTACAGTGGGGTATGCATCTCAATGATTGGTATATTAACATGTCAAGGCTAGTTGGTATAATTTTAAAAGCATTTTGCAACCATTTCCCATACTTATATATCAATTGTTATAAGTCACCCTAGATATCACCATCTAACCCCCCCCCCCCCCCCCAAGACATATAGAGTGCATAATATTAATTGGGTTGTAGTTGATCACCTTATGATGCTGGAACATGTCATTTCTATCTGATCATAATTGTTTCATAATCATCATTCATTTATATACATTAAGGATGAGTAAGGTTTCATGAAGTATCACATTATATTTTATATGATCGATATATTTGGCATACCTCAAAGTTCTATAGAATTATTCAGCATGATTTGGATATGAAGTTATGTTTTAGTACTTCCAATCATCCTCAGATAGATAGTCAGTCTGATGGAAGCATTGAAACCGAAGAGGATATGCTAATTTCATGTTCTTAAGATTTCGTAGGTGGTTGGTAACAACACATTCCTCTAGTTGAGTTCTATTATAATAATATCTCTCACACAATAATTTAGATGGATCCATATGTATACCTATAAATAGATAAGTGTGGAACTATGACATGATAGGATGAAGATGGAAAATTAATGATAATAGGACTTGAGATAACGACAGAAATTTCATATAATTTCATTTTTATTCAGCAACATAACAAGTCAACTCCATGTCAATAAGATATTTACACTTCAAAGTTTTGAAAATATTTGGAATTTTAATTTTGTGAGAAGGTATTGATATGAATATCTCCATGAAATAAGGATATGAGATTTAAAAAATAAGTTAAGATGAGCCCTATATATTTTTCCCCTTTTTAGATTCTTGATCAGGTAGGGATTATAGCTTATCTCTTGGTGCTTCAACCAAAACTCTCTCAACATTATGATGTGTTCCATATATTTATTTTGAAGAAGTGCCTACCAGATTATAAATATGTATTGAACTCATAGGTCGTACCACTGATGGTTGATCTTTCTTATGAAGAAATACTGATAGAAGTATTTGATTGTAGATATAAACTTCTATAGAACCAGACTACTCACCTCATTAAATTTCCATGAAGTATTTAAAAACTCAAGGAATATACATGGGAACTCAAGGATGTAATGAATTCGAAATATCCTCATTTTTATAAAATTTATGAAACATCAGGGGATAAATTAATTTTATTTTATTATGTAGCACCCAAATATTTTATATATCTTCACTAGAAATAAATTTTATGTACTCATTAGTTTTATTACACGAAACATGGAGTGTAAATAAACCATGATATATTATATTCTTTATAACCTAGATATTAAAATAGAAGGTTTTCATAAGATTAACCACATTATGAAACATATATATATATATATGGTTTAATTAATTCAAATGTATTTATTAATTCTTAATAAATAATCATTAAATACTACTTAAATTATTCCATGGTTAAATGTCTGATTTTTATAATGAAATTTATTTTTCTAGGTTTTATGGTTTTTTATATAATAATATATATTTAACACCATAAAAATTTTATATTAAGGAAATTTATTGTTAATTTATGAATAATTATTCATATATTAGTTATTTAATAGTCAGTAATGATGACAGAATTATTTGAATATAGAAAGTGTAATTTTTTCAAAAAAAACTCATTTTACGTAAACAATCTATTTTTTCTTCATAAATTAAACAGTACCATATTTAGTAATTATGTTAATTAAATATATTGAATATATATTCCCTAAAATGTTTTAGAATTCATCTAGTAGTGTCTTACTTAGTAGGGAATGAGAATAAATTTGGTTTTATGCTTAAGATGCATTTTTTTAAAGTTAGGTTTTCTGCGTGATTATTTTAAAATTAATTAATTCCACTTATATAAGATTAATTTTAAAAAATATATTCAATATTTATAATAATAATATAAATCATTTAATTAATTCCATGTGTGTCCCTCCCCTCACTTATCAAAGGGAACCTCTTCTCCTCAATCATTAAAAAAATAATTACTCTATATCATCCAATCCCAGTAAAAATCATTTATTACCTAAATCCATTCTTGCAATTCTTTTCATACCCTAATTCCATCATAATAAGGATTAAGGTGTAATTAAAATGATTTCTATTAAAGAATTTATAATAATCTTACTTTACAATTTCAACGTCAATTTCTTCTTCTACTTACTCTAAATATTTTGTATCCCTAATAAGATAATAACTCCAATATCATAAATTTTCTGAAATGCTATTAAAATTATGTAAAAACAATTTTCCACCCCCATTCATTCAAATTGGAAATCAATGTATTGCACGCTCGTACATGTGGACTACCACCTCCATGAAGCGATCTGATTCATTTTCCATCACTACCTCACATAGTTGATTATAATAATGTATTTACTAATTATATGATACATTTATGATATAATTTTTGTTTTTTAATGTTGAATTATTTTTTTACCAATAATCCATTTCATCCAAAAAAATTAAAACATCACTCACCTGTACATATAAACTACCATCTCCATAAAATAATGTAATTCATTTTTCATCATCGCATTATATGAATGGTTATAATGATTTATATATTGAATAAATAAAATAATTATAACATAATTAATATTATTTATATGATGAGACCATGATTAAATGGAAAGGATCGAAACTACTGAACTGGAACATTAATAAAAAATGAAACAATTAACACCAGGAATAATGATTCTAATACTGATTTGTTAATGAATAGCTAATAAGATGTCAAAATTATACCATTAATGGTATTATGTATATGAATGTTGTTCTAATTAAAAATTTATACATCTTAAATTTATTGTACATTATTTTTAAATACATACAAATAATTTATAACTTGAGGTAATGGTTCGATGTCAAAATATAACTTTTTTTCTAGATTATTAATGCTTAAATTCTTAAAAATGTAATTATATGATCTATATATAAATACAATGATTTTTCCTACCATTTAATCAATACTTGTAATTATAATTTTTTATTTAATTCACCTTTCTATAAGTACTCAAAATACTGAAAGAATATTTTTCAGTAAAACCATCTTTATTTTTATCTTTGAATGGAAATATTTTTCTCCAAATAAAATTTTTAATTAAAATGCTTTCAAAGATTTATTTAATGTTAGAAAATTTTTCATTTTTACAAATTTTTTAATTTCTGAAAATTGTTTAAAAATTAATCTTCCTTTAATTTTTATAATTCGGTAATTTTTACCAAAGTTTTAAACATAATCATTATTTTACCATTTATCACACGGAAAACATTTCTTGTCATCATAAATATTATTTTTCGTGAATGTTAATTTTTAAGATAAAATGTTTATTTTAAAATAAAATTGTTTTCTGATATTTTTTAGTTGTTTAGATTTAAAATAAGCGATATTAAAATGAAAAGGGTATTTTCTTAAAGAAATGTTTCACCAATATTTTAAAGGTATTTTTATATATGAAAACATCTATTGATGTTAATTATAGTTTTTAAGATATGTGATGCAAGGATGACATATTTTTTCAATCCTTGGTTGGATTAGGATTATGATGAGGAAATATATTTGAAGCCCCATTTCATTCCCACATGATAAGTGATAAAAAATAAATAATGGACTGATGATCTTATGGCATAAAAATGAATGGTTTGAGACTATAGTATGTGTGATTTTTCTAAATCAATATAATGAATTTAGTAATTTTTAATTCCTAAAAGCTCAAAGTGTATATGAGATGTTATCCCAAGCCTAGAATAGGGTACACATGGGTCATCCTAATCCCAAATAAGGCACATGGGTGGTTATCCCAAACCTAATTTGTAATTATTTTAACGGTAAATATCCTTAAAATTAATTTATAATTTTATTATTATGCCACTTTAATTCCTCTCTAGATGAAATGTTTATATACTTATGAAATGATCTCATGAATCATGATTTATGATTTTTCTATTAATCATGTATTATTAACAATTGAATCCTTAGACTTTGATTATGATTTATAAGTTATTAGGTATGATTTTAAAATTTGAGGATCATATTCTCACAAAATTATGCCCAAGTTATGATTATATATGACCATTAAATGGTTTCTCAAATTATTACCCTTATTGGTCATCTGCGCTCACTTTTTCTTATGTTTCCTATCCCTATGTTCAGAAGAAATGTTTGAAGTAGTGTATGTCAAATAAGTATACTATTTGAGAACATATTTTTGGGATATTCTGAATATATTTCATTAAATATTATGATTATGTATAAAATTTCCAAATTCAATAAACATTTGATATCATCTTTAATGAATAATTGTGAAATATATTTAATTTTCATGTAAAATAATGTAAATTTTACATATGTATTGTTCCGATTTCATCACAAAAATAGCGTTAATCAAGAATCTTAATTCATGGAATAAAGAAAAATACATGAATCAAAAGGGTGCATAAATATTAGTCAATGAAAACTATTTATAAGAACTTAACATTAGGAAACCAAAGAAATGTTTCAAAAACATTAGCATTGGAAAACATCACCTTCTGGAGTAACAAACATTCTCCCACACATGTCTCAAAATTAAATTGTGTCATCATATATACGTCACCTGACATATAAACATTTATCTAATGTATTGGTATGAGATATAGGTCCCCAACCTAAATTATCCATATTTACATATACCACTTGAAATCAATCATTCATTATAACATTAATAAATCATGGAAATAAAATGGTTTCAATGTCCTTTTAAAATGTATTTATATATGAAAATATTTCATAATTCATAAATGAACATAACATGATAAACCCATGTAAAATAAATGTGTTTATAATTATATTCTGTTACATTATATGTAAATATGATTTAATTAAGATGATTGTGTTTATGGTATTACCGCATATATTAACCAATTATATAAAATAGTCAACAATATTTATAATAAATTTATGTATGGAAATAATGTAAACTCCCTACAATCATATGATGGAAATATAAAGCACTCACATAGGTAATTAATTATAATAAAATTATTTATATAGTTATAGGTTAATTTGGAAAGACCGAAGAAGTAATGGATTTACCTGAGTTTAATCCTAAAAAAGGGTGTAAGAGTATTTTGAGGGTAATCCATGAAAAACATTTTATACTAAAATAAAAAAAAATTGGGATAAAAATAAAAAAGTCAGAGAACCCATAAAATATTTCTTAGAAAAACATTTTTGCATTTTCATAAATGAATAAGTTATGGATGTGTATCATTTCATTTCCCTTGGGGGCCTTCACATCCAAGGATTTCTGCCGCTCTATTGAATAGCATGTTCAAATGGACAATTGGGATGAGAATCTATGGCCTTGTCTCATTCCCATGAAGTAAAAATTCCTTTCATGGAGGATTATGAGTAAGGATGTACCAACCGATGACAATTTCAATGGTTGTGGAATCCCTATGGCTTTGAGATTTCTGTGTTGTAGACGACACAAAGAGGAGAGTTCGACTCACCTATTCTTTGAATGAAAATGGTAAAGTGTATTTTTGGATTATTTTGGTGATTTTACCAGCCTTCATGATCACAAAACTGGTGATATGTCCTTCCTCGAGAGGTGGTTTTATGGCGTTGGTGAAAACTGGATGGTGATGTTGGCTTACACGCTGATCATGTACGTGGGTTTTTGGTGTATTTGGTAGGCAAGGAACATGTGAAATCATGAAAGTGGTCAAGCATCGGGTAAATCCCTTTTTTAGACCAAAATTCTCCTCTTCGTCATGGTATGACTCCTCCCCAACTATAGAGAAGATCCCTCACTCTAGAAACCTCATGATTCTATCCTCGTTTCTCTATCTAGAAATAGAAACAGAAGTGGCCAATGGGTCTCCAGGTTCCCCCTACCTTGGGCCTAAAGATGAATACAGATGGATCCTTCAAGATGGGGACTCTTCAAAGAGGTGGGGTCATCCGTGATCATGATGGATCAATCCTTATGGATGTTTCTGGCCACTTGGTACTCAGTTCTTCTCTTCAAGAAAAGGCTAAGCCGATGCTTCTTGGTCTCTGGTTATGTCACTAGAATAGGATATAACTGTTGGTGGTTGAAACAGATTCACTGCTTCTCTACAACGACCTATATGGCATTGGCCCATCTACGTGGATGATCCACTATGTCATCAAAAAATTCTATGTTATTCTTAGTAATAACATCAAAGTGGATCATACATGTCATGAGGGTATCCAGGTTCCTGACCACCACGATCTTTTGATTTTCTTGGTCCTGATCCTTTTTATCTTCACAATCTGTTTATTTTGACTCTAGAGGGGGTCAACCCGATAAAGGGAGATGCCTTTGTCTTCATTAATTTAGGCCTCCCAATATCCCACAGGGCCCAGGTCGCTTTGTAGGTTCATTTGCCTTTTTCTTTATTAATAAAAATTTACTTTGAAGAGGAGTAGAAAATTTAAGGGAAATAAAAAATAAAGATAATAAGGGGAACCAGTTGTTAAAATCGATGGGATTTGTTCTAAAAAATGGTATACTTTTTAGAGTTAAATTCATAAAAGTAAAAGAAATTAATTACCATTGAGAAAAAAAAGATTCAATCAAAAAAATTGTTTGGGTGGAAAAACTATTCACAGAATAAATAAGTTTAAAAAGAATAATTTTAACTCAATGAAAGTATTTAAGTTATCAAAAAACATTGTGATAATGATAACATAAGAATTAAAATAACTTATTGAGTAAACATGAAGTAGACTTTGAAATATCATGAAATTAAATATATTAATTATTATTTTAGTAAATTCATCAATGAATATAGTGTATAAAATAATTCTGGTACACAATATCAAACTTGTCTCATAGAATTAAAAATAGAGACGAATAACCATTACCTAGTTTCCCCTTTTACATGATCGATGCTCTAAAATCAGATATAATAAACATAAATATTTTAATAAATTATTTAAAAATATTATAAAAACATTTTTTCCTTTTAAAAAAATTATATAAAAACAAAAATTACATATATATTATTCAGTTACATTTGTTATAAATTTTCATTGTTTGATTTATTCAACTGTCATGGTATAGGGTCAATTTTTACTTATTGGTTAAAATTTCATCATTAGATTATTATTCTAGATATAATATTAATCTATTTCAATTATGCATATATTCCTATTTCTAATTTGGTTAAATGCATGGATACAATAATTTGATAACATAGATCATAGTGAACTTGTTTCAATGAGTTTCATGGTTAAAAGGGGATTTATAATAAAATGTTAAAAAAATAAGTAAAACACTATTGAATTGTAAAAAAAATATTAAATGAATTTTTTTTATATAATATACCTTAATCATTCATTATTTAAACATTATAAAATTATTCACATCGATAATAAAACTGACCCAAATGGGATCGTGAGATAGTAATTTAATGAGAAATGAATTTATTTAATGAAATAAAAAAATAAATTTTAAAAAATATTAATAATAACATAAATAATATATATATATATATATTCATTAATTCATTTTTTGAACCATACAGTGTGGGTGATTAGGATAAATGAAATTTATCATCAGGGGAGGCGGTAGTCCACACATTTACACGATTAACGTTTTCATTTCTTAATGGATGGTATGGAATGAATGTATTTGATAAATTATTATTTAAAAAATAATTTCTGTGACAAATGAATAATATTAACTCATAAAACACATCCTTTTTACCCACCATGAGTGATGGTGGTGAAAAACAAACCACATTTTTTCATAGAGGTTGTAGTATAAACAGACACATGATCGGTGTTGTTTTTATTTTCCTAGTGGATAGAAAGAATTAAATAGTGTCTTATGAATTAATATAATAAATTTTAATTATATTAATATTAAATAACTATATTATGGTCTCTATGAATTTTTTTAGAGGAATAATAATAATAAATGACAAATGAGTAATAAATACTCACATTGAGAACCTGATATTTCCCTTGGAAATATCCTTTGAAATATAAGAAATTTGATAACTTATTAAGTACATAATATTACTAATATTTGAGTGGAATATATGTGTGAAAAGAGATAGATTTAATGGATTAATGTTTATGGAATAGGTGTAGCATGATGTAGTGGAATCTATCCTCTTTTATAAGTGAAGAGTAATTTTGAAAGTACGCGTTGTGTTTCAATAATGGAATGTCACTATTCAACGTTAAAATGATCCAAAATACTAAAATAATTTACTATGGTGTAATATTAGGTCGATAAATCCTCAAAAATAAAACATTTAACATGTTTTAAAAACATTATGGTTTATTTACATAAACTGTTTAAAATATATCCATTTGATTATTACTTTGGTAACTTGTTATTAACTAGGTGGTTTATATTTTAATAAATAAATAAGATTAACCCTGTGAAAAAAATTTAGTGTTATGACCAAAAATTTATTCCACACATAATCTATTTCAATTTTTGAATAAGAAAAAATTTACATTTTAATTCAAACATTTTATATAAAAAACTATTTTTTTGAAAAATGATGTTGTCGCCATTATGTTTTCTCAATTTTATTTAGTACAGATTCCCAATTTCATGAGGGTCAATAAATTTATATATAGGTTTTAAAATAATATTAACATAATTATTAACAATATATTAATTTATTTTATTGGATAAAAATTACACAATTTTAATAAAATAATTACTTGAAAATAATTATTTTATCATTATCTCATGAATTAAATTAATCCTCACAATCTTATTTTTAAAACTAAAATGAAATTGAACCTATTTCATAATATGAAAATGTTGGTATAGAATATTAAATACATCTTGTATATACAATTGTAATAAGTGATGAAAACTAAATTTTAATAAAATTGAATAAAAACAATGTTTAGATTAAGTTATTACATAATCATAAAAAATATAAAACTTGAGTTTTGTAAAATAAAAAAGATGATTTTAAATGATTTAATAAAATATATATATATATATATATATTAATTTAAAATGTTTTAAAATAATTTTTAGCCATTCTTGTAATATGATAATGTGAATAAAGTGATGGAATTTTCCAAATCAGTATTTTCATTATTCACTTAAAAATCATTTATTTTAGAAAAATTATCAAAAACAAAAAGGTATTATGTTCACATAATTAATTAAAGAACGAAGTGTAGATTAAAATATAAAATTTAAAAAATTTATGTGTTTATATTTTAAATGAAAGTATAATATATAATGAAATAAATTGTTAAAAACACCATTCAAAAACATGACATGTACTTAATCCTATTTTTCTTGAATTTATAATTAATTAAAATATTTTGGCATAATATTGGTTTATTATTATGTTATTTTCTTAATAATATTCACCTAATAGTTCACTGCCCATTTAATTTTGTTTTTCTATCTCAAATAATCTATTAGACTTAGTATCAATTTGGAGAAAAATATATTCCAATATTTCAATGTGTTATATTCTCCAACTCTAAAATAAATAAAATACACAAAAATTTAATTATCATCTAATAATTTTAATATCTAAGTGTATCTAAAATATATACTTTACTACCGTAATATTTCTTATTGAGATATCAACCTCTAATTCATATGAATCATATATTTTCCATACAATATTATTATTCTTGATATTGAGTTTTTCCTTTATCATTTGAGCTAAACAGACCTCATGGTTGGGTATCATGACTCATATAATATAATTATTTTTTTAATAAGTTTAATAATAATCCTTTCATGGATGGATGATAATATATTTTTTTGTGAAATGAATCATGATTCCCAATTTTGTTACATAACAGTGTGTGTGTGTGTGTGTGTGTGTGAATAAACAAAATCCTAATCCAAAATAACATAAAAATGATATAAAGGAATAATTAATATGATTTAGGAAAATCCAAATCCCATAAACCTAGAAGATATTAATAAACATTGGATATAATAATGATACTACCATATGTTTTTATTTATAATTAAATATATAATAGTTGGTGAAAACATGCATGATATAAGAAATTTAAAAATCTAGAGTAAATAATACCTAACCCCACTTAATTATCACTATCCAATTAAATAATAGTTTTTGTATATGTCTTTAATTTTTGACATGGTCTAGGATGTTTTTTATGTCGATTTTTGATTTAATCCCTTCGATTAGGTCACTATTTTCCATAGTTTCTAAATTCCTCATATTAAAAACATCAAATTATTAGTGGATCCTTAGGATGAACATTATTTTCTCCATCATGATAATTGAACTCTTTATTTTTCATGGTGGTTTTATTCATAATAACCTCTTTTACCATTGATAAAACATCTTTTTATTCCATTTTGACAATATCTGAGCACCTCTTCCAATATTTTTGATATGAAGGAAATCAAATCCACTTTTCTTCATCATCTTCTTTACCTAAAATTATATGAGACTCAATAATTATATTATATGTTGTGTTTTAAATTTAACTATGTTCTTATTGTTGATCTTAACTCGTGATATCTATTTTGGAATAATTACATGGTTTTTCACTCTAGATCCTTTTTCCATTAGGATTCTCATTAGGTCAATCTCTATGTTTTCCATGGCATCAAATTTTATCTTATTTCCTTATGGGTTCATCCTTTACCAAAACCATAAGGGGTTAACATGAGTGATGAATAATTAACATAAATTATCTTTTGAAAAAACTGAGCATCAACATGTATTTATTTTTTAAACCATCACATTAATAATTAGTTTAACCAAAATCACCCTCAATTCAATATTGGTTCCTTTAGGATTTGTGCAGTCATAATAATTTACCTAATTCCTTAAAAAAATAAATCCACTTTAACGACTCATAAATTTAATATGATTGACCAAATAATATCTCTTAGGAGTTTTTAATTTGGTTTTAGTATTTGGCCCACTCATTATGCACTAAATAATTATTTAGTTAATACACAACTAGTATTTTCATGGTGATTATCCCTCAGTGCATCTACTCCAAAACTGCATACACTATACAGTATACATATAGGGAAATAATAACTACGGAAAAAACATACTCAAAACATCACTAGGATTTTTGGATTTTATCCTACACATATAATTATCCCTTAGACTTATCCCTAGGTTTTCACTATATTTATATGATCCTAATCTCAAAAAGAACTATGTTAATATTCTAAAATGACTAAAACATTCTCATATTAAAAATATATAATCCTGAGATAAAATATCTTTATTTCACATATTTTCCATAATTTAATGTTTACATATCACAAATACACACAAAATCCTAATAATGGATGGTTCAATGTATTTATGAATTTGATACAAAATAAAATTATTTAATTATATATATGAAAAATTTCCAACAATTATTCCACACTAGACTCCTTTATCGACTACTATTGAATTACACTCATCTTTATAACATGGGGAAATGGAAACAGATGGAAAGGGTAAGCTCATATTCTTGGGAAAGGGTAAACATAAAAAATAATATTCAAATATTATAAGTTATAATAAGATGAGAATGTTGTATAATCATGTTAATGGAAATAAAGTAAAATAATCATTCCCAAAAAATCATATACCAAATGTAATGATCCATGGTATAGGAAAGAATGCATGAATCAAAATAGTGTGGAAATATTAGTAAAAAGACATCATCCATAAAAGTGTAACATTTATATACCAATTAAATGATCCAAAAACATTAGTATATAGAATAATAACCTTAAAGGGTCATGTACATTCACCTATTCGTGCAAAAAAACTGAATTATTCACAAGTATACATGTATCATGGTATATAAATATTTAACCAATTCATTTAAGGGATATACAAAACCCCAACCATAATTTATCCATACATACATGTTCTATGAGAAAGTAATATTTAATCATAACATAAAGATATCATTTATGTAAAATTTTATTCATATTATTTTCAAATGTATTCACATAAGAAAATCATTTATGATTCCATCAACATTCATAACATGATAATCCCATGTAAAATAAAGGGGTATCCAAATATATTTACAAACATTATAGTTAAATATTATTCAATTAATATTATGTGGTATATGTTATTACAATGTAGAGATAAAAGGTGTACTGTTAAGCCAAAAATTTACACAATCAATTGATGTCTGGAAAATAGTTAAACACTATTCAAACAAACTAAGGAAATATATAGTTTTTATAAATTAAATATATTATAATAATGTTGTGTTTATAATTGTTGGACGATTTGGAACGAACAAAGCTTTTATGGATTTCCAAGAGTTTAATATCCAAAATAGTATAATATATTTGAGAGGGTATTTCATAAAAAATAATTTATAAAGAAACTAAAACATTTTTAATAGAGTGAAATGAAATTCAAACCCGTAAATATTTTTATAATTATTTTACATTATCATAAAAAAAGATGTTATAATCCACATTCAGAAGAAATTTTTCACACAATTGATTGGAAAATATTTGATAACATTTTATTTTAAAAATATCCTTAATCATGGATCCTTGAGAAAAGTAAAGGTTGTCCTGGGGAATTTTGTGGTGGAAGATAAATTAAATGTTTGTGCAATGAAAACCATTTTAATTTTATAAAATACTGTTGTTGAAACAAAAATCCTAAAATGGTCAAAACAATTAGTTTTTTAACATAGGAAAAGGTAAATTTTAAAGTAACATGAGATAACACATGATTGGGTTTCCACATATAAAGGAGGAAATTTGTGTGAAAGTAAAATATATGAAAGAAAGTAAACATTTTATTTAATATTGTGAGAATTATTCTAGTCAATGATATAATTTTTGAGGGAGAATTATTCAATGAAAAATATTTGAATTAAAATGTAATTTTATACAAAATAGGAATATAACGTTCAGTAAAATAAATTCTTATGGTATAAGAAATTTATCATGAAAGAAATAAGTTTAATAAGATGTATTTAAATTAAATAAAGGTAGATGAGTAATGAAAAACCCTTATAGTAATAGTAATAAAAGAATAAAAAAACAGAAGCGGGTTACCATTATATGGAAATTAATATATAATTGAATAAGATATATTAATTATACATTAATTAAATAGGGTAGTGAATACATAATATAAAATAATTTATGGCGTTCAATGTCAAACATGCCTCATTAAATTGAAAATAGATACAAATAACCCATAACTTTTTTTCTAGCTTACTTGATTACTATTCTAACAGCCAATATAATAAACATAAATACATTAATATA
Source organism: Viscum album (assembly GCA_963277665.1). NCBI lineage: Eukaryota > Viridiplantae > Streptophyta > Magnoliopsida > Santalales > Viscaceae > Viscum > Viscum album. The sequence goes on from OY728126.1 coordinate 196,403,321, forward strand.
TTATTTTATAACTTTATTAAAATATAATACCATTTTATAAACATCATATAAAACCATAAATTACATACATATTATTCATTTATAATTTATTTTTATCCTCTTGTGATAGAACTTTTGGCTATTTGAGTCGTAAAATTATCAAAAAAATAGAAAAACATTTCCTTATTAGTTAAAATTTCTTAAGAATAATATTATTCAAAATATATTAATAAATTTTTTTCAGTGATTTATCTTCCACAATTTTGATTGTGGGCGATATGGGAAACAGTTCTGTGAAATTGAAATCACGATGAACAAGTTTTAATGTGTTTGATGATTGAAAGGGTTAAAATGTTAAATAATATGATAAGTGTTGGTAAAATTTTCAAAAATTTTAAAAAAAAAGTTAATCCTGATATTTTGTTTATATAATATTCTTTAATCATTCGTGATTTAATGTTAAGACATCATTTACTTATGTGATGAAACTATCTCAAATAAGAGAGTGTTATAATGATTTAATGAGTAAGGAATTGGTTTTATATATAGAAAATATAACTTTTATAGAATATTAAACATGTTATAAATATCATATATCTTAATTAAATTCATTCTTAGAATTATACATAAGGTTGGTGATAAAAAATGAAATTATTTGTTTGTGGAGAAGGTAATATGCACATACATATAATTAGCATTTACATTTCTCAATGAATGACATAAAATTAATGTATAAGATACATAATTCTTTTAGAATCATAATATTTATGTATTAAACATATTAATTAATTAAATTTATCCTATCTACCAGTCATATTGGTGGTGGTGAATAATGAACCCCATTACTTCATGGAGACGGTAGTCTGCACATATACATAATAAATGAGGTTATTCATTTCTTAATGGATGTAAAGTATTGAATAATGGTTGATATATTTATATAATAATAAATAATTATATTTATAATACTGATTTAATAATTTAATGGTCACTATAAAATGTTTGGATGATAAATATTAAGAAGAAAACAATAAAAAGTTAGAAATAATCGCATTGAGTACTTGATATTTCTCTTGGAAATTCCCACGGAAATAGAGGCCTTGGGTAATCTGATTTACTACATAAGATTTTGAATATTATAGGTAATTATTGGTGGAGAAAGATTTTATAATTTCATGAGAAAATTCAATGGAATATGTGTATCATGAAGCAGTGGAAGTGATCCACATTTATAAGTGAAGTGAACGGTGATTTTCAAAGTAAACATTACATTTAAATAATGTTATATCCTTATTAAAGGGGCAAGGGTTCCAAAATTAGAAAATAATGTATCCTGTGGTAATATGAGGTCAATAAAACTCCAAAAAATTATTTTTCACACATTTTTAAAGATCTTTTGAGTAATTTACCATTATATTTTTAAAAATTACCATTTTGGTTTTTTTAAATTGGTAACTAGTTTTAATCTATGTAATTTATGTATTCTAAAAATATATGAGTACTTGAAACACCCTGATATTTTATGAGATATATTCTTTTTAATTTCATTAATGTCTTCTATTGTAAACAATGATTAGTTTGTACTATATGCAACACCGTATTAGCTTGCAGTATACGCAACACTATTCTTGGCAAGTGTTACACATAATTTAAAGTTTGTTTTGTTGAAATTACACTACGCAACATTAAATATAGATTTTGTTTAATGAATAAATGAATTATGTTTTGATTATGTTATATGCAACACTAAATGGAGCTTTCACTACACGCAGCCCTGACTTCGCTTTCATTACACGCAATCACAACCTTCCTCGATGGCGTGTGTAGTACACAATACCGGGTTTCACTAAACAATGATATATTATTAAAATATTATATAAACTAGTCGTTATGAGTAGTAATAAAAACTTTTTTAAATTTTATAAATTTTATCCTTCAAAATGGACTTCATTTTTGGATTTAGAATATCGAAATTAACCTAGGGTGAATTTTTTGTATCTTTCTGAAAACATTCAATATTTTTTGATGAATAGTGAAAACACTCGGTTGCTATTTAAAAACTAACTTTTTATTTAAAAAATTATTTATTTTATTTAAATTTATTTTAGGTCAAAATGGATACATAATACCTATATAAGTTTAATGTAATTAATTGGATTGATTTTATAATAATTTTAGATATATAAAAATTTTATTGAACTTTTGACCCTCTTTTACCCACCTCCTAGGAGAATTTTAAAATTTACATAAAACATAATTTTACCACTTCTGTGAGTGTAATTTCAAAAATACAACAGAAATGGTTGATATCAGTAAGTAAAATTTGGTTCAATAAGATAAAAATAATTTTTGGTGAATAGTAACTTTTTACTTTTATTTACCATGGTTAAAAGTAAATAGGGTAAATAAAGGTAAAAATGATATTATTATTACCCTAACACATGTACTAATTCTATTGGATAAGTTTAATTCAACCAAAAACAAACTTTGAAATAATATATTACCCTTTAGGTCCACTTGGATTACATTAGGACACTTATTATTATTTTATTTAAAGAAGAGTTAAAATAGATAAAATCAATGTTTAATAACTAAAAAAATTATATAGGGTTATACATAATATAAATTAGACTATAAATATTAATTATAAAGATAAAAATATTTCATACGTTATGGTATTTTATTTATAATTTTTAGACATTAAATTCTTTAATTTATTTATGACACAATGATGATGCAGTAATTACCTTATTAATGAAATCTTAACATAATTGATGTTATAATTAGCCAAATAAATGTAATTTGAGACTTTTTATGAATAAAACTAATTTTATAGATTAATATGATATGTTAGTATTGATTCAATTAAAATATTTCGAACTTATCATAATATTATGATTTTCACAAAAATCAATTACCCAATAGTGTCAAAATTGTCATAAAATATTTTTTTAAAAAAATATTATATTATTAATTGTTATTATATTAATAAAAATATAAGGTACAGAAAAATGACTTAGATAAGGTTATATATATTAATAGTGAACCACTTGGGGTTCGTTTGTTCTGTTATAGTAAGTTTATTAACCTTATAGTGTAAGAAAAACAAGAAGACACGGTAAAGGTTAAATTATTTAACTTAGAGTTAAATCTAAATGATAAGGATAAAATAGTAACCTAAATTTGTCTAAAACCTATTGTTTGAAATTATTTCTACCCATAACCACCTTATCTTAGAAATAAATCAATTTGGAGCTATTAAAAACCGAATATGAGTTTATTATAAAATAATATATTATGTTTTTCCAAAGGTTCCTCTCTCCTCCCTTATAAAAAGGGCACCCCTTCCTTATTCTCTTCACACCCATTTGAGCTTTAAATATCGGACACCCCAAAAAATTACTCATCTCAACCTCTATATTTATATCATAGAGGATCTGGTATTCTCAAAATACCAAATCTAGTGCCCTAATAAGATGTTTAAAGGAGGTGCCTTGAGGAAGAGGTAATCTCTTCTACCGACTCATTCAAGTTTCTTTCTTCTTATACTTCCTATTCTTTAGTTGTTTCATTATAAAGTAATTACATTATTATTACATATATACTTATATTTTATTATAAATATAAAACAACCCTATTTCACCTTTTATCCATCCTATGGAAAACGAAATCACCGCGCGCCTGTACGTACGGAATACCGTCTCCACGCCGTGGTGTAATCAATTTTTCCACCACCAGCTTACTTGGATGGGTATAATGTTGTAAATAATAACTATATATGATTATCATAACATCATAAATATTCTAAGATATTATATCATACACTCCAATTCCATTCAATAAATATGGGAACGATATCATCGCTCGTGCGTACGTACGGATTACCGTCTCCATGACGCGATGAGATTCATTTTCCATGATAACAATTTAAGAATGATTATAAAGTTTGTATAATAAGTAATCATGAAATATATGACATAATAATGCCACTTGATTTATGAATATATATATTTCTGTAATCTACTTAATTCCATTCAATTCAATAAGGAAACGAAAAATAGCATTCATGCATACGTACGACCTACCGTCTCCATGAATGGTGTATTTATTTCCATTTGTCGATCTATTATATATATGTATATTCGGAATATATATTATATATAAATCATGTTTTATATTCTGGAATTAAGTAATTATGATTCAAGTAATCATATTAATAATTAAAAGTCAAAACTCGGACGATAAATGAAACGCTTTTACCCAAAACGCTGCATTAACATGGAATTGACAAATGAACGAATAATATAAAGTCACAATTGAATCATATATGCTATCATAAATATTATTATGGTTCTGTTACAATTTAATAATATGTTTGAACCCACTATACAGGAGTCTCAGACACATATCGAAGAAATTGATCATAAGGTAAGGGATAACTTTTCCAATTTCATTTTTATCCGAGATTGTTTATTCGTAAGTATTTACAGGGGTTATATTTTTCATCCATGTCCATAAAAATGTTTTCATAAAGTCTTTATTAATATTTCATGTATTTTTATATTCATTTTTACCCATATTGACATTTACTTTGTGTTATGGAAGGAATATTGCTTTTGTTTACCATACGTAGTACTTTTTGACATTTCCGTTAAAAGTATGAGGAGAATGTTTTCTTTAACTTATACGGCATGAACGGATTTCTACGGTTTTATAATGCCTTATTTTCATGAATCTTAATCTAAAATATTTAATGACTATTTTCAAAAAAATCCTTTTCTTTTAAAATTTCATGGCATTTTTTGAAAAGAAAATGATTTTGAAGAAGAAAAGATATTTTCCTCAAGAATTCATTCCAAGGGTTTTATCAAAACCATTTTCCATCTAAGATGACATTATTTCATATGTGTATGTTTCAAGTATAATGTCTCAATGATTTACATGGTTTCACTTTTCTTATGATGAAATGATATTCATTTGTTTTATATGGATTATGTTATGATGGGATCATGTTTATGAAACCCATTTTACTCTTTGGGTTATGATGAATGATTTATATTTATTTTTTGGCAAAATTAAGAATGATTTCATTATGATATGGGTGCGAACTATATCTCCCTCCAATGCATTGGGTAAAGATTTATATCTCATGAGATGTACATGGCTGGAATGGTAAGTTAATCTGGTTCAGTGTTACAGGACTGAAATGAGGAGTGAACTCGATTCAGAAAGGGACTTTGTCCACTAAGATGGTCTTAGCAGCAATGCCTTGGATACTATGGAAATCATATCATGTGATTAATGGTTTTCCATAATTAAATGTTTTATTCCTAAGCGATTTTATCATGATTAATGTTCCTTTATGACCTACGCCTTACGTACTTCCAGGATTTATTTCAAAACTCAATATTTTGATGTGTAAACATTATGTTCATGTTTTGAAGTTCAAATTTATATGGTTTGTTTTATTTTATCCATGTTTACCCTTACTGAGAATTTGAGCTCACCCTTTATATGTTTTCATTTCCCCATGATATAAATATTGGTTTTAGGTAAGAAAACAAAAGGGGAAGATCTTTATGGGAGATTTTGAATATCTTTAACCATGATTAGAATATTATGTTCCGAGTTTCCAAAGACACTAAACTATTACGGTCCTTGTGTGTTTGTTTTTGTTATTTATTATGTATTCTGCAAAGTAAAGTAATGTCCATGTACGTCATGCTTTGGGTCTCCACAATAACCCTATTATAAAATATCATTGTTCTCAACCAATTTTTAAGCCCTGTATAATCTTACTATATTTATACATAATATAAATTTAATATTTAAATTTTGATATTTAATATAAACAAATTGTTTTCAAGAAAAAATAGTGTTTTTACTACTATGTATTATTAATATTATTTAGTATTGACTACCAATTGAATTAGTGTTAATATATTTATATATATATTTGAAAATTATATTTTTCATTTTTGAGTAGAGGTTCATTTTATTTATAAGATAAAAATTACACAATTTTAATAAAACAACTCTTTCAATATAATAGTTTTAACATTATCACATTAATTAACTGCAATCCATTTAATCATATTTTTATGAATAATACAGGATTGAAATTATTAGAAAATATTAAAGAATCAATATTAAATATTATATCTATTTTTTATATTTAATTTCTTCAAGTTAAAAAATAAATTTTTAACATAAGTTCAAAAAATATTTTTTAGAGTAAAATATTATTTAAGCTTCCAAAATGTTAAATAATCGTTTTATAAAATTAATATAGAATACATAAATGATTTATTTTTATTTATAAATATATATTTTTCTATAAATAGTTAATAATACTTTTAATTAATTCTTTTTTTATGATAATGACATAGAGTGATGGTATTAGAAAAACATATATATTACCACTCTTTAACTAAAAACAATTATTTTAGAGAACTCTTAAAAAAACACCCTAAGCTAGTTCAAACATGTTTAATTAAAAAACAATGTTCATTTTAAAAATTAAAATTAAAAAATTTTGAAATTTATATTATAAATTAAATTACAATATACAAATAAAAATAATTTTTATTAAAAAATTCCTTTTTAAGACATGAAGTGTTCTTAGTTACATTTTGTATGAATTGTTAAATGATTATAATATTTTAATTATGTAGTTGCTTATTATTCTCATATTTTCTTAATAATATTCATCCAACATGTCATGACATGTTTTAGTTTTTTGTTTCATGTGAAATAGGTTATCAAACATAGTATCAATTTTAAGGGAATTATATTCCAAAATCTAAAGGTGTTATAGTTTAGCGGTTTTTGAAAAATAAACTAACTAGATATTTTAATATATATAGTTGAGAATCACTTGGAAGAAAATAAATATATGGGTTTTATGTATATTTAGTTAGATGTTCATTTAAATATATGTTATGAATTTAAATTTCAAAATTTATAGGATATATTAGAACATCCTATATCGAAGATGTTATGTGAAAGAGATGATAAAAATCTTAAAAAAGAAAGATGGAGTGAACTAGTTCAAGACATTTAATATCTTGAAATAAGGATTGATGTGTCATTTTAAAGAATTCAAGAGAAGATTATTATTAGAAGTGAAGAAACTCCTATGTGTATTTATATGTAACATGAAATAGAAATCAATATGGAGAATGCCAATTGTTTTCTAGGGATATATATTCTATTTTCATTTTTTGAGTTTGTCTAGTGTTTCAAAATTATCTATTTTTGTAACCCCCTAGAAAATAGTGTGCCTAAGAGAGTAATAGAACATAGAACTTGTACAAGAATTGATATTCTCTAAAAGAATATACCAATAATCTATTTTACTAGTTATTATCTAGTATATACAAAAATATTTGATATATTCTCTATGGATATTGATCAACCCTGGTAAACTAATTAAAATATCTATATATATCTTTCCTTATTTTCCTTTTGTTTGATAATTCATCTTCGTGATCACTATGACTCATTCTATGATTCATTTTCGCATATTAGTTCCTGATCAAGTTGAACTTTACATAAGAAGTGGAGGAAATGAGGATATCACATTTTTTATATCTTGGGACTGGTATTTACTCATGATATATTCTAAGAGTTAAAGTATATCAATTTATTTAAATTTTCATAAAAAAAGGAGAAAAAATAAGAATTATAATGATAATGCATGGAATGACTTGTCAAAGTCATTTCCTAATCATAAATATATATAAATATTGTGAATTTCAAATTTGTTAAGTGAATTTTAGATAATATTTTTATATTTATAAAGGTGATAAAAAATTGAAGGATAAATAGTTGTAGGTCATTCATAACAGACTTAATAATTTAAATAAGAGTTCAGATTGAAAAATTGATAGTTTATTCTTCCATATTATAGAAGTTATTTGTGATCATTATAGACATGGGAAGAATATAAAAGGTTATGATTTAGTAAACAAATTTAATATATATATATATTCACACCAATGAAAATTCCAAATGTTTCTGCACTTGAAGAAGCAAATGTTTGGCATTTATCACTTTAAGATCTATATTGAAAATTGGTCACATTTCAAATGTGAGTGAAGAATAAAAAATAATTATAACATCCATATGGGAAAATTCATTCAGAGATATAGATAAAAAAGTAATTTAGGGGAATGAAATTATAGAAGATGTCAATGATTATTTATTATCCCTTAAAAAAGTTTCATGAACCAAACATGGATTCCCCTGATTCGAGCACCTGAGCTAGCTTGTGTTAGGGCCGAAAAGGTCTCACCGATCCTCCTAGACTAGAACCAAGAACTATGGGAATCAAAATACTATAAAAGGGGATGATTTTTCATGAATATTAAATATAAAGTATAGGTTTTCCCCATGAAAACCCTTCATGAAAATCCATACATGGGATGTCTCCATCACTGAATAAATAGTTTCAAATTATAAAAAACCAATTATGTTTAAAAACATAAATTCCAAGAATAAATATAAATAAGAGAAAAAATTAATAAATGCAATAATATATAATAAAAACACTAATACATCATAAGATAAAAATTATGTACAAGAATAAAAAAATTCCAATACATATAGATGATAAAATAGAACAAAAACAAACCTGAGATACAACAAATATCTCTATCTATTATCTGAAACATGTTTACTAGATTCCAAACATATAAAATCAAGAAGTAAAATATCACCCAAAACAAATAATTAGAACCATTATACTATAAATAAGATAGGGGTGATATAAATATCCTAGTATGCATCCATTAATTGGTTCATACATACCCTTCCAAAGTAAAACTACTTCATAATATCTTTATAGTAGATAAAACATATGAAATTTTGGATTTTATTTATACAGAAAAAATAAATGATGACCTTCACATTTATATCAGGTTTCTACAGAAGGAAAAATGATTTAAATAAAATCATAATTCTTTCCATGGAATTTGGTAATCAATATAGATTTTTAACTAGAAGAGAACTGTTTATGTTTTCACTATTAAAATCATTCAAAAAATATAATTTGACAATAAACACATCAATGTTACTGAGGATATGTTTGAAAAAAATATAAGATAAGTATATACAACTACTGAACTAGATCCTTGTAAAATAACTGAAAAATAACCTAACACGATGCATTTACCTCACTAGCCTAACCGAGGGCAATGTCACATAAATAATAAAAATGTGTATATGGTTCACTAATAAAAGTGTGATTCTAAACTAATGCATAATTTTTACCTAAACATCCCACTAATACGACCATTAATACCCATAATCCATAATCCTTGTGAGATCAAAAATTATTACAAATATATATATATATATAACACAAATTAAAATAAATTCACATTCTCACATATGATTCCCTAATATAAACTGCCCAATTTCTAACAATAATATATATACCAAAATCATGAACCCATTCATGAGGTACCATCTTAACCAAAGCATCAAAACATTCATTTTTAATTGCACAAAAAACCTGATTCAAGGGTTTTTAATTTTAGAAATCTATACTTAAAGTTCTCAACAGTCCTCATGATACTTTCCTAAAATGCTAATTTATAAGACATGATCCCAAATCAAAAACAACCTCTAAGATTCAAGTATCAATTTCAAAGATCCAATTGGGAATTTATTCAAACACTTATTAATAATGGATTTCTAAAAAATATTTTATACATCAAAACCTATGGGTAATCCATCTTTATTTTGATGAAAACTAATGGATAATAAGAATCCCCCAATCACGAAAAATATTTATAATTTAAACAATTTCTAAATACCTTGAAACATCTATTTAAAAAAATTAGTTACAGTTATTTGTTTTAAAATTTATGTAATAGACAACATACCTTAAATAATATTTTTTAACAACCACGGTTTTAATCCACCATATCATTCTCAAATAATCCAAAAGAGACTAAAAACACATATAGGCCCTAAAATCAAAAAATTCAAAAATTAAAATAGAACCACATGGAACTCTATGTCTCTAGAAACACGGTAGTGAAATAAGAACTTAAGAAAAGTTAAAATAATGATAGGTGAAGAGTCTTCGAGTGACATACAATAAAGGGTCACAATTAAAACATAAATTTTCTAATTCAAATCTCTAAGGGATGGAGTTTAAAATAAAGTTGAAATACCTTGGTGTTTTGAGGTCGAGTAGAAGTAGGGGTGTTATTTGGGGTAAAATCCAAGTGGGGGTAAAGTAGAAAAACAAAATTTTGAATTATATAAATATTACGCATGTTTTGGCCATATGGTTGGCTAAACCATTCACCAATCATCTTCCCCTACAAGGAAATATGATAACTAAAAATATACCGGTTTCACATTTAGAAAAATCATTCACCAACTGAGTTATTTGAATATTTTAAAAAATGAAGGTTTGTATCATAGATTCAATACGGTTAGCATTTACCATAAGAAAACCATTCAATAAGAACTACAATCCCAAAAAACTCTAAATTTTAAAAACATAAATTTGGGAAGATATGTATGTAAATAAAACTCAAAATAAATGAGATAATAGCATTAATAAAGGTAGGTTTGTGAAAATTATCCCCACTATAATTATATTTTCCTTAATTATGACCCAAAATGATTGGTTGATCAAAACAAAGAATCAATATTTGGAACCCTAACAAAGATATGCCTTAAGATATGAGAAACTACATAACTAGAGAGACCATTTATAAGCATCTGGATTAAACACCAATAAAATATTGTGTATACCTCACTCATAAAAGTCCTTGACACTGAGATCATTTGAACAGATCATATTCTAACACATTGGAGGGTAACTATAAATAATTTAATGGGTTAAGTGAAAGAACAACTAACTTTCTACCAAGATACACTTGAAAACAAGGGTTACCGTCACCTTCTAAAAAAATGAATATAAACCTATCATGGAACAATCCTTATATATAAAATAATCCATAACATGATCCAATATTTGGAAAACTACCAAAACCTAAGGTATCACTAATAGGAGTCAAAAAGGCTAACCTAATAATTAAAAAACAAATCATTAATAGAAGAGATAAAGAGAAAAGATCACAGGGCTCAGCAAGAAGTTCATTTATGGTGGTATCCCAACCACCCTAGGAACTTTCATCATACCTCTAACCATAACATAAAAAAACAACCAATAACCTTCCATGAACTATGACACTCAAAGAAAAGATTGAAATAATTAAAACAATCTATACAACCAAATCATGAATCCGAACTAACCAAACTATATTTACAATAAGAACATATTCCCATAAAACCATAATCTCTATAATAAAAAACATTTCTCCATTGAAATAAAATAATCCAAAATATATGTCTAAAAATATAAAATAGGACTAGATAGGAGGAAATGATGAAAATTATTAAACAGACACAACTTCCCCGCCTGGTTCAATGAGTTGAAACTAAGGATATTTCAAAATGACAGATCTAGATCCATAATTTTTATAAAAAACTCACTGAAATAATATTTTAATGTGTCCCAAATAACTATATATATGATAGGTTTTTTCCCTAACATGATGCTTTCTTATATACTACAACCCATTCTGGTGGAACACCCAAAACATTTCATTAGAGGAGTCCAGAATGAAGCAAATGGGTGGCCACTTGATACCACAATCTGACCACCTATATTTTGATTGCTTCTGGTCCCCATTAAGGAAACTTTATCCAACACTAAAAAGGATGGTTGTAACATTAATTTCTTCTTCTATTCCTACTATATAAACATGAATCATCATGGCCTACCTAACTAAACATTCATAAGTTCTTAATTATAAGATAATATGCTACCAATAGAATATTTGAAATAGGTATTCTTTTGAAATTACATGATTAAATGTATTCATCCTTCGTTGGGTCAGGATGGAATGGAAATAGCTTAGTGAATCATTCGATTTATTCCATAAATTGTATATCACCACACTAGAGGAAATATATTTTCATCACCTTTATTATATTTATAGAATTAGGGAAATACTGTTAAATGAACATTTCCTTTAATCCTTCCTTAAGAAGGTACCAAATTGGTTATATCTAGATAGTATAATTCCACAACTCCAATATTGGAACCTTTAGTGCGATTTTAGAAAACAAAATATAAAGATACTCAATAAAATAAATATAGTAAAAGATCCCTTTGATAATCTTCATCCATTTCTCTTCCTCTTGTGAATCTAGTTCCCCAAGGAAGTTTTGAGACTAATAATCTTGGATACCGAAAATAAGATCATTAGGTTCATCTACAAAATTAATACCACTAAACTCTATATCTATGAGATAATATTAGGATTACTCTGAGTGATACTGATTGGTCATAGGGATTACTTTTGGTGAACCATCTATAGTTTAATCTTATGAATCTATTAGGACTTAATGGGGTAATACTACAGAAATAAGAAAAAATAAAATCTGAACAAATCCGAAATTAAAACTTCTTAAATGTCATCATTAATCAATATTCAGTGTCAAATTATCATTTTTAACAAACCCTAAATCCTAAAACACAAAAAAAACCAAATATAGCCAAAGGGTAAATCACAAACACCAAAATGACCATCAAAAAAATTTTGTACATCAAAACATAAAAAAAAATTATTTAAATTTCTCAAAATTCACATTGAACAATACATTTAAAGATGTTGTTAAATTTAAAACATAAAATTTCACTTGAAACGCATTTATCGGACTCCACATGACCCACCTCTTAAGCTTTGTTTCCAATTTATGACTTTTTCATAAGAATTAATATAATCTCATAAAGGATTCCACAAAACACTCTTATAATATCTTAACCAATTTCAAAGAAACTTTTCTTCATCAAATAAATACATTCATAAACTCTTGTTTCATTTTAATTCTTAAAATATTTATTAAATTCTTCTATTTCTTTATAAATTTCAACTAAATTTTAAAATCGCGTAACATTATAATTTTTGAAATAAAATTTTAAATGAATTGAAATATAATTTATAATTGAAAATAATCATCCACAATCATCAAAAAAAATTAAATAATAAAAAAGGGAATATCAACACATAAAGAATCAAATCTAGGAAAAAAATAACTAATAATTGTCCTTTGATTGGCCAAATGGTTTGGAAACTATGAATCAATTATGAAATTGTCATTGGAATCCATCTATAAGGGTAAAAAATGTATATGAATGATTTTTTGGAATGTTAATATTAAAATTTCACACTAAAACTCTTTCTGAATTACACCCCAATGATTGGATCCTCTCAAAATAGCTTATAAATTCTCTATTATAAAAAGAAATTACCAAATTAATATTGAAGATATAAATTAAATCTGAGTATTGGCACAGATTCAGTTCATACTCATCCCAAATAACCCTTGAAACTCATGTTTCATATAGACAAGTTGTTATTAGAAACATTTTTAAAAACCAACCATTCTAATTTTGATGATACTTCCACTAATTTATTATAATTTTCAAACAGTAAGGGAGTCTCTAGAACCTAGTCATCCATATGATATAAATCTATCATAACCTTTTCCAAAAACTATCCTAAGCTACACCAAATTTGACAAATAGAGTTGGCATAAGATAAGGATCGACATTAATCCTGGATCCTCATGGGTTGTCAACGAAAAATATGGGAATCAAAAGAGTTATTAATGGAATAATTTCACCCAAATATTAAATATAAAGAAGAAGGATTCTAGATGGAAACCCTGATTTTCAATTCTGAACATTGAAAATCCATATTACTTAATAATAATTTGTGAAGTTTTTATAAAACTAAAAAAAGTGTAGAAGAAATAAATTCAAAGTATAATGATAATCAAGGGAGAACAATAAATACAACACAAGATATAATGATTGATAATAAATTTAGAATGGTTGATATTTCTATGTTTCAAAACAAAACTAAAGGAAACATAAGATACAAGAACTACCTCTATGAATTGAGGGAATCATGCTCAAAATCAGCCATCTGTACCAAAACTATAAGTGATAATCATCCACTAATATTTAGTGGAACCAGAGAAACCTAAAATGAAGATAGATGTGTCCAAAACAACCTAATAAACAACCACCCACCAATATATGCATACTCTTTTAAAGTAAAATTTATTTATTCTTGTTTTTAAATAGATATCAATATATAGAATTTGTTTTTTTAACAAATGAGAAATAAATTATTATATATACATTTAAACCAGGATTCTAAAATAGGGAAAATAATTCAAAGTAATATGATCCTTTTTAGATGAAATAGTTAATGAATCATTAGTTTTTAATTAAAAAAGAAACATATAAATTTCTACTATTAAAATAGTTCAATATAGAAAATTTTCAACAAAACACATCCTGAGAATCTATGATATATTTTCGAAAATCTAGTATAATTCCATAGAAATACTAGCCAATATTAGTGGCTGATAAGTAAAACCTACCCCACTACCTAGTGTTTTTATCACTTGACTAACCAATAGACATATCTTATATGTAGAATAAAACCTGTCTCAGGGAAACAAGTCATACTGTGATTCCAAACTAATTTAAAATGAGTAATTAGACACATGTGGTTTACCATGAATAAAAGTGGATGTGAGACTAAAAATTATTATATACCAATATATAATAAATAAGATGAGAAAATATCATAATCAACTTTTATTTACATACAATAAATATCCCCAATTCCATCATGAATATATATATCAAAAATATTAAACACTTTATCGAGAACTACATCATACCGAATATTAAAAAACTCATTTCTTAAAACACGTTAGGGATTATTTATTTTGTATTATTCTAATAAATCCTTTTGAAAGATCCAATCAAGAATCATGATACATTCTTATAAAACTAATTCATAATACATACTTATAAATAAATAACACCATGTAAAATTTAACTATAATTTCTAAATATCTAACCAGGAATTTATACAAACACACGGAAAACGTGTATCCCCAAAATGGATTTCATACTTCCTAACTAAAGAGAAATTGTATTCTCTTTTGATAAAAAACACTTGTGAACAAACCTCCCATGATTAAAAATTATAATTATACCTGATAGAATTTTTAAAATTGATAAAGCTTGCATTTAAAACATCAAGTAATCATAGTTTTAAGTTTAAATAGAAATTAAAATGACCACCTACCATAAACTATTTCATTATTTACAACCTAAATATTAATCCATTATTGTTTGGTCAATGAATACTCAATAGATCAAGGACAACACCCATATAACCTAAAACATTAAAATAAATCAATTAATATCAATCCACAAGGACCCCTTGGTCTATATGACCAAAGAAGGGTAGGAAAATTAAATATATGACGGAATATGGAAAGAGGAAAAGGTTGTGAGTGATTTAACATAAGAACCACATCTAAAACATGATGTTTCCACTATAAATCTCGGAGGGAGGGAGTGTAAAATGAATTAATGATTCCATGGGGTGTGTAATATTGAGTGGGATAAAAAGAGGCGTGATTATGGGGTAAAAATAGAGTGTAGGGAAACTAAAAAATTCCTTATTTTATTGATATTGAAATAATCCACAATTTAGTCATATGATTCACTAAACTATGTTCCAAATTTATTCCTTTAATAGGCAGTAGGAGAACTATACTTTTAAATCTGGTAAGTTTGGAAAAAACCATGTTCTTACCACGATATTTGTAACTATAAGAAACTACATCACATAGTTTATGCACATTCTATTCTAACTGTGTATGAACCGTGTGATTTTTTCCAAATGCCCAAAATTTAAAATAGAAAATAAGAATCACATGAGAAAATATATATACATAGGGAAATAAAAAATCAATATAATAATATAGTTAATTGACGGTGGGGTTTAATAGCTAGTATGTTTAAGAGAGAAAAATAATGATTCAAGGGCACGATAATACTGAACTATATTTATTGTGGTGAGGTTGGGGAAACCATTACTAGGTTTCCAAAATAATTTTTTGCAGCATATTTTGGGTCACGACCCGTCCTCAGGGACTGTTCCGTGACTACCCCAAGCCCTCCTTCCATAGGCCATGGGCTGGCGACTAGAACCGAAGGTGTAAATCCCGATAAAAAGGGATGGCATCGCCTTTATAAAAGCAAACAAACAAAATAGAGTACGCAACAGAAGAAAGAACTAAGTAGTACTAAATACAAAAGGTAGTGTTGGAAGTAAAGGGGACTAGAAATATAAGCCCAACAGTAAAGTACAGTACAAAAAAAGTGAGTACAACTGTAGTAAAGTAAAACAGCAACCACTGAGTCATCCTATGGGAACCCCACATGAAGGGTGGGTACAGATGTTCTCCTCAGTACTCCATTCTTGTCCGTCTCCTCCGGGTATCGTCTCGTCGTAAGGTCCACCTCTGGGTACCGTTCAGTCCTCGTACACTCAGCCGCGGTCAGCGCTGTCCGTCATCTGCATCCAACACAATGTGGTGCGGGCATAGCCCGTGAAGGGGTGAGTATAAAGATACTCAGTAGGGACCCTGAGACCCTCAAAGTCTCACAAAATACAACAATAATAAACCACAAAAGTATGATTTCAACGAATAACCATTACATAGGTATATGCCCATACATATACCTAAGTTATCAAATAACCCATCTCAATCATGAGGAAAACACAAAGGTCACTGACTCAGCTCAAACCATGATATTTATTCACAATGTCAAAACCACGGCGATTGGAGAACTCCTCCTCTATCGAGTACAGTGGGCCTACCGGTACAACCAAGTACTTCCCACTGACCTTGGACTACTGAAGTACTCCATCGGTAGTGTATTGTGGGCCAGCTGCTACAACCAAGCGCTTCCCACCATGGGTCTGCTGCTACAACCAAGCGTGCCCCCTCATAGCCTACAGAGGTACTCCTTCTGTTGAGTACCACAGGTCTTCCACTACAACCAAGAGCTCCTCCGATGTGGGTCTTCCACTACAACCAAGCGCTCCCCATTGGGCCATCCGAATCACTCCGAGTCGATCGATCATCAATCGTCAAGTCTCAACCGGCTACTAGGACTCTGCAATCTGCTCGCTCATCACTGGGAGGGTCCACTCCACAATCTACAAGTTGATACTTCCAAGTGTCATGAAATCTCTTGAGGAAGTATCTCAAATAACCGCCACATCATAGGGGTCTCAACACAACAGACGACGCGTCAATCAGACGCCCGGTCTGAGAGTTATTGGCATTTCCGTTACAGGGGCTCGGTTGGTTTTTAGGATCAAATCAACCCGACCATTCTCCAAAAACGTCCGAACCTCATGTGTAGTATGCTAAAAGAACCATCTCATCAAAAGGAAACTGACGTAGTTGACGGGACGTCAATCGGGCGTCCGGTCCTAAAGTTATAAGCGTTTCCGCTCCGAGGGCCCGCTTGGTTTCAGGTTCGAACCAACCCGGCCGTTTTTCCAAAGTCTTCCAAAACTCACTTAGATTATCGCAAAAGGACCGCCTCATCATGAGGATCTCAGTGCCACAGACGGCGCATCGATCGGACGCACGGTCGTGAAGTTATTCGCATTTAAGCGTATTGGGCCCGACCCGTTAAGCCCAGTGGGCTGGCGGGTCAGGTCGACCCTGTTTTGGCGGGTCCGACCTGGATGGTGTTGGACCAGCTCGGTGAAGCGTGCGGCCCGGCCCGATGGAGCGTGACCCGGCCCGAGGGGGCGGGACCCGGCCTAGGGGGCGCGGCCTGGCTGGTCGAGCGCTGCGGGGGGGGGGGGGGGGGGGGGGGTCTTTCGAACCGGCAGCACCAAGTGGAGACACCCTCCTATCTGGCCGACCGAAGTGGGACGGTATTCCATGCGCGAGTGGCCCGCACGGGCGGGCTGTGGTCCTTCATCGCGGCACCTACGGGTTTCGCGGCCCCCTTCATCATGAATAGCTGACGAGCAGGCCGGTTCGCCGCCAAAGAGGCACGCGGAACAGGGGCTGCAGTTCTCCACAGTGCGATGCCCCTTCTGGCACCGCGGTCTCCCTTTGGCCCGGCCGGCTTTAGCCGGCTGGTTCTCCTTCGAATGAGCGGCATGCGGCTGTAAGCTGTGGTTCTTCAACACACGGTCGGCATGCAGCCGCCGCCTTCGCTCGTCGCCACCTTCCCCACATGGTCTCCATCATAAATAAAAGAATCTACGAACGGCCCTCGGGCAGTGTGCATTCGGCCCACTCCCTCCTCGTTATGAAGTATCAATTGGCCGATCAAAATTCAGAAGATTAAACAGTGAACGGGGTACGAATTATTCACTTAAAATTGTACAAACCCCTACCTCAAAACAAGGTTCGCAGTTGTCGGGTGTCGCGGAAGACAGCATCGCGGGGAGACGTCATTAACTCATTGACGTCGGGGAAGAAGGAGCCGAGGATGGAGCGTTGTTGGATTTCCTTGTGGGTGGCTCCTTCTCCTTTGGCTTGGCTGAAGATCAAAGGAGGAGATCGTCGTTCTTCGGTGGTTCTTCGTTGGAAGGATGGTGTTCTTTGTTGAAGAACGAAGCTATTCTAATTCTCCAGAGGTTCCCCCACCACAAATATTTTCTATAAAAATATTATAATAGACTTCTCCAACTTTAAAGAAATGCCATCAAATCAAAATGGAGAAGTTCCAATTAGTTAATAAGGATATTAATTAATTGTGTTGGTAAACTTTATGAGAGGGAGGTGGAGTGTTTAAAAAAATTAAAAGAGTGGAGTTAACAAATTAATTAAAGGGGGGTGTTAATGGGGTTACGGGGAGTTATGGGGAGATGAAAGGTTTAGGGAACGTGTGGGTCCCACCACACTAAATCCTCTCATGGGAGGTTATGGGGGTGTGGGCCCCACTTCTAACTCCCCTTGGTAGGAAATAACCAACTCATATAAATAAAATTGTGTACAACAATTTTATTTCATTTATTATAAATCCCCAAATAATTTACTCTAGATCCGTATAAAATGCAACTGCGGTAAAGGCCCCCTTAGGTGAATACCGGTGCTTCGAGTTCATCAGTTTCCTCATATTTCAATTCTGAGTGCCAGTTCAAAACATAGAAAAACCCGCACATATGTTTACTAAATTTACCCAAACTAAACTTCAGAAATTGATTCTGGGCACGCCGGGCCTTGGAATCTAGTGCCGTTAGAAACCACAGACTTGTAAAAATCCAAAGTATTTAAGAAAAAAATTTCCTTGAAATTTTCGGGTCATTACATTGTGAGTTTTAATTCACACACAAAAAAATTAGGTTTTACCCTTAATATATATTTAATTCAATAAATGTAAGTTAGGATATGTTTTATAGAGATTTGTAGGTAATAAAATAGAAAAATATGTTGAAGAATGTCCTTTAGATGGAGTTGAAACTAAGTTGAAGATAGTATGAGGGAAATATTGGATAAATAAAAAACATTATTATAAATTGATGATCAACCCTATGGATTTTTTAATATCACTGTGGAATTTAAAGCAACTAAAAATGAGGATGGCCTATAAATAATGAAGAATGTAAATTTTTGAGGATAACAAATAGAATATTAATTATTATGATCTTGTGGAAAAAATTAATCACATAGAGAAATTTGGGGAAGAACATGAAAATTATTCAACTGAAACCTAAATAATTTGAAAACTATAAGTTAGAGATTAATGATCAGCCTATGATCATTTATGTTCTTAGTATTTCCATCAAGGATAAAATGTATATGATTGAAATATTCATAGAGTTGGTTATAACCTTTAGAAAAAATATGGTGTTTGGAATAAAAAAATATCAAGGAACATTACATTTTTTAGAATGTTTATAGATGTTGTTTTAAATAAAATGGTTGCGTCAGACATAAGAATATTTGAGGAAGTGTTGAGTTCTAAAACACCCAATTTCAGGGTTAAAAGTTATATTGAATATGTTTTTAAAAAATAAAAAAATGAAAACAAATGTGAAGAGAAATTGGTAGAAAAATATATGATAACATTCTCAATCATTAGAAATGTAACACCAATCAATGAGTAATTAAAAAATAATTCATATTTAGAGAAATGGTAAAAAAACTTATTACATCTAATGAATTACTAACAAAGTGAAATTGAGGCCATATAATGTCTTATTATGATGAAGTTTAAATTTAAATGATATGAGAAGAAATTTGAAGTCGATAAATGAGAACCAAAATGTATCATTTATATAAAAATAAAAATTCATTCAATTTTTATTGATTCAATTACTCTATCATTGGGTATAAATATATTAGTTGGGTAAAACCTATACATTATTATAATAGAGGAAAATTAATAATAGAAGAATCTATATCCAATTCAATTTCTTTAAGAATAAGATTTTATCAATTAGTGGATGAATAATATACAATTATTTCTTTATTAGAAGAAACGGAGAAGAGGCTAACATATATCTCATCGTATCTTAGATTAACTTGGAGATAAAGGAGGTAGATAATAGAGGAGAAATACATTCTAACTAAGATGGATTTAAAATATACATATAATATTATTAAGTGGATTCATGATAGTGGGTGCTCATCCCATGTGGCTACTAACATGAATCATCTCAGGAATGTGAAAGGAATAGTTAATGGAACAATTTAGAATGGAAATTATAGTGTACTAAAGATCAAAAGGAATGGTAAGACTTTCTCAGAAAATTTTTAATTATTTAATACAAAATTTATTTATATTGATATATTATATCATAATTGTTATGGTTAAATTCAGTTATGTGACTCAAGAATGGATATGACATTCAACAAGAAGTGTTTTAATATCAAAGGAAGGGCTGGAAACTCTATTTTGTAAGGATAAAGAAATAGAGTAAACTTGTATCAGGAGGATAAGAATGACAATAATTACATCCAATCTAAAAAGTGTGGGATATTTTATGAAATCGTATGGTTGGTCAATTTCCTCAAAAGATTATGAAAAACTTATAAATGTGGAAATTATTTGTTTTTATCTATTCACTCAAGAGGAAAAAATAAATGATTTCTTAATCAATCCAAGGTGAAATATGGTGAAAACTCAATTAACATATAATATAAATGATCACCAAATTTATTAAATCTAGTGGGAAATAATATATGTAGTCCAATCAAGAAAGATAGAACTTATGATGTGATATACATTAATTAAAAATCGATGACTATAGTGTGATGGGAAGTGAGAAAATTCCTTTATAGGGTTCTTGACTAAAATTATGGTTATTCCCTTGGGTTACTTCTCTTTGGATTCATTGTCTTCCTTGGTTGGTGTCTCCATGGATGTTTTGGCGATCTGAGTGTGGTTGCTTTGGACTTCTACTTCAGTGGTGAGGATTCACAACAAGGCTCCAGGTGACATCAGCATGGTGTCTTGTCTCAATGGCCCTCAGCAGTGTAATGGTGGCATGTGTCAGCTCTCATCCATGGATTTGGGTAGGCTTGGGAAGTATTTTTTATCCTTGGCGGCTTCATTCCTTTCATATCTGTTCCATATCTTATTTCAGACCAGATCTGGTCGGAATGGGTGTTTCTGGCCGAAATATTGTAGGGATGATGAGTTTGTGGATGGAGGTGTGTGTGTGTTGGTTGCAGATGGTCGAGTAGGGTGCCCAGTGGAAGCACCTCTTAGTGTCTACACTTTTTTGGAAATTTTGGTCCCATTATTTTGATGGAACATGGGTTTTATTATTGGTTTTTTGCCAATAGTCCTTCTAGATATATTTTTTTAGCTTTCTGGTTGTTGGGACTCTCGGCCATGTTGAATACTTTTTTTGTTTTGTTTGGGGACTTATTCCTTGTAATATGCTCCCACCTAATTAAAAAGGGGTTTTATTTTTCTTTTTTAATAAATATGTTTATACCATAAACTTTTTTCTATGGTGGGAAGTTCTATGTTTTTGTAGTTTAAGAGGGAAGTGATGAACTGCATTAAAAGATTCTGAAGAAGAGTGGATAATGAAACTATAAAAACAATTAATATCATAAAGTTTAACAGTGGGACTAATCACAATTATATTCACATTAAGAGTTATTTATAGGAACATATAATAACTCATGATGTGTTAGTTGAATGGAATCCTCAATATAATAAATTTTTGGAAATGGGGGATTTCACAATAAATAATGTATCCATGAATGTAATGATTGATAGAGAAATATCTCACAAATATTGTAGTGATTCCATTATTTAGTCCAAGAGAAGAGGATAATATATATAATATATGGAATTTTAGGAAAATGTGATTAAAATATTTCTTATTATTTGAAAATAAATGTTTCATTCAGATTAAATTGGAATATTAAGGAAATATGGTGATGCATCAGATGGTGGAATATTTTTAAGAATCCCACCAAACAGAAAAACCGAAAATTTTATTTACATAAAGCTCAAATTAATTGTTAAATTTGTTATATCATTGTTATAGATTATAAATATAAACAAAATTTTAAAAAATCTATGAAAAGGTTTATAAATAATAATAAGAGATCAATTGAGATTCAATAGTATTACAATATTCCACATTTTGTGATGATCCTAAAAGTGAGTTGTAGGATGATCATGATACAAAATGATGCCAACCTAGGAATAAAATATAAAAAATAATATTTAAAGTTTATTAATGATACTTTAATAAAGATAAATTCTATTTTTTATAGACTTAGAGAGTTATAATAATGGACCATGATAATATATTAACATATGTACAAGAAACATAATTTGAGGAAGTAACAATGTTTGAATGATGGATGAATGTGACACCCATTGAGTCACTTGTATGTATTTATAGTATTTATTTCATTTACTTATTTATTTATTGAATTTTTGAGAGTTAGAGGTATAAAATTATTGAAAATTACTATGATGTAGTGGGGTAAATATTAGTGAAAACCATGTACCAAAATCAATTGGAATGGGAGGACCGTTAAATTGAAGTTTTTCAAAGAAATTTTACGATTTTATAAACATTGTATAGTATCCAATATACTATGTGGCTCGATATGGGGTAAGGGAATGGCTTAATAAGTTAATGCACTATTAATTGAAAAAATGAAGTTAAACCATGTGAATTAATCCACCTCAAAAAAGCTTATTCCTTTAGTTTATTCAAGGATGGTGTATATTTTACCATACAGTGAGGGTTAACCATCAAGATTGATGTTTATTATTAGAAAAAGTGAATCTAACATTAATCCATAATCTATTTTTACCCACATTTCCTATCCTCCCCTTCCCATTCAGGTGATGTGGGTATCCCAACCATATATCCCTACCCTCCTCATGTTTATTTAGTTATTTTCTTATGATTTTGGTGTATCAAATCATGGTAAATAATTTTTCTTATTGGATTTTATCTCTTACTCACTTAAACATACATTTTCTTATTTTTTCCTCTCAATATATTCACTATAATATCTAGGGAAACCAAACCATGGGTTTAGGATGAGTATATAAAAAAATTTCATCTACTTGTAGAGTTGTAAGGTTTCTTTCATTTTGTTTCTTATAGCATCTTATGAATGTAATAATTTTACATCAGATTCCTGGTACATGTTTCTATTTTAACCATTTTATTATTGATTCCCTTAGATTCTTGATTTTTTATATTGTGTTGTGTGGATTTTTGTTAGGAACTATTTTAATTTTTGATAGATATTAAATTTTTTTCACCTCCATTCGCATGATTTATGCGGTTTTTACAGTAACTATGTTGAGAACTAATGTATGGGAGTTATTCTCGGTGATGTTACACACTTGTTACCAGCCCATAGTGAGACACTTCATACTCAAAAACCTGGGTCCTTGCCAAAAATGTGTTATTGTCATACTGAATATGATACCAATAGATGTCAATCAATTATAAATATCAATGATTACAACGGCAAAAAAAAATATTTAATCATTTTACACCAAATAAAATTTTAGATTTATAGATTTGTGAATAATGAGAATGATTACATATTAGAACCCATACTTTCTTTTCTAATGTGTGTTTAATCAATAATTCAATCTATCTAAATAATACATATACACTAAAAATCCTATGTAACAACTTGAAATATGACCACCCTTATCCCAAGTATTATGAAAAAAGTTTTAATATATAGAGTGACCACAAAAATATTAGTTTGTGATTTTTCTTAATGTTTGGATCTATTTAATCATTTAAGAATCTTGATAAAAAACGTATAATATGTGATAATTTTAACATACTAAGTGACCAAGGTTTTTAGAAAATATGAAACCAACGTTATTATACAATAAGGGGTAATATTTATGTTTCTTAAATTAGAAAAAAGGAAAATAATGTTTTTGAAACATTCATTGAGGAATAATAAAACCACTAATATATAAACTCTTTCAAAAAAATAACAACACAATGTGTTTTACTTGGAACTCAAAACATTTATCCTGGGAAGGATTTAAACAGATATTTTTTCAAACACAAACATCATTTGATAAATTAAAAAAACTGATTGTACTTATATAAACTCTTTAAGGGAACTAGGGACATTATAGTCATCGTTATTCAGTATGGAATCACTAAAAAACATAATTATAACATCATATATTAATGGAATCTCTTTAAAAAATTAAAACATCACATGGGAGTAATATATATCTAGTTAAATCCACATTCATCATCTAATGCATTGAATTTCTATCTAGTGTCCAACTATTACATTGGGGACAAAGTACCTTAAGTTTTTTGGTTCTCTTCTCATAATCATTCTTCAAATTTAATTCTGAAATTTACTATTTGAAAATGTAATGCTTGGGGATTTTCATTTAATATCATACAAATAAAATCATACTATTACCTTTATATTTAATAAACATAAATTATTAAAAAAATTCATAAAAATAAATTATTTTGATGAATACATTGTTTCTCATTAAAAACACAAAAAAATGTTTCAAGAAGGAAATACTTTAGGAAATAAAATAATGTTTTTGAGAGGAAGAAATAGGAATAATGTAAAAATGTTCTCAAAATTAATATCTATATATACCCTTAAATATAATCACTTTTTTAATAATTCATGATTTTTCAATGAAAACATAATGTAAGAGAGAATATAAATCAATAATTTAGAAAAAAATATCTCAACCTAGAAAATAGATATATTTCAGATGATTTTCTTGAAATATTGAGTTTTTGAGAAAATAAATACTTTAAAATTAAAGAGTAATAATTGGAAAAATTAACTACCACTTAACGAAATCCCTATAAAAATTCACATTCTTTCTCCTGAGGAATAATCTTTCCAAAACCCTAGGAATTCATCTCATGATTATGATCCAAAAGGTTGGTATTGGAAAGAGGCTATAGCCTGACTACGGATGAAACTAAACTCTCCAATATTTCAATATAAGTCTCATCTTTTATAGGTGAACACTACAGCATGTTTTAAAAACCAAAAAATAATCATATAATTTATAAATATATACTTTTTAATTCATTTTCTTCATTTAAGTCATTGAATATGACAAAATCACATTGAAAATGGGTTTCTAAAAATAGAGTTATTATTTTTAATTTTCACAGTATAATAAAATATTATATCCCATGTAGGATATGTTTGAGTTCAAGAAAAAAAGACTAGGATCTGGATATAATCTTATCTAAAATAACATTATTAAAATATAGTTTCCAAAACATATATTTTGCATATATCTTATCTTCGAAAAAGTTTAAAAATTAATCAGTCACATGAATGAACATACACAGATATACATTAGATCACACTAATATTCTTTCCCAAATTGATTAATGGTTTAATATATACCATAATATACCTACCTAAACCATAAATATCTCCTAATAAATGATTCCATATCTGCGTACAACATATTGTGTAAAGATACAATAGTTTATATGGAATGGTAAATGTGGTTCCATAAATGTGGTCATCCCTATCCATGTCATGCTCTAATATTCTCAATCTCAATCATCACTGGAATCCATTTATAGATCCATTAAGTGTGATCCCTCATCATGAGGTATATTATATATATATATATATGTATATATATTTGATACTAAATCTTCCGTATGTGTGAGAAAGAGATGATTGGTGTAAACATCATTTCAAAACAGATAGTGTGTGACTTTTAAATAATATGGATAGTTCTCACATCCTGGATCCCACGCTATCTTTCTACATGATCTCACGATCCTTTATATTTTAGGATGTAGAATAAGGGGTTGATGATGTTATATTGGAGTTGATACTCTCTAATGGCTCTGTTTACCTAACCTCTATGGTGGACTCTAAGAAATATCTTCCCGATGAACCCCTCAGTCGACCCATGCATGTATTATGCATTTCCTCCATCCCTCTCTTATCTATATACTACCGAAATCCACGCTACATAGATTAGTCAATGGACTATATTTTTTATACTAGGCACTCAAAGACACACACACACACACACACACACACACACAGAGATATATATATATATTCCTTCATTATATATATTTTATAATATCAATATAATTTAATCATTAAAGTGAATAGATTTAATAATATAAAAAAATCACATATTAATAATAAAAATTTTAACACAATTTTTGTGTAATTTAATTATTATTATATCTATCTCTATTCACTTATATATATTTATTTCAAAATTTATATACCAAATAAATTTACTATTCAATATTATTTATCACCACATATTCTTTCTTATATAAGTTAAATAATTTCAATCAAATTTATTCATTAACCATTGTAGAGTTAATCTTATAAAAAATCATCAATTATTAATAATATAACATTTAAAATATTTTCATTATAATTTAGTTATTCATACATATATTTTTATTATCTAATAAATATTCATTTAAAACTTTATAAACCAAATATATTTACTAATCACTATAATTTATCAATATATATCAAATAATTTTTAAATTAATAATTAATTTTATTATCATATTACTCACAAATAATATTAATTTTTTATATTGATTTACCTTATATCTTTCCCTTTTATTTGAAAAGATCCTATATGATTTCACTAACTTCTATCTTCTCAATAGTACCACACACATAACAAGGATCATATTTACTGTCTTTAAATACCCTTACATATTATAGTATAATTTCACTCTCAAAATAATTCCCATTTTCCCACTCTAATTTTTTCACTCTATTATCATCATTATAAGATTTGTTTTCATTTCCAATCAAAATGATAGATCCTTCGACCTTGTTATTTTTTTACTTTTATTTACTATTCAACAATGCTTATAGCATTAATCTATGTTGTTTTATTTTTATATCCATTATAAATATAGAAATATGATTATATTAAATTATATCAACATATGTAAATTTGGGGTGTTACATTCTCCACTACTTATAAGAATTTCATCATCATAATTATTTTATCGAGAGTTTCATAACTCAGAGAGTCTTGTAAGGCATGATATAAGATTATATGCTAGATAATTATTTTTCCTATGTTTAAACATACATTATGATAATTAAAAATTCATATTAACGTTACTATTAAATAAAGGTAGTTTATACCTTCTTCAAATCCACCCATTTACTTGGTTTTATTATTTTTGAAGACCATGCACTCTTATAGAGTCTATACATCTAATAAATATTTTAGAACATTTCCAAATATTCTATTTGTCTTTTCCAAAAATATTTTTTACTCATGGGTTTAAGTTTATTTGTATAGTGTAATAGTTTTATAAAATACTTAAATCCATCATACAATTTTAAAATATCCAATTAAACTATATACTTTTAAAGAAATATGATAGATTAAATGTTTAATTTTTAAAACTAAGTATTTAACAAAATATCAAATGAATTTTATGTAACACGACCATTTAATGTGGGAC
The DNA here is from genome assembly GCA_963277665.1 of Viscum album. Lineage (NCBI taxonomy): Eukaryota > Viridiplantae > Streptophyta > Magnoliopsida > Santalales > Viscaceae > Viscum > Viscum album. The sequence goes on from OY728126.1 coordinate 196,431,202, forward strand.
TACGCATCAAATCAAGAAACACCCATATAATAAGACATTACCTTACAAGATCAGAAAATAGAACCATGAGGTTATTGAAATTACAGTTGATTATCACCTATCAACCGGTCAAGGTTCTAGTTCTCGGCTAGTGTGTATATAAGAACTCGGGTCTAATCCTTGATGATGATACATTTTAATAGTCATTTGTTTTTAGTTGATTCTATTTTTATTGGGGGTTTCCTTTCAGATCATAAATGATATGATTAATTATAGGTGTTTGATTTAACAATTTGATAAAGATTGGGGCGAGTTCATTTTTAGGGAGTTAAGATTATGATATCCATGAGATTTTCTTTATATTGCATTTAAATTAATAAAAACTTCACAAGATAATGTTGATTGGATTTTCCTAAGTTTTAAAGAAATTAATCCAAGCCTTAATATAACTTAGGGTTCTAATCTAAATCAAAGCATGTTTATGGTAGTGTATTTATGGTTCCAGTGATCCATAAAAACCACACATTAAAAAAATTCATTATTCCCTGACATGTTAAGTCCAACATACACAATATTAATTTAGAGAATATTCATCAAGAAAATACTCTCAATCATTTAACATCCCAAAATTATAACTCATCCCAACGAGATATTTACTCAGCCATTGAAATGATTAGTATTCTGGTTATAAGGATTATGATGATAAATTAAGCAGATAAGAAAAATAAATGGATAAGAAAAAAAATTTGTGTCGAAGACACACACAAACGATGACGATAATTGAAAACGAACTTTAGATTGAATGAAAAGGAAAAATAAGGGAAGGGTATTCAATTATATTTAAACTATTTTAAGAACATTAATATTAAAATAAAAAAGTTCAATGAGAATAAGAGATATTGAATAGAAACTTTCATTAAAACAAAATTACATAAAACAAACACATACATGATTACAAATGAAGAACAACACAAAATTAAATGAAAAGAATCAATGATAAATGGTTTCTCAAGTAAAAACATGAGTATGCAAGATCCTACCAATCCTTTAGTAGAGAATTATTCGTGTCAACCTATCCTCCATTGTTGTAAAATTCCAACTTCTTTGAAGGAGATGAGGGGGATGTATTTATATCCCAAGGAAGTAGACTTTTTTTCATTCTCAATCTGTCTCTCCACTTGTATCTCCAATTTGGATATTAATACAGCCAAATATTGATATTTCCGCTTCTTAAAATTTTTAAAAAATAATGTTGTCTGAATTCTCTCAGAATTTGGTGTCATTGGGACTTATGTATCCAACGTTTTAGCATTTTGATTAAACAAAGTTAAACTATCCATTTTAGTCCATACTTTTTAGAAGGACAACATGTGAATTTGTTTATCAATATGAAGAAGCCTTCAAATCCGAACACTTTCTTCGACAAATTTAGCCTCTTATGTATCTTCTTTCACATTGAAAATATCAAATTTATTTTATGAATAGATTAGGAGACATGTCATAAATACTGTACAAATTTTAATTCCCAACCAGAATGGTGGTCAGAGTTTAAATGAACAAGTTGGGCCCCTTGTCTTTGAATTTTGGCCTTGAAAGTTTTATCCAAGACTCATTACATTATCCCCAAAGATTTTTAAAAGAATGGATAAATTTTAATTTCTGGATTGATCCTAGTAATTCAATCTTCATGGATGGCCCAGTTTCTTTATAGATTCTGTGGGCCTTATTGTGTGGTCCATATGACCCTTTAAATGGAAGAATTTACCAATGATACATTCTAATTATATATTATAAATTGAATAATGAATCATAAAAAACAAAAACCACACAATTTTGAAAATTTGGGTGAGAGTTATAAAAAAATTGTAAACTGGCTCAATCAGACTACTTCTAAAAATGCTCAACAATTATACTTAGTATTAAAACATTAACATTTCACAAAAATTATGCAAATTTCATATAAAATAAGTAAAAGGAGTATGTAATAAGTTATGAAAATATTAATAACATAAACTCCCTTCCACTTAGTCTTGTGCATTTCCTCATGTGCAACAAATATAAAAACATGACAAAATCATTTTCACACACCAAAAAATATTAAAATTTTGTTTTCCCCAATCAGGGGAGGTTTAGACAATATCACTCATCCATATTGAATTCCACCACAAGTTTTTACAGAAACAATGTTCCAAAAATAGTTCATTTTTTCATGCTCAAATTTTGAAATGGAAAATGGTGGAACACAAAACATACTCCTCTCAATATGATAAAATTAATTTATAGAGCTTCACTCATTCAACAAAAAAAGTGAAAATCTTAGAGTTTGAAAGAGTCTCAGCTTACATTACCTATCCTAAAGTGCTCAAAAATCATGATTTATTTATAGGGGTTTTTCGATTTCTATAGGATGGTAGGAAGATGATATCTAAAAGATACGAAACAGGGGGTAAAACACCACCATAGAAAATGAAATGCAAAATTTTGTTTGAAATGAAACAAAGAAGCAAATGTGAACACATATTTAATAGAAAATGATTATGTGCAGAAAGACACAAGAGAGGAGGAAAATTTGAACGGTATGAGAAGATGAAATATTTATAAAACATAAAACTTCTCCAAATGACATAAGTTTTCATCATTTTTATTTTTTTTGGAATTTATTTGGATAGTTGAACGTGAAATAGATCTCACACAAATCTCCCAACCCCTGATTGATTTCCTGACGACACAAATTGTAATAGTTATAACAAGATCAAACGTTGAGGAAGAGTGATTTTTGACCTACCTAAGACACATCCCATTTTTTGTTCTTTTTTTATTTTTTATATTTGATTATTTTGAACACTTACAAAAAAAATTTAAAATATTACATAAATTAAAGTACATTACATTCTAAAAAACACACTAAAATACAACCTCTCCCCCACAATGAAACGGATTCTTTCCCTCAAGCATATGATAACATTGTGAAATCAATAAGGGGTACCCAAAATTAAATCTATTCCTCCCCCACACATAAATTTCAAAAAATTATGCGATGATAATCCCTGTTGATATTGGGTGGGAAAAGTTATTGGGCTTGTAATGTGGCTATCAAAAAAAGATTTTCATAGGCTTAAAGGGGCTTTCAAAAGGATGATTAATGTATTGTTAATTGGAGGCTATTTGGCTATTATAATTCACATAGGGTTAAGAAATTCTTGTATCATATTAATGACACAAAAGTTGAAAATTCATCTCAAAGGTCCACAAACTCAAAACTCACAAATGGGGGTGAAAGATAAATTTTTTTAAAATATGGCCATAGGTAGCCTTGGCATGAAAGAAAATGTATTTCTTCATAGGTGGGGAAAAGAATTTTCTAAATCAATAACTAAGCATTAAAAATGCATTATTCTTGACACAATATTCTTTATCAAAAGTCATGATGAAAATACAAAATTTTTGAGATGAAAAAATCTCTTTTTGAATTGCCAAAATGGTTCGAAAAATTTTAAAAATTTGATGGTGGGTAATCATGATTTTTCATTTCATATTCTTGTTAATTTTTCTATGTTTTTTTAGGGTTTTTTATTTTTTTTATAAAGACATTGCTACAAAAATGTGTAGGAGTAAATAAATAACTAAAATTTGATGAGGAAAGTGGTAAAAAATAAAATGATAATGAGGTAGGATGAAGAAGATAGAGAGCGATAGAGAAGAGGAGTTAAAGGGAAAGAGGTGACCCCTATTTGGATTTGGTGGGTTTCCATATCCATCCAGTGGTGGGTCAACTACAAAATATGGGGATTTGATGGAAGTAGATATGGTTCTAGGATTGTGTTTACTCTCATGGTTATTTTTTATTGGATGTCAATTAACTGTGAATTTCATTTTGGAAGAGGTTTCTTAGACTTGCACTGCACCAAATGGGTAAACATTAGTGACAACAAAAGGACATTCCCAACAAGAATTAAGCTTACCTAGGTGAAGCTGAAATCATGAATTGAAAAAAAATACAATTTCACCATCCTGGAATACCTTTATTAGAATTTTTTTATCATGTAGTACCTTATCCTTTTCTTTGTACAGATTGGAATTCTCATAGGAATCGAGTCGAAGCTCCCCCAGTTCATCCAATTCCAATAATATGTTTTCACCAGATTTTTCAAAATCAAAATAATAGGTTTTCATAGCCCAAAAAGTCTTATGTTGGATTTCAACTGTTAAATGAAATACTTTACAAAAAACTAGCCTTAAAGTAGACATCTCAATGGGTGTTTTATAGTATGTTCGATAATCCCAAAGTGTTTCACCAAGTCTTTCAGACCAGTCTTTTCTGGTGGATTTTACAATTCTCTCAAGCACTCTTTTCACTTTTCTATAAGAAAGTTCATCCATGCCATTTCATTGGGAGTGATATGAAAGTGAAGTTTTATGTACAACACCAGCCTATTTTAAAAGAGATTCTATGGTTTTAATACAAAAATGGGTTCCTAAGTCACTTATCAAGGAACATGGTGTTCCAAATAGGTGTAATATGTTTTTATTTAGGAACTAACTAATAGTATGTGAATCTTCTTTTCTAGTGCGTTTTGCCTCAACACACCTAGAAACATAATCAACCGTAAGAAGAATTTATGAGAATTCATTGGAAGGAGAAAATGGACCCATGAAATCGATGCCCCAAACATCGAAGATCTCACAAAATATTAATGGCATTTGGGGAATTTCATTTATTTAGGAAATAGTGCCAAACCTTTGGCAAGTAGTACATGATTGAAAGAGCTCATGTGAGTCCTTGGAGAGTGAAGGACAAAAGAATCCAGTGTCTAAGACCTCTTTGGAGGTCCTTTGTGATCCAAAATGGACACCACCAAGTATTGGGTGACAAAATTCTATGATGGAAGAATGTTCATTTTCATCAATACATCTTCTAAATACCATGTCTACCCCAGTTTTCCAATGTTTATTTTCTTCACAAAAATAGTATTTTGAATCACTTTTCAACTTCATTTTTTTCATTTGATTTTTTTTAGAACAAACACCAAAAACCAATTAATTTGTAATTGGGGCATACCACAGTATTTTTGGAGTGAGAGATGAAAGGTGCTTAGTTTGAAATTCTGAATAAATTATTTCAGAATAAGAAGAATTACAAATTCTACTCATGTGATCATCCACCGGGTAATATTTTCCTAGTATATCTTTGATTTCACGGTCAAATTCTTAGTGCATTAGGATCCATATTATTGTCCTCGGTAAGGAATTAATTTTCTTGGTTATAAACTTTATAGCAGAATGGCCTATGAAGATGATGATTTTGGCACCAAAGAGATAGGGCCAGAATTTATCTAAAGAAAAAACCACTAATAAAAGTTCCTTTTCAGTCACAGTGTAGTGAGTTTTAGTTTCATAAAAAGATTTTGAGGCATAATAGATGATATGAGTAATTTTTTCCCATCTTTGACCAAGAATAACCCTAATTTCCCTATCATAAGAATAAATCATCAACTCAAAGGGTAGGAACCAGTCTGGGAGTTGGATTATCAGGGCAGATGTAAGGGAAATTTCTCGTTCAACAAAGGCTATCTTACAAACCTCATCGAAATGAAAAGTGACATAATTTTGGATCAACCAAGTGAGTGAGAGGGAAATACTACTAAATTTATTGAGGAATCGATGATAGAAACAATCATGACCAAGAAATGAATGGATATCTAGAATAGAACTGGGTTTAGGAAGCGATTGGATCACTTCAATTTTGACAGGATCAACTTCAATACCCTCTTTTGAAACTATGTGCCCTAGAACAATCCCATTTGAAACCGTGAAGTGACATTTTTTTAAATTTAACACAAGGTTACACTTGACACACTTTTGGAGGACTAGGGAGAGTGAATTCTAGCTAGATTCAAATGACTCACAATGAATAGAAATGTCATCCATGAATACTTCCATGCAGTGTTCGATGAATTCATAAAATATACTCATCATACACCTATGGAATGATACAGGAGCATTTCAAAGGCCAAAATGCATTCTTCTATATGTATATTTTCCAAAGGGGCATGTTCATGAACTCTTTTATTGGTTCTGAGTTGCGATAGGGATTTGGAAGTAGCTGGTGTATCCATCAAGAAATAAATAGTGTGAATTTCTACATAATTGTTCTAGCATCTGATCGTGGAATGGAAGAGGATAGTGATCTTTTCTTGTTCCAACATTCAATTTCTTATAGTTGATGCACACACCATTTGTTCTTCACTTGATTTGTGACTACCTCTCCATGTTTATTTGTGACAATATTTATCCCACCCTTTTTAGGAACAACATAAATTAGACTAACCCATTCACTAGAAAAAATTGGGTAGATAATAACAGTTTTAAAAATCTTGGTAATCTCTTCCTTAACTACCTCAAGGATGAGTGGATTGAGTCTTCTTTGTGGTTGTCTAGTTGGTTTGGATGATTCCTCAAGATGGCTGTGATGCATGAAAAGAGCAGGGTTGATTCCGGGTATATTATCTAGGGTCCACCCTAAATACTTTTGGTTTTCCTCTAACACTTGAACAAGTTTGGAACCCTCATTTTTGGTAAATGAAGAAGAAATAATGACAGGATAAGAGTAATCATGGAAAAGGAACAAATATTTCAGGTGTTCAAGAAGAGATTTCAAACTAGTCTCATATTTCATTTGTGGGTTAGACAACTCAGTAATGGAGGGAGGGACTTCAGTTTCATCAGATTAATTTTCTTTAATACTTTCCAAGGTGGAGCGGTAGAGATCAGAGTTGATATGGTATTTAAGAGATTTTTCAAGATCCTCTAGATTGATAGGGTCTTTGAATGAAAGGTCCACATCAACTTCAACATTTATGACTTGGTTAACATAGTGCATATTTCATAAGATCCTTTAAAATTGGATCATGAAGAACATGATGGATTGGTGTTCAATTGACTCACAGAAGTGTCCTCAGAAGCATGAATTGAGAATGAAGAGTGATCCTTATATGGGTATCGCATGGCTTGGAAAATGTTGAACTTGACCATTTGGCCACCAAATTCCATGGATAAGATTCCTGAATAGACATCACTCTTGTTTCTAGCAGTCATGAGGAATGGTCTTCCAAGAATTAGGGGATTTTGGGAAGAATTCGTCTCTCCTTCTATATCAAGGACATGGAAACCAATAGGGATGATAAGATCATTGACACAAACAAGGACATCCTCGATTATTTCTCATGACTAGCAATTCTTCAATTGGATAACTAAATGAAAACAATCATTGGATGTAAGGGAACTTGACCAAGGTTGGTGAATATGGATTTGGTCAGGATATTAATTTAGGATCCTAGGTCTATGAGTGCATCATCAAAGTTGGAACTTTTAATTTTTAATGGAAATGTAAATGTCCTTGGATCTTTCCACTTTATGGAAACAGACAGCTAGGTGGAAAATTTTTCAAAGGTCATAAGTTATCTCTTGTGGGTATACAATTTCTTAAGATACTTGGAATACTTAGGGACTTTTTATGGTATCTAATAGGGTAATGTTGACTTCAACATGTTTAAACATGTCAAGCATTTCGGGACTGGGTTCAAAAGAATTATTTGGCTTATAAATGGCTTCTGAAAACAGAATTAGGTTCCTAAGAAGAAATGGAAGGAGGATTGGGAATAGATTTAGATTCCTTGTCATGTTTCTTTTCTGCTTCATTTACTAGGTCAACATTAAAAGGGCAGTTTGGGACTTATCTTGAGGAATATCAATTTCCTTTCCTGATCTAAGTGACATTTCACTTGCATTACCCTTGGGGTTGGGTAATGGTTGAGCTATTAGTTAAGAAGAATTTTATTGTTGTTTCTATCTCTGGTGGGATGCATGTTGACGAATTTGGGTTTCAATGTTTTAAAAGCTGGAACAAGTTAAAGAGGCATGATCTTCTACTACCCTTTTCCCATGGTTTCTTGGAAGAATAGGCTTCTCAAAAATTTGGATTACATTGATTTTGGTTCTTGGGAAAGAGATTGTATTTGGTTGGGAATGGGGAAGGCTCATTTGGATAGTGTAATCTAGAAAGAGGAAGAGGAGGATTGATCCTTTGAGGATGAGGATCAAAACGGTAGGGTTGTTGGAAGTTACCAACACATTTAAAATATTGGAATTAGATTGGGTTTTGATGAGGGTATTGAGGGGGTGAGAAATGGGATTCCCATATCTCATGTTTGGGTTAATTCTAGAATAGAAGGTCTCAGAATGGGGTTGGTTGAAGTTTCTAACACACGGACATGGTTTTTGAGGGTTGGGGTTCCGCTGATCATATGCTGCATTGAGCATCATTCATCCACATGAATCATATTGATCCTCTTGATGTTGGGTACATGTGTTAGTTGGATGATATGGGGAGCTACTTATTCCATAGTTCATGATATGACGAGGGAACATAGATTGTGGAAAAGATGAGTTTGGGGCTTTGGATGCCACAATTAATTATCTCACAAGACCTATAAGTTCACCCATCCGCTCGGTCATCTTGTTCGGCTCTATGGATTGATTTTCTTGGACTTTTTTTACTTGAGAATGTGCACATGTATGAAATTATTGTGTGTTCACATCCATGTTTCTTATGAGATATCTTGTAGCTTCGGGAGTTTTATCAATAAGAGAACCACTACTTGCGACATCAATAAGAGTTCTCCCCATCACCAATAACCCTTCCTAGAAGTATTGGATCAAGATCTGGTTAGAGATTTGGTGATGTGGGCAGGCTGCAACAAGTTTTTGGAACTTCTCACAATACTCATGGAGCGATTCACTTGGGAATTTATGAATACGACTTATTTCCTTTCAAATAAAACCAGAATGAGAAGCACGAAAGAATTTCTCTAAGAAGAGTAACCTAATGTCATTACATGTGGTTATAAAACCAGGATTAAGGTAGTAGATCCATGACTTAGAAGAGTTAGCTAGGTAGAATGTGAATGCTCAAAGTTATATTTTTTCCTCAGAAACCCCTTGAGGATTCATGGAAGAACACAATTCTTGGAACACTATAAGGTGGAGATGTGGATCCCCACCGGCTATCATGTGGAAATGAGGAAAATGATGAATCAAAACCGATTTGAGTTCAAATTCAGCCTCTATGTTTGGATATTGAATACTAAGAGGTTGGTAATTAATATCAGGGGCAGGAAGTTATTTAAGTATTTGTTCCCTTGGATTGGCCATTTTTTAGTTCAACTGGTTAGACAAGGAAAGGTTCTTGAATGAGTTGATTATCTCTTATGTTCCTCCTAAGTTGGAGAAGAATTTTCTCAATTTCAGGGTCAAACAAATATGATGGATTGTTTGGGAGGCTACGGGGCATTTAGATAGACGTTGGAAGAAAGAGTAAGATGGGGTTTTCTTTGTTTTTTTCAGTTTATGATTTTTATGAGAAAGAGAGTTTTTCTTTGTGTTTTTTTTCATTTTTTTAATTTTTTTTTTCTTGGGTTTTTTTACAATAACAAAAAACTAATGACTACATAAACAAACCATCCCTGGAAATGGTTCCATTTAAAAGCACGGTCGATAGTCACCTATCGACCGGTCAAGGTTCTGGTGATCTTCCAATGTTTATAGCAGCACTCAGGTCGAATCCTCAGTGATGATACTTGTTAATAGTCATTTATTATTATTTCATTTTATTTTGATTATGGGGCTTGTTTGAAGATCTTTAATGAAGTAATTAATTATTGGTTTTTGATTTAAAAATTTGATAAAGATTTGGGTGAGTTCATTTTTAGGGAGTTAATCTTCTGATATCCTTAAGCTTTTCTTTATATTGCATTTAACTTAACACCCGCTTGACAAGATATTGTTGATTGGAATTACTAAGTGTTATGGGTTTAATAAAAGCATTAACATAACTTAGGGTTCTAATATCAATTATATAATGTTGATTTCAGTGTATTTTCGGTTCCAATAATCCATGGAAACCACACGTTAAACAAAAAAAATTCATTAATCCATGACATGTTAAGTCCAATATACATAATGTTAATTTGAAGAATTTTCATTGAGAAAATAATATCAATCACTTAACATACCTAAATTATAAATCACCCCAATGAGATATTTACTCATCCATTTAAATGATTAGTAATCTGGTTATAATGATTATGATGATAAATTAAGAAGATAAGAAAAAGAAAGGGATAAGAAAAGAGTGGTGCGTCGAACACACACACAAATGATGATGATAATTGAAAACGAACATTAGATTGAATGAGAAAGAAAAATAATGGAAGGCGATTCAACTGTATTTAAAATATTTAAAGAACATTAAAATTAAACTACAGAAGGTGGATGAAAATAAAAGATATTGAAGAAGAAACTTACATTAAAACATAATTATAAAAAACCAACACTTACACATTTATAAACGAAGAACAAAACAAAATTAAATGAATGGAAGAAAGGAGGAATGGTTTTCCAAGTAAAATCATGGGTATGGAAGATCCTATAAATCCTTTGGTAGATCCTTGTTCATGACAACATATCCTCCTTTGCTCTAAAATTCCCAATCATTTGAAGGAGATGAGGGGGATGTATTTATAGCCCAAGAAACTGAACTGTTTTGTCGTTCCCAATCAGTCCCTCCACTTGTATCACCAATTTGGATATTACGACAGCAGAATCTCAAGATAGCATCTTCTTTAACGTTGTACACAATAAGGATTTATGACTTATATCAATATTAGGAGTCATTTGGACTTGTGGAGCCAAATTTATGGTGGTTTGATTAAACAAAGTTAAACTGTCCATTCCAATTCATACTTTTTATATGGCCAACATGTGAATGGGTTTATCAATATAAAGATGCCTTCAAATCCGAAAACTTTGTTCAAAAAGTTTGGCTTCTTATATCTCCTCTTTCACACTAATAATATCAACTTGTTTTTATGACTATATCTGGATACATGTCATAAATATTGTACATATTTTAATTCACATCCAAAATGGTGGTCTGAGTTAAAATAAATTAATTGGGGCTATTGTCTTTATATTTGAGCCTAGAAAGTTTTATCCAAGAATCCTTACATTGTACCTAGAACGTTTAATGATAAATAATTAATTTTTACTTTTGGATTGACCCCAATAATTAAATATTCATGGATGGTCCAGTTTCTTCACAGATTATGTGGTCCTTATTGTGTGGTCCATATGACCCTTCAAATGGAAGAATTGGCCAATTATTCCTTCTAATGATATACAGGAAATTGAATAAGGAAACCTAAAACAGAAGAACCACACAACTTGGATCATTATGGTGAGATTTATAAATAAAATAGTAAATTTAATCAATTGGACTACTTCTAAAAATGCTCAAAAACTATACTTTGTATTAAAACATTAATATTTCACACAAATTATGAACATTTCATAAAAAATAAGAAAAATAAGTATATAATAAGTCTTGAAAATATTAATAACATCAGTGACATATAACCTTGAAGGATATATAGGTTCAACACAACACATGATGAAAAAAGTTTCTTGAGTATGGGGTTCACTCCCCATTTCTTTCTTTTCACAATGCCCAAGTTATATAATTTAACAAAACATTTTAAATCCTGACTCCTTTTTCCCAATATTTTTCCATTAGACACTTATTTAAAACATTGGTAAAGGATATATATATATATATATAAATATAGAGATATATATAGATTTCATAAAATAATTAGAATCAATTAAAAAATAATTTGAAGAAAATATTAATAATGAGATATTGTTTTAAACATACATGGAACATCAAACATGGTAATATATTCCATGGTCATACCATAATTTAATCAAAAGTGACTCCCATGTAATAAAATTTTTTTTACATTAATTCATGCTTAAAAAATTATAGTAATTTGATAGTTCTCAATTATAAACACTTCATACATAACATGTTAACTTTGAAATGAGGGTTTCTTTTTGAAAAAAAAAACAATTTCTACATCAACTAATATTATTGAAACTCTTAAAATACAAACCATAAAATTCAATAAAAATTAAGATAGTTTTATTTTGAAAACCATAAAAATATATATCTTTGAAAAAATTTAACAATAAAATGATTATTTTAAAAAATAACTTGGATTTTTCTTATATACATAAAACATTATTATCTTACCTAGTGCCAACGGATACATATTGTGTTTCTATTGAAAAAATTATATTTTCATCTTCAACCTTAAAAAATCCCCCTTTATATATATATATATATATATATATATATATTTGAAATACATTAAGCCTATAAATGATTTATTGAAGGAATAACGGAGAATTAAGGGATTCTTTATATGTCTTCCTTATAGTGTATTTTATTTATAAAAACAATTTATCAACAAAAGATTATTTGATAGCATGTTTGATATTTTTTATAAAAATGGGCTGGAGAAAATTTATTATAAGTCCTAAAAACCCCTCTATGTGATCCCCTATACCAGATCTATTAACTTCTTTATTCCCCTTAACTTTGTCTTTGTTTCTGTTTTGGTTCCAGTATATACATTGCTTAACCAACCTCATGGCTCGCATACCATCAAGCTGACAACTAAGTTGCTGATCCTCGCTATAATGGCCTCATCATCATATTATCCTACCAAAAAATTAGTTCTTAGTCCCTTTTATCGTTCATTCTCATGTGATACTAGACCATTTTTGCTAATGAACTAACACCATGAAGCTGAAAACCCATTAAAACATTTCCACATGCTTGAGAAAAACAACCATGAAATAGTACAAGGTGCATGCTCAGTAGATAGAAGGAGATGGAGCTTAGGTGGGGAATATAGGTTTTAGGGGTGTGACAATGTTGGTGTGATTTTGACAACAAAGGTTAGGATGGTAGTGGATATGGTCTGATGACATCATCAGGGAAACAAAGAAGATGATGCCCCATTTTCTCCCTTTTTTTAAATTTTTATTTTTTCCTTTCTATTCATACAATATATATATATATTAACTGTAATACATATGTATATATATACTTAATTGATAATTTCTTAATTTAATGATCCATCCAAAACTTTAATATTATTTTTTATAAACCTGATCATTTTACTATGATCAATTTTATATAAAAATATACCGTTTTTACCTTAATCATAATTTTTTGTTCATTATAATTAATTTAGTATTCGACTTAGCTTAATTATCTATTAATATTAATTATTATATTAATATATTTTTCATTTAATTATATGATATTCACAAAAAATAATCCACTTAAAAAAATTTATATACCATTTCACAATTAAGCTATGTAATTATCATTAAATATATTCCACTAAGATTACATTATTTTTATAAATATTATATTTTTATTAATAAAAAAATTACTTCAAATTGCTATCGCATTTTATAATATCAATATTTCTCTGAAAATTTCATTTTACAAGATAAAATATATACTTATCACTTGCAATCACTTTTCATCATGTAATTCCATATTATAAATTTTAAATTTTTTACCCATATGTTTGGGAATGATTAACTACAAAAAATATTAGTAAATAAATACGATGTTTTAATTTCAATATGTGGAATTTATTTTGATGATATAAATTAATTTAAGGTATTAAATATCATTAAATCTATTTGATCTACATTTTATCTCTAATGCAATCTCTTTATTATGTTTTATGTACAATCATTTCAATTCCACATGTTATATAATGAAATAAAATTTATCTTTAACATCACTCACTTATAATACTTATTTGTTTCAGTTTAATACATTATATATTAAAACATTAATATTTTGAAATAAATTTAAAACATATAAATATATATTTTAATGTAAATTATTATAATAAAACTAAAATCATTACATCCCCCCACCACAAATAAAATTTTTCCTCACAATTGTAATTATTTATTATAAATTTTAATTTATACATAGGTGGAGAACAGATATATAGGGTTTTTCATGTTTTGAATATATAGAGTTTGATAAATAAAATTTTATAGAAAAATTATTTGAGACTAATAAATGAAAATGGTTCTGTCTGAAGAGAATTCTATTGAATCCTATATCTTAGCCACTAAAACTGAAGAAATCATATATGATTATCCCTTAGATCATAAGGGCTCAATGGAAAATAGTCAACTAAAATACAATCACCTAAAACCTAAACAATATCTCTTAAATTATCCTCTACATAATAATCTCTAAAAAAATTAAACCTTTCCCCTAATACCAATTGTGATTTTCCAAACCCACGCACATGTATATGGTTAAAAACACTAATTATAATGTTTTTCCTATGTAACAAATTTATCATCACTTGATTATATATAGTTCTTAAATTCCAAATAATCTTTTAAGTCAACAGATTTTTAGGATAAAGAAGATTAAAACCAATCATATCAATCTCAAATATTAATTTTTCATAATCTAAATACATATATGGAAACTCCAATTGTTATCCGACTATAACACATAATCATAAACAAACTCTAAAACTGATTTTACTATGAAAACTACCCTATAAAAAACATTTCTAGACATGGGGTGTGAAACAGGCTCGGTATTGTGTTTTATAATTACGCTTCACTAATTTACTAAAAATTCTTGTAATCTTCTTTGAAAACAATTTTCCTCAAAAAATTAATTAAGTTTAATTAAAAATTTGACAAATAAATAATGTCAATTTCTTATTTAAGTATCAAAAAGGGGGTTTTAGGAAATGAATTTCAATAACATTTTTTATAAACAACTAAAAAAAATGAAAACTGTAACGTTAAAAAATACATTATAAACCAATGAATTTATTTTGTAAATATTATTTTTTATCCTTTCAAATACTTCTATATATTTTTTCATAAATTATATGGATTATTTATGGATAAAAACACATTAAACCCTTGAAAACGAAATCATGAGGTGACCTGAAAAATTAAAATATATATAGGGACAACCCATCACATGGTGGAAAAATTCCCTTTTGGATTGGGTTCACTACATATTTTTATTTATTTATAATATCCAAGTTTCATAATTTAATTGAACATTATAATGTTAACCTCTTTTTCACTAGATATTTTCCATCAGAAGATTATCTAAAACATTGATGCTATATATATATAGATATTTACATATATATATATATATATATTGCATGTCTCTACATGAGAGACACTAAAATAGTGTCCCGATCCAATTTTCTATGTAGCCCAAAGAAAACCTCATCATACGACATAGGCTAAAGATTAGAAGTAGGGGTATAAAGGTGGTATAGTCAGGAGACCATAAAATCTAGATTAGTAAAAAATATATTAAAAAACAATAATAAATAAAGGAAGTGTAATATAGTCTTAATTGATAATAAAAAATGGGTAAATATCTGTGTATGAACATACTAAAATGACAAATTGTGAAACATATAGCATGTTACACATAAATAGGACTAGACAAACAAGCTGAAATAAATAAAAGATTCTATATATGGATTGAATCATGGTTCATGATTATCTACTACTCCAAATAACCCATGTCCATATCTACTCTATTAATGAGAATAGAACTAATGGAACCAATGGTCATGATCCTAATTTTGCAACCACTAGGTCTTTTTGGATACAAAACTGCGGCCCGAATAGGGTGTGAGATAAACTCAGTAGAACACGACCAATACTATCTAATGCTATTTAGAATGTGAATATAAAATAAATTAGTGTGAAATTATAATAAATAAAGTAGTAAATTATGAATAAATATAATATCAATACAAGATTAAGTTTCTTAATGACACCTGGCCGATCATACCTACTTTGGCCAAAGCCAGAATATCTCTAAACATATTAAATCATGTATATATATGCATATAAGTAGATATATATATATATGGACTTATATACATTCTTTAGATAGTATTTTAAGCTTTATATCAAGGCATGTACCTGATAATAATAATTTAATATAAGGTTTTATATGTTTTGAGGACTCACGGTCCAAAATTTAAGATAAAGTATTCAATAATAAATAATTACAAGATCTTAGTTATAGTTTGATTCTATCTAAGGAATTCCTTATCAGGTACCCAACAATATCCCTATCCTTAATATAATCCATTTAAACCCTAATCCCATCCATGGAATTCTGTATCAAGAACCCATGTGTCACTCAAGGGATTATATAATTCATTTATCCTCTGGACTCATTCAAGGAATTCCATCTCTAGAATCCATGTATCACCCAAGGTGTTATGTCAATTAGTTTACCTCTAAGACCATCAAAGGTATTCTTCATATAGAACCTTGGTATCACTCAAGATATTTATAATATAAGAAATCCTATGATCCCTTCCAAGTAATTCCAAAACATGAATCATAGTATCGTTCAAGGTGTATATATTTTCATTAAACCAATGAGACCTTCTAAGGATTTTCATAGAAAAAATCTTGTGTTCACTCAAGGAAGACTATCATAAAAATCTAAAAAAATTAATAATAAAATATAGACCATGGACATCATTTTTAATAACAAAAATCATCCCAATTTAATTCACTTAATCATTTGAAATTCCATTTCATTAACTAAAAAACTCACAATTGAAATAAATGTAGTGTAATTATACATGTCACTTATTATTTATCGTCATTAAATTTGTAGTTTAAGTTGTCCCATAAGAAGATATTGACCTTTTGACATTTCATTCAACTCATCTAGCTATAATCAAATTGAAAAAGGTAACGTGTTCCAAAAATAAAGATGTTGGTCCAACTAATATAATACATTTCACTTAACCAATCCAATTTATCATTTAATTCATTATAAAAATTTATCCAAAAAGGTACAAGTGTTGTCTACTATCATTATCATATAGTTAAAAAAATTGTAATTAGGTCGTATCATTTTTAAATAGTCTATTGGTCAAAGAAATATCCATACCACATGAAAATTAAATAAATTTAGTTTTAACATTCATTTCTTCACTTATGTAACCAATTCATATGATCAAATGCACAGATGGGGTGGTTTGGGGTGAGGTTGGAAACCTCTAACCATGTAGAAGGGTGTCCAGGCATGTCTAAAAAACTTATAGGTGATCAATTTAAGGATATACATTTTTTTGATGAAATTCAAGGAAATCATAGCATGTGGAATTACATAGCCTTTTATAAATAATAAACAATAAAGGGGAAACCAACTAGGCCACCTACCTTATACCAAGGAAGATTTACTCATCCTTTATTGATCTTCAATTCAAGGTATAATGAGTGAAAAAATAAGGATAGAAAAATTCCTTTCAAAAAGATATAATTATATCGCTTGATGACAGCATCAAATATAGAAATATTAACGATGAAAATATAAAATATGAATAATATAATTATCACGGGATAACAGACATAATTGATGGCATCCAATTCTGAGTCTGAACAAAGTAAATCTCACCTTGTCAAGGAAGACAGCTAAAGGGAGATACCACATGATGGAGGAGATAATGTGTAATTTGGGGACAAAACGAAGGTCAAATTATTTAAGGTGGTAGGCTAAAATTATAAAATCACTCGTTTTTAAGGGGGACAAGGTTCGGTAAAATTCTTTTCCAAATCATGGGAACCTACTAGTTAAATGGAACTACCCATGCAAGGATGGTTCATGGATTAGGAGAACTATGCATAGACCATGTGGGCCCCTATAAAACCAATATACCTCATCCCACATGGTTTCACCTTTGGTTTCATGTGGTTTAACAATCTATGTACATGTACAAAAACAATACATTTAGTTTAGCCCAGACGGTCTGTAATAATCATGCGCCAACCATGTAGCATTTTTATTTCTCCCTAAATCAATGTTTGGGAGCCTAACACTCTCATAACACATCCAAACACTAGAGACATACCTCAATACAAAATAATATTCTAAAAAATTTTATTTTAATTATTCTAAATCATTGAATTACATTTTGAATCACAGTTTAATATTTGGCCCATTCACTAAACTAAAAGTTCAAATTATTTTAGAATTGTAAACCTAGTCAAAACAATAGGATCTTACATTCTCCCCACCATATAAATTCTCAACCCAGTAAAGCCTTTGTAAATTATAAAATGTCACTCAACCTATATGGGTCATGATTTTACATTCAAACTATTTGTATTACTTTTTCAAATGCCCAACACTACACCAAGCATCAATTTAATCATATGGTGACTAAACCATAAAACATGAGACAACACTTGTAAACACAATAGAAACAATAATATGGAACTTATGAGAGAATTCCTAGCTTGATACATGATCACATCATCTTTTATTTTGTATACTAGCCTATTGTGATCTCCACCATAGGTTTTAGATTTTTCATAGACAATTTTGATTCATGGTGCACCCACCATCATAATTTCCTTATTTAGAATGACCTTAGTGTCCTAGTTACCCTATAGATACTTTTATTGATTAAAAAGAGAGGTTAAATTCTAATCGATTAAACCTAGCCTTGTCCCTCCAGCTTCACCTTGAAATCCCTTACTGACCCATTAAGAAACACATGCCCCCCATCCTAATGGAATGCCTTATGAAATCCCACACTAACCACATCTCACTATTTTATAAAACTCATGTTAAACCACCTATGGTCAACTATTTATAAAATTTTCAACTCGTATGAATGGATCATCACCAAAACAAGATCTTGATTCCTAATCCCAACTCGTACTGAGATTATCCTTACAACGATTGGTGAATATTTTACTCGACTTCTGGTAACATATTTAACTGAACCATTTTTAAAATATGATCTTTATCATTCTATAGAAATGTTCTTGAGACTATCTTGATTCAGTATCCATGGATCATCATAAGATACTCTGGTATTAACACCCACGTCAGGACTTCACCCAACTAAAAATAAAACTCAAACCTAGAATTTACTGAGGATTCCATCTTTACATTTATTTATCTATTAAATGGAATATGAGATCCAAATCATTGTCTAGTGACTATCCTCAAGATCTCACGGCCCTTTTTACATGATGGTCACCCACTAGCGACTTATGTTATACTCCCCACAATTGGATAATACTTTTCATCACTCCAATGAAATGATTTCCTGATTACCAATTCCCATAGATATATATAATGGATAGAATATATAATAACCTGATCATCCTGAGCACTAACATAAAAAAAACATATCACTGAGTCCCACCCAATGAACATTTTCTATGATGATTTCCATTTCCAATTTACAATGGGATTCATCACCCTTAAAAGTACACTAGCACACAACTCTCCATATGGCTTATTGTAAACCACTCCACAAGAATATCCCCCATTCAGTAATTATATCAAACATTAAATATACTTGGTTTGATTGATCAAAGTATATAAAAATCACTTTCAATGTACTCTAGATGATGTCAATAATGGAAATGATTGCCTTTAGACTAAGTATACACTAAGACTTTATCTATATGTATGTACAACTCCATATTATCCATTATAACATCAAAAAAGGCATATATTTACCTATACTAACACATCACACCATGTCTCATGATGATTCATGTCATAGTTTTTACACCATTCAGTCATATCACATCACCTAGTTTATTTAATAATCATCCTTCTCATATAGTGCTTCATTTAATTTACCCGAGGTCTCTAGGTTTTCATGCACTCAAATATCACATCATTTAAACTATCAACCCTATGCTCAAACCCAGCCACTCATCAATGTGAAAATTCTTAATAGTTATAATATGAAACTAATTTAAATTATCATGTCATTTTTAGTGAGTGCACTATATCATATAACTAATGTTCAAGAAATGGTTAGCTAGTCTAATCATAGAAATTGTCATTCCCATTGAATCTAGTTTCGATATCCAATAACCCTCTGTGCTTCCTTAAAAACCCTAGAATTACCATGATTATAAATAACACTCAAAAACCTTTTGTGAATTGGCCTTAAAACATGCATAAAACCAAGATATTTTCATTTAAGGAAAACATAAACTCTATTCCAGCTTCTCCTAAAAGATTCCTCAAAAAAACCAAATGAAAACATACTGGTTCTCATTAAAAAGTAAGGGAATCAAGGTATAAAATATATACCAATGGATAAAGTCTCAAAATAGGGAAACTTGGTCTTCCCACCATTAATTATGGTCTTTTTTGGGAATTGTAACCCATTTAGGGGCCCCTATTACAAGGGCATCTAATATGCCTAGAATCTCTCACTAATATTAGTAAAATTAAAGTAGGTAAAAATAATCTACCTATGAGGGTCAAACCTATCAATAAATCACATGACATTACTAACCACATATAAACCTACTAGGACCAACTATCTTCTGGTCATCAAAATAAGGGATTAATCTATGTAAGTTTATGATTTTTATTGATAAGTATAAGGAGATGAGAATCAATGGGTATCCATATATGGTAATACCCATTTTAAGGTTCACTTACGAGACAACCACCATTCCACATAGGGGTTTTGTTTCATTATGTAGGAGTAATACTTAGGAAAAACAACACTTGAATGGAAGCTATCAACTAAAATATGAAATAAAGAGTTTAAAAATTCTAATTCACCTTAGAGGGTTAAACTCTATTGTTTTATCCCATTATTAAAAAATAAAGTGTCAAACCTATAACGGGATCATGCCAAGAAGGTCATTAATATTATCCGCTAAAGTACTTGTGTGAATCTGATATTTCCATATATAAATTGACATTAGAAATGGTTTTTGAATTCAATTGTCTTGTTTTTACATATTTAAAATTCTATTATGGGTCAGAATTAGTCATCCAATGAAATTTCAAGGTAATTTGGAATGAACTACGAAATTTTGTGGAAATTGGAGGCATTTGGACCCATTCTCTAGGATTCATGGTTACTACTGATTCAGCCAAAACATGCACCACAGCCCTATAAAGCATGAAATACTTGGAATTTAAAGAAAGACTTGGTTTCATACACTCTAAATTATTAAATGAACCATGTCAATCTACCACTGAACCATGTGGGGTGATATATTGAGGTTGTATTAAAACATTTCACGCTTGTCACACTATTAAACAAACCATGCAAATGAGTCCTCGGTCCGTGTGAGCTGAAACCAATAGAGATATAACTGAGCACATTGTATTCACATAGTTAACTTAATAGTCCAACCCTTCTAGATGTTCGTGAGAATAAAATCTAGAAGGAATAATTGAAGAAGTTATTTGGAGCATGGTTAAATTAATTGGTTTCCTTAACCATGCACTATTCAACAGGAAGCTACCAACCTCCCATCAACCTCTGTAACCACCCATTAACTTGATATTATGACCCCTAAACACTTCTATGAACTAGTAGTTTTCAATTTAATGATCCTATGACCATTTTTTGAGTAATATTCATCTAGTATGAATTCATTCTGGGAGGAGGACATCTTGAATCTTATTCTAAACAATTTTTATGAAATTATCTTTCCGTGGAATATGTTTTCCACATACAATAATTGTTGTAATTATTATAAAAGGTAATATTATATTGTTTTTTAATTTTCTCGATAATTATGTAATCTATCCAATGTGATGGAATTGTGGATATTGAAAAAATATGGGTAATTGACTAAAACTTTTGGATCTTGTGAATTTTATATCTTATTTCTCATAATTCCCTTGACTTTCAACCTTTTTTTACTGGTAACTCTATATTGAATCGAGAAAAGTTTCTTCATGAATATCTTGGGGAATTATAGTGAATAATCTCATAACTATTGTGTTCATTCAGCGTCTCCAAGTGTTTTTTCATAAAAGTGGTTAAGAATTAATTTCATAAAGAACAAAATTGATTTTTGAAAACATAAAAACAACTTATCATACAAAGTAAGTTTCTATACAATTGAATCCCAAATATAGGATTTATTATGAACAACACAACACTATAAGAAATTTTTTTTCAAAAGACTTTCAAAAAATTAACATACCCATGGAATTCACCTTATTGAGTGTTAAAAAAATCTTTTTTTCATCTTACATTAAGTAATCAAAATATCTAAATTATTTTCAAAGTGAGCTAAATAAAATCTTGAAACCCTATTACAACCATATAAAAATTATTTTAAATTAATTAAATACTCAATTAATTGACCAAGAACTCATGTTAACAAAATCCCTAAGTACTGTTATGGATCAACCTCATAATTACACTTTTATCATAGTGATGTTTGTAAATTTTTGGTTCGGGATACTGAAAGTAACTCTTCAGTTGGAATGACACTAAATTATGGTTCCATTATTAGGGAGATTTTAAATATTGTTATGTTAGTTTTTGTTTCAATTAATTAGGTTGGAAATAAAAAATATAAATTCTGAAAATTTCTTCTCTTAAACCTATTTCAATTTTTGGTTATTTTTTGTTTTCCTTTTCACACTTGGTGTGTTATTTTGTGTTGTGAAGTACTATAGGTGTGTAAACAGCCACACCACTCATTCCAAAATAGTTGTTTCAGTGGAAATATTTTTTGTTTACCCTAAAATTGGATGAATTATATCAACAAGATCCAAAACACTTATGGAAATCTACATTCAGAATTCTCCCATAGAAAATGTCAAACATGAAGAAATATATATTTTCCAAACAATTAGAAAATTGATTTTGCCTTAAAGGAATCAAAACCAATTGATTATAGCTTATATTTGAAAAATTATACTTCTAGAATCAAATTTTATGGACTATGTTCTCTAGAATCATCAACGACCACTAGCTCAATTTTTAATCAGCAATTGGAGAAAACATCAGCAGAAATATCTTCCACAATAGAAAACGGTGTACATGTCTCCTAATCAACAACCTTATTTTCCATATGAGCTATAATATATTTCGCAACCTCCTCAAGAACAGCTATCACATTACTATACTCTTATGGAGTACAGGTCGCCTTAAATTCAAAGATGTAATAAATGATTTATTAGGCCACTGGTGAAATAATAACATTTTGAAATCAAGCCTGCCATCCAGATAATCAGAAAAAATATAGTACAGTTTGAGAGTTTGACAAGTGAATATTCAAACGTTCATCTTTCAAAAAATCAGGAAATTTTGGACAAATCTGGTTACTATAGAGTGTTAGATAATTCTATCGGGCTCTGTCTAATTCTATATTCATTAAGGGATAATGAAAAATATGGGATAAATGGGTTTCCACAACATTCCATTCTCATGTGGGAAGTATTCGATCAAGATTTTATGGAAAATAGTTCCCCCCCCCCTCAAGATAGTGAAATTGACGAACAAAATTCACAAATTTCATCAAGATGAGTAAGATTCATTGTATGAATTATGGATATAATTCTAAAAAATTATATGAAAAAACACTTAGAATTGTTTTTAATTGTGGATGAAAGTTCATAAATTTCATAGGGGTCTCTTAAAAAATACAAAGTCAATGGTGTATGTGGTTGCTGGAGGAACAGTCATACCAAAATCCCCTCAATATTTTTTTATCTTTTAGAGGATATGTTGTCAAACCGCTTCCACTGGCACTCTGAGTGGGGATATTAGAACTGATAGATGCATAACATTGACGCCACCATGATGATTGTTTCCCAATTATATGAAATGTGAAATAATATTGATGCACTAAATTTTAAGACAACATTAAAATTTCAAGAGATTAACTATTAGACTTGTAGTGAGTGTGGAGACAACCACATCATTGGTGAATGTCTAAGGACAAGTGTCGGCCCCAGTACAAGTGAATTGAGATACATCTCTCCAAATTGAGAACCAAACATATTTCCTCAATATTAGAACCCTATGTGGAATGAAAATAAAAAATTAGGTTGAGGAATCGTAAACAAAACCCTAAACCAATAGCTCAAAATCCATCCAAGTATGGATAACTGTAATACCAGAAACCCAACCTAAGATAATAGTAATGAAATATGTACTATAAATGTTTGTATCAACAAAAAGGGTATAAAACCAATCATCGAGCCCAAAATTCCCATCGTAAACATCAAAAAAAGTAATTTAATGCAGTCCATAGTAGTAACGACCTACAAAATTAGAGGATATGATGCATAAGTTCATCAAAACTCCAAAAATGAGGTTTCAAAATAAGAAGGTGACCATTCAGAGTCCTAAAAAATATATTGGGAATCTCTCCAATCAACTCCCAATGTAGAAACATGGAATACTACCAAGTAATACTAAATGGAACCCTAAAGAGGATGCGAAATTAGTAAATCTAATTAGTATAAAGGATCTCTCGTAACTAGTATCAACAATGTAGAATATAGTGGAAGAAAATGTGGGACTATCCCATTCTGAGGAAAAATATGTTGAAACATATATGTTTATATCATATAAGGACTCATCAAAAGGGAAAAAAATTATTCATGATAAGTAAAACGAGGTAATAAAAAACTATATACCATCCTTTAGATTTCCATAGTTAATGACGTAAAATAAGTTGGAATAATATTTTGGGAAATTCATTAAAGAAATTTAGAAAACTCCATATCATCATCCCATTTACTAAGGCATTGACCCAAATGCCCACTTATAAGAATTTCATGAATGAAATATCTAATAAAACTAATATTGAGGATTTAGGCACCATTCCATTTAATAGTGAGTGATCCTCAATGGTCAAAAAATAAATCACACCCAATCTCCAAGATCCTGGAGGTTTTTAAATCCCAATGACAATCTGATCCTGTGAGTATGGTAAGACCCTTTTTTGACTTGGGAGCTATTTTCAATCTAATGACTTTCAGAGTATTATAGAAGCTAGTGATTGATTTATTAAACTCCACCCATGTAGAAATGCATCAAGATAATTGTTCCCTAAAATATCCTAAAGGGGCTATTAGAATATGTGATGGTAAGGGTTGTAAATTTAATTCTTCAAACAAAATTCATTATCCTCAAATTGGAAGAGGATACTGAGGTGCCAATGATTTTAGGAGAACATATCATTGTTATATATAAGGTTCTGAATTATTTTCAACATGAATAATTTATCTTTTGAGTAGGGGATGAAAAGTTGTCTTAAGTCATCCTCAAGGCTATCAAAAAAGAATAAATTATGGAGTATGAGGACTGTTTCACATTATCCTCATTGAATAATTATGTGGACTACAAAGAACATGACATTCTTTATTCTCTCTTGATAGATAATCGGGATACCATATAAATCTTGCCTAAATATGAACATTATGATATATAGTATGTTACTGGTATAAAAAAATCGATATTGGTAGGGAGAGGTTATTCCATTTATTCTGTAAAGGGAAAATATGGACCCCTTAGTTCCCTCAGACATGACAGAATATCATCTATAATAGAAGCCTCTAATATCATCCCTAAAATATGTCTATTTGGGAGAAAAATATACACTTCCCATCATTCTTAACATATCCCTCACTAAATATCATAAATAATAACTTTTAAAGAATATCAAACCAAGGAAAAAGATATTGTTTGGATAGTGGCTGGAATTAAATATATCATTCGGACCAGTTGTACCCATAAGGTTATTCAAGATGAAGGGGAAAACCATCCACAAAGTCATAATGAAGGCTCAACCCTCCGATGAAGGGGGTCATGAAAAGGGTTTAATTAAATTATATATGTTGGAATCATCAATCCTATTTCAAATAGTCTATGGGTCACCCCCTTTCAAGTGGCTCCCAAAAATGGTGGTATTACTATGATATAAAATATAAATTGTAATATTATTCAAACTTGAATAATGATGGTATGGAGAGTGAGTGTTGATTACAGAATCATAAATGATACAACATGAAAATACCACTTTACACTTTCATTATTCGGTAAAATTTATGAATGGTCAATAGAGCATGACTTCTATTTCTTTCTAGATGATTATTCTGAATAAAAATAGGTTTCAATATCCAAAGTAGATCATTATATAAACACATTCACATCCCTATATGGAACATTCACATACCATCGCATGTCTCTTCGGATGTTTCATCCTCCCTCCATTTTCTAATGATGTATATTGGTTATTTTCCATGACATAGTGGAGCGTAATATGGGAGTTTTCATGGATTATTTTTTCAGTATATGGTAAATATTTCAATGTATGTTTGAAAAATATAGATCTCATTCGAGATAGGTGTGAGTAGACTAACCTGGTTTTGAATTGGAAAACAATTTTACATCATGGTTCACCGTGGAATTATTTTAGGAGACACAATTTCAAGAAATGAAATATGGGTTGGACTTTAAAAATTCAAAGTCATATCCAAACTTTAAATCCCATTATAAGTCCATGAAATATATCTATTTCTAGGGAACATGAGCTTCTAATGTGGATTAGTTATTGATTTTTCAAGATTTTCTCGTCCACTGACTAATATTTAAAAAAAAGATGTAATTTCTTGAGTTTGGTGAACCATACCTAAAATCATTTTAGATGTTGAAACATAGGCTATTAGAGGCTTCAATCCTAATCAATTCAGACTGGAATAAAACATTAGTTCTACTTTGTGATGTGAGTGATCAAGTAGTGGGAGGAATTTTGGGAAATGTGTTAATTGTATTTTCCGTCCCATTTAAAATGACATCCACACATTGAATAAAGATAAAGTTAATTATACATGAATTATAAAGAAGTTTCTAGTAGTGGTTTTTTCACTCAATAGATTTCATTGATATCAAAAGTTATTGCATACAGAGATCACTCAAGAACTAATGTACCTATTGAATAATAAAATGATAACACTCGGTTGATTCACTATGTACTTTTACATCCAAAGTATGATTTGGGGATTTTTGACAATAAAAGGAGTAATAATTTTATTTCTGGTCATCTCTCCCACTTGTAGTTACCACTCATTGTGAAATGAGAAAATAGATAGATCAAGGGAGACTTCCAACATGAACAAACTTTTTCAGTGAAAGAAAAACCTCAACCGTGGTTTGTGGATAATTCTAATTATGTGGCCACTAGAATGTTCCACCCTGTTCTCTCATTCCAACATAAGAATAAAATTCATTCATTGGTGAAGAAGTATTTCTTAGAATATCTACTAGTCTTTTGATCAATGTATATGGTATAATTCACCACTAAATACCAGAACTAAATGGAATTTTGGAGTTTTATCACCCTTCTCCCACTGGAGGACACCAAGGTCAAGACCGTAGAATTTATAAAATCATATAATCTCTACATTCCAATCTGACTATGCATAAGGATGTTTAAAACATTGCAACATAGTGTGATATATTATAATGAACATGTATTATTTAGCGTATAGCTAAAATTCCATATCACCCCATACATGTAGTGAAAGTATTCAATGTGTGGTGAATCGATTCATGGGACAATTTTTATCCTATTAAGAAAACATATACATTTTTGTTTGTGTATAATATGGTCATAAATGGGTTTATGTTGCTTATGCGACTCAAAACACCATGATTGACATCATCACTTTCATTAAAGAGAACATATCCAGTACGTTTGGCGTACCGAAGGTCCTCAATAGTGATAGGAGAACACACATTGATAATTAAATGATGATTAATGTTTTCAATGAAGTGTGGAGTGAAATATAATATAAAAAATCCATACAATCCTCAAATTAGTAGACAGATGGAGGTATACAATCGTGAGTTGATGAAAACTCTATATAAAATAGTGGGATCATCTAGAAAGGGTTGGACTAAAAAAATTTTGATTCTTTATTGGCATACCATACAGTGTTTAAAACATTATTGGGAATCACTATATTATGTTTGGTCTACCAAAATCCATTTCACTTACCCATGGAGAATGAACATAAAGAATATTACTTTGTCAAGGCACTGAACTATGATCTTAAATACATTGAGGATAAGTGAAATCTTTAATTATCTAAACAAGATGGATTTGGTGTGATGTGTATGAAAACTCTCAACTTCATAATGATAGGACAAATACAGTTTGTAATCACCTGATTTTTTGAAAATCCTTTCATCCTGATAATCTGGTACTACTGTTCAACTCATATTTGTGATTTTTCTTAGGTAAATTGAAGTCTCAATGGATAGCTCTAGTAAAAGTAGTTAAAGTGTTCCACCATGGTGTGGTGTATTTTTCTGGAGAATATGGGAATACATTCATGGTTAATACAAAACAACATAAACCTTATTTTAAAAAGGAATACAATGTGGGAATAGTCTACACTCTAATATTTGGGTCACCAAGAGGATCAGGCATTTTGAGGATGATACATTAAATTTAGAACTGAGAGGGTTGTTACCCAACATTTAAAAAATTCATATAAATAATTATTACTTTATGTGTTTCCTTGGGAGTGTGCTTAATGTGTTTTTCATTTTTTGTGTTTTATTTATGATTAAAACAATATAAATGGATTTATAATTGAATATTGATTATGTTAATCTCTAGTATTTCTATTGAATCCTAAAATCCTTTCATAAATAGTTGGGTAACATAAGTTTAAATTTTAAGAGATCTAATTTATTTCAAAATTGGGGAAATAAAATTTCTTCAAATACATATTCATACACAAACTTTTCACTAAGTTAAAAAAAGTGTGCACATTGACCAGGAATGGTAGGAACCCATTCTCGATGCAGGTGCCTATGCCCCACATGGTCCACTAGCCCATGCCCATTAGCAAGTTAATGGGGAACCATATTCTAGTGAGAATCGTATGGTTATCAAACTATTAAATAAATCATGTGTATTAAATATGTTTCACATTAAAAAACATATGATTTTAAAAATATAAAATATAATACCCCAATTTCAAAACCCCAAATAGTGTGGCACCCCTCCCCTATCCCATGTTCACCCCTCTTCACTTCCCTTTACATTATCTTCCTCCTCTTATTATTTATCTTCTTCCTCGAGATCAAGCTCCAATGTACGTTTATCCATCCTTTTCCTCTCTTCCTCCTCTATTTTTAAATTATTTTCTTATTTATTTTCATTCTTATCCTTCCATTAGGATAGGGAAGCCTTATTTTTCCCCTATACACTTTTAAATGTTTTTCTATTGATTTTAATTTTAGGTTTCTTTAACTTTTTAAATCAATTCATGCACAAATATCATATCACACCGTCTTCACAAACATATTTTTCTCTAAACCCAAATTCTTCATTTTTAATGAAATTATTTATAGGATTACATATAATTTATTTATGAATTTAATAATATGAATTTAAGATTATTTCTATCACTTTGTAAATTGTTTCAACTCTGTGTATTTTTAGAATTCTTCCTATAGGATAACAACACTTTCTATGGCATCTTCCTCCAAAAATTCTTGTGGTTTTTGTTCTGATACCTTACCCATTATAGCCATTAAATTCTCTGACCAGGAGAAACAAGAAAGATAATGGGTCATTTTTATATATGAGGTTATTACACATTGATATTTTAATCCAAAAACCTCACGTTTCTTGAGATAGATGATGATTTGAGTGGAATCAATTTTAATGGACACCTTACTTCGTCTCTCTTTGAGTATAGATTAACTTGTAAAGAACTATATATAGAGCATTACTCTACATTTAAATGATCTAATAATTACTAAGATGATGAAAATGGGGAGTAGATAGGGAATTTTTTTGGATGTTTGGTTCTTCCTTCTTAAAAATAATTATGATATAAAATCTTTGAACATTTCTATAATAGTCAACATTTGTCATGAGGATTTTATAGAGTGCTTGGATTAGTCATTAGTTATGATCACATGGGGCCAATATTTCACCTGATATTTTTAGGCCACCATAAAATAACTAGGACTATCATATTTTCCCAAAACCACCAAGGCTTCAAAGTTTCTCAACCTAGCACACCATTTCCTTCATCAGATCTTGACGACATATTTCACCACCCTCATTTCTAGTGAGGGAAATCTGATCCTCCCTGATTTGTTCATTATATATTCCATGATATCAATACAACCCATCATCACCACCTATGTGTTTACCAAATACCTTCTGCATATGTTTTCAATTCCTAAAGTGTACATTTTTGGAGGCTCTTAAGTCCCGTTCTTGGATAAATATCAGAGAATCCATCATGATAAGGGAGAATTCACTATGATTTCTCCACCCCTGCCTTTTGAAATCATAATAGAAAGATGAATTTTAATTCTTGAGTATTATGGACAATGCAACCAATTATAAGGGACCCATGAAGAGGCTATAGAGGCTTCCATTGAATAACTAACCCCACCAGCTACTTCTCATTACTCACACCCCCCTCAGAAAGCTAAAAATACTCTATCGTACCATGCTGATAGTATTCCCTTCAATCAATCCACCTCTGTGCATCCACCTCCCTAGTCAGTATACTCTAATAACCCAAATGTAGATATTATCCCATTCAATGACATGTATTTACAATCAAAGTTGGACTACAAATTTTATTAAATGTTTAACTTGAAGGATAGGGTTACTTAATGATAGATGATTCCCATCAGTTTATTGGATCTCCATGCCCCTGACCACTATAGACCCATGTTTATAGCTCCCCCTTTCTACTAAATATACAGTGGTGCATCCTCCTAACTGGATCCTTCTTAGGCATCCTATCCAAGAGCATAACAACCAGTAGAAACTCATGTAGATGGTAGTCGACCCACTCCTCCCCCATTTGATTGAATAGATAATGAGAATCCTATAATAGATCAAGCTTGAGTTGAGGCCATGTACATTAAATTTCATGACATATTTGAAATCGGGACTCCTATAGGCTAGAAATTAATTTTCAAACTCCAAGATCATGATAATTTACCTTTCTCATTCATATTTTTGTATTTTCCTTTTTTATGTATTTTTTATTTCATTCATTTATGGTTTTATTGTGTTATCCCTTTTTCCCCTTTCTTCTAAAATTCTTTTCATACTTCATGTTTTTTGGTTTATTTTTTTAATAGTGTGGGTGGATGACTATGTTGCGAAAAATACACTCATCCACTTAGTGGTCTCTCACACAAAAACTTTTGACCATTATCCAATCATAATAAAGGGGAGTTTTCAATGCTTGTTATTTTTCCCATTCCTTTATTAGTTTTCATTCTCCCACCCCTTTCATATATTTTCCTACCCACCTTCTCCATATAAAAAATTTATATGAGGGAATATTATCAATTTTAAGTGTGCTGGTCAACTTACATTTTTAAATCTACATGGAAAATACCTTGACATTTCCAAGAATGACAATTTCTTCCATGAAAACCTCTAAAGGGATTGTACAGTTATGAAGAATTTATATCTACTAAATAAAAATTTATTTTGGAGAACTGTTTTTGAAATTACTCATATGTTTAGAATGATAAGTCTATTTTTTTAATGTGAATAATAATTAGAACACTTGAAGAAAATTCTTTTGATCTTTGTTCTTAAAAAATGTTTCAAAAGATGACATTTGTAATGGGGTGGTTTAAACTAAGGGACCCCTTATAGTTTACGTTTATTTATCCATAAGGGATGGTGAAGAAATGAAACTATTGATACCAAATAAGTTGTTACTATGCATCCTTAATTTTTTAATCCCTTAAGTTCTTTTGATTATTCATTAAGATGAGTAATGGAAAAATATGTGCTCTAAAATTTTAATGTTAGTGTCACACTATAATGATAATAATATAAGATATGAAAACTCATGCCCAATATTTCATTAATCCTTCATCATCCCTCAGTGTAACCATTCAATGATATTATGTGACATATAAAAGTGATAGCCTTCCAATTTCTTTTGATGAGATCATCACCTAACCTAATCAATTATTTTAAGAGACAGAAGTGAAGGATATAACTTTCTTTCAAATGAAGTTGAAAATTTTCAGCTTTAAACAAATGATGATTTAATAATAAATATTTAGAAATATTAAATTGTGAATAGTTTGATTGAAAACATCAAGGATTGGTGAGTCAAGAAGAAAGTATAAAGAAATTTCAAATCATTCATCCAAGATTCACATTCATTTGATTGATATAATTTATAATATTTCTACGTATTTCTTGGTTGGTCTCAAAAACTGATTATATAGGTTAATGTTTAAGGAAAAACACGTCATCAAGTGTGTTGGACTTTGATTAACCTATGTTTATATGATACTTCCATATCAAAATTAACATTAGAAATAGTTTTTGAGATAAATTGTCTTGTTTTTATATACTTATCATGTGTTGATAGGTTGGAATTATTCATCCAATTAATTGTTAAGAATATTTATCATAACTAGGGTTGTTGGCATAAAATTTGAGGTGTTTGGACCTATTTTCCTAGGATCACAATTACTAAAAAGTCACCTAAACTATTAAACCCCTCCTAGAAACCAATGAAAATTTTGGATCCTCAATATATACTCAGCCACACACCCTTTTCAAAGCTAAAATAGTTGTGTACATCCATCACTGAACTGTGAAGGGTGTGTAGGACCCCGGGACACCCTGAGAGGGGAGGGGCGAATCAGGGTGTCAAATTTTCTTTTAAACTGATGGATCTTGTTCTCACGTTGGTAGGAACTAGTTTAACCTTTATAATGGATATGAGAAGCAATCAAACATTCACATAAAAAAGAAAAAACCCAGCTCTTTTTACTTAGTTCACCACTAAGCGCAACATCCAAAGAGCATATGCCGACTGGTTGTCGGTCGTACCGAATTTCACTATTTTTCACTAGTTGTGGATTACAATTGTTCGGGAACAGTCACTCTATCCCAGGCTCAATACCTTTACAGTTTTTCAGGGATAGCCCACTATGTCCCTCGGGTCACTCTCGTTGACTCCCCCTAGCTCACTGCCTTTGGTGAAGTACCAGTCAGTTTATAGAGTTGAAGGTCTCTTTAATAGATTTTCATTGAAGTCTTTGACTCTGCTTAGCACGAGACTCTGCATGCATACATGTATGGAAATGATGCACTTGAATTCACTGAACCACTGAACCGGATAGTCAGAAATGCATAAACAGGTTTCACTATAATTTCACGTGACACCATGTTTTATGAGTGACCTTATGTTTTTATTGCAACATCACCTTTTTCACGGATGCCAGAATTTTTCCCACAACTTGGAATTTTTTCTCACAAGCCGGAATATTTCTCCCATCTCTAAATTTTTCAACATTTGCTAGAATTTTTCACACAAGTCCAAAATCAGGCTGCTCTAAATTTTTCCGTGTGAGCCATAATCTTCGCAGAAGCCTAAATTTTTCGGGCAACTCCCTTTATGCAAACCTTTTACGCGCATCAGACCTCGGATATTCTTTGAGGCTTCAACCATATGGAATGAAAGGGGTCACCTTTTATTTATAGACATCTACCCCCCCCCCCCCCCCCCGCATGAAAAACCCCATGTGGCGAGAAAAACACCTCATTTGGAACATAATATTTCGCGCAGGTACTGTTTTTCGTGCACATCTCCAGGTTTTTCATGCAGCACCTGCCTTTTCCATTTTTTGACACTCTAATTCTGAAACACTATTTACCCGAAAAACCTCGATCCACTATTTCGTGCACCTCACTATTTTTTGCACCAAACTAAAATATTTCACGCACAACCCTCTTTTTCACACACCACTTCTTATTTGCGTGCACATCCTTTTACCAACAATCCATGTCTTCATTTTCTGATTTTGAGGCCCAAAAAATTAGAAAACACTCTGAAATAACTCCACCTTCAATACTTTTGTCTGCTTAAACTGTATGATCACTTTACTAGCACACATTCTGAACTTCCACTGAGGAATTAAAACAAACACAAACTATACTCCAATTCATGCAAAGACCAGCCATAGTACCAACAATCTCCCCCATTGGCTTTATTGGAAATCACAAGATAAATTCAATAGATAACCAGCCACATGTAAGACAAAAACACAAGAATCAACATAGACAACACTCTAAGTCTACATGAGAAATAATCAGTGTAGAAAACAAGAGGGGATGAGTGAATTGGGACCCCATGTTTTGGAGTTCTCAATGATGCCCAATTAAAATTTCCCAGAAGCATTACATGTCCAATGTATTCCTTCTTATCCTATCACCAAAATCTCATCGTGATACCAAACATGTCCCGAATTTATTCCATCTCCCCCATTGGAAATAAACCCAAATATTGTTATTTTCTCATTGAACATCTCAATACATCCCTGGATAGTATATCCCCCATAAACCTGCATTATATCCACAACAAGATTAAAAATAGTTAACATAAGTGGGGAGAGGGGTTTTTCGTAACCTCATTATGAATTGGTAGGTGACTGAACACCAAGGTTTAACCGATGTTACTTAAACTCAGCCTATGACAGTGGATTGGTCAGGATATTAGCCACTTTCTCATCAGTTCCGACATGATCCATTCTAATCACGCCTTGCTAAAATTATTCACTGATAAAGTGATACCTGATTTCAATATGTTTTGTACAAGAATACTGAACAGGATTCATTGTAAGATCAATTGTGGTCTTTTTATCACAATAAATCAACATTGGTTGCTTCACCTTATCACTAATATCTATTAGTTGTTTCTTCATCCATATCAGTTGAGTGCATGCCTTTGTCGCGGAGATATACTCAGCTTCAGCAGTACTAAGATAATTACTTTCTTGTTTCTTGCCCAACCAGCCAACACATTTATTCCAAATATAGACTCCTCCACCACTGGTGAACTTTCTGTCAAATACATCACTAGCCGAGTCAGCATCATAAAATGCTAATAATTCATTGTCCCATCCTGCATCAAAGTATAATCCACAATAGTGAGTACATTGAATATACCTCATGGTTTGTTTTTACTTTTTCCATATGTTTCTCCTTGGGATTACTCTGATAGAAGGATTCTAAGCTTGTTGCAAAGACAATTTCTGGTCATGTTGATGTCAGGTAAAATAAGCATCCAATAATCCTCTTATACATTGTGGGATCTATAGAGGTCCCATCCTCATGCTTCCAATTTTGGTTCCAACTGCAAACGATGTTGACATCAATTTGGAGTCATTCATATTAAACATCTTCAGAATCCCTCGTGCAAACATTTCCTGAGAAATGAAAATATAATCCTTATTTTGAATCACTTTCAGCCCCAATAAATATGTTAGCTTCCCAATCATAGGAATTTAAAATTATGTGTTTGTGTGATTGGAAAATTCATCCACCGATCTCTTCCTGCTGCCACCAAATATAATGTCACCAACATAGACTAGAACCATGAACTGGTCTTTTGGAGAATTCTTCACATATAGATTGTGATCTACTCCTCCTATTTTGAATTCCAGATTCTTGAGATAAGAGTCCAGCCAAGAATACAATGCTCGTGGAGCCTACTTCTAACCATATAGAGCCTCTTTTAGTTTGTAAACCTTTGTTTCATCTGTACCAAAAAGAAAAACCACCGGTTGTTCAATGTAGACTTCTTCTTTGAGTACACCATTCAAGAATGTTGTCTTGACATCCATTTGATATACTTTATATCCTCTTTGGAGTTCCATGGCATGAAAAATTCTAATTGACTCTAGTCTAGCCACTAGAACAAAGGTTTCTTCAACATCAATACCTTTAATCTGAGAGTGTCCTTTACACACTAGTCTTGCCTTGTTTCTAATAACACTTCCATGCTCATCAAATTTATTCTTGAAGATCCATTTTGTACCAATCATATTGTTACCTTCAGGTCTCTAGACAAGATAACATGACTGATTCTTGTCAATCTAGTCAAACTCTTTATTCATGGATTTCACCAAAGATCTATCCTTTGTTGCTTCTTCAAATGAGGATGGCACCACAACTGACAGAAATGAAGATTGTGTGTTATTCCTCATCCTTATTGTCTGTCCGGGTGCATTTCTGTCCCCAATTATGTTAGATGGATCAATCTCAGCTATTTGATTTCTCCTATGAGGTTTAGTTTCACTTTATCTAGCCAAGGTTTCCTCTTTAAATTCCTCTTCTATGTCAACATCATTATGTGACTCCTGAGTGGTTTGTACACCTTCCCCTATTTCTATATTTGTATTTACTTCATGTTCGCATTCAACCTCATATTCTATCTCATCAGCATAGGAATTAATTTAAGAATTTGGTCTTTTTCCTTCAATGATCTTAACGTCATTGCTTTCCAAAATCGTCCCCAAGCGTTTATTGAAACAGTTGTAGGCTTTCCTGTTCCTTGGATACCCATGAAAATTTACTTCATCGGCATTGTCTCTAAAATTCCCTTGATTTCCTTCATTATTTTAGATGAAACATTACCTTCTAAAAACACGAAAGTATTTCAATGAAGGATTCCTTCCTTGCCACAATTCATATGGTGTCATTCATTTCTCCCATATAAATACTCATTCAATTCTAAATGTCCACTGTAGTTTCAAAAACTTCTTTCCAGTAATGGTGAGAGATACAAATCTCAATTAGCATAGTCCAGGCCATATTGTTGACCTGTTGATTCTCGATCTGAACAACTTTATTTTCATGTGGAGTTCTCATGGCAGCTACCTCATGGTGTATTACATGTTTTTCTAGGTAATTATCAAACTCAATGGATGTGTATTACCCACTATTATCAGATCGGAAGACTTTTATTTTCCGTCCGGTATTGTTCTTGGAAAACAGGCGATAAGTTTTCATGAAATCAAGTACTTGTCACTTCCTGTGAATAACCATTATATATGCCATTCTACTATAATCATCAATGAAAACAACTAAGTAACTCTCTCCATGAGTTCTGGCAACATTTATCGGGCCACATACATCTGTATGGATGAGATCAAGAATGTGTGATGCACTTTTCTTCTTTGGTCGATATAAATTACAGACTAGCTTCCCCCATATGCAATAATTACAAGTCTTTTCTCATTCACATTTTAGAATGGGTATATCCATGAAAATCATTAGCATAGATATCTTTTCCATGTCTTGTTTGTTAATGTTTCCCAGCCTTCGATGTCAAACGTTGTCTTCTTCTTCAATAGACAAATAGCAAGCGTTTACTCTCTTGTAAACCTAATATAAGTTTCCATCTGTTATACAGCCTTTCATAATAGAATTCCCTTTTTCCCTTTATAGTGCAGCCTTTTTTATTGAAAGTTACTATGAGCCATGAGTCACAGAGTTGACTCACACTGAGGAGATTGTGGTGTAGACTGTCCACATAAAGAACTTCAGTCTTCTTTATCTCTCCATTGGAGAGAGCAGTATTCCCACTGCCTTTAATTTTCAAAACACCATCATTAAAAAACCTCATTGTTCCATCAACATTTTTTTAATTTTCTTAAAAAGGTCAGCATTTCCTATCATATGTGAAGAGAATCCACTATCAAGAATCCAGGTGCTGATGCTCTTTGTAGCTTTGATGGCTACTTCTCCAAGATTGGATTTCTCGATCTTCTTCTTTTCCTTCCAAGAGATATTGGATTGATTATAAGATATTGATGTCCTTCTAATTATTTCTTCCACATAATCAGATTCTTAATAACCATAATATTCTTCTAGAGGAGAAAACATGTTTGTGAGATCAACACCATCAGGAGGGTGAATATTTACCCATCTCTGAGAGTTGTATGAATCTCTCCTATCGAATATCTGTCTGCAATACATAGCTTTATAGCCAAAGATTGAACAAAGAAAACAATATCCATAGAAACTATTTCTTATATAATATGGAGGATATGAAGTTATTATTCTTTTTTGATGTCTGAGATCTTACCCATTCAAGTATCTCCTTGCCTCTTCACAATATGACATGGTATGTCTTAGATAGCCACAGAACTGGCACTTCACGAGAGTAAAATGTATTTTCACTTGAATTTCCCCTCGTGCCTTATTCCTTGGGAGAATAGTTGGACTCCCTGTCATTTATGAAAGTTTGTGGATAATTTCTAGTGCTTCTTTTAGTTTGTATTGAGGGTTTATTTTTCAGCACATCAGGCAATGTTTCAACATGTCCAAATTTCATCTTGTCTTTCTTTTTGATCTCTTCACTTCCAGCAGTTGATGTCTCAAATTCACAGCCAATTCCACTCTTTCATAGGCAACCAGGTCTTTGACCACTCAAGATTTTTCCAACCCTATCTGATCCACACTTTTTTCTTTCCAGTAATTCTGCATCTGAGAATCTTCCAAAATGAATTTTCTTCTTACCCTCATTTGTTGCTGATTGACATTAAATTTTACTCCAAAGAGTAACAACTTATTCCTCAAGACCCTCAACAGTATTGGACTTCTCTTATACTCTGGATGAAAGGTCATTTATGACCTTTTATTTTTCTCTAATTCTAATATTTTGTTTCGTAACGTCATCTGTGCTTTCATGGATTGAAGACTAAACTCCCACTAGTTCATCTAGTCGTTTAATTTATGCTTCAAGCTCATCAACATATTCTGATGATTCTTCCACCATTTCATTCCACTAATTTCAACTCTTACATTTATTCTCAAGCTTGGAAAATCATCCTTAATTTGAATCTTTGGATCACCATTAGGAGTAATCTGATTATCTCTTCTTTTATTGATCGAGGGTTCTGACATTTCAATGGTAGCCATCAAGGAAGCATGGTTTCCTGTTTTAAATTCTGGTTCATCTCCTTCACTAAATTCAATATCATTATCTTCCTCTTCACAGACAAAAATCTTCTTCAGTATTTTTTTCTAGATTTATCATCTCCCTTTTTGGAAAACATTTTCCTAGGCTTCTCGATGTCTTATGCTTCGATCTCATCATCATCAAACTTTCTTTGGAACTGAGAGGCAATGTGCCCAACTCTTCCACAAAAAAAATATGCCAGAGGTAACTTACCTTTAAATTTACCTCTTCCCTTCTTCAGCTTCAAGGAAATTAGAGAAACAATTTCTTTTTCCTCATCATCTTCACCACCACTATCTTCTGAAATTTTTAGTTATTCCATGGCTTTGAATGCCATTTCCTTGCTAACACGATTCGTAGCTTCTTCGGGTTTGACTCTCATCCCATATTCCACTAGACTACTTAGTGGATCATCCAGATATAGTTTAGACAGATCTCTTTCATCAAGGGATGACACATTTATATTGTATATAGGAGGAAGTATTCGTAATATTTTCTTTACGATACCGATGTCTTTGATTTCATCTCCAAGCCCTCGAATTTATCCCACTACTTCAGTGATTCGATTGAAGAATGAATCTACATTCTCATCAGGATGAATCTTTAGATCTTCAAACTAGTTGTGCAGGACTTGAAGTTTTTCCTCCTTCACATTGTTTTCTCATTTATAGATATTTTCATGTTTATCCAACATATACTTTGTTGAGGTGTAACTCATCACCTTTAGATAGATCTGATTAGAAAGATCCGTAATGATAGAATTATGAGCTTTAGCATCTGCATCATGAACATTCCTGGCTGTATCAGTCATATAACGGTATGTTGGATCAGAAACATGAATTCCTTACACAGTAGAAAAGAGGACATCCATTCCTAGAGATCATACACGAGATCTCATTCTGTTCTTCCAAATCTGAAAATTATTTCCATTGAAGAGATGGATTCCCCTAGCATTGATAAGATTTTCCATTAGGACAAAGTACAGATCAAACACCAGTAATTGTAACCCTTTGATACCATTTGTAGGACCCTGGGACACCCTGAGAGGGGAGGGGTGAATCAGGGTGTCAACTTTTTCTTTTAAACTAATGAATCTTGTTCCCACGTTGGTAGGAACTTGTTTAACCTGTATGATGGATATAAGAAGCAATCAAACATTCGCATGCAAAGAGAAAACACAGTACTTTTTACATAGTTCACCACTAAGGGCTACGTCTAAGGAGGATACGCTGATAGGTTGTCGGTCATACCAAATTCAACTATTCTTCACTAGTTGTGGATAACAATGGTTCTGGAACAGTTACTCTATCCCAGGATCACTACCTTTACAACTATTCAAGGATATCCCACTACGTCCCTTGGGTCACTCCCATTGACTCCCCCTGGCTCACTGCCTTTGGTGAAGTCCTAGTCAGTTTATAGATGTGAAGGTATCTTCAATAGATTTTCATTGAACTCTGTTCCTCTACTTAGCATGAGACTCTACTTGCATCGATGTCTGGAAATGATGCACTTGATTTCACTGAACCACTGAACCAGATAGTCAAAAACGCGGAAACAGGCTTCACTAACAATTTCGTGCAACACCAAGTTTTATGCACGACCTCAAGTGTTTCCTGCAACTTCACCTTTTTCACAAAAGCCGTAATTTTTTGCGTAACTTGGAATTTTTTCGCACAAGACGGAATATTTCATGCAACTCTAAATTTTTCCGCCTGAGCCAGAATTTTTCGCGCAGGTCCAAAATTTTTCGTGCTACTCTATATTTTACAACACGAGTCAGAATTTTGGCACAATCATAAACTTTTCAGGAAACTCCCTTTATGTGATCCTTTTATGGGAATCAGACCTCGGATCTTCTCTGAGTCTTCAACTGTACGGAATGAGGGGGGTCACCTCTTATTTATAGGCATCTCACACCCCCACGTGAAAACCCCATGTGGCGCGATAAACCTCTCATTTGGCGCGTAATATTTCACACAGGTACAGTTTTTCATGCACATCTCTAGGTTTTTCACGCAGCCCATGACTTTGTCGTTTTCGACGTTATAATTTTGAAACACTATTTTCACGAAAAACCTAGATCCACTATTTCACGCACCACACTTTTTTTTGATCCCAACTAAAATTTTTTGCGCACAACCCTCCTTTTTGGTCCACCACTTCTTCTTTGCATGCACCTCCTTTTACCAACAATCCATGTCTTCATTTTCCAATTTTGAGGCCCAAAAAATTGGCAAACACTGGGAAATGGTGCCACCTTCAATACTGTTGTCTGGTTGAACTGTATGATCACTTTACTGGCACACATTCTAAACATCCACTAAGGATTGACACCAAACACAAACTATAATCCAATTCATGAAAAGACCATCCATGGTTCCAACAGGGCAAGACTTTGAGTAGGAAATACTGAATTGCATGCTTTCTTCACTGATAAACAAACTATGTGCACCGGTCCTCAGAACATGTGTGTTTTAACCATTAGATACAGAACAAATAACAATGTTTACACATAGTTAAATTAACTTTATACCCCTTTTAAAAGTCTGTGTGACTAAAATCTAGAATGATAGATCGAAGAGAATTGTTGGGGAATTGTTAAATTAACCATACACCTTAAACATGTACCGTTTAATATCCATCCACCTTACATCAATCTACCTCCTTAAACACACATTGACTCGGGATTATTACCCTTAACCACTCCTTGACACTAGGGGTTGGCCATTTAATGATCCTATTTCCATTTTAGGAGAAAGACTCATTTTGTGGTCATTTATTCTAGTATAAGGAGAGGTTGCAACTCATTTAATTAATTTTTTTGAGAATTATCATGTGGTGTATTATGTTTTCTTCTAAAATTAATTGAGGTGAAAAATATAAAAGGTAAAATTATATTGTTTGTTGTTATTTTTCCCATGAGTAGATAATATCTTTAATGTGTTGGGGTTGTGTATAGTGAAGAAATATGGGTAATTGAATTAACCTTGTTTTTTGTGTGTTGTGTATTAATTATTTATCATTATTTCTTTGATTTTTTTAACTTTTTAAAATTATATTCTCTATATAAGATAAATAATGGTTTCTATAATGACATATTTTGGAATTAAAATGAATAATTCTTTGAAAATTGGGTGTGTTTTTCATCTCCAATTGTTTTTTATAACTTTTTATTAATTAATTGTCAAAACAAGAAATTGAATTTGGAAAAATTAATTGAAACAAACCATAATAAATATGTTTTGATAAAAGTGAATCCCAGTTATGGGATTTATTATTAATAACACAACACAATAAGAAAAATGGTTTCTGAAGATCTTCATAAAATCTACAGCACTGATTGTTTCCCCTTATTTAGTGTTAAAATAGTTTTTTTGTCTTTCTATAAGTAATAAAAATATATAATGAATTTTGGAAGTAAACCAACACTAATATCGACTGACTCTTAAAATTATCAAATAATGATTATAAATTTAGTAAATATTTAATTAATCAAACACATACTCAAGTTAAAAAACCCTAAGCTTCCCTACGGATTTGCACTCATACTTACACTATTATAATTGTGAAGTTAGGAAATTTTAAAATTAGCATTCTGAAGGTAACTCTTCGATCGTAACAACACCGTTGACCAAACAGCTAATATTGCTATAATGAAACGGGAAACTGAGGCCTATTGCAAACATCCATGTTCCCATTCAACATAAAAGTTTTCAAACTACCCTTACTTGTGGATTGAGACTAAGAACACCAAATTATGGTTTCAAGTTTAGGGTGATGAATTGGGGCACATTTATTACAAAATTTAAGGTAACTCATATAAAAAGGTTTTCAATTACAAGTTATAAAAGTAAACTATACGAATGAATTTATATAGATGACATCATGCATTATAATAGGCAATTTATCCTATAATTTCCATTTGAAAGAACTGATCATTATTTATTTAACCATGAAATTATCACAATTTTTAGTTAATGAAAATTACAATTGATATATAGAAAGACCCCATTTAGGATGTAATTGTAATTTTAATTAATGGAGTCCTCAAAATAAATAAATATAAAACCAAAATAAATTGTATTTTCAAAATTTATGGGGAATTAGTTCAGAAAAATGGAAACATGCATTTATATGTAACATTTTATTATATTTTGTGGACATTTTAAATAACCTTCTTATATAAAAAAATGATACCTCAGAGAAAAATATCCAAAATCATAAAAGATAAAGTTAAGCAATTAGGGTTTTATCATTCCAACCTTGGTCCCTCTAAGTGGAACCCAATAGAAGTTGTTTCATCAAAGATTAATTACAAACTTAGTGGGTTTCTCAAAACAAACATGCCACAAATGACCTAATTGGGTACATTTTTTCATTTTTGGATTTATTCATACATTTAATCATGCTTAAATTAATAGCGGTACCATCCTTAATATAGGAAACTATTTTTTATAATAAATATTATTCAACATTTCTTCCAAGATCATGGTATAGTTAGATGATTAACCAATCTCAAATTATAGAGTTATAAGACTTTATGAGTAACAATTATAAATTCATGTAATTTTAACCAAGTATCCACATACAAAATTTGAATAATACAAGTACATATGTGATATTTTGATTACATCAGTCGCCATTTCCTATTTAAAAAGAAACATAGTATTTAGAAATTGAATTTACAACCTAGGTAATCACACACATTTACATTTCATCCCATGATAACCATGGTTCTTGGCATAAACGTGTCATAATTGGTTCGTTAGGGTTCCACCGTAAATATATATGGGAAAAAACCATTTAGTTTGATGTTGACATTTTAATAACCAATATATATCATAACTATAACATTGAATGATATCACATGGAAAAATACCAGTAAACATGGAAATAATAATGGAAAGATACTAT
Organism: Viscum album; assembly: GCA_963277665.1. Classification (NCBI taxonomy): domain Eukaryota; kingdom Viridiplantae; phylum Streptophyta; class Magnoliopsida; order Santalales; family Viscaceae; genus Viscum; species Viscum album. The sequence goes on from OY728126.1 coordinate 196,474,652, forward strand.
GTAAGCAAGAAACACTAATATGAAATAAAGCCAATCACTCAATTGTGGTATAAAACTATCCAAGTTAAATAATCACACAAAAGAAGTATAGATAAGAATTTTAAATTATCATGAAATTCACATCAATAAAATATCATGAAATTAATAAACACAGTCTATATGTGTAGTGACCTAGCCTTAGATAGCCCAATGTCGGTGTCTTCTACTAAATAAATTATCCTAACTACAAGGAATAAATCCTCGAAGGACTGATCAGTTGGGTACTCATGGAAAACCAGATACCTAAATGAGTATTTTATTACAAATCAATACACTAATTATAACATATTTTTTTCATCTATACAGACAAACAACTTGAGGATAACTCTGATTCATCTAGTATATTATTACATTTCATTCATAGTATGCTTCTTGGATTACTAGGGAATGAAAAATAAAAAGGGTGAGCTCTAATTTTCAATAAGGGAAAAATATAGTTGAAGCAATAATAAATCAATGATAATAGTCACTGTTGCAAAGTAAATAACTGAAAACACCTAATATGTAATCAATAAACTGAATGAATGTATATAAGGAAAATGTATAGGTAATAACGGGAAACACATTCAATTAAAATAACTAGATAAGGAAAAAATAAATATTTCAAGGTATGAAACAAAAACACATTCCATTAATCAATGAATAGAAATGAAATGTATCCTTAGATATGTCAACACAAAATATCATGAATGGGTAATAACTGAAACTAATATGAGGAAATTTGTTTTCATTATGGACTTCATATATTAGGAACATGAAACCCTATTACCATCAATACCTTTCATAATATGGTTAAAATGGTGGGTAGAAAGCCATTTTTGAAGTTATTTGTCTCATGAGAACCTTTCGATGCATCGTGGAGCTCTATAAAGTCCAAACTCCACCCATCATTTCCAGTCCAAAGCATTCAGCATATTAAATAAAAATTAATAACGTGACTTGTCAAATAATTTCATTGGATGAGAAATATGGATCTATCAATAATTCTCCAATTAATAAAATAACTATTAATGTAGGAACTATATGTAAAATGGTATATGGTTTAGGAAATAGTAATATCCATGGAAAATGAAATGAATAATAAGGGAAATTCAAAGTTCAATTATCATAGGAAATTGAATAATTCAAGGTGTCTTAAAAATAAATCGAGGAAGTAAATTTTAATATTATCCTTGAAAAAATCAATAATAAACTATCCAAAGGAAGAATAAGTATGTTTTCAATACAACAAACCCAGAAGAATAAAATAGAGGGTTGTTGTTGTTGATGAAGTAAAAGATTAAAATTTAAAAATATTCTTATATAAAATATCCTTTTCTTTTGAAAAAACATTTTTATAATATTTATCTTTAAAAATAATCCTTTTAAACTTTAAAAGTATAATTCAATGAAATGACATAGGATGAATCTGTACATATCGTAAGAGGTAAAAGAGTATTACATTTTAACAGAAAAAAGTTAGAAAATTTTTTATTAGTAAAACGATAAGAATATTCCTTTAAAACATTTGTAAAATAAAATATAAGGGTAAAAATTACTTTACCAGTTCATTTAAAAAAAATTGAAAACCTTTTAATAAAACATGATTTTTTTAATAAAATAGGTTCTCCAGGTAAATATAGATATAAAGTCGGGATTTCTGAAAAAAGTTTTCCAAAAACATCTTAGAAACAAGGAGTGAAAAAATGGTACTAAAACAAGAATATAGTCATTAATATCCCGAGGAGAATTAAAGGTTTTATTAAACCATGATTATATAATTTCCACGAATGGAAATTCAATTAAGAGATCATTAGGATTAGTCTTGAGGAAAATAATATTTAAATATTCCAATACGTCCCATATCACTTTGAAAAATTTTAAATCATACACCTCATGGGAGAATCATATTTAATTAAAGTATTAAATACCATGAAGGAAAAATCAATTCATGATATAATATAAAAATTTCATTAGATACAAAACAAAAAAGATGTAAGTAGTGAACATGAAATTTATCTCACGGATGTAAAAAGTGATATGAGAATCCCATACCTTGTGTCTTTTTTGGGTGAACGTTCTTTAACTTCCAAAATAATAAACTTATATTAATTTTATACTTTCTTCATAAACTTTTTCAGGTTTATAGTTAATTTTATTTCACTTATTACCATGTTGTTCACAACTTCTCAAACAATTAAATTTACATTTGGTATTTTTTACCAAATTCGGTTTATGTGTCAAAACAACTATTGTTGGTAAGCTATGATCATAGGTTTCATTATATAAAATCTACAGAATAATAACCATGACATAATTATAATTTTTTACATCAATTATACTTTTAAAATAAATCATTAAATATGTTTATGAAAATGATATTATGTTATAATCATGGAGACGGTAGGTCGTACGTACGCATGAGTAAAATTCGAATTTTTAAATGATCATTGTGGAATGAAGGTAAGTAAAAAAATACTTCCCGAATGATAATTATATAACAAATATAATATTATTTTATAATATATAATTATATATAGAATTTTTTGATTTAAAAGGAATCACAACATGTCGAGGATCTAGTAGTCCACACGTCCATGAATAATATTATCTCTTTTAGAGTGTGTAAAGGGGTAATAAAGGAGATAATACAAATATATATATATATATATATTATTTCCATAAAGATAATTATTTCATTAATATATTATTTATGTTTTTTATTTCACTTATGTTTAATTATGTCCATTAATTTATACATTTCATGTATCGTGCAAACGAATCGCATCAGTTTGAGGGGGCGGTAGTTTACACTTCCTCAAACATGATTATCATATTTACACAACCGAGAAAGCCTAAATGTATGACATAAATAAAAATTACAGAAGGTTAAAAAATTATAAATAACATATATATAATATATAAATATATTTTCTATCATAATGGCCACTATAAGTGGATGTAATGGGGAATTGAACAATCATCGTTTCGTGAGGCAGTAATTCGTCATTCACAGAAACAGTATGTTTATTACCCATTAAATGAAGGTGTGTGTAATTGTTTGTATAAAACTTAGTATAAAGACATCGTAGTATATTTATGATACTGTTTTAATTATTTAAGGATGTAATAATGAGAGTTTTGTTGTTAGGGAAGGGAAATGAAACTAGACAGATTGAGAAAATAAATTAACTTTTAATCGGGTAACATTATTTTCATTAAACCAAAAGGCATTCGTGGAATGAATTCTACCAAAATTGAGGCCTAGAGTTCTAGGATAGGGATATTTGGAGACCATTTGATCAGATCATGTCTGAAATATAGTGTTTGGAGAGGTTTGAGGAATGGGTTGAGATGGTGGCCTATTATAGGAAAGGAAAAGGACTCACTTGATATTTTTTAAAAGAAGCTTGATGTGCACATGTTCGTACCTAATAAAATTCTCACAAAACCATAAAAACTAATTAATGAAATTTTAATAGCAGAAATAGTTCCATAAAATTTGTTTTCATCAAGTTTATAGGTCATTTGGACCCTTAAACTTAGGGTTCTAGTCCTTTTTAAGCATAATTGCACCATTATCAATGAAATTAATTTTAATCTCTTTCACTAATAATTTTTTAAAAAAAATTAAATTGATCTTATTAGACCAAAAATATTATCTTGATTTCAATTTTTTATTATGTATTTTCAAAATTCAAATCACAGAAGCGAAAAAATTAGGATTAATGCTAATCTCACAGACAGATGAATTAACTGGTTTTCGTAGAAAAATGTTCAAAAGATTGTTATGTTTATATACACAATTTAAAAAGTTAAATATATTATAATAAACTAAATTGTATTAATAGATTAATAATTTATTTATTTTTACTTTGAAATAAATTTATAATATAATTTAATATAAATAATCATTTGAACCAAAAAACAGTTTTTAACTAAAACGTAGTATTTTTCACTATTTCTCAAAATATGTAATATCTCAAGAAATTCCAAAAAATTCATCCAAATATAATTTTGACATTATTCATAAAATAATAAATCTATTTATCAAACTATAATTATATGTATGTGAAAATTAATATTTAAAATTAGTTCTCCATTAAAAGGAAGTAAAAGTGCCTTTACAAAAATATAGGATTTTAGGAAAAACATTGGGTCTCTTCTTGTCTTATGATTGAAAAATATATTGGAATAATATCAAAAATAATTTATTGAATATGTAATATATTTATTAGATTAATAAAAATCACTAATTTTAATTAATTTAAACAATTAGGGTAAAACAACTTTGTGAACATAAAAATAGTTTTTTATAAAAAAATATACTTTTAATATTTAATTGATACTTATATTCATTTCTAATTTAATTGTAACCAATTATTTAGTTATCTAAACCACATATTATCATAATTCAGTTAATAATATTAATAATGACTAGTTTATATCTTATTATATTAAATAATAATGTTTTAATTACAGATTATTTCTTGGTAAGACTCAATATTGCGTAGAGAGCAAGCCATCACAGAAGGTCTCTTTTGTGTGTAATGAAATCTATAGAGGAAGGTCTCTCTTGTGTATAACGGAGGATGACTTGGTTTTTCATGAATTTAAATAAATTTAGTCTATTTTAAATGTTAAATATATTTTATAGTATCTGGGTATTATATTACCTTACGCGCTTGTTGTCGCATGTCATACACACTATCAAATACAAGGTTCTTACTTTAGTTTTTCTGGGGCGTCACATTCTCCCAACCTTATTTAAATTGCATCATTACAATTGAAAATATATTATGGTGATATATTTTTTGATAATTCATATTTTTTAATGCCCATATATTGAGAAGGGTTCATAATTCATCCTCTATAAAAGAGATAATGGAATGTACAATAGTCACATTGACTACCATGTAACTAGGATTCTATGTAGTATAACATTAGTGGAAAGTAGATATAAGTACTTGGAGGTAATGATTAAATATTTATAAAGAGTAAATGAGGTCATAAATAAAAAATAATAGAATGATCAATGTAAATTTGAGGGCCTCAAATCCATAAATCTTTGATGATTTGAAAATCCATTGGTTCAACAGAAATTTAGGTATTATGACAGATTTTTTATTTCCAAGTCATTTTCCGAATATTGTGTAATTATTTTACTAACCAAGAATATAACAAAATATTCTTACTTTATAGGTTTAAATATGATATGAAGAATAATAACTTTTGGTTTTTCTCCAATAAAATTCTAATTCATCCTTCTGCTCCCAGAAATTAATAACCAACAATGCATTTTTTTATACCTGAAGCACTAAAAAAACTTTTAAAGAGTTATAAGGCCTATAAAAGAGTGAAAAGTCTTACTATTTATCTTTAACTATCTCCCAAAATAAATATGTTTTTTAGATTAATTTATAATCCTAATAATTGTAACTAATAGTTCATCATTAATTTTTATTCGTTTAATTGTTTGACAAAAAAAATGAAAATTAAGAAGGGAATTGCATAGGTAAGTGTTTGGCATGAAACCCTTATCGCCATTTGGTCATGAGTTCAAGTCCAACATCCTCTCATAATTTTATTGGTTGTCACCTAGTTTACAGGTTTCCCTTTTTTAAAACGATATTAACATAACATGAAAATATATATATGATAGGCATACTTGAAATTAGGTTATTCTCAAAATACCATTTTAACCAATGTTTTCTATACCACATAAATGTATAAATTCCTTATCCATTTTATTTCCACATAATTCCTTAGTTGGTATAGATTTTATCCTCTAGGAGACGACATTAACATGAGTAATGTCTAGGTTCTCCATATTCACAACAATGAACTAAAAAGGATTTCTTAGGATGTGCTTAATTTCCTTCCATCACACTCTTCCTTTTTCCTCGAAAATCCTTTTCTTTATGTCCTTATTTCACACAGATAAATCATTTACGTGTTCCAGTGAGACACTTTCCACAGTATATCCTTCCACACTTCTAACATGTCGAATGTCGAGCATTCTTTTTTACGTGGACTCTACCACTCAATATATTATCATCCTCCTTCCTTTTCTTCTTGGCTGAGCTTATGAGTTGTTTAAGGTAGATATTATTAATCATATATCTTGAAAACTGATTTGGAATAAACATGATATCCTTCACTCCTATCAAAACATCATTTAGTTTCTCATTTTATCTATCTTTTCCTTCATGTTCAATGTTAACATGAATTTTTTAGGGTTCCATCCATTGACTAAAACCAGAAAAATTTGTGTGAGAAACAATATTCATATTGATAAAATTGTATAATCATCTATAGGATGCCTAAATCATGACACCTTATTTTTTAATCTAAAAGACGGTAGGTTTAACCTTGGTTATTCACTATCAAAACCCTTTCAAATTTTATCATAATGGTGTGTAATGAAAATGTGGATTATCCTAAGTATATCCACTAAGAGTGTTGCATGAGGTGGGAAGTAATGCCCATTGTCATAAACAAGGTTACCCTGAGTCAAGCCTAGAATACCTTGTCAGAGTTGTTACTCCAAGGTAAATATATGCTAGAACCACGTCCACTTACTGTATCCACACATGGAAGTATCACTGGAAAGACCCACACAATCTATACTTTACCAAAACTAAAGGGTTTTCATCTATACTTTTTTAAATTATACTTTAGGGTTATGTTCTCTAATTTATGTTTTCATATATCTATTTCCTAAGGTTTATACTAAACTTTCTTGGATACCAACTATAGCGACCCAGTCCCAGATAGCCTAGAGCTGGTGTCTGCTACTAAATATATTGGACTGATTACAAGTAATCAAGCCCTAAAGGACCCATCATTTTTAGTAGTCTTGGTAAACCAGATACATAAATGAGTATTTTATTACAAATAGATACACTAATTATAACATTTTTTTCTTCTAAATAAAAAAAAACTAGAGGGTAACTCTAATCTATCTATTATATTCTTGTATTTCATTCATAGTATACTTCTTGGATTCCTAGGGAAAGAAAAATAATAAGGGTGATCTAAAATGATCAGTAAGAGTAAAATATATTGTACGTAATAATAAATAAAGAATAATAGAAATTATGGAAAGGTAAATAACTGAACCAACCTACCATGTAATTAATAAACTAAATGAAAGTACATAAATATTATGGAAATGTAATAATTGTAAACATATTCCATTAAAATAACTAGAAAAATAAAATAAATATGGAGATGTATTAAACTAAAACACATTCCATTAATCAAATAAATTAAATAAAATGTATCCATAGATATGTTGACGTAAAATATCATGGAAGAATAATAACTAAAACTACTATGAGGGAAATTTATTTCATTATGTAAATCATGTATTAGGAACATGAAAACATATTATTGTCAATATCCTCATAAAGATAGCTTAAACATAGGGTATAAATCAATTTTCACAATTATTCATCTCCTGAGAACATGTTGATGCATTGAGAATCTATATAAGGTCTGGGCTCCACCCATCATTTCTAGTCCAAAGAATTTCTTATATTGAATAATCAAAATACTTATTATTCCTTATCAAATAACAATATTGGATGATAAATATGGATCTATCAACAATTTCTCAATTAATAAAATAACTATAAATTTAGGCACCATATGTAAAATGGTATATCATTTTGGAAATAGTAATATCCAAGGAATAAGAAATTTATTAATAGAAGAAATTCAAAGTTTAATGAACATTGGAAATTGAATACTTCAGCATGACTGAAAAATAAATCTAGTGAATTTGAATACTATCATTTGCAAAATCAATAATAAACTATCCATATGGAAAATTAGGATGTTATCAATATAACAAACATAAGTGGAGTAAAATGAGGGTTTTTGTTTTTGATGAAATAAAAGATTAACATTTAGAAATATTCTTGAGGAAAATATCCTCTTCTTTTGAAAGAACTTTTGAAAATATTAATCTTCAAAAATAATCCTTTTAAACATGAAAAGGAGGATTCAAATAAAAGACGGCAGCTGAATCTGTACATGTCACATGAGGTAAAAATAATTTTTTTTTTTGTACGAAAAAATGTTAAAAATGCCTTGTTAGGGAAGAGAAAATAATATTAATTTGAAACATTGGTAAAATATAAAATTGATAAAAAATTATTTACCAAATAATTTAGAAACATTTATTAAAACCTTTTCATAAAACATGATTTTTAGTATAGAACAGGTTCTCCGACTAAGCCAGGATATAAGGTCGGGATTTCTGAAAAACATTTTCCCAAAATATCTTAGTACCAAAGTGTGTAAAAATGGTACTAACACTTAAAAATGGTCATTAATAACCAATGTAGAATGATATTGTTTCATAAACAATGGTTATATAATTTCAAATAATGGAAATTCCATTGATATATCATTAGGATTATTCTTGAGGAAAATAATATTTAAACATTCCAAAGTGTACCATACCGCTTTGAAACATTTTTAAATCATAATATTAAAGAAAGAAAAATATTTAATTAAAGTATTAAATAACGTTAATAGAAAATGAAAAAATGATATAATATAAAAATTTAATTAGGTACACCACATAAAAGATGTATGTATTGAACATGACATTTCTCTAAGAGATGTAAAAAGTGATATGAGAATCCCTTACCTTATGATTCCTTTCAGGTGATCGCCCTTTAAATTATTGCATAATAAAATTATGTTAATTTTATTATTTATTTATAACCTTTTTCATGTTTACAATTACTTTTATTTAAATTTTTACCACGTTGTGTACAACTATTCAAACAATTAAATTTACCTTGTTTTTTTACCAAATTCGGTTTATGTGTCAAAACAACTATTGCGGGTCAACAATGGTCACAGGGTTCATTATATAACATCTCTATAATAATAACCATGACATAATAATAATATTTTTATATAAATTATTCTTTTAAAATTAATTATAAAATATGGTTATAAAAATGAGAACATGTTACAATCCGGGAGACGGTAGGCCATACGTATGCATGAGTAACATTCTTATTTTTAAATGATCGTTGCGGAAAAAAAGGTAAGTAACTCAAATATTTCCGAAATGAAAATTTTATAATAAATATCATATAATTTAATCATGTATATTTATATATATAGTAATGTTATGTAAATGGAATCACATCATGTCGAGGAGCACGTCTATGAATGGCGTTTTCTCTTTTAATGTGTGTGAAGGGGTAATAAAAGAGAGGATATATATATATTATTATTTTTCAGAAATATAGTTATGTAATGAATATATTACTGATGTTGTGTATTTAACTTATGTTTAATTATGTCCAATCATTTATATATTCCATGTAGTGTGTGAACGAATCTCAACAGTTTGAGGGGGCATTTGTCCACACTTCCTGAAAAGAGATTATCGTATTTACACAACATGGAAAGCCTAAATTTATGTTATAAATCAAAATTACAGAATGATAAAACATTTTAAATATAATATATATCATATATAAATAGATTTTTCATCATAATGGCCACCATAATGGGTATTAATTGAGAATTAGACAATTATCCTTTTGTGAGGCAGTAATTCACTATTCACTGAAATAGTATGTTTGTTGCCGATCAGATAATGGTGAGTGTAATTGTATATCTAACCCTTAGTATAACGACATAATTATATATTTAGGATACTATTTTGGATATTTTAGGACATAATAAGTTGATTTTAGGGGTTATAGAATAGAAATGAAACTAGAGAGATTGAGAAAAAACATTACCTTTTAATTGGGTAACTTCTTTTGGTTTAAACCAAAATGCATCCATGGAAGATATTATCCCAAAAGGAAGGATTATAGATCTAATGTACAGATTTTGGGAGGCCATTTGGGAAGATCTTTTCCAAACATAAGAGTTTGGATAGGTGTGAGGAATGGGTATAGGTGGTGGCCTTTTATAGGTAAGGAAAAGTACTCACTTGGTATATTTGAAAAGAAGTTAGGTGTGCACGTGTTATTACCTAATAAAAGTCATAAAACCCACCGAAAATGATTAATATATGGATAATGGAAGAAATATTTCTATTAAATGAGTTTTTTACAGGTTTATAGGTCATTTCAACCCTTAACCATAGGGTTTTAGTCTTTTTTTAAGCCTAATTACACCTTAAGCATTGAAATTAATTAGATTCACAATCACAAATAATTTTTTTCAAAAATTAAGATGATTTTATTAAAAAAACATTCTCTTATTTAAAATGGTGTATGTTTTATTTTTAAAATTCAAATCACAGAAGCGGGAAAATTACAATTAATGCTAATCTCACAGACAAATAGATTAACTAGTCTTAGTAGAAAAATGTTCAAAAGATTGGTCTGTTTTTATATTAAGTTTAAAAAGGACAATTTATTCTAATAAATTAAATTATATTAACAGATTTATGATTGATCCAATTTCAATTAAAAATATTTATAATATAATTTAACCTTAATAATTATTCGAATGAAAAGGCAGTTTTTATCGAAAACATGATATTTTTCACTAATCTTCAAAAAATAAAGTTTCTCATAAAAATCCAAAAATTTCATCCAAAGATAATTTTGACATTATAAAATCAAAAATTTATTTTATTTTATCAAATTAACATTTTTAATAGAGTAAAATTAATATTTATGATTATATCTCTAATAAAAGGTGATAAAGTTGGCTTTATAAAAATATAGGATTTTAGCCAAAACATTGGGTTTGTTCTTTTCTTATTTTTAACAAATATATTTTAAGAATATCAAAAATAATTGAAAGAATATTTAACACATTTATTAAATTAGTATAACTCACTTATTGTAATTAATTTTATTTATTAGGGTAAAACTTCATTAAGAACATTAATATACTTTTCTATAAAAAATATCCTTTTAATATTAAATTGGTTATTATATTAATTTCTTATATATTTTTAACCAATAATTTAGTTTTAAAACCCCTATATTATAATAAGTTAGCTAATAATATTCATAACTGATTGTTTATATCTTATTATATTAACTAATAATGTTTTAATTGCATATTTTTTCTCGGTAAGACTCTATATTGCATACAGAGAAATTCATCAAAGAAGGTATCTTTCGTGTGTAAAAAAAAGCTATATAGGGAGGTCTATCTTACATATAACAAAATCTAACTCAGTGTTGTCTGCATATAAATACCCTGAACCTATTTTAAATAGTAAATATATTATAAATAATCTCGGTATTATATTACCTTACTTGCTTATTGTCGCGTGTTATACAGGCTATCGAATACAAGGTTCTTTATTTAGTTTTTTAGGAATTAAAATATATAATGTCATGTGGATATATGTGATTAAAATGATGCATTTAGTAATACTAATTTTCCATATCAGGCCAAGTGAAAATATCTATAAAAAAGTTGCAATATAAATACACCATCAACTTAATGTAAAATATCAACCAACTATTATAACGATCAGGATAAACATCAGTATCAGGCCTAGAAACTTGAACATTACCTCATTATTGGGTTGGATGAACCCAAACAAGATATATTTTCCATATTTTGACACATTCCTAGTCTCTTATATACTATCTCAAATAGAAATACAAATGGAAAAAGTAATCTCTAATACCACTTGTAATGTCATAGTCTAAGAGACACTAAAATAATGCACTGGGATATTTTTATATGTGGCCTCAAGCACACATCCTCATACCCCATAGGCTACCGACTAGAATCAATGGTCTAAAGTTGGTTCACTGGGGATAATATACCCATTGGATCAGTAATAAATACATGGGAAACAATCATAAACAAATGAAGTGGAATATAGTAACAACTGAAAATTAATAATGAATAAATAACTATGCTTGAACATGATACAATGAAAAATATGAAAATATAAAACATATAACAGATAAATTTCACTATTCTGACTTGATAAAATAAATAAAAGACTCTACCTTGGAAGGTATTCAGATTACATGCTCGTACGCTACTCTCAAGATATCATGTCTAGTATCTTTCCATAAATGAGAACATAAAGAAAGAAAGCATATGCCATGATCATAATATTTAAACCATGAGGAATGTCCCAGCACCAAACAGAAGCTAGAACAGGTTGTGCGATAAAATCAGTAGACCACCACCAATTTTATCTAATGAAATCTATTCCTTGGATATAGAATAAATTAATTTGTACGTATAATAACTAAAGTAGTAAATGAATAATAAATGTAATATCATGTTAGGCTCGGGTTCCTTGAGGACACCTATCTAATCATACATGCTTCAACATAAACTTGAATGTATCTAAACATATATCATCATGTGTGTATATATATATATATATATACTCATACATATATTTTCATCGGTGAGGATCATATGTGTGTGAACAAGGCATCCTTATGATAATAGTATTATATTATAAGGTTCTATAAGTTTTGAGGAATCATGGTCTTTCATTCAAGATAAAGAATTCAACAATCATGAAAAACATGATTCCAGTTATCCTTTGAACCCATATGAAGAATTCTATATTTGGAATCAAAGTATCACCCAAGGCTTAAAATAATTAATTTAACCTCTGGTTGTGCTGAAGGAATTATGTATCAGTAACCAAAGTTTTTCAAAGGATTAATAAAATTTATTTAACCACTGGACCCATACAATTCATTCCATAAAAGGAATCCGAATATTTATTAATTTTTAATATAAATTATTTAACTTATGATCCTATCCGTCGAATTCCACAGAAGGAACCCTAGGTATTTCTCATGATATTTATAATCAAAATCATCCTATGATCCGATCCAAAACATTCTATAATATGAATCAAGTTATCACTAAAGGTGTATATATTTCCATTGAACCTATGAGCCAATATAAGAAATTTCATAAAAGGAAACCATGTTTCTCTCAATGAAATCAATCAAAACATGATGTTTGCATTTAGTAACTAAAAATACACTATGGACATCATCTATCTTGATCATAATCATCATTATTCAATTATATTCTTCATTTATATTTCCATTTAATTAACAAAAACACACACAAGTAAAAGGAATTTCATGTAAGTATATTTTTCATTTGAGGTTTGCTATAATTCCTTTAGGACTGAAAGTAGGGGTAGAGGATGGTATTAACAATTCAATATTTTATTCAACTCATCATGACATTATTCTAAAGAAAAGGATAGATATTCCAAAATAGATGTTGGGAACACAAGTAATATAACCAATGTCACTTGACCATTTCAACATATAGTCTAATTCATAATCCAAAATTAAGTAAAAAGATCCGTTTATAGTCTACTTTTATTGTCATAATTTGATAAAAACAATTGCATTAAGAATTATTGTTTATAAACAGCCTTTTTGTTCATCAAATCTTCATTCAACATGAAAATTCATTAATCCCATTTTAAATTTTCATTTGTACACTTAAATAACCAAGGAATATGATTAAACCCACCCATGGGTTTGTTCATGATGAGGTAGTCAACCTCTAACCATGTATAAGGGTGTCAGGGAATGTGTAAAAATGTTATATGTGATCAATATAACACTACAACAGAATCGCCATTTAGCGGCAGTTTTTTTTTGTTTAGCGGCGTTTTAAACCGCCGCCTAATAGGGCGTCGGCAATCTATTAGCGGTGGTTTTTAAAGTTTACTGGCGGTTTCAGGAAAGCATCGTAGTTGCCTCATTCTGCGGCGGTTGTCCTGAATTTAGTGGCGGTTTTATGAGACCTGGATATCACTTTAATCGCGTCAGTTATAAATGTCGTGAATAAACTCGAATTCTAGCGGCCATAACACTGCCGCTAAATTCACAGGAACCGCCGCATAATGAGGCAGCCACGATGATTCTATTTTGTGGCGGTTATAACCGCTGTGAAAATTCAATTTTATTTTACGTTTAGCAGCAGTTTAAACCACCATCAATATACATTTCACAGTGGTTAAAACCGCCGTGAAAATCTGCCCAGAATAAAAAATAATAATTCTTTTCTTTTGCTGCACCGTTGTCCTGAAAAACCAATAAAACCAGAAAAAACCATCCCTTGCCACCCACCAATGACCCAGATCTGAATATCCAGAATAAGCCACATGATTATAAACCAAGATGAGAAACCACATGCTAGATATAGGGAAACCAAGATGAGAAACTTGTGGTAGGAGATGTTTTAAAAAAATCTTCATGACAAGGACTCTCATTATAAAAAGGATACATGATTATAAACCCCATGAGGTACATATCATCCTAGGAGGAAAACCCAAGAAGAACCCATTATCAAATGAATAAATGAGCGATAATAGGCACTATGTCATGAAAAAATTGTTAATAATGTGAATCAATAGTTCATGGAGGTGGATTGGGGAATTGGGTTCCCAAATAAGAGACTTGGGTGAAAATTTTCTCTATAATTGATCTATAGAAAATATCACACCCTAGAATTGGAGCTAGGTGAAGCTTCACCCAAGTGTAGGGTTGGGTGAAGCATTGACCTAGTGGAGGGATCGGTGATGGTTTCCTCTAGTATAGAGGCCCATGATAAGAATCATTGTGGTATAGAGTATAAGGTAATGGTCTGCCATAGTATGAAGGCCCGAGTTGACTTTGGTGCATGCATCCCAATTGAGGATTCTCTAATAGGGTCTAAGTTCATGGAACACTAGTGAGGTTGAGTCTTTGGAACTGAACGAGGTTCATTATTCTCTATTGTTCCATCCAGGATATGACTTCAGCATGTAACGCCCTAATGTTTCATCTAAGATGAGATCCTTCACCATAGTTTTAGATAACAATGGGAGAAGTAGTGTTCCTCAAAGGTTATAATGTGTTAAACATTCAGGTAACTCAATTATCTTGTATTAAAACTATTTTCTCCAATTTATGACCTTAAAAATACACCTTATTGAAATTAGATACTTGGGAACATGAGTAACTCATGCCTCTTCCTCTTTCTTTGTGTTTGTTAAATAGGGATCGAGGGGTTTATTTATTGAAGAATATATAGATAGGGGCACACAAGGTTTGATCATTAGAGGAAATTTTTTCAAGTAACATTGCACATAAATCAAGTGCATATACATAATCTCAAAAGGTGAAAATTGCACAGAGGTCAAGAACACGAGTTATTTGTGTGGTGTAGAGTTATACTCGCAAGACGAGACCAGGGAAGATGAAACTTAGCTACACATACATGGATGTGTAGATGTGGACACATAAGTATAGTAATTCACTAGTGGATATAGGAAAAACCCAGAAGAACTGGGAATTGAAGTGACATAGGCTCATTCTAAAGTAAGGTACATGAAAATAATTTCATAAAACTCATACTGATATCAAATGACTATAACTTATGATCCATAATTTTTTTGGATAAAAGAATGGTCAAATTGAATCCTGTGAAACAAAATACACCCCTAGTGACCAATTTATCCCATATTATGTGTCTCATAAGGCCAAAAAGTTACTAAAAGACTCTAAAAATGTATTTTAGAATTCTAACAACCATTTTTATAAACAACATAAAAAATAAATATCCTACTACCAATGGTAGGCTCTCACCACCAAGTTACCAAATTAGAAAACATTTTAAATGAATCCCAATCCTTTATTACGTGAAAATCCATGCCAAAAATGTAAATCCCATTTTTGTCTTATTCATTCCCAAAAAATCTTTTCTAATCTCACGTGTTTTTTTTTTGAATGAGGTTTGTATCATGGATTACAAGGAAAACTGTATGAAGCACATTTTTTTATGCCAAGAAAATATGTCATTACCTTAAACTAACATTGGTGTATTTGGTTATGAAGGAGTTTAGTGACTTGGTGTATTGAAAAACATGAAGGTATTATTTCAAGATAAAGATTTAAATCCTCAAAATGGATTATGTTCCTTAAATTAACATCATTGTGTGTTTCATATGGGTCATTTGAACTTTTATATGTAAGAAATATGACATACCTCTAATTTTTTCATAAGTTGGTGGACCTAAAGATACTATGTTGACTTTTATTAGTCTTTAATGGTAGAATATATCATCTTTAATGTTTTTGTTTACCTTATTCCTTCATAAACATTGTATAATGTAAGGTTTCGTGGGTAGAAAAACCCAATGTGAATTTATAGAGTCTCAAACACCAAGATTAAGAGGGAGTCTACTTGGGATGAAACTTAAGGTCGAGACAAAGATAAGTGGTCTAAATATAACTATGTATCATATGATGATAGAAATCAAACCATACACAGTTATAGAAATTTTAATGGATATAGTATTTCATAGAAGTATCTGAGATAAGTAATATGGACATCACTTTGTTTAATGTTTCTGGATTAAATTCAGATGGCAAAGAAACCTAGGGACAGGTGATGAGCGGTGGTTTGGAGGGTCTTATTAAATTGTACATCCTCTATATGTGGGTGTTGGTCAAATTCAATATGATCATTACACGGAGTTGTGGGAGTATAGCTATGGTTTCTTATGAGTATGTTTGGATAGAAGTGTTTTGTACCAGACCTATGACATCTCTCTATAAGGCCTAGTGTTGGTAAAGAATAAAGTTCTGGAATTCAAGTAATTAAAGTTTCATGACCGGATAGCTTGTAATGAATCAAAAAATGGAATTAAGAATCATAATATGAATAATTCAGGGATATAATGATAGGTAATAATTTCTACACGGACCATGATTAAGTGGAAATTGTGTTGGGAATTCTGTCCAAGTCATGCAGTAACAGTTCAGTGATCAAAACAGTTATGGTCAGAAATGGTCCATTGTAACCGGTCACTTTTATTGTGTGTTTCTAGTAAGTGGAGGTATCTATCATCAAACAATTCCAACAAAAACTCAATAATACTCTATTTATTCATCCATTTAAAGAAGAGGAAGGATATGGGTTTGGATTCTGCTACTTTTACCTCCTTTGTTTTCTTCATTTCTCTAAGTGTTCTCATTGTGAAATCTTATATGCCCTATTTTTAGTTATTTTTTCAGGTTATCCATTTTCGTATATTTTTTATTGAATCGAGAGACATAAATATATGATTTAACCATCCTAATATTTAAGTATTTGGTAGAAGTTCTTTTTTTAAAATTCATGTTTTTATAAGACATACCAATTGTGAGTCAAGTCGACATCCATCTTCAAGATTATATTTTAATTTATAAAGTTTTTGAAGTGCCCAGATCAGTGTGAATCACTGAGAGGGGGAGGGGGTGAATCAGTGATCCTTTAAAACTTTTTACTAATTGATTCTTAATCAATTAAACCTCTATGGCTGGTTAAAGCCTCGATCCACTCTTCTTGTATCTCTCAACCTTTCCCGGATAATGCAATAATGAAAAGGCACAGGACACAAGGATTTACAAGGTTCGGCACCAAAGGCCTACATCCTTGCCATGCTCTCCCAGCATGGATTCTCCATTATAACCTGTTAAAATTACAATGGTCGATACAGAGTCCCACTGTATCTCTCCTGAGTCCCACAGGAGGGTCTTTATACTGCGTCCCACAGTGTTACCAGAGTCCCACTGGCCTGCTCCAGAATCCCACTGAAGACTTCTTCTCCCTGAGTCCCACAGGGTCTTCTCTTGGCTCCTTGAGTCACACGAGTAGCTCTTCTTCTCTTTAAGCTTCTTCAAGTATCCTCAGCAGTCTGGGATAAAGACTGCTGGCCTTGCTCTGTACCTCTGATCACTTGAGTTGATCAGGTCTTCTCGTCTTGCTCAGGCTTTATCACCTTCTTCTAAGGATGACCTGGCCTTCTCTCTAATTATTGAATACTCAGACAAATGATGTCTTTAACTTCAGTCTGGTCCAGTCTCAACTTCACTTCAACTTCATGCACTGAATGCATGGCATCACAATATCTTCAAGATCTCCTGGTCTTGGACTTCTCAAATGCACACAAGCTGATTCAGACTTGTTCACGTGTGCACGTGCATGCATGCATGCATGCACTCTCCTTTTCATTCTTCTCTTGGTGCAGTAAACCCACAAAGGGTGTAACACTTTAAGCACACACCTTCTCACTCCACGCACTTTAATTCCTTTTGATTACACACACATAAATGTGTGTTCTTCTTTGTGTGGATGTCCTCCCTTTTCTTCTTCTAAGTGTATACACACTTCTTAGTGCACACACCTAGGTTCGGCCTTCTTGTTCTTGTTTGCTCACACACACTTCCTTGTTCTTTTAATCTTCTTCAAAGTATTCACTTCACTTATGCACACACTTGGTTCATCATTTTGTACACACAAGGGCTACGGCCTCTTCTTCAAATCCACACACAAAGTGTGTTCTTCAATTTGGCACTCACACAAGGTGTGGTCTCGGCCTCTACGTGCACACACCCGAACAAGTGTGCTCTTCCTCTTCACTTAGCACACACAAATACACTTAGGCCTTGGGTCTTCTTTGGTTGCACAAGGCTACGGCCTTTTCTTCCCTTCTTGCACACACACAAGGCTACTGCCTTTTCTTCAAATGCACACACTAGGTGTGGCCTTGTCTTGTTCACACCCACTGCCCGTAGGGTATTCTCACTTGAACCCTTTCTACAAGGAGGCACACACGGTGTCTTGGTGCAAGGGACAGCCGCGCAAGGGTGCTTGGTGCAAGGCAGCGCACAGGGTGCCTGAGTAACCTATGTCTCGGGCACAAGGGCCACGCAAGGCCTCGGGTGCAAGGCACCTCGGGCTTCAACCATGGGCGCGCAAGATGTTGCGGCCACGGGTCTTCCTGTCGCGCAAGGGAGGCGCACAGGGGACCTCTTCTTTCGCGCAAGTATGCGCAAAAGGATCTCATGGAGCCTCTGATGGCTCCGGGCTTCACTGCCGCGCAGGGGTGCGCGCAGGCTCTTCTTCGCGAGGCAAAGGTGCTCTCACGGGACTCCGGATTTTTCAACAAAGGATCATCAAAAACTCAATGAGGTCTTGGCCTCTCCTTTTATAGGCAGAGAATCCCCAAGACTTCCGCGTGGGATATCTTTTAATCTCCCGAAGATTTCGGGATTTCAAGATTTCCTTAAATCTTGTTTTCTTCTCTCTGTTCACGCGGGTTCCATTTATTTTCTCCTCCTCCTCGTGCATGCACATGAAACCGCATGCATGGCCTCTGTTTGGCCCATCCCATGCAAAACATGAACACCTCATGGCCTCGGCAACTCCATTTGCCTCGGCTTTCATCAAAGTTTCTCATTTGTCGCATGCAAGTCTATTTTTGTGCATGGTTGTGTTCAGTGTGGCCAGACGAGCCGAATGGAGGTCTCGGTTTCGAAAATGGTGGCCGGGAACTCGAAATAGGTCGTCGGGGAGGCTCTGGTTCAGCGGCTGCTCGCGGGTGGCTTCGGCTCGAGCTCGAGGAAGGAGACGAGCTCTCGGCCGTCGGATGCAATGTTTAGCGGCCAGGATTAGATCATCGTCGCGGCGGATCAGATGAGCGGCTCGGATCGAGCGCGCGATGAGATGGACGGCCAGGATCTCTTCCGCGGGAAAATCCCGCGTCCCACATCGAAACGGCGGCCGAATTTTCCGCAGCATATTACCCAAGCGCTGCCGGCCTCCCTTCAATTGAATCTCCTCCCTCCACGGTGCCGCCCCGCACCGTGTTCTCCCTGCGGGCGCGCTCTGCGCCCACTCTTGCTCCCTGCGGGCGCGCTCCTAGCGCCCACCATGCACTCCGGGTGCGCGGGTTTCATCACCGCGTGTCCTCGGGGGCTTACACAGGGCCCCGGCCTCTCTTGGGCTGGCCCCATGGGATCCCCTTGGGCGTGGTGACTGGTTCCCACATGTGCCTTGGGTTGAACCCTTAAGGCTGGCCCTTGAGGTTGGCATATTTTTTGCATGAATATACACTAAGTATACAAAGTACTTAAGTGTAAAATGCCAAATGCCCTTTCTCTTCTTATTCATTTCTTCCCTTCTCTTCTTCATTAGAATTCCTCAAATCTCCTCAACATATACTCATTACTTAGGAGTGAATTCTTGAAGGTTCTTCATCTTCAACCGAACTCTTGAATCAAACATATTCATCAATGTTCTTTATTGATCCAATCAGAGATCAATTGGAACATCTTCTGATTCACATGCACTAAGTGATAGTGCATGGACTTCATTAAACCACTTCATCCACTTACAACTTATGGATGGATCACTTTCAACTCCTCATGCATTGTCACTACAATGCATGGTCTTCTAATCATGTTGTGACTTTGTATCATCTTGATACAAGTTCTATGAACTTAAAGAACAGCTCTACAATCGACAGATGTTCTTAGAGAATGTTTCAACCATCATCTCCTATGTCACTTAGTGAATCTCCTAAGTGACATGCATCTTAGTACTATGGCCATTCTCTCTTCATCACCAACACCATCACAACCTTTGTCATTCACATCTTAACATTCCTTGACTTCCATTCATTCCAAGACAACTTCATGCCTCATTGACAACAAATGCAACACAATGCACTTCAATCTCCCCCTTTGTATTTGTTGTCAATACACTCCTTCAGCACATATGAATGGGTCAATATGTGTGCCAATATTTCTCCCCCTTATTGGCAATCAAATGCAAAGGTGTGGTGTGGTTCTCTTCCAGAAATATCTTCCTCCCATTGAAAAGTATCTTCTTGAAAAACACTAGGAGAGGGATGATGTCACATGTTCTCTTTAGCAAAGAACCTTTAGTAAATCAGCTCTAAGTCTACTTGGGCTAACCCGGTGTAGAAAACAAGAGTGATGTAACCAAGGTACTCAATGCTGTCCAACATTCACTATACATGTGAGATCATGCTTCAGGGGTTTGAAATTTTTCAGATATAACAATGAATTGCTAAATCCTGCACATACTTCACAAAACTTATTAGAAAGTTCAGGTGCAAAGATAAAGCTCCCCCTTTCATCCATTTGTCTTCAATCCATACTCCCCCTTAATTGACAAGATAAACTCAATTAAGAAACAAGGGATGAAAGTATGATTGGAATACCTTCACTTTTCTCAAGATGATATTAATCTCATAACATCATCTTCTTTAGATTTGCTCCCCCTCAAGGGGTGCACTCCATTCTGTCCAAACCATCCTCCAGATGAGAATGATCATCATCTTCAATTCCCTGTAATGTTAGCACATGTATATACCAGTGATTAGGGAATAAGATGGAACCTCCTTGGTTCATCAATGTGAACAACAAGGTTGAGAAGATTCTCTCAACCGAGATGTCCCATTTTCACCATTCTTCACACTTGCACATTTGATCTTCAATGATGTTTGTGCTGGTGTGGATCTCTACCCATCTTCATGTGAAATATTTTTCTTCCCTTTTGCTTTAGCAAATGCCAGAGCTTCATCTTCAGCTCTTTGTAGTTCTCTGGCAAGTTGCAACTGATGTGGCCATATGACAAGTAAATCATTTGGAAGAGTGGCCTCAGTTTTGGAAGTTCCACATGGTTCTTTGGATGCTGCTAAGATACCTCTCTTAGGCAACTTATTTTCAATCAATCCCTTCTGCTTCTTCTGGATTGATTGTCTGTTTGAGTTCAGTTGGCTTCTATTGATTTCCATGGCTTGTTTGCAAAGATCCATGGTATGACCTTTCTTTCCACAGTAGAAGCACTTCTTGGTGGTCCTTCTGGATGCATCACCCTTCTTGGACTCAGACTCCAAGGACTTCTCTTAATTTCTCAAACACTTCTTGGGAGCATTTTCTACTTTCTTCTTGCTTCCCAAGGAATCTCTCTTAGCCAGGTTCTGTGATCTTCTCTTCTTTCCAGCTTTGGATACATTTGGAGATTGACATGTATCAAATTGTTGACCACTTTTGCAATCATCCCAGATGTTGTCAAGTAATCCAAATCTATTTGCAGTAAATATATGTCTCTGGACCTGTGGATGCTGCTTCTTTTCTTCTGGATTGCTCCCCCTTGGCATGGTCTTCCTTTGTGCTTTGACATTCAGTGGATTGTACCAAAAATCCTTTGCACAATGCCCATACTTGTTACAACACCAACATTGACCCACAAATCTTGACCTCTTGTGTACTTCTGATTGCTGGGTACTTTTCTTGACAAGTTGTGTTGTTTCAGGAGAGCTCTCTTTCTTCATTGTCTTCATCCATACTTGTTTGGAATTATTCTTCCATCCTGCACTTTTTGTGGAAACACAATTAGAAGCATCAGTACAAGATGGTATGGATGGTACCTTCTTTCTAGAAGATGTTACACTTTTATTAGAGGATGTCTTTCTCCTAGAATCATCCTGCTCAAAGCATACTTGAGTAGCAACATGTCTTCTTCCAGCTGACTGGGAGGATTCAGCTTTAGGTGATTGCAGATGTTTCAATATCACCTCCAGTTCTAAGTATTTCATGTTGAGGGAGTTCTTCTCATCCTCAACTGTTTTTAGCTTTCCTTCCCAATTCTCCACCAGTTGTTTCATCTGGTCTTCATGCACCTTCTTCAATTCTTGTAATGAATTGTCAAGCTCCTTCACCATTTTGACTTTGTTTTCAAGTTGAGCATCTCTGACATTCATTGAAACTTTGTGCCTCTTTTCCAGTGCACGGAAAACATCTTTGATCATTATCAAAAATATTTCTTTCTCAGAAGAGCTCCTTTGCAATTCTTCACAGGTATCTTCATATCTTTCATTGCAAAGGGAAACAGTTTCATCTTTGGCATTTACCAGCTTTCTGAGAGTGTTGGTTATGCCAACCCTTTTAGCCAGCTGATCTTCCATAGCATTGGCTTCTTCTTCTAACTGTGATTTTTCTTCATGAAGATCATGGATGCCTGTAGCTATACACTTTGCCACTTCCATGGGAACTGTCTTCTGAAGATATTTGAGTGCACTCTGAAGATCATTCATTGTTTCAACTTCATCACAGCTAGGACAGGCTTTCTTCATCTTCTTGGCCTGTTTCTTCTTTCTATTTTTCTGAGTCTTGGCAGATATCTCCATTTGAGGCTGGTCACTCATTTCCTCAAATCTTCACTTCATAAAGACTCCCTTGGATCTTTTAGAGGTAACCTCCCTCTGATACCAATTGAAGTGACCAGATCAGTGTGAATCACAGAGAGGGGGAGGGGGTGAATCAGTGATCCTTTAAAACTTTTTACTAATTGATTCTTAATCAATTAAACCTCTATGGCTGGTTAAAGCCTCGATCCACTCTTCTTGTATCTCTCAACCTTTCCCGGATAATGCAATAATGAAAAGGCACAGGACACAAGGATTTACAAGGTTCGGCACCAAAGGCCTACATCCTTGCCATGCTCTCCCAGCATGGATTCTCCATTATAACCTGTTAAAATTACAATGGTCGATACAGAGTCCCACTGTATCTCTCCTGAGTCCCACAGGAGGGTCTTTATACTGCGTCCCACAGTGTTACCAGAGTCCCACTGGCCTGCTCCAGAATCCCACTGAAGACTTCTTCTCCCTGAGTCCCACAGGGTCTTCTCTTGGCTCCTCGAGTCACACGAGTAGCTCTTCTTCTCTTTAAGCTTCTTCAAGTATCCTCAGCAGTCTGGGATAAAGACTGCTGGCCTTGCTCTGTACCTCTGATCACTTGAGTTGATCAGGTCTTCTCGTCTTGCTCAGGCTTTATCACCTTCTTCTAAGGATGACCTGGCCTTCTCTCTAATTACTGAATACTCAGACAAATGATGTCTTTAACTTCAGTCTGGTCCAGTCTCAACTTCACTTCAACTTCATGCACTGAATGCATGGCATCACAATATCTTCAAGATCTCCTGGTCTTGGACTTCTCAAATGCACACAAGCTGATTCAGACTTGTTCACGTGTGCACGTGCATGCATGCATGCATGCACTCTCCTTTTCTTTCTTCTCTTGGTGCAGTAAACCCACAAAGCGTGTAACACTTTAAGCACACACCTTCTCACTCCACACACTTTAATTCCTTTTGATTACACACACATAAATGTGTGTTCTTCTTTGTGTGGATGTCCTCCCTTTTCTTCTTCTAAGTGTATACACACTTCTTAGTGCACACACCTAGGTTCGGCCTTCTTTTTCTTGTTTGCTCACACACACTTCCTTGTTCTTTTAATCTTCTTCAAAGTATGCACTTCACTTATGCACACACTTGGTTCTTCATTTTGTACACACAAGGGCTACGGCCTCTTCTTCAAATCCACACACAAAGTGTGTTCTTCAATTTGGCACTCACACAAGGTGTGGTCTCGGCCTCTACGTGCACACACCCGAACAAGTGTGCTCTTCCTCTTCACTTAGCACACACAAATACACTTAGGCCTTGGGTCTTCTTTGGTTGCACAAGGCTACGGCCTTTTCTTCCCTTCTTGCACACACACAAGGCTACTGCCTTTTCTTCAAATGCACACACTAGGTGTGACCTTGTCTTGTTCACACCCACTGCCCGTAGGGTATTCTCACTTGAACCCTTTCTACAAGGAGGCACACACGGTGTCTTGGTGCAAGGGACAGCCGCGCAAGGGTGCTTGGTGCAAGGCAGCGCGCAGGGTGCCTGAGTAACCTATGTCTCGGGCACAAGGGCCGCGCAAGGCCTTGGGTGCAAGGCACCTCGGGCTTCAACCGTGGGCGCGCAAGATGTTGCGGCCACGGGTCTTCCTGTCGCGCAAGGGAGGCGCGCAGGGGACCTCTTCTTTCGCGCAAGTATGCGCAAAAGGATCTCACGGAGCCTCTGATGGCTCCGGGCTTCACTGCCGCGCAGGGGTGCGTGCAGGCTCTTCTTCGCGAGGCAAAGGTGCTCTCACGGGACTCCGGATTTTTCAACAAAGGATCAGCAAAAACTCAATGAGGTCTCGGCCTCTCCTTTTATAGGCAGAGAATCCTCAAGACTTCCGCGTGGGATATCTTTTAATCTCCCGAAGATTTCGGGATTTCAAGATTTCCTTAAATCTTGTTTTCTTCTCTCTGTTCACGTGGGTTCCATTTATTTTCTCCTCCTCCTCGTGCATGCACATGAAACCGCATGCATGGCCTCTGTTTGGCCCATCCCATGCAAAACATGAACACCTCATGGCCTCGGCAACTCCGTTTGCCTCGGCTTTCATCAAATTTTCTCACTTGTCGCATGGAAGTCTATTTTTGTGCATGGTTGTGTTCAGTGTGGCCAGACGAGCCGAATGGAGGTCTCAGTTTCGAAAATGGTGGCCGGGAACTCGAAATAGGTCGTCGGGGAGGCTCTGGTTCAGCGGCTGCTCGCGGGTGGCTTCGGCTCGAGCTCGAGGAAGGAGACGAGCTCTCGGCCGTCGGATGCAATGTTTAGCGGCCAGGATTAGATCATCGTCGCGGCGGATCAGATGAGCGGCTCGGATCGAGCGCGCGATGAGATGGACGGCCAGGATCTCTTCCGCGGGAAAATCCCGCGTCCCACATCGAAACGGCGGCCGAATTTTCCGCAGCTTATTACCCAAGCGCTGTCGGCCTCCCTTCAATTGAATCTCCTCCCTCCACGGTGCCGCCCCGCACCGTGTTCTCCCTGCGGGTGCGCTCTGCGCCCACTCTTGCTCCCTGTGGGCGCGCTCCTAGCGCCCACCATGCACTCCGGGTGCACGGGTTTCATCACTGTGTGTCCTCGGGGGCTTACACACGGCCCCAGCCTCTCTTGGGCTGGCCCCATGGGATCCCCTTGGGCGTGGTGACTGGTTCCCACATGTGCCTTGGGTTGAACCCTTAAGGCTGGCCCTTGAGGTTGGCATATTTTTTGCTTGAATATACACTAAGTATACAAAGTACTTAAGTGTAAAATTCCAAATGCCCTTTCTCTTCTTCTTCATTTCTTCCCTTCTCTTCTTCATTAGAATTCCTCAAATCTCCTCAACATATACTCATTACTTAGGAGTGAATTCTTGAAGGTTCTTCATCTTCAACCGAACTCTTGAATCAAACATATTCATCAAAGTTCTTTATTGATCCAATCAGAGATCAATTGGAACATCTTCTGATTCACATGCACTAAGTGATAGTGCATGGACTTCATTAAACCACTTCATCCACTTACAACTTATGGATGGATCACTTTCAACTCCTCATGCATTGTCACTACAATGCATGGTCTTCTAATCATGTTGTGACCTTGTATCATCTTGATACAAGTTCTATGAACTTAAAGAACAGCTCTACAATCGACAGATGTTCTTAGAGAATGTTTCAACCATCATCTCCTATGTCACTTAGTGAATATCCTAAGTGACATGCATCTTAGTACTATGGCCATTCTCTCTTCATCACCAACACCATCACAACCTTTGTCATTCACATCTTAACATTCCTTGACTTCCATTCATTCCAAGACAACTTCATGCCTCATTGACAACAAATGCAACACAATGCACTTCAGTTTTCTTGCCTATATTCATGGACTTATACTAATTTATCACCCCTTAGTAACACCTATATCTTAGTGAACAAACCTTGATTTAGAACATTTTCATGAAATTTTAGAAGATATAGAGCATGTTTAGATACTTTTGATGCTTAAATCAGACATTTTCAATAATGGGCCTCACCAAAGTGTCCACAACACTTTCCCCTTGATCACTATGAAATGGCCCAATTTGTTCAACACATCAACAATGGGTTTAACTCCTAGTCATCCAAAATCTCGACTACCAATTCAAACACAGACCTAAATGGAATGATGTATACCACATTCAAGAAATGAATACATAAAAAGAAACAACAGAAATAAATAAAATTCATAAAAAGAAACATGAGAAATCAAGGAAATTTTAGGACATTAAAAAGTGTGGTGGAAACTATGTGCCACAAATGTTACATATACAAACCAACTGTTTCCATTTTTTTCAACACATCAACAATACAACTACTCAGGGTCCAATGATGCATCGTCACCCTCTCCCCCTTCATTTACACTTTGTGATGTCACCTGTAAGAACATTATATTGAAAATTAAAAAATGGTTACATATTTATATTAAATCATAAAACCAATGAATGTTAGAAAACTAAATGATTTTGATTTTCTGTGATTTAACTACATACCACCAATCTATGCACTCCCACTGGGGGTATATCTGCTCATCTGAAGGGGAGTCGACGACTCATCCTCTATTGGGACATCCAAAGATGGTGTGAGAGATGGTGTAGGGGGAGATGGTGTAGGGGTTTCGGCAGCTGGTGCCTCAAATGTCGTGGGGAGAGAGCTAGATGGATAGTCATCTGTCGCAGAACTGGAAGGGGCGAAGTACCGCTTCTTCCTTGGCATTCCTGTCATTTAATCAAATAAAATTAAGTTCAGAATATATATTTCAAAAAAATTACGCAGAAAAAAAATTAAAAATGATAATAGATGGAGTAATAACAGACAAAATATATATAATAATGATAATTAGTGACTGCAGAAATGAAACAAGTGGTTGCTGAATAAATAAATAATTGTACATACAATAATTTTTCCCTTCAATCATTTCGGTTTTCTACTCCATTGCTTCATCCACTTCATTCATCCTTTCTAGACTAATAGTTTCAATAACGTAATGGAAAAATAATTCTGCTTCCTGTTGCTGATTAAATTCAATTTAAGAGGTCAAATTTTCCACTTCATCACCCATATCATACAAATCTCTTTGTATTACGTGAGTAACTACACTTCACCATTCATCAGAAACATCATTCACATAATATACCATTTTTTATTGTGATGTTAAGATATATAGATCATGCAGTTCATAATCACCAACATCCATAAAGCGAGTGAAATTCACAGAGGTATATTGCAAGGAATCTCTTTTAACACCTCTGATAATATCGACCCATTTACATTTGAATAAAACAACTGAAAAATGTCTGTGGTAGTTTAATTCGATAATATCATGCAGCTTTCTATAGTATTCCACTTCAGAAAATGTAAATATACCATTATTTTGTGTTCTCAAACCCACTTCTCGATCGACTGTATGAAATCTAAAGCCATTCACATTATAAGTGTCGAACTTTCTAACTTCTTTTAGAGGACCTCTAGCAAGAAACTTCAAATCTTCTGAAACCTCTGCTCAAGTATCAGTATTCATGATCTAAAAAAAGAAATATACTTTATTAGATTTACAAAATGAATATGTCAAACTGATATTCATATTTATTGCAATATTTATGAACTTACACATCGTGCAAACCATTCTACAGGCTCTTTATTAACAGCTTTCGTTATATCTTTCTCATTTTGTGTTCGGCCTCTCATTCGTCTCTTTGTTTTTATCCTCAACTCTTAAATAAATGGATCTGCAATTTCACTATTCAGAAGCACATATCTATGTGCCTGTAATAATTCCAATTCAGTCAGTGTCACATTTGAGGTCCTCCCAACTGATCGGCCAATATCAGGAAATATTTTGGATTTCTGATGTATTTGAGATTAAGTCGATTTGTCGTCAACATGTCCAACTCGATTAAATCTTGTCTCAATATCATCCAAGTATCGAGAACAAAAGTTAAGGCACTCTTCAGCCACATAGCCTTCAGCAATTGAGCCTTCTGGTTTAGCTTTATTTCTCACGTATGATTTCAAATGCCCAAGATATCTGCGAAATAAAATAAACATAACTATGCATTTAATTAAGTACCAAAAATTGTTTACTTGACTAGAAAACATATAAATAAAGTACCTCTAAATTGGATACATCCATCGATAATGAACGAGGCCTCCTAATTTAGCTTCCTCAACCAAATGCACAGTTAAATGAATCATTACAGTAAAAAAAGATGGAGGAAATATCATCTCCATTGCACAAAGGGTCAATACAAACCACTCATAGAGGTTGTCAAGCTGAAATGGATGTAGAGATTTCTCACATAGTTTTCTGAAAAATGTGAAGAACTGGAGTACAACAGCAGTAATTTTTCCAGGTAATAATATACGCAAGGCCAATGGCAATAACTGTTGTAAAAAACTATTTGAATCGGGGCTTTTCAATCCATGTAACTTATATTCTTCAAGTCAACACACCTCAAGATGTTACTTGAATACACATCAGATACCTTAACATTCTTTAACATTTGAAGGAATGTATCTTTGTCCCTATTTTTCCTTGCAAAAATTACCGGAGGATACATTTCATTCTCATATGGCTAGAGATCGCGTTTTATGTTCATTACTTGTAAGTCTTTCTGAGCATTGAGATGATCCTTCAACTTTCCATGCTCATTAAGCAATGTCAAAATCAAATTTTCACAGACATTCTTCTCAATATGCATCACATTAAGATTATGCTGCAACAAATTAAATTCCCAATACGGATGTTTGAAAAATATACTTTTTTTCTTCCATTGTTGTGTTCGGGTTTCACTTGACGATGCACTTCGGACACATTTTCCGCTATCATTCAAATGATGAAACTTCCCAAATTCTGTTTCAAAATTTTCAAGTTGTGTCAATATTTCAAAACCATTTAACAACTTTGGAGGTGGTCTACGATCAATGGAACCATTAAATTTTTATCTGTTCAGCCGAAATCTATGAGATGCATCTAGAAATCTTTGATGACACAAGAAGCACCATTTTCTACTGTGAGGTAGCTGTTTGGGGTCAAAATCAAAGTTACAAACGGGACAATCCAAACCCATGTATGTGTTCCAATCAGATAAATTCTCAAGCCCAGGGAAGTCACTAATGGTCCACATTAAAGCAGCATGCATTTTGAACATTGTTTTAGAAGAAGCATCAAATGTCTCAACACTGTTGCTCCATAACTCCTGCAATTCGTCAATCAAAGGCTGCAAGTATACATCAATATCATTTCCAGGCATTTGTTTTCAAGGAATAAACATCGAAAGGATAAAATATGTTTGTTTCATACACATCCATGGAGGTAGATTATAAGGGATCAAAACAGCTAGCCAAATTCTATAATTGGTACTCAAAGTCCCAGATGGGTTGAATCCATCGGCAGCCAATCCCAATCGAACATTCCTAGGATCAGTTGAGAAATCGAGGTGTAATGAATCAAATGTCTTCAACGATTTGGAATCTTGTTGATGTCTCATTAACCCATCATTGTTATTATCTACATAATGCCACTTCATGTGGTCGACGGTTTTCGTTGACATGAATAATCTTTGCAATCGAGGCTTCAAAGGAAAGTAACGCAAAACCTTTGCAAATGTGATCCTTTTCTTCTTATCCCTGAAACTATGTTCATTCAGACTTCCAACATCACCCTTTGCTGTCCATCTAGAAGAATAAAATTTCTTTCAATTCTGTCTACTTGAATCCTCTCCCAAATAAAGCATACAATCATTAGGACACGCATGTATTTTTGTATAATTCAGACCAAGCTTGTTAACAACGTTTTTCATATCATAAAAAGATTATGAGATTTTTTCTTCAGGAAATGCATCATGAATCAATTCCAATATCATGGACATTTCCTTATTTGTAATTCCACATAGACATTTGATATGGTACAACTTCAGCAGAAATGAAAGCTTTGAATATTTCAAACACCCACTATACAACTCTTGATTTACATCATAAACTAAATCATGAAACACATTTTCCTCACTGAAGTTTTATCTTACATTTGGCTCCACAAAATTAGGAGGAGGATCCAATGATATGTGACAATCTTGATCTGTCTATGTTATAGTCTCAAAAACATCACTTGCCACGTTGCAATTTGTAGCAACCTCTTCTGGTTGTTCTGATATGTTTTGAAGCTGATAGTGGTGTCTTTCAGTGCCCAATTCATCATTTATTAGGTTTTGCATTTCATTTTCCATTGTTGACAACTGTGGGACCTCATTATGTGGATTAACATCAGTCCTCAATCTTTCTGTAACGTTCGATTCTCCAGGCCAAATCCAACACAAATATTGAGTAGGGAATTGCTTCAGTATTAAATGTTCATAAACCTCATCTCTCTTCAACCATGTTCTAAATTTACAATTAGGACATGGACATTTTATTCTCTCTTCAACAGATCGATTAGAAATTTAAAAATCTAAAAACTCATTCAAACCCCTAACATATTGTGCTGTATTCCTCGGTAATGTGATCCAGCTTTTATCCATGTATATCAAAATGTGCATAGACAACAAACAAGGAATAAATCATGAGACATCTTCTATAACCCTGTCATAAAAAACAAATAATGATGAAAAAAATTTCCATAATAGAGAAAAATTCAAGGATATATCAAGATATGGGTCTCAAAATTCCTCAAAGTCCCTAAAATGGAAGCAAAAAATGGATGAACTCTTTCTATAAGAATGGGACTTTTCATAATGTTATGGTTCATCCTGGCTCTACTCCTTGCACATTGGATTCTCTTCATTCCCACTATTAATTTTTTGCATACCTGATAAAAATAAGGAATGAACAACCATCGATTTCCAAGAATATTTAGCTTCCATTCACATGTCCCTAGTGACAACCTCCAAAATGGATGTTATTCCCAAAGAAAGTAGAGATGTACCAAGTTCTCGGTGAAGACCATAACCAAAGAAATTATCTTTCTCATAATTTATGACTCATATCTTTGGATAATATATAAAAACCCCTGAAAGGTTATTTACATACTCCTATACTGATCTGTCACCAATTCAAAGTCTCATGAACTCAGTCTATTTCTCTACATTCATTCCCTTAGGAAATACCCATTAAAAAAATCAATCTTGATGAGATTCCAATTCATACATTCATGAAGTTAAGAAGGTACCACTGACTCCCACAAGAATCTACTAAAACTATAAATCCAGTTCTAAAAAATTCTCACACAAAAAGTTTCATGTTCCCTAAGATAATGGAGGATCACCTCAATTTGTTCCAACTAACTAACTACTTCCACTGACCCTTGAAAAACACTTAATGAAGGAAGATAGTGATTCAGGAATCCGAAGATGGTGTCCGAGATTGAAAATGATTTAACATCAACAAATCAATACGTATTCTAGGTCGGAATAAGAACTAAATAATCCTTTTTGAAAATTACAGTGCAAAATAATAACATCTAAATGAACTATATCAATTAAATACTCAAAATAAAGCCTAATTATTCTATATGAAAGTAAGAATAAAATAAAAAAAAGTATAAATTAAACAAGGAACACAATAATGAAACAAAATTTACTTTTCGTTTTAAACCACCATTTTTTATAAGTAATTATGAAATACCACCTCTAATAAGTGTGAACCTCATTTGGAAAATACAGATTGGAGAGGAGTTAAAACAGGATAATAACATGCATATAAATATCAAGAATCAAAATTCATCACTAAACAATACCATCACACAAAATACAAATCACCCAAGGTGAAATAACATCAACTTTTTCAATAAAATTACATAAGAACCAATCCCGTCCATATGAACACATATTTCCCCAATACATTAGCTAGATACTACTATTCAGAAGCTCATTGCTATTTCTTGGAACATCATAGTATCTCTTATACCTTTCTACAAGTAGTAATGTAATAGAAATTAAAACATGATTCTTTGATACCACTTTGCTACATCCCCCAATCCTTCACTCTCTCATGTGGCCAAATCCGGTTTTTTATGGGACTTCATGCATTTCTACCCATATTCCACAAGTTATTTACTAGAAATGAGTGTGATATTTATAGTGGGTAGATCATACCCTCAGGTATATAGATATATAGAAGTGGAAAAATCAACATAAATACAGGTCCATATCGCTAAGTGAATTCAGGTCGTAGCCACTTCGGAATCACTAGCGAGCTAGTCCAAATATGTTCACCTAGATACCTAGGATTCCCTTATGCTCAATTATGTTCCACATGTAACACATAACACCAATTTCACCAATACAGGTCAAGCATTGCATTGAAAACACTTTTTTCCATAAAAATATCCTTTTACCATTTTACACACACACAAAATGATTAGAAAAACACTTTTCAAACCACTTGAAAAATTCATAAAATCCATTAGGTACATTTCAAGAGATGAACATAATACATTCAGCAATTTCCCTGGGATAACCCTTTCCAAATCATCACACAAGCTAATTTACCCTATTTAAAAACATGTTTCTCTTAATTTACACAAATAACTCATCACATTTAATGGGGAACAAAAAAAGTTTACATACCCAAAACAATTCGTTTCCCTTTAAAACCCCATTTTTAACACATTCTCACTTCATGTTCCTTTGAAAACACAATTCACACCCTTCACATAACCATAAAAACAATTCCATGAAACACCACAATAGAGAACATATTAAACATATCCATTTTTCTTTATAAAATCAATTTTCACCACATAAAAATGCCAAAATATATCCAAACATAATTCACATTACACAATTTATCTATAAAACATGTTAAAATTTATTAAACAAAAAAATCAAATCATCTAAAAATGATAGCGCATGGAACCACCTATATTGGGTGATGAAATTGCTTAAAAATGGTGTGAAACCCCATTTGTACCTCAACCACACCTCAAAGAAACCCCAAAAAGGAATGATTTACCCAAAAACAACAAGATCAAACCCTATCCAACATGAAAAACCCTAAATCAACTACCCTACATACTGGAAAACCAAAAACCTAAAGAAGGAGAATCAAAACCCTACCTAGAGGGGAAGATGATGCAGCTTCCGGGGTCACGGGGGGCTGGGGGACACAGGGGTCCGTGGGTCGCAGGGTCGCCGGGGTCGCCGGGGTCAGGGTCACGAGGTCTCTGGGGTCGCGGGGGGCCTGGGTCGCGGGGGAAGCGGGGGGTCGGTGTCGCGGGGGAAGGAGGGTCGGGGTGGGGGGAAGGGTCAGGTGTTAAAAAAATAATGTTTCATGGCGGTTTATTATAAACCACCGTGAAACCTTTTTTACAAAAGGTTTAGCGGCGGTTCCTATAACCGCCCCTAAACATCCGCCACTAAATAGCGGTTTTTTTGTAGTGTAAGGTGTTACATATTTCTGGAGAAATACATAGAAATCTCAATGTGTGGCATGACGACATATTTTATAATTGAAACAATTTTATGGGAAAATAAAATAAACCCCCTATAATATACCGACTAATCCTCAATTGTCCATTATCAATATTTGATTTGAGACAGAATTAGAGAAATGAGAAGAATATACAAACACCAAAAAAATAGGGTGAATAAAAAATATAGTACTCAAGATTGAAAGTTATAAGAAAAAACGAAAAAGGCGGACTCGTAGAGTTATTGAGGTCTTACCAACACAACCAACAATGAAAAATTTCGAGTACAAAGGGGGGAGATATCACCTTGCATATGAGTAGAGTCGAGGGGAACTCCCAAGAGATGGAGGAGATGTTGCGATATTTTTTGGAGGAAAATAGAGGGTCAAATTAATTATTTATATAAGAAAAGATCATAAAATCCCCCAATTTAAAGAGGCATGGGGTTTGGTCGCACGGTTTTCCAAATCATGTGCCAACCATGTGCACCCACTAGATATGTGGAACTACCTGTGCATGGTTGGTGGATGATTTTGGAAAACTATGTGAAGTCCTTGCAGTACCATAATAGAAACTCTACAAAATCATGCATGGTTTCGTTAATGTTGTAACGTCATTAAACAAACTATATCCCCATACAAAATAAGCAGTACGATTAGTATTTATCATACACCAACTATGCACCCCTATCCATTTCTTCGAAAACTATGTTTTTGAAGAACGACACAAATGTAACTCATCTGAACACCAGACACACCACTCATTCCTTAAGACCAATATAAAAACACCAATTTTAAATATGTAAACTCTCATAATTACATTGTGATGATCTATTTAATATTCAACACATTCACCAAATAAAAAGTTCTAAATTTCTTGTAATTTTCAACATGGTCCAAAACAAAGTATCCTACACAAACACACACAAACAGATATATATATATATATATTGATATATAAAATCAATTTAAAACTCATTTTCGAATAATATTTACACTATGATATGTTTTTACAACTCACACAGAACACCGATAAGAATAATATACTACATGGCCAAACTGTAATTAAAATATAAAAAATACCCATGTAATTAAAATTTTTTAAAAAGAAAAAATTCTTATAAAAATATATGAATTTATGAGTTTTTAATTTGAAACACTTGGTACATAAAATGTCAATTTTTAAATGAGGGTTTCTTTTCGAATGAAAATTAACATGAAATGATAGTTTTTAATCCCTTAAAATAAAAACATTGAAATCTACTATAATTAAAGGGAGTTTTGTTTGAGAATAATTAAAAATATATATTTCTTAAAATAATTTCAAATTACATGATAATTTTTAAATAAAATTTGTGTTTCAAAATATCCTTAAAAAATGATCCCCTCACCTAGTGCTAAGAGATACTTCGTGTGTTTCTACAGCAAATTTTAAAAAATTTCTTCATCCTTATGGATTATCTCTCTTTATCTCTCTCTCTCTCAACAATAAATGAATCCTAGAAGTTCTTTGTTGGAGGAACAACCAAGGATTAAGGGATTATTTATATGAAATCCTTGTAGTAGAATTTATTTATTAATTATTTTATTTATCAACTAAAAATTATTTAATAGAGTGTTTTCACTTTTTTACAAAAATGATTTATTCTCATTTATTTTAGGTTCTTGTAGCCTCTATATGTCAATCCCCCAATTAGAAAAACTAACTTTATTATGTTCATTTTTTCATTAATACATGTGTGGTTCTAGTATATCCAAAATTAGACCTACCTTATGCCTCACATACTATCACAAAGACAACCAAAAATTCAATTCTCACCTACATCACCTCATCTCCATCATATGAAAATAAAAATGTTATTCTTTGTTACATATACTAGCCAAAATCATATGATACTTGACTATTTTAAAAATTCACTAACTCCATGATATTGACCAACCATTAAAACATTACCCCATGCTTAAATAATAGGATTTTGTGAGGTGACAACGTGCTTGCTTGGCATGATCTAAGGAAAAGAAACATGGGTGTGGTCATATAGTATCAGGGGTGATGTTTCATTAGTGTCGTGGTGAGAGTGGTATTGATGGTGGTGATGGTGGTGGTCACACGATTGCATCGAGGAAACAAATAATTTGACAACCCTTTTATTTTCCATTGTTTTAATTATTGTTTTTTTATATATAATATATATATATATATATTTGAAAATAAATATGTATATATATACTCAATTAAATAATTATTAATTGAAAATCTCATCATAACAATTATTATGATTTTTTATAAAAAATAATCGTAATTACTATGATCAATTATATATATATATATATATATACCACTTAATATATACCTTAATCATATTTTTGGTTTCTTTATGATTATCTTAATATTCATCATAACTTAATCATCTATTTATGTTAATTCCAATATTACTATAATTTCCTTTTAATTAATCGATATTCACTAATATAATCCACTTAAAAATTATGTATTTTTTCACTATCAATATCTATAAATATCATTTAATATATTCTACTCATATTAATATAAAAATTAAAATATTATATTATCCAAAAAAACAAAATATATTTTATTTAACTTACTATAAAATTTTATAATGTCTCTATTTCTCAAAAAATCATTTCATATATTAAAATCTACACTTACAACTTGTAATCACTTGTGATAAAGTAATCTGATATTATTTATAATTAATATTTTCAACCATAAGATTAAGAATGATTACCCAAATTATATATATTTATGTAAATAAAATTATTATTAATGTTTTCATTAAAAAAGAACATATTTTTTATAATATAATTTATAGTTAAGGTAGAAAATACCATCAAACTGAGTTGATCTGAATTTTATCTTAAATAAAATTCCCTTATTATGTTTTATAATAATTAATTTTAATTATCCATATTATATCTCATAATAAAATTTATATTTCATATAACCTGAGTATATTAACTATTTATTTCAATTTAATACTTTATATATCATAGAGTTTATCTTCCTTCAATTATTTTTGAAACATATTTGTATATATCAAGTATATATTATCATAAAAAGATTATAAAGAATATACATTTGTAACATTACCTCATAAAATATAGTTTATGTAAAAAAATTATTATGTATTATATAAAAAATATATTAAAAACAATGTTCGTTGTAGTATTCACAAGAATAATGATAAATTCTTCAAAGATAAATGTAAACTTCTAGTCACTATAACTATAAAATCCTCCATTGATATAAGTAACTAATAATGTCACATATCAATTAATATATATTCTCAAAAACACACAAATTCATTCCCTCAATATTAACCATATTACCTAACTTATATTCCTATAAAAAATATCCATCAGTAATAATTACCTCAATAGAAAATCACATATCATTCCTATATATTATTTATATCTTAAAACTAATGGAACAAAAATAAAATATCACCCTTTATCAAATAATTTTCAAATTAAATAACATATTAACCAAACTGATACATATATCATAATCATGTATTCTTCTTATAACCTAGTACATATCTCCTAAAATAAAGCTAATCACTTCAATATTTTAATCATATAAAAACTGAAAAATAATTTCCATACATTTGAATTACGATAACATATATTTTTGTTTTGAGGGGGGGATAATATATAAATTTTTAATCTATAATAAAGTGTATAATTCTTTCATTTTCCTCAAATGAAAATATCTAAACCTTTAAAGTTATATAAATAAATAATTGATAAAAATTAAGATTCCCTAGACCCGATCACTTGGATTTGATTCCAAAAACATATTGATTACAAATTGAATTTCAAAAAAATAGATATAGATTAGTTTTAAACATCCCTATATACAATATCAAAAAAAATTGTTTAATTATATACCGAATAACATTTTAATTTAGATATGTAGAAAATTATTGGAACTATTACATATCATAAAAACATATTTTCCTTTCTAATAGGCATTTTTTCACTAATGGAAACTATATAACTGGTACACCTGCACCACACAGATTTATACCTTAAAACCATAAAAAAATTATACAACTCATCGCCAGCCTTATGTAAAACTTTTTAAGACACTGGGTAAGCCCAAAAATCTTATTAAGGGATTTTTTAAATGGAGATCTATTAACTGATTAATAAATCAAGTGAAAATGATATTTAAACAAGTTTTTTTTAACATACGATGTTCTTTTAATGTTTAAAAAACATGCAATCAAGTTTATCACCAAAAATTTGGTCTGATAAAATTTTCATAAATCAGTAAAAAGAAAAATTGATGTTTTTTTAACTTTATTTAAGTTATCATAAAATTACTAAAATAAATAATATCTTAATAAAATTTTAATGAAACCATGTATTTTCTTAAAAACACAGAAAAAAATTCCTGTCTACAATAGAAAATACTTCTTTCTAAAAAAAATTCATAAAAAAAGAATAAATAAAAAATATTTTAGAATTATAAAATTATTAAGGTAACATATAACATTATAATTTTTAGCATTCATAATAGAATAAACTAACCAAATAATTTCAACATCATCTCTAAATGAAATAACTAACTGGATAATTAGAAATTTATATTGGAGTAACTTATATCTAGAAAACTAAACCTTCATTACCCATTGAATTGGAATGATATCATGGTTCCACCCATCACATAGCGGACAATGTCTCCTAGGGGTTTAGGTTCACTCACCAATATCATTAAATATTTTTATTCACATGTTCTGTGTTTGAATAAAACACTTATATCCTACATTTATTATTATAAAACTCACTTCAAACATTCTTAAATTTATTTCAAAATAGAAACAATTATATAAAATCTATAAAATTAAATCATTTAAATAAATACATGGTTATTTGATAAATACTCAAGAAATAAAGTTTCAAGAAGGAAATACTTTAAGGAATAAAATATAAGTTTTTATTAGAGAAAGCCTTATTCTATGTAAAAACCTTATAAAATCAATGTTTACTCCGACCCTTATAGGGAAAATATTTTTAAATAATTTATCATTCTGTGATTAAGACAATGAGGAAGAGATAATAATAAATGATAATTTAGAAAAAAAAATTTCAAACCAATAAATATGTTTATTTCAAATGATGGGAAAGAAATAATGAGTTTTAAATAAAAGAAATAATTTAAAAAGAAATTTTAGGGGTTTTAAAAACAAATAACCACTTAATTGAATTCCAATAACAAGTAGAATTCATTATCTTATGAAATACCCTTGGAAACCCCCGAAGACTTCATCTAATGATCATAATCTGAAATATATGTATTGGAAAGAGGTGATGGACAAAATAAGGATGGAACTACCTCACCTCCCATATTTCTCTATATGTTTCCTCATTTATAGGTGAAACTTATTATATTTTTTCTAACTAACAATTTAATTATAAAATAAATATGCAATGATATATTCATGAATATTATTTTATTATGTTAAG
This sequence comes from Viscum album, assembly GCA_963277665.1. NCBI lineage: Eukaryota > Viridiplantae > Streptophyta > Magnoliopsida > Santalales > Viscaceae > Viscum > Viscum album. Next base: position 196,514,116 of record OY728126.1, read on the forward strand.
GATGACAGAAAAACTAGATTGAAAATAAGTTTCATAAAAAAAATTTCTTCTTCACACAGTACTAAAGTTACATCCCATGCATAGATGAGTTTAAAACCTATAAATAAATACCAAGATCTTGATAGGTTGTTTTTTCTAAAACAAAATCATTAAAATATAATTATCTATTCTCTTATTTTTCATATACCTTAACTTTTAGACTTTTAATAGATTAAGTAGTTGAATGAATGAATATGCAAGACAACATTTAAAATCATTCTATAATTCTTTGCCAAATTGATATATAGTTTCATATATATCATATTGCATGAACCTAAAAAACATACATCTCTCATGGAAAATGAGTCCATGTCTGTTTAAAGTATATGTTTGGAAATTATATCGGTGAATACTGATTTATAAACATGGTACAATAAATTTAGTCATCCATACCCATTTCATGTTCTACTATTCATGATCTCTTTTATAAAAGACTGCATGCAGATCCATTTCGTGAGTTCCCTCATCAATAAATATATATGTCTGTCTATGTGTGTCTATATAGAAATTATTTGATACTATAACTTTTTCATTTAAGGAATGTAGATGATATTTTTATATGTCATTTTAAAATGGACATCACATGTCTTTTAAATACTGTGAATAGTGTCTGCATCACCGACCCCACATCAGTTTTTTACTCGATAGAATTCTATATCTTATACATGGTTATGGTATAAGTAGATTTCATTCTCTTATAAGCCTCATCATTCATAACCCCCATAGAAGAGGCTAGTCACCATTTTCCCTCTGAACCCCAATATTGACCCACACATGTACTATGCCCACTATTTATGACTCTCTTGGTCATCTCATACTAGTATTCAAGATTCTTTGATGAGTACATTGTCGATATTATTTTATATACTAATATAACATAGCCACACAAACACAGATATATATATATCGTTGATATAAAAATTTCATAATTTCAATCCAATTCAATCCTTAACTAATCTTGATTTACTCTTATAACAAAATTTATCCCCACTTCTTAATAATGAGACATTTAGAAGAAATTTTTTTTATAAATTAATTATTCTGACATATATATTCATTACATTATATATATTCATTTTAACTTTTAAATACGAAATATATTCACTATTCACAATTATTTTCATCATATATTATTTTTTATATAGATTTCAATAATATCAATATGATTTAATCCTTAGCATTATTTATTTGATCTTATAAAAAAAATTACTTACTACTTAATATTCAAACATTTATATGATTTTCATTATAATTTAATTATTCTTAAATATATTTCTATTTCCTTATATTTATTAATTTTAAATTATATATAATAAATATATTCATTTTTTACTATTTTTTACCATGATATATTAAATAATTTTATAAATAAAAATTAATTTTATTAGTATATTACACCTAAACCCATCTACGTAATATTATTTTTATTAAAAAATAAATACAAATACAGTATAAATTTTGAAATGTGAATTTATTAAATATAACATCATGTTTAATAAATATATATTTATATATTATTTCAAGGATTATATAAATAAATTATTATATAATTATACATAACATTTTCAATTAATTTACCATATATATTATCCCTTATTCAAAAATATATTATATGATTTAACTAGTGGATATCATCTCAATAGTACCACACATATATGAAATAGTAATAATTCTTCCCATTAAATATGCTTTCATTCTATCCCACTAGTTCACTCTCAAAATGATTCCAATTTTCCCACATTTATTCACCCTTTCTATTATCATATTTGGATGAGTTATTTTTATGTTCGATCACAAGGAGGAATTAGTCATTCTTGTTTTTTTAATTTTTACTTTTATTAAATATCCTACAATAATTATTCCTACAATTTTTACTATTGTATCATTATATCCCCTTTAATAATAGAATTATTATTGTATGAAAATATTTTTACATATGTAAATCTAAGAGGTTACACATGGTTGAGATACACCCTATCTATTGTGAGTTCTTTCAATGTGGATATTTTGCTCTGACTTGGGGGTGATTTGTATAACAGTAAAACCCTTCGTTAGTTTTTTCAACCTAGAAATATCTTATGAATGGTGTCACTAGTCCCATAGAGATTCCCCATGATTTGTATGATGAATTATATTTTCATTATATCTTATTTGGTCTATGAGTTACATGAATTATTGATTTATTCATACTCCTGATGTGATGAGAAATTTGAAGTTTATCCTTATATAATAAAGTTAATAATTATTTTATTTATTTTCACCCATTATTTATTACTCAAGATGTTTATTTAATAGTTTTTCCAACTTACGTGATAATTTTTTGTGAATTTTTTAGATAATTTCAAATAAAAATGGGTTGGTTGTTTTCAAAGTATAATGTTTTTTAGAAGAACAAGGAAGTCATTTAATTTTAATTGATTGAAATTTTTTTCAAAGGAATGTTTTCAAAGTAAAACTAGTATATTTCTTGGGTTTTATTAAGGAAAGGTATTTCATGAAGATAAATTTCAAGTTTTATTCACATAAACATTATGTGTTGGTAGTTTGGTCAATATCATGAAGATAATTAGGTTTCATTTGGATTATTTTTTATCACCAATTTAATCCAGAAATTATCATTTTAGTTTGATGTTTTTTATTTCATTTTTGGTTTATAGCAGTTTTTTTGGTAATGTATTTTTTGAAGCTTTATTTATTATTCCTGTTGTGGATTTTTTGGTATTTTTTCTTTAGGGACTAGTTTTCTTTTTTATTCTATGTGTGTTAAACATCTAAATACATTATTTTGGAATCATATATGGAGTCTGATATTTAGTTTAGTTTTTTGAAAGTTGAATTTTTTCTTATTTGTTGTGTTCTGATGCCCTCGATTCTTTTCACTTGCCCATAAAGATTGAGATCATTCTTTCAACCTCAATAATATTTCATTATGATCAACATGGGTAAATTAATTAAAAAATAGTTTAAATACCTTTTATTATTTCAGGGTTAGTGATAGAAATGGGTTAGCGGTAGATCATTGGAGTATGAGAGGTTGGTGTGGGGGTGTGTCTGAACAATGCTTCTTTTTAATCTTCCTTGAGTTTCAATGGCTAGTTAGAAAAGGTGTTTGGGATCTAGGGTTTATAATTAATTATTCTTGAAGTGTTTCATATTGTTATTTTTTTATATGAGTTTTAGGGAAATATCGTGACTGATTACATAAAATTTCAAGTCTTAGGGTGAAGGGAATCTTGAGGGTACACAGTTTGAGTATACGATCTATCAAATTGTACACTCATCAGATAGGCTATTTTGGGTAACTTCTTATGGGACTCACATATTTGTTTCATGGTTTATAAAATAATGTGACCAAACTATGAGAAATATTAAAACCTAAGAATCAATTTCCTCACCCCTTGCACATATCATTTTACAATTATGGTTATTACAAATTATTTATGAGTAATGGAGTTAGTTCTATGGGTTGTCAAATGTTTTTATAAAAGTTTTTTGATATATAATGACTTAAGAAAAAAAAATTGAGGTTTTTTGGTATTATAAATGATAAAATATGTTATTTTTTCATTAGTAAAATCTTATTTTTTCAAATTGTAATAAAAGTAAAATAAAATTTAGCAATAATTTTTTAGTAACCTTTTCTTATTTTAAAAAGGTTTTTATGATTATTTTTTGTGTATAAATATAAATATATTTTTTAAGGATCTGATTATAATACATAAAGTCATAATTTATTATTAATGTATAGGTTTCATTATGGTTTGTTTTGGGTGTATATTAATATTTTTTAATCTCATAATGTAAATTTATAAAGTAATTCTTATGGTTTGGTTTGCTTGATTCTTTATTTTGTTTCTTTTGTGTTTAAATTTTGAGTGCCTTTTTATTTTATTTTTTTATTTAATTATATGTTATAATATAACCCTCAATGATTCATCGATACAAAAATAAATGAATATTTCATCTTTTAACTTATAGGGTATTCCATTCAACGGACCTATTGTATTGTTTTCCATTATGAGCCCCACCCATACTCTTGGTGGAGTGGAAGAGCCTATTTAATAATTAATTGTGGAAATTTAATGAGAGTTTAAGAATCATTATCCATTGGTATTACATGATTATCAAGGATCCAAACAGCCATATGAGTGGTTTAATAATGTTAAAGAAGTCATTGATTTTCTTGGAACACCTAAAACCTCTCCGGTAAACTATATTATTCAATTATTTTAATAGTTATTTATGGTATGGTAAAAAGTCTTTATTTATGCCAAACTATTTTAGGATACCCCTTGGAATATTTTTTTTGTAAGCCTTAATCCATTATAATTATATGAAAGAAGTATTTATAGATATGGTGCTAGAATTTTTTGGTGTTCACAAATCTGGTTAGTCGATGTAGAAGTATGTTAACTGTTTTACTAGACCCTTGCCTTTATTCCTTGTTCTAGTAATTTATTATTTGAATAAGGCTTTATTTTAATAAAAATTATTTCATCAAGATTTTATAATATATTTTTTTCCTGACTATATATGTATAAGTGTTTAACAATTTCATCATCATTGGGGATATTTTAGTTGGGTATGCTATAGAGAATGATGATCCAACCCCTCTAAGAATTTCTAGGGGTGATCCAACTAAAAAAGGGTGTGAGTTAGTGATTCATCAGTAAAAAATTATTGATGGTACATAACTATATTTCCAACTGATTTTCATTTATCAGGGGAAAAGAGAGTCATTGGTATGTTTCCAATATGGAAAATCTTGGCACCCCAAGCCCACATTCCTAGAAATCCTAAGTATTTGTCATCAATGTGGCTATATCAATCATCTTAAAAGGTTTTTTTAGATAAATTGGTGATAAAATAAAAATTATTGGACCAATAGTTAGTCAGAGTTGTTTTCTATGGTGTTCCTCCCATCTGAAGAATCAGAAGTTGAATAGTAGTTTTGGGTATACCCTCTATTATATTTTTTAAGACTCATTTTACTTCATATGTGTGTACCATTATTATAATATTTCATTTATTATATGAAATTTCTATTGAACTAATTTTCCTATCCTTTGGGAATTTTCTTTATTTTTTCATTTCTGGAATAAAGTTAGTAATTTTGGGAGTTAGATCGTATAGTATTTTAAGTATTCTTTATTGATGTGTTACATTGGAAATATACTCATGATGATATAATGATATAATTTTTTTCATGTCTTATTAGAAGACTCATAAATATTGTAGTGTCCTATGATAGGTCTCCTCTTTCTCTATTGAAAATTTTTATGAAAAATATTTTGGGTTTATTCTTTTTATTGTGTTTTATTTAGGATGTGTTAGAATATTTAGAGTCAAAAACCTCCAGTGATCTTAAGGTCTCCATTATGTTATGTCTCTCTATTCTAGAATAATGTTAGGAGAGTATTTTTAAGTATGGTATTTTGATACATTCAAATTTAAGCTAAATCAGAAGGGATGACACATCTTAATGTATCGTTTTCCAGTATATTTTTATCATGGTTCTTTTTTTTGTATATTAGGTGTGAAATATGCTTATCAAGATTCCTTATATGTGATTGATATGTGGGTTTGAGTTTGAAATGGGATTTTTTCCCTGGTAATCTAGCTATTCTTGTTTTAAAATATGAACACATTCAATGTTTTCTTTTTCCAAAATTTAATAATTTTTTTGGGGCAGAAAGTGGCATAGTGTGGTAAATTATAAAAATAGTTCGGTCACATGTATGTATTTAATGTATTTATTAAATTTTTTTGTTAATTTACTGGGTTATTAAGATTTAGAGGTCTAAAATTATAGAAAATGTAACTAATAATTGGGGTTATTGTTAGTGCATACTATGCACCGAATAATGTGTAAGGGGAGAGGGCATTCAGTAGATTCTGGCATGGTTACTAATGGATTTTTCGAATCATGTCAGGTGTCCAAGAAATTTTAAATCTTAGTTTTGATTAAGGGGGTCACATGGAATGTTGGGGAATGTTTAAGGAAACTATAAGACCAAACCATGAATATGACTCCTTCTCAATGGGTTCATTTTAGTGTCACAGGAATGGTTGGCCCCATGTTTATCAAATTGTGTATCTATACATTATGGTCTACCCCATTTTGGTAAAAAGTTAATTTACTGTTATAATAACATTAATTTTATCCCTATTTCACCCTCCCCATCTTCCCATTCCAGTGATGTGGCCATTTCATCCAAGTAACCCTCTCTTTCTTACCTCCCTTTGGTGATTTCTCTGTGGTTTAAGTGGATTTATTCAAGTTACATCATTTTCCATCTTGGATTTAATCTCATCCTATAGTTTACATTATTATGATTTATTTTTTCACTAAGTATATTTACCAAGTTAGCCATGGGGGTCAAACCTAAGGTAGAGGATGAGTGTATAATGAAATATATTAGACTTATATTCTTGTGAGTGTTTCTTATTATTTATTCATATGGTATCTTGTTAAGGTGAAATGTTTCCACCATATTTAAGGTAGGTGTTTCTACTTGAACAGTTTTATTTAACAGTAACTTAGATTTTTACTATATTAAAGCTTAATTCCACCAAGATAAAAAATGAATATAGTATATATGTAAGATTTCTCCAAATTATTCCACAATATCTACTGGTTTTATCTTAAAATAATGGTTAGTTTTAAATATTTTATGGAATTTTTTATTAAAAAATAAATTTAATGCATCTCATATGTTTCCATGTAGAGTTTTCACTAAAGTAACTTATTTATAGAATGTGTTTGAAACAAAAATGGTTTATAATGTGGGGTGGTTTATAATTTATTGACTTTCCCGCATTACTATAGAGAGATTTTTTTTATATAATTCTTAAGAGAATTAATTAATTGATTTTTATTATTTTGGGATATTATTTACTTTTTCAATTAGATCTTAGTTTGATTTCAAAATATCTTTGAAAAATGAATTTAAAGTAAAAAAATACTAAATTAAAACTGAAGGCACGCTAGTAACTTTATGGAAAATGTATTTGAAATGTTATAGTTGAACCCTTGGGGATCCCCAATGGTTATTCACTATTTATTCTTATAGATATTTTGTTATGATATAACTATTGATCAATGATTTTAATAATGATTTTTGATAGGTATCCCTAGTAAATAATTTCATACGTGGGATGGGGATTGAAATTGAGTCATGTATATATTCATTATGATATTATTTACAAATTGATGGAAATTAAATGTGGCCAACATAAATTACATAATATCAAGCAGAAATCTGGTTAACAATGTCATAAATTGAGATATGGGTGTTGTGTTAGTTGTGATTGTACACAGACTAGCAACCCATGGTGGAGATATGTCCTGTCTATTAGGTATAGAATTTTTTATGACATATTTGGCATGCGAGTTACTTCATTTCCATGTTTATCCATACTCTTGATGTGATGAGTAATTTATGGTTGATCATGATGTTATAAAGTTATTCATTACATTATTTTTGTTATAAAGTCTTGATTACTAATAAAGATGTTTTTAAAATGATACACCTTTACTTAATCATATTTTGATAATTTTATAGTGAATTGTTTTAAAAAAAAGGGGGTGGATTGTTTTTAGTCACTAATATTTTATTGAATCATATTTGGAACTAATTTTGGACCTATTTTTGTGACGTTTTTTTCAAAGGAATATTCATAAAAGTACAACTAGTACATGATTTTGGTTTTATAAAGGACAATAACTTAATAAATAAACATTTAAAGTGTTACTATTTTTCAAATTATTTGAAGGTAATGAAAACTCTTTGTTACCCTTTATTTCTCAATTTCTGTTCACAGTTTATCTTTAAAAATAAATGAAATGGGTTTTTGATGGTGTCTTACTTGGCATTATATAACACCCTACACACTCACCTTAGTTATTATATATCCTATATATTTTATTCAAATGATAGTGTTAAGGAATATGTGCTGTAATTATATTGTTTTTATTTTGGGAATATTTTAGAGGCTGACATACAGTGGTAAATATGAGTCACATGGTTGTATCTTGGTTTTTAACTTGATCATCATTCAGTTTTTTGGGTTGGTTTTTATTGGATCCTTTTTAGAGACTATTTTTTCTTTGTATGATTTTGAAAAATAATAAGAAATATTTTCAGAGATATGAACTATAATGGTGTATGACTAAGAGAACCTATGAGTCTAGAAGTAATTTTTTAAAACTTTTAAATTATATTTTATATCACGGAAAAAATGTTTCTTAGAAATAATGGAATGTCTTTTAAATGGATTATCAAATAAAAAATACGATTCCATGATTATATCTAGAGTGTTAGTTTTTCCTTGGGTGTGAACTAAAGTTGGACGGTACCAGAATTTCAGATGAGGCATTTCTTAGCGGGTAAATTAAGTGAATTAATTAAATTAATTAATTTATTAATTAATTTAATACCCAAGACCTAATATCGTCTATCAATATGTGGTTATGTAAATTTCCTATGTGTTTCCTCATAACCCTAGGATCAATGAGATTAGGTTATCATTTCCTTCATTGGCGAATCAATATTGGACGATGACTGGTGATGGGATCAATGTGATTTGAAATAAAGTGACTGCAGTGGATCTTATACATCATTGAAAAATGTGTTCTTCACTAATGATTGATATGAATCAAGGTAGATCTCATAAATTGTGGTTTCCACCCTTTATTAAAAGATTTAGAATAATCTAATTGGTTTTTATTTTATTTTTGTTTGAGTTAATCCTTTGTGTGAGATATTGTATTGAAATATATTATTCATTCATTTTTTTTATTCCAATAAATAACAACTTTCAATCATCGATTCTATGTTTATTATCCCAGAATAATTTTCCAGTAACATTTTACTAATGTTCTTATTCCTTTCCACCACTAGTTTTTTGTGTTTTTCATCATTAGGCCATGGGTTCATGATTCTCCTTTTCTCAGGAAGGTCCAAGAGAGATTAGACCAACAGATTTTTGGTCGATGTTTGTAAAAAAATTGGATAAGGTTTTGTGGATTAATCATAGGGTATTTTGGGTAGTGGTGATGGATTTTGGGATCCGAGATCTAAAGTTAGGAAGGAAATAACACAAGATGCATGTAAGGTAGATATGGATTCAATGAAAGGATCTGAAATATGATCTTCAACCACTAGAGGTATAGAAGCAATAGTCAGAGGGTTTATTCACTAGTTTTAGATGGTAAATGGTGGGAATCATTGTGTTAATACTGAATCTGGAAACTGCATCAGGATTATGTGGGTATATATAAAAAACCAGACTACATGGTTTTTATTAATGAATAACGCACACCATGTAGAACCCTAGTTTTGATGGATAGGGTTTCTAGGACAGTTAAATACCACATGTAGTATGGGAACCCCACACACCATGTGAATTGGTACTGGAATCCTGGTGGGTAATCCAAGGGTACAAAAATAGGGCCATGAACTTGTTGGGTACTAGAACATGGATAATGTACATGGTAACATTCAGTAGGGAACGGGTAGGCCCTATGTAGATAAAACACATCTTGTGGTACCCCTACCTGGAATTTATTACTCCATGGCTAGTGATCCATGTAATGTTCCGGACATAGTTATGAAATAGAGCATGGCCATACATCACGTGGATCCCTTACATGTTACATACCTATTCAGAATCTTCTACCTCTAATATCTCCTTTATTTTGACTCAGATTTCAGCATATGAATAGACTATCCTTAGTGTTTTCATATGTAGAATGTTATAGTGGGATTAATTTTTTATTTTGAGATATGATGCGAGATTTTATGATAATGATGATTCATTAGGCGGTGCTCAATGATGGAAGTGATCAAGAAGGATCTTCAAATAAGGGATCGGGTTAGAAATCCTCCTATCGTACTAGGAGATGGGTCACCCATACACCTCAATATATCTAATATGTGGTACCCCCTTAGGGACTAAGTCATGGTTACTCTAACTACTTACTAAGTGGTACCCCTTGATGGAATAGGGCATGGGTCCACTATCTACCTACTAAGTGGTACCCCCTGGTGGACTAGGGTGTGAGTCCTATATCTACCAATACATTGGTCCCCCTGAAAAACTAGGGCATGGTTCCAATATGTATCTACTGAGAGTTACCCCTAGTTGACTAGGAAATTTTCCTCTACCAACTAAGTGGTACCCCTTGATAGATTAGGTCATGGGTCCTTTATAATCATTCTGATTAGTTCCCACCTGAATCATTAGGGTGTGGGTCCTTTACCTATTGATTAGTAACCTTGTAACTGACTAGGTTGTGGTTCTTCTACCTGAAGCTTTGAATGATGGTAAATTGGAGGACATGAATTGTGATAATTTATTTCTAGATTTTGGAAAGAGTTTATGTGTTCAATCTATATTTTATCAAAAAACATTATTATTAGATATTTTTTATAGAATGGATTTCTGTATACACCCAGGTAGAAGCAAGATGTATAGGGATTTGAGGAAACATTTATTTTTGTGATAAAATGAAGTTGAAAATTACTGATTATGCATCCAATTGTTTTCTTTTCAACATATGAAGTTTAATAGAATATATACCAGAGTATTTATAAATCATATTTCTATTCCTTTCTGGAAATGGAATTACATTATTGTAGTCATTTTCATAGGACTACCAAATACTCCTATGAAGAATGAAAAAAATGTGTTATTACCGATTATCATACAAAATCTATACATTTCATCTCTATAATATATGATTTACCACTTGACTGCCTCCCTTTTCTCTTATTAATAATGTTAAAAGACTTCATGACACAACTACTTTAGTGGTTTAGGATCACGATATCTATTTTAAATAAAATTTCTATAAGTGCATTCAGAACACTCTTGGTACTGAGCTTTATTTGAGCACCACGTACCACTTGAGCGCCTCCCATTTGTCTATATTACTAAAGTTTAAAGACTTCATGAAAACTCCTTTAGTTTTTTATGATCATGATATACATTTTAAATCAAATTTAAATATGTTTATTCTGAATTCTCTTGGTACTGTGCTTCATTTGAGCACCGTGAACCACACTCAAGTAGGTGGAAAATCTCAACTGCCTATTGAATCATTTAAAGACATGTTGAGGTCATAATAACTTGAATTTCACGATTTGTGGGATTAGTATTAAATTTATTATAGTTTTCATATAATAATGTTTTCCATTCGAGTATTGAAACGGAATTTTCTGAATCATGTTATTGAAATATGTTTCATACTCAAACCAGGTTGGATAATGTTGGTAAAAGAAAATGTGTGGGTCTATAACTTTTTAAGGAGAAAACTAAAAAGGTAAAAAATATTCTTGAAAACATTAAATTATATCAAATTGAGAAAAAGATTTTTTTTGTAACTGGATGAAATATTTGTAATTTAATGTGGTAAATCATGTTTTCTTCAATGTAACTATTTGGAATGGTTTTATAAGTTTTTGTAAGAAAGGAAAACTAAGCCCTAGGTAAAACAGAACATTTGAGATTCTATAATGAATTGGAGTTGTGTATTACCATTTTTAAATTACACTGATCTTATCTAGAGTACTAGATGTGTTACATATATAATTATTAAAGATGTACATGACATAACCAATACATATGATCACCTATGAATAAATATAATTGGAACTTAAACTATCTTACATTGAAAAATCTATCCAGATTATTGATACTATAGAATAAGTGTAGACGATTCAAATGACTATACTTGTGAATGTAATTTGGATAAATCATAAAATTAATAGAGAAACATGGGTAAAATAGGATTTTATGAATAAAAAATGACCTCATTTTTTATAGTGTAATATCCCATAAAAGTTTGAGCAAAAAAATTTATAGGAGGGAAGAATGTGGCACTTGGGCCTAAATTATAGAAATTGAAAATTGTATTTTAGTAAACCTATAAAACAATGAGAATTTTACAATTTAATGGAACTAGAATTATAATTTTATATGATAAATATTTATTTTTATCATAATAGGTAAAAATAATCCTAGAGTTTATTTTTGAAGATTCCCTATAAAAATAATATTTTATAAATGATCAAAAATGAAATATTTAACTATTGATACTTTTATATATTATAAAGTTTCATAATAGTTTTAATTAAAATTTTATTTACTATAAATTTTTTATAGAAAAATATAATATAATATGGATATAAAAGGGATTTTTTTTCATAAACCTATTTTTATTTCAAAAAACGGTTTTTTTCATAAGCATGTTTTTATTTAAATAAGCGTAATGTCTATCAATATTAAATAATAAAATAATATTATATGTTGAATTATTTAAATGAAATATTTAGATAATATATATAACTATATGAATTTAAATCCATCCAATGATGATAACTAGTCATATAGTTAATATAAGATCATCATATGCCTAAAAATACCTTTCTAGAAAAACCGTTTTTAAACATGATTTTTATGATTATTTTTAACTTAGATTATTCCAATTATATGAATTGAATTTGATAAAATTGACCAAATATTTGGAATTAGAATAATTTTAATTATATAATAAGTTAAATGTAATTTTTTCCATACTGAATTTTAAAAAACAATAAAAATTAATTACCTTATTACAGTTAAATCGAGTTTACCTAGGGTTAAACACAATAACAAGGTTATTTTTTAAAATTAAACATGGAAAAAGTAAATGGGGTTTTTCTAGAGTTTTCAATTTTTTGGTTCTGGGTCTTGAATATATAGATATTTGGATTTATAAGATCATGAAATCCAATATTAATCATTTTCTTCATTTAGAATTTAGTTAATATTATCTATGATACTATTTATGGGTTATATGCATGGATTTTTTTTTGTTCTCAAGTTATTGAATTGATTGAATGTGTATTAATTTACTCTCCATTCGATATTGATTATTCAATATCTTATCATGATAGTCATGTTTCTGATTAAATGACACATGTTTATAGTTATTTAGAATTCTATATTGATTATGCCTTATTTATTCTTGATAACTTTTGTTGTACATAATCATTGTTGATCATTTGATCCCACCCTTATTTTATTTCTTTCCACCTGGATATGAAGAAGAATTCATTAAATGATTTCAGTAATTTTGAATGTTTTCCAACACTATGTTTTATATTTTATCCCCAACATAAAATAGGAGTCATGTATGTTTTATCTCTCCTAGCCTAGAAACTTATTAGACATCAGTATATGACCCCTTGTATCAATGCCAATGTGACAAATTATACATCGTCTCTGGGTTACTGGGGTCAGGGTGGTTACAACATATAACTATTAATATTTAAAAACAAGTTAGATTTCACATGATAATCATGCTTATGTTAGGATATTGTTATATTTTTTGGTCCTAGAAAACTCCATTATGGCTACACTACTTACTACAACTCCACTTCTTTGAGAAAAACATAAAAGAGTTGATATCCCCAAGTATTTAACTTTATCACTCTATTATCAACACAACAACATATCAAATACCTTAGTTATAACTGTATAATAATATATACTATTTTAATAGTTTACTATTTTAGTGTAATTACAAGATCAGAACATATCAATATTTTTTTCATAATACTTCTTAGTTATATCAAAAGACACAATAAATATACAATTTATAGACATTAACACCAATGGATTCAATTAGATTCTATTTGTTATTTACTTAGCCTTACTACGATATATAATATCTGAATAATTTATAATAAAAATAGTTTTGTATCCCATTGAAAACTATAATTCACACTTCTCAAATTACTATGAAACAATTTTATATATATTCTCAAGTTTTGTTGAATTATTCTTTCTGCTGCCTCATGTGGTTCTCCTGGTTTTATTTTATATTGTACCACCAAACTCGATGCATAGAAAATATCAAATCTTTATACATATCATGAATATTGTGCTAAATTAAAACATCATATGAAATTCAATTCATCATAATAATCACATATGCTTTATTATCACATATTGGATAGATTTTGTGCCATGTGACAAAGAAAACAATCTATCTTGAATTGTTCTATCTCATTTCTTCCAATATATTTTCAATGTTTATACTATGAATTTATCAACAAAACACCCATATATATATCTTATTAGATCCTATTCCATATAAAATTTGTATATATATAAATTTATTCTTAGAGTAACACTTTTATCTTTGTCATAAATAACTATAACAATTTAGTTTTTGTATTTGTTATCACTCTATTTTTATGAAAAAACAATGGTGATCACACTATTATCTTACATAAAAAAGGATAGTATTTATTAATAATAAAATTAAGCTCTCTTATGGCATTATCAAAATGATTATTCCATGACCGTGATGCTTTATTTAATCCATAAATGAATATTTTTGGCACCATATAGACATATTTCAAAAATATTTTATGAAGGAAGGTTGTTCAAACATCCATTATCCAAATTTTATGATCACATAAGTATGTTATTAAGAGTTTAATTCAAATATATTTTAGAATTAAAGCTATTGTAAGGGTCCTTCCATAGTCTATAGTTGATACCTTAATTAAAAAATCATTATTTATAGGTACCTAAATTACCATCCTTGTCTAGTTTATTCATTAATACCCACCAATACATTTTCATACAGACATGTATTTTGTTATATAGAATTTATTTTTGAATTCATATGAACATACCAATATTTTCGTGATTATATTTACTACTTCTTTATTGGATAGGTTTTCATTATTTTCATCAAATAATAAATCACCGAACATGATGAATATACAACCACCTATTGAGTTATATATTATCTATATAGCGTAAGTCTCCAAAATAAATTCTCCATATTTTTATTATGGAGTTAATTTTTTTCATGACAACTCATGTTCATCTGGTACCTTGACTTCATTTATGTCAAGTTTCTCACATTATCTCAAAATAAAAGTGTTTATCTCTAATAGATATATAGTTAATCCCTAGAATAATACCATTCAGTATTAGGGATATTTATATCCTAAGTATCATTTTGGATAATTAATTGATACACACATAGTATTTTCATGATGTATGTTTGTTTCTAAAATTAAATTAGACAAATGGTTCCCATAAATATGTATGAAGTTGTAGCATAATCAATTTTTTTATACAAAACATATATAATATCTACTAGTAAACTTAGTTGGCGTATTTTTATATTTTAATGATAATATATATAAAACATGTCTTCAAACAAATTATGGAAAACATGAAATACTTATAAGACTCATAATAAAAGTTAAATTAACTATTATCATCATTATATTGTTTAGAAGGTAATGTAGTTTTAGGAATAAAATCACTCTACATTTTAATGATTTCTGCTTTCTTAGTTAAGATATTCTCTTATTAACATACCTAGAAGATTTTATATCTATTACCTTGTATATTTCTTATTAAACTATACATTACAAAAATATCTTGAATTAATCTTCACAAACATGTGAATTTATATCTAGTATCTATTTAGAAAACATAACTCATATCTGATTAACTAATTATAGAATCTTTGAAAAATTATTACATTTTATTTATATATGTTTTAATTATATGAAAACTTAATAAGTAAGTATTTAAACTAACTAAGAGTTTTAACTCTAAAAATTCTTACACCATTATAGGTATATCCTTGAAATTAACATTTAAATTTTATTGAAAAGTATTTATCTTGAAAAAACATGGTATTATCTGAGTTTGATATTTTATATCCATCAATAATTACTGATATTGAATTTATATTATTCAAGTATTATCCAACTATTAATTATGTCATAGAATAACAATATCAATTTCAAGTATGAAATAATGTCCCATTATTTCTTGAAAAATACATAGAGATAAATTTTATGGTAGCACATAAAAAAATAGTTTTAAGAGAATAAATCCACTTAGAAATCACTATGTTATAATCACATTTCACTAATTTATACCTCAATCCTCATAAACAACATGATGATTCACCTTAATTCATAAAAAAAAATTGATCTTACCTTTTTCTTATATTTTGTCACAAATATGTGACTCACATTCATTATTTAATTCGTGATATGATAATTATAAATATTTCATGCAAAGTTGAATATCAAAAAAGTGCATTCTTCAAATAGATTATTCAGCAGTTCAATGGGATTCCTCCTCAAGTGACGTTTCTTGAAACATGTGATGTAGATAGCCCCAAGTACATTGAGTTACCTAATAATATTTTTCCTTTTTAGTGGAAGTTTCAAAATCACCATTGACTGTAAACTTTTCATAGTCTTTTGAAACATTTCACCCAGTTTTTTCACTATAAGGTATGAGGAACCATATTCCCACTTATCCCTATCAGCTTTGAAAAAAATACTCAAATGATATCTAAGTAAGTCATTTATTCTTTTTATTCTATAATTCTAAAGTAATATGAAAAATTATGGTGGTAAATAATATAACAGGATACTAATATATAGTTTTTTATCTACATGAAATAAAAAATCATTAATTAATCATTATACATCAATATATTGTGAACATGATCACTGAAAGGGTATTTTTCTTCCATATTACACTTTTATAATATAGTTATAATATAATTTATCTATATCCCCTTTTTTCCTTTTGGTGTTCTTGTAGATGAGTTATCCAGTTGTGTGAATCCATGTCCTTATATTGCAACAATAGGTCTCAAAACATAGCAGATGACATAAAGAAATGAACAATTGAAGTATCCTCTTCATGCCTCCTATATTTATACTTCTCACCATCATGCAACCCCTAATGTGGGTAATCAAGACTAGTGGATTCTATCACACGATAATGAATTTTTTTTAGATAAGTTCACTATTAAAAAAATGATACCACTTTAAAAAGTTTGTGTAGGTGAGGATATTTTATTTTTTACAATACTGATTAGGTGAGTACACATTATTCAACCATGGATTTAAACTAGTTATTATTTACATCACTCTAATACCTTCCCCATAATAGGGGGAGGGAGTCATATTTAATTCTCTAGCTCCATGGATTAGGTCTTTAATCCCCTTCACCTCCCTACACCTTCTCCCAAGACTTCCTAAAATTGAGGTTAGCCTTAAATTCCCCTTGAATAATAATAGAACACTTATGTTTCTAGTTTTATCCTTATATTTCATGAATGAATCAATTCTCTTGAACCTCTCTATGGTGGATTGACATGGAAAGAGTCATCATTCTATTGAATCTTTAAAATGGAATATCTTTTATTCATGGTGTCTATAAGATTGGTAAATAATAGTAATTTAGGATTCAGATTATATTATAATACACTTATCATCTAAGGATGACCACATCATAACCTTTTCTAAATATACATGTGTCTGTAGTGCCTTACAATATACCTTACTATGATGGACCATCGATTTTTAATTGAATATAGATCACCCCTCTATGGTGATTTGGATCTATCTCTCTATCTTACCCCTTTATTTTTATAATTTCACATTCATTAGGTCTGTTGGTAATTTATTGTGTGTCTTATTATGTGATGATAATTAGACTCATTCTCTTTATCATTTGATCTCCCCAAAATGTTTGTTTAATTTTATATTTCTATAGTGCTAAATGATTTATTTTGATAGATCTTGATGTGGAGTGTCACTAGAAGAAACAATCTTTCATTGAATCATGGATTTACTATTACTCATCTTGTAGTTATTTGGGTCATGGTTTACCTAAATTTCATCATTATTCTAGACTAGTATCTTATACTAAAATTATTAATTCAAGTAATTTGTCTTTGGAATATTTTTCACAATGAAAAATTAGTAAACCTCATGAACCATAGTTAATAATTAAGCTGGAGGTCCTAGATTACATTCTAAATATATATAATGAATGGGAAATGAATCATTATGGTCAAAGGGATTTGTATTAGTGGATTTCAGGTCTCTCTATAATAAAACTAGTAAAAATAATATAGTATCCGCTAGTACTAAGGTTGAGGTGAAGGAATTGGAAATAGGACCAGTATAGGGTAATTTCATAGCATTGAGTGTTTATGTGGTTTGGTAAATAGTTTTTCTTCAAAATATCATCATGGTACTTGGTAGATTTAATTCAAACAATGAGGTTTTGAAACAATTGAAATATTCCCTTCCAAAATAATTTAATAAATTGTATCTTGATAAGTTCTTGGAGTTGAGGGAATTACATATTGTAGTATAGAGGGATCTACATGATCTTACTACCAAGTAGGTTTGGATCCCTCATAGACTTCCACATATTTTTATTAAGATATGAAAGAGGTTTTTTTAACTCTAGTTTGAAGAAATAAAAAAATGAAGGCTTTGAGTTTAAGAGTTATTTGATAAATAAAGGGAGGAAAACATTATCAAAGAAGGACAATTCCAACCTACCTAGACCAATGGACACAAATCTGTGAGAAACACTATGGTCCACATATGGTTGAAGAATCCAATCGTGATAAAGATTACCAATCTAGGGATCCACCTAGTAGATCGGAAAGGGAAGAATCTCCATATAAAGAAATATTGTCACTAAAATAAGGGAAATAGTTTTTAGTTTACATCGAGTTTATAAAGCCTAAAATTGGAATGAATGAGACTGAAACTACAATATTCTAAATTTTAATTGGATACTTTAAACTTGTTTTTTTAATGTATAAGTATTTTTATATTTAAATGTTTTTTCTCAATAAAAAAGGCATGTTTTCATGTTTTTATAGCATTAAATTATGGTAATTTGGGTTTTAGATACCCATTATAATAGTTAAACATTGTTATAAGGGTTGCATAAGGTTATAGGCCTTTTTATATGACTTATGTAATGGTAATACCAAGTACTATGTGATGCGTAAAGGTGGGGTTTCACTGTGTAATAGTACCATACTCTACATGAGGGATAACTTGTGCCTTTTCATATCACGTAAGGGTAAGGGTTAAACTATGTAAAGGTAACACTCTTTTTATAATGGTTATGTAATGGTATAATGACACTATGTAGGGGTAACTAGTGGCTTTAAAAAGGGTTTCGACCTAAATAAAGGTATCTTAGACCTATGTATGGGTATCCCTAGTTTCAAATGAATATATAAGGGAATTTGTGTACATAAATAAGGTTATCCCACAATTTTTAAAGGTTGTGTTTGGGAATTCATGGAATTATGTAAGGGTGTACCTAGATTTATAAAGGTCTTATAAGGGTAACCTATGTATTTCATAAGGGAAGATTGTTGTATGTAAGGGAATAAATTATATCTCAAGGGTTTTGTATAGGTAAATCGATACCCTTATGTGATATCTAGATATTCATTCAGGTAAAATATTTTTCCACTTACGCATCATCCTTTTAAAGAGGAATATTTTAAAAATAGTTTCTTACACTTCTTTTTCCTCCAGGATGACACTATTACCCATTTCAATGGATTTAAATTAATAAAATCAAGGAATTAAATTATATTGATTAAATTATCCATTTTTTAAATTATTTGTGAATATTTAAGTGATTCATCTTAAAAAATCATATGGACACAAATGAAATTGTCAATTTAATTTTTGGCTTTAATTAGTGGGCTCTATATGTACTAGACTTATTAAAATTGTCTAATCCAACATACTACTTCATTTTTTGGTTATCCTCTAGAGAAAAGGATGTCTATATTTCTTTTTTTAATGTTTTTTAAGTATTCATTAATCAATCTAAACCTTTAATTCAAATTCCAGGCATGGTAGAACCTCACACATCTCTTCTTTTCTATGTGATGGTTTTTTAAGAGATAAATCCATGTTACGTTTTCAGGATAATATTTTCATAAATATGATTTTTAATTAAGATCCCAAGCCCTTTTGGAAAAATGTGAGAAGTGTCTTGAAATCCTAATTTTAACACCCCATGATTCCACGATACGCTTCTCTTTGAATAATACAATATCGTGTGTTGTATGCAACTTCAAGTTCTAACACACCACAACCAATCAAACTACCCGTTATGAATAGTAATACCCACTTTTTGATATTTTATAAATTTTATCTTTCAAAATGGACTTCATTTTTGGATTCGGAATATCAAAATTATCTTGTGGTGAATTTTTTATATTTTTCTGAAAACTTTCAATTTTTAATGAATAGTGAAAAACACTGAGTTATTGTTTAAAACCGACTTCTTATTTAAATAATAATTTATTTTATTTAAATTTATTTTATGTAAAAATATATATATATAATATCAATATTAGTTCAATGTAATTCATTGGAGTCAGTTTATAATAATTTTAGATATATAAAAATTTTATTGAACTTTTTACCGTCTTTTACCCACCTCATAGGAGTATTTTAAAATTTACATAAAACTTAATTTTACCACTTCTGTGAGTGGAATTTCAAAAATCCGAGATACACGGTTGATATCAATATATAAAATGTGGTTTAATAAGATGAATATAATTTTTGGTGAATAGTACGTTTTTTCTTTTATTTACCACGGTTAAAAGTAAATAGGGTAATAAAGGGTAAAAATGATATTATCATTACCCTAACACATGTCCTAATTATATTGGATTAGTATAATTCGACCAAAAACAACTATAGGAAAAAAATATGATCCATTAGTTCACTTGGATTAGATTAGGACATTTATTATTATTTAATTCAAAGAAGAGTTAAAAGTGTTAATTTCAATGTTTAATAACTAAACCATTTTTAATATAGGGTTACACATAAGATAAATTAGACTATAAATATTCATTAGAAAGATAAAAATATTTCCTAAATAATTTTATTTTATTTATATTTTTCATACATTTAAATATTTTAATTTATTTCTGACACAATGATGATGTAGTAATTACCTAATTAATGAAATACTAAAATAATTGATATTATAAATATCCAAATAAATGTAATTTGAGACTTTTTATGAATTCCAATAATTTTATAGGTTATTATTACATGTTAGGGTTGGTTAGATGATTTGTTTTTTGAAGTAATAATGTTGTTATGAATTTATCAAAAACAAAATACAAAATAGTTTCAAAATTGACAAAAAAGAGTTTTTAAAACAAATATTAAATTTTTAATTGATATTATATTCCTAGAAATCTAAGGTTCAGCCATAAGACTTATATAATAATATTTGTATCATCAATTAACCACTTCTTATTCACTTGTAAGTTTATAGTAATTTTATTAACCATATAATATAAAAATACAAAAAGACATCGTAAATGTCAAACTATTTAAATAAGAATTAAATCTAAATGAAAAAGTTAATATAGTGATCCAAACCTGTCTAAAACCTATTGGTTGAGTTTTTTTCGACCCATAACCACCTTATACTATAAATAATACCTTTTAGAGCCATTAGAAACCGAAAATTATTTTTTTATAAAATTATATTTCTAGTTTTTTCCTAAGGTGCCGCTCAGCCCTCTTATAAAAGGGCACTCCCCCTTCTATCTAATTAACACCTTGAAAGCCATTTGGCTCAGCCAACCCCTACCCAAATACCCTCCCAACTATCCTCTCATAATCCTAGATGCCTTCCATTAGTCATAAAGTCAACCAAAAGATCCCTTTTGATCAAATCAAAAGGAAGAACCTGAAGAAGAGGTAAATATTTCACCATCTTTTTCAAGTTCCTTTCTTCTTCCACTTCCTCATTCTTTGTTTTTTCCATTATAAAATAATAACTCCACTATATTATATATACTATGATGTTATTATAAATATGGTACAACGATAATCATTATTCTATCCATCCTTTGAATGACATGTCACCATACGCGCGTACGTACGGCTAACCATCTCCACATCGTGGTGTAATTGTTATTCAATACATTATTATTTGGATGGGTATAATAATTATGATTAATTGATATACATAATAAATATAACATTATAAAGATTCTGTATATATTATATACCATCCAATTATATATTATTATAATATCAAAAGAATGATATTGTTGCTCGTGCGTACGTACAGATTACCGTCTCCACAAATGTGATGAGATTCCATCCCCATCGTATCCATTCAAGACTATTTTTCATTAGATGATTAAAAGGAAAGTTTAAAGACTTAATATAATTCTTTATATGAACAAGATACATCCTATCCATAATAAACATTACTTACATAACAAATCATATAAAGGAAAATGAATCAGTTAACACCTGAAAGGACGATAATAATTAGATATTATTAATAAAGTAATGTTAAAATATCATATATGATCTAATATTCAAGTATATGATTCTTTTATAATTTAATAGAAATTATTACACCATTATACAGGAGGATAACCTACCCTCAACCAAGGAAAAGTGCAAGGTAAGGGTTAATTTCACAATCTCTTTATTATCCGAGGTTGTTTACATGTAATTATCTACTGGGACCTCTATATCATCCACATCCATGTTTCTTAAAAAATTATTTCAAAAAAATATATATTTTATAGACCAATGGTTAAATTCATTTATACCCTTATTTGACATTATATGTTTTTGAAAGGAATCATTATATCGTTTTCCAAATAATTTACTTTATGACTTTTTCAATGAAATAGAAAGAGATATTTCAAAATAGAAAGATATATTTCTCTCAAATAGTTTTGATTTAATCTATGTCAGCATCCTTTGAAAAATATTACACTTTTCTGAAGTTTATTAATTATGATAAAAATCTTCCATATTTTATTTAAGGTTTTTTGATATGTTTGACTGTGGATGAGTTATTTTTATTCCATTCATCATTTATGGTTAAAGTATTGAAATTTTGTATTCTACTTTTAATATGAATTTTTATGTTATATTTCAACCTCTTCTTAGGATGAATGTGTTGGACTAGTATGTTCTGGTTTGGGGACTGGTAAATGTAAGCCCTCCAGGTTGGGGTCCGGTTACAGAAGACCCTCTAGGTTGGAGTCCGGTTACAGAGGCTCTCTAGGTTGGAGTCTAGTTATAGAAGATCTCCGGGTTGGTGTCTGATTACAGAGGATCTCCAGGCTAGAGTTTGGTTAGAGGGGCTCTCCAGGTTGGGATCTGGTTATAGTTACCCACTAGGTCCTGGCACGAGGCCTTGACACAGAAATTAAATTCTGGCATTATGCATTTCATCATTATGAATGTGGCTATTGTTATTTCATGTTATTATTCGACTAGTAGAATATCCATGTGAGTAAGTAAGTGGAATTATATTGATTTATATTTTCCATATTATGATTAATTTTATGTTTAAAAGGGTTTTGTTTTAGTTTTATACAGTGCCTTAAATTTTTATGCCTATTTATGAAAATTTACGCTTTATTGTTATCCTTACTGGGCATCTGAGCTCACCTATTTCTATGTTTAATTTTTCCCAAGATGCGAATAAGTATATTATGACTGACCTGCAGGGATAGTCTATGAGATCTCAATTTTTTCTATGGAAACAATGTTGTTTTAGTTTTCTATTTTATGATGTAATGTAAACCTTATGAATGTATCTAATAATTCCAAGGCTACTAAACTAATCAATATTTCGAGACTTGATATTTTGTGATCATGACAATGATACATAATAATGCACCGACTCTGGGCTTCTGGGGTTGGGCTGTTATAGTTGGTATCAGAGATAGTTTAGTAAAAACCTTGGAAACTAGATTTAGATAAACTCTGATTATAGCACATAGCCCTAAGATAGGCTTTGAGGATTCGTATAGAACAACATCCTAGAATTTTGGTATTGTATAGATTTTGTAACTTTTCCACATAATACATCCATGTCTATATACGATTAGGTAGAGGATACTCTGGCACAGATGTACCTAGGGCTAAAACCCAAAAAGACAACTTTGAACTAGACTTGAATGGGAATAGGTGCACAACAACGGGCCTTGTTGCACTCTTGGTTATGAAAATTTTAGGGGATATGCTTAGGATAATTCTCATTTTCTTTACAAACCATTATGAAGGGTTTATGAGTATATATTTCCTCAAATAAAACATTTTTTATGATTATGGATTATATCCATAAACTGTTCAATTTATGTTATGTATTTTTCAAGTTTGGAATTATGTA
The DNA here is from genome assembly GCA_963277665.1 of Viscum album. Taxonomy (NCBI): domain Eukaryota; kingdom Viridiplantae; phylum Streptophyta; class Magnoliopsida; order Santalales; family Viscaceae; genus Viscum; species Viscum album. Next base: position 196,538,218 of record OY728126.1, read on the forward strand.
TTTCAATTCATAGAATAATCTAGTTTAAGACATTGTTTAGAAATGGTGTCTAGTGGAAGAAATGGAAACCATATCAATGCACACACTCCATTTATGGATTAACCTCCTGCTCAAGATAATTATAGTGGAGTTGGTGATGCAACCGGTGCTAATCAGCTAATCATCATACTTGGACAACTCACTCAGGTTATGAATAATAACCTTTCCCATATACAGCACCATGATATGAAGTGTGGGGGATCAATTTTAGGTAGTTTCAAGAGGTAACAACCACCAACATTCAATGGGGGTAAAAATCCACTAGTAGTTGAGAAATGGATAAATTACTTAGTGAAAATATTCCATGCCTTGGGGAGTAGCAAAAGGGACAAAGTTGTCATGGCAGTTTAAAACTGCACTGGAGATGCATATCAATGGTGGTCATTGATTCAAAATACAAAGGAAGATGATGAAGTATCAAATATGGAATGGAGGGAGTTTAAAGAAATTTTTATAGAAAAATACTTTCCTCGTGACCATTGTGGAGATATGGAAAGGCAATTTTGGAGTCTGAGGAAAATAGAGGATGATAATGTCGCAAAGTATGAAGCTAAATTTACAAGGTTAGAGAGGAATACTGCAGATTATATATGTAACCCAAGAAGTAAGATTGATCATTTCTTTGATGGGTTAAAACCATTTCTCCGTCAAACATTAGTCTCACAATCCTTTTTGTCATATGAAGATATTGTCTCATGTGTTATCAAGATAGAAAAATAATTCTTTATGTCTTAAGACTTTAAAGCAAAGCAAGAGAAGAAGAGATCTACTAAAAACATTGGAAATTGAAATAAGGGGAAGAAGGGAAAAGTTGAATATCTATCCTGAATTAAATGTGGGAACAAACACCCTGGTACTTGCCTAAAGGGAATGGGAGTCTTTTACAAGTGCGGTGAAATGGACACCAAGCTCGTGATTTCAAGGGGAAAAAAGAGGTTGTCGATGTTGAATGCTACAATTGTAGAGAAAGTGGGCATTATGCACATGAATTTCCTAAGTGTAAGGGGAAATTACCTCAGAAAAGTCCAAGTAATCAAGGCCAAGCTTATGCTATCACAACTACTGAGATTGAAGCTCTGAAAGATGTAGTGGCAGGTAATTTAATGGTTTCCTCAAGTTTAGCCAATGGTTTATTTGATTCTGGATCATCACATTGTTTCATATCTTCCCAGTTTTCTAAGAAAATTAGATATTTACAATTTTATTTAACAAGATAATTTTTAGTCAAAACTTATAGTGGAAGTATCATTGCAACAAACTTTTGTGAATCAGTCTCCATTAAGTAATATAAACATTATTTATCTACTGATATTATCTTCATAACAATGATTGAATTTGATATAATCGTGGATGTGGATTGGATTTAAGACCATTATGAGAAGATTAATTGTCAGAAGAAGGAGGTTACTACTTTTGATAACGATGATAAAGAACACCTAATATTTAGAGAAGAATCACCACCAGTTAATTCTTATCTAGATCCACCCCAGTATCTCAACTAAATTCAATTATTGGGGATGAAGAAAATGATATAACTGGGGGTGAGGAAAGGAATGTACTAATAGAGGATGTACCTATTGTTAATGAATATGTTGATGTGTTTCTAGAAGATTTACCTAAACATCCTCCAAAATGAGAACTTGAGTTTTACATTGATTTAATTACTGGATCAAGGCCCATATTGAAGACCACTTATAGAATGGCCAGTGTGGAATTAGTGGATCTAAAGAAACAACAAGAAGAAATGATTAATAAGGGATTTATTTTCCCTAGTGTTTCTCCATGGGGAGCCCCTGATCTTTTTGTTAAGAAAAAAGATGGATCTTTGAGGTTGTGAATTGACTACAGGGAGATCAATGCTATAAAAATAAAGAACAAGTATTATCTACCTCACATTGATGATTTATTCGACCAAATTTATGGAGCTCAATACTTTTCAAAGATTGACCTTAGATCTGGATATCATCACTAGTGTGTGAAGAAGGAAGACGTTCTGAAAATAGCATTTTGAACCAGGTACGGGCATTACGAGTTTACAGCAATGCCTTTTGGATTCACTAATTCACCCTATGTATTCATGGATATAATGAATAGATTATTCACAGAATATATTGATGACTTTGTAGTGGTATCTATTGATGATATTTTGGTATACTCCAAAAGCTACGAAGATCATGAAAATCACTTGCTCATTATTTTAAACTCTTAGAAGACCTAAATTATATGGGATATTTAGCAAGTGTGAATTCTGGATTTAGGATATTTCTTTTCTTGGCCATATTGTCTCTAAGGATGGAATATTTATTGATCCTTCTAAGACTAAGGCAATCAAGGAATGTCCAGCACCAACGAGTATAACTGAGGTATGCAGTTTTACTGGTTTAGCAGATTATTATCGGCATTTTGTCTAGAATTTTTTTTATTAGCTAACCCATTAAAGAATCTGACACGTAAAGGGGTTAAATTTGTTTGGAAAAAATAGTGTGAAGAATGTTTTTATGAATTGAATATAATATTATTCAATGATACTATCTTAACTCTACCATCAGGAAATGATGGGTTTGTTATTTATAGTGATGCATCAAAGAAAGGACTTGGTTGTGTCCTTATGCAGAATGATAGGGTTATTTTCTATGCATCACGACAGCTAAAAATTCATGATCCAAACTATCCTACTCATGATATTGAGTTAGTAGCTATAATATTTTCATTGAAGATTTGGAGATACTATCTCTATGGTGAAAAAGGTGAGATATATACCGATCACAAGAGTTTGAAGTATATTTTCTCACAGAAAGAACTCAACATAAGGAAAAGGAGATGTATTGAACTACTCCAGGATTATAATTGCACTATACACTACCACCCGAGGATGGAAAATATGGTGTCAGATGCTTTGATTAGAAAGGATCATGGAGTTTTGAACAAGCTAAGAGTTGAAAAAGATCCTATATACATGGATCTAGTGAAGATGGATATGGGAATCATCGTGGATGGTGGAACATCAATAATTCTTCAAATGGTTGCAAAACCATCTTTACTAGAAAGGATAAAGAGTTCTCAGACCAATGATGAAGAGTTTTAGAAGAATATTATAGCTATGAATGAGGGGAGATTGAGTGAATTTGTGTATGAAGATTAAAATTTGAAATTTGGGAAGAGACTTTGTGTTCCTAATATACCTTATCCAACAAGGGAATTTTTGGATGATGATCATAGTTTCAATTTCTCTATATACCCTGGGAGCACCAAAATTTATAGATATTTGAAAGAACATTTTTGTTGGGACAACATGAAAAGAGATATTATTGATTTTGTGTCAAGATGTATGGTTTTTCAACAAGTGAAAGCTGGAATGCAACAGCTTGGAGGAGTCATGCAACCTCTTCCCATACCTAAATGGAAATGGGATGATATCACGATGGACTTTGTCACGGGGCAACCAAAGACTCCTAGAAAGAACTATGCAATATGGGTCATTGTTGATCATCTTACCAAGTCAGCACATTTTCTTGCTATAAGGGAAGATTTACCACTTGAATGTTTAGCAAGACCATATATTAATTAAGTTGTAAGACTTCATAGAGTACCACTATCAATTTTTTCTGATCTTGATCCCTATTTCACATCAAGATTCTGGAAAAGTCTTCATGAAACCCGGGATACTAAACTTTGTTTGAGCACAGCCTACTAGCCCCAAACTGATGGACAATCAGAACGGACTATAAAAACCTCAGAATACATATTGAGATCATGATCACTTGACTTTAAAGGTATGTGTGATCAATATTTACCTCTTGTAGAATTTTCTTATAACAATAGTTTCCACTCAAGTATTCAGATGGCACCATATGAAGCGTTATACTGAAAGAGATGTCGCACACCAACCTGTTGGGATGATATTGGTGAAAGAAAACTCGTAGGCCCAGAACTTGTGGAGGAAAGGATGGAAAAGGTGAAGGTAATCAAAACCCGCATCAAATAATCTCAATGTAGGCAGAAGAGCTATACCGATAACCGAAGGAAGGAAACGGTGCTCGCTTCCCATTTTCCTCTTCACTAATGGCGTAGGGAATGAATGTGGCATCGCCTTCCCTCCTTGACCCACTCCAGCTGGGGAGGGGATCTTCTCTTCATGCTTGCTTTCTCCCTGTCCTCCTTCTTTCGCCCATTTCACAGAACCATCCTCCCTCCCTCTATTCCCTCTAATCGAAATAATCCCTAAGGTCTAGTCCCTCTTGAATGGAGTTCTCTCGGTTCCAATTCCCCCCCTGGAGTTCACGGAAGCTTCATTTTTTCTAGATCTCACCTTGGTGGCCCGATTTGGAAGGAATCCCCCCGATGTTGATGCGTTTGACCGGTTCATTTTTTCATCCTGGAATTTGCAAGACCGAGCGATCGTTGCTCTGTTAGATGCAAGAAACATTAAGGTATGCTTCTTTAATGAAGAGGAACTTATTGTTGTGTGGCCCTTTGCTCCGCCTTCTATGGGTGGAGTTAGGTTCTCCCTCTTTCGGTGGTCCATCGATTTTCACCTCAGGCGCGACCCTCCAACCAAAGCTCTCTGGATTTCTCTTCCTGGACTTTTCCATTCCAGAACACGGCGATCCTCCGATTGATAGGTAATTTTCTTGGCCATTATTTATGTTCCAACTCCCGCACCAGTGTCATTTTCCATCTTGTTGTTCCGAGAATCTTTGTTGAAGTTGATATATCTAAAGGCCCTCTTAATTTCATCACCATTGAGATCGAGGGAGAGGTCCGCTGGAAGCAGACGGTTTGTTATGATTTTTGGATATCCTTTTGTTCTGATTTTCGTCATTTAGGCCATCCGGATTCCAAATGTCATCATAGCTTCAATGGTTGTTCCCAGTCTGATCATATGGAGTTTGGAAGAGTCCCAGTTTTCAATGCCATAGTTGTTAATCAATCAGAGAAGGTATTAGTTTTTTTTGGTCAGTGTTGCAGAGGGGATACAAGTACTAATGTAATGGGGGATAACCAGGGGAAAATTGTGCTATCGTCTTCTATTCCATGCTAGGATAGTGGGTCGAGAGAAAATACATCAGTGGATGAGGTGTTTACTCATTTGAAACGTGACCTGGGTATCCTCAACCAATTACAGGAACTGGGTGCTAGGGAGCCACAACCACTGGGGCAGCCTGGTTGCTTCAATCTCGTCCCAGCAAGAGCGCCTCCAGGAGAAAAGATAAAGTCTTTAATCAACAAGGGGACCTCTAGCTGTGCTGCCATTGGGATTGTCACCAGTGGGAAGACCGAGATATCCGTAAAAAACATACAAGAGGAGTCAGCTGTAGTATCACATATTGGACAAGGAAGGATGAATAAGGTGAATTTCATGGGTCCCTTAGACCCCTACACCCTCTCCTCACAACCTCCAGTCCAGATGAAGGATGTGAGTGTAGGGAAGAAGAATGACTTTGAGGTTAAGGCAGGAATGGTGAAGTCTTTGTGCAGGTAGATCCCTCTCAAAAAAGACCTAGTTGTGGTGATGGGTAACCGCTTTGATGGTATGGATGTCCAAGAGCAAACTCTAGTTTCATAAGGGGAGGATTCAGGTGTCGACAGTTACATCCAATTATTATTGGATAGTTTGGAAATAATTCAGGGGAAAGGCCTTCATAGTCCTAGAAGGAAGAAAGGGAAGAATGGAAATCGAGACTCCGGAAAGTGCATTATGGTCAATGGGAAAAATCAAAGGGACCGAAAGACTATTCCCACTTGCCTAAGCCGATGGAAACTAGGTCGGCTAAGAATGGTGGAAACAAAGAAAGCATAGCCTTAAAGAAAAGGGAAAGAGAGGAACAAATTGGAAAAGCAAGAGTATTTGAAACAAAAGATGAAGGGGGTTATTTGAAATTCATCATCCATTCCAAGGAAAAAATGTTTGAAAAAGATGTTCGAGTCAACGCTTCAAAAGAGGAGATCGACAAAATATATGAAATAAGGATGCAAGTTGATTCCAAGGAGGAGAAAGAGGCATGGTTATACAAACAAGACCGAATCCTAGCTCGAGGTTTCAACTAAGGAAAAATCAAATCTGAGGAATTCATATAGACAATGGATAGAATGGCTACCCACCTTGACGAACTTATTAGCAAGGATTCAAATATCCAGGTTAGTACTCTTCACTTGGAGTTATATAGAGTGTCTGATTCTAAATATCTTAGTCTTGTTTTTAATCAACTTGTGAGTTCTTTCAGTACGTAGTGGTATCAATGGTTTCTGAAATATGTTTTCCCACTTCTCCTTAAAGTGTCTTAATAATAAAAATGTATATTAGAGAATGATAACTGAAGGAAGGATTTGTAATTTTAGGTAGGATATCATGTTTTCTTGAAGATATCTCCATAGAAGGGTGTTATACATTGCAGTAAGATGGGAAAATTGAGTCCCAGGTACATCGAACCATTTGAAATTCTAGAACGAATTGGGGATTTAGCTTACCGTGTGGCAATGTCGCCAAGTCTCTCCAAAGTTCACGATGTATTCCAAGTATCACTGTTGTGATAATACATGCCTCAACCAATGCATGTACTCACCTATGAATAATTGGAACAGGAACCCAATCTGTCTTATTGTGAAGATCATGTCAAGGTTCTTGATACAAGAGAAGAAGTTCTGAGAAACTAGACGACTTGTCTGGTAAAAGTTCTATGGAGAAACCATAAGATGGAAGAGGCAATGTGGGAACCTGAGGAACATATGATGAAGAACCACCCAAGTCTTTTTATGTAGTAATATTCTAGAAATTTCGAGGATGAAATTATTTGAAGGAGGGGAGAATGTAACACCCCAAGCTTCCACAGTGCGCTTCCCTTTGAATAATACAATATCGTGTGTGGTACGCAACTTCGAGTTCTAACACACCACAACCAATCAAACTAGTTGTTATGAATAGTAATAACCACCTTTTGAAATTTTATAAATTTTATCTTTCAAAATGTACTTCATTTTTTGATTCGGAATATCGAAATTAGCTTAGGGAGAATTTTTTGTATTTTTCTGGAAACTTCAATTTTTTATGAATAGTGAAAAACATTAAGTTATTGTTTAAAACCGAATTATTATTTAAATAATTATTTATTTTATTTAAATTTATTTTCGGTCATATTAGATACATAACACATATATATGTTCAATGTAATTTTTTGGAGTCAGTTTATAATAATTTTAGATATATAAAATTTTATTGAACTTTTTACCGTCTTTTACCCACCTCCTAGGAGCATTTTAAAATTTACATAAAACTTCAATTTACCACTTCTATGAGTGGAATTTCAAAAATCTGAGAGACATGGTTGATATCAGTAAGTAAAATGTGGTTCAATAAGATGAAAATAATTTTTGGTGAATTGTAACTTGTTGCTTTTATTTACCAAGGTTAAAAGTAAATATGGTAATTAAGGGTAAAAATGATATTATTATTACCCTAAAACATGTACTAGTTCTATTTGATAATTATAATTCGACAAAAAAAAACCTTAGTAATAAATTATGATCCTTTAGGTCCACTTAGATTAGATTAGGACATTTATTACTATTTAATTCAAAGAAGAGTTAAAAGTGTTAAATTCAACGTTTAATAAATAAAAAAATTTCAATATAGGGTTACACATAAGATAAATTTGACTATAAACATTAATTATAAAGCTAAAAACATTTCCAACATAATTTTATTTTATTTATATTTTTTAGACATTAAATAATTTAATTTATTTATAACACAATGATGATGCAGTAATTAACTAATTAATGAATTATTAAAATAATTGATATTATAAATATCCAAATAAATGTAATTTGAGACTTTTTATGAATTCCACTAATTTTATAAGTCAATATGACATGTTAGAGGTGTTTAGATGAATTTTTTTCGAAGCAATAATGCTGTTATGAATTTAGCAATAACAAAATACAAAATAGTTTCAAAATTGACATAAAAGAATTTTAAAAACAAATATTATATTATTAATTGATATTCTATTCCTAAAAATCTAAGGTTTGTAAAAAAAGACTTATATAATTATCTTTGTGTCATTAATGGACCACTTGGGGTTCTCTTGGAAGTTTATAGTAAGATTATTAACCATATAATATAAAAAGACAATGAGACATGGTAAATGTCAAACTATTTAACTAAGAGTTAAATATAAATGATAATGCTAATATAGTAACCCAAACCTGTCTAAACCTTATTGGTTGAGTGGTTTTTGACCCATAACCTCCTTATCCTTTAAATAATTCATTTTGGATCCATTAGAAACCGAAAATTATTTTATTATAAAATAATATTTCTAGCTTTTCCTAAGGTGCCCCTCACCCCTCTTATAAAAGGTCACTCCCCCTTCTCTCTAATTCACACCTTCAAATCCATTTTCCTCGGTAAAATCCTGTAAAAATACCCCCATCAATTGTTCTCTCTTAATCCTAGAGGCCTTCCTTTAGTCATAAAGCCAACCTAAGGATCCCTTTTGATCAAATCAAAAGGAAGAACCTGAAGAAGAGATAAATCTTTCACCACCTCTTTCAAGTTCCTTTCTTCTTCCACTTCCTATTTCTTTGTTTTTGCCATTATAAAATAATAAATCCAGTATCTTATATATACTGTGATGTTATTATAAATATGGTACAACCATAATCATTATTCTATCCATATTTTGAATGACATGTCACAATACATGTGTACGTACGGCTTACCGTCTCCACGTCGTGGTGTAATTGTTATTCAGAACATTATTATTTGGATGGGTATAATAATGATGTGTAATTGATGTAAATAATAAATATAAAATGATAATGATTATTTATATATGATATAAAATTCAATTATATATTATTAAAATATCAAAAGAATGATATTTTCGCTCGTCCGTACGTACGGATTACCATCTCCCCGAACGCGATGAGATTCATTCCCCATCGTATCAATTCAAGACTAATTTTCATTAGATGATTAAAAATAATGTTTAAAGAATTAATATAATTATGAATATGAATAACATACACCCTATCTATAAAAAACATTACTTATGTAATAAACATTACTTACGTAACAAATCATATAAAGAAAAACAAATCAGTTAACACCTGAAACGATTATAATACTAAGATATTATTAACAAAGCAATTCTAAAAGACCATATATGATATCATATTAATGTATATTATTTTTTTATAATTTAATAACAATTATTTCACCATTATATAGAAAGTTAACCTACCCTTGACCAAGGTAAAGTACATGGAAAGGGTTAATTTCACAATCTCTTTATTATCTGAGGTTGTTTATATGTAATTATCTACTGGGAACTCTTTATCATCCACATCCATGTTTCATAAAAATGTATTTCAAAATAGTTTTAATATTTAATAGAAAATGGGTTAAAGTCATTTATACCCTTATTTGACCTTATATTTTTTTGAAAGGAATCTTTCTTTCATTTTCTAAATAAGGTACTTTATGACTTTTTCAACAAAATATAAAGAGATATTTCAAAATAGAAAGAGATATTTCTCTCAAATAATTTTTATTTCATATATGCCAACATCCTTTGATAAATTTTACACTTTTTTAAAGTTGATTTATTATGATAAAAATCTTCCATATTGTATTTAAGTTTTTGTGATATGTTTGACTATGGATGAGTTATTTTTATGCCATTCATGGTTTATAGTTAAAGTATTGACATTTAGTATGATAGTTTTTATATAAATTTTTATGTTATATGTCAACCACTTCTTAAGATGAATGTGTTGGGCAAGTATTTTTCAGGTTAGGGACCGATAAAAGTAAGCCCTCCTGGTTGGGGTCTAGTTACAGCAGACCTTCCGGTTTGGAGTCCGGTTATAGAGGCTCTCTGGGTTGGAGTCCGGTTACAGAGGCTCTTGGGGTTTGAGTCTGGTTACAGAGGCTCTCCAAGTTGGAGTTCAGTTATAGAGGCTCTCTGGGTTCGGATCCAGTTACAGTTATCCCCTAGGTCCTGGAACGAGGCCTTGAAGCATAAATTAAAGTCCGGAATTATGCATTCCATCATTATGAAGGTGGATATTGTTATTTCATTTGATTATTCGACTAGTATAATATACTTGTGTGTAAGTAAATGGAATTATTTTGATTTATATTTTCCATATTATGATGAAGTTTATGTTGAAAAGGCTTTTGTTTTAGTTATATACATTTTCTTAAATTTTTAGGCTTATTTATAAAAGTTTTTGCTATATTGTAATCCTTACTAAGAATCTAAGCTCACCCCTTTCTATATTTTATTTTTTCCAAGATGCGATGAAGTATATTATGACTAACCTGCAGGGATAGTCTATGGGATCTCAGTGTTTTCCATTGAAACAATCTTGTTATAGTTTTCCATTTTATGATGTAATGTAAACATTATGAATGTATCTAGTACTTCCAAGTCTACTAAACTAATCGGTCTTTCGAGACTTGATCATTTCTGATCATGCTAATGATATGTAATAATGCAATGACCCTAGGCTTCTGGGATCGGGGAATTACACTAATAACTTAGAATCATGGAAAATAGTAATAAGAAGTATTCTTTTTTATTATATTACTCTAGAAATAATATTTTATTATCTTGTGTGAAATTTTAAATATTCCCTATGAAATAATATGGATTTATCAAGATCTATAGTATGGATTTATCAAAATTATTTCTATACTATCCAACATATAGAATTATGTTATTTCATGTAAATTTTTATTCTATTTTTGAAATAAAAATTATAGATTTGGTTCTATCTATCCTTGTAAGGAGGTTTGAGCCGGTGAACTAATTAACATGTTGATAACTAACATAATTAGACCAAGGAGGATGTCTTATTAGATGTGGAGGTTTCCACTCTATGTTTTGAACAACACCTGGTCATTTATCCTTGATATTGACATAAAAACCCTTGATAAAGGAAGTTCATTACCATTTATATCTTTGTATGTGACATTTTCTTGACTTGTATGTTAATTCTTAATAACACCTGCTTGTTATGTGTTTCATGTGGGAATGTAAGTGGTCTTGCGAAATGATTTATTATGATCATATTATTGTGTATCCTCTTGATACTTATTATTTATATTCCTTTTTGTTCCTTTATATGGCATGTACTGATTGTTGTAATTCATATTTATGGAAACTTTCTTTAGGTATCAGGATGACCAAGATACTCAATCTTGGTAATATGGAGTATTTTCAGGGAAGAATGATGATTTGTTGAGGGATACGCAATATGGCTTAGGGTGGTATGGATTGGATTCGGAAAATTCCTATTTAAATGATAGTAAACCATGAATGTGATGAGAACCCATGAACTTTTGATGAAGTGGGATAATTCAATGTGGGTGGATTTGAGATATTCATTTATGAAAAACATTTTGGGTGGGGCTTACCATCATTCGAGGATAATAAAAAATAATAGGGTAGGAATGTAAAGTTCAAGATAATGTCCACCATTGATGTTTTTCATGTGGTGTCATTGATAATAACCACCATCAAGGTAAGGAAAGAAGGGGATACTTGGGTTGACATACCTTAACATACTTACCAAAAACAAGCTGAAATAGGTGTATCCTAGGTTCATGGAAGCTTGGTTAGAATATGATGACTTTATACATCTATGATTATATGTGAATTAATTATTTACATATGTCATATCATACACTATTATATACATTTGGACACTCATTCTAAGGATGCTTTGGTGGTTTCCTTCTGGGTTTCATACTCACACCCTACAAAAACTTCTTTATGTGCATTAAAATTTCATGTATAGGGATCAGATCAAGGGAAAGGGATCTATAGATGATGGTTGTGCCCTGGATCTTGGATTTGGAGGAGGAATTGGGATAGACATTAGGGATTATCACTTTTTTTATTTATTTACCTTCCACAATTATTCCATTGATTTGGATTTCCACCTTGGGATCCCATTAACTATCAGTGTGACATGTATCTGATTATATATTTTCTACATAATTACTCTAATTTATTATTATTTAGTATTATTATCATTTCTCCAATAGCATTATACTAATGGAATAGTCTCTGTATTGATAGAATTAGAACCTCATTACTAGTTTATAGCCTCTTGTGTATATGGTGGTTTACATGAGGTCATGTAGAACTCCAGTTTCGACATGATAGCATGGGTTAGGACATTACAAATTGTTATTAGAGCAGTATGTTTCTTTTTTTTGAACTAATATAGTAAATAGTAGAAAGGATACATATGTATGTGACATAGGAAGGAGAATTTCCATGTTCCTGGGTTGCACATGTGTAATATACCTCAATTTAACTTGGATGGGAGTGTTGTTACAATTTTTATGAGATCATGGGTGCATTCATACATCATGACTAGGAAGATAGGATAAAATTCCATATATATACCACTTATTGTGATACACAATAGCTCTTTAATTAAATGACTTTATTTATGATAGTTTTTCAGGATAGTTCCTTTATCATGTGATATATAAGGTATCGTGATTGTGTAATATCTCTCTACTGGCATTAATTATCTAAACTAGGAATACTGCTATATTTTAGTTTATATGCGATGAATGTCCCAAACACGAGGGGATGATACATGATTTATTTTCTGTAGGGTTATACCTTGGTATGTGGGTAAACTCTTGGGATAACAATTTTGGGATCCCACATACCAGTTAGGATTATCCTCAAAATATTCTAAGTGTTTTATTTTATCAGAGATTCTACCTTAGATATGTGTGATGGGAAAACCACCTAAGGTGGATCATGATGCTCTGGTACTACCACCTAAGGTGAAGTAAGATGTACCCAATAAAAATCTTGTAATGGTATGGGTGATTTAGGTTGAAAATCCCATACATCTAGGACTCTCCCATATTTGTTCCCATCAAATTTAAAACCTTCTAAAATACCATAATCAATCAGGATCAGGATTTCTAGCTCTAGTATCCATTGTAATTCCAGGTTACTATTGGCCCACTAGATGAAGAGGACAGGTGGGAATTTATTGAGATAATTTTCGAGCTGGTACAAAATCGTGAGGATGGGAAAGTGATTCTGGAAGCCATTATATTCTAAGGACTCATTAAGATATGGTGGATACCATGAATCAAGAAAGAATATGAGAGTGTCTTAATTGCTTATCCTTAAAAGAGATATTTATCGAGTATCACTTTCCAGGTTTGATAATGTTGGAATGTTTCCAAGAGTTCAGGGAGTTACGATATGGTTTTATGATAGTCTCTACACATTCTTTTTGGTTTATAAAGTTACTTAACTTTTCTCTATTGTTAGCTTGGAATGAGGCATAGATTGCTCATAATTTTGAGATAGGACCTTAATCAGAGCTGAAGAATCATGTTAAGTGATTTACTATATGGTATAAACATAGGTGCATCAAAAGGCCCTATAATTTTATAGGGGGATATAACGGGGTAGGGTTGTAGGTTTATGTCCAGAACATAGTGGGCTACTGACTGATTTTCCACTCATTAGTACAGGAGTTTCTTCGGGTAGTGGGAAGAGAAAGGTAGGCCATGAACAATAAGGATTTAGATAGTCATGTCAAATAAAGACTCCTTTAGTACCCTCTTGGAGATATTATTCCAAAAATTTCTTCAATTGAATTCAAAGGGGGGAGTATAATAGTTTTTTTAGACGTTTTCAATGCAATTCCATCGTTTTGGAAAGGATTTCTATCTATAAATTATTTTCTCAAGAGTAACTCATCTATGTACTACAAGATCATGTAAAGATGTTAATGGAGGAACTCAACAAACGAGGTAGAATTCCCAGTCTACAATAACATATGGATAGGTGCATGAAGTTATGAGTGGACGGGTTTACGTAGTGGACTAGATTCAGGCAGATAGTGTTGAGGGGCCATCTACTATTTGAGGTATATTTTTTATCATGTTTACTTTATCTATATTTTTTTGATACTATTGCTTCCCATTCATTAATATTTGTAAAATTAGTTGATGTACTAGACCTACCAATCAAGTAATCCCCCATGTTTGTTTCCCCTGAAAAAACATCAAGTATGAAATTGGGTCATCTTAAAAGATGCATAGATTTTACTATAGAAATTTATTGGTTATGTATATCTATGATAATTCATGATGCTAGAGATGATAGGCTTTGATGTGATTCATGATATAAACTGGTTGAACATCTTTAGATCTCACATGTGTTTAATTTAGAGAGGGGTTGTGTTTTCTTCACTGAAGGGAAAGATTTAAATGGTGTCTGGGGAATGGAAATTGGGAGAAGGTAGAGTTATTCCATACTCTAGTAATATTGTGATGATCACACCACATATGGATGGATTTTCTATTTAAACAAGATTAATGGAATCCCTTAAACATTTCATACAGACATAGAACTCTATCAGGATGAATTTTAAAATAAATTCATAAGACTTCCAACTAATAGCGGAGTTGATATTGATATAGATTTTATGATGGGTGCATATACAATTTTAAAACCCACCTACCATGTTTCCTCATCAGAGATAAAGGAGATCATAGTACAGCATGAAAACATATATTAGAATATCATTTCCAGAATGAGAAATTCACTATAGAGTGCACCTATGTTGTTGAAAAAGAAATTGGATGGTAGTATTCAAATCTATTTTGATTATTGAAATTTGAACATAGTTAATGATTAAGAATATATATCCCTTATTCAGGATTAATTATATTTTCAACTGGTTATGAGAATCCTGATGGTTCTCCAAAATTGATCTTTGATCTGGTTATCACAAGTTATAGGTTATAGAGTAAGACAATATGAAGGTTGTGTTTTAGATGACTTATGTTTCTTTAAATTACTTTGTCATGTTCTTTGGTTTAACAAAATCACTAGTAGTTATCATGGTCCTCATGAACCTTATCTTTCCCCCTTAGACTCATTAAAAAAAAAATTATTGATGATATCATCATCTAATCATTGAAAATAGAGAAGAATGGTGGATATATTTGATAGTCCTGAGTATGGTTTGTGTACCTTAGATTTACAACAATCAGTAGAAGGGTTACTGATGAATTCAATAGGTGAACTACATAGGGATATGGTGTATAAGATGGGTATATGTTTAGACCCAGATAAATTAGCGATGATGATGTTATGTACACATCCCTTTATCATGTTAGATATTTGGATCTTTCTTGGATTAATAGGATATTACTGACATTTTATCTAACACTTCTCCCAATTATAATAACCCATGATAACACTAGTGAGGATGGGGTAATGTTCAAGTGGTTGGATATGAGTGTGGAGGTATTTTTTGATCTTAATAAGAGGTTGACTATAGCTCCAATGTTTATACTTCTTGACCCATGGATTGGATATTCTATAACAATGATGCATCAAGAATTGGTTAGGGAGTGGTGTTACTACGAAGGGGGAAGGAGGTTTCTTATGTGTTTAATAATTTTGGACCATACAAGTGGAATTACCCTACTCATGAATTGAAGTAGGAATCCAAAGTCTAAGCTCTAACATTTTTGCAATACTATCTCTTTACTGAGAGATTTATAGTATAAACTGACCACAATATCGATTGAAATATCTTCACATAGCGAAATTGGAAGCTGAGGAAGAGGCACTAGTAATATTATAGTAAGATTCTTAATATTGAGATGGATTATACACTATGGAAAGGTAAATTAATTTTCAATGATTATATCCTTAAGATTTAGGTCGAGAAGGAGCTAAGTGAGAAACCTTCAATGCAGCGGTGGCACTTTATGAGCTTTCTGGCTTGCTAGAGGATTGATTCTTCTAAGGATTAGGGATCATAGAATTTTAGTCCCTTGTTATTCAAATATTGTAGGGTATATCATGTAAATAACAGAAACAAAATTATCCTAGAGTGTTATTTCGGAATATCTATCTTGATGTGATTTGATACCCTGGTGGTCTTTGAGTCATGACGGTGTGATCCTTGTACATGGGAGTGTTTTAGTCCCTACTTTCATTAGAGAGGATCTGAATATCGATTTACATACCTCTAGGTGGGTGGTATATCCTAGTCTAAAAAATATGTACCGTGTCTTCTGGAAATTGTTCTGGTGGCTAGGTATGAGATATGGACATCACTAGGATTTTCTATTGATGCTTAACCTATTAGAGGGTAACGTCTGAGCACCAGTATCCTGGAGTTTTTCTTCATCCACTTCAAGTTCCCATGTGGAAGTACTGGGAGAATATAATGAGATTTAATAAAGGGTTACCCAGGACTTAGAGGATTTTTTATGATGTCTGGGTTATTTTTGATCATCTAATGAACTTTCTTCACTTCTTACTGATTTAAGAGTCTCACTGAGTAGACAAGGTGGGAAAGATTTATGCCTATGAGATTTTAAGCTTACAAAGAGTTCCCCTCTGCATTATATCAAATAGTGATTCGTGTTTCACATCAATATTTTTTTCAAGAAAAATATAAATCCCTAGGGAATAATTTGGTATTGATCACAACATACCATCCTTGGTCAAAAGGAGAGTCAGAGTAGATGATTAACATACTAGAGGATATGATTAGATCTTGCATCCTATACATTGATGGTTATTGATATGACCATCAATACTTGGTAGAGTTTTATTTCAAAAAAATATTTTATTATTATTATTATATGGAATGTTTTGAGCCTCTATATGAATGGTTTCACCACTCACCACGGTGTTGGCATGTGGTAGGTGAGGTAGGAGTTTTTGAGTCTACTATTTTCCATGAGACCTCAAAGATAGTGCAATTGATCTGCAAGCACATAGTGACCACTTATTGTAAGTAGTGATTGTATTTAATCCATAGGAGATGTCCAATAAATTAATATAATGTCATTTAGGCTTTCGTGTGAGTGTTTCCCCCACTAAATCATCATTTATAGAAGTAGGGGTTGCATAAACCATGTTTTGTTAGTCCCTTTGAGATCATAAGATTATTTGGGATAGTTCCATACCATATGAACCATCCTATATGTTATATGGGAATATATGATTCATTCCATGTTTCTAAGATTTAAAGGCATGGGCCTGATCCTATGCATGTTATATACATCTAGGATGATGAGTTGTAGCCTGATGCATCTTATGAGGTGTTTCTATTGTGGATCGAAGATTGGAGTGAGATATTACATTGATGGAAAACCATGAAACTTTTCCATACCCTATGATAGCGTAGATATATCAACGAGGATATATGAGAGTGGGAGTCTGATATTTGATCTCATTGATCTATGTTTTTTTTGCAGGACTGCAAGAGATGCTTCTAATTAATGAAAAATTATTAGTTGGGGATAATTGTAATATTCTCACTTTTAACTTGATTCTTGGACCCTATTTTGTATTTAATTTATAATTAATTGTATAAAGAAATATTTTTTCATTGAAAACACCATTATACATTATTTTATATCACCAATTAAGAGAAATTTGGGATTTAGACACCCCGCATAAGGGTAACACACCTTATATAAGGGTTATGTACGGGTCAAGGCCATTTTCCATTACTTGTGTAAGAGTAATATCCTATAAAATGCACTGTGTAAAGTTTGGGTTTTTCTACGTAAGGTTATAATTCACTATGTATGGTTTATCCCATGAATTCACTTATTATGTATGTTTCGGGGTTGTGATGCATAAAATTAAAACCCTTTTTATAAAGGATACATAAGGGTACTCTAATACTACATAAGGGTAACCAACGGCTTACGCAAGGGTAACATCTTGCATTAGGGTATCTTGTAATTGAATAAGGGAAGCTCAGGGTTTATGAGGGTGTGTAAGGGTAGTCTTGTAATTTTGTATGGGTATCTTGTGCTTTATAGAAGCTTTGTAAGGTTTTCCTTGGACTTTTTTAAGGGCATCCCTATATATATAAGGGCCACATAAGGGTAACACTTACATTCTATAGGTTAAATAATTATAGATTGAGCTATGTAATGATGTGTATAAATTCGTAAAGCTCATGTAAGGTTAAATTGTTACCCATATGTGAGGTCTAGGAGCTTAGTAAGAGTAAAACCATGATACACTTATGCAGCATCCTTTTTTACATGAATATTTTTAAAACCTTTTTTTATTCTTTTTCTTCTAGAACAAACATGTAAACCATTTCAAAAGATTTAAATACAAAAAATCATGGAATTAAATTCATTTGATTCATTATTCCCTATGTGAAATTAGTTGAGAAAATTATAATACTCTACCTTAAAGAAACAGTTCAAAGGAAAATTAATTTTCTCATTAAATTTGTGGATATAATTATTCATCTTTATACATGGTTTCCTTATTAAAAATATTTTAACCATTAATTATTCATTTTTTGGTTTCCTCTTGAGTCTGAGAAATAAATATTGACTGTGTTCAAGTTGATGAAGCCTATTTTGATCAATCTCAACCCTTCATTAACCTTCCATGCATGAAATAACTACTCCTCTAACCTCTATTATAGGTGTTTTTTTAATAGATAAATCCCAAATATGTTTTTAGGATAATATTTTCATAAATATGTTTTTGAATTAAGATGTAGAATCCTTATGTAAAAATTATAAAAGTATATTGAAATTATAATAACGTAGAATCGTGGAAAACACTATTAAGTAATTTTTTGCCTTATATTATTCTAAAAAGAAGATTTTATTATCCCATTGTAAATTGAAAATATTCCCTAAGATATTAATACAGATTTATTACAAGATATAGTAAGGATTTATTTTTATTATTTCAAGACTATCTAGAATAGAAAATGATAATATCACATGAAAAAATAATTTTTTAACTAGAAATGATATAATTAGTTATATGGATCCTTGGAAAGGGATTTGGGGCCAAGAAAATGTTTACGTTTTAAAACCAAGATAATAAAAACATGGAGTAGCTGTTTTTTGTTGTAGAGGTTTTCCATCCATATTTTGAACCACACATCGTCTTTTAGCCATGTTGTTGACATAAAAACCTTGAGGTAGGAATTTATTTACTATTTAGGGCCTTTTATATGACATTTTCATGACATGTACATTAATTCCAGAGAACACATGACTGTTTTGTGTTGCATGTGGTTCTATCAGTGTCCTTGAGAATTGGTAAATTGTGATCGTATTATTGTATAGCCCATTGCGAATTATTATTTTTATGAATTTTTGTTCCATCCTATGAAATTTACTCTTTATTGTGTTCCATATCCTGTGGAGTTGCGCTTTAGATATCTAGATGACTAGGATTCTCAACCTTGGTTAATGGGGGCGTTGTAAGGGTAGTGATAATGTGATGGAGGATATAAACTATGGATCATGGTGGTATCGATCAGATCATGTATATGATTGTTGATATGGGATTATCCCATACATGGAATGAGAATCCATTTAATTTAGCTTAAGTGGTAAAATTCCATGTAGGGGGTCTAGATTTATCCATTTCTTCCAATCATGTCAGGTGGTACATACCGTCATTAGAGGATAATGTCCAGAAACAAGGTGGGGCATGTGGGATTTTGGATAATGACCACTATCAAGATGGGGAATGCAGTGTTTCTAATAACAACCACCATTGAGGTGTGGATTGTGGGTGGTACATGGTTTAAATTACCTGGACATCTATACCAACAATAAACTAAAGCAAGTGGGATTGGGGTTTGTGGTGGCTTGGCTAGTACATGATGACTCTTCCCATGTGTGACTATATATTTTTTTATCATATTCTTATTTCCTGTCATACACTATTATATACATTAGTTAGATAATGTTAAGGATGTATTTTTTGATTCCAAATAGGCTTTATATTCCTACTCTGCACATGTGTCTCAATGAAAATTCAGATTTAATATATAGGGATCTAGGTAAGTGAATGGAGCCCATAAAAAATGGTTGAGCCATATATCATAGAGGTGGAGGTGGGACCATAACATAATTCTGGGATTGTCACAATTTTATTTATTTGATTACCTACCACTCTTATTATGCTAAATTAGATTTCCACCTTAGGATCTCGTTGATTGTATGTATGACATGTGTACTCTTTTTATATTTCATTTATAAATATTTTATTTTATTTATTATTATTTATTATTCTTATATTTTTTTATTTGACATGATTTTAATGGTATATTTGCTTTATTTATGAAATTATACCCTCACTACGTGTCAAAATTCACTTCTTCATGGGGAGGTGTGCATGAGGTCATGCAGAAATATGACTCAGACTTAGTGGTTTCGGTCAAGAAGTTACATAAAACTAGAAGTTGACTCGCCTATAGTGATGGCATAGCTTACTCTGTAAGTGGGTAGTGTGCCACTATCAAAAATGGAATTCTTACTTCACTCTAAATGAGATATGGAGGATGATTATTTTAACATTCAATGAATAAGGGAAGATGTTGGGAGAATGCATGAAAGTAAGATACAACTCTGCATGAATAAGGAAAAAGAAAAATGGATCAACAATCATGAATATCTTTTTAAAAATGGTTTCAATTCCAGGAAGATTAGTGAAGAAGACTACATACTTACCTAGGAATAAATTATTACTTACTTTTAATCACTAGTCAAAGACAACCAAGAGGATATCTAAATGACCATGGAATGGAGCTTACATAAGGTGTGTGGATCAAACTCTCTAAAATTAAGTTGTAAATACATCAACATATATTATGATTCCAATCCATATGATTCTATTTTATCTCATTCTAAGGTTCATATCTGACCTAAAAAAGTGAATTTCTTGAATAAAATATTTAATCTGCATCCTATAAGAAATAAGAGTATATTATTAGTAATTTTTCTTAATTATTGATTATGATATTATTAATTGATGAATTAATTTTTCTTCCATCACTTTATCAAATTCCCATAACCCTATTCATTAGATTCTCAGTATCTAATCATTTAGATATTTCTGTGGAAAGGATCCATATTTCCCTTATAATAACTCAAATGGAGGCCTTATCATATTATTCGATGTTATGTAGACATAGCTTGTAAACTAGGTTAACCTAGAGATCCTTGACCTCTTTAGTGGGTCCTCAATCCCAAATTTCAATTATTATATTTCCCAAACTATTTCATTCCTATTACATTGAGTCTTACTATGGAAATAAACATATCATACTAACTTGGTTAACTTTACCCAAGAATACCATTAGAACTCCATAATAATAGAACGCATTGTGATGAGGTATAGATAAGTTCTTAGAATTATATTTTCATTCTAACTCAAGTAATGTAGACTATTTTCTGACTTAATATTTTGATTAAGGTATTTTTTCAACTTATATATATATATATATATATATATTATTTTATTTTTCTCATTATTGCTAATATTGGGTGTAATATA
Organism: Viscum album; assembly: GCA_963277665.1. Classification (NCBI taxonomy): domain Eukaryota; kingdom Viridiplantae; phylum Streptophyta; class Magnoliopsida; order Santalales; family Viscaceae; genus Viscum; species Viscum album. Next base: position 196,559,625 of record OY728126.1, read on the forward strand.
CATAATTAGTTAACCATGTAAAGAAAAAATAAATTAAATATGTGACATAATCATGGGATTTTATCTATTTGTTATATTATTGATAAATGGTAAACAAACCTTGATCCTAAGAGAGAAAACTCATGGATCCCATTATTATCCCAAGCTATATAATTACACAATTATCATGTGTATGTCTTTTGTTATTTTTACATTAGATTGATTCCTTAACTATCTATTATTATTATGAGATTCATCCTTTACAAATGTTTAATCACACAAAGGGGATTGATACTACGGGTTTAGGTTTAAATAAAATAAAAATTGGACATATAGGACCATTCATAAAAAATAAGGAGTTATGATTCGTTGAGTATCATATTAAATTTAATAATTAATTATTACATTATATAATGAAATAATAATTAAATTAAATGAAAAAAATTCAATACGTATGAGTATTGTTAGTTTCATAATCAATCAAAACATTTAATGAATACAAATTTATAATTGATAGAATTAATTTTCATTCATTTTATAATAAGTTAAATTTATTGGAATTAATAAATTAACAAGCTAATTCATTCATTCATTCTTTATATTATTGTTTTTTCTAAATAGTCCTTGACATATAAGAAGTTTCCCATCCACTGTTTTTGTAAATAATATAAATTAATTTAATTTTAAATTTTAAATAATTTAGTAAATTAACTTTATTAAGAAGGCCACACAACATATACCTTATTCTTCAAATTAAATCCATTTCTCATCTTTCGTATTTACATGGATTATGTTATCACTTGAAATGTCATGTGACTCCCACTATGTATGATCCTTATCATGTGGTATATACTTAAATGAAATATATGGCTATATATAATTTCATCAAATACATGACATATGGTTTCATGGGTCAATAAACATAGTCTATGAGGCATGTATGACAACACCATACACTACCACACCCTATACCGAAGGCCACTAAATTAGTACTCTAGGTCGGTGCTGAACATGGGCTTAGGTGTGCATCCCTATATGCCAAAGGATTTCGAATAGTATCGAGGGTCTATTGGGTGATAGTTGGGAGACTATAGCATCACTTTATAATAATTATAATGGTAATTATAACTGCACTATCATAGTGTTCAACCAAACTCCGTTGAAGTAATATAAAATAATGGCACTAATGTGCGAAAATTTTATTTATTATACATAGAATCTAATTTCAAAATTTCATGAAATTCATACATAATAATGTAATATTATCTGTGCTGTGATCATATATGTACATAAACAAACATCCCAAAAGATATTAAACTTGGCATATAGGAACAACATGATCTTTTTACCAAAAACTATGCCAGTTGTCATGTGAACCCTCTAAAAATCCCTACTAACTAAACCCTAGATCATGAACATGATCCATTTATTGTACATAAATTCATAAGTATTATTTTATCCCAAGGGGGCCATATAAGGTGTGACTATGAACTCAGTAAGCCACCACTAATAGTGTCCTATGATTCTATCCACAAATATAACAGTCGATGAAAAACCTAAAAAAATATCAACAACTCACATGAAACACATAACCAACTTCACTAATTCTTAGCAACTAAAAAGGTTCCTTTACTTGTTTCATCAATTTATAGAGTAGAATGATGTATCCACGGTCTTTCATACTATAATAACCCTAAATATTCTATCCATTTTCAAACCACAAAGCATTAATTTCCGACCATTACAATATAAAAAACAAGTCACAACCTTCCTTCGTCTATATGAAATCCTATCAAGTTAATCTGACATACTAAATTCATTCCCATAGAAATATAACAAGTCCTTCAGACTTCCACTTATTCAATCACTATTTTCTTAATAGCCGAATGTTCCCAGGCATGGTGATACCCATCATTTTATAACCCCAATCCATTGGCCTTATTATAACAGTGAGCCTTATCCCCCATCTAATGGTCTCACACACCATCATTTGTGGACATATACGGTGAGAACCTCTTCCAAACTATGGTCATAACCATCCCCTATTCTGCTAGATCTATGGAGGTTACCACCTATAATGAGTGGTCAACACTGCCACACTAAGACCTTATCCAATGAGCACACGTCCTCAAAAATCCTCCATCTAGAAACATCGAGATGAAATCACCAAATAATTCTTTTTCACCCATCTAGTGAGCCTCTTCTGCCACCGTTGAACCATTTCCCCAATTTATAGTGATGAATATCACCAAATGTCTCACGATCTATGTCTAACAAAATCATAGGGAACCATTATATCTGTAGGGTTAATTTAATAAAATCATTAAAATGGAAACATACTCGCAATCCAAATCATAGAACCCCATTTCACACCTTTCGGTACCTACAAAGATATAATGTACCAATTTTACACATGAATGTACCCATCACCATCTTCCAAAACTGATAGAAAATAAAATCGGTACAAAACAAGTCACACTCATACCACCCCACTTATGGATTTTTAATACACATCACATAACACATGTATAATCTTGATAAATATTTGCACCACCAAACTTATACCTTTATATATATGATCTCCAAAGACAATAATCTGATTTGAATTCATATAGAAGAAATTGGAAGACAAGATAAAACCGTAAAATAGCTTATAACACCATAAATGAGATAACAACTTGAAATAGAAAAATAAATAAAAAAATAACGAAGATGGTGTGTTAGAATTACCCTAGGATACCCCTTGTGATGGTTATAACAAAAACAAGCAAGATATGGGGTAGAATCTACCTTGGATACCGAAGAGGAAGAAGAGGAAAAGTCTTGGTGCCCCATGGCTGAAATAGACATCTATACCCTATTTATCTATACATATTTTTTCCCTTTTATGAAGGACTTTTCATATATTAACCAACAGGTTCAAACTGTGATTGATCATGGAATAGGGTCTCTTCCCTGTATAACTAGTTCATTTCATGAACTAGCATGAATGGTTGCAAGATACAACCATTTCACCATCTAGGTTGTCAGATTCACTTGGAACATACATCATATCCTTCCTGACACATTAGACACTTGAAAAAAATTAAAATACATGGGTTTAATCCTCCATTAATATGATAATTACATCCAATGATATTTGGGGTATTAAAATTTCCCAACATAGAAATAGCTCACCCTCGAGTTATTTAGACACACATCGACCTAAGTTATCACTCTACCCTAGAATCCCTTCTCCACTTTCCTATACAATAAGATTATATTTAATATTCAATATCATTTACAATATCCTAAACTACCATGGTTACACAATCAATAGTCAAAATCTTTTTTTGGTTCTCCCCACCATTTTAATCAACTATTCAGTCACTTTCTGAACCATTTCCTGACATCCCAATGGTTCCACACAAATCCTCCTCACAGACATGCATGTCCCAACCACCACAAAATGTCAATAATGTATCTCATTAGATGGTCATCATACATATATATCACATATGATGCCCATAATTTATTGAAACATAGTTGATTCCCAAAAGACCCGCATCATACCAAATTCTAAAAGGATACCTCATCATATCTAATTACAAAAAAATCCCTAATGTTGATGCATCCCCTATCTGTCTTGTAGTGGTTTTAATGATCACGTTTTAACCATCACGTGGTTAATTAACCTATCCTTTGTTCACCTCATATGATAGTATATGTTATATAAAACCCAAGATGAGAAGGCCACCTTATTGGAAAACCACAATCCATCATTCACTCCCCAATCTTCTTTAAACCTTTTATCTCAAACACATGTATCTGGAATGACGCATTAATTTATAATGCATGTCCTCCTTGTGAGGTTGTAATCAATTCTGGAAACCATGTCCATTATTGGGTATCTCTCTCCCTTCCATTCCTGGCCTATGTGGTCTCGTCCAATTTACTAACACTTGGTAAGATCCTGGTCCTTCTATAGATCATTGAGTCTGGACCAGTCGTTGACATCTAACTGGTTGAGACGTATTCTGAAAAAACCTCTCAAAAAGGTCCATTTTGTCCACATGATTGATAATCCATTGGAATTCGTTCAAAAAATAAACAATTGTATATCCTCTGACCAAACTGGTAGTATATCAGTGATGATCCACGCATTGGTGACCTACCCATGTCTCTGACATGGCTACTCTATTGAGACTCCTCATAGCCCCACATATGACGACATAGAACTCCACTTACTAGTTAACATGATGCTATTGTCGGGCTTAGTAAATTCATATCTATCAAGTTCCCCTTGGAAATCAATGCCTAGTTCACTACTTCTGAGAATATGTTCAATATGAATATGTTCACCTATACCTTGATGGAATGCCATAAACCAACCTCAATCCATTTCACTATAGTGATTTCATCTCATACAATAGTTCATGACAAACACAGTAGGTATATTAACCTCCCATCAATCTCCAAGACTATGGTGACCTCTTATTGTAAGCACATAAACTCTTGATCTCAATCTTCCCCTTCCTTTTTAAGGAATAAGTTCTCGAAGAACATAGTCTCTAATTCCTTCCATGTTAGTCCCTCATGAATACCTACTTTTAATGGTTTGCCCCACTAGTGCTTCATTGGTCCCCTGAGAATATAAGTTTCAAAATTTACACTCCACCCTAATGGTGGATCTGCCTGATAAAAAATATTATTCACTACCTCTATCAATAAATTTTTCCATGAAGTCCAACCTCACTCTCAAATAAAGGGGGTGATATAATTGATACTCCCACATCAAATATTCCATGGATAGTTTACCTCTCAGTGCCCCCCTATCAATGATACGAATGACTCACATAAATCTCTTTCTTATCTAATCATCTATTCATGGCCCAAACTCTATTTCATTCCATGAAAAAAAATGATTTTTGAGTACATCTATCATACCTAAGATCCACAACCTATGGTTCATGCTCACCCTTTCCCTTTGAAGCCTCATCTTGTGTATAACTAGGAAAAACCATATCTTTATCTCACTGATGCTCCACTGGAGACCATCTAGGTGGAATGAAATTGATAAAAAATACCATGATCAATACCCATCATAATAGTATATATATCAAAAATAGATAAATTTTTAATGGGTAGTTCATCTCACTCCCCATACACTTTTCTACTACATCTCTATCACATATCATCCAGCCTCATGTCACCTTACCAATCCATATCTGAGTCAGAAAACATATACACTATACATTAATTGGATCAGATGACCATCATATTTGAAATCACATACCGATGATATTTGAGTATAATTCCACAAAGAATCTATGCATAAAAACACTCTTTAGCCTATTGTTGACGCTTTACACAACCCAACCACCTTCTAATACATAGGCACCCAATGTGTCAATCCATATAGAAAATAATGAAATAATTGACCTATTGGGGTAAATCCATTTAATCATGGGTTTAGTTATATAGGTATTCATTCCCTTATTATATATGTAAATTATCTTTATGTTGAAAAGGGTACAAAATTTAGCTGATATCCATCATTAACCACTAGAAATTATCAAAAGAAAATAAAACCCCTTACTCTTTCTAGATCTACTACCTTTCTCTAGGGAATGTTAGTTGAGAGTCAACAAGATAATATGTAGGAGAAAACCATTCATTCTATTATTGACAATTTAAATAACTCACCACTTTTCTTTATTCCATGTTCTGAGGAATAACCACAGGTGCATACATTTTTCATGTGATCCTAAATGTCAATCATGATGCATGAATTCTCTCCTCTTGCCTCTCTGGAAAAGAGTCCAAAAAAATAACAACCATATCTAATTCAACTTAATCTGAATCAAATAACTCAAATGTAACCATGAAAACCTGAACAAAAATCAATTTTCCCTTGGTAAACTATACTTTAATTCATGTAAGTTATGTCCAGACACAAAACACAACATTCATCCAATGTTTCAACACATTATTAGGCTTTACATTACAATACAATAAATAAATACCGTTTTCAAAAACCCACTTTAATATCAATTGAAACCCATATAGAAATATATCAACTATGTGACCAACCTCGCTTGAAAATACCATATAATTCCAAATATTTCTGATGTTGTGAGGTACCTCCAATAGATTTTATCTGATACCACTTTTCCAATCCCCATATCAGAAGACACTGGATAGATTCTTTAATTTGGTGTGCGACATAGCCTTGGGTGCACCTCCCTATATTTTAATGGCTTCCAACAAGAAGTGAGGATTTATTGCCTGATAATTGGGATACTATACCCTTTGGTGGAAATAATAATAATAATTGTAATAATAACAACACAACAAAAGTGATCAACCAAAATCAGCAGAATAAATATGAAACAACATTAGCAAAGAGCGAAAAGTAAACATATAATACATACTAGAAAATATATACATTTCATGATAGTCAAGCATAAGTGTGAAAGATCGTCCATGGTCTTGTCATATATAAATATAAGCAATCATCCCAATAAATATCTAACTCATCATAAAGGAACCACCAGGTCTATCTGAAAAAAACTATTCCAGTAGCCCCATGCATCCTCTACATAACCCATATCACTGTGATATAGATCATGAACCTTATTCTTTTTTTATAATAAAAGTTGAAAAGTTGATACATTTCCCAAGGTTCTCATACTGATTATGATTACGAACACAGAAGGACACCACTAATGGAACCCCTAACTTATATCTATACATATACAAATGAAAAATATAAATAAATGCAAACAAATCTCACACACCACATTACCCGCTTCACTTTCACTTAGAAGCTATATGGAATTATTTACCTATTTCGGCTAATGTCATATTCTAACCATGAATCAACAGTCTATCATACAGGATACACCCTCATTCTCACATCCTTTTTCATAACACATTGAATCATGTTACAACCATTATAACATCAACATCATGTCACCACCTTCCTACATCTCCATGAAATCAAATAACGTTTATCAAAAATCATAACTACATACCCATAGACATATAACAATTCTATTGGATTTCCACTTATTCAATAAATTTTATATTAGTATCCTGAAATCCCAAGGCATGATGATAACCATCGTTCTATAGTATTGTCCCATTAGTACCAACATAATAGTGGGCCTCTGCCCCCATATGTTGGCCCACACACACCATCATATGTGGCCATCTACATTGAAACCCCCCTTTAAAATAGTTTTTATCACTACCACATATGAATCTAGATCAACGGAGGCCTACAAACATAATTATTGGTCATCCCCACCACAATGGAACATTATATTTTGTTCACACGACCCAGATGATGCTATTGGCCAACCATTGTGAGTGAAAATCACCAAACAACCTAAGGACATCCCTCTGACGAACCACCATTTCGACCTTTGAACCATGTCACCCCAATTTTCGTGATCAACATCACCAATGGTCTCATGGTATTTGCCCAACATGTTCCCAAATAATAAACATATACCTACGCTTTTTTTAATAAAATCATATAGCCATTAAAATCTTGAAAAACTAAATCATGGAACCCTTTTCCACACCTACCACACCATACCTGGCACAAAATTACACTGTTAATGCATGATACTATCCTCTTCAACATCCTATGAATAATAGAAAATAAAATCAATATAAATATAGTCACATTCAGATCACCACACTCATTCCTATTTTCTATGCCTCACATAAAACATTTAAAGTTTAAAGAATTTTTGGAACTACCTATCTTATACCCAAAAATGTATACTTGTAGAAGACTGGCCTTTCATTCGGCTTCAGATTATGTAAATCGTAAAACGAAACTAAAATCTGAAAAATAGGGCATTACACAACTTATGGAAAAAATACCTAGAAAGAGTGATAAAAATAAAAGATTAAGGAATATAGAGTGTTATCCTTTCTGGAAGACACATCCTATTATTAATTAAACTAAAAACTAGTAATATATGAAGATGAATCCTCCTTTAATCCCCAAGAGGAATAAGAGAAGAAGGCACATTACTCCCTAGAAGAAATGTCCTTCCCTAATCCCTATTTCAATTTAAAAAATCCCTTTCTTATAGGACAATTTCACATCAAGGCCAATAGGTTTTTCTCCTAATTTATCTGGGAAGATTTCACTCCCTTATTTGGATAGATAATGTTGTGAATTACATATTCAAAGCAATAATCAATGCACACTATATCCATTTCACCCGATGGGATATCTAATTCACCTAGAACCTCCCTATTGTCACTTCTGACCCCCATAACACTTAAATACATTAATATACATGGGTTTTATTCTAATTTAAGTTGATCTAATCATTAAATGATATCTGAGGAATTAAACACACCATAATATACAAGGGATTCACTACAGGAAAAGAGTGTATGTTCAAAAAATGTATGATGGCCATTACAGATCATGTATTATAGAATTTATATGAAAAATAATAATTGAAGGTGTATTCCCACTCAAAAAACTAATAACACTCAATGTGTACTGTTTTTATATCAATATCGTTCATAATATGTGTACTACCAACAATGAGTCATATATTTTTTCACTCTATTATCCTACAATTTTATCACCAATGTGAACTTAAAATCATGATGTGTACCATGAATACATTTTCATGTGTTACATGGTGTCTATATACTAGATATAAGACATATAGAAAATGATTGATTATGTATCCTGGATGGAATTCAATATATGGTTTATAATTATGTTTCAAATTTTACAACACCTCTTGTCTTTATTTTCAAGGGGTCAAGACTATGTGAGTTAAATAGTGTGTATGCCAACTATATACCTTGCAACTACAGTCAAAAAAATCATTCTTTAGGTTAATACAGTGCATGTAATGACCTTGGGTACTAGTTTACACAATGATCCATGATTTATGTGACTCAGTACTTGTGTGAGTTGACCATAGTTACATGGAATATTACTTACCATTACATGTTTTGTATCTATGTCATGCATCAATAAACCTCAGCATGTCCAAATGAAATAAGCATAAATTATTTAAATTTATCATATTTTTCATACGAATGCATTAATTCAACATATATATTGAGAAATAAACTCTAGAAATAAGAATCAGAAAAAAAAAACACATATAATTGATTAAATAAATTTTTAATAATTTAAAATTATAAAGTGACTTCTCTGATACCACTTTACAGTATTGGAGCATAGTGGAAGTAGTGGGTGGGTTCCCAACATTTTTCTATATAAACTGATAAAATATGAATAACATGAAGAAAGAAACCTAACAATCACTTAGAGAGGATATCCAAAATTTAATTTATAATTAATTTAAAACTAGAATTACCACTAGTTGGGAATTCCTACGATCAAAATTCATTGTATAAATTTTTTTCATAGTCATTTCCTTTGAAAATAAAAAAGAGTAATCCCATAGTTATATCCATGTATAGTGCATGAATTTTCAAACAAATTTCATAGTTTTTATAGTAATAGAATAGAGGAAAATAGATATTAAAATCATTAACATTTAATTTCAACTCGGTGTTATCTTGTTATTTTTATGTTATAAATATAGAGGTTAGAGGGTTATTCTAAATTAGGATTTAGATAATTCCATATGTCCTTTAATTGTGTACAATAAGTCTCTCCTAAAAAATTTTGAGCACAAAAATGTAGAATATGGTGAGATTTCATGAGGTACTAACCATTTAGAGATCATTCAGTCATATGGGGTTTCACTATGTTCCTAGATAGATGAGGAATAATTGTAAAGTATAATGAGTGGATATTCCTCTTGAGCTCTCTTTTTTTCAACAAATAAATCATTTTCAATATAAAGTATTATATTGTATTCCACTTGATTTAATGATACTATATGAATTTTAGTATTATTGAAATGTTATTGATGAAGTTTTGAAGGTAATGATATGTTTTTAAAATTATTGAGGTGTTTGGGAGATGATTTGGTTTAATTTGATGATGTTAAATAGTTTTGATGTTTATTGGATTTAGGTTATAAAATCAAAAAATTCTCAAACATAAAGGTATAATTAGTTGATATGTAAAGGTAACTATGGTGAAAAGCGGAGTAGAACATAAAATTAATGAACATAATATATAAAGGTACCCCTAATAAATACATAATAGTAACTCTGAAAGTAATAGATTATAAATCCAAACAAAATGCATACATAAAAGAAAATTTTCTCAATATTTAAGGGTACCTCCAAGCAGACAGATTGATATATGGAAACACCCTTAATACAAAATGGTAGCATTGTAGATACCTAAGAGTTACTCTATGAAATATTAGTTTGAAATTCAGTGAATTCTCATATATAAGAATAAATTTTCCCAATATGTAAGGATTAATATGAGAATATTGATTGAAATATGGAAATTTTTCAATAAATAAGAGTAACCTTGATGATATATAAGAGTAAATCTAATAAAACAGGGTTATAAATACAAAAAAGGATATACATAAAAGTAAATCTGTAATACATGAATGTAAATATAAGTAAACTTTAATATATAAGAATAATTTTTCTCATACATAAATATTGAGCTATTAATATGTAAAGGTTAAATTAATGAAACATAATGGTTGATTTGAATAAAATGTGATATCTAAAGGTAAATTTTTATGATATATACAGTTGGAATTTAAGGTCAAATAATTATATAGTGGTCATTTACTTGATATATAAATACTATTTATAAAATAAAAACGGGTCACTTTGTAATATATAGTGATATGTAAGGGTTCTAGAAATAGAGAAAAAAAGTTAAAATTTTTAATGTTAATAAGGATTTTCATAATAATGATTTTTTAAAATTAATAATAATTTAGAAGGAATGTTTTTTTCTATAATACTCTATCTTAAATTTAATTTCATATTTCATTTTAATGTCATGAGGTTTTATGTTCCTATTATTTTGAAGAATTAATGAGAGCCTTATTCCATAAAAATTCGATCACATTTCAAAGAAAGGAAGGTTTGTATTAGAATTATTTAATAACAGTATATTATATTTATTCATTCTAGTATGATCTTGTTTTATCCAAATATTATAGAAGTGAAAAATATTGTGAAGAAGTTAGAGGCACCTAATTTTGTGAATTCAAAATTTGACTTTTGAATATGAATAGGGAAAAGTTTTTAATCTTATATAATAAAATTAACATGTGTTATGTATTGTAATAATCAAGTTTATTATTCTAGATATAGAGATAGAGAGAGAAATAGTGTGTGTGTGTGTGTGTGTTTGTGTGTGTGAGCGCACGTAATAAATTGTGTATAGAAAGAATAAATAGAACAGTTCACACTTTTCTTATGTGTGAACACAATTACTATATTTTGAATTAAGGAATAAAGAATTTAAAACATGTTCTATAATTTGAATGACATTGGTATGATTATAAATTTTTAGGATACAATCATTCATAAGGAAAAGGAAGATATCTACCTCGGTAAAAACAACTGAGCATCAGCAAAAAGCTTGATTATAGAAGAATACTTTTTTCCTATGTCTGGATAATATTATATCATATTATTATAACATTAGTTCAAGGATATTACGTATGCATTATATACTAAATGTTAATTCTAGTGTAATTTTTGTTCATTGGTTATTTCAGATCATTTTTAGGGTTAACAACTCATTTTGAGTACTAACCCATAAACTTTGAGTGTCTTTTTTTATTTTCCTTCCTCTTTGTGTGTGAGTTAAGTAGTGATATCTCTTAGACTAATAATTAATATACTTATATTTCAAAATAAATCATTAAAGTTAAAATCAAATATTGTTCACCAACAACCCTCCCCCCCTGCTACACCCAATGAGCTGACACTATGGGTGGGGCCATCATAAGTTGTATTAGATCAATTAATGTCACATAAAAAGATAATTTGTAGTTTTTAATTTAAATATAAAGTGTTTTTTTATGTTGAAAAAATTAACCTCTCAACTTATATCGTTTACATGGAAAATATTAATTAGGATAATTTCATGGGGATTCCCACTTTCTTTGGGAATAATTATCATATTTGGAAGGATTAGATACTTACATACCATTTAGATTAGTCTAGATGTATTAGAGTATGCCACCACATGTTTTATCTCCTTTTTTGAAGGTACTTGGTTTGAAAAATAAAGAAAAAAATTAATTTTAAGAGTAATGTTCATACTCATAATGTCATCCTATCATCACTTTCTCGAAAAAAATCTTAAAGATATAGGGATCATTACATGATGTGGTATTGGGGTAAATTGGAAATTATTTGTAAAGGTAATGTGAAAGTGAATAAAGATAAGATAATAATTTAGAGATCATAATATGGAGACACCAATATGAGGGATGATGAAATGTTGGATGATTTTTTCACTAGATAAAATTTACTTGTGAGTACCTTTGATAGTTTTGGGTAGATTTTGAAGAATTCTAATATTATTAAGAATATACATACTATTTTTTCTGACAATTTGGGTGAAAAATTATTCTCACCGGAAGACCATTATCTTTGTACACTTCAATAGGTTAATATATATAATATTTTCATTAATTATGAAATGTGACAAGGAGATAAAATCAAGAAGAAAATAAAGGTTGATTGAGAAATTTCATTTCAATCATTAAAGAAATCGAACAGTGGGAGAGAATCGATTCTAGAAGTGGATGATTTAAATGAAGAATAAAATTCAAATTTTAAATTTCAAAAATTAATTTTATTCATTTCAAATAGGTTGATAAGTGGTAAAGGATTTCTTTTGGTAACTCTACAACTAAAGTGATTCTAATTGAGAAATAATTAGACATTTTATAGAAAATTTTACCCAAAGAAAAAAACAAAACAATATGATAGGTAATTTTTTTTTAAATTGGTAAATTTATTATTTTTATAAATAAAAAATAAAAAAAAATATGTTTTCAAAATTTTCAAATTATTATAGCAGTGAGGATAAAGAGTAAATTAAATTTTTAGTAATATTTATGAAAATTTAATTAGTACAAAATTTATTGACGAATTGTTCACTAGTGATCGAATTATATAGACTAAAATAAAATAATAATATAAAATAAAGTTAAGGTTTAAGAGATAAATAAATTAATTTATTTAAAACATATTAAAATTATATAAGAAAAAAAGTAAAGATAGATAATCTTCAAGAAATAAAGATTTTTTTCATTGTGAAAATGAGTATAATCTGATAAAATAAATTGATAATTTGAAGATGTTTCTCATTGTAACACTCATATATTTTAGAATATATTTTCCTCAAAATAATTACTATGTTTGATATCTTTTTTCTTAGGAAAGTTTTAAATATAATGATCTCTCACATTTTATATGAATATTATAATGAAAATTATATGAATACTCAAACCTCTAATAAAAAAATTAAAAAGTATTACTCAACATAGATTCCCAACAATTAGAGTTAAATATTTTAAGTGATTCAATATAAAAAAGGACTCTGTATTCTCAAATAACTATTTTTTTAAGTGTTTCATACTTTATCAAAATAAATTATGGTGACAAATTTTAAATTTTTATTATATATCATCTAATATATTAGCAGTATTAAAATTTTAAATTGATGTCAAATAATATTAACAACACATAAAAATGGAATGCTTCCATAAAATTATCTTTTCATTATATTTTATTTTTTAAATTTATAATAAACATTATTTTTTTTTAATTTTATTTCATAAAAATAAACTTCATTTAAGAATTCATAAGTTTAGCATGAGTTTTTTGATATATTTATAAAAATGGTGAATTTAGGTTAAATACATAAAAATAATAATTTTACATATATTTTCACTTTTATAACACTTAATAATTAAATAATGCTTTAAATTTTTGAATCCATATTTTTATAAAAAAATATAATTTTTTTAAAGAGTAAAAATTTCATTTTAAAATATAATTTTTAATTTATAAAACACAATTATAACATTTTGGTAACATAAGTAATATTTTACTTGAATAAATATTATTTTTTCTCTATTTATTTCAAAAAGAATACACGATGTTGGATATACTTTTGGATTCTTTTTAAATAAAAATAAATATTATTCGGGTAAAAATAGACCAATTAATTTCATATAATATAATAATATTGTTAATTTTATATTAATCATAATTTTTAACAATAAAAATACAATTTTTCTAAAAATGGTATTGACACATTATATACGAAGATATTAAAATTAATTTTTATCATGATTAAAAGTTTTATTTTAAAAAATAAATTTTCTATTCAGAATAATTAGATCCAAATTTTTTAATAATACCCATTTTATTTTTAGTAATTACATGTAAATTACTTAGGTAAAAATTAGTTACCATGGTAAAAACAAAAATTGTTTAATGTTACAAATCTATGAGTGAAATGCTTAAAAGCATATTAATTGATCCGTTCAAATTAATGTTTTAGTATTTCATGGCCATAAATCTTCCCACAACCCATTTTTTTCATTATTAGGTACACTTGACCTTTAGATATTGACCCTACATTTTATATTATTTCAGAAATGTCCCTCTTCTCACTTATAAAAGGATCCATCAGCACCCCACTTCTCCTCACACCCCAAGACGCTTTTATTTTACCACAATATACTATAATAATTTTAAATACTCCTATTCAGTTCATGTATATTCTTATAATCTCAATTGATTACCTCTAAAATCCTTAATTCAATTTCTAAAGGGGCATTTCCTTGATGTTCGGTAAAAAAATCAATTACTTATATTTCTTTCCATTTTCTTTATTTCTTCTTATAACTCATTTAAATATAATATAACCATTTGGAAATAATTACTTCTATATAAAAATTATACTAAAATTTTATTATGTTGGATAACCATTTTCTACATTCCTCCTAACCATTTAAAAATAAAAATGAGGTTTTTATGACATATGAACTACCACCTTCATAAGCGAAGTAATCCATTTTTCATAAACAACTTACACGGCTAGTTAAAAAGAGGTATTTTAAAAATAAAAATTATATTTACAATATTATTAATATTTTTTAAATATAAACCAATTTGTACCTAATTTACATTTAATCGAATATGATAATAACTCTCATGTGTATGTGTAGACTACTGCCTCCATATAGCAGTGAATTTTATATTTCATCTAAAAAATAATAAATTATAAATTTCAATTAGAATACTAATAAAAAACATAAATAATACTAAATAATAACATTATACTTATTTAATAATGATATTATTCCCTATGAATCACTTTCTTAACAATACTAACTTATATATCATAGTATGTATTTTTAGGTCAGTTTAGTCCCCTCCATGAACAATTCTGAAAATTTATATCATGGATGAATAGAGAAATATAACAAATTTTGTTATTAGAAATAAAAAATAAAATAACATTTTTTTATAGATCCATAATTTTTATATTTATATTTAATGAATTATTAATATACCAACATTTTTTCCCCAAAATTTACTGAAACAAACACATCGCCAATTATGTCCTTAGAAATAATAAATAAATAATTCCTAGAATAAAATTATACATTTATAAAATATGATAAATAATATTTCAAAATAATTTATATACTCTAGGAATATTTAAATTCATATAAATAAAAAAACATCGACACTTTTAGTCAGGCATGAAATAATCAAAATAGCTGACATCTGATGATGAATATAATCTATATCTAACTAATAAATTTTAAATAAATGATAATAAATAAAAATTAAAAATTGAAATAGATTTTAATAAGGTTCTAAAATTTTTGATTAAGACGGTTATTTTTATGATATAATACATTAAGTATCATTCATGGATGTTGGGAGTAAAATGTAAGTGTGTTTCTTAATTTAATATCATTTCGTTGAGTTATAATGCTTCTTATTGAAAATAATTATTATTATTTTGTTACATTGTTCATTGTGATTTTTTTATGAATTCTGTAATTGTTTTCTTACAGATTTAAATTTACCTCTAATAAAAACACTAAATATCATTATTACATTTAGAATATGATGTTTGTAAGGGGTTATTCTTGACATGACTTCTCTTCTAGAGTAACAATTGTTCCTTTTTAAAAATAATTTTATAATATTAATTTTGTATTTTAATTGATGATATTATAATTCCTTTCCTCCTTATTTTCTGAGGAATCACAAACATTAATTTTATTCTTCAAAAAACTAGATGATTTAAAGAATAATTATACTTCCAACCAAATGAGATCATTATCTTCCATGTCTAAATTCTCTATTCAGGAAAATATTCTCCATTATTATCTTTAAAACCAAATATTTTTTTTTAATCATCAAATTTCTCATTAACCATTTTCTAATGAAATATTTATCAATCCCTTTATGATGTGGGTTTCGAAAAAAGTATTTTCAATATTAAAAATTATTTCCCATTGATGATTCTATTTTTATTTTCCACTCCACATTTACAATGGAAAACATATAAGACTTTTTTAGGGATCTGTTATTTTGATTTTCTTTAAAGTAGTGTTTTAAAAAGGATTTATTATTACCTAGTTCAGAATTATATTTGAAAAATATTCATAATTTCTTCTCTTCATAATAATTTTGTGTAGTGTCTTATGAAATATCTTTTCTATGGTTTCATTTCTATTTTCTAATTTAAAATAAATAAATCCTATAGAGTTATGTTTTTTGAATAACCCTATAAATGCCTTTATATAATATTCATTTTGTAAGATTTAATGTTTTTGTTAACCAATCATAAAAGTTGTTTTAGTTTATATGATATCATTAAAAAAGAAATGAAACCCATTTTATTTCAATAGTTTCTTTATGATATGTTGAATTTTGATTTCAAATGGAACACATATGTATGGATATTGATGGTTGGATTCCTATATAACCCTTTAATTCATTGGTTATGGTTTCATATATCCTTAGATTATGTGTCGTGGTCCTTCTTAGATATGTTGAAAAATTAAAGGGTGGTTATTCTAGGATATGATCAAAAACTAAAAAGTGTTCATTCTTGGATATTCTCACAATATAATGATTAAATTTGATTATATTTATGTTAATTTTATTTATCATTCAATATTTTAAGGGTTTGAATATTTCTTTTCTATGTTCCTATGTTTATTCTACATCTCTAATTTTTATTATCTCATAGTATATACTTGTTCATTTGAGAGTACATGTCCTTATATCATAACTTAAGGACAACTCTTTTTGTTAAATTTTCTTTTTTATAATTAATTTCTTCTCTGCTCATGTATTCTCATATTCTTATAATATATCCCTTGATGAAATATTGATTATTTTTCCCTTATTAAGCATTCATGTTCACCCATTTATTATGTTTACATTCCCTAGGTTATGGATATGAGTATAACTTATGGGAAGTTTATAGGGGGTTCCACTATAGCTTAATTATAGGGAAATATTCAAAAGTGTTGTAAAATAATATGCATGGGTTTATAGTTCTCAAAAACACTAAACCATCTATTACTGGTATTATATATTGATTTATGAGATGTAATATTTAAAATATAGAAATGATTTAAAAATAAATATATATTTATATTATGTCATGTAACTTGGTATTAAAGACTATCTGTTAAGTATTGAATTTAGCACCAGACCAAGGAGTGTGAGTTTGGGATTCCTTATTTGATATCAGATCATGATTTAGTTATTTGTTAGAATTATTTTTTTATTGACATTATTTTATTTTTTTGGGGAATAAGATAAGATAAATTTATTAAAACTCGTATAGATAACACTATGTATAAAAAAATCCAAATATTTTAGTAATGTAAGTATTTTATGGTTTCCTAGAAGTCAAATCCCACTTTAGGTATTGGAAATTGGATTTAGTTTTGTATAAATTAATCTATGGGTAATCAAAATGAAAAATGATGGTTAAGTATCAACTTGATATTCACATGGTGCAAGATGAGTGGGAATAATACTGAATTAAAGGTTAGAAAACCCTCAAAGACATTATTCTATCAATCACATACTCTTTATATTTCATTACTTGGGATTTTTTATATTAATTAATTGGTTTAGAGACTATAATATAACTATAAATAAAACCGCATAGATTTTCTAAAGAGTGATTTAGGTTGAACTAAAATATAATATTATCGTTTCAAAGAGTAATAAATTTTCAAGATTAGTTTTTCATGAGCTTATTTATGGTAATTATATAATGATATTAACTTTTAATCACTCATATTAACCCATTTTAGTTTTAGTAAGGGTTGAATCCCAAATGACCCAAGATAATAATGGATGTCATGGATATTGTGGAGATTTCCCCAATAAAGAACCTAACATGATAAGAGTTATAGTGATAAATATTATGGTTTTCCTAATCATATATCATTAATTGTGATTAATGATGTAAATATAGTTGACTTTCCGAGTACTCTAAATAATATATGAGTAGACTCTCGAGGAAGTGAAAGTGATAAAAATGATGAATGAAAGAAGATAAAGTTTTCTTCATTTTAAAATGTGGGAGATTCGCCCAGGGAATGTCCTAGTAGAACTGGAGTATTTTTTATTTGTGAAAAGGGTGGAATAGAGTAATAAACGTTCAAGGAATATTGAATAGTTCAATTAACACCAATGGGGGAATTAATATTCATCCTATGTTACCACTGATATTTCAGCGTAAAAAATTATCGAATCTTGGCCATTATCTAATTCAATTCCATATTAAAAGGAAAACAAGGAGATAGACATCAAAAAAATCTAAGACCAAGGGAACAAGAGGTAGACTATGAAACCACAACCACTAAAGTTGTTTTAAAGTCATTTGGAGTGAGGAACAATGATCACCCACTCAAGAAATATGAGTTTTCTACTTGTATCTTATTCAACTCACTCATTTGTACTCATAATGTTTTATAATAAGAACAAATTGATATGTTTATAAATATATGTTTAGTTGTTAATAAAAACTTTTATAGTTATGAATATTGTATCCAAAGAATAAATTTATGGGAATGTGATTTGTGAAAATAAAATTATTATTTCTTTATAAAAATATAATGTCCTTTTGGAAATGGACTAGTTCTCTCTACCTAGGGGAGAAATTATATTTTATAATAAGGGAAACACATTTAAGTTCAACCTATTATATTATATAAATTTAATGATGATTCTAAACACCCTATAGAATAAAATTACATTATTTTAGTCTTGAGAATGACTAATGATAGGCTCTTGGCTCAAATGGTTCGAAAAAAAGCATAATGTTTTTGATAAGCCTGTTATGAGGAAAAATATATGTTTCTTTAGTTTGTAAGGTTTTTTATCTCTAGAAATTAAATCTTGATTCTTTTCAATCTTTTATATTCCCTTTTCTATATTAATTATTAGGTGACAATTAAAATTATTAGGGCCTAATTTATTTAAGGGGTGATGATGTAGTTTTCTATGATTTTGGATTATATTTTTCCCTAAATTAATACTATGTTTGATAGGATGTTTGACATGAAATACCAAACTTAAATGAGCCATGATATATTAAATCAGTATTATTAAAAATTTATGATAAAAATTTAGCTTTTAATAAATAAAAAATATGTTAATTGACTAAAATTTCTTACACTTTTAGGATAAATAATTATTACTATTTAATATTAGAAAAATAGTTCTTTCTCATATTAATTTTTCAACTGTCATATATTTTATCTTAATAAATACAATTTACCACTTTTAATAAATTATTATACATGATTTAACATATTAAAATTCATTACATTATATACTAATATGAAATAATATTAAGAACACCTAAAAACATCATTTTTAAATAAAATCATTTTTTTTATATTTTGTATTTTTATTTAAAAATATATTTTATAAATTATAGAATTTAATTCTAAAAAATTGACTTAACTTTAAAATAAATAATATCAACATTTTTTTAGGATTTATATTTTATATTTTTCGAAAAAGGATAAATTTTTTGTGAATAGGGAAATTTAGATTTTCCAAATATTTTCACTTTTATGGCATTTTCCTAATAAAATTGTGATTTTAATGTTTATGAAACCATTTTTTATAAAACATGCATATTTTTAAAGTAAAAAATAATTTAAATATATATTTTTTAGTTCAAAATTCCATGATAAAATTTTGAAAACATAAGTAATTTTTTAATTTAATAAAAAATATTTGTCTCTATTTCTTGCTACTAAATATCCACAAGTTGGAGTTAATTATTGGATTGTTTTTAAATAAAAATAACTCTTACAAAGGTAATAATATTCCAATTAATTTCATATAAATCCACAAAATTGATAATTTTATCTTGGTCATAATTATTAAGCCTAAAAATAAACATTTTTTAAAAATGGTATTTATGTATTGAGAGTGGTAAAATTAAAATTGGCTTACATCGCCCATAGAATTTTTTTTTTGAAAAAACTAATTTTATATCTGGATTAACTATTTTAAAATTATTTAATAATACCTATTTTATTTTTAGGCATTGAAATTAAATTTCCTTGGTAATATTTAGTTGTCATGATAAGAAAATGGTAAAAGTGAAAAATCTAAGAGTAAAAGACTTAAAACATGTTAAAATCATATGTTAAAATTTATGGTTAAGGTTTTATTGACCTTAACTATTTTCTCAATCCATAATTTTGCATTAGTGTATCCACTTGACCTTTTAATAATGACTGTATAAATAATATTTTTATAAATATATCACTCACCTCCTTTATAAAATGATTCATCACCATGCCACTTTTCTTCACAACCCATTACTCTTGTATTCAACAAAAATCTTCCAAAATAAATCCCCAACACTCCGATATAAATACTAGAGGTATTGTTCATCTAAAAATACCACCTCTCTAGGCCTTTATTAAATTTTTAAGGAGAAATTTCATTGTGAAATGTAAAATTTTCAAATAATATTTTTTCTTTATTTTTCATTTCTTTATTATTTTTCCTATAAATTTTTCTCTAATTCCTCTAAATATAATCTTCCCAAGATGAAATAATTATATCAATAATAGAAGTGTATTTTTTTAAGTTTACGTAACAACCTAGATAATTATAGAATAATCCATTTTAATGTTTATTAATATAAATTAGATTGGTATATTAATTAAAAAATATGATGAAATTTTTACATCAAAAAGGAAAATTTTTTATGTAATATAGTTAATATAAAATCATCTTTTCTTAAAAAAATAAACTTCTTGAAAAAACCGTTTTTTCATCACATCTACAGGTTTAATTTTTAATTAAATGTTTCCACTTTTGTGAATAAAATTTCATAAAATTACTTAAATATTTGGAATCATTATAATTTATATTATATAATAAGATAAAAAATATTTTATACAATAATTAATAGTGAAAATAATTAAAATTTATTACCGTGGTTAAGGTGAAAATATGTTTAATGGGTGTTTAACTAAAAATATAATAGTTAAAATAACCTAAACATTAGTATAAAATTCATTGGGATGGAAATATTATCTAATTATCATGTATAATTATCTATAATTTTCTATTTTTGTTCCTTTTGAAATATAAAAAACCTGGCACCACATTTTTATTTTCAAAAATTACAAGGGTGTCACTCACCTCACTTATAAAAGGTATCCCCATATCCTATTTTATTCATACCATAAAATAACTCTGGATAAACCAATAACTATCAAAATATCCTCATTAATATACAATAAATTACCAAGATCTATTATTTTTATCAAAAATTAATCCTAAAAAGGCTTTTGGTTCTTACATAAGGAGAACGTCTAAAGAAGATTTATAATGCTTAACCAAGTGTTTTTATTTTATTTATTCATAAAAATCATTAAAATATAGTTAACTTAATATTATATAATAATTCTAATATATACCATATAATTATATGTTATTACAACAATTTAATAACCAAAATCCATCATGTATTCTTTAAAATGGGATACAAAAGCATCATTCATGTGTACTGCGGATTGTCGCCTAGCAAACCAACATAATCCATTTTCAATCATCGCCTTTCAACGATTTTTTTAATAAAGGTTTAAAAGTATATATATATATATATGATATATTTAAAATATTTATATTTTTTTAGTAATGATATCACATATACATTCTTACATTCCATTTCATGGGAAATATGATAGCATCTCTCATGTGTATAGTGGACTTTCAACTCATGATTCAATGTGATTTAATTTTCACTAACTCTTTATATGGAAAGTAATAAGGTAAATTTAATGCATATATGTGATATAAATGAAATAATTATGATATTACTGAGATATTTATTATTCTGAAAAAATAATAAATCATTTTCATTATTACATTGAAAATGATGATGTCGACCGGCCGTTCATGTGGACTACCACCACCATGAAGGGATTGACTCTTTCTTCATCACAAAATCACATGGATGTTATATATATAATCTAATTTAATGAAATAAAATGGTATGTATGATTTTTGGATCATTCTAAAAAGATAAAATGATACATACCTTTTTTCCATAATGTTTAATAGAAAATAGAAATGTTACTCTTGCATACATATGGATTATCGTCTCCATGACCATAATATAGGTCATTTTTTAGAACCATATTTTATGATTTGTTTTAAAAATTATAATTTATTTAAAAATTGGATAATTATTTCTAGATTATAATTATGTATATGCTTAAATAAATACCTCTTTGACCATATTAAACCTACCAAATTATATTTTGGATCATTATATAAGTATCATTGAAACATCCAACATAAAGTTAATTAATTATGTAATTTTATTTTAAATGGTGATAAATAAAATAAAATGAAAAATAAAATTCAAAAAAATTACTAATAAATTAAATAATTAACATAATTTTATTATTCGGGAAGATACGAACGTACGTGATGAATCAAATATGATTTAAGGGAATTTGTCTCAATTTCCTTTTTTTGAGGCATATTTTTTATGTTATACACCTATATTATTTTAATAGGTGTATATAAATCCCAATTTTACATTCATATATTTAATTTATATACAATAATGATATTAAAATATTTTTTAAAGATATTCTTTTATGGGGATTATGATCCAAACGTTTTTAATGTGGTAAGGGACTTTTCTTTAAAACAATAATTTAATGTTTTCCATAAAAATATATTACTCTTAAATTTTCATGTATTTAAAATGAATTTATGAATTTAATTTTATATATATGAGACTTTTATAAATGATATTTTTTTCTTTATTTCAAGTTTTTTTTTAAAATAAATCTTTGAATGGAATGTTTGATATTCTTTAAAAATGAAAATGAAAACATTCTATATTAATATATATGATTGTAATGACTTATCC
Source organism: Viscum album (assembly GCA_963277665.1). Taxonomy (NCBI): domain Eukaryota; kingdom Viridiplantae; phylum Streptophyta; class Magnoliopsida; order Santalales; family Viscaceae; genus Viscum; species Viscum album. The sequence goes on from OY728126.1 coordinate 196,582,978, forward strand.
CTCCACCATAATTATTATTTTATTTTTTTATTCCATTATAATAATTAATGTTTTCTACAAAGAAAAACACTATTTCCCTTTTTATGTATTTTTGTATTGAAAATGGTTTTTAGAGGAATATGTCATTTTGGTAATGAGAATGGATTGTAAAATAAATGGGTATTTTGATATCTAGAATCATTTTTTGTTTGGTATTAAAACATTACTTAAAGGTTTTATAATGAAAATTAATAATTTAATTTTTTATGGATATATGTTATAGATATTGTTCATGTTTCATGATGATAGGAGGTTCCATTATAAACCAAAGAAGGGAGGTTAAAGTTATAAATCAATGATATGTTGTTACGTTATAAACTAATGATGTATGGTTGTGTCAAAAACCAAGGATGAGTGGTTATGTTATTAACTAAGGATGGGTGGTTCCATGATATACCAAAGATTGGTGTGTCTGTGATATCCATCCAAAGCATTGGGTACTTTGGAGATGGAATTTGACCATTTTTTCTATTATATTAGTATGAGTGATAAGAATAATTATTTACCAAGTCTCCTACATGATTTATTTGTTCTATATTTGGGTTTTAAATGATTTATTTGAGAAACAATTGTGTCTGATTTCATGTGAAAATTATTTATTGCATTTTTCTCAAAGATCATTCTAATAAAGGTAAATATTTTAGGGGTTTCCATGTTTTACACAGACTAGTGAACTTATTTTTTAATGTTCCTTAATGAGCTTTTTATGATAATCTCAAGTTTAAAAAAACAATTTTCGGTGTTCAGGTATGGGTATGGTAAAGGAAGAGGTCAATTTGAAATCCATAAATATTTTTGCTGAGAAAAAATCAATTTTTCTTTTAAATAATTTATATTATAGAAAAAATGGATACTAATCAGATGTATACACTTTGGATATATATGGTTTTGTTATGTAATATTTATAACCTAATTCTCTAAAAATATAAGCCTGAATAGATTATAAAAGTGAAATGAAGTGAATTCTTGACTGAAACTCAATATTATGATACTTCTAAGTGAATTTCCTTATTGTTTGTGTCATGGGATATTTTAGATAACATTAGACTTTAAGATAATGATAATATCATTCCCAGGAAATATTTTACCCTATAGTTAAGTTGAAATTATATAGTATTTGCAGATCACTGTTTTGGTTCATCAAGACAATGTATGTTTAGTATGTTTTTCTACATAGAAAATTAGAATGCTATAGTAGGAAGGAATAGATAGTAAAATATATTTCAAAATAAGAATCTCAAGATATTTTGAATTTAAACCAATTTTTTTTCTTAATAATGTCTTAGTTGGAACAAGTTACCAATTGTGGTTTTATCCATGCTATAGAGTAACCTAATCTATCATGAAGGATAATTTCTATAGTTGAGCATTACAGGAGGATGAATCCCCCATTTTTCAATATATCATTTGACTATATGGTATCCTAAGTATGGATCAATTCTCAAGAGGTCATATTTGAATTCATGGGTTTTTCAAAACATCAAAATTTAACTCTTTTTTTCATATCATTTTCATGTAGAAGATAATCTGTGGTGGTCTCTCATTAAGAATACCATAGAAATAATGATCATGTTTCCCTGGAGTTGGAAATAGTTAAGATTATTTCACTAGAGATACATTTTTATATGGTGGTTTGAATATGGTTGGAAAATAAATTCTCGAAATTGAGGTAGAAAGATTAATAATAAAGGGTCATGTATGAAGAAAATTTTGTAATATTATCCAATTACAGACTATATTTTTTTCGGGATATTGATATTAAAATTTGGGTATTTTAATCCAATTTAAAATCAACTTTATGGATATATCTAGTAATATGGGAATTTAAAATATATTAAAAAAAATTATTAGAAACTAGATATAGATTTTTCTAACATATATTTTCTTCAAGATGATAAGAAAAAAAAATTAAGTTGAAGTAAATGGGGGAGAATCCATTAGATGATTATGGGGGTAAAAAAAGTTCTTATATTGTGAGAAGTTTGGTAAAAACCATCCTAGATATTGTCATATGAATACAGGTAAGTTATTCAAATGTGGTAAGTTTAGACATATTTCTCATAACTATAAGTAAAATCATCCAAAAATTAATAAAAATTTTATGGTAAGATGATTCAGTCACAACGAGTTGGGGAATTATGCTAATGTGTGTCCCAGGATAGTCACTCAAGGGTGAAATCATCAATATTAAAATAATAAAGGTTTGGGAAAATATTTTTCTACTACTATGGTTGATGATTGGCCATCAATTAAAGAGGTTAAAGTTATGTTACTTATTTATTAAAATTATACCAATGCCCTATTTGACACCAGATCTTTGTAATTTTTTTATTGTTGAGAAATTTGCATGTAAATTGGGAATATAACCTCATGAATGAAATATGGGACTTTTTTTGAAAATATTAATGGAATTATCAAGGAAACAAAGATTTATATTAATATTCCTATATCATTAGTCGGATGGTATTTCCTAAAAATATTATTGAACTTGAAAAAGTAGAGTTTGATATCATTATTAGTATGGATTGGATTTCAATTTATCATGATAATATAGATTTCATTGATAAGAAAGTTATGATCAATGATTTCATGCCTTTGATAACTTGCTAATAAGATGAGAAATTGAATTGAAATTCAAATTAAAGTTAGATAGATAAAATTTTTTAAAAGGAAGAAACTATTAAAATTATTGATGTTCAAATAGTGAATGAATACATGGATTTATTTCCTGATGATTTTCTTCAAAAATATTCGGGTCTGGAGGTTGAGTTTACTGTTGAATTGGTTCTAGATGCTAATATTGATTTTAAACAACCTTATTTAATGAATCATATAATGACCTAGGATTAACATATATCGTTATTAAATATTTCCAGATGAATATTCATTATATTAAAAAAACACATGCTTGAGGATTGAAATAGTTTCATTCATTTGGAAACATGGAACAAATTACTCTAATTTGGTGAAAGATATTCAACAAATCCATCAAATATTTCCCCTTTTAGTACTCCATCTTGGTACATTTCTTTATATACTATGAAAGTAAACACAATAAAGGGTGATATTAGTTGTTCAGTAAGGGTAATCATGAAAGATAACATGAGTGTAATGTCATAAGAACATGAAAATAAAATCTAAAAATTATATCATGCATATCAAAAATTGTGATATCATGTCATGGAATGAATCATAGAAGTTCATAAACAAACAAATAACATATTCCATAAGAACATAACATAAATCATTAAATTGTGGAATACACGTAAGTATATAAAATAATTTTCATATTAGTCAAGGCTCTTTTCCAAACCCATCATAGTGGGAAAACTCCCTTACAGAACTAATTTCACTTTTCATTCCATCCTTGTATTAGTGAACAAGGTTTACTACTAATTCTATACATTTATTACATAACTGAGTTTACTACTTGGTCATGTATTTTATATATCATGAGATATAAATATTTACCCAATTCATTAGATGGATATATAGGTCTAACACAATACATAATTAAAATAATATATATGTGTGTTAGAAGAACAAATATCATTCATCATATCATGACCTATGAAAAGAAATGGGTTTCGAAAATATTATTCAATCCTAAATATAAACCAACCATAGAATTAATAGGGATAGTAACCTTTAAGTATATCCTAAATAAACAAAAATTAACATCAAATAATGTTATTATAGATGGAAAATATTTTTTAGAGATCACTTCAAAATAATTCTTGAGGAAAATATTTTTTATTCTTTGAAAAATAATTTATTTTTTAAAAATGTGATGAAATTATAAAAGAAAAACTTTTATTTGAAATTAACCTTGTAAACTTATAAGATAATATTCAAGTAAATAAGGCGTAATGAAGTCATAAAAATCTATTTATGCCATAGAAGATAAAGAATATTTTTTCTCATACTTTTTTTTGAAAAAGTTTAAAAAGTAACTCATTAGGAAATAGATAAAAAAATCCTTTCAAACTATTTAGTAAAAATTAAAACCTGGGTAAAAATAACTTTAAAAATTTTAAAAATAATTTTCGAAACATTTTTATAAATATGGACATGGAATATAAATATTTCCCATCAGAAATTTATGTATAAATGATCCTGAACAATAATGAGATTGTGAAATTAACCCTTACCACCTTTTATTCAGAAGAATCAAATACCCCATGAAAGTAAAAAAATTATATGGATATGAAAATACCGAAATATTCATAATAATACTCATAAAATACTTTCATGGGTATTATATACACCATGTAGAAGAAACAAGTAGTGTATAAGGCATGTGTGTCCCATAGAAATTTAAGTGTGACCAAAATCCCTTACCATATGTATTGACACTCTTCTTACACATGAAAACATCCTATATAATAAATATAATTTTATTATGAATTTATTATATAATTTCATTCAATTATATCACACCATATATGATTTCCATATGGCCTTCCATTACCCATTTATTTGCAATTTCCATGTTAATGTTTTGTTTTGATTAATAACCACTTTATTTCTTTCATGTGTGTTTATTTGTTATATTTTTTGTCCTATTATATATAGAATTATTTAATAATATATATAATGAAAAAAATCATATTAATATCATATATATTAAGTATATAATAATTCATAAAAATATATAAAATTTAGAAATGAAATACATCGTTTATTGGGGATGGTAGGCCATACATACGCATGAATATTGTTTTTATTTTCATGTCATATGAAAATAACAAAACGTATATGATGAATTTTAAATAAAGAATAATTTTTATGTTATACATAACATATATATTTATAAAACTAATCCCTATTACCATCTATGTGAAATATAGATGAAAAATGAATCACATCGCACCGTGGAGATGGTAAGTCATACGTATGCACGAATGATATGTTCAAATTTTGATCAATAGGAAAGGGGTTTTATGATGGGATGTTCATAATAATAATAAGATTTCATAATATTCAGAATTCAAAATTTATAATTTTTTTATATATATCATAGATATTTTTTAGGTATAGAAGAGATAAAATAGAGAGTTATCGGTAAGGGTGATAGCCTCTTCTTCGAAATGGATCTCTTAGATCTCTTAAAAAGGACTCTAGAGTTGGTATTTTGGGAAGAAAAGAACAAATATAGTATTTATAAGGAATTGTATACAACAATTTGGTAGAGTTTGGTCGATCTTGAAGGCTCCATGTGATGATAAGAAGTGAGAGAGTATATGTCTTTATAATTGAGGTGAGGGTCACTTTTGGAATTTAAAAAAATATTAACTTATAATAAATTAAATATCAATTAAAATGACTCGAAAAGGACATTTATTCAAATATAATATGTGATAAGGTTGTAATATCATTAAATATTATATTTTATATAGGTTTGGGTATTATTTTAAACTTTATCATTTTTATTAACCCTTAGTTTACCTATATTAATTTTAACTAAGCTAAGAAATTTTTCAATATTAAAAAGTTGTAAATTTTAGGTATGTGATGTAAATTAAATAATAAATTAACAATTAATAAATTTTTATAAAATATTATAATTTTTTTATTTTTAAATATGCTATATAACTTTTAAACAATTTAACGAAATATTATTTTGAAAATCTATCAATAGTGTAAATTTTGACACTATTCATTATGTGGACTTTTACAAATATCAAGATAACAAGTTAATTTAGAAAGAAATATTTTATTATATCACTGAGAGGTAGATTTATTAAATAAATTTTTTATCAAATAAATTATCCAAAATTATATTTACTTTAATAATTTTAGTTACATTTATTTGATATTTCCAGTAACAAAATAATTACTACATTAGTGTTCTATAATTATTTAATATATTTATTTATTCAATATAAATTTAAAATAAAATATCATGATGAATATAGATCTTATAGATTTAAAAATAATATTTATAATAAATATATCTATTGTTTAATCCAATATAATAAAGGATTTTCTATTTAAAACATGAATCTGATATCTTTAATGTATGACTAAAAAAATATTATAAATACCGTAATTTTATCTATTGTGCCAAAATAAAAAGGAAAAGTTTATATGATGAAAATAGGTTTATTAATTTGAAATTTTTCAACCATATTTCTTCATAAAATAACTTTTCCCTCATGTGTGCACATAAGGGAAATTAAAGACAAAGAAAGTGACATTTTGTGACTTTCATTTATTTAAATATTATATAAGTCATTTTCATGGAAAATTGTCCATTAAACCAATTAATTTAGATCTTTATGTGTTAAGGGTCTCATTTATTCATCATAGAAATTTTTTCACGTGGTAGAGTCCTTTTAATGTCTTTATAATTTTATTGTTAACCTAAATTACTTAATTTACCCTTAATCGTGGTAATGAAATTTATTAAGGTTACTTTCATGTTAGAAAAACAAAAAAAGTGTCTTATATACTAAATTTTTAAATTCTGAATAAAATTTTGGAATATATTTTTTCAAATCCATAAAACATAATTTTCAAAATCTAATTTAAAATAAAACTCGTAAAACACCGTGAAAACATTTTTATAAAAAATGCCCTTTTAAGACATAAAATAATTTTATAATAAATTCACATATAAAATACTTCTCAAAAATAATAATTTAATTATTTTAGATTAAAATTAAGTAATTAAAATTTAAAACTAATCTAAAACATAATTTTACCATGTGAATATTTAAAATAAAATATAGTTTCAAAAAAATCAGTATTTTCACTATTCATCAAAAGATGAAACTTTTCATTAAAATACCAAAAATTCACCCTAAACTAATTTTGAAATTATGATTTTAAAAATGAATTTTTTTTATCAAATATAATTTATAAAATTTCCCAAATTGTTTCTTAAAACATGTGTTCCATTAAAAAGTGATAAAATTTCTTTTAGAAAAATATAGCTTTTTATGCATAAAATTTGATTTATTCTTATATAAAATATGTTGGATGAATGTCCAGAAATTTTATTTTATATATATATATATATATCACAGTGTGGTTAATGCTATTCATTCCCTCCAAATTAACAGTTAGTTTAAAATTTTCTTGTTTAAGGTAATTAAAATAAAATGATATTTAGTAGAAACTCAATTTTGTGTGCAAAGCAAGCAAAACTGATGTTGCATGTAAATCATGATTAACAAGGTGTATCATGCAATGAAACATATAAGATTATTTAAAAATCTATTTCATAAAAATCTACTTGTGTTACATTCCACCCCCTTCCCCCTAAAATAAATTTCTCCCTTGAAATTCATGAGGGTCAAAAAAGGTTTAATACCTAAAAGTTACTTTAGAAGAAACCCACATCATAAAAATGAATACTAAAACTACAATTAAAAATTAAAATTTGGAAAAATAATGGTTATCCGAAGTAACTCATTATTAGGTGTTCACATAGGAGAACATAGGTGGTAAGTGAAAACATGGACATGGAAGAGAAATCTAACTATCAAGTTTTGATAGAGAGTGATTGAGAACATGATCAGGGGAAAGTTAACAATCACAAATCCACAAATATTTTATGATATAAGTTACTATTTGATTCATATGAAAATAAGGTACTAGGATAAAATTTCTGGTTTCAAGATATTTTCCCTCGAGTTGAAGAATTTTTTAAAAAAAATATTTACTTGATTTCATTACATTTCATTAGCACAATCTCATCCTATCATTATGCCTAGATCAATTTCAAAATCATATATTATTCCAAAAAATTAAGTTAATTTTTTCATTCATGAAGTATTATTAGAAAATGAGATACATAAATGGAATGATAGGTTATTCCATCTATCTTTAGTAGTAATATCATCACACAAGTTATCCAATAAGCATAAATCCTTCTATGGAGATATAATACATTAATCTCTAAAACCTCGTCTAGTTTCTGATGTAAACAATTTCATAAATTTATACCTTTATGATCCTTTAAAAATATTAAAATCCAAAAATTTTGAAATAAGGTCACTAAATTTCCAAAACCAAATTATCATTAATTCCCAAACAACTTTATATAGCTCTTAATTATCACATAGACCAAACATGTGAATACAATTATCATGTATTCTCTTGAAACATGTTAATAACCATAAATACCATAAAACCATAGTCAAAACACTAATGATTTCAAAAATTAACTCTTTTATGACACCATAAATCTAAAAATTCTATAAACTCAATCCATGATATTGTAAAACACCATTTCATTTTATCATCCCCAAGATCATCAATACTATCCCATTAATATTATCATAATCAAATCCCAACCTCATGCAAAAATTAAGGGTTACACCACCCTTAATCTTGTATTCTCCAAAATCATCACCATACAATTTCAATCACATTTCATGGTTACTATTACAATTCAACATTTAATTTAAAATACTTTAGGGAAAACTACATTAGACAAATCATTATATGTTTCATTATTATATAATACCATAAACATTATTCATGAATTCCAGTACATAAAATCTCAATCACTCTACCACTTCATTTTTATACACCCCATCACAAATAGTTATATCATGAAATTATTTTTCCCTTCAGAGGTTTCTAGAATCAATCATCATCAATAACCCTAGGATCAGGTCATTGATTATCATAATGACCATTTTCATTTCACTCTTAACATTAAAGTGTGGGAGGTTTATTTTTTGTATCAGTATATCTATTTTCATCATTAGCTATCCATTTTCCAACACTTAAGTATTCAATTTTCCTATGAACTTCTTTCCCATACATAAAACATTTATTAGCCCCCCTAAGATAGTTCCCTCCATGTTTCTTTCCACACTTTGAGCGAAAATTAAATCTCATCTTCTTTTCACTATGGTTTTTAGATTTTCATTTGAATTCCACCTTTTCTCTACTTATCAAAACCATAATTTTGATGGGTGACTCTAATATACATTTCGACCGTGAGATCACATCGAACGATTTATTTATAGCTAATAAAGTCCCTTATGGATAATTCCATTTCAAGACCTGGTTTTATGCCACTAAAGAATATATCAAACATTATTTTCAAGTAGAATGATAATTCCAGAATAATACCTTGAAAGTCTTATAAAATTTTGTTTTTAAATACCAATGGATTCATTGTCATTTTTTTGAAGTTAAAGGAACTCCTTATCCATCATTATTTGAAGAACATGAGTAAATTAATTATTGAAAAATAAGTTCTTGAACCCATATCATTACATGGATTCAATTTCATCTTGCTTCCTCATATTCTTGATTAGATTCCTCCATTGACCATCTTCAACTTCTAAATGATAGATTTCCAAAATGATGTTTTCAAGTTATGAACACTAAATGATGGAAAATATATTTTCAGTGGTACTAATCTATTACTCAGTAGCAAATGGATTAGAAGACCAACTAAAATAATTTGAATGTTTCCTCATAATGGAACCAATAGAAATTTATTCCCTTATCTGGTCATTTGAGAGTCCAAAATAATTCATACCTAATGAAATTATAGTTATAAGATTTTTCATTCCCTCTCCCATAACATTTGTCTATTTAGAAGTAAAATCAGTGCATTTCTCAACAAATTCATCATTAAAATGGTTCCTTCGGGTTCTAAACATTGACTGAAACCAGAAAACATAGTGCAAGAAACACTAAACATATTGGTAAAACCATATAATCAAGGGAAATAATATTTCCATATATCAAAACTTAGGTATAATCCTATTCTATTCATGATTATGTCCCAAAATTTAGGATTGTAATCTATACTTAGACATATCCTTAGATACATCCCTATACATATCCTTAGAAATATCTCTTAGGATATCACTAATTTTTGTCATCCTAGTTTCAAAATGTTGACAAAACCTCAAATATGATTCCAACCTAAATGACCCAGTATTAATGTACATTGATATTAAATATTTTTGGATAAATATTCATTATATTTGACAAAGACTTTCCTGAGGACTATTATATTTTAGTTCCTTTAGAAAAATGGAATAAATTCTTCTAATTTGGTGAATGATATTCAAAATCTACCATAATGATATTCCCCTTTATTACTCATACTTAATGACTTTCTTTATATATTTTAAAAGTAAATATAATAAAGGCGGTCTCAAATGCTCAGTAAGGATAATCATGGGATATAAAATTAGCATAAGGGCATAAGAGCATGAAAATAACTTTTTAAAGTTATATAATGCAATTCAATGATTGTGATATCAGGTTATAGAATAAATCATATAAGTTAATAAAAAACATATTCCATGAGAGAATAACATAAAACATGAATTTTATAAATACAAATAATCATATAATGTAATTTCCATATTAGTCAAGGCCTATTTACAAGACCATCATAGTGGAAAAAGTCCCTTATTGAACAAAGTTCACTCCATGTTCTAGCCATGTATTACTGAACCGAGTTTACTACACATTCAAGGATTGTATTAATTAACCAAGTTCACTACCCATTCCAATTCGGTCTATCTCAATAGACATAAATATTTACTAAATGAAATAGAGGATGATATAGGTATAACCCACCACATTATGAAAACCATACATACGTGTTCCGTACGAACATAAATTATTTATCGTATGGGAGTCCCTAAAAAGGTATAAGTTTCATAAATATCATTCTATCATAAACATAAACCAAAAATTGAAATAATAAAGATAGTAACCTTGAAAAATATCCCTAAAAATCATAAATAACATCAAATAATTTAATCATAAATAGAATTTTGTTTTTAGAGACCACTTTAAAATAATTCTTGAGAAAAATATCTTCTCTTATTTAAAAAATGTTTTCCATTCCTAAAATTTCACAAAATTATAAAATAAAACATTTTGTTTGAAAATTTAATTGTAAAATTATAAGGGAATATTCATGTAAATAGTTAATCATAAAAGCGTAAAAATCATTTCATTCCATATAAGTTAAAAAAAATTTACTCATACTTTTTCTACAAAAATCAAAAAACACCTCATTAAAAAATAACAAAAAGATTCATTTCAAACGGTTTATTAAAACTTCACGCAGAGGTAGAAATCACTTGAAAAATTGAAAAATATATTTTTGGAAACATTTTTATGAAACATGTAAAAGGAATATAAATATTTTTTAGCAGATACTTAGGTATAAATAATCTCAAATAATAATGAGAATTTGAAATTAAACCTTACCACATTATAATAAGTAGAATAGTATTCACCATCAAAGTATAAAAATTATATGGATATTAAAATACCATAATATTTAGAATAATACACATAAAGTAATTCATGTGTTGTATATACACATAAACAAGTAGTGTATAATGCATGTGTCCCACAGAAATAAAAGTGAGACAAAAATCCATTACCATATATCTTGACTCTCATCACAATCATGGAAAAAACATGTGGAATAAATATATGTTTATTATAAATATATTATAGTATATTATTAAATTAAACAATACCATATATTATTTATGTATGGTCTTCTATTTCTCATTAATTAATAATTATTGTGGTAAAGTAATGTTTCAGGTAACAACTGCTTTGTTTCTTGGATGTATTTGATTTGTTATATTTTTTTACTCTTATTTATATCATGATTTAATCATATCTATAATGGTAAACATGATATAAAAACCATATATATTCAGTTAAAATTTATTTATAATAATATATAAAATATATAAATGTAATATGTCTTGCATGGAGACGGTAGGCCATACGTATGCATGAACAGTGATTTTATTTTCTTTCCATATTAAAAGAAAGTAAATTATATGATATATTGACATTTAAGAATAAAAATTATGTTATATATATCATATATATTCATAAAATTAATATTCATTATCATCTATGTGAAATATAAATGAAAAAATAATCGCATCGCATCGTGGAGATGGTAAGTCATACGTACGCACGAATGATACTTTCTTTTCTTGTTTGATGGGAAAGGGGTTTTATAGTGGTGTGTTAATAATAATAATAAAATTTAATAATATTTACTATAATTAATTTATTATTTTTTTCATATATATCATAGATTTATAGGAGGTATTAAAGAGTAGGAAAAGAGAATGATCGGTTAAAGCGATTTCCTCTCCTCTGAAAGGGCTCATTTAGATCTCCTAAAAAGGAATAAAGAATTGGCCTTTCTGGAAGACAAGAATCTCTAGAATGTGGCTAGATAATTATAGAAGATGATTTGGTACATTATTGGGGATATAGACATCTCAAACTGATGTGAAAAAAGTGGAAGAGGAGGTTCCCTTTTATAATTGAGTTGAGGGGCACTTTTGGAATTTCAAAAAATATTTATTTATAAAGAATTAAATATCAATACCAATTCCTCAAAATGGATATGTATTTGAATATAAGATGATATAATTTTATAATATAATCAACTAATAGATTTTAAATAGGTTTTGGAATTATTTTAAACCTTATCATTTTGATTAACCCTTAGTTAACTTATTTTAATTTTAACTAAGGTAACAACTTTTTCAATATTAAAAGTTTCTAAATTTTCTATATTCTTTACCAATTAAATCAAAAATAAAAAATTTATAATATTTTAGACCATATTAAATTATTTTTGTATTTTATAAGATGTTTTATTATTTTTTAAATAATTTAAGAAACTATTATTTTGAAAATATATCATTTCTGACAATTTTGACGTTATTCATTACATGGACATTTAAAATTATCAGTATAAAAATTTAACCTAAAACAAAATATTCTATAATATACTAAAGATTTCTATTTCATCTATAAAATTCATTAATCGTATTAATTATCTCAAATTATATTTAATTTAATATATTTAGTAACATTTATATCTTATTTCCAATAAAAATATAATTAATACATCAATGTTGTGTAATTATTTAATATAGTTATTTGCACAAAAAATTAAAAATAAAATACCATGACTAATATAGGTCTTATATATTTCAGAATAATATTTATAGTTGAATATATCTATTTTGTAACCCTATATAAAAATGATGTACTGTGTATAACTTGAATGTGACATCTTTATATTTTTATTAAATAAAATAATATAAAAACAATAATTTCATATAAGTGGACCAAAAAGTAGAAAATAAATTAATATTACTAAATGGTTTTATTAAGATAATACTATAAACATAGATTTATTTCTAACATAAATTTTTCCCTATATGGACACATAAGGCATATTAAATACAATTAAAGTGACCTTTTGTAATTTTCATTAAATTCAATATTATATTAATCATTTTCAAGGAAATTTTTCCATTGAACAGATTAATTTATATCCTTACGTGTTAACGGTGTATGTTTATTTATCCCATAATATTTTTTCATGTGTTTAATTCATTTTATAGTCTTTATAATTTTATTTTTAACATTAATTACCCAATTTACCCTTCACCATGGTAATAAATTTGACCAAGGTTACTACTCATATTGGAAAAAAATAAAAGCGAAATAATTATTATATTTAGACATTATAAAAACAAATTTTAGTCCATTTTTCTAAATTCAAAACATAGAATTTTCAAATTTTAATTTAAAATAACACTAGTAAAATTCCATGAAAAATAGTTTTTTGGCCAAATTCCATTATAAAAAATAAATTATTTTAATAATAAATTCATGTATAAAATACCTTTATATGTAATAATTGGATTATTTTAATTAAAAATAAAAAATAAAAATTTAAAAGTAATCTAGAAATAATTATACCATTTATAAAATTTAAAATAAAATATGATTTTCAATAAAAATAGTATTTTCACTATTAATCCAAGGATGATACCTCTCATAAAAATACCAAAAATTCACCTTGAGCTAATTTTGAAATTATGTTTTCAGAAAATAAATTTATTTTTCCAAATCAAATTTATTAAAGTTCCTAAATTTATTTCTAAAATATGTTATCCATTAAAAGTTGATAAAATTACATTTTGAAAAATATATGTTTTTTATGCATAAAATTGGATTTGTTCATATATAAACTTTTTTGGATGAATTTGAAAACATTTTATTAAATATATATTTGTATATAAATATGTATATATATATATTATGGTCGTTTTAATAATATTAATTACCTATAATCCAATAGTAAGGTAAAAATATTCTCACTTGAAATAATTAGAATAAAATGATATTTCTTAGAAACTCGGTGTTGCTGGCAATGAAGGATTAGCTGATGTTTCATGTAATGAAAGATAAAAATAGTGTAAAATGAAATGAAAGATTTCAGATTATAAATTATATATATTTCATTAAAAATCTCAGGGATTTAGAGCTCCATTGGACCTCTTCTAATTGGGCAATAAATTGCAAGAGTTTCTTGATTAAGGTTTCATTTTTCCTAGCACATCACCATGGTGTGGTCATTTTTTGTTTATAAAAAGTAAAGACCGTTCAATGAGACTTTTCATTTACTATATATCCTTGAATAAAATCACAATTAATAAAAAAATATTATTTACCTCATACTGAGGATTTTTTTTATCAGCACTAGGGAGCACATTATTTTCCAAAGATTAATCTATGGTCAGAGTTCCAACAGTTGAAAGTGATGGAAGGAGATATTCCATAGTCTATATTTTGGAATAGATAATGGCATTATGAGTTTTTTTTTATTCCCTTTGGATTTTCAAATGCTCCTCATGTATTTATATACCTTATGAATATATATTTCCATGAGTTCTTAAATAAGTTTTTGGTTTTGTATACTGATGATGTTTTGGAATGTTCAAACATTCATGTGGAAAATGAAATATTCATAAAGATTATTTTTCAATCCTTAAAAGAATACAAACTTTAGGGAAACTTTCTTAAGTGTTAATTTTGATTGAAAAGAACTCTTTCCTAGGAAATATTATTTCTAAAGATGGTATAACTATTATCCCTTCTAAAAGAAAAGTTTTAAAAGATGTAAAAGAACCAATAATATCACATAAATTCATAGTTTTCTTATTTTATAATTTTATTAAATGTATTTTTTTTTTTGAAATATTTTCTCATTTTTCTAGAAAATTAAATAATTTAACTTGAAAACTAATTAAATTATTCTGGAAAAAATAATGTAATGATTTTTTTCAGGAACTAAAAATAATATTGGTAAATGATCCAGTTTTTTTCCTATCCCCAAATATAATAACTTTCTCATCTATAGTAATGCTTCATTAGAGGGACTCTGTTTTTTTATAATGCATAATGGTCATTTAATTGTTTATTGTTAATATCATTTGAATCCTCATGAGTTAAATTACCCTATAAATGATTGGGAATTATATTTTTTTGTTTTATTATTTAAAAAATTTAAGACATTGTTTTTATGTAGTTCATAGTAAAGTATATACTTATCAAAAATGTTTTAAGTATATAATCACTCAAAAATAATTAAACATAATATAGATAAGATATATGTAACTAATCATGGATTATTATTACATGATTTATTACTATATGGGGAAGGAAAAATAACTAGTCAGTGATTTTCGTGAGACAAATAATGTAACATTATCTATGTTACCATTAAAATATGACCCTTTGGATAATGATTTTATGAATTTAGATCTAGATGTTGTGGATGTAGGGACATCCTATTATTTATTTTAGTTTTTGGTCATTAGGATTTTCCAAATACAATTAATAAAAATTAGAAGCATGGTCATGCTTTTTAGTAAAAGGTATAATCAATTATGAATGGTAAGTTGCCTAATTTTAATATAGATAAAGAATATTTTTTTTGATTTGGAAAAATCTCATTTGTGCCTTTTTATTCCATGTTGAAGAAAGTGTTTTTGACTGAAGTTAATAGTTCTATATTTTATGTTCATATGGTGGAACTAAGAAGTACAAATACCTTTGGGAGTATTACTGGTTGTATGATGTAGCAAAATTTGGTTTTCCCATGTAATGATCTAGAATATTTATAAAAATGCTTCTGAATCTAGTTGCTAATTCGGCATAAGATTTGGGGGATAAGAGGTAATTTTTGTGGTGATATTAAAAATATTAAATATATTTTTATCATGTTAAAATAAATTTTAAATTTGAATAACTCTTGATCAGATTTTTGGATAAGAAATATGAGACCACTGTTACGTTTGGAACATGGTGTTTACCCTAGGCATGACATATTTTTTTCAATGCCGGATATCGTGTTAGATGAAACCATTAGAAAGGTATTAAATGGGGGTTTATTAGTTTAATAAAATAAAAGTAATAAACTCACCCCCACCCTCATGAGTTCTCATGCATGCAAGTTAAGGATTTTCCCCCCTTGTGTGATTAATGACCCAAGGTCGAACTAAGGTGAGGACGTGCTTCTAGCCCTCGTTTTTTTGTTGATATTTTCCAGATCAAGGTTTTTTAGGTTCTGAGTATAATTTCAGACCCGAATCATTAGATTTTCACCATGCGGTAGGCATATTTATGATATTTACAACACAATCCAATTTAATGCATTTTTTAAGATTTTAGAGCCCTATTACGACTGTTAGATATCCTATGGGGTAGATCTGTGTGTTTTTATAGAAAACATGGTATTTTTAGTGTCTCATAGGGGATTCCCATTAATAATTACTAATAAAACAACATATAGTTATGAGGATAACATGTTGTGTGTTCTTATAGTTTATGGATGAAGATGTCCGGGGAATACATGTCATGTATTTGGGGTACTCACCATTTATTGAGAATAAATCATTTCATAGAGGAAATGGAAAGTCTTGTCATGTCAAGGGAAATGGTTGTGTGTTAATACATAGCTAGAGGACAGGGGAACTAGTTTTGTTACATGGGAACTACCAAGGAAAAAGATACGGTCCTAACAAAGAGGAACAGAGAATGTGGGGAAACTTGACTAGCTAATAGTTTTTGGATCACACACCCAAGATATTGAATGAGGTCACACATCATGTTATATAAGTTACATGTCATGGATTACCTTTTATAAACATTGAGTAACAAGAGAGGAAATGGCCAGGGGTTGATTTCAAGAGACATTTCATTTATTGTGAGTTCACACTGTTTACTCCCCTTTGAGAATTAATCCTCACACATAATTTCCTTCAGGAATCTGATAGAGGCACATGAGTATCCTAAAATGAGTAATTTCCCATGATAAACATGATGGTGGACATGGATTTAGAATTAGATATATGATGCAAGATGTTCAGAGTGTGATTATTCCATAGGAGATGCTTGAGGATAGTAGTGATCAAGAAGGATTATCAGATAAAATAGATATAGTCAGTACTCCACTATCACACCAAGGGATGGGTATTTAATCCATGGAGATGATACTACCCTATACCACCAGGTAATGGGTCCTCCAAACATTGTGTTCAGATTGAGAAGGTACTCCCCTATTACACCTAAGAGAAGTCCTCCATCCATGGAGTCGCTGCTCCCTTGTCACACTATGGTGAAGGTCCTTCATACATAGGCAGTAGTTATCCCAAGGATGGTACTCCACCATAGTTTCAGGGGGAGGTCCCCCCATATCTTTCATACAGATAGAGATAGAACTCTATTATACAAGGGTGTGTATCCTCTATCGAAATAGTGGTACTCCCCCATCTCCATGCTCTGGTGGGGAGTGGTTCCTTCATGAGAGTTTGATCTCCCTTGGTTATGGAGCACAGTTTTCCGAAGTGGGATCTTAAACTGGATATGCATAATACCTAATTAAGATTTAGTGCTCCCTTGATACAGCAAGGTGTGGGTGTCTCCATATAGTCTCTCCAAAGATTTTTTGAGATGGCCATGAGTTATTAAAGCATCCTCAATGGGGAAACAATGTTGTGTGGGTCCCTATTTCTTCTATCTAGAGGTTACTCATGGTTCCTAGTTTGAAGATAATTCTCCCCAAACTATGAGTGTAGTGGTAAGGGTGGGCCTATCTAATTTATTCCTTATGATCTTTTATATGGATCAGTAAAGAAAATATAGGACCTATAGTGATGGCCACTAGAGTTTAACAAAAAGAATTTTTTTTATATGAGTGATATCTCTCAAATGAGTACTGTAATGGATGGAAGGTATCGTGGGGTGAGATTTCCTGAATGAGCAATACCTTTGATCCTTGATTAGAATCCTGTATCAAAAAGTGAGGTTAGGAACTCATGATTCTTTGAGTATGAAACGAGTTATCTAGATTGTTTTGGGATTCCTTGAAATGAAATCACATATATTGATCAACATACTATGTGGATTTATATGACTGATCATGTGCAGCTGAAGAGTGGTCAATATATAGTTTCTTATTCTCTCTCAATTGGGATTCCCCTATATATTTGGGTCGATTATGGTACTTCCATTCAATTGATCCATTTATTTTGGGTTTTTTAAGAACCTATTAGTTATTTATATACTCACCCCTTTAGAGGATCTATCCAATCATTTCACGCCTTTTGTATATAATGGGTATCTTAGTGGTGTCCTTGTAGGAATGGGAGTGAGTAGAGCATATTTTTTTGCTATATTGACCAAGTCATGTACTGGTCATGAATTTGATAGTATTCCTCTCTTTATGAGTAGGTTGGACACTTTTCCAATTTTATATGGGATTGTATTTTTTTTCCCCTTCATGATTTCTAGTTCTATCGTGGTCTTTATGTGTGATATAGATGTATTCATGAATTTTACTATCAATATTTTTATTATAGTTTTACTATTTCAGAGATATTGATTTATTTTCATGTGTATAGTTTTCATAGGCCAAGGCCTCCCATGTGTGTGATATTCTTAATTAGTACTAGTAACTAGCCTCCGACATAGTTGAGATGGGCTTGGGGTAGTGGCGGCTTGGGGTTCTACGGTCCAGGTGGGCACTGGTGGGTTGGTTCGTTATAGAGTAGAATAATAGGGAGTCATTCATTACCATAAGAGTTAGTTTTCATGTTAAAATATTGGTTTTGTTTTTATAGTAATAGTGTTAATATTTTTGGAGTTGGGATTTCAGGACAGAGAGTCCGTTTTTTGAGAGGTGGCTGACCTACCCATTCACTATGATTCTAATATCCTTCTTGTCAACTCATAACAAGTAGATATTGGTTTCTTGTGAATTTTTTATTGTGTATCAAATAAGACTTTGTTGTGGTTTCCATGTTATTCTTGATTCAACTCTCGAGATACGCTCTTTATTATGTTGCGTATTGATTCTATTTTAGGTTTCTATCAAGACAATATCCATACAGGGTTCCATGGTATAATTTCCATGACATATTTCCAATGATGAGTCTTTGTTCAATGGATCTACATAAGAGTCAGTATCTCCATGTTGTTTTTTGATGTACCACCACCCATTGAAAAACATGTTGTACCATAAGTTTAGGCTAAGGATTCACATAGGCTAACTCAACTACATGAGTTTCAAAGGTAGAGACCTCTTATATAATATGGTGAGATGGACCCCTAGGTAGTTGATGACTAGATTGCGACAGTGATGTGTGTTTTCC
This sequence comes from Viscum album, assembly GCA_963277665.1. Classification (NCBI taxonomy): domain Eukaryota; kingdom Viridiplantae; phylum Streptophyta; class Magnoliopsida; order Santalales; family Viscaceae; genus Viscum; species Viscum album. Next base: position 196,602,513 of record OY728126.1, read on the forward strand.
TCCTTGTAGAGAAACCTTCCAATTATATGGTGGTCCTAGAGTTGAGACTTATATAGGTCCTATCTTGGTCCTAGTGGAGTCTGGTGGAAAATAACCATTATGATATGATGTTCATTTGGATGGAGTTTGAGAATATATTTAAATAAGAGTTTTATCTATCCATGATTCATTCCGTTCATATCCAATAAATGCTTCAACATCGTAAGGTTATAATAACTAGGGAAGAGTATTTTTTGAGCCTTATAGACCTTTCTCGGTACTCCATAGATATGGTTCAAGATCTATTTTCATGAAAAATTACCTTTAAACAGGGATTACACCAGCATATTAGGGCCTTAGTGATACCTTTGCACATTCCCACTTACATTATAGTGGTTGATTTTTATGCAAGGTGATGTGAGTCATTATTGGAGCCCTGTAATGGTGATTTGTTTGTATACTCATGTTCACAATGAAGAATTATTCTACCCCCATAAAAACACATTCTTGTGATGAGATACAAAACCGTGATGGTGAGTCAGTGCCGCCCAAAGTGGATAGTGTCAAAGTGGGACTGATAACTTAATTTTATTTATTTATTTTTGGTGGGTTGGTGTGTTTATGTGTTGGAGTATACCCTAGTTGTGGTAGACAGGAAATTGAGGGAAAGGATGATCTTTAGGAAGAAATGGATTTTGACCTAGAGGATTGAGTGTGGTTTGATGTATGAAATGTGGTTTTGCTATACCAGTTTTAGTTAGATCTAATTCATCTTCCACTTGTCCCTGATTTTAGACCTTGTTTGATTCATAATGATATAATTGGATCCTTTTTCCATAAACCATATTCTTTTTGTAACTAGTATAAAGTGTTTTAATAAATGCACTCATGTCTTTATTGAAAACTGACTATAGAGGATGGAAAACCTCAAATTGAACCTATTTGTATAGGTAGAGTGAGACCCTATGACGCTTCTTTAGTTTTTATTGGTTTCCTACCATCCATGATTATGTGGTTTCCACTAGTGGGTGTAAAAAAATTTCTAACTTATGGGATAGAGTTTTCCTCCTTTTAGAGGAGTTATCCCACATCTGTCTGGATGAGTACATGTGTGGGAAGATACATCTAAACTTTTATCATATGGCTAGTCTGATCCTTGGAGCAGTGACACTATGAGATTTTAGTTCCCTATGGTAGTGGCTGATATGAGGATGTCTATATGAGAATGTGTCAGTTTTACCTCTCCACTGAGAGTTTCCATCTACATAGATTAGAACCTAGGGACTACTGTAAAGACCCGGAAATTTCAAGGAAATTTTTTCATTAATTTTCTTTGGAATTTTACAAGAACGCAGTTTCTAACGGCGCCTGATTCCGAGGCCCGGTGTGCCCGGAATTAATTTCTGAAGTTTGGCTCGGGTACGTTCAGTGAACGAGTGAGCGGGAATTTCTATCTTTTGAACCGGTGCTCGGAATTGAAATCTGATTGCACCGATGAACTCGCAACGCCGGTAATCGCTTAAGGGAACCTTTACCGTAGTTGCGTTTGTGCGGGAGAAGAAGTTAATTTTTTGGGGTTTTATTAAAAAAGTGAATAAAATTGTTAAATCAATTTTATTTCATGTTAAGTTGTTAACTTCTCCCATGGGAAGTTGGTGGTGGGCCCACATCCATCCAACTTCCCATGTGTGGATATTTGAAAGGGTGGGGCCCACACAAACCCCTCCCCACCTCTTCAAATTCCTTAACTTTCCTAACCCCTCTAAACCCCCCATTTAAGTTTTGATAACTTAACACCTCCTTAATTTTATAACATCTTATGTTAATAACTTAAGTGAGTTAAATATGGGTTTTGAATTTTCAAACTCTTGAAATTCAAAACCTATATTGGGATAATAAAATAAGTGGGAGGATTATTTTATTTTGGGGTTAGTTGTTCTTGTGGTGGAGACTTGGGAGAGAAAAGGTTAAGTCTTCTTCTTCTTCAACATCGACGAAGAATGCGAAGAACACCTCCAATGAAGAACATCTCCACCGAAGAACGCGACGTCTTCTTCCAACGACGTTTCCCCTTCGAACGCACCTCGACGACAACGGAGTCGACGTTCTTTCCCCGCGACGCCCGACCTCCGCGACGCTCGTCTTCCGCGGGTTGTTGACGTGCACCGTATCTGAATCGAGGTAGAGGTTTATTTATTTAATTGTTCGTGAATACAAACTTGGTGATAATCGTGGATTAAAACCCTTTTTGTTATTGAATAATGAGAGGGGGTCGGACTGCACAAACACGGCCGACCCTCCTCCTTTGTTTTTCGTGATGGTATCTTGAGGATGATACGAGAAAACGTGGTGCCGTTACACCACAAGATTTATTGCGGAAGATACGCACGGCGCCGTCGCGCCGCGTCGTGGAAAGAAATCCAAGAACGCGATGTCGTCGCGTCGCGTCGAAGAAAGTCAAAGGCGTCGCGGCCGGAGCGGGGCCGCGGCGGAGGAAAGCGATGTCATCGCATCGCGCCGAATGGCATAGGCCACGGCCGGTTCCGGGCCGGGGCGGAGCAAGATGACCGGCGGCCGGCACCGGGCCGCCGGTGTCGGCGAAGGAAGGACCGGCCGTCGCCGGTCCTTGGTGGCGAAACCGGCCGGCCAGTGCGGGCCAGCCGGGCAGTTGAGACCGGGGGAATTAATTCCCACGGCCGGGTCTTCAAGTGGCCTCAATTAAGGGGTCGCGGTTTCACAAAGGGGGGGGGGCTTTGCCCCCCGCGTGCGGCACCCGAACGACGTGCTGGCCGCACCGCCGGCCGGGTCGCGCCGCCGGCCGGGTCGCGCCGCCGGCCGGGTCGCGCCGCCGGCCGGGCCGGGTCCAGCCGGACCGGGTTGGGTCGACCCGGTTCGGGCCGACCCAGCTCGGGTCGGACCAGGGGGGGGTCGGCCCGGGCCCAGACCCCCAGTTTCGGACAACTTTTGGTCAAATGCACGTATTTTGGGCTACGGGCCTCCAAACGACTTGCCGTCAGCGGCAACGCGATCCTTGGATCGAGACGGTCGTTTCGGTATACTATACTCAAGGTACATCTTCTTTTTCGGGAGGCTACGTGGTTAAAACTCCATAGTTAAGCGTGCTTGACCTAGAGTAGTGATCTGGATGGGTGACCTCCTGGGAAGTTTCCCAGGGTGGGTGTGAGACGGAAAAGCCAATAACTTCCAGACCAGGCGTCTGATTGACGTGCCGTCTGTTGCGTTGCGTTCCTATTGACGATACGAAACTTTTGGCATCCTCCACCCGAGTTTTGGATGCAGATGGATAGTGGCTGGGTTGGATCACACCGAAATCCAACCGGGACCCTGGAACGGAAAAGCTGATATCATTCTGACAGAAAGTCCATTTGACGAACCATCAGCGGCGTTGGTGATCGCGTTGAGAAACGATCCCTATGAGTTTACCCTATGAGAGCTCGGGGTACAGTTGAGATACGGCCGGGTTTAGTTCGCTCACGAAACCAACCGGGCCCCTGGGACGAAAAGGCTAATAACTCACAGACCGGGCGTCCGATTGACGCGTCGTCTGTTGCGTTGAGACCCCTATGACGTGGCGGCCCGTTGAGATACTTCTCCGTGGGACTTTGAGATACTTGGAGTATCGACCTGTAGCTCGTGGAGCGGACCCTCCCAATGACGAGTGTGCGGAGTACGGAGACCGTGTAGCTGGCTGAGACCCAACGACTGCTAATCGAACGACTCGGTGTGTTACAGAGGTGCGCTTGGTTGTAGCGGCACATGGGAGCGCTTGGTTGTAGCGGAAGACCCACGACAGAGGTGCGCTTGGTTGTAGCGGAACATGGGAGCGCTTGGTTGTAGCGGAAGACCCACGACAGAGGTGTGCTTGGTTGTAGCGGCACATGGGAGCGCTTGGTTGTAGCGGAAGACCCACGACAGAGGTGTGCTTGGTTGTAGCGGAACATGGGAGCGCTTGGTTGTAGAAGCTGGCCCGCAGTACTCGATGGGTGGAGTTCTTCAGCAGTCTTAGGTTAGTGAGCAGTACCTCGGAGTCGTGACAGGACCACTGTACACTCCAGAGACAGAGCTCTTCAGTAGTTACGGTTTCGATAATGAAAATCCTGGTTGAGCTGAGACTTTTATCCTTGTGTTTCCTCATGATTGAGATGGGTCACTTGCTAACTTAGGTATATGTATGGGCATATACCCAGGTAGTGGTTATCCATTGATTTCATAATCCTTGTGTTTCCTCACGATTGAGATGGGTTACTTGATAACTTAGGTATATGTATGGGCATATACCTATGTAGAGGTTACCTGTTAAGATCTTCTTTGTGGTTATCCTTGTTGGTTTAGTGAGACCTTGAAGGTCTCGGGGTCCCTACTGAGTATCGTTATACTCACCCCTGCATGGGCTATGCCCGCACCTCGTTGTGTTGGTTGCAGACGACGGGCAGTGCTGACAGAGGCCGAGTGTTCGAGGACTGGACGGTACCTGGAGGTGGACTATACGACGAGATGGTACCTGGAGGAGGACCTCACGACGAGACGATACCCAGAGGTGGACGTGAAGACGAGGCGGTACCCGAAGGTGGACCACTGGGCGGACATACTCGGAGCGGACGGCGGGACCCGAGGAGCAGAGGAGCTATCCGTACCCACCCTTCAGGTGGGATTTCCAGTGGACAGCTCGGCGTAGCAGCTTTACTTTTCAGTTGTTGTTTTCCCTTCGAGTTGTACTTTACAGTTGGGCTTGTATTTCCGACCCCTTTTTACTTTCCGCACTTACTGTTGTACTCAGTTTTTACTTAGTGTTTACTTCTTCCGCTTGTACTCTGTGTGATTGTTTACTTTACAAAGGCAATTCCTTCCCTTTTTACCGGGATTTAAGCCTTGGTGCTAGTCTCCAGCCCCTGGCCTATGGAAGGCGGGCTTGGGGTAGTCACGGCACGGGCCCCGAGGACGGGTCGTGACAAATTGGTATGAAAGGAGTTCGGTTCTACCGCAGAACTTATAACTCTGATCTTTCTTTCTGTGAAGCAATAGTGTTGAGAGTACCGAGTGTGGTTTTCAGTTCAGGGAGTCCAGTGTTGGTGCGGGCGGCCGACGTATCCATACACCAGGACCCTGACAACTGATTTCTGACTTTGTGCACGAAAACACTAATTGCGTGTGTGTTTTCAAAGGTTTTCCCTTAAAACATCTCAAACCAGGTCAGCTCACCAGGTATAAACATTTGACCGTGTCACGATGTTTCTTTCAGAATGCCTTTTCACGGACGACCACCTAGAGCCCCGAGAGTGGTACGTACTGACAGCCCGCCGAGCGACGAGGCCTCAGTACAGGGCCCTATCCCAGTTGAGGCACCAGTGGTACTGCTACCCATTGGGCCACCGATGCCACCAGCCCCAGCATTAGGCGATGCACGATGCTTGAGCGCACTGCACGAGTTCTAGTGCCAGAGGCCACCCAGGTTCCGGGGAGAGATGGACCCGCAGGCGGCTGAGCTTTGGCTGGAGGTTGTGGTGAGAGTCTTCAGGCTAGTGGGGACGCCGGCAGACTTCATGGTGATCTTTGCTACCAGCCTCCTTCAGGCAGCATCAGGCAGGTGGTGGAGCCACTTGTTACAGTTTTGCGATGAGATGAACATCACATGGGAAGACTTCGAGACCTTCTTCAGGGTGGAGTTTGTGCCAGTATCTCTACACCCCGAGCGTGTACAGGAGATTCTGCCTTTTCCGCGTGCTTTTCGATCAGTATCCGAGTCATCTGTGGGCAGTAGACAGATGATGCAGACGTCCAGGAGGACCGGACTAGCAGTTGGACGATCTCGGGTTTTAGGACCGGTGGTGCGGGGCACCCGAGGTGGGGTCAGAGCCAGGCGTGCCAGAAACGGACAATGTTACTCCTGCGGCGGAAAGTGTCACCTGGCACGTGACTGTCCGACTCATCGTACGATTGATCAGCGGGTGTTGGAGGAGCCACCGAGACAGAAGCAGCGGCGAGTGCTTGAGTAACAGCAGAGCAGTGGACAAGGCAGTAGAGCTCTGATAGCAGGTGGGTAGGATAGGAACTAGTGGATACGTCCTTTGTACTTCTAGTTCCTTGTTGCTTTGTATTCGTGTCTTTGTACTATGAGCTGCAACAATAAAAAGACACTTATCTTTGTTGCTTTCCTCTCCTTTTGTTTGGTTGATACTGAGTGGTCCCGGTTAAACTGTTGACTTGACCCTCACTTTCGAGATTTCTACTGGAGGGGACCCAGTGACCTCACACTGATGCCGAAAGTGTGACTCGACCCTTGGAGGCGAGAGTGACAGTTGGATCTCTTAGTAGATACATCGAGGCCTTACGACATCATCCATGGCATGAATGCATCATTCATGTCAGGATTGACTGTATTAGGCAACGAATGTGGTTCATCAAGGGGATGAGACCGGGTTTCTCTTATCGGCAAAGAAGAAATCATAGCAGCTCTTGTGAGACTAAAGGAGGTCCAGGACATCCAAGAGAGGATGAAGACTGCTCAGTGCAGTAAGAAACAGGAAACCGGTGCCAGTCATAGAGACTCGGGCGTGTTAAGAAGTGGAAGCTTAAAGGAGAGATGAGTCTACGAAGCAGTAGACATGGAGGCAGAGCTAGGAGAGCAGCATGAGGTGGTGTACATCCTAACATGGTACAACCACCCGCCTTAGTTATTCCTGCCAGGCTCAGGGAGCTGGAGGGCGGAGGAAGAGTGCGCCTGCATGTGGTCAAGGAGTGTGACCCAATGGCTCTAGAAATGATTCAAGGGACAGTCTGTGTCCACTACTAGATGTTTTAGTAACGGACGTCGATGTGAATCATTTCTTGCTTTCACAAATCTTGTTCCAGACCTAGAGTTTCTGGTAAGCCGTGGACTTGACCCTCACGTCTGGAGATACCTTGGTAGGAGACTTGATAATCACACTTACGCCGACGGTGTGGTCAGACCCTCGAGGCGAGAGTTTCGGTTGGAATCTCATGGTGACAGCGTCGAGGCCTTACGACGTTAGTTTGAGTATAGAATGGGAAATAACTGTTCATACTCAAATTGACGGTTTTAGGCAAATTTCGGGATGTGTTTTCCTTGGTCGGTGAAAAGGAAACCCCAGGAAGCACGGGATAAACTCTTTCACGGGAGGGTGCGACCGATCACTCTTGAATCGGCCAACCTCACCCTCGTGGCAGCAGTCGTTTGAGTTCCAGTTCTAACAGGAATTGGAAACATCTGGAGTTTGAGGATGGCGACCACGTTCTTATACGGGTCTCACCTCGACAAGGTTTACGGAGATGTGGCCAAGGCAGCAAGTTATCTCCAGGGTTCAGCGGACCTTCTTTGGTCCCCATCTGGGTAGGCGGGGTGGTTTACCGCTTGACCCATTCACCGCAGTTGCACCAGGTGCACGATGACTTCCACGTATCTCAACTGAGGAGATACGTGCTCGACCCTGCACATATCATCGACCATGAGGATCTGGACGATGGCGATGGGGTGTCTTTCACAGAGGTTCCAGTGGGGATCGAGGATCGACAGGAGCAGATCCTACGAGGACGATCGATTCCTCGGGTGCACTTTCATTGGCAGTACGGAACCTCCAAGAAAGCACATGGGAGCGGAAGGCTCAGATGTGTGCTCTGTACCGCTTTTGTGACCCTAGTTTGTATTGAAGCTTTACGGGGACGTAAAGCCCTGAGGTGGGAGTAATGTAAAGACCCGGAAATTTTTTTCTTAATTTTCTTTAGAATTTTACAAGAACGCAGTTTCTAACGGCGCCTGATTCCAAGGCTTGGTGTGCCCGAAATTAATTTCCGAAGTTTGGCTCGGGTACGTTCAGTGAACGAGCGAGCGGGAATTTCTATATTTTGAACCGGTGATCGGAATTGAAATCTGATTGCAACGATGAACTCGCAACGCCGGTAATCGCTTAAGGGAACATTTACCGTAGTTGCGTTTTTGCGAGAGAAGAAGTTAATTTTTTGGGGTTTTATTAAAAAAGTGAATAAAATTGTTAAATCAATTTTATTTCATGTTAAGTTGTTAACTTATCCCATGGGAAGTTGGTGGTGGGCCCACATCCATCCAACTTCCCATGTGTGGATATTTGAAAGGGTGGGGCCCACACAAACCCCTCCCCACCTCTTCAAATTCCTTAACTTTCCTAACCCCTCTAAACCCCCCATTTAAGTTTTGATAACTTAACACCTCCTTAATTTTATAACATCTTATGTTAATAACTTAAGTGAGTTAAATATGGGTTTTGAATTTTCAAACTCTTGAAATTCAAAACCTATATTGGGTTAATAAAATAAGTGGGAGGATTATTTTATTTTGGGGTTAGTTGTTCTTGTGGTGGAGACTTGGGAGAGAAAAGGTTAAGTCTTCTTCTTCTTCAACATCGACGAAGAATTCGAAGAACACCTCCAACGAAGAACATCTCCACCGAAGAACGCGACGTATTCTTCCAACGACGTTTCCCCTTCGAACGCACCTCGACGACAACGGAGTCGACGTTCTTTCCCCGCGACACCCGACCTCCGCGACGCTCGTCTTCCGCGGGTTGTTGACGTGCACCGTATCTGAATCGAGGTAGGGGTTTATTTATTTAATTGTTAGTGAATACAAACTTGGTGATAATCGTGGATTAAAACCCTTTTTGTTATTGAATAACGAGAGGGGGTCGGACCGCACAAACACGGCCGACCCTCCTCCTTTGTTTTTCGTGATGGTATCTTGAGGATGATACGAGAAAACGTGGTGTCGTTGCACCACAAGATTTATTGCGGAAGATACGCACGGCGCCGTCACGCCGCGCCGTGGAAAGAAATCCAAGAACGTGATGTCGTCGCGTCGCGTCGAAGAAAGTAAAAGGCGTCGCGGCCGGAGCGGGGCCGCGGCGGAGGAACGCGATGTCGTCGCATCGCGCCGAATGGCATAGGCCGCGGCCGGTTCCGGGCCGCGGCGGAGCAAGATGACCGGCGGCCGGCACCGGGCCGCCGGTGTCAGCGAAGAAAGGACCGGCCGTCGCCTGTCCTTGGTGGCGAAACCGGCCGGCCAGTGCGGGCCGGCCGGGCAGTGGAGACCGGGGGAATTAATTCCCACGTCCGGGTCTTCAAGTGGCCCCAATTAAGGGGTCGCGATTTTCACAAAGGGGGGGGCTTTGCCCCCCGCGTGCGGCACCCGAACGACGCGCAGGCCGCACCGCCGGCTGGGTCGCGCCGCCGGCCGGGTCGCGCCGCCGGCCGGGTCGCTTCGCCGGTCGGGCCGGGTCCAGCCGGACCGGGTCGGGTCGGACCAGGGGGGTCGGGCCGGGTCGGCCCGGGCCCAGACCCCCAGTTTCGGACAACTTCTGGTCAAATGCCCGTATCTTGGGCTACGGGCCTCCAAACGACTCGCCGTCAGCGGCAACGCGATCCTTGGATCGAGACGGTCGTTTCGGTATACTATACTCAAGGTACATCTTCTATTCGGGAGACTACGTTGTTAAAACTCCATAGTTAAGCGTGCTTGACCTAGAGTAGTGATCTGGATGGGTGACCTCCTGGGAAGTTTCCCAGGGTGGGTGTGAGACGGAAAAGCCAATAACTTCCAGACCAGGCGTCCGATTGATGCGCCGTCTATTGCGTTGTGTTCCTTTTGACGATACGGAACTTTTGGCATCCTCCGCCCGAGTTTTGGATGCAGATGGATAGTGGCCGGGTTGGATCGCACCGAAATCCAACCGGGACCCTGGAACGGAAAAGCTGATATCATTCTGACAGAACGTCTGTTTGACGAACCATCAGCGGCGTTGGTGATCGCCTTGAGAAACGATCCCTATGAGTTTACCCTATGAGAGTTCGGGGTACAGTTGAGATACGGCCGGGTTTGGTTCGCTCACGAAACCAACCGGGCCCCTGGGACGAAAAGGCTAATAACTCACAGACCGGGCGTCCGATTTACGCGTCGTCTATTGCGTTGAGACCCCTATGACGTGGCGGTCCTTTGAGATACTTATTCGTGGGACTTTGAGATACTTGGAGTATCAACCTGTAGCTCATGGAGCGGACCCTACCAGTGACGAGCGTGCGGAGTACGGAGACCGTGTAGCTGGCTAAGACCCAACGACTGTTGATCGAACGACTCGGTGTGTTACAGAGGTGCGCTTGGTTGTAGCGGCACATGGGAGCGCTTGGTTGTAGCGGCAGACCCACGACAGAGGTGCGCTTGGTTGTAGCGGCACATGGGAGCACTTGGTTGTAGCGGAAGACCCACGACAGAGGTGCGCTTGGTTGTAGCGGCACATGGGAGCGCTTGGTTGTAGCGGAAGACCCACGACAGAGGTGCGATTGGTTGTAGCGGCACATGGGAGCGCTTGGTTGTAGCAGCTGGCCCGCAGTACTCGATGGGTGGAGTTCTTCAGCAGTCTTAGGTTAGTGAGCAGTACCTCGGAGTCGTGACAGGACCACTGTACACTCCAGAGACGGAGCTCTTCAGCAGTTACGGTTTCGATAATGAAAATCCTGGTTGAGCTGAGACTTTTATCCTTGTGTTTCCTCATGATTTAGATGGGTCACTCGCTAACATAGGTATATGTATGGGCATATACCCGGGTAGTGGTTATCCATTGATTTCACAATCCTTGTGTTTCCTCATGATTGAGATGGGTTACTTGATAACTTAGGTATATGTATGGGCATATACCTAAGTAGAGGTTATCTGTTGAGATCTTCTTTGTGGTTATCCTTGTTGGTTTAGTGAGACCTTGAAGGTCTCGGGGTCCCTACTGAGTATCGTTATACTCACCCCTGCACGGGCTATGCCCGCACCTCGTTGTGTTGGTTGCAGACGACGGGCAGTGCTGACAGAGGCCGAGTGTTCGAGGACTGGACGGTACCTGGAGGTGGACTATATGACGAGATGGTACCTGGAGGAGGACCTCACAACGAGACGGTACCCAGATGTGGACGTGACGACGAGGCGGTACCACAAGGTGGACCACTGGGCGGACATACTCGGAGCGGACGGCGGGACCCGAGGAGCAGAGGAGCTATCTGTACCCACCCTTCAGGTGGGATTTCCAATGGACAGCTCAGCGTAGCAGCTTTACTTTTCAGTTGTTGTTTTCCCTTCGAGTTGTACTTTACAGTTGGGCTTGTATTTCTGGCCCCTTTTTACTTTCTGCACTTACTGTTGTACTCAGTTTTTAATTAGTGTTTACTTCTTCCGCTTGTACTCTGTGTGATTGTTTACTTTACAAAGGCAATGCCTTCCCTTTTTACCGGGATTTACGCCTTGGTGCTAGTCGTCAGCCCCTGGCCTATGGAAGGCGGGCTTGGGGTAGTCACGGAACGGGCCCCGAGGACGGGTCGTGACAACTACCATGATATTTGTGTCAATATATTCATTTACTATCATAGAGATTTGTGAGTTGTGGTTTAGTTTTATTTTTGTATAAGGAGGGCCTAGTAATACCTAGTGTGTCACTGAGGAAGCCATCTGTTATTCTTTGGTTCCATCATATGCTTTTCATCAGAGTATCACATAAGAAATTTGATGATGTCATGAAATTTCAATATTTACGGGTGATTACCCCTCTAATTTTTTTAGTAAGGATGAAATGAATAACTATGAGTATTTTTACGAGGTATCGCATGATTAGATATACACTAGGTATTTTATTGATGAATATTCCAAAGGTGGGAAGTATTTCAACCATCCAATGATTGACGATGACACTGGACACACTGTGAGATTAGGTGATGAAGTGTTTTTGTTACCTCAATAGAACACCAAAGAGGGGGATGGTTATTCCATGTAGACAAACTTTTTCATATACTTGAGAATGTTCTTCAGTTCTTCTTGTTTGCATGGGATGGATGTCACTCCACCCTCAGAATAGAACCATTTGAATCCATGGTAGGGTGTTCTTATAGGTCACCATTTTACTGGTTAAAGCTAGTGGGAGACATCATTTTTGTTTCTGGAGTTGGTGATAGTGATGGATCCTGAGAGTATAGTTTATATAGGGTAAGATGGTTACTACTATGTTATTCAAATATCTACATTAGGTTAGAGAATTAGTCTACAGGTATACCCTAATACCACAGACGGATTGGGTGCTTGGTTTTTTCTCCCTATCATAGATGAGGAGACATGTGTACACAATATTTCATAATGTTTTCCTAGTTTGATCTAGACACCACGTATGATGTCACCTTATGAGTTATCTAGTGGGGTTTGGTTTCTGACTAGAAAGGATCTTTCTTGGACTTATAGTTCCCTTGATTGTGTGTTGGTAGATAGCATGATAACCCACAGTTTTCTCCCATATTCCTATTATTTCCAATTTTGAGATTAAAATCTTGAATGTGGGGAGAGTGTGGAGACTCAAGTTTTTCCATGTAAGACCTTGAAAAATTTTTAGAAATATTTCCTAATCTAATAATTTAGTTGGTGTAGGGTTCTAGGTCCTGTAGATCCTTGATGCGGTGATATTAAAAAAATTAAATATATTTTATCAAATATATGCATTTTTTTATTAAAATGGCATAACTTTTTATCGGAGTCTTGGATTGGAAATCTAAGACCATCGTTGTGTCTGGAATGTGGTATTTTCTCTATGCCTAGAAAAATGTTTTTTTGGCATCAGAAGTTATGTCGTATGGGACCATTGATGTGGTGTTAAATGGAGGTTTATTGATTTAATAAAATTAAATTAATAACCCCCGGGATTATCATGAATGGTAGAGAAGGATCACCCCTACGTGATGGATGACCTGAGGTTGACATGAGGTGAGTAGGTGTCATTGATCACCATTTTTTATGTTTAATGTCATCAAATCAACATGCAATAGATTCTAGGCATCATTTTGGGCCCAGAGATTTGTTTTTTTTCAAAATGTATTTAGATTTACGAGCTTTATGTATTGATTCAATTTGATATATTTTAAGGTTCTAAATCTCTATTATAACTGGTAGAGATACCTAGGTGCACAATCTTAGGGTTTCAATAGAAATCAGGGTTTTTTGGGGGGATTTTAGTGGATTCCCATTACAAATTCCCCATCACATGATGTGTAGTGCAGAGGATAACATGGTGTGTGTTCTACCCATTTAGGGAAGATGATCTTTGGGGACTACATATAATTTATTAAGGGTATAAACTATGTAGTAATCCTAGGCCGTGTGGGTGAGTACATGGCTAGTCTTTTCATGTTAAGTCACATGTTCATGTGGTAGTACAAGGCCAAAAGACATAGGCATGGGTTGTGTAACCTGGTCATGGCCAAGGACATGGGCATGAGCCAGACCAAAAGGAATACACCATGTACCAATGGTATATGTTGTGTGGGGAAACTTTCTCATCCATCCATATATGGGAGAGTACATTCCCAGAATATCTGATGAGGTCACACACTGTGTAACATGAGGTACATGTCATGTATTGCATTTTATACACACTGACTGCTAAAAGGGGACATGACTGGGGGTCTGTTCCTAAAGAAATGTCGTGTATTGGGGGTATACATCTTTTACACCTTTAAATACTTCATCCTCATCCATATCCATATTCAAAACTCATAGGAGATTCATGAGTATCCTATACTAATTATTTTTATATGTTGTACATGATGGTTTCCATAGTTTTTGTGTTAGATATAAGATGTGAGATGTTCTGATCATGGTTATTTATTTGGTGATGCTAGATGATAGCAGTGATCGGTAAGGACCATCATAGTGTAGAGAGAGAGAGAGAGACAATACTCCCCTATCGGGCGAGGATGTGGGTCCTCTATCCATAGAGATGGTACAACACTATCACACTTGAGCGATGGTCCACTATACTCACTGTGTAGATAGAGATGGTAATTCCCTATCACACCAAGGCGTGGGTTGTCCATAAATGAAGAGTAGTTATCTTGTCGTTGTTACTCCCCTATCACATTAGGGTGAGGGTCTTCCATATCTTTCATACATTTAGATAAAAACCCACCCTGATACATGGGTGTCGGTCCTCTATCTAAGTATTATTACTCCCTCGTCTTCGATCTCTAGTAGGGGGAAGCTCCTCTGCGAGATTTGGATCTCCCTCAGATATAGAGTGAAATTTCAAGGAGTAGGCCCCTCCACATGATATGTCTGATACCTAGTTATTAGTTAGTTCTCCCTCGATGAGATGGGAAACAAGACTCTCCATATGATTTCTCTAAAGGACTTGTGATATGGTTAGGAGTTGATATTCTCTCACCTATGGCGTAGTGGGGAGGTGCAGGTCCCTCCTTCTACTCTCTTGAGGTTTCACATGGTGATTCATTTGGATATTGAGCTCCCTCAAATGTGTGTGTAGTGGCTAGGGGAAGGCCTATCTAGTTGAGTTCTTATGAGCTTGTGTGGGATGGAAGATAGTATAGATGGAACCTCAAATGTTTGGGCATTATAGTTAGACCTAAAGAGTTGTTACTCATGACATATATCTATCTCATGAGCACCATTAGGGGTGTAAGGGCTTATGGAGTGAGATATTTTTGACAATTAATAAATTTGATCTTCAAGTAAAATCATTTAGCTAGAATTGTGGATAAATCCTCATGAGACATGGAGTTTGTGAAGATTATATCTAGGTTTTTATCATATTACCTATGGTGATGACACATATCTTTATCAACACACAATTTCGATTAAGATAAATGGTCATGTATAATTCAGGATCAATGGAGATGGAGTTTCATTTTCTCTGTTTCTCGGGTTTTCTCCTCTGTATTTGGGTCAAGCATATTGTTACTGTAACACCCCAAGATTTTACAGTACGGTTCTCTTTGAATAATACAGTAGCGTGTGTTGTACGCAACTTCGAGTTCTAATACACACCACAACCAATAAAACTAGCCGTTATGAATAGTAATACCCACTTTTTGAAATTTTATAAATTTTATCTTTCAAAATGGACTTCATTTTTAGATTCGGAATATCGAAATTTCCTAGGGTGGAATTTTGGTATTCTTATGAAAACTTTCAATTTTTGATGAATAGTGAAAAAACACTAAGTTATATTTTAAAACCAAATTTTTATTTAAATAATTATGTATTTTATTTAAATTTAATTAAGGTCAAAATAGATACATAATACCTATATAAGTTCAATGTAATTCATTGGAGTTAGTTCAGAATAATTTTAGATATATAAAAAAATTTATTTAACATTTCACCGTCTTTTACCCACCTCCTAGGAGAATTTGAAAATTCACATAAAACTTAATTTTACAGCTTTTGTGAGTGTAATTTTGATAATCTGAGAGACACGGTTAATATATGGGAGTAAAATGTGGTTTAATGAGATGAAAATAATTTTTGGTGAAAAGTAACTTTTTACTTTTATTTACCATGGTTAAAAGTAAATAGGGTAATTAAGGGTAAAAATGATATTAATATTACCCTAAAACATGTCCTAATTATTTTGGACAAGTTTAGCTCGACCAAAAACAACCCTATGAATAAAATATTATCATTTAGGTCCACTTGGATTAGACTAAGACATTTATTATTATTTAATTCAAAGAATAGTTAAAAGAGTTAAAATCAAAGTTTAATAACTAAAACATTTTTAATATAGTGTTAAACATAAGATAAATTAAATTGTAAATATTCACTGGAAATATAAAAATATTTCTTATATAATGGTATTTTATTTATAATTTTTAGACATTAAATAATTTAATTTATTTATGACGCAATGGTGATGCAGTAATTACCTATTTAATGAAATATTAAAATAATTTATAATATAAATACCAAAATAAATTTAATTTGAGACTTTTTATGAATTACACTAATTTTATAGGCTAAGATGACATGTTATTATTGATTTAATTATGTTTTTTTGAAGTAATCATGATAGTATGATTTTTAGAAAAATCAAATACTAAATAGTGTCAAAATTGACATAAAAGAGTTTTTGAAACAAATATTATATTAGTAATTGATATTCAATTCCTAAAAATCTAAGGTTCGGCCAAAAGACTTATATAATGATAGGTGGATCATTAATGGACCACTTGGGGGTCTCTTGGATGTATATATTATGTTTATTAACTATATAATATAAAAATAAAAAGTGACATGGTAAATGTCAAACTAATTAACTAAGAGTTAAAACTAAAAGAAAAGGTTAATATAGTGACCCAAACCTGTCTAAAACCTATTGGTTGAGTGGTTTTAGACCTATATCCACCTTAAACTTTAAATAATCCACACTTGAGCCATTTTAAAACTAATATTAATTTATTTTAAAATAATATTTCTATCTTTTCCAAAGATACCCATCACCCCTCTTATAAAAGGGCACTCCCCCTTCTCTCAATTTCACACAGTCAAAGCCTTTTGGATCAGCCAAAACCTACCCAAATACTCTCTAAACATTCCTACCTTCATCCTAGAGGCCTTAATTTATTCAGAAATCCATCCTAAGGATCCCTTTTGATCAAATCAAAAGGAAGAATTCGAATGAGAGGTAATGATTTCGCCACCCTTTTTCAAGTTCCTTTCTTCTTCAACTTCTTCTTTCCTTGTTATTTCCATTCTAAAATAATAACTACAGTATATTCTATATATTGTGATGTTATTATTAATATGGAACAAAAAAATTCATTATTTTATCCATCCCTTGAATGACATGTCACCATACGTGCGTACGTACGGCCTACCGTCTCCACGTCGTGGTGTAATTGTTATTCAATATATTATTATTTAGATGGGTATAATAATGATTTATAATTAATTTAAATAAAAAATATAACATTATAATGATTATTTATATATTATATTTTATCCAATTAGAAATTATTTTAATATCAAAAGAATGATATTGTCGCTTGTGCGTATGTACGGACTACCGTCTCCACAAACGCGATGAGATTCATTCCCCATCGTATCCATTCAAGTATAATTCTCATTTGATGATTGATAATAATGTCTAAGGACTTAATATCATTCTGGATATGAATAAGATACAACCTATCCATAACAAACATGACTTGTGTAACAAAACATATAAAAGAAAATGAGTAAGTTAACACCCGAAACGACGATAATACTAAGATATTATTAACAAAGCAATGTTAAATGATCACATATGATATCATATTAATGTATATGATTCATGTATAATTTAATAACAATTATTTCACCATTATACAGCAGGTTAACCTACCCCCATCCAAGGAAAAGTACAAGGTAAGTGTTTATTTTTCAATCTCTTCATTATCTGAGGTTGTTTATACGTAATAATCTACTAGGACTTCTTTATCATCCACATCCATGTTTCTTAAAAATGTATTTTAAAACATTTTTACTATTTACTAGAATATGTGATAAATTAATTTATACCCTTGTTTGAGTTTTTATAAGAGGTTTATAAATGAATCTTTCCATCCTTTTCCAAACAAGGTCCTTTTAACCTTTTCGATAGAATTAAGGTAAGAATGTATTTTTTTTAACTTATATGGTGGGTGCGGCTATTTTTCGCTATTATAAAATCTTCAAAGCTTCCCTTACAAGATTATAAGTAAATTTTCAAAGTAAATGTTTTATTTTATAATTATGTAACTTTTAAATGATTTCAAAAAAAATAGATATTTCTATCAAATAGTTTTGATTTCATCTATGTCAACATCCTTTGATGGATTTTAAGCTTATTTGAAGTTGATTTATTATGATACAAAACTTCAATATTGTATTGAAGGTTTTGTTATATGTTTGACTATGGATGTGTTATTTTTATACCATTCATTGTTTATGGAGAATGTATTGAAAAATCGTATGCTATTTTTAATGTGAATGTTTATGTTATGTTTAAACCTGTTCATATGAGAAATGCATTGGACATAATAAGTGATGGGTGGAGCCCGCTATAGCTCCTCGATGCATCAGTATGTCTCATGAGACAAACTAGTTTCTTTGCACAAGGCCTTGACAAAATCTTATTTGTAGTATTGGCACGAGGCCTTGACTATGTGGTTATGATAGTTTGGCATTATGCATTCCATCATTATGAAAGTGATTATTGATATTGCATGTGATTATTCGACTAGTAGAATATCCATGTGAATAAGTAAATAGAATAATATATTTTTATCTTTTCCATATTATACTGAATTTCAAGTTTACAAGTCTTTTTTTAGTTATATATTTCCTTAAATTTTTATGCTTATTTATGAAATTATTCTCTATATTGTTATCCTTACTGAGTATCTGAGATCACCCCTTTCAATGTCTTATTTTTTCCAGAATGTGAAGAAGTAATTTATGAATTACCTACAAGGATATTAAGAGGGGATATGAAGACAAGATGTTGTTGTAGTAGTTTTCACTTTATGATGTAATGTAAACTTTATGAATGTATCTAGTTATTCCAAGGCTACTAAACTAATCGGACTTTCGAGATTTGATCTTTCTTGTGATAATTCCAATGTTATGTAATAATGCACTGAATCTGGGTAACTAGGGTTGGGGCGTTATAGTTGGTACTAGAGAAAGTTTAGTAAAATCCTTGGAAGCTAAATTTAGATAAAATCTGATTATATCACATATCCCTAAGATATACATTGAGGATGAGTATAGAATAACTTCCTAGAATTTTGGTATTGTAGAGATTTTGTGAGTTTTTTGAGAAATACATCCCCGTCTGGATACGAGTAGGTAGAGACGGCTCTGGCACAGATGTACCTCGGGGTAAAACCCCAAAAACACCGCTTTGAGCTGGACTCGAACGGGAACTGGTGCACGACAACGGGCCTTGCTGCACTCTTGGTTATGACACTCTCGGGGGATATGCTTAGGATAATTCTCATTTTCTTTACAAACCATTATGAATGGTTTATGGGTATATACTTCCTCAAAGAAAACATTTTTATGATTATGGATTATATCCATAAATAGTTCAATTTATGCTAAGTGTTTTACAAGTATGGAATTATATATTTTGATTCATAAACTAATCTAGTGCATTCCATTGTTTAGAAATGGTGCCTAGTTGAAGAAATGGAAACTGTATCAATGCACGCACTCCTTGTAGGGATTACCCTCCTACTCAAGATAATTATAGTAGAGATGGTGATGCAACTGGTGCTGATCAGCTAATAACCATACTGGGACAACTCACTCATGTTATAAAACCCTACCCGTATGGAGCACCTGGATCCGCAGCGTGGAGGATCAATGTTAGATCGCTTAATGAGGAAACAACCACAAATGTTCAATGGGAGTAAAAACCCCTTATTAGCTGAGAAATGGATAAATTCCCTAGATAAAATATTTCAAGCTTTGGAGAGTAGTGAACGGGAAAAAGTTATCATGGAAGTTTACCGCCTCACTGGAGATGCTGATCAATGGTGGTCCTTGATTCAAAACACGAAGGAAGATGATGAAGTATCAAATATGGAACAGAGGGAGTACAAAGATCTTTTCATAGAAAAATACTTTCCTCATGACCATCGAGCAGATATGGAAAGGCAATTTCTGAGTATGAGACAAAAGGAGGATGAGTATGTTGCCAAGTATGAGTCTAACTTCACAAGGTTAGCAAGGTATGCTGTAGATTATATACCTAACCTAAGAAGTAAGATTGACCATTTCTTTGATGGGTTAAAACCATTTATTCATCGAGAATTAGTCTCACAATCCTTCTCGTCGTATGAAGATATTGTCTCATGTGCTATCAGGAAAGAAAAAAAATCTCTAAGTATTACGACTTTAAAGCAAAGCAAGAGAAGAAGATATCTGCTTATCAATCTGGGAATGGAAATAAGGGGAAGAAGGGAAATTTTTAATATCCATCTTGCAGTAAATGTGGTAAGAAACACCCTTTTACTTTCTTTAAGGGAATGGGAGTCTATTACAGGTGTGGTGAAAAAGGCCACCAAACTCGTGATTGCAACGGGAAGAAGGAAGATACCGATGTCCAATGCTATAATTGTAGGGATATGGGACATTATAAAAATTAATGTCCTACGCGTCAAGGAAACATACCTTAGAAAAGGCCAAGGGATCAATTCCAAGATTATGCTATCACTACTGCTGAGGTAGAAGCTCTGAAAGACGTGGTGGCAGGTAATTTAATGTTTTCCTCAAGTTTAGCAAATGCATTATTTGATTCTGGATCATCGCATTGTTTCATATCTTCCTAGTTTTCTAAGAAAATTAGATATTTCCAATTTGATTTAACAAGGGAGTTGTCAGTTAAAACTCCTAAGGGAAGTATCATTGCAACAAAGTTTTGTGAATCAGTCCCCATTAGAGTGCATAAATGTTCTTTATCCACTGATCTCATCGTCAAACCTTTGATTGAGTTTGATATAATCCTCAGTATGGATTGGATTTTGGACCATGATGTGAAGATCTATTGTAATAAGAAGGAGGTTACGATTTTTGATGATGATGATAATGAACACCTTATCTTTAGAGTAGAATCGTCACCACTATATTCTTATCTAGATCCACCCCTAGTAGCTCAACTAAATTCAATTATTGGGGAGGAAGAGAATGAAATGACTGTGGGTGAGGAAAGTAATGTTAAAATAGAGGATGTACCTATTGTGAAAGAATGTGTAGATGTGTTTCCGGAAGATTTACCTGGACATCCTGCAGAACGACAAGTTGAGTTTTCCATTGATTTAATTCCTAGATCAAAGCCTATATCGAAGACCCCTTATAGAATGGTCACTGTATAATTAGTGGAACTAAAGAAACAACAAGAGTAATTGAGTAATAAGGGATTTATTCTCCCAACTGTTTCTCCATGGGGAGCCCCTGTTCTTTTTGTTAAAAAAAATATGGATCTATGAGGTTATGTATCGACTATAGAGAGATCAATGCTATAACAATAAAGAACAAGTATCCCCGACCCCGCATTGATGATTTATTTGACTAACTACATGGAACTCAATACTTTTCAAAGATTGACCTTCGATTTGGATACCATCAGTTGTGTTTGAAGAAGGAAGAAATTCTGAAGATAGCATTTCGAACCAGGTACGGGCATTACGAGTTTACAGTAATTCCTTTTGGGTTGACTAATGCACCCTCTGTATTCATGGATCTAATGAATAGAGTTTTCAAGGAATATCTCGATGATTTTGTGGTGGTATTTATTGATGATAACTTGGTATACTCCAAAAGCTACAAAGATCATGAAAATAACTTGCGCATTATCCTGAAGACTCTCAGAATACATGAATTATATGGGAAGTTTAGCAAGTGTGAATTCCGGACTTATGAGATTTCTTTTCATGGCCATATTGTCACTAAATATGGAATCTCTATTGATCCTTCTAAGACCAACGCAATCCAAGAATGTCCTGCACCGATGAGTATAACTGAGGTACGCAGTTTTATTGGTTTAGCAGGATATTATCGACGTTTCATCCAGAATTTTGCATGGTTGGCTAACCCATTAACAAAGATCACATGCAAAGGGGTTAAATTTGTTTGGACAAAAGAGTTTGAAATTTTTTTTTTTAAGAACGGAAGATAAGATTAGTCAATGCTCTTATATTTACTCTATCATTGGGGAAGGATGGGTTCATTATTTATAGTGATGAATCGAAGAAAGGACTTGGTTGTGTCCTTATGCAGAATGATAGAGTTATTACCTATGCATCACGATAGCTGAAAATTTATTAGAAAAACAATATTACTCATGATCTTTAGTTATCTGCTGTAATATTTGCTCTGAATATTTGGAGTCACTATCTCTATGGTGAAAAATGTGAGATTTATATGGATCACAAGAGTTTGAAGTATATTTTCTCATAGAAAGAACTCAACATGATGCAAAGTCGATGGCTTGAACTACTCAAGGATAATGATTATATGATACACTACCACCCGGGGAAGGAAAATAAGGTGGCAGATGCTTTGAGAAGAAAAGATCATGGAGTTTTGAACATGATGAGAATTGAAAGGGGTCCTATTTTCATTGATCTAGTGAAGATGAATATGGGAATTACCAAGGAAGGTGAAACATCGATACTTTTTCAAATGGTTTCCAAACCATCTTTACTAGAAAAGATACAGAGTTCTCATATCGGTGATGAAGAGTTTCAAAAGAATATTAAATCTGTCAATGATGGGAGATTGAGTGACCTTGTGTATGAAGATGGAAATTTGAAATTTGGGAAGAGACATTGTGTTCCCAATGTACCTGATCTAGAAAGGTAATTGTTGGATGATGCTCATAGTTCCAATTTCTCTATACACCCTGGGAGCACCAAATTGTATAGGAATTTGAAGGAAAATTTTTGGTACGACAACATGAAGAGGGAGATTGCTGATTTTTTGTCAAGATGTATGGTTTGTCAACAAGTGAAAGATTGAAGGCAACGGCCTGGAAGGGTCATGCAAACTCTTCCCATACCATAGTGGAAATGGGAAAATATTTAGATGGACTTTTTCATGGTGCTACCAAAGACTCCTAGAAGGAACAATGAAATATGGGTTATTGTTGATCGTCTTACCAAGAAAGCACATTTTCTTGCTATAAGGGAAGATCTACCACTGGAACGTCTAGCAAGACTATATATTAATGAAGTTGTGAGACTTCATGGAGTACCCCTATCGATTTTTTTTATCGTGATCCCCATTTTACTTCAAGATTCTGGAAAAGTCTTCAAAAGGCCTTGGATGCTGAACTTCGTTTGAGAACTGCCTACCACCCTCAAACTGATGGACAATTAGAACAGACTATTCAATCCTTAGAAGATATGTTGAGATCCTGCTCATATGACTTTCAGGGTATGTGGGATCAATATTTACCTCTGGTAGAATTTTCCTATAACAATAGCTTTCATTCGAGTATTCAGATGGCACCATATGAAGTGTTATACAGAAAGAGATGTCACACACCAACCTGTTGGGATGACGTTGGTGAAAGAAAACTTGTGGGCCTAGAAATGGTGGAGGAAATGATGGAGAAGGTGAAGGTAATCCAAAACCACATCAAAGAAGCTCAAAGTAGGCAGAAGAGCATTGCTGATAACCGAAGGAAGGATTTGGAATTTCATGTAGGAGATCATGTTTTCCTGAGGGTATCTCCATGGAAGGGAGTTATACGTTTCGATAAGAAAGGTAAATTGAGTCCTAGGTACATCAGACCTTTCAAAATTCTGGAATGAATTGGCGCTGTAGCATAATGTTTGGAAATTCCACCAAATCTCTCCAAAGTTCACGATGTGTTCCACGTATCACTGTTGAGGAAATACATTCCTGACCCAATGCATGTACTCACCAATGAAGTATTAGAACTGGAACCCAATCTTTCTTATTGCGAAGATCCCGTCAGGATTCTTCATACGAGAGAACAAGTACTGAGAGACTGGATGACTCTTCTGGGAAAAGTTCTATGGAGAAACCAAAAGATGAAAGAGGAATTGTGGGAACCCAAGAAACTTATGTTGAAGAAGCACCCGAGACTTTTCATGCTGTAGTATTCTAGAAATTTTTAGGATGAAATTATTTGAAGGAGGGGAGAATTTAACACCTCAATATTCTACGGTACGCTTGTATTTGAATAATACAGTAGTGTGTGTTGTACGCAACTTTGAGTTCTAACACACACCACAACCGATCAAACTAGCCGTTATGAATAGTAATACCCACTTTTTGAAATCTTATAATTTTTAGCATTCAAAATGGACTTCATTTTTAGATTCAGAAAATCGAAATTAGCCTAGGGTAAAATTTTGGTACTTTTCTGAAAACTTTCAATTTTTGATGAATAGTGAAAAAACACTGAGTTATAGTTTAAAACTGAATTTTTATTTAAATAATTATTTATTTTATTTAAATTTAATTTAGGTGAAAATAGATACATAATACCTATATAAGTTCAATGTAATTCATTGGAGTTAGTTTACAAAAATTTTAGATATATAAAAAAATTTATTGAACTTTTCACCATCTTTTACCCACCTCCTAAGAGAATTTGCAAATTCACATAAAACTTAATTTTACCACTTCTGTGAGTGGAATTTCGAAAATCATAGAGACAACGTTAATATAAAGGATTAAAATGTGGTTTAATGAGATGAAAATAATTTTTTGTGAATAGTAACTTTTTACTTTTATTTACCACGGTTAAAAGTAAATAGGGAAATTAAGGGTAAAAATGATATTAATATTACCCTAACACATGTACTAATTCTATTGGACAAGTTTATATCGACCAAAAACAACCTTAGTAATATAATATTATCATTTAGGTCCACTTGTATTAGATTAGGACATTTATTATTATTTAATTCAAAGAAGAGTTAAAAGAGTTAAAATCAAAGTTTAATAACTAAAACATTTTTAATATACGGTTAAGTATAAGATAAGTTAGATTTTAAATATTCACTAGAAATATCAAAAGATTTCATATATAATGGTATTTTATTTATAATTTTTAGACATTAAATAATTTAATTTATTTATGACGCAATGGTGATGCAGTAATTACCTAATTAATGAAATATTAAAATAATTGATAATATAAATACACAAATAAATGTAATTTGATACTTTTTATGAATTAAACTTATTTTATATATTAATATGGTATGTTAGTATTGATTTAATCATTTTTTTTCCGAAGTAATCATGATTTTATGATTTTCACAAAAATCAAATACCAAATAGTGTCAAAATTGACATAAAAGAGTTTTTAAACAAATATTATATTATTAATTGATATTCAATTCCTAAAAATCTATGGTTCATCCAAGAGACTTATATAAAGATAGTTGTACCATTAATGGACCACTTGGGGGGTCTCTTGAATGTATATAGTATTGTTTATTAACTATATAATATAAAAATAAAAAGTGACATGGTAAATGTCAAACTAATTAACTAAGAGTTAAAACTAAAAGATAAGGTCAATATAGTGACCCAAACCGGTCTAAAACCTATTGGTTGAGTGTATTTCAACCTATCCCCACCTTAACCTTTAAATAATCCACTTTTTAAACATTAGAAACTGAATATGAATTTATTGTAAAATAATATTTCTAGCTTTTCCAAAGGTGCCCCTCACCCCTCTTATAAAAGGGAACTCCCCCTACTTTAAATTTCACACATTCAAAGCCTTTTGGATCAGCCAAAACCCTGACCAAATACTCTATCAACTTTCCTCCCTTCATACTAGAGGCCTTACTTTAGTCATAAAGCCAACCTAAGAATCCCTTTTGATCAAATCAAAAGGATGAACCCGAAGGAGTGGTAATGATTTCACCACCCTTTTTCAAGTTCCATTCTTCTTCAACTTCTTCATTCCTTGTTATTTCCATTCTAAAATAATAAATACAGTATATTATATATATTTTGATGTTATTATAAATATGGAAACAACCAAATTCATTATTCTATCGATCCCTTGAATGACATGGCACCATACGTACGTACGTACGGCCTACCCTCTTCTTGTCGTGGTGTAATTGTTATTCAATATATTATTATTTATATGGGTATAATAATGATGTATAATTCAGGTAAATAATAAATATAACATGATAATGATTCTTTATATATGATATATCATCCAATTATATATTATTTTAATATCAAAAGAATGATATCATCGCTTGTGCGTATGTATGGACTACCGTCTCCACGAACGCGATGAGATTCATTCCCCATCATATCCATTCAAGTATAATTCTCATTTGATGATTAATAATAATGTTTAAGGACTTAATATCATTCTGGATATGAATAAGATACAACCTATCTATAACAAACATGGCTTATGTAACAAAACATATAAAAGAAAACAAGTAAGGTAACACTCGAAACGATGATAATACTAAGATATTATTAACAAAGAAATGTTAAAAGATCATATATGATATCATATTAATGTATATGATTCTTGTATAATTTAATAAAAATTATTTCACCATTATACAGGAGGTTTACCAACCCCCAACCAATGAAAATTACAAGGTAAGGGTTTATTTCGCAATCTCTTTATTATCCGCGGTTGTTTATACGTAATAATCTATTAGGACTTCTTTATCATCCATATACATGTTTTTAAAAAATGTATTTCAAAACAGTTTTACTATTTACTAGAATATGGGTTAAATTAATTTATAGCCTTTTTTACTTTTTATAAGAGGTTTATAAAGGAATATTTCCATCGTTTTCCAAACAAGGTCCTTTTTAACCTTTTCAACAGAATTAAGGTAAAAATGTCTTTTTTTAACTTATACGGCAGGTGCAGCTATTTTCCACCATTATAAAATCTTTGTAGCTTCCCTTACAAGATTATAAGGATATTTTCAAAGTAAATGTTTTATTTTATAATTATCAAACTTTTAAATGATTTCAAAAAAAGAGATATTTCTATCAAATAGTTTTTATTTCATCTATGTCAACATACATTGATGGATTCTAAGCTTATTTGATGTTGATTTATTATGATACAAAACTTCCATATTGTATTGAAGGTTTTGTGATATGTTTGACTGTGGATGTGTTATTTTTATACCATTAATGGTTTATGGAGAATGTATTGACATTTCATATTCAATTTTTAATACGAATGTTTATGTTATGTTTAAACCTGTTCATATGAGGAATGCATTGGACTTAATAGGTGATGGGTGGAGCCCGCTATAGCTCCTCGATGCATCGGTAGGTCTCATGAGACAAACTAGAGTCTTGGCACTAGGCCTTGAAAAAATCTTATTTTAAGTCTTGGCACGAGACCTTGACTATGTGGTTTTGATAGTCTGTCATTATGCATTCCATAATTATGAAAGTGGTTATTGATATTGCATGTGATTATTCGACTAGTAGAATATCCATGTGAATCAGTAATGGAATTATCTCATTTTATCTTTGCCATATTATGTTGAAGTTCAAGTTTAAAAGGCTTTTTTTAGTTATACATTTCCCTAAATGTTTATTCTTATTTATGAAAGTTTCCCCTATATTGTTATCTTTACTAAGCATCTGAGCTCACCCCTTTCAATGTATTATTTTTTCAAGGATGTGAAGAAGTAATTTATGAATGACGTGAAGGGATAGTATGAGGGGATATGAATACAAGATGTTGTTGTAATAGTTTTCACTTTATGATGTAATGTAATCTTTATGAATGTATCTAGTTATTCCAAGGCTACTAAACTAATAGGTCATTCGATATTGGATCTTTCTTGTGATATTTCCAAAGTTATGTAATAATGCACCGACTCTGGGTAACTAGGGTCGGGGCGTTACAGTTACCATTCAATTTCCCTATTTTATTTTAGTTTTTGAGGTTCTAACTGGTTATTTTTATACACACCCCTACATAAGATCTACCCACAAATGTCATGTCTTATGAATATGAGGGGAATCATAGTGATGTCCTTAGGTAACTAAGAGTGGGTGGAGAATAGTTGTATGATAGAATGACTATTATATATACGGCCATGCATTTGATAGCAGTTCCCTCCATTTGAGAAAGTTGGATGATTTTTACTTTTTTAGTGGACTTTTATTTTTTCTTATTAGGATTTTCGGTTTTATCAAACTCTAATTCTGGCCTATAGATGTATGCATACATTTTTGTATTAGTAATTTTATCATCTATACCTTGCTTCATAGAGATGTATGTGTGTGGGTGTGTATAGCTATCATAGTCTTAGGATGAACATGTGCATGATATGATTACTTGGTGTTGTTTTCTAGCCCCTGGCCTATTTAAGGTGGGTTAGGTGTTATGGAAGATCATCCTTCCACTAGAAAGGTGGTCTCTAATGGGTTGGTTCATTACAGATTTTATGAAAAGTAATATTACTGCCTTTAACATGAATTTTTTAACATTTATATGGTTTAAAGAAGAATGGAAATTACTAAAGGCAATAATTTATCCTTTTCCTGTGCCATAGTGGAAATGTAAAAATATATCAATAGATTCCATGGTGATATTACCAAAAACTTCATAAGGTAAAAAAATGATTTGTGTTATTCTTAAATGAATTAAAAAATATATTTAATTAATTAACATTAAATATATTATGTTTTGAGATCATTATTCTCAACTGTATATAAAGTTTGTGGTCAGGTTAAATGGAGTTCCTCTCTATATTGTATCATACCATGATCCTAAATTCACATCTAATTTTTGTAATGGACTTTATAAAAAATGTACTGAATGAAATTTTAGTACATCTGCAATCCTGAATTTGATGGATAGTATAAGTAGATGATTCAGAACATGGAATATATTTTTCATTCTTGATCAATGGATTACCAGGTAATTTGGGATCAATATCCTTATTTGGTATTGTTTTATTATCATAAAAAATTTTATTCCAATATATAGATGGATCCTTTTGTAGAATTATTTGGAAAGTGGAGTTGAACGCCATATTTTTTGTATGAAGTAGGACAAAGAAATTTTATGGGACTATATTTGGAAGAGGAAATTTCTAATAAGGTTTAGTTGATTTTGTAATATATGAGGACACTTTAAATAAGGTGGAAAATTTATATGGATAATAGGGGGAAAGGTCATTATTTCGAGGTAGGTGGTTATGTTTTTATAAAATATCTTTATTTAAAAGTGTATAGTGATTTGGTAAAAAGGGAAATCAAATTCCACAGTTCATTTAATAGTATGAAATTATTGATAGAGTTGGATTTTTTTCCTCCTATGTGTCTTTTCCCTAGAGTTTTTCCAAGGTACACAATATTTTCCATGTCATGATTGTAAAAATTATGTACCAGATTCATATTGTGTTTTGAGAACTAAAGTAGTTTGTTTGGAATAGAAAATTTATTATAAGGAACAACCTATCAAAATTATTTACTATAGATATATGGTTTTTCATAATAATTTGATTCTTTATGTTAACGTTTTATAGAAAAACGATATGGTCTAAGAACCAATATTAGAATGTGAAAATTCAATGAGGTAAAGATATCCCCACTTGTTTAATAAGTAATTAAAATTATAAGGACATGATTTAAAAAGGGTTAATAATATAAAAAAATAGGTAATGATAGAATAAACTATTTTCATGTTGATTAATTTGAATTATATAGTTATATTCATTATAAAAATATTATGTAATTTTAACTTAAAAAAATTAACTGCTCATTACTTATTAGGTTTTTATTTAAAAGAATGATTTATAAATTTTAGAATTTTAATTATAGAAAATTAATTTAATTTTATAAATTAATATTTTAGAATTCATTTTGGGATAGATTTTTTGATTTTTCATAAGAAGTTTTTTTCAATGAATAGTGAAAAGTATCGGTTTTTGGTCAAAACATTCTTTTCTTTTCAATTAATTAAGTAATTTAAAAGTATGATAAAGTTTTCAATATTTTTTATATAAAAATAATTATTTTTTATTTATATTTAATCTACTTAATTAATTTTTAATAAAATTTACATTGGATTTTATTATAAGGTTGTTTTGGGGTTTGAAAAAGGTACTTTTCTAAAAACCATTTAAAAGTGCTTGGTGTTTCTCTTATAATTAATTTAAAAAAACCCAAATGAAGAATGATTTAAATTAAATTTATATATTATATATCAATAAATATTAATTTAAATTCATAAAATAATTATTATTATTCATTGATTTATTAAAGAATCATCCTTTTCTATAAAAATATACTTCTTGAAAAACTACATTTTCATCACATCTGTAGGTTTGATTTTAAATTAAATTTTACTACTTATGGATATTGAATTTGGTAAAATGGATTCCATATTTCATATTTTTATAATTAATTATATCTAAAAATTTAAAATTAATGCTCTACCATAATGAGTAGTGAAAATTTTAGAAATTAATTATCATGATTAAGGGGAAAACATGTTTACTTGGCTAAACTAAGAAGATAAGGGTTAAAATGACCTAAAAGTTTTCTAAATTATATTTTTTTGAAATATTTTGACATTAAAAGGTTTCATTATCAATAATTTTTAATTTTGTATTCTTTATACATGTCATAAATTTGGGTTCACCATTTTAGTTTCAAAAATTATAAGTGTGTCACTCACCTCACTTATAAACAACCACCCCCTATCCTCTCATCTGTACAAAATCAAGGCCCTTTTTCTCATAAAATAACAACCCAAATATCTTATAAAATTACATATCCATGTATTTTATCCATATTTTTATTATAAATCCATCTTAATAAGCTTTTTTTGTTTACCAAACAAGGTTGCTTGAAAATGAGGTATCGTGATTAACCGAGGGTTTTTTATTTCATTTCTTCTTGTACCTCCTCCAAATATTCAGTTATTATTATTATATATTAAAAAATCATGTTAAATATACTAATATTATATTTTTTTAATTTCATAACCTAAATATATATCATCTTCCATCAAATAGGATACAAAATCATCATTTGTGTGTAAGGCGGACTACTTCATCACGAATCGATGTCATACGTTTTCCATCATTACCTCTCATGGACTATTATAATGATGGATTTAAAGTATATATATGTTATGTTTAATATTTTTAGGATTATGGAGTTTTTATATCATGCATACATTCTTAATTCCCATTTTGTGGGGGATATGATAATGTCGCTTGGGTGTACGGAAGACTACCGCCTCGTGATACGATGTGATTTGTTTTTTGACTAACACATTACATGTAAGGTGATAAGGATAATGTTAATGAATATATGGGATATAAATAATAAAAGTATTACATTAATGAAATATTTATCATTATAAAGATGTAATATATCATTTTATTTTTTACACTAAAAAAATTATAATGTCGTTCTTGTATATGTGTGGACTACCACCTCCATGAAAGAATGCAATTATTTTTTCATCACTAAATTACATTTATGATATATTTAAGTATATTTAAATATAAAAATATAGTATTTATGATATTATTTTCATTATTCAAAGATAAAATAATACATACATTTTTTCCATAAGGATCATTGATAAATGGAAATGCCACTAATGTGTATGTACGGCCTACACATCTCCATGACCGTAACATGGATCGTTTTTCAAAACCATAATTCCTTGTTTTTTTTCAAAAAGTATAATTGATGTATAAATATGATAATTATTCCATTATCATCATTATTCAGATGTTTAAATAATGACCTCTTTAACCTTATTTAACCTACCAAAGTAATTTTTATCATATAATCCAAATATCCTTGAAGTGTAGAATGTAAACTTAATTAATTTAGTAATTATATATGACATGGTGATAATTGAAATAAAAGGAATAATCAACATGAAATTTTTTATTAAAACATTAAATAATTAATATAATTTTATTATTTATGAAGATAAAGAATGTGTGTGATGAATTGAACTCGATGTAAAGTTCTTCATCTCAATGTCCTTTCATTGAGGAATAATTAAATGTTATGCACATATATTATTTTATTTGGTGTATATTCAGCCCTTTTGACATGTTATATCATGAATTTATATATTTTCATGGTAATTAATTTTTTTCAATGTTATTCGTTCATGGGTATTATGATTCAACTATTTTCAAAGTGGTAAGGGACTTTTATTTTAAAAAAATCTTCTTTTAATGTTAAACATAAAAATTTATTTCTATTCCATGTAAATGTTTTTAAAATGATTTCTTTAATGTAATTATATGGAAATGTGAATTTTATATTAAAGAAAATTTTTTCTTTCTTTCAGGTATTTCATAAAAATGAATATTTTTATTGAATTTCGGAATTTCTTTACAAATTAAAAAATGAATGTTTTATTTTAAAGTGTACAAAAACATAAAATTTTCTTGTCACTATAACTAGTGTTTCAATTATGGATTCTTTTAAAATATTTAATGTTTTCATCAAATAAATACTATCATTATCTTTTCCTATATATTTTGGTATTGATTTTTTTTAAGAAATTGGTATTTTGGTATTGAAATTTTTCTTTAAAATAAATGGGTATATTAATATCTGAAACAGTCTTTAATAGAGGATTAAAGAAGTTTTTAGAGCAATTTATAATTAAAATACGGTATTTCATGATTTATGATTATAGTATGGTTCTTAGTAATTGATTATGTTGATAGATGGACCTATTATAAATCAAGAATCGGTGGTTATGTTATAAACAATGGACAAGTAGTTATATTATAAACCAATAATGGGTGGTTCTATTATAAACCATGGATGGATGGTTATATTATTAACCAAGAATGGGTAGTTTCATGATAATAAAGGAAAGGTAGTTCCATGATAAACCAAGGATGGATTGTTCTTTGATATCCCTCTGATGCATTAGAAACTTCGGAGAAAGAAGTTGACTGTATCGGTAATTCAATTGGTAAGAGTGATATGAATGATTGTGTCCCAACTATCCTATAGGATTTATATGTGTTTTCTATGGTCTTTAAATGACTCATTTTAGACAAAATTTTGTTTGATTTCATGTGAACAAGATTTATAATATTTATATTTAGGAACATTGTGATAAAAGTAAACATTTCATGGGTTTTCATGTTTTTTACTTGACTAATGATCTTTATCTTTTTATGTCGTTTACTAAGATTTTTGTGTTCATCCCATGTTTTAAAAAAATTCCATAGAGTTTATGTTTGGGTACGTTAAAGGAAGGCATCAAGTTAAAGTCATGAATATTTATCAAGAAAATAAATCATGTTTTATTTTAGAAGTTTTATATTAAGGGAAAAATGATACTTATCATAATTTCCATATTATATATATATGGTTTTGTTATGAAATATTTATGAACAAATTCTATATAACTATAAAACCAAATAGATTTTCAAAGTGAAAGAATGTTAATTCTTTACGAAAACTCAAGATCATGTTACATTTAAGGACTGCTACTTATAGTTTATGTGATAACCATTTTCAACCTCCTCCCAACCATTCCTACAACAAAAATATATCTTGTGTTATGTTCGAACAACCACCTTTATAAGTGACATAATCCATATTTCATAACCACCTGACATGGGTTGTTCTAAGTGAGTATTATCATAACTCCCTCTTCCCAAATAGTTCCCCACCAAGGCTAACAATGAGAGAAGAGGGATAGTGACTACCCAAGTCCCACCTCCAGTGGGCCTCTATTTAGGGACTAGCACTGAGGGTATAATAAGCATATATATGGGAGGCATTACCCTCTAAGAGAATATGCAGAAGCTATTTATAATATAGATAATGAAATCAGCACCTGATTAAATATATGAAAAGGAAACCCAATTTCATACATCCAATGCCATACAGTACTAAAATAGATGAAAAGGAAACTATAAATACTAAAAAGGTAAATACAATAGTCACCATAAAGCCAAATCATTTCCTAAAAAATCACAAGCTAGTAGTATCCAGACCGATATCCAAACAACTCCTACTAACCTGAAAAATAAATTTTTATATATGTGGGGTGAGTATGGTAGTATAATCAGTAGGATCCTCCCCATATCCTATCATGAAAAATATAAAAAATCATATTAAAGATTAGTGAACAATAGTGAAACTAACTCATCACCTAGACATATATACTAAGTTCCCAACATCACCATGGCTAACATTCACTAAGTACCACATACAACAGAATATATAATATAATAATTTAACATCATGGGTATCCCACTTTCATATGCACACAAGTTCTCCACTCTTCCCGAATATCACAGGTCTTGATCCATCTCTCTCAAAAATAAGCCAGCTCATAAACTCCTGGGAAAGAATGACAACATACACCTTGTTCATCACATCATCCCATATCACATATTCGTATAGTATCTAAGTTGTTTATTAGGATCCACCACATCTTATATGATTTGTATCATTCATCGGGTATTATATCCCAATCCATCATAGCTCATACACAGAGTAAGGAACCTTAATCCATCACAGAATACACACACCATATCTATATTAACCATTTAGATACTAAATCTGATGATAATGTTTTGCACAATAATTGTAATCCATCACATACCTCTATAAAAAAATATGGGAACTAACCATCATTCATACCATTAGATAATAATACCAAGATAAAAGAGTGGGTCTAAAGGGGGTTGTCAGTCATCCATCCCCCCACTGGAATGTTAGGAAAAACACCCTCCCAAAGTCTAATGAGTGTCAATCACCCTAGCTGACATGGTTAAGGTAGCGTACAAAATCACAAAATATAAAGGATATAATATATCATATAACTACACTATGGGAATAACCTATTCATAATATCAACTACATCTATACTCTCTTGGACACTAGTCTACCACTACTAGTGAAAACATATCCTATAGTCACACAACATTTTAAGAGATACATTAATTACTTATTTTATTTTTATCATTTCCTATTGTTAATTAATTCATTATCTATTAATTAAACATTAACATTATTTCGCATTAAACATTATTACTTTCCATAACCTAGCTACTCTAGGAAAAACCATCCTAATATATCACCAAGAGGATACATGAAAAAAAATCATATTTAGATGCCTCAATAAGTGGGGAAATGAATGAAAATAAAATAATAAACTCATATATCATACATTAAATAGATTCATATCATGAAATAATCTAATTTTATCACATCAATTGGAAATCCTAACTTAAACACTTTACAGTTTTCATATTCTCATAGCATCAAATCTTATTTCAAAAAACATAGAAAAGTAATATTCTCATTTAACATGCCTTTTATTATTATCATCAACAATCATTAACATACTTCACCTTATTTATAAATTAAATTAAAACATCAGAGGGAATTTTTTATTAAACATGTGAATTGTATAAATTTTAATCACCTTCTACATAAAATAGTCTTTTTATTATAGAAATTCCTCTTTTTAAATTCTTAATCCAATTAATCAATTAATTCTAGCTTTATGTTCTTTACTATTTTCCGTCAAGAAAAACATGTTAAACTAATCAGAAAAAAAATGATACACAAGAATAGTACAAGTATAAAAATGTATATAATAAATAGGAAAATAATTATCACACTATCAAAAATCGATGGAATGTGATCTCGATAGAATTATTCGTTAATCTAGTTCAATATTTCTTTGGTAAATTTCATTTTCATCCAAAAGGATTAACAATTATACATTATAATTTCATGTAAATAAATTAGAGAAGTAAAAACTAACCTACCTCAAAATAATCAACATTATTTTCACAATAACATACCAATGAAGTTAATTTTGATTACCTATCTCACAAGAATATTGCATCTCTCAAATGATTACATGCCACAATTGTTCCAACAACAACCAAATTCAATGAGAACATGCAGAGGAAACTACCATCACAAGGAAATAAAATGAGGTGGGAACCATACCAAAGAACCACAATCGAATATTTAGAATATATATTGTATCCTCATGGACCGAACATGGGAAGTTGAGAATTGATCCCTTTAAAAATACTCCTGAAATGCCTGAAGAAAACTGATGTTTTCTCCCAGAGCTTTAGAAGAAGGGGTAAGATTTGGGATAATTCGACCGGAACTACATGTTATAAAACACACCAAACATGGAAAATTTATAGATTAAATAATTCATTTACATCATAAATTTGTTGAATTCTATTATTTTTTGGAAAACAAATCACCTCAAACCATTAGGAATAGATTTTACTTTAGTCGTAATGCCAGGTTTATTTTGTAAATTCCATAGGATGACCCACCCAAGCCGTAAAACTATTTTAATATTTAAAACATAATTGATTCAAAAACCACTCCATTACATTTTAAAACACAATTACACCATTAACCACTTGTAAAGATGTAAATTTTCCCTTCTTCCAGCTTTTATTTGCAAAACACTACTACAACCGCACTAAGCTTCTTCCGACCACAACTGGCATTTGAAACATGTAAAGGGTTGAAGTACATGGATATAGTATCTTCTAGGAATTTAATAATTAAATATTATACATATAACCTTATAAATTCTATAAATATATATTCTTATTCTTACCTTTTTTACATTTTAGGGAAAACAAGAACTGATCTTGTGTGTATGTTCAGAATTCCACCCCCATAAAGTAATGTATTTCATTTTTCATTTAAATTTATTTTTTATCCAAGACTATTAAAATGTGATTCAATTTCATAAATAAATATAAATATTATCATTATAATTCTACAATTATGATATTATTCCAAATGAATCCCTCTCTTAACCACAGTCACCCCTCAATTATTTCATATCCTTATTGGGTCAATTTGGCCACATAAATGAAAAATGATTAAAAAAATTATCATATATGAATATGGATATTTAAATTATAGTATTATTAGAAATACATGAGAAAATAATATTTTATTTATGGTTTTATAAATATTACATCAAAATTTGATGCATTATTAATGTACTAAATTTTGTTTGTAAAAATTTATCGAAACAAAACTGACGATGATTCTGTCATCATGAATCATGAATAAAATTTACATGGAATGAAATTAGAGCTTTATAAATTTTTATAACTCATATATTATATTAAAATAGAAAATATATTAATAATTTACTTTTTATCAGTAAATAATAATCAACATAGTCACTTTTAAGTCATGCACAAAACAATCAAAATCACTAACATTTGATGATGAAAATATAATATAAATAACGAATAAATGTATAAAAATTAATATAAATGAATAGTATTAAGGGTAATATATTTTAATATTGTTCCAAAATAGGTTATAAAGTGGATTATTTTTGTAATACAGTATATTAAAGTTCTTTCATGTAAGCTGGGAGTAAAAGATAAGGGTGTTTCTTAACTCAATATCCTTCAATTGAGTTGTAATGATTCTTCCTGAAGTTCATTATTATATATTATGTACATTATTCACTAAGATTTTAATGTTATGGTTTTATTATTTTTTCTATGGATTTACATTTCTCTCTTATAAAATCCCTTTAAATTTATACTTACTTCAAAAATATGATTTTGGTAAGGAGTTTCTGTTGGCATAGCTTCTTTTCTTAGGTCATAGTTGTTCTTATTTGAATATGTTTTAAAAGATTGATTTTATTTTTTCATTGATGATATCACAATACCTTTCCTCCCTATTTTATAATTAATTTTAATGATGGATTTCTTCTTTCATCAAAATTTATGAAGTAATAAATAATTCACATATTCTTCAATTCAGCACTTTCCCTTTTATATCCATATTCACTCTTCCCACTAATGTTCTCCTTTACTATATAAAAATCAAAAAAAAATATCTTATAATCTTGAAACTTATATTTAACACTTTTAAAATTAAATATTATCACTCTCTTTGACATCTGGTCTTAAATAAATTTATTTAAAAAATATTAAAAATGATTTCCCCTTTAAGTTCATATTTTTATATTCCACGCCACATTTCCTATAGAAAAAATTTAATTACCTCTCAAGGATCTATTATTTTGATTTATTTTACTGTGGTTTCTTAAAAATATTTTCATTTTACCTTATTTAAAATTATTTTTGGAGGTGATTCATAATTTTATCACTTTTAATAATGTTAAGAAGTGTTTTCTAAAAGATATTTTTCATGGTTTCAATTAAATTTTCCTCTTTAACTGATTTAAATCCTATGGAGATATTTTTTATGAATCACACTATAAATAACCCTATGAAAAACTCCTTTTAGTGATTGAACATTGGTCTTAATCTATAAAATCTCTTATTTTAGTTTATGTTATTCTATTTAAAATTTATATGAAATCTATTTTCTTTGCATTGGTTATTTATGATATGAGTAATGATTGAGTTAAATAGCACACATATGTATGGATATTGTTGTTTGGGGTCCTATATCGCACTCCAATTCATTTTTTATGGTTTTATATCTCATGAGATAATATAACATGGGCCTTATTGGATATTCTTATAAATTAAAGGGTGATACTTATTATTGGTTAATAATTATAATATGATCCTTCTTAGAATTTCTCATAATATAATGATTCCATGGATTTATGTTTTGTTCAAATTACTTTATTTTTCTATATTACAATGATTATACTCCAAAGATCATCTTTATTATCTCATAGTATATATATTTTTCATTTGAGATTATATATCCTCTCATGAATTAGGGAAAAATCATATTATCTCATGATATTTTAAAAAAAATATCTCCGTGTACTCATGTTTTATCATATTTTTATGATATAATACTTGATGACATGTTGATTATTTTTCCCTTATATAGTGTTTGATCTCATCCCTTTTTATATATCCATTACCCATGTTATGAATAAGAATATAACTTATGAAAATTATAAGATGGATTTTAGTGGGTATCAATTATGTCGAAATTTTCACAAGTATTTTAGAATAACATTCCTTTGTATCTAGTTTTTATAGATTATAAACCTCCATTAATGGGATAAGGTGTTTATTTTTTATTTTGTATAGGTTTTCACAATAGGAAGCAGATTGTATTTTGTGTTTTTTATCAATCCAAACTGGTTTGATCAAGGATTATCAATACAAGTGATCTTACATTGAATGCTGATTTAGTGTTGATAGTGGCACATTTCCCTATGTTTTTTAAATTTCTTTGTTACAAAATTTAGAGGATGGAGAAATTTGTTTTTAGAGAAAGAAATGTTGTGATGTAAATACAATATTTTTTTGAAAGGGTGAAGGTGTTATCTATAGTTACGTGAAAATCAGTTTCTATAGATTCCTCATCAAAATATGGCTAAGGAATGTGGGTGTTGAAATTATTGAAGTTTCATTACAGTCAATGTTGTACAAACCTATGAAATATTGTAGCATTTCATGCTAAAGGTGATTTCAAATCAATAAAGCTCAATGGGAAAGGAATGTTGTGTGCAAGGTTGATAGAACACAACTAAGTTTCATAAATGTATTGTTGTGTCTATAAATAGGTGATTACTGCAATTCTAAATGTTTTACCTCTTTCTATGATGATTTGGAGTCGTGACTGTGTGAATGAGTTGTGTGAATTAGAGTTTAATGAAGTAGAGTTATGTGAAGTAGAGTTCAAAGAAGACAATAACTTTTGTCTATAAAGACCGTGTGATATTCTATAAGCCTACAGATTATCTAAAATTTAGTTTTTCAATAAAAAAATATAAGTTTAATGAAAACTGAGGTGTTGCGTGAGAGTAAAAAGGATGCATGAAAATTTGATTTTTTATGAAAAAGTGAAATATTTTCATGAAGTGCAGGCTTTGAACATATTTTTTGTTTTGATAGTTCATTCAAGGGAATAAATTTTGAAATATAGTGGAAGAAGAGTCTCATTATAATAAAGGACAAAGACTTGTGTTTTCAATCTATAAATTCGATGTTCAAATTGATTAACAGAGAAAGACTTCACCCAAAATAGAAAGTATGGTGGAGTCGACAGAAGTGATCTGGGGGAGGCAATGTGATGACCCGGAAATTATTATAAAGGGTGTGGTCCTAGGATGGAGTCACCATTTATGATCAGTTTTAATCCACAATATCTAGTGAATATTAGTGGATTCGAGTAAGACCAAATCACTATCATTATATGTTCCATACAATATCCCTTAGTGGTGAACCATGTCAAACTATTGTTTTATTTTTATAATTCTTCTTATAAGAGTTTGATAATTTCATGATTCCATTATACAGGTTTAATAAATTCAAAACAATTTGGGGATAAGATATGTCATATTCAAAGAAAAAATTAACCCCCTAATTCACCCTTTCGCTCTTAGGGTGTTTTAGCGTATTATAACATTGTATTGAAGCCAATAAGTAATGTATGTGTTTTTATCACCAGACCCTAGAGTGTGGATCTAGGTTACATAGCTCACTAAAATAAGACTCTAAAAGTTTAATTAGAAGATATATTTAATGAAATGGATAAATCTCTTAAAATATTTTAACACCAAATGATAGGGACTAAAAAATTAAAAATAATGAAATAAAACTTAAAAATTTATTTGCAATAAGTTAGAGAAAGATCAAAGGTGATGATTGTATAAATTTAATAGTTTTAAAGAATGGTTAAATACAAGTATGATAAAAAATATTAAATTAAAATATTGAATAATGTCTTGTAATTTTTATTGAAAATTTTAATCAAATGACACATCGTAAGGAATTAAAATTTATGCAAAGACCTGATGCTTTTTAGAAATCAAGGAATATCAAAAACATAGATTTGATAGTGAAAACTACTAAAAATAGTAAAATGAAAAGTGATGTAAATAATTCAAGATTCAATAAATTTGTTTTGGGATTATATCATAATTATGGTTTGGAAAAAGAGACCATGATTAATTTTCATTAAAATAATATAATGTTTCAATATTTCAACATTGAACTATTTTTAAATTTATTTATATTTTTTGTGGACACTATTTTAATTTTGGACGTTTTAGTAACTTAAAAATGATATTCTTCATTAATTTCTAATATTTATATGTGCCTAAAATATTTGTATAAAAACATTAGGGGGAATCAACTCGCTCAAAGAAGAAAAGTTATAAAGAAACATAATTTTCTAGACTGAAGGTTGAGAACAAGTTCTAACCATTAAAATATGTATGTGAAATATGTGACCTTATGTATCCCTTTTTGTAAGAATGTCTCACCATTTTAGATAACAATATATGTATGAATAATAATACTCAAAGGTCTTAGAAAAGTAAATCGAAATAAAATTTGAAGGAATTTATAGTTTAAATGGAATGCAAAGCATCAAAAAATAAACATCCATGGTTATTAGACAGTGTATAGTTCTCTCATATAATAAAATATTTAAATGCCTCTAAGGAATTAATAAGTGAATAGTTGGGTTTGTGACCATTTTAAATGATGGGTTACTTAATAGATAAATATATTATATTAACTCTTCAAGTTAAAATGTGA
This sequence comes from Viscum album, assembly GCA_963277665.1. Lineage (NCBI taxonomy): Eukaryota > Viridiplantae > Streptophyta > Magnoliopsida > Santalales > Viscaceae > Viscum > Viscum album. The sequence continues at coordinate 196,643,367 of OY728126.1, forward strand.
TGATAGTTAATTCCCTAGATAAGATTGCGGTTTATTCATAGGTATCATCCATTGGAGATCATTCATTTAGATATTTATATGCCTATGAATAAAATATTAAAAAAATAGAGATAAGTAATTTATATTATTTATTGATGAATTAAGTCATGTTACTCATCTTATGTTTTGAAATATAAGTTAGAGGCCTTGAAAACATTCAATGATTTTAAGAAATCTGGAAAAAAAATGAGTCTAGGTTATCCTCAAATAAGGTTCAGATAAAGAATAGTGCATAATAAACTATTGAAAACATTAGATACTACCCTATAATCAATGGTATAAATCATGATTTTAGTACACAATATACCCTAAAGAAATGGTCTAATTGAAAGTAATCATTGAACTTTATTGGAAATAGATCACACCGTGTTAGCAAAGAATGATACATGTTGATTTTTCTACAGAAAGTAATTGTTACAATAGTTAAAATAAAAACTGTTATTTATGATTACCTAATTCAAATATCACACCATATGATATGAATTATAATAATACCCTAAGATTAAAATACCTTAGGTTATTTGGATTCCCTTGTATTATCATGGTGAAATATGAAATCTTCGGGTTGTTTGAAAAAACATGAGTTGATGGTATTATCCTTTAATTTCCTCTAAATTTTAAAGGATATTATTTCTAAAACAATGATATTGGTAATAATGTTGATAGTTATAATTTCAAGGTGTTGGAGCATTAAAATAATGATGTTATATATCATGAATAAAGTTCATGAAGTGAAGATGACAAAGTTGAATTGTTTGGGAAGTATGACGTGGTGTTTGAAAGGGATATGAATTCAAAAGAATATCCAGTTTAAGATGATGATTCATCTATTTATAGTGTTGAATAGAAATATTTTTCAATTCAACCAATTTTGAAAAAGTAATTATAGTTCCAAAATAAAATCAGATATCATGGAAGACTAATTAAAACATTAAGAACATTGAGAACAAATCAAACCTCGTTTTTTCTTGGGTTAAACCAAAGAATGTGAGAGAAGATTTAGAGAATAAATAATGGAATGATTCTCTGAATAGGGAGTTCGATCAGATTGAGAATAATGACACTTAGGATTTCATATGAAATCCAAAAAACAAGAATGTCAAAAAAAAGAAGGTGCTTTGTAAATATTTAAATGATGACTTATGAAAAAAAAAGTTTTCCAAATCGTATTTTTATTTTAAATCACTTACATAGACATATTATTCTAAGAAGTGTTGTAAATATTTTATTCACATCATCAAAATTAAAAAAAATGTTTTATTAATTATAACATTATATAAATCATCCAAGAATTTAGAATGGGAAATATTATTCACATCGGTTATTGTATAACCAATATGAAAAACAAAAAACACTCAATTTTGTACTTTATTTTTAAAATAACTGAAATTAAAAATAATTTTTTGAAATAATATATATTTAAAATACAGTATCCTTACAGAACAATATCATAAAATAAACTATAAAATAGTAGCATAAATAGAATTAGAAAATAGTAGTAGAAACTCAAATCATTTCTACTTTATGATTTGAAATTTCAAATTTAAAATATATATTATCAATAAAGTAAAACCAAATAAAACCATTGAAGTAATATTATAAAACTTTTTTTAAGTGATTTATCACTTTTTAAAATAATTTCAAGGGTCATCAAAAATATATTAATTTAAAGTAAACATTTAATATGTGTTCTCAATATAATTGTAATATAAATAAAAGTAAAAGTAATGATAAAATTTAACAATGTAATATTTTTGAACTTTTAAAGTACAAATTCTTTTAAAAATATATATTAGAAAAAAATATTCACAAACATTACCCCTTATTGACGATGATAGATCTATTTTGAAATAATTTTTCAATTCAAAATAACATTTTAAGAACTTACAACCAAAATGTAGTAAATATAAATGATAAGTCACCTTTGTGAAAATATATTTTATCTCTTTCCTGTTTTTAATTTTATATGTAAAGTACTCCGATGAACTATTTTAAAATGATATGTATGAAATAAAATTAAAACATTTATAATATATATGTATTAAAATATTTAAGTGTGTATTTATAATATGTTGTGAAACTTTCCTCTCATGTCACCGTGTATAGAGAATAATCAGTAAGTTGCCATTTCTTTAGGAAAAAAACATACTATCCCATGGAAACTAATATAAAAAATATAATGTGATTGGTTTTTTAGTTAATTAAAATAACAATTTCATAAATATTTATTTCATACACTTCATGATAATGAATTACCCAGAAATTTCTTTCATTATTTTTAAACCTTTAATAAATATATATTTTATATTCTATATCATCTAATGCCATCATTATTGGTGAAATAAATTATAGTTCAAGAAATACATATATTTTTTCATATCATAATAAATAAAAAGTTTATGAATATGCCTAAAAAATAAACACAAGTATTAAGTCTTATTAAGATAAAAGAAATTGAAATAAATATGATAATCAACTTATATAGAAAATAATTTCATTACGTCGATGCCCAAAAAATCTCTAATTTCAAGATCAATGATATCTTCCCTTAAAATCATTATATTCATTTCATACCTATATATTTCAACATCAATTTGAGTCTTATAAACTCCTAACAAAGAATATGAATATGGTGATAATTTATAATTTCTAGAAGAAGTAGTGTCTAACGCCAAAGAATCCTATAAATGTTGTTGTATAACCTGTATGTATAGAATTTAAAATGTTCCTATAAAGAAATATAGTTAAATATATAAATTTTAAAATGTTAAAAAAAATGACACCAATATGAAATAAATTATATAATCTATATGTGCCTCGATAGAAATTTTACAAACAGGTCTAGATGGACAAACTAAAAAATTGTAGAGATTTTATCCAACTATAGTAACCTCATATAGAATAAATGGAACTCCTGTTGATATATATATATATATATATAATGTCTTACAGTGTAACCAAATGTTGATCTATCTATATCAGTTTATGATGAATGGTATCCCCTATATAATATATAATCTCATATGTAACAACATGATGTTATGGATCCTCAACATATAACTCATAATAGATGGGAACTTTTGGAGGAGGATGTGTGGGAGTTGGATATAAATTTATAGTTAGAGGAGTGGGATATGCAGCTCAATGTGGGGGATTAGGAGTTTTTGCCTAAAACTATCTTCAAATATCTATAAACATAAACTATAATAAAACTCTAACAATCTTCTCCATTGTCTCATCCATCTCCTTAACAATAGATTTTAGATCTTCTATTTTTCCTTTATATACATCCTCCTTTAAATAATCTCTAGAAATACTAAAAAAAAATTGATTGATACTCCCACCTTGTATCCTCAAATGTGAAATGTGTGTTTGGTTTTTCCTAATAAAATAGCTAAAATATCCTACCTAACCTTAGGTATGAAGGTCCCCTATGTGATCTTATACTCAGGGGATTTTTGTATAGAATATTTAAAAAATATTAGTGAATGAAAATATATAAAGATATAAAATATCATAAATAACTTAAATAACTAATTATTATGCTATTAATTACATCCCTTGAATATTTAGTGATATATCTTCCAATTTTTCTGAATCGAGACCTCTCCCATTTTCTATGTCTGGTTATGGGAGGGGGAGGGTTAACCTTTGTAGTTCCTAAAGACTTAACTCTCATTTTATAAAAAATTTATAACTATTACCTTTTCTTCTAATAAATTATAACCACTATAAGTTAAAATTTGAGGGAATTTATTTTTGGGTAAGGAATCTTAATAATATCTCTTTATTAGTTGTAAATTAAGGATAAAAAGCATAAATAAGATCATTATTATATAAAAAACATTATAATTACAACATTCTATTTACTAACAATTCTTCTTCTCATATATTTTCAACAAAACTCTTCCATGTATCTTCATCAAGAAAATGAAATATATCACATGAATTTTAATTTTTCTTACACCAAAAATGAAATCTGATGTGTGGGTTGATTTAAAATCCATCCATCTCCTTGGAATAAAAGATAAATACTTCTTCCTAGATTCTCTGTTATATGGTATATCAAATTATATTTTATAAGAAGGGGAAAAATATATGTTAAAAATATTAATAAGTCAAATAATTATTATTATTATCATAGAAAAATTCCCTCCCATAATTTAGATATTTTCACTTTGTTGAAACTTTCCAATCAAAAATCAAAATTTTACTTTTTTCCCTAATATTTCATTACAAAAAGGGCTTAAATTTTTTTTTGAATTTAGGCCCTTGTGGTTATCATTATCATCAAACTCAAAAAATATCATTCGATTCTAGATATAGAAAACTAATAATTTTGGTAAATGTGTGCCACCACATTTACCAAACCTGGAAGCCTTCTCTTCCCCAGTGGAAGTAGAAGGCTCATTTATAAAAAGATAAGGATGATCCTCAACAAGTGTATGTATATAGTCCTCCTAATATCTTAAAGATGAGTCAACGATTTGATCTTTAAATATCCAACAAAATCAAATAAAACAATTAGTACATAAATATGAAAATCCATCTATTACATATTAAATTAAAATAAAAATGAAAAATGAACCCATAAAATGAAACTAAATGAAACATGTTTTAATTCATATTTATTAAAGTAATTAACTAAAATTTTAATAGCATTAATTAGAGTTTAAATGATACAAATAGTTATAAAAATTATGTAAAAGGTTATAAAAATATATATTATTACATAAAAACTGAATAAAAAAATTAAATTGAAACTAATAATACAATAAAATTCAATAAAAGTCCATATTGTTCAAATTCTCTAGTTTAGTTAACAACAATTTTAAAAATTAAAATTAAAATATTATTTATCCTATTCAATATTTATTAATAATATTAGAAAAACACTAACAATATTTATGAGACATAAAATGGTATAGAAAAAAGAAAAAATCCAAAGAAAAAAATTTATATAATTCCAATATTTACATATAATGTTGAATAATTGATAAATTATACAAAAAAGCCTAAAAAATCTAAACAAATAATTTATCTTGTCGCTAAAATAACTATTTTTTGTAAAAAAATTAAAAATATATATCTAACATTTTATTAAATTTTAATATTTAAACAAGAAATAAATATATGTAACCAATAATATTAGAAAATTACTAAAGTATTGGTTTCCTATATTCCTTCATTATGGTCATTTTGAATGGAACAATCCATTTCTACAACGTGGCCATTAATATTCTCCAATAATCGATCCATTTAAGTGGAGATCTCACATAAATCAGTATCCTCATCAAATTTTTCTTTACTAAAATAATTTTGGTTTCCTGTAAAATGATAGACCACTACACATTTGACATATCAAGAAAATATAAAAAAAAATTGTATGTGTTTCCAAGATAAAAGGATAAGGTATGAATTATAATTTATTTAGATTAAATATCATCTTAAGGAGTCCATCATATCTAACACCATTTTTACTGATAGCCTATTTTTATTTAAAAATTGTAAATCAAGATTTAATTTAATCAATATCCCATATTTATTCAATAACATTATAATATGAACATGATAGAGATATTGTGTTTTTTTTTTATCACATGAAAAATGAATTGCTTCTATGAACACCAATACACACCTATTATGGACATCACTTCTATTGTCTTGATCTTTAGTATAAATTATTTATCTACTAGTGTCGTACCTCGACCATGTTATCAAATTCAAACTTCATCTATGCATTAACTATGTCAATGTTTCTAACACATCCTATCAGGAAAACATAATCTATCTATATCATAAGAAAAAAGGCTTTGTTATACCCATTCAATATCAACATATCTTTCTTCTTTAGATAATATTGCTTTAACATATAAATATGAAATGTTATATATGGATATATGTCATCTATGTTATTCAATATTTATAAATATACCTAATTTATATATTCACTTATCAATATTTTCTTTTTCAATCCATATATATGATTTCCCACAAAATAACTCTTTCAAGGTGTGATGTATGCAAGTTTATGTTCTCCACTACAGACAGGTATTTTTTTTAAACCTCTATTGCCTCCTTAAAAATAAACTTCTCAATAATAGAGGTTTTTGGTTGGTAAGGATTCTTATAATAACCCTTGAATATATTTATATACCATTTAAAAGGATACGTACAACATAGATATATAGGTCTATCACTCACCAATCAATTTTTTTTTTTGATTTTATTAATAGAGAGTATAGAAAAAACATAGAGCCAGATAAAAACATAAATTGACATGGATCAAGGTGGTACGAAGTAGGGAGGACAATGGTTTCCACTCGTAGAAGGTTGACTCCCACTGGGAGAAAAGACCCCAGATCAGAAAAATAGGAAATATGTACACCTTGGACTACCTTGGAAGCATGAAAATAAGAAAAAAAATCCCTTTAATACATATATGTAAAATATCAATGTATTCATCCAAGATCCCCTTACACACTCTAATTATGTGTTCAATAGTCCATGGGATAGATCCAAGGCTGCACATAGCATTGTATACTACAATAGAATCTATTTAAACTGCCACAAAGTGGATGTTACTCTGACCGAATAATAATAACCGAGTGAAAAAATCCCTTTAATCCTTATATGTAAAATATTCATGTCATCATCCAATATCCCCTTACACCCTCTAATTATGTGTTCAATAGTCCATGGGATAGATCCAAGGCTGCACAAAGCATTGTATACTACAATAGAATCTATTTCAACTTCCACAAAGTAGATGTTACTCTAACTGAATAATAATAACCGAGTGATCATTGAATGAGACTCTATTTGGAGATAATCCCATCTTCCAAAAAGAGTCACAAAAATCAATAATCAATTAACCCCTTGTGTCCCGGATCACCCCTTCTCATCGCATAGCTACCACAGTGAATGATCCAACAGAAAGTCTAATCTTTCATTTAACCCATCCTTAGTATTTATCGTAATATCTAACAATTTTAAACTCAAAAAATCTTAAATATTCTTCTCCACATTCAAGATATAAATTTTAGGTTTTACCTCACTATATATCCAATATGGAAACTAAAAAAATTATATTTTCTTCCTAATATTTCTATCATTATTATATTTCCTATGCCTTTACAAATGTGACATCAATGTTTTTCACCCTCACAAAATAATGATCAGTTAACGAAGTTTTTAGATCAATATAAAATTCTTATGAACCATAAAATCCATTTTTTAATATTTGATAAGAGTGTTAAATAGAAAACACTTTGATTACCCATGTACACTATTTTTATCCCATATATTAGTGGCTAATATAAAGTATGTTCTTTGAGATTTTGAAAAGAATTATGCCCCTTAATAATATATCCATAAAAATGTCCATATAATAGGAAGTCATTTATAGTAAACAAAATTATTTCATATAGTTGAAAATATTCTATTTAAAAGGAATAATACACTATTATTCCTTTATTTAATAAAATATTCAAATCATCAATTAATTGTCATAAGAAAACATATATATTATTTCCATGTTGTTTAGGTTCGGAAATCATTAAACATGACTTCATATATTTATTCTTCATAAAAAATTCAAAATATTATTTATAAATTACCAATTAAATAGGAAATGAACTGTGTTTTATATTAAGGCTATGATATATAGTTATTCTATCTATGCACATTCCAAGTCTGAGACATCTAACTTCATTTTAGAAGCTAGGAGATTGTTTATCGCTTTTCTACCACTATGTAAAATAAGAAGGATGACATAATTTTACATTACGTATTCACACATCTTCATGTCATATTGAACTTTTTATATAATTTTAATTTTCAAATAAATTATTTAAACAAGGAACTATAGGAGGATTCCATGTTTCCTTATCATGAGTCTTGGTAATTTCTAAATTAACCTATGATTGTTCATTCAACTTAAATAATGATGTCCCACATTTAAGAAACATTGACATAACTTCATATCCATTTCTATATATAAAATGGTCATCAGGGTATAAGGGTATATTCTTGTACCAACAACCCATCGGTTATAATGTTTTATTCACATTATAATGCGAATATGGAAAATCATTATCCTTGAGAAGTATGCCTTTCAATAGTTGTAGCAACTCTGTAAAAATCTTGTCAGCCCATATATTATTAGACTACAATTTAACAAATCTTAACACTATTGATAACCGTATAAATTTCATAAATCCTAGATATAATAGTTTTTCAATATCACTGTATATTCTCTCAAACATCTTTCATTCTCAATTTCTTATACTCCAATATAACAAATAATTTCTTTAAATGTTATCCAAACAATCATCAGGGTGATTTAGAATTTGAGGTTCGTGACAAGGTATTTCTATGAGTTTATCAATTGAATAAGGTATTGAGATTATAAAAGTAGTGAAAAATAAACCCAATGTATATTGGTCCCTTTGAAATTATTGATCATATCGGGGTGGTACCTTATCGATTGTCACTTCCACCGAACCAACCTCATGTCCACAATGTGTTCCATGTAATTAACATGAGGAAGTACATACCATATCCACCACATGTACTAAACATATAGATCATACCACTAGGGAATGATCATTCTTATGAGTAATAACTCATGAATATTCTATATTTTACTGATAAAGTGATATGAAACAAGACCACTCACATGGTCAATGTTTTGTGGAAAACCACTAGCTTGATGAAGCTATGTTTGAACCTGAGGATGTCATGTGGTATAATTATCATAACTTTTTTGTACAAAAGTGATGTAATTTTGAGGGAGAAATTCATTTTAATGGGTTATAATGTAACACCGTAAGATTTTATAAAAAAATCAAAAAAAATTATTTTCATTAATAAATTGTGTTTCATGAATCATGGAGTTTTAAAGATCTATGATATACTATTAGTCTTATTATTTAAACATAACCATTATAAATTAGTTGTTAAACTGTGATTTAAAAATAAGAATAACCACATTTTAAAAATTATTTATAATATTTTTATTTAAATAAAACATATCGATAAATATGTTCTTAATTTTCGGGGAAGTCTTTATATTCTTTGAAAATACTTTTTTCACAAAAAAATGATTTTTATTGCTTTTTATGATCAAATAACAAAAATAATTTTTTAATCTCTTAGAAAATTTATATTAAATAATTAACATTATTTTTTGAATCGACATATCATAATTATCATACCAATAATTTTTGGGAAATTTCAAAAAAGATAAATTTTTTAATGAATAGTTAAAAATACTAAGTTTTATTGAAAAATTCCTTTTTGATTAAAGAATTGAAAAATTAAAAATTGTTTTAAAATGTTTTAAAAGTAAAATTAGTTCAATTATGTAATAATTAAACCAATTTAGTTCATTTTCATCAAATTCATAATGACTTTGGATATTAAAACATTCTATTGTAATGAATATTTTCTCTTTCAAAAACTATTTTGTGTCGTGTCTCTGGGTTTGATTTTCATTTAAGATATCCTAATTTAGGGAGTTTAATTCAGAAAAATTGATTAAAATTTTTAATTAAAATAATTGATATTATATTATAATTTCAACTCAATTTTTAGTCAAAATAAATTGTAAAATCAGTAAAAATTAACTACCATGGATAAGTTTAAAATAGGTTTATTGATGTGTTATACTAAAAATATAAATGTTAAAATGACATAAACCATCACAAACTGAATCTCGTCACCATCAAAACTGGCACCCTTCTCGGCCCTCAACTAGGTCTGAAGGGCGTTCCCGATCCCCACAGGCTGGCACAATTTCCTGGGTATCATAAAATGAATTTTGTGAACAATTTACCTGAGTTTATAAACATTAAACAAAAAACAAACTCAATAAAAAAATATGGATTTTTCAACTAAAAATGTCTTTTGAAAAATTCCAGAACTGAATTACGTAAGTTAAAAATTTGTTTAAAGACCATTAAAAAGGTATGAAACCAAATAAGGACATCCCAAGAACCTCCACGTGGCAAGAGGCACCACCCTCAAGCCATCTCCACAACATCGCATCACGAACGAATGGTAAACACCCGAACTGTTGGCAAAAAAGTTGTACCAAACCTGGAACAAAAAAATAACAAAGTATACGTGCACCCAAAGGTGTAAGTAGGTCATGATCCAAATCCCTATAGGATACCACCACTAATAGATTCCATGTGATAAACATTCAAATACGGGAAGCATGCAAGTTATCAAAAACATGTAATTTCTAGTTATAATTTCTAAAAGATGCAACTAAAAAAATAAGTTTTCAAGTGGGATGATTTAAAGAATTAACACTTTTAAAAAAATTCCAATTATACTGAATTTTCCAGCCAAATATATCGTATGCCGATGGTGAGTATAAAGGATCTAATTAGCACAAGCAATAGGAAAAAACCCTAGGCACTAGCTAGCTGTGGGTCTCAGGTACCTCGTATCTCGGTGAGAGTAACCATAAATAATATATATTCTCATGTAATAGCCACTAGTTGGGAACATACCCATAACCTAGTGGTCCCCAATCACAATCATTATAGTTTAGTTAGAGTTTTAAGCTTCAATGTTGCTAAGTGAAACTGAGGCCAAACCCCACGGATTCACTAACATACACGTACATGTCCACCCACCTAAATACCCAGGTTTTCCCCTTGTGCTAAAAAAAGTTCAACAAGTCAATAAATCTACATTTCATATGGAAATATAATTTCCACATCACAATTTCACCAAAAATCCCATATGTATACCACACAAGTCACAAAAGTCCACTTTTCATTCAAATTGATTTTGAAATCCGACTCACACCAAAATAGCCCACAACAATTTTCACATTTCTTTTACACTTCCAAAAATCCATTAAACAATTTTATAAAACCAATCCAAGATATTACAACTAAAATAACTTCCCACTCACATGTCACATAATACCCTTTTCATAACCAAAATCCATTTTTCACATCACACTCACACAAAACATCTCACGTCACTTTCACATATCTTACACACTTTAGTAAATCCTTAAAACATTTTTATAAAACATTTCCAAGATGAAACACATCTCAAACCATCACCTTTCACATTTAAAATATACCATTTCAAAATATACACACTACAAAATAGTTTTCCAAAATGGTTTCACCACTTACATAAATCATTAAATCTTTCAAATCATTCATAAAACAATTCTAAAGAGTATACCCAATCTTTCCTCGTAAAAACCAATTCAAAACTATATTTCAAGTAAAAAACCACACCAAAACACTACTAGAGTATAATTGGAAGCCCTAGAGACATTTATAAAACCACTTTCAAGTGTTATAAAATCACCTTGGATAATACCACGAAAGATACTAATGAAAACACCCATTTTCATAAAATGATCTCTAGAAGTGTAACAAAGTTTTACACAAAAAACCTATTAAAAACCCTATTTCAAACCCAATGGCACACCAAGACCCTACCGAAGTAGAACTAGTATCCCAAACATTATTTATTAAACCAATTTCATATGTTCTAAAATACTCCTAAATAATACCCCAAGTGTTACACATGAAAAACACCCAATTTCAAGCTAAAATGCAACCCTAAAATTAAAATCTTAACTAGATCAATCATGAACAGTTTTCACACCATTTAAAACATATTAGTTATAGCATCCTGCCTTTTTATCACATAAACTTTCATTATATTTTACAAAACCGAGGATCTTTAAGGTTTAGTGTCTTGGAAACCAGGAACTTAAAACATCAAAACATAAAAACATTATTCTCAAACACTTGAAAGGCTTCTCCTCATGTTCACCCTAGGTTCATTTCTGCATCTCATAACCTGGGGACATACATCAAAAGAAAGGGTGAGCAGAAGGCCCAGTAAGGGAAACAAGGGAAACATTTAACCTGTGGACTTGAGATACATCAATAAAGTCATGAAAAGAACTTTAAAGCATGGAAATGAAATCATGAGGCATATCATAATAAAAATAACATTTTTTCATAACTTGAAGATGTGGCTGAAACATTTAATATTGACAATCATTTCATTTCACCAAGGTCCATCCCCAAGGTTTCATTAAAAATTACCAAGGTTATTCACCAAGGTATCAGTCTAAAAAGTCATCTCTATAGATTAAGTCTTTACCCAATGCATTGGAGCGCTATCTGGGTGCACCCTTGACATGTCTTTATTATCATGTGATCCACATATATCATCATAAATCATTTCATAAATAACCCTTATAGCATAAAAGAAATGGGTTTCATTTCATAATCATAACATTTTAAAAACTGCTTTAAAGACATGATCTTTATGTCACTTTAAACCCACGGAAAAGGGAAAGCGGGTTTCATGTATGTAAATACCAGAATTTAAAATAGAACATTTTGATATATATGTGAATACTTCTGTAGAAATAAGAGCTTTGAGTATTCACTTAATAACATAAAATAATTTTGAGATAAAGAGGGAGGCCTTTTGAGATGAAAACTATGCAGCATAACATCTACGATATATGGTTTTAGAAAACATTAAAAAGAGAGGGGACTTGGGTCACCCACTCAAAAATGATACATAAAACAGTAGGGGAACATAATATATAGTATTTGAGAACATGGTAATGCAATTTGAATGATATACCATATGAAACGAAGAAATTGAAAGGAAGACAAAAATAAGATTTCTCTTATGAGAATTCGGCAGCCTAACAGCGTCACTTAAAACTTCCAAAAATGGATTGATGAGATCAAATAGGGTCTATCATCATGTGAACATAAATGATCAGTATGATAGATATATATATCATACCCCAATATAATAAAAATTAACTTGAAAGACTTGACATGAAAGTAGATCTTGAAAATGAGAAGGGTGAAAGAACCCCTTAGAAATTTGGCAGCCTAACGTCGCCACTTAAACTTCAACAAAAATGAATTGATGAGATCAAATAGGGTATCTCATCATATGAACATAAAATATCAGTACGATAGATTTATATATCATACCTCAACATAATAAAAAGGAACTTTCAAGACTTGACATGGAATTAGAACTTTGAAAAAGGAGAAAGGTGAAAGAACCGCTTAAAAATTCGGTAGCTTAACGGCGTCACATAAAACTTAAAAATAATGAATTGAAGAGATAAAATGGGGTCTCTCATAATATGATCATAAAATATCAGTATGATAGATATATATATCATACCCCAACATAATAAAAAGAAACTTGAAAGACTTGACATGAAAGTAGAACTTGAAAACGAGAAGGGTGAAAGAACCACTTAAAAATTCGGCAGCCTAACGGCGCCACTTAAAACTTCAAAATACTGAATTGAAGAGATAAAATGGGGTCTCTCATCATATGAACAGAAGAGTTCAGTATGATAGATATAGAGATCATACCCCAACATATGAACATAAAAAGGACATTATAATGAATATAAAAGAACATCCTCCAACATAAGAACATGGAGCATAAAAGAAATCACATAAAAGAGATCACTTGAAAAGAAAGAGAGGGGTCGGATCCCGTACCTTAAAACGTAACTCTTAAAACTCAAAGGTTGGGACCTTGAGGGCTTGGGGGCACCTTGGGAGGACTCCATGGGAGGTAATGTGACCATAAATTCGTTGGGGGAGAGTGGGGAGTCGAAATGGATGAGAGTATGTCTTGGTATTTATAGGGAAATTGAGGGGACAAGGCATTAATGGCCAAGGGACACCTCAAAAGTGGTTTTCTCAAAACCATGTGCTCTCCCATGATATTTCCCATGAAGTAAGGCCACATGGGACCCCTGATACAATAATTCATCACCTTTGGTCTACCATACCTTAAAATATCTCATGGAGTCATCATGACACAGTTATGATGTCATTAAACATACTGAAACCCTAAAACTGTATTTTTTCTATTCACTGAAAATTCAACTTTCTTAGAAAAATCCCAAAATTTCACATTAACCAAATATCAATTCTCTGATTTCAAAAATGAACTCCATTTTATAACAATAATTTTCTAAATATTTTTAATTTATTTTTTAAATAAATACACTATTCACCAAAAATTCATTTTTTCAAAAAAAACCCCAAAAATTTCCTTAACATAATATCGATGTTCTGAGTTCAAAATTGAAATCCATTTTATAAAAATAATTTTCTAAATATTTTTAATTTAATTTTTAATTAAAAAAAACTATTCACCTCAAAAAAACTAATACTTGAATAATATTTTATGAAACCGTTATTTAACCATTTTATCTAATCACGTTACTTAATCAAGGTGCCTAGATTATATTAATACATTCTTTAAGTGAGATTACTAATCCATTTGGTCACATTACTAATCCTAAGCATAAAATCACTATTCATAATTTACTATTCATCAAAAATCAAGTTGATCTTATTAGACTCTAAATTTCTTACTGAACAATATTGTAGAAGACCATTTTTTGAAAATCATTACACATTTTTAATTATTTAAGGTTTACATAAACATTTTTTAAAATATCCTTTCTCTAAAATTCACCAAAAATATGCATACTATATTTATTCGTACATTTGAAAATTCATAAACATTATCATAAGAAGAAATCCCAATTTTTATTTAAAACATAGGATTACACAAGGTAGTTACGGTCTTCTTAAATAGCCTCTTATCACGCCAGCACAGGACCTAAGTGTAAGGTGTGCTAAGGTGAAAGAATTCGAGGGAGGCTCGGCCAACATCGCATGAGTAGTAATTTCTATCAGTTTGAAATTCTCGAGAAGGCGATCCCGTTCTTGCTTCACATGATGAAGTTCAGCTTGGGTTTGGTCCAGAGCAAAGCCCAGTGGTGCTACCTCCTTCCCAAGTTCTGTTAGATGGGCTTCGATTGGTCCCAGACTACTGGGTGAGGCCATCAAATCTTCTTTCTATGTTAATTAACCAAGATTACTTGTATTTAGAGACAATAATCAAAATGTTTAGTTTCCAACGGTAATATTGACCAATGGTCATATAACAGTCAAAACCCAATGGTCTCATTTTAATTATACTCATGTTATCAAATTAAACATTTTTGTTGAGTATAAAAATAACACATAAAATTAGGAAATAAGATTTATTCATAATTTCGGGTCGTTACAATCTTCCCCCCTTAGGAAATTGCGTCCTCGCAATTTTTAAAATTGGTTTTTGAAATTTCATTGAAAGTCCCACATCAGAAAAGGAGTCAGTAAAATTATTACTTTAAAAGAAATAAATGGAAGTACAAAGGTAACCCGAGTTAACCCACACTAGGATTCCATGTAGGAAAACATGTACATGGAATAAAAACAAAGGGTCAAGTTCTGAGGGAGAGTGATAGAGAACATGATTAGGAGAAAGTTAACCATAAGAAAATCCCAAACTTATGATGTGTGTAAATGGTCTTTGATTACCTAGTAGGAAACGTAAACCAACAACGTTTTTGTCTTATGTTCCTTTTAATAATTTTCAGTTATTCATTTACTACATAGAACAAAAACATAAGAAAATATACCTACCTTCATGTAGAGTTTCATCCTTTAATAAGTTTCTACCCAAAACTAATCCTTTCTCCAAACGATGAGAATTCAAAAACACTTGGTCTCCTCAAAACACAAGAATCATCTTCTTGAGAGTCACTTAATCCACAAAAGATTAACTATCTATTTCATCTATCTTTAAACATTATCTCAAAAACAGAAAGGTTAAGGTAAAACAACTCTTCAAAAAGAAATAATCCCATAAGAATGGAAACTACTTTTAAATCTTCAATGTTCCTTGGTACTACCCAAAGTTCATCATAGACCATTCCATAAATAACGGTCCTTAAAATTCCTCAAAATAAACCAAACTAAGATTGAACCCCAAATACAAGAGGGATTTGATAACATAGTTTTCCAAAATAAACTTCATTGTTCATCTCCAAACAACATCAACCACTCCTAACATCTTATAACAAAAGTAGCTAACCTAAACATATTTTACCCAAGATAGGTTAATCATTCCCATAAGTAACCTAAATTACTATATGTCCACCTTAAATTCATTGATTCTTCAAAATATAATTCAACCTTACTCCTCAATGAAAATACTGTAGTAATCTATTTACGTCGATCATATAGAGTCCCCAAAATAGTGAATGTCTTCCAAAATAATCATCATCTTTTAATCCCCTAATCATCTCTGTCATATTAATACGACAATCGTCGCATTTCCTATCACTTTGGTTGTTGGGACATGTTCTTCCCTTTCCCTCCATTAACTAAGAAAAGAAACTATAATTAGGGGCTTAAATACTTAGCCAGTAATCATGAAAATGAAACTTTAAGCATAAAAGGATAAACTTCTAGAATAAAAGTATATCCTAACTTGTGATCCCCTAGGTTCCAATCTAGGTTATCCATGATTATATATTCTTATGTGAATCTTTATTTTATTTTATCTTTGTTCCTTTAATAATGGTTCAAACTAAGCTTATGAATTTACCAAAGCATATCCCCCAGGAGTGTCGTAACCAAGAGTGCAGTAAGGCCCGTTTTCGTGTACCAGTTCCCTTTCGAGTCTAGCTCAAAGAGGTGTTTTCAGGGTTTACCCTTTTGTACATCTGTGCTAGAGCCACCTCTACTTGCTCGTATCCAGACAGGGATGTATTTTCTTGTAAACCCCTTACTCATTACTCACCAAAATACCAGGAAGATTTCCTATATTTAAACTTTTCTATAGGGTTCTTCCTAGAGTTTTCATATCCTAATTTCCACAAATAACTAAACCATCCTTTGATACCAACTATAGCATCCCTCGTTTTTATCACATAAACTTTCATTACATTTTACAAAACTGAGGATCTTTAAGGTTTAGTGTCTTTGAAACCAGGAACTTAAAACATGAAAACATAAAAACATTCTTCTTAAACACTTGAAAGGCTTCTCCTCATGTTCACCCTAGGTTCATTTCTGCATCTCATAACCTAGGGACATACATCAAAAGAAAGGGTGAGCAGAAGGCCCAGTAAGGGAAACAAGGGAAACATTTAACATGTGGACTTGAGATACATCAATAAAGTCATGAAAAGAAATTTAAGGCATGAAAATGAAATCATGAGGCATATCATAATAAAAATAACATTTTTTCATAACTTGAAGATGTGGCTGAAAAATTTAATATTGACAATCATTTCGTTTCACCAAGGTCCATCCCCAAGGTGTCATTAAAAATTACCAAGGTTATTCACCAAGGTATCAGTCTAAAAAGTCATCTCTAGAGATTAGGTCTTTACCCAATGCATTGGAGTGCTATCTGGGAACACCCTTGACATGTCTTTATTATCATGTGAGCCACATATATCATCATAAATAATTTCATAAATAACCCATATATCATAAAATAAATGGGTTTCATTTCATAATCATAATGTTTTAAAAACTGCTTTAAAGACATGATCTTTATGTCACTTTAAACCCACGGAAAAGGGAAAGCGGGTTTCATGTATGTAAATCCCAGAATTTAAACTAGAAAATTTTGATATATATGTGAATACCCCTTTAGAAATAAGATCTTTGAGTATTAACTTAATAACATAAAATAATTTTGAGATAAAGAGGGAGGCCTTTTGAGACGAAAACTATGCAGCATAACGTCTACGATACATGGTTTTAGAAAACATTGAAAAGAGAGGGGACATGGGTCACCCACTCAAAAATGATACATAAAATAGTAGGGGAACAGAATATATAGTATTTAAGAACATGGTAATGAAATTTGAATGATATACCATATTAAACAAAGAACATTAAAGGAAGACAAAAATAAGATTTCTCTTATGAGAATTCGGCAGCCTAACGGAGTCACTTAAAACTTCCAAAAATGGATTGACGAGATCAAATAGGGTCTATAATCATGTGAAAATAAATGATAAGTATGATAGATATAGATATCATACCCCCAACATAATAAAAAGGAACTTGAAAGACTTTCCATGAAAGTAGATCTTGAAAACGAGAAGGGTGAAAGAACCCCTTAGAAATTTTGCAGCCTAACGGCGCCACTTAAACTTCAACAAAAATGAATTGATGAGATCAAATAGGGTCTCTCATAATATAAACATAAAATATAAATATTATAGATTTATAGATCAAACCCCAACATAATAAAAAGTAACTTTCAAGACTTGACATGGAATTAGAACTTTGAAGAAGGAGAAAGGTGAAAGAACCACTTAAAAATTTGGCACCCTAACGGCGTCACATAAAACTTAAAAATACTGAATTGAAGAGATAAAATGGGGTCTCTCATCATATGATCATAAAATATCAGTATGATAGATATAGATATCATACCCCAAAATAATAAAAAGGAACTTGAAAGACTTGACATGAAAGTAGAACTTGAAAACGAGAACGGTGAAAGAACCACTTAAAAATTCGGCAGCCTAACGGCGCCACTTAAAACTTAAAAATACTGAATTGAAGAGATAAAATGGGGTATATCATCATATGAACATAATAGTTCATTATGATAGATATAGAGATCATACCCAAACATAATAAAAAAGAACTTGAAAGACTTGACATGAAAGTAGAACTTCAAAACGAGAAGGGTGAAAGAACTACTTAAAAATTCGGCAGCCTAACGGCGCCACTTAAACATTAATAAAATGAAATGATGAGAGTAAGAGTGGTTATCTTATCATATGAACATAAAAAGGACAGTATAATTAATATAAAAGAACATCCTCCAACATATGAACATGGAGCATAAAAGAAATGACATAAAAGAGATCACTTGAAAAGAAAGAGAGGGGTCGGATCCCTTACCTTAAAATGTAACTCTTAAAACTCAATGGTTGGGACCTTGAGGGCTTGGGGGCACCTTGGGAGGACTCCTTGGGAGGTAATGAGACCGGAAATTCGTTGGGTGAGAGTGGGGAGTCGAAATGGATGAGAGGATGGCTTGGTATTTATAGGGAAAGTGAGGGGACAAGGCATTAATGGCCAAGGGACACCTCAAAAGTGGTTTTCTCAATACCATGTTCTCTCCCAGGATATTTCCCATGAAGTTAGGCCACATGGGACCCTAGATACAATAATTCATCACCTTTGGTCGACCATCCCTTAAAATATCTCATGGAGTCATCATGACACAGTTATGATGTCATTAAACATACTGAAACCCTAAAACGGTATTTTTACTATTCACTGAAAATTCAACTTTCTCAGAAAAATACCAAAATTTCACATTAACCAAATATCAATGCTCTGATTTCAAAAATGTACTCCATTTTATAAAAATAATTTTCTAAATATTTTTAATTTAATTTTTAAATAAATACACTATTCACCAAAAATTCATTTTTTCTGAAAAAACCCCAAAAATTTCCTTAACATAATATCGATGCTCTGAGTTCAAAAATGAAATCCATTTTATAAAAATAATTTTCTAAATACTTTTAATTTAATTTTTAATTAAAAAACACTATTCACCTCAAAAAAACTAATACTTGAATAATATTTTATGAAACCATTATTTAACCATTTTATTGAATCACGTTACTTAATCAAGGTGCCTAGATTATATTAATACTTTATTTAAGTGAGATTACTAATCCATTTGGTCACATTACTAATCCTAAGCATAAAATCACTATTCATAATTTACTATTCATCAAAAATCAAGTTGATCTTATTAGACTCTAAATTTCTTACTGAACAATATTGTAGAAGACCATTTTTTGAAAATCATTACACATTTTTAATTATTTAAGGTTTACATAAACATTTTTTAAAATATCCTTTCTCTAAAATTCACCAAAAATATGCATACTATATTTATCCGAACATTTGAAAAGTCATAAACATTATCATAAGAAGAAATCCCAATTTTTATTTAAAATAAAGGATTACACAAGGCAGTTACGGTCTCCTTAAATAGCCCCTTATCATGCCAGCATAGGACCTATGTGTGAGGTGTGATAAGGTGAGAGAATCCTAGGGAGGCTCGACCAACATCACACGAGTAGTAATTTCTATCAGTTTGAACTTCTCGTGAAGGCGATCCCGTTATAGCTTCACACGATGAAGTTCAGCTTGGGTTTGGCCCAGAGCAAAGCCTAGTGGTGCTACCTCCTTCCCAAGTTCTGTTAGATGGGCTTCGATCGGTCCAAGACTAATAGGTGAGGCCATCAAATCTTCTTTCTATATTAATTAACAAATATTACTTGTATTTAGAGACAATAATCAAAATGTTTAGTTTCCAGCGGTCATATTGACCAATGGTCATATAATAGTCAAAACCCAACGGTCTCATTTTAAGTATACTCATGTTATCAAATTAAACATTTTTGTTGAGTATAAAAATAACACATAAAATTAAGAAACAAGATTTATTCAAAATTTCGGGTCGTTACATTAGTAATATGAAGAATTAGTAAATACAAAAACATAACTCATCAATAATTGTTTTCACATGGAACCACCTACCGAAAGTGTCGAATCCCTCAAAACTTGGTGCAAAACATCAACTGCACCAATGTCGCACCAGAAGAAAGATAAATCCAGCACTAGACCAAAATATTTGACCAAACAGACACCAAATCAAACCCTAGGTTTGAACCCTAACATCTTGACATTTTAGAAAATAATGAAAGAGGGAAGAAACCCTAAGTGAAAAGGAAGAAACCAAGAAGGAATCATTTACCTTGAACAATATTAAAGAGATCACCCCAAATACCCCAGTTCCTGAATTTGAAAACATCCAGCCATTCATGGGAGATTAGAAAAAATTTTAAGATATCATTTAGGAATTTTAATGGGGGAAAAGAGTGTGAAATGAAAGAGTTATGAAATAATAAATTTACCTCTTCAAATCTGGGTGATTTGAGAAATTCAGAGACGTTTCATCCACATTTTTGATGAAAACAAGCTCTAAAGAGGGGGAGGAGAGCATGGGGGCGCGACATGGGTATTTGGGCTCGGGGGAGAGTTGGAATCACCAAAAAAACTTAAATATTGAAGGATATATTAAAGAATTAAAAAATATTTTTAATGTTGGAAATGGGATTTCGGGCAGGCCCAATCCCTTAAATAAAAACCCATACCCACCATGATTTTGTATTTCTAAATGGTCGAAATTAATATGGTGGTGTTAATAGGTCAGGGGGTGAAAAGTAGGAATTTTAATGGATGAAAAATGTTGAAAAAATAAGGAGTTATAAAGGAATAAAAATTTATGTTTAAATCTGGAATTGGGCTCATGATTTGGCCCAATTCATCAAAACTCACCCATTCCTCCATAAAATCTTGGGAAACCCCCAAAATAAAGCATGAATCGAAATAAAATGAAATTTATCATTAAAATAAGTCATTTATATAACAATTATCTCCACCATGAAATATTTCCATCCCTGAAAAGCCACAGCAAGGCCAGATACAAAAACCAAACTCAACTGATAAACCAAAATGTACTTCTTTGCCAAGATTCACCCCCAAGGGCCAAAACACCTCCAGTGATCAATTAAGAAAGGATTAATCTCACAACTCAAAATTAAACCACTCTCCTGAAATGATCAATCACATTCATACTTTATCCCAAAATAAAACTCCTCAAACAATATCCTAAAAAGACTCAAACAATTCACTCAAATGAATAACAACTTCAAACAAGGTTACACTTACCTTACTTTAACTAAACCATTGGGAGCTCTCCAATCCCAACATTTAATCATGGAATATGTTGGAAGATAGATAGTTCCGAATGATAATACCTACCATGAATCCAAGACCATGGATAAATCTAAGATATTGGTATGGGGGACATAAATAGGAACCCCACCATAAGAGGAAACCTATATTTTTCTGAGACAGAATCAAGACACTAACAGGAAAAGGCCTGAATGAACTCCCTAGTAAAAAGGGTAGAATTCCATTAAATTTATACAAAGGAACTTACATGAGAATCATAGTGGGTCTCCCTACCATAATAACCAACCATCTTAATTGACCAGCATGTGCCGACAAAGAAAGACCCAATTTTTTTAATGATTTGGGAAGGGTGCAGGGTCAGTCTGCACAGTTTGGGAAACTGTGCACTAACTATAAATATCATTCTTTTAGCATGGATTCCTAGCACATGGTCACTACTAATCATGTAAAAACTATTTCCTTAGCATGTTTATCCAAATTTCAAACCATTCTCTAATGACTCAATGGAAACCGAAGGGGGGGGGAATGACATTAGGTGATGACATGGGTATAAGGCTCTCAACCTTTTTCCACTGAATGGGAGCAATAGAAGAAAGATGATGACACCAGAGGTTTAAACTCTTCCTATCTTTGATATTGAGGATAATACATTGTATAAGGGTTTAAATGACCCTGGGATTTCCCCTGATTATGAGTCAGCTTCCCTCCAATACCAGTGGCTGGAACTCAAATGATTGAAGCATCTTTGACCTCACAGTTAGGCTTTCGAAACCCCCTGAATGAGAATTCATCTTTCTGTGCCACCAAAAACTACACTGAAATCCCTGATAAGATTTCTAAGACATAACACATTCCAAAATCACTATACCCTAACTCGATATTTCACAGATATAAGGGCTTATAAAAAGCACACACATCACACCTTGTTTCATTGAGTGAGAAACTATAAAAGTAAACAACACCTATACTCACATTCCTATAAAATGGAATATTTTGAAGTTTATTCAAGGGAGAAATTCTCCTAATATAATAGAGAATCTTAGAGTATTTCAAGACTTTCACCTTTACAGTTAATTGAGCGAATGAAATCACAAGGCATCAGCGAACATGACCATTGTGATTGATATAAACAATGCATGGAGGGGGACCTTATACAACATCTCCAAAAAACACACAATTCTATAATGTGTCCACAATATCCTCTCGTAACCATATTTCCCACACCGGTAGTTTAACATGAACTCCTTCTTTGAAGAGAATACAAAGGACCGAGAGGACCTCTTAGACACCATCTAGATACTCATCCATGCTAACAACCCTCGACCACTTCCATCTTCAGCAAATCAGAAAACTTAAGAGGATAAGGTCTCTTTCAACCATCCATGATCACTCTCCCACTACAATAGGATACATAAAACCAAGAAAGGAAATGGTGTAAACTCAATCTAAAAAGCTCAAGAAAAATATTCCTTATATTGATCATCTATAGGGTCTTAAAACGGTGAAACAATCCGAGTTTCACTTAAGTTGTTCACTAACCCATAATAGGGCATACCTTATCCAATGATTAAACTCGAGTACCCAACCAAGATGGTATATTGGTCAAGATATACCACAAACCCAATAAAAACACATTAAAGGAACCACCTTAAAATCATTCCAAAACATTTCTCAGAAGATACCACTAACCGTCCCTTCAACACAGCTTATCAACCAAACACAAACCCAAAACCCCATACAAACAGGAGGGGTTCATGGACTCAAAACTTCCCACAACAACAACCTTTGAAAAAAACACATAATACACACCATACCAAACTATTCATAAAGACATCAAGTTTCTCATTTAAAATCGTCTTATTGAAAATAAACGGTTCAGTAGTTATCGTATCCACTAATGGTACCCCATGGTCCTCACACTTGCATGTTTCTATGCCACACCAGGCACCCTCCTCATATCCATCCCGGAACTCATCTAGCCATGCCATTAACCATCCATCATCCCATATAACCCCATTCATGTGGTCTCTCATGGAAATACCAAAAGCTAAAATAATAAATTCTTTCAACTTTTAAAAACCATAACAGTCAACCAAAACCTCCTTTTCCTCAAAACCGCTAACCATGAAATCAAACCCAAATTACATCATACCAAGATTTTTTGAAAGGAACAATAATTTAAATTAAAACTCACTTTCAAGTCCTACACATTAATTTCAAAACATATCATCCCATTAAAAACCTTTCAATAGTTTAGAAAACTCTATTGGAAACACTTTTTCAAAACCAACCTTGACATAGTTCATGCTTTTAAAGAGGTGAAAACACACCATTTTTCATTCTAATAAAATTTGGAAAATTCAGTTCTGCATTTTCAAAAATATAAAAATTCCCTCTTTATTAGATCACCATTTCACAAAAACATTACACTTTTTAAAACCAAGTCACTTTAAAACCAAAGTTCCAAGATTTCAAAACTAAAGAACACAATACAAAGCTAGTGGAAACTAGTTTCAGTGGGTGACTTAGAAATATGGTTGGAGCCTATATTCCAATCACTTCACTATCACAAAGAGTGTTATAGTGAATATCCCCTGCTTCACATGGGTTTCCAGACCCTGTGAGCTCACCAAGACCATTAACCCAACTCTCTTTCTAATTCCCCCTAATCATCATCAATCTAAGAAATCCAAAGGACTCATATAAATCCCTACATCCCCTGGCGATTCAAATCTCATCATGAGGTGTAGTGATCAGGCACACTACCCATAACTGAAATATCATGTCCCCAAAATCCTAACTCCAGACTATCCTGACTGTTCCCCAAATAACGTGACCCAAATAGTTAACCAGAACTTCCTCTGATACCATTTTGTCAAGAACTGAATTTGGTTTCAATCAAATCCGGCACCCGATCGGGCCCGAAACAAGGCCCCAAAGGTGTTATCAATCCACATGGACTGAAACAAGTTTCCATGGATTATAAAATGAAGTTTGGGAATTATTTACCTGAGTTTATAAACATTAAACCACAAATAAACTCAAAAAACAAATCTGGATTTTTCAACTAAAACTGTATTTTGAAAAATTTCAGAACAGGATTACATAAGTTAAAACTATGTTTAAAGACCATTAAAAAGGTATGAAACCAAATAAGGATATCCCAAGAACCTCCACATGGAAATAGGCTCCACCCTCAAGCCATCTCCTCAACACCGCATCACGAATGACCGGTAAAAACCCGAACTGTTGGCACAAAAGTTATACCCAAACCTGCAACAACAAAATAACCAAGTCTACTTACACCCAAAGGTGTAAGTATGGTGTGAGAAAAATCCCCGTAAGATACCACCACTAATATATTCCATGTGATATACATTCAAAGACGAAAATCATGCATGTTTTAAAAAACATGTAATTTCTAGTTACAATTTCTAAAAGAAGCAACTAAAAAAATAAGTTTTCAAGTGGGATAATTTAAATAATCAACACTTTTAAAGTAAATTACAATTAAAATGAAATCTCAAGACAAATATACCATACTCTTATGGTGAGTATAAAGGACCTAATGAGCATAAGCAATAGGAAAAAAACTTGTAGGCACTAGCTAGTTGCGGGTCCCAAGTACCTCAAATCTCGGTGAGAGTAACCACCAAAAATATATGTTCTCATGCACGAGCCACTAGTAGGGAACATGAACACAAACTAGTCGTCCCAAATCATCATCATCATAGTTTAGTTATAGTTTTAATAATCAATAATGCAAAGTAAAAGTAAGGCCAAACCCCACGGATTCACTAGCATAGAAGTATACATCCACCCGCCTAGATACCCGGGTTTTCCCCTTATGCTCAAACAAGTTCAACAAGTCAAGAAATATAATTTTCATATGAAAATATCAATTCCACATCACAATTTCACCAAAAATCCCACATTTATACCACACAAGTAACAAAAGTCCACTTTTCATTTAAATTGATTTTGAAATCTAACTCACACCAAAATAGCCCAAAACACTTTTCACATTTATTTTATACATCCAAAAATCCAATAAAAAATTTTATAAAACAAATCCAAGATATTACATATCACATAACATCCCACTCACATGTCACATAATACCCTTTTCGTAAACAAAATCCATTTTTCATATCACACTCACACAAAACATCTCACATCACATTCACATCTCTTACACACTTTAGTAAATCCTTTAAAGAAGTTTATAAAACACTTCCAAGATGGAACACATCACAAAACATCCCCTTTCACATTTAAAATGTACCATTTCAAAATATACACACTCCAAAATAGTTTTCCAAAAAAAATTCACCACATACATAAATCATTAAAACGTTCAAATCTTTCATAAAACAAATCCAAAGAGTATAGTCAATCTTTTCTCATAAAACCCATTTCAAAACCATATTTCATGGACAATACCACACCAAAACACTAACAAATTATAATTTTCATCCCTATAGACATTTATAAAACCACTTTTAAGTGTTATAGAATCACCTTGTATAATACCACGAATGATACTAATGAAAACACCCATTTTCATAAAATGATCTCAAGAAGTATTAAAAAGTTTTACATAATAAAACTATACCAAAAACCCAATGGCACACCAAGAATATACCAAAGAATAATTGTTAGCCCAAAAAATATTTAATAAACCAATATCATATGTTCTAAAATACACACAAATAATCCCCAAGTGTTACACATGAAAAACATCCAATTTCAAGCTAAAATGCAACAATAAAATTATAATATTAACCAAATCAATCATGACATGTTTTCAAAACATATAAAACATATTATGAATATTAATAATGATTAAATATATAAATATAACTCATCAATAATTGTTTACACATGGAATCACCTACCGAAAGTGTCGAATCTCTCAAAACTTCGGGCAAAACATCAAACGCACCACCGCCGCACCACAAGGAAGATAAATCCAGCCCTAGACAACAATATTTGACCAAAAAGACACAAAATCAATCTCTAGGTTCGAACCATAACTTCTGGAAATTTTAGGACATAATGAAGGAGGGAGGAAACCCTAAGGGGAAAGGAAGAAACCAAAAAGGAATAACTTACCTTGAAAAATATTGAATAACTCACCCCAAATATCCCAGTACCTTAATTGGAAAATATCCAACCACTAAAGGGAGATTTTAACAAGGTTTAATAGATCATTTAGGAACTTGAATGGGGTAAAAAGAGTGATAAATGAAGGAGTTATGAAATACTCAATTTACCTCTTCAAATCTGGACGATTTTAGAAATTCAGAGACGTTTTATCCAAATTCGTGATGAAACTGGTCTTCAAAGAGGGGGATCAGAGCATGGGGGGGCGCCTTGGGTATGTGGGATTGGGGGAGAGTTGTAATCACCAACAAAAATTAAATATTTAAGGACATATTATAGAATTAAAAAATATTTTTAATGCAGGAAATGGGATTTCGGGCAGGCCCAATCCCTCAAATAAAAACCCATATCCACCATGATTGTGGATTCCTAGATAGTCCAAATTAATATTGTGGTGTTAATAGTTTAGGGGATGACAAGTGGGAATTGGAATGGATGAAAAATGTTGATAAATGAAGGAGTTATAAGGAATCGGAATTTATTTTTAAATCTAGAATTTGGCTCAAGGTTTGGCCCAATTCATGAAAACTCACCCATTTCTCCATAAAAGCTTGGGAAACCCCAAAACAATGCGTGAATGGAAATTAAATAAATTTTAACATTAAAATTTGTCATGTATATAACATAAAAACTTATAAAATTACTATTGTATATCCATATTTAAAAAATTTATCCTATTATTTTTGAACCATTTTGTATACTTTATTCATATTGAAAAAATTGGTACACCTTTTTATTTTTAAAAATTCCAAGTGTCTCCTCTACGCCAAGTATAAAAGGAAACCCACCTCCTCTCTTGTTCACACTTCCAAAACATTTTTTTTCCAAATAACTACCAAAATATATTACTTAATTCCCTCAGCACATCTTATAGGTCTTTTTTTATTAGTAAAAACTCTTAATAAGGCTTTTGGTGCCATCTTAAAGAGTTATTCAGAAGAAGAGGTAATGTTCTTAACCGAGTGTTTTTTTTATTTCTTCATACAACTCATTCAAACCATATTAAAAAATTAGGATATAATAAAATTGTTATCTACCATATATTTATATTTTATTATGTTAATATAATAACCTAAATATATTTCCTTTTAAATCAAATGGGGAAAAAATTGTTGATCTTGTGTATAATGGACTACTACCTCACGAACCGATGTAGTTTTTTTTCATCATATCTTATAATAGGATTATATAATAATGGATATAAATTATATATATGATATTTATAAATTAATTATACTTAAATAATTATAATATCATATATGACTTCTTAATTTTCATTCCTTGGGAATACGATAATGTCGCTTGTGTGTACGACGGACTACCACCTCTTGAAGCAACATAACTTATTGTAAACTTACACATTATATGGAATTTAATAAGGATAAATTTGAGGGAAATATTTGAACTAAAAGTAATTAAAATAAATATATAAATTTCATGTATTATTTATCTTCCTTTCATTCCTTTTGTTAATAAAATCAAAATAGTGTTTATGCGTATCTACGTCCTATTGTCTCCACGAACGGTGTATTTCATAATCTATATAAATTTTATGGATTACTATAAATATATATGAAATTAATATATATAATATTTATATCATGGTTATCATCATGTGTAATATTTAATCATGATTAAAGTAAAAGTAATGAAAACACCAAATCAAAACATACATGAAAAATAAAGCAGTTGTTACCTGAAACATGATTTAAATAGGTAATTGTTAATAAATGGGTAATATAAGGAAATAATTAAATAATATATGGTATGATATATATAATTATTTCTCTATAATATATTTATAATAAAACTATATTTATTATATAAGAGTTTATAATTCTTAATAACGAATTTGGGACTTAAGCTAAGGGGTTTTAGTATCACTTTTATTTCTGTGGGACTCGTGCCTTATAGACCACTAATTTTAATTGTGTGGTGTATTTACTAAAAATGAATTATTTGTTGATTATTACCAGGAAAATTATTTTATTTACATATCCATATAATTTTATTTATCCCATGGGTATTATAATTAAAAATATACCAATGTGTTAATGAATTTATGTAATAGTATTTTTGCTTATCAGGATGGTTTATGATTATGATTAAAATGATGAAATATCATTCTCTATATCTCAAGAAACTCAATAATTTTTATATAATTTTTGTATTTCAATAAATTACATATTTTTATTTCATTCTTTTCTCTTTATGTACTCAAGATATCAAAAATTTGTTTTTGAAAAAAATCATCTTTGTTTCTCTCTTCGGTCAAAACATTTTTTCTTACATGAATATGTTTTATAAAAATGTTTTAAAGAAATATTTTAGAACTATAAAATTATTATTTAAATATATTTTACACATGTTTTACTTTTTACAAAAGAACTTAAAAATAATCTTCTTATCATATTCTGAAAAAGGGTCTGTTGACTTTTACTGAAAATATGAAAAGAATATTTATGTTAATGTGGTCAATATAAATAGTATTTTCTACTATAATAAAAAATCAATGTTACAATGTTTCCTTTAAATGTATAAATGGTTATTTTAAAAGAAAAATATTTCATTAAAATTTATAAATCTTTCAGATTTAAAATAAATTATTTCAAGGTGAAATTTTTATTTTTCCTAAATAAATATTTCAAGTTATCTTTCAAAATCATTCTCCATCTAAGAAGACATCCTTTGATGTCACTAAAGTTTTGCTAGGGATGTTATCCAATGAAATGATCTTTATATTTTACCCATATGGTTTATGTTTATGATGAAAATATATTTATAAAATGCATTACTTCCCTATGGGTTATGAAATGATTACAAGTTTATGAACCCCATTTGCTTTCCATGGGTTCTAATAGAATGAATTTTTTATGATCTTTTGGTACTCTTATGTATAGTTTTCATTATGTGATAATGGTTACATTATAACCAAGTAAGGTGTTTATGTTATAACCATATAATGTGGTTACATTAAAACCAAGGACAAGTGGGACCTATATCTTCCTCTAATGAATTGGATTAATATTGGCATCTCATGAGGTAAACATGACTAAAATGGGTAATAAACACAGTTCAGTAAGTTTATTTTTCCCCTGCGATAGTCCTTAGAGTGAACCTTGACTATAATGATGGTTTATGGAGTGATCTCATTCCACTTTGTTAGTTTTATCCATGACCCTTGAATACTAATGAAATTATTTTTCGTTTTTATTTTTATCATATAATCTATGTGTTTTTTCAATGTCTTTCTCTCATAGATCATGTTATTTAATTCCATTATTAATCTTGTTTTAGAAACTACTAAGACTTATTCCATGACTCATACCTGTGATTATATGATATGTATGGTATGGTTTTAAAATGTTATTCTATTTTCCTTATACACTTATGGTCATGTTATGTTGATATCTCCCTTTTATAAAAATTACTGAGTCTCGGAGATCACCCTTTATTATGTTTTTTCCTAGATAGAGAAGGAATTTATTATGTATGATATGTTCAAGAAGGGTGATGGTTATAATGAAATTATTTGGAGACAATATATTTTACCTATATACTATTTTCTTAGGTATACAAACTTCCAAAGGCACTAGAAATATACAATGCATGCATGGAGTTTTTGTTATGTAATGAATATTCATATATTAAGATGTGATTTCTATGTATGAAAAGCATGGGTAATTACAATGGACATGATGAGTGGGGTATGAGGTACTTGGTTAGGAACCCGTTTTGGGGTACACACCATGTACCTGGCATAAACACCATGTACTTTGGAAAATTACTTACCATGTGACCTGAGGAACATGGACAAGTAGATCCTTAGGGGTTACACGTTGTGTACACTAAGTACAAGATGTGTACAATTCATGTCGTGGTTCATCATGAATTTTTTTTCTTGGTGTTGAAATTGGAATTATGAGTTGTACATTTTAATTATCTTTTCATATAGATCAAGATGGGCTGTCCTTTTATAATTTAGAGGTTGTCTAGATGGTTTTTTTAATGGGTGAGAATTTATAAGAGTATTAATTTGAATTTTTGGTTTAAGAATCCCCCTAAGGGTTGGGTTGTGAGTTTTGAGGATTGAGTGAGTGTTGTGAGCTCAGTGATCATACATGCTTGAATGTGCCATGGAGAACTATTTGAGGTTCTTTGGATGGATCCTAGAAGGCAGGATCATGCAATATCTCTAAGGAGATATTAGTTCATCCATTCATGTTGGGACCAGTTTCTCTAGGTTAGAGAAGTTAATTGTTGGATAATATGTTTAAGGATCAAATCTGTTGGGGCATTTGGACTATTTTGACACTATGGGATGGTAGTTATAGATAGGTGCCTTTGATCTATTCAGATGTTTATAAGGGACTCTTGAGGATTCAATAGTGGGTTGGTGGCTAATAAAGTGATTAATGGTTTCCATTGTCGGGAGTTTAGAATTCATGTCTGGCATGTTTTGTCTTATTCTTTAGATCCCTTATGGTGGTTATTGCAACAAACCGAAATTTTTAATAATATTTATTTCCTAAATTTGTGTGTTATATTATTTTAAACTCAACAAAACTATATCCTTTAATTAATTAATTGAGTATAATTAAATGAGACTGTTGGGTATCGATTGTTATATGTCCATTGGTCAATATGACTGTTGGAAACTAAATTCTTAACGTTACAATTATTTTTTATAAGTTCAAATGATCTTGGGTAATTAATACAGAAAGAAGAATTGATGGCATCATCCAGTAGACTCTGGCCATATAAAGCCCATTTTTCATAGAGCTTGGGAAGGAGGTAGCATCACTGGGATTTGCTTTGGACCAATCCCAATCCGAACTTTAACATGTTAATATTGAACAGAATTTCCTAAGGGAGGAGTTCAAGCTGATATAAATCACCACTTAGGCAATGTTGTCTAATCCACCCTAAGATTCTATCACCATATCACACCTTGCACTTAGGTCCTATGCAGGTGTTATAAGGGGATATGTAATGAATCCTTAGTTACTTTCTTTAATACTTTTGTATAAATAAAATTGTTACTTCTTATTATGTTAAAATTTGTGAATTTCAAATGTCCGGATAAATATAGTATGAATTTATAGAAGTTTAGTATTGTTGATGAATTTTGGAAAAGGGGGGTATTTTAAAATATTTTTTTATTCCGTAAATAATTAATAATGTGAGTTGATTTTCGAAAAATGGTCTTCTATAGATGTGTCTTGTAGTAAATTTAGTGTCTAATAAGATCAACTTAATTTTTTAGTGAATAGTAAAGTAGGAATAGTAACATACCCGTATGTATAGTAATGAATAGTAATGAATAATAAATTGACCAAAAAAATAGAAAATTCACCCATGAATTTATAAATACATTTTAGACATCTTAAAAGTGAAAAAAAATGATCATAGTTTATGTTTTGGTATTATTGTATGTCATAAATATTTTATTTACAATTTAAAATTAATTTAATAATTTAAAATGGAAATTTATTTTCATTAAATTTAATCATAAATTGTTACTTTATTTTCTTATGGTTGTACGATAATTTTATGGGACCTTTATTACTTTTTTAAGGTGTTACAAAATGAGTTATAATTTTAATGTTGTATTCTTTTAATAAATAATGATTTTATTTAAAAATTAAATTAAAAAAATTTATATTTTTTTCATAAAATAGAGTACATTTTTTAATTTAGAGAATCAATATTAGGTTTGAGTGAATTTTTGGGATTTTTCTGAAACAGTTGATTTTTCGGTGAATAGTAAAAATATAGTTTTGATTTTCGGGTGTTTAATGACAACATTGATGATATATTCATGATGTAAATAATCTGTTCGACTTGTGAATAGTAAGATATTTTATGAGATATCCCAAGTGGCCGATACCATGGGAAAATACCTTGGGCAATCCCATGATTTTGCAAATACCACTGATGAGGTGTCCCTTGGAAATTAATAAGTTATTCCCTCACTTTCCTATAAATACCAAGCCATTCTCACATTATTTTCATTCAAAAATCATCCTCAATGATGATCTGGTCTTTCTACTTCTCAGGGAGTCCTCCAAAGGTTCCCTCAAGCCTCCCAAGGTCTCGACTTTCAATCTTTTGTAGTTACTCTTCAAGTTAAGGGAACCTTTCACCCACCTCTTTTAAGTCAAGACTTCCTTTATGTTATGTCTTATAGTTTCATTTAATTATGTGGGGCATTATTATTGTATATCTTTACTACTTTCCATTTCATGTCCAAATGATGAGAGACCCTTTCTTCCCCCATCAACTGATTTTTCTGAATTTTTAAGTGACGATGTTATGCTGCCGATTGTTTTGTAAAAGAAATTTCATCTTCTCTTTCCTTTCAAGTTTCCTTTTCATGTGGCATTACATTCAAATATCCATACCATGTTCTTATCGCAATTTTATTCTTACTTTATACTGTATTATGAATTATTTATGATTGGGTTACCCATGTACCCTATCTTTTTAATGTTTTCTTCAAGAATGTTATGTAGCCGTTATGATGCAGAATTTTCATCTCAAAATTTATCTCTCTTTATCTCTTAAAATTATCTTGTTTATTTATGTGAATACCCAAACCTATTTCATTTCTATGAGTTTTAATAAATACAAAAAAATGATATATTTGATTCTGGAATTTACATACACATAAACCTCACTCCCTTTCTCTGGGTTATAAATGACATAATGATCCTATTTAAAGAACTTTTAAAACGTCGCAATTTTGAAATGAAACCCATTTATTTTATTATCTTTGGTTTATTTAGGAAATTTTTGATTATTATCTGTCTATTTCATGTGAATATAATGAAATATTAAGGGTGCGCCCTAATAGTTCTCCAACGCATTGGGAAAAGAATTTAATCTCTAGAGATGACAAGTTTCATGATACTTTGGTGAATAACCTTGGTAATTTTTATGACACCTTCGGGATGAACCTTGGTGATATGTTCATGAATGTCTAAATTAAATGTTCTAGCCACATATTCATGTTATGGTTAAAGTTCTTTTAATTATGAAATGTCTTTACGCTCATTGCTCATGTCTTTATATTTTTATCAGGTTCTTATTGATTTCACAAGTAAACTGATTCCCTTGTTTTTCTTACTCGGCCTTCTGCTCACCCTTCCCTTTGATGTATGACTCTAGGTTATGAGATTCAGTAATTGTACTTATTATAAACCTATGATGAAGCCTTACAAGTGTATTAGAACTATTTTTTATGTTTTTTCATGTATTATGTTTCTGTTCCAAGACACTAGACATTAAAGATCTTCTATATGTAAAATGTAATGAAAAGTTATGCAATAAAAAGGCAGGATGCCATATTTGGTATCAAGGTATAGTCTACTTATTTATGGAAATTAGGCTATGAAAACTTGATGAATAAGCCTATAAAAAATTTGAAATATAGTAAAACGTCCTGGTATTTTGGTGAGTAGTGAGTAAGTGGTTTATGAAGAAAATACATCTCTGTCTAGATACGAGTAGGTAGAGGTAGCTCTAGCACAGAGGTACATAGGAGTCAAAACTCTGACAATGAGTTTTAGGGTTAACCCAGTGTATCCTGGTTCATGACAATGGGTCTTGCTGCACTCTTGGTCAAGACACTCCTAGTGGATATGTTTAGTTAATCATAAGATTTTTATGAATCATTATAAAGGATTTATAGAGAAATGTAATTGTTTAAAGATGTTTTAAGACATAAAATACTTTATAGTTA
Organism: Viscum album; assembly: GCA_963277665.1. Classification (NCBI taxonomy): domain Eukaryota; kingdom Viridiplantae; phylum Streptophyta; class Magnoliopsida; order Santalales; family Viscaceae; genus Viscum; species Viscum album. The sequence goes on from OY728126.1 coordinate 196,678,026, forward strand.
AAAGATTTGTAAATGAAATAAGTTTCTCACTAAGGTTTTATTCTTTTATAAAATGGAAGGAAATAGGAGGAACCGTGAAAATGATGACCGAAATAGACCATGCGTTGATGAACCTACGATGGAAGATAGAATGGGAACTTTCATGCGAATGATGAACAAACTAACTCAGGTTATGGGAAATAAGTTGAATCAAGATGAGAGACCAATCTCACTGCGAAGGGAACAACTCTCTATTGAATCCTTTATGCATCAACGACCACCAACCATCAATGGATCTACTGACCCATTGATTGCCGAAAAGTGGATCAGCTCTATCGAGAATATATTTTCTGTGCTCTGAGGTTTTGAACAATAGAAGGTTACCCTGGTTGTCTATCTCTTAGAGGGAGAAGCTGATTAGTGGTGGGAAATGATTAACAACACAATGCCAAGAGTGGAATTTTAATCTATGGAGTGGTAAGAGTTCATAGGGAGATTCTTCAATAATTATTTCCTTTGATCGATGAGAACAAGAATAGAGAAGAAGTTTCTCAAGCTGAAGTACATGGAGAATGAATCTGTGGGAAGCTATGAGATAAACTTCACAAGTCTTTCATGTTACACCTCTAGCTTTGTCATGGATCCAAATGTTAAGGTTAATAGATTATTTTGTGAACTAAGACCTCATCTGCGAAATAATCTATCCAACTGAGACTATGATAGCTATGGGGAGATCGTTCAGAGTGCGATGAAATTCTAGTTGGAGTTTGGTGAGACATGGTGGTTTTATAAATCTAACGACAAGAAGATATTGATGAATCCTATCATAGGGAAGACCTTTGATCAGGGATGAGGAGGCAAGAAAGTGCAACATCCCACGTGTAATAAATTTGTGAAGAAGCATTCGGGGAACTGCCTTCTCGGGAGAAGGAAATTTTACAAGTGTGGATGAGAAGGCCATATTGCGAGGAATTGACGTTGTGAGATGAAACCTCAACATAAAAACACTAATGACAAGGGTATGATAGTTCAGTCCAAACCTGATGTCCAGTGATTTAAGTGTGGACAACATTGGCACTTTGTCAATCACTATCCAAATCTGAGGGCAGTAGAGGGGAGACACCATCAACCTCACCAAAGTCCAAGAGAGAAAGGTTGTGATTTTTCTATCACAGTAGCTGAAGTTTAAGCTCTGAATGATGTGGTAGTAGGTATGCTTGTTGTTATCTCAAAGCTAGCAAGTACATTGTTTGATATTGGTTCTAGATATTCCTTTATTTCCTCCACATTTTCAAGTAGTTTAGAATCAACCCCCGATTTTCTAAAAATAGAGTTATCATTCATGACCCTGGGTGGGATTATCCAAGCATCGTCGGTATTTAGAAACTCTAGTGTTTACTTTAGTGAGCACAATATTATCACAAATATAGTAGTCATTACCATTATATAATTCAACATTATATTAGGGATGGACTAGATCTCAAAGTATAATTCTAAATCAAATGCAGAAGTAAGGAAATCTCAGTATTCTTGAATGGAGAAACTACAGTTATCTTCCAAGGTAAGATATCACAACCTGATCTTTGTATAGAAGAACCAATTATATCCTTCTTTATGAAGTTGATCAGTGAAGAAGATGAAGAATTAAATGAGATATTTAGGATAGAAAATGTCCCCATCGTCTAGGAATACGTTGACGTATTTCCAGAGGAGTTGTCTGGTCCTCCCCCAAAAAGAGAGGTAGAGTTCTATATTTAACGCATACCTAGATCTCATCCAATATCAAAGACCCTGTATATTATGGAAAATGCAGATATGGATGAATTAAAAAAACAACTTAAAGATCTTTTGGAGAAGGGGTTTATCTGACTGAGTGTGTCTCTGTGGAGAGAACATGTTCTCTTTGTGAAGAAGCAGGATGGATCGATGCGGCTATGCAATGATTATAGAGAACTGAATGGGATCACAGTAAAGAAAAAATACCCTCTTCCAATAATTGATGACTTATTTGACCAACTTTGTTGGGATCAATTCTTCTCTAAGATTGATCTTCAATCTGGTTGTCATCAATTGTGGGTGAAGAATGAAGATATTCCAAAAACTTCATTCCAATCAAGATATGGGAATTATGAGTTTGTTGTTATGCCTTTTGGATTGACTAATGCACCTGCTATATTTATGGATTTGATTAATGTATTCTTTAAGGGCTACTTGATAACTTTGTGGTAGTTTTTATTAATTATATTCTGATATATTCCAAAATTCGTGAGGAGCATGAGGATCATCTAAGGGTTATTTTGAAAAATCTAAATAAGGAGAGGATTTTTGGGAAGTTTAGAAAATGTGATTTCTGGTTACAAGAAGTTACTTTCTTGGGGCATATTGTTACCAATGAAGGAATCAAAGTTGACACTACAACGACAAAAGTTGTAGAGGAGTGGCTTTATCCTACAACAATAACTGAGATTTCTAGTTTCCTTAGACTAGTGGGATATTATAAGAGGTTTTTGAAAAACATTTCATGAATTTATAATCTATTAACCAAGTTAACTCGAAAAGGGGTCAAGTTCATATGGAAAAAAGAGTGTGAGGAAAGTTTCCATGAGCTGAAGAAGAGATTGGTTACTGTACCCATGTTAACTTTTCCCTCAAGTAGAGACGGATTCGTTATTTTTAGAGATTCATATCTGAAAGTTCTTGGGTGTGTCCTCATTCAAAATGACAAATTCATTGCTTATGCATCTTGACTGTTGAAGACTCATGACCAGAACTATCCTACGCATGATCTAGAGTTGGTTGCGGTTGTTTTTTCTCTGAAGATGTGGAGGAACTATCTTTATGGGTAGAAATGTGATATATACATAGACCACCAATGTTTGAAGTATATTTTCACACAAAAGGAATTAAAAATGAGACAAAAGAGATTGTTGGAACTTCTCAAAGACTATGATTGTTCAATTAATTTTAATCCTAGAAGAGAAAAAAAATTCGTTGATGCATTAAGCAGGAAAGAACCAGTTGTTCTTTCCATGATGAGGATTAAAAGCGACCCTATGATCGATGACCTAGTAAAACTGGACATGGGAATTATAAGGGAGGGGACATCATCAAACCTAATCCAAATGGTTTCTCAACCGTCATTACTAGATAAGATCAAGAAAGCTCAGAAATAATATCCTTTGTTATAGAAGAAGTTTGAGGCTGTGAAGGATGAGAAGTTTCCTGAGTTCAATATTGATCAAGAAGGTGTACTAAAATTCCATACAAGATTATGTGTTCCATCTACTCTGGAAATAAAGACGGGGCTGATGGATGATGCTCATAGCTCTAATTTCTCTATACATCCTAGAAGAAAAAAAAATTATAGGGACCTTCGTGATCATTATTGTTGGTATAATATGAAAAGGGAGATTGTTGGCTACACTTCAAGGTTCCTGGTATGTCAGCAAGTGAAGATGGAACAACAACTTCCTAAAGGGGTATTTCAACCACTACCCATACCAGCATGGAAGTGGGAAAATATCACTATGGACTTCTTTACTGGTCTCTCGAGAACTTCCAAAGAAAAAATGTGATATGGGTTATTGTGGACCATCTCACCAAGATAGCCCATTTTATCTCCATTCGGGAATATTTCCCTCCTGATCAAATTTCCAGAATTTACATGAAGTAAGTGCTAAGGCTTCATGGAGTTCTACTTTTTGTCGTATCTGATTGTGATCCAAGGTTCACATCAAAATTCTGAAAAGTCTTCAACATGCTCTGAGCACTGAATTGAATTTCAGTATGGCATGTCACCCCCAAACTGATGGAAAATATAAAATAACTACTCAAACACTCGAGGATATGCTGAGAACATGCTCAATGGAATTTAAAGTTGGATGGGATCAACATCTCCCTTTAGTTGAGTTATATTAAAAAATAGCTTCCAATTGAGCATTCAAATGGCACCCTATGAATCTCTATATGGGAAGCTATGTCAAACATCCTATATGTTGGGATGAAGCTAGTGAGATAAAGCTTCTTGGGCCTGATCTTGTGTAAGAGATGACAGAAAATTTCCATGTCATCCAGCAACACATTAAGGCTGCTCAGAGTAGGGAAAAGAGCTATGTCGACAACCATCAAAGGGACTTAGAGTTTGATGTTGGTGACAAAGTCTTTCTTCGAATTTCAACTTGTAAGAGAGTCATGAGGTTTGATAATAAATGGAAGCTCATACCATTATACATTGGCCCCTATGAAATCCTTGATCGTGTAGGAGTAGTGGCCTATCGGCTTGCACTTCCTCTAAATCTATCACAGTTTCATGATGACTTCCACATATCCCTCTAGAGGAAGTACATACCTGACCCTTAACATGTAATAAACCAAGAGGTGTTACAATTGGAACATGACCTCTCTTATGAGGAGAATCTGGTGGAGATCTTGGATCATAGAGACAAGGTGCTACACAATAAGACTACTCACCTTGTTAAGGTGTTGTGGAGGAACCACCAATGTGAGGAAGCCACATGGGAACCAGAGGGGTCTATGAGGTAGAAGTTCCCACACATTCTCTCTTATTAGGGTACGAGTTAAAATTTTAGGGACAAAATTTCTTAAGGGGGGGAAATGCAATGACCAGAACTTTTCAATAATATTTATTTCCAAAATTTTTGTGTTATTTTATTTTATACTCAACAAAAATATATCCTTTAATTAATGATGTGAGTATAATTAAATCATACTATTGGGTTTCGACTGTTATATGGACATTGGTCAATATGACCATTGGAAACTAACTTATTAACGTTACAATTATTGTTTATAAATTCAAATGATCTTGGTTAAATAATATATAAACAAGAGTCGATGGCATCATCCAGTAGACTCGAGCCATATGAAGCCCATCTGTCGGAGCTTGGAAAGGAGGTAGCATCACTGGGCTTTACTCTGGACCAAGCCCAAGCCAAACTTCAACATGTGAAGCTTGAATGGAATTGATTAAGGGAGAAGATCAAGCTGATAGAAATCACTACTAAGGAAATTTTTTCTGAGCCACCCCAAGATTCTATCACCATACCACAACTTACACTTAGGTTCTATTCTAGTGTTATAAGGGGCTATGTAACGAATCCTTAGTTACTTTATGTAATACATTTGTATAAATAAAATTTTTACATCTTATTATGGTAAAATTTGTGAATTTCAAATGCTCCGATAAATATAGGATGAATTTATAGAAGTTCAATATTATTGATGAATTTTGGAAAAAGGAGGTATTTTAAAATATTGTTGTATTCTTTTAATAATTAATAAGCTGCATTGATTTTTATAAAATGGTCTTCAAAAGTTGTGTTCTGTAGAAAATTTAGATTCTAATAAGATCAACTTAATTTTTAGTGAATAGTAAATTATGAATAGTATCATACCCGTATGAATAGTAATGAATTGAAAATCGACCAAAAAAATAAAAACTTCACTCATGAATGTATAAATACATTTTAGACATTTTAAAAGTGAAACAAATGATCATAGTTTAATTTTTGGTATTTTTGTATGTCATAAAAATTTTATTTATAACTTTGTAATTAATTTAATATTTTAAAATGGAAATTTATTTTCATAAAATTTTATCATAAATTGTTACTTTATTGTCTTATGGTTATAAAATAATTTTATGGGAACTTGATTAGTTTCTTAAGGTGTTACAAAATGAGTTATTGTTTTGATGTTGTATTTTTTGAATAAATAATGATTTTATTAAAAAATTAAATTAAAATTAGTTGTAAAATTATTTTCATAAAATGGAGTTCAGTTTGTAATTCAAAGCATTGATATTAGGTTTGAGTGAATTTTTGGGATTTTTCTGAAACAGTTGATTTTTTGGAAAATAGTAAAAATATAGTTTTGAGTTTCGAGTGTTTAACGACATAATTGATGATGTAATAATGATTTAAATAATCTGGTATAATTTTGAATAGAAATATATGTTATGATGTGTCCCATGTGGCCAATACCTAGGGAAAATAACATGGGAATCCCATGGTTTTTCAAATACCACCGATGAGGTGTCCCTTGGAAATTAATAATGTATTCCCCCACTTTTCCTATAAATACTAAGACATTCTCTCATTATTTTCATTCAAAATTCCTCCTAAACAAATATTTGGTTATTCTACATCTCAATTAGTCCTCCAAAAGTTCCCTCAAGCTTCCCAAGGTCCTGACCTTCGTGATTTTGAGGTTACTCTTCAAGGTAAGGGAACCTTTCACCCTCCTATTTTAAGTCATGACTTCCTTTAAGTTATGTCTTATAGTTACATTTTATTATGTTGAAGTTTGTTATTATATAACTTTACTACTCTCCATTTCATTTCCAAATTATGAGATACCCTTTCCTCTCTAATAAATTGATTTTTCTGAATTTTTAAGTAACGGCGTTAGGCTGGTGATTTTTTTGTAAAAGGAATTCAATATTCTCTTTCCTATCATGTTTCCTTTTCATGTGGTATGACATTAAAATATCTATATCATGTTATTATCTCCATGTTATTATTCCTTTATAATTTATTGTAAAATTTTTATGAGTGGGTTACCCTTGTACCCTCTCTTTTTACTATTTTACAAAAGGATATTATGTAGCCGTTATGATGCAGAATTTTCATCTCAAAATTTCTTTCTCTTTCTCTCTTGAAATTCTATTGTTTATTTTATGTGAATACCCAGACCTGTTTCATTACTATGGGTGTTCATAAATCCACAAAAATTATATATTTTATTATGAAATTTACATACATATAACCCTCACTACCTTTCCATGGGTTATAGATGACATAATGATCTTATTTCTAAGAACTTTTAAATTGCCATGATTTTCAATTCAATCCCATTTATTTTATTCTCTTTGGGTTATTTATGAAATGTTTGATTATTATATATGTAACTCATGTGAATATAAATACATATTAAGGGTTCACCCTGATATCTCTCCAATTAATTGGGTAAAGAATTTAATCACTAGAGATGACAAGTTTCACGATTCCTTGGTGAATAACCTTGGTAATTATTATGACACCTTGGAGATGAACCTTGGTGATATGTTCATGAATGTATAAATTAAATTTTTTAGCCACATATTCATGTTAAGGTCTAATTTCTTTTCATTTTGAAATGATTTTATGTCCATTTATCATGTATTTATGTTTTTATCATGTTTTTATTGATTTCACAATTAAATTAATTCTCTTGTTTTCCTTACTGGGCCTTCTGCTCACCCTTTCCATTGACGTATGTCTCCAAGTTATCAGATGAAGTAATTTTACTTAGTATGAACCTATGATTAATCCTTAAAAGTTTATTATAAGGATGTTTTATGTTTTTTTCTTGTATTATGTTCCTTATTTCCAAGACACTATACATTAAAGATCCTCTGTATGTAAAATGTAATGAAAATTTATGTAATAAAAAGTCAGGATTCCATAGTTATCCTTGTTTTTATGTGTCCAATAAGAATTTTTTGAATTTCTTTATTGGAATTATTTGAATTTAAATTCCACTTTGTGTGTATTGTTTATTGGGAATTAGTTGTAGTCCATTGAGAGTCATTTAGGATGTTTGACATTGGGCAGGTCCTGTCATTTAGATGAGATAGAGGAACCCCTCATAGGGTATCCTTCTCTTGATGTGAAATTTGGTCCATTTTATGGTTGTTGAATAGCATGGTCAGATTGCTTTTATTGATCAGGGGATTGATTAATTGGTCATCACTTTATGTTGTGACCCCAGGGAACATGGGATTCTTGAGTTTTGGTTAATCCCCGAGGTGGGTCGTTGAGAGCCTGTTGTGGTTAATTGGTTGGATGCTACTATCTTGGGGACCATGTAGATCCTTATTTATTTTTTAATAGGGTTTGATATATTCTTCTATTTCAAATATCTAGACATTGGGTTCAGGGTTGGATCATCCCATGTTTGGTTGGCCATTGTCCATGATGACTGAGGAAATTTCTACTCATGAAATTGGTTTGAGGAGAAGACCCTTATGATATTTTTGGATAGTCATTGGTCATGAGTTTTGATCTGGTTCTATTATCCATTGTTTGGTTGTGTTTAGGAAGTATTATGTAGCTAATGGACAATCTTTATGAGTATATCCCCCCTCTATTTGAGTATTCACCCTATCTAGAGTAGTTTCGGGATTATCTGGTGCCAGAGAAATCATGGAGTAAGTTTTTGTGTACTATGGATTCATTCACGATATCATGTCCCATGGAAGCAGTGGATCTCTTGGGGTTATATATAGATACCTCCTTGTTAGGTCTATATATAGTTTTGGATTCATTCTGCAAGACATTTGGGATTGATGGTTTCTCTAGTTATGTCAATATATATATTCTTATCACCAGTTCAGATAATGATATTGGGGTCATATAGCCTAATAGATGTGTATTGTTCATGTGGGTACCTATAGTTATTTCATGGGGTATAAAATTCATTCCTATTTTTAGATGTCTTGGATATTCTATGTATATTTGTAACATGCATTAGTTGTTTTATGGTTAGGTGATCTGCATGTTTTAAATCCTTCGGAAGGGAACATAGTTGGGTTAGACATAGCTTGGGTGTCAAAATAGAACCCATAGTTGGATGCATTATTATTTTTTCTTTCCCCCTTTTTTTATGTGGTTTTTCTTTTTATTCTACCTGTTATTAGTTTTTTCTAGGCTGGGAATATCATTTGTGAATCCACTTTCTATGATAGCATATTATAGGTTCACCATTTGGGGTGGCCTACTAAGATTTATTTATCACCCCTTGTATGTTCACCTCAATGTGTGTGAAAACCTAATGTATTATTTCAGGATGGATCATAGGTTTCATGATGTATGAGATTGAGGCCATGTATTTCTTGATCGAGTGAATCCACTCATGTATAGTCTCAGGATCGATTTGGTGCATCTCAAGTGTCATGGAGACTAGGTATGTGGTTTTTCGCATTGTTGTTAGTGAAGAATAATATATTTTATTGGAATTTTATTTATTTTGAATCTATGTTCAGCCAAGTGTGAAACTAGTTGTGGTATTATTTTCATTATTTGAGTCTATATGATTGTATATCGCATTTCATTTATCATATCATGCTTCTATTTCAATTATTTATTATGTGTACTCTAATTTTTATCATTGTGTGTATGTTTGATTATTTTCCACTATTATTGCACTTTTACCATATGTTATAGTCTCCCAATTGTATATTTAAGACCCTTGGCACTGGTCAACAGCCTATAGCATTCAAGGAGGCATTCATGATGCCTTGTGGCAAGCCAAATCCAGTGAAGTGTCTTGTCAACCCGAGATGTTTTGTTATATAACTTCTTTTATTTTATAATACTTCTATAAATACTCTAAATCCACTATAGAATCATTGATAACTGGCTTCTTTGAACTCTTAAATCTTGTACTTTCACCATTGATACGGATGAAATATCAAGTCTTCGACTTTAAATAATTTTGATATCTTTGACAACTAACATCAATAAACCCATTGATGACTAGCTCATTATCTGTTCTATAGACCAAGAATATATCCCCATTTCCTCTCATAAACAAAAGTATAGCCTTAAAATAATACCAAGGCTATTCACATGGATCATATTCATATCTACATACCATTTTTTATACAATTTAAACATTAAAACTAAAAAACATGGAATACATTATTTATCCTATCCTAGAATAATATGGGATCCTAATTATTCTCTCTTTCTCCTCTTATTTTTGAGGACACGTTTTCTTGGAAAGATGTATACCATGTGACCATGGAACTAATCCTCTCTATAATTATTCCATACTAAATCACTTTAGTATTTTTTCAATATATGTACCTTGAGCTTTTCCAAGCATCCTCATGGATATATCCCAAATGATCATGATCCCAAGAATGTAGTCTCTTCACCTAAGTCCTTTATAGAGAAGAAATTATTTAATTATGTGTTAACTAACTATAAGATAGGAAAATAATTTAAAATTATTTAAATTATATTGACATATATTATGTGGATGACAACCTAACTCCCACTAAACTTATTTTAAACACATTGTTTAGATTCATTCTTAATGAAAACAATTCTTTTATAGATTTATCAAACTAAATATTCCATGATCTCGATGCTTTCCTAAATCTATAAAAATATATTTTTATCTTTAATATATTTTTGTAAATTACTAGAGTCATAAACCCTTATGGTTGGGTTGTATATATATCTTACATAATGTTTTCATTAAGGAAAGGTACTTTGACATCCATATTCCAAATTTCATATTCATGGTAAGTAGTTATAGAAAGTAGAATTCTCATTAATTTATACATTGAAATTTCAGAAAAGGACTCATCGCATTCAATACCTTGATATTGTTTAAAACCATTATCCACTATAAATTCTTTATAAGTATTCACATTCCCTTCCATGACTAGATTTCTCTTGAATAAACATTTAAACCCAATAGTCTTTACATTAACCAGTGAATAGACTAAAACCCAAACATAGTTCTGATACACGGAATCCATCTCATAATTAATGGGTTTTTTCATCTTTTATATTCTAATATCTCTACTGGATCTTTGTAGGATATAGGTTCATCATTTATGACCAATAATGAGTCACCATATTTAGTGACTAGAAAACTATACCTTTATGGTTCTCTTACCTCTCTAATGTTCCTACATAGTACCTGTGTGTTAGGAAAAACATATTCTATGGGGACCCATGGAATTTGTTCATATACCAACTCTTGTTTATCTTGAAGATCAACTTCATTAAAGTTAATATTTATCCCACAATCCTTATTTAGGTTGTTATCTCTCTCAATAAATATTTCATGTATTGCAATAGTTGATTTCTTCTCTAAGGTGTTGTATAGGTTGTATCTTGTTGTTTTCTTAGGATACACTATAATGATACACTCTGTGAACTGATATGCTAGTTTGTTTCTCAATATGTCCTTAAAAATGTTTCACATCCCTATACGTGAGGGTGTGAAAACACAAATTTATTTCCATACATTAACTCATATGGTATTCAGCCTTCTTCCTTATTTTTTACTCAATTTAGAATGTGTGGTCCATCATGTAATAAATATACCAAAAGGGATAATGGAAGATATTCATGAGTCATCATCAACCATATGATGTCAATAATGGTATGGAAACTCCTTTAACTTACACTATTCCATTATGGTGTATAAATATGAGTGGGTTGGGATAGAATCCCAAACCCCTATAGAAATTCGATAAAAAAATGGTGACGATATTCACCACCATGATAGGATTAAATATTCTTTATCTTCTTACCATGTTAATTCTATACTTCATTATAGGATTATTTGAATATCCCAAAGGCCTCCGATTTATAACTAATCAAGTAGATAAAACCATATCTACTCGATTCATCGATAAAAGTTGTGAAGTAAGAATATTCACCTCTATCTTTTAATATAAATGGTCCACACACTTTATTGTGTAACAATCCAATAAGATCTATTGACCTTTCAGCATGTCCACGCAATGGTGGTTTGGTCATTTCTTCTTGAAAAAAATAATGACATATTTCAAGTTTTTTTTACTCAATAGAGTCTAAATATACAAATTCATATATATTTTTCAAACTATACTCATTTATGTGACCAATGTAGTGATTTCATAGTAGGGTTGTTTATATTTTTTGAGAAAATGATTTATTATTTATTACTAATGTTTTTCATAATTTAATACATAAAGACAATATTTATTTGTTCCATACTATAAAAAATGTTGTCTATAAAAAATAAACATTTTTTGTTTACAAATATTAAAATAAATTCATCCATGTCAAGTAAAATAGTGACTATGATGTTCTGAGTAAAACTTAACACAAAATAATAGTTACTTAAAACCAATATCATGCCAGTAAGAAATAGATGGTAGTAGTGACATATAGACACAATAGTGAGTCGTGCTCTATTATCATCTTGAAGATCCACCTCTCTTCTGGAAATATTTTGAAACTAAATGGGTTACAATATTTGAATATATATGTGAGTACCACAAGATTTATCTAATAACAAATGTGTATATATTTAAATATTACAATTGATAATGAACACAACTTTACCTTCACATTGATTTTGGGTGAAGTTCATCTTTTAGTGGCCTAGTTTTCCACATGCAAAATGCACAGCTTCCTTTTCTAACCCCTGTCTATATATCTTATTCTTCTTCTAAGAAGGCTGGTACTTGGGAGATTCATTAATGGAGTGATTATTTGGTCTATTTTCCATGTTCTTAATCTTCTTATTCACAATCAGGACTGTGGGTTTTTACACCCCATGTCCATGTCAACTTTTTAAATTAGATTAAGAATTTTTATTAGAGTATTTTAACTATTGGTCAAGTTTTAATTCATAATAAAACTAGAGAAAGTTTTAGGTATATATGAAATAACTAGATAAATTCATAGATCATATAGGAATTTAATTCTCAATATGTCTAAGTCGTCTATATATCTCATAATATTGACTACATGAGGTCCATCTAGCACCAAATATCCAATCCTATATGTAAATAGTTCATTAGAGATCTTGTATCTCTCTTATATTTTCTACTCCTGATAGAGATAATGAAGGTGAGACATCATGCTATATGAATCCATTTATTCATGTTTTTATAGAATCTTGTTGGTTATGTAGGAGATAATGAATCATTGGAAATTTTTAGAATCCTCTAAATGTTTTAGATAGAGTGATAATTCTTCTGTACTTGCCTCTTGGCTAGAGACTTTTAGAATATGATTTTACATCACATATAATTTCTTTTAATATAGTAGAATAATTCATAATATCATTTTCCAATCATAGATATTAATGATGATGAGAAGTTTATCCTTCTCAACTATGGATAACAATGATATGGTTGAATTCGTTGTTGTTGTTTCTACAGTTATGAGGAGAGTAATTTTAGTGCATTATCTGATTAATAAATTAAATAAGAAATATTAAGATTTATTAATCACCCATTATTTTATCAAAATATAATATACCACACCATTAGTTTTTAAATATCATGTTTCTTGGAAATTTTTGTGGCAAGGATCTTTATTCCCCTTATCATAACCCAGATGGAGGTTATCAAGCTATTTAAAGGTATTTTGGTAGGTGCACCACTTCAATTGGATTAACTCATAGTTCCTTCATATGTTGAGTGGAATTCCTAATCATGAAATACTTAATTTGATTTTACACAAAACATTTCCTTCTAGATTCACTGAGTCTCATAGAGGCGGTCCACCCTTCATGCGAACAAGGTTATGTTGAACTAAAACTCAAAAATTTCACAATAATTGAAAGATCCCCAATATAGGTAGGTTGAGAACTTTTAACTATGGTTTGATTCCTACCCAAGTAGTGTAATTTTTTCCAAATCAATATATATGATTGATAGATATTAATCATTATCCATAGATAGATCATTTTATCATTATTACATGATTTTTAATATTATATGGATTTACATAAGTGATTAAAAATTTCTTAGATAAAGTTTATGAATAATTTAATTTATTTTAGTTTTATCATGCATGATTTTTAAAATCAATAATTCCGGAGATAGTAACAAAACATCCATAATGAAATTAACCATGAAACTTGACATAAATAAAATAATAAGAGTTGTATGATCGTTATAGTTTTCTAATTATTAGAATTTATAGAATATAATAAATTGGGCATCAACCTAGGGGAAAACCTTGAACCATAACTTGGTTCATATTAGAGCATTTTACATGTCCTCTCTTTTATATATTGGATTTGTTTCACCTCATCTCTAAACCTAAACTAACTCCACTCATCTGGGAGCTCCATCCATTACAAAAGATTTTACTCACACATGGGTGATGGGAACAAAAGAATAAGTTAAGTGCTTTTACAAAAAGGACCTCATAGTCACATAAGACCGTATATAATGAGTGGAGGTATGACACATTGGCCATCAATTTAATTTAATAATAAATTATTATGAAACCAATCACATAAAAGGGTCTAGTCTATGCTAGTGATCATCCACATAGATGAAAAAAAATTATTCATTTAATAAAATATCATTTGAACCAAATATTTCTTATTTAAGATAAACTATGCTTAAAATCATTTAATTATATTTTTTAATTAATCAATTGTTTTATCTTAAATCCCATCTAAACATTATTAAGATTATCATACATAATAGTTTTAAAAAATATTTAAAATTTATTATATAAAAAACTTACCTTATTTTCAACACAGTGAGTACAAATATAATCTTTAATATATCAATATTTTTTAAATAAAGAATATGTTTTATAGTGTACAGAATATGAAACATAGAGCTTAGACGAACTGTGAAATATTATTATTGAAATGTGATTTTTCGAAAATAGTCATTGAATTTTTAGGTATTGATAGTATTAACATAATTATAAATTATTTATAAAGTCTCGAACCAATAATTTAGTATTGAATAATTCTTAGGAAATAGGCACTCAATTTTTATTAATGTTCTCTTATTCTCCAAAAATATGTTTTCTTCAAAATGGTTTTTCTTGCTTATTATAAGTGAATATTGTAACTTATTTATAGAAACATTAAAATATATATTGGATAACATGAATTTCATATTTGTATTCATAATTTAAAAATTATCATAGAATTAATTTTTGAGAATTTTTTGGAAAGATTTGTTTTCAACAAATAGTTAAAAATACTAATTAGTATTGAAAATTATGCTTCCTTTTTAGTATTTAAAAAAGTTAAAATTATATCTTGGATTAATTTTAAATTTTAATTATTATATTTTAATTTATAAAATCCAATTATTTTTTTCAAATGGATTTTATACCCGAATTTAGTATAAAAATATTTTATATTTAAAAAGAGAATTTCTTTGAAGAATTGTTTTTTTTCATGTTTTTCTGGTTTAATTTTAAATTATAATATGTCACTTATGTGTTTTTTATCTTTAAAAATATATTCCATATTTGTAATTAGTGAGTATAAATTTATTAAATATTCACCTTTTGTTTTTGAAAAATATGAATAGTAACCTTAGTAAATCATTTTTCCACGATAATGGAAAAATTGAGTAATTAAAATTAAAAATAAAATGATAAGGACTATAAAATGACCATATAATATTAATTAATTTTATTATATAGGTATATCATTTACATATTCATTTAAAAGTTTAATATATGTACCACTTTCCATTTGAACATGATTTTGATCTTTATAATACTTTTTTGAATATAAAGCCAAAAATATCACACTCTTTCTTTTAATAACTATATTATTTTTAATATAGAGATAAAAAGTGGATATGTTTCATTATAAATATTAATTTTAAATATAAATTATTTTTGATCATGGTAATTTAATTTTAATTTCAGTGAATAAATAATTACGTTAAAATCTTTTACAATAATAACACAGTAATTATTCAAATAATATAAAAACAAAATTAATGATTTTAAAAATTCTAAAAGTAACATGATTTGAATTAATAATTTCATTTCAAAAAATTAGATTAAGATGATATAATGTATAGTTTTTAATTCATTTTATTCTAATTTCTTTGTTTTTTTCTTTTAAAAGTCGAATTAAATCAAAAGACCCAAATTTTACAATAAAGTTATTTTATAATAAATAATATTTTATTAAAAGATTTAAAATTATTAAAAATATTGTATTCAATACATTTAATTCTATATGTTTTATAACATCAACCACGATCTATATATGGGCCATTTTACATTTTATAGCTAATATATTAACCCTTTAAGTGTAAAGAACATTGATATCACCATAGTTGTCAAAAGGGTTAATGAACGGTTAAAACATAAAGATAAGGGTAAAAATGTTATTCAAACTTATGTAAATTTTATTTTATGATATTATTAGGAAAAATATTCATATTATCTATTAATATTATCAAATTGGACCTACTAGGACTTCAAAATTAATTTATAATAATTTAATATTTTAATAAGTTCTAAGAGTTCCCTTCCCCTATCATATAAAATAAAACATATTCTTATCAATTATTCACTATTAAAAATAATATTGTTTCAGAAAATACCTACCCAAATCCCATATTATCTATCCTACCCATGATCTATATACATTATTTTGGGCATGATACCAATATTATAGGTCTTGAGAGTAAAGAAAATGAGATTTTTTGAAGAAGAGGTATAGCGTTTAACCAATTGTTTTGTCTTATTTCTTCCTCCACCTCATTAAAATATTATTCAACCATGATTATATAAAACACATTTATGTTACATATAATTATATTTTATTATGTTAATTTAATAACCTATATCCATATCCAACCATCTTCAAATGTAAAATAAGTCCATCATCTGTGTGTATGGAGGACTACCACATGGCGAACCGGTGTAATTCGTTTTCCATATCTGTCTCTATCATATGGATATAATAATGTAATTATTGTTTATATAGGATATTAATGAAATAATTATCATTATTAAAATTTAATATTTCATTTACTTCCTTACCTTCCAATTTATTTGAAAATGATAACGTCTTTAATGTGTACATATGTACTACCACCTCCACGAAGTGGTGTGAGCCATTTCTCTTCACCACATCATAAGGATTATATATATAAGTAATTTTGAAGAAATAATATGGTATTTATGTAATAATTATCATTATATGCATATAACAATTCCTAACCTTCTTTCCATAATGATCATTTAAAAATGGTAAGGTTGCTCGTGGGTACATACGACCTCCTATCTCAATGATTATAACATAGTTCATTTTTCATTACCAAAATTCATGATTAGTTTTTAAATTATAGTTTATGTATAAAATATATTTTTTTACAATAATTATTATTCTATATATGGGGTAATAATTAACACTTTGACCATACTCATCCTATAGAAGTCATTTTGGACTTATAAATGGGATATCATCAAAACATCCTACATGAACTTAATTGATTAAGTTATTGTATATAAAATGGTAATGTATAAAAAAAATTATAATAAACATGATAATGGTTCTTATTAAATTAAATAATTACCAAAATTTTATTATTCCGTATGATATGGAATGTAAGTGACATGTTGAACATGAGGTAAGGGACTTTCCTTTAAAAAATCATTTTTTAAAGTTTACCTTCCAACTATTTTTTTCCATGTCCATATTTTTTAAAAATCATTTTATGAATATATTTATATGAAAATATAGTAACTATAAATTAAATTTTATTCCACTATTAGTTTCTTTTAAATTATTTCAAAAATGAATCTTCTTATAAATTTTTTATGGGACATTTTACTTATTTATTAAAGATAAAAGCAATGTTCTATTTTAATTTATATCATTTCAATAAATTTAACACCATCATAAATGTTATTTTAAGTTTATATTAATTAATAATATTACATGATTTCGTGAAATAAAAACTGTATTTCCCATTATTCATGGAATTTTAGTTTTGAAAATTTGGTGTTAAAGGAATGGGATATATCAATAAGTGAAAACTATTTCTTATGAGTGAAAATATTGTTTTAATGATACATGATTTTCTATATTATGTTGTTATTATTGGAAATTTTTTAATATTTAAGGTGGTCAATTTATAAACGATGGATGTTTTATCCCTCTATATCTCACCAATTCATTCAGTAAAGTGATGAGGTTAATTGATTAGGTTTCTCTTAATATATTTTTGGAATTTACCCTGAAGATTATTCCAATTGTAACTATGATGGTTATTATATGTGTAACTATTTCATAGTTCCTTGGAATATGTGTTATAGTTAGGAATCACTACTTCCAAGTAGTTTCCATTTGATTTATTTATGTAACTATAAATATCCAACAGTTCTTTATCCAAAAGGGACCTACTTTCCAAAGGCCGACATTTGTTGAGTTTAAACTTGTGATACTTAAGAACCTTCATTGGTAGATAGGATGGGAGTTCGGATTCATCACACCCTTTTGGGGGAATGATTTTCTAATCTAAGACTCTCTTATAGATTTGAGATATTTTCAATAATCCTTATAAATTTACCAAGTATAACATAGTATTCCCTTGGAATTTTCAATCAATTATTAGCATGTGTGAATTTTAGAATCATCCATATGTATTTTAGGTTCTTCATTAGTGGAGACATATGTATGTATTCAAGGTTCTCCATCAATGTTATCCTCTCATATACTATTTAGAAATTCTTTTAACCATTAATATGATGATACTGGTTTTTAAGCCACTCAGTGGGGAGCTCCGGAAATTTATTGTCTTCTTGTGAAAGGAATCATAACCCTTTTAGTTCGTCACCACTTAATGGGACACATCATACCTTTTAAGGTCATGTGATGAGGACCTAACCGTACAATTTAATGTCATGTGGTAATGAAATCTAAGTGAAGGGTTCTTAGTCAAGGTTTGTTGTAGGACTTATGCCTAAACATCCCAAGGAACTTGTAAATAATATGGGTTCAAAGTAAGATTCGACCATGTTTGGAATAAAGATCATAAATAACAGGTTTGATTTGAAGTGTTGGGTTTGAACTTCATAAAGGCTTCCTACGTACCCATTCGGATGGGAATCAAAGCCCACGTAGTTCTATTAGGTATCATGGGAGAGTATAGTACTTTGAGAGAAATGATTTTAGGCTTGCCTCCTAAAAAGGATTCCTTGGTGATTTATGGGGTTTGATTTGGGGATTACTCTTAATGAGGATGCCCATTTATGGATGAAATGAGATGGATCTTAGGCCTTAGGAAGGCTTCTATGTATCCCAATTATGGTGGGAATTAGAGTTCTCGTAGTTCAAGATTTTAGGGAGGCTTAATTGGGGATTACTCCTAAAGAGAATGCCCATATTAAAAGAGTTAGGGTTGGATTCCTAAAGAGGATATCTAGTGATCTCATTCCCTGATTAAGGCTTCCTATGTAGCCCAATTATGGTTGGAATCAGAGTTCTCATAGTTCATTAGTTTAGGGAGGCTTAATTTGGGGATTACTCTTAAGGAGGATACCCAGATTAAGGGAATTAGTATTATATTCCTAAGGAGGATATCGAGTGAGCTCGGGCCCTGATGAAGGCTTCCTATGTATCTCAATTATAGTGGGAATCATAGTTCACAAAGTTCATCATTTTAGGGAGGATTAATTTGGGTTATACCCATTAGGAGGATACCCGAATTAAGGGAATTAGTGTTGGATTAATTAAGAGAATATCCAATGAGCTCGGGCCCTGATGAAGGATTCCTACATATATCCCAACTATGGTGGTAATATAATTTCTCCTAGTTCATCTATTTAGGGAGGCATAATTAGGGGTTTACTATTAAAGAGGATTCATGGATTAAGGGAATTAGGGTTAGATTCCTGAAGAGGATATCCAGTGAGCTCGGTCCCTAATGAAGGTTTCCTACATATCCCAAGTATGGTTCGAATTAGAGTTCTCATAGATCATTTGTTTAGGGAGGCTAAATTCAGGTTTTACTCCTAATGAGGATTCTTGGATTAAGGGAATTAGGGTTGGATTACTGAAGAGGATATCTAGTGAGCTCGGGCCCTGATGAAGGCTTCCTACGTAACCCAATTATGGTGGGAATCAAAGTTCTCGTAGTTCATTCTGGGAGATTGTGCAGACGTGATCATCACAAATATCAAAGACCATGTGATTCATTCTCATTGTGAGAGACAAGAAGATGTGAAAGATTCAAAAAATGCACCAACACTTTTCCTCCTCATCTAGTGGAGGGGGACGGGCCTACAGCAGCAGTGGTGGAAGAGGGAGAGGTGATGGGACTTACCTCTTTTTTCTTTACCTTGGAAAAGGGACCAATATAAGGAAGGAGTGAAGGTAAAGAAAGTATAAAGAACAAATATTGCAACCTCCTACTTGAATGGTTAAGGGAATAAACTAGGATAGATGCCCTAATATTAGTCCTAGTAGGGTATGGATACTTATCATTTTCTTGAATGGAAAAGAAAGTGTGAACAGTACCTTCCCTACTAGAGACTTGTGGTTTTGGGTTTTAGAGATGAAAAGGGAAGGATAGAACCCAAACACTAGTCCTCCAAATCAATAACTTCCCAACACTATTCCTAGTAGAAAGGTCCATTTGATTGTTGACATACAAACCCACAAACACTTCATGAATCCTAACCCCATTTTGGAACAAATGTGGAAACCTCTGACTGCGGATATACAAACCCAAATAGGAGACACGCTGATGTGTCTTTCCCAAAGATTTGATGAGTCAAGAGGTTTGGGTGGATGTTTCAACATAATCCCTTTCAGGAAAGGGATCCAATGAATAATAATCCCTTCCATGAATGGATTTAAAAAGGCTTGATGGATTATATACTGAATGTATTAGGTGAATCGAAGAAGGGTGCCCAAGAATCTGGAGTGAAAGTATGGGCGCGAAAGTTGACTTTGGAAACCTGATGCCTACTTAAGTGATGAAAAACCTAGATGTTAATACTTGGGTGAGACTTGACTAAAGACTTCAAGAGTATTCACATGTATTATCAGAAGTGGGGTGCTCAACTTCTTTTGATAGGAATGGATAGCGCATAAGTATTTCTGATTTAGGGTGGTTATGAACTTTATCCGCACAAGTGTTTTTGATTTAAAACACTAAAGGGACTTAATTCCTATGATCATCCTTTAATTACTCATCTCTAGGTGTTAAAGAACTACCTTAAAGGTTTCAGAAGACTTGGGTGAAGCACTAGAGAGACCAGAGCAGCAATTAGGCTTCGGGGACATTTGTCCATACAAATTAAGATGCTACGGCTCTATTTATAGGCAAATAAGTGACCTTTGAAAAATGTTCATGGGAATGAAAGTGGTTTGCACGCCTGAATTGGGCGCACAAGTACCTTACAGGCTGACGAACCCTTGGCTTGACTAAGGCAATCCAATTTTCAAGCCTTTCCAAATATTGATTTTCTTCATGTGTTTTCTCCTATTTTTTTATAAGGAATTTACCTTTGTCAATTTTTAGACTCTATAATGGAATGGAGTGTCAACCAAATCCCCCCCCCCTCAGAATTGGATCTAGAATGAAAATAGGATCCTATACTGAGGTATGGTTTTGAAAAATAAAAAAGAGGTTACTATGGCGTGAAAGTGGCAGTGTGCAAGGTAATTGGGAGCACAAGGTTCTGGCGTGCAGGGTAATTTGCATCTCTTATATATAGTTGCTTCACTTCCAATAAAATTACAATGAATTTCAGAAATCCAACTCTCAGCGCACAACCCTTTTCGCTTAGATGCTCCTATCAGTCGTTCTTCTTTTGTATGTTTTTCATTTTTACACCATAACTTGGGTGCCACACATGTGCGCTAGTTTTATACTTGTGTGCAAAGTTCAGACTTCCGTGCCTTAATGAATTTTTCAATTTTTCTTAATTCCTTTTTCAAAACATAAATAAGGAACTTATTTCAAAGGTGATACTTGATCTATTTTGTAGGCTCAATGGCTCCCAAAAGAATCGGAACCGCTGATGAATTGTCTAATAAGATAATTGATGATATGATGAAGATTTTTTGTCATGATTATTTGGGTGTCTGTGACACCACACTCCCAGGCTTGGAAAAGTATCTTTAGAAATATCACTTCAATTTCCACAGGATTACATATTTGACTTTTTATAGTTATGGCCATTTGTAGGATGTCAACATCATGGACATGAAGAACTATATTCCACTTTCTTGGTTTCAAGACTATACCAATTTCTCGTCTACCAATTTTTTTGTTGTGGGAACATACATCAATGATGGGATAGAAGATAAGGCCCACTTCTTGCATTGCATACCATATGCTCTATATTTTAATGTACATACTCTAGAGTTATATCCAAACTTCTATTCATCCATATTTCGAGATTCTCAGATAGATCAATCAAAAGTATGGAAGAAAATTTGGTATTTCCACCCAGGAGGGGATGTTAAACCCGTATGGATATGGGTGTATTGGGTTCACAAGTTGTGTCTGAAGTTTATGGATGACTTAAAAGGAGTTGGGATTTATGAGGTTGTATGGGTTAGGAAAATATATGTATATAGCAATGAATATTTTGTGCTAAATATACTAAGTCAATGGAGTCTAGAAACTAACTCCTTCCATTTGAAACATAGAGAAGTAGACATCAGTTTTTTGTAAGTCTACAAGATCTCTAGAGTTCCAATCCTTGGAGATATATACGATGAGTTTATTCCTCCCAAGGTGACATGGAATGACTCAGAAAAGACACCAGCCTTAGTTCATGAGTAGATAAAAATATTTTATAAACTCAAGAATGCGAACCCAATAAAGTCTCACATAAGAAGGGATATTCATCCAAAAGAGTGGATGGAAATATTCCTAGTAAATAAGAAGGATAAGGGTCCCACTTTCACTCATCCAACAAGTTGTACAAAGGCAGAAAAGAGAGGTAAACCTCACACTTTCTGGCCATCATTAGGGAAAAGACAGTATTAAAAGTGGGGGTATAAAATCAACTCCAACATTACTGTGAAGACACATCTTGCGGATTTCCTATCCATATGGATCAACATGTATTTATTACCATTTTGAGATTCCAAGGAAGGCATTAGGACAAGAACATTTATTATCACGGCCAAACTAGCCGAGAAAATGATGGTAGGGTTGGCTACCCCTATTTTGGAAAAGATTCATAGGATCTTACTACATATTTATAGAGGGAAGTCTCCTTTAAAAATAGTGTGACCATTATATGTGTTATGGGGGTGGATCACCACTCATTTCATAACTTATGTTGTGCATAATGGGGTATAGGTCTTTGTAAGTTATTTCTGACCATATGTTCAAGATTTATATGGTATTTCACCTTTGTCTCTAAATTCTTATGATATCAAGGCCAGTTTGAGTATGTATAATGAATTTCATCTTTTCCCTTATTGGAATCCACCCAAAGGGTGATTTGTTGATTATGGGACGACAAGATTAGAGCTAAGGGCATATAGGTTTGCTTGAAGGGATGGTGTATTGGCCACCATGATTGATGGGGAAATAATATACAAGGCCTATTCTCCTTATAGATTTGTGCATCAATACAAATGTCTAAAAAATTACTATATATACTTTCATGTATGTCATCTTAGAGAATAATCCAATGGAATCCCAATAACTATGGTTGCTAACAATTGGGGAGAAAACTGGGGAAATACTTAATTTACCTGTCGTTGAAGCAATAAGCAGATTGACTGTCTAGTATGCTGAGAACTGAGTCGAATCTTACCCTGAAGGGGTGTTAAACCATGTTTTCCCTCAATTAGGGATTAATAGAGGAAGTAAGAAGGAACCCTTCCATTTGTAAGGTAATTATTCATCATCAGGGGATGATACATTAGAGTCAGATGGTGGAGTTGGTGAGGCTCTGAGCTCTCCGAAGCAACCTCATGTAATATACAATCCACCTGTCAAAGTTAATATCACATCATCAATCTCTACTAAAGCTATACTGAGGCATTATATTGACCATATTTTTGAATAGAAATGAGATCCATTTTCTCATCCCCCATCTGTGACTGTACGAATTGGGAGGAAACTCAAATCTTAAACTACAGGATCCACTTCACAACCCTCTGGAATGTACTCTGAATATACACGACCAGATGCAATTCAAACATGGAAAAGACTGCATTGTGATGCTGCAACTATATGGATTGATTTACGTTAAGGGTTGCATATTCTAGGAAAAGGGGGTCTATGAACTTCTTATGATATTCTCCTTAAGAACAACCCTAATGAAGTGAGAACAAAGTTCTGAGAACTAGAAATGCTCATATATGTGACCGACAAATCAATCCCCACCACAAAGTGGGTGAAAGAAATGATAGATCATAGTTACACTGATAGGATTGACCTTTAATTAGATGAATAATGGCATGATTTTTTTGATCTTAAAAATGTAAGTTTCTTTTTTCTCACATTCTTTTTTACTTTGCAATTTGAATTTAGTCAAAGCAATATTACTCAGGGTAAATATCATTTTAAATTACAGTTAGCAAAAGGAAAATCGACTAAAGTTCCATCACCACAATATAGCATTGGTGGTACTACTCTTAGAGCTATCGGATCACCCTGTGAACTGGGAGAGATATATTGGAGCCAATAGTCCATGGAGGATGAGATTGAAGGGGTCGTGTAGTCTTCAATGCCTATTTTTGGAGATGATGATGCAAATCCTCCCAAGAAGATGAAGAAAGAAAAGTATCAAAGAAATAAAATCACATTTAAATGTTTCCTTAGTTTTGGTAATAATTCATAACAACATGAATTTTATCCTTATTCATAGAAAGTGTTTAAACTTATTGTGATTACAAGAGTTTCTTTAATTTCTTATATTAAAGAAATCACTCATAAGATTTGGGAAACTATGGAGGGTGTTTCTAAACAGGCACAAATTCTTGTTAACCCAGTGATTCATGAAGAGGAATTTAGGCCAAAGGAACCAATGTATGTTCTCAGTATTGCTCAAATTCCTTCAATCAGGAGATAGGAGACCTCTTGTAAATCAATAGTTCTTTATTAGACACTAAATGTAACAACATATGACTTCCATCCTGTGATACTTTAGGTTCATCGCATGCACCAAAAAATCCTATGACAAATGATTTGGAGCCCATAAATGTTACTGAGGATGTTTTTCGGGATAAAACATTGTTAGGGGAATGTTGTGAAACAACCACTCTGAGTGCTCCCATGGTTGATACTAATACATTATCTATGATATCATTAAATGCTATGATGAATCTTTACATTTATTTTGAAGAAGTATTAGAACATGTTAATATACCAAATGCTATAGAATATTTTTATGTTCCTAATATAGAACCAAATGGACGTGGGTTTTCATTTTTTATTCTATTAATCTTCTTATGATAAATTTTCTAACCATGATTGGATGAAATATGAATTCCCATCTAAAGAAACTACTATAGTGGTGATGCCTAAAGGAAGAATCAACATCCCTATCAATCCTACCATTGTGGAGTCATTGGCTCAGGTGAATATTGAGATAGAAAATCTTCCAAAGATTAATTCATAGGATCCTGAGAAAATTAAAGAAATCATTCCCTACCAAGAAACATCAACCAAAAACATTGAATCTGAGAATATTGGGGAGGATTATTCTCAAGATGTAGACCAATTGTTAGGTAAGGGATATGGATATTGTGATTGTGCTCACTCTTTTTATCCCATGAAACTAATCATAACCATAATTATTAATTCACCATATAGTATTATCAACTTCAATGGCTAGATATAGAGGTGAAGCCTCTGCATAGTTCAAACAGTATTTGGAAGTGAAGTAATCATTTTCAAGGAAGGATCATAATAGGGAACTTCTTTAAATGTATTAATCCCAGAATACATTCCTCCTTATGACAATAATTCTGAATCAGACTCGGAACTACAAAAGGCTCTTCATCTCACACATCTCAAAGCATGGAAAAATATATATAAGATAATATCTGGAATGCCTCTTAAGGAACTTCCCTCAAAAATTCCATGACTTTAATCAATGTTCATTACATAATGATTAGGTGGTTTTGAATACTGTGAAATTCATACTATAGTGAAAGAGATTATCTAAAAAGGGGGAAAGAGTAGAGGCTTTGTCAAGGTCTGATAAAAACTATAATGTTGATAAACACTGATAAACTACAAGCAGTGTTATCCCTAATATGAGGCCAATCATACTACAAAGTTGAAATAACTGAAGCAAAAAATTAATTAAAGTAATTTTCAGTAGCAGCATCTTCAACAATATTTAGACATTATCATAGGGGAGCTTGACCAGTTTCATGGATTAATAAGAGAAGTCCATAAGGATGGTGAAAAATCCATTGCAGATGATAAGAATGAACATTGTCATGATGAAGAGAATGAAACTATTTGGCTAACCAAACTTCAATAGGAAGCTGATGGGGTTAAATATTCCATTAATCAAATGAAAAGTTTTGTACAAAACCTCTTGTGATTTATAACAGAGAGACTCGAGTTTGTGGATTCTCCTCTAGGGATTTTTTTACTCACAAATGAAAATAATTTTGTCTTTAGTCATATGGGTCTTAATACTTGCTTTTTTTTCCTAATATAGTGGGCCTAGTAAGGGTTGTTTTATTTTTACTATTGTTATATAGATAACCCCACAAACATTGTATCTTTTGGATTTTTATTGGTCAATATTTCAATAACCTACAAAATACAAGTCTAGAGAACTGAGACTTCGAAAAAATTTTCTGAGTTCCCATTATAGGTTTTTCAATCTGGTGAGTACTATGTCTATTTTAGTTGGCAGTTTAGATTCATGCAAATCAAACTAAAAAAAGTATAGTGTTTAAGATCGAATAGCTTTGATAATAAATTTTGAAATTAGATCCAAAACAAGGCTTAGTGGCTAGGAATTTCTCCAATATTCTTTAGATATTCCAAGGGGAATCATGAATCATCATTTTTAGGGTCACCAAAAACTTTTATAAACATAAAAAAGGTATCTTCCAATTACAAAGTTACCATTTTTTTGACGAAATAATTATAGAAGTTATATTATACACGGTCGTGGAATCTTTTGATTGGTAGGCCCTTTATGTAGGTTACTTATGCAAGGCCACCTAAGGGCACATAAAACATATTCAGGAAAAATAATTCTCAATAATTTAACATTTTATTGGTTATAGACAAGGGAAAATAATATTTGGGTGACTCAAGACCACAATGGATGGTTTTTTCAAGGAAATGTATTTTAATAATAAAGGGTTATCTATGCCAACATAGGTCATGGATGGGGAAACCACTTCTACACAAATTTGGTGTATAAGAAATGGTTAGAATTTTTTTAGAAAGGGGATTTATAACATCATGTTGTGCAGTTTTAAGTCACGTGGTGGGGACATTGAACTATGATGTTTTAATTTAGGAGGTGAGGACATTGTACTTTACATTATTCATTCATGTAGTAAGGACATTGGGTTGCTTTTATTTAAGTTCTTTAGCTTGGACCAAAGTTTTGATACATTCATATTTCTTTATAAATTTTTTGGAAACATACTACCATGTTCAATTATAGATGGTAAGAATTTTAAACTTTGATTTGGGAATTTCTGGATCTGAAGAATGAAATGAACAAAAGCGCTAAAAGTCAATAGAGTAAGTCTTTCCTATGAATAAAGTTACCATTATTTGACAAACCTATTATGGGGTTGTATTATGCAGGGCCAGCTAGGGCATATGTTGCATCACTAAATAGTAGCATCTTTTGACTAATAGGAATGTTATGTATGAAACTTATGTAAGGCCACCTAAGGGAACGTACTACATAGTCAGGAAATTTTTTTCTAAAAAATATTATATTATATTGCTAAAATATGACGACAGTTTATGGATATTCAAATTTTTCACAACACAGATTTTGTTTTATGTTGAAAGGTACTTGAATACAGAGAGATTATTTCCAATCATGATTTCCAAATAATTGGAGGAATAGGATTTCTACAATGATCTGAACCAAATAGAGGAAGTATGGTTTCTGTAGTTTTAGGTCATACAATTTGAACAAAAATAGAAACAGTAGGTGATATGCGGTCAAATAATCCACGGTTATTTCATATTTCTTTGAACACATGAAGAAGGAAATATGTAAACCATGGTCTTAAATACATTCATACTGAGAGAAAGTTAATGGGGAAAATATACATGGATGAATGGATTAAAATACAGATTCCTATATATTTTCATCAATGTTTGAAGGGGACAAAAGATGCTTTTACCAAGAATGAGTTACCATTTTTTGACGAACCTGTTATGGGGGTTGTATTTTGCAGGGCCAACTAGAGTGCATGCTACATATACAAATAGTGGAATATTATGACTTACATGTCTACTATGTAGGAAATTTATACAAGGCCACCTAAGGTCATGTACTGCATAGTCAGGAAAAAGAGTTCTTAGATATCAGAAACTCTGTCACCAAAAACTATAAGAAATTTTATGAAGATATGAAAATATTCAATATTAAGAGTGTGAAATATGAAAGAGGGTAATATTCAATGCACAAGTTAAGTGTTTGAATCAATATTTTCCATGAATTTGGATTCCCGTTCATAGATATGACTTATATGTAAAAGGAGGACATTTCGTTTTTCATTGTTGGGATTTCTAAGGAGATAACCTAAAATATCCCATGGAAGAGACTAGAAGCTAAGGAATAGTTTTTAATATGTATCTCAATGGGATGAGAATCAATCCATATGTAGTTATTTGGGTGATTTTCATTTTAATATCACGCCACAAGGACATTATGTTGTGTAGTTTTGAGTCACACAGGAAGGAAATAAAAAGATTCTGATGTGAAAAGGTAAAATTGTGGCTAGATCAAGGAATTAATCCTAGGCGTCACTACGTATATCATATGGATGAGAATCAAGACAAACATAGTTCTTGAGACATTCCCTATGTAGTTTTGATCTTTATAGATAAGGAATAAAAATACGGGTTTTGGGTGGTGGTGGTTGTGCCCAAGATTAGAGATCTATGCATCTCTTCTTAACCCCATTAAAAATGAGAATCAAGCCTTATGTACTTCTTGAAACAATAATTTCCCAGACTAATTGAGTTTGATGTAGGAAATAGGGGGATTTTAACTCATTATGGAATAATGTTTAAACTTAAGACACAAAATGGTATGAATATCACACCATGTATCCTAAAAGAGTACTTTGTATAGATCTGATTCATAAATATAAAAAGGAAAAGGAAATAAAAAAAATTGTGGTTGTGGCTGGGCTCAAGATTGGAGATCCAGTCGTCTCTATGTATCCAATTGAAATTGAGAATCAAGCCACACATAGTTCTTTAAATAAGATCCCTATGAAAATATAATTCATACATAGGGATAAATGAAACTCTTGTTCCACTAAGGAGTAGCAATGTTGTTAATGATTCTTGTATATTGAATCTATTAACGTCAAATAGAGAAGGAATTAACTGTATAGTCTAATTTCAGGTAACAAGGAAAAATGATGGCATAAATTTTAACATCGTGTGACAAGTACAAAGATGTTACGCATTTTATCATCATGCAGCATGGATGCTTATGGTTGTTATGTAGTTTAATTTTTTTTCAACTAGGACATTCTATTGTGAGGTTTATAGTCATGCAACAAAGACATTTTATGTGATGTGCAGTTATTAGAAGTACTTCTTCAAGAATATATCATTGCTTGGATTTTTAATAAGATCTCCATCCATTGATAGTATGGAATAAGATCCATTTTAGTAGACCTTATGTGTGGAATAAGGTCCTTCCTACATTGGCATAAGATTTGGAGGATTGTTTCCTTTTATCAGTGGAGTCATGAGGAACAATAAAAATTCTCCTTGAAAAAATGAGTGGAGGAGAGATTTATTGTTAAAAGATCAAGAAAATATTTTCTTATAGACTTCTAAATGATGCGAAGTATGCAATATATTTTGGTCTAATCTTTCCATCTCATCAAATAATTTTTGAGACCTTTTATCTATAGAAAACTAATCACAGATTGTAACTCAAAGTGATGGAAATTAAATTTCAATTGGAAAAACTACTTTTGTGTTGTAAACTGACAAGTATAGGGTGTCCTAAGTGGGAGTACATGTATTAGTCTGATAAACCCATAAAGAATGCAAAATTTTATAAGACCAATATTTCTAATCTGTATCCACCATCTTCTTGAGTATGTTTGATAGTTTCTTACTAAAAACCTCCATCTATCCATTGGTCACTACATGATAGCAAGATGAATGGTTGGATTTGATATTGGTCTCTTGATATAACTTTTTTTACCTCAACATAACAGAAATCAGTGTCATTTTCCATCAATATAGTATGAAGGACCCCAAACCTAGTAATGATATTATCTTTGAAAAGGATAAAAATTATTATGGATCTGAATTCTTTGATAGGTACTGCCTCATCCCATTTGGGGAACAAATTAGTAGTAGTAAGAAAATACTTGAAATTCTTAGTCATAGCTAGAGGATAAGCTATCACTACATCCATTCCCTATGTGGCGAATGGCCAGGAGTATTTAGTTGATTGTAGAAACTCTATTGGTTGATGAATGAAGTTGGAATGCACTTGGAAGTTATGACATTTCTTAGTGAAATTTGTGAAATCCTATGTCATTGAAGTCCAAAAGTATCCAAGCCTTCAGATTTGATCAGAAATCATATGCCCATAATGGTGAGCACCACAATCTCCCACATGTACTTATTTCAAGAAATCTATAGTTTCTTCTCCATCAATGCACCTAAAGAGGACTCCATCAAAGCCTTGTTTTTAGAGGATCTTCTACTGATATGAACCATCATAAAGAGTGAAATTTGATGGTTGTCATCGGGTCTGTTATTTTTCAGCTCTATCTAGTGGAAGTACTCTATTTTTAAGGTATTCCATGATGGGTGTCATCCATCCCATAGTATAACCATACAGTTTAGAAATAGGGATGATTTAATTAATTTCCTATATTATAGTTTGAATGAAAGGTGAAACCATGCAACAGTGGGAAATTATTATGATTGCCTCATCTAGATTTGGATATTCTAGGGTTGTGGCTGCATTATCCAATGCATCAGCTTGGGAATTTTGTGATTGCAGGACATAGAACAATGTTGGATTTGGGTGAAATTCAGCCATTAACCCTCTGACATCATCACACAAATATATTAACTATTATTTTCTGATATCATAATCCCCTTTTATTTGTTTGATTGCTAATTCTGAGTAACCTTTCACTTTTAGGTGGTTCACTTTTACCTAGAGTGCCAATTCCAGGCCTGTGATGAGATCTTGATATTCTGGCTCATTGTTGGTACTGCCTTCTAATTGTAGGAAGGAATATAGAAACACAACCTTTTCTAGGGAGACAAGCATAACTCCTAACCCAACTTTGCTGAGTTTAGGGTTTTCCATTCTCTTCTCCATTATACATCTGGAATCACCATCAAAGTACATTTCCCATGTTTGTGGATTATCTTGAATAAAGAAGACCTCTCCATCCAGAAGTTCAATATTCAATGATGTATCTTCTACAAATGGGTGTTCAGTTAGGATATTTAACAAGGATTGGCCTTTTATTTCTTTCTGAGGCACAAAATTGATATTAAATTTTTGAAAAATAACTGTCCACCATGCCAAATGTCCTATAATCATAGGAATAATAAGGATAAATTTTAGTGGGTTATTGTGAGATACCAATTGGACCTCATGATGTTTTAGGTAGTTCCTCAATTTTAGAACTAAAAATTTTAATTCCTGGCAGCACTAATTGATATTTGAATATCGAGTTTGTGTCAACCATAGTTTTAATGAGATATTAAAGGCTATTTTCATTCCTAGCATCATTATTTTGTGGAAGGAAGGCACCCATTAATCTCTCTAAAGATGTTACATAGAGAATAAATGTATTTCCATCAATAGGTGGCATTAATACAAGTGAAATCTGGAGATTTTTCTTAAGGGTGTTAAATTCCTCTTTGCAGTCTTCATTCCATTGATAGTTGACTCCCTTCTACATTAATCTGGTGAAAGGTAAACACTTTTCTACCAAATTAGTGATAAAGCACCAAATATTGGCCAAGTATCCTTGAGGTCCTTTTAATTATTTCAAATTTTGAGGATCTAATTTTCTAAGGATTTATTTTTTCTTCTTAGGATCAACTTATTTGTCCCTATGGCGTACAAAGAAACCAATAAATTTTCCTGGGGTTACCCCAAAATCATATTTTAAGGGATTAATCTTCAAATTATTTTACTGAATTTAACTAAATATGGTCTCCAGATTATCAAAGTGGTCAAGGTGTTGTTTGTGTTTTACTATCAGACCATCTACATAACATTCGACAAATTTTCCTAAAAAGGGTTTGAAGATATGATTAATGGCACGTTGATACGTTCCACCTGCATTCTTTAAGCCAAAGGGTATTACCCAATAGAAAAACACACCTTGAGGGTCTCTAAAGGTTGTAGACTCCTCATCCTATGGGTCCATTCAGATTTGATTGTACCCAGAGTAGCCATCTATGAAGGAGAGAGCTTCATAGCTGGTTTTTGCATCAATTAAAAGCTCTATGATCATAATTGGAAAGTCATATTTTGGACAATGTAGGTTAAGATCTATGAAATCAGGGAAAACTATGAATTCTTCATTTCTCTTTTTCACAGGGACAATGTTAGCCATCCATTTGGCATATTGCACCTCCCTGACAAAAGTTAGACTTTATAAGCTTATCGACTTCATCTTCAATTTTAGAGGCATGAGTTTGGTGTCTTCTTCTTGCTCCTTGCTTGAATCCTCGATGATCTTCTGGAAAACTCTTGTGATGAGTAGATACATTAGGATCATGGCCTAGAATTTCTATATAGTTCCAAGAAAATATATCTCAATGTTTCTTTAGAAATGAAGTATACATATATTTCTCTTCAAAATTAATGGTTTCACAAATTAATGTGGGGTGTGGATCTTCTTATGTGCCCAGATTTATTTCTTTGAGCTCATCCACAGTGGTGGAGATGCCATCCTCAAATTCTAGAAGAGCATCCCTGATATATTCTTCTTCTTATTCCATACGTGTCACTTCTTATGTTTCTACATGCATCATAGGTGATGAAGAAAAACTTTTAATACTAGGGTAGGATTCAATATTTTAACATACTAAAGAAGTGGCAACCATTTCTGACCCAACTGATGATGAAGGGTCTTCCAATAGTATTGAATAGGAGATAATGGGTTGTGAATCAACATCCTTGTCTTCCTCTTGTATTGTGACAACTTCTTCGATCCTGATTGATGAAGAAGAGACTTTCTGAAGTTTGGTGGATGAAATGAAGACATATCCATTTAAACTTTCACCATTGCATGTTAAATCAACAATTTCTCCCATTTTGTCAGGATCAATTGACACAATTGACATTATGGAAGTCACTGGATGAGTTCTTGGAAATAGGTTTACCCTTTCAATTTGATTGAAATTAAATACATAATCTATACTTAGATTTTTGAATGGTTTAGCTAGGATCTTTCCTAGTCCATTAAGACCATTGATTCTTGTGACCTATTTTTCCATGAACCCCATTCACTATGCATGAAAGAATTATTCCTCAATATACTGAAATTCACATGTTTTGAACAGAGCCTTTTCATTATACAATGTCCCAATTTGACCATTGAAGCAGTAATTGACATATTGGTGATATGATAAAGGAATGACCGCATGTTTATGTATCCAAATCCACCCAAGAAGAATGTTGAAGGTTTTTTCCTAACGGAAAACCATGAAATCTAAATTAGAGACAAGATCCCCAAACTATTTTTTGAGTGTAATATCGCCTAAAGGTTCTTGTTCATTATTATCAGAACCTTGAAATATCAAAGTGGAAGGAGATAAGTCATATTCAGTAAATCGCAGTCGACGAAGTGTATGGTTGCGAATAAGGTTAACTCTTGAGCCATTATTAATGAAGGCGTGTCGGATGCTTATATCACTAACACTACCAGACAGATACATGGTCATGATGTGTCTATGTACAACATAATCTTCACCTTTATCTATAAAAGATATGACTACATGACATTCTATAGAATCATTCTCTATATGGTAAACCTCAGCAGCAGCAACTTCAGTTTCAAACTCTTGAAGACTTGACGAAGCCTCAAGAAGTGTTTCTAGAATATTTTTCGACAGATTCAAGGAATCCAAGATTGATAACTTAGCTGTTAGTTGGGATATATATTTCAAAACATCATATTTCTGGTCCATAGGTGAGTGTTCTTCAGCATGGAGATATGGTTTTCTGGGTGCCTTGGAAGCTGATGCTCCTAATGTATATGTACCCTGTGTTGGGTAAAAATCTAGAAATACCTATGATTTTGGTATATTAGACTAACCATGTCTATCTACTTACTGAGAGAATGATGGTTTAACCTCTAATTGGTCCTCCAAAATAATCATGTCAGGACCGATCTTGCAATGTGCAGGAGAAATTATTTATTCTTGCTGAGCACGCTAAAGGGTTATCCCATGAGCTTCTACCACATATTCTATTTGAGTAGGGGTAGAGTAAAAATAGTGGTTTATACCATATCCACATATTCCCATGATTCCTCAACCTTGTATTCTTTCTATAGTTCCCCAATTAGGTATAGGGAATTAAGACTCATTATACCCAAAATCGTTATTTTCATAGGGATCTGTTAAGTGGATAACGTTAATAGAACCAAAGATCAACTCCTCATCTAATGAAGATTCTTCTTGACAGGTTACTTCTAGTTGTTCCATTTGGTATGTTGGTGCCCTTGATTTTGAAAA
Source organism: Viscum album (assembly GCA_963277665.1). NCBI lineage: Eukaryota > Viridiplantae > Streptophyta > Magnoliopsida > Santalales > Viscaceae > Viscum > Viscum album. The sequence goes on from OY728126.1 coordinate 196,712,437, forward strand.
AGATGTCATGAAATCTTCTATAGTCAAGGAAAAATTTGGCCTTGACAAGAGCTCATCTTGTTCTGATAGCTCTGTGTCCTTTTAATCATGTCACTTCTTTTAGGATTGACCTTTAGTGTACTGATATGTTAATGAAGGTGCTTCTATTTTGGAAAAAGTGGAAAAAACACAATTGGTTGTTTCAACTATGTTCGTATAATGGCATGAGTTTGATTGATTGTTTTTATAACTATCCAATTATCATATCTCGGTGCATTTATGCTTTTAACTTCCTTCCATTCACCTTATTTCTCTGTATCAGTAGAAGTAACACATTCTACTTGGGCTGATAAACTTTTCAATTTCACTGGTTCATAGTATAACATTTTCTGTAGAAGGTATTTGAAAAAAAACATTCTTGAATGGGATTCCTCAACATTTGATGAAAGGGGAAATAATTCAGAATATATTTGTCTTATTCTTTCTTTAATTTCTTCAGCATTGGAAATTGAACCAATTTTTTTCCAAAGCTTAAATGAAGTTACTAGGGACCTGTTTATTCCGAAAAAAAATAAATTTTTTTCTTTAACTCCTCAAATAGTCTTTTCCTTTGATATGTATCATCATTTTGACAAGGCAGTTGTTTCTGCTAATTCTTTGCAGGTAGATCCCTTCAATATGATGAATGTTTTGAAGTATATATAGGTACAGGTGCTGGTTTGAGTGTGACTATGGCGGCCTCTGGTTTCCCTTTTCTCCTTCCCAGGGCTGATGGAATTACACGAGATTTAGATATAGTTTCCACAATGTAATCCTCCACTTTCTGAGCTATTGAAGAAAGGTCTCGAAACACTTCTGTGTATTTTACTGTGATTAGTAGTGTGTGTAACTCATCATGAATATTTTCCACACAAATTGGAAATAACTCTCTTTGAGGGGGTTCTAGATTTAAGTAAACATTGATATTTTCCATAGAGAAATGAAATATGAAACTCTTTCATTCTCCCTTTTTTTGCAATTTGTATAATCAAAAACTATTTTTTCGGTAGTGTTGAGCTTAATTGAAGAAGAAATTTTAGACACAAGTCTTCCCATCTAGTACTTAATCGAGACTACAAACTTGTATACCCAAAAAAGGCTGGCCCCTATAATTATTTCAAAAAGCATCTGATTTTTACTACTTCTTGTTATTGAGGAGTTCCCATAATGGGATCACAATGACAAAAAAATGTGTTCAGTGCTGCTTGGGATCTCCCAAACCATTAAATATTGGAAATTTAGTATTCACAAAGTTTGTGGGGGATGGATTAGATCCACCCATTTGAGGTAATCTTTCTTTTTTTTTATACTGGAACAGTCTATTATTTTATAGATTCTAATATAGTTTTTAATGCCTTAATTGTATTCATAAGAATTTAAAGAATGTCTAGATGATTTGGGACCTATACAAGTATAGCATCTAGAGCTTGAATTGGTGAAATTACTGACAAAACCACTGGTGGTGGTACTGCTGGTATTTGTCATGGATAACCCATGGGTACTAGACTGTAAGGGTGTGTTTGATATTTCCCTAGTTGTGTACGCAATTGAGAGAATTCATTATCCTCTTCTGTTATTGCAACAAATACTCTGATAAAGAATTCATATAGGATGTAAAAGTTGAGGATATTCATGGGGAGCATGTTTGGCAGAAATTCTGCTTCAAAGTAACTTTTTATTGATTCTTTTCAACTCCTTAATCTCCTCTTCTTGATGGTAAAATATTTCTTCAAGTGAAAGAGATTGACCTTCTCTCAGGGAAAAGTGAGATATAATCTTAATTTTAAATTTCCACTTGTTAGATTCCTTTTAAAGGGGTGGGATTTGGTTACTTGAGGGAATACTAAGATTCTGGGTAAGCATCTAATTTCGGGTACACACAGCTCCTTCATTTTCTTTATTGTGTACCGTATTATGGATATGAACTTCATCTTATGACTCTTGTGAACTAGACTCATTTTATGGATGATCTTCTACAATGGTATTAATGAAATTTACTAACGCATAATTCATTGATGGAATTATGTCAGTATCTTTGTAAGATCATATTCTTCCATATCTTTCATGATACTTTATTATCCTATAAGATGAATTCCCAGGAACTTTTCTACGGATAGTAACCTGAATGGAATCCTTGGATAGTTCAGTTTTGCCTTCACTTTGTGGCTTCTTCCCTAATTGGGAGAAAACTGACTTCCTTTGAGGAGGGGATTGTAGATGTGAAAAATCCACCAGACCTATAGTATGGGACTATTTCTATTCTTCTTCAAACATTTAAACATGGTTTATTGTATTCAAAGGTTCAGTTAAAAAATCACACATCCCTATAGTATAGGGTGGATTTTGAACTACTATAGATGATATTCACACAGATGCTCTTCTGATTTTGTGAATTTTGGTCTGAACATAGTTGGGTGCATTATCTGACAACCACTCAAATCACCCATTTCGAAAGACCGATGTTCTATTTCAGATGTTTGTACCATATGATGGTTGACATACTCTAAGTTGGAGGCCTACATAAGGTTCTCAAATTCATGATGCAATTGTATCTCAACATCTTTCTCTCTTTAGACCTAACTCCAATGAGAGCTAGTTGTGGCATTTTCTTGAGTGTAAACTTGATTACACACAAAATATATTAATTATATCCAGTTTTGGGAAACAACATTGCTTGTGACCACTTTTGGTAGGATTTTATAATTTTGGATGGTAGTGAAATTTAATTCTCCTTGTTCACACCATCCTCTGATACGAACTCTAAAATGGGTATCATAAATTAACCGGTGCAACCTCTTTAGTGAATCGAGGCATGCATGCTGAAGGGTTCTCTACTTCATTGAAACCTTCAGATGTCGTGAAACTAAGAGATATGCCTTGTCAATTTATCATTACAACACTTCTATTACCTTTACCTGATTTGGATGTTCATTATACGGTAATACTTTGGATTTCAAATTAAGAAGAGTCTTCTATAAGTTGAGGCGGATATCATAAATTCAATCTTCTACTATCAATTATGGAATATTGTATTGATAGGTTGTCAAATTCAAGAACATGACTGATATTTCACCTTTATCCAATTGTTCTCTCATATTCAACATATCTTCATCATCATTTTCTAGTGGTTTTTCCACATGTTCTGACCTAAGTGGATGCTTCTCGATTGTTTTATTAAAACAATGGAATCAATAGCTTTTCTTATTCTACATTAGAAAGAAAATGACCCAAGGGAGGTTCCGAGAATGAGTGTATCCTTAGGATATATTCTGATTGAGAAATTATTACACTCATTAATGACAAGGAATCAAAGATGAATGGCCTTATGTTGGAATGTACCTCAAGAAAAGAGGGATTTCTCATTACTACAATATCAATTATAAAATTATTTTGACAATGAGAAACACTACTATGGATAGAACATTCACAGGGAATTCCATCATGGGGAGGACCACGATGGTGGATTATAATAAGAGATAAATCCTCTTTTTCCTTGGTCTTCTGGCCAAACGGAGGGTTGTTGTGACTCTCATCCAGAGATAGTCTCTCTAGATTTACTAAATTTTCATAAAGAAAGAATTCCTGATGAAGTGTATGATAGGGAACTTTATAATTACTAATACTAACCCAATAATTTGTTAATGGTATGGTAGGATCTTGAGTTGTAATACATAAATTTCTGAGGGATTTGAGAACTCCATCATTAAGAGGAGACAGATTGAAGATTAAAACTTGATTTTCCAACTGTGTTTGGTGAGGATTATTCTTAGATTCACTTTTACACGAAGTTGGAGCCACCTACTGGGAGATGTGGTTATCATGGGTAGGTGTATGTTCTTGCTCTGTTCATCCATATGATATGATGGATTATGCCCCATAACCCTCTTGGACAAGAACATGGGTATGTATCTACTCTGGGATGGCATGTTGATGTGTCATCCTAGGTGTAGGGATAGAGTTATGTGACTTCTCCCCTGATACTGTTGATGTTTTTTATGATATTATAGCATGGTTCCAGAATATGGGAATGAATTTCTATCTACCCTTTCACCATTTATAATATATTTTGGTAACTTTAGTGGCCGGAATTAGAATATTTGTATGTTATGTATCTAGATTAGGTTTATGTGCCTTCTCATGTCCTCCCTTTCCTATCTTTGGGTACTGATAGTACTCATGTATGGTGTCATAGAGTTGATTTTGCCCCAGGTTTGTCATCGGATCTTTTTGACGGACTTCTATGGGTGATGCCAAATGATACTATTGGAAGGATTGGTGAATTATAGTAGTTTTATGTTCTTTTTAGTTGTTTTCCAACAAGAATGGTTGACATACACTTTTTAATACTGACAAACGAGACTGCTGGAAGAATTTGTGAGTGTAAGTAGTTGTATGATTCTATTTACCAGTTTCCACCATATTTTATTAGAGGGATTCCTTTGAATGCAGTCAAATGAGCATGCTCACTGGTTGATAGTTTGTAAAAAAGTGTATGTGCATGTTCATGGTAATATCCTTGATTTAACTGATGGGATTGGTGGGTTGCTGCCAGAAGTTTCTGCTGGATAGCAAAATTGGGATGGACGGGTGTATGTGCCCACTCGTTGTTTGTTCTCAAATTAGGTTGATGGACTTAATAGGTGGGGGAAAGGTAATAACATTCTCCATGTTGGCTAGATGTTGTCCCTGTAGGTTTTTCTTGTGTGCTTGGGTCTGAGGTACCTGATCCAAACAATCAAAGGAAACACCACCATCATGTTGAGGGTTCACTGTCGCGTGAGGCAACTGACAGCGATTGTTGGTGGGAGTCCTCATAAAGAACCCCTACATATTTGAATTGATGTCATGAGTGACCACTTGATCCACCTCCCTGTAATATGGGTGGGACTGTTTGTTGTGTTATGGGGTTATGGATCTGAAACGGTTGAAGACGGTGGTTGGCACCATCTGCTTCTTGACCATCGGATGTCGCTGACTGGACGGTCAAGGGTTGTTGATAACATAGAGACCTTGTCGGGAATACTCCAATGTTGTGATAGTACCGTGTTGATGATATTTCTGTACCAGTACATTTGATACCCAACGTTGAAGATTTTGTGTTTGTTATGATGTCCTTCTAATGGATGAGGATCCATCTTGAGCAGCGGCTGGTACATTCACAGGTGAAAACATGAAGTAATCCATTTGGAGTAAAGGGAGTTTTGAAAAAAGTTGAGAAAAACAATAAAATCCATTAAAGTAACATTTTTTAGATGGATACATTCATGATTGATTGCTTTATTATTCCTTCTATTATCAATTGATAGGGGCATGATAGAAGTGTAACACTGTCAACTTGGTTAATGATTCACATCAAGTTCACCATTTTTGTTTCGTAGTTTCTTGGAACGCGTGTTCTAGTTAATAATCACTACTTATAGGCAGTTTTCGTTAGATTTATTTATGGAACTGGAAACATACAATAGTTCATTATCTAAAAGGGACCTCCTTTCCAAAGTTAGGCATTCGTTGAGTTTGAACATACAATACAAAAGAACATGAATTGGTCCAGAGGATGGGGGATCGGACTCATCACAACCTTTTTGGGGGAATTATTATTTACTCCGAGACTCTCTTATAGATTTGAGATATTTTCATGAATCCTTATTAATTCACCAAGTATAACATAGGTTTCCCTTGGGATTTTTAATCAATTATTAGCATGTGTAAATTTTAGAATCATTCATATGTATTCAAGGTTATTCATTAGTGGAAACATCCATATTTATTTGAGGTTCTCTGTCAATGGTATCCTATCATATAATATTTAGATATTCTTTTAACCATCGTTAATATGAAACTAGCTTTTAAGTCACTTTGTGGGGAACTCTAGAAATTTATTGTCGTCCAAGGAGAAGAATGTTTGTTTTGATGTTGGGATCATACCCATAAATGGGCTACCTATGTATCCTTGTGAAAAAATCATAACCCCCATAGTTCGGTGTCACTTAATGGGACACATCATACCTTTTAAGGTCATGTGATGAGAAACTAACAGTACAGTTTAATGTCATGTGGTTGGGACATCTAAGTGAAAGGTTCTTAGCCAAGGTTTAGTGTAGGACTAATGCCTAAATAGCCCAAGTAACATGGAAAGAATATAGGTTCCATGTAATATTAGACCATGTCTGGAATATAGATCGGAAAGAAGAGGGTTGAATTTAAGTGTTGGGTTTGAACCTCAGAGAGGCCTCCTACGTATCCCATTTGGATGGATATCAAATCCCACGAAGTTTGATTGGATATCATGGGAGAGTATAGTCCTTTGAGAGAAACGAGTTTGGGATTACATCCTAAAAAAGATGCGTTGGTGATTTGGATGTTTAATTTGGGTCTTACTCTTAAGAATCATGCCCATTTATGGATGAAATGTTATGGAGATCAGGCCTTAGTAAGGCTTTCTATGTATCCCAATTATGGTGGGAATCATAGTTCTCATAGTTCAAGAGTTTAGGGAGGCTTAATTTGGGGCTTACTCCTAAGGAGGATGCTCGAGTTAAGGTAATTAGGGTTGGATTCTTGAAGAGGATATCGAGTGATCTTAGGTCTTGATGAGGGATTCCTACATATCCAAATTATGGTGGGAATTAGAGTTAACATAGTTCATTATTTTAGAGAGGCTTAATTCTGGTCTTACTTTTAAGGAGGATGCCTGAATTAAATAAATTAGGGTTGGATTCTTTAATAGGATATCTAGTGAGCTTGTTCCCTGATGAAGGCTTCCTACCTATCCTAGTTATAGTGGGAATCATAGTTCTCATGGTAGATTAGTTTAGGGAGTCTTAATTCAGGGATTAATTCTAAATAGTATGCTCTGATTAAGGGAATTAGTGTTGGATTCCTAAAGAGGATATCCAATGAGCTCGGGCCCCGATGAAGTCTCTTGGTGTATCCCAATTATGGTGGTAATCAGAGTTATCATAGTTCATTTGTTTAGGGAGGCTTAATTTAGGGCTTACTTATAAGGAGAATGCCAGAATTAAGGCAATTAGGGTTTGATTCTTGAAGAGTATATCCAGTGACCTTATTCCCTAATGAAGGATTCCTACGTATCCCAATTATGGTTCCAATCAGAGTTCTCATAGTTCATTCATTTAGGGAGGCTTAATTTGGTGGTTACTCTTAAAGAGGATTATGAGATTAAAGGAATTATGGTTTCATTCCAGAAGAGTATATCTAGTGAGCTTGGGCCCTGATAAAGGCTTCCTCTATATCCCAATTATGGTGGGAATCAGAGTTCTCATAGTTCATTCTGTGAGATTGTGCAGAAGTTGTGATTTTCACAAATCTGTATGCCTATGTGAGTCATTATCGGTGTGAGAAACACGATGATGTGAAAGATTTAACAAACGAACCCACACTTTACCTCCTCCTCTGGAGGAGGAGGACGCACCTACAATGGCGGTGGAAGAAGAGAGTGAGGTTATGGGCCTTCCCTTTATTATCTTTACATTGGAAAAGGGTCCAATGTAAGGAAGGAGTGAAGGTGAAGGACGTAGAGATAAGCAAGATTGTAACATGCTACATGAAATGATAGGGTCTTACACCAGGATACCTTCCCTATGATTGGTCTTGGTGGGGAGGGTGACTCCTCATTTTCTTGAATAGAAAAGAAAGTGTGAATTGTACCATCCCTACCAGAGACCTGAGGTTCCGGGTTTTAGAGAATAAAAAGGGAGGAAAGAACCCAAACACTAATCCTCCAAACTGGAAACATCCCAACAATCTTCCTAGGAGAAAGGTCCATGTGACTGTGGATATAGAAACCCACATACACTTCATGAATCCTATCCCCGTTGTGAAACAAATGTGGGAAACCTATGAATATGGAAATACAAACCCAAAATGAAGACACACATATGTAACTTTACTAAACGTTAGATGAGTTAGGAGGTTTTGGTGGAGGTTTCAACATAATACCTTTCAAACAAGGGTTCCAATGAAGAAGAATCCTTTACATGAATGGATTTAAATAAGGCTTTAAGGCTTTTAGACTGAAGGGATTAGGTGAATCAAAGAAGGGTGCCGAAGTAATTATATAGTGTGCAATTATGGGCTCACAGGTAGACTTGGGTGACCAGATGTTTACTTAAGTAATGAAAACCCAGTATGTTAATACTTGGGAAAAACCTAACTCAATCCTTCAATAGTATTCAAATTATTTTTGGAAGTGGGTTGCCCAAGTTCCTTAGAGAGGAATGGATGGTGTGCAAGTATTTCTGATTCAGGGAGGTTGGCCACTTTAGGCACGCAAGTGTTATGGATTTTAAACACTAAAGGGACTTAAGACCTATGATCCCCCTTCAATTCCTCTGATATAGGTGGATAAAGAACTTCCTTAAAGTTTTCAGAAGACTTGGGAGAAGCACTAGGGTGACCATAGTGGCAATTAGGCTTCAGGGAAATACATCCATACAAATGAAGTCCCCAAGGGTCTATTTATAGGCAAATAAGTGACCTTGGGTGAAATGGTGGTGGGGAAAACAAGTGGGTTGCGCACCAGAATTGGGAGCACAAGTACCTTGTGCGCTGATGGATCCTTGGTTTGACTAAGGAAATCCAATTTTCAAGCCTTTTGTAAATATTTTTTTCCTTTATGTGTTTTCTCCTCTTTTATCTAAGGAATTTCCCTTTTTCACTTTTTAGACTCTCTAATGGAATAGAGTGTCAACAATAACCATGAAATTTATTATATGTGTAACCATGATGGTTATCCCATTTATAATATTGATATGAAAACAATACATCACATTAATATTATTATTCATCTATGTTTTCTCTGGGATTTTACGGAAATATTATGATTTAAAAAAGGTAATCAATGATCTTATTTTCAGAGGAAAATATATGTCACTTCTTAAGGGTCAAAAGTATAGCTTTGTGGAAAAAAATTTATGAGATTTTTATTATTTAAAAAAAACTTTATAAGTTTTATTTTCCATTTAAAATTTCTTATGAAAAATTATATGAAAATATTTGGGAAGTGAATTTAATCTTTTGGGTAATAAAATGTTTACTTAAAACCCAAAGTATATTTTGGAAAAACAAATTCTTTAAGTATTCATGGACTAATAGTTTATTTATTTCTTTTTATGTCCCTTATTATTATTTTTTACTCATACCATTTTTTAGAATGTATTTAATAGGATGAATAAGGACAAAGATGAGTCCAAGTTAAAAATGGTAATTATGTGTCTTGAAAATTAAACAAGTATCTTTTTAAAAACAATTATTGAAAAAATCATATATAAAAGAAGTGTCCACATTTTTAGATTTGGTTTTGTTATGTAAGGGTTTTTACCTTACATTATAAAATGATAAACCTATACTATATTTGAGAATATAAGAAAGTGAATTCTATTTTAAATTCACTAGAATATATAATGCATAAGGTCAGGTCCTTACAGTTGGTATTAGAGAAGGGTTTAAACAACATTAGTGATTAGGATATTTTTATGTGAAGTTAAATTTAGAGTCATATTTAACCTCATGTGTAAAGACCCGTAAATTTCAAGGAAATTTTTTTTCATAATTTATTTGGGATTTTATGAGTACGCAGTTTTTGACGGCACCTGATTCTGAGGCTCGGTGTGCCTGGAATCAATTTTCAAAGTTTAGCTCGGGTACGTTCAGTGAACGAATGAGCGGGTTTTTCTATCTTTTCAACTGGTGATCAGAATTGAAATCTGAGGGAACCGATGAACTCACAGTATCGGTATTTGTTTAAGATGACTTTTACCATTGATGTGTTTGTTCGGGAGAAGAAATTAAATTTTGTGGTTTAAGTGAGAAGTAAATAAAATTGTGTACAATTTTATTCTATTAACCATGGAAGTTAAACTCTCTCATGGGAAGTTGTTGGTGGGGCCCACAACCACCCAACATCCCATTTGTGGTTATGAGGTAGGTGGGGCCCACATGAGCACCCATCTTTTCGCATTCCATAACCCTTAACCCCTTTGAACTCCCATAATAAATTTATGGTAACTCACCCACTCTCCCTCTTTATTTCAGGCCAACTCACAATAAATTAATTGATTAAACCTATTCGATTAATTTAACTAAGAGTTTGAATTTTATGTTTTGAATTCATGGCATGTTATAATAAAATAAGAGTAAGTCTTATTTAATTTGGGGTTGGGATTGTTGTGTTGAGACTTTTGGGAGAAGAGCTCTAAGTTCCTTTGAAGAACTTATCCTCTCGTGAAGAACGACACCCTCTGACAAAGAATATCGATACGACGACCTCAGATTCTCCTTCCTTTTCCTCCTCCGGGGCAAGGAAGGAAACAACGACACGGAAATTCGCCAATGATGTCACACTTTCTTCTCACCGTGATTAAAATAGGAGACATTGCTTCCTCCTCAGACGCTCTCTGTCGGCGTCTATAGAACCACACCACATGACGCCGTCAACTGCGACGCCGAATTTCATCATCGTTTGACTGAGGTAGGGGTTTTCTTCGATCAAGTTTTATTTATCAATATTCTTGGATTAAAATATGACTGATTTTTATCATTATAACAGTAGGATATTGGACCGCACAAACATGGTGGATCCTCCTCCCCTTTCCATTGTTGATCTTAGAAGTTTTTAAAAGCAAAGGCGGCGTTGTGCCTTTGCACAGTGTGGGGACAACGAGGATCACAGCTGAAGAGGGCCGTAGTAGCGGTGTATGGCACCGTCGCGCCATGTCGTTCGGGGAAGAGTTGCGGCCTTAGGCAGCGGCGGTTCAGCAGGGGGGTCGGCCATGCCGGCCGCTAGCGTTCCAGGAGGCCGGACCCCCCATGGGTCCCGCGGGTCCCACGTGGCTCAACTGACTGACCATAATGGCTGGCCGTTTTCTAGAAAGACCAGGGGTTGAAACCCCCGGCCAGCTCATAGGCAGACCCCACCTGGGTCTGCCGATTTGGTGTCAAGGGGGCAGCGCTCCCCCTTCGCACCCCGCGGCTGGCTCTGAGCCGAGCTGCAGGTTGCGCCCAGCAGTGGGCCGGGCTGCGCCCGGCCCCGGGTCGGTTTGGGCCACCCCCAGCCACGGGCCGGGTCGTGCCCAAATGGGCCAGACCCAGACCCGAGTTGGGTCGACCCGGTTTGGGCCGCCCCCGGGGGAACCGGGTCGGGTCAGACAGGGCCCGAACCTCCTATTTTCGGACAGATTCATTCAAATGCCCATATCATGGGCTACGTACCTCCGATCGATGCAAGATCAGTTGTGTTAGGATCCTTGGATCGAGACGGTCATTTCGGTATATTACACTCAAGCTTGAGGTAAAGTTTCTGTATGGCCGGGTTAGTTCGAACCCAAAACCAACCGGGCCCTCAGAGCGGAAACGCTTATAACTTAACGACCGGATGTCCGAATGACATGTCGTCAGTCACGTTGTGTTCCTATTAGTGAGACGGTTCTTTTGGATTACTCCTCTTGAGGTTTAGACATAGATGGATTATGTTCGGATTGGTTTTAACTTAAAAACTAATCGGGCCCCTGGGACGAAAAGGCCAATAACTCTCAGACCGGACATCCGATTGACGCGTCGTCTGTCGCGTTAAGTTCCTATTGACGAGACGGAACTTTGTGATACATCAACTATGGAGTTCGTGACATTTGATTTGTCAACCCCCCTTGGCTCGTGGAGTGGACGCTCCTGTAATCGAGCGTGCTATGTGCGGGAACCCTAGAGCTGGCTGCAACCGCGACGACGATGATGACTGTACTTGAATCCTACGTGGGTTCGGCAGCGATGACGATTGTACTTGGATCCTACATGGGTTCGGCAGCAATGACGACTATACTTGGATCCTACTTGGGTTCGGCAGTGATGATGATTGTACTTGGATCTTATGTGGGTTCGGCAGCGATGGTTACTGTACTTGGATCCTACGTGGGTCCGGCAGCGACGACTTATGTACTTGGATCCTATGTGGGTTCGGCAGAGGAGATGATTCAGAGGCTACATCTATTCATCTCCACCCCTCTTCATGAGTAGTATACCTATGTGAGCTGAGTCTTGAATTTCAATCATTATCTTCGATATGATTGACTTGTTATCCTGTGTGGATTGGGTTGTTCTTTCCTTTGTTGATTGGGTTGTACTTTCCTATGTGGACGGGGTTGAACTTGGGCTCGTGAGTTGGAGGAGAACTGGAATTGATGACTTATATATATTTATGGGTATATACCTAAGTAGAGTTGGGTGATACTTCTTGATTGTATTTTTCCTTTGTGGTTTATCCTTCGTGGATTCTTGGAGACTTTCAGGAGTCTCGGGGTCCCTACTGAGTACGTATACTCACTTCTGCACGGGCTATGCCCGCACTACATTTTGTTGGTTGTAGACGATGGACAACGATGATCGTGGTTGAGGCTTGTGGAGCGAGATGGTACCCGGAGGTGGACTATCAGGCATGACGTACACGGAGTGGACGACCGGACTCGAGGAGCCGACGAGACTATCAGTACTCACCCATCAGGTGGGAGTTCCGGAGGATGTCTTGGTGGTTGCTTCTCTACTTTTCAGCCGTTGTAATTTCTTTTCATAGTTGTATTGTACTTTCAGTTGGGTTTGTATACTGGCCCATTTACTTTCCAGCACTTACTTTTGTACTCAGTTTACATAGTGGTTACTTCAACTTGTGTACTCTGCGGTGTTTGTTTTCTTATATAAAGTAAATACTTTACTTTTTTGGGATTTACGCCTTTGGTGCTAGTAGCCAGCCCCTGGCCTATGGGAGGCGGGCTTGGGGTAGTCATAGCACGGGCCCCAAGGACGGGTCGTGACAAATTGGTATTAGATGAGTCCGTTCTACCATAAAACTCAGGACTCTGATAATTTCTTCCATGTGAAGCAATGGTGTTAGGGTATTGAGTGTGGTTATTAGTCCAGGGAGTCCAGTGTTGGTGCGATGGCCGACGTATCCATACACCAGGACCCTAACTTCTGATTTCTGACTCAGTGCAAGAAAACATTGATTGCATGTGTCTTTCAAAAGTTTTCTTTATGATTACTTTGTGTCAGCTCACTGGGTATACAGTATTAACCATGGCGCTTCTGTTTCTTTTCAAGATGGCCCCACGATGGCAGCTAGCTAGGGTTTTGAGTTTTGTGCGAGACGGCAGCCCATCGAGTGATGAGGCCTTGGTGCAGCGCCCCATTACAGTGGAGGCACCGGCAGTACCTCTACCTGCCGACCCACCGATGCCACCAGCCCCAGCAGCTAAGAGTGCATGTCACCTGAGTGCACTGTATGAGTTTCAGCGTCAGAGACCGCCCAGGTTCTACAGGGAGACGGACCCTCAGGAAGCCTAGGATTGGCTGGAGGCTGTTGTTCGAGTCTTCAGGTTGGTAGGGACACCAGCAGACCTCATGGTGATCCTTGCGGCGAGTCTTCTACACACGGCAGCAGGTAGATTGTGGAGCCTGATGCTCCAGGTGCACGATGAGGCATCTCTTCTTTGGATGGACTTCGAGAGCCTCTTCCACTCGGAGTTCGTTCCAGCCACCCTTCGTGTGGTGTGCGTTCATGAGTTTCTACAACTGCGGCAGGGCCGAATGGCAGTAGCCCAGTACTCGGCGAGGTTTACTGATCTCTCGCGCTACTCCACGGACATGGTACATGACCCATTCTTCTGGGACCAGACCTTTGAGCAGGGACTGAGGCATGAGATCAGGGAATCGATGATCTCCCTCAGTATTCCGACGTAGGGAAGAGTACTGGAGCGAGCCATTCTTGTGAAGAGCTTTCTTGCTGAGCCTTCACCAGCAGTGAGACCTACCGCAGGGTGGCACATAGCGGAGTCTTCTGCAGCCTGAAGTAGACAGACGTCATAGAGGTCCAAGTGGACCAGACCGTCAAGTAGACGACCTCAGGATACTAGTTCAGAGGTGTGGGTCAAACTTAGCAGAGTCATTCATTCGAGAGGAAGACAGTGCTATCCATGCAGCGGGCAGGGCCACATGGCTCATGACTGCCTGACCTGTCATGCAGAGGAGCAGCAGACGGTTGAGGGACCACCCATGCAGAGGCAATGGTTAGACTGTGTCGGTCTGCAGGGAGTAGGCGGATGAGGTAGAGGATCTTGCTGAGCAGCAGGTGGTGTACGGTGCTTCAGGGCTCTACCACCACCACAACTAGAAGATCCACCCCGACCACAGGGAGCTGGCGGACAGAGGCAGGCACAACTTCTGGAAGTGGAGGCCTACGACCACGGCTCACATGAGATTATTCAAGGTACTATCTGTGTCTACTCTTCCCTTTCTATAGTTCTTATAGACACAAGAGTGATTCATTCTTTCATTGTCGCTGCCCTTGTTCGGATCTCGGAGATTCTGACGGAGTTGTTGGCTCGATCCTTACGGCTAGAGACTTCTACGGGAGAAGACTCTATGATTATGCACAGGTGTCGGTAGATTGAGCTTATTATAGGAGGCGAGAGCTTCGGCTGGGATCTTCTTGTAGTGGCTTCGAGGCCTTACGACGTCATCTTGGGCATGGATTGTTTATCTACGGTCCATGCTCAGATCGATTGTATTAGGTACAAGGTGTGATGTGTACGCACCGATGGGAGCAGGATTACCTTTACTGGCGAGAAGGGAGCCTTTGCAGCACAGGATGGACTCACACAGAGGAGAGGATAGCTGATCACTCATCAGTTGGCTAGCCTCATCCTGGGATCAGTTGATATGAGGAGTCTGAGTTTTCCTGTTGTGGTGGATCAGTATGCAGACATTTTTCTTGATGACGTTCTAGGACTACCTCCACGCAGAGAGGTAAACTTCTATATTGACCTATACCCGGGGATAGCCCCAATATCTACTCCATCATATTGGATGGCTCCTTCTGAGCATCGAGATCTACGGGTACAGTTGGAGGACTTGCAGGGCAAGGGATTAATCCGACCCAGTGTTTCACCCTGGGCTTCCCCGATTTTGTTCGCCAAGAAGGTGGATGGGAGCTTGCAACTGTGTTTCGACTACCATCGCCTGAATCTGGTGACTGTGAAGAACAATTATCCACTTATGTGGATTGACAACCTCTTCGATCATCTCAAGGGAGCACAATGGTTCTCGAAGATAGACCTCAGGTCAGGCTATCATCAGCTCGGAGTTCGAGATGAGGATGTGCAGAAGACGGCCTTCAGGTGTCGGTATGGCCACTATGAGTTCTTGGTTATGCCTTTCGGTGTAACCAATGCTCCATCAGTGTTCATGAGTCTCATGAACAAGATCTTCTAGCCTTACCTCGATCGATTTGTCGTAGTCTTCATCGACGAAATATTGATTTACTCGACTACTGAGGAGGAGCATGCCTACCACTTGCGAGTTGTACTGGACACACTTCGAGAGTACCAGATTTATGGTATGCTCTCAAAGTGTTAGTTTTGGATTCGACAGGTCCACTTCTTGGGACACATCACCTCTGAGGCGGGAGTTGTGGTGGATCCTACGTAGATCGAAGCAGTGCTAGCTTGGGAGCCACCCCGGAGCATAACAGAGGTGTGAAGTTTCCTAGGTTTGGCTGGGTACTATCAGAGATTTGTGCCAGACTTTTCCAGAGCTTCACCACCACTTTCATCTTTGACGAAGAAGGGGAAACTCTTCGTGTGGTCATATAGATGTCAGCTTAACTTACAGGAGCTGAGGAAGAGATTGACCGGTGAACCCATCTTGAGGCTACCGGAGGAGGGAGTAGGGTACGTAGTTTACTGCAATGCATCAGGGACCGGACTCGGGTGTGTCCTAATGTAGGATCAGGCAGTGATCGCCTATGGATCACGACAGTTGAGGCAGCATGAGCAGAAATACGCTATCCATGACCTGGAGTTAGCAATAGTGGTCTTCGCCTTGAAGATGTGGTGCCACTATCTGATGGGCGAGCGCTTTACAGTTTATTCTGACCACCAGAGTCTCAGGTATATCTTCTCACTGAAGGACCTGAACCTGAGACAGTAGTGATGGCTCGAGTTCCTCCAGGACTATGACTTTGAGATAGTCTATACTCCTAGAAAGGGGAACTTAGTAGCTGATGATCGCAGTAAGAGGATGGGAATTCAGCTACTTGGAGAGGCGACAGAGCAGTTAGCTGCTTTGCAGATATCCTACATGGATAGAGATGGGGCATCCTTTCTACAGTCCCTCACAGTCACTCCTCTGCTACTTCAATGGGTCAGAGAGGCACAACGTGTGGATGTTGACTGTGAGACGTGACATGCATAGATATCTTCAGGACAAGCACCTGATGGATTATATGTAGGAGGAGAGCAAGTCTTCTTTTTCAGAGGATGTACCATGGTACGAGATGCATTACAGGAGGAGGTGATGAGAGAGATTCACACTTCCCCTCTAGCGGTACATCCTGGAGTAGAGAAGATGTACCAGGACCTCAGACAACAGCACTGGTGGCCGGGTATGAAGAAGGTTGTGGCAGAGTTCATTTCACGATGCCTCACCTGCCTTCAAGTGAAGGCGGAGCACCATGTACCCGCATGATTGTTACATCCCTTGGAGGTTCCAGAGTGGAAGTGGGATGGGATATCTATGGATTTCGTGACAGGGCATCCACATACTTCTAGAGGACATGACTATATCTGGGTGATCGTAGACCGACTCACCAAGTCGGCCCACTTCTTACCCATTAGAGACCAGGGCTCAGTGGAGATCTTGGGACGCCTCTACGTTCAGGAGATCGTATGGCTTCATGGTGTGCCATCGACTATCGTCTCTGATCGAGACGCTTGCTTTACTTCCCGGCATTGGAAGGGGTTGCAGGAGGCATTTGGGATGCAACTACGCCTAAGCACCTCCTTTCACCCACAGATGGATGGCCATATGGAGAGGACCATTCAGACTCTCTAGGACATGATCTGTGCATATGTCCTCAGCTTTGGTCGCAGTTGGGAGGATCACCTACCCTTGGTGGAGTTTTCATACAACAACAGCCGCCACTCCACCATCGGGATGGCACCATACGAGGCATTGTATGGCCAACCTGCAGATCACCTCTATGCAGGACAGACCCGGGGAGTCAGCACTTGTAGGACCAGAGATGGTCCAGGACATGATAGAGAAGGTACAGATCATCCAAGAGCAGATGAGGACTGCTCAGAGCTGACATAAGTCCTATGCTGATAGGATACGGAGAACACTAGAGTTCGAGGATGGAGACCACGTTTTCTTATGGGTCTCGCCTCGACATGGATTACAGAGATTTGGATGGGGTGGAAAGTTATCTCTGTGCTTCATCGGGCCATTCTAAGTTCTCAGCAGGATAGGTGAGTTGGTTTATCGCCTGGCACTTCCACCTCAATTGCACCGGGTGAACGACGTCTTCCACGTATCTCAGATTAGGAGATGCGTGCATGACCTGACGCATATCATTGGTCACGGGGAGCTGGACATCGATGATGGGGTGACTTTTGTGGAGGTCCCGGTGGAGATCGAAGATCGATAAGAGAGGTTCCTATGTGAACGGTCGATTCCTCTAGTGCGCATCAGGTGGTTGCACGGGAACCTCCAGGAGAGCACATGGGAGCGGGAGGATCAGATGTGTGCAAAGTACTCTCATTTGTTTCCCTAGTTTATGATGTAGCTTTATGGGGATGTAAATCCCTGAGGTGGCAGTAATTTGAAGACCCGTAAATTTCAAGGAATTTTTTTTTCTTAATTTCTTTGGTATTTTACGAGTACACAGTTTCTGACGGCACCTGATTCTGAGGCCCGGTGTGCCCAGAATCAATTTCTGATGTTTAGCTTAGGTACGTTCAGTGAACGAACGAGCGGGTTTTTCTATCTTTTGAACCGTTACTCAGAATTGAAATCTGAGGTCATCAATGAACTCACAGCATCGGTATTTGTTTAAGATGACTTTTACTATTGATGTTTTTTCTCGGGAGAAGAAGTTAAATTTTGGGGTTTAAGTGAGAAGTAAATAAAATTTTGTACAATTTTATTCTACTAACCTTGGAAGTTAAACTCTCTCATGGAAAGTTGTTGGTGGGGCCCACAACCACCCAACTTCCCATGTGTGGTTATGAGGGAGGTGGGGCCCACACGAGCACCCATCTTTTCACATTCCATAACCCTTAACCCCTTTGAACTCCCATAATAAGTTTATGGAAACTCACCCACTCTCCCTCTTTATTTCATGCCAACTCACATTAAATTATTTGATTAAACCTATTCGAATAATTTAACAAAGAGTTTGAATTTTAAGTTTTGAATGCATGGAATGTTATAATAAAATAATAGTAAGACTTATTTTATTTGGGGTTGGGATTGTTGTGTTGATACTTTTGGGAGAAGATCTCTAAGTTCCTTTGAAGAACTCATCCTCCCGTGAAGAACGACACCCACCGACGAAGAACATCGACACGGTGACCTCAGATTCTTCTTCCTTTTCCTCCACCGTGGAAAGGAAGGAAACAACGATGCGGAAGTTCACCAATGACGTCACACTTTGTTCTCACCATGGTTAAAAGAGAAGACCTCTCATCCTCCTCGGACGCTCTCCGTCGACGTCTATGGAACCACACCACGTGACGTCGTCAACCACGACGCCGACTTTCATCATCGTTTGATTGAGGTAGGGATTTTCTTCGATCAAGTTTTATTTATCAGTCTTCGTGGATTAAAATATGGCCAATTTTTATCATTATAATGGGAGGAGATTGTACTGCACAAACACGGAGGATCCTCCTCCCCTTTCCATTATTGATCTTCGAAGTTGTTAAAAGCAAAGGAGGCACGGTGCCTTTGCACCGCGCAGGGACAACGAGGACCGCGGCCGGAGTGGGCCGTGGAGTTGGTGCGTAGCGCAGTCGCACCATGCCGAAGAACCCAAGGGAGTCCGCGGCCGGAGTGGGACGCGGCGTCGTCGTGCCATGCGGGTCGAGGAAGAGCCACGACCTTAGGCCACGACGGTTCAACAGGGGGCGGCCGGCCAAGCCGGCCGCCGGTGTTCTAGGGAGCGGGACCCCCCATGAGTCCCACATGGCTCAATCGGCCGGCCATAATGGTTGGCCATTTTCCATAAAGACCGGGGGTTGAAACCTCTGGCCAGCTCGTGGGGCGGACCCCACCTGGGTCCGCCGATTCGGTGTCAATGGGGCGGTGCTCCCCCTTCGCACCCCGCGGTCGGCTCTGAGCCGAGCCACAGGCCTCCCCCAGCTGTGGGCCAGGCTACACCCACCATGGGCCAGGTCGTGCCCAAATGGGCCGGACCCAGACCTGGGTCGGGTCGCCCGATTCGGGCTGACCCAGGGGGTATCGGGCCGGGTCCGACCGGGCCCGAACCCTCTATTTTCAGACAAGTTCGTTCAAATGCCCATATCATGGGCTACGGACCTCCAATCGATGAACCGTCAATTGCGTTGGGATCCTTGGATCGAGATGGTTGTTTCTTTATATTACACTCAAGCTTTCGGTAATGTTTGGGTACATCCAGGTTGGTTTGAACTCGAAACCAACCGGACCCTTGCAGTGGAAATGCTTATAACTTAACGACAGGATGTCTGAGTGATGTGTCGTCGGTAACGTTGTGTTCCACTTAGTGAGACGGTTCTTTTGGCTTACTCCGCTTGAGGTTTGGATGCAGCTAGAGTACGGTTGTATTGGTTTTAACTTCAAAACCAACCGTGCCCCTGGGAAGAAAAATCCAATAACTCTCAGACCGGGCGTCCGATTGACACGCTGTCTGTCGCGTTGAGTTCCTATTGATAGGACGGAATTTTGTGATACATCAACTCTGGACTTCGTGATAGTTGATGTATCGACCCCCCTTGGATTGTGGATCTGACCCTCCCGGAATCGAGTGTGCTGTGTGCGGGAACCCTAGAGCTGGTTGTGACCGCGACGATGATGATGACTATACTTGGATCCTACGTGGGTTCGGCAGTGATGACGACTGTACTTGGATCCTACGTGGGTTCGGCAACGCTGACGACTGTACTTGGATCCTACGTGCGTTCGGCAGCGATGACGACTGTACTTGGATCCTATATGGGTTGGGCAGCGATGATGACTGTACTTGGATCCTACGTGGGTTTGGCAACGATGGTTATTGTACTTGGATCCTACGTGGGTTCAGCAGCGACGACTTCTGTACTTGTATCCTACGTGGGTTCGGTAGTGGAGATGATTTAGAGGCTACATCTAATCATCTCCACCCCTCTTCATGAGTATTATACTTGTGTGAGCTGATTCTATACTTTCAATCATTATCTTCGATATGATTTACTTGCTATACTATGTGGATTGGGTTGTGCTTTCATGTGTGGATTGGGTTTTACTTTCCTGTGTGGACTGGGTTGAACTTGGGCTCGTGAGTTGGAGCAGAACTAGAATTGATGACTTAGGTATATGTATGGGCATATACCTAAGTAGAGTTGGTTGATACTTAATGATTGTATTTTTGCTTTGTGGTTTATCCTTCATGGATTCTCGGAGAGCTTCAGGAGTCTCAGGATCCCTACTGAGTATCGTATACTCACCCATGCATGGGCTACGCCCGTACTACGTTGTGTTGGTTTCAGACGATAGAAAACGCTGATCGTGGTTGAGGCTTGTGGAGAGGTACGGTACCCGGAGGTGGACTATCAGGGGAGACGTACACAGAGTGGACGGCCGGACTCGAGGAGACGACGAGACTATCTGTACTCACCCATTAGGTGGGAGTTCCGAAGAACATCTTGGTGGTTTCTGCTCTACTTTTCAGCTCTGGTACTTTCTTTTCTCAGTTTTACTGTACTTTCAGTTGGGTTTGTATATTGGCCCATTTACTTTCTGGCACTTACTTTTGTACTCAGTTTACTTAGTGTTTACTTCATCTTGTGTACTCTCTGGTGTTTGTTTTCTTATATAAAGGCAATGCCTTCCTTTTTTCGGGATTTATGCCTTTGGTGCTAGTCGCCAGCCCCTGGCCTATGGGAGGCGGGCTTAGGGTAGTCACGGTACGGGCCCCAAGGATGGTTCGTGACATCATGGATTTAAAATTTTGATTCTCATCAAAATTTCAAAGGCTTATACACCAATTTTGATGTTACAAGTGATGGGATTTTAGATTTATTAATGGGATTTTGGGAGACAATTTATTGAGTTGATGAATATGTGACCCATATGTTTAACATGAATGATTATTTCAAAATGATATTTCTACATATTTAGGTATAGGTATGATATAGCCTTTTATAATAATAAATTATTTAATGTTGAAGTTATTAAGGCTACTTTTTAGTATCAATATTAATGCATTAAATAATTTCTATGGGTATGGCCTTTATATGGACCATTTTCATTTTAACATGAAATGATTCATTTCATTTTTTAATGATATTATTTTCTATATTTTCAAGATCATTTATATAGATGAAATGAAAAGGATATCATACAACCTTATTATCCCTTACAGATTATTTAATCATCACTATCATATAAAATGCTTTTTCAAATGATTTTGAAATCTTTTTGATCATCTAGATAACCTATAAAAACTATTACATCTATACAACATCATTTCATTTCTCTAAAATTTTTGTGGATCTTGGTGTCTCTTTCATCATATCTAAAAATTTCAATTTATCTATCTCATTTCACAAGTGAAATTCCACTACGGAATTGACTGGTTCTTTTCTATAAATATGGAATTCATGTTGGAAGATAAAGGGGATATCAATATCATAAAGGAATACTATGATGGATATATCTATGGTATGAATTATTTTATTATGATATAAGTATGAAACATGATTGAGTTAATATTAACAATCATAAGGACATATTTCATGTCATTAAAAAATATTAAAAAACATGGTAAAATTTTAATGAAAATAGTTGAATTAAATATATGTTTATCCATAATATTATGATATATATTAAATATTATACAAACTATGAAACATTATATAGTATAATTTGTTTTCATAATTAGGAATCATAAGTTGGGTGAAATCGATACCATTGAAATTTTTTTATTTTTTGAGACATACATTTAAGGACGTGTGATAAAGGGGTAGATAAAACTTTAGGATAAAATGTGTCTGATGTTAATGAAGTGAAAGTCAACTAAGATTATTGGATTTTTTGATACAATGACCTATATATAGAATTTTAGAGGTAAATATTTTATTTGATGATTAATGGTATATTTCAGAATGTTCATTATATTTCTGATAATGTTATAGAAATTATATTAATATTGTTGTAGAAAAAGGACAAACATTGGGTTGGGAGACCACTTTTAAAATTAGGTGAGGCCACTAGGCTTGAACCCATAGTTGAATAGGGATAAGGGTTTCTCACGTGCCACTGGCTTACGTGATCTCCTAGTTAGGATGATATTAAAAATAATTATTAAGTTGATTATGGGAACATATTTTCTATCATATAGATTATTATGGGACTGAAAATTAATTTTGTGATTATGTGGATAATGTTATTTTATAAAAAGTTAAATATATGTTTTTGAGAACATTATATATAAAAGGTAAAACAATCCCATTGGATTTTATTTAAGTATTAAATATTGAATTATATTTTGTAAGTGTATATTATTTTAATGTAGATTTATGGTGATTTAGGTTATTTATGGAAATTATTAAAATATCTTATAGATTTTATGACGTTGTAATATTAATGTGTAGTATGAGTCATTAAGAGTTTTTTATGTTATTATGAGATAAATTTTAAATTTATCTTGGAAGAATATATGATCAACTCCTTCCAGATTTTCGGGTTTTGATCTTATATGGGAATACTATAATGAATTTTGTGGATAGACCTAAGTCAAACATTGGGTTTATTTTTTAGTAATTATAGGTTATTATTATATTTATTCATATGATAGTTTATTATTTTGGTGAATTATTGGTTTTGGATAATGAATAAATACAAGAGGTATAGGTTTTTATCTATTTTTTGAAATATATGATTAAATAAAAATTTATTCTAGTGCTTTATTAATAAAAAATCATCTTGAACAATCATAGTTTGGATAAAAAGATGATATTTTGGTTGAAATTTATTAGAGGATGAAATTATACTAATCAAAGTAGTATATTTTGTTAATTAGTCTATATAGTAAAGTAATTACCCTACTCTTGGAAAAATATCCTAAAATAATATCTTATTAATTTCTACTCTAATGAATCAATGGTATTTTACACACTTATGTTTATTGTTTTTTTGGTTTCTCACATTATTATGATTATTCACTTTCTTTTCATCAATGGTCCTTGTCAAACTCCATCATTATTTTTACATTATTTATTTCTTCCATGACCATATTTTCAGTTCCCACAAATTTTTCTAATTTGGAAACCTATTTACATTTTATTATAGATGAACTTCATATTTACATTTCCCACTTTTCTAGAGGGTTATTTGTTAACCCTTTTTATGATGTTGGATTTCAACAATGGCATTTTCAAATTGAAAACCACTGATTTCTGAGTTCAAGTTAAAATTTCTAGGATGAAATTTATTATAAATGATAAAATGTAACATCCTAGGATTTTTAAAAGAAATTTTATTTTTAATAGTGTACAGAATAAAAAATATTCAGCCTAAACGAACCGTAAAATATTATAATTTAAATATGATCATTCTAAACTAGTCATTGAATTATTGGGTATGAATAGAGTTAATTAAATTATGAAGTGTTACAAAGTTTCTAATAAATAATTTTTTTATTTATTCTTATTAAATAATAACATAATTTTTATTGAAGTCATTTTGTTCTTTGAAAATATGTTTTATTAAAATGGTTTCTTTCATTTTATATGTGAATATTATAATTAAATTATGCAAATTTTAAAAAATATATTTGATAAAATGAATTAAATTTTTAAATACAGTATATTAAAATTATCTTAGGATTAATTTTTTAGAATTTTCTAAAAAAATTGATTTCTCGATGAATCATGAAAAATACTTATTTTAATTAAAAATTGTAATTTATTTTTGATTATTTAAAAATATAAAATTATATTTTTAATTAGTTTAAATGCCTAATTAGTTATTTTTATTCTAAATTAATCCAATTATGGTTTTTTTAAATAATTTTAAACTTTAATTTTGAATAAAAACAATTTATATTTAAGAAGGGCATTTTTCTGAAAAACTATTTTTCATCACCTTTTACCGATTAAATTTTAAATTAAATTATTATAATTAGATGTTTAGAATCATGGAGAATGGTTCCATATTTTAAATTAGTGGAACCAAATTTGGTAAATATTCCCCCTTTAATTTTTTGACACTATGAATAGTAACCTTAATAAATATTGTCACAAAGGTAAAGTGTAAATCGTGTAATTAATGTTAAAAATAAAATGATACAGACTAAAAAATGATCCAAATTTTTTCATTAATTTTATTTAGTGAGTATATATCATCCTTAATCATTCAAAATCATAATATATTTCCTTATTTACATTTTGACATGATTTTTACCTTTATAATATTTAAGTGAGTATAAATCCAAAAATGTCACACTCTTTCTTTAAATAAATATAATATTATTAACATGTAGATAAATAGAGGATATTTTTTGTCAAAAATTATCATTTTAAATGTAAAAAACTGTTTTCATGTTAGTTAATTTTTAATTTTTATTAAAGAAATAGTTACCTTAAAATCTTATGCAACACTAACAGTGTAATTAATCATCTAATAGAAAAATAAAATAAATGATTTTAAAATTTTCAAATATTATATTATTTGAATGAATAATTATATTCCATGGTTATTTTATATAAACATAACATACCATAAATATTTTAATTCATTGGATTCAAATTTACTTATTGTCTTTTAGTTTTAAAATTCAAATTAAATGAATAGTTCCAAATTTTACATTAATATTATTTTATAATAAATAATATTTTATTAAATTATTTGAAATTCCTATGTTTATTATATTTAAAAATTTTAAATATTATATGGTTTATAACATCAAAAATTTTCCATTTATGGGACTTTTCCTTTTATATTGACTATATTAACCACTTAAGATTAAAAGTTTTTTATATCATCATAATTGTCAGAAGGGTTAACAAATGAAAGAAAGAAAACTATAAGAGTCAATATGTGATCCAAAATTTTCGAAATTTTATTAGATGATATTGTTTTAAATAACTCAAATTTATATTCTAATAATATAAATTTTCAGTCATTTGGATATCAAAGTTTATTTATATTAATTTAATATTTTAAGAAATTCCAAGAATCCCCCTCCACTCTCTTATAAAAGGGAACTTATTCATGTAAATTTTTCACACTTTAAAAAGATTTTGGATCACCCAAGACCTAAAAAAATACCATTATAACATACCTAACCACATTATAGAGGCCTTATGGGGGAAAATACTAACCTTAGAGGTCTTAAGGTGTAAAGCAAAGGGGATTGTTCGAAGAAGGGGTACCGCATTTAACCAAATATTTTTATTTTATTTCCTATAAAAACACCTTAAAATATTATTCATACAAATTTATATAATAAAATAATTATCTTCTATATACTATTATTTTATTATGTTAATTTAATAACAAATACCCATCTTCAACCTTCGTCAAATGGGAAAGGAATCCATCGTTCATATGTACGGCGGATTACCGCCTCGCGAACTAATGTAACTTGTTTTCCATAACCATCTATTATGGTTGGTTATAATGAGGGAATTAAAATTTATATGTAATATTAATGATAAATTTATCATTATGAAATGAAAATATATTGTTTAAATTCTTAACTTCCATTCACTAAAAAATGATGACGTCATTCGAGCGTACATGTAGACTACCACCTCCCCGAAGCAATGTAAATAATTTTTCATAAACACATCTCATGGATGATATATATAATTATATTAAAATAAATAATATGGAATTTATTGTATATGAATAATTTTTTAATGATAAAATAATACTTACCTTATTTCAATAATGATTATTGAAAAATGGAAAAGTTACTCATGCGTATGTAGAACATGTTATCTTTTTTATTGTAAAGTAGTTCATTTTTCATTACCATATTTAATGATTGGTTTTTGAAGTATAATTTATCTATATAATATATAATTAATTCATTTTTATTATTCTATAAATTATTGAATTATGGCCTCTTTGATCATAGACAACCTACAGAATTCATTATGGACTTATGAACTGAATATCATCAAAATGTCTGAACTGAACTTAATTGAGTATATAATTGTATATAAAATACTAATGAATAAAATAAAAAAAATAATAAACATAAAAAATTTTATTAATCAATTAAATAATTAAAATAATATTATTATTTAGGAATATAATGAATGTACATGATGATTCGTAACATTTGAATTATTTATAGAAAAAAAAGTAATGTAATCTTTTAATGTATATAGAAAAAATGAATTTTACGACCACCATAACCGTTATTTAAATTTTGGATTACTTTATAATATTCCATGTTTTCTTCAAAGAAAAGTTGTGTTTCCCTTAATTCAAGAAATTTTTGTTACAAAAATTGGGTATTATAGGAAATGGATATATCAATATCCGGAAATGTTTTCTTATGAGTGTAAATAATGTTTTTATGATACAATATTTTTAAGTATTATATTATGATTTTTGGGAATTTTTAATGATGATGGGTGGTTCCAATGTAAATCGGGGGTAGGTGAGCCTTTTATATATCTCTAATTCATTGGGTAAAGGAAAACTTTAACTGGTTATTTTTCTCCTAAGATATTATGGGAATTTACCTTGAATATTATTCCAATTTTCACCATTGTTGTTATTTTATAACTAAAAAATAGGGTAATGTGAGTGGTTTATTAAATACAGTTTTGAAGCCCGCTACTATATATTTTTAATTTTTTTAAAAACAAACTTCATCCCCCTCCCCGATCCCCCCTCCCTCTCCCCCTCGACCCCCCCCCCAACCTGAGCCCAAGACCTAGTTTTATCATCCACTCCCCTTGATAATCTCATTGCTACCCCCCATTCCATCTTTCAATCGCCCCATATTCCAGCTTTTTGTCTCCCCCTATTCCAATTCACAATCATCCTCTCTCCCCACAGCCCCCGAGCCCCTAACCTCTCCCCTCACCCTCATTCCTCCTCAGTTCCACCCACGTACACCCTCACCACTCCCCCCACAAACTTCATTCACCCTCTCAACCCCCCCCCCCCATTCCCCTAATCCCCCCTCATCCCTCTCTCCTCCTCCCATTTTTGGTTCATCGCATCCCATGGTTGAACACTAAAGTATTTTGGTCCTTTATTTTATTGATTTTTTGTTCTTAGAGTTTGTGATAAGTGATTTAAGACCCGTTATGGTGGTGTTCATTGAATGAGATAGATTTATTATTGTTTAAGGTAGTTTTTTATATTATTCTTTGATTTTTGATCAAATTAAATAGGGTTTTTGTGATTTTTAGCTTACTCTTAATTTTTTAGGGTGGAGTTCACTATTTTGAGGTGGAATTTCATCGTCATCTTCAAGGGAAGTGCGTTTTAGATAAATTTATTATGTTAATTAATTAATAAACTAATTAAGAACTTTATT
This sequence comes from Viscum album, assembly GCA_963277665.1. Classification (NCBI taxonomy): domain Eukaryota; kingdom Viridiplantae; phylum Streptophyta; class Magnoliopsida; order Santalales; family Viscaceae; genus Viscum; species Viscum album. The sequence continues at coordinate 196,740,041 of OY728126.1, forward strand.
TATTTTATTATCATCAAAATTATTCATTTTAATTCCAGTATTTCCATTTTACTATTTATTTATCGGTCCAATTTTATTTTCATCGGTCAATTTGATTTTGTTGAATTCATGATTCAAAATATATTTTGATGTATTGATAATAATTGATGGTCACTAACAAATAGTTCCATAAGCTCTAAAATATTAAATTTATATTTTTTATTTCATTCCATAGTTAATAGTGTTCAATATTTTAACATATTCCATAATGTGGTTCTAAATTCAAAAGTTATTCTTCATAAGATTTTTTGGAATGATTAAAATGATATTGATTGTTCTCTTTTAATATCATTATTATGAGGAATTTATTTCTATTAAAAAAAATTATATATGATATTAATTGTTTATAAATATTACATTCAATAATAAAATCAATTTTAATGAAAATCCATAAAAGGTTTATGTAAAAATTAAATGTCATCACTCACTTAGGTATTGTAGAACCGCTATGGTGAATGATTTTTTTAATATTTTTAATGAGTGGAAACTAATATATATTGGATATAATGAAAGTATTATATTATAATTAAACTATTTTATTATATTTACTTTTAATAATCACTAATATTTTATAGTGGTAAAGAGGAAAATAAAAATGAAAATAAATTGGTTTTAAATAAATTTATTTAAAAGAGTAATTGCTTATGAAAAGGGATTGATGAGAGGGAATTCATAATATCTTAATAATAATAGAACCAATTGATGAGAATACCATGTAATTATAATAATTAAAATATATAAATATAGTGTTGATATGAGATTATAACAAAATAGTTCTAAAATAAATGTGTCACATAAGGATCTCTTACATTCTTTTCTAGACACCTCCATTAATAATCACACTGAATTATGGTTTTATAACATTTTTTTGGTAATTTATTGATGAAATATTATAAATGATTTCACATTGACATAGTTAATGTGATATTATTAGAGTAGATTTTTTATTTTTATTTTAACTATTATTTTAATGTGTTTAACTGGTTATGTAAATTTTTAAGAATTATGTTTCTAAACAGAGAAATGTGTATTTGTTAAAACATAAAATTTTAGTAGTTTTAAAATTATATTCCATAATATATAATATTGATAAATTTTATAAGAATTGTGATATGAGTTGAATGATTAATTTCAATATGTGTTGATAGATTAAATGATGACTCATGTGAAGTGTGATAAATTAAAATACTAACATGAAAAATAAGATATAATAAAATATTGTGACTAGTGTTAAAAGATTAACATTCGTGGTAAAATGTTTCATTGTTTTTCTGGGCATGGTGAAAAAAATTCTATTCATTTCTTTATAATAAAAATATGGAAGTAAAATTATATATTTTAATTTTTGGATGATATGTGAGTATCATAATTTTAGAATTTTAAGCCCAACATTTTCATTTTTTGGGGATTTTCCATTCTTAGAGTTTTGATTAACATTTCATGAATTTTTTTAAAGAGAATATTAATGTGAATTGTTTAGTGGGAATTTATCATGTTATCAAATTATATTAATTAAGTGATGAGAATATTGTAATAAATATAATGTGGGGTTTGATAAATATGAAATGTTATTTCATAGGGAAAATTAATAGTGTTGTATTATTTGAAACATTTTGATAGGAGTTTACTAAATTGTGTAAAGAATGTGAACTGCATGTATTGCATGAGATAAAAAGAGATATTTTATTCTAAATAGTATTGAAATGTGATGTATTTTTTAGATAAAAAAATTATATCCAATTGATAAAACTTAAAATTAATATGGGTTGTATATGTTTGCACAAAATAATTATTTTATATCCATAAGATAGTTTCTTTAATTCCATATAAATAATTATCTATTTTATTATGACCTTTTATAATCCATCTTAAATTATTTATAATTAGTGCTTAATATTTTTTACGTGTTTTAATTTTTTTAATAAAGTGTATGCACATTGTGATATATATGGATAAAATATTGACCACATTACTAAGGAACACACCTCAGTATGCTATGGGTATGGAGGAGTTTTTAGATTTTATAATTTCCAATCGATTCGTTGATGGTAGAATAAGATGTACATGTTCTAAATGTAAATTTTTAAGATGGTTAAAGAGATATTAATTTTATTAACACATGATATTAAAATAATTCCCTTATCAATGTTTTTGTTTGATTTGGAAAGATAATCGAATGTTACAAAAAAATTATCCATGATTTAAATTGATAGAATGGTCTCCCAACTTCATCAAAATGGAAAATGAAATGAAAAATCATATAAATGATGCATTTGGTGTTAAAATACAACAACATAAACTTCAAAACATATCAGAACAAACAGTTGATGGTGTTATAAAGAGAAACTATAAAATTGATGTTTTTGGACTATAGGACAACCAGATCAATATTGTAACATATCATTGGATCCTCCCCTTTATTATATAAAGACTAATGTAAGAGAGGAATTAATTGAGAATTAAAATGTGTTTCATGGTTTAGTTGATGATGTAAATAAAGATCTATATAATGAATGTTTGAAATATACAAAATTTCTTTTTTTGCTAAAGTCATACCATATCAAATGCCTATGTGGAATTATAAATAATATTATGTCCAATATATTGGAATTGTTTTGTGATGCATTTCATGAATCTGATAACCCTGAGTCTTTTTAGGATATAGAAAAAACATTTAACAAACTTAGTATAAATTATAAAAAAATACATGGTTGTCCTAATGATTGTATGTTTTATTGGGGAGAGGATTCAAGTATATAGGATTGAAAAATTTTATTCTTCTACATAGAAGTCAATGGTAGATGTTGGAAGTATGAATCAACATAGTAATATTAAGAATAAAAGAAGGATCGCACTTGTAAAGGTTTTACATTAATTTCCCTTAAATTATCGATTTCAATGAATATTCATGTCATCGAAAGCTGCTGAGCACATGAAGTGGAATTCTGTAGATAATAACAATGATGATTTAATAAGACATCCAAGATATTCACAATCATGGAAGAAATTTGATTCATTACCTTCATATTTCTAATATGATCCTGGAATGTGCAATTGGAATTGGTTGTCGATAGATTCAACCCATTTGGGACTTGGACACCAGTTATAGTATTTGGCCGATTATTTTGATCCCTTACAATCTTCATCCATGGATATGTATGAAACAAATCTATTTTCCCATTTCGATAAATATTCTTGGAATGAAAATTCCGGGAAATTATACTGATGTATCCTTGAGGCCTCTGATTGAAGAATTATAGGAGTTATGAAGCAACGGTGCTGAGATATATGATTCATCTTTAAGAACAATGTTCAAAATGCAGGATTCTATAATATAGACCATTAGTATCTTCCCTGGACTTGGGAATTAAGCTGGTCAGAATACTTACATGTGTTTTCCTTTTCTAGTTTGTAACATTAATTTTGATCCCAAATGGCTACCTTATATTAAAAAATGGTGCTTTTTGTGTCATCGAATATTTCTTGATGCATCTCACAGATTTCTTTTGAACAAGTTAAATTCAATGGTTCTATTTATTGTAGAACACATCCAAAGTTATTGATAGGTTATAAAATAACAGAACATCTTGGAAATATTAAAATATAATTTTGGAAGGTGCATCATTTGAATGATAGTGTGAAACAAGTTCAAAGTGCATCATTAGGTGAAATTGGAACACAATAATGGAGTCAAAAAATTATATTCTTGAAATTCTGTATTGAGAATTTAATTTTTTTCATTATAATATTGATGGTATGCATACTGAGAAGGATGTTTTTTGAGAATTTGATATTCCCATAGATTAATGAGCATATAAAATTGAAGGACCATCTCATTGCTCGAAAGAACTTACAAATAATGAATATAAAGCATGATGTTTGGCTAGATGAGAATGGAATGTACGCTTTGAAAATTTTTGCAAAGAAATATAGGTATAAAGATACATTCCTTCATATTTTAAAACATGTGGAGGTATCTGATAGTTATTCAAGTAACATCTCAAGGTTCTTCAATTTAAAGCATCGTAGGTTACATAGATTTAATGTTCATGATTTACATATTTTTTTACAGCAGTTACTACCATTGGCATTGCGTACATTATTACCTGAAAAGGTTATTACAGTTTTACTCAAATTTTACACACTTCTCAGACATATATATGAGAAAAATATAAAACCATTTGAGTTTGACCACCTTTAGGAGATATTTTTGTTGAAAATTTTTGCAATGGAGATGCTCTTTCCTCCGTAATTTTTTTACTTTCATGAAACATTTAACTGTGAATATGGAAGTGGAAGCTAAATTAGGAGGCCCCATACATTATAGAAGGATGTATCCAATTGTGAGGTACATTATTTATATGTTTTTCATATTAATTAATTAATTCTTGGAACTTAATTAAATGCACAATTATTTTTTATTTATTTTATTTAACAGATATCTAGGGCATTTAAAATCATATGTGTAAAATAAATCCCAACCTGAAGGTTTTATTTTTAAAGGCTATTTAGAAGAGGACTATATTACCTTTTATTCCAGATACTTAGATGTTATTGATATAATATTCAATCAAGTTAGAAATTTTGATGCCACGTCAACTCAATATCAACTACTTGGGAAATAAAAAATCTTTCACGCTATTGGTCGATCAGTTGGGAGGAGCTAAAATGTTACACTGATAGAAATGGAATTATTACAGGCACATAGATATGTGTTGTTGAATAGTGAAATTGAATATCAATTTATTGAAGATCTCTGGATACAAACAAATATTTGAATCAGAATCTGAACAAAAAATGAGAAAGATATAAAAAAGTGTAAATAAATAGCTTGTAGAAGGGTTTACACGACATATAACTTCATAAATACTATAAATAATGCATATATTAAGTTGGCACATATATTTTATAAATATAATAATGTTTATTACTTTTTTAGATCATTAATACTAATACTCGAGATGATTTATCATAAGATTTTAATTTTTTGGCATGTGGTACTCTAAAACAGGCTAGAAAGTTCAACTTTTACAATGAGATTGGATTTAAATTTCATAAATTCGATTGGGAATAGGTTTTAAAAAAAATAAAATATTGGTATATTTAATATTGTTGAAGTGGGATAATATAGAAGGTTGATTGATATTATAAAATTAAACTACCATAGTAATTTTTTAGTTTTTTTATTCAAATTCATGTGGGTAGATATTATCTAGGGTTTTAAAAGATATTCCTTCCAATTTACTTCTATGAACTTCTCTCACTTGATGGATGTATGTGACCATGAATTACATGATCCCTATATCTTATCATCTTAATTTAAAATGGAATATTATGTGGAATATTTCAGGAATGAGTAGTGGGGTGCAGTTTTTAATGTAAAACCAAGAGACTTGTATAATATGGGTGAAGAAGTTGAAGATTTAACCTATGACATTGAATCGCATCAACAACAAGAAGAAAACTTATTTTTCCATTATGATATTGAAAATATTAGTATTACAAGGGTGGATAAAGTAGATGAAATGATGATGGAGCATGAAAATGACATGCTAGAAGGAAAAAATTATTTTACATGTAGTCATTCATTCATTTATCAAAAACATATGTCATATATCCAGTCATTCATCATCATATCTATATATATTGTTTTGATAGTACTCTACATATATTATCGTTTATAATTTTTTTCTGGATGAATTTTTTGAAATTTTCCTTCTGAAGTTAATTTTTTTTTATTAAATATGAGTAATTCCATGGAGTAATCATTTTACCAATCCCATACGACTCTCAGTCGACGATCCCTCAACCACACTGATAGGTGAGGGTCTATTGTTCTCCCTCCCTATTGAGTCTAAGACACCCTATGTAACCCCCCCGAGATTTTATGAAAAATATTATTTTAATGTCTTGTGTTGTACGCTACACCAAAATTATCTTTTGATATACACAACACCGTATTTTCTTGCAGTATACGCAACACTATTCTTGGCTCACGTTACACACAATTTCAAGTTCGTTTTGTAGAAACTATTATACGCAACATTATGTATAGATTTTGTTTAATGTATAAATGAAATAAGTTTTGAGCTTTAACTACATGCAGCCCTTGGCTTGCATTACATGCAATAAAGACCTTCCTCGATAGTGTGTGTAGTACGCAATACTGAGTTTCACTAAACGAGATATAATTATAATATTATTATGAACTAGCCGTTATGAATAGTAATACCCACTTTTTAAAATTTTATAAATTTTATCTTTCAAAATGGACTTCTTTTTTGGATTCGAAATATCAAAATTAGTTTAGGGTGAAATTTTGGCACTTTTCGGATAACTTTCATATTCTGATGAATAATGAAAATTACTAAATTTTAATTAAAAAAAACTTTTTTAATCGGAATAATTAATAGTGATAAATAATTAATTTCAGTGGTTTTAAATTATATTTAGAATATATTTTTATCATTTAATACAATGTTGGTCATTGGATTTAATTTCACATTTAAACCAGACATAAACAAGTGTCAATCTTTTGATAGTTATTATCTCTTAAAAACACGCTATTTGTTTTGACGACATGAATTAATTTTTAAATTAATTAATGCAACTGATATGTTTTGAATTTGGTAAAATAGACATCATTTTTGAATTCATAATATCAAATATAACTTAGGCCTAATTTTTGGTATTTTTTTGGAAACTTTCATTTTTTGATGAATAGTGAAACCACTAAGTGGTAGTTAAAAAACTAAATTTTTCATAAAACTTAATTTTACCGCTTCTGTGAGTGGAATTTCGAAAATCCGAGAGACACGGTTAATATCAAGGACTAAAATGTGGTTCAATGAGATGAAAATATTTTTTGGTGAATAGTAGCTTTTTACTTTTATTTTCCCCGGTTAAAAGTAAATAGGATAATTAAGGGTAAACAATGATATTATTATTACCCGAAAACATGTCTTAATAATATTGGATAAGTGTAATTCGACCAAAAATAACCTTAGGAATAATATATGACCATTTAAGACCACTTGGATTAGATTAGGACATTTAATATTAATTTATTTAAAGAAGGGTTAAAATAGTTAAAATCAAAGTTTAATAAGTAAATCATTTTTAATATAGGGTTATACATAAGATAAATTAGTCTATAAATATTCATTAGAAATCTAAAACTATTTCCTACATAATGGTATTTTATTTATAATTTTTAGACATTAAATAATTTAATTTATTAATGACACAAAGATGATGCAGTAATTATCTTATTAATGAAATATTGACATAGTTGATGTTATAAATACCCAAATAAATGTAATTTGAGACTTTTTATGAATTACACTAATTTTATAGGTTAATATGACATGTTAGTATTTATTTAGTTAACTTTTTTCGAACTAATCATTCTATTATGATTTTCACAAAAATCAATTACCAAATAGTGTCAAAATTGACATAAAATTGTTTTTAAAAAACATATTATATTATTAATTGTTATTTTATTCCTAAAAATATAAGGTTCGGATAAATGAATTATCTAATGTTATATATATTAATAATAAACAACTTGGGGTTATTTTGTCTTGTTATAGTAAGTTTATTAACCTTATAGTGTAAGAAAACAAGAAGACGCGGTAAAAGTAAAATTATTTAACTTAAGGTTAAATCTAAATTATAAGGTTAAAATAAAAACCTAAACTTGTCAAAATTCTATTGGATTAGAGTATTTCGTCCCATCCCAACCTTAGCTTCTAAATAACTCAATTTGGAGCTATTAAAAACAGAATATGACTTTATAATAAAATAATATTTTTAGTTATTCCAAAGGTGTCTCTCTCCTCCCTTATAAAAGGGCACCTCCTCCCTCTCTTCCTCACAGCACTTTGAGCCTTAAATCTAGGCCAAAACCTGCCAAAATCTCTTTTCCACTTCCCTAGAAACATCATAGATGTCCTGGTCTTCTTCAAAGACCAATTCTAGTGCCCTAAGAGGAGGTCTCAAAGAGGCGCTTCAAAGAAGAGCTAATGTCCGTTACCGATTCTTTCAACTTTATTTCTTCTTCCACTTATTCTTATTTAGTTGTTTCATTATGAAGTAATAACATCAGTATCACTCATATACTTATATGTTATTATAAGTATGAAACAACCATATTTCACCATCTATCCATCCTACGGAAAACAAAATCACCGCGCGTAGGTACGTACGGAATACCGTCTCCACACCGTGGTGTAATCTATTTTCCACCACCACCTTACTTGGATGGGTATAATGGTGAAAGTAATGAATATATATATGATTATTGTAAAATGATATTTATTCTTTAATATTATACATACATTTTAATACAATTCTACGATCATGGGAATGATATCATCACTCGTGCGTACGTACGGAATACCGTCTCCACGACGCGATTAGATTCACTCTCCATGATAACCATTCAAGAATGATTATAAAGTATATATAATAAGTAATCATGAAATATATGACATAATAATGCTACTGGATTTATGTATATATATATTTATGTCATCTACTTAATTCCATTCAATTCAATAAGGAAACGAAAACAGCGTTCATGCGTACGTACGGCCTACCGTCTCCATGAACGGTGTATTTATTTCCATTTATAGATCCATTATATATATGTATACTATGAATATATATTATATATAAATAATGTTTTACAATCTAGATTTAAGTAATCATGATCTAAGTAATCATATGAATAATGACAAGTTAAAACACGAACGACAGATGAGACGATTTTACCCAAAACGCTACTTTAACATGAATTTACAAAAGAATGGGTAATATAAAGTCATAAGTGAACCATATATGATATAATAACAATTAATATCATTCTGTAATAAGACAATGACATTATTTAAATCATTATACAGGAGGTTTGGATACATACGAAGCATATCGGACCTAAGGTAAGGGATAACTATTTCAATCTCGTTCTTATCCGAGATTGTTTATTCATAAGTATTTACCGGGGTTATTGTTATCATACATGTCCATGTTTCCTAAAAATGTTTTCATGTATGTTTAAAGTCCTTTTTACCCATTTTGACTTTCACCCAATGGTATCGAAGGAATCTTTCTTTTATTTACCCTACAAGGTACTTTTTGACTTTTTCAATAAAAGTACGAGAAGAATGTTTTTTTAACATATACGGCATGAAAGGATTTTTACGGTTTTATAAAGCCTTGTTTTCATGAAGCTTCCTCCAAAAGATTTCATGAATATTTTCAAAAAAATCCTTTTCTTTTAAAATTGCATGAAATTTTGTGAAAAGAAAATGATTTTGAAGAAAAAAGAATATTTTCCTCAAGAATTCATTTCAAGTGTTTTATCAAAACCATTTTTCATCTAAGATGACGTTATGTCATATGTGTATGTTTCAAGTATAATGTATCTATGATTTACATGGTTTCACTTCTCTTATTATGAAATGATATCCATTTCTTTTATGTGGATTATGTGATAATGGGATGATGTTTATGAAACCCATTTTATTTATTAGGTTTTTATGAATGATGTATGCTTATTTTGTGGCACAAGTAATAATGTTTTGATTATGAGATGGGTGAGACCTATATATCCCTCCAATTCATTTTGTAAATATTTATATCTCATGAGATAGACATGGCTGGAATGGTAAGTTAATCTAGTTCAGTATTACAGGGCTGGAACGAGGAGTGAACTCGATTCAGAAAGGGACTTTGTCCACTAAGATGGTCTTGGCAGCAATGGCTTGGCTACTACGGAAATCATTACATGTGATTAATGGATGCCATAATTACATGTTTTATTCCCATGCAATTTTATCATGATTTATGTTCCATTATGATCTATGTCTTATGTACTTCCATGTTTTATGTCGTCGCTCAAGATTTTTATGTTTAAACAATATGTTAATGTTTTTAAGTTCAAATGTATGTGGTATGTTTTATTTTATCCATGCTTACCTTTACTGAGAATTTGAGCTCACCCTTTTTATGTTTTATTTTCCCCCAGGATTAAAAGAAAGGTTTAGGGTAAGGAAACAAAAAGTGAAAGATCTTTATGGGAGATATTGAAGGTCATTCACCACGATTAGAAGATTACGATCCAAGTTTCTAAAGACACTAAACTATTATGGTCCTTGTGTGTCTGTTTTTTTTATGTATTAAGTATTCCACAAAAGTAATGTAATGTCCATGTATGTCAAGCTTCGAGTCTCTACAGTTGGTATCAGAGGAAAGGTTTAGTCAACCTTTGGAAACTAGAATGTGAGAACTTTAGTGAGATCCCTAGAGATATTTCTAAGGTATGTCTAGGCATTTCCCTAAGGTTAAGTGTAAGTATAGGTAATAGTCCTTGAATTATGGTAACGATCTTATAATTAAACCTAAGATGTTATATATTAAAGGTACTCCCCCTTTGTTATTTTGTTCTCCCTAGCATGATTTTTTCCTCTCACACTATTCTTTTTGGGTTTTAGACGATGGTTGGAACCCGAGGGAACCGTGTTGATCAATGCAATGGACAATGCAATTATTTTCCTCCGGAACAAACAAATGTTATGGGAGATAGAGTGCAAAATATTATTGCTATACTTACACAAGGTATGAATCATTCTGGACTTCCAAATGAGCAGATAAGGGAATAATATTCTATTGAGTCCTTCATGAGGCAACGTCCACCTTCTTTCAGTGGGTCTTCTGATCCACTTATTGCTGAACAATGGATCAGTACCACTGAAAAGATATTTTCGGTTCTTCAATGTTCTGAACATGATAAAGTCGTCTTTGCAGTATATCGTTTGGAAGGTAAAGCTGATCAATGGTGGAATCTTATCGAGAATATGAGACCAAGAGATGAAATTGAGTCCATGGAATGGGACGAGTTCAAGAACTTATTTTTCAATAAGTACTTCCCTCGTATTCTTCGAACAAAGATGGAGAAGGAGTTTTCTTGAACTAAAGAAAAAGGATGATGAATCTGTTGGTATATACGAAGCGAATTTTACAAGGCTTGCAAGGTATGCATTTGGCTTTATCATCCAACCTGAAAGTAAAGTTTATCGATTCTTCAATGGCTTAAAACCAAATCTTCTAAGGGCATTAGCTATAAGAGACTTCAGTAGCTATGAAGAAATTGTGCGTTGTGCTATCAAGGTAGAAATGGAAGTTGGTGTTGCTTATCCATCTCATGGTTTTGACAAGAAATGAAATATGGAGTTCAAGGATAAATCTCAGAATAATGGTGAAAAGAAGATGAATGTTTCCTTATGCTCAAAGTGTGGAAAGAAGAATGGTGGAGATTGTCTTAAAGGGACTATAAAATGTTTTATGTGTGGAAAAGAAGGTCATTGAGTAGCTGAGTGTCGAAGTAATGGAAAAAGTATTTCTAATGATGTGAATAAAGAAAAGACTGCAGAGAACGCACCACCAACACTTCAATGCTTCAAGTGCAAGGAAATGGGGCATTATGCTAATAAATTCCCTAATCCAAGGGTTAGTGATGATCGACATGAGCAACCACTTAAGGAAAAGGACAAAGGTAAGTCACATGCGATCACTATTGGAAATGTTGAATATGAAAACGATGTGGTGGAATGATTAAGTGTTTATATAATGGGATTCCAAAATAATGTTGTATATAGTATCATGGAATAATGGAATATTTATGTATTGGTCTATTGTGGTTTTCAATAATTTTATGGTACCAGTAACCATATAAAGTGATTGAGATATTTTTGGAGAAAACATGATATCCTCATAATGAATGGATAAATAGAAAATGAAATATTTGACATTATTCATGAGATCATGACTGATATAAGGAAATATTTATATAATGGTGTGAGTATATAGAATTTTGGGATTTTGGTATGTGGAAAGAGTTAACTTTTCACAACACTCATGTTTTCACTAAGATTCAATGGGTATTCATTTTTCAAGAGAATACATGATTAAGGCCTTCGAATGTTTGGAATGTGACCCACAAGACATATCTTATGATATATGGGGATCAACGATGGTATTAACATGCTTGTTATATGAAATCTCTGGTAATCGTTTTCACTATAATATGAGAGTGGACTGTAGTTTTATGGATAAGCCTAATGATTGGAATGGATTTTATTGGACATAAGTTAGTATTGTTTAAGGATAGATGTTTTTTCGATATTATTGATGGGATGTTATAGTAATTTAGTTTTAGAGAAAGGACAACCTGTAGGATGGCCTACATCCCATCGCGTCAGACAAGGCTGTGGGAATCGAACCCACAATCGAAGTGCGACTGGCCTTTATCGCCTACCACTGGCCTCCAGAAATTCCCTGTTTAGTAGAAACTAGTTTTATTAAGCAGTATGATATATGAATTATAAGTCCATTTTAGGAACCATATATGATTAATCTTACTATATATGGACTTATGTATTTTTGATAACTTTTATAACCTTTTTTTTGAGATAGATGGAATGACCCATCGTTCTATTGCATGATCTGCTAACACTTCACGAATGACAAATTCAACTTCATTTCTTTAAGAGATGAAGTGGAAATTGTCCAAAGAACGACCAACGGTGAGACTGTACCAAAATCACAAAAGTGTTTCTTCTAATTCCAATTTCATCAACTTTAAATAAATGATCTTGAAAACCAAAAATGTTGTCCTAGTGCCCTTATATCTGATGAATCAGATGGTACCTTAGATTATCACAAATCTATGGCTTTGTGATTGATGGATTTTTCATAGCCATGTTCTCTACCACTCACCATCAGAACATGATGATCATATTTCTCCTCCATATCCATATTTTCACCTATGTTCTCCTATGTGGAAATCCAGTGAAGAGTTATTTGGGTATCCGTTATGTTTCTAACGTTCCTTTTTTAAATGAAGTTTTAGTATTCCTTTTTACGATGTGGGTTTCTATGAAAGAAACTCTCGTGTAATAAACCATTTATAACCCCTGACAAATTTCGAGGGTGAAATTCATTTTAAGGGGGGTAGAATGTAACACCCCAAGATTTTATGAAAAATATTCATTTAATATCTTGTGTTGTACGCTGCAACAAAATTAGCTTGTGATATACGCAACACCATATTTTCTTGCAGTATACGCAACACTATTCTTGGCTTGCATTACACACAATTTCAAGTTCGTTTTGCAGAAACTATTCTATGCAACATTATGTATAGATTTTGTTTAATGTATAAATGAAATAATTTTTCATCTTTCACTACACGCAGCCCTGACTTGGCTTGCATTACATGCAATAAAGACCTTTTTCGATAGCGTGTGTAGTACGCAATACCGAGTTTCACTAAACGAGATATTATTATAATATTATTATGAACTAGCCGTTATGAATAGTAATACCCACTTTTTGAAATTTTATAAATTTTATCTTTCAAAATGGGCTTCATTTTTGGATTCGGAATATCGAAACTAGATTAGGGTGAAATTTGGTACTTTTCGGATAACTTTCATATTCTGATGAATAGTAAAAATTACTAAATTTTAATTAAAAACAAATTTTTTAATCAAAATAATTAATAGTGATAAATAATTAATTTGAGTGGTTTTAAAGTATATTTAGAATATATTTTTACCATTTAATACAATGTTGGTCATTGGATGTAATTTCACATTTAAACCAGACATAAACAAGTGTCAATCTTTTGATAGTTATTATCTCTTAAAAACACGTTATTTGTCTTGACGACGGGAATTAATTTTTAAATTAATTAATGCAATTGATATGTTTTGAATTTGGTAAAATAGACATCATTTTTGAATTCATAATATCAAATATACCTTAGGCCTAATGTTTTGTATTTTTCTGGAAACTTTCATTTTTTTTTGATTAATAGTGAAACCACTAAGTGGTAGTTAAAAAACTACATTTTTCATAAAACTTAACTTTACCACTTCTGTGAGTGGAATTTTGAAAATCTGAGAGACATGGTTAATATCAAGTACTAAAATGGGGTTCAATGAGATGAAAATATTTTTTGGTGAATAGTAACTTTTTACTTTTATTTACCACGGTTAAAAGTATATAGGATAATTAAGGGTAAAAATGATATTATTATTACCCTAACACATATCCTAATTCTATTGGAGAAGTGTAATTCGACCAAAAACAACCTTAGGAATAAAATATGACCATTTAATCCCACTTGGATTAGATTAGGAAATTTAATAATAATTTATTTAAAGAAGGGTTAAAATAGTTAAAATCAAAGTTTAATAAGTAAATAATTTTTAATATATGGTTATACATAAGATAAATTCAACTATAAATATTCATTAGAAACTAAAAATATTTACTACATAATTTTATTTTATTTATAATTTTTAGACATTAAATAATTTAATTTATTTATGACACAAATGATGCAATAATTATCTTATTAATGAAATATTGACATAATTGATGTTATAAATACCAAAATAAATGTAATTTGAAACTTTTTATGAATTCTACTAATTTTATAGGTAAATATGACATGTTATTATTGATTTAGTTAACTTTTTTATAACTAATAATTCTGTTATGATTTTCACAAAAATCAATTACCAAATAGTGTCAAAATTGACATAAAATAGTTTTTAAAACAAATATTATATTATTAATTATTATTTTATTCATAAAAATCTAAGGTTAGCCCAAATGACTTAGATAATGTTATATATATTAATAATAAACAACTTGGGGTTCGTTTGGCTTGTTATAGTAAGTTTATTAACCTTATACTGTAATAAAACAAGAAGACACGGTAAAAGTAAAATTATTTAACTTAAGGTTAAATCTAAATTATAAGGTTAAAATAGAAACCTAAACTTGTATAAATTCTATTGGATTAGATTATTTCTACCCATACCCACCTTAGATTCTAAATAACTCAATTTGGAGCTATTAAAATCCGAATATGACTTTATAATAAAATAATATTTTTAGTTATTCCAAAGGTGCCCCTCTCCTCCCTTATAAAAGGGCACCTCCTCCCTCTCTTCCTCACACCACTTTGATCCTTCAAGATCGTCCAACACTTGCCAAATTCTCTTCTCCACTTCCCTAGAAACATCCTAGAGGTCCTGGTCTTCTTCAAAAACCAATTCTAGTGCCCTAAGAGGAGGTCTCAAAGAGGTGCTTCAAAGAAGAGGTAATGTCCGTTACCGATTCTTTCAACTTTATTTCTTCTTCCACTTATTCTTATTTAGTTGATTCATTATGAAGTAATAACATCAGTATCAATCATATACTGATATTTTATTATAAGTATGAAACAACCATATTTCACCATCTATCCATCCTACGGAAAACGAAATCACCGCGCGTGCGTACGTATGGAATACCATCTCCACGCCGTGGTGTAATCTATTTTCCACCACCACCTTACATGGATAGGTATAATGGTGAAAGTAATGAATATATATGATTACTGTAAAGTGATATTGATTATTTAATATTATACATACACTTTAATATAATTCAACAATCATGGGAATGATATCATCGCTCGTGCGTACGTACGGAATACCGTCTCCACGACGCGATGAGATTCACTCTCCATGATAACCATTCAAGAATGATTATAAAGTATATATAATAAGTAATCATGAAATATATGACATAATAATGCTACTGGATTTATTTATATATATATTTATGTCATCTACTTAATTCCATTCAATTCAATAAGGAAACGAAAACAGCGTTCATGCGTACGTACGGCCTACCGTCTCCCTGAACGGTGTATTTCTTTCCATTTATCGATCCATTATATATATGTATATTCTGAATATATATTATATATAAATCATGTTTTACATTCTAGATGTGATTAATCATGATCTAAGTAATCATATTAATAATTAAAAGTTAAAACACGAACGACAGATGAGACGATTTTACCCAAAACGCTACTTTAACATGAATTTACAAAAGAACAGGTAATATAAAGTCATAATTGAACCATATATGATATAATAACAATGAATATGATTCTGTAATAAGTCAATGACATTATTTAAATCATTATACTGTATGTTTGGATATGTACCAAGCATATCGGACCTAAGGTAAGGGATAACTATTCCAATCTTGTTCTTATCTGAGATTGTTTATTCATAAGTATTTGCTGGGGTTATTATCATCCATGTCCATGTTTCCTAAAAATGGTTTCATGTATGTTTAAATTCCTTTTTACCCATTTTTACTTTCACCCAATTGTATGGAAGGAATCTTTCTTTTATTTACCCTACAAGGTACTTTTTGATTTTTTTGACAAAAGTACGAGAAGAATATTTTTTTAACGTATACGGCATGAAAGAATTTTTACGGTTTTATAAAGCCTTGTTTTCATGAAGCTTACTCCAACATATTTCAGGACTATTTTCAACAAAATCCTTTTCTTTTAAAATTTCATGACATTTTGTGAAAAGAAAATGATTTTGAAGAAAAAAGGATATTTTCCTCAAGAATTCATTTCATGTGTTTTATCAAAACCATTTTTCATCTAAGATGACATTATTTCATATGTGTATGTTTCAAGTATAATGTCTCTATGATTTACATGGTTTCACTTATCTTATTATGAAATGATATCCATTTCTTTTATATGGATTATGTGATGATGGGATGATGTTTATGAAACCCATTTTATTTATTGGGTTTTTATGAATGATGTATGTTTACTTTTTGGCACAAGTAAGAATGATTTCATTATGGGATGGGTGGGACCTATATCTCCCACCAATGCATTGGGTAAAGATTTATATCTCATGAGATAGACATGTCTGGAACGGTAAGTTAATCAGTTTCAGTATTACAGGACTGGAACGAGGAGTGAACTCGATTTAGAAAGGGACTTTGTCCACTAAGATGGTCTTGGCAGCAATGTCTTGGCTACTATGGAAATCATTTCATGTGCTTAATGGATGTCACAATTACATGTTTTATTCCCATGCTATTTTATCATGATTTATGTTCCATTATGATCTATGCCTTATGTACTTCCATGTTTTATGTCGTTGCTCAAGATTTTGATGTTTAAACATTATGTTCATGTTTTTAAGTTCAAATGTATATGGTATATTTTATTTTATCCATGCTTACCCTTACTGAGCATTTGAGCTCACCCTTTTGATATTTTATTTTCCCCCAGGATTAAAAGAAAGGTTTTGGGTAAGGAAACAAAAAGTGGAAGATCTTTATGGGAGATGTTGAAGATCTTTCACCACGACTAGAAGATTACGTTCCAAGTTTCCAAAGACACTAAACTATTACGGTCCTTGTGTGTCTGTTTTTGTTATGCATTAAGTATTCCGCAAAAGTAATGTAATGTATATGTACGTCAATCATCGGGTATCTACACCCTATGCCTACCACCTACTTCACCTATCACGTCTTCCATTACGTCGTCTTTAGGGCCACCCTTCGTCAATGTCCCATCAGCTGCAGAGATAGAACCTCCCCATTTAGCATGCTCAGTAACGAGGGAGTAGGACATCACTCCTTTTTTATAACAAAGATATTGGAGGGTGATAGTTATAGGTAAAATTATTAATGTGAATAAATTTATTTCAGTTTTTAGTACTACTAACTATTTTTTCATGAAAGATGGAAACAATGATACTATAGTGGAAAATATGAATAGTTCAAATTTCATGAATCTAAAAGGATTAAAGATAGTTTTCCCATTTTACTAATATGGGATATCAACGGATGATGTCGTAGTATTTTTTATCCAGAGTGAGTTTGTTTCCATACAAAAAATAATTCAAGAATAGTATATTATATAAAGATAAATGATTCAAATTTCGTCACTCTACATAAATAATTAGATGAATTATATCATAAGATGACTGGATATTTCCCTTGTGATATTTCATTGATGGCTAGTAGTGAGTAGGTAACCACACAATATTAAAAAAATTTAATACAAAAACTTTTATTAGTTTTAAGTTTAAATTTAAATATATAATACTGTTTAATTTTTAATATATTTTTCATGCAAGTTTCAGTAGTATGAAGTGGAGACATAGAGGGAGAGGGTGTCAAGAAATGTTTATTGAGTGCTGATTAGTGTTTACTTTGGATTTAGAGATGATGTGAAACTAATCTTACGACACTTTATGTATATTGATTTTAAAGGTTATAGGGCAACAGATTTTGTAGTTTTGTTTTTTAAATAAAGATAAATTTAATGGTGGTTTAAACTACCGTTATATATGCCAGAATATTTAGATTTATTTTAAAACAACAGTATATAATGCTGAATTTTTTTTTGAAGTGGTTTTTTTGTTTTAGTAGCAGTTTCCCAACCTACGAATATAGCGGTGGTTCAAACCGTCACTATATTCTTGACCTTTCTTGGAAGGCAAAAAAACTAATGAACCAGAATTATATGATGGTTTCTAGAAACCATTGATAAATGGAAGGAACCGATGTGAGTTACATGTTGAGTCTAACATTAGCGGTGGTTTTTGGAAACTATTGCTGAAAAATTTGGTGGTGGTTTGAACTACTGGTAATATGTGATTTTTATTTTATTATATGTGAAACTATGAAGGTTATTATAAGTGGAACCATGATGGTTATTCCATTTCTTAGAGTGATATGAAAATTTTTCTTGAGGTTACCTATATGATTAATCTCTACTTTCTATGGAATTTTATAGAAATATTATTATTAAAAAAAGGTAATCAATGATATTATTTTAAAAGGAATATATATGATACTTCTTAAGGGTGAAAATTATAACATTTTGAAAAAATAATTATAACATTTCCATGATTTAAAAGAAACCTTCATGAGTTTTATTTTTCTGTTAATAATTTTTATGAACTTTTCTATGAAATGATTTGGTCGAATAAGTTGATTTGTTAGGTGATATAATTATAAATTTTAACCAATAGTTTATTTTCTAAAAGGAAATTTTCTATAAGTATTTAGGGAATAAAGGTTTAATTGTTTATTTTTTATTTACATTACTAATCATTTTGTGCTCATACCATATTTTAAAAAGTTTTTCATGGGATTATTATTATCAAGGATGGTTTCATGATGAAAATGGTGAATAAGTATCACGAAAAGAAAATAAGTTTCTTTTAAAAATATTTTTTATAGGAAAATAGATACTGAATTGATGTTGACACTTTGTAATATATGGATTTTTATGTAAGATTTGTAAATTAACTCTATCAAACTATAAACCTAAAAGACATGTGGGAATGTAAGAAAGTGAATTCTAGTGTAATTTCACAATAATATATAATGTGGAAGGTCGGTTCCTTACACTAACTACCAATCGTGTATGAAATTTATATACTATTTACTAATGAGGCATTTGGTATACATGTATTGTCATGTAATTTCATAGTTTGTATGAGTCAATGGAATGGCACATTAAACACATATTTTTTACATAACATGTTATTTTTTAATAAACATGGATTAATTTTTTTATTATGACTTAAAAATTATATATTGTTTCAAATATTACATGGGAATTAATTAAAAATTTAATATATATATATATATATAACCCATGATATGGAATTTATGAGTCATCTAAATGAAAGATAGAACACATGTTGATAAGTTTGATGCAGTATGATAATTTTATTTTGTTTATTTTTTTGACATATATATGATGTGTACACTCTAGATACATTTCATTTATAGTTATTTAACATCTATCTATGGAAAACAGCTGGGGATTTGGGTGTTTTGTCCTACTAAGAAAATTAATAGATTACACAGAGTGTACATGGGATACATGTAATGTGTTCTATTAGTTACATAGTTACCAATCACACAACCCATGTGGAACCACATGAATCATCATTGAGTAATAGACTACACATCGTGTATGAAAGTTACACATTGTGTATTCTAACTAACTATACACCATTCTATATCGATCAAAATGTGGTATATTAAATACAAACCGCATATAATAAAAACAATTTAAATGAATTAGTTCCAAATTAATTCAATAGTTTTCTTGGGGCATTAAACACAGGTATATAGAAAGTAACAATGAGTTATGAATCATGTACTTTTGTGTTATCTGAACTAAATCCTCTAAACCTCTAGATGAGTTTTCTGAATGTCCTTCATTCTTAATAAAAAAATTTATTGATTATATTTGTGATAAAAAAAATAGGACGAAGGGAAGATATAGTGACTTGGATTAAAGAATTATTAAATGAAAACTAAATACTAATGATAAATTCATAAATCAGTCGACAATATTTAAATAATTATATATAATTATGAGGCCATAGTGATACTACATAAATGTTTTTGATCAAAATGGAAGCACCAGTAGGGAATTCCCAACACTACATTTTTTCATAATTGATGATTAATCTAATATGTACATCAAGGAAGAGCATTGGGACCAATGAAATTTAATCAAAGATTAATTGGAATAATAATGCTAAAACCAAAATTTTGGATCATCAAATAATGATTTATAATTAATTTAAGAAATTAAAAAATTAATTTCTGATGAATTTTTTCTCCATTGATTACTCTAATAGTGTCACTATGTCTTATCATTATTACGTCACATGAATCAAGATTATATTCCCTATATCAATGATCTTCATGTTCTCCAAGAACCTTTGAACATCAGAATTGTAATCTTCGTGTGTTAGCCCGAAAGATCTTAATGATTTAATAATTCATATTTGATCTCCACATGATTCACATCGAAAAAGGATTATCCTTGATCACTCTAGAATCGAGAGAGGCGGTGGAGGAGTATCACTCTCTATTCTTGATAGTGTTCTTGGAGAGGTTTTATTTAGGTATTGAGAGGATTATCTAGAGTCATTGTGTATAAATAAAACAAATTGTAACCCTTTGGGTTAAAATAATATAATCCGGTTTAAATTGTGCTAGGGTTAGAAAATAATAATAGGTTATATTCTATTATCATTTTTTTAATCCTCATGGAACACAATATATATAATAATAATACTATTATTATTATTTCTTGATATGAGGAAAACTAGTGAATTAAATAAATATTATTTCTTGAATAAATTATTTAAAATTTACAAAATTATATTTAATATATATTATTTCTAACCAAACATTTAAACTCGGTCTTCCATTCATTCACAATATTTATCAGGCCATAAATAATGAATATTTATTTTAAAAATAAATGTAACTAATTTATTCACTTATTAATAATTAATTAATAAATATTATGATTAAAAAATATTGAATTAATAAAACTTGAATATTTATTAAACCATATGAGGTAATAATATTTACTAAATATTCCTCGCACAAAATAATCTCTAAAATAACTAGTAACTAAATATATGGGATCAAGAAAACTTGAATAATTATCAACCCACATATGGGTATAATATTTATATAGGATGTTAAATAAAAAATAATATTTTATATTTAACTAAGGTTTCGAATACACTTAATGTGTGACCCTTGAGGCCCCTTTCTCAGTGGCATTACATGGGGCCTCCCATAGTAGAAGGTTGGAAACTAGCAACATATAATGGAACCCATGTAGAAATAAGTTAATGTCACAATGACATGAAACCACAAACAAATGTTTAATATGTAATATAAACACTATAATAATAGTATCTCTAATCAAGCAGGTTTCATGCTAGTATCATTAACCTGGATCCTTGATTTTTATTTCTTTAACTTTTTAGAAATTAACCTACCCACAAAACACTATGAATATAGATTTATTTTGGTTATTTAATTTCCATAAAATGGACTGGGTATCAACTTCTATTACAAAACATAGGTGTAAAATATTTTCTTAAATCATTTATTTATGAAAAATCACTAATGGTACACCCAACATATCAGACCTCTTTTTGATCATATGTCATAATTGTTTTCATCAATACATAAAATTTTGTGACTACTGATATTTATTAAAAATATTTTTATAGTCTAAGTACCATTACAAAAATATGTAGATATGAACATCTAATGGCACAAATAAATATATATTCCCAACTGGTAGTTCAAGTTCTCATATTCTCTAGCACTGGAAATTACTAAGGGTTTATTCCATGATTAGGTTCCTCAAAGTCCTATGAATTGACACCCTTGATATAATATATCATTTTTGTACCTAAAATGATATCATTATACTATAAAACATATATTTAAGGATAGTATTGAGTCACTTATGGGTTCTATAACAGTGGGGAACTATAATGAACTTTCAGTGATACAGTTACACTTTGACCATTATCACAATCTATGACACGCCCAAGAAAGGTCGTGATGTGATAAAAAGTTTGTTTATATTCAAAACAAATTAATATAAGTAATAAAAAAGTACATAGAAGATGGATATAGGGTAAAAACTCGAATAAATATACCTAAGGAGTCTTTTGAGTAATAGTACACCAAAATAATATACTCTGGAAGGATAATCAATTGGAATATTAGAGCTCCATAGATACAGATATGATCAGAAATGGTGAATTGGTGAATTTACAAGATAGAGAGATTAAATATCTTAATGAATATTTGAAATAATATTTGTTCACCAAAATATTTATAAGATCTGATGAATTAGGTTAGATCAAAGGTAAAACTATCGTAATCTACTAAAGGAAGTAAGCCTAAAGGTAAAAATATCAGAAAAATAATGATGATGTTAAATTAATCCCAAATGATCAAAAGGAAAAAAGAAACATGAAGATCTGATAATGTATATATTATTCATTCCTAAACAACATAATGTGAGTTCACTAAAAATATATTCCCAAACAATTTTTTGTAAAGATCATCTAAGTTACACATGTACAATGGGGCATCATAATTTTGAAAGTCTATAGAAGCACATGCTAAGAAAATCAAGCCATTAAATGTTTTAAAAGAATTATTTTGATGATGTTAGGAAGTTAATTCATAAAAATAATATCAGATTATCATAAGTTTAATATTTATACAAGATGATTGGAAGAGTACTAAGCTTATGATGAGAAAAATATCAGCCATGGGTAAATACCAGTTGAATAGTATCTGAAAGAATGTGGATATTTCTAGGAGACAAAGATTTTGGGTTTATTAGAAGAAGTTCTTAGAAGAAGAATATTCATTTCCCAATATGGAGATTATTTTGTTTTCCAAAATAAATTTTCTAAGTTCAATGAAAATTTTTCATAATGAACTTTTCAGAATAACTTTTATATAATAATATTTTTTGAAGGACATTTTCTAGAAGAACATCTTTGAGTTCTCCAGAATGGGGTTTTTTTGGGTGAAATATGTTTTTCATGAATGAAAATTTTTAGTTCTCCAGAAATACAATATATGAATATAATATATTATTTTCAATAAGTATAAGTATAGAAGTAATTTTTGAGGTCAATAAATGGAATTCTAGAAGGAGGATAATTGTTGTGTTGTAAAAGGTAGAAATGAATGGATATAAATGACTCCATCAGAATAAATTATTTTTGAATAATTATATAAGGAATTTACATTGTTGTAAATTCAAATATTTTGATGATCCTAAGGGGGAGATAAATGTTAAATATTCATGAAACAAATTTCATGATTCTAGTTGATATTTTATGAAGAATTGAAAATCATAGATTCGGTGTTCTGTAAGATATTTGATAAATTCAAATATGGATGTCTTTCTAAATATTTTAAGGTGGTAAATCCAAGAGTTTATTTAGTGAGGAGTTCAAAATAAATCCTATATGTTCCTCATATCTATCATAGAAAAACTTTTCTTTATAAAAGGGGAAAAACAATTGAGTTTGAGAACAAAGAAGGAGAGAATATTGAAAATGATTTGTTAAATATAAAACATAGGATATAGACAACCAAGTATATCCATTTGAAGATCATAAAGGTTTTAGTTATTGAGAGTTTTTAAAGAAAATTATCCTATATGAATAATTATATAGATAATATTCATGTTGAGTACAACTGATGACACAAGGTAGTCAAAGAATTGTCTAGAAGGAAGATAAAAGAGATTTTTCAAATACTGGTAATATAGGGATGTAATTGGGTTAAGGGTGATTCCTTCCCAGGAAAATTGTAATATATAAAGGATATTAGTGAAGAATCCATTCTGGGATATATAAATAACATATAAATAATAAGTATTTTTTGTTGAACTTTATAAAAATACTAGTGTGTTACTTACTTTAAATTATCTACATAGCATAAGGAAGAAGTTGTGAGGGAGAATTTATAAATATCCATACATCTTAACTAATAAAAAAGTTTGATCAAAGTAAAGGAAATAAGAATTTAAGATAAACTTAATCAGAAAAAAAAATAGTTGGTCACCCCTAACTCACCCCCTCCCCCCTCTAAGGGTAAATAAATGATCCTATGGGAATCTTAATTGGTATTAGAGGGAAATTTTCCTCTGTTTGAATATATAAGTTTATTCTTAGTAGTGTCTAACTATTTTATATGAATTTTATTTTTTTATAAGGATAATAAATTATTTATTTGAAAGGTAATTAAGTTTTAAAGATGAAACTTTTGGAAGTTTAGAAAAGTATGCATGGGATGAAAATAATCGAAGGTTCTCTAATTTGTGATAATAATAAATTATTATCCAAAACATTGAATAATCATAAGAAGAAATAACCCTAGAACATAAGGAAATAATCCTATAAATATCATTCAATAGAGGATCTTCTGCTAATATAAGTTAAAGTGAGTGGAATCTTTGTTGATAAATTAGTTGTAAGAAATCCTCTATAAGAAGAAACAAATTTAATCTATGAAAATTTGGAGTCAATTTAAAGTTTTGATGAACTCTATACTAAATTTAAGGATCACTTGAAGAATATTTCACTTAGAGTAAAGAATTATATATTTTCTTTTAATAATGGGAATTTATAAATATAAATCAAATATTGAGGAATAATCCAATTCAATAGAGAAATAATTATTTATGAAAGTAAGTGTGTGTAAAACTCTCTCTAAAATCACATAAAGCAAGTAAGAAAAAGTATTTCATTCTCAAGAAATTTTCAACCTTCTGTAAGAATCATTATAGTGGAGTTTTTATGATAATGATGGTTTAAGGTAATTTCTTAAGTAAAATCTCAACAAACTAAAATATACTCACAAAATAACTATTGATGTTATGATTTCTCAATTATAGATCAGGGAAAATCGAGCAAAGTAGCTACAAATTTCCTTGAAAAAGGTGAGTAAATTGCATGAAGAAAATTTAAAGAATTAATTGGTATAATGTGAATATAATTTCAAATACCTTGAAAACTAGAAGAACACTTTAAACATAAAGTGTATTTAGTAAGAAATAAAATTGCAAAATATGGGAGACACTCTAGCTAAATCATCACAACAAACTAAGAAAAGATCCAACAAAAAAGGTTATATGGAAATTGTTACTTTATAAAGGACTCAATCTAATAAAACAATATATAAAATTATCATATATATAATATTTTATACATTGTAGAAAATAATAATCCCTAATTCTAATGAGTCTTTAATCACTAACTCTAGCAGTTTGAATAGTGTGGGATATTGTCTTGGATGAATATGGGTTAAGAAATATATTAAACCTAAGTCTTCTATAAATGTGTATGTAATAAAAGAAAATTTAATGAGTTATCCCATATATTTTTAGAATAATAATTTAAATATCTTGAATAATGGAGTTTCAGAAGAAGCCTCCACCAGCCAAAATTTAACACAATGGAAGAAGCCAAGGATTATCAACTATTGTTAGCATTATGGAAAGTTTATATGCATCAATATCTATGGTTGGAATGACATGTAAGGTTATGAAAGAAAAATTATTCCAAATTTAAGTGTGTGAGAATTTAAAGGAAATGAAAAATTAGTTTATTATACCCAACCTTTATAAAATAATAAAAATATTTTAACATCTAACAGATATATTGAAACTTTTTTTAATGTTGTAAAAGAAGTATCCATGTTGAAGAAAATAAATGGTTTAATTATACCAACCAAAAATAATGTACTAATAATAAAATTACGACACAAAAGATAAAGGAATGTTTAAGGAATATCGATTGTAATTATACCTTGACGTTAATACAACTGAATGTTATAAGGAAGGTTTTATCCAAGAATAAAATTTCGGAAGATGTCATACCCAAGAAATGATGCTACTTATATTCAAGAGAAAGATAATTAATGGGTAGTTATAAACTCACTATCTATTTTCAAAATAATATTTGAAATATCAAAGAAAAAATATGTTCAATCTGAGAAATACACAAGTGAATTATAATGGTGGAAGATATCTCAGATAAATAAGTTGAATTACACTTGAACTTACCTCTAAAGAGTAACTTACTATAAGATAAAAAAGCTGTGTAGGATATGTAAGTTTTCAATCCACACTATTAAAAAATGCATGATAATGTTAAAAGTATGGGATATATTTTTAAATATAATAAAAAAAATTAGGAAGATAAAAATATTTTTGTGGAAGAATCATTTTTGAAAAAGAAATAAAAAATGTTCTTAATTATTAAATGATTTTGTAGGACAAACAATTGGATGAAATAGGAATTTTAAAAGAATAATAATATAAACTTCAATACCATTCTAGCTGAAATTAAAAGTAATACATTGAACAAATTGAAAACATATGAAAAATAATAGAATCTCATTCATCCCATGAATATCAATTCTTGGAAAACCAAGGGAAAATAATAGAGAAAAGAGAGCTAAAATGAAATGACTTTCTAGTTTGAGAAACTATTCTCAACCCTATTACTCTATTGAATGTTCCTAGAAAAATCAACCTTATTTTCTCATATGTTCTATAAATAATATATTAAAAATAGAACAGAATTTGATGTAATTCTAATGAATCTATGAAGTGAAGATATTAAAATTAATAAAGGAACAAGCTTTGGATAATGAAGAAGTACCAAATACCAAATATATAGAAAATAAAATCTATTTTCATCACAGATTTATGTTGTCTTTACTCCCATATTATCATATAAAACTGATATTTAAATATAAAAATATAAAATTGATTTCTTGAAGGGAAAGTACGAATTATCTTGTAAATAAGGTGAAACTTACTTTTTATTTAACATATTTTATTTGTTTTTTGAGATTAATATATGAGAGTAAGTTAAATAAATTTTGATGAAATTTTCATTAAAATAAAATTTTATAAAATTTTTAATCACTTGGTAAATTATATGGACCACTTTAATGTATGTGTCAATCACTCATGTCTTCAACATTGATCATGGATCATATAGGCGTAGATTTTTTTGATATGTCACTTATTTAATTGAGAAAATTAATGTTATCCTTCTCATAAGGGATTAAATCTCAATGTATGAAATGGGTTAGGAAAAAAATATTTAATGAAAGTTCTTCCCTTAACCCATGATGTCAATAATGGGTATTTTAAATTCAGACAATTAAGGTAGATAAAATATAAGTCCCTCAATTAAAGTTTTCAGGAAAAGGAGATAAAATATAATTTTAATTTATTGTGAATAAAACGGTGGGAAAAATCATTAATTTAAATAGAATTTATAATTGATGACAAATCTAAAGGGGGATATTATATTCCCTATCAGATCATGATAATTATATATTATATTTTTTGTCGATAGATTTTAGCAAATTCAATGTGTACATTAAAGAATAAAAAGTTTTTTTTGTGGATTATTTTAAAGAATGGAAAGTTTCCTATAGATGTTTTAAAATAAATACACTAGAATAACATACTTCATAAAGAGAATACATTGAAATATTGGACCAGTTGTATATGGAAGAAGAGATGGAGGTAAAGTTACCAAGAGATATTCCCAAAGAATAGTACACCATAATAACATACTCTGTAAGGAGATTCCATAGGAATATTGGAACTCTATATAAGAAAATATGATCAGATATAATGAATTGGTGAAGTGAATAGATGGATAAATTGAATATCCTAATGTATATTTAAATGATGATATGATTTCCATATGATTCAAAAGATCATATGATGAAATTAATCTTAAAGTTAAAACCATCAAAAGAACAAATAGTGTTGTTAAAGATTTGGAAGATCCATTGAAGGAAGTAATCGTGAAGGTAAAACCATCTGAATAATAATATTGAAGTTAAAATAATCTAATATAATCCAAGGAAAAAAGAACGTAAAAGAACTGATCAAGTCCCTATGATTCATTATTACGAAATGTTAGTTGAGTTCACCTTATAAAGTGAGTTGTTTCCATAATAATGGAAAACGCGTGAAGTGAAGAACCCCCATAAGAAGATTCTAAATGGATATTCAAGAAAGAGTTTTTATATGTATCATATAATATATAAGTTGGAATAGGTGTAGTAATATTGAAAGTATTTGAAATGGAATTATAAGAAACTAAAAACATTAATGGTTTTAGAATTAATAGTCATCTGATGAGATATTTTACATTTATTATAAGAACATAATTTTAGAATAAGTCTAATAGTGATCCATATGGCATCCTTCCTTTTTATTACATAACTTTTCATTACATTTTACATGCATAAGATCATTAAAGTCTAGTATCTTGGAAATCAGGAACATAATACATGATAAAAAACATAAAACATCCTTCTAATACACTTTTAAGGCCTCATCATAGGTTCATACTAAGTATAATTACTGCATCTTATAACCTAGATACATACATCCAAGGAAAGGGTGAGCAGAAGGCCCAGTAAGGGAAACAAGTGAATCAGTTTACTTGTGAAATCAATAAGAACTTGACAAAAACATAAAGACATGAGCAATGGAAGTTGAGGAATTTCATAATTAAAATAACTTGAACCATAACATGAATATGTGGCTACAACATTTAATTTATACATCCATGTACATATCACCAAGGTTCATCCCCAATGTGTCATAAAAATTACCAAGGTTATTCACCAAGGTATCGTGAAACTCGTCATCTCTAGAGATTAAATTCTTTACCAAATGAATTTTAATGCTATCAGGGCACACCCTTAATATGAATTTATTTTTATGTGATCCACATAGATAATAATCAAACATTTCATGAATAACCGAAAGATAATAAAATAAATGGGTTTCATTTCAAAATCGTGACGTTTTAAAAGTGCTTAAAAATATGATCATTATGTCATTTATAACTCATGGAAAGGGAGTGAGGGTTATATGTATATCAATTCCAGAATAAAATATATAATTTTTTTGTATTTATGAACACCCATTGAAATGAAATAGGTCTAGGTATTCACATAAATAAACAAAACAATTTCAAGAGAGAAAGAGAGATAAATTTTGAGATGAAAATTCTGCAACATAACGGCTACATAACATTCTTTTAGAAAACCTTAAAAGGAAAGGGTACAAGGTTAACCCACTCATAAATAATTCATAATATAGTATAAAGAAATAATAAAATAGATATAATAACATGGTTTTGATATTTTAATGTCATACAACATGAAAAGAAAACTTGAAAGGAAAGAGAAGATGTGATTTCCTTTACAAAAAAATCAGCAGCGTAACGACGTCACATAAAAATTCAGAAAAATCAATTGATGAGAGCGGAAAGGGTCTCTAATAATTTGGAAATGAAATTTAAAGTAGCAAATATATATAATAACAAACCCCCACATAATAAAATGGAACTATAAGACATAACATAAAGGAAGTCATGACCTAAAAGAGGAGGGTGAAAGGTTCCCTTACCTTGAAGAGTAACTTTGAAAGCATAAAGGTTGGGACCTTGAGAGGCTTGAGGGAACCTTGGGAGGACTCTGTGAGAGGTAGAAAGACCATATATTAGTTTAGGAGGATTTTTTAATGAAAATAATGAGATAATGGCTGGGTGTTTATAGGAAAAGTTAGGGAATAAATTATTAATTTCCAAGGGACACCACATCGGTGGTATTTCGAAAACCATGGGCTTGCCCACGGTATTTTCAAATGGTATTGGACACTTGTGACACACCATAACATATATTACTATTCAAAAGTTGAACAAATTATTTATATCATGATTACATCATCAATGATGCCATTAAACACCCGAAACTCAAAACTATATTTTTACTATTCACTGAAAAATCAATTGTTTCATAAAAATCCAAAAAATTTACTCTAACCTAACATTGATGCTATGAATTAAATGAACTCCATTTTATGAAAATGATTTTCTAAATATTTTTAATTTAATTTTTAAATAAAATCATTATTTATTCTAAAAATACAAATTCAAAACTATAACTCATTTTGTAACACCTTAAGAAAGTAATCAAGTCCCCATAAAATTATTGTATACCCATAACAAAATAAACTAACAATTTATGATTAAATTTTAGGAAAATAAATTTCCATTTTAAATTATTAAATTAATTATAAAATTGTAAATAAAATATTTGTCATAAAAAAATACCAAAACGTAAACTATGATCATTTTTTCACTTTTAAGATGTCTAAAATGTATTTATACATTCAGGGGTGAAGTTTCTATTTTTTGGTCAATTTACTATTCATTACTATTCATTACTATTCATACGGGTATGTTACTATTCATACTTTACTATTCACTAAAAATTAAGTTGATCTTATTAGACTCTAAATTTTCTACAGAACATAACTGTAGAAGACAATTTTTTGAAAATAAATTCACATTATTAATTATTTAAAGAATATAAAAATATTTTAAAACACCCCCATTTTCCAAAATTCATCAATAATATGGAACTTCTATAAATTCATCATATATTTATCAAGACATTTGAAATTCACAAATTTTACCATAATAAGAAGTAAAAATTTTATTTATACAAAAGGATTACAGAAAGTAACTAAGGCTTCGTAACATAGCCCCATATAACACCTACATAGAACCTAAGTGTAAGGTATGCTATGGTGATAGAATCATGGGGTGGCTCAGACAAAATATCCCGAGTGGTGATTTCTATCAGCTTAAACTTCTCCCTTATGTGATTCCATTCAAGATTCACATGTTTAAGTTTGGATTGGGCTTGGTCTAGAGCAAAACCTAGTGATGCTACCTCCTTCCCAAGCTCCGAAAGATGGGCTTCATATAGCCCAAGTCTACGGGATGATGTCATCAACTCATCTTTATGTATTAATTAACCTAGATCATTTGAATTTATAAACAATAATTGTAATGTTAAGAATTTAGTTTACAATGGTCATATTGATCAATGGCCATATAATAGTCGAAACCCAACAATCTCATTTAATTATACTCACTTCATTAATTAAAGGATATAGTTTTGTTGAGTATAAAATATAATAACAAAAAAAATTAGGAAATTTGTCACGACCCACCTCCCCAGGTCATGAACCTTATCATATGACCCACATGGGTCTCCTGTAATACCTTGGTTGTCTTCTCAACACACCATAGGCTATTACTCACTAGGGTGTTTGTGAGTGAGGACAAAACACACTGAAATAACATGTGTTGGCCTGTGGGGACAGTCATTAGTCTGATAAGCGACCCTAGTGAGTAATAGCCTATGGTGTGTTGAGAAGACAACCAAGGTATTACAGGAGACCCATGTGGGTCATATGATAAGGTTCATGACCAGGGGAGGCAGGTCGTGACAAATTGGTATCAGAGAGAAGTTAAGCATCTTGCCTTGATGACAGTGTGCATTTGAGTGTTCTTGTCAGGACTTAGGAGGTAGTTTTGATTGAGTGTCTAGCCAGCTCTACCACAATGAACCTTAAGTCACCAGGGGTGGTTAGGGAAAGGTGACTTGTGGATTAGTTCCAGTCTTTTCCCCTATTTTTATTTGGATAGAGTGGAATACAAATCTTGTTAATCCCTTCTATTAAGAATAGTTTTCCTTGTTACTCGTTTTGGAGTGGAAAGACATTAAGGTTCTTTTCACTAACCAGTTCTATCCAGAATCAATGGTGTTAGCCAAGGCTGTGGAGTTTTTCAAGCTTGAGCAGGCCAAAAAAACTGTGACTGAGTACTCAAATTGTTTTTCTGAGATGGTATTGTTTTCTTCTGAGATTGTATCTAATGAGAAGATGAAGGCTCAACGATTCGAGTTGGGACTTCGATCAGATATCCGTTACCAAGTTTTCTTATTGAAGTTTTCCACTTATGCTGATGTGATGGTTAGGGCAATGATGTTTGAGATGGATTTGGCAGGAAAGTCAGTGTTGCAGGAAGTTCCTTTTCTTTCTAGTGGTTGTGTTGGTTCCTTTAAAGGAAAATGGAAGCACGATGTTTCTCATGGTGGTTCTCAGCAACAGAGTCATTCCAGACCTCCGGTATCACCTGGAGGGGCTTCCTTGACTTGCTATCAGTGTGGGAAGCCAGGACATTCTAATAGGGTTTTCACTGAGGCACCCAAGAACTGTAGCTCCTATGGACTTTTAGGGCACCTGCAGAGATTTTTCCATCACTTCCCTACTCCACATAGTAGAACAGGATCTTCAGACCCTCCAAATACTGCGGGGCAATCAAATGCTTCAGGTACAAAAGGGTTCCAGCCACAGGCATCCGGAACGAAGCTTCTTCATGCAGTGGAAGAGTCGCCAGAGGTAGCTGATGCAGGTCCTGCAACTATGAGAGGTACCATTACTATGGCTTCGTCTTTAGTGACAACTCTTTTTGATATTTTTGCATCTCTCTCTTTTATTTCAACTCGCCTTGTTAATCTACTTAATCTACTTATGGAAATTTTATCTTGTGCAATGGATATTACTACACCCCTTGGTGTAATGAGAGAGAAGGGTCTCCATAGTCATGCTTGTGTCTTCTCTCTATCAGATGTTGATCATGTTTGGAGTTTCTTGGTTCTCTATATGAAATCTTTTGACGTCATATTTGGGATGGACTGGCTCATTTTCAATAAATCATGGATTCATTGTTATCTTCAACGGGTCTACCTTACTACACCCAGTGGTGTGTCTCGTTTTTCAAGGAGAATGGGACCCAAGGTCAAGCAGAGTTGGACCCTTTTTCCCAGAGTTGGGGAAATTTATATCAGTGTTTGCTTTCAATCTAGAGAGAGATTCATTGTGTGGTGATCTCCCTCCAATCGTTACTGAGTTTCCTGATGTGTTTTCTTCAGACTTCTCTGGTTTCCACCAGTAAGAGAGGTTGATTTTACTATTGAATTAATGCCTTTTACTCAACCAGTTTCTATTCCCTCTTACAGAATGGATCCATCTGAACTAAAAGAACTGAAGACTCGGTTAGACGATCTTCTTGAGAAAGGTTTTATACGCCTGAGCATGTCACCTTGGGCAGCACCAGTTCTCTTCGCCAAGAAGGCTGATGGTTCTCTTCGCTTATGTGTTTATTATCGAAATCTCAATCGAGTTACAATAAAGAAAAAATATCAGCTACCACGAATTGATGATTTTTTTGATCAATTGAAAGGGGAAAAGTGGTTTTCAAAAATTGATCTTTGATCTAGTTACCATCAGTTGAGGATAAAGGAATCTAACATTCCTAAGACCGCTTTTCACAGTAGGTATGGCCATTATGAGTACCTTGTCATGCCCTTTGGCCTTGATGAATCAAGTTTTCCGTGAGTATCTTGATACTTTTCTGGTTGTCTTTGTGGATGAAATTCTTGTCTACTCCAAATCTGAGGAGGAACATGTGCATCATCTGAGAATAGTTCTGAGTCGTCTAAGGAATCACTGACTTTATGCCAAGCTTTCAAAGTGCGATTTCTGGATTCGGGAAGTGAAATTCTTGGGACATTTCATGTCAGAACAAGGAATATCAGTTGATCCTGAGAAGGTGAAGGCTGTTATGACTTGGGAACAACCACGAAATGTTTTTGAGATTCGGATCTTTTTGGGTTTAGCAGGATATTATCGTCGGTTTGTTAAAGACTTCTCAAAATTAGCTTCTCCAATGACTGCTCTGACTCGAAAGGGAGTGAAGTTTTCCTAGAATGAAAAATGTCAGAGTTATTTTGTTGAGATAAAGCGCCTTTTGACTACTGCACCGGTGTTAACTCTTCTTGAGGCTGGGATAGCTTATGTGGTCTTCTATGATGCATCGGGTTCAGGTTTGGGATGTGTACTCATGTAGGGTAATCATGTTGTTGCCTATGGATCTCATCATCTTAAGCCTCATGAGAAGAACTATCCTACCCATGACCTTGAAATTGCAGCAATAATGCACGCACTTAAGTGTTGGAGACATTACCTTTATGGAGAAAAGTTTACTGTGTATTCAGACCACAAGAGCTTGAGTTATATCTTCTCTCAAAAAGATTTAAATATCCGCCAAAGGAGTTGGGTGGAGTACCTGCAGTCCTTAAACTTTGACATTGCCTATACCCCGAGGAAATGGAATGTCGTTGCAGATGTGTTAAGTAAGAAACTTCCAATTCAGGCTGTGAAAAATCTTCAGAAGAGTGGAGTTTGATGGAGCTTTTTGCTTAGTTGCATATTGGAATTCAGTGGAAGAATAATGAAGTTTCTTTAGCCAGTGTTCAGTTGAATTCTGCTCTCCTTGAGTTAATTCTTCCGGAAAAGCAGTTGGATGATGAATTCTGTGGCAATAGGGACTCTCTTTATGGTGGGTAGATTGACACCTTGTGGCTGTTCTACAAAGAGGGTGTTTTGTGTTATAAAAATCGTTACGTTGTACCGTTATCGGCAAGGAAGGATGTGATGGGGGATTGCCATAACTCCCAGTGGGTTGTGCACCCAGGAACCACGAATATGTTCTATGATATGTGGCGGCAGTTCTGGTGGCCAGGTATGAGACGAGACATTACTGAGTTTGTATCTTCTTACTATACATGCCATCAGGTGAAAGTCGAGCACCAGAAACCTTCGGGCTTGCTTCAACCACTTCCAGTCCCTACATGGAAGTAGGATAAAATCTCAATGGACTTTGTGGTTGGTTTACCTCAAACCCAGAGGGAGAATAACACGATATAGTTTGTGATCGAAAAACTGACCAAGTCGTCTCACTTTATACCTATTCGAGATACAACCAAAGTTGAGGAGTTGGGAAATATCTATTTGAATGAAATTGTCTGTTTTCACGGAGTTACATCTACAATAGTCTCTGATAGGGATCCTCGGTTTACTTCTCACTTTTGTAGAGGCCTTCATAAAGCACTGGGATCTCAGGTCCGTTTGAGCACGGCCTACCATCCACAGTCAGATGGTCAGACAGAGAGAGCTATTCAGATCCTTGAAGATATGCTTCGCGCTTGTGTTCTTGACTTTGGTGGGTCTTCAGATGATCATCTGGGGATATTCGAGTTTTCTTATAACAATAATTATCAATTTGCGATCAAGATGGCTCCTTTTGAGGCTTTGTATGGCCGTCCTTGTAAATCTCGTTTATGTTGGACGGAGATTGGTGAAAGTTCTTTAGTAGGACCGAGTTTGGTCCAAGAGACGACAGCTAAGATCCAGTTGATTTGTCAGAGAATGTTGACAGCGCAGAGTCGGTACAAGTCTTATACTGATCATCACTGTAAACCTTTAGAGTTCATTGTTGGTGATTAGGTGTTCTTGAAAGTTTCACCCTGATTGGATCATCGACAGCTTGGGAGGCAAGGGAAGTTTTCTCCTCGTTTTGTGGAACCTTTTGAGGTTATTGGTCTTGTGGGGAAAGTTGCTTACCGTTTAGCTCTACCACCACAGCTGATGTCGATACATAACGTGTTCCATGTATCGCAGCTGCGAAAGTATCTTTCTGATCCATCTCTTGTTGTGAGGTGGAGTGATCTTGAGATTGAACCAGATTTATCTGTTACTGAACGACCAGTCAGGGTTGTTGATTCTGAGACCAAGGTACTTTGTGGGAGAACGATACCTCTGGTCTGTGTACTTTGGCAGCATGGTTCAGATTCTCATGAGACATGGGAAAGGGAGGCACCAATGAGAGAGCAGTGGACTCATCTTTTTGGCGTGGAGGTTTCTTCATAGGATTTTTGAAGACAAAAAGGTCTTATGGTGGGGAGTTTGTAACATCCTGTTACTTTTTCAGGTGCGTTTGATGTTTCTAAGTACTATGGTTTTGAAGGAATGGTTTGGGGGTGCGTTTGGGTGAATTTTTTTAAACAAAAGAAAAAGGAAATGGCATGTGCATGGTTTGCGCATGGTTTGACAAACCGTGCGAACAAACCGTGCCAACCAACCAGCACTAGACAGAGCAGTGCGCCCAATGTGCACACAGTTTGACAAACCGTGCGACCAAACCGTGTGGACCGTGCATCTCTGGACAGTGAGGTCCACATGGTGTGCTTACGGTTTAGAAAACTGTGCGCCTCTTCCCAGGTAAACTGTGCGCGCGGGTTTTTATTCTGATTTTTTCTTTTTAAACCATTCGAATCCCCGAGACTTCCATATTTTCGACCTTGGCTCAGGCTTGACTCATTTTAGGTCTCTCCAAAGCTTCCTTGAGAGATTCCAAGGCAATCCGAACATTATTCTTCGAGATTGAAGGCCTGATTTGAAGATCCGCTCTTCTCCTGGTAAGTGGTCTTCATGCCATTGTGTTTCTCGTTATTTCCTCTATCTCTCCTTGATCTTTTCATGGGATATTTCCTTTGTTTCCATGGATCTATACCAATTAGTTGAGGTATAGATCTAGGTTGGTGAATCTATATCTAATATTTCAAGATCTTGATCCCTTGAAACTTAATTTTGGTTTTAGGGTTTTAGATCCGGAACTTGATCGGCGACGTTGTGACGCTCGGTTTTTGGGGGATTCTCCTTGGGTTATCTTCCTACAATAGATTGAGGTAGGTGGTTCCATCCTGACTTGACAAATTTTTTATCATTGTATTTTCTTGATTTATTTCAATTTTTGATTTAAATCCAATTTCTCAAGTTTTCTTTCCATTAAATTGATAAAAACTCGATTCCATTGAATTGAGATATTTGAAATGGTTTTGGCATAGAAATTTGGGAAAACCCCAATTCCATTGAATTGGGTGTGTTTATGGAAAATTGGTCGATTTAAATTGTTGAATTTAAATTTTGGATTTTATGGAAATGTTTTCAATTAAATTATATAATTTAATTGTGGAAATGAAATGTGTAATGATGAAATTGGTTTTGAATGGATTTTAAACATATTAAAATGGCTTAAAATGATTTGATAGAAACCCATTGGTTTTATCTTGTGAAAAAGGCATGTTTTGAATAAAAAAAATTTTGGTTTTAAATGGAATGAAATTGGAACTTTTGAAATGGAGGAATGAGATTGATCGTATTTTGAGAATTCTTAAAATAGTTCGTCCATCGTGTAAGAGTGCATGTAAGCCTTAGGTAGTTAGTGGGTTATTTGGATACACTCTATGCTATGAAAACGTTCTAAAACATACTTGTGGCGGGTCACATTCCTGACGGGTTGGTGACGAGTCTCATTTGGCTAGTGTCAAAGGGACGTGTGTATACACATTTTTCTGAGTTCACATAGAGAGTGCGGAATCATATAACTGGTTAATACTATTGTAAATTTTGGCAGATGACCATGTTGCTCGCTTGTTTGTTTATATTTGAGATATAAATGTATGCCAATGCTTTTGAACTGCTTACATGCCTAATGAATTTATATAAAATTTTTTATATAAATGTTTTATTTGAGCCATTGTTTTAGAAATATTCCATCATTGTAAAGCCTTTTCTTAAAGTAATTTTTCCATAATATGAAAATGTATAGCATGTTTGTTGAAATATGATTTTGTGTTTCCAAACCTGTTTATTTGATAATTGAAAAT
The DNA here is from genome assembly GCA_963277665.1 of Viscum album. Taxonomy (NCBI): domain Eukaryota; kingdom Viridiplantae; phylum Streptophyta; class Magnoliopsida; order Santalales; family Viscaceae; genus Viscum; species Viscum album. The sequence goes on from OY728126.1 coordinate 196,777,835, forward strand.
TTTTATTTGGATAATCTATATTTGGCATCTGTTATGGAATCTTTGGTGGTATCCTACTAGGCTTAGGCTCACACCCTACTTTTGCCTTCGGGTGTTTGTAGACTTCCTTCTTCCAGGATCGAGAAAGGGGAAGGAATCTCTTGGAGGTGGATCCCGTTATTGATATTCTCTTAGTGAGTTGTGTCCATAGGGACCATGGGTTTGTTTTCCCATTCTAGTACTTGGGTTGTAGTACTTTGAGTTTTTTTATGCCAAATTGTATTCTGGTATATCACTCCCGGTAGAGTTTTCCTTTGTAATGCATACTGATTTGTTTTCTATTGCTTCCTCATTCTTGTGGCAGAAATCGTTCCCACTTGCTTGTTGTCTGATTTCAAGTGATAGTCGTCGACCCGTGGGGATCGGGAACGCCCTTCGGGCTATGTCAGGACCGGCTCGGTTATCAGGTTACCAGGGTACCCGGGCTGGTTCATGACAAAATTAATATTATTAAAAATTTCGGGTCGTTACATTCTTCCCCCCTTAATAAATTTCATCCCCTAAATTTTAACTCGTTCCCTAAGAAGAGAAAAGGTGTGGGTACTTCTGCCTCATAGAATTATCTGGTTCCCACATGGCTTCCTCACATTTGTGGTTCCTCCACAACACCTTAACAAGGTGAGTAGTCTTGTTGCGTATAACTTTGTCTCTATAATCCAAGATCTACATCGGCTACTCTTCATAAGAGAGGTAATGTTCCAATTATACCACCTCTTGATTTATCACACGCTAAGGGTTAGGTATGTACTTCCTGAAGAGGGATAAATGGAATACATCATGAACTTGTGCTAGATTTAGAGGAAGTGCTAGCTGATAGGCCATTGCTCCTATGCAATCAAGGATTTCATAGGGGCCAATGTACCTAGGGATGAGCTTCCCTTTCTTCCCAAACCTCATGAATCTCTTCCAAGGAGAAATTTGAAGAAATAATTTGTCACCATCATCAAACTCTAAGTCCCTTCGATTGTTGTCGGTGTTTCTCTTTTGACCACTCTGAGCAGCCTTAATGTGTTGCTGGATGGCGTGGACTTTTTCAGTCATCTCTTGCACAAGATCGGGCCCAAGAAGCATTATCTCACCAACTTCATCCCAATAAGTAAGAGTTCTACATCGCTACCCATATAGAGCTTCATTGGGTGCCATTTGAATGCTCGAGTGGAAGCTGTTGTTATAAGAGAACTCAACTAAAGGTATATTTTCATCCCATCAACCTTTAAATTCCATTGAGCATGTTTTTAGAATATCCTTGAGTGTTTGGATAGTTCTTTTAGATATTCCATCAGTTTGGGGGTGATAGGTCATACTGAAAGTCAATTCAGCGCTCAGAGCATGTTGAAGACTTCTCCAGAATTTTGAAGTGAACCTTGGATCACGATTATATATTATAGAAAGTGGAACTCCATCCAACCTAACCACTTCCTTCACGTAAATCCTGGAAAGTTGATCAAGAGAAAAATCTTCCCGAATGGAGATAAAATGGGTAGTCTTGATGAGACGGTCCACAATAACCAATATATCATTGTTTCCACTGGAATTTCTCGGGAGACCAGTGATGAATTACATAGTGATATTGTCCCACTTCCATGCTGGTATGAGTAGTGGTTGCAATATCCCTTTAGGAAGTTGTCGCTCCCCCTTCACTTGATGGCATACCAGGAACCTTGAAGTGTAGTCAGCAATCTCCCTTTTCATATTATCCCCCAATAATGATCATGAAGGTCCCTATACATTTTTTTGCTTCCAGGATATATAGAGAAAGTAGAGATATGAGCTTCATCCATAAACTCCTTCTTTATATTCAGATTAGATGGAAGACATAGTCTTGTATTAAATTTCAGTACACCTTCTTGATCAATATTGAACTTAGGAAACTTCCCATCCTTCACAAACTCAAACTTCTTCTGTAATAAAGGATCTTCTTTCTGAGCTTTCTTGATCTTATCTAGTAATGACGGTTGAGAAAACATTTGGGATATGGTTGATGATGTCCCTTCCCTTATAATTCCCATGTCTAGTTATACTAGGTCATTGATCAAAGGATCTCTTTGAATCCTTATCATGTAAAGAACAACTAGGTCTTTCCTGCTTAATTCATCAGCGACTTTTTTTGCTCTTCCAGGATGATAATGAATTTAACAATCATAGTCTTTGAGAAGTTTTAACTATCTCCTTTGTCTCATGTTCAATTCCTTTTTTGTGAAAATATACTTAAAACTTTTATGGTCTGTGAATATATCACATTTATCCACATAAAGATAGTACCTCTATATATTTATAGAAAAATGCACCGTAGCCAGCTCCAGATCATGCGTAGGATAGTTCTGTTCATTAGTCTTCCACTATCGAGATGAATAAGAAATGACTTTTTCATTTTTCATGAGGATGCACCCAATCCCTTTCATAGATGCATCGCTAAAAATAATGAATCCTTCTCCACTTGAGGGCACAGTTAACAGAGGGGCAGTAACAAATCTCTTCTTCAGGTCTTGAAAAATTTCCTCACACTCTATTTTCCAGAAGAACTTGACCCCTTTTCTATTTAACTTGGTTAATGGATTATAAAGTCATGAAAAGATTTTCACAAACCTCCTATAATATCCTGCTAGTCCAAAGAAACTATGAATCACAGTTATTTTTGAAGGTTGAGGCCACTCCTCTACAACTTTTGTCTTTGTAGTTTCAATTTTGATTCCTTCATTGGTAACAATGTTCCCTAAGAAAGAAACTTTTTGTAACTAGAATTCACATTTTCTGAACATCCCAAAAAACCTCTCCTTCTGTGGAGTTTAAAAAATAACACTTAGATGATCCTCATACTCCTCAAAAATTTTGGAATATATCATAATATCATCAATAAAAACTACCACAAAATTATCAAGGTAGTCCTTAAATACTCTATTCATCAAATCCAAAAAAAATAGCAGGTACATCAGTTAGTGCAAAAAGCATAACAACAAACTCATAATGCCCATATCTTGATCGGAAGGTAGTTTTTGGAATATCTTCTATCTTCACCCTCAATTGATGATAACCAGATCAAAGATCAATCTTAGAGAAAACTTCAGCCCCACGATATTGGTCAAATAAGTCACCAATTCTTGGAAAAGGTTGTTTTTCTTATTGTGATCCCATTCAGTTCTCCATAATCAAGGCAAAGCCGCATTGATCCATCCTTCTTCTTCATAAAGAGAACAGGTGCTCCCCAAGGAGACACACTCGTTTGGATAAACCCCTTCTCCAAAATATCTTGGAGTTGTTTCTTCAATTCCTCCATCTTTACATTTTCCATCCTATATGGAGTCTTTGATATTGGATGAGATCCAGGTACGAGTTCAATAAAGAACTCTACATCTCTTTCTGTGGGAGGTCCAGACAACTCCTTAGGAAATACGTCACTGAATTCCTAGATGATGGGGACATTTTATATCCTCAAACTCTCATTTCCTTCTTCTTCATCACCAATAAAATCCATAAATAAGGATATATGAGGTTCTTCTAGATAGATATCAGGTTGAGATATCTCTCCTTTGAAGATAATTGTAGGTTCTCCATTCAAGACTACTGAGATTTCCTTGATTCTGCATTTGATCTTAGCATTATACTTTGAGAGCCAGTCCATCCCTATTATAATGTCGAATTCCAGCATGGTAATGACTACTAGATTTGCGATAAGATTGTGCTCACTAGAGTAAATACTAGAGTTTATAAATACTGAATATGATTTTATAATTCCACTATGGGTCATGGCCGATAACTCTACATTTATCAAATCGGGGGTGGATTCTAAATTCTTAGAAAACTTGGAGGAAATAAAGAATGTGTAGAACCAGTATAAAACAAAGTATTTTCTGTCTTTGAGAGGGCAACAAGAGTACCTGCTACCACATTATTCGGAGCTTCAACTTCATCTATCATGATAGAAAAAGCATGACCTTTCTCCCTTGGAATTTGCTATGGCTGATGGTGGTTCCCCTCTACTTCCCTTGGATTTGGACAGTGATTGGAAATGTGACCAAGCTGTCCACACTTAAATCACTAGGCATCAGGTAGGGCCTTCACCATATTCCCCTTGTTGTTATTGTTTGGAATTTGAGGTTTCACCTCACTACGACAATTCCTCACAATATGTCCTTCTCTTCCACTCTTTTATCATTTCCCTATCCTGAGTAGGTAGTTCCCTGAATGCTTCTTCCCACATTTATTACACATGGGACGTTGCACTTGTTTCCCCCTCTTCCCTGATCAAAGGTCTTCCCTAAGTTAGGATCCATTGATCTCTTCTTTTCATTAGATTTATGATACCACTGTGTCTCACCAAAATCCAGGTCGAATTTCATCGCACTCTAAACGATCTTCTCATAGCTATCATAGTGTTGGTTGGATATATTCTTCTGCAGATGAGGTCTCAGTCCACCGAAGAATCTATCATCCTTACTATTTGGATCCATGATAAAGCTATAGGTGTAATGTTAAAGCCTTGTGAATTTCATATTGTAGCTTCCCACAGATTCATTCTCCTTCTACTTCAGCTCGAGAAACTCCTTCTATATTCTTGTTCTCATCGATCGAGGAAAATCATTTTTGAATAATAACCCTCTAAACTCTTCCCACACCATAGCTTCAACTTCCACTCTTGGACTTGTGTTTTTAATTAGTTCCCAACACTAATCAGCTTCTCCCTCTAAGTGATAGATATCCAGGGTATCCTTCTCTTGTTCCGAACATCAGAGCACAGAAAAGATCTTCTTGAAAGAGTTGATCCATTATTTAGCAATCAATGGGTCGATAAATCCACTGAAGGTTGGTGGTCGTTGATGCATAAAATATTCAATAGAAAGTTGTTCACTTCGTGGTGAGATCAGTCTCTCATCTTGATTCAAGTTATTTCCCATAACTTGAGTCAGTTGGTTCATCATTCGCATAAAAGATTCCATTCCGGCTTCCATCAGAGGGTTGTCAGTGTATGGTTCATTGTGGTCACCATTTGCATGGTTCCTCTGATTTCCTGTCATTTTATAAAATAATAAAACCTTAGTGAGAAACTTATTTCATGTATGAATCTTTTAACTATAATAGATTTTATGTCTTAAAATTTAATTAAATAATTACATTTCTCTATAAATCCTTCATAATGATTCTTAAAAAGCTTATGATTGACCAAACATATCCCCCGAGAGTGTTATAACCAAGATTGAATCAAGGCCCATTGTCATTTACTAGGATACCCTAGGTCAATCCTGAAACTCCTTGTTGTAGTTTTCACTCCTAGGTACCTTTGTGCTAGAGTTGCCTCTACCTGCTCATATCTAGACAAAGATATATTTTCTTGATAAACCACTTACTCAATACTCACCAAAATACCAGGAATACTTTCTATATTTAAACTTTTATATAGGATTATTCCAAAAAAATTCATATCCTAATTTCAATAAATAAATAAACTATCCATTGATACCAAGTATGGCATCCTGCCTTTTTATTACATAACTTTTCATTACATTTTACATAGAGAGGATCTTTAAAGTCTGGAGTCTTGGAAATCAGGAACATAATACATTAAAACAACATAAAAAATTCTTATAATACACTTGTAAGTATTAATAATAGGTTAATCCTAAGTACAATTGCTTCATCTCATAACTTGGAGACATACATCAAATAAAAGGGCGAGCAGAATGCCCATTAAGGAAAACAAGGGAATTAGTTTTCTTGTGAAATAAACAAGAACTTGATAAAAACATAAAGAGAAGAGAAATGGACGTAGAGGCATTTCATAATCAAAATAAATTGAAACATGACATGAGTATGTGGCTACAATATTTAATTTATTCATTCCTGAACATATCACCAAGGTTCATCCCCAAGGTGTCATAAAAATTACCAATGTTATTCACCGAGGTATCTTGAAACTTTTCATATATAGATATTAAATTATTTACCTAATTCATTGGAGCGCTATCAGGTCGCACCCTTAATATGTCTTTTTTTCATGTGATCCACATAGATAATAATAAAACGTTTAAAAAATAACCCAAATAGAATAAAAGAAATGGGTTTCATTTCAAAATTGTGACATTTTAAAAGTGCTTTAAAATAGGATCACTATGTCATTTATAACCCATGGAAAGAGAGTGAGGGTTATATATATATCAATTCCAGAATCAAATATATCATTTTTTGTATTTATGAACACCCATAGAAATGAAATAGGTCTGGGTATTCAAATAAATAAATAAGATAATTTCATGAGAGAAAGGGAGAGAAATATTGAGATGAAAATTCTGCAACATAACGGCTATATAACAACCTTTTAGAATACATTAAAAAGAGAGAGTAAAAGGGTAAACCGCTCATAAATAATTCATAATAAAGTATAAAGGAAGAATAAAATGGAGATAAGAACATGGTATGGATATTTTAATGTCATACCACATGAAAAGGAAACATGAAAGGAAAGAGAATATGCGATTTCTTTTAGAAAAAAATCGGCAGCCTAACAGCGTCACTTAAAAATTCATAAATATCAATTGATGAGAGTGGAATGGGTATCTCATAATTTGGAAATGAAATTAACAGTAGTAAAGATGTAGAATAACAAATCCCCATATGATAAAATGGTACTATAAGACATAACATAAAGGAAGTCGTGACTTAAAAGAGGGTGAAATGTTCCCATACCTTGAAGAGTAACTTCGAAATCTAGAAGGTCAGGACCTTGGGAGCCTTAAGGGAACCTTGGGAGGACTCCTTGGGTGGTAGAAAGACTATAGATTTGTTGAGGAGGATTTTGGAATGAATAGAATGAGGGAATGGACTGGTATTTATAGGAAAAGTGGGAGAATAAATTATTAATTTCCAAGGGACACCTCATCGGTGGAATTTGCAAAACCATAGGCTTTCCCATGATATTTTCTCATGGTATTGGCCACTTGGGACACCTAATAACATATATTACTATAAAAAAGTCAAAAAGATTATTTACATCATGATTACATCATCAATGATGTCATTAAACACCTGAAACTCAAACCTGTATTTTTACTATTCACTGAAAAATCAACTATTTCAGAAAAATCCCAAAAAATCAAAATAACCTAATATCGATGCTCAAAATTCAAAAATGAACTCAATTTTATGAAAATAATTTTATAAATATTTTAATTTAATTTTTAAATAAAATCATTATTTATTCCAAAAATACATCTTTAAAACTATAACTCATTTTGTAACACATTAAGAAAGTAATCAAGGTCCCATAAAATTATCGTATAACCATAATAAAATAAAGTAACAATTTATGATTAAATTTTATGAAAATAAATTTCCATTTTAAATTATAAAATTAATTATAAAATTTTATATAAAATATTTATGACATACAAAAATACCAAAACATAAACTATGATCATTTTTTCACTTTTAAGATGTCTAAAATGTATTTATACAATTATGGGTGAAGTTTCTATTTTTTTGGTCGATTTAAAATTCATTACTATTCATATGGGTATGTTATTGTTCATGCTTTTCTATTCACTAAAAATTAAGTTGATCTTATTAGACACTAAATTTCTTACAAAACAAAATTGTAAAAGACCATTTTCTGAAAATCAATTCATATTGTTAATTATTTAAAGAATACAAAAATATTTTAAAATACCCCATTTTTTCAAAATTCATCAATAATATGGAACTTCTATAAATTCATGCTATATTTATCAGGACATTTAAAATTCACAAATTTTACTATAATAAGAAGTAAAATTTTTATTTATACAAAAGGATTACAGAAAGTAACCAAGGATCTGTTACATAGCCCCTTACAGCACCTGTATAGGACCTAAGTGTAAGGTGTGCTATGGTGATAGAATATTGGGGTGGCTCGGACAACATTTCCCGAGTGGTGATTTCTATCAGCTTGAAATTCTCCCTTACTCGATTCTGTTCAAGATTTGTATATTGAATTTCAGCTTGGGCTTGGTCCAGAGCAAATCCCAATGATGCTACCTCCTTCCCAAGATCCAACAGATGGGCTTCATATGGCCCGAGTCTTCTAGATGATGTCATCAACTCTTCTTTCTGTATTAATTAACAAATATCATTAGAATTTATAAAAAATAATTGTAACAATAAGAATTTATTTTCCAACGATCATACTGACCAATGGCCATATAACAGTCAAAACCCAATATTCTCATTTAATTATACTCACTTCATTTTTTAAAAGATGTAGTTTTGTTGAGTATAAAATAAAATAACAAACAAATTTAGGAAATAAATATTATTAAAAATTTCGGGTCATTACAATCCAAGATGAGTATAATAGTACTAGGTTTATAATGACTAAATGATAAATCCTAATTAAAGATCAGATAAATAATCTCATAAATAAAGTGGAGCTTTATATAAAATAAAAATATTTTGTTTATCGGAAGAATTTTTAGGAATAAGAATGTTGGTTTCTATGGAATGATATTTTGAGTGTTTTTCAGAAAAAACATTTTAATGTTCAATTAATATATTTTCAAAAGAACATTTTGAGAATAAATTTTCCATAAGAACATTTCTAAGACATTTTATGTAAGAAGTTATTTTAGTTCTCCAAAAGGATAATTTGTGTGGGTGAAATACGAATTTTCAGAAGAATGATCTATAAATTGGAATTTTGAGTTATCTAGATAGAAAATTTATTAAAATGATATATGATTTTATATAAATAGAAATATGGAAGTAATTTTGTGAGTTCCAAGAATGGAACTCTACAATGAGCACAAAAGTTGATTTTTATTCAGCAGAACCAAAAGGATCTAACTAATTCAATCAAAATAAAATTATTTATAATAATTCCTAAAGGCATTTAAAATGTTTTAAATTTAATAATTGTGATGATGCAGAGCTAGAAGGTTAATTATCAACATTAACAAAACAAATTTCCTGATTCTAGGATAGATTTTATATGTAATTTATGATTTTTGGATCCTATTTTTGTGAGATATTTGATAAATTCAAATCTGGATATCTTCATAATGATAATAAATCCCCTCAATTAAAAATATGATTTAGAGGGAAGTTAAAACTAAGGTTTTTCATTTCCCCATATATATCGAAGAAAACATTTATATATAAATGGGGGGAATACTTGATCTCATGAATGAAGAAAAAGAGAATATTGAGAGAGATATATATAGTATATAATATAGAAGAAGGGGTTGACCATGTACTTCTATAAAAAGATTACAAGGGAGGAATTTATAGTTTTTTTTAATAAAATTATTCTAAAATCATAAGTATAAAATTGAATTGCATGTTTAGTAAATCTAATGATACAAGGTAGTCAAATAACTGTTCATGATCCAGTTTAAGCTGATTACTCAAAGATCATTGGATCTAGTAATAAAAACACCAACATTTATATCAGTAGATAAGAGGATCATTTCAAGATATATATCAACTATGGGACATAATATACTTTTGTAATATAGTTAATTAAATTGGTCAATATTTATTCCTTCAAACACCACTTGTAAAATGTGATAGATATTAGTATAGAATCCATGTTGTCGTGTATAACCATCATTGACAAGATTAGTATTTTTTACTAAAACTTGTAAAAATACTTATGTTCTATTTTAATTGTATTATTTATTTATAATAGGGGTAAAATTGGGTGAGTAAGTTTCAAATGGTCCACACATCCTAACTGATAATAGTGGTTTGATCAACTTAAAACAGGGAAGAATTTATGTTGAACATAATCAGTAAAAAGAAGATTTAATAACCCTCGATTCACCCCCACCCCTCAGGGTGATTTTATGATCCTATGGGAATATAATTTATTAATTTTTATCAACTAAGAAAAACAAAACAATGTTAATAATTCATTTTGTGGACTACTGCCTCCATGAAGAAATGTTTTTCATTTTTAATCTAGATTTTCATTATTTATCAAAACCACTTAAAATATGATTCACCTACGTAAATATTTCAAAATAACATCATCATTTTTCAATTATTATGATATTATATACTTCCTTTAACATATTATTCCATCAAGTTATATTGTGTTCTTTTTTGGTTCTGTTTAACCACTTATATAAACGATGTTATAAAATTCTCTTCTATATGACTATGGTAACATAAATACTAATATTATTATATATTGATAATAAAATCATGATTGGTTTATGGTTCTGTAAATGTTATATTAATTATTTAACTTATTATTATAATATGATTTTAGGTCTCTAAAAATATTGAAATAAGTCAACACCGTGTCAATTTTAAAATAAACATAAGAAAAAAACATTATAATGAATAAATATAATATGATAATAACTAGTTTATATTAAATTAATTATAGATGATTAAGGTTATTAATAAGGTATCTAATATGCTTAATTTTATTATTCAAGAAGTTTGGTGCGTGCATAGAATGAATTGGAAACAAGTTAAGGGTTTCTAGTCTCAATTATCACCCCCAAGATATAATTCTTAATATACATCATGTTTTCATTGGAATGGTGTATCTAATATAAATTTAATAGATTGTATCATGATTCAATTATATTTCATAATATTTAATTTTATATTCTAATTATTTTATCTCCTTGGGTTTTGACTCAAAATTTACAAAATCTATAAAGTTTTATGCTAACTCAATTCTCTTCTATTGAGTTACAAACTTTGTTATCGAACTCTATTATTCTAATTTTGATTTATTATAAAAAAATGAATAATTTTTATTACATTACATCCCAATTTTATATTTTTCTATAATTATTCTTTATAAACTCATTGTTATCCCAACTAGGTAAAATACCCTGAGAGGGGTTGAATCAAGGCATTACAAATTAAAAAAACTATCTATTCAGATCTTGTTTCATTGTTAGAAAAAATACCCTTATATCTCCTTTTAGTTGCTTGGTATAAATGGAAATTAAAATATGCATAGGTCATAGAAATTTTACTTGTTTCTTCGTCATTGTGCTATGAACAAGAAGAATACAAAGGCAATGGGATGATGTACTAAATCCACTAAATCTCGTTATTGTTACAATTTTCATAGAAAACTCACTATCCCTACTGGTTTACAACCATTCACAATTTGAAATCTCATTTATCTCTCTTTGAAGTGAAAATAGTGATACTCCTATATATTCTTCTAAAAATTAGTTCTAAGTTGATTCACACTTGTCTATACCTTTATTCACTTATTTTATCAATGATATAGAAACCACCTTTGCACAATACTCCTCCAGAAGACTCCTCAATGAGAACTGGAACATGACCCCTTTCATAATACCCTGGCACATAACCCTTGTGTGATATCCGGACACGATACACCTAGCGTGAGATTGTGGAACGAGACTACTATGTGTGATATCCAGGTGTGAGACCCCTTTCACAAGACCTTCATATCATGCATGTCTCAATCCCTCCAGATCATGTGAATCGTTAAACCTTTTTTAGATCACGCAAATCGCAAGACATTATTTTGTTCATGCAGATCATGTGACTCTTGCATAGGACCTTGTTTGGGTTATTCAAATCTTCTGATATCAGTAGGTTATACAATGTATGAAAATTATATACATATAATTCCCCTCTCATGAATTCTTCATGATAAACTTTTACAATACCTTTTTCAAATTACATGGATCACAAAACTCAAGAATAATACTATGTTCAATTCATATGAAATACTTTTCCTACACATCAAAACACATAAGGAAAACTTATTAACATCATAAGTATGAGTGAGTGGTGTTTATATGCATACATATAATTCCTTAAATCCACAAATTTCATATATACTTCTCTTATAATGACATTAAAATTGGCATTATGTTTTTGTGTGATTGAGTCATGAGATCAATTGATAATAATGTGGTGTTTAGTAAAATTTTCTTCGAATTCTTTGTGTGATCCATTAAAATATCCAAATAAAATAATATAATGGTCAGTGAAATTATCTTCCAGCACCTAGAATTTTCCATCATGAGATAAAAAGAAAATAATTTGGCAAGTTTTATTGTTTTCTATCACTTTTCAAGATACCATCATGAAATCCACTGATAATTATTCTCTTCACATGATCTCATCATGAGACACAAAGACAATCATATGGATAGAAACTTTGGCTTTTAGTGCTTCAAGTGATCCCATCACAATATCTACTGAAAATTATGTGATCACATGACTTCAAACAACTTCATGATACCTCCATCATTTCTAGATTTTCTTCATCACATGCTTCACATGGACTCAACGTGATATCCTCTAACAATCATGATTTTTCATCATGCACTTCACATAATCTCTTTGTAAGATCATCTAGAAGTCATGTGTCTTCTTCAAGTGCTTCTCATGATCTCAATGTGAGATCATATTACAATCATGTGGTGCTTCAAGAGAAAAAAACAAACATCTCACATTCTATGAGATCAGTACATACATTCTCACTCCATGAGATCAGTTCATACTATCACGCTTTGTGATATTAGTTTAGACATTTTCACTCCTTTATATTAGTTCATATGTTATCACTCCATGAGATTATACATATCATTCTTTAGTGAGATCATACATATCACGCATCTATGAGATCATACATATCATGATTCTATGAGATCATACATCTCGTGCTTCCATCTTCATGCCTCCTTTGACAAACATCCTTTATCAATGACCTCAAACATTTTCAAAAAACATAATAAACCCAAAACCTCCATCAAGAGGGTTTTTTCTTTAAAATAACCCCATTTGGGATTGTTGGAACACTTATATTCTTCAAGAACCAACATAATTAAAAGTCAAGCATAAGAAAGGCCATTTTCATTCTGCGGCCCTAGATAGCAATCAAGCACTCCCTTATCATGTACTCTAAGCTCACATGAGTCAATATTGTCATGAGAAACAAGAGTATCATTCAGAGTTCATTAATTAATCATTTCATTCTCAAACCCACTAATTGAAACCTTCTCGATACCAAATGATAAAACAATCTCATCCTTCGATATCTCTTCTTAAACAACACATATCTACTAGTTGCATCATGAACCCAAAGGGAACTTCTTTACATGGTTATTATTCATTGATATACCTATTTTAGCATCATAATATTTATAACACCCCCAATTTTTGTATCTCTCTATCAGCTTCTCCCCTATCTTTATTAAGACATTATCTCTCCATTTTTCAATGAACCCAAAGGTCACTTCATTGTGGTCTTCAATATGGTAAAGAACACATCAATATACATGAAGAAACACACAATACATCAGGGATTGGGGGTTCACATCCACAATATTCAAGAGTGGGGAGGTGAAAAAGATCTAAGATCCAGTTGATGTCATTTAACCACTTCTTTAGGTAATGTCCTTTTCAATATATATGAGACTTGTTGTTCTGTAGTAATATAATTTAGATTCACAACTCCATTATCCAATTTCCCCTTTATGAAGTGATATTTTATTTCAATGTACTTTGTACTTGAGTGATGGAATATATTTTTTTAGATATTTATATAACATAAATTAACACAATAAATTCTGATTGCAGACATCACTTCAACTCCCATGTATTCAAGTTGTTTCTTTATCCATAATAAATGTGTACAAGCTTCAGTAGCCATAGTGTATTCAGATTTTTTAGTGCTCATAGAAATAAAATCTTGTTTCTTGCTTAGCTAAGAAATAAATAGCCTTTCAAGATAGAATGCACCACCAGATGTTGAATTTAAATTATCTTTTAAACCACCCAAATCTGAATCTGTACATCTCAATAAATCTTATTTAGACTTTTCATTGTATAGTAAACCAAAATCTATGGTTCCTCTGATATAACAAAGTATTATTTTCACTAAAAGTAAGTTAATTTCTCTGGGGTTACTTTGATATTATGTCACATGGCATGTAGAAAAAAAATAGCAGGTTGATTCACTATTATATATAACAGGAAGCAAATTATCTTCTTTTATTCTATGATATTGACTATTTTTCCTTCATCACCACTTGACAATTCCATCCATGTAGCAACTATAGTTTTCATTTTTTGGAATTTTCTATTCTAGATCTTCTCAGAACATCTTTGGAATATTTTTATTGAAAAATGAATATTCCATTTCTTCTTTGTCTTACCTATTAACCAAGGAAAAATGTTATCTCTCCAATCATCTACATTTCAAACTCACATTTCATAACTTCTGTAAACTTTTTGTACCATGTTTCATTCGATCTGACCAAAATTGTATCATCAAAATATACTAACACCATAATCCATTTGTTGATCTTATTATTGAAATAAATATTACAATAAACTCCACCACACTAGAAACTAGGTTTCATCAAATACCAGTCAAGTCATGAATACCACACTCTTCGTACTTTCGTCAACCCATATAAATCCTTCTTTAACTGAAAACATTGTTATCATCTTTATGAATGATAAAACCATATGGATATTTAATATTAACTTTTACATACATAATAACCTTTATAAATATTGACTTGAAATCCATCTAGAAAACTTTGAATTTCATTTGAACTGTTACGGACAAGAATAATCGGATTTTCTCCAGTCTTACAACAGGTGAAAATTTTTCAACAAAATCAATACCCTCTCTCTAAGAGTATCCCTTTCACTCCAGTTGTGATTTTTTTCTAATTATTTTTCTATATTCATTCAACTTGTTATGGAAGAATCATTTCATCCCAATGAAATTATTATTTTTTGTCCTTAAATCTATCTCCCATATCTGATATTTTTCTATCTGATCAAGTTCTACATTAATTTTTGAACTCGAATCTCATCTATTAAATATTCTTCAAAACACTTTGGATCTACCTATGATAAGAAAGTTTTTGTCATATAGATTTCATCCTCCTTGTTTATATGGGAGATTTCTGAACTCTAATGATATTATTCTAACCAATTTCAACTCATATCTTTTTTTCCTCACTACTTTATTCTTCTCATCATTTAAGCCTTATTTGAAATCTCCCTTAGGTAATTAAACTCCCCATGATATTTTCACCTATTCAATATTATCCTCCTAATACTGTTCCTGGGTTTTTTTAATATTCATCACATTATCCACTAAAAAAACACCATTACTCTCTATAACTTTTTTTAGTCTCTTATTGAAGTATTTATATGATTTTCTATTACTTGAGTAACTGATAAATATCTCTTTGTCTCTATGAGATACAAACATTCTTTATTTCTCTTTATTGAGAATAAAAAACTTACTTCTGAAGACTCGAATGTATTTCAATATTATATTTTTTTCATACCACAACTCATATGGAGTCTTTTATTACATTGGAAACAATGATTCTATGATAGAAAAATATACTGATGTCAACATTGAATCTTTCCAAAACTTCTCTAGAAGGTATTTCTTGGTCAGCATTGTTCTGGCCATGTTGTTGATATTATGATTTCTTCTTTCCACCAATCCATTATATTTTGGATTTATTAATACTAAAACTTGGTTCCTTATCCCATGTTTCTTGAGATAGCCCTTAACTTAAATATTTGTAGATCCTATTCTAATATAATTTCAGAACTTCTGGATCTTTTGATCTATATTATTTTCAAATTCCCTTTCGATAACATGTTAAGCAACTGAACACCTCAAACATGTGGGTAGTAAATGAAACCCATGTCATTCTAATAAAATCATAAATCTAAAAGACATAATATATCTTCCCATTAATAGAACATTGTGAAATAGTTCCACATACATCAATATGCACTATTTTAAGCACTCTTGTTGACCTCTGATATTTTTCATCATATGTATTTCAAGTAATACTATCTTGTTGAAAAGCATCGAAATAATGGGTATGATCACATGATAACATAGATAGATCTTGATAAACATCATATTTAACAAAATATTACAAGTATGTTCAGCTTAGATGACCTAGACGTTTATGTTATAATTTATTTTCTTCTTCCTTTGATATAAATTACATGTCTTTTCCAAACTAACAAGGTGGAGATTCCCCTTTGTGTGCTTTCCTTGAAAAAAAGATGCACCATTTTTTCCTAAATGATGAATAAAATATTTGTAAAGCATATATCATGTCTAGGGACACACAATTGGTTAAACCATAGCAAGTTATAACTAAGACCTTCAATAATCAATAAATCTATACATCTTTAGTTTTTAACCCCAAACTTGTCTTTCCCTAATCCAATAATCTTCAGGCCTTCATTATTATCAAATATTATGACACATTAATTTTAATAAATAAATTCATATCACCAGAATCTTATTTTCTATCATAGCGGAGGTGAATCCACTATTAATGATCCATTAAAAGTTAATCTACGCAACTAATACTGGCTCATATCTGCTCATCCTGATTTGTTTCATTGACTTCATACTTGATATTGACTGATATTCTTGATCTTCCTCAGAGTATTAGTATCTAACATTATATAATAGAGCTTAAAATTTATATTTCATTCTCATCTCATTCGTTGATCCCTTAAACCACTGCATGAAACTACATTGGTTATGCTTCAATACATTCATTTGTATTGTCGATGAGAAATATCTATCCATGTCCCTAAATACTCTAAACAAATGGTGAGCATAAAAAGAGTTCCTCAAATATTTAACTCTATTTGGATGACTCTATTTCTATTTTCCCCTTGGAAACTCTTGGATAAAGAACATACATTTCGAGAATGTTCCATCTTTCCATACCAATAACACCTGATATGAGGTGTGTTCTTGTGAATAATTTAAACACCACTAATTTTCCCTTGAGTTTGTTGAATCTTTGTATTCTAATTTATACACAAATATATCTTCAACCTTGGAGACGAATCTTATTTTCTAACGTTAATAATTACTTCTTTCAGTTTATGGTCAAATCTCATACCATTAGTCTTACTCTGATGTGACACCAGCTTCTCCCAACATTATTTGACTATTTTTATGGACCTCTAATATGAAATTTCACTTATTTTTTCACCAGTGAAACCTAATTTTCCAATATCATATTAGGATTCATGAGTATATGATGATTATTAACCATTATTCATATGCTTAAAACTTACTCCTCAAGTTCTTCGATACCTTTGACTTTATATTTTACTATTTTAGTCAAACTATTTATCACCCTAGTATATTATTAAACCTTGATCTTGAACAGAAGAAAATTATCTATGTTTTATGGATTTTTAGATTTTATATTTTCAATTTCAGTCATTAAATTAGACTTCTCTTCTTCTTGCTGTTGTATATAGAGTTTCTCATCATAAGACACTAAAATTGGATTTCTTCATTTTATCTCTCCAAATATCTATCTCCTCAATAAAAGTTATAATTAAACCTGGAGGTCAACCCTTCCTTAAAATTCTCTTTCTTTATCATCACTTTATTCCCTTTTTTAGGAGTTTCATATAACTACCACCATAACATCTTCTCCATTATCCTTGCAGTCTTCAATTTCTAATGCCTCTGATTCTTCTGAAAAATCATTTTATTATAAAATACAATTATGTGTTTCAAATATATTTCTCTTGGAATTATTCATTCCTTTCACACTAGTTGAATTCTTCTTCTTGAGATATTCGTCATCATCTTGAAACTTATTAAAATAGTTACTATAAAATTTCAGGCTCTTTCACAATGAAATCATGCATGAGAAAGTTTCCCTTTAAACTTGATTTTTCCTCTTTGAATGTTTGAGGAAAATAATGAAATAACATCATCAATAATTCCTTCTTCCTAAAAATATTCTATTTAAATATTCTTCATGGCCTTAAAATCCACCTCTTCAGTCTTCCATTTTCCAACAAACTCATTATCATCATTTCTCATCTCATAAGTGACAAGAGTATTTTGTATGTTATCCAATGTTAGTTACTTTGGATCTCGTTCCTCTCATACATATAGTTTCTAATTGGAAAAAGGTGGAAATATTCTCAATATAAACTTAAAAATCTTCACATATTTGAGAATTTTTCCAAGACCAAGCATGTATTTTACAATAACATTCACCTGATCAAAAAATGTATCTACATCCTCCTTGGGGTTCATTCGTAGGTCCTCATATTTGTTCCACAAAACTTTTAGTTTAGCTTCTTAGAATTTTGAATAAACTTTATAGAAATTTATAAGTTATTCTCACAAAGAATGAGATAAGTTGCATTAAATCACCTTTGTAAAGATTGGGTTGGTTAAAGAACCATCTCAAGCATTGATTCCTTTATCATAAGTATCCAATTCTTTATAGTCAGAGTTTGAAAAAACTCCACTACCCATAATGGATAAAATACCATAAATTGAAACTATAAATATATCCATACCTAATGATCGAAATAGGTGATGCATCTGATTATTCTAAATCTAAGTATTACTTCCATCAAAGATCATAATTCATTTGTGATTGATAGCTTCAGTTGATTTTTTTGAGAGGGAAACTCTTACTTTCACCCTTTACTCTGATACCAATTGTTATCCCAACTAGATTAAATACCATGGGATGGATTGAATCATGGTATGACATATTAAAACAATTTTCTCTTTGAATCATGTTTCTTAGTTATACAAAACTCTCATCTATCTTTTTTCCATTACACAATATAAATGGAAATTAAAATATAAAAAAGACACAACAATTATACTTGGTTTACACTCACTGGGATATGTCCAAGGAGAATACAAAAGAAATTTGTTAATGTACTAAATCCACTAAATCTCACTATTGTTACAATATTCAAAGCAGATGCACAATCCATTTGGGTTTACAACAATTCATAATTTTTAATCTCACTACTCTCTCAAAAGTGGGAACACTTATCCTCCAGTAGAGTCTTCTAAAATTCGGTTATGAGTTGTTCACACTTGTGTGTTTCCTTATGATATTGTTTTATCAATAATATGGCAACCAGATTTGTGTGATACTTCTCTACAAGACTCCCCTGTGAGACCCTAGAACGTAACACCTTTCACGATATCCTAAAATGTAACCCTTTTGTGAGATCCTGACGTGAGGCCCCTTAAAAGAGATCCAAGAATGAGACCCCTTTGAATGAGATCCTGGATTCACAACCCTTTCACAAATCCTTCTTATCATGTGGATTGTAACACCTATAGATCACATGAATCCCTATACATTTTTTAGAACACACGGATTGAAAGACTTTATTTTATTCAAGCGGATCGTGTGACTCTTGTGAAAGACCTTATTTATGTTATGTTTATCATGTGATGTCAATAGGAATGCCTATGAATGAAAACAACCAGAACATAATTCCCTTCCGGATACTTCTTTGTAAGAATATTTTGTGAGACATTATTCTGATTATGTGGATCAAAATACTCTATTGCAAGACTTTGTTTAGGTCATATAAAATACTTTTTTTCAGATAAATCAACTTAAGAAAAACATTCAATCTTCTTAAGGATCTTTTAGGGGGTATTTATAGAATTAATTACACTGCATTAACTCCAAAAAATTTTGCCATTCATCAATTCCACCGAATCAAGAATTGGCATCATGCACTTTACGTGATCCTATTGCGAGATCAATTGATAATCATGTGGTGTTCAGTGACATTTTATTCCAATTCCTTTCATGATCCACCATGATATACAAAGATAATCATGATTTTTTAGCGACATTTTCTTCTAGGAACATTCATGAACAATCGCAATATCCAAACACAATCATGTTTCTAGTACTATTGTCTTCAAACACTTTTTAAGATATCATCTCAAGATACACTAATAATCATGTGATTTTCATGATCCAATCACAATATCCAAAGACAGACATGTGTATAGTGTTTTTATCTTCTAGAATTTTGTGTGACCCCATCATGAGATCCACTGATAATCTTATGATTTCATGGTTTCAAATTACCACAAGATTCCACCATCATTTCCATATTTTCTTCATCACGTGCTTCGCATGAACTCAACGTGAGATCCCTTGACCACCATTATTTGTCTTAATGTCCTTTTGATGATCTCCCTATTAGATACTTTGATAATCATTCATCATATTCAAGTGCTTCTCATGTTCTAAATAAAATATCATCTAACAATCATGTGGTTCTTTGTGATATCAGATCAAACATCTCGTGCACCACTAGATTAGATCATAAATTAAAGCTTCCTGATATAAGTTCAGACTTATGCATTTTTTGAAATCAGTTCATATATTCACACTCCATGAGACCAATTTATACATTCACACTCCATGATATTAATTCATGCATTCAATATATGCGATATCAAACATCTCTCTCTTCTATAAGATAAAAAATCTTTCACTTCCATGAGATCATTCATCTCATGCTTCCATCTTCATGAAAACTTTGAAAATAATCCTTTATCAACAACCTCAAACCTTGTCAACAAATAAAATAAACCCAAAAGCACCATTAGAATGGATTTTTTCCAACACTCATTATCAAATTATACATACCTTAAAGATTTAGTTACAAGAATTGGGTTTCTTGGCCTCAATTTATATTTTTGAGATGTGCATATCATTATACGCCAATTTATTTTTATTTGGGGTCTATAATACCAATTGTTTATATTATATCATCAATTATCTTTTATTCATGGTATATTAAGTTCACATTACTTCTCAATCAAGGGTTTTGATTTAAAAGTTACTCAAGCCATAAGGTTTTTTCTCAACCCTATTTTAAAATTAAGGTATCTCAAATGTGATAACCAATCAAGAAAATTTTTATGGTGTTTCTTATAGTATAAGAATAATTTTCTTCCCCTCTACTTATTCCGTGTTCATATTTTTTTTATTTACCAAATTTAAAATTTCAAGATTTATAGTATTTCAAATTGATGTGGTTTTCAACAAAAGTATTTTAAAAATACAAAAAATAAATTTCATTTTATTCTTGTATTTTATCTTCGATTCCATATTTTATTGAATCAATATATTTGTTTTGAAAATTAAAAATTTTTATTTTCAACAGCCTTAAATTAATTTTAAATTGTTTTAAAATAAAACTAGTTTAACATTTTTTAAGTCGGTAATTTTTTAAAACAGATTTTATTTTTTAAAAAAATTATGTGAACACATATTTCTTACAACTTTTTCATTTTATATATACAATAATTTAAAATATTTAATGGTTTTATATAATAATATATTATTCTCCATAGTTTATACAAGTATTTATATTTAAATAAATATTTTCAAAAGGTTTATGAATGTTTCCTTTTTCCAAATTTATCTTCACTGATGCTCCTAAAAATTCATTTTCATATAAATTCACATCCTTTGACATACTTTGTTCTTGATCAAGGATATTCTCAAAATGTTACCATCCATTTTCATTATCTATATGTATTTTTTTGATCTTATTTATCGAAGGAATGACTTATTACTACCTTTCTCTTTCCACACCATTCCCCATAAATAGGTTTAAATTTTCTTCCAATGGATTTCATTGTGAATACTGAATTTTATATTTCATTTATTAAATGATATTCACCCATATTACATAAAAAAATTGATAGGGAAATTTATTAACATTATCATATACTCTTTATTTATATGTTGTAAATATTATATTCGTTATTATCTTTATTAAAGGGTATTTACCTAGAAAGTTTCATAATTTTTTGGATACACATTTATTTTCCATACCAATATAATGTTATGATTATTGATTGGAATAATGAATTTTTTCCTCATGTGATTCCATTTGAAAAGGATACGAAACCCATTTTCTATACATGGGTTCATTATGATATAATAAATTATTGATCTGAAGTGTCCCTCATAAGTATGGATGATTGATGAGTGGAGTCCTATATCACTCATCAATGCATTGGTAAAAAGTACAAATCTCATGCGATATGTGTATATAGGTACAATTTAGTTGTTTTTAAGAATGGATGAAAGTGTGACTCGTGAAGGTGATGTATAGAGAGGTATAATTAAGTTGACTCATTATCATGGGTGCAAGTTTAGGACTCACAAAGGTGATGTGTCAATATGCTTATGGTTATGCCATAATTATCTAAGTATGATTTGTTTCCTTGATACATGTCAATATCATGATATTTTCCTATGTTATGAAATGATTTTGATATATTATTTAATATGTATAAATTTATTATTTATCTTGATTATACACATATTCTCATCTTAATCTTGCTTTTGATCTTTGATCTTTGATTGTTAATGCTTATATTCACCCCCACTGAGCATCTAAGGTCACCCATTTTTTATATTTCTATATCCAAATGTTATAAAGATTGGAAAAGTAAGAAATGTCTAAAAGTGTATCTTTTGTAGGGAATTAGTGGGAGATTTCAAAGACATTATATGGATTAATAAATTCTATATATAGTGAAAAAAATGTCCATTAGTTGAAAAATAAATGGGTTTTGTTGTTTTATAATTTTTCCTAACACTTTAAAAATATAAACTTAAAAGGTATTGGGAATATATGTAATGCAATATTTCATTATTTTGTGTAATTATAAGGTCGTGTCAGTGGGGTATTATAGTTGGTATCAGAGATGGTTTTAGATATATTCATTAGTTTGGATGTTTGTATGGGAAAATATAATGTTTGATAAGTTAAGGATTATTATAATTTCAAAGTTATAGATAACCCTTTAGGTTAGTTGAGGTAAGGTTGAATATTTTGGGTATCTTTATAAGAGAACATTAGTGAAAACTATAGGGATAAGTCTAATGGATAAATTTGAGTATAAGATAACATCCCAAAGTTTTGGTAAAGTAGGGATTCTGTTGTTCTCATAGAAATGGAATCCATGTTTGTATACTAGAAAGTGGATGTGGTCATGGAATAGATGCACCTAGGGAAAATAACCCAGAAAAATCTAGGTTGATTATCAACTCAATCATAATTCTAGTGTATAATTACTGAGTCTAAAACTACACTTCTGGCTAGACCCTACCAAGGAAAATTATTTGGTTAACTAAATTATCTTTACGAACCATTATGAAATATTTATATTCTAATTACATTAAGGAGTATGGTTAAGAAGAAAAAGATAACATAACTTACTTTAAGGAAGATATAACTGAGGGTTTCTAAAAGATCCTACATCTAAAAAAATTAAAATTACAGAAGGAATTTTAGTTTTCATTTACTATATGGGTAAAATTTTGAAGTGACACTTGGAATGGATTTTTGAGACTTGGAATGCCTCAAATAAATTTTTCTAGGTATGTAATAAAGCTCAGAAGGTATATTAGGTTTTTGGGTGATCCATGGTATATTTTCATTATGTTTCAAGAGTTTTGGAGTTTTATAGCTGGGTTACATAGTTTTTTGTAAATAGCTTAAGAGAAATCATGCAACAACTTGATGATAAGTGTGCTTTCAGTTCTTTTTGAACTAATAATAGTTAAGTTACGTGATTAGAACATGGTTTAGGGTGAACCAAGAAAGTAAAAAAGTAAAAACCTAGATAGGCGGTGGATCTCATAAGGCATGATTCATAGTCTATTATTGTTTTTAGATAAATCGTGCAACATGATATAAATGGGATACAATGTTGGAATTATGGTTGGCACATGGTCAATATAACCATGTGACCTAATCGTGTGATGAGATTCATGGTTCCTAGTGAAGGATGTATGGTCAGAACATAGTTTAGAATACTATGATAACAAACCATAACACTACCTAGAATTTCATTAAAATGGGTAAATGACCAAAATTATACATAAATATTTTTAGCCACTCCCCACTCTTCCTTCCACATTGGGCGCATACAGACCAAGGTTACTCCCACCCCCTTCATATTTCAACCCTTTATTTGGGGGTGCATTTATATCAACCCAAAATTAACATACATAGACATTATATTTTTTTGGATTATTTATTACATCACACAAACACACACCCAAATACCAAATTAGTTTAGTACCTTTAGAAACATGGCAACATAAAAACTGGTCTATAAGTGAACAAAATTATCTCCCACTATTTTCTTAATAACTAGAAATCTTCTAAGCACATCATATATAATACATATCATTATAACCTAGGGAAATAAAACATAACAAAGGGAGATAAGAGATTCTCATTAAGGGTAAAAAAGGGAGATACATAATTATAATATGAATATAACGGTATGAGAATATGAGCATAACATTTTCATATCATACCTCGCATATCCAAGATCATAATAATGATTCATGGAATAAATATTTGTAGTCTATAAGACATGAATCATAAGGTAATAAAAGAACATGATCCATGATAGAATAACATTAGCATAAGACATGAATTATTGGCATACACATAATCATAGAATATAATTTCCATATCGATTGAGGATATTTTCCAAGGCCATCATAGTAGATAGTGTACTTTACTAAACTGATTTAACTCTTATTTCTAGTCATGTATTACTATACTGAGTTTACTCCTCATTATATCCCCATATTATTGTATCATGTTCACTCTTCAATCCATCCATGTATATCTAATGAGATATATAAATATTTACCAATGTTTTGTAGGGAGATGTAAGTCCCACCAATCACATAATGAAAACCATATTTATGTGTACCACAGGATCATACACATTAATCATATCATAACCCATGAAATTAAATGGGTATCATAAAAATTTCAACATATCCTAACCTTTAGAAAATAGAAAGGATTCAAAATCATTTCATAGTAGCATAACCCATGAAATGAAGTGGGTTTCATAATAATATATCCCTTGGAAGTTAAATGGGATTCATAATCATATAACCCATAAAAGATAAACGGGTTTCATAAATATCACACCCTCAAAAAATTAACCATTCAGAGAAATAATATAAATGGTAACCTTGGCTCATAACCAATATAATTAAAGGTAACACAAATGGATTTCATCATAGACGTAAAATAATATTGGAAGATCATATAAAACATGTCTTGTGTAAAATATCCTTTCAAATTTTAAAAACACTATTTAATATATATAACATTTTGAAAAAAAATTTCTATAAAAATATCCTTGAAAAAATATAAAGGAAGATTCAAAATCATTTAAAACACCTTTTAAAACATAAAAAATTTTGAGAACATTTTTCATTTAAAATAAATATAAAAAATTACTAAGTAATTTTGGAGGAAATTATTTTTCATGATGTTGGAATATTATATTCATTTTTTATTTGTAGAAATAAAGGTTCCTTTCACGTTTTCGGTAAAAGACAATCAGGCCTTATTTTTTAAAATGAGATAAAGATTCATTTCAAAAAAATAGTAAAAAATAACACATGGGTAAAAGTTTATTTTAAAATTTAAAATATGGTAATAAATAAATTTTTTGAACATTTTTAGAAAACATGGTTTTGAAGGAAAACATATTTCCAACCAAATAGAGAGATAAATCTTGATTTTCATAAAAAAAGTTTACTAATAATTTTAAGAAGAAAATAGTATAAAATGATACTATTATATGAATATGTCATGAATAAATAGAGTAAAATGAAATTCAGGAGAATATTTTGGAGGTAGGTCATGATATTTTAACATTAGAGTCTTAATTGTAAACAATCCTAATAATTGATGATATTGTAACATAAATTTTTTACCACTTTAGTAACATTAAATCATAATCCCCATTAAGAAATAACATAAAATTAAATTTAAAATATCCTAAGGATGAAAAAATTCATGATATTACATGTCAAAAGGGCTGTATATACACCTCATGAAAAAATATGGGTGCATAACATAATGTACATCTCACAGAAGGAAAATTGAGACAAAAATCTCCTTACAACTTTGGTAATGTTTTAACTATAAAGACCATAGAAGAAATATCTTCATATAGATAAGTAAATATAAATAATTTTCATTATAATAATCATTAATTAGATCCATGGGTAGTATACACACCAAATATAAGAAATAAATGGTAAATGTGTCTTTTGTATGACTGAAAATAAAAGTGAGATGTAAATCCCTTACCTTTATTATTGACTTTAGTTTTACTATTTAAATCCTCTTATATAATAAATATAAGATTATTATGAATCTATTAAAAACCGTATTCATTTATATAATAGCATATATAATTTTATTACTACCATTTATTAAATTCTTTTTTAACAATTCCATGATAAATTTACGTTTTGGGTAATAACCTCTTTGTTTTCATATATGTTTTGATTTTTTATATTTTTTTCCGCTTACATTAATAATAATTTAATCATATCCATAATGATAAAAATAATTTAAATATAATATATATTCAATATATATATATATATTTATAATAATATTTAAAATATAGAAATAGGAAATGAAATACGCCATTCTTGGAGACTGTGGGCTGTACATACGTGTGAATTTTGTTTCCAATTTATTTTTAGATTGAAAGAAAGAAAATAACAAGAGATATTATCACTCCAAAAATAACTTTTATTTCACATATATTGCATTTTTTTATTAAATCCATCTTTAATAAATTTCATGTAAAGTGTGAATGAATCACATAACTTCATGAGGAAGTAGTCTGTTGCACACATGAACGATATTATCGTATTCCCCTAAAATGAAAAGCATGTAGTTATGTGGGGTATGAAAATTAAAGAAACATAATAAAATCATATATATATCATAAATATAATCTATAAATTTCATTTCTATCTGTATTCCCAACCTTGATAGGTGGTAATGGAAAAACAAGTGACATCGGTTCGTAGGGTGGTAGTCTTCCGTACACACGAACGATGAATTTGAAACCCATTTAATGGAATTTTGTGTGGTTTTAGGTCATAAATTTAACTTAATAAACTATAATTATATTTAATATAATTTATTTATTATATAATAATGATATAAAAATAATTTAATGGGTTTTTAGAAGAAATAAAACAAAAATGTTTGTTGATGAACATTACCTCTTCTTCAGGTATCACCTTTTGGTTTGCACCAAATTCCTTGCTTTATTATATTGATACCCAAATAAAGTATTATTAGATTAGATTTGTGAATTTTAAAAGTTATTTGGTGAGGTACTTTTGAAACTGATTGGTTTTGAAGGTCTAAAGATAGGGGAAGAGGGGTGTCCTTATATAGGGAGGTGAGTGGAAAACTTGTAAATTTTTGAAAGGGAGAATTAAAATGATGTTTTTTCCATGTAAAATGACTCAAAAAATGAAAAAATATAGAAACTAGAAATTATAAGGTCTAAATATTTCGATCCAATGGGTTTTTGGAAATTTTCTAGGTCATTTTTCCCTTAAGTTGAAAGATAATTCCCTTAGTAGACTCATTTTTATCTTAATCATTGTGATTAATTTTAACTCTAATCACTATTAATTATGGTCAAAAATTATTTTAGAATTACTAGAAATAATAAATTATTATGATTAAAAATATATAATCCATTTTTTCAAATTCCACTCATATAAGTGGTTAAAATTAATTTAAAATTTAATCTGGTAGACAGGATGAGACAACCGGTTATTAAAGTGGGAAAGTCCAAAAGTTTGAAATGTTTATATATATATATATATATATATATTCAATGTGAAATTGATTTCAATGACCTATATTGTATTTTTATGTAAAATTGAAATAAATATAATTTAAACCCAATTTAAAATATAATTTAACTCCATAAAAAAATTAAATGAAAAGAGAGTTTTCATTTAAAATTCAGTATTTTTCATTATTCGTCATAAAATGAAATATTTCAAAAAAAACCCAAAAATTTACACTATGATAATTTGGATATTCATAAATAAAAAATTTATGTTTATTTTATCAAATTAGTTTTTTAAATTTTCAAATATTAATTTTATTATTATTCACAGAAGGACATAAATATAACTTCATTTGTGAAAAATAGTATTTTCGAAACATATAAATATTTTACTGAAAATTATATATTTCATTATAAATATGTTTTATTTATATAAAACCATTAAAACATAAATTTAAAAATTATTTATTACTATACATATTACTAATTTTAACAGTTATGTCCTAACTATCTTGTTTAAATAATTATAATAATAAAATGTTGTTTCATATAAATTCATTATTGCTGGTAATTCTATTTATACCCGGTATTATGTGAAATAAAAGATTAGTTTAGTGTTTTATATAAGGAAATAAAATAAAGAAATTTAATTTTTTCAAAAAAAAACTGGTTGTTAAATTGTACCTGACTTAAAATTAAGTTCTCCCTCCAAATTGCTCACTTTAATACAAACAAATGACAATAATTCTAACTCATCATATCCTAAGGTGTCCATGTAGCTTCTTTAAACTGGTGGTTTCACAACAAAACTTTAAGAAGGTGAGTGGTCTTGTTTTGTAGGGAATTCTCTATATGATCCAGAATCTTTATTAGTTGTTTCTCATTGGAAAGATTATACTCCCGCAATATGACCACTAATTTCAGT
Organism: Viscum album; assembly: GCA_963277665.1. Lineage (NCBI taxonomy): Eukaryota > Viridiplantae > Streptophyta > Magnoliopsida > Santalales > Viscaceae > Viscum > Viscum album. The sequence goes on from OY728126.1 coordinate 196,806,286, forward strand.
ACATACGAATGTTCAGGTATGTAATTCCTCAATAGGGATACATGGAACACATCAAAGACTTGAGATAGGTTTGGTGGAATTTCCATTTTTTGGGCTACTAACCTAATACGATCAATAATTTCAAAGGGACTGATATACCTAGGGATTAGTTTTCCTTTTTTATGGAATCTTATAACCTTATTCCATAGAGAAGTTCATAAAAATACCATTTCACAAACTTAAAATTATTGATCACATCATTGGTTATCATCATAAATTTGTTTCTGAATCTGAGATGCCTTGATGTGTTGTTTAATGGGTTTAACCTTCACATCCATTTCTTCTCATATTTCTTACTCCAATGTCTTTTTTTCTCTAACTTCATTCCAGCACATTAGAGCTCAACATTTCTTTCCAAATAGAGCTTCATAGGGAGCTATATGAATTCTTGAGTGAAATCTATTACTGTATGAAAAATCATCTAGATTGAGGTGTTGATTTCAACTGCCGTTGAAATAAAAATAATAAGATAAAAATATATACTCTGGGTTTCAATTTTTATTTCAAACTAACCATCCATTTGAGGATGATATTAAATGCTTAAAACAAACTCTATATCAATAGGTTGTTGAATAAATCGCAATAACTTGGTGGTAAACCTTAGATCGCAATCAGATATAATGGAATGTGGTACTCTATGAAAACTTAACACTTAATGTATATACTGGAAATTTGATCCATAGATAAATATTCTTTGATAGAGATGAAGTGTGCTGACTTAGTAAGGTGATATATAACAACCCATATAGCATTATTCCATTTAGATGTTTTGGGGAGTATAGTGAAAAAATCCATGGTGATATTCTCCCATTTCAATTCTAGTTTGGCTATTGGATGTAACATTACCCAAGGATTTTTTCTTTTATCCTTAAATTTATGCCATACTAATCACCGAGATACAAAATCTAAAATATATATCTTCATGTCGTTCACCAAAATCATTCTTTAAAAAATTTATACATCTTCATACTTCCTAGGAAAAAAGATAATGAAGAATTATGAGATTCCTCTAATATCTCCTTCTTCAAAACTGGTATAGATGGAATTCATACATGTTTCTTGAACCTTATCATCCTTTAAAAATCAAGGATAAACTAGGGAATGTTTGTAACCTTCCTTTGTATCTCTACATCATCCTTATATGCCTTTTTAATCTTTACTTGAATAGATAGTTGAATATTCAATTCAGAAAGATAATATGTTCCCCTTCCTTTAGGGTCTCTGAATCCATCCTTTTCAAATCTAGAAATATTGGATCTTTTTTATCTTCATCATCGATAAAATAGTATTATCCTTTCAACTCAAAGCATCAATAACCTTGTTCATTCTCCCAATTTGGTAATGTTTTTGGGATTTATAATATTTAATCAGCTCCAACCATCTTCTTTGATGCATGTTCAACTCCTTCTATGTGGATATATACTTTAAATTTTTATGATTGGTATATATATTTCACATGTTTCTCCATAAATATAATTCCAATATATCTTTAATGGAAAAATTAACACATATAACTACAAATAATGAGTTGGGTAATTTTTCTCATGAGTCTTCAATTTTTATGGGGCATACGCTATAACCATGTCATTCTATATAATAAAACATCTCAATACCTTCTTGGATGCATCACTATAGATTAAAAAACTTTATCCAATATAGGTTAATGTAAGAATATGTGCACTTACTAATCTTTTCTTCAATTCCTTGAGATTTCTCTCACATTTATCTATCAATAGGAACTTCTCTCACATCAAAGAAAACTTTCTCATAAGATTATATTGTCATTAAAAATTATCCACAAAATATTGATAATAAATGACTAAATCATGAAAACTATGGATCCTAGTCACCATGGTTGGTCTATTTAAAAATTAAATAGACTCTATATTTAATGGATCTACTGATATACCCTCTCTTAGTATTATATGGCCTAAAAATGAAACCCTTTACAACCAAAATTTACACTTTGTAAATTTTTCATATCGTTTCTCCTTCCTTGGGGTCTTTAGTACAATTATTAAATGATCTTCATTCTATTATTTCCTCTTTGAATACATAATAATATCATTTATAAATACTAACACAAACTAATCAAATTAATCTATAAAAAATCTATTCATTATATCCATGAAGATAGCATGGTAATTAGTAACACCAAATAGAATCACTATATATTCATAGTGTACATAACTTGAATGGAATGTTTTTTTAGTGTATCCTTCTTATTAACCCTCGATTTATGATATCTATAATTATGGCCAATCTTGTAAAATTATTGATCTTCCTACAAAGATCAAACAAGTCATCAATATGGGGAAGAGGTTACCTATTATTGATTGTGATATTGTTCAAATAATTATAATAAATGAAAAGATCCATTGATCCCTCTTTCTTTTTGAAAAATAGAATAGGTACGCCCCAAGGTGACACCATTGTCCAAATGAATCCCTTGTCAAGTATTTATTCAATTTTCTCCTCCAATTCGTACAACTCATTTAGTAACATTCTATAGGGATTCTTTGAAATTATTTTGAAACCAGTTATGATTTCTATTGAGAACTCAAATTCACTTATTATTGTAAGAATAATAAATTATTCTATAAATACAGTAAAAAATTATTGAAAAATAGAAATATCATAAATTTTGAGTTTATCCAAAACCATATGAGATAAACACCCCTTCTGAATGGGAATTAAGACTCATACATTGGATGTAATCTCTATCATAATCTCATACTTATCTTCACAGTGATAAATGATCATAAGATGTTTTGAAAGATCAAACATGACTTCCCATCCTTGAAAATTGATGTGGGATTTATTTATATAAATTCAATTCACACCTATGATGACATCAAATTTAACTAGAAGAAGAACGAAAAATTTTTTAGGAAGCACATTTCCACCTATTTCAACTAGAGAGGAATCATTGACTTGATATGCGATCATCGTACTATTAGAAGATTTCAACACTATTTCTACATATAATAATTTTGGTGGAATATTGATACCCATATAAAATTATTTAGATGTGAAATAATGGGTATATCTAGATTTAAATAATACATTAACATCTCTATATTGGATATTAAGTGTACCATTCACCCCATCGTTATCGTACCCCTTGTAAAAAATTAGGATCTCATGAGATTTTCCCTTGTCCCTCGAATTAATATTTGATTGATGTTGATCATCATCATTTATTATTGGGCTTGAAAATTTGTTAACATAATTACGTTCTTCTTACACTTGAAGAAATGAAGTGGGGGAGGTGCATTCTTTGAATATTTCTCTCTATTTCCATTTTTAGTTAACTTATTCCCATCAGATCGACAATCCATTACTCTATGACCCTACCTTCCCCACATAAAACATTTAGTAGTTCCCTTAAGACAATTTCATCGATGATTCTTTCCACACTTTAATTATAAAGGAACGTCCATCTTCTTATATTCATGATTTTTATATTTTCATTTGGACTTTGTCTTCCTTTTCTTGTTAAAAGCATGAGATTGATACATAACTTTAACATCCATTTCCACCTTGATATAACAATGAAAAATATATTAATATCTATTGAAGTATCTTATGTACAAATTCCTTAGGAAACATGGTTTTAAGCCCCAAAATATTCTTTCAACCTTACTTTTATCATTGTTGATAATACCAAAACCATACCTCACAATTTCTATAAAATTAACCTCATTGGCACCAACAGATTCACCATCCCATTAATTTAACTCAAGGAACTCATTCTCCATATTCATATGAAAACACTATGAATATACTTATTGAAAAATAAGTTCTTGAACTCATCCCAATCCATGAAGTCAATTTCAACATGTTACCTCGTATTCTTGATAAGATTCCACCATTAATCTACTTCACCTACCAAATGGTAGACTTGCAAAATTACTTTTTCATGTTCCAAAAATAAAATAATGGAAAATATCTTCTCATTGGTAATGTTTCAATATTAAAAACCTAATGGATCCATATACCCACTGAAATAAGTTTTGGGGTTTCCTCATTAAAAACTCAACAGAACTTTTTTCCCTCCTTCTCATTTGGAAGTCCAACAGGATTCATATCTTGAGAAAGTCGTGTGAGGATATCAGTGAGTTTTTTCATTCTATATCCCATAACATTTGGGTTATCAGGAGTACAATCATTCCATTATCCATATCACTCAATATTAACATAGTTCTTTTGGGTTTTATCCATTTACTAATACTATAATTCATAGTGTAATAAACAATAATCATAGTGGGAAACCAAATAATCCAAAAAATAACTTATAAGATGTCTAAATAACGAAACTTTATTTTTAATCTATGGAACATTATTTTTGTAATAATTCATTCATATTAATCATATTTTTAGATCCTTAATGATGGTTTATAAAGATTTTTTGAATTCCCAAAGAATATACCACGGCAGTGTCACACTAGCTATGAGCAAGGTCTGTTATCATCCACAAATTCTCAATCGAGTCTAGATCAATATAGTGTTTTTGAGGTTGTTACCCCTATGTACATATGTTAAATATCCAAATCAACTTGTAGTATCAATATAAGGATTTAATTTCTTGTAAACCACAAAATTTATCCTTCACCATAATTCCAAGTCCTTTTCCTATACTTTAAGACTTATCCGTAGACATGTCCTTAGAAAAACCACTATGGTTTTCTCATCCAAGTTTCAAAAGGTTAACTAAAAAATCACTATAATAACTACTATGACAACCCAAGATTATCATACATATACAATACATCATTTTTTTTAATATTTATTACATTACACAACCACACTCTTAAAGACTATAAAAGTTTAGTGGCTTTGGAAACATGGAAACATAAACACTGGTTCATAAGTGATCTACATCATCTCCCACTATATTCTTCATAACTAGCACCATTATGAGAAACATCATATATATAATAAATATCTTCATAACCTTAGGATATAAAACATAAGAAAGGTTGCCCTTATATGATCATTAAGGGGAAATAAGGGAGATATGTATACATAAAATGAACCTAAAGGTATGAGTACATGAGAATAAAATTTCAAAACCATATCTTTCATATCAAAGATCATAATCAAGAGTTATGGAATGAATATTGGTAGTTCATAAGACCTGAATCATAAAACAATTAAATAAAATGATCCATAAGAGCATAACATTCTCATAAGACTTCAATATATGGCATACACATAAGCATAGAAAATCATTTCCATATTGTTCAAGGCTCACTTATAATGCCATCATAGTGAAAAACGTCCTTTACTATACTGATTTCACTCCTTTTTCCATTCATGTATTAAGATATTGAGTTCAAATTTTCATTCCTTTTTTATATTACTGTATCGGGTTCACTCCCCATTCCAACCATATCTATCTCATGAGATATGTATATCTTTACCCAATTCATTGTATGTAGATGCTGGTATCAATCATCACATAATTAAAACCATATTTTTGGGTTCAAAAAGTTCATAAAAATTCATCATATCTTAATCCATGATTTGAAATGGGTATAATAAACATTCCATTATATCCTAACTTGTGGAAAAAATATATAAGTTTCACAATTATATCATCGTAGCATAACCTATGAAAAAAGTGGGTTTCATAATCACATAAAGAGTGGAATAGAAAAAGGTATCATAAAAATATACCATGTGGAAGAGAATCAGGTTTCATATATATCATGCCATTAAAACATAAAGCATTTATAGAAAGAATATTAATGGTACCCATATACCATATCCTCAGTAAGGAATAAGTAAAACCAAAAGATGGAATATTTTATGGAAAATAATTTTGACGGGTCATTAAAAACATTTCTTAAGGAAAATATATTTTCTTCTTTGAAAAAAACATTTTAATACGTAATAAAATTTTAAAAACTTTTTATTTGAAAAAAACATTGAAGACCCATAAAATAAGCTTTGAAAATAATTTTAAACACTTCTTAAAAAACATTTTGAAAAAAATCTTCATTGAAAATAACCGTGAAAGAATTACTAAGGAAGCTTCATGGAAACGATTGTTCATTATGTTAGAATATTCCATTCATATCATACATATAGAAACAGAGGTTCTTTTCACATTTTTTATAAAATGAAAATGGGTAATATTTTGGAAAATTACACAAATATTCCTTTCTAAACATTCTTATAAAAAGTAAAACATGGGTAAAATATTATTTTAAAAATTAAAAGAGTTTGAAAAATAATTTTTGAAAATAATTTTAGAAAACGTGGTTTTGAATGAAAATAGTTTTTGTCTCAATAGAGAGATAACATCTCATTTTCATAAAAACATATTATTAATACTTTTAAGTACCCAATAGTTGACAAAAGGTACTATTTATTTAAGATATCATGGTTAACCAGAGAAGAATAAAATTTATGAGAGTTTTTGAGAGGTGGGTCATGAGATTTTAACATCGGTGTCATAATAAAAAAAATCTCGATAATTGATGAAATTATAACATAAAAGTATTATAAATTTGGTAACATTGAATCATAAGAACCATGAAGGAATATGTCATGACCCTTCCCAGAGGGGACCATTCCTTGACTACCCCAAGCCCACCTCCAATAGGCCAGGGTTGGCCGCTAGTACCGAGTAGGAATATCCCACAAATGGGGGAAATTTTCCTGAGTAATTAAATATACACACACACACACACATATCCAAGCCCAAAATGTTGAAATGTAAAAACACTAAGTAAACAATATATGAATACCACTAATATACCAACAAAAACTTTAAAAATACAAAAATGGAAAGTGAATAGCGATATAATATAATCCCACCCAAAATAGTGTCTGGTAAAGTGAAAGTACAAGTCCCTAAAACTTAACCACAGAAAACCCTACCAAAAGGGTAATTTCAAGGATAGTTGTCTGAAGCTGTAAGAGCAGACCTCAATTATTTGGTCTCGCTAAGCACCGCCTAGTCCTGTTCCACCTAGGAATCCATAAAAATTTTGATCTTTTACACAATACACAACATGTGTTGGAAAATACCATGTATGGCTGAGTAAAACATTACTCAGTAGAACACCCAAAAATCACAAAGGAATACACAAAGTATACCACAGATAAATACACGTATTATAGAAAAAGGAAATAAATGAAGTACACCACATTGAAATACATGAATTACACCACAAGTAAATACATTAAGTACACCATAAGTAAATGAACAAAGTACAGTCATCTTACATAGGTATAAGTCTATAGTATGAAAAATATGATCATCATACATAATCCACAAAACACCAAGTATCGATATGACACATAGTCCTGATTAGTCACTAAATCTAGATAATACACGTAGTCTCGGTAAGACTCGTTGTCTCATTAAGATATGTAGCCCTGGTAAGACATGTAGTCTCAGTAATATACATAGTCTCATAAAGTCACGTAGTCTCAAAGTCATATCTAGCCACAGGATTCCTCTCGTAGCACGCTCGTTCTGGGGGAACCTGCTCCTCAAGCCATTAGGTTGTATGAACACTTCCACGAAATCTCATTTAGAGTATCTTAAGAATATAGTCTCAATTAAATGGTCCCAACTCTATAAATGAATCATTAAACCGACATAAGAATTGAATTTTATGGTTGTTTTTGTAAAAAATTCTAACCCGGGTACGGTTCAGGTCTGATCTGGCCCATCGGGCCCGGCCCAAATCGTTGTTACGTAGGTCAACTGAACTTCTAAATATGGTCCACCTGGATCATGTTCCCCTCTTCAACATGTGGTGTTTCCCCGCATCCTATGTGGTCAGCCCGCCGTCTCTGCCTTCCCCACGACATCGCCGCCACCACGGGCTCCATGCAGCCACCCCGCCGAGTACGTGGACACTCAACCGCATACACGGATGCCCCACTGTGTCCCCCTCGCAAACCCATTGGCCTTACACATAGTTTCACACCCCGCTAGCCTAGGTCTCCCGTGTGCTCTACTTTCTGTCCAACCGCCTCCTATTACTCCAGCCACTGCCACCTCACCTCTTCGGCAGCACTGTCATGCCTCACTGGACCGCCGCACCGGACCCGCACTTGTTTTCCCTTCTATGGACCACCGGGGAATTTATGATGCCCATAATTTAGTATGATTATAGATTCAAGTTTCTCATGACCCCATCTACCCTATTGTGGCCTTTTTTATTGGTTCATCTCGAATCTAGGGGTCTGATCGTGCTCAGAACCACACAGTAATGTCGAACCAGGAACTGTGGGGTTATAACAACTAAGAATGTGAAGAAGGGAGGAATAGATTCACATAGTAAGGGTTTAACATTGTTAGACAATATTTCATGGAAAAATCAGGATTTAGTGGATTTTGGTTAGGAAAAATATTAAATCGAATCTCTTTAACTCATAACAAATACCTCCCTCAACATATGATCGATCCACTGACAAATTTGTTCATTGATTAGTCTACATTCATCAAAGAAATAAAGAATGGGGAAATAAAAAATAAATAACATACCAATAATTTTGGGTTCAAACATCGATGAATAACGAAGTCACACCGTGATCATTGGAGAGATCCATTGATTTTGTTACGCACCAATTGCCGATCCATGATCCGGTCGTCATTTTCCAAGGGAAAATCCTCTAAGATCAAACAAGTGATTCTCCAGAATTCCTAGGGTTATGAAGCTAACCCAAGGATTTCTATATAAGGGTTATTTTGAATAAAATATTTTCAATGTCAATAAAGTCATTTTTCTTTAAATTATTTAATGATGATTACATCCTTTTTGGGTTTTTCCGAGGAAGACCTGTGCCGACTAAAGTTAAGTTGTGCCTAAGGAAAACTCCACATTACGAACTCAAAGGTGGTCTCAGATTTCCAATCTGACACTTTGTTCATGAGTTATTAGGATTTTAAAATAAAATAATGTTTATTTAATTATTTTATTTATAGTTATGTCCGAAAACTATATTTCACAGTAGACCTATGTTGGCTGATATAAGGCACTGCCTAAGGTAAATCTGCTACTCTGAACACAATAGTGCCCTTAGATTTCTGATCCAGGCAACTGTGTAAGAGTTATTTCACTTTTTCATGAAAACTTCTCATGTTATTTATTAAAAAAATTAACATTTTTCAATGATTTTCTCTTAGCAAACCAGGCCTCGGAATTTCATGTTGTCCTAGCGTCTGGTCTCAAAATGTTCCCAAGTATTTTCTAAAAATAAAATCAAAAAAATCCATGTTTTTGTAGAATAAAATAAAATAAAACTGAAATTATCATGAGGATGATAAAATTCATGATATTACATGTTAAATTGGCTACATATACACCTCATGAAATAATATAGGTGCATAACATAACATACGTCTCGGATAAGGAAAATTGAGAAACAAATCCCCTTATCGCTTCAGTAATGTGTTAAATGTAAACCCAATGAATGATAGATCCTAAAATAGATATTTAAATATCAATATTTCTCAGTATAATAATCATAAAATACATATGTGGTTATTATTGACACCAAATACAATAAATATGTGGGGAATATGGCTTGTTTCTCGCAAAACAAAGTGAGAGGGAAATCCCTTTCCTTAAGTCTTGACTTATGTAGTACTCATTCAATCCTAATGTATAATAAATATAATTTTATTATACATATATTAAATAACTATATTTATTTATATTATACCATATGTTATTTTATTATGATCTTTTATTAGCCATTTATTAAAAATTCCATGTTAAAGTTACGTTTTGAGTAATAACCACTTTGTTTTTCGTATATGTTTTGATTTGTTATATACTTTGTTCTATTACTTTAATAATAATTTAATAATATATATCATGATAAAAAATATATAAATATAATATATATTCAGTATATATTTATTTATTATAATCTATAAAAGATATAAATAGTAAATTAAATACATCGTTCATGGAGACGGTCGGTTGTACGTACGCATGAACACTGTTTCCATTTTCTTATCAGATAGATAGAAAGAAAATTATATAAGATATTATCATTAAAGATTAATTTTTAGCCCTTATTTTTCACATATTTTTAATAAAATCATCCCTAAAAAAATATATCTAAATCATGAATGAATCACATCGCTTCGTCAGGCAGTAGTCTATCATACAAACAAACAACGTTATTATATTCCTACAAAATAGAAATAATGAAGGTATGTGTGATATAAAAATTATAGAATAATAATAAAATCATAGATATCATATAAAAATAATATTTCCATCATTATTCTCAACATTGATAGGTGGTAAAGGTAAAATGAATGACATCGGTTCACAAGGTGGTAGTCCACCATACACACGAACGATGATTTCATAACCCATTATAAGGAAGTGTATGTGGTTGTTGGTTGTAAACATAACATAAAAATATATAATTATATTTAATATACTAATATTATTATATAAACATGATATAAAAATAATCTATGTGGTTTTAGGAATAAATAAAATAAAAAAATCTATTGATAAATGTTACTTCTTCTTCGGATATCTTCTTTTCGTTTGCACAAAATAAATTCCTTGGCTGGATTTAATTCTATAATGAGGGTTCTATAATTATATAAGGTAAGTTTAGAAGTTTTTTGGGCGTTTATTTTATGAAAAAATCATTTTTAAGAAATAAAGATAGGGTAAGATGGGGTGGCCTTTTATAAGGTAGGTGAGTGGAAAACATGTAAATTTATGAAAAAGGTAATTTTACTCACTTTTTCCCATGTCAAGTGGCTATGATAATGGATCAATATAAATAATATAAGGTATAATGTGAAAATATTTCTATCCAATGGGTTATGGAAAATTTTATAGCTAGTTTTTTCATTTGTTATTAAATTTTAGTATCTTAGTAAACTTATATTTCTATTAATTATCGTGATTAATTTTAATTATTATCAATAATAATTATGGTAGAAAATGTAAGTTGTTATTATTATAAATTATAAATTATTATGATTCGAAATATTGAATCCATTTTTTTTAAATTTCCCTCATATAAGTTTTATAAATTAATTTAAAATTTAATCCCACATATAGGATGAGACAACAGGTTTTTAAAGTGAAAAAGTTTAAAAGTTCAAAATGATTTTATATCCAATATAAATTTGAAATTGATTCTAATGAACTAAATTGGATTTATTTATGTAAAATTAAACTAATTATACTTTAAATATAATTTAAAATATAATTTATCTTTACAAATAAGTCAAAGAAAAAGTCAATTTTCCTATAAAATTCAGTACTTTTCATAATTCATCCAAAAATGAAATATTTCATAAAAATAAAAATAATTCACCCTAAGATAATTTTGAATTTATGAATTCAAAAATGGAGTTTCTTTTATCAAATTAAACTTATAAATTCATAAAAAATAAATTTTATTATTATTCACATAAGGACATAAAATGAAGATCTTTTGAGAAAATAGTATTTTAAAGAAAATAAAGACTTTACTGAAAATTATATAATTTATAATCAATATTTTTATTTATATAAAACTATTATAAATTATATTGCAAAATTATTTATTACTATTTCTATTTCTAGGTTTAACGACTATGTCATTACTATCTTATATAAATAATTATAATAATAAAATGATGTTTCATATAAACTCAATGTTGCATGTAATGTAAGTTAAACCCGGTGTTTCATGAAACACAAGATTAACGTGGTGTTGTGTATAAGGAAATAAAATAAATAAATTTTACTTATTAAAATAAAAAATTTCAAAAAAACTTTGGGTCTTATAGTGTTTATGGATATCCTTAAGAACTTTTGAGGTTAGAATCACCATGTGAAAACCTCTTCGCTCTTTTGTCTTCCTCTTCTCAGTTCTCCAATTTTGTTTTTTCTAATGGATCCACCAAGTATTGGTGGAATCACTCGTTTCAAATGGTGATTTTTGTATTATTTCATAGAGGATATGTTGATATGACTTCCACACATCGTTACATAGATTTTCATTATGTAATTCATTCATAGTGAATATTCTAAGGTTTCCTTAATGATTTAATTTATTTAATTTTTATAATTGTATTGCCACTAAGGGTTTTTCTTGAGAATAGTATGAGGAGTATATTGTGGACCACCCATGGTGGTTGTGTGGAGTTTCAATAAGAGGTGGGTACCTTGTGATTTTTATGGAGTTATTCTGAGGTAAAGTTTAATTTGTTAATTATATTTGTTATAATTAATTAATTTCTTTTCTTTCTATGATGTTACAACTTGGATGGTCAAGATGGGATCGTTTATATTCCAAGGAGTTTATATGGAACTTGAATTGTCTTTGGAAATTCCATCAGGATTTTGAAATCTTTTTAAATCTTTTTTAATGAGTTACGTGGTCCAAGAGAATTCCCATAGTCTAGCTAAATTTATTTACATGTTAATGTGTCATATTCCTTAAATCCCATTTTTTGTTATTTTTCTTTCTTGGATTAAGTTAATGGTTTTGAATTTAAGTTAATTCCTTAAAGATTTTGTGGATATCATCAAATACATTGGTGTTTAGAAGACCAAACCTATGGTATTCCATGGAGTGTTTTATTTCTTGGAAATAGTAAATTGGGATTATAAAGGGTAAAATTGGTGAGTTAAGATATTAACGTGGTAAATATCATTGGTTCTCTTGATTTAATGGTTAAGGGATACTTTTTGGGACATGTTAATACATTTTTTATAACATTTTTAAAGTAATAATTGGAAAAAATATATATGTTAAAATTTTGTGACATATATATGGGGATTTTAAAATTGTTATAAATGTGTGAGTTATATTTTGATCTATTTTATGGATCAAGGGGTGAAGACTATTTTTAAAGTGATTTTTTTAAAAGTGAGGTGTTGAACTCTACATGATTTAAAAATGGGTTTGGGGGTGGATTTCAAATGTTTATTTGAAATGAGTGTGTGATTTCCCTGTTGGTAAAAAATTCCTAGATTGACCTTTTCGTGGTTTTGATAGAATGGTCTAGGAAATTGGATATAATGATCAAGGTCCATGGTTTAGTATATTTAACATGGCGATCCTCATCCCTGGATTAGGGTGTTGGACTTGGATATCCTCATCCATGGTTTAGGATATTGGACATGGAGATTTGAATCCATATTTTAGGGTGTTTGACATAGTGATCATCATCTATAGTTTAAGGTTAGACCTGATGCTCCATGTTGATGAGTTAAGGTTGGACATGAAATTCCACATTGATGAGATAAGGTTGGACATGAATTTATACCTTGATGATTTGCGTTTGTACATGACATTTCATGGTCATAGTTTAAGGTTAGACAAGTAATTCCACAATCATGGTTAAGGTAATACGTGATCATACACATTTTTGGGATACCATGTTAGACATGATTCTATGTATCAATACCGATAGTTTTTTGAATGGATAATGTATTGGACCAAGTTTAAAACATGGTTGATTTTGTTACATGGTTGACATACCATACTTACAATTTGGTGACTGATATCAAAAGAACATGAGACAGATACCTTAGATTTATGTTTTATAATTCATGAGTTAAAATAATAAATTAAAAAAACTTTCATTTATTTACAACATGTATCACCCTATTTCTTATGACTCAGATGATTAAATTTGGTTGATGGTGGTTTGGTTGTCCCATGTTTCACTTCAGAACTTGAGGTCCAATAAGTTAATCATTAAATGGTTGTTTTGATATATATCTCCTTTTCTATAATTTTTATTAATTGAGATGCTTATTTGTATTGAATGTTGATATGAGTGGTATTTGATTTAGATGTCGTTGTTAGTGGAATGCTAAGTTTTAATCACACCCTATTTGGGAATCCACTTGACATTGTTACCCATGCATATCTCACATGTTTATTATAGGAAAAAGTTTAGGATGAGACTCATGTTGAGTTCTTTATCATTAGGTAGGATAGTTCACATGGTATCATAAAACTTTATGGGGTTAATCTTGGATATGTAGTAGATCCATTTTTCTTATTATTTATTTTTTTCTAGAATGTTATGTTACTATCCTAGTGGATGGAATTTTATATGAATTTTATGGTTCATTGGGCCTTACTTTATTTAATTTTATTATAACATATTTATCTGATTTATTATTTCCACATACTCTAGTGTTTATGGTTATTATTCATTAATATAATTATTGTGAACTCTAATATGGGGGTATAGTCTCCTCATAGCACCATCGTAGACCCCTGGTTCTAGTCATCAGCCTCTAGAGTATGAGGAGTCACACCTGAGGTCATGTGGATAATCGGCTCAAGGAACCAGTTTAGTGTCTCTCGGGTCAAGACGTTGTTAAGTGGTATCATAGTAGTAAATTTCTTATTGTCTTACTATTTGGGGTTCAGTAGAATGGATATATAGTAATGTTTAAGATCATGTAATGTATATTATATAGTTGAATCACAAACACTTTTTCTGGTACAAATTCTAGCTTTTCGGTGATGGGATTACAATTTTAGTTTTCTATGTTACATTTTTATTTGGTTTTCACGTTTAGTGATACACATTTGGTTTGTATTTGATGATTTATGATGGATTTATATCTCTTATCTCATTATAAAGTGGCATGTGGTTTGGTTTTAACTCTTTCCTATGGAGTCAATAGTCATCTCATGCATCATTTCAAGAATGTAGAGTTCACCTAATATATAGTCCTATTAGTGTGTGAATTCACTGATGAATGAGGTAAAATTGTTTAAAGTGTCAAAAATTTCTCATATTATATTCTCCTATATAATAACTTGGAATAATTATACTCATTTGGGTTGAATTTTATATGGATTCTTATCAAATTATAGTTCATGTGAGTCTATGGTAAAATGATTGATGATGAGGATGATGGAATGATCCTTATACACAGAAGGTGTAGTGACCCTTCTAGGTCAGCTTAGTATAGGTGTGTAATATTTGGAACCTTTTGGATGATTATTGTTTGAGGTTGGTTTTGTGGATTAGTCCTCTAATGAGTGATCAAATGTGATTATATAAGAGGATAGGTGTCTTAGTCTTGGGTAGTCGGTTTGGAATATGATTCTTTTTATATATGAGAACCTAGAGGTGGGTGTTTTGATAGTCTTAGGTTTTTTAATGTTTGGATGGGGATGTTTTTATGCCCTGTTGGTAGTGTCCTTCTCTGATTTTTCATGGAACTAGGTGGTTGGACCTTGTTACTTTTCATAAGACTTTATGGATAGGGCTAGGTGAGTGAGTCTAGTGACCTTCTTGACATGACTATGGTTTTGGGAGTCAATTTCATGTGACTTTCTTAGGTGACCCATCAGGGGGGGTTGTCGAAGTTTTGTGTTCATTATGGTGTATGAGGTATGGGTGGATATTTTGGGACTTTTGACAATGGGACACAAAGGGTATAGACTAGTATGTGATTTAGGTTCATTACATTCATTCTGTTTAGAGAGGGTAAACTTATAGGCTAGTACTTCATCCTTGTGGTTAGTTTCTATAGGGGAATGATTTTTTGGGTTCCTATACTAAGTAACATTTTTGAATGTGGTATGTTCCCCATTGTTATGAGATGGATCGGGAGCACATGAGGTGCTCAATTGTATGAGATTCTAGGTGTTTAGGTTTGATTTGTGTAGCGACTAAACTAATGAGGTAGAACTAGCATGGTATAAGAGGATAAAGATAGTGAATCCTGTGGATAAAGACATTCTTAAATAGGTTTTTGGTGTGATTCATGTTTAAATACCTAGTTTCCTTGAGATGAAAGGTACTTGTTGTGATGATTTTTAGGTGTCATATGTTGTTTTCCGAGGGTAGTGCTAGATAGGTGCCTATCCCGGTCAACTCTAGATGTGTCATCATGAATATTGTGAGAGAATAAGTTAAACCAATGTAAATTTCAAATGAAACTTAGGTCTTGTGTGGTCATGTAATTGGTTTTATCTTGATTAGTTTCCTATGATTTTTAGAAGCACCAAGCGTGGTTTTTTGGGATGAAAGCGTCATGTAAGAAAGGTGTGGTAGTGGCTAGGGCTTGTAAACAGAGTTTTCGTGAGTTTTGACCTTTTAAATTCATAAATAGGTTTTTTGGTTGGGTTACACAAGAGAATGTAAAGTTTAATTGTTAATGGGATATTGGATGCATGAATTCATGGTGACGCACTATCCAATTTGGATTTTGAATCAGATTTTTCAAGGCATATTCTTAAGACGCCTGGGTTAAGTAGGCATCTATGATTAGGATGAGAACCGATGTGGATATGATGATATTATTATTGGATTGTAAACCTAGGAACTT
Organism: Viscum album; assembly: GCA_963277665.1. Lineage (NCBI taxonomy): Eukaryota > Viridiplantae > Streptophyta > Magnoliopsida > Santalales > Viscaceae > Viscum > Viscum album. The sequence goes on from OY728126.1 coordinate 196,822,632, forward strand.
TTCATGGGTTTGTGGTTTTATTTTTTGATGAAATATTAGTGTAATCCTATTCAATATATGATCATTCTAAACATATTAACATAATCCTAATTATGCTAAGAGAGTATTTTCTATATGCCCAACTATCAAAATTTTTTTCCTATTTTGATAAATGTTCTCCTTTGAGGTATAACTAATGGATTATTTTGAGTGAACTTATAAGGTGGGTCGTGAACCATAATTCATTTATGATTAAGGTCCTTCTAATGGTATGAATTCCAGTGGATGTCATGTGTGTCATTCTCAGAAGAAATGAATAGTAAATACTTGATGTTTCATCTTTTTCTCCAATGATATGGCCATGTAAAATTCTTAGGTTGGTGTAAAAAGGAATGTGGGACATGGAAGTTGTGCTTTCTTGAGTGAGGTGGGGACAATGAAACTCCTATGGTGGGGAGTTCAACGTGTGTCCTGAAGTTATGAACCTTGTGTTTGGAGGATCTCAAGTGTGTAGAACTAGTCATGAATCGATTTTTGTGGAACCATGATACAAGTGAGGAACTCATGAGGTACATTATTAACTACTGTAGAAAACACTAAAAAATACGTTTTGGTGGATGATCAATATTAATGTGGGATTTAGGATTTAATTAGTTCTAAAAAGTGTTTTGAGGTTCTTATGATGGAGGTGTGTTGATGGTGAAGTATCGAATGTGTTTATAAGTATTTTTTTAGGGTTTCGTTATGTTTCTGTGCGCATATTTTGTTTCTCCATATTCCCACTTATTGAAATTGAGCATCTTTTATCACTTTCATCGACTATGTTTTATCTTTGATCAAAATGGGTTGATGGGATGTTAGTTAATCCTTCCATTTATTCATCCATGGAGATTAATTTCTAGTATGTAAATCCCTCATAGATTAATTCATGTTTGTATAAATCATTCCCAGTTTCATCGCTTTGTGGACATTAGTTAATTACACTGCTTCTATCCTGGCATAGTAGTAACATTTGGTCAGGAGAGTATTCATGCTGAGAATCTCTAGGAATGTTTGGACATTGGGTACATTGGTCACATTTAAATCTTCCTCTTTGGAGAGAAAATCATATAAGGCATCTTAGGTCTGAAACCCAAGGCATTCCATTTAAATCATGAGGTAATTGAGGCAAGGGTAATAATTCTTTTGAGTATTTTACCTCAGTCATCCCATGTTTGTTTCATGGGGTAGGATTTCTATGTCAATGCATGATATTAACTCCTTGTGAAGATGGGCACAATGTTAATTTATTATGGGGGAAAGTTGAGCATAGGTTTAACATCATGCAGGGATATGATGGGTAATTTATATTGAGAAGGACTGATGCTTAAGTGTGTCCTTAAGATGGAAGATATCACACTTGGGATATGGGTTCTGTCATGTAGGTTTACTATCTTGTGAAGATGGATCAGAACACCCAATTAAGGTTGTTCAAGGAGGTGTGTCCCTACGAGAGATGATTTCACACATAGATGGGTTGATCAGAATCCCTATTATGGTGGATCAGGTAGTTTCATCCCTATGAGGGAATATTTCACACATGGATAGTTGATCAAAATTTCCTATTAATGAGTATTGTAGAGGTACATCTCTATGAGGGATATTTTCACACCTGGGTGATTGATCTGAATGCCCTGTTGAGGTAGATCAAGGAGGTATGTCCCTAAGAGCAAAGATTTCACACTTGGGTTGTTGATTAGAATTCCCTATTAATACTGGTCAGGGAGGTGTGTCCTTATGAGGGATGATTTCGCACTTGGGTTATTAATTAGAACACCCAATTATGGTGCATCGAGGAGGTACCTCCCTTAGAGGTAAGATGTCACACAACGATGGTTGATCAGAACATGCTATTAAGGTGGGTCAAGTTGGTGAATCCCTAGGAGTGAAGATGTCACACCTGTATGGGTTGATCAGAATGTCTTATTGAGGAATATCAAGTAGGTGTATCCCTACGATTTATGATTTCACATCTTCATGGTTGATCAGAATTCTCTATTATGGTAGATCAAGGAGGTGTGTCCCTATGATGGGTGATTTCACACGTAGATGATTAATAAGGATGCCCTTTTTTAGGCAGATCAAGGAGGTTTGTCCCTAGGAGGAATATTTCACACTTGTATGGTTGAATAGGATTCCCTATTAAGGTATATCAAGGAGGTGTGTCCCTAGGATGGAAGACTTCACACCTAGGTTTATAGTTTTCAGGATTGAACATTAGGGAGGAATCTCGCATACCCAATTTAAGAAATAGAGATGGAAATCCATGTTTTCCAATTCACAGTTTTTCATCATGTAATGGGACTGATCCTTGTAGTTAGTGATGAAAAACGGGCCCACAGCCAGTAGGATTTGGGGGTATGGGGCGGATACGGGGCGGGGCGGGCCTAAAAATTTTGACCGAAAAGAGCACGGGTCAATATAGGTTGATCCCACACAAGTTGAGCCCGCGTAGGTGCGGGTTGACCCGCAAGCATAATTTAAATTTTTTTGTACAATATATGCTTCTTTTCTATTTTAGTTTTTTTAAAACATAATTAAACCATGAAATATGATTTCTCACCGTAATGGTTATACAAATTCACCATTCATTTATTGATAAATTTTAAATAAGTCAATATTTATTATTTTAATATGATATTATAATATTTATATAGTAATTATTAACCATATTCACATGGAGTGTCATCGCACCTCTCAAAAAATGGAACTCATCTCTCCTGCACTCTATTTCAATTATAAAAGAGTTATTATAAGAATAATATTTTTTGGACCGATTTGATTTTGTTATTACAAAATTTTATTTTGTTATTAAGAAAACATGAAAATACCACATGAGACCCTAAAAGCCTCCTCTAAAACCAGTCATTACTTGAATTTTCATCATTCATTAATAGGTATAGCCATTCACATTGACACACAATCAATATCATCATTTTTCACCCCTCATTGATCACTCCCCTACATTGTATTGCAACAGTTCTCCACCACATCGGCAGCAGAACATGACACCATTAACACATAGAAAAATGTTCCATCACATCTCTTAAAACTCTAGCTATTGTAAATTCATATTTCTCCCAACAAAAAAAATAAGAATGTGGAAAAAATACAATATTTAAATGATTATAAATAGTATCTTTTTTAATGCGAGAATCCCACGGGCAACCTGCAGGCTTATGCAGGGCAGGGCAGGATTGGATTTTTTGTGTTCTCATTATATGTGGGCTTTTGCGGACAAACCCACATGGGCTCAAACCTGCATGGGCTTAGACCGCCCTGCCCCACCCTGCCCGTTTCGCATTACTACTTTTAGTTTAACATCATGTGAGAAGGATGCTAATTTCACAAAAGGGGCATCAATGAGGTATAATGTGGGGATTATGCATCGAATCTACCCTTTACAAGAGTATCACACTTCAAGGAATGGTGTGTGGCTTACTCATGGAAGTTTCCCTCTAAGGGTGGATCATATCCCATGGTGGGGGAGAGGGTGGCATCCCATGATGATTTTACATTGGCTATACTGTATTTCTCACATAGGGTAGGAGGTGTGGGGTCATCCCATGTCAATCATACATGAGGGATCCATTGTTCAGCACAAAGGGTAAGGCTATAGTTTCACATCATGTTCTGGGGAAGTTTTTCTGTATTTTATAGTCGTAAGACTATGATGTGGATATGGGGAATTTTATGTATTAAAACTTGGATATAGATGGGGTCACTCCTCAAGGGAAGGAATGTTAATGAAAAAGTAATATTCTTCATAATGAATCCTCACTGAGATAGGTGCATAGTTTTCCTCAATGATTCCACCCTTAGGTCTTATGTGACCACCGCTCATGTTCCTCTAGAAGGGACATGGAGTTGTCACTATCGTGGTAGAGTGTCCATCCGGAGGATTGATGTTAAGCTGCATATTATTATAAGAAACAACCCTTAGATAAACTATTCACAAAATCAATATGTAGTATGGGGGCCCGGGTTACACTTGAAGTGAGGTGGGTGGACACAGGAGTGGGTGGTACCAAGCACATAGGGATTCAGGGTGTGGCTAAACTAATCCTGGATTGGTATGGAGTCCCCATATGCTTGATTATAATTAAATGGTGTCATGTGAAAGGAGGAATCATGTAGAGGCCCATAAGAGCTGATTCTCAAAGCTTGAGACATCAGGGAGGGGTACCTCTGGAATATCAGGGGCCTCACAGAGGTTAGGGGTTTCATGAAGGGGTACACTTTGTGAAATAGAGTAACCCTACCTCAGGGTAAATTCATTATTACTAGGGGATGGTATTCATTGAGGTTATGTTCCACACAAATATTGAAGTTGCTTAAAGGGAATTATTCTTATATGAAGACCATGGGCCTTCGCAGAAGGCATCTCCACTTTGGGTGGAGGTTCATAAGAAACCAAGGAAGGTGGTTTCATGGAGGATTAATACCTTGGGGATTCATTTTCTCATTCATTCATGGATCACAATAGTATCAAAAACTTATATTATTTATCATAATTCCAAATTTAACACATTGCCTAAAAATTCAAAATTAATGGGGTATTTATTGGGTGTGAGTTTCATAAAGGTTGGAGCCTTTCATGAAGCTTTTTGAGGTTCATGAGTGCATGGGCTCTGTGAGTTATAATTATGATACATGGAGGTTAATGTTAACCCTATATTCATAAATAGGATCCATGAGTGGGATTTTATGTGGTTCATAATTTACCATCAGGCATCCACATAGACCAGACCTTCATGAGCTTCAGTAATTCATGTAGGTGTTGAGCTTCGTGAAACAGTGCCTTAGATGGATTTTTTTCCATTTTGGGACGAATTCACTCTGAACGGATCATTCCTTTCTCAACCTATCCCATGGAATGCGTATTTCAACATCAAAAAATACCCCACCCCCTCATATTTAGAGTCTATGGGGAAAAGTAGGGTCATATTCTTTAGGAAATCTACTGAAAATTTGGAAATTTTCCCTCTATCGTGAAGAACATTCCTGGAGGCCATTCACAATGTATGTTCTTGAAGCCCTCTTACAAAATTTGGGTGGTCGTATGACTATACATAGAGGAGTGGACACATAGAGGGACTATAAGAATTTCATGAATAGAAAGTCACATGCTCTATATTTATGAAGCTCACCCTATTTGCAAGCACTTTTTGATTCTGATCCTCATCGCTAGTGAAGATCAACACCTCTATAAACATAGTTCAATGAATAGTTCTCTTCTTACCTAGACTTTGTGAGGAATCCTCGACAATCCAAACCTTCACAAACCAAACCTTCATGAGAAGATCTTTTTGAACTATACTAATAAAAACATCTAAGTCACAAAAATAATGTATGTTGAATGTGTAGACATTACTGCTACTCATTGGGAAGAGATAGGTAGGAACCTAATGATCTGTAAAAGCATATGAAGTTCATTAGACCAAGACTCACTTACTAAATTTTGGTTGGAGGCTTAGCAGGAGTACCTAATTTGCAATATATTTTATATTTATGGATGTGTGATAAAGGAAGTATTATTCATCCATGAGGCAAGCAGAGATGATTCTGTTTATTGGTTCAGAGGCACGCTTGGATAGTACCAGTGGCATAGAGATACTAGGGGAAACATCTTGAAGGATCATGCATCACTAATTGTGCAGACTCTTTTGAACCACATGAACAACATCAATTGGAATATGTTTCTGGATGAGACATCCCCTTGAAGTATGATACTATTCTCAAATAGGGTTTGGGGAATCCACTTAAGGAATGGATGGATAATTGCGACCTATGCTAGGGAAGAAAATTCACAGACATATGGGCTTAGGCTTATTGGGAATGCATTTAGTTTTGTGAGTTTGAGGAAGAGATGAATTAGGTAGGGAATTATGAGGAAATATTTTCCTAATAATTCCACATATACTACCACTTGGATATCGTAATGGTGTTGTTGAGTAGGTGGTATCTAGGGAATAACACTTTCCAACTATAGCATAAGGAGGTTGGCATCAGCTTATTAGATCTTCAGCAGATCACTGGGATCCAAATTCAAGGAGCCATGTGTGATGAGTTCCTACCTATAAATAATGTGTGGGAGGACAAATAGTAGCTTCTAGATCATGTAAGGGAACTGTTGAGTTTGGTGAAATGGAGAAGTGAACATAATTAAAGGATGAAGGATATCTAATTCAATCAGTGGTTTGGATATTTCATGAACAATCTAGTGGACATGCTACCTGGTAGGCTGTATACATCCCATGGGGCATTTCAGTGGGGAAATATCATTCCTATTGGAGGGTCCTGGAGTCATGCTAGTGGTATATGTTGGGAAACAGCATAAATCCTGAATCTTCTATGGTCAGGATGGTAGGTTTTATCACTAGATTGATCTATGGTTGGATGATTCTGGTGAAGGATACACACATGTGGGTCTGGTTTAGAACCTTCTTCGTGGTAGTGATGTTAAATAAAGGGCAAAACATCAATCTGGTTATCCATTTATTGGTGAAGTTGTACAAGGTGCACCACCATATCAGTCAAGGGAAGACTCTACTTCTTGTGAATGAACCCATTTGCTTCTTATACAACTAGGTTTCCATAGACACGGGGGGATAATAAAACCCAAACTCTGTATTCCCTCCTAGTAAGAAATTTTGACCAGTAATCTTGACCACCCTTAGGAGTCTCCCACTCAAATTGGGATTTGTGGATGTAATGTAAAAGTTTGTTTTATCATATCGCTTCATATTTCACTTGTTCCCCCTTCCAATGAGGATAGTGACTGATAAAGGAATGGGGACCATTAGGCAACGATTGTACTTATTGGCCTTCTGAGGTGGGGTACTAGTGGCGAGGATCCACTTCTAGGTGATTTTTGAGTTATACAACTTGCATCAATTCTCAAGGCGGTTTTGATGCCTATATCATCTAACCCTTAAGGTTTACATGAAATTACATCATGAGTGTCAGCCTTTGGTCCTGACGAAATCTAACGCATTTTTTCACACGAGGATTGGAAAAAGTGGTATGAATTTTTACCAACTACCACTTTTAATGTGATCACTCATGATTATGTGCTAATTTGGGAGAGTTCACATCTCAATGAGATGTTGAGGAACCAAACCACTCATGTCGATGAAGGAGTGGCCCAATAATTGTGGTTTAGAGGATGATTGGTAGTTTTATAGTGCTTTTGAGGAAGGGTTGGCCAGGAAGGTATATTTGTGGTAGTACATATCTTTTAATCCCAAACCCAATATAGGTCAGGTCCATAGGAAGAGGGGTGGCATCAAGCTCAACTCTCATAGGTTAATGATCATGGGAGGAAGGCGAACCATATGGGGTAGTTCTAAGGGTGTTCTATCAAGGTACAATAAATATACTAAACCATATAGATATATATTAAAATGAGGTATTTTTTGATGCTTGGGAAAGTTGGGGGCTTTTCAAACAAATCATCACTCACCATAGGATGTGATGGAATCTAAAAAAAGGGGGATACTTATCATAGGACAGTGTCATGCCATAATTGGATTCTACACACCCTAGGACAAGGTGGCATGATACATAAGATAGATGGAGGATTTGGAAAACTATTAGGTAACTGTGTTCCCTACAACCACCATAGTTAAGGTACTATTGGGTATGAACTCCTCTTTGGATCTCTCAACTAGTGAGTTAGTTGATCATGAACCTTTTTAAGAAGATCTATAAGAGTCCTGAGGGAGAAACGCCTACTAGGAATCTCTTGTGGAAGATATCCCTATAGTTGACTTGGTAAATACTCTGATCATGTGTGCTTTGGAAGCTATCAAACCCCTAATAGCATTGTCTAAGTCTTCTTATACCTGTGTGGGGATCGGTGAGCCCAGAAGAGGGTGAGATTTGTGATGAACCTCAGCTAAAGGGATGGGTAGCCTCAACCCTTAAACGGTTTATCATGGGGTCCCTCCCAGATGTTGTAGTCATGGGCGACTAAACATCATCCAAAGCATTGTCTACGACTGAGGAAAAGGCCATTGGGGGAATTCCATTGCTAGGGGAATTTATCATGAATCTTTCTGAGCTCCTCATTGGGTTATATTATTCATGTAATCCTCTTACCCTTTTTAATTTTTCATTTTCTTATTATAATTTTTCATTTTATTTACTCAACTTTATATGGTAGTTCAAAATATTCTCAAGACTCAGATGCCAATGTCAATGTCTAAGTCAGTGGGGCCAAAGGTAGAGGTGGTGACAGCGAGTTCCATTATCCCAGAGGAAATATCTGGGGAGACCATGGCAGTTGGAACAACCATTTAGTTTCCACTATAAGTTAATTACAAGACTTCTCACAGATTAGAGGGTGTCGAGATAGTTCTCATGATGGAGATAACTGAAAGAGTTTCAGTGGAAGATCCTGACATATAGGTGCCACTAGAGATGACTATTGGAGATGAATCCTCAATGAAGGAGGTAGAAATTGTGATAGTATCTAGAGAAACTAGGGTGGCTATGTTGTATTATCCTAGTAATAACCCACCCCATTATGAATAAAATTCCCTTTATTTTAATTAAATTTCTTATGGATATAGAAAAAACATGAAATAAATTCATTTTATTATATCCAATTGGATTTAAATGACTGTTAAGTATCCTTATCATTGATAATATAGTTGTTGAACAGTGATCACATGACTAGTATAAACATAATCTTTTAACAAATACTTTTTACACAAAGGAAGTGATGGACTCAAACAATAGGATTGTACCCTAGGAATCCCATTTATCGGAGATTCCAAGGGAGATATGATTTCTGGTCTTTTCCCTAGACCAAGCCCAAGCCGAGATCTAATAACTTAAGTATGAGCGAAACCGTTTACAGGAGAAGTTCAACCTCATCGAGATCAAAGCCAAAACAATGTTCACTGAACAGCCCGATGAAATCCCCACCAATGTACACTTACTCTTAGGACGTATTCTAGTGTAATAAAGGTATATGTAACAAGACCCTATCATTATGATTATGTGAATTATTTTATATAGAATAATTAATATAGTTTCATTTTATTATTGTTACTTTGTAAATTATTTTTAATGAAAAAATAGTATTTTTTGGTTAATATTAAAATTAAATTAAGAAATCTATTTTGATGAATTAATGGGATTTTAATTAAATAATATTCTAATAAAATATTATTATTAAATAACTTCTTTAAAATTTAAATGATTATATAATTTTTATGAAATCAACTGTATTTTTTATTAAGGTTTGAAAATCGTTTTTTTCAAAACCCGTCAATTTTTAATAAATGTTGGTTTTTATTTTTGAAATAAAAATTCACATATTCAGAAAAATATTTAGATAAAATAGATATTATTTTTGGAATCAGTACATCTAAATTATCTAATGGTTAATTTTTCATAATTTTCTAAGACAGCTGAATTTTTGGTTAAAAATTTAATACCGTATAAATATATAATGTGTTTTATGACTTCATAATGACCCAATAGTGATGTAATAAAATAATATAATGGTAATATTCGGACAAATATATTTTTTCCTTTAAAATAATGTAATTTATGGTTCATTTTATTGATTTTATAAAGCCTTAATGAATCCTCCAATACATATAAGAAATTTTAAGATTTTAAAATAATTTACTTGAAAGGGTGACTCACTTTCATATAATCAAAAGAATATTTTAATATATTTGTCCCTTATACTTTTAAAATAATTCATACCACTCTCCTTTTTGAGAAACCATGGGAAAAAACCATGTGATGGTTTGTGGTTTTGAAAGATTTAGTGTGTAGGGTCCAAAACCATAATAATAAATAATTCCCTCATCTCTCTTATATAAACCCACCAAGCTACCATTACTTTTCACTAAATCTCTTTGAATCTCGACTACAATCTTCCCCCTACTCTCTATAGTCCTCCCAAGGTACCCATAAGCTCTCAAGAATCCTCTCCCAAGCCTTTGGGATCACACATCCAAGTAAGGGATTTCCCTCTCTCATTTTTCTTCGAGAACCTCTTTTATGTCATGCCTTTTAATTTTCATTTTCTTGATTTGGGATATATTCTTCTATACCTCCTTACTTTTAATTTTATTTATATATTATGGTAACTTCCTTTTAATCCCATTAATCCCCCCTATGATCCTTTAAACTCACTCATTACTATGTCGAAATTCGGTAAGGTATTTCTCTCTTCTCATTTCCATTCAAGCATTTTATTTTATATTATGAATCTAAATTAAATTTCACATGTTGGGATATTATGTTACATGATCCACTTACTTTAAATCACATGTATAAATACTGAGAGACTCATTTCTCTCTCATCGCCCAAATTTATGAATTTTCATATGATGTCGTTATGCTGCCAAAATTGCACTGTAATTTTCCATGCCAAAATCATTGTGTAGATAACACTATACCCATTAATCTATCAAGGGTATTAACCTTTATGAACATATACTTATTTAGTGGTTAATAATATATATGAATTCCACATTCCTTTATCATTAAATAAATGATGATATTGAATGAATTTGTGTTATATGATCTATGTGGCACACTTAAGCATAAGATTGAAATGTTTATGAAGGGTGTGCCCTGATATCTCTCCAATGAATTGGGTAATTTTTAGTATAATGATACTTCATGTTGGGATAGGGGTTATCTGATTCATTTATATGAATTTTTAACACCATGTTGGGACAGGGGTTTACGTTATTCCTTTATGTTAATGATGCCGTTTTTTAAGTTCTTACCACATTTCTATGTGATGATGTTATATCATGCCTTTATGTTCATGTTTATCTTATGAAACATTGATATGTCTATTTCCTAAAATGTATTTTATTCATCATTTTATTCCTTATTTATTCCCTTACTGGCATTTATAGCTTACCTTTTTCTTAAGCATGTCCTCAGGTTATCCCGTGCAATACTAAGTACGAAAGAATATTGTGGTCATGTAAAAGAAGTTTTTAATAAAGATGTATATTTAATATTTTAAGTTGTTATGTAATGTTATTAATCCCTAAATACACTAGACTTATTGATCTTATGAGTTTTATTAAGTTCAATTTTATGTAATAAATCATTCATAAATATTAAATAAACAGAACGGTCGTTAAAGTTGGTATCAGAGGATATATTTAGTTATTTTTGGGATTAGGATTAGAAAACTATAGTGAAATCCTTAGGTATAATACTAAGTATAAGAAAATAATCCATAAATTTTGGTGAGTATAGAGTAAGTGGTTTATTAAACAAATACATCCATGTATATATATGAACATATAGAGGTGGCTCTGGTATAGATGTATCTATGTGTAAAACTCAAAAACACTGCTTTGAGCTAGACTCGACAGGAACCGGTGCATGACAATGGGCCTTGATGCACTCTTTGTTCAACACTCTTGGGGGATATTACACGGTAAAATCATAATACTAATATGAACCATTATTAAAGGAATAAAAAAATTCCCCTATGAATATATAATAGGAAGTATATCATGGATATCATAGATCAAAGACTATAAATTCATAAGTTAAGTAGAAAAATGTAATTTAAAATATTCCCCTTTCTTCATTGGATTTCCCTCTATGTGTTTAATAGTTTAAAATATTTACCCCTAATTTTTCTTTTTATTCTATCTAATGTTTAGTAATTGGATAAATTCGGCTAACAACCGATGTGAGGATCATTGTGATGACAGCTCTAATGAGATGATCAATCAGATGGGAGTAGGAATCAAAAAATTTGTCTTGATAATCTCCCAGTAAACTCATGTTTTAAATAGAAACGTGGATCAAGAGGAACATCCAACCCCCCCCCCCAATAAATAACAACCTGAAATTATGGTCTTCATGAGACAAAATTCCTCCTACTTTCAACGGATCTTATGATCCCTCAATGGTCGAACAATGGATCAACTCCATTGAGAAGATCTTCTTCATCCTTAGATGTTCTGAACGAGAGATGGTTCTTTTGGCTGATTATCTTATAGAGGGTGAAGCTGATCAATGGCATAAATTTTTCAAAAACATGAATCCTGATAAAGATATCGATGCGATGGGATGGAATGATTTAGGTAAAAAAAAATTTGATAAATATTTTCCATGCACCCTCTATCTTAATATAGAAAGATATTTCCTTGAATTCAAGAAAATGGATGAAGAATATATTGGGGTGTATGAGGAAAAATTCACCAAACGTGCATGATATACCTCTGGTTTTGTCGTTACCCCCAAATAAAAGGTTAACTACTTCTTTGGTGGGATAAAACCAATCCTATATTAAGCCCTAGTGATCCATGAATTTGAAAACGTTGAAGAGATTTTCCAATGTTCCCTCAAAGTCAAGATGAAGATCAGATAATCTCATTAGTATCATGGGGATAAGAAGTGCAAAGTGGACTTTAATTCTGGTAGTCCAATGGATAAATCCAAAAGTTCTAAAAATTTACAACACCCTACTTGTCAAAAATTAATAAATAAGAACCCTAGAAATTTCTTGAATGGGACGAGGAAATACTTTAGGTGTGGTAAGGAAGGGTGCCTAGCTAGCTATTACCGATAAAAAAACCCTCCTACTGTGATAGGGGAAATGAACACTCTGTTCAATTCTCAATGCATTTTTCAATTCTACAACTACAAAGAACCATGTCACTTTGTGAATAGTTCCCAATGCCAAGCATTTTTAGAGGCAACAAACAACCTCCAAGGAAGAAAGGGAGAGGTTTTTCCATCACTAACACTGAATTGAATCCCAACAACAAAGTGTTGACAAGTATGCTAGTTTTTCATTCAAGAGTAAAGAACATAATTTTTTATTCTAGTTCTATGCATTCTTTTATATCCTAAAAACATCACTATAAATAATGGAAGTAGAGATGTCAGTTAAAATAGAAAATGGGAAATTATTGAATCCCATAAATATTACTCCTCCCCTTTCACAATTTGTGGATTGAACTTCCCATTAAACCACATAATACTTCCCTTGGTGGGATTTGATGCAATTATGAAAATGTATTGTCTATCCCTATATAGAGACAACATAAATTTTTATGAGAGATAAATCACTCGCCATATAGTGAATAAACCCTAGATTATATACAAGTACAAGTAGAAGGATGAATCTTTTTTAACTATGTCATCTCAAGCATGGATATTACTTCCCTATGAGCAATCATATATTTCTCAAATGATTGAGTCTAATAAAGTAACCATCATTAAATACATGCATATTTTGAGGGAATTCACTGATGTGTTTCCTGATGAATTTTAGGGTCTTCCTCCTAGAAGAGATGTCGAATTCTTGATTGATCTTATACATGGGGAATTTCCAATATCCAATAATTTTTATAGAATGGTTGTTTTGGAGCTTGAGGAGATAAAGAAACAACTACAGAAGAATCAGGATAAAGGGTTTATATTCCCAAGTGCTTCACCATGGGGTAAAACAGTCCTCTTCGTCAGGAAGAAGGGTGGTTGAATGCATGTTTTCATTGATGATCATGAGCTCAACAAAATCATGATAAAGAAAAAGTATCATTTTCCAATAATTGATGAATTTTTTGATCAACAATGTGCAGTCAAACACTTCACAAAGTTGGATCTATGGTCAGGATATTACCAAGTAAGGGTGGATAAGGAGGATATCCTCAAGGCTTCTTTTCATACAAGGTAAGGGCACTATGAATTCATGGTAATACCTTTAGGACTCACTAATACCCCAAAAATTTTCAAATACGTGATTAATAAATTCTTTAAAGATTACCTCAACAAATTTTTGGTAGTCTTTATAGACGATATTCTAATATACTCAAAATCCAAGGAGGAGCATGAGAGGCGTCTAATCGCTATACTAGAGACCATGAAAAAAGATAAGCTCTATTAAAAGTAAATAAAGTGTGAGTTATGATATACGGAAGTCTAATTATTTGGGAATATCATCACAAGTAATGGGATATCTGTGGATCCTTCCAAAAAAATTAATTGGGGGTTGGTCGAGACCAATATATAAGACAGATATCCATAGCTTATTGGGGTTAGCTGGATATTATCACTGATTGGTGGGATATTTCTCATGATTTTCAAACCCTCTTAATTAGCTGACTCAGAAGGGAGTCAATTATTCTAGGAATGATGAATGTGAAGAATGCTTCATGGAGTTGAAGAAGAAGCTTATCACGGACCTTATTCTCGCACTAACCACAAGTGGGGATATTTTTGTAATCTTCAGTGATTCTTTGAAGAAGGTCCTGGGCAGTTTGTTGATGAAAAATGATAAATTCATTTCCTATTCCATAAGTAAATTTAAAATTCATGAGAAAAACTATCCCATGCATGATTTGGAGATGGAAGCAACGATCTTTCATTGAAAATCTGGCGACATTATTTCTTTTGGGAGATGGGTGAAATATATATAGATCACAAAAGTCTCAAATATATATTCACACAAAAAGAGTTTAATATACACCAATCAATATGGTAAGATCTCATCAAGGATTATTACTACTCAATCCATTACCACCCTGGGAAAGAAAACAAGGTGGAAGATGCTATAAGTAGAAAGTACCCAGTAATTCTGTCATTTATGATAATGGAAAAGGATCTAATCTTCTTAGATTTGATGAATATAGACATGGAAATCATAAATAAGGGAATATCATCAATCATTTCATAAATTATTGTTCAACTGTAGCTTTTGGAAAGGTTATAGGATGCTTAAAAATATTATGTGTGAATTCAAAATAAAGTGGAAACTAATAAAAAATAGAAATCCTCATAGTTCAATGTTAATGAAGAAGTAATTTTGGGATTTGGTTCAAGACTATGTGGTCCATCAAATCCAAAGTTAAATAAAGAACATTTTGATGATGCACATAGTTCAAATTTCTCCATTCACCTAGGAAACACGAGGATGCATCAAGATCTATGAGATCGCTATTGGTGGGATAACATAAAGAAGGAGATCGTTGAATACATATCAAAGTGCCTAGTATGTCAGAAAGTGAAGGCAAAGAAGAAAAATTATAAGGGGATGATGTAAAAATTACCCAAACCAATATGGAAAATAGGAAAAAAATCACCATGGACTTTGTCACCAGACTTCCGAAGACATCCAAAGGAAACAATGATATCTGGGATGCTTTGGATCATCTTATAAAGACTACACACTTTATTAGAATTCAAGAGGATTTCTCATTGGTTAAACTATACCGGATATAAATCGTAGAAGTTGTAAGGATTCATGGAATACCACTATATATTATGCTCAATTGAGATTCAAGATTCACCTCTATGTTCTAGAAGAGTTTCTAATATGCTCTGACCACTGAGTTGAACTTTATTATGGCTTATCACCCTCAAACTGATGGCCAATATGAGCAGACTATCTAGACACTTTAGGACATGTTGAGATCTTTCTCAATGGACTTAAAATGTGGATGGAACAAACATATTTATTTGGTGGAGTTATCTTATAACAACAATTTCCACTCAAGCATGAAAATGGATCCTTATGAATCCCTTTCTGGGAAGAGGTGCAGAACACTGGCATGTTGGGATAAATTTGGGGAATGAAAACTTCTAGGTTCGTAAATTGTTTAAGAAATTATGGAGAAGGTTAAGACCATCCAGCAGCACATCAAAGCTGCTCAAAGTCGATAAAAGATCTATGCTGACAATTGTTGATAAGACCTAGAGTTTTATGTTAGAGATATTTTATTCCTCCACATATATCCATGGAAGAGGGTTATGAGATTTTGGAATAAGGGAAAGCTTAATCCAAGGTACATTGACCCATTTGAGATCCTTGATTGCATCGAGGCACTTGCCTATCAACTATAACACCCACTTAACCGATCTCAATTACATGATGTATTCCATATATCACTCTTAAGGAAGTACATACCTGACCCATAACATGTACGCAATCTATAGATGGTACCATTGTAGAATTACTTCTCCTATGAAGAGAATCTGGTGAAGATCCTGGATCGTAGAGAAAAAGTTCTACAAAATAATACAATTCCACTTGTTAAATTATTTTATAGAAACCAAAAGTTTGAAGAACAAATGTGAGAACCATAGGAAGTGATGAAGATTAATTACCCTCATCTATTTTAGTATTGGATAAAAAAATTTCGAGGGAGAAATTTCTTAAGGGGGGAAGGTTTTAATGACCGAAACTATTATGAATAAAATTCCCTTTCTTTTAATTAAATGTAATATGGATATAGAAAACACATTCACTACTTTTGTTTTATTATATCCAATTAGATTTAAATGACTATTATGTATCCTTAATGTTGCTAATATATCCATTTAAAAGTGATCACATGACAAGTATAAATATAGGGTTTTACCAAATCCTTTTGACATAGACAAAGGAAGTGATAGCCACAACTAGTAGGATCATACCCAATTAAGCCCATTTATTAAAGCTTCTAAGGTAGATATAATTTATGGGATTTTACATAAACCAATCCCAATCCTATATCTAAAAACATAAGTATGAGACAAACTGTTTATGGGAGCAGTTCAAGCTCCTCAAGATCACGGCCCAAACCATGTTCACCAAACGGCCCCATGAAAGCCCCACCATCACACACCTTACTTTTAGGGGGTATACTAGTGTAATAAAAGGATATTTAATTATACCCTATCATTATTATTATTTTCATTGATTTTGTATATAATAATGAATAAACTTTCATTTTATTATTGTTACGTTGTAAATGATTTTTAAATCACAAATATTATTTTTTGGTAAATATTAAAATTAAATTAAGAAATTTTTTTTGATGAATTAATGGATTTTTTAATTAAATAATATTTTAATAAATTATTATCATTAAATTACTTTTATTAAATATAAATGATCATAAAAATTTTATGAAGTCAATTGTAATTTTTTTAAGGTTTGAAAACTTTTTTTGTCAAAACCCAACAATTTTCAATAAACATAAATTTTTATTTTAAAAATGAAAATTCAAATATATAAAAAATTATTTATAAAAAATTAGTATTATTTTTTTAATTATTACATTGAAATTTTCCAATGGTAAATTTTCATAATTTTATGAGACAGTCGAATTTTTGGGTAAAATATAAATACCGTATAATATATAATGTGTTTTAGGACATCATAATGACCCAATAGTGATGTAAAAAAATAATATAAAGGGTATATTTGGAAAAATATGTGTTTTAATTAAAAATAATAAAATTTTAGGTTTATTTGGTTTATTTTATAATGCCTTAGTGAATCCTCCAAGACATAAAAAATATTTTAAGATTTTAAAATAATTTCCTTGATTGTGTGACTCACTTGCACATAAGAAAGGGAAATGTTTTAATATATTAAGAACATATAATTTTTAAAATAATATATACCACTCCTTTTTTATAGAAACCATGGGCAAAAATCATGGTATGGGTTATATTTTTGAATATTTTAGTGTGTAGGGTCCAATAGAAAAATAATAAAGAATTCCCCCACCTTTCCTAGATAAACCCACTTAAAAACCCATTCCTCTTCACTAAATCTATTTTAATCTTGACTAAACTCTTCACCCTACTCCCTATAGTCCTCCAAAGGGCCCCTTGATCTCCTAACAAGCCTCTCCCAAGCCTTTGGGATCACGCATCCAAGTTAGGGATCTCCCTCTCTCTTTTTTCTTCAAGAACCACTTTTATGTCATGCCTTTTAATTTTAATTTTCTTGATTTGGTATATGTTATTATATACCTACATACTATACATTTTATGTATACATTATGTTAACTTCCTTTCACTCCCATTAATCACCCTTATGATTCTTAAACCCACCCGTTACTATGCTGAAATTTCGCAATGGATTTCTCTCTTCTCATTTCCATTTAAGAATTTTCTTTTATATTTTGCATCTAAATTACATTTCCCGTGTTGGGATATTATTTTCCATGATCCCATTACTTTCCATCCCTTGTATAAATGATGATATACCCCTTTCCTCTCATCAACCCTATTTATGAATTTCCATAAGATGTCGTTATGCTTTCAAAATTGCACCGCAATTTTCCATGCCAAAATCATTGTGTAGTGAATACCATACTCATTCTTCTATCAAGGGTATTCACCTTAATGATAAAATAGTTATATAATGGTGGCCTACATGTATGAATTAAAAATCCCTTGATCATGGAATAAATTATGATGTTGAATGAATCCATGTTATATGATCTATGTGGCACATTTAAGCATGAGATTGAAATGTTTATGAAAGGTGCGCCCTAATAGCGCTCTAATGCATTGGGTAATGTTTAGTATCATGATACTTCATGTTGGTATAAGGGATTACTTGATTCCTTTATAGTAATTTTTTCCAGCATGTTGGGATAAGGGTTTACCTAATTCTTTTATGTTAATGATGCAGTGTTTTATGTTGTTTCCACATTTCCTTATTATGTTGCTATATCATGCCTTTATGTTAATGTTTTTATTATTATTAATTAATATTACTATTTCCTAAAATGTATTGTATTCTTAATTTTATGAATTTTTTACTATCTTACTGGTCTTTATAGACCACACTTTTCTTATTTATGTCCTCAGGTTATCCCATTCAATGCTAAGTACGACGGAATATTGTGTTCATGTAAATGAAGTTTTTAATAAAGATGTGTATTTCATGTTTTAAGTTGTTATGTAATGTTCCTAATCCCAAAAGACACTAGATCTATTGATCTTATGAGTTGTACTAAGTTAAATTTTATGTAATAGATCATGTTTAAATATGAAATAAAGAGTAGGGTCATTGTATTCCTACACTAGAATTTTCATTAACGGTGGTTGTAAGAGCTAAGTCCTTAGTGAAGGTGATTGAGGAGGCTGTAATGAATTCACCTTCCATAGAAGTGTGATCAGTGGAATCCATTGGGTCTATGGTTAATATTTTCCCTCCAACAAGGAAATCTAATGAGGTTGGTATGGTTGCATCAACCTGAAAGATTCTATAAGGGATGCAGAGGCATCTATTGTAGGTGAGGGTGCAGGTGAGGAAATCTTCCCTTTGGAGATGGATTTTATCCCACCCACTCCCAGGGATGATCTAGCCCCTTATGTGTTGGTAGTCTTCTCTATATCTGATCTTGCACCACCTAAATACCTTGAGGATTTTAGATCGGATTTTTTCAAGGATAATTTATTTGTTCATTGCAATTCATAGATGTATGTGTGGAACTTAATTATTCTTACCCTCATGGATGACCTACCACACTAGGTGGGATCTATCTAAAACTAGAATGTATTCCTAGGGATCGGTGGGGTGGACTTCAGTGGCCTTCACACATTGGAATGATACTTCCTCACCAATCGGTTATATACCAAATGGTAGGTATTCAATATTTCTAAGAAGAATAAAAAGTTTGAGGGATCCAAGGTGCTTCAGGAAGCTGAAGGGGAGATCTCCCCTAGAAGGGTTGGTTTAATAACATATGATTGTGGACACATCTCAAGATCAGATCATCAATCATATTAAGGCATAGTTTATAGTATCTGAAGATATGGTGGTAGAGGTATAATCCCTGGTTATCGAATTTTGGGATTAACATAACCATATGTAGATTAGGGATTAATAAGTCTTTCCTAAATCCAAGGAAGAGGCATCCAACCTAATGGAGAAGAATTGGACTCTAGAATCTTCTCAGAAGAATATTTCCAAGATCTAATGTTTTTTTTTGGGGTCTATCTTTATGGGTTCTTATAAAAGATATTCTATAATATTTTTATGTCCCTCCAGAACTTCGGTTTATTTGTTTTAAACTCCTACACTAGAATATGATTCTTTTATAGAATTTTATTATTGCACTAAAACCTTACTAACAATAATCTGAAAACCAATACTTAATATCACATAATCCACATTCATTGTGATAAAAAAGGAATTAATATGGGATTTCTCAATCATATTAGAGTGTAATACAATTATTTAACACTTAGGGTATATATTTTTTGATTGACCACTGAGATGTTTTGGGCTGAGAGGAGCTATGGATGAATAATGACGCTCTTTGAACAACCAAATTCCTTTTCCCACATTCCCTAGTATGTCAATAAGTTAATTCCAATCACAATAAATACTACCCTATCGAAGGGGGTGGAGATAATGAATCATGATGCCTAATATATTGAACACAATGGGGGCAGTGTGAGTATAAAGGATAACTAATGACCATGTTTAAAACATAGCATCCATTAGCATTATACAGGGGATGTGGATAAGAAAATTCAGGGTTGACCACAGACCATGTTTTAAGTATGGGACCTATCTCAAGAAAAATAATCGTTTGGGGAATTTTCCTAGGATGGAAGGTAACCCATTATGGCATGAGACAATTCCATTAGGGGGGGGGGAATTAGAATATAGAGGAGAATGATGATCCAAATAAAGGGACATGTGAAGCATGAAGATGAAGTGATGGAATGTCTTAATGGAGTTAAACTCTCTTGAAATTATCCCACCATGGATTCTAGCACATTAGGTAGGTTTATCAGTCTGGAAAAAGGTCAAACTCATCTCCCCATGGGAGAACCATCTCAGAATCTGAGTGACCATCAATGAACATGAATGATGTGGTAGGTTACCAGCACAAAAGGAAATGGATTCCTAATCAAAGTCCATAGATGATGTGTAGTTTTACATCATGTAATGAGTATAATAGAAATGAATTTTAACATCATATGGTGGGGATTATATACTTTTATTTTAACGTCATACAGTAAAGATAAAGTATATAACACTTTAATGTCATGTGATTGGGACATGTGAACCCAATTGAATGATACCCACCCAACCATTGTGGTAGATGTAATAGGGGGGTTTCACTATGTGGGTACTCCCTAGAAGGTCTTATAAGTCAAAGGGGGCTTAGAAGACCACGTACTAAGAAAAATAATATGTGGGGAATCACATACAGTTTTAGTTCATGATTCTTGCATAGGGGATAGGTAACCCGATGTGGATGGGGAGCCTAGGAGGCCCTTCTACATGATATATCTAAGATATATATATCATGCACCAAATTTAAGGTCATTATTCTTATACCATAGGCTGAGCTTCCTAAAAGGATATGTATTGAGTGAAGGAGTAACAAACTGACATGAAAAGATATCCAAGGGACCTGACTCCACATGGAATATTCCATAGAGTACTGCCAAATAGTTTTAAGTCATGATGCCTAGAACTAGGTTCCAAGTTTATGTTAATATTTTTTAGACCATGGGCTCTTAGTTTAATGTCATAGAGTTTGGACCATGGGTTACCTAAAGTGTTTATCATAGCATGAAGGAGAAGTAACCCAATATGAAAGAAGGGTCTAGGGAGGTCTTGTGCCATGAAAAACATAAAGGGAATTTTGAAAATAGTTTATGATCATGAGGCTTATACCAAGGGATCCTAGTTAAATGTTACAAAGTTCAAAAAAAAATAGTTTAAGTTCATAATTATTGGACCATAGGTATTTGTGTCTTAAAGGAATGTGTGAGGCATTAAAAACGTTAACCGACATGTAATGAAGGTTCTAGAAGGCTACCTAATTCCATATAAAACACCCATGAGACAACTTTTACATAATTTAAGTTCATGATGCTTAGACCCTGTATGATCATCTATAATGGATAGGTGCAGTGAGAAGGAGTGCCAAACCAAATGTGAATTGAGGACCAAGGAGACCCAATGCCACACAACACATTCCCAAGATAACTTGCACATAGTTTAGAGTCATGATTCATGGAACCAAGCTTATATTTTAAGGTCACAGATTTTGAACCATGTGGTGTTCTTGTTCCTCAACCTTTATTTAGTAGTACATCCACTCAACCTCTAAGATCGCATGATCCAAGCTCGGTGTGAGAAACAATGAGTGGTATGGAGTTATTATTGTTAGTAGGGGAGAACACAATGAGGGTGGAAGGACCTATAAATCCAATGTGGAAGATTGCAACATCACAAACTAGGATAGTGAAATATGGGAATAACTAACGGATGAGGAACAACTATTAACCATGTTCTAAACACAAGATCTATACCTATGTCAATTAAATAAGGGGAGAAAAAAATTTGGATCCATCATTGACCGAGTTAAAAAAATTTCACCAACTATTTTTGTTGAGGAGCCATAAATTAGTGAGTCCATGATAGTAGGTGATCAATTTTTCATGAGACCATTCAATTAGGGAGAATATTCATATCGGGGGGATGAAATCTATCCAAATTAAAGAAATAATGAATCACAGATGTGGGAGTGGGGAATGTCACTAAGGGGATATTAGGGGCCCTAAGAGCTATTCCAAAATGTGCTTGAAAGAACCAGATGAATGTGTGTGTAGGATAGAATCAAGCCTCACCTAGAGGGGTAAAGATCTCAAGGTGATTCAATAGTAGGGCTTCACCCAAGATGAGATATTTGGGTGTCACTACGTATCACATTATAATGGGAATCAAGTCACATGTAGTTCTAATACACAAAGTGGTAAGATACAATAATGGTAGAGTGTATTCCTCAATAATGAGTATTTCAAATAATCTCTCACTAGGAAACAACTGGTTTTATATAGGGTAATGTGTGTTTCATCCCATATTTTCATTTGAGGCATCTCGATTTTTTTTGGGGTAAAATTTTCCCTCATTAAGAGGCATACCAATTTTATATGGGGTAAGATCACAGTTTAATGTCATGTGCTAGGAAAATTGGGCTTCGTAGTTTAAAGTCAAATAACTCGGACTAGGGATGATACTATTATAAAATAATATAATTCAAACTGTAAGGGATGTTTCTAGTTTAAGGTCATATATTCTTGACCAGAAAGGGGCATGGGTTCCCAAAAGTGCTTGTGTGTCATGAAAGAGTGATGATTCAAAGTGAAAGGTAGGCCAAAGGGACACTTTTCCACACAAAATGAGATATATGATACCCCAGGTTGAACCCAAGTTGCTAGGGAATAAAAGACCCGACAATTAGTCAATAAGAGGGCTGGGATGAGGATGAAATATCTGGGCATCACTATGTATTCCATGAGGATGGGAATCAATCCACATGTAGTTCTTAAACATATCATGGTAGGAGACCAACACTAGAAGGGGATAACCACTCATAAAAGGATATAGAATCATCCCATATTAGGATATGAAGAATCCTGGATTTTTATACTGTAATTATATAGTTTAACATTGTGTTGTGAGGAAGTTGGTGTTTATTAATCCCATATTTTTCATATGGGGCATCCTGGATTAATATGAGGTAAAATTATCTCTCTTTAAAAGGCATGATGATTCTATGTGAGGTAAGTCTATAATTTAACATCATGTTATGAGGATGTTAGTGGGTCTTGCACATTGAGTTTCCCATTTTTTTATTCCTCATATTGAACTATGAGAGGATATTGGCCCATGTATGGGTCAAGGTAAATGAATGGGGATTATACCTAAAAAGGAGGCCTAGGGGAGCATTTTAGAGTGATAGCACCCTGGGTAATAAATGGTCTTTCGGTGAATCTATGGTTGGTCTTGGAGAAATAAAGTCAAGGTGTCACAACATATCCCATGAGGATGGGAATCAAGACACATGTAGTTCTTGAATACGATAGAGGCATAGGCCTATTGAAACACCAAGGATGAATCAACCCATGAGAATGAGGGGAGAATGCTCATAGTTTAGGGTCATAATTCATGGACCTTGTGTGGGGGATTTGAGGATGTTTATGTAGTGAAAAAATAGTTAAAACATAGTGTGAAGGGATCCAAGGAGGCCCTATACTAAATGAAGCAATCCCAAAGCTGGTTTAAAAAAATTTATGGTTGTACGGCCTTGATTACGGAAAATAGTTTAATGTCATGATTCGAAGAATATCAGAAAATAGTTTAAAGTTATTATGATTCAACTAGGGAAATATTTTCTTTGAGGTAATTTTCACGGAATGGAATAGGTATTACCCAACGTGAGAGGATATCATGTAAGCCCACATACCACACATGTACCAAGAAAAAAATTAGAACATAGTTTATGGTAATAATCTTAGGACCAAATGTGTCAAGGAAAATAGTTTAAATTCATGATGATTGTATTGGTATAATGTTTGTCTCAAGGGTATCTATGTGGCATGGATGAGGTAAAACTTGATGTAAAAGGATCCAAGGATGCTCAATACCACATTCACAACTAGTGATTAACTACACGTGGTCTAAGTATGTGATGTTGGGATCATAAATGGGGCCAAAGGGCTAAAGGTTTGATAAATTTGTGAATTGTTTAAGATAAGGGAGGTCTAGGCATATCCATGTATACCATGAGGATGGGAATCAAGCTACACATATTTGTGTAACACAGTGTGGAAGAAGAACAATTCCGAAACTGGGTTTAATCTTCTTTTGTGAGGGAATTCAGGTGTCCCGTGATTTGTGTGGGGCATCCCATTCTTATGATAGTGGGTAAGGCTACTATTAAATATCGTTTATAGAGGATTTATGTTTTTTTATTCATATAATTTATTCTGAGTAATACCTATTCCAAATGGGGTAAGTTTTTTTACCATCTCACACTCATCGTATGAGGTGTCCCAATTATATATGGGGTATGACTTCTTGTATCATCCAATAATTATCATATGAGGCATCACAGTTTATATGAGGTAAGATAAACTCTTAATAAGAGGCATCCTGATTTCACATAGGGTAAAAATTATAGTTTAACATCATGCACTATGGATGTCAACCCTTTCAGTTTAAATCCATAAAACTTAGACTATATGGGCTGTAAATAGTTTAAGGTCATAATTCTTGGACTAATTAAAATAGTTTATGGACATACTACCTAAACCCTTAAAAAAATTTAAGGTCAAGTCTAATGGGCCCTAATATCCTCACATGAAGTAATGTTTTAGAAACTTGGAATTGGTGGGGGAGTGTTACACTCTTTTTATATAGTGATCAAATAGTATGATCTATTAGAATAAACCTTATGATAGATGTAAGTTCCTTCCCACAAGGTCTCTATATTTGGTAGCTTTTTTCCAGGTATCATCAGTGTTATAATATCTAATACCATGTCACCATAGAGCAAAAATCATAGGTTAACCTTCTTGTTGAATTCTTTTGTAGTCCTATTCTGGTGCCTCTCTTTATTGAGAAAGGCATGGAGCCCATTCCCTTCGAGGGACTCCAACTCAGCTATATGGACCTATACCATTTTTATGGTTTCTTATAGTCATAGATAGTTTTTCAGAGCTGTGGAAACTCAACCTCAATGGAAAATACTACCTCTATTCCATACACCAAGGAATATAGGGTCTCCTGGGTGGAATTCTGAGTCATCGTATGATCATCCCAAAGGGTTTTGAGCAGCTTGTCCATCAAAATTTTCTTATTCTAGCCCACCATTTTCAACAGGTTGTTAGAAAGAGTATCTTATTGAATGAAACAATCTATCCATTCACCTATACATTGTAGTGAGAGTTATGGTTGGACTAGAAGTTGTACTTGACATACAATTTCTTCATCTCAACAGCCCAAAAGTTTGTGTCGTTGTCTTTGAGAATAGTATAACGAACTCCAAATTAGTGGATGATATTGGATCCATGAACTCGATCACAGACTAAGATTTAACTTCCCTGAGTGTAATCACTTCTACCCACTTGTATAATAAGTCCTTTTTAGTCATATTTAACATAAATAGGTGAGTTTTTTCTTGTGGGTTGGCCCCATGATGTCGAGTCCCCATACCAAAAAGGGATAATAATAATTAGTGGCATAGAAAAGCTCTAGAGGTCGATGCACAAAATTGGATTGGAATTGAAACACATGAAAACTCTTAAGGAACTCAATATAGTCATGTACCATGGTAGGATAAAAGTATCCCAACCTTTAAATTTGGTGGGAGAGTTTTAATCCTTCCTAATGTGTGGAACATAACCTAGCATAGACTTCCTACATAACCTGAGAGATCATGTCTACTTGGATGCATAGGGTGATAATTCCATCAAATGTGAATCTATATATATTCTGCTCAAGGTTAAGTCCACTCTAGAGGATAAACTATGTTGCATTATGATGTATTATATCATTCTCATCCCATCCTGGTGAGAGAATTCCATGCTCGAGATACTCGATGAAAGGAGTCATCCAATCAAGAATTTCATCTACATTTGGGGGACCTAGTGGTATAGGTAAAAAAATAATTATAAGGTGATTGTTTTACCTATTGGTTTCCTTAATCATCTAAAATGGAAGAGTAGATGACCCTTAGGTGTGCCACATGAATGATCATGTCATCCAAGTAAGGTTTTGTATGAGATGCAAACAGGATTTCTAAGGAGTCAGATTGACCATTTTATGATCGAGTATATGAGTCACCTCCAACTGGGAATGGAATTTGGCCATCAACTGATGAGTATTCTCTAGTAGAGGCATAAGATCTTAATTTCTGTTGATGTTGTCGCCATTTTTTTATAACCAATTCAGAGTCTCCCTTCATAGGAAAGTGAGGGACATAAATCTCTACAGATTACTCGAGACTAGTGATATGGGCCTGATACTCTACCTCATTGATGGTAAAACCTTCTAATAGTTGGAATGTGTATGGTTGGATGGCCTGTGTAAGAGTGATGAAGATGATTCATAGATCCACTCTATTGAGCATCGGATTTTTGATCCTTCTACCGATCAGACTCTAGTAGGCATCATAAAAATGCATCTTCCAACATGGCATGGCCTAATAAACTAATAGTATAGTCTCATCAAGAAAATCAACATCCAAGGGGAATTTATGAGGGGTTGGATGGATGGCCTATAAATCTGATAGTGCGTAACCATTAATGGATTTATATGGAATTAAAATTATTTCAAAGTGCTAGAGGATCACTACCCAGTGTTCCAACTATCCCTTCATCATGGGGAGATTAAGGATATACTTCAGCGGGTCCACATGGTATATAGGTTGTATCTAATGATGCTGCAGATAATGTTGCAACTTATACACTCCAAAAACCAATGTGTGGAATCTCTTATTGATATGGGAGTATCTGGTCTCTGTGTTCTGCACCATGCAACTGAGATAGTATAAACTTTTTCCCCTACCCTCATTGTTTTTCATGGTGATAAGGGCACTGAGTGATCATTCCAAGGTTGTTACATAAAGGACCAGTATATTTCTTGAAATGGATGACATCAAAATCAAAGGTTGGTGTAGGTACTTCATGATATCCTCAAACATGTTCTAGCACTCCTCATCCCATTGGGAAATGGTACCTTTTTTCATGATCCTCATGAATGGACTACACTTTCTGAACAAATTCACAATAAATTAGTGTGTGTAGGCTAAGTGGATTTGAAGGTCTCACAACTCCCAGAGGTTTCTCATGGGTGATTTGAATGATGTCCTTGATCTTCTCTAGGTCGATCTCAATGCATCTATATCCAATGATGAAACAGATAAATTTCCCAGAGGTAACCCTTAATTTTCACTTCAAGGGGTTCATCTTCAAGTGTCAAGAGCAGAGGAAGCCAAACACTTTCGAAAGGTCCTTGTGATGGTCCTAATTCTTTCAAAATTTGACCACTAGTTTAACCACATAGCATTCCACTAGCATCTCAATAATTGGTTTAAATATGTGGTATATTGCCTACTGAAAGTTTTACCCTACCATTTTCAAGATGAAGGGCATCAAGTAATAGAAGAATGTACCTTGTAGCACCTCGAAGGTGGTGTAATCCTCATCCTTTGGGGCCATTTATATCGGGTTGTACCCAAAGTATCCATCCAAGAAGGATATGGACTAGAACACTACTATATCACTGATTAATATCTATGTCATTGTAAAGGGATTTAATCCTTAAGAAAGTGGTGGTTGAGGTCTTGGAACTTGATATAGACTCTGATATTCCTATTCTTATTCCCCAACCATAGCACTGTAAGAGGGGTTAATCTTTCTAGGAGGCTGCTTGAACCCACGATGACTCGCTGGGAGTCTGTGATGGTGAACAGACACCAAAGGGTCTATCCCTAGCATCTCGTCATCGCACCAAATGAATACATCATAGTGTTGTTTTAGGAAGTCCACATACTACTGCTTCTACTCTGGGTACATGGATTCACTAATCAACATTGAACTCAAATCTTTTTCATTATCATGGTATACCAGGGTTATCTTATCAATGGTGGTTGATACACCCTGTTCGAATGTAGGAGGGGCATCTCTTAAATCTTAATCGTCATCTGAGGAAATAGAATCAAAGGGAGGATATGGTTATTCTAGGCTAATCGAATCAGGGGAAGATTTAGTGCCTACAAGGGTGGAAATAGAATCCTCGTTAATGGGTTCCTACTCTAATAAATCCATTTAGATAGGATATTTCAATCCAATTCCCTCCAAACTTGGTCCTTGAGTCCTGATCTTGATGTCAAATCAATTCTAATTATTCATCTTCTGTTGACTCAATCGTACTTTGGAGAACAAGAAGGAATGTAGAAAATTGGTATGCATAGGGTGAAGCTCTTATTACTTCACAAGAGTAAGGGCTTCTAGTATCACTCAAGGCTTCCCAGTGTAAAATTAAATGGTAATGTGTGGGTGATCCTTTTTATTAGGAATTCTAGAACCATTTTTATTGGAGACAAAAAATAATCCAACCAGGTCTACCATTGTAGCCTTTAACTAATGAATCAGGAGGATGAAGATATCATCCAAGTATTCCCATGGATAGGATATAGTGTCTGTTTAATCATAGGGAGAATTGATGTGCTCAACCCCATTAGTATAAACCTTATTTCCTTTCCACTTATAGTAGTTGGAATCTAGATAGCATGTTTCACTGGAGTCAAAGGGGAATGCATCACCCTAGAGTACCCCTACTCAAACATTTAGGGATTACCTAAGGCACTAGTTATGTGAGAAGGGGGATAATTCATAAAAATGAATCTAGGGACTACCTAGTATCACATTAGAGGTGATATTTTGTGAGCCAAACCTTAATTTTGTGCTCAATATCAATACACAAAATTGGTTCTTCATCCAAACCTTTCCACGTGGTTTCTTATTTCTCTTATCATAACCATAAATTTTCATGTTGGAGGGAGTCATATCTCCTTCTGTCAAACTCAGATTGTGTAGCATCCAAGTAGGGATAAGGTTGATCCCAAAACCAGTATCCACTAGTAATTGGAAGATCTCTATTCCATTAAACTAGACTATGATGTACAGTGCTCGTGTGCTCCCCTACGTGAGGATACCCTCTTCTTCCAAAAAAATGTGATGATAGTCTGTAATTCCTCTTTCTCAGCCACCTATTCATAGTAGTACTTTGTCGTACCTATATAAAATTTGAACTGGAGAGGTATTTTCAAGTCTACTTTGAGAGCCTCACACATCACTTTCAACAGAATGAGGACCTCAAGGATCTAACACCTCATGGGTATGCTGGATTGGTTATTCAATATATTATACTCTTATTCTAAGGGAATATTTTTTTCCCACAGAGTCTATCTCCTTGGTATGGGGTGAAACATATGTTGCTAGTTGAACCACTATGGTCTGACTGGTGCTATAAATATTATGTTGTGTACTAGATAGCCTACTCCGAACAACTACTGGATGACTATCTATTGGATGAGGTTAGACTCTGGCTAGATGTAGTTGACCACAATGGATTCACGGCAGATCTTCTTGGTTAATAACATAGTTGGCAGGGAAGGCATACCTGACTGATCAGACTGAGAGGACATATCTAGCTGAGCTTAGTGAATAGCCTAATTTCAAGTCTCAATATCATGGATAGACTGGATAGCCTAAGAATTCTTATGTCTTTCATTTCCTCTACCATTTCTTTTATGATGTAAGCTAGAGGCGCATTAGGGGTTTACATGTAATTCCCCACTATCATGCATCGTGAAGAAGTATATTAGCATAAAGTAATTCATGGAGGTGTACTCCTACCCATCATCAGTGGGATGGTCTGAAATGGGATGTGCTCTTGGTGCATCTCCAAACCTAGGAGGCATGAAGTCAATGAGAGTGTAAGATGGTTTCGACATCGGTGAGGGACTCTGATTTCCCTTACGCCATCAACTCATGTTCATATAACACTTAGAAGGTCATGACACAGTTGTGGAAGTAGTGGATGAAGGAGGCTTGATAACCATGAGATGTTTTGGCCTACCCAAATGAGTACAGATGACACCATGAGCATGAGTGACTACCTTGCGAGCTTACCAATCATCAGATTTCTACATCCCATGACTAGAAGCCTGCTTCTATTCACCAAATCCTTCATTATCACTATTTAGATTGGGAGAGACATGTGTCACCTATTCCAAAACATCACACAACTTGACTAATCCATGATACACTTGGTCTTGGAGACAATCCTTGAACACATTTTATTCATTGATGTTGTATTCTAGGATCATGTGTTATGGGAAATGATTAGCACTACTAGTGAGAACTGCCTCTTGAGGCCTCTAGCACTCTATAAGTTTCAAGATTCCCTTCTTTAGTGCACAAATGAATTACCTAGGACTAGTTAATCCTCAGAGGAATAGGCCTGGTTTTTTCTATCTAGGAAAGTTACTATGGGATCCTAGACCTGATGGGGGTGGAGCCACATTTCCACATCCATGTGGTTATTCTTGGTGAGACAGTACCAAACAGGGTTATGTAGAATTAATTTGTTCCTGATAAGGATATGAGGTTCTTTCGGAAAATGAGCTAGTGGGTTTTCCAGCTTGGGAACCTATTTATGCATAACAATAGTAGTATCTTCTTTTGTAGGTCTTCTCATGAGATCTAGAAGAGGAAACATACATGAAGATTGTATGTCCTTCTACAAATCATCCTCCAAGAACAAATCCTTTTCAAAGAAATCCTAGAATCCACCTGGTTAGTTCTTAGTTACGAGGGTAGGGACCAACTTATCCTTAATTTTCCCCATGCACATCATAATCAACTTCTTTTAGGAAAGTGGAATGTTGATGGAATACATGAGGCCTTTCCATCAAGAGAAAAAATTTATGACTCATTCATTAAGCATCTTCTTTCACTTGAAGAGGTCATCAAAACATGTCTATCATTTAGAGGAGATGAACTGGTAGAGTAAATGTCTATGAAGGTCCTCCCCAACCATCCATAGACCATATAGGTAGCTGGTTGTACCATAAAAATGTGGGTCCTTCTAACATCTGAATGGAGCATCATAGTTTGTCGACCTCCTGTAGTTCTAGGGTCACGAAAAAAGGTCTACACTTCGAAATAAAGTGGTTTAGGTTCTATAACGGTTCACCCATCCCATTGAGTGGGTTGAATCTAGTATTTCCAAACATTTGGGGTTCTTGGACATTTTCCACCCACACTGGGTACGGCTTCATGTCAGGTGGGATTTCCACCTGTCATGTTTCCAGGGCCTCAAGGTAGGAAATAAAAGTGGAAATAAAGTCATATTTATGATTATTTATGGCCACTGATGTGTTGATAGTCTAGTAAAATCTAGGAGAAGGCTCATCAACCTAGGGAGTAGCATGACCTGGATTCTTAGTAGGATAATCATGTTGCTTTGGCATATTCGGTGACTTGTACTACAGTCACTTACTATATCCCCTGGTTTCGGCTCTAACTGGATGCACAGGGCTACCAAACTCAAACATGGGTACCTAGAAAAGGAGGATCAGATGACCCATAATAGGTGATATGGTTTCTCTTAGGTAATTTACATAATTAGGGCACTTCTCAGCCATGATATTGGTGGTGAACCTTATTTATTCCTTGACATTCTTTAGAAAGGATGTTTTCTTGGGATATGTATCTACTTTCAGTGTAGCCTCAAATGGGTCAGAGAGCTAGATGTGTCCCTTTCCCTTATCGAGATTCCAATGGGTAGGAAAAAAATGATGCATTGGGGGGATTTCTGAGGCCAAGCACCTGTCTCTTTTGTTGAGTGAGGACACCTTCTGGAGGGTCTTCCTAGTATATTGTCTCCCCTTAAGGTGGATTTTCTCTATATTTCTTTGATTTGGTTCACCTATTCCTATGATTCATATGAAACTCATTGATAGCCCTATTAACCATGGGGTATCTAGTGTCTAACTCTCATCATAGGTGGATAGGTTAGACTATCGCAAGATAGGGATGAATTGTAGAGCGGCATATTTTCACCAGCCTCTAATATGTACGTTTCCATATGCTTATTCCATAACTCGATGGGTCACTATGAGGATCTTGACACAGGTTTTTTGAAGGGTCTAAAAATAGCTATGTGACTTTGGGTTTTGATCTACTCGAAGAAATGTTATCTCGACCTTTCTGCATTGTTGGTTGATGTCAGTGATGTGTTCTTAACTCCCTTATTAGTCTAATTAATGATCACAGAGGTGGTAAAATGTCGTCCAGAAAATCTGGTAGAAAAAAACCTACCTAGTCCTCTATGAGGGACTTCAAGATGTCAAATTATGAATCTTTATATGTCTGGAACACCACTAGTAGTTGTTCAGATGCTAGAACCTCCCACATGCCATCTATCTTAAAGGAGGGTCCTTCTCTTGGTCATCCAAATCCCCGATTGGTGTGGTCTGAGATATGGGTGGAGGCACCAATCTAGACTGGTTCAAATACCAGTATAATAGGTGAGGAGTCATTGTGCAATTCATACATCCATTTCACACTGGGATGTCTCTTGAGAGTGGTTCAAACCTCATCATCATATCCATGTAGCATGGGGTTTTCACCATTACCTCTTGTGTAAGGGTGGAAATATCCATATTTGGATCAGTGGAGTGCTTGAAATATGAAGGTTTCATCCCATACAATAAAATATATTCAACTTATCAGGTCGAGGTAGGTTGGAGGAAAATGGTTGGTGAGAGAGATGGTTGCACTATAAACCCCTGTAAGGGGGCCAGAACATCCTCCACCTGCAGGTATCTATGGAGGGATCTGGGAATCTTGTGGACCTCAGCATTCAAGATAATGAATATCAATTCTTTGGACTCCTTCCCCAGTATCTATAATCTATAGTAAAGGATTCATCATTGATTCATTCATCACCATGGAATCTTATAGGTTAATGAGGTCAACAATGAAATGGTGCTTTCTAGGGTTTCACCTCAAATGGTGAGTATTATCTCTCCTATCCTAATACAATTATTTAGGGTGCGGTATGTCTTTGGAGTTTGGAGTACCTCTGCTTGGGTTGGTTTTGGAGCATGGATTAACTTCACTCAGGTTGGATGTGGATCAGGGTGGACATTTTCTTGGGTTGGTAGTGGCTTGGGGAGGAACTCCATACTGGCCATCGATAGAGCCATGTGGACCTCCAATTTGATTGGTGGTGGATCAGGGATGACCTTTTATATTATTGGAAGAAGCATGTGGAGGACACCATACCATTTGTTTATGGAGTATGGAGGAACTCTGATCCGGTTGGTGATGGTGAAAGGAGGACCTCCGCACTAATTCTCCTTATCACAGGGTCGGCAATTGAGAGAGTCAACACAACCTACTTGTAAATTGGTTGGATTATTAATCCTAATCGGTAAAATATGGATCTCTATTCACCTATTACAAGAATCTAGTGGGATGAACCAGTGGTGGTGGGGGACATAGGAACTATAAAAGATTCACCTTGAAGAGTAGAATTCAGATCCTTCCCCTGATGTTGGTATTAGGAGAATTATACCAAGGCTTGTGGATTAGGGAAGAGGTCCACCTTCTATTAATCCTATAGGGAAAGTTATTCCTAGCCTTAATGAGGCCTAGTGGGAAACCATTTAGGAATCTCCTGGGTAGTATTCACTATAAGTGTGACTCAAATGACCACTACCTCCTTGGTGTAGGGGAATGATTCAACAGAGTTCTCTATAGAGAGGCTCCCAAAGTAGTTCATCATTGAAACAAGGGGTGGTTACCCCATGTGTGGCCATTGGGGTGGGGTTGATAAGGATATAATACCTCTAGGTCCTAGCGGTCCATATCCTTTGTGGTAATGATCCCCTCCTCATATTGATGCAAAATGGTTTCAACCACCCTCCTCTAGATGGTATTGGTGGGTGAGATGGTGCATGGATTTTCTATAGCTGAAGTCAAGGTGGGAGTCATGGTGGAAGTATATTTGTACAATATCACCTCATTAAAGTTCCTTCTACCCCAACACCTATGAACTCCAGGTTTCTAAATTCTTGTGGCCTAATTCTTGTAAGGAATGTGGATTTAACCATCAGTAAAGTTTTGGAAAAAGTGATTCCCAATTCCCCAACATCATCCAGTCTTTTGAAGAAAAAGAGGATCCATAATGATGAAGTGTAAGAATGAGGATTCCCAATGCTAAATTTCCAAATTAATAGGTGAGTTTCATGTGAGGAAAACTATTTTCTTAGTATATCTTGGCGCTGGATGTATGATTCTATTGACATGAATATTCATTGGTTCCCCAGACACCACTAGTCCCAATAGTTGAGGAGAAGAGTTTCACATCAGGTTTACCATTTCTGCTTCTGATTCTTTTTTTGAGGCACTTGCGTACTATTGTGTTTAGCTTCTGTTTCCCCACATTCCCACTTTTCAAAGTTGGGAGGCTTTCATCACTTTCAATGGTGATGTCTTCTTATTGATCAAAATGGGATGATGGGATGTCAGTTCCTCCTTCCATGGATTTATCCTTGGATCTCATTTCTTACTCTGGGTATCCGTCATATATTAATTCATGTTTGTGGAACTCATTCCTAGTTTCATCCCTATGTGGACACCAGTTAATTACACTACTTCTATCTTGTCAAGGCAGAAAACTTCAGAGAGGATGGTGGTCATGTTGGGAATCTTTGGGAATGTCCAGAAATTTGGTACATTGGTCACCTACAAATCATCTACTTTAGAGGGAATCTCGTATGATACATATTATATTTAGAACCCAAGGCATCTTGTGTTGATATCAAGGTAATTAAATCTAGGGTTGTAAGTCTTCTAAGCCTTTTCCCCTTGGCATCTCATAATTGTTGCATGGGCTAGGTATTTTGGGTTAAGTCACGAGTTTAATGTCTTGTGCAGACATGAATAAGATTAATGTCTTGTGGGAAAAATTTGAGAACGAGTTTAACATCTTGAGAGGATAGGATGGTAATGTATTATTGAGATATACTAATGGTTAAGTTTTTTCCTAGGAGGGAAGATATAATACTTGGGTGATGGGGTGTGTCCTGCTAGTTTAACATCTCTCAAAGACATACCAGAACTCCCTATTGAGGTATATCAAGGAAGCGTGTCCCTAGGATGGATGATTTCACACCTAAATGGGTAGATCAGAACACCCAATTATGGTGGATCAAGAATTTGTGTCCCAAGGACTGAAGATTTCACACCTGGATGGTTGATAAGAACACCCCATTTTGACGGATCAGGGAGGTGCATCCCTAGGAGGGATGATTTCACACTTGGATAATTTATCAAAACACATTATTGAGGCAGATCAAGGAGATGCTTCCCTAGGAGGAAATATTTCACACCTTGATTATTGATCATAATTCTCTATTCTGGCAGGTCAAGGAGGTATTTCCCTAGAAAAGAAGATGTCACACCTGGGTTCTAGATCAGAATTCCCCATTGAGGCAAATCAAGGGGTGCATCCCTTGGAGGGAAGATGTCACACCAAGATGGATTGATCAGAACGCCCTATTGAGGTGGATCAAGGGGTTGAATCCCTAGGATGGATGATTTCATAGCTAAATGGTTGATTAGAATTCTCTATTAAGGCTGATCAAGGAGGTGTGTCCCTAAGATGGGAGGTTTAACACCTTGATGGTTAATTAGGAATCCCTATTAAGTCGGATCAAGGAGGTGTGTCCCTATAAGGGAATATTTCATACCTAGATTTTTTATAAAGACACCCATTTTTTGGTTGATCAAGGAGGTGTGTTCCTATGAAGTAAGATTTCACACTTGGGTCTATAGTTGTTGGGATTGAACCTCGGGGAGGTATCTTATATATCTTATTTAAGAATAAGGAATCAAAGACCATGTAGTTCAATGTCGCAATTTAATATCATGTGATAGGACCGATCAATTCAGTTTAACATCATGCGATTGGGATGATCATTTCAATAAAGGAGTCTTTATGAGGTATAGTATGGTTATTATGCATAGAATAGTCCCTTAACAAGAGGATCACTCTTGGGGTAATGGTGTGGTGCTTATTCATGAAATATTTCCTCTATATGTGGCTCATATACCATGGTGGGGGAGAGGGTGTCATCCCATGATGATCGTGCTTGGGGAATCCTACATTTATAACATAGGGAAGGAGGTTTGGGGTCACCCCATGTCAATCATATATGGGGTATATTATTTTCACCACATAAGGTAAGGCTACAATTTCATGTCATGTGCTAAGGATATTATTGTGAAGTTTAACGCCCTGTGACTAGGATATGGAGTCAGGTAGTTTTACATCTTACAGCTTAGACATGGATGGGGTCACTCCTCAAATGGGGTCATGTCAATGTGGCAGTAATATTCTTTATAAGTAATCTACACCAAGACAGGTGCATAGTTTCCCTAAAATATTCTTCCCTTAGGTCATACGTGACAACTTCTCAGGAACCTCTGGGCAGGATAAGGTGTTTCAAGATCCATGGAGGAGTGGCCATTAGGAGGTCTGATGTTAGGATTCCTATTCTTAGAATAAATATTTCTTAGGGTGCCAATTTTTAAAAGAAACAGGTTATATGGGGGCCAATGATGCACTTGGAGTTAATTAGGTGGACATAGGAGTGGGTGGTACTAGTCACACAAGGATTCGGGGTGTAGTCGAACCAGTCCTGTATTGGTATGGGGTGGTCGAGCACTAAACCTTAACAAAAGGGTGTCAACTAAAATTAGGCACCATGGGGAAGCCTATAAGAGGATCTTCTCAATGCTTGGGACCTCATAGAGTGGTGTCTCGTGAGACTCAGTGGCCTTGAATAGGTTAGGGGTTTCATGAAGGGGTATTCTTCACAAAATAGATTAACTGTACCTTGAAGTAAAGTCTAGTTTTTCAAGGGTTAGGCTTCACAAAGGTTGGTAACCACGTAAAGATTCATATAGAACGTAGGGAATTCTTATTCCACAATGGTCATGGTCCTTCACAAAAGGCATCTCCACTTTGTGTGGAGGTTCTCAAGAAACTAAGGGGGTGGTTTTGTGAATAATGGATACCTTGGGGGATTCATTTTATCTTTCACTCATGGAAATCAAGAGTATCATCAACTCAAAGAGTTTATTATAATTCCAAATTTTGTACATCCCCTAAAAATTTAGACTTAATGGGGTATTTATAGTTTGTAGGTTTTGTGAATGATGGGGCCTTTATAAAATATTTATGAGCTTCACGAGTGGATGGGATATGTGAGTCCGAATGAGACTGTGTATAGTTTATTGTCCAAGCTCCATGCACAAAGGGTCTTTGGGGGTTGGGTTTGACATGGTGTAGTGGTTACCATTAGACCTCTGTGTGGTCTAGACCTTCATGAGATTCGGTCATTCGTGAAGGGGTTGAGCTTCAAAAAATACTCTCTTAGATTGATTGTTGGGCCATTTTGGCCCATATTTTCTATGAACAGGTCATTCCTTCCTTGACCTCTCCTGTGACACACGTATTTCAGAGTCAATAGAACAACAACAGTTTTTGGGTTGGTAAATGATATGACTATGTAATTTCACTCTTAATCAAGTATGGACTCCAATGGGTGTGTTCATATTGTCTAATAATGTATCTGGCATGAAGGAATCGTGATCATGTTAGATAGTGATGTTTCAGCAGTATGTGTTGGGAATTTCTGAAATGAGAAGACCAAGAACATCTCGACTTGGGTTATTACATGGAAAAATGTGGTAAATTTAAAACAATATATAGTGGTTCATATTTTAAATAATGGATACATTTTGGGATGTAAACTTGGCTTTTGAGGAAAATTATGATTTGTTCTTAGTTCATGCATGTACAGTAGGTATGTTTCCATTCCAATTGGTTTTTGATGATGAGGACAGGTGCCAATATTGATTGGTCTTCTCTTGGGTTTTGGGAGTGGTAAGTTTGTAATAGTATTGAGAACGTTGGGGGATTGTGTGTTCAAGTCTATTTTTTGTATTTTCCGATGTTGGAGGTGCCATGCAGTGAAAGTTAGTGGTTGTAAGATGAATATTATGGTGGTTATCACCATACCTCCAATGAGTTATTGGGTTATGACATAATAATTGTTTCAATTGGGTGGTTTTAGGTAAGAACCATCTTAGTTTCTTGGTTTTGAAAATAGGCATTGTTTCAGATTTTGGTTGGTTGAGTGTCTTGAATTTGAGCTTATTAGTTGGTTGTATTTTAGGTATTTGGAAACTTAATGAGGATGTTGTCGATAACCAGTGACTGGTGTAGGTTAGTTGGTGTGGATGGATGACCACCAAGACTTGTCTAAGATAAAAAGTTTTGTGGTGCAGATATTTCAAGATCTTGTATTTGTATGAGTTGAAATTTCTAGAAGGAATTTGATTTTTCATTTACTAGATGGTTAAAATTTTAAAGCACGACTGGAAATGGATTTATAAGAGTTTGAATACCTCAAGAAAATGTTTCTAGATGAATAATGAAGCTCGGAAGGTATCTTAGGTGTTCGGGTGATCCTGAGGAGTTTGGGGTTATGTTTCAGTAGTTTTAGAGTTTTTTAGATAGGATCATGGTTTAGTGTGCACAATTTTATACAAACCTAGTGACACCACAAAGATGAGGGTTCTTTAAATTAATTTTGAACTAATAAATGTTAAGTTACATTTTTAGAACATGGTTTAGGGTAAACCATGTGAGTCAAAAGTATAACTTGTGTGATGTAGTGGAGAGCTTGAGGCACGACACATGGTTTATGCATGGTTTCAAACAAACCATTCACCTTATATAAAAGGGGGGTTCTAATATCATAGTTGGGGCATGGTGTTTCTTACCATACTTCTTAACCATGTGAGGTATTTTTTTATGCCAAGTGAAGGGTGAATAGTTTGGAAAACCATATGGAAGTACAAAATTTCATTAAAAGGGGTAAATAACTAAAATTCCCCTCATTATTTTTAAAAACTCCCCCCTCTTCCTCCACCATTAAGAGTGTGTGGACTAGGTGTTCTCCTTACCCCTTATTCCTCCTCCAAACCTTGATTTTGGGTGAATTTATGGATACCTTTGGGAATTTTGGACATTTACATCACCCTCTAACAACATATTCTCTCTTCCTTCTTCCTCCTCTCTAATTTTGGAGTTCTCTAGTTTAGGTTTTCTTTATGTTTCCACCATTTCATGGAGAATTATTAATTTCTCATGGGTATTTTTGTAATATTTCATAGAGGAGATCTCGATATAACTTTAGAAAGTCATTGCATGATGTTGAGTTAGTTTATGTGTTCATTATGAATTTTCTAAGGTATCCCCAAATTAAATAATTTAATTAATTATTGTAATTTTATCACATATGAGGGATTTTCCAAAAATTTGTGTTGGATGTCTATTGTGGACCACACATGGTAGTTTTATTGAGTTTTAATAAGAGGTGAGCACCTGGTGAGTATTCCGAAATTATTCCAAGTTAAGGTTTAGTTAATTAATTATATTATATTTATTATAATTAGTTAATTATTGTTTGGTAGCATGAGGTTAGATGTTGGGTGGTATAAAATAGCTCGTTTGGACACTGAGGAGTTTAAATGGGGTTTGAATGGGCCTTGGAAAGCTTGTAGGGCTTTGGAAATGTTTAGAAGGCTTCATTAATGAAGTAAATGGTCAAAGAGATTTACCCAGAGACCTGTTAAATTTTTTTACTTATGTATGTGGTAGGATAATTAAATCCCATTTTTGGTGATTTTTATTTCTTGGTTTATGTTAATGTTTTGGTATTTAAATTGATTCCTTATACCTTCAACGAATCATGTCAGATCCATTTGTGTTTATAAGGATAAATCCATGATCGTCCATGGGGTGTTTCATTTCTTGGAAATGATAAAATGGGGTTGTAAAGAGTTAGGTAGGTGGGTTATGATCTTAAATTAGTTAAGCTCATTGGTTGGCTTGATTTAATGTTCAAGGTCTTCTTGTTGGGACATGGGAACACATGTTCAATAATATGTTAAAAGGAAAAATTAGAAAAAAAAATTATGTGATAATATTTTTTAAACAATTATGAGGATTTTGAAATGGTAATAAATTTTTTAGTTGGATTTGGTTCCAATTTTGGGTTCAAGGGGTGAAAATTGTTTTTAAAGTGGTTTTTGTTTTAAAGTGAGTTTTTGAACTCCAAGTGATTTAAAAAGGGGTTTGGTCTGTATTCCAAATTTTTATTTTAAATGACTGTGTGGTTTCCTATTTGGTAAAAAAAATGCCTAGATATCCCTTTTAAAGGTTTTGATGGAATGATTTAGAATGTTGAACATGGTGACCCTGATTTATGGTTTTGGATGTTTGACATGGTCATACTTATACATGGTTTAGGATATTGGCCATAGAGACCCTCATTCGTTGTTTAGGATGTTATACATAGTGTTTTTAATCCCCAGTATAGGATATTTTTCTTGGAAATCATCATACATGGTTTAGTATGTTAAACATGGTGATCCTTATCCATGTTTTGGGATATTGGACATCATGATCCTTATCCATAGTTTAAGTTTCAACAATACATTCTATGTTAATGAGTAAATATTGTATATAGGATTCCATGTTGATGAGTTAAGGTTTCACATGACATTTCACATTGATGAGTTAAGATTAAACATGATGTTCTGTGATGGGTTAGAGCTAGAATTCCACATTTATAGTTAATATTTGATATGATAGTCCACATAGGTAGGTTAGAATGATGTTCATGATTATCTATATCAATAATAATGGTTTTTTCATGGTTTAGGTGTTTGAATGTGGTTCAAGGATTGATTGATTTTGATATATGGTGTATATTATAAACTAACACTCTATGAACTGCTAGAAAAAAGAACATGAGTTGGATACTTTAGAGTAATTTTTTATGCTTCATGAGTTAAAATGATAAATGAAAATATCATTCCTTTATTTACAATATCTATCACCCTATTTCTTATGAATCAAATGTCCAGGTTCATTCAATGAAGGCTTGGTTGGTCCATGTGTCACTTCAAAACTTTAGGGATGATCGTTTAATCACTAAACAGTTTTTTTTGATGGGTATATTTTTTTCTTTATTTTTTATTTATCCACTAGTTATCCACATACACTATTTATCCTACTAATATTTTCTTTAAACACCATTGGTGATGGGATAATGAGTTGTACTCACACCATGCTCAGGCTGCCACTATACATAGATACTCAAGCAGCTCCCACATGTTTATTATATGAAAAAAGTATAGGATGAGGATCCTATTGAGATTTTCATGATTATTTGGGATAGATCAGGTGGTTTTAATAGACTGTATGGGGTTCAGCATAGAGATTCAGTAGATCCCTTTTTCTTAGTTTTTATTTTGTTTTGGAATGTAATATAACTAGACCAATGAGTGGGCCATTGTATATTTGTGATGGTTATTTAGTCCTTACTGAATTTCATTGTATTATATCATGTTCATTTGATTCATTACTTCTTGGTACATTGATGTGTACAATTCTTGGTCATTTATATTGTTATTGTGCACTCTGTTATGGGGGTATAGCCTCCTCAAAGTACCACTATAAACTCCTGTTGTTAGTTGGTAGCCTCATGAATATGAGGAGGTGCACCTAAAGTCATGTGGAAAACTATCTTGGGGCACCAGTTCAGTGGATCCTCAGTCAATAAATAACAATTTCAAATTATGGAATTAATTTTTCATTAGAAAATACATATTATGATTGATTTTTAATATTCATATGATAAATTAATCTGAATTAATTGATAACCATTTTGGGTTTTAATATTTCATTAAAATTCTATCAGGTAAATAAAGCTAATAAAATTATATATATATATATAGAAACCACTATTCCATATAACTAAATAAGGGAGAATGCTTAAATGGTTGAGAATCTTTTTTTATACCTGTTATGATTAAAAAATATTAGTTTCATAGTCTTTTCTAAGGTAGTGAGGATTATATCTTAATAAAAATTAATTCTTAATACTCTTGTCTATTTCAATTAGTGATTAATATTTTTTGGTGATATTCTGGTATATTCTAAAAATTATGAGGATTATGTTAAACTTACAAGGATTTTTCTTTAGTATTTTTGATTTAAAGGTTTGGAAACATATATTAAATTATTTCAAAAACATTGAAAAGTGATTTTATGAAAAGGTTATATTTATAAGGAAAAATATTGTAGAACACATGATTGAGGTATAGATAAATATTAGGTTTAATAAATAATTTTTATTCAGGAAAAAAAGGGTTTATTGACTTTTAAAAATGTGATTTAGATAGTATTGATATCCTGGGAGTTCATTATTGATTTAATGAAAAAGTTATCCATGATATTTTTTGTGAAGTTTGTCTCATTTTTTGGATTATGATATATATTGAATACTGTGTGAATTTATGAACTAGTGGTTGATATATTTTAGGTTTAATTATATAGTTAATTTTGGGGGTTATATATGATTTTGATGTGTTTTAATTTCCTTAATATTTTTTTGGTTTTTGGGAAAGGAATATTTTCGATAATAAATGATTAGTGTATATATAAACTTTAGTATATGAGTGTATGAATGATTAATATTATTTAAGAAAAGATAAATAACTTGATATAGACTAATAGAGTTTGGTAGATGTCATGTTAGAAGTTTTATCCATGATGATGAATACATTAAGAACGTCTTCACCAACTTTCCTCAATGAATAATAATTAAAATTATGAGGATGAAATTTATTTAAGGGGGTAGAATGTAACAACTCAATATTTTGGATCCTTTAAATTAATAATATCTCTGATATGTTATGTGACATGAAAACCCAAAATAACACAACACCTGACTAAAATGAACTGTGAAACTATAAAATTATATGAATAATATCATCATTTGTAGAAAAAAATATAATAATTAATTAAAATAACTACATATTATTATTTTTTATTCCTTTCAAAGAGACATATAAAACAAGGTATTTTATTTTACCTTAATAAATTAAATTCATGATAGTTAATATTTTATTATAATAGATAATATATAGATTTATAACTAATATTTCATCGTTTAATTATTAATAAATTTATGTGAAATTAGATTGAAGACTCTTAAAGTTTAAAAAAGTCATCTTATTTTGATAAAAGTAGTGTTCCTTTATATATTGTATTTTCTTTTAATAGATAAATTTTAGAATTTTAGAATTTTAATTATAAAAAAAAATACTTCATTTTTGGATTTTTCATTTGAATATTATCTTATGATGAATTTTTTAGTTTTTTCTAAGAAAATTGATTTTTAGGTGAATAGTGATAAAATAAGGATTTTTCTAAAAACATAATTTTTTTGAAATAAAATTTTTGAAACATTTTTTTATAAATATAAATACTTATATAGAAAAATAAATTATTTAAAAGTGCTAAATTTAATTTATAAAACCCATGTTTAATGTTTTTTAAATATAATTAATATTTTACACTAAAAACTATTTTTATTTTCTTAATTAAAAATTAGCTTCCATCACTTAAACAAATTAAAAATAAAAAAATTATTTCATATTTTAGATCAACATGTTCAAATTATGTAATAATTTGAATTTCATTTTAGGGATAAAAGTATGATTACTAAGAAGGAAGTTAATAACCATGATAATGGTGAAAGAGTGGTTTTTAAAGTATTATTTTATTAATGTTGTGTAATTTTTTATCCAGTAAATTAAAATAATATATTTTATATATAAACCTAATGGAATCATAGATTTTCAACCATAAGGTACTATTCCAATTCTACACGACTAGAAAATCAATCACAAAGGATTATCCCATACATGAAGCAGCTGATATTAAGAACTTTATGGATGACATTAAATCGGATTCTAACCATTCGTTCTCTAATTTTGATATTCCATTCCCTGAGATTATCATCAAGAAGGTACACACTATCCATTTTTAGCTAAAGAGTATTTCATCAAGGAAAGGTTTAAACTTTTCAAATATTCTATTATTATTATGGTATTGATTCTGAAAGGGGAGATGATTTGGAAGTTGACTAATCCTAGTCGAAGGATTGCAAAGACATGAGGTTTTAATGAATGGAAGATAAAGGCCATGGGAAGATGTTGTTATTATATTTTTTCCCCTATGATTAATTCAATAAAATCGCATGCATCTTTGGGTCGGTCTCCTTGAATCCTAGGTTTATGTGAATAAAATAATTGGTTTGCAACTTTAACCATGATAATGTTAAGAACACCCACACACAACTTTTGATTCGAATATTCATGCTCAATAGGATTTACTGGCACCCAAGAATATTGTGTGACATAGCCTCTTTATAACACCCCCAAGTTTTAGGGTATGTATCTTCTTAAATAAATTCAATTTATTTGATAGTTTACATTTCATAAACGAACCATGATATACTATTAAATAATAACATGATTGTTCGAATAGTAAAGTGACCAATAGA
Source organism: Viscum album (assembly GCA_963277665.1). Lineage (NCBI taxonomy): Eukaryota > Viridiplantae > Streptophyta > Magnoliopsida > Santalales > Viscaceae > Viscum > Viscum album. The sequence continues at coordinate 196,867,274 of OY728126.1, forward strand.
AATAGTAATATTTCCATTCAAATAATAACCTCACCTATAAAATTATAAATAAAATTTAGATATCTTATAAATGAAAATATTACATATTTATATCATATAATAAGTAAATAAATGTTTTAAAAATGATAAATTAATTGTTTGTATTTTTGTGGAATGTTAATGTTTATTTACAAATTTATAATTAATATGATAATTTTAAATAAACTTTACTTTCATAAAATAGATTCATATATTAATATTATATTGTCTTATGATTATAAGATAATTTTATGAGACCTTAATTAATTTTTCAAAGTGTCATAAAATCAGTTATAATTTTAAATTGGTATTTTTCAAATAAATGATGATTTTAATTAAAAATTAAATTTATCATATTTGGGAAATTATTTTCATAAAATGGATTCCATTTTTTAATTATACTAATTTAAAAATATTTACGGTAACTTTTTGGTATTTTTCTAAAATAGTTTAATTTTTGTGAATAGTGAAATACAGTATTTAACATTTTAGATGAATACATGAATTTTTGAGTCATGGTTCAGTCATGGATGATGTAAGTGGAAATAATCTTGAAATAACAAGATTTATATAATTTATTTAGTCACAATAGTCAATATTGTAGATGGTCTTGATCCAAAATAATAAACTAATGAATAAAATAATCAGAAACACTCCTCTCCCCCCACTATAAATGTCACCCCTCGCAACCTCTTCTCCTAACACCACATAGGATATACAGATCACTAATATTCTACCTAATTAATCTCACAAACCTCTTCTCCACTTTATTTTCTTTCTGGTCTCACCAAAATACCACTTCCAAGTCCCTTAAGGAGGTTCACAAGGAGACGACACTCAAGAGGTAAAACCTTCTCTCACTCTCTTTCAACTTATTTTATTTTCTTATCCTTCCCCAACCTCCCCAGTCCAAAGTAACATGATAAATCCATTATCATATATATAATTATATTTTATTGTTTTAATATTATATCCATAATGAATTCTATAATCTAACGCTTTTGTTCTAAAAATGAAAACATCATTCAAGAGGTGTCGATTCACCACCTTCGCCGATGATGATTTTTCGTTTTATAATATCACCTTCAAGGCTAGTCATAAAACCATTATAATGGTTAAAAAAGATTTTAAAATGTATATTACAACTTATTTAGTGTTTTGAAACCAGTATATATACATAATATTAATTAATAAAACAAAACAAGTTCATGGTCATCGAAAAGACGCCAAAATAATCTAAACGATTATCATTAACATTTTATCTAATGAATCATCCTCATGTCTGAGAAAAATGATATATAATACCATTTAAATTTATTTAAGTTCATTAATAACATATAATTTTAATTCTAGATAACTATTCCCATTTTACATGATCTTTCATACTAATATACAAGTGAACCAATCATGAAAATCAAGGAAACGAACACTCCTGAACAACGAAATAGAATCTTATAACTCATCCAGAAGTAAATAAATGAACTTAATAAAATTATAATAAATAAAATAAAAGATTAATTTATTCTGAATTAAATTATTAATGAATCTAATTTCATTATCCAAGATATTAAGTGCCAGTGTAGAAATCTTTCGGACATATGGTGAGGGATTTCTTAACCCAATTTCCATTCATTGGGTTAAACTTCTGTGTCATTAGATATTTTATGCCAAGAATATGTGTGAAATTACCTCTGATAGTTTTATACTATATTTACACTTTTATTTTTTGGATTTACATTTTTCACACATAATTATTTCATTGATTTATCAGAACTCCTAAGGGATTCTCTCTCAACATCCAATCCTCCTTTGGATTATGCATTCTCTCTCTCTTTAACCCAATGTAATTATTAATTATTCTTATTTACTCCTCCAAAATTATATTTTTATGATCCAAACATTTATACCTTGCTCAATTATTTTTTATTTTACGGGTAAATACATATTTTATAAGGTTCCCATTTCAATTCCTCCAGATAAGCAATCCCGAATTAAGTGAACTTCCAAATTACTTACCTATTTTCAAGTCCACTCCATAATATATTTAAAGCTACTAGTATTTTTTATAAAATTGATATTTTTATCATGAAAAACTATCTTAGTTCATTTCTAGTTTAATAAAAACAATTATAACTTTTCCCGCTTTAAAGACTCTTTTATATTTTCCCTTAAACTACACTAAAGTGGCTCATTTATAAAGTTTCTTAAACTCCCTTTTTACATGTTTTCACTTAAATTGGATATAATTTATCATGATATATGACTATTTTCTCCTATTAATGTCCAGTTAATATTTTAATCTATTATTTCATGGATGCCATTATGATATTCTCTTTGGTTATTCCTTATTCACTACTTATTCCTTGTGTGTGGTGTAAGGATACTTACCTTTTATTTTTCATTCATTGAAGATTTCATTAAATATACATATTTCTTTTATCATGGGTAATATTATTATCTTATACATATACAATTTTTACATATGGAATTTTCTTTTAATGTTGTTTTAACTGATGAAATATTCATAAATCCATATTTTCTTCTCAATATGAATATTTTGATAAGTTATATTGTTCATGAGTCAAATATATGTATGAAGAATGATTTTGACTTTCAGTGATGGGTGGGGGCCTATTATATATATCCCCTCAGTGCACCTACAGGTCTTATGAGACAAAATAGTTGGTGAAAAACTCTTCATGTTTGTTTCCAAGTAGAATTAGATGGGTTTCTACCCACATATTTAAACTGTATTTTCTTGATGGTAGTGGTTCATGTTCCAGATAAATGACATCCAAATATTAATAATTTTTTTCATTCTTTATTCATTTATTACTTTACATTATATTTTCACTATAAAAAAATATATGTATGCATTTTCATTCTCATTGTATTGATGGCATGTGTTTTTTTAGTTATTTACCTTTCGATGATGACTATGCCTTATTGACTTTGCTTCACTTATTATTGATTCATATATCTCTTACTGATAATTTTAGATCACCCTTTTATTTTTTTCCTTCCCCAAGTTATAAAGATGAAATATTTAAATAAGTTTCAAGTAAGTAGTTTATTTTCCTTTTTTATGTTCTATGTTTAATTACCAACGTAATAAGGAAACCATATACCTATATAGTTCTTCAAGACTTTTAAATTGATCAGTCCTTGGTGATGTGATATCTTATATCTATGTCATTGTAATAAAATTACCACTGACTCTATGATGTTGGTGTCAGGGTTGTTACAATTGGTATTAGAGAAATTTTAGTAGAAACCTTGGGAACAAGATCTTAAATAAACATGAGAATTATAATAATTCCTTATAGATAATTTTTGGATCAATAATCATGATGATGATGATCTAACTTAGTGTGTTCCATTATTTATTGATAGATCTTAATTGAAGAAAGAGAATCAATACCCTTGAAAAATGTAGTTATTTCCCCATTGAGCAAGTCAACATAATTAGTGTTGAAGTAAATCAGATCCTGACCATATTAGGATATATTACTAAAGAAATGAAAAATAACCATACTACACCTATGTTGGATTATTTTATATAGTATTAGACCCCATAATTTAGGGGAACTACTAATCTAGTGGTAGATGAGCAATGAATCGATCCCCTTGAAAAGATATTTCTATCATTGGGATATAATGAAAATGAAATAGTAGTACTGGAAGTATATTTTCTTAAGGGAGATGTTGATCAATGGTGTTCATTGATTCAAAATACTAAGGAGGAAGAAGAAATATAAGATATTAAATATATAACTTTTAAAGAAAAACTATTTGATAAATTTTTTCCTCATGATCAAATAACTGAAATGAATAGAAAATTCATTAGCTTAAAGAGAAAAAATAGTGTTGCAAAGTATGATGCTACCTTAATAAGACTATCCATGTATTCTATAGATTAAATACATTATTCAAAAAACAAAATTGATTATTTCATTGAATTTCTTAATCTAAGAATCTTAAGGGACCTGGATTGTTAAACGTTTTCATCATATAATAAAATAGTATTATGTTCCACCAAACAGAGAATTAATTTTCTAGATCCTATATGTTCAGTGGAAATCAAGAGAAGAAGAGTTCTTTTGATAAACATGGAAAATTTCAAGCATCAAAGAAGAAAAGGAGAACAAAGAAATTCTTATTAAGAAAAAAATGTGGAAATAATAATCCTGGGAAATTATTGAAAAGCATGGGAGTTTGTAATAAGTTTAGAGAAAAAATTCATCAAGATAATGAATGTAAGGGGAAGAAAAAGATAAATGATATTCAATGATTCAACTATAATAAAATGGTTAGTTATTAAAATCAATGTCCCAAGAATCCAGGTAATCGACCATAGAAGAGGCTAAGGGGAGATGGACAAGCTTATGTGACCACTATAGCTGAGGTAGAAGTACTCAATGTTGTGATGGAACGTAAATTAATTTTATCTCAAATTTTATCCAATTATTTATTTTATTCTAGATCATCACACTCTTTTATGCCTATCCAATTTTATAACAAAATATGAAATTTCCCCTTTTGATTTAATAAGGGAGATGTCATTTAGAACTCCTAAGGGAAGTCTCATTGTAACAAAAATGTGTCAGTTAATCCCCTTTATGACACATAAAGGTGATTTTGTTGATAAAAGTGTCATAATACCTATGGTTTACTTTGATATAATCCTTGTTGTGTATTAGATTTCAAAATATGATGTGGAAATTTATTGCAAGAAGAAGAAAATTACGATTTGGGAGGAAGATGTATAGTCCCTTATCTTTAGAGGAGAAACATTATTAAATGATTATTATCAAGATACACCCCCAATATATTTAATGGATGATATTATTAGGGAGGAATATGAAACAAAATTTAGGGATGAGGAAAGTAATCTTAAAATTGAGGATGTTCCAATTTTATGGGAATACATTGATTTATTTCCTGAGGAATTACCTGGACACCCCCAAATCATGAAGTTAATTTTATCATTGATTTAATTCCTAATACAAGACCAATATCAAAGAATACTTATGGAATGGAAACTCTACATTTAGTGGAGACTAAGAAACAACTAGAGGATTTGTGTAATAATGGGTTCATTCACCCTTGTGTTTCTCAACGGGGATCCCCTATTCTCTTTATTTATAAAAAATATAGATCATTGAGGCTATGCATTGACCATAGAGAAATCAATGTTATTAAAATAAATAAAAAGTATACTCTACATCAAATTGATGATTTATTTGATAAACTTAATGGACCTTAATATTTTTTTAAGAATTATATTCGTTTCAGGTATCATCAGTTGTGAGTAAAGAAGGAAGATATTCTGGAGAAAACTTTTCAGATGAGGTATGGTCATTATGAGTTTACAGTAATTCTATTTAAATTGACTAATTCTCCATCTATTTTCATGGATCTAATGGACATAGTATTCAAAGAATATATTAATTATTTTTTTTAGTATTCATTAATTATATTATTGTGTATTATAAAATCTTTTAATCCAATGAAAATCGCTTGTAGATTATTATTGAGACTCTCATAAGGAAATAGTTACATGGTAAATTTAGCAAGTGTGAATTCTGGCTTGAGGAAATTTATTTTCTTGTCCATATTTTCTATAATTATATAATCTTAGTTGATCCTCTAAAGAAAAATGCAGTACAATAATGTCCTACAACAATGAACATAACTGAGGTACATAGTTTTATTGGTTTAGTAGGTTACTATCGGTGTTTCATTAAAAATTTATCCCGATTAGTGATCCCATTAACCAAGCTTATGTGTGATGGTATTAAGTTTGTATGAATAAAATAATTTACATAATGTTTTGAATAATTAAAGATAAGATTAGTTAATGCTCTAATTTTTACTCTACCATTATAAAATGATGGGTTTGTAATATATATTGACGCATCATAGAAAGGAATGGGTTTTTTCCTTATAAAAAATGATAAATTCATTTCAAATGCATCAAGGTAGTTGAAGGTTCATTAAAAAAATTATCTAACCCATCATCTTGAGTTAGAATCCATAATCTTTGATCTAAATATATAGACACACTATCTCTATAGTAAAATATGTGAGATATATATAGATCATAAGAGTTTTAAATACTTCTTTACACAAAAAGAACTCAATATGAGGAAAATATGATGGCTCGAGTTACTCAAATATTATGGTTTTTCAACATACTACCACCTAGAAAAAACAAATATGGTATAATATCCATTAATAATGAAATATCATGTAAATCTAACTCAAATGAGTATTGATAAAGATCATATATTATTGGATTTATTAAAGATACATATGGAAGTTTTTAAGGAAGATGAAACATCACTTCTCTCTTAAATGATTGAAAAACCATATTTAATGAAGAAGATAAAAATTTCTCAATCTTATGATGAGAATTTTCATAAGAAAATTAAATTCATTAAGGATGGAAGATTAGAAGACTTTGTTTGTGATAATGGAATTCTAAAATTTGGAAAGAGGTTATGAAATCCATCAATACCTGAGCTAAAAAGTGAACTAATATATTATTATTATAGCTAAAGTTTCTCTATACACCCTAGTAGTACCAAGATGGATAGAGATATGAAGGAAAATTTTTGGTTGGATAGTATGAAGTGGGAAATTCCTGACTATGTATGAAGATGGATAATTTTTCAATAAGTGAATGTTGATTGATAGCATCCAATAGGTTTCATGAAACCTATACCTATTCCTATGTGGAAGTGAGATGAGATTACTATGGAATTCATCACTAGATTTCCTAAGACCCCTAGAAATAATGATATGATATGGTTTATTGTTGATCTCCTTAAAAAAAGGCACATTTTCTTGATACGAGAGAAGATTTACCTCTTGAGTGCCTAGAAAGACTCTATATTAATGATGTTGTAGGACTTCATAGTGCACTTCTATCGATTTTGTCTGATTTTGATCCTTGTTTTACATCAAAATTCTGGAAGAGTCTTTATAAAGCTTTGGATACTGAGTATCATTTGAGTATTGCTTATCACCATCAAACTGAAGGAAAGTCTAAAAGGACTATTCAAACATTATAAAACTTTTTGATATCATACTCACTTTACTTTCAAGGTATGTGGGATCAGTATTTACCTTTGGTATAATTTTCATATAATAATAGTTTCAAATATATTATTCAAATGGTGCCATAAAAAGAAATATACGGAAATATATTTCATACACTAACTTGTTAGGGTGAAGTTAGTGAGAGGAAATGTATAGGCCTAGAAATTATTAATGAGACAAATACAAAGGTAAAAACTATTTAGGTTTATATTAAAGAATCTCAAATTAATCAAAGGAGTTTTGTTGACAACCAGAGAAAGGATTTGGAATTTCAAGTGGGAGATCATTTCTTTCTAAAAGTATCTCAAAAGAAGGGTGTCATAAGGTTTGGTAAAAAAGGGAAAAAGTTCCCCATGTATATCAGAACATTTAAATTCTATAAATAATTGGATTTATATCTTACTGATTAGAAATACCACCACTTCTATCCAAAGTTCATGATGTGTCTCACATATCATTGTTAAAGAAGTACATTCCAAACCCAACGCATGTACTCGCCTATGAAGATATAGAACTGGAACCTAACTTATCTTTTTGCAAAGATTATATCAAGATTCTTAACACAAGAGAGAAAGGCTTGATAAATTGGGTAACTCGACTGGTAAAGGTTCTTTGTAGAATCCATAAAATGGAAGAAGCAACATGGGAACCTAGAGATGTTATAAAGAAGAACCAACCACATCTTTTTAAAATGTAATATTCATGAAAAATTTCAAGGGAAAATTTTCTGAAGGAGAGAATAATATAAAACCCCCAATATTTTAGGGTATATATCTTCTTAAATAAATTCAATTTATTTGATAGTTTACATTTCACAAGTGAACTGTGATATAATATTAAATATTAAAATGATCATTGAAAGAGTAATATGACCGTTAGGAATAGTAATATGGTCATTCCAATAACAATCTCTCTTATTAAAGTATAAATAAAATCTAGGAATCTTGTAAATGAAAATATGATACATTTATATCATGCAATAAGTAAATTAATGTTTTAGAAATGATAAATTAAGTGTTGGTATTTTAGTGGAATGAAAATATTTATTTACCATTTTATAATTAATATTATATTTTAAAAGTAACTATTTTTTCATAAAATAGATTCCTAAATTAATATTTTTTTATCATATAATTATAATATAATTTTAGGAGACCTTAATTAATTTTTCAAAGTGTCATAAAAGCGGTTATAATTTTAAAATAAGTATTTTTCAAATAAATGTTGATTTTAATTAAAAATATAATTTATCATGTTATAAATTTTTTTCAAAAAATTAAGTCTATTATTGAATTCTGAACATCAAAAAATTATTGGGGTGAAATTTTGGGATTTTTTTAAAATAGTTCAATTTTTGGTGAATAATGAAATACGGTAATTTATGGTATTTAACATTTTAAACAAATACATGAATTTTTCAGTCATGGTTGAGTCAGGAATAAGGTAATTTGACACTATATTGAACTCATAAGATCAATTTATTGTATTTAGTTTCAATAATCAAAACTATTGATAGTCTTGATCCAAAATAATAAACTAATGAATAAAATAATAAAAAACACCCCTCTCCTCCAGCTATAAATGACACCCCTCGCCACCTCTTATCGTCACACCTTATAAGACTTTTATCTTGATAATATTATTCCAAAATATTCTTAAAAACCTTTTCCTCAGGTTCGGGTCTTTCTATTCTCACCAAAAGACCATTTCCAATTCCATTAAGGAGGTTCTCGAGGAGACGACCCTCAAGAGGTAAAACCTTTTCTCTCTCTTTCAATTTCTTTTATTTTATTATTCGTCCCTAAAATCCCCTATAAAAAGTAACATTATAACTAAAGTATCATATATATATATATACTATAATATTATTATATCAATGGTATATCCACTGTTAATACTCCCCCTTCTAAAAATGGAAACATCATCCTAGAGGTGTCGATTCACCACCTTCATGTATGATGATTTTTCATTTTCTCATGATGCCTTAAAGGCTAATAATAAAAACATTATAATGATTAAAAAAATTAAATTTTATATTACAACTTATTTAGTGTTATAGAACAAATATATATATAATATTAGTTAATAAAACAAAATTAGTCCATGATGATCGAAAAAAATGACAAAATAATCTAAACAGTTATCATTAACGTTTTATATAAAATAGCATCCTCATATATAAATAAAATTATATAAAAGACCATTTAACCTTTTATAATTTCATTAATAAATTATAATTTCAATTTTGAATAAATATTCCCATTTTACATGATCTTTCATATATGTATTCAAGTGAACCAATCATGAAAACCAATGAAACGAACACTCCCGAATGATGAAATTGAATCTTATAACTCATCAAAAAGTCCATATATGATATTAAAAAAATTATAATAAATAAAATACATGTTTAATAGGTTTTTATTAAATTATTAATGAATTTTATTTCATTATCCAGGATATTAAGTGTAAGTGAGAACTCTTTCAGACATAAGGTAAGGGATTTCATAACCCAATTTCTATTCATTGGTTTAAATTTCTATGTCATTGGTTATGTTATGCCAAGAATATCTATGAAATGACCTCTTATTGTTTTATACTATATTTGCAATTTTATTTTTTATATTTACATTTGTCACACATAATTATTTCATTTATTTATCCTCACTCCAATGATACGAGCTTAGTAGGGGATTCTCTCTGAACCTCTATTCTCCCTTCAGGTTATGCATTCTCTCTCATTACCCCCAATGTAATTATTAATTATTCACATTTAATCACCCTAAATTATTTTTTTATGATCCAAACATATGTACCTGTCACAATTATTCTTTAATTGATGGTGAAATACATGTTTTATAAGGTTCCCTTTTCAATTCATCCCAATAAGCAAGTCTGGTTTAAAGGAACTTCCCAATTTCATACCTATTTTCAATTAAAGTCCATAATCTATTTTAATCCACCTATATTTTTCTAAAATCATTATTTTCATCATGAAAAAACTATCCTAGTACGTTTATGGTTTTATTCAAACAATTATACATTTTTCTTATTTAAAGACTCTTTAATATTTTCCCTTAAACTACACTAAAGTGGATCATTTATAAAGTTTATTAAACAAAATTTTTATATATTTTCACTTTAGTTGGAAATAATTTATCATTAAATTTGATTATTTTAATTTATTAATATCTAAGTATTATTTTAATCCATTCTTTAATGGATATCATTATGATATTCCCTTTGGTTATGCCTTATTCAACACTTATTCCTTATGTGATGTGTATATATACATCCCTTTTATTTATCATTAATTGATGATTTCATTAAAAATATATATTTCTTGTATCATGGATGTGATTATTATCTTATCCGTATAAAAATTTTATATACAGTGTTTTCTTTAAATGTTGTTTTAACTGTGGAAATATTGATAAATCCATATTTTCTACTCAATACAGATATTTTGATAAGTCATATTATTCATGAATTAAATCTATGTATGAAGAATGATTTAGAATTTAAATGATGAGTGAGTACCAGTAATAGAGAGTCCCTCGATTCATCGATGGGTCTCATGAGACAAAATATTTGGAGAAGAACCCTTCAGGTTTGTTTCCAAGAAGAAATTAAACAAGTTTCTACCCACAGACTTAAATTGTTTTTCCTTTATGGTAGTGTTTCATGTTCCAGATACATGACATCCCAAAATTAATCATTTTCATCATTAATTATTTATATATTAATTTCCATGATATTTACACCATGATAAATTCTATCGATTCATTTTCATTCTCATTGTATTAATGGAATGTTTTTTCCAGTTATTTATATTTTTGTAATTACTATTCATTATTGACTTTTCTTCACATAATATTGATTCATGTAGCCCTTACTGAGAATTTGAGCTCATCTTTTTATTTGTTTCTCTTCCCCAGGTTATGAAGATGAAATCTTTTAATAAGTCTCAAGGAATCATTTTATTTTCCTTTTTTATAATCTATGTTTAATTACCAATATAATCCGGGAACCATGTACATATCTAGTTTGGAAATAATACTAAAATGATAAATCCTTGGTGATGTGATCTATTGTATCTATGCCATTGTAATAAAATGACTAATGTCTCTGGAAAACTTGGATCAGGGTTATTATACTCTTTGGTTGCTAACCCCGTAAAGATGGAGAGACAAACTGATAACCTAAGTTTTGTGCATTATGAAAAGGTTATAGTGGAATTGGATATTTTTACCACCCTTTTTTATGAGGTTGTGCTAACCACTAGAGAAGAAAACATCAACCTGGAGATCTAATATGAGAGGAATCCAAAATTCTATATAAAGTGAAAAGTTTTTGGTAACCTATCCTCTGAATATGATCCTACTAAAATATTGAATTCTAGTTATAAATTCAATCCCCTAAATTGAACTTTTAGGGAGGATGAAACTAAAGATATAAAACATCCTATGAAAAACTAGGATGGTAAAAACTCTTATGTATAAAGTGATTTCATATTAGGGATTTCATCCAGCAATAGAAGAAATAATAAAGGCTTGGGAAAAAATGGAACAAACTAAATATGGAGATGCTACATAAGGAGGGTCTCCAAATATAGGTAGATCTATTAAAAAATAAATCTCCACTTCTAGAATTGTCAAGGGATTTGTAATTATCCTATGTTCATATCCCTTACACATTTTATTATAACCTACAAACCCCCCTTAATTAATGTTTCTGAACCAAATATATGTTTTAGATTTTAAGGGCATTCAATTATACATCCCTAGGCTACACTTTTTCATCTCATAATTTATATAATATTGATATGTATCACACCTTGGGTTCTTAATCGTTATAGCCTTTAAATTTTTGTAGGTATCAATGGACCTGAGAGTGCCTCAGTTTCTTCCTCTATAATTGACTCTAATTTCACTATAACATTCATTTATGCCTCCATATTTTACATCAAGAGAAGGTATCTCTAGAGTCATTTAGGAAAAATGTCTAATAACAAGAATCAATAATGGATAATTATTGGGGATTTAAATATTATCATGTGTCCTAATGAGAAAACTAGATCCAATTTCAACAAGATTTCCGCCCATGAGTTTTTATTGTGCATTAACTAATGCAATCTTGTGGTGGTCCCAATTTCTGGAACTAACTTCACTTGGAGTATATAAACATTAATAGATAGCTGGAAAGAAAGTTTGATTGATTACTTGTCCAAGTTGATGAAAGAAGTGATGCCACTAGTATTTCTAACTTCACTCTCCCAAAATTTCACTTTGATTATGATCTCTTCATGATTGAAATCTACATACATCTACTTAGGTAAAACCCTCTCTCTTAAAAGTTCAATAATGTCTAGCTTGTTATACTAAGATATAAGCAAACTTATTTGGAGTATTGGAATATAGAATCATCTAGAAGTCCCTTTCAAAGTTTAGCTATAAAGATAAAAATATTTAAGGGATTCTTAAGGTAGTGGAGTAAAAATTCCTTATTTGAGATTTATATTCATATAAATACTACTGAAGAGAACCTTTCTTACTACCAAAATAGAAACCATAATCAAGTAACTCACTATAGGGAGGGATTTCAATCGATTTCCAAGTTGGATGAGTTGTTTCATCAATAATAGGTTAACCATGAATCAAATAAATGTTATATGATTAAAATATGGTGATAGTAACACCCAAATATTTAACATTCACAAATTGAAAAGTATCAAGGGCAAAATGAATGATCAAAGAATTAATGGATGTCTCTTCAAAACTTAAAGGGAAATTTATAAGGCAGTGGTCAAATATTTTCAAGGGATTCGATCTGATGATGGGAATAATAGCACTCACAAGATGGATGAAAATATCCCATCATGCATTTATTATCACTAGAATTGAGGCCTCACTTTTTCTCTTTCTAAAAAGAAAATAAATATATCTCTCTTTTCTCTAGACATTAATAGTTCTCCTACTCTGGATGGTTTCACCAATTATGTTCTATTGAGAAATAGTAAATGATTAAGTGATGAATGTTATGAGGGATTTTTTCAATATTGCTTTTATGACCTGTGGAATGAAATCTAATTTCATTACTCATATAAGAAAGAAAGAAAATTCCATTGACATCAGGGACTTTATGCTAGTTTCAATTAGGAACATTTTCCATAAAATAATTAGCAAAGTCATTGATACTAGGTTGGGAGGTTCGGTTAGGGATATTATCACACTAAATCAGTTTGGGTTTATACCTATCATGTGTGTATATAATTTCCAATTTACTACTTTATAATGTATTAACTTAATGAAAAATAAATCAAAGTTTGGGAACTTCTCTCTCAAAATTTACATCTCAAAATCCTTTTATACCCTAAAATGGAACTTCATTATTTTTTTATAAGAAATATAGCTTCTATAATGCTTTTATCAGAATTTTCAACACAATTCTTGGTAATCAAAGGCTATCAATTCTCATCAATGGGTCACCCAAAGGTTTTTTCCAATACTCTAGGGGTGGCATTCAAAAAGATCCTCTCTCATGCCTCCTCTTTTATATTATGGATGATTACATGAGTGGATGTATAAATTTATAATATTGGTCACTAAAAATGTATCAAGTCTAGTATAGGGTTGTCCATTCCATCCCACCTCTTCTATGCTAATGATATACTCCTTCTTGGTTAGGCCTCCAAAAAATCATTTTCCACCACCAAATCCATTTTTTCCATTATAAGGAAGTGGATAAGCAAGCTATCATACGGAATAAATATTTTATTATCTTTATAGAAAGAGTCTCTCTAATAAGGAAGAATATGACTAATAGAACTCTTGGAGTGAAGAGGGTGTCCTTGCCTTTACTTACCTTGGTGTATCACTTTTTTAGGGAAAAATAGAACCAACCACCATGAAATTGTTTTCTCTAGAATCAATAATCAGTCATCTAAATGTAACGGAAAATATATGTCCCAAGCTAGGATAGTGTTCTTGTCCAACTAGGACATCTCTTCCAAATTTTTCTATGTGTTCTCTCTTTATAGATAGCATGGGACCATTATTAGTAATATTCAACAAATGATTATGAAATTTATCTGGACTGGATCTATTCATGAAAGTAAACTTATTGTTGTGTAATTGAAGAATTTCGTTAATCTTATTGACATGGGAGGACTTGGAATCAAATATCTAAAAAAATTCAATGATGTAGTTCTGACCGAATATACTTGGAACCTCCGGAAAAATAATTATTTTTCTCTTGAGTTTCTTTCTATATGCTTCAATACAAAGCTGTTAAATGGGTATCCATAGTATCTTGCCTCTTCCACTTAATCTACCATCAAGAACTCCTAAAATTCCTTTATGGGTAGATACAACTAGTTGTTTTACATATAGGCTAACCTCAATTTTGGTACTAATATGTGTCTTTATGAACACCTTGAAGACACCATGGTTGTCCCTCCCAATAGAAAGAAGATTTTCATCACTAAGTTCATTTGTAGCTACCCTGGACTTCATATGATTGTTACCCATTAGTTATATATATAGAAATTTAGAGATACACTTTCATTGATAGGGACACCCTCATATAAACTCCAAATTGAAATGGCCATTTATGTTCCATATAATTTTACAAAACCCAATTTGAAGGAACTTATTAAAAATTAAATCATGCAAAAAATATATAATGCAAAGGAAATACATAAAGGTAAATTTTCATGATATGTAAATGTTGAATCTAAGGCAATGGAAATATTTAAGGTTTATTCCCATTATACATAAATTTCATTACTCGAATATATAAGGGTTATTATATAATCTATAGTAATATGTAAGGATTATGGAGTATTCCAAAAATATGAGATTTTTGAAAGTTATTGTGGAGCTCAGAAGAATGATTTTCAAAAGATAAGGGGAATTTAAAAGAAAAATATTGATGTGTTTTAAAATGTTTAGTTATAACATGAAATACATGACAGAATTTAAATCTATGAGTTTTCATATTCTTGTAATTTAAATAAGCAATAAAATCCTTAAACTATGAAGAAGTTTGTCACGTTGGAAAGGGATAATTATTTGTAAGAGAACTCATTGATCATGTTGTGCTATATGAAGCCATATATTAATAACCTGGATAGATCTATTGATTAAAGAAGTAGGAGAAGTTGAAAAGTAATTGAAGGTATTCACTTGTATGACTTTAATATTTAAAATTAAAATATAAATAGATAATATTTTTTGATACTATATAGAACAATGAACATGATTCCTGCATTATAATATGTGTGAGGATTATTCAAGATAAGTAGTGTGTGTGGTGAAGTGTGCATGGGAAGAAGAAAATTAATAATACCCACTTGGTTTGGGTGTGGTCAACACACTTGTGTTGTTTATTTAGGAATAAGGAAGTTCTCAACTATTATACAATGGGAATACGTATAGGTGAACTACACATTTTCAAGAGATAATCGTATATAGGAAAAGGATTATCCTTTCTTAGGTAAAGAAAAGAAAACATCAACAATAGGATTGATTAATGTAGAACCCTTTCTTCTTGTGTTGGGAGACTACTGTGTTACATTCTTATAACATCAGTTCAAGGATAAACTCTGCTCACTATATCGAAAATAGTGATTCTAGTATAATATATAGTCTTTAATGATTCTATATAATTCCAAATATTAGTTATTTATTTTGAGTAATAACCCTAATATATTTATTGTCTTGGTTTGCTTGTTTTCCTTAGTTTTTGTGAGATTAACAGTGATATTTTTTACTCTAACAAGTAATGAAATAAATTTTTTTAAAAAAATTATAATAGAGAAAATAGAAAATTGTTCATCGATTGACCCCCCACCCCCACCCCCCCAACCCCCAATGAATATACACTATGCCTAGGGATATTATAAGAATTATGTAACTAGGATATTATACTTAGGGTAAAACAATTGATAATTTCATAGAGTCCCTTTATCAATTTATTTATACTAAGTGATCCTCATCTTAAATAATAATATTATTTTTATTTTCATGTCCCATTACATGTGTTTATTTAATTATAATATATTAAATATATTGGTTGGGGTAGAGTACTCAAGAGGGGGGTGTATTGAGTATCTATAAAAGTTTCTATTTAAAAAGTATTATTAAAAAGGTTCCCTAATAAATTTAAAAACAGCCCAATTAATCAATGTAATACGGTTATGAAAGTATGACTGTTTAAATAACTTCTTAAAAGATTGATTAATTCTCAGTAATATTGATATCAGTTATTAACATTTATTTTGAAGCTATTCTAATAAGACAAAATAATTATAACTTCTTTCCAAGATTAACTATCAATGTAAATTTAGTGATATCTAAATTATACTTTAAAATAGAGAAAACTAAATCAAACAACACATTGGATACAAAACAAGTGGTTCAGTCTCAAGATGAGACCTAATACACTCTACTTGGTGATCACCTGCCATCAAGCAGTTTATATAAATAAACTTGATCCACACCCTGTATCGGAGTTAACAATAGTACACATGACTATCCAGGTCACACAACCTCTTCCACAGTTTTTTGTGGGTATGAACTATCAGGTCACACAGGGACCTCTTCCAAACTTATCCATGGGAATAAACAAGTGTAAACAGATGTATGAGAAAGGATATCTTGTATCCTTCAGTTTAATGCAGGATACATTGTGTTTTTTATACAGAAACATAAACACTTCTCAAAAGATAAAAATAATACACAACAGAACAAAAATGATGAGATATGGTTAATGGTGCTATGAGTGTTAGTCTATGTTGCTTTGGACTTCTAGGATAAAGCAGATGCAGGTTTCGAGTCCTTTTGCAGAAAACAGAGTATCATAAGTCAGGTACTCTGGTCTAGATCTGACTTGTGTTCTTCGTGGATTCTGTATTGGGAAGATGTTCTCGACTTTGATCTATGGTATCACAGTGAATGCTTCGTGTGTTCTTCCTGAAGTCCCATGTATCGGTTTTTCTCAAGAATTCTCGTGCTTCTTCGTTATCAAGCACACTTATTTCTATATCATCTCTTTTTTGTTTCTGGCCATGTTGTCCTTTTTATTCTTGGATTGCATGTGTTTGAGCCGATAGGATGCATGTATTCTGCACCTCGTACCTCATACTATGAAGTGACATGTCTACAAAGAAACATTAATTATGTCAGTGAATTTAAATGCATCAAATATGACCATTAGAGATTAAATTGAAAAATAAAAAAATAGATTAAGAAACAGTGACACAGTCTGTCTGGAAACGGTGTCTCCTTGAAACGGTGTCTCCTTGAAATGGGGTCTCCCTTTTTGACTTTGAGAGGTGAAACAGTTTTGAATTCATAGTTTTATAGAGATCTGAAACCTGTATTACAGGTGTGGTGTTAGGATCACGGTGTCCGGTCCTTTTCCAAACTTCAAATGGTGTCTCAGCACGGAATTGGTGTCACAGACTTCAATATATCTGAAGTCAGTTTCAGTGTATAGTCATAGTGTCTGGTCACGGTGTTTGGGTCACGGTGTCTGGGTCACGGTGTCAGGGTCACAGTGTCTGGGTTAGAGTGTTTGGTCATGGTGTCTGGGTCACAATGTCTGGGTCATGGTGTCTGTGTCACATTGTCTGGGTCATGGTGTCTTGTCACGGTGTCGAATCATGGTGTCTGATGACGGTGTTTGGGTCACGGTGTTTGGTCATGGTGTCTAGGTCATGGTGTTTGGGTCACGGTGTCTAGTCACAGTGTTTGGTTCATGGTCTCTGGTCACGGTGTCTGGGTCACGGTGTCTGGTTCACGGTGTCTGGTTTATGGTGTCTGGGTCATGGTGTCTGGTCCTTTTCCAGAAAAACATAACCGGTGGCAGACTCATAGTTTCTCAGACTTATCCAAATATATTTATACAGACTTAAAAAGTCATATTCATAGAATGGATTAGGATCAATCATTTATCAAGTAAATTAATTATAACACGAATTAAAAAATAAATTACAATAATTAAACATATCACTAAAGAACATGGATAGGTTTACTTAAATCATAAAGAAACCAATCATCTGTACATAATATTTGAGACATATTACATAGGATTAACAAGTGTTACTGAATTTATAGGATTTTTTATCATTAAAACATCATTAACACATGATGAGTCCAAAAATATCACCCTTTTGATTATCACAAATCATGTGAGTGAGAGATTTATTCTTAGGTAATGTGTCTCTTACCTAGTTTTCATTTAGAGTAAATATTTCTCTCCCTTTTGGGATTAACAAAAAAAGAGTAAAAAAGTAAATAAAAGAATAGATAAGAATATTTCATAATGCATTAGATAGATAAAAAGTGTTATTACAAATAGTAAGAAATAATTATAGAAATCATCCTTATCAAAAGATAGTAGTCACTTTTCTTTAGCAATGGCTTGTCGTCTATTTTCCCTCGATAGCAGTAGCATAAGAGGAAACCATAGGACCAGAGGTAGAAGTGAAAGAGGGAAGTGAACCAGTTGACAGAGAAGGAAAAGGGAGGCCTTCAAAGATAGAAGGGGCCAAGGTAGGTGCAGTGGAAGACCGAGGAAACTGTTGATCAAGGATAACAGGCCTGATCTAACTCATAGCCTAAGAGACAAAAATCAATGTAGAGGAAAGGGTAGAAGATGAGAATGTAGGAAAACTATATCTCAGGGGTGTATCTATAGGAGCCACAATAGAAGTGCTCTGTACATGAAGATAAGGCCTCAAAAGCTTGATGAAGTCAGCAATGATCTCACCACCATACTGCATAGATTTCTAAAAGGCATCCTAGTTCTCCAAAAACTTATCTAACAAAGGAGTGGAATCATTGAGCTTTTGGACTTGATTTTTGAAAGCATGAGTGAATGGAGTGATTCTCGGATTCTATACAAAGTACTTGAAGAGGTTGTTCATGTCATGCTTCGAGAAGATCCTATTGAAGAAGAAGTCCACCTTCTTAGTAATCTCTTTTTTAGCATCATTTTCTATTTTGTAATTAATTCTCACCAAATCAAGAAATTTATCATTTTTCTTGACAACTTCAGATAGATATTCTTTTTCAAATCCACTGAGCACAACCTATAGTTCTTCTTTGACAACAGTTCTAAGTATATCACCATCCAAAGATGGTTTATATGATTTTCCAAAAGTACAAGAAGTATTAATAGATGAAGTAAGAGACTTCAGTTGATTTAGATCTTTATGGAGACAACCCTTATACTCCTCAGTCAACTTGTTAAGATCGATAAAAATATCACACATCTCTTGAACAATTTTCTTGTTTCCTTCAGCTACCTTGTCATCCAAGGAGGTTAGAGTAGGTTTTATCAGGGAGGATAATTCCTATGGAATATGACTATAAATAGCCTCAATACGATGAGAAACTGGTTCTGGTCTTGAGTTCATCAATCTCTTCATTTCTTCAACCATGCCTCTGAGAGTCTTTACTTCATCACTTAACTGTTTGTTCTCAACTCTGACTTCATGAATCTCATGAAGCATCTTGGGATGAATCTTTTATATGATCATTTCCAACAACAGGGTAGTATCTCTTTCTCTTAAATTGGTTAAAGGATCTGGTTGAGTATTCAGGAGATTTTTAACCCCATCCAATAGGGTAGCTTTAAATGCTTTCAAATCATCATTACTCACCAATTTTGAAGGTTCTTGTGAAGGTTCAAAAATAGGACTTGAGACAGGATCAAGTTTGTTTGTAGCTATAACATCAAGAGAAGATATTGATTTCAATTGAAACACAGTAGTGATGTCAATAACTTTCACTGAGGCTTCCTCGGATTCATTTACATCAAAATAACTAGGGAATTTATACCTTGTATCTACAGATCTTGGATCAACTGGATTTGGCACTTCAACACTTTCTAGACATGGGGGATTCTCCCCCTCAACAGGTACATCTTTCTTAGGACTGATAGATTTAGATCCTTGATCTATTTATAATATTTCATCCATGATATCCTCTCCCATTTCCCTTCTAGCCAGCTGAAAATCTTGATGTGTTCTCTCTTCATCAGATCAGATAATTTCAGGAACATCTTATTCCTCCACAAGTTCCTCATAAATATCTTCTTGCACAAGAGAAAGATATTATACTATATAATATTCTATAACATCCTTTTCATTTACCTTAGCAACATGTTATTCTTAAATAGCAGGTTAATCTTTAAAATCAACAATATCTTTAGGAAAAAGAATTTCCTCCTTAGTTAGGTCTTGAAGAACGGGTTCACTGTCTTTATCATCTAGAAAAGTTTCCCCTGTCAGTACAACAGCCTCTTCTTCCTCTTCCTCATCTATATACTCAACAATTTCATCTGGTTCTAAACTGAGATCATAAATATCCTTAGGTCTTGAAGAGTGTTCCACCAGATTGAACTTTTCATAAACCCAGTCATTATCTTCTACCCATGCTTTTCTCCATGGATTCTAACTAATTTTCATTATCTTAATTGTAACTTTTGGTAGAAAAAACTCATAATCCTTAATATATTATTCATATGGTACAACCAACCCTTTTTCATGAAGCATATCTAAGATTAATCTTGAGTAAAACATAGAGGTTGACTTGGATGTTGTCCTGATAAACTCACATATATAGAGTATAACATATTTTCATAGGTTGATCTCATTTCCATTCTTCATAAGGTGTATCAAAAAAAACATCTTGATACTTGAGTGTAGAAAATTCACCTTTTCTGGGGCTAATCAGATTCTAAACAAATTTAAACAGAAGTTTGGTTTCAACATCTAGCTCAGTAGCTATGGCTCTTCGCTTTATTTCATTTCCAGTTAATCTTCCCAATGCTTCTTCCAAAACAAAGAACTCACTTGGAAATGGAGGACCTCTCTGGTAGTCCTCAAAAATACCCTCATGATGTATTCTAAGGAATTTATCTCATAACCTAGAATAAAAGGTACATCTCTGGCCATTTATCCAGCTTCTCACAATATATCCATCTTCTGTATCAAAAGGAAATTGAACATACTGATAAAGCTGTGAAACTAGATTTGGGTAAATAGGAATATCCCCCTTTGTGAACCAATCCATCCATCCTTTCTCTTTTATAACTTTCAATACCAAATACTTACTTGAAATAATCCTCTTAGGGCATATCTCCTTTTCAGGTACCACTATTCTGTCTACCAGATTCAGATTCAGAGGACCTTCAGGTGCCAAATTTGGTGCTATTTTTTACTTCTTATTTGAATTTCACTTCTTAGAAGTTGATGATGATGGGTGTTTCACCTTTTTAATTCAAAGAAGGTTTGAGAGAGATATAGAGAGAAAAAACCGAAGGGTTTAGAGATGGATTACAGTTTTAGAGAAGAGAGCTCAAGTGATGAAAGGAGTGAAACTTCTTTCATTTTATCATTTAGGTATATCAAGCATCGTGGGATCAAAAACGCGGGAAAATAAAATTGTAAAATAATTAATTACTGTGATAAAAGTTATAATATATACATAAAACTATAAAGTGTCTTTATGGTGAGACCATAATTGGATTTCATGGGGAGACAGTAACCGGCTTTAACGGTGAGACTGTAACTGTGTGATTTCTAAACTGTGAGATCATATTGTTTGAGATAGTAAGTGCCATACAGTAATAGAGAGAGAGAGATTAATTATGAGACCATAAACATGAAACAAAAATCTGTGAAACAGTACACTTACTACTTAAAATTTATCATTCCTAACTCATGTATGATGTAATCTATTCTTTTAGAATTTAATGGTTTGGTGAATATATCAGTAAGCTGATATTCAGTTCCAATTAATTCCAAAGTGATATCACCTTTTGGATAATGATCTCTCAAAAAGTGATGTATTACATCAATATGTTTTTTCCTAGAGTGTGAAACAAGATTTTTTGATATTTTAATAGCACTTCTATTGTCACAATTTATAGGTACATGCCTGAATTGATATCCATAATCTAGTAATGTGTGTTTCATCCACAAAATTTGTGCACAACTACCAAAAGCTATGTATTCAGCTTCTACAGTAGATAATGAAACAGAACTTTGTTTCTTACTACACCATGATAATAGTGACATGCCTAAAAATGACATGTTCCAGAGGTGATTTTTATATCCAACTTACAACCATCGTAGTCAGCATCAGAATAACTAACTAACTCAAATGATTTTCCTCTATGGTAGAAGAGCCCTAGATTGGGTGTATGCTTGAGGTATTTGAAAATTATCTTAACAGTATTCAAATGAGATTCCTTAGAGTTTTCTTGATAATGATAAAACATATATACACTAAACATAATGTCAGGTCGGCTAGAATTTAAGTAGAGTAAGCTTCCAATCATTCCTCTTTAAGTGGTTTGATCAACAAATTTTCCATATTCATCAAGATCCAACTTACAAGTAGTACTCATTGGAGTGTCACTGCTTTTAGTGCTATCCAAACCAAAATTTTATAGAATATATTTAGTATATTTTTTTAGTTTATAATAATACCATCATTATTTGAAATATTTGAAATCTAAGATTGAATTTGACTTTACCCATTAAACTCATTTCAAATTCATTTTGCATCATTTTAAAAAATTCAATACATAAAGTACTTTTTAAAGATCCAAAAATAATGTCATCTATATAAATTTGAACTACTAAAACATCATTGGAAATTTTTTTATAAAGAAGGTAGGATCATCTATTCCTTTTGTAAAACCTTTGGAAATAATAAAAGTACTCAGTCTATCATACCATGCTTTTGGATCCTGTTTTAAACCATACAAAGCTTTTGATTATTTAAAAATATGATTTGGAAAATGAGGATTTGTAAACTAGGGGTTGCTCAACAAAGTAATCCTCATCTATATACCCATTTAGGAATGCACTTTTAACATCCATTTCATATAGTTTGAAATTTAGATGTGTAGCATAAGCAAGTATAATTCTAATGGCTTCAAGTCTAGCTACTGGTGAAAAGGTCTCTTCATAGTCAATTCCTTCTTATTGACTATATCCTTGTATAACCAATCTAGCCTTGTTTCTAAATATATTATCATCATTATATACCTTATTCCTAAACACCCATTTAGTGCCTATGGTGAATGTGTCTTTGGGTCTGTCAACAGTTTTCCAAACTTTGTTCCTTTCAAACTGATTAAGATCTTCTTGCATAGAAATCACCCAAAATTCATCATTGATAGCATAATTAATGTTTTTATGTTCAATTTGTGACAAGAAGACTTGATGTTCAATCTGATTTCTAAGAGAATTTATAGTTTGAGTTCCTTTATCTAATTCTCCTAGAATAGCATCTAAAAGATGGTTCTTAAGAGTTCTAATAGCTCTAGAAAAAGGACTAGATATTCCAGGTTCTTCAACAGGTTTGGGTTCATTATGACTTGAATCTAAAAATTTTCTAGAATTGGAAGATTTCACAAATTCCTTTATAGGATGGTTATAGGATTTTGAATTAACTTCCAGATTTTATAGATCATATTCTAGGTTCTCTAAAGTGGTTTTAGGTTCATGTGGATCTGTTTCATCAAATTTGACACGGACAGATTCTTCCACACATTTAGTTCTTTCATTAAACACTCTATAGGCTTTACTAGAGATGTAATATCCTAAAAATATTCCTTCGTCACTCTTGGATGCATATTTTTCAATATTTTCCTTAGTATTAATGATATAGACTTTGCAACCAAATACTTTGAAGTAGCTAACTTTGGGTTTTCTATTGTTCCATAACTCATATGGAGTTATTTCAAGAAAAGTTATGATCAACACTCTATTGATAATATATCATGTTGTATTTATAGATTCATCCCAAAAATAAATAGGTAAGTCATATTCACTAAGAACGGTTCTAGAAATCTCTTGAAAAGTTTTATTTCTTCTTTCCACGACTCCATTATGTTGAGGTGGTCTAGCGGAAGAGAAATTTTTACTATATCCATTTTTTGAGAAAAAGGATTAAAACTCTTGATTTTAAAACTCACAGCCATGATCACTTATTAAGGAATTGAGTCTAAGTCCGCTAAGATTCTCTACAATTTTGGCATATTTTGTATAATGAGAGTAGGATTCAATTTTGTGAGCCAAAAATAAAGTCCAAGTATATCTAGAAAATTCATCTACAAGAACATAAAAATAGTAATTCCCATTTAAGATAGAAACTCTATATGGTCCAAACAAGTCCATGTGAACAAATTTGAGAGGTAGAGAAGTTGACACTTCTTTCTTTGGTTTCAAAGAAATTTTGTGTTGTTTTCCCTTTTGAAAAGGATTCCACACTTTATCATTTGGAAACTCAAGTTTGGGTAGTTCTTTGACTAACATTTTTCTAGTTAACTTTCTAATAGATTGAATATTACAGTTTCAAAGTATTATATTCCAATTCTAAGACTCTTTGAAATATATATAAACATGATGAATTTTGAGAGACTAAAGAATCTAAGTTAATAGAATATACATTTTCATTTATTAAAGGAGAAAATACTAATTCATTTTTACAATTGAAAACATTGCAAGCATCATTTTCAAATTTAACATGAAATCCATCATCACATAGTTTTAAAATACTAAGCAGATTATATTTCAATCCATCAACAAAAAGTACTTTTGAAATTAAAACTGATTTAGAGTTACTGATTTGGACAAGGCCAATGATATTTCCTTTGGCATTGTCACCAAAAGTGACATGTCCATCATCAATCTTTGTTAAATTATTCAAACATGAATAGCCCCCTGTTATGTGTCTTGAACACCCACTGTCCAAGTACCATAAGCTTTTACATGAGCTATTTAAGAATCTTTTCGACAAAATAGTTAAATAAAAACATATTTTGGTACCCATACCTGTTTGGGTCCAGTAATATTAGTGACTAGTGATTTAGAAACCCATATATACCTCATAGGTTTCCTATAAGAATTATGTAAAGTACTTGAAAAATAAACTATATTTGGTCTAGAAAATATTGAAACAGTAGAGAGTGTATCATAACTTGAACTAGATGAATGTTTTCTAGTACTAGGATTAAAGTTGTATGTCCTAGAAAAAAAAATTAATTCTTACAAAACTTTTTTTACCAAGTTGGTAGCCAATGCCAGTAGTATATTTAGGAGCAATATATTTACCTAGAATTTTTACCAAGGTATCTTTACCATTAATAAAAAATTCAAGATACTTTTTCAATTTCTCATTATATAGTTTTAGTTCATTGTTTTACTTGAGTAATTGAGCATTTTTCTCCCTTCCTATATTAAGTTCAGTTTTAACAGTTGAGATAAGAACATGATGTTTCTTTAAATATTTTTATTTATCTTTTAGTTCATTACATTTATCTTCAAGTATATTATAGTATTCAAAAATTTCTTCATTAGACATATTTTCAGAGTCACTCTCATCTCCATAATAATAGGAATTATGTACAAGAGATTCCAGTGTTACCTCAGATGTGTTTATCAGAAAATGCATTTTGTCTTTGTTAACATGTTCATCATGTGAATATTCTGAGTTACTCGCACTATCCTTAGAATCCATCCATGTTGCTTTCATTGCTTTTTTATACTTTCTATATTTTTCCTCATATTTCTTTGTATACTTGATCTTAGGACAATCATACTTTATATGTCCCTTTCATTTAAACTCAAAGTAGACTATCTCATCAAACTTGTCACTTCCTTTCCCATATTTCTTAGCTTTCTTTTTGATCATATCTTACATTGAATTTATGATTTCTAATAAATTTCCTCTTTTTGTAAAATCTCATAAACCTTCTGGATAATTGAGTCATCTCCCCATCACTATCAGGTGATGATCTTTCATTGCTGGAACTTTATATAGAGACTTCCAATTTTACTTTCTTCTTTTGTTTATAGGTGGTGTCCATGAATGAAACTGATTTTCTTTTGGGTTCTTCATCATCTTTCTTGTTGACTTTCATCTACTCTTCATACATCATTAGTTTCCAAATGAGTTCTTTTAAAGTTAACATGCTGATGTCTCATGATTCTCTAATAGATATAGAGGTTTCTCTCCGTATGTTAGGTAGGCATTTGATAATCCTCATGATCTGTTCTTTGGCAGTAACTTCTCTTCCAAGAGAATTCATTATGTTGACAATTTAGTTGAACTTGAGATACATGTCAGAAATAGGCTCATCAGGTTTCATTTTAAAGTTATAATATTCAATATTCTAAGTATTAAATCTCATTTCTTTCACACTATAAGTTCTTTCATGTGAAACAAGAAAGGTAACAAACATTTCATGGGTAGTTTTACATGTATAAATTATATTAAATTCCTCATCTCCTAAAGAGAAATATAAAGCATTCATGGATTTACAATTATTATTTTAGGCAGTCTTGGTAGGGCCATCCCAAGCCATTCTATCTGTAGCAGGAATCTTATATTCATTTATAATTGAAGACCAAATTTCAAAACTCATACTTTGTAAATTAATTTTCACTTTAATTTTCCATTGATCATAATTGGTTCTATTAAATAATGGTGGTCTGTTTGTTATAGCACCTTCAATTCTATTATCCATGATAAAGAATTGCTTTGAAAGATCTAGAAATTTAGAATTAACAGAAATTTATAGATCTTTAAAGTACAACTAAAATCACAGTTGAATAGGGTCAAAAGCAGAGTCTTAAAAAATCTTTGATACCGAATGTTGGTCGGAGTAAAGTACTAAAGAGGTGGTGAATTTAGTATCTACAAAAATTTCTGTTTAAAAAGTATTTTTAAAAAGGTTCCCTAATAAATTTAAAAACAAAACAGTTTATCAAAGTAATACGGTTATGAAAGGTTGACTGTTTAAATAACTTCTCAGAAGATTTATTAATAAAAAGTAATCTTAATATAAGTTATTAAAATTTCTTTTGAAGCTATTTTAATAATACAAAACAATTATAAATTATTTCCATGATTAAATATCAAAGTAAATTTAGTTATATCTGAATTATATATTAAAATAGAGAAAACTTAATAAAACAACATAGTAGATATAAAACAAGTGGTTTAGTATCAATTTGATACCTAATACACTCCAAATTGTGATCACCTTCCACCAAGAAGTATATATAAATAAACTTGATCCACACCATGGATCGGGGTTAACAATAGTACACCAAACTGTCCAGGTCACACAAACTCTTCAACAGTTCTTTATGGGTATGAACTATCAGGTCACATGGTAACCTCTTCCACACTTATCGGTGGGAATAAACAAGTGTAAAAAGATGTATGAGAAATGATATCTTGTATCCTTTTGGTTAATATAGGATAAAGTTTATGTTTTTATATAGACACACACACACTTATTAAAAGATAAAAATAATACACAATAGAGAAAAAATGATGAGATATGGTTAGAAGTGCTCTGAGTGTTAGTATATGAACCTCTGGACTTCTAGGATGAAGCAGATGTAGGAATCGAGTCCTTTTGCGAAAAACAAAGTGTCGCAAGTCAGGTGCTCTGGTTCAAATCTAAATCATGTTCTTCGTGGAGTCTATATTGCGAAGATTTTCTTGACTTTAATCTATGGTATCACTGTGAATTCTTCGTGTGTTCTTCGTGAAGTTTCATGTGTCAGTTTTTCTCAAGAATTCTTATGCTTCTTCATTATCGATCACACTTGTTTCTCTATCATCTCGTTTTGTTTCTATCCATGCTGTTCTTTTTATTCTTAGAGTTCAGGTGTTGGAGCTGACAGGATGAATGAATTTTACACCTCGTACCTCATATTGTTAGGTGACATGTCTACAAAGAAACATTAATTATTTCAGTGCATTTAAAAGCTTCAAATATGACCATTAGAGATTAAATTGAAAAATGAAAAAACATATTAAGAAACGGTGTCACGGTCTGTCTAGAAATGGTGTCTCCTTGAAACGGTGTCTCCTTGAAACAGTTTGACCTTATTTTCCTTTGAGCGGTGAGACATTTATGATGGTGTAGTTTTATAGATATTAGGAACGGGTAGTTTAGATGCAGTGTTAGGATCATTGTGTATGGTTCTTTGTCAAACTTCAAACAGTGTCTCGTCACGGAACCGGTGTCACAGACTTCAATAGATCTGAAGATGGTTTTGGTTTCTATTCACAGGGTATAGTCATGGTTTCTGGGTCACGGTGTCTATGTCATGATGTCTAGGTCATGATGTATGGGTCACGGTTTCTGGTAACAGTGTTTGGGTCATGGTGTCTGGTCATGATGTCTAGGTCACGGTGTCTGGGTCACGGTGTCTAGTCATGCTGTCTGGGTCACGTTTTCTGGTTCACGGTGTCGGGTTCATAGTGTCTGGGTCACGGTGTCTGGTACTTTTCCAAAAAAACATAACTGGTGGCTGAATCATAGTTTCTCAGACTTATCCAAATATCTTTATACAGACTTAAATAGTGATATTCATAGAATTAATTATACTCAATCATTTATCAAGGAAATTAATTATAAAACGAATTAAAAAATATTTTACAATAATTAAACATAGCACTTAAGATCTTGGATAGGTTTATTTAAACCATAAAGAAACCAATCATCTGTACACGTGATTTGAGACAGATAACACAGGATTAACAAGTGTTACAGAATGTATAGGATTTGTGATGATTAAAACATTTTTAACACATGAGGAGTCCAACAAAATAAATTAATATTTATTTATTTATATGAAATTAAATAAAATATATCATTTTCTTCAAGACATTAACTGGACCCATTAATTTTCCATCGAATCTATTGAACCTATAATAATAAAATATTTTACCAAGTAAAATATTATTCATTAAATAATAAAATAAATATGGTATTCACTAAACTTGTGAAGAAGTATTTATTTTAATATTCATGTAAGTAAATAAATATTTATATTGATCTATTCATTAAACTGGAGGGTAAATATTTATTTATTTAATACCCTGTGAGTAATAAACAATAGATAAATTAAAAAACATTTATTCTTAACTCAAATATCTCATGATTGAATATTTTTTATCAACCTTACTAGAATAAATATTATTCCACAGGTCAAGAATAATATTTTTTTATTAATATTAAGTTCAGTATAATTTAGTGAGATTTTGGATACACTTATTGTATGACCCTCTATGACACTTTCTTAGTGGCGTTAGGTGAACTTACATAAAATTCCAACATCTGTATCTAGCAACAAATCAAGGAATACATATATAAAGAAGTTAATTTTACAATGATAAAAATATTCCTATGAATGTTATTGTATAATATTATCTAATTTTTAATTGATATCTCATAAAGAAAGATGAATACTCAAATCATCACCATATATTCTTGATTTAACTTTCTTTGAATTTCTTAAATAAACTTATTTATGAAATACCATTGCCATGGATTTAATCCGATAGTTCCATTAAAATAAATTAGATAGAGATATATTATTCCATTAATATGAAAGGTACAAATACTTTATTGAATTATAGAATTATCATCATGTCTCTTACGATTTACTCTTCATATGGTACCTCACTGTGATCATGTCTCGTCATGGTTTTCATTTGTACATCAAATTCCATGATCCTTGATAAACAGTAATAATAACATCTAATCTAAAGACCAATATACACAATATTAGATAGTAATATCTAATGATATATAAACATGATGAATTTATATTACTTGGTTGATCCTAATTGCTTCCCAACTTATAGATCATAAAGTATGATCTTCATGAGAAGAAGTATAAAAGCCTTATAATCCTCCAACACTTGATAGCCAAATGTTATATATATCTCATTAGAAAATAGTTATTTAGACCATTGGCCATAAGTTTAAGAATATTATCATAGCATCGCTTGGTTATCATTATAATAGATAACTATTATAACCTTTCGATGTAAAAAATAATCTAAGATAAATATTATATTAATGTTATGAAAAAGAATAATCATTTTGTGATAAGATATTTTTTAATATTATAGTAATCAAAATTACAAATTCTGTTGGTTCTAGGGTGGTGAAACAAATACATTTAGATTCATATTTCTGATAATAAACCTCATTATCTTTTGGGATCATATCCTTAAAGAGAGAAAGTTGTTCTTTAAAATTGGAATCATTTTATCCATTGTTAGCATTGAAATTATATAGTTCCGTTAATACTGATAGTGTTGTATATTTAATATAACCATCATACAATGGAATCATTGAATAGTTATTTAACTTATCAAATATTTTTAGTTAATATCAAATTTTATCTTCGACTATACTTTTCATTTCCTCGATATGACCCATATTGTTGTATATAATTGTGCTGATATCACATAATTTGTAAACAATATTTTTATTTCAGTCGCTTGCTATATTTAGTTCATAACCATGATAAGTCCAATATTTATTTATCTAATCTATTCTATAATGGATAAAGTGTCCTTAAAACTCAAATGGAAAATTATTCCTTAAGTAAAAACAATATAAACATGGAAACCTAATTTGAGAACAGTTATTTTCATGGTCTGCTAGAAACTTGATGAACACTTTGACTCCATCCTCATACTCTTTCATTGTATGATTAGAATCCATCTATTTTCTATTCCTAACCATCTTATTTAGTCCAATAATATTAATATTTTATGAAATAACTCAATTATAAAAAATACAATCATGTATAAAATTATCAACAAACATACAATTGAATATATACATGCACACATACATACATATATACATACATACATACATACATAAGTACATAATTAAACAAATACCTACACTAATATATACAAAAAATCATATAAAGTATAATCTATACATATATAAATTATACATATAATATATTATATAATATATATAATATATACCTAGAATGTGTATAGTGCATATATAGTATACATACAAATTATAAACATACAAAATTAAAATATAAACTACACATATAAGATATAATTTATAAAAAATTACATAAAATATAAATATGACACACACATTATAAACATATATATATATATATACTAAGTGGATATATATATATATATAATTGAGTAAAAATATACACACACGTATGTAAGGTATATATATATATATATATAAGAACACAAACACATACACAAACATATATATATACCCATATATATATGATATCTATATTTTATACATACTTATTTTTGAATTAAATTTCCTTATTTTTTGAATTTAATTAATTAATTATTCATGTGTATTATATAATATCCCACCTTATCCTCTGGTAATCACCATTTAAAATATAATTTTTTGCTGCTTTATGGGTGTTTTGGATCCTATTTGGAGATTTGAGAATGGACTTTAGGCATTTGGAGGAGGTAGGAAGCAAAGTGGGATGAATGGTGGGTATAAAATCCACCAGATAGCTGGTGGCATGTTCACAGAATGGAGTTCCTACAGGAACTCCATCATCCCATTTGTTTAATACTATCATCTAGTCAGTGGGACTTCCAATGGTGTAGGCTCAATACCTAACACCATAAGATAGCCAGTGGTAGGCCCCAGGAAACCGGTTTCCTCAGGCTGGGCAAAATTAGTAATGGGTAGTTTGGTCATTTAAGCTCCTCAAACCCCTATTTAACACCTCTAAACACCACCTTTAACCCTAATTCATTGTTTATGGATAAATGCGCTCTCTAGGGTTGGATTAATCTCTCTCCACCATTTTGGCCTACTGAGTTATCATTGGCCAATCGTTTTCTCCCTCTTTGGTATGTTTAATCTAATCCATCTCATTTCCCCTATTTACCTTGGAATTAGAATTATTTATATACTATGTTGGTTGGTTCTATTTATTGTTTGAGTTTCCTATATTTATTTCTCATAGATTATTTTGTTGTTTTTCTTTTGGAGGTTGGACCTATTATTGGTTGTGGTGTGGAACGTGTGATATTTTGGGTATGTGTTGATCTATATTCTCCACTAACTAATTCCTTATGGAATTAAATTATAAGATGTTGTAATTGATTTGTTTATTCCTCTAATTGATTTATCTAGCATTTTTTTACCTTCTGGTTTGTGGATCCAATTTTTTTTGTGTGAAATCCAAGTTTAACATAGGTGGTTTTTTCTCTATCCTATATTCGGTGAATTCTATATGCTTATGGTTTTATAAATGATAATTGGAATGCTCCTTGATTTTATTGGTATGTGTGTGTAATTGTATTTTTGATAAAAAATGGTTTTTCCATTTTTTTTTTGTAAAAGAATGATGGTTTTCTAATCATTATAAAATAGTTTGTGAAATTTGTTTTCAGATCATGATTTTGAATGGAAAAGGGTTGTTTGGAAATAGTCTTGTGAAATTTTATAATCCATTTTGAAATGTTTTAACATATATATTACATGGGATACTTGGGTTCTCAGGTGGAGGGTTTAGTGTTGGGCTATGTCACTTAATGTTTTAGCGGGTTCACTTTCTGGGGTGTTTCTCTATTCCTAGATTATAGAACCATTAGATATAGAAAATTGATCTGTACACCCTAGGGGGTTTAATTTTTATGGTGTTCCTCCATCCCTAGATCATAGATTATTTGGATCTAGGGACTTGAGTGTGCACTAGTCATGATTGTTATTGGGGTACGACTGACCTAGCTAGCATGGCCTATGATATCCTAAAAATTATCTCAATTGTGCTTAACTATGTATTTCTTTGGATTTGATATGATATATGATACATGATTTGATAAATTTAAAGTGATTTATTTGAGATATTATTTGAAAATTCATTTCCTGATTTTGTAAAAGAACTTTGAAAATGGGAATTGGTTTACCATTATTTACATATAAATGTGATAACTATTTTATTATTTTATTAAATTTAGAATATTGGTATTTTTTGATCGAATATTTTTATGGAACACTTGGGTGGGATCCTACTGATAATCTTTAGATCACATCCTGCACACTCTTTTTTGGGTGTTTAGACCTTGTTTAGTAAAATTACAGAAAGGGAAATGTATTGTAGTGAGGCAGTAAGGTTTATGTCAGATGGGTATGGGTATCTGGTAATGAGACGGTGGGATGCTGCACAAGTATCACAAGGTGTATTTTTGGCATCTTTAGTCTTCCTTTTTGGATGTTTTTAGTCATGTACTTTGGGTTTTTTATTTCTACCTTTGGTTGTATTGTTTCCATTGTTTATCTCTCTTTGGTTATAGAACTATTTATTTTTGATTATCTTTCTATTTTGTATTCCATGTATCCAGTTTTAGGTAGAAAAAATCATTACTTATTGTTGATTTTAAATGAATGGTTTCTTATAACTAGCCCAATGGGATCGATAATTCCCATAAGGTCTTGTCATGGTCTGGTTCAGAGCATAGTTGAATGGATTGTCTAGGATGAGTCATGAAAATTTGTTATCAAATAAAGTTATGTTTATTATTGGTATGTTGATATATAAGAGATATGAATATCAGTACTTGGTTGCAATGAGATTCTAACCATTTCTTACCCAGACAAGTCTCAACTCACCATCGGTGTTGGGTTGTGTGTTTATTATATTGGGTTTTGATATAAATCTTAGTTTATACTTATATTCTTTTGTTCAATATAATATTATTTTGTTTTATGATCATTTTATTCACTTTTTGGTATATAGAAAAATTCATTTGCGACATATTCTAAGGGTTCCTAAGGATGGTTCAATGGTAAATTCAACTCAAGGTAACCCTCCTCTTGATCAAAATCTCTTAGAGGTTATCGTGCATTCAGTTCATGTCATGGACTAGAGTGTGCCTCCTATTCCGAACTAGGTTTTTGAGGCACAACTAGGAGCTAGTGTAGACAAGGATAAATTATGATGTTTATATTATAGAATCCACCATATTTTAAGGGTACCAATGACCCTCAATATCTGTAGGACTAGATATAAAAGATTAGTCATGTCTTTGATTTTTTGGAGACACTTGAGTCTGTTAAACTGAAGTTCACAACCTTTAAGCTTGATGAACCTTGAAAGAGGTGGTGGGATTCTATGATTTAAGAGAATCAGCATGTGGTACTATAGTGGAAAATATTCAAGACCCTTTTCCCTTAGAAGTTTTACTTGGAGACTTTGATGATGAAAAAATCTATGGAGTTCCTCTCTTTGTAGTAGGGAGATCATTTAATGATAGATCATACTAACCATTTTGTTGAGTTAGTTCTTTTTTATTAAAAGGTGGTGTTTAATGATCAACTGAAGGCTTAGGAATACCTATAATTCTTAAAACCTGTCATCTAATCACAGGAATATATACTGAATCTCATTTCATATGTTGTCACATCCAATAGGACTGTGATATTAGAAATTGATATGGCATGAAAACAGGATTGTTTTGGAGTTCCCTTCAACACAATAGAAGTTCTAGTGGCATGCATTGTATGAAGAGTTGGTGGAATGATAGATACTGTGGTGGTGGTGGTGGTTCTTAGTATTTCTATTTTTCTACACTATTAATAGTGGATATCAATGTATCATTGACTTTATACCAATGTAGAAAGGTGGGTCACACTCGGAAATATTTCTCCACACCTCTGTAGAATTGTACTTCTTGTGGCTGTCAAGGTCATCTATATAGATTCTTCCAGAATCTATCTATGCCATGATATGTTCATAGATATTTATCTCCAAATACCATTATAGTGTAGTTAAAATATTCAATGTCAAAATGGATATAGTGGATGAGTTTATCACACTCATTTATATCTAATCATTTCATGGATGTGTTAAAACTTCTAATGGATCTCTTGAATATTGTTATAGAACTAGAAACACCTCTTGGTAAGAGGAATGAGTGGGGGTTTTATTGTCCTTCATGATCTCTTTTTATGGATGATGTAGAGTTCATATGTGACTTTTTGGTTCTTGATATGGATCTTTTCGTTTTCATCATCGGGATGGAATTATTGGTGACTCACTGAGCTGAGATCATTTTTTATCACCGGTATATTTCTTTTTTGGAATGGGATCTCTTGGGTGTTTTAGGAAGAGTGGGACCTATGTCCCCACCATGTAGGACCTTCTATATCAAATATTAGGAGTATTTATTCTATCATTAAAGTTGATCCTAATGATTTTACCTCTCATAAATATCTTCCCTTGGTTATTCATGACTTCACTAAGGTCTTCTTAGTTGAATTATATGGTCTTCCTTCATACAGAGAGATAGAGTACTCCATAGATTTCGCTTCTTGTGATCATCTGATTTTTATACCCTTTCATCATTTAGAACCTACTAAGTTAAAGGATCTCAATATCCAGTTGGGTAAGCTATTATATAAGATCTTTGTTCATCCTATCATTTCATCATGGGAATACCCATGCCCTTTTTTAAGAAGGTTGAGGTTTAACTTCATCTTTTCATAAACTATTCAGAGATGAATGTGGTAATGGTTACAAATAAGTATCAT
This sequence comes from Viscum album, assembly GCA_963277665.1. Lineage (NCBI taxonomy): Eukaryota > Viridiplantae > Streptophyta > Magnoliopsida > Santalales > Viscaceae > Viscum > Viscum album. The sequence goes on from OY728126.1 coordinate 196,902,797, forward strand.
TTACCTCATATCAATGACTTATTTGATCAGATAATGGGGGGAGTTGGTTTTTGAAAATCAATCTTCGTGTGGCCTATCATCATCTTAGACATAAAGAATCAGATATCCTAAATACCACTTTCAAGAACATGTATGAGCACTATGAATATTTTTTAATGTATTTTTTCTTAACTAACACTCCTACAGTGTTTATGGATTTTATAAACTATATATTCCACCATTATCTTGAATTATTTAAGTGGTATTCATAGATTATATCCTAGTTTATTCAAGATTGGAGTGTGAGAATGAGAACCATTTGATTTTTTTTTTTTGAAACCTTTATGAGTCACCATGTTTATGGGAATTTATCAAAATAAAATTTATAGATATGAGAAGTTAAGTTCATGGGGCACTTGATTTTGAAACATGGCCTCTTAGTTGATCCTATAAAGGTGAGCCTTATTTTATCATGGGAATGACCACAAAGTTTCTTTGAGATACGGAGCATTTTAGGCCGACCTAGATATTATTAATGGGTTTTCAAGGATTTATCTAATCTAGAATCATCATTGACTATGATTATGATGAAATGGGTGAAATTATATTAGTATTATAAGTCTCTAGCCTCTTTTGATGAGTTGATATTTAGTCTTACATCAGCACCAATATTGATATTTTCAGAACCTGGTAAAGTATATGTGGTTTATTATAACACATATTGTGTTAGTCTGCAGTGCATGGTTATATAGGATGTCCATGCTGTGGTGTACTGTTCTCAACAACTTCAGCCATATAAAAAGAAATACCCAACCCATGAATTGGAACTCACTGTTGTTATTCATACTCTTAAGTGTTGGTGTCACTCTCTCTTCAGGGAGAGGATTATAGGCATTCCTTATCATATGGTATTGAGTTTTATAATTTCTCATAAGAACCTGAACCTCAGGTATAGGTTATGGTTGGATTGCCTTTAGACATTTGACATCGACATTGCCAACACCAAATGAAAGGGGAATTTCGTTACTAATGCTCTCAATAGGAAATTTTCTTCTTAGGTTTTCCTGGAACTAAAATAGGAGTAGAACCTTATGGTTATTTTCACTCATTTTCATCCATACGTGAAGGAGGGTATTTCAAGTATGGTTCTGACCAATGTTTAGTTGTCATTATCTCTTATTTAATCTATTCTATAGGAACAATAGTTGGATAATGAGTTGATAGGATTCAAATAATCTTTATATGGTGGGGGTATTATCCCTAGTTTCTCTCTCCTCTCTAATGGAATTTTTCACTTCTATATTTGGTTGATCATCCCATTATCCATCAAGAATTTAGCATTGCGTGATTTTTAACTTTTTTCATAGGTTATTCATCATACCATGATGAATTTGTATTAGGAAATGATATAGTGCATCAGGTGGTTCGATATTAAGTGTGACATTGTTAATTATGTATCACACTGTTACACCTAATAGTAGATTAACGTATGGAACCTGAATCATTTTGGTCTGCTTCAATCTCTTCAAGTGTCAGTATAGAAATGATGTGAGATGTTCGGGGACTTAATCATTGGATTACCATGGACTCCCCAAGGAAATAATTATATCTTGGTGGTTATTGATTATTTGAGTAAACTAGCTCATTTGATTATAATTAGGTACAGCACCATTCTTAACTATTATGGTAATCTATATGTGTAGGAAATTGTGAGGTTGCATGGGGTCCCCTATTGTGATGACCCATGACATCATGATTTGTGAACATATGGGGAAATTTGAAACTTTTGTTCCCAAATGTGTTCAGAGGAAAATGGTAATTTATCCAATAATATGATCTTAGATAATTTTTCTAACCATTTCATTGGTCCCAAAATTGGGTTTTTACCATATTATAGGAGTTTTGTGGAAGTATGAGTAGTTCAATTTCTTTAAAAATATTTAATATTTAATTAACTAAATATATATTTATTCATGTGTGGTCATTTAGTCGTATCTTTTAAAAGGATAATTATACCAAGATTTAGTCTTAACAATTGAGTCTATAATGGTGGGTTTTTTCTAGGCAAGTCAAAACCTTGCGTTGAGTTCTGGGGCTAGGCCTGGGCATGGGCCCCCTTTTCTTTTTCTTTTCTTTTAATTTTTCTTTTTTTTTATTTTATTTATTTCTTATAATTTTTTCCTCGGCCTATCACACATTCCTGAGGGGATACTCACCCCCCCCCCTTAGGGTCTTCCTCTGATAGAGAAATATGGATAGAATATAAGAATAAGGAGAAAGGGAGGCACCACCACAGAGCTCAGGTCACACCGGATCGTTGTGTGGAAGTTGCGGATCACGGATCGAGGAGAATGATCATCAGTTTCCACCCATATGTAAGATTTTTTTATAATTTATTCTTCAAATCTATCTATAATAGCCAATTTCATTTTTAAATCTTTTTATAGGTTCCTTAGGACCCCATGTGGGTCGATCTGGGAGTTTTAGGGAGAAATCAGGCATTTGGAGCCATTTTGGGGGTTTCTCGTTTATAGAAACATTGTACACAGTGTTTAGTTTAGAAGAACACACTCCATGTATTGTTATTATTTGAGTAAGATGATATTTGTGTTACTTCACACTATGTTTTAGGGGGTACACTCTCTGTAGTTATGGATCAGGGTGTAATGGGGGCACATGGTTGTGTAGGGTACACGGCCAGAGCCTGGGTGAGGTACAAGGCTTGTGGCCATGTAGAGTGCATGTCCAGACCCTGTGTGGGGGTACATGGCTAGGTAAATTCCTTGGGACCCCATGTGGGGAACACACTCTTTACGAGTGGTTCACGCTGTGTAGTTTAGTGGTGTACACACTGGGTGGGGCTGGGTTATATGGGTAGGTTTCCATGTTGGGGTACACGCCATGTACCAAGAGGCACACACCAAGTACTTTGGGAAATTACATGTTGAGTGGCTTATGGAACATGCATAGCAAGGACCTTGGGGTTTATACATCATGTACTCTAAGTGAACTCCATGTACTTTTCCTTCCTTGGCCTGTTTTTCCATCTTTTCATCCCGGTGTCATAATTGGACTTGTGAGTAGTCCATTATGGTCATTTTACCTTGTAGATTAATATGGTGATATCCTCTCTATGTTTAGAGACCATTTTTATGGATTTTTTTACTATGATATTTTAGTATGAGTATTTCTTGTGGTGGTTCCAGTTTTCTCCTAGGTTTTGGGTTCTGAGTTGCAAGGCACGTGTGAGGGTGTGAGCTTGTTTGATGGTTGTGGATTTTGGATTTTATCTAGTGTTTTTTGAGGATATTTTAGACATATTATGGTTGGTAAGATCAATTAGTATTTATGAGGAGATCTTGGTTTGTCCCTACATGATGGGATAGGTTTCTCAAGATTAGAGCTATTGAGTTTTATCACTTAGGTTTGGGGACCGTAGCTACTAGAGCCTTCGGGATGTGTTAACGCCTCTGATTGGTAGTTACTATTAGATTTTTTTTGGTTTCTATATGAGTATGATGTACTCTTTATTATTCCCTTATGATCTATTTTCTTATCAAGTGATTAGCGGCTATCATGGCCAGATGTTGGGAATGCCTATATGGAATGTTTTGTTTTGTATTGTGCCAAGGAACCCTTGTGGAGGGTCTCCTAATTTTGAGTTGGTCATAAATAATGTTGTAAATTCCCCTATTAGGGATCTTGTTCTTTAGATTTCCCTTTTGGGTGATTTTTTGATCGAGGATTATTTGGGGTTTACTAAGGGATATTTGGGATGTTTCATCACCAGGGGTGTCCTGTGATTTTTGGATGAGCGAGATGAACCCTCATAGGGAATCTAGAACTTTATTTGGCCTTTGGTCAATTTTAGGTTGTTTCTACAGATGTGGACCGAGATCTTGGTGCAGCATGGGAGTCCTATGATGAATTTCACTTTATGTTGTCTCCCCAGGGATAGTGTAGTCCCTGAGTTTGGTTTGACCCTAAGGTGGTTAATAGAGAACATGTGGTGGCTGTTTGGTTTGGATGCTAATATCCAAAGGATCATGAAATCCCATTCTTTGTATGTAGATAGTTGATCGATGCTTCTATTATATCTATATTTATGTGGATGTTGAGGTTGGATCATCCCATTTTTGATTGGTCGATGTCCATAGTGTTTTAGGTGGCATATAATTAGAACTATAGTTTGAGGAGGATAAATTTGGGATATCTTAGATCGGGAGTTATCCCTAAGTTGTGATTTGGTAATCTCCTCCATTTTTGTTTTGTGGTTAGATTGGATTAGGGAGATAATTTATGATTTGGGTGAGTCCAACCCCCCCCCCCCCATCAATTTGAGTACTATCGTTGACTCGTGTGTCTTAAAGATCGCAGGGCGACAAGGCACTCACAGAGTGGGTTTTGTGTACCGTAGACGATTTGTGCTCCGGGGGATGTGGATACTTTTCCCTTCTGATTTTTCTGGAGCCCATGGGAAATTTTTGGTTCCATAGTTGGTGAATGATTCATTCTTTATAACCTTCAGGACTAACAGGTTCTCAAGTTGTGATGACCTAGATGTCCATGTCACCAGTTCAGATCATTCTATTAAAGTCCTAGTTCCTAGTAGATGTGATTTGTTCATGTGTACACCTATGGTTACACACTATGGTTTGGCTTCATTCCTATTTCATTTAGAAGTCCTAGACCTCCTATGTAGATTTATCAAACACACTGGTTTTAATTCATCCAAATGATCCACATGTTACAAATCCTCTGGTAGGGATCAGAGCAAGGCAGATACACCATAGGTGGAAGGCTATAGCCCAATTGTTGACTTATTTCTTATGTTTTTTTCCCCTTTTTTAGTTATTTATTTTATGATAGATTCTATTAGTTTTTAGCGGTGTCGGTAAAATCACATGTGCATACACTTTTTATGATAGCAGATTTATAGGTTTACCATTGGGGTAGTCTACTAATATTTATTTTTCACCCTTTGTGTGTGAACATCGATGTGCATGCAGACCTGATGTCTGCTTTTAGGTCGGAGCATAGGTTTCATAGGGGATGGAGTCGAGTCCTAGTGTTTCTTGATTGAGTGAATCTACTCATGTGGAGTATCGGGATTAGTTTGATGCAACTCGAGTGTTGAGGATACTAGTTATGTGAGTTGTCTTGGTGTTGGTAGTATATCATGTTGTATTTTATTTTCAATTTTTTAATTTTTATATATGGTAGGCCTAGTGGGAGACCAATTGTTGTCTGTATTTTTTTATTTGGGTATTTATGTTACATTAAATTTGTTATAGCATGATTTTTTTAGTTTATTTATTATGAATACTCTAATGTTGATCCCTATATATGAGTTTGTTATTTTCCACAATTATTTCACTCTGACTAGAGGGTATAGTCTCATCACAGCATCTTGTATACCATCACTACTTGTCTACAGCCTCTATCATATGAGGAGGCATACTTGAGTCCTTATCGTATGCTAAATCGGGTAATGTGTCAGGTCGACATAGGATGCTTCATTACACCTAAACTATTGTCACTAACAGGGATCCTATGTTTACTTCCTAATTCTAGAAACATCACTAGAAGGTTATGGGGGCTCAGTTGGCATTGCATACAGCTTACTATACACATATAGATGGCTAAACAGATCATGATATTTAGATCCTAGAGGATAAAATTCATTCCAGTGTCTTTTATTTTAGTGGATCTTGGGATAACCATTTGGGACTGGTTGAGTTTTCTTATAAAAATAATTACCAATAATCTATCAAAATGGATCCCTTCAAAGATTCATTTGGTCGCTCATGTGGTTCACCTCTTTGTTTGTTTGAGGTGGTAAATTCCTCTCTCATAGGATGAATTCTTGTTCAAGAGACATCAGTTAGGATCCAAGATATACATCGATGCTTAGATACAGCTCAAAGTTGGATGAAACCATATGCTAATCTCTGACTACATACTTTGGAGTTTTTCATTGGTGTCCATTTCTTCTTGAATTTCTCTTCTTGGTTGTGTAACCATCATCTTGGGAAATAGGGGAAGCTAGCTCTGAGATCTGTTATACCATTTGAGATCACTAAGTGGCTTGGACATGTACTTATTAGTTGGCATTATTGGCATATTTGGTGGATATTCATGATATTTTCCACATATCTTATATTAATAAGTAACACTCTGATCCTTCCCATGTTTTAATTTGGGAGGATATTTCTTTAGAGAAAGATTTTTTAGTTGAGGAATAGCCAGTTCAGATCATAGACTCTCAAATTAAATTATTGCATAAGAAATCTATATCATTTGTTAATTTTTTTTAGTGGAAAGGATTAGATTCTCATGAGACTTGGGAGTGGGAATCATCAGTGAGTGAGTTGTGGACTCACCTTTTTCTATAGAATCCTTATTCAATGTGAATTTATGGGGGAAAATTCCTATAATGGGGAGAATTATAAAATCCATCCTTATCCTCGAGTACAATCCATTTAAAATATCATTTTTACAACTTTTATAGTATTTCAAATCCTGTTTGTAGGTTTGAAAATGGGAGTTAGTTATTCGGAGGAGTATAAATCCAAAGTGGGATAAAAGGTGGTTAAAAAATGCCACCATATGGTTATTTCATGTTTTCATAATATATTGCCTACAATAATTCCATCATCCAACTGGTGGGACTTCTAATGGTACAGGATCACTATTTAACACCATCAACTAGCCAGTGGTAGCTAGTGCCCTTGAGTTGGGTTGAATTAATCATGGGTATTATAGTTATTTAACCACCACTAAACCTTTATTTAATACCTTTAAATGACTTGTTCTGTCTTAATTTGATATGTATGGATATAAGGGCTCTATAGGGTTGGTTTGGACTCTCTCTACCATCTTGTCTTGGTAAATTGATTTATGATTGATCGGTTGTTCTCTCTTTGGTATGTTTCATCAAATCCCTCTCATTTCCTCTATTTCTATTGAAATCGGTAGTAGTTCTATATTTCATTGGTTTGTTCTATTAGTCTTTTGATGTTTCCTTACCTATTTCTCATTGAGTCATAATGTGTTTATCTTCTAGAGGCCGAATATCTTATTGTTTGTGGTGCGATGCTTGTGATATTTGAGGTGTGTGTTGATATATCCTATCTTCTAATATTTTTCTTATCGAATTCAATTAAAATATGTGGGATGTGATTTTTAGGGCCTCCTATCTGTTTCTCTAGTTTTCTATTTCTTTCTGGTGTGTTGATCTCATTGCGGTTGGTCTGTAACCCAAATTTTAGGTAGGTGGTTCTGTCTATTGCCTATGTTTGGTGATCCATATATGCACTTGGTTTTCTGAATGGTTTTTCAAATCATAATTAACATGGTCCTTGATTTGATTGGTATGATTTTATAAATCGGTTTTTGATATAAAAAAATGGGTTTCCCCTTTATTTTGGTAATTGAATGATGGTTTTCAAAGCACTATGAAATGGTTGAAATTGGTTTTCAAAGAATCATTTTGGATGGAAAAGGGTTGTTTGGAAATTGTCTTTTGAAATTTGATAATCCCATTTGAAATGTCTTGACATATGTAACAAATGGGAGCCTTAGGTGACTTGGTGGAGGATTTAGTGTTGGTCCTTGTCTCTTGACACCATAGAGAGTTCACTTTTAGGGGTATTTATTCCTATATCATAGATTCATTGGCTCAAGAAACCTAGTATTAACACTGTAGGGGATTCACTTTTTGGGGTATTCTGTCATCCCTATATCATAGATTCGTTTATTCTAGATACTTGAGTGAACACTGGTCATGACTGTTATTGGGTTAAGAGTGTCCTAGCTAGCCCGACCTATGATATTATAGAGGTGATATCTGTTGCGCTTGATTGTATACTGATTTATCTTTGATATGATGTATGATGCATGGTTTGATAAATGTAAAGTGGTTTATTTGAGATATGCTTTGAAACTATATTTTCTATCATTTGTAAAATAACTGGGAAAAGAGGAACTGATTTTCCACAATTTAGGTCTAAATGTGATAACTATTTTATCATGTCATGTTTTCTTAAAATGATTATATTGGGATTATTTGACAAATATTTTTTATGGAATATTTGGGTGGGATCTTACTAATCCAGTTTAGCTGACACCATATACATTCCCCTGGGGGTGTGTAGACCTTTTTTGTATGATGTGGTAAAGGGAAAATCACTGTAGTGAGGTGACTAAGTTTATGTCAACTGAGTATAGAAATATGGTGGTGAGATAATAGAATATTTCCCATATGTCACATGAGTAGCTGAGGGAAGCTTTGGTCATCATTTTTTTATTTTTTAGGTGATGTAATTTGGGTTTTTATCTTATTGGCATAGATTTTATCACTACAGTTATTACTCTCTCTTTGGTTCTTGTTTTTTATTTCTAGTTATTTTTCTCATTTTTCTAGGTCAGGTCGACGCTAGGCATAGGAGTCAAGTGGAAAAAAAATAGATGGTCCTGGTCAAGAAAGAGTAAAGGATTATTGTACCAAGTAGTGGATTGGGACCTTCCTATAGACAACGACCCATTACACACTCTGATGTGGGATAAGGAAGCAGTTTTCCACTATTAATTAACAATTAAAACGTCCACATCATCCTCACTACATACTTTTTATTTTGTGGAAAGATATTCTATATTCCATTACACCACAGTCTATCACAATTACACCATGGATCTACATGAACTGTCGAGGAGTGAATGACATCGGACCTTCCCTCTTGAATACGAACACACGACAAGGGAGATATTAGGGGGAACTTATGAATGATATTTCATGAATTATTTAGGGAGTAAGATAATCTTGTGAGATAAAGATATTGGTTTTATATATCTTGATATGTAGATATGTCCTTGAGATAGGTAAGAGATATGATGGAGATATCTATCAAATATATTTCCTATAAATAATAGATAATGTACACACTTGGAGAGGATTGACAACTTGGAGATATGGGAAGTGAGAGTGGATCAACCATGGAGGGAGCTACGTACTTTACGTTTCTTTTTTTTTTCTTTTTTTCAATGTGTAATAGTGGGATGCATGTGTGGTTGTCAAAATTAATACATGTTTTTTGCCTTTATTCAACACTATTTTTATTATAATTTTTTTATTCCCTCTTATATGGTTCTATTTTATTAATGGTTGATGAAAAATCAACTATTAGGGGATAGTTTTATAAAAAGAGCCAAAATCAGGGGAATGGGGTGAGTGTGAAATGCCTCAATTATTCCTTATTTTTGATTTTTTTATATTTATTTTTGTATCTAATTTGACCTTATTCTATATCATTTTATCTGGTGTCTCGAGAGGATTAAGTTTTTAAGGGATGATACCCAATGTTATAACGACCCATAATTTACATACATTGCTAATACTTCAAAATTGAAGTACACTTATTACAACATATAACAAAACCATGAAAGGACCGTATAGGTATAGTGTCTTTAGAAACTGGGAAACATAAACAACTAGTTCATAAATTATCTACGTTGTCTCCCATTTATTTCATCATATCTAGAGTCCCTTTTTGGAATATCCTACTTAATAACCTTCTTCCTGACCTGGGGAAAGAAAACATACAAAAGGGCGAGCTCAAATGCTCAGTAAGGGTAAACAAAAGAAATATCAATCACATCATATTCATAAGAACATAACATTTTGGAAATCTTAACCTACAAAAGAGATTATAATTTCATAACATGGGATAAATCATAGTAGTGAAATGTAATCCCAATAATCATAACATAAAACATGAAACTTTGTGGCATACACACATAATCATAGAGAATCATTTCTTAGTAGTTAAGACTCATTTCCAAGACTATCTTAGCGGACAAAGTCCATTTCTGAACCGAGTTCACTCCTCGTTTCAGTCCTGTTTCACTGAACCGGTTTAACCTTACATTCCATCAATGTCTATCTCATGAGATATAAATCTTTACTCAATGAATGGGAGGGAGATATAGGTCACACCCATCTCATAATGAATCCATTATTAAGTGTGCCACAAAATCATAAATCATACATCATAGTATCACTACTATAAATATTTCCATTAGCGACCGCCATTGGCGGTCGCTAAAGGGCTTTAGCGGCCGCGCAGCGACCGCCATTGGCGGTCGCTATTCTAAAAAAAAAATTAAAATTTTTTTTATTGAATTGAATATAAATATATATATATATATATATATATGTGTGTAAAAATATTCATATATATACTATTAAATACAATATTTTAAATATATATATATATATATATGTGTGTGTGTGTAAAAATATTCATATATATACTATTAAATACAATATTTTAAATATATATATATATATATATAATATATTTTAAATGTTTTAATATATATTTAATATATATTTAATATATATATATAATATCAAATCATTGTGCTATAATAATTTAAAAACTTCGATTCAAGAAATAATCTCATTTCAGGTCGTTCGGAGCACGTTTGCTCCGAATGGGACCGCCGCACGCCGTTTTGGTGTTTAACGGCGCCGGAAACACGTTTCCGGCCGCCGCGGTCACACGGCACCTCCGAATGAGGTGTCGTCTGGCCGACCATTTCACAATTCACGCCCCGGATGTTGTCGTACGGTTTCGTGGCATTCGGAGGTCGTTCGGGTGGTTTTGACCCCCCAACGCGCCATTTCAGCGCGCGCCGCGCTGCTGAAAACGACACAATCGGATGTGCCGTGCGCACCGCACGTCCGATGGACGTTCGGCCTCCTCCTGCATCTCAGGAATAATATTTCTATCGTTCTTGTGCGGTTTTAGGTCGTTCAGAGCACGTTTGCTCCGAATGGGACCGCTGCACGCCGTTTTGGTGTTTAACGGCGCCGGAAACGCGTTTCCGGCCGCCGCGGTCACACGGCACCTCCGAATGAGGTGCCGTTTGGCCGACCATTTCACAATTCACGCCCCGGATGTTGTCGTACGGTTTCGTGGCATTCGGAGGTCGTTCGGGTGGTTTTGACCCCCCAACGCGCCATTTCAGTGCGCGCCGCGCTGCTGAAAACGACACAATCGGACGTGCCGCGCGCACCGCACGTCCAATGGATGTGCGGCCTCCTCCTGCATCTCAGGAATAATATTTATATCGTTCCCGTGCGGTTTTAGGTCGTTCGGAGCACGTTTTCTCCGAATGGGACCGCCGCACGCCGTTTTGGTGTTTAACGGCGCCGGAAACGCGTTTCCGGCCGCCGCGGTCACACGGCACCTCCGAATGAGGTTCCGTCTGGCCGACCATTTCACAATTCACGCCCCGGATGTTGTCGTATGGTTTCGTGGCATTCGGAGGTCGTTCGGGTGGTTTTGACCCCCCAACGCGCCATTTCAGCGCGCGTCGCGCTGCTGAAAACGACACAATCGGACGTGCCGCGCGCACCGCACCTCCGATGGACGTGCGGCCTCCTCCTGCATCTCAGGAATAATATTTCTATCGTTCCCGTGCGGTTTCAGGTCGTTCAAAGCACGTTTGCTCCGAATGGGACCGACGCACGCCGTTTTGGTGTTTAACGGCGCCGGAAACGCGTTTCCGGCCGCCGCGGTCACACGGCACCTCCGAATGAGGTTCCGTCTGGCCTACCATTTCACAATTCACGCCCCGGATGTTGTCGTACGGTTTCGTGGCATTCGGAGGTCGTTCGGGTGGTTTTGACCCCCCAACGCGCCATTTCAGCGCGCGTCGCGCTGCTGAAAACGACACAATCGGACGTGCCGCGCGCACCGCACGTCCGATAGATGTGAGGCATCCTCCTGCATCTCAGGAATAATATTTCTATCGTTCCCGTGCGGTTTCAGGTCGTTCGGAGCACGTTTGCTCCGAATGGGACCGCCGCACGCCGTTTTGGTGTTTAACGGCGCCGGAAACGCGTTTCCGGCTGCCGCGGTCACACGGCACCTCCAAATGAGGTGCCGTCTGGCTGACCATTTCACAATTCACGCCCCGGATGTTGTCGTACGGTTTCTTGGCATTCGGAGGTCGTTTAGGTGGTTTTGACCCCCCAACGCGCCATTTCAGCGCGCGCCGCGCTGCTGAAAACGACACAATCGGACGTGCCGCGCGCACCGCATGTCCGATGGACGTGCGGCCTCCTCCTGCATCTCAGGAATAATATTTCTATCGTTCCCGTGCGGTTTCAGGTCGTTCGGAGCACGTTTGCTCCGAATGGGACCGACGCACGCCGTTTTGGTGTTTAACGGCGCCGGAAACGCGTTTCCGGCCGCCGCGGTCACACGGCACCTCCGAATGAGGTGCCGTCTGGCCGACCATTTCACAATTCATGCCCCGGATGTTGTCGTACGGTTTCGTGGCATTCGGAGGTCGTTCGGGTGGTTTTGACCCCCCAACGCGCCATTTCAGCGCGCGCCGCGCTGCTGAAAACGACACAATCGGACGTGCCGCGCGCACCGCACGTCCGATGGACGTGCGGCCTCCTCCTGCATCTCAGGAATAATATTTCTATCGTTCCCGTGCGGTTTCAGGTCGTTCGGAGCACGTTTGCTCCGAATCGGACCGCCGCACGCCGTTTTGGTGTTTAACGGCGCCGGAAACGCGTTTCCGGCCGCCGCGGTCACACGGCACCTCCGAATGAGGTGCCGTCTGGCCGACCATTTCACAATTCACGCCCCGGATGTTGTCTTACGGTTTCGTGGCATTCTAAGGTCGTTCGGGTGGTTTTGACCCCCCAACGCGCCATTTCAGCGCGCGCCGCGCTGCTGAAAACGACACAATCGGACGTGTCGCGCGCACCGCACGTCCGATGGACGTGCGGCCTCCTCCTGCATCTCAGGAATAATATTTCTATCGTTCCCGTGCAGAAAGAATTAGTTTAATACTTCACTCATAATGAAAATCAATTTATACATACATAATCCTTGAACCAATCAGGAAATGCCGCATAATGAGATTGTTGAATTTGCAACTCAGTCGCACGATGCATCTCTTCTTTTATCTCATTAATGTGTTTCCTGCAAATGATTACGCGATGTTTAAAAGATCAACTTATGCAAAGAAAACATGTAAAAGTTATACAAGCACATTGATAAGATACTTACTGCATTAATGGTGCAACTGATGGAGTATTGAACAAGATATATCGATGTGCTTGTATCCACTCGATGTTGTCCATATCAAATGTGGTTCCTTCTCCAACTGGACCATCATGAATCCGAGAGGGCTTATCTAATTTTGTTTCAACATCCGTAAGATATTCTGCACAAAAGGTAGTACACTCATCCATCAAATAACCATTGGCTATTGATGCCTCTGGACGAGCTCTGTTGCGTACAAATCTTTTCAATGTACTCAAATACCGTTCAATAGGATACATCCACCTGAATTGCACTGGACCAGCAGCCATTACTTCATCAGTTAGGTGCACTGTCAAGTGGACCTTAACATCGAAAAATGAGGGGGGGAAAAGTTTCTCAAAGTGACAAAGCGTAAGTACAATTCGGTCCTGCAAACTTTTTAAATCACTCATTCGTTGATTTCTTAAACAAAGCTGTCTAAAAAAATTACTCATCTCAATCAAGGGATGAACAACATTGGGGGATAAACAATCACAAATTGCGATTAGAATCAACTGCTGAAGTAATATGTGATTGTCATGACTTTTCAACCCTTGCAATGTCTTGCTCGTCAGATTCACACACTTTGAAATATTAGAAGAGTAACCATCAGGAACCTTGACCATCTTCAAAATGGAAAGAAATGTCTCTTTCTCCTCTGTAGTCATCGAATACTGTGCAGCAGGCATATATGCCTTGTTTCCCTCAGCTAACTGTAAATGCAACTGTTTCCTTAAACCCATTTCTTCCAAATCACGGCGTGCATTAACATGGTCCTTTGACTTTCCACTGACACCTAAAATGGTCCACAATATGTTATCACAAACATTTTTTTCAATGTGCATGACATCCAAATTATGCCTCAACATGTTAGTTTTCCAATACGGAAGACTATAAAAAATACTTTTCTTTTTCCAATTGTGACTGCGCTGCCTACCCGCAGCACGAATATTACATACTGGAGGAGCCACCAAATCCTGAATTTCATATACCGTGCGGATGTTTTCTTCCTCAATCTGCGATAACATTTCAACTCCTATCATGATCTTTGGTGCTGGGCTCAACTCTCTAGAACCATCAAATGCCACTCTGTCCTTTCTGAACCTGTGCTGGGGAGGGAGAAAATGCCTGTGACCCATGTATGCCCATTTTTTGGAATGTTTAAGCCATACAGATTTTTTACTTTTATTGCAACAAGGGCAAGAAAATTCCCCTTTCGTACTCCAGCCTGATAAATGTGCATAAGCTGGGAAGTCATTGATTGTCCACAATAAAGCTGCATGCAGTTTGAACATTTCATTCGTTTCGCAGTCATAAGTCATCACACCATCGCCCCAAAATTCATTCAACTCATCAATCAATGGCTGAAGGTAAACATCAATCTTATCCCCCGGACTTTTAGGTCCATCAATAAGAGTGGAAAGTAATATAAATTGTTGCTTCATACAAAGCCACGGAGGAAGATTATATGGAACCAACACCACGGTCCATGTGCTATGAGTTGCACCAACCATAGACTTGAATGGATTGAAACCATCTGCTGCCAATCCCAATCGGACATTACGAACATCTTTAGCAAAGTCGGGATGTCTCTTATCAAAATCCTTCCATGCATGAGAGTCTGTCGGGTGGGTTAACATGTCACTTTCATGAACTCTTTCTGCATGCCATCTCATTAAATTAGAAACTTTAGATGACATAAAAAATCTTTTCAACCTCGGTTTAAGGGGAAAGTAACGCATTTGCTTTACGGCAATCGGTTTCCCCTGTATCGCAATCTGACTTTGATGAGTCTTATTTCCCCTGTTCTCTTTCCACCTGGAAGCGCCACAAACCGTACAAATATCCAAATGAGCAGTTTCATTTCTAAACAACATACAGTTGTTTTCACATGCATCTATAGTCTCATATGTAAAACCTAATTTCTCTGTCAACTTACGAGCATAGTAATACGACTCAGGAATCTTAGCGTCGACAGGAAGAACTTTTTTCAATAAAACCAAAAGCATGTCGAATGATGTGTCTGACCAATTATTCAAAGTCTTCAAATGCAACAACTCCACGATAAACGACAGTTTATTGTAAGAAGTACATCCAGGATATAATTCTGTTTTCGCATCATCAAGTAATTCATAAAACCTCCTCGAATCACGATCTGCACCAGAGCGAAGATTTATCTCACCGGTCTCAAGATTCTGGATGTCAATGCCTTCAGGATCAAACCCACGTACCATTTCAGTAAGTATTTCATGCATTGGATCAGTCATCCTTGCATCAACATCCATCTGATCTGTATCTGTATTTTGACAACGAACATATTCTTCTCCATGACGAGTCCAACTCTTATAATTTTTCAGAAATCCATTAAAGAAAAGGTGCTCCCTCACAGTATCTCGTGTGAATTGATATCTGTTAGCACATTTTCTACATGGACAACTAATATAGTCACTTTCAAATCCTCTCGTGAAGTCAATAAACTGCATAATGCCATTGAAATATTCTCTAGACGTTCGATTTGGAAGATCAATCCAACTCTTATCCATAATAATATCTGTATAACAAACATTTACACAATACTTATTACATTTACATTTTTCAAATAAACTATATTCAAAATAAATATTAACCATTTGTTTATGAACCATTGATAAAATAATAATGTAACTGAAAGATCATGTTACCTGATTGAGCTACAAACCTGAAAGGGAGGGGAGCCGAAGGCGGTGCTGCGAGGGAGAGGAGGCAGTGAAGGGGAACCAGAGCCAAAGGCGGTGCGGCAAGGGAGGGGACGGGCGGCGGCGGCGGCGGGGAGCTGGAGGAGAGGAGGCGGTGGGGGGACGGGGGACGGGCAGCGAGGGGGGGGGGGTGTCCGGGGTCGGGAGGGCTGTCCGAGGTGCGGGGAGGGGTGTCCGGGGTGTCGGGGGCCTGTCAGGGGTGCGGGCAGGGGTGTTCGGGGTGCGGGGGTGTCCGGGGTGCGGGGGAGGGGGGGCTGTCTGGGGTGCAGGGGGGCTGTCGGGGGTGCGGGGTGGGGTGTCCGGGGTGCGGGGGGCCTGTCCGGGGTGCGGGGGGGCTGTCCGGGTTCGGAGGGGGGGTGTCCGAGTGCGGGGGGGGGGGGGCTGTCCGGGGTGCGGGGGGGCTGTCCGGGTTCGGAGGGGGGTGTCCGAGTGCAGGGGGGGCTGTCCGGGGTGCGGGGAGGCGTCCGGGGTGCGGGGGGCGGTCCGGAGTGCGCGGGGTGCGGGGAGGCGTCCGGGGTGCGGGGGGCGGTCCGGAGTGCGCGGGGAGGGGGGGGTTGTCCGGGGTGCGGGGAGGCATCCGGGGTGCGGGGGGCGGTCTGGAGTGCGGGGAGGCGTCCGGGGAGGGCGGCCGGGGGGCGTCCGGGGGCGGGGGGGCGGTCCGGAGTGCAGGGGGGGCTGTCCGGGGTGCGGGGAGGCGTCCGGGGTGCGGGGGGCGGTCCGGAGTGCGCGGGGGGGGGGGGGGGGCTGTCCGGGGTGCGGGGAGGCGTCCGGGGTGCGGGGGGCGGTCCGGAGTGCGCGGGGTGCGGGGGGGCTGTCCGGGGTGCGGGGAGGCGTCCGGGGTGCGGGGGGCGGTCCGGAGTGCGCGCCGGGGGCTGTCCGGGGTGCGGGTGCCGTCCGGGGTGGGGGGGAGGGCCGAGAGGCCAGAGGGCGGCGGCCGGAGGCCGGAGGGCGGCGGCCGGAGGCCGGATGGCAGGCGGCGGGGGAGGCCGGGCGGCGGGGGAGGCCGGGCGGCGGGGGAGGCCGGGCGGCGGGGGAGGCCGGGCGGCGGGGGAGGCCGGGCGGCGGGGGAGGCCGGGCGGCGGGGGAGGCCGGGCGGCGGGGGAGGCCGGGCGGCGGGGGAGGCCGGGCGGCGGGGGAGGCCGGGCGGTGGGGGAGGCCGGGCGGCGGGGGAGGCCGGGCGGCGGGGGAGGGGAGGGCGGCGCGAGGGAGGGCGGCGGGGGAGGGAGGGGGTTAGGGCGAGGGAGATCGAGGGAGATCGAGGGCGCGGGGGGGGGGGGGGGGGGGGCGCAGAAACCCCCCTAAATTTTTTAGGCAGGTTAGCGACCGCCATTGGCGGTCGCTAATGGTGAGCTATAGCGACCGCCAATGGCGGTCGCCCGAGTCTGGGGGGCTCCAATTCCCCCTTTTCTAGTAGTGTATAACCCATGTAATAAAAATGGGATTCTTAAAAATCGTGACATCATAACATAATCCATATAATATAAAAGGACTTCATAAAAATAATTCCATCATAACATAATCAAATCAATGTAAAAATAGGGATAGAAACAGAACCCTATATTATCTTAGATGGAAAATAATTTTTATAAAACGCTTGAACTCCATTCTTGAGGAAAATATCCTTTCTACTTCAAAAACATTTTTCCTTTCTTAACATGTCATAAAATTTTAAAATAAAAGAAGTTGATTAAAAATAAACTTGAAAACTTTTAAATTAATATTCTTGGAAATAATGTTTTAAAAATCCATTCATGTCGTATAAGTTAAAAAAACATTATTCTCAAACTTTTGTCGAAAAAGTCAAAAAGTACCTCGTACGAAAAATGACAAAAGATTCCTTTCATATCTTTTACTAAAAACTCAACAAAGGGTAAAATTGGATTTAAAAAATTTTAGGTGGATGGAAATAATATTACATATTTAAGAAACATGGATGTGGATGATAAATATTCCCCAGTAAATTCTGAAGTATAAACAATCTCAGATAAAAAATTGAGATTGCGAGATTGTCCCTTACTTTAGGTCTGATTTGCTTCGTAAGTGTCTGAACCTCCTGTATAATGATTTAAATAATGTAATTGACTTATTCCATAATCATAATTATTGTTATGATATCATATATGTCCATATTCTTAGCTTCTTATTAGTAATATTTCATTGCTACTTGTTATTCGGGTGTTTATTACTTTTTGTTCTTATGCGTGTTTTGTCGAATAAATTCTTATTCTTCTCTTTTGGTTATAGATACCTCATATACAGAATGTTATTAGTGTAATATATATCATATTCATTCATTAAATTTGATTTATATAATCATTATGCAATTAATATCATGTAGAACGAGTCGCATCACATCGTGGAGACGGTATTCCGTACGTACCCACGAGCGATGATATCGTTCCCATGATCGTGGAATTGTATTGGAGTGTATGTATACTATTTCAGAATCAATATAACTTTACAATAATCATATATAGTTATTATTTACACCATTATACTCATCCAAGTAAGGTGGTGGTGGAAAATAGATTACACCGCAGCGTGGAGACGGTATTTCGTACGTACGCACGCGCGGTGATTTCATTTTCCATAGGATGGATAGATGTTGAAATAGGGTTATTTCATACTTATAATAAAATACCAGTATATTAGTGATACTTATGTTATTACTTCATGATGAAACAACTAAATAAGAAGAAGTGGAAGAAGAAATAAAGTTGAAAGAATCGGTAACGGACATTACCTCTTCTTTGAAGCGCCTCTTTGAGACCTCCTCTTAGGGCACTAAAATTGGTCTTTGAAGAAGACCAGGACCTATAGGATGTTTCTAAGGAAGTGGAGAATATAATTTTTCAGGGCTTGTCCGATCTTGAAGGCTCAAAGTGGTGTGAGTAAGAGATGGAGGAGGTGCCCTTTTATAAGGGAGGAGAGGGGCACCTTTGGAAAAACAAAAAATATTATTTTATTATAAAGTCATATTCAGTTTTTAATAGCTCCAAATTGATTTATTTAGAAGCTAAGGTGGGGATGGGTCGAACTCCTCTCATCCAATATAATTCAGACAAGTTTAGGTTTCTATTTTAACCTTATCATTTAGATTTAACTTTAAGTTAGATAATTTAACTTTTACCGTGTCTTCTTGTTTTCTTACACTATAAGGTTAATAAACTTACTATAACAAGCAAAACGAACCCCAAGTTGTTTATTATTAATATATATAACCTTATCTAAGTCATTTTTCCAAAACTTATATTTTTAATAATAAATTAACAATTAATAATATAATATTTGTTTTAAAAACTATTTTATGTCAATTTTGACACTATTTGGTAATTGATTTTTGTGAAAATCATAACAGAAAGATTAGTTCCAAAAAAGTTAATTACATCAATACTAACATGTCATATTAACCTATAAATTTATTTTAATTCATAAAAAGTCTCAAATTACATTTATTTGGATATTTATAACATCAATTATGTCAATATTTCATTAATAAGATAATTACTACATCATCATTGTGTTATAAATAAATTAAATTATTTATTGTCAAAAAATTACAAATAAAATACCATTATGTAAGAAATATTTTTAGATTTCTAATGAATATTTATAGTCGAATTTATCTTATGTATAACCCTATATTAAAAATAGTTTAGTTATTAAACTTTAATTTTAACTATTTTAACCCCTCTTTAAATAAATTAATAATAAATGTCCTAATCTAATCCAAGTGGGACTAAATGGTCATATTTTATTCCTAATGTTGTTTTTGGTCGAATTACACTTATCCTATAGAATTAGGACATGTTTTAGGGTAATAATAATAACATTTTTACCCTTAATTTCCCTATTTACTTATAACCGTGGTAAAAAAATGTAAAAAGTTACTATTCACCAAAAATTATTTTCATCTAATTGAACCACATTTTAGCCCTTGATATTAACTGTGTCTCTCGGATTTTTGAAATTCCACTCACAGAAGTGGTAAAATTATGTTTTATATAAATTTGCAAATTCTCCTAGGAGGTGGGTAAAAGACGGTGAAAAGTTCAATAAAATTTTTATATATCTAAAATTATTATAAAATGACTCCAATGAATTGCATTGAACTTATATAAGTATTATGTATCAATTTTGACCTAAAATAAATTTAAATAAAATAAATAATTATTTAAATAAAAAGTCGGTTTTTAAATAGTAACCTAGTGTTTTCACTATTCATCAAAAATTGAATGTTTTCAGAAAAATACCAAAATTTCACCCTAGTCTAATTTTGATATTCCGAATCCAAAAATTAAGTCCATTTTGAAAAATAAAATTTACAAAATTTCAAAAAGTGGGTATTACTATTCATAACGGCTAGTTTTAGTAATATTTTAATAGCATATCGTTGTTTAGTGAAACTCGGTATTGCGTACGACACAAGCTATTGAGGAAGGTCATGATTGCGTGTAAAGCAAGCAAAGATAGTGTTGTGTGTAGGGAAAGATTAATTTGATGATTTATATAACATAAAAACAACATATTTCTCATAAAAGTCTCGGGTGTTACATTATACCCCCCTTAAAATGAATTTCGCCCTCGAAATTCGTCACTTTGTAACAAACAGATGAGGATACCTCTCCCTCATCATATCCTCAAGCTCCCATGTAGCTTCTTCAAATTGGTGGTTCCTCCATAAAACTTTCACCAAGAGAGTGGTCTTGTTCCATAGGACTTTTTCGCTACGACCCAGAATCTTTATTGGTTGTTCTTCATAAGAAAGATCTTGTTCCAGCGGTACAACTTCTGAGCTGAGTACATGTGAAGGATCAGGTATGTACTTTCTCAGGAGACATACATGGAACACATCTTGAACTAGGGAGAGATTCGGTGGAAGCGTCAATCGATAAGCTACCTTCTCAACACGATCCAGAATTTCAAAAGGACCGATATATCTAGGGCTCAACTTTCCCTTCTTTCCAAATCTCATGACCCTCTTCCAGGGAGATATTCGTAAGAACACCTTATCACCGACTTCAAACTCTAGGTCTTTTCTTCGGTTGTCGGCATAACTTTTTTGTCGACTCTGAGCTACTCTTATGTGTTTTTGAATAGATCTGACCTTTTTTGTCATCTCATCAACAAGATCAGGTCCTAAAAGCTTTCTTTCCCCAACTACATCCCAACAGGTTGGAGTCCTGCATTTCTTTCCATAGAGAGCTTCATAAGGATCCATCTAAATACTAGAGTGAAAGCTATTATTATAAGAAAATTCCACCAAAGGTAGGTGTTGATCCCAACCACCTTTGAAATCCATAGAGTAAGATCTCAACATATCTTCTAGAGTTTGAATTGTCCTCTCAGACTGACCATCTGTATGAGGATGATAAGAAATGCTGAAACTCAACTCTGTATCCAGAGTATGCTGAAGACTTCCCTAGAACTTCAAGGAAAATCTTGGATCCCGATCAGATATAATGGAAAGTGGTACTCCATGCAATCTTACCACTTCCTTTACATATATCCTGGAAAGCTGATCCAGAGAGAAATCCTCTCTAATAGCAATAAAGTGTGAAGACTTTGTAAGACGATCAACTATGACCCAGATAGAATTATTGCCTTTGGATGTTTTAGGAAGTCTAGTGACAAAGTCCATAGTGATGCTTTCCCATTTCCATTCAGGTATGGGTAATGGTTGTAACGTCCCCTTAGACTTCTGTCTCTCAGCTTTAACTTGCTGAAAAACCAAGCATCGAGAGACATATTCAGCAACATCTCTTTTCATGCCATCCCACCAGAAGTACTCTTTCAGGTACCTATACATCTTCGTGCTTCTAGTATGAATAGAGAATGAAGAAATATGAGCCTCATCCAGCAGCTCCTTCTTTAATTCTGGGATGGGAGGAACACAAACCCGATTCCTGAACTTTATCCCATCACAATCATGGTTGAATTCAGGAATATTTCTCACCTTATTTTGTAACTCTACATCTCATTTTTGTGCCTCTTTAATCTTCACATGTGTAGATGGTTGAACATTCAATTGATAAAGATATGATTTTTCCCCTTCCATTATAATTCCAAGATCCATCCTTTGTAAATCCATAAATATTGGATCTTTTGTGATCCTCATCATGGATAAGATAACATGGTCTTGTCGACTTAATGCATCTTCCACCTTGTTTGCTTTCCCAGGGTGGTAATGAATTGAGCATTTGTAATTCTTAATCAACTCCAACCATATTCTTTGGTGCATGTTCAGCTCCTTTTGTGTGAAAATATACTTTAAACTTTTATGATCAGTATAAATATCACACCTTTCTCCATAAAGATAATGCCTCCAAATCTTTAATGCAAAGATTACCGTAGCTAACTTCAAATCATGAGTTGGGTAATTTTGCTCATGGGTTATCAACTGTCGTGAGGCATAAGTTATCACCATATCATTTTGTATAAGAACACACCCCAGCCCCTTCTTGGATGCATCACTGTAGATCACAAACCTTTCTCCACTACAAGGAAGTGTGAGTACAGGTGTACTAGATAACCTTCTTTTCAACTACTTGAAATTCTCTTCACATTCCTCTGTCCAAACAAACTTAACTCCTTTTCGAGTCAACCTGGTGAGTGCATTAGATAATCGTGAAAAATCATTCACAAAACGTCGATAATATCCATCCAAACCAAGAAAACTTCAGATCTCGGTTACTGTTGTTGGTCTCGACCATCTTTCGATAACCTCTGTTTTTGCTGGATCCACAGATATCCCCTCTTTTGAGATTATGTGACCCAGAAATGCAACTTTTTGAAGCCAAAATTTACACTTGGTAAATTTGGCATAAAGATTCTCCTTTCTCAGTTTCTTCAATATAATTCTCAAATGATCTTCATGTTCTTCCTTTCTCTTTGAATAGACAAGAATATCGTCTAAAAAAACTACCACAAACTGATCAAGATAGTCTCTAAAGACTCTATTCATCAGATCCATGAAGATAGCAGGGGAATTAGAAAGACCAAATGGCATCACTATAAATTCATAGTGTCCATACCTTGTACGGAAAGCCGTCTTTGGTATATCCTCCCTTTTAACACTTAATTGTTGATACCCTGAACAAAGATCAATCTTGGAAAAGTATTGAGCTCCACGTAGTTGGTCAAATAAGTCATCAATGTGTGGGAGAGGATATTTGTTCTTGATAGTGATCTTGTTAAGTTCTCGATAATCAATGCAGAGTCTCATTGATCCATATTTCTTCTTAACAAACAGAATAGGTGCTCCCCAAGGTGACGCACTAGGGCATATGAATCCCTTATCAAGATTCTCTTGGAGTTGCTTCTTCAATTCCTGCAACTCAATTGGGGCCATTCTATAAGGTGTCTTTGAAATATGCAAAGCACCAGGTACGAGTTATATTGAAAACTCAACTTCAAAATTTGGTGGAAGACCCGGAAATTCCTCCAGAAAGACATCATCAAACTCCTGTACAATGGGCATATTCTTAATCGTGAGTTTCTCACCAACCATTTGAGATAAATAACCTTCATTTAGTGGAATCAAACCCCATAAGATGGAAGAAATTTCCATTGGAAGGTTATGTTCATCCTTGCATCGATAGATGATCATAGATTGATCTGGAATATGAAATGTGACTTCCCTTCTTTGGAAATTGATATGAGCTCCATATAGTGAAATCCAATCCATGCCAAGAATCACATAAAATTCCACTATAGGAAGGATCACAAGATTTACAGGAAGCACTTTACCACAAACTTCAATCAGAGAAGAATTATAAACTTTTGATGTGACTGTTGTGCCATTAGGGGTTGTCACAGCTAACTCAAAATCTAATTTTTGAGGTAATACGGTGATACCCTTAGAAAATTATTCAGAAATAAAAAGAGTGGGTGGATCCAGAATCAAATAAAACATTTTCTAATTTAGAGTGGATGGTAGGTGTACCTTTCACCACTTTATTATCGTACTCCACATCGCTGATAGAAATTGCATGTGACTTTCCTTTGTCTTTAGCCATAAGAGTTTGTTGACGTCGATCATCATCAACAACCCTTGGATTATGGAATTGATTGGCATAATGCCCCATTTCCTTGCATTTGTAACATTGAAGTGTAGGAGGTGACCTATGTGTATCCTTTTCTTTTCTCGCATCACTAGACATATTCTCCCCATCATTGTGGCATTCAAATGCCCGATGACCTTCCTTTCCACATTTGAAACATTTACTTGTCCCTTTAAGACAACTCCCTCCATGTTTCTTTCCACACTTTGAGCATAAGGGAAAACTCATATTCTTTTCAGTGTGCTCTTTAGATTTTCCTATGAATTCCATTTTCCTCTTCTTATCAAACCCATATGACTGATGGGTTACTCTAATCTCCATCTCAACCTTGAGAGCACATCGAACAATTTCCACGTAGCTATTGAAGTCCCTTATGGCTAACGCCCTTCGAATACTTGGTTTAAAGCCACTAAAGAATCGATCAATCTTACTCTCGGGTTGGATAATAATACCAGAAGCACACCTTGCAAGTCTTGTAAAATTTGATTCATAGGTACCAACGGATTCATTATCCTTTTGATTTAGTTCAAGAAACTCCTTCTCCATCTTTGTTCGGAGAATATGAGGGATGTACTTATTGAAAAATAAGTTCTTGAACTTGTCCCATTCCATGGATTCAATTTCATCCCTTTGCCTTCTATTTTTGATAAGATTCCACCATTGATCAGCTTCACCTTCCAAATGATAAATGGCTAAGATGAATTTATCATGTTCAGAACATTGATGAACTGAAAATATATTTTCAGTGGTATTGATCCATTTTTCAGCCACTAATGGATCAGAAGACCCGCTGAATGAAGGTGGACGCTGCCTCATGAAGGATTCAACAGAATGTTGCTCCTTCCTTTGCTCATTTGGAAGTCCTGCATGATTCATAGCTTGAGAAAGTTGTGTGAGCATGGCTACAAGATTTTCCATTCCAGCTCCAATAACGTTTGGTTGCTCAGGGGGACAATCATTGCATTGCCCATCGCATTCCACATTAACACGGTTTCTTCAGGTTCCATCCATTGACTAAAACCAAGAAGAATAGTGTGAGAAAAACTAATTATAATAGGAAAAACACATAATAAAGAATAAAATTTCACACTTAAGGTCTTATCATAGGTTGTTCATGGACATTTCTAAAACACTAAGATTGTGTTCTATTCTTAGACTTATCCTTAGGGTTCTTACTAAGGATTTCACATCCTAGTTTCCAAAGGTTGACTATACCTTTCCTCTGATACCAACTATAACGACCCATACTTTACATACATTGCTAATACTTCAAAATTGAAGTACACTTATTACAACATATAACAAAACCATGAAAGTACCGTATAGGTATAGTGTCTTTAGAAACTGGGAAACATAAACAACTGGTTCATAAATCATCTACGTTGTCTCCCATTTATTTCATCATATTTAGAGTCCCTTTTTGGAATATCCTACTAAATAACCTTCTTCCTGACCTGGGGAAATAAAACATACAAAAGGGTGAGCTCAAATTCTCAGTAAGGGTAAACAAAAGAAATATCAATCACATCATATTCATAAGAACATAACATTTTCAAAATCTTAACCTGCAAAAGAGATTATAATTTCATAACATGGGATAAATCATAGTAGTGAAATGTAATCCCAATAATCATAACTTAAAAAATGAAACTTTGTGTCATACACACATAATCATAGAGAATCATTTCTTAGTATTCAAGACTCATTTCCAAGACTATCTTAGCGGATAAAGTCCATTTCTGAACTGAGTTCACTCCTCGTTTCAGTCCTGTTTCACTGAACCGATTTAACCTGCCGTTCTAGCCATGTCTATCTCATGAGATATAAATATTTACCCAATTCATTAGAGGGAGATATAGGTCCCACCCATCTCATAATAAAACCATTCTTAAGTGTGCCACAAAATCATAAATCATACATCATAGCATAACCCATGTAATAAAAATGGGATTCTTAAACATCGTGCCATCATAACATAATCCATATAAGATAAAAGGACTTCATAAAAATAATTTCATCATAACATAATCAAATCAATGTAAAAATAGGGATAGAAATAGAACCCTATATTATCTTAGATGGAAAATAATTTTGATAAAACGCTTGAACTCCATTCTTGAGGAAAATATCCTTTCTACTTCAAAAACATTTTTCCTTTATTAACATGTCATAAAATTTTAAACTAAAAGAAGTTGATTAAAAATAAACTTGAAAACTTGTAAAGGAAGCCTCTTGGAAATAATGTTTTAAAAATCCATTCATGCCGTATAAGTTAAAAAAAAATATTCTTCTCGTACTTTTGTCGGAAAAGTCAAAAATTACCTCGTACGAAAAACGACAAAAGATTCATTTCATATCTTTTACTAAAAACTCACCGAAGGCTAAAATTGGATTTAAAAAAATGTATGTGGATGGAAATAATATTACATATTAAGGAAACATGGATGTGGATGATAAATATTCCTCAGTAAATTCTGAAGTATAAATAATCTCGGATAAAAAATTGAGATTGTGAGATTGTCCCTTACCTTAGGTCTGATTTGCTTCGTAAGTGTCTGAACCTCCTGTATAATGATTTAAATAATGTCATTGACTTATTACTGAATCATACTTATTGTTATAATATCATATATGTCCATATTCTTAGCTTCTTATTAGTAATATTTCATTGCTACTTGTTATTCGGGTGTTTATTACTTTTTGTTCTTTGCGTGTTTTGTCGAATAAATTCTTATTATTCTCTTTAGGTTATAGATACCTCATTTCCAGAATGGTATTAGTGTAATACATATCATATTCATTCATTCAATTCATTTATATAATCATTATGCGATGAAGATCATGTAGAACGAGTCGCATCACATCGTGGAGACGGTATTCCGTACGTACGCACGAGCGATGATTTCGTTCCCATGATCGTGGAATTGTATTGGAGTGTATGTATACTATTTCAGAATCAATATCACTTTACAATAATCATATATAGTTATTATTTACACCATTATACCCATCCAATTAAGGTGGTGGTGGAAAATAGATTACACCACGACGTGGAGACGGTATTCCGTACGTGCGCACACGCGGTGATTTCGTTTTCCGTAGGATGGATAGATGGTGAAATAGGGTTTTTTCATACTTATAATAACATAAAATTATATGAGTGGTACTGATGTTATTAATTTATAATGAAACAACTAAATAAGAAGAAGTGGAAGAAGAAATAAAGTTGAAAGAATCGGTAACGGACATTACCTCTTCTTTAAAGCGCCTCTTTGCGACCTCCTCTTAGGGAACTAAAATTGGTTTTTGAAGAAGAAAAGGACCTATAGGATGTTTCTAGGGAAGTGTAGAAGAGAATTTGGCAGGTTTTGGCCTAGCTTGAAGTCTCAATGTGGTGTGAGGAAGAGAGGGAAGAGGTGCCCTTTTATAAGGGAGGAGAGGGGCACCTTAGGAAAAACTAAAAATATTATTTTATTATAAAGTCATATTCAGTTTTTAATAGCTTCAAATTGATTTATTTAGAAGATAAGGTGGGGATGTGTCGAATTCCTCTCATCCAGTATAATTTAAAAAAGTTTAGGTTTCTATTTTAACCTTATCATTTAGATTTAACTTTAAGTTAGATAATTTAACTTTTACCGTGTCTTCTTGTTTTCTTACACTATAAGGTTAATAAACTTACTATAACAATCCAAAAGAACCCCAAGTTGTCTATTATTAATATATATGACTGTATCTAAGTCATTTGGCCGAACCTTATATTTTTAAGATAAAATAAAAATTAATAATATAATATTTGTTTTAAAAACTATTTTATGTCAATTTTGACACTATTTGGTAATTCATTTTTGTGAAAATCATAACAGAAATATTAGTTCAAAAAAAGTTAATTAAATCAATACTAACAAGTCATATTAACCTAGAAAATTATTGTAATTCATAAAAAGTCTCAAATTACATTTATTTGGGTATTTATAACATCAATTATGTCAATATTTCATTAATAAGATAATTACTTCATCATCATTGTGTCATAAATAAATTAAATTATTCTAAAAATTATAAATAAAATACCATTATGTATGAAATCTTTTTAGCTTTCTAATTAATATTTATAGTCGAATTTGTCTTATGTATAACCCAATATTAAAAATTATTTAGTTATTAAACTTTAATTTTAACTATTTTAACCCTTCTTTAAGTAAATTAATAATAAATGTCCTAATCTAATCCAAGTGGGAATAAATGGTCATATTATATTCTTAATGTTGTTTTTTGTCGAATTACACTTATCCAATAGAATTAGGACATGTGTTAGGGTAATAATAATAACATTTTTACCCTTAATTTCCTTATTTACTTTTTACCGTGGTAAGAAAAAGTAAAAAGTTACTATTCACCAAAAATTATTTTCATCTCATTGAACCACATTTTAGTCCTTGATATTAACTGTGTCTCTCAGATTTTCGAAATTCCACTCACAGAAGCGGTAAAATTAAGTTTTATGTAAATTTTCAAATTCTCCTAGGAGGTGGGTAAAAGACGGTGAAAAGTTCAATAAAATTTTTATATATCTAAAATTATTATAAAATGACTCCAATGAATTGAATTGAACTTATATAGGTATTATGTATCAATTTTGACCTAAAATAAATTTAAATAAAATAAATAATTATTTAAATAAAAAGTCGGTTTTTAAATAGTAACCTAGTGTTTTCACTATTCATCAAAAATTGAATGTTTTCAGAAAAATACCAAAATTTTACCCTAGGATAATTTCGATACACCAAATCCAAAAATGAATTACATTTTGAAAAATAAAATTTATAAATTTTTAAAAAGTGTGTATTACTATTCATAATGGCTAGTTTTAGTAATATTTTAATAGCATATCGTTGTTTAGTGAAACTCGGTATTGCGTACGACGCAAGCTATCGAGGAAGGTCGTGATTGCGTGTAAAGCAAGCCAAGCTAGTGTTGTGTCTAGTGAAAGATTCCTTTTATGATTTATATAACATAAAAACAAAATATTTCTCATAAAAGTCTCGGGTGTTACAAACGTGATAGAGGAGAGTATAGGAGAAAGATCTTACTTAAATCTACATTTCATTTTGAGGGTGAAATTATTGCATCCAAGTTGGTTATAGATTACCATGATAGAGGGATTAGTATGCCAAGGTGGTTCTAGATTATGTTGAGAGGTAAATCTAGATACCCCAAGAATTATCACAGACAATGATATTATTTATTTCATGAGTTAGGTTGAGTTGTTTTTAATTAAAGAAAAACCATATCTAGAAATGGATTTTCTTCCCTCCATCCTTTATTTTTTTTCACTCCATCCATTCATTCACTTATAGTTTTATTTATTTTAGTTTCTTTTAATCATGAAAAATATTATCCATTGAATTTTAACTTCCCATTCCTTATGGGATCATCATCTGGACTTGCAAATCCAATACTACTACTTACTAGTTTTAGTGATTTGTGGTTTTGTGATTTAATATTCTAAACTAATTTGAAACTTTATGAAGTAATAACACATGCTAACCCAATATGTTTTTGGAATCATTGTCGGGGACTAGGTATAAATTTAATTCAATACCTAAGACAAGACTTTTCCATCTCTCTTTTCTATTTTTTGATTTTAGAGTAGTTTATATTTTTTATTCATTTTATTTGCTTCATATTCATTAACACATATTCAACGTTTTGAAGTGCTACCCTTTATCAGTTCTGAAAAAAAAAATTATAAAGGGGTAACATTATTAGTTCTAAAAAAAGAACTTATAAAAACCACTTTTATCAACACTAAAAAAATCACTAAACAAAATACCCCTTTATCATTTCTTTTTTTAGTGTTGATAAAAGTACCCTCTTTATCAATGTTTTTTTAGCACTGATAAAATGTATATTTCGTAAAAAAAAGTTATATATCATTAAAATAATATATTAATATATAATTATATTTATGTTGATATAAATATAATATATTTTATAAAAAATTATTTATATAATATAAAAATATGTAATCACACTAAATATATAAAAATTTTTGTAGAAAATGGTTTATAAAATAATTAAAAAATAATATTAATTAAAAAATTGAAAATTATTATTGACTAATAGTCATTTAATAACAATTTAATGGTAAAATTCAATAATAAACAATTAAAAATAAGTTGAAGAACATGAATCGAACTTCATATGGTCATAACTTTTGATTCGGGTGTCTCTTTCATCTCTACCACATATAAAATCGAATCTTGCAAAAAGATATGTGGCAAGTGATCGGGGAAACCCCAATCTTTTTTTCTAGGTAAAAAAGCCTAGAAGGCCTCCAAAAACATATTTTTTTTTGGGATACCCTATTTATTTAATATTTCATAGTCTTTTATCTTCATTTAAGAGAGTCGAATTGCCCGTTTTCAGTGAATAATGAATTTATTCACAGGTCTTACATTCATATAGATATTATAGTTTTAAAATTTTATCATTTTTTATAACTTAGTTTTATTTATAATTAAATATATACACATGTAAACATATTTTTATATATTCACACATAAAAATTTTAATTTTATAAATAAATATGTAAACATATTTACATGTAAAATATATTTCTATGGATATAAAGCATATCTAAATATTAATGACATCCATTTTATTTAAAATAAAAAATTTATGTATGTTTTTATACCTATACAATGTATATATAATGTACATATATGTGTGTGTGTCTTAAAAAACCGATATATATTATCTATATAATCTAATATATGTGTACAAATATTAATATATAATATATGTAAATAAATATAAATATGTATAATTATATTTATAGATATACACACATATATAAAATATATATATCTGTGTATGAATGTATGTATTTATAAACACACACACATGAGTTTTTTTATGTGTTTTTTAAAAAAAAACAATGTCTCCAGTTTAAATTTTTTTTAAATATGCTTGAAGGGAGGCAGCCTCACTACTGCCTTCCCTCCCCCCCACCCCACCACATTTGGCCTGGATTGATGACATTCAAAAGGCAGCAAGGGGGTTCCACCTTTCGTCTTTACGTTAGGCGAAAGGTAGTAACCCCACTACCACATTTCCCCTAATGTAAAGGAAAATGGAGGCACCCCCTACCACCATTGCCTTAATTCCCTATAAAAGGGCCCCCCCTATCCTCACTTCATTTTTTACTCATATCTCTTCATTCCACTGCTTGTCTCTCTAAAAAAAGTTAATTTCAAGTGTGGTGGGTTTAGTGGTCTAAAAAAAGTGCTGGTTTTTTTTTTGCGAATCACCATTTAGATGTATTTTTTATTTAATTTAAATTTATTTATTTATTATTTGAATTATTTTTAGTTTTAAATATGTCATTTTTTTAGTAGTTTAGTTAGTTATAAATATTTTTTTTATTAGGTAGTTTATTTAGTTTGAAATAATAGTTATTATTAGTAATGATTAATTATAGTTTAACTATAGAATAACTTAGGAATAAAAAATCTATAATTTTGGTAGTATAAAGATTATGTCTATCTAAGAAATAAAATCTTTATCTGGATATAAACAAGTGGTTGTGGCTCTGGCATAGATGTACCTAGTGGTAAAACCATAAAACACCACTTTGAGCTAGACTCAAACATGAACTGGTAGATGACAATGGGCCTTGATGCACTCCTGGTTTGAAAATCCTAGGGGATATGCTTTAGATGATTCGTATTTTTTTATAAACTACTAAAATACCTAAGAAAATAAAACATCAAATCATTATATTTATCAATGATAAAATGAAATGGACTAAGAAAAAGACATTAAAGAATGAAAGTTATTATTAATAATTGAATTATTTTTAGTTAATTTTAAATATGTTATTTATTTAGTAGTTTAATTAGTTATATATAGTATAGAAATAATAGTTATTATTAGGAAAGAATAAGTATAGAATAATTAATGAATAAATTAGGATTAAAAAATGAATACATATGATTAGTTAATTATAATTAAATAATGAATATCATATAATTAATGATTCAATAAAAAATAATTAAAGTCTGATTAAAGAATGATTAATTAATTAATAACTTAGTAATGATTAACTGGTGATTAAAGAGTGATCAACCATCATTGTAATTATTAGTTAGACTATCAGAATCTTGATCTCAAAACATTTTTGACATAGAAATTCATGTTTTCCTATGTGTACAACTATGGGGAGGTTATTCAGACTAACCACTAAGATTATTATAGAACACAACCAACAAAAGTGGTTAGTATAGCTGATTGTGTAACCCTAAGTGAGCTTAAAGACAAAATTTATGATTCCTTAAATCTAGGACCTGATCAAGAGATTAATTCTATGAGCTATAGATATTTTCAATTACCGACTACACTATGGCATCTAGCTTGTCCATTGGTTGCTAATTCATAGTGGGTCTAAGAAATAAATTTAATTTCACAACATTCAGAAGGTTCCATGATTGATTTGTATGTTTATGTTTCTACTATACAACAACAACTTCCAAATGTACGAAGATGTAGACTTACAAGAGTGGATAAATAAATTATTCCCCGAGAAACTAAGGTTATTCCATATGATAGGTAATGGGACAACCTAGATGTTCTCATGGATATACATGTAAATATGACTTCCGATGAGGATTTTCATAATGATAGAATAGAGATTGACAATAGTGCTGATGAGGAGGAAGTAGGGAATGTTGGGGAGGAAGTTACTAGAAATCAATTAGTTATACAAAAGCCTCAACCCAAAATAAATCATCCACCAGTCTTCGCATGTTGGTCAGAAGCAATGACACATGTGCCTGCCTTCAACTGCAATTTTCTCACACTCGCAACTGAGTTTCCTAGAGTTGTACCTGATGGGTTTAGTGATATTTACAAGACCTTATATAATATATAATATTATACAAGTAAAGATTCATTAAAAAAATACTAAATAGATTTCACATTGAGAGGCACTACAGATATATAGTTCAGGAATCAGACCATAATAAATACCTCACACGGTGTGACAAGTATGGGGATGATTATAGATTCTACTTGAGGGTGATTCCAAACATTGTATTTGGAGGTTGGAGAATCTCAAAGATTGAGGCAGCTCATACTTACATTCATCCAAGCCTGACACAAGATCATACCTTAGTGGATGCTGATTTTGTGTCACCCATTATCATCGATATGATTAGGACATTCCAAGTTGTTCCTATAACCCTTGTTCAATATATTATTCAGAAAACATTTGGTTATAATATTTCCTATAATAAGTCATAGATGGAGAAACAAAAGGCAATTGTGAAGGTCTATATTGATTGGGTGACTCATATCTAATGTTTCCATAATTTCTAGCCATACTGAGAAACAAAAACCAAGTTTTATTCCATATTCATATGAATGAACTTGTGTCTAAAAATAACTGACTTGATCCATCTCGTGTTCAATTTCATCAGTTTTTTTGGGCATTCCCCACCTGTATATATACATTTTATTTTAGTAAACAGTTCATTTAGATTGATGGAACGTTTCTATATGAAAATTACAAGGTTGTATTAATGATTATGGAAAACCAATATAGAAACATGTCCCCTCTTTTTCTTTCCTTTTCTATTGTGGAGATGGAAAAGGATGAATCATGGAGTTGGTTTTTGGCATGAATCAGCAACCATTTCACCAAAAATCAGGGTGTCTATTTGATATTTGATCAGCATCAAACACTCAATGCGGCAATCAACGAGGACCCTAATACATGGACACCCCCCAATTCATATCATCGGTACTGTATTAGACACATTTCTAGAAATTTGAGGAAAACATTCAACAACGAACCTATGAAGAAGGAAATCATGAGGAAATGTATGCAATGTATTTATTATTTGTTATTATTTCAAAGTAAAGATAAAATCATTTTATGTGAAATATGATAACTTGTGTGTATCATACGATCCGGATCAATGGAGGTTTGAAGTTCATTTTGAAAAAATCCACAAGGCTAATCAAGAAGTATATGATTATATGATACAGATTCTAAAAGGAAAATGGACATTGGCATATGATAGGGGGAATATGTATGGACACATGACCACAAACATTGTGGAGTGCATCAATGGTGTCTTCAAGGGGATTTGCAAGTAACCTATAACTACCCTAGTTCAAGATACATTATATCGTTGTGTGAATTACTTCATTGATAGGAAAAAACTAGCCTCAGATAGAATTCATCAGGGGATAAGATACAGAAGTAAATTTTAATGGGATATTAAAAAGAACACTG
Source organism: Viscum album (assembly GCA_963277665.1). Classification (NCBI taxonomy): domain Eukaryota; kingdom Viridiplantae; phylum Streptophyta; class Magnoliopsida; order Santalales; family Viscaceae; genus Viscum; species Viscum album. The sequence continues at coordinate 196,936,986 of OY728126.1, forward strand.
AAGAAGATTCTGGTTATCATTTCATCCTTTTCCTCTTACAAGACTCTCGATTTCAAGTTCAATAGAATTCAGACCCCATCACAAATAGAATCGGTGAAAAATGGTGGTATTACTGGATGCGAGATAATGTCAATGTGGAAACATCTAATTATTATGATTTCCATGGACACACACCATCACAGCATGTGAATATGTTTACATATTATGGGAAATATATGTTAATACATTGTACTAGTTGGACACCATTGCTAACTATTATGTTGCACCATGAATGCCTATTGGGAAGTTTCGATATTTCCCAATGCCTAAAGGCTATCCAATTGTGATACCTAACATCAACAGGTTGTGTAAATGAGGGAGACTGAAGTCTATTAGGATGCGGAATGAGATAGAATGGTATCAAGAATAAGGTAAAAGTTTGAGATGCACTATATGTCATCAGGAATGTCATAACCAGAAACGATTCCCTACCATTGCTGGATCGAGTTGGCACTCTCAGCCACAATGAGGTATTATATCTTATGTGATCTTCTAATATTTTTAATTATATGGTGTTATTATAAAATTATATATTTTGTATAATTTTATGACATTTCCAAATACTTTTACTATCAAATAACAATAATCCTTTCATACTAACATTAAAAGGAATATGAAAATTACATTTGAGGTGACATTAACGCATAATCAATCTGTCTATGGCTAAACCATAAAGAATACATGTGAGAAAATAATCATGAAACATACCATCATGTGAAAAAACATATATAAATTACAAATTACACCATTTTCTAATTAACTTTTACATAACAAATACAAAATGTTTATATATATAAATATATAAAACCATATCTTAAAAAACACCATTTTATAGGTAAAATTATATCCTAAAAACACTTTATTAATATTCTTTGAAAACATGAATACATTCCCTTTTATTTAGGTAATAAATAACTTCACAAAAAAATGTGAATAAACATGACATTTCTTAATTCTAAAAGTCATAACATTCTACTGGCCATAACGTTAGATTTACATTTTACACTTACGAATCATTTCATTTGTTTATATACATACGGAGGATGCTATACTGCTCACTCAGTAGGATACCCATGTTTCCTAGGTCGGGTTAGAGTGTGGTGAGGTTTGACCGATCATGGTGTTTTGAGCTCACCATTTTCATCATAGGGAGCCTCCACATACCATTAGACCATACTTTAACTATGCTAGATTCTATGGAATTACCGTATCAAATTTCACATATTTAGACCATCACCTACATGATATCCTCATAGAGAGGTGGAGAATATAGACACACACATTCCACCAGCCTGAGGGAGAGATGACCATCACCCTCGAGGATATGGCAATGCTTCTTAGCCTTCCTATCCAGGGGAAGCCATTATTGGACCCACCCATGCATCTTGGTCTAACATTACTCAGTGATTGTTAGGCATCAAAAAAAAATTTGAACTTAGGGATATATATGGAGAGTTGATATTTATGCCTTGGATGGATGATAAAATTCCACATTTACCCAATGATGCTGAAAATCAGACTATCATGCATTATTCCTGTGAATATATATTACAGCTCGTTGGAGGGATCAAGTGTGTTGATAACTTGGGGGCGAATGTGCACATGATGTATCTATCCCTACTAGAATAATTTGATCAGGTTGGTACATACAGCTAGGGATTGTCCTACATCATATACACATACATTGAATTATGACCACAGTGACTGCCCAGATCTTGGGGGATGCAACATCCTTATTCAGATGTGGGAATGGGAGCGCATCCCCTCATTCCGCCAACATCTTTCTTTTACACTGTAGAATATGGAGGTGTTATGTGACACTTTTCATGGACACTGGTATGATCAGTCATCTCTATTAGTTTCTAATGCTACTGGGATTTGTTGAATTTAATTTCTCATTATTTTTCACTTTTTTGTATATTACAGGTGGTATCAAAGATGTAATTTCATCACGGTTCAGACACACCATTTCAGTTCATATTGCCGCAAGTTGGAATGTCTCTTACCCAACCAAGTGTGTATATACAACATATCACTCTCTAATAACTTTAACAATAGAATCAATTTTGTTTTTTATCAAGGAGATTATTTAAAAAAGGTCACATGTCATTTCAGATTACATGGACGCCATACTAGACTATACTAGACAAGTTGCCAATATACTGCACCGATGGACTGGATGATTCTATGATTATAGTTCTCCTCATTCACTTCCATATTATTTAGTGGAAGAACCCTGATATAGTCATGCTCTAGTTTTGGTGTGTTCAGCTGATTCCATTGCTGCCAAGACATATAAAGGAGCTTCATGGCGTGAATCAGATATAGAGGCAGGATCAGGACTGGCACCAAGTACATACCACTATCTCGACTACTAGGGAATAAGTGCATAGTTTTGTATCTAGGGGGTACCTAAAATGAGATTCTTTGTTTCAGAGTAGGTTGATTATGATCTATGGTATAGACTGAAGTCTATATTGTATCTTACCTAAAATGGAAGAGAACTTCATAATATTGTAAGTAAATAAATTTCTATTAGTTTTTTTATTGAACTATTTTCTAATTCATTTTGAGTATCTTTATAGGGTAATCACACAGAGAATCTTATTTTCATGAGTAATGAAGAGGAGGAGGGGATCTTTAGCTGAGCAGCAGTCCATTCTGAAGCACTAGAGATAAGTACATATTATCATGAGATTTCTGAGATCATCTTCAAGAGTCCAGTCTAGAGATAGGAGGTTACTTCCCTGGAGGAACATCCTCCAGTAGATGCGGGTGATGAGGATCCATGACGATGACGATGTAGACCGCGTTGTGCTACACATGAGGCCTCACCTATTCCATGGTAATAGGTTTTCTCTCTAGTATTCTAGCCTCAGCCGAATGAGGATGTTGTTAAGGTGTCATGGGAGTCATATTTCTTGATAGGATATCCACATTTCTATCCACCTTGGGGTCAAGATACATCACAACCTTGGGGTCCAAATCCATCATATACTTGGTTCCCAGCTATGATGATGGAAGGCCCTTCTACTACCCTAGTGGGAGAAGGATCAGGAGTGCATTATGACATGCAGTTGACACCTCCACCCACTGACACATAGGTGGAGCATGTGATGATCAGCATTCCAGTTCCTGAGGATCAACCCTCTCCAATTCTTCAGAATTCACCCCAGAACAGGGCTCGGCGATCTCGATACAAGCATACCCTTCACAAACCACCATGTGGGATGGAATCTCTTCCCCATAAACATTAATTTTCCTTGTTCATGTATATGTTTTATGTCTATTGAAATGAATATAGTGTTATTATTATCATCCCTTTTAAGATTTTTATCCAATGTTTTAGTTTTCATTAATATTTTTGGAACAGTTTATATTTTATAAGCATTCAAAGTAGACTACTTGAAATATAAGAATAATTATTAAATTTCAAGAAGATAAATTTAAAATCATATAAAATATACAGTATAAAAAATCTAAATAAAATTTAAAAGATATCCTAAACATATAAAAAGTTGTTGAAAATAAAATGAGTTTCATAAATAAAATAAATAAATTAAAATGAAAGGAATGTAAAAAAAATATTATAAATACCATTGTAATGGTTTAAAACAAAATTTAATTTAATTTTTAATAAAATATTGATGAATTTGGAAGATTTTAGATTAAAACTAACCCTAGATATTGAACCCAGTTAAACACCTATTTTCTCTTCCATGAACATTTCTCCCTTAAAGACCCATTTTCACCCAATGATATTTATATCTGCTTGAATATTAACCAGAACACATACATAGTTCATAAAAATGTCAAAAATTTGAGATCCACAAAATCTATTTCTTAAAAACATAACATTTTCATGTTGATTATCCTCAGTGACAACTAGTTCTGGATCTGATGAATGCATGTCAAAGACTACACTCTGAATATGGGAACTAGATCTCCATAAAAAATGTACAATTATATGAGATCTCATTTCAGATGGTGGAGTAGTGAGAGTATCTCCATTAAAATTCATTAAGAAGAAATTATGAGGATGAAAACCAAGGTTCTACGATTTCACTCTAGGGTTACTCAGAAGTGAGAATGAAAAGAAAGAATTTCAAAGAGGATTTAAAGTAAAAATGATCGACTCATTGCATAAAAATAGGGAGAATGACTATGGAATAATCAATTCCCCTGACAAGGAGGTAGTGGTAAAATGATCCAGATGAAATAGCGAATGCCACGTGCCATATATGAACAAACCAAGTGGTGATTATGATCCAAGTGGAAGACCCAGTTGAAAATTTTTTATTGTATCTAAAGCCTTAATATTGTTTAAACCCTTTAGTCATTAACCTTTCTTTATATCTATTCTCTTTAACTTCCATAACCATTTTTATCTTAAAGACCCATTTTCACCCAATGATATTTATATCAACTTCAAGATCAACTATAACCCATACTTAGTTCTTAAAAATGTCTCAAATATGAGCGCCACAAAAGAAATTTCTTAAAAATATAACATTTTTACTATAAAATGTTATTTACATAATTCTAAACAATAAAAAACAAAAACAATATAAATATATATAATAATATAAAAATATATATATTTATAAATATAATAACATGTATAATTAAAATATTTTTTTAGTAGAAAGGTGGCAGGAATGCTTCTACCTTCGGATTGGATTGAAAGGAGGTAGCACGCCTATTTCCTTTCAAGCATAGTTTTAAAAATATTTTTAACCTATACACATTTAAAAAAATTAGAAAAACACGTTAAAAACTCCAAACACACACACAAAACATATTTTATATATTTATTTAAACTATATATATAAATATATGGATAAAAAATGTAATAAAAAATATATAAATATATATATATGTTATAAAATACATAACAAAGCAATATAGGGGAGTGGAAAAGGTGTGGGCATGTGAGGGGGAGGTCTCAGGTTTGAAAACCAAAAAAGGCAGGGGTGTGTTGGAATGTGAAGCATGTGGCCTAGTGCTGCTAAAGTGGAGGATTTGAGTATTTCAAAAGGGGTGAGAAAATAGATGAGCTCTATTAAAAGGGGGTCAATCACTGATAAAAGTAGGGGTGGTAAAACCCTCTGATTTGTAGGAAAAAACATTTTAAGATTTTAATTTTTTAATTTTTATCATCATTTATTTAGCACTTATAAACGGGACTTTTATGAGTGATAAAAAATCGCTGATAAAGGACCCTTCTATCAGTGCTTTATTTAACAGTGATAAAAGGGTCCTTTATCAGTTCTTTTTTTAGCAGTCATTAAAGGGACCCCCTTTAACGATTCTTAGGAAAATAATGCTTTTTAGAACTGTTAAATCCCTTTTTTCATGCTATTAAAGGATGATTTTTTAGTAGTGAGTTTTTATTAGGATGGAAATAATTTGATACATATTTACTTAGAAATAAATTTTTTATCAATATTATAGACTTTTCATACCAAACCAAAGAACTTCAAAGGATCCACAGTCAAGAAGGATGGATCCCACAACCATACCCAAGCGAGGATGAGACACAACTCCATGGCCTAGAATCATCTTTAGAGATGGTGTATCAAGACCTAGAAAATATGTTCAAGGAAGATAAGGAATAAAAGGATATTTCAAAGAAGGAATCCAAGATTTAGGTATCACTTGAGAAGATGTAGAAGAGTGATGTTGAGTGTAATGTTGAATCTAAGGTAACTCTTGTGTCCAAAGATGAAATTGTTTCATTTGAATATTCCCTCGCCACTGTAAGTTTAGAGGATGAATAAAAAGAAAAATAAACCTTCAATAAATAAAAAAATTAGGAGTAGGAGAAAGAATAAAAAGGGTTTAAATTGTTAAAATCTTAATAGATATGATAAATTTTATGGTGGAACAGTCTGTTTCCAAATAAATCACAAAACATGAAAAAGTTCTAGAAGAAGATGATAAAGAATAAGATGATGAGGATTCTGAAATAAAAAATAATATTAAAGAAATTTATGAAGTCTAATAAAAATAATATGAAAATGAGGAGTAGTATCAAGTGTGTACAATCTATGAGTTCCTTCTTCAAACATTAAATCTCTTTATTACTTGGTTCTCCCCACAAAAAAATTAATATATATATATATATTATAAATTATATATAAATATATATAAATTAATATATATATATATATACACACACATATAGATATATACATACATTGTAATGCCCTGACCCTAGAAGCCCAGATCTGGTGTATTTTTTAATTACATTAGCATGGATGCAATCTTCAAATCCTAAGGGACCAAACTTTTTAGCAGTTTTGGAAAACAAGATTACATATATGATACCCATAATACATTGTAAAAAGAAATAAATCATAACAAAAATAAAATTTCAACATCATTGAAACTCATTCAAAGGATACCTCTTCATAACCTGTGGAAATAAAAAAAATAAGGGTGAGCTCAAATACTCATTAAGTCTAAGTATAGTGGAAGCAATAATGAACTAATGAGAGAAAATCTATATGGAAATGTAAATAACTGAAAATGCATGATATTAAAGTAACTGGATAAGGAATAATCAATGTGTCATGGTAAATAATTGAAACACATTTCATTAAATAATTAATCTAATAATTAAATGTATCCATAGATAATATCAAAAAAATAATCTCATGGATGATGATGATGATAATAATAACAGAATTCTTAATAGAGGAAATGATTAATTATTGGACGCCATGTTTCCAAGGTACATGGTAGATTTTCCATCAAGACCTTTCATAAGACGGATTATAATATCAGGTAGAAAACCATCGAATTTTACAACTTATTCATCTCATTATACTATTGATTCATCGAGGTCTTACTTTAAATGGTCCCCAATCTGTGTCATACTAGTCCAAATCATTCTTCATATATTGAATAATCTATTTAAAAAAATAGAATTTAAATAATAATATTTCCTACAACATTGAATAATTTTAATACCATGAATAAAATGATATTCATGATATGATATATCACAGGGTAGTATATATACACCACACACAAGAAATAAGTGGTGAATAAGGCTTATACTACACAAAAGTAAAAGTGGGATGAGAAAATACTTACCTCGCACTTCCTTTTCAATTGTACATTATTTAACCTCATGTATAATAATTCAAAAATTTTATAAACTTATATAATAACCTTATTAATATTAGGAGGAATTATAATAAGAAATGAACGTGAATGATTTAGTAAAAACGATTACTTTATCTCAAGTGGACTTCCTTTAGATCTCTTCTTAAGGGATCGATGGTTGGTATTTTGGGAGACCCAAAAACTCTAGAACTTGGATAAGTATTTTTGGAACATAAATGGGTAGGTTTTGGTTGATCTATATGGTTAAAAGTGGTGTTTGGAAATTATTAAGTAGATTCTCTTTTATAATTGAGGTGAGATTCACTCTTGGAAACTCTCAAAATATTAAATTAATATAAATTAATATCCAAATCCAAATGGATAAAAAGTGATTTATTTAAAAGATAATATTAGTAAATTTCAAAATAATCTCAAACGATAATTTTTATAAAAGTTTAGGTCACATTATTACCCTTATTTTTGGATTTAACCCTTAGTTAACCCTCTTAACTCTTATTGTGACATCATGTAATTCACACTTTGAGGGTTAATATAATTAATATAAAATGTCAAACAACCAATAAATAAGTCATTAATGAAATTATAAGATATATCCAAATATTTTTTAAATAATTAATATTTTTATAAATTTTAAATCATTTCATAAAATATTATTTATTTTAAAATACCCATAATGTCAATTTTGACACTATTCACTACTTGAATTTTTTAAAATATCCTAACAAAAATATAGATTTGAACCAATACTTATAAAAAACACTATCATGTTGAAGTAATCTTAAAAATTATTTTATGAAATTAATCATCTCAAATTATATTTATTTTAGTATTTTTAATATCATTTATTTGATATTTCCTTTAATAAAATAATTATTGCATCATCATTGTACAAGACTTTAATTTAATAATTTATTCTATAAAAATTAAAAATAAATTATCATGATAAATATAAAAATTTTATATTTCAAAATACTTTTTATAGTCGAACATATCCCATATATGATCCCATATTAAAAATATTTCACTTGTTAAAAACAAAAGTGTGCCAAAATTGACTTTTCTTTGAATATAATATTATAAATGTCATACTCTCATCCAATTGGCTTTAAAAGGTTATAATTTCATCCCAATTATGATTTAGGTAAAAAAAACTCATCCAATGAAATTAGAAAATTATTAAGGTAATTTTATAATCATTATAATATTATTTTTACCAATAATTTCCTGATTTACCCTTAACTTTTGTAATAAAAATATTACTAAATTTAATATTTGTATGACCAAAAATAAAATAAAAAACTTTTTAAATATTTTGGACCCACTTATTCCAAATATATATTACATTTTTAAAAATTTAGAACTCATAAATTTCAGTAATTAATTTAAAATTAATCTCATCGATAGAATGAGAAAACGAGTTTTCTAAGTGAAAACGTAAAAAAGATTATAATGTTATTATTTTCATATTCAATGTAAACTTGATTCCAATGACCTAAATGGTATTAAATGATATATAATTAATCTAATTATACTTTAAAAAACTAAAAATATAATTTAACACTATAAATTATTTAGATGAAAATTTGTTTTCAATTGAAATGCACTATTTTATCACCATTCATCAAAACATGAAACTTATCAGAAAAATACCAAAAATTAAATAAAAGTAATTTTTTATATTACTATTAAAAATTATAAGTTTACTTTTTTAAATAGAATATATAAAAGTGTCAAAAAATTATATTTAAAATAGGTTCTCCATTATAAAGCGGTAAAACTGCTTTTATAAAAATAGGGGTTGTTATGTGTAATATTGGGTTTGTTATTTTCTTATGCCTATAAAATATATTGGATGAATTTAAAAATATATTACTTTAAATATAAAAAATAAATTTACTATATAAATTATCAAAGAGTGTTATAATTTAATTGACTGTGCAAAATGTGACTAAATAGTGTTTGGTTCAAACCTGTTGTTGCGTGCATTATAAGCTATAAGAAAATAAATTTATTATAAAAGAAAAATATATTAAAGTCCTGGGGTGATACATTATTCCATTATATAAAACATTCATCCTCAAATTTTTATGGTATTACCTTTTAAAAAGATGTGGGTAGTTATTCTTAATATAATCCTCTGGTTCCCATTTTTCTTCTTCCATTTTGTGATTTCTCCACAGTACCTTTATCAGAAGAGTTGTCTAATTCCTTAATACTTTATCTCTTTTATCAAGAATTTGGATGGGTTCTTCACAGTATGAAAGGTCAAGTTCCAACTCCATTTCATCATTATAATGACCAAAGATTATATTAATGAAATTTTTCTTCTTATAATTATTTCATATAGTATAAATCACATAAAATAAATTAGAGAACACAATAAAAACTTTATAAAAGAAGAATAAATAAAATAAGAGCTATTACTATAAGTTAAGAAACCAATACTGATGAAATAGTAACCTAACCTTAATAATAATAATATGAATCTTATGAATAGTAAATTAGATTAATGAATAGTCACCTCAACCATGTTTGTATGAATAAAATGTAGGCATCTTATAAATGAAATTATGATATAATTATATCATAGTATAAGTGAATAATTTAAAAAAAGTAAGTGTTGGTATTTTTATAAGTCATAAATATTTAATTACAATTTTTTAATTAATAAAATGATTTAAAAGAAAAATAATTTTCATAAAATGAATTCATAAATTAATATTTTGTTATCGTATGATTTTAGGATAATTTTACGAGACCTTAGTTAAATTTTGAAGGTGTTATAAAATCTTTTATAGATTTAAAATCTATACTTTTCGAGTCAATGATAGTTTTAATTAAAAATTAAATTTATCATATTTAAAATACTATTTTCATAAAATGGAGTTCATTTTTTAATTATACACATCTAAAAATAGTTACGTTGAATTTCTTGGATTTTTCTAAAAATACTTGAATTTTTAGTAAATAGTAAAATACGATAATTTACAATAAATGATAAATACATGATTTATTGAGTCATAGGTGATGTTTATTTGATGTAATAACACGTGTTTTGAACTCACATGAACTTATTAATGTATTTAGTCACAAAAATAAACATTATTTCTCGTATTTTGATAAATAATAAAATAATGAGAAATCACCCCTCTCCTCCATTATAAATAACACCCCTCACCACCACTTCTCCTCATACCTCTAATCCTTTAAAATTGTTAAATTTTTGTTCAATACTCTCTCTAAGCCTCTACCCCATGTCTAGGATATCTTGGTCTTTACAAAAGACCAAAATGAATCCCCTTAGGAAGGTTCTCAAGGAGGAGTATTCAAGAGGTAAAATACTCTTCTGTTTTCTTGTAATTTCTTTTCAAGTTATTTTATTTTACCATTCTATCCTCACCTCCTCTATCCAAATAAGAATTATAAAAAATTATTATATATATATTTTAATTATATCATGTTAATGTAATATCCTTTCTCAAACTTCTTTCTCTCTCTCTCTCTCTTTGATTTGAAAATTGAAATTATCATTCGTGAGGTGCCGATTTACAACCTTCCTATATGACGAATTTTCATTATTCAATTTCTTTTTCATGGATGGTAATTAAACCATTTTTATCATTAAAAAAGACTATAATATATTTATTACAACCTATTTAATGTTTTATATCTAGTATATAAACATAATATTAATTCATACCACAAAACTAGTTCGTAATGATCAAAAAACCACCAAAATAATCTAAATGATTATCACTATTGTTTTATCTAATGATTCATCCTAATACCATATAAACAAATGAATTATATAATCATTTAATCAAATGTACATTAATTTATATAATATAAATTAAATCCATGATAATTATACCCATTCCACATGAACATCCATACTCATATACAAGTATATCGATCATGAAAACTAAAGAAATGAACTCTCCTCTGTAATAAAATTGTATATTATAACTCATCAAAAAGGCCATAAATGAACTAAATAAAATTATAATAAATCAAATAAATTTATATAAGGTTATTAATTAATTAATTAATGGATTTAATTTTATTATCCAAGTGTAGAATACATTCATACATAAGGTAAGGGTTTTCATTCTGAACCTCCATTATCATTCGGGTTATTATTTCTTCCACTATACACCAATGTAATTATTAATTATTTATATATAATTATTTTAAATTATTTATATTTTCCAAAATATAATATCCATATCATTTTATCATTCTTTTATGGGAGAAAATTTTTACAAGGTTCCCTTCTCATTTCTTCCCGATACCCAAGTCCGATTAAAGGGAACATCTTGATTTATTACTTATTTTAAATTACCATACATAATCTATTTTCAGACACTATTATTTTTCTAAAATCGCTAATTTTTTCTGGAAAAACTATAACTTTTTGTATCTAGTTATATATAAACAATCATCAAAAATACAAATGTTTTTTCCAAAATAACTATTTTTTGCAAAGTAAAAAAGATGTGTTTCTCTAAAGAATTCCATGATGATTTTATTAGATTATTTTCATATATTTCAACACCTATATTTAATATTATTCTTTATTTAGTATTATCTCTTATTTTTATCATCCTCCATATTTTATTAAATGGTTTATGATCATTTTGACTGTGGATGCTCTATTTTGGTATCATTCACCATACTACTCAGAATGATTAGTGATTATATTTACAGATTGGGGAAAGTTATTTACATTTCATATGTATATGTTGTTTATGTTTATCCAAATTCATATAAATAATTGATTAGACTTAGTAAGTGATGGTTGGATCCCTCAATAGTCCATCGATGCATCGGTAGGTCTCATGAGACAAACAAGACTCGGTTTTTACCTATTATGCATGTTGTCTTGGTTGAGGCCTTAAATGTATGTTTACAATGTCTAAGATTATGCATTCTTTAATTATAAAACTATTAATTGATTTTACATGTGATTATTTTACTATTATAATATCCTTGGTTATGTTTTATTATGGTATTATTTAATCATCTTTTAAATCCTACCATTTTATGCTCAAGATTATGTTTTAATGGAATCTGTATTTTTAGTTATTCACCATGATTTATATTTATTATTATGCTATATTACATACACTTACTAATCATCTAAGATCACCACTTTATTATTTTTTACTTTTCCCTAGGATGTAGAGATGAATATTATGAATTACTTGAAGGTGTAATCTAAGAGTTATAGATGTTTTCAATGGAATATCTATATTGTTTTTCCTTTCATAGTAGTAATGTAAAACTTATGTTTGTATCTCATTTTCAAAAACTACTAAAATATTCATTCATTCTGGATACGACTTCTTTGTAATAATTACAATTTAATAAAGCAAGGCACCAGTTTTGGGCTAATGGGTTCAAGGTCTTTATAGTTGGTATCAAAGAAAGTTTAGTAGAAACCTTGGAATCTAGATTTATAAAACATATATTATGAAACATATCCCTAAGATATACGTTGAGGATAAGCATATAAGAACATCCTAAAATTTTGGTAAAGTATAGATTATGTTATTATTCCTAGAAATACGTCACTATCTAGATATTACAAGTGGATGTGTTTCTAGCATAGATGTTTCTAGGGGAAATAACTCTGACAAAGTGTCCTGGGCCTGACTCGGGGTAACCTAGTACATGAAAATGGGTCTTACTATGCACATGGTTTAAAACTCCTGGGGTATATGATTAGGATAAGTCACATTTTCTTTATAAACCAATATGATGGATTTAAAAGTAAATATTTCCACAAAGAAACCATTTTTATGATTATGATATTAGCTATGAATAAAACTTCAATTTATGCTAATTGTTTTGCTAGTTTGAGATTTACATTATGATTCATAACCTAATCTAGCGTATGAAATTATTTATAAATGTATCCTAGTATAAGGAATGGAAACTGTATCAATGCACATATCTCATATAGGGATTTCCCTCCTATATATGATAATGATGTTGGTGTTGGAGTTACGACTGGTTCTAAGTACTTTATAACTATACTATAACAACTAACTCAGGTTATGAACAATAACTTTACCCGTATGGAGCATCCTGATCGAAAATTTTTAGGAGAAATGTTAGAATACTCAATGAGACAACAACATCTATTATTCAATGGCACTACAAACCTATTTGTAGCTGAGTAGTGGATATGTATTTTAGAGAAGATATTTCTCACTTTGGGAATTTACAAAATGGATAAGGTTGTCATGGAAGCTTATCATCTATTAGGATATGCGGATGAATGATGGCCACTAATTCAAAACAAAAAGAAGGAGGAAAAAATTAAAAATATGGAATGGATAAATTTTAAGGAAATTTAGCTAGAAAAATATTTTCCTTGAGAATAATGAGCAGGTATAGAATGGAATTATTGAATCTAGGATAAAAGGAGGATTAGAATGTTTACAAGTATGAATCCAAAATTACATGGTTATCAAGTAATTTTACAGACTAAATATGTAATCCAAAAAGTATGATTGATCGGTTCTTTGGTGGTTTAAAACCATTCCTCTAAATGGAATTAGTATCTAAAAATTTCTCATCATATGAAGATATAGTCTCATGTTCTATTAAGATAGAAAAATAATTCTCTAATTTGTATGAATTTAATGTAAAGTAAGAGAAGAAGAGGGATATTAAACACTATGGAAAAGGAAATAAGGAAAAGGGTAGGATGGTAAGATTTAATTTTCCATCATTCAATAATTATGGGAAGAAACACCCAAATACCTTCCTGAAGGATATGGGTGTTTGTTACAAGTTTGTAGAAAAAGTTCACAAAATCCATGATTGCAAGGAAAGAAAGAAACTACTATTATTCAATTCTACAATTGTAAATAGATGAGAAATTATTCAAATTATTTTATTAAGAATCAAGGAACTTTCCCCAAATGATTCCAAGGGAAAAAGGCCAAGATTATGTGATCACAATAGCTGAGGATGATGTTCCAAATAATATGGTTATAGGAACACTAATCATCGCTGAAAATTTATCTAAAGCATTATTTGATTCTAGATCATTGGATTCATTTATATATTCCTAGTTTTCATTAAAAATTATATATTTAAAATTATCCTTAACGAGGGATCTATTAGTCAAAACCCCTAAGGGAAGTCTCGTTGCAATAAATATGTCTTAGGAAGTTCCCATTATGGAATATAAATGTGTTCTATCTGCTAATTTTATCATCATACCTATGATTGAATTTAAAATAATCCTCAATCTATAATGTATTTCAAAATATGATGCTAAAATCTATTGCAATAAGAAAAAAATTACGATTTTTGAGGAAGGTGTAGAATCCTCCAGAGTGGGAAGTTGATTTCTCTATTTACTTAATTCCTGGTTCAAGATCTATATCAAAGACTCCTTATAAAATAAAAACTATGGAATTATTAAAACTAAAGAAACAAATATAGTAATTGAGTGATAAAGGATCTATTCACCCTAGTGTTTCTCCCTAGGGATCCTTTCTTCTCTTTGTTAAGAAGAAAGATGGATCCATGAAGATTTACATTGATTATAGAGAAATCAGTGCTATTATAATAAAGTAAAAGTATACCCTACCTTGAATTGATGATTTATTTGATCAACTTCATAGAGGTCAATGCTTTTTGAATATTGGCCTTTGATTTTGATATCATCATTTGCGTATGAGTAAGGAATATATTCCAAAGATAGTATTTCGAACTAGGTATGGACATTACGAGTTTACAGTAATGCCATTTAGAATAACTAAATAACCCTCTATTTTCATGGATCTAATGAATAGAGTCTTCAAAGAATATCTTAATAACTTTTTTTGGTATTTATTGATGATATCTTGATATACTCCAAAATATATAAAGACCATGAGAATCACTTGACGATTCTTCTAAATACTCTTAGAAGAAATGAATTATATAGAAAGTTTATCAAGTGTGAATTTTGGCATCAATAAGTTTCTTTTCTTGGCCAAATTATCTCTAAGTATGGAATATATATTGATCCTGTGAAGTCAAAGAATGTTCAAGAATGGACTACACCAACAAACACAACTGAGGTGTGTAGTTTTATTGGTTTAGTGGGATATTATCGATATTTCGTTCATAAATTTTCACATGTAGCTAACTCGTTAACCAATCTTTCTCATAAAGGGGTTAAGTTTTTATGGAAAAAAGAATGTGAATAATGTTTTGAAGAATTGAATAATAGATTAGTGAATGCTATGATCTTGACTCTACCATCAAGAAATGGTGGATTTTTTATTTATAGTGATGCGTCAAAAAAAGGAAATGGTTGTTTCCTTATAAATGATGATAGAGTTATTACCTATGCATCAAGCCAGCTGAAAATTCATGAATAGAACTATACAACTCATGATATTTAGTTAGCAGCTTTAATATTCGCTCTAAAAATAAGGAGACACTATCTATAAGGTAAAATGTGTGAGATATATATAGATCACAGGATCTTGAAATATATCTTCTCACAGAAAGAACTCATCATAAGACAAATGAGATGGCTTGAGTTACTTAAGGATTATGATTGTTCAATACACTATCACACATGAAAAGAAAATAAGGTAGAAGATGCATTGAGCATGAAGGATCATAGAGTTATGAATAAGATGAGTATTGATAAGGATCCTATGTATATGGATCTATAAGAGATGGATATGGAATTTATCAAGGAAGGTCAAACATCATTACTTTTTCAATTGGTATCCTAACCATATTAATTAGAAATAATTGAAACCTCTCACTTTGATGATGAGAATATTCCAAAGAAAACTAAATTTGTGAATGATAGGAAGTTTCAAGACTTTGTGTATGAGGATGGAATTATAAAATTTGGGAAGGGGATTTGTGTTCCCTCTATACCCGAGATAAAAAGAGAGTTATTGGATGATTCCCATAGTTTGAGTTTCTCTATACACCCTGGTAGCACTATGACGTATAGACATTTTAAGGAACAATTCTGGTGGGATATCATAAAGTAAGATATTTCTGATTATGTATCAATATGTTTAGTCTGGCAATAAGTGGAGGTTGAAATACAACATCCTAAAGGAGTCATGCAACCTATGTTTGTTCCTATATGGAAATGGTATGACATCACAATGTATTTTTTCACTAGATTACCAACAAACCCAATATATAATGACACAATATGGGTGATTTTTGATCAACTTAACAAATGTGCACATTTCCTTGCTATACGGGAGGATTTTCCACTGGATCACCTTACACAGCTCTATATTAATGAATTTTTAAGACTTCATGGAGAACTTGTCTCAATAGTATCTGATCGTGAATCATGATTTAAATCAAAATTATTTAAAATTATTCATAACTAATTGGATACTGGGCTCCATTTGAGTACCGCTTATCACCCTCAAACTGACAGGCAGTCAGAAAGGAAGATCCAAACTTTAGAAGACATGTTGCGATCATGCTCACTTGACTTTCAAGGTATATTGTACCATTATTTACCTATGGTAGAGTTTTCCTACAATAATATTTTCCATTATATTATTCAAATGGAACCATATGAAGCATTTTCTGGAAAGAGATTTCTTACACTAACTTGTTGAAAAGAAGTTGGTAAAAGGAAGCTTGTGGGCCTAGATCTTGTAGAGGAAAAAGCAACAAAGGTAAAAACTACTCATGCCCATATCAAAGAAATGTAAAGTAGGAAAAGTATTTATACTGATAATCAAAGGAAGGATTTTAAATTTCAAGTGAGAGATTATGTTTTCTTAAAAGTATCTCAATGTAAGGGTGTTATAAGATTTAGGAACAAAGGAAAACTGAGCCCTAAGTACACTTTCCCTTTTGAAATTCAGGAGAGAATTGGGGTTGTGGATTATCATTTGGAAATTCTGCATAGCCTTTATAAAGTAAATAATGTGTTCCACGTCTCTTTGTTAAGGAAGTACCTGCTAGACCCAATGCATGTCCTCACTTCTGAATGAATAGTTTTAGAATCTGGTTTATCTTACTATGAAGAGCCTATCCAGATTCTGGACACTAAATAATAGGTGTTAATGAATCAGATGACTCAGCTGGTAAAGGTACTTTAAAAAATCATAAAATTGAAGAGGTGACATGGGAACCAGAATAAGTTATGATAAATAACTAACCAAATATTTTCATGAGGTTAAGTTCTAGAAATTTCAAGGGTGAAATTTTTGTAAGAGGGGAGAATATAACGACTCGAGATTCTATCAATGAAATTTCACTTCTTATAATTATTTGATATTGTATAAGTCAAATAAAATCACTTATAGAACACAATAAAAACTTTATAAATGAATAATTAATGAAATAATAGATATCTCTATAAGTTAAGAAACCTATACTGATGAAATAGTAACATGACCTTTGGAATATTAGTATAACACTTATGAATAGTAAATCAACCAAATTAAGAGTAACCTTACCAATGTTTGAAAAAATAAAATATATTTATCTTATAAATGAAAGTATGATATAATTATATCATAGTATGAATATTTTAAAAAACAAATAATTAATTGTTGGTATTTTTGTAAGTCATAAATATTTAATTAAAATTTTGTAAATAATGAAATGATTTTAAAAAATATATTTTCATAAAATTTAATCATAAATTAATATGTTTTGTCTTATGATTTTATGACAATTTTATGAGACCATAGTTAATTTTTGAAAGTGTTATAAAATCAGTTATAGATTTAAAATATGTATTTTTTGAGTGAATGATCGTTTCAATTAAAAATTATATTTCTCATATATATAAAATTATTTTCATAAAAGGGAGTTCATTTTTGATTTCTACACATTAAAAAATGGTTAGGGTGAATTTTTTGGATTTTTCTAAAAATTCTTGAATTTTTAGTGAATAGTAAAATGTGATAATTTACGATAAATGATAAATACAAGATTTATTGAGTCATAGGTTATGTTTGGATGATTTAAGAACCCTTGGTTAGAAATAACATGTACTTATTACTTTATTTAGTCACAATAATCAACACTATTTCTTTTCTTGAGAAAAATAATAAAATAATGAGAAATCACCCCTCTCCTCCACTATAAATATCACACCTCACCACCACTTCTCCTCACACATATAATCCTTGAACTTTGTAAAATGTATTCTCAATACTATCCCAAAGACTCCCCTACATGTTCAAGATCTCTTGGTATTAACAAAAGACCAAAACCAATCCTCTTAAGGAGGTTCTCAAAGAGGAGTATTCAAGAGGTTAAATCCTCTTCCTTTTCCTTTTAATTTGTTTTCAAGTTATTTTCTTTTATTATTATATACTCACCTCCTCTATTAAAATAATAATAATTACTCCATAATTATACATATAATATAATTATATCATCTTAATGGAATATAATTTCTCAAACACTTTTCTATCTCTCTTTTATTTAAAAAATGAAATCATCATCTTTGAGGTGTCGATTTACAACCTTCAAGGACGACAGATTTTCATACTTTAGTTTCTCCTTTAAGGTTGGTAATGAAACAAATTTATGGTAAAAATAGATTATAATATATTTATTACAACCTATTTAATGTTATATAACCAGTATATATACATAATATTAATTCATATGACAAAACTAGTTCGTAATGATCTAAAAACCTCTAAAATAATCTAAATGGTTATCACTAATGTTTTATCTAATGACTCATCCTCATACCACGTAAAAAAATGAATTATATAACCATTTAATATTATATATTTCTATTAATATAATATAAATTAAATTCTATAGAATTATACCCATTCCACATGAACTTCCATACTCATATACAAGTATATTGATCGTGAAAACCAGGGAAACAAACACTCCCAAGCAATAAAATTGTATCTTATAACTCATCAAAAAGGCCATAAATGAACATAATAAAATTATAATAAATAAAATAAATGTATATAAGATTATTAATTAATTATTTTATTTATTTTATTTTATTATCCATGACATTATGTTCAAGTTCATAACACATTCAGACATAAGGTAAGGGTTGTCTTCCCGAACCTCCATTTTCATTCGGGTAATGCTTTCTTCATCTATACACCAATGTAATTATTAATTAATTTTATATAATTATTATAAATTATATATATACATATATATCTCTTCAAAAATCATATATCCAGATCATTTCATTATTTTATGGTATAATAAATGTTTTATAAGGTTCCCTTCTAATTTCTTCCTCATAAACAAGACCAATTAAAGGGAACATCTCAATTTCGTACCCATTTTAAAGTACCATACATAATCTATTTTAAGACACTATTTTTTTTATAAAATCACTAATTTTTTCAGGAAAAACTATAAATTTTAATTTATGTTTTTATTCAAACAATCATAACAAATAAAAATGATTTTTCTAAATAAACTCTTCTTTACAAAGTAAAAAAGGGGTATTTCTCTCAAGAATTTATCGATGATTTTATTAGATTATTTTCATCTATTTCAACACCTATATTGAATTTTATTCTTTATTTAGGTTTATCTCTTATGTTTATCATCCAAAATAATTTATTAAATGGTTTATGATTATTTTGATTATGGATGTGTTATCTTGATACCATTTACTATACCACTCAGAATGGTTGGTGATTATATTTACAGATTGGCGAAAGTTATTTACATTTCATAAGTATATGTAGTTTATGTTTATCCCCATTCATATGAGGAATTAATTGGGCTTATTAAATGATTTTTAGGTCCTTATATATCCACTCGATGCATCAGTAGGTCTCATCTGACAAACTATATTGGGTTTTTACCCATTATGTATGGTGTCTTGGATGAGGCCTTGAAAAAATGTTTACGATGTCAAACATTTAGCATTCCCACATTATAAAACTAGTAATTGATTGTCCATGTGATTATTAAACTATTATAATATATATTTTTATGTTTTATTATGGAATTATTTAATTATATTTTAATTCCTACCATTTTACTCTCAAGGTTATGTTTTAATGGAATGTTTACTTTTAGTTATTCCTCATGATTTATATTTATTCTTCCTCTGTATTACATACCCTTACTAAGAATATAATCTCACACCATTATTATGTTTTATTTTTCCCTAGGATTTGAAGATATATATTTTGAATGAATTTTAGGGATAATTTAGGAGTCATGGATGTTTCTAATGCAATCTTTACATTATTTTTCCTTTCAAAGTTGTAATGTAAAAATTATGTTTGTATCTAGTTTTCCAAAACTACTAAACTATTCAGTCCTTCGGGATATGAATTACTTGTAATCATACCAATTAAATAAATAAAGGCACTATATTTGGGATTCTGGGTTTGAGGTCTTTACAATCTGAGGTGATCACATGTGTTGGATTAGGCATATACTTTATTAGTAGAGATATATGAAACACATCATGTAATTTTGAGAGATTTTTGTGACATTGCCAAATGATATAAAAAAACTCCAACCCTTTTAATAATATAAAAGGGTCTAATGTACCTAGGACTCATTTTCCATTTTTATCGAACCTTATAACACCGTTTAATATATATAATTTAAAAAAACATTATCTACTACTTAGAACTCTAAATATTTTCTTCTGATTATCAGCATAACTCTTTTTATTACATTGAGATTTTTTAATATGTGCCTAAATGGGCTTTACCTTTTTTTCGTCTCATAAACAATTTATTGTCCTATGAGTTTCCTTTCACTAACTTGATTCTAACAAGTTAGAGTACAGTATCTCTTACCATATAATTCTTCATACAGCACCATTTGAATACTTGAATGAAAACTATTTTTGTAGGAAAAATATAACAGTTCTAGGTACTGATCTTACATACCTTGAAAGTATATTGAACACAATATCAAATTGACTTCCTTTTTTTTAATTTTTCATTCAGACTATCTATCAGTTTGAGGATTATAGACAATGCTCAAATAAAGCTCAATATTTACATATTTACGAAGAATCTTCCAAAATTTTGATGTAAAAAGGGATCTCAATCAAACATAATCGATATATGTGAACCAATAAGTCTTAAAAATTCATTAATATTTATTTTTTTTAGGGGTTCAAGAGGTACATATTCTTTTATAGCAAGAAAATTTGCGAATTTGGTAAGGTAGTAAAAAATAACCCATATCACATCATTCCTTATAAGATTCCTTAGAATTCCTATGAAAAATTATATAGTAATTTCATCCCTTTTCTACACAAGAATATGAATATGTCATAGGACTCCTTTAGGATTCCTCCTCACAGCTTTCACTTGTTGAAAAACTAAACATATGGACACATAATCAGAAATTTCCCACTTCATATTTTCCCACAAAAAATTCATTCAAGTACTTATACATATTTGTGCTACCTGGGTGTATAAATATATTTGAGTTATGAGCATCATCCAAAAATTCCCTTTTTATCTCGGGTATAGATGGAATAGATAGACTTTTTCTAAATTTTAGAACACCATCTTCACAAACAAAGTCTGCTAATTTTCTTTCATTCACACATTTAATTTTTATATGAAGGTTCTCATCATCGTATTCAGGATTATTTATCTTCACTAATAAATATGGTTTCTCAATCATTTGGAAAATTATTGACGTACCTCCTTACTTATAAATCCTCATATCCATCATTACTGGATCCATGAACATAATAGCCTTATCAATCCTCATTTTTGTTTGAATATCGTGATCCTTCCTACTCAATGAATAGACTAACTTATTTTATTAACTTGAGTGGTATTGTATTGAGAAGTCATAATCCTTGAGTAGCTCAAGCCATCATCTTTGTCTCATGTTGATCTCTTTATGTGAGAAGATATATTTTATAATTTTATAGTCCATGTATATCCCACATCATTCACCATAGATATAATGTCTCCATATTTTTAAAGTGAAGATTATATCCAGTAAATCAAGATCATGGGTTGGATAGTTATATTCATGAGTTTTCAGTTGCCTTGAGGCATATGTGATAACTTTATCATTTTGTATTAGGAAACAACCAAGTCCCTTCTTCGATGCATCACTATATATGAAAACCCCATCACTTCCAGATGGTAGAGTAAAAAATTGGATCATTGACTAATCTTCTTTTTAGTTCATTAAAATATTCTTCACCTTCCCTTATCCAAAAAAAATTAACCCCTTTACATATAATTATAAATAATGGGTTAGATAATCATGAAAAATTATGAATCAACTGTCGATAATAACCAACCAAACTAATGAAACTACGTTCCCTGGTTATGTTTGTTGATGTAATTCATTCTCTTACTTACTTTCCCTTGGAAGGATAAATTTATATTCCATCTGTAGACATAATATGGAAAAGAAAAGAAACTTCATGAATCTAGAAATCACACTTACAAAATTTCCCATATAACTCTTCCCTTCTAAGATCCTTAAGAATGATCCTAAATAGATTACCATGATCCTCATAGATTTTTTAATATAGAAAAATATCATCAATGAATACTACAACAAAATCATCATGATATTCCTTCAATAATCTATTCATTAGATCCATAAAAAATAGGGTTAATTAGTCAATCCAAATGGAATTACTATTAACATGTAATGTTCATACCTTGTCTGAAAAGTTGTACTTGGATTGAATTCATTCTTTACTCACAATTGGTTATACCTAGAACAAAGATCAACATTTAAAAATATTAGTCTCCATGAATTTGATCAAAAAATTCATCAATACAAGGTAGATAGAGCTTTTTATTTATTTTAAAATCATTTATTTCCCTATAATCAATGCATAACCTCATTGATCCATATTTCTTCTTAACGAAGTGAACATGGGTTCCCCATGGTGAAATTCTAGGGAAAATAAATCCCTTATTAACCAAATCCTCTAGTTGTGTCTTCAACTCCACTAATACCACAGTGGTCATTCTATAGGGAAAATTTGATATTGGTCTTTCATGGGGGACTAAATCAATAGAAAATTAAACTTTATGCTTGGGGGGGATGTCCAGGTAATTCCTCAAGAAATAATTCAATGTATTTCTAAACAATAGGTACATCCTAATTTTGAAGATTACTTTCTCTATAACTTGATGTTTTTTCTCTTATTCCCCAATAATTTCATTCAGTAGAGCTACTAGGGGTGGATCTAGAAAAGAATCAAGTAAAGAAGCTCCTTTAATAAAGATAAATAATTCTGCATCTTCCTCACAAATTATAATTTCCTTCTTCTTGAAATAAATATTTTCATCATATTTTGAGAGCTATTATATATTGAGGATTATATAAAAATCAACCATAGGTATGATAACAAGATCAAAAATAAAAGCACATTTATGTGTCATAATTAGGACTTCATAATACATCTTTATTACAATGAGACTTCCCTTAGTATGTTTTACTAACAACTCTCTTATTAAATCAAAAGGGCAATGTCTAATTTTATTCAAAAACTAGGTAGATATAAAAGAGTGTGATGATTCGGAATCAAATAAATCATTGGTGAGATTTGGATATAGGATTAATGTACCTACCACCACTTCATTGGTTACTTTTACCTCATCTATGGTGATTGTATAATCTTGGACACCTCCCCTTGTCCGCTTTTGTGGTATATTCCCTTGATGCTTGGGGAATTCATTTTTATAGTGCCTCATCTCCTTATAGTTGTAACATTGAATGACAATTTTTTCCTTCTTCCCTTTTCATTCCTTGACATAATTACCCCTTTCTCCACACTTATAAAAACTCCCATTCGTTTCAGGCATTTCTCGGGTTGAATCTTTCCCAAGTTGTCACATGATGTAAATTTATTCATCTTCTTATTTGAAACATTCCATTTTTTATGGTGTTTATAAGACCACTTCATATCTTGGTTTACTTTGAATATGTAGGATCTATATAATTCCTTCTATGTTTTTATGGCACATAAAACTATTTATTCATATAATGAAAACGTCTGATAAACTAGTTCCCTTTGGATATTTGGCTTAAAACCTTCAAAGAAGTTGTCAATATTTCACTATATATTGTGTATACTGTCTTTATCATACCTCAATAACCTTTTAAAGGTATCTTTATAATATGAAACACTCTCCTCTTCCTTTTTATTTATGCCAAGGAACTTTATCTTAATCTCAATTTTTTTATCATGAGGTAAGTATTTATTGAATAATGTCTCATTAAAATTTCTCCATTCCATGATTTATATTTATTATTCCTTTTTTGTATTCTATATCAAGGAACACTATTGATCAGCATCACCTTTGATACAATACACCACAAGTGTAACTCTTTCTATTTCACTACATCCCAAGGACATAAATAACTTATCTAGATACTTAATCCATTTATCAACTACAATTGGATTAGTAGTCCCACTAAACAATGGGGGATTCTATCACATAAATTGATCCAACATAGGATATTCTTTCTGTGTAATAGGTTTCTTCATTCAGGAAAGGTTATTTGTCATATCCTGATTAATTTTCCCTAGTATCGCCATAATTTTCTCCATTAAAATACCATCTATATTATTTTCCTCAATAGGGAAACCTCTACAATTTCAATGAGTATTTATACGATTTGTCCATCTAGGCACCATTTCAAAATAATGAAATTTTCTGGATTATTTAATAAAATCATGAATTTCAAATATAGTATAACACTCGAAAAAAAATTAAAAATTTATGCATCATAAATCATAAAATTTGGTTACTTTTGGGAAATCACTAATTTTAAATCCTTTGTAATAGTAGGTAAATAAAATTTTAAATATCTTAAGCATGTCCTCTGGGAGTATCAACCCATATACACAGTAAGGCCCATTGTCATGTACCATGTTACACTAAGTCGGGCCTGATGTAGCTTGTCAGAGTTTTTACCCCTAGGTGCATATTTTCAAGAACCAAATTCACTTGTGGTATCAGGATAGACATGTATTTCTAGGATGACCCACATAATCTTTACCTTACCAAAATTCTAGGATATTCTTATATACTTATCCTCAAAGTCTATATTATGGTTATGTTCCCTGATCTATGTTTTCTAAATCTACTTTCCAAAGTTTTTGCTAAACTTCGTCTGATACAAAATATAACGCCCCAATACTAGAAGTTCAGAGCTATTGAATTATTTTATTACATTGGTATATATACAATCTTGAAATACCAAGGGAAAAAATAGTTTATCAGTTTTTAAAAACAAAATTACATACATGATACCCATATTACATTAGGAAAGGAAATAAATCATAAAACAATAAAAGTTCAGAATCATTGAAACTCATTTAAAATATTCCTCTTCAAAACCTTGGTAAAGGAAATATAATAAGGGTGATCTTAAATTCACAGTAAGGGTAAGCCTAATGGAAGTAATAATGAATCAATGAGAACAAATCTATATGGAAATTTCAATATCTAAAAACACATTCCATTCAAGTAACTGGATAAATAATAATTAACATGTCATGGTAAATAAATGAAACACATACCATTTAATAAATATGATGAGAATAAAATTTATCCACGGATAATTTCAAATCAATAATCTCATGGATAATAATAATAATAACTGAATTCTCAATGGAGGAAATTCTTAATTATTGGACACCATGTTTCTTAGTTACATGGTACATTTACTATCAATAACATTCACAATACGGTTAATCATAATAGGTAAAATCTAATATTATTTGGCCAACTAATTTATCTCATGAGTCTAATTATGCATATAGGGGATTAATTTAAATAGTCCCCAAATAGTTTCATCCAGTCCAAAGCTTTCTTCGTATATCAAATAATCGATTTTAAAAAATATTTTTTAGATAAAATTGTCTCATACCAATTTGAAACATTTTAATACCATGAAGACAATTAGATTTTTTATATGATATATTGATGTTTAGTATACATACACCACAAAAAATAAATAAGTGGTGAATAAGGATTGTATCTCACAGAAGTAAAAGTGAGATGATAAAAGCCATACATCACACTTTTTATTTAGTTGTATGAGATTTAACCTCCTTTATAATGGTTTAAAACATGTTATTAATTTATATAATAACCTTATTCAGATTTATGATATCATATATGATCTTTTTATATTATTTTATCTCTTGTTTGTTGATAATATTTCGTTGTTACCCTTGTTTTGGGTGTAACTGCTTCATTTTCCTATGCAAGTTTTATCATGAAAGTCTCAGTTATTTTGAATAGGATATATATAAAACATATATAGAATTACATTAATGTTATAAATATCATATTTAACTAGTGAATTAATTTTTATATCTATTATTTAATGCTGGATACGAAAAATTAATCACATCACATCGTGGAGACGATAGTTCGTGTGTACGCATGAGCGGTGGTATCATTCCCTTAATAAGTGAAAGGATAATGAATTTTATGATATATTAATTTTTAAAGGATAAATATAATTTCATAATTATAATATATATCTATTATTTTCATCATTATACTCATCCAAGTAAAGTGGTGATGAAAACTAGATTACACCACAGCGTGGAGTTGGTAAGTTGTACGTACGCATGCATGGTGATTTTTCTTTTCATGGGATGGATAAAACATATAATATGGTTGTACCATAACCATAATAAAATATAATCATATATATGATATTATATTTATTAATTTATCATGGAAACAACACATGAAGTGGAATTATAAGAAGAAATGATCTTGAATGAGTTAGTAAAAATGATTACCTCTTCTTCAGTGGACTTCCTTTAGATAACTTCTTAAGAGATCTATGGTAGGCCTTTTAGGAGAACTAAAAGCTCCATAATTTGGATAAGGATTTTGGGAAGAGAAAAAATTAGGGTTTTTTCAACATATAATTCTTGAAGTGTTGTGAGTAGTGTGGGAGGAGGTTCCATTTTATAATTGTGGTGACGATCACTTTTAGAAACTCCAAAAATATTAAATTAATATAAATTAATATCCAGTTACAAATAGATCCAAAGTTATTTATTTACAATATAAGCTAATTATTTTTCAAAATACTCTCAATAAATAATTTTGAGACAAGTTTAGGTCACATTATTACCCCTATATTTTGGATTTAACCATTAGTTAACCCTTTTAAATCTTAGAGTGGCATCATGTAATTTACACTTTGAGGGTTAATATAATTACTATAAAATTTCAAAAGAGCAATAAATGAGTAAATTATGACATTATAATATGTATCCAAATAATTTGAAAGATTTTAGTTATTTAAAAATTTTATATCATTTAATAAAATATTATTTATTTTAAAATATCAATAATGTCAATTTTGATACTATACATTACTAGACATTTTAAAAATATCATAACAACAAGATAAATTAGAACCAATACTTATAAAACACCAATATCATGTAAAATTCCTCTAAAAAATCTTGTATGAAATTAATAAACTCGAATTATATTTATTTTATTATTTTTAATATAATTTATTTATTATTTCGTTTAATTAAATAATTACAGCATCATCATTATGCAAACCTTTAATTTAATTATTTCTTCTATAAAAATTAAAATTAAATTATTATTATAAATATAAACATTTAATATTTAAAAATACTATTTATATTTGAACCTATTCCTTATAAAACCCCATATTAAAAATATTTCACTTGATAAAAATAAAAGTGTGAAAAAATTGACTTTTCATTGAATATAATATTATAAATGTCATACTCTCATCCAAGTGGATTAAAAATGTTATAATTTCATCATAATAATTATTTTGGTCAAAAAAATCATTCAATGAAATTAGTATAAGTTTTAATGTAAATTTTATAGTCTTTATAATATTATTTTTACCCATAATTAACTGATTAACCCTTAACTATTGTAATTAAAATATTACTAAATTTACTATTGATATGCCCAAAAATAAATATAAACCTATTTAAATAATTAAAATCCACTGATTTAAAATATGTAATCTATTTATAAAAATTTATAACACAAAATTTGTATTAATTAATTTAAAAATAATCTCATTGATTGAATGAGAAAACGAGTTTTTAAAGTGAAAACATACAAAAGATTAGAATGTTTCTATGATCATATTAAATGTAAAATTTATTACAATGACTTATATTGTATTAAATGATATAAAATTAATCTAATTATACTTTACAACCACTTAAAAATATAATTTAACACAATAAATTATTTAGATGAAAAAGTTTTTTTCAATAAAAATGAAATATATTATTACTATTCATTAAAACGTGAAACTTATCAAAAAAAATTAAACCATAGTAAATGTTTATATACCAATTTAAAAAATGGATTTTATTTTTTTCAAGTAGAATATATAAAATTTTCAAACTTTTGATTTAAAATAAGTTCGGTATTAAAAGACGGTAAAACCAATTTTATAAAAATATAGGTTTTTATGTGTAATATTGGGTTTGTTCTTATATTATGCCTACCAAATATATTAGATGAATGTAAAAATATTTTATTGGATATATAACATATAAATTTACTATATAAATTCTCTAAAAGTGTTATAATTTAATTAACTGTGAAAAACGTGACTAAATAGTATTTTGTTCAAACATGTTGTTGTGTGCATTGTAAGTTCTCAACAAAATTAAATTTATTATAAAAGGAAAATATA
The DNA here is from genome assembly GCA_963277665.1 of Viscum album. NCBI lineage: Eukaryota > Viridiplantae > Streptophyta > Magnoliopsida > Santalales > Viscaceae > Viscum > Viscum album. The sequence goes on from OY728126.1 coordinate 196,965,822, forward strand.
GTAATGTATTAGGATGGTACATACATACATATATATATATATATATATATTTGTGTATGTGTGTCTTTTTTGTGTATTCAATTATTTCTTCATATCTAATTGTCATTTTAAATTTCATTTTTAAAAAAATAAATACATGGACTTTAAATCCTAAATTGGTAATGATATAAATATATATATAAATGTTATATATTATTATTATTAATAATAATTAATTTTATTATATTTAATTTCTTTATTTCCTCTGGTTGTCTATGTTTTTCCCATTAATAGATTTGGGGCCTTATGGTGAAGAACTTGTTGCTTCTAGTTCACTATTTCTCTTGCTTGGTCCCTTTGTTTTGTATTTATGAGCTTATTTTAGGGTGGTTTTCAAGTATATTTTCTTAAGGATGTTTTTTCAGAGATATTTTTCTATTATAAACACTATTATGACTTCTCATGTGCTAATGCTGGGTATGGGTAGTGATTGGTTGGAATGAGATATTCTTCTTTGGGTAGACCTAGTTTCAAATTTAGTGGTGGATGTGTTATTTTGGAGTTCTCGTGGTATTGTTTTGGTGGTAATAATTCTTTATATTTTTCTTTCTTGGATATTTAAATCCCACTTACTAGTGATTTATCATGAATTCTAGTCTCTTTTGGATGGCCATTATCAATGGTTTTTATAACAACCCAAACATAAATATCCCTTAATGGAATGATTTATAGAAAATATTATATCACCAATAGACCCAAGAACTTTTAGGTTTATAGTATTGAAGAATTATTAAAATCTAATATATAACAAAACCCATATTCTTTCACCAAATTGACATTTTTTCCACTAAACTAGACACTTTAAATGGTACATATACTTATTTTAAGGATAAATACATATTACTAGAACATGACTTCATAATAATGATTAATCATCCTTATTCCCTATAAAAATCATTTTAAAATGTCCTATGATCATATAAATATCAATAAGAGGTATAAAAGATAGTAAAAAATTCAATTTAGTAGTTGAAATGCTTGAAAATCCATGAAAGTGTTTTTCCTTTAATCAATTTACTTCTAGACCTTATAAAACATACTTTCAAACATGAAATAACAATGTTTTCTTAAAAAGGTCCATAAAAATCTTGAAAACAAGAATAAAATAAAAAGAGTAATTATTTATGTTTCTTTATAAATAATAATAGTATTATAAAAATTATTTTCTTTAAAAATAAACTTTTAACACTCAAAAGATGATGAAATTTTTGTTGGCTTAGTTCAGATTTTCCTTATTTTAATTATCTCAAATCATATAATACAAATGATTTCAATGTTTTATAAAAGTAATATTTTTTATATAAATTACTTAGTATGGAATCATTCATAAGTTAATTACATTTATTGTGAGGAAAATCTATCAATCATGGAAGAAATTTTCAATAAAACGCATGTTCAAAGGAATCAACCACATAAACAACAAGGATGATGATGGGAACTAATGGAGTTACCATGAAGAAATTTGTATAAGTATCAGATCGACTATACATTTTAGCCAAGTCACCACAAGAATTATTTCAACTAACCATGTAGACAAAACACTTCAGATTATCGACTATAAGAAGGGTTTCAACTGATGGTGATTGATAGATTCAGAATTTTTATAACTATTGGATTGGTTATACGAAGACCTTAAATCGACTGTGCCTATCCAATCAATCTCATGACCATTTTAAACTACCACAAGTCAATATACATCAGATTCAATCCATTATTCATAAGGTTAAATCTATCTCATGTGCGTTGGATTGACTAAATTCTATAGAAAAGTAACAATTCCACAGATCTATGTCAGGTTTATTCTCTCATAATGGTAGATACGTAAAGTCCATCCAAAGTTTCAAGTCTCAGGTAAGGGTATCTTCATAGAATTCATATCCTATGTAAGGTTTTTCTCATAAACTCTGAATCTATATAAGGGTAATCTAACCCCTATGTGAGGATAACTTAAAGACTCTTAAACCTACTTAAAGGTAAACTTAGTTTTAAAATGACTGCATGTTACTGATGAATCATCCATGGTTATTTCCAAGATTAATTTATTATTTTAATCCAAATGGGTAATTTTTTTATTAGTTAATGGGAGTAAAATAATTTAAGGTTTCCTATGAAGGAAGCTAAATATGATAATTTATTTAAGATTATTTCTCAATGGATAATTTTGGAAGAGTCATGTACAAATACAAGAAAGACTCACATGTGTCGATACACACACAGTTGGTTTATCATCTCATATTCTCATGTACTTCATGATACTCTATTTTCCTACAATCTAATACAAAAAATGATATTAAGATTCACTAACTATAGCATCTTATCTTGAAAATTTATAGGATCACTCAAGGGAGAATAGAACCTTTTTTATTAGCTAAAAATCAATATAGAATAGTTTCACTACATTTCACATCACTTTTCTCAATATCTTTTTCTTTTACATTTTATTTTTGCTTGAATATTCTTTTAAATACATTTAGAACTACTCTTATACTATATTGAACAGTACTTTGATACTCATTTCTTTATCTCATCACTCTTTTATTCTCCCATGAAAAACTATGGAATGGGCTTAGTGATAGTCTGGGACTACCTATTATGAAGCTTTTTGGATGTTTTAATTCCTTATCCAGGATTTGTATCAATTTTATTAAGTTTTATTAAACATTCTTGGTAGTGGGATACTATCAATTTGATAGAACTAGGTTACAATATAGATCTAAACCTCTTGTTTTAATTTAAACTATGCAAATCTATTTCATTTTTATTACACTTAATGAAACCCAATTCACTCTAAATGTATTTATTTATTTTTTTCAATAATCATTTTATAAAATGTGTTTGGGAAATATACTCTAACAATTATCATTTATTTGTGATATATATACTCTTTAGTGTGAGTCAAATTATTTTAAAATTTAAAATATTTTTAAATTGTTTTAACTATGTACCGATCATGCTTCTAATAAATTTTATGAAAGAAAATTTATTTTCTAATTGGTCCATTTTTTAATATGGGATTTGATTTCAATTATTTATTATACATAATACTTTTAACGTTGAAACTCAATTCACCCCCCTCTAGAGCATTCCACTTGACTATCATTTTCAATAAGATAAAATTTTTCAAAGCTCTATGTACTATCATGTTTATTGTCATTAGTATTATTAAACCTTGTTTAAGTACTAAAGGAAAGATCTTAAATTTTGTTTGATTAATATTCTAACTTTATGGATCCATATAAACTTAAGAAACATTACACAAATAGGTCTCACTATTTTAATGTTCAATTCAATTATCAGTAGATAATTAAAATAAGAATCTATCTAGAAATTATGGGTTTTGGTATTTTAAGAACCATATAATATAAGTATGAAAAAACCAAGGTTTCTAGAGAAGATAGGATTGATGTAACTAAGGATTCTTATGGTTGTAAATATAAATATATGAATTATTTATTTTGTGCTTTCAGTGAAAAAATATTAATTGAGTATCTACATGTGATACTACCTACCAGATATGGGATACATTATCTATATCTCATAAAGGAACATAAAATGTTAAAGGGATAAGATTAAATACTTACACTATAAAATATTATTCTTTTAAGATGAAACCTTATGAGACTATTTCTAAAATTTAATACAGGTTCCATGAAATCATAAACATAATGATTTCACTTAGATGGTATATGGATGATAAAAAATTATGTACTAATAAATTTGATATGCCTACATGATAGATAGAGAAGTATAGAAGTCTCCTTTAGGGAATCAGGTGACATCAGAATTTTGTAAGTCAAAGAGACAATTAACAATATAATGATGTAAGAGAAGGAACTAAAATCTAATGATAAGGATAATAAACCCTAAAATAAATCTATAGCATTCAAATAATCTGAGTAAAGATCTAAATAAGTTATCATGGATGATAACACCAGTTGAAGTGAATCTAACACTGATAGTGATTAAGATATGGAACAACTAACTAAGAGAATCAAAAATCGATATAGAGAAGAAATTTTTTTATAAAATAAAACTAAAAGGGAAAGTATTATAAGAAATGAAATTATAAAAATGATAAATAATTTATGGAAGTTTGATCATATGAATGTAAGATAAAGGTACACATCAAAAAATATTGTCATAAATTGAAGTACAAAATGAAATATGATGACAAAGGAAAGAAGTTAAAGAAGTATTTTAATGAAACATGGATTTCATCTAAGGATAGCTCTAGTGGTTTTTTGTTTAGACAAGGAAAATGAATTTGAAAAACCTAATATGTGTTTTATATACACTCTATCCTAGGTAATAGTTTCTATTTCTAACTTCTCTAAAAATAAATTTCAAGATGATATGGAAATTTATAATACAGAGGTATTTGAATACTGATATATGATTAAATATACTATTAATGAGCATAAATATATATATAAGAATCTGTATAAATATAATTCTTTATCTGATAATGATAAAAGTGATCTTTCTATTTAAAAATAAAATAATTTCAAATTGTTAAAATATAAAATGGATTAAAAATTGGAAAATGAAGAGCTCAAAAAGGATTTAGAGAAATTTAAAAATGGAATAGATAATTTTAATATGATATTGGGAAGTCAAAACCACCAAAATTTGGAACTTTTATAGGATATTAATATGGAAAGTAAAGGAAAATGTACAAAATTTATTTTTTTTCAAGCTATAAAAATAGGAAACTAATTTTCAAGATAATAGGGACTTCTAGCTCTGGAAATAATTCTCATTAATTCGGGATGAAGAATAATTTTTTCCCAAAATTTATTAATTCTATTTTTAAAAACTTGTGAATAAAATTTGTATAACCAAATATTTTTTTTAAACTTCTCTATACCCAAGAATATAAGGGTACCAAAAATATTTCTCGACTAATTTTTTATAATTTAAATTATTTAAGATTTCCATAAGGGGTTATGGTATTTTGATATTGGATGTTCTAGAAACATAAATAAATACTAGTCAAGATTTAAGGGTTTAATAAAAGTGTATGGTGGACATGTCACTTCTAGTAACAATGAAAAATGAAAAATAATTATCTTTTCACAAATATCTAACTCTAAAACTGTTTTAATTTATAATATGTTATATATTGATAGTTTAAAATTTAATTCTCATGGAATTTCTAAATTTTTTATGATTTTTTTCAAGTAAAATTAGATGATAATTCTATTAAAATATGATTTCAAGCAAAAATATTTTTTAATTATTTAAAAAAATTCGTATGTTATTGATTTAGATTCATTTTTTATATAAATACTTCTTATATAAGTTACTTTCATAATGAATCATGATTTTGGTATAGGATTACAGTCCATTGAAATTTAAAATAACTTATAAATATAACTGTACAAGTATTATTCAAGGATTTACCAAAACTAGAATTCCCAAAATATAAAATGGTGCAATCTTTATCAAAAGGGAAATCAGCACAAAGTTTTTTTAAAACAAATGAAGGATGTGTCTACCTATCAACACAAAGAATGGGTTCACATAGATTTGTTTAAACCGTATATAGTATATAATATAGTTTTTGAAAATCATTATTATTTGATTATTTATGATTATTATATATTAACATGTTTATTTTTCATAGATCATAAAATTGAAGCTTTCTCTTGTTTTGAAAAATATAAAAAATTCATATAGAACCTTAGTGAATTTACCATTAAAAAATATTTGATCGTGACCATGAATTTGAATCTAAATACTTTAAAACCTTAAGTTCGCATCATGGCCATATAAAAAATTTATCTTCACTAAGAACCCCTAAATATAGATTTATTTAAAGAATAAATTGAAATCTCTAAGAAATTTCTTGAACCATGAAGAGTGAATATGATCTAAAAGTTTAATTTCAGCTAGAAACTATGAATACATCTTGACATATAATTAATAGAGTATTGATAAGACTTATTTTAAAAAATATTCCCTATGAACTATTTAAAGGTAAAAATATAAGGTAAATTATATTAATGTTTTTGGATGAAATTTTTTTATTATTAATACCAAATAGAATCTCAAAAAAAATTCACTAAAGAGTGATGAAGAAATTTTTCTTAGTTATTCAACCTTTAGTAATGCTTATGGAGTCTTTTTTAAAAGATATGATATTTTGGAATAATATGATAATTTCACTTTTGATGAGACAAATCCAAATGAACCAAAAGTTTCTTTATAAGACCATGAGGATAATATGTTAAATATGAATATCAATATTACCTCTAATACCAATAACCATTATGGATATTTACATGATAAATCTCCCAATATATACCAAGAAGAAAAACCCGAACATAAAGATTATTTGTAAGAACCATGAACATAAATTCTATGAATTTTTAGGACCCATAAGGACCACCTTTTATATGATTTTATAGAATATATATATCAAGGAACTCAAAATCGAGCCTCAATTTGAAATAGGGTTGAACATCATGCTTACTTATCTCAGAAAAAACCTAATATCATCACTAAAGTAATAAATGATAAACACTAGGTAATGGTGATTCATAAGAATTAAATCAATTTGAAAGAAATAGAGTGTGATAACTAGATAAAAGTCCCAAAGACTACCTAACTATTAAAACTAAATGGGTTTGAAAAAAAATGTTGATGAATCTGGCATAGTAGTTAAAAATAAGGATAGATTTTTTTTCATAAGTATATATTCAAGTGGTGGGGATTGATTATGAAGAATAATTTGAAATATTAGCTTTACTTGAAGCCATTATAATACTATTATCATATGAATAACATAAAAAATTAAAACTATATCAATAGTATTTCATTATTATATTCCTAAATGGTTACATAATTGATGATTTTTTGTTGAAATACCCCCTATATTTTTAAAACCACTATTTCCAATCATGTTTTCGAACTTTCAAAAGAACATTATGGTTTAAAATAGGGTATTAGATCTTGTTATGATAGGCTCATATCTTTCTTAATTTCAAATGGATTTTTAAAAGGTATAGTTGATACAACCCTTTTTATTAAAAGAACATAAAAATATGTTTTGGTTACTAAAATCTAAATTGATGATATTATTTTTTGGTTATTTTGAAAATTTATTGTGTATTGAATTTTCTATATTGATGAAAAATAAATTTTAAATGAGTTTAATGTTTGAGTTAAAAATATTCTTAGACATCATATCTTTCAAAAAAATATAGGATTTTTTTTAAATTGAAGAAAATATATAAAATATATTTTAAATGTTTTGATATGGATAACACTAAAGGCTATGATACTATCAAAATTACATGTTGTAAACTAGACTTTGATGAAACTGGGAAACCAGTTAACCAAACTAGTTATAGAGGTATAATTGGGAGTTGACTATGCTTAACTATTATTCTAACATATATCATGTTTAGTGTATCTTTTTGTGCACATTTTCAAGCTAATCTTAGTGAATCACACTTAAATTTTTGTAAAAATAATTTTTAAATACCCTAAAAGTAAAATAAATTTTGGTTTTTTACCAAATATGAAATGAATTTGAATTAGTTAGTTATTATGATAATGATTTTCTTAGTTAAGGGTTACATTGTGTAGTGCCCCATGTTTTTGGATTGAATGAAATTCCAAAATAATTTGAATTTTATCATTTGGTGGATGGTTCTCTTTACAAACAAGGATTCAGAATGAAATTATGAGAGTTAAAACACTTAAATGCATTGTTTTTGGACTTATATAAGGGACCAAGGTGGTCCTCGGGTGTCCGAACAATTTTTGAGAGTGTTGGGCTCCAAAACGTCAAAAATAGGAGAAGATGGCCAAGGAACACGGTTTTTCTGAAACCGTGTGGCCCTCCAGTAGGAACTTTGCAGCCTACTCAGTAAGGTTGAGGGTGTTGCACAGTTTTTTCAAAATGTGTGCACTAGGTATACGGTCGTGTGGTGATCTACAAATATTGGACATAGGGGAAACACATGGTTTGTGCATAGTTTCCAGAACCATGTGACCCATGCCCTTAAGCAGTGACCCTCGCATGGTTGGTACAAGGTTTGAACAATCATGCAGCTAGACTATACACCTCATTAACGGGTGTGAAATTACCATCTTTCCCCTCTTTTCTTAATTTCTTCCTCCTTCTTTCTTCTCCCGCATGTTCAGTATCTCCTCTCCCACTCGAGATCCCCTTGGCCTCCTCCTAGGAATGGACCAATCTCCTCTGTTAGGTCTCAGAATTGACTACTTTTGGTCTAGTTTGATGACTATAGGAAAAAGATTCATTCTTCTATTTCCTTTCATAGTTTCTCTCCTCGTGTCTATGTTATTTAAGTGTGTTCTATTTGACCCTATTTTAAATTTGTTCATCTATTTCTATAATTTTCCTCAAACTAGACCTAATCAATGCTCAATATTGGATGTATGGGCCATCTATGGTATAAGTTAGGTGGTCTTTAGATTTTCCCCCATGTTTCCCCACTTTATAAAATATCGCTATTGTGACACACATTGGTCATACCCAATGTCACTTTAAAATAATAAATTTCCTTGAATTAATTTTCTTAACATGCCTTATGATGTGTTTAGTCCCTTCTTGGTGTGGTTTGAGGTAATAAACTCAATCCAAACCACCCCTTTTTGGTGGTTTCATTTAGTATCCCTTTTTAAATGTTGTTCACCTTCGTTAGATCCACCCCTTTGGGTGTGCTTTTATTTATATATGAATTTTTAATGCTCACCTATTTTTAAACCACTTTTTGGGTGGGTTGATTTATGAATTATAATGGAATTGGATTTCCTAAATTGAACGAAATGAATTGTTTGAATAAAAATGTCAATTTTTATACTAAAACCCCTCAATAAGGTGTGTTGTATTCAAAATGGAAAAAGTAATATATGTGTTATGACTTACTTGGATAAATGGTATGGATGTTCCATAGCTTACTTTTTGGGTTCCAGACTCTTGAAGTGGTTTACTTATGTATGTATCCTTTTTATTCTAAAATGAAATGACAAATGGGTTGGTCCCTCTTAAGGCATCATTGTTTCATGTTATGAAATTCTCACTAACTTGGCCTTTTGTATTATTTAATTAAATTGATAAAATGAATTAAGAATACCATGAGTGATACTCAGGTTTCCATCTAATAAATTCCAAGGACGGGTGCATTGTGTTTGTGATCAGATTATCTAATGGGTTTTGTATATATTGAGGTTGATACTGGTATGCTAGGACAGGATCACCGTGTGTTTTTCTTACCCTGACATGAGAGATATCAGTTCCCTAGAGGAGAAACCTTAGACGGTCTCAGTGGAAATATGGTTACACAAATCCATGAGAAAGACTCAATCCCCTATGTGAGATACCAGGTATAGGATAAGAGTTCATTGTATCACATTAGGCTGGGAGTGATACTTGTAAGTTCATTCATGGATCAAATTTGATGGAATTAACGGAAATTAAGCATTTTTTGTGATCCTAGAGTGATAGGAGTGTTCATGATTAAGGTTCGCCTCAGATAGGCCCAGGATTCTTCTTATTAAACTTTTTGATATTTATTTTTGTAAAGACCAGGATTTTCCCATGTAAATATTTTTTCAAATTATATGGAAATATTATGAGTCCGCAAAAATTAACAGCATGTGATTCTGAGGCCTAGTGCACCCGGAATGAATTTTTAAACTTTTTTTCATGTACGTTCAGTGAACACATGAGAGGTGTTTTTTAACTTTTGAACTAGTGATCAGAATTAAAATCTAAGGACATCGTTGAACTCGCAGCACCGATATTCGCTTAAGGAGACCTTCACCTCGACCATAGTAGGCTGAGGGTGGAAGTTGGTTTTTCAGTTTTTTTTCGTGGGAGAAGAAAAACAAAATAAATAACTTCTTATTTTTCTTTCTTGAAACCTCCATTTTGAATCTTGGTGGTGGGGACCACATGAAATCTTCTTTTAATGTGAGTTCACTATTGGGATTCTCCCAATTAATGATCCAACATAAATTATTTAATTTACTTAACTTAATAAATATTGGCTCCTCACCTCTCATGGGGGAGATCATTGGTGAAAGGGGTAGTGGTATTTTTCTGTAGAATTCTCGAAGGAAGAACATCCTCTAACAAAGAACATTATCTAGATCAAGAACGAGGACAACATTCGAGCTCGGATCGGGAGCGTGTTGTAGGAGCGACGAATGACGACGTCTTTATTTTCTTCCCCATGCCATCTCCAATAAAAGAGGTAGGGGGTTTATTTTGAAATATGATAAATATCTATTTCTTTATTCCTCTTGTTATTGATTCAGAGAAACGATGGCCAAACAAATACGGCCATCGAACCACGCATATACCATGATCTTTTCTATTCGTTCTTCGTGCGTTCTTCAACGCCAAATAATTAAGCATGCTAAAAACATAATGTTTCATTGAGTGCGACATATAAACACAGAGATATCAACTTGAGGATCATGAATATGTGGCTGTCACATTTTTCGGGCTTAGAATGAAGTTTCGGTGGCCCGCGGAAGAAGGGCGGCGCGCGTCCGCACCACCGGTAGAGGAGGAGGTCGCGGCTGTCAAGCCGTGGAGGCACACCATAGGGTGGTCGGCACCTGGCAGGTCGTGGTTCAAGAAGGTGGTGCACCCAAGCGAGTGGCGCACCCAGAGGGTGGCCGGGATCCAGTAGGCCACAGTTCGTGCAGGCGGCGCACCCGAGATGGTGGCACACCCGGAGGGCTGCCGACACCCGGTCGGCCACGGTGGCAGCATAGGCGCACTTCGGCACTACTGGAAGGTGGGAGTCGGCCTGTCTTACGACCAGCCGCTACACGCTGAGCGGGACCGCTTCGGCGGGTCTCACATTCCAGCAGGAGGCACCACATGGCACCACAGGGTTGGAAAAGCCAAACGGCCCGTTGGACTGTTCGGAATACTGGGGGGTGGCTTCCCCCTGGGTAGCAGCTAGGGAGGGCCCTGCAATGGCAGGCCGCACCCAGCCAAATGGGTCGCGCCCAGCAGGTCGGGCTCGCCATCACCCAGCCCATCCGGGCCGAACTCAAACTGGGTCGGATCGACCAGAACCGGGTCGGGTCGGGCCAGGTCAGTCCAACTGGGTCAGACTGGACCCAGGCCCATCTGGACCCACATACGCCTTTTTGGCCATATCTTGAGAACCGAGTGTCATTTTGATGAACCGTCTGGGGTGCTGGATTCCTTGTATTGATACGGTCCCTTTGGTATAATCCACTTGAGTTTTGGATAAATTTAGAGTATGGCCGGGTTGGATTGAACCCGAATCCAACTGGGCCCTCGAAGTGGAAACGCTAATAACTTACAAACCAGGCCTCTGATTGATGTGTTGTTTATTGCGTTGGGACCATTATGATGTGACGGAACTTTGAGATTCTTATTCATGGGACATAGTGGTAGTTGAAGTATCGAACTATGGATTGAGATAAAAAACCTCCCAGAATCAAGCATGCTTAGTGCGGGAACCCAATGGCTGGTTGTACTTGAAGAATATATAGATACTATGTGGTTCATCTTTAGATCTTGTGTAGGTAATCTTCAGATATTATGTGATTCATCTTCAGATCCTGTGTGGATCAGCATCTTCAGATCCTGTGTAGGTCAGCATCTTCATATCCTGTGTGGGTCAGCATCTTTAGATCCTGTATGGGTCATTTTCAGATCCCATGTGAGTCGTCTACAATTCTGTGTGGGTCAACAATAGATCTTCTCGACAAAGTAAGATGATCTAGCAATACATCTAATCATCTATACTTCCTTACTTAATTTATACCTAGTGTGAGATGAGTCTTTACCTTTGTGGTACACTTCTGTGTGGTGATACCTTTGTGGTATTCTTCTGTGTGGCGTTACCTTTGTGGTACTTACGTTTGTGGTGTTACTTGTGTGGTAATTCTATCTTCATGGTGTTACCTTTGTGGTATTCTTCCCTCATGTGTGAGATGATTATATATAGATAACTTAGGTATATGTATGGGCATATACCTAAGTAATTTTTATGACTATTTCTTGGTGCTTTGAGATTGATATCTTACTTTGTGGTTTATCCATTGTGGATTCTGGGACACCATCGGGGGTCTCGGGGTCCCTACTAAGTATTGTTATACTCACCTCTACATGGGCTATGCCCGCACCTTTTTGTGTCTTGTGCAGATGATGGACAACATTGATCGAGGCTGAGGGTTCCAGGACTAGAGGCTTCTTGAAGGGGGACCATTAGACGAGGAGTACTGTAGAGACAATCGTTCAAGAGTTGTACCTACCCTTCAGGTAGGATTCTTGGTGGGTGTTCACATGATATGTTTTCAGTTTTACTTGTACTTTCCATTTGGGCTTGTATTCCAGCCCCTTTACTTACTGTACACACCCTTTTACTATATAGTTTACTTTTGTGCTTGTGTCTTGTGGTGTGCTTGGTTTGTGTGAGTTTATAGGTTTAAAGGCAATGCCTTCCCGATTTTAGGGATATGCCTTTCTGGTGCTAGTCGTCATACCCTGGCCTATGGAAGGCGGGCTTGGGGTAGTCACGGAACGGGCCTCGGGGGATTGGTCATGAAAAATTGGTATCAGAGGAGTCAGTTCTACCAAATAACCTAAACTATAATCTTTTAATTGGTAATAATGTTGATTGTTATGAGTGTGGTTATCATTTTGGGTAATCTAGTGTTGGTGTGGTGGCCGATGTATCCATACACCAGGACCCTGGATTCTGATTTCTAACTCAATGCACAAAAGAACTGATTACATGTGTGTTTTTGAAAAGTTTTCTTTGTGATCACTTTGAGTCATCTCATGAGGTATAACTTATTGACCATGGCATGCCTATTTCTTTCCAGTATGCCTCCACGAAGACAGCCATCCAGGGTTCCAGGTAGAGTACGCGACGACAGCCCACCGAGGGACGAGGCTTCAGTGCAGGGCCCCCTTACAGTAGTTGTTCCATTGGGTGGTGTACCAGCAGTACCACTACCCGTTGGGTAACCTATGCCACTAGCCCCATTAGCAGAGGGTTCATGCCACTTGATCACGTTGAAATAGTTTTAGTTCTAGAGGCCATTGAGGTTCCGGGGAGAGATGGATCCACAGGAGGTTGAGGACTGGCTGGAGGCCGTGGTTAGATTTTTTTGACTGGTAGGGACACCAGCTGATCTCATAGTGATATTTTCCACCAGTTTTCTTTAGGACGTAGCAGGAAAATGGTGGATCTTGATGATACAGGTTTAGGATGAGGTGACTCTCATCTGGGCGGACTTCGAGAGCCTTTTTAGGGAAGAGTTTTTTCCAGCGACCTCTCGTGCTACTCCACTGATACGGTGTGGGGCCCTTTCTTCAGGGATCAGACCATAGAGTAGGGGCTCAGATGGGAGATTTAAATCTTCGATTATTTCTCTCATCATCTCGACATTGTTGGGGTGTTAGAGTGAGCACTCTTAATGGAGAATTTCCTTGTTGAGTAGTCATCGGTAGCGAGACCCACCAATGGACATCACGTAGCAGAGTCATCTGTAGCTGGAAGCAGATAGATGACATAGAGGTCCAAGAGGACCAGACCTATAGGTGGATGACTGTAGGATATAGGGTCAGTTGTGCGAGGATCTCGAGACAAAGTAGGACAAGTGAGGAGTAGGCAGTGTTACAAGTGCGGTGGGCAGGGTCACATGGCTCATGACTGCCTGACCCACCGTACGGACGACCAGCAGATGGTCGAAGGAATTCCTGGATAGAGGCGAATATTTGATCAAGGAGGTACACAAGCAGCATGCGGACATGGCAGAGGATCTGTCCATGCATCAGTTAGTGGGCAGCGACTCGAGGTTCTACCTCCACCACTTCTAGGTGGTCCACCCCGACCACAAGGAGCAGGTGGACAGGGACGAGCTCAGCTCCAGGTAGCTGAGGCCTACGACCATGGTGATCCAGATATGATTTGAGGTACAATCTGTGTCTACTTCACCTTAGCTGTAGTACTTATAGACACAGGTTCTAGTCACTCTTTTATTGCCACGGTCCTCGTTAGGAGCTCGGAGATTCCGGTGGAGTCGTTGGCTCGATCTTTACAGATAGAGACTCCTACAGAAGAGGATTTGATTATTACACACTAGTTCTGAGAGTGTGAACTTACTCTAGGAGGTGAGATATTTGGATGGGATATTCTAGTAGCGGTGTCGAGGCCTTGCGATGTCATATTGGGTATGTATTGGTTATCTATAGTCCATGATCAGATCGACTGTATTAGGTGCAGAGTGCGGTGTGTCCATGGGTATGGGACCCAGTTTTCATTCATCGGTGAGAAGGGAACCTTTTCATCACAAGATGGACTCACCCGGAGGAGGGTAAATCCAATCACACATCATTTGGCTAGCCTTACCCTTAGAGCGGTTGATGTAGAGAGTCCAAGCTATCCTATATTAGTGGACTAGTACGCTGATGTTTTCCATGATGATATTCTAGATCTACTTCTTTATAGAGAAGTGTACTTTTATATCGACTTTTACCCCAGGACATCACTGATATCTACACCAGCATATCGGATGGATCATGCGGAGCTTCAAGAGCTGCGAGTACATCTGGAGGACTTGCAGAGCAAGGGGTTCATTAGGCCCAGTGTTTCACATTGGGTAGCCTCGGTTTTGTTTTACAATAAGGCGGATGGGAGTTTGAGACTCTGTGTGGATTATCAGTGCCTGAACCAGGTGACCTTGAAGAAAAAGTACACATTACCAAGGAATTATAATTTTTTTATCAGCTGAAGGGATCACGGTGGTTTTCGAAGACAGACCTCTTATCAGGATATCACCAGCTCAGGGTATGAGACAATGATGTGCAGAATACGACCTTTAGATGTCGATATGGCCACTATGAGTTCTTGGTTATTCCATTCAGTGTGACCAACTCCCCAACAGTGTTTATGGGACTCATGAACAAGTTCTTCTAGCCATACCTTGATCGCTTTGTGGTTATATTCATTGATGACATCTTGATATACTCAACTCCAGAGGAGGAGCATGCCTATCATCTGCAAATAGTTCTTGACAAACTCCTAGAGCACCAGCTTTATGGTAAACTCTCAAAGTGTCAGTTCTGGATTCGAGAGGTTCACTTTTTGGGACACGTCATCTCGGAAGCTGGAGTTGCAGTGGATCTAGTGAAGATTGAGGTTGTTCTTTCTTGGGAGCCACCCAGGAGTGTGATAGAGGTGCGGAGTTTCCTGGGTTTGTCCAGTTACTACTGGATGTTTATGCGTGACTTTTCTAGTGTTGTGGCACCCTTATCAGTGTTGACGAAGAAGAGGTGACCCTTTGTGTGGTCGGAGAGATTCCAGTAAGGTTTCCAGGAGCTAAGTCAGAGACTGATGAGTGCCCCTATCTTGAGGCTACCATAGGAGGGTGTTGGGTACGTAGTATGTTGTGACGCATCAGGGACCGGACTCGAATGTATCCTGATACAAGATCAAGTAGTGATCATGTATGGTTCTCAACAACTGAGACAACATGAGAAGAATTATTCTACCCATGACCTGGAGTTAGTAGCAGTGGTCTTCGCCTTAAAGATTCGGTGACATTACTTTATGGGAAAACATTTTACAGTCTAATCTGATCACAATAGTCTCGGGTATATCTTCTCTCAGAAGGATTTGAACCTGAGAGAGCAGTGTTGGATTGAGTTCCTCCAGAACTATGACTTCGAGATATTCTATACTCCTGGGAAGGGGAATGTAGTAGTAGATGTACCCAATAGGAGATCTGGTATACAGTTTCTAAGTGAGGTGAAAGAGAAGCTAGCGGCTTTACGGATATCCTAAATGGATCAACATGGATCAGCTTATCTTCAGTCTCTGATAGTCACTCCCCCACTCCATCTGTAATTCAGGGAGATGTAGCCTGGGGACACTGACAGCAAGGCTCGACGTGCTCAAATATCCATAGGACAAGCACCTGATGGATTTTCTGAAGTTAGGGAGCACTTCATCCTCTTCAAAGGGCGTATTATTGTACTGGTGGAATTTCAGGAGGAAGTGTTTAGGGAGTTCCGTATGTCCCCTCTAGCTGTACACCCAGGAGTGGAAAAGATGTACCAGGACCTGCAACATCAGCACCGGTGGTTAGGAATGAAGAAAGAAGTAGTAGAGTTTGTCTCTCGGCGCATCACTTGTCAGTAATTGAAGGCAAAGCATCAGGTTACAGCAGGATTAGTTCAGCCACTAGAGGTGCCAGAGTAGAAGTGGGATGGAATTTCCATGGACTTTGTGATAGGACTTCCACACACGTCCAAGGGACATGATTTCATCTGGGTGATCATTGACCAACTCACCAAGTCAGCCCAATTTCTACCTATCAGAGATAAGGGTTTATTAGAGGGATTGGGAAGCCTCTAGGTGCAAGATATTTTATGTCTTCAGGGATTTCCCTCAACGATTTTATTCGATTGTGACACACATTTTACTTCCCGGCTAGGGAAGGGGTTGCAGGAGTCATTTGGGACAGATCTTCGGTTGAGCACCACCTTCCATTCTCAGACGGATGGTTAGACAGAGTGGACCATTCAGACCCTCAAGGACATGTTGCATGCTTGCATCCTTGATTTTGATAGCATCTGGGCGGATCACTTGCCCTTGTTGGAGTTCACATACAACAACAGTTATCACTATACTATCGGTATGGAACCATTCGAGGCATTGTACAGTCGACCTTGCAGATCACCTCTGTGCTGGACTAACCTAGGAAAGTCAACACTCATTAGACCAAAGATGGTATGAGATACCACGGAGAAGGTTCAGATCATCTAAGAGTGAATGAAGACTGCACAGAGCAAGAATAATTCTTATGCTGACAGGAGACGAAGACCTTTCGAGTTCGAGGATGGTGACCATGTCTTCCTATGGATCTCACCTCGACGAGGTTTGCAGAGATTTAGCCGGGGTGGAAAGTTATCTCTGAGATTCATCAGACCCTCTCATGTCCTCAGCAGAGTTGGTGAGGTGGCATACCACCAAGATCTTCCCACTCAGTTGCGCCAAGTGCATGAAGTTTTCTTCGTATCTTAGCTGAGGAGATATGTACATGATCCTTCGCACATCATTGACCGGGGTGAGTTAGACATCAATGATGGGGCGATGTTTTCAGAGGTTCTAGTGGAGATTGAGGATCAATAGGATAGAGTCCTTCATGGGCGTTTGATACCTTTTGTGAAAATTTTTTGGCAGCACGGGAACCTCTAGGAGAGCGCATGGGATTGGGAGGCTCAGATACATGCTCAGTACCCACACTTTTTCCCTAGTTTGTGTTGTGGCTTTCGGGGATGCAAAGCCCTGAGGTGGGGAGAATGTAAAGACCCAGATTTTTCCATGTAATTTTTATTTCAAATTATATTGAAATATTACGAGTCCTCAAAAATTAATGGCACATGATTCTGAGGCCCGGTGTGCCCAGAATGAATTTTTGAACTTTTTTTCAGGTACGTTCAGTGAACGCATCAGTAGCATTTTGTAACTTTTGAACCGGTGCTCAGAATTGAAATCTGAGGACACCATTTAACTCACACTACTGATATTTTCTTAAGGATACATTCACCTCAACCACATTAAGCCGAGGGTGGAAGTTGGTTTTTTATTTTTTTCATGGGAGAAGAAAAATAAAATAAGTAAATTTTTATTTTTCTTTCTTGAAACCTCCATTTTGAATCATAGCGATGGGGACCACACAAACTATTATTTTAATGTGAGTTAACTCTTGGAATTCTCCCAATTAATGAGCCAACATTAATTGTCTAATTTACTTAACTTAATTAATATTGGCCCCTCACCTCTCATCAGGGAGATTGTTGGCAAAAGGGAGAGGAGTCTTTTTCTTGAGAATTCTCAAAGGAAGAACATCCTCCAACGAAGAACATTCTTCAGATCAAAAATGAGGAAAAAGTTTGATCTTGGATCGTAAGCGTGTTGTGAGAGTGACAAACAATGATGTCTTCATATTCTTCCCCATGCCATCTCCAACAAACGAGGTAGGCGGTTTATTTTGAAATATGATAAATATCTATTTGTTGATTCCTCTTGTTCTTGATTCTCAATGATGATGGCCAAAAAAATACGGTCATCGATCCGCGCATATACCATGATCTTTTCTATTCGTTCTTCACGTGTTCTTCGTGCCTTATCCAATGCCAAATAATTAATCACGCTAAAAACACAATGTTTTGTTGAGCGTGACATATGAACGCGGAGATCTTGACCTGCGGATCACGAATATGCGGCCATCACATTTTTTGGGCTTAGAACAAATCTATGGTGGCCTGAAGAAGAATGGGGGCGCGAGTCCGCACCATTGGTAGAGGAGGAGGTCGCGGCTATCAAGCCGCAGCAGCTCACCGGAGGGCGGTCGGCACCCGGTCGGCCGCTATTCGGGCAGGCGATGCACCCAAGCGGGAGGCTAACTCGGAGGGCAGCCGGAATCTGGCTGGCCGCGGTTCGTTCAGGTGACACACTCGAGCTGGTGGCACACCCGGAGGGTGTCTGAAACCTAGCTGGCTGCGGTGGCAGCAGCGCCGCATGCTGGCGCCGCTGGAAAGGGGGAGCCAACTTGTCTTCCGACCGGTCGAGTCACGCAGAGCGGGACCGCTTCGGCGGGTCCCGCATGCCAGTACGAGGCACCACATGGCGCAACCAGGTTGGCCAAGCTGAATGGTCCATTGGACCGTTCAAAATAGCAGGGTACACCTTCCCCACAGGTAGGGGCTAGGGCAGGCCCCGCCACGGCGGACCTCACCCAATAGAGAAGGTCACATCTAGCGGGCCATGCCGCCCCCTTTGTGAGCCGAACCGGACCGCGGCTCAGCGGGTCGGACTCACCACATCCCATCCCATCCGGGCCGAACCCAGATCGGGTCAGTTCAGCCTAGACCGGGTCAGGTCGGCCCAGACCGGGTCAGGTCGGCCCAGACCGGGTCGGACCAGACTCGGGCCCATCTGGACCCAGATACCCCTTTTGACTATATCTTTAGAATCGAGTGTCCATTTGACGAACCATCTATGGAACTGAATTCCTTGGATCGAGACAGTCCTTTTCTTATACTCCACTTGAGTTTTGGATAAATTTGTAGTATGGCCGGGTTGGATCAAACCTGAATCCAACCGGGCCCTCGGAGCGGAAATGATAATAACTTACAAACCGGGCATCCGATTGATGCGTCGTATATTGCGTTAGGACCCTTATGACATGACGGACCTTCGTAATACTTCTTCATGGGACTTCATGGATTTTTAAGTATCGACCAGTGGCTTGAGGAGAGTAACTTCCTGGAATCAAGCATGCTTAGTACGGGAACCTTGTGGTTGGCTGTACTTGAAGAATCTATAGATCTTGTGTGGGTTATCTTCATATCATGTGTGGGTCATATTCAGATTCAGATCGTGTGTGGGTCATCTTCAGATCCTGTGTGGGTTAGAATCTTCAGATCCTATGTGGGTCAGCATCTTCAGATCCTATGTGGGTCATTTTCAGATCTTGTGTGGGTCATCTATGATCCTGTGTGGGTCAACAGCAGAACTTCTCAGCAAAGTTAGATGATCTAGCAATACAGCTAATCATCTATACTTCCATACTTAAGTTATACCTGGTGTGAGTTGAGTCTTTACCTTTTTGGTACACTTCTGTGTTGTGATACCTTTGTTGTATTCTTCTGTGTGGTGTTACCTTTGTGGTACTTAACTTCATGGTGTTACACATGTGGTACTTATATCTTTATGGTGTTACCTTTGTGGTATTCTTCCCTAACGTGTGATATGATTATATATTGATAACTTAGGTATATGTATGGGCATATACCTAAGTAGTGTTGATGACTATTTCTTGGTGCTTTGAGATTGAGTTCTTGCTTTGTGTTTTATCCTTTGTGGATTCTGGGAGACCATCGGGGGTCTCGGGGTCCATACTATGTATTGTTATACTCACCCCTGCACGGGCTACGCCCGCACCTTGCAGTGTCTCGTGTAGATGATGGAAAGCATTGATCTAGGTTGAGGGTTCCAGGAGTGGAGGCTGCTCGGAGGGGGACCATTAAATGATTCGTACCTTAGAGACAACCGTTCGAGAGCTGTACCTACCCTTCATGTAGGATTCTTAGCAGGTTTTCACATGATTTGTATTCAGTTTTACTTGTAATTTCTAGTTAGGCTTGTATTCTGGACCCTTTACTTACTATACACACCATGTTTACTATATAGTTTACTCTGTTCTTGCATCTTATTGTGTGATTGGTTTTTGTGAGTTTACAGGTTTAAAGGCAATGTCTTCCCTATTTTAGGTATATGCCTTTCCAGTGCTAGTCGTCAGCCCATGGCCTATGGAAGGCGGGCTTGGGGTAGTTACGACATGGGCCCTGGGGGATGGGTCGTGACAATTTTTGTATTAAAGGTTGATAAATCATATTTTTTATCCAATGGATGTGTCCTCCATGTCAAATCACATGTTTGGTTTTGGTCCATCTCATGACACATATTTTATGACTTTTTATTATCTTTTCCCACATATCTATTTGTATAGGTTTTCTATGGTTCAGAAATTTTTAGCCTAGGTTGAAGAAGGAATGGACGGGTCAGGTTTTGTTGAGGATCTTGATCCCAACTTGGTTATTTATTTATTTTTCTTTGCTAATTTACTTTTGATATACACGCAAATTTCTTATTTTATATTCATGAACTGGATTATGCTTTAAACACCATTTTTGGTGACCTATTTTCTATATCTCACACCTTTCTCAGGTTGCCACTGCACTAAGGTACCTATACAGATCCTCTTTTTCTCATATCCTTGATCATTTACTTATGTTGTGCATTGTACCTGGGAGTTAGGAGCATGATACAGAGCTAGTACTCAAGATGCTCAAGGAGACCACCCTCGAGGCCTTTTCATTATTTTTATTTTTTCAAGTATTTCATCATGTCTCTTGCTGTATATTTCCTATTTTATTAGGTAGAACTACATGGGCATGCATGCATAGTTTTATATTTGGTATAGGAAACTTTTATTCAGTTCTTATGTTTACCTTCCACTACTTGTCTTCTATCTACTCTATTTCCTCTATCTATTGATTTACTCCTAATTATACCTATGTGATACTCTGATCAAGAGGGTATAGTCTCCCCACTGTACCACTATTAGACCCTATTTACTAGTAGACAGCCTCATGCGTATGGAGATACACGTTTGAGGCCATGTGGCGAATGGTCTGGCTATCGTTTTAGATTCAGCCAGGTTGGGACATCACAAAGTGGTATCAGTGGTATGTTTACTTTGTCTTATTATTTTTGGCTGGTAAATAGGATACTGGGAGTGTGTCATCTCTTCGTAAATAGTCATTCTTGGGAGTGATCAAGCCATGTACGGGGAAAATTCCATGTGTCTAGTGATGGGATTATCATTCAAGTTGTACTCTATTACAATTAATTATGATTTCACCTTAAGAGATTGTAGTGCTTTTCACTACTTACTGATTTATGAGATTTATATAATTTTACCCTTGTCCTGGTAAAGTAAGTATGTAGCATTACACACATCATTATAGGAACATAGGGATTCACATTTCATGCATTTTCCATACCTTTTTAGATTTCATTGTTATGCTATTTGAAATTATTGATGTTCCTTGTGTGTAATTTTCCATTCTATTGTCTACCATGTTAGTAATTTTCATAACATATTTAGTTTTGTACCTATTTAGGTATTTTATTAGCATGTATGTTTTTATAAAATGATGTGTGATTTACTTAGTGTGTTTTCCTATATAGTATTCATTATGATTCATTTAGTATTCCTAAATTCTCACCATGTTTGGGAGGTTAATTAGTATGATTTTATTTATTTGTCACACTTCTGTGTTTATTTGGCATTTCTTCTATGTATTCACTACATTTGATAGCATGACTAGATATAATTTTAATATACAAAATGTGAGTAAAATAAAATTCCATCATCATTCTAAGTGGTGTTTTCCTATATATATTTATGGTGAAATTCTATTTAAAAAATTCAATCAT
The DNA here is from genome assembly GCA_963277665.1 of Viscum album. Taxonomy (NCBI): domain Eukaryota; kingdom Viridiplantae; phylum Streptophyta; class Magnoliopsida; order Santalales; family Viscaceae; genus Viscum; species Viscum album. The sequence goes on from OY728126.1 coordinate 196,987,910, forward strand.
GACATGTTTGATCCATGAACCATTGGTAGCATGGGTTGAAACATATAAGTTACAGATAAATGGGATCCATTTTCAATTTATAAAGTGTATGATTGATTTATAAATTAGGAATTAGAGAACCATATAATTGAATCGTTGATTAAGAAATTTATATATAACTAGAGACATGTATATATTTAAAAGCTTTTAAATTTTGATAGAAATGTTTTGGTTTACTTGTTAAAAATTTTATCATGGGATTGGAGACTCATATAACTAAATTCCTAAATGTACAATTATACACAAGTAGATAAGTTGGGGAATTCTGTTTATGAGATAGGATTGAATTGACCCAAGTAGGTTAGTCATGGTGCTTATGCTTATGAGATAAACCCATGAAGGGTGTTTTAAAAATGTTAATTTTTAAAATAAAGTTAGGTTTTCATTTATTTGAACCCAAAATGGTTTAATGGGACCCTCATAGGTCACCTTCCATTTTTATGCCTTAGTATTTAACCCCATGGGGTATGTTTATACTATATAAATATGGTTATTTAAAGTGTATGCAGCTGTTTATATGGTTTTACATATAAGAGTAGGGTAGAATCTTACTTGACCAGAACTTCTTTAATTAATAAAAGACATTTTATTTTATTTTTAGTTGTACCTATATAGGGTATTAGTTAATTAAAATGACAATTGAAAACTAAAGGGTGTTTTTACTCTATAGATGTCAATTGAAATTTTATTTAGCTGGTCCAAATGTGAAAGCTTATAAATAAATGAATGATATTTAAAATGGGGGTTAAATTAATATATAGCCTAATTATTATGGGATTTTAGTAAAGTAAAAAAAATTAAAAGGAAGTTTTAAATAACATTTCTGTGTGCCTAGTGACTTTAGCTAAATAATGTTCCAAAAAAATTACCATGTGGATAATTTTTAATACCATTTTAAAGATAAATCATGAGTTATTAAAGAGATAAATGATAATTTATGAGATTACTTAAAATAGAACCTTAAGTGATATTTTTATTTTAACCCTCCTGTAAGGGTAGTTCAGTGCTCCTTGATATATCCTTAGGACGAGAGCATGAGTGTTACCCATTGGCCTCTTATTTCATATATTCAACATAAATAATAGACTCTTAACCCTAGTGACCTTTTATAGGAAAGACCTCATTTTAGTTCAGTGATTTATGCTTCAGTAAGTGGGCTAACTTTTTAAGTAACATACTTATACCCTTGAAGCCTTTGTTGGTTGCTTATGAGCACTTCCTGATGTGAGGTGTCATTTGGGTGTTTTTTGTCCCTCATAGGACCCTTATCTTTGAAAATTACCCCTCTTCTTGATGATTGATCACTCAATTTTTTCACCCTCCTTATAGGTGTTAGAAGTAAGAAATTATCATTTTTAGTAGGATGTATATTCCTCGGGCATGGTCATCCACTTGATAGATCATGTGGACCTTCTTATTATTTCCCACCAAGTGTTGGAAAACTCAAGAGGTCATTAGATTGTTTTAAATTTATATGGTATAGTATGACCTTGAGATAGTTCTTTTAGTGAGAAATCAGATACCAAAATTCATAGGTATAATAATGATATGAATAGTATTAGGGATGTTCCATTTTTCTTACAAAATCTTAGGGTAATATGTGTTGAAACACACAGTACCCATAAATTTTTTAAAATGGTAGATAAAACCACTTGATATTGGTGTTAATTGTTAAATCCTTGAGCTATTAATCTTCGATTACCAGCCATCATTGGAGAATAATTAATTGGGAATTAAATGAAATTTTAACTCATCCCAATGCTCAGAAAGATGTTCTAAGAGGGTCAGGTTCTTGACATATTGGTCATTCATTTTGGATTTTAGGTCTAATGCTATGGAACATGTGGAAATACCTAGGGAGGAGTTTCATGGGTACATCTAAAGTGAATATAAACCTAGCATTATTTTAGTGGATATTTTATCCTTTCTTTTGGTCTAACGCTTTTTGAGCATGTTGGTCACATCTAAGGCCTACGGTCAGTGGTCGATGGAGCATGTTCCATGTGATGAGATCCTTTTCTCAGTAAATGATGACTATAATAATTCTTGGTTGGGATAATTGTGTTGGAAGTTTCATATCATTTCCTATAATTATAGGAATCATAATTTTGAAAAGGCCATTTGGAAATGGCCGGTCTTTTTAAATTCCCATGTGGCTATTAAGCTCTCATTTTAAATCAGTTCTTTCAAGATAGTGCGACAATGGAAGAGTTTTTTCTTGTACGCAACCTTTGAATATTTCATTAGTCAGGGATATACTTCAGTGGTTATTCTTGAGTGATCACGGGATGCCTCAGATGGTAATTCCTTATGATTTGTTAATGAAAATGTGTCGGTTGATGTAGTCGATATCTTTTAAAATAGGTCGACCAGTATTTTTTCAACTCTTCTTCTTTCTGGTAGTTGGTTACGAAAGGATGGGAACCATATCGAGCACTTCATACACAGTGTAGTGTGAGTGTATCAATTCCTCTTTGAAATTCATTTGAATACTCTTAGTGTACTCTTGGATAAGTGATGATCATTTCCCCTCTATTTACATCATCTAGGTACACTGAGAGAGAAAAAATTATACGCCACATTAAATTTTGGAAGTCATCAAGCTTTATAAATTGAATCTTTTAGAGTTACACTCCAAAAATATATATTTTTTCTAGGAATGATTAGTTATTATTGATACTTGGTTTCCCAAGTAGGAATTACTTGAATAGACTCACAGAAACCAATTGTTTCATTTGACTTGATCACCAGGCGGATGCTACATTGGGATCAAGTAGTATTCTTGATGAGTGGATGTTTGGCCTTGTATCTATATCTCACTTGAGAATTCCATATTATGGAATACCTTGGATGAGCTCCTTGGTTCCTATTTCATGATTCCAATGTGACCTCGAGCTTCTATTGGGATTAGATAGTTTGTTATAAGGGTGTCAGTCCAAGTGTGGCGGATCGTGCTTATATCCATGTTCATGATAATGAATGACATCATTATGGGATAATTTTGGATAAATATGTCATTAGAAGCTGGTTATGGGATTTAGTGAGCATTCTTAGAGAAAATATTGAGGTGCCTTCATCTAAAGGCACAATGTTGACTTTTGTAATGCATTGGAAACCTAAGACAGGGGTTTTTTAGAATATTTATCCAAAGGTAGCTCAACTTAAATCCTCTTTAAGGAATGGAAATAATAAGTGGTGAACTATTTCATTTATTCCATCAAGGTAAGATGGGTGTTATGTAAAGGTTTACAATACGTTCCAAGGAAATATTGCACGACCAGTTTCATCTTGGTCAATCATATTTTGTCTGTTTTAATAAAATAAGTAATTTATTACATCCTCATATGTTCTTGGGTTTCCAAGTTGATAAAATCATTCCAATAGTGTCATTATAATGCTTAGGGCGTGATTTGATAGAAAATTCTGACGATTTAGAAATAGTGACTCGGAAAGAGTTCTTCAAATGTTAGAACCTTTGGTGTGAAGTGACATAGGTTGGATGTTTAAATATATGATGACATGATCATGTATCATGTTAGATAGACTTTGGTAATATCTATCTGAATGCTTTAGTTTGAGTATGAGCATTGGATCAGGTTTTAATGGCTCATGTACCGTATGCTTAAGTGGTGCTCAGAAGTTTGTTGGGTATTTAGAAATTCAACATACTCTTTTAAAGAAAACATCACAACCCATGTAGGATGGGTGATGTTTTTGTTGTTACCCAAGGATTCTTGAGGATGAGAAGTTCTAAGGTGGATAGGTTTTAGAATCCCATGCTTTAGGACTGGATGAAGTTCTAAAATAATTTTAATGCTATCATTTGGTGGATGGGCCTCTTTATAAATGTGGATTCAGAATGAAATTCCAAGAGTTGGAATGTTTAAATGCATTATTATTAGACATGAATAATGGCCTGAGAGGTAGGTGTCTCCATAAGTTTCCGGAGTGGTGGGATCTAAAGAATCAAAAATGGGTGAAGCTAGCTAGGGTGCATGGTTTGTATAAAATTGTGCGGCCCTCCAGCGGGAACTGTTCAACCTGCTTATGGGGGTTGAGGGTATCACATGATTTTTTCAAACCATGAACGCCAGGTATCATGTTCATTAAGCATTCTATATAACTTGAATAGAGAGGAAATGCATGGTTTGTGCACCGTTTCCCAAACTGCGAGCATGAACCATGCAACCCCTCCCCTTAATAGGTTATCCTTGCACAGTTAGTGCATAGTTTGGCCATTCTTGTGGCCAAACTATGCATCTCATTAAAGGATGTGAAATTACCCTCTTTTCCCTCTTTTATTATTTTCTTACTCCTCATAATTTCTTCTCCCATGCATGTAGCCTCTCCTATTCCACTTAATATCCCCTTGGCATTATTTTAGGCATGGATCTATCTCCTTCTTTCATTTCTAGAGTCGATTGTTGTCAATATCATTAGATGTGTATCAGTAAGAGATTCATTCCTCTAGCTCCATTAATAGTTTCTCTCTTTCTAATCTATTCTATTTAAGTGTGACCTAATTCACCCTATTTTCAGGGAATTCATATGTTTATCTACATTCTCTCAAAACATACTGAATCAAACCTTAATATTGTATGTGTAGGTTATCCATGGTATAAGGTAGGTGGTCTTTATATTTTCCCTCAAGTTTCACCTCTTTATAAAATATCATCATTGTTTCGTGTGATGGACCTACCCAGTGTCACTTCAAAATAATAAATTTCCTTGAATTAAGTTACCTAGTTTGCCTTGTAATGTGTTTATTCCCTTATTAGTGCGGTTAGAGTTAATTAACTCAACCCAAGACACCCCTTTTGGGTGGTTTCATTTATTCACCCTTTCTAAATATTATCTTCCTTTATTAGAGCCACCCCTTTGGGTGTGATTTTATATATATATGAATTTGTGATGCTCACTTATTTTTAAACCAAATTTATGGTTGGTTTATTTATACCTTGTAATGGAATTATATTAAAGTGAACTAAATGAATTGTTTAAATAATGACATCATGTTTTCTAATTAAACCCCTTGATGAGGTGACCTGTCTTCAAATTGGAAAACATATAATATGTGTTATGCCTTTCTTGGATAAATTGTATGGGTGTTCCATAGATTCCTTTTTGGGTTCTTTCCTCTTGATGTGGTTTACTTATGTATGAGGACTTTTTATTCTAAAATGAAATGTAAAATGGATGAGGCACTCTTAAGGCATAATTGTTTCTTATTATGGCATGATCAATAACTTATCCCTTTAAATTTTTTCATTTAGTTGATAAAATGAATTAAGAATATTGTGAGAGATACTCGGGTTTACTTCCACAAAACATCAAGGATGGTATCATCGTGCTTCTGATTAGCTTTGATGATGGGCTTTGTATACACTAGTGGTGATACCATTATACCAGGATAGGCTCACTATAATTTTTTATTACCTCATCATGAGTGATGCCAGTTCCCTAGGGGAGACATCTAGGATGGGCTTTGTGGATAGACAGTTACACTAATCCACGGGTATGACTCATTCCTCTAAATGAGATAATAGGTATGGGGTTAGAGGTATTTGTCTCACGTTAGGCCAGGAGTGATACTTGTGAGTCCATTTATGGATTTCATTGGATTGACTCTATAGGAAGTGACCATTTGTGGTTCTCCTGGTGTGATATGTGGGTTCTTTGTTATGGTTCACCTCAAATGGGCCCAGGATGCTAAATATTAAACCTTTGGGTAGGTATTTTTATAGTAAAGGTTGATGATGCATATTTTTTATCCAAGGGATGTGTCCTCCAAGAAAAATCACATTCTTGGGTTTGGTCCATCTCATGAAACCTCTTTTATGACTTTTTATTATCTTTCCCCCCACATATCTTTGAATAGGTTGCCTATGGTTCAGTAATTTCCAGCCTAGGATGAAGCATTTATGGTTGGTCTAGGTGTTATTGAGGATACTAATCCCAACATGGTTATTTATTTATTTCAATTTTCTTATTTAATTTTGATATACATGCACACTGCCTATTTTAGATTCATGAACTGGATTATTCTTTAGATACAATTGGTGTTGGTCTGCTGAGTATATATCACACCCTTCTTGAGATGCCACTACATTGATTATATATACTTATATATTGATTTATTTATAAATCAAATATAGTTTGATAAATTGAAATTAGAATCAAACCCCTAAAATTAAATAATAAATCCCTTATGTTATAAATTTGTGAAATTAAAACTAGATATATGGATTTGATTACATATATATATATATATATATATTTTATAATTAAAATTGAATTTCTGAAATTCAACCTTACAATTGTAAGCTTACACATAAAATTATAAAAGGAAAAATTAATTTAAACATTTCATCCATGATTATATTGAAAATAAAAAATCTTACACAAAATTAGTGATATGAAATTTAACCCATATTCGTACATATTTTTCTTACGCACTCAACACATGTATTAATTGCTTAAAATGTTGATGTATATATATATAATATACATGCATAAATAAAATGAACATAAAATTAGACAAGAATATATACATGGAACTTTTAATCCACATATTAGCATAAATAATTTCATTCTATCTTAAAGTTTAAATAAAATTAGTATAATATGTTACTTATAAACTTGAATACATAAATTTTAAAATATAAAACATATTTTTTTTGAAATAACTATCAAAATAGTGTTTGCAGATTAAATTTCTTTTCAAACATATGGAAAAAAATTCCTTACTGTCAAGGAAAAATAAAATTCATAGTGGAACAAATTTTAAGAAGGATAAAAAACATCCAACACAACATATTTAACATGATCTCAATTAAAAAACATATTACTAATAAAAACATATCACTTACATAATTCAATAAAATCAAGAACAAAAATATGAAAATATATTTAATTACACCCTTAGACAACCTTAAATAAAAACATGAGTTGATAAATAAAATAATTTCTTATGGAAGAACATAACGTTGATAAAATAAAAACAATTCATTACTAATCTGGAAATCAAAAACCATAATTTTAAAATATTATTTCACCATTACCTGAATTGCAGTAGAAAAAATGATAGAGCTTTGGACACACACTCAATCTCCCAACAAACAGACAGAGTGAGTTGAAAAAAAAATCACAAAGGTACATGGTTTTTATATCTATATACATGAATGTCCTGAAGGCCTTCTTTTTATTTATTTTTTATAACACCCCTTTCAAGGGATGAGGGGGGGAGCCTTACAAGGATTTTATGCTTAGAGATTACATTACCCATAGGTCTTATAAGAAATATACAGACTATAACTACTTGGAACTGCTCCTCCCCAACTTCTATATCGTGACTTCATCTCTCCAACTTCACATGGCTATTTGACTAGGCTTCACATGCACGCACAAGCTGGTCCTAATGGAAATGCCATACCCTCTCTTTCTTCAAAAAATTTTAGCTTCTTCTCTGGTGAATGCGCCTTCTCTGAATCCTTATCTGGACTCTACTCCTTGTAGAGTTGGCCCAGTCCATTAAGCATAGTTTCAGGTGGCCTAAAATCCCTAAGGTGGTCTGAAAGCCTTAAGGTGTCCTGAAGTCCTTGATGTGGCCTGAAATACTTACTGGACCGAAGGCCTTGGGTGGCCCAAAGGTCTTTGGGTGGCTTGAATTTCTTAAAGGACCTAAGGACCAAACTGGTGGCCCGAAATCCCAAACGGATGAATAGTTTTCAACTGTTACAATACCGAATATTACCTGCTACAATCCTGCTACAGTAGCCCGAAAATTATGTCTCCACCCAAATTTGAAATCAGGTCCCTTAGATGCACTTCTTGAGTCCTCACCAACCGGGTTGAGGATCTTATGCTTATAGCCATATATGGTGATATAAATATGCAAATGGTTGAGATGTGGACCAGAGTTAATCTTACCAAGAAATATGATTGATGATTCAGACATAATAATATAATATATATATTTTATATATCCATACATTAGTTGTATCCACATAAAAACGAACATAAATCATTGAGATAACTAGCTCAAACAAAGACAGATGATTCAAAATTATCATAACAGTAACAACTGAGACTAATCTTTGAACCAAAACTAAAATAGAGAACAACATATACAAGGAGTCAAGAATAGAAAAATATTGAAATTAATAAAATCAATACTTGGATTGAAGTAAATTATTAGCAGTAAAGAAGGATCAGACACCTATAAAAAACCTACCTCGTAGATATAGAAAAATGTGAAACAAAAGCTAGGCGTTGAGGAAGAAATAGCCTGCACTCAATGAAATCTAGATCTAGTTTGATTCTCCCCTTCACGACAGAACCCTATACTGCGATGAACACTATCCACACCGCTCAGACCACTCCCCCAGGTGTCTTGACCTTGGCCCTTCCCTCAGTCCTCGTGGAAAAACCCTACTCCCTGACCTTCGACTTCTCGAAGCCTCCACGGCTCGACCTCGTCTCTCTGGGTGACTCGAAACCCTGGTCGACGGCCCTCTACTCAGGATTCCCCTACTACACGAACCTGATGCCTATAAACCCTAAAAGAAACCCAATTCCCCCTTTTCACCAATGGTACACCCCCTTTCTTTAACATGTTTTCTTTCTTTTTTATTATTATTATTACTCACTTTTCCTTTAATGAACCAATATTTATATATCATTTTGTGTGTGTATATATATATTATAATTGGATCTTTTTTTAATAATAATATTCATACTATAGTTTCAAAATATATACATACATTTTCAAATTCAATACTATATAAAATATATATACATATTTCAAATTCAATTTTCATAATTATTATTCTAATTTATTTTATTTTATAAAAAAAATAAATTTATACTTTAGTTAAATCAAATTTTCAATGAATTTATAAATATATATTACATTGAAAATAATAATAAGTTCATTTAAAAAAAATTATTTATTTTAATTATTATTATTATTCTTATTATTCTTATCTTTAATTCAAAATTTTATAAAACAAGATTTATAATAATATATTACTTTTACAATCGCCTTTAAATATTTCTATCTATCATGTATTAAAAAGTAACATTTTTTAAAAATAAATTTAAAATTTCACTTTGATTAAATGAAATCATATTGTTTTTATAAACATATTTCATAAATTTCATTAAATAAATTATAATTTATTTACTAATCACTTAAAAATTTCTAGGATGTAACATTTTTCCCCTAAATAGAATTGCATCCTCACAATTCATTTATTAGAATATAGATAATTCTGAATTTCCATCTTCACAATTTAGAAATCTAGGATTGCTAAACTTCTAGACTCTATCGCAATATCTAATCGCCAAAGTTGTCTAGATCATTGCTTTGATACCAACTATAATGCACCAACCCCACGGGTTTGGAATCAGCTCATTAAAATGTTGTGTATTTTTTTATAAAAAGAAACTTGAAAAAATAAACAAAATCTATTACATACTAATAACTTTTACTGATCTAGGTTTTGGAGGGTTAGATACAAACCTTACAACATAACCAAACTGTACAAAAAATAAAATTAAATAAACAAAAGACTTTACGTCTGCAAACTCTTTAACTGAAGTGAACGCAAATGAAAACTCTGGTAAACGAGTTGAATAATAATTTAAAAAAAGGGTTCAGTATTAAATATGTCAAATAAGGGGTTTTAAAAATATCATTGGAAAATAATACATTTAAAATATTTCATTTTCTAAAACAATGATTAGAAGATAGTTTTCAACTCACTAAAAAATAATAATAATTCTCATATAATTTTGAAAACCATGATTTTCAAAAATAATAATATTTTAAATAAATTTATTAGTTTTCGATGTATATAACATTTGGAAAATCAACTTCATTAATTAATAATATTATAGTGAATTCACTTATAAAATTATAAGCATTAATTGTCAAAGTCACCTTGGATCATAACATGGATTCTTGGTTCACTCCCGAGATAGGGTGGACATAGTACCATGATGGATTAGGTTCACTCCCTAATCCCATAATGTGTTTAGGATAAACATCATGTACACCATAATGTTCTTGGCATAAACCTCTCACACACCATACATAAAATCTCATGAGATTAACACATTACCGAATGCATTGGGGTGCTATCTGGGTGCACCCATCATAATTGGACAAAAGTATCATAAGGTTTTCGGGTTCAATCCACATACCCTACCTTCATAATATCTAGGTGTGATTATTTGGAATTTAAAACATTATAACTTTCATTTTTCATCATAAGGACCATAAAGCTTCTTTAAATTTTTTAGTTTCGATGTCCATTTCGTAAAAAGAAATTATTTGACAAAACATATGTCATGAAAAAAATAGTTTTTCATGAAATCATACCAATATATGTATATAAAAGTTTTCATAAAATATATATACATATAAACATTTGTTTACATAAATACTAATATTTAAATAAAACATGATTGCATACTCACATGCATGTATATCAATGTTAAAAATAATAATTCTTTTACAAAAAATGACATATACACATACATATATATATATATAAACATCGAGAGTAATATATATATATATATATACAAGTCTTAAATAAAATTGTTTCATATGGAAAGATATATATATATTTCTTTGTAAATAAAACATAAATGGATGGATTGAAAACAATTTCAAAACCCTTTGATAAATAGAAATACACAATAATCTTACATAAAATGATAAGTTTTAGAAATGATTTTAAATCCTTAAAAAATGAAAATACGTAGTTATATATATATATGTAAAAATATATATACACATATATATTTATTTATTTATAAATAGAACATATTTTGATAAATTGAGATTATAATAAAACCCTTAAAATTAAATAATAAATCACATACATTATAAATTTGTAAAATTAAAACTAGATATATGGATTTGATTAAATATATATATATATATATATATATATATATATCTTTTCAAATTAAACATAAATTGATAAAATTAAAACTTACAATTGTAATCTTACACATAAATTTATAGAAGGAACATATTAATTCAAACATTTCATCCATGATTATATTGCAAATAAAAAATCTTGTACAAAATTGGTTATATTAAATTTAACCCATATTCATACATTTTTTTCTTGAACACTCAATACATGAATTAATTGTTTAAAATGTTGATATATATAAATATATATATATATATATATTATATACATGGATAAATAAAATGAACATGAAATCAGAAAATAATATATACATGGAACTTTTAATACACATATTAGTATAAATAAGCTCATTATTACACAAAATTTAGATAAAATAAGTATAATATATTACTTATAAACTTGACTACATACAATTTTAAATTTAAAACTTTTTTTAAATAAATATCAAACCAATGTTTTCATATTATGTTTCTTTTAAAACATATGGAAAAAATCCCTTATTGTCAAGGGAAAATAAAATTCATAGCATAACATAAATTTTAAGAAGGATAAGAAAAAAAATATAATGTAGCAGATTTAACATAATCTCGATTTAAAAACATATTACTGATAAAAACATATCACTTACATAATTTAAAAAAATCAAGAACTAAAATCTGAAAATATATTTAATTACACCCTTACACAACCTTAAATAAAAACCTGACTTGATGAATAAAATAATTTCCTTCAGTAGATCATAACATTGATAAAATAAACATAGTTCATTACTAATCTAGAAATCAAAAACCATAATTTGAAAATATATTATCACCCTTATTTGAATTGCATTAGAAAAAAATGAAAGAGCTTCGAACATGAACTTAAGATCCCACCAGATAGACAGACTGAGTTGAAAAAAAAATTGTACCATGGTACATGGGTTTTATAGCCATATGCAGTGATATAAATATTCAAATGGTTAACCTACGGACCAGAGGTAAGCTTTCTAAGAAATCTAAATTATGAGGCAGACATCAGAATAAAATATATATTTTATATATCCATACATTAGTTGTATCCTTATAAAAACAAACATAAATTTTTGACAGAACCGGATCAAACAAATATAGATGATTCAAAATTATCACACCAAGAAAAAACAAGACTAATTTGTGAACCAAAATTAAAAGATACAATAGCATATACAGGGAGTCAATAATAGATAAATATTGAAATTAATCAAATCCATACTTAGATCAAAGTAAATGATGATAATTAATGAAGAAAATCAGACACCTATAAAACAAAAAATTTCCTCATAGATGTGGACAAATGTGAACCAGAAGGAAGACGTTGATGAAGAAACAACCTGCACTCAAAGCAATCAAGATCTGGTTCAATTTCCCACTTTGCGACCAAAACTTAGACCATGATGAACACCATAGATGCCACTCTGACCACTCCCCTTGGTGGCTCGACCTCATCCCTTCCCTCAGTGCTCGTGGGCGAACCCTACTCCCCAGCCTTCCGATTCTCAAAGCCTCCGCAGCTCACCCTCGGCTCTCCCGATGACTCGAAACCCCATTCAACACCCCTCTACTCAGGATTCTCCTGCTGCATGAACTCAACACCTAAAAACCCTAAAAGAAACCTGATTCCCCATTTTCACCAACAACACACCCCCTTTCTTTAACATGTTTTCTTTCTTTCTTTTTATTATTACTCATTTTTCTTTTAATAAACCTATATTTATATAGCATTTTTTGTGTATATATATATATATTATAATTGGATATTTCTTTAATAATAATATTCATACTATAATTTAGAAATATATATATATATATACATTTTTAAATTATACTCTATATAATATATATATATATATATATTTAAAATTTAATCTTCATCATTATTCTTCTAATTTAATTTATTTTATAAAAAAACTAAATTTATAGCCTAGTTAAATCAAATTTTAAACAAATTTATAAATATATATTACATTGAAAATATTAATAATTTCATTTAAAAAATTATTTCTTTTAATTATTATTATTAATATTATTGTTTTTTCATTCAAGATTTTATAAAATAAAATTTATAATAATATATTATTTTAGAATCACCTTTAATTATTTTTATTTATCATGTATTGAAAGTAACATTTTTGAAAAAAAAAATAACAAATTTCATTTTGATTAAATGAAATAATATTGTTTTTATAAAATATATTTCATAACTTTATTTAAATAAATTATAATTTTTTTATCAGTCACATAAAGATTTCTAGGATGTTACACTTTATAATGTTTTTTATTCTTTGCATTTAGATTTAGGAATCTCTATTCATTCTTGTGACTTTTATCTTCTTTTGCACCATGGCTAAATTACTTTTTAAAACTGTTGGTATGTTGTGAAATTTAACTTATGTTTTATGCTAAATCTATTGTCTATTTCATTTAGGTGAGCCTTTTAGTTCCAAAAGCTTTAGTTTTAGCTCGTTTATGGATTTTTTTTCTATTACACTAGATCATATTTTCATTCCTTGCTATTTTGGTCTGTATAAAATGGTTTTTTGGTTCACTCAAACTATTATTCTTTGTTGGTCTAGGAGTTATCATGTGGATTTAAGGATTTTAATTCAATATTTAGTCGTGTAGTAGGTTCTAAGATTTTAATGTTTTTTTGGTATCCCTACAAATGATGGGTGTGATGGTTTTTTGTTTATTATTTTATTTATTTTCATGTTTTGGATTTGGTTAATTGGATCCAATAAAACCATCATTGTGTTTTATTAGAAGTAGTGAAAGGGTGTGTTTCTTTGGGTGTTTGTTTTGTTTTGTTTGTGGGATTCTCGGCAAGAATATTTTTTTGTTCCCACTTAACCACAAAGTTTTCTATTTTAAATAATAAAAAATTGATGGGGGTGGTCTTTATAGGGAACTTCTTCAGATTTATGTTCTAGAATAACTAACTATGGAAATATACCATCATTATTTGTTTACTCAACAGTACATAATATGTTCTCCAATATAAAATAATCGTATATTTTAGAAACACATTTATTGAATTTTCATTCACTATTCATTTTTAAAAAAAAATCTTCCAAATAATAAAATAGAATAAATCATTCTAGATAGGCATATATTTTAATAGGAATGCGCATTTAATGGTTTTTATTTCATTATCCAATTGTGTTATATTTTTTATGCAGTTTATTAACTAAAATTACTCCATATAATTTATTAAATAAATTGTATGTAGTTTATTGATACCATATAGTATTTGGAATAAACTATAAACAATTTAATAAATAAACTAAATCTATAAACTCAATTCATTTTATTAAATAAACTACTTTTATAATTTAAAATAATTTAACACTAAATATGGTAAAATCATTTCATACTGATTCCACCAGTAAAATAATTTCATATTATATGATATTTTTCAATCATATCTCACTAATAAACTGGTTTCATGCTATATAAATTGATTTCATACTGTATATTGTAAAATGATTTCATATTTTATATTAATTTTCATACTATATACACTTATTTATGTTACAATATAAATTTATTTAAAAAAAAATTCCACTTTCATATTATATTTATTTGTGCCTCATGTATCAACCATTTATTAGCTTCTATAACTTTTTTCAAACTATACCCTGTTATTTATGTTAAAATGTGACTAAATTTCATACTGTATGAAATAATTTCATATTGTATACAATTTTTCATACTTTATATAGTAATAAATTATTTTATTTTTTATAATGATTTCATACTATATATTATTTTTATCATACATTGTAATATAAATAATAAAATTAACTCTATAGATTTAAACATTTACAAATATTTTGTTTTTAAAACTATATATAGTTTATATAGGTTCTGATGAAGGACTTCTAATAATTTTTGAATCTACATAAGCTTCTAGACTATCCTTTTATTCTTTAAAATATAGACCCTGGTTGTGGTTGATATTATTTTTTGTGTTTGTTTTGTTAAATTTTTTCCAATTTATAGTTCACTGTATTTTCTTATAATTGGTTTTGGTTATCATTATGGATGTTTGAAACTATTCTTTTTGGAGGTCTTATAGTTAGAGTCATTCTATTTTTAAATATTGGTCACTAGTGCTTTATATTAATCAAGGGTCACTTGTGGTGTACCATATTCAAGGATTTTATCTTTAAAATTGCATTGTGTAAATTTGATAGTTTTTGGATTAAATAATGTGTGATGTCGATTTCAGTGCCTAAGTTAGATGAATGGTTGGTGGTAATGGTTCCTATGTTTTTTTTTGTCTTATGTAAAAAAATATAAAGGGGGTGTTGATTCTATACCATGGATTTTGTGTGTACATGTTTTTGTGGATTGAATGAAATGACATCATGGAATCAAATTCATGGCCATAGTGTAATTACCTAACTCGAACCACCATATTTTAATTGGAGAGCCATAAGACCTCATGCATGCCTCCCCAAATCAATAGGATACTAACTAACAGCGAGGATATGAACACTTTTAATGGGGAGACTCTACTCTCGTTATCATATCCATGCACCAAAAATATAAATAAAACATAAAACAATTCATAGTAATCAAAGTGGAAGATAAAGCATCATAATGTAACAACATATGGCACACATGACATACCAATACATAAAATGGGATCCCATAGTGTAAGTCAAACCAAAGTATAAGGGTGTGAGTAAATATTAGGAAACATTGTGGAATCATTTGGAGTCTGTCCTAGCACCACTACAAGATCCATGTTTCACTACTTAGCTATCTTCCATGGGTCCCTTATCCTCACCTAGAAACATATACATGAAGTGTTCACTCACATCAAGATTCCCATACAGGGTGTGAGTAATAGACTCATTAAGACACCGCTAATGCATCCTTATCATGTGTGTATAGGCATAACAGGTGTATTCCATGATATAATAAATTCACAAACAAGTATAAAAAATTATATACCATGAACTTGTGTGATAACAAAGCCATTATGGGTCCCAACAATACCTCTTTAAACTTCATTCCATAAGGATAGTCATAATGGATATCAAAAGTGATCAAAATCTAGCCACAAGACTAATGAAAATGTCACTCTCTATCCACAAGGCATCGAGTGAACATGTCACTACCATGAGTCTGGACATAAGTTCATCATATCTTGACGCTCCCTCAAGAAAGTCCATAAGGTCATCATAACCTGTAATTTTGTCTTGGGTTAGGCTATAAGGCCATCATTCCCCTACACTATGCATAGGTCCAATGTCATCATCATCATATATCGTGTTCACTCCCCCTATAAGGGATAATCATATCATAATGGTCCACCTATTCTGAGAACCAATATGATGCCTTCAAATTCATGGTAATGCACACAATAGGTTAAAACATATATAGGTATCACAAATCATGTCATCTTTAAAAATTAGTAATCGCGTACATAAACAGGTCATCAATATCTAACATGGTAACAGACTATATAAGCATACTCAAGGCATCAAAAATCATAAACGGCTATCCCAGGCTATACACACACCCACATATGATCTCTATCAAGCATGTACAAACAATTTATGCTATCCCAAGAATCATACCAAGGTAACAAGTATATACAAGGGACTCAAATAGTAAGGAACTTCCTTCTTCAAGCTCATTGATGAAGTACTCCAATATTCTTTAAAGAATCTAAGTCTATATAATTTTGTGCACCCATGTAAAACTATTTTGTATGTCAAGGATACCTATCTCGGGTTCCAGTTTATCAAATAAAAGGTTTATAAAAGAGATCCAAGGTGATTCCATACTAAGAAGGGTAGTTCTAGGATTATATACCTCATAGAGTCCATCAACGAAACTAGTTCCAAGTTATGTCAAAGAAGAGGATTTAAATTCACTAGATCCATTATCAATTCAAAATAAGATCATTATTCCCCATCAAAAATAGAAAATAAAGTTAGATCTAGTAAAAAACATTGATCCACTATCGATCTATCATAATAATAGAGATCCAAGATTAGATTCCAGAAGAAAAAGGTATCAAGATGATCAATATATGATGACATACCTAGAAATATGCACCATTCAGGAATTATATAGCTCTAATCAAGGGATTTAGTTGAAACATAGAATCCACCATGAATCTGACAAAGGATCAATATCCTCACATTAAATATTGAAGGGGTACAAGTATCATACTAATGGATTTTTGTTCTATCATCAATATGCCATCAAGAAGAGTTCTAGGAAGATGATCTATAATCACATACTTGTAAGATGCATATAGTAGAAGGTATATTTTTATTTGATAAAGATATGACATTAACTTGATATATTCATTATTTATCTATTAATGAAGGAAGAATCTTTCCTTGAACATGTAACACCTCAAAAATTCTAAAATAAAAACATAGTATTTGATAGTGTGTATGACACACAACATCAAGTGTATAAGGGAATATAATATCCTAAGACTTTATAATATATTTACTATTTTAAATAAAATTAATCTATGATATATATTGTAATTAATTCAATACTGAGTTATCTTGTGTTGCACTTAACAACAACTTTCTTCAATAGTGTGCGTTAAAAGCAAGACCGAGTTTTACCAAGAAACAGTGTATTATTAAAATATTATAATTTAATATATTAAGATATAACCTAGATGTTAAATTAGAGGTTATTAATAATATTAAATAACTTATAAAAACATGTGGTTTACACAAATATAATATGAATTCATAAATTACGGATTAATTAGGAATGAATATAAAACTCAATTTAATATAAAGGAAATGTTTTTATGCTTACAAAGGTGTTTTATCCAAATAAATTGAATTAATAACTATTAGTGGATGATATTTATGAAATATATATATTTTATATTCAAGAAAATATTTTTTATACATATCAAATAGGTCTGATAAGCATAAGATAAGAATAAAATTAGTTTTATGCTTAAAAAATGTATTTTTCTAAAAAGGTAATTTTACTACCTTTTAATAGTAAACATATTTTAAATAAAATTTTTGGAAATTTTATAAATTTAATAAGACAAAAAAAACTTCATTTTTTAAATATAAACAAAAAAATTAGGTTAGTGTGTATTTTTTTTATTTTTCTATGAGGTTTCATTTTTTGATGAATAGTAAAAAATACTGAATTTTAATTTAAAAATTCTTTTTCATATAATTTATTTATAAGTTTAAATCATATTTTTTATTAGTTTTAAAGTTTAATTATATAAATTTTATATTAATTAATCTAATTTAGTTCATTTTAATCAATTTCTCTTTGAAATTGAATATAAAAACATTGCAAACTTTTGAACATTTTACTTTAAAAACACGCTTTTTCACCCCGTCTGAAGGAATAAATTTAAATTAATTTCTTCCACTTATGTGATTAAAATTTGGAAAAATTGATTAAATATTTTGAATAAGAATAATTTATAATTTATAACATGGTTAACTTAGTTTTTTACCAAAAATATTAGTGAAATTAATTAAAATTTATTGCAGCGATTAAGAGAAAAATTATCTTAATAAAGGACTCAACCTTAAACTTAAAGGCCTAAATGACCTATAAATTTTTTAAAAACCTATTTTATGGTCATATTTAGACCCTATACTAAATTATATATAATTTAGTTCATTATTGGATCCACCTTTAATAGGAAATACATGGTTCAAATTCCCTTTTCAAAAATTTACACAAATTTCACTCTTCCTCCACTATAAAAAGGCACTCACCCCTCCCACTTATTCATACATATCAACACCTTTTTATCAACAAAAATAGGATAAAATAATATATAAACATTCGTACCCTCATATTATAAGCATTCCTTTGGTAAAAAATCCAACCAAGGAATTATTTTGGTAGAAACCAAAAGGAGTTACCCGAAAACGAGGTGACATTCTTCAACGATCACTTTCATTATGTTTATTTCTAAAACAATTAAAATATTCTTATTCCATGATTATATAATAACCTAAGTATCCAAAATATACTTATATTTTTTTATTCTAATAATTAAACCTACACTTACACACACTTCCATTTAATGGGTAATGAACTTACCGTTTGTGTGTAAGGTGGACTATCACCTCGCGAAATAATGATTATTCATTCTTCCTTTACCACCTATCATGGTTGGAATTATGATGGAAACAATATTTATATATTATTTATATGATATTTATAATTTATTTATTCTTCATTAATTTTTTATATAACACATACCTCTATGATTTCCATTTTTGGGAATACAATAACATCATTTGTGGAAGTGTTGACTATCGCCTCCTCAAGGCTATGTGACCTGTTCACACTATACATAGAACATATAAAATATGGTTTTAATAAAAATATATGAAATATATTACATAAAAATGATAATTTAATTATAATATACATATATATATATATATATCATTTACTTTTTATTCTTTTAAAATACAATAATGAAATTGAAATAGTGTTCATGTGTACGTATGACCTATCATCTCCATGAATGGTGCATTTCATTTCCTATCTACAAATATTATAGATCATTATAAATACATATATAATTAATATATAAAAAAATTATATCATGGTTTACATTCTGGATATTATGATATCCTGATCTAAGTAATGGGAACAATAGGTAACAAATCAAAACATTCTCGACAAACTAGGTAAATAACTCCTAAAATAGTGAAAATAATGAAATATTATTAAAAATGGGTAATAATATATTATAATAAGTTAATATATGATATTATAAATATTATTATGGTTTTTTTATAAGTCATTTACATGTTTAAAATCATTATATAATAATTTAAATGATGTTCACCCAAAAAGAAACGCAAGGTAAGGGATTCTTGTCTCACTTTTCTTTCTGTGAGGCATACGCCATTATCACTACTTATTTACTTTATGTGGTGTATATACTACCCCTTTTGATACATTATATCATGAATTACTTTATCTTAATGTTATTTTTATTTTCAATTTGAATTATTTATTCTAAGGGTATTTGAGTTAAAAGTTATAAATTGGTAAATAATTTCATAACCTGATATTATCTTATTATGTTATATTACTTCCTCGTTGTCATTAATATTATAATATTATGTTTGTAATAATTTTTTACTATATATTATTGTATTTAAAAAAAATAGGTGTATTTACATTTGACCTTCATAATATATTAATTTATTTATTCTCACATTAGTGTTATGGTCTTTTCAAGGGTTTGCTTCACAATCTAATTTTGTCCCGGATTATTTACACTTAAATTTACATTATAGGAAATTATTTGATCATTGTATAATAAAATCTTTTATTTTATTATCATTTTTTTATTAATTACCTTTTTTCATGTATTAATACCATTTTTCCACTCTTTGGTACTCAAAATTATATAGAAAATGTTTTTAAGAAAACCCGAAAAACTTTCTATCTTTAGTCAGAGAACCTCTATTCTTATAAAAACTATGTTTCATAAAAATGTTTTAAAAAATATTTTTAACCTTTACAAAAGGATTTATTAAATAAATTTTTACCCCTTTTTCCTTTTTTAATTCTTTTCAAATTATTCTTCTTGTCTCTTTCTGAATAAGGAGCTTTTCTAACTTGTTTACCTTACAAAAGGAATGTTCTTTTTACCTTGTATGGAATGTATGGATTTACCCATCATAATTTATTCAAAGATTAATTTTCAAGTTTGAAATGTTAATTTTTAAAGGAAATTCTTTTAAAATTTATTTTCAAATAAAATGGTTTTCAAAATGGTTTTCAAAACGAAAAGGATATTTTCTTCAATGATGTTTTTAAAAGATCTTTTTATTGTATTTTCATTCATCAATGACAAAAATCATTTATTTTACTATACATAGGATATTTTATAATGATACCATCCTTACTCTTCCTATGTATGGTTTATGACTCCTTTGACCAAGGATAGTATTGAAATTCACTACCTTTATTTATTTATTATCCCCTTTAAAATATTCAATTTACTATGATCCTTGAAGATTGAATTTCCCATAAATATCCATATCATTTATTATAGATATGATTATTGAATAAACCATATACCATTTTTACATGTGGTGTTAACTTTGAAAGTTATTTGATATCTGGGGAAATATTGATAAATATATATCCTTTACTCGATATAGATATTTTATAAGGCACATTGTTCATGAATTAAATTAGATATTTAATATATGAGGAATTATTTAGCAATGTACAACATGAGTGGGGTTTGGTTATAGATATACCCTCGATGCATCATCTAGTGAAAGGTCTTGATGGTAAAGGTACCATGTACCTAGGAAATATAGTATCCAATAATTAAGAATTTCCCTCATTCAGACTCAGTTACTATTTATACATGAGATTTTACTTTGATATATTTTTTGATGCATTTCATTTTTAGTATATTAGTTAAATAGAATGTGTTTTCATTTTCTTACCCTTCCATATTGATTATGCCTTATCTATTTATATTAAATGTCATGTGTTTTCAGTTATTTACCTTTCCATATTGTTTATCAACTTCCTTCTTAGTTTATTGATTACATGGCATGTATATTCAGTTATTACCTTTCCATATTTACTATTCTAATTGATTAATTATTTCTTCCTATATACTTTTACTTATTGATAATTTTATCTCACCCTTATTATATTTTTTCTCCCTAGGTTATGAAGAAAAAATCATTGAATAATATTTCAAGTATGTTGTTAATTTCATTTTATTATGTATCATGTTTTATTTTCTATTTTACAAATCTAATATTAGTATCATGTATGTAAACTAGTTTTCCAAAATTACTAAAATGATTAGTCCTTTGAGATTTAAATCCTTGAAATCATAACAATTTAATAGGAATAGGCACTGGATCTAGGCTTCTTTGGTTGGGTCGCTACAATTGGTATCAATGTAAGTTTAGCAGTAACCTTGGAAAGTAGATTTAGAAAACATAGATTAGGGAATATAACCCTAAGATATACTTTACGGATAATTATATCAGAACATCCAGGAATTTTGGTAAGGTAGATATTATGTAAATATTCCCAGAACTATATCCTTTTTGGATACTACAAATAGATTTGGTTATGGAACATATGTACCTAGGGTTAACAACTATAAAAAGGTATGTTAGGCCTTACGCGATGTAACCTAGTACACGAAAATGGGCCTTAGTGCGCACTTAGTTTGACAATCTTGGGGGATACTTTTTGGATAATTCTCATTTTATTTACAAACCATTATAAAGGATTTGAATAGATAATGAAAATGAACGACCTAGGTTAAACCTTAAACCAAATAAGTAACTATGTTGAAATAAAATGGATAAGGTATTTATGTATTGGGGTTGTATTTAAAACCTTAATTAAAAGGACATTTAGGGACTAAATTTCTTGGATTTCCATCATATTCATTTTTGAAATTAAATTAATTTTTTTTAGAAAATAAAAATTTGTATACTGGGTGACAACCCATCAAGTCTAGAAAGGCTACAATACTTGAACCCATGATTGAAGGACCATAAAGGTTTAGTGAAAAATGCTGATCTACATAGTTTCTTGGTTAATATGTTATTTTATTTATTTAAACAATTTGATGAAAAATATTAATGATGGCGTTTTAGTATTAATTTTAAGGTTTAGAATTTAATTTATTAACCATAACGACTTTATAGAATATTTAAAAACAAATAGTTATACTTGTCACTCTTTTATGGGCCTTACAATCCATTAAAAGTGTATTTTAGTTCTTCAGGCATCAAAGATAATTTTTTGGATATCCATTTCTTAAACTAATAGATGAATTAGATTTTGATCAAAGCACAACCAAAAGATGAAAATGTTCCAGTTAAATTGAAACATATAAATTAAATATGTTTCCTTATATTCTTGGTTAATAAAATAATTTCTTATTATTATGAAGGGTATCTTAAAACAAAAATTTTATCCTAATAACTTAATTTTTGTTGAACTGGTTTTCTTTTAAATCATCATGGATTTATAGATTTGAGGCCCTCAACATTCTATTAATAATTTACTTGTTTTTATTGATGACATTAATCACTCCCTAAAAATATTTACAATTTTCCTTCATGTATGTATCTCTACTTTCCACTAATGTTCTCCTTCTTAGAGACCTATTTATGTGTTAGTCCACATAACCTATGTAATTTCCATTCTCTATTTTCTATAGTATTGTTTACAAACCCTTATAACAATGTGGGATTTAAACATAGGAAATAGCAAAAAAATATTACCAAAGATGAGTTTAAATTGTGAGGATGCAATTTAATTATGGTGGGAAGAATGTAAAGCCCCTAAATTTTAAAATAAAAACATTTTATTTGATAGCGTGTATGACACACAACACCAAGAACGTAAGGGAATATAATATCATAATTAATTATAATATATTTACTATTTTAAATAAAATTAATTTATGATATATCTTACAATGCATGAAATACTATGTTAGCTTTCATCATACGCAACAACGACTTTCTTTGATAACTTGCGTTGCACGCAAGACCAAGTTTTACCAAGCAACAATGTATTATTAAAATATTATTATTTAATTTAATACGATTTAATATTGACATTAAATTATCAGTTATGAATATTATTAACTAAAATATGAAAATATATGGTTTATACAAATATAATATTAATTCATAGGTTACCAATTAATTAAAAATTAATATAAAAACCAATAGAATGTAATGGAAATGTTTTTATGCTTACAAATGTGTTTTATCATAATAAATTAAATTAATTACTATTATTCAATGATATTAATGAAATATATATATTATATATTAAATAAAAAAAATTATATTCATCCAATTGGTTTGATAAGCATAATATAATAATAAATTTAGTTTTATGCTTAAATTTTGTATTTTTCTAAAAAGACAAATTTACCACCTTTTAATGGAAAACCTATTTTAAATCCATTTTTAGGATATTTTATAAATTTAATATGACAAAATAAAATTAATTTTTTAAATATAAATATCATAATTGGGTTAGGTTTAATGTTTTTTATTTTTCTATGAGGTTTCATTTTTTGATGGATGGTGAAAAATACTGAATTTTAATTCAAAACTGCTTTTTCTCTAATTTATTTATGAGGTTAAATGATATTTTTTGTTGGTTTTAAAGTTTAATTAGATTAATTTTATATAAATTAATCCAATTTATTTCATTTTAATCAATTTAACTTTAAAATTGAAAATAAAAATGTTTCAATCTTTTGAACATTTTACTTTAAAAACTCGTTTTGTTGTCCCGTAAGTGGGATTAAATTTAAATTAATTTCTTCCAATTCTATAATTTTAATTTAGAAAAATAGATTCTACATTTTGAATAATCATAATTTATAATTTATAATAAGTTCAACTTAGCTTTTTACCAAAAATATTAGTGAAATTAATTAAAATTAATTACAACGATTAAGAGAAAAACTAGCTTAACAAAGAAATGAAGCTTAAACTTAAGGGAAAAAACGCCCTATAAAATTTTCCAAATAAATTTTATGTAAAATTTATACCCAATTATACATTTTTTATAAATTTTTTCATTATTGGATCTAATTTTCATAAAAAATGTGAGTGTAATTCCCTTTTAAAAAAATTACAAGAATATCACTCCTCCTCCACTATAAAAAGGCACTCAACCCTCCCACTTATTCCCACCAATAAATACCATTGGGTTGCCTAAAATATAATCCAATAATATAAATCAATCCCTAACCTCATCCTATAAGTATATATTTGTGAAAAAATCCAACCAAGTAAGTCTTTTGGTATAAACAAAAAAGAGTTACCAGAAAATGAGGTAACATTCTTCAACGATCACTTTTATTTTATTTATTTCTCAAAAAATTAAAATCTTGTTATTAAATGATTATATAATAACATTAGTATCATAAATATACTTATATTTTTTTATTATAATTTGTAAACCTAAACTTACCCACACTTATATCTAATGGGTAATGAACTTACCATTAATGTGTACGACGGACTACCACCTTGCAAAATTATGATTGTTCATTCTTCCTCTACCACATTTCATGGTGGTACTTATGATGGAAACTATATTTATATATGATATATATGAAATTTATAATTTATTTATTATTATTTAATTTTTTATATAACACATACCTTTATTATTTCCATTTTGTGGGAATATGATAACATTGTTTGTGGAAGTGTGGACTACAGCCTCCTTAAAGTGATGTGACTCATTCACACTATACATGGAATGTATAAAGTATATTTTTAATAAAAATATGTTAAATATATGACATGAAAATTATAATATAATTATAATATATATATATATATCATTTAATTTTTATTCTTTTAAAATACGACAAAGAAATAAAAGTAGCGTTCATGCGTACGTACGGCCTACTATCTCCATGAACAGTGCATTTCATTTTCTACCTCTAAATATTATAGATTATTATAAATACATATATATTGAATATATATATATAATTTAAACCATGATTTACCTTATATAGATGGTTAAATAATGATCTATGTAATAGGAATGACAAGTAACAAGTCAAAACATACTCAACAAACTAGGGAATTAACACCTGAAATAGTGAAAATAATGAAATATTATTAATAAAAAAGTAATAAGATATTATAAAAAGTTAATATACGATAGTATAAATATTATTATAGTTATAGTATAATTTATTTACATATTTAAAACCATTATACATAAATTTAAAGGATTTTAACCAGAAAGAAAATGCTAGGTAAGGGATTCTTGTCTCACTTTTCATTCTATGAGGAATACACTGTTATCACTAGTTATTTTTTATGTGGTGTATATACTGCACATTTATATATATTATATCATTATTTCCTTTATATTAATTATATTTTGTGTTTAAATTATAATTATTTCTTCTAAGGGGAATTGATTTAAAAGTTTCCAAGTGGTAAGGAATTTCATAACCCGAGACCTTCTCATTGGGTTATATTACTTCCTCATAGTCAATAATATTCTAAGATTATGTGTGTAACAAATTTTTACGATCTATTTTTTTATTTACACTTTTTATGTGGATTTACATTTAAAACACATAATCTATTCATTTATTGATTCTCACATCAATGTAATGGTCTTTTCAAGGGTTTATTTAACAATATCATTTTGTCCAAGATTGTTTACAATTGAATTTACATCAGAGGAAATTATTTGAAAACTGTATAATAAACCCTTTAATTTTCATATACTCTATTTATTGATGACCTTTTACATGTAATATTACCATTTTCCACTCATTGGTACTCAAAATGTTTTAAAAATGTTTTCAAGAAAACCTGAATGTATTTCTCTTTTTAGTCAGAGAAACCTTTTCTTATAAAAGCCCTATTTTCTAAAAATGTTTTAATTTTTTTTTTAAACTTTCCAAAATGATTTATTAAATACATTTTATCCCTTTTTTTCTTTTACAAATTTTATCAAATTAATCTTCGTATCGATTTTTGAACAAGGCACATTCCTAAATTTTTTACCTTGAAAAGGGAATATTTTTTACCTTGTATGGAATGTATAGATTTACCTATTGTAAATTCTTTGAATCTTCCATTTCAATTTTAAGAGGTTAATTTTTAGATAAAATATTTTTAAAAGTTATTTTCAAATAAATGGATTTTCAAAAAAAAAATTCAAATCAAAAAAGATATTTTCCTCAATAATGTTTTTAGAATATCTTTTTATAGTATTTCCATTAATCAACGACAACTTCCCTTTATTTTATTACACTTGGGATATATTTTATTAATACCATCCTTATTCTTCCTTTGGCTAGTTTATGACTCCTTTGACCATTCCTTTATTTTATTGTTAGTCCCATTGAAATATTCAATTTCCTATAATCATTAAACATTTAATTTCCCATTAATATACATATCACTTATCATGGATATGATTATTTCATAAACTATATAGAATTTTTACATACGTTGTTCAATTTGAAATTTATTTGATATTTGAGTAAATTTTTATAAATTTGTATCCTTTACTCAATATTGATATTTTATAAGGCACATTGTTCATGAATTAAATCAATTAATTTATATATGAGGAATTATTTAGATATCTATTACACAAGTGGGTCCTAGTTATAGATAGCCCCTCAATGCATTAGTAGTCTCATGGGATGATTTATTTTTTCAACCTTAGATGGGTTTTTACCTGATATGATAAACTGTATTATGAAAGGTATTGATGGTAAAGGTGTCATGTACCTAGGAAACATGGCATCCAATAATTAATCATTTCCCATATTCAGACTCAGTTACTATTTATCTATGATATTTTTCTTTAATATATCTATGGATGCACTTAATTTTCCGATTATTGATTAAATGGAATGTGTTTTTAGTCTCTTACCTTTCTATATTTATTATTCATTTTCCATTTATTTTAAATGGCATGTGTTTTAAATTATTTACCTTGCCATATTTTTATCCACTTCCTTATTAGTTTATTGATTACATGGAATATGTCTTCAGTTATTACCATTTCATATTGAATATTCTCATTGATTCATTATTGCTTCCTCTATACTTCCTCTTACTGATAAGTTGAGCTCATCCTTATTTTTTTTCCTTTCCTTGGGTTATGTAGAAAAAATATATGAATAATATTTGAAGGATTCTATTCATTTTATATACATCATGTTTTATTTTCTATTTTCCCAATGTAATATGGGTATCATTTATGTAAACTCATTTTCCAAAACTGATAAACCGGTTGGCCCTTCAGGATTTGATTCCTTATAATCATGTTGATACAATGGTATCAGACATCGGCTCAGGGATTCTAGGGTTGTGTCACTATAGAAACAATATATAATTCACAGATACATCATAGATCCATGCACAGATCTCAATAAATAAGATGAATTCAGTGTGTATCTAGAGAGAACTTACTATTTTAGTGTCACTAGATTGTTCCAACATTGAAATTCCAAGGAAAGATGAATAGAAGAGTTCAATAGTCAAGGAAAGAGGTATCTAACTTGAAAAGGGGGTTAGGTTTATATTTTTATATTAAACAAGGTATAAATTTAGTAGAATTAAAAAAAACTATGAGATTCATTTAATGCACACCCATATATGCTTCGTCGACTGGTTGGTGGGCCTCATCGGCTGGTTGATGGTATCACTGGTTGGTCGTTGTTCAAGGAAGAACCCCCTGAGTTCTTCCAACACCACTAACTAGATGGAATGAACTCACCATTAGCTGGTGGAACCTCATCAATTAGTTGATGGGATTTGAAGAAAAATGCATAACTACTTTAACTCCATCGGTTGGCCAGTAGACCCCACTAGCGAGCTGATGGAAATTTTACAACCACTACAAGTCCAAGCCTCTACACATCTCTCCTACCACTAATTTCTAAACCCTTTAAACATAAACACCAATCTATAAACACCCATAACATATATTTACCAAAATATAAAAGGATAATTTAATAAACATAAACATCTCATACCTTGGATTAAGTGAGTATATTACACATAGTTTGGTTAGTGTGTGAAAAATAAGAGTACTTTATTTGGTTCTCCATCTTCCCAATCTCTTTGGTATGATTTTAAGTAAGTTAATTTTATAATCATCATATAATAATTATAATCACTATTTTATATATAATTTATTTAATAAATATAATATAACGTACCCCAAAAAATATTATAATAATATCACATAATTTTTCATTTAAAATTTTATTTATAAATAGATGTTAATTATTGATATCATTGTTATCAATAAATCTATCATATGAGTCTATTTCTATAAAATTTGACCAAAAAATCATTATATTTTGGTATTCTTATAATTGTAATATAATTATTTTATTTGTTGAAATAACATTTAATGATAGAGTTTTTACCAATAATTTAGTGAGATAGACATTTCTATTGGTAAAATGATTTACTAATAGAAAATATACTTTGACCAATAGATATTTATGTGTTGGAAAATTCTAAATATTTTTTAGTGACCTTGCCCATATAATATGATCACATTTGATATTGGGAATTACCTAATCGATTGGAGGAAATATAATTTCAGTCCCACCCATCATCATCTTTAATTTCCAAGAATCTTAACTCAATTAAAACTCATAGAATTTACATTTTCAATCATTTAAATCCATAAACATAATCATTTTTCGGTAATAAAATTAAAAATGGATTTAAAATAGTGGGTTAACCCAACATAGAATAATATTAAAGTTAAATTATGATGGAAAATTTATAGAGAACACTTATGTAGAAATATTTTAATTAAAAGTTTAAAAATAGAGGTTTTTAAGTAAAACTACCCCTTACCATAAGTCCCATAGAAAAATTAAATCATCATTTTCAGGATCATCTTAGTAACGAAACCCAGGGGAATCTTTCTTGCAACTAAAACCTAAAAAAACAAGTATAATGGTTCTATGATAAGAGATGTGAGAAGCGTATGGATGGAAAAATGAGCTATAGATTTTTCAAAATATGAAGAGGTAGTTCCATTTTATAGAAAAACCTCAATGGAATATTTGTAGTTAAATATTTCATGGTATTTAAAAGTTATCAAGTTATATGAAAATATAGTTTGTTTATCCTTAC
The DNA here is from genome assembly GCA_963277665.1 of Viscum album. NCBI lineage: Eukaryota > Viridiplantae > Streptophyta > Magnoliopsida > Santalales > Viscaceae > Viscum > Viscum album. The sequence goes on from OY728126.1 coordinate 197,017,598, forward strand.
CTACTATCAACATTTTATATATTTTTTATCATAATAAAATATGCATTAATGTGATTATCATATTTTTTATAAAATACTTCATCCTTATATCAGGCTTCACCCTTATTCGCATAGATCTCATCTAAAAGGTTTAGGGCCCTGGTACGATCTTCATTTAATGTGAATTTTATATTTTTCTTAAAAAATGATTCATAATTTTTTAGACATGTAAAAATAATCATAAACAACATACCAAAATGGGTTTATTAACCCATTATCTATAATGACCCTCAACACAATTCTCATTTAATGTGATTACCAATAAAAAGAATAACTTTTATTTTTATTTGTTAGCTTATGCAGTGCCAACTTATTATATTTTAAAATCCTTTTAATTTTACAACTCCATATTAAAATTTAAAACCATAATTTTTTATATTTATTTTGTATGATCTTATTGTTTTTTCTATATTTATCTAATGATAATACTTATTTATAAGGAGTTAATTTTTAAAGGGTAAAGATAATTTTCAGAATCACTATTATGGAAGTGGTAAACATTAAAAATGAACTAGAAATTTTCAGGAAGTTATTGTTTGAAATTTAAATAATGAGTCACATTTTTAAGTTGTTTTATATATTGAGGTTGATGTATTGAGTACCATAAGTAAATGTAGCAGTGGAAACTAAAAGTGAAAAACCTTGAAGAATTGTGAATGAATTGTCACAAACCCATGGTGATTGATATCTATGGTTCTAGAAGTAAATTGGAAGACTAAAATATATTTTGAAAGGATAATATTTCATCCATAAGTCTAATTACTAGAGATCATAATCTTAAATAGATTCTAATATTATAAGTGTATGTTGTAATTAACAGAGTGAAAAAACTTATGCACTATGTAATCTTCTCAAAATCATGCATAAGAAATTTGTTGAGGTGTATAGGGAATATTTATAGCAACCCTAGCCTTTTTCACATAAAATTATATGATTTTATGCATAATTATACATCAAAATAAAAGGTAAGGATTATGAAGTCTACTGTCTTTGAATACTAGGTACATAAAACTGAAAACATAAAACATTTATTTTTTTAATATTTATATTGAGCTCTTAACTTCCATTGTGCTCATACATCAGCATACGATAACTTGGAGATAACATGAAAAAATGGGTGAGCTAAAAATCCTATTAAGGGAATAATCATAAGTATAAATATTTAGTACAATGGTTAAGAAGCATAACATACTGATATAAAAAGGCATATAACGTAATTAAACATATATAACCATAAGATGTATAACTTGGGATCATATAAACATAGAATCATAGTAATGTGGAATCAACATAAAACATAAATTTAGTATGTTTCAAGGATCATTTAACTTAGAGGAGCACAATTCAAGGCTGACCACCAAGATCATTGCACATGGTAGCACAATTCAAGGCTAACCACCAAGACCATTGCACATAACATCTCAGAATAATAAACTTTAACCAATGCATTGGAGTTATATCTGGGTGGAAACATCATAAAATGTTCATGAATATTCTTACCACATATATAATCATACATAATAAATCATACATAAACATAAGGGTACCCACAGAAAGAAATAGGTATCATAATCATGTCATAAATCATAATAAATGGGCGTATCATTTTAGTGTCCATGAAATAAAGGAATTACAAAATTCATGGAAATTGATAAGGTAAAATAGTCATATATCATGTTAAGTGATGTCAAACATAAGTGAGAACATGTAATAAGAGTATTTAATAAAATTTATCATTATAACATTTTAGTGCAGTTTTATAGAAAATACTAAAAAGCCTTTAAAATAGAAAAGAGAATAATATTTTTTATAAAAACATAAGTGAACCTAGAATTTTTTCATAATAAAAATACTTATTTTATAAAAAACAATGGTGTATTAAAATATATGATAGAGCGCACTTGAAATTGGTTAAGAATTTCGGAAGTTCTTTTAAAACGGGTTTGCTTATCGGGAAGTATTGAGGAGGGAACCACTTAAAATGTGTATATACAAGAAAAATAATAATAAATGGATCATGATACATGATTTTGAATCATTTAAAAGGAATTTATAATATGTACATAAAAATAATAGATAACTTAATTTGGGTAAAAAGAAATATGGAGCAACCTGAAGGAATAATGGAGGTTCGGGTAGAATCCCTTACCTTAAGTTTGATGGTGTTATCCACGTAATATTAATGAAATTAATAATCAAATTAGGTTAATTAAATAATAATTAAATAACCTATTTTACATTTAATTGATTTAGTATATCCTTTTTGAGTTTATTCATAACCTTTTTGATTGGTTATGAGGTTCAATTTCATTGTTCGGGTCTGTTTGTTTCATGATCGGTTTACTTATATACATGAATGGATAATCATGTAAAAGGAATGTGGTTGTATATAATTGTAATTATATTTTTGAACATCCATAAGGTTAAATGTTTGTAAATTTCATTTGGTTACTTGGAGTGAATATGAATAATTATATAAAACTTTAGTGATAACCTTTTGGGTTAATTGGCGGATTTTTATCACAACGAACACATTTTGTTTTATAAATCAAAACCATGTGTAAAAAAGACTCTAGAACCATATATGAGACCTAATAAATATATTTTGTTTTGTTTCAACCATAATAATGGTTTCATGACCATAATTTAAGATGTTAACAGAAATTGAAAACTCATCATCCTTGAATGTGGTAAATTAACATATCTTAGATGGTGTTTTTACTACTAGTATAAAAGAAGGGTAAAGGAGAGACGATAATAACTTATTACATTATCATAACAAAATTATATTAAATATAAGGTAATGGATTTTTCATAACATTTGGATGAGGATAGTTAAGGATAGAAACGAAAACAAAGGAACTTGAAAGGAAAGTAAAAGAATTTAAAAGAGGAATTTACCTCTTAAATTAATCTTACTTGAGAGCCTGTTAAGGTAAGAGGATTTGGTATTTTGAGGATACCAATAGATTATAGACATGGGGGGGTCATTCTGAGATATTTGAGCAGAGTTTAGGCAATTAATAAGGCTTGAGAGGAGTGAAGAGAAGAGGGGAGTGTAGGTGGTTTTTATAGTGGAGGGGAGGAGGGTTTTCTTAATATTTTAACCATTAGTTTATTATTTCTCCATAAGACAAGAAATAGTGATTATTACATGAAAATAAATAGTAATATTTTCATGTGAGTTCGAAATAATGGTTCTTACACCAGTAGAACATCACCGACGACTCAATAATTAATGTATTTAGCTTATTTTGTAAATTATCATATTTCACTATTCATCAAAAATTCAAGTATTTCAGAAAATTCCCAAAAATTCACCGTAACCATTTTTCGATGTGTAGAATCCAAAAATGAAATCCATTTTCAAAAATATTTTTCTAAATATGATTAATTTAATTTTTAATTAAATTTATAATTTACTTGAAAAATACAAATTTTAAAACTATAACTGATTTTATAATGATTTCAAAAATTAAATAAGGTCTTATAAAATTATCTTAAAACCATAATACATACAAATTTTAATTTATGAACACCTTTTGGGAAAATAAATTTTCTTTTAAAATAATTAATTAATTTTAATTATTTATTTATGACTTGCAAAAATACCAATACTTTTACTATGGTCATATTATCACTTATAAGATTCCTAAATTTTAATTATACATTCATAGGTGAGTTTAATATTATTTTTCATGATTTAATATTCATAAGGGAAATATTACTATTCATAAGGGTAGCTTATTATTCACCAAAAATTAAGCTTGTTCCATCAGACCCCAAAAATCACCCTGAAAGCAACCGTGTATGTCAGATTTTTGAAATTCAAATCATGGAAGTGACAATATTATGTTTAAAGGCCACATAATACTTAATAGTAAATTGTGTTGTGATTTCATGTGATTATATGAATTAATTGTGAAAAGTGAATTTCCATTGATTAAACTTTGAGTCATTACAATTGCAGCAAAGGTAAAAAGACTCCAAAAAATGCATAAAGGTCACCAAAACCAATACATTAAGGATACCAATAGAAATTTGTAAAGGTCATCAAGATTATTCATAATGGTTACCCAAACCTGGAAGTCTAAAATTTGGAAATTCTTCAAATCACATTGTGGTACATAAGGGTTAGATGTTCAATATGTAATGGTACCCAAAGGGTCAAGCATTTGAAAAAGTAAAAAACCATACATTAATACGTAAGGGTTCACAACAACCATTCATAAGAGTCTTTTTGTTGTTTATACTAGAAATGTGGTAATGAAAAAATCCTCAATGTAATAAATATGAGTAATATTTCTCATGTAAAGGTATTTCTCATTTGAAATTGGCATGGTTCTAAGCTTATCGTGATACATAATGGTCAAATATCTAATATATAAGAGTTGTTCAAACAAAAAAATGGAAAATTATGAATATATACTATAGTTCATAAAGGAAAATAGAGTGATGCGTAAGGGTCAACTTCTTTGTCAAAATTTCAATATATAAGGGTTCCTTTGACAAAAAATATGTATGCAAGATATTTTTTTCAATCATAAGATATTATTCCTTAGTAAAAATTCCACTTTATACAGAATATATTTACTTGGAAAACTTTCTTTAACATAAATTATGAGGTACTAGGAATGTGAATTAAAAAATAAAAAACACTTTGATAGATTAAAAATCATCTACATTTAATTAAAAAAATTAATAAAATAAATCTATAATTTAAAGAATATATTTTAAAATAAAAAAATAACCACTATGAAAAAGTTATTCCCAAAATTATCATAATAATAAATAAAATTTTATATAGAGTTATCCATTTATAAAGTGTCTCGTAATTTTTTTAAATTTTAATAAAAATATATTTATCATGTAAATAAAATTAATTTTCTATTATAAATTAACATAATAGTTTTAAATATATAATGAGTATAAAATTTGTTTATACAGAAAATATTTCTTGAATAAATATTAATTAATTAAAAGTATTTTTCTTTAAACACAAAACTAGTATTTTATTTAAAAATAATTAGGTTTTAACATTATTCTTAAAGAAATTATGTACCATCAATTTTAATTTATTGAAAGAAAATAAACAAAAATATCGTTACTCTCTATCTAATGAAACTTTTATATAGACTCCTCAAGAATATAAATTCTTTTTAAAACTTTTAGCAAGATTCTATGTCTGACACTATAATACTTGTTTTCTACAATTAAGAGTGATGTTCTTTTAAACTTGATCTAATAATAGTTTTAATATAAGAAATTTCTATGAAACAGTTCATACTTTCACTAAAATCCTTAAATTAGTTAAAAACAAAGAATAAAAAAACCATGATTATAAATTCTCTAAAACCAACAAAAACATCATCCCAAAATTATTGAACCTCGGTAATCACTAAATTCCTTCTTATTATTTAATAAACCCAATATATATTAATCTTTTATCAATATATCATAAATCACCATGAAATAAAACCATAATAAAATTATATGCTCCTAAAAATTTACTCAATCTTTATCTCTCAAATAATATCAACCACTGTGATATAAAATCACATACTAGCCTATAATTTTTTATATATACCTTAATCATGTATTGTTTCCAAAAATAAAAAAAAATACCATGACACCAAATTAATTTTTGATCCCTCATGCTATCTATATTACCCAACTTATATTCTCAAAATAAAATAATCCTTTGTCCCAAAAAACTATAATTACTCACTATTATAAAATTTCCATTTGACCATGAATTTATAGCCATGAGCGAAAGGAATTGTGGTCATAGGTTGCCTTATATCCATGGTAAAAGTTATGCATGGAAGTCATGGGAAAAGAGACCTATGGTTATAGGTCATATATAAGGTTATGGGAAATGCTTGTTTGTGGATGTAGGTTAAGAATACATACATGGTCAAGATGCCTATAGCTATAGGCTTTTCTTCCATGGATGGAAATTTACCACGTCATTCTCGTAAAATTTTCTACATCGGTAGAAAAGTATAATCACTATAGGAATAATTCCCATGGATATAATCTATGAGTAATATGACTACAGGCATAATCTCCCATAAAGATAAATAGTGATATGACCATTTGTGGAAGTTCCAATGGTAGTAAACTCACTAGGAGATACCTACAACCAGGGGATTGTTTCCCATGTTGGTAGACCTGGACCTATCACCATTGGTGAAAACACATGTGGAATTAGTCCTATAAGTACATACCTACCACCATATAAAAATATACCCATGGAGGTACTTCTATAAATCCACAGGTAATTTTTCCCATGGAGGTAAATTTCTCTATGTTGTAAACTACGAAAATGGACAGTAATTCTTGTAGCTGTAAGTGTATCCAATTGGGGGGATTTGGTCCATCTAACCACATAATTAAAATATTAATAATTATATATATATAATAATTATAATATTTAATATATATGAATATATATAAATATATTTTGATGCACATATATTATCGAACAACTTTATGAATGATTGGTAAAGGGTGTACATAGTAACTAGTGGATCGTATGTTCAAAATCCTATGAGTTTTTTTAAAATATTAGTTATTTATCACCACGAACATTACATGTGGTGATAAACTAATGATAAGGACATCGGTATTCGACACATGGACAATGTTCAAATGTAAATATCTTGTGAGGATATTTCCATGGGAACATCCAGCAATGTAAGATTGGCTACCCATGGAAATAGTCTAAGAATATTTCCATAGAAACACTAACCACAAATGGGATGTTCATAACGATAGTTTTGTCGTGATTATAGCCATATTTTCTTTTTTTGGACTAAATATTAAATCACATACCAACCCTAAATGTTATTTATACCTCGATCGTGTATTTTTTTCAAAAACCCAGTAAACAACTTCCAAAATATCATCAATAAACTTAAAATCCAATCACATAAGACCTAAAAATAATTTTTATGCCATTGAATTTAGGAATACCCTTAAATATATTAACCCTAGATGGTACCTATAACTCTTAAATTATCCTCAACTACTAATATTGTAACATCGTGTTAACTTTATATTAGGTATGTTCTAAACCTTATTGTGGTTTTCTTTTTTTCATTGACTGGGTAGGGTCGATAAGGTATTGGGAGGATACATATAATGGTGAAGTCAAAGTTTTATTGGATTCTTAGCGTTAACTGATTATTTATATATCCTTCGTGTAATATGGTTACACACTTTGTAAATCCTAAAATTAAAATAATTCATTTTTATCAAGAGGTGATGGGTTTTTCAGCAAATATGAGAATTACCAAGTACATGACATGTAACTGGGTTACACACCATGTAAAACCCTGAGCCTTGTTTTTTAAATAGTATTCCATCTGATTTATCTTTTTTTTAATCCATAAAACTTCTTTTCTCTTGACTTAGAGCCTTCCATGGGAAATTTTGGGATCCTCCAATCCCTCCAAACCTTTTTGTTTGATGATTGATTTTCGTGGCGATCACGGTGTGTCTTTTCAGGTAAGCATTCTTCATGCCTCTCCGTCTCTTTATCTATATCTTCCTTGAATTTCTATGTATCATCTTGATTTTTATGTATCTAAGATCTATGTTTTTTAATCTCATTTCTAGGTTGAGTTCCTAGGTCTTCTACGGCATCATTCTTGTTAGTGGGGTTTTTTGTGGGCGTTATGTTTCCGTGAGGAAGGTAGGTGGTTTTTTTTTGTTTCCAAATTAATTAACCTTTAATTTGTTGATTTAAATTCTGTTTTATTTAAAATTAAATTGATTAAATAGAATAAATTACATTCAATCATTTTATTAAAAACAAAATTCTAGTGAATTGGGGTTTTGGTTTGCTTTGGACTGTATGAAAATTAAATTATTGGACTTAATTGTGAAATGGATTGTGAAATTTCATGAATTGGTTTCAAAATACAATTTTTTTTAAATGGATTAAAAATGGTTTTGATGGAAACTTAATGGTTTCATCATAAAAGGCGTGTTTTTTGTTAAAAATATTTATGGTTTTAAAGAGAAAATTGGCATATTTGAAATGAGGGGAATGGGATTTAATTATATTTTAAGCGGTCTTGAAATAAATTTCCCATCATTGTTTTTAATTGAGAACATGAAATCCTTAGGTAGTTATTATGTTATTTGAACAACAGTTTACAATTTATAATGTTCTAAAACTTTATATCATCACATCTCATTCCTTAGGTGATGATGATGAGTCCCCTTTTCCTTAGGCCCAAAGGGGCGTATGTACATACTTGTCATTTCATAGTGTTGGGTACCTATAGCCTGAAAATTATATATATATTTGGAACATTACCATGTTACTGTCTTGATTGTATTTGAAATGTATATTCCATTTTTATAAACTGCTTTACATGCCTTGTAAATTTATATAAACTATTTTATATAAAAGTGTTTATTTAATCCATTTTTTGAAAAGTGAAATTTGTATAAAGCATCATTTTTTAAATGAAAATGTTCTCATTTTTAATGTATTTCTATCATATAAAATGTAAATAATGAATTTCTAATGTATTTCCATCTTTTAAATTGTAAAGCATGATTTGTTTAAATATGATTTTGTGAATGCTAAACCTGTTTATCTGCAAATTGAAATCACTTTATTGGTTAATTTGATATTGGAATATTTTTATGGAATGCTTAGATAAAATCCTACTAGGCTTTGGATCACACCATACTTATTCGACCAGGTGTTTTTAGATTATCTCATTCCCAATTCGATCAAGGTAAAGGGATCTCTTGGAGGTGGATCTAGAAGTTGAAACATAGACTTGGTGAGCCGTGTCCTTTGAAAGTTGGTCTATTTTACCTGTTTTGGTACTTTGGTTATAGTAATTTGGGCTTTATTACCTTGTTGAATTCTGGTACATTACTCCCAATGGGGTTTCTTTTGATATGCATATTGTCTCGTTTATTTTACTTCTACAATTATTAGTAGAAAATTCAATCCCACTTTAAGTTTTTATGATGTCAGGTGCTAGTTGTTGACCCATGGGGATCGTTAATTCCCTTCAGGATATGTTAGGATTGGCTTGGTTATCAGGTTACCAGGGTACCTAGACTAGTTAATGACAATGTGGTATCAAGGTTGGTTGATCTTTTTTCTTGAAGTCAGTATGCATTGGTGAAATATTTTTGGGACTTAAGAGGTAGTTATGAATAAGTGACTAGACATATCTCTCAACAATAAACCTTAAGTCACCAGGGGTGGTTAGTGAAATATGTCTTGTATATTAGTTTTGGTATTTTTCATATTTTTATTTGGATATAGAGAAATACAAATATTGTTTATTTTATCTGTTGGTATTAATTTCCCTTTTAGATCTATTTGAGTGTAAATATGATATCTTCTTTATTGTCTACTGATGTTGTGTAGCATCATGCCTATGAGAATATGTGAAAATCAGATCCAGGGGGTTACTACTAAACCACAGTGATTGAATCCTATTTTACATCCAAACTTGGTAGAGGTGATTGTGCCCACTATCCAAGATCTAAGACAGACACCACCCCCAGTTCTCATTCAGTCTCTAGCTAGGGAACCTTAGAGGGACGTTATCAAGATTTTTTCTCAAGATTTCCTTCGGTAAGAATCTAGAACTGTTCAAATACTCAAATGGTCTTCAAGAGGCTGAGGAGTGGTTGACCGAGATGGAATGATTTTTTGGGTACTTGGAAACACCAAACTAAATCAAATTTAAGTGTTCCACCTTCATGCTAGAAGGATCGAGAAGGAGATGGTGGGACACTATGCTAATGGCAAAGAATTATGAGGGATTAGAGTGGAAATAATTAAAAGTTATTTTCACTAACTAGTTCTATCCAAAATCAATGTTGTTTTCCAAGTATATAGAGTTTTTCAAAATTGATCAGGTTGACAAGACCATGATAGAGTATGAAAATATTTTTGTTGAGCCATTCATTTCACACCTGGGATAATATCTAATGAGAGGATGAAGGTTCGAAGGATCGAGTTGGGACTTCATCAGGATATTCATTCTCAGATTTTCTTGCTAAATTTTCCTTCTTATGATGATGTGATGGATAGAGAACTTATGGTTGAAATGGACCTGGCTGGAAAGTCATGGTTATAGGGAGTTTCTTTATCTCCTAGTGCCAACGCCAGTTCCTTCAAGGTAAAGTAGAAGCGTAATGATTCTCACAGTAGTTTTCAACTGCATAGTCATTCTAGACCTTTTACAGTGCCTACAAGAGGTTCTTTGGTCTATTAAATATGTGTAAAACTAGGACATTCAAAGATGGGTTTCACTGAGACACCCAAGAACTGTGGCTCCTACAGATTCCCAGGGAACTTTTAGTGATACTGCCATATTTATTCCACTCTGATTAGTGTAATGGGATCATCATATCCTCCTAAAACTACAGGGCAATTAGATGATTCACGTGTAAAATAGTTCCAACCACAGGCATCTGGAATAAAGATTCTTCACACAGTGGAACATTCTACATAGGAAGTGTATATAGGTCCAGTGACTGTGAGAGATATCATTACTATAACTTCATCATTAATGATTACTCTATTTTATACTGGTGCATCTCATTCATTTATTTCAACCCATATTTTTAATCCTCTAAATCTTTCTATGGAGCTTTTATCTTGTGCAATGGATATTACTACGCCCCTTGGTATGAAGAGAGAGAGGGGTCTCTGTAATCCCTATTGTGTCTTCTCTCTATCAAATGTTGAGCATTCCTGGAGTTTTCTGGTTCTTGACATGAAAACATTTGATGTTATATTTGGGATGGGTTGGATCATAACCAATGAAGTCTAGATTTATTGTTATCTTTTATTAGTCTCCTTTACTACACCTAGGGGTGTGTATCATGACTTTCAAGTAGAATGTTACCCAAGGTCAAGGAGATTTGGACCTTCTTATCTGGATTTGGTTAAAGTAATATCGGTGTTTTCCATTGATCTAGAGCTGGAATCTTTGAGCGGTGATCTCCCTCTAGTGGTCGTTGAGTTTCCCAGTGTGTTTCCCTATGATTTCTCTAGTTTTATACCAGTAAGGGAGTTTGATTTTTTCATTGACTTGATTACTAGTACTCAAATAGGTTTTATATCCTCTTAATGCATGGAACTAGCTAAAATGAAAGAGATGAATTCCTAGTTAAATGATCTTATGGAGAAAGGCTTTATATTCCTGAGTGTGTCACCTTGGGAGGAACCTATCTCTTTACTAAGAAAGCTGATGTTTCACTCTACCTTTGAGTTTATTATCAAAATCTCAATTGAGTGACCATAAAGAAAAAATATATGTTTCCACATATTGATGATATTTTGATCAGTTAAAGTGGGTAAAGTGGTTCTCAAAGACTGACCTTAGATCTGGTCACTATCAGTTGAGGATAAAAGATATTGGCATTCATAAAACCGACTTTATGAGCAGGTGTGGCCATTATGAGTACCTTGTTATTCTATTTGGTCTAACCAATGTTCCCAAATTTTTCATGGATTTGATGAATAGAATTTTCAACAAGTACCTTGATACCTTCAAGGTAGTCTTTGTCGATTATATCCTCATTTACTCTAAGTCTGAGGAGGATCATCTGCATCATTTTAGACTGGTTCTGATTTTTTTGAGAAATCACCGAATTTATTCCAATCTTTTGAAATGTGATTTCTAGATTTGGGAAGTGAAATTCTTGGTATATGTGTTGTTGGAATAGGGAATATCAGTTGATCCTGAGAAAGTGAAGGTTATTATGACATGGTAACAACCATTAAATGTCTTTGAGATTCAAAGATTCTTCGTATTAGCTAAATATTATCATGTGTTCATGAATTACTTCTCAAAGTTGGATTCTCCAATGACTGTACTAACTCAAAAGGAAGTAAAGTTTTCTTGGGATGAGAAAAGTCATAGTTATTTTATTAAGCAAAAACGTCTTTTGACAACTATTTTGATGTTGAATCTTCTAGAGGATGGGCAGGACTTTGTGGTATTTTTTGATGCATCAGGTTCAGGCTAGGGTTGTGTTCTTATGTAGGATAATCATATAGTTTTGTATAGATCTTGTCATCTTAGTCCAAAAGAGAATAATTATCTAACCTATGACCTTGAACTAGTAGTTGTGATGCCCGTGCTTAAAATTTGGAGGATTTACCTTAATGAGGAAATATTTATCATGTATTCTAACCATAAGAGCTTGAGTTATATCTTCTCTCAAAAATATTTGAATCTTCACTAGAGGTGTTGGGTGGAATACCTATAGTTTTTTGATTTTGGAATCACCTATACCTTGGGGAAAGGGAATGTCATTCCAAATTCCTTGAGTAGGAAACATCCAACCGAGGCACAAAAAAAAATCATCATAAGAGTGTAATTTGATGGCTCTATTTACACAGTTGCATATTAGAGTTTAGAAGAAAGGGGATGAAGTTTCTTTGTCTGGTGTTTAGTTGACTTCTGCTCTTCTCAAATTGATTCTTTAGAATAATCAGCTTGATTATAAGTTCTGCATCATTAGAGTCTCTCTATATGGTGAGGAGATAGTTTCACAATGATCATTCTTCAAATAGGTCATTCTATGCTATCATAATCGCTTTGTGGTACTATCTTTGGTAAGGAAGGCTCTCATGGGGGTTGTCATAGTTCTTAGTGGGTAGTGTACCTTGGATCTGCAAAGATATTATATGACATGAAGTATCATCTCTAGTGGCCACATATGAGGCATTCAATTGCTAAGTTTGTTTCTAATTATTATACATTCCATTAAGTTAAGGTCGAGCACCAAAAACCTTTAGTTTTTCTTCATCCACTTCCAGTCACTACTTAGAAGTAAAATTATATCTCTATAGACTTTTTGGTTGGGTTTCCACCTACCCAAATAAAGAAGAGTGTGATATGTTTTTTGATCGATAGGCTGAAAAATCAGCTCACTTTTTACTCATTTGTGATATAGACAAAGTTAAGAAGTCGGAAAATATCTATGTGAAAGATATTGTTCGTTTTCATGGAGTTACATCTACTATAGTCTCTTATATGGATCATCAACTCACTTATTGCTTTTGGAGAAGCCTTTAAGAGGCACTAAGATCTCACATACATTTGAGTACGGAATACCATCCACAGTTGGATGGCTAGACAGAAAGAGATATATAGATTCTTTAGGATATGATTTGTGCTTGTGTTCTTGACTTTGGTGGAGCATGGGATGATCATTTGGTGCTGTTTGAGTTTTATTATAAAAATAGTTACCATTTTTTGATCAAAATGGATCCTTTTGAGGCCTTGTATGGTCGGCCCTTAAATATCTGATGTGTTGGTCAAAGAATAGTGAAAGTTCTTATTTTGACCAAGATTGGTCCAAGAGATAATAGTAAAGATTTTGTTGATTCTTTATAATATTTTGATGCCACAGAGCTGATATAAATCTTATGTTGATCATTACTATAGACCTTTAGAGTTATCATTTTTTGATCATGTGTTCTTGAAGGTTTCACCATGGTTGAGTCATTGATGTATTTGTAGGTAAGGGAAGCTCACTCCTCATTTTATTGGACATTTTTAGGTTGTTGAGTAGGTGGGGAAAGTTTCATATAGTTTTTCACTACCACGGAAGATGACATCGATACATAATTTGTTTCATGTATATCACCTTTGGAAGTATCTTTCTGATCCATCTCACATTTTGATCTGGAGTGATCTTGAGATTGAACCAAATTTATCTTTTACTAAACGACTAGTCAGGATAGATGATTTTGAAACCAAGCTACTTCATGGGAGGACAATACCTTTGGTTTAAGTGATATGGTAGCATAGTTATGATTTTCATCAGACGTGGGAATGTGATGCATTGATGAGTGAGCAGTGGCCTCATCTTTTTGGTACAGAAGCTTATTCATAGGATCTTTGGGTGCAGAAAGTTTTTATGGTGCGGATCTAGTAACATCCCATTACCTTTATACCTATTATTTTATAAAACCTGTTGTTTTTTTCTTTTTTATTTTTCTGTGTAGGGTTGAGAAGGTATTAGAAGGATACCTATAATGGTGAAGTCATATTTTTGTGGGATTATTATATTTAACTGGTGGTTTCTATATCCTGTTGAAGAATTACATGTCGTGTAATATGGTTACAAACCATGTAAATACTAAAATAAAAATAATTCATTTTTAGCAAGTGGCGACTGGTTTTTCAGTGGATATGAGAATTTCTAATTACATGATGTGTAACTGGGTTATATACTGTGTAAAACCCCGAGCCTTGTTTTTTAAATAGGTGTCCATCTAATTTCTCTTTTTTCTTTCTCCATTCTTTCTTTCTATCGACCTAGATATTTCCCCAGGAAATTTTGGGAGCCTTCAACCCCTCTAGACCTTTTTGTTTAGTGATTGATCATTATGGCGATCACGGTGTGTCTTTTTGGGTAATTTTTCTTCATGAATCTTCATCTATTTCTCTATTACTTCTATATTTTTTGATGTATCATCTTGAGTTTTATGGATTTATGCCTTGTGATGTTGAATATAATTTCTAGTTTGAGTTTCTAGATCTTCTACGCCTTCATTATTGTTGGAAGGTTTCGTTGTGGGCATTGTGTTTCTGTGAGGAAGGTAGGTGGTTCCATATTTAGTTACCAATTTAATTAACATATAATCTTTTTCTTTAAATTTAGTTTGATTTAAAATAAAATTTATTAAATTGAATAAATTTATTTTAATAATTTTATTAAAAACCTAATTCTAGTGAATTGGGGTTTTTATTCACTTTGGCATGAAATTGGGAAAACTCTCAATTCCATTGAATTGGGGTGTGATTGTGAAATAGATAGAAACTGTATGAAAATTAATTTTTTGGATTTAATTTTGAAATGGATTGTGAAATTGTGTGAATTTTTTTCAAATCCATGTTTTTGTAAAAATGTCTTAAAAATGGTTTTGATGTAAACCCAGTGGTTTCATCGTTAAAAGGCATGTTTTTTATTAAAAAAATTTAATGGTTTTAAAATAGAAGATTTAAATATTTTAAATGAGGGTGATGGGATTTAATTTTATTTTAAGCAGTCTTGAAATAAACTACATGTCATTGTTTTTACTTGAGAACATATAAACCATAGGTAGTTAGTGCATTATTTGGAAAATAATTTATGATTTATAACTTTCTAAAACTTTATATCAGCACATATCATTCCTTATGTGATGTTGATGAGTCCACTTTACATTAGAACCAAAGGGTAATATGCACATACTTTCCATTTCATAGTGTTGGGTCCCTATATTCTGAAACTTCTGTACCTATTTGGAACATGACCATGTTCTTCACTTGATTGTATTTCAAATGTATATTCCATTATTATAAACTGCTTTACATGCCTTGTAAAATTATATAAAAAAATTATATAAAAGTGTTTATTTAATCCATTTTGTAAAAAGTGTAATTTTTATACATCACCCTTTGTTTAAAGGAAAATTTCATCATGTTAAATGTATTTCTATCATCTGAAATGTGAATCATGAATTTCTCATGTATTTCTATCTTTTATATTGTAAATCGTGATTTGTTTAAATAAGGTTTTTTGAGTGCCAAACTAGTTTATCTGAAAATTGAAATCATTTTCTTGGTTAATTTGATATTGACATCTTATTATTGAATCCTTGGGTGAAATACTATTGTTCTTTGGCTCACACCCTACTTTTTCCTTTGGGTGTTTTCAGATTATCTCCTTCCAGGTTTGATCAAGGGAAAGGGATATCTTAAAGGTAGATCTAACTGTTGAACCTTGGAATTGGTGAGTTGTGTCCTTTGGTACTTAGTTTGTTTTCCCTATTTTGGTACTTTGGTTGTATTACTTTGGTATTTATTTCATTTTGGACTTCTGGTACATTAATCCTAGTGAAGTTTCTTTTGATATGCATATTGTCTTGTTTCTTTTGCTTCCGTAATTGTTAGTGGAAAAATATTTCTCACTTTAAGTTTTTATGATGCAAGGTGCTAGTTATCTACCTGTGGGGATCGGGAAATACCTTTGGGCTATGTCAAGACTATCTTGGTTATCATGTTACCATGGTACCCGGGCTAGTTCGTGAAAAATATCATAACCTATAAAGTTATCTAAAACCTACTATGATACCATCTATAATGACCTAAACATAATCATATCATAATTTCAAGATTTATATAAAACATTGAATCACTTACATATCTAATACCATTTAGTTTTAGAGTTTTAGATAATTATAAAAATCGCTTACAGAACAAAACTCATACTTTTTCCACCAAATGGAAATTTTTCCACTAAACTATACACTTTAAATGGTATAACTGCTTCATTCAAGGATAAAACCATATAATCATGATTAGAAATAATAACTATTCTTACTAATCATTACACAATGTAAAATTAATTTGAAAACATGATATGATCATATAAATATCAGTAATGGGTATAAAATAAAGTAAAAAAATCCATTATACTGTGGAAATACTTAAAAAATATGGAAAATGTTTTTCCTTTAATCAAAGAACTTTGAGCTCATATAAAACATAATTTCAAACATGAGATAAAAAAATCCTAAAAAGGTTTTTAAAATATTCTTGAAATAAATAATAAAAGAAAAAGATTAATCATAAAGGTTTCTTTAGAAAAAATGGGAGTTTATGAAAAAATTATTTCTTGAAAAATAATCTTTTAGAAATTGAAAGATCATAAACATTACTTAAAATAAAAAAATTAACGTTTAAATTATCATAAACATTCCCTCATTTATTAAATGTACTTCTTATTTCGTGAAATATAATAATTTTCATTGAAACTCATTGCAATCATAGAGAAACCATGAAGGAATCTTGGGACATCACATAGAAATATGAACAAAGCCCACACATTGAATCTAAATATATTTAAAATCATTCTCACACATTACATTCCAAATATCTTTATATAAATTTTGAATAAATATATGATCATGTTCACATATTACATTATTGATGAGGATATCAATAGTTGTCCCATACATAGTGATCTAATAAGAAATTAAGCATTACCCAATCGATTGGGGGATATAATTTTGGTCACATGCATCATTATATTTAATATCCAAACCCATTGTATAATTAAAACCCATAGGGTTTTCATTTTTTCATTATTTTTATCCATAAACATAAGTATATTTTTAGTAACCCAATCAAAGATGAATTTAAAATAGTTAGTTAAACAAGTATAGAATAATGTTAAAGATCTATTAAGAAGAAAAATCCCCATAGAAAACTATGAGTCAAATAGTTTATAGAATTACTTTGAAATTTATAAAGTATAAGTTTTTAAGTAAAATAACCTTTTACCTTGAGTCTTGTAATATAATTGAATCATCCTTTAAGGATCACCTTGGTGAAGAAACCCTAGGGATTCTTTCTTACAACTAAAATCTAAAAAACAAGTATAATGGGTCCTAGAAAAAGAAATATGGATAGAGTATGGATTGAAAACTAAATTATGGATGTTTGGAAGTGAGAAGTGGTGTCCTTAATTTATATAAATAACTTAATATAAAATATATAATTTAATATTACATGGTATTTAAAAAATTATTCAGTTTCATGTAGTGAAGGTTCATATATATTTATATACTATCATCATTTAATATATTATTGATCACAAAATAGACTCCTATTTAATGTGATTATCATGTTTTATCATTTAAAATACACCATTAGTATCTCATGTTTCACCCTTATTTACATAACTCTTAACTAACCTATCATATTTAATGTTCAAGAACCTACTAAGATCTTAATTTAATATGAATTTCATTTTTTTCTTATAAAATGCTTCATAAGATTTTAGAATGGTCAAACTGGTCATATATAACATGAATGAATGGTGTTGTGAACCCCTTATTTGTTATGGAAGTCAACATACAACAGATTTAATGTTATTTCCGATATAATAATTCTTAACATTCATTCTGATCTGTATGCTTATGTCATTCCAACCTTATCATTTTTTAAAATATTTTAATTTGACTATGCCATATTAGCATTTAAAACATTCCTTTTCTATAATTATTTTGGAATATCGATAGTTTGTTTCTATTTTTTTTTTAACATAAAACTTATTTATGATGACTTAAATTCATAAGGGTTGTGAAAAATTGTAGAATCATTTTTTAGGGAAGAGGTGTATATTTAAAATGACCCATATATTTTTTATATGTTATTTTCTGTAAGTTATAAGATGAGTCACAAATACAAGTAATTGTATATCAAGGAGTTAGAGTAACAAGTACCAAAATCATAGGCAAGTATGGATAGTGTATGATCCAAACCTTGAAGAAGATTGTAAGAACTATGGTCAACCAATGGTGATTGAATTATATGGTTCTGAAAGTAAATTAGATGACCATGACCTATTTTAAAAGGCTAAGATATATTCCAAACATCTAAGTGATGGAGATTATAAACTAAAATGGATCAAAATCTAAGAAGTGTATGATTTCATTATAAAAAGGAAAAATTCTTACACAATACATAAGATTTTCTGAATCTTGTGTAAGAAATTTTTTGAGGATCATGTGTAAATACAGCAAAGGGATAAACACTCTAAATAATACATAAATCTCACCTATAAAAATATGTTAAAGTTATTAGTACCAGTGTTTAAAGGTTATTAGGATAATTAAAAATGGTTATCCGGACATAGAAGATTAAAATTTGTAAAAGTACTGAATCAAACTGTGATACACAAGGTTCAGTTGTTCAATACATAAAGGTAATCAATGGGCAGAGGATTTGATGAAGTAAAAAAACCTTACCTCAATATGTAAGGGTTCAATTCAAGTATAAGTATGATTCATGATGCTATTAACACTAGAAATGCAGCAAAGAGAAAATCCCCATTGTGATACGTAGGATTCATATTTCATACATAAAGTCATTTCTCATTGGAAATCGAAAAATCCTTGAGAATTATTTTGATACATAAAAGTTAAATATCAAACATGTAAGAGTCATTAAGATAGAGAATTTGTAAAATTATAAATTGGTATTGTGTTACGTAAAGTTAGATAGAGTTATAGGTAATGGTTAACTATTTTTTTCAAAATTTCAATACATAAGGGTTACTTTATCAAAAATTCAATACATAAGATATTTTTTTCCAAACATAAGGTATTACTGCTTTGTAAAAAATCCACTTCATGTATAATATATTTACTTAACAAAAATTATTTAATATAAAATATAAGAAACTCAAAATATAAATTTCAAAATTAAAATTCCTTTAATAAATTTAAAGTCCTATATATTTAATTAAAACATTTATTAAAATAAATCTATAATTTAAAGAGAAATTTTAAAATAAAATCTCATAACCATCTTGATAAATTTATTCCTAAAATTAACATAATAATAAATAAATTTATAAAATTATCCATTTATAAAATATCTATTAATTTAAAAATAATAATAATAATACATTTAACCTTTAAATGTTTCATTTTTTTCAAAAAGTGACATAATAATTTTAAATACATATTTACTATATAATTTATTCACATAATAAATATTTTTAAAATAAATATAAATTCATTACATGGATATTAATTTAAACATAAAATTTTTATTTTATTTAAAAATACATGGGTTGCAACAATTTTGGTGATCGATGAATTTTGATGCCAGTTTCCAATGATCGTTGTTGTTTATTGGTTATGAAAAGGCATTATAGATGATGGTTGTCGGTGGATGTTGAGATTTGGATAACATCATAATGTTGGGTCGCAGTGTTGAGAGGCCTAAGGCATGTGCTCCCCAATGTTGCATTGGTTGATCCCCCTTGGACCCCCACCAGATCCTCCATTTTTGGTTTGTCCTGGGTGGCTTGACCGATAGGTGCATCATGCGGGTTTATTATTGTTGTTTTTTATTTAAGAATATGGTGTTTAGTAATTTTATGTCTGTAAGAATTCCCACTTAATCCAAAAAAAGTATTTTTTATTTTATTAAAAATTTCAAAAAATGATTATTACAATGTGTGTGTGTGTGTGAGCATATATATATATATATATATATATATATATATATATATATATATTGACTGAAAAATAGAGATATTTTATTAAGTAGTGAAATCACTAAGACACCATTAATGGGTGCCTAAAATAATAATACACTAGGTATTATCAAAAACAACATCCTTATATTCTTGGATAAGGGACTCAATATAAGAAAAAAATGTTGAGAGGTATATCACCTTTAGAAGAAAGATTGTTCTACCGCCATATTTCCTTCAGGTCAAGTGTGTAAAATATTCACATCCTAACTGATCATACATCAACAAGCCCTAATATATATATATATATATATATATTATAGGTATTATATTTAAATATTTTTTCATATATATAAATATATTATTATTTATATTTAAATACAATTCATTTTTATATATAATAAATTATAAGTTTTATTTATAAAAATATATATTAAAATTTTAAATTTCAGTTATTTTATTAAAATATACATTCAAATTTCAAATATATAATAATATTTAAATTTATTCAGAAATTTATATTTTTTTAAAGGATTACTCTTAGCAGAAACCGATATAAACCCACCCAACTATTGTAAAAGTGGGTGCCCTAGAACCAACTTCAATATTACTTTTTATTACCATATCATTCATACAGTGAGGTATGCATGATGTATAATTACTATAATAGTGTTAATATTTATAAATCCACTATTTATATGGAAATTTTCATAGATTATTTGTTGTATCAAAATGTTAAAGTGGTTCTCGTGCTATAATGAGAATGTAGAGAAACCATGATTGTAATCACAAGCATATGTCTTATGGTCTAGAAACATCATGCTGATAGGATGTCGATGATGTGTGACTATTAGGTGTTGTGGAATCATAATAATAGAGTCTTTTTCTCATGAAGTTTGTACTTGGTGATCTTGAGTAGAAGAGATCATGAGGGCTGACCCGCCAATAGGAACACCACATGTTTCAGGTGTCATTGGTAGTTCCTATATGCAACCGAATGTAATGGTATCCTGACTTGAGATTATTATTAGTGTATATTATTTGGTCACATACTTTGATTTAACATGAAAACCATTTCATTTATGTCATAGTGAATTAGATTGCGTTGGTTTCATCATTGGTGATATGACATCAATTGAATAATCAAGATATAATTTTTCGCTTTTCAAAGGAAGTGATATCTTAGGCCAAGTTGATTAGGATGGTAGTACCTTCACTAAATCGATGTCCATGGTAGAAGAAGGTATGTTTATCTAGTAAAGTCAATAACAAAGAGATTATATTACACATTGTGTGTTTATAGGAAAGGTTGTTATTGCTATTAATATTACTTCTCTCCACATAGGCCTTGATGGGTTTCTAGGCACTACTATTTTTCTATGAATAGTATCCACTACTATCGCAATAAGGTCCTATAGGGTTACACACTTAGCATATTCAATAGTATGGATTATTATAATGAATAGGAGTGTGGGAAATGGTGGGCCCCACCATGGGGCCCTGGAGATGTCTAAGTATAAACGATATCCATAAAATAAATAAATTCATATTATTCAAGTTTAGAATAATTACTATTAAATTTATTAATTAAAATTATTCACAAGATATTAAGTGGATACAAGGGAAAATATTGGACAACAAATATTACTTTAATATTCAAGGTTCACTTAATATTTGTGGGAATAAAAATTAAATTTAATGTATCTATTTTATCATGTAATATATTTATTATATTTCAAGTAAGTGATATAAATATAAATGACATTTATGACTTGATAAATTAGCCATAAGATGTCATTTATGGTTTATTTAATAGGTAAAACATATTCAGGGTTTGGGGATCCATTTCTGGATATTTCATACCTCGCTATATAAGTAATAGGTGGCTTACATTCAATGTAACAACCTAGAATTTTATCAATGGAATTCCCCTTTTGAATATATAACTTTTTAATAGTTAGGGGGAAGTCCCATATTTTATTGAAACAAAGACGTACCTCTTGATGTTATGGGATGAGGGGTCCCATCACATGGCTTTATAGGCCTAGTGGGAATTAAAACCCATGAATTTGGCCCTGATACTATGGACCATAGGCCCATTAGAACATCCCAAATAGTCCAAATGAAGCACCCAACCCGATCATACTCTTGGTCTCATGCAATTCCTTCAGTCCTCCCGCTATGGTGGCCACCGCAGTTGATTGCTCGCATGTCCTCCCAACCACCCACTACTAAAGGCCACTCCTGGTCATGATTTCCCTTCATCTATTTGACCATATTCCCCTTATCAATGGCCATTTTTACCCTGTATAAGCTCATCGTACCCCTACTAGAGGCTGTCTTCACACGCCCATTGTCTCATGTTTCTGGGATCTGTCATCAAAGGCCCTATCATCACCCCCTAGACAGCCTGCATAATTCTAGAGTCCACCCTAGTGCCCCATGCATGAAAAAAACCCCAAACCTATTTTCTTCATTCAGTGTGTGAAGTAGAATAACCACCATCCCGAAAATGGGGCATAAATTTGATACAGTGAGGTTTGATCTTTGGCGACCTTGTACGATGCCCCAACCAAGTACCACTCGACTGTGATGATGGCTGCATGAATCACTACTACAAAAACAGCCTTTAACAATGATAAAATATGCCTTTATTAGTTCTAAAAAAGTTCTAATAATTTGAGTGTGGTTAAAGATCTGAATCTTTTATCATCTCTTTTTTTAGTACTGTTAAAGGCCCCTCTATCAATGATTTTTTAGGGCTGATAAAG
Source organism: Viscum album (assembly GCA_963277665.1). NCBI lineage: Eukaryota > Viridiplantae > Streptophyta > Magnoliopsida > Santalales > Viscaceae > Viscum > Viscum album. The sequence continues at coordinate 197,040,457 of OY728126.1, forward strand.
GGTATAAAAAATTCCACGCCCCACACTCACCCACCCTTTATATACACTTCCAACCCACAGCCCATAATCAGAACTTCCCCCTCCCCTTTATCAATGCTTTAAATAATTCCACCCTCGAACGTGCGCCCCTACCACTAGCGAGTTTCGAACCCTAGACCTACAACATATACATCAAAGTATTTTCCACTCCCTATACTGTTTTATTTCACATTTTATGATATATCTATATATTTATATATATTTATTTACATTTTTATCCATATATTTATATATTTATATTTATATATATATATATATATGTTTATCTATTAATAAACATATTTTATATGTAAATATGTTTAATTATTTATTTATAAAATTAATATTTTATGTGTGAATATATATAAAATATGTATATATTGTTATATATTTTATTATAAATAATATTACATTATAAAAAATGATAAATTTTCAAAATCATAATATCAATATTAATGTAAGACCTAGGAATAAATTCAATCCTCACCAAAAAAAGGCAATAAGACCCCCATAAACGAGTCTGAAAATCCATCGAATGTTAAAAAATCAGGGTATACCGACTAAAAACTCAGTTTTAGAGGCCTTTTGGACCATTTTTGCCTAAAAAATATGAAAGAGGTTTACCTCTATCACAAAGGGATTAGAGATCATCGAAGGATTCTATTTGATATGTGATAGAGCTCAAACGGACACCCAGATCAAAAGTTATGGTCGTTTGAAGTTTGAGTTACATTTTCATCTTATTTTAGATCTTTTATTTTATTTTATTTTTTATTTTTATGTCTTAAAATTGTTATTAATTGATTATTACTTGATAATAATTAGAAAATTATTAATTAAAAATATTTTATAAATTTTTTTATAAGTTATTTCCACTAAATATCTTATATATTAAGTGTAAATTCCAATTTACCTTATCTAAAACAAATTTTAAAAAATATATATTATATTTATATCAATATAAATATATTTATATATTAATATAATTTTTTTAAGTATACTTTTATCAGCTTTTTAAAAAAACACCCATAAAGGTCCCCCTTTAACAGCGTTGTTAAAGACCCCCTTTAACAGTGCTTTTTTTAGCACTAGCAAAGGGGGTCTTTAATAGTGTTTTTAGCTAGCATTTTTAAAGCCTTAGAGCTGGATAAACTCAGTTTTGTAGTATTGAATATATAATTGTTTTGTATAATAATATATAGTGCACATACACCACATGATAAAACCAACTACATTTTATTATATTAATTTAAAAATTAAATTTAGAGAATCAAATATCCATAAGAATTGAAAGTATTACAATATGAAAAAATAGAAATAATTCAATGATAATAGGAAAATTTGGATCTTATCAACCCCCAGAATAATCACACTCATGAATAGTAATTTAGAAATTAAATAGGATATTATTGATTCAATATGAATTTCAAGAACAAAAATATATATAACCTTAAGAAAAAATTGAATTGAATTAAGAATGAATGAAATGTATGGTATTTTTAGAATGTTTGGAACCCTTATTATTGTTACAAATATGATCATTGGATTAGTAATATGATCATTGGAATAGTAATATGACCATTGGAATAGAAATATAATCGTTAGAAATAGTGATGCAAAACGGGCCTGCAGCCCATGGGCTTTGTGGGTATGGGGAAAATATGGGGCGGGGCGGGCCTAAAAATTTTGACCACAAAGAGCGCGGGCCAATGAGAGTTGAGCCCATGTGGGTGTGGGCCAAAGCGGGTTGAGCCAGCGTGGGTGCGGGCTGACCCGCAAGCCTAATTTAAATTTTTTTGTAAAATATATGCTTTTTTGGCATTTTAGTTTTTTTTAACATAATTAAACCATGAAATATGATTTATCACCGTAATGGTCATACAAATTCACCATTCATTTACATGTAAATTTTAAATAGATCAGTATTTATTGTTTTAATATGATATTATAATATTTATATAGTGATTATTAACCATATTCACATGGTGTGTCATCACACCTCTTGAAAATTGGAACTCATCTCTCCTACACTCGGTTTCAATTCTAAAAGAGTTATTATAATTATAATATTTTTTGGACCGATTTAATTTTGTTATTACTTAATTTTATTTTGTTATTAAGAAAACATGAAAGGACCTCATGAGACCCTAATAACCTCCTCTAAAACCAGTCATTGCTTGAAGTGTCATTGTTCATTCATAGGTCTATCCATTCGCATCGCCACACAATCAACATCATCATTTTTCACCCGTCATTGATCACTATATTGCAGCAGTTCACTACCACATCGGCGTCGACACATGACACCATTAACCCGTAGAAAAATGTTCCATCACATCTCTTAAAACTCTAGCTATTGTAAATTCAAATTTCTCCCAACAACTAAAATTAATAAAAAGAAAAAAAATACAATATTTAAATGATTATAAATAGTATTTTTTAAAATGAAAGCAGCCCACAGGAAACCCGCGGGCTAATGTGGGGCGGGGCAGGCTTGTATTTTTTTTGTTCCCATTATATGCAGGATTTTGCGGACAAACCCACGTGGGCTCAAACCCGCACGGGCTTGGCCCACCCCACCCATTTCGCATTACTAGTTAAAAATAGTAACATCACCTATGTGAAATTGAAATATTATTTAGGTATATTATAAGATGAAAATATGATATATTTATATCATGTTACAGGTAAATAATTTTTTAAAAAATGATAAATTAAGTGTTTTTATTTTTGTAAAATGTAAATATTTTAATTGAACTTTTATAATAAATATAAATATTTAAAATATGGTTTATTTTTTATAAAATGTGTCTATAAATTAATACTTATTTTTATAATAATAATAATATAATTTTATGATACCATAAGTAAATTTTCAAAGGGTCAAAAAATTGATCATAATATTAAAATTGTTATTTTTAAAATAATTGAGGATTATATTTAAAAATTAAATATCTTGTATTTATAAAATTATTTATATAAAATGTATTTCATTTTTTGATTCTACATTTAAAAAAATGGTTGGGGGAAATTTGTAGTATTTTTATAAAATAGTTGATTTTTTTTGAAAAGTGAAATACGATAATATACAGTATTTAACATTATAAGCTAAATATATGAATTTTTGAGTCATGGATACTATAATCACCCATTATCTCAAACTAACATTCACCATTTACTATATATAGTCACAAGAATCAATCACTACAAAAAAGTGACCTTTACCAGCAGAAACTTACTGACAGATAATATATCTGTTGGTAAAAATGATTAATTCCAACAGATATTAAATTCTGTTGATATTAATTATACGTACCAACAATTATTTTTACCAAAAGATATGTCTATTTAAATTAGTAGTTCAATACCAACAAATATTTTACTAACACTTATATCCATGGTCTAATCATAATAATACCAACAATTGATTTACTGATAAATGGATATGGTGTTATTGGTTATTGTTACCAACAAATCTTTTACCGTTAAGATAGTCTCTTACCAATAAATTATTCAATAACATCAAATATTTTAAAAAATGAATATATAGATATATATATATATTACCCATTAAAATCATATAATTTTGATAATAAAAATGTATAATTAATTAAAATATCTATAATTTAGTAACATTTATTAGTGGTATATATGTAGATACATACATAATCTTCATACAATATATTTTTTTATATAAATTGCTAACTTTTATTATTATATATATACATACATATATATATATATATATACAGACATGAAAAAAGAAAAAAACCCTAATGTGACCCCCAATTACTGTTCCCCGCCCCTCCTGTCCCTTCTTCCGCTGCCGCCATCCACTCCTGCCCAACTATTGTTCCCCGACCCCTCCCATCCCTTCTTCCGCCGCCTCCATCCCCTCTCGTCCCACTTCTGTTCCCTGGCCCCTCCAGTCCCTTCTTCCACCACCTCCCTCCCATCACTTTCCATTATCCTCTGCCCTAGGTTAAGCCCTATAAGCCCAGGGGATTGGGAAACCAAAGGGGAGGGGAAACAAGATGACACCTTCCTCCCTAATCCTCCGCTCAAAACCCTAGCAGCTACAACCATGACATCCCCCACCTTTCTCCTTCCCCTGACCCAACGATCCTATCCCTCTAACGCTGCCTCCCTACAATGCCATCTCCCAGGTGTAGTCGGATGTTTCTCATGGCATTGGCGATGCCACCTCCCCCCCCCCCCCCTCTCCCCATGCTACCCGTTCAAATCCGGGAATCCTGGTTTTATGAAAAGTGATGGATAGGCATTTTAGAAGAACAAATTGAAGGTATGACATATCATGTCGGATCCTATATTAATTTGACATGCAGGTGTTTGAATGATTAACAAGTCTCTGACAAGATCTACCACCATGGGTGTAGAATTGACATCTAAAAAGGACAATAGTTATGATGTTTAGGATATTAATCATAGTGATTCATAACTAACATGACATGTTAGAGAATCTCTTAGATCAGTTCCTCTGGGTGATATTAACAATTATGACAAGCTGATTGGGGTTCTAAAAAATATAGAACCCAATGAGGGGGCCTTACTGGTGACTAAATTAAAGGCCTTGACAGTTGTTGTTTCATTTATATATAGCATCCTACACAGGAAGCTTAATTCTAATATTTTTGGAATAAACATGTAGAAACCATGAGCCTGGTGTGTTAGATGCACTGGTGGAACTTATTACATTCTTGGACGCGTCAAATAGAATTTTTTTTAGGCATGCTTGAAGATTATTCTAAGAAATTTAAAACTACCTAATTCATTCCTATATATCTTATATCATCCATGCGGTATTGAAAAAAAGAATAATGTTCTTTCCAGGGTCCATTATGCCCTTACCTCCATTGCTAACCTGGGGCCTCTTGCCCCATTTCCCTTGTTGAACATAATTCCTCAATGAATGCCAAAAAATTTCAATATGAAGCCCAAGGATCCAATTGTGATATATTTATAGATCATCTTAAGTGTAACACCTCAAGCTTCTATGGTACGCTTCTCTTTTAATAATACAGTAGCGTGTGTTGTATGCAACTTCGAGTTCTAACACACACCACAACCAATCAAACTAGCCATTATGAATAGTAATAACCACTTTTTGAAATTTTATAAATTTTATCTTTCAAAATGGACTTCATTTTTAGATTCGGAATATCGAAATTAGCCTAGGGTGAAATTTTGGTATTTTTTTGAAAACTTTCAATTTTTGATGAATAGTGAAAAAACACTAAGTTATAGTTTAAAACCAAATTTTTATTTAAATAATTATTTATTTTATTTAAATTTAATTAAGGAAAAAATAGATACATAATACCTATATAAGTTCAATTTAATTCATTGGAGTTAGTTCAGAATAATTTTATATATATAAAAAGTTTTATTGAACATTTCACCGCCTTTTACCCACCTCCTAGGAAAATTTGAAAATTCACATAAAACTTAATTTTACCGCTTCTGTGAGTGGAATTTTGAAAATATGAGAGACACAGTTAATATCAAGGAGTAAAATTTGGTTTAATGAGATGAAAATAATTTTTGGTGAATAGTAACTTTTTACTTTTATTTACCACGGTTAAAAGTAAATAGGATAATTAAGGGTAAAAATGATATTAATATTACCCTAACACATGTCCTAATTCTATTTTACAAGTTTATCTTGACCAAAAACAACTTTAGGAATAAAATATTATCATTTAGGTCCACTTGGATTAGATTAGGACATTTATTATTATTTAATTCAAAGAAGAGTTAAAAGTGTTAAAATCAAAGTTTAATAACTAGAACATTTTTAATATAGGGTTAAAAATAAGATAAATTCGATTGTAAATATTAATTGGAAAGATAAAAAGATTTCCTATATAATGGTATTTTATTTATAATTTTTAGACATTAAATAATGTAATTTATTTATGACACAATGGTGATGCAGTAATTACCTAATTAATGAAATATTAAAATAATTGATAATATAAATACCCAAATAAATGTAATTTGAGACTTTTTATGAATTAAACTAATTTTATAGGATAATATGACATGTTAGTATTGATTTAATTATGTTTTTTTGAAGTAATCATTCTGTTATGATTTTCAAAAAAATCAAATACCAAATAGTGTCAAAATTGACATAAAAGAGTTTTTAAAACAAATATTATATTATTAATTGATATTCAATTCCTAAAAATATAAGGTTAATCCAAGAGACTTATATAATTATAGTTTTATCATTAATGTACCACTTGGGGGTCTCTTGGATGTATATAGTAAGTTTATTAACTATATAATATAAAAATACAAAGTGACATGGTAAATGTCAAACTAATTAACTAAGAGTTAAAACTAAAAGATAAGGTTAATATAGTGACCCAAACCTATCTAAAACCTATTGGTTGAGTTTTTTTCGACCTATACCCACCATAAACTTTAAATAATCCACTTTTGAACCATTATAAACCGAATATGAATTTATTATAAAATAATATTTCTAGCTTTTCCAAAGGTGCCCCTCACCCCTCTTATAAAAGGGCACTCCCCCTTCTCTCAATTTCACACATTCAAAGCCTTTTGTCTTGGTCAACCCCTGCCCAAATACTCTCTCAAATTTCCTAAATTAATCCTAGATGCCTTACTTTAGTCATAAATCCAACCTAAGGATCCCTTTTGATCAAATCAAAAGGAAGAACCCGAAGGAGAGGTAATGATTTCACCACCCTTTTTCAAGTTCCTTTCTTCTTCAACTTCTTCTTTCCTTGTTATTTATATTATAAAATAATAAATCCAGTATATTATATATACTGTGATGTTATTATAAATATGTAACATCCAAATTCATTATTCTATCCATCCCTTGAATGACATTTCACCATACGTGCGTACGTACGGCCTACCGTCTCCACGTCTCGGTGTAATTGTTATTCAATATATTATTATTTAGATGGGTATAATAATGATGTATAATTCATGTAAATAATAAATATAACAAGATAATGATTCTTTATATATTATATACCATCCAATTATATGTTATTTTAATATTAAAAGAATGATATTGTCGTTTGTGCGTACGTACGGACTACCGTCTCCACAAACGTGATGAGATTCATTCCTCATCGTATCCATTAAAGTATAATTCTCATTTTATGATTAATAATAATGTTTAAGGACTTAATATCATTCTGGATATGAATAAAATATATCCTATCCATAACAAACATGTCTTATGTAACAAAACATATAAAAGAAAACGAGTAAGTTAACACCCAAAACGACGATAATACTAAGATATTATTAACAAAGCAATGTTAAAAGATCATATATGATATCATATTAATGTATATGATTCTTGTATAATTTAATAACAATTATTTCACCATTATATAGGAGGTTATCCTACCCCCAACCAAGGAAAAGTACAAGGTAAGGTTTTATTTTTCAATCTCTTCATTATCCGAGGTTGTTTATACGTAATAATCTACTGGGACTTCTTTATCATCCACACCCATGTTTCTTAAAAATGTATTTCAAAACATTTTTACTATTTACTAGAATATGGGTTAAAGTAATTTATACCCTTTTTTGACTTTTTATAAGAGGTTTATAAAGGAATCTTTCCGTCATTTTCCAAACAAGGTCCTTTTTAACCTTTTCGATAGAATTAAGGTAAGAATGTCTTTTTTTAACTTATACGGCGGGTGAGGCTATTTTCCGCCGTTATAAAATCTTCGAAGCTTCCCTTACAAGATTATAAATATATTTTCTAAGTAAATGTTTTATTTTATAATTATGTAACTTTTAAATGATTTCAAAGAAAGAGATATTTCTATCAAATAGTTTTGATTTCATCTATGTCAACATCCTTTGATGGATTTTAAGCTTATTTGAAGTTGATTTATTATGATACAAAACTTCTATATTGTATTGAAGGTTTTGTGATATGTTTGACTATGGATGTTTTATTTTTATACCATTCATGGTTTATGGAGAATGTATTGACATTTCGTATGCTAGTTTTAATACGAATGTTTATGTTATGTTTAAACCTGCCCATATGAGGAATGCATTGGACTTAATAAGTGACGGGTGGAGCCCGCTATATCTCCTCGATGCATCGGTAGGTCTCATGAGACAAACTAGTGTCTTGGAATAAGGCCTTGACAAAATTTTATTTGTAGTCTTGGCATGAGGCCTTGACTATGTGGTTATGATAGTCTGGCATTATGCATTCCATCATTATGAAAGTAGTTATTGATATTGCATGTGATTATTTGGCTAGTAGAATATCCATGTGAATAAGTAAATGGCATTATCTCATTTTATCTTTGTCATATTATGGTGAAGTTCAAGTTTAAAAGGCTTTTGTTTTAGTTATACATTACCTTAAATGTTTGTTCTTATTTATGAAATTTTTCGCTATATTGTTATCCTTACTGAGCATCTGAGCTCACCCCTTTCAATGTCTTATTTTTTCCAGAATGTTAAGAAGTAATTTATGAATGACCTGTAGGGATAGTATGAGGGGATATGAATACAAGATGTTGTTGTAGTAGTTTTCACTTTATGATGTAATGTAAACTTTATGAATGTATCTAGTTATTACATGGCTACTAAACTAATCGGTCTTTTGAGATTTGATCTTTCTTGTGATCATGCCAATGTTATGTAATAATGCACCGAATCTGGGTAACTAGGTTCGGGGTGTTACAGTTGGTATCAGAGTAAGTTTAGTACAAACCTTGGAAGATAGATTTAGATAAACTCTGATTAGAGCACATAGCCCTAAGATATACATTGAGGATGAGTATAGAAGAACTTCCTAGAATTTTGGTATTGTAGAGATTTTGTGAGTTTTCTGATAAATACATCCCTATCTGGATATGAGTAGGTAGAGGCGGCTCTGGCACAAATGTACCTAGGGGTAAAACCTGAAAACATCCCTTTGAGTTGGACTCGAACGGGAACTAGTGCACAACAACGGGCCTTGATGCACTCTTGGTTACGACACTCCTGGGGGATATGCTTAGGATAATTCTCATTTTATTTACAAACCATTATGAAGGGTTTATGAGTATATAATTCCTCAAAGAAAACATTTTTATGATTATGGATTATATCCATAAATAGTTCAATTTATGCTAAGTGTTTTACAAGTATGGAATTATGTATTTTGATTCATAAACTAATCTAGTTTATGCCATTGTTTAGAAATGGTGCCTAGCGGAAGAAATGGAAACAGTATCAATGCACGCACTCCATGTAGGGATTTCCCTCTTACTAAAGATAATTATAGTGGAGATGGTGATGCAATTGGTGCTGATCAGCTAATCACCATACTGGGACAACTCACTCAGGTTATAAATAATAACTTTACCCATATGGAGCACCTGGATCCGCAGCCTAGAGGATCGATGTTAGATCGCTTCATGAGTCATAAACCACCAACGTTTAATGGGAGTACAAACCCCTTTGTAGCTGAGAAATTGATAAATTCCCTAGAAAAAATATTTCAGGCTTTGGGGAGTAGTGAATGGGAAAAAGTTATCATGGATGTTTACTGCCTCACTGGAGATGTTGATCAATGGTGGTCCTTGATTCAAAACACGAAGGAATATGATGAAGTATCAAATATGTAATGGAGGGAGTTCAAAGATCTTTTCATAGAAAAATACTTTCCTCGTGACCATCGAGCAGATATGGAAAGGCAATTTCTGAGTCTGAGACAAAAGGAGGATGAGAATGTCGCAAAGTATGAGGCTAACTTCACAAGGTTAGCAAGGTATTCTGGAGATTATATATGTAACCCAAGAAGTAATATTGATCATTTCTTTGATGGGTTAAAACCATTTCTTCGTCGAGCATTAGTCTCACAATCCTTCTCATCGTACGAAGATATTGTCTCATGTGCTATCAAGACTGAAAAAGAATTCTCTAAGTCTTGCGACTTTAAAGCAAAGAAAGAGAAGAAGAGATCTGCTGATCAATTTGGGAATGTAATTAAGGGTAAGAAGGGAAAATTTTAATATCCATCCTGTATTAAATGTGGTAAGAAACACCCTGGTACTTTCTTGAAGGGAATGGGAGTCTGTTACAAGTGTGGTGAAAAAGGCCACCAAGCTCGTGATTGCAAGGGGAAGAAGGAAGATACTGATGTCCAATGCTACAATTGCAGGGATATGGGACATTATGAAAATGAATTTCCTAAGCGTCAGGGAAACTTACCTTAGAAAAGTCCAAGGGATCAAGGCCAAGCTTATGCTATCACTACTACTAAGGTATAAGCTCCGAAAGATGTGGTGGCAGGTAATTTAATGGTTTCCTCAAGTTTAGAAAATGCATTATTTGATTTTGGATCATCGCATTGTTTCATATCTTCCCAGTTTTCTAAGAAAATTAGATATTTCCAATTTGATTTAACAAGGGATTTTTCAGTTAAAACTCTTAAGGGAATTATCATTGCAACAAAGTTTTGTGAATCAGTCCCCATTAGATCACATAAATGTTCTTTATCCGCTGATATCATCGTCATACCTATGATTGAGTTTGATATAATCCTCGGTATGGATTGGATTTCGGACCATGATGCGAAGATTTATTGTAAGAAGAAGGAGGTTGTGATTTTTGATGATGATGATAAGGAACTCCTTATCTTTAGAGGAGAATCATCACCACCAAATTCTTATCTAGATCCACCCCCAGTAGCTCAACTAAATTCAATTATTGGGAAGGAAGAGAATGAAATGACTATGGGTGAGTAAAGGAATGTTCAAATAGAGGATGTACCTATTGTCAAAGAATATATAGATGTGTTTCTGGAAGATTTACCTGGACATCCTCCAGAATGGGAATTTGAGTTTTCCATTGATTTAATTCCTGGATAAAGGCCTATATCGAAGACCCCTTATAGAATGGCCATTGTAGAATTAGTGGAACTAAAGAAAAAACTAGAGGAATTGAGTAACAAGGGATTTCTTCTCCCTAGTGTTTCTCCATGGGGATCCTCTGTTCTTTTTGTTAAAAAGAAAGATAGATTTATGAGGTTATGTATCGACTACAGAGAGATCAATGATATAACAATAAAGAACAAGTATCCCCTACCTCACATTGATGATTTATTTGACCAAATTAATGGATCTCAATACTTTTCAAAGATTGAACTTCGATCTGGATACCATCTGTTGTGTGTGAAGAAGGAAGACATTCTGAAGACAGAATTTCGAACCAGGTACGGGCATTACGAGTTTACAGTAATTCCTTTTGGGCTGACTAATGCACCCTCTATATTCATGGATCTAATAAATAGAGTTTTCAAGGAATATCTCGATGATTTTGTGGTGGTATTTATTGATGATATCTTGGTATACTCCAAAAGCTACGAAGATCATGAAAATCACTTGCGCGTTATCCTGAAGACTCTCAGAAGATATGAATTATATGGGAAGTTTAACAAGTGTGAATTATGTCTTCAGGAGATTTCTTTTCTTGGACATATTGTCTCTAAAGATGGAATCTCTATTGATCTTTCTAAGACCAAGGCAATCCAAGAATGGCCTACACCGACGAGTATAACTGAGGTATGCAGTTTTATTGGTTTAGTAGGATATTATCGACGTTTCATCCAGAATTTTTCCCGGTTGGATAACCCATTAACAAAGATCACACGCAAAGGGGTTAAATTTGTTTGGACAAAAGAGTGTGAAGAATGTTTCAAATAGATGAAGATAAGATTAGTCAATTATCCTATATTGAATATACCATCGGGGAAGGATGGGTTCGTTATTTATAGAGATGCATCAAAGAAAGGACTTGGTTGTGTCCTTATGCAGAATGATAGAGTTATTGCCTATGCATCATGACAGCTGAAAATTCATGAGAAAAACTATCCTACTCATGATCTTGAGTTAGCTGCTGTAATATTTGCTCTGAAGATTTGGAGACACTATCTCTATGGTGAAAATGTGAGATTTATACTGATCACAAGAGTTTGAAGTATATTTTCTCACAGAAAGAACTCAACATGAGGAAAAGGCGATGGCTTGAACTACTCAAGGATTATGATTGCACGATACACTACCACCCGGGGAAGGAAAATAAGGTGGAAGATGCTTTGAGTAGAAAAGATCATGGAGTTGTGAACATGATGAGAATTTAAAGGGATCATATTTTCATTGATCTAGTGAAGATGGATATGGGAATTACCATGGAAGGTGAAACATCGATAATTTTTCAAATGGTTGCCAAACCATCTTTACTAGAAAAGATAAAGAGTTCTCAGACCGGTGATGAAGAGTTTCAAAAGAAGATTAAAGCTGTCAATGATGGGATATTGAGTGACTTTGTGTATGAAGATGGAATTTTGAAATTTGGGAAGAGACTTTGTGTTCCCAATATACCTAATATAAAAAGGGAATTGTTGGATGATGCTCACAGTTCTAATTTCTCTATACACCCTGGGAGCACCAAAATTTATAGGGATTTGAAGGAACATTTTTGGTGGGACAACATGAAGAGGGAGATTGCTGATTTTTTGTCAAGATGTATGGTTTGTCAACAAGTGAAAGGTGGAAGGCAACAGCCTGGAGGATTCATGCAACCTCTAACCATACCGTATTGGAAATGGGACAATATTACGATGGACTTTGTTATGGGGCTACCAAAGACTCCTAGAAGGAACGATGCAATATGGGTTATTGTTGATCGTCTTACCATGAAATCACATTTTCTTGCTATAAGAGAAGATCTAACACTGGAACATCTAGCAAGACTATATATTAATGAAGTTGTGAGACTTCATGGAGTACCCCTATCGATTGTTTCTGATCGTGATCCCCGTTTTACTTCAAGATTCTGGAAAAGTATTCAAAAGGCCTTGGATACTGAACTTCGTTTGAGCACTGCCTACCACCCTCAAACAGATGGACAATCAAAACGGACTATTCAAACCTTAGAAGACATGTTGAGATCCTGCTCACTTGACTTTCAGGGTATGTGGGATCAATATTTACCTCTGGTAGAATTTTCCTGTAACAATAGCTTCCATTCGAGTATTCAGATGGTACCATATGAAACGTTATACGGAAAGAGATGTCGCACACCAACCTTTTGGGATGACGTTGGTGAAAGAAAACTTGTGGGCCCAGAACTGGTGGAGAAAATGATGGAGAAGGTGAAGGTAATCCAAAACCACATCAAAGCAGCTCAAAGTAGGAAGAAGAGCTATGTCGATAACCGAAGGAAGGATTTGGAATTTCAGGTAGGAGAACATGTTTTCTTGAAGGTATATCCATGGAAGGGAGTTATAAGTTTTGGTAAGAAAGGTAAATTGAGTCCCAGGTACATCGGACCTTTCGAAATTCTAGAACGAATTGGTGTTGTAGCTTACCGTTTGGCAATGCCTTCAAATCTCTCCAAAGTTCACGATGTGTTCCACGTATCACTGTTGAGGAAATACATGCCTGACCCAACGCATGTACTCACCTATGAGGAATTAGAACTGGAACCCAATCTGTCTTATTACGAAGAGCCCGTCAGGATTCTTGATACGAGAGAACAAGTACTGAGAAACCGGATGACTCGTTTGGTAAAAGTTCTATGGAGAAACCATAAGATGGAAGAGGCAACATGGAAACCCGAGGAACTTATGATGAAGAACCACCCGAGTCTTTTCATGCGGTAGTATTATAGAAATTTCGAGGATGAAATTATTTAAAGGAGGGGAGAATGTAGCACCCCAAGCTTTTACGGTATGCTTCTCTTTGAATAATACAGTAGCATGTATTGTACGCAACTTCGAGTTCTTACACACACCACAACCAATCAAACTAGCCGTTATGAAAAGTAATACCCACTTTTTAAAATTTTATAAATTTTATCTTTCAAAATGGACTTCATTTTTAGATTTAGAATATCGAAATTATCCTAGGGTGAAATTTTGGTATTTTTCTGAAAACTTTCAATTTTTGATGAATAGTGAAAAAACACTGAGTTATAGTTTAAAACCGAATTTTTATTTAAATAATTATTTATTTTATTTAAATTTAATTAAGGTCAAAATAGATACATAATACCTATATAACTTCAATTTAATTCATTGGAGTTAGTTCAGAATAATTTTAGATATATAAAAAATTTTATTAAACTTTTCACCGTCTTTTACCCACCTCCTAGAAGAATTTGCAAACTCACATAAAACTTAATTTTACCGCTTCTGTGAGTGGAATTTTTAAAATCTGAGAGACACAGTTAATATAAAGGAGTAAAATGCGGTTTAATGAGATGAAAATAATTTTTGGCGAATAGTAACTTTTTATTTTATTTACCACGGTTAAAAGTAAATCGGGTAATTAAGGGTAAAATGATATTAATATTACCCTAACACATGTTCTAATTCTATTGTAAAAGTGTATCTTGACCAAAAACAACCTTAAGAATAAAATATTATCATTTAGTTCCACTTCGATTAGATTAGTACATTTATTATTATTTAATTCAAAGAAGAGTTAAAAGAGTTAAAATAAAAGTTTAATAACTAAAACATTTTTAATATAGAGTTAAACATAATATAAATTAGATTGTAAATATTCATTGGAAAGATAAAAATATTTAATATATAATTTTATTTTATTTATAATTTTTAGATATTAAATAATTTAATTTATTTACGACACAATGGTGATGCAGTAATTACCTAATTAATGAAATATTAAAATAATTGATAATATAAATACCCAGATAAATGTAATTTGAGACTTTTTATGAATTAAACTAATTTTATAGATTAATATTACATGTTAGTATTGATTTAATTATGTTTTTTTGAAGTAATCATGCTGTTATGATTTTCAAAAAAATCAAATACCAAATAGTGACAAAATTGACATAAAAGAGTTTTTAAAACAAATATTATATTATTAATTGATATTAAATTCCTAAAAATCTAAGGTTAGGACAAGAGACTTATATAATGATAGGTGTATCAATAATGGACCACTTGGGGGTCTCTTGGATGTATATAGTAAGTTTATTAACTATATAATATAAAAATACAAAGTGACATGGTAAATGTCAAACTAATTAACTAAGGGTTAAAACTAAAAGATAGGGTTAATATAGTGACCCAAACCTATCTAAAACCTATTGGTTGAGTGGTTTTAGACCTATAACCACCTTATACTTTAAATAATCCACTTTTGAGCCATTAGAAACCGAATATGAATTTATTATAAAATAATATTTCTAGCTTTTCCAAAGGTGCCCCTCACCCCTCTTATAAAAGGGAACTCCCCCTTATCTCAATTTCACACATTCAAAGCCTTTTGTCTCGACCAAACCCTTCCCAAATACTCTATAAAATTTCCTACCTTCATCATAGAGGCCTTAATTTAGTCAGAAATCCAACCTAATGAGCCCTTTTGATCAAATCAAAAGGAAGAACCCGAAGGAGAGGTAATGATTTCACCACCCTTTTTCAAGTTCCTTTCTTCTTCAACTTCTTATTTCCTTTTTATTTCCATTATAAAATAATAAATAAAGTATATTATATATACTATGATGTTATTATAAATATTCAACAACAAAATTCATTATTCTATCCATCCCTTGAATGACATGTCACCATACGTGCGTACGTACGGCCTACCGTCTCCACGTCGTGGTGTAATTATTATTCAATATATTATTATTTAGATGGGTATAATAATGATGTATAATTCATGTAAATAATAAATATAACATGATAATTATTCTTTATATATGATATACCATCTAATTATATATTATTTTAATATCAAAAGAATGATATTGTCGCTTGTGCGTACGTACGGACTACCGTC
Organism: Viscum album; assembly: GCA_963277665.1. Classification (NCBI taxonomy): domain Eukaryota; kingdom Viridiplantae; phylum Streptophyta; class Magnoliopsida; order Santalales; family Viscaceae; genus Viscum; species Viscum album. The sequence goes on from OY728126.1 coordinate 197,056,326, forward strand.
TCCACGAACGCGACGAGATTCATTCCCCATCATATCCATTCAAGTATAATTCTCATTTGATGATTAATAATAATGTTTAAGGACTTAATATCATTCTGGATATGAATAATATACAACCTATTCGTAAGAAACATGGCTTATGTAACAAAACATATAAAATAAAAAGAGTAAGTTAACACCCGAAACGACGATAATACTAAGATATTATTAACAAAGAAATGTTAAAAGATCATATATGATATCATATTAATGTATATGATTCTTTTATAATTTAATAAAAATTATTTCACCATTATACAGGAGGTTAACCTACCCCCAACCAAGGAAAAGTACAAGATAAGGGTTTATTTTGCAATCTCTTCATTATCCGAGGTTGTTTATACGTAATAATCTACTGGGACTTCTTTATCATCCACATCCATGTTTCTTAAAAATGTATTTCAAAACATTTTTACTATTTAGTAGAATATGGGTTAAAGTAATTTATACCCTTTTTTGAATTTTTATAAGAGGTTTATAAAGGAATCTTTCCGTCATTTTCCAAACAATGTCTTTTTTAACCTTTTCGACAGAATTAAGGTAAGAATGTCTATTTTTAACTTATACGGTGGGTGCGGCTATTTTCTGCCTTTATAAAATCTTCGAAGCTTCCCTTAAAAACTTATAAGGTTATTTTCAAAGTAAATGTTTTATTTTATAATTATTTAACTTTTAAATGATTTCAAAAAAAGAGATATTTATATCAAGTAGTTTTGATTTCATCTATGTCAATATCCTTTAATGGATTTTAAGCTTATTTGAAGTTGATTTTTTATGATACAAAACTTCCATATTGTATTGAAGGTTTTGTGATATGTTTTACTATGGATGTGTTATTTTTATACCATTCATGGTTTATGTATAATGTATTGACATTTCTTATGCTAGTTTTAATACGAATGTTTATGTTATTTTTTAAACCTGTTCATATGAGGAATGAATTGGACTTAATAAGTGACGGGTGGAGCCCGCTATAGATCCTCGATGCATCAGTAGGTCTCATGAGACAAACTAGTGTCTTGTCACAAGGCCTTGAAAAAATCTTATTTGTAGTCTTGGCACGAGGCCTTGACTATGTGGTTATGATAGTCTGGCATTATGTATTCCATCATTATGAAAGTGGTTATTGATATTGCATGTGATTATTCGACTAGTAGAATACACATGTGAATAAGTAAATGGAATTATCTCATTTTATCTTTTCCATATTATGCTGAAGTTCAAGTTTAAAAGGCTTTTGTTTTAGTTATACATTGCCTTAAATGTTTATGCTTATTTATGAAAGTTTCCGCTATATTGTTATCCTTTCTGAGCATCTGAGCTCACCCCTTTCAGTGTCTTATTTTTTCCAGGATGTGAAGAAGTAATTTATTAATGACCAGCAGGGATAGTATGAGGGGATATGAAGACAATATGTTTTTGTAGTAGTTTTCACTTTATGATGTAATGTAAACTTTATGAATGTATCTAGTTATTCTAAGGCTAGTAAACTAATCGGTCTTTCGAGATTTGATCTTTCTTGTGATCATGCCAATGTTATGTAATAATGCATTGACTTTGGGTAACTAGGGTCGGGGCGTTACATTAAGGTTGGATAGTAGTGCACTTGGGGAAATTTTTGGGGCACTGTGCATAAAGAAATGATTGATTTTTTGGTAGATTTGGATCTGGAGATTAGTTCAGATGACATTTTTCAGATGGAACTGGAGAAGTTAGATGAGATATCTAATAAAGTAGAGGATGATGATAATTATGTTGAGATTCACAAAGAACATTTAACTCAGAGACGTTTAGAGAAAAAAATAGTCATAGACAGATTAGACAGCTTAATGGTGGTGATGTTTGAGCATCTTCAGACATGTGTTGATAATGGTCGATTAATAGAGTTTTTTGAAACTCTTCTTCTTTCATTCCAAACAACTATCCCGTCATCATAAAAATATAAATTTTAACAGTTTGTGATGTTCTATTCTTTTCTCATTGGATCCTGAAAATTATGGTGCCAAATTTTCCTTGGTGCTTGTAGATATTTTTACATGCATCTCATACCCCCTGAAAATAGGATGATCAGTGTTTCTTATTTATCCACTTACTTGTCTTGTGTAAAATTTGCAGCAATTTCTTTTTTTATCACCATTTTTAAGAGGCTGGTTTATTGGTGTGTAGTGTATTGCAAAATTAATCATATTCACATAATTACAGCGACCCATAATGTTTACTATTCTAGATACTATGACATAATTTGTGAGCTATGCTTCTGGATGCGGTTGATTATGGATGTTCCACTTCTTAGATCAGAACGTCTTCTGATTCCCATAGAGACTATTTTTGAAGATTTCACAAGATCCATTGAAGGTGTTTCTACCATGCATAGTAGAAGATTTTATTCAACTAGCTAAGGCTGATTGACTGTATACTGTTTTAGAGAAATTTGTGATCTTTTCTATATCAGTCTAGGAATTAAAGTTGGTGCTCACTAGTTTGGATTCACACCCTGTAGGTGGACCAGACAGAGGCTGGTTGGTGTTGCATGGATGGCTCAAGGTTGGTTTATTTTTCTTGGTTTGGATTCAAGCCATGTGGGTGGACTTAACATTCCTTCAATCCCCTTTCTAACCTCATTGTCATCCCAATTTCCCACAAGCCCATTCCCTAAATAACCAGACCCTCACCATCTTGAAATCGTCCCTACACCTTACTACCAGGAACCTCATCCTCTCTAAAAACCATGCCAATCTAGGACCACTTCAAAATGTTAAAGTCATCTCAAAAACATCCAATTGAAGACCAGTTGAAGGAGGATCATTCTCCCGCTGCTACTTGGATAAATGGGTAAAAAATTCTCTCTCATCCTCTTTTAAATTATTGACAGCCCCTATATTGAATTTCATTTATATTTTGAACATCACGGTGATATTTTTATGTGATTATAAACCATTGGTGATTAATTTTAATGAATCATACTTTATTTTAGTATTTAAAATGAATTAGAAAATGTTTTATTTGAGTTTTTTCTTCTTTGTTAATATTCAAATGACTTTTTATTAATTGTTGAGCAATGTTACACTCATTATCACTTAGAAAAAACATTCGTTTCTACTCAGCTTTCATTTGTTTCTTTATTAATTTACACTTATGGCTTTTTATTATTTGTTGAACAATGTTACACTCTTTCTCACTAATCAGTTTCTACTCAAATTTCATTTTTTTAGGTTTCATTTATGGGAACATTTATAAAGATAAAATAGTAGGATCTATTTATTTTACTAGTGATGTATTCAAGCTAACTTACTTGGAGGGTAACACTCATTCTCACTCGTAAACAACATCATTTTTTACTCAATTTTTATATTTTATAGTGTACTTGTAATCTTTATGTCATGGAAGTGTATTTAACTTTTTGGGTGTTCTCTAGATATTTTTTGTAAGAACAATGGCCAATAGTTGGTATGCTTCTCGAGTATCTCAAGCTCAAGCTCAATAAAAATTGAGCAGTGTTGGCCTTCTCTCCTTGTTTTGCTGCTAGCTGATTTTTAGGTGTATTACTGGGTTAATTGATTAGATTATGCTTCAAAGACAACATGGTGATATTTAGGATATTTCTTAAAAATTATTTGTTACCTTTTTAAATGTAATGCACCAAGACTGTTTTGATGAAGAGATGATATTCACAACAATACTTTCTATTTTTAATGCATGCTTTCCTACTGCATGTCACTATGCTCTCTCTTCTTGGGTACATAGAGTTTGCACTATTTGGAATCCCTATGAATGGATTCCAATGCATATATATATTTTTTTATCTTGAAGTTCTTCTAAATATTGATGAATGATTAAGGGAAATAAAACTCAAGTATACATTTGGTCATCATTTTGAATATGCAATTTAGATTATAGGATATTCATATTCTTCGCATGAAATATTCATTTTATTCTATATGTAAGATACATATATATGATATAAAATATGGAGTTTGGAATATGTATACTTTGTACTATGAAATCATATTTCATCTATTACTCCATTACTGTATTTTTTTCCTACAGAAAATTGGAAGAAAAATGATGATTCACAAAGACTACTAGATTTTCACTGCCCTCTTTGGCTCAACCAAGCCAAAAGATTCTTCCTAGGGAAAAAGTTTCAGTTTTTTGAGATTGAAACACTAAAGTTGTTTTTATGAAGGAAATTAATGTGGCTACTTTCACCATTTGTACGGTGGAAGATCTGTGCACACTTAATAAAGTGTTGTATTTGAGGCCCCCTAGTAATGTTTGTTCCATGAATGAGCTGGTTGATATTTGGGATGGTAATATTGGTAAGAAGGTTGAAAGGATTTACATACCAGAAGGAAATCTTTTCAAGGACATCAAATATTTATTTTTCTTGGTGGTGTGCAGATAATCCATAACAAAACAACATGGAGATAGATTTTACATATTCCACATTAGTGAAAGGAGACCATACCTACTTCATCATTGATCTGGATAGTGGAATGGAAGGTAGGCAGCTTTATCCCCATCACAAGTAATTTTTGGAATTTGTGCATTTAATTTGGAAGAAATGTCGGACTTATCAATGGGGCGTGCATAAACCAGGTACATCCAATTGCTTCTGTTAAATAAGTGATTGTATACTTAAGTACTTATTATGTCTTATAATTTTTTTCATGAAGATTTATCAAATGGAACCTAATTGTGATGTTCATGTCATTGTAGTGGCCTTATCTTTTTAGGTGTACTCTTGATCTTGTGGGTGAAATTGATATGTTTAGGTTCCACAGTTTCACCAGAGGTTGGTCCTTGGAATCTGTCTATTAGTTTGTGGGAAATTTTTCTATGATTTATTTTAATTGAGGTGCTTATAGAAAATGCATAGACTTTTAAAATCATTTGGGTTTTAAAGAATTTAATAGGCTTTCTTGAGTATAACAATCAAAGGTGATTTGGGTGATTGAAGAGTTTCAAATTTCTAGATATGTTACCTTTAACTGCAAGGTTTTATACTTTTCGTAAATTTCTAATCCATTGGCTTGTATATTTTTTCAAGGATTCCAAAAAAATTCTTACATATTGAATTTTATTCTTGTTTCTTGCAACCATTTGAGCAAACAACATCAAATGATTATGCTTATTTCTTAAGTTCATTTTGTTTTATGATCTTCATTTTTTGGTCATATGGAGCTACAAAATACTGAAGCAAATGTCGTCAATTGGTTATTATTAGTACTGGTTTATAAATTCTAGTATTATATTCTTGTTCTGATTTGTAATCTTGTGTAATTTAATTCTACATGTCTTGTTTTATTAAAAGTTATTTGGGGTTTGACCCCTTGTATAATCCATCTGATCTGATTTCATCCTTTGTTGTTTATCTGGGTATCATGAATCAAGAAGAAAACAACATAGAACTATTATTGTAAACATGTGTGAAGTCAGTGACTTGACTGTTTTTTCAAGGATTCCAACAGCTTTCTCACTCACTAAATTTTATTCTTATTTCTTGTAACCATTTGAGAAAACCATGTAAATACTTATGCTTATCCCCCTCCTCATTCCCTTGGTTTTCTTCATTGGGTAATACCTCCTTTAAAATTCACTATAGATGGCCTCCCAAGTGTCAAATGTGTATTCTTCATATTTGAGTATTCATCCACTTGCCTTTTAAACATTGCTCCTTTTAAGTCAATCCCTTGAAAGGGAAAGTATTCACTGTTATTATGAAATCCTTGATGAATGTGTATACATAATATCTTTAAATCACCATGCAAAGTTGGTAGAGCTTCCAATTGATGTTTTTTGAGTACATACTCTCATTATTTTGGTGATATAGTAATGTTTGAGAAACCCCTTCCCTTGGGTAATTTACAGGCCTCTCAACCTTAGTAGAGCTTGATTCTAGTATGCTTGGGCACATGATAGTGGTTTTTTTCATCAATTTTAGCCCACATAGCATGTTGTGTTCATCCTCTTTACATGCCTTGATAGTGAACAAGACTTGCTCCCTTGTATGTGAAATTTAATTCCTTAATTTATGGGCTTAATAGTGGATTATATAGATCTTCTTAATGCCTAAATATGCACCTGAAAATAAAATTTCTACTGTTATAATTCCCGAAAATAAAATCTGTTTGAAAAAGTGTAAAAGCTGTGAATTCCAATTTGAGTATATTTTTTGTATTTTTATATTTTTTTAATACAAAAATGGATATAAATCAATTAAATAATTTCACATATCCCTGATAATGATACCAATTCATGGTTGTAGAAATCATGATCATAAATATCGGTTAGTACTGGGCCATCTATACAAAGATAGGTTTTGGCTAATTCACTAATTAACTTATGTGGGGTAGAGGAAACAATAGTGAATAGTTGTGTTTTGTGTGTGATATGTAATACATATAAATGTTTTAATTGTTTTTATATTTAATGTGATTGTATGAGTGTCGGTATAGGGCAGTGAGAGAAAACAAAAATCTTCAACAAGGAGGTAAAATCCAATGAGTGATGTGTGAGGAAATTGAGTTAGTAATTGACCATGTAAAACATGCTAAGTGAATTATCAAAAAAAATTGACTAGAAATATCACATAGTCCCTAAAATACACTCTAATGGTATCAAAGAACTCAATACTACAATCAGGACTCCCCATGAGGTTTCTCTTGTCTTCTAGCAGCAGTGGCTAAGTGAAATTTCTGTGATTTTGGTGTCACCACACCCCTTGAACTCTCATTCTTTAGGATGCACAGATTGATGCTTTAGTGCATGGTTGAGGTTTTAACTCTTGTTTTCTTACACTCACCATTGAATCAATTAACCTTTAATCAAAAGTTGATACCATTATCTATCAAATCATGAATAAAAAAAATTGGGGTTTAAATTCCATATAATTCTAAAGTCAATCACATACCCCTAATCCACTACATGAATGTCTAGCCAAGAATACTAAATACAAATAAAACAATGCACCTTATTAAATTTATACACTTGTTTTTTTTATGGTATGTTTGAGTTATGCACATTCAATGAGTGTTTTATTCATGCAGCTATAGAGAAGATCATCACTAATATTCTATACTTGATAGGAGTTTGCATTGGTGGTTTGTTAACATGTGGTGCTTTATCTAGGTAGTTCTCACATATGATGCTTTCTCTCCATCTTGTATGTTATCACTCATGTTTTTTGATGAATTTAAGAACTTTGGTTAATGTGTCTCCTAGAGGCTGTAGATAATTTCTTATGAGGTGGTGGTTCTCTCTTGGAGTTTCTACCCTTATTGGATGAGGTGATTTCTTGGTAGAATCCAGGATGTTTCAGGTAGGTATGATGCATTGTGAGCTTTAGTTTCAGTTTTGTTGTTACCTCATCTTGTTTCTCCCTCGATTACCTAATGTTTTATGATCATTAAATCTAATTCATGTATTGTAACACCTTTTCTTCTTTAATATATTTCTTTGGGGCATGAATTGGGTGACCAATTCATGTCATAGTTTTTTGAACACGTGATTTAAAACATTGATAATTGAATGAAAGGTAAACAAAGAAGGTGCAGGTGCGTTGAAGTTGGAAGAAAAAAAAGGTGAAGCAAAACTCTTCTTGATATCAATGAATGTTTAGAGGTAACCACAATATCTATGAAATTTTAAATTCTATCAGTGTATGATGCAAAAAGTTGAGCGGAGACTTTCATTGTTTCATTTACTCTTACCTCATTTCACTCTTATTGCATGCATAAATATATATTTGTCATTATAGTTTCAATATGCCTAGGATTTAGTGATTTATTTACTTAATCTTTGGAAATATGGATTTTTAAGCTCACCAGCATCACACTTAGCCAAGTGGGATGATTTTGTTGAACAAATGAGTTCTTGAATGACAATTCAGTAAAACCCTATTTTATTGATGCAACTGGTTCATGTGAAACGACATAGTGGTAAGTTTAAATGTTTCATTTATTTTCATCAATATCATACACCTTAATAATTATTCAATTATATTTTTTCATGTACTGCCTTGCAGATCCTGTAATTGTTACTACAAGCCTGAATGCTAAAAAAATTAATGTTCAATCCTTACACTCCATTTTCACAAATCCAGGTGATTTATTCTGTACAAATTGAATACTTGTATATGTTATACATACCATATATTTGGTTTCATGTTCTTCAGATTTGGTTCTATTGTAGAAACGGATTACTTGTATACATGACTTTGAATAAAAGTTTGAATTATCCTACAAAACATCAAACTTATTGGTGATGGAATGAGTTTTAACTCTTACCAGCATGTCTGCTGGATCCTGCTTGGCGTGGAAGTTTGGTGTTATCCTAAGGCTGGACACCCCCTTTAATTTCTACTTTTCTTAATCTCCCCTTAGCATTTACTTTGATCATATGTTCTTCATTATTGGATATTTGGTTCTAGAGTTGGCTTGGACTGGTGCTGGAGCTGGACTGGTGCTGGTGTTGTTGCTGGCATGGACTGGTGCTGGTGTTGTCGCTAGAATGGACTGGTGTTGGTGGTGTCGCTGGCATGGACTGGTGGTGTCGCTGGCATAGACTGGCATGGACTGGTGTTGTCACTAGTGTTGGTGTTGGAGCTGGAATGGACTGGTGCGGTTTCCGGTGCTGATGTTGTCGCTGACACAGACTGGTGATGGTTCTGTTGCTAACATGGACTATTGTTGTTGTTAGCATGGGTTGGTGTTGGAGCTGGAATGGCTGGTGCTGGAGCTAACATGGATGGATTTGGGTATGGGTCGTTGTTTGGGGTGATGTATGGGTCGTTGTATGGGGTGTTGTTATGGATCTTGTGATTTTGTATTAAATTTCATTATAAATATAATTATTTTTTTTATAATTTTGAACCTGTGTGAAAACGGTCTTCTATTTAATAATTATATATTATATATAATAAATTAATAAATATAATATAAAATCTTACCAAAAATAAAAAATTATAATTTTTATTTAAATGTAATTTATAAATAAATATTGTATGTTGGTAATATTATTACAAACAGATAAATTTGTCTCAGAACCTATTGCTAAACATTTTAACTAACAAATATATTATCTTTTGGTATTATTATAATTACAACAGAACTATTCTATCTGTTGCAAAAACATTTAGCAACAGAGTTTTTACCGACAATTTAGTAACAGGGACATAAATGTTGGTAAAATGTTTTACCAACAGAAAATGCACTTTTATCAACAGACATTCCCCTGTTGGAAAAATTGAAATATTTTGTAGTAAATTCTATTGATAATCTTGATCCAAAATAATAAAATAATGAATATAATAATCAAAAACAGCCCTCTCCTCCCCTTATAAATACCACCCCTCGCAACCCCTTCTCCTCACACCTTATAAAAATTTAATCTTTCCAAATTTCATCCCAAATATTTTTTAAATTATCTTAACCATGTCCTAGTTCTTCTTGTCTCATCTAAAGACCATTTCAAGGAACCTTATAGGGTATCCTAAATGGAGACAACCCAGGGAAGAGGTAAGATTCTTGACTAATCTCTTTCAATTTTATTCTTCTTCTACCATAACCATATGAACCCAATCCACCTAAACATAGTAACATTAGTATCCTAAATATACTAATATGTTATTATTTTGGTGTTATATTTATCTTATATTATCCGTTATTTTGTTTTTTAAACAAAATGGTTGTTTACAATATGGTTGGTTCAACGTAGTCATGAACAACATACTTCATTTTTCTCCATCACCTTTCTAGATGATCATAAAAATATTATTATGGTTAAATAATATGATAATAAGTATATTATAACTTATTTAAGATTTTGGAATGAATATATATCCATAATATTAAATAAAACAAAACTTGTTCATGATGGTCAGTAAAACCGCCTAAATGAACTAACTATATAATGGTAATGTTTTTACTAAAAGAATCATCCCTATGTCAAAAAAACATATGTTTATTTAGGAACATTACAATTTTTTAAGCACATTCATTCCATTTTATTTTAATTATGTATTTTAAGTCCCATTTTACTAGAAATACAATAATTATCCGCAAGTGATCTGACCATGAAACCATGAATCGAACACTCTCAAAAAAGTTAATTTAAACATTATGTCTCATTGAAATGGTAATAAATGAACATAATAAAATTATAATATATCAAATATAGATGTTAAAGGTTATAAATTAAGTAATTAATGAATCTAATTTTATTATTAAGGACATTAAGTGCAAGTACATAATGGATCCATACATAAGGTAATGGATCCCTCCAAATCACCCTATTTTGTTTAGGGTTATATATTCTCAATTTTAACTCAATTTATCACTCTAATATTATTATTTAATTCTTTTATAAACTATATATATGTCCCAGAAATATATACCTAGCTTAATTAATCTTTCCTTGATAGGGAAATACATGTTTTAAAAGGTTCCCTTTTCAACTTATCTTGATAATAAAACTCGATTAAAGGATACTTTTCTGTTTCTTACCCCTTTTCAAATGCTAATTATTAAAAAAATTAAACTATCCATGTTTTATAAAATAACTCATTTTATCCTTTAAATCCATTTGAGTCTATTTTTGGTTTTATGGAAATAATTGTTCCCTTACCCGCTTTAAAGGCTTGTTACCATTTTTCCTAAAGCACCGCTTAAGAGGTTCTTTTCCAAAGGGATTTATCTACTTTTTTTTCAAGTATTCACTTAAATTGGACACCATTTTACTTGGTCTATTTTGATAAATTTCAAATAATTATTATATCCTTTCTTTCATGGAAACCATTATGATATTCCATCTGGTTATGCTATGTGACATAGTTATGAAACCCATTTCTTTCTGTGGGTAATTCTTATGTTTATGACTTATGATTGATTTCCTTTTGTGGAACACATAAGCATGTACATGTTATTATGGGTGCACCCAAATATAGCTCCAATTCATTGGGTAATATTTTTTTCTCACGAGACGTTATATATGGGATTAGGGTGTGAACCTAATCCATGATGGAACTATGTCATCCATATGATATTTTTTTGGTAGTTGGTCTTGACTTATGCTTATGTCATGTTATATTTTGTGACCACTTTACTATGTTTCCATGATCTTATGATACAATTTTTTTATATAATTATCTAATTTGATTATTTATGATCCTTATAATTAATGATATCATGTTATGTTTTTGACTTTCATGGTATGACTCGTTATCATGATTATTTTATTACTGGTCTTTATAGCTCACCCCTCCCTTTTATATATTCCTTAGGTTATCCTATGTATCTTTAGAAGCTCAAATGGATTTAAAAGATCATTATGGAGAATAAAATAAGTATGTCATGTTCTACTTTTCATTCAATGTATTATGAACCTATACTTCCAATGGAACGAGACTCTCGGTCCTTTGGTTGTATTTATTGGACATTTATGTTAAAAATCATATAATAATATGTGTAAAAGGCTTGGGTTTCTATATTCAAGGTACTATTTAATGCAAAAAATTTGGGTGCCTCTCTTTCATCTCTATCGCATCCTATAGAGAGAAGTTATTGATCTAAGAAACTGTTCCAAGTTCTCTTTCATGGATTGAAGGATTAGCATAGTAGTGATCATCGAGACGTTGAAGGCTTCATTGAATATCCATGCTAGCACCCATATCTCAATGATCGATGTTTCTGTAGAATTTTGAATCACATGTGGATGATCTAGACAGATCCGACCTCATTTCTTTTGAGAAATGGTCTTTGGTGATGAGTGGTTGTCGAATTCAGCTTCATATCAAATGAGTTAATTATTCAATTTAATTGTTGTACTTAATTCCTTCACATGAGATCCTTGATCTTCATACCAGGTTGTGCATCGCTAGAGATGATGTAGTTACATCGATCCAGTGATAAAAAATTTAAAATCTCAGCCCATCTGATTCAACTACACATCCCAATACCAAAAATTGGGATTACACAAATCATGTGCTGGTTTGATATAAGAAAAATTAATTTTTCATTAAATTCATATAGAGGGTGTCGTAACGGTCTCATCACATAAAATCGTGCTTTGATCTGATCTTGGAAGGCCAAGTTACAAACATCCAAAGATTGAAATCAGATCGAACCCATTTTAAATCCAAGTTTAAATTGAAGAACATTTGTGTGTGTGTGTGTGTGTGTGTGGTTAAGTTTTTCGATGAACCCTGCTATTTCGGTTGAATTCTGGTGGTCGGAATAGTGTTTTTTGGCTAACCCCAATTTCCATATACATTGGAAAATAAAAAACAAAGGGGTCAAAATCCATATAGTCTTTAAGAAAAACTTTCAAAAGAAAAATATTTAAAAAATGATAAATTCAAAATACTATTCATGTGAATAGTACCATAGGTACTATTTGCATTAATAGTAACCCAAGGGTGGGTGGATTACTTGGAGGGTCAACCATGGTTTTAATATATATATATTGAAATATTTAAATATATATATATATATATTAATTTTGTGAAAAGTAACTCGATTACTATTCACATGAATAGAACTTATGGTTACTGTTCACATGAATAGTACATGTGGGTTACTGTTCACCCATGAGTTAAAATACCCTAACCCCTCTATGTGTATTTTAGATACTCAGGAAGCTCAAAAAATCAAGGTAGGAAATTTGGGACTAAGTGACAAGGTATTTATGAATTAAAATTAGTTAGATTTATTTTAATTCATAATTTATCACTCAAGATGAATTGTCTGAGAATTTAATTTCATTCTGTAAAGTTATTATCAGCCTATCATGAGCAATGAACAAACAATTCATATTTTAGATTTTATTAATTTATTTATCTATTTTATTTGTGTGCAATAAATTTAATAATTAATTTATTTTTGACAATCTATGCATCATATTTCCCTGCAATATATGTATGAGGGAATTCACGTCCATGATAATTATTCTGCATGTATTTTTGTATTCTTGAATGTATATATAAATATTGAGGACATTTTAAGATGTGTGTAACACCCTAATATTTTTATGAAATATATTTGTTTAATAGATTACATTTCACACTACTCTATATTAAGCTTGCATTTTACGTAATACCGGCTTAGCTTTCATTGCATGCAACACTGAGTTTCTACAAAACAACATTTTATTCTAATTATTTAAACAAGACAATTATAATCTAGCCGTTAAATTGGAAGGAATGAATAGTATCAACCACACAATAAAATTTACATATATTTATTCAATCAAATGTTTTTACATTCATCTAATAGATTTTATAGACATAAGATAATAATAAGTCAAATTTTATGCATAGAAAGCTATATTTTTTAAAGGCGGTTTTATCACTTTTTAATGGTGAAACCATTTTAGAACTAAATTTTGACACATTTATAAAGTTTATTTAACAAAATAAACTTCTTCTTTGAAATAAAGATATCAAAATTTACTTTGGGTAAACTTTTGGAATTTTTCTGAGAAGTTTCATGTTTTGATAAATAGTGAAAATACCGATTTTTATTGAATACAGTATTTTCAATTAAATTATTTACAAGGAAAAAATTATGGTTTGGAATAGTTTAAAATTTTATTTAGTTCATTTTAATGTAAAATAATTAAATTATGATTTTTAAAAATGATTTTATACATGAATTTATTATAAAAACATTTTATGTTTTAAAGGGATATTTTTCCGGAAAAAAATTGTTTTTTATTGTGTTTTATCGATTTTATTTTAAATTAAATTATGAAAATTATATGTTTTTAATTCTAAAACATGCATGAAAAAATTTTATTCATAAGGTCCAAATTTAATGAATATTTCCCTTCTGTTTTTTTCAATATAAATATTAACCATGGTGAATTTTGTTACCATAATAAAGGGTAAATTGGATAATTTAGGTTAAAAAAATTATAGACTATAAAATGACACTAACACATGCTAAAATTTTATTGGATGAATAAAATTAGATCCTTAACACAAAATGATTGAAATTAATTTTTTTAATGGACATTTTTCCATGAAAATGACTTATTTGATATTTAAATCAAAGAAAGACACAAAATGTCACTTTCTTCATCTTAAATATATCTTATGTGTCCACATGGTGAAAAAAAAAATTATTAATAAATATTAATGTAAATTTTTAAATTAATAAAAATATTTTAATAATATAAATTTATTTATGACTTTTTGGGCCACTTAGATGAGATTATGATATTTATAATATTTTATTTAATAAAAATTCATAGATATCACATTCATGTTTTAAATACTATATCATTTTTAATATAGAGTTACCCAAAATATATATTAAACTATAAATATTATTATTAAATTTATAATATTTATATTTATCATGGTATTTTATTTTTAATTTTTAGTGAACAAATATGTATATTAAATAATTACACAATACTGATGTAGTAATTATTTTATTAATGGAAATATCAAATAAATATTATTAGAAATATTAAAATAAATATAATTTAAGATAATTAATGTGATAAAAGAACTTTCTAGATTACCTTGACCCATTATGGATATAATAAAATATTTTGTTCAAAGTTAACTTGTTATCTTGATATTTTTAAAAGTCCAAGTAATGAATTTTGTTAAAATTAACACTAATGATATTTATAAAAATAATATTTTATTAAATTATTTAAAAATAATAAAACATGTTTAAAAATTTTAAAAAAAAGTTATAATATGGTTTAAAACATTATAAATTATCCACCTATGGTTTAATTGACATCACATAAGTAAAAATTTCAACATTTTAATATTGAAAAAGTTGTTACCTTAGTTAAAATTAAAATGGGTTAACTAAGGGTTAACAAAAATGATAAGGTTTAAAATAATACCAAAACATTTATAAAATCTATTAGTTGATGATATTGTAGAATTATCTCATCTTATATTATAATCAATTTAATTTTGGAGGTATTTGGATTGAGATTGAATTTATTATAAATTAATGTTTTTAGAAATTCCAAAAGTGCCCCTTACCTCTATTATAAAAGGGAACCACCCCCCTCATTTTTTCACATCACTTTGTGCCTTATATCTCAAAAAAATATCAAATTCTCCTCTAAACATCACTATACACATTCTAGAGGCTTTGATCTTCCAAAAATCCCACTATAGAGTCTTTTAGAGAATATCTATAGGAGTTGTTTCTAAGAAGTTGTAATCACTCTAACTGATCACTCTCTTTCTCTACTCTTATATACCTAATATAAATTTTTGATATATATCATGAAATAATAACTTAAATATCCTAAATATTCTGAAATTTTATTATGAGTATGAACACACCACTATGTTTCCTCTTTCTCATCGAACAAGAAATGAAAGTATCGCTTGTGCATACGTATGGTTTACTGTCTCCATGTAGCAATACAATTCATTTTCCATCACCATATTTTATGAGTGGGAATTATGATGGGTTTAATTTTTATATATTATATTTATGAAATAATTATACTTCATTAATTATAATATCATATATACCTTTTTACCACCAAATCTTTTGGGAAATGATAATGTCGTTCGTGCGTACGTATGGATTACCATCTCTATAATGTGATGTGATTCATTTTTCATTTATATTTCACATGGACGGTAATAAGGATTACTTTTATGACTATATATTATATATATCATAAAAATTATTATTTAATGATAACATATCATATACTTTTCTTTTTTTAATAAGACATGAAAATGAAAACAACGTTCATGCATACATATGGCCTTCCATCTCCATGAATGGTGTATATTATTTTCTATCATTAAATTTTATAAATCACCATTAATACATATATATTGAATATATATATATATATGATATTTATATCATTAATATCATTCTATATATTAATAAATAATGATCTATGTAAGAGCGCCAAGTATAACAAGTCAAAACATGAACGAAAAACAAAGCGGTTATTAACCAAAAATATAACTTTAACATGAAATTGTTAATAAGAGAGTAATATAAAGTCATAAAAAATAATATATGGTATAATATATATTAATATGGTTATTTTTTTATTTATAATAAACTTATATTTATTATACATGAGTTTTGAACATATATGAAGGAAGTCAAGACTTAAAGTAAGGGATTTTTGTCTCACTTTTATTTCTGTAGGACACATTCCTTATACACTTCTTATTCCTTATGTGTAGTGTATATATTATCCATGAATGTATTTTATGATTCCTATCCATAATATTATGGTATTTTAATATCCATATAATTTCATTTCTTTAACATGGAATACGATTCTACTAATTATAAAGTTGTAAGGGTTAAATTCACAATCTCATTATTATTTGGGATTGTTTATACATAAGTATCTTATGGAAAATATTTATATTTCATGTCCATGTTTCTTAAAAATGTTTTTATAAGTATTTTTAATATTCTTCTACAATTTTTAAAGTCATATTACATATATGTTATTCAACTGTTTGAAATGAATCTTTTTTTCATTTTCTGAATGTGGTTCTTTTTGACTTTCTGAAAAAAGTATGAAAATAATTTTTTTTTTAACTTATATGGCATGAACATATTTTTATGCTTTTATGATGAATTAATGCCTTAAAATATCCCCTTACAATCTTAAAAATTTATTTTCAAATAAAGTGTTTTATTTTAAAATTTTGAGGTGTTTTAAGAAAATAAAACATTTTTAAGAAGAAAGGATATTTTCCTCAAGAATTATTTCCAATTGATATCTCAAAATCATTTTACATCTATAATAACATTATTTAATATTATTTTTGTTGTACTGGGGATATTTTTCAAGGATATTATCCTAATTATTTATATGTTTTTTTTATTTTTATAATGGAATGGTATTTATGAAACCCATTTCTTTTCCATGGGTTATGTTATGATGGAATGATGTTTATGAAACACATTTATTTTATGGTATCTATGAATGAATTATGTTCTTATGGAACACATACGTGTGGTTTTCATTATGTGATGGGTGGGACTTGTATCTATCTCTAATTAATTGGTTAAATATTTATATCTCATAAGATAGATATGATTGAAATGGGAAGTGAACTCAGTTCAGTAATACAGGACTATAATGGGAGTAAACTCAGTTTAGTAATATAGGGATGGAATGAGGAGTGAACTTAGTTCAGTAAGGGACTTTGTCTGCTATGATGGTATTGGAAGTGATCCCTTACTAATATGAAAATAATTTTCTATGTTTATGTTTATGACATAATTTCATGTATTACGTTATGATATTATGAGATATGTTCTTTGATTCTATATGAATTTTTATGATTTATCCCATGACATGATATCATGATTTTTTTATTTTAAGGATGTAATTTTCAAATGTTGTGTTTATGTTTTTATGTATTATGGTTATGATATGATTTATATCTCCCTTTTTTACCCTTACTGAGCATCTAAGCTTACCCTTTTCTTATGTTTTATTTTCCCCTTGTTATAAAGAAATATTTTAGGTAAAGGTACTAAAGGGGAAGATCTTTTTGGAAAACATTGATGATCTTTCACCAAACTAAAAGAATGGGTTCCAATTTTACAAAGGAACTAAACTAATAAAGTCTTTGAGCATGTTGTTGTGTAATGTGTGACATATTATTTAAAAAATGATGTAATTTCTATGTACATTAATCCTGGGTTGTTATAGTTGGTATCATAGGGAAATTTTAGTTAACCTTTGGAAACTATGATGAGAAAACCTTAGTAAGATCTTTAAGGATAAGTCTAAGTATAAGTCACAATCCTATAATTTTGTAAAAAATCATGGTAATCCTAGGATTAAACCTAATATGTTATATATTGAAAGTATTTTCCCTTAATTATGTGGTTTTCCCAGTATGATTAGTGTTACTCGCACTATACTTTTGGTTTTAGTAAATGATTGGAACCTTAAGGAACTACATTTGGTAATGCAATGATGGCCCTCCTAGGCAACTGAATTTTATGAACTATGGAATGAAAAACTGCATTGTTATGACCACACAACCTTATCAAGCCATGAATCATGATGGAATTACAAATGACCAAAGGAGGGAAAAATATTTTCTTTAATCCTTCTTAAGGAAATTTTCATCTTCTTTTAGGGGAATTTCTGGTACACTAGTTGCTGAGAAATGGATTTGTACCATTGAAATGAAATTTTTCATTCTTTATTGTTTAGAACATGAAAAAAGTTAAGTTGTACACTTATCTCTTAGAATGTGAATCTAATAAGTGGTGTAGCTTTATCAAGAATATAAGGAAACAAGATAAAATTGACTCCATGGATTAGGATGAGTTCAATAACTTATTTTTCAGTAAGTACCTTCCCTGTATTCTTCTTACAAAAAGGTAGATTGAAGTTTCCCATCTATCTCATGGTTATGATAAGAAAATAAGGATACAATTAAAAGGAAACTTTAAAAACTATATAGAGAAGAATATTATATTTACTTTATGCTCAAATTGTGGAAAGAAACATAGAGGAAATTATCTTAAGGGGACTGGTAAATGTTTTAATTTTGGGAGAGATGGACATTGAGTAATTGATTACCTAAGTGATGGGTAAAATATAGCTAATGGTTCTAATAGAGAAAATGATACACAGAATGAACCTCCTACACTTCAATGTTTCAGGTGAAAGAAAAATGATCATTATGCTAACCAATGCCTTAATATAATGGTTAATGGTGATGATCGATATCAGAATCCTATTAAAGCCAAAGAAAAAAGGTAAATCTCATGAAATCACTATCGATGATGTGGAGGTAGTTTGTCACCTGGTTAATCCATGGGTTTGTGTGGAATTGTAAGCGTCTCGGACACCTTTTTATTATGTGTGGATTACGATTGGTGAGGAATACAGGTGTAGACAATGGGTCATCTATGAGAATTAGACAGACTTTTGTTCTTCATGTAGTCATTTGGGTCACGCTTCATAGGGTTTCCCTAAGGGTCTCCCACACCTTTCGAAGTATGTTCATCGTTGGGGAACCTAGGATGTAGCAAGGAAAGAGGATAGTGTTAAGGGTAAATCCCTAGAGGTTTGTGTGGAAGATGGTATGAAACAGATGGCATCAAGTGAGGGTAGAGGTAGGGAATATCAGTTACAGTGGCCGGTGGAGGAGGACCATCCTGAAGGTGTTTGTAACATGTTGGTTGAGGCTGTTCATGGGCCTGAATTGGGGAAGAAGGCTATGGTGTCCTAGGATGGAGTGGTCGAATCATCCAGAACTGAGGAAGGCTCAATCCAGCAGGTTGTTGTCTGAGTACAAAACTAGGTGATGGGGAGTAAGGATACTATGAAGTAAAATGAGGACGGTGAAGAGGATTTATTTGCCGATGCATTTGGTTTGGATATTATAGGCTTGAGTAAGGTAATGGGACCTGTTATGGAGGTTATGCATCCAAGTGATGGGAAATTTTTACAGGTTGATACTGCTCGGAGTGGTGGTAGACAAGAAGTGTGTGATATCGCCATGACCCAAGTGGTAGGTGTTGAAGAGGATTTTGGTGGTGCTTCTTGTGTAGAGGTGGACAGGGGAAGTGGGGCCCTGCAAAAGGGAAATCAGGGGTCTTCACTGGATGTGGATGACCATAACTCAGTTGGCAAGACAGGGGATTTCTCTTCAGGGAACTAGTATTCTATTCGGATGAAGAATATATTTGATGGACTTGGTACAAATGGAGAGTGTATGGAGGAGTTCACCAAAGCCATAAAGATTTTTTCTGTAGGGGAAACCAGTCTGAAGAGTAATAGGAGTAACAGGAGGAGGAAGGGTAAGGAGTATTACTCCTCCTTTCCACCTCCCTTGAATACTCAGTCACCAAAAAAGAAAATGTATGTGAAGATGGACAGCAAGGCCATGACTCAAAAATCACCTGGTCAACCTGAAATATCTTTGGATTTGATTCTGAGTTTGGAGGATGAGGTGATAGAGAATGTTCTATTTCTCAATGCCTCTGAAGAGGAAGTGGCCAAAATGATGGTTTGAGATATTAAAATGAATCTAAATGAGGATCAATATTCTTGGGTTGATAAACAGGACACGATACTGGTTGGGGGTTTCAATAAGGGGATGATTAGGCTCAAGTATTATATAGAGGTCTGGGATAAATTGACTTCTTTATTGGAAGACTTGATAAGTGAAGAGCCACATTCTCATGTAACCTCCATATCCTGGAAGTTGTTTTGGGATATGGATTCTGGAAGAATTATTTTTTTCTTCAAGGATTCTGCTTTATCTTTTTCTATCTAATGCTTGGTTTTAAAATTTTCCTTAAAGTGATTGAAAATGAGGTTTAAATTATCAGTTAGTGTGTTTGGAGGTGAATTTGGGTGTTCTATTTCCAGCATTTTACCTGGTTCTACTTTAGATGGGGTTCAGAGCATGAGGTCACCACTTCTGCATGGAACTTGGAGTGGAAATATTGAGAGGGTATGGTCTGGCCATCGGTTCTATGCGCGTGCATCTTTGCATGGGATTATTTGCTGATTTCTCATGCTTTGGTGGAGGGCTTTAACATGATGTAGTTTCTGGGGAGAGGCAGAATCTGTATTTTATTTAGGGTTCCTTATTCTGTTGTTTTTTTGTTGTTTTGCTGGATTTGGTGGTTTCTCGCTTTTCTTTTAAAGTGATTGGATAATGAAATAAAAAATAATTTTCAATCAGTCGGTTACCTTCTTTCGAAAGTTTTAGATTTTAATCTTTTAGAAGGATCATAAATGTAACCATTTATGAGATTTTTTACATTGAAATTTAGATGAGGTTTTATATATTAAATTATTGTCTCTCCATATTAGGATTTATGCATGTTGGATAGCTTATGTTAACCTTTTTATTGTGATGTTAACTACAGAAAGATGGAATGACCTATCATTCTATTTATGGATATCATGATCTATTAATGCTTCAAGAATAAAAAATTATCCTTCATTTCGTGGAATAATAGATGAAGTGGTAATTGATCAAGACACAACAAACTTACAAGATTGTTCTTATTAAATGTAATGAAATCAAGTAAGTATTTCTTCTCATAAAAATCATTCAACTCGAGGGAAATGATCTTGAAACCAAGAAAAAAATGTAATCTTAGCACCTTATTTTCCAATTAATCAAATAGTCCCTTAAATCATCATAGATTTATGAATTTTTTAATTTTAACTTTATCTTGACCATGTTCTAAATCACTCTCCATCAGAACTTGATAGTTATATTTCTCTTTCATGATCATGTTTTGAATTTCCACCTATGTTATCCTATATGGAAACCTAATTATGAGTTACTTTGGGTAACTATTATGTTTCCAAATCTCCCTTTTTAAAGGGAGTTTTAGTATTCATTTTAATGATGTGGGTTTCTATGAAATAAACTTTCAAGTATTAAACCTTTGATAACCCTGATGAATTCTGAGGGAGAAATTAATTTTAAGGGGGGTAGAATATAAAACCCTGATATTTTTATGAAATAAATTTATATAATAGATTTAATTCCATGATACTCTATGTTAGTCTTGCATTACATGAAAAACCGACTTATCTTGCATTGCATGCAACACTGAATTTCTATGAAACAACATTTTATTCTAATTATTTAAACAAGAAAATTATAACCTAATCGTTGAATTGGAGAGAATGAATAGTATTAAAAACACCATGAAATTTATATATATTTATTGAATCAAATGTTTTGAAATTCATCCAACATATTTTATAGACATAATATAAGAATAAATCCAATTTTAGGCATAAAAAGCTATATTTTTCTAAAGGTGGTTTTATCACCTTTTAATAGAACACCCGTTTTAGAACTAAATTTTGGAAGTTTTATAAATTATATTTCAAAAAAATAAACTTATTATTTTAAATTTTTATACCTAAATTTACTTTGGATGAACTTTTTGTATTTTAATGAAAAGTTTCATGTTTTAATGAATAGTGAAAATACTGATTTTTATTGAAAAAATGTATTTTAATTTAAATTATTTATAGGGTAAAATTATGTTTTGGATTAGTTTATAAAAATTATTTAATTTCAATTTAAAAAAAACCAATTATGGTTTTGAAAACATATTTTATACATGAATTTATTATAAAAACATTTTATGTTTTAAAAGGGAATTTTTCTAAAAAAACTATTTTTCATAGTGTTTTACCGGTAATATTTTAAATTAAATTCTGAAACATATGTGTTTTGAATTTTTAAAAATAGATTCTAAATTTGGATTCAGAAGATCCAAATTTAGTTAATAGGTCCCTTTTTCCAATATGAATAGTAACCATGGTAAATTTTATTACCATGGTAAAGGGTAAATTGGGTAATTTAGGTTAAAAATAAAATTATAAAGACTATAAAATGACTCAAACACATGAAAAATTTTAATTGTATGAAGAAAATTTTATCCTTAACACATAATGATCAAAATTAATTTTTTTAATGGATAATTTTTCATGAAAATTACTTATATAATATTTAAATCAAAAAAATACACAAAATGTCACTTTCTTTGCCTTAAATATCCCTTATGTGTCCTCATGGGGACAAAGTATTTCATGAATGAATCTTAATGTATATTTTTAAATTAATAAACATAGTTTCATAATATAAATTTATTTCTGACTTTTTAGGCCACTTAGATGTGATTATGATATTTATAATATTTTATTTAATAAAAATTCAAAGATGTCGCGTTCATGTTTTAAATATTATTCCATGTTTAATATAGTTTTACGAAAAATATATATTAAACTATAAATATTATTCTAAAATTTAGAAGATTTATCTTTATCATGGTATTTAATTTTTAATTTTTAGTGAACAAATAAGTATATTAAATAATTACACAATGCTAGTGTAGTAATTATTTTATTAATGTAAATATCAAATAAATGTTATTGAAAATATTAAAATAAATATAATTTGAGATAATTAATGTGATAAAAAAATATTATAGATTAACTTGGCCCATTAGGGATATAATAGAATATTTTTTCAAATTTAACTTGTTGTCTTGATATTTTTAAAAGTTCAAGTAATGAATAGTGTCAAAATTGGCAGTAATGATATTTTATAAAAAAAAATTATTTAAAATCATAAAACATATTTAAAAAAATTATAATATGGTCAAAATTGTTATAAATTTTTCATCTATGGACTAATTTACATCACATGAGTAAAAATTACAACATTTTAATAGTGAAAAAGTTGTTACCTTGGTTAAAATTAAAATGGATTAACTAAGGGTTAACCAAAATGATAAGGTTTAAAATAATACCAAAAATTTTATAAAATATATTGGTTCATGATATTATTACATTATATCATCTTATCTTCTAATCCATTTCATTTTTTTGGTATTTGTATTGATATTTAATTTATTATAAATTAATATTTTTAGAAATTCCAAAAGTGTCTCTCGCCTCAATTATAAAAGGAAACCTCCTCCCTCGTTTAATAATATCACTTTGAGCCTTATATCTCAACCAAAATCTTCCAAATTCTCCTATTCAATTTCCTAGATAGATTCTAGAGTTTTTGGTCTTCCCAAAAGACCAACTCTTGAGCCCTTTAAAGAAGATATAAAGGAGTCATTTTGAAGGTGAGGTAATCGCTCTAACATATCACTCTCTTTTTCTACTCGTCTATAGCTCATATAAATATATGATATATATCATAAAATAATAACATAATTATAATCAATATTTTTAAATTTTATTATTATTATGAACACACCACTATACATCCCCTTTTCCATTGAAAAAGAAATGAAAGTATCGCTCGTGCGTATATACAGCTTGTCGTCTCCACGTAGCGATACAATTCATTTTCCATCACCATATTTTATGAGTGGTAATTATTATCGTTTTAATGTTTATATATGATATTTATAAAATAATTATACTTATGTAATTATAATATCATATCTATCTTTTTACCCCTTAATCTTTTGGGAAATGATAACGTCGCTTGTGCGTACGTATGGCTAAGTATCTCAACGATGCGATATGATTCATTTTTCATATATATTTCATATGGAAGGTAATAAGGATAAATTTTTTTGAATATATATGATATATATAACATAAAAATTATTATTTAATGATAATATATCATATAATTTTTTTTTTTTTAATATGACAATAAAAAGAAAACAGTATTCATCGTACACACGGTCTACCATCTCCATGAACGGTGTTTTTTATTTTCTATATCAAACTTTTATGAATCACCATGAATACATATATAATGAATATATATATATATATATGATATTTATATCATTAATATCATTCTTTATAAGATAAAATCATGATCTATGTAAGTGGACCAAAGATAACGATTCAAACATGAACAAAAAACAAAGTGATTATTACATGAAATACAACTTTAACATGAAATTGTTAATAATCAAGTAGTATAAAGTCATAAATAAATAGTATATGGTATTATATATATTAATATGTTTATTTGGTAGATATTTAATAAACTTATATTTATTATATGGTGTGCTTGAACATACACGAAGGAATTCAAAACTTAAGGTAAGGGATTTTTATCTCACTTTTATTTTTTTGAGACACATGCCTTATACCCTACTTATTTCTTATATGTGATGTATATATTTCTCATGAATGTATTTTATGGGTATTATAAAAAATATTATGTTATTTTCATATCCATGTAATTTTCTTTCTTTCATGGGACATATGATTCTACTGATTAAAAGTTGTAAGGGTTAAATTCTCAATCACATTATTATTTGAGATTGTTTATATGTAAGTATCTTCTAGGAAATATTTATCTTCCATGTCCATGTTTCTTAAAAAATTTATTTGAAATATTTTTACTATTATTCTACATTTTTTAAATTCATTTTTACCTATGTTTTACAAAATGGTTTGAAAGGAATCTTTTTTTCATTTTCTTAACGAGGTATATTTTCACTTTCTGAAAAAAGTAGGAGTAGAATGTTTTTTTAAATTATACGACATGAACTTATTTTTATGCTTTCATGATGCCTTAATTATTTGAAATATTCCCTTACAATATTATAAGGTTATTTTTAAATAAAATGATTTCTTTTAAAATTGCATGGTGTTTTAAGAAAAGAAAATGTTTTCAAGCAGAAAAGAAAATTTTCCTAACGAATTATTTTCAAGTGATCTATCAAAATTATTTTCCATCTACGATAACATTATTTGATGTTATTTATGTTGTACTGAGGATATTTTTTTAGGATAATATTCTTATTCTTTCTATGGTTTTTTTATGTTTATGATGGAATGATATTTATGAAACCCATTTTTTCTATGGGTTATATTATAATAAAATGATGTTTATAAAAATCATTTATTTTATGGGTTTTATGAATGAATTATATTATTGTGGAAGACATATGTATGTTTTTTATCATGTGATGGGTGGTACTTATATCTCCCTCAAATACATTGTTTAATGATTTATATCTCATGAGATAGGAAGGATTGAAACAGGAAGTGAACTCAGTTCAGTAATACATGACTAGAACGGGAGTAAACTTGGTTCAATAATACAAGGATGGAATGAGGGGTGAACTTGGTTTAGTAAGGGAATTTTTCCACTATAATGGTCTTAGAATTAATCCCCAACTAATATGAAAATTATTTTCTATGCTTATGTGTATGCCACAATTTCATGTCTTATGTTATGATCTTATGGGATATGTTCTTTAATTCTTTATGAACTTCTATGATTTATCCCATGACATGATATCATGATTCTTTGATATATAGGATGTAATTATCAAATGTTTTTTTATCTTATTATGTCTTATTATTATTATATGATTGATATCTCCCTTTTTTATCCTTATTGAGTTTCTAAGCTCACCATTTTCTTATATTTTCTTTTCCTCAGGTTATAAAGAAAGATTTTTGGTAGGGGTATTAAAGGGGAAGATCTTTTTAGGAAACATTTAAGATCTTTCACCAAATTAGAAGAATGTGTTTCAAGTTTCCAAATGAACAAAACTAATATGGTCTTTGGGAGTGTGTGTTTGTAATGTATAAAATATTTTGAAAATTTTGATGTAATTTCTATGTACGTTAAGTCTGGGTTGTTATAATGTGGACCATGCTGAGTCGAGGTGGTATTACAAACAAGAAGTTGATAAATTGGACCGGGGTGTGAGCTACAATATGAGTCAAGCACGATATGGGTATTCAACACCTAGGGTCACGATTGATCTATTTATGTTCAATAGACCAACCAATAGTAAATTATCAAGATGAGTCACAGTGTTTATTTAATTTATGCATGGTTTATTATTATTATTTTATGTTCTTGTTTGTGTGATCGCATAAAATAATAAACCAAAATTCATATATTAAAACAAAAAGAAACTCAATGAATGTTTTCTATTTACTGCATGTTCAAGTTTTTAGTGTGATCATATATTATGTGCATATATAATAGAAAATTATTTCATTCGTTGATAAATAATGAAAACCCTCAAAGAAATATTAAGTTGTAACCTCTTCTATCATTTTAATTAGAACAAAATAGGATGTATGAGGTGCTCCTCAACCCTATTTAAGGGTTATTCCTACTAATTGGGACTTCTTTTGAGTGTTATGGATCGACTTAACTAAATATGAAAGAAAAGAAGTAGTCATATATATATTGTTGCATATTTAGAGGTAAGTAGTTGAGTAAATTGAGGTTAAAATTCTAGAAGTTGGGACTTCACTCAACAGTTCAAGGAGCTGTGAATTAATGTGTTTGGCTAGTCAAACGCTGACCTTGAAACTCTCTGGGTAGTGTCATAGCCATAGCTTGGACTATGAGGAGAGGTTTTAGGGATCATTTCCACTAGAATACTCAAATGACTGGGTATTATAAATATAGTAGTGAGGGATACTAGAGTTCAACAAAATAGTGTAAGGCATCTAATTATTTAATTAATCATTAATGTATAATTAGTAATAAAGATAAATTACTAATTTACTTAAGTTTTATTTTGTATAAAAATGGAAATTAATACTGCAAGTGTGCTATGATTAATTATATACAAAGAACATGTCCTATATAGCATGAATTTACAAGTCTAGCATAGACACTTGCGCAAATTAGTACAGTATAGGAAATTCTATGTGTCGGAGTCCTCACTACCTGTTGAGCCACCTTAGGAAGTGAGGGTGTGAAAGATTCTTACATGAGACTCATATATGATGCATTTGATTTTTACATCATAAAGTTATAATAAATTTAAAATGAGTTGTGGGAAAAACATCAAAACATGGATTATATCACATGTTGTATCAACTTTAAAAAGTCTATGATGAGAAATTGAAGCAAGAAATGAATGTGATGATGATTGCATTGAATACATGTAAATTGAAAGATGAGTCAGGATATTTCAATGAATCTCATTCTTATATATTTATCACACAATTACTCTAGTTTATTTTAGCTTTAAAAAACAAATGGTAAATGGAGAAAATGATTCATTTCCTTTTGGGTAATGTTCACCAAGAAGATAAGAACTTAAGGATAGATTAATCTTTAGTTAGTATAGTGAAAAAGTTAAAAGACTAGGTGAAAAGGACAATGGAACGTGTGATTCCAAAGGCACCTTCATAATGTCCTTCAAAAAAATAGGTTTATCATTATACAAGAGGTTATTTTCTTCTTATGTCATGAGAAAATTATATGGAAGATTAAATTATATGAACTGAATTGAAGAAGAAATTAATCACTTATTCAGGTATATTTATCCATTATAAGTGATGTTTCTATTCTAATTTTTTGGTATTAGATACTGAATGTGTTTCAAGAATTCGTATACAAATATAGTATCCAAATAAGTATAGAAACATTATAATAAGTAAGTTGAATTCTCCAAGAAGCTAAGAATGGGTGGTTCCTAAGTCGGTGGTGAAAAGTACACAATTTCTAACTGCTGATATTAATGATTTTGGTTGAAATTTTATTGAGTATTACCAAAAAAATAGCTCATGTTTCCATTGAACACAAGGTGACATTATTTCATTTTTGGAATGAATGTTGTTTGTGGTGTATCATACCCAACTAATTGTTCAGTAATTCTTGAATCATAGGAAATAACTGATGAATATAATATGTAACACTCAGTTATACCCAGTTATGGAAAGATAATTCTTTTTCTTGTAAAACTAATTAGTTTTTTTGAATAAATGACTTAGTTATTATTAACACATTTTCTTATTTAGATTTTTATGAATAAACCTTTAGAAATAAAGGCAGGCCACAAAGATTTCAGAATTACTTTATCTAGAGAATGTGAACTACTCCAAGGAGAATCTAGAGGTAAATTCATGTACTTCATGAGATTACTTTAAGAGTTTTACGGATAGTAAAAGTGAAGTACGGAATGTTCATTGTTAAAAGATATGAGTTGTTTTAGTCCTGTGTGTTGAAGAATATCTTGACCAAGCATTCATCAATCATAAAATGTAGAGTGGATTTATTCCTAAAATTACATCTCTTTGTACACATCAAAGATATGGTGTTTGTAAGGAGGATTGATGAAAACTATTACATGGAAACAAATATCATTAAAATATAGCATGGATGAATTCCTAAATACACATTTCCTTATACACATTAGAGTCATTATATAAGTAAAATGAGCATCAATATTAAGACTAGTATGCATTTAAAAAACTATTATTTTTTGATACATGCTTCATAAATAGTTGTATTATCCCATAACCATATGAAAACTATAATGAAAAATGCATATCATATGATTTATTGTATTATATAAATCCATTATGTCATAATAACATGTATTTAGATGCAAAGTGTTTATTAAGGATATAAACAAACTTCCTTCAAGAAAAACACAATGTGCATCTATAGTAGTATCTTAAAATTCATATAAGATATTATATAAATACCTATGATAGAAAAATTATAGTTAATTTATAGACTATATTTCTATAAAATGGTGCACATATCTATTTAAGATAGTGGGAGAAAGATTAACTTGGGTTAAGTTAAGGATAAATACTCCCACATAGTTGTCATAGGAACAAGTTCTATAAGATCTTGTGAAAAAGGAATGTTCCAGAGACGCATACTATATAGGAAAAATGAAACCATAGTGGTGGTTTCATACTCACCAAAGCGAGTGATACATTATTTATTTAGAATAATGGATCTTATAAGGAATCAATAAATGGAAATCAGCTATTATTTTCATGTTTATATAAATTAAAGAAATGGATTCCATGTACTAAGATCAAGTATGTATTTTAGCAGTTTCTTCAATTGATGTAATGTCATTGGTGGGTATTCAAGAGAGACTATACTTGGGTGATATAATCATGGTACCAATAAGGATTTATTGGTTATACCAAGTCTCCATACATAAATTCATTAGAATTCTACTTTCCATGGATATTTTCTATTATCATTTTATTTGGTATTGGATATAAAGACCATCTTTATTTGAAAGTGTCAATAGGATACAACTAAAAAGATTTGGTGACACAATAGAATTCCAATAAGGGGTGAAAGTTACTAAAATCCAACTTTGGATTGAAGTAAGCATCAATATCATGGAATATTCACTTGTAATGAATTTTTTACATGTGTCTACAAGAAGTTAGTGGGAGCCCCACTATTTTTCAAGTAAAATATATTGATAAGATATGGAAAATAATTATTTATTCTTAAAATTGGTTAAGACTAGAATGAAATTAACCCTCCAAAGATTGAATTAAAATGGGAACCTAAGTTCTGGGTAACGAGATATACTTAGGTAGATCTGATGTGTTTCTTATACCTTGTCAAATTATATAGACTGAAAATGTATTGAAAATACAAGTTGGAACAATTCAAGAGTGATTTTTTACTAAAGTCACATGGAATAAATATATCCAAGAAGACATGTATGAGACATGGGGGGATATTAAAGTGGTGAGTATAATTATATAAGATCCAACAATGAATCTATCACCTATTCCATGCAATGTATAAAATATGATTTTGAAAACATAAACTTTATGGTAGGAAAATATCAGTTAAATCTAGGAGAACTGCATAGGAAGTAGTCATAAATATCCAAATGTACTTGAGAGGGTATAAGGGATGTGTTCCTAGTACTTGGAGAGAAAGGGACACTAGTTATAAGGAGACACAAACAGTCTTCCTTTGGATCAATATGGTCTAATGTTGTTTTCTGGCTAAGGTAATGAGCAAGAGAAGATCATTAAATCTAGTGGTATCCAGATCTAAAAATACTGAGTGTGTTGAGGCTTTTGATGTAACTAAAGAAACTATCTAAAATACACAATGATTTGTTCCAGTTCTTACAACTGCACCTAGTTAGTAAATCTTTATCATAATATATATTATGATAATACTATTATTGGTACTAACTATGATGTCAAGTTTCGATAGTGACAAATAGAATATACTCGGGATGTGGAAAGTCCAATGACTAAAGCCATAACTCAACAGAAGCATGATCTTATCATGTGAGAGTTGATAAGGATATTTTTCAAGTTGGCTCTAGTGAAAGTGTGGGTGTTCTAAAAGTGAGTGCCCTAGACCCAACTTGAATAGTACTTTTCGATTACCATATCATTTATACAGTGAGTTATGCATGATGTATACTTACCATAATAGTGTTGATATTTCTGCATCCACTATTTATATAGTAATGTTTGTGGATTATTTGTCATATCAAAAGGTTATAGCAGTTCTCATGATATAATGAGAACCTAGAGATACCATAAAAGTAATCATAATCTTATGTCCTATAGTACTGAAACATCATGCTGATAGGATACAAATGATGTATGACTATCAAGTGATGGGGGATTATAAGCATTGAGACTTCTTCTCATGAAATTTTCACTTGGTGATTTTTGTATATGAGATCATGAGAACTGACCCACTAATAGGAACACCACATGTTTCAGATGTCATTGTTAGTTCCTATCTGTATGAACGTGTAATGGTCTCGTGACTTGAGATTATTATCAGTGTA
Source organism: Viscum album (assembly GCA_963277665.1). Taxonomy (NCBI): domain Eukaryota; kingdom Viridiplantae; phylum Streptophyta; class Magnoliopsida; order Santalales; family Viscaceae; genus Viscum; species Viscum album. Next base: position 197,087,402 of record OY728126.1, read on the forward strand.
TACTATTTGATAACGTACTTTGATGTAAGATGAAAACCATGACATTTATGTCATAGTGAGGTAGCTTGTGTTGAGTGCATCATTGTCATTATGGCATTGATTGATTAATCAATATGGGATTTATCACATCTGAAAGGAAGTGATATCTTGGGCCTAGATGATCAGGATGGTAATCTCTTCATTAAATTTGTGGCCATGGTAAAAGAAGGTAAGTCACTCCAATAAGGTCAATGAGTAATAAAACTAGAAAAGATAATGACATGAAGTGTGCATCCTTCTTTATGAGATATCAAGAGATAGAGATTATATTACACGGCGTGTGTTTGTGGGAAAGGTTTTCATTGCTATAAATATTTCTTCTCACCTTAAAGGCCTTGATGGGTTGCTAGACTTCGCTCCTCGTCTATGAATCGTATTAACTACTATAGAGATAAGGGCCTAAAAGGTCACACACTTATCATATTAAAAAGTCTGGCCTATTATAATAATTAGAATTATGGTATATGGTGGGTCCCACCGTGAGGCCTAGGAGATGTCTGAGTATAAATGTTCACCATAAAATAAATAAATTCATATTATTCGAATTTACAAAAATGGTATTGAAATTATTTATTAAAGGTATTCATAGGATATTAAGTGAATACATTAGAAAATATTTAACGAATGAATATTATTTTAATATCCAAGGCTCGTTTAATATTTACAGTAATGACAAGCCGAGTTGATGACTCACTTTTATCACGTAATATATTTATTATATTAAAAGTGATAAAAATATAAGTGATGTTTATGAATCAGTAAAACAATCATAAGATGTCGATTATGGCTTATTTAGTAGGTAAAACATATTCGGGGGTCGGGGAGCCATTTTTAGATATTTCATACCTCGTTATATAAGTAAGAGGAGGAAAACATTTAGAGTATTATTCATTGCATGAATTCGAGAGCCTCTCTCTCATCTCTCCCACATCCTAAAGAGGGAAGTTATCGATCCGAGAAACCGATCTAAGTTCTCCTTCACGGATCGAAGGATCGACGTAACAGTGATCGTTGAGACATCGAAGGCTTCATCGAATTTTTGCACTAGTACCTGGATTTCGACAGTCAACATTCTGGTGGATTTTTGAAGCATGTGTGCATGATGTAGAGGGATCTGACATTGGTTCCTTCAAGCAACAGTCGCCGATGATGTGAGGTTGTCGAATGCACCTTCATATCGAACTAAGTAATTATTCGATTTAATTTTTGTGCTTAATTCCTTCACGTGAGATCATCAGCCATTATGTCAGGTTGCACATCACCAGAGACAGTGTACTTATATTGATCATGTGATAAAAAAATTAAAACCTTGACCCGTCTGTTTCCATTGCACACCCCGATACCAACTCCAACCATGTATGACACTTCTTGTTTTGCAGGAACTCACACAGGCACACACACTTGGATTTACAAATGAATCTGCAAACTAAACTCACCCAGCTCACTCACCATTGGATGTCTAGGTAGATAAATATTTCTGGGACATGAAATGATGACCATGCGATAATTAGCAAGAATCGAATCCCCAACTACTCAGCAACTGATGAGGTGACCTATCACTGAAACACCTCAGTGTGTGCTAATTAAATGATATGATACACACACACATATTGAAAAACAATTCATTTAATTTAAATTTACAATTTAATATAAATATAATAAATTTTATACATATACACACATTAAATTTGATTTGAAAAAATATATATTACACAAATATAGACAAAGAAATATCTATAAATATTAAAATGAATTTTCCATCAATTAACCTTTTTTCCAACAGAATCCTCACCTGACCCTTACAAAGAGTGTTCTTCCTGATGTAGCCCCTCTCCCCTCTAAAGTGGGCACAAGATACTGGGGTTTTCATGCTCTTTGAAACTGAGTGGGTGAAACTACTCATCCCACACTACATTATGTTGTCATGGGAATAAATCATTGTGGTCGTAAAAAGACATGGAGATTGAGAGATTCACCAAAGAAATGGTGGAGGGTGAAGCCTTTGAGAGAGACTATATAAAAGGATAGAACGATGTAATGAAAAACAAATGTGTGACACTGTGATTGGTATTTTTTAGATTTTCAGCATCGGTTTTTTTATTACTAACATTGAAGGTTTAACAAAAATAGTTTCAATGTCGTTTATGGAAATAATAGACATTGAAAATGGGTGCCAAATGATTTTCAACGATGATTACCCAACAATTGATGTCAAAAAATATATATGTCCACTACGACAAATATTCGGTCAGAGTTAGCGCTAAAAATGGTTATTGTCGGTGCTAAAAAATGTTGGCAAGCAAAGCGGCCTAAAAAGTTTGCGCCCTTTATCAGCGCTAACAAAAGCACTGATAAATGGTGTCTTTATCAGTGTTGACAATCAGTGAATTTATCAACACTTATTCGAGCGATGATAAAAGTCCGAAAATATTTTTTAAATTTCATCGTTTATCAGGGGCTCGAAATCCCCTTTTATCAGCACTCTCACACCACCAGTGTTAGTGCTATGTGCCCCTGCACACCCCCTCCGAACCTTTATCAACGCTCTCACACTACCATTGAAAGTGTTATGTCCCCCCACCCTCTATTAGCGCTTTTCCCACAATATATTAGCGCTTTTATGCGATCTTCAGCCTTGCTCATGCCTAGATTCAAACCCGAACCTGTGTTTTCATTGTCCAACACCATTACCACTGCTTCATCTGATTTCTATAATATTTTATAATATATTGATGTAATTATATATATATATACATATATATATATATTATAAAAGAATATTAAAAATAAGTATATATTGCATTTATATAAATATATATTTATTGTTATATAAATACGTATGAATAAAATATACATGAAATGTTACCCTTTTGTGTGCGTATTTATTTACATATATTTGAATATACACGAATATATATATTTGTTTATTTAAACACACATGTTTATATAGAAACATAATATTATATAAACACTTGTATAGGTGTGTAGATATGTGTGGGGGGGGGGGGCACTTGCGTGTGTGTGTGTCTTAATGCATTTTTATAAGAAAAAAATGGATAATTTTTATTTTAAAAAAAATGAATAATAAATATTTATTTCCATATGGTTTATATTTTTTAAAATACATTTTTATATAAATATGTTTAAATATTTATTTATATAATTGATTTATTATATGTACATATATGCAAATATGTATATATTTAATTATGAATAACACTACAATATGAAAAAAAAAACTTATTTGAACATTTTAATATCCACATAAAAGTAATCCATGGTAATAAATTCAGTAACCACTGAAAAAACGAGAAGGAAACACCGTTAAACGAATCTGAAACTTCATTGAATGTTAAAAAATCAACGTACCCCAACAAAAAACTTAGTTTTGAAGGTTTTTAGAGTTTTTTTACCTTGAAAAAACACTGACTGAGATTTCCATAGTCATCATGTCGTAGATCTTTTCGCACGCTTTGAGTTGATATGTGATAGAGCTCAAACAGATATCCAGCTAAAAAATCATGATTGTTTAAAGTTCAAGTCATGTTTTTAACTTATTTTATATTGTTCATTAATTTATTGAATTTTTATATCATCAAAATGTTATTAAATGACTGTATTACTCAATAATAATTAGTAAATTGTTAATTAATATCAATTTTTAATTATTTTATAAACCATTTTCACTAAATATCATATATATTTAGCGTAATTAAATATTTAGTATTATATATAAATCATATTATTTAATGATTAGTCAGTTTAGGTGAGAGTGATTATAAAATAACAAATAAACTCCTACGTCTACAAATATTTAGAGATACTCGATTCCACTACCCTATAGAGACAAATATTTAATGATTAATATTCATGCTTATAATTGATAAATTAAAAAAAAAAACATTCATGCATATCGTGGGGAGGATATATTACGGTCCAGGTTGCTTTTCTATTTTTATTATTTAAATAAACAAAACCTTTCTCATCAACCAAAAATAAATGGGTAGCCGTCATCTTAGCTTGGTCCAAACCCTAAAAAAACCCATACATGTAAACTTATAAAGCAAGCAGGGGACCCCCACCCCCACTCCCACTCCCACTCCATACGCTCCACACGGATGGCCGGCACGAGATTCCGTGCACTCTCGGGTATCTCCCTGAGGGCCACCCCAATCGACCCCAACACCACCCTCACACGTGTCGATACAAAAAAGAAATCACTTTTATCATTCAATTCCACACGTGCGAGGCCGCCTCTAAAAACATGCATGCATTTTTTGAAAATGGGGTGAGAGATCTGTCAATTATGACGTACTAGTTAGAAAATAAATTCCATGTAATTTCTTTTTATTTTTCTGTCATGCACGTGTTCTAATATTATCGTGCAAATATGTTTTACTTTTATATTATTATGAAAATTGATATTATTATTACTTGGGTGGGCAGGTTTTTTTAGATGGACATTTTATTACGTGTGGGCTCTCCATGTGGGTCCGGCATTGCGTGGTTAGTGAAAATGGATCTGGATGATGAGGATGTGATGATGAGAGAGATTGGGTGAGAAATAACACACATAGTTACATGAGTTTTTTCAAGGTTAACTCACCCTTGTTATCTAGCGGCTAAACCTTGGTGTGTAGCGGTTGCGATCCCGATACCCACGTTACAATTTATTATCAATGGAACTCGGAAATGACCAAGATGATTGTCATGAACTCCAATACAAGATGAACAATAAGTGCCAACACTGCCACAGATCGGCGCAAGGATAGCACCGACTTTTATGAGTGCTAAGAAAAAAACACTGATAAAAGGAGGGACTTTATCAACGCTAGCTAAAAACACTGATAAACGTTGATAAAAGTTTTTAATAAAAAATGTTATTAATTTTATAAAATTATTATATTTATATTCAAAAATAATATTTATTTATATACATTAAATAAAAAACGCATGTTTTTAATTAATATATGTTTTTTAATAATTCATATATATATATAATGTTTAAAAAAAGTATTTATTAGATTTTAATTAAATAAATATACATTTAAATAATTATAAGATTATAATAAATTTTATTAAGTAATAAATATATTTATAATTATATATATTATAGGTACTTAGTGGTACAATTACAACGAAACATAGATATGCGACATACACAACCTGAAAGGGCAGGTCATTGTCCCCCAAGGGATAACTCGTCCATTTTTTATGACACAAATGCCCTGTGGACATGAAGTCCATTACAAAGTCTGTAGCCCAGGTACCTAGCACATGCAGCTTTTTTTTGCTAGTTGTGGACACCACCTACCCGCCTGAAGAGTCATCCCGCTGCCGCACCGCTGACAACCACTCGCGCCACCGCCAAGAGACCCAACGTCTGGGTTGGCAAATCCAATCAAAATTCACTGCTGCCCAGATTTGAACCTGGGTTTGTGATGCAGGATTACATGATTGTTATTACCACTAGACTACAACCCCAACTGCAAATTATAATTATATATTTATAATTATATATAAATACTAATATATATATATATATTTATTTATAATTATATTTATAATTATAAATAAATATATATGTTTTCAATGAATTTGGTCAATAAATATATCGCTTTGTTCTCCTATACTCTCTTTGGTTCCTTTGTTTTGCTTGCTTATTTCCAATAAAATGGGATTTGCCTACATCCTTTAATATATACATACATACATACATATATTTATAAATATATTTATTTATACTTATAATTATATATATATGTATATAATTATAAAATTATAATAAATATTTATTATACTTATAAAGTCATAAATATATATAATTAAATAAATATATTTATAAATAAATACAAATATTTATAATTATTATTCTAAATAAATATAAATATATATATATATTTAAATAATTATAAAATTATAATATATATATTAATTATATATATTTATAAAATTATAAATATAATAAATATATTTGTTATCATTTTATAATTATTTAAATAATTAAATATATATATATTTGGTATAATTTATTAATAACAAATAAATAGATATTTATTTATAGTTATAATTATAAATAAATATTTATTTATTTAAATAATTATAAGATTATAAAAAAATATTTATTATACTAATAATGTTATAAATATATATAATTAAATAAATATATACAAATATTTATAAATAAATACAAATATTTATAATTATAATATAAATAAATATAGATATATTTAAATAACTACAAAAATTATAATAAATATATTATTTATATATATTAATAAAATTATAAACATAATAAATATATTTTTTATAATTTTATAATTATTTAAATATATATATATATATACATATATATATATATATTTATAATTATAACTATAAATAAATATATATTTAAGATGGACTTGGTCTAGGATACAAAAACTTACACTGTTACCCCAATTTATGGCCAATGTAGTGTAACCTTAAATGAGGGAAGGGGATAAGCTCGTACTTCAATCCTGCGGAAGTCTTCATCGGCCCGTCGTAGAAGGGTAACGATGGATCTGGATTACCGTATGCTACAACTCCGACCACGGATCCTTCGAATCATCAAATCCCCCTGAATAGCGTTGATCTTGATGATTCAGCTCGAAGAGAGGATGACTTATCAGCTAAAGTTGCCGCCCGTTTTTTTATCAACACTTGGGAGGGTGATTCTACCCCTCACAAGATCTCAAAGAATGGTCTGCTTGCTGTAGTTGAATCGGATCCTCGACTGTTTCAAGATCAAATTGATGCCTGCAAGCACTCTATTATTGCTCGTCTTAGTGTGCAAGCAAATGCATGGAAGCTGGGGGACCTACAGACTCGTCTCTGTTAGATTTGGGGCTTCGATAATTGGAATATTGTCTCCCACGGTATGAACTATTTTCATATTACGTTCTCTTCGAATGAACTGAAATTGAAAGCCTGGAGCTGTGGCTTTGTTAATTTAAAGCTTGGGGTTTTGAGATTCCAAAACTGGGATCCCTGGTTTGACCTGCTTCATGTAAAACACACTGTTGCACAATCTTGGATACGTGTCAAAGGCTTAAATTGGGTCTTTTGGCACCCAAGCATCCTGTAGGACATCGCTTTAGCTGTTGGAACCCCAATTAAGCTTGACAAAGAGTCTGTTTCAGTTAGGTATGGTCACTTTGCTCGATTTTTGGTTGAGTTTGATATGCCTATGCCTCTTGTTGAGACTATTTATTTGATTGCTGGTGAGTTCAAATTCGAGTTGGACATTGAATATGAACATGTGTATGATTTCTGTACTAATTTCTGAACTATTGGACGTGTTAAGACTAACTGTCATAGGGGATTGCACTGTTCTAATTGCAAAAGACGTGGCCATCTGGTTGATATGTGTAAGCTTAAGGTGCCTCTTACTGGTGACCCCTCTAAGCATGTTCAAATGAGAAATTTTGATGATGTGAAGGGCCCTTCTTCATTTAAGATGGTAGTGGCGTCTACAAAAAAATGACGAGTCAATGAAGTAGGGAGGTTCCTCTTATGCTGATGTGGTAGCTGGAAAGAGATATGTTCATACTAAATGCAGTGTTGCATGTAGTGGGGATGTGACAAATGCACAATCCCCTCTGCCTACTGCTCATATGACTCGGTTGGAGAGCACCTCTAAATGGGGGTGATGTTGAAAGCAATGATGATGTTGATGATGATCCGGAGGTGCTCTTGGAGGAAATGTTCTTGTCCAAAGGGAAGCTGGACTCTGGTCCTACCCAAAGGGGTTCTCCTCATGTTGCTGGGAAGAATATTTCTGGCCCTGTTTCTGTTAATTCTTCCCATGTGAATGTGGCAGGCCATGCTTCAGGTTCTGTTGTGGCTCCTCAAAAGCTTGCCCCTTCTGGTCAGGATTATGTCATTGTATTAGTACCCTTGGGTGAATCTTCTCCTAGGTTGTAGGTTGTTGCAAACTTATCTGATGATGTCCCTTTGTAGGTTACACCTTATGTACCTATTGTACAACATCCATTGCAGGATGCTCCTGCGGCTGTTAAGGCATCTGGTTCTAGGGAGGGTTTGAATCTCTCTGCTCCTGGTGATAATATGTTTTGCTTCAATAAGGAGCGGGTTACAATTTTTTCTCATACTATTGATTTTCCCTGTGATGTTACCTCTGGTTCCCAAACCCCTTAGCATGTATCTTTGACACATACAATTTATATTTCAACTCCACTGCAAGTCACCTTGAATGAGATTACACTTCGTGATAATACTGTGAAGCCCAACTTCTTCACTATGATGGATTCCATCAATTCTCCAGCCTTTGATGCGTTATATAGGGAGAGCAGGAATCAAAAAGGTAAAGATCCTTTATCTCCTATAATGACTAACAAATCTAGATCCAAACAGGTTCATTCTGAAAACATGAAGAAAGGGAAACCCTCTGCTGACCATGTTCAGAGTGACGGGGTGCTGACTGAAGATGTGCAAGGCGATGGCGTGGATCTGGTGGCTGATCAAAGTGTGGAACACAATGATGATGCAGTTGATGATTTGGTGGATGTTGCTGATACAGGTGGTGCTTGGAAGACCCCAAAGCAGTGGCAAAGGGAAAGACATCCAAGAGGTAGATGTGGCTTTCGTGGACGGGGCCGTGGAAAGAAAGGTTAGTTTTGGTCTCTGCATCTTGTGTTGGTGGGGTTACTCCCTCTTTTACCCTTACCTATCCTTTGTGTACTGTTTATTTTCCTTTATAATAATTTTCAGAGACCATGGAGCTTCTCCATAGTCTGTACTGTTTGGGTAAATATATATTTATTACAATTCTTTAATTATAAATAAATATTTATATATTTATACTTATAATTATAAATAAATAAATAAATATATTTAAATAATTATAAAATTATAATAAATATATTTATTATACTTATAATGTTATAAATACATATAATTAAATATATATTTATAAATATATACAAATATTTATAAATAGATACAAATATTTATAATTATAATTTTAAATAAATATAGATATATTTAAATAATTATAAAATTATAATAAATATATTAAATATATATATTTATAAAATTATACGTATAATAAATATAGTTATTATAATTTTATAATTATCATATATATATATATATATATACACACACATACTCAAAAAGGTCTGAGTATGAGTTAGCAAGCCAACCCACACTCACAAAAATTATTATAAAAATAATAAAGTGCAATAAAGAGAGAAAAATGATACACAATAGCGTTAGAAAACGCCCACAAATAAGAAAAAAACAAAAGATCGACTCTTGCCACTCCCTCTGGATCTCGAGTTCCCGGGATACCGACCTCTGTTCTTTGGGTGTCACTAGACCGTTGGGGCAACACAAGCCCATCACTTGACGAAAAGTTTGAGGAGTCCACTGGAATGATCTTGATCATGTATTCCCATTAAATATCTTAAAAATCAAGCCTAAGATTAATCCGACAACCATATTTAATATTGTTTGATAATAATTTTTGAATTATCAAATAATCCCTATATCCAAAAACTTCCGATTCCATTTTATCAAAGGGAATTTTCAGCTATAAGTCAAACCATTTAGCCATTTCATCTGTAAGGCCCTGGGGGTACCTCTCACACTCATAATCAGTCGGAGGGGCCTTAAATTTTTCCCCTTGAAACTCCACATTCCATGAGCGAGGTCTTTCCGAACGAGTCATAATTAGATTTCATGAGATCAGAAAACTGAGATGGATAAGACCAATCCACATTTTCATTCGAGCACATCCGTCGCCCTCCCGTTTCCCGACTTGTAACATCCTTGCTGAAACCCTTGGAATTAAAAGATCTTACCTCGGAAATTGTTGGAGGTTGAAATACTAACAACCCTTATTGATCATCAAAAACATGAGAGGCCATCTGAACATGAGACTCAGCACTTCCTTCAGGCTTCACGCCTGCCTGTACATGGGCAGACTGCTTGCTATCATCCTCATTGGCACCAGCAGAAGGGACATCCACCACCGCACATATCTGAACAAAGTTCCCATGCTCATATGCATTGGAAGACCTGGGATTTCTAGGTAGGACCATTTGATATCCGTCATTATCCACAACTTTCTTGCCTTTGACTATGTGACTATCCGCCTCCATACCAACCATCATTCCTAAAGCCAGCGGAGACTGAGCCGAAACCACTGGATCCTCCCATGTGGCATCATCAGCTTTGGCCAATGTACCAGAGCCTCCATAACCATGAACATTATCTTCATTATCAATAACTGGTAGGGAACTCTGACCCCCACCCTTGTTTGTCATAGGCATCACCAAGTCAACAACATTACCAATAAAGGGAATTATGTTCAACTTGATTTTGGGATCCCGATGCAACCACATTAGTAAAGAATTTTTTACACACTACACCATCATGTGTAGCAAGAGCACCACTGCTACTTCCAGGCTTATGAAACCTGCCACCACCATCCTTCTTAACATCTTTCCCTTCATCATTATTATCATCACTAGGGAGCTTAGATTTATAATCCTCAGTCTGATGCCCACACTTTCTGCAAGTGGACAACCTCAATCCCCTTCAACAATTAGCTCTAATATGACCAATTGACATGCAATTGTAACAAAAATCTAGAACCGATTCATACTCAATGCCAATTCAAATTTAAACTCTACAAAATTCAAATAAATTGTCTCAAATAATGTTGAAATAAGGTCAAATTCAACCAGAATTCTAGCATAATGACCATATCTAGCCAATTCAATTTCTTTGTCAAACTTGATTGGGGATCCCACAGCCAATGAAATATCCCATAAGATGTGCGGATGCTAGAAAAACAAGTTCATCCCTTTAATTTGAATCCAAGATTGAGCCATGGTGTTCCTAGCATGAGATGGATCAAACCAGTGGTCCTAGTCCTGAAAGTGCAGAACCCCTAGTTTGAGACTCAAAAATCCACAACTCCAAGCATGTAATTTCATATTTTGTGAGGGTAAGATAATATGAAAAAATGCCATACCTAATAAAATAATATTCTAGCCGCCAAAGCCCCAAATCTGCAGCAACCGGTTTTGCAGATTATCAACATTCCATGGATCATTCCTTGTGAATGGGGTGATCCACGCAATGATCAAATGCTTGAATTCCTCAATCCAGTCTTTAATTTTTTTTGGATTGGCTTCAATGATATAAATCACACCATTTCTCGAGATCCGATTATGCTCAGACATCAAATCATGAAAGAGGGACAAAAAAGAATATGACATTCTCACTAGGCTGTGAAGCACTTCGAGCAGACAAGTTCGTAAATTCATGACCAACAGAAGTAGAAGGGACATACCCATCTTGATGAGGTCCATCACCCACCTTCACCAAATCCTACAAGGGTTCGACGACCGCATGATCTAAAACCAACCACAAAGTGACATCAGCTTTAGATCCCCAAGAAGGCGGTGATATGGGCACACCATGATGAGATTACATGTCCACCTTTGTCAAATCCCATAGCACAATAGACTAAAACATGTCTTCACCTTCAGATCTGTAGGTAGACGACACAAAGGTGGGCCCAACTAAGGTCACCATCATCACATCCCGCAACACAGATGCAATGACCACATGTTATTCATCCCGATCAGTCGGCAACATGGCAATTACAACATTAACATTATATATTTACCGGAGCTATAATTTTAGCGCTGATAAAGTCACAATTTATCAGTGCTTTCTATTTTAGCATTGATAAAACACACCTTTATCAGCTCTGTTTTAAAATAACTCATAAAAGTCTTACCTCAATGTTATAAATATAACCCTAATAGTCTCCTTATATCATGCTTTCAAATCTTTCGGAGAACTGTCTCCCGGCCCCACCACCATCTCTCACCGTCTCTCCTTGCCTTGCCGACCTCTCTCTCCCCCCGCCTTCTCCTATTTTACCATCACTGTTGTTGTTGCTCCCTACCTTTCCACCATCTCTCTCACCGCCGTTGCTCCCTGCACTGCTGCCGTCCCTCCCTATTGGCGTCGATCCCTGTCGACGTCGCTTCCTGTCACTGTCGCTCCTTGAAAGGTAATCCCCTTCGAGATCTCATCACTCACTATCAACTTAATTTTATGTTGTTTTTAGTTTGATTTTGATTAGGTTTTCTTGAAAATTTTCACCAGATCATGGATGAAATCATCCCAATCAATGGAGATTTTTCATAACTTGTGTAAAGGAGGACCTAAGATGATGTATGCATGCTGTTGCATGTTGTTTCGAAGAAGTTATGTTGTTGTTTATTTGTTTTAAAGTCTTTTATCCTAAATTAAATTAAATTTATGATAAAATCAATGTTGGTTGTTAGGACTTATTCCTAAAATAGTGTTGGGAGTATGTTTTAGACCTCTTATGGGTGTTTGGTTGTGGTTACGATGTGCTGGGAGCGACTAATGTGTTTTCAGAATTAGGCATGTTTGAATTAATTATGAAATTAATTAATATTGAAATTATAAAATAATGGGATGTTATGGTTTATGTCCATAAAGCACCACCCCAATTCCCAAAGTGGTCAATCATCAAAGGTTTTAACCCTCCACATATCACTTTTGTGATACGAGTATCCAACATTGACACCCTATGCATCTATAGTATCCCAATGTAGATATCACACTCCTTTACGATCATTCATGTCCTACACGACCATCTCTTTTACACATGGTAATATATTTAGGGAAGCAGTTATCGAAGGTTTCATATAAATACCCCATACACACCTTAAAATAAAAACAAGAGAGAATGAGAGGGTTATATATTTTTTGATATAAAAACCATATCACCCCACCAGGATATATTCCCTTTGAAACTCAAACTCATATCTTCATTGGGTCATGCCCCTATCAAACCCAATATCAAAACTTATAATTTTACTAGGTTATAATCCCCATGAGTCATAACCTTAATTGACTATCCCCCCAATTAAACTAAATTCAACTCAGAGATCTATATTCTCTTTTATCCTATTCCTAAGAATGAGTACCTCAAGTTTTTCAAGAATTTCCATAGCTCTAACTTGGGTGGGACCAAAATTGAGAGAAGTAATTTAGTAAAGGAATCCCTTAAAAGTAGTTATATTGTACTGAATCTTTATTCTTATTCCATATTATCATGACTTTCCATGGTATTCCTTTTGGATTTTACATCGATCAAGTACATCATACCTTTTTCTTCAACTAATTTTATTTTTAATTCTCTATAATCTTCATTAGTGGTGATGAAGACATGAAAATATTCCTATTCATATACTTGATTCACCTCTTTCATCAAGAAAAATTATAATTACTCCAATATAATTTAAAAAATCAACTATCATAGATTAAAATTAATGAACAACTTTCCCATGGATATGAAATTTCATCCAATGATTATTAGTACTTATCATTCTTCCACAATTTCAAGAATGATAATATCAAAGGGAATGATTAATTTCCCTAAATAGACCAATAAATCATCATAAATTCCAATGAATTACTTGATGGACTAGTCATATAGTTAAAGAATATTATCTATTATATTTGAATTACTTTTATTGAAAATATTTAGCATCATAGGCTGGATATCCACCTATAAATTAAAAAGGGAATTCTAGAAAGTTCAATCACTAATATTACATGGAATAGAAAAGCTACATGGATCTTAAAGTTTTAGTGGAATATTTCATTAAACAATAACTAATAAATCCTATGTTAGAAAAATCAATCCTATATCTTTTAATTTATTTTTATTATAAATGATTTCCTTAAGAAAATTGTCACATGATGACATTTGTGAGATTTCAATGGTGAATGTGATGTTGATGCACTGTTGCTTAAACATTTATATCAACTTTTTATATTACTCTTAATCCATTATATGGATCATCCTATTTATAAATGGATTATGTTTCATTTATGAATATACTTTGGTTAGATTTGATGTGTCCTTCTTAGTCCTTACTACATCATTTTATTTTTTACTAGCTTTCTTATATACCATGTTCCCTTTCTTTTTCTTTATCCACAATGTTTTCTTTATCTTTAAATTATTATTGTTTTGAATGTTTTTCCTTATTATAATTATGCCTATATGAGTTCTCATGAGGGATAAATGGTGTTTTCCAAGTGGTTTTATCCCTTGTTATGGAATGATATTAAATTCTAAGTGTTTCAAAAAATGCATAAATGGATTTTTTTAAAAGAATTATTTTGGATTTAAAATCAGAGGTGATCACTGAATTGATGTTTTAAAAATTATTATTTTGTTTATTGGATTTCAAACCAAGATTTTGGGTGATTTTAAAGTATTAAAAATGTTGGAAAATGTTGTTTTATTTTTAAAGTGGCGAGTTAACCCTTGTGATATATATTTAAAACCACTTTTTTTAGCCTTAATTAATTTTTACATCAACTTTTTGGGGTGTTTAAATAATTTAAGATTTCAGAATATGATGGATTATTTTAAAAGGGTGTGTTTACCCATTTGGATTGGATTTTAAAACTTATTGTGTCTTTGAATGTTTTTCAATATCCATTTAAAGGGTAGTGTAAATTTCCATTTGAGTTTCAAAGGTGTTTGGATAAAATTGGTTTGAAGAATTTATTAGGATGGATTTTATAAATTATAAAATGGGTTGTAATTTTAAGCATGTTTTTTAAAGATAAGGACCATTTTAAATTTTATAAAAAACAAGTTTTCATAAAAGGTGTGATACCCTCTTAATCCCCTTTGATTCTTTTATGACTGTTGCAGCTTATGATACCATGTGGGGATGTTTATTATTGATCACATAGTTTTATGGGACTTTTAGGCGTGTGGATAGGTTTATTAGTGACAACCTAGTTTCTTTATCTCCAGTTCAAGTCCTTTTATTAATACATCCTAGTGACGATGTCCATGAAACTAGAATCCTTTTTAGGATCATTTAAGGGTTTTATCTCTCTGCATCTATTATATCCCCTACTATTTATATTATTATTTGGAACATATTTTATTGTATTTTTACTCATGTTTTGTGACTTTACATAGTGGTTCTTGACCGTGTGCTTTATTCCTTCTTTGTATGGTTTGTTTTTCAGATTTTTTGAAAAGGGATTGTGAATGGTTTTTAAAGAATAAAAAAAGGAAAGCATGATTTTGAAGTGTTTTCTAAATATTTTAATGAGTTTAAAATGTGTTCTCAAATGAGAAAAGTTATAATGGTTTGTATTTTAAACTCCAAGAATGTGTGAGTTTTGAAAATGGGGTTTTAGGCTACCATGTCTAGTTTTATAGAAATGGTCAGTTTTCAAACATGTTTTAGAAAACTATATGATATTTGGAAACCTCATTGAATTTTGAAATGTGTATTTAAAAAATGGGTGTTTATGAAATATTTTAAAGTTATATTTAAAAAAGGTGATTTGAACAAGTGGTATTGGATGATGAAAAATGTTTTCCAAGTGATTGTTTTTATTTAATGAAAATATTAGAAAAAGGGTTTTAACACACTTTTATGTGTTACTACTTAATTGGTAAAATTTTATAGAATTTTTTTATTTAATGTATTCCAAATTATATTTTTTAAGATTTAATATGAAATTTATCTCTTATATTTGGTAGGTTGTGGTGACCTATTGTACTTTTAAATCATTAATCATAGCACGATTCACTGTTTTATTTTACCCTTATACCAATGTATTAAACTAGTTTTGTATTGAAAATTAAAAGTATAATAACAAATTTCACTCCATGTTTGATTCAATTATTTTGTTTTTAACACTATTAAAAAGATAAACATTAATTTTTTTGATAATTACATTATAGGTGGAGGTGATTTGGAGGACCCATGATGAAGTCCAAGAAAAATGGGCCAATCTACAGAGGATCCAAGCACACCAGTGGACTAAAACAAATACTGATACTAAAATGTGAATTCAAATGGATTGAAACTTTGTGGGATAGTCCAAAATGTAATGAGATACATTTCATATGAAGGAACTAAATACCAATTCATCCATTAAGATTCCCATACAGACTGATCTGTCCGTCAAATTGAATCTACATGGGGTCAAAACTTTGCCTTTGTATTTTAGAAATATATCTTATTATATACCAAATCTAGCCTCCAAATTTTACATGGAGGTAGAAACGGTGTCATCCGAAAACTCTTTAGTTTTGTCAGAAGTGATTTAAGACTTTATGACTGGCCAAAACCATGGACCAAGAGGATTATTGAAATCTAGGTTCCCAAAACCACTTCCCACTTTTCCTATAAATTGGCACCTTGGGAACCCTATTTTAGAGTTTGACAAGGAGGAAATGTGCTTCTATTTTGGAGTCCCAAAGGAGTCTTCTCATCATCCCTAGATGTTATGGAGGCTATGGAGATTTCTACTTCAACATCTTCTTCTTCCTCCTCTCCCATGGATTTCTAACCCCTTGTGATCACCTGGAGAGGAATGTGATGTAATCTCGAGCTTCATGTTTGTATTATTTTGAACGATCTTTTTAATTCCTGGTTGTATGTTTTTTTATTCATATTATCTTTTAATTTAATTGAGTTATATATTGGTATGTTATACTCAAACTCAAATGATCATGTTTGGGGGTACCCTTTCATTTGATGTTTCACACACCGTTCATCCCTTTTTCTTCCCTCATTCAATTGTGGTGTTTGTGTGGTTCATATTGGTAAATTAAACTCACATAATAACTTTCAAGTCCATGTAAATTTATGTCATGGTATCACAAAGAAATAACATACAAACCTGGATAACACCTCGAGTTCTTCGTGTGTCGCCTTGGTTAGTTTCAGTTATGAAGTCGAACACAAATCACCCAATCACCGGCGGTGTCCGGTGAATCATTATGTGTTTTCGAATGAACCCTAGGAGGTATCCTAGCATAAAATCAGTAAAAATAGGGTAATAGTTATTACAAACCATGGATTAAAAGATCTATACCATTTCACATGAAGCGATGAAGTATGAACATCATGAGACTTCCCTAGGTTGATCACGTTTAATTAATCTTGTTCATTTCTAATTTGTTTTATCGCTTTATTTTTATATTTTCAACTTTAATAATAAAACCCAATGTTTTACAAAATATCATTCTCCTTTTATTTTCATAATAAAACCCCTATTTTTAAATTAATGATCTAAGGCTCCATCGAGTGACGTCCTAGGGTTTCTGCTATACTACAAAAATTCTAGTAAAAATTAAACAACTAATTTGACGTCCTCGACAACGCGATCAAATTTTGGCGCCATTTCTGGGGAGAAAAGATCATTTTTTCCTCATTATTTACTTTTATTTATTTATTTTACTTCTTAATTAGTACTCCTTTAAATACCACACCCCCATTTTATTTTTTTTATTTTGGGGTTTTAACGTTTTTTTTGTTTTTTTGTGTGTTTTCTCTCTATATCTCTCTCTTATTTTATATATATATCTCTCTCTATCTATCTCTAATTCTGTAGTATAAAATTCTCTTTTATTTCCTCCTTTAATTTCTTAAGTGTTTTTATTTCATTCATCTTCTAAATAAAAAATAACAAGAACAAAAAAAAAACAACAAAAAATGACCAATCAATAAACTAGACATCATTGTTTCATGACAAGATCTCGTAAAAAAACACTACTTGAATTTGACCCTGAAATTGAAAAATAACTTCACAAAAAAATCAAGGCATCTATATAAGGTCAATCAAGTAACACTAAGGAACCCCTTTTAGAACCTCAAGTGTTAATAAACCAATCAAAAATTGAAATCAATCAAACCCAAGAAAACATAGCTGCAAATAATCAAAACATAAAAGAACTAACCACCCCAGATGTGGAGTAACAACCTGCGTACATCCAATATCCCAATGAATTATCCAACTTTGAGTTGAGATCAGGCCTCTTCCACCTTCTTCCTAAATTCCATGGTCTTCCTGGTGAGGACCCTCATAAACACCTTAAGGAGTTTCACATAGTGTGCTCCACCATGAAACCCCAAAATGTTTATGAGGACTTAATTAAGTTTAGGGCCTTACCTTTATCCCTTTATGGTGTAGCCAAATATTGGATATACTATTTTCCTACCACAATTGGGGGCCGGAATGACCTGAAAATACTCTTTTTAGAGAAGTTCTTCCCTTCCTCCTGAACTGCATCAATTAGGAAAGAAATTTGTGGAATTAGGCAATCACAAGGAGAGACCCTTCAAGAATACTAGGAGAGATTAAAAAGACTTTGCTCAAGCTACCCCCACCACCAGATTAGTGAACAACTATTAATCCAACACTTCTATAAGAGACTTATCCACATGGATCATGGAATGATTGATTCTGCAGTTGGTGGTTTCATAGTTGATAAAACTTCTTCCAATGATCATGACTTAATAGCCAACATGGCTCAAAATGCACAACAATTTGGTATATGAGCTATTTCACCAACCCGAGGAGTTCACGAGGTAAGTCATTCCTCTCTAGAACAAAAGGTATATAACAAGGTTGATGATATTCATACCCCTATAAGCCAATTAACTCAAGAACAAGGTAACTCAAAATCTCATCCTGTTCCATTATATAGTGGTATTTGTTCTAACAATACTCATTTTTCTGACTAGTGCCCACAACTTCAAGATTCACTTGAGTCTTGTGCATCCATGTTCCCAGGGTGTCCATTCCAACAAGCACCTCCCTTCAAGCAAGAACAATTCAGGCCAAATCCAAATCCCAGATGGCAAGCACAACCCCAGTACCGACAAGGAGGAAACTCAAGATACCCCAAGAAGAATTGGTATCAACAAGGCTGAGGTATGAAACCTTCTTATCCTTCAAATTCTCAAAATAATCTTCCTTCCCCTCCCAAATTTGAACCAAGTCTTGAGTATATGGTGAAGCAAATGGAAACCCAGATCCTAAAATTCCAACAAACTACACAATCAGCTATTCAAGACCTGCGAACTCAAGTGGGGCAATTGGAAAACACCATCGGTGAGAATAAGATGCAAGATTCTGGACAACTACTATCCCAAACCATTTCTAATTCGAAGAATAAAGGTAATGTATGTGAAATTACACTTCATAGTGTTAAAGAAGTTTCTCCTTATACTGATTCTACACAACATATATGTCCCTCACCTTAAAACTCTCTTTCTCCACCCATAAAAGATTCCAATGATGAAAAAAAGGGTAAACAAATTATAATTGAGGATTCCCCTAAATAATCCATTCCTATTCCTTTTTCCCCAATACTCTCTATATCTAAGAAGAATTTTGATAATTTCATTGATAAATAAATAATGGATATATTTAAAAAGGTGAAAGTTAACATTCCTTTATTGGATGCAGTTAAACAAATCCCACGATATGACAAATTTCTTAAAGAGCTTTGCACCCATAGAAGGAGGATGAAGGGGAATGAGAGAGTCAACTTGGGAAGGAACGTCTCATCCTTGATTCAACCAGAAATTCCAACCAAGTGCAAGGATCTGGGAAC
Organism: Viscum album; assembly: GCA_963277665.1. Taxonomy (NCBI): domain Eukaryota; kingdom Viridiplantae; phylum Streptophyta; class Magnoliopsida; order Santalales; family Viscaceae; genus Viscum; species Viscum album. The sequence goes on from OY728126.1 coordinate 197,106,936, forward strand.
TTTCAAAATACCTTGCACCATAGAGGAGACATTATTTTCAGATGCTATGCTAGATTTAGGTGCTTCAATTAATGTGATGCCTTACTCTGTGTATACTTCATTGCAAGTTAGAGAGCTTCAACCGATAGGAATCATAGTTAAACATGCCAACCGGATCACAACACACCCATCAGGAGTGGTCTAGGATGTCCTTGTAAAAGTGAAGAATCCCATATTCCACGCCGACTTATATATTATCGAGATAGAGGATACTTGAACTCAAGGACATTCCCCTCTCATACTTGGGAGTCTATTCCTCAAAATAGAAAAGACGATCATCAACGTTCATAATGGTATGTTGTCCATGGAGTTAAGTGGAGAAAAGGTAAGTTTTAACATCCTTGAGGATATAAAACACCCCATTGAAGAGAACTCCACTCTTCCTATCTATTCGATGGAAGTGCTCTCAAACAATGCACACACACACAATTCTCTCCTCAACCCATACTATGATTCATTTTTCTCTTCCTCACCCTTGGATGATTTGATTTTTTATTCATGTTTTAAGTGTTGTGTGGGTTATAAAAAGTTTAAATTTTGTGATTTAATTTATGAGTGTGTTAATTCTGAGGTACCGATGACTAATTATGATTATACAAATCTCATTTCAATAGATTATTTATCCTTAGATAATAAACATGAGCAGATTGACAGTTTCATGGATCTTACTCCCCCTAAACACCCCCTCAATCAAAAAACCACTGGCGTTGGAAATTAAAACACTTCCTTCTAATTTAAAATATGGTTATCTTGAGGGTATTGAACAATTTCCCGTCATTATTGCCAATAACCTCTCTCCACAGTAGGAATCAAAATTGCTTAACCTTTTGAGAGAGTGTAAAAGGCGATAAGATAGACATTGGTTGATATTCCCAGGATTATCCCATCTATTTGTATGCACCATATACTTTTGGATGATGAGGATAAGTTCGTAAGAAAATATCAATGCTGGTTGAATCCCACTCTCCTTGAAGTGGTAAAATTGGAAGTCAGTAAATTACTTACTGTAGGGATAATTTATCCTATATCTGAAAGTAAATGGGTTAGACCAGTGAAAATTGTGACTAAAGAACTGGAATAACCGTTGTGTCAAATGAAAGGAATGAATTGGTTCTAACACATGTAAAAAACAGTTGGTGAGTCTGTATTCACTACCGTCGACTGAATCAAGCCACACAGAAGGACCACTTTCCTCTACCTTTCATTGACCAAAATGTTAGAATGGTTGGCTGGTAGGTCCCATTATTGTTTCCTTGATAGATATTTGGGTTATTTTCAAATCCATATATCCCCTGAGGATTAATAAAAGACAACATTTACCTGTATATTTGGCACATTTTCATAGATAAGAATGCCTTTTGGTCTATGTAATGCTCCTGGTACTTTCAGTTATGTATGTTGAGTATTTTATCTGAGTACCTTGAGAGTTTTATGGATATATTTATGGATGATTTCACGGTATATGGTTCTTCTTTTGATGATTTTTTGGAACACCTAGGTCCTTTCTTCCACCACTGCATTGAAAAAGATCTTGTTTTAAATTATGAGAAATGCCATTTCATGGTTGAGTGGGGGATAGTTCTTGGGCATGTCATTTCAAATAAGGGAATTAAAGTTGATAAATCTAAAATTGAATTAATTTAATCCCTTATATATCCAAAATTTGTTTGTGAGGTGCGATCGTTCTTGAGTCATGTTGGTTTTTATAACCGACTCATTAAAGACTTTAGTAAGATCACACTTCAATTATCCCAATTATTACAAAAAGATTATGATTTTGTGTTTGATAAAAATTGTGAGGATGAATTCAATTCACTAAAAATGAGTATCACATCACCTACCATCATCCAACCACCATGGTGGGATCTCCCCTTTAAACTTATGTGTGATGCCTCTAACTTTGCAGTTGAGGCAATTTTATCACAAAGGGTTGAGAATGATCCTCATGTCATTGCATATGCCTTGCGTACCCTTGACCCGGCCCAGGTAATCTACACAACCACTAAAAAAGAAATCATTTTTATTGTGTTTTCCTTGGAAAAATTTCATTCAAATATTATTGGGTCAAAAGTGATTGTGTTTTCTGACCATGCTGCCCTTTGATTTCCCCTAAAGAAACCTGAAGCTAAGCCTTTCCTCATACGGTGGATGCTCCTCCTCCAAGAGTTCGACCTTGAGATTAGAGATAAGTGGGGGGTGGAAAATATTGTATATGACCACATTATTAGTATTTCTTCACCACTGGACCACCATGTTGACTCATAACTTCCCATTGGATAATCCTTTCCTCATGAGAACCTTTGTGATGTTGTGGACCTTAACCCCTGGTATGCAGACATTGTGAATTTTCTAGAAACATCTAGTGTCCCCACTGATTTTAGAACTTCCCAATCCCAGAGACATAAACATGATTCTCTATGGTACATTTGGGATGACTCATATTTTTGGAGAATTTGTGGTGACCAAGTAGTTCATCGGTGTGTCCCTGACTATGAGTTCACCTCTGTTTTGACCTTCTTCCACACTTTGGCCTATGGGGGCCACTTTGGCTCTCAACATATAGCTCGGAAGGTCCTTGAATCAGGACTATATTGGAAAAAATTTTATAGGTATGCCCATCGATTTTTCAAGTCATGTGGTCATTTTCAATTCAAAGGGAATATCTTTAAGAGGATGAAATGCCCCAATAGCCCATGTTATTTTGTAAAAGTTTTTAGGCATGGGGCATTGACTTCATGGGGCCTTTTACAAATTCATTTGGATATGTGTACATATTATTGGATATGGACTATGTCTCTAAATGGGTGGATAAAAAGGCCACCAGGATCGATGAATCTCGAGTTGTGTTTGATTTTTTGAGGTCCCATATTTTCAGTAGGTTTGGTTTACCGAGATTCATCATTAGTGATCAAGGTTCACATTTTTGCAATTGCAACATGAAAAATTTGCTTCGTAAGTATGGGATTGTTCATAAAGTCTCCACTGCATATCACCCCCAAACTAACAGACAAGAAAAAATCTAAAATCGGGAAGTTAAGAGAATATTGGAAAAAATGGTACAACCCAATAGGAAATATTGGAGCTTGCGCTTGGATGATACACTTTGGGCATACTGTACAACTTTTAAAACCCCAATCTGAATTTCACCATATAGGATTGTATTTGTAAAGTCTTGTAACCTACTGGTGGATGTAGAACACTGTTCATATTGGACTATTAAATAATGTAATATGAATCTTTCAAATATTGGTGAGCATAGGAAGATATAGATTCAAGATTTGGAATAAATTCGACATAATGTATATGAGAACTCCTAAATCTATAAAGAGAAGACAAAGGATATCCATGATATCATGATTCATCAGTGGATGTTTCATATTGGTGAGAAGAATCTCATGTATAATTCTAGGATAAAACTTCACCCAGGTAAGCTTCGTTCCTGATGGTTTGGTCCTTATACCGTTAATTATGTTTACTCTTTTAGTGCTATACAAGTTTTTCATGAGAAGAGCGGACAGAGGATTACTGTCAATGGACAGAGGCTCAAACACTTCTATGAGTATTTTCCAATGCATCTCGTAGAGGAAATCCAGTTGATAGATTCCACATATGACACCACTTAGCATGCTATCCCTTCTCCATACCTTTATTTACATGTCTATTTATTTAAACTAATTTCATTGAGGACAATTTAACTTTTAGGTGTGGGGGATGGTGACATGTCATAGTTAGGGTTAAAAAAAAAATTAAAAAAAAAATGTGTTTTCATTTTTGATTTCTTTTTCCTTATTTTGTGTTTTTAGAAAAAAATTGATCTTAAAAAGAATATCCAAAATCATTTTTCATGCATGAGTCAATTGTACGGAAAATCCCATTGTTTTTGGAAAAATGTTTTTCAAATGAATGTTGATATGAAATCTTTTTCTAGAATTTATATTTTCAAATGATTATAAGGTGTTTAATTGATTTTTTAATCCCATGCCTCATTAAGACTGACCAATATTTTAATCCCTTACTCGAGATACATTCTAAGCCCTTTATTGAATATTCTTACTTTTAATCACTTTATTGAGAGTCTCAGGTCAAGTAGAGAAACTAGAACTTTCTTTTATTCTGTTTGAATCCATAAGATTCAAGTATTCTACATTCATGATAGAGGTAATTGTTCATTGAAAAGGCATTTGTAAAATTATCCTCTATTTTAGGCCACCTTTACATTTTATCATTCTTAAGCCTTAAAGACCATGAAATGCCTATTAGGTTGCCACATTACAAGCCAATTTATCCCTACCTACCCATATCTTATGTATATTATTTTTTATTTTCATCAAGTGTGGGTGAGAGGGTGTTTTCATGGGAATTATAGGGAGAGAATCATTGTTATGGGTTGATATAAAGGGCACCTACATTTTCCTTGTGCAATGGGTTCACAAGCCATATTACATCATTGTTTTACACATGTTTCCCTCTTTTTATCAAAAATAAAAAATCTATAAATTAAAAAAAATTAGTTCTGTACATTGAAAAATAAACAAAACAAAATAAAAAAATAGAGAAAAAAGGATGTTTACTCATTATTATTCACTGCTTGGTTGTGACCCACAAAGATGGACAGTGGGGAGAGTGAGTTGGAGGTGATACACTTTGTGAGGGGTTGAGTGTGTACATTCATCATTAACAATTACTAAATTTTGAAATGTTTTTTACATAAGATATTAAATACTCCTCTTATTCCATATATTTTTAAACATTAAATCCTACCAACCCTTGAACCTCAGAACAATCTGTTGGAATTACTCTTGAGTAGCAGACTAGTTTCTACTGGTAGAGAAATGAGAATCTTGGAAAGAATATATTAAGATCACATGAAATCTGGGAAAAAAGAATAAATCCACCTTCAAATGTTCCTTGAGTTAAAAGGTAAATTTTTTAGGTGAGGTAGGTTGCGACATGTTGCATGGGTGAACAAATGAAGTTGAACAAATTTGAATGTGAGAAAATAAATATGATAGAAAAATTGATTCCATAAACGAGACATGATGAATTTCATTTCAAAAGAATATTGTATGTTTTTACACCTTTAATTTATGAATGGGACATGATTAGGATATTATACTTTTCCTAGGAGTGCAAATGTTTAGGTGTGGGGGTGTGATCATACCACAATTTACTGTTTTATTTCACCCTTATACCAATGTATTAAACTAGTTTTGTATTGAAAATTAAAGGTATAATAAATTTTTTCACTCTATGTATGATTAAATTATTTTGTGTTTAACACTGTTAAAAAGAGAAATGTTACTTGTTTTGATAATTAAATTATAGGTGGAGGTGATTTGGTTGACCCACGATGAAGTCCAAGAAAAATGGGCCGATCTGCACAGGGTCCAAGCACACTAGTGGAATAAAACTCATACTGATACTAAACCATGCATTAAAATGGGCTGTAGCTTTGTGGTATTATCCAGTATGTAATGATATACATTTCATCTAAAGGAACAAAATCCCAATTCGTGCATTAAGAGGCCCATACAGACTGATATTTCCATCAAACTGAATCTGCACAGGGTCAAAACTTTGCCTCTGTATTTTAGGAAAATACCTTATTATATACCGTATATGGACACCAAATTTGACAAGGAGGTAGAAAATTTTTCTACCAGAAACTCTTTAGTTTTGTCCAAAGTAATTTAAGTCTTTATTACCAGACAAAACCATGGACCAAGCGGATTATTGAAATTAGGGTTCCCAAAACAACTTCCCACATTTCCTATAAATTGGAACCTTGGGAACCCTATTTTGGAGTTCAACCAGGAGGAAAGGTTCTACCATTTTGGAGTCCCAATGGAGTCTTCTCTTCATCCCTAGAAGTTATGGAGGATATGGAAAGTGATACTTCAACATTTTCTTCTTCCTCCCCTCCCATGGATTTGTAAACCCCTTGTGATCACCCGGGGAGGAATGTGATGTAATACCAAGCTTCATGTTTGTATTATTTTGAATGATATTTTTAATTCCAGGTTGTATGTTGTTTTTATTCATCATCTCTTTTAATTTAATTGAGTTATATACTGGTATGTTATACTCAAACTCAAATGATCTTGTTTGGGGGTACCCTTTCATGTGATGTTTCACACACCGTTCATCCCTTTTTCTTCTCTCATTCAATTATGGTGTTTGTGTGGTTCATATTGGTCAATTGAACTCACATAAGAACTATTAATTCCATGTACATTTATGTCATGGTATCACAAAGAAATAACATACAAACTTGTACAATTTATCGAGTTCTTCGTTTGTTGCCTTGGTGATTTTCAGTTATGAAGTCGAACACAAATCACCCAATCATCGGTGGTGTTTAATGAATCCTTGTGTGTTTTTTACTGAAACCTAGGAGGTATCCTATCACAAAATCAATAAAAATATGGTACTAGTTGTTACAAACCATGGATTAAAATATCTATACTATTTCTCTTGATGTGATGAAGGATGATCATCACGAGACTTCCTTGGGTTGATCACGATTAATTAATCTTGTTCATTTCTACTTTGTTTTATCAATTTAGTTTTCTATTTTCATATTTAATCATCAAACCCCATGTTTTAAAAAATATCATTATCCTTATATTTTCATAATCAAACCCTTATTTTTAAATTAATGATCTAAGGCTCTGTCGAGATACTACTTAGGGTTTCTGTTATACTACAAAAATTCTAGTAAAAATTAAACAACTAATTTGACGCGCTCGACAACACGATCAATAATGCCTATATTTTATAGGTTTAGGTTTGTTCTGGATTTTTTTCTTCCTTTAAATATTTTGAGAGGGATGTTTAGTTGGATGGTGACCCTAGTTGAACATATTTTATGTATTTATTTTTCTAAATATTAATATTACTGAATAAAATAAGATATATATGAATAAATAATGGATGGATTCCAATCATTTGAAAAAAGAGTATTAAGATAAAGAGAAAGAGTTCATAAAGTTTTCAAAATATCATGAATATGAATCTTATCAAATCCTTTTTCCATGTTTACACTTTTTTTATTCAAGAATAATTAGTCCAGAGGAGTTAGAAGAACACTTGATCTGTTACGGAATAGATCAAAGTTATAAATGATGGAATAAACATGGGGAAAAAGTGAATGTAGCTAGTGGATGAGATAAAACTATGTTTTATGGATCATATGATTTGATTACAAGTGTGGAAAATGAAGAATAAAGTATCAAGGATGTGATTATAGATGTTAATGATGATGAAGATCGTATTGAGAAAATGACAAGGATAGTTGAAGACGAACTTCATGAATTTCCAAAATTGTTTGAGAAGTTAAAGAGTTGTACAAATATGCCATTGTATGATGGTTATACTAAATATACAACATTTTCAAGTGTACTAAAGCTGTATAATTTGAAAGCAGGTAATGGATGAACTGATTCCAGTTTTACGAAACTACTTTATCTCTTGAATGACATTCTCTCAGAAGATAATGAGCTCCCTAGCCGAACATACGACACTAAAATATTGTTATGCTCGATGGTTATGATCTATGAAATAATACACTCCTTCCCAAATGACTATATAATATTTTTCAAGGACCAAAAATCACTTACATAATGATCAAATTGTGGTGATTCTCAATACAAAAAGAAGAATCCAGTCCTAAGAAAGTTGTATGGTACTTTCTAATCATTCTAATTTTTAGGCGCAAATATGGAAGTGAGTAGAATATAGGGAAATTGACATGACATAGGAATACAAGAAATAAATATGGGGAAATAAGTCACCTAATAGATTCTGCTCACTGGAAGAGAATTGATCGTGAGTATCCTGAATTTAGAAATGATCCAAGAAACCTTTATCCTGCATTATTTAAAGATAGAGTGAATCCTTTTACTTTTCAAAGATGCACTCATAGTACATGGTTATTTATTTTGGTAAATTATAACTTTCCACCTTGGTTATGCATGAAATGAAAATACATCATGTTATCTATGCTTATATAAGGACCAAGATAACCGGGTAATGATATTGATTTTTATTTGGATCTATTGATTGAGGATTTAAAATTATTGTGGGATTTAGGTGTTACGTTGTATGATGCTTAAAAAAATGAATATTTCACATTGAGATCCATGTTATATGTGATGATAAATGAATTTACTACTTACAGAAATTTTTTAGGATATAACATTAAAGGAACTCAAGGGTATCCCATTTGCGAATATGGTAAACAATAAATTAGGTTGAAGCATTCATCGAAAACTCTATTTCTAGGAAATTATAGATTTATACCGCAATGACATAAGTACCAATCTTGGATGACATCATTCGATGGAAGTTCAGAAGAACATACAACACCATCTCCACCAAAAGCTGATCAACTGTTTGAGAAAGTAAAAGATTTGGACACTGCTTTTGAAAACTATTTTTGGAAAACCTTACGAAAACCGATTGGAAAAAGAGATCAGTTTTTTTGAATTAACATACTAAAATTGTTTGTACGTCTATTTATTCCCACCAAATAAGCACCAGAAAATCAAAAAGGAGGAAATACATGAATATGTGTATTATTTTCCCCATGAAATAAAGGAAGAATGGGATGGTTGAAGATTCATGAAGCCTCTAAGAGACTCGTGATCGCATGACCATTTAAAGGTCACGCAAAGGCCCCACGCATGGCACATTGCCCGCAGCTAGTCCCACGTAGCCCTCTTCAAAAAACTTTCATACTCTTGTGAAACCCCCCCAAACAACCGAATGAGCACCCCCAGGCTATATGGTTTGTCATCGGAAAGTGCCTAAAAACCCATCTAAAATACTTCAAGAATAAAGAGGGATTCCATTATAAAGGAAAATACCCCAGTGGTCATGAAGCTCATTCTCCAGATCATCATTTAGAAGAATAAAATCCCTTGGTGATATCTAGGAAATCTTGCATTACCTTCGATCCCTCACTACATAAAACGAAGGAGATAAAGGGTAGGAGGCAATATGGGTTCACAGTTGCTAAAAGATATGTGATGTGCACCCCGAGCGATATGTGAGACACCACATAACCTTATAGAATCACTTTGGATTATCAGACATTCTATGTGGAAGTCCTCAAACATGTCCAGGAAACCCCACGATTCTCTAAGGATAGGCGAATAGATCTTTCCACTACATTCTTGCACATACTCTATATGACCCATATTGGTCAAATGATACATCATCTAAAAATAGAGTAAAAATCATAGATACTACCTGTTCAAACTCGCATGATCCCTGATCTTTGTAAAATTAAATAAACAATACAATAAGGGAGGAGGGGAGAGGGGTTCACGGTCGCTGAAAGACATGTGACACACCCCTAATGACCCGCAAGGCACCAAGAGCCCTCAGCGACATGCCCACCTTATCTCGCAGAATCCATTTGGATTTTTATCCTCGTCTTTAGAACATGGAATGCTTGAAAACCCCCATGCGACCCATATTGGTCATGTGACACATCTTCAAAAAAATAAAAGAAATACCCTTGAAAACACACATGCAATCTCACATGACTCCCAACCTTTGTTACATTAAAAAAAGAGGATAAACAGGGAGGAGGTGAGATGTAGCCATAGTTTCTAAAAGGAATGCGATGTTCCCAACACTCCTAAAACACTATCCCATGAGACCCCATGACAAGTCACCCAAGTTCTTGATTGAACCGTGATTCACTATTCATTTTCACCCTTTACACCACGGAATTAAACCAATTTTTTATTGTAAATTCCAATTATTAAAACAAATTTCACTCTATGTATGAATAAATTATTTTGTGTTAATCACTATTAGAAAGGGTAATTTGGCTTGTTTTTATAATTTCATTGTAGGTGGAGGTGATTTGGAGGGCCTAAGATGATGTGGAAGAAAAATGGGCCAAAATTGCATGGGATCCATGAGCACCTATCCACTGTTGTGAATGTTAAGAAAAACCTGTGCATCCAAATGGTCTTATATTTTGTGGTATGATATAAAATTTAATGGGATACAAATATTATTAATACATATAAGCCCAATTAGGCCATTAAGTGGCCCAACCAACCTAATCTTTCTAGCACACCGAATATGCACAAAGTCAAAAGTGGTGTGTTGTGATCAGTCCATATATCGAGATGTAGTAGTCAAAATGAAGCAAAAAATTCATAGGATATATTTATGAGGTAGGAATACAACCTTTTAATTTTCTCAAAAGTTAGATAATACTATTTGAAGTTCAAAAACCATGTGCCAAGTTATTTTAGGAAATTTGTGTGCCCAAAACCACCTTCCACTTTGCCTATAAAATGGAACCTTGGGCTCCTCATTTACAAGCTCAACCAAGGAGTGAAGTGATACCAATTTGGAGTTCCATAGGATTCCTCTCTTAATACTATAAGTTTTGGAGGCCCATATACTTATAGGGGGATCAAAGATGAATAAGGAGTTCCACCCAACTTTCCTCCTCCTATTGATGTTGGGATAAACGGTGGGTGTTCGTTGTGAGGGAGCTACACACATGTCAAGGAAGTTACGAAAAATCTATTAGCTACTAGTTTGGAGTAATTTGGGTGTTAAACCATTTAATTACATTTATCTTTCATGATTTTATTTTTAAATGCTTGTTTTTATGCATTTGAATGTTATGCTCTTAATTTCTAACCGATCGGTGTAAGGTTTTGAGTGCATGACTTGTGTTGTTCTAATTAGACAACACAAGAATACTTTTCATACCCAATTTCTTGGGATTTCAATCTGATTTAGAATCTCTTATTCCATTCATAAGTTTATGATCTTGTAACTAATATTGTTATTCCATGGTTTGGTTCTTTAATAAATGAAATAAAGGCTTAGGAATTAGTCGAGATTCCAATTAATTTCAACTAAAGAATTACTCCAAATATAAATGAATATATAAGAACAATGAACTTGAAAAGTGTGTAGTTAAATCAAAAAAACCCCTTCATCTCTTGTTTTTCAAAATCCACTTGGTTTTTTCAACTATTAGACTCTTTAAGTTAGGTTATTTTCTTAAAGATGTTTTCAAAATCACCCCCCTTTGTAGCAATTTTTATTAAAATCACATACTCTAAACCTACCAAATATCCTTGAGAGATGACCTAGTATAATGCCCCGGCCTTAAACATTACTTAATCTTGAGTTATTATAATATTACACCTTGAGGATATTTTTAGGTTTAGAGTTTTAGAGAATTAGAACATAAAACTTGCATTACATTCCACATTTAAACAAAGTGGTTACATAAAGATAGTATTCATTTTTTTCCCATCAACGGAACATATTTAAAATAAATCATGGATTCTTTATTGAAACTTCCTTTACACAATCATCATATCATGTAACTTTCCCTTGACCTGTGAAAAACATTTCAAAAAAACTTGGGATGAGCATAAAAAGCTCAGTAAGGGATATAAAAATATGGAAAGGAAACGTGGGTACATATATACATAAGAATGAAATCATACTTTACCCATAAAACATAAGCACTTTAACATACCTCATCAAATCATGAATAAATCATAGAAATCATAAGACATAAAGGTAACTTGAGGAATTCATAAGATTCTTACGTAGGGAGTAACCCTCTTGGTTACGTTTGGAATACCCATCACAGTATATTCCCTAAATCTCTTTGGAGAAACCCTAACGTTTCACTCCTTCACATTACCCAATGCATTGGAGATCTATATCGGGCTCACCCACCCTTAGTTTATCACGAAACCACCCGTCTTCATAATAATTCCCAAGAACCTCAACATAATCGTATCACATAAAACATGCATATAGGAAACATAACGTTTCCACCTTTCAATCACAAGGTATAAATAAAACACATTGATATAAAAACATTATGAAAACCATTTTCAATACCAAAACAAAATAAAATTAAAACATGGTATTTATTTTTCTTTTAAAAAAAGGTATGGCTTGTAGAGGAAGCCGAAACTCAAATAATGGTCACGGTGGCAGAGAAGTCGTTGTCGCCGCATACGTACGACAAAAACATTCCCTTTTGTCGTTTAGTAAAACGCTTCGTATAAAAAAAAGATTCATTTTGAATAAAAGTAAAAGTCAAAGGGGTTTATACACTGTATAAAAGAAGGTTGTGTATAAAACAAAATATGTCTCAATGAAAGGAGATTGAGACGAAGTCCCATACCTCGGGTCCGACTTGACTCGGTCGTTCTTTAATCTCCTGAATAATAAACTTGAGTTAATTTATAATTGTTTAAGAACCTTTTTCAAGTTCATTATTCATTTTATATCACTTATTTCCATGTCATTAACACTATTTAATTATTTAAGTTAATAACGGTCGTTTTAACGATCATTGGTACTTGAGTAAAAAATAAACCCTTTATAATTACAAGTTGTTCATGTATCCATTATATACAGAATTATAATAAGGATGTATATATAATATATATCATATATATCTAGTATATACATGCATTTATAATATTACATAATCATTTAGAGGTAAGAAATGAAATGCACCGTTCATGGAGACGGTAAGTCGTACGTACGCATGAACGCTACTTTCATTTCTATTTCGTATTTTATAGAATGGAATCACAATGATATAAAGGTATATTATAATTCCAGTGTAATATAATATATAATATCATAACCCCATCCTTTATACGTCCCACATATGGTATTTAACGAATCAAATCATTTTGAGGGGGCGGTAGTCCGCACTTCCTTAAATGAAGATATCGCGTTTACCCATAATGGAAACCATAAAGGTATGCCCAAAATGAAAAATACATAAGCTTAAGGAAAACATAAACATATTATATATCATATATAAATATATTGTCATCTTAATGGCCACCTTTGAAGGTGTTAAAAGAATGTTGACCAATCATCGTTTCAGGAGGCTGAAATTCGCCATCCATAGAAACAATATGTTCTTTAACCATTAGATGTAGGTGTGTGTAATTGTAGCTCAAATACTTATTATAAAAACATACTAGTATATTTAAGATACTGGAGTTGTTACAAAAGAAATTAATAAAAAGATTTTTGGGGGTTGGAGAAGCAAAATAAAACAAAAGGACTCAAGTGAAGACATTACCTTAAAATCAGGTAACTCCCTTTGGTTTGAGCTCAAAGGATTCCTTGGGAAGACTTCTGCCCAAAGTGAGGCTTCAATGATTAATATAGGGATGTGGAGAGACAAAATGGGCAGGTGTTGGCCAAGCCAAAGGCTTTGGAAGTGTGGGTAAGGAGGTAGAGGTGGGGGCCTTTTATAAGAGGAGAGGAGGGGCACTCTTGGAAAGTAAAGAAATGTTACTTTATTTTAAAACAAGTTTTGGATTAAAAAGGTCCCACATTGATATAATGTGAGGGTAAGGTGATAAGGGTTCGAAATACACACATCCAATAGGTTTTGGACATGTGTAGGTCATAGATTTTACATTATCTTTTCATTTTATTTAAATCCTTTATTAATGAGGTAATCGCTGCATCATCATGATGTCATAAATAATTTAATTTATTTAAAGTCTAAAAATTATAAAAAAAATACTATGATGTATTAAATATTTTTAGCTTTCTAATTAATATTTATAGTCAAAAAGCTGACTTGTATAACCCCATGTAAAAATTGTTTTAGTAAAACATTTCATGTTTGTGTCATTTTTACTTTAACATTAAATAAAAAGATATTAATGTCATTTTCCTACCAAAGTGGCTCCATGGGGTCCCCAAGTTGACCCATGGATTGTCTTGGTCGGACATGAAACATCCAATAAGGGTAGGACATGTGTCTAGGTCATTTCATATTATTAAAACATTATTTTTACCTTAAACTACACTAATTACCACTAATCGCGATTAAAAACATAAAAGTTACTATTCACCAAAAAATTATTTTAATCCCATTGAACCACATTTTACTTCTTAATGAAAACCATGTGTGTCGGATTTTTGAAATTCAAAACACAGAGGTGGTAAAATTTCATTTAAACGAAAAATCAGTTTTTTAAGTACCACTTAGTGGTTTCACTATTCATTAAAAATTGAAGTTTTTCAGAAAAATACCAAAACTTCACCCTAAGATATATTTGATATTATGAATTCAAAAATGTTGTCTATTTTACAAAATTCAAAACATATAAGTTTCATTAATTAATTTAATAATTAATTCCTGCTGTCAGAGCAAATAGCGTGTTTTTATGAAATAATAAGTATCAAAAGATTGACACTAGTTTAAGTCCAATTTCAAAGTGAAATTAATTCAAATGACCAATATTGGATTAAATGGTAAAAATATATTCTAATTTCACTTTAAAACCAATTCAAAAGATAATATAATCATATAAATAAATTAGATTAAAAAGCAGTTTTGATGTAAAATGGAGTATTTTTCACTATTCATTAAAAAAATGAACATTGTCAGAAAAATACCAAAAATTCACACAAAGTAAATTTTGATGTCCCAATCATAAAGAATAATTTTATTTTGACAAACGTAGCTTATAAAATTTTCAAAAGATAGATTTACAAATGGTTCGCCATCAAAAGGTAGTAAAACAATCTTTTAAAAATATTAGTGTATTTCATGCTTAAGATTGGATTTATTTTCATTTTAAGCCTCTAAAACACTATCTAATTCATTAATAGACATAGATAAAAATATCTATTATTCATTAATTACTTGGGATGTTACATCCTTCCCCCTTTAGAAAATTGCGTCCCCACAATTTATTTACTTATCGAATAAATGGTGGTACTTATCCCTCATTGCATTTTCAGATTCCCATGTTGCCTCTTCAATCATGTGGTTTTTCCACAAAAACTTTACCTGATGAATCACTTTATTCCCTAACACTTTCTCCCTGTGGTCAAGAATCTAGACCGGTTGTTCCTCATAAGATAGGTTCTCTTCCAGCTGAACTACCTCTGGACTCAAAACATGAGATGGATCTGGCATATACTTTCTCAGCATCAAAACATGAAAAACATTGTGTACCTGAGATAAACTCAGAGGTAAAGCCACTCGGTAAGCAACTGATCCAACTGTCTCCAGAATTTCATATGGTCCAATGATCCTTGGACTCAACTTTCCTTTCTTACCAAATCGCATCACACTTTTCCATGGTGATACTTTGAGAAAAACATGATCACCTACCTCAAAAGAGAGATCCTTCCTCCTGTTGTCCGCATAACTCTTCTGCCTACTCTGAGCTGTTCTCATGTGTTTCTGAATCAGCTGAACTTTTTCTACCATCTCTTCTACCAATTCTGGTCCCATCAACTTCCTTTCACCCACTTTATCCCAGAAAGCTGGAGTTCGACACCGCTTCCCATATAACGCCTCAAATGGTGCCATCTGTATACTGGAATAAAAACTGTTATTATATGAAAACTCAACCAAAGAAATAAGTTGGTCCCAAATTCCCTGATAATCCATCGAACAAGCTTGTAGCATATCCTCCAAGGTCTGAATTGTTCGTTCTGACTTCCCATCTGACTGAGGATGAAAAGCTGTACTAAAATTTAATTTAGTACCCAAAGACTTCTGAAGGCCCTTCCAAAAGTTAGAAGTAAACCTAGGATCATGATCGGATACAATGGAGAGAGGAACTCCATGTAACCTGACTATCACTTTAAGATACAAACAGGAAAGTTGATCTAGGAAAAAAGTATCTCGTATAGCAAGGAAATGAGCAGATTTAGTCAAGTGATCAACAATAACCCAGATTTCATTATTACCTCGAGATGTCTTCGGTAATCCCACAACAAAGTCCATGGATATATTCTCTCATTTCCACTCTGGCACTGGTAAAGGCTGAAGCATCCCTTTCGGTAACTGCCGCTCTGCTTTAACCTGCTGACAATTCAAACACTTTACAGTAAAATCAGCAATATCTCTTTTCATTCCATCCCACCAGTAATACTCCCGCAGATCTCTGTACATCTTAGTACTGCCAGGATGAACTGAAAACGGAGAACTATGAGCTTCACATAACAACTCTCTCTTCAACTATGAATCACAAGGCACACACAATCTCTTCCCAAATCTCAAAACACAATCATTATAAATGTTGAATTCAGGCAACTTACCTTTCTGAACCAGCTCTACCTTTTTCTGAAACTCACTGTCTTGATTCTGTGCTTGCTTGATTATGTCTGATAGAGATGATCTCACTGATACCTGAAAAAAAACATAATAACTTCCTACTCCAACAACTTCTATGCCAAATTTCATCAAATCCTTAACCAAAGGATCACATTCCAAATGCAACATTTCTAATGAAGCATTAATTTTTAGACTCAAAGCATCAGCCACTTTATTTTCTTTTCCTGGATGGTAATGAATTGTACAATTATAATCCTTGATTAATTCCAGCCATCTCCTCTGTCTCATGTTTAACTCTTTCTGAGTGAATATATACTTTAAACTTTTGTGATCAGTATATATTTCACACTTTACTCCATACAAATGATGCCTCCAAATTTTTAAAGCGAAAACAATAGCAACTAATTCCAAATCATGTGTAGGATAATTTACCTCATGAGTTTTCAACTGTCGTGAAACATAAGCAATTACCTGATCATTCTGTATTAGGACGCAACCAAGTCCTTTCAATGAAGCATCACTGTATATAACAAACTCCCCATTCCTGGAAGGTAGTGCCAAAACTGGAGCATTCACCAATCTTCTTTTCAACTCCTGAAAACAATCATCACATTCTTTTGTCCAGATAAACTTAACACCCTTCCGAGTTAGCTTAGTCATTGGAATAGATAACCGTGAAAAATTTATAACAAATATTCGGTAATAGTCTACCAAACCAAGGAAGCTACGAATCTCAGTTACATTTGTGGGTCTTGGCCAGTCTTCCACAACTTTTGTTTTTACAGGATCAACAGTTATCCCATCTTTTGAAATAATGTGACCAAGGAAAGAAATTTGTTGCAACCAAAACTCACACTTTCTGAATTTCCCATACAATTTCTTTTCTTTTAAGGTTTGAAAAATAACCCTTAAATGTATTTCATGCTCCTCTTTACTTTTATAAAACACCAAAATATCATCAATGAAAACCACCACAAACTTATCCAATAACTTATGGAAAATTCTATTCATTAAGTCCATGAATACAGCAGGTGCATTGGTTATCCCAAAAGGCATTACTAAAAATTCATAATGGCTATATCTTGTACGAAACACAGTCTTTAGAACATCTGCTTCCTTTACCTTTAGCTGATGGTACCCCGATCTCGGGTTAATCTTTGAAAAAAACTGAGCTCCCTGGAGCTGATCAAACAAATCATCGATATGAGGCAAAGGATATTTGTTCTTAACAGTGATGTTATTTAAGGCTCTATAATCAATGCAAAGTCTTATAGAACAATCTTTCTTTTTAACAAATAAAACAGGATCACCCCATGGTGACGTGCTAGGTCGAATGAAACCTTTCTCTAATAAATCTTGTAATTGCTCCTTCAACTCTAAAAGTTCAATTTGAGCCATTCGATAAGGGGGTTTTGAAATTGGCTTAGCATCAGGAACTAAGTCAACAGTAAACTCAACTTCCTGATCTGGTATTATTACAGGAAACTCATCAGGAAAAACATCAGGATACTCATTTACCACTGGCACATCATTAATCTGAACAGTTCCTTTATTTTCAACGATGTGTGAAAGGTAACATTCATTTCCATCTTTTACAAGTTTCTCGGCCTCTTGATATGTTATCAACAGTAAGGGTTCATTCTTGTACACAAACTAAAAGTATTTCTGAAAAGAAACTTCTTTAGCTCTACAGTCAATCTTAGCATGGTAAATAGAGAGACAATCCATACCCAGGATAACATCAAACTCTACTAGAGGTAGAACAATAAGGTTTTCAAGTAGGTTCTTTCCACAAATAAGGATAGAAAGATTCTTATAAATTCTTTTTGCCTCAACATTTCCCCCAGGTGTTTTTACCAAAAGTTCAGGATTCATTTCTTGAGATGGTATTCCCATTTTACTAGAAATGTTTTCAGAGATGAAAGAATGTGTAGACCCCGAATCAAACAACACACTGGCATAATCTGAAAAAATAAACAAAGTACCTGATATAACTTCATTTGATGGCCCGACATCTGCTGAAGTAGTTGCAAAGGATCTCACCACCCCTTTCTGCTTGCAGTATAAATGCTTCCCATCACTCGAGCTCTTTGTCGGACACTCGTTTGCATAGTGACCCATCTCATTGCACTTAAAACATTTCACTAACTGTAAATCAAATTTGAACTTACCATCACCTTGATATTTTTCAGTGTAATCACGAGCCTTATGTCCCATCTTACCTCATTGATAGAAATTTCCAGAATTCAGAAGACATTCCCCAGCATTCCTTTTTCCACATTTATCAAAAACTGGAAACTTAGATTTCTTACCATCAGACTTTTTTGAAGAATTCTTCCCTTTCTCCTGCCACCTCGGTCTCTTCTTCTGTTGGTTGTTATAGAACACTTGATCATCAGCAAACTCCATTTCCACCTTCTCAGCACATCGAACAAGCTTTTCATAACTTTTAAACTCATGAGAAGATAATGCCCTTCGATATTTTGGATTTAATCCTGAGTAAAAACGATTGATTTTACTATCAAGGTCTCAGATAAAATTTGGAGCATACCTTTCCAATCAAGTGAACCTTTCTTCATAGGTAACCACTGAGTCTTCCTCTTTCCTCAATTCCAAGAATTGTTTTTCCATCCTAAGTCAAACAGCCTTAGGAAAATACTTCTCAAGAAACATACCTTTAAATTCATCCCAGTCAAGAGCATCAATCTCATAGGCGTCCCTGATATTTTTAACCATCGACCACCACTGATCTGCTTCACCCTCCAAACGGTAAATAGAAAACTAACCTTTTGATTGTCTGAACACCCCATGACATCGAAAATCTTCTCCAGTGCTTTAATCCACCCTTCAGCTAACACAGGGTCAGATGATCCTCTAAATGATGGGGGATGTTGCCTCATGAAAAGTTCCACCACTGACATATTCCTCTGCGGTTGATCTGGCTGATCTCGTGCATGGATACCACCACCATTTATCGCTTGAGTCAACTGCGCCATTACTGCAACAAACTGTTTAGTTCCAATTCCGACCATCTCAGGATGCTGATTCGGAAGGTTATTTCCTTCTGCATGCCTTCCTAGCACTGCTTCCCTGTTTCCTCTGCGAAAAACCATTCTGAACAAACATATCTTAGATGAAGCAACATGGTAATCTTCAAATGCTACATCACTTCAAAAAAAAATATTTTTAGATAATCATTTAATAGAATTATAACTCCTAAAGTTATCTAAATCAACCTCTGATACCAACTATAAGGCCCCGACCTTAAACATTACTTAATCTTGAGTTATTACAAGATTACACCTTGAGGATCTTTTCAGGTTTAGAGTTTTAGAGAATTAGAACATAAAACTTTCATTACATTCCACATTTAAACAAAGTGGTTACATAAAGGTAGTATTCATTTTTTCCCATCAACGGAACATATTTAAAATAAAACATGGATTCTTTATTGACACTTCCTTGACACAATCATCATATCATGTACCTTTCCCTTGACCTATGAAAAACATTTCAAAAAAACTTGGGATGAGCATAAAAAGCTCAGTAAGGGATATAAAAAATATGGAAAGGAAACATGGGTACATATATACATAATAATGAAATCATACTTTACCCATAAAACATAAGTACTTTAACATACCTCATCAAATCATGAATAAATCATAGAAATCAAAAGACATAAAGGTAACTTGAGGCATTTATAACATTCTTACGTAGGGAGTAACCCTCTTGGTTACATTTGGAATACCCATCACATTATATTCCCTAAATCTCTTCGGAGAAACCTTAACGTTTCACTCCTTCGTGTTACCCAATGCATTAGAGAGCTATATCGGGCTCACCCACCCTTATTTTATCACGGAACCACCCGTCTTCATAATAATTCCCAAGAACCTCAACATAATCGTATCACATAAAACATGCATATAGGAAACATAACATTTCCACCTTTCAATCATAAGGTATCAATACAACACATTGATATAAAAACATTATGAAAACCATTTTCAATACCAAAACAAAAGTAAAGTAAAACATGGTATTTATTTTTCTTTTTAAAAAAGGCATGGCTTGTAGAGGAAGCCGAAACTCAAATAATGGTCACGGCGGCGGAGAAGTCGTTGTCGCCGCATACGTACGACAAAAACATTCCCTTTTTTCATTTAGTAAAATGCTTCGTATAAAAAAAAGATTCCTTTTGAATAAAAGTAAAAGTCAAAGGGGTTTATACACTGTATAAAAGAAGGTTGTGTATAAAACAAAATATGTCTCAATGAAAGGAGATTGAGACGAAGTCCCATACCTCGGGTCCGACTTGACTCGGTCATTCTTTAATCTCCTGAATAATAAACTTGAGTTAATTTATACTTGTTTAAGAACCTTTTTCAAGTTCATTATTCCTTTTATATCACTTATTTCCATGTCATTAACACTATGTAATTATTTAAGTTAATAACGGTCGTTTTAACGATCATTGGTACTTGAGTAAAAAATAAACCCTTTATAAATACAAGTTGTTCATGTATCCATTATATCCATAATTATAATCAGGATGTATATATCATATATATCATATATATCTAGTATATACATGCATTTATAATATTACATAATCATTTAGAGGTAAGAAATGAAATGCACCGTTCATGGAGACGGTAAGCCGTACGTACGCATGAACGCTACTTTCATTTCTATTTCGTATTTTATAGAATGGAATCATAATGATATAAAGGTATATTATAATTCTAGTGTAATATAATATATAATATCATAACTCCATCCTTTATATGTCCCACATATGGTATTTAACGAATCAAATCACTTTGAGGGGGCGGTAGTCCGCACTTCCTTAAATGAAGATATTGCGTTTACCCATAATGGAAACCATAAAGTTATGCCCAAAATGTAAAATACAGAAGATTAAGGAAAACATAAACATATTATATATCATATATAAATATATTTTCATCTTAATGTACACCTTTGAAGGTGTTAAAATAATGTTGACCAATCATCGTTTCGGGAGGCCGAAATTCGCCATCCACGGAAACAATATGTTCTTTAACCATTAGATGTAGGTGTGTGTAAGTGTAGCTCAAATACTTCTTATAACAACATCGTAGTATATTTAAGATACTGGAGTTGTTACAAATGAAATGAATAAAAAGAGTTTAGGGGGTTGGAGAAGCAAAATAAAACAAAAGGACTCAAGTGAAGACATTACCTTAAAATCAGGTAACTCCCTTTGGTTTGAGCTCAAAGGCTTCATTGGGAAGACTTCTTCCCAAAGTGAGTCTTCAATGAGTAAGAGAGGTATGTGGAGAGACAAAATGGGCAGGTTTTGGCCGATCCAAAGGCTTTGGAAGTGTGGGTAAGGAGGTAGAGGTGGGGGCCTTTTATAAGAGGAGAGGAGGGGCACTCTTGGAAAGTAAAGAAATGTTACTTTATTTTAAAATGATTTTCGGATTAAAAAGGTCCCACATTGATATACTTAGAGGGTAAGGTGATAAGGGTTCGAAATCCACCCATCCAATAGGTTTTGGACATGTTTAGGTCATAGATTTTACATTATCTTTTCATTTTATTTAAATCCTTTATTAATGAGGTAATCGCTGCATCATCATGATGTCATAAATAATTTAATTTATTTAAAGTCTAAAAATTATAAAAAAAATACTATGATGTAGGAAATATTTTTATCTTTATAATTAATATTTATAGTCAAAAATCTGACTTGTATAACCCCATGTAAAAATTGTTTTAGTAAAAAATCTCATGTTTGTGTCATTTTTACTTTAACATTAAATAAAAAGATATTAATGTCATTTTCCTACCAAAGTGGCTCCATGGGGTCCCTAAGTTGACCCATGGATTTTCTTGGTCGGCCATGACATATCCAATAAGGGTAGGACATGTTTCTAGGTCATTTCATATTATTAAAACATTATTTTTACCTTAAACTACACTAATTACCACTAATCGTGATTAAAAACATAAAAGTTACTATTCACCAAAAAATTATTTTAATCCCATTGAACCACATTTTACTTCTTAATGACAACCATGTCTGCCGGATTTTTGAAATTCAAAACACAGAGGTGGTAAAATTTCATTTAAACGAAAAATCAGTTTTTTAAGTACCACTTAGTGGTTTCACTATTCATCAAAAATTAAAGTTTTTCAGAAAAATACCAAAACTTCACCCTAATCTATATTTGATATTATGAATTCAAAAATGTTGTCTATTTTACAAAATTCAAAACATATAAGTTGCATTAATTAATTTAATAATTAATTCCCACTGTCAGAGCAGATAACGTGTTTTTATGAAACAATAAGTATCAAAATATTGACACTAGTTTAAGTCCAATTTCAAAGTGAAATTAATTCCAATGACCACTATTGGATTAAATGGTAAAAATATATTCTAATTTCACTTTAAAACCAATTCAAAAGATAATATAATCATATAAATAAATTAGATTAAAAGCAGTTTTGATGTAAAATGCAGTATTTTTCACTATTCATTAAAAAAATGAACATTGTCAGAAAAATACCAAAAATTCACACAAAGTAAATTTTTATGTCCCAATCATAAAGAATAAGTTTATTTTGACAAAAATAGATTATAAAATTTTCAAAAGATAGATTTAAAAATGGTTTGCCATCAAAAGGCAGTAAAACAATCTTTTAAAAATATTAGTGTATTTCATGCTTAAGATTGGATTTATTTTCATTTTAAGCCTCTAAAACACTATCTAATTTATTAATAGACATAGATAAAAATATCTATTATTCATTACTTACTTGGGATTTTACACCTAGGGTCTGAACTATACTATAAATCAACCTTAAAATCATAATAAATTTTACATGTCATGACAACACAGTCAAATTTTGGCGCCATTGTCAGGGAGTGCTTTTTTTAGTGTGTGTTTTTTATAAAAGTATTGCATATTTTGTAATTATTTGTTCATTTTTTTCTTCCTTTATTTTTTAAGATGATTTATAAAATAATACTTTTGTAGTAATTTTTAATGAAATTATCTTCATCAGAGGAAATACTTCCATTCGAACATGAACCAGAGATGATCTTACGTCAGCGACACCGAGACACACAAGAGAACCCTTTGAAGGAGGACACATAAAACATCGAAACAATTCTTGATCATTATTATTCTTCTAAAACCCATGTTAAAATTGAATTAAAATTATATAACATGGTTGAAAACATTCTAACATTAAGAGAACTAACCTCACTTGATGTTAATATCTAACCCACTTATATTCAAATTCAAGGGGAGACACCCAATTTTGAACTTAAATCCGGTTTAATTCATTTATTACCAAGATTACATAGACTCATGGGAGAATATACACACAAGAATTTAAGAGAATTTCAGACTGTGTGTTTGACATTAAAACCTGATAATGTTGATTAAGAAAAATTTAAGCTGAGGGCATTCCCATTTTCATTAGAAGACACTGCGAAATATTGGTTGTATTATATTAATTCACCAATTAGAGGTTGGGCGGACATGAAACACCTTTTTCTTGAAAATAATTCCCAACCTCTAGAATGGAAAAAATAAGGAAAGAAATATGTGGGATAATAAAACATCAAGGGGAAATGATTCATGAATACTGGGAAATATTTAAAAGGATTTTTTCAAGTTTCCCAAACCACCAAATAAGTGATTAACTTTTAATTCAGTGTTTTTATAAAGGTTTAAAATCTATTTATCAAAATATGATTGATGATGCTACAGGTGGTGTGCTAGTTTATAAGACCCCAATTACTGCAAGAACCCTAATTTATAACATGGTACAGAACACTCAATAATTTGTTCCAAGATCTAATATACCCATTCGAGGTGTCCATGAGGTGAAAAGTACTGGATTCGAGAAGAAGGTAGACATAATTTTTGAAGAGGTAAGTACCCTTATTTGACAACTTGCTCTTTCCAAAGGGAAATCCCAATCTCCTTCTCCTATCCACTATAGAATATGTTCTTCTGACACCCATTATTTTGACTAATTCCCCTAACTAAGAGAACTTCTGAGAGTTGTGAGGCAATCTTTCTAGGCCGCCTCTATAACCAACCATTTAGGCAAGAACCATACTATACATCCAACCCTGGGTGGAAATAAAACCAAGCTTATAAGAAATTGGGTATTCAAACCAACCTTAACAACAATGAAACCAACCCAAGTAGAGTAGTCATCCACCACCACCACCCAATAAATACCCAACCACCACAAAGTCTTTTCCAACCACCCCTCCAAAACCTAAGCCTAAACTAGAATATATGATAAAACAAATGGATTCTAACAATATTCAATTCTAAAAAACCACCCAAGTAGTCATAGAAGACCTAAAAAACTAATTAGTCTAACTCGTTAACTCTGTGGGGGGAAATTCAAAGTCATGGGTTGGGTAAACTACCCTTTTAACCAGTAGTTAACCCTATAAATAAGAGATATATTAGTGACATCACCCTTAGGAGTGGTAATCAACTTAAAAACCAAATGAACCCTCTATTAGAGTCATCCCCTCTTGAGTAAACCACTATCCCAACTGCTGAAAATGGCCCAAGAGAAGAAAATCCTTATCCTGAGAGAAGACCTTACAAAATAAAGAGTGTGTATATTGATGATTCAACTATCCCAAACATTCCTATTCCATTTCCCCAATGGTCCACCCAACCATGAAAACAAAATGAAACTGAACCTGATAGGGATATATTGGAAACTTTCAAAAAATTATAGGTTAAATCCCCTTGATTAACGCCGTAAATAAAATTACACGACATGACAAGTTTTTGAAGGAGATGTGTACACACCGAAGGTGAATTCAAGGTGATAAGAAGGTGATATTTAGTAGGAACATCTCAGAATTGATAGAGCCATCACTTCCTACCAAATTCAATGATCCTAGAACATTCTTAGTTCCATGCACCATAGGGGAGTATTCCTTTTCCAATTCTATGATTGATTTGGGTGCCTCTATAAATGTGATTAATCACTCCATTTACTCTACATTGAAGTTCGGAAAAATAAATCGAATAGGAATTATTGTTCAAATTTCAAATTTAAGTGTAGTACACCCCACTAGTGTGTTAGAGGATGTTCTTGTGAGGGTGAAAAATTTAATTTTTCTTACTGATTTTTATGTGTTAAAAATGGAAGATGATAGAATGAATGGACATGAACTAATTATATTGGGGAGAAATTTATTGAAAAATGATAAATCCATAATTATTTCCCATAATTTTACACTATCTATGGATTTTGGTGGTGACATTGTCTACTTCAACATCCTTGATACCATGAAGCACCCCTCATAAGAAAATTCCTCTCTCTCTGTTAATTCAATTGATGTACTCCCTTCCCATGAAAAAACATCTTTTATTTCCCCTGATCCCCTTTCTGAGTTTTCTTCATTGATTAAAATACTGGGAAATGAATCATGCATATAATTTTGTAGTGGTCTAGAAAAATGTCATGTACATTTGTTAATTGATGATTTATTGAACATTGAGGATCACATGAACATCAATGATACTACTAAGTTTGTAAAATATCATTCCTCATATGAGGATGATGACATTGGGGAGTTAGATGAGATTAGCTACCTCTCACTTTCACACACACTCCCATCAATCCAAAATCCTCCTTAATTGGAACTAAAACAACTACCTCAATATTTATAATATTCCTATCTTGAGAATGGAAACAAATTTCCTATGATAATTTATAGTTCACTCCATCTCGAGCATGAATTAAAACTTCTTGAACTTTTGAGGGAGTATAAATAAGATTTGGGATGGACACTTGGAAACATTTATGGTATTATCCCATAAATTTTCACACATAATATATTGTTAAATGATGAGGCTAAAACAGTGTGGAAGTCACAACGTCGACTGAACCCAAACCTCTTAGATGTTGTTAAAAAGGAGTTAAAAAAATTACTGGCTACTAGAATCATTTACCCCATCTCTTACAACCAATGGTTTAGTCCAGTACAAGTGGTTCCTAAAAAAGCTAGTCTTACAGTAATAAAAAATGAAAACAATGAATTGGTTCAAACTAGTTTGTAGAATAGTTGGCATGTCTATAGAGACTATCAATGATTAAACCAACACACTAGTAATGACCATTTCCCATTTCCATTCATTGACCAAATGCTAGAGAGGCTAGCAGGGAAGTACCATTACCATTTTCTTGATGGGTATTCTGGATACTTCCAGATCAATATTTCCCTTGAGGATTAGGAAAATACAACCTTCACTTTCCCCTTTGTCACATTTTCATATAGAAGGATTCCATTTGGTTTGTAAAATTCTTTGAGTACTTTCCAGTAATGCATGGTTAGTATTTTTTCGGATTACCTGGAGAATTGCATGGAAGTATTCATGAATGATTTCACTATTTATGGATCCTATTTTGATAAATGTTTGGGTAGTATTGGTTTAGTCCTATTTCACTGTATTGAAAATAATCTTGTATTAAATTATGATAAATTCCATTTCATGGTACGACAAGATATAGTTTTGGGATAGGTCATTTTTGGGGATGGTATCTAAGTAGATAAATCAAAAGTGGGTGTCATTTATTCCCTACCATTCCCCAAAAATCTAAGATATGTGTGGCCTTTTCTAGGTCATACTAGATTTTACGATCATTTCATTCACAACATTAGTAAAATTTCACTCCCCCTATCCCAATTTCTCCAGAAAGAAAAATATTTTTTGATAAAGAATGTTAGGAAGATTTTAATAAGTTAAAATGGAGTCTCACATCACACCCAATAATTCAACCACCTTGGTGGGATTTACTATTTTAGATCACATTTGATTCCTCTAACTATGCAATTGGGGAAGTCTTATCACAAAGGGTCGATCAAGCTCCACAAGTAATTTCCTATATCTCACGTACTATGGACCTTGCCCAAGAAAACTACACCACAACCAAAAAATAATTTCTTTCCATTCTTTGTTCCTTGGATAAAATTAGTTCATATCTTTTAGGGTCCAAATTCATTGTGTTCTCAGACAATGCATCTCTCCAACATATCCTTAAGAAACTGGAATCCAAACTACATCTCATTAGCTGGATGCCCCACCTTCAAGAATTCAATTTAGAAATTAGAGATAAAAAAGAGCAGAGAATGTGGTGGCTGACCATATCAGTAGGATCCACACATCCTTGGATATTGACTCATTCCCATATATTCCCATAAATGAAATGTTTCTAGATGAGCAATTGTACTGAGTGAAAGATGATATTCCTTGGTATGCTAAAATTGTAAATTATTTGGTATCTTCTTGCATTCCTGTTGATTTCAATTAAAACCATTCCAAACATCTAAATCATGAGTCTCATTTGTATATTTGGGATGACCCCTACCTTTAGAGAACATTTAGTGATCATGTACTCAGGCATTTTGTTCCCGATAGCGAGTTTCGGTCCATCCTTAGGTTATATCACACTCTTGCTTTTAGGGGCCACTTTGGTCCCCAATGGATTGCTCTCAAGGTCCTTGATTCTGGTCTCTTTTGGTCAACACTTTTTTAGGATACCCATATTTTTTTAAATCTTGTTTTAACTGTCAAAGAATGAGGAATGTATTTAAAAGAAATGAAATGCTACAACAACCCTTACTCATCCATGAGATTTTTGATGTTTGGGGCATTGAATTTATGGGACCATTACCCAATTCATTTGGTAACCTTTACATTATTTTGGTAGTGGATTATGTTTCGAAATGGGTAGAGGCACAAGTCAAAAGGACTAATGATTCTAAGGTAGTTGTGGAATTTTTGAGAACCCAATTTTTTGTAGGTTTGGATTACCTAGGTTCATCATAAGTGACCAGAGTTATCATTTCTCTAACTGAATAATGAAATAACTTTTGTGTCAGTATGGGGTTTTGAATCAAGTGTCTACTGATTATCACCTACAAACCAATGGTCAAAATGAGGTTTCAAATAGATAGTTTAAACAAATTATTGAAAAAATAGTTTAACCCAATAGAAAATATTGGAGTCTTAGACTCGATGATTCATTATGGGCCTACCATATTGCTTTTAAAACTCTCATTGGAATGTCACCCTATCATCTTGTGTTTGAAAAGAGTTGTCACCTCCCTGTTGATATTGAGAACCAGACCTACTTGAACATCAAACAATACAATTCTAATCTTTATGGTGCGGGTTCTTAAATGATGTTATAGATTCAGGATATAGAGGAAATGAGAATATATTCATATGAGAACTCTTGGATTTATAAGGAGCGAACCAAGGCTTCCCATGACCATCTCATCCTTCATCGTCAGTTCCACATAGGGTAGAAGGTCCTCCTCTACAATACAAGGCTGAATTTGCATCCAGGTAAGCTTCGTTCCCACTGGTTTGGACTATACACTGTTACTAATGTCTCTCTATTTGGTTTTGTTCAGGTTCAAAATGAATAAACCAAGAAAACCTTTACTGTCAATGGGAAATGACTGAAGCACTTCCATGAAGCAATTCCAGAGTCCCTGATGGAGTAACTCTAAGTTCAAGAAGTACTCTATGAATGATACCCAATAGGTTTTATCATTCCTTCCCACATTATATTTTATTATAGTGAGGAAACTACACAATTTAGGTGTGTGGGGGTGGGGGTGGGGGTGGGTGGGTATATTTCTAGGTT
This sequence comes from Viscum album, assembly GCA_963277665.1. Taxonomy (NCBI): domain Eukaryota; kingdom Viridiplantae; phylum Streptophyta; class Magnoliopsida; order Santalales; family Viscaceae; genus Viscum; species Viscum album. The sequence continues at coordinate 197,135,800 of OY728126.1, forward strand.
AGTTAGGAATTTTCATCTTCTTTCTTTCCTTTTATCTTTTTCACTTGTTGTATTGTATTACCACTTCCCCCATTGTTTTCCCCCTCAATTTTGTGCTAAAATGTTAATTTTTTATACCCACTTTATCATGGAAAATGATGCCCATTTAATCATGGAAGTTATTGAAAATTCATAAGGAATTTCCATATTTTATATTGTTTTAACATTCAATTTTTTTTGATGAAATGTGAATTTCAGCAATAATTCAATACTATGGTGTAACTTTATTTTAAAATTAGGTTCTTTTTCGATGATATAAATGGTTTTATCATTTTGAAACCTTTGAGAAGAATGGTACCCTTTATGTGAGTAGTTTAAGGGTAAATTGTGTCACTTAATTTCTCTACACACCTTTTCACCCAACCATGATGTGTGAAAATATCTTACTTAATAGGAGGTAAATATAAGTTAGGTTAATTTTTCTCTACTTTTGAAAAACTACTTTCCCATATATTCATTTCTTATATGATATATTTCATTACTATACCATATTGACCTATGTGTGTGTACCTGTTATCCAACTTTTGTACGCCCTAAAAAAAAATAAAAAGGGTTGTGTCTTATCCAAGTCAAAAACCACCCTTCCTCAAATTTTTATCTTATTATAACTATTACAATTAGTTTTTTAAGGAGATCAAAAATAGTTTAAGAGAAGAGTGTGAGATTTTTTCCAAGTTCAACTTTTGAAAAAAATAATAAATGAGGGGAGTGATAAAATGTACAACATATGGGGATATATAGGTTTGGATATTATGATTTGACTTCTGCGAATTCTTAAGTAAGTGGGTCTTGAAATTTTATTGCAAAGGATATAGGGGAGGTTCTATGGAAAGGATCATGTAAGTAGACAATTTTTAAAATAACTTATATTTACTCGATAGAAAGTGGAAAGAATAAAATGAAATGGTTTTCACACATATACGTGGAGAATTAATGAAATGATTAACTTTTGAATTATTTTCTTCGGTTGGTATCATGCATATCTTGGAATTTTATTTTGATACAATTTTTGAGATGTCTTTTTCCATGATCACAGAGAATAACTCCTTAGTGTGATTTTTTTCTTTGATCAAATTTCTACCAAGAATTAAATTTTTATTGAATGTTAAATATTTATAAATTTGAAAATATCTACATGCATAATTTTTGGAAATATTACTTTTCCTAGGAGTGAAAATGTTTAGGTGTGGGGGTGTGATCACATCACAATTCAATATTCATTTTCACCCTTTACACCAATGAATTAAACTGATTTTTTATTATAAATTACAATTATTATAACAAATTTCACTCCATGTTTGAGTTAATTATTTTGTGTTATTCACTATTAAAAATGGAAATTTTACTTGTTTGTATAATTTCATTGTAGGTGGAGGTGATTTAGAGGTCCCATGATTAAGTGGAAGAAAAATGGGCCAAAATTGCATGGGATCCATGAACAACTTTCCACTGTTGTAAGTTTTATGAAAAATAAGTGCATAAAAATGGGATTAAATTTTTTGGGATGATCTTAAATTTAGTGGGATACAACTCTTATTAATACATCCAAGCCTAATTCATCCATTAAGTGGCCCAATCAACCTAATCTATCCAACACACTAAATCTGCACGAAGTCAAAAGTGGTGTGGTGTGATCTATCCATATCTTGAGATGTAGGTATATAAATGAAGCCAAAAATTCAATGAAGATAGTTAATAGGTGGGGATACAAAATTTTAATTTTCTCCAAAGAGAGATAATACTTTCTAGAGGTTGAAGGCCATGTTCCAAGTTGTTTTAGGAAATTTGTCTGCCCAAAACAACCTTCCACTTTGCCTATAAAATAGAACTTTGGGCTCCTCATTTAAAAGCTTGACCAAGGAGTGAAGTGCTGCCAATTTTGAGTTCTATAGGATTCCTATCTTTACACTATAAGTTCTAGAGGCCCCTATCCTCATAGGTGGATCATGGATGAAGGAGTTCCACTCAACTTTCCTCCTCCTTGCGATGTTGGGATAAACGATGGGTGTTTGTTGTGAGGGAGTTACACACATGTTAAGGGAGTTAGACGCATCTATTAGCTATTGGTTTGGAGTAATTTGGGTGTTAAAACATTTCATTCCATTTATCTTACATGATTTAATTTTTGAATGCTTTTTTTATGCATGTGAATGTTATGCGCTTAATTATTAACCGATTAGTGTGGGGTTTTGAGTGCGCAACTTGTGTTGTTTCGATTAGGCCACACAAGAATACTTTTCTTACCCACGTTCTTGGGATTTAAATCTAATTTGTAATCTCTTACTCCATGAATATGTTCTGGACCTTGGTAATATGATTTTTATGTCAATGTTTGGTTCTTCAAGTAATAAAATAAAGGCTTAGGAATTAATTAACATTCGAATTAATTTCAACCAAATAATTACTCTAAAACTAAATGAATACATAAGAAAAATGAACTTGAAATGTTTTTAGTGAAATCACAATGACCCCTTCATCTAATATTTTTCAAAATAAACTTGGTTTGTCAACTATTAAACTCTTTAAGTTAAGTTATTTTCTTAAAACTATTTTCAAAATCACCGCATTTTTAGTACTTTTTATTAAAAATGCATACTATAAACCTATAAATTCTCCTTGAGAGACAAACTAGTGTATGAACTATAATATAAATAAACCTTAAAATAATAATCTATTTTATTTGTCATGAAAATATAGTCAGGTCTCACAAGTGTCTTCTCACAGGAACTTGGATCCCATGATAACCTTTAGACATGTCAACATGACAACATGAAAGTACTTCGACACGTCCACATGATCAAACAAGTCTCTAATAATAATCAATAATATGATAAATGAAGAGACTCAAAATCACTAAAAATCAGGTGATGCACCCAAAGCAGTCCACAACAGAGACTTGTGAAACTGTATGGTACCAGACCCCCTTCGCTGGCTCCAGCCTGGGCTCTCGCTAGATACGCTGCACAAACCGGTGAGTACCCAAGGTGGAGAGGCCTATAAATTCCCCACCCCAACATGAGTAAAGGGTTGTATTTTTTTAGTACTACTACGTGGGTTATATTCTTGATGCCCATACTCTACAGGAATCAACTCTCAGCTTCTACGGACTTCTCGGAGCAATCATGTTATAGTACAGCTTTCCATAGGGTAATACACCGACGGATAGCTAGAGTAGTCATGCGCTAGGCATAAAATCACTTTGTGTGATCATTCATAGATCATGTGAAGAATATCTTGTAGCTTATGTGAAGACTGTTTCTCAACCCTACTAGATAATTCAAGACTCAAGATGAACTGACACTGAACGAAACCAAGGCATTCATAATACAGGGGTTAGAACCAAGATCAAAGGTAGAAGGCTTAAGTGAAAGACATGCTTGCTACCCCTCATGTGCTTCGCGTGTGTAATCTGAAGACACGCGATAATACTAGGGTATGTCACCTATATTTCATGAAACCCCTTAGACATGTCATCTAAGACATGTGAAGTACTCCATACATGTTAGGGAACATCATAAAGTGCCCCTGTGAGTTCCACTTCGATCTTGAGAACCCTCTGGGTCTATCATCCAAGAATTGCGATGTTCCTTAGACACATCTCCTGACTCACATAACATCTTTCTCTCATGTAAAATGAGTCTCACAAAAGTATCCAGACATGATAACCAAGCTCTCTTGATTCCCTATGGGGATGTCATATGAGACTTGCGACACAATCCAAATATGTCATCCATGTCATGCAATGACTACTAGAGGTGTCAGCCAAGAATTGTGACGTCCCTTAGACACATCGCACAAATCACATAATGGATTTCGCTCATGTCATCCAAGTTGTGAAAAAGCATTCAGACATGAAAACCAAGATCTCGCGACACCCTTTGAGAAAGTCAATTGAGACTCACAAAGCCCTCCAGACATGTTGGCCAGGTCTCATGATGACTCCTAGAGGTTTCATCCAAGACTTACGATGTCCCTCATACACATCTCCCGACTCATGTAATGGAGTTCACTCATATTAGCCGAGTCTCATGAAATCATTCGGATTGTGCCACACTGGCTCTTGTGAAACCATATATATGTGTCAATATAGGTCATGCAATGACTCACAGGGCATCCCAGAATTTGACAATGCTGTCTGTCCTCAGCGTGTATGCCCCGATCAATAGGGAAGCCTCAGTGTGTAAGCCCTGTCATAAAGGGAACTATGATGACTCTGATTCCCACCATATTCAAGATACATATTCCACCTCACTCTGAGGTCCAAGATCCATATTGATTATACATAGAGGGACTAGAATATGAGTCCCTTGTACAAAGCAATGACATTGATTACTTTCTATCCCTAGTTTCTCACAAATGAGCATGGTTCACAAGGGTTAGGAAGTTACAATGGTTATATAATCTTCCCCATAAACCCCTATAATGTTATAAGAAAGCCTTAGTGTATAAACCACAAAATTATATTAACTAAGAGGACAATGATTCCCGCCATAATTGAGATATGTAGGATACCTTCCCAAGGACCAAGCTCTATGCCAAACATCCACAGGGACTCACCCAATATACAAGTCCCATATCTATATGTCGTGAGGCTAATCATCCGCTCCCCCTTGTTTCTCACACTGAGCGTAGCTCATGTGGGCTTAGGGAGATGCAAAGAACACCTCATTAGGCATCATAAATCTCCATGATATGGGGAAGACTCATTATGTAAGTCCCATACATCAACTGGACTACAAAGAATATGATTCCTACCATATTCAGGATATGTAGGATGCCTTCTTAGGGCCTGAGATTTATACCAAACACCCCAAGACTGTCCTAGTATGAAAGTCCAATACATAAAAACTGTGAGGCTGATCATCTATCCCCCTTGTTTCTCACACCAATCATAGCTCACGTGGTCTTAGGGAGGTATACATGAACATCTCATTAGGCACCATGAATGAATACCCCTTATATAAGGGTATATAACTCTGGGTCTGTCCCAAGAACCTCAACAAACTATGTGGTCTTTGATTCTTGCAACATTCAGAATACACATGACCCCTCATAATGGTTGAATCCCCCTTTAGGAATATAAACCACCTCCTCATATGGAAACACATTCCAAAGCACTTGTTTATATTGTAACAGAACACAAAGAAGATATTCCCCATTAGAGAAATGGATGAAGAACCTCAGTTACATATATGAAGATCCCTAAAAAAAATCCCCTTCTTGGTATGAAGAGATAATTAACCAATAAACCATTTTTTCAGGGTAATCGGTCCTGTATTGGGATTAAGAATATATTCACGAACATATATTAAATTTGTAAGAGAGTCCTGGAGTAAGTAATAATTCCTCCCAAAAGTGTGCGATGAGCCCGAACTCCCATCCTCTCAACCAACATGAGTCCCTAAGAGTCACTAGACCTGAAAACCCAGATGATTGTTGACCTTTGGAAAGCAGGTCTATAACCATATATGGATGAGGAAACCGTTGAAAGTTTCTAGGGAAGAAGAAACAAATGGTGGGCCCAATGCATGTGATTGAGAGACGTCACAAAATGACACTCAATTAAACCATAAAGGGAAATCCCACTCCACGTTCCATGTCTGAAAAACCCACCAAAACAAAAATGGTGAACCCGAAGTGAAACTCTCCAATGAAAAAATGACCTGTTATTGCCCATCGATCCATATTTTGTTTTCTTATATACGCAAACAAAATGATAAAACCGATGTGAATATTTGTAACGATAGAATGATTGGGTTATAATATGTCAGGACACTTTTTTTTCAAACCCCATATAAACAAATAAATAAGACCAGAATAATTTTACAAATGACCCTTTGTAATTGGGGTTATCATAATTCCATCCTCGTTTTGATAAGTCCAAATGAGTGGAATGGCCAAATCGGGAATAAAATAACAAATGAGTTAACCATGCATATCTATTTGAGCATATTATGATTACGATACTACAATAATTGGTAACCTTGTTATTTTTCATCTGTATAATTTCAGAAACTACTTCAACAACCCAATTCGAGACGATGACTTCATTATCCATCATTCGTTCTGGTGAACCGTACACAAATGAATCTTTCATAGCTCATAAAACAGTCTCACCTGCACGATGAATTCCCTAGTAGGTAGTGAATAAGATGGTCCAGGAGTACCACAAATATGGTACTATCCTAAACATGGAGGATGCACATGAAGTCCTCCAGACGCAACAACCAGTGAGCCCACATCATTCGGGGAAGGATTTTTCTAAACCTGTGGCTCTCTTCACCAGAACCAACTACTCAAAAAGATTATCCCCATAGTTCAACAACTGCTACCTTCCATATACGAGGAAGGTGAACCATGAATATAGATAAAACTCCCTTTAGGTTTAGGATCCTCCCAGGAGGGCTACTACTAACCACCGTCACCACCACCATTCTGTCAATACCCCTCAGTCGCCTACTGAGGGTACCATCTGATACACAACACCCTCTTACACCCACGCATAGGCTGCAAGGAAAAATCATCAGAGGATAAAGGTGTTGGATATCCAGGAGAGGGCGCATATACCTACTCTTAATAATGATGACTACCTATATAATCAGGCAGAGACCAACCAACATGATCATATCCCTACTCTCTTTGAACAATTCTACAAGCATATTCTCACAGAAATCATGGGGGAGACTCATATTCCTACCCCCATATACGAAGCCCATCGACATACCCTGATGGCACAAGGAGGACAGAAGTGGGTGCATATCCCCACTTAAATAAAATATATCTTCCAATTCATCATGGTGACAAATAAGTTGTAGGATCATATCCTTACACACACTTTTCTAAAAGGGAAATACATTTTAGAAATAGCTAAAGAACTTAGCCAGCTTATTCTGACACTATTGCAGATGAAGGGACATGTGCATACTCCTATCCCTAGATTCAGGACAACACAACACTCCGATCACCATGAAAAAGTGGATGTAGCATAAAAATAACACACTCTTGCTCCCACCCAGGAGGATTATAATCATATTCTAATGATGGGTGAGGAATCAAATTGGGCTCATATCCCCATTCCAATAAGGGAAAACTAGGTGAGAGCGGCACACACCTCGGGGTAGGAGAACATTCCTACTGAAAAAGTCTGGAAGCATACTCCAATGGCCCAGGATTGAGTATATATCTATGTTTGAACCAAGGATGACCAAGTGGGAATGGAATAAGCCTTGGGATAGGATCATATTCCTGTTAATGGATCCGTACAACATATTCCAGCAGATCATTGAAGTCAGGCACATATTTCTAGTTCTGACAATGAACGACTGCACCAACATCATTCCAAGGCAACATAGGAGAATACTCATATTCCTTCTATATTTTCTAAGGTCCATCAATACATGGTATGAATGGTATGACTCCAAGTGTGCCATTTTATTTAAAATTGACATTAATTTTTCAAAAAGGAAAAAGTTTCATACTAAAAACTGATCAAATGCATTCAGATTGTTTTGATCCTTTAGAAAAATGGCCCATGAGTCATTTGGGATATATATGAATCAACTACACCTCAATCCAAATACATGGAATGAACGGTATGATTCAAAGTGCATATTTTTATTTAAAATTGACATCAATTTTATTAAAAAGGACAATTGACCTACTCAAAACCGAGAAATCGCATTTGGATTATTTTGATACTTTAGGAAAATGATCCATTAGACATTTGAGATGTGTAGGAATCATACACACATCAATCTGACACATTGTGTGACCGGTATGACTCAAATGCATCTTTTTTATTTAAAATTGACATCAATTTTAATAAAAAGAAAAAATAACCTACTCAAAATCGAGAAAAGACATTAAGATTGTTTTCATAATTTAGTAAAATGATTCAGAAGTCATTTTGGATGTTTAAGAATCAACGTCACCTCAATCCAATGTATAGTGTGATCAGTATGACTCCAATCGTGACTTTTTATTTTAAATTGACATTAATTTTATCAAAAGGAACAAGTGACATATTACAAACCATGAAAAAATATTCAGATTATTTTGATAATTTAGGGAAACATTCCATGAGTAATTTTTGAAGTGTAAGAATCACCCTCACCTCAATCTAATGCATGGTTTAAACAGTATGACTCAAAGTGTCCGTTATTAGTTTAAAATTGAATTTTTAGTTCAAAACATATGTCACCCACTAAAAGCCAAGAAAATTCACTCCAATTATCTTAGTAATTTATAACAATAATTAATAAGTCATTTTTGACATTTAGAATGTAGTCTCACATCAAACTGACACATGATGTGAATCATATGACTAAAAGTGAATTTTTCCAATTTGAAATGACATTTTAGTAGAAAACACAAATAACATACTAAAAAATGAGAAAAAACATTCAGATTGTTTTGATACTTTAGGAAAATGATCCTTAAGTAATTCATGATGTATAATATTCAACTTCACCTCAATCCCAAAAAATAGTGTGACCTGTATAACTCCAAATGTGTCTTTATTTAAAATTGAAATTAATTTCATTAAAAATAAAAATTGATATACTCAAAATCAATAAAACACATTTGAATTATTTTGATACTTTAGGAAAATGATCCATATATCATTTGTGATGTGTAGGAATCAACCACACCTCAATAAAATTCACAGTGTGATTGGTATAACTCTATGTGTATTTATATTTTAAAGTTGACATTTTTTAATTTATTCATTCATATTAATGTTTAATTTATTTAATTATAATATTACTAACATAAGATTTGTTTTATTATATAGGTGGATTATTTTTCTTAGGTTTAGGTGATTTGTTCGACAATGGATACCATGGGTGGACCTTTTTGAGAGGGTATCATGAATACCAAAGATAAACATTAATATTTTAAATTGTTTGTGGGTAGTAATTATAAATGTAATTATATAAAACATTGTTTGAAATGTATATAGTAGCGTTTTTTTGTATTCATGATGTAAAATTTATTTCAATAAAATTATATATTTTGTGTATAAGAGGTTGTGGTGTGTTGTTTTTGTGTACATGAGGTTGATGTAGTGCGTTGTTATACAAAAAACACAATTCAGTAGATGGGGCCTTTATTAGCGCTATGTATAGCATTGATAAAGGCCACCATTTATCATTGCTATTCAAATTGCTGATAAAGTGGTACCTTTATTACTACTATAAATAGTGCTGATAAAGAGTGGACTTTATCAACACTAAACTAGTTCCGATAATGGAACCCATTTTTAGTAGTTTTTTAGCAGTGATAAAGGCTCCCCTTTAACAGTGTTACGATTAACAACACTTTTTAGCACTGTTAAAAGCCTTTTTGTGTACTATTAAAGGGAATATATATAGCAGTGAAAAAAGTTGAACAATATTTTCTTCTTCTACCTTAGGTGCCTCTAGAATTTGGACTTGGTGTGCACACTTATTCTTCTACCTAATAGTATTCCAAATGCTTCTTGGAATTCTGGATGATTCTCTTAGATCCTTATTTTTTCATTTCACACATTTGTCTCTAAGAGGGATACCACATATTTATAGATTTATCCTACATTATGACATGATGCTTATGTCACTAGTATAAAAAAGCTTTTTACCATTAGTTTATAACTGACGTTATTGTGGTTGATGTTGAAATTACACTTTTGATGAAATTTATATAAAACAAACATGGAAAGTTATAATTTTTTTGATTGAAAAACATTTTCAATGTGGAAAATCACTTTCCACGTTGGTTATATATATAACTAACATGAAAACCCACCTTCAACATCGATTATAAGAAAAACCAACATTAAAAATATTATCAAAAATATATATTTACATCATTTTTTCTTATAACAGTCTTTAAAAACACAAATACACAATTTTAAAAAGCGTTTTATTCTTCGTAGGCTTCTATTTGATAAGACATGGAGCCAAAAGGGATATACAGATCAAAATTTATAGCTTTTAGATGTTGGACTTCCCTAAAGGATCAATTTTGGCATAAAGATGATAACATATCTTTGATTAAATAATATGATAACAAATAGAAAATTTCAATATCCAAATAGAAAACCAAAATTTAATGTTTTACATTCTTCTCCATACTTGTGATCATTTCCTATGATATTAAAGATCATTTTTTGTTATTAATTTACTTCACAATGAGAAACTAATGAGACATTGTGAGGATTATCTTAAAGATCTCATATATTACCTTCATTATCATTGAAATCATTATCTTCATAAAAAATAAAAATTGTCATCAAAATGTATATAATGTAAATAAATTGACAATATAATTATAATACGAATAGATTACCACTTCCAAGAGATCGAATGGTGAAATAGGAGTTAATAAAAAATTAAAAAGAGAGAGAAATCAAAATATTGAGTTAAATGAATGTGTAGATATATTTATATGAAAAAAAAAATTCACATTCACGATTCGTATTCCTTAGCAAGAAGACAAAAATCATGAATGCATGATGTGAAAAATTGAAAATCAGTAACACATCTATTTTAAAAAATTTGAACTCTAAATTTTAACATTGGTTTTCTAAAAACCTATGTTATAATGGAACTTTTAACATATTTTTATTTTGAAAACAAAATATAAAAGTAAATGTTTAATATCAATTAAAAAATTATGTTAAAAGCATTGTTTTAACCCTTTTATTTTCCTTTTAACATTGTTTTTTAAGGAATTGGCATTAAAAGTTATTTTAACATTAGTTTGTTTAAAAGTAGAATTAAAAGAATTTATATTTGAATAGTTTATTTCTTGATCTTTTATTTGACTGGTCATGGATCCAAAATGTACTTATATTTTAATATTTATGGCCATCCTAAGTTGAACATCTCTAAAGAATCACATCAAACTTATGGTGGCCATAAGTTTTTGATTTGTAAGTTCATTTTTGTTCCATGAAAATTAAAATAGAAGATTGAGAAAAAAAAATAATCTTTTAGAAATTCTTTTAATGTCTATTTAAAAAAAATAAAAGTTAAAACAACTTATAACATCAGTTCTTTAAATAAACCAACATTAAACATCAATATGAAAAAATAATTTTCTACTAGTGAAACTTTTAACGCTGATTTTCTATAAAACCAATGTTAATTTTTTTATTACCTTTAAATTTTATTTTATATAAAATTGAATTTAAAAGTTTCCCACATCACTTTTAACATCATTTCCTAAAAAACCGACATTAAAGGTTTGACACAAAACCCTCTTTTTTCAACTAGTGTGGTTGTAGCATGATCCTTTGATCCAAAAAATATGGAAGACTAATTCCCAAATATATTGAATCATCTCATAATATTTTTATCTATATTTTTTTACATGTTTAGTCAATTACACTATGGAATATTTTATTTTTTAAGGACCAAAAATCCACTAATATTTCCCATTCTAACTCATTGCGGTATATAACATTCACTACAACATGGTACACCCTGAATCATCAGAACCAGAATATCATTACAACTTTTCCACCCATTTTTTAGTGGTTTGGTTCCCCCAAATTCATCATGGTCTTCTTCACTTTACCTCACCTTGTGACATATACCATTTCTTCACGACACAAGAAGGCATGGTTCCCAAAATAGCGTGACAAAAATATTTAATAGCTTGGTATTCACAACGTAGTCAAATTCTAAAAAATCCATTAGATTCCCCTTGTGAAAAAATAATTCTAGATATGACATGGCCATTATGATGTCATAATTATTCCTTACCCACATCAAATTAACTTCACATAACATGATTCATCATGAATAAACTGAAATTATGTGACGTTATTTCTTCTCACATTGGATTAATTCATTTCTTAAAAATATTATCTGAATCCATTGATATCTCAAATAAAATTCACTCACTTATCATGTGATATTAACTCAACCATGTTTTAGTTTTATCATGAAAATTCACACCATTTTTTTTATATCTATAACTATATTTCATTCCATTCATTCATATGCATCACCACTCAACTCCAAAAAATTTCAATCCACACTTAAGCATGTTTATAATGAATACAACACAAAAAAATACCAAACTCATGAATTAATTATCTCAAGAAAAAATTCATAACATACATCTAATATAAAGGTAATTTAAACACCACACCATAGGATAAAATGAATATTACAAGAGAAATCCATCTCTAGGTGTATCATTGATGCCCGTTAGACCATGTATCAATTGAAATCATATCAACTCTCCAATTTTCAATTCATTTTTTAGGGGGGTTATTCAACCTATCAAAGGGATATTCAATATAACCTTTTGTATTTATTGGTAATATACATATCATGACATGAGGTCTTCTCTAAACATTGGTTTCCAACACCTCAAAATTTACTTGATTTAGAAGACTTCTCAAATCTTCTCCCCCTTGATGTTCACCTAAAAATAAAACTATAGTATCTACCATTTATAAGAAAATATCTTACTGTATTCAAACCCTTTGTCAAAAAATATAAAGTAATTAAAGATATAAAATAACCAAGAAAACATATAGGGATTTTGAGAAATAATTCATTCCCAATAGCACTCTCAAGTGTTAAAAGGAATCCATTTAAAGATACTTTTTAAAGATATTTCTGACTTTATCTTTGGTTAAAACATGTTCTAATGAAATCTCCCCATGCTACACCTTCTCTATGATGAATTGGTACTTTATGTCAATATGATTTGACCCCAAATATTGTGTTGTAGTTGGTTCCCTAGAACAAACTTATTTAGTTCTTGATTACATGTTTATTATTAAATAAGTTTTCTTATAACGTCTTGATTATTCTTCTATATGATATTTGAATGTGATAATTTCTATAGAATATATGTTCACTAAAAGGTCATATAAGTTCCCAAATATGATGATAACCTAGAGGTTCCAAGACATTATTCTTGAACCTTATTCTATGGATGAATTATGTTGTCTGATGGGACACAAAAAATATAGGCTATAATGCGTAGGTGGCTCATAAGACATTGAGGCACCTTATCATTGTGTTCAACATTAGTAATCTCACGAGATAGAAGGTTATGTGAATGTTCCTGTCAATTTGAAACCCATATTTCCATGTGACACAAGATGTTCCTATCTGTGGATGTGTGTATTGATCATTAGAGTTTATGATCACCATTAATCGATATCATGAATTATGTTGATAAAAACTGTGATGACATATATTCATGGAGAAGTATGATATGTTATGTGAGTCAAGAGTGATATAATATTAATTTATAATGTGATAAAGGATTTATCACTTTCATTTCTCAACTAAAATTTACATCTTAGGATCTTTTATGGGAATGGAACCACCTAAATAAATCCATGACCATAGTGTTTGATGGGTGTGTTCATTTCCAAAAATTCAAAGAAAGCGACATCGAGTGTATAGGTTGATGACCCTGACATGCAACCTACTTGATTCGAGATATTATGATAAAAAGGATTATATTACATGATAAATTTTTATAGGAGGTTGGACATAATTGTAATGTTAACTTCTTTCCCTATAGATGCCTTGACATGTTTCTAGGTGCTATCCTTGGACTTTAAGTGGTTATTCCTAATGACACTGAGAAATAGGCCAAGAGGGCCACACAATAAGTTTATACTAAATCTCGGTTAAATTATACTATTGGATTTAACAAGTTAGAATAAATAATATTTATTCAGGTTTTGTTGATTTCCATAATTTAATCACAATTTATTCAAAAGAATAAAGTGAGTAAAATAATAATATATATTTATTTTCAAGTTTTGAAAATAAATTATTTATTATATTTATAATATAATAATTCAATGACATTTATTTAATTAAATAGTCATTATTCAAGAGTTGATGAATGTCGAAGAGGGAAAGAGAACCTAGCTTAATGGCCCAATTAGAAATAAATAACTTTTATTTATATTCTCACCGTGTTTCACATGTTAATAAATTATTATTATTATTATTACTATTATTATTAATGGACATGGGATCAACTAAGAATATTAAATATGGTTAAGGGGGTGTACAAAATTTTCCAACCCTAAACCTATCGCAATAAATATCTAATTATGACTCTTTCCTAAATCAATTTTTTGTGAACAGTGGATAAGGAGAGATTAGATCAATCCTCAGAGTGTTCTCTCTATTCCTCCTCTCTCCAGACTTTGAGATGACACCAATGTTTCTTCATCCTTTATGAATAATACCAGTGTAATCAACCATGAAAAATTCAAGAGATTAGGATTGGCCGTGCTAGCACTCAATGATTTTATAACATTGATTAAAGATTGTAGCGCATGTGTGGATCACTTCTAGAGGGATTATACACTTGAATAATATATAATAATGACAATACAAGTAATATTATTCCATTGAATCATAAATGAAATTATAATTAATTTTTTTGGTAATTCTATATCTACATATAATTTAATTAAAATTACATGTGAATATCCTCTCCCTCTAGTTATGGCATATTAATGTAGTCTATTAATCTATTGTTTTTATTGGACATGACATTTTGATCATGTAAATCAATTATTAAACCTGATTTAAGACTAAAAGAAGAGTGGGTCATACCTTCAAATGATGCTTTTTTTGTGTTCAAAATCTTCAAGTAGTATCAGATTAGTCACATGTGTAATTTATAATTATTTATTATTATTTGAATGATTTCATGAATTTTCATTTATTTTACTTATAAAAAATTCATTTTAATAATATTACATTGTTGTATATTCTCTTCTTCATTCTCAGTAACATAAACAGTAACTAGTTAATGATTAAAAATGAAGAATCATCTGGATATTTCTATATAGAGGTTCCAAAGTAACTACTTAGAGAAAAATAGTACACATCCTATACTCTTAGAGTACACATCATGTAGTTTTTCTTTCATGTACACATCTTTATTTATCAGGTCAAATACAACAAAATCAAATCTAATAAATGAATAGATTGGATCAGCATGTATATCCAAGTAGACTGGAACACAACATGTATAATTACCCACTGTGTAGTCCCAGTCTTCTCGCAGTTGAGAACACATGGTATCCTAGCGAGACATGTATTTAATACACAAAATATGGACACACATTTCATACAAATCAGAGGTTACATGACGTGTATTCTTAGTACACTTTATGTACCACAAACATGTCCAAGGTGATAAACACATCCAGAACTAAGGCATATGTAGCAGACATGGGTGGAAGACAAGTACACACCGTGTACTTTTGTACATTCCATATAGTCTGATGCTGAAAGTGTTTTTAAATTTTCATAGAAATAAGAATTAAATTTATAATTAAATATATTTATTAGGTGTTTCACGTGTCTTTAATTTGATAGTACACACCATTTCATAGGACTAAACATTATATTTTAAATTATTATTTTTGTTAAAATTTTAAAGAACACACAAAGTTGCCTCCAAGTACACTTGTGTACTAAATTAATTTTAAATAAAGTTAATTTTGTTTAAAATTATAGATGACAGTGAGTTAAGGGTGGTTTGATGAAATTAAGATAAATTGAATAAATTGGATTAATTCATGATGCATTATCTTAATTAAAGAATAAATAAAAGTAATTGATATTAAGATTGAAAATGTATGCTTGTTGCTTGATGTGTGTATGATCATGAGATTAGAATTTCCTTTGCGTATGATTGGTTTCTTTTAATTTATTATGGGTAAATTATTATTGATGTCCTATGTGTCATTCCCTTCTTATTATGTAAGGGTTTGTGTGCCCATGGTTTCTTTTATGTAAACCCCATTTTTATCCAACCCATTGGACCCCCTCACCTACGTGTGAGTAAAATATTATGTAAGGATAGATCTATTAAGTGAGTGGAGGCATTTTGAGTAAAGGATCAAAGGTAAAACCAATCGAGGTGATGCAAAGGAGCCAAGGTGGAATACTACAACATGAACCAAGCCATGGTTCAAGGTATTTTTCCCTAGGTTTGAGGGTTAGTGTATCATCTGCTAGATAACCTAATCGTTATAGAATCTTATGACCATGTCACTTATTTTTTTGTTAGTTGGATGGTTAATTATTTATCTTTGTGAAAGTTGCGTGATCACCTTATAAATGAATTAAAAAGATTTCAAGATGAAATAAAATATAACCAGATCATGCATAAAATTTTTATCAGGCATGATTAATAAATTAAGTAAAATATACATAATATTAACAAGGAATATAAAAATATAAAATGGGATTTATGAATAAAGATAAAAAAATCCCTCAAATTAAAATATTAATCTGTCTTAGACTTTCACTACTTAATTTATAATTGAACTCATAGTTCAAAGTCCTTGGCCAATCCAATTTGGAGTGCTTTAAATTATCGTGTAACATTTAACTTGATGTTTAAGATTGAATTAACTTAGTTTACATCAAGGGTTGTCTAACCAAGAAATAATTGGGGTAAATAAGAGTCAAAGGTTGAGGAAATATTAAAAATAGGATTTCAAGATTGGGTAGTCTGCTCAATAGATCAAGGAACTATGAGTTAATGTATTTGGAAAGTTATTCCTACCTAAAACCCTTCAAATAGCTTGTCAATCCAAAATTTGGGTTATGATAAGGCAATGTGGATCCTTTCCACTAGAATATCTAAGGGATAAGAAATTATAAAACTGATGGTGAGGGCAGTTAGGTTTTGAAAAATAATGGGAGATTAATAATAATTTAATCAATTTTAAATTCATTCATTTATTTATTTCATAAAAAGTACTAATTATTGACTCCTAAATTGTAGAAATGGAAAATCAAATGAAATTGACAATATCATTGTAATCCATATTTGAGAAGGACAAAGTTTTCACCATAATGATTTTATAGTTATGGTATAGGTTCTTGCACATTATACTAAACCATGAAAGGAAATTGCACATGATGGAAACCCCACTTATTGATCCAATTTCCAATGAGGCTAATGTGGACGATGTTTCTCTTGATCTAAAGCATGTGGATGGTGCTTTGGATGTCCAATGTTTCATGATATACTCCATGTCCAATGAGATTTTATAGTAGTATGAGGATATAGATGTGTATAACATCATTTCTCACTATAAGTATCTCTATCAAGAGAAGGAAAGATCAGAAAGATATGAGATCTCCAATGCACTATTCACATGCAAGCTTGGAGAGTCAGTGCTAATTGTGGCACATGTAGTCAGGATGACTAGACACATTGATCACCTAGACATCTTGGGTTATAAGATCCCTGATGATTTGTGAAAATATCTCATTTTTTCCTCACTACACAAAAACTTCTCCAATTTTATTATGAATTATATTATGAGGAATAGCAAGAAGACACTCTCATAACATCTTACTTCATCCACAAAATTGATAAAGACACAGAGAATGAAAAACCTGTTGTCCTTACATTGAATAAGAAGAATAGGAATAAGGTAAAGGGACCAAAGAGTCATTCCATGTATAAGGCTCTAGAGCATCATCCCTCTAAGAATAAGAATATATAGAGGTAAGGAAAGGAATAATATGCGGTATGTTTTTCATATGGAAAGTAGGGCCACTAGAAGAGAAATTAAACCCAACCAAATAATAAAGAGTAATATTTGGGTGCATTGATTATCAAATGTAATATTTATATATCTACAATTTGGTTATTAGATACTCTATGTGGTGCTTAAATTTGTATCAAAATACAGAAACCAAGAAGATTTTAGAAGATTTCAAGACACAAGGTGGATCTATGAGATTCCAATAGAGAAAGGTTGGATAATTTATCCATTGGAGACTACCATATAACATTGTTGATATGATTGATTTTGGTTTTAAAGAATTGTTATTATGTGTCTAGTGTTACCAAGAACATTATTTAAGTTTCATACTAACATATGGATGGATTTATTTTTAGCTTTGGAAATAAAGGTTGGTACTTTTATAAAGATAGAAAATGTTATTATATGGAACACTAAAATAATAGTCTTTATCTATTAAATTATAAAAACCAAATACCGAAATTTGATAAAACAATAATACATGTGACTCATATGACACCCAATTATGGAATAACAATCTTAGTCGTGTAAATGATAAGTGTTTAGAAAATCTCCATCAAGATGGTTATTTAGACTCTTGAGATAAATCCACTTGAAAGATTTCATTCTTCTTTACAAGGTAATATGACTAAACCACCATTTTGTGGTTAAGGTGAAAGGGCCACAAATCTTCTATAATTGGTACACAATGTTGTGTGTGGAAATTTTCAAGTTGAATCTAGTGGTGAATTTTCATACATTTTTACTTTTATAAATGAATTGATTAGGTACGATTATATCCACCTAATGAGGTTCAAGTCTCAATCCTTTTAGAAGTTGAAAGAGTTAAAGAATGAGGTTGATAATCAGTTTAGTAATAAGATAAAGAATCTTTAATAAGATTTAGGTGGTGAATATCTTAACTAAGACTTCATCAAATTTCTATATAAGTATAATATTTAATCTTAACTTACTCCACCTTATAAAATAGAGTGGAATGGTGTTAGGGAAAGGAAGAACCATACCTTATTGGAAATGGTAAGGTTGATGATAAGTCATAAAATTATTACCTTATCCTTTTGGGGATATTAATTGTAGATAATATTATACTTACTAAAATAATTACCAAACAAAGCTGAAAATAGTATTACATTCGAGTTATGGAGTGAAAAGAAACCTTTTTTTGTCACATGTTTTTGCATGGGGTTGTGAAGTGTTTTTTAAGACTTGATCAAGCAAAAAAATAGCACCCCAAGGCACAAATTATATCTTTATTGGGTATCTCAAGGAAATCAGGGGATGCTACCTAAACAACCCATTAGAAAAAAGTGACTATTACAAGATAGACTATATTTATTGAGAAGGAGAACATCCTAAATGAGGATAGTGGGAGAAATATTGACTTTGATGAAGTTAATACTCAAGATACAGAAGAGTTGGTACATAAACCGATTCCACAACTCTCCATGGAAGATGTTGTTCCTATAACATAGGTACTGCATAAGAGCATAAGAGAGGTAAGAGAACTAGAGAGACATGGTTTTCTAGTCACTGATAATGGTGAATCATTATTAGTTGACAATGATGATACTCTATCCTATAAGGAAGTTGTATAGTACTCAAAGGCTACATGATAGTAATAATACATGAGTTTTGGGATGGATTCCACATATCAAAACCAAGATTGAGTTTTTATTGATCTACCAGTTGATTTAAAACCCGTTGGGTCTTAAAGGGTATTCAATAGAAAGTTTGACCTAGAAGGTAAATTGAATACCTATAAATCATGAATAGTGACTAAAGGGTTTGGACAACATCAAGGCATTAACTATGAAAAAACATTTTTTCTAGTTTTCATGTTTAAATACATTATAATCCTACATTCCATAATGAATTACCATGACTATGAGATTTGGAAAATGTATATCAAAACTACATTCCTTAATCGAAACCTTCAAGGGGATGTGTATATGACACAACTAGAAGGATTTGCGACTCCAAGAAATTACAAAATGGTATGAAATTTGTAGATATCTATTTATATATTAAAAAATCATCCAGGTCATGAAAAATTTTATTCAATAAATACATAAATGAATTTAATTTCATTAAGAATGAATATGATCCACGTGTTTACAAGAAGTTTAGTGGGAGTGCAGTTTTTTTCATAGAAGTGTATGTTGATTACATATTATTAATTGGAAAAAATATACCAAACTTATAAGAGGTTAAGGTATGATTGAGAAAGTACTTCTCTATAAAGGTTTTTGGTGAAACAACATATAACAGGGATCAAGATCATGCATGATAGATCCAAGGGGCTTCTTGGACCAAGTCAAGGTATATACATTGAATATATACTAAAGAGGTTCAATATAGAAAAATAAAATATGGGATTGGTTCTATTGTAACATGGTATACATCTTTAAAAGAAAACGTGTCCTCATACACAATAGAAATGAGAGAGAATGAGTAATATCTAATATGTTACTACAATAGGATCAATCATGTATTTCATGTTATGTATAAGGATTGATGTTGCCTATGCTTTGAGAATGGTAGGAAGATATAAAGAAGATCCAAGTGAACAACATTAGGCCACTATCAAGACTATCCTTAAGTATCTAAAGGTAACTAAGGATATGTACCTATTGCATGAAGAAGATAAAGAGATATTCATTAGTGGTTATATGGATGCTAGATTTTAGAAAAATTGTAACGTCCCGGGCCCAGCCAGCCACCCGAACAGTGCCGAACGGGTCAGGTGTTACTACCTTAGGCGCACCTCCCTGAATGCCAAAGGCTGCCGACTAGCAGCGAGGGTCTTGTAGGTATAGTGGGGAGGCTATACCCTCTCAGAGGATTATAATAAGGGTACTGGTCCGAGAATAACAATAAATATGCAGCAGAAAGGAAGACCCAGCAGACTCGAACCAGACCCGCAGAGCGGAAACATAATGAATATAGATAAACAGCGGAAGCAGTAAATATAACAACAACAGTGGAAATAAACACAACAGCATGCTGATAACATATAACTACTACTAAACAGTAAAACATGCATCCAAAGAAGGTCATACACAACTGAATATAAACAGGGCGCCAATGGATAACCAACAGTAGCTACAATAAGCATGCCAATACAGAAAGTAAACAAAACAAAGTAAACCCCAGCTAGGTATGACCTCAAGGTCCATACCATCTTCATGTAACCACTAACGTAACCCAGCTCCTGAAGCTGGCCTCTTTCCTGCATGCAAATCCATAAAGTCTGCACGCGTCCCGAGGGGCCCATGCAGGGTGTGAGACAAATCTCAGTAGGTTACCACCCAATAGTGCGTACCAAATATATGTGTTTAAGCAGTCATGCATTTACCAGGAAAACAATAATCAGTACAATGAAAAAATAAATACAAACTCCACTGGTGCTCAACAACCACCATGGAGTGTCACCTGCTTCAGCCAACGCCGGAATCTCTGTCATGTAACCCGACACCATGTGCCACCTGACACCTCGTGTCTCAAGTCCTGACATCCCGAAGGCACGCCCAAAATAGTAACCCAGCACCAAGTGCCTCCTGACACCTCGTGTCTGAAGTACCGACGTCCCTAAGGCACGCCAAAAATAGTAACCCGGCACCATGTGCCTCCTGACACCTTGTGTCTCAAGTACCGACGTCCCGAAGGCACGCCCAATCCCCTGAAGGCTCCTCACCTCCCACGTGGCTTTCTACGGCAAGCACCCCCAACCAAAAATACCTAACCGCAACTATGGGGGCCTCTACCCACACGAGTGGTCAAAACCACCTCATCACGGAGTATCTCTATGTGCACACTACTCAAAGTCCCGGTGAGAGGTAATCACCCAAAATAGTCATAAGCCACCAAAACATCTGACACCTCGTGTCCCTACGACCGTGTCGCTCAAGTCCGATGGACTCGCCATCCAAGTAACCCAGGCCATGCCCAACTTGACAGTCGTACTACCTCAAACCGACGTCCATGACGCCCAATCCCATGGTCAAAACCACCCAAAGTAACCCAGGAAAAGCCCCATGTCACGACCCGTCCTCGGGCCCGTGCCGTGACTACCCCAAGCCCGCCTTCCATAGGCCAGGGGCTGACGACTAGCACCAAGGCGTAAATCCTGGTAAAGGGACGGAATTGCCTTTGTAAAGTAAACAAGCACCACAGAGTAAGAAAGCGGAAAAAGTAAACACTAAGTAAAAACTAGTACAACAGTAAGTGCGGAAAAGTAAGTGGGCCAGTATACAAACCCAAACTGAAAGTAAAGTACAACTCGAAAGGGAAAACAACAACTGAAAAGTAAAAGCCGCTACGCCGAGCTGTCCACTGGAAATCCCACCTGAAGGGTGGGTACAGATAGCTCCACTGCTCCTCGGGTCCCGCCGTCCGCTCCGAGTATGTCCCACCCAGTGGTCCACCTCCAGGTACCGTCCTACTCTGGAAGCCTCAACCACAATCAACGCTGTCCGTCGTCTGCAACCAACACAACGTAGTGCAGGCATAGCCCGTGCAGGGGTGAGTATAAGCTACTCAGTAGGGACCCCGAGACCCCCGAAGGTCTCCCAAAATACACAAAGGATAAACCAAAAAGGAAAGATACAATCACGAAGTAACAATGGACACTGCTTAGGTATATGCCCATACATATACCTAAGTCATCAATTATAGTACGCTCCAACCTCCGAGCCCAAGTACAACCCAGTCCACACAGGAAAGTATACGTATTGCACACAGGAAAGCAAAATGTAATCCACACAGGATAACACAACACAATCCACACAGGAAGGCAAACAAGTTTCAGCTCACACAGGTATACATCTTCGAATGATGATAGAGATGATCACTGACCCATCTAAGTCGTCAGACCCACAAAGGATCGATAGGTACTAACCCCCGCAAAGACCAACAAAGGATCAGGCCCACACATGACCTGTAGGCGCTGGCTCACACAGAACCGCTGAGCGCTGACCCACACAGGATTAGACCCACACAGGATCGGTAGCACTGATCCACACAGGATCGCTGAGTGCTGTAGTCGTCGTCGTCGAATCCACTGAGGATCTCTGCACAGTTGTCATCGTCACAGTAGCAGTCGCAACCAGCTCTAGGGTTCCCGCACACAGCAAGCTCGTTCGGGAGGGTCCGCTCCACGAGCCGAGAGGCTGATACATCCACTGACACATAGTCTAGAGTTGATGTATCCAAAAGTTCCGTATCGTCAACAGGAACTCGATGTCGCAGACGGCGCGTCAATCGGACGCCCGATCTGCGAGTTATTGGCTTTTTCGTCCCAGGGGCCCGGTTGGTTTTTAAGGCAAAACCAACCCGACCGTACTCCACCTGCATCCAAACCTCGGGCGGAGTAAGCCAAAATATCTGTCTCACTTAGAGGAATTCAACAAAGTCAACGGCACGTCAATCGGACGTCCGAAGCTCAAGATATGAGCGTTTCCGCTCCGAGGGCCCGGATGATTTCGTGTACGAACCAACCCAGCCGAACCCAAAGTATTCCGAAACCTTGAGTGTGATATACTAAAACGACCGTCTCGATCCAAGGATCGCATCGCCGCTAATGGCGCGTCTTTCGGAGGCCCGTAGCTCAAGTTATGAGCAAAAGACCGGAAACATCCGGAGACGGGGGGTCTGGGCCCAGACCGACCCAGCCCAACCCCCCCTGGGTTGGCCTGAACCGGGTCGACCCGACCCGGGTCTGTGTCAGACCCGGTTCGGTGCGGCCTGGGCGCGACCCGGCCGGCGGGTCGGCTCGGCTTGGCCGAGCGGCCGAGCAAAGGAGCCGCGGGGCGTGAAGTCCCCGCGGGAAGAGAAGCCGCGGCCCACGTGGGGCCGCACTGGATCAGCGGACGCGGCAAAGCTGTGTCCCGTGTGTGCCGGACCCGCGCGGCTTCAGCCGCGGTGGCCCTGTCTGGCGGTGCGCCGGGGCGCCGCCGCACCGGCGACCCGCACCGCCGGTGGGTTCCGCGGGCCACCGGAGTTGGTCCGGTGGTTCGATTTCATTTCCTTCTGCGCCGTAGCTCCTCCCGGGTCCCAAACTTCACTGCGGAAACAACGAATCACCTCTGCGGCATGTTTTGTCGCCGTCCGCCAATCCGCACATCAACGAAGAACTGCGGAGGGTTGTCGGGCCATGTTTGTTTGGCCCGCACCCTCCGCGTTAGGTGATAACAATCGGAAAGAATAAATTATCATATGGAAACGTAACAAGATACAATTTAATAAATTAAAATTGCACTTGATCCAGGTTCTTTTTCTTAGGAGGAACATCCACGAAAATATAAATTATTTCACAAACCAACCCCTACCTCGCCATAGTCGTCGAGCGTGCATTCTTCGCGGAATTGATCATCGCGGAAGGAGGCGATCGTCGCGTTGCGGAAGGGCGTCACGTCGTCGCGGAATACGGTGTCGCGTCGATGGACTCCGAGGTTCAAGAACATGTAGATTTAATTATATTAATTAAATCCATGATGTTGTTATAACCCACAAAGAGATTTAAAAGAAGAAACCCGAAATCTCCTACCTAAAGCAGTTGGTGATTAGAGATCATTGCGGGGAAGAACGTCTCGGAAGAAGCGTCGTCGATCTCCGAGGGTGACGGCGTTCTTCGTGTTCTTCATGAAGGAGGATGAAGACACAAAATTTCTGTCAAAAGGACTCTCAACGAGCAATCCTCAAGAAGTCGTGCATTGGAATTATTTTATTATTAAGGCAACAGATTGTAAACAGGTTAAGAAACGATTAAATTAATTCATAGAATTAATTTAATGAAGTTAACTGTCCAATTAATTGGTGTGTTAAGAATTTAAGAAAACGCGTCAGTTGACTTTCATAATGACGGGTTTTCGTGGGTGCGTTACTTAGCGGAAAAGAAACGGTGGGGCTCGTGCGGGCCCCACCTCACAAATATCCTACCAGGAGGGTAGGATATTTCGGGTTCTACCCTATCTGCTTCAACTCAGCTTAAGCAGCTTAAAGTGGCTTTTAAGTGGATTTAAGTGAAATAAAATAAAGTTTGTCGTACCAATTATTTTATTTCTTAACTTTAAGCCCAAAAATTAAAAACCACACCCGAGCAAACATAACTCCGGAAGAGGCGTTTCTAAGCAAATACCGGCGCTGCGATTCCATCGGTGTCCTTGGAATTCGATTCCAAGCACCAGTTTAAAATTTAGAAAAACCCGCTCGTTCGTTCACTGAACGTACCCGATCCAAACTTCAGAAAATGATTCCGGGCACACTGGGCCTCGGAATCAGGTGCCGTCAGAAACTGCGTCCTTGTAAAATTCCAAAGAAAATTAAGAAAAAAAACTTCCTTGAAATTTAAGGGTCTTTACATCACTCCCACCTTAGGGCTTTACGTCCCTGTAAAGATACATCATAAACTAGGGAAATAAAAGTGGGTACTGAGCATGCATCTGAGCCTCCCGCTCCCAAGTGATCTCCTGGAGGTTCCCGTGCTACCATCTAATGCGAACTAGAGGAATCAACCATCAACGTAGGACCCGCTCCTGTCGATCCTAAATCTCCACTAGGACCTCCGCAAAAGTCACCCCATCATAAACGTCTAGCTCCCCATGGTCAATGATGTGCGTCGGGTCGTGCACGTATCTCCTTAGCTGAGATACGTGGAAGACGTTGTGCACCCGGTGCAACTGAGGTGGTAGAGCAAGGTGATAAGCCACCTCGCCGATCCTGCTGAGGACCTGGAAAGGCCCGATGAAGTGTGGAGACAACTTTCCGCCTCGGCCAAATCTCCGTAATCCACGTTGAGGTGAGACACGCAAGAAGAAGAGGTCGCCATCCTCAAACTCTAGTGGCCTCCACCTCCTGTCAGCGTAAGAATTATGCCAGCTCTGAGCTATCCTCATCCGCTCCTGGATGACCTGGACCTTCTCTATCATGGCCCGGACCATCTCTGGTCCCAGAAGTGCTAACTCCCCAGGGTTTGTCTAGCACACAAAGGAGATCTGCAAGGTCTGCCATACAACGCCTCGTATGGTGCCATCCCGATGGTGGAGTGGTAGATGTTGTTGTACGCGAACTCCACCAAGGGTAGGTGGTCCTCCCAGCTGCGATCAAAGTCGAGGACACATGCGCAGAGCATGTCCTCGAGAGTCTGAATGGTCCTCTCCATCTGTCCATCCGTCTGAGGGTGGAAGGCAGTGCTCAGACGAAGCTGCGTTCCGAACGCCTCCTGCAACCCCTTCAAAAGCCGGGAAGTAAAGCGATCATCTCGATCTAAGACGATAGATGATGGCACACCGTGAAGCCGTACAATCTCCTGAACGTAGAGACGCCCCAAGCTCTCTACTGAGCCCTGCTCTCTAATGGGTAAGAAGTGAGCCGACTTGGTGAGTCAGTCGACAATCACTCAGATGGAGTCGTGACCTCTGGAAGTGCGTGGAAGTCCAGTCACAAATTCCATAGATATCCCATCCCACTTCCACTCCGGGACCTCCAAGGGATGTACCAAGACTGCTAGTACCTGATGCCCTGCCTTCACCTGCTGGCAGGTGAGGCATCGAGAAACGAACTCTGCCACAGCCTTCTTCATACCCGGACACTAGTGCTGTCGTCTGAGGTCCTGGTACATCTTTGCCACTCCAGGATGTACCGCCAAAGGAGAAGTGTGAAACTCTCTCAGGACCTCCTCTCGTAAAGTGACTGGTACTAAGGTACGTCCTCTGAAAAGGATGTCGTGCTCTGCTCCAAGGGAGAATCCATCAGGTGCCTGTCCTGAGGATATCTTTGCACGCCGCATCTCACAGTCGGCGTCCCCACGCTGTGCCTCTCTGACCCGCTGTAGTAGTGGAGGAGTGACTGTGAGAGACTGAAGGAAGACTGCTCCATCTCTATCCACAAAGGATATCTGTAAAGCGGCTAGCTGCTCTATCGCCTCCTCAAGTAGCTGAATGCCTGTCCTCCTGCTGAGAGCATCGAATACCACGTTCCCCTTCCCAGGAGTATAGACTATCTCAAAGTCATAGTCTTGGAGGAACTCAAGCCATTGCCGCTGTCTCAGGTTTAGGTCCTTCTGTGAGAAGATGTACCTGAGACTCTGGTGGTCAGAAAAGACTGTAAAGCGCTCGCCTATCAGATAGTGTCGCCATGTCTTCAGAGCGAAGACCAGTACTGCTAACTCCAGGTCATGGGTAGCATAGTTCTGCTCATGCAGCCTCAACTGATGTGATCCATAGGCGATCATTGCCCGCTCCTGCATCAGGACACATCCGAGTCCGGTTTCTGATGCATCGCAGTAGACCACATACCCTACTCCCTCCTCAGGCAACCTCAAGATAGGGGCGCTGGTCAATCTCTGTCTCAGCTCCTGGAAGCACTGCTGACATCTGTCTGACCAAACAAAGGGTTTCCCCTTCTTCGTCAAAGCTGAGAGTGGTGCCGCAGATCTGGATAAGTCTGGCACGAATCTCCGATAGTATCCAGCTAGTCCCAAGAAACTCCGCACCTCCGTCACGCTCTGGGGTGGCTCCCAAGCTAGCACTGCCTCGATCTTTGCGGGATCCACCACAACTCCCGCCTTAGAAATGACGTGCCCCAAGAAGTGGAACTCATGTATCCAGAACTGACACTTCGAGATATTTCCATAAAGCTGGTGCTCTCGGAGTGTGTCTAGTACAACCCATAAGTGATAGGCATGCTCCTCCTCAGTCGTCGAGTATATCAAAATGTTGTCAATGAAGACCATGACAAATCGATCGAGGTATGGCTGAAAGATCCTGTTCATGAGGCCCATGAACACTGATGAAGCATTGGTTACGCCGAATGGCATAACCAAGAACTCATAGTGGCCATACCGACATCTGAAGGCCGTCTTCTGCACGTCCTTGTCCCGAACTCTGAGCTGATGATAGCCTGACCTGAGGTCTATCTTCGAGAACCACCGTGCTCCCTTGAGCTGATCGAAGAGGTCATCAATCCTCGGTAGCGGATACTTGTTCCTCACTATCACCTAGTTCAGGCGACGATAGTCGACACAAAGTCGCAAGCTCCCGTCCGCCTTCTTGGCGAACAATATCGGGGAAGCCCAGGGTGAAACACTGGGTCGGATGAAACCCTTGCCCTGCAAGTCCTCTAATTGTACCCGTAGCTCTTGAAGCTCAGTGGGGGCCATCCGATATGCTGGAGTCGATATCGGAGCTATCCCGAGGTATAGGTCAATATGAAAGTCTAAATATCTGCGAGGAGGTAGCCCTGGAACGTCGTCGGGAAAGACGTCCGCGTACTGATCCACCACTGCAGGAATACTAGGACTCCACACGTCAACTGCTCCTAGGATGAGGCTAGCCAACTGATGAGTGATGGGCTGTCCTCTCCTCTGCGGAAGTCCATCCTGTGCTGCGAAGGCTCCCTTCTCACTGTTGAAGGTGAACCTGCTCCCGTCGGTGCGTACACATCGCACCTTGCGCCTAATACAGCCAATCTGAGCATGAACTGTAGATAACCAATCCATGCCCAAGATGACATCGTAAGGCCTCGATGCTGCTACAAGAAGATCTCAGCCGAAGCTCTCGCCTCCTAGAGTAAGATCACACTGCCGGCACCAGTGCGTAATCGTCGAGTCTGCTCCCGTAGGACTCTCTAGCCGTAAGGATTGAGCCAATGGCTCTGTCGGAATCTCCGAGATCCGAACAAGGGCAGCGGCTATGAAAGAGTGACTCGCTCCTGTGTCTATAAGAACTTCAGCAAGGGTGGAATAGACACAGATCGTACCTCGAATAATCTCTGGCACGCCGTGGTCGTAGGCCTCCGCTGCCTGGAGCTGTGCCTGTCTCTGCCCTCCAGCTCCCTGTGGTCAAGGTGGACCTCCTGGTGGTGGTGGTGGCAGAGCCTCAAAGCGTCGTCCACCACCTGCTGCTCGGACAGCTCCCCTGCCTCGTCCGCCTGCTCCCTGCGGACCGCCAAGATCGACCCTCTGCCTCTGCCTGAGTGGACCCTCCACCATCTGCTGCTCCTCGGCACGGCGGGTTGGGCAGTCACGAGCCTTGTGACCCTGCCCGCTGCATGCGTAGCACTACCTGCCTCTCAAAAGACTGGCTCCGCGCTGTGTGCCCCACACTGCTGAGCCAGTGTCCTGAGGTCGTCTTCCAGAAGGTCTTGTCTGCCTAGACCCATGAGTCATCCGTCGGCTACCTGCTGCTGAAGACTCCGCTACCTGCTGCCCTGCGGTAGGTCTCGCTGTGGACTCAGCAAGAAAGATCTCGATCAGAAGGGCTCGCTCCAGTACTCCTGCCTGAGTCGGAATGCTGAGCGAGATCAGTGATGCCCTTATCTCGTGTCTCAATCCCTGCTCAAAGGTCCAGGCCCGGAAGAATGGGTCCCTTACCATGTCGGTCGAGTAGCGCGAGAGATCAGTAAATCTCGCCAAGAACTGGGCGACCGTCAAGCTGCCCTGCCGCAGCTGAAGAAGCTCCTGGATGCGCACCGCACGGAGGGTGGCCGGGAAGAACTCTGAGTGGAAGAGGCCCTCAAAGTTTGTCCAGAGGAGAGATGCCTCATCGTGCACTTGGAGCATCAAGCTCCACCATCGTCCCGCTGCTGCGTGCAGTAGGCTCGCAGCGAGGATCACCATGAGTTCTGCCGGTGTCCTCACTAGCCTGAAAACTCGTACAACTGCCTCCAGCCAGTCCTCGGCTGCCTGGGGGTCCGTCTCCCCATGGAACCTGGGCGGTCGCTGGCACTAGAACTCATGCAGTGCACTAAGGCGACGTGCATCATCAGCGGCTGGGGCTGGAAGCATCGGTGGCTCGGCGGGTAGAGGTACCACCGGTGCCTCTGCTGTCAAAGGGCCCTGTACCGAGGCCTCGTCGCTCAGCGGGCTGTCGTCACGTACCACTCTCGGAACCCTAGCTGGATGCCATCGTGGGGCCATCCTGAAAAGAAATAGGTGCACCACGGTCAGAACAGTATACCTAGTGAGATGATATAAAGTAATCACAAAGAAAACTTGAAACACACATGCAATCAATGTTTTCATGCATTAAGTCGGAAATCAGAAGTTAGGGTCCTGGTGTACGGATACGTCGGCCGCCGCACCAACACTGTAACACCCCAGGATTTCAGAGTGTGTTATTTCTTAAAAATAATTCAATAACTTGCACTACACACAACACCGAGTTCAATCACACCATTAAAAGAGGTCATGAATAGTATTAACTACATTTTGAACTTTATATAATCCTTATAATTTTAGAATCCCTATTATGAGTTTCTTAGTCATAATGCAAGAACAAATTCATTTTCAGTATTTCACTTTTATCAACTTCTAATAGTGAAACCTTTTTAAATACAATATTTTAAACTTTTTGACTAAATGGAGACATCAAAAAAATTTAAAATGAAACATCCCAAGCGTCCACGGTACGCTTTCCTTTGGATAAAACAGTAGCGTGTGTTGTACGCAACTTCGAGTTCTAACACACCGTAACCAATCAAACTAGTTGTTATGAATAGTAATACCTACTTTTTGAAGTTATATATATTTTATATTTTAAAATGGACTTCATTTTTGGATTCGGAATATCAAATTTAGCCTAAGGTGAAATTTTGGTACTTTTCGGATAACTTTCATATTTTGATGAATAGTGAAAATTACTAAATTTTAATTAAAAACAACTTTTTTAATCAAAATAATTAATAGTGATAAATTATGAATTTGAGTGGTTTTAAAGTATATTTAGAATATATTTTTACCATTCAATTTAATGTTTATCATTGGACATAATTTTACAATTAAACCGAACATAAACAAGTGTCAATCTTTTGATAGTTATTATCTCTTAAAAACACGCTTTTTGTTTTGACAGCGGGAATTAATTTTAAATTAATTTCTGCCACTTCTGTGTTTTGAATTTAGGAAAATGGATTCCATATTTGGAATCAGGATGTTCAAATTGTGTAAATAGGTAACTTTTATTTTTACACATTTTGAATAATTACTGCGGTAAATATTTTATTTACCATGGTTAAAGGGTAAATCCGGTAAATAAGGGTTAAAAAAATAATATTATAATAATACAAAATTACCCTAAAACGTGTCTTAACCCTATTGGTTGATAGATGGTCGACCATGGACATCTTTGTGTCAATTTTGGGACCCCATGGATCCACTTGTAAGTGATAATGACACTTTATTTTAATTAAGTTAAAATGAATACAAAAATGACACAAGCATATATCTTTTAGAAGAACAATTTTTACATAGGGTTATACATGTTGGATTTTCGATTGTAAATATTCATTAGAAATCTAAAAAGATTTCCTACATAATGATATTTTATTTATAATTTTTAGACATTAAATAATTTATTTTATTTATGACACAATGATGATGCAGTAATTACTAAAATAGTAAAAAATTAACATAATTAATATTATAAATACCCAAATAAATATAATATGAAACTTTTAATAAATTACACTAATTTTCTATGATAATATGATATATTAGGATTGATTTAATTGACTTTGTTCGAAGTAATCAATCTGTTAGGAGTTTCAAAAAAATCAACTATTGAATAGTGTCAAAATTGACATAAAAGAGTTCTTAAAACAAATATTATATTATTAATTGATATTAAATTCCTAAAAATCTAAGGATCGGCCAAGAGACTTATATTATTATAGGTTCCTCATTAATGGACCACTTGGGGGTCGCTTGGATGTATATAGTAAGTTTATTAACCATATTATATAAAAATACAAAGAGACATTGTAAAAGTGAAACTAATTAACTTAGAGTTAATACTTAAAGATAAGGTTAATATAAGTACCCAAACCTGTCTAAATTCTATTGGATGAGTTGTTTTCGACCTATCCCCACCTCATCCTTTGAATAGTCAACTTTGGAGCCTTTAGAAACCGAATATGAATTTATTATAAATTAATATTTCTAGCTTTTCCAAAGGTGCCCCTCACCCCTCTTATAAAAGGGCACTCCTCCTTCTCATTTCTTCACACCTATAAAGCCTTTTGGTTCGGCCAAACTCTGCCCAAATACTCTCCCAACATCCCTCAATACAACCTAGAGGCCTTAGTTTGATCAGAAAGCCAACCTAAGGAGCCCTTTTGATCAAATCAAAAGGAAGAACCCGAAGAAGAGGTAATGATTTCACCACCCTTTTCTAAGTTCATTTCTTCTTCCACTTCTTATTCCTTTGTTCTTACCATTCTAAAATAATAACTCCAGTATATCACATATACTGTGATGTTATTATAAGTATGGTACAACCATATTCAGTATTCTATCCACCCTTTGAATAACATGTCACCATACGTGCGTACGTACGGCTTACCGTCTCCACGTCGTGGTGTAATTGTTATTCAATATAATATTATTTGGATGGGTATAATAATGATGTGTAACTCATGTAAATAATAAATATAACATGTTAATGATTCTGTATATATGATATACCATTCATTTATATATTATTTTAATATCAAAAGAATGATATTGTCGCTCGTGCGTACGTACGGACTACCGTCTCCACGAACACGATGAGATTCATTCTCCATCGTAACCATTCAAGTATAATTATCATTTGATAATTTAAAAATGATGTTTAAGGACTAGATATCATTCTGGATATGAATAATATACAACAACCATGACTTATGTAACAAAACATATAAAGAAAATGAGTAAGTTAACACCCGAAACGACGATAATTCTAAGATATTATTAACAAATCAATGTTAAAAGATCATATATGATATCATATTAATATATATGATTCTTGTATAATTTAATAACAATTATTTCACCATTATACAGGAGGTTAACCTACCCCAACCAAGGAAAAGTACAAGGTAAGGGTTATTTCACAATCTCTTCATTATCCGAGGTTGTTTATACGTAATAATCTACTGGGATTTCTTTATCATCCACATCCATGTTTCTTCGAAATGTATTTCAAAACATATTTATTATTTACAAGATAATGGGTTAAATTCATTTATACCCTTGTTTAACTTTTTGTAAGAGTTTTATAAAGGAATCTTTCTGTCGTTTTCAAAACAAGGTCCTTTTTGACCTTTTCGACAGAATTAAGATAAGAATGTTTTTTTTACTTATACAGCGGGTGCGGTTATTTTCCGCTGTTATAAAATCGTCAAAGATTTCCTTACAAGCTTACAAGAATATTTTCAAGAAAATGTTTTATTTTATATGTCTCTTAAATGATTTGAAAAATAGAAAGAGATATTTCTCTAAAAAGTGTTTTGATTTCATCTATGTCAACATCCTTTAATGGATTTTACGCTTATTTGAAGTTGATTTATTATAATACAAAACTTCTATATTGTATTGAAGGTTTTGTGATATGTTTGACTGTGGATGTGCTATTTTATACCATTCATAGTTTATGGTGAAACTATTGACATTTCGTATGCTAGTTTTAATCCGAATGTTTATGTTATATTTCAAACTTTTCTTCAGATGAATGTGCTAAACAAGTATGTTCCGGGTTGGGGACCGGTAAAAGTAAGCCCTCCAGGTTGGGGACTGGTAAAAGTAAGCCCTCCAGGTTGGGGACTGGTTAAATTAAGCCCTCCAGGTTAGGGACTGGTAAAAGTATGCCCTCCGGGTTGGTGTCCGGTTATTAGAGGCACTCCGGGTTGGTGTCCGGTTATTAGAGGCACTCCGGGCTGGGTTCCGGTTAGAAGTAACCCCTAGGTCTTGGGATGAGTCCTAGACAAAGAAATTAACGTTTAGCATTATGCATTCCAACATTATGAAAGTGGTTATTGATTTTTTCATGTGATTATTCATTTAGTAGAATATCCATGTGAATAAGTAAATGGCATTATTTCATTTTATTTATGCCATACCATGTTGAAAGTTCGTATTTAAAAGGCTTTTGTTTTAGTTATACATTGCCTTAAATGTTTATTCTTATTTATGAAAGTTTCCACTTTATTGTTATCCTTACTGGGCATTTGAGCTCACCCCTTTTTTTTATGTTTTATTTTTCCCAGGATGTGAAGAAGTAAGTTATGAATGACCTGCAGGGATTTTATGAGGGGTTAATAGTGTGGATTGTGGAAACATTATGTTGTTGTATTAGTTTTTCATTTTATGATGTAATTTAAAACTTATGAATATATCTAGTGTTTCCAAGGCTACTAAACCAATCGGTCTTTCGAGATTTGATCTTTCTTGTGATCATGCCAATGTTACAAAGTAATGCACCGACTCTGGGTAGCTGGGGTCGGGGCGTTACAGTTGGTATCAGAGGAAGTTTAGTACAAACCTTGGAAGCTAGATTTAGATAAACTCTGATTAGAGCACGTAGACTTAAGATGAACTTTGAGGATTAGTATAGAAGAACTTCCTAGAATTTTGGTATTGTAGAGATTTTGTGAGATTTCTGAGCAATACATCCCTGTCTGGATACGAGCAGGTAGAGGCGGCTCTGGCACAGATGTACCTAGGGGTAAAACCCGAAAACACCGCTTTGAGCTAGACTCGAACGGGAACTGGTGCACGACAACGGGCCTTGCTGCACTCTTGGTTACGACACTCCCGGGGGATATGCTTAGGATAACTCTCATTTTCTTTACAAATCATTATGAAGGGTTTATGAGTATATACTTCCTCAAAGAAAACATTTTTATGATTATGGATTATATCCATAAATAGTTCAATTTATGTTAAGTGTTTTATAAGTATGGGATTATGTATTTTGACTCATAAACTAATCTAGTTTATGCCATTGTTTAGAAATGGCGCCCAGTAGAAGGAATGATAACTCCAGAAATGCACATGATTCAAAGAGAAGGAAGGATCATATCTCTCATGGTCTTAAGCTAGAATTTATAAGAGAAATAGTCTCCCATGTGTTATCATCATATGAAGAAATAATATCATGTGTTGATAAGATAAGTAAAGAGTTTACTGAGTCCTA
Source organism: Viscum album (assembly GCA_963277665.1). Classification (NCBI taxonomy): domain Eukaryota; kingdom Viridiplantae; phylum Streptophyta; class Magnoliopsida; order Santalales; family Viscaceae; genus Viscum; species Viscum album. The sequence continues at coordinate 197,170,345 of OY728126.1, forward strand.
TGGCTTTGAAGGGAAGCAAGAGAAGAAAAGGATGGAAGAGAGAAATATGGATAAAGGGAAGAGGGAAAAGAAGAATTTTCCCATATGTGGTAACTGTGGAAAGAAACACCCTGGAACTTTCCTGAAAGGAATGGGAGTTTGTTATAAGTGTGGAGGAAAAGGGCACAAAGTACGAGACTGCAAGGGTAAGAAAATGGTTTTAAATGTACAATGCTTCATTTGCAAGGAGTTTGGACACTACGCGAACCTATGTCCCAGTTATCAGACTATGCCGCAAATGATGTTATTGGATAATAATCAAGTTATGATACTACCACAGATGAAGAGGAATGATTAGAGTTCTTATGTTGATTATGTCAATTGAGCTTTGTATCAAGAATGTACTTGTTATAATAATTATGGAGTATATAAGGATTGTACTACAGTACTATTTCATTAAGGACTTGAGATTGTGTGGAACAAAGAAAAGTGACTCATTAGCAGGATAGATTTTTGGAAAATATATGGTTGAGAGAATGATAAACCATAATATAGTTCTGATACTGAGGTAGTGATTTTGGAATAATATGTGATTGTTTTGGATATATTATATTGGATATTCTTGACTACCTTGGAACTGATTAATGATTTGTATATTCCATCATTGTTGGGGTTTAAAACATTTTTGGATTAATGAAGTATATCCAGCATTCTATATGTAATAAGGGAGCATGAATGTAATCAATAAGGAATATGGTAATACATGATGAAGGTATTCATATGCTATTACGGTGTAAAAAGGATCTATATTATGTTTACCTTCCTTATGAATGTTGGACTGTGAGTTTGGACAGAAGTATTTTGGATAGTTCTAGTTTGGATTATTTTGGATTGCCATAAAAGGACAACCCGGAGGTCGGGCGGCAACCCGTCCCGTCCGGCAAGGCTGCGAGACTTGAACCCGCAACCAAAGGGCGACAAGGGTGTATCACCTACCACTATCCCACGAGATGTCCTGGATTAAATAAAGTAGTTTTTTAAAAAATCTGGTAGATGAATTATAAATTCGTTTATTTTGGAACCCTCTATGAATAGTATAAATAGAATTTTTTTACGAGTGAATGATGAGTTCTGGTAGAAATTTATTAATGGATAAAACTCTAATTATAAACTAAGTATATCTCCTTATTATCTTATCCAATCTCATAAATAAATTCCTCAACATTAATAATAGAAACTTAGAACAAAAATGTTGTCCTAGAGGGTACCTTAAATCATCACAAATTTATGGCTTTGGGATTGTTGGCCTTTTCATAGCCATGTTCTCTACCACTCTCCATCAGATAATTGATGGCTAGATTTTTGTTCCATATCCATATTTTCTTACATGGAACCCTAGTATGTGTTATTTTCGGTAATCTTCATACTTTCGACTCTTTATTTTAAATAGAGGCCTCGTTAATTCATTTTTCGATGTGGGATTTCAACTAAGATATTTTGAAACGTCAAAAATGTGTTATCCCAATACCCTATATTTTGTTGAACCGATGGTACTTCAAATCATCATAGATTGATGAGTTTAAGGACCTCAATTATACACATGTTTGTGATTGATGACCTCAATCACTACCTATAAATATTTACGTTTTTCCTCCGATTATATGTCTCTAATTGCCACCAATGTTCTCCTAATCGAGATCATAATTTGGTGGTGACCCTTTAATTTCTCTTTTCCTCATATTAAGACTAAATTTTAGTAACCCAATTTCCAATGTGGGTTTTCCCACAAATATATTTTCTACTTTCAACCTTTTATCTTCGAAGAACAATTTCAAATTGCGAGGACGCAATTTATTGAAGGAGGGGAGAATGTAACACCCCAGGATTTCAGAGTGTGTTATTTCTTAAAAATAATTCAATAACTTGCACTACACACAACACCGAGTTCAATCACACCATTAAAAGAGGTCATGAATAGTATTAACTACATTTTGAACTTTATATAATCCTTATAATTTTAGAATCCCTATTATGAGTTTCTTAGTCATAATGCAAGAACAAATTCATTTTCAGTATTTCACTTTTATCAACTTCTAATAGTGAAACCTTTTTAAATACAATATTTTAAACTTTTTGACTAAATGGAGACATCAAAAAAATTTAAAATGAAACATCCCAAGCGTCCACGGTACGCTTTCCTTTGGATAAAACAGTAGCGTGTGTTGTACGCAACTTCGAGTTCTAACACACCGTAACCAATCAAACAAGTTGTTATGAATAGTAATACCTACTTTTTGAAGTTATATATATTTTATATTTTAAAATGGACTTCATTTTTGGATTCGGAATATCAAATTTAGCCTAAGGTGAAATTTTGGTACTTTTCGGATAACTTTCATATTTTGATGAATAGTGAAAATTACTAAATTTTAATTAAAAACAACTTTTTTAATCAAAATAATTAATAGTGATAAATTATGAATTTGAGTGGTTTTAAAGTATATTTAGAATATATTTTTACCATTCAATTTAATGTTTATCATTGGACATAATTTTACAATTAAACCGAACATAAACAAGTGTCAATCTTTTGATAGTTATTATCTCTTAAAAACACGCTTTTTGTTTTGACAGCGGGAATTAATTTTAAATTAATTTCTGCCACTTCTGTGTTTTGAATTTAGGAAAATGGATTCCATATTTGGAATCAGGATGTTCAAATTGTGTAAATAGGTAACTTTTATTTTTACACATTTTGAATAATTACTGCGGTAAATATTTTATTTACCATGGTTAAAGGGTAAATCCGGTAAATAAGGGTTAAAAAAATAATATTATAATAATAGAAAATTACCCTAAAACGTGTCTTAACCCTATTGGTTGATAGATGGTCGACCATGGACATCTTTGTGTCAATTTTGGGACCCCATGGATCCACTTGTAAGTGATAATGACACTTTATTTTAATTAAGTTAAAATGAATACAAAAATGACACAAGCATATATCTTTTAGAAGAATAATTTTTACATAGGGTTATACATGTTGTATTTTCGATTGTAAATATTCATTAGAAAGCTAAAAAGATTTCCTACATAATGATATTTTATTTACAATTTTTAGACATTAAATAATTTATTTTATTTATGACACAATGATGATGCAGTAATTACTAAAATAGTAAAAAATTAACATAATTAATATTATAAATACCCAAATAAATATAATATGAAACTTTTAATAAATTACACTAATTTTCTATGATAATATGATATATTAGGATTGATTTAATTGACTTTGTTCGAAGTAATCAATCTGTTAGGAGTTTCAAAAAAATCAACTATTGAATAGTGTCAAAATTGACATAAAAGAGTTCTTAAAACAAATATTATATTATTAATTGATATTAAATTCCTAAAAATCTAAGGATCGGCCAAGAGACTTATATTATTATAGGTTCCTCATTAATGGACCACTTGGGGGTCGCTTGGATGTATATAGTAAGTTTATTAACCATATTATATAAAAATACAAAGAGACATTGTAAAAGTGAAACTAATTAACTTAGAGTTAATACTTAAAGATAAGGTTAATATAAGTACCCAAACCTGTCTAAATTCTATTGGATGAGTTGTTTTCGACCTATCCCCACCTCATCCTTTGAATAGTCAACTTTGGAGCCTTTAGAAACCGAATATGAATTTATTATAAATTAATATTTCTAGCTTTTCCAAAGGTGCCCCTCACCCCTCTTATAAAAGGGCACTCCTCCTTCTCATTTCTTCACACCTCTAAAGCCTTTTGGTTCGGCCAAACTCTGCCCAAATACTCTCCCAACATCCCTCAATACAACCTAGAGGCATTAGTTTGATCAGAAAGCCAACCTAAGGAGCCCTTTTGATCAAATCAAAAGGAAGAACCCGAAGAAGAGGTAATGATTTCACCACCCTTTTCTAAGTTCATTTCTTCTTCCACTTCTTATTCCTTTGTTCTTACCATTCTAAAATAATAACTCCAGTATATCACATATACTGTGATGTTATTATAAGTATGGTACAACCATATTCAGTATTCTATCCACCCTTTGAATAACATGTCACCATACGTGCGTACGTACGGCTTACCGTCTCCACGTCGTGGTGTAATTGTTATTCAATATAATATTATTTGGATGGGTATAATAATGATGTGTAACTCATGTAAATAATAAATATAACATGTTAATGATTATGTATATATGATATACCATTCATTTATATATTATTTTAATATCAAAAGAATGATATTGTCGCTCGTGCGTACGTACGGACTACCGTCTCCACGAACGCGATGAGATTCATTCTCCATCGTAACCATTCAAGTATAATTATCATTTGATAATTTAAAAATGATGTTTAAGGACTAGATATCATTATGGATATGAATAATATACAACAACCATGACTTATGTAACAAAACATATAAAGAAAATGTGTAAGTTAACACCCGAAACGACGATAATTCTAAGATATTATTAACAAATCAATGTTAAAAGATCATATATGATATCATATTAATATATATGATTCTTTTATAATTTAATAACAATTATTTCACCATTATACAGGAGGTTAACCTACCCCAACCAAGGAAAAGTACAAGGTAAGGGTTATTTCACAATCTCTTCATTATCCGAGGTTGTTTATACGTAATAATCTACTGGGATTTCTTTATCATCCACATCCATGTTTCTTCGAAATGTATTTCAAAACATATTTATTATTTACAAGATAATGGGTTAAATTCATTTATACCCTTGTTTAACTTTTTGTAAGAGGTTTATAAAGGAATCTTTCTGTCGTTTTCAAAACAAGGTCCTTTTTGACCTTTTCGACAGAATTAAGATAAGAATGTTTTTTTTACTTATACGGCGGGTGCGGTTATTTTCCACCGTTATAAAATCGTCAAAGCTTTCCTTACAAGCTTACAAGAATATTTTCAAGAAAATGTATTATTTTATATGTCTCTTAAATGATTTGAAAAATAGAAAGAGATATTTCTCTAAAAAGTGTTTTGATTTCATCTATGTCAACATCCTTTAATGGATTTTACGCTTATTTGAAGTTGATTTATTATAATACAAAACTTCTATATTGTATTGAAGGTTTTGTGATATGTTTGACTGTGGATGTGCTATTTTATACCATTCATAGTTTATGGTGAAACTATTGACATTTCGTATGCTAGTTTTAATCCGAATGTTTATGTTATATTTCAAACTTTTCTTCAGATGAATGTGCTAAACAAGTATGTTCCGGGTTGGGGACCAGTAAAAGTAATCCCTCCAGGTTGGGGACTGGTAAAAGTAAGCCCTCCAGGTTGGGGACTGGTTAAATTAAGCCCTCCAGGTTAGGGACTGGTAAAAGTATGCCCTCCGGGTTGGTGTCCGGTTATTAGAGGCACTCCGGGTTGGTGTCCGGTTATTAGAGGCACTCCGGGTTGGTGTCCGGTTATTAGAGGCACTCCGGGTTGGTGTCCGGTTATTAGAGGCACTCCGGGTTGGGTTCCGGTTAGAAGTAACCCCTAGGTCTTGGGATGAGGCCTAGACAAAGAAATTAACGTTTAGCATTATGCATTCCAACATTATGAAAGTGGTTATTGATTTTTGCATGTGATTATTCATTTAGTAGAATATCCATGTGAATAAGTAAATGGCATTATTTCATTTTATTTATGCCATACCATGTTGAAAGTTCGTATTTAAAAGGCTTTTGTTTTAGTTATACATTGCCTTAAATGTTTATTCTTATTTATGAAAGTTTCCACTTTATTGTTATCCTTACTGGGCATTTGAGCTCACCCCTTTTTTTTATGTTTTATTTTTCCCAGGATGTGAAGAAGTAAGTTATGAATGACCTGCAGGGATTTTATGAGGGGTTAATAGTGTGGATTGTGGAAACATTATGTTGTTGTATTAGTTTTTCATTTTATGATGTAATTTAAAACTTATGAATATATCTAGTGTTTCCAAGGCTACTAAACCAATCGGTCTTTCGAGATTTGATCTTTCTTGTGATCATGCCAATGTTACGAAGTAATGCACCGACTCTGGGTAGCTGGGGTCGGGGCGTTACAAACACTGGGCTCCCTGGACTGATAACCACACTCAATACGCTAAACACTATTGATTCACATAGAAGAAAGATCAGAGTCTGCGGTAGAACTGACCGCTCTGATACCAATTTGTCACGACCCGTCCTCGGGGCCCGTGCCGTGACTACCCCAAGCCCGCCTTCCATAGGCCAGTGGCTGGCGACTAGAACCAAGGCGTAAATCCCAGTAAAGGGAAGGCATTTCCTTTGTAAAGTAAACAAGCACCCCAGTGTAAGCAAGTGGAAAAAGTAAACACTAAGTAAAAACTGGTACAAAAGTAAGTGCGGAAAAGTAAGTGGGCCAGTATACAAACCCAAACTGAAAGTAAAGTACAACTCGAAAGGGAAAACGACAACTGAAAAGTAAAAGCCGCTACGCCGAGCTGTCCACTGGAAATCCCACCTGAAGGGTGGGTACAGATAGCTCCACTGCTCCTCGGGTCCCGCCGTCCGCTCTGAGTACGTCCCCCCTAGTGGTCGACCTCCAGGTATCATCCTTCTCTACAAGCCTCAACCACGATCAACGCTGTCCGTCGTCTGCAACCAACACAACATAGTGCGGGCATAGCCCGTGCAGGGGCGAGTATAAGCTACTCGGTAGGGACCCCGAGACCCCCGAATGTCTCCCAAAATCCACAAAGGATAAACCATAAAGGAAAGATACAAACACGAAGTAACAACCGACACTTCTTAGGTATATGCCCATACATATACCTAAGTCATCCATTCCAGTACGCTCCAACCTCCGAGCCCAAGTACAACCCAGTCCACACAGGAAAGTATACGTATTCCACACAGGAAAGCAAAACGTAATCCACACAGGATAGCACAACACAATCCACATAGGAAGGCAAATAGGTTTCAGCTCACACAGGTATACTTCTTCGAATGATGATAGAGATGATCACTGATCCATCTAAGTCGTCGGACCCACAAAGGATCGATAGGTACTAACCCCCGCAAAGACCCACACAGGATCGGGCCCACACAGGACCTATAGGCGCTGGCTCACACAGAATCGCTGAGCGCTGATCCACATAGGATCGAACTCACACAGGATCAGTAGCACTGATCCACACAGGATTGATGAGTGCTGTAGTCATCGTCGTCGAATCCACTGAGGATCTCTGCACAGTCGTCGTCGTCACAGTAGCAGTCGCAGCCAGCTCTAGGGTTCCCGCACACAGCAAGCTCGTTCGGGAGGGTCCGCTCCATGAGCTGAGAGGCTGATACATCAACTGACACATAGTCTAGAGTTGATGTTTCTAAAAGTTCCGTATCGTCAACAGGAACTCAACGTCGCAGACGGCGCGTCAATCGGACGCCCGTTCTGCGAGTTATTGGAATTTTCGTCCCTGGGGCCCGGTTGGTTTTTAAGGCAAAACCAACCCGACCATACTCCACCTACGTCCAAACATCGGGCAGAGTAAGCCAAAAGATCCGTCTCACTTAGAGGAATTCAAAAAAGTCGACGGCATGTCAATCGGACGTCCGAAGCTCAAGATATGAGCATTTCCGCTTCGAGGGCCCGGTTGGTTTCGTGTACGAACCAACTCGGCCGAACCCAAAGTATTCGAAAACCTTGAGTGTGATATACTAAAACGGTCGTCTCGATCCAAGGATCGCATCTCCGCTAACAACGCATCGTTCGGAGATCCGTAGCTCAAGTTATGAGCAAAAGACCGAAAACATCCGGAGACGGGGGGTCTGGGCCCGGACCGACCCGGCCCAACCCCCTGGGTCGGCCCGAACCGGGTCGACCCGACCCGGGTCCGGGTCCAACCCGGTTTGGCGTGGCCCGTCTGGGGTGGCCCGGCCTGGCCTGGGCACGACCCGGCCGGCGGGTCAGCTCGGCTCGGCCGAGCGGCCGAGCAAGGGAGCCGCGGGGCGTGAAGTCCCCACGGGAAGAGAAGCCGCGGCCCACATGGGGCCGTGCTGGATCAGCGGACGCGGAAAATCCACGTCCCGTGTGTGCCGGACCTGCGCGGCCGTGGGTTCGCTGGCCACCGCCGCCGCGGCTTTAGCCGCGGCGGCCCTGTCTAGCGGCGCGCCGGGGCGCCGCCGCCTCCAGCCGCCGGCGCCGCCGCGCCGGTGACCCGCACCGCCGGTGGGTTCCGCGGGCCACCGGAGTTGCTCCGGTGGTCCGATTTCATTTCCGTCTGTGCCGTAGCTCCTCCCGGGTCCCGAAATTCACTACGGAAACAACGAATCACCTCTACGGCATGTTTTGTCACCACCCGCCAATCCGCACATCAACGAAGAACTGCAGAGGGTTGTTGGGCCGTGTTTGTTTGCCCCGCACCCTCTGCGTTAGGTGATAACAATCGGGATGAATAAATTATCATATGGAAACGTAACAATATACAATTTAATAAATTAAAATTGCACTTGATTCAGGTTCTTTGTCTTAGGAGGAACATCCAAAGAAATATAAATTATTTCACAAACCAGCCCCTACCTCTCCGTAGTCGTTGAGCGTGCGTTCTTCGCGGAATTGATCGTCGCGGAAGGAGGCGATCGTCACGTCGCGGAAGGGCATCACATCGTCACGGAATACGGTGTCGCGTCGACGGACTCTGAGGTTCAAGAACATGTAGATTTAATTATATTAATTAAATCCATGATGTTGTTATAACCCACAAAGAGATTTAAAAGAAGAAACTCGAAATCTCCTACCTCAAGCAGTTGGTGATCGAAGATCGTTGTGGGGAAGAACATCTCGGAAGAAGCGTCGTCGATCTTCAAGGGTGACGGCGTTCTTCGCATTCTTCATGTTCTTAGCAAAGGAGGATGAAGGCACACAATTTCTGTCAAAAGGCCTCTCAACGAGAAATCCTCAAGAAGTCGTGCGTTGGCCTTATTTTATTATTACGCCAACGGATTGTAAACTGGTTAAGAAACGATTAAATTAATTCATAGAATTAATTTAATGAAGTTAACTACCCAATTAATTAGTGCGTTAAGAATTTAAGAAAACTCGTCAGTTGACTTTCATAATGACAGGTTTTCGCGGGTGCGTTACTTAGCGGAAAAGAAACGGTGGGGATCGTGTGGCCCCCACCTAAAATAATATCCTACCAGGAGGGGAGGATATTTTGGGTTCTACCCTATCCGCTTCAACTCAGCTTAAGCATCTTAAAGTGGCTTTTAAGTGGCTTTAAGTGAAATAAAATAAAGTTTGTCGTACCAATTATTTTATTTCTTAACTTTAAGCCCAAAAATTAAAAACCACACCCGAGCAAACGCAACTCCGGAAGAGGCTTTTATAAGCAAATACCGGTGCTGCGATTCCATCTGTGTCCTCGGAATTCGATTCCGAGCACCGGTTTAAAAGTTATAAAAACCCGCTCGTTCGTTCACTGAACGTACCCGAGCCAAACTTCGGAAAATGATTCTGAGTACACCGAGCCTCAGAATTAGGTGCCGTCAGAAACTGCGTCCTTGTAAAATTCCAAAGAAAATTAAGAAAAAAAAAATCCTTGAAATTTACGGGTCTTTACACCCCAACCTGTGATCATCATCACTCAAGCGTAACCGGCCCAAGCCCAACACAACCAAAAGGGTACAACCGATGCAATTCAGAAATTGCATAGATAACATATTTAAACAGGAAAACATAAACCAGCAAAACAAACTAAACAGTTGAATTGAACTATACCAGGTGCTGTCCCATACTAGAACTGAGGTCTTAAATGTCTCCAAAAATTATAACAGGCTTAAATAATTTAAACTAATAGTTTAACACAATAATATTGCAATTAAAACCATTTTGGCGTTCCCCGACCAAAATGCCCCGATGAGCCACGACCCCTCACCCGGCCCCACTCACGCAAACTGGTAACCGGGCATACCCAAAGGCATCTCAGAGGTCCCATAACAATATAGTATGAAAAAGCAGATAAAACGGGTCCCGCTCAAAAATACCCGAAAACGCGCCGAAGCCACGTTACCCAAACAACCACACAAACACCAAATGAGGTATGCACCTCCTAGCTGAGACTCGCACGATGCTACTCCCCCGGTAGCACCCGCCAACTTAGTCTAAAATGCGGTAAATCTATAAAATATTCAAAATTTCTCAAAGGGATATAACTCGTTCTAGAATGAAAATCAGACAAAACGGCCAAAGAGGAATCAAGGCCTTACCGAGGGGGTTCCAACACACTAATCAGAGCTCAAAACGGGTCTTGGACGGACGATCTGGAGGGGAAGAGAGGTTCAGCTGGCCTGGTTCGCGTATCCGGGCAGAGGATATGAGGATCTGCCTCAATACAAGGCTACTGCCCATTTTAAGCGAAAAAAAGAAAGTACACGGTGTGTACTTTGGGACTACACGCCGTGTATGGTTCATTTAACTATTCATAAGATGAAAAGATTCCGCCGACTTACTTTCCGAACCTACCGACATGAGTACACGACGTGTACCTCTGGGTACACGGTGTGTACTGGGTTCCTCCTCTCCTCCTCACCGACATACCCACACACCATGTATATCCCTCATACACGGCTAGACTACACGGCGTGTCCAAATGAAAAACAACGTGTCCCTGGTTCTTACCCGGCCAATGGCCTACACGCCATGCATGGATTCACACGGTCAGCGATCTACATGGCGTGTTCAAAACTACATGCCGTGTAGTAAGAAAACTCTACACGGTCACCCGCACGACATGTACTCGGCGAGTACACGGTCGGCCACTCATCTAGACATACACGGCGTGCACTTAAAGTACACGGCATGTAGTCTGAAAATTTCCAGAAACTTCCCATTTAATCCAGTTTCCTCGGAAACAAGTCAAAAATTTAAACTGGGTCGGGATTTTGACCCGTTCCAAAAACTCGGGTTCTTACAAACTCCCCACCTTAACGTATCTCGTCCCCGTGCTACCAAAAGAAACCCGGAGATGGCATCGAACACGCCCATCCCAGTTAAACAACCTGGACTACCCCAGTCCCGAGGTTCTAGCTAAATTCCTCAAGGGGCTCCCCACCTTAGGAATTTCCTACTCAGTCTCAACCAAAAAAATTTAAAGCAAACAAGGTTTACTAACCTGTTTCCTAGATGCATAGTCCTCTCATGATGCATTGTCACCCCTGCACCTCGTTGGTTCTCCTGTGTTGCTACCGACACCCAACGTAACCCGCACCGCATCGGTGTCTGCATCCACGAGGTCCTGGTGCCTAGCCCCTCAAGTAACCTGCATCCACGATGCCCCGATGCCCACAACACCTCAAGTAATCTGCATCCACAATGCCCCGATTCCCACGACACCTCAAGTAACCTGCATCCACGATGCCCCGATGCCTACGACACCTCAAGTAACCCACATCCACGATGCCCCAATGCCCACAGCACCTCATATATATATATATCTCACACACCCGATATGGTGCCAATCCCACTGACTAGCATCTAGTCAGTACACAAAGGTCCTGTGCACCACGTGCACTCAAAACAGATATACCTCTATAGGTCATGCCAAAAATGAAACATAGAGATCATGGCCACATCGTGGTGTACCTCTAACTTTCACCGGCTCACCGGCCTGCTCAGCCTCTGGCAGCTCCACAGCGTGCACCTGCCCTGAAACACGGCTGCCTGACGCCTGACCTCCTGATGCTACTCCAGTCTCCGGCCACTGACCTCTCAGCTGGGTAGCACCGTCTCTGTCACGACCTCCGCGTATAGTTGAGCCTCGACTACCCTCTCCGGGTACCGAACCTGAACCAACTCCTGACACTGTAGTCTGTCCTGGTCCGTGCCTGCTGGCTATCTGAGAAGGCTACCTGAAAAACCTCTCCAGATGCCCGTCCTGTCCACATGCCCGACACTCCTTCGGTGGCCTATCGCACTACGCCCGAACATGTCCCGACTATCCACACTAGAAGCAAATCACCGAAGAACTCCCACGAGGTGGTCTAGCTAAATCCCTGGCCTGACTGCCCTGCTGGAACTCATCCTGCCCTCGCTTCCTGCTATCCGAACCATCACCTGAAGCTGTCTCCCTGCCCAAGAGAGATTTCTCCCTCTCATTGCCCTCGACTATAAGCACCTGATTCACCGCCTCAGAGAAAGAACCCAGCCTGAAAATTTTCACCTAGACCCGAATGGCGTGTCACATTCCATCCTCGAAGTGCCTCAACCCAGCTGAATCATCGCTCACCATACCAGGTGAAAAGAGAGACAACTCTGTGAAAGTATCTGCGTAGTCCATGACGGACATGTCCCCCTACTGAAGACTCAAGAACTCCTGAGCTCTCTCTGCCCTTAGTGTCTCTGGGTAGAAGTTCTCAAAGAACCTGCCCTCGAAGTCCTGCCATGTCAGTCCCTCGTGTCTACGAGCCTGAACCTATACGTCCCACCAATGCTTCGCTGGTCCTCTCAGCATGTACATCGCCAGCTTGACTCTCTACCCTTTAGGCGTCTCGAGCTGCTCGAATATCATCTGCATACTATCTATCCAGTTCTCAGCCGCCTGAGGACCACCCTATCCCTGAAAAAGCGGTGGGTGCTGCGACTGGAACTCCCATGTCAGATATGCCATAAAAGGCTCTGTACCCTGCGCGCCTCTGTCCATCCCCTGCAAGATGCGTACTAGGCTCGCCCGGAGGTGCTCGTCGAGCCACGGCCCGAACGATGCCAAACCTGGCTGCTGTCCTGCCTGCACTGGATCCTAAACCTGATCCTGTCCCTGAGCCTGTACCTGCGGCTCGTGTTCTACCTATACCAAATTTTGACCATGATCCTACGGCATTGTATCATCTCCTGCCTGCCCCTCCATCGAGCCTTGAAGGAGTAGCCCGCTGAATACCATAAATGGTCAGATAGCCCATATATATGTATAACATTATATTCTATGCAGATAAGGAAAGCAGTAAAAGGCAGTGCATAACAACTACCCTTACTCCCCCTCACCGCAACCCATTCCCCATGGCATCCCGGCCTCATGGCCTCCTTACCCGCTCAACAGAGCCAAGTATCGTTAGTACCTCAGGCCATGACCGTCCCGACAACTCACGTTGCCTCAACCGACGACCAAGTCTCCCAATCCTGACAGTTACACTGCCTCAGTCGTAGTACCTACCAGCTCTCATAAGAGTCAGACCCAAAACCCTTCCACATGAAATTCTACAAAAAAATAAAGCATGGCATACACATTGCAACAACTAGCAATTCTATCAGGAATTTCACCATTTTACATTTCAAAGCAGATAAAGTATGGAAATTGATTTATTTTATTCACACGGTATTCTCACTTCACAAAGAATATGTGCAATTATGAAATTGAAATACCCTAGAAATGTGCCTATCAAAATCCAAGAAATAAGCCTTGCCATACCAGGCCAAGTTCCAATTCTCCCTTACCACACCAGGTCAAGGGTCACATATCACAATGCAGAACATCACACACCAAGTGAGCCACCAAGGTGGAAATCATATAAACTGTAATTTGAGCAAAAGCAAACAGTAATTCTCACCCATGGCAACTAGGTCCATCCCTCGTACCTGGGGATGCAGGCACCCAAGCATAAGCAAAAAAAACCCAGTCCCAGTAACCAGAACTTATCTCCATTATACCATATCCCAAATAGTAAAACCATCAGAAATAAAAAGAGAAGTATCAATCTCATTAGTAGCCAGAAAAACACTGCTACTAAATCCTGGTCAAGAACTCCTATGATACCACTTTGTAACGTCCCGGACCCAGCCAGCCACCCGAAAAGTGCTGAACGGGTCGGGTGTTACTACCTTAGGCGCACCTCCCCGAACGCCAAAGGCTGCCGACTAGCAGCGAGGGTCTGGTAGGTATAGTGGGGAGGCTATACCCTCTCGGAGGATCATAATAAGGGTACTGGTCCGAGAATAACAATAAATATGCAGCAGAAAGGAAGACTCAGTAGACTCGAACCAGACCCACAGAGCGGAAGCATAATCAATATAGATAAACAGCGGAAGCAGTAAATATAACAACAGTAGCAGAAATAAACACAACAGCATGCTGATAACATGTAACTACTATTGAACAGTAAAACATGCATCCAAAGCAGGTCATACACAACTGAATATAAACAGGGCGCCAATGGCTAACCAACAGTAGCTACAATAAGCATGCCAATATAGAAAGTAAACAAAACAAAGTAAACCCCATATAGGTATGACCTCAAGGTCCGTACCATCTCCATGCAACAACTAACGTAACCCAGCTCCTGAAGCTGGCCTATTTCCTGCATGCAAATCCATAAAGTCTGCACGCGTCCTGAGGGGCCCGTGCAGGGTGTGAGATGAATCTCAGTAGGTTACCACCCAATGGTGCGTACCAAATATATGTGTTTAAGCAGTCATGAATTTACCAAGAAAATAGTAATCAGTACAATGAAAAAATAAATACAAACTCCACTGGTGCTCAACAGCCACCATGGAGTGTCACCTGCTTCGGCCAACCCCGAAATCTCTGTCATGTAACCCAGCACCATGTGCCACCTGACACCTTGTGTCTCAAGTCCCGACATCCCGAAGGCACGCCCAAAATAGTAACCTGGCACCAAGTGGCTCCTGACACCTCGTGTCTCAAGTACCGACGTCTCGAAGGCACGCCCAAAATAGTAACGCGGCACCATGTGCCTCCTGACACCTCGTGTCTCAAGTAATGACATCCTGAAGGCACGCCCAATCCCTTGAAGGCTCCTCACCTCCCACGTGGCTTTCTATGGAAATCACCCCCAACCAAAAATACCTAACCACAACTATGGGGGCCTCTACCCACATGAGTGATCAAAACCACCTCATCACGGAGTATCTCGGTGTGCACACTACTCAAAGTCCTGGTGAGCGGTAATCACCCAAAATAGTCCTAATCCACCAAAACATTTGACACCTCGTGTCCCTGGGACCATGTCGCACAAGTTCGATGGCCTCGCCATCCAAGTAACCCAAGCCATGCCCAACCTGACAGTCATACTGCCTCAAACTGACGTCCATGACGCCCAATCCCATGGTCAAAACCACCCATAGTAACCCGGGTAAATCCCCAACCTGTGATCAGCATCACTCAAATGTAACTGGGCCAAGCCCAACACAACCCAAAGGGTCCAGCAGATGCAATTCAACAATTGTATAGATAACATGTTTAAACAGGAAAACATAAACCAACAAAACAAACTAAACATTTGAATTTCACTATACCAGGTGTTGTCCCATACCAGCACTGAGGTCTTAAATTCCTCCAATAATTATAACAGGATTAAATAATTTAAACTAACAGTTTAACAAAATAATATTGAAATTAAAACCATTTTGGCGTTCCCCGGCCAAAATGCCCCGATGATCCACGACCCCTCACCCGGCCCCGCTCACGCAAACTGGTAACCAGGCATACCCAAAGGCATCCCAGAGGTCCCATAACAATACAGTATGAAAAAGTAGATAAAACAGGTCCCGCTCAAAAATACCCGAAAACGCACCGAAGCTGCGTTACCCAAACAACCACGAAAACACCAAATGAGGTATGCACCACCTACCTGAGACTCGCACGATGCTACTCCCCCAGTAACACCCGCCAATTTGGTCTAAAACTCAGTAAATCTACAAAATATTCAAAACCGCTCAAAGGGATATAACTCGTTCTAGAACGAAAATCAGAAAAAACAGCCAAAGAGGAATCAAGGCCTTACCGAGGGGGTTCCAATGCACTAATCAGAGCTCGAAACGGGTCTCGGACGGACGACCGGGAGGGGAAGAGAGGTTTGGCTAGCCTGGTTCGCGTATCCGGGCAGAGGATATGAGGTTCTGCCTCAATACGAGGATAATGCCTGTTTTAAGTGAAAAAAAATAAAGTACATGGTGTGTAATTTGGGACTACACGCCATGTATGGTTCATTTAACTGTTCATAAGATAGAAAGATTCCACCGACTTACTTTCTGAACCTGCCGACATGAATACACGGCATGTACCTCTGGGTACATGGCGTGTACTAGGTTCCTCCTCTCCTCCTCACCGACATACCCACACGCCATGTATATCCCTCATACACGACTAGACTACATGGCATGTCCAAAGGGAAAACGGAATGTCCCTAGTTCTTACCCGGCCAACGGCCTACACGCCATGCATGGATTCACACGGTCGGCAGTCTACATGACATGTTGAAAACTACACATCGTGTAGTAAGAAAACTCTACACGGTCACCCACACGACATGTACTCGGCAAGTACACGGTCGGCCACTCGCCTAGACATACACGACGTGTACTTAAATTACACGGCGTATAGTCTGGAAATTTCCAGAAACTTCCCATTTAATCCAGTTTCCTCGGAAACAAGTCAAAAATTTAAACAGGGTTGGGATTTTGACCCGTTCCAAAAACCTGGGTTCTTACAAAAATCATAATGATTTGAATTCAAAGTCTGGATATATCATTTGTATCAATAGAGGGGCTATGAGTTAGAAGAGTTCAAAGAAACCAATTATCACCGATTCTATAGTAGATTCTGAGTATATTTTAGCTTCTGATGCGGCCAAGGAATTAGTTTGGATATGGAATTTTTTTTAAAAACTTGATATGGTACCTAACAGTAAATATCCTATCACATTTTACTATTATAAAACTATAGTGGTGGTTCTTTTCAAAGAGGAAAGGTCATACTAAAAGAAAAATCACATAATTGGGAAGTTTAATCTCTTGAGTAATTTTTTTCAATGAGGTGAATTTGTGGTGAGTAGAGTATCCACATAGGAAAATGTGGTATATCCCTTAAAAAAGGCTTTATCCCAATATAATCATGAGTATCATATAAGAGCTAGTGAACTAAAGGTTGTTGTCAGTTGGATATAATGAAAGTGAGAGTTTATTAGAGTTTTCGTCCTATAAACAACTTTTTTAGTTCTTGATTACATGTTTTTATTATTGAAGAAGTTATCTTATCACATCTAGATTATTCTTCTATATGATGTTTGGATGTGACAATGCATGTATAATATATATTGCATTGAAATTTTATAACAATTCCTCTCTATAATGATACACCTTCTTATAGTGTTACCCTTGATAATATCTAAGATAAGAGGTTATGAGAACAAACCTGTTAATAGAAAATCTACATATCCATGTGTTATTTGATGTTCCTATCTATGAATGTGTGTATTTATCCTTAGCCTTTATTATTATCATCAATTAATATCACGAATCATGTAATTTTATTCATTGAAGACAACCATGATGACATATGCTATTGGTGAAGTAGGATACATTGGATGGGTCACAAGTGATATAATAAAAATGGATAATGTGAGAAAGGATTTATAAATTTTTAATCTTAATTAAAGTTAATATCTCAGGCCCTTTAATGGGAATAAAACTACCTAAATAAATCCATTACCATCATGTTTGATGGGTTTGTTCATTTTCATAAATTTAAAGAAAGATAAATCAAGCCTATTGTTTGATGATACCAACATGAAACATTCTTGATTTGAGATATTGTGATAAAGGGATAAATGTTCATAATATTTTTGACACAGTTGTGATGTTAAATTCTTTCTCTATGGATTCCTTAATGTGTTGATAAATGATAACCTTGAACTTTAGGTGGTTATACCTAATGCCACTGAGAAAGAGGCCTAGAGGGACACACACTAAGTGTGTCCATAATATTGGTTAAATTATAGAATATAATTTAACAAGTTATAATAATTAAAATTTATTTGGGTTTAGTTTATCTCTATAATTTAACACAAGTTATTCAAAATAATAAAGTGATTTAAATAATAATAAATATTTATTTTAAAGTTTTTAAAATATAATATTTATTATATTTATCATAGAATAATGTAGTGACATTTATTTAATTAAACATTCATTATTCAAGAATCGATAAATGTCAACGAAGGAAGGTAAACCGAACTTAATGGTCCGATTAGAAATAAATAATATTTATTTATATTATTATTTCATTTCACATGTGAAGAGATTACTAATAATATTATTATATGGATTGAAATTTATCTAGAATACATGAGGTTTTATGAGTAAGGCTACTCATATGTATTTAAGGAAGTAAAGAAATTTAAAACCCAAATTAGAAATGAATATAACATATTCCAGTGGGATTAAAAATAAATTTTATGTATGAATATGAAGACTCTTACACATCATTGAATTTTTTGAAATATCATACCAAAAAATGTTTGACTTCAAAAACCTCAAAAAATTATTCCAAAATATTGAAAAACTCTTTCAAAAACCACCAAAATTTTTAAAAAACATTCAAATCACATAATAACATTTATTATATGTTATTTTGAACAATATTTATGTATTAAAAACAAAATAAAACATAATAAACATATCCAATTCATTCTATTCTTCAATTATTATTTTTCAACTTCTAACCCACTTCAGATTTCAAAATATTTTTCATTCATAGGTTTAACAATATCCCCTTTTAGATTTTATTAGAATCCATTAAACATGCACCACTATTTAAATTCTTCACACTTATTATTGAGTCATTATTCAATAATTATAACCCTACTTGAGTGAACCTATTATAGGAAATAAGAACATTAAACAATAATGTCACGATATCAATAACAATGAAATGTATCCACATTTTCACATTATTTGAAACCAAATGAGTTCAAAATATTTACAAAAACATTATTAAACTTTTTAAAAATGTTCCTTTTACTTATTTATAAAATTTTATTGCATACATTCCCACCAAACATGTTAAAAATAGATCACACACAGTCATTTTGACTTCAAAATTTACCTCTTTTAAATACTCCCTCTAAATATATTCACTCGAGATTAGCGCACCACCTACCACCATATCTCTCCAATTATCCATAATTATTTATTTACCTCACAGTATTCTTGAGGCTTTATCATTATATCAATTTTCTTATTCAACTTCCTCGATATCATTTTATCAGAGCAAGAGAGAACAAATAGAAAAGGGAGACTGAGGATGGCCTTTTACTTCCTATTATAGATGCCTCATTGTTGATCATTTATAGTAGAGAGCTCTAAATTTATGTACTTATAAGAGGATAATCCTGACACACAATTACTCTTTATCTTCAAAGAGTCATCATCTTCAGCATGTAACCATGTTCTTAGAAAAAACCTAGACCTATAAGTTTACTTCTTCTCCAGCTTCTTCCTTTGTATTTTGTTGAATCAGATTACCTTAGGTGTGTTTCATGAGTATATCTAGGATGTGGTGGGAGTTAATTCCTCATGGTTTGGTTGATCATTGTTTCCTAGTTTAATAAGGATCACTCCTCAAATAGTTTCTCTAGCATGTGTCACTTCTTCTCTATTTTAGGACTTCCTATTTTTGTTGGCATAACAAAGTAGTTGTGGTGTGGTTTTCTTCTCTTACTTGAAGGAAAAACATTATATAAATATCTTAAATCATTTGTATCATTTACCTCACTTTATTTCCTTTTTTCACCTTTATTATTCTGTCTCGGTTGGTTCAATTTTGTTCTTTGACTTTTATTTTTTATTTAATAATGAAAATTAGGAAACTCTCTCTATATAAACATCTATTGTGTGGATTCACCATGATTCAGAGCTCTCCTACCTCAACAATTGGTATCGTATATATTTTTTTGAGTTTAATAATGTCACTTGAGAATCTTGAAGTTATGAAATTTGAGGAAGAGAATATTTTAATTTGTGATTTTTTAAAATTTGTGTATCGTATGTCATCAATGGACTCATATATTCTTTCTATGATATTAAAAATAAGGTCACAATTGTGTCCATTGATGGAAAAAACATAGTTTCTTACATTGATATTACATTTGATATTATTAAAAAATATCATTGTCTGTTGTTTCTATTGACCCTAGGAGATATAGTATTGTGTGAGGTTTATCATGAACATATTTATTCTACTATTTTGTTTGAATTAAATTTTTTTATATAAATAAATTCCATATTGGTAGATTATATATGAATATGATTTTTTATAATTTTAATATGCTTCATGGAACTTCTATATAAGTTAATTTTGATGATTTTAATGAAATCCTATTATATTTGACCAATATATATGTAAAAATATATGGAAAATACAAGTCTATTATCATTTTAAATTCCTTAGATGATACATGTAATTCATTAAAGGATTCAACAGTATATAATATAGATTTTATTACCATTAAACAAGTAAAGGTCATGTTACTTTCTAGGGAGATTCAAACCATTTCTTTAAAAGTAAAGACTGAGGCTGGACTGATGAGTGTGATGTGTCAATTAAAAAATATTGGAAAGGAAAAGAAATATGAGGGTCAGTTTAGGAACTATAGGAGTTTTTATGTGAGACCCATGTGAGAGTATACCACCACTGAGGTGGGATGAATAAATGGTTATTGAAAATAAAAAGTCTCAAACTATGTGATTCCCATATTCTGTTGATGTGAATGGAAATTGATGGTGATGATGTGATAATGAGATATTGAGCAAGAAAGAACACTCACAAATATAAGGGTTTTTACAATATTATATAGAAATTATTATAAGGTGGCTAATACTTACTATGAAACTATTAAAATCCCTCTACCCATTTTCTAAATTATTATCAAAGGAATAAAGAAATAAGTAACAAGAGTGTCTTGAACTCTAATTAAAATATGAAAAACAAGCATAAAAAAGTTCAAAAATATTCATATCATGCACTTCAGGTTCCTCATGAATTTGGAATTGGTGTACACCCTTTTTATTATCCCCAATATCACTTTAAATCCTTCTTGGAATATTGGATAATTCTCTCAAAGTCTCATCCTTTTGTCACATGTACTTATCTCTAGGAGGGTTATCACATATTTATTGATTTATCATACATTTTGACAAGATGATTTGGGTTTTATCTTGATCCTCAGGTAAAAAAGATATGGAAGACTAAATTATAAAGATCTTAGAGTATCATGTAATATCTTGACTATATTTATGGTGTGACTAGTTAATTATGGCATGATATCTCCAATTTTCATGAAAACAAAAATCAACCAATATTTATAAGTCTAACTAATTATGGCAT
This sequence comes from Viscum album, assembly GCA_963277665.1. Lineage (NCBI taxonomy): Eukaryota > Viridiplantae > Streptophyta > Magnoliopsida > Santalales > Viscaceae > Viscum > Viscum album. The sequence continues at coordinate 197,191,506 of OY728126.1, forward strand.
AGAACATTCACTATGTAATGGTACAACCTAAATATCCAGAAAAAAAATCCTTAAAACTTAATCTCTTAGATTATAATATTGTGGTTCCTCTAACTACATCTTAGTTTCCTCACTTCACACTTTCATAAAAATTCATTTCTTCATGGTGTATGAACACTTGGTTCCAAAAAATAGCATGAAACCTATATATACTATGCAGTTCTTCACAACTCAATCAATTAAGATAAAACCTTGTGATTCGACCAATAAATCAGTGGTATGGTCCTTCCCATGTCAAAATCACTATTTACTCATGTTAGATTAACTTCACAAAAAAAGATTAATCACAACACAACTGAAACTACTATAGTATTATTTCTTATAATATTAAAGTAATTAATTTTTGAAAAATATTAACTAAATATACTTCATTATCATATAATATACACTATCTTATCACATGAGATTAACTTAACCATGTTGCGATGTGATCACCATCACCCACACTATAGTTTTTCCATCTGTAGTCGAACTTCATTCTATTCATCACTCTGTATATCCACTTAACACTGAATATATTGAAATATATATATATATGAGCATGTTTCCAATTAATAAAACATTAAAACATTCCAAAATCATGATTTTATTGTCTTAAAAAACAAGCCATATCATGTCTCTAATAATAAGGTCATCTAAACACCTCACCATTGGATAAACTGATAATTATGAGAGAAGTGATGCATTAATGGTGGCATAATGGTAAGGGAGAAGGGTCATAGCTATGAAGTTTCTTTAGAGGTGTGGGGTTCAAATCATGGGATCCCACTCATGGGTGGATTTCTGCCTCCACTGGTCTGCTCTCATTGTTGGGTCACACGGTGCTACATCAGAAGGGAAGAAGGATACAACCCACCTAGCTAACAGATTGCCATGTCAAACAATTACTGATCAGTTCGTCACCCCATGGGATGCTCTGACATTTGGTTGGTAATGGATCCTTCCTATCTAGGTCTCTTTATGGAGTGATCCATTCATGGGGTAGGGGGTTCCTGGGTGGAGGGTTAAAAAAGGACACTCCTGGGGATTCCCTTTTTAAAAAAGAGATAATTTTGAGAGAACTCCATCTCTCAGTGCACAATCAATTCCATTTAAAAAATTTATTAATTGAAATCAACTCAAATCTCTCTTTTTCAATTATATTCATGAGGATTATTCAATCACTCAAAGGTATCTTCAATCCCACCCTTTGTATTTTTTATAAATATGATATTAAATACATGATATCTTCTCCAAATTTTGGTTTCCCCCAAGCCCCCTAATTTGGAAGGCTTATCAACTCATACATCCTTAATGATCACCTAAAAAAGAAACTAGAGTCTCTCCCTCTTTGTAAGAATAGATCCTATTATATTTCCATATTAGTTTAAAATTGAAAATTAATGAAAGAGAGAAAATAAAAAAATAAAACTTATAGGGATTTTGGGAAAAACTTCACTCCTAAAAACACTCTCAAGTGTTAAAAAGTATCCTTTGAAAGTGGATTTGTTAATATCTATGTCACTTATTATTTAGTCGAAACATATTCTAATAAAATCTAACCATGCTCTACATTCTACATGACTAAGTAGTATATTATTTCAATATGATTTGACCTTGAATGTTGCGTAGTACTCTTTAATAAGTTGATTTTACTCTTATTATCACACCCAATCACAAATGGGCATGCAACATCAGCCCTAATTTTTTCTAGATGCCCCTTCATGCATATCAATTGATTTGTGGCTTATTACAAAACAACATACTCAACTTTCATTTAGATAAGTGTTAAAAAATAATGATCCTCAGAGTTCCATGTCCACATCATCCTATAATAAAGATAAAAACATCCAAAAGTAGAATTTAAATATCTGAAATCTCATTTCCAATCAACATTATTATAACCATAATGCTGTAATGATGTTTTTTTCACAACTCATTCTATAATCAAGAGATCATTTTATATAGCACAAGTTCTATTTTTCTACCATAATATGTGACACCTATAGGTTGATTTATAATCATGATAAAAGTTTAACTACAAATACAATATTTGGTCTCAACACCATTATGTATAATTTATATCCAATGTGATAAATATATTACCTAAATAATTACACAATTGATGTGTATTTAGATATATCATACAATAAGATAATTTTATATCATAAATCAAGGAAATATTGATATTATGATTCTACCTTATTAAAATTCATCAAAAAATATGATAATATATTAGTGAGGGTTAATTTTATCATATTATCAACACTGTATTTTAATTAATATTGCATCTGAATGTTAAGTGTTAATTTTTGAGTGATCTTACATGTGGGATATTATTTAATGTTAATGTTTCAAAATATGAAACATTGGGAGGTTGAAAAAATTCATTCATGTAATATATTAATGAATAGAAGAAGATTTAATCATGTGTTATGTAATGTATGAGTAAATTTTTGATCACTCATGAGTATCCTGAGGGATATATAAGGTGTAAGAATCATTTAATATGACATGAAAACTATTATGATATCTTTTTATGATTATCTTTCTCCTTTAAAAATCTCCCTTTATTCTTAATCCTTTTTCCTAGAGGGGTACTATAATACTGTGGATGTGAGGATGGTCCCACCTGAGCATCGAGTGATTCTTTCAACCCATGGATATAGCATTGAGGAGGGATCCCTTTGATTTCCACTAAGGGATCATCATCAGGTGTATGATTGATGATATATAAAAAAATTATCAACATTTTAAGGTACAAAATAGTTTCTTAAATTTATGTTCATATATGGTTTCAGGTTTCATGCATCGAGATCTTGGGAATTTGGGTTTCTTGTTGTTTTTCTATATTGATTGAGTGTCAATCATTCATTAGAAACCCATCACGGGTATCTGATATTTACCATGTTTTTTGATTCTTGAAATCTTGTTTAAAATTTATAAATTTGATATTGTATAGATATCGTATTAACTATCATAAAAAAGATATAAAATTCAAACTATGGATGGTCATTTGATATAAGAAATCATAGGCTATGATTGAATCACACCATATGATATGGGATATAGTAGGTTGTGATATTTTGTAATTATTAAGTTTTTGGAATATCATAGAGTATGATATGCCAAGAGTCATATTAGATGAAATAATCAAGCAGTTCTTGTAAAATAGATCATTTTATCACTAATTATATATTGATGCTAGTAATAGAATATGATTTAAAACGAATCAAATGTTTTAATCTTACAAAGTACCCTTTTATAAGTTATGATAGTCAAATGCATTTAGTTTTATCGTATGTAGAGGCTTATTATGGGATATGATTTCCAGTCACAAGATTATCAGTCATAAAATACAATTTATATCCCTAGGGTGTTTCATGCGTCTTGGCCGATATATCACCCATTATGATATGATGGATATCGTTAGACACAATATAAGAGAAAAATTAGATTTTTTTTTAAATTTCAATTATCAATTAAACTAAATATTTTATAAGATGTTTATAAATTATGGAAAAGTTATTTTGGGATATTTATTTAATTTATAAAATTTTTATAATATCAATTAATTTAATTTTTTTAATTAATTAATCATTTATTTATAAAACAATAATTTAATAAATATTATATGTTATTTATTGTTAATATTTAAATACCTTTTCAAATTATATGTCCTAACTTAAAATTGAGATATAAAATTTTTCTATGGAAATTAATATAGAAATTTATGAAATGTTTATGAATTACAAAATAATGAAAAAAATATAAGAGAGTTTTTAATTAAAATTATGATTTTTTCAAATTAAAATGACTTAGTTGAGAAATTATCAAATCCTTATTGAAAGCATTTTTAATAATTGATATGATCAATGATTATGTAATATTAATTATATGATATTTATATTATATAAATTCTTTTCATAATAGAATTGGAATATAAAATGTTTATATTTCACATAATATCATATCTTTGAATCAAATTCCATATAAAGAGTAATATGAAGAAGTTTTTTTTATAATTTAATATAAAATTTATATATTTATTTAAATATGGAATATACATAATATATGGTGAAATTGTAAAATGTTTAGAATATTTTTATTTATGAATTGTTCATAAATTGTTTATCGCATATCTAAATTTACATAATTTTAATTTATTTAATTTATTCCCTTGTTTTTTATTCATGATAATTAATTTTTTATATTATGAATGGATTTATGTTTTATTATAAAGCATTAAACCACCTTTAAATATTTAGGTGATTACCTGGGTTGTAATTTCACCTCATGATCTAGCATAAAACTTGGGTTCAAATCTGAGTGGTGGGGATTTTTATTATATTGTAGCAGCACTATAAGGGTGTAGGTTTTATAACAATAGTACTATAAATATAGTACTATTCATATTAATGGGATTTTTTACCATAAAAGTTTCCCTTTAGATAACTGGGCCTCTGTTTTATCATTTTTTGGAGTAGCTTCTGACTGATGGAGTCTGAGATGGTGAAAGGGAAGTCACCAGCAAAGAGATTGAATGTATGATGACCATCAAGTGTAGATAGACATAGAAAATAGCAATAGATGACTAGATCATGGACCATGGTCTTATACACCTCTACATAGTGTATCAATGGAAGGTTATAGACATGTCTTTGGGGTGTCAAGGGTTGAAATGGAAGGTGGTATAAGTGTTTTCTATTTGGGACCTCTGGGACATCTCTTCAGGTCTTTATACCTCTCAACATTCAATCCATATAATTATAGGGTGTTTGAGTCATGTAATGGTTCTCCATAAATGTAATTAAAATTTTTATTTATCTAGATATTAAAATAAAAATATATTGGAGTGGTAGTTAAAATACTTTTATAATTTATCATACATGCATTTAAGGAGTTATTTGTTTGGAATGATAATGGATTTAGTTTTTTTATACCTTGAATTTGGATTATACTAGGTTATGAGATTGAATTAAACATTTAATTATAGTTTATAAATACTTGGAGTTAGTATTATGATGTAATTTAAGTCCATATTAAGTAAAGTATCCTTGGGTAGAGGTACCTTTTTGGTTGGACTGTTTACTGACTTGGATTCTTATACATTGTCTAGAAAAATGGGTGTTGGTTATATGTGGATCCAAGCTTACTCATTAGGTTATTTTTGATTTCATATGGTTATGATAATTTAAATGAAAGGGTTTTATTTACCTTATTCATGAGATTCATATGGATAAGTAGGAATATAGATAGATTTTGATTTGTGTTAGTAACTCATGATTTGAGTTGTGTAAAGAGTTATACATCAATATAGTTTGAAAATATTGATTTAATAGAAGGAATAAGATCCCAAAATAAATCATTATAGTCATGTATACATGTATAGGGTATAACATGAGATAATATATAGAGATTAAATCCCCTTTAAAATACTATGTGTTTGATTCCTTCCAAATAAAAAACTTTTCAAGACCTCGATTATCCAATTGTGTAGGTCATGATAAAGTTTCCAACTCTGAAATTATCATTTTTAAGGCAAGAAAGTAGTAAGTGACCCAAATTGGATTATTTTACAATTCATGATGTTAGTTATGGGTTACACTTAGCCAGGAGACTCTAATAGGATGAGATTACTAGAGGAATGATGCTGAGTTTATATAAATGATGGATTATTAAAAGTGTTGTCCACTCAATCATCCAAGATTCATATATGATATTATTGGGATAATTACCTACCCAAATATCTAAGTGACGAGAGAAACATTAAATAAACCAAATTCATAGGGAAATTTGAATCACGACCCACTAATGGATATTACATATTTAAAAATGTTTTATTTGTAATGACCTACACCCTAGTAGCCTAGAGATAGTGCCTCACTTTATTACATTGGTATAGACACAAGATTTGAATCCCAAAGGATCGATTTGTTTAGAAATTTTGGAATCCAAATTATATACATGAACCTTAAATTACAATTTAAAATATTATATACAACATAGAGAATCTTTTGAGGATACCAACACCATCCTAAATTAACCATGCATATCAGTTATAATATACATCTTGGAATCCTAGGAAAAATAAAATATAAGAAAGGAGTTATATCAGATGCTCAATAATGGTAAGTTTACAATAGAAAATATTATTAATAAATAATCATAAACCTTAAGGTAGTGTGTATAACTGAAACATAATCCATTTAAACAGAATCTTGGGAATAATATGGAAAAAATAAATAAAAATTAAATAATTCCATATAAATAATCAAATGTACATTCTACTAATAAAATAATCATATGTAATATCAATAATTAATCTCAAAATGAGGGAATTAATAATACTGGATATCATAAACATACCATTAAATCTTCGACCAAGACACCATACATAAACGGGCAACATATCAGCCAATACCCAAACTAGTTTGTCTCATGAGTCCTACTAATACATTGAAGGGATATAGCGGGCTCCTCCCATAACTTACTAATTATAATACATTCCTCATATGAAAATGGTGAAACATAAACAACATAAACATCCGTATAAAAAAATATCATATGAAATATGAATACTTTAACCATAAACCATGAATGGTATCGAAACATCATATTCATAGTGAAACTGATAATAAACCCTCAATAAAATATGGAAAATGGTATCATAAGATATTAACCTCAATTAAGTATAAAATCTAAAAAATGATGTTTACATATATGAAAATATTAGAATAATATCATTAAAATTTCTTGAGAGAAATACTCTTTTTTACTTTGAAATCATTTATTTAAAAATCCACACAATTATAAAATAAAACATTTATTTTCAAAATATCCTTTTAAACATGTAAAGTAATTTTCAAAACAATAATAATTAAAGAATTTTGAAAAATACTCTCATTCCTCTTAATTTAAAAAAAATTCCTTCCCTATTTTTTTCAAAAAATTCAAAAAGTACCTCATTTGGAAAATGATAAAAAGATTCCGTTCAAACAATTTTATAAAACATAAAACATGGGTAAAAAGTAATTTAAAAATTTATAGTATAATAGTAATTTTTTTGGAAAATATTTTTAATAAAAATTTACATATATGATAAATATTCCCTAGAAGATACTTAAGTATAAACAATCCAAAATAATAATGAGATTATGAAATTAACCCTCACCTTGTACATTAATTTAGTAGAACATGATTTAACCCCATGTATAATGGTTTAAAAAATATTATTAATTTATATTATAACCATATCCATGTTTATTATGTAATATATTATCCTCTTATATCATTTTGTTAATAATATTTCTTTATTACCCTTTTTTCGGGTGTTAACTGCTTCATTTTCCTATGCATGTTTTGTCATAAATGTCTTAGTTATTTTGAATAAGATATAAATAAAACACCTTCATAAATATTCTAATGTTTTTAATATCATATTTAATCATTAAATAATTTTTTATTATCATTCTTGAATGGTTAACATGATATATTAATCACATCATGTCGTGTAGATAGTAGGTCGTACGTACACACAAGCGATGGTATCATTCTCTTAATGGTGAAAGAGTATAGAATAGAATGGTATATTAATTTTTAAATAATAAATATCACGTCATAATTATCATATATATCCCTTATTTCCATAATTATACCCATCCAATTAAAGTGGTGATGAAAAACATATTACACAACATCGTGGATGTAACACCCCGAGATTTTATGAAAAATATTATTTTAATTTCATTAATGCCTTTTGTTGTATTCTACACAAAGATTACCCTGCGCTATACGCAACACCGTATTAGCTTGCAGTATACGCAACACTATTCTTGGACCGTGTTACACACAATTTTGATAATAGTTATTCTACGCAACATTGGGTATATATATATATATATATATATATTTATAAATGAAATATGGTTGGATTCTGTTATACGAAACAACGAAGGATTCTTTCACAACACGCAACCCTGACTTGGCTTGCATTACACGCAATCGCGACCTTCCTCAATAGCGTGTGTTGTACGCAATACCGGGTTTTAATAAACAATGTTATATTATTATAATATTGTCATGAACTATCCGTTATGAATAGTATTAACTAAATTTTGAATTTTATAACATTATTATTCATCTTACACATTTCTAGAACATGGTATAAGAGCAAAATAAATTTTTCGGGTAAAATAAGTATTTTTCAAAAAATGCAGTTTTGCCGCCTTTGGATGGTGCACCCACGTTAAATATGGTTTTTGACATGTTTATAAGTTCAATTTGACAAAATAAAATTCTTCTTTGGAATCAAGAAATAAAAATTTACTTTGGATAAAATTTTCATATTATTCTGGTAACTTTCACATTTTAATGAATAGTAAAAACACGCTATATTTTAATTAAAAACAACTTTTTTCATCATAATATCTTATGTGGTTAAATTATAATATTGAATGGTTTTAAAGTATAAATATAATATATTTTTACCATTTAATATAATGTATGTCATTATCATTGATTTTACCTTGAATTCGTAAGTTAAATCAATTCAATCTTTTGCAATGTTTTAAACAAAAACCCGTTTTTATTCGACAACGGGATTAATTTTAATTTAATTTCTGCAACTTCTGTGTTTTGAATTTTAAAAAATGGATTCCATATTTGGAATCAGTGGGTCCAAATTATGTTAATATGATACTTTTTATTCTTGGGAATTATGAATAGTAACTACGGTAAATTTTATTTACCATAGTTAAAGGTAAATCGGGTAATTAAGGGTAAATATAATATTTTAAAATTACCCTAACAAATGTCAAAATCCTATTGGATGACTAAAAAACGACCCATATCACCTAAGGTTTGGATTAGATTAATTTAATTAAATTTTTTCAATGAAAATAATTTAATTATTATTAAAACCAAAGAATGTGACAACATGTCACTTTCTTAAATCTTATAAGTATAATAATTTTAATATAGTGATAAACTTCATGAAACTTCGAACATGAATAGTCTCCAAAATTCTAATACAATTATCTACATCATAGAAATTTATTTAGAATTTTTAGGGATTAAATAATTATCATTTATTATGACAGAAAGATGATGCAATAATTGTCTTATTAATGAAATATTGACATAATTGATATTATAAATACCAAAATAAATGTAATTTTAGACTTTTTATGAATTCCACTAATTTTATGGGTTACTATGATATATTAATGTTTATTTAATCAACTTGGTTCGAATATATAATTCTTTTATGACTTTCACAAAAATCATATATCAAATAGTGTCAAAATTGACACAAAATAGTTTTTAAATCAAATATTATATTATTAATTGTTATTGTATTCATAAAAATCTAAGGTTAGGCCAAATGACTTAGATAAGGATATATATATTAATAATAAATAATTTGGGGTTCTTTTGGCATGTTATAGTAAGTGTATTAACCTTATAGTGAAAGAAAACAAAAAGACACGGTAAAAGTTAAATGATTTAACTTAGAGTTAAATCTAATTGATAAGGTTAAAATAATACCCTAAACTTGTATAAATCCTATTGGTTGATAGGATTTCGACCCATCCTCACCTTATCTTCGAAATAAGACCCTTTGGAGCCATTATAAACCGATTTTGACTTTAATATAAAATAATATTTTGAGATATTCCTAAGGTGCCCCTCTCCTCCCTTATAAAAGGGCACCTCCTCCCCCTCCTCCTCACACCAATTTGAGCACTCAAGCTCGGCCAACCCCTGCCATTTTCTCCTCTCCACTTCCCTAGAATAATCCTAGAGGTCCTGGTCTTCTTCAAAGACCAATCTTAGTTCCCTAAGTGGAGGATTCAAAGAGGCGTTCCAAAGAAGAGGTAATATCCATTACCGATATTTTCAATTTCTTTCTTCTTCAACTTCTTCTTCTTTAGTTGTTTCATGATAAAGTAATAACATCAGTATTACTTACATACTGATATGTTATTATAAATATGAAACAACTTTAATTCACCTTCTATCCATCCCACGGAAAAATGAAATCACCGCACATGCGTACGTACGGAATACCGTCTCCACGCCGTGGTGTAATCTATTTTTCCACCATCACTTTACAAGGATGGGTATAATGGTGTAATGAGTAACTATTTATGATTATTATAAAGTAATATTGATACTGAAATAATATATATATACTCCAATACAGTTCCACGATCATAGGAACGATATCATCACTCGTGCGTACGTACGGAATACCGTCTCCACGATGTGATGCGACTCGTTCTACATGATCATCATTACATAGTAATTATATAAATGAACTGAATGAATAAATATGATATATGTTACACTAATACCATTCTGGATATAAGGTATCTATAACCTTAAAGGAAGAATAAGAATGTATTCGTCAAAACACGCATAAGAACAAAAGGCAATAAAGACCCGAGTAACAAGTAAAAATGAAATATTACTAACAAGAAGCTATGAATATGACCATATATAATATCATATCAATATGTATGATTCTGGAATAAGTCAATAACATTATTTAAACCATTATACAGGAGCTTCGGACACGTACAAAGCTAATCGGACCTAAGGTAAGGGAAATATCACAATCTCATTTTTATCCGAGATTGTTTATACTTTGGTATTTACTGGGGTGTATTTTATCATCCACATCCATGTTTCTTCAATATGTAATATTATTTCCATCCACCTACAATTGTTTAAATCCAATTTTACCCTTCGGTGAGTTTTTAGTAAAAGATATGAAAGGAATCTTTTGTCGTTTTTCATACGAGGTACTTTTTGAATTTTCCGACAAAAGTACGAAGAATGTTTTTTTAACTTATACGGCATGAATGGATTTTTAAAACATTATTTCCAAGAAACTTCCTTTACAAGTTTTCAAGTTTATTTTTAATCAACTTCTTTTATTTTAAAGTCGTATGACATGTTAAGAAAGGAAAAGTGTTTTTGAAGTAGAAAGGATATTTTCCTCAAGAATGGATTTCAAGTGTTTTATCAAAATTATTTTCCATCTAAGATAATAAAGGGTTCTGTTTCTATCCCTATTATTACATGGATTTGATTATGTTGTGTTGGAAATATTTTTATGAATTCCTTTATCTTATATGAATTGTTTTATGATGTCATGTTGTTTAAGAATCCCATTTTTATTACATGGGTTATGCAATGATGTATGATTTATGATTTTGTGGCACACATAAGAATGGTATCATTATGAGATGGGTGAGACCTATATCTCCCTCCAATGCATTGGGTAAAGATTTTATATCTCATGAGATAGACATGGCTGGAATGGTAGGTTATACCGGTTCAGTGAAACAATACTGAAACGAGGGTTACTCGATTCAGAAAGGGACTTTGTCCACTAAGATAGTCTTGGCAATGAGTCTTGACTAACAAGAAATTATTCTCTATGATTATGTGTGAATGCCACAAAGTTTCATGTTTTATGTTATGATTATTGTGATTTCATTTCACTACTATGATTTATCCCATGTTATGAAATTATGCTCTCTTTTGCAGGTTAAGATTTCCAAAAGTTATGTTCTTATGAATATGATGTGATTGATTTTTCTTTTGTTTACCCTTACTGAGCATTTGAGCTCACCCTTTTATGTTTTCTTTTCCCCAGGATATAAAGAAAGGTTCTAGGTAAAAAAAGGGGAAGATCTTTATGGGATATATTGAAGATCTTTCACCACGATTAGAAGATTACGTTCCGAGTTTCCAAAGACACTAAACTATTACGATCCTTGTGTGTGTGTTTTTGTTATGTACTAAGTATTCCGCAAAAGTAATGTAATGTCCATGTACGTTAAGCTTCGGGTCTCTACAGTTGGTATCAAAGGAAAGGTTTAGTCAACCTTTGGAAACTAGGATGCGAGTACTTTAGTGAGATCCCTAGAGATATTTCTAAGTTATGTCTAGGGATGTCCCCAAGGTTAAGTATAAGTATAGGTTATAGTACTAGAATTACGCTAATGATCATAGAATTAAACCTAAGATGTTAGATATTGAAGGTACTCCTCCTTTATTATGTTGTTTTCCCTTGCATGATTTTTGCCTCTCACACTATTCTTTTTGGGTTTTAGAAAATGGCTGGAAACAAGGTGATTCACGATAATGGAGGATATGATGGACAATGGAATGATATTTTTCATGAGCAACAAAATGAAATGGGATTTGGAAGTCCAAACATCATTATTATGCCGAATCAGCAATCTCATAATATGATCAATAAAGTAAAATTTGGTAAGTTTCCTGACTCGGCTAATAAGAGGAAGATGGAGTTTCATGATGATCATAGAGGAAAGAAAGTTCAATTTCCCCTATGTAAATCATGTGGGAAGAGGAATCAAGGAGAATGTTTCAAAGGAACTGGAAGATGCTTTGGGTGTGGAAAAGAAGGACACAAAGCAAGTAAATGCAAAGGAAAAGGTTCAGTTAACACCATGGATGGGGATAATGGTATTGCTACGACATCAACAATGGTTAAATGTTTTAAATGTGGAATGTACGAGCATTATGCAAACCAATGCCCTAAGGGAAAGTCTCATGAAGATAATTAGTACGGTCGTATGGGAAGTATTTATGTTGATGATGATGAAGAGACTACAAATGATATGTGAGATGAAAGAATTTTTGAAGCTCGATCAATGGTTTAAGAATGTAGTGGAATGATTACATGTTTATCATGTGTAATGTTGTATAAGAAATCTCATGGTACTATGGAATAAAGAGACGTCTAAGGATTGTTACACTGTTGTCTTTCCTTGAGTTATGAAAGTGTATGATTAATGGTACCACTATCCCTGAAAGGTTATTCAGATATTTTTGGAATATAGATGATATGCGCATAATGAAGGAATAATAAGATAATGAGGTGTTTGATTGTATTGATGAGCTCATGACTGATATAAGGAGATGGTTATATCATGGTTTGAGTATATATAATTTTGAGGATTTTGGTATGTGGAAAGTGTTAACTTTTAACTGCATTCATGTTTTCACTAAGGTTCAATGGGTATTCAAGAGAATACATGATTAAGGCCTTTGAATGTTTGGAATGTGACCAACAAGACATATATATGGGGATTAACGACAGTATTAAATCTCTGGTTATCGTTTTCACTATATTATGAGAGTGGACTGCAGTATTATGGATAAGCCTAAAGATTAGAATGGATTATGTTGGACATAAGTTAGTATTGTTTAAGGATAGAAGATTTTCGATATTATTGATAGGATGTTATAGTAATATAGTTTTAGAAAAAGGACAACCTGCAGGACGGGCGACAGCCCATCGCTTCGGACAAGGATGTGGGAATCGAACCCACAACCGAAGTGCGACTGGCCTTTATCGCCTACCACTGGCCTACAAGAAGTCCTTGTTTAGTAGAAACTAGTTTTATTATATTAATCTGTATGATATATGAAGTATAAATCCATTTTAGGAACCATATATGATTAATCTAACTATGGAATGACTTATGCTAACCTTTTGTTTGATACAGATGGAATGACCCGTCATTCTATCACATGATCTGCTAACACTTCACGAATAACAAATTCAACTTCATTTATTTAAGAGATGAAGTGGAAATTGTTCAAGGCACAAACAACAGTGAGATTGTACCAAAATAAAGTAAGTATTTATTCTAATTCAAACTCTTCAACTTTAAGGAAATGATCTTGAAATCCAAAATTGTTTTCCTAGTGCCCTTATATCCGATGAATCATATGGTACCCTAGATCATCACAAATTTATGGCTTTGTGATTGCTAGCTTTTCCATAGCCATGTTCTCTACCACTCTCCATCAGAACATGAAGGTTAGATTTCTCTTCCATATCCATATTTTCACCTATGTGAAAACCCAGTGATTAGTTTATTTGGGTAACCGTTACGTTTCATACTTTTGTTTTTAAAGATAAGTTTTGGTATTCCTTTTTACGATGTGGGTTTCTATCAAAGAAACTTTCAAATAGTAAACCATTTATAACCCCGACGAATTTCAAGGGCGAAATTTATTTTAAGGGGGGTAGAATGTAACATCCCGAGATTTTATGAAAAATATTATTTTAATTTCATTAATGTCTTTTGTTGTATTCTACACAAAGATTACCCAGCGCTATACGCAACACCGTATTAGCTTGCAGTATACGCAACACTATTCTTGGACCGTGTTACACACAATTTTGATAATAGTTATTCTACGCAACATTGGGTATATATATATATATATTTATAAATGAAATATGGTTGGATTCTGTTATACGAAACAACGAAGGATTCTTTCACAACACGCAACCCTGACTTGGCTTGCATTACACGCAATCGCGACCTTCCTCGATAGCGTGTGTTGTATGCAATACCGGGTTTTAATAAACAATGTTATATTATTATAATATTGTCATGAACTAGCCGTTATGAATAGTATTAACTAAATTTTGAATTTTATAACATTATTATTCATCTTACACATTTCTAGAACATGGTATAAGAACAAAATAATTTTTTCGGGTAAAATAAGTATTTTTCAAAAAATGCAGTTTTGCCGCCTTTGGATGGCGCACCCACTTTAAATCTGGTTTTTGACATGTTTATAAGTTCAATTTGACAAAATAAAATTCTTCTTTGGAATCAAGAAATAAAAATTTACTTTGGATAAAATTTTCATATTATTCTGGTAACTTTCACATTTTATTGAATAGTAAAAACACGCTATATTTTAATTAAAAACAACTTTTTTCATCGTAATATCTTATGTGGTTAAATTATAATATTGAATGGTTTTAAAGTATAAATAGAATATATTTTTACCATTTAATATAATTTATGTCATTAGCATTGATTTTACCTTGAATTCGTAAGTTAAATCAATTCAATCTTTTGCAATGTTTTAAACAAAAACCCGTTTTTATTCGACAACGAGATTAATTTTAATTTAATTTCTGAAACTTCTGTGTTTTGAATTTTAAAAAATGGATTCCATATTTGGAATCAGTGGGTCAAAATTATGTTAATAGGATACTTTTTATTCTTGGGAATTATGAATAGTAACTACGGTAAATTTTATTTACCATAGTTAAAGGTAAATCCGGTAATTAAGGGTAAATATAATATTTTAAAATTACCCTAACAAATGTCAAAATCCTATTGGATGACTCAAAAACGACCCATATCACCTAAGGGTTGTATTAGATTAATTTAATTAAATTTTTTCAATGAAAATAATTTAATTATTATTAAAACCAAAGAATGTGACAACATGTCACTTTCTTAAATCTTATAAGTATAATAATTTTAATCTAGTGATAAACTTCATGAAACTTCGAACATGAATAGTCTCCAAAAATCTAATACAATTATCTACATCATAGAAATTCATTTAGAATTTTTAGGGATTAAATAATTATCATTTATTATGACAGAAAGATGATGCAGTAATTGTCTTATTAATGAAATATTGACATAATTGATATTATAAATACCAAAATAAATGTAATTTTAGACTTTTTATGAATTCCACTAATTTTATGGGTTACTATGATATATTAATGTTGATTTAATCAACTTGGTTCGAATATATAATTCTGTTATGACTTTCACAAAAATCATATATCAAATAGTGTCAAAATTGACACAAAATAGTTTTTAAATCAAATATTATATTATTAATTGTTATTGTATTCCTAAAAATATAAGGTTCGGAAAAATGACTTAGATAAGGATATATATATTAATAATAAACAATTTGGGGTTATTTTGGCATGTTATAGTAAGTGTATTAACCTTATAGTGAAAGAAAACAAAAAGACACGGTAAAAGTTAAATGATTTAACTTAGAGTTAAATCTAATTGATAAGGTTAAAATAATACCCTAAACTTGTATAAATCCTATTGGTTGATAGGATTTTGACCCATCCCCACCTTTTCTTCGAAATAAGACCCTTTGGAGCCATTATAAACCGATTTTGACTTTAATATAAAATAATATTTTGAGATATTCCTAAGGTGCCCCTCTCCTCCCTTATAAAAGGGCACCTCCTCCCCCTCCTCCTCACACCAATTTGAGCACTCAATCTCGGCCAACCCCTGCCATTTTCTCCTCTCCACTTCCCTAGAATAATCCTAGAGGTCCTGGTCTTCTTCAAAGACCAATATTAGTTCCCTAAGTGGAGGATTCAAAGAGGCGTTCCAAAGAAGAGGTAATATCCATTACCGATCTTTTCAATTTCTTTCTTCTTCAACTTCTTCTTCTTTAGTTGTTTCATGATAAAGTAATAACATCAGTATTACTTAAATACTGATATGTTATTATAAATATGAAACAACCCTAATTCACCTTCTATCCATCCCACGGAAAAATGAAATCACCGCGCGTGCGTACGTACGGAATACCGTCTCCACGCCGTGGTGTAATCTATTTTTCCACCATCACTTTACAAGGATGAGTATAATGGTGTAATGAGTAACTATTTATGATTATTATAAAGTAATATTGATACTGAAATAATATATATATACTCCAATACAGTTCCACGATCATAGGAACGATATCATCACTCGTGCGTACGTACGGAATACCGTCTCCACGATGTGATGCGACTCGTTCTACATGATCATCATTACATAGTAATTATATAAATGAATTGAATGAATAAATATTATATATGTTACACTAATACCATTCTTGATATAAGGTATCTATAACCTTAAAATAAGAATAAGAATGTATTCGGCAAAACATGCATAAGAACAAAAGGCAATAAAGACCCGAGTAACAAGTAACAATGAAATATTACTAACAAGAAGCTATGAATATGACCATATATGATATCATATAAATATGTATGATTCTGGAATAAGTAAATAACATTATTTAAACCATTATACAGGAGCTTCAGACACGTACAAAGCTAATCGGACCTAAGGTAAGGGAAATATCACAATCTCATTTTTATCCGAGATTGTTTATACTTTGGTATTTACTGGGGTGTATTTTATCATCCACATCCATGTTTCTTCAATATGTAATATTATTTCCATCCACCTACAATTGTTTAAATCCAATTTTACCCTTCGGTGAGTTTTTAGTAAAAGATATGAAAGGAATCTTTTGTCGTTTTTCATACGAGGTACTTTTTGACTTTTCCGACAAAAGTACGAAGAATGTTTTTTTAACTTATACGGCATGAATGGATTTTTAAAACATTATTTCCAAGAAACTTCCTTTACAAGTTTTCAAGTTTATTTTTAATCAACTTCTTTTATTTTAAAGTCGTATGACATGTTAAGAAAGGAAAAGTGTTTTTGAAGTAGAAAGGATATTTTCCTCAAGAATGGATTTCAAGTGTTTTATCAAAATTATTTTCCATCTAAGATAATAAAGGGTTCTGTTTCTATCCCTATTATTACATGGATTTGATTATGTTGTGTTGGAAATATTTTTATGAATTCCTTTATCTTATATGAATTGTTTTATGATGTCATGTTGTTTAAGAATCCCATTTTTGTTACATGGGTTATGCAATGATGTATGATTTATGATTTTGTGGCACACATAAGAATGGTATCATTATGAGATGGGTGGGACCTATATCTCCCTCCAATGCATTGGGTAAAGATTTTATATCTCATGAGATAGACATGGCTGGAATGGTAGGTTATACCGGTTCAGTGAAACAGGACTGAAACGAGGGTTACTCGATTCAGAAAGGGACTTTGTCCACTAAGATAGTCTTGGCAATGAGTCTTGACTAACAAGAAATGATTCTCTATGATTATGTGTGAATTCCAAAAAGTTTCATGTTTTATGTTATGATTATTGTGATTTCATTTCACTACTATGATTTATCCCATGTTATGAAATTATGCTCTCTTTTGCAGGTTAAGATTTCCAAAAGTTATGTTCTTATGAATATGATGTGATTGATTTTTCTTTTGTTTACCCTTACTGAGCATTTGAGCTCACCCTTTTATGTTTTCTTTTCCCCAGGATATAAAGAAAGGTTCTAGGTAAAAAAAAGGGGAAGATCTTTATGGGAGATATTGAAGATCTTTCACCACGATTAGAAGATTACGTTCTGAGTTTCCAAAGACACTAAACTATTACGATCCTTGTGTGTGTGTTTTTGTTATGTACTAAGTATTCCGCAAAAGTAATGTAATGTCCATGTACGTTAAGCTTCGGGTCTCTACAGTGGAGATGGTAAGCTGTATGTACGCACGCGTAGTGTTTTCATTTTTCATAGGATGAATAAATCATGGAATGTGGTTGTACCCTAATAATAATAAAATATAACAATATATATGATATTTTATTTATTAATTTATAATGTAAGTAATAAATTAATAGTCATTAAAATAATAAATGAACTTGAATGAGTTGGTAAAACAATTACCTCTTTTTCGGTGGAATTTATTTTGATCTCTTTTGAAGGGATCTAGTGTTTTTTATTTTTAGAAGAATAAGACATAAATAACCTGTATATGGATTTTTTGAGAGAAATGGGTAGGGTTTGGTGAATCTAGAAGGATATAATAGTTGTGAATAAGTGAGGGAGGATGTTCCCTTTTATTATTGAGGCGAGGGAAAATTTTGGAAGCTCTCAAAATATTAAATTAATATAAATTAATTCTTAATTAAAAATAGATCCAAAATGAGTTATTTATAATTTAAGATGATTAGGGGTAAAATAATCTCAACCAATAATTTTTAGTCTTGTTTAGGTCCTATTATTACACTTATATTTTTTGATTTGACGCTTATTTAATCTCTTTAACTCTTATCGTGACAATATGTGTTTTTACTACATAAGGGTTAATATAATTACTATAAAATGATAAATGAACCTAAAATGAGTAATGAATGAAATATTTAACTTTACCCCAATAATTATTCAAAATTTCATATTTTTAGGAATTTTATATCATTTAATAAAATATTATTTATTTTAATATAAAATTAATGTCAATTATGATACCATTCTTACTTGACTTTTTTAAAATATCATAAAAACATGATATATTTGAAAAAAACCTTTAATACATAATTAATATGTCTATTTCATCTATAATTTTTTATGAAATTAATTATATCAAATTATATTTATTTTAATATTTAAAATATGATTTATTTTATATTTCTATTAATTAAATAATCTGTCCATCATCATTGTGTAAGCCTTTAAGGAAATTATTTAGTTACTAAAAATTAGAAATTAATTATCATAATGAAAATAATAATTTTACATTTTAATTTACTATTTATAGTCGAATTTACGTTATACATAACCCTATATTAAAAATGATATAGTTATGAGAAATATGAGTATGACATCTTTAACTTCTCTTTAAATAAAATATAATAAATATCGTACTCTCATCTAAGTGGATTAAAAAGATTATAATCTCATCAAAAAGATTATTTTTGTCAACAACCACTCATATAATGAAATTTGGACAAGTTTTAGGGTAATTTTCTAATATTAATAATATTATTTTTACTCTTTATTACTCAATTTACCTTTAACTGTGTTAATATTTTTTTTATTAAATTACTATTCATAATGCCAAAAAATAAAAGAAACATATTCACATAATTTTTACCCACTTGTTCCAAATATAGAATACATTTTTTAAGATTTAAATCACTTAAGTGGTAGTAATTAATTTTAATTTAATCTCATTGAAGAAATGAGAAAATAACCTTTTGAAGTAGAAATGTTCAAGAGATTGAAATGTTTTTATATCCAAATTCAATGTGGAATTGATTACAATGAACTAAATTGGATTAAATGATAAAATAAATGATCTAATTATACTTTAAAAATAATCAAAAAATAATTTAACACTATAAATTATATAGATGAAAAATATGTTTTTAATTAATGTATAATATTTTATTACTATTCATCAAAACATGAAACTTATCAGAAAAATACTAAAAATTAAACCAAAGTAAATATTTATATTATAATTTAAAATAATAAGTTTTTTTCAATTATAATTTATATATTTTTCAAAAAGGGGATTCCAAATTGGTTCCCCATTAAAAGGCGGTAAAACTTTCTTTAAAAAAATATAGGTTTTTATGCATAAAATTGGGGTTGTTATTATTATACCTATAAATTCTATTTATTGAATATAAAAAATATTTGATTGAATATATAACAAATATATTTCATTAATATCATTAACTAATTGTAATTAATTTAATTTATTAAGTCAAAACGCAATTGGGAGCATAAAAATAAAAATAATTCCTTTATATTCAATTGGTTTATATTTTCATTTCTAATAAATTGGTAACCAATGAGTTAATATTATATTTTTATAAACCATATATTTTCATATGTTAGTTAATAATTTTCGTAACTGTTAATTTAATATCTAGGTTATAATGGTAACATTTAAATAATAATATTTAGTTGTTTATTTAAGATAGCTATTGTGTGTAATACAAGATAACAAAGAAATTTAATTTAAACAGATATATTCCATAGAAATATTACGGTGTTACATGATCACTTCCTTCAATAAATTTCTTCCTCTAAATTTAAAACAACAATTAAAAAATCAAATGTTGATACTTGAATATTTATTTTTAAGAAACCCATATAAAACATATGATTAATAAAACATCCTCTTAATAAGAGGAAAAGGGAAATGAAAATGTCACCAGAAAATTAAGATCTAAAATATGAAAACATTTGTGTCAAGTTAATATCTAAAAAAATAATTATAGATAATTATAGAGGTCATTTATCATAATAAGGTAAATGATCATTGAAATGTTAAGATCAATAAATATGCGATGATTTAGAATACTATTTGATTCATCATATATAAAGGTAATAGGGTAACATTTTTGTTTCAAGATATTTTTCAGAAATTTTAGGAATTATTTTACTATTTAGATGAATCACTCAAGAAAATTTCTTGATTTATTTCCATTTAATAAGTATAATCTCATCCTTTAGTTGTGCTTTGATCCATCTTTACTTCATTTCTTGCATCAAGATATGGATATTCAAAATTATTTTTTATACTGAATAATAAGGTCCTAAAGTCATTCCTTCATCCTCTAAATGTTTACTGAAACAAAAAAGCTTATCACATAGTACCAAATCTATCACACTTTATCCTCAAACATTAATATCCACTATTCAACTTAATCCATTCCAACCTTAAGACTAATCCAAAATACATCTATCCAAATTCACAGTCCCAAAAGGTCTCTAAAATTCTAAAATCAATCTTAAAATCAGATTACCAGAAAAGAATAAACCTTTATATAATAAAAAACAACATTAATCTCCAAATTTAAAAATTATTACACAAAGTTCAGAAAATATTATTTAGAAAATAATTATCCTTCCTCAAAAATATTCTAGACTAAGATTTAAATCAAAAAATTATAAGGATTTAATCATATAGTCTTCCTAAATAACATCAATCACTCTTAATGTATTATACCAAAAATTTAATTTCCTAAACCATATAATCTTAAATATATGATAACCATTTACATAAATAATCATAATAACCATAAGTCTACAATAAAATAATATTTGACTCCAAAATACAATTAAACCTTTATTCTTCAAAATATTATGCTTACCTTAATCTTATAAAATTCCAAAAATAGAGAACGTCTTCTGAAATAAAATTAATCATTTAATCATAAAATCATTTTCCTATCTCAAGATTATCTATTTGATAAAAAAATTCATCTAAAGTCAAAATAAAATTTATCTATTAGATATATTAACTAAAAAAAGTCACGCTAACTAGGAATTCACATAGGCTATTGGTAGGCGGTGCAACCTTGTCTCCCATCGGTTGTGGGTTCAAACCCTGTGACCTTTCTATACATGAAGGGTTGTCACCCGATATATAGGTTGTCTATTTTCTAAAACTATATTAATATAACTTCCAAAAAAAATATGATTGATATCTTTGAAATAAGTTTAATCACTCAATAGCCTTTTAACTAAGGTTTTCAATACATCCCCAATACATAAAGACTTCATCCATTTATTTCCACATAGGTCATTCTTTGGTCTAGAGTTTATCCTGTAGAAGAGGGCATTAATTCAGGTAGTTCCCAGATTCCCCACATTCAAGGAAATGATCTACAAATGGATTCTTAGGATGAGACTTATTTCCCTCCATCATAATCTTAATTTTTCCTTGAAAATTATTTTCTTTATGTGATTATTTCCCACACATAAAGAATTTATCCATTATATTGAGAAAAATAATTGTGTGTCTCCTTCCAAATTTCTTACATGATGGAAATCTGTCCTTTTTTCCATGGTATCCTCCATTGGAGATCTTAGAAAACTCCATACTTCTCTTGTTTAGTGAGTTCAAGAGTTGGTTTAGGTATATATTGTTAATCATATTTTATTAAAATTGATTATGTATGAACATGATATCTTTCACTCCTATCCACATCCCATTTTTTTTCACATTTCCACCACATTTTCCATCATGTTCAATGTTAACATGACTCATTATTTTCAATATATAACACCTTATGTTTAACCTAGGTTATTAATTTTCATAATATATTCAAATCCATCATAATGTTTTGTAAATAAAATTTAAATTATCTTAAGAATATCCCCCGGGAGTGTCAAAACAGGTGTACAGTAAGGCCCGTTGTTGTGTATCGGGTTATGCTCGAGTCAGGCATGGCACACCTTTTTTGGAGTTCTTACCACTAGGTACATCTATTCTAGAGCCACATTCACTTATAGTATCCAAACAAGGATGTATTTCTAGTAAGACCCACATTATCTTACCAAAATCATAGGATGTTCTTATAAATTTATCCTCAAAGTGTATCTTAGATTTATGCTACCTAATCTATTTTTTCTAAATCTAGTTTCCAAGGTTTCTAGAAAAACTTGATCTGATACTAACTATAAATGACCCCAACCTCAGTAGTCTGGATCCGGTTCTTCACTTTATAAAATTGGAATAGATACAAGATTTGAATACCAAAGGATCGATCAGTATAACAGTTTTGGAAACCAGACTACATACATACACCATATATTATAATTTAAAATACAAAATACAACATAGATAATCCTTTGAGAACACCAATATTATCCTATCTTAACCCTGAATATCAGTCATAATATATATCTTGGAATCCTATAAAAAATAAAACATAATAAATGGGTGTGATCAGATGCTTAGTAATGATAAGTGTACAACATAAGCTATTATGAATAAATAAGCTTAAACCTTAAGGAAAGGTGTATAACTGAAACACAAGCCATTTAAACATAATCTTGAGTATAATATATAAATAATAAATGAAAATAAAATAATTGTATATAAATAATCACTTGTATATTATACTAATATAATAATCACATGGAATATTAATAACTAATCTTAAAATGAGGTAATACATAATGACAGTCATCATAAACATACCACCAAAGCTTCATCCAAGACACTATATATAAACAGGCAAGACATCAGTCAATACCCAAACTAGTTTGTCTCATGATACCTACTGATACATAGAGGTAATATAGTAGACCCTGCTCATCACTTACTAATTCCATTGCATTCCTTATATGAAAAGGGTGAAACATAAAAAATATAAACATTCGTATTGAAGAACCAGCATA
This sequence comes from Viscum album, assembly GCA_963277665.1. Lineage (NCBI taxonomy): Eukaryota > Viridiplantae > Streptophyta > Magnoliopsida > Santalales > Viscaceae > Viscum > Viscum album. The sequence goes on from OY728126.1 coordinate 197,215,222, forward strand.
CAACATGTGAATAATTTAACCATAAATCATGAATGTTATCAAAATAGCACATCCAAAGTCAAACTAATCATAAACACTTCAATAAAATATTGTAGATGGTTTCATGATAGATCAACCTCAATTAATCATAAAATCTAACAAATTATATTAACATATATGAAAAGAGTTGAATAAGATCATTAAAATTTATTGAGATAAATACCCCCTTTTTACTTTGAAATCATTTATTTAAAAATACAAAAAAATTATAAAATAAAAATTTTCCTTTGAAAATATACTTTTAAACGTGTAATGTAAGACTCAAAATAATAATAATTCAGGACTTCATAAAAATATTCTCATGCTATATAAGTTAAAAAAACATTACTTCTGTATTTTTGTCAAAAAAGTGACAAAGTACCTCATTTGGAAAATGATAAAAAGATTCATTTTTATCCATTTTATAAAAATTCAAACATTGGTAAAAAATGATTTAGAAATTCACAGTATAATAGTAAAAAATATCTTGGAAATTTTTTTAAGAAACATGGACATTAATGATAAATATTCCCCACCAAATACTTATGTATAAACAATCCTGAATAATAATGAGATTGTGAAATTAACCATTAACTTGTACTTTCCTTTAGTTGAACATGATTTAACCATCTGTATAATGTTTTATAGAATTTTATTAATTTATACCATAACCATATACATTTTTATTATATTATATATGATCCTCTTATATCATTTTGTTAATAATATTTCATTATTACCCTTGTTTTAGGTGTTATCTGCTTCATTTTCCTATCCAAATTTTGTTTTAAATGTCTCTGTTATTTTGTATAGCATGTATATAAAACATATACAGAAATATATTACTATTTTAAATATCATATTTAATTATTAAATACATTTTTATTACGATTCTTTAATGGTTATCATGGAAAATTAATCACATCGCGTCATTGAGATGATAGAACGTACGTACGCACGAGCGACAATATCATTCCCTTAACGGTGAAAAAGTAAAGAAAGTAGATGGTATATTAATTTTCTCAGAATCAATATCATGTCATAATTGTCATAAATATCCATTATATCTATCATTATACCAATCCAAGTAAAGTGGTGATGAAAAATAGATTACACTTGGGTGTGGGGACGGTAAACCGTATGTACACACACATGGCGTTTTCGTTTTTCATAAGATGGATAAATCATAAAATATAGTTGTACCATATTATAATAATAACATCTAAGAATATATATTACACTATATTTATTAATTTACCATGGAAACAACACAAAATGAATAAGTATAAGAATAAATGAACTTGAATGAGTTGGTAAAATAATTAACTCTTGTTCGGTAGAATTCATTTTGATATATTCTCAAGGGATATAGAGTTTATATTTTTAGAAGACTAATACCTCCATAACGTGGATAATGATTTTTGGTGGTGAAATGGTCAAGGTTTGGTTGAGATAGAATGCACAATTGGTGTGAAGGAGTGAGGGAGGAGATGCCCTTTTATAATTGAGGCGAGGGGGCTCTTTTGGATACTCTCAAAATATTAAATTAATATAAATTAATTTTTGATTATAAATGGATAAAAAGTGAGTTATTTAGAAGATAAGATCATTATGGATCTCAATCTACTCAAACTATTATTTTTTTATAAAAGTTTAGGTCACATTCTTACCCTTATCTTTTTGTTTTAACTCCTATTTAATCTTTTTTACTCTCACCATGACAACATGTGTTTTTACTACATAAGGATTAATATAATTACTATAAATTCAAAAATAACCTCAAAAGAGTCATGGATAATTTTTTTAACTTTATACGAATAAATTTTTAGAATTTCATATTTTTACGAATTTTATATCATTTAATAAAATATTATTTATTTTAATATAAAATCAATGTGAATATTGATACTTTTCATTACTTGAATTTTTTAAAATATCATAAAAATATGATATATTAAAAAAAATCCATTTAATACATCCTTAATATGTAGAGGAAATCTATAAAATTTGTGTTCGATATTAATTATCTCAAATTATATTTATTTTAATATTTTTAATATCATTTATTTGATATTTCTATTAATTAAATAATCATTACATCATCATTGTTTAAGACTTTAAGGTAATTATTTATTTTATAAAAATTACAAATAAATTATCATGATGAAAATAAAAATTTTATATTTCAATGTACTGTTTATAGTTTAATTTATCTTCTATATAACTCTATATTAAAATTGAAATAGTTATTAACAATATGAGTATGTCATCATTAACTTCTCTTTAAATAAAATATAATAAATGTCATACTCTCATCCAAGTGGTTTCAAAAGGTTATAATTTTAGTCCAATGTTGATTTTTTTAGAAACCCACTCATCCAAAGAAATTTGATCAAGTTTTAGGGTAATTATATAATATTCATAATATTTTTTTTACCCTTAATTACTCAATTACCTTTAACCGTGTTAATATTTTTTTTACTAAAGTTACTATTCATAATGCGAAAAAATAAAAGAAACCTATTTACATAATCTAAACCCACTAATTCAAAATACGAAATCCATTTTTTGAAATTCAAAAAAACGAAGTTGTATTAATAAATTTAAAATTAATCCCACTGATAAAATGACAAAACATGTTTTTAAAGTGAAAATATTTAAAAGGCTGAAATATTTTTATATCCAAATTAAATATGTAATTGATCATAATGACCTAAATTGAAATAACTAATAAAAAATTGATCTAATTATACTTTAAAAGAAATAAAAAATATAATTTAACACTATAAATTATTTAGATGATTTTTTTTCAATTAAAGTACAATATTTTCTTACTATTCATCAAAACATGAAACTTATCGAAAGAATACTAAAAATTAAACCAAATTAAAATTTTATATTAAAATTTAGAAGAATTTTATTTTTTCAAATATAATTTATAAAATTGTCAAAATTTTTATTTTAAATAGGTTCTCTATTAAAATGCGGTAAAACTGCCTTTAGAAAAATATAGGTTTTTATGAATAAAATTGGGTTTGTTCTTATGTTATACCTATAAAATCTATTGTATGATTATCAAAAATATTTTATTGAATATATAAAAAATATATTTCATTAATATCATTCACTAATTGTAATTAATTTAATTTATTAAGACAAAATGACTTTAGAAGCATACAAATAAAAAAATTTCCTTATATTCAATTAGTTTATATTTTAATTTATAATTAACTTGTAACAAATGAATTCATATTATTGTTTTATAAAAAACATATTTTAATAAGTTAGTTAATAATATTAATAACTTCTAATTTAATGGTTAAATTATAACTGTAACATTTAGATAATAATATTTAGTTGTTTATTTAAGCTAGTTATTGCACGCAAAGTAAGCTATCAAAGAAAATGAATTTAAAAATAGACACCATAAAAATATTATGGTGTTACATTATTAATTTTAGTGGGATCACATTTAATAAAATTACTTAGGCCTTTGTTCTTTATAAATGGATTTATCGTCCTCTAACTTTTCTTTGTGATCAATCTTAAAGAAAGAATAATCTTAATGTAATAAAATTCTATGATTGGTAACTTAAGAAAAGTTATTAAATAATAAAGTTCTATATTTTAGTAAAACATCATATTGAGAAACCAAATATTTAATTTGTTCAAAAATTGAATCTAGATACTTATATGAAGTGTAAAATGATTCACTCAAGGATTCCTTAAGGATTTTAAGGTAATAGAACTCATTATTCTACCATAATTGGAAATGTTATGATAATATAAATGGGTCTAAGAAATGTGTATCCCATTTTTTCAAAGTGTTGAGGAAAAAATAACTAGGCGTGTGATGTTTGGGATCATTTTTTATATAGATAGTACAAGTGTGAAACTATTGAAACTAGAAGAAGAAAACATTGTTGGAAATCCCAAAAACGTTTATTCAAGTAGACAACCAAGGACATTGAAACCTATAGGTAAATTCAAAAAGAAAAGGGAAATTCTTACATATATTGTAATTATCCAGAATACCTAAATGAGTTTTAAACTCCATACAATTTTTATGTTATATTCCAGTGTTTAAATAATGGATCTTAGTAAATTATTTGTATAGTTATCTCATTCTTATTATGTGATAGAATAAATTTTTTGTTAACAAATAGTTGTTATGAACAATATGAGATTACTAATTCAATAAAAATGGTTTATGATTAATTATATTCTATAAAATGTTTTGAGAAGAATATAAGATTAAAAATATTTTATCAAGGATGAAAGAGTTTATCCAGATTTTTTTTAAAATATGAGAGATATGATATCACTACCATTAGTGGAAAATTTTAAGTAATAAAATCATATTTTTAGAATAATTGTCCAAACACATAGAATACCATATATGATATGGATACAATAGTTTATTTTTTATATATATTTTACTACTAATAGTAAATAAGAGTTATTTTCTAAACACAAAAAGAGTTTGTGTATATTAACATGATATTCTGAGAAGAATATAGTGTTTAAGAGGCCAGTGGGAGTATGTTTTTTATTGAGAAGTTCAATATTAAAAAATTAAGAATTATACCAATAAAAATACATGATTAATGACACTTAATATACTAAAAGGTTTTGGATATATTTTTTTAAAATATTAAAGTAATTAGTTATAGTAGTTACTAAAATATTTTAATGAAAATTTTTAATGGAAAAGGTTCCAAGAATAGAGATGATGATGAACTTAGAAAAAGTTCTAAGTAGATTTTTTTTATTAACCCACAACATTTGATTTTGTGAAGTTTAGGAGTTTGAAATAATGTTCAAATAGTTAAACATTAGGAATATTATTTATAAGTATCAATGTTAATCAAAATATATTTATTCATAGAGGTTACTCACTAAAGAGTTTAGTGAGAGGGTTTTATTAGATATAAATATTGAGATGTGATAGGAATTACACAAAAATGTAATAAAATTAAAAAACCCTTTAAAATTAAAGAAAACATAAGGCTGACCTTATAGTCTATCATATGTAATATGTTATACAAGCACTTATGTATGGTTTTTTTAAGTATTCTTAAAGATGTTTACGATAATAAAATTTTTCATGTTATACAAAAGGTAGTATTCACCTTATTATTATTTCACATTGGTTATATATATATATCATGATGTTAAATGATAATTTTCCTCTCAAAATATGTATTTTAGTTATCCCTAAGGGATGTTACTCATATATAATTATAGGTTATGATGAAATTTTAATGTTAAAATGAGTATAATTGTTTTATCAAGATACAAAATATGGCCAAGAGGCATAAAATGGGGTTTGCACTATAGATGGACCATGAATTATACCACATGGAATTTCATACATTATGTTTTTGGTATAATATTGGTACATGGTTTATATTTTTATTTTCTTAATATCTAAGGTTGGAAGGATGATACCAACCAAGAATTGAGTGATTCTTTTAAACCATAGATATTACATAGAGGATGGTTTCCTTTGACTACCTCAATGGATCTTCATATGGTGTATGATTCAAATATAGATGCATCACCAGTCACTAGTTTATGGTTTGTAAGAATTATTTCATTATATATATATACATTATTTTAGGTTTTATTCATGGTGATGATAGGAATTTAGTTTCCTTGTTGTTTCCATTGTTTTTATTGAGCGTTAACAATTCCTTATAAACCCATTAAAATAGGCCTTTTAAACTTCATTTGATTTACACTCCTTACATAAACCAAGGAAAAATTATTCTTATATACCATAGGAGTACAAAGTTCTCATGATTCTTCCAACCAAAACATTTTAAGTAACTCATGAGCATAATTTTCTTGTAAGATAAAGATAAAATCTATTGAATTTATAAATTTTAGACCTAATAATAATGTTATTTCACCAATCATTGAAATTTTAAAAAGTATCCTCATTTGGGTGGTAAATTATTCACAATTACCTTCTTTATTTCTAAAACAATTATTCCATTAACATAAAAAATCGCAATGATCAAGTTTCTGACATTTTCCTTGACATAATGATTTGGATCCACATTGCGTTTCTTGAATTTAATGCTCTTTAGGGTGTTTTATAACTTTGAATACCATTCTCAAGGTGCTTGTTTGTCCCTATATAGTGTCATAATCAGCATTCACAATTAATAACCATCACCATTAAGTATAATCCCTTCTAAGTGTTCAATGTAACCTTCTTCCCCAAGTTTTCCATTAAGGAATGCCAACTTCATGTACATTTATAAAACATTATAGTTTCATTGAGAAAAAATCACAAGAAATATTCTTATCATTTCAATCTTTGGGGCTAAATAAAATGTCTAATGAAAATATATACCTTAAATTTGATAGTATCCTTTGCAATTAAGATGATCTTTTCTCATGATACTCCATCCATCTCATTGATATTATTACAAAAACCAAATTTTTCTAGATCAAAATTTTTTTGGTATGTGACACTAATTCCCAAGTTTAATTATTCTAAATATATTTCATCTCTTATAAGGATTAAAAAATTATTCCATTTCTAATACTCAATGCTCACATTATAAGGATTCATCCACACTTTTTGGTTTATTTTTTGAAATCAAGATGGTATGATTTGAAATTTTGAAGCTTATTTGGGTTTATACCACCTTGATATTAATTCCAAGATTTTTTTTCAGACTTTATATATTTACTATGTATTTGAAACATAAAACATCCTTCCTATGAGATATCCCAATATGGGAATTTTCATAATCAAACTTGGATATATAAAAATATTCTCATTCTTCTGAAATATCCTCCTATTTTACACCTTCTTCTTCTCCTTCAACATCATTAATAAGAAGATATTCTTATAAATAATTGTGATTTTGAACACAATTACAATAAATTTATCAAAAAATTTCTTCATATTCTTATTGTATCACTAATAAATTCTTCCACTTGGTGTATGCCCAATAAATTTACCTTCTTAAGCTCTCTCCTCAATATTTTCCAATTTCATGCCTTTAATCTTGATATAACATGGGATAATGAACACTTTTTAATTATTAAAGCATGGTTTCTTTATGAACCATAAATAATATTTCAAATTGATTTAATTCGGTCAAAGTATGCACTGATTAAAAAAATAGATATCCACAGGTGGGGTATGTCTCCAAAAATACTTGAAGTTTTATAATATAATAACATTTTTCTTCTAATATTCACAAATATTCAATTATTCCTCTTAGTAACTCCATTTTCTAATAGTGTGTACAAAGTGATATATCCATGTATTATCCCATGATTCTCAAGATATTTCTAAAAATCAAAATCCATGAATGATACCCACTTTTGGATCAAAATATTTTTATGACTTACCTTGTTTGATTCTCATCAATCCTTCAAAATTGTTTAACTTTCTAAAAATATTGTGATTTACTAGACATAAATTAGATATAAGTAATATGATTAAAATAATTAGTGAATCTCATGAAATAATTATCACCATTAGTTTACTTTATGCTCATCGATCATTACATATCCGAGTGCACTAACTCAAGAGGTTTCATTATTTCATTTTCAATAGGCTTGTGAATCTTATTCATTATCTTTCCATAGTGACATATATCACATGTATTGAGTATTTCATGTTTTATATTTGGTATATTTATCATAAATTAATTATTTAAAATATTATCCATATTATTTTACCCCAAATTTTCAAAGTATTCTTTTCCAAATATATTTTCCCTCCAATATACCCATGAAACATTAATTTTGATCCCTATAAATCTAGAAATATTTATCATATGTTCACTACCACTTTAATGTAATTATGTTATCCTTCAAAATATTTATGTAAAATTCATTCTTCAAAAATATCAACACCTTCAAATTAATAAAAATATTAAAAGAAACTGATAATATTGTTCTTCAACCCATTGAAAAAGAGAACATCACTAGATTTATTCTTACCAATCTTGGTATATCACACTCCCTGTACATTAATTGACACATTATTGAAAAAAATAATAAATTATCTAACACAATCTATTTAAAATATTTTTTTTCAGTCATATGTGATGAGAAACCACTATTAAGTATCCATGTATTCTCTCCTTTTATACCTTTATAAGACTCCTCAACCACCATTTCATTCCCTTTATTATTCTTCATATTAAAATATTTAGAACCTTACTTATTTTATTTAGATTATCTAATCTCATGGTAATATATTTTTTGTCTATGTGTTTGGGTTAATAACACCTATCATAACTCCCCTCAACATAATTAAATGAGAATTTACATTTTACATTCTATTTTGGATGTTGTCTTGGTTATAATTTTGAAATTTTATATTTCCTCTCCCTTTGATTCATCACCTCTCTTAGACTAAGGGGGTGAGTGATTATACTAATACACATTTTATTTTGGTCCGTATGATTCTTAGCACCCAAATAATCCTCTAAAGTGAAATATCCTTGGATATAAAATTTATTGTTCCAAATATTTTTGTCAAAAATACTTCTAATTTGATATTAAATACGTTTTTTTAATTATCTCATTCTTAGGATCCTTCTCCTTTACCCCAACCTTTCCATTAGTATTAACCTCAATATTCATATGTTTCCATACCACAATTCCATTGGAATTTCTATCACCATTATAAAACATGGAAGTGGGTGTATCGTCATTTTTAGGGAATTTAATCACATACTTATTTCCCTTTTCACTACTTTCACCACTATAATTGAAAAGCCAAGTATCCAAATTTTTTTTATAAGAACCATAGGATAATAACCAAGATGATTAATAATATTAAAAGATTTATTCACTATTTTTAAGCTTTCACTAATCTTTTCCATTTAATTATTTAACTCCATAAATATTTATTTTCCTAAGGAATATTCATCTTCTACAAGATTCAACGAAATATATTTTACCCCTCAATTATTGGAAACAAGACTTGAATTGTTGATATCAATATTTATGTCACCTGATTGAATAATTACATTGACATATTATATATTTAATTTGAACTAAATATACATATCCACAATTTCGTTAGCCTTTGAAACATAAAGGTATTTATTTACGGAAATATTCTACATATTCAATGACTTGTTTTCTATTTTGACTCATTTATTCGTATTAAATAACATTATGAGCTCTGATCTAAGTTGATTTTTTTGGGAATCCTCATCACTACTTTTTTTTCAATACCCCCTTCTTTTTCTTATCTACTCAAAGAATCAATTAGAATTTTTTATTTTTATATAAAGGTTGTTTTACATTAATCCTTTGAGTTTTTTATCTTTCACTCTCATAGTGATAGAATGTGGAATCATATTTTGAGAGAAGATATTTCTTCTTTATTTTATTGGATTTTCCTTTTACTTTGAATAATATTCCACCAGTTTGATCGATAGACATATTGTTCTTACTAGATGATATTTTGCATTGATCATATTTATCCTCTTATTATTTCCTCTTACGACATCTTTTTGAACCTTAACCAATATTGACACAATTAAATATTTTAAATGGTATATTTACTCTATATTTAAATTTAAATTACTATATGAATTTTGAAAATAATGAGGTTAATTATTCAAAATCAATGGCATAATCCTCAACATCAGTTTCATCATCATAAGAATTTTTTATTCAACATGATTTGAGACATTTAACACACTTAATGCGGTATCATTCTCTATTTTTTTTCTTCTTAAGATAAGTCCTCTTATTATCTCATAAGTGATTAAAATATTATTTAGTATATTGATGATCCACTCATATAAGACTTGATCCTAAAGGGATGATATATTTACATCAAATTTATTCAAAATTATTTTTATCTACATATTTATAATTATATAATATTCAATAATTTTACCATTGCTTTAAATCATGTTTAATAATTTGTTTACTTTAATGAATAATTAATCAACTTATTTATATTCTCCCATTTGATATCTTCATGATAATCTTGGAAGGTTTGTAACTAAGACTCTATCACTTTCTTATATTCTTCTTGTATATTTTGGTGTTTCCTCTAGATTTTGTTTGTTGTATTCATTCCCATAAATCAGGTCAACTCTTTCTTCAAGAGTGATTACAACAAAAAATTATTTTCTATCCCATTCACTTTAATATTATTATTATCTTGTAAAGTATTGGATATTATATATTAAAAAATATTAAAACCATTAATAGGGATTCCAAGAATTTCCAGGAAATATGATAGAAGATAAAGAGATATCCACTTTATCTTAGATGTAATCCCCTTCAATCCTATATGGGGACCCCCATATTGTTTAAGGTATTTATAGACTCTTTGGATCTCATTAATCAAAGATACAATAAATTTAAAATAAAATAAGATCTATATAAATCATACCTAGAATTATTTTAAGGATGTTATGATAATAATTACGTGGACCATGTGAGAGTATAACAGAACCGAGAGGGGGGAATTAATGGTTTCCAAAAACACCGACTCTCAAATTAACTAATTCTTATTATTGGTTAGTGTGAATGGATCACAATTGAGATTATGTGATGATGTTAGATTGAGAAATGACGAACACACATGAAAACAAGGATTTTTAAAAGGTTTAGTCATCATTATTATCAGGTGTCCAATCCTTAGTGTGTTGTGACTATGATCTCTCTCTTGACATTCCAATCTATCATCAAGGGAATAAGGAATAGAGAAAGTGAATTTTATTGAACTCTGATTACAATATGTAAAATGAGTATCAATACATTGAAAGATAATAACTTCACATACCTTAGGTTACTCTTGATTTTTTACATGGTTTTCATCCTTGTCCTTCTTCTTAATAGCCTACCAAATCCTTCATGTAATGATTTTTGATTATATCAGTGTCTCCTATTTTAATTTCACACACTTATGTCTATGAAGGCCACCATATAATAACAAATACATCCTACATTGTATAGGGATGATCCTAGTTGTTTCATGATCCTCATATATAAACTATATGTAATATTATATTCCAAATATCTTAGAGTATCTCATAATATATTTGAATAGATTTTTATCATGACCAGTCAATTACAAATGACATTATAGATTTTACCAGAACAAAAAATACACCAATATTTCCAATTTAAACTAAATATAGTGAGAAACATTCACTATAACTTGGTATGACTTGAATCTATAGAACTAAATAATCATCAAAACTTTTTTCCTAGGTTATAGTGGCATATTTCCTCCAAATATTCCATGGTATTCTTAACTTCACCGCACATTGTGGAATGAACCATTTCTTTACGGTGCAATAACACTTGGTTATAAAAATAGAGTGGCACCAATAACTCCTAGTATATTTTTCATGGATTACACAAATATTTATAAGTTCCTTAGATGAACCATTTTGGTATAAATAATCTCACTACAACATGGTTCTTACCATGTTATAATAACTCCTTACTCACATCATATTAACTCTGTGAAAAAAGCTTAATTATAGTGAAAGAGAAACTACAACAATGTGATTTATTTACACCTTATAATAATTCATCATTTTGGAAGATTAATTGAATCCAATACTTTCTCACATAATATATATCCACTTATCATATTTGATTAACTCAACTATATCTCATCATGATTACCATCACTCATTTATTGGTTATTCTATCTATAGTAGAACATCATTACTTTCATTAATGTGTATCTCAAATCAACTCCAAATGGATTAAAACCCATTCATGAAATTGTTTCCAATTAATACAACACCAAAACATCTAAAAATCATGATTAAATTGTCTCAAGAAACAATTAATTATATTCCTCCAATACAAAGTTTATCTAAACACCTCACCATAGGATTGAATTATGATAATGAGAGAAATTAATATCTTGGTGTAAGATCAATTCCATTTTGAATGATTATCAATTGAAATCAACTACACACCACCTTTTTCAATTCATTATATGAGGGTTCATTAATATATTAAAGGGATCTTTATACAATTATGGTAAAATCAATCAGATTAAGATATATTATCTTATGAATGATAAATTTAGGGACGATTGAGCCCATTAAAAATAGTTACACCCTAATTTTTGTAGTGAATATGTCCTATGAACCTTTCCATTGGCTTTAGAGTAGAGTGGGGGGGGGGAGTATCTCTAGGTTTTATTTCTTCCGCAATCATTGTACTTACACTATATGTGAATCATATGGTCCACTAGTTAAAAGGATGGGTTTTATATAAGGATAGACAATGTTTTACCTTATAGAGGGTGTTTAATATAGTTATATGTTTAGGTAGAGAGTGTTGTATTTATTTCATATTTTTATGTATGATTACAATGTGTTTTTTTGTTTTATTACATGAAAATTAAATTTCATATATTTATAGTTATTTTTTTTGTTTTTTATCTCAAAACATTTCATACTACTCAATGTTTTTTTTGAGTTTTAGGTACCGGTGGATCACTTTTACAGATATGGGGCTACTGTTTCAGGTGTAAACTCATGTATATGGGGATAATATCTATTTTTTATTGTTTTATAGAATAAGATCCAATATCATTGATAATTTTTTAGTATTAAATAGATTTATATGAATTTACATGGGAAGAAATGTATCGTTGTGGCATAAGCTAATGGAATAATTAATTTAGGATGATTATTATTATATATATGTTTTTATGTTAGATTGAAATTTTTTTGAACTAGTTTTTAGTTTAGATTATATTTATAATAACATGAACCACTATTTTATAATTTTATTTATAAGTTGGGTATTTTTGAAATATGGCATGATGGTTATAAATTAAATTTTATGCATTTTATTTTTTGACATTCCAATTCTATCAACCTTTCATGTGCTTTAGAATTCCCATGAAAATATGTTTTAGTTTGATTTATTTTTTTAAATTACTATTTATATTACTTTTCTACTTGGTTTTTTTTCATTGGAACTTTTATTATATGTGAGATCTCAATGTGGTCCTAGTACTGGACCTATTTTCTATTGGATTCTTCCTTTGGTTTTAGTTTGTTACCTTAGAACTAATTCAACCTAATCCCATGTGATCCTTCATTATTTTACCAGGGGTGATTTTTTCCCTTGATTATAAAAATACAATAGCTTCACATATTTTATTTTTTTCAACTTCATATGTCTTCTCTCCCTCTATTTTGAGTGTTATCCCTATTGATGTAGTTACATATAACTGAGAGCACCATGTTCCTGATGTCCATTCGAATTTATTAAAATAATCAATCTTCTTGATTATTCCATGTAACACACACTATATATGTGTACTGCTTCAAGAACCTTCCACTTGATTACAGATATCCATATTTCCCTTTCGTCTACTTGAGATGAGTACACCACTTACCACCATTTAGCTTTAGTTGGGCATCATGATTTCTTCGCGTTTTTGTATACCTAATGCTTCTTCATTGCTTCAGTCGACATCTTTTTCTTTATGAACTTAATTGAATTCAAGAATGATGGAACATAGAAAATATATGGATATTTAGGTTGGTCATTATTTACTACTATAGATGTCTTATCATTGATCCTTTATGGAAGAGATCTTTCACTTTACAAGCCGAGATGTATCACACCATGATTTTATAATAGATCTTCCATTAAATAAATACTATGTTGAATTACTTATTTCACATGTAAAAGCAAACTAAAACGAATAGTGATAAATTTTAATTGTTATGAAGTATTAAAAATCAATATAAACATAAATAAATTATGAGAATAAAATATAAAATATCATTAATAAATGTATAAGTGTAATAAATTCACTAGTAATTAAAAATAACATAAACATAAAATCTTTTTCATCATGTATTTTTATCAATATTATAACTCTTATTTTAAATATGGAAAGAAGGTATATAATTATAAATATAATAGATGAATATTAAAAATTATTCTAATAATATATTTAAGACTATATATAGTAATGAAATATGATCATTATATATATGGTTGTTGCAAATAACATTGTTAGAAATATAGTCATTGGATATATTATCGTTGGGTATGAATGTATCAACTAAGTATATTGAAGTTGGGTAATTTTGAGAAAAAAATTAAAAATAATATAATTAAAAAGAAACTAATAATTTTTGGATGAAATGAAAGGATAATATTTAATAAAAAATATTTTATTATAAAAATATATCTTTACGCATTACAAATTATTAATATTATTAATGTTATTTTTTAAGGAATGATTTAATGTATTTATAAAATTAAAATAAATATTCTAATACATATTTATTGATAAAATTTAATGTTTTGAAAAAAATAATTAATTTTAAGGGGATTTGATTAGAATAATTAGTGTTTAAAAAGTCATTTTTCTATAAAAATAATATATATATATATATATATTATATTTTCATTTAAAATTATAAATTATCATATTTAGAAATTTAATTATATTAAATGATTTAATTTTTTTAAATAAAATGATTAAATTGGTTAAATAAATCAATTTAATTTTTGAATATGCAAATCAGTTACTGAGGTAAAAGTTGAGGTAGCACGGTGAAGGTAAAATAAGGTAAAAAGGGTTAAAATAAGTGGTAAAGACTTAAAATATCATAATAAGTTTTATATAAATTATTTTTATGAGGGTATAAATGTGCCATATCCATTATTTTACACTTTTTATACTTCAATTTTAAAATGAGAACCTTATACCTTAAGGAATGAATATTTGCAGAAATACCACTCAAAAATTATTCTATGAAAACCCCTCATATTCCCCTCCCGAACCACTCAATTCATTCGGTTCTATATTGAATATATTTAAGTATTCCATATCCCAAATCATTTTTTTACATTTATTGGTTTTTAGTTCCATGAAGTAATCCTAAGTCCTTCATTCCCAGGGAACCAATATCTAGAAGGGATAATTCATCAAAGTACATACCTAGTTCTTCACTATCTCTTCCAATTAATTTTTCATATCCAATTTTATAAATATCATTCTCTACTTTAACTATGTGATATTAAAATCATTATGCTTATGATAAAATTATATTACAATTATATAACTCTAAACTCTTAATCATTTTCTAGTATAACATGTTCTTATATGGGTTGGTTTAACCACCTATATGAATGATGTTTTAATATTATACCCCCTCAAATAATTGGTCACTAAATGATTGATTTTAGGTGTTTTGAGTTTTGTACAATCATTCATCTCAGGTTCACTATTTTTGAACGACTTCCATTAGGTTTGTTTGTGGAACCAAAAACACCCAATGGTTCTGTATCCAAAAGGACCTTCTTCACAAAGGCAGACACTCATTGGGGATTTTGTCTAATGATTATTAAGAGCACACATTGGTTGAGAGGATGGGAGTTTGTGATCATCACACCCTTTTGGGTGGAATTATTACTTACTATGGGTCTCTCTTATTGGTTTAAGATAAGTTCATGAATCCTTTATTAATTCCCAAGTGTGAAGTGGGTTTCCCTAGAATTAGTAATAAATTATTATCATTTATGGAAATTAGAATCATCTGTATGTGTTTTAGGTTCTTCATCAATGGATACATATGTATGTATCCTAGGTTCTCCACCAATGATATCCTCTTATGTAAAAATTGGAGATTCTTTAGTTGATATTATACAAATGTTGGTTTTTTAGCCATAATGTAGAGAACTTTGGAGTTTATTGTATTTCAGGGAGATGAAAGTTATTTTGATATTGGGATCAAACCCATAAATGGGATTCTTATGTATCCTTGTGAAAGGAATTAGAACCCACATAGTTTGGTGCCACTTGATGAGGCACATCATACCTTTTAAGGTCATGTGATGAAGACCCAACCATATATTTTAGCATCACGTGTCAAGGAAATATAGGCGGAAGGTTCCTAGTTAATGTTTAGTGTGGGACTTATGTCAAAGTGCCCAGGGAACCTAGAAGGGATATGAGTTTCCAGGTTGAATTAATCCCTGCTAGGGATATGGTCCGGAGAGTACAAGGTTGATTTGTGGTGTTGGGTTTGGACCTTAGGGAGGCTTCCTACTTATCATATATAGATAGGAATCAAATCCCACATAGTTTGCTTATAAAGAATCTCTCTTATGGAGGCTTTAAGTGGGTTTGTATAATAGGGGAGTATGGCCCTTTGAGAGGATTAAATTGGGGCTTCTTCCTAAAAAGGATTCAAATTGAGAAAGGACCATGAGTAATATCCATTCATGGTGATTTAGAGGCTTGTTTTGGGGATTATTCCTAATGAGGATGCCCAAATTAAGGGAAATATGATCAAGGATTACTCCAAAGGATTATTCCCATTAAGATCGATCCCTAAGTGGGTGTCCTATGTATCTTGATCTTAAAAGGAATCAGAGTTATTTTAGTTTAATCAATGGCATGGATCGTGAATATTTCATGATCATAATTAACATCTAAGAAGATGTGATTCATTCTCAGTGTGATAAATAAGATGAAACAAAAGATTTGATAAACCACGTGATTTTATTTTATTCGTAGGTGGATATGGTGACAAAGACCAAATATAGAGGGATGGGGTTTTGAGTGTTCCCATTTTCTATACCCTGGGATGATGGTTGAATATGTTGTGGGTAGGGAACTTCCCTCTATTCACTTTACCCTGGAATGGGTCCAGGGTATGGAGACTAAGGAGGGAAGGAAGCAGGGGGAGAGGGGAGAGGGATCCGGTTCCCATCCCCTCTCTGACCTAGTGTCTAGGAGGCAGAGATAAGAAAGAGTGAAAACTACTAAAATAAAGGTTAGGGTCTTACTCTAAGTGGGATTCCCTAAAATTTGTCCTGTAGTAAGGGAGGAGGATGTCATTTTATATTGAATGGAAAATCAAGCATAATCCTCACCCTCTCTGCTATGAACGAGAGAATTTGGGTCTTAGAGATGATAAGGGTATGACATGGTCCTAAACTTAGTACCCAAGACCAATAACTCTCTAACACTTTACCTGGGGTAAGGGTCTTCAGGACCATAGGGATAAACACTCAAAAGAACCCTAAGGACCCTGATCGGCCAACCATACAAGTGTGGGAAATCTATTACCATAGGAATATAAACCCAAACAGAGGACCTGATAGTGTTCCAATCTCCATGGTTGTAAAAGTTAGGTTGTTTTGGTTGAGCCTTCAACTTGATCCCTCTCAAAAAAGGGATCCAAAAGAGGAGATTTCCTACCATGAATGGCTTTGAAGAAGGCCTAATGAGTGGATCATGTAGGATGGAGGTTAGGGAGAACCAAGGGAGGTTCGCATAGGGGGGGGGGGGGGGTTCTTCACATAGGTAGGTCTGGGTGAGATAGTTAAACCATGGGTGAATAACCAAATGAGAAACTACACTTGGGAGAGACCTTTCTCAATCCTTCAAGGGTCTCCAATGGTGTTAATAAATGTGGATCGCACAGGTCCCTTGTTACGGAGAGGGACCTCTGATCGTACCACGATTCACTGTTTCATTTTCACCCTTACACCGCTGTGCTAAATATATTTTGCAATAAAAATTATAAAAATATTATCAAATTGTGATTAATGTTTGATTCAATAATTTTGTGTTTATCATTGTTAAATAGTTCAATGATACTTTTTTTTTGAAAATTACAATGTAGGTGGAGGTGATTTGGAGGGCCCTTGATGAAGTGAAAGAAAAATGGGCCAAAATTGCATGGATCCATGGAAATCTGTCCACTGTTTTGAATATTACACAAAATACGTGAATCTAAATGGGCTGAAATTTTGTGGACCTGTCCAAAATTCAATATGATACATTTAATATTAAGGAACCCAATCCTGATTCGGCTTTTATGGGGCCCATACTAACTGATCTGTCCAAGCCACCGAATTTGGACCAAGTCAAATGCGGTGTTCTATATTTTATCAATATCTTGAGCTGTAGTTGTCCAAAAGGTGCCAAAATTTCGGTGGATACATTAAAGAGGTAGGTATAAAACTTTTCTATTTTCTTCAAAGTGAGATAAGACTGTATGAAGGCCTAAACGCGTCGTACAAATGGATTGATGAAATCTGTGTTCCCAAAACCACCTCCCACATTTCCTATAAAAGGGCACATTGGGATCCTCATTTGAAAGTTCGGCCAAGGAGTTAAGTGCTGCCAATTTGGAGTCCCATAGGAGTCCCCTAATCAACTTGGAGGTTCTGGAGGCCCCTATCCTCATAGGGGGATCAACAATGAAGAAGGAGTTCAACCCGAGCTTCCTCCTCCTCCTGATGTCGAGCTAAAAGTTGGGTGTTCGTTGTGAGGGAGATACACACATGTCAAGGGAGTTCCGATGTATAAAATAGTTAATGGTTTAGATTAATTTGGGTGTTTAAACATTTCATTCCATGTATCTTATTTTATTTCAGATTTTAATGCTTGATTTGATACATGCGAGTGTTATGCTCTTAATTTCTAACCGATCGGTGCGAGGTTTTGAGTGCGTGACTTGTGTTGTTCCGATTGGACATCACAAGAATCCTTTTCATACCCAACTTATTGAGATTTCAATATGATTTGGAAGCTCTTATTCCATGCATAAGTACTGGACCTTGACAATACGATTGTTACATCAAGGTTTGGTCCTTAAAGCATTGAAATAAAAGCTTAGGAATTAATCGGGATTCCAATTAATTCCAACCAAAGAATTACTCTAAACCTAAGATGAATCTATATGAACAATGAACTTGATATGTGTGTAGTGAAATCACATCGACACTTTTATCTCATATTTCTCAAAATCCACTTGGGCACTCATCCTTTAAGCTATTTCAACTAAGTCATTGTTTTAAACTGTTTTCAAAACCACCCCCTCTCTTAGTCATTTTTATTAAAAATACACACTCTAAACCTACCAACGCTCCTTGAGAGACGACCTAGGGTTTACCCTAGACTATAAATCAACCTTAAAAATATAATCAATTTGACGTGTCATGACAACGCGGTCAAATTTTGGCGCCGTTTCCGAGGAGCGCTTTGGTTTTTTGTGCGTGTTATTGATAAATTTTTTGTAATTTTTGTGAATATTTGTTTGTTTTATCTTCTACCTTTGCATTTGTTTTTGTGTTATAATTTATTTATTGTGTAGGTTATTTGTATAACGCGTTCTACTCTGGGAGACCTACAAACTTTCGAACTCGAACCAGAGAGGATCCTACATCAACGAAACCGAGACACACAAGACCACACTTTGAAGGTGGAGACATCAAATCTTAAAATTCTTCTTGATCCTTCTTCTTCTTCTGAAATGAAAGTTAAAATTGAACATAAATTGTATGACATGGCTTAAAATAATAGAACACTAAAAGAACTAACCTCACCTGATGTTGATATCCAACCCACTTACATTCAAATTCAAGGCGAGGCACCTAATTTTGAATTAAAATCTGGTTTAATCCATTTATTACTAAGATTTCATGGACTGCCTGGAGAAGATCCACATAAGCATTTAAAAGAATTTCATACTGTGTGTTCAAAATTAAAACCTGCTAGTGTGGATGAAGAACAAGTGAATCTTAGGGCATTCCCATTTTCATTAGAAGACACTGCGAAAGATTGGTTGTACTATGTTAATTCACCAATAAGAGGCTGGGCGGACATGAAGCGCCTTTTTCTTGAAAAATACTTCCCAGCCTCTCGAACTGCAACTATAAGGAAAGAAATATGTGGTATAAGATAATCTCAAAGGGAAACACCTCATGAATATTGGGAAACATTTAAAAGGCTATGTTCAAGTTGCCCACACCACCAAATAAGTGATCAACTTTTAATTCAATATTTTTATGAAGGTTTGATTCATATTGATAGAAATATGATTGATGCTGCTGCAGGTGGTGCATTGGTAGATAAGACCCCAATTGCTGCAAGAACCCTCATTGAGAACATGGCACAGAACACTCAACAATTCGGTACATGGTCCAGTGTTCCCATTCGAGGTGTCCATGAGGTGCAAAGTACTGAATTCGAGAAGAAGGTGGACACAAAGTTTGAAGAGGTGAGTACCCTTCTACGAAAACTTGCTCTTTCCCAAGGGAAATTCCAATCTCCTCCTCCCATCCATTGCGGAATCTGCTCTTCTGACACCCACTATTCTGACCAATGCCCCCAATTTAGAGAAACTTCTGAAAGTTGTGAGGCAATATTTCCAGGATGCCCCTTTAACCAACACTTTAGGCAAGAACCATAATATCCATCCAACCAAGGTTAGAAGGACAACCAAGCCTATAGGAAAGGGGGGTATTCAAACCAACCTCAACAGCAATGGAACCAACAAGGTCAGAGTAGTCATCCACCACCACCCAGAAATCCTCAACCACCCCAAAGGCCATTCCAACCACCCCCTCCAAAAACCTAGCCTAGACTAGAAGATATGATGAAATAAATGGCTTCCAATAATCTCCAATTCCAACAAACCACCCAAGCAGCCATACAAGACCTCAAAACCCAATTAGGACAACCAGCTAACTCAGTGGGTGAAATCCAAAGCCATGGGTCTGGTAAACTACCCTCTCAACCACTTTCCAACCCTAGGGATAAGGGAAATGTTAGTGCCATCACACTTAGGAGTGGAACTCAACTTAAAAGCCATATTAACCCTCCATTAGAGTCATCCTCTCCTAAGGAAACCACCATCCCAACCATTGAAAAAGGTTCAAATGATATGGAACCTTGTCTTGAGAGAAGTCCTACCAAAGGAAAGAGTGTGTCTATTGATGAGTTACCAAGCCGAAGCATTCCTCTTCCATTTCCCCAAAGAGCCACCCAACCAAGGAAACAAAATGAAACTGAACTTGATAAAGAAATCTTGGAGACTTTAAAAAAAGTACAGGTTAACATTCCATTGATTGATGCCGTCAAGAAAATTTCGAGATATTCCAAGTTTCTGAAGGAGATGTGTACCCATAGAAGGCGACTTAGAGGTGATGAGAAGGTGAGCCTGGGGAGGAACGTCTCAGCATTGATACAACCATCACTTCCCACCAAGTGCAACGATACTGGAACATTCTCGATTCCATGCACCATAGGGGAGTATTCTTTCTCCAATTCTATGCTTGATTTGGGTGCTTCTATTAATGTGATTCCTCACTCCATATACTCTTATTTGTAGGTCGGTGAACTGAAGCCCACTGGTATTGTCGTTCAGCTAGAAAATTGGAGTACAGCACACCCCTCTGGTGTGCTAGAGGATGTTCTTGTGAGGGTGCAAAATTTAATTTTTCCTGCTGATTTTTATGTGCTAAAAATGGAAGATGATAGGATGAATGGACATGCCCCAATTATATTGGGGAGACCTTTATTGAAAACCACCAAATCCATAATTAATGTCCATAATGGTACATTATCTATGGAATTTGGTGGTGACATAGTCCATTTTAACATCCTTGATGCCATGAAGCACCCCTCAGAAGAACATTCCTCTATCTCGGTAAATTCAATTGATATACTCCCTTCCCCTAAAATCACTTCATTTGTTTCCCCTGATCCCCTTTCTGAGTTTTCTTCTTTGATTGAAATTCTTGGTAATGAGTCATGTGATGATTGTTGTAGCGGTCTAGAGAAATGTCATGCATGTTTGTTAATTGATGATTTCTTGAACACAGAGGATCACATGACCATCGATGATACTGCTAATCTTGTAAAAGATCATTCCTCATCTGAGGATGTTACCATTGAGCAGTTAGATGAGATCAGTGACTTCTCACTTTCACACACACTTCCGTCAATCCAAAATCCCCCAGAATTGGAACTGAAACAACTGCCTCAAGATTTAAAATACTCATATCTTGAGAATGGAAACAAGTTTCCCGTTATAATTGCTAGTTCACTCCCTCCTATGCATGAATTGCGACTGCTTGATCTTTTGAGGGAGTATAAACAAGCTTTAGGATGGACACTTGCTGACATTCCTGGCATTAGCCCATCAATTTGTACACATCATATTTTATTAAATGATGAGGCTAAACTAGTGAGGCAGTCACAATGTCGACTGAACCCAAACCTACTTGATGTTGTTAAAAAAGAAGTAACAAAATTGTTGGCTGCTGGAATCATTTACCCTATCTCTGACAGCTAATGGGTCAGTCCCGTTCAAGTAGTTCCTAAAAAAACTGTCATTAATGTAGTTAAAAATGAAAACAATGAATTGGTTCCAACTCATGTGAAAAATAGTTGGCGTGTCTGTATAAACTATCACCAACTAAACCAACACACTAGGAAGGACCATTTCCCATTGCCATTCATTGACTAGATGCTAGAGAGGCTAGCAGGGAAGTCCCATTACTGTTTCCTTGATGGGTATTCTGGATACTTTCAGATCCATATTGCCCCTGAGGATCAGGAAAAGACAACCTTTACTTTCCCCTTTGGTACATTTGCTTATAGAAGGATGCCATCTGGTCCGTGAAATGCTCCGGGTACTTTCTAATGATGTATGGTTAGTATTTTTTCGGATTACCTGGAGAATTGCATGGAGGTTTTTATGGATGATTTTACTGTTTATGGATCCTCTTTTGATGAATGTTTCAGTAGTCTTGCTTCTGTCCTACGTTGCTGTATTGAAAAGAATCTCATATTAAACTATGAGAAATGCCATTTCATGGTGCGACAAGGCATAGTCTTGGGACATGTCATTTCTGGGGAAGGTATCAAAGTGGACAAATCAAAAGTAGATATCATTTACTCCCTACCATTCCCTAAAAATGTTCGGGATGTGTGGTATTTCCTGGGTCATGCTGGATTTTATCGTCGTTTCATTCGTGACTTTAGTAAAATTGCACTCCCCCTCTCCCAATTACTCCAAAAAGAAAAAGAATTTGATTTTGATAAAAAATGTGAGGAAGCTTTCAATAAGTTAAAATGGAGTCTCACGTCACCCCCGGTAATCCAACCACCTCGGTGGGATTTACCATTTGAGCTCATGTGTGACGCCTCTAACTATGCAGTTGGGGCAGTCTTATCACAAAGGGTCGACCGAGATACACATGTCATAGCCTATGCCTCACGTACTTTGGACCCTGCCCAAGCAAACTACACCACCACTGAAAAAGAATTTCTTTCCATTGTGTTTGCCTTGGATAAATTCAGGTCATTCCTTTTAGGGTCCAAAGTCATTGTGTTCTCAGACCATGCAGCCCTCCGATATCTCCTTAAGAAACCAGAAGCCAAACCACGTCTCATTCGCTGTATGCTCCTCCTTCAGGAATTTGATCTAGAAATTAGGGATAAAAAAGGAGCATAGAATGTGGTTGCTGACCATATCAGTAGGATTATCCCATCCTCGGATATTGACTCATCCCCCTGTATTCCCATAAATGAATTGTTTCCTGATGATCAATTGTACCGAGTGCAAGACGCTATT
The DNA here is from genome assembly GCA_963277665.1 of Viscum album. NCBI lineage: Eukaryota > Viridiplantae > Streptophyta > Magnoliopsida > Santalales > Viscaceae > Viscum > Viscum album. Next base: position 197,238,630 of record OY728126.1, read on the forward strand.
CCTTGGTATGCTGAAATTGTAAATTATTTGGTAGCGTCTTGCATTCCTGCTGATTTCACCAAAAACCAGGCCGACCGTCTAAAACATGAGTCTCGTTGGTACATTTGGGATGACCCCTACCTCTGGCGCACATGTAGTGATCAAGTTATTAGGAGTTGTGTTCCCGATAATGAGTTTCAGTCTGTCCTTAGGTTCTGCCACACACTTGCTTGTGGGGGCCACTTTGGTCCCCAACGGACTACTCGCAAGGTCTTAGATTCTGGTGTCTTTTGGCCCACATTGTTTCGGGATGCCCACGAATATTGTAAATCTTGTCCTCGCTGTCAAAGAATAGGGAATGTCTCTAAAAAAATGAGATGCCCCAACAACCCTTACTATTCCATGACATTTTTGATGTTTGGGGGATTGACTTTATGAGACTATTCCACAATTCATTTGGGAACCTTTACATTCTTCTGGAAGTGGATTACGTTTCAAAGTGGGTAGAGGCACGAGCCACGAGGACAGATGATTCCAAGACAGTTGTGGAATTTTTGAGAACCCAAATATTCTGTAGGTTCGGATTACCTAGGTTTATCATTAGTGATCAGGGTTCTCATTTCTGCAACCGCACAATGCAATCTCTTTTGCGCAGGTATGGGGTTGGGCATTGAGTGTCTACTGCTTATCACCCACAAACAAATGGTCAAGCCGAAGTATCAAATAGAGAGGTAAAACAGATTCTTGAGAAAACGGTTCAGCCAAACAGAATAGACTGGAGTCTTAGACTCGATGATTCATTATGGGCTTACCGTACTGCATTCAAAACTCCAATTGGCATGTCACTATATCGGCTAGTTTTTGGGAAGAGTTGTCACCTCCCTGTTGAGGTAGAGCACCGGGCCTACTGGGCTATTAAACAATGCAATTCTAATCTTTCTGGTTCAGGTATTCAAAGGAAGTTGCAGATTCAGGAGTTGGAGGAAATGAGAAGAGATTCATATGAGAACTCCCGAATTTATAAAGAGCGAACCAAGGCTTCCCACGACCGTCTCATCCTTCATCGTCAATTCCACATAGGGCATAAGGTACTCCTCTACAATGCAAGGCTGAAGTTTCACCCTGGTAAGCTTCGTTCCCATTGGTTTGGACCTTACATTGTTACTAATGTCTCTCCATTTGGTGTTTTCCAGGTTCAAAATGAAGACATCGAGCAAAACTTCACTGTCAATGGGCAGTGGCTAAAGCACTTCCATGAAGCCATTCCGGAGTCCCCAATGGAGGAACTCCATGTTCAAGAAGTGGTCTATGAATAACACTCACCAAGTTTTATCCTTCCTTCCCACAATCTCTTTTATTACAGTGAGGACACTGCATTCTCTAGGTGTGGGGGGGTGGATACATTCCTAGGTTAGTTAGGATTTTTTTTCATTGTTTTCTCCTTTTGTTTTATCTTTTTGGCCTTCTTTATGGTATTTTCATTTTTCCCCATCAACAATTTCGAAGTTCCATGATTTGGTGACCATAATGTGGGGAAAGTAAAAATACCATAATGAAGGATAAAAAGAATATTTGTATGAATTTAACATCAGGGAGTGATTTTTAGTGAATTGGTTTTCTGTCAATGATATAAATGGTCGTATCTATGTGAAACCTTTGAGATGATTGATGCCCATTGTGTGAGTAGTTTTTGGGAAAACTGTGTCACTAATATCTCCAAATTGTTTTGCACCAAACCACAAATTGTGATTATTTATTACTTAATATAAGGTAAATATATGTTGGGTTAATATTTTTCAGCTTTAAATGATATTTCCAAACGTTCATTCCTTATCCGATCTGTTTCATTACTGTACCAGATTGACCTATGCATGTGTACCTAATTTCCGACTGTTGTACGCCCTCAAAAAAAAAATTTTTTTTGTGTCTTGGGCAGGTCAAAAACCACTCCTCCTCAACCTTTGATCTTGTTATAACTATTGTAATTAGTGTCGTGAGGAGATCAAACAAGGGTTGAGAGATGAGTGTGAGATTTGTTCTAATGCAACTTCAAAAAAAATAATAATAAATGAGGGGAGTGATGAAATGTGCAACATATGGGTATATATAGGTCGGGAGCTTATGGTTTGACTTCTGGGAATGCTTAAATGAGTGGGTCTTGAAATATAATTGCAAAGGATGTAGGACATGTTCGGTGACAAAATCATTTAAGCTGAAAAATGTTAAAATAACATATATTTATTGGATAGAAAGTGGAAAGAATAGCATGGAATGGTTTTCACACACACAAATGGAGAGTTAGTGTCATGATTTACTTCTGAATTCTTTTCTCAATTGGTTATCATGAACCTTTTTGAATTTCGCTATGATATGATTTATGAGACAACTTTTTCTATTTTCACTAGGAAGAACTCCTTGGTGTGATTCGTGCATTGATAAATAAAATTCCCTCAAATGATAAATATTCAGGATGTTGTAAATATATATATATATGCATCATTGTATTTTGATATGTGACCTTGCCCAATAGTGCAAATGTTTAGGTGTGGGGGTGTGATTGTACCACGATTCACTGTTTCATTTTCACCCTTACACCGCTGTGCTAAACATATTTTGTATTAAAAATTATAAAAATATTATCAAATTTTGATTCATGTTTGATTCAATAATTTTGTTTTTATCACTGTTAAATAGTTCAATGATACTTTTTTTTGAAAATTACAATGTAGGTGGAGGTGATTTGGAGGGCCCTTGATGAAGTGAAAGAAAAATGGGCCAAAATTGCATGGATCCATGGACATCTGTCCACTGTTTTGAATATTAAACAAAATCAGTGCATCAAAATGGGATGAAATTTTGTGGGCCTGTCCAAAATTTAATATTATACATTTCATATTAAGGAACCCAATCCTGATTCGGCTTTTATGGGGCCCAGCCGAACTGATCTGTCCAAGCCACCGAATTTGGACCAAGTCAAATGAGGTGTTCTGTATTTTATCAATATCTTGAGTTGTAGTTGTCCAAACGGTTCCAAACTTTAGGTGGAGACAGTAAAAAGGTAGGGATACAACTTTTCTATTTTCTCCAAAGTGATATAATAATGTCTGAAGTCCTAAACACATCGTACAAATAGATTGATGAAATCTGTGTGCCCAAAACCACCTCCCACATTTCCTATAAAAGGGCACCTTGGGCTCCTCATTTGAAAGTTTGGACAAGGAGTGAAGTGCTGCCAATTTGGATTCCCATAGGAGTACCCTAATCAACTTGGAGGTTCTGGAGGCCCCTATCCTCATAGGGGGATCAACAATGAAGAAGGAGTTCAACCTGAGCTTCCTCCTCCTCCCGATGTCGAGCTAAAAGTTGGGTGTTCGTTGTGAGGGAGCTACACACATGTCAAGGGAGTTCCGATGCATAAACTAGCTACTGGTTTGGAGTAATTTGGGTGTTTAAACATTTCATTCCATATATCTTATTTTATTTCAGATTTTAATGCTTTATTTGATACATGCGAGTGTTATTCTCTTAATTTCTAACCGATCGGTGTGAGGTTTTGAGTGCGTGACTTGTGTTGTTCCGATTGGACATCACAAGAATCCTTTTCATACCCAACTTATTGAGATTTCAATATGCTTTGGAAGCTATTATTCCATGCATAAGTACTGGACCTTGACAATACGATTGTTACATCAAGGTTTGGTCCTTAAAGCATTGAAATAAAAGCTTAGGAATTAATCGGGATTCCAATTAATTCCAACCAAAGAATTACTATAAACCTAAGATGAATCTCTATGAACAATGAACTTGATATGTGTGTAGTGAAATCACATCGACACTTTTATCTCATATTTCTCAAAATCCACTTGGGCACTCATCCTTTAAGCTATTTCAACTAAGTCATTGTTTTAAACTGTTTTCAAAACCACCCCCTCTCTTAGTCATTTTTATTAAAAATACACACTCTAAACCTACCAACGCTCCTTGAGAGACGACCTAGGGTTTACCATAGACTATAAATCAACCTTAAAAATATAATCAATTTGACGTGTCACGACAACGCGGTCAACCTCGCGCTATTTTTTGTTAATCATAGGGTGAGTGAATTCTTTACATAGGTATTGATTACTTTTAAAACCTGGGAGAAATTTAATTTCACTATGCCTATTTAATCCCCTCTCCTTTAGTTTTTATAAAGATACCTAGAAAGTTTTAGAGGGTTTGAGTGAAGGACTAGGGCGAACAGAGCTATAGTTAGTCTTCAGGAATTTCTGTCCATCTAAATGAAGACCCCATGATCTTATTTATAGAAAAAGATAGGACCCTAGGTGAAGGGTTTATCTCAATCAGGTGGCTCTATTTGGTGTCTGACACAGGATATCATGCAGAACGACCACACAAGATGATTAGTAGGTACCCTTCATGATGAAAATGATTTAGTGTACCTGGGAAAATAGAAATTGGGGGCCTTTGTGATCATTTTACTTATTCATTTCCTTTATCCTCTTCTTGTCAAGGTATTTTACCTTTTATTCTTTTCATCCATGTGATGAAATAAAGTGTCAAAAAACCCCCCCTCAGAATTGGATCTGATCAAAGGCATAGGGTATGATCCCGAGCTAAAGGGATGAAAAGGAGGGATGGTCCACTATGGGAATTTATGTAGGTCTTCTGCACTGGTTGTTTGTTTAAGTATTCCACATAGGCAGAGTGCATGCGTATGTCACACTGGGATGCTTCCCAATCTATAAATAAGGTCCTCATCCCAATGGTTGACCCTCGTGACTCCATACTTTTTGATATCTCCACATTAGTTTCCCACACTGAACTTCAACTGATATTTTTCATTGAAGGCATCATTCATGAAGGCACATTATGTATTAGTCTATGCGATGCATATGTTTAGGTGAATTAATTTCACCGGGACCATGAGCGCTAATCCTGCATGAGGCACTTGTGTGGGGTACTACCACGAGTTCACACCTTTGCCAAATTTTCTCTATTTCTGGAATCTTTTCCATTAAATGAACTTTCTGTTAATGAAAAATTAGTAACTATTTGTAGGTTCTATGGTCATAAAAAGACTAACATTTATGATGAACAATATAGAAATTACATTGAGGAGATGATGAAAACTATATATCACAACTACTATGGTGTTTTTATAAAACTCTACCCAATTTGGCAAGTCATTTAAAGAAATACCATCAGGATTTCCCTAAGAGTACCCATACACTGCTTTATGGCCATGGTAACCTAAAGGATATCTTGATACCAGCCTCAAATAATTATACTCCGCCCTCATAGTTTCAAGACTAAAAGATTTCACAACTACTAATGTTTCTAGCATGAGTGCATATATTAATGCTGGGAAATAATCCATAGATTGTGTTATGCACCGTATCCATTATGTTCCGAATCTGAAGCCTCACACACCTGAATTAAAGTTACACTATTATTAATTCATCTCCCATGATTCCTAGACTGATCAATCAAAGGGGTGAAATAAATATTGAGACTTACACCTGGGAGGGGGTGTCGAGCTAGTGTGGATGTGGGTGTATTGGGTATGCCAAACTTGTGTGGATTTTAAAATGGAGTTGCAAGAAATTTGGACATCCCACAAACTGATGTCGGCCTCTACATGCATTAAGTGGAAAATGGAACCACCTCTAGCACATGATTTATTGAAAATGGCTCATAAAATTATGGAGGAAGATCCCCGTTTGAGGAGGGACATCCACCCTGAAGTGTGGATGAGAACTTTCCTAGAACCAGTGGTTTAAGGTACCACTTTAAAATTCCCAACTGCATACCCCAAGATGGTGAAGTGAAGCATTATTGGTACATTCTAGAAAACTTTAGAAAAGTGTGAGTACAACAAATGGGGGTATAAGCCTAGGTCCAATGTTCCTGAAAAGACTCATCTCATAGGATTTATATCCATGTTTCTAAGAACTTAACTACTACCCATTCACAATTACAATGGTTTTATAAGTCTAGGGATGCTTTTCATGGTGGAAAAGTTAGGGTAAAAGAGGTTTTTAGGGTTGGAAATCTCTATCCTGGAAAAAATTTACTGAAGACTACTGTATGTTTATGTAGAAAAGGCTCTATTCAGAATTTCCAGACCATTTTAGGTATTTTGGGGATGGGTTTCCACCAAATTTAGAACCTATGATATTTTGAGCGAGGACAAGGTCTCTAGGAGCCCATTCCGACCATGTGTTTAAGCTATTTCTTCTATTCCACCCCTATCCCTAGAACCCAGAAAGACCTTGTTGAGGCAAAGCTTGTTCAAGGTGTTTAATCACTCCCTGTATGAGGAACCACCTACTAGATATTCACTAATGAAGGGAAGGATAGTGATGAGATAAGATTATATATGATGGCCTTTAGGGATGGGGTACTGGCAGCTCGTATTGACGATGAGGTTATATGCGAGGCCTATGCTCCATATAGGTTTTCAAACTAATTTAAATGTGTGTAGAAATTTACCATATCTCTTCTAGTGGACATTCGAGCTAAAAGGAATATAATGGTATCCCGATAATTATGGATGCTTACAGCCATGTATTTTACTCAAGTGGTGATCAACCTACCCCCAAAGGGTGCGAGCATTGGATTTGCCTCTTCGTATGATAAGGCCTGGATTTCATTATACCATGAAGGGGTTTTAGTAGGAGTTATTCTTCGTTTCAAGGATGGACCATCCAATAATCATATAAAATGATGGGAAAATGATTCTATTACAATAGATAGTGATTTTTCTCTCATGAAGAATGCTTCATCTTATTTGGAGGATGCAAATAATGAGGTCCCAAGTTCATCCAAACAACCTCATGTGAGATTTAGTCCACTAACTAGAATAAAAAGGTCTACACCAGTTGAGATTGAACCTAGGTAGTTCAGTCTCCATCATCGAGAATAGACTTGAGTTCCATTATATTTTCCTCTATCTATAACAAATAGGGTTAGGAAGACCGTAAAATATAAGGTTGCTGAATCTTCTTCAATGCAAACCAGGATGACATTAGAATTCATATGACTGGATGTAGTGCAATTCTAGAAATACATGTATTTTGATACTAAAATCATATGGTCACTCCTTCATGTTGGGTTAAAGATTCCAAGTATAGGATATGATTGAACCCCACCCAATATTCGCTTTGAGTACAATCCTGCTGAGGTGAGGATTTATATCCAAGATGTATAGATTATCATTTCTGTGACTAACAATCAGATTCTTACTACGTGATAGGTGGAAGATATGATGAAACATGGAACTGCTGAAGGGGATGACCATTCATCTTCTAAGGAATGGTTTCATCATGTCAATCATGAGGATGAAATTACTCATTTACTCGTCTATTATTTTTCTATTAATGTTTTATCTAGAATAGATCACTTTTGCTGAGAGGAAGGCCATTATGATTTGTAGCAGGCCAATGGGAATTTGGTAATTTCACAGGTACATCATAAGGCTTTCAGGATGATTAATAAATTTTGTCCTTATTGAATTTTAGGTTTATCCAATGCACCAAATAACACTGTGATGTCTGATACTAACCCTGTGGCTATCACTGAGGAAGCTTCTCAGGGTATCAAGTCATAGTTGGAGGGTTCCATGTTAGGTCCCGAGCTAAAAATTCTGATAATATCAATGGGTGATATTACCACGGGGTCTGGGATATCAATAGATTCCATGATAAATATTGTCATGAAATTTGAAGAAATAATGGAACATATTAATCTTCCTACAACTGTAGAATATTTTAAGGCACCTAATAGGGAATTTAATGGATGTGAGTCTTTATTTCTTGTGCAATCAATTTCTTTATGCCTAATTATATGATTATGACTGATTGGAATGCACAATTATATCCATGTAGAATGTCATAGAGATGAAACATGAATAATATATTGAAGTCCATCCCAGTCCCACTGTTGGGGGTGGTCCGGATCAGGTGAACCTTGAAATGGGAAGTCTTCTTGAGCCTTATTTGTGAAATACTAGGTAGACCTAGGAGAGTGCCTCTTATAAAGAGGCTCCATCTCAAGCTGTTGAAGTTGAGGAAGTAAGAGAGAAGTCTTCCTCGACTTATGAACTATTATATGACATGTTTCACTAGTTTTTAATCCATCCCTATTTATTTCACCTAATATATTTTCCAAGGATAACGACGAGTCTTACTCATTATTTAGTGCCATCAACTTCTGTGATTGGTTATGAGGGTGAAGCCTCTGTTAGAGTGCATCTAGGACCTAAACAAGAATTCATTATTGATCAAGAGGGAATGGGGGAATGATAATTCAATAAGTTAACTAATATTAGAGTACATTCATACCTCCAATAGTGGCTCTGAGTCAGATTCCAAGTTGGATAATGCTCTCTATATCACACATCATAGGTCCTGGTGAGATATATGGAAAATAATCTCTTAGAAACCACTTGAGGACATTTCTTCATGAATCTAATGACTTTTAGTCCTACTTGGTTTGATAGGATATAGAATATTTTATTACCATATAATTCATGTTTCCGTAAAGGATATCATTTACAAATGGGGCATGAGCATGAGATTCAACATTACCTTATAAAAGAAAATATTCTCATCAATACTGATGATCTCATGGTTGTATTATCCCAAGAGGAGGAAAATCATACCAAAAATATGGTGGAATGTAAGAAAAAAATTAATGAGAAATATATTAAAGTGTCACAACTTTAGTAGGAATTGGATTCCACTCAGGGGGAGCTCATAAAATTCCAACAATCATTTGAATAATCCCAAATTGAAGGGTCAACTGCCATTATGGTTATAGTGGAATAACTCCACCGAGCCAAGGAGGTTGAAGCTGAATGGTTAAATAGGATTCAACAAGTAGATGATGGGGATTGAGATTCCATTCAATATAATAAGAGTTATATTGATGGTCTCTTGTAAACTGTAATGGAGAGACTATATCCTTCGGATGCTCCTCCAATTTTGTTTTGTCTCATAAATGAAAAGAATCTTGTTCCTAATCATCTACACCTCATCCCTATCTTCCTTCTATGATCATAACATAATATTGAAACTTTTTCATGAAAAAAAGTATATTTTTATAATCCATAATAATGGGATGGAAAAAATTCTCTAATTTTTTTCCTAGTCCATGAGGCCTAGAGAGCATAGTTCGACTGTTGCTAAGGTCATATAGAAAATTCTAAAAAAATCGTGTCTTTTTCATCATCACCCTATTTTTCCCCTAAGCTCATTATGAAAGAGACTTAGTGGGAGAGACCTGGTTTTTTATAGATTCCCCCTTTTTGAGTTTTTATCCTAACCGATTTTTTGACTTTTATTATTTTATTTCTCAATATTTTTCCTAAACCATATAGAGTGAATGTCTAGTGATATGAGACTCAAATTTTATCCAGAGTACCCTTTGTAGGTTTTCAATATGGTTAGTTTTGTTTCTCTTTGTATGGGAAGTTTAAAGGCGTGCAAGCCAGATTGATGAGGCTTGTGTTTTAGGTCGAACAACTTTGACCATAAGTTTTGAAATAATGCCCAAATAGAGATTATGGGCCAAGAATGTTTTTTGAAATTATCTAGATATATAGTGGGGAATCATAATCCATGATTTTGGGGTTCTAAGATATAAAATAATATATTAGGGAATAGAGTAGGTCTCTCCTGAGAATGAAGTACCCCTGATTGACAAAATCATTTGTGGGATGTTTTATACAAGGCCTACTAAGGAGCATACTGAATATTCAATAGTGCAATTATTTGTATGAAAGTCTTTGAAGTATGTGAGAAATTTATGCAAATAAAACTAGAGTGTATTATATAAAAATTAGAAAAATAATTTCTTAGTAATTATGACATTCTATTACTGATGGTTGAAGTTTAAGATTTAGATTTCTCAAGACCACGATGGGTGGGTTTTCCAAAGGGAAGTGTATGATAATGAAGGAAATATCTATACTAGTACTGTCTATGAATGGTAAGTTTATTCTATATGAATTTAACTCAAGTGAATAACGGTAAATTTCATTATATAGTTGATGCAAGGTGGAAATACCCCTTTATTACAAAGGTGAAGGTAATGCGTAGTTTAATGTCATGCGATTAGGAAATTTAACCATGTATTTTAAAATGTTATGTCGAGGAAATTGTGGTATAGTTTTATGTCTCATGACCAGGACATTATTCCATACTATTTAAATCCATACAATGAGAACATTATGCTATGAAGATTAAATTCGTGCAGCGAGGACATTGACCGTGTAATTTAATGTCTTACGGTGAGGACGTTGTGATTTGTAGTTTAAATTCATACAGAAAGAACATTATGCTATTTAGTTTAAATATATAAAATTAGGATGTTATTCTATTTAGTTTAAATTTATAGAATGAGGACATTATGGTGATAAAATTTAAGGCCCTTAACTTTGACTGAATGATTAATGATTCTCCCATTATTGGTAATTTTTCTAGAAATGTTATACCATGTTGATGTGTGGGAGGAGAAAGTTGTAAGATGTGATTTGGGGAATCCTGGATCAAAAGAGTGATATTGAAAAAGAGAATATGAAATTAGATGAGGTCTCCCCTAAGGATGGAGTTACTATTGGTTAACAAACCCATTTTGTGGACTGTTTTATTCAAGGACTACTAGGGAGCACACTGCATAGTTAATAGTGAAATCCTTTGATTGAAAGGCTCTAAAATTTGTGTGAAACTTTTGAAAATCCAACTATGGAATATTACAACATAGTAAGACAAAGGAGTCTTCATGAATTTTGATATTCTATTTCAAAAATTTGATGAAAGTTTGTGGGGATTCAGATTTACTCGGGCACAGAGTTTGATTTATGGGAGGAAATTACCTAAATAAAGAAGGGGTATTTCAAGTAAAAAGTTTCCAAGAATGGGGAAAATAGTTTTCTCACATAGTTATGACACAATTCCAAAAATTATAGTGCCTTTAGTTTTAGGTCATATGAATAGAACCATAATATTATGGAAATATTGAATGATATGTGGCCAAATGGTCTAAGTCCATTCTAGTATGCTTTGAAAACATGAAGGAAAGAATCGTAAATCATGGTCTTGGGGATCTCAGATTAGGAGAGAGTATATGTGAAAAATATGTGAGGGATTATTGATGACCTTGAATCATGGGTTCCAACATATTTTCATTAAAGTTTATAGGGATAGTAGAGGCTTCTCCCAAGGGTGAAGTTACTGCAGGCCGACAAGACCATTTATTGAGATATTTAATGTAAGGAAAATTGGGTAACATACAACATAGTAAAATAGAGGAATCCTTTTTCTTACCACCCTATTTTTAGTCTGTTTTATGAAAATCCAACTAGGGAATATTACAACATATTTAGGTAAAATATCTCTCAGGTATCAGAACTTCTTCCACCAGAAGTTGAGGAAGGATTATGAAGATAGGAAAATGTTCAAGGTTATGAGTATGAAATGTGTAAGGGATATGTAAAAGCATAAAGGAAGTATTTATACCTCTATTTTCCATGATTTGGAAGTCCCTTGTATAGATACAGCTTATATGTAGAAGGGGGACATCTCTATTTCCTTGTTGGGCGCTTTATTGAGGGGACCCAAAATAAAAGCTCCTTCATAGATCTTTGTTTGTATGTAGGAAAGGGGGAATTTTTCTCTACCCTAGGTTTGGGATTAGGATATGAGGCTTAGGAATCACTACATATATTTTTGGGAAAAGAATCAAGACACATATAGTTCTAAAGTGAATATCCCACACATTTATGGAATTCATATGTGGAGGAAATGGGGTTTTTTAATATGGGTTCATGAATAGGGTGAGAGCTCGTATTAGATCCTATCATGTAAATATGAATCATACATGAGAGTGTGTGGTATTTTATATATTGTGTTGTAGTTGGGTCTAGAATTGAAGGTTCCGACATCACTACGCATCTCATTATAATGAGAATCAAGCCACATGTAGTTCTTCAAGATATTGTACAATTTGTTGTTATATGACGAGGAAATTTGGTGTTCCCTTTAAGATCTTACAACTAGGACCAATATAACACCAATGAAAATTTATTTTCCTTATTAATGCTGGGAACTCCTTTACCAAATTCCTAATCCCACATGATCTATGCTCAGTGTGAGAAATAAGGAGTGGAAAAGTTTTTCTTCTACAACACAAGGGAAACACAAGTGAAGGATGGGGGAACTGGGATTATATAGTGGCTGGGCTTGGAGATATGACCCCGGAATCACTATGTATCTCATCAATATGATAATCAATCCATACATAGTTCTAAAAAAATATTCCATGTGTAAGTTCAAATTCATACACAGGGAGTAAAGGATATTTTGTGGTTTAATTACGGCTGGACCCTAGATTGGAGATTTGGGTGTCACTACACATCTCATTGAAACAATAATAACGACACACATAGTTATTGAAAGGTTTCTCATATGGTTTTGATCCATACATAGGGATTGGTATATTTTTTTGACTGTGAATAGACCTCAGATTGGAGATCTGGGTGTCACTACATATCCCATTGGGATGATAACCAAGCCACTTGTAGTTCTTGATATCCCATGTAGTTTAACGTCATGTGGTAGGGGAGAATATCAACCTATGTGAAAGGATAGAAAATCTGTGCCTAGGAAAAGTTATAAGACTTGGGCGTCCCTATTTATCTTACTGGGGAAAGAATCAAGCCACATGTAGTTCTTAAAGATATTCCCTGTGTAGGTCGGATCTGTACACAAGGAGCAGGGGATTTTTTTATTGATACTAGAACTGGGATTAGAGATCTAGGTGTCACTATGTATCTTAATGGGGAAATAATCAAGCCACATTTAGTTCTTGAAGATAGTCCCTATTCAGTTCTAATCCATACACATGGAGTGATTGATTTTTCTTGATTACAGCTGGACCAGAGATTGGAGATCTGGGTGTCACTGCGTATCTTTTTGAATCAAGAATCATTCCACATTTAGTTCTTAAAGATGGTTCCCCACACCAATTAGGTTTTTATGTGGGAAATGGGTCTTTAATATTTTATAAACTGATGGTTGGGACCAAAACATAAGGTATCAGTGTTACAATGCATCTATTCATAATGATAATCAATCTATATGTTGTGGAAAAAGGTTCCCTGTGTATATATAGTTCATACATATGGAAAAGAGGGATTATATTATTTTCATTATGGCTAAACTTGAGGATGAAAATCCAGGCATCACTATGTATCCCATTGGAAATGAGAATCAATCCACACATAGTTCTTAGACATATCGTACAGTTTACCTTCATACGATGAGGATGTTAGCGGTGTAATTTATCATCTTGCTGTAAATATGTGAAAATGTTGGGGCTTATACCTGTAAAAGGGGGCCCAAATTCCATTATAGAGTGGAGATTATGTAAGTGGGTCTTATGCATGGGAATTTTCCCAGCTTTTCTTCCTCAATTATAGTAAATAGGTCATCTCAATCTACTAATGGATTAGAGGGATGTTATTAGGACCTATAGGTGAGATATAGGCCCATTTTTAAGGGACCATGATGGATATCTCAACTTGTTGTACTTTTGGGGTTTCTTATTATTGAATGAAAATTACATTAACCATTATATTTAATGTCATGTGGTAAGGATGATGAGTGTATTTTAGTTTTAATTCATATGACTAGGACCTTATGTCATGTAGTTTATTGTCACACGATAAGGATTATGATGCCTTGTAGTTTAATGTCATTTAGTATAGAAATTATGTCATTCATTTGAAGGTCATGCAACAAGGACCCACTAGATTGATTAATGTAATATATCTTGGAAATATATGGTGCTATGTAGTTTAACATCCAGTATCTGTGACTAATGTGGTGTTATACAGTTTAACTTCATGTAGCTAGGATGAATTTCATGCAATTACATGAAATATTTATTCAGGAACCATGCATTGGTTGGAGTTTTAATGAGATATCCATCCATTAAGATTATGGAATAAGCTCTGTTATAATGAAACTTATGTATAGAATAAGTTCCCTCACACTTTAGCTCAATATTTTGAGGCTTCTTTCATGGTATCAATGAGGTCCTCAAAACCAGTACCAATTCTACTTAGAGGAATGAATGGGGGTAAACCTTATTATTGAAAGATCTCTCTATCTGATTCTGGTATACCTCTAAGTAGTGAAAGGTATGAAATCTCTTTTCATCAAATAATTCAAATTCATCCAGTTATTTCTAGGACCGCACATCTGCAGATATCTAATCACAGATGGAAACATGAAGAGATGGAAATTGAGCCTCAGTACGTAAGACTGCTTCTGTTCTGTATACCAATGAGCACGATGTCATATGTGTTATAGTATAAGTTATAGTCTGATAATAACATAAGGCATACAAGATGTTGTCAAGACAAGATTTATTATCTTTATCCACCATCTTATAGAGTATGTTTTATAGGGTCTTATGGAAAGCCTCTATCTATCCATTATCCATTGCATGATAGCAAGATGAATGGTTGGATTTGATATTATACTCCAAATATAACTTTTCCACCTTTTTAGAATATAAATTGGTTCCTTTTTCTATCTGTATGGTATGAGGGACATAAAATCTGGTAATTATATTGTATTATATGAATCCAAAAATGCTTTTGGACCTAAATTCTTTGAGAGGTATTTCCTCATCCCATTTAGAGATGAAATTGGTAGTAGTAAGGATATACTTAAACAACTTGGCTATGGCTGGGGGTATGAACCATATAAATAAATTCCCCATATGGAAAATGGACATGATTATTTAGATGTATGTAGAAACTTAGGGGGTTGTTGGATATAGTTGGAGTGCACTTGTAAGGAATAAAATTTATTGTTAAATTCTATGCAATCCTATTTCATTGAAGGACAGAAGTATCAAAGGCTTCAAATTTTATTAGAAATCCTTTATCATGAATGGTGTTCCCCTCAGGATCTTAAATGTAATTCTTCCATGATATCCATAGTCTCTTATCCATCGATAGATCTGATAAGGATTCCATCAAAGCCTCATTTTTAGAGGAATTTCTGGTGATTTAGGACATCATAAAGAGTGAAGTTGACTACTCACCACATGATTTTCTCTCACCCAACTCTATCTGGTGGAAGCATTCTATATTGAATATATCTTATTATGGGTTTCATACATACCATGGTAGGAACATATAGCTAAGGTATGGAGATGACTTCATTAATCTCCTCTATTTTAAATGGAACAAAAGGTGAGACCATACAATTATGAGAAATGTTGATGACTAATTCATCCTGGTTTGGATCTTCCAGGGTGGTAGCTACTTTTTTTAATGTATCATCCTGGGTGTTCTATGATCATGGGATGTGAGTTGGTATTGGATATAAGGGGAATTCTTCCAATAACCCTCATATATAATCACACAAGGGAATTAACTCTTCTTTTCTAATATCATAATCCCCATTAATCTATTTGATTACCAATTTTGAGTCACCTTTCAACTCCTGGTGGTTTATTGGTAGTTGGAGTACCAATTCTAGGCCTTCACTAAGGTTTTGATATTCTACGTCATTATTGGTGCAAAATTTTGATAATAGGAAGGAGTACGAAAAAACTGCCTTGTCTAGTTAGATAATCACAATCCCTAACCTCACTTTGTTGAGCTTAGGGAAATCTATTCTATTCCCCATTAGAATCCTAGATGCACCATCAAAATACATTTCCTGTGTTTGGGGGATTCCTTTAATAGATAATATCTATTCATTAGGCAGTTTAGTATTTAACGATGACATCTCTTCTATAGATGGGTGCTCGATGAGGAAATATACCAAGGCCTGATGTTTCACTACATTCTAAGGCATGAAATGTATATAAAGCTATAATAGAATAACTTCCCACCATTCTAGAAATCCTATAAACATAAGATGATTGAGGATAAATTTTAGTAGGTTATTTCAAGAAACCAATTATACCTCATGGGGCTATCGATAGTGACTTAGATTCTGAACTATAAAGATTAATGCTATACAATTTTTCTCAATATATGAATAACGAGTCTCAGTGTTGAGCATGGTTCTACTAAGACAATAAAGGTTGTTTTCATTCCTAACATCATTATTTTTCACAAGGAAGGCGCCCTATCATCATTCCAAGGACACCACATAAAGAATGAGTGTATTTTCTTCTATAGGTGGAATTAATACCAGTGGAATCAAGTGATATTTCTTGAGGTAATCAAATTCTTCCTGAAAGTCATCAGTCCATTAATATATTACTGGTTTCTTCATTAGTTTGGTGAATGGTAAACACTTTCCTACAAGGTTTGCTATAAAGTGTCAGATGTATGCTAAGTTTCCTTGAATTCCTCTCTACCATTTTAGGTTTTGAGGAGGTGAAATTCTAAAGATAGATTTACTTTTCTCATGATCAACATTGATTTTGTGATAGAATACAATGAATCCAAGAAATTTCCTTAAGGTTAACATGAAATCCCATTTCAAGGGGTTCATCTTTAGGCTGTACTTTCAAATCTTGTTGAAGATAAATGCCCAATAGGCCAAGTGGTTAGAAAATTATTATGATTTGACCAAAAAATCATCCACTTAGCATTCAACACACTCACCCAAAAGGGTTTGAAGATGCGATGCATAGCATGATGGTATGTGGTGCTGATTTTCTTTAAGACAAAGGGTACTACCTAATAGTAGAATACTACTTGGGGTTCCCTAGAGGCTATGGATTCCTCATCTTCTAGGTCCATCCAAATTGGTTGTTCCTAAATTATCCATCTATGAAGGAGATGACTTGATAACTAGCTATTTCATCAATCAGGAGTTCTATGATTGAAACCAGAAATTCATCTTTGGGAAATTTCCAGTTAAGATCTTTTAAATCGACGAAAAATCTGATTTTATAATTCTTATTAGTCATAGGGATAATGATGGATATCCATTTTGGGTATTGTACCTCTCGGATGAAGTCTACCTTGATGATATTTCCCACTTCAGCCTCAATTTTGGAGGGGTGAGCCTGAAGTGTCCTTCTGGATGCCCATTTGTATCCCTGATGATCTTTTGGAAATCCCAAGTGATTGGTGGCCACCTTTGTATAAAGACCTAAAATCTCTCTATAGATCCAAGAAAACACATCCTGATGTTGCTTCAAAAAAGAAGTATACACCTCATGTTCTTCAAAATTCATGGATACACTAATCAGAGTGGTTCATAGATCTTCTTATATACCCAGATTTATCTCTCTATGTCCATCCACAGTGGTGAAGATGTTTCCTCAAATACCGGAGTGGAATCCTTGAGGTCTTACTATTCTTCTTCTTCCTCTAGTTTTACTTCTTTAACCTCTTCCTAAGAGGTAGGTTATGAAGTAATAATATCTAAGTTAAGTGATTAATCCTCATTTGAACATCTGGAAGTTGAAGCAATAATTTCTAGATAAATCAATGGTGTAATGCCTTTTTGGGGATCTGAAGGAGAGGTGAGAGAATAAGAATGAAAATATCTATCTTTTCCTATTGATATGACAACTTATTCCTACAAATATGATGAAACAAGATTTTGATAAAGCTTGGAGTATAGAATGGAGACTTTTTCATCCAGGATTTCATCACTGCTCGAAGGGTTGAAAACTTATCCTACACTTTCGAGTTCAGTTTTCATGAGTAAAATTACATAATCTACTAAATTAGTGTTTGAATTCAGGACCAAACATTTAATTTAATTAATGGGAAACATATATTATGCACTGAGATTCTTGAAAGGATTAGTCGGGATCATCTATAGACCATTTGGGGCATTAATCAAAGTAATATCATTAAAAACAGACTATTTTTATCCCTTGTGGTAGAACCCTGTGTCAATATATCATGACTCAAAGGATTTAAATGGGGACTTATCTCCATGAAATGTCTCAATTTGACCACTGATACAGTATTTGAGACATTGGTGGTGTGATGAAGGAATGGCCACATGATGATGTAGCCAAGGTCTTCCTAGTAGGGCGTTGAATGCTATATCCTGCCGAGCAACCATGAACTCTGAGTCAGACATGAGATCCTCAAATTGAGTTATAAGTGTGATCTCACCAATACTATCTTTCTCATTATTTTCATAAACTTGTAACATCAGAGTGGAGGGAGAAATGTGTGATTCATTGAGACCCAATTAGTGAAGTGTTCAAACCAAAATGAGGTTGAATCCTAAGCCATTTTCAATAAAGACTCATTGGATATCAATGTCATTTATCCTACCAGATATGTACAAGGGCCTAGTGTGTCCTTCTATATCAAAATCCTCATCATTTTCTATGAAATATATGATCACATGAAATTTTGTGGGATCATTCTCTACACAGTACACTTCAGCAGTAGCAACCTCGACCTTAAACTCCTAAGGGCTTTACAAGGCCTAAATGAGTGCTTCCCAAATATCTTTTGATAGACTTAGGGAATCCAGGATTGATAACTTAGCCTATACTTGGGATAGTTACTAAAAAACATCATACTTATGGTCTAAAAGTCTGTACTTTCCAAAATGGGGGTGTTCTTTTGCATGTGGTTTATGATCTTATGTTCTCGATGTAGATGGACCATCCCTTGGAGTACGAGTTGAAAGTGATTCCACTCCTGGAGGGTTAGGTTGGTTGGGTCTTCCTAAACACATTGATTTATTAGGTAATGAAATATCCTTTAATTGATCATCCATGACAATTAAGTCTAGGAAGATCCAATCATGCATAGAGGAATTTTCTTGTTCTAGCTAAGATTGATAGAGAGATCTTCCTTGAGTTTTTTCCTTGCAGACAATTTTAGTAGGGGAATGGTTAAGTAGAGAATTCTAGAATGACCATAACCTTCCTTGAACCTTTGTTTATGACATCCTATTAACCCAATTCCCCAATAATGTGTGGGTAATTTGGGTTTATAATCATTCTCCTTTTTGATAAGGGATCCATTATGTGAATAACATTAATGGAACTGAAAATAAACTCATTATCTGATGAATATTCCATATGACGAGTCAAATCTTGTTGTTCTATTTAGAAGGGAGGTGACCATGACTTTGGTACTATTAGAATGAAGTATGCTAAATTTAAGGACAACTTCGGATTTGGTCTAGGTTCTTCTTCCTATGTCTACTTCTTACTCCTCCCGCTATGTTGCTTCTTGGAGGATTGGACTTTGGAGGAACGAGCTGCTGATTAAGTTGGATGTATTGTAGTGGAAGTGGCTGGAGGCATATTTGGATATTTCAACTATTTTTGGAGAATATAATGAGTCCATTTGATCATTTTATTAACCATATAATAACCAAAATTCTCTTCACACTTTCTCTTAACCCCCTTCAATTCATTTTCCTCCTTTAGATTAATGGTAGAAGCATACACAATCTGAGAAGGTGAATTTTTCAACTTCACTTTCTCAGAGTCCACCATATTTTGAAGGATACATTTAAAGACAAAACAATACTTTATGTGGTGCCCTATCATTTTATAGAAGTGGAAATAGTATTAAAGATATTCATCACCTTCTTTTTTGGGCTTCCTAGGCTTTGGAAACATGAACAAGTTGTTTTCTAATAATGAGATAAAGTAGCTGGGGACTTGAAAATTTTGAAAAGAATAAAACTTATTTTTCATCTCCTCAAAATGTTTCTTCCAATGTATCTCTAAGAATATTGAAAATGTGGGCATTGTTGCTGACATTTGGGAGGTTGAGGCATATTATAAGGTGTGGGCTTTGAAGTAGGAGCGGGTATAGGGGCCTACTTAAGTGTAACTATAATGGCCTCTTATTTTAATGTTCTCCTTCCCCGATTTGATGGAATTACTCAGGACTTTACTTTGTTCTATGCAATAGAGTTTTGTACTTGTTGAGAAATTGAGGCAAGGTCCCAAAACCCACTTGTGAATTTCATAGGGATCAAGGTGTGAACAATTCATCGCAAATATTTTCTATACAGATGAGAAATAACTCTTCTTGAGGGAGTTGTAAGTTTAAGAAGCATTTCAATACTTTCCACCAATAAATTAAATCCGATAACCTTTCATCATCTCATTTTTTATAGTTCATGAGATCAAAGACTATTGTCTTCTATAGCATTGAGCTAAACTGGAAAAAGAATTTATGATGGAGGTCTTTCCATCCAGTGATTATTTGATACTACAAACTTATGTTCTAATTAAAGGATGGTTCTTGTAGTGATTTCACAAATAAATTGAGTTTTGGAACCTTATATTTTTTAGGGTTACCCATCATGGGATCATAATGAGATATAAAATGCATCAAGTGCTGCTCTGGGTCTCTTGATCCATTGAAGATTGGAAATGTAGGGTTCCCAATGTTTGGCGGAGGAAGAGTCGGATATGCCCATTCAATGTAAGGCTTATTTTTCAATTGTATCATCACGTTCCACTCTTCCATGGAATCCAATCAATCCATCAATGACTAAATAGTTTTCATAAGCATTTTAGGAATGTATGGATGAGTTGGAGCTTGGACAGGTTCAATGGATGGTAAGACCACTAGTGGTGACACTGCAAGTATCTGTCAGGGGTAACCAATAGGGGCATACCTATAAGGATTTTCTTGAACCAATTTTGGTTGCACACCTAATGTAGGGAATTCTTGATATACTACTATGATATCCAAATATATTGGTGGTTTTCATCCCACATTAAGAGGATATTCTATATATACTTCAGTTGATATGGAAAACACTCTTTATTGTGGTGAACTTGTCAGAAGTCCAAGTTGAGGATGTTCATGCTGAACATGTTCAGCAGGAAGGATTCCATAGAGTAATTATGCATTAAGTCTCCTTAATTATTTCATATCTTTCTCTTTCTAATAAAATATTTCCTCTAGTGAAACGGGATTATCCTCTTTGGAAAGAAGGTGAGACATGGTTTTACCCTTACCTTTTTCCTTCTTTTATAGAGGTAAAGGTGGATTGTTTGAGGGAGTGAAAAAATTTAGAGGAATCCTCTTGTTTTGGGTACACATACCCCTTTCATTTTTTTTGGTTTGGACCACATAATAAACCAAATATTCCTCTTATAACTCCTCAGAATTGGACTCATGTTCTTCATAATATAAAAGGGTGGCATTGGCAATGTTAAATGATGGAAAATGCATTACGGGCATTCCATCAGAATATTTGTGAAAATTCCTTCTTCTACGCCCTCTACAAGGCCTTTTCCTATCCTTTAATGATTATTTGGGAACTGTTTGGTGTATTGTAACCCAAAGGGAATCCTTAGATAATTTAGTTGTTCATGTTCCAAGTGATGGGACTAGATCACGAGATGGTACGAATTGGGAGGATCCATTATATGGAATTTTACCTAATCAAGAGAAGACCGATTCCCACTAAGTAGGGGGATTGAGGTGAAAATCCCCCAACCTTGAGGGATGGGGATGTTCCTATTCTTCTTTTATAGTCTACCGGGCCTGGTTTGCTAGCCTTGAGGGTTGGGTTAAAAAATACCCCATCCCTATGGTAGGGGGTTGCTCCTAAACTATCATGGCTGATATTACCTTGGATGTTCTTATGATTTTATAGAGTTTTGTTCAAATGTGGGCTGGGTGCATGATTTGGAACACACTTAAATGTCCCATTTATGAAGATTGATGCACTATTTCTAATATCTATGATATATAATAGCAAACATCCTCTAAGAAGGAGTCTTGCTTGATATTCTAAGATGCTCGATGAAAAAGTATCTCAATATCCTATTATCTTCTGGCTTGATGTTGGTGAGATTCAGTCAGGGCCTGTTTTTGTTGAGCATATATTTAGTTTTGAATAGATTCCATTTGTTTACGCTAGTTTGAAGCTATAACTTTTCATATTACAACCTTTGTCTGGATTTTCTAGTTAGAAAGTGAAGTGAAATTAAATGTTCTATGTGCAACCAATCTTATGATACAAACACCATATGGGGTATCTATAATTATTTTTCGAAAACTCATTAATGTGATGATACTTTCATGTTGAAGGGATCCTCACTGTTTTTGATATTTGGATTTCATGAAGCTAGGATATATTCTAAGTTAATCTAGTGTTTCAACCCTTATATTATCATTATGTGATTTTGATACTCTTTATATGGTAATACATTTGATTTTAAGTGATTAAGAGTTTTCCATATATTGAGGGGAATTTCATGCACACAATCTTCGAACAATGCCTATGGAATTCTATATTGAGCAGTGGATAAAAGAAAGAACATGACTATTGTATCATCTTTAGCCAAATGTTTTCTCATTTTTAGAATTCATTCTTCGTACTTTTCTTGAGTTTCCTCTATCTAGTTTGACTAGAGTGGACACTTCCTGACTGTTTTATTATAAGTAGTGAGATTAATTGGGATTTACCATTCTATGTTAGAAGATAGAAAATAAAAAGGAGGTTCAGAGGATGACCGTCACCTTGGGCTATATTTTAATTGAGAAAGGATTTCATTTTACAATGACAAGGAATTTGAAATTTCGGTCCTTGTTTTCATAGGTGCATTGTAATAGGATGGCTTTCTTGTCACTACATCTCCAATTAGAGAATTATCTTGACAACATGAAACACTACTATGAAAAGAAATTTCATAGTGAATTACATCATGAGGAGAACTACCATGGTGAACTACAGCAAGGGGATGACCCTCTCTCTCCTTGATCTTCTGGGCATATAGAGGGATACTACGGCTCTCATTAGAAGACGGGATCTCGAGATCGATCATATTGTAGACATAAAACAAGCCTTTATGGTGTAGTGTCCGATGAGTACCTTCAGAATTACCACTACTACTCCTGTAATTTGGTAACGTGAGGGTATGATCTTGAGCTTCCATAGATAAGAATCCAAGAGATTTAAAAAATCCAGCATTAAGTAGATCTGAATCATAGATAAAATATTAATTTTCGAATTGTGTTTGTTGAGGCTTCTTCTTGGATTCCTTTTGTGAGAGATTATGGAAACTTTTTGGAAGAAGTGGTTATCATGGGAAGGTTTTTGTTCCTACCTTGTATTAGCCATTGTGATAGGCCAATTATCTCCAACTGAAGTAGGTGTATGTACCTGATTTGGTTGTTCGTATAATAAGGGGGAGTTTTCCCAATGAACCTCCTAGATGGGAGTAGAGGTGTGTATCTACTCTTAGGTGACATGCTGATGAGACACCCTAGTTGTGGGGATAGAGTTGTGTGTACATCCCTTGGTAACTACTATGGTCATCATTATTATATCCTAGAAAGTTTGTAGGATGTGGGCATGGATTTTTATTTTCCCTTTCACCATTTCTAAGATATTATTGGTGAATTCTGTGATTGGAACCTTGATATATACCCATTTAGTATCTAGATTAGGTGTTTGTGCCTACTCCTATCCTTCCTTTCCTTTTATTGGATACTGATAGTACTCGTGTGTGGGGGATGAGAAATGAGTCTTCCCCTGCTTCTCATTAGGACTTTCTGACAGAATTCTCTGGGTGGTTCCAGGAAATGCTATTGATAGGATTGATGAATGAAAGTATGAATGTGTTCTTGCTCGTTATTTTCCACCAAACTTGGTCAGTGGGATTCTTTGAGTGCTTCTAGACAATTCAGTTGGTAGGATTGGTGGGTTTTGGTAGGTGTATGTTCCTACTCACAATAGGTCACCAGATTTGAATAGTGGGATTCCTTGAATGCCTCCAGATGAGTATGAAGGTTGGATGAATAAAGGTTGGCAGGTGTATGTGGCTCCCCATAATTTTCCACAAAATTGTGTTGGTGGGATTCTCTAGAGGGGAAAAGGTGTGCCCCTTCTCCCTGTTAGCTAGTTTCTATCCCCGGTGGGCCATTTTTCATGCCTAGGTTCAAAGGTCTTGGGCTGAATTGCCGAGGACAAAACCATAATAATTTTTAGGAGTTACTACCACACAACATTGGTGACAAAGATTACAGTTAGGATCCCTTTTAAAGGATCCATGTGCCATCTGAGTGAGGTCGTATTCAGCCTCTTGTTCCACATCCTTGAGATATGGGAGGGACTGGTTATTATGTTCTGGGAATGAGCTCCTGAAATAGTTGAAGACGGTGGTCGACACTATCTGTATTAGGACCAGTGATCAACATTTACCTGATGATTAATGGGGATTCATTAACTAGAGTATTTTTTAGAAAACCTCCAAGGTCAGTATCATACCATTTTAATGGTACTCTTAGAATAGTGAGTTCAATACCCAACATTAAAGGTTCTAGGTTGGTGTTTTTATCCTTTTAATAGATGAAGATCTGGATTTAGTATTGGTCAGAACATTCATTGGTAAAATTTAGAATGATTCCATTGTATTAAATGGATCTCTAAGATTAAGTGTCTATAATAAATAAAAAACATGAAAAAGAAAACCCAGTCAAAGCAGTATCTCATTTGAATGAACACATGCATGACTTATTTCCATTTATAGCCCTCTTTTATCAATTGAAAGGGTCCTGACAGATGGGTGATGCCATCATTTTGGTTAAGGTTTGACATGAGGTTCACCATTTTTTATTTCCCCCATAGAGAATCATTCACTCAATGACTGATTTTCTGGGCTTTTAGTTTTTTGAAATCACTCATCTCAGGTTCAATATTTCTGAACGATTTCATCGAGTTTGTTTATGGAACCAAAAACCCCCAATGGTTCTGTATCCAAAAGGAAATATATTCCAAAGAAAGTTCTTGTTAGGGATTTTGTCCAATTATTTTTAAGAACTCACATTAGTCGATACGGTGAGAGGTCAGTCTCATCACACCCTTTTGGGGGGGATTATTGACTACTCAGAGACACTCTTATAGATTTAAGATATGTTCATGAATCCTTTATTAATTCTAAAATATGACATGAGTTTCCCTAGAATTAGAAATCAATTATTATAACATATAGAATTTATAATCATGGCTACTCTCGGGAATTCCCTTTTTAATACAAAAAGAATTTAGAATCATCTGTATGTATCCATGGTTCTTCATCAATGGAGACATATGTATGTATTCGAGTTTCTCCATGAATGGTATCATATTATGTAATACTTATAGATTATTTGGTCACTATTATGACAATGCTAGTTCTCTAGCCACTAAGTGGGGAACTCTAGAGTTTATCATCATCTAGGGATATAGAAGTTGTTTTAAGGTTGGGATCAAACCCATAAATGATCTTTCTACATATCCTTGAAAAAGAAATTGGGGACCACATTTTTTTGGAGATGCTTAATGGGGAACATCATACCTTTTAATGTCATGTGATAAAGACCCAACCATATATTTTACCATCATTTGGTAAGTATTTATAGGTGGAAGTTAACTAGTAAAATTTTAGGGTGGGAATTACACTGAAGTGGCCCATGCAACTTGGAAGGGATGTAATTTTCTAGGTTAAATTTAGCATCGTTGTGGATTTGGTTTGGAGAGAACATTTTTGATTTGGGGTGTTGGGTTTGGACCTTAGGGAGGCTTTCTACATATCTCATATGGATGGTAATCAAATCCCAAAAAAGTTCGGTTATGAATAACCTCACTAAGGGAGGCTTTCAGAAGTTTTGTCTCATAGGGGAGTATAACCCTTTGAGAGGATTAAGTTGAGGTTTCCTCTTAAAAAGGATGACCATTGAAAGGGGGCCATGAGTAATATCAAATTATCGTGATTTAAAGGCTTGTTTCGGGGCTTATTCTTAAGGAGGATTCCCAAATTAAGGGAAATATGATTGGGGATTACTATTGAGGAGGATTCCTATCGATCTCAGGCCCTAAGTGGGAATCCAACGTATCCTGATTGTAATAGGAATCATAGTTCTCATAGTTCAATCACTGGAATGGATCATGTGGATTTCGTGATCACCATTAACATCAAATATAATGTGAGTCATGCTTGGAGTGATAAAAAAGAGTAAATAGATGACCTGACAAACTACATGATCTAATTTTGTCCATAGGTGGACATGGAGACAAAGTCTAAAGGGAAAGGGATTAGGTGTTGAGTGTGACCATTTCCTCTACACCAAGATGAAGGTGGAAGAGTCCGAAGGTACAAAACTTCCCTCACTTCACTTAACCCTGGAATGGGTCTAGGGTATTCAAACTGAGGAGGGAAGGTAGTGGGAGAGAGGGGAGAGGAATTGGGTTCCCATCCCCTCTCTGACTCAATAGATAAGAGGTAAAGAGATGAAAGAGTGCAAACTCCTACAAGAAAGGCTAGGGGCTTAATCTAAGAGGGATTACCTAAAATTGGACCCATAGCCATGGAGGAGGATATCATCCCATGTTTAATGGAAAATCAAGCGTAATCCTCACCCTCCCCACTAGGAACTAGAGGCTCAAGGTCTTAGAGATGAGAAGGGTAGGGCATGGTCCTAACCCTAATGCCCAAGACTAGGAACTCCTAGAAATTTTACTACGGGTAAGGGTCCTCATGGAAATAGGGATACACACTCACATGCACCCTAATTACTCTAAATAGCTAACCAGATAAGTACATAAGACATATAAACCTAGGAATTCACACCCAAATGGAGGACATGATGGTGTGGCACTCATTATGGTTGTGCAAGTTCGAAGGTTTTTATGGAGGATTCAACTTGATCCCTTTCAGCAAAGGTATACAAAGGATGATAGGGACAACCATGAATGGATTTGAATATGGCCTAATGAGTATCTCACATAGGCTGGAGGTTATGGAGAACCAAGGGAGGTTCGCACAAGTGGTACTTCATGCAGGTAGGTCTAGGTAAGCTAGTTGAACCCTAGGTGACATACTAACTGGGAAACTACAATTGGATGATACCTTTATCAATCTTTCAAGGGTATTTATAGGTGTTCTAGTAGATGGATCACACAGGTCCCTTGTTAAAGAGTGGGACCTTGTTCTAGTGTTCATTAATCATAGGGTCAGTGAATGCCTCACATAGGTATTTGTTATTTCTAAAACCTGGGAGGAATTTAATTTCACTATCCCTCTTTAATTACATATCATTTAGGTTTTAGAAAGATACCTAGAAAGTTTCTTAGGGTTTGAGTGAAGTAATATGGTGAGAAGAGCTACATTTGGCCTTTGGTAATTTCTTTCTACCCAAATGAAGACCCCAAGGTCCTATTTATAGGAAAATATAGGACCTTGGGTAATGGTTTCATCTCACTCAAGTGGATTTCTTAGGTGTCTCCTACATGCTATCACATAGGCCCATCATGTAATATGATGTTTGAGTACCCTATGTGATGATGGTATTTTAGGGAACCTAGGTGAATGGAAATGGGGGGGGGGTTTTCAATCCTTGTCATTCTTCATTTCACTTATTTTTTTCTTGCTGAGGTATTTCCCTTTGTCCCTTTTTCATCCATGTGATGAAAGGAAGTGTCAAAAACTATCTTCATAATTTCTAAAATGGATGAGTATCATGTAATTAATACTAGAAAGATGAAAAAAATTAATGATCAATATTAAGTAACTCATTGTTATCGATAAATTACCCGAAAAATGTTCATCATGGATTTCATTCTCATAAACAATACCCATAAATTCCATAATATTAATAAGGGAATACATAAATATTTAGAGAAAAATTATTCCACTATATTGAATAATCTTTTAATGATGAAATTTTTATTAAAAAATGAGTATTGAGTTCTTCATTAGGAAAATTGTACTAAATAAACAATATTACTAAAATCTAATGATGAAAATAAACTATGAATAACTAATATATATGTAATGAATGATTGTAATTGAAGTGTATAAAAGTTAACATATATTAATAATGTTTTAAAATAGTTTATTAATATGGTTATCTTTATTATATAGGAGGTGAAAACACTTTTGTGGAAATATAGAGTAAAGGTAAGGGCTTCTCATATCAATTGTTCTTTTATTGAGATGTGTTATATGTTCACTACCTATGTTATTTTATATGGAGAATAAACTACCCATATATATATTTAATCATAATTTTGATGAAATTCAATGGGTTTAGAAATCCATCTCAGGTTTAATCTTTAAAGATATTTTGATTTAAAAAGTTACCAAAACTGTAACCATTTTTCACATCCAACCATATCATTACTTTTTGGTCAAGAATAAATCTACTTTATGTAAATATTATTTACATTATTTTATAGATTTACTTTTATCTATTTATTTGATTGATTAAGGTAATTTTCTATGGAATTTATTTTTTTAGAAAAATAATCTTATTTTAATGTTTTAAGCACGATCATTTCCGTCAACTTTGACTCTATTTACAAAAGTGTGAAAAGAATCTTCATTTTTAACAATTTTTTCATGAATAAATATTTATGCATTTATTACCATTTTAGTTAATGAATATTCATTTCTGAGTTTTCATTATTTTCCAAATTAATTTCTATTCTTATTTTTAGTGATTTTTTACATTGAAATAATAGTTATTTAAAACATAAAAGGAAATTTATTCTCATTTTTCAATGTAATTTACTAATTTTATTTTAAAGTTTTTTCATATATTTAAATATCCTATAACATTTCTTACAAATCACTGGGAATATTCTCTAACGATAGTATCCAAATTCTTTCTTTGGATGTCATATGATAATGTCCTATTTAAATATCCTATAACATTTCTTACAAATCACTGGGAATATTCTCTAACGATACTATCCACCTTCTTTCTCTGGATGTCATATGATAATGTCCTATTAATGTTTTGGTGAAAACCATTTCTTCTCACAGGTTAATTAAGATATGATAGAATTAAGATTTTTTTCATGTTTATGCAGAATAAATATGTATGGTTTTTCATTATTTTATGGATGGGACTAGAATTTTTAAAAAATTTAAAATTTTAAACTATTTATTTTATAGAACTTTTGAATGGAGTCCTTATCAGACTAGTTATATTTAGGGATGTCATTGGTGGTGGCCAAATAAGTTGTACTCAAATGTTAATCGGGCTACCATGTAACTTGGGTACCCAATAAATTTATATGTGGTTGTAGGTATAGGTATGGTCAAGGGTCGATGCTTGATTTTTTGGACTTACTCGGACAAAGAATGGGAGTTAGGACAGTGCCGAAAATTGATACCTTTTTCATAGTTTTTCCCCGTTTGTCTTTTAGTCCTTGGAGATGTTGTATATGTGACTTTTTTTGTTGTTTGTCTTTACTAACATGTGGTGGATATTTTATTTGATATAACATGTTTATTTTTAGTATTTTTTTGAACTTTCTGGGATTTAATTTCATTTATTTATTTATCTAGATGTGTATGGTTACCTTCATTTCCACTATTGTTTTACTCTGATATGCTGGTATAGTCTCCCCATCATACCTCCTTAGAGTCACATTTCTAGTCAGAAGCCATTGACATATGTGGAGGTATTCTTGAGGTATTGTAGCACCCATAGTTCTAGGAATTTATTAGTATTTTGGGGTGGTGGGATGTTACAAAGTGGTATCAAAGTATTCTTTTCTCTGTCTTACTATTTAGGCATGGTAAACGTGAGAATAAAAGTATATAGGGACATGGTATGGGACATGTTACAGGGAATGGAAACCTCATGTATAAGGGAAGACCATGTTTCTAGGGGTGGGATTGTGGTTCATGCTGTTCTCCTTTTTGGTTGATCTTATTTCACTACAATTGGTGCACCTAATTATAAGGTTATTTATTTATGGGATATTATCTATTTTCCCAGTATGGAAGGATAGGTCATGTTCAAGAATCATATTAGGCATGTAGGTTTCACATGCCATTCATGTGATTGACTATGATTGGTTACTTATTTACCCGGACTATGAGAAGGGTCAGTTTTAAAGTGATTGTAGCTATTTATACACGAGTTTCCTATATAAGTGTATGGTGGAATATTACTTAAACAATCCCCAAAAGGGATGATAATGTGTTATGTGATTACTTACCTCAGTTATTACGAGGCCTCAGTTAAATTAAATTCCAATTACAACTTATATGGTGTCTTCCTCTATAAAATTCAATTGAAATTTTGTTTAACTAATCAATAGTTAGCAAATGGATACAATGTAATAATTGATTTCTTACCATGATTAGTGTATAGTTAAAACTAAATAAAATGAAAATTACAATTTAGAAATCATTTTACCCTTTTACATATACATGGAATTTCATTTATATGATCCCATGTTATGGAAAATTATGGCTGAAGTAATAAGAAAAAAATGGAAAAGTGTAAAATTATTAATCCTATATATATATATATATATATATGTATGATGTGGACTTATGAGTAGTTGATGTGGACACTGTGCCTGGGTAGTTTGTGCCATTGAGTGATTCAAAGTTATGTGATATCCACATGAATTTAAGACCTCAAAATGGAAATGTAGTTTAATGATGGTCACGATGTGTGTGAATTGACCTTAATAATGGAGAAAGGGGGATAAAGAAATATACTTGGTTTTTAGGCCTTTCTGATGTGGGGTGTATGGGATAGTGGAATAACCTTATGATTGTAACTCTAGTTGGAGATTTGAACTTTAATTAATATGTTTCATGATTACTTGTAACCGTGTGTTTATTCTTGAACTGGGACTAGATAGGTTATGTTAGATTGGAAAATTTGAAAGAGACCTTACTTTCATTCTAGCTCATTAGTTCCTTGTGAAATTGAGATGGGAACATGGGTGTTTCCTATGATCTGGGGTTTTTATGGGTTATATACCTTGAGTTAGGTGGTAATGACTTATATTTCGAGATGCAACCTTATTTTACAAAGTTGTTTTGGTTATTATTGAGGTTAACATGAGAGGGGGGTTTCTTGGTGATGTGAGTGTCATTAGATACGAGGAGTATGTGAGAATGCTCACTTATGATACTTATAAACAGAAGATACTGTTAGTGCATATTAGAGGTTAATGAGACTCCTAAAAAATGTTTTCTCCTATGTTTACCTATATATCTGGATATCATTGTATGGGCCCAAGAAAGTTCATGTAGATTTCTTAAGGTTTATTTGGTTTATAAACCAGTTCTATAAGTTGATATTTTTTGGGTACCTATCCTTATTTATTACAAGTGTTTTTATGGGAAAATGTTTCATGGTAACCATAGGTGGTAGAATCTTGGTATAGTATAGCGAGGTTACAATATTGTGATCTTTTAATAATGATTAGGTTATGAGTGGTTGTGTGATTTTTTTTCATCTTAGTGGGATTCCTCTGGTTCTAAATAGAACAAAGGGTGCTCTTCGATTGGTGAGACTGGAATGTGGGAGAGGCATGGCCAATGTATTAGATGTGAGAGTCAAGTTTTGGTGGGTAGTGACTCACTAGAGTTGAGTCACATCCTTATGTTCAGGTTGTGCAGGAGCGTGCAACCATTTAACTTCGAGGAAATATTTGAGGGAAATTCTTGTTAGAGAATTGATATGTCATTTGGATTATGGTTTGGGTGGTGTGGAAGTGTATTCCCATAGTGATAAAATGAGAGATAAACCATGTTTTTTGGCTAAGGACTAGAATGTGTTCGATGATGGGATTATAGGTATGGTGACCTAGGGCCTTGGTTGATGTTTTTGATGTTTATATCATGGAAACAATAAAGTAGATGGGTCGATATGTAGTGAAATAGTCGATCTGAGCTTCACCCTTATTTCCCATTAACATGGTATATGAGCATGGATTAGAAGAGTGATGCATGAATTCTGATGATGTTACCTTTTAAAGTTTCACTTGAGGAGTGGTGTAAGTGATTCAATATGGTGGGGAGTTCAATATTTAATGTTTAAGTATTTGACCCTCTTTTTGAATGGAATTATAAGCAATGCCATGCATGGCCTTCTTATTAATCCGAGAGAGGGTGGTGGTTGGTATTTCATGCTGTCACTTTAGTGTGAGAAAGGTGGCCACATCCATTAGTTTTTTGTTATAATGGATTGAGGAATTATTTTAGATCTTGGATTTTTTCTTTATTCATTAATGATGAGGGTAATTATATGGTGAGGAGTATCAAATTGGTTGTGAGTGTACGGTTCCATGTGGTTAAGATCATGGATGCAATGAGACAAATAATGAGCAGTTGAAATGACTCTAGGATTCCAGTATAGAGAAGAATCTAGGACTATATAGTTTTATGGATGGTACTGTGTCTTGGATTTAGATGTGGAATTTGTGAGATTCAGAACATTGGCATCGAGATCAAGGTATAATTTGGTGATCTGAGTGAGAGTAAGATCCTGGTCACATCGGTGCTCGCAGAACAGAATGATGACCTTTGAGGTTAGTTGAGGATCTAATCCTGGAATGGAATTAGGGGTTGGGTTTAGACTATGGTGTGTATGTTTGGATGACCTCAGGATGCTTTTAGACCTAGGAATCATGTTCAAAAGGCATGGTTTCATGTCGGTAAAAATCAAGTTAGTTTGATATAGGTAGACCATAGGTTATTTGACTGTCATTATTGTGAGTAGTTGTATGTGGATAGAGGGAATACTTTTCAAGTTCATCATTCTAGACATGAACACAACGGTTAATAATTGTTTGGTTATTTTCAAGAAAAACTATCATATATGGGTTTCTTGAATGAGAAAAATGTATAAATCTAATTTGGTTCAAAATAATAAACTAACAGTTGTTCTAGCCTATGAACTGTGTTCCAATGGTGCATATGCATGGTGGATTATAAATTGAATCAAAGGAATCATTGGAACATTGGTACCATGATTTGATAGGAAATTCAAATGGTGAATAGTACTGTGTGTTGGAATTGGCATCCTTTATCTAGTTCTTATGGTGGGGAGAACTGCGGTCCATGTGAGAAATTGGATTGGGAAACCTTAATAGTATTTAGGAATATAGGCATGATAAAGTTTCGTCTTGATTTTTGGCTAATGTATTTAAGTAGTGTCTTGTATTTAAGTGTTTTAAGCTCTAAGTTGTCCTCTAGAAGTGCATATACAATTTGGGGCTAGAGTGTGGCCTTTAATTGAGAACTAGTGACCAACTTAGGTAAGATGATAAAATTGGATGAACACCAATACTTCTCAAGGATGAGAAGTGTTATGGTGGGGAGTTTTTAATATCTCATGTTCATGGATGGGTTTGAATTTCTAGGAGAAGTTAGATATTTCATATAATGGATTGTTCATTTTGAGAGATGATGTTTGAAAGAGTATTAATAAGGTTTAGACCCCTTAAGGTGTATTTTTGGTTGAGGAATCAGGGATGGATAGTGGCCGGGGGTAGAGGGAAAGCACTAGAGGAAGATACAAGGATATAAAATATTATTGCAACTCTATTGGCTAGTTGATATAGGGTCGTCGTATAGCTGGTGGAAAGATAAATAGCCCTGCAGGGTACTTGGACTCACCACACAGTTGGTGATACTAGGGTGGATAGGTGATGTCATCCTAGGTAGTTTTTAAATGAGTCTTAACATTGTAATTTCACTGAGGTCACCCCTTTATTCTCCCACATCGAATTTTTATTTCCATTTCACTCAAGAGTAGCCAACATTCCATTTTCACCACCTCTTTGAGGGTTGAAGGATCTACGTTAATGCTTGGTAGTTTTGGACATCATCACTTATAATCAATATCCTATAGTATGGATGTGAATTTGTTCCTCCCTCCATCTCATTTTTTCACTATCAAGCGATTTATCACTATTTAGGTGTATTATGTTCAATTTTTGGGAAATTTTTCTGCTTCTCCATTTTATTCTAATTTAGGATAAAGAAAAGGATAATACTATATCTGTGGACTATTCTAAGGTTAAGGAAGGTGTTCCTTTTAAATTAACCCATAGTCTCGCCTTAATTTTTCTAGTTTTTCATAATTTGGTCATTCTAACTTTTCCATGCATTAACTTTGTTTCACTTAAATTTTTAAGATCAACTTCACCCTTATTTAAATGCACTGAGAATATTATTTTAACCCTAAGAAATAGAACTTCCATAAATAATTCCTTGTATATATTTTTGATCTATGGTTTTCTTAATTAGATGGTTTAGTTCTTTAGGAATGTAAATATGGTATTTTGAGAATAAAAATGTCTTGGTTCTTTTAGATGAGTATTATGTTTTAAATAGATTGAATGGAAATTAAGATATTAATCAATGATTATGAAATGGTATTTCACAATCACTGATTATTGTTAATGTAATTGAACATGAAATTAGACCCAATGTAATGGTAATTAATTATTATAGTGTTAATTAATGATTTGTAAATGGAGTAAAAATTATAAACTGAATTCTTGGTAAATGTTGAAATTTGGAAATAGGACTTTGTTGTGAAAATGGTTTCTTTTCTGTAGCAGGCACTATAGCAGGCACTGTTTGGTACTGTAGCAGTTGGATCTATTCATCCATCTGGGCCTTCGGGCCACCGGTTTGGTCCTCGGATCCTGCAAGGCTTTCGGGCCACCCAAGGCCTTCGATCCAGTTGATTCTCAAGGCCTTTGGGCCACCTTAAGGCCTTAGGGCCACCATAAGGCCTTCAGGCCACATGAATGGAGGCCCCAGACACACTACATAAAAGGAGCAGCCCTAGAAGAGGATTTAGAGCAGGTGCACTCACTAGAGCAAAGCCAAATGGATTTTTAGAATGAGAGGGTATGGATATGGAATCGTTACCAGCCTGTGCTTGCATGGGAATCCTAGATAGACGGTCATGCAAAGGTGGAGAGATACTATCAAGATGCAGATGCCGGGGAGGGGCAGTTCCTTGTAGATAGTCTGGTTGAATTCCCTAAGACCTTCGGGTCATGTAATCTCCTAAGCCTACGATCCATGTAATCTCTGAGACTACGGGCCTTGTAAGGGTTCCCCCTCATCCTTTGAAAGGGGGGTTATCAAAAAATCAATAAAAATGAAGGCCTTCGGGCCATTCAGGCTATTAAAGTTTTTGTGAAATCCATTTGTTTTCATAGGTTAATTATACCATGATAGAATTAAGAATTGTTTCATGCCCATGTGGAAAACATATATACGGTTTTTAATTATGTGAAGGGTGGGCCTAGAATTATATATTACTCAAATGTATTATGTAATAATTTCTATCTCATGAGATTACAGGTGTGGTATTGGGGATTAAACTCAATCCACTATGAGACTATGTACACAATGCGATGATGGTCTTGGCAGTGATCCTATATAAAGGAAATTATTTTATATGCTTATGTATATGCACCATTATTATGATTTTGTTATGTTTTCCTGGCTAATGATTATTTAATCACATTTCCACTTTCATACACCTCATTTTTGAAGTTATACCAAAAGCCTTATGCTATGACTACTGATTTATGATCTATATTTTATTGGGTATGATTATATTAAGTTATAAAAATATACCTTGATTATATTATCATACATACATGAGTATCTTATTCTCACTTATGATCTTTAATTGATATATATTATGTTTAAACTTACTGAGCATATAAATCACCCTTTCTTATGTTTCCATTCCCTAGTTTATGAAGAATATTACTATGTTTGATGTTTTTAAAAGAGTATAATATGAGAATAATATTCTTGGGAGATGTTAAAAATGTTGTAAAATAAGTTGGATATGTATTTAATCTCTAAATATAGTATGAATTTGGGTTCCATAGTGTGGTTTATTATGACATGTAATTAATATTCATGTAAAGTGATGCGATATGTATGTATGATGTTCTTGGGTAAACTTAGTTGGTATTAAAATATGGTTTAGTTATTTTTAGGGATTATAATATTAAGAAGAATAAGATGGAACATAAAACAACCTATAATGAACCAAAAATTATTTAGGATGAACCAAAAATGTCATAGGTTAAAATGAAGGTGTCATAATTTAGGACATCTTAGGATTGATTTTCTTTATCATACTATTTATTACTCTGATTATTATTTCTTGATACTCAGACTAACAATTTTGGTTTTAATAAGGGATGAAATATAGAATCATAAAATTGGGGTTGTAATAGGTATGATAGATACTAAAAACATCTTATTTGAGCCTAGTTCTATGAATTCTTTCAAATATTAATTTTTTTAAAAGAATTTATTCATATACACAATGGATAGATATTGAATTATCATTTAATACATTTATTGGTATATGATTTCATCCTAAGTTTATAACTCCTCTCTGATAGAAGTTTGTGGGAATATGCTTCCATTAAATATTTTTATTATCCCATTAGTGAAATTTTATATGATTTTTTATGTTGATGATATCTCTACATAGAACCCATATTAATTTCTAGTATATTAAAGTCACATTTCACACCCTATAATATCCCATGTGTCCTGATGGGATTGAATTTCTAGGGGAATTATGGAATTTTGTTTAATAGATGGATCTTTTTTAAGAGTCAGGGTTTATAAGACAATTATAAAGTTTTGTACCCCTCAATGTGGTGTTTTTGGATGAGGAATTAGGGTTTGAAGGGGGTGGGAGTAGCGGGGAAGCATTAGAAGAAGAGTCAAGGCTTCAAAATATTTTTTCACCTCAACCAGCTAGCTGGAATAGGGCTACCAGCAACCAATGGAAAGGGAAGTAGCCCTACAAGGGACCTAGGTTCACCAACCATCCGATGAACCTGGGTTAGCTATCTATTGGAGCATACCAGCCAGCTAATGGCCTTCTAGGAAGATTTTAAATGAGGGGTAGCTTCATAATTTCATTAGGGTGACTCCTTTATTCCCCCACCTAGGATTTTGGTTCCTATTTCAACCAAGATAACCCCCATGCCATTTTTATCACCAAATTGAAGGTTGAAGGATATCCCTTGATACATATTACTTTTAGATGTTGTCTCTTATGATCAAGATCCAACGATAAGGCTACAAATCAATTCCTCCTTGCATCCCATTTTTTATCTATCAAGTGATCTATCCCTATTTATATATAATACAACAATTTTAAATGAATTCATCTAATTCTCTATTTTAATATAATTTAGTATGAACTAAAGTCTAATACCAGAATTGTGGACTCTTTTATGGTTAATGTGTGTTTTCACTTTAAATTTACCCATAGTCTCAACTTATTTGTCTAGTGGAACATAGGGTGGTCATGCCATATTTTTCATGTATTGACATAGTTCCACTTAAGTATTTTAGAGTAGCCTCACACTAGTTTAAATTTCCCGATAATGTGGTTTCAACCTTAGTAAATAGAACTTATAAGATTAATTCCTTGGATATGGTTTTAACCTACGGTTGGATTAATTGATTAGTTTAGTTTTACAAGTTTGTAAATATTGGATTTTTATAATATCAATGGATTTATATTTTTAAATGAGTATAATTATTTAAATAGACTAAATAGAAATTATGATATTAATCAATGATTGTGGATGAAATTGATATTTTAATTGGACCCAATGTAATGGTAAGTGAGTACTGTGATTTAAATTAATTATTTGAAAATGGAATTAAAATTGTAAAGTTATTTTTTTAGTAAATATTGAAATTTGGAAATGAAACCTTGTTGTAAATGATAAAAGATGTGGTTTTGGTAATTTTTTAAATTGGTTAAATCGAAAGGGTATTATGATTATCATTATTGTATTAAATAGGTAAACTCCCTTGGGGACAATATTGATGCTTATGGGAAATTAAATTTTTAGTGGTTTTGTATTATAAATAAAACCCCCTATGAGATGGTCTACATTACTACTGGCCTTATGCCTAGGTATGAGAAAGCTCCCATAGAGTCATCTCATGTTGTTTATGGGATTATTCCCCTAGCTTAGAAAACTCTTGCAGGGGTGGTCTGCATTACTATCAATGGGGCTACCATGTATATGGAGCTGGGGTTGATCTGGTATACTAGGATGGAGATTCCTCAGATCATTTCCTAAGACTATGAACTTATTGTCTTATGCTACAACTAATAAAACTCTCATAGGGAGGTCCCTAAAACTTATTATGTATACCAAGGATACCTGATTCCTTTATACTAGGTGTCACAGTCATCGCGACATGCTAGATACACCATGATATTGGTCAAAGTATGTATTAATGATTAGGGTCATAGGTATAAGGATAGATAGAGGTATAGAACAATATCTAGTGTTGCTACAAAGCTCAAGCATTAGTGGTGGTTTAACTCTTTTGTAAATTGTTTTAAATCATTAAATTGTTTACTTTATACTACTTATACATAGAGACCTTATCAGACTGGTTATATTTAGGGACATCATTGGTGGTGGCTTACTGAGTTGTATTCAAACCCTGTTTGGGCCTCTATGGTACTTAGATAACCAAGAAAATAATACTTGGTTATAGGTCTAGGTATAGGAAAGGCCTGATGATTTATGTTTTGGAATTACTAGGACAGATCATGGGAGTTAGGATTGGTCTAGTATTTGAGTCATTTTTCAGCTTTTTTATATGTTTTGTCTTTTAGTCCTTGGAGATGTTGTATATATGACGTTATGTTGGTTTATGTCTTGTCTGACATGTGGTGAATAGTTTATTTGATACAACATGTTTATTTTGATTATTTCCTTCACTTTCTAGGATGTCAATTCATTTCTTTATTTTTTTGGATGTGTATGATTTATTTCATTTATGCTATTTTTTACCTTGATATATAGTATTGGCTCCCCATTTTACTTCCTTGGAGTCACGATACTGGTCGACAACCTCTGGCATATGGGGAGGCTCACTTTAGGTATATTAGTAACTATCGGTTTGGGCACCAAATAGTAGTATGGGGTGGAAGGATTTTACAAAGTGGTATCAATGCATTCTTTTATTTGTATTACTATTTAGTCATGGTAGGAAAGAGAATATAAGTTTTTAAAGACATGGTATAAAATATGTTCTTGGGATTGGGCATGCTATATATGAGGGAAGACCCTATTTTTAGGTATGGAATTATGGTTCATGTTGTTTGATTTTATGGTTGATCTGATTTCACCATGATTGGTGAAATTGATTATAAGGTTATTGGTTTATGGGATATTATCTATTTTTCTAGTATGTAAATATAGGGTGTGTTTAGGCATCATATCCTGCATTTAGGATTCACATGTCAGTCACATGATTGCCTATGATTGGTTGTTTACCTGGAATATGACATGGGTCAATTTTTTAAAGTGTCCACATCCATTTATACAATATTTTTCGATATAAGTGTATGGTATAATATTACTTAAATGACCCCATAAATAGATGATAACATGTTATATAATCAATTACCTCATTTATTATGAGGTATCAGTTAAATAAAATGATAATTATAACTTATAGGGAATCTTCATCTATAACTTATAATTGATACTTAATTTAACTAATATATAGTTTTTAAATAGATAAAAATTAAATACTTGATATTTTTTCCTTAATTAGTGTGTGGATTTAGATAAATAAAATTCCACTTATAACTTATAATGACTTTCCTCTATAACTTATACTTGAAATTTAATTTAACTAAGCTCCAATTATGGAAAATTCTGGTCAACATAAAACTAAAAAAATGAAAAAGTGGGAAATTATGTATCCTATATAAATTTATGATATAGACCTATGGGTTGTTGATGTGGAACCCATTCATCAATAGTTGGGGCTGTTGATATATCCCATGTTATATGGCAACCATGCGATTTTGAGATCTCAAAATATAAATATAACTTAATGTAGGTTATAGTGTGTGTGATCTGACCTTGAGAATGGGAAAAAGGGGGTAAGAGGTAGATTCTGGGTTGTGAGACTGTTGGGTTGTGGGGTGTATGTGATCATTGAATTCCTTTCCTATTATAACTTTGGTTGGAGTTGTGAACTTAAATTTTTATGTGTCCTAATTTCTTGTGACCTTGTGGTTGTTCCTGACCTGAGAGTGGATAGGGTAGGATAGATTGGAACATGTGTAAGAAAACTTACTTAGATTATAAATCATTAATTCATTGTGACCTTGATATGAGTATTGGAGTGTTTCCTATGAGTCAAGGTTTGTATGGGTTATGACCCTTGGGTTAGGTGGGAATAAATTATGTTTTGAGATGCGACCTTATTTTAAATTTTTTTTTCTGGTTGTGATTGAGGGTAACCCAAGAGGGGGGTTTCTTAGGGATGTGGTCACCATTAGAAATGAGGATCATGTGTGAATTATCATTTATGATACCAATTCATAGATCACATAGTTAGTGTGTAGTAGAGGCTGGTGAGACTCCTCAAAAATGTTTTGGCCTATGTTTCCCAATATATCTTGATGTACTTGGATGAAATCAAGAAAGGGCATGTGGATTCCCTAGGGTGTATTTGGTTTATAAACCAATTTTGGAAAGTAATATTTCCCATGTGCCTATCCTCTCTGATTACTAGTGTGGTTGTAGCCAACTGGTTCATGGTAACCCTAGGTGTTTGAATCTAGGGTGAGTAGAGCATAACTACAGGATTTTGGTATTTTAATGATGATTGAGTTATGAGTGTTTCTGTGAGTTATTTTTAGATCAGTGAGATGAATATGGTTATGAGGATCATTGAGGGTGATATTCACTTAGTGAGATTAGCATGTGGGAGAGGCATGGATAGTGTCATAGATGCCAGAGTTGAGTTTTGTTGGGATGTAAATAACTGAAGTTTAGTCAATTCCTTGTGTTTGGGTTGTGTAGAAGTGTGAAACCATTAATCTTTGATAAAATATTGGATCTATCTATGCGTTAATTATGTTCTATGATTTTTGGATTATGGTTTGGGTGGTGTGGGAGTAGTTTCTCATGGTACTTAAATGAGTGAGAAACTGTGTGTGTGGGATGAGGACTGAGAGTGGGTTTGATGGTGGGTTTGTAGTTATGGTGACCTGGGGAATTTGTTACAGCTTATTATGTTCTTATCATAAGAACATGAATATAGACAGGTCTAAATATAGTGGAATGTTTAGTATTATATTGGCCCTTATTTTTAATTAATTCGGTGGATGAGCGTGGATTGGACTAGAAACACATGAATTATAATGATGTAACCTTTTGAGGTCATTATATAGGAGTAGTATTAGTGATTACATATGGTGGGGAGAACACCATTTACTGGTTAAGGATGCAAGACTCATTTTTTATTTAATTATAGATGATTCCATGGATGGTCTTCTTAGTAAGCTGATAGAGGGAGGTGATTAGTGTTTTGTGTTTTCATTTTGGTGTGAGAAGGTCTATCACATTCAATCATTGCTTGAGATAATGGAAAAATGATGGACCATAGAACATGGAGTTTTGTTTGACGCACTGGTGATGAGGGTACATCTATGGTGGGGAGTATTGAATTGGTCGTGAGTGTGCAGTTCCATATTGTTAAGACCACAGATGTAGGGAGACCTATCATGGATGATTGAAATTAATATGGGATTCTAGTATATATATGAATATAGGCTTGTCTAGTTTTGTGTATGGTACTAGGTTTTGGGTTTGGATGTGGTGTTGGTGGGAGTCTGAATGTTGGCATCATGATTGAGGTAGAATTAGGTGATCTAATCAGGATTCGGGTTATTGGCACATTATTTATCACATCATAGCCTAAAAAACCTTTGGGTTGGGTAAGGATCTATTCATGGAATGACAGTAGGGTTTGGGTTAGGACTATTGTGTGCATGCTTGGATGAACGCAATATGCTTTTAAATATATTCATCATGTTTGGGAAGTATGGTTGAATGTTGGTGGAGGTCAAGATGGTTTGAGACAGGTCAAATAAAGGTGGTCTAACTATCACTCTTATATTAAGTGGGTTGTGGATAGAGGGAGTCAATGCAGGGAGCATTGTTTGAGACATAAATGTGGTGTTTAAGAATGGAATAGGTATTTTCATGAAAAAATGGAATGTCTGGATTTCTTAAATGGGTAGAAGTTATGCATCTATTTTAGTTCGAAATTAAAAAAATGAGAGTTTCACTAGACTATAATCTGTGTTCTATTGGTGATCGAGCATAGTTGATTGGAAGCCACATCAAGGCCATTATTGGAATGCTAAAATCTTGTTTTGATAGACAATTACAATAGTAAATATTATCATGGATTGGAATTTTCCTTATTATCTAGGAATTTTTGTGGGGATCACCATGAGATACATGAGAAATTATATGAGTACACCTTTGGAGTCTCAAGGTATATAGGAGTGCGTGAGTTTCGTATTGATGTTCCGGTAATGAATATAAGTATTGGATTTTATTTCAGAAGTTTAATCACTTTAAGTTCTAAATTGAACTCTAGAATCATGTGGAGATTCTAGGGTTGGAGTGTGGCCTTTAATAGTTAACTAGTAACTAATATATGCTGGAATATCA
Organism: Viscum album; assembly: GCA_963277665.1. Lineage (NCBI taxonomy): Eukaryota > Viridiplantae > Streptophyta > Magnoliopsida > Santalales > Viscaceae > Viscum > Viscum album. The sequence goes on from OY728126.1 coordinate 197,280,878, forward strand.
AATTAGATAACCACTAGGGATTCTCAAGGATGATAAGTGTTATGGTAATGAGTTTTTAATATTTCATTTTTATGGATGGGTTTGAATTTATAGATGAAGTTTGAACTCTTGTAAAATGGATGAGTCATTTTAAGAACTAGGGGTTGAAGGAGTATTCTGAAGGTTTTAATCTCTTGATGGGTATTTTTTGATGAGGAATTAGGGTTAGAAGGTGGCTGGGAGTTGTGGGAAATCACAGAAGGAAGAGACGGACCTACAAAATGTTGTTGTTTCTCCACCGAGAAGAAGATATAGGGCCACCGGCTAGATGGTGGAAAGATTAGTGGCCCTGCGTGGGACGTAGTATTACTAACCAACTAGTGAGCCTTGGGTGGATAGTTGTTGGCCACATAAACAGTTTTTAAAATGAGGAACAACCACACAATATCACTGGGGCAACCCCTTTATTCCCCCATATGATATTTTCGTTCCTATTTCACATAGGATCATCACCCACACTATTTTGCTCACCTAATTGAAGGTTGAAGGATATTCCTTAATCCTTGGTAGTTTTAAGAATCATCCCTTATGATCAAGAGCCTATAGTAAGGATACGTGTAAATCCTGGTCATCTTAGAGGTATGTACTTGTGTAATTTTTGGATTTAATCTCTTAAAATTTTGATTAATTAAATGTTCACCAGGTTTATAATGTTTCTTGGGGGTGTTCTGAGGGTTTGGGGCATGAAAGGGGAAAACATGGAAAAAATGTGTAAGGTGCATAGTTTGTGCATGGTTAAGTAAACCATATGGTCTCCCCAGGAAAACCATGCAACCTTGGACAATTCCATTTCACACGATTGGTGCATGACTTTTCAAACATTGCAAAGCTTCCTAGGTAACTATGTGACCTAAAATCCCTTAAAAAATGGATTGTGGATGGTTTTTTCTTGAGTTGTCAAATCGCGTGGACAAACCGTGCATCCCATTAAAACTTATAAAAAATTACAATTTTTCCATCTCAGTATTTTTTAAGTTTCACCTCATTTTTCTCCCCTTTATCCTACCTACATCCCTAGTGATTCCCCAAGAACCTAAAGGTCTCCCAAGGATCAATCTACCTCAAGTCATGGATATTTGGACTACCGTTAGTTATTGATAAAAGCTCCGGATAAGTCTAATCTTCCTATTGCATCATTTTTCCAGATTAGGGTTTTTGGATTTGGCTATCTCTTTCAAAATATCTAAAAACCTCATTTTCTAATGGATTCTAGGTTGAGGTTTCAAGGGGTGGCTGAATCTAGATCTAAGTCCAAATTTAGGAGTGATTTCACTATTGGATTTGATGTAGGTGGTCAGTAAGTTATATCCTATAGTTTTTAAGTAGACTTGTGTGTATAAGATTGTGTTCTTTTTTTCTTTTTTTTTTGTGATTTTGGTGTTGTTAGTGATATTTGAAAAAATGGGTGTCTAAATGATGAATTTAACCCCTCATGATCTCCATGGGATTCTTTAAGGATTAATATATCGATTTAGGACTACCCATGGGGTGCACTGACATTCCCAAACCTAGAAATTGGCATGGTTAAGTGTGTAATTTATGTATGATAATGTAAAGCTATGATGAATATGTAAATGTGGTTGGTTGTGTTAAAAATATAATGTTGATAGTTTTTCCTAGGGTTTATAATGAAATAAGGGGTTTTTTGGGTATTGACATGAAAATGGGATTAATTTCATTAATTGAGATTGTATCATTTGTCTTATGAAATATGTTGGGATGCCTAAGAGGGTTAGTGCACACAAAATGATGAATATGATAAATTGGAAATTGATTGTGAAGTGTGGAATATTATAAATGGTTTTTCTTAAAGGAATTTATGAATATGTTAAATGGGTTAAAATAAGTGAATTATTTAATATACCTTATGGGACGGGGCATGAGAATGAAAATCGGGCTAAATGGGCCTTGTAATGTAAATGGTAAATGTGTTAATGGGTTACAACATAATATTATTTCCAATGTTGATTGTTATGGATTGTGATTATAATATATATTATTTTGATTATGGTTATAATATGGTATGCGTATGGAAATGGATATAATCATGTGCACACGACTTGGTGGTGGGATAAAGGACTCAGGCTCCTCCTATGGGTCAGGTTGGAGAGATTCTCTAACCCCACCCAAGAATGCATGAGTTAGGGAGTCAGAATGATTCTCTATGCCCCTAATGGTTGTGTTCTATGATATTACCTAGAATTTGGATCCAAGGTAAGTGTGGTATATTTTTATGAAATTTTTATCCCTAATGAGATAGGTAACTTTACTCATACCCTTATTCATGATAGTTACTTGATTAGACCATTGTGTGAATGATGTAAAATCCTAACCCATGGAATATGTAATGGAAATGGATTAAGTATTGAATATGTAATAAATTATGGATATGGTAATAATGATAGAAAAGGATAAAGTAAGAGTGTTAACTAATTGCACCTGAATTGTTCTTTATTCATTTGTCTTTTATTTATTAGTTGCGTGCACTATCTATTGGATTAGATATTTTTTAGACACCATTGGTGGTGGCCTAATGAGTTGTACTCACAACCTACTCTGGTCACCATTGGGTACCTGAATATACTTCATTTTATCAGGTCAGGATAAAGGAAAAGGCCCTGTGCTTAGGAGTTGAGTCAGGTTTGGGGATATACAAGGATGAGGTTTTGGACTTGGGGTCAAGTAAGTTTTGGGGATTCAACTATTTGTATTTATTTTGGGATTATTTACATAGCACTATTAGCATGAATTGATATAGTTATTGTTTGTTTGTGTTTTGTACCCAGTTTGGGAGATGCTTGGATATGCCTATTTATTGCTTATTACATATTGTTCCACTATTTAATTTGTTTTCTATTGTGGATTACTTTGGTAAAGAGGGTATAGTCTTCCCATGTGACCCAATAGACCATCGCTTCTAGTCCGAAACCTATGAAATATGGGGAGGTGTGCTTGAGTTCATGTGGAAACCAGACTTAGAGCACTAGTTTAGTGGCTTCTAGGTCATGGATGTTACACAGGGACTCCATTCCTCCCTCCTTTTTTTGCTATCAAGCAATCTCTCAGTATTTAAGTGCATCACACCCTATTTTTAGTGAATTTTTCTTCTTTTCCATTTTCTTATGATTTAGTCCATACCAAAGGGTAAAACCAGATGTGTGGACTGTTATATGGTTAATGTAGGTGGTCCCTTTAAATTAACAAATAGTCTCACCTTAATTTTTCTAGTGTTACACAATGTGGTTGTATCTACTTTTCCATGAATTAAATTAGTTTAACTTAAATGTTTATGATCATCAACACCCTAGATTAAATTCCCATAGAATGTGTTTTCAACCCTAGAAAAATAAATTTATAACATGAATTCATTGGATATAGTTTTGAACTAAGGTTGTCTTAAATTTTTGGTTTTGTTTTTATAGTATGTAAATGTAGGATTTTTAGAATACCAATGGATTGATCCTTTCAAATGAGTATTATTTTTTAAATGTATTAAAGGGAAATTATTATATTAATTGAGGATTATGAAATGGGACTTAATAATGGTAAATGGAGGACCCTGAAACACCATGATAGGGGAGGGGTGAATCAGGGTGTCAACTTTTTCTTTTAAACTGATGGATCTTGTTCCCATGTTGGTAGGAACCTGTTAAAACCATCTGATGAGAAAGAGAAGAAAAAAAATAATCACATACAAAGAAAAGACACAAAAATTCTACTTGGTTAACCATTAAAGGCTACGTCCAAGGATTATACACTGACAGGTTTTCAGTTGTACCAAAATCCACTAATCTTCACTAGTTGTAGAGTAAAAAAGTTTAGCACAGTCACTCTGTATCGAGCACATTGCTTTACAAGGTTTTAGGGATAACACAATGCATCCCTTAGATCACTTCTGTTGATTTCCCCTTTCTCACTGTGTTGGGAAGAATCTAAAATTATTTTATTGACATGAAGGTCGCTTCAATGGGTTGTCCTTAAATCATGAATCCTCCACTATAGATAGATACTCTATTGATGTCCCATTTTCCCCTATAGACGAAATCTATATTTTCTTGTACTATTTGTTCTTGAACTTTTCCTAAAAGATCTATAATTATTCCTCTACGTACCAGAGTGCTCTGTATACCACCTCCCTGTATCACCTCTACAAGCTGCGACCACATACCGCCTTCACAAACCACGTTCTTGAACTTACTTTGTTTATAATTCTGTGTAATGACTTCATTTTCACACTTCCTTGCTTCACATACCGCCTCACTTCCTCTGTGTACTGTAAGAGCACCATGGACTGAGTTCTTCCATGGTGTACAAAATCTACTCTGTGTACCAAATCCTTTAGTAGAATTCTTCTTCTTTAAACTATTTCTCCTCTGTGGACCACTTATCCTCTCTCGAAATCCTCCTCGTGAACCTCTTCTCCCTTATGGGATTATTTTCCCACAAACCATTCTAGTCTTCACCGAATTCCTCTTGAATTTTATTAATCTAAACTGCATGTTATAATGAAGGGATTACTGTTCCATATATAGGAAAATAGATCCTAAAAATCTGCTTAATTGAGATGTATCAAGTCCTCATTATGGCACCACCTTCACCGCATACCATGCATCTCCTGTGAACCATTTCCCCTATGCGGTCCACATACCGCCACTCTCCCTACACGGCAGCACAAATCACCTCCTCGTTTCCATAAACAAAACCCTTTATGTTTTCTCAATACTCTTAATTTTTTCCGTGAATGACACACCATCCTATGAACCATTTTACTTTCATGAACCGAAGGCCTTCCCTCAAACCTCTTATGCTCCAATAACCATTCCTCCTATGTGGTCCACAAAAAATTTTCCTTTTCAAGAACCATTTTTGTCCAGTTCTCATAGAACCCATCATCATCTGCAAACCATTACCGATACATGGTATGTGGTTCGTATCCCATGATATGTGGTTCTATTCCTTTACTGATTTCTTTCATCATTCTATATCTCATTCACTCCTATGAATAAATCCTTCCTTTTCCAAAACAAACTCCCAATTTTGAGGCCCAATTTTTTTTCAAACACTTGGAAACTAAGCCACCTTCAATCTTGCTTTCAACATCAAATTCAAGACTTCCTACCTTCCAAACTCCTCGATCAAACCAAAGAGGATTGATAACAAACACAATCCATACCCCATTTCTAGAAAAGAATAGTGTTAGTTCCAACAATCTCCTGCTTTGGGTTTGTTAGAAATCCACAAATAAATTAAATGAAGCACCTACAAAAAACAAAACCTGATATGCAATAAAAAAATCATCCAACAGTCTAAGTCTACATGACTAAATCTTGTTGTAGAAAACAAGAGGAGCCTGAATTGAGTCTCATGTCTTGTAAGTCATCATTCTACCCCATTGTAATATTGTATGAATTTCTCTATTCGCCATCTTCCTATAAGAAAATAGAAAAACATTTCATTATGATTGAATTTTTCCACTATCCCCCATTGATAATAAACCCATAGACTAGTATTTGTATATTATAGAGATCAGAACATACCCCCTATATTGTATCTCCCCCATAAAACTACATTAATTCTACAAACTGATTTAAAAAAATTAATTCAACTGGGGGGAGGGGATTATCCGAAACCTGCTCATGCACTGGGAGGTGGTTAAACACCAAGGTTCAACCACTATTTCTCAAACACAGCCATAGCTAGTGGCTTTGTCAGAATTTTCGACACTTGATCATCAGTTCCCACATGATCCACTTTAACCTTGACTTGTTCAACTTTTTTCTTGATGAAGTGATATATGATCTCAATTTTCTTCATACAAGAATACTGAACTAGATTCTTTGTAAGATCAATTTCACTCTTGTTATCACAGTGAATCACTATTGGCTATTTCACCTCATTGAAAATATCCATCAATTGTTTCTTCATCCACAGTATCTGAGTGAAATCATTTGTATAAAATATGTACTCAGCTTAAACAGTACTAAGAGAAGTGATTTTCTATTTATTACTTAACCAGCCAACACATTTATTTCCAGTAAATAATTATCCCCCAGTTTTGGACTTTTTTTCAACTACATCTCCAGCCCAACTAGTATTATAGAATACCTATAGTTCATTATCTTTCCCTAAAATAACGTATAATCCATAATTGTGAGTACCTTGAATGTACCTCATGATTCTTTTTACTAATTCCATATGTTCTTCCATTGGATTACTCTGAAAGAGGGATGCTAATCATGTTGAAAATACATTATATGGTCATGTTACTATCAAATACCATAAGCTTACAATGATTCTCCTATACATTATAGGATCTATAGATGTACCATCTTCATGCTTTCCCAGTTTTTCCTAATAGAAATCGGTGTCGATATTAGTTTAGAATCATGCATATTGAATTTCATCAGCAACTCTGTTGCATACTTTTTTGAGAAATGAAAGTGTAGTCTTTCCTTTGAATCACCTACATCCCCAAGAAGTATGTGAGTTCACTAATCATATAAATTTTGAATTATGATTTCGTGTGATTAGAAAATTTATCCATGGATCCCTACCTACCTCCAATAAATATAATATCATATACGTTCACTAGAACCATGAATTGATCTTTCTAAGAATTATTCACATAGATATTGTCATCCACTCCTCCCATTTTAAATTAGATATTCCTTATATAATAATCCAACTGAGAGTACCATTCCCGTGGTTTCTGTTTCATACCATATATATCCTTCTTTAATCTACAAACTTTGATTTCATCATTACCAAGAAGAAAGCCCACTGGTTTTTAAATATAAACTTCTTCTTCAAGAACACCATTTAAGAAAGCTGCCTTGAAATCTATTTGATACACTTTGTATCCTCTATGAATTTCCATGGCAAGAAAAAATATGATTGACTCTAGTCTATCCAAAAGAAAAAATATTTCTTCAATATCAACACCTTTAATCTATGAATAGGCTTTACACACTAGTCATGCCCTATTTCTAATCACATTTCCATGATCATAAAATTTATTTTAAAAAATACACTTCATACCAATCACATTGTGGGTTTCAGGACATTTAATTAGATCCCATATTTGCTTCTTATCAATTTGATCCGACCCTTCATTCATGGCTTTAGCCCATAATTCATCCTTTACATCTTCTTCAAATGAGGATGGTTCCCAAACTGATAAGAATGTAGATTGTGAATTATTCTTCATTCTCATTTTGTGTGTGGGAGCTATCCAATCCCCAATGATGTTGGATTGATCAATTTCTACTCTTCAATTTCCCCTATAAGGTTTAAATGAATTTTCTCCAGCCATGGTTTCCTCTTTTTATTCTTCTTCCGAGTCAACATCATGATGCGATTCCTGAATGTTTTTCATGCCTTTATCTACTTATGTATTTGGATCTGTTCCATTTCCACATTTTCTCTTATCTGCTATCACATTAATAGATGTATTTATTGATGTATTTGTGGTTTTATCTTATATGATCTTCACATCACTTCTTTCCACAATTTTTCTAATATGTTTATTGAAACATTTGTAGTCTTTTCTACTCATTGAATATCCAAGGAATATTATTTCATCTACATCATCACCATACTTCCCTTGATTTATTTCATTGTTTCAGATAAATAATTTACTTCTAAAAAAATAAAAATACTTCAAAGAGGTATTACTTTAATGCTATAATGCATAGGGTGTCATGGTTTCCCCTATATAAAGCCATGTTCAGTTTTGGATATAAAATGTATCTTGAATAAACTCTTTCCAGTAATGGTAAGTGATACGACTCTCAATCAGTATAGTTCTGGTAATACTATTCATCTATTGATTTTAGCACTCAATAAATCCGTTTTTCTATGGATTTATCACATCATCCACTTCATGTTATATTCCATGCTTCTTTGGGTAATTTTTTAAATTCAGTGGATGTGTATTCCCCTCAATTGTCATATCGCAAAACTTTTATTGTCCATCCAATATCATTCTAAAAAATTCAGTGATAAGTTTTCATGAAATCAAGCACTTTCCATTTCCTATATATAACTATCCACTACTAAAAAAATGACCTATACCCATACTTCAAAATCGTGGGTATATCCCCCAAAATTGTGGGTACAGGCTATACCCACGGTTTTGGGAACTGTGGGAAACTGAGGCATCAGTATAGCTCCATGGCCTTACCCACAATTTTCCGAACCATGGGTATAGATTTTTTCCATGTATCATAGCCACCATGTCATAGCCACTTGACACCTCATATCCTTATACCCACAGTTTTAAAATTGTGGGTATAAATAATTGAAAAATGAGGGTTAGGAGTTTCGAACCTGCGACCAGCTAATCTACCATGAAACAACTCACCAACAAAGCTACTTAACTTATATATATATATATACACCTAAATATATTAATTCAAAGTAGATTTTCAGAAAAAAATCAATCAGAAAGTTTCAAACCCTCTACTTACATTTTAAATGCACAGCGCATTACCACTCTAGCTACTGAACCTACATTAATATATATCTATATTTATGTAAATATATTAATATATATCTATATTTATGTAAATATATTAATATAAAACATCTATAAAAAATTGAATCTCTAGAGTTTCGAACCTTCAACCTCCGCACTGTCATTGAAATCTGCTACCACTAAACCAACTATATTTATTGTTATATATATATATATATTATCTTATATATATAGTTATAAAATGTGGGTATAAAACGCTGAGTGTGGGTTTTGAAACCACACCGCTACATTGCTGCTAAAATCTCTTACCAATACACCAATTTAAATTATATTTATATATGTAAACATATTATCTTATATATCTATTTATAACATGTGGGTATAAATAAAATTTTAAGGGAGAGTTCTGAACCCGCACCACTTCTACACTGCAGAACTCCATTACCACTACACCAAATACAATCATGCTTATTTATACATATATTATCTTATATATATTTTTTCACAAGAAAGACATAAGGGATCCTATACTATGGTTTAATAAAAATGTGGGTATATATGTCACCTATACCCACTGTTTTACTGAACTGTAGGTATAGGCTTATATAACAAAGTATATACCCATGGTTGATGAAAAACATGAATATAGATGTCACCTATACCCAAAGTTCAGTGTAAACCATCTGTATATGTTTTCCCACAGCATTCCCACGTAATTTTTTGGCTTCCCACACTTATGTGGGTACCCTATACCCACTGTTTAGTATTAACTATGGGTATAGGTTTGAAAATGTCACCTATACCCATTGTTCTTGAAAAAAATGGGTATAGGTGGGTCTATACCCATGATTTTTGGGAAAACCATGTGTATAGATCTATTTTGTTGTAGTGATCACACAATCCATTCTACTATAATCATTAATGAAAATAAAAAATACATTTCTCTATATGTTCTAGAAATATTTATTAGACCACATACATCTCTATAAATGAGATCAGAAAGATTTGATGCTCTTTTATTCTTTGGATGATATGAACTGCACACCAACTTTTCTCATATTCAAGTATCACAAGTATTCTCCTATTCACACTTTAGATTTGGAATATCCACAACAATATTTATTTTAGATATCTTTTCTATATCTTGTTGATTTATTTGACCCAACCTCTAGTGCTATAAGTTGTTATCTTCTTCAACTGTCATGCAACAAATTTTCTCTTTACTATCAACCTGATACAAGTTTCCATCTATTCTGCATTCTTTCATGAGAGAATTCCCTATTTTTCCTTTGATAGTACAACCCTTTTTATTGAAATTTTCTATAAGTCCTGATTCACATAGTTGACTCACACTTAGAAGATTGTGATGAAAACCATCCACATAAATAACTTCAATCTTCTTCATCTCGCCATTAGAAAATTCAATACTTCCACTTCCTTTGATATTGAGAACACTATAATTATCGAACCTCACTCTTCCATTAACCTTTTTCTTGATATTCATTAATATATATTCATTTACCATCAAATGGGATTAACATACACTATCAAGAATCCAAGTACTGCTGTTCTTGGTATCCTAAGAGCTACTTCTTAAAAGTTGTATTTTTCAAATTCCTTGTTTTCCATCTAGGAGATATAAGTTTGAGTGAAGGATAAAGATGGTTTTTCAAATCTCTTTTCCATGTGCATAGGTTCTTCATACTCATACTCTTCTTCTAGAAGAGAAAAATAGTTTGAAAGAACAAAACCATCTGGTTGAAGAGTATCAACTTGTCTTTGAGTTATGTACAAATTGTTATTGCCATTATTCTTCCTAAAATCAACAACTTTATGGCCAAAGTTAGAACACTGAAAAAAATATCCATTGAAACCATTTCTTCTTTAATAATTATTATATAAATTCATTGTACTTTTTTTACTTCCTAGATATCCCCCATTCAATTATCCCTATGCCTCTTCATAGTATGAAATTATATATCCCATATAGCCAGAAAAATTGACATTTCATAAGTGGGAATGTCTTTTCAATTATATTCCTTCTCATGTCAATTTCATTACTAGGGTAGTTTGATTGCCTATAATATCGGGATGCCTAAGAATTATTTTTAGTTTTCCTTTAAGTTTGAATCGAGGGTTTCTTCATCAGTACTTCAAGTGACTTTTCAATCTATCCAAATTTCATCTTGCCATTATTTTGACTCAATTTATGTCTAGCATTAGATGTTTTATCATCAAAAATGATTCCACTTTTACCCATGCATGAAGTTATTTTCTCATTCAAAATCTGTTCAACTCCATTGCAACCATGCTTAGCTCTCTCTAGTAACTCAACATCTGAGAATTTTCTAAACTGTATTTTCTTCTTTGTTTCTTTTGAGATTAATTAACTTTCAAATTTACTCCTCAAAGTAACTAATTCTTCCTCTATACATTCAAAACTCTAGGAATTATCTTCCATTCTATAGGTAAGGTCATTAATGAACTTTTCCTGTTCTTCAATTCTGAGTTTTATTTCCACTAAATTTTCTATGATTTCAAGGATTGATGAATGTATTTTCACAAATTATTCCACTTGTTCAATTTCAGCTTCAATATGATCAACATATTCTGATGATTCTTTCCAAATTTCTCTCCATTTATTGTATCTATTAAATTGATTATAAAGAATTCCAAAGGAATCCTTAAGTTTCAACTTGGTATCAAAATTAGTGGTCAATTGATTATCCCTAGATTTATCTTTTGATGGATTTATTTTTTCAATTATATCCATCTTGGATGCATTGTTTCTATACATAAATTTTGCTTCTTATTTCTTAAATAATTAATTTTCATTTTCTTCTTCTTCATTGAAAAAAATCTTTCGTTGTATTTATTTTTCCAGATTTGAAGTCTCTATTTTTGAAAAATATTTTCTGAGGCTTCTGAATGTCTCCAGTTTTTCTTTCTTCATCATCATACTTTCATGGTAACCTAGAGGCAATGTACCCAACTCTTCCACAAAGAAAACAAAATAGTGGTAACTTACCTTCAAATTTTATTATTCCCTTCTTGAATTTCTTAGAAATGAGAGAAAGAATTTCTTTTTCATCATTATATTTATCAACACTATATTCTTAAATTTCCATTTTTTCTATGGATTTTAATGCCATTTCCTTGCTTACTTGAGTAGTTGCATCTTCAAGTTTGACTCTGATTTCATAAGACTATAGAATTCTTAGAAAAGCATAAAAATAAAGTTTAGAGAGGTCCCTTTCCCACCTTTTTATTGTAAAGAGGTTTAAGTCTTCTCTTAGGATTTTCTTTACAATATCAATGTCTCTGATTTCTTCACTAAGTCATCGTATTTGTCCAAAAAATTTAGTAATTCAGTTAAAAAACACATTTTCATTTTTATCTGGATGCATTTTTAGATCATCAAACCTGTTGTGAAAACTTGGAGTTTCACCTCATTCACTTTGCTGTATCCTTCATATATGTTCTCCAGTTTTTCCCACATAATATTTTCTGATGTATAACTCATCACATTTAGATATATCTGATCATAAAGAGCTGAAATGAGGGAATTATGTTCATTGGCATCTGCATAAATCATTTTTCTATCTGTATTAGTCACAAAAATCCCAATTGGATCAGTGACCTGTATTTCTTATGTAGTGGCAAACAAGACTTCCATTCCAAGAGATCTTAGATGAGATCTCATCCTATTATTCTAGATCTGAATTTTTCTTCAATCAAAGTGGGGTACTCCCCTGGAATTTACTGTATTCTCAATTTTATAAATGAAGGGAATATTTAACACCAGTAACCTTTTCCCTATGATACCACTTGAAGGACCCTAAAACACCATGAGAGGGGAGGGGTGAAGAAGGGTATAAATTTTTTTTCTTTTAATCCAATGGATCTTGTTCCCACTTTGGTAAAACCCTATTAAACCTATCTAATGAGAAATAGTATAAAACAAATAAACATATAAAAAGAGAATACACAATAATTTTACTTGGTTCACCATTAAGGGCTACGTCCAATGAGAATAAACCAACATGTTTTGGGCTATACCAAAATCCACTAATATTTAATAATTGCGGAGTAAAAAAGTTTAACAAAGTCACTCTATTCCAAACACACTACCTTTATAAGGTTTTAGAGATAGAACACTATTTCCCTCATATCACTTACATTGACCCTCCCTTGCTCACTACATTGGTAAGAATATAAACTTAGTTTATCAACATGAAGGTCACTTCAATAGGTTGGAATTAAATCATATATCCTACACTATATATAGATAATCAATTGAAGTCCCATTTTCCCCTATAGATATAATAAATTTTTTCTATTTACAGTTTGTTCCCAAACTTGTCCTCTATGAACTGTAATGCTTCCTCTCTGTATTGGAGTAATCCACGTACCACCTCTGTGTACCGCCTCTACAAGCCATGAACATGTACCGACTTCACAAACCACATTATCAAACTTATTTCAATTCAACTCTTCCATACTTCCTTCCTTTGTGTAGTTACCTACTTTGCGTTACGCCTTAAATCCTTATGTACTTTAAGAGCACCACAAACTGAGTACATGGTATGTGGTTCGTATCCTATGCTACAAAATTCAATTTATTTTCTAATTTCCTTTTCTAATCCTCATCTCATTCACTTATATTTAAATATCCTTCCTTTTACAAAATAAAATCCTGATTTTTAGGGCCAAAAATTTGGAAAACACTAAGAAAATATGCCACCTTCAATACTGATTTCATCCTAAAATGCAATACGTCCATATATGAAAAATCCTTGATCAACCCAAATAGGATTGAAAAAAAACACAAAACATACTCTATTTTTAGTAAATAACATCCTTGGTTCCAACAGTAAATTATTTCTTTGGTGTGAATTAATTATTTTAAACAAAATCGAAATTTTAAAGTGAATTTTTGGTAAATGTTGAAATTTTGAAACAGGAATTTGTAGGGAATGGTAAATGATGTGGTTTTGGTAACATTTTTGAATTGGTTAAATGGAAATGGTTTTGTGAACTATTATAATTATTTTATTGGTTATAAAAACACCCTTGGGGTGATCTTGATGCTTATGGAAAATGACCTTGGGGGTGGTTTCATTTTATGAGGAAAATTCTCTATGAGGCGATCTACATTACGATTGGGTATATTCACTAGAATAATAAAACTTTTGTATGGGTGGTATATGTTACTTATGGGCCTATCACCCTGTATGAGAAAACTCTCATAGGTAACTTCTATATTACTATCAGTGGGGATTAAATAGATATGAATCTAAGGTTGATCTGATATATTGGGATGGATCTTTCTAGGACCATTACCTAGGGTTGTAATACTTATGGTCTTATGCCACGACTAAAAAACTCCCATTGGGGAGGTCTATGATACTCATTCTATATACCAGGGAGAACTGGGTCTATTATACTTGTTGTAATGGTCATCATGTCATGATCAGAGACAACCCAACACTATTCGAAGTAGGTATGGTCAATTGGGGTCACATACCTAAAGACTGATGATGGTATGGACCAGTGTCGGGTGTCACCGTGGAACCTAGGAATTAGTAGCTGTTTAACCTTTTTTGTAAATTGTTAAATTGTTTATTTTATATCACTTATGTGTGACATCATTATCAAAATAGTTATATTTATTGATTCCATTGGTTGTGGCCTACTGAGTTGTAATCACACCCTGATTGGGCCACCATGGAATTTGGGTATCCAAGAAGATGATACTTATTTATAGTTCCAATTCTAGGAAATGCCTAATGCTTGATATTTTATAATTACTAGGAAAAAGTATGGGAGTTAGGATAAGGTCAGGACTCAGGACCTTTTTCATAGTTTTTCATAGTTTTTATTTTAGTCCGTGAAGATGTTATATATATGAATTGTTTCACATGTATGTATTTCCTAACATGTAGTGTATAGTTCATTTGATATAACATGTTTATTTTGATTATTATAGAATTTTTTTATATATCATTTAATTAATTAATTTATTTTTATGTGTATGATTTCCTTCATTTATATTGTTGTTTTACTCTAATATAAAAGTATATTATCCCCACCATACCACATTAGAATTATGATGATAGTCAGTAGCCTTTTTCATATGGGGTAGTGAATCTTAGGTATAATAGTAACTGACAATCCAAGCATCTGTTAGTGGTTCAGGGCAGTGGAATGTTACATACACTGAAACAAACTATAATCATCTATTATCTTAAAACTGACCATGAACTCCCTATTAAAATTACTTCCTTTATATGTGTGTTAATACCCAATCATGGAGTATATTTAGCTCAAATATTTGTGTGAAAAAATTATATAAAATATATGACTATCTTTTAGGAATAAATAGATCTATTTCTAGAATAGTTTCATAGTTTTTCCATGATTGTGATATTGAGTTTTATATAGAACCCATACCTAGTGTTATTTTTATATAAATTAATATTTATAGGATGGGCCTAGTTGAATTAGAGGAATCAAAGAAGAAACTTCAATAGAATTAGGATAAGGGTTTTATATGCTCAGGTGCTTCACCATGAGGTTCACTATTCCTCTTTGTTAATAATAAATATTGATCAATGTGTCTCTACATTTATTATCACGAAAATAAAAAATCATGATTAATAAGAAGTATAATATACCATGTATTGATGAGTTTTTAAATCATATTTTAGGGGATGAATACTTATCAAAGAGTAACCTTTAAACTATATATTATCAATTAGGGGTGAAAAGAGAGGTTGTACCCATGATAGCCTTCTTTATAATACATGAGAACTATAAATTCATATTTATTCCATTAGGACTCATAAATGACCCAACTATTTTCATAGATATGATTAATAGATTCTTTTTATATTACCTTAATAAAAAATTGGTAGTATTTATACATAATATTATCATATATTCCAAGTGAAAGTATGATCATGAAGATCATTTGAGGATTTTTATGATGTCATTCAGAAAGGAACAATAATATGACAAGTTTATAAAGTGTTAATTCTAGCTACAAAAAGTATCATTATTGGGTTGTGTAATCATAGGTGAGGGAAAATATATGGATCCTTTAAAGATATAGGTGATTGAATAATGGACCAGAGTAATAAGTATGAAAAAGATTAATAGTTTTCTTAGATTGTATGGAAACTATTAACTCTTTTTAAGAAACTTCTCATGAATTTAAATTCCGTTAACCAAGTTAACTTAGAAGGGAGTCAGGTTATTATAGACATATGAATGTGAATAAAATTTCAAGGATCTCAAGAGAATGTTGATCACTACACCTATAATCACACTACCTAGTTGTGGGGAAGGGTTTGTTATATATAGTTATGCATAAAAAATGAATTGGGATGTGTTATCATGTAAAATGAAATGGTGGTAGATTAGGCCCCATGCTAATTTAAAATTCATGAGAAAAATTACCCGATGCATGATTTAAAGGTAGCATTGATAATATTTTCATTGAATATATGGATGAATTACCTCTATAATGAAAATCATGAAATATATAATGATAAAAAGATCTTAAATTGTATATTCAACCACAAATAATTGAAAATTTTCCAATGAATATGGGTGCATTTAATCAAGGAATATTACTACTCAATAAATTACCACCTTGGGAAGGAAAAAAAGGTGGATGGTGTTTTAAGTAGGAAGGATTATGCTACCTTATCCTTGATAAGGATTTAAAGAGATTAAATACTCAAGGACTTATAAAACGATGGAATTTAAAATCAGGAGGGAAGGGAAGAAATCCTATCGTACCTAAATGAATACTCAACCATCCATCTTTGTAAAGATAAAGGAGGTATAAAAGGAGGATATGGGGTTAGAAAAAAAGTCAGGGAATATTAGAGTTAAAATTAGACAATGATGGAATTATAAGATTTAGGAAACAAAAATACATTCTATCAATACCTAAATTGAAGAAATATTTGTTGGATAATGCACATATATCATCATTATATATCCATACTTGAAGAATAATAATGTATAGAGATCTCAAGAATCATTTTTGTGGGGAAAATATGAAGAGAGAGATTATAAAGTATGTATTTCAATTCTTGGTGTAGTAGCATGTTAAGGAAAGAAAATAGTGGTCTAAAGGGGTGATGGAACCATTACCTATACACATATGGAAATGGGAAAACATCACTATGGATTTCATTACAGGTCTTCCCAAGACTTCTAATGGTTTTAAATCCATTTGGGATGTAGTTGATTTATTTAAAAAGTCATCACATTTTATTTCTATTCGAAATGATTTCTTGATTGATCAACTTGAAAGGATATACTTAAAGGATGTTGTAAGGATGTATAGAGTACCATTATCAATTGTATCTAATTGAGATATGAGTTTTACCTTGTTATTATAGTGGAATATTCAATAAGAATCAGATATAGAGATTAACTTCAACCCTACCTATCATCCTAAAACTAATGGTTAATATGAAAGGATCATTTAAACTCTAAAAGTTATATTGAGGTATTATTAAATGTATTTAAAATTAAGTTGGGATCAACACCTTTGCTAGGTAGATTTCTCATATAAAAAAATTCATTCTAGAATTGAAATGGAACCATACAAGGATATATATGGGAAGAGGTGTATAACTCTAACATATTAAGATAAAGTTGGAGAGTGTAAATTACTAGGACTAGATCTTTCTCAAGAAATGGAATAGAAGATTGAAACTATTTAATAGCATATTAAAACTACACTGAGATGATATAAGAGTTATAATGATAATATTCAGTGATATTTGGAGTTTGAAGTTGGAGATAAATTATTCCATAAAATATCCCCATAGAAGAGGGTTATGTGATTTAGGAAGAAGGGAGAGTTTATCGCAAGATACATTTTCCCTATCAAAATTACTGATCATTTGGGGATGTTATATTATCATCTTACACTTCTATCAAACCTCTCATAAGAAAATGATTTGTTCCATATATCAATTTTGAGGAAGTACATACCTGACCCTTCACATGTTCTAAAATCATCTGTAGTTCAACTGGGAAATGTATTCTCTTATGAGGAATAACCATTAAAAATCATGGATCCTAAAGATAAAGTAATAATAAATAATACTACTCAAATGGTTAAAGTACGGTAGATGAATCATAAGTTTGAGTAATTAATATGGAAACCCAAATATATAATGAGGTATAAGTACCCTCAATTTTTTTCATTAGTAATGAAATCTTAAGGGAAAAATTATTTTAAGTGCGGTAATATGTAACAACATATAATTGTATTATGTATTTTTCCTATAAATAAATACTATATTGAATATCTTATTTCACACATAACACCAAACTAATGAAATGTTATACATTTTTTGAGATAAATTATTACAATACAGGATAAGGATTAATGAATTATGATAATACAATATGAAATATCATTAAGAAAAGTATAATTATAATAAATCTGCAAGTAAATAAAAATACAACAAAGATGAAATATTTATCATCATGGTTTTACATGAAGTTCATAACCCTAATGAAAAATATGTAAAGACGATAGAGAATTAGAAATATAATAAATGAATTGGATGAATGATTCTAAGAATGCTTGCATGACTTTATATAGGAATGAAATCAGAAAGTTATATATATGGTCATTGAAAATATGGTTGTTAGAAATATGGTTGTTGGATATATGGTCATTGGGTATGTAAATATCAACTAGATATATTGAAGTTGGTTAAATTTCATTAAAAAATTGAAAATAATATTATTCAAAAACAAAAACAATTCCAATGAAATAAAAATATAATATTTAATAAAAATATTTTATTATAAAAATGTTTTTTATGTGATAAATATAAATATAATAATAATAATAGTAATAATAATAATTATTATTATAGAAGTTGGGATCATTGAATAGTCCTGAATCCAACATATAAATCTACAACCATATATAGGATCAATTCCTAATTTCCCATATTATTTAGGGATTTTGGGTCCTTTGGGATGTTTAAATGTGGGGAGATAGTGGGAAAACGTGGGGGAAGACTATGGGGATGGATCATTGGAAGGTGAGAATGGATATTAAATTGGAAAATGTGGGATAAATTCTTATGGGGAAATAACTATTGAATATGAAGATGTAGTGGTGAAAATTCAGATAGATCATGAGGGATCAGGCATATAAGTGGAGGAAAGGTGCATTCTTGGTATAGGAATAAAAAATGGAAAAAAATTGAATTCATTGCATTACTCATGTGAGTCCCATATAAATAAAAAAACTGGTGCCCATATAGTGCTTATATTGGTTAATTTAAAAAATGGAGAAAAATTATAAGTCTTAGGTTCATTTAACATTGTAATAAGGGTTGATTTGCGATGTGGATCTACTCTTGTGGGGGAGTAATTTTCAGTCTAAAATGGCTCATTGGGTGGCATGTGTGTTTGAGTTTTCACTTTTTAACCCCTATACCTACTATATATTATTATTAATATTATTGTTTCAAAACTTTTTTATTTACAACGAACCTAGGAAAGAAAACTGGTCTGGGGACTTGACCCTGCGATTGCCGCCCTAAACCCTAAACCCCCGACCACCACAACTCCCTACGTGGGGAATTATTATTAATATTATTATTAATTAATTATTTCATGTATTTATAAAATTTAAATAAATATTATAATACGTATGTATTGATAAAATTTGATGTTTATAAGATAAACAATAATTTTTAAGGGGATGTGATTAAAATAATTTAATATTTAAAAAATTGGGATATTTATTAAATAATTAATTCTAAATTGTTGTCATAACAAATTAAATTAGAAAATATTTAATGAATAATATAACGAAAATTTTCAATGAATAAAAAATATATATTAAAACTCATTTAAATTTATAATTGATATAAAATAATACTGAGAACACATAGTGTCTAAAAAGCCATTTTTTATAAAAATAGTTTTTTGAAAACATATTATATTTTTATTTAAATGTTAAAAAAAATTTATCTATAAATTAAATTATATAAATAATTTAAAAAATTTTAATCAACATGTTGAAATTAGGTAAATATGAAAATTTTATTTCTAGTCATAAAAAGAAGTTACCAAGGTAAAAATTGAGGTACCACAGTAAAGGTAAAATAATGTAAAACAAGTTAAAATAAGTGGTAGAGTTAAAGTATCATGAAAACGTATCTATAATTTTTTTATGATGTTATTAATGACCCAAATATATTATTTTTAACTTTTTATCCACTTGACTTTTAGAATAGAAACCTTATACATCAAGTAATTAATATTTGTGGAAATACTAGTCATAACTCACATATAAAAGGAGACCTTATCTACCCCTCCCAAACCAATTAAACTATTAAGTTATCTATTGAATATCATCAAATGTTTCCTCTTCCAAAACCTTTTTATACTTTTATCGGATTCTAGTTCCAAGAAGTAATCCTAGATCCTTCTTTCCCAAGTAAAATTTAAAAATAAGGAGAGAATTCATCAAATTAAGTACCTAGTTTTCAACATAATTTCTAATTACCATATCTTATATAATAATTATTAATATTATTCCCACTATAATGATGTTATATTAATATCATTATTTTTTTAAAATTATATTACTATTATATAACTCTATACTCTTACTCATTCGTTAGTATAACATGTTCTTGTTTGGTTTAGTTCAACCACTTACATGAAAAATTATAAACTATCTTAACCATATAAAAAATGTATGAGTATCTTGAAAATAATACCTATAATATATAATATTAAATAGTAATTTATTTTTTGAATATGGTTCTAGAATGGTGAAAAAAATCAATGATCAATATTAAATAACTCATTATTGTCAGTAAATTACTTAAAAAATGTTTATCATGGATTCAATTTTCATGAACCATACTCATAATTTCAATCAAATGAGTAGAGAAATGGATAAATCATTGTAGAATAATGATTCAACTACCTTGAATAATATTTTAATGATTAACTTGGTATCATAAAATGGATATCTACATCACCATTACAAAACTTGTAACAAATAATCAATATTACTAAAATCTTATGATGAAAATAATCTACAACTAACTTATATATTTGTAATTAATGATTAAAATTTAAGTGTATAAAAGGTAAAAAATATTAATAAGGTTATAAATAAGTTCTTAATATGGTTATGTTTATTATACATGAGGTTAAAGCACTTTTTTGTATGTCGGGAGTAAAGTTGAGGTTTTCTCATAACAATTTTTCATTCATTGAGATATGTTCCAAGTTCCAAAAAATGTTATTTTATGTGGTTTATATAATACCCCTAGATGTCATTTTTTATAATTTTTATGTAATTCAATAGATTGTAAAATACATACCAGTCTTCCTCTTTCAAGGGATTTTGATTCAAAAGTAATGAAAACCGTAAGGGTTCTTTCCACCAATCTTATTTTGAAATCGAGATATTTCATGTTAGAAAATCTATATTGGGAAATTATATGTTAATTATATCTAAAAAATATTTTATTATCTTATGGTTATTAATGGGTTTTACATATATCCTTACCAATTCTTCTTCCTTTGGTTCATAATTCAACCACAAGGATGTTTGTAAGCGTAACCAACCTTATCTTTTGTTCTTAGTCAATAATTTTTATCATACATGTACATGTTAATTATATTGTTTTATGTAATCCCTTATATATTAATCTATGGTTTCATATGGTATTTTTCATTGGAATTGAATTTCTTTGCAAAAATGAATCTTCTTTTAATATTTTTCAGTATGATCATTTTCCACCATCTTTGATTATTTTTGAAAATATTTGAAAAGAATGTAAATTTTTATTGATTCCCACATGAATTCAATTTTTTGATTTTATAATTTATTTATGAATCATCCTTTTTTAGTTATCATGGTTTTCCAAAGAAATATCTTGTTTCATTGTTTTGTTAATTTTTCTCTTTGAAAAAAAGTTATTAAAAACATAAAAGAGTATTTATTCTATTTTTTAAATTAATTTCTTAAAGATATTATATATATATATATAAATTTCATATATTTTAATATAATTTATGTTTTTTATGATTAAATGGGAGAAATGATGTCATCTAACTTCTTTCTTTGAATAACTTATGATAATTCCTTAAAGAAGTTCGCATGAAACTCATTTCTTTTCATGGGTTAATTAATCTATGATGGAATTAAGATGATTTAATGTCTATATATAACACATATGTATTATTTTTTATTATGTGATGGGTGGAAATATAATTATATAACCCTATAATGCATTGTATAAATATTTATATCTCATGATATATCATGTATGGAACTGGTGAGAGGGATCAGTCCACTATGGGACTTTATCTATTATGTTTATGGGAATGAGGAGTTAAGACAATCCACTACAGGACTCTATTCACAATACGATGTTGGTATTGGTAGTGATTCTAAACTTATGAAATTATTTTCTATGCTTATGTATGTGCCACATTTATATGACTTTTTTATGTTTTTGCGGATCATGATTATTGGATAATGTTTCCACTTTCATGCACCTCATTTATGAAGTTATTGAAAAATATGTATTCTATGAGTCATGATATATGATCTATGTTTTATTTTTTTGATTATATTAAGTTATGAATATATACCTTGATTATGTTTTCATACACACATTCTTATCTTAAGCTCACTTATGATCTTTGATTGATATCTCTTATGTTTACCCTTATTGAGTATATGCTCTCACCCTTTCTTATGTTCCCACTCCCCATGTTATGAAGAGTATTATGTATGATATATCTAAAAGGTTATCATGTTAGAAGAATATTTGTGGTATATGTTGAGAATATTCTAAAATATGTTAGTAATGCATCTAATATCCAAATACACTAAACCATTAGGTTCGTGGGTTTGATTTATTCTGACATGTAATGAGTATTCATGCAAAATGAAGTGATATGTATATATGTTGTGCTTGAGTCATTTCATTCTAGGAGGAAGATATCATTGCTCAGTGGAACTTCAGATTTATAGATTCATCATCATCAATAAGAAACTAGGTTCTTCGTAACAAAACCTAGTCTTGTATGCACGTTAATACTTTTCTCACATCTATATTTGTACTCTATTAAGTTCAGTTCCCTTGGTTGTGTTGTGTGAGTCTATCCAAGATGTTGTGGATGGTAACTCCTTGTGTTTTCATTGATTAGGGACACAAAAGTTAATGAGGTTCATCCCCCCGATAGTTTCTTTGGTGGGCATATCTTCTATTTTATTTTTAATATTTTATATTTTTTTATTTTCATAATAATGTTTCTTTGGGGTGGTGTTATTTTCATACATATAGGGCTAACCATCATGTGAGTGGATGGCTAAATGGAAAGATAGAAAAAAAGGCTCAATGAATATAGATAAAAAATATTAGGACCACATAAAGGTTAAATAAATTGTGGGCCATATTTTGGCTATTAAAAAATTGTAATAAGGGTTCGTATGAAATATGGATCAACCCTTGGGAGGAGCGAGACCCAGATCATGTTACCCCATTTGGAATGTGTTTTTATTTAGTTTCTTGTAACATCATTACCAACCTAATATTATTATTAATAAAAATAGTCATAATATGTGTCATTTAAGTTGATTCACTATCCTTCCTTCCAATGGCCCAATGGCATTTATTTTTTATTGATTATGATAATCCACCTTTCAAGGGGTGAGGTGGAACACTTACAAAGCCCATAGGTATATACATTACATGGCCCATAGGCCTTAGAGTAATTCATTTCCTGGAGGGTTCAAAAATTACATAAAACCTAGAAAAAATACTTGGAACTACTTCTCCCCAGCATCTTCATCGTGAAATCATCTCTCCACCTTTGCATGGTTGTTCGGCTAAGCTATCCTGTGCATTCATTGGCTTGTCCCGATGGATAGTGCCATACCCTCTCATTCTTGAAATATGTGTAGCTTCTAATGTGGTGAAAGCTCCTTGCTCATCCTCTTATATAACTTGTTCCTTGTAGGTTGTCTGGTTTGCATCTGCACTGAAGGTGTCCCGAAGGCCTTGAGGTGGCCCGAAGGCTTTGCAGGTCCGAAGGCTTAGGTGGACTAAAGGCCTTAAAGGACTTGGGGACCCAATCAGTGGCCTAAAGCCCCAAACGGAGGTAAATTCCTGGCCGCTACAGTGCCAGACAGTGCCTACTACAGTTCCCACTACAGTACCTGCTACATTACTACACAGTCCCGCTATAGTACCTGCTACAGTACTGATACAGTACCAGAAATTGTGCCTCTTCCTGGATTTGATCCCGGGTCACCTGGATGCACTTAAGAATCCTCACCAACTGGGCTGAGGCTCATGTGATAAGTAGATTCACTATGTCTCTCATATCCCATTGCTCAAAAATAACTAATTTTATCAATATTTAATTATTCTAAAAAAGGTATGGATAAACCTTAGGCACATATCAGTTTTTTAGAAAACTAAAAAATTATTTTGATTAATGATTTTTTTGTTCAATAAAATGATTCATTTAACTGTAATTTGTATTTTAGATCAAAAAATTAAATTAATATTATATATATTTTTTAATTTAATGTTGGTATTTTCATTTAAATATAGTTTTTAACTGGTTCCTAAAACCGTCACAAAATATTTTCTTTTAGTGATAGTTTTTACTATATTGTGGTGGTTAAGACCACACATAAACATCAACTTGTTTTAAATTTTATACACACACACATACGTATATATATAAACACATAAATAAATAAATAAATAAATATATATATATATAAATAAAAAGATAGAAATATATATACCAATATAAATTTAAATATACAAATATATATAATATATTAATTATTTGTTAATCAACAACAATAATACTATGTAATTAATAATTAATATATAATTAAATAAATATATAACCATATATATATATATATATATGAATATATAATTAGACACACACACACACACACATATATATATGAAAATATATAAATAGATATAAACATATAAATAGATATAAATAGATATAAATAGATATAAATAGATATACATATATTAATATTTGTAAATATATAAATTGATATACACACACACACATATATGTAATATTATCATCTTTTAATTTTTTTAAAACCCTCTTTTGAATATAGTTTATAAGTCTTTTGTATGAAAAAGTAAAAAATTTCAAGATAATTCTAACCATTACACACCAACTATGCTTTGTGTAAGGGTAAGAAGGGTTTTAAAGGCCCTGTATAAGGGTAAAGTGGTTTTTACTCGAGTTATAAAAGGGTAAAGGAAATTTTCCATGTGCTGTATATGTGTAATCCAAGATTCTATACATTGTGTAAGGGTAACTATAATGACCCATACTTTACATAAATTGTTATTAATTCAGAATCGAAGCATACTTATTACAACATATAAAAAAACCATGAAAGGACCGTATAGGTATAGTGTCTTTAGAAACTGGGAAACATAAATAACTGGTTCATAAATCCTCTACATTGTCTCACATTTATTTCATCATATCTAGAGTCCCTTTTGGAATATTCTACTTAATACCCTTCTTCTAGACCTGGGGAAAGGAAAACATACAAAAGGGTGAGCTCAAATGCTCAGTAAGGGTAAACAAAATAAATATCAATCATATCATATTCTTAAGAACATAACATTTTGAAAATCGTATCCTGAAAAAGAGATCATAATCTCATGACATGGGATCAATCATAATAGTGAAATGTAATCCAAATAATCATAACTTAAAACATTAAACTTTGTGGAATACTCACATAATCATAGAGAATAATTTCTTAGGAGTCAAGGCTCATTTCCAAGACTATCTTAGAGGACAAAGTCCATTTATGAACCGAGTTCACTCCTCTTTTCAGTCCTGTTTCACTAAACCAGATTAACCTTCCGTTCCATCCATGTCTATATCATGAGATATAAATCTTTACCCAATGCATTGGAGGGAGATATAGGTCCTACCCATCTCATAATGAAACCATTCTTATGTGTGCCACAAAATCATAAATCATACATCATAGCATAACCCATGTAATAAAAATGGGATTATTAAACATCGTGCCATCATAACATAATCCATATAAGATAAAAGGACATCATAAAAATAATTCCATCATAACATAATCAAATCAATGTAAAAATTGGGATAGAAATAGACCCCTATATTATCTTAGATGGAAAATAATTTTGATAAAACACTTGAACTCCATTCTTGAGGAAAATATCCTTTCTACTTCAAAAACATTTTTCCTTTCTTAACATGTCATACAATTTTAAAATAAAAGAAGTTGATTAAAAATAAACTTGAAAACTTGTAAAGGAATCTTCATGGAAATAATGTTCTAAAAATCCGTTCATGCTGTATAAGTTAAAGAAAAACATTTTTCTCGTACTTTGTCTAGAAAAGTCAAAAAAGTACCTCATACTAAAAACGAAAAAAGATTCCTTTCATATCTTTTACTAAAAACTCACCAATGGGTAAAATTGGATTTAAAAAATTGTCTATGG
Source organism: Viscum album (assembly GCA_963277665.1). Classification (NCBI taxonomy): domain Eukaryota; kingdom Viridiplantae; phylum Streptophyta; class Magnoliopsida; order Santalales; family Viscaceae; genus Viscum; species Viscum album. The sequence goes on from OY728126.1 coordinate 197,306,972, forward strand.
ATGAAAATAATATTACATATTGAGGAAACATGGATGTCGATGATAAATATTCCCCAGTAAATTCTGAAGTATAAATAATCTTGGATAAAAATGAGATTGTGAGATTTTCCCTTACCTTAGGTCTGATTTGCTTCGTACGTGTTCGAACCTCCTGTATAATTATTTAAATAATGTAATTGAATTATTTTAGAATCATAATCACTGTTATGATTTCATATATGGTCATATTCTTAGCTTCTTATTAGTAATATTTCATTGCTACTTGTTATTCGGGTGTTGATTGCTTTTTGTTCTTATGCGCGTTTTGTAGAATAAATTCTTATTCTTATTTTTAGGTTATAGAAACCTCATTTACGGAATGGTATTAGTGTAATATATATTATATTTATTCATTCAATTCATTTATATAATCATTATTCAATGAATATCATGTAGAATGAGTCGCATCACATCGTGGAGACGGTATTCCGTACGTATGCACAAGCGATGATGTCGTTACCATGATCGTGGAATTGTATTGGAGTTTATTTATACTATTTCAAAATCAATATCACTTTACAATAATCATATATAGTTATTCTTTACACCATTATACCCATCCAAGTAAGGTGGTGGTGGAAAACATATTACACCACGACGTGGAGACGATATTCCGTACGTATGCACGTGCGGTGATTTCAATTTCTATAGGATGGATAGAAGGTGAACAAAATGTTGTTTAATATTTATAATAACATATAAGTATATGAGTGATACTGATTTTATTACTTCATAATGAAACAACTAAAGAAGAATAAGTATAAGAAGAAATAAATTTGAAAGAATCGGTAATGGATATTACCTCTTCTTCGAAATGCCTCTTTGAAACCTCCTCTTAGGGCACTAAAATTGGTCTTTGAAGAAGACCGGGACCTCTAGAATATTAATAGGGAAGTGTAGAAGTGAAATTAGTAGGGGTTGTACTATCTTGAATGCTCAAAGTGGTGTGAGGAGGAGAGGGAGGAGGTTCCCTTTTATAAGGGAGGAGAGGGGCACCTTAGGAGAAACTTAAAATATTATTTTATTATAAAGTCATATTAGGTTTTTAATAGCTCCAATTTGATTTATTTCTAATATAAGGTGGGTATGGGTCAAAATACTCTCAACAAATAGATTTTAGACAAGTTTAGGTTACTATTTTAACCTTATCATTTAGATTTAACTCTACGTTAAATAATTTATCTTTTACCGTGTCTTCTTTCTTTCTTACATTATATGGTTAATAAACTTACTATAACAAGCCAAACAAACTCCAAGTTGTTAATTATTAATATATATAACCTTATATAAGTATTTTGGCCGAACCATAGATTTTTAAGAATAAAATAACGATTAATAATATAATATTTGTTTTAAAAACTATTTTATGTCAATTTTGACACTATTTGGTAATTGAATTTTTTGAAAATCATAACAGCATGATTTTTTCGAAAAAAGTTTATTAAATAAATACTAATATGTCATATTAACCTAATAAATTAGTTCAATTAATAAAAAGTCTCAAATTATATTTATTTGGGTTTTTATAACATCAATTATGTTAATATTTCATTAATAAAGTAATTACTGCATCATCATTGTGTCAAAAATAAATTAACTTATTTAATGTCTAAAAATTTTAAATAAAATACCATTATGTAGGAAATCTTTTTATATTTCTAATGAATATTTATAGTAGAAATTATCTTATTTATAACCCTATATTAAAAATGTTTTAGTTATTAAACTTTGATTTTAACTATTTTAACTCTTCTTTAAATAAAATAACATTAAATGTCCAAATCTAATTCAAGTGGACCTAAATGGTCATATTTTATTTCTAAGGTTGTTTTTGGTCGAATTAAACTTATCCAATAGAAATAGGACATGTGTTAGGGTGATAATAACACCATTTTTACCCTTAATTACCCTATTTACTTTTAACCATGGTAAATAAAAGTAAAAAGTTACTATTCACCAAGAATTATTTTTATCTTATTGAACCACATTTTACTCCTTGATATTAACCGTGTCTCTCGGATTTTCAAAATTCCACTCACAGAAGCGGTAAAATTAAGTTTTATGTAAATTTGAAAAAGCTCCTAGGAGGTAGGTAAAAGACGGTGAAAAGTTCAATAAATTTTTTATATATATAAAATTATTATAAAATGACTCCAATGATTTACATTGAACTTATATAGGTATTATGTATCAATTTTTACCTAAAATATATTTAAATAAAATAAATAATTATTTAAATAAAAAGTCGGTTTTTAAATAGTAACCCAGTGTTTTCACTATTCATCAAAAATTGAAAGTTTTCAGAAAAATACCAAAAATTCACCCGAGGATAATTTCGATATTATGAATCCAAAAATGAAGCCCATTTGGAAAGATAAAATTTATAAAATTTCAAAAAGTGGGTATTACTATTCATAACTGCTAGTTTATATAATATTTTAATAGCATATCATTGTTTAGTGAAACTCAATATTGCGTACAACACACACTATCGTGGAAGGTCGCGATTATGTGTAAATAAATCCAAGCTAGTATTATGTGCAATGAAATATTCCTTTGATGTTACGTATAACATAAGACATAAAAAAATATATACTTATCATAAAATATCAGGGTGTTACATTCTACCCCCCTTAAAATGAATTTCGCCCTCGAAATTCGTCACTTCGTAACAAACAGATGAGGATACCTCTCCCTCATTATATCCTCAAGATCCCATGTAACTTCTTCTAATTGGTGGTTCCTCCATAAAACTTTCACCAAGCGAGTGGTCTTGTTCCGTAGAACTTTTTTTCTATGATCCATAATCTCTATCGGCTGTTCTTCATAAGAAGGATCTTGCTCCAGCGGTACAACTTCTGAGCTGAGTACATGTGAAGGATTGGGTATGTACTTTCTCAAGAGAGATACATGGAACACATCTTGAACTTGAGATAGATTCGGTGGAAGCGCCAATCAGTAATCTATCTTCCCAACACGATCTAGTATTTCAAAAGGACCGATATACCTAGGGCTTAGATTTCCCTTCTTTCCAAATCTCATTACTCTCTTCCAAGGAGATATTCGTAAGAACACTTTATCACCCACTTCAAACTCTAGGTCTTTTCTTCGGTTATCGACATAACTTTTTTGTCGACTCTAAGCTTTTCTTATGTGTTGTTGAATAGATCATACCTTTTCTGCCATCTCATCAACAAGATCAGGTCCTAATAGCTTTCTTTCCCCAACTTCATCCCAGCAAGTTGGAGTTCGACATTTCTTTCCATAGTGAGCTTCATAGGGATCCATCTGAGTACTAGAGTGAAATCTCTTATTATAAGAAAATTCCACCAAAGGTAGGTGTTGATACCAACCACCTTTAAAATACATAGAGGAAGCTCTCAACATATCTTCTAGAGTTTGAATTGTCCTCTCAGACTGACCATCTGTCTGATGATGATAAGCAGTGCTGAAACTCAACTCTGTATCCAGAGTATGCTGAAAACTTCGCCAAAACTTTGAGGTAAACCTCAGATCTCGATCATATATAATGGAAATTGGTACTTCATGAAATCTTACAACTTCTTTTACATATATCCTTCAAGCTGATCTAGAGAGAAATCTTCTCTAATAGCAATGAAGTGTGCTGAATTTGTAAGACGATCAAATATGACCCAGATAGCATTATTGCCTTTGGATGTTTTAGGAAGTCCGGTGACAAAGTCCATAGTGATGTTTTACCATTTCCATTCGGGTATGGGTAATGGTTGTAACATCCCCTTAGACTTCTGTCTCTCAGCTTTAACTTGCTGACAATGTAACACCCCAGGTTTAAATTTAAGTTTTATGTTTTGACAATGTTTCCAAGGTGTAATAAAATAAAATGAAAATATATAATTAGCGAGCATTTTATTCATACAAATACCAGAATACACCCTTGATACACAAGAACTAACCCATTAAACCCACTGCTATTGATAATAAAACAATTGGAAGACTACCGAGAAACACAATGATGCCGATCGAGTAGTTATCATCTCTTGGATCTGATAAAAGAACAAACGTTATGGCAAGGATGATAGCAATAAAACTAAAAATAAGAGGAACATATAAAACCATCTCCGAAAGCAGTGGCGTGAGCGTCGAGATATTTGTCTTCTGAGTATTTGAAAGACCCATAAAATATTGATATTTATAGAGTTTTATCCGACCGTTAGAAAAAGGAACTATCCGTTAGAAACTGTAATATTTAAAACCAACATTTGACATCTGTTAATAAAATAAATAGACAATGTTGATTTAACTATTATAACTAATATACAATAAACAAACTTTGTGAATTTAATAAATTTTATTAAATGTTAAATTATACATTAAAAAATTATAATGGAATCATAATATTAAGAATAAAATTTAAATTATCAACGAATACTATATAGGCCTTTAAAAAACTAATTTTATAATTATATATTTATATATAATTGTTTTGTATATATATAATGTTAATTAATTTTATAATTGTTTTAAAATATAGTAATACATATAAAGAACTTTATAAGTTTATGGTTAAAATAAACCAAAATAATGAAATTATAAAAATTAATGTAGTATATTAGTCTGTTAAAAAAAAATGAAAACGATATATAAAAATATAATGAAACGAAATAAAAAAAAAACAATAAATAAAAAAAAATATATTGCGAAAGTCATTTAGGGTTTTGAGGAGGCCGATCTCAAATTTTGAGTTGGGGGTCCATTCGATTTGCGAGAGCCGAAGCTGCGGATTTCGTCGAGCTCGAGAGCGACGTCGAGAGGTGTTCATGAGTCGAGAGCTTCATCGGTGAGGGTTCATCTTATTCTTCATCTTCAGGAGTCACGGTCCGCTGCGGGTGACGAAAAGATCCGAGCAAGGTCACGGTGATGAGATTCATGCTCGGATGAGTTCCATTTCAGACGATCAAGCACGGACCGAAGAACCAAATCCATTTTTTTTTGCATTTAGGGTTCTGGTTTCTTTTGCGAAGTCCATCTTGAGGTATGGATGTGGTCCAAGATTCAATATTCAGATTTTTATGATTGTCGTGCTTCTGTTATCTGGATTTGATCCTAGGATTTTCTTTTAGTGAAATAGAATCACAATAGTGGTTTTCTCTGTTTTGTTCTTAATCTATATCGACATCGGGTTTGGAAATCTCTTCAATAATGCAAGTAGTCTATATTTTTTAATCTATTTTCGTTATCTGAATCTTTTTTTATAGATTCCATTTGTCCTGTTATTAGATATCAATCTGTTTATATTATTAAATTTCTATGGTGTTTATGATCGGAAATTGATAACCTTATCTTTGTCAACGGTTTTGTCTTATACCGAAATATGAATGAATGTGGTTTATTGTGTTTTGAAGAATCCTTTACCCATTCCAATCCATATCTTCATCATAGTTTAATTTTTTATTCAAATATCGATGTTTAAAACAGTGTAATCTACTGCGTGTTTGGATTTTTCCACGTTTCATTTTGTTTATTGAGATGTTGTCAAGCGGCTGTCTATTAATGCGTCTGGAATATGTTTTGGCACTTTGTGTGGGTATTGGTGGTTCTTTAATATAGTTTAAGAAATTTCTTTCATCAATCCATCAAATTAAATTTTTATTAATTGATACACTGCATTTGGACTATAGGAGAATTGACGTTTCCGCCATATTTTTTTTAGCTTTGTCAAACTCTTTTAATAGGATACACACACTGTAGCATATGCACTTAGTTTTTTTAGCGTATCTTATAAGATATAACACTACTATATAAACCATGTATTTCTTACTCATAGCCCAGGAGGATTCTCCACTCTATATGTGGAGACTAGAAGGGTAGTGAACCACTATCCTCTTTCCTTTATGCTTGCCAGTTATGCTAACGTGAGAGAACGCTGAGAGATAAATTTATGTTGAGAAAAAAAGGGGGGAAAGAAAGTCTGAATGGTAGGAAGATAATTTGGACTCTCAGTTTACGCCAAACCAGGTAAGGGGTCTTTACATTTATTCGGTCAATTTATTTTCTTCAAAAATTATAATTGTGCAATTGAAATTTATTTCATCTATGGTTTCTTTTTCAAAATCAGCATGTTTTTCACTTCTGAAAATTTTGGTAGAATATAGTAAGGGACTATTTTCAATTATCTTCAATTTACAAAACCTTTATTTCATTTGGAGCTTTATATACTCAAGTTGTTCTCAATCCCCCTTTTAAAACTTTCAAAAGAGTGCTTTATGTTATGTTTTGATAAGAACAAAACCTACTTTTATATATACATGTATATTGGTATATACATATTTATATATATATATATATATATATATATTTATATGTGAATTTCAATATCAAGCTTAATAATAATTTTTATTTTTGGACACTTTTCTACAAAAATTATTAAGAGTGAAAACATTATTTTAATGTATGATTTTAGTGTTTGAATTATGTTGTTTTTTTTATGGCAGTACATGTCCATATATGTATATATGGTTGGTATTGTGTTGTTTATAATGTTTTCAATTATCTCCATGTTTCAAAAAATATATATTGCATACCATCAAGTTTTACAATATCATGGGCGTCACATTTGCATAGATACATAGCTATGCTATTATGCTCATCATCGACATTCATTGTATTATAATTAACTCATGGATTTCATATTAGTAATGACTATTATTTTTATTAATGTTATAATGTGCATATAGGTTTCACTAATCGTGTGTGGATAATAAATATGCATATTGTATGAACTATATATATATATATATATTCAAGAAATAGTGAATGCATATGAAATGCTATTGAAAATTTCATGTGTGACATAAAGATTGCATGTGATTATTAATAGTTTATATATTCATTTCATTATTTCATGCTTAAAATTAATTAAACAAGTATGTCATTGGAAATTTTATTCGTGATTTCATTTTAATGGTTAAAATTATAACAATATGAAAATCATGTCTTCCATAAAATGTTTAGGTACATAAATGTATATGAAAGGTATGGGGGACAAAAGTTTGGTCTGAACCAAACATGAATGTGTAATGCGATAGAAGCTCGTACATATATATATATATGCATACATACATAATCATATATATATAAGTGTAATGTGTATTTCAGTGCCGTAACATGTCTCCAAAATTTAAAACTCCAGTGAAAATTATATGTATGTAAGGCAAGATGAAAAATGTTTTATAAAGAAAATGGTGCTTGAACTTTGTAAATATGATAGGGAGTTGGATCATGAATCCATCCCTCAAGTGGGTAGGCCCATGATAGCCTTCAAGGTTTCAAGTGGCCTTAGTTGTTTTGTTTTAAGAGCTTGTTTAATATTTTCAACTGAATCACTGGATTTATTTTAAAATTGTTCTCAAAGTATAATTATTTTCCAAAGAATTATTTTACAAGGGTATTTCTAATTGAATATTTCAAATGTATTATCAAGTAATATTTTTAAAAGAGATTTATCAAAGGCTTTAAAAACCCTTACTGGGCAACTTTTGTGCTCACCCTACGTTTTTGAAATGTTTTTCACAGGTGATCTTGAATCTCAGAGATTGGTCATTTTTTTTGTAGCGCGCAGTGGAAGAGTAGTGGACTGTTGTTTCATTGTTCCGACTCTGATAAATGTAAGGTTATGTCTAAATCATCCAGAACCTAGACCGGTGAAAGATCCTCATTTTGTTTAAGGTGTTGTGTAATTTTTTTTTAGTTAAGTTTATAAAAAAAAAAAAATTATTACACAACATTTTGAAGCAACGAGTCCGAAAGAGCGGGCTCGGGGCGTCACACTTGGTATCAGAGGAACGGTCTAGATAACTCTGGAAATTTAGAACCCTTTGATAAATTGACTGTCCTTTCCAGTCAACATACTTCTTTGTAATTTTCAGATGGAAGGAAGGAGAACTCAAACAACTCTCTTAGGCCTTCCAGATGAATTACTTGCTATGATCATGGAAAAATCATGCAAAGAAGAATCTGAGCCTTATGAAGCCATGCGACTTTCTTGTAAACGTCTCTATAATATATCAGGCACACCAGATATACTTCGTTTTCATCGTGGTTCTGGTTTCGTCTTCGAAGATATCAGGCAGATCCAACGTCATTTCTATCAACGCCAAGGAGCATATTACGAAGGACTTTTTAGGTGCTTTACAATGTTTGAGCAACCAGAATCAATCTCAAATTTTTATAGAGCAGCTGAAGAAGGAAATCTTCGCGCGGCATTTATGTGTCAACTTTTAAGCTTTTGCTTCACAGGAAGAATTTATGATGAATTTGAAACATTCGAAGACGAAGCAATGAGACTTTCTTATAAGAATCAAATTCAAGACGAACTTCTCGGATACTATATTGATTATCATTCCTTGAGGACTGTCTTCCGGTGCCTACATCCATACAACCCCTCTTGCACTAGTTGCATATGGGCAAAGGAAGTGGAAGATTTCGAAGCCACATTGAACATTAATTTCTTAGGAAGACATGGAAACCATGGAAGACAACTATACAGACCTTGGGGACATCATATGAGACTCAGAATAGACGAGAATTGAGAGCGATAAGTGTAAATGAATTTCGAGGACGAAATTCTATTTAAGGGGGGTAGAATGTAACACCCCAGGTTTAAATTTAAGTTTTATGTTTTGACAATGTTTCCAAGATGTAATAAAATAAAATGAAAATATATAATTAGCGAGCATTTTATTCATACAAATACCAGAATACACCCTTGATACACAAGAACTAACCCATTAAACCCACTGCTATTGATAATAAAACAATTGGAAGACTACCGAGAAACACAATGATGCCGATCGAGTAGTTATCATCTCTTGGATCTGATAAAAGAACAAACGTTATGGCAAGGATGATAGCAATAAAACTAAAAATAAGAGGAACATATAAAACCATCTCCGAAAGCAGTGGCGTGAGCGTCGAGATATTTGTCTTCTGAGTATTTGAAAGACCCATAAAATATTGATATTTATAGAGTTTTATCCGACCGTTAGAAAAAGGAACTATCCGTTAGAAACTGTAATATTTAAAACCAACATTTGACATCTGTTAATAAAATAAATAGACAATGTTGATTTAACTATTATAACTAATATACAATAAACAAACTTTGTGAATTTAATAAATTTTATTAAATGTTAAATTATACATTAAAAAATTATAATGGAATCATAATATTAAGAATAAAATTTAAATTATCAACGAACACTATATAGGCCTTTAAAAAACTAATTTTATAATTATATATTTATATATAATTGTTTTGTATATATATAATGTTAATTAATTTTATAATTGTTTTAAAATATAGTAATACATATAAAGAACTTTATAAGTTTATGGTTAAAATAAACCAAAATAATGAAATTATAAAAATTAATGTAGTATATTAGTCTGTTAAAAAAAAATGAAAACGATATATAAAAATATAATGAAACGAAATAAAAAAAAACAATAAAAAAAAAAATATATTGCGGAAGTCATTTAGGGTTTTGAGGAGGCCGATCTCAAATTTTGAGTTGGGGGTCCGTTCGATTTGCGAGAGCCGAAGCTGCGGATTTCGTCGAGCTCGAGAGCGACGTCGAGAGGTGTTCATGAGTCGAGAGATTCATCGGTGAGGGTTCATCTTATTCTTCATCTTCAGGAGTCACGGTCCGCTGCGGGTGACGAAAAGATCCGAGCAAGGTCACGGTGATGAGATTCATGCTCGGATGAGTTCCATTTCAGACGATCAAGCGCGGACCGAAGAACCAAATCCATTTTTTTTGCATTTAGGGTTCTGGTTTCTTTTGCGAAGTCCATCTTGAGGTATGGATGTGGTCCAAGATTCAATATTCAGATTTTTATGATTGTCGTGCTTCTGTTATCTGGATTTGATCCTAGGATTTTCTTTTAGTGAAATAGAATCACAATAGTGGTTTTCTCTGTTTTGTTCTTAATCTATATCGACATCGGGTTTGGAAATCTCTTCAATAATGCAAGTAGTCTATATTTTTTAATCTATTTTCGTTATCTGAATCTTTTTTTATAGATTCCATTTGTCCTGTTATTAGATATCAATCTGTTTATATTATTAAATTTCTATGGTGTTTATGATCGGAAATTGATAACCTTATCTTTGTCAACGGTTTTGTCTTATACCGAAATATGAATGAATGTGGTTTATTGTGTTTTGAAGAATCCTTTACCCATTCCAATCCATATCTTCATCATAGTTTAATTTTTTATTCAAATATCGATGTTTAAAACAGTGTAATCTACTGCGTGTTTGGATTTTTCCACGTTTCATTTTGTTTATTGAGATGTTGTCAAGCGGCTGTCTATTAATGCGTCTGGAATATGTTTTGGCACTTTGTGTGGGTATTGGTGGTTCTTTAATATAGTTTAAGAAATTTCTTTCATCAATCCATCAAATTAAATTTTTATTAATTGATACACTGCATTTGGACTATAGGAGAATTGACGTTTCCGCCATATTTTTTTTAGCTTTGTCAAACTCTTTTAATAGGATACACACACTGTAGCATATGCACTTAGTTTTTTTAGCGTATCTTATAAGATATAACACTACTATATAAACCATGTATTTCTTACTCATAGCCCAGGAGGATTCTCCACTCTATATGTGGAGACTAGAAGGGTAGTGAACCACTATCCTCTTTCCTTTATGCTTGCCAGTTATGCTAACGTGAGAGAACGCTGAGAGATAAATTTATGTTGAGAAAAAAAGGGGGGAAAGAAAGTCTGAATGGTAGGAAGATAATTTGGACTCTCAGTTTACGCCAAACCAGGTAAGGGGTCTTTACATTTATTCGGTCAATTTATTTTCTTCAAAAATTATAATTGTGCAATTGAAATTTATTTCATCTATGGTTTCTTTTTCAAAATCAGCATGTTTTTCACTTCTGAAAATTTTGGTAGAATATAGTAAGGGACTATTTTCAATTATCTTCAATTTACAAAACCTTTATTTCATTTGGAGCTTTATATACTCAAGTTGTTCTCAATCCCCCTTTTAAAACTTTCAAAAGAGTGCTTTATGTTATGTTTTGATAAGAACAAAACCTACTTTTATATATACATGTATATTGGTATATACATATTTATATATATATATATATATTTATATGTGAATTTCAATATCAAGCTTAATAATAATTTTTATTTTTGGACACTTTTCTACAAAAATTATTAAGAGTGAAAACATTATTTTAATGTATGATTTTAGTGTTTGAATTATGTTGTTTTTTATGGCAGTACATGTCCATATATGTATATATGGTTGGTATTGTGTTGTTTATAATGTTTTCAATTATCTCCATGTTTCAAAAAATATATATTGCATACCATCAAGTTTTATCAATATCATGGGCGTCACATTTGCATAGATACATAGCTATGCTATTATGCTCATCATCGACATTCATTGTATTATAATTAACTCATGGATTTCATATTAGTAATGACTATTATTTTTATTAATGTTATAATGTGCATATAGGTTTCACTAATCGTGTGTGGATAATAAATATGCATATTGTATGAACTATATATATATATATATATTCAAGAAATAGTGAATGCATATGAAATGCTATTGAAAATTTCATGTGTGACATAAAGATTGCATGTGATTATTAATAGTTTATATATTCATTTCATTATTTCATGCTAAAAATTAATTAAACAAGTATGTCATTGGAAATTTTATTCGTGATTTCATTTTAATGGTTAAAATTATAACAATATGAAAATCATGTCTTCCATAAAATGTTTAGGTACATAAATGTATATGAAAGGTATGGGGGACAAAAGTTTGGTCTGAACCAAACATGAATGTGTAATGCGATAGAAGCTCGTACATATATATATATATGCATACATACATAATCATATATATATAAGTGTAATGTGTATTTCAGTGCCGTAACATGTCTCCAAAATTTAAAACTCCAGTGAAAATTATATGTAAGTAAGGCAAGCTGAAAAATGTTTTATAAAGAAAATGGTGCTTGAACTTTGTAAATATGATAGGGAGTTGGATCATGAATCCATCCCTCAAGTGGGTAGGCCCATGATAGCCTTCAAGGTTTCAAGTGGCCTTAGTTGTTTTGTTTTAAGAGCTTGTTTAATATTTTCAACTGAATCACTGGATTTATTTTAAAATTGTTCTCAAAGTATAATTATTTTCCAAAGAATTATTTTACAAGGGTATTTCTAATTGAATATTTCAAATGTATTATCAAGTAATATTTTTAAAAGAGATTTATCAAAGGCTTTAAAAACCCTTACTGGGCAACTTTTGTGCTCACCCTACGTTTTTGAAATGTTTTTCACAGGTGATCTTGAATCTCAGAGATTGGTCATTTTTTTGTAGCGCGCAGTGGAAGAGTAGTGGACTGTTGTTTCATTGTTCCGACTCTGATAAATGTAAGGTTATGTCTAAATCATCCAGAACCTAGACCGGTGAAAGATCCTCATTTTGTTTAAGGTGTTGTGTAATTTTTTTTTAGTTAAGTTTATAAAAAAAAAAAAATTATTACACAACATTTTGAAGCAACGAGTCCGAAAGAGCGGGCTCAGGGCGTCACAGACAAACCAAGCATCGAGAGACATATTCAACAACATCTCTTTTCATGCCATCCCACTAGAAGTACTCTTTCAGGTCCCTATACATCTTAGTGCTTCCAAGATGAATAGAGAATGAAGAAATGTGAGCCTCATCCAGCATCTCCTTCTTTAATTATGGGATGGGAGGAACACAAACCCAAATCATGAACTTTATTATCCCATCACAATCAAGGTTGAATTCAGGAATATTTATCACCTTCTTTTGTAACTCTACATCTTCTTTCTGTGACTCTTTAATCTTCACATGTATAGATGGTTGAACATTCATTTGAGAAAGATAAGATTTTCCCCTTCCATTATAATTCTAAGATCCATCCTTTGTAAATCCATAAATATTGGATCTTTTGTGATCCTCATCATGGATAAGCTAGAATGGTCTTGTCGACTTAATGCATCTTCCACCTTGTTTGGTTTCCCAGGGTGGTAATGAATTGAACAGTCGTAATCCTTAATCAGCTCCAACCATCTTCTTTGGCGCATATTTATCTCCTTATGTGTGAAAATATACTTTATACTTTTATAATTAGTATAAATATCACACCTTTCTCCATAAATATAATTCCTCCAAATATTTACTGAAAAGATTACCACAGCTAACTACAAATCATGAGTTGGGTAATTTTGATCATGGATTTTCAACTGTCGTGAGGCATAATCTATCACCATATAGTTTTTCATGAGAACACACCCCAATCACTTCTTGGAGGCATCACTATAAATCACAAACCTTTCTACACTACAAGGCAATGTGAGCACAGGTGCACTGGATAACCTTCTTTTTAACTCCTTGAAATTCTCTTCACATTCCTTTGTCCAAACAAACTTAACTCCTTTCCTAGTCAATTTGGTGAGTGGGTTCGATAATCATGAAAAATCTTTCACAAAACATTGATAATATCCATCCAAACCAAGAAAACTTCGGATCTTAGTTACTGTTGTTGGTCTCGACCATCTTTCGATAACCTCTGTTTTTGCTGGATCCACCGATATCACCTCTTTTGAGATTATGTGACCCAAAAATGCAATTTTTTAATGCCAAAATTCACACTTGGAAAATTTGGCATAAAGCTTATTCTTTCTCAGGGTCTTCAATACAATTCTCAAGTGATATTCATGTTCTTCCTTTCTCTTTGAATAGACAAGAATATCATCTATAAAGACTACCACAAACTGACCAAGATTGTCTCTAAAGACTCTATTCATTAGATCCATGAAGATAGAAGGGGCATTAGTAAGACCAAATGGCATCACTATAAATTCATAGTGTCCATACCTTTTACGGAAAGACGTCTTTGGTATATCCTCTCTTTTGACCCTTAATTGATGATACCCTAAATGAAGATAAATCTTGGAAAAGTATTGAGCTCTGCATATTTGGTAAAATAAGTCATCAATGTGTGGGAGAGGATATTTGTTCTTGATAGTGATCTTGTAAAGTTCTTGATAATCAATGTAGATTCTCATTGATCCATCTTTCTTCTTAAAAAACAGAACAGGTGCTCCCCAAGGTGACGCACTAGGGCATATGAATCCTTTATCAAGATTCTCTTGGAGTTGCTTCTTCAATTACTGTAACTCAATTGGGGACATTCTTTAAGGTGTCTTTGAAATGGGCATAGCACCCGATATGAGTTATATTGAAAACTAAACTTCACGATTTGGTGGAAGACCAGGAAATTCCTCTGGAAAGACATCATCAAACTCCCGTAAAATGGGCATATTCTTAATTGTGAGTTTCTCTCCAACCATTTGAGATAAATAAACTTAATTTAGTGGAATCAAGACCCATAAGATGGAAGAAATTTCCACCAGAAGGTTATGTTCATCCTTGCATCGATAGATGATCATAGATTGATTTGGAATATGAAATGTGACTTCCTTTATTTGGAAATTGATATGAGATCTATATAAAGAAATCCAATCCATGCCAAGAATCACATCAAATTATACTATAGGAAGGATCACAAGATTTGCAGGAAGCACTTTCCCACAAACTTAAATCGGAAAATAATTGTAAACTTTTGATGAGACTGTTGTGCCATTAGGGGTTGTCACAGCTAACTCAACATCTAATTGTTGAGGTAATACTGCGATACCCTTAGAAAATTCTTCAGAAATAAAAGAGTGGGTGGATCCAGAATCAAATAAAACATTTTCTACTTTAGAGTGGATGGTAAATGTACCTTTCACCACTTCTTTATTTTACTCCACATCGCCAATAGAAATTGCATGTGACTTTACTTTTTCTTTAGCCTTAAGAGTTTTTTGACATCGATCATCATCAACAAACCTTGGATTAGGGCATTTATTATCATAATGCCCCATTTCCTTGCACTTTTAACATTGAAGTGTAGGAGGTGCACTCTATGTATCCTTTTCTTTGTTCGCATCACTAGACATCTTCTTCCCATCACTGCGGCATTCAAATTCCAGATGACCTTCCTTTCCACATTTGAAACATTTACTTGTCCCTTTAATACAAATACCTCCATGTTTCTTTACACACTTTGAGTATAAGGGAAAAATCATCTTCTTTTCAGTGTGCTCTTTAGATTTTCCTTTGAATTCAATTTTACTCTTCTTATCAAACCCATATGACTGATGGGTTACTCCAATCTCCATATCAACCTTGAGAGCACATCGAATGATTTCCTCATAGCTATTGAAGTCCCTTATGGATAACGCCCTTCGAAGACTTGGTTTTAATCCAGTAAAGAATCGATCGATCTTACTCTCAGGTTGGATAATAATACGAGAACCATACCTTGCAAGTCTTGTAATTTTTTATTCATATGTACCAACAGATTCATCATCCTTTTTCTTTAGTTCAAGAAACTGCTTCTCAATCTTTGTTCGAAGAATATGAGGGAAGTACTTATTGAAAAATAAGTTCTTGAACTCATCCCATTCCATGGACTCAATTTCATCTCTTGGCCTAGTATTCTTAATAAGATTCCACCATTGACCAGCTTCACCTTCCAAACGATATACTGATAAGATGACTTTATCATGTTTAGAACATTGAAGAACTAAAAATATCTTTTCAGTGGTACTGATCCATTGTTCAGCCACTAATGGATCAGTAGACCCACTGAATGAAGGTGGACACTGCCTCATGAAGGATTCAACATAATTTTGCTCCTTCCTTTGCTCGTTTAGAAGTCCTACATGATTCATAGCTTGAAAAAGTCATGTGAGCATGGCTATAAGATTTTTCATTGCATCTCCCATAAATTTTAGTTGCTTAGGGGGAAAATAATTTCATTGTATATCATATTCCTCATTAACACGGTTCCTTCGAGTTCCAGCAATTGACTAAAACCAAGAAGAATAGTGTGAGCAACACTAATTATAATAGGAAAACCACATAATCAGGAATAAAATTTCACACTTAAGGTATTATCATAGGTTGTTCATGGCCATTTCTAAAACACTAAGATTGTGTTCTATGCTTAGATATATCCTTAGGGTTCTTACTAAGGTTTCAACATCCTAGTTTCCAAAGGTTGACTATACCTTTCCTCTGATACCAACTATAATGACCCATACTTTACATACATTGTTATTAATTTAGAATTAAAGCATTCTTATTACAACATATAACAAAACCATGAAAGGACCATATAAGTATAGTGTCTTTAGAAACTGGGAAACATAAACAACTGGTTCATAAATCATCGACGTTGTCTCCCATTTATTTCATCATATCTTGAGTCCCTTTTGGCATATTCTACTTAATACCCTTATTCCAGACCTGGGGAAAAGAAAACACACAAAAGGGTGAGCTAAAATGCTCAGTAAGGGTAAATAAAATAAATATCAATCATATCATATTCTTAAGAACATAACATTTTTAAAATATTATCCTGCAAAAGAGGTCATAATATCATGACATGAGATCAATCATAATAGTGAAATGTAATCCAAATAATCATAACTTAAAACATGAAACTTTGTGGTATACACACATAATAATAGATAATCATTTCTTAGTAGTCAAGACTCATTGCCCAGACTATCTTAGTGGACCAAGTCCATTTCTGAACAGAGTTCACTCCTCGTTTCAGTTCTGTTTCACTGAACCAGATTAACATGCCATTCCAGCCATGTCTATCTCACGAGATATAAATCTTTACCCATTGCATTGTAGGGAGATATAGGTCCCACCCAACTCATAATGGAACCATTCTTATGTGTGGCACAAAATCATAAATCATACATCATAGCATAACCCATGTAATAAAAATGGGATTCTTAAACATCGTGCCATCATAACATAATCCATATAAGATAAAAGGACATCATAAAAATAATTCCATCATAACATAATCAAATCAATGTAAAAATAGGGATAGAAACATAACCCTATATTATCTTAGATGGAAAATAATTTTGATAAAACACTTGAACTCCATTCTTGAGGAAAATATCCTTTCTACTTCAAAAACATTTCTTCTTTATTAACATGTCCTACAATTATAAACTAAAAGAAGTTGATTAAAAATAAAAATGAAAACTTGTGAAGGAAGCTTCATGGAAATAATGTTCTAAAAATCCGTTCATGTCGTATAAGTTAAAGAAAAACATTCTTCTCGTACTTTGGCCAGAAAACTCAAATAAGTACCTCGTACTAAAAACCAAAAAATATTCCTTTCATATATTTTACTAAAAAATCACCAATGTGTAAAATTGGATTTAAACAATTTTAGGTGGATGGAAATAATATTACATATTGAGGAAACATGGATGTAGATGATAAATATTCCCCAATAAGTTCTGAAGTATAAACAATTTTGGATAAAAATGAGATTGTGAGATTTTCCCTTACCTTAGGTCAGATTTTCTTCGTACGTGTCCGAACCTCCTGTATAATGATTTAAATAATATCATTGAATTATTCCAGAATCATAATAATTTTTATGATATCATATATGGTCATATTCTTAGATTCTTATTAGTAATATTTCATTGCTACTTGTTATTTGGGTGTTGATTGCTTTTTGTTTTTATGCGTGTTTTGTAGAATAAATTCTTATTATTCTTTTTAGGTTAAATATAACTCATTTCAATAATTTTATTAGTGTAATATATATCATATTTATTCATTCAATTCATTTATATAATCATTATTCAATGAAGATCATGTAGAACGAGTCACATCACATCGTAGAGACGGTATTCCGTACGTACGCACGAGCGATGATATCGTTACCATGATCGTGGAGTTGTATTGGAGTGTATGTATACTATTTAAGAATAAATATAACTTTAAAATAATCATATATAGTTAATATTTACACCATTATACCCATCCAAGTAAGGTTGTGGTGGAAAACAGATTACACCACGGCGTGGAGACAATATTTCGTACGTACGCACGCATGGTGATTTCATTTTCCTTAGGATGGATAGAAGGTGAAAGAGTGTTATTTAATATTTATAATAATATATCAGTATATTAATGATACTGATGTTATTACTTCATAATGAAACAACTAAAGAATAAGAAGTATAAGAAGAAATAAATTTGAAAGAATCAGTAACGGATATTACCTCTTCTTCGACATGCCTCTTTGAAACCTTCACTTAGGGAACTAAAATTGGTCTTTGAAGATGACCAGGACCTCCATAATATTACTATTAAAGTTTATAAGAGAAATTGGCAGGGGTTGGAAGTGCTTGAAGGCTCAAAGTGGTGTGAGGAGGAAAGGGGTACCTTAGAAAAAACTTAAAATATTATTTTATTATAAAGTCATTTTCGGTTTTTAATAGCTTCAAATTGATTTATTTCTAAAATAAGGTGGGTAAGGGTCAAAATACTCTCAAACAATATATTTTAGACAAGTTTAGGTTAATATTTTAACCTTATAATTTATATTTAACTTTAAGTTAAATAATTTAACTTTTACAGTGTCTTCTTGTTTTCTTACATTATATGGTTAATAAAATTACTATAACAATCCAAACGAACACCAAGTTGTTAATTATTAATATATATAACCTTATCTAAGTAATTTTGCCGAACCTTATATTTTTAGGAATAATATAACAATTTATAATATAATATTTGTTTTAAGAACTATTTTATGTCAATTTTGACACTATTTGGTAATTGATTTTTGTGAAAATTATAACAGCATGATTGGTTCTAAAAAAGTTAATTAAATCAATACTAATATGTCATATTAACCTCTTAAATTATTTTAATTCATAAAAAGTATCAAATTACCTTTATTTGGGTATTCATAACATCAATTATGTTAATATTTCATTAATTAGGTAATTACTGCATCATCATTGTGACAAAAATAAATTAACTTATTTAATGTCTAAAAATTACAAATAAAATACCATTATGTAGGAAATTTTTTTAGATTTCCAATGAATATTTATAGTCAACATTATCTTATTTATATCCCTATATTAAAATTTTTTAGTTATTAAACTTTGATTTTAACTATTTTAACTCTTCTTTAAATAAAATAATATTAAATGTCCTAATCTAATACAAGTGGACCTAAATGGTCATATTTTATTCCTAAGGTTGTTTTTGGTTGAATTAAACTTATTCAATAGAATTAGGACATGTGTTAGGGTGATAATAACACCATTTTTAACCTTAATTACCCTATTTACTTTTAACCGTGGTAAATAAAAGTAAATAGTTACTATTTACAAAAAATTGTTTTTATCTTATTGAACCACATTTTACTCTTTGATATTAACCGTGCCTCTCGGATTTTCGAAATTCCACTCATAGAAGTGGTAAAATTAAGTTTTATGTAAATTTAAAAAAAGCTCCTAGGAGGTAGGTAAAAAATGGTGAAAAGTTCAATAAAATTTTTATATATCTAAAATTATTATAAAATGACTCAAATGAATTAAATTTAACTTATATTGGTATTATGTATCAATTTTTACCGAAAATAAATTTAAATAAAATAAATAATTATTTAAATAAAAAGTCGGTTTTTAAATAGTAACCCAGTGTTTTCACTATTCATCAAAAATTGAAAGTTTTTAGAAAAATACCAAAAATTCACCCTAGGATAATTTCGATATTAAGAATCCAAAAATGAAGTCCATTTTGAAAGATAAAATTTATAAAATTTCAAAAATTGGGTATTAATATTCATAACGGCTAGTTTATATAATATTTTAATAGCATATCGTTGTTTAGTGAAACTAGATATTGCGTACAATACATGCTATCATGGAAGGTTGAGATTGCGTGTAAAGAAAGCCAAGATAGTATTGTGTGTAATAAAATATTCCTTTGATGTTTCCTATAACATAAGACATAAAAAATATATACTTCTCATAAAATATCAGGGTGTTACAGTAACCTTGTTTTTCTATTGGTTGTGTAAGGGTAACAATGCACTGCTTAAGTGTGAGCTGATAAACCATCTTCCCATGTAAGGGTAAGTCATGTGCTATGTAAGGGTAGTAATTTTCATGTGTGATTTATAAGGGTTTCATAAGGGTAGTCCTCTTGATGCATAAGGGTAGAGTGATTTTCTAGGAGACGCATAAGGGTAATTCTAACACTGTGTAAATGTAAAGTGAAATTTTTAAAGGTTGAATAAGGGCACTCCAAGGCTACGTAAAGATAATATTTATTTTATTAATCATGTGAGGGTAAAAATTATTACCCTTATATGAAAAATTTGAGTGGATTAATGGTAAACCATGTTACCATTACGAGGCACCCTTTTGGGGGGAAATTTCTTTTATCTCCATTATTCATTCCTTCTTCATTAGCACTACCCTATAACTCATTTATGATGATTTCAAATGACTTAAATCATAGAAATTAATTATGTTGAATCTCTTATGTTTAAAATGACTATTCTGTATGAATTTAAACACTAAAAATTTAAGAATAATTCAAATAACAAATTAAATAATGAATTTAATTTGGGAATATCAATGCAGCAAGCTACCCTCTACCTTTTCTTAAAAATAACCAAACCTTCTCCTGACTTTGTTATTGATATTACTTTGTGATTTGTAAACTTAATGATTTCTTTACCTGATATCTATGAAGTATTATTCAACCAAATAAAGTCCTCATCTGGTTTCCAGGTGTGGCAGGACCAATAGTTTTCTCAATTCTATTGAGAGCTGTTT
The DNA here is from genome assembly GCA_963277665.1 of Viscum album. Taxonomy (NCBI): domain Eukaryota; kingdom Viridiplantae; phylum Streptophyta; class Magnoliopsida; order Santalales; family Viscaceae; genus Viscum; species Viscum album. The sequence goes on from OY728126.1 coordinate 197,327,807, forward strand.
TTAAAGTGAAAAAATACCCAAATATGAATTTATATTAATATTATTTATTTCATGAGTGCTAATGAATCTAATTATTCCTTTTAATTTAAATAAACTGAATAAATATTTCATGAATTATAATAGTCTATGAATTATTAAAGATTAATAACGAATTATTATCTCAAGTTTATCCAGGATTATTTTAGAGTGAGAAAATTATTATCGCATGTATATTAAAATTTCCTCTAAAGAAGAAATGATTATATAATGCTATAAATTAAAATAATAATTTGGAATTATCTAGAATATAGATATAATTTATCACATGTAACATTTTTTGTTTCTTTTTTAAGTAAAATATTTGGATTCAATTATAGGAGTCATTGGTGAGCATTTTGAACTGAATAATATATGGACATTATTAGTGTGATGATCTCTTAATGTTTATGTAAACAAACTTGAGGCAATAAGTTCCTTACCATTTATGGATATCATATAAAATTGTTTCCATTATTTGATTCTTGTGTTATCTTGGTTTGTGTTCTCCATTGACGGTAATTGCGTGTCGGTTTGTGTGTTTCCATGTTACCCATATATGATCCTTGATCCATGATTTTTATTATAATAGCTTATTGGAATGTTCCATATTGATTCAAATTTTGTTTTTGATTCTACCATGTTTCTCATGATTCTATATTATTTATGTTTATCATTATTTACCTTGTTGTGTATATCTTTTATTTGGAGGTTTGGTGCTTCTTACACGTGATATGTGACCATAAAAGTATGATTAACTCATTGAGGGGGAGTGTGAATGATGTGAGACATTGATGATGGTGAAGCATGATCACCTTATAGACACACAGAACTTGATTCCTTGAGTATCTTGAGTAACGCACTGAATCAAGATTCCTTGTGGATTCCTAATAGATTTTCAACTTGACGTTTTTTGGATTTTGAGTAGTGTGTCCACCTAATTCCTTGTGTATTATGAGTGAAATAATGACATACTTGAGGATAGTTTGGACCATTTTTGATATATTTTCCATCATTCTAGAATAGATCCAAATCAGGTACAGTTGGGGGGTTTTGGTGGCTTGGTTAGCACACAATCACTCGATACATGATTGTGTGTTTTTTATGATTTCTTATTAATTAATTATTATCATAGAATACACCTATTATACATGTGAACACTTTTTACAGATGAATTAGTGGCGTCCTAGTGGGTTTTATTAATCACACTCTACATGAGCATCTCGATTCACATGAATACTTCATGTATAGGGATCCGAGAAAGAGAAAGAGTCCCATATCATATGGTTGATCCATGAAGCATGGATCTAGGGGAAATATCAAGAAAAAATCTAGAGGATTTCCTTAGTTTTATTTATTACTTGCCTTAATTTTACTCTGGTTTTGATTTCCACTTTGGGAGACCATTTATTTATTTGTATGATTGTAATCTATTAATTAGTTTTTGAATGATTACCCTAATTGTTTATTATTATTTATTATTATTTATTATTTGTCCCATGACATGATAATGAGGGTATAATATCCCCACTGATATAATTATACCCTCACTACTAGTCAACAACCTCTTGTATACGAGGAGTATTGTATGAGGTTATTTGGAATTCTTGTTCAGAACCAATAGTTCAGGTTGGGGTATTACAAAATGGCATCAGAGGAAAATTTTATACTTTTTCTTTTGGAATAATATGTGACATGGTGGAAGGGAGATAACATTGTGGTACTTGGGTAAGTGAGTTTCCACGTGCCTAGATAATTCATGTGCAACATACCTCTATGTTTCTATTAATGATATTTCTGTTACAGTTTTACGATATTTTAGGGTGCGTTCATAGAACATGATAAGGTATGTAGCATCACATTCTGTATATATACCTGTTATTGTATTTCATATTAGTTGTTACATTTATTTACTTAACGTGTGCTATCTTTTCAGGATAGTTTCTCTATTGTGTGGTATAATTGTTATGATATATCCATGTAGGAATTAAATAGTATAACTTGAGTATGATTTTTTCATTTGTTAATAATGTATAAGGTGAGACCTTAGTTAATGTTGGGAGAAATATACATTGGGTTATGGGTAGAATCCAAGGGAAACCTTTTTAGGATCCCTTATATTGATTAGGATATAATAGTTAATATCTTAATGCTTAACTTTATGTTACAACCGAATCCATCAAGTAAATGACTAGTGGAATTTATTACTATGTCGGAGAGTTATATAGAGCATGATCTATTACATTCTCTAGTAGTTCAGGTGGAAGGAAAACTTAGGCCATGAGTTTTTTACTTAGTGCCTGTTCAAGGTGGGGGAGTGGCCAACACTATGGCCGACTATGCTCAAGACTTTCATAACTAACATCCTCTATCTTTCCAAGTCACTAGAGGCCCTCAGGATGATGATGAATGGATTTATATTTTCAATAAGATTTTTAACTTGTTAGATACCCTAGAAGATCATAAGGTGATGCTTTTGACTTTTATATTCAAGGGAGCTTCTGGATGTTGGTAGGATATTATGCTCCAAACCTAGTATAAAAGGTGGGAGGGTCTCACATAGGTGAAATTCAAGGACCTATTCTTCATGTAGTTATTTCTATGAACAATGAAGATAAATTGAGCATAGGTGTTCATGTATCTTTTTTTGAGATCCATGATATTTTATGCTTACTCAAAACACTTAATAGAGATTCTTCACTTTTCTCCTCTCTTGGTTGGAGATAAGGCACATAAATCCAATAATTTCAAGACTAGGGTTCAACCATAGTTGATATTATAGCTCAGAAAATTTTATATGATGGATTGTACTCAAGTTCCCAGAAGGACCTAACGATAGAGAAGGGTCTATAAGAGGATCAAGCCTTTGGTTTCCATTTACCCTTTATTACAAATACTAGTAGTCCTTTTCAATGAGTGAAACCTCTTGTAGTATAAAGAGGTAGTATGGGGATGCATGGTAGGCTAGTGGAAAATAGTTTGAGTATATTATTGTTTCATCATCCCCCTTATAAGGATTTCTACAATGCTTCAACTATGGAATGGTTAGACACTATCATATGTTCTATATAGTACCTCAGAGCATGAGTCGACAGTGTAGAAAGTTATATAATCTCCAGTATTTTTTCTCAAAGGATTCAAGGATGAGGTTCAATAGATATGGAGGACCAAAATGATATTTTACTTAAGGATCTGGTCATGTTCCTCAAAATAAGTCTCAGATAATCATGACTTAGGTGATTCATCTTATCAGGGATAGAGTAGTAGGGATTAAGTAGGCCATGTCTATATAGTGGACCAAATTCCATCATGTGGTGGTAATGGACCATCCATTATTCATTGTGTGGTTTTGATTCCCTATACCTTATCTACTTTCTAGTTTGATACTGGTGCTTCCCATTCTTTCATATATACACAAGTGGTTACTAAAATTAACTTACCAGTTAAGTTATCCTCTGAGTTACATTCCTTTAATACTCAAATGGGAATGAAAGTGGACCATATTTAGTGACTACTAGAGTATCCAATATTCATTTTGAAGTATGTAAATATGTGGGAATTTATGATACTAGATATTACAAGTTTCGAAATGATTCTCAGTATGGACGAGCTGACCAACTTCTAAGATCACATTGATTGTTATTGAAGATGGGTGTCATTTTATTCATTGAAGGGAGAGAGTTATGTGATGACCTAAGAATGTGAACTATAAGAAGAAATATTTGGTCCATATTTGAGTCATATCAAGTTGATCATGACTCAAATGATGGGAATAACTCTTTTTTTAGGATTAGTGGCATCCCCCTCAACTTTTACTCTAGTCATGTATCTCTATCAGGATGTCTTTCAAAATGAATTGACCAAACCTCCACCTAATATAGGAGTTAAACTTGTGATAAGGATCATGTTGTATTCATATCCCATTTCGATACCCCCTTATAATATGGAACTAGCTGAGATGAAGGAGCTTACGGTGTAGTTTGATGACTTGGAGCAGACGGGCTTTATCAAGTCAAGTACTTCACTGTGTGGTGTACCTATCTTGTTCTCCAAGAACGAGGCTAGTAGTATTTGACTCTACATTAATTACAAAAATCTGAACCAAGTTATGGTGAATAAGATAAATCATTTTCCTTGGATCGATGATATTTTTAATTATTTATGGGGATCTTGGTGGTTATCCGAGACCGATCATTGATCAGGCTACTTCTAGTTTCAAGTTAGAGAGGAGGAAATCCTGACAATCTAGAGTAGGTATGAGCTATACGATTACTTGTTGATGTCTCTCGATTTGAAACATTCACCAGAAGTGTTTATTGACCCGATTAACATGATCTTCCACCCATATTTATATTTTTTTTCATGGTGTTTGTTGATGACATCCTCATCTACTTTCCGACACCAAAGCAACATTCCAGATATCTTGAGATTGTCCTAAGTATTATTAGAGCACATCAACTTTATGGAAATTAGTAAAAGTGTAAATTTTGGATTCATGAGGTAGTATTTTTATGGAATGTGGTCAATAAGGTAGGTATATCCATATAACTATATATAATAGAGGAAGCGATTTCTTGGACTTTCCCTCGGAATGTGTTGTAGATCAGGAGCTTCCTGGGTTTAACTAGATACTACCAATGTTTTATACAAGACTTTTCTTATCTATCATCACACTTTATTTTGTTGACAAAGAAGGTAGTGAAGTTCCAATGGATGGACCTATGTGAATTAGTGTTTCATGAGTTAAAGAGGAGGTTAACTACAATTCCATTAATGATAGTTCATAAGTATAGGATAAGTTTTATTGTATGTTATGATGCATCAGGTGTTAGATTGATAGAAGTACTAATATAAATGGAGTAGGTTGTATCTTATGGGTTGTAACACCTGGGGTTTTACGTACATTTCCCTTATTTTATGTATTTTAAGATTATATAATGCTTGGGTTTAGTTTTTTTTGAATTTTGGAGGGTTTTGAAGGGATTTTGGAGGGAGTTTTTCTTTTTTTGAGAAGGAAATTCCACAGATCATAGGATGTGGAATAGTCATTTGTTGGTTTTAGAACAGAGATAATTGTCTATGGAATATGTGGATTTAGGTGGAGTTCCTATGCCTCTAACAATTTTTATATCCCTATGGCATAAGGGGTGGGCTATGGTGTTGGATCTTTTTGACTATATCGTGCTGTAGGGGGCTGCATCTTAGCCCCTTTTCCTAGAAAAATAAGATCTATGATATAGAATGTTATGTTTTTTTATATGTGATTCATTGGGAAGTGTGTATTGTGGTCTTGGGGGACTACACTATAGTTTTGGGGGATATATCGTGGTGAATTAGGTTGTGCCGTGGTGGGGTGTTTCTCAGCCCAAAACATTTTATACTTTAATTCGGTTTAAGGCCCTGAAGCCCATATTTCCCCCTGTTTTTCTAGGGTCTCAAGTCCCTATGCCCTCATAGGATTATAGGGTGATTCCCTTCATTTTGGAAACATGTTTTGGCAAAATCAAGGTGTGTTGGTGATCCAAAATCACCACTAATTCCATCTCCTTCCTCATTATTCTTAGATCTACTCTTCTCATCTCTCTCATAGATCCATAGATCCATTATGTTATAGATATATCTATATACTAAGATGTGTATATTGATGATATCTTTTTGAATCAATTGAAGGGAAGGTGTTTTGAGCTATAATATAGAAATTAAAAGTTATATTCTTTATATTTTCATTCTATTAAGAGGTAGGTAGCTTCTCTATCATCACCACAGTTCTAGAACATGAAGTTTTAGTTTTATAAAAAGTTTTTTATTAAATTTTATATGGTATAATTTTGTGATTTCGTGAAGGAAACCAATTTGGTTCATGTTTTTGAAAACCTAGAAAATTTCATATATTTTGAAAAACCCCCTTATTCTAATAATTTTAAAATGATGATTTAAAATTATGTTATGGTTTTGAGACATGAAAAGTATTTGATGAAATATTTTTTTTATAGAATAATTATTTTATGTGAAATTTTTTGGCATGGAATTTGGAATATTTTGGAAGGAATCTATTCAAGGGGAAAAAATTTTGGACAGTAAGTGCCACTATTCATGGTTGGATAGATTATGGTCATGGAATACTACCATTAATGGTAACACTAATATTGAGTGTATAGTTATGTGTATATGGAGGGGTGTTTTGGTGAACATGGAAATGGTTATGCAAAATGTGAATGGATAAAAGTGAGCTTGTTTATGAATTTCTCACATGGATTTCTCTTATGGCTATAGATACACTATTTTACTATTTCAACTATTTTATATAAAATTTACTAACTAACTATTTTTCTAGTGTCATGTGTTGGGAAGTATCTAGGGAATTCCCATTGATTTTATATTCACCCCCTGTTTGGTAACTTTGGTGAATTTTCATATTTTATATATTGAGATATTGATAAAGGAAAAGTGAATTATTTCTCTAGTGATGCATCTTGATACCGTGGAATGATAGGTAGAGTTCATGCTTGAATCTAGTTTAGGAGATAATTGAGGGTTATGTCACTTGGATGCATTTGTTTCTTATTTTTTTTGGGTTTTATCTTTTGACACATCATGATTCTTTATCACTCTGATATTTTTATTCAATGGGTTTTATATTTGGGTTGTATTTATTTTAATCATAAATTATATAGTTTTTCTTGGTATTTATATCTTTTCTTGATAGGTTTTCTAGTTTGTTAGGGAAAATTATCCCCCAAAGTAATTATAATCCCTTGGAATTTATTTCCATCATTTGGTGTCTCGGGGATGTCACCTAAGGTCAGTGACACTATATCTCTTCTCAAGGAAATTAGTTGGGGTGGGATTTTATAAATGAGAAATTTCTTGGTCAGTCTATATATCTTTTGGGAGGGTAGTAAGGTGATAGGAATATTGGAACTTAAAATGTATAGTATAAAAAGGAATAGATAACCTTATTATGTTAAATTCATGTTACTGTGGTGGTTTGGTTAAAAAAATGTCATAATAAACTTCGAGGAGTGTTGTCATCTCATCATCATGGGCCTAGCTGATGAGTGTTACATAAAATTCACTCTATTAATACTTACCACTAGGTCTGTATTCTTAATTTTGAGTTTAATTTTTTATGAAAATGATAAATATGGTCACTTTTTGAAAATAGTGGTTATTGATTGTTTCTTAGGGCAATTTAAAAAAAAATATAAGCCTTCAATTTCTTGTTGAGTAATTAATAAATGTAGTTTTTTTATGGTTATAGAAAATGGCATTAATTGGACATCGTAAGAATCAACATGAAGAAGATTATTAAAATGTGGTTTCACATAAGATACAGTTGAACCAGAAACTAGTCCAAAGCATAGGTCAATATTTTTATGTCATAGACAAGGTAACCAAGAATGGATAAACTAGATATGTGGACCACCTAGTTTAGTTTTAGAAATAAAATCCACCCATATTTCGAGGTATTCTGAGCCTGAAAGAGTTGAGGTGTAGATGAATTAAATGAACTGAATTTTTAAATTCTTAGGCTCTCCAGTTGTGTAGATAGTCAAGTTGGAAACATATATACTCTAAAATCTTACATGCCAATGGTGGGACTTAGCTGCTCAAGATAAAGTTGAAAAAGTCATTACATGTCAGGATTTTTATGAATTGTTTAGAAAAAAATTATACCCTCACTTGTTCAAAATTCAAATAACAACTGATTTATTTAGTTTAAAACAATAGAATCTATCCATCAGAGTATTCAGTTAATTTTATGTATTTGGTCTACTTTTCCCTGGAAGTTTCTTCTAGTGCATCCTTCAAGTCATGCATCTTTTGATCTATACTATGAAAAAATATTCTCTCTAAGATACATGTTATGTGTGTTGTAGACTATATGGAAATACTATATAAAGAAATAGTGGTGGAAAGAGATATTTCTAGAAATCTGGATAGAAGTTGTATTTTTATCACCATGCAAATAACTAGGAACTAAAACACTAGTAATATGAAGAAGAGGGAATATATTTTTATGACTTGATTTTAAGAATGTATTGGTTGACATCGTTGAAGGATCACATTGATTGTTATGTTTATCAAGTCATTTTCACATATTTGGATGGTGTTTATCATCTTTTTAAAGGATATTGGGATGTAAATGCAAACATAAAAGGACCTTTGGCATCGATAGTTTGGAAAATATCTTATCAATTGGTAGTGATTACTTTGACCTCGATTGATGAAACCAAACATAGTTATTTTACAACCATAACTGACCAATTTCTTAATGTCTTCCCTAACAATTTATATAGGTATTTACACAAAAGAGAAGTAAAATTTAGGATTGATCACTTACCAGGGACCCAAGATATTTAAAATATATCCTATAGGATGGAACCAATATAATTGAGATAATTAAAAGTCCAATTGGAAGATTTGGAAAGTAAAGGGTTCATTTGATTGAGCATGCCCCTATGGACAATACCGTTTCTTTTTATAAAGAAGTTAGATGAAACTCTTAGAATTTTTGTGGATTATAATAAGCTAAAACAAGTTACAATAAAGAATTGATATCCTCTTCCATGAATTTACTATTTTTTTGATCAATTTAGGGGAGGCTAGTTGTTCTCTAAAATTTAATTATGATCGGTCTATCACTAATTGCATGTTTAGTAAGAGGATATTCCAAAAACAACCATCAGTAGTTGTTATGGCCATTATGAATACATGGTTATTCCCTTTTATCTTATGAATGCACTGATGGTAATAATGTAATTAATTAATTGAATCTTCCAAAGGTATCTTGATTCCTTTATAGTGGTGTTAGTTGATGATATTATAGTGTATTCTAGGATAAAAGTGGATCATGAGGAACACTTTACTATAGTATTGGGAATATTATGGGAACATTTATTTTATGTGAAGCTTTATAAGTGTGATTTCTAGATATATGAGGTACATTTCCTTGGACATGTAATTTTTAAAATAGGATTTTTTTTAGATCCTAAAAAGATAGAAGTTTTTTTCTCTTGGAAACCACCAAAAATATTTTTGAGATATGTAGTTTCCTTGGATTAAAAGGATACAATAGATGCTTTGCACGTGATTTTTTTATATCTTTCATCAATAATGATAGCTTTGATAACAAAATGTATTCCTTTCTAATGGAATTATGACTGTCAGAAATCATTCCCAGAGCTTAATTTTTGACTTGCATCTTCACCTATCCTTATGTTTAAAGAGTTGGGATGAGGGTATGTGGTCTATTGTGAATCATCAGGATTTGGGTTGGATTGTATTATCATCAAGGGATTTCATTTTGTTTTATATAGATCATGACAGTTATAGGGGCATGAGAAATACTACCCATCACATTAATTGGAATTTAATGCTATAATTCATGCCTTAGAGACTTGGTGTCACTATCTTTTTAGTGAAAAATTTACAGTGTTTATAGATTATAAAATCTTGAAATTTTTTTTATCACAAAGGTATTTGAATCTAATGAAACCACATACAGATGGAATATATGATTTTTTTTGATTTCAACTTGATGTATAAACCAGGAAAATGAAAATATATAGTGAATTCATTGAGCATGAATTCATATAATCAATTAGATAAAGAGGATTCAAATCAGTGGTAGCTAATATCATCTATACTAATATAGATATGGATTGTACAGAGAAATATGATGATATAATTTTATTTTTAGTTTCTTTTATTCCTGATTTCATCGAGTAGGTTAAAGATTCTTAGAAATCTGATTCAAAATGTTTAACGATGAAGTTATAACTCTATAGTGGGGATTCCATTAAGGGATGAAAGCTATATGGTAGATCTATGTCATGTTGTATAGATCTAATAATAGTTCTTATAAACTATCATGAATAGTTTATTACTTCCTAACACCATTTAAGATTGGTTATTAATCCAAGAATCTATAATATTTATATATCCTTGAGATAACCATTTTGGTGGGATGGCATAAAGAGAAAAGTTGAAAAAAAATTCTCGAGATGCCTCATTTGTCAGCAGGTCAAGGTGGAACACATGCGAAAAACTGGTATATTACATTATTTATTGATTATTGTGTAAAAAATGGGAATAGATACTAACATATTTTGTTACACATCAACCAAAAATGGTTAAGAATGTGATTCTATATGGGTGAATATGTATTGGATCAAAAAGTCAGTTCACTTCATCCCTACTTTTTAATCTAATATGGTGAAAGATTTATACAAAATCTAAATTTGAGACACTATAAAAATGCATGGAGTTCCACTTTCAATTGTGTCTTACCAGAAACCGAGGTTCACATCATAGTTTTGGAGGTCCTTGAAGTAATCCCTCATAACCTAGTTGATCATGAGTAATTCTTATCATCCTCAAATGGATGGAAAGTCTGAATGAACAATCCAAACAGTTGAAGACCTGATTAGAGCTTTCATTATGGATTTTACAAGATCATGGGAGGAGTATATACCAATGGTGGATTTATTGTATAATAACAGTTTTTAAACCTTAATAAATATGGATCCTTTCGAAGCGTTGTATGGTAATACTTGTAATTATCCAATTTGTTAGGTGGAAACAAGTGAGACATAAGTTATCAAACCTAGCCTTGTGCTAAAGATGATAGAAACAATTTAGATTATTAAAAATAGAATAGTGATGAATCAGAGTCATCATAAATCTTATATAGATCACTATCAAGGACCTTTATCATTTGAGGTAGTTGATCATGTTTTCTTAAGAATTTATCCAAGGTTAGAGAAATTTCATTTTGGTAAATAAGGGATGTTGTATTCAAGGTACATTGACCCTTTATAGATACTTGAATGAGTTAGTGATGGGTCTTATAGGTTGAATTTACTGCCAAATTTTTGTTTTATGAACAACGTGTTTCATGTGTATCAATTAAACAAGCACCATCCTAACCCAAACTATGTGATTCAATTGAACCATATTGATCTTGAACTGGATGATACATTAATTCATGTTCCAGTAAAGATTGTTGATAAGAAATATAAGATATTTTTTTTGGAAAATAATCAGTTTGGTATGGTTTTTATAGAAACATGTTCATATTTAGTAAGATACTTGAGAGCATGAAAGGATTTTTTAGAAAAAAGACCCGAAATCTTCGAAAACAACACCAATTTTATAATTTCTGAGGATATAAATACCGATGGTGGGGAGAATGTAACACCCTCAGGTTTTTGTACTTTGCCATTTTTTATATATTTTAATCTTATATAATTCTTGGGTTTAGTTTCAAGATTTCTAGTGGGTTTTAAAGATGTTTTGTAGATCATTCTTAAATTTTTGAGAATTATACATTGTAGAACATGGATTTTGGCATAATCCTTTAGTGGATGCAATATAAAGACCACCAGATGTGGTGTAGGGAGACCGAGGTGGAGTTCCTATGCCTATATCAATTTTGGAACCCCTATTGTGTAAGGGGTGGGATATGATTTATGATATTTTTGGTTGTGTTTTGATGTTAGGGGTAGTGCCATATATTATCTTCCTGAAAAAAATAGGATCTATTACATAACCTATACTACGGTTTTCAAACACGTTTCACCAGGAAGGTTCGACTGTGGTCTTGGGGGACTGCACTATACTCTAATGGGACTTTTCTATGGTGATGTAGGATGTTTCATGGTGTGGTGTTTCTCAAACTATCCTATTTTATTCATTAATTTAATTTAAGAATCATAAAACCTCATTTTCCCAATATTCTTCTAGGTTTCCGAGTTCCACTCCCCTCTTAGGCTCCCAAGGTGAATCCTTTCAATCCAGAAACAAGTTTTAGAAAAAAAAGTTTTTTTGGAAATAAAAAAATCATCATTAAGTCCTTCTTCTCCCTCATTATTCTTATATCTACTCTTCTACTCCCACTAAGATCCATAGAGCTATTCTACTTTAGATAGATCTATATGATATGGTGTAGATCTTGATGAGATCTTGCTGAATCTATTGAAGGTAATATTTTTTGAGTATGGATATAAATGATCTAAGTGTTATTCTTCATATTTTACTTACTTTGAGAGGTAGTTGTATTTTCTATCATCTCTTTTATTCTAGAGATTTAAGGATTAATTTGATAAAAAAATTACTTGGATTTTCTACAGTATTGTTGTGTGAATTCATGAAGGAAACCTATTTTGTTTTTATTTTTGTAAATCTATAAAATTTCATAGTGTTTGAAAAACACCCTTGTTATTATAATTTTAAAATAATTATTTTAATATTATGTTATTTTTTTTACAAATTCAATGTATTTGATGAAATTATTTTAAAGGGAGAATTGTTTTATGGGAATGTTTTTTCATAAAATTTGGAATATTTGGGTTTGTTTGTGTTAAATGGGAATGGAGTGTGGAAGGTAAGTTCCATTATTCATGGTTATGTGGATTATAGTCATGGATTACCAATAATAATGGTAACACGAATCTTAAGGGAATGGTTATGTGTATATGGAAGGGTGTGTGTGTGAACATGGGAAAGGTTATTCCAAATGTGAATGGATGAAAGTAAGATTTTTTATGGGTTTCTCACATGGGTATATCTTATGGATTTATATAAAATACTTAAAAGTTTTAAAATATTCTATATAAAATATGATAGATGGTTCTTGTCATAGTGATGTGTGTAGGGAAGTATTTATGGAATTCCTATTGAGTATATAATCACCCCTTACTTGGAAATGTTGGTTCATTTATAGATGTCATATATCGAGATAGGGGGAAGGGAAAAGTGTCTTATATCTCTAGTGATACATCTTCATATCATGGAATTATAGGTGGAGTTGGATCTTGGGTCTATTTTAGGTGGTACTTTTGGCTATGCCACTTGGATATCTTTGTGTCTTGTTGTCCTTTGGGTTTTTTATTTTGATACATCATGTCCCATTTTCAATATGATATTTTTATTTAGTTGGTTTTATATTTGGGTTGTATTGCTTATAATCATGCATCATATAGTTTTTCATGGTTGTTATAAATTGTCTTGATAGGTTGTCTGGTTTCTTAGGGAAAATAAAATCCCAAAGTTCTATTATTCCCTTGGCATTTATTTCTAGCCTTTGGTGTCTTGATGATGTCAAATAAGGTTAGTGGAACTCTGTCTATTCCCAAGCCAATGATTTTGGGTTTGATATTACATGATTCACATCATTTAAAAATTTATGAGTGGAACTACCTAAATTATGACATGGATTTCATATTCCTGGTCCAAACTTTGAAGTATTGGTGACACTATATCTTTGGTGAAAGGTTTATTATCTACAATAACTGAAAGAGACTCTATTACATCATTACATAGTGAGACATGAACTTAAGAAAGAGGTGTTTGGTGAAGTATCTACAGAAATTTGAATTTGAGATGACATATGCACCTAGTAAATGTGACATCATAGCAGATGCTCTTAGTTGTAAGATGAAGGTAGCTCAAGTACTTGGTGAACAACCTTATAATGAATAGCAATGCATGATAGTATTATTATATGAGTGGAGGATGGATTCTTATAAGGACCAAAGATTTATTAAATGTTATCCACTTGTGGTCACATCATTTCTGGTAGACTAGGTAAATGTTAGACATGACACTAACCCAGAGTGTGTTGTTATGTGGGAACAACTATCAAGAGGTGATCTGACACTTGAATGGTCATTGGATGATTATGATGTGATCCTTGTATATGGGAGAGTTGTATTACCTAATTCCATCATGTAAGAGATTATGAGATACATCCATACCTTCATATGGGAGGTACATCCTAGTGCAGAAAAGATATACCACGACTTCAGGTGATAATTCTGGTGGTCATGGATTTAGAAGGAATTGTTGGGTTTGTTTCCAGCTACTTTACCTTCCAAAGGGTAAAGAAAAAGAACCATCATTGTATTGGTTTTATCCAGACACTTCTAGTTCCCATGTGGAAGTGGGAGTATATCACATTGGATTTTATGATATCGTTATCTAGGAACATGAGGAGTCATAAAGATGTATGAGTGATTGTTTATTTTCTGATGAAGGTTTCTCATTTCTTACCAATCCGAGAGACTCACATAGTGGAAAAGATGAGAATACTATATGTCTGTGAGATAGTATTCTTATATAGAGTTACCTTGATCATTGTATTTGATATATAAACATGTTTTAAGTCATGGTTTTGGAATGTATTACAGAAGGACATAAGGACTCTGCTATGACTTAACACAATGTACCACCTTTAGACAGACATAAAATTAGAGTGAAAAACTCTCATACCTGAGGATATGCAATGATATTGTGTTCTAGACTTCATTGGAGCTTAGGACTATTTTCTAGCCATGGTTGAGTTCATATAAAACAATAGTTGCTAGGATTTGATTCAGATGGATCCTTATGAGTCTTATTATAGGAGGCTATGTTGTTCATAGATCTATTGGTATGGGGTACGTGAGGTAGTAGATGTGGGGCCCAATTTGGTACAAGGGACATCAAAGAGAGCGAAATAGATTCATAAGATATTGATCACCACTATGAATTGGAAGAGATTATATTTTGGTTGTAAGAGGATAAATTTGGAGTTCACTACGTGTGATCAGGTTTTTGTGAGAGTGATGCTTAGCTAGGCCAATTATGTATGAGGAAGCAAGGTAAGTTATCATTTCATTATATAAGACCCTTTGAGATCATCGAGTGGGTTTAGATAGCGACATATTATTTGGATCTTAATTTATGTTACCAAGGTATGCATGATGTGTTTCATTTGTCTCAGCTTCAGAGGTACATTCCCAAACCTGAATATGTTATAGATTGAGAGGATGTTGACTTGGAGCTAGATGCATCTTATAAGGAACATCCATTGTGAATTATAGACTTGAGTGAGAATGTATTATAGGGGAATATAGTGCGACTTCGTTGGATCCTATGGTGGCATGGATGGATCTAGGAGAAGATGTGGGTGTGGGAGTCATAAATTTAATTCAATGTCCTGTGTTTTTTAGAAAGACCTCCCGGGACACTTATTGGGGATGTGATGTCATTATAGGGGGATAATTGTAATATTATCAGTTTTTATATGTTCTTAAAAAACCCTATTTTGAATACAATTTATAATTATTTTATATGAAAAATTTTAAAAAAATAAATTAAATTATTACCCTTATGAAGAACCTATGATTTTAATATTGGAATGGAGGGTTTTAAAGACCCTACATAAGGGTATAATGGTTTTTCTAGCAGATTCATAAGGGTAATTCTAATACTATGTAAAGGTATGGTGAACTTTTTAAAGGTTGTGTAAGGGTACTCCAGGGTTATGTAAAGGTATGTTTGGGTTTTTGACCTACATAAGGATGAAATGTATTACCATTACATGACACATATGATCTACATAAGTTTAATCAATGTTACCATTACACAGTTCCATTTTTTGGGATAAAATTGTTTTTAACCCCTATTCCATATTCATTCTTACCGAGATTAACCCTATAACTCATTTTTGATGATTTAAATTTTCTTAAACCCTAGAAATTGATTATTTTCAATTTTTTCAGGTTCAAATTTAAACTATGGATGAATTTAAACACTCCTCATTCATAAATCATTCAAAGACAAAATTAAATGATGAATTTAATTTGGGAATGTCAATATTGTGAGTCACCCTCGGTCTTTAAAAAAAATACTTGAACCATATCCTTACTTTATTCTTGATATTCCTTTAGGCTCGGGAAACCCATAAATTATATTAAATGATATCTGTGAAGTCTTCTTCACCCAAATCAAGTTATCATCTGGTTTCTGGGCATGGAAGAACTAACAGTTTTTTTCTTCTGTTAAGTGAGGTTTTTTAAAGCGGTAAAAATACCTAGGTAGGAATTTTCATTCGTTTTACTTATTTCTTGAGTGAAAGTGAATATAGTTTTTACTTTTATTCTCGATAAATTGAATAAATATTTATTAAAAAATAATAATATTGAAATAATTAGAGGGTGATAAATAATTCTTATCTACATGTTATACTAAATTATTCTAGAGTGAAAAAATTATTATCGCATGTAAATTATAATTTTCTCTAAGGAAGAAATGATTAGATCATGATATAACTTGAAAAGATTATTTTGAATTATCCAGGAGAGATAAATATTTTATCAAATGTAATGTTTTTATTTCTTTTGGAAATAAAATATTTGGAATATTTTATAGGAGTATTTGGTGATAATTTTAAACCAAAAAATACATGGATATTTGAGAGTCTATTTATTTATTTGTATGATTATATGTCATCTGTTAGATTATGTATGATTACTCTAATTGTTTATTATATTTTTTATTGCATTATTTATTTTTTATTATTTGTTTTATGATAAGATATTTATGGTATAGTCTCCCCAATTGTGGACTTAGAACTTTAATTCTAGTCAGTGACCTCTTTTATACAAGGAGACATGCATGGGGTTATGTGGAACTCCAGTCTGGACCCGATGGTTCGGGTTGTGGTGATATAATATACATATATAAATCAATAAATATATATAAATATTTAAATGTATATATATATATATATTTAAATATATAAATATATCTATATATATACATAATAGATGAATATATAAAAATATATAGAAATATAACTACTATAGATATGCCATTTAACAACATGCAAAAAGGATTTTGCATTAAAAAAACCATTGTTATCCTCAACGTTGTTAAAGGAGGGGTCCCCTTTATCAGTGCTAGTTTAGTGGTAATAAATGTCCCCCTTTATTAGTTATTTGAATAGAATTTATAAAGGGGGTCCTTTATCAGTGCTACAATTAGCACTGATAAAGACCCCACCTACTGCAGTGTGCTATTTTTATAAGAGCACACTACTGTAACCTATAACCTGTACACAAAATATTAAATTTAAATGAAATAAATTTTACTTAAAAAATAAAAAAAACCAGTATATAAATTTAAAAAATGTTTTTAATAATTATATTTACAATTAATATCCATAAATATTTAAAAAAATTAAATTTTCATCATCTTTGAATCCATGTATATCCTCTAAAAAAAGTATGACCATAGTATTAGTTGCTGAACAAATCACCTCAACCTGAGAAAACAATCCACCTATATAAGAAAACAAATATTATGTTAGTAATATTATAAACAAATAAATTAAACATTAATGTGATGGAATACTTTAATAAAATGTTGAATTTAAATAAAAAGACACTTCGAGTTATATCAGTCACACCACGCATCAAAATGAGGTGTGTTTGATTCCAAAACATCAAAAATTCATTTTGGATCATTGTCTTAAAGTATCATAAGAAAATGAATTATTTTTCTTGGTTTTTATTATGTATACTATTCTTTATAAGGAAATTAAAGGAAATTTTAAATAATGACACACTTGGAGTTATACTAGTCACACAATGCTTGAGATTGAGGTGCGGCTAATTCTTACACATCACAAATTATTTATGGATTATTGTACTAATGTATCAAAACAACCCAATTGTGTTTGCTCAATTTTTAGTATATCAGTCATGTTTTCCATTAAAATTTCATTTCAAACTGGAAACTTGAACTTTGATTCATATTGGTCAAATTGTTTGCCGAGTTGATGTGAGACCACTTCATACATGTCAAAATTGAATTATGAATCATTGTCCAAAATTATCAAGACAATCAGATCACATTTTCTTTGTTTTCAATGAGTGGCACATGTTTTGAACTAAATTATAAGTTTAAAACTAATAACAAACACTTTGAGTCATACCGGTCACACCATGTATCATATTTAGGTGAAGATGATTTATGCACGTAAAAAATGGCTCATTTATTACTCTTTTAATGGATCAAAACAATATGATTGAATTTTCTTAGTTTTTAGTATTTCAATCATTCTTTTTACTCTAATTAAGGGAAATTTAAAATAAAAAGACATACTTGGAGTCTTAACGATAACACTGTGCGTCATATTGAGGTGATATTTATTATTACATGTCAAAAATGACTCATGTGTCATTATTATAAAGTATTAAAACAATAGGAATGCATTTTCTTAGTTTTCAGTATGTAACGTTTTATTTTTCCTGAAATTAATGCCAATTTAAAATAAAAAGACACATATAGAGTCATGTTGGTCACACTATGTGTCAGATTGAGGTGAGGTTGATTCATACACATCAAATATTACTCATCATTAATTTTTTAAAGTATAAAAATAATCCAAATTTGTTTTCTCAGTTTTTAGTTTGTCACTTTTTTCTTTTATTAAAATTAATATCAATTTTAAATAAAAAAACATACTTGGAGTCATAACAGCCACATAGTGAATCATATTAAGGTTTAGGTGATTCATAAACATCCCAAATGACTTATGGATAATTTTCCTATAGTATTAAAAAAATCAGAATGCATTTTATCACTTTTTAATATGTCACTTGTTCTTTTTACTAAAATTTATTTCAATTTAAAGTAAAAGACACACTTAGAGATATAAAAGTCACAAAATTCATAATATTGATGTGGGGTTTATTACTACATGTTATAAATGAATTATTAATCATTTTCATAAATTATAAAAGCAATCCAATGTGTTTGATTAGTTTTCAGTATGTCACACATTATTTTTACTAAAATTAATGTCAATTTTAAATAAATAGACACACATGAAATTATACCAGTTACAACAAGAATATGATTGAGGTAAGGATGATTCTTACATTTCAAAAATTACATATGGATAATTTTTCTAAAGTATCAAAATAATCTGAATGTGTTTGCTCAGTTTTCAATATGTCACTTATGTTTTTTAACAAAATGTCATTTGAAACTAGAAACATGCACTTTGAGTCATAAGAGTTACATCATGTTTTGTTTTTATGTGAGAATACTTATTATATATCAAAAATTACTTATGAATCATTTTACAAAATTATCAAGACAATCCAGTGTTTTTCTTGTTTTTCATTGAGCGACACTTTTTGAATTAAATGGTCAATTTTAAACTAATAACAGAAACTTTGAGTCATACTGATCACATCATGCATAAAATTGAGGTGAGGATGATTCCTATACATACCTAATTACTTAAGTATAATTTTAATAAAGTATAAAAAAATCCTATTGTGTTTTCTCAGTTTTGAGTATGTCAGTTGTTTTTTTAACTAAAATTAATATGAATTTTAAATAAAAAGACACACATGGAGTCATACCGGTCACACCATGAATCAAAGGGAGGTGTGAATGATTTATAAACATCTAAATTAATTGAGAATAGTTTTAATAAAGTATAAAAATAATTAAAATTTTTTCTCTTGGTTTTGAGTACGTCACTTGTATTTTTTACTAAAATGTCAATTGAAATTGGAAACACACACTTTGAGTCATGCCAGGCAAATCATATATCAGATTTAGGTGAGGATAATTCCTACATGTCAAAAAAGACTTATGTATTATTTTAATAAATTATAAATATAATACAAGTTTGTTTTCTTGGTTTTTAGTGAGTGACACTTTTGGAACTAAAATGTCAATTTAAACCGATAACTAGAACTTTGAGTCATATCGGGCACATAATGCGGGATATTGAGGTGTGGATAATTCCTAAACATAAAAAATAACTTATGAACCATTTTACAAAAGTACCCAAATAATAATAATGTGTTTTATTGGTTTTTAGTATGTCAGCTGTCTTTTTTACTTAAATTAATGTCAATTTTAAATAAAAATACACACTTGGAGTCATACCGGTCACACCGCGCATCATATTTATGTGTGTATGATTCCTACGCATATAAAATAAACTATGTATCATTGTACCAAATTATAAAAATAATAGAAATATGGTTTCTCAGTTTTCAACACTTTAATTTTCTTTTTTAGTAAAATATCATTTTAAACTAGAAAAACACACTTTGACTCATATCAGTCACATTATGTGTCGATTTGATGTGAGACTGATTTCTGCACATAAAAAATGACTTATGAATAATTTTCCTAAATTATCAAGACAATATGATCACATTTTCTTAGTTTTTAGTGAGTGACACTTTTTTAACTAAAATGTCAATTTTAAATTGATGACTAACACTTTGAGTCATACCAGAAACATTGTGTATTAGATTGAGGTGTGGTTGATTCATACATATTAAAAATAAAATTTTGATCATTTTCTTAAAGTATCAAAATAATATGAATGTGTTTTCTTTGTTTTTAGTATGTGTGTTGTGTTTTTTTACTAAAATTAATGTCAATTTTAAATTAAAACACACACATGCAGTCATACCGGTTACACCGTGCATCAGATTGAGGTGAAACTGATTTATACATATCATAAATGACTTATGGATCAGTTTCCTAAAGTAAAAAACAATATGAATGTGTTTTTTCAGTTTTGAGTATGTTTTATTTGTTTTTTACTAAAATTATTGTCAATTTTAAATAAAAATACACACCTGGATTCAAATCGGTCACACCATGTATCAGATTGAGGTGACACAAATTTCAACAAGTACCAGATAAATTTTGAATTTTTGACTACAAGTATCAAGATAATTTTAACTGCTAATGTTCTTTTCTTTTTCTAACTGCCAACATTACATATTGAGTGGATCTTCTTATGTGAAAAACCTTCTTTACTCTTTTGGGTTTAAACATTGAGAAAGGTTTTTCGGCTAAGAATATCGAATAAATCTGTAGTGTTGGTAGGTTGACAAACAAAATCAATATAAATTGTGTTAGCATTGGTAGAAAAGTAACATTTAATCTCATTTGTGGATTGTTTCAGATAGTTTAAAGCAAAATATGACTTCCCAAAAAATCCGTGAAGAAAACAAAAAAGCATTAGAAGAATATGATATGGAAAATAACATAAAAATATTAGATAAAAAGATGAAAAAATTAATTAATAAGTAGTATGAATTCAATTTTTCATGATGGTTTTATACATTCTCAACCCATTTCCTTATTGTATTTATCTCATTTGTAGCCTTGAAGTACAATCTCTCACGAGCATGAGTAGCTTCAAATAAACGACCCCAACTCAATCAAAGGAATCCACCTGTATAAGAAAACAATTCCTATAAAATTAATACTAAAAATAAATAAATTAAACATAAATATAAACCAATTCATTACATCTATGGAAGTAACATCTTTATGTTATTGGGGTATATTACAACATCATGTATGTTGCCCATTCATTTATAAGAAAATATATATTATTGTGTTAATATGATTATTTTGAAAATTCATATTAGTACAGAGAAAATATAAATACACAAAGTATTACTAAATATTTTAAACAAAATAGAAATTATCTTTGAAAATACCTCTTTGGGTATGCTATGTTGTTTATGGAATACGATCACTCTCATAAATTTATAAACATAATAACCACAATATTTCCCATTTATTTTTTTGGACAGTGTAGAAACATTGAGAAAAATAATTAATTTGTTTTGATATGTGTTTGGATAGTGAAATATTATTATATAAACCATGATACTTATCAAGTTGTACAACTTGTTTGGATCCTTATGCTTCATGCCTGTCCTCATGCCATGAATTTCATGATATTTAAACACTACCCTATCATAATAGAATTCTCATTAAAACATAATATAAATTATATAAATTTAAGTTTAGTTATAAAACCATACATTTTGTGTATTAAAAATTGATGAATGTCATTATGTGTGGTCGGTTTGTTGGGTATCCATGTAGTGAATCTAGGAAATAAATGATTGGAGTTTCCAAATTGACCGAAATGAGCATCCAATGTTTCATAAAAATAAAAAAAATGAATAAGTAATGAAATAAATGAAAATATATTTTATATGATTATATTTTATATTTTTACCCCTTTATAGTTTTTATTAATAAGTGTCTTTCAATTATAAGGTTTTTTCAAAATATTTGGTTAGTTTTTTCATTATTTTATTCCTTTTAAATATATATTTTTGTTCTATAGATGTGACATGAGGACTAATGTGTGTAAATTTATGTTCATGGGTTAATTCCTTCAATTGGTATTGATATATATTATTGAAAAAAATATGAAATATATTTTTTCATAATTAACATAGTATATTAGATTTTAGAAAAACAAATCATGAAAACATACCTAATGTATACATGTACAACTAAGGATCCTATCCATTCATAGGTGAGGATTTAATTTACATTTACAAGTTAAATTTTGTTTGTAGAATCATCTTTATACATTGTTTCTTAAAAATAAACTATATGATTACTACCATTTTGTAACATTGTATCCACATGAAGCATCAATGTTATTAAATGTGAATATTGAATGGGTAGGGTAATGGTTATTTCAGAAGATATTTTAGATCATTTAGTTGATTGTTTATATGGATTTGAGTCAACCTTTCACTACAACCCCTTCCTTTTGTCCATATGTAATAAAATTCATTGATTTTGACCTATTTTCATTAATTGTTAAAGGTTTAGCATGAAAAATTAATTATAAATGAGTAACTTTTTATCTAAATGTGTTTCACAAGTTCTGATGGCCATGAGATGAATGTTCTAATAGCTTGTTCAAACATATGAATATATTCATCATCAAGTGGAAGAAGTAGCTCAGTGTTGGGCTCACGAGCTGTGCTAATCTCCACTCTCACATGACCTATTGGAAGTAGCCTATTGTGTAGTCTATCATCTTAGATATTGAACACCGTAGCCCTTGCTACAAGGTTATGGGTTGGTGTTGATAGATATAAATAACGATCATTTTCACTCGATAAAATATTAGTATAGGAAAGGTATCAATGTCCGTATGATTCAAATTTCATATAAATAATTATCAAAATATAGATTACCTCAACTAAGACAGCTCTTTGTGGGGAATGGCTCACCTTCAAGCAGGTGGGGGAGATCTTCACACAATTATTGTTCTCGAGTCATTTATTCTCTTTAATTCACCTATAATAGTGAATAGAAACTAATTATTACATTGGAATTTTTCTTCAAGGGAATCTAATCTTGATTTAATCTCTTCTATTTCTTTATATTTATCCCCCTGTTGTTCTTTTTTGTCAAAATATGTTCTGGATGTCACCCCAAAAACTAAAACTTTGAAACAACCATACTGTTGTGGCTACTTCAAGGCCACTGAAAGTAGGTGTTCAACTAGTACAGGTGTTGATGGTTTCTATGACTAAGTTAGATATAAAATATAGAAAATAATTAATTATTGTTATGTAATATCATTTGAAAGAAAAACCAATTTTTATTATGTCATACTTACACATGTTTACCACACTTTTTGTGTGTTTTAATCTATTAGTATCCCATATTTATTTACATGTGTCTCCTTCCATAGAACATGGGGTAGGATGGAAGTAAATTTTTATTTGGATCCATCCATCTATATATAAATAGAGAAACATAATTATGTTGTTATTTCATGTCACATAAAGGTATTACATTAGATTTAAAATACGTACCATTTTTTTTCAAGTGAAGCATACCCCATACTTGCTTTATGGTAGGGGTATATTGGTTTTTCTACCCTTTCCTTTTTTCATCACTTAGTTGTTTCATAAATAAAAAATTATCAATCAAAGTGATTGATAAACTTATTTTATAACCATGTGTTACTAGCCATACTGTGCCTGAAAATACATCCCCACACGATGTCTAGTAAATGAATCCCATGATTATTATGTTATTATATGTGCATACATAAGAAGTTGGTGAAAGTTTATTTTCTCTTCAATATCTTTAATATGAAAAATCATTAGAATCGTGCAAAAGACTTTGTGAATCCTTATAGAAAGCATAAATACATATTTTTTTACAGGAGTATTATACTATAAATGCACCCTGCAATGGATGATTAAGAGTAATTAAATGTTTTATTATTTTAATTTTTAGTAAAATAAATAAATAATATCATAATGTTATCATAATCTCTTCCCACATCATCGCCTTAAGAATGGGAACAACATGGTTCCATAAATCTACAAAAATCAGTAAGTGTTGTCGAGTAGTGAGTCCAATGTAACAAATTAACATAGCCTTGTTGGGGTTAACATGTAGGACCCACACATTTCTTCTAACCTAAAATTTGATGCCTTTGATTTTTTCTTTAATTAGTTTTGCTAACACCATCAAACTATAGTGCTCCTGTTTTTTCTCTATCATCGGTCCTTCATCACCTTCCATTTCCTCATATTCCAAATCTTCAATATGTTGTTTCTATGGATCAGTAGCATAAAAATGTGCAGAAGGTCATTGTACCTCTGTACTGGGAGCAGGAAAAGGTTGAGAAACCTATTTTTCCTCAGAATTGTGTGTACCAACTTGTGTAGAAGGTCATTATTTCTCTACACTGGGAGTATGAACATGTTGAGAGGCATATTGTTCCTCGGGATTGGGAGTACTAGAATGTGTATAATTCATTATTTAAAGAAGTTGTTTAAAATTTAATTTAGATCACATAAACCCAGTAGTGAAGAAATAATAACATGAGGTAACACAATGTAAATTACAAAATAATATAACCTGATTATTGAACACACTTTTTTTAAAGGATAAAAGGATTTGAACCCTCTATCGAGAATCCAAATTTTTTCATTGTGGTCTCATATGACATAAAAATCCCTATATACATTGGGATAATTGTAAAATGATTGTGATGTCCCAATGAAAGGTTCATCCTCAGTTGATTTTTCATATGACTCATCAGTGGTTTTGGTCGATAAAAAAACAATTAACCGCTTTTAGTTTGGGTAATATGGAACATAAAATACTTGTAATGCCTATGATTCCATTATAAAGGGTTCATCTTTATACCCTTACTGAAATACACTTACAAAAATCTCAATTCCTATATTTTAAAAATAATCTTATTATCAACCCACTTGCATTGAAAAATAAGCACTTGAAATATTTTATAATTCTACTCCTATATTTGTCTTATGAATCCAAAGTATGAAATATTCACATAAATTGGATTTCTATTCTTAGTTTCAGAAACATCCATCAATTCATCCACTAGTATAACTCCACTATTTTTTAGTGGTACATCCTTCATCATGTTCATTTTTATAGAATTTATAACCATTAATTACATAACCATTATAAGATAATACTTACACACTTGATCCTATGGCTAGCCATCAAAGTATTTCAAAAACTGAGTCCGTATTTTTATCTGAATCCTTAAAAATATGCTCGCAAAACCATCCTATAAAATTTTGATTATGTTTATTTGATATATAATTTTCATTCCTTGATAGATTCAAATGCCTAAAAATTTATTTGTGGGTTTCAATATAAGGGGAAACATACAAAATGTTATTAAAAACATAAAGGTGGTACTACTATTGATCTATAATATTGATTGCAACAACATTTATTCCAAAAATTCCTTCACCCATAAGCCACCCAGTTTGATAAGATTTCAATAGACTAGTGCTTTCCACACCAGACAAGTAGTCAGTAGAGAATTCAATGGCTTCCTCAACAATATATTTCTCCACAATACAACCCTCTGGATGACTTTTATTTTTGACATACACTTCAAAAATACTCAAATATCATTCAATGGGTTATATCTATATATATTTTAGAGGACCACATAGTTGAATCTCTCTCACCAACTTAACCATCATATCAAAGAATGATGGTGGGGTGAACATTTATAATTCACATAATATGATGGAAATGTCATTTTCCATTGTTAGAAATTTTGTTGGGTCTATAAATTTTCTATATATATATCTTTGAAAAAGAAACATATCTTTGTTAATGTATAATGGAAATTATTGGAAAAAATGAAATGTAAAGCTATATGAATTAGATCTGGAATAAAAACATGAATGTCATGTGATTTCAAACCCTTTAAATTTAAATTATTCATTGAAATGATATAATTTATATTTGATGAATAACCCTATGTAACCTTTAATCCATTCAAGAAGATGTAAATATGATATATCTCCTGCTTATAAAGAGTGTAAGTAGCTGGAGGAAGAAAAGTTCATTTTCACCTTTCATTGGTTCCAACTCTTCCCGTATTACCATGCCATCCATGTCCAACCTAGCCTTAATTTCATCCTTTTTTAGTGGGTGCATTTAGTAATATTTAAATTACACTATCACATTCATTTTTTTCAACATGATTAACATCAAGAAAATGTCTGTTGTACAAACAATTCCAGTATTGTACTTAAAAAAACTTATCAATTTTTCCAATTGATTTTCATAAGGTTTTTAAAAAATATTTTACCAAAAGAAGTTTCCATATATTTCACTTTCTGAAGAGGATGATCACCTATTAGTGGATATGGTTTTGTATGTTATTTATAACATCCCTCTAATGATGTCATCAAATATCCGTACTTATGCCATCGGTGTATAAGTCTGCAATGTCCTAGAAACACCGTCTTCGATGAATGTTTTAACCTAATTAATGATGTACCCTGTTCGCAAACTGTATACCCTCGAGTTCATTTAATTCTATTTCATAAAAAATTTCCATAATCTAGAAAGTCATTTATCATCCCATAAAACATGGATCTTAACATGAAATATTTATTTCTATAAGCACAATACAATATAACACCTGAATCCCACAATAATTTCAAATCCTCGATCAATGGATTCAAATGAACATTAATATTATTACCGGGTTATTTTGGTCCTGATATAAGTAAAATATTACATGATGTGTTTTTTGTTTCATGCATAAACATGGTGGAAATTTATAATTTACCAACATAACTGGTCATGTACTGTGAGTGCTACTTTGAAAAACAAAAGGATTCACTCAATTTGTAAACAATGCAGGACAAAGGTTTCTTGGATTTTTTCAAATCCAGGATAGTCATGACCAATTTTATTTCACTACAGAGAGTCTATTAGGTAATATAGTTTCCCATATTTATTTGTTATATCTTAATTCCACATAATGTTTTTTACAGTATCCTCACTTCCATATAGGCACCAAAACCTTGGAATGATTGGGAAGCACCATAACACTTTTTTATAACCCAATTCATCTTTCTTATATCGAGAAGCACCACACTTTGGGAATTTTTTAAGTTATTTTTTGTCCTTTTGAAATAGTATTCAGTAATTTGGGAAGACATGTATTCTTTCAGAGATCATACCCATCAAATGTAGCATTCGTTTGACATGTCATGTTCGACTAGGGATCTCATTATCTACTGGGAGCATATCATTCAAGAGAGAAAGTAGTTAAATAAAACTGGAATCACTCAATCCATTTCCTTATTTCAAATTATATAGTTTCAGTATGTTTGAAAATGCTATATATTCAATGCAACCAATATACAATGGACTCTTTGAATAACACTTTAACTTGTCAATTATTTTGGGAAATCACGAAGTTCATCTTCAACTATACTTTCCATTTCCACAATATGATCTTCATTATCATTCACACCTGTAATCACATCCTTGATATAGTTTTCTTTATTTTAAACACTTATAATCATATGTGATGATCTATAAAACATTGTATTATCCTACTAACTAGATACATTCTCTTTTTACCCATGTTTATTTCACCATTTATATCTTCGATCAATTCTATGATAGATAAAGTGTTCTTGAAACTTATGTTGACTAATTCTTCTTGAATAATAATAGCATAAACATAGAGAAAATATTTGAGAAGGGTTATATGCCTGATCTTTAACAAATTTGATGAACTCTTTCACTCTATCTTTACACTATTTTTTTCATACGATTGGAATCAATCTATTATTTATTCATATCCATTCTATTTGATTCAGTAATATTAATATTTTAAAAAATAAATACACAAACGATACTCAATTAGAATATGGATCTCATGAATTTCTTAAGCAAAAATGGAAATATTGAAAAATGGTTTATCATCCCACATGATCAAAAATAAAATATTATTAAAGAAAATTTATAAATAAAACTATTGAATGTATTAATTGAAGAAAATATATTATTGAAAAACCCTTTTCATATTATAAAAAATGTTATTGAATATAATAATGGTTTAACAAATAAAAAAATTATTATATTTTTTTAAAACAACAATCCATACCTTTGAGAAAATTAGGCTCGTTACATGAGACCTGAGGGATTTAATACAATGATGTGAGTAAATGTTTTTTATTTAAATGGAAAAATTCTCTATATTTAAAATTATATGTGTAAACTAGAATTTGAAATTTAATAAGGGGTTTTGAAGTGGAATCTTAAATAGATATAAATACTTATCTTACTTTTTTAGGAAGTTAAATACGAATTTGATGGTTTTGAATAAATCTAGGGAAATATTTTATTTTTTTAATTTTGGGATATAAACTGAAAATTTAAAATGGGTGTACATTATTAAAAATCACAATGAAGGTCATTTTTATGAAAAACCATAGGATACAAAGGTAATTTTCAAAAAACCCGTGGAACTTTCCTAGAATAAAATATAAATATTCAATTCAAGAGGTAGGAATGTTCTCAAACAAAGATGTATATCCATATTCAATTAGGTTCATCACCTTTATTAATAATTTTACCACATGTTCTTATCTTAGGGATTATAATGGGACATCTATTTTTGGATTAGATGGTAACAGTTTCACTTATGTTACCCTTTGGGGTTCCTCTTATAATTCCACTCTTATTAGTCCAAGTATTTCCTTTATTAGTTTCCACATGAAAATTATCCCCCCCTTAAAGTTTCCTCCTATAATTGCACTCAAAATAGTGTTTTACTCCCTCATTTCTTATTTTCATCCTGTGGATATTGAGAACGTACTTCAGGCCTTGTGAAAAATTGACTCAGGTGACATGGAAAGTTGACCTGAGTTGGTTTATTATATTAAATTTGTAGTTTTTTTCATTACAATAGTGAAATAAAATAATATGTATTGTAAAATGTCTATTATAATGAAATGATTTTTATAGTGAAATCTCGATTCTTACTCTATCCAAGTGATTTTATTTTTATAAAATAAAAATCATGAAAACCCGGAATGCCTTATAAGTCCATTAAGTCAAACATCTATTTCTATAATAATTTGAAAATAAATCATGAAATCCAACTTAAAAAATTCTGATTTAACCTTCCATATTCATTTAAAAAAGAGTTAAATTTTCCAAAATTAATTTATATTTTAATTTAAAATACATTTATTTGTCCATATTTTTAGGAATGAAAGTATTCACCAAAACAACACAATTATAAAATCATTATAACTGAAAGAAGTAAGAATTATGACATTTTTCCTAAAATACATGATTTGGATTCTCAATTGGCTAAACCGACCACTAATCAAGAAAAAACCCCTATAGTTAAATACATAGTTTGGGAAACCATTCATTTATTGAAATTAAAGTGAGTAAATTATTCTTGGATGGAGGCTACCCTAGGCCGATGGTCTCCACCTCTCAATGATGATGGTGGTTGCAGTGCTGGTCCCTCTTCCCTTGGTGGGGGAGGGACCCCCAAATCCGGTAGGAGAGTGAAGCCATCCTTCCTCCCCTTATCTAATCCGGATTTTCTTCCTCCATTTCTAAATTTTTTGATGATACCTAAATTTGTAGATCCCATTGACAACCTTCCTACTATCCATATTTCATTATTAGAGTTTATAGAAACCACCGTGATCTTGAACCTCAATCTAGTGGCTTAGTTTAGGTAGAGGATTCCTTCAGTTGATACCTTTGATATGTTCATTTTTGATCATGGGATCTTCAAGAGTGGGAGACCATAGGTTTGGTCGATAATCAGTATATAATGATATGATTTTATAGAAAGGAGGACCTTATCAGAGCCTGGTCGAGTGCCCCCATAGCTGTGAGAGATTTAAATAATTTCTATTTCATTTGTCTTTTTTATTTCCACATGAACCATGAGCATACTTCTTCTGCGGTTTGGGTATGTTTTCCAAACCTAACTTTTCTATTTCTAAATACTTCCATTATTAGGATGATTGGAAACCTAGTCGGTAGATTTTTATGCTCTGATATTTATACTAATCCATTTTTCATCTTATGAATACACGGGTTTGTGTAGAACTGGATTCATCTAGAACACTATTTTAATTTTTATGGATATTAATCGGAGAGGACTATCAATGTAAACAACGTGTGGTTTATGAAAACTGGACTAACTTGTGTTCTACCTGCAAGCATCTGGGTCACTCTATGGAGGTCTTTACTTTGGGGTTTGCAATGCTGAGGGGTAGGGTAAATGGAAGCGACTTCTATTCTATGTGTAAATGCTCATCCCACTCGTTTAAGGTTTTTAATCAGGAAAACTAGCTCAAGGTAATAACAGAGGATGACAGAAATGGTAAGGATTCATAGGGTCGTGGGAATTATGGACCGGAACAGACGTATGAGGGTATAGAGGAGAGAGGTTTGGGCCCTCATTGGTAATGAAAAGAGGAGGAGGAACAACCCAAAGGTGCTCCAATGGTATGCAGTGTGTTGTTTGAGGGGACGTCTGGCACTAATCTGGTGATGAAGGCCTCAGTATCCTAGAGAAATCTGCTGTTGTCTGAGGTGTTCCATAGGATAAGGTAGGATCTGGATAGACATTCCATACCGAAGGGTGATGGTCTGGTCCTGCATGAGGTTTCTAGAATGGCTAACATGGCCATGGATCAAACATCGGATGGAGAGAAGGTGACTTTGACTGCCTTGGTTACCGAGGATCCAGTGTTGGTTAGTGTTGAGATGTATAAGGGGAGGAAGGGGATCATCATGGATGAGCCCCTTCCAAATAGTGGGAAAGAAGGGGGATCAATCCTGATTTAGAAACTAGTTTTATTGTGAAACAACTTTGAATGTCTCTCAAAGGCTGATCTGGGTTTAAACACTATTTTTAGAGGTGAGGGAGAAGGGGTCAGTGTGGAGGTATCAAAGGGGATTGAGCATGGGAACTTTGAAGATGAGGTTTCAAGTCCGAAGATCAAATGGGGTCTAAGGTGGATGAAGGGGATGATGGATTACTCCTCAGTACATCCACCTTTGGAGACTCTTTTTACAAAGAATAAAAATGATAAGAAGATGGTTATGGGGACCCTGATCCATTAGAGGTCAGGGGAATACGGTGATCAACCCTTGGTTCTACTTTTATGTTATGAATAAGAAGAAATCGAACATGTCTTGATACTCAACGCAACTAAAGAGGAGGTAGCTAAAATGATGGGAAGACCTCTAGAAGTGTCTCTCAATGAGGATCAATGTTAATGGATTAACAAACATGACCTAATTCTATATGGGGTTTATACAAAAAAAATATTAGTATTGAGAAGTACATTCAGGTCTAGGACCAGTTGGATTTTGGGTTTAAGAGGCTATTGTTAGAGGTAGTTGACTTACAAGTTTCATCCTTATCCTAGAAATTATACAGGTATAAAAATTCGGGTAATATCAAGTTTATTTTTAATGACTATGTCTAAGTTGTTGATTAGGTCAGTTATTTTGAAAGTATTTCTTGGGTGAGTTTTGCAAGCCTTTGGACCCTAATGTTGTTATCTTTTTTAGTGAACCAAAAAAATACTTGGAACTGCTCAGGAAGGGGATCTGATCATGAAGTCTACATTGATACATGACTTTTGGATATGAATGATTGAGAGGGTATGGCTTGGTGATCGGTTCCGTGCCCACACACATCTGCACGAGACTGCTTGCCGAAGGGAAATGCTTTAGTGAAGGCTTGGTGACATGGAATGATTTTTGGGGTGGGGAAGACCTGGTGGTTTGATCCGATTTTGTTTCTTATTTGGTTGTTTTGTGGTTGTATTGTTTTTTTTATGGTTTCCCACTTTTCCTTTAAAAAGTGTTTTTGAAAATAAAAAAGTAATTTTGAACATTTGTTTAAATACACCAATTGTGGGTTAATTACTTTAATTTGATACTAAATCTACTTTATGACATTAATAATACCTAAAATTATCAAATTATGGTGTGTTACAACCATTGGATTAATAAAAATTCGACTATTATATCCATATTGAAAGTATCTTTGTCCAAAGATGGACACATACCAAAAGTAACTAAGGACCCACCCAAATGAAAAACCGAGTATTTACCTAAATCAAAACCATCCTTCAATGTTAGAAAAGCCAAGAAGAATTTTAATTTTTATCATAATGAACCTAGGGTAGCCTAACTTACAATTTCTCCTACACTGACTAAGCCTTCAAAACCAACAACTAAAAAAGTTAACAAATTTCAATGATTTACTATAGGAATGTATAATCCATTACCAAATTATTAAAACATAAACTTTTATCGGAACACTTCCCCAAAAATTCCAATGAATTCTCATCCTCTCCTCTCTCTCTTGAACAAACCCAAATACCATAATTACTATGTTAACACCCAAAATTCATCCAATGAAACCTTTTATACTAAAATATCATTAATTATAACCAAAAAATAAAATCAAAATTTTGATAGATCACATTCATCACAACTAAATAAGATCTTTACAAACCAAATTTCCCATCACATAACTAGACCATATCAATTTACTAAAATCATATATAACATTCAACAACCTAAGACCATAACTAGAGAGATAAAATATTTCACAAGAATAACATAAAGGGGGTGCCTCACACAGTATTTTTCAAGAATAAAAAAAGTGAACCATGTTGAGAATCAGTTGAGAAATATATAAAAATAATATTTGAATAGCATACCTTTAGTTTTGAGGGTCTTTATTTATTGAAAATGTTTAGAAAACTCACAAAAGATATGTACCAGTAGTGGGGTTCGATGAGGAAAAAGTGGGGTTTGGAAAGAGCAACAATAGAGGGAATACAGTTCAGGGAGAGTGGTGGTATGAGGACACTAGTGCGGTTCAGAGAGTGTGATAGAGCGACAACAGTGAGGTTCGGTGAGAGCGATGGTGCGATGGTAGTAGGCTTCTGTGAGAGCTTCAAGCTATGCGAGAGAAGACAACCAGTTATGGTTTTTTTTAAGAAGGAATAAGTCTTTTATCAGCAGTTTCAAAAAAGTGTTGATAAAGAGTAGTTTTATCAGTGCTAAAATCAAAAGCACTGATAAAACAACTCTTTATTATCACTTTTTTATCACTGATAAAGGGATATCATTATCAACGCTAAAAAAGCACTGATAAAGATCTAATGTTAATAATTTATTTATATTATTATATTTATTTATAAATTTATATATATAATAAATAAATAAATATAAATATATATAATTATAACTATAAATAAATATTTATTTATTTATAATTAAATAAATAATAAATATATTTATAAATGTTTGTGTATATTTATATAATTATATATATTTATAAAATAATAAATATTATAAAAACATATATATTTATTTATAATTTTAAAATTATAATAAATATATTTATTAAAATTTTATAATTATTTTCATAAATAAATATTTATTTATAGTTAAAATTGTAAATAAATATTTATTTATGTAAATAATTATATGATTATAATAAATATATTTATTATATTTATAATTTTATAATTATATTTAATAAATTTGTTAAATATATATATTTATAAAATTATAAATATAAAGAATATGTTTATTATAATTTTATAATCATTTAAATAAATATAGATTTATTTATACTTATATCTTTAAATAAATAAATAATTATTTATAATTATAAAATTTTAATAAACATATTTATTATATTTATAATTTTACATTTATATATATTAGGTTTTTGGGGGTACAATTACATTAAATAAACACACACCACATATAAATGCTAGAAAGGCAGGCCACAACCCCCCCAAAGGATAACCCACTCATCAAACCTTATTTATTTTGTACATGACCTGAAAGCTCAGTGATCATGAAACTCATTACATGGCCCAAAGGCTCATAGACTGAACCGAAGGCCCAGTACAATGTCATGCGTGCATTACTACCTACCGGCGGAAATTCACTCTCACCCAGATTTGAAATCAGGTTTATTATAGAATTACGAGGAGCCTTTACCACTCAGGAAAGCCCCCAACTACATTCTATAAATATATTTAATAAATATATTTATTATATATATATATATATATAATTATAGTTATAAAAATTTGAATGTATTTATAAATATTTGTGTATATTTATTAATGTATTTATATAATTATGTACATTTATAAAATTATACATATAATAAATATATTTATTATACTTTTATAAGTATTTATATATATATAATTATAATTATAATCATAAATAAATATATTTATAAACATTTATATGTAATTAAAAAAAATCTATATTAATATATATATATATATATATATATATATTAATATATATATATATATATTTATAAAATATAATAAATATATTTATTATAATTTTTTAATTATATATATATATTTGTAATTATAATTAGAAATAAATATAATTAGAAATATATATTTATAAACTAATAATAAATTTATTTATTTTTATTTTATAATTATTTAGATATATATAGTTATAATTATAATTATAAATTATTATATTTAATGATTATTTATATATAATTAAATATTTATAGTTATAAATATAACAACTATATTTAATATTTAAATATATTTATAGTAATTTAATAAATATTTATGGGAATATAATAAATTAACGAGTTTAACATGAATGAATCATACATAATAAGGTATAAATTATAAAAAATGAGTCCTCACATATATATAGAAAGCATGATTAATAAGGGTGTTAATTCATAAATGACGATTCATGAGTTGTGAATACATAAAATGTAATGACCCCAACCCCAGTTTCCTGGAGCCGGTGGCTTAATTTGTTACATTGGCATAGATACCAGACTTGAATCACAAACGACTAATCAGTTTAGTAGTATTGAAATCCAGAATACATACATAAAATTTTTATTACTACTTGAAAGGAAATGAAATAAATCAAATCCATTAAAATATCACATAAATCCAAGATTATCCCTCCATTTCATTCATAATATACATATTTGCATCTTGGGGAAAAATAAAACCTAAGAAAGGGGTTGGTTCAGATGCTCTGAAAGTTTACGCAGCACAACAGAATCTATAATAAACATATATAATAATGCACGGGGAATAACTAAAAACACATGTCATTAAAACGTAATCTTGAGAAAAAAATGGCAGGAATAAAAGATGATTAGATAATACCATAATAAAACATAACCATGGATATTCTACCAGTTGAATAATTACATGGACTATAAATTACTAGTTTCATAATGATGGAATGTATAATATCAGACATCATAAATATACCATTAAGGCCTTAGCTAAGACACCAGACATAATGGGTAAAAACCCAGTCTAGTTTGTCTCATGAGACCCACCAATGCATCAAGTGGCTATAGCAGGTCCCACCTGTCGCTTAATAAGTCCAATGAATTCCACGTATGAATGAGGATAAACATAAACAACATGTACATATGAAGTGTAAATAACTTTCCCCAATATATAAACATAATCATTAACCATTCTGTGTAGTATGGTGAATGATATCAAGATAACAAACCCACAATAAAACTAATCATAAACCATTTAATAAAGTATGGTGGATGATAAAAATAATACATCAATATCAATAAATCATATAATTTAATAGATGCTTTGAAATAAATTAAAACACTCTAATAAAGTCATCGAGAAATTCTTGAGAGAAATACACCCTTTACTTTGCAAATAAGAGTTCTTTTGAAAGAAAATCACGTGTATTTGTCATAATTGTATGTATAAAACTATAAATGAAAAAATATTGGTTTTTATGAAAAAATTAGAGATTTAAGAAAAATAATATAGTCTTAAAACAGATTATGTATAGTACTTCAAAATGGGTAAGAAATCGGGAAGTTCCCTTTAATCGGGTTTGCGTATCAGCAAGAATTGAGAAGGGAACCTTATACTACATGTATTATCCCATAAATAAAATATTAAATGATATTAATATATGTGTTTTTAATATATAAACATAATTTATAAGAATTATATAAAAATAATGAAAAATTACATTGTTTTATAAAGGGAGAAAGCATAACTCGAATGAAAATGGAGGTTCAGGAAGAAAAATATTTCCTTATGACCGAATGTGTTATGAACTTGACCATAATATCCTATATAATAAAATTAAATCAATTTATTAGTTAATTTAGAACCTTATATACATTTATTTTATTCATTATTGTTTTATGAAGTTCATTTATGACCTTTTTTTTATGAGTTATAGAGTTTAATTTCATTGTTTGGGAGCGTTTTTTTTTCTCAGTTTTCATGATCAGTTCGCTTGTTTATAAGTAATAAAGTTCATATAAAATGGATATAATTATCCAAAATTGGAATTACTTTTTATTAGTTAACATAAATAAGTGTAATTGGTCTTATATATTGTCTTGTCTTTAGATATGAGTATGAATCATTATATTACAAGTTAATGATATTCGTTTAGATTAATTTGAGCGGTTTTAGATCACAACGAACTCGTTTTGATTTATCTTTTAGTATTATGTAAATATTTTACTTATAGAAAAAAATGGTTGCAATATAAATTTTAAAATCATTTTTAACAATTAAATTTATTTCATGAACATCCATGAATATAATGAAGGAAAATGAAAATTTTTCATCCTTGAAGGCGATGAAACAACACCTCATGGACAATGATTCCATTTTTAGAATAAAAGGGAGAGAAGAAGGGGATTTATGATGGATTATTACATTAGTATAAAAACATTATAGTATATTTAAGGTACTGTATTTATCATTCTATTTGTATGAGGTGAGGTGAGGAGAGAATAAATAAATAAAAGAACCCGAAAAGAAATTAAAAGGAAAAGGAAGAGGATTTTACCTCTTGAATTCTCCTCCATGAGAACCTGCTTAGGGAAATGGTTTTGGTCTTTTGATGATACCAAGAAATCATTGAAATTGGGTAGGGTCTTAAGATGGGTATTGTGAATAAATTTTTAAAGGATCAAATCTTGGAAGGTGTGAGGAGAAGGGGTAGTAAGGGGTGGTATTTATAGTGGAGGTGAGGGTTTTTTTTGAATATTTTATTCGTTTGTCTATCATTTTGGCTAAAGAATATGAATAATTTGAGAATTATCACCAAATATATTAAAATAATGAATTATAGTTCGATATTATGGTCTTACAACAGTCATACATTACCTATGAATCAATAATTCATGTATTTAACATTCATTGTAAATTATCTTATTTTACTATTCACCGAAAATTCAAGTATTTTAGAAAAATCCAAAAAAAACCACCCTATTAATTTTTCTAAATGTATAATTAAAAAATTAACTCCATTTTATAAAAACAATTTTCTAAATGATAGAAATTTAATTTTTAATTAAAATCATCATTTACTTGAAAAATACATATTTTAAATTTATGACTAATTTAATAACACACTGAAAAATTAACTAAGGTATAATAAAATTATCCTAAAATAATAATACAAAAAATATTTATTTATGAATAAATTTTATGAAAATTAATTTTTTTAACTCTTTTTATTAATTATAAAATTATAATTAAATATTTATCTCTCACAAAAATACCAACACTTAATTAGTAATTTTTAAAATATTCATTTACTTATACTATGACATAATTATACCATACTCTTATTTATAAGATGCCTAAATATTATTTATACTTTTATGGATGTGGTTACTCTTCATTTGGATGATTTTCTATTCTTAAGGGTCATATTACTATTCCTAAAGTCAAATTACTATTTCATCGGTATAGGTTTCTGCACTTCTAGAAATACCTCTTATTTTTTTCATTATTCATTTATAAAGTTTTTATTGTGTTCTCTAAGTGAATTTATTTGATTTATACTATATGAAATAATTATAATAAGGGAAATACCATATATAGAGTCCTAGGATGTTACATAACATATGCATGCATCATCGTAATATAGGTCATCTTAATATCTAGAACATTGAAACCCACAATCATG
This sequence comes from Viscum album, assembly GCA_963277665.1. Classification (NCBI taxonomy): domain Eukaryota; kingdom Viridiplantae; phylum Streptophyta; class Magnoliopsida; order Santalales; family Viscaceae; genus Viscum; species Viscum album. The sequence goes on from OY728126.1 coordinate 197,365,796, forward strand.
TGCACAAATAAACTTATGATCATATAATGTTAATTACATATACTCAAGAATCAATGTGTGAGCATAAATAGCTCTAATCTTGTCTATGAATATCATCTTATCTTTAGATATATATATTTATTGACCAAATTCAATGGAGAAATATATTTATTTAAATATATATTTATTTATAGAATTATAATTATAAATAAATATATTTAAAAAGTATTTATATAAAATTATTATTATTATTGTACAGAAACCCTAGTCAGACTATACAATTAATGCTCTTCCCTGCATATCCCATTCCCCTAACAGGCCCCGTGTCTCTAATACTTACCGCAACATGACTAGGTAAAACTGGTGTCCCCAAGCTACCCTTCATTGTCGAGGTGTTAAATTGCATAGTGTGAAACTACCTCGACCGAAACCTGCAACTAGTGGGAATTAAACACTGGACCTGACGGCCATAGCCCTCAAATTTAACCACTGGGCCACCCCGTGGTGGATTTATATAAAATTATAAATATATAACAATAAATATAATAAATATATTTATTATTTAAAAAAGCATATAATAATTTTATGATTATTTATAAATATATTTATAATATTATAAATAATGTTTTTCCAAACATTATATATATTTTAATTATTAAAATATTTATTAATTATAAAAATGATTTTTTTAATTAATGTATATAAATAAACATTATTTTTGAATATCAATATAATAATCATATATATATTAATAATATTTTTTAGTAAAAACTTTTATCAGTGCTAATAATAATGTTGAGAAAGGATACATCTTTACTAGTGTTTTTTGTAGCACTGATAAAGGTTACCTATACCTTTATGAACACTTTTTTAGCACTGATAAAGGTTACATTTATGCGAACTTCTAGCTAATGCTGATAAAAGTGAAGCTTTTATGAGCTATTTCTGCTTAGTTCTGATAAAAGAAGACACATCCCTTACTCGGATATGTGGTAGAGTATATAGGTGTGGGTAAATATATAATTGTATATATAAGTAATTAGATATAAGAAGTTACCATACGTCCTGGTACACCACTTCAGACTGGGGGAATTAATTCATATTTAGGCCCCATTAATCTAATCTAAGGTTTTTTGTCAGGGGCGTGTAGTTAGTAGGGAATGGGTGGGTGGTTAGGTGGTCATGCATTTCATTGTGGGTTAGCGAGTAAGTGATGGTGGGTGAGTGGGGGCGGTAGGTGGAAGGAGGGGATGTGGGGTGGGCACCAAAGTCTATGTCACGACCCGTCCCCTGGGGTCCGTGCCGTGACTACCCCAAGCCAGCCCTCCATAGGCCAGGGGCTGAAGACTAGCACCCATGGTGTAATCCCCTATAACTTGGAAGGAATTTCCTTTATAACCTGTAAACACACACAACAGAGTACAAGATGGAAGCAAAAAACTAAATAAAACTGTATAACAAAAGAGTGTTGAAAAGTAAAAGGGGCCAGAAATACAAGACCAATTGTAAAGTACAAGAAACTGAAAGTACAAGTACTAGAAAAAGAGAAAATATCTCCTAGATCATCCACCGGAGAATCCTACCTGAAGGGTAAGTATAGATGGACTCCATAGTACTCCACGTCCATTCGTCTCCTTCATGTACCGTCACACCATGTGGTCCACCTTCAGGTACCGTCTAGTCCTGGTACACTCATCCTCGGTCAGCGCTGTCCGTCATCATCATCCAACACAACGAGGTGCGGGCATAGCCCATGCAGGGGTGAGTATAATGATACTCAGTAGGGACCCCAAGATCCTCAAGGTCACACAAAATCCAACAAGGATAAACCACAAAGTATGAAATCTATAGATAACCCCACTTAGGTATATGCCCATACATATATCTAAGTTATCAAGTAATCCATCTCAATCATGATGAAAACACAAAAGTTACTAAATCAGCTCACATAGGTATATAAATTTTTTAGAGTGTTAAAGATGAGTAGATGTAGCCACTAAAACATATATACTGTTGAACCGACACAGGATCCAGGAACAGAAGTCAGAACTGTCAAACCCACAAAGGATCCAGGAATAGTAATTAGAGCTGTCGAACCTACACAGGATCCATGAACAATAGTTAGAACTATTGAACCCACACAGGATCTAGGAACAGTAGTCAGAGCTGTCAAACCCACACAGGATCCAGGAACAGTAGTCAGAACTGTCAAACCCACACATGATTCTGGAAAAGTAGTCAGAGCTGTCGAACCCACACATGATCTAGGAACACTAGTCAAAACTGTCAAACCCACACAGGATCCAGGAATAATAGTCAGAGCTGTCGAACCCACACAAGATCCAGGAATAGTAGTCATAGCTTTCAAACCCACACAGTATCTTGGAACAGTAGTCAGAAAGCAGCCAGCCACATGGTTTCCACACAAAGAATGCTTGATTCTAGGAGGGTCCACTCCTTAAACCAAGTGTATATACTTCAACTACCATGAAGTCCCACTAAGAAGTATCCCAATGGTCCTCCATGTCATAAGGGTCTCAACGTAACAGATGAAGCATCAATCAGATGCTCAGTCTATAAGTTATTATCCTTTTAGTCCCTGGTGCCCAGTTGGATTCGTGCACGATCCAACCTGACCATACCTAAACTATACCCCGAACTCCGGTGGAGTATACTCAAAGGGACCGTCACACTCTAAATTTACCAGTTCCATTGATGGTTCATAAAACGGACTTTCGGTGCCAAAGATAAGACCAAAAGAAAGTAAAGGTGTTGTAGTGGGCTCGGGTCCAATCCGACCCGGTCAAAACGACCAGGCTTGAGTTAGTCTGAGTTGACTTGTTGGGTTCAGCCAGGCCCACTGGACTGGCCCATCAGACCACAGAGGCCATGAGGAGCATGAGGGAGCAGACCAGTCGCGAGGGTGCAGACCAGCCGCATGTCGGTGTAAGGGCGGTTCAACCCGGAGGCACTGCGAGGGGTGCGGAAGGCCGGATCATCCAGGCGTGCATGGGGAGCGTCTTGGTGGATTGTCCTGGATGGCTAAGGCTGGGAGCCTGGGAGGCGGCTAGGCCGGCCAGGAGGTGGCCGGGCAGGCCAGTGGCAGGTCGGCGGGCGGCCGGGCAGCGGCCGTGCAGGCCGGTGGGGGCTCGGTAGAGGCCGGTACAGCCGGTGGCATTACAGGATGCCCTGGGGGCAGTGCAGGTCACAGAGGTCACGGGTAGCGTGACCTTTACCTTTTCCGCCTTCATCACCTCATCGTTTCGTCTCCATGCTAAAGGGAATCACAAAAGAGAATGACAAAGGGTGCCGGGGCATGTTACTTTGGCCCGCACCCTCCACATTTTGGGTGATCACAATCAGTCCTTTTGAACAAACCACAACAATCCACCTGCAAAAAGAAAGCATCCTCATTCTTTGTTTTGAAGGAAAGGAATAACATGGAACTTAAATGAAATTAAACCCCTATCATTGTTCATTGTTCGACGATGAAGTCCCAGGAAGAAGAAGGTGTTGTAATCGTTCTTCACGTCCGCCACACACTTCTAATCCCAAGCTCATACATTAGTTGTCGAAGATGCTCCATGTCGGTAGGAGTCCAGGGAACAAGATTAGAGGATATCGTTACCAGCGTTCTTCATTGGAAGAATGCTTTCATCGTTGTTCATTGGGAGATGAGGTTCTTTGTTGGAGATCTCTATTTCTCCCGTGCTCTCCTCTCCCCAATATTCCACCCAAAAGAAAAATTCCAACCAAAATAATAGATTATGATATCCTATTAATTTATTGGCACAAAATTCAAATTGAATGAAATAATTTTATTGGTTCCACCTAATTAATTCACGAGGTTGTCATAATTTAATGTTAGGGGAGTTGAAGGGGCTTCCCTACACTTAATGGAAGTTTAATGGTTTCTCCCCTTCAATGGTGAGTTTCAAATGGTTAAAAACCTGGGTGGTTCCCACCATATTAAACATGAAGAGGAGGTTAGGTTCGGGTGGGACCCACCACCATAACCTCTCATGGGAAAATTATGGTGTGGTGGTCCCCACCTACAACTTCCACATGGTGGCTTCAACCAACCAAATAAAAATAAAGCTACAATATTATTTTTATTTAATTCTTTCATTAAAAACTCAAAAAATATCTTTTATTTCTGACCATCTGCTGTCGAGGTAAAAGTCTTCTTAAGCGAATATCAGCACTGCGAGTTCAACGGTGCCCTTAGATTTCAATTCCGAGCACCGGTTAAAATGATATAAAAACCAACTCATACGTTTACTGAACGTACACGAACAAAATTTCAAAAATTGATTCTGGGCACACCGAGCCTTAGAATCATGAGTCGTAAATCTTTTCAGACTCATAAAATTTCCATTTAATTAATAAAAAGAATTTACATGGAATTTTTGGGTCTTTACAATCTATCCTCATGATTTTTTTTTGATAAGTGAAAGTCTATATAAATCCATGTTTCACATGGTTTTAATTTTGTTTAATGAAAATTCATTTTGTAGTTATTTTTCATTATTTTTTATAGGCTGAACACTATTTATAATATAAAATTCCTTTTAGTGATAGGTTTTGATTTGTTCCATTTCTTCATGTGATATATGCCGCATTTAGTACCAAGTGCTTAACATTGTTTTTTTGTATGTTATATTTATCATTCACGACATAAAAATCTTTTTATTTATATACTATGATTCACAAAATGATATATTCATCCATCTTACAAGATATATCACTACGTTTCCAAGCAACTTTTATGAAATTAATTATTTAAAGAGTCTAGTTTTGTGGAATATAAATTTATTAGATCATTTTGGGTTTCTAAAAAATATTTTTTAAGAAGGTGAACTGTTGCTAACATATAATGATATAATTAAGGCATTGATTCACTACTATAGAATAGGGTTTTAATAGTTCTGAAAAAACAACCATAGAACAATTAAAAGGGGTTATATTTTATCAGTGCTAAAAAAATGCTGATAAAGGACTATTTTATCAGTGCTAAAAAAATAACTGATGAAAGGGGTGTTTTTTTGAGCAAAAAAAAAACGATGATAAAATTCTTTTTTTTAAATTAAAAAAAATCAGAATCATAGGTGACCACCCCCCTTTATCAATGCTCAAACCCCAATTTAACAATTCTGCCCCCTTTCAATAGTGCTTGGAATTCCACCCCCTTTAACAGCACTAGGTACCCACCTTCACCCATCCCAGTGCTTGCCCCTACCCCCTAGGCTCAAACCTGAGATCCATCCCTTACATGCCTAGACACTTACCACTCCTTCGTGTCGATTTGTTTTCTGTTTTATGATATATATATATAGTCATATTTTTTTATATATGTATATTTATTTTTATATTAATATATATTTATATGATCAATTTTAAATATATTTATAAAATATTTTTTTGTGTGTTTTTATAAATAAATAAATAAATAAATACAAACTTATCTATAACATACATAATTATTTATTATATATGTGGATCTATAAATATATTTATAAATATTTTTATTTATTTACATATATTATTTATTAATATTTATATACATAAATTAGAATATATAGATAATATGTATCAGTTTGTTAATACAAACACACACAAATACACATACACACACAAACACACTATATAGGTATATAAATATTTATATATTTATATATTTTAAATAAAATAAATATTTTATTTTATTTATATATTGTTTACATATTTATAAATATATGTTATTTGTAAATATGTTTACATATTTATTTATAAAATTACATTTTTATGTGTAAATATATAAAAATATGCATATAAGTACGTATACATAATTATAAATAATAGTAAATTATGAAAAATGAAAAAATTTTAACTTTATTATATACTTATGAGTTTAATCCTTGAAAATAAATTGAGTGTTTACCGGAAAAGGATAATAAGACTCCCTTAAATGAGGTTGAAATTCCATCGAATGATAAAAAATTGGGGTTCCCTGAATAAAAAATAATTTTTAGAACCATTCTGAGCCTTTGTTGGCCTTAAAAAAACAATGACTGGTGCCTCCTCATGATGGAATAGATCACATCACATGGTTTGATTTGATATATGGTATAGCCCACATGGACACCTTGATCAAAAGTTATGGCAGTTCGAAATCTGTCTCACATTTTCAACTTATTTTAGATCATTTATTATTTTTTTTATTTTTTATATCTTTAAATTGTTATTAAATTTCTATTACTCAATAATAATTAGAAAATTATTAATCAATAAATTTTTTAATTATTTTATAATCCATTTTTCTAAGTATATTATATATTAAGTGTAAATGGGTATTTAGCTTTATATAAATCATTTTTTATAAAATATATTATATTTATTTAAATATAAATATATTTATATAATAATATATATTTTTTAATGATATTTTTTTTATAAAATATACTTTTTATCACCACTAATAAAAATACCCTTTATCTTTTCTAAAAAGCACTGATAAAGGGGGTACCTTTATTAGTGCTAAGAAAAGCATTGATAAATGGTTAATTTTATTAGTGTTTTTTAGTACTGATCTAAGAACATTTTAAGAGTGTTTTTTAACACTGGTAAATGTACCCATTTATCAAAACTTTTTTAGCGCTGTTAAAAGGTGTCGCTGGGTAATGTCGATTCTGTGGTAGTGGTAGTGATAAACCGAATTATGTGATATATCATAATGCCATTTTCATCAATAAGATAAATTATGTTATTCTTAAAATGTAGGAAATGATTAGAATGTATTGTTATACACAATATAGTGTTGTTATTTTTTTCATGTTGTGATATAATTGAAGTTCTTGTCATAGTATAAGCATGAAAATGGTAAAATTCTAACCTTGAATGATACTTTCAAGTGCGAAACAATACAATGATAATACTAGATGTGATGGAGAAAATGGGTGTCATACTAGGCTAGACTTGTATAGTGAATGTCATGGACATCTCCAAGTGGATAATGTTTTACAGGATAGAAGGGAAGACATCAATGTTGACTGTAATATAAAGTTACATCATACATGATTCATTCTATGGCGACATTATAAAAACTATTCCAAATAAGAAAACCTCGATTCATTTAATATTTAATGAACTATTAAAAATATAGAGACAACCTAGTATTCTTAATTAAATAATGTTCGTGATTGAGGTCAATAAATTATGAAAAAGGTAGATCAAGATCAAATAATGAATTTAAAACATGCTTTTAAATGACTGATTCTTCTACTATTATGACCTATCTTCTTGAAAATCCATTTTTTAGTTTTGAAAGAAACCACTTTTAGGGTTTAGTGAGAACCCTAAATACTCACATACCATGTAACATAAATATTATTTCTTTTAGGTATGTTTCTTGGTTAGTTTTTTTTCTAAATCATAGGAAGTGATTGGTGGCTTAAAATTGGCTGTTTCACATTTTTTTTGTGCAAAACGGGCAGTATCACTATTATTGTGCCCATTAGAGCCCTCATTTTAAAATGGAAAAAGCACTATACCCTATGTTGGGAATAGTATTCAACGTAGTGTGTGGGGAGTCCCACTATGATCCATGGCTATTATGGCACCACCAAAAGAATGGTGGAGGCCATGGCTAGGCCAAAACAGACTGGACTTTTGCACCATGGCATGGTCAAAGGTGTGGTGGTGGGGGTTTCAAAATTTAAAACAGCAAAACGGTACTTGATCCCCTAGGGTCGGTTATTCCAGACAAGTGTAACTTTAATATAGGGATTTAATCCATTTTTAACTCATTTTCCCTCTATTAAATTGGATTTTATCTATCATTTGGCACATATTTGATATTGAATGTGTTCTCGGAATGGTCTTTTGGGTATTCAAAATTTTGAAAAATGTGATTCGTACAACTTGGATCGATTCTTGTACATCCTTGCTCATAGATAAATGAAAGGTAAACATTGGTTGGGTTTTCTTTATTGTTTTGTAAGAATCATTGCAGATCCTTCCGTATCACTGGTTGTGGTTTCCTTTTTGGGTGTTTGACGATACCATGATTGAGGTAGGTGGTTTCGTAATTAAATTCCTATCAATTGAAACAATTGTTTATTACATTATTTGAAATTAATTTATAATAGATTTTTAAAACATTATTTGATGTCCTTGATAAAAGTTTCTAAAACGGAATTGTGTGTGTTTAACCTCTTTGGTTATGGATCTTCAAATAAAGTGGAGATTTCCAGAAAATGATTTTGAATTGAAATAATGATTTTAAGAATGACTTTGATGATTATTCTTGAGAAATGAAGACATGGATTTTTTATGAATTTGAAGTGATAAAAATTATATTGAAAGGCATGAGTTTTTATTAAAACCATTTTACATTAGTTTTTGAAATGAAATGGATTGTTGAAATATGAATTGGGGATACATGAATGATGATTGATTAAACTGATTTGAGATGAATGATTTACCGTGTGATTTATTTCTTTGAATCACATGGGAGCCTGGATAGTTTGGTTGGTGTCCTAGGGTATGAATGATATGCATGTGTTAGATCTACCCAGTAATGTATTGATGATTAAAACACTAAATAAACTCGATAAGGGAAATATGATCATTATTTGTGATGAATTCCTATCTCCTCTAGGCTTGGTGTTTATGGATGCGTGCACAATATGAGTCTTATTTCAATAAGAATGTGTGGTAACTTGAGCCTTGAGCTAACCAACCCCAAGACTCATTAACATGGAGATATGATTGAAAATTAATTTTTACGTTCCAATGTTTTTGAAATGAGTTATTCATGACTGCTTTGATGAAATGATTTACTCATTCATGTTTTTAAAGAAACATATACTTGTAAATGCTTTATAATTTCCCTTAAAATGGTTTGAAAAGCATGATTTAATATGAATGGTTAAAAGATTACCATGCCATGTTTTATATAAAATTTAACATATTTGTATTATTTTATTTGAAATACTTATAGAATTATTAGTGGTATCCAATTGGACTATTATTTCTCACACCCTACCATTTCTTTTAAGAATTTGTAGACTTTATTTTTTCAGGTCCAAGAAAAGGGAAAGCACCACTTGGAGGCGCTGGGTGGTCTTGATAGAGAGACCTTGGGAGATGGTGGTGAAAAATGGGTATGTGAACTATATTTAGAAGGATATCATGGTGGTCATGTTGTCATTGGTTTCGATGATACTCTGGGTTGATGTTCTTTCTTGGGTTTTGTACATGTCTGTCTTATGGTACATTTTTCTTGATTACTTCATTTTTTTAGTTGTTCATATGAAGAAATAATTCCCTTCGATCATTTCTTGATTCCAATGCTCTAAGAACAAACCCATGGGGATTAGGAACATTCTTCAGGCAATGTCAAGATTGATTTGGTAACCATTTTGGTAGGTTATTTGGGTTGGTTTGTGAAAAATTAGCATCAGAGGTGGGTTTTTCTATTCTAGGATGTTGGTATCTAGTTTAGGATTTCTTGGAATACATGATATGTTACATTCTATTACAATTTTTAGTTACTCCTTGACCCTCTTTTTTGTTACAATTTTGTTGGGGTTCATCTCGGGTTTCTTTGGGTGAAGAGTTGAAAATTTTAGAAATTTGGGTTTGGCACAGTTGGTGCACAATTTTCCCAAACTATGCACACACCTAGTGTAATCCATAAAAACCCAGATAGTTTGAGTTTTCATGGTTGAAACATAGTTTAAAAAAACCATTCAACCACCTAGTTAAAACCATGCACCCCATCAGAGGGGTGCATGGTTTGGTCACATGGTTTGTCTAGCCATGTGGCCCTGCCTAGCTGACCGTGTGAGTAGTGATTTTTATTTCTGATTTTTTGAACCCCTATTTCATCACACTCTCAACCCTATCTCTATATTTCATGAATTACTTAGGTCTTAGAGGCTCCCAAGAATATTTTTTAGCTCCTCTAAACACCTTACTATGCAGATCCGAGTGAGGAGAACCTCGTTCGATCCCTTTCTAGTAAGTGATATTCTCCCATTCCTTCTCTCTCAATATCTATTTATTTCCTACTTAATTTTTGTTAGATCACCATATCTTTGATGGATCTAAACTCCTTTGTTTTGAATCTTTATTTTCTATCCATTTTTTTAAATATCCATTATAGTCATTCATCATTGGTAAATCCTGTTGTGGTTATTGTGTTACATGATATTTGTGATTAAAAGTAGGTGGTTATGTTAAGATTTTTCATGCGATAAACCCTTGATTTTGTTTATTTAAATTAAATTTATTTAAATTAAATTATGAAAACCCAATTCAATGTGAATTGTAAGTTTAATAGATTTAGTATGGATTTTTGATAGAAATCCTCAATTTCAATGGAAATGGAATTTGGGGTGTGTTTTGGAAATTGATGGAAATTGTAAATTGATTTGAGAAATGAATTAAATTTATTTTTTTAAAACCTATGATTGGTTTTATTTTAAAAAGGAAAGAAATTATAAAATTATAGGATTTGGATTCGAAATTGTTTTTTTTTGTTGAAATGAGAAATTGAGAAATTGATTTGTAAAAGATGTTTTGATCGGAAATGATTGATTTTTAATTTGATTGATTTAATAATTATAATTTTCCCTTAAGTGGGGGTGGAGGTAATTTTCCCTCAAGTGGGAGTGAAGGAAATTTTCTCTTAAGCTGTAGTATAGGTAATTTTCCCTTATGTGGGAGTATATGAAATTAATTTTTCCTTGGATGGGTTTCTATAGTACTTAATGTTGTACTATGATATGAATTTTTGTGATTAAATTTTTATATATTCTATTTATTGTCAATGTATTTTACTCATAAATTGTTGATTTATATAAACTATTTTATATAAACTATTTATTAACCCATTTTTTAAAATGTTTCTAACTTTTGAAATAAAAATCATAGTTTGATTTAAATATGAAATTGAATTGTCAAGCCTGTTTTTTTAAATTAAAATAATGATTTGGTCTATTTTTATGGATTTTTTATGGAACACTTAGTGATAACCTACTGAGATTTTATCTCATAACCTACCTTTTCATTTGAGGATTTTTAGATTTTATACAGCCAAGTTTGAGTAAAGGGAAAAAACCTCTTAGAGGAGGTGTATGTTCTTGACCCTTTGGGATTAGAGTGTTGATACCTTCCAGATGTTTTAGTTTTATCTAGTCATACTTTGGGTCTTTAGTGATGTACTTTTTAGGATTTTAATTACCTGTTTGACTTCTGGTACTATCTCCTTTGAGTGTTTTATTGAATCATACTGATATGTAACTGTTTCTTCTGATGTTTATGTGGAAAAATATTTACCACTTTCATATTATATGATTCAAGGTTTTAGTATCCAACCAATAGGGATCATGAATTCAATTTATGATATATAGGTTCCATCTTGGGTATCAGGGTTCCATGGTATTCAGGGATTTTTGTGACAAAGTGGCATCAGAGGTGCAAGTTGTGCATCTTTCCTTGACGTCAGTATTTATTTGAGAGATCTTGTAGGGATTTTGGAGGTATTTGCAAGTGAGTGCCTGGATAGATCTAATATTAATGATACTTAAGTCAGAATGGGTGGTTTTGTAAAGATTTATTTAGAATTAGTTATAGCATTTTACCCGCTTTAGATTTGGATTAGTAGAAATCCAAATCTTTTTTCCTTATCTGATGGGATTAATTTCCCCATTGATATTGTTTACGCTGTCGATATGAGTAATCTTATGTTATATTCTTTGTTTTTTTCTAATTTTATTTAGTATCATTACTATGGTAAGAAATGTGAATGGGATCTAAGAGGAATCCAATGATGAACCACAATGAATGAATCCTCTCCTAGACTAGAAACTTTTTTGTGATTTTTGTACATGTTGTATAAGATCTGATATATGCACCTGTAACCATTCCCACTCATACACAAATTATAGAACCTTAGATGGATGAATTCCAAAGTCATGATCAGAAGTTACTTTTCCAAAATCCACCAGAATTACAAGGTTTTAATGATCCTCAACTGGTTGAGGATTGGTTGAGAAGGATTGAGATTTGTTTTTGAGTTCTTAGAAACACCTAATGAAATAAAAGTGAAATGTTCCTCCTTAAAGCTATAAGGACCTAGTAAGAGATGGTGGGACTATCTGGTGATATTGAAGAATAACTAGAGACTATAGTATAATGACTTTAAAGTTAATTTCACCGACTAGTTAAATTCAAATTTTATGGTGCTCACTAAGGCTATGGATTTTTTCATACTCGAGCAGGATGACAGGATCCTGATAGAATATGTAAACCAATTCTTGATCTTGTGTAGTTTTCTCCAGATATAGTACAAAAAGAGAAGATGAAGACTTTATGGTTAGAAATGGAAATTCTATATGGTATTCATTATTAGGTTTTCTTACTTAATCTCTCTTCATATGCAGACATTCTAGATAGAGCATTGATGGTTGATCCAGTCATGGATGGTAATTCAAGGTTAATGAGAGATCCTTTTTCTCCTAGTGGTAGTTCCGTGAGTTCCAATAAAGGGAAGAGAAAACATGATTGTAGTGACCTAACCCCAGAAATTATGGATCTGATGTCGTGCTATAATTACATTTCCATAAGATACAAATACATCATTTCCCAAAGGACTAAATAGTTTAGTATTTTTGGTAAACTATATACATACAAAAGTCTTGTATTAAAAATGAATACAAAAATTACAACATAATTTTTTTCGATGATAAATTTATTCCATATACTATATACTTGCTTCTCTTTCTTAGTATACTTCAGGGAATTGTAGGGAACATAAACATAATAAGAGTGAACTCAAATTCTCAGTAGGGGTGAAGTATAGGGGAATCTATAATGAATCAATGCGAATAATTGTTATGGAAAGGTAAATATTTGAAAACACTTTCCATTTAATCAATATATTGACAAGGAAGTGATTAAACAATATGTAAAGGTAAATAACTAAAAAAACATGCCATTTAAATAACTGGATAGAGCATAATAAATATAGAAAGGTAAGAAACTGAAAACACATGCCATTAAAAAATTAAACTTGGAATGAAATGCATCCATATATTTTATCATGTGAAAATTTCTTGGATTATAAACACTAAATAAAATTAATAAAATGATTAATTATTATACATTTTGTTTGAGGCACATTAAAATCTATACCGTCACGACCTTTCACAAGATGGTTTAAAACCACAAGTAGAAACCTGTTTAATTTTCACAACTAATTTTTCTCATGAGAACCTGTTGATGCATTTAGGGGCTATATAATGTTTGGGCCCTATCCATCACTTCATATCCAAAACTTTCCTAAAATAGAGTAATATATTTAATTAATAAAAAAATTCCTTACGAAATATTCCTATTCATAAAATTAAATAGATTTATCAATATTTTTCCAGATAATCAATAACTATCAAAGTAAACACTATATGTAAAAATGGTATACTTTTTAAGAAATAAATATATCCATGATAAATGATATTGATATTTAGGGAAAATTTAATGTTCAATGATCACTGAAAATTGGATTTTTTAAGGGGACTAAAAGAGGAATAAATATAGTGAATTTTAATACTATCCTTGGTCAAAGAAATAATAAAACATCCAAGGGAAGAATAAGGACGATATCAATATAACATATCCCAATTGGAGTAAAAGTAAAGGGTTGGTGTCATTGATGCATGTAAATAATATAAAAAGAACATTTAATTTTTTTTGAGGAAGACAACCTTTTCATTTTTATTTTTTTGAAATCCTTTTATTTGAAAATCACTTTTTAAAAAAATTTCTTTAAAAAATCAACTTTTAAACTTGAAAACTATACATCAAATAAATGATGGCATGTAAATATATACATACCATAATAGGTAAAAATTCATTCCTTTTTCTTGGAAAAAATGTTAGAAAAGAGCCTTGATAAAAAAATGAAAAAATATTCCTTTGAAAGAAATATTAAAAGGAAAAACGGGTAAAAATTTATCTAATAAATAATTTGGAAAAGGATAATTTTTTTTGAATATAATTTTATAATTTTTGGGTTTTAGAAGAAAATAGGTTCTCTAACTAAATAGATAAATTTAGTCTAGTTTTCTTAAAATAAATTTCTAAAACATTTTGAGCCCCAAAGAGTGAAAAAATAGTAATATTACTTGAAAATTTAATGAATAAACATAGAAGAATAAAATTAAAGGTTTTATTGAAAACATATCTTATAAATTCCTTTAATGTAATTTCAATAATAATAATTCTTGATTAGAATGAGATTGTGAAATAAACCCTTTAAATGATCATACCATTGAAGTAAGAATTGATCAATTAATTGATTATGTGTATCAAATGTAAATACACATATAATAAATTGAAATAAATAAATTGATACTAAAATTAATTATACACATAATCATATAATATTAATGACAATAAGGATGTAATATAATCCAATGACAAAGGAATTGGGTTATGAAATTTCTTTACCACTTGGTAATTTTAAGTTCAAGTACCCTTAGATAAAATAATTGAAATTGAAACTCAAAATACCATGAAGAATTAAGTATTAATGATATTACATGTAAAGTGGAAGTATATACATTGTATATAAAAAATTAGGTTCACAACGGTAAAGTATGCCTCAAATAAAGGAAATTGAGATGAAGTCCCTTACCACTTGGTAAAATTTGAATTATAAGCCCCATGAAAGAAATAAATCCAAATGAAACTATAAATAACCTGAATATAAATATATTAATGATATAAAATAAAATATGGAAAGTATATACATCACAATAAATAAATAAATGGTGAAAATGGTGTATGCCTCATGGAAGAAAAAGTGAGACAATAATCCCTTACCTTGCATTTCCTTTTGGGTGAATGACATTTAACCAAATGTATAATGGTTTGAAGCTTGTTATTGACTTATAATATAACCATAATAATATTTATAATATCATATATTATCTTTTTATAATATCTTGTTACCCATCTACTAATATTCTTTTATTATCGTCACTATTCCAGGTGTTAATTGCCTTGTTTTTTGAGAATGTTTTGACCTTTTATTTTTATTATTCTTAAAAAGATCATGATTTAATAATCAAAAGAATGTAAAACATGATTTAATTTTCATATATATTCAGTATATATTTATTTATAATAATCAATAATATTTTGATATGGTAAATGAAATGCATCGTTCATGGAGATGATAGGCCATACACATGCATGAACGCTACTTCCATTTCTCTTCCATATTCAAAGAATGAAAAGTAAATGATATATATATACACTATAATTCTAGTATCATATTAATTTAATATATATCACATATTTTAATTAAAAATAATCCTTAATAAATTCCATGTATAATGTGAATGAATCACTTTGCTTTGAGGAGACGGTAGTCCACATGTCCAAAAATTAGGTTATCACATTTACACTAAATGCAATGGATAAAGGTATGTGTTATATAAAAATTAAAGAATCATAAGACATAATAAATATCATATATATCATATATAATCAATTTTTCCATCATAATTCCCAACCATGAGAGTTGTTAAAGAAAAAATGAACAACATCATTTCACTAGGCGATAGTTCACCGTACACGAATGGTAAGTTTGTTACCTATTTGATATAATTGTGTATAGGTGAAGGTTTAACCCCTAACATTACAAAATTTCAGTAAATTTAGTATAATTTTTTTTATTTAATAATTTAATAATAATAAAAAAATATTTTTAGAGATAAATAAAACTAAAGTGATCATTAAAGAACATGACCTCTTATTTGGGTAACTCCTCTCAGTTTATACCAAAAGCCTTTCTTGATTTTCTTTCTATCCAAACTGAGGAATCTAGGAAAAGGGGAGGGAATTTGGAAGATTATTTTTGTATAGTTTTTACATGAAAAATGTCATGATAGGTGTGAATAAATGGGATGGGTGATTTCATTTTTATAGTGGAGGATAAGTGGTATTCTTTGAAATATAAAATGGTAAACACTATTTAGAGGCATCCCTTACATCACATGCCTCCAATAATGGTCCATATTCAATAAAATGGAGTATGTGTCTGATATATAGCCAACAAATTTAATTTTTTCTTGTGTATAATTCTTTTTTTCCTTATTTCTAAGGTTTATTCCCTTGTTAAGTTTAATTTTACCTCAATCATTGTAATTAATTTTATTTACTTTTACTAATATTTTTAGTCAAAAACTAATTTAACCTTATTATATATTATAAATTTTTCTCATTAAAAATATCAAATCCATTTATTCAAATTAAAATTATATAATTGAAAAAAATTAATTTAAAACTAATCCAACCAATTGGATGACGATGAGTGTTTTTAAGTAAAAATGTTCAAAAGTTTGATAAGATTTTACATCCAATTTCAAACTAAAATTGATTCTAATGACATAAATGGGATTATTATATTTATAATTTATCTAATTATACTTTAAAACCAATTAAAAATATGATTTTACACAATAAATAAATTATATGAAAAAATTGTTTTGAATTAAAGTTCCGTATTTTTCACTATGAATCAAAAAATGAAATATTCCATAAAAATGAATAAAATTCACCCTAACCTAAATTTGATGTTTTTATTTCAAAAATTAATTTTATTTTGAAATATAAAATTTTTATAAGTTCCAAAAATTGTATTTAAAATAGGTTTTTCATTAAAATGTTGTAGAATTGTCTTTAAAAAAATATAGGTTTTTATGCGTAATATAGGGTTTGCTTTTGTTTTGTGAAAATAAAATATATTGGATGGATGTAAAAAAAATTTATTTGATATATAATATATATTATCATAATTTTTTTAATAATATTCATAATATATAATTTTAATTTCTAGGTTAATTCTTATTATTTTAAATAATAACAATTTAACAATTTATTGTTTAGAAAAACTCAGTAATGTGTGTAACACAAGATATCAGAGAAAATAATTATTTAATGTGAAAAAATCTTACTCATCATTTAATTAATTTAAAACTATATAATATATTAAATTTATCTATAATATTAAATATACCATATTGTCTCAAGAGGTTATATGCTATCAAATAAAATTTACTCTTTTCAAATTTTTGGGGCGTTACATTATCTTCATCTTAAATAAAATTCATCCTTGTAGATTAAAATAAAACTTGGAAAAATAGGGTTTAGTACTTTAAAATTAATTTTTTGAGATCCCACATCATGATAAGGGTTCAAAAAACATCCTCTAGAAAATAGATAATGATAAGTACAAAGGTCACATGTACTAACATATAACTAGGTTTCTACGTAGAAGAACATTAGTAGTAAGTGAAAATATGGACTTAGAGGAAAAGCATAAATATTTACATGGAGTGGTTATAAATCACAAAAAGTGAAAGATTAATGGAAAGTTGAGGGTCTCAAATTTTTAAATCCGTGATGATTTAGAAGACCATTGGTTCATCAAAAAATAAGGTATTAGGAAAATAATTTTTTTTATATCATTTTTCTAATATTGAGTGATTCTTTTACCACCTAATAATATAATGAAATATACATACTTGAAATATTTCTATAAAAAAAATTTCATCTTTTTTTTTATTTGATAAATTTAATATTTATATATTAATTTAAGAAATGGATAACTAAAAATTATCATTGATTCCCAAAGCACTAAAATATACTTTTAATAGATTATATTGTCCATAAAAGAGTGAAAAGTCTTTCCATTTATCAATAACTTTTCACCAAATCTAATTTGGTTAATACATTAATATCTAAACCTTAAAAATAACAATAAATGTTCATAATTAATATTTATTCATCAAATTTTTTAACTAAAAACAATGACATTTTAACTAGGACATTTCATAAGTTAATGGTTGTCATTAAACCATTTTCGTCCGTCGGTCATGGGTTCAAGTCCCATGGCCTTTCTAAACTTGATTGGTTGTCTCCCATAATACATAATATCGATTTCTAAAATCATATTCATATAATTTACAAAATAAATATGATTGACATCCTTGAAATTTAATCATTAAATTTTCTTTTAACTATGATTTTCAATAAAACCCTGATAAATATATACTTTATCTATTTATTTCTATATAGGTCCTTACTTGGTCTAGGGGTTTTTCTTTAGAAGAGGGCATTGAATCAGGTAATTACTTGGTTACCCACATTCAAGGTAACAAACCATAAATGTATCCTTAAGATGAGATTTATTTCCTTCCATCACATCCTTCAGTTCTCCTTATAAATTCATTGCTTTATTTTCCATTGATACACTTTGTTGGGTTCTTCCTTTCACATTTATTTCATAATAAAAATTGATCCTTCTTTTCTCTATGATTTCCACCACTCAAGCTATTAGAAAGCTCTATACTTATCTTCTTTGGTGAGTTAGAGAGCTGGTTAAGGTATATGTGGTTAATCATATTTCAGTAAAACTGATTAGGCATGAACATGATATCCATCTCTCCTATTAACACCTCATTTGGTTTTTCAATGTCACCTCATTTTCCTTCATGTTCAATGCTAACATGACCCCTTCGAGTACCAACCATTGAATAAAACCGTAAATCATAGTGTGAGTAACAATAATTATAGTGAGAAAAACATATAATCATTTATAGGTTGTCTAAATCATTAAAAAATATTTTCAATCTAAAACACCTTAGGTTTAACTTGGTTATTCATTATCACGAACTATTCAAATCCTTTATGATGGTTTATAAAGAAATTGTGAATTATCTTAAGAATATATCTTGGGAGGGTCAAATCAGATGTGTATTAAGGCCTTTTGTTGTATACCAGGTTACGTTCAAGTCAGTATTGAGACACCTTTTTGGAGGTATTAGCCCTGGGTACATCTGTTCTAGAACCACATCCAATTGTAGTATCAAGACCAGGATGTATTGTTAAGAAAACCACATAATATCTATCTAACTAAAAATTTAGGATGTTCTTATATAACAATCCTCAAATTTTACTTTTGGGTTATGTTATCTAATCTATGTTCTTACTAAATCTAGTTCCCAAGATTTTTACTAAACCAACACTAATACCCACTATAGCGACCTGACCCTAGAAATCCCAGAGACGATGTTTTTCAAGGATTATATTGGAAAAAGATAAAAGTAAATCATTTCCCAATAGACCAGATAATTTATTAGTCTTGATAAACTAGATATATACATGATTCTGTTTTTAAAAATGATTACACAAATTAAAATATTTTTTTCAAGGATAACTTTATTATAT
Organism: Viscum album; assembly: GCA_963277665.1. Lineage (NCBI taxonomy): Eukaryota > Viridiplantae > Streptophyta > Magnoliopsida > Santalales > Viscaceae > Viscum > Viscum album. Next base: position 197,385,056 of record OY728126.1, read on the forward strand.
CTTGTATATCCTTACATATCTTTATTAGTACACTTTAAGGAATCATAAGGAAATGAATCATAATAATGGTGATCTCAAATGCTGAATAAGGGTAAAGTGCAGTTGAATTAGTAATGATTCAATGAGAATAATATTTATATTAAGGTAAATATCTTAACACACATGCCATGTAATCAATAAACTATTAAGAATGTGCATAAACAATATGGAATGGTAAATAACTAAAAACACATGCCATTTAAATAACTGGATAAAGAATAATCAATATTTAAAGGAGAGAAACTAAAAAAACATGACATTAAATCAATAAACTAAGAATTAAATTCAGAACTAGAATTTATTATGTGAAAATCTCATGGATTATAAATACTAAGTCAAAATGAATGCAATGCTTCATTGTTGTATGTCATGTCTGAGGAACATGAAAACCAATACCGTCAAAACTTCTCACAAGATGGTTTAAAACTATAGGTGTAAATATATTTAGTTTTTGAAACTAATTTTTCTCATGAGAACTATTTGATACATTATGTATCTATATAATGTCTAGGTACCATCCATCATTTCTTACCCAAAACATTCCTCATATCGAGTAATCGATTTAATTAATAAACAATACGACTTATTCAATATCCATATTGAGTAAATAATAAATATTTATCAATATTTCCACTAATAATCAATAGCTATAAAATTAAAAATTGTATATAAAAATGGTATATGATTTAGGAAATAATAATATCCATGATAAATGATATTGATATTTAGGGAAAATTTAATGTCCAATGTTCACTAGAAATTGAATATTTCAAGGGGACTAATAGAGGAATCAAGGAAGTAAATGTTAATACTATCCATGGTCAAAGAAATCATAAACCATTCATAGTTATAATAAGTATGGTGTTAATAAAATACATCCCATGTAGAGTAAAAATAAATGTTTTTTGTCACTGATGAATGGAAATACTGTAAAAATATTTTAAAAAAATTGTTGAGAAAAATATCCTTTTCATTTTGATTTTTTTGAAATTATTTTTTATGATAATAACTTTTAAATAAATTTTCTTTTAAAATTAACCATTTAGCCTTGTAAATTAAGTTTCAATGTAATGTTGGAAAGTAAATCGTACATGCCATACAAGGTAAAAGGAACATTCTTTTTTATAGTAAAAGGTTAGAAAAGAGACTTGATCAAAAAGAGACAAAATATTCCCTTGAATTTTTTTATAATAAAAAATTGGTAAAAATGAATATAATAAATCATTTTGAAATTGTTAAAAAAAATGAAAACATTTTTAGAAAACAGGGTTTTTAGAAGAAAACAGGTTCTCTAACTAAAGAGAGAAATGAATTTACGTTTTCTTGAAAACATTGTGTAAAAACTTTTGAGTACCAAAGAGTGAAAATATGGAACTATTAATTAAAAAGTTCATGAATAACTATAGAATATTAAAATTAAAGTTTTTATTTAACAATGTTTATATAAATTCTTTTAATGTAATTTCAATAATAACCAATCTTAATTTGAATGTGATAGTGAAATAAAACCTTAAAATAATCATAAAATTGAAGTGATAATTGATCAATGAATTTATTATGTGTATCAAATGTAAATCCATATATTAGAATTTTAAATACATAAATCAATATTAAAATTCATTATACACATAATAAGATAATATTAAGTACAAAAAGGAAGTAATATAACCTAATAAAAAAGGAATTGAGTTTGGAAATTTATGTACCACTTGGTAATTTTATATTTATGTCCCCTTAGCTGAAATAATTCAAATTGAAACTGAAAATACCATGAATAATGAAATATTCACGATATTACTTGAAAATTTATAGTATTTACAATATTTATAAGAAATTTTGTTCACAATGATAAAGTGTGCCTTAAAGAATGGAAATTGAGATGAAGTCCCTTACCACATGGTAAATTTTGAATTATAAGCCACATGAAAGAAATAAATAGAAACTAAAATCAAGATACCATGAATATAAATATATTCATGATATAAAATGAAATAGGGGAAATATATAAACCAAAAAAATAAGCAGTGAAAATGGTGTATGCATCTTGGAAGAAAAAGTGAGACAAGAATCCCTTACCTTGTGTTTACTTTTGGGTGAATGTCCCTTAAACTTGTATAAAATGTTTTGAATAATGTTATTAAATTATAATATAACATTAATAATATTTATAATATATATATATATATCTTATTATAATATATTATTACCTATTTGTTAGCAATCTTTTATTATCTTCTTTATTTTATGTGTTAATTGCCTATTTTTTCAAGTGTGTTCGACTTGTTATTTTTGTTCTTCTTTCCTAGATTACAATTTAATAATATAAAGAATGTAAAAAATTATTTAATTTTCATATATATTAATTATTTATGTATTTATAATTTTCCATAATATTTATATATAGTAAATGTAATGCACCCTTCATGGAGACAATAGGTTGTACATACGCATGAACACTACTTCCATTTCTCTTTCATATTCAATGAATTAAAAGTAAACTATATATATGTATATTATTATTCTAGTATCATACTTATGTCATATATATCACATATTTTTATTAAAAATCATTCTTAATGCATTATATATATAATGTGAACGAATCACGTCACTTTGAGGAGGCGATTGTCCACACGTCCAAAAATGAAGTTATCATATTTACAACAAATAGAACACATAAAGTTATGTGTTGTATAAAAATTATAGAAGAATAAAGACATAATAAATATAATTTCTATCATATAGAAATAATTTTTCCATCATAGTTCCCAACCATGAGAGGTGGTAAAGGAAAAAATGAATGACATCATTTCCCGATGCGGTAGTTCGATGTACACGAATGGTAAGTTTGATACCCATTTAATGGAAGTGTATGTAAGTGTAGGTTGAAACCTTAACATAAAAAATTTCCTTATATTTAGGATATTTATGTTTTTATATAATCATGTAATAATAAGAAATTAAGGAGTGCAGAAATAAGTTAAACTAAAGTGATCATTTAAGAATGTTGCCTCTTATTTAGGTAACACCTTTTGGTGCATACCAAAATCCTTCCTTGGTTTCATTTATACCCAAAGTGAGGATTTTATGAGGAGGTGAGGTAATTTTGGATATTATTTGGGTATATTTAAGAAAAGATAAATTTATTTATATGTGTGAATAAATAAAAGGGGCGAGTACCTTTTTTATAGTGGAGGAGGAGTGACATTCTTGTAAATATACAAAGGTATACACTATTGAGAGATATCCCTTACATTATGAAACTCCAATAATGGTAAATATTTGATAAAAAATAGTATATGGTCTAAATATTACCATAAAATGAATTTTGGACATGTTTATAGGTTATTTTGGACCTTATGTTTAAGGTTTAGACCCCTGTTAAGCTTAATTTTACCTTAATCGTTGTAATAAACTTTAATTACTTTCACTAATATTTTTGTCAAAAAATAATTTGAAATTATTATAAATTATAAATTATTATTATTAAAAATATTTAATCCATTTTCCAAATTCCAATTACATAAGTGGTAGAAATTAATTTAAAATTAATCCCACAGACGGGATGACAATGCGAGTTTTAAAGTAAAAATGTACAAAAGTTTTCTAAGATTTTATATCAAAATTCAAAGTGAAATTGATTAAAATAAACTAAATTGTATTAATATATGTAAAATTTATATAATTATACGTTTAAAACAATTAAAAATTTAATTTATCACTATAAATAAATTATAAAAAAAAAGTTTTGAATTAAAATTCAGTATTTTTAACTATTCATCAAAAAATAAAATATTTCAGAAAAATAAAAAAAATTCACCCTATAATAATTTTGATTTTAATATTTAAAAATTAATTTTATTTTGACATATAAAATTTATAAAACTTCCAAAAAATGGATTTAAAATAGGTTCTCTATTAAAAGATGGTAAAATTCACTTTAGAAAAATATAAGTTTTTATGTATAATATTGGGTTTGGTATTATTTTATGACTATAAAATATATTATATGAATTTGAAAACATTTGGTTAGATGTATAATATATATTCTCATAATTGTTTTTTACACTATTCATAATCTTTAATTTTAATAGCTATGTTAAGTCTTATTATATTAAATAATATTATTTTAATAATATATTATTGTTTGGTAAAACTCGGTCTTGCATGTAATGTAAAATATTAAAGAAACTAATTATTGTGTGTAATGTAGAATAACTTATTATTTCATGCATTGAAAGCTATATAATGTATATTTTTTTAAAAAATATTAAATATATAATAAAATCTCAAGAGGTTATACACTATCAAATAAAAGAGAGTCTTTTAGAATTTTTAGGGTATTATAGTGAGGAGTCTCATGGTGGTTCTCGATAGCAGGGTTCTTATAGACCTCCTGTAGTGCCTGGTATAGGCACATTGAATTTATTCTAGTGCCGAAAACTTAGTCACTCAAAATATTTTTGCACCGAGGCACCCAAGATATATGGTTTCTACAAACACTCAAGTTACTTGAAAAGGTTATGTCATATATATTTTGCTCCAATTAGTGGAATAGAATCATCAGTGCCTAAAACTAATATGGTACAATTAGATGCTTCTAGATCTAAGGGGTTCTAGTCACATGCATACAAAATGACGTTTCTTCTCGTAGTGGAAGAGTATCCAAAGGAAGTAGATACTGGTCTAGTAACTGTGATAGGTACCATCACTATAGATTCATCTTTAGTGTCTGGTTAATTTGATACTGAATAATATCATTCATTCATTGCAACTAGTATTGTAAATATGATAAATATTCCTATGGAGATTTTATCTTATGCAAAATATATTACTACACACCTCATAACAAAGATAGAGTAGGTTCTCTGTTGTCCGACTTGTGTGTTCTCTTTATTAGAGATTGATCTTACTTGGGATTTTATGATTCTCGACATGAAACCCATTGATGTTATTATTGGGATGGATTTTCTCATTTATAATTGGGATGGATTTTCTCATTTATAATAAATAAAAATTTGATTGTTATCTTATATGAGTCTCCTTTACTACGCCTGTTAAAGTGTGTTGTATCTTTTAGGGAGAATGGGGCCTGAGGTCGAGTAGAGATAAACCTTCTTATCCAGAGTTGGATAAAGCAATATTAGTGTTTTCTTTTGACCTAGAGTGATAATCATTAAGAGATGACCTCCCTCTAGTTTTCATTGTGTTTCCCGATGATTTTATTTCTGAATTATATGGTTTTCTACCGGTAGGGGAGGTAAAGTTTTACATTGATCTAGTGCCTAGTACTCAACCAGTGTCTATACCTTGTTACTGTATATGACTAGATAAAATGAAATAATTTAAGTATCATTTGGATGATATTTTAGATAAAGGATTTATATTCCAAATTATGTCACCTTGTTTGACACCTATTCTCTTTACTAATAAAGATGATGGGTAAATTTACCTTTGTGTTGATTACCAAAAGCTTAACCAACTCATGTTAAAGATCAAGTATCTGTTTCCAAGGATTAATTATATGTTTGACCAACTAAAAGGGTAAAATTGGTTTTAAAATATTGATATTTGATCTGGTTATCACCAGTTGATAATAAAAGAATATGACATTCAAAAAACCACTTTTTGGAGTAGGTATGACCATTTTGAGTATAATTTCATTCCATTTGTTCTAACTAATGCTTCTACAATATTTATGGATTTGATGAATAGGATATTCCATGAGTATCTTGATACTTTCAAGGTGGAATTTGTGGATGAAATCCTTTTCTAATCTAAGTAAAAGGAGGATCATGCACGTCATCTGAGAAAAGTCTTGAAATTGGTGAGAAGTCACTATCTTTATTCCAAGCTATCAAAATTTTATTTCTGGATTTGGGAAGTGAATTTCTTGGGGCATGTGGTTTTTGAACATGGTATCTTAGTTGATCTTGATAAGGTGAAAATTGTTATTACATGTGAGAAATTGTTGAATGTTTTCAAGATTCATAGCTTCATGGGTTTAGATATGTATTATCCCCAGTTCATAAAGGATTTCTTGAAGTTTTCTTCTCTAATGAACGCTCTCACAAAGAAGTGAGTGGGGTTTTATTAGGATGAGAAATGATAGAGTTATTTTGTTTATATGAAATGTTTTCTGAATACTCCACCATTGTTTACTCATCTAGAGTATGAGAATGAATATTTGGTATTTTGTGACACATCAGGTTAGGGTTTGGGCTATGTTCTTATGCAGGGTGATCAAGTCATTACCTATCCCTCCCAACAGCTTTGACCACATGAGAATAATTATATGACCCATGACCTGGAACTCACAACCATGATGCATGAACTTAATAGTTAGTGGCATGAACTTTTTAGAGAAATTTTTACCATGTATACTGAATACAAGTGATTAAGTTATATTTTCTTTAATAAAATTTGAATCTCCTCAAAAGAAATTGGGTAGAGTACTTGTAGTCTTTTGATTTTGACATCGCCTAAACCACAGTGAAAGGGAATGTCATTACTGATGAATTTAATAAGAAACTTATAACTTAATCTATGAAAAAATCATCAAAAGAGTAGAACTTGATGGTTATTTTTTCATAGTTTCATACTGGAGTTCAGAAAATAGGGGCCAAGATTGTATTGACAAGTGTTCAGTTGACCTCCTCTCTTCTTAAGATAGTTCTTCAGGAATAGTAGCTTGATGATGAATTTCTTAGCATTAGAGACTCTCTTTATGATGGGGAGACTATTGATGATTGGTCATTCTACAAGGAGGGTATTAAATGTTTTCAGAATCATTTTCTATTCTTTTAGTGGTGAATAAATATGTGATGAGTTATTTCTATAATTACCAGTGGGAAGTGCACCTAAGAACCACGAAGATGTTGTATAAAATGTGGTGAAGATTCTGGTGGCTAGGTATGATATGAGTCATTACTAATTTTTTTTTCTCATTATTATAATTTCCAACAGGTCAATGATGAGAACCAAAAACCTTTGAGTATACTAAAAAAACTTCTAGTGATGACTTGGAAGTGAGATGAGAACTCAATGGACTTTGTGGTTGGGTTTCCACATGCATAGAGAAAGAAGAAAGTTATATCGGTTGGGATTGATAATTTGACCAAATTGGATCACTTTATACTCTTTCTTCATAAAACCAATGTTATGGAGCTGGGAAATATCTATATGAGGGATATTGTTCATTTTAATTGATTTTCATATACTATAGTTTCTAATAGTGATCCAAATTTTAATTTTCACTTTTGGAGAGGACTTTAGAAGGCACATAGATCTTAGGATTGTTTGAGTACGCCATGTCATCAGAAAATAGATGGCCAGAAAGAGTGGGATATATAGATTCTTGAGGATATGATTCGTGCCCATGCCATCAATTTTATGTGGATCTTGGGATGACTATTTGGGAATAGTTGGGTTTTCTTATAATAATATTTACCAGTCTGCAATCAGAATGGCTCCATTTTAGGCCCTGTATAGTAGACCTTGAAAATTTTCATTATGTTGGTTGGAGATTAGTGAAAGTTACTTACTTTGAATGAGATTGATTCAAGAGATGGCCAAAAATATTCATTTGATTAATTAGAGAATGTTCATGGAATAGAGCTAGTGTAAATCTTATGCTGATCATTTGTGTAGACCATTAGAATTTTCAGTTAATTATTAGGTGTTCTTAAAAGTTTCAACTTTCTTGGGTCATCGATGGTTTGGGAGGCAAGGGTAGATTACTTCCCCTTTTGTGGTACCTTTTTATGTTGTTTAGAAGGTGGAGAAAGTGGATTACCATTTTGAACTTCCACCACAATTAACATCAATAACTAATGTGTTCCATGTATCACAGCTGTGAAAGTATCTTTTGGATCCATCTCATGTTCTGAGTTAGAGTGATCTTGATGTTGAGCATGATTTATCGGTGACTGATCATCCAATCAAGATAGTTGACTCTGAAACCAAGGTACTTCATGAGAGTATGATACCTTTGGTTCTATTTCTATGGAATAATGTTTCTAATACATATTAGATGTTGGATAGAGAGACACTAGTGTGAGAGAAGTGGCCTCATATTTTTGATATGGAAGCTTCCTGATAGGAATTCTGGGGAAAGAATGTTTTTATGATGAGGAGGATGCAACATCCAGTTAATTTTTTAGGTATTCCACAACCCTATCTTTTGATCATGTTTTGGTTGGGGTTCATCTTGGGTTTCTTCGAGTGAAGAGTTGAAAATCATAAAAATTTATAGGCTATGCACGATTAGTACATAGTTTTCCTAAACCATGCACCCACCCTGTGTAAACCATGAAAACCCAAAAAGTGATAGTTTTCATGTTTAGCACATGGTTTTAATAACTGTGTGCCCCTAGTTTAAACTGTGCACCAAATCAGAGGGGGACACAGTTAGGGTGTACAGTTTTTCTAACTGTGTGACCCCACCCAACTAAACAGGCAAGTTGTGATTTTTATTTATGAAAATTATTTAAAAAGTTATGGAAACCCAATTTCATCACCCACTCATCTATAACTTATGATTTCATGAATTCCCAGGTCTTGGAGTCTCCCAAGAACCATTTTTGGCTCCTCCAAACCCCTTCCTTGGTGTATTGAATCACGATGAACCTCATTCAATCCCTTATTGGTAATTAATATTCTCCCATTACTTATTTACTTCTCTCTATTTATTTCCTCCACATGGTTCATTAGATCATTATATATTTGATGGATATGACCTCTTTTTTTTTTTTCCGAATCTTGATTATAGATTCATTTTTGAGACCTCTATTGGAGTCTTTCATCATTTGTAAATCATGTTGTGGGTGTTGTGTTATATGATCTCCATGATTAAAGTTAGGTAGTTTTATTGAAAATTTCTATATGATAAACCCTTTATTTAATTAATTTAAATGAAATTTATTTGAACTAAATTATGAAAATCAAATTCTATGATAATCTGAATTAGAATGGATTTCATAAATATTTTGAAAAAATACCCAATTCTAATAGAATTGGGATTTGGGGTGTTTTCTAGGAAATTTATGGAAATTTTAAATTGATTTTATAAATTATTTTATAAAATATATAAAATTGATTTTTTTATAACCTATGATTGGTTTTATTTTTAAATTTCATGAAATGATAAATTTCCATGTTTTTTTTGAAATTGGTCTCGTGTATTGAAATGAGAAATTTGGTAATTTATTTGTAAATGATATTTTGATTTGAAATGATTGATTTCCAACTTAATTTATTAACTGATTGTAATTTTCCCTTAAGTGGTAGTGGAGGTAGTTTTCCATTAAGTAGGAGTGGAGGTAATTTTCCCTTATTTTTGAGTGGAGTTAATTTTCCCTTAAGTGGGAGTGGATGAAAGTAATTTTCCCATGAATGGGTGTGCATAGTAATTTGTGTGGAACTCTGCTATGAATTGTTGTGAATACATTGATATATATTCCATTTTTTATGAAACTCTTTTACTCATGCCCATTTTATTTATATAAACAGTTTTTTATAAAATGTTTATTAAGACATTATTTTAAATTTTTCCATATTTTGAAATGAAAATAATATTTTAATTTCAATATGAAATGGTACTTCCATGCAATTTTTTAAAAAATTTAAAGAATGATTTGTTCTATTTGTTATGGAATCTATTGTAGAATATTTGGTGAGACCGTACAAGTCTTTTATCTTACATCCTACCTTTTCCTTCAGGAATTTGTATATTTTATACTTCTAGGTTCTAGTAAAGGGAAAGTGCCTCTTAGAGGAGGTGTATGTTCTTGAACCTTTGGGATTGGAGCGTTGATTCCTTCAGGATGTTTGAGTTTTATCTTATCAGACATTGGTACTTTTGTGATATACTATTTGGGTTTTTAATTACCTATTTGACATCTGGTACTATATCATTTTGGTGATTTATTTTAGCATATTGTTATGTAACTATTTTTTCTATTTTTTATTTGACAAAACCATCCCCAATTGATTCTTATATGATTCCAGGTGCTAGTTTCCAACCCCTTGGGATTAGGAACAACCTTCAGACTATATTGGTGCTTTCTTGGGTATCCAAGTGCCAGAGTATCTGGGCTGGTCCTTGATATGAGATACGATTTTTGGGACTTATGGGGTAGATTATGAGAAAGTTACATGACATATATCAGCATAATGAGCCTTAATTTACCAAGGATGGCAGGGACAAGTGTATTTGATGAGTTTTTTATCCAATTATATACTTTTTCCAAACTCTGATATTATATTTTTGTTCTTGAGTTGAGTTCTAATGGATAGAGTTGATGTTCTCATGTCTCTTAATTAATGTTTACTTGTTATATATTAGTGTTGTGTAGTACAATAACCCTAATAATATGTATGATCATGCTTCCTATGGGAGAAGGATGATAACCTTTTAGAGGTTATAGTATGAGTGGTTCAAGCTTTGGGCCAAGGGATGATACATATCCCCTTTTAGGATGTAGAAGTTTAACCTTAACGGGATGATAGAAGAGATCATGCCCAAGAGTTTCTTTATTAGAAACAACCATATTTTCATCCAATGAACAATCATTAGGAAATAAAGGATTGGTTAGGAAAGACTGAGTGGCTATTCAAGTTCTTAGAGACACAAAATTTTATAAAGGTGAAGTTTTCCATATTAAATCTTGAGGGTCCTAATAGGGGATGGTGGGATGATATAGTTCTAGAAAATAGGAATGAGGGATTGGAGTGGAAATCTTCAAGACTCTTTTTATATATCAATTTTATTTAGATCTGAAAGTATTGGCTAATTCTTTAGAGTTTTTCAACCATTCCTAAGCTATTAGGATAATGACTCTGTATTCCTATAATTTTACTGAACATACTAATTTTTCACCTGAGGTGGTGTTGAATGTGATGCCAAAAGAACAAAGGTTTGTGATGAGTCTTTGATTAAATATATAATCTTATGGTTTTATGACAAATCTTACCTCCTATTTTTATGTTCTCGATAGGGTTATGATGGCATAAATTGAACTGTATGGTAATTTAGGGTTTACCATAGTTTTTCATACACCCAGTGGAAACTATATTGGTCCCTTTAAGGGAATGTGAAAACATAATGAGTCTCATCGTAGAAACTATATGGTTCTCCTTGGAAAAAATCCTCCTCCAAATCTACTATAGTGTCTAGTAAAGTCCCACTAAATTGTTTTAAATGTGGAAATATCAAGAAATTTGAATCATTCCTGCATGTAGAAACAAAAATATTTACAGCTCATGAACATGTTTAAGCCACTTGTAAATGTAATTCTACATTTTTACTACCCCACATAGCGGAATGAGATCTTTAGCATCAAGAATAACTGTAATGTAGTTTGATTCTTCTAGAAAAATGGGGTTCCGACCACAAGAATCATGAACCATGGGTTTGCCCTATTGTACCTTATATTTATCAAATATAAAGATTATCTTGGAATTTTTTGTTCTTGAAATGCGTTCCATGTATCTCATTCTTATAATGGACCGGTTGGTTACTCATCAAGCTCGAACTGACTGTTATCCTCAGCATGTTTCCTTTACTACCCTCAATGGGGAGTTTCATGTTTTCTAGGGAGAATAGGACATGAGTTCTAGTAAATATAGACCTACTATTCTAGATATGATTAAGTTAATATCCTTTTATGGTATTTAACCAGAACATTATGTTTCTTGTAGTAAAATTCCTATTGTAGTTTTTTAATTTTTTAATGTGTTTCCATCATACTTTTTTGGCCTACCACCAGAGAGGGGGGGGGGGGGTAGATTTATCTATTGAATTAGTTCCAGGTACTTAGAAAATATCTATTCAATCCCACCATATATATTTAGATTAACTAAAGGAATTAAATAATCAATTGTACGAATTTATTTACAAAGTATTTATTCGACCCAATGTGTCACTTGGGGCAGCAACAATGCTTTTTTCCAAGAAGTACGATGGAACACTACACTTGCGTGTTGATTACCGTAAGCTCAGTTTTGTTACAATCAATAAAAATTATCTATTTCCACATATATATTATTTATTTAACCAGCTAAAATTAGAAAGGTGGTTCTATAAGATTAATACTTAGTATAGTTATCACAAGCTCTGGTTCAAGGAGTCTTATACCTCAAAGACCACTTTCAAGAGTAAGTAGGGACACTCTGATTATTTGGTTATTCCATTTGGTCTAACCAATGCTTCTATCATGTTTATGGTGATGATAAAAATTATTTTTCACAAGTGTCTCAACTCTTTTGTTGTGATATTCATGGATGATATATGAGTTTATTAAAAAACTAAGGATGATCATGTACTTCATTTGAGAGAAGTTTTATACATCTTGAGGAATCACTAACTTTATACCAAGCTGTCAAAGATCCAATTATAGATTTTGTAGGTGAATTTATTAGGTAACATTTTCTTGGAACATGGTATTTTAGTTTATCCTGAAAAGGTGAAATCTTTCATTTCATGGGAGGAATCAAAGAATGTATTTGAGATTCGAATCTTCTTAGGTTTAACAGGGTATTTCCGCCAGTTCATAAAAATTTTCTCTAATATTTCTTCTTCATTGAACTCTATCAATCATAATAAAATGATGTTTGTTTTGGATTTTATGTTTCAGACATCCTTCAATGAATTTAAGTATCATTTGACATCATCTCTACCTCTAATTCTTCGAGAGGTTGGGCATGGCTATGTGGTCTTTTATAATGCTTCACGTTTATATTTGGGACGTTTTATCACATAGGGTGATCACATGGGGACTTATAGTAATTTTCATTTTTTGAAACATGAGAATAATTATCCCACACCTAATCTTAAACTCACATATGTGATTCACACTCTTAATATTTTGTGGAACTATCTTTTCAATAATGGTTTACCATTTACTCTAATCACAATATCTTGAGTTATATCATCTCATAAAAATATTTGAATCTACAATAGAGGAGATGGGTTGAGAACCTATAATATTTTGATATTTACATTTTATATACCCCTAGGAAGGATAAAATTTCTGTGGATACTCTTTTTAGGAGGTTTCTATCCAAGGATGTGATGGAGTCATCAAAGGAGTGAAATCTCATGGAACTATTTTCTCACATGTGTTTGGGACTGCAAGAGGATAATACTATGTTTTCTATAGTGAGTATTCAATTGTAATCCTATCTTATTGAGATGATCCTCCAGAAGCAATAACTTGATGATGATCTTTGAGGTATTAGTAATTCTTTATATATTGGGGAGACTATTGGTGAATAATCATTATCTTCAGAGGGAATCCTTTTCTTCAGGAAATATTATTCTATTCCGCCACCTATGAGAAAGGCTATGATGTGTTATTTTCATTATTCCAAGTGGTATGTACACCTAGAAATAATAAGTATGTTTTATGACATGTGACATAAATTATTATTTCCAAGTATGAAATGATATATCTCTAATTTTGTTTCATGTTTCTACACCTATCACCTGATCAAGGATGAGAATTAAAATCCTTTTGGTATACCTTAACCCTTCCCCATTCCAACATGGAAGTGGGATGAGATATTTATAGACTTTATTATTGGGTTTCTACATACTCCTAAAATAAATAATTCATTTTGGATAGTGATTGATCCGTTGACTAAATCAACTCACTTATTCTTATTAATGGTACCACAAATGTTGTGGAATTTGGAAATCTATATGTGAATGAGGTTGTATGGAGTAATTTATGCAATTATTTATGATATGTATCCTTGGTTCACATTTAAATTTTTTAGTTTCATCTAGTAGATTATGGGATCCTAGGTCAAGTTGAGAACAACATAGCATACTCAGATAGATGGTTAGAAATAATGACTTATATAGTTTCTTGAGGACATTATTCGTACTTAAATCATTAACTTTGGAGGAGTATGATATTTACATTTGGTACTGCTTGTGGTTTCCTATAATAATGGATACCATATATCCATAAAAATAGAACCATTTTTGTGGCCTTAGATGGTCAGACTTGTAAATATATTTTTTTGGGCGGATATTAGTGACGCTTCCTTGGTGTGACCTATCTTTGTCTAAGAGATGATGGTGAAAATACAGTTGATTTATCATAGGTTTCTAATAACTTAGAGTTGGAATAAACTATATAAATATTGTTTTTGTTGTCTTTTGGACTTCTTAGTTGGGGACTAGGTGTCCTTAAGAGTCTCATCTTGACTGGGTCATCATCGTCTTGAAAATCCATGCGTGTTGACACTGACATATGTGGGAGCATATAAGGTTGTTGAGAATATTAGAAATGTAGAATACTATTTTTCTTTTCCACCTCATATTAATTTGATTCATAATATTTTCTACACATCACAACTCATGAAATATATTTTAAAACCATCTCATTTTTTGAACTGGTAGGACCTTAATATAGAACCTTATATGACTGTGACTATATGGACAATACAAATTGTCTATTATCAAGTGAAGGTTATCTATTTAAATTAAATCCCTTTGGTCAGGGTTATATGGTAGTATAGTATAGACACTCATGATACATGGGAGCATGAAGTAATTATGAGAGATAACTGGCCTCATATCTTTATGAACTGGTCTACTATATGATGATTTCTAGGGGTAGAAATAATTTTTGATGGGGAGAGTCGTAACATACCAACTTTTGATTTCTGGTATTTTTATTGTTTATTTTTTGTTTTGGAAGTTCTAGAGATTCTCAGTGGATTGAAATTGTATTTTTAGATATTTTTTGTGTGTAAAATAGGAAGTACCATAGCTTTGGTAGAGTAATTGGTGTCCCTTAGAGCCCTTGGTTCCCTAGGTGTAATATTGACAAAGTTCCACACCTAGTGCATGGATCTGTCTTTAGCATGATATATAGGGAGTCCTTTTATGCTCCAAGAATATCATGGGATCACCACATGTGTTCTCATGATTGTGGATAGGGAAAAATGGAATTTACTCTTTCAACATGTCATGGATGATTGTGTGTTGGTGGGAGTTTCAAATTTTGAAATTCGTGAATGATACTTGATCTCTGGGGGTTGGTTACTCAAGATAATTGAAACTTTGATAAAGGGGTTTAATGCATATTTTAACTCGTTTTACCTCCATTTAATTAGTTTTTCTCATTAATTTGGATTATATTTTAGGTTGAATGTGTTCTTATAATGGGGTTTTGGGAATTATAGCTTTTATAAAAGGTGATTCATTTCACTTAGTTTGGTTCTTATTCATCCTTGATGGGAGATCAATGTAAGTGAAATATTGGTTGTATTTATTTGATTCTTTGTGTGGGAATCATTATGGATCATTATATCTCACTATTTATCTTTTAACTGTTGGTTGTTTGATGATACCAGGACTGAGGTATGTGATTTTTTAATGTAATTCCGATCAATTGGAACTGTTATTGATTTCTTTATTTTAAATGGATTTATAATTGGTTTTTAAATCAAAATTTAATCTCCTTGATAAATTTTTCCAAAATGTAATGGTGTGTGTTGAACCCCTTTAGATATTAATTTTTAAATAAAGTTTATATTAAAAAAAAATGGTTTTGAATTAAAAGAATGAATTTGAAGGTGATTCTTGGGAAATGAAGGCATGAAATGTTTTATGAATTTGAAGTGAAATGAATTATTTTGAAAGGCTTGAGTTTTTATTAAAAGCCTTTGACAAATGATTTTGAAAAGAAATGGAATATTGAAATATGATTTTGGGATACTTGAATGATGTTTGATGAAAATAATTTGAGATGAATTATTTTCCCTATGATTGATTTATTTTAAGCACAAGAAAGCCTGGGTAGTTTGGTGGGTGCACTAGGATATGCACTCTAGAAATTTATTAGCTATACCTTATTATGGATTGATGATTAAAAATATAACTGAACATGATTTGGGAAGGGAGGTTCATTATTTGGGGTGGATTCCTATTCCCCTTAGGCTTGGTATCTAGGGATGTGTGCACACCAGAAGCTGTATTTCACTAAGAATGTGGGGAACCTTGATCCTTGATCTAACCAACCCTGGGACTCATAACTAAGGTGCAATTATTGAAAATGAATTATTACATTCTATTGTTTTTTAAAATAATTTATTCATTCCAGTTTTTATTAAATGATTTCTTCATTTATGTTTAACTTAAAATGCCTAATTGTACCAGTATTATACTTACCCTTGAAATAATTTTAAAATCATGATTAATTATGAATTGTAAAAATATTACCATGCCATGTTTTATTTAGAATTAATAATATTTGTTTTATTTAGGATTAAATTCTTATGTAATGCATGGTGGGATCTTACTAGTCTAGTGTTTCTTATACTTTACCTTTTCCTTTAGGAATTTTATACTTTCATTTTCTAAGTGTAAAAAAATGGATAACATCATTTGGAGGTGGTGGGTGTTCTTGATTGTTAGATCTGAGGAGTTGGTGGTGAAAAATAGTTATTTGAACCATTTGTATGAGGAGATATTGCTGGTGATTCCATCCTTGGTTTATGTGATGTTCTAGATTGTTTCTCAATCGTGAGTTTTGTATATGTCTATATTGTTGTACTTGTCTCTTGATGACTATGTTAGAATGAAAATCACATCACATTTGTTCGTGAGGAGGTAGTCTGTCGTACACACGAGCAACATTACTGTTTCTCAACATTTTACACAGTAAGAATTTATATGTGGTATTATAATTATAGGGGAATAATAGTATCATAAATAGATCAATTTCCTCTTCCATAAAATGGTAAAAGAAATCATCTATTGTCTTTACAACAAACTACCACCTCCCAAACCGATGTTATTCATTTTACAGCACCACCTATCATAGAAAGATATAATTATGTAGTTAATATTTATATATTATGTTTATGATATTATTATTCCCCTATACTTATAATACCATATATACATTCTTACCATGTAAAATCATACACTAGTTTCTAGCCTTTGGTGATTGAGAATTCCCTTTGAGCCAGGTCGGGAATGATTTGGGTACATGTTTAGTGAGTTATATGGGTTTTTTCATGATAGAACAATACAACCAGTTACCATGAAATAAAATTAAAAAACAAAAAATTAAATCAAAACTGATTCAACTTAATAAAAATACACTATCTCGAGGATTCCATGGTCATGCTTCAAGCCCTGCACCCACACAATGACCAATGTTGCATTGGCTGAGGTAAATATTTCGATCAACGTTGACATTATCACCAATATAGGTATGACTAAATCACTAGGAAAATGTTCGCAACCTAAAAGAGGTAGACCCATATTAGAACCATATTAATAAAAATACCTTCATCATTGGGAAGATATCATTGATAATATGAACATCCAAAACCACAAAAAACCACCACCCTTTCTAAAAACAAAGATGACCACCACCACAGAACAATGAAAAATAACTAGAACCACCATTATTGTTAAGGATAAAACAACATGAACCATAATATTCAAACCACAATGAACACCAATGACACATTTTGGACTGAAAAATCAAAAAGAAAACTATCTTGGGTCTAGATAGCAGTTGAAGAAGCAAAATCACTGCACCACTGGACCAAAACCTCGACACCCAGTGCCTTCTCCTTGTGAATCCTTACCTACAACAATGATACACTCCTTCCACTAGATACATATCATCATTATTCCCACTATAAAATTATGTTACAATCATTTTTATTTTTATTTTATCATGGTTTTAAGTTATATATTTATAATTATTATTTATATATAAAGTTATTTATATATAGTTGTGCCACTATATATATATTAGTGAGAATAGTTTCACCTCTACTTACCAAAATGAAGATTCATACTTGGGTTTAGAATCTTGGTTTGAAAAATAAAATTTATATATTAAATGGTTGGGACTATATTTAAAGGCTACTCTAGTATTATATCCCACCCTTCCTTGAGTTAAAAGGTGAGTTGATAATAGGTATAAGGCCATTTTATACCATAGTCCATAGTGATTTTATCCCACTTCTATATCTATATAGGAAATGATTGCAACATACTAACTAATCTATGTTATTCAGCCTTGATCTACAGAAAAGTAAGGAATTTAGAAAAATATTCAACCACTTTCTAGTTCATACCCAACCACCAAAAATGGGTACTAAGTTCCTTTTACATATTTTGGATTCCTAGATGAATAACCCATTTAAGAATATCGATAATTAGAGGATGTTGTTCCTGATTGGATTAAGGATCCACTATCTGATTTCAAAAACACAACACCGAGTTCAAATAATTTGTCTATCCATCAATGGTATCCCAGCCATTGAGTTTTGAAATCATGGTTCGACAATCAATGTCATATTTTTGAGAATATTGGATTGGATCAACCATATCAAGAACATGAGACCCTGGAAAGAAGACTACAACATTATCCCATTCAGTGCAATCCAAATGCATGTCAACAATCAACATCATTATCTTTCACTGATTATAATATTCTTTAGACAACTAGTTATAAGAATTTTGACTAAGATAATCATCCATCGATTCCCTTAACATGGTGTAGACACTATGTTAAATTTGAACATATGAAGATATTTCATCCATCATCATTGCATGAGGTTAAAAATATATTTGTAAAAAGATATGGCTCAAGATTTTATGATTCATAAAAATAGTTATCCTTTCACTTAAGAGATAATAGAACCTTTTTTTTCAAAGCTTGAAATAATACATATATTTTCAAATCATGCATCAAATATTTATTTTCATACACACATTACTATCATGATCTATAGGATAAAACATGATCTCCTTGCATGAGAACATATCCCAAGCCAGATCGTGACATGTCACAAAAAACAACGTAACCTTTCCTTGATTCTAAAAATGAAAGGATAGGTTTTGTAGTGAGTTCGGCCTTAAGGTCCTAGAATAATTTTTAACACTCATTGCTATGTTGGAATGGAATATCATTCCTCATAAAATATATCATTATAGATTCAATACATGAAAATTCATGAACAAAGCAATGGTAATATCCTACCAAGATGAGAAAAATCCATATCTCATAGACCTTGTTGGGTGGTTTCCAAGAGATCATAATTCCTATATTTTCAAGTTCTACAAATAAACCTTACTTAGAAATCACATGTCCAAGGATGAGTACTTTCATTATCCAAAAGATGCAATTATATAATTTATCCTAAAATCGGTGTTCCCATAGAGTTATCAGTTATATCTCTAAGTGTTCTTCATGAAAAATTTTAGATCAAGAATATACCAAGATATCACCAAAAAATTCCATAACAAAGGAGTCATGGTACCAATAAATTTTACGATTCATCAATTCCATGAAAATTATTGGTGGATTTGTGAGACCAAAGGGAATAAAATGGTATTAATCATGGCCATAATGACTCTTAAAACATATCTTAAGAATATATTTCTTTTTAAATCCTTGTCGGTGATACCATGACTATAATTCAATATTATAGATCTATTTGGATCCATTTAATTGATCAAACAAATCATTTATTTTTGAAAGGGGATACTGATTCGTTATTGTAACTAGATTTAGCTTATGATAATCGAAACAAATCCTAAGAGAACTATCCACCTTTTTCACAATGAGAACTGAAGTATCCCAAGGTGATGTACTAAGTCTTATGAAAACTTTAATTTCCAAATCCTGTAACTGGTCCTTCAATTCACACAATTCTCTTAGTTCTATCCAATAATACAGAAGTTACATAGGATTTTTTATTTTTATTAGATCAATTGAAAATGAAATTTAAATTTTAGGTGGAAACCAAGAGAAGATATCTTGGTAAACACAAATATTTTAATTTATAATGGATGTAAAATCTATTTTTTCAATTAAATTAATACTTTATATGGTTATAGCTACCAAATGATAAGATACAATACCAATCTTCGGCACCAAAGGTCTTTCTCTACCACATTTTATATCCCAATCTACCTTAAAGAGATATACCACTACATTGAGGAGTGTAGAACATTATTTTCAAGAATAAAAATTGATGTCAACATTGAACGATATCAACCAATCCATTCCCAGAATGAGATAAAATATATCCAACTCCAAAATGAAGAAATCATAAAAAAACATATCCCCATAAATTGTTATAGAACATTCTACAAACTTAAATCCTTTAGACACTCTTTTACTAAGAGTTTTTTATATCTTCATAACATGAGTAATAATTTAAATATATAATCCCATAATATTTATGAAATGAGAAGAAATAAAATACTAATATTCCCTTGTATCAAACAAAAATTTCATAAGATTTGAGTTCAAAAGGATGGTATCTCAGACCACTGAAGGGCCTGATTGATCTTTCATAGATACTTTATCTATACTGAAATTCTACTTAATAGGTTCTACCGAATACTATTTTAACCTCTATTATTATGTAATTGTCTATGGTGTCATGGTGTTCCTAGAATCACCTTAATTTACTCGGTTCTGGGGTTAAGAACTATTCCAATGAGACCCACCAATTTGAACATAAGAAGATAGGGGAATATTGGATCTATTTACACCATTTTACCTTGGGGTTCTAGTAAAATAATGTTTTTGGTGTCCCATTTTACCATCATTGTGACACATATAAGATCATATCTTTTAATCACTTTTCCAATTATCCAATTATCCACATTGAAAAAAATCCAGTATGGTGCTATAAGATAGTGGAAAAGAAACCGATCCATTATATTATTTCTCTGGTGTTGTGTTCCCTTGAGAATATGTTTCCATTTTATAATTATTTAAAATTTTTGATTTTTCATTTTTACCCATATTGGTAAAATTGTTCCCCCACAATGGTTTCCTTTGATGTGTTTTTCCACCATAGTCTCTCAATTTACCATATCAGTAAAATCATTGATATGAAAGATGGCCAGTTTAGAGAGATTGTCTAGTAATATACCTTCCTTATAGATATGTTCTTATTTATTCCCACTAATGGTGACCTCTAGAGAAAAAAAGGTAGTTTCATGAACTTATAGGCATACTTTTTGATAGGAAGGGTTTCTAGATTGAGAGTAAAGAAACCTATCATCTTTGTGATCTTAAAGGTATGGGGGTATAATTATTTGTTAAAAAATTACTCAAATACATTCCAAGAAATGTAATGGTATTGTTTAGTTTGAAAAAATGTATCCAACCATTTCCACACAAGTTATTCAAGAATTTATATCATCAGATTTACCTTGATATCAGTTGTGGTTCCTAGAAAATTAATGATTCAATTAATCCAAAAAAGTCAGGCATCCATGTTTTCTAGTATTGAATCCCCCTAAATGATTGATGGATTCTACATAAAAAATTGAAATAATGTATTTTCATATTATGGTTATGAAATATGATTCCCCTTATCTATAATTTAGAGGGATTGAACTATACTCTAGAAAGGTTGTTAATTTATCTATTATTTAGGTTGAACATCATTTTCAGTAGCATCTTCCTATTGATTTCCCAGTCTTTACAATTGTGAAATCTCTCAATGACCATATCTTAATTCCACTAAGTCACCATATTAAAACTAAAATGAAGACTTAGGATATTTAAATTCCCAAAAATCAAGGTAATTATAAGAAATTTTCCACATTTTTCAATCAGAAAATATATAATATAGTTATAAAAGGAATTATATCTGATAATTCATAATATTATATACCCATTGGATAAACCCATGATGGCTATGTGAAGAAATTCCTAATGGTGTGTATAAACACATTTTTTTTCCAAAACCATCCCTGTAACTTGAATTTCTACATAGAGGCTAGCTACATCTTTTTATGCTCTACATTTTATGTTCTGAAACATCTTATCTCCAAATATACCATCCCAACCAACAGAACGAACAAAAATAATACCATTTTTAGCATCCACCTAACTCATTAGGTTGATGAGAATATCCATTTGTGATTCTAATGATGGGTAGTATCCATGGGATACCAATGGCTAGTAATAAATTTTAAGGTATTATAGGATCATTGGCGGATGATTATTTTATCAACATATACGACCTAATAAATGAAAAAATATAAAAAAACCATGATATTAAATGATATAAGAGAGTAAATAACACAAATAAAAATACAAGATAAAAAATAAATCAGAGTAGCAGTAGGATGTAAAATACAACACAAAATTCTAAAAAATAAAAAAAATGACAAGAACCATGAACCAAAGTGGTACTACATCAGAATCCAATTCCAAACCACCTCCAAGCTCTATTAGCTAATGACCACAACATTAAAGTTTTGCATTATAAAAGTAAAAAATATTTTCTTTATCTATTTCATGATAAATGACACACACACACACACACACATATATATATGAAACAAAGTGAATATATAGAGGGTGAGTATTAATCTTAGTGGAAAATTTACTAAAATATTCCAACACATGCCACTAAGTCCCTGATAAGTTAGAAACATTTATATAAAATATAAAAAAGTATAAAAATAGTGATCAAGATCATTACATATGAAATAAAAAAGAGACATGTTCAAATGAATTATTTCAAAATCATAATTTAACATGCCTTCTTAAATCTATTCAAAAAATAATCATTTTTATAATCAGGTTATCCATTATGTACTCTCAACATACCCATTTCACATACTGACACAGATTCATACATCCGAGATGATAGTCCCAATACTCATGAGTGTTAACTAGTATTACATAACAAGTCTTTAATTGGTTATTTACCCACTTTCCCCAATCATCATAAGAAAAAAAGTCTAAATAAAATAAGGTCCCTATTAATAAAATCCTTTACACATTATGACCCATGTATTCTAAATTGTATCTCAAACATATTATTTAAACAATTACTCACTTAAGAATTAAAGTGAACATGTTATGTGCATCTTTCTAAAAACATAGTTTAAAAAAATATTATCATGAGGGTATCCAATAATATTTCATCAAGAAATTTTCCAAGAAAATATAATCAAGGTATTTAGAAATAAAAATCCTTTACATTTTAGAATAAGTTAAGAGAGAGATAAATCACCTACCTTAAAATGGAAACCATTATTAAAGAAACACATAATGATATATGATAATCTAGGTTCTTTCTTCCTTTTATTCATTAATTCAAAAAAAAAACACATAAAAATTTTATAACCCATAGATCTAGGAATAAAAATTATGATCTAGTGTTATTCCTTAGATTAAATGGAGTTATGAATAAAGATATGGAGAAAATAGTGACATACCTTGATTATCAAGATCTAACAAACCAAGATTCATTGAAGATTGGATGCAGATCGAAGAGAATCACGAAAAATGTCTAGATGGGTCCTTTAGTTTGAGATAAAAGTAAAATGAATGAATAATGAAGAGTTAAGAAAACTTTTTTAATAAAAAATGTAATTTCAAGTTTTAATTAATCACATTGCATAGTTTACCAAACCTTGCACCAAACATGAAAGTGTCATTGCATCCAAAATCCCAGGTCACATGTTTTGGCTACAAGGTTTGGAAAACCATGCGCCAAACATGTGAAAAAGCTCTATACCATAGTGAAAATTTCCCAAGGTAATCCATATAGTTTACGCTAACCACGAACCTCCTCTTATAATCTCTCAATATGTTCATGGTCACTGGATGAATCCATACGATTTTTTCAAACCATGTGCCAACTATACAACCTCTCAAACACTTACAAAATTTAAAAAATCTCCCAGAAACATAAAGATACTAATCCCAATCCATAAAAATATCAAAATCACATAAAATATAAGTACATAACTAGAATCATGTCCATTACAACTATAATTATAAATCCATACATACTTCTAAAATGATATCCTAACATGGTGAAATATATTGAAAATGCTAGTTATGAATTGAACTGTCATGTTTTGAATTTTCTATTTTTTTCTATAAGAAAAAAATTATTCATCCATGTCTCTTCCTATATTACATTATCAAATATATTGGGAATAATGTAGGTTACACACCATTAAACCGAACAACTTTAGTAAATCATGTTAGGAATTCTTTGACTTGAGTATCCAAATATCATAATAGGATATAATAAGACAGTGGAAGAAAAAACCATATGTGTACTTAGATAGTGAACAATATAGATGTAATTTATAAGAAATAGATATATTTATATTTATTGAAAGGATATCAATAGTTTTATAGAATAGGTGCAACTCTAGAATGTTTCTATAGAAGAAAAAAATAATTTATTGAGTACCCAATAGATGAAATGATTGGATCCTTACAATAATATGAGTTAAATATAATGATTATGAATGATGAGAAAAACTATAAAAAATTGAGTAATATTTAAAATGTAAAATTATTTATATTAAAACTCTGATGATGTATATTTCCAAAATAGTGATTATACGATTTGTTAAATTCCAAGGATGATGAGAAAAGTGTTCAAGAAGAGAGATGACCATACTAAGAAATCAAAATGTACTGAAAAATTATAATTAAGGATGTTTCATTTATTATATACTTTATAAAAATTTTATTAATCTCCATTAATATATAAATAAGGGACATAATAATACATTTTTCCAAAAAATAAAGAATTATAAAAAATAGAATAATTTTACTAAAAATTGATGAAAAACCATGAATGAATATGAGAGATATAGTGAGAAAAATTCCTCCAGTATAGAATTAAAACATGAAAAGGAGTTTTAAATTATATGAATAATTCTTATATGTAATCAAGTTATATTTTTAAATATGATTTTTAATATATAAAAAACCGTATGTTGTTGGATTGAATGAGATTTGTGATAGAATGAAATATGGAATCAGGTATGATAATTCTGTATATAAGAATATTTAGGAACCCAAAAATTTTATATATATGATAATAAACATTGAAAAGGATAAATTTAATGAATGGGGAATGATACCCCATCCAAAAAACAAGTTATATTAATGATGGTTGATAGCATATGAATTGGAAAAATTAATATGATGTAAAATATTTACAGGTTTACTAATGGGAGGAAAAAACATAATAAACTAATTTCCTTGAAAATTACCACTAATAAAATAAATAGAATTGGATATAATGGTAATTATAATAAAATATACAATAATTACCATGTATAAATAAATTTTGGAAAATTATTTATTGTTAATGTGTTTACATGTGGCATTCAAGGACACTATTTAAGTAAATTATCTTCAAGATTAACATAATATTTAGGCTGTAGAGGGCCATTATTTCTAGTTTTTATCTTGTAAAATAAAATATATGTATCTATATTAAGCCATTTGGGCTCATAAAATTTCAATTACTAATCTTATAGCACCTAAAAGCACATAGTAACAAAAAATACTTTGTTTTATAATTTTACGAATTGTGTATTAAATTATCATGAAAGATTTATGGTATATGGGTAAAAAATATTCTTGGAAAATTACTAGTGATCTATAAAAAAAATTTCCATTCAAAAAATTATATGGATGGAATGTTACATATAGAGACAAATCTAAAGGAAATAGAAAATAGTGTAGTGATGTTGGTATATTTGACTCAACCATCACAATTAAGTTTCCAATTATAAATTGATTACAACATAATTTTTTTAGTATATGTCAACTATGTGATGATGATGTGATAAACTATCAATCATATACAAAGTTGATAAATATTTTAACATAAATATATATAAAAAAAATCACACACCAAGATCCTAAACATTTGGTGTCTTTGGTTATTATCTACATGTTACATATAATTACACAGAAAATAAATACAAAATTATTTATGTCTTAATTATAATCCTTTGAAAAAACGATCATTGTTTATATGAACCAACCCACTAGGGCATGGTGACTAACATTAATAAGTAATAACACACAAAAATTAGAGGCCTTATCCTAATGTACTTGTAAACAACCAAAATTATTCAAAAAAACATAGACAATGAGGTTATATATATAATATAAAATTTTAAAATAACATGCTTGTGACATATTCCAATATTCATAAAAATAAGAAAATAAAAGCTCTAGAAATAAAGGCAATTGCTTGAGGCCAAAATACCAATGTCAGGATAGACCTAAAAAAATTTCAAAGGAGAACTACTCATCAAACTAACTAAGAAAATGAACAATAACTGCAACCATCACTATTGAGGACAACTAAGTACCATATTTGTCAACATAATGTACTTTATGATCATCTCTAAACTATATGTCATATTCATTGAAATAAATAAGTGGGATGGATGTATATATAGTGGAAGGTATAAAAATACACTATAGGGAACCTAAAAAAGGAAGAATAAATAACATATCATATAAAAATCAAAAGAAAAAAAGTGACCAAGAAAATAAAGAAAAAAATAAGATTTAAATATAGAGAGACCATGGATATAGGAATTTACAAATCCATGTAGATCAACTCTATAAAATTTGTATTCATAGGAAAACTAATGAATCCAATAAATCAAAAGTCACATATTTCCCTACTATCTAACATCTCATAAACCACATAATCTCTCTAAATCTATAATAGGTAGTACATTCCTCGCTAAGGTAAGAATGTTGATCGAGGGAGTATAAAACTTGATGAAGTACTTGTGACCAATAAAGAATGGAAAATTAAGGGAGTAAAAAATCCATATATATGGGACTTTCACCCAATATATGGGGGAGTTTATTACACCATTTTCCATATAGGGGACTCATGCCTTATCATAAAAGTGGGGATCAAGGGAGTACGAAACCCCTTTCTTGAAAATAAGGATCCCAAATTGATTATTATTATGGGTATCAAACTATATAATGTATGTGGGGGGATTGATGACCTATCATAAATATGTCACTAAGTGATAACCAAACATAATTTCCTATCCCATCATCATTCTGGAACCCATTCATCATTCTGAAGTATTTAAATACTTAAATTGATAAAAAAACTCTCAAAATACTTTTATGGTGAAGAGAACCCTACCATCATTTTTAATGTGAGAAAAACTCAAAATTGGATATCATTTTCCCCAATTCTGAGTTATGGATGAAAAAAATGTGAAAACAGTCAATGTAGAAAAGCACACAACATGTAATTTATCTTAAAAGGTATGTTTTTCCTAAGGTTTTTCTAGGAATGTATTCATATGTGTCCCGATCATTACATTAGTCAAAAATGACATGTACTTTCCCACTTTATGCAGTGTGTACCTTGAAATATACTTTGATGTATCCTCTCCAAAGATCATTCATGACTCTAACTGGACATGTGTATACCAATGGGATATACACTACATGTATCAATCCATAAACTGAAACCCACATAGACATTTAGGCTTTGTCACATGGGTAAGGATTGAATGCTTCACCCCTATAATGGGCCTTGTCGGTTGACCTAAATATTTATCGGCCCACCAGGACCACCTTCCCAACCCACATTCTTATACCCACCAATGGGGTTCAGTCTATCAGATCTCTCTTGAATCCACCTACAATGTGGTGCGAGGAGGGATAATGATCATTGGCTGATCCAAAGAAAAAAGATGAAACCCTAATCTTCCATTTACGAGGAATCCTATCCACCGCATGTAGGAGTCGCCAAAACACTTATATTCATCATATTTCATGGTACCTTTACCATACACCATCCTTATTTCCGACTATACCACCATAACGTTTCCCCAAAACATCCATCAAGATTTTATTTGTTTTAACCCTTCAATACTTTTTTTCTCAAGCCATGCTAATTACACCTTTATGATAGAGCCTATGTTGTTCCCCTAACATATCAAACCACTTAAGTCCACCACTCATTTGACACCTTATTCCTAATCCCAAAATATGTGGTCTTATCCCCACTTAGATTTTTTCATATCATTCAATATACCATCCACTATGAATATTTGAATGAGTTTCATTACTCATTAAGGGGAAGAGAGAGGGTAGGATCATGGGGGGAGATAGGTTTCATGATGTATTAGGTGGTCTGGATACCCTATTGTAAACTTCCATTAGCCACTTATAGTGGCACCAATCCATACTAAGGCGCCTAATACATGTGGGGGGAGGAGATGGTGGTTTGATAATCATCCTACCACCCATTATTTTACCAAAAAATTAAAATTAATTTCAATTAAAAATAATCTGAACAAAAAATATTTTCAAAACGTTTTATGGAGTGATAAATAATTCAATAAAAAGATTTTTATTTAGTTTATATGAATAACGAGACAAAATTTAAAAAAATTGAGTTCTACCTAGATGTTGATTTATCCTTGCTTTATAGTTCGACCTTGCTCCTTAATATTTCATCTGCCCATCTTTAAAGAATGTGATGATCCAAACCCTAATCTCTTTTGGGTTTTCATCATCGATAGAAGCTAATATGGTAATTAGGGATATTGAAAAAAATACTTATAATGATAGGGTTTGTTCAAGTTTATATTTATTTTAAATACCCAAAACATTCCCAATCTGAGGCCCAAGAATAAAACGTTAATTACACTTTCCATATTTAAACCCCCTATACCAAATCAACCTTTAGTAATGTAGTTTTTCATCCATGGCTCAGTTTTGGAGATGTTTATGATTCAACTCTTTAATGTGTGGGTGAGATAAAATATTATATTTTTAAACTATTAAACACTTAGATAGATCCTGAAAAAAAATTATATAAGAAACATATATGTAATCACTCTGTAGAGGATTGATAAAAACATTAAAAATATCTAATAAAAAATTTATCCCTCTATGTCATCCCTACCTTGAAGTATTTTTGTCTTTTAAAGAATAAATGACTTAATTAATAGAGGATGCTTAATTTTCATATGAATCTCACTCTCCTAAATATTCCCATGCTATAAATAAACACATATAAGTGGTATCACCCACTATTGAAGGGACATCCTTTATCATTCGTCAATATTGATCAGTTAATCCTTGAGGTTAGTGACATTACCAATGTCCACGTCACCCCTTTATATAATGTGTGATGGTTCATGTACATAACTCTTTAGCTACAAAACATGGAATATGTTTTCTGCCTAATCTAACCATGGGGGTAATTATTAGTGATAATAACCATTTCATACCTTTTGTAATATTTGGAATGACCCTATGAACCTTAGGGATAATTTTCTTCCCAAAAATACCACCTCAAACCATGTCATGAAAAGAACATAAAGAATAATATATATCACTCATCAAACATCAAAGGCATTTATCTCTTCTTAGTTTAAGAATTTTAATGTCTCTAAGATATCCTCATCCACTCTTGGACCATCTACACCGTAATCATTATTAATTTCACTAGAATTTTTCCCATAAGTTATGAATCTTCAATATCAATTTTGAAAATAGGGAACCTATAGGTGTTCCCACACATGTTCTCAATATGTTTTATTAAAATAAAAGATTGAAAGTTATTTTTAAACAAAAAATTCATTAAGTATAGGTGATCATACCAATTCCTATCCAAATCAAACACAAAATCCCATAACATGTCCTTATGAACCTAAATGGTTTAATCAGCCAATCCATCAGTCTAAGAATGTGGTATTATATTCCACCACAACTAGGACCTGAAATCATCTTGAAAAACCCTCAAAAAAATTTAATGTGGATCGAGAATCTCGATAGAAACAATCATCAATGAAAATCTATGAAACTATATGATATCATCCATGAAATTTCATCAAAATATTTCTAATTAAGTTTGTTGTTAAATAGGTTTGAAGTGGGTCAAAATGGTTAGTTATTTTATGATCACCCAAATGTAAGCATGGACATTTTTCAAATATGAAAGTCCTATTACAAATTCTATGGATATCTTATCCTACTTTTATAATCGAACATTGAGAGGATATCTAAGATTGGTTGGAACATGGTGCAGTTCCTTCTCCCATTAGTAGTTGAGGCACTAATACATGAACTCTACAAAAACTCAATTATTTTTTGGGTATAAATATTGATGCTTGATATTTTGGAACATCCTCATATGTCATAAATTCATCCTTAGTAGGGAAGTGTGAAACTCTCTCAATACCTCCTCACACAACCCAAATAGAATGCTATCTACTTCTATAAAGGAATGATATGATCCCCACCTTCATAGAATCCATCAATTTAATCTCTTGAGAAAATATATTCATGAAAAATATCACAATTCATTTATCCAACCTGGCCCCCCCTCACCCTATGAAGATGTTTGATGGCCACAACCATCGATCAAAGGTAAGTAATATATCCATCTTCCACAATAATCAACTAAATCAAGGCCAGTTTCTCTGTCATACGCCACTCATTAGAGGCCTAATTCACTAGGAGGGAATAATATTTCCTAATAATGTAATTAAATAGTACATTGTTTTTCTATGGAGTATATAAGATCATAAATCCATAATCTTATAGGAACTCAATCCATCACCTTAAGATATAATTGGGATAAAATTAAATCAAGACTCCAATGATCCATATAGACTAAAAATAACTATCCACGAAGATAGTTTTTCCAGTTACTTAATCGAAACCATACTATTATGAGATCTAAATCATGTGTTTCATAGTTTTTCTCATGAGGTCATTTTTTGATAGACCCCATACATAATCACTACATACCACTGCATTAACAAATTTTCAAGCCCGGTACCATGTGAATATTAGAGCACCATGTACTCAACAAATTACTTTAGAAATTAAAATACTAGATTATTGGTTAATCTTTTATTCAAATCCCCAAAGGAACTTTAAAAATGACCAGTCTATGTGAATGGATTCCTCTTACAGTAAAGATAAAAAATGGGAATTGAAATATTGGATAATCCTACCACAAATATTTGATAATATCATACTAATCCAATAAATATACACACCTAAAACATATTCAAATATGGATCCAAAGTAACTACCAATTTAGTATTTAAATGATCAAAAACCACAAGCCAACTATGAACCATATGAAAACTTCCAAAAACTTCCAAAATATCCCAAAGACCACCCAAGAGTATGCCCAATTAAATTAAAGATAAAAAATAATTAAAATATTAGTTCATACCTCAACCCAAGGGTGTTACATTCTCCCAACCATTGGTATATCCATCTTTTAAAATCTAGAGATTGGCAGTTCTTTGGAAATGATTTGTAAATTTCTCTAACATGAATTCCTCACTTTTTCACGTCTCCTCTTAAACATGAACATGATTCCGTAGTAACCTCTCCAAAAGAATACAATTTCCATGAAATAGATTTTATCATATATCTAGAATACATATTGATTCATAGATAAATGTGGAATCTGGTTAAAGATAAAAATTATCCCATTAAATGATATAGTTAGGGTTAAGTGATATATATTCAATAGAGATATGTAAAATAAATTATGCATTACACTAAACCTAGGTGATAAGGTAAATTAATAAGACACATTCTTAATCCATTAAAGTGTCTCAAAAGTTCAAACATATCGAGGAGATAACTTCCCTTTTTACCCAAATGATGATGTCCCTACCTTAGAGAGAACTTCTATAAATCTTGGTACCCCATTAAAAATGATAATGGACAATTAATTTGATCAAAATAATATCTATAATAACTTTGGACCATTGAAATTATTTTTTTGATCACCTTAATATTATCTGTTGTTTCATGAACAAGGCTAGTACCCATTAGTGAAGTTTATCTCATCTATACTAAAAAATGGAGAGAGTGTCAATGATTACCATAAAACTCTTTTAATAGAGACATACATGTCATTAATTGATAATTTTTATTATAGAATAAATCCACTAAAGGTAAATGATCCCCCCATGAGGAACTGAAATCCATAACATAAGGTTTGAGCATGTCTTTCAATGTCTGTATCATATTCTCTAACTATCCATCCATTTAAGGATGATATTTTATTCTCGTGATTAATTGGGTTTCAATGTATTGTTTTAAAAATCCTCAAAACCGAGAGGTAAAATATGATTCTTTGTTATATGTGCTTAAAATTGGTACACCATGAGACTTCATTACTTTTAAGATATACATATTTTCTAGTTATTCTACTATAATGGATTCATATATTGGAATGAAGTGGGATAACATTATGAGTTAGTCCCGAATAACCTAGGTAACCTCATGTTTCTAAATAATTCTCAATAAACTCGTGAAAAAGGCCATAGTGATTTTATCCCACTTCCATAACTATATAGGAAATGATTGCAACATACTAACTAATCTATGTTATTCATCCTTGATCTACAGAAAAGTAAGGAATTTACAAAAATATTCAACCACTTTCTAGTTCATACCAAACCACCAAAAATGTGTACTAAGTTCCTTTTACATATTTTGGATGCCTAGATGAATAACCCATTTAAGAATATTGATAATTAGAGGATGTTGTTCCTAATTGGATTAAGGACCCACTATCTGATTTCAAAAACACAACACCGAGTTCAAATAGTTTGTCTATCCATCAATGGTATCCCAACCATTGAGTTTTGAAATCATGGTTCGACAATCAATGTAATATTTTTGAGAATATTGGACAGGATCAACCATATCAAGAACATGAGACACTAGAAATAAGACTACAACACTATCCCATTCAGTGCAATCCAAATGCATGTCAACAATCAACATCATTATCTTTCACTGATTATAATATTCTTTAGACAACTAGTTATATGAATTTTGACTAAGATCATCATCCATCGATTCCCTTAACATGGTGTAGACAATATGTTAAATTTGAACATATAAAGATATTCCATCCATCATCATTGCCCGAGGTTGAAAATATATTTGTAAAAAGATATGGCTCAAGATTTTATGATTCATAAAAATAGTTATCCTTTCACTGAAGAGATAATAGAACCTTTTTTTTCAACGCTTGAAATAATACATATATTTTCAAATCATGCATCAAATATTTATTTTCATACAAACATTACTATCATGATCTATAGGATACAATATGATCTCCTTGCATGAGAACATATCCCAAGCCAGATCGTGACATGTCACAAAAGACAACGTAACATTTCCTTGATTCTAAAAAGGAAAGGATAGGTTTTGTATTGAGTTCGGACTTAAGGTCCTAGAATAATTTTTAACACTAATTTCTATGTTGGAATGGAATATCTTTCCTCATAAAATATATCATTATAGATTCAATACATGAAAATTCATGAACAATGCAATGGTAATATCCTAAAAAGATGGGAAAAATCCATATCTCATAGACCTTGTTGGGTGGTTTCCAAGAGATAATAATTCATATATTTTCAGGTTCTACAAATTCACCTTACTTAGAAATCACATGTCCAACTATGATTACTTTCATTATCCAAAAGCTGCACTTATATAATTTATCCTAAAATCGGTGTTCCCATAGAGTGATCGGTTATATCTCTAAGTGTTCTTCATGGAAAATTTTAGATCAAGAATATACCAAGATATCACCAAAAAATTCCATAAAAAAGGAGTCATGGTACCAATAAATTTTACAATTCATCAATTCCATGAAAATTATTGGTGGATTTGTGAGACCAAAGGGAATAAAATGGTATTAATAATGGCCATAATGACTCTTAAAACATATCTTAAGAATATATTCCTTTTTAAATCCTTGTTGGTGATAACATGACTATAATTCAATATTATAGATCTATTTCGATCCATTTAATTGATCAAACAAATCATTGATTTTTGAAAGGGGATACAGATTCGTTATTGTAACTAGATTTAGCTTTTGATAATCGACACAAATCCTAAGAGAACTATCCACCTTTTTCACAATGAGAACCGAAGTATACCAAGGTTATGTACTAAGTATTATAAAACCTTTAATTTCCAAATCTTGCAACTGGTCCTTCAATTCACATAATTCTCTTAGTTCTATCAAATAATACAAAAGTTACCTAGGATTTTTTATTTTTATCAGATCAATTGAAAATGAAATTTAAATTTTAGGTGGAAACCAAAAGAAGATATCTCGTTAAACACAAATATATTAATTTCTAATGGATGTAAAATCTATTTTTTCAATTAAATTAATAGTTTATATGGTTATAGCTACCAAATGATAAGATAAAATCCCAAACTTCAACACCAAAGGTCTT
The DNA here is from genome assembly GCA_963277665.1 of Viscum album. Classification (NCBI taxonomy): domain Eukaryota; kingdom Viridiplantae; phylum Streptophyta; class Magnoliopsida; order Santalales; family Viscaceae; genus Viscum; species Viscum album. The sequence continues at coordinate 197,419,188 of OY728126.1, forward strand.
GCTCTACCATATTTTATATCCAAATATACCTTAAAGAGATATAACACTATATTGAGGAGTTTAGAACATTATTTTCAAGAATAAAAATTGATGTCAACATTGAGCGATATCAACAAATCCATTCCCATAATGAGTTAAAATATATCCAACTCCAAAATAAAGAAATCATAAAAAAACATAACCCCATAAATGGTTATAGAACATTATAAAAACTTAAATCCTTTACACACTCTTTTCCTAAGAGTTTTTTATATCTTCATAACATGAGTAATAATTTCCATATGTAATCCCATAATATTTATGAAATGAGAAGAAATAAAATACTAAGATTCCCTTGTATCAAACAAAAATTGCATAAGATTTGAGTTCAAAAGGATGGTATCTCAGACCACTGAAGGGCCTGATTGATCTTTCATAGATACTTTATCTATACTGAAATGCTACTTAATAGGTTCTACCGAATACTATTTTATCCTCTGTTATTATGGAATTGTCTATGGTGTCGTGGTGTTCCTAGAATCACCTTAATTCACTCAGTTCTGGGGTTGAGAACTATTCCAATGAGACCCACCAATTTGAACATAAGAGGATAGGAGAATATTGGATCTATTTACACCATTTTACCTTGGGGTTATAGTAAAATAATGTTTTTGGTGTCCCATTTTACCATAATTTTTACACATCTAAGATCATATATTTTAATCACTTTTCCAATTATCCAATTATCCACATTGAAAAAAATCCAGTATGGTGCTATAAGATAGTGGAAAAGAAACCGATCCATTATATTATTTCTCTGGTGTTGTGTTCCCTTGAGAATATGTTTCCATTTTATAATTATTTAAAATATTTGATTTTTCATTTTTACCCATATAGGTAAAATTGTTCCCCCCACAATGGTTTCCTTTGATGTGTTTTTCCACCATAGTCTCTCAATTTACTATATCAGTAAAATCATTGATATGGAAGATGCACAGTTTAGAGAGATTGTCTAGTAATATACCTACCTTATAGATATGTTCTTATTTATGCTCACTAGTGGTGACCTCTAGGGAAAAAAGGTAGTTTCATGAACGTATAGGCATAATTTTTGATAGGTAGGGTTTCTAGATTGAGAGTAAAGAAACCTATCATCTTTGTGATCTTAAAGGTATGGGGGTAGAATTATTTGTTAAAAAATTACTCAAATCCATTCCAAGAAATGTAATGGTCTTGTTTAGTTTGAAAAAATGTATCCAACCATTTCCACACAAGTTATTCAAGCATTTATATCATCAGATTTACCTTGATATCAGTTGTGGTTCCTAGAAAATTAATGATTCAATTAATCCGAAAAAGTCAGGCATCCATGTTTTCTAGTCCTGAATCCCCAAAAATGATTGATGGATTCTACATAAAAAATTAAAATAATGGATTTTCATATTATGGTTATGAAATATGATTCCCCTTATCTATAATTTAGTGGGATTGAAATATACTCTAGAAAGGTTGTTAATTTATCTATTATTTAGGTTGAACAACATTTTCAGTAGCATCTTCTTATTGATTTCCCAGTCTTTACACTTGTGAAATCTCTCAATAAACATATCCTAATTCCACTAAGTCACCACATTACAACTAAAATTAAGACTTAGGATATTTAAATTCCCAAAAATCAAGGTAATTATAAGAAATTTTTCACATTTTTCAATCACAAAATATATAATATAGTTATAACATAAATTATATCTGCTAATGCATAATATTATATACCCATTGGATAAACCCATGATGGTTATGTGAAAACATTCCTAATGGTGTGTATAAACACATTTTTTTTCCAAAACCATCCCAGTAACTTGAATTTCTACATAGAGGCTAGCTACATCTTTTTATGCTCTACATTTTATGTTCTGGAACATCTTATCTCCAAATATACCATCCCAACCAATAGAACGAGCTAAAATAATACCATTTTTAGCATCCCCATAACTCATTAGCTTGAGAATATCCATTAGTGATTCTAATTATGGGTAGTATCCATGGGATACCAATGGCTAGTAATAAATTTTAAGGGATTATAGGATCATTGGCGGATGATTTTTTTATCAACATATACGACCTAATAAAGGAAAAAATATAAAAAAACCATGATATTAAATGATATAAGAGAGTAAATAACACAAATAAAAATACAGGATAAAAAATAAATCAGAGTAGCAGCAGGATATAAAATACAACACAAAATTCTAAAAAATAAAAAAAATGACAAGAACCATGAACCAATGTGGTACTACATCAGAATCCAATTCCAAACCACCTCCAAGATCTATCAGCTAATGACCACAACATTAAGGTTTTTCATCATAAAAGTAAAAAATATTTTCTTTATATATTTCATGATAAATGACACACACAAACACATAAAAATCTAAGTTCACTAACTTGTGGATAATTATTTGTAAATTGGTACATATAGTTTACACTCATCCTAAATGAATTTTCCTCTTACCCATGAAAGAAAAATCAATCTGTTAGATCTATAGTAAGCTAATTTATTTTAGTAGTAGTTAATATGATCATGGACTAAAGATGACCAGTCCATACCAAAAATAACATTATAAGGATTCATTCCAGCCATGATGAGGTCCCTAAAAAACTTCTCTCCACTAAGTTAAAGATCTAATTATTAGGTGTTGTGGGTGATATTGTGTTCACATCTAGTAGGAGTATCTAAATAGTTAGGTTGTATGAGGAGATATACTTGTATTTTTAACTATTTTAAAGGGGATGACGATAGTTATGGGGGAAAAAAAGTTCTTGGGTGGGAAATAAACAAAAAAGTATTTTTCAATTTGGTGGACCATTAAAAATATTATACATGATGTGAATTCCAAGATCATTGAAAATTGCCACTGAATATTGATATAGATAAACTTGTAACTAGCAGTGAATCTTGCATATTTAATTTATAATTAATTTATTTATAATCGAATTAAAATATTACCTCATCACGTATCTTTCTTTGATGATTATTTTGATTATATGTGAACCCTTATTAGATTACCATCATTTCATTAGAAGGATTCAAGTGTATAATCCCTCTAGTGGTAATACATATTCACTCTTTTGATCTCTGAGCAATGCTAATTCATTTTTGGGGATAGCATGGTGAAATAATTATCTTGCATTGTTCATTTTGATCACATGAAGTTCCTTCAATCTTGAAGTAATCACTCTATGACTTCTCATTCTTGAGTGGAAGAGAGGAGGAGGAATGGAGATAGAATTCCATTATGTAAAAAAATTATCAAATCTTAATTAACACTATGAAATAGACATAACCTTATATTTATAGATATAGGAATAAGGTGAAAATATTATTTAATTTCATATCATCCCTTAAATAATATAAAAATAATTTTCAAACCTCATGACACATTATAACAATAATAATAATAACAACAACAATAATATTATTATTTTATTGCGTGTTCTAACCCATGAAATGATTAGTATTTGTTCACTGATTTGAAAATAAACATTTAACACCAAACAAAATCTTTATCTACTCCAATTCCTTGGAATTTATTGAATACAAAAATAAACATTTAATTAAATGTTTCATCCATCAATAAATATTTTCAATCAACAAAACATGAATAAAATTATTCCTCAATCTTGAGAACAATATTTATTCCATTAATAAAATTCAAATATAATTTAAAAGAGATCAATATAAACGCTTAGTTCATGACCCTATAATATTTTTTCTTATTAGTACCAGGCGGGATTACCTAAATTATAAGATTACTGGAAACATTCCAGCTCACCCAAGAAAAAGAACCTAATTTTTCATTATAAACAACCACATATGAACGATCATTGTGAAATATAATCCCTTTGACAAAATATATCATCAAGAGGGTTTCACAACCATATCATCAAACTATATGATTGATATGTCCATATTTGACTATATAAAATAAAAAAATCATCACACCATGTCTATGGAATTTAATGTGATGGTTCTACTCCAATAAAAGGATCTTGATATCAAATTCTATAAATATGGAAGGGAAAATCCTTCTTCAACTTATCCATCAATAATAATTCATTCATGCTGCACCAAACATACCCTACTTCCTATAAACATATGGCATCATGGGTTTTTCCATAAAGTCTAAGTGTGTGAGTCATGAATTGAATTAATTATAATATTAAAGTCTAAGGACCAGTACACATGCTCACATATAAGAATATATGATGACACAAAAACATGAATAATTCCTTTTGGAAGGTCTATTTTATTAATCTCCCATCTTGGAGATTACCTAATGCTAACTTTATAAGATTAAGAATCATATTCTTACAAGTAATCACACCTAAAAATCTACATACTATGTTCCCTATAATAATATTTTATTTGACCATAGACCTATATTTAATAATATCACCATGGAAATTCAACTTTCACATCATAGAGGGGAGCTGCAATATATTCATCAATGCGATGGATACCTTAGGAAAATATTACATTAAAGTCATGCAGAAAAATGAAAAATATGTAATAATTTTTTATATTAATATTCAACTGTTTGAATATTCATGTAATCAATGTAAAAATAGTTTCTTCTTGAACACTTACTCTAACAAGATCCCACTTGGAAGAGAGCCAACTGGCTTTGACTTTTAGTACTCTAAATCTCACATAATGATTATGTTTCCTATGAGTTAAGGATTTATTAATGGGGTCCACCATATTATCTCCCATGTAAATTCTACTCATTTCAACTTCACCTCTTTGAGACAAATTACTCAAGATATGATATTTACAAAGTATATGTTTCATCCGTTAATGTGACCTTGGATCCTTTGTGAGGGACATAACTACTGTATTATCACAATAGAGTGTGATATGAACTTTACTATTAGGTACCAAATCAAGATCCTAAATAAATTATCTTATCTATACTACTTCTTTAACTACATTAGAAGTTTCAATATACTCATACTTTCCTAAATAATCTGTGAACACAACCTTATTTGATCTATTCTAGTTCACAACACCTCCATTCACAGTGAATATGTATACTGTTTTTAATTTTAGATCATCATGGTCTATTTGGAAACTAGAATATGACTATACTCTGATTACTATTTCCTCGTATCCTCCATATACTAGGACCATATCCTTAGTACACCTCAAATACTTAAAGGTAGTATTGAATTCAATCCAATGGTGGTCAACTTGGTTATCTTGATATATTCCTATTTCACTCAAGGGATTGAAAACATCTAGCCTATTAGATAGAATAGTAAACATAACTAACCCAATCGCTGATGTGTATAATTTTTTTCCATTATTTTTCTTTCCTCACATGTAAAAGGAAATATTTTCCTGGAAAGATAAGTTCTATGTGGCATTTGCAACAATCCCCTCCTTTATTTTTTTACACCAATTCTCTTTAGTATCTGGTCAATGTATACACCTTGACTTAAGCTAAGAGACCTCTTGGATCTATCATTATGAATATTGATCCCAAAATTATATTTTTACTCACCTATATTCTTCAGGGAGAATTATTTTTTCAACCAATCCTTAATAGTCAATAATATTGATATTTTTTTTCCAATAAGAAATATTCTGTAAACATATACTATTAAGAAAATGACCAGACTCCCACTAAACTAATTATAGACATATGGCTTACATTTAATCTTTATGAAACCAAATTATATTATGGATTCATAAAATTGAATGTTTCATGACCTGATTTCTTACATTAATCCATAATTTTTTTTTTAAATTTTCAAACCTTGTTGGCATCTATTGGAGTCACAAACCCTTTAGGTTATTCCGCATTGAAATATTCCAAAATGTTCCTATTAGGGATTGATATTTTGAAATCAATTTTCAAAAATTTCATAGTTATGGAAGGCCATAATCTCAAGTAAAATCTTAGAGGATTTCATTATAGTAAATGTCAAAATATTTTCATTATAGGAAATTACTAGATGCTGTTTAAACCCTTTTACAAATATTCATGCCTTATAGGTACTAAATTTCCCATCCACATCCAGTTTCTTATTAAATACCCATTTATAACCAATTGGATATATATGAACTAGAGAATCAACCAAAATCCAAACTTCATTTTTTTATATGGAATCCATTTTATAATTCATGTCTTCTTGTAACTTAGAAACATATGTGGCACTTGGTACATCATTGTATGACAGAGGATCATTATCCACAACTAATTACGAGTCACCATCCTCGGTGACAAGAAAACTATACCATTATGGTTCTCTAACCTCTCATAAACTCCTATGCAATACTTGGATCTCTAGAGCTTCTTGTTTTACCATGGGGATTTTTAGAATTTGTCCCCATTCCAACTCTTATGTACCTTGAGCCTCAACTTCAACAAATTCTATCTTTCTCCCACTATCACTTTTAGAGATGTGATCCATCTCAAGGAATATGGAATGTATTTACAATATAAACTTTTTGTATGAGGGGTAATATATGTAATGTCCCATTGTTTTATTAGGGTATCCTATAAAGGTACACTTTTTACCTCAGGGTTAAAGTTCGTTACTTGAAGATTTCTTAACTAATAGTTATTAACTCCACATATGTATGTACAGAAACATAGTTTTGTTTCTATTCCAAAATTGGTATGGCATATTATTTTAAGATTTAAGTGATACTAGGTTTAGTATTTATGCAATTGTTTGTAAAGTGTATCCCTAAAAGGATAATGGAAGACTCATATAACATATCATTGATCTCAAAATTTCTAAAAAGTTTTAGTTCCTAATTTCTCTTACAACATTCCACTGAGGTGTGTAAGGAGGAGTGAGTTGTGATAAGATCCAAAAATACTACAAATAAATAATGAAGACTTGGTTAAGATATTCCCCACTATGGTCTAAGAAGAGTTTATTAATCTCCTTAACAATTTTTTTGTCAACTTATATATTCCTTTATTATCTTATGGTAATATGAATAATACCTCATCAAGTAAACGTATCCAAATCTGGTAAAATTAGTAGCAAATGTTATAAAGTATTGTTACCCTCCCCTTACTTTAACAGGAAAAGGTCCACACTCATTATTATGAACTAATTAAATAATATCTTTATCCCTTTCACCTTTCCACTAAAATGGGGCTTTCATCATTTTTACTTGTAAAAATACATGACATACATCAAATGGTTTTATTTAAAAGAAATACAAATATCCATATTGATTTAATTTAGTCAAACACATTTCATTTATATGACCTATCTAGTGATTCCAAAAGTTGAGTGTTGTATGGTTCATGTGAAGTAGTTATGCTATAGATATCCATTACTTGGTTTGTGTAATCCAACACATAAATACCACTATTTTAAATGTGCCACTACATAAAAAATGAAGTCTTTATAAAAGAAGACACTTATATTCCGTAACATGAAAATAAATCCATCTATACTATGTATGGATATAGAAATATTTTTTTGTAATAGATGTTGAAAAATAACAGTATTAAAAAAGAAAAATCATTCCCATTGGCAATGTTAGTTGGTATTCCCTGATAAAAACAATATATAGCTTGGCTCTATTGGAATATCATATATATACCACCCCTTAATCAATATTTATGAATCTAATTGGTTCCTATTTTTTAGTACATATGTGAAAACCATAATATGTGTCTAATTCTAAATTTATATAGACAAATAAATTGAACTTGATAAAACATGCACATGAGGGATTCCCTCAATTATTTGGTTGAGTTTAGTTTGTTGTTGTAATGGACTATATTTCCATACAAGATGTAGATAGAATCTGACTCCACTTTATTCTACCTTTTCCCTCTTTCCTAGAAGGGTGTTGAGAAGAAAAATTGGGCTTAGAACTATTCTCTTGGTCTTTATGTTTACTCACCATAAGAATAAAATAATTTTCATGATTTTATTCTTATCTTCTTGGTGAAAAGAGTGATTAAATCTATAAGAGACTTCTCAATGTCATTAATTATAAAATTTAAAAAAAATCTAGAGAAGCTCTGGGGGAGTGATGCAAGAATGAGATCAGTGCATAGTTTATCAGGAAGTTTAAACCCTAGAACCTCTAGGTGATGAATGTAGTTAATGAGTTTGACTATGTGAGGCCTAGTTGGTTCACCCTCTCTATGATTACTATGAAATAGTCCCTGGATATTTTGAATCATTCTTATATTTCTCTCTCCTGGTAAAGGCCACAAAGATTCTCGCGCATTCTATAAGAATCTATGCTTTCATGTGACTTCATGAGTTCACTAGACATAGACTGACTGACTGAAAATTAAAATTTTTACTTTCCAAACACTTTTGAGGAAAAAGTGAGAAACCAACAATTTTTTTAAGGAAAAGTGATAAACCAAACATGACTTCATAACTTACCACCTTCAAACACCATGGACCCAAACCAAAAAAAACCACAAGAATCAGCTACATATCATAATAACCATACCCTTCACCACATACTTAATAAGGATCCTCCTTCTCAGTGGCTGGTTCCCACTAAGAAGTTTGGTTTTACTGCAACAAGAGATTGGTATACTTCAGTTGATCCAACGAAAGAAGTGCTGAGGATGGTTTACTGACCGCACAACCTTTTTAAAGAGTGAGGAAAATGCCTCTTTCCCTATTTGAAGAAGACTGGGTCTTCATCGGTTTCAGAAGCTTAGAATAATCCTTCCTCATCTTTCTCCTTGAATCAGTAGGCATAATTCCATCACATTCAAGAATCTTATTTCCCCTTTTTTGAACAACATCACTATATGAAGGTCTTTCAATACCGCTAACATTTTCTTTATCATTCCCAGAGGAATCTCCCCCTATATCAAATGTATTCATAGAACCATTACCATTGAGTCCCTCTTTTCTTCTAATTAACTATGTGTGCATATTAGTATCTATTGGAACAAGACACTGCACCAAATTTTCATGGCCGTAAAGGGGCTCATTTCCCTTTGAAACATCCTCAACTATTGACGTCTAGCTGTTGGACATATCCTGCATGCTAACATCTCCAAGATTTGCGTTTTTATCTGACCGTGTTTTCATCGGTTTTGGAAATTGAATGTATTACTTGCGCCTCCTCCCTTTCTTACTCTTCAGGATCTTCCCCTCCACGTGAACCTTAGAAACTCCGGAATACACCTCAATCTCCATACCTTCTGATGGTCCCCCATCTGAATCATAGGCCGACTCCTATGTAAACACCTCAGTGCACAAGCATACAAAAGAATTGTGAGTTTTTATACCATCACAAATCGATCCATGCCCTGCTAATTACAGATTGGTGACCTCTGAAGTAGAGGCACACTGATTTATGGTAATTCTGGGATCGTTCACCAATACCTCCATCCAAAGAAAAATTTATTTTCCATGTAATTTCCCACCTTCAACTTGAGTCTCCTCAACCCATGCTGATATTGTTTTACCCCTATCTCAGCTCCTCAAATCCTCCTTGATCTGATCCAAGACTCCTGACACTAAGGGTTCAACACCCTACCTTGCCAAAGGATGGAACTGCATCATGCTAGCAGCTTCCTTCCTTGCTAGCTTTTAATTCTTCCCCTGGTGACCACCTCGTTTGTATGTGTAACTCACAGGACCCAACCATTGACAAGAAGGGAAAAACTCCAACCACTAATCATAGACAACTGGTTGCTTATACAAGATCTACTCACCGGCTTCTATATACATATATTCAACTAGTGATCTCAACACATAGATCTCCACACACATTTTTGGATTGATCAGATGACAAACAGTGGAGGTTCATGAATCAACACAGAGAAATAGGCCCACCACATTCCCTAACATTCTTATAATAGTAGGAATCTGAAATGGAAGAGGAATATGAGAAAGACTTACCCAAATCGAAACTGTAGGAGAGTCGAGATTTAGATAGAAATCATAGCTCCACAGAGATAGATGGAAACTGCAGTCACCGCACTTCTAGGGAGTGCATCAAAGAGCACAAACAAGGTCCTCCATCGAAGAACATCGCACCAGAAAGTTATTCTTATCTAATAGACCGATAACCACCCGATCTTGAAGTCCCCAAATATCAAATACAAACCTGTCAAAGTTGTCCACTAATGGTCGTTTTCTCCTAAACCTTGCAACAAGAGTTATATTAAGGAATATATCCACCTTTGTAAATTGCATAGCCGATAATGGAATCACTAGTGTGCCATCTCAAAAAAAGGGACCTTCAGATATAGGTTAATCGAGGGGAACCTCAGAATCGAATCAGGATTGGTGAAACGATTGAAGACGCGTCTCCGACCATTACGAGGATTCTGAGTATCTTCTCCCCTTTACAAACTATCGGCGGAGGGGGGATGTTGTCAACCCTATTGGGGTTTCTCCTTCAACCCCATTTCCCATTGATCCCCCATCATCCTGATGAATATTAGAATATGACTGTTGTTTCTATTTACATCATTATTCACTAGAAATAGATGATAACATAAAAATTGAAAATTGACCATGTTATTAAAATGTTTTTCATAGAAAAGTAAATCTTTATCACTCTAATCCTTGATTGGAGGATTAGGTAATAGGGATTTTAGCACATAAGATTTCCATTCATGGAACAACACAACCTAAATGTGTCTGAACCCTTCTTAGAAATTATTTCCAGTGAGTAGATAGTATTTTTTCAATATTGATAATAGGTAAAATGTGGATAATGAACATGAAATTATTTTAAAATTTGACATATGACATTATTTTTACTTTTCTTGACTAAAAATTAAGTGATAAATAATAATAAATAAATTTGTATAAAAAATCTCACTATTTTATCAAGTCACAAAAACCCTCAGCATTAAAATGAGAATACCTAGTTTCATAGACATTATAGTGGAAATGATCCATATACCCCTCCACATAAATCTAATGAGGGTTGGTCAAGCTACTTGAAGGTATTTTGGTAGGCAGGTCTTTTCCAACAGTGGGCCTGCAGCTCTTTGATTCATTGAGTGTATTCTCCAATCCTAAAATCTTGACTTGTATTTCCTCAACAATTGCCTCCAAGTTACATCATGTTTAGTGAGTTATACTTCTCTTTATGTAGGATAGTTTTGTCAACCCATAACCTTCATAATAAATTGACATTTAAAGTATGTTTCCCAATAAGGTTTAGTCCAACACTTAGTTTTAATGATTTCATTCATTATCAAGTATTGGAAGGCCAAACCTGACTTAATATCTAGTTGATGTATTTTTTATTTATTATGCCTAAAATGATATTATTTTATCTTTTACATGTATTTTTAATATTATGTTTATTTTACCTAAGTGATTAACAATGTTTTGATAAAACATTAATATATAATACATTTATTTATATTCCACAATTTCACATTAATTTATTTATTTATGTAATCATAGACTTGCATCTGTAAAATATATAATGATTAATATAGAGATTAATAAATAAATAAATGAACTAATCTTGATATTATATAATGGTTTATTTATTGATAAGAAAATAAATCATCCCATGACCTCAGAAAAACCTCATTGTGTTGATATTGACATGAGTTACAATATTCCACCTGTCAACTAATGTATCATCTTGGTTGGTATCATCTTGGTTTTATCATGAACTGTCTTATTACAAGTATTTATAACTCACATATGGGTGAGGGGAACCAAAGGATTGGTTATGAGGAATTACATAAATAACCTTGTAAATTCAGGTCCTACATAAAAATGTAGGGAGGGATGACTCATAGGAAATTATATTTAATTTAATAATTAATAATTGCAAACCCATGTAATAAATTAAATTAAATAACATGAACACATTTAAAGGTCTTGTTCTAGATCATGAATGATCATACACATGTAACAATTACACAAAAGACCCCCAACTAACATTTATTTCTATTCATTTTTATGATAAACATGCATTAATTAATTAATTCCCTTTTATCTTATTGACTATATAAATTATTTTAGAGATACCCATCTTAAATGCATTCCTGAAAAAATAAATGGTAGAACTAATAATGATAGATAATTAAAATAAATAACTGGATCATTTAATAAATCTACAAAACCATGATTAAATTGTAAAACACAACATGTACTAATTAATATAATAATTTTTTAATTCTATAATAAAAAAGTTAATGTAATTTAAATCTATCCCTTATTGGGAGAATACATGGTGTGTACTTCTGAGCTACACACCATGTAACTCAATTTTTTTTGTACCTAAGATAAACACTGGGGGCTTCAGTGTGTACCTCATATGGATGACACAACATTTACTAACTAGCTACACGTCGTGGGGTATGAATGTCATGTGTTTGTGAAACCTACTAAAGGAATTGTTGGATTTATCAAATTTTGGACTACATGATGTTTACAATCCAGCTACATGCCTTGTATCTCGCATGTCGTGTGTCTGCATAACTCACAAAAAGAATCAATGTGTATTTAATTTGTGAAAAATAATGAACTTTATAAAATTTACAAGCTAGATACCTGACTTGTATCTCATTATTATTCTAGGATATCAATCAATTGTGGTTTTTAACAAGTATATGACCACACAACTTGTCAAAATTTCACTACTATACTGTATAGACTACACAATGTCAACATGAATAACCCACCATGTAATCTTTCATTCTATGTTTGAGGTTGGCCTGGTTTACAAACCGATAAATTCATAATGTGTAGTTACTTCTTGGCATGTCATGTATCACACAACACTGCAGGGTTCATGTACTTAGGTACAAAACATGTACTCCAGCCACATATCAGGTAATCCCATGCCATCTTATTAGAATCATCAACACTTCCTGATAGAATCTCTAGTCATTCTATATCTATTATTAGTACTTAAAGAAAATCGAATATTGAATGATAATGATTAATATATCAAAAGTATTTTAATTAAAATTGGATTAAATAATTAATAATTTTTGAAATGAATTTCTAACAACTATTACGCATATAGATCAATAAAAAAATAAATAGTTATAAATTTAAAATTAGACCACTATGATACCAAATAAATGTTTTAGGAACATTGAAAGCATCAGGGTTAGTGATAAATCAAAATGGTTTTGTCGATTCAGTAGATAATTTGAAATACTATACATGATGTGATTAGCAATACTAATGAAACATTTCACCAAATTTTGACATAGAGAAACCCTAAACCCATAGAGGATCTTTCACATTAAATTTATAATTAATTTATTTATTAATAGAGAAATATATTAAATCTTCAATGAAATTTATTCGATGATGATGTATAAACCCTTATTGGATTACCTTTATTACATTAGGATGATTCATGTATAGAATCCCTCTAGCGTTGATCTGCACATGATTATTTGATCTCGGAGCAATGATAATTGATTTTTGGGTGCTAGCATGGTGAATGAATAGTCTATCATTGTTTGTGTTGATCAATTTCTATTTATTTGAGCTTGAAGGAATATCTCTAGAACTTATCATTCTTGTGAAGAAGATAGGAGGAGGAATGGAGAGAGAACTATGTTGTGTACAACGATTCCAATATATCGATTAACACTACACAATAGACATAACCATCTATTTATAGAGATAGGGTTTATGTTAAAATATTATTTAATTTCACACCATCCATTAATTAATATAATAATTATTATCAAACCCCATTCCACATAATAATAATAATAATAATAATATTTTTATTATTTTATAGATTGTGCTAACTCACACAATTATAAATATTATTTACCATTTTGAAAAAAAATATTCATCATGAGACACTATCTAGTCTTCTCCAATTCCTTGATATTTATTAAATACCTGAAGAAATATTTAATTGAATATTTAGTTAATCAATAAATATTTTCATTCAATAAAATATCAATAAAATTATTCCTCAATATTTAGAATAATATTTATTCCACTAATTAAATTCAAATATAATTTAAACAAGATCAACAAAAACACTTAGTGTGTAACCCTCTAGGATTATTTCTCATTGTAATTAAGAAGACTTGTTTAATTTCTAAGATTACTATTTAATAATGGGATAAGAAAACCAAGAGAAATAAATTAATGTCGTAATGTAGAAAACCACATACAAACACTCATTGTTTAATAAAATCCATTTTTCACAATAAAACATCATGAAAGTTATACAACCATGTAATCAACCTATATTATTCATATGTTTTATTTGACTATCTAGAATAAACACATCATTAAACCATGGAAATGGAATTTAATGTGACAATTATATTCCAATAGAATGGTGTAGATATCAACTTTCATAATGATGGAATGGATAAATGCTTCCTCAACTTATTCTTCAATAACATGTCATTTGTGATGCACCCAACATACCCTACTTCCTGTGAACATATGGCTTCATAGTTTTTGTTAGCATAGCTAAGTGTGTGAGTCATGATTTCATTAATGACAATATTAAATTTAAGGACCATTACACATGATCACATATAGGAATATCTGATGACACCAAAACATTCATAATTACTACCAAAAGACCTATTATAATAATCTCCCATATTTTAGATTACTAACTTTGTACTTCATGATATGTATCCTCATCCGCTTATGAGTACTCACACCTGACAGTCTACATTCTATGTTTCAAATCATAGTATCTTATTCAATCCAAAAACGATATTTTTAATATCATCACGGAACTTCAAGGTTTTTATCATAGCAGGTAACTAGTATGACCTTATCAGTGTGATAGATACCCTAGGAAATTAGTACATTAAGGTCATGTAAAAAAAATGAATAATATATAATAATATTTTCAATTAATATTCAAATGTTTTAATATATATGTAATTAAAGTATGAATATTTTCTTCTAGAAAATGAAATATAATAAATGTATCCATAAAATAATGGACTAATTAGGCAATGATAAGTGTGGGTTCCAATGTGGAGAAGACACAGATTGTACCTCAAACTATGTTTTATGTTTCATGGATAAATCCCTCTACATAATGATTATATTTGTGGTCTTGGCTACTAGTTCCCTTAGCATAACACGGGCCACTAGGAGATGGTGGTGGGGTAAGTGGATTAAAGCATCATCCACCTTTATATTCTCCTTCTAAACTACCATATATACTATATAAAACACCTATTGAGGTATCAACCTGACCACCATGGGGATACATTTGATCTCACTACCACCTATAACATGGAGATCCATCCACTATGGCATCATAACAACCCCTGTACTCCTGTCACATATGAAAATATTATGATATGTGGACTCAACATCTACATGAATAAGAAAATATACTCCCTTAATGGATTTCCCCCATATGAGACTCCCATATAGATGATCCCCAAGATTGGGAGGCATGTGCATACTTGAACTGATGGGGACCTAACACCTATAATCAAATAGATACTTTTAATTAATATACTATAGGGGAAAAAATCCTTCCCAATTCGCTATCTATACCTCTCTCAAAAACCCTTGATCACTATGGTTCTCTCTATAATTCCAGCATAAGTGGGGATGTATATAGGTAAACCTTATCTCAAATATCTCTAAAGAAACATCGCTTGAACTAGTATGATCACAAAAATCCATCAATATCCATGTCGTGGGAGTACCTAATGAGTTCTATGAACCTCTTTGTGTGATAATACATTGTCATACCTCCTTAATAAAGGTTCTATATCTCATGTACTAAAGCCATCCTTAGAGTCACTATATATTCCTTTTCCCTAAAATGGAACTCAAAATCAAGCCATGTAATTTTTACCCCGTAGTTTATCTATATAGTCAATGTCATTCAATGAACTACTATTTTGTGAAGTCTAATATATTCCCCAACCACTATCTTATGGGTGGGTATATAAAATAAGTAGAAAACTTGAGTTATTACCTGCAACCGTTCTTTATTATCCTATAGATCAAGATCGCCTCAAAACTGAGATGGTCTTTATCATGAAAACTCCAGCAGATTGCTCAACCTATGGTTAATTATATCTTTCACAACTAGAATATTTTTCTATTTAATTGGTATAGGATAATACCCCTGTAAATTGGGTGAATTATCTTCTCTATTCTAAAATAGGTGGAGGGTTTTTCCTCTAATCACCTAATAGAGGCACCTCTCTATTAGGTCCCTAAATTGATTCCTCATCAGTTAAATGATCACCAGTAGAAGTCTTGAGCACTGGAAATGGCTCATCATGAACCTAAATTTCAATTATAAAGATCTATTGGTGGGGGTTCCATCTAGAAATCAATAAGTTGAATCCCAAGTTCATTACTATTGGTTCCAGGAATAACAGAAGCATGTAGTGGTGGGAGATATTTTACAATTTCTTTTAATATTGAGTTTTTTAAAACCCCGAGTGAGGATCTTTCAAATCAAATTTATAATTTAATTATTTAATATCAGAAGAAAAAAATACCTAATATGAGAAATATTTTTTCGATGTATATATCGATCATCTAAAGAGATCCTTTCAGATTTCCTTTATTTTACTACTAGGATCTAAGGATATAATCCCTCTATTGATGATGCACATTTTCTCCTTTTATCTCTGAGAAATACTGATCGATATCTGAGTGCTAGCGTGGTGAGTTGATTTAATTTACTAATTTATGTTGGTTGTTCGTAATTTGATATTGAATAGATCTCTCACGTGTTTCTCATTATTTATAGGAATAGAGGAAGGAGGAGTTAGGAGATAGAGTTTCATTAGGCACAACAATTATCATGTTTAGATTTTGGATGTAATTCCTAATAGACATAACATCCATTTATAGAGCTATATTTTAGGTTAAAACATAATTTAATTTCATGTCGACCCTTAAATAATATTATAATCTTTAATAAACCCCATGAAACATAATAACAATAATAATAATATTTTGTGGCATGTCCCAGAATTTTCAATAGAAAATGTTATTTTATGAGCTTTTTTAATTAATATTAGTCACCAGAAATGGTCTTGGTCCATCCAAACTCCTCAAGAATTTATTTAACACCCAAATAAATATTTAATATTAATATTTCATTCATCAATAAATATCAAAGATCTATAAAAAATTAATAAAATTATCCCTCAATATTGATAATAATATTTAGTCACTGAATTAAATTCAAATAAAATTAAATTTATATCATTATAAACACTTATTGTCTGACTATAAGATTATTTATAATTATCATTAGGAAGAATTTACTTAAGTATAAGATTAATATGTATAAATGGGTCAAGTATCCCAATAGAAATAGATTAATGTGGTAATGATGAAAACCAAATAAGAATGCTCATTATGTAATATGATCCCCTTTTTGCAATATCTTATCAAGAAGGTTTCACATCTATGTCACCAACTTATTTTCTTGATACGTCTTTCATTGACTATATGAAATAAACACATCATTTAAGCATGGACATAGAGTTTAATGTGAAAGTTCTTTTACAATAAAATGGATAAGATATCACTTACATAAAGATGGAAGGGAAAAATCTTTCATTGACTTATCCATTAATGACATGGAAATTATGACCCACCCAATGTGGCCTACCTCTCTGCGAACATATGGTATCATAATTTTCATCATCAAATCTAAGTTCACAAGTAATGATATGCATTAATGAAAATATTAAATTTTATGGACCATTATAAATTCCTATAAATAGGAAAATCGGTTGACACCAAAACATGTGTAATTATTACTGTCAAGTCTGTTCTCATAATCCCTTATCTTGGAGACTACCACGTGTGAACATTTTGAGAAGAAGACTCATACGATTATGAGTACTCACACCTGATAATATATATACTATGTTTCCAACCATAGTACATTATCTGACCACAAAACTATATTTAATAATTTATTCATAGCACTTTAAGGTTCTCATCATTGTAGGAAAATGCTATGATCATATCAATGTGACATATACTCTAAGAAATTATTACAACAGATTTATGTAGAATAATAAAAACTATGTAATAAAGAGTTTTATTAATAATAAATATATCAAATACCCATATAATCAAATTAAAAAAAATTGGTTTCTAGACACCAACTCTAACAATTACAAGCATATTTGGGTGAGATAATGTAAGAAGGACATAGAAAAATTTACAAATGAAATGTTATATGATTCATGTTCCATACTATTTATACCCTATTAATTATTCCATAGAGTTTTGAGTTAATTGAATGATTATAAGAGTCTAGGAGAAAGGATATGTTAGGCACTCACATATATGATGGGTTATCTTGTTTAAAAATTGAACTCAATGTTGGACTAGTGTAGCTCGATCCTTGGATGAAGCTAGGACAATTATTGGTGATCCATATTGAACTCCAAGCCAAAACTCTCCTGATGAGGTCCCTAAGGATTATAGGGGGCAGTACACCCTTTCTCAGGGGTCTAGGGGCCAAAGGTTACCGACCTAAATTTTTTGGCACCGTAATAATTCTGAATCACTATAGATGAACTAATCGATGGCACCGACAAGGAAATATAGCAATATGAACATACTATAGAAGCATGAAATAAGATAATATAGAAGTGTGAATTTCAATATGGCACTGTAGTATCACGTGACTAGAAATACTGGTAGGTCACTATAGCTCAATGAAACTACACCCATCGATTACTATATCACAACAGACATACTATATGGTTAGAGTCATAGTTTCATCATATTATTTATGAGATCATTTTGAGATAGGTTTTCATACTTTGAGATTTTTACCCAATATTTCTATTCCTAAAAAAGAGTGAAGTATTCTACAACTCCTTAGACATAGGGACTTTCCCCAAACCACGTAAATCACAGTGTCCCCTGTTAATCTTCTTTATATTATTTAATGATTTATTTTATTTATCTGAAAACCATTATATCACTATGAATCCTAGAATTTTAAAAATGATCAAGAATAATTAACATCATTATTATACATTAAAAAACCAATAATTTCATAAAACCTAACTCCATCCTCCAATCCAAGGTATGATATTCTCAATTTGATACCACTATGACATGATCAGACACATTAAGGCTCGATATAGGTTGTCAATTGGGTCAAGTGTGCCACCCCAACCCCATATCCAGTAGTCAAGGGCCTAGTGACTAGATCCTAGTAGGAATAAATCATACACATGAGAGGCCATATCCTAATGAACCTACTAGAAACTACAAATTTATAGTAAAAAATAATAATAAATGCAATGATAGAAAAAATATATTACTATATAATAACATTATTAGGACATACACAGATGTCCATAACAATATGAGAAATAAAAACACCCAAAAATAAAGGAAAATACATGAGCCTAAAATCTCTAAGTCAAGATATACCTAGAATAATTATAAAATGAAACTCTTCATCAAACCAAATCTTGAAATGACCACAGACTACTTCTATTAGCACCACAAACTCTATGACCATCCCAAAAATGTCATTCTTCTACATAAATAACACCTTGTGTAGAAATAATTCCCATGTAAGGGTGAGTATAAACATACCTAGTAAGATGTATGAAAATAAAATGGGATTAATAAAAAAATAATTCATCTCAAAAAATTAAGGAGAAAACAAGACCAGAAATAACCATATATGTTTTAAGGACAAAGAATATGGGAATACAGAAAAGTTCCAATATTAAAAGGTCAAAAGTACAATGTTGGTATTTATAAGCAACCAAATGTATCTAGTAAATTAAATGATATTTGTTATATAACTAATAATTATCCCATAAACCACTCCATCTATCTAGATCCATACATAGGGGCCCATGCCACACTAAGTTAATCTTGTTGATCAATGGGGTACTAACCCCAATGAGGGACCCATTACCATTCAAGAAAAGTCATTTCAATTGAGATATTACTAAATCCATATATAGAGGACCCAATCCCCATTGGAGAGGGATTTACTTACCCTATAAGTCTTATAGTGGATCGACAACTTTTCATGGAAGTAATGATCAAAAGATTACCCAACCCCATGACTAAAATAAGGGACCTATGTCCCAAGTCTGCGGGGGAGTAAAAAACCTCATAAGACATATAGGGGAGCCATTACCTATCATCATTAATTCACCAGTGGATTACTGAACTATGTGTCTTCCATGATCTTCATGCTTGGACCCAACAATCGTCGATGCTGAGATAAATATTTAAATTGAACAAAATTACATTAAAATGGTATCTAATGGAAACTAGGACTCTACCACCTTGGTCTACATTGAAAAAAAAATCAAAATGGGCTATTTCTTTTCCCAATTATGAGTCAAAAGTCTAAAACTAAAAAATGAACCTATTTCCATATTTCACAACCAAGGAAATAAGTCAAAAAACCATGAAAATAGGTAAAACATACCTATTTCTATGATTTTGAGGGTTTCAAGAGGAATAAACAACAGTGAAATGATTTTTTTCCATGGATTTTAAAATTTTGGTGATAGGTAACATATGGAAATATTTTTTATGAAACCTTGGAAAAACGTTTTTATGGACAATGTTTTAAAATTGTGGCTATAAGCTTCAAAACCAGGCCATAACTTTACCCCAAAATTATAAAATCATGGGATTTGAACACAATAGCACTACATTATATACCAAAAATTAATAAAATCAGAGTATATTGATATATCAGATATATATTATTTATTTTACTTATTTAATGAATTTTAATTATAAATAATTAAATATTAATTATTTATAGTATATAGTTATAAATATAAATTAATTAATTCTAATCAATAATTTTTGGATATTAAATTTTAATTACTATGAATTAAAAATTTATTTTGAAAACCATGATAAAATCTTAAAATATTGAATAACCTACTACCATAGTTTTTGAAAACCACAGTTATAGGTTTATGCTACTTCCTTCATTTTTCAAAATTGGGGAAATAGCCTCCTACTACCATGCTTTTTGAAAAATAAAATTCTAATATATATATATATATAATACTAAAAGTAGAAAATCACAAAACAAGTAATTAATCTAATACGACCTGTGAACCTTGAGGTTCAACTATACATTTAGTTCTTTAAAGGTTGGTCATGTCATTTTTCAGTCACGTCTTGCATTTACCAACTATACACACCCAAAATATACTTGGGTGTGTAGTGGAAAGAACTAAAAAATTCCTCTCAAATGAAAATATGCATACTAATGGAATATATTCCATGTGAACCTATTTATTAACTTTAATCCAATCATCCGTACATACAGGGTCGAGTGGGGAAGGTTAGCCCACGGCCTGACATCCCTTGATAATGGGGTTTGTTGACCTGATCATTTAAAAAATAGATCATCCCAATTATGAAGTGTTTATTGGAGAATTATGTAGCTAACCCTCATTTATATTCACATTGATAGGGCTCAAACCACTAGACTGCCCCACTCCACTTGCCAGATTCTAGGAGGTGGACAACTAATCCCCAACCGGTCTAATGGATTGAGACAAAACCCTAATTCCCAGTTTATATGAAACCATAAACACATATTTTTTGATCCTATTAAATACCCAACAATATTTGATACCATATTCGATGCTACCTTTTCCAAATTTCATCCCTATTGGTGATTGAACTATCATTGGGCTACTCTGTAGCACCAACTAATCCCATTACTGCTGCTTCCCTTCACTGCTGAAGTGGTTGACCAGTAGAAAAAAATAAAGGTTTCTACATTATTCATCTCAATAAATTGGATATCCTAGGAGAATTATTAAGGAGAGAAAGGGGTTAACCAATAACTTAATAAATGGAACATTACTGATTTCAAAATGGATATGTTTGAAATACCAAATGGTATACCATAACAGAATGAACATATGAGAAATATGAATATGGAAGCATAATCATAAAACATGAAATATGAATATGGGATTTGGTAAGAATGTGACCCGACATAAGATCATAACACATACATAATTATTTCACAACAAAAGTATAAGTCAGGTCTCACTACCAAGACATCATAATGTAGTGGATGCAACTCCCAACCCTTGTCCCTTATATAAAATCTCAAGAGATATAATATTTATTAAATGCATTAGAGGACCACATAATTATTATCCTACTTGATACATTATAAATGTCCATAAATATGTGTTCCACATGAGGAATAAAATAAATGTGATCATACATCAATCACAAGTCATTACATTATCAACCCATTTAAACAAAATGGGAAATATACAAAAATCATGGAACGTTGCAAAAAATTCAATCAATGAGTGAGATTTAATGATAAAAATAATATGAATCCACAAAAATAATAGAAAAAACAACAAGATATGACCAGAGGGTGAGACATATAGAAAAAAATAAATTCAAAAAATAATAATCATAAAGAGGAACAAAATAAATTGTATGAAATGAAAAAGAAACTTTTATAACATTTTCATATTGTTTCAAGTAACCATAATCAAGGAAAGGATAAAGAAATGGAATGTATATGTAAAATAAGGGTGAATATGATAAATTTATAGGATATTAAATATAAAACTTAAAAATGAAGACAAATATTTAAAAAATAAGAGTCATAGATAGAGAGAGTTAAATAGATAAATTCATAAAGGGATAAGATATGAAAGTCCCCTTAACTTAACTTTTGACTTACTTGAATTCACCCAAAATCTATATATAGTAAACTTTGGTTTATAAAATAAATATTTGAAGATATTTTATTTTAATATTTAAATTAATATCAATCATTTATATTAGTCTATTATTTATTTATTAGTTCACTATGTTCATATTGGTTATTGGATGCTAATTGTTACAAATATTCAATGCTTTATTCGGTACAACAGTCTCGATCATTGTTCCATTTTCTGGAATTATTCATATATATAATATTCAAGTCAATATAATCATGATGTAATAATGTGCTATAAATTTCCATGTTTATTCCAGGGAATTTATTATTATGGTTCGTAAAGAAACAGTTATGATTCATTAATTTGCGGTGGTTTTATTAACCATAAAGGGTTATTTTATTAATTTTTTTATTTAAATATTGTATGTATTGAAAATAATATTTACATATAGTGAATAATTAATTTCTATCTCAATATTTTTTATTTTTTATTGAACCACCTTGATCATGGTGACAATTGTAGTGTAGCATTATTCGTGCAGGTGGTTAAACCCACAAAAAAATAAACATGCTAAAGAAAAGGATAATGATAAATAAATAATTATTATGATATTATATCCATGTTAGATAAGACTTATTATACTTATATTATTTTTATATAATTATAATAAAGAGTTATAATAATAAAACAACAATTAAAAGTGTATAAAAGTGAGTCATTGACACTTAGTTGGATCAAAACCTTACGACCTTCTTTGTTAAAGCCATTCGGATAACTTCTTGTGAACAAAATCTCACAAACATAAACAAGAGGCTTGATAAATGTTATTAGGGCATGTTTTTGTATTAAGGATAAAATTTAGGATTATTATTCAATGGTGGGTAGTTGGGACCTTTTACAAGAGAAAATTAGTGGCATTTGTGAAAATACACATTACTTATGATTAGGAAATGTAATTTAGTGAGGATAGTGACTTAAAAATGGAAAAACGGAAACCATGTATAGAATCAATCATTTTTAAATTATTTATAATTAATTTCAATAATTTTTTACATTATTTTATCATATATTTTATTTTACTGTATTTATTTTTTACTTATGCATTTTAATATATACCTTAGTAATTTTTTTATTCCAAAAATGATGTTTAAACCATTACGTAATTTATATATCCAAATTTCAGACATTGAATCCATTTTATTAAAATAAATATCTAAATTTTTGGAGTTTGTGTTCTAGAACCAATTTTTTGTACTTTGATTACATGTATATTCAAATATTTTATTTTTAATAAACCATCTTATTACATATTGTTCACTGTTCTATATGAGCTTGATGTAATAATGTCATAGAGTATTTATCACATTGATAAAGTCATAATAGTTCCTCGCTATGATTAAAACCTTGAAATTACAATATAATATTCTTAAATATAGTTTTTTGGTCTGATAACATACAATGATATGGAACAAAGTACATTGATTTTCAGGTGTGAGTACTCTTAAGTGGATGACACTTCTTCTCATAAAGTTTATACTGTACTATACAAACACTACCATAGGCCATGCTTTATCCAACACTGGATTTCATTATTTCTAAACATAAAGCACTGAGAGAAGGACAAATTTTATCAGCACTAGTTAAAAGAACTGATAAAGGTAAATTTTATCAATGCTAAACAAATCACAGAAAAAATTGTACCCATTATCAACTCATTTTTTAGCACTAATAAAGGTGAAAATTTATCTCTGATTTTCTTAGTGCTCATAAAAACTTTTAATAAAAAATATTATGAATATATATAAAATTATCATATTTCTATTCAAAAGTTAATGTTTATTTATTTAAATTAATTTCAAAAATATTGTATATGATTAAAATAAATATGACATTTTAATATATGTATTTTAATAATTTAAACAATATAAATATAAATGATGAATTGTTAATATGTGATATTTGAATTTATATATTTATATCAATTTCTATGTGCATACATGTTTATACATTATTTTTCATGTGTGTGTTTTGTGTATGTATATGTGTACAAATGTATATATGTGTATATATATGTGAACAAGTATGAGGGATGTATATATATGTGTATAGAACATGTGTACATGTGTATGTATGGAATATAATTATTTCACAATCGATGTATATTTTCTTAAATTTTGATATAATATTTTTGTAATTTATTCATTTTTATACATACATATATTTTACTAAGTATTATTTTTAATATATTTTTAACTTATATGATTACTATTTATTTAACTTTATTTATTAAGTTTTAATATTTTTAAAATGGTTAAAATTTATACAATTAATTTATTTAAATGTTTTTTAATATTTCTTTCATTTCTGTATGTGTTTACAATGTAGTTAATCATATGTGAATTCATTTTTTCAAATTGTTTTGTATATTGAATTCTATTTATTAATTTTTATATTGGTTTAATTTAACATTATTTATTCATTTTTAATGCTTTTTTATTTTTATATTTTTTGGAATTTAATCATTTTTAATATTTATTTACTATACATGTAATATTTTCAATATGTTTTTAATTTATTTGAATAATATTCATTAATTTTTTATTGAGTTTTAATATTCAAAATATGATTAAAATTTATATAATCAATCTATTTAAATGATTTTTTAAATAATTTTGTAATTTAAATACTTAATATTTTTTTTAATTTATATAATTTTTTATAATCATATTTAATATTATATCTGTTAACATTTTTTTCATTTTTAATATTTTTTGGATATATTTGGAATTTATTCAGTTTTTAAAATTTATTCATATTTATTTAATATGTTTTAATATTTTCAATATGTATTCATATTCATTTTAATATATATATATATATATATATATTATTTTTAATAATTTGTATAATTATTGAAACTTATCCATTTTTTAATGTTTTTGAAATCTCGTCATTTTTAATTAGTCAACTTCACTCATTTTTAACATTCATGCATTTAAGTCTATATATTCATAAATAATGTTAAAAAATATATTAACTAAAATATATTTGTAAATAAGTATTTGTAAATAAATATTTATAAAGAAATATATTTAAAAACTTAAATTTATTACATTTAAATAATTATATATTTATAATTATAAATAAATATATATATTTTAAAAGGTATTTATATAATTATAAATAAATAATTATATATTAAAATAATTATAAAATCAAAATACATATATTTAAATTATAAATATATTTATTATATTTATAATTATATATAATTATATATTAATAAATTTTATATAATTATATAATTTTATATAATTATATAATTATATATAATTATATAAATAGATTTATAATTATAAATAAATATATATTTAAATAATTATCAAATTATAATAAATACATTTTGAAAATAAAGATATTTATTATATTTATAATTTCATATATTTATAAATTAATAAATATATATAATTATATAAAAATATATAATTATATAAAAATATATAATTATATAAAAATATATAATTATATGAAAATATTTATAAAAATATTTATTTATAATAATAATTATATTTTTATAATTATATTTATAACTACATATTTACTATTATTTTAATATAATTTTAATTATATAAATAAATATTTGTTTATAATTAGGTATATTTATATTAATTTAAAATTATATTTATAAATACATGTTTTAAAATCATTAAATATATTTTTAATTATATAAATATTTATTTATAATTATATAAAATTATATATATTTATAATTATATATGTTTAGTTTTTAATTATATTAATTATATTATTAAAATAAATTATATAAGTCTTTATGAGTTCTTTTTTAGCATTGATAAAAAATATATTTATCATCACTTAATAGAAGTTGCTGATAAAGATATATCTTTATGAGTGCTAAAAAAAGGTTGATAAAGATTTTTTTTAACGCTTATTATTTTACCACTGATAAAACCAATCCCGATTTTTAAATAGAACCCTGATAGTGTTCTTCACCCCCAGAAAATTCATGCTCTCACAGAACTGATGATTTTACTTATCCCACTCTCAATCATCTAGGAAAAATCAACACTTTCAAAATCAATGGTATGTGACTTGTGATCCATTGTAACCCCTCAAACATATTTGTGTGTTTTTTCTTAATTTTACCAAAGGGTTTTAATGGTGTGTGTGAGTTGTATTATTTTTCCTTGATACACCTTACTGATTCTCCCCCAATCTCCCTCGCCTTGAGCCATTGTTTCTTCTCCCACTTTATCACCCTCAAGTTCATTTCACTCATTCATCATAATTTCTCTCTCATATTGCATAAATCTTTAAGTTGGGCATCACAAAAACTCTTCCCACTTATCATGTAAGGTAGTGATTGCAAATAATAAGTATGAAGATTTTTTGCAGTGCAAGTATGGTAATCCAATACAACTTCCAAGAATCCTTCCTACACTCATGGATTCAAATCAATCAATTATGCCCATTTTTTCCATTACAAGTCATAATAACCCCAATCATTTTAATATATCATGACTTATTTATAATTTTTATAGGAATTATGAAATGGGTTTAATTTAGTTTGTATAATTTTATACAATTTTCTATATTTTTAGAACTTGATAAAAAATTATTTCATGATACATTTGATACTTATAAAAATATACATAGATATTGTTGGTTGGAGTAGAGTATTCAAGGGGGGGGGGGTGAATTGAGTATATATAAAAATTTCAATTTGAAAATTTTTCTTAAAAAGGTTACCCAATAAAAATAAATACAGCCCAGTAAATCAAAGTAATACGGTTATGAAAGTTTGACTGTTTAAATAACTTCTAAAAAGATTGATTAATTTTTAGTAATCTTGATACTAGTTATTAATATTACTTTTGAAGCTATTCTAATAAGGAAAAACAATTATAAGTTATTTCTGAGATTAACTAACAAAGTTAATATAGTGATTTATGAATTATCAAGTAAAATAGAGAAAACTAAATTAAACAACACAGCGGATATAAAACAAGTGGTTCAGACTCAATCTGACACTTAATCCACTCCACATAGTGATAACCTACCACCAAGAAGTTTATATTAATAAACATGATCCACACCCTGAATCAGGGTAAAAAATAATGCACAAGACTATCCAGGTCACATGACCTCTTCTACAATTCTTCATGGGTATAAAATACCAGGTCACACAGGGACCTCTTCCACACTTATCTGTGGTAATAAACAAGTGTAAAAAGATATTAGAGGAAGTATATCTTGTATCCTTCAGTGTAGAACATGAGACAATGTGTGTTTTAATACACACACACACACACTAACTGAAAGTTAAAAACAATACACAACAGAGAAAAGATGATGAGATAGGGTTAGAACTGCTCTGAGTGTTATTCTATGCAGCTTTGGACTTCTAGGATGAAGCATATGTAAAAATTGGGACCTCTTGCGAGAAATAGAGTATCACAAGTCTGGTGCTCTAGATTCAAGTTAGATCTTTCTCGTGTTCTTCATAGAGTTTTTATTTTGAATATTTTCTTGTCTCTGAGCTATGGTATTCCAAATTTTGGATTCATGAATGCATCGTGTTTTCTTCATATGTATCTTGTTGAACGTGTCAGTTCTTTTCGCAAGAATGCTCGTACTTTTGCTACTCTATCACATGTATGTTTTTGTATCATGCTTTTCTTCTTATTATTTGAGTGAATGTGTTGGAACCGACATGATGCATGTATTCATCACCTTATATATCATACTATCATGTGACATGTCTACAAAGAAATATTAATTATGTTAGTGCATTTAAAAGGACTCAAATATGACTGTTAGAAATTAAATTGAAAATGACAAAACAGATTAAAGAACGGTGTCATAGTCTATTTAGAAATAGTGTCACTTGGAAATGATGTCACCACAAAATGATGTCTTCTTATTTTCCAATGAGTAGTGAGACAATCATGATGGAATAGTTGTATAGAGATAAAGAACAGGTAGCACATATGCAGTGTTAGGATCACGATGTCTAGTCCTTTTCCAAACTTTGAAAGGTGTCTAGTCACGGTGTTTGGGTCATGGTGTCTAGGACACGCTGTTTGGTCATGGTGTTTGGGTCATGGTGTCTGGTCACAGTTTCTAATCATGGTATCTCGGTCATAGTATCTGTTCACGGTGTCTTGTCATGATGTATGGGTCACATTGTCTGGTCATGGTGTCTAGGTCATGGTGTTTGCCACGTTGTCTAGTCACAGTGTCTGGGTCATGGTGTCTGGGTCACGGTGTCTGGGTCACGATGTCCGGTCACAGTTTCTGGTCCTTAGCTAGGAAAACTAGAATCGGTGGTAGACTCCTGGTTTCCAAGACTTATCCAAATATCTGTATATATACTTAATCAGTAATATTCACAGAATGAATTATACTTAACCATTCATAAAATAAATCATTGAAGACCAAAGTTAAATATAGTTTACAACAATCAAACAAGATTTATAGCAATTAATATCTTGAGAAAATTTATATAAAACATAAAGAAATCAACCATATTTACACATGACTTGAAATTGATTAAACATTATGTATATGACTTTCAATCATTAAAACGTGATTAAAATATGAGGAGTCCAACAATATACCCCCTTTTGATGATCCCAAATCATATGAGTGAGATATCTATTCTTAGCGTGCAGTCTGTCCCTTAGTGTACGTTTCTCTCCCCCTTTTGGGGTTATCAAAAAGAGTACAAATGTAAATAAGATAATAGGTAATAAGAGTTCACAGTGCATTAGATGGAGAAAGACATGTCATTACAAACAATAGGTAACAAAAATACAAAAATATCCGTATCAAAAGAGAGTGTTCACTTTTATTTAGGACCGGCTGTCATCTCTTTTCCCTTGGTAGTAGCATCAAGAGAAGCCACAAGAGAAGAGGTAGAAGTGAAAAAGGGAAGAGAACCAACTGAAAGAGACAGAAGAGGGAGACCTTCAAAAATAGAAGGGGCCATGGTCAGTTTAGTGGAAGACTAAGGTAATTTTTGGTCAAGGATAACGGTTCTGATCTGAATCAGATACTGAGAAACAGACCTAGAGGTAGAGGAAAAGGTAGTGAATGAGGAAGGAGGAAAACCAGGAAGCAAGGGTGCAGGTACAGGAGCCATAATAGCAGTGCTCTGCAAATAAAGATAAGGCATCAATAACTTGATGAAGTCATCAATAATATCACCACCATACTGCATTGCTTTCTCAATGTCATCTTTATTCCCCAAAAACGTTTTTAACAAAGGAGTAAAATCTTTCAACTTTTGAACTTGAGTTTTGAAAGCTTGAGTGACAAGAGGGATTTTCCGATTCTCTACAAGGTACTTGAAATGGTTTTTCATATCATGCTTTGAGAAAATCCTATTGAAGTAGAAATCCACCTTCTTAGTAATTTATTCTTGAGCATTATTTGAAATCTTGGAATGAATTCTTACCAAATTAAGAACTCTATAATTATTCTTGACAATCACATATAGTGACTCATTTTCAAAGCCACTAATCCCTGATTGATGTTTTTCCTTATCAACCATTATGAGCAGATCACTGTCAAAGGAGGGTTGAGATGACTGTATAGAGGTACTAGAAGCTATAACATCTGATGTAAGTGACTTTAGTTGATATATAACTTTTTGGAGACATACCTTATACTCATCAGTTAATTTGTTGATACCAATAACAGGATCACGTATTTCTTGAACTATTTTCTTGTTTCTTTTAGCCCCCTTGTCAGCTAAGGAAGTTTGGTTAGGCTGAAGTAGAGAGACAACTTCTATATAATCTCACCTCTAACATCATCAATAGGATGAGTAATAGGATCTGGTCTCGATTTCAACACTCTCTACATATATTCAACCATAGATCTGAGAGACTTCACTTCATCACTCAACTGTTTGTTCTCAATTATGACCTCTTGAATTTCATGAAGCATTTTTGGATGAATCTTCCATATGATCTTTTATAAAAATAGGGAAACATATATTTCACTCAAGTTTTCCATTGGAAAAGGTTGAGTGTTCATGAGATTTTCAACACCAGCAAATAAGGTAGCTTCAAAGGATTTCAAATAATACTTACTTACTAAGGTAGAAGGTTCTTGTGAAGATTCAGGAATATGAGTTGAGATAGGCTCAAGTTCCTTAATAGAGATAACTTCAAGAGTAGAGACCAATTTCAATTGAAAGAGAGTGGACATATCTATTCCTTTAACTGAGTCTTCGTGGGAATCATCCACATCAAAATAGATAGGGAATTTATAACATGTATCCATAGTGATTTGATCATCTTAATTAGGCATATCAACACTTTCTAGATGATGGTGCTGCTCCCCCTCAACAAGTGAATCTATCAGAGGACTAATAGATTTAGTTATTTAATTTAATTTCAAAATTTCATCCCCAACACCCTCACTCATTTATTTTCTGTCCAATTAAAAGGCTTACTCTATTCTTTCCTCAGCATATGGGATAATCTAAGGAGCGTATTGTTCCTCTAAGTGTTCCTCAGAAACAACTTCTCTCTCAAGATAAAGTTCTTCTTCTAAAATATCTTCCAGAATAGCCTTTTCTCTTAGATTAACATCATATTCTTCTTTATAAGTAGGTTCTTCTTCCAAATCAACAATTTCTTTAAGAACAGGTACTTACTACTCAATTGTGACTTGAGGAACATGTCCATTGTCTTCCTTATCCAGGACAGTTTCCCTTGTAGGTGCAATAAACTATTATTATTCTTCCTCAACATGATAGCTATAAATCTCATATTTTTTCAAACTAGGATCATAAATTTCCTTAAGCCTTGAAGAATGCGCAACCGGGTTGAACTTTTCATAAAACCTTTCATTATCTTCCACCCATGATTTTCTCCATGGATTCCACCTAATTTTCATTCTTTTGACTATAACTTTTGAGATAAAAAATTCATAGTCTTTAATAACTTATTCATACAGTCCAACCAACCCTTTAGCATGAAGCATAGGAGAGATTAACCTTGAGTAGAACAAGGAGGTTGTCTTTGAGGTTGTCTTTATCAACTCACTCATATGAAATATAACATACTTTCATAGGTTAATATTGTTTCCATTATTCATAATATGCATAAAAATACATCCTGATAGTTGAGTGTAGACAATTATCCTTTTCTTGGACTAATTAGATTCTGAACAATCATAAACAAAAGGCTGGTTTCGCATTTTTAGTCAGTAGTAATAGCTATTCTCTTTGTTTTATTTCCAGTCAAGCTTCCCTAGGCTTCTTATAAAACAACGATATCACTAGTATGAGGAGGACCTCTCTAGTAGTCCTAAAAAATTCCCTCATGAGGAATCCTTAGGCAAGAAACCGATAACCTCGAATAAAAAGTCCTTTTTTGACCATTGATCCAGCTTCTCACAACAAATCCATATTATGTATCAAATGATAATTGAACGAACTAATAAAACTGAGCAACTAGATTTAGATATATTATCCTAGTCTCCTTTTTGAACCGATCCATCCATCCTTGTTCTTTTATTAATTTCAATATTAAAGTATTACTTGATAGTAGCCACTTGGGGGAAATTTCCTTTTCTAGCACCACTATTCTATAAAAAAGTTCCAGATTCAAAGGACATTCGGGCACTATCTTCAGAGAAATTTTCATCTTCTTATTTGATATTCTCTTCTGAGGAGTTGATGAGGACAGACATTTCATTTTGTGCATTCAATGAAGGTTCAAGAGAGATATAGAACTGAAGAGTTTAATGAGGGCTTACTGTTTGAGATAAGATAGCTCGGGTGAAGAAAAAAGTGAAATTTATTTCATTTTTATAATTTAGGGATATTGTGCATCACAAATTCAAAAGAACTGGAAAGTAAAAGAATAAAATAATCAATTACAGCGATACATTATATAATATGTAAATTAAACAATAAAGTGTCTTTATGGTGAGACTAGAACAGACTTTGATGGTGAGACTGTAACAAGTTTTGATGGTGAGACCGTAATGAGTTTTCACGGTGATACTGTAATGTGTTTTCAGAGTGAGATCATAATGAGTTATCACGGTATTGTCTCTACTGTGTGACTTTAAAAGGATGCGACCGGTTTTTTGAAACAATATGTGCCAAAATATAAACCAGAGATAGTAACTATGAGACTGTAAACATGAAACAACTTTTAAGAGAGTAAACTATAGAACTATAAGAGTTAGACAGTAATATTAAGACAATGACTTATGAATCTGTAAACTGTGAAACAATAAGTCATGAAACAACACACTTACTACTTATGATTTATCATTCCCAATTCATGTATGATGTAATAAATTATTTCATAATATAATAGTTTTATGAATATATCAGCAGGATGATATTCAGTTCTAATGAATTCCAAAGTGATATCACCTTTTTTATAATGGTCTCTCAAAATGTGATGTCTTACATCAATATGTTTTTTCCTAGTGTGTGAAACATGATTTTTTGAGATGTTAATTGCACTTTTATTGTCACAATTTATAGGTACATGCCTAAATTGATATCCGTAATCTATTAATGTGCATTTCATCTAAATATTTGTGCACAATAACTACCAGAAACTATGTACTTAGCTTCTAAAATAGATAATGAAACAATGTTTTGTTTCTTACTATACCATGATACTAGTGACTTACCTAAAAAGTGACATGTTCCAGAGGTTCTTTTTCTATATAACTTACAACCACCAAAATCAGCATTAGGATAACTAACTAACTCATATGATTATCCTCTAGGATAGAACAGTCCTAGATTTGGTGAATTATTGAGGTATTCAAAAATCCTTTTAACAAAATTTAAATTAGATTCCTTAGGATTTTCTTGAAAATGAGCTCACATACGTACACTAAACATAATATCAGGTTGGCTAGCAGTAAATTGAGAAAGCTTCCAATCATTCCCCTGTAAGTGTGTTGATCAACAGATTTTCCGTCTTCATCATGATCCAACTTACAAGTAGTACTCATTAAAGTGTCACTACTTTTAATTCTATCCAATCCAAAATGTTTTAAAAGATATCTTATATATTTTATTTGATTTAAAATAATACCATCGTTATTTTGAAGGATTTTAAATCCAAGAAAGAATTTTATTTCACCCATTAAACTCATTTAAAATTATTTTTTCCTTATTTTATAAAATTAAATACATAAAGAATTTTTTAGAGATCCAATGATAATATTATCTACATAAATTTGAACTACTCAAACATTAGAAGAAATTCGTTTTATAAAAAGGGTAGGATCAGCTATTCCTTTTTTACCACTTTTGTAAATAAGAAAAGTACTTAATCTATCATACCAAGCTCTTGGATCTTATTTTTAACCTTATAAAGCTTTTGATAATTTAAAAACATGATTTGGAAAATTAGGATTTGAAAATCCAAGGGGCTTCTCAACTAAGACATCCTCAACTATATACACATTTAGGAATGCACTCTTAACATCCATTTGATATAGTTTGAAATTCAGATGTGCATCATAAGCAAGCATAATTATGATGGATTCAAGTCTAGCGACTGGTGAAAAGGTTTCCTCATAGTCAATTCATTCTTATTGACTATAGTATTGTGCAACCAATCTAGAATTGTTTCTAACTATGATACCAGCTTCATCTACTTTATTTCTAAAAACCCACTTAGTGACTATGGTAAATCTATCTTTATGTCTATCAGAAAGTTTCGAAACATTGTCCCTTTAAAACTGATTAAGTTCTTCTTTCAAATCCATTACCCAAAATTCATCATTTATTGAACCATTAATGTTTTTAGGTTCAAGTTGTGACAAGAAGATGTGATGTTCAACCTGATTTCTAAGAGAATCTCTAGTTTGGGTTCCTTTATCTAAATCTACAACAACTGCATCTAAAGGATGGTTTTTAAGAGTTATAACAACTCTAGAAAAAGGAATAGTGACTTTGGGTTCTTCAACAGGTTCGGGTTCATTATGACTTGAATATGAAGAATTTCTAGAACTGAAAGTTTTTATAGATTCTTTTATAGGATGGTTA
This sequence comes from Viscum album, assembly GCA_963277665.1. Taxonomy (NCBI): domain Eukaryota; kingdom Viridiplantae; phylum Streptophyta; class Magnoliopsida; order Santalales; family Viscaceae; genus Viscum; species Viscum album. The sequence continues at coordinate 197,453,895 of OY728126.1, forward strand.
GTGGATTTTGAATTAATGTCTAGAAATGACACATCATCCTCCAGGTTCCCTAGAGTGGTCTTAGGCTCATGTGGATCTGTTTTATCAAATTTGACATGGCCAGATTCTTCCAAACATTTAGTTCTTTTGTTAAACACTATATCGGCTTTACTATAGATTGAACTTCCTAGAAATATTCCTTCATCAATCTTGGATGAAAATTTATCAAGACTGTCCATAGTATTAAGGATATAGACTTTGTAATAAAAAAAATTGAAGTAGATTACTTTGAATTTTCTATTGATCCATAACTCATACGAAGTTATTTTAATAATAGGTCTAATAAACACTCTATTAATAATATAGCAAGCTATATTTATAGCTTCATCCCAAAAATAAAAAGGTAAGTCATCTTCACTAAGCATGGTTCTTAAAATTCCTTTAAGGGTTCTATTTATTCTTTATACAACTCCATTTTGTTGGGGGTGTTATAGGGGAAGGGAAATTATGACTATATCCATTTTGTGAGAAAAAAGATTAAAAATGTTTATTTTCAAACTCATGACCACGATCAATTCTTAAGGATTTAATTCTAATTCCACTAATATTTTTTATAGTTTTATTATATTTGATTAAATGAGAGTAGAATTCAATTTTGTGAGCCTAAAAGTAAGACCAAGTATATGTAGAAACGTCATCTACAAGAACATAAACATAGTTCTTCCCAATTGAACTAGAAACTCTATATGGTCCAAAAAAATCCATGTAAACCAATTTGAGAGGTTGGGAAGTTGAAACCTCTTTATTTGGTTTGAAGGAAATTTCATGTTGCTTTCCCTTTTGATAAGGATTACACACTTTATCATTTGGAAACTCAAGTTTGGGTAAATCTTTGACTAAAATGTTTCTCGATAAATTTTTAAGGGAGTGAATATTACAATGTCTTATTCTCCTATGATAAATCCAATACTCTATGAGAAATACACTTAAACATGAATCATTTTGAGAAACTAAAGACTCTAGGTTAACATTGTATAAATTTTCATTTATTAATGTACAAAACACCAATTCATCTTTATAATTAAAAAAATTACAAGAATCATTTTAAAATTTTACATGAAATCCATCATGAAATAGTTGAGAAATACTAAGAAGATTATATTTCAATCCATAAAAAAACGTACTTTGGAAATTAAAACTGAGTTAGGGTTACTGATTTGGCCAAGTCCAATTATTTTTCCTTTGTAATTATCAGCAAAGGTGACATTTCCACCATCAATTTTTATTAAGTTCTTGACGCATAAATAGTCTCCTATCATTTGTCTTGAACACCCATTGTCCAATAATATAAGATTTTATAGGAACACTTTAATCGATTTTCCTGTAAAATAGTCAAATAAAAATAGAATGTGTTACCCATATTTGTTTGGGTCCAGTAATGTTAGTGACTAATGCTTTAGGAACCCACGTCTGTCTTATATGTTTCCTATAAGAATTATGTAATGTACTTAAAAAATAAAATTTATTTGGTCTAGAAAAGCTTGAGATAGTAGAGAGTGTATCATAATTTTAACTAGATGAATGTTTTCATGAACTAGGAGTAAATCTGTATGTCTTAGATTTATAAACAAAATTGCTTCTTTCAAAATTTCTTTTAACACATTGATAGTCAATACCATTAGTATATTTAGATGAAATATTTTTTCCTAGAATTTGTACCAAAGTATATTTACTGTTGGTAAAACTTTAAAGGTCCTTTTTGAATTGTTCATTATAAAGCTTTAGTACATTTTTCTCTTTGAGTAATTGAACATTTTTATCCCTTTATATAGTGAGTTCAGATTTAATAGTTGAGTTAAGAGCATACTATTTCTTTAAAGACATGTATTTATATTTTAGTTCTTTACATGTCTCTTCAAGAATATTGCATTACTAAAACATTTATTATTTAGTCATATTTTCAGAATCAATTTCATCTCCAGAATAATAGTAATTGTGTATAGGATATTCTAGTGTTACCTGAGATGTGTTTTTCATAAAACACATATCGGATTTGTTAGCTTGTTCATCATGTAAAGATTCTGAGTCACTTGAACTATCCTGAGAAGCACTCCATGTTGCTTTTATTTCATTTTTATACCTTATATCTTTGTCATCATATTTATTTTTGTACTTGATTATGGGACAATCAGCCTTTACATGTCCCTTTTTCTTACATTCATAGCATACTATCTCATCAGACTTGTCACTTATTTTCCAATCTTTCTTCCAACTTTCCTTTTGATGATATCTTCCTTTGAAATTAGGATTTCTGAAAAATTTCTTCCTCTTGTAAAATATCTTAAACCTTCTGGATAATTGATTCATTTCCTTATCACTTTTAGGTGATGATTATTAACTACCAGAACTTTCTAAAGAGACTTATAATTTCCCTTTGTCTTGGTATTTGGAGGAGGTGGTCTTAAAATCAACATATTGTAATTTGGGTCCATCCCCCTCTTACTTGTTGACTTTAAGCTTCTCTTCATACATCATTAGTTTCCCAATTAGTTATTTTATAGGTAACTTGTTGATGTCACATGACTCTCTAATAGAGACCGTGGTTTCACTCCATCTATCAGGTAGGCATCTGAGAATCCTCATGATTTTTTATTTGGTAGTGACTTCTCTTCCAAGAGAAATCATTGTGTTAACAATTTCTTTGAACTTGAGATACATTTCAGAAATAGTCTCATCAAGTTTCATTTTAATGTTTTCATATTTAATAGTATAAGTATTAAGTCTCATTTCTTTTACACTAGAAGTTCCTTCATGTGAAACAAAAAAAGTATCCCAAATTTCATGGGCAATTTTACATGCATAAATTCTGTTAAATTACTCATCTCCTAAAGATACATATAAAACATTCATGGATTTATAGATATTATTATAGGTAGTCTTGGTTGGTTCATCCCAAATGATCCTATCAGTATTAGGAATCATATACTCATTAACAATTTAAAACCAAATTTCAAAACCCATACTTTCTAAATGCATTTTCATTTTAATTTTCCATTGGGCATAATTGGTTCCATTAAATAATAGTGGTATATTTTTTTGTATAACCATATAGTCTATTATCTATAATAAAGAAATAGTTTTAAAGATCTCTAAATTTAGAATTAATAGAAATTTTTAGATCTTTAAAGTACAACTAAAATCATAGTTGAATAGTTTAAAAAACAGAGTCTTAATAGGAATATCAAAATCCTCTGATACCAAATGTTGGTCGGAGTAGATTACTAAAGTGGGGGGGGGGGGGGGGTGAATTGAGTATCTATAAAAAATTGTGTTTGAAATTATTTCTTAAAAAGGTTCCCTAACAAAAATAAATATATCCCAATTAATCAAAGTATTACGGTTATGAAAGTTTGACTCTTTAAATAGCTTCTCAGAAGATTGATTAATTCTCATTAATCTTAATATCAATTATTAATATTACATTTTAATCTATTCTAATAAAGAAATACAATTATAACTTCTTTCCAAAATTAAAAATCAAAGTAAATCTAGTGAGTTATGAATTATCCAGTAAAATTGAGAAAAATAAATTAAACAACACCGAAGATATAAAATAAGTGGTTCAGTCTCAAGACCATACATAATAAAATCCACTTAGTGATCTCCTACCAATAAGATGTATATATTAATATACTTGATCCAAACCCCGGATCAGGGTAAACAACAATGCACAGGACTATCCAGGTCACACGATGTCATCCATAGTACTTCGTGTGTATAAACTACCAGGTCACACAGAGACCTCTTCCACACTTATCCATGGGAATAAACAAGTGTAAAATGATATGAGAGTAAGGATATCCTATATACTTCAGTTTAGAACAGGATAAAGTGTGTATTTTAATACACACACACACACACACTACTCAAAATCTAAAAACAATACACAATAGAGCAAAGATGATGAGATAAGGTTATAAGTGCTCTGAGTGTTATTCAATGCAGCTATGGACTTCTAGGATGAAGCATATGTAAGAATTGAGTCCTCTTAAGATAAAAAGAGTATCGAAAGTCTGGTTCTCCTGTTTCTAGTTAGATCTATCTCGTGTTCTTCGTAGATTTTGTATTTTTAAGATGTTCTTGTTTCTAATCTATGGTATTTCAGCTTTTGGATTCATAAATTCTTAGTGTGTTCTTCAGATGTATCTTGTTGCATATTTCGGTTCTTTTTCACAAGAATGCACGCACTTCTACTACTCTATCACATGTATGCTTTTGGGTCACACTTTTATTCTGATTCTTGGAGTGAATGTGTTGGAGCCGATATGATGCATGTATTATACACCTTGTACCTCATACTATCAGGTGAAATGTCTATAAAGAAATATTAATTATGTAAGTGAATTTAAAAGGACTAAAATATGATCGTTGGAAATTAAATTGAAAATGAAAAAATAGATTAATGAAAGGTGTCATAGTCTGTCTGGAAAAGGTGTCACTTAAACAGTTTCACCACAAAATGATGTCTTCTTCTTTTCCTTTGAGCAGTGAGACAATCATGAAGTCATAGTTTTATAGAGATAAAGAACTAGTAGAAAAGATGTAGTGTTAGGATCACGGTGTCTGGTCCTTTTCCAAACTTTGAATGTTGTCTGGTCATGGTGATTGGGTCACAATGTCTGGTCAAGGTGTTTGGGTCACAGTGTATGGTCACAGTGTCTGGTCACCATTTCAGGGTCACGATGTCTGGTCACAGTGTCTGGTCAGGGTGTTTGGGTCATGGTGTCTGGTCACGATGTCTGGGTCACGATGTCTGGGTCATGGTGTCTGGTCACGGTGTTTAGTCATGGTGTTTGGTCATGGTGTTTGGTCTTTTTCCAAAAAAACTAGAACCGGTGGCAGACTCACGATTTCTCAGACTTAACCAATTATCTATATATATACTTAAGAAGTAATATTCACATAATGAATTATACTTAACCATTCATAAAATAAATCATTATAGAATAAATTTAAATATATTTTATAATAATAAAACATAATTTATAGAAATTAATATCTTGAGAAAATTTATGTAAAACATTAAGAAATCAACCATGTTTAAACATGAATTGAAATATATTAAATATGATGTATATGATTTTTGTTCATTAAAACATGATTAAAACATTAGGAGTCCAACAATCTCCCCCGTTTTGATGATCACAAATCATATGAGTGAGATATCTGTTCTTAGTATGTTGTGTGTCCCTTAGTGTATGGGTCTCTCCCCCTTTTGGGATTATAAAAAATAGCGCAAAAGTAAATAAGAGAAAATATAATAAGATTTCACAGCGCATTAGATTGAGAAATTCGTGTCATTACAAAGAGTAGGAAAAAAATACAAAAATATCCATTTAAAAAAAATAGTGTTCACTATTATTTATCACTGAATTTCTTGTCTTTTTCCTTGGAATCATCATTAGGAGAAGCTAGAGGAGAAGAGGTAGAAGTGTTAGAGGAAAGAGAAAAAACTGACAGAGATGAAAGAGAGAGACCTTCAAAAACAAAAGTAGAAAATGTAGGTTTGGTGGAAGACTGAGGTAATTGTTAGTTAAGGATAATAGGTATGATCTGAATCATAGACTGAGAAATAGAAATACATATAGAGGCAAGGGCAGTGAATGAGGAAGTAGGCAAACCAGGCCTCCTGGGTGAAGCTACAGGAGCCACAATAGCAGTTCTCTACACATGAAGACAAGGCCTCAATAACATGATGAAGTTAGCAATAATATCACCACCATAATTCATTACTTTCTCAAAGTCATCTTTATTCTCCATGAACATGTCCAACAAAGGAGTGAAATCTTGTAGCTTTTGAACTTGAGTTTTGAAATCTTGAGTCAAAGGAGGGATTTTCAGATTCTATACAAGGTACTTGAAATGGTTTGTCATATCATGCTTCGATAAAATACTATTGAAGTATAAATCCACCTTCTTAGTAATTTATTCTTGAGCATCATTTTTAATCTTGGAATTAATTCTTACGAAATCAAGAACTCTGTCACTATTCATGACGATCAAAGATATAGACTATTTGTCAAATCCATTGAGCACTGATTGAAGTTCTTCCTTAGAAATTGTTCTAAGTAGATCACTGTCAAAGGAGGGTTTAAATGACTGTCCATATGTACTAGAAGCTATAACAGCTGATGTAGGGGACTTTAGTTGATTCAAAACTTTTTGGAGATAGACCATATACTCATTAGTCAATTTTTTGAGACCAATAACAAGATGACACATTTCATGAACTATTTTCTTGTTTCTTTCAACAACATTGTGAGCTAAGGAAGTTAGGTTAGGTTAATATAGAGAGGCAAATTTATGTGGATTACGACCTCCAACATCCTCAATAGGATGAGAAATAGGATTTCGTCTTGATTTCAAAAATCTGAGCATATTTTCAACCATTAATATGAGAGAATCATCACACAACTATCTATTCTCAATTCTGATCTCTTAAATTTCATGAAGTATTTTTGGCTTAATATACCATATGATCTTTTCTAACAACAGGTCGTCATCTCTTTCACTCATGTTTTTCATAGGAGAAGGTTGAGTGTTCATGAGATTTTCAACTCCAGCTAATAAAGAAGCTTCAAAGGCTTTGAAATCATCCTTACTTACTAAGGTATAAGGTTCATGTGAAGGTTTAGGAATAGGATCTGAGACATGCTCAGGTTCCTTTGTAGAGATAAATTAAAGAGTATAAAACGGTTTCAATTGAAACACAGCGGACAGATCTATACCTTAAACTGAGTATTCTTGGGAATAAACCACATTAAAATGTCTAGGGAAATTATACCCTATATCAAAAGTGATTTAATCAACTAGATTAGGCATATAAACACTTTCCAGATGAGGGTGCTTCTCTCCCTCAACAAGTGCATCCCTCAATGGACTAAGTGATTTAGTTCATTGATTTAATTCCAAAATTTCTCCCCCAGTAGCCTCACTTGTTTATTTTCTAGGAAACTAAAAGGATTTCTCCATTCTTTACTCAGTATATGGGATAATATTAGGAGAAGCTTGTTCCACTAAGTTTTCCTCAATAGCAACTTCTTCCTAAAGATAAATTTCTTCTTCTAAAAGATCTTCCAAAATAACCTTTTCTCTTACATTAACAAAAAATTCTTCTTTAGAAGTAGGTTCTTCTTCTAAATCAATAATTTATTTAGGAACATGTACTTACTTATCAATTATGACTTGAGGAACAAGTCCACTATATTTCTTATCCAATATAGTTTCCCCTATAGGTGAAACAACTTATTCTTCTTCTTCCTCAATAGTATAGTCAACAATCTCATCTGGTTCTATAACAGGATCATAAATTTACTTAGGTCTTGAATAATGCTCAACTGGGTTTAACTTTTCATAAACCATGTCATTATCTTCCACCCATGCTTTTCTCCATGGATTCCTACTGATTTACATTCTTTTGACTGTTACTTTTGAGATACAAAATTCATAGTCCTTAATGACTTCTTCATCCGATACAACCAACCCTTTAGCATAATTCATAGCAGATATTAACCTTGAGTAGAACAATTAGGTTGAATTTGAGGTTGTTTTTATCAACTCACACATATGAAGTATAACATAATTTCATAGGTTAATCTTATGTCCATTCTTCATAAGATGTATCAAAAATACATCCTAATACTTGAGTGTAGTAAAGTCTCCTTTTCTTTGACTAATCATATTCTGAACAAACTTAAACAAAAGTGTGGTTTCAACATCTTTCTCAACAACAATACCTCTTCTCTTTGTTTTATTTTTAGTCAAGCTCCCCAAGGATTCTTCTAAAACAAAGATGTCACTGGGAGAATGAGTACCTCTTTGGTAGTCCTCAAAAATTCCCTAATGAGGTTTCCTTAGGAAAGAGTCCCATAACCTCGAAGAAAAAGTATATCTTTGACCATTTATTCAGCTTCACACCACAAATTCATCTTCTGTATCAATTGAGAATTGAACGAACTGAAAAAACTTAGGAACTACCATAGGATATATCGGCCTAGTCTCCTTTGTAAACCAATCTAGCCATACCTGTTCTTTCAGTACTTTCATTACTAAAGTCTTACTTGATAGTATCCACTCGGGGCATATTTCATTTTCTAGCACCACTATTATGTCAATAAGTTTTGGATTCAAAGGACCTTTGTGCGCTATCTTCCGTGATATTTTCATCTTATTCTTTAATCTTCGATTCCCAAGAGTTGACGAGAACATTCATTTAATTCTAGGCATTCAATTATGGTTTGAGAGAGAGAGAGAAATTAAGGGTTGAATGAGGGCTTATAGTTTGAGATAAGAGAGATCGAGTGAAGAAAATAGTTAAACTTATTTCTTTTTTATCATTTAGGGATATTGAGCATTGAAATTTCAAAAGCATGGGAAAGTAAAAGAACAAAACAATCAATTACAGTAATACATGTTATAATATGTAAATAAAACATTTAAGTGTATTTATGGTGAGACTGGAACATACTTTCATTGTGATATCATAACGAGTTTTCATGGTGAGACTGTAACACGTTTTCATTTGGAGAATGTAACGAGTTTTCATGGTGAGACCATAACGAGTTTTCAAAGTATCATCTCTACTGTGTGTCTTCAAAACGATGAGACCGTACTGTTTGAAATAGTATATTCTAGACCGTTACTAAGAGATAGTAATTGTGAGACCATAATCATGAAACAATAGATTTTATGACCATAAACTATATAACTGTAAGAGTTAGATAGTAATCTTAATATAGTGACTTGTGAAACCATAAACTGTGAAAGGATAAGTTTTGAAACTATACACTTACTACTTAAGATTTATCATTCATAATTCATGTATGATGTAATATATTATTTCATATTTTAATGGTTTAGTGAATATATCAGCAAGATGATATTCAGTTTTAATGAATTCCAAATTGATATCACTTTTTTGATAATGGTCTCTCAAAAACTGATGTCTTACATTAATATGTTTTTTCTTAGAGTGTGAAAAATTATTTTTTGAGATGTTAATAGCACTTGTATTTTCACAATTTATAGTTATATGCCTGAATTTTTATCCATAATCTAGTAATATGTGGTTCATCCAAAAAATTTGTGTACAAAAACTACCGGCTACTATGTACTTAGCTTTGATAGTAGATAATGCAATAGAGTTTTGTTTCTTACTACAACATGATACTAGTGACTTGCCAAAAAAGTGACAAGTTCCAGAGGTGATTTTTTATCTAACATTCAACCACTAAAATCAACATCAGAATAACTAACTAACTCAAATGATTATACTTTGGGATAGAACTATCCTAGATTGGGTGTATGATTGAGTTATTTGAAAATCCTTTTAACAACATTTAAATGAGATTCCATAGGGTTTTCTTGTAAATGAGAACAAATACATATACTAAACATAATATCAAGCCGACTAGCAATTAAGTAGAGTTAGCTTCCAATCATTCCTTTTTAAGTGGTTTGATCAAATGATTTTCCATCTTCATCAAGATCCAACTTACAAGTAGTACTCATTAGAGTGTCACTACTTTTATTACTATTTAAACCAAAATGTTTTATAAGATATCTAGTATATTTTATTTGATTTAAATTAACACCATCATTATTTTGAAAGATGTTAAATCTATAAAATAATTTTAGTTCACCCATTAAACTCATTTAAAATTTGTTTTTCATTATTTTAGAAAATTCAATACATAATGATTTTTTTGAAGATCCAAAGATAATATCATCTTCCTTAATTTGAACTACTAAAACATCAATAGAAATTCATTTTATAAAAAGTGTATGATCATCTATTCCTTTCGTAAAACCTATGGAAAGAAGAAAAGTACTTAATATGTCATACCAAGCTCTTGGAGATTATTTTAAACCATATAAAGCTTTTTATAATTTAAAAACATCATTTGGAAAATGAGGATTTATAAAACCAGGGAGTTTCTCAACAAATACATCCTCATCTATATAGCCATTTAGTAATGCACTCTTAACATCTATTTTCTATAGTTTGAAATTCAGATGTGCAACATAAGCAAACATAATTATTATGGCTTCAAGTATAGATATTGGTGAAAAGGTTTCCCTATAGTCAATTCCTTTTTCTGGATTGTAGACTTGTCCAACGAATCTAGACTTATTTCTAACTATGTTACCAGCTTCATCTAATTTATTTCTAAAAACCCACTTAGTTCCTATTGTAAATGTGTCTTTAGGTCTGTAAACAAGTTTCCAAACTTTGTTCCTTTCAAAATTATTATTTTCTTCTTGAATATCCATCACCCAAAATCATCCTTTATAGCATCATTAATTTTTTTATGTTCAGGTTGTGATAAGAAGAATTTATGTTCAACCTGATTTCTAAGAGAATCTCTAGTTTGAGTTCCTTTATCTAAATATCCAACAACTACATCTAAAGGATTCTTCTTAAGAGTTCTAACAACTCTAGAAAAAGAAGGACTAGTGACTTCAGGTTCTTAAACAGGTTCAAGTTCATTATGACTTGAGTATGAAGTATTTATAGAACTAGAAGTTTCCATATATTTCATTACAGTATAGTTATGGGATTTTGAATTAATTTTCAGATTTGAAATATCATCCTCCAAGTTTGCTAGAGTGGTCTTATTCTCATGTGGATCTGTTTCATCAAATTTGACATTGACAGGCTCTTCCAAACATTTAGTTCTTTTGTTAAACACTATATAGGCCTTACTAGATATTGAATATCCTAGAAATATTCCTTCATCACTCTTAGATAAAAATCTATCCTGATTTTCTTTTGTATTAAGGATATATACTTTTCAACCAAAAACTTTGAAGTAGCTTACTTTGGGTTTTCTGTTGTTCTATAACTCATATGTAGTTATTTTAAGAATAGTTCTAATCAACATTCTATTAATTATATAAGATGATGTATTTATATATTCAGCCAAAAAATAAATAGGTATGTAATATTCACTAATCATGGTTCTTGCAATCTATTTCAAGGTTCTATTTATTCTTTCTACAACTCCATTTTGTTGGGGTGTTCTAGGGGTAGAGAAATTATGACTATAGCCATTTGTGAGAAAAATGATCCAAATCATGATTTTTAAACTCATGTCCATGATCACTTCTTAAGGAACAAATTATAAGTCCACTAAAATTTTCTACAGTTTTAGAATATTTTATGAAATAAAAGTAGGCTTCACTTTTGTGAGCCAAAAATAAAGTCGAATTATATCTAGAAAAGTCATATATAAGAACATAAACATAGTGCATACCATTTAAACTAGAATCTCTAGATGGTCCAAAAAAATCCATGTGAACCAATTCAAGAGGTTGAGAAGTTGACACTTCTTTCACTGGTTTGAAAGAAATTTTATGTTGCTTTCCCTTTTGACAAGGATTACACACTTTATCATTTGGAAACTCAAGTTTCGGTAGATATTTGACTAATATTTTTATAGTTTTCTTTTTAAGGGAGTGAATATTACAGTGTCTGGGTCTCTTATGCCAAAGCCAATAGTCTTTGTGAAATACACTTAAACAAGAAGACTTTTGATAAATTAATGAATCTTGGTTAACAAAGTATACATTTTCATTTCTTAATGCAGAAAACGCCAATTCATTTTTAGAATTAAAAACATTGCAAGCATCATTTTCAAATTTAACAAGAAATACTTCATCACATTGTTGTAAAATACTAAGCAGATTATATTTCAATCCATAAAAAAAAGTACTTTGGAAATTAAAATTGGGTTAGAGTTACCGATTTGGCCAAGGCCAATGATTTTTCCTTTGGCATTGTCACCAAAGGTGACTTGTCCGCCATCAATTTTTTTTAAGTTCTTGAATCATGAATAGTCTCCTATTTTGTGTCTTGAACACCCACTGTCCAAGTACCATATGATTTTATAGGATCTTTTTAATAACTTTTCCTACAAAATAGTAAAATAAAAACAGAATTTGGTACCCATATTTATTTGGGTCCTGTGATATTAGTGACTACTGCTTTAAGAACCCACTTCTGTCTCATAGGTTTCCTATAAGAATTATTTAATGTTCTTGAAATATAAACTTTATTTTTTCCAGAAAAAATTGATGGATTAGAGAGTGTATCATAATTTGAACTAGTGAAATGTTTTTTTGAACTAGGAGTAAAGCTGTATATCCTATATTAAGAATCCAAATTGTTTCTTCCAAAATTTCTTTTACTAGGTTGATAGCCAATACCTGTAGTATATTTAGGAGCAATGTGTTTTCTTAGAATTTGTACCAAAGTATGTTTACCATTATTAAACATTTCGAGGTCCTTTTTCAATTGTTTATTAGATAGCTTTAGTGCATTGTTTTCTTTGAGTAATTGAACATTTTTATACCTTTCTATAGTGAGTTATGATTTAATAGTTGAGGTAAGAGAATAATAGTTCTTTAAATACTTGTATTTATCTTTTAGTTTATTACAATTAACTTCAAGCATATTATAGTACACAAAAATTTCTTCTTTAGACATATTTTCAGAATCACTTTCATCTCCAGAATAATATGAATTGTGTATAGGAGATTCCAGTGTTACCTCAAATGTGTTTGTCATGAAACACATATTGGATTTGTTATATTGTTCATCATGTGAAGATTCTGAGTCACTAGAGCTGTTCTTAGAAGCACTCCACATCTCTTTTATTGCCTTTTTATACTTTCTATCTTTGTCCTCATATTTCTTTTTATACATGAGCCTGGTAGAGTCAGACTTTACATGAATATTTTTCTTACATTCATAGCATACTATCTCATCAGATTTTTCACTTCATTTCCAATCTTTCTTCTAGCTTCCCTTTTGATCATATCTTCCTCTGAAATTAGGATTTCTGAAAAAAAATTTCTTCATGTCAAATCTCTTAAACCTTCGATATATTTGAGCCATCTCCTCATCACTATCAGGTGATGATATTTCAATACTAGAACTTTATACATAGACTTCCAATTTCCCTTTGTCTTTGTATTTAGAGTTGGTGGTCTTAAATGAAATAGATATTTTTTGGGTTCATCCACCACTTCCTTATTGACTTTCAGATCCTCTTCATACATCATTAGTTTCCCAATGAGTTCTTTTACAGGTAACTTGCTGATGCCGCATGACTCATTAATAGATACATATTTTCCTCTCCATCTATCAGGCTGGCATATGAGAATCCACATGATTTATTCTTTGGTAGTCACTTCTCTTGAAAGAGAAATCATTGTGTTGAAAATTTTGTTGAACCTAAGATACATATCATAAATAGGATCATCATGTTTCATTTTAAATTTATCATATTTAATAGCATAAGTATTAAGAAACATTTCTTTCACACTAGAAGTTCCTTCATGTGAAACAGACAAAGTATCACAAATTTCATGGGAAAATTTACCTGCAGAAATTCTGTTAAATTCCTCATCTCCCAAAGAGAAATATAAAAAATTCATGTATTTGAAATTGTTATTGTAGGCAGTCTTTATTGGGTCATACCAAGTGATTTTATTAGTAGCAGGAGTCATATACTCATCAATAATTGAAGACCAAATTTAAAAACCCATACATTCTATATGCATTTTCATTTTAATTTTCCATTGGTCATAATTGGTTCCATTAAAGAATAGTGGTCTGTTTGTTGTATGACCTTCTAGTCTATTTTCCATAATAAATAAATTCTTTGAAAAATCTAGAAATTTAGAATTAACGGAAATTTACAGATCTTTAAAGTACAAATAAAATCAGAGTTGAATAGTTTTAAATATAGAGTCTTAATAAGAATATCAAAATCCTCTAATACCAAATGTTGGTTGGATTAGAGTAATCAAGAGGGGGTGAATTGAGTATCTATAAAAATTTATGTATGAAAAGTTTTCTTAATAATGTTCCCCAATGAAAATAAATATATCCCAGTTAATCAAAGTAATACGGTTATGAAAGTTTGACTTTTTAAATAACTTCTCAGAAGATTGGTTAATTATCAGCAATCTTATTATCAGTTATTAATATTAATTTAAATCTATTCTAATAAGGAAAAAATTATAACTTCTTTCGATGATTAACTATCAAAGTAAATCTAGTGATTTTTAAGTTATCCAATAAAACAGAAAAAACTAAATTAAAAAAAACATCGGATATAAAACAAGTGGGCCAATCTCAAGTCGAAACCTAATCCACTGAACTTGGTGATCACATTCCACCGAGATGTTTATATTAATAAACTTGATCCGCACCCTAGATCAGGGTAAACAACAGTTTACAGAACTATCCAGGTCACATGACCTCTTCTACAGTTCTTCGTGGGTATAAAATACCAGGTCACACATGGATCTGTTCCACACTTATCCGTGATAATTAACAAGTGTAAAAAAATATGAGATGAAGGATATCTTGTATCCTTTATTTTATTGAAGGAGACAGCGTGTGATTTAATAAATAAAAACACACACACACACACATTTAGATAGTTAAAAACCATACACCACAGAGAAAATATGATGAGCTAAGGTTATAAGTGTTTTGAGTGTTATTCTATACATCTGTAGACTTCTAGGATAAAGAAGATGTAAGAATCAGGTCCTCTTGCGGGAAAGAGAGTATCACAAGTCTGGTGTGATGGCTTCCAATTATATCTGGATCGTTTTCTTTGTGGAGTTTTTATTTTAAAGATGTTCTTGTATTTGATATATTGTATTCCAGCTTTTGGATTCCTGTATGCTTTCTGTGTTCTTAAAATTTATCTTGTTGCATGTGTCGGTTATTTTCGCTATAATTCTCACACTTCTGCTACTCTATCACTTGTCTATTTTTGGGCCACACTTTTATTGTTATTCATGGAGTGACTGTGTTGGAGCCGAAAGGATTCATGTATTCTTCACCTCATACCTTGTACTTTTAGGTGACATGAATACAAAGAAATATTAATTATGTTAGTGAATTTAAAAGGACTCAAATATGACTGTTAGATATTAAATTGAAAACAAAAAAACAAATTAAATAATTGTGTCAGAGTCTGTCTAGAAATGGTGTCACTTGGAAATGGTGTCACCACAAAATGAAGTCTTCTTATTTTCCTTTGAGCCTTGTGGTAGTCATGATGGAATAGTTTTATAGAGACCTAGAACTTTTAGCACAGATGTGATGTTAGGATCATGATGTTTGGTACTTTTCCAAACTTCAAACGGTGTCTGGTTACAATGTATGGTCCACGGTGTCTAGGTCACGGTGTTTGGTCATGGTGTCTGGGTCACAGTGTCTAGTCACGGTGTCTGGGTCACGGTGTCTAGTCACAGTTTCTGGGTCACCGTGTCTGGTAACGGTGTTTGGGTCACGGTGTCTGGTCACGGTGTCTGTGTCATGGTGTCTGGGTCATGATGTCTGGTCACAGTGTGTGGTCCTTTGCCAAAAAAACCAGAAGTGGTGGTAGACTCACAGTTTCTCAAACTTATCCAAATATCTGTATATAGACTTAAGTAGTAATATTAACTAAATGAATTAGACTTAACCATTCATAAAATGACTCATTATAGGAGAAATTTAAATATAGTTTAAAATAATCAAACATGACTTATATGAATTACGATCTTGAGAAAATTTATGTAAAACATAAAGTGTTCAATAATCTTTACACATGACTTGAAATAGATTAAATAGGATGTATAGGATTTGTGATCATTAAAACATGATTAAAACATGAGGAGTCTAACAGATATAAATATACATACGTTATTTCTTATCTTCACATAATGATGTGTGAATATGAGAAATGGGATGAGTGATATCTATATATATAAATGCATACATGTGAAAGAAAAAGGGTTGTTCAAGAACTCAAATTCTATATCTTGAATATCGGTTTTAAATTTTGTTTTTAAAAATTGGATTCTCCAAATATTATTTTCAAAATTTAGTAGTCCTTTAAAATTAATATGTCCTAGTTGGATTGATTTAATTTCATGATATGATTTATAAAATGTGATTTAATTATTTAAATCTTTATTAGTATGACAGTGATTGTTTTTTATGCCTCTAGGCTGTTTAATTTTTTTTCTTTGATTTAAAAAATGTAATGTTTTAAAGTGTCATGCAGTTTTAATGAATTAAATTTCGTGGAAAGGGTTTCTAAAGACCCCTTTGATAAAATGTGAACTGTCTAAAATGGAAATAGAACATGGGAACTGTGGACCAATACTTCTAGTTCAATTGATTTAAATTCAAATGTTTCTTCAAACATTATTCTCTAAAGACCATGTGATTGGGCCCTATAAATGGGTTTTCCATTTAAAATAAGATCAACTTATGATCCTAAGAATCCTATAACTGAAACACCACCTGGACTATCATGTACCAAGTGAATAAATGAATAAATATCTACTCCTCTCCCATTTTTTATTTTAATTACTATTTTTCTCTGTATCATGTATGTCTATTTAATCCTACATGAGATCTTATTTGAAAAATTTCTCACTTTGATTACATAGATCTCCAAACTGAATGAGGATGTGAATGAAGGTACCATCTTTTCATTTCAAAAACTCTACCTAATAATAAATTTAATTGGTAATTTCAAATGATAAGTAGGAAGGGGGTTTTCAGTGCATAGATCGTAATATGGTCCATGTTCCAGGAATCCCTTATATTCTCATGCAATAAAATAAAGAATTTTTTCACATTTTCTTCCTTTAACATGTATAAGATCCCTAATAATTTTTTTATTTCCATTATTTTGAACATCTATGATTGTAATTTTTCAACACATACAGCTAACTTCATGTTCTGTGAAAAATTATTTCTTGTAATAATGATACAAAATGTAAGCGTACATAACAAAAAGTTTCATATCATTATCAAGTAGGTTAATTCCTCTTTTTTTTCATTCATTGTGCCCTAGTTCTGTAAATGTTTACTCATAATAGTTGCTTCCCCTTACTGACCCCATTGAGGATTCCTTACACTTTCATTTCAACCTCAGTTCTAATTACAAAGTGGGTCTTTCTTTTAAGTGACTTCTTTCTCTTTTCCCCAGTTTCCTATCTGGAATTTTTCTAGAGTTGTTGGTCTTATACTCCAATCATTATTGTGAGATGTGTCTTTCTACTCACACCACTAGTAAACTTCTTTAACTTTTGTTAAAGTTGATTGTTCCTTCTAACCCCAAGAATAATTTTCATTTCTATTCTTCGAGGCTTCTTCCTACACATGTGAATTATTAAAATTTAAATCATACATGAAAATTCAATTAAATTTATCATCATTTTTTCTAGTAACTTGGGAATCCATGCCAAAGAATTATGTTTCATTGGATTTAAATTCAATAGTTTTTTAAACATTTGGTTCTCAAGACCATTTGATTTAGACTTATCAACATTTTTATCATCTTAGAAAAAGATAAACTTAGGATCCTAATACTATTTTCAATGAAACACCACCTGACCTTCCATGTACCAAGTGATGAAATGAATAAATTTTAACTTTTCCCTCATATTGTAATCCCATATAACTAAGTTACAAAATCCATACTTGATATCTATGTTTTTAAATAAAAAAAAATTTAATTAGACTCTTTGTAATTTATATATATCACACATATATTACCTTCAATGACTTCCACCATTAGAAAAAAATCTCAATATGCATCATTCATCTCTTATTATCTTAGAATAGTGGATTCTTGTAGCTTAAATTATTTTTAATAATTTAATTTTATGGTTATAAGATCATACTTTTTTGTGTATTTAATTATTTTTTTAAATATTAATATTAATAATAAAATTGGATAGATATGAATTGAAAATGAATGGATTCCAATTATATAAAAAAAGAGTATGAGGATGAAGATTAAGAGTTCATAAATATTAAAGAAGATAATGCATATAAAACTTATCAAATCCTTTTCCCATGTTTATGCTCTTTTTATTCAAGAATAATTAGTCTAGTGGAGTTAAAATAATATTTGATATTTCATAGAATAGATCAAAGTTATATATGTTTGACTTAACATGGAAAAAATGAATGTAGATAGTAACTGATATAACACTATGTTTTATGGATCATATGATATGATTAAAAGTGCAGAAAATAAAGAAGAATGTATCAAGGATACGATTACAAGTGTGAATGATGATGAAGAATGTATTGAGTAAATTACAATGATAGTTGAAGATGAGATTCCTGATTGTCTAAAATTGTTTGAAAAGTTAAAGTGCTGTGAAAGGAAGATATTGTATACTGGTTGTACTGAATATAAAATAATTTCATTCCTACTGAAGCTATATTGTACTGGAATGGACCTTATGATAAGTTAATTTTCTGCCAATCTAATGTTTAAGGTGTTTAGGGGCAGTATGAAGTGTTTTTGGGATAAGTGATTGATTCCAACAATGAGTCATTTCAACAGTTTTCCAAATTCACAGTTTTCCAATGGTGACTCATCCTTGAGGTGACTCATCTGGAGGGGTCTCTTATGGCAGTCACTCATCTGGTGGTGAATCTCTTGGTGATGAATTTTTTGGTAGTGAGTCATCTAGAAGTGACTCATCCTATTGGTGACTCATCTGACAGTGACTCGTCTGGCCGAGAATCGTCCGACAATGACTCTTCTGGTGGCGACTTGTCTGGTGGTGAATCGTCTAGCGATGAATCATTTGGTAGTGACTCATGATGGTAGTAACTCATATATTAGTGAATTCTCTGGTGGTGAATCATTTTGTAGTATCTCATCCTGGTAGTGACTCATTTCAACAGTTTTACATTTTTCCATAATTTTATAGTCTTTCTAGATTTTCCCTTTTTTACATTTGTTTTGATGAGAAATGTGTTTAATGACTTAATTAATGATTTTAAAGATTTTTAAAAATTTATCAATAATATGATTTTTTTTTATAAAATTATAGAAGCCTTTTAAATGTTTAAAATGTGTGGGATTAATAAGACCCACTTTAATGGAAATTAAAAAATATATCTAATTCAGAACTTTCAGGATCTAATATTTCTAAAGAAAAGACCAGTCCTTCTCTATTTCAGTCTGGATTTCTCTTGATTCAAGACATCCCAAATCATTTTTCCTTGGATTTGATTAACCTAGATTCTATAGTTATCTTATGTTTTTCCCATAGAGAGTTTCATGTTGTACGTGCACCTCTATTTTTTGAGTAAGAAGTCTGTGTTGATCATTATTCTTCCATGTAGGATTTCCTCCATCTTTCTTGATTGTGTATCATGTGGTATGGGTATATACTTGTTTATCCTCATGGATAAAGTTTATTATGAGTTATTAAAGGTAATAAAATTCATCTAAAATTAATACAGAGGGTTAGGGGAACATGATGTTTAATATTATTGTTTTGTTGAAATTGATTTATGTTGTGAATTTTATGGGTCAGATTACCCATTGAAAATTATGGTAGTTGGTGGACCTTTCTCATGCTTCAATCTTGTGAAATATGGAATTCATTTTATTTGGTTACTAAAAAACATGTAATATGTAATTGGCTAATTACGTATAGTTAGTTAATAAATTAAATTCCCCATGATCAAAGAGCTTGTGTGATAACACCCAAAATCAATGATGTGGAATAAAAAAAATCCTTTTCTAAACCTAAAAATACATTGTGTAGTGGTATGATATATGATGTGTGTAGGGGAAACAATATTGTTATGGTTTAGTAGTGGGGTTACGATGAATGGTGGTGGTAGATTTGGTTGTCGGGCTGTTTCAACGTGCTTCTTGTTGTGTGTTGTTTTGTTTTAGCTATCTGATTGGTATGAATAGTGATAAACATGATCTTGGAATATAAATATTTACATGTTTTAGTGGAAAGTGTTGGTAACAGATAATATGGGAAACAATTTAATATCTAAGGACTAAAAAAGAACTTTCACTTGCTTTATTCTTGTGTGCGGTTGTAAATTTAGTCTTGATAGTGGATGTGGGGGACCTTGTGAGTTGATTGGTGACCTTCTTGTAAACCCATAGGTGGGAATTATGTTGATTTATAAATTTATATATGTATATATACATTGTATTTTCCTTGTGATTTCTATACTCTCCCCATCCACAAGGAGCATTACGTTCTAACACCCGTATAGTCACATGAAGGGTGTCTTTACCGACATTTCGATGGGAGGATGGATGACTGGCCATGCACCCTTCCCTACTCCCTCTTCCAAGAGATAATGGCCTAGGTTTCTTCAGAAGAGTTGTGATGTGTGGTCCCAAGTTTGTTTGGGATGAGTTGTGATGTTTTATCCTAGGCGTCTTCAGGATGCGATATGTTGTGTGGTCCAAGTGTGTGTGGGAGGGATGCGATTTGATGTGATATTATGTGTGGACTAGGTGTGTGCATGAGGGATGTGTTGTGTGGTGTGTCCCAGGTGTGTGTAGGTGGGATATAATGTGAAATATTTGGAAGAGGTGAGAGTTTGAGGACATTTTACAGTAGGGTTTGAGAGAATATAATCAGTAGTAAAGTGGTGTAGGGTACCCTATCATTTATAAGACTTATATTATATTATATTAATTGGATGCATTATTTGGTGAGTGAGCCTTGGTGAGGTTGGGGTTTTGGTTAGTCTACCTACTTGGTTATGTTTAGTTTTGATGTTTTCTCACAAGTGCATTAGTATTCTCCTTACAGCTATGAATGAGAGACGTTTTTTTACTTCTATGTATACTTGTATGCTCACCCTAAAAATATAAAAACTATTTTTATATTTCAATGTGGATCATGGGGACTGTTCTAGGCATTAATAGTCGGAACTTTGGACAATTTCTGTTTTGATGCTCTATTTTTGTTTTTGGGTATTTACTTTGGAGAATTTTATCTATATTTATTTTATTTATACATGCATTATGGGATGGTTTTTTCTCTCCTTATATATGTATATTTAATGTAGTTTATTTTGGTTGATTCATTCTATCTCTTGATCTTATTTCCTTATAAAGGGCAACTCATCCCATATTTGGAGAATTGTATAACTTTGGTTCTAGTCGCGAACCTAGGGACTACTGGTGGTGGGATTTGAGGGGTGATTATCCATATCCTCTTATTGTGGTATCTTTGTTGGGAGGGGGATGTGAAAGAGTTGTATCGAAGGTGATGGTTAAGAGATATGATGGATTTTTTAGTAAGGCACGGTGAGGTTTTCATGGGTTGGTAAGGAAAACAGGCTAGTTGACCTTGGTGCATAACATAGGCCAGGGAGGCCAGTTAAGGCATGGGATTTTAGAGCCCCCCATGATCCAATGCAGAGACTCTGAACTTATTGAATGACCAAGTGAGATGAGACTGCTTATAGGGTAGAGAGCTAGGAGAGGTACATGCATCATGATAAATTGTTTTCTTGTTTGAATTGTGTTTTTTGTGGAAATTTAAAATGGTTAAAATTAATAAAATGGATTAATGTTAATTAAAATACATCATAATGGAAATCCATACTACCAGGCTTAAAAAATCCTTATTTCTATTTCAGCTATGGCTCTTAGTTGTTTTCCACATGTGGATCATGCAATGGAGGTTAAATAGGTTGATCTAATTTATTATTGGAGGGTTGATCTGGATAAGGATGACAATCAGTGGTAGAGGATGTTGTGTGCTTTTTAGTGGCATGCTTTGTAAAAGTATGAGGGGAGCGTTTCAGATATGGAAACAAAGCGTTTGATAGAGGAGTTGGAGATCACTTTTGGTTTGATCTGAGACCTGATGGGGTACAAGATCCCTTTTCTAGTTAGTCAGATGTGGGGAGATAATTGTTAGTGGTGGATGTTGTAGCTTGGTGAGTAGAGGGAGGCTGATGTTTCATTGGTTGACTTCCAGAAGGAGTTTTGGGAAGAGTTTCTACCATTGACCATGAAGGATGAGAATAGTCATGATCTACTCTCCCTTTATGTATGGAGTATTTCTATATAATAGCTTGGTATTAAGTTGAAGAACATTTTTTTTCTTCGCCCTATATTTTTTTTTTCAGATGTGGAGTCCCTAGGGAGGCATCTTGAGGATACACTCTATCATTCTATCCAGTATACCGTTATACCTTTTATGTTTCCAACATAACTGGAGGTTCAGAAGAAGTAAAAGGTGATATAGAAGATTCACTCATGTCACGACCTGTCCCATAGGGGCCCATGATGTGACTACCCCAAGCCTGCCTCTGATAGGGTAGGAGATGACACCTAGCAATGAGTATGGATATCCCACAAACGATTGGTATTTTTTAAGTATCTGTACACATGAACACATCTCCAATCATAAAATTATAAAATATAAAAACACTAAGTACCCAATTCATGAATATGCTAAGATATAAACTAAAAAGTATGATAGTAGGAAACTGGAAAGTAAATAGGGCTAGAATACCATCCCACTAAAAGAAAGATTCTGTAAAAGTGAATGCACAAGTTCCTAAAACTCATCCGCAGAAAACCCTATCCGAAGGGTAGGTGTAGGATAGATGTATGAAGCCCTAGAATCAAACCACATCCATTTGATATCTTGAGGAACCACATGGTCCCGTTCCACATAAGACATCATTAAAGCATTGACTAACTACACAAGGCACGACATGTGTGGGAAAAGACCATGTAGGTGTGAGTGAAACAATACTCAGTAGGACACCCCAAAACGATAACGGAAAGACCAAAAAAATAGAACAAGTGAATAGTATAGTAATCTCAAAATGGGTATATGTCTGTAAAAAATACACTAAGGATATCCAGGTTTACACATAACCAACCACAAAGTAAAAAGTTAAGTCACAACTAATCACCGCCATAGGATTCAGCATGAGGAACACTCATTCCAGGAAAACTCAATCCTTGAGACATGATATCATCGGAGAATCTCATGAAGAGATACCACTAATTCGGGCCTCTCCCAAAGAGAAAATACATTGGTTAAAGATCATAATAGATAGAGAGGGGATCCTTCCTAGATAATATCAACAAACCCTATTGATACAGCCCACTAGATGGAGGAATAACACCCTACACTCGGATGTCATTTCAATTCCCACAAAAAGTCCATCAGGGGTGATATTGGACTATTCCGGTCCCAAGGAGGGATACCATAACTCTACCCAAGACTTGGCCTCTAGAGGGGACTACTATACAGTGATGTGGACGTAATACCATACTAAACCCTTGAGGAAATAACCAAGATAAACTCTCTATCTATACTGGTCCATGCTAAAAAACCAACAACCTATCTCAAAAGGACTACCTCATCATAAGGGTCCCAACACCACAAAAGAATTGTCAAACGAACCATCCATTTGAATGTTATGGACATTTTAGTGAAAAGGCCGACCTGGGTCCGGTCTGGGCCCAACCCAATCCGGTCCTGGCCCGACCCTACCTGACCCGATCTGATCGAACTGAGCCACTTGGTCCATCTGGCCCAACACAGATTGACCCAATTGGCCTGGTCTGACCTGCAGGGTCACTGCAACGTAGGACCCAACCTGTAGGGTCGATGGAGTGTCCTGATGCTTCTAGTCTGGCCAACTGCATGTGAGATGAACCCCTTCTCTCGTATGTAGCTAACCTAGCTGCATGCTCCTAGTCAAAGTGGTGTCGCCGCTATCAATGCAGATAGTTAGCGCATCCCCTGAGCTCTTCTACTACGGGCTTCACGCGGACCCCACTACATACTCCAGCTCCCCATGGAACCACTTCAACCATGGTCTACCACAAGTTCCTACCTAGACTGCCACTTGGCACTCCTCCTGGTCCATCCCCCACCAAGTCGTGTGATGGTTCCACACTGGCTGCCCTGCCAGCGGCCAATTGTTCGCCTCGCACTCTACCTGAACTGGCTAAAGCCGCTGCTCCAGTCGCCACCATGCTCCACCACCTTTTTCTATCGAAATCCACTTTGTTGGAAAACATGTTCCAAATCTTCTATGACTCACCTCCATTTTTTTGTTCTGGTTTCAGATCCCCGGTCTCAAATCATTATGCCACAGATCGAAGGCCCAACGATATTCAGTTCATATTTCATGAAGAATGAGGAACAAGAAAAATATTAAAGGGAGAGAAAATAAAGGACATGAACTCCCATAGAATAGATCTTGGACATTATTCAAGTTGGCCTTGATTCATTCTTGTTAGTATGAACACAAATAACGAAGCAACACACTGATCTATCTCCCATTTTAATCCCCGCAAGTATAAATTTTCATTCCTCAAGTGATCAAACTACGGATCAAACTATTCATGGGTTATTCCACATTCATCATCGAATTTAATAATGGGGAACAAACCAAAAAGAAACAACACCCTAATAGGTATTTGGAATGGTTTTTCGTGAAGGTTGAAGCTGTGCCATCTTCATTCGTCGATCAGTCGAATCCGAGATTCGTCGATCCTGATTCGCCAATCCATTGATGTTTGTTAAAGGGAGTTCCTTCTCCTTACCATAGAATATTTATAGGGTTATGTCATAACTATGGATTCCTGATAATAAGAAACATTAAAAATAAAACTAATGCTCATCAAAATAAAATATTTTTGTTAAATATTTTAATGACGTTTACATCCAAAATCAAACTTTCACGGTCCACCCGCACCGGTCAATGTTAGGACCTACCTATGGTAAAGTAACTATTATTAATACAATGGTGCCCTCAGATTTCTAATCCAGACACCCATTTAAGAGTTATTTCAATTTTTAAGAAAAATATCATGAATGTTTTATTAAAAACTAAACATCATTCAATGAATATTTTTGGGAACATTGGGCCTCAAAATCACACGATGTGTCAGTGCATGGTATTAAAATTTGAATAATTAATTTATAAAAATAAAACCAAGGAAAATACATGTCATTACATTCTCCCTAACTTAAATAATTACATCCCCATAATCCAAAATAAGGTTTAATCAACAAAAATATAATGGTACTAAGAAAGAATCTAAGACTCCCGCACCCATGTGCTCTTCTGGAGATTCCCTTTCTACCACCAAACACACACCAGAGGAATTGAATACCCATGAAGGATCCTCTCCTGTTGATACTTGATCTCCAATGGGTACTTTGTAAGAGTCGTGCCATTGTCATTGTCTAGCTCCCCCTAGTTGTTGATTTACGATGGATCATACATGTACCTCCTCAGCTGCGAAACATGGAAGATGTCGTGAACCCGGTGCAACTATGGGGGTAGAGCTAGGCGGTATTCCACCTTGTCAACTCTATGAAGAATATGAAAAGGTCTGATGTATCTCAGATATTGATTGCTACCCCATACAAATTTCCACAATCACCATCAAGGTGAGACCTGATGCAACACATGGCCTCCCTACTTGAACTCCAGATGCCTTTATA
Source organism: Viscum album (assembly GCA_963277665.1). Lineage (NCBI taxonomy): Eukaryota > Viridiplantae > Streptophyta > Magnoliopsida > Santalales > Viscaceae > Viscum > Viscum album. The sequence continues at coordinate 197,479,239 of OY728126.1, forward strand.
TCTTATCATCACATGAGTTCTTCTGACTTTGTGAAGTACTCATTCTCTCTTGGATGATATGAACCCTCTCTATAGTTTTTCGCACAAACTCTGGGCCCATGTGTGCTGACTCCCATAGGTCTATCCAGCAAATTAATGATCTACATGGTCACTCGAACATGGATTCATATGGTTCTATACCAATGGTGGAGCGGTAGATATTTTTTTAGGCAAAATCCACTAGTGGTAGGTGATCCTCCTAGATATGACCGAAGTCCAAGATGTATGCCCACAATATATCCTCTAGAACCAAAATTTTCCTCTCAGTTTGGACATCCATCTATGGATGAAACACCATGCTCAAGAGTAGCGTAGTCCTAAACACCTCTTGCAATCCCTTATATAATAGAGATGTAAAACGATAATCATGATCAGAAATGATAGTTAACGGTACTCCATGAAGCCGAACTATCTCTTACATGTAAAGGCATTCCAAGCTCTCTACCGAAATCTACTCCCAGATAGGTAGGAATTGGTATGAATTGGTGAGTCGGTCCAAAATCACCCAGATGGTATCATGTCCCCTAGATGTACATGGTAAACCTACCACGAAGTACATCAATATACCATCCCACATCCACTCTGGAACCTCAAGTGGTTGGGTGAAGGCAATAGGAACCTGGTGCTCAGCCTTCACTTGCTGGCAAGTGAGGCATTGAGGAAAAAACTCTTCCATGGCCTTCTACATCCCTTCCACCAAAAATAACATCAAAGGCCCTGATAAATCTTCAGTACACTCGAATTTACCACCAAAATGGTATGTGAGGAACTCCCTAAGAACCTCCTCCAACAACAGCACGAGAACAACTATGCACTCTCTGAAAAGAAAGACGTTCTCCCCACCTGTTGAATATCCATGTGTGGCATGCCCTATGGACAACTGAGCATGTCAAGTATCCCAGTAGATATGCCTAAGCTATGCCTCCTTGACCCACTGTAAGAGTAGAGGGTTGATAAAATAAAACTAGAGGTAAGATTATCCATCTACATTCACAAAGGATATCTGAAACGTGTCTAACTACCTTGAAGCCTCACTCAAAAATTTCAAAATGGATCTTCTGCTGAGATCATCTTCTACCACGTTCCCCTTCCTAGGAGTATAGAAAATTAAAAGTGGTCATCCTAGAGAAACTATAACCATTTAATCTATCTCAAATTTATGTCCTTCTAATAGAAGATATACTTGAGACTCCTCTGGTCAGTGTATATGATAAACCACTCACCATCAGGTAGTGTCACAACATCTTTAATGCGATGACTACTACAACTAGACCAAGATCATGGGTTGTGTAGTTCTTCTCCGGATATATCTACTAGAGAGAACACTAGGCAATCAATACTTTCCCCTAAATTAAGACATAAAAAATACTTATCCCTGATTTATCACCGTATACAACATACCCAACACCCTCATATGACAATCTCAAGATGGGAGCGCTCGTTAACCTCTACCTCGGCTTCGGAAAGCACTCTGGTCACTTCTCTATCCAAACGAAAGGCTAACCCTTACATGTAAAATCCATCAAGGGTGAAAAATACTCTATTAAATTTGTGTACAAACCTTTTATATTACCTAACAAAACCCAAGAAACTTTGCACCTCGGTAACACTTTTGGGTGGCTCCCATGAAATCACTGCCATAATCTTCACCGGATCCACTGCAACTCTAGCCTATGAAATTTTGTGTCCCAAAAGTGGACCTTTATAATCTAGAAGTAAAACTTTGAGATCCTCCCATAAATCTGGTGCCCTCGGAGTGTGTCTAGGACCATCCTCAAGTGTATCGCATGCTCCTCCTTGGACGCTGAGTACACTAGGATGTTATCAATGAAGACCACCATGAACCGGTCTATGTAAGAATAGAAGATCATATTCATGAGTCCCAATGAAAATTTATGGGGTGTTTTGCATGAAAAAAAGTATCACCAAGTAATAATAGTGGTTGTACCAACATCTGAAGGCTATCTTTGGTACATCCTCATCCCGTACACAAAGCTGGTGATAACCTGATTTGAGGTAAATCTTCGAGAACCACCTCCCTACCTTCAGCTAATCGAAGAGGTCATCAATCCTTAGTACTGGTTATTTTTCTTCATTTTCACCTCATTTAGGTGTCTAAATTCCACACATAGCCTCATGTTCCCATATTCCTTATTGAAAAAAACTGGGGCTGCCTAGGGTGAAATGCTGGGTCTCACGAATCCCTTCATCTGTAGGTCCTCCAACTGTAACCTTAGATCATGAAGCTCTATGGAAGACATCCTATATGATGGTGTAGATATCAGTGTCATTATTGGGTAAAAATCAATACAGAAGTATACCTCACTAAGAGGAGATAATACAGAGACATCCTCAGTAAAGACGTCCCTATACTCCACCACCACTGTAAGAAATTTAGGACTCCTATCGTCCACTACACTGAGGGCGAGGATAGACAACTGTTGATTAATTAGATGCACCCTCCTTTGAGTGAGTGCATCCTATGCGGCATTAATTTCCTTTTCACCAACAAAGGAAAACCCAGTCCTATTACCACAGACACACTAATCTCTATGCCTAAAACAATCAATCTAAGCATGAAATGTAGATAACCAGTCCATACTGAGAATGAAATCATAACTCCTATATTCCACTAATAAGTGATCCCAACTGAAACTATTACCTCTAAGAGTAAGGTCACACTTTCAGCACTGGTGTGCAATCATCGAATCCTCTCTCATAGGAGTCCCTAAGTGTAAGGGTCGAGTCAACAATTCAATGGGAATCTCCAAGCCTAAATCAGGTCTATGGTAATAAATTATTGACTAGAACCTATGTCTATAAAAACTACATATAGGGTGGAAAAAACATATATCATACCTATAATCATCCCTAAAGCACCGGGGTAATAAGCCTCCATTACACGCAGCTTTACTCGTACATGTTCACCAGCTCCCTGATCCTGGTGCAGACCATCTAGGGGTGGTGGTGGTAACATGTAGAACCTATGAACATCTCCTACTATCCTACAAACTTCTATACTGTAACGCCCCGACCCTAGTTACCCAGAGTCGATTCATTATTACATAACATTGGCGTGATCACAAGAAAGATCAAATCTCGAAAGACCGATTGGTTTAGTAGCCTTGGAAACACTAGATATATTCATAAGTTTTACGTTACATCATAAAATAAAAAACTACTACAACAACATAATGTCTCCATAGTCCACACTATTAGCCCCTCATAATATCCCTGCAGGTCATTCATAACTTACTTCTTCACATCCTGGGAAAAATAAAACATAGAAAAGGGGTGAGCTCAAATGCCTAGTAAGGATAACAATATAGCGGAACATTCAAAATAAGCATAAACATTTAAGACAATGCATTACTAAAACCAAAGCCTTTCAAACTTGAACTTTCAACATAGTATGGCATAAATAAAATGAATTAATGCCATTTACTTATTCACATGGATATTCTACTAATCGAATAATCACATGAAAAATCAATAACCAATTTCATAATGATGGAATGCATAATGCTGAACTTCAATTTCTTTGTCAAGGCCTCGCCCCAAGACCTTGGGGCTAACTGTAACCGGAACCCAACCCGGAGTGCCTCTAATAACCGGACACCAACCCGGAGTGCCTCTAATAACCGGACACCAACCCGGAGTTCCTCTAATAACTGGAGACCAAACTGGAGTTCCTATAATAACCGGAGATCAAACCAGAGGGCTTACTTTTACCGGTTCCCAACCCAGAACATACTTGTCTAACACATTCATCTGAATGAAAGGTTAAAATATAACATAAACATTCGGATTACAAATAACTTATGAAATGTCAATACTTTAAACAAAAACCATGAGTGACATAATAATAACTTATCTACAGTCAAAAATATCACAAAACCTTCAATAAAATATGGATGTTTTGTATCATAATAAATCAACTTCAAATAAGCTTAAAATCCATCAAAGGATGTTGACATAGATGAAATCAAGACTATTTTAGAAAAATATCTCTTTCTATTTTGAAATCATTTAAGAGTCTTATATTTATGAAATAAAACATTTTTTTGAAAATATTCTTATTATCTTGTAAGGGAAGCTTCGACAATTTTATAACGACAGAAAATAACCGCACCCGCCGAATAAGTTAAAAAAAACATTCTTACCTTAATTCTGTCAAAAAGGTTAAAAAGCACCTTGTTTGGAAAACGACAGAAAGATTCCTTTATAAACCTCTTATAAAAAGTCAAACAAGGTTATAAATGACTTTAACCCATATTCTAGTAAATAGTAAAAATGTTTTGAAATACATTTTTAAGAAACATGGATGTGGATGATAAAGAGATCCCTTTATATTATTATGTATAAACAACCTCGGATAAAGAAGAGATTGTGAAATAACCCTTACTAATTTGGTAACTTATGAAACATACAACCCATGAAAGAGGTATCATACAATGAATATGTAAATACACATAAATTAAAGTGTATTACACAAAGAATATAATTATGGGTAGTACAAACACCACACAAAAGGTAATGGTGGCAATATGGCATGAATCTCACGGGAATAAGGAGTGAGATGAAAACCCCTTACCTTGTACTTTTCCTTGGTTGGGGTAGGTTAACCTCCTCTTCTTCAGGTTCTTCCTATTGATTTGATCAAAAGGGCTCCTTAGGTTGGATTTCTGATCAAAATAAGGCCTCTAGGTTGTAGTGAGGGAAGTTGGGAGAGTATTTGGGAAGAGTTTGGCTGAAACAAAAGGCTTTGAAGGTGTGAAGAAATGAGAAGGAGGAGTGACCTTTTATAAGAGGGGTGAGGGGCACCTTTGGAAAAGCTAGAAATATTAGTTTATAATAAATTCATATTCGGTTTCTAATAGATCCAAAGTTTATTATTTAAATTTTAAGGTTGGGATGGGTCTAAAACAACTCAACCAATAGAATTTATACAGGTTTGGGTACTTATATTAACCTTATCTTTAAGTATTAACTCTTAGTTAATTAGTTTCACTTTTACAATGTCTCTTTGTATTTTCATATAATATGGTTAATAAACGTACTATATACATCCAAGAGATCCCCAAGTGGTCCATTAATGATGAACCTATCATGATATAAGTCTCTTGGACGAACCTTATATTTTTAGGAATTTAATATCAATTAATAATATAATATTTGTTTTAAGAACTCTTTTATGTCAATTTTGACACTATTCAATAGTTGATTTTTGTGAAACTCATAACAGATTTATTACTTCGAAAAAATTAAATTAAATCAATCCTAATATATCATATTATCCTAGAAAATTAGTTTAATCCATTAAAAGTTTCATATTATATTTATTTGGGTATTTATAATATCAATTATTTTAATTTTTCACTATTATAGTAATTAATTCATCATCATTGTGTGATAAATAAATTAAATTATTTAATGTCTAAAAATTATAAATAAAATATCATTATGTAGGAAATCGTTTTCTCTTTCTAATGAATATTTATAATCTAAAATCCAACATATATAACCCTATATAAATATTGTTTTTCTAAAAGATATATGCTTGCGTCATTTTTGTATTCATTTTAACTTAATTAAAAAAAGTGTCCCTATCACCTACAAGTGGCACCATGGGGTCCCAAAATCGACCCAAAGATGGCTATGGTCGAAATTGTATCAACAAATAAGGCTAGGACACGTTTTAGGGTAATTTAGTATTATTATAATATTATTTTTTAACCCTTATTTACCAGATTTACCCTTAACCATGGTAAATAAAATATTTACCGCAGTAATTATTCAAAATGTATAAAAATAAAAGTTACCTATTTACACAATTTGAACATCCTGATTCCAAATATGGAATCCATTTTTCTAAATTCAAAACACAGAAGTGGTAGAAATTAATTTAAAATTAATTCTCGCTGTCAAAACAAAAAGCGTGTTTTTAAGAGATAATAACTATCAAAAGATTGACACTTGTTTATGTTCGGTTTAATTGTAAAATTATGTCCAATGACCAAAATTATATTAAATGGTAAAAATATATTCTAAATATACTTTAAAACCACTCAAATTCATAATTTATCACTATTAATTATTTTGATTAAAAAAGTTGTTTTTAATTAAAATTTAGTAATTTTCACTATTCATCAAAATATGAAAGTTATCCGAAAAGTACCAAAATTTCACCTTAGGAAAAATTCGATACTCAGAATCCAAAAATGAAGTCCATTTTGAAATATAAAATATATATATTTTCAAAAAGTAGGTATTACTATTCATAACAGCTAGTTTGATTGGTTGTGGTGTGTGTTAGAACTCGGTGTTGCGTACAACACACGCTATCACATTATTCAAAGAGAAGCGTATCGTAGAAGCTTGGGGTGTTACATTCTCCCCTCCTTCAATAAATTGCGTCCTCGCAATTTGAAATTGTTCTTCGAAAATAAAAGGTTGAAAATAGAAAATATATTTGTGGGAAAACCCCATTCGGAAATTGGGTTACTAAAATTTAGTCTTAATATGAGGAAAAGAGAAATGAAAGGGTCACCACCAAATTATGATCTCGATTAGGAGAACATTGGTGGAAATTAGAGACACATAATTGGAGGAAAAAACGTAAATATTTATAGGTAGTGATTGAGGTCATCAATCACAAACAAGTATAAAATTGAGGTCCTTAAACTCATCAATCTATGATGATTTGAAATACCATTGGTTCAACAAAACATAGGGTATTGGGATAACACATTTTTGACGTTTCAAAATAGCTTAGTTGGAATCCCACATCGAAAAATGAATTAATGAGGCCTCTATTTAAAATAAAGAGTGGAAAGTATGAAGATTACCGAAAATAACACATACTAGGGTTCCATTTAGGAAAATATGGATATGGAAGAGAAATCTAACCATCAATTATCTGATGGAGAGTGGTAGAGAACATGGCTATGAAAAGGCCAACAATCCCAAATCCATAAATTAGTGACGATTTAAGGGACCATCTAGGACAACATTTTTGTTCTAAGTTCCTTTTATTAATGTTGAGGAATTTATTTATGAGATTGGCTAAGATAATAAGGAGATATACTTAATTTATAATTATAGTTTTATCCATTAATAAATTTCTACCACAAACTCATCTTTCACTCAAAAAGATAATAGAACGTAATTTTTTTTTCTATTTATACTATTCGTACAGGGTTCCAAAATAAATGAATTTATAATTCATCTACCAGATCTTTTAAAAAAAACTACATTATTTAATCCAGTACGTCTCGTGGGCCAGTGGTAGGTGATACACCCTTGTCGCCCTTCGGTTGCGGGTTCAAGTCTCGTAGCCTTGCCGGGCCCGATGGGTTGCCGCCCAACCTCCGGGTTGTCCTTTTATGGCAATCCAAAATAATCCAAACTAGAACTATCCAAAATACTTCTGTCCAAACTCACAGTCCAACATTTATAAGGAAGGTAAACATAATGTAGATCCTTTTTACCCTGTAATAGCATATGAATACCTTCATCATGTATTCTTTTAATACACTAAAACATCCTGAATTACCATATTCCTTATTGATTACATTCATGCTCCCTTATTCCATACAGAATGCTGGATATACTTCATCAATCCAAAAATGTTTTAAACCCCAACAATTATGGAATATACAAATCATTAATCAGTTCCAAGGTAGTCAAGAATATCCAATATAATTTATCCAAAACAATCATCTATTATTCCAAAATCACTACCTCGGTATCAGAACTATATTATGGTTTATCATCCTCTCAACCATATATTTTCCAAAAATATATCCTGCTATTGAGTCACTTTTCCTTGTTCCACACAATCTCAAGTCCTTAATGAAATAGTACTGCAGTACAATCCTTATATACTACATAATTATTATAACAAGTACATTGTTGATACAACACTCAATTGACATAATCAACATAAGAACTCTAATCATTCCTCTTCATCTGTGGTAGTATCATAACTTGATTATTATCCAATAGCATCATTTGCGGCATAGTTTGATGACTGGGACATAGGTTCGCGTAGTGTCCAAACTCCTTGAAAATGAAGCATTGTACATTTGAAACCATTTTCTTACCCTTGCAGTCACGTACTTTGTGCCCTTTTCCTCCATACTTATAACAAACTCCCATTCCTTTCAGGCAAGTTCCGGGGTGTTTCTTTCCACAATTATCACATATGGGAAAATTCTTCTTTTCCCTCTTCCCTTTATCCATCTTTCTCTCTTCCATCCTTTTCTTCTCTTGCTTCCCTTCAAATCCATAGGACTCAGTAAACTCTTTACTTATCTTATCAACACATGATATTATTTCTTCATATGATGATAATACATGCGAGACTATTTCTCTTGTAAATTCTGGCTTAAGACCATGAAATATATGATCCTTCTTTGTCTTTGTATCATGTGCATTGCTAGAGTTCTCATTCCTTCTACTGGGTGCCATTTCTAAACAATGGAATACATTAGATTAGTTTATGAATAACAATACCTAATCCCAAACTTTTAAAACACATAACATAAATTAAATAGTTTATGGATATAATTCATAATCATAAAAATTTCTCCTTTTTGGAAGTATATACTCATAAACCCTTTATAATGATTTGTAAAGAAAATGAGAGTTATCCAAAGCATATCCCCCGGGAGTGTCGTAACCAAGAGTGCAGCAAGGCCCGTTTTCATGCACCAGTTCTCGTTCGAGTCTAGATCAAAGTGGTGTTTTCGGATTTTACCCCTAGGTACATCTGTGCCAGAGCCGCCTCTACCTGCTCGTATCCAGACAGATATGTATTGCTTGGAAAACTCACAAAATCTATACAATACCAAAATTATAGGAAGTTCTTCTATACTAATCCTCAATGTTCATCTTAGGTCTACATGCTCTAATCAGAGTTTATCTAAATCTAGCATCCAAGGTTTGTACTAAACTTCCTCTGATACCAACTGTAACGCCCCGACCCTAGTTACCCAGAGTCGGTGCATTATTACATAACATTGGTGTGATCACAAGAAAGATCAAATCTCGAAATACCGATTGGTTTAGTAGCCTTGGAAACACTAGATATATTCATAAGTTTTACATTACATCATAAAATGAAAAACTACTACAACAACATAATGTCTCCATAGTCCACAATATTATCCCCTCATAATATCCCTACAGGTCATTCATAACTTACTTCTTCACATCCTGGGAAAAATAAAACATAGAAAAGGGGTGATCTCAAATGCCCAGTAAGGATAACAATATAGCGGAACATTCAAAATAAGCATAAATATTTAAGGCAATGCATTACTAAAACAAAATCCTTTCAAACTTGAACTTTCAACATTGTATGGAATAAATAAAATGAATTAATGCCATTTACTTATTCACATGGATATTCTACTAATCGAATAATCAATGAAAAATCAATAACCACTTTCATAATGATGGAATGCATAATGCTGAACTTTAATTTCTTTGTCAAGGCCCCGTCCCAAGACCTTGGGGATAACTGCAACCAGAACCCAACCCGGAGTGCCTTTAATAACCGGACACCAACCTGGAGTGCCTCTAATAACCGGACACCAACCCGGAGTTCCTTTAATAACAGGAGACCAAACCGGAGTTCCTCTAATAATCGGAGACCAAACCGGAGGGCATACTTTTACCGGTCCCCAACCTGGAACATACTTGTCTAACACATTCATCTGAATGAAAGGTTGAAATATAACATAAACATTTAGATTACAAATAACTTATGAAATGTCAATACTTTAAATAAAAACCACGAGTGACATAAGAATAACTTATCTACAGTAAAAAATATCACAAAGCCTTCAATAAAATATGGATGTTTTGTATCATAATAAATCAACATCAAATAAGCTTAAAATCCATCAAAGGATGTTGACATAGATGAAATCAAGACTATTGTAGAAAAATATCTCTTTCTATTTTGAAATCATTTAAGAGTCTTATATTTATGAAATAAAACATTTTTTTTTGAAAATATTCTTATTATCTTGTAAGGGAAGCATCGATGATTTTATAATGGTAGAAAATAACCTCACCCACCGTATAAGTTAAAAAAACATTCTTACCTTAATTCTGTCGAAAAGGTTAAAAAGCACCTTGTTTGGAAAACGACGGAAAGATTCCTTTATAAACCTCTTATAAAAAGTCAAACAAGGTTATAAATGACTTTAACCCATATTCTAGTAAATAGTAAAAATGTTTTGAAATACATTTTTAAGAAACATGGATGTGGATGATAAATAGATCCCAGTAGATTATTACATTTAAACAACCTCGGATAATGAAGAGATTGTGAAATAACCCTTACAAATTTGGTAACTTATGAAACATACAATCCATGAAAGAGGTATCGTACAATGAATATGTAAATACACATAAATTAAAGTTTATTACACAAATAATATAATTATGGGCAGTACATACACCACACAAAAGGTAATGGTGGCAATATGGCATGAATATCACGGGAATAAGGAGTGAGATGAAAACCCCTTACCTTGTACTTTTCCTTCGTTGGGGTAGGTTAACCTCCTCTTCTTCGGGTTCTTCCTTTTGATTTGATGAAAAGGGCTCCTTAGGTTGGCTTTCCGATCAAACTAAGGCCTCTAGGTTGTAGTGAGGGAAGTTGGGAGAGTATTTGGGTAGAGTTTGGCGGAAACAAAAGGCTTTGAAGGTGTGAATAAATGAGGAGGAGTGACCTTTTATAGGAGGGGTGAGGGGCACCTTTGGAAAAGCTAGAAATATTAGTTTATAATAAATTAATATTCGGTTTCTAATGGCTCAAAAGTTGATTATTTAAATGTTAAGGTGGGTATGGGTCTAAAACAACTCAACCAATAGAATTTATACATGTTTGGGTACTTATATTAACCTTATCTTTAAGTATTAACTCTAAGTTAATTAGTTTCACTTTTACAATGTCTCTTTGTATTTTTATATAATATGGTTAATAAACTTACTATATACATCCAAGATACCCCCAAGTGGTCCATTAATGATGAACCTATCCTGATATAAGTATCTTGGCCAAACCTTAGATTTTTAGGAATTTAATATCAATTAATAATATAATATTTGTTTTAAGAACTCTTTTATGTCAATTTTGACACTATATAATAGTTGATTTTTGTGAAACTCATAACAGATTTATTACTTAGAAAAAAGTCAATTAAATCAATCCTAATATATCATATTATCCTAGAAAATTAGTTTAATCCATTAAAAGTTTCATATTATATTTATTTGGGTATTTATAATATCAATTATTTTAATTTTTCACTATTATAGTAATTAATTCATCATCATTGTGTCATAAAAAAATTAAATTATTTAATGTCTAAAAATTATAAATAAAATATAATTATGTAGGAAATCTTTTTATCTTTCTAATTAATATTTATAATCTAAAATCCAACATATATAACCCTATGTAAAAAGTGTTTTTCTAAAAGTATATGCTTGTGTCATTTTTGTATTCATTTTAACTTAATTAAAAAAAAAGTGTACCTTTCACCTACAAGTGGCACCATGGGGTCCCAAAATCGACCCAAAGATGACTATGGTCGAACTTGTATCAACCAAAAAGTCTAGGACACGTTTTAGGGTAATATAGTATTGTTATAATATTATTTTTTTAACCCTTATTTACCAGATTTACCCTTAACCATGGTAAATAAAATATTTACCGCAGTAATTATTCAAAATGTCTAAAAATAAAAGTTACATATTTACACAATTTGAACATCCTGATTCCAAATATGGAATACATTTTTCTAAATTCAAAACACAGAAGTGGCAGAAATTAATTTAAAATTAATTCCCGCTGTCAAAACAAAAAGCGTGTTTTTAAGAGATAATAACTATCAAAAGATTGACACTTGTTTATGTTCGGTTTAATTGTAAAATTATGTCCAATGACCAAAATTATATTAAATGGTAAAAATATATTCTAAATATACTTTAAAACCACTCAAATTCAGAATTTATCACTATTAATTATTTTGATTAAAAAAGTTGTTTTTAATTAAAATTTAGTAATTTTCACTATTCATCAAAATATGAAAGTTATCCGAAAAGTACCAAAATTTCACCTTAGGCTAAATTCGATACTCCGAATCCAAAAATGAAGTCCATTTTGAAATATAAAATATATATATTTTCAAAAAGTAGGTATTACTATTCATAACGGCTAGTTTGATTGGTTGTGGTGTGTGTTAGAACTCGGTGTTGCGTACAACACACGCTATCACATTATTCAAAGAGAAGCGTACCATAGAAGCTTGGGGTGTCACATATACCATGTCCATTTCCCAGCAGACCACCCTTCTCATGTCTTTGCCTCTACATTGGTGGTTTATGTGGCTCTATTTTTGTCACACCCCGACCCATGAGTATAGATCAATTTAATTATTTTTGGCCTTAAATATTTTTTTTATGTGGTTCAGGTGTGTCCCGGGTGATTTGTTTCTTTGAGTCATGTTAAAACATGCACTTTTTGGCAACAACGTCGTCGGGCGCTTGGGCGGAGCGTGAAGTTGGAGCCGCACGACCTTGCCCTAACTTTTCGCATCCCGTTGTCTTCAGAGTTTTGAAATAAAGAGTGTATATTTAAAACGTGCGTTTATTGTCCTGTCGTTTAAATTTTATTGTGTCAAGAATTTTATTTTTATTGAAATAATATGACTGCCTTTATTATTTTAATTTTAATCTTCATGTTATCATTGTTATTATTACTATTTTCATTCTAAATATTACAATTAAAAAAAATTAATGCTAATTAAAAATGTTGGAAATCATTTTATTGTTGTGATTAATATTATTGTCATTATGAATATTATTATTATGATTATTTTTATCACGAAATAATATTTTATTTGATTTTATTGATTTGATTTGTTTAATCTTTTTGTTTAATTTTATTTATATTATATATATATATATATTTATTTCTCTTGCACCCTAACCCTAATTGCTGTGGCTGTTCTCTTCTCCGTACGCCGCCAACCTTCTTCAGCGCAGGGCCCCGAAGCCTCTCCTCTCGCATCCCGGCACCAGTCCTCTTGAATTCCTGCACCGCCTCCACACCCTCCTCTCCTCCTTGCCGCACAACAGCCAACAGCCAGTGCCTCCACCCCGCTCAACCCATCGCCCTGCGCAGTAGCCCCTCGCCCCTACTCCTTGCAGTGAGACAATACCAACACCGTAGCCCCCTCTCCCCTGCTCCTTACAGTGAGCCGACGCCATCGCCTCACCCGCTCGGCCTCCCTTCCAGCAGTCGCGCACCCTGTCCGCCTCGCCTCCCCTGGCATCAGCGACGCAGCTCCCGACGCGACCCTCCCCTGCTCCCTCTTCAGCCGCACCAGAACTGCCTCCCCTCTTGCTGCACGAACCCCTCCCCCTTCTCTAGTTTTCCCCCACGCTGCTACCTCCGAGCTCACCCAGGCCTCCCCAGCCTCTCTTCCCAGTGCCGGTCTCTCTTTGCGACCGCCCCTGCACGACTCCTCTCCTGTAACCCGCACACAGCAGCCCCCGGAGCCCGACTCCCTCTCCTCCCCCCTCTTGCTTTCCCTTTCAGCATACATAGCCTCGAACTCCCTTGCTTCTCCGCCCCTACCTCCTTCGGCCCGCACACACCCAGCATGACACCTCCTTCTCCCTTGCAGCGCTCGGCCAGCAGCAGCGAACCAGCCCGAACCTCCCTCCTCCCTTCTTCCGTCCGCCGCGCGCCACTCCTCCCGACCAGGTTACTTTTTATTTTTATTATTTTTTGATTTATTTTGTTTTATCTTATTACTATTATTATTAATGTTCATATTATTATTTTGTTATTATTATTATTGTTTTTCATATTATTATTATTACCATTATTCTTATTATTATTAATATTATTATTGCTATTATTGTTATTATTATTATTATTATTATTCATATTATTATCATTCTTATTTTTATTATTATTGTTATTGTTATTATTATTATTATTATTATTAGAGTTATTATTATTATTATTATTGTTATTATTATTGTTATTCTTATTATTCTTATTATTATTGTTATTACTATTGTTATTTTTACTATTTTTACTAATATTAATCTTATTATTATTATTATTATTATTATTATTATTATTATTATTATTCCTGCTTCGGCCTTCAGTTTGTAGAGGGTTATCAACTTATGTTGGTAGGATCTTTGTTTCAGAGCCCGCGCGGAGCGATTCTGAGTTTGCATCGCCGTCGCGCTTCAGTTTCGAGGTGAGCGTTTCTTCCCGCCGCTTGGCTTCGCGTGCTCTAGTGAGTTTTTGAATGTGTCTGAGTCCTTGGTTTTGACTATGTAGAGTGTCGGACTTTATCACGTGGCTTCGGACACACGTTGTGCCATCGCTCTTTGGTTCCAAAGTTGTTTTGTCGTCGCGCTTTGATCTTGAGGTAGGTTCCCTTTGCACTGCTTTTAAAATTTAAGTTATATTATTTCATGATGTTTGTGCACCCTAATTGTTCAAAATAAATGTTTTATTAATTTTAATAAATATGAGATAATATACGATAATTAATTTTTAATATAAGATAGTTAAATTTTAAATGGTAATTTAGTGTAAAAAGGAGCCGTTTATTTTATACAGGACACATGAAACATCCTTTTGACGAGCGGACACCCAATAATGAAAGAATGACCGTTTGGCTTTTAAACATAATTCACGGAATATAAAATGGTGTTTTGGTTTAATGAGAAATGATTTCTTTTGAAGCATGAAAAAATAGTTTGGTTCGTTTGAGAAATTTCCCGGTTGGCTCTTAAAGTTTATTTGGAAAAAGAAAATGGTTTGGTTTGGTTTATAAAAAAATATTGGCAACCTGTGAAGTAGTGTTTTGTGGGTTCTTTAAATTGTTTTAAACTGGGTTTTGTCTCATAAAGAAGTTGTACCTTTCGTTGAGTGGTGTTTGTGAAATGTATTAAATGCCCGTTTGGCACTTTATGGAAAGAGATGAAAATGTTTTGATAAAAACCCTCTTAGGACAACTCCCATGCCTTGGTTCCAATTGATTGTTTGGGAGGCCGTGCTTAGTAGCTCCCAGGTATGTGAGTAGTTTAAAGGCATGAGGTTGTTCCACGGAGTGGCTCGGGTGATGCTTGTTGTGCTTTATATATATATATGTATATGATTGGATGCTCGGTTGGCTTCAGTTGGCTCACCCCTTTTTTCAAACACTTGAGACATGGGAATCTGGAATATTGAGAGAATATTCTAAGAATGATTGCAGCACTGGTAGGTTATGGTACTGACCAGTGGCCCATAGTAGGTGGATATATTGGGTTTATTACTATGGGATTTTCCCTTGACCTTCCCGTGAGTGGATGGTCGAGCGTATTGTGCGTTTTGATTTCATCGTGACATGTCGATAAGGATGATTTCTCTTGTATTGGTGTCTTCTGGTTTATTCTCGATCTCCTAGGTATACCCATGTCTATTCAGCTTTTCTTGCTTGCAGTACTGATTATGATGCTCACATGTATACCTACATTGCCCTTGCTGCGTGTTTTACTTTGTGCAATCTAGTGTATTGTTTTCCTTGGAAAATGGTAAATTGCTTTTGATTAGGTTTCAAAAAAATTGTTTTCAAATGAATGTGTTTAATCCCCTTTGTACAAATTTGAAAAATTTAAACATCACTTTCTCTTTTCCTGGAATGTCATTGACACTAATAAATAAACCCGAATTTGTAAATGGTAAAAGGGCAATGGTTCGTACTTTGTTTTTAAGTAAAATGATTAGAAAAACATACTTTTTAAATTGTAGTTTAGACTTGAAATGATGTTTCTTTTATTTTAAAGGTAGTGCATTGGGAATAGATATCGGGCTAGCCTACTGAGTTTTAATACTCACGCCTATAGTTATTTTCTATTTTTAGTGTTTGTGCAGGCTATAACTTGAGTGCACTCGCCTAGGGAGACGCTTGATCGTTGAGTCGGAGAGCGACCCGCGAGGTCGCACGGAGTTTGTTCGGATGTCGTGTTTGGTTAGTTTGATTCCTATTTGTTCCTATTTAGCCACTTTATTTGGTTTATCTTTTCTGCGCTGCTCTGCATTATTCTCGTTTTATTATTTATTTATATTGGGAGAAATCGATCCCATAGCCTCTGTTGATGCCCAGGCGCTTGTCGCCAGCCCGGGAGGATCGGGAACGCCTCTCGGGCCATGTCGCGGACCGACTCGGGTGACCGGTTCAGGGTTGAACCCTGGGTTGGTTCATGAAAAAATGGTATCAGAGGCAAGTTTTCTCTTAGCAGACCTCACTTTTCAGAGCGCCCTTTGTTATTTGGGACGTCAAGGTAGATGGAGTAGGATTGTCAGGACTTGAGGGGTAGGTGCGAGAAGAGCGTCGCGAACTCTTGCCCGTACTGATCCTCAGGTTTCCATGGGAATTCATGTTTAATTTGTTTGTTTGGGTTTTTATGAGAATGTTTTGCGATTGGGATATGACAAAGGGAGTTTGGGCCACTAGTCCTCCTAACCCGCACGGTCTAGAAAGCCATGCAGAGCTAGAGGCATGGTCCAAGAAGGATCTCTGTGTCAGTGACGAGTTTGACATATGGCCGCCAACCATATGGTCAAGTCACCCACTGACCCTAGTCCCCTGTTTGAGTTTTTTTGGGTTTCCCTTGATTTTTGAAAGTGGTTTGAATCAGAAAAGTTGGTTTTCAAAAAAAAAATGGTTGTTTGAAATAACATGTTTGATTTGTAGATTGTTTTAAAAAAAAGTGGTATGAACGAATTGTTTTTGGAAAATGAAGTTGCTTTGTTTTGACCTTGGTGTTCTGATGAGTGCTCAAATGCATTGTGGTATGTTGGAAATGTGGATGGATATATGGTATGGTGGATGGATGCCCTGGGTGGCACGAATACATGCATGTGAGTGAGGCTCTAAAGAATACCAATGGCAGGGGTTTAACCCACTAAGCTCGTTCTAAATTAAAGATATTTTCAAAGAGAAAAGTTTTAATGTTATGATAACTTGCTTTCTTGTGTTTTGAACTTATCACCGATGCAGTGTTTGATTTTGAGGTTTTTATTCACTCATTGAGTTGGCCTTGATTGGGTTTTTGACTTTTCCTTGTCTAGCGGTTATCCTTTTGAAACTTCGATGGGTGATCATAGTGCGGTTGATCATCCTAAGGATTTTATGCTTGAGTTTCAGAAGCTAGATCCACCTATCTTCTATGGTCAAGAAGACCCTTCCGTGGTAGAGGAGTGGATGCGGAAGATTGAAATGGACTTTAACCTCATTGAGTTTCCCGAGTCGTTGAAGGTCAAGTTTGCGACCTTCATGCTTGAAGGTTCACCGTGGATGTGGTGGAAGTCAGTGTCTCGGAACAAGCCCCGTCAAGATATTACTTGGGAGTTTTTCAAGGCCTCGTTCATTTGTCAGTATTTCTCTGAGGAAGAAAGGGTGAGAAAGAGGATGGAAATGTGTTGTATTCAGCGGGGTGACGGATCGGTGTTAGAATATTTCCAGAGCTTTGTAGAGCTAGTACCTTATGAATAGGGGTATGCCATGAATGACCCCATGAAGGCTCGACGCTTCGAGGCAGGTCTCCGCCCTGATCTGCAGTCGAAGGTGTCAGAGTCCAACCTAACTTTTTTTTGTCAATGTGGCAAGACAAGCTTTTCGTGTCGAATCCGCGATGGCAGGAGTGCTCAAAGTAGTTCTCCCTCCTTCGATCCCTATTAGCACTGGTGAAGATTCTGGAAAGGAGATGAGTAAGCAAATGGAAGTGGATGGATTAGGTCGTGGGATCAAGAGGCCTCAAGATCTTTCATCAACCTCTTTGGAGCGAGAGATTATTGTGTGTTATCAGTGTGGAAAGAGGGGTCACAAGAAGTCATCGTGCCCAAGTGCTCCAAAGCCATGCCAGGAATGTGGATGCTTGGGTCACTTGCGACGATTTTGTCGGGGCGTTTCATGGAAGCGTCGCAGAGGAAGTTCTCAGAAGTAATGTGTTGTAGGGTCTTTGTTCAAAGTTTTCCAGGGTAAGTTTCCTTTTAGTGTAAGTGATCTATTATCGTGGCCTATGTATGGGTGTTGTTTTGGGTTTGAAATGTATGGGAATTTCATGGGCCTTTTGAAAAACTCCGGATTTAAATGCTGGTATGTTTTTAAATTTTAAAATCTTGTCCTTTCTTTTGTCAAATGAAAAGATGTATATTTCTCATTGGGATTATCAGAACCTGACTTTGAGGCAGAAGATGCTTCATCCATCAGATCTCCAGCCAAACGGTCTCGGAGTGAAGCCAGCGCATAGTCAGGAACCCCTGGGGAACATTAAGGAGCCTGGTTAAAGTCGTGCCTCTATCGTCGTGGTGAGATAGTTCTGGTGTTGCTGCTCAGGTTTCTCTATCGTTTTAGTTTTTTCTCTTGTCACAAAGCGCACGATGGACCTAACCCTCACACAATGTCGATAATTGTGTCCTTTTGTTGGATGTGAGGTGTCAATTGGTGGTCATGTGTGGACACCCCATGTGAATCAGTTGTGAATTTGGGTTGTGTTTATCACGAAGTGATCGGTCGTGAATAGTCGTACGTCGTAGTTTCAGTGATCCGATCCTTGGGCCCACCCTCCACACCCATGGGGTTAGGATTTACAGTTCATATGGAGTTTTGATTCTTTTCTTATCCCATTTAGATAGGAGTGAATGTTTTAAATGTTCTTATTGTGCTCTTTATAGCTTTGGTAATGCCTGATGCAGGTCTAATTTGGTTTTCTGGTTGGGCGCTAGTAGGTTAGTTCTTTATAGTGGGGAGACCCACCATGAGTCTTTTGAGTTTTCTCTTAAGTCATTATCAGGTGGTAGTGGAGTCTTTATGGTGGGGAGTCCATTAAGGCCTCCCCTCTACTGTTGGTCTGTTTCGGGAAATGAGGTGGAGTCCCGTAGATGGTAGACGAAATGTCCTTTGGTTAAGATGTTGGATCGTGTTGTGTGGAATCCTTAGGTCTTGATCGATCGGCTGGATAGTGTTGTGGCTTTCGGGGAGAAAAAGCGTTATGGTGGGGAGAATTGTCACACCCCGACCCATGAGTATAGATCAATTTAATTATTTTTGGCCTTAAATATTTTTTTTATGTTGTTCAGGTGTGTCCCGGGTGATTTGTTTCTTTGAGTCATGTTAAAACATGAACTTTTTGGCGTCAACGTCGTCGGGCGCACGGGCGGAGCGTGAAGTTGGAGCCGCTCGACCTCGCCCTAACTTTTGCGCATCCCGTTGTCTTCAGAGTTTTGAAATAAACAGTGTATATTTAAAACGTGCGTTTATTGTCGTGTCGTTTAAATTTTATTGTGTTAAGAATTTTATTTTTATTGAAATAATATGACGGACTTTATTATTTTAATTTTAATCTTCATGTTATCATTGTTATTATTACTATTTTCATTCTAAATATTACAACTAAAAAAAATTAATGCTAATTAAAAATGTTGGAAATCATTTTATTGTTGTGATTAATATTATTGTCATTATGAATATTATTGTTATGATTATTTTTATCATGAAATAATATTTGATTTGATTTTATTGATTTGATTTGTTTAATATTTTTGTTTAATTTTATTTATATTATATATATATATATATATATATTTGTTTCTCTTGCACCCTAACCCTAATTGCTGTGGCCATTCTCTTCTCCGCGCGCCGCCAACCTTCTTCAGCGCAGGACCCCGAAGCCTCTCCTCTCGCATCCCGACACCAGTCCTCTTGAATGCCTGCACCGCCTCCACACCCTCCTCTCCTCCTACCTAAGACCACGATGCTGCTATAGGGGAACTGTGCCACCTCCAACTGCCGTTGCTATTGGAATTCAAGGAGGAGGGAAGCTAGGCCTAGCCGCACTGTTGCTGAAGGTTGCTGCACCACAACCAGTTTGGAGAAGCGACCACAGACAATGCCGCCATCGTTGGAGTCAAGAGAAGCTAGACCGCCGCTGGATTCAATGGAAGCCGTCATGTTACTGAGCAGAGGAAGGCACTGCAAGCTTGGAAGAAGAAAACCCTCCTCGCTATGCGCCGATAATTGGGGGGAGGATGAAGATAAAAAAAACAATAATAAAAATAATATAAAAAAAAAGAAATCATAAAGTAAAAGTTAATTTTAATAAACAAATCAAATGAATATAATATAATTTGTAAAAGTTATAATTTAAAACAATTATAATATTATTAAATAGATAAATTATAAATTAAAATACAAGACTAATTAATAATACTTTATTAGTTTGAATTATAAAAAATTGTATTTAATTAATTAAGTTAAATATAAACTAATATAAATATTTTAACACTTTAAAAGAATAATTATATTAATAAAGTAATTAACATTAAAATAAATTAAGTAATATAATTAAGTTTTTACTTTCTAATTACTTAATTTTTAATAATAACTTAATAACTTTATTAAAAATTTTATAATAAATTAATAATCTTAATATTTAGTAATAACCATCTTCTAAGATATTTATTTATTAACTTTAATTACTATAACAGTAAACTTAAAAAAATAACTATAAAATTTTAATTAACTTTCTTTGTGTTTTAGTTGTTTTATTTTGTTTATAACATGTGCAGGTTCATTCAAGAGTCAAAAAACACGTCCAATTGCTTCCAAATAACTCATCCGGAGTTAGTTATGTGAGGAAAACTAGTGCGACGTGGCTGTCGTGAAAAAACACACGTTTTGCAGTGCATTTGTGAAGGGATTTTAAATTCGGTGGAAGTACACCAGTGAAAAAAAGCATAAGATAGTAACTACTTAAGCAGAGCAAGCAGCAGATTGTTTGTGGATGCTCATTCACACGAATGAACATACCACTAGAGAGAAGACCAGACATGAGGATTCTCATTCGGACTCTCTCATTTTTCATTCCATGATCACATCATTTCAAGAGGGTATTCTCAGGAGAAACACTGGAGATGAGTTGGAGGATAAGAAGCCCAAAGGAAGAGCAGTGCAAGGGGAGTTTACCTTCCCTCTGTCCATTATCTTTGTACTCTGTTTTTGGTTGTTTTTCTCTGCATTAATCAAGATGATCATAAGTTAATATTTTCTTATCTTTCGAATTCAATTATGCTGGTTTATCTTTAGAACATCTTCAATTACTTAATATTTTTCAGAATCATCATCTATCGGCGAGATTGAACTATGATTCATTGTTCTATTGATTCAACTCTCAATTTATTTCAAAATTAATAATTCAATTTCGACTGGCGATGTTGTTTTTGAATGAATATTTCAGAACATAAATGTCATTCACTTTGGAAATTTATGGTGAGTTTTTTTTTCCAAATTTAATCTTTTTCAAACTTCTTAGTAGTTCGGTTAAGTTTTGGTGTGGCGAACTCTAAAACATAATCTTCTGCTTGTTGAATTTCTCGGTGAGGGGGATTATTCAGCATGTTTTTGAGGAGTGATTCAATAAAAGTTGTGAAGAAGTCAATTATTATAACTAGTAGATTAGATTTCCAGAGTGGCTTTTGTTGATTTGAGCACCTTTTTCATTACTTTTAAATGATAGTTTATTATAATACATTAGTTTGACAGTACTTTGTATAAATTTTATTTTCTTTGTAGAAAATATTGTTTTTTTCTCCTGTTCCCACTTCATCATATAAATAAAAAATATAAAATGTAAGAAGATGTTTTCCCTACTGCTGACAATAGTGGGGGTCTAAAATTCAAAAACATTAGAATTCACTCACCTACCTTCTCTGTGGATCGACCCTGCACCACTGTGCCAGTGTAGGTTTTTAAATATAATTTTGATGGTCGTGACGACCTCCAACCTATTCAAAATTTGGCACCATTTCCGGGGAAGGCACACATTGAGTGTTCTATGTTTTATAATTTTTTTAAAAAAAATTAAAAAAAATTATATAAAAAAATATGATTAAAAAAAATGGCTTTGAATTGTATCTGCTTATTGTGCTGTTTTTGAAGAATATGCTCAACTGTGAAAATTTTTGTGTTTAAAATCATTTTTTTAGTTAAAGAAATGGAACATCACCAGAACTGGAATCAACTGGGGCCTCATTGTGTTTGATGTGGTAGTTTTGGACACATTTCCTGGAAGTGTATTTACAACCAGCCACAACAGGATGTTTACATTGAAGAAGATGAAATGTTTGAATCTAATCTTGAATTCCTAGATAAAATTGAATTGATTGAAACCAAATTGGATACTAGGGAGGATGTTTGGAATTCTTGATAAAATAAAACCCAGGAAATTCAAACTAGAGATTCTCAAGAGCGAGATAAAAGAATTAAAATATTGGAAAACATGTTTTTGGAATTACAACTAAACGTTAAAGAACAAATTTTCTTTGAAGAAAATTAAAAAGAAAATGTTTAAAAAATATTTGAAAATAAAATTAAAGAAGAGAGTGACTGTGAAAACAAAAAAAAACCATTTACTTTAAAGAATATAAAATTGTCGAACCAAATCTAGAAATAACAAACTCCTTAAAAAAATAACACAACATTAAAAATCCAATAAATAACTTTAATGGAGTTGAGTTGGTTAGTTTTGAAACTAAATTGAAACAGATTGAAAAGGAATACATTGTGTAACACCCAAGATTTTTATGAGTAATATTTTGTTTTTATATATCATCAAAGGAATCTTTCACTACACACTTGCTTGGCTTACTTTACACGTAATCACGACCTTCCTCGATAGCTTGCGTCGTACGCAATACCGAGTTTCACTAAACAATGATATGCTATTAAAATATTATTAAAACTAGCCGTTACGTATAGTAATAACCACTTTTTGAAATTTTATAAATTTTATTTTTCAAAATGGACTTCATTTTTGGATTCGGAATACCGAAATTAGCCTAGGGTGAAATTTTGGTATTTTTCTGAAAACTTTCAATTTTTTATGAATAGTGAGACCACTAAGTGGTAGGTTAAAAACTGAATTTTGCATAAAACTTAATTTTACCGCTTCTGTGAATGGAATTTCGAAAATCCGACAGAAACAATTGATATCAGTAAGTAAAATGTGGTTCAATGAGATAAAAATAATTTTTTTGTGAATAGTAACTTTTTACTTTTTTTTACCGCGGTTAATATTAAATAGGGTAACTAGGGATAAATATGATATTACTATTACCCTAACACATGTCCTAATTCTATTGGATAAGTTTAATTCGACCAAAAACAAACTTAGGAATAAAATATGACCATTTAGGCCCACTTGGGTTAGATTAGGACATTTACTATTAATTTATTTAAAGAAGGGTTAAAATAGTTAAAATCAATGTTTAATAAGTAAATCATTTTTAATATGGGGTCATAAATAAGATAAATTCGACTATAAATATTCATTAGAAAGCTAAAAAGATTTCCTACATAATGTTATTTTATTTGTAATTTTTAGACATTAAATAATTTAATTTATTTATGACACAATGATGATGTAGTAATTATCTTATTAATGAAATATTGACATAATTGATGTTATAAACACAAAAATAAATGTAATTTTAGACTTTTTATGAATTCCACTAATTTTATAGGTTACTATGATATATTAGTGTTGATTTAATCAACTTGGTTCGAACATATAATTCTGTTATGACTTTCACAAAAATAATATATCAAATAGTGTCAAAATTGACACAAAATAGTTTTTAAATCAAATATTATATTATTAATTGTTATTTTATTCCTAAAAATCTAAGGTTCGGCCAAATGACTTATATAAGGATATATTTATTAATAATAAACAATTTGGGTTTCGTTTGGCATGTTATAGTAAGTGTATTAACCATATAGTGAAAGAAAACAAAAAGACACGGTAAAAGTTAAATTATTTAACTTAGAGTCAAATCTAATTGATAAGGTTAAAATAATACCCTAAACTTGTCTAAATCCTATTTTTTGATAGTATTTCGACCCATCCTCACTTTAGATTCGAAATAAGACCCTTTGGAACCATTATAAACCGATTTTGACTTTAATATAAAATAATATTTTGAGATATCCCTAAGGTGCCCCTCTCCTCCCTTATAAAAGGGCACCTCCTCCCCCTCCTCCTCAGACCAATTCGAGCACTCAAGCTCGGCCAACCTCTGCCATTTTCTCCTCTACACTTCCATAGAATAATCCTAGAGGTCCTGGTCTTCTTCAAAGACCAATCTTAGTTCCCTAAGTGGAGGATTCAAAAAGGCGTTCCAAAGAAGAGGTAATATCCATTACCGATCTTTTCAATTTATTTCTTCTTCAACTTCTTCTTCTTTAGTTTTTTCATGATAAAGTAATAACATCAGTATTACTTACATACTTATATGTTATTATAAATATGAAACAACCCTAATTCACCTTCTATCCACCCTACGGAAAAATGAAATCACCGCGCGCGCGTACGTACGGAATACCGTCTCTACGCCGTGGTGTAATCTATTTTCCACCATCACCTTACAAGGATGGGTATAATGGTGTAATGAGTAACTATTTATGATTATTATAAATTAATATTGATACTGAAATAATATATATATACTCCAATATAGTTCCACGATCATAGGAACGATATCATCACTCGTGCGTACGTACGGAATACCGTCTCCACGATGTGATGCGACTCGTTCTACATGATCAGCATTATATAGTAATTATATAAATGAATTGAATGAATAAATATGATATATGTTACACTAATACCATTCTGGATATAAGGTATCTATAACCTTAAAATAATAATAAGAATTTATTCGGCAAAACACGCATAAGAACAAAAGGCAATAAGGACCCGAGTAACAAGTAAGAGTGAAATATTACTAACAAGAAGCTAAGAATATGACCATGTATGATATCATATCAATATGTATGATTCTGGAATAAGTCAATAACATTATTTAAACCATTATACAGGAGATTCGGTCACGTACAATGAAAATCAGACCTAAGGTAAGGGAAATATCACAATCTCATTTTTATCCGAGAATGTTTATACTTTGGCATTTACTGGGGTGTATTTTATCATCCACATCCATGTTTCCTCAATATGTAATATTATTTCCATCCACCTACAATTTTTTAAATACAATTTTACCCTTCGGTGAATTTTTAGTAAAGGATATGAAAGGAATCTTTTGTCGTTTTTCGTACGAGGTACTTTTTTAACTTTTCCGACAAAAGTACGAGAAGAATGTTTTTTTAACTTATACGACATGAATGGATTTTTAAAACATTATTTACAAGAAGCTTAATTTACAAGTTTTCAAGTTTATTTTTAATCAACTTCTTTTATTTTAAAGTCGTATGACATGTTATGAAAGGAAAAATGTTTTTTAAGTAGAAAGGATATTTTCCTCAAGAATGGAGTTCAAGTGTTTTATCAAAATTATTTTCCATCTAAGATAATAAAGGGTTCTGTTTTTATCCCTATTATTAAATTGATTTGATTATTTTGTGATGGAATTATATTTTTATGAATTGTTTTATCTTATATGAATTTTTTTATGATGTCATGTTGTTTAAGAATTCCATTTTTATTACATGGGTTACGCTATGATGTATGGTTTATGATTATGTGGCACACATAAGAAAGGATTCATTATAAGATGGGTGGGACCTATATCTACCTCCAATGCATTGGGTAAAGATTTTATATCTCATGAGATAGACATGGCTGGAACGGTAGGTTATACCGGTTCAGTGAAACAGGACTGGAACGAGGGTGACTCGGTTCAGAAAGGGACTCTGTCCACTAAGATAGTCTTGGCAATGAGTCATGACTAACAAGAAATGATTTTCCATGATTATGTGTGCATGCCACAAAGTTTCAAGTTTCATGTTATGATTATGGGGTCTCATTTTTACTTCTATGATTTATTCCATGTTAAGATATTATGATCTCTTTTGCAGGTTATGATTTTCAAAAAGATATGATATGATTTTTATTTCCTTTATTTGCCCTTGCTGAGCATTTGAGCTCACCCTTTTATGTTTTCTTTTCCCCAGGTCAGGAAGATGGATATTAAGTAGAATATGCTAAAAGGGACCCTAGATATGATGAAATAAATGGGAGACACTATAGAAGATTTATGAACCAGTTGTTTATGTTTCCCAGTTTCTAAAGACACTATACCTATACGGTCCTTTGTGGTTTTGTCATATGTTGTAATAAGTGTGCTTCAATTTTGAAGTATTAACAACGTATGTAAAGTATGGGTCGTTATACATTGTTCTTTTCATAATTCCTACTTTGTAGAAAAATCACTGTTTTAGGAGTTTTGATAAGGAAGTCATTCGGGTAGAAGTGATTTTTGAGAATGAAAATTTTAATGTTAACAACTCTTCACCCAAATTTTCTGAATTTGTGAATAATGAGTCTGAAAAAAATATTGGGAACCCTTTGGAAGAGAACCATAAGCTGGAAAATATAGAATCTGAAATTCTTTAACTTGAACTGAACACTTCTCTTTCATATTCTGAACCTATAAACCCAATAATTTCTGAAATATTATTGGATGATGAGAAAAATGGAATGATATTTGAAGAAATACTAACTGTTGAGTTTTCATTTCCCTATTCTCATAGTAATCACTTTTATGAATCTTTGTACAACAAAATGGAAATCAGTGTTATCCAACTTGAGGAGAATTGCCTTAATTTAAACATTCTAGAAATTGAATTTATTGAAACAAAATTGTACAATTCTTCTCCTGAAATTGAATTGTAACACTCAAATTACATGGTTTTAGAAAGTCATATTTTTGAATTTTAACATGAAAAAGAGTTTGAGAACACACTTGAATTAGGAAGAAGTGATTTGATAGAAGAATTAGATGTTCAGTGTGAGTTAAATGATGAAGACCTTTTGGAAGAGATTTATAACATTGTTAGACCTGAATCTATTTGTGATAAAATAAATTCTCTTCCCTGTCTGTCACTTACTTCCTCAACTGTGAAGGGTGATAAGCCTTTTCATGATACTGATAGTAGTCCAGAGGGGGAATACCGCTTGTGTTCCATTGTCCATGATTCAGTTTAGCACTTAATTGAAACCCCTCTTGAGCTTGCTAATCAGAACTCACCCATGAGCACCATTTAAGTTGAATATGTTAATGATGAAGCTGAGAGAGATGGATATGAGTTCAATGCCACACCCTTTGAAGCACCATGTTCTATGTTATTCCTTCAAGTGTATTCAAATCTTGAAATGTCTGAACTTATTCTGGAAGTGGATAGCACTATGCCCACAATTTTTAAAAGGTGCTACTTAGGGGTTATTTTATGCCATGAGAATTCAGTTATTATTGTGTTGAGTCTTGTTTCCCAAAAATCTCATCTTTCTGTTAAAAATAATTGGGCCAAAAAAATGTGTTGGTTCCTATTAAGGAAACCACATCCACCTAGTGATTATAGTTAGTTGCTAGGTGAGTCTAGATTGGGACTATAAATCTTCTTCTTCATGGGAGGAAACCCATGGTTTTTGTTGTGTTAATAAATAAACAAAATTGTGATTAAATAAAGTCTAACTAGATACTTTAAATTCAATGCTTCATGGGAGTCAACCCATGACCTTTCTTTATTTTTACCTTTATTTTTGTTCTTGTTTTACTTTTAATAATGTGATGCTTTGCTTCCTAATGTTTGTTATGTCTCTACTAGATGTTTTTTTTCTATTTATGATTTCCTTGTGATTTTTTGAATGATGCTGCTTTGTCATTTAAGGAGTGGAATTCCCATACTGAATGAGTAATGGAAAATCTAGTCAAGGAAGTATCTTTCTGTTAATTTTTTATTTCATTATTATGCTCCTCAATATTTTATGAAAAAATTCTACAACATATTTGCTAAAAATCTGTTATATATCTTGCATACACTAAAAAAATTTTGTTGCTTGTCAATAATTTGAATTTAAAAATTCTTTATATGCCTCTTTCTTAAATTTGAATTTATTGATAAATATTGAAATAATCTTTCACTGCATGAAATTAAGTGTGTGGGTTGGGGGGGCGGGGGTACATGCTGTTGGTAGTTGTGTTTTTCATTAGAACCGATAAGTCTATAGGGTATTTAGCGTGCATCTTTCTGCTATATTGAACATCCATTAGAATAATACTATGTTAAAATGATTACACCCAATTAATTGTGCAGTTACAATTCACATTTACTTTTGATATGTATTGAAAATCTTATTCATTGGACTTAAATACTAATGAGTGTATTTTTTAATGAACTTTCTATTAAGTTATTCCTTGTGGAAATCTAAATTTTTTACCTATAATGTGACATCTATACATGTCATAAATTTGCTAAATTGAAAATTTGTTTTGAAACTTTAATGTTTAATTGTTCTTCTTCATATTCAGAAGTCATCTTTGGGGAAAAAGTTGGGTTTTATGTGTGGGGGAGGGGGTCAATTATTGACTGTGCTAAACTATGCTTTAATGTAATCCCATCAGTTCTCACTTCACTAAAAAAATTTTGTCAAAAAAATGGGTAAAGTTTTTCAAAATTATTGCACAATTTTAAGTTGTACCCTGTACCCAAATGGTTCTTGCATATGGAAGGTATATCTTTGGTAGTTACGTTGTGCTTAGAGTATAAAATTAATGAGTTTGGATGGTTTCTGAGTGGTTCTGAAAGTGATTTGTGTTACATGTTTGTGGAATTGTGATCATAACCCTTGGAACTGGAAGTTTTATTCTGATTCTTGGGGCCTCATTAATCTTTTAATTATTAAAAGGAATTGCTTTAATGAGCCAATATAAATGATCATTATATAAAAATATTGGAACCAGAGTAGTCTGAGCATCTTAGATCCCTCAGTGAGTCTCTGAGACCCTAGATGTTGGGTGTGTTTTTTTTACTATAAGTCCTCTGTACAATTTGAATAAGTGCATTGCATAGTGTTTAGAACAACGATACACTGCTTGGGAAATAAATAAATAAAGTGTATATGGTCAAAAATGAGCTCATTAAGGTGAGGGGAATGATGAAATCCAGATGAATATAGAGCCAATTGGTTTTTATGGAAATCATTCAGGTTGTATCAATAGGGTGATTCGAAAAAAAAATTATTTTTAGAACCTAGGATTCTGTTATAGTACAATGTTCTTTGGTTATGTTCTTAATTCCACATAAATTTTACCTTTTGTCACTCTTGGACATTGGACATAAGTCTATATTGAAGTTAGTCACTAAGTTTTATCTCATATGAGGCATGTCACATTCCTTACTTGATGATTCATTTCTCTCCTGACTACGAGTGAGAATTTGATTTTTGGCAAGGATC
This sequence comes from Viscum album, assembly GCA_963277665.1. Lineage (NCBI taxonomy): Eukaryota > Viridiplantae > Streptophyta > Magnoliopsida > Santalales > Viscaceae > Viscum > Viscum album. The sequence continues at coordinate 197,508,630 of OY728126.1, forward strand.
CATTTGAGTAGTTAATTTTCTAAAATCTCGATTTATGTTTTGTCCTATGTTTTGAGTGCCGGACATGTTATAGTGTGATCTTAATCATTAATAAACACTTCACTGTTTTTCAATTATAATAAAATATGGGATTGTTTGAGGACAGACATTGATTAAGTGTGGGAGAATTTTATGTGGCTCCATTTTTATATAGTTTTGCCACATATTTTTTACTTAATTATTAATGATTCAAATAATTATTTAATAACTCTATACTAAATAATTGCAATTTTTTATTTTTATAATTACTATTGTTAATTAATCAATTTTTATAATTAATTGTGTATTTTTAGTCATTAAATCAAGAATTTTAATATTTCTTATTTTATATAAATTTATTATTTGTTTATTAGTTGTGTTAATGGAAATATTCTCACCATTTAATAATTTGACATTAATAATAAAAATTCATTTAATATCCTTAATTGTGTTATAAATAATTTTGATTTTATTTTAATATTTTTTTCTTTAATTTAGTTTTATTAAAGTATTTTTACTTCATAAATTAATATGTTTAATTATCCTTCTAGGTAATTAAGTTAAGAATTTTAGTTTTAATTAAATAAAGTAGTTCGCTTTTAATTTCATGTATTCAATTAGTTAGTTAATTAATTAATTAAGAGTTTTAAAACATTAATTATATTATCTTATGTATGCAGTTATATGATATTTTCCTTTTCTTTTGGTTTTAGTCTACTGGTGAGGTAGACTATAACTAACAACGACATAATGGGTCACTGATGCTCTTCATTTTTATTCACTGCTACCCTGTAATTATTTATATAGTAACCTTATTTTTTTTATTTCTAAGGGTGACCTATTAATATTTTTTCTATCAGTGGCCACCTCTGCCTCACCTTTTCTTCAACCTCACAGTTACTTACTACATCTCATAGCTACCATTCCTCTAGTGGGGACCCTAAATCTCACTGGTAGCCACACATTCACACTATTATTATAATTGTCACTGTTACCCTCTACCTCACTGATATCCCTTTCTTCCTTCCATCCTTAATGTTATCTGTCCTCACTGCCTCGCCCGATCCCCTGCTTCCTTCCCTTATCACCATCCCACCATCTTCCTCCTACCGGCGCCATACCTTCGCACCGATAAAACATTAGTTTTTATCTCCAGCATTTCTCCATCATTGCACACTCACACAGAAGAATAATTGCATCAAACTGAACCCATTTATTTGCAGAATACAAATCACCGAGATATTATCTACCTACTGTTCACCGCCTCTAGAGAGAATCCACTGCCACATCTTGAGTTGGGAGAAGAACCGAAGCCACTTTGAAGGTGTGGGAAGCCGCTGCGAAGAGTTGGTACTGTTTTCTGCTGATGATCTTCAACCGAGGGGAGTCCACCTACCTGAGACCACGATGCTACTATAGGGGAGCTTCACCGCCGCCACGTACCGCGGCTATTGGAATCCAAGGATGAGGGAAGCTAGGCCTAGTTGCACTATTGCAGAAGGTTGCTATAGCACAACTGGTTCGAAGAAGCCGTCGCACGCCATGCCGCTATCGCTGGAGTCGAGGGAATCCGGACCGCCGCTGGAGCCGATGGAAGCCGTCATGCTGCTGAGCAAAGGAAGGCATTGCCAGCTTGGAAGAAGAAAACCCTCCCCCCTGTGTGCTGATAATTGGGGGGAGGAAGAAGATAAAATAATAATAATAAAAATAATATAAAAACAAAAAGAAATCATAAAGTAAAAGTAAATTTTAATAAACTAATCAAATGAATATAATATAATTTTTAAAAGTTATAATGTAAAACAATTATAATTTTCTTAAATAGATAAATTATAAATTAAAATACAAGACTAAATAATAATAATTTATTAGTTTTAATTTTAAATAATTATATTTAATTAATTATGTTAAATATTAACTAACATAAATATTTTATAACTTTACAGAATAATTATATTAATAAAGTAATTAATATTAAAATAAATTAACTAATCTAATTATGTTTTTTTACTTAATTATTAATAATAACTTAATAACTTTATTAAAGATTTTATAATAAATTATTAATCTTAATATTAAATAATAACCATCTTCTAAGATATTTATTTATTAACTTTAATTACTTAAACAGTAAACTAAAAAAATAATTTCAAAATTTTAATTAACATTATTTGTGTTTTAATTGTTTTATTTTGTTTCTAACATGTGCTGGTTCATTCAATAATAAAAAAAACGTCCATGTGCTTCTAAATAACTCATCAAGAGTTAGTTACGTGAGGAAAACTAGTGCGACGGGCGTGTCACAAAAAAACACGTGTTGTGCGGTGCATCTGTGAAAGGATTTCAAAGTCGGTGGAAGTTGAACGGTGACAAGCAGTAGAAGACAATAACTACTTAAGCAGAGCAAGTAGAAGATTGTTTGTGGAAACTCTTTTACACGAATGAACACACCACTGGAGAGCAGACCAGATGCAGGGGTTCTCCTTCAGACTCTCTCATTCGTCATTCCATGATCACATCATTTCAAGAGTGGAATCCCAGGAGAAACCCTGGTGACGAGCTGGAGGCTAAGGAGACCAAAGGTAGAGCAATGCAAGGGGAGCTTACCTTCCCTCTTTCCATAATATTTGTACTTTGTTTTGGGTTTTTTCACTGCATTAATCAAGATGATCATAGGTTAATATTTTCTTTGCTTTGGAATTCAATTCTGGTAGTTTATCTTTAGAACTTCTTCAATTACATTATATTTTTCAGAATCATCATCTATATGCGAGATTAAATTATGAATATTTGTTCAGTTGATTCACCTCTCAATTGATTTCAAAATTAATAATTCTATTTTGACTGGAGAAGTTGTTTTTCAATGCATCTTTCAGATCTTTAATGTTATTAACATTGGAAATTTATGGTGAGTTTATTTCCAAATTTAATATCTTTCAAGCTTCTTAGCAATTCGGTTAAGTTTTGGTGTGGAGAACTCTAAAACTTAATCATCTTATTATTGAATTTATCAGTGAGGGGGATTCTTCAGTATGTTTTTAAGGAGTGATTCAATAAAAGTTGTGAAGAAGACAATTATTTTAACCAGTAGATTAGATTTCCAGAGTGACTCTTTTTGATTTGAGCTCCTTGTCTTTGCTTTTAAATGTTAGTTTGTTATAATAAATTAGTTTGATAGTACATAGTATAAATTTTAGTTTCTTTGTCAAAAATCATGTTTCCTCATCCTATTTCCACTTCATCATATAAATAAAAAAATATAAAAAGTAGGAAGATATTTTCCCCACTACTGATAACAGTGGGGGTCTAAAATTCAAGAACTCTATAATTCACTCACATGCCTTCTCTGTGGATGGACCCTACACCACTGTGCTAGTGTAGGTTTTTAAATGTAATTTTTAGGGTTGTGATGACCTCCGGCCTATTCAGTGGTCCCTCGAATTTCCCCTGATCAGTTGTATGTCTGGTCGGTCAATCTCATGTGATATGTCCATAACCACAACATGAATAACATCGTATATCTCTGGGATGACTCGATCCACCCTAGGATCCTTGTACCACTAACCTAGTATCCTGGGGTCATCTTCTAAAGTGCCTGGCCTGCTTGGGTCCCTGTGAATATTTCTTTCCACCTACTGCCGAAGACTTCTACCCGGTCCCTACTGGTAGTTCCTACAACTGGTGTCTGCTCCTCTAGAAATTTCTCCATGAGTAGAGCTTTTTGATATACCCTATCATATGTAAGAATGATAAGGGATATCATGGGTGCCTTGATATCCTTATGAAACCCCTTTCTCAATGGTCTGATCCCTAAAGAATGGTTCCCACTCTATATATATGGAGTAGTGAGAAATATTAGCAAACCTTGTCGAGTACTCCGCCACAGTATAACTACCCTGCAGAAGATACATGATATCTTGCATGAAAACTGATCTCAATATAGTGGGAAAGAACTCCTCTATAAAGATATGATCAAAGTTTTCCCAAGAGAGAGTCACATCATTGTGTGTTTGGGTCACTAAGCTCCACAATCGCCCCACTGATCCCTAAAGAAGACTCATGAGTAAGAACATCATGTGGTCTAAAGGCATCCTTATAAGGAGGAAGACACATGTAACTATATCCAACCCATATATAGATACCTGGGGTTCTATATTACCCCAAAACCTCAGAGGTTTCTACCTATGAAAATAATACAATTCACCCAGTCTACGTGCATCCTCAACCCGTAAAGCTTGTAGTAACTATTTCTCGACAGGTGGTGGTATCACTGGTAAACCACCCGAAGGTTTTAGAGGTGCTATCCTTAGTACAAGTATTTGTACTGATGCCTCATCAGTAGATGAATCATCCTCATGATCACGCTATAGAATCCTAGCTAGCTGTATTCATGGAGACATCCAAAAATGAAATAAGATGTACCATGATCAATAGAGTATACTTTGAGATCTGACTCGATAAGGACATGAGAACACACCCAAATCCTATATGATTCATGTACTATTATTTTACCTCTGAATAGTTTTTTAATGTACCTAGTCAAAAAGAAGGTGTCCATAGTCCTAGTTTGTGGATACCTTGGATACCGTACCAACATTGGATTCTCTGGCCTGAAAGGTGAACACAAGACACTCGACACTATTTCCCTGAACCAAGCTCACATTCTTCAAATCGAAAAGTCAAACCAATCCCTCTAATACCACTCTATCATGACTTGTTCTAGAGGAGCTGGTTCCGTGACTACCCCAACCCCGCCTTTGATAGGCCACGGGCTAGTGACTAGCACCGAGTAGGCATCTCCTAAAAATGAGATGCATTTTCCTATGTACCATTACACACACACATCTCTAAGAATAAAATGATGAAATTTAAAAACACTAAGTAGATAATGCCTGAATACTCTGAGATACCAACCACAGAGTAGTAAAATTGGAAACTAGAACATAAATAGGGCCATAATACAAGCCCACCAATATAAAGAGTTTTTAAAAGTTAATTCACAAGTTCCTAAAAATCATCCAAAAAATACCCGACCTAAAGGGTCGGTGCAGGATAACTGTCTGAAGATATAGAAGCACACCATGTCTAACTGATCTCTCTAAAAACCACCTAGTCCCAATCCACTTAGGACTCTATCAAAGCATCAATTTTTATCCCAAGACACCACACATGTGGGAAAATTATGTGTTGGGGTGAGTAAACAAATACCCTGTTGGACCCCCTGAAACTGCATAGGAAAGACCACAAAAAAATACTATAAGTGAATAGTACATATAGATCAAAATAGGTATATGTATATAACAAATATAATAAGGATATCTAGGTATACTCATAACCAACCACAAAATAAAGCAGAAAGTCACAACCAATCACTACCATAGGATTCTGCCCGAGGAGCGCTCATTCCAGGAGAACTCTCTCTTTGAGGCATGATATCATTGGAGACTCTCACAAAAATGTCCCATTAATTTGGGCCCCACCCAAAGGGAAAATACACTGGTGAAATATAATAATATACAGAGAGGGGATGCTTCCCATATGACACAAAAAACCACATCGATACGGCCCACTAGATGGAGGAAAAATGCCTTGCGCTCGGAGGTCACATCAATTCCAAAAATCTACATCATGGGTGATAAAGGATAGATCTACTCCCAAGGTGGGATTCCATAAATCTATCCAGGACGTGGACTCTATAGGGGACTAATATCCAGTGATATGTCTATAATACCGAACTAAACCCTTGAGGAAAGAACCAAAGGAAACTCCCCACCTATAATGGTTTAAGATAAAAACCCACTAAGGTATCTCAAAAGGACTGTATCATATTAAGGGTCTCTATGCCATAAATGACTTGTGAAATGGAAATTTCGTTTAAAAGCTATAGAAATTTTAGTGAAATGGTCGACACACGCACATTCTGGCCTGACCCACTAACACGACCCTGTCTGATCAACTCGAGTTGCCCGATCTATCCCAATGGTCCCAGTCCAGCCCACTGGGTCACTGGGCCATGGTTTTCTAGGCCACTAAACCCATCCCACTAGGCCACTAGAGAGGCTCAATCGATCTAGCCTACGCCACTGCATGCGGGCTGACCCCCTTCTACCACATGTGGCTGAAATAGCCACATGCTCTCGATCAACGTGCCATCGCTACGGTCAACGTGGATGGACACCACATCCTCGAACCTCCCCCACTGCGGGCTCCACACAGTCCCAACCATGTATGACCTCTCCTCTGTAGCACCTCTCCAGCTCCCCCATAACACTGCTCCAACCACGGTCTCCACGTGGTCAATCTTGGACCAAAACCTTGCACTCCAACACCATCAACCCCACTGGCGGCCCGTTCGCCTCATGCTCCTCCTGTTCCAGCCCCTACCGAGCTGCATGATGGCTCCACCACCTACCACCCTATTGGAGGTCTGTTATTTTCCTCACACTCCAACTAAACCAGCCATATCCACCACTCTAATTCCCATCATTCACCACTTCCTTGTGGCACCATAAGCCACTTACTTGGACGATTTTCACCACATCATCACCATCGCACCTATGTGGTGTTGCTACAGTGTCATATCTCCCATATCAGCTCATTATTCCTTTAATCTAAGGTTCTAGGATCCTCATTTCATATTTCATGAAGAACGAGGAATGCGAGAAAAGTTGGGGGAGAGAAAATAAAGAACATGAACACCTGAAAAATGGATCATCGACATTTTTCATTTCGTACTTGAATCATTCTTGTTTGAAGGATCACAAATAACAAAGCAACACCCAAATCTATCTCCCATTTAAATCCACATAAGTATAAATTCCCATCCATCAAGTGATCAAACATTAGATCAACTTATTTCTGGGTTGGTTTGTATTCATTGTCAAATTTAAGAACAAGAAACAAACCACAAAGAAACAACACCCTACCTAGAATTTAGATCTGTTTCTGATAAAGGGTAAAGCTGGATCGTCGTCGTTCATTGATCCCTTAAATTCAAGGTTTTCCAATCTTGATTCTCCAACTTATCAATGTTTGTTGGAGGTAGCTCCTTCTCCTTACCTTAGAGGATTTACAAGGCTATTTCATAACCCATAATTCTTAAAAAATAGGCAACATTAAAAGGAAAACTAATGATGCATAAAAATAAAATATTTTTATTGAATATTTTAATGACATTTACATCCAAAAGCTAATTTTCACAGTCAACCCATGTGGGTTGATGTTTGGAATAACCTATGATAAAGTCATTGTTTTGAATGAAATAGTCCCCCCCTATTTCTGATTTGAACACCCATTTAAGAGTTATTCTAGTTTTAAAGAAAAACGACATGCCCACTTTATTAAAAACTAAAAATAATTCAATGAATTTTTTCAGGAACACTAGGACATGGAATCACACACCGTCTCAGTGCCTAGTCTTATTATTTCCCCAATTAATATATATAAATAAAACTAGAAAAAAACAGAGTCATTACAACTCACATGAAATTTTTCTATTAGAGGGGAAACAACAAGTTTCTATAAGGAACATAATTTTTAGTGGAAAGAATGAAGTTCCAGGGCCTTTGAGGATTCAACTATTCATGATTCGACCTTGGAATATTCGTTTTCGATATTCTGGTTTCTATAATATCATATGGTCTTGGGGACGATGTGTTTTTTTATGGGACCCACTTCCATTTTTAGGACCATTGCTCAGTGGATGCTCAAGCTGAGTTTGGATGAGGTGGATAGGTTCAACTTCATCCTCAAAAGAAGTTACTAGCGATGCCATTATAATTGTAGGGGCAGTAGGCTTATGGTCCATCTAGGAAAGATGAGGTAGGTACATTCTAGCCTTAGGACATTCCTTGAGATCAGGGACCTCAACCCGAGAATAGTTTTAGAGGAATCTATCAGTAGAGATGTGGGGGAGCTAAGTTTGGTTAGTTGCATGCAGTAATGGCAGGAGCACCAGATGGTTCATATATCATTAGTGGTACAATCCATTTTTCATCTATGCTTTTATATGATTTTTGTTTTTTGATTTTGGAGATTCAAACTCCTTTGTGTCACCAACTATAGTCATTTCTTTGGGACTAGACATAGAGAGTCTTCCCATACCCTTGGTGTTGACTATGTCAGTCAGAGGCCATACTAGCTTTTTTGATGTGTGTCAAGGTTGTAGAAATATAGTGGGGTAGCATTTGTATTGTTGGGATATTTTCTTGCTTGATATGTGGCTATACTATTTCATTCATGGCATCAACTAGTTATATTATGTTCATGATGTTATTGAATGATTTTTTAGGAGAATCATGTTTTCGAATGTGGATGGACAATGCATGGTTTTTGTTGTTGAATAGAGTTTTCATGTGGTTAATCAGAATATGGATCCCCTTCATTACTTTTTGGATGTGTTGTCGATGGAATTAATGGATGTTGGGATCCTAGGGTTTCCCAGGGTCTTTGGGGAGTTCTTTGACATTTTCTTTGAGAATGTTGTGACAATAACCCCTCGACGTGACATTGAGTTTATGATTGACTTATAGTATAATTATTCTATGATTTAGATGGATCCTTATCAGTTGGAACCATATGAGTTGTAGGAGTTGAAGATTCAGATTGATGACATGACACAGAAATGATTCATCTAGCCTAGTGTGCTTCTCTCGGGTTCTCTAGTGTTGTTCTCCAAGAAGGCGGATGGTAGTGTGAGGTTGTGCATAAACTACCATAGGTTGAATCAGATGACATCCAAGGATTGTTACCCACTTTCAAGGATCAAGGATCTTTTTGACTAGATGAGATGAGTGATTTGGTTTTCTATGATTGCCATGCGGTCTAGATATCACCTATTAAGGGTGATGGAGGGTGATATCCCAAAGACTGCCTTCAGATCTAGGTATGAGAACTTTGAGTTTTTAGTCATGTCATTAGGTGTTACAAACAAACCAACCATGTTAATGCGTTTCATAAACTCTATGTTTTGTGAGTTATTGGAACAATTCATCATTGTATTCATCAATGATATCTTGATCTACTCAATATTAGAAGATGGTCATTTAGAGCATCTATGAGCTATCTTCCTGGTTCTTCGACACCACCATATATATAGAAAGTTGTCCAAGTGTAAGTTTTGGACATGAGAGGTCTATTTCCTTAGGAATACAGTGTCTCAGTGTGGTGTTGTAGTTGACCCAATAAAGGTTGAGGTAGTTATTTCTGTGCAAGTTCCCAAAAAAATTGGTAATGTTTTATAGATATCTTGGTCTCATAATATATTATTGGCAATTTTTCCCAATTTTTATCAAGTTGAAAACTTGTTGACAAAATTGACCAGGAAAAACAAAGCTTTTGTTAAGACTAATAAATGCTTGGAAATATTCAGTTACCTTAAGGGAAAGTTGGTCAGTGCTCTAGTGCTTTAGTTTCCGTAGGAGGGTGTATTATTTGAGGTGTTTTATGACACTTCTCATCTAGGATTGTGATACTTTTTGATGAAATAGAAGATAGAGATCTCTTGTGGGTCTTGGTAGTTATTCCTCCATGAGTGAAAATATTCTACCCATGATCTAGATCTATTGGCAGTTGTGTTTTTGCTAAAGTTGTGGCTACATTACCACATTGGGGAGAAATTTGTGATCTTCATAGATTACAAGAGTTTTATGTATACATTTTCTTAGTGTGATATGAATTTAAAGTAGTGAATGTGGATAAAATTTCTTATAGAATATTATTTTTAGATCTCCTAAACCTCAAAAAATGGGAATTTCATTAACGATGATTTGAGAAGAAAGTCACAGAAGGATGTTTTTATAGAATCTATGGATTCTTGGAGATAGATGTAGGATTTGGAAGCCCTAATATTAAATTCAAGGGTGGATGGTGGTAGAGGATATTTGTTTTAGATGATGTTTCAATAATTTATTATTCCACAAGAAGATGAGTCTCAGTGGGGAGACTTAGAGGTACAGGTTGTGTGTGATCATTTTCTCCCTTGTGATTCTCTATAGGGACGTTCGAAGGATAGTTATATCCATATGTTATTTTAGTGAAGGATATTTGTTCTTTTATCCATGCACAAATGAGTTATTTGTGAGTTACATATCTCACCTTTGTTGGAACACCTGGGAATTTATATTATTATATCATCACTTGAGGCTACTATTTTGGTGGCCCAAGATAAAGCGGGTAGTGGTGGAGTTTATGGTCAGGTGTTTGGTCTTCTAGTAGGTAAAGGAAGAGCATAATGTTCCTAGTTGTTTGTTGCAACCCTTGGATTTACTCAAGTGAAAATGGGATGAAATATTGATGGATTTAATCACATGGTTTGTCAGAGATCAGGGTGATTATGATGCTATTTGGGTGATTGTGAATCAATTGATGAAATTGGCCCACATATTAGCGATCAAGGTGTTAGGCACAATGGTTGATTTGGATAAGAGTTTTGTGGATGACGTGGTCTAGTTTCATAGAGATTCTGGGTCCATTGTCTCGGATTGAGATTCCCATTTTACCTCATGTGTATGATGGGATTGAAACATTTTTTTGGCACACAGTTGTAGATCAACACTGCTTTCCACCCTCATATATAAGGGTAGATAGAAAGAACAATAAAGATTCCAGAATATATGTTTCTAGTATGTGTCTTTGACTTTGGTTGATCATGATAACAACACCTACCCTTGGATGAGATTTATTATAATAATATTTATCAATATTCCATTAGCATGGCATCATTCGAGGCATTGAACGGATGACTGTGTCATTCTCCGTTGTGCTGGACTAAGGTTGGGGAGGCATCAATTATTAATCCTGATACGGTTTAGATAACAATAGAGAAGGTTAAATCGGTCTGAGAGAGGATGAAAGTATCCCAAGACTAGTAGAAGTATTACGAAGATTGCAGGAGGAGGCCCCTAGATTTAGAGGTTGAAGACAATGTGGACTTGAATGTTTCCCATAAACATGGGTAGTGATGATTTGGGAAGGAGAGTAAACAATCGCCCTAGTTTAATGGACCTTTCGAGGTGTTGGGGTGAGTTAGAGAGGTAAAATATCATTTGGGATTACCACAGTGGCTAGGAAAGGTCCACAATGTTTTCTACACCTCTCAGCTCAGTCAATATCTTCATAATGACTCCCATGTCATTGACTAGAGAGAGTTAGATATTGACAATGACACAACCTTAATTGATCATCCAATATAGATCTAAGACCATCAAGATAAGGTTATAAGATGATGAACCATTCCCCTAGTTTGGGTTCTATGGAGGTACAGTGGATTAAAGGAGAGTACTTGGGGGAGTGAGATGTAGATATGAGCCTAATACCCTGAGTTGTTTTGAGGATTTTACTTCTCTTTATTTTCTTTATGATGTCCTATTAGTACATTGGTGTTTTATGAAGTATTTTTTTACCATTGATGTTATGTGTGCTGTGTGATGTGTGATGATGTTATGACATGATAAAAAGGGAAGACCTGATTCCCAATCAAGATGTATTCTACTACGATGTGATTAAACCCTTACGAACGAGTGAGTGCCACCTAGAGCATATAATATCTTGACATGGATGATGGAATTACTTGATTCAGATGTTTGATACAGTATGATTATTTAGCTGTTATGAGATTTTGGTCTAGCAAGTTTGATTGGTGGCAGTGTTTTCGGTATAATGTGATTCTTGAGAGGTATCTTGAGGGATGGTTGTTTGGACCCTTCCTCTCTTTTCATTTGGGTTGGTTTTGAATTCCCGAGGGTGAGAAAATTTGGTGAGTTATATGATGTAATATCCTAGACCTTACAACCAGTTAATTTTCAAAAAATATGATGTTTGAGGTTTCTAGGGGCGGTCTGAGGTTTTTTTGGGTCATGTGAGTCATTCCAATGTTGATTCATTTCAATAGTTTTCCAAATTTCAAGTTTTCCAATGGTGAATCATCATGATGGTGACTCATCTGGATGTGACTCGTCAAGAGGTGACTTGTCTGGTAGTGACTTGTCTGGAGGTGAATCGTCTGGTGGTGAATCATCTGGTGGTGACTCATCTGGCAGTGACTGATCTGGTGGTGAATCATCCTGGCGATGACTCTTCTAATGGCAACTTGTTTGGCCATGAATCATTTGGTGATGAATCGTCTTTTGGTGACTCATCTGGTTGTGAGTCATCTTGTGGTTACTCATCCTAGTGGAGAATCATATTTTGGTGACCTATCCTAGTGGTGACTCATTTCAACATTTTTTCATTTTTCTAGTATTTCTCAGTTTTTATTGTTTTCCCCATTTTATGTTTGTTTTTATGATAAATGAGATAAATGAATTAATTAATGATTTTTAAATCCATTTAAAAATGGATAAATCGTATCTATAATTTTTCAAAAATTATGGAAGCCTTAAAAATGTTTAAAATTCATGGTCTTGAAGAGATATTATTTAATAAAAATTAAAAACTGTATCTAATTCTGAACATTCCGGATCTAATCTTTCTAAATAAAAGACCCTTCCTTCTCTCTTTAATTCTGATTTTTTCTTGAGACAGACATACAAAATCTTTCTTCTTTGGAGTCGAGTAAACTGGTTTCTATATTTATGTCATGGTTTCCCCAGAGATAGATTATTTCTATACACACACCACTATTTTTTGGTGCAACAATGATCTGTCGATTATCTTTCTTTCAAGTAGGATTTCCTTCATCTTTCTTGATTTTGTTTCATGTGGGATGGGTGTATAAATGTTTATCCTTGTGGAGATAGTTTATTCTGAATTAATAAAGATAATAAAATTCATCTAAAACAAATACAAATGGGTAAGGGAATGTGATGTTTGATCTTACTATTTTATTGAAATTTTTTGATATTGTGAATTTTATGGGATATAATACCTGTTTGTCAGAGTAGAGTACCCAAGAGGGGGGGGGGGTGAATTGAGTGTCTATAAAAATTTCTATTTAAAAAGTATTCTTAAAATGGTTCTGCAATAAATTTAAATACATCATAGTTAATCAAATTAATACAGTTATGAAAGTTTGACTATTTAAATAACTTCTTAGAAGATTGAATAATTCTCAGTAATCATAATATAAATTATTAACATTACTTTTGAAGCTATTATAATAAGGAAAAACAAATACAAATTCTTTCCAAGATAAAATATCAAAGTAAATTAGTGTTTTCTGACATATACAGTAAAACAGAGAACACTAAATTAAACAGAAAAGCGGATAAAAAACAAGTGGTTCATTCTCAAGATGAGAATTAATCCACTCCACTCAGTGATCAGCTGCCAACAATCAATTCATATAAATAAACATGATCCACACCCTGGATTGGGGTTAACAAAAATACATAGGACTGTGTAGGTCACACGACCTCTTCCATAGTTTTTCATGGGTAATAAATACTAAGTCACACATGGACCTCTTCCACACTTATCCATGGGAATACAAAGGTGTAAAAAGATGTGTGAGAAAGGATATCTTGTATTATTAAATTTAATGGAGGAGACATTGCATGTTTTTATACAGACACACACACTGCTCAAACGATAAAAAATAATAAATAACAGAGAGAAAATGATGAGATAAGATCATATGTACTCTGGGTGTTCATATAAGCATCTCTGTACTTCTAGGATGAAGCAGATTCAGAAGTTGAGTCCTCTTTCAGAACACAGAGTATCTCAAGTCAGCTAGATCTGGATCGTGTTATTCATGGAGTTGATAGTGAGAAAATGTTCTTGACTCTAGGATTAGATTATTCTTAATGCATTCTTCAATATTGTCTGGTTTCATGTGTCAGTTCTTCTTTCAAGAATGCTCATGCTTCTTCGTTATCATGCAAACACCTATTTCTCTATTTTCACTATTGTCGGTTCTTTTTATTCTGGCCATACTGTTATTTTTATTCGTAGATTTCATGTGTTGGAGCTGACAGGATGAATGTATTCTACATCTTGTACCTCATATTGTCAGGTGACATGTCTACAAAGAAACATTAATTATGTCTGTGCATTTAAAAGCTTCAAATATGACCGTTGGAAATTAAATTGAAAAATGAAAAAACAGATTAAGAAATGGTGTCACAGTCTTTCTGGAAACGGTGCCATCATGAAATGGAATCTCCTTGAAAGAGAGTCTCCTTATTTTTATTCGAGTGGTGATACACCTATGATGGAAAAATTGTATAGAGATATGGAATTGGTAACACATATGCAGTGTTTGACCACAGTGTATGGTCAAGGTGTCTGGATGGTCACAGTGTCTGGGTCACAGTGTCTAATCACTATGTCTGGGTCACGGTGTCTAGTCACAATGTCTAGGTCACGGTGTATGGGTCATGGTGCTCGGGTCACGATGTTTGGGTCATAGTTTCTGGTCCCGATGTCTGGGTCCTTTTCTAGAAAAAACATAACTGGGGGCAGATTCACAGTTTCTCAAACTTTGCCAAATATCTATACATAGACTTAAATAGTGATATTCATAGAATGAATTAAGCTTAATCATTCATAAGAATATTTCATTATAAACAAAATAGTTTATAATAATTATTTAAGACATAAAGATACTAATCATCTGTACACATTATTTTAGATAGATTAAACAAAATTAATAGGCTTTACAATATGTATAGGATTTGTGATCATTAAAACATGATCAACACATGAGGAGTCCAACACTATCCCCCTTTTGATGATCAAATATCATGTGAGTGAGATATATATTCTTAGGTAATGTTTATCTTCCTTAGTGTGTATACAAAATACATATTTCTCCCCATTTTGGGATAATCAAAAAGAGTAAATAAGAAATAGACAACAAGAGTTCACATTGCCTTAGATGGATAAAAAGTATCATTAAAAATATTAAGTAACAAGAATAAAAAAATCATCCCTATCAAAAGATACTAGTCACTTTTATTCATCACTGGCTTGTCTTCTCTTTGACCTTGGCAGCAACATCAGAAGAAGAAGACATAGGAGTAAAGGTAGAAGTGGAAGAAGGGAGTGAACCAGTTGAAAGAGAAGGTAAAGGGAATACTTAAAAAATAGAAGGAGCCAAGGTCGGTGTAGTGGAAGACCGATGAAACCTTTGATCAAGGATAACTGGTTTTATTTGACCCAGAGTCTGAGAGACAGACATAGATACAGAGGAAAGGGCAGAGGATGAGAAGGTAGGCAAACCAGATCTTATGGGTGTAGCTGCATGAGTGACAATTTCAGTACTCTGGACATGAATATAAGGCCTCAAAAGCTTGATGAAGTCAGTAATGATATCACCACCATGCTACTTGGATTTCTCAAAGTCATCCATGTTCTCCATAAACTTATCAAACAAAGGAGTTGAATCTTTGAGCTTTTTTACTTGAGTTTTGAATGCTTGAGTTACGGGAAAAATTCTTAGATTCTCTACAAGGAACATGAAATGGTTGGTCATGTCATTTTTAGAGAAGATCTTATTGAAGTAGAAATCCGCCTTCTTAGAAATTTATTGATGATAATCGTTGGTAATATTGGAATGAATTCTCACCAAATCAAGAACTCTTTCACTGTTCTGTAAAACATCAGATAAATATTCCTTGTCAAAACCACTGAGCCCAAATTGAAGTTCTTCTTTGATAACTATTATGAGAATATCAATATCCAAAGAGGGTTGAGATGACTATCTAGAAGTACAAGAAGTAGTAATAACCGATGTAAGGTATTTCAGTTAATTTAGAACTTTCTGGAGCCAACCCTTACACTCATCAGTTAACTTTTTGAGACCAATAAAAAGATTAAGCATCTCTTGAATAATTTTCTTATTTATTTTTGATAACTTTTCAGCTAAAAAAGTGAGATTATGTGAATTAGGGAGGCTAATTCCTGTGGAATCATTCACATCAGAATAACTAGGGAATTTATACCATATATCCACTATGCTTGGATTAACGGGATTAGGGACTTCAATAGGTTCTAGATCCGGGTGCTGCTCCCCCTCAATAGGTGCATATTTCTTAGGACTAAGAGATTTAGTTCATTAATCTATTTCCAAGATTTTATCTCTGATATCCTCACCCATTTCCTTTTTATCCAACTAAAAGGATTTCTCCATTCTCTATTCAGTAGATTGAATTATTTCAGGAACAACTTGTTCCTCTCTATGTTCCTCAAGAGAAGATTCTTGCACAATAGAAAGATATTCTTCTATATGATCTTCAACAAAATCCTTTTCATTTACCTTAGAAACATATTCTTCTTTAGAATCAGACTTTTCTTCCGAATTATCAACTTCTTCCGGAACCAGTATTTCCTTCTCAATAAAGACTTGAGGAGAAGATTACCTATCTTCCTCAACCAGAATAGTTTCTATTGAAGGTACAAAAACCTATTACTCTTCTTCCTCATCGGAATACTCAAAAATTTCATCTGGTTCTAATCCAGGATCAGAAATATCCTTAGGTATGTAAGAGTGTTCCACATGATTAAACTTTTCATAAAACCTATCATTATATTCCACCTATGATTTTCTCCATGGATTCCAACTGATTTTATTCTCTTTAGTGTATCTTTTGAATGAAAAAACTCAGAATCCTTAATAGATTCTTCATATGGTCCAACCAACCCTTTTGCATGAACCATAGATGAGATAATTCTTTAATAGAACATGGAGGTTGACATGGAGGTTGTTTTGATCAACTCACACATATGGAGTATAACATATTTTCATAGGTTGATATCATGTCCATTTTCTTGAGATGTATAAAAAATACATCCCGATACTTGAGTGTAGAAAAATAATCTTTTTTTGGGCTAATCATATTCTGAAAAAATTTAAACAGAAGTCTAGTTTCACCATCTATCTTAGTAACTATGGCCCTTCGCTTTGTTTCATTCCCAACTAAGATTCCAAATGCTTCTTCCAAAAAAAGAACTAACTAGAAGGTAGATGACCTATTTGGTAGTACTCAAAAGTACCCTCATGAGGTATCCTAAGGCATGCAACCCATAACCTCAAAGAAAAGATACAACTATGGCCATTATTCCAACTTCGCACAACATAGCCATCTTTTATATCAAAAGATAATTTAACATACTTGTAAAATCATGCAACTAGTTTTAGGTAAATAAGCCTTTTCTCATTTGTAAACCAACCCATCCATCCATTCTCTCTAAGTACTTTAAATACCAAAGAATTACATGACATAATCCACTTAGGACATATCTTATTTTCGGGTACCACCATTCTATCTACAAAATTCGGATTCATTGAAACTTTGAGTGCTAACTTCAACACTATTTTCAACTTCTTCTTTGAACTGCGCTTCTCTAGAGTTGACGACGATGGGAGTTTAATCCTAGGAATTCAATGACAGTTTGAGTGAGAGAGAGAAAAAAGAAGGGTTGAGAGAGGGGTTATAGTTTGAGAGGAGATATCGAGTGAAGAAAGGAGTGAGACTTCTTTTATTTTTTCATTTAGGGATATCAAGGATCACATGATAAAAAACATAGGAAAGTAAAAGGGTAAAATAATTAATTACCACAATACGGGTTATAATGTACAAATAAAACAATAAAATATTATTATGGAGAGACTTTAATCAATGTTCACAGTGGGACCGTAACAGGCTTTCACAGTGAAACCATAACTGGCATTCATGGTGAGACCATAACTGTGTGGTTTCAAAACTGTGCGATCGTATTGTTTGAGATAGTAAGTTCCCGACAGTAACAATGAGACCGTAAAAATGAAACAGTAATTCTTAAGACATTAACATTATAGAACAGTTAGATAGTGACTTGTGAAACCATAAACTGTGAAATAGTAAACTTACTACTTAAGATTTATCATTACCAATTCATGTATGATGTAATCTATTCTTTTATAATTTAATGGGTTGGTTAATATATCAGTAAGCTGATATTCTGTTTTAATGAATTCCAAAGTGATGTCACCTTTTTGATAATGATCTATCAAAAAGTGATTTATTACATCAGTATGTTTTTCCCTAGAGTGTGAAACATGATTTTTTGAGATGTTAACAACACTTGTATTGTAACAAATTTTAGGTACATGCCTGAAATGATATCCATAATCTAATAATGTCTGTTTAATCTACAAAATTTGTTCACAAAAACTACCAGCAGCTATGTATTCAGCTTCTGTAGTAGATAATACAACATCATTTTGTTTCTTTCTACACCATAATACTAGATACATTCCTAAAAAGTGACATTTTAGAGAGGTGATTTTTCTATCTAACCTACAACCACAGAATTCAGCATCAAAATAACTCAATAACTCAAATGATTATCCTCTGGGATAGAACTGTCCTAGATTGGGTGTATTCTTGAGGTATTTGAAGATTATTTTAACATAATTTACATGATATTCTTTAGAATTTTCTTGAAAATGAGCACACATACACACAATAAACATAATGCTTGGTCAGATAATAGTTAAGTAGAGTAAGATTCCAATCATTCCTATATAAGTGGTTTGATCAACAGATTTTCTATCTTCATCAAGATCCAACTTACAAGTAGTACTCATTAGAGTGTCATTAATTTTAGTGCTTTCAAATTCAAAAATGTTTTAGAATATCTTTAGTATATTTTCATCGATATAAAATAATACCATAATTATTTTGAATGATTTTAAATCCAAAAAATAATTTTAGTTCTTCCATTAAACTCATTTAAAATTTGTTTTGCATAATTTTAGAAATTCAATAAATAAATTTTTTTGAAGATCCAAAGATAATTTCATCTACATAGATTTGAACTACTAAAAATTAATTGGAAATTCGTTTTATAAAAATGGTAGGATCAAATATTCCTTTTGCAAAACCCTTAGAAATAAGAAAAGTACTCAGTCTTTCATACCAAGCTCTTGGAGCATGTTTTAAATCGTATAATGCTTCTGATAATTTAAAAATATTATTTGGAAAATGGGGATTTTTAAAAATGGGTGGTTTCTTAACAAAGACATCCTGAACTATATACCCATTTATAAATGCACTTTTAACATCCATTTGATATAGTTTGAAATTTAGATGTGTAGTATAAGAAAGAAGAATTCTGATGGCTTTAAGTCTAGCTACTAGGGAAAAGGTCTCTTCATAATCAATTCCTTCTTCTTGACTATATCCTTGTGCAACCAATCTAGCCTTGTTTCTAACAATATTACTAGCTTCATCTACCTTATTTCTAAATACCCATTTAGTTCCTATGGTGAACGTGTCTTTGGGGCTGTCAAAAAGTTTCCAAACTTTGTTCCTTTTAAAATGATTAAGTTCTTATTTCACGGAGATCACCCAAAATGTAAAGACCTGGAAATTCCGTGGATTTTTTTCGTAATACATGGGAATTTTACGAGTTCGCAGTTTCTGACAACAATTGATTCCGAGGCCCGGTGTGCCCGGAAAATATTTCTAAAGTTTTTTTTGAGTATGTTCAGTAAACTTACTAGCGGTATTTTATATCTTTTGAACTGGTGCTCGGAATTGAAATCGGAGAACACCGTTGAACTCATAGCGCTAGTATTCTCTTAAGGGGACCTTTACCGCAGATGCGTTTTAGCGTGTTTGGAAGTTAGTTTTCTGGGTTTAAAAAAAAGTAAAATAAAAATAAGTGATGGCTTATTTTTATTTTAGGTGGTTAAAGTCTATAAGTGGAGGTTTGGGGTGGGTCCCACCACACACTAACATCCCTTGGGAGGATATAACTAGGTGGGGCCCACTCTAGTTTGAACCACCTTTAACCCCCATGTAACTCTCACTTAATTGAGGAGAGTATCTAAAACTCCCAACTCTCCCAATTTAATGTTGAAACTCTCCGCCTCCCTTGTTTGAATTTGGAATCCAATTTCTCCGCATTTAATCAAAGGTGTTGTCATAATTAATGAAGGACAACTCTTGAGTTGTTGTGCCATAAAAATAATAGAGAACTATCTCTATTATGTTGGCCTAACTTTCTTTGGAGAACTCTTGGAAGAACACCATTCTATTCCAACGAGAAACATGAAGAACATGAAGAACACCCTTTCTCTCCAACGAAAAACGACGAACTTCTCTTCCTCCTTCAACCGGGGAGAGATAGGAAAGAATCACCATCTTTTAAGTACACCGATGGTGTCGACTCACCTCGTCTTCATTGAGATTTTCCTCCTCTAATATTGACGGAACAACGTTCGTATTTCATGACATCCGTATTCTGTGACTCCGTTTTTGATCACCGAAATTGAGGTAGGGGAAATTGGATTATTTATTTTTAGGTGTGAATTATACCCACGTACTTCGATGTTTATTTTTGGATTGACAGTGGAAAAATTTTTATCACCTAACGCGGAGGGTGCAGGCTGAAAAAACAAGGCCTGACGTCCCTCCATTGAATCTCATTTGGTTGATGTCGGAGGTAGAGACGAAAGGGCGCGGTGCCGTCACACCGCGCCAGAGAAAAAACATCTGCAGATGAAGAAGCGCGGGGCCGACATGCCGTGCATTGGAGCCAAAGGGCATGGCCAGGCTGGGCCACGACGGTGGTGGCGCAACGCCATCATGATGCACGGAAGTCAGCAGGACCGCGACACCGTTGCTCCATGGTGGAGGTGCGGAGGCGGCCGACCGAGCCGACCACCGTGGAGACAGACCGTAGGATGACCGGCCGGCCAAACAGCCAGCCCACTGGAGGACCGCAATGCCCGTAGGAGCTGCGTGGCAGAGGATGCCTCCCATGTCCGCGGGCCGCTCAACTAGGTGAACCGGTCATCAGCGTGCCAGCCGGGCTGGAGAACCGCTGCTCCCACAGGCGCCGCATGAGGAGGAGGTGATGC
Source organism: Viscum album (assembly GCA_963277665.1). Taxonomy (NCBI): domain Eukaryota; kingdom Viridiplantae; phylum Streptophyta; class Magnoliopsida; order Santalales; family Viscaceae; genus Viscum; species Viscum album. Next base: position 197,529,439 of record OY728126.1, read on the forward strand.
CTCTTGGAGGCGCCGGGTGAACCAGACCGACCCACAACATGAGAAAACTCCACAAGTGGGTTGCGCCCCACCGGGTTGGGCCGACCCCCAGTCGGGACGGACCCACCTTGCCGGATTGGGCTGACCCGCCAGACCACTGGGCTTGACGGGCTGGACCCGCCCTCCCTTAAATGAAAATGACTCCCAGACCACACATCCGATCGATGCACCGTCTGCGACACTAGGACCCTCATGAAGATGTAGTTTTTTTGGGATACTCTATGTGAGTTTTGGAAAATTTTGGAAAATGGATGGGTTTAGATCGAGCATAAATCCAACCGGGCCCCTCGAATGAAAATGCCAATAACTCCCAGGACATGCGTCTGTTTGATGCGCTGTCTGTCGCGTTGGGTTCCTTATGATGAGACGGAACTGAAAGATACATCAACTCAGGACATAGTGATAGTTTATGTATCGACACTTGGCTCGAGGAGCAGACCCTACTGGAATCGAGCGTGGTGTGTGCGGGAACCCTAGGGCTGGCTGCGACTGAGATGACTGGATCCTCCGTGGGTTCAACAGTAACGATACTATACCAGAATACTCCGTGGGATTGAAAATAATTACTACGATACTAGGATCCTCCGTGGGTCTGACAGTTATTTCCTTTGTTCCTGTATCCTGTGTGGGTCCGACAGAATAGCTGGTCATGTATCCTGTGTGGGTCCGACAACTTAACTGGTCATGTATCCTGTGTGGGTCCGACAGCATAGATGAATCAGTGACTACATCTGATCATCTCTATCACTCTAAAAACGATGTATACCTGTATGAGCTGAGTCATGTCTTTCAACCACTATCATCGTGGTTTTTGACTTTACTTATTTTGTGGAATGGGTTGTTCTTGGGCTCGAGAGTTGGAGCCGAACATTGATTGGTAACTTAGGTATATGTATGGGAATATAACTAAGAAAGTTTGGTTGATACTTTGTTATTGTATATTTCTTTGTGGGTTATCCTTGTTGGATATTGTGAGACCTTGAGGGTATCAGGGTCCCTACTGAGTATCGTTATACTCACCCCTACACTGGCTATGCCTGTAGTTCGTTGTGTTGGTTGCAGACGACAGACAACACTGATTGAGGTGGAGAGATGTAGAGCTGGATGGTACCCGGAGGTGGACCACTTGGAAAGACATACACGAAGTAGACGAATGGACCTGGGGTACTGAGGAGACCATCTGTACCCACCCTTCAGGTGGGATTCCTGGTGGACGACTAAATAGTTGCTGTTTTACCTTTCTGCAATTGTACTAGATTTTTAGTTGTTTGTACTTTGCTGTTGTGATTGTATTTTCGGCCCCTTTCCTTTCAGCACTTTCTTTTGTTTACATGTTTACTTAGTGATTTCTTCCAATTGTGTACTCTGTTGTTTTTATTTACTTATTAAAGGAAATTCCTTCCCTTTTTATTGGGTTTACGGGTTCGGTGCTAGTCGCCAGCCCCTGGCCAATGGAAGGCGGGCTTGGCGTAGTCACGGAACGGGCCCCAAGGACGGGTCATGACAAACTTGTATAAGAGGAGTCGGTTTTACCACAGAACTCTGGACTCTGATCATTATTTTCTGTGAAGCAATAGTGTTAAGAGTATTGAGTGTGGTTTTCATTCTAGGGAGTCCAGTGTTGGTGCGGCGACCGACATATCCATACACCAGGACCCTGACCTCTAATTTCTGACTCATTGCACGAAAACACTGGTTCAGTGTGTGTTTCAAGAGTTTTTTTGTTACTTTGTGTCATCTCACCATGTATATTGTTTTAACCATGTAACACATGTTTTTTTTCAGGATGGACCCACGAAGGCAACCATCTAGGGTTCCGAGTTTCGTACGAGATGGTAGCCCACCGAGCGACGAAGCCTCGGTGTTGGGCCCCATCACAGTGGAGGTACCAGTGGTACCATTACCGTTGGGGCCCAGATACCACCAGATCTATCATCATAGATTTCAGACCGCCTGAGTGTGTTGCAAGAGTTCCAACGCTAGAAGTCTCCCAAATTCCAGGGAGAGATAGACCCATAGGAAGCTGAGGATTGGCTGGAGGCTATTGTGAGAGTTTTTAGATTGGTAGGGACACCAGTCGACCTCATGGTGATCCTTGCCGCGAGTCTCCTGCATGCGGCAGTAGGTAGATGGTGGAGCCTGATGCTCCAGGTGCATGATGAGGCATGATTGCTCTGGACAGACATCAAGAGTCTCTTCCACTCAGAGTTTGATCCATACACCCTTTGTGCAGTGCATATTTAGGAGTTACTTCATCTGCAGCACGACATCATGAAAATAACTCAGTACTCAGCGAGGTTCACCGACCTCTCACGCTACTCCACATATATCTTACGGGACCCATTATTCAGAACACAGACCTTTGAGTAAGGACTCAGGCATGGGATCAGGTCTTCGATGATCCCCCTCAGTATCCCAATGTAGGCAGGGGTGCTGGAGCGTGCCTTTCAGGTAGATAGTTTTCTCACTGAGAAGATACCCACAGTGAGACCCACCGCAGGGCGACACATACCAGAGTCTTTTACAACCAGTAGTAGACAGATGTCACAGAGGTCCAAGCATACTAGACCCTCAGGTGGGTGACCCCATGATATAGGTTCGGTTGTGAGGGGCACATGAGATAGAGCTAGATATACGAGGAGAAGGCAGTGCTATGAATGCGGCAGGCAGGGCCAAATGACTCGTGACTACCCAACCTGCCATGAAGATGAGCAGCAGACAGTAGAGGGACCTTCTAGGTAGAGGCAAAGGTTTGACCATGGAAGTCTACTGGGAGTAGGAGGATGTATAAGAGGAGTTGTCCGAGCATCGGGTGGTGGACGATGTTTTGAGGCTCTACCACCACCACCACCAGGAGGTCCACCCCGACCATAGGGAGCTGGCGGACAGAGGCGGGCTCAGCTCCAAGCAGTCGAGGCCCACGACCATGGTGCACCTGGGGTGGTTTGAGGCACTATCTGTGTCTACTCCACCCTTGTTTCAGTACTTATAGACATAGGTGTGAGTAATTCTTTTATTGCCACTACCCTCGTTCGGAGCTCAGAGATTCTGATGGAGCCATTGGATCAATCCTTATGAATAGAGACTTCTACGGGAACAGACTCAACGATTACGCACTTGTGCCAGTAGTGTGATATTACTCTATGAGGTGAGGGCTTCAACTGGGATCTTATGGTAGCAGCGTTGAGGCCTTACAAATTCATCTTGGTTATGTAATGGTTATCCACTGTTCATGCATAGATTGACTGTATTAGGTGCATAGTGCGGTGTGTTCGCACGGATGGGACTAGGTTCACCTTCACTGGTGAGAAGGGAGCCTTTGAAGCAGATGATGGACTTACAATGAGGAGGGGGAAGCCGATCACACATCATTTGGCTAGTCTCATCCTCGGAGCGGTTGATGTGTGAAGTTTGAGTTTTCTTATTGTGGTGGATTAGTACACGGATTTTTATCTCTAACGACATTCTAGGATTACCTCCTCGTAGAGAGGTAGACTTCTACATTAACCTGTACCCTGGGATGACATTTATATCTACTCCAGCATATCGGATGTGTAACGCCCTGACCCCAGTTACCCAGAGTCGGTGCATTATTACATAACATTGGAATGATCACAAGAAAGATCAAATCTCGAAAGACCGATTGGTTTAGTAGCCTTGGAAACACTAGATATATTCATAAAGTTTTACATTACATCATAAAGTGAAAAACTACTAAAACAACATAATCTCTCCATAGTCCACACTATTATCCCCTCATAATATCCCGGCAGGTCATTCATAACTTACTTATTCACATCCCGGGAAAAATAAAACATAGAAAAGTGGTGGGCTCAAATGACCAGTAAGGATAAAAATATAGCAGAAACTTTCCAAAATAAGCATAAACATTTAAGGCAGTGTAAAACTAAAACAAAAACCTTTTAAACTTGAACTTCAACATAGTATGGAAAAAGTAAAATGAAATATGCTATTTACTTATTCACATGGATATTCTACTAATTGAATAATCACATGAAAAATCAATAATCACTTTCATAATGATGGAATGCATAATGCCATACTATCATAACCACATAGCCAAGGCCTCGTGCCAAGACTACAAATAAGATTTTTCCAAGGCCTTGTGCCAAGACCCTAGTTTGTCTCATGAGACCTACTGATGCATCGAGGAGCTATACCGGGCTCCACCTGTCACTTACTTAGTCCAATTCATTCCCATATGAAAAGGTTTAAACATAACAAAAACATTCATATTAAAACTAGCATATGAAATGTCAATACTTTCTCTATAAACCATGAATGGTATAAAAATAACACATCCACAGTAAAAACATATCACAAAACCTTCAATACAATACAAAAGTTTTTTTTATAATAATAAATCAATTTCAAATAAGCTTAAAATCCATCAAAGGATGTTTACATAGGTGAAATCAAAACTATTTGAGAGAAATATCTCTTTTCTAGAAATCATTGAAAAGTCACACATTTATAAAGGAAGTAATTTAAAATAGATTTTTGAATCAAAGTGTCCCATACCACTTTGAAAATTTTGAAAATAAATATCATTTCAAAACCTTCATTTCCATATAAATAAATCCTTAAAATCATTTTGAAAACATGGACATTAATTAAAAATATTTAGAAAGATAAATCTTTAAAACATTTAAAATTATGATCTTGATAAAGAGTACCTTTCACAAATTCTTAAAATATTCATTTTTAAATAATTTAAAAGTCACATAATTATAAAATAAAAAATTTACTTTGAAAATATTCTTATAATCTTGAAAGGGAAGCTTCGACAATTTTATAACGGCGGAAAATAGCCGCACCCTCCGTATAAGTTAAAAAAAACATTCTTACCTTAATTATGTCGAAAAGGTTAAAAAGGACATTGTTTGGAAAAAGACGAAAATATTCCTTTATAAACCACTTATAAAAGTCAACAAGGGTATAAATTACATTAACCCATATTACAGTAAATAGTAAAAATGTTTTGAAATACATTTTTAAGAAACATGGATGTGGATGATAAATAAGTCCCAGTATATTGCTACGTATAAACAACCTCGGATAATGAAGAGATTGTGAAGTAAACCCTTAACTTGCACTTTTCCTTGGTTGGGTTAGGTTAAAATTCTGTATAATGGTGAAATAATTGTTATTAAATTCTTCAATAATCATATACATTAATATGATATCATATATGATCTTTTAACATTGCTTTGTTAATAATATCTTAGAATTTTCGTCGTTTCGGGTGTTAACTTACTCGTTTTCTTTTATATGTTTTGTTACGTAAGCCATGTTTGTAATGGATAGGTTGTATCTAATTTATATACAGAATGATATCAAGTCCTTAGATACTATTATTAATCATCAAATGAGAATTATACTTGAATGGATTCGATGGAGAATGAATCTCATCGCGTTCGTGGAGACGGTAGTCTGTACGTACGAACGAGCGATAATATCATTCTTTTGATATTAAAATAATATATAATTGGATGGTATATCTTATATACAGAATCATTATCATGTTATATTTATTATTTACATGAGTTACACATCATTATTATACCCATCCAAATAATAATTTATTGAATATAAATTACACCATGACGTGGAGACGATAAGCCGTACGTACGCATGTATGATGACATGTTATTCAAAGGATGGATAGAATAGTGAATATGGTTGTACCATATTTATAATAACATCACAGTATATATATGATACTGGAGTTATTATTTTATAATGGTAACAACAAAGGAAGAAGAAGTGGATGAAGAAAGGAACTTGAAAAAGGGTGGTGAAATCATTACCTCTTCTTCGGGTTCTTCCTTTTGATTTGATCAAAAGGGCTTCTTAGGTTGGATTTATGATCAAAATAAGGCCTCTAGGTTGTATTGAGGGAAGTTGGGAGATTATTTGGGCAGAGTTTGGCTGAACTAAAAGGCTTTGAAGGTGTGAAGAAATGAGAATGAGGAGTTCCCTTTTATAAGAAGGGTGAGGGGCACCTTTGGAAAAGCTAGAAATATTAATTTATAATAAATTCATATTCGGTTTCTAATGGATCCAAAGTGGATTATTTAAATTTTAAGGTGGGTATATGTCGAAAAACATTAAACCAATATAATATAGACAGGTTTGGGTCATTATATTAACCTTATCTTTTAATTTTAACTCTTAGTTAATTAGTTTGGCATTTACCACGTCACTTTGTATTTTTATATTATATAGTTAATAAACTTACTATATACATCCAAGAGACCCCAAAGTGGTCCATTAAAGATACACCTATCATGATATAAGTCTCTTGGACGAATCTTAGATTTTTAGGAATTTAATATCAATTAATAATATAATATTTGTTTTAAAAACTCTTTTATGTCAATTTTGACACTATTCAATAGTTGATTTTTTGTGAAACTCATAACAGAATTATTACTTTGAACAAAGTCAATCAAATCAATACTAATATGTATTATTATCCTAGAAAATTAGTTTAATTCATTAAAAGGCTAAAATTATATTTATTTGGGTATTTATAATATCAATTATTTTAATTTGTTACTATTATGGTAATTACTGCATCATCATTGTGTCATAAATAAATTAAATTATTTAAAGTCTAAAAATTATAAATAAAATATCATTATGTATTAAATATTTTTATCTTTCTAATGAATATTTATAGTAAAAAATAAAACATATATAACCCTATGTAAAAATTGGTTTTCTAAAAGATATATGCTTATGTCATTTTTGTACTTATTTTAACTTAATTAAAATAATGTGTCCCTATCACCTACAAATGGATCCATGGGGTCCCAAAATAGACCCAAAGATGAATATGGTCGAAAATGTATCAACAAATAAGGTTAAGACACATTTTAGGGTAATTTAGTATTATTATAATATTATTTTTTAACCCTTATTTACCGTATTTACCCTTAACCATGGTAAATAAAATATTTACCGAAGTAATTATTCAAAATGTCTAAAAATAAAAGTTAACTATTTACACAATTTAAACATCCTGATTCCAAATATGGAATCCATTTTTCCAAATTCAAAACATAGAAGTGGCAGAAATTAATTTAAAATTAATTCCCGTTGTTCCAACAAAAAGCGTGTTTTTAAGAGATAATAACTATCAAAAGATTGACACTTTTTTATGTCCGGTTTAATTGTAAAATTATCTCCAATGACCAACATTGTATTAAATGGTAAAAATATATTCTAAATATACTTTAAAATCAGTCAAATTCATTATTTATCACTTTTAATTATTTTGATTAAAAAAGTTGTTTTTAATTAAAATTTAGTAATTTTCACTATTCATCAAAATATTAAAATTATTCGAAAAGTTCCAAAATTTCACCTTAGGATAAATTAGATATTCCGAATCCAAAAATGAATTCCATTTTGAGAGATAAAATTTCAAAAAGTAGGTATTACTATTCATTACGGCTAGTTTGATCGGTTGTGGTGTGTGTTAAAACTCGAAGTTGCGTACAACACACGCTACTGTATTATTCAAAGGAAAGCGTACCGTGGAAGCTTGGGATGTTACATTTTAAATTTTTGATGTCCCCATTTAGTCAAAAATTTTAAAATATTGTATTTAAAAAGGTTTCAATATTAAAAGTTGATAAAAGTGCAATACTGAAAATGAATTTGTTCTTGCATTATATCTAAGAAACTCATAATATGGATTCTAAAATTATAAGGATATATTAGTTTAGAATTTAGTTAATACTATTCATAACCTCTTTTTAATGTCTTGTTTGGTAAGTCATGGTGCGATTGAACTCATTGTTGCGTGTATTATAAGTTATTGAATTATTTTGAAGAAATAACACACTATGAAATCTTGGGGTGTTACATTCTCCCCTCCTTCAATAAATTGCGTCCTCGCAATTTGAAATTGTTCTTCGAAAATAAAAGGTTGAAAATAGAAAATATCTTTGTGGGAAAATCCACATCGGAAATTAGGTTACTAAAATTTAGTCTTAATATGAGGAAAATAGAAATGAAAGGGTCACCACCAAATCATGATCTCGATTAGGAGAACATTGGTGGCAATTAGAGACATATAATTGGAGGAAAAACATAAATATTTATAAGTGGTGATTAAGGTCATGAATCACAAACAAGTGTAAAATTGAGGTCCTTAAATATATCAATCTATGATGATTTGAAATACCATCGGTTCAACAAAACATAGGGTATTAGGATAACACATTTTTGGTTTTAGGATTCCTTAAATAAAGTATAAGAATTAATTTCTTCATAGAATAAGAGAAGAAGAAAAATATATTCTTGACAAGTAGAGTTCCATCCTTTAACTAATTTCTACCACAAACTCATCTTTCACTCTAAAATATAATAGAACGTAAAAAATATATTCTATTTATCCTATTCGTATAGGGTTAAAAAAACGAATTTATAATTCATCTACCAGATCTTTTAAGAAAACTACATTATTTAATCCCGGACATCACATGGGTCAGTGGTAGGTGATACACCCTTGTCGCCCTTCGGTTGTGGGTTCAAGTCTCGCGGCCTAGCCGGACGCGACGAGTTGCCGCCCGACCTCCGGGTTGTCCTTTTATGGCAATCCAAAATAATCCAAACTAGAACTATCTAAAATACTTCAGTCCAAAATTTATTAGGAAGGTACACACAATGAAGATCCTTTTTTTTGCCGCATAATAACATGTGACCACCTTCATCATGTATTAATTTAATACACTGCAACATCCTGAATTATCATAAAACCTTATTGATTACATTCATGATCCCTTATTCCTTATAGAATAATAGATATACTCCTTCAATCCAAAAATGTTGTAAACCACAACAATGATGGAATATACAAATCATTAATCAGTTTCAAGGAAGTCAAGAATATCCAATATAATTTATCCAAAACAATAATGTATTACTCTAAAATAACTACCTCGGTATCAGAACGATATTATGGTTTATCTTTCTCTCAACCATATATTTTCCAAAAAAAATAACCTTCTATTGAGTCACTTTTCTTTGTTCCACATAATCTCATGTCCATAATGAAATAGTACTGTAGTACAATCCTTATATACTCCATAATTATTATAACAAGTAAATTGTTGATACAACACTCAAATGACATAATCAACATAAGAACTCTAATAATTCCTCTTCATCTGTGGTAGTATCATAACTTGATTATTATCCAATATCATCATTTGAAGAATAATCTGATGACTGAGACATAGGTTCGCGTAGTGTCCAAACTCCTTGCAAATGAAGCATTGTAAATTTGAAACCATTTTCTTACCCTTGTAGTCACGTACTTTGTGCCCTTTTCCTCCACACTTATAACAAACTACCATTCCTTTCAGGCAAGTTCCATGGTGTTTCTTCCCACAGTTATCACATATGGGAAAATTCTTCTTTTCCCTCTTCCCTTTATCCATCTTTACCTCTTCCATTCTTTTCTTCTCTTGCTTCCCTTCAAAGCCATAGGACTCAGTAAACTATTTACTTATCTTATCAACACATGATATTATTTCTTCATAAGATGATAATACATGGGATACTATTTCTCTTATAAATTCTAGCTTAAGATCATGAAAGATATGATCCTTCCTTCTCTTTGGATCATGTGCATTGCTGGAGTTCTAATTCCTTCTACTGGGCGCCATTTCTAAACATTGGCATACACTAGATTAGTTTATGAATAACAATACCTAATCCCAAACTTGTAAAACACATAACATAAATTAAATAGTTTTTGGATATAATCCATAATCATAGAAATGTCTCCTTTGAGGAAGTATATACTCATAAACCCTTTATAATGGTTTGTAAAGAAAATGAGAATTATCCAAAGCATATCCCCCGGGAGTGTCGTATCCAAGAGTGCAGCAAGGCCCGTTGTTGTGAACCAGTTCTCGTTCGAGTCTAGATCAAAGCGGTGTTTTCGGGTTTTACCCCTAGGTACATTTGTGCCAGAGCTGCCTCTACCTGCTCTTATCCATACAGGGATGTATTGCTCGGAAAACTCACAAAATCAATACAATACCAAAATTCTAGGAAGTTCTTCTATACTAATCTTCAAATTCCATCTTAAATCTATGTGCTCTAATCATAGTTTATCTAAATCTATCTTCCAAGGTTTGTACTAAACTTCCTCTGATACCAACTGTAATGCCCCAACCCCAGTTACCCAGAGTCAGGGCATTATTACATAACATTTTCATGATCACTTGAAAGATCAAATATCGAAAGACCGATTGGTTTAGTACCCTTGGAAACACTAGATATATTTATAAAGTTTTACATTACATCATAAAGTGAAAAACTATTACAACAACATAATGTCTCCATATTCCACACTATTATCCCCTCATAATATCCCTGCAGGTCATTCATAACTTACTTCTTCACATCCTGGGAAAAATAAAACATAGAAAATGGGTGAGCTCAAATGTCCAGTAAGGATAACAATATAGCGGAAACTTTCCAAAATAAGAATAAACATTTAGGGCAGTGTATAACTAAAACAAAAGCCTTTTAAACTTGAACTTCAACATAGTATGGAAAATGTAAAATGAAATAATTCCATTTACTTATTCACATGGATATTCTACTAATCGAATAATCACATGCAATATCAATAACCACTTTCATAATGATAGAATACATAATGCTAGACTATCATAACCACATAGCCAAGGCCTCGTTCCAAGACTACAAATAATATTTTTCCAAGGACTTGTGCCAAGACACTAGTTTGTCTCATGAGACCTACCGATGCATCGAGGAGCTATAGCGGGCTCCACCTGTCACTTACTAAGTCCAATGCATTCCCATATGAAAAGGTTTAAACATAACATAAACATTCGTATTAAAACTAGCATACGAAATTTCAATACTTTCTCCATAAACCATGAATGGTATAAAAATAACACATCCACAGTAAAAACATATCACAAAACCTTCAATACAATACAAATGTTTTGTATAATAATAAATCAACTTCAAATAAGCTTAAAATCTATCAAAGGATGTTGACATAGTGAAAAATCAAAACTATTTGAGAGAAATATCTCTTTTCTCGAAATCATTGAAAAGTCACACATTTATAAAGGAAGTAATTTAAAAGATATTTTTGAATAAAAGTGTCCCATACCACTTTGAAACTTTTGAAAATAAATATCATTTCAAAACCTTCATGTCCATATAAATAAATCCTTAAAATCATTTTGAAGACATGGACATTTATTAAAAATATTTGGAAAGATAAATCTTTAAAACATTTAAAATTATGATCTTGATAAAGAGTACCTTTCACAAATTCTTAAAATATTCATTTTGAAATCATTTAAAAGTCAAATAATTATAAAACAAAACATTTACTTTGAAAATATTCTTATAATCTTATAAGGTAAGCTTTGACAATTTTATAACGGCAGAAAATAGCCGCACCCTCCGTATAAGTTAAAAAAACATTCTTACCTTAATTATGTCGAAAAGGTTAAAAAGGACCTTGTTTGGAAAACGACGGAAATATTCCTTTATAAAACACTTATAAAAGTCAAAAAGGGTATAAATGACTTTAACCCATATTCCAGTAAATAGTAAAAATGTTTTGAAATACATTTTTAAGAAACATGGATGTGGATGATAAAGAAGTCCCAGTAGATTACTACGTATAAACAACCTTGGATAATGAAGAGATTGTGAAGTAAACCCTTACCTTGAACTTTTCCTTGGTTGGGGTAGGTTAAAATATTTTATAATGGTGGAATAATTGTTATTAAATTATTCAATAATCATATACATTAATATGATATCATATATGATCTTTTAACATTGATTGGTTAATAATATTTTAGAATTATCGTCGTTTCGGGTGTTAACTTACTCGTTTTCTTTTATATGTTTTGTTACGTAAGCCATGTTTGTAATGGATAGATTGTATCTCATTCATATGCAGAATGATATCAAGTCCTTAGATACAATTATTAATCATCAAATGAGAATTATACTTGAATGCATACGATGGAGAATGAATCTCATCGCGTTCGTGGAGAGGGTAGTCCGTACGTACGCACGAACGATAATATCATTTTTTTGATATTAAAATAATATATAATTGGATGGTATATCATATATACAGAATCCTTATCATGTTATATTTATTATTTACATGAGTTACACATCATTATTATACCCATCCATATAATAATTTATTGAATAACAATTACACCACGACGTGGAGACGGTAAGCCGTACGTACGCACGTATGGTGACATGTTATTCAAAGGATGGATAGAATAGTGAATATGGTTGTACCATATTTATAATAACATCACAATATATATATGATACTGGAGTTATTATTTTATAATGGTAACAACAAAAGAAGAAGAAGTGGAAGAAGAAAGGAACTTGAAAAAGGGTTGTGAAATCATTACCTCTTCTTCGGGTTCTTCCATTTGATTTGATCAAAAGGGCTCCTTAGGTTGGCTTTCTGATCCAAATAAGTCCTCTAGGTTGTAGTTAGGGAAGTTGGGAGAGTATTTGGGCAGAGTTTGGCCGAACAAAAAGGCTTTGAAGGTGTGAAGAAATGAGAATGAGGAGTGCCCTTTTATAAGAGGGGTGAGGGGCACCTTTGGAAAAGTTAGAAATATTAATTTATAATAAATTTATATTCGGTTTCTAATGGCTTCAAAGTAGATTATTTAAATGTTAAGGTGGGTATAGGTCTAAAACCATTCAAAAAATAGAATTTAGACAGGTTTGGGTCATTATATTAACCTTATCTTTTAATTTTAACTCTTAGTTAATTAGTTTGACATTTACCATGTCACTTTGTATTTTTATATTATATAGTTAATAAACATACTATATACATCCAAGAGACCCCCAAGTGGTCCATTAATGATACAACTATTATGATATTAGTCTCTTGGCCTAACCTTAGATTTTTAGGAATTTAATATCAATTAATAATATAATATTTGTTTTAAAACCTCTTTTATGTCAATTTTGACACTATTCAATAGTTGATTTTTGTGAAACTCATAACAGAATTATTACTTCAAAAAAAGTAAATTAAATCAATCCTAATATGTAATATTATCCTTGAAAATTAGTTTAATTCATTAAAAGTCTCAAATTATATTTATTTTGATATTTATAATATCAATTATTTTAATTTGTCACTATTATGGTAATTACTGCATCATCATTGTGTCATAAATAAATTAAAATATTTAAAATCTAAAAATTATAAATAAAATATCATTATGTATTAAATCCTTTTAGATTTCTAATGAATATTTATAGTTTAAAATCCAACATATATAACCCTATGTAAAAATTGGTTTTCTAAAAGATATATGCTTATGTCATTTTTGTACTTATTTTAAGTTAATTAAAATAAAGTGTCCCTATCACCTACAAGTGGATCCATGGGGTCCCAAAATCGACCCAAAGATGACTATGGTCGAACATGTATCAACAAATAAGGTTAGGACACGTTTTAGGGTAATTTAGTATTATTATAATATTAATTTTTAACCCTTATTTACCGGATTTACCCTTAACCATGGTAAATAAAATATTTACCGAAGTAATTATTCAAAATGTCTAAAAATAAAAGTTACCTACTTACACAATTTGAACATCCTAATTAAAAATATGGAATCCATTTTTCCAAATTCAAAACACAGAAGTGGCAGAAATTAATTTAAAATTAATTCCCGTTGTTAAAACAAAAAGCGTGTTTTTAAGAGATAATAATTATCAAAAGATTGACACTTGTTTATGTCTGGTTTAATTGTAAAATTATCCACAATGACCAAAATTGTATTAAATGGTAAAAATATATTCTAAATATACTTTAAAACCACTCAAATTCATTATTTATCACTTTTAATTATTTTGATTAAAAAAGTTGTTTTTAATTAAAATTTAGTAATTTTCACTATTCATCAAAATATTAAAGTTATCCGAAAAGTACCAAAATATCACCTTAGGCTAAATTCGATATTCAGAATCCAAAAATGAAGTCCATTTTGAGAGATAAAATTTCAAAAAGTAGGTATTACTATTCATAACGGCTAGTTTGATCGGTTGTGGTGTGTGTTAAAACTCGAAGTTGCATACAACACACGCTACTGTATTATTCAAAGGAAAGCGTACCGTGGAAGCTTGGGATGTTTCATTTTAAATTTTTGATGTCCCCATTTAGTCAAAAAGTTTAAAATATTTTATTTAAAAAGGGTTCACTATTAAAAGCTGATAAAAATGCAATACTGAAAATGAATTTGTTCTTGCATTATGTCTAAGAAACTCATAATATGGATTCTAAAATTATAATGATATATTAGTTTAAAATTTAGTTAATACTATTCATAACCTCTTTTGAATGGCTTGTTTGGTAAGTCATGGTGCTATTGAACTCAGTGTTGCGTATAGTTCAAGTTATTGAATTATTTTGATGAAATAACACACTATGAAATCTTGCGGTGTTACAGGATGGCTCCCGCTGAGCTTCATGAGCTGCAGGTACCACTGGAAAACTTGTAGGGGAAGAGATTTATCAGACCCAGTGTTTCACACTGGGTATCTCTGATTTTGTTCACCAAGAAGGAGGATGGGAGCTTGCGAATGTGTGTCGACTATCGTCGCCTGAATTAGGTGAACGTGAAGAACAAGTACCCACTCCCGAGGATATACGACCTCTTTGATCATCTCAAGGGAGAACGATGGTTCTTGAAGATAGACCTCAGGCCAGGCTATCACCAGCTCAGAGTTTGAGATGAGGATGTGCAGAAGACTACCTTCAGGTGTTGGTATGGCCACTACAAGTTCTTGGTTATGCCTTTCGGCATAACCAATGCTCCTGTAGTGTTCATGAGTCTCATGAATAGTATCTTCCTGCATTACCTCGTTCACTTTGTCATAGTCTTCATCGAACACATACTGATTTACTTGTCTACTGAGGAGGATCATGACTACCATTTACGGGTAGTACTGGACACAATCCGAGAGAACCAGCTTTATGGTAAGATCTTGAAGTTCCAGTTTTGGATTCAAGATGTTCACTTCTTGGGACATGTCATCTCGAAGGCCGGATTTTCAATAGATCCAGTGAATATCGAGGCAGTATTTTCTTGGGAGCCACCCCAGACTGTGACGGAGGTATGAAGTTTTCTGAGACTGGTTGGTTACTATCAGAGATTTGTTCTAGAGTTCTTCAGAGTTGCAGAACCACTTTTAGCATTGATGAAGATGGGTAAACCCTTTGTGTGGCCAGAGAGATACCAGCAGAGCTTTTAAGAGATGAGGAAGAGGTTGACCAGTGCACCCATCTTGAGGGTACTAGAGGAGGGAGTTTGGTACGTAGTTTACTGTGACGCATCAGAGACCGAACATGGGTGTGTCCTGATGAAGGAGCGAGCAACGATCGCTTATGGTTCATGGAAGTTGAGACAGCACGAGCAGAACTACACTACCCATGACCTAGAGTTAGCATCAATGTTCTTCGCCTTGAAGATGTAGTGACACTATCTGATGGGCAAGCGTTTTATAGTCTAATTATAACCACCAGAGTCTCAGGTACATCTTCTCGTAGAAGGAACTGAACCTAAGACAATGATGATAGATAGAGTTCTTCCAGGACTATGACTTTGAGATAGTCTATACTCCTAGGAAGGGGAATGTTGTAGCAGATGATTGTAGTAGGAGATTAGGCATTCAACTGCCAGGAGAGGCGACAGAGCAGCTATCCACATTGCAGACATCCTTTGTGAATATAGATGGAGCAACCTTTCTGCAGTCTCTCACAGTCACTCCTCTACTTCTTCAACGAGTCAGAGCGGCACAACGTGCGGACATTGACTGTGAGATGTTCCGTACTTAGATATCCTCAATGAAGGCACTTTTTGGGTTTTCTGAAGGTGGGGATCACGTCATAATCTTTAGAGGACATACCATGGTAACCGTTTCACTACAGAAGGGGGTGTTGAGGGAGTTCCACACTTCCCCTCTAGCGGTACATCCAGGAGTGGCGAAGATGTATGAGGACCTCAGGCGACAGAACTGGTGGCCAGGTATGAAGAAGGTTGTAGCAGAGTTTCTCTCATGATGCCTCACTTGTCAGCACATGAAGGTGGAGCACCCGGTTCCAGCAGGCTTGGTTCAGCACTTAGAGGTTCCTGAGTTGAAGTGGGTTGGGATATCCATGGATTTCGTGACGGGACTACCATGTACATCTAGATGACACGAATCTATCTGGGTGATTGTGCACCGACTCACAAAGTCTACCCACTTCCAACCGATCAGAGAGTGAGGTTCAGTAGAGAGACGAGGACGCCTCTATATACAAGAGATCGTACGGCTTCATGGTGTGCCATCAACGATCGTCTCTAATCAAGATGCCCGTTTCACTTACTAGATATGGAAGGGGTTGCAGGAGGATTTCTGGACACAGCTTCACTTGAGCACCACCATCCATCCTCATACGGATGTCCAGACTGAGAGGACCATTCAGACTCCCAAGGATATGCTGCATGCATGTGTCCTTGACTTTGGACGCAGCTTGGAGGATCACTTACCCTTTGTAGATTTTGCGTATAACAACAGATACCACTCCACCATTGGTATGGAACCCTATGAGGCACTGTATGGCCGACCTTGAAGATCACATATGTGCTAGACTGACCTAGGGAAGTCAACACTTTTGGGATCAGAGATGGTTCAGGCTACGACGAAGGAGGTGCAGATCATCCAAGAGAGGATGAAGACCGCATAGAGCAGACAAAAGTCCTATGCTGATAAGAGACAGAGACCACTGGAGTTCAAGGATGGCGACCACGTCTTTCTACGAGTCTCACCTCGATGAGGTATACAGATATTTGGCCGAGGCGGCAAGTTATCTCTACGATTCATCAGACTTTTTCAGGTCCTCAGTAGGGTAGCAAAGGTGTCTTACCGCTTGGCTCTTCCACCTCAGTTGCACCGGGTGCATGACTTCTTCCGCGTATCTCAGGTGAGGAGATACATGAACGATCCGTCCCACATCATCAACCACTGGGAGCTAGACATCGATGACGGTCTGAAATTCACGGAGGATCCAGTTAAGATTTAGGTTCAACAGAAGAGGGTCTTGCATGGACAATCGATTCCTCTGGTGCAGGTTCGCCGGGAGCACGATAACCTCCAGGAGAGCACATGGGAGCAGGAGGCTCAGATGCAGGCTCAGTACCCCCATTTGTTCCCTTAGTGTGTGTTGTAGCTAACTGGGATGTAAATCTTTGAGGTGGGGAGAATGTAAAGACTAGGAAATTCCATGGAATTTTTTTAATACATGTGAATTTTACAAGTCCATAGTTTCTAACGACAATTGATTCTGAGGCCCGGTGTGCTCAAAATCAATTTCTGAATTTTTTCTTGGGTATGTTCAGTAAACTTACAAGAGGGATTTTATATCTTTTGAACCGGTTCTCAGAATTGAAATCTGAGAATACTTTTGAACTCACAGTGCCGATATTCTCTTAAGGGGAACTTTACTGTAGATGCGTTTTAGCGTGTTTGGAAGTTAGTTTTCTGGGTTTAAAAAATAAAGTAAAATAAAAATAAGTGATGGCTTATTTTTATTTTAGGTGGTTAAAGTCTCTATGTGGAGGTTAGGGGTGGGGCCCACCACACCCTAACCTCCCTTTGGAGGATATAACTAGGTGGGGCCCACTCTTGTTTAAACCCCCTTTAACCCCCATGTAACTCTCACTTAATTGAGGAGAGAATCTTAAATTTCCAACTCTTCCAATTTAATGTTGAAACTCTCTACCTCCCTTTTTTGAATTTTGAATCCATTTATCCGCATTTAATCAAAGGTGTTGTCACAATTAATGTTAGATAACTCTTGATTTTTTGTTCCATAAAAATAATAGAGAACTATCTCTATTATTTTGGATTATCTTTTTTTAGAGAACTCTTGGAAGAACACCATTCTATTCCAACGAGGAACATGAAGAACATGAAGAACTCCCTTTCTCTCTAAAGAAAAACGACAAACTTCTCTTCCTCCTTCTTCAACCAGGGCAAGATAGGGAAGCATCGCCGTCTTTGAAGTACACTAACTGTGTTAACTCGACTCATCTTCACTGAGATTTTCTTCCTCTGATATTGATGGAACGATGTCCCTCTTCTGAGACATCCTTCTTCTGCTACTCCGTCGTTGATCACCGAAATTGAGGTAGGGGTAAATTGGATTATTTCTTTTTTATGTTTGAATTATACATACGTACTTCAACGTTTATTTTTGGATTGATGGTGGCCAAATTATTATCACCTAATGTGGAGGGAATGGGCCGAACAGACAAGGCCCGAAGTCCCCCTGTTGAATCTCATTTGGTTGATGTTAGAGGTGGAGCCGAAAGGGCGTGGTGCCATCGCACCGTGCCGGAGAAAAAAACCATGGCAGATGAAGAAGCGTGACATCGACACGATGCGCGGTGGAGCCTAAGGCCGCAGCCAGGTCGGGACGCGGTGGTGGTGGTGTGGTGCCGTCGCGCCGTGCGGTGGGCAGCAGGACTGCAGCGCCGTCGCGCAATGGTGGAGGTGTGGAGGTGGCCAACTGAGCCGGACGCCATGGAGTCGGACCACGGGACGACCGTCTGGCCAACTGGCCGACCCTCTGGAGTACTGCTGCGCACACAGGCGCTACGTGGAGGAGGACGCAGGCTACGTCCTCGGGCCACTCGGCTTGGCGAACCGGCCGGCCACGTGCCGGTCGGGCTAGAGAACCACGACAAACTATGGCAATGCGCGAGGAGAACCGTGACCCGCACTACGGGCTGCGTGTGCCGAGCCAAACCGGTCGGCTATGGCCGGCCGAGAAAAGGAGGAGGCGGCACCTCTTGCCCCCGCCGGGTAAACCGTACCGGCCCACAGCACGGGCTGGGTCCGTAGGTGGGCTATGCCCCACCAGGTCGGACCGACCCCCAGCCAGGTCGGACTCGCCGAGCCAGGTTGGTCTGACCCTCCAGCCCACTGGGATTGACGGGTCGGGCCCCTATTCGCTTAAATGCGAATAACTCTCAGACTGCGCGTCCGATCGATGCGCCATCTATGGAAGTGGGACCCTCATGGTGTTGCGGTTATTTTGGGACACTCTAAGTAAGTTTCAAACAATTATTGAATATGGATGGGTTTGGATCAAGCATAAATCCAATCGGGCCCCTGGAATGGAAATTCCAATAACTTCCAGACCGGGCGTCTGTTTGATGTGCCGTCTGTCGCGTTGGGTTCCTTATAATGATATAGAATTACAAGATACATCAACTCAGGAACTCATGATAGTTAATGTATCAACACTTTCCTTGAGGAGCATTCCATCCTGGAATCAAGAGTGTTGTGTGCGGGAACCCTAGGGCTGGATACGACTGAGATGACCGGATCCTCTGTGGGTTCGACAGCGATGATACTCTACCGAAATCCTTCATGTCTTCGACAGAGATGAATAATGTACCAGGATCCTCTGTGGGTCTGATCGTTCTGACTTCTATTTCTGTATCCTGTGTGGGTCCGACAGAATAGCCGGTCTTGTATCATATGTGGGTCCGACAGCTTAGTTGGTCCTGTATCCTATGTGGGACTGGCAACTTATACGAATCAGTGAATACATCTGATCTTCTCTATCACTCTACAAAAGATGTAAACCTATGTGAGCTGAGTCATTTCATTCAACCATTATCATCTTGGTGTTTGACTTTACTTCCTTTGTGAAATGGGTTGTGCTTGGGCTCGAGACTTGGAGCCGAACTATGATTGGTAACTTAGGTATATGTATGGGCATATACCTAAGTAAGGTTGGTTGATACTTAGTGATTGTATCTTTATTTTGGGTTATGCTTGTTGGGTATTGTGAGACCTTGAGGGTCTCAAGGTCCCTTCTGAGTATCGTTATACTGAACCCTACACGGGCTATGCCCGCAGTTCATTGTATGGGTTACAGACGACGGACAACACTGATCGAGTTAAAGAGTTGTAGAGCTGGATGGTACCTGGAGGTGGAACACTTGGTAAGACGTACATGGAGTAGACATATAGACCTGGGGTGCTGAGGAGTCCATATTTACCCACCATTCTGGTGGGATTCCCGGTGGACGACTTAGTAGTTTCTGTTTTACCTTTCTGCAGTTGTACTAGATTTTCAGTTGTTTGTACTTTACTGTTGGGCTTGTATTTCTGGCCCCATTCCTTTCAGAACTTTATTTTGTATACAGTTTTACTTAGTGATTACATTTCGTTGCGTACTCTATTGTTTTTGTTTACTTATTAAAGGAAATTCCTTCCCTTTTTATCGGGTTTACAACTTTGGTTCTAGTCGCCAGCCCCTGGCCTATGGAAGGCTAGCTTGGGGTAGTCACGACACGGGCCCCAGGGACGGGTCATGAAAAATTGGTATCAGAGGAGTCAGTTCTACCAAATAAATCAGGACTCTGATCATTCTTTTCTGTGGAGAAATAGTGTTAAGAGTATTGAGTGTGGTTTTCAGTCAAGGGAGTATAGTGTTGGTGTGGCAGCCGAAGTATCCATACACCAGGACCCTGACCTCAGCTTTCCTACTCAGTGCATGAAAACACTGATTGCGTGTGTGTTTCAAACGTTTTTTTGTGGTTACTTTGTGGAAGCTAACCAGGTATACTGTTTTAACCATGGTGCACCTATTTCTTTTCAGGATGGCCCCACGAAGGCATCCATCTAGGGTTCCGAGTTTCATATAAGATGGTATCCCATGGAGCGACGAGGCCTCGGTGTAGGGCCCCATCCCAGTGCAGGTACCAGTGGTACCACTACCCATTGGGCCACCGATACCACTAGATCCAGAAGCATAGAGTGCACGCCGCCTAAGTGCGTTGCATGAGGTCCAGTGCCAGAGGCTGCCTAGGTTCCGAAGAGAGAGGGACCCATAGGCAGCTGAGGATTGGCTGGAGGCTGTTGTGTGAGTTTTCAGATTGGTAGGGACACTATCCGACCTCATGGTGATCCTTGTCGCGAGTCTCCTGCATGCGGTAGTAGGAAGATGGTGGAGCCTAATGCTTTAGGTTAATGACAAGGCATCATTTCTCTGGATAGACTTAGAGAGTATCTTCCCCTCGGATTTTGTTCCTGTCATCCTTCATGCGATGCGGATTCAAGAGTTACTTCATCTTCAGTAGGGCAACATAACAGTAGCTCAGTACTCAGTGAGGTTCACCGACCTCTCGTGCAACTCCACCGATATGGTACGGGACCCGTTTTTCAGGACTTGGACCTTCGAGCAAGGACTCAGGCATGAGATCAGGGCTTTGATGATCCCCCTCAGTATCCTGATGCAGGCGGGGGTGCTGGAACGAGCCTTTCTAATAGAGAGTTTTCTCGCTGAGCAGACACCAACAACGAGACCCACTGCAGGGCGGCATGTAGCAGAGTCTTCTATAGTATGTAGTAGACAGATGTATCAGAGTTCCAAGCGGACCTGATCGTCAGGTGGGAGAACCCATGCTACAGGTTCGGTTGTGTGGGGCACAGAAGACAGAGCCAGATATTCTAGGAGCAGGTACTGAAATGCATGCTGTCGGCAGGGCCACATGGCTCGTGACTGCCCAACCTGCCATGAAGATGATCAGAAGACAGTAGAGATACCTCCCAGGAAAAGGAAAAGGTTTGACCGTGGCAGTCTACCGGGAGCAGGCGGATGCGGAAGAGGAGATGGCCGAGCAGCGGGTGGTGGACGAGGTTTCGAGGCTCTACCACCACCACCACAAGGAGGTCCAACCCGACCACAGGGAGCTGGAGGACAGAGGTGGGCTCAGCTCCTGGTAGTGGAGGCCTACGACCACAGAACACCTAAGATGATTTGAGGTACTATCTGTGTCTACTCCAACCTTGATGTAGTATTTATAAACACAGATGCAAGTCATTCTTTTATTTCCACTACCCCCATTCAGAGCTCAGAGAGTCCAACAGAGCCGTTGGATCGATCCTTATGACTAGAGACTCCTATGGAAGCAGACTCAATAATTATGCACTAGTTCTGGTAGTGTGAGATTACTCTAGTAGGCAAGAGCTTTGGCTGGGATCTTCTGGTAGCGACATCGAGGCCTTACGACGTCATCTTGGGTATGGACTTGTTATCCATAGTTCATACCCAGATTGACTGTATTAGGCACAAAGTGAGGTGTGTTAACATGGATGGGACCAGGTTCACCTTCACCTGTGATAAGGGAGTCTTTGAAGCACAGGATGGACTTACAAAGAGGAGGGGGTATCTGATCACACATCAGTTGGCTAGTCTCATCCTCAAAGAAGTTGATGTGTGGAGTCTGAGTTTTCTTGTTCTGGAGGATCAGTACGTGGATGTTTTTCCCTGACGACGTTCCAGGACTACCACCTTGCAGATAGGTATACTTCTACATTTATCTGTACCCTGGGATGACACCGATATCTACTCCAGCATATCGGATGGCTCATGTCATGCTTTGTGAGCTGTGGGTACAGCTGGAGTACTTGCAGGGGAAGGGATTTATCCGATCCACTGTTTCACCCTGGGATTCTCCGATTTTGTTCGCCAAGAAGGCAGATGGGAGCTTGTGACTGTGTGTTGACTAATGTTTCCTGAATTATGTGACCATGAAGAACAATTACCCACTCTTGAGGATAGACAAATTATTTGATTAGCTCATGGGAGCACGATTGTTCTCGAAGATAGACCTCAGGTCAAGCTATCACCAGATTAGTGTTTGAGACATGGATGTGCAAAAGATGGCCTTCAGCTGTCGTTATGGCCACTATGAGTTATTGGTTATGCCCTTCAGCATAACCAACGCTCCAGCAGTGTTCATGAGTCTCATGATCAGGATCTTCCAGCATTACCTCGATCGCTTTGTCATAGTATTCATCAACAACATACTAATATACTCAAATACTGAGGAGGCCTACCATTTTTGGGTAGTACTGGTCACACTTTGGGATCACAATCTTTATGGTAAGCTCTCGAAGTGCTAGTTTTGGATTCGAGAGGTTCACCTCATGGGACACTTCATCTCGGAGGCTGGAGTTGTAGTAGATCCAGCAAAGATCGAGGAAGTACTTTCTTGAGAGCCACACAGGAGTGTGATAGAGGTACAAAGTTTTCTGG
The DNA here is from genome assembly GCA_963277665.1 of Viscum album. NCBI lineage: Eukaryota > Viridiplantae > Streptophyta > Magnoliopsida > Santalales > Viscaceae > Viscum > Viscum album. The sequence goes on from OY728126.1 coordinate 197,552,678, forward strand.
GAATGGCTTGGTACTATCAGAGATTTTTTCCAGACTTCTCTAGAGTTGTATCATCGCTTTCAGCATTGAATAAGAAGGGTGAACCCTTCATGTGGTTAGAGAGATGCCAACATAGATTTAAGGAGCTGAGGCAGAGGTTGACCAATGCACCAATCTTGAGGCTAGCGGAGGATGGCATTTGGTATGTAGTTTACTGCGACACATTAGGGACCAGAATTGGGTGTGTCCTGATGCAGGAGCAAGCAGTGATCACTTATGGTTCATGGAATTTGAGATTGCACGAGCATAACTACGCTACCCATGACCTGGATTTAGAATTAGTGGTCTTCTCCTTGAAGATGTGGTGACACTATCTGTTGGGTGAGAGTTTTACAGTCTACTCTGACCACTAGAGTCTCAGGTACATCTTCTTGTAGAAGGACATGAACCTGAGATAGTGATGATGGATCATGTTCCTTCAAGACTATGACTTCGAGATAGTCTATACTTCTGGGAAGGGGAACGCTGTAGCAGATGCTCTCAGCAAGAGATTGGGCATTCAAATGCTAGGAGAGGCAACAGAGCAGCTGACCGCATTGCTGATATCCTTTGTGGATAGAGATGGAGCAACATTTCTGCAGTATCTCACAATCACTCCTCCACTTTCAGTAAGTCAGAGAGGCACAACATGGGGACGTTTACTATGAGATGCGACGTACTCAAATATCCTCAGGTCAGACACCTGATGGGTTTTCTAAAGGTGGGGAGCACGTCATCCTCTTCAGAGGATGTACCATGGTACCAGTTGCACTACAGAAGGAGGTGTTGAGGGAGTTCCAAACAACCCCTCTAGTAGTACATCTAGGAGTGGCGAAGATGTATCAGGACCTCAGAAGACAGCACTAGTGGCCAGGTATGAAGAAGGTTGTAGCAATGTTTGTCTCACGATGCCTTACTTGTCAGTATGAGAAGGCGGATCACCAAGTGAAAACAGGATTGGTTTAGCACTTAGAGGTTACAGAGTGGAAGTGGGATGGTATATCCATGGATTTCGTGATGGGACTACCACGTACATCCAGAGGACACAACTCTATCTGGGTGATTGTCCACTGACTCACCATGTTGGACCACTTCCTACCGATTAGAGAGCAGGTCTCAGTAGAGAGCCTGAGACACCTCTACGTACAGAATATTGTACGACTTCATGGCGTGCCATCGACAATCGTCTCAGATTGAGATGCCAGTTTTACTTCCCGGCTATGGAAGGGGTTGCATGAGGCTTTCGGGACACAACTTCTCTTGAGCACCGCCTTCTATCCTAAGATGGATAAACAGACTAAGAAGACCATTTAGACTCTCTAGGACATGCTCCGTGCATGTGTCCATGACTTTGGACGCAGCTGGGAGGATCACTTACCCATGGTAGTGTTTGCATATAACAACATCTACCACTCCACCATCAGTATGGCACCTTATGAGGCACTGTACGACCGACCTTGAAGATCTCCTTTGTGCTGGACTAACCCAGGGGAGTCAACATTTGTGGGACTGGAGATGGTGCGGGCTATGAAGGAGGAGGTTCAGATGAAGACTGCACAGATTAGACATAAGTCTTATGCTGATAGGAGACAGAGACCACTGGAGTTTGAGGATGGCGACCACGCCATTCTACGAGTCTCACCTTGATTAGGTATATGGATATTTGTCCGAGGCAGAAGTTTTCTCCGCAATTCATCGGACCTTTTTAGGTCCTCAATAGGGTAGGAGAGGTGGCTTACCGCTTGGCTCTTCCACCTCAGTTTCACCAGGTGCATGACGTCTTCCACATATCTCAGCTGAGGAGATACGTGCACGATTCGCTACACATCATCGACCACAAGTAGCTGGACATCGATGACGGGGCGACATTCATGGAGGTTCCAGTGGAGATTGAGGATGAACAGGAGCGGGTCCTACGTGGATAGTCGATTCCTCTGGTGCGCGTTTGCTGGCAGCACAAGAATCTCCAGGAGAGTACATGGGAGCGTGAGACTTCGATGCATGCTCAGTACCCCCATTTGTTCCCTAAGTGTGTACTATATCTTACAAGGATGTAAAGCCCTGGGGTTGGGAGAATGTAAAGACCCGGAAATTCTGTGGAATTTTTTTAAATCACGGGAATTTTATGAGTCTGTAGTTTCTGACTGTACTTGATTTCAAGGCCCGGTGTGTCTGGAATCAATTTCTGAAGTTTTGTTCGGGTACATTAAGTAAAGGTACGAGCGGGATTTTAAATATTTTGAACCGGTTCTCGGAATTGAAATTCGAGAACACCGTTGAACTCTCAGCACCGATATTCACTTAAGGGGACCTTTACTGCAGATGCGTTTTAGCGTGTTTGGAAGTTAGTTTTCTGGGTTTCAAAAAAAAGAGTAAAATAATAATAAGTGATGACTTATTTTTATTTTAGGTGTTTAAAGTCTCAAAGTGGAGGTTATGGGTGGGGCCCACCACATCATAACCTCTCTTAGAAGGATATAACTAGTTGGGGCCCACTCTAGTTTGAACCCCCTTTAACCCCCATGTAACTCTCACTTAATTGAGGAGAGTATCTTAAACTTCCAACTCTCCCAATTTATGTTTAAACTCTCCACCTTCCTTGTTGGAGTTTTGAATCCATTTCTCCGCATTTAATCAAAGTTGTTGTCACAATTAATGAAGGAAAACTCTTGAGTTTTTGTGCCATAAAAAAAATAGAGAACTATATCTATTATTTTGGCTTAACATTCTTTGGAGAACTCTTGGAATAACACCATTCTATTCCAATGTGGAATGTGAAGAACAAAAAAGAACGCCTTTTCTCTCCAATGAAAAACAACGAACTTCTCTTCCTCCTTCTTCAACCGGGGCAAGATAGGGAAGCATTGACATCTTTGAAGTACAATGACGGTGTCGACTTGGCTCATCTTCACCGAGCTTTTCCTCCTCTGATATTGAAGGAAAGACATATGTCTTCTGTGACATCTAACTTCCGTGACTCCGTCAATGATCACCGAAATTGAGGTAGGGGGAAATTGGATTATTTATTTTTACGTATGAATTATACCCATGTACTTCGACGTTTATTTTTGGATTGACGGTGGCTAAATTGTTATCAACTAATGCGGAGGGCGCGGGATGAAAAAATAAGGCCCGAAGTCCCTCTGTTGAATATCGTTTGGTTAACGTTGGAGGTGGAGCCTAAAGGGCGTGGTGCCGTCACACCACGCCGGAGAAAAAAACCGCGGCAGATGAAGAAGTGCGGCGCCGATGCACCGCGCAGTGGAGTTGAAGGCTGCGGCCAGGTCGGGCCGCGACGATGGTGGTGCGGTGCCATCGCGCCGCGCGGAGGGCAGCAGGACCACAATGCCGTCGCGCCACGGTGGAGGTGCAGAGGTGTCCGGCCGAGCCGACTACCGTGTAGCCGAACTACGGGACGACCGACCGACCCACTGGAGGACCACGACGCCCGCAGGCGCCGTGCGGAAGAGGACGCGGCCCGCGTCTGCCGACCGCTCGGTTGGGAAAACCGGCTGGCCGCGTTTCGGCTAGGCTGGAGAACCACGGCGCCCATAGGCGCCACTTGAGGAGAACTACAGCCCGCAGCATGGGCCGCGTGCTCCGGGCCAAACAGGCCGGCTACGGCCGGCCGGGCAGAGGAGGAGGCGGCGCCGCTTGGCACCTCCAGGAAAACCAGACTGGCCTACAGTGCGGGATGGGTCCACAGGTGGGCCGCGCCCCACCGGTCTGGGCTGACCATCAGCTGGGTTGGACCCTCTGATCTGGGTCAGGCCGACCCGGCAGCCCACTGGGCTTGACGAGTCGAGATCGTCTTCGATTAAATGCGAATAACTCCCAGACTGCACGTCTGAACGACGCGCCGTCTGCGGAACTGGGACCTGAATGATGAGGTTGTCCTTTTGGGATATTCTAAGTGAGTTTCAGAAACTTTTGGAAAATGTCTAGGTTTAGATCGAGCGTAAATCCATCCGGGCCCCTGGAATAGAAATACCAATAACTCCTAGACCGGGCGTCCGTTTGATGCGTCGTGTGTCACGTTGGGTTCCTTATGATGAGATGAAACTACAGGATACATCAACTCAGGACTTCGTGATAGATGATGTATCGAAACTTGTATTGATGATAGGACCCTCTCGGAATCGAGCGTGCTGTTTGTGGGAACCCTAGGGCTGGCTGTGACTGAGATGACTGGATCCTCTGTGGGTTTGATAGTGATGATACTGTACCAGAATCCTCCATGAGTTTGACAGCGATGACTACTATACTGGGATCCTCCGTGGGTCTGACAGTTCTGAATTCTGTTCCTATATCCTGTGTGGGTCTGACAGAATTGCTGGTCTTGTATCCTGTGTGGGTCCGACAGCTTAGTTGGTCCTGTATCTTGTGTGGGTCTGAAAGCATAGATGAATCAATGACTACATCTGATCATCTCTACCACTCTATGAAATATGTATACTAGTGTGATCTGAGTCATTTTTTTCAACCATTATCATCATGGTGTTTGACTTTACTTTCTTTGTGGAATGGGTTGTGCTTGGGCTCGAGAATTGGAGACGAACAATGATTGGTAACTTCGGTATATTTACAGGCATATACCTAAGTAAGGTTGGTTGATAATTCGTGATTGTATCTTTTTTTGTGGGTTATCCTTGTTGGATATTGTGAGACTTTGAGGGTCTCGTGATCCCTACTGAGTATCATTATTCTCACCCCTGCACAGGCTATGCCCGCAGTTCGTTGTGTTGGTTGAAGACGACAGACAACACTGATCGAGGTGGATAGTTGTAGATTTGGACGGTACCCAAAGGTGTACCACTTGGAAAGACATACACGGAACGAACAGACGGACATGGGGTGTTGAGGAGGCCATCTGTACCCACCATTCATGTAGGATTCCTGGTGGATGACTCAGTAGTTGTTGTTTTACCTTTCTACAGTTGTACTATATTTTCAATTGGTTGTACTTTACTACTGGGCTTGTATTTCCAGCCCCTTTTCTATCAGTACTTTCTTTTGTATACAGTTTTACTTAGTGATTACTTCTAGTTGTGTACTCTGTTGTTTTTGTTTACTTATTAAAGGAAATGCCTTCCCTTTTTTTTTTTCAGGTTTACAACTTTGGTGCTAGTCTCCAACCCCTGGCCTATGGAAGGTGGGCTTGTCTTAGTCACGGTACGGGCCCCGAGGATGGGTCGTGACACAAAGTTCATCATTGATAAAATCATTAATGTTTTTAGGTTCAATTTTTGACAATAAGACTTGATGTTCAACCTGATTTCTATGATAAGATCTAGTTTGAGTTCCTTTATCTAAGTCTCCTACAACAACATCTAAAGGATGGAACTTAAGAGTTTTAACAACTCTAGAAAAATAAGGACTAGTGATTTCAGGTTCTTCAACAGGTTCAGGTTTATTGTGAATTGAATTCAAAGAATTTTGAGAACTAGAAATTTTCATAGATTCATTCACAGGATGGTTAGAAGATTTTGAATTAATGCCCATATTTGATACATCATCCCCCAAGTTATCTAGAGTGGTCTAAGGATCATGTTGTTTTGTTTTATCAAATTTTACATAGAACAATTCTTCCACACATTTATTTCTTTTACTAAACACTTTATAGGATTTACTAGAGATTGAATATCCTAAAAAGATTTCTTCATCACTCTTGAATGCAATTTTTTCAAGATTTTCCTTAGTATTAAGGATATAGAATTTTCATCCAAATACTTTGAAGTATCTAACTTTAGGGTTTTTATTGTTCCATAACTCATATGGAGTTCTTTTAAGAATAGGTCTAATCAACACTCTATTGATAATATCACTAGCTATATTTATAGCTTCAGACCAAAAATAAATAGGTAAGTCATATTCACTAAGAATGGTTCTAGAAATCTCTTGTAGGGTAATATTTCTTCTTTCTACAACTCCATTCTGTTGAGGTGTTCTAGGGGAAGATAAATTATGACTATAGTCATTTTTTGAGCAAAACTATTCAAACTTTTTATTTTCAAACTCACAACCATGATCACTTTTTAAGGATTTAATTCTAAGTCCACTAACATTTTCTATAGTTTTGGAATATTTAGTAAAATGAGAGCATGATATACTTTTTTGAGCCAAAAATAAATTCCAAGTATATCTAGAAAATTCATCTACAAGAAAATAAACATAGTTCTTCCCATTTTAACTAGAAACTCAAGATGGTCCCAACAAATCCATATAAACCAATTCGAGAGGTTAATAGGTTGACACTTATTTATTTGGTTTGAAGAAAATTTTATGTTGATTGCCTTGTTGACAAGGATTACACACTTTATCATTTGAAAACTCAAGTTTGGGTTGGTCTTTGACTAAAAGTTTTCTAGTTAACTTTTTAAGAGAGTGAGTATTGCAGTATCCTAGTATTCTATTCCAAATCAAATATTCTTTATGAAACACACTTAAATGTGAAGCATTTTGAGAAACTAAAGAATATATGTTAACAATATATACATTTTCATTTCTTAAAGTAGAAAATGTGAATTCATTTTTAGTACTGAAAACACTACACGCATCATTTTCTAATTTTGACATGAACTCCATCATCACATAGTTTTTAAATACTAAGTATATTATATGTCAATCCATCAACAAAAATTACTTTCGAAATCAAAACTGAGTTAGAGTTACTGATTTGGCCAAGGCCAATAATCTCTCTTTTGGCATTGTCACTAAAGGTGACATGTCCCCTATCGATTTTTATTAAATTCTGTAATCATGAATAGTCTCCTATCTTGTTTTTTGAACACCCACTGTCCACGTACCATAATATTTTAGAGGAACTATTTAATAAACTTTACTACAAAATTTTCAAATGAAAACATATTTTGGTACCCATACTTGTTTGAGTCCAGTAAAATTAGTTACTAGTTCTTTAGGAACCCATATATGCCTCATAGGTTTCCTATAAAAATTTTGTAAAGTACTTGAAAAATAAACTCTATTTGGTCTAGAAAATCTTTAAATAGTAGAGAGTGTATCATAACTTGACCTAGATGAATGTTTTCCATAACTAAGAGTAAAGTTGTATGTCCTAGATTTAGATACAACATTAGTTATTCAAAATTTTCTTTTTCCAGGTTGATAGCCAATGCCAATAGTATATTTAGGAGAAATAAGTTTTCCTATCATTTGTACCAGGGTATCATTACCATTAGTAAACCTTTCAAGACACTTTTTCAATTGCTCATTAGATATTTTTAGTTCATTGTTCTCATTGAGTAATTCAACATTTTTCTCCCTTTCTATACTAAGTTCAGTTTTAATGGGTGAGGTAAGAGCATGTTGTTTCTTTGAAGACTTGTATTTATCTTTAAGTTCATTGCATGTCTATTCAAGAATTTTACAGAATTAAAACATTTCCTCATTAGAAATATTTTCATAGTCACTATAATATTTAGAATAATAGGAATTGTGTATAGGATATTCCATTTTTACCTCAAATGTGTTTGTTATAAAACACATATTAGTTTTTTTCCTGATCATCATGTGAAGGTTCTAAGTTACTTGAACTATCCTCATAAGCACTCCATATTGCTTTCATTTCCTTTTTATACTTTCTATCTTTGTCCTATTATTATTTTTACATGATATTGGGAAATTCAAACTTTATATATCCCTTTCACTTACATTAATAGCAGAATATGTCATCATACTTGTCACTTTTTTCTAATATTTCTTCTAACTTCCTTTTTGATTATATATTCCCTTGAAGTTAGGATTTCTGAAAAATTTCTTCTTCTTGTAAAATCTCTTAAACATTCTGGCTTATTGAGCCATCTCCTCACCACTTTCATATGATGATTTTTCACTACTATAAATTTCTACAGAGACTTTCAATTTTCATTTCTCCTCATGTTTAGAGGTAGTGGTCTTGAATGCAACTGATTTTTTTCTGGGTTCTTCATCCTCTTCCTTTTTGACTTTTTTATTCTCTTCACACATCAATAGTTTTAAAATGAGATACTTTAAAAGTAATTTACTAATGTCGCATGATTCGCTAATAGAGACAGAGGTTCCTCTCCATCTTCCAGGTAGGCATTTGAGAATCCTTGTGATTTGTTCTTTAGAAGTGAATTCTCTTCCAAGAGAAATCATTACGTTGAAAATTTCATTTAACCTGAGATACATGTTAGAAATCGGCTCATCAGGGTTCAGTTTAAAGTTTTCACATTTAATAGTATAAGTATTAATTCTCATTTCTTTCACACTAGAAGTTCCTTCATGTGAAACAGACAAGGTATCCCAAATATCATGGGCTGTTTTACATGAATAGATTCTATTAAATTATTCATCTCTTAAAGAGTAATATAAAGCATTAATATCTTTGTAATTGTTATGGTAGAAATTTTTGGTATGGTAATACCAAGTGATTCAATTAGTAGTAGGAATCTTATATTCATCTATAATTGAAGACCAGATTTCAAAACTCATACTTTCTAAATGATTTTTACATTTTAATTTTCCATTGAGCATAATTGGTTCCATTAAAGAATGGTGGTATGTTTGTTATAACACCATCCAATATATTATCCATGATAAGAAATTACTTTAAAAGGACTAGAAATTTATAAATAATAGAAATTTATAAATATTCACAGTACAACTAAAATCACAGCTGAATAAGGTAAGAAAATAGAGTCTTAAAAAAACAAAAAACTTCCCTCTAGTACCAAATGTTGGTAGTGTAGAGTATTAAAGAGGGGGGGGGGGGGGTTGAATTGAGTATCTATAAAAATTTCTATTTATAAAGTATTTTTAAAAAGGTTCATGAACAAATGTAAATACAGCCCAATTAATTAAAGTAATACAGTTATGAAAGTTTGACTATTTAAATAACTTCTCAAGAGATTGATTAATTCTCAGTAATATTAATATCATTTATTACATTACTTTTGAATCTATTATAATAATGAAAAAAAATTATAACTTCTTTCCAATATTAACTATCAATGTAAATTTAGTGATTTCTGAATTATATAGTAAAAAAGAGAACACTAAATTAAACAACACCTTGGATAAAAACAAGTGGTTTTGTATCAATCAGAGACTTAATCCACTCCACTTGGTGATCACCTTCCACTAAGAAGTTTATATAAATAAACATGATCCACACCCTGGATTGGGGTTAAAAAAAGTACACAGGACTGCCCAGGTCACACGACCTCTTCCATAGTTCTTCGTGGGTAAGAACTACCAGGCCACACAGGTACCTCTTCCACACTTATTCGGGGGAATACACAAGTTTAAAACTATGTGTGAGAAATTATATCTTGTATCCATTACTTTAATGCATGATATAATGAATGTTTTTATAAAGATACACACACTTCTTGAAAGATAACAAATAATACACAACAAAGCATAAATGGTGAGATAATGTTAGAATTTCTCTGAGTGTTCGTTTATATAGCTCTAGACTTATATGATAAAGAATATTCATAAATAGATTCCTCTTGCGGAAAACAGAGTATCACAAGTGAGCTAGATCTAGATTTTGTTCTTCGCGGAGTTGATAGTGTGAAAATGTTCTCGATAGTAGGATTTGCGTATGGTTCATGTGTTCTTCAACAGTGTCAGGTTTCATGTTTTGGTTCGTATTTCAATAATTCTCGTGCTTCTTCATTATTTCACACTCACTTATTTTTCTATTTTCACTATTGTCACCGTTTTTTCTTCTAGATATTCTATTCTTTTTATTCTTAGAATGCATGTGATGGAGCCGACATGATGCATGTATTATTTACCTTGTGCCACATACTATCAGGTGACATGTATACAAAGAAATTTTAATTATGTTAGTGCATTTAAAAGCTTAAAATATGACCATTAGAAATTAAATTGAAAAACAGAAAAATAGATTAAGAAACTGGGTCCGAGTCTATCTGGGAACAGTGTCTTCATGAAATGGTGGGTCCTTGAAATGGTATCTCCTTGTTTGTGTTTGAGTGATGAGATAGCTATGATGGCACAATTGTATAGAGATCATGAATTGGTAGCATAGATTCAGTGTTTGATCATAGTGTATGGTCACAATGTCTAGATGGTCATAGTGTCTTGTCACGGTGTCTGGGTCAGGTTGTTTGGTCATGGTGTCTGGGTCATGGTGTCTGGTCACGTTGTCTGGGTCACGGTGTCTAGGTCACGGTGTCTGGGTCACGGTGTCTGGGTCAGGGTGTCTGGTTCACGGTGTCTGGGTCACAGTGTCTGGATCACAGTGTCGAGTCATGGTGTCTAGTCATGGTGTCTAGTGAAAATGTCTAGGTCCTTTGCTAGAACAAACATAACAGGTGGCAGACTCACGGTTTCTCAGACTTAGCCAAATATCTGTACAGAAACATAAACAGTGATATTCATAGAATGAATTAAACTTAATCATTCATAAGAAAATTTCATTATAAAAAAATAGTTTACAATTATTATTTAAGGTATAAAGAGACTAATCATATGTATACATGATTTTAGATAGATTAAACAATATTAACATGCTTTATGAAATGTATAGGGTTTACGATAACTAAAACATGATTAACACATGAAGAGTCCAATAATATCCACTAAAAATCATTGATCTTGGTGTTCCTTTCTTGTGATTATATATTGTGAATTGTGTAATGCATTTTGTGTTGTCATTGAAAAATAAATAATAAATAATTGGATAATTATGTATAGTTGGTTAATAATTTAAATTCCCCAGGATCTAATGGATTGTGTGATAACAACCTAAATTAATGAAGTGAAATTGAATAAAATATCCATTTATAAATATAAAAATATGTTGTTTAGTGGCAAAAGATATGATGTGCACGAGGGTAGTGGGATTGTTATGGTTGAGCAGTGGGGTTGCGATGAAAGGTGGTGGTGGATGTTGTTGTTGGGATGTTTCAATGTGCTCTTTGCTGTGTGTTGTTTTGTTTTAGATAACTAGTTGGTATGTATGGTGATAACAATGATATTGGAATATAAATTTATACATGTTATAGTGGAATGGGTTCATAAAAGAGAATCTAGAAAATGGATTAATGTTAACGAAAGACTGAAAAAGAACTGTGGATTGCTTTCTTCTTATGTGGGGTTGTACATTTAGTCTTGGGAGTGGATGTGGGGAACCGTGTGTGGGTTTTGGGGGATTTATATATATATATATCTATATACATTGTATTTTCCTTGTGATATCTATAAGAACCACACCAATATAGAGAAGTACGTGCTGACACCTATATAGTCACACGAGGGGTGTCTTTCCCAACATTTCGGTGGGTGGATGGATGAATAGAAACTCTCTCTTCCCTACTCCCTATTCCAAGTGATAATATTCTAGGTGTTTTCCGGCGAGTTATGATGTGTGGTCCTAGGATTATTCGGGATGAGTTGTTATTTTTTTCCTAGGATTATTCAAGATTATATGCAGTGTGTGACCGAGGTGTGTGTGGGTGGGATGAGATGTGGCGTGATGTGATGTGTGGACTAGGTGTGTGTGGGTGAGAAGTGCTATTGGTTTTGGTCCATGTGCGTTCAGGCGGGATGCGATGTGATATATTCAGAAGGGGTGGGAGTTATATGAAATTTTCCATTAGGATGTGAGAGTGGATAATTAATGGAAAATTGGTTTGAGAATCCTATCATTAGTGTGATTTATATTATATTATATTTCGTGTATGTGTTATTTGGTGAGTGAGCCTTGGTAAAGTTGGGGTTTTGGTTAGTCTACCTATTAGGTGCTATTCGGTTTTTCTGTTTTCTCATGGGTTCATTAGTATGCTCCTTCCACTTATGAATTAAAGCCTTTGTTTTTACTAAAAAGTATATCTGTATGATCACCCTACGTATATAAAAACAATTTTTAGGTTTCTAGTAGGATTATGCATACCGTTCTAGGCATTACTAGCTCATAACTTTAGACAATTGTTGTGTTGCTTCTCTAGTTTTGTCTTTGGGTATTTAATTTGGATACTTTTATTTGTATTGGTTTTATTTATACATGCATTGTGGTACAATATTTGGTTTTCTTATATATATGTCATGGAGTTGATTTTGGTTGATTCATTCTATCTCCTAATCTTTTTTCCTAATAAAGGGTAATTCATCTGATATTGTGATATTTGTACACCCTTTGTGATAGTCACCAACCAGGGTACTACGGGAAGCGAGACTTTGGGACCATTATCTCTCTCCCCTCATTGTTTTATCTTTAGTGGGAGGAGTTCATGACATATATAATATAAAATATAGAAATAGATGGAGTGATGCTAGTTTTACTTAACTACTTTATCTCTTGAATGATATGCTCCTAGAAGATTATGTGTTTCTTTGCCAAACATATGATGCTAAATAAATTCTATATTCAATGGTTATTATCTATAAAAGAATATATACAAATCCAAATGTCTGTATACTATTTTTCAAGGACCATGAATCATTTTAAAATTCTCAATTTGTGGTGCATATGATATAAGAAAGATGAATCGGGTTCTACAAAAGTTATATGGTACTTTCCAATAATTTCAAGGTTTAGGAACCTATATATAAGTGAAGAGACTGTAAGAAAAATGACATGGATCATAGATACAAGAATTAAATATGGGAAACTTTTTCACCCTGAAGAATCTCATTTGTGTAATAAAACTGATCACACATATCCTAAATTTGGATGGAAAACAAGAACACATCATTTTGAACTATCTAAAAATTGAGTGAATCCTTTTGGGTTTTAATGTATAACTCACAATACATGGATGTATATGTTTGTAAATTATAGATTTCCACCTTGGTTATGCACAAAATGAAAAAACATTATTTTATATCAACTTATATCAGGATAAAAATAACTGGTTAATGATATTGATGTTTATTTAGATCTATTGATCTAATATTTGAAATTATTATAGGATTCAAGTGTTACATTGTATGATGATAACCGAAAAGAATATTTGAAATTGAATTCTATGTTTTATGGGGAAATAAATGACTTTCCTATTTATGAAAAAATTTTAGGATATAGAATTTAAATAAACTCAGGGGTGTACCATTTGTGAACAAGGTACATAATCAATTTGGTTGAAACATTCATCGAAGACTCTATTTCTTGGACATTAGAAAATTTATACCCAGATAATATAAATATAAATCATGGATGATATCATTATATAAGAGATCAGAAAAAAGTATAACACCATCTCCACTAAAAGGTGATAAAAAGTTTGAGGAAATAAAATATATGAAGTTTCCTTTTAGTAAACTTTTTTTTGAAAACCCTAAAAAAAGTTCAAAAAAGAGATCTTTTTTTTAAATTACCATTCTATAATTCATTATTTCAATAATTTTATTGATGTTATGCATATATAAAAAATTTATGTCATAGTTTCATTGGTACGTTAATAAATGCACTTGGTAGAATAAAGGAGGAAATTAAGTATAGGTTGGATATGATTGACATGGGGATAAAGGAATAGTTAGCACTAGTGAAGAGTGAAAAATAAAATTTTGTTTATATTGCTACTTACACTCTTTCCAAACAAGATAGATATTATTTTTTCAACTTATTGAATAAATTAATGGTTCTAGAGATGTATTCAACAAATATCAAGAACATCATGTTAATGAATGATTTAAATTTTAAGGGTTTGAAATCACATGACTCTCATATGTTTATGAAAGATCTAATGATTATAGTTATACATTTCAATTTTATAAAGACTATCTTTTATACATTTACCAAGATATATTTATTTTTCAAATATATATGCAAAAAAGTTATAGACCCAATGAAATTACCGACTATGGAAATGGAAATTTCTATAATATCTTACGAATTAAAGATTTTCTTCTAACCGTTATTATTTGATATGATGTTTCACTTGATTGTTTACTTGGTAAGAGAAATATGACTATGTGGTCCTATACATTATATATGGATGTTCCCCATTAAATGATATATGAATATTTTTAAATGGTACATAAAAAATTTAAGTTGAAAATAAGTTTGTATTAAATAGTCATATGTTGTTGGGGAAGACATTTATTTATATACTTAATACATATCTGATGTAGAAATAGCTGGTCTATAGAAATATCATCACACCGAGAAGCTTTTGGGTGAAGAAATTTTCAGAATAGATGTTTTCTAAATTTTTATTATAGATAAGTAGCAGGCTCACCTTTATGTTTCCCTTAACAGTTTTGAGGTAGCATTATATATTGAAACCCATAAAGTAATTACTTGGCATTTTAATTCGTCAAGGGTTGAAATATAGATATCAAATAAACATAATAAATAATTTATACAATGCTTTCAAGACCATATTTTTAAATAGTCAACTGAAAATCATGATTCAATTTCAAAACGACTTCGATGGCTATCTATGGGACCCAATGAGCATATATTATCTTATGATGGATATTTAATTAAAGGTTATAAATTATATAAAAATGAACATGATGAATGAAGTTCCACTAAAAATAGTGGAGTTACACTAGTGGTTTAAGTGATTCATGTATCTGGTACCAAGGATAGAATTCAAAATTATGGGAATATGTCATACTTTGACAGCATAAGAAAATATGGGAGTTGGATTACACAACATTCCAAGTTCCAATTTTTTAATTCATGTGGGTTGATAAGAGGAGTGTAGTTAAAATAGATTAATTGGGATTCATGAAAGTGGATTTCAGTAAGGAAGTGTTTAAAGACAAATTTTTTATGATGGAATCACATTTAGTACAAGTATTTTATGTTCTAGATCCTACAAACCAAAAGCAGTCAATTGTTCTGTTATTGATTAAAACCAATGATTGGTTAGATTTCAATTCAACTAAGGATGATCCTTTCATTAGGATATCACAATCTTTTTTTAGTGATCCCAATATAGATAGGGTGTTGTATGTTATAGGGTACTACAATGATGGGATTTAAATAGTTGATAGATGGGTAAAGTCCTTTCAACCTTTTAAAAAATAGAGTTCAATAATCAAGTTATATATATTTTTGTAATATACATTTCTTTACTTCATATTGTTATCATTTCACTACTAAATTTACATAGTGTAAATTAAATTTTCAACTACCTCTATAGGTAATGATTTTTTCACATGAAGATGTTCCAAATCCCAAGGAACAAATTTTTTTTCAACATCCTGATGTTCAAAATGTAGAGAAAAAAATGTGGAATTCATTTATTAGTCATTGTGAGCAGACAAAGTTTTAAGAACATTGTGATTCATAATACATTTCATGATAATACATGTATTAATCACATTGATTAAGATTTTTTAATTTAAGATACAACACATGAGTTCTATAAATAATCAACATGAAACAAAACCAATTCACCCCTACCATTAAGCAAGGATGAAGTATGCTTCACTTAAAAAGGTATTTATTATAAATATATAGTAATAATTTTATGTCACATGAATAAAAAACATAATTTTTTTTATTTTTTATATGAATATTGATGAATAAAAATCAAAATCCAATTCCATCCCACATCATGTTCTATATAAGGATTCAAGTATAAATAAAGATAATATACTAATAGATAAAAACCCACAAAAAATGTGGGAAGTATGTGTAAGTATGACATAATAGTTTTTTTTGATTTTAAAAAGTATTATACAACAATGATTAATTATTTATAAATATTGTTTTATCAAAATTAGAAACAAAATTCATTAATAGATATACCTAATGAACATATACTATTAGTGTCCTTGAAGTGTCCATAACATTACGGTCATGTAAGATGTGCGGGTTTTGGGGTGTCACCCTAAAAATATTTTAAGGAAAGAAATGAATAGGGGGATAAATATAAAAATGGAAGCGATATAGACATGATTATATTTTATAGAACAAAGACATAATTGGAAGTCTGAGTTGTTTGAAAATTGTATGGGAAGGAATCAGTGAGAATAAAAAACATAAAATAACTCTACGTGAAGATCTCCCACCCCACCAACATTGAGGAGAGACATTTCCCTCAAAGGGCTATCTTAGAAGAGGTAATAAATATTTCCATAAATTTTTTATGTGAAATGTGAATCAATAAGACACTAATACCTATCATGTACTGATATTATGTTTGGTTAAAATGATTGTGATTTATATCTATCAACACCCACCTATAACCAAATTATGAGGGGTACTATGCACAATATCCAAGGATATATTCTACATCTCAAAAAATACAAAAGGCTTTGTGAGTTCGAGTATTTATATAACTCATTATCCAGGCACTAAGCTACCCATTCCAATTGATGATGTAGATATTCATATGGTGGAGCATTCTATTTAAACTTTCATAGCACAGATGTTTGATCTTGTAAAAATACATACCGAAAAGGTGGTATTCGTTTCTAAATTATTTTTTATGAAAAACATTAACAATTAATGAAAAAGTTATAAATGATGAATACTATTAAATATAGACAAAGGGAAGGGGTGAAATATAAGCTTTAATCGAAAAATCTAAAGGATCAAACAACTAATCGGAAAAATATTCAAAAATATATTTACCCGACCTATTGAACTTATACATTTAGTAACATTAGTGGTTCAGGTAGATACAATGTTAAAAAGTGGTGATATGACCACAATTTATTTTTAAGAACATATGTATAGAAAGAACATTACATACTATATTAGTCTTGAGAATGTAAATGAAATCCTCAAGTATGAATAGCTAGGAGTCTCATTTTTAAATATATATACATGAGGTGTGTTTTAATTATTTTTTAGTCTAATAGCTAATACACTTTGTTAATTATGACT
The DNA here is from genome assembly GCA_963277665.1 of Viscum album. NCBI lineage: Eukaryota > Viridiplantae > Streptophyta > Magnoliopsida > Santalales > Viscaceae > Viscum > Viscum album. The sequence continues at coordinate 197,569,503 of OY728126.1, forward strand.
AAATACTATTAATAATTTTCTTAGGCATATAAATCAATACTATTTGTAGGGGAAACCCTATGAATAGAAATTTAGACTCATTAGTCATCACATCACTTCTACCCAACTGTTCTCATTAGAACCAAAGCAATATGATTTAATTATTGACAAACTAGCCACAATGTTTGAAAGAAAATTACAGATGACACTATACTAAATAACCATATTGCAGGGGTAAAAATATAAAATTTAATCATATCAAATATATTTTCATTCCTTTTACTAATTATTCCTTTATGTTTTTAGGAAGAATTTCTCCCTCATTATAATCAATTTAGATTCTCAAATTTTTTTCGAGATTTAATTCATGGATACCGAATAAACCGACCAAATGTGATGATGTTTTTCAATTTTTAATACACTACACACAACATTTTACAAACAAAATTAAAGTTATACATTTTATATTATGTTTTAATAATTTTTTTTTATATTATGGATGTCTTCAAATATCATCAAAATCATGCCCTGAGGAAAATTTATGAGCCCAAAAATCCTATCAAATTATACAAATGGATAAGTATTTGGTATATATAATAATATTCCATTATCTAAATGTTGACCTCACCTATTTTGATAATATGAATTATGATTTCACATAATTTGATAATCCCAAATAATGTGTATCTATATATTAATTATTTTAATCTATGATCAAGTTGATAATTATATTAAAATAATCCTTGAAATATGTTAATCAATGTTTATCTCTGTTTATATGACTTTTGAAATAATTCTAACTCAATCGGATGTGTTTTGCATAAAACAGAAGTGTTAAGTCACTGATATGCCTATAACTACCGATAGACTTAGTCTACCGATAGACATAGTCACCGATAGGCAAAGGTCACCAATATGCAGAGCTACTGATATGTATAAGTCCACCGGTAAGCACATGTCTTTGATTGATCAAGTCCACCGATACAGACAGCTATCGACATAAACTGAGCTACCAATAGAAGAAGTCTATCAGTATTCATAAGTCTACCGATATATATACTTCACTGTAACCAAACAGAGCTACTGATATGCAAAAACTAAAAGTCTACCGATACAAGCTACCTTTACACTAGAGTTACCGACAGAGTAACTATACCGATATACAGAGTCACCGATACAGAATGAAGCTACTGATACAAAGAAGAGCTACCGATACCAAGAGCTACCGATACAAAAGCTACCGATACCAAGAGCTACCGATAAAAAAGATAACGATACCAAGAGCTACCAATACAAAGAGCTACCAATACAAAGAGCTACCGATAAAAAGAGCTACCGATACCAAGAGCTACCGATAGACCAAGAGCTACTGATAGAATCTCCTGCTATACAATGACCACCGTTACACTTATACCGACAGAAGGCTACTAACAAAAGATTGACCAGTCAAACTCTATACTCTCAATATTATTTATTGTTTATACAATGGTTATATTTGATGTTTTTAATGAAATTAATGTTATTTAATGACAGCTGTTGGCTTGTCAGGGAACCATACCTAGTACCCATGAAAAGGTAATCATTATTTTTGTCGGAGCTGAAATCTATAAAAGGAAGGAAAAATAATCAACATAATACAACTAAGAAGGCACGTGAAGAGTGTAAAAAAGTCAAGGGCTAAATAGCAATGAAACACAATGCATTCACACAAAGAGAAAAAGTTACATTCATACTGGAAGAGCACTGGACATACACGAAGCCATTCATTATAGAGGATAACACAAGATGCATCTTGAGTGAAGAACTACAACAAGATCTTTATAAACTCAAGCTAAAGATGAACCAGAAAAACAAGGAAGAAAACGACACTCTGTTTTTCGTACAAAAACTAGAGCAGGACTCAGAAGCATTTCTGATCAATCCAAGGAGTCCAGAGCTTCACTAAAAATGTATAGATCACTTCAAACTCATTTCTATCTATTTAGATCTATTGTGATTTATTCATTTACATTTCGAGCAGTGTGTATACTCTATATATTTCTTACACACACTGTCTCCTACGCTAAGATGGAGGGTTTCTAAATCCTCAATAAAACTCTTTAACTCTCTTGTTTCCCACTGTGGACCGTGGTAGAGGTCAAGTAAGACCTCGATAGCCTGCGAGCTATTGTTGGTTTTCCCACGTAGAACTGTGGTAGAGGTCTTTGTACCTGGATAGTGTTTTCACTGTTATTTACCCCGATCCAGGGTGTGGATCAAATTTATATAAATTGTTTTAGAGGACTAAGTCTCGGCTTGAGACTGAACCTCTTGGTTACATCTACTGTGCATATTAGTTTAAAGTATAAAGTATACTATATATATTTTGTAATCTGCTGCTAATTACATTCAAATACAATTTGTTTTAAAGTTACTTTGATAGTTAAATTAGTAAGTGTTTATACTTATTGTGAACCAGTAAGTTAGTTTCAAATGTTAATTTAATCTTATAATAAAATTAACTGAGACCTAATCAATCTTTGAGAAACTAATTAAACTTTTACAATCTGTATAAATTCACTATAGTTTAACTTATTTTTTAAATTGGTTGATTTTTAGAGAAATGTTTTTAACATAAATTTTTATAGGAACTCAATTCACCCCCCTCTTGAGTATCCACTCCGACCAACATTTGGTATCAATGGTTTTTTTTGATATTCAATATTTTCAAAATACTCTATTTTTAAAATTGTGATTTTAGTTGTATCTTTAAAGATCTTAAATTTCCGTTAGTTATAAATTTTATGTCTCTAAATTTATTTTCGAAAATATAGATATGGACAATAGACTAGAAGGTGCTGCTACCAATAGGCTACCTTTCTTTAATGGTACAAATTATGCTCAGTGGAAACTTAAAATGAAAATTCATCTAGAGAGTATGGTATTTGATATCTGGACTGTAATAGAAACTCAATTTAAAATTACAGAAACCGATAGAACTATTTGGGATGAACCTATTAAGACAGCTTACAATAATAATTGTAAAGCTATGAATGCCTCGTATTGTGCTTTAGGATATGAAGAGTTTAATAGAATATCTGCATGTAAAAATGCCTATAAAATCTGGGACACTTTGGCTATTTCCCATGAGGGAACAACCAATGTTAAAAAAATGAGGCTGAATACCTATACTATTAAATATGATAACTTTAAAATGAAGCCCGATGAACCCATTTCTGACATGTATCTCATGTTTAATGAGATTTTAAACACTATGAGCTCCCTTGGAAAGGATGTTCCACCAAAGGAACAAATTATGATGATATTAAGATGTATACTAGAATGATGGAGAGGCACATCTGTCTCCATAAGAGAATCATGTGATATAATTTCACAACCTGTTAAGGAGATTATTGGTAAGATTATGATGTATGAGGAAGAACTCAAGGTGAATAAGGAAGAATATGATGAACCAAAAAAGAAGTCAGTGGATTTTAAATCTACTGCTTCAAAGAGCAAGGATAAGGATAAAGTTCACATACAAACTGAAAGCTCAACAAGTGAAAGGTCAAACTCTGATAGTGATGCTGAGATGGCTCAGATTTCAAGAAGATTTAAGAAATTCTACAGGAAGAAGAAATTCTTCAAAAAATCAAACTACAAAGGTAAATATGACAACAAGGGTCACTAGAAGAAGGAATAGAAGAAGCCTGATAAAAGTGATGAAGTCATCTACTATGAGAGCAAAAGGAAAGGACATGTAAAAGATGACTGTCCAAAATTGAAGTTCAAGAAGAAACATAACTACAAGGAAAACTAGTATAAGAAAGCAATGAAAGAAAATTGGAGTGCTTTAGAAGACACTTCAAGTGATTCTGATTCTACTAAGGATGAAGATTCACATAAAGCTAACATGTGTTTTATGAAAAACACCTCTGAGGTAACACTGGACACTCCTACTTTAAATTCATACTATTCTGTAGTTGATTCTGATTCTAAATATGAAAATATGCCTAGTGAAGAATTGTTTGAATACTTTAATATGCTAGAAGAGACCTGCAATGAACTTAAGGACAACTACCTTAAAGAAAAAACATGATTTATCTATCACTATTAAATATTCCCTTGAGATTGAAAAGGAAAATAATTCTTAATTGCTTAAGGAAAATACCAAACTGAAATAGTATAATGAGAAACTGAGAAAGGAACTAGAAAAATTCACAAATGGAAAAGATACACTTACACAAATGATAGGTGAACAAGTGGCACCAAAGAACACTACTGGTTTGGGATACCAACCTGGATAGAGACTGTTTACCAAAGATCGATTTATTCCTAAATCTAGACAAAATTTTTCTAGCTCCAGTTCTAGAAATTCATATGTCTCAACTAGTTATTCACATTGTTATAGATCAAATAGAGTTTATCTTTCAAAATATGTTGAATCTATTGATTATATGATACCCATAAGACAAATCTGGGTACCTAAAACATTTCTTTCTAACCTGTCTGGACCCAAGAAAATATGGGTACCAAAATAATTCTCCATCTAAATCTGTTTTGTAGGAGACCTTGTTAAAGAGTTCTCAGAAGAAGGTATGGTACTTGGATAGTGGATGTTCAAGGCACATGTCTGGAGACTATTCATGCTTTAAATGATTAATAAAGGTTGATAGAGGCTATGTCACCTTTGTTGATAATTATAAAGGAAAAAACATCAGCCTAGGCAAGATTGGTAACATCAATTCAGTTTTAATTTTTAATGTTTTATTTGTTGATAGACTTAAATATAATTTGTTAAGTATATCTTAGTTATGTGATGATGGCTTTAATGTTAAGTTTGAAAATGATTCTTGCAATATTTTTAACTCTAAAAATGTTTTAGTATTTTCTGCCTTGAGAAATGAAAATGTTTATGCTGTTGATTTGAATTCTTTAGCCAAGAAAAATGTTACTTGATTAAATGATTTTCATAAAGAATCCTGGAATTGGAACAGAAGATTAGGACACTGAAACATTTATTCACTTAGAAAATTGACTACAAAAAACTTAGTTAGAGACATACCTAAACTTGAATTCCTAAATGACAAAGTTTTTAATCCCTGTCAAAAGTGAAAGTAACATAAAGATTCTTTTAAATCAAAAAAAATAAGTTTCAACTTCTCAACCTCTCGAGTTGGTTCACATGGACTTTTTTGGACCCTCTAGAGTTTCTAGTTTAAATTGGAAGTACTATGTCTATGTATTAGTAGATGAATTTTCTAGATATACTTCGGTATACTTCTTAGCTCACAAAAGTGAAGCTTGTTCTTATTTTTTCAAATACTCCAAGTTTGTAGAGAACCATAGTGGTATTAAGATTAAAACACTAAGAAGTTATCATGGTCGTGAGTTTAAAAATCATGAGTTTGAATCTCACTGCTCACATAATGGCTATAGTCATAACTTTTCTACCCCTAGAACACCTCAGTAGAATGGTGTAGTAGAAAGAAGAAATAGAACCCTGCAATAAATTGCAAGAACCCTGCTTAATGAGTATGACTTTCCTGTTTACTTTTGGGCTGAAGCTATGAATACATCTTGTTATATTATCAATAGAGTCTTGATTAGACCTATTCTTAAGAAGACCCCTTATGAACTTTGGAACAATAGGAAACCTAAAGTTAGTTACTTTAGAGTTTTTGGTTTCAAAGTCTTTATTCTAAATACCAAGGATAATCTTGACAAATTTGCATCTAAAAGTGATGAAGGAATTTTTCATGGTTATTATTTAACTAGAAAAGCCTATAGAGTCTTTAATAAAATAAATAAATGTGTTGAAGAGTCTGTTCACATCAAGTTTGATGAAACTGATCGATATGAACCTAAGTCTTCTCTTGAAAATATTGAAGAAGATTTGACTGTTATGGACCTTAATGATAAAACTAAAGAACCTACTGTAAAAACAACCAGTTCTGGACATATTCCAGAATCTGCTTCTGTTGAACCCGAACCTATAGATAAACCTGAAATTTCTAGTCCTACCTTTACTAGATCAACTATGGTTATAAAGAATCATCCTTTGGATGCTGTTGTTGGTAATCTGGATAGAGGGACACAGACTAGAGCTTCCTTAAGAAACCAGTTTGAACATCAAGCATTTATTTCATAGCTAGAACCTAAAAAATCCAATGATGCAATCAATGATGAATTTTGGGTAATGGATATACAAGAAGATCTAAATCAATTTAAAAGAAACAAAGTCTGGGAATTAGTTGACAAACCTAAGGACACTTTGACAATAGGCACTAAATGGGTTTTCAGAAACAAAGTTGATGAATCTGGAAATATAGTTAGAAATAAAGCTAGGTTAGTTGCACAGGGATATAGTCAAGAGGAAGGTGTAAAATATGAGGAAACATTTTCCCATGTAGCTAGATGATAATCCATTAAGATCTTACATGCCTATGCAGCTCATCCGAATTTCAAGTTATATCAAATGGATGTCAAAAGTTCTTTTCTAAATGGTTTTATAATTTAAGATGTTTTTGTTGAACAACCACCTATATTTACTAATCCTCATTTTCCAAATTGAGTTTTCAAGCTATCCAAAGCTTTATATGGTTTGAAACAATCTCCAAGAGCATGGTATGATAGACTTAGTAATTTTATTATTTCAAAAACTTTTACTGAAGGGATTACTAATCCAACTCTTTTTATTAAAAGAATTTCTAAAGATGTTTTAATAGTAAAAATCTATGTTGATGATATTATTTTTGGATCTTCTAAACATTATTTATGTACGTATTTTTCAAAGAGTATGCAAAACGAATTTGAAATGAGTTTAATGGGAGAACTCAAATAATTTCTTGGATTTCAAGTTTTTCAAAATTAAAATGGTATTGTTTTGAATCAGAGTAAATATACAAAGGATCTTTTAAAACATTGTGGTTTTGATAGTTTTAAGGAAAGTGATACTCCTATGAGTACAGTCTCTAAATTAGATGTAGATGAAACTGGGAAACTAGTGGATCAAACCAACTATAGAGGTATGACTGGAAGCTTACTTTACCTTACTACTAGTCGACCAAATATTATGTTTAGTGTGTGTTTGTGTGCAATATTTCAATCTAATCCAAAAGAATCTCATTTACTTGCTGTTAAAATAATTTTTAAGTATCTTAAACACACTGTAAATTTAGGTTTGTTTTATCCAAAAGGACAATCTTTTGACTTAATGAGTTATTCAGATGCTGACTTTGCTGGTTGCAAGTTGGATAGAAAAAGCACATCTGGAACATGTCATTTTCTATGTAAGTCTTGAGTATCTTGGTGTAGTAAAAACCAGAATTCTGTAGCATTGTCTACTACCAATGCAGAGTATATAGCTACTGGTAGTTGCTGTGCACAAATTTTATGGATGAAACGAACTCTTTTGAACTGTGGATATGCTTTTAAGCAAGTTTCAATTAACTGTGATAACACCAGTGCAAGAAACATTACAAAGAACCCTATATCTTACTCCAGGACCAAACACATTGATGTACGACACCACTTTTTGAGAGATCATTACCAAAAAGGTGATATTACTATTGAATTTATAGGTACTGAACATCAATTAGTAGACATCTTCACCAAACCTTTAAGTTCGGATAGGTTAAGTTACATTAGACATGACTTAGGAATGATTAACCTTGATCGGTAGGTACCTCACCGATGTGAATACATCAACGATGTGAATACCTCACCGATGTGAATACCTCACCGATGTGAATACCTCACCGATGTGAATACCTCACCGATGGACCTCACTTATAGGAATTCTCACCGATAAACCCTATTAATGAGTATACACTTTTTTAAACTCTTGTATGCCGCCAGAATTTGTATCGATTATATGTTATTTTATTTTATTTATTTTATTATTCCTAAATGATAAAACAAAGTTCTAGTTACTTCTCAATCCACCGAGCCTAAAACCTTTTACCCTCAAGCCTTAGCTCTCGAACTTCTCAAAAACCCTAAGTTCCACGAACCAGAGATAGAAAAAACCAAAATCCCTACCATCAAAGAAGAATTTGAAGAGCTGAATGTGAAGAAGTAGAAGACCAAGCCCGAAACAAGTGGCAGTGTTGGTAGAACAAGATTAGGGAGGCGACCAGTGAATCCTCATTTGCAAAATACAGTTATTGTGATCGAAAAAGAGCTATGCATGGAATGGTTGTTGGCTAGAAAATCGTTAGTGCTCAAGGTATTGGAAGATCAAAAGTGGGTAAATTACTTTTCGAACAACAATGGCCCCTACTATCCGAAGCTAGTGAAACAATTTAATGAGTTTGTGAGCTTTGAGAAGTCAGAAGATGAGAACCGAGTGATTTCTTTTGGGAATGGAAATAAGTTATCATTTTCATCTGTTGAGTGGGATGAATGCATGAAGGTTCCACATGAAGGTGTTTCAGGATATGTCTCAAAAGAAATACCACCTAAAAGTGATATATTTGATTATGAAACTGCCCTAGAGGAGCTCAATGGTAATGGAAATCAAAGACAAGTGGTGGCTGCTGAAATGGATGGGGAGAACAGATTACTGTTCAAATTTGTTCAGCATGTCTTAATACCAAGGAGAGGGGACTTTGTGAATTTAAGATATCAATATATCTATCTCGTACATCTCTTAAGAAATTGTGTAAAAGTGAATCTATGCAGATTGCTAATGTTTCAAATGGAGGATATGATCAGACCTAAATCAAAGAAAAATACCCTATTCTTTGCCAATTTGATCTCAGTGATGATCAAAGTGAAAGGAGTAGCTGAGTCTCAAGATGAGATAGTGGTATTAAAGAATAATTTTTGTATCAAAAACATAGTTTGAAAATATATGAAGATAAACTGGAACCCATAGAGAGGAGAATGGGTTAATGATGACAAGAAGGTTTATGATAAATTCAATCCTATGAATCATCCTTCAAGGCCTAAGGATGTGAGGGATCCAGGTCCAGGACCTAATGAAGAAGAACCTGAGTACAGTGATGAGACTGATGAAGAGGAGTCTTCTATGGCTGATGGAAGGGATCTAGACTTGCCATCAAGTCCTACTGCTGAATCTATGTCTTCAGAAAAGGAAGTTTTAGAAGAAGAGACACCTACTAATGAGGAAGACCAACCTGTCCCTAAGAATGAAGAAGAAAGGGAAAAATACGAAGCATCTGATTCTGCTTGCTTAAGTCTGAGTCCATTTATTGGAAGATGAGTTGTGCATGTTGAAGAAGTAGTGGTAGAGATGGAAGGACCTGTGCCTAATTTAGAAGGGCCTCCTGCTGTTGCAGCTGTTATAGGGATGGAATTGATAGTATAAAATTATTATTAGGAAGAAAGAACAGCTGAGAATGATCTTGCTGTACAAGAGGTTGCACCAGTTGAGGGGGAGCATCAAACCAGATTTGGTAGTGTTTCAGTGGCTGTTGAAATTGAGGATTGGGTAGAAGACCCAGGTTTTGTGGTTTGTGTATTGGACTATCCCGATTTTGATAATGATGCATCCCTCAATAGACCAAAAAAAAATTATGATATTCATACTAAGTTGTTACCTGAAGATGTGGCCAGAATGGATGATCTAGAGAAGCTCAAGTCTGATCTCAAAATCAGTTTTGTGGAATAAATAAGGAAGATGGAAGATTCACTGGTATCTTCAATTCAATATATTATGAATGACTCAATGACAGGTATAGTATTTAAAAGGGCACCTGTTGTGGTTTCTCCTACTGATATGATCACCAGGGGTGATCTTGAATCCTTAAAGGTTGAGATGAAGGAGTAGTTTAGTAATTCTATTGCTGGGTTAAATAGTCACTTTGTTGAACAATTGAGCAACTTGGAAAAGTCTTTTGAACTCTCTCTTGGCTGTAATGTCTCTACCTTTATGGCAGAGATAGTGGATGAAGTTACATCTTTCCAAACTCAAGTATCTAGACTGGAAGAAAGTGTTGAAGCACTTAAGAAATCTATTATCTCTTTAGAATCTTAGATGAGTTCTAAATCTTAAGCATATAAAGATTTAGCTTATGTCAAAGGTGTTGTGAGCCAGATGGTATCAGCTTTTGAAGGTTTTAAAACCTCCATGAAAGATCATGTCAGCAACTAGGATTCCCATGTCAAAAATCTTATCAGTGGGTTGACCAAAAACTTCAATGAAACAATAACTTTCTCTATTGGTTCTCTTGCCTCCAGACCTTCAGTAGATTTGGATTCGATTAGTGCTTTGATGAAGGAGGATCTTGGTTCAGCATCAACAAGTGGCTCTGTGGACTCATCCGACCTGAGAAAAGTGGTGATTTCTACTAGAGATTCAGCTAGTGAAATAATTCAGATACTCCAAGACTATATGAGAGATGCTTCTGCCTCTCATAATGAAGTGAAAGAAAAGGTAGACTACTATTTTCAAACTATTTATACCAAAAACAAGCTCAAAAATCAATTCAAACTTCTGTTATAAAACATGAAGTTACCTCCTGTTACTCAATCCTTTAGAGAACGAGTCAGAAAGCTAAGAAAACTGACTCCATCCATGGAAAAATTCATGGAGAACAAGGATGATTTCATATCTGCTATGGAGAGAGGAGGAGGGATAATTATGGATTTTAGAAATCTTTTGTTGCCTTTCTTGCATGTCGATGCTAGACCAGTGATTATACCACCAGCTTTACCTGCCTCTACCTCTACTGCTTCTCCTGTTCAGATGACCCCTGCTCAAGCTATTAGAAGCCTCACTCCTATGATCACTCAAAGAACTACTCAGTACATTCCAGGAATAGTTTCAGTGGCTCAGTCTCCTGTGTTCATTTATGGAATTCCTAAGCCTTCACATGCATCCACACATCCTAAATCCTCTTCTGATCCAAAGGGAAAATATCCCATTGAGGACATGGATTGAATATGTGGCTAAGATATTTGATAGGAATCCCTTGTATTTTGTTTTATTTACCTTCTTGCAACATGAAATACACATGAATTTCTTTTATTTCTCATTTTGTTCCATTTCTCTTTGTTGTTTCCCATTTTTTGATTATCACAAAGGGGAGAAATATTATAAGGGATCTAGTAATAATAACTTTCATGCGAAAGGGGGAGAAATATTAACTAAGGGAGAGATAATATGCTTTGTAACTTGTCCCTTTGATACCATTGCATTTAATTTTACCTCTGGTACAATGCATATTTCACATATTTTATTGTTTTCTCTGATACCATTGAATTTAATGGTATATCCTCTGATTATTTACTGATTATATTGAGACTATAATATCATAAGTTGTGATTATCAAAAAGGGGGAGATTGTTGACCTCACCTATTTTTAAAATCCCAATTATGCTTTCACATACTTTGATAATCCCAAATAATGTGTATCTATATATTAATTCTATTAATATATGATCAAGTTGATAATTATATTAAAATAATCCTTGAAATATGTCAATCAATGTTTATCTATGTTTATATGACTTTTCAATAATTCTAACTCAATCGGATGTGTTCAGTATAAAATAGAAGTGTTAAGTCACTGATATGCCTATTGCTACCAATAGACTTAGTCTACCGATAGACATAGTCACTGATAAGAAATCGGTCACCGATACATAGAGCTACAGATATGTATCAGTCCACCGGTAAGCACATGTCTCTGATAGATCAAGTCCACTGATATAGAAATCTACCGACATAAACTAAGCTACCGATAGAACAAGTCTTCCGGTATGCATAAGTCTACCGATATATATACTTCACTAGAACCAAACGGAGCTACCGATATGCACAGACTAAAAGTCTAATGATACAAGCTACCATTACACAAGAGGTATTTTTTATGATAATTACAATTTCATTTAAAATATTTTATAATTAATTATTTATTTATAATTCTCAATTACTAACACTACCGTTGAAAGTCCTTGTATTCAATATATTAAGTAGATTTGTTTAGAAATAAATGATTAGAATAAATAATGTCAAAATGTATACAAACAATTTTAATATGGGACTTTCTACTAATTTTTTAGTTACTCTTCTTATTATTTCATCCACTCTTTTTAGTTATTTTTCTTATCATTTTTATCTGATACATATTTTGTTAATTTTTATAGATATTATAAAGAAATGACTTCATCTACAATGATGTTTCACTCATGATAATGAACTTTTATTCTTATTTTAAAAATAATTAATCTTTTTGGGTTATCAAACATAAATATGGTAATATAATCCTGAATTCTGAAGGAATTTAAAAATAAAAATACATAATTTGATGTGTAGAAATGAACCACACATCAATTTGATACCCAAAATGCCTAGTATGACTTGATGTTTATATTTTTAGTTTATAATTTACATTTTTGTTCAAAAAACACATTATATCCTCAAAACCAAAAATTGTGGTTATTGTGTTTTTAAATTTACGAAATATATCATTTTCATAAAAAAAATCATTTCTGTAGAGGTATTTTATATGATAATTACAATTAATTTAAATATTTATTAATTGTTTTTATATTTTTATTTTTCTAGTACTACCCGGATTTTCGATAGTCCTTGTATTTAAAAGATGAAATATATTTGTTTATAAATGAAGGAGAAGAATACATGGTGTTAGAATGTATATAGATATCCTAAGGATGTGACTTCCTTATACTTATATCATTTATTTTCTCATCATTTTATCTACCATTTATTAGTCAATTTTCTTATAATTGTCATCTAATACTTATTTTGTTAATTTTTAGAGACATCATGAAGAAGGATGATATACTCATGATGCACTCATATACTATACTCAATAAGGATGATGCACTCATGATGATGTAATGTTTTTTATTATACAATGCATTCAAAATTATGGTTTGTCAAATATGAATATTATTAAATAACCATGAATGTTAAATGAATTAAATAATAAAAATTCATGGCATGATGTGTAGGTATCAACCACAAACCAATTCGATACACAATATTCCCATTATAACTTGTTTTTTATTTTTTTTATTTTAAAATTGAATTTTTTGTTCAAAACACATGTTATATAATAAAAATTTAGAAAATATATTCATATTTTTTATATGTTATGAAAATAATTCATAAGTCATTTGTGACATGTAAGAATTTGTCTCACCTCAATCGCATACACTGTGTGACCATTATGATACAGACAGTAAAAGGATTGAAGATTCTCATGCTCATGATATATTGGAATTTGAGGTTGAAATAGAGAAAATGTCGATATAGAAATGGGTCAATAATTTATAAAGATATAATGAAAATGTGAATTCCTTCTACTAATTTAATTAATTTTTCATCATTTTATCTATTATTTTTATGTTAATTTCCTTATCATTTTTAGCTAAAACTTATTTAGTTCTCTTCATATATATTTTGGGAAGTCATACTTTTCTTTAAACTATGTTCAACAAGACATAAAATAGATAACTTGTTCCATTCATATGGAATAGAAAACTAGTTGCTACCTAAAACGTGAATTGGATCATGCAGATACTTCTACAAAGGGATTTTATAACAATTGAATGGAATCATATGACTTCCAAAAATATCTGTCAGGAAAATTTTCTTAAATGGTGTAGGAATCAACTACACCTAAAACAACCACACCTCAATATGATACAGAGTGTGATCAGTACGGCTCTAAGTGTATGTTTTTGTTAACAATTTATGTTTTAGTTAAAAAAATACATCACATACTAAAAATTGATAAAATGAATTCAGATTGTTTTTATACTTTAGGAAAATTATCCATAAATCATTTGTGTCAAATATGAATCAACCACACCAAAATCTAATAAATGGTGTGGCCTATATGACTCAAATTATGTGTTTTAGTTTAAAATAGACATTTTAGTTAAAAAAATATTTCACATAATCAAAATTGAGAAAACAAATTAATATTGTGTTGATACATTAGGAAAATGATCTATGAATTATTTGTGATAGGTATGAATTAGTTTCATCTGAATCTAATACACGGTGTGCCTAGTATATCTCGAAGTGTATGTTATTAGTTTAAAATTGAAATTTTAGTTCAAAACATGTGTCACACACTTAAAACTAATAAATCACACTCAAAATATCTTGATACTTTAGGATAATGATTAATAAGTCATTTTTTATGTGTAGGAATCAGTCATATGTTAAACCGACACAAAATGTGAATGGTATGACTCAAAGTGTGTGTTTTTCTATTTAAATTGACATTTTAAGTGAAATAGATTTTACTCAAAACCATTAAAACACATAAATACTATTTTTATACTTTAGGAAAATTTTCTGTATGTTATTTGTGATGTGTATGAATTAATTGAATGTCAATACGAAGCACGATATGGCTCAATGTGTGTTTTTATGTAAAATTGCAATTTTAGTTTAAAATAAAAGCCACATAATCAAAATTGATCAAATGAATTTGGATTGTTTTGATACTTTATAAAAATGATCCATAAATAATTTTTGATGTGTATAAATAGACCACACTAGAATATGATACATGGTGTTCTTAGTATGAATCAAAGTGTATGATATTTGTTTAAAATTGGCATTTTATTTGAAAACATGTGTCACTCACTAAAAACTTATAAAATGCACTAGGACTATCTTTATACTTTAGGAAAATTAATCATAAGTCATATTTTTCATGTAATAATTAGTATCTTATAAAACTAACACACAATGTGACTTGAATGACTCAAAGTGAATGTTTTTAGTTTAGATTGACATTTTAATAAAAAAGGAACGTGACATACTCAAAACTAAGAATAAAAATTTAGAGTGTTTTGATATGTTAGTACAATGATTCTCAATTCATTTATGATATTTAAGAACCAACCACTCATCTATATAATGAACAATATGACCGATATTAATCAAAGTGTGTTTTTATTTAGAATTTCTATTTTTGTTCAAAATATACATCACATAATAAAAAACAAGGGAAAAACATTTTTTATTATTTTTATACTTTAGAAAAATATTTCATAAATCATTTTTTATGTTTTGGAATCATCAGCACCTAAATCTGATAAACGGTGTGCTCGATATGACTCAATGTGAATGTTATCTGTTTTAAATTGACATTTTAGTTATAAACATGTTTCAGTCAATGAAAACTGATAAAAAAATCTTGGATCACCTTCATAATTAAGAAAAAATATTTATAAGTCAGTTTTGATGTGTAATAATCAGTCTCACATCAAAATAAGAAGTGATGTGACCAATTTGTCTTAAAGATTGCGTTTTTAGTTTAAATTGACATTTTAATAAAAATGACACATGACATAATCAAATATGAGAAAATGTATTTTTATTATTTGGTTACATTAGAAAAATTACCCTTAATTAATTTCTTACATTTAAGAATCAACCATATTTCAATCTGATGCCCGGTGTGACCGGTATGACTCCAGGTGTGTATTTTAATTTAAAATTGGAATTGTAGTTCAAAACACATATGGCATACTGAAAACTGATAAAAAAACATTCATATTGTTTTGATAAATTAATAAAATGGTCTTTAAGTCATTAATGTTATGTGGTAATCAAACTTACCTCAATCCAGTACACGGTGTGCCCTGTATGACTAAAACTGTCCGTTATCAGTTTAAAATTGAAATTCTAGTTAAAAATGAATGT
Source organism: Viscum album (assembly GCA_963277665.1). NCBI lineage: Eukaryota > Viridiplantae > Streptophyta > Magnoliopsida > Santalales > Viscaceae > Viscum > Viscum album. The sequence continues at coordinate 197,585,125 of OY728126.1, forward strand.
CACTCACTAAAAACCATATAAAAAACACTTTAATTGTCTTGATACTTCAGGAAAACAATTCATAATTCATTTTTTAGGTGTTATAATTAGTCTGACATCAAACTAACACAAGGAATGACTGGTTTGACTCAAAGTATGATTTTAATTTTAAAATGACATTTTAGTAAAGAAGACACATGAAATACTAAAAAACAATCAAACATAATTTTATTATTTAAATACCTTTTGAAAATGACCCTTAATTCATTTGTGATGTGTAATAGTCAACCACATGTCAATCTGATAGACCTTGTAACCAGTTTGACTCCAAGTGCACCATTTAAAATTTACATTTCAGTTTAAAACATACATCACATACTCAATATCAAGAAAACAGATTCAATTTTTTTTTACTTTAGTAAAATTATTCATTATTCATTTTCAACATGAAGTAATTATCCACTCCTCAATATGATACATAGTATACATAATATGATTCAAACTCTATGTTTTATGTTTAAAAATGACATTTTGGTTAAAAAACATATGGAATACTCATAAATGAGAAAAACACTCATATTGTTTTAATAATTTAGGATAATAATCCACCAGTAATTTTGTATCTGTAGGAATTAGCCGGACCTCAATATGATACATGTTTTGATCGGTACGAGTCAAATTTTGTGGTTTTAGTTTAAAAATGGAATTTTATTAATGTATTGTTTCATATTTATATTTAATTTATTTCATTATATTATTACTAACATAATAATTTTTTTGTTATATAGGAGGATTATTTTTCTTGAGTTTGGGTGATTCATTAGTCAACTGACACCATGATTTGTCCTTTTTGAGAGGGGTAGGGTTCCAAAGACAATGAAACCATTGATGATTTTGAATATTTTTGATAAATTTTACTTGCTATTGTAATTGCATAATTTTTTTAAAATTTCTATAATATAGTGTTTTTCTTGTATTTATGTCATAATTTTTATTTCAATTAAAATTTTAATTTTCCATATACTTATATTTTATGCTATAGTGCGCTGTAATTCTAATGACACACTAAATTAGTGTGGCCTTTATTAGTGCTAAAAAATAACTGATAAAGGGATCTATTTATCATCTCTTTTCTAGAACTGATAAAAGTAGACCCCTTTTAATAGTGCTTATAACAACAACACTTTTTTAGCCCTGATAAAGTCGTTATCTAACACTAACTATTGCTTGATATGTATTTGGGAAGGTGTTATATTATTATAAGAGACCAAAAAATAAGAATTCCACAAATTCTAGTGTCATCAAATATTCCTATATGAGAGTGTGTTTAATGGTCCTTAGACTTTAAGTTTATCATTGATGCATGCCATGAACCACACACTTAAATTTACTGACCAAAACTGTGATGCCATATGTTTGTGGTAAGTAGGGTTTTTTGGAAGCATCACAAATGACCTGATATTAATGGACAATTCGAGGAAGTATTTATCCCTTCATTATTTATGGATGTTGATATATTGAGCCTTTGATTGGAATAAAATTAGGAAATTGAACTCCCTAGCCCTGGTGTAACAATTAGTTTATTTAAGATAGTCAAACAAAAACATATCAAGGTTATATGTTGATGACACTGATGTGCAACATTTTTGATGAGATATTAAGATAAAGGGTTTATATTATACAACTAGGATTTTTACGTGGTTGTAAATGTTTCAACTTTAAGTTATTTCTCTTTTGTGCCTTAACCTATTTCTAGACATCAATCATGGGATTTAGGAAAGCCTGCCTAATTCCATTGAGTAAAAATCATAGATGGAATTACAGTAAGTGTTTTTATTGATCTTAATGAAAATAATTTTTAATTTAATTATTTTAATAAATATTATTCTCAAGACCTAAGAATAATATTTTTCATGTTTTATTGATTTATAAAATTCCAAAGGTAATAAATTATTATTTATTTATTAAAAATTAATTTATTTGATTACATGGATATTTAATAAATATTTATTCACTGGATTATGAGTACATTATTTGTTTCATTTATTTATGAATTAAATATTTAATTAAAAATTTATTAGTGTATTCAATAAATGTTGAGGAGTTGGACCGGACCAAGATTGTGTCCAGGGATAAATATTTATTTACTTGCTGGTAAATAATATTTATCATTGTGTGAGTTAGCACACACAGTAAAAAAATAATAATATTATTATTATTATATGGAATGTGGTTTGATAAATATTATTATATTATTAAAGGGCTAGTACGCAATTTAATAATATTTTTACCTTAACCTTAACTCTAAAAATAGATGGTTATGTCTATTGTGTAGGGTTAATATTTATTTGAGAATCTTGGACCACAATGGAATTCTCTCTCCATTCATCATCCTCTTCTCCTTTCAAGAACAAGAAGAACTAGAGTGATTCCTTCAAGACTGAAGGAACTATATGTAATCAATATGAACAATTCAAGACAATTGATTCACCATAATAGAAACTATAAATCAATTGGCATCATTAAGATATCAAAGGCTCACTCATGGATCACTACTATATGGATTCTACACATGTATCCTCCTTACATGATGAATGTAATAAGAATAGGGATTTTTAGGATGATGAACATATACATTGGAGAAAGATCCTATGGCATGGTAATTATTCTTTTTATCATAAATAAATTAATTAAAAATTTAATAGGTAAAGATTCTCTTCGGGGTTTTGGGTTTTTCTATGTTAATATTATGTGGAAAATTTTCATTGGTCATGAAGTTCATGTTATGTAAAACATTGAAAATGATCCACTGAACTGAAAAAACCTTCATAGTTTTTCTCCTATATCAATACTTCCACTGTTCCCGAAACCTTCAAGTGGTATCAGAGAGGCCACATTTCAAATTATAATTATTTATTTGATTATTGATATATGTGCAATTGTGCATAAATATTCCATTTCCAGAATATTCATTCTTTAATATGATCTTTAATTAACATGATATAGATTTTTTAATTATCATCATTCAAATTTTCATTTTTTAAAGGAATAAAAATAGATGAATAATAACCAAAGATTCTATCTAGAAGTACCAAGAATTCGGGATGATAAGACTAAGTTACATGATCTGTGGCAAGAATACCCACCCTGTACCCAAGTTCACTGAATCTGGATGTGCCACAGAATACACAACATACCAATAAGTATCTACACATGGTACATTTATTACACACTATGTATAGACTAGGATCAACTGGAACATGACTTATCAGATTACAAGACATAAATTTGGAGTACACATCTTGTAGTATACACAATTTAGTGGTGAAATTCATGAAAACTGTGTGGTCAAATACACAGTCAAAACTATGTAAGACTGTCCCCCGGGAGCATTAATGAAGTACATGACTTGTAACAGGAATACACAATGTGTAGTTCTTAATTTCCCAAATTCAAAATCCATACCAATTATTTTTGAGGGTTATACATACACACGACATGTGAGATACATGGTGTGTAGCTATATTGTACATTGCATGTAGTCCTACATCCAATGAACAAATAAATTTCTTTGAAGGGTTGTGCAGACACAAATCAGTTAGATCAAATAGAGTGTAGCTCATTTGTACACACCATGTAATCCACCAATATACAAGTTATAGTCCGAAACATTTATCCAGATCACATGGAAAGTGGAACACCAAGTCTGTAGCTAGTTAGTATGCACTGTGTAGTCCAGTCGAGGTGCATATTGATTCCCCAGATACTGAACTTGAGTACAAGATAATTGAGATACATAGTGTATAAATCATAAGTACATGTCATGTATTCTACCAATAAAGGATAAAATTAAATTATTTTAAATTTATAATTACATCATTATAACATTATTATATTGATAGGAAATTGTTGTGTTTGAAAATTTAATAATGATTTTGAAGAATTGTTAAATGCATAGTCAATTTATTGTAATTATCTTTAATTATTGGTTATTCAATTTTTTACCATTAATTCATTTATTATTGGAATCTCCAAGAGAATTTATATGGTAATTTGGATAAAAATGAAAGAATGAATGAATTAACTAGTTAATTAATTCAAGTTCATTTATCTTAATTAAGAAGAAGAAATAGAAATGAATGTTAGCTACTTTACTTTTTCCTAACCATTTTATGTGTATGACCATTGATGAGATTGACTAGAACTGGTTTATGCACTAGTTTAATTTAATTTAATTTATTATATGGTTTGTTAATTATTTAATTATTTAATTAAATATGATGTATTTCAATTCTACCCTCCTTCCATTATTATATAAGATCTATGTGCCTAATTTGATTTATATAATTCTCCTTAACCAAACCTTTAGTCCCCCTCATCAACATGTGAGTTATAAATACATGTAATAAATTGAGTATCCTGAGGCATGTATAGGTAGTTCAAGATGAAACTAGAATGATTCCAACCAAGGTTATACATAGGTGGACAAGTGGAAGGTTTTAACTGATTACAAGGCCTGTATAAGGAGTTTTCCCCTAGTTAATTGGTTGATTTATTATCCACTCAATAAATCATCTATTAGAAAAAAGGATAATGCTCTGGTTGTTTATTATTTATTCATTTTTTTCTTATGAATTACAATTTTTTTGGATGTTAGACCACAACCAAATAAATAAATGAACTAAAGTGAAAGGACATAATATAAATAAATGGGTTTGCATAAATTTTTTATCAAGATATGGCCAGTCACATAAGTAAAATAAAATTAATATTAGGAGGAAGTGTAATTTTTTTTACAATTTTAGGGATAATAGAAAAATCCCTCAAATATATATTAAGACAAACTTTTCCTTCTATTAATTTATTAGGAATAAAGTCCAAACATCTTAATGTTTGAATAACTGTCCTTGGGAATCATAATTTTATTGTGAAGTTTTTATGAAGTTTATGGGCTGAATTAACTATATTATATAAATATAAGTTACTCCCTCTAAACATGATGTAACTTGGAGGCATGTCCTGAGGAAATCCATATATAGATTTCAGGATTGCGGAGTCCACTCAACTGGTCAAGGAGATGAAAACCCATAGTTGGAAAGGGCTTTACTACCTAAATACATTATAATTTATTGAAAAAACCTCATTGGGTTTATGGGAAGGGGAATATAGATCCATTCCACTAGAATGTTTTAGCAACTAGACATTTTGTGTCTAATGGTGGTTGGTGTTGGGACTTGATAAAGTAGTGTGACATTTAATAAAATTAATTTCATTATTTCTCACATAAATTGTAATCAATTAAACCACTAAAAATATGATATTTTATAATATTATAACAATAACATGATAATCACCCACTTTATCCCTGTGATATATATTTGATAAATAACATATCTTTACTCATAGTAACTTCCAGGAATGGATTAGATGCTTTTGGGTTATGTTACACCATGAACTAAAATATTACATGCTAGAATCCTCACTAACTAATCCACATAAAAAGGATTTCAGTGATTAAGAGATTGATTTATATGATAAAAACATGAGAAACATGGTCAAAATTCACTATTTAACACTTTCGTCTATGTCTAGTGAACAAATTTAGTTGCATGAAGACATGGATACTTATAGAATGCTTGAGCATCTCCATGGACTTTATTAGGAGAGATAATGCTACGAATGGTTTGATATATCCAAGGCACATTTTTAGATTAAAAAATGATTGGGTGAAGCATATGGACCTCACATAGACAATCTTGTTGGCTACATTAAGCGCCTAGAGGTTTTAGGGTTTAAATCTACAGATGAATTTCACACTGATCTCAATCCCTTAGTGTTTCTCCATATTTGTGGTAAATTTTAATATTAAAAACTTTGATAAGTATCTTATATATCTACTCAATATTCATTACCATGTAGATAATGATATTAATCATGAAAATTCTTTTATATTTATGGTGAAAAAATAAAAATTCTACGAAAATATCTCTAAGGGCAAATATTCTTCGCAAATACCTTCCAAGAAGTGAAATATCTAGGGAAAAAAGGGTGTAGTATTCTATATGTTTTTCATTTGGATGTTAGGGCCGCTAGAAAAAAATATTATACCCAAACAAATAAGTAAGGGGAAACTACAAATTAATTTTTTATTAAGTGAAATTTATCTATTTATATAAATTAGGTATTAGATATAAATTTTGGTGATCACATATGTATTCAAATACAAGAACCAATTAGATTCAAAAAAAATTGACCATGGGGAGGTTCATCTATGAGCATAAAAAAGAACCAATGAAAGATCCTATATTGTTTTTAGGTACATTCCAATATGAGTTTTAGTTGAACCTATTTTAGTTGGGTTCTTTTTTTTTTAATTATGAGGGGTAGAGATTTTTCTTTTGAAATAAAGAGCTTTTTCCATGGAAAATAACCTAAAATTTTGAGATGTATGTTTGTTTGAAATAATGAAGTTTGGATATAAATCCATGAAATGTATTATAAGGATTATCCATGGGATTGATAAGATTAAGAGGTGGTTCGGGTTCTTTTCGTAGAAGCATGAATGAGAGCTATTTGTTGGACACTTTAACATAATGAACATGTTACAAAATGTGATCTTGTTTCCGGGTAGATGTTGTGAATTAGTTTAAAGTATGAAATGGTTATGTTCCATGAAATTGGTTCACATTGTAAAAAGTTAAATTAGGTTTATTTTAAATTGAGTCAACATGTTTTTCATAATATCTTATAAATTGAGAAATGCACATCTTGAAAGGGATTTTTTATCACTATGAGATTTCAAAATAGCATTGTGTACGGTAGTTTAGATTTCACAAAAGAATGAGCTCAAAGAAACTCGAAAATATCATCATTTTAACACTATTGTTATAAACTAGGCTTTAAATTGGCAGGTTTGAATAGTATTAAATATATTATAAAATAAATATAAAGTTTATATTTGATAAAAAATTAATTATTATTAGGATATGAACCCATAATTTATAGTAAAGTCATTTAATTTTTCTAATTTATATTTTCTTCAAAAAGATATTTTTATTACTTTCTATGAGAAAATAAATATAATTAATTTTTAAAATTTTTAGAAAATATATTTGAAAAATTAAAATTTAATTTTCGAATCATCAAATTATATTTATCTTAGGTTAATGTTTTTATAATTTTTTTAAAAATCTAATTTTTGGGTGAATAAGTTAAAATATTGTTTTTATAGAATACCATAACTTATTAAATAATTATTATATGATCATGATTTAAAATGTATTAACCCTTATTTTTGATCAAAATTTATTTAATGAATGACATAATAGATAATCTATTACATTTATAAACACATTATTAGCGATTTTGAAAACTAGGATTTTAACCATAAAAAAAGATTTTTTTTTGAGTTATATGCATAACATATTTAGAATTGATTTTTTTCACTTTTATAAATTTAATGAAGTATAATTGATTCCATATTTTGAATATGGAGGTCTAAATCAGGTTATAAGTTCCTTTTCATTTTTAGGTATAAAAAATTTACCATGGTAAAAAAATGATTTACCAGAGTATAGGTAAAATAATATATCAAGTTAAAGTTAAAAGTTAAAGGATTAGAATAACTAAAAAACAATATTAAATTGATGTCTGATTATTTATAGAATTTTAACATTATTTAAAACATTAATCTTTAACATAATTCATTTAAATTAATTCCACCCCAATGTGGTTGGAATTATATGTAAAATAATCATTTTTTAATCACTTAATACCACCCCTCTTGAAGTATAAATACAACCCCTCACCAACGAATTTCTTCTCAAAAGCCTTGAATATATTAAAATATCTACAAAAAAATCTCTTAATTGGACTCCACCACATCTACGTGCTACATTTCTCACCTAGAGAATATTTCCATGTTTCTTAAGGGGTTCTTTAAGGAGGTGATATCCAATAGGTAACTTTCTTGAAAAACCTCTCTTAATTTATTTTCTTTTCCGACATTCTATTCAAATTATTCATCTATCAAGGAATAATAAAAACATAATCATTTAAATAGTAGATTTTTTTTAATAAAATATATTATTTCTATCCCTTTTATTACCTCCTCTCATTAAAAGAAATAAAATCTTTTTCCAAATTATGGAAGTTAACTATCTTCATGAATAATGATTTTTCATTTTCCATTAACACCTTAAAGGAAGGTAATAAATGTATAATTTTGAGTAAATAATATTATAAAAGTTATATTAAAACCTATTTAATTTTATGGAACTAATATATATACATAATTTTAAATAAGATAAAACTAGTTCCGGATGGTAAAAAAACAAAATTAAAATAAACATTTAGCATTAACATTTTATCAAATAGATCATCCTCATATAAGAAATAAAATTGATATATGGGAATATTTAAAGTTATGTATATTATTGAATACAATTTCTTTTTTCTTATAGAATTTTATTTCCATTTTAAAATAAAATCCATAACTATACACAAGTGAACCAACCATGAAACCATGAAACGAACGCCCTCGAAACAACGAAAAGAATGGAATATTATTGATGAATGGGTGCTCAGATGTTATGAAATTATCATATAAGGTATTATAAATAATAATATTATTATGTAATGAATTAGTAACATTATTTAAACCCTTATATAAGATTTTAATGTTTTAAAAACTAATGGTAAGCATAAGGTAGGGGTTTATCATCTAACATTTAATTATGTGAGATATATACCTTATTCACCACTTATTTCATGTGTGTACTGTATATACTACAATTTGATATATAATATCATGAATCAAATTATATTAAATGTATTAAATATTTCATTTGATAATTATTACTTTATGGGGCATATGATTTGACTAATTAAAAATTGGTAAGGGAATTATTAACCCAAATTCCATTCGTTGGGTAAAAATTCTACTTCCATGGTAATGTGATACTAATCTTATTTATGAAATAAATTTTGAATATATAATTTTTTATTTCCAATATTGTTATGTGACTTTACAGTGAATAAACATATTTTATTCATTTGTTTAATTCTCACTTCAATTATATGATATTTATTAGGGTCTTTCTTTAAAAAATTATATTTTTAAAGTTTCCCTTAATACTCACTTTTTCATACATTTCCAAATTTTCTAAAATTATTTTAAAAAATGTTTCTACTATTATACTATGATTGTTTAAAGTCATTTTTGATCATGTTTTTATTTTCTAAAAATATTTTTATTGGTATATTTATCATTTTCTAAACAAGTATATTTAATAATTTTATGAAAAAATAAGGAAGGAATGTTTTTGTTCACTAATAAAACATGAGAAACATTTATTTCCATTATTACACCTTAATTATTTCTAGATTAATTTACATGTTTACATGGTTATTTTTTTTAAAAAATTATTCTTTTATAATTGTGAATTATTTTAGAAATAATTGGTTTTAAAAGCCTAAATAGTTATTTTCCGAAATTAATATTTCAAATATCTCATTTAAAGTATTTTCATGAATTTCAAAATAATTTGTTGAATATTATTCTTCATTGGGGTTGATATATTTTGATACCATCTTCCATACTTTATTAAAAGGGTTTTGATTAGTTTTATTAGAGATATACTATTTTAATACCATCCACCATATTACTCTGGACGATTTGTGATCGTGTTTACTGATTGGGGGAAGTTATTCACATTTTTTATGATAGTTTCAATAAAAATGTATATGATGATTGTATTTCACCCCTTTCATATGAGTAATAATTTTTACATGCATGACACTGGTGGGTCTCAGTTATAGATAACCCCTCGATACATTAATAGGTATTATGAGATAAATCTGTTGTCCAAACCTAACTGGTTTGTACCCATTAGTTCAAAACTATCTTGTGAAAGTTCTTTAAAGTAGAGATGAATTTGGCCAAACCAAATTGGTTTGTAGCCAGTAGTTTTAAAATATCTTATGAAAGGTCTTGGTGGTGTAGGTACCATGATTCATGAGATCATGATATCCAATAATTAAACATTTCCTTCATTAAGTTTTATGTTATTATTATCGATGAGATTTTTACTATGATATTATTTATGGATTAATTTCATTATCATTTATTGGTTGAATGTCATGTGTGTTCAGTTAATTACCTTTCCATGTTTATTATTTCTATTTATTTAGGATATATTCCACTGTATATACCCTTACTGAGCATTTAGGATTACCCCTTTCTTATGTTTTATGTTTCTCTAGATTTACAAGAATCTTATTATGATTTATATGTAGGGATTATCTAGGGTTTAATTATATTATAAAATGAATTGATATGTTTTATTTTATATTTTAAAATGTAATGTAAGATTAAATTATGTATCTAGTTTTTTAAAACTTCTAAACTAGTAAATAATTTTGGATGCGAGTCATTGTATCTTATGAAAATGTAATAAAGTAATCATTGACTCTGGGATACTATGGTTTGGGTCTTTACAATGGTATCATATAAAGTTTAGTATAAATATTGGGAACTAGATTTATGAAAACATAGATTATGGAATGTATAACTTTGAATGAATTTGAGGATAACTCTATGTATAGGATAATATCCAATAGATTTTGTAATTACCATGAATAACATAGGTTTAACCTTAAGACTCATTTATTTTGAAAAACATGTAGTCATTTATACACACTTTGAATAATATTAGCTCACTCTTATTATTACAATTTTATGCTTAAACTTTCTTTTTGGTTTTAGTTAATGGTGGGAACCAGAAGGAACTGGTTTAATAATAAATATTATATTAAATGTGTGGTTGAGAAAAAAAATGGGATAATGGCTAGAGTAAAAGAGTTTTTTTATTCTTTATTAATTATAATGTCATATGATTAAAAAACATGTACCTTCACCAACTCTCAGACTCCCCAAAGAAGAGACAGAGAGAGTCCACTGAGGTCATGGGTGGTAGAGATCATAAAGAAAAGGATTATATATTAAGGATGTAAGAAGAAACACCCAAGCGAATGTATTATATGAATATGAATATTTTTTTGGAGTGTAAATAAGGATATAAAGAAAGTAATTATTTATTAAAAATGAAATGTTTGGAAAAATAGTCTTCCTAAGTTATTATTGATGGTTTAATGTTTAAAATGTTTAAAATATGCGCATTATGAAAATCAATGTCCTAGGGGTGAAATTATGAAGGGAATTAGTATTTTTTATGAATAATAGTTATAATGGAGAGGATGATGAGGCTAAAAATTACATACAAAGAAATGAGGAATAATATTATTAAGTATATTTAGTGGTTTTATAATGAAATGAAATGATTAAGTTCTGGTGTATTTGGATTCAAGAATCATGTTTTAAAATTACCAATTATGTTATGATTTTAATAATAAAGATATATATAATTATTGTACTACAATACTTCTTCTTTAAAGATTTAGAAGCATGCGATGAATAGTACCGGTAACCAATAGAAGCGATTCTTTTACAATTTGATCATATAGAAAGAACATGATTTTGGGTAGAGAAGCCTAAATATTTTCTTAATGTTAATATAATAATAAATAATAGTTTTTTGGGATATTATAGGTGACCATGAAATTGGTTATTAATTTTATGGTTTTTGTTTTATATGGTGGGTTTACTACATGATTGTATTTAAAGAATATTTTCAACAATCCGACATTTTATTTTTGGGACAATTCATGTTTTTATTAATGTTTTATGGAGATAAAGATATTCATATTTGGTATGTGAAATCAAAAATTATGTTATATTTTTTTGGGAATCTAATGTTAAGTTGATTTTGAAATTTGGTGACATTCCTTCTAACTTTTTGTTTTTTTCAATTTGGATAGACACATTTTAGATTATTCTTAAGATTAACTAATTCTGGAAAGGATTAAGTAGAGTATGTGATATCATTTTTTATTGATAAATTTTGTTAAGTTTTTTGGTTTAAATAAATTTTTATTGGTTGAAGAAATGACTTTTGGGTCTAATGTTTCATTAAATGTGATTCAGACATAAAAACATTCATCTTGAATATCCATTTCATAACTTAATTGATGTAGTGGAAATAGATTGAAACATAACCAAAATGATGAGATTATATTTATGACATTGAATGAAATTATGTAATTATTTTCTTTAGTAATTTATCTAGAAGATAAATGAATACCTCAACTCTAGGAATATTATTTTGGAACAAAAATGTTATTCATTTAATTTTATTACTGAGAAATCAATGGCCTTTTAACCAATCATATATTTACAGTTTTGTGATGGTAAATGTTCTAATGACTATGTTTTCTATCACTCTACATCATACCCTGATTGTTATGTTTCTTCTCAATGTATATGTTTTCACTTCCCACTAGTTTTCTTCTATTCAAAAACCTAGTTTTATGGCGAGCTTCTCATTTCCCTTTCCCTCTTTTTATGAGTATGTTTTACTAAAACTCTTTACGATGTGGGATTTCCACAAGGGTATTTTTAAATTTCAACTCCATGATTGCCAATAATAATTTTAAATTACAAGAATTAAATTTATTGAAGGATGGGAGAATGTAACACCTCTAGATTTTGAAAGGACACTATGTTTGATATCTTACATTTCATAAAACATCAAGCTTAAGAAAACTAAAAAATTTAATTATTTTAACACAACTGTTATAAACTATCCATTAAATTAGATGGTGTGAATATTATTAACTATATTATAAACTAAATATGAAGTTATTATTTAATAAAAATTTAATTATTCTTTGTAAATGAACACATAAAATTTAGTAAAGTCATATTATTCTTCAAATATATGTTTTCCTCAAAAAGGAATTTTTTTATTAATTTATACGATAAAATAAATATAATTATTTTTATACTTTAATAAAATTTATTTTATAGAATAAACTTAATTTTTGGACTCAATAAATCAAAATTAACTTGGTTTAATTTTTTAGTAATTTTCTAGAAAAGAATATTTTTGGAATAAAAAGTAAAAATAATATTTTTTAATAATACCATAAATCTAATGAAAAAATTATAATATAATCATGATTTAAAATTTATTAACACTTTTAATTGATTAAAATATATTTAATTAATGACATAATACATAATTTTTTACATTTAGAAACACATTCTTATCGATTTTGAAAACTACAATTATAACCTTAAATTTTCTTTGTGAGTTATACACATAACATATTTAGAATTTATTTTTACACTTTTATAAATTTAATCAAGTAAAACAGAATAAATATTTTTAAAAAGTAGTCCAAATTAGTATATAATTTCATTTTTATTTTTAGGCATAAAAAATTTACCATGGTAAAAAAACAAGATTTACAGTAATATTGGTAAAATAACAAAACATGTTAAAGTTAAAAAGTAAGGGATTTAAAAACCTAAAAAATACAACATTGAACGAGTTTTTGTTGTGTTTATAGACCTTATAAATTGTCTAAAACATTAACCATAAAAATAATTCTTTTAAATTAATTCCACCAAAATGTGGTTGGATTTAAATATAAAATAATCATTATTTAATCACATAAAACCACCCCTACTAAAGTATAAATACAACCACTCACCACTTCATTTATCCTAAAAATTCATGAATCTTTTCCAATATCTACAAAAAAATATCCTACTCACTCTCCCCCACATATAGGTGTTTTTGCTCTCACACAAATACCAATTCTAAGTTCTTTAAGAGGTCATTCAAGGAGGACATATTCAAGAGGTGATCTTCTCAAATAACCTCTCTTAATTTATTTTTATTTTATACATTATCTTTACCTTATTAATATATCAAGAATAATAAATCTAGAATAATTTAAATTAGGTAATTTTATTTTTCTAATGGAATATATTGTGTCTATCCTGTTTATTACATCCTCTTTTTCAAAGAAACAAAACAATTATCCAAATTACAGTAGTTTAAAATCTTCATTGTCACATACATGACTTATTTTAATGTCAAATTCCATTTAGTTTCCATTAATTATTTGTTTATAGGGTTTCCCAAGCATTTATGGAGGAATGGGTGAGTTTTTATGAATTGGGCCAAACCGTGAGCCCAATTCTAGATTTAAAAATAAATTTTGATTCCTTTATAACTCCTTAATTTTTAAACATTTTTTATCCATTCCAATTCCTAATTGTCATCCCCTGACCTATTAACACCGCCATATGAATCTGGACCATTTATAAATCCATAATCATGGTGGATATGAGTTTTTATTTAAGGAATTGGGCCTGCATAAAAGCCCATTTTCTGCATTAAAAATAAATTTTAATTCATTAATATCTCCTTCACTGTTTGGGTTTTTTCAGTGATTCCAACTCTCACCCGAGCCCACTTACCTAAGGCGCGCCCCCATTCCCTCCCCCAATTTGGAGCTCGATAAAATCACAAAAGTGGTCGAAAAGTCTCTGGATTACAGAAATCATTTAGATTTAGAGAGGTAAATTGATCCTTTCATAACTCATTATATTTTTACTCTTTTCCCCCATTCTAGTTCCTAAAATATCTCATAATAATTGTTCTAACCTCCCATTAATTGTTGGATGTTTTCAAATTCATATGCTGGTGGATTTTGGGACGTTTTCTTCAAGATTATTTGGGGTAAGTGTTTCTCTCTTCAATTCCTTCTTTCTCTTTAGGGTTTCCTCCCACTTTCATGAATTTATAGAATGTACAGAATTTAGGGTTAGAACCTAGGGTTTTATTTGGTTTATTTTGGAAAAAATATTGGGTTCTAGGGACGAATTTATCTTCCTTGTGGTGCGGCGGTGGTGCAATTGATGTTTCTCACCAAGTTTTGAGGGATTCAACACTTTCAGTAGGTGGTTCCACGTGTAAACAATTATTGATGAGTTATCTTTCTGAATTTCTTAATTTTTCATATTACCCATATGTTAGGTGTGGTTCAAAAACTGTTTATGATTAATTTGGATAAGTGTTTTATTTTATAGTTTCATTTTAAATTGAAATTGGGTGTTTTCCTGTGTAACTCATGGGGTATTATTTGTGTGTATTTTATGACATTTGGAAATGGATTTACTAAATATTTTTTGGCCGGCCATTTCTGTTTTGGTAATGTATTAGTGTCATGTGGGCCTAAAAATAGGGTTTTCGAATAGGTTTTATATGTAAAACATTGTTATACTTCTTGAGAGTATTTTATGAAAATGTGTGTTTTCATTTGGATCATTTGTAGTATTATTCAAGGTGATTTTATACAACTTGAAAGTGGTTTTATAAATGTCTATAGGGATTAAAATTATGTTTGTATAGGAATTGGTATGGTTTTTGGTCTTAACTTGGGGTTTTCAAATGAGTTTTGTGTGCAAGACATATTTACAACCCTTTGGTTCTTTTTATAAAAATTGTAAATGTTTTAGTTGGTTAAACAAAGTGGGAAAATGGTGTATATGTACTGTTTGGTATGTGTGTTCACCTATTATGGTGTTTTGAAAGGTGAATTCATGTTTTAAGAAGTCAAAATGTTTTAGAATGTTTTGTAAATTTCTGAAATGTTTTATTAAATTGTGATGTTGGAGCGAAACTTTTTTGTGGGCTATTTCGTATAAGTTTGATGAAAAAATGATTTTGAAGGTGCAAAGGGTATTATGTAACAAGTGAGTGGGATTTTATGAGAGTTTTAATATATTGGAATGTTTTTATAAAATTGTTTAATGGATTTTTGGAAGTGTTAAGGAAATGTGAAAAGGGTTGTGGGCTACTATGGTGTGAGTCGGATTTCAAAATCATTTTGAATGAAAAGTGGAATTTTGTGACTTGTGTTGTATACATGTGGGATTTTTAGTGAATTTATGATATGGAAATGATATTTTCATGTGAAAGTTATATTCATTGACTTGTTGCACTTGTTTGAGAACAAAGGGAAAACCTAGGTATCTAGGTGGGTGGACGTGTACTAGTATGCTAGTGAATCCATGGGGTTTGGCCTCAGTTTCACTTAGAAAGATTGATGCTTAAAACTATAACTAAAATATGATGATGATGATGATTGGGGATCACTAGGTTATGGGTATGTTCTCTACTAGTGGCTCGTGCATGAGAACAAATATTTGTGATGGTTACTCTCACCGAGATACGAGGTACCTAGGACCCACAACTAGCTAGTTCCTATGGGTTATTTCCCATTGATTGTGCTCACAAGATATTTTGTGCTTACCGTCGGCATATGGTATGAGTGGATGGAAAATTCATTAGCTTTGGTATTCATTTTAAAATTGTTTATTCTTTAAATTGGCCCACCTGGAAACTGTTTTTTATTTAATGTTGCATCTTTTAGAAATTTTAACTAGCATTTCATGTTTTTGAAAACTTTCATGCTTTTTGTCTTTAAATGTTTATCAATGGAATATCTTAGTGGTGGTATCCTACTGGTCATTGTCTCACACCATAATTACACCCTTGGGTGTAAGTAGACTTGGTTATGTTTTGTTGTTACTGGTTGGGTACAGTTTTTAGTGCCAGTGGTTCAGGTTTCTAGCAGGTCCTTGGTGGTGAAGTCTTGTGGAGATGGCTTGAGGGAGGTGACTCTTTCCATGTGGAGGTTCTTGGGATTCCCTTATTTGGTTTTGTAACTTTTTAATGGTCTTTAAACATAGTTTTAACTTATGTAATTCAGTTCTGAAATTTTTTAAAAGATGGTTTTAGTTGAAAAATCCAGATTTGTTTTATTGAGTTTGTTTGTTATTTAATGTTTATAAAATCGGGTAAATCGTTCCCAATTCTCAATATATGACACCTGGGAACTTGTTCCAGCTCTTTGGGATCGGGAACTACCTACTTGCCTTGTCACGGGCGGGGTTTGGGGCCAGGTTTGGTGGCGACCAGATTCAGTTCGTGACAAAATGGTATCAGAGGAGGTTCAGGTTAACTCTTTGGGTCATGTTATTTGGGGAAGAGTCAGGATAGTATGGAGTTAGGATTGTAGGGACTTGGTATTCTAGTTATGGGTAGTGTGCCTGATCACCACACCTCATGATAGGATTCAAGTTTCCAGTGGAAGTCAGGATTTATCTAAGTCCTTTGGTTTTCTTGGTTTGATGATGGTTAGGGGAAATGAAGATAGAGTTGGGTTAATGGTATCAGTGAGCTCACAGGGCCTGGAAATCCATGTGGAGCCGGGGATCTTCCCCAAAAAAATATTTGGGATGGTGAAGTGATTGGAATATGGTCTCCAACCATATGTCCGAGTCACCCACTAAAACAAGTTTCCTCTCGCATTGTCTTGTGTTCTTTAGTTTTGAAATCTTAAAACTTTGGTTTTAAAGAGACTTTGTTTTAAGAAGCGTAAAGTTTTTCTTGAAATGATTTTCAAATAATTAGGGAATGGTTTGGTTAATGAAATGGTGGAAATTAATTTTCAGAATTTTTTTGAAATGGAAAATGGTGTGCTTACACCTCTTTTGAAAGAAGGAACTATATTGATGTTGGGTTTGGAAAGTGTTTCTAATAGAGTTTTCTAAACAATAAAATGGTGTTTTAATTGGATGAGATGTTTTTAAATTGATGTGAATATCATGAAAGTGATTTCTTTTCAAAATGGTTGTGTCTTTATGAAATTTGTTTTATGTGAGTTTTTATTTTTATCTCATGGTTAGCGGTTTTGAGAAAAAGGATGTGTTGGTTTACCGTTTTGGTTTTGAAAAGTGGAAGGATTTTTTTATCCTTTGGTATTTCAATGAGGAACCACATGCATGGGGTTATATGGGATGATAGATGGTTGATGACACGAATTAATGAGTGTTGGGATGGATATGAGGAGGTTTCCCAGTGTGGCACAGAAACATGCATGTGTAAGGCCCATGGGGTACTATTGGTTGATACGCTAACCGCTGAACCGTTTGTTTTCATGAAATGTTTTTAAATAAAAACATGATGTCTTGATGAATTATTTGTGCTGGAATATATTATGTTTTTTTTGGAAAATTTTCATGTTGTGGGATGTTTTGAGTTCAAGAACCCCTCTTGTTCGGACCATGTTTTGGTTTTGTGTTTAGATGACAAGTTGGTTAGAAGGATCGATTAGTAGTCTCTTCTAAGATATGTTTTGGGACACCTTTATGGTTGTTACCTTCTTGTGTTTGGATCTGGTTTATGGATTTTTTTACCAATAGAACAGCTTGGTTGGGTCCTTGGGTTCTCTCATTGGATAAGGTATGCCCCCATTAAGGGTTAATGCATAACTGAAGTGAAACCCGGATTGTTTCTCCATTGGAAAATACTCCAGTTGATCAAAATAAGGAATATTTTATCAATCTTTGTTGATTGATTCTACACCCATTCCTGTATTTTATTTTTAGATCCTCTTTTAGTGGGAGAGTTCTCATGGAAGGTTGAAAGAGACCTTAGTTTCTTAAGTTTCCTAATTCGTCGAAGTTGGAAGTAGTATAGGGTTGTTGGTGGGGATGAGTTTCTTAATGGTGTCTAAGAGGGCCTCTGGGTTCTTCACAGTTTCTTTGAAGCATGAGTTCATGTTAAACCAAAAGTGTGGGAAATATTGTCACGATTAGATATTGTGGAAAATTTTTATAATTGTGTGTTGTTTAGGGATGTTGTATAAGGTCCCTCTCCATGAATTGTTTTTATCAGTCGCAATGGTCATGTTCGGTGATGCCTTAGGATGTCCTGTACTCGATTGACCATAAAGGTGAAAGTTGGCCAATCATCTGAGAGTCTCTATTATGTTGGGAGAATTTATCCCTGGGAAAAACATAAAAATATTCCATTTTAGAGGAAGGTTTGTATTGGTTTTCTTTACTTCTATTGTTTCTCACCTGAACAAACAAGGTGTATTGTGTGTGCATCTTCTAAGCCCTTGTTTTAGTGAAATATCGGGTTAGGGTAAAGTGAGTTTGGAATGTGTTATGTCTTGGAAAACCTATCAGGGATTGTGTTGTAGTTTTTGGTTGCACTGAAGGAAGAATTCTCATTCATGGTGTTTCCAAAGCCTAACTGCGAGGCCGAAGATTCTTCAATCATTTGAGCTCCAGCCATAGGTCTTGGAGAGAAGCTGGCTCGTAGTCATGGGAAATCATAGGGTGGTTTAAAACATTGTACAAATTCCTTTTCTCAATATGAAAGTTATGAAGAGTTTAAACCTATGGGGTCATAATCTTTCTTCTGTTGTTCATGTTCGGTGGAAATAGGTGGAGGGCCATGTACCCATGTCATCGCCCAATGTTATTCCCTCCCACTTTGGTTTCCACGGAGTCTTTGGAGAAAGGTTTTGATTTTGGATAGACTGGTTGAGAACGCGGTTTTTACTTGGTTAATAGTGACCATGCCCAAGAAAACCACGTGGATAGAAGAATCCACACTATTAGCGCATGGTTTCCCAAATCGTGTGGACTAACCATGTGACCTTCCCAACTCTTCAAATTTTGGGGTCTTTTTGTACTGGCCCATAATGGTCAGTTATGAAGGTTTGTTCTTATGGTGGGGAGACCCACTATGAGTCTTATATATGTTCTTTCCTAAAGGTCCGATGGATGTATGCCCATTGTACTGGGGAGTCCATTCAGGAATCCCCCTATTAGTGTCCTGATTCTATCTCAGGAAAATATAGGTTGTCTCTTATAGTGGGGAGCCTATTTTTGTTGCCCCGTACCAGTAACTCAGATTTATCCATGATCTTGGCATAGCGGTAGGTAGTCTCGTTTGGAGATATCAATCTACCTATATCTTTCTTGGGTAAACATTGATATTGGAGAGTGCCCAATGGTATAGTTATAGCAAGGTAAGTGTAACCTTGTTTGATGTTGTTGTTTGTTTGAGTGAATTGCTTGAGTCTTGTTCAGATAGTTCTTAAGGAGTTTTATTTTGGGATAAAGGTTGAATTTGATTGATCATTTGAGGAATGTGGTGTAAGTTTTGGTTGTGGGAGCAATACTTCATTAATTGATCACTCGAGGTGTTTTGGCCTTTAGGGGTGAAACCTGACAAGGGAGTACCTCTTGGTTTCTCAGTTTGGTTTAGTTGTTACTTTGTCCTTGATATGACTTTACGGGGTGGAAAGTTATCATGGTGGGTAGAATTGTCACATACATGATTTATTTTAATTTTAAAATCCATTTATTTTCTATTCATTCTTTTTTTTGAGGGTTTCCCACGCATTTATGGAGGAATGAGTGAGTTTTTATGAATTGGGTCAAACCGTGAGCCCAATTTCAGATTTAAAAATAAATTTTGATTCCTTTATAACTCCTTCATTTTTAAAAATTTTTCATCCATTCCAATTCCTAATTGTCATCCCCTGACCTATTAACACCACCATATGAATTTGGACCATTTAGGAATCCGTAATCATGGTGGATACGGGTTTTTATTTAAGGGATTGGGCTTGCCCGAAAGCCCATTTTCAGCATTAAAAATAACTTTTAATTATTTAATATCTCCTTCAATATTTGGGTTTCTTTGGTGATTCCAACTCTCACCCGAGACCACTTACCTAAGGAGCTCCCCCATTCCCTCTTACCCCAATTTGGAGCTCGATATAATCATGAACGTGGTCGAAACCTCTCTGGATTTTAGAAATCGCCCAGATTTAGAGAGTTAAATTGATCCTTTCATAACTCATTCTATTTTTACTATTTTTACAAAATTAAAATTCCCAAAAGATATCCTAATCTTTTTTCGAACCTCCCATTAATTGTTGGATGTTTTCAAATTCAGATTCTAGTTGATTTTAGGTCGTTTTCTTCAATATTATTTTGGGTAAGTGTTTCTCTCTTCAATTCCTTCCTTCTCTTTAGGGTTTCCTCCCACTTTCATGAATTTATAGAATTTCCAAAAGTTAGTGTTCGAAAATAGGGTTTTATTTGGTATATTTTGGGTCAAATATTGTGTTCTAGGGTTGGATTTATCTTCATTATGGTGCGGCGGTGGTGCGGTTGATGTTTCACACCAATTTTTGAGGGATTCGACACTTTCGGTAGGTGGTTCCATGTGTAAACAATTATTGATGAGTTAGCTTGATGTATTACTTAGTTTTTCATATTCCTCATATGTTAGGTGTGGTGCAAAAACTGTTTATGATTAATTTGGATAAGTGTTTTATTTTATAGTTTCATTTTAACTTGAAATTGGGTGTTTTCGTGTGAAACTCATGGGGTATTATTTGGGTGTATTTTATGACATATGGAAATGGGTTTACTAAATATTTTTTGGCCAGCCATTTCTGTTTTGTTAATGTATTAGTGTCATGTGGGCCTAAAAATAGGGCTTTCGAATAGTTTTTAGGTGTAAAACATTGTTATACTTCTTGAGAGTATTTTATGAAAATGTGTGTTTTTATTTGGATCATTTGTAGTATTATTCAAGGAGATTTTATAAAACATTAAAGTGGTTTTATAAATGTCTCTAGGGATTCCAATTATGTGTTGGATAGGAATTGGTATGGTTTTTGGTCTTAAATTGGGGTTTCGAAATGAGTTTTGTGTGCAAGACGTAATTACAACACTTAAGTTCTTTTTATAAAAATTGTAAATGTTTTAGTTGGTTAAAAAAAGTGGGAAAAGGGTGAATATTTACTGTTTGGTATGTGTGTTTACCTATTATGGTGTTTTTAAAGGTGAATTAATGTTTTAATATGTCAAAAAATTTTAGAATGTTTTGTAAATTTCTGAAATGTTTTATTAAATTGTGATGTTGGTGGGAAACTTTTTTTTGGGCTGTTTCGTGTAAGTTTGATGATAAAATGATTTTGAAGGTAAAAAGGGTATTATGTAACAAGTGAGTGGGATGTTATGAGAGTTTTTATATATTGGAATGTTTTTATAAAAATGTTTAATGGATTTGTGGAAGTGTTAAAGAAATGTGAAAAGTGTTGTGGGCTATTATGTTGTGAGTCAGATTTCCAAATCATTTTGAATGAAATGTGGACTTTTGTGACTTGTGTTGTAGACATATGGGATGTTTGGTGAATTTATGATATGTAAATGATATTTTAATGTGAAAATTATATTCATTGACTTGTTGAACTTGTTTGAGCACAAAGGGAAAACCCGAGTATCTAGGTGGGTGTACATGTACTAGTATGCTTGTGAATCCGTGGGGTTTGGCCTCAGTTTCACTTAGCAAGATTGACGCTTACAACTCTAACTAAACTATGATGATGATGATGATTGGGGACCACTAGGTTATGGGTATGTTCCATACTAGTGTCTCGTTCATGAGAACAAATATTTGTGATGGTTACTCTCACCGAGATACGAGGTACCTAGGACCCACAACTAGCTAGTGCCTAGGGGTTTTTTCCCATTGGTTGTGCTTACAAGAGATTTTTTGCTTACAATCAGCATACAGTATGAGTGGCTGGAAAATTTAGTAGCTTTGTTATTCATTTTAAAAGTGTTTATTCTTTAAATTGGCCCACCTGATAACTGTTTTTTTATTTAATGTTGCATCTTTTAGAAATTGTAACTAGCATTTCATGTTTTTGAAAACATGCATGATTTTTGTCTTTAAATGTTTATCACATGGAATCTCTTAGTGGTGGTATCCTACTGGGAATTGTCTCACACCCTACTTACACCCTTGGGTGTAAGTAGACTTGGTTATTTTTTGTTGTCACAGGTTGAGTACAGTATTTAGTGCCAGTGGTTCAGGTTTCTAGCAGGACCTTGGTGGTGAAGTCTTGTGGGGATGGCTTGAGGGAAGTGCCTCTTGCCATGTGGAGGTTGTTGGGCTGTCTTTATTTGGTTTTTTAACATTTTAATGTTCTTTAAACATAGTTTTAACTTATGAAATTCAGTTCTGAAATTTTGTAAAAGATGGTTTTAGTTGAAAAATCCAGATTTGTTTTATTGAGTTTGTTTGTTGTTTAATGTTTATAAAATCAGGTAAATCATTCCCAATTCTCATTATATGATACCAGAGAACTTGTGCCAGTCCTTGGGGATCGAGAACGCCCTTCAGGTCTTGTCATGTGCTGGGTTTGGGGCCAGGTTTGGTGGTGATCAGATTCGGTTCGTGACATTCATGAATAATTATTTTTTGTTTTCCATTACCGCCTTCAAGGATGGTCATAAAAGTATTATTATAGTTAAATCTGATTTTAAAATTAATATTATAATCTATTTCATGTTTTTAACTAATTTTTACACATAATATTAAATAAAACAAAAGTTTTTCATGGTGGTTCGAAAAACCACCCAATTATACTATAAATTTAACACTAACATTTTATCAAATGAATCATCCTAATATAAGATATAAAAATGATATATGGAACCATTTATCATTATTGAATATCATGAATAATATTTCAGTTCACTTATGTTGTTTTATTTCCAATTGATATGAAAATCCATAATTATACACAAGTGAACGAACCATGAAACCCAGAAATGAACACACTCGAAATAATAAAAATAATGAAATATTATTAATGAATAAGTAGTAAGATGTCATAAAAATATCATAAAAGGTATTAAAAATATGAATACTTCTATTTAATGAATTAATTACAGGCTTTAAACCATTATATAGGAAGTTAAATAATTAAAAACTAATGTGATGCGTGAGGTAAGTGTTTCTCATCTCACATTTACTTATGTAAGATATATACCTTATTCACCACTTATTTCATTTGTGTTGTTTATATACTAAAATTTTATATATAATTTCATTAATATCATATCTTCATGGTATTCAGTGTTTCATTTTATAATTATTAATTTTATGGGGTATGTGATTCGACTGATTGCAAAGTGGTAAAAGAATTGTTAACCAAATTTCCATCCTTTGGGTGAAAATTATTCTTCCTTAATGATGTCATACTAAGTTTATTTATGAAATGAGTTTTGAATATACCATGTTTTATTCAAATTTTTTTATATGGATTCAAAATTAATACACATATTTTATTGATATTATTAATGCTCACTTCAATGATATTATATTAATACATGACTTCGTTTTTAAAAAATATATTTTTAATGTTTCCGTTAAAATTATATTTTTCTTCCCTATCAGTGTTTTTAAAATTATTTCCAATTTTATTTAATATTCTCATATTATTGTTTAAATTAATTTGTATTCATTTTTTTACATTTTTCAAAATATATTTAAAGGTATATTTTTTCATTTTCTAAACAAGGTTATTTGAGACCTTTCTGACAAAAATATGGAAGTAATTTTTTTTACTTATAATAAATGAGCAGATTTTCCTTCAGTCAGGATGGATTAATGTTTATATGATTACATTATAATTTTACATGGTTATTTTCAAAGAAACTGTTTTATTTTATGGCATCATAGAATTTAAAAAATAACTGGTATCCAAAGATAAAAAGGGTATTTTATTGAAGAATTTTTCAAAGATGCCATTTAATGTATTTCCATCAATGTAAAAATCCTTTATAGAATATTATTATTCACTGAATTTGATTTATTTTGATACCCTATTCAATAATTAATTAAATAGTTTATGATTAGTTCAGTTGGGGATATTATATTTTGATACCATTCACTATATTACTCTGGATATTTTTTTATTATGTTTACTGATCAGGGAATGTTATTTATAATTCACATGATTGTTTCAATAAAAATGTATAAGATAATTATGGTTATCTCATTTAACATGAGGAAATACTTGGACATGAATGACAAGGGTGGGTCCTAGTGATATATGTCCCCTCGATATATCTGTAGGTCTCCTGAGACAAATCAGTTTTCCAAACCAAATCGGTTTGTACCTAGTAGTTTTAAACTATATTGTGAGAGGTCTTGATAGTGAAGATGAATTTCGCAAAACCAAATTGGTTTTTACCCATTAGTTTTAAACCATATTGTGAAATATAAAAATGGTATAGGTACCATGTTACATGAGATCATAACACCCAATAATTAATCATTTTGTTCATTAAGATTTCAGTTATTATTATGCATGAAAATTTCACTAATATATTATCTATGGATGAATTTAATTATTAGTTATTTATCCTTCCATGTTGATTACGCTTATTTATTTATAATATCTTCCACTGTATATACCTTTACTGAGCGTTTGAGCTCATCTTTTTCATATGTTTTATTTTCCCCCAGGTTTCACAGAAGTATATTAAGATTGATATACAAGGATAATCTAGGGGATTAATTATGTTATAAAAGGAATTAATATGTTTAATTTTATGTTTTCAAATGTAATGTGAGATTCAATTATGTATCTATTTTTCCAAAACTAATAAACCATTTGGTTCTTTTTTGATGTGATTCCTTGTATCTAATACAAAATTAATAATGAAACCATAGACTCTAATCTATTAGGGCTTGGGTATTTACAAGTTTACATCATCAATATCTCGGAACTAGTGGTTTTAAACCATGTTGTACATATTATTTTATTTTCATTTATATTATAGGTTCCTCTCTCGAACCCTAGGGAAACTCTTAGTGATTTTTGAGAAATTTCTTACCTTTTAGATGACTTGGTCTAGAATTTAATCTTTTGTGAGATTCTTCACTTTGGTTTTCCCTTTTATTTGGATATTATAAATTATATCAATGTTATTTCATGACCATTATTTAATTGGATTTTGATCTTGATCCTTGCGTGATTTAGTTTTTTTCCTAGTGATCTCGTTTGAATTCATTTTTTAATGGGTTTCCATATTGAGAGTGATAATTTGATCCCCTAACAATGGTATATCATCTAGAACAAAGCATTTTGGTAAGTTTCTAATTTTTATGTATGTGATATACAATATGGTTACATCGACACTACATGCATGTTAACTAAAAAAATAAGGGGTGATGATAATCATGTATTTTTATGACTCCTTGTATCCCTTTTGACCCAATAGTGTTGAAATCTATATTGTGGATACCCTTATGGTGGGAATAACCTTGAAAAATAATGAAATGGTGTTTGGATTATAATATAATTTAGTATGAAATGATACCTTAAGTGATTTCTTGTGATAGATTCACCTCAGAAAAAGTCTTACTTATTGAAATAATTGGTGATAATTTTATATGAGGTGGGTGTATACACTAGAATGATAACAATTTAAGATATAATTTGATGAGTGAAATGGAAATTGAAAGAAAAAGGGTAATTGGATGAATTAACCATTTTGGATTATGAAATTATGTTGTGTTATTCCTACTATTACGAGTTATGTTGTGACTCATCTTGAAATTATTATATAGAGGGTTTGAACTAGTTTCATACTGTAATTATTATATAGATAGATTTTCCCAGTTTCATGATGTAATTTTTATGTATAGGTCTTGGACCAGTTTCATGCTATAATTATTATATAGAGGTATTGTACCAGTTTCATGCTAAAATTATTATATATTGGGCTTGACCTAGTCATTCTAAAATGGTTATATAGAGATCTTATCTGGGTTATACTAAAATTTTTATATTGAGGAGTTTAATCAGTTGCGCAAAAATTATTATATGGCTCATCTTGGTAATGTTTAAATGCTTATATAGATGGATTTTCCCTAATAATGTGATTATTACTTGGACTTGTGGTTTCAATTGTCATGGTAAAGCAACATGCACAAAGATATTCTTACATAGTTCCAAATTTGATTGATTTTTTACGATACTAATTGATTCATTGATACTTCTATTTATTTCATTATTGCATGCACTTACTATTAGACTAGTTTTGTTTAGACACGTTGGTGTTGAACTACTGAGTTACAATCACACTTTATTTAGTCTTCGATTTTGTACTTGAGAAAATTATCTGGATACATGTTCGAATAAGTGAAAGGGACCTTGTTGTTGATTATTTATTACTAGATGGGTTGGATCTTAGAGATGATACCGATGTGGGGTTCAAGAATGTATTTTGAGTTTATTTGTGTCAAATTGGTATTTTATCTATAAGTCTTTTATCATTTAATTTAGTTAAATTTATCTTCAAATTAGGGTTTTCATTATTATTTAGTTTACTTAGTTCATACTTTATCTTCCAGTTTTCTAATGTACTATTTAATCTATTTCTATTACTTTGATATTTTTTTATTTCCGCTGTATCAAAACTCTATACCAGGGGGTATAATATTCCCACCATGTTCTATACACCCCTGTTCTATTCGTTATCATCTATAATATGGGTAGGTTCACTTGAGGTCTAATAATAAACCTGATTTGGCCATGTGAGAGTGTTTCTGATTGGGACATGTTACAAATTAGTATTAGAGAATCATGTTTTATTTTTGTTGATTTAGTTTTTTGGGAATGTTGAAATGAGAGTAGTATGTGTTGGTAATTGGTAATGATCTTGTGTAATGGTGTATCTTACCCTTGTATGATAGAAAAAGAGAGTGCCTAGGTTTGGGATTGTTCTTTATGATGTTCATTTTTTACAGTTGATATTATTTCACCTGGGGTGACTTCCTCATAGTGTGATGTTATTATTTCTTTAGATTTATACTCATAGACCAGTGTGTCAATATACGAGTATGAATATGTCATTTTAGGAATATAGGGACATTTATCGACATGTAGTGTTAATTATAGAGATATATTTACAGAAGGTGATATATTTTCCTAGATGAATTATGAAATGAGATACCTGTTATATCTGATAAATAAAATGAAATAAATATTATGTTATACCAATTAACTTGTAATGACATGTTTAAAGATATGATAAGCCTGTGGATCTATGTTTTTTTTCAACTATTTAGGTTCACCTTGTTGTTATACAGTTTTCTAAGGAGTGTGTTTTTCTTTTAGAGAAAATTACACCTCATCATCATTGAATTGAGTTCTAGGTTACTAAAAATTATCATTCTTATAACGTAACTAAACTTGAGATTTCATCATATCATTAGGATCATATGGATGTTTATATTAAATATAACTTCTTTAGGGTTATGAAATCCATGGAAGAAGACACTTTTTTCACTATACCTTTGATTTATGAGCTGATTAGTGTGTTTCAACTACAACATCCATCTACATTCACTAGGGTGGGAGGAAAAAGGTAGCAAAGTTCTAGATTGATTCTGTCAATATTATCTTTAATCATATCAAGACACCCTTATATTTGAGGGTGAATCATGCTCCACACATGATTCATGGACAAGACAAGCATTGGTGGGTCCCTTTAGAATAAGCTGGGTAGCAAGAGGAGTAATCCTGGATGGTCTCCGAGACAAAGTTCCTTAAAAAAATATACTTAGAAATGTCGAGGAGGGATGAGTAATGTGATTTCATGAACCTAAAAAAGGTAATTTCAGTGATGGACTGTGATTGATATTTCACTGACTTATAGTTCTTTACATCATCTTTATAAGATTGTGAGATTTCTAGGGTGAGGCGTTTCTAGGATGGTATTCATTAAAATATCTGGTCATAGGTGACCCTTTTTCACAAGAGTATCATTTTGGTCATCATGTATCTGACTCTCATCATTAAAGGAAATATGAGATGGACCCCAAGTGGTAGCCAGGCTATTTCATGATAGAGAATTGAGAGCTCATCTTCTAGTGGTAAGAAGAGCCCCTATGATAGTTATTATACAATAAACAATGGTCTGAGAATCTAGACCAGTGGGAAACCATCTCAAGATTGTGTTCTATTTAAATTCTATTAGTGTGGAAAATATTTCCAAAATCACCCTCGGTGTCTGCACCCTAGTTTGAATTTCCATGATTGCTTAATATTAAGCCACATGTTGAAGTCATGTAGGGGAATGTAGTAGAAGTGTGGTGGAAGGGGATCTAGACATGTACCAGAGTCTAGGAAAGACTCATATACCACTTAAAAGACTGGTAGATGGAGTTCCACTGGATATTTAGTTCAAGGAAAGGGTAATGATACCCTAGTGTAAGAGAAACAACACTAGGCATCGGGAATAACCCTGGGGAGTCAGACTGGAGCCCAGGATAGAGGGGAAAGTCTGCTGCACACTATGAAGTATACTTCAGTTGGTTTTGATAACAGACTTTCTACTATTAGAGGTATAATTATTGTATTATCTACCTTATCTTGCATTTTTTTGAAATAAGATCATCACATTCCTTTATATCGGATCATTTTTATTATGGTTTGGGTTTCTTTATGGAAATTTTGGGTGGTTTTATTATCATGAATACCTCATTAAGAGTGTGTCTTGTGGATATCAAATGTTGCAAGGCAAGCTCATTTGGTAATTATTTGTGCTATAAATGAAATTTGTTGACTTTATTTTGGGTATATGTTGGTTAGTTCTATACTAGGATCATATTTAATGTTATTAAAGGATAGTTCCCATTCTATCTCTATAAGGATTCAACTATTTTCACCATGGTGGGTAGGATCTTCATGCTTATTGTTCAGGAATAATTTATTGTAGATTGGATTGTCTCATGACTCAGATAATATGATTTTATCTAAATGATAGTGGAATGTAGTAGGATAATTTTACTTTAGTGGTAGACCATTTTCAGGATGTCTCTCCTGATGAGTTCTACAACTTACCACCAGGGCGGGACATTGAGTTTACGATTTATCTTGTGCAATGAGTAGGGTCAATTTATATTCTTCCTTACAGGATGGTACTGAAAGATATTCAGGTGTTGAAAATTCAGATGTATGATCCAGAAGCTAAGGGTTTCATACAAACTAGTACGTCACCTTGGGGTTATCTTGTTCCTTTCATTAATAAGTATGATATTACTTTATGATTGAGTATGGACTATCAAATACTGAACCAAATAATAGTGAACAACTATTTTCCCCTTCCGTACATCAATGATCTCTTTGATCAGTTGAGAGGTTCCCAAATTTTCTCTAATATTGAATTGAGATTAGGGTATCATCAGTTGATAGTGATACCATTAGACATACCCTAGACTACTTTTTAGAAAAGGCATGGATTGTATAAGTTTGTATAGATTATATTCGGGATAACTAACACACAGACAATATTCAAGGCCTTGTTGAACTAGATTTTTCATCCTTTCCTAGATGAGTTTGTGGTGGTTTTAGTAGACGAAATCTTATTGTATTTCCATCAAATATAAGAGCATCTTCAACATCTTGAAATCATCTTACGTACATTGAGAGAGCATTGACTTAAGGTGTGAAAACCAAATGTAGTTTTTAGTTCGATAAAGTGCACTTCTTGGGTCATGTCATCTTTGTGGATGGATTTTCAGTGGTCCAAGAGAAGGTTTTAGCTATGGTATATTGGGACAATACCAATAATTCCTTAAAGATTCAGAGTTTTTTTAGTTTTAGCAGGCAATTATCAACATTTTATCTAGGTATTATCCCATCTAGAAGCACTGATATTCGGGATGACCAAGAAAGGAGTGAAGTTTGTTTGGTTAGATTCTTATAATGGAGTTTCTAGGAGCTGAAGAGTATGATGAACTTAGCACCAATCCTCACAATACCTTTTATGTGTAACACCCCAGGTAAATAAAGAATATGACATTTTCATATTTATCCATATTTTTTGAATAAAATATTAATATTACTTTAAAGGTAATACTATGCTCGAGGGCGTACCCAATATGCAACAATGAGTTTCTTTGAAATCTTACGTTGCACTCTAATAATAAAATAATATTATTTTAAAAGGTAGTTAATGCCTAGCCATTGTAATGGCGGGAATGAACGGAACTAACTACAAAATGATTATATATGTTTGTCAAATATTTTTACTTTTATCCAATAAATGTTAGAGGCTTAAAATGAAAATGAATCCAATTTTAAGCATAAATCTTCTAATATTCTTTAAAAGGTCGATTAACCGCCTTTTAATGGAGAACCATTTTTAAATATACTTTTGACAATTTTATATTTTGTATTTGATGAAATAAAATCCTTCTTTATAATATGGACATCAAAATTTACTTTGTGTAAAATTTTGTTATTTTTCTGATAAAGATCAGTTTTATTGAAAATGTTGCATTTTAATTCAAAACCTCCTTTTAATATGATTTATTTATATGGATATATTATATTTTTAAGTTATATTAAAGTGTATTTAGAATATATTTTTACCATTTAATCTAATGGTGGTCATTGGAATTAATTTCACTTTGCAATTGGACTTAAACTAGTGTCAATCTTTTAATAGATATTGTTTCTTAAAAATACGCTATTTGTTTTGATAGCGGGAATTAATTATTAAATTAATTAATGAAACATATATGTTTTGAATTTTGTAAAATAGACATCATTTTTGAATTCGGAATATCAAATATAGCTTAGGGTGAATTTTTTGGTATTTTTCTGAAAAACTTCAATTTTGATGAATAGTGAAACCGCTAAGTGGTAGTTTAAAAACTAATTTTTCGTTTAAATGAAGCTTTACCACTTCTGTGACTTGAATTTTAAAAATCCAACATACATGGTTTTCATTATGATGTAAAATGTTTTTCAATGGGATTAAAATAATTTTTTTGGTGAATAGTAACTTTTAAGTTTTTAATCACGATTAGAGGTAATTAGTGTAATTTAAGGTAAAAATAATGTTTTAATAATATGAAATGACCTAGAAACATGTCCTACCCTCATTGGATGTGTCATGGACGGGAAATAAAATATATGGGTCAACTTGGGGACCCCATGGAGCCACTTTGGTAGGAAAATGACATAAATAACTTTTTATTTAAAGTTAAAATAAAAATGTCACAAGCATGAGTTGTTTTACTAAACCAATTTTTAAATGGGGTTATACAAGTAATATTTTTTACTATAAAGATTTATTAGAAATATAAAAATATTTTATACATCATGATATTTATTTTATAATTTTTAGACATTAAATAAATTATTTTATTTATGACATCATGATGATGCAGCGATTACCTCACTAACAAAGGATTTAAATAAAATGAAAAGATAATGTTAAAACTATAACTTGCACTTTTCAAAGACCTATTGTATGAGTATATTTCGAACCCTTAACACCTTATCCTCAATATAAATCAATGTGGGACCTTTAAAATCCGAAACTCATTTGAAAATAAAGTAACATTTTGTAACTTTCCAAGAGTGCCCCTCCTCTCCTCTTATAAAAGGCCCCCACCTTTACCACCTTACCCACACCTCTCAAGACTTTGCCTCAGCCAACCCCTACTCATTTTGTCTCTCCACATCCCTATCAAACTCTTAGAAGCCTCACTTTGGGCAGAAGTATTCCCAAGGAATCCTTTGAGCTCAAATCAAAGAGAGTTACCTGATTTTAAGGTAATGTCTTCACTTGTGTTCTTTTATTTTATTTTGCTTCTCCAACCCCCTAAACTCATTTTATTAAATTTTTTGTAACAACTCCAGTATATTAAATATAATCGGATTTTGTTATAAGATGTATTAGAGCTACACTTAAACACACCTACATCTAATGGTTAAAGAACATGCTATTTCTGTGGATGGTGAATCACTACAACAAAACCGCCATTTAGCAGCGGTTTTGTAGCGGCGGTTCTAGGAACCTCTGCTAAACATTTTTTTAAGAAGGTTTAATGGCGGTTTATAATAAACCACCACAAAAATTTTTTTTACACGGCCCCGACCCTTCCCCCACCCTGACTCTCATTCTCACCCCGCGCTCCCCCGACCCCCCGCTTTCCCTGCGACCCCGGCCCCCTGCGACACCGGCGACACCGGTGACCCCGCAACCCGGCGACCCTGCTTCCCCGGTGACCCCACGAACTTGGTGACCCCGGACCCCCACGACCCCGGGGACCCGGCTTCCCCGGCGACCTATACAAACCCTAGGGTTTGATTTCTCCCCTTCTACTATTTTATTCTCTATGTGATATAAGCCTTGATGATATTTTAATTTTTTTTCACTTATTTAGAATTCTAGTTCACCCTGTTGTAAGATATTCATTCTATATTTTAGAATAATGTGTATATCGTATGATAATTCCTGATGTGGGTCTAATGTGGTTTTTCCATATAGAAATTTTTACATTAATCATAAAAAATTATTCTTATATAATTTATTCCCAACATCACTAGACCTCTCATTCATGGGAATGTGATATTTTTATGAGATGAAATGTTTTATGTATTGAAAATGATTTGAAATATATGTTTGTTTATCCAGTTTCATTTCACTATATATCAAAGTGTATTTGTAATGTTTTTGTTTTTATAATTGAATCCATAATTGTGAGTCGGAGGTGTTTATGTTGGTGTCAAAGAAAGTAATAGTTATTTTTCAAGATTGGACTTGTTTTTTGGAGGATTTGTTTTGTAAAATGTTTCTATCAAAATTTGGAATATCAGACATGAAAACCCTCTACTAGTGATAGATGATACTGAAATTAATATTCCAAAACCATATCACGCTTCAAAACTGGTGAAAAAATTTATCAATCCTTGAAAAGGGGTAATTCATGTTTATCATTTTCGGGTTCTGGAAACGACAATACACACAAAGCCATATGATCTCTTTAATCATTTTCTTGAACATGAATGGAGTTGACTAGGGGGAAATACTCGGTCTGATGAAACAATTCCCACAAAGGTCTTCAAAATGAAACTATTGATCATGAAGCGCAGTAGGTACCATCTGATATGCCACAAAAAATATTAGGGAAATACCATGATATAATAAATTGAAAATCTCCATCTCCCATCTTGGAGGTATTCCTGAAATAACATCAGAAAAAAATTTCAAATAATCAACCAGAATTGAAGGAACCTAGATGCCTGAATTTATTATGGATCCAAGGGATGCCCCTTCCAACTGATGGGTGACATGTTGAAACCTCTTATTCACAACATCCACCAAAACATCCTTGATATATCTATCACATAAAAGGAGAACCTTATCCAATTAGTTTATAGGCATCTGACTAGTCTATAGTGAAAGTAGATCTATTCCTGGACCATGAAAAGCCAATATGTGCCCATGATGACATCATAGGGATCCATTGTGATGACTAAATGATCTCACATTAACCATTATTGGATAATTTATACCTCTCACTATAAGTAAATGAAATTTAAAATGAAGTGTTCCCAGTAGGAACCTCAAGACGACATTATTTTGATAATGTATCAACTTTGATCTCTAACTATCACACAAGGAGTCGAGGGATAAAATAATGGGTAGAACCTATGTTTCATAATACTAAGGAATCATCATAATAAATAAAAATAATAACTCAAATCATCTCGTGTGCCATTGGATCATAGACATCCAAAGCATGAAGTTGTCCATTGCCCCAGCCCCCAGCTCTTTATGCTTGACATGGGCCTCCTAGGGGTTGTGGTTAAAGGACCTCATAGTACCATCCACTAACTGAAACTCCTCCTACTACTCTACCATCTCTACCACTTTTGGATTTTCAAAAAAGACATAATTATTTTTGTAGGGCTTACTTAATTGATTTCCATTGAGGAAGTGTAGAAATCATAATTTCCATCATAAGTACATTCAAATACATCAACCATTATTAAAGATGACTTCAAAAAATTATTCTAGTTTACTATTGTTGGAAACAGATCCTTATTATCACCAAAATTAAATACAACTGCTTTAAAGAAATCTCGTACATCTTTATGGTAAATTATGCTATTGATTGACAATTAGAAAATGTTCAAGCCACGATTCGGCCTCCTTAATGTCATCATCCAACATGGAGATGGATCATCTGCTTCATTCCCTCTTCTGGGCATTAATACACTTGAGCATAGATGTGACGGTGAAAAAGGGACCGCCATGAATGACACTATTACATCCACTAATGACAATTTTCCTACACCCATGAATGGTAGGCCATGCATTATTACACTTGAATGGTAAGGGGGACGACCTTGTGGGGCCTTCCAGAATCTTGATGACAAGAGGATTGTGATCCGAGTGGAACTTTTCAAGTGTATGTTTGGAAATTTCAGCGATAGAGGAATAATCATTAATCCAGAAGAAGCACCTGTAAATCCTACTTTCCTGTCTTCTCTTTCCTGTAATCCTTCCCGATGTGAATTTATCCCCTGTAATATGGACCTCTATTAGGTTGCACTTATCTAAGAAGCTTTCAAATTCCTCTGCAGAATTATGAGAAAAATGAGGACCCAACCTTTCATGCGACCTTAGGATAGTATTAAAATCCCCCACAATATCCCAATTACTTTTTTGGTCATTATTTTGTTTTATATCCCTCCAAACTCTCTTCTCCTGGTGTAGGAATAGGATGCATATACAAATGAAAATGTGGTGACAACACCGACTAGAACAGTAGAGATAGTGATGACTTGGGAACAAATCTCATAAAAGGTAATCTGAATATCATCATGCTTGAGAACCCATAGGGTTTTAGAGCCCTTGAGATCTCCATTGTGTGCAAACAGTTAGTATTTAAGAGAATCCCAACTAAACCCTTTCCATTTCCCAAAGTTCATTTTGGGTTCAGCAACTGCAACTAGCATCGGCCTATTATGTGAATGAAAATTATTGAGGGAAGAGGCAGTAAGAGAGTTCCCAAGCCCTCGACAGTTTTAAAAGAGGGTCTTCATTGATTAATATTCTTCTCTTTACCTTTCCCACCCTTCTTCTTGGGTGTTGGGACAATGGATATTTTAGCAGGATTCGATTTTCTTGTAACATCATCATCCACCTTCTCATGATTTTCGTCACCATCATCTGCCTAGTATTTACTTTAGAGGGGTGAGAATTTTTTTAGAACACATGTATCAATCTTTGGGAACATTCCATCAGGATTCCTTTTCACACACTTCCTATCCTTCAGGGAGGCGAACTTAGTTAAAAGGTCTCCTAGTGTGCCAGACTCCCCAGATGAGTGATTTGAGGTCCCCTCCAAGGGGGATCCCACTATGACATCCTGAGGTCTCTAAACTGAATTGGAGGGACACCCAAAATTTGTGTTGGTGTATTTTGAATAGAAAATTAAATTCAATAAGTATACTACGACATTGGGAAAGGATTTTTATTGGCACAAGAGTTGATAAGAGCTACATCAGTATGTTTATTAACAGAAGGTTGATTGCTGACCACCTGCATGCCCTTCTCTGCCAAGTGTGTAGTGGTGTTTGAAAACCCTACATCATGCAGGGCGGAAGCAGGTTCCGGAGCCACAACAGCCTGTTATAAATCCCCCTCCTACTTCCTATCAATACCCTATCCACCTCCACAGAAGGAAAGCACCGAGTCAGCTGTAGGTGCAACCTGAGAATGTGCCTGGAGGGCTGGTGCCTTGGGTGACTTGGGTGAGCCAAAGATCATTGTAATGCTTCCATAGCAAGGAGGAATTCTAGCCCCTCACCAACCTGTTCATTAACAGTTATAGCAGGAACAAGTAAGAGGAATTTGGTGCCATCAGCATCTGATGTTGATCCATCCCTGTCAGCCTCCAAGAGATTGTCCTGGCTTGGACCAGGGCCAACAATTAAGTCAAGATTTGTTCCCCCTGAGGTACACCCTAAAGTACGAGTAGGTCTTGACTCATGACCTGAGTGATCATATTGGGGGGATGTGGTGGCCACCTCATTATGAGTTTTCATAGTAGGGGAAAGTATCAGCTCAGTGATGAGTGACTTGACAGAGGGATGCTTCTCAGAGGGTGGATCAAATTCTATTTTCCCTTCCCCCTCATCTTCTGGCAGTCTCCATCATGATGGCCTCATTGATTACACCTGTCATAGGTTGTTAATATTCTACATTCATAAATCGAATGATCAATAATGTTACAATTCCCACCGAACCTGGGCCTTCTCTCATACATAATTTCTAGATTCAACGTATCATCAAAGGTGGTGAGGACCACCACCTCAACCAGAGTTCTTGCTAGGTCAATCTTGACGATGACTCTTGCACAGTGCCCATACCTTGGGTTATCAGTTTCTCTGTCAATTCAAATAGGGGAACCCACTGCATAAGCAATATCCCACTGTATTCTAGGATTCCAGTAAATCCAATTCAACTTAAAAATGCGAATCCACACCTTTGTAAAAGTGTTTCTCACAATTATTGGGGTTATTCCAAATTAACAATGTGTTTTGGTTTTCATGGTAAAGTAGCTACCACGTTGTTAGCACACTGTTTCTCTTTACCCAAGAAACTTCCCCTTTCCCAAACACTAAGGGTTCATATCTAACTCAGGGGATCATATTTATTATATTATGTTTTTGTAATCATATACTATCATATATATGAATCTGTTTCTCTATTTAGTAGTAACTCTGTGTTCTAATTTTTTTTGTTATTGTGTAGGAAAATTGTGATATACATGGATAAAAGTTGGATCACATTACCGAGGAACACACCTCAGTATGTTAAGGGTTTGAATGAGTTTTTAGATTTTTCAATTTCTAATCGATCCGTTGAAGGGAGAATAAAATGTCCATGTCTTAAATGTAAATTTAGAACATGGTTGAAGAGATATGAGGTTTATGAACATTTAATACTAAAGCAATTCCCTGATCAATATTTGTGTTGGATTTGGCATCGAGAATCGAACGTTACATAAATATTGAGCACTGATGTTAATCTGAAGAATGAGGTCCCAAGTTCTTCGAAAATGGAAAATGAAATGCAGAACCTAATAAATGATGAATTCGGCACTACAAGGCACCACTATTAGCATCAAAACATATCAGAATAGCCAGAAGAGGGTGCTACAAATTTCAACTTGACAAGTGATGTTTTTGAGACTGTAACACAGGCAGATCAAGATTTTCACATATCATTGGATCCTCCTCTTGATTTTGTGGATCCAAGTGTAAGAGAAAACATCACTGAGGAAAATGAGTTTCATGATTTATTTGATGATGGAAATCAAGAGTTGTATTTTGGCTGTTTGAAATATTCAAAACTTTCATTTCTGCTGAAGTTGTATCACATCAAATGTCTATGTGGAATTACACATAAGGAAATTTCCCTGATATTGGAATTGATACATGATGCATTTCCTGAAGAAAAAATCCCAGAATATTTTTATGATATGAAAAAAGTTGCTAACAAGCTTGGTTTGAATTATACAAAAATACATGCGTGTCCCAATGATTGTATGTTTTATTGGGGAGAGGATTCAAGTAGATAGAATTGCAAGAAATGTTCTTCTTCTATATGGCAGGCAAAGAGTGATGTTGGAAGTCTGAATGAACATAATTTCATGGAGAAGAAGAAGAAAAGGAGCACACCTGCAAAGGTTTTGCGTTACTTTCCTTTGAAACCTCAATTGCAAAGATTATTCATGTCATCGAAAACCGCCGAACACATGAAGTGGCATTCTGTAGATAATAACAATGATGGGTTAATGAGACATCCCTGAGATTCTCAATCATGGAAGACATTTGATTCATTACATCTCGATTTCTCAGCTGATCCTAGGAATGTTCGATTGGGATTGGCTGCCGATGGATTCAACCCATTTGGGACTTTGAGTACCAATTATAGAATTTGGCCAGTTATTTTGATCCCTTATAATTTGCCTCCGTGGATGTGTATGCAACAAAAATATTTTATCCTTTCGATGATTATTCCTGGAAAACAAATGCATGGAAATGATATTGATGTATACTTGCATCCTTTGATTGATGAATTGCAGGAGTTATGGAGCAACGACGTTGAGACATTTGATGCTTCTTCTAAAACAATGTTCACAATGCGTGCTGCTTTAATGTGGACCATTAGTGACTTCCTTGGGCTTGAGAATTTATTTGGTTGGAACACTTACAAGTTTTTGGCTTGTCCCGTTTGTAACTTTGATTTTGATCCCAAACGGCTACCTCAGAGTAGAAAATGGTGCTTCTTGTGTCATCGAAGATTTCTTGATGCATCACATAGATTTTGGCTGAACCGATCAAAATTTAATGATTCCATTGATCGCAAACCACCTCCAAAGTTGTTAAATGGTTTTAAAATATTAAAACAGCTTGAAAATGTTGAAACAGAATTTGGGAAGGTTCATCATTTGAATGATAGCAGAAAACGGGTCCGAAGTGCATCATCAAGAGAAACCGGAACGTAACAATGGAGGAAAAAAAGTATATTCTTCAAACTTCCATATTGGGAATTTAATTTGTTGCGGCATAATCTTGATGTGCTGCACATTGAAGAGAATGTCTGTGACAATTTGATTTTCACATCGCTTAATGAGCATGGAAATTAGAAAGATCATCTCAATGCTCGCAAAGTATTACAAGTAATGAACATAAAATGTGATCTCTGGACAGATGAGAATGAAAAGTATCCTCCGGAAATTTTTGCAATGATAAATAGGGATAAAGATACATTCCTTCGAATGTTAAAGAATGTTAAGGTATCTTATGGGTATTCAAGTAACATCTTGAGGTGTGTTTACTTGAAGAATCGTAAGTTACATGGATTGAAAAGTCACGATTCACATATTTTGTTACAACAGTTACTACCATTGGCATTGAGTACATTATTACCTGAAACAATTACTGCTGTTGTACTGCATTTCTTCACATTTTTCAGACAATTATGTGAGAAATTTCTATATCCATTTCAGCTTGAGAACCTCCAAAAGAGGTTTGTATTGACCCTTTGATCAATGGAGATGATCTTTCCTCCGTCCTTTTTTACTGTAATGATGCATTTAACTGTGCATTTGGTTGAGGAAGCTAAATTAGGAGGCCCCGTTCATTATCGGTGGATGTATCCAATTGAGAGGTAATTTATTTATATGTTTTCTAGTTAAGTAAACAATTTTTGGTACTTAATTAAATGCATAATTATGTTTATTTTATTTCACAGATATCTTGGACATTTGAAATCATACGTGAGAAATAAAGCTCAACCAGAAGGCTCAATTGTTGAAGGCTATTTGGATGAGGAGTGTCTTACCTTTTGTTCTCAATGCTTGGATGATATTGAGACAAGATTTAATCGAGTTTGATGTGTTGACGAAACATCGACTCAATCAAAAATACATCAGAAATCCAAAATATTTCCTGCTATTGGCCGATCAGTTGGGAGGACCTCAAATGCAACACTTACTGAATTGGAATTATTACAGGCACATATATATGTGCTGCTGAATAGTGACATTGTAGATCCATTTATTGAAGATTTGAGGATACAAACAAAGAGACGAATGAGAGGCCAAACACGAAATGAGAAAGATATAACGAAAACTATTAATAAAGAGCTTGTAGAATGTTTTGCATGATGTGTAAGTTCATAAATATTACAATAAATACGAATATTAGTTTGACACATACATTTTGTGAATCTAATAAAGTATATTTCTTTTTTCAGATCATGAATACTGATACTCGAGCAGAGGTGTCAGAAGATTTGAAGTTTCTTTCTAGAGGTCCTATAAATGAAGTTAGAAAGTTTGACGCTTATAATGTGAATGGATTTAGATTTCGTACAGTCGATCGAGAAGTGGGTTTGAAAACATAGAACAGTGGTATATTTACATTTTCTGAAGTGGAATACTATGGAAATCTGTATGATATTATTGAATTAAACTACCATAGACATTTTTCGGTTGTTTTATTCAAATGCAAATGGGTCGATATTATCAGAGGTGTTAAAAGAGATTCCTTGCAATTTACTTATGTGAACTTCTCTCTCTTGATGTATGTTGGTGATCGTGAACTGCACGATCCATATATCTTAGCATCACAAGAAAAAATGGTATATTATGTGGATGATATTGCCGATGAAGGGTGGAGTGTAGTTGCTAATGTAATACAAAGAGATTTAAATGATATGGGTGATTAAGTGGAAAAATTGACCTATGAAATTGAATTTAATCAGCAACAGGAAGCAGAATTAGTTGTCGATCATGATATTGAAAATATTAGTCTAGAAAGGATGAATGAAGTGGATGAAGCAATGGAGTAGGAAACCGACATGATTGAAGGAGAAAATGATTGTATGTACAATTATTTGTTTATTTAGCGACCACTTGTTTCATTTCTGCAGTCATTCATTATCATTGGTATATATATTTTGTTTGTTAGTACTGGGCATCTATTATCATTTTTAATTTTTTTTTCTGCATATTTTTTTTGAAATATATATTTTGACCTTAATTTTATTTGATTAAATGATAGGAATGCCAAGGAAGAAGTGGTATATTGTTTCATCTAGTTCCGCGATAGATGGAGATCCATTTGTCTCCCTCCCCACGACATCTGAGACGCCAGGTGCCGACAACCCTGCACCACCCCCCCTGCACCATCTCTCACACCTTCCGTGGATGTCCTAGTAGAGGGAGAGTCGTCGAATCCCCTTTTAGGAGGCTCAGCAGTGGGGCAGCGTCGTGCCCCTTCCAGTTCTTCCCAGACACACTGAAGTGTCACTATCATAGGTACAAATTTTAATTAAATAAATTAATTGCATTTTGTTTATACTAATTGTTTGCTCATTGAGGATGACAAAAATGAAACCATGAAGAAAAATATAAAAATTTCAGATGTTTGGAATCTGAAAGGTGAGAAGATTGTTGTGCCATTTGATTTTTACGAGGTCCCTACGGATGATGCCACGAGGTTACTTGGCCAGATTATAGGCCAGCTGGCAGCGGAGCCCATTTCCCTTCCCATTTCATATGATGATTGGAGACATACGCCTTCAAGCTGGAAAAATGAAGTGTTTGATTCTCAAATAAAGGTAAATTTATTACATTATGGTTTAATTGAATGTCATGTTACTAATATGTTCAAAATGAATTTCTATATACAGATGTTCTTCCACTTTACCGTTTATGATGTGATAGCACGGAAGTGGACGTTGAAAAATCTAGGTAAGAAGTGGATAGATTTCAAATGGAGATTATGGTGTGATGTCAATGATACTTCGTTGAACACGTAGCAAATGTATGAGAAGCTACCCAGTGGGGTACCGAAAGAGCAGTGGAAAGTGTTTGTTGACAGACATCATGATCAGAAGCGGATGGTATTGAAATATACATTATTATATTATCCTCATTTTACATTTATACATGTATATGAAAAGGACATGACATTCAATACATCAGTATTAAATTGCCTTTTATTTATTTCAGGATCTTTCAAGACAAAATGCATCATACCGGGAAAAGCAAGTCATCCCGCACACTGCGGGCTCAAAAAGTTTTTCTAAAAGCCGAACGACATTGGTAATCGTTTAATTAGTTTAAATCTTTATAAGACAATATTATCTATTTCATATGTTGAATTGTTGATTTATCTTTTTTTAATGCAGTCACAGAGTTTAGGGCATGAAGCATCCAGGACTGAACTGTGGTTGGATGTTCATAAGAAATCAGATGGAAGTTTTGTTAACGAGCTTGCTAAAGAAGTTGGGGTATGAAGTAAATTTTTCATAATAATAACTTATTATCAGTTTTTACTATGTTAATATATTTTTATATTTGATTTATAGGTAAAAATTAAATAGCTATGGGATGCCAATCCTGTGCAGTCCTACTCAGTCTCTCAGGATGACTCGTTTGCTAAGATCCTTGGGAAGGATCATGCTGGGAGAGTGCGCGGGATGGGTTTGGGACCCATACCATCTGAGATTTTTAGCAGGCCATCGGGGATAGCAGCGGCATCTACTCCTGACTTTAGTCAACCCATACCCGGAGATGATAAGAGATAGATTGTTTCTTTACGAAACACAGTTCACCAGCAGGGGGATCAGATATCTACATTGCAGAAAGAGTTTATTGAAATACGTCAGCAGATGAGCAGATATGCCCCCTGTTGTAGTGCATTGACTGGTGGTATGCAGGTAAATCACAAAAAATCAAAATCATTTAGTTTGATAACATTCATTGGTTTAAAGTTTTAATATAAATATGCAATCGTATTTAATTTTCAATATAATGTTCTTACAGGTGACAACACAAAGTGGAGATGAAGGTGGAGAGGGTGATGATGCATCATCAGACCCTGAGTAGTTGTATTGATGATTTGTAATATGAAAACAGTTGGTTTGTATATGTAACATTTGTGGCACATAGTTGCCACCACACATTTTCATGTCCTAAAATTTCCTTGATTTCTCATTTTCCTTTTATACATTTTATTGATTTCTGATGTTTATTTTTATGTCTTGATTTCTCAAGTTTCATATACATCATTTAGGAATAAATTGTTTGATTAGCCTACTAATAAATTTTCCAAGGGTTCTATATTATTATTTTTATGTGTTTGGTTATGACTACTTTATAAATCATGGTTATGAGCATATACGATAGTTATACATAGAGAAAAAGGATGTACATAAAGCTGATTATCGATTTGATCTGGATTGAAGCTATCATCCTATTCTATATCTTCCTGGATTATGTTCAGTTGAGTTTTTAGTTGGTATGTTTATTGTTTGAACATATCTGACTGTTTTGGGTTTCCTCTATTTGGATGGTTTTGCGGACTCATTTCCCATTGAATCTGCTATATTCATGGCTGTCCGGGTTTGCTGAGGATCCTGAGTGCTTCAAGGATGGATCAAATCCATCTCACTTGATGCTTTCAGACTGCTACCTATTTGGCTTTGATTGACGCATGGCTCTGGATTTACAGCATGCACTGGACTACTCTGTTTTACAATTGATGTTTAAGACTCTCTTATCCAGAAGTGAGCCTATTGGAAGTATGTTTGATCTTTACATTAAGGTGTTCATTGTTCTTTGCTTTATTTCTTGTATACTAATGTTGTAAATTTGATATGTAGCAAGATTACTCAGAGACCACAAGGCAATGCAAAATATGATGTCCCCTTCGGCAAGGATGATGTCAACGTATGAACAACATTCAGGTTATACATGTATTCAGATTAAATAATCAATTCAATTAGGGTATTAATCAGATTTCATGTATTTTAATGGTGTTCATATTTTATCCACTTATATTCCCTTTTTATGCATCAATATTTTGTTTCAATATGATTTCAGGTTGTCGTAACATGGTAGCATGGAGAAACCAGATGATAGAAGATCTAATTTTTATGGAAATAGGAGTACATAGATGTAAACGGTAAGCCTCCCAGCAGATTTCTATCCCTTTATTCATGACTCTATATTTTCAAATTCCTTAGAAATGGATTTCATGATAGATTGATATGTCTTGATGTTTATGAATAGTTTCAACATTTAAAAATTGTGTTGTCATTGCCCAAAAAATACAGCACTATATAGAAGTGTTTCCACGAATCCCTGCTACACGATGAAAAATAATCGGCACCGTTCAACAAGTGCAAAGCACACAATTTGGGTCCATGAATAAAAGGTTTGATTTACACCTTCTGTAGGCAAGACAACGATGCATATGGTGTGCGTTAAAGGAAGATGAACATACTATACTGTTTCTATTTGCAGGGGTACATCAGTTGAAAAAATAGAATAAGAAGTTCTCATTCTTGATGGGGTACAACAATCCGAAAATGGTAATTTAATGCATCATACATTCATGATTATGGAACGATTTATGCTCTTAACTATGACCTATACATTTTTTTCATTCAACATTATGAGTTTCAGG
The DNA here is from genome assembly GCA_963277665.1 of Viscum album. Lineage (NCBI taxonomy): Eukaryota > Viridiplantae > Streptophyta > Magnoliopsida > Santalales > Viscaceae > Viscum > Viscum album. The sequence goes on from OY728126.1 coordinate 197,629,561, forward strand.
CTAAGTTTTGTTTTTTCAATCTGATCTGCTCATTTCTGTGTCCTGATAGTCAGTTTTGTGATCATTTTTTAATTATAATGACTACTATGCTTTCAACAGCTTTTTCCAATCCTTGATAAGGTATTCTTCCATTGCATTCTCATACGGTATGTGGTTAGTATCCACACCCTAAACATAGTTCAACTAGTGCTTAATGGAATTTATGATCTTTATATTTTTACATATTAAAAACATGTCATCAACATATAATAAAAGGTAAAAAGACTCATGTTTAACAGTTTTAAAATACACACATGCATCAAATATTCTTATAGAAAACTGATTCTCACTCATAAAGGAATCAAACCTTTTATACCATTGTCTTGAAGACTATTTAGTCCCATGAAAGGAATTATGTAAAATAAAAACATGGTTTGGTTTGAAAAAATTTGAAAATCATTCTAGAGGATTCATATAAATGCTTTCATCAGGACTACCATGTAAAAAAGTGGTTTTTACATTGAGTTGTTCAACATGCAAATCAAGTTTGGCAGAAAATGAAAGCATAATTCTAATGGATGAATTCTTAAAAAAGGAGAGAATATTTCACTATAATCAATGACTTCACATTTTAGAAAACCTTTAGATACCATGCATTCTTTGAATTTGATTTTAGACTCTCCTACATTGCATTATTTTTTCTTATAAATCCATATTGAACCTATAACATTCTGGTTATTGGGTTTCGGAACAACAACCCAGGTGTTGTTCTTAAGAAGGGAATTCATTTCTTTTTTTATTGATCTCGTCCAATTACTATATTATTTGGATTTAAAAGCTTACTTAACACTTTTAGGCTCATCATTAAACAATTACTAAGCTACATTGAAAGCATAAGAAGCAATGTATTACTATTTGAAGTGGGATGGAGGTTTAATAACTCTCCTTTCTTTATCTCAAGTAAGCCGATTGTTGATCAGGCCAACAGGTTCTTAGTCCTCAGGTTCAGATTCCAAATTGGGATCTGATTTAGGATGGGCTTGGGTAACCAAAGGAGCAGGACCAACACTGAACTGAGGTTGGTCACCTGATCTTAAAGGAACATCAACACCTAAAGGTGTTGGGACCTCTAAGGGTCCTGCAGCTTCATCAGGATCTACAACAGGTTCAGGTACTTTGTCACTGGTCACACCAGATTCATGGAAGACCACATCGCGACTAACGATGCATTTCTAGTAACTTGGTTTATCTAACCATAAATAATACCCTTTAAAACCCTCTAGATATCCCACGAATATTCATTTAATAGCCATATCAGCTAGCTTATCATTACATGAATGCACCTAAGATATGGATCCAAATATCCTAAGGTGAGCTAGATTTTGGGGTGGGACCTTCGAAATTTATTTAGGTGTCATAAAGGAGTGAGCAGAATATGGACAACAGTTAATGAGGTGCACTGCTGTTGAATCATCCTCATCCTAGAAGGACCTAGAGAGTTTTTAGTGGGATAACATACACCTTAACCTTTCAAGAATAGTCCTATTCATTCTCTCTGCTAACCCATTCTGTTATGGAGTTTCCAAAACAGTCCGATATATCTTAATTCCTTCGGATTCAAAATATTCAATGAATTCATTGGATATATATTCTAAACCATTATCAGTTCTTAAAGCCTTAAGTTTCTTATTAGTCTCACTCTCTACCGCAACTTTCCATTTCATCAAAGTCTGAAAGGCATCTGACTTGTGATTAATAATATAAATCCACACTCTCCTAGAGAAATCATCACTAAAGGTTACAATGTATAAACCAACACCATGGGAGGTAACCCTAGAAGGACCCCACAAGTTAGAATGTACACATTCAAGAGGTTCCTTAGCCTTAAAAATGGATCTACTGAAGCTGATTCTTCTAGAATTCCCATATACACAGTCTTCACAAAAAGGTAAACTGTTAGGAGTGATATTACTTAGAAGGCACTGTTTCTTAAGCTCACTAAGACCCATGGCACTAACATGCCCTAGTATCCTATGCCATTAGGTGGTGGAATCAGATTATGAACCAGAATAACTATTCAACTGATTTCTATACACATTTCCATCTAACACAAACAGACCATTGTGAAGGGTTCTCTTTATTATAGTGAGGGATCCTTGGGAAACTCTAAGGCTTCCTGATCCAGACTTGAAGCCGTGCCCTTTCTTGTCAAGGGTTCCTAGGGATATTAGGTTTATTTTTAATTCAGGTTCCCACCTAAATTATTCAAGAGTTTTAACAGACCCATCATGAAGCTCTAGTAAAATTGAGTCTATGCCCATGATGTGACCACTCATACTATTCCCTAGAAATACCTCACCATTATTCAATTCCCTTAATTCAGTAAAGAATTCCTTATTTGGGCACATGTGGAATGAGCATCATGAATCCTGGTTCTATTCATATAAGATAGCTATATCAGTGACATTTAACACATTAGTAGTGTCAAAGTATAGTTCAACTAATAGATAATGGTCATTATTACTATCTTTAAAGTCACCCTTGTCCAGGTTGTTTACATTTAAAACATTTTATTACCTTGTTTCTAGATTAAATTCTATATTTCTTGAACTATCCCCTATCTTTTGTCTTACCCATTGACTCACTTAAACCTCTAGATTCACCTATTTCCCTAACATTGTTTTCATGCACTATACTTGTTCTCTCTATTATATGTATTTTGGTTTGGTTTTCAGGCTGTGCGGCAGTAGAATCAGGTAATATTTTTTTTCTAGGCAACTTTTTAGCGGCGGTTTAAACCGCCGCTAAATGAAATCTGGCGGCTATTTTGCGGCAGTTTAAACCGCCTCTAAACATTCCAAACTTCCGCTAAACATAAAATAAAATATAAGTTTAGCGGCAGTTATAACAGCCGTGAAATAGTCGCATCGTGGCAGTCTCATCTTGTGGTGGTTCTTCTGGATTTAGCGGTGGTTTTACGGCGCTGGATTTCAATTTATTAGCGGCGGTTATAACCGCCGCTAAAACAGCCGCAAAATGAGGCAGCTGCGACGCTTCTCTAAAACCGCCACTAAACAAAAATAACCGCCGTGAAAAGATTGGTGACGCTGTATTATGCGGCGGTTTATGGAAACCGCCACTAGATTTCTATTCTGCTGTAGTGAATTTCTGCCTCACGAAACGATGATTGTTTAATATTCTTTTAACACACTAAACGGTGGCCATTAAGATGTCACTATATTTATATATGATATATAATATGTCTATGTTTTACTTAAGATTGTGTATTTTTCATTTATGGAATACCTTTATGGTTTCCATTATGGTTAAACGCGATATCTTCATTTTAGGAAGTGCGGACTACCACCCCCTCAAAGTGATTTGATTCGTTAATACCATATGTGGTACATATAAAGGATAGATTTAATGATATTATATATGATACCATACTGGAATTATAATACTATTATATATCATTATGTTTTAATTCCATTAAATAAGAAATAGAAATGGAAGTAGCGTTCATGCGTACGTACGGCTTACCGTCTCCATGAACGGTGCATTTCATTTATTGCCTCTAAATGTTATGTAAAATTATAAATGCATGTATATAATGGATATATATGATATATATGATATCTACATAATGAATATATTTCTGGATATAATATCTATTTTACCAATTGAACAACTTGTAATTATAAAGAGTTTATTTTTGACTCAAGTAGCAATGATCTACAAAACGACCATTATTAACTTAAATAATTACATAGTGTTCATGGCATGGTAGTAAGTGATATAAAATGAATAATGAAGTTGAAAAAGGTTCTTAAGAAAGTAGAAATTAACTCAAGTTTATTATTCAGGAGGTTAAAGAACGATCGAGTCAAGTCGGACCCGAGGTAAGGGATCCTACCCCTCTCTTTCTTTTTAAGTACACTCTTTTATGTCATTCTTTTTAAGCTCATCTTTCTTATGATTGGGATGTTATTTTATATTACTATTACTTTAATTTTTATGTTTATACGATGAGAGACCCTATTTTCTCTCATAAATCCATTTTGGAAGTTCTGAGTGGCGCCATTAGGCTGCCGAATTTTCCTAAGGGATCCTACCTCTCTCTTTCTTTTTAAGTACTCTCTTTTATGTCGTTTCTTTTAAGATCCTCTTTCTTAGTTGGGGGATGTTATTTTATATTCATATTACTGTACTTTCTATGTTCATATGATGATATACCCTATTTGATTTCATCAATCCATTTTTTTGGATGTTTTAAGTGGTGCTGTTAGGCTGCCGAGTTTTCATAAGGGGTATTTCATCTCACTTTTATTCCCGTGAGATTTTTGCTACATTTTCCACCATTTTCTTTGAGTGTCATATGTACTGCCTATTATTTTACTTTTTGTGTAATATGATTTTTTTATGAGTATTTACATCAATGTTGTATTGTCCTTCTTTCATGGGGTGTATGTTTCGAAAGATACCCAAGTTAGTAAGGGAACCTTTCACCCTCCTCTTTTTAAAAGACTTCTTTTGTTGGGTATTTTAATTTACATATTTTAATGTTGGGATATGTTCTTATATATCCTTATTGATGTAAATTTTATGTCCAATTGATGAGTTACCCTTTTTATCTCTCATCAACTCATTTTCTGAATTTTGAAGTGATACCGTTAGGCTATCGATTTTTTGCAAGGGAACTTCTTAACCCAATTTTGATTCTTTGGGATAAACATGCACTCCTTGAATATGTCATTCTATAAATATGTGTGAATAACATCTGATTGTTTTACACTTAATATCCACTTATATTTTGTGTATTTTTTTGTCACACATATTTATGTAATTGATTTATCCTTAATCCAAGGATACCGTCTTTGTATGGACTTCGTCTCAATCTCCTTTCATTGAGGCAAATTTTGTTTTATACAAAACCTTCTTTTATATGGTGTATAAACCCCTTTTACTTTTACTTTTGTTCAAAAGGAATATTTTTATATAGAGCGTTTTACTAAACGACAAAAAGGAATGTTTTTCTTGTTGTACGTATGTGGCGACAACGACTTCTCAAACGCCGTGACCATTATTTGAGTTCCGGCTTCCTCTACAGCCATACCTTTTTTATAAATGAAAAATAAATAACATGTTTTACTTTTCTTTTATTTTGGTATTGATAATGGTTTTCATAATGTTTTTATATCAATGTGTTGTATTGATATATTGTGATTGAAAAGTGGAAATGTTATGTTTCTTTTATGCATATTTTATATGATACGATCACTTCTGGAATTTGGTCTTTTCCCAACGGTAGTATACCAATGGTTTACTTAAACCGTTGGTATAGTGAGCCTTTGACAACGGTTTAATTAAACTGTTGGCAAAGGGAATTTCGGTGGACCCTTTCCCAACGGTTCACTGGAACCGTTGGGAAAAGGGTTCTAAACTCACACATTTCCCAATGGTTCACTGGAACGGTTGGGAAATGTGTGCCTTTGCCAATGATTTTTATAAACCGTTGGCAAAGGTTTTCCCCAAATTCCAGACGCGATCTCCTCTCCCCATTCAGACAGAGCCCTAATCTATTCGCTCCGCTGCTCTCGCGAACCCCATCCGACTCCACTGCTCTCGCGAATCCGAACACCAGCACCCATCCCAACAGGTACACCCCCATACGAATAGGTAAAATTTGATCTCAACCATATTGTTGTAGTTGTTTTAATGAATAGATTTTTTCCAGGTGTTGGTGGTTTACTTGATTATTGAAATTAATATCTAAATAGGATATTGTTTGTGTTTGTGAAGACTTCTTTAATGTTTTTATATTCTATGTTTGGAAGGAGAGTGTTCAAAACATGTAAATCAGAGTTGGGGGAGGCTATCGTGAACGTTTACATGTTTTGGATAATGGATTCTGGGAATTATGGATTGTGTTCAAACCAATTTGATATGTTTTGGATAATGGATAGTGGGGGTAGGGGGTGTCCACGGGGGTGGGTGGGTTGTCCACAGGGGTGGGCAGGGCTGTCCACGGGGGTGGGAAAGACTGTCCATGGGGGTGGGCGGGGCTGTCTAGGGGGTGTGGGCTATCCTGGGGGTCTGGGTGGGGTGTCCTGGTGGGGGAGGGGTGTGTGGGGTGTCCAGGGGGGGTGGTATGTCTATGTGGTGGTGGTGGGGTTGTAGGGGAGGGGGGTGTGGGCTGTTTGGGAGGGTGGGCGGGGCTATCCAGGGGGGGTACGGGGTGTCCAGGGGGTACGGGGGTGGGCGGGTTGTCCATAAGGGTGGACGGGCTATCCACGGGGGTGGTCGGGCTGTCAAGGAGGGGTGGGCAGGCTGTCCAGGGGGGGGGGGGTGGGTGGGTGGGCTGGCCACGGGGGGTAGGGGTGTCCAGGGGGTTGGCGGGCTATCCAAGGGGGTGGGGGGCTGTCCATAGCGAGAAGGGGTGTCGAGGGGGGTGGGTGGGCTGTCCACAGGGGTGGTTGGGCTGTCTAGGGGGTAGGGGGTGTCCACGGGGGTGGGCGGGGCTGTCTAGCGGGTGTGGGCTGTCCTGGGGGTCTGGGTGGGGTGTCCTGGTGGGGGAGGGGTGTGTGGGGTGTCCAGGTGGGGTGGTATGTCTAGGTGGTGGTGGTGGGGTTGTAGGAAAGGGGGGTGTGGGCGGTTTGGGAGGGTGGGCGGGGCTATCCAGGGGGGTACGGGGTGTCCAGGGGGGTACGGGGGTGGGCGGGATGTCCACAAGGGTGGACGGGCTGTCCACGGGGGTGGTCGGGCTGTCAAGGAGGGGTAGGCGGGCTATCCAGGGGGGGGGGGGTGGGCTGGCCACAGGGGGTAGGGGTGTCTAGGGGGGTGGGCGGGCTATCCAAGGGGGTGGGGGGCTTTCCATAGGGAGAAGGGGTGTCGTGGGGGGTGGGTGAGCTGTCCACGGGGGTGGTTGGGCTGTCTAGAGGGTAGGGGGCGTCCACGGGGGTGGGTGGGTCGTCCACGGGGGTTGGTGGGGCTGTCCACGGGGGTGGGAAAGGCTGTCCACGGGGGTGGGCGGGGCTATCCAGGGGGTGTGGGCTGTCCTAGGGGTCTGGGTGGGGTGTCCTGGTGGGGGAGTAGTGTGTGGGGTGTCCAGGGGGGTTGGTATGTCTAGGTGGTGGTGGTGGGGTTGCAGGGGAGGGGGGTGTGGGTTGTTTGAGAGGGTGGGCGGGGCTATCTCGGGGTGGTACGGTGTCCAGGGGGGTACGGGGGTGGGTGGGCTATCCACAAGGGTGGACGAGCTGTCCACGGGGGTGGCCGGGCTGTCAAGGAGGGGTGGGCGAGCTGTCCAGGGGGGGTGGGTGGGCTGGCCACAGGGGGTAGGGGTGTCCAGGGGGGTGGGTGGGCTATCCAAGGGGGTGGGGGGCTGTCCATAGGGAGAAGTGGTGTCGAGGGGGGTGGGTGGGCTGTCAACGGGGGTGGTTGGACTGTCTAGTGGGTAGGGGGTGTCCACGGGGGTGGGTGGGTTGTCCATGGGGGTGGGCGGGGCTGTCCAGGGGGTGTGGGCTGTCCTGGGGGTCTGGGTGGTGTGTCCTGGTGGGGGAGGGGTGTGTGGGGTGTCCAGGGGGGTTGGTATGTCTAGGTGGTGGTGGTGGGGTTGCAGGGGAGGGGGGTGTGGGTTGTTTGGGAGGGTGGGCGGGGTTATCCCAGGGGGTACAGGGTGTCCAGGGGAGTACGGGGGTGGGCGGGCTGTCCACAAGGGTGGACGGGCTGTCCACGGGGGTGGTCGGGCTATCAAAGAGGGGTGGGCGGGCTGTCCAGGGGGTGGGTGGGTTGGCCACGGGGGGTAGGGGTGTCCAGGGGGGTGGGCCGACTATCCAAGGGGGTGGGGGGCTGTCCATCGGGAGAAGGGGTGTCGAGGGGGGTGGGCGGGCTATCCAAGGGGGTGGTGCTATAGTGGTTTTGGATTGTTTGAGGTACTCTTAGTGTATTATAAACCCTCATTTGTTCCATATTCATTTAAATTGATTTAATATCATTTTTTTCACACACACCATTATATCCTCTCAAACTATATTTAGATTGTATTTTCAATCGTATGGTGTTAAATATTTTAGTAAATGTTCATACTAGCTTCTTTTATGTGTTATAGGGGTTTAGACTAATGACGTGGCTGCATGATTATTGTGGGGGTATTCTTTTCATATAAATATACCTATACACCCCGACCCCCTTGGACAACCTGACCACCCCCACGGATAGCCCGCCCACCTGGACACCCCGACCCCCCTAGACAGCCCCCACCCCCTGGACACCTCCGACCCCCCGGACGGCCCCACCACCCCCTAGACACCCCGCACCCCCTGGACACGCCACACCCCCCTTGGACATTCCCGCCACTCCCATGATCCTCATCCTACTCCTCATCCTTATCTACTTGGTGAAGTTAAAGTATAAAACTCATATACTCTCAACAAGACCCTTAAGGATTATGTATTCCTTGATCCACTTCCAATATCTTACTGGTCACTCCGTGAATATAGGCATTCGAAATTTTGTATCTTATTTTCTTATATACACTGTATTTTGTTGTATTTATTAATATGATTCTCATATAGAGTAATGTTTCAGTTATTCTTTTATATAGAGTAAACAATTGTCATTTACGTAAATATTTTTTTGATTAAACTTTATTATTATTGAATTGCTTTGAAATGACTTGTTGCGATTTTTTTACAGAATGGATAGAAGTTGGATGTACGAAACTGATCGGATTTCAACCGATTTTCAAAATAATTTGAACAGCTTTCTAGATTTTGCATTTGACAAGGCTTCAGATAGTGGTCGCATACACTGCCCATGTTGTAATTGTGTTGGAAGACCTTGGTTGAGCCGTGAAGCAGTTAGCTATCATATAACAAAATATTGTTTCCAAACAAACTATTATGTGTGGTATCACAATGGAGAGAAAATGGAATCTCAAAATGTTGATGATCCAAATGAAAGGACTGAATTGGAGAGTTTGATATATGATCGGTTTCCATTTATTCAACATCATGAGAAGGAAAGGATGTCCAGCCAACAAGATTTCAATACAAGCACACATGATGCATCCAATGAAAATGATGATGTTGATAGGGTGAAAAAATTGAATGATGCTGTGATGACTCCAGTATATCGGCAATGTGATAAAATGAAAAAGTTGGAATTTTTAATCCGATTGTTTCATGGGAAAACTATGTATGGGATTTCAAATACTGCAATTGATTATATTCTTACCTTATTGAAGGACTTACTTCCAGATGATGCAGATATTCCCTCAAACCACTATATTGCATGGAAGTTGGTTGATGAACTTGGATTCTCAAAAAAAAAATTCATGCTTGCCCGAATGATTACAGCTTATTTTGGGAGGAAACTGCTGAAAGAAATGATTGTATAAAATGCGGAACCTCCTGATGGAAGCCAAAAGATGATGGAACACCATCTCGTGTGCCACAAAAAGTAATGTGGCACTTTCCATTGATCCCCAGATTATAGAACCTTTTCATGTCTGATGAAATATCCGTAAAAATGCGATGGCATGACACCAAGAGAAAAAAGAATAATGAAGAGTTGGTTCACCCTGCAGATGGATTTTCATGGAAGAGATTTGATGTTCGATATCCTGAATTTGCAGCCGACGTGCGTAATGTGAGACTGGGTCTTTCATGTGACGGTTTTAATCCATTTGGGCAGATGCTTACTTCGCACAGCACATGGCCGGTTTTCATACACATTTATAACCTTCCCCCTTGGTTGTGTATGAAAAAGCCTTACACTTTCTTGAGTATACTGATATCTGGCCCTTCTGATCCCGACAATGATATAGATGTATACATGACTCGCAATCTTGCCACCGATGAACCATATGTATTGGCATCAATGGTGAAACAAGTTTTTTATGTCAAAGATCATCATCATCCTAAATTCGGTGTAATTATTGAAGTAAATCCCAGACATGTTTTTGATGATGGTGATGATGAAGTTGACACTATCCCTACTGCAATTGGAAGAAATCCGTTTATTACTTTTGATGACCCCAACAGCTCAATTTTCAGAGTTGATTGTGAACCTGAAGTTGTGGTGGGAAATATATAGAATCATACAGTTGTGTTCTCACCTAAATGTTTCACCTACATCATTCAGAGTGTGTATCCTAGTACTTACCTTCATAACACCATAAATCTTCTGTTTCATTATGTTCTTTTTATCATAATGTTTTTTCTATATTTTGTTTCTTGGGTTACACATTAGTTATCTGTTTCTAATTACTTCCATATTTGTTTTCATTGCAGGAAATGACACCCATTGAAGAGAGGCGACGGAAAAAGATGACATATAATAATTGTCGCATGGTACAGATGGGTGTTCCTCCACTCATCCCTGTTGTGAGTATTTTATTTCAAATATAAATATTTCAATAACTTATAATATTATGTGTTTACTTTTCTGTCAAACTTTTTTTTAGGATCCACCCCCTAGACGACAGATATCTGACGAGGAGCCTGATATTGCTCCCAGTAGAGTGGTTGGTGGTACGAGGGCTCGTGGGGCGAGAGTTAGACGATCCACTACCACAGACGTATCTTCTACGCCCTATTTTTATCCTGGCGTGTCATCAGGGACATATGAGATATTTAGACCTCCGATGTTTACACTACCAGCTGGCCAGACGTCTATGCCATCATCTTTTACTTCTGGTTCATTATCTCCAGGTTTTTATATTCAACCTTCTTTGACTCCTGATGCGACACAGTATGTGGCTGAGGAGCATACACTGAGGGACACTCCACCTGTACAGGATATTCCTTCAGCTTCTGCACCCATTGATCCGACTACCACAGGTATATTTATATAACTCTATCAAATTTTTATACCAAAATTTATTTTTATTATAACTTGTATTGATATTATTTTTCTTTAATAATAGATTCATCTAAAGATAGGAGGAGGGGGAGGGGGAGTACTCGCTTGCGTGCAGTATGGAACCGCCAGACACAGTTGATGGTAGAATACAATGTTGATGGACAAATGATTGAGAAATCTGGGTAGCAATGTCAGGGTTTTTTGGCGACGCTAGCCAAATACTCCGATATCATTCTGGTCAGCCCTCTCTCTTGGAGACATCTGCCACCGAAAGTCAAGGATAACGCATGGGCACAAATATGGGTAAAAAATCTATTTGATTTAATGTAGTATATTTTTGTATTTAAATGAACTAATCAATTTGGTTTCAGCTTCGGTTTAACTTCCCTGATGGCGAAGGTGCACGATCAGCGCGTTTAAAAGAGCTAGGAGAGCTTTGGAGAGCTTATAAGCATGAGCTGTATGTTGGCTAGTGTGATAGAGTGGGCACGGAGTTAGAGACATTACCTATCGTGGATGACTGCCCGATAGAGCAATATCGCCAAATGATTACCCATTGGGTGACTGCCAAATTTAAGTTATTAATCTCATTTGAGTTATTTAAATGAGAGTTTTCATATTTTGCATTAATATACTCTTATTAATTATTAATCATTATTTAGGAATCTTTTGAAAAAAAAACATTGATTCAAAGAAATACCTCCACACTTTGGGGCACACAACAATGTCAGATCATGAGAGGCAGCAGGTACGATATAGTTGTTTATAATTTTTCTTCAGGACTTTCCCTTTTTATTGGATCCTACTTAAATTATGTGATTTATTGAATAATGAATATATGATTATACTTTCACTTTATATTGTTCCAATGTCATTACAGAAGCACAAAATGAATATTGAAGGACGTATCCCTCGAGCAATATTGTTTTGCTCGAGTAGAAGAAAAATTGATGGAACTGCGGTAAATGAACCGACCCAAGAGAAGATTGTAAGTTTTAATTTGTTTATTTCAAAGTTTAATATCTAATTTGAAATTTAATAATCTATTAATATTTTTTACAGGCTGCTTTAGAGGCTCTTGATGCCCAGGAGCCTGACAATTTTGGGCCACATGATCATTTATATCAGGTTTTGGGAGATGAGCACTCTGGTCGAGTACGCTGCTGACCTGGTAAGAATATAGTCCCGACGAGGTATTGGTCGTCTCCAGGTATCCATTCTAGTACCACCAAGTTGGAATAGGTCAAGGAGCATGCAAGACAGTCTGATAAAAGGGTCACAGAGTTGGAAGTACAAGTTCAAACAAGAGACAGAGAATTTATGAAACTGATGAGAGCTTTATGTTCATCACTTCCACCAGAGGCTAGTGCGGCTTGTCAGACATTTATGTCGTCGATGGGTGCATCATCCAATGCACCAGGCGGCAGCTCTAGTGGAAATCGAGATGATGATGTTCCTGGTGATGATGAGGATGCTGAAGAGGAAGATGGCGAGGATGAGGATGTGGACGAGGGCGAGGATGGGGCCGAGGGCGAGGATGGGGCCGAGGGCGAGGATGATGCCGAGGATGAGGACGACGACGAGGATAGAGATGGCGGTGAGGATGAGGCTGATGATGATAGTAGTGATGGTGATGGTGATCAGAGGCAGATTGATCCATTACATTTTTTAATTCTATATAACTCTTTATTTTTGAACATGGTTTTCCACTTTGGGGTTTTCCTCTGCTTCATAGGGACGTTGCATTCAGATTCTGTTTTTTGCACTTGATTCTTATTGTATGATTAGTCTACTACATAGAACTTTAGTATTCCTTGGTACTGTGATGCTCATTTTTCTATTTTTTTTACTTATCTTTCTTAGTTAGCCATGTATTTCATGTTTATGCATGTGGAAGATGATATGGAAAATGTGCTTTGAAGTAGTGGCTAGAACCACTAACATTTATTTGAAATGGACAGGATTTTAAGTGAAAACAACAACTGGCATATGGAATATAGACCAAACGCATTCAGATTCTGTTTAAACTATAGGACAATGATCCATGGGTCATATGTGACGTGTACGAGTCAACCCCACCTCAATCCGAGGTCCGGTGTGGCCGGTACCACTCAAAGTTTGTCACGTTTCTTTGAAATGGACAACGGTTTAAGTTAAAACAACAAATGACATACGGAAAACCAACCAAACACATTAGGATTCTTTTGAAACTTTAGGAAAACGATCCGTGGGTCATATGTGATGGGTACGAGTCAACCCCACCTCAATCCGAGGGCCGGTGTATTCGGGACCACTCAAAGTGTGTCACTTTTCTTTGAAATGGACAACAATTTAAGTTAAAATAACAACTGACATACGGAAAACAGACCAAAGGCATTTGGATACTATTTATACTTTAGGTCATGTATCCATGGGTCATATGTGACGTGTACGAGTCAACCCCTCCACAATCCGAGGGCCGGTGTAGCCGGGACCACTCAAAGTGTGTCACTTTTCTTTGAAATGGACAATTGTTTAAGTTAAAACAACAACTGACATACGGTAAACGGACCAAAGGCATTCAGATACTGTTGATACTTTAGGACATGTATCCATGGGTAATTTTTGACATTTAGAAGTCAAACCCTCCTCAATCCGAGGTCCGGTGTGGCCGGTACCACTCAAAGTGTCTTTCTTTTGTTTAAAATGGATGCGCTTTTAAGTAAAATAAACCACATATGGATAACCGACCAAACACATTCAGATTCTGTTGAAAATTTAGGAAAATGATTCATGGGTCATATCTGACGTGTACGAGTCAACCTTGCCTCAATCCGTGGGCCGGTGTGGCTGGTACCACTCAAAGTGTCTTTCTTTTGTTTAAAATGGATGCGCTTTTAAGTAAAATAAACGACATACGGAAAACCAACCAAACACTTTCAGATTCTGTTGAAACTTTAAGAAAATGATTTATGGGTCATTTGTGACGTGTACGAGTCAACCCCACCTCAATTCGAGGCGCGGTGTGGCCGACACCACTCAAAGTGTCTAACTTTTCTTTGAAATGGACAACGGTTTAAGTTAAAACAACAACTGACATACGGAAAACCAACGAAACGCATTCGGATTCTGTTGAAACTTTAGGAAAACGATCCATGGGTCATATGTGACGTGTACGAGTCAACCCTGCCTCAATCCGGGGGATGGTGTAGTTGGGACCACTCAAAGCGTGTCACTTTTCTTTGAAATGGACAACAGTTTAAGTTAAAACAACAACTAACATATAGAAAATGGACCAAAGGAATTCAGATACTGTTTATACTTTAGGACATGTATCCATGGGTCATATGTGACGTGTAAGAGTCAACCCATCCTCAATCCGACGGCCAGTGTGGCCGGGACCACTCAAAGTGTGTCACTTTTCTTTGAAATGGACAATTGTTTAAGTTAAAACAACAACCGACAAATGGTAAATGGACCAAAGGAATTCAGATACTGTTGGTACTTTAGGAAATGTATCCATGGGTCATTTGTGACATGTAGGAGTCAACCCCTCCTCAATCTGAGGGCTGGTGTGGCCAGTACCACTCAAAGTGTCTTTCTTTTGTTTAAAATGGATGCGCTTTTAAGTAAAAAAAACCACATATGGATAACCGACCAAACACATTCGGATTTTGTTGAAACTTTTGGACAACGATCCATGGGTCATTTTTGACGTTTACGAGTCAACCACGCCTCAATCTGAGGTGCGGTGTGGCCGGCACCACTCAAAGTGTCTAACTTTTCTTTGAAATGGACAACAATTTAAGTTAAAAGAAGAACTGACATACGGAAAACTGACCAAACACATTCGGATTCTATTGAAACTTTAGAAAAATGATCCATGGGTCATATTTGACGTGTACGAGTCAACCCTGCCTCAATCCGAGGGCCAGTGTGTCCAGGACCACTCAAAGTTTGTCACTTGTTTTTGAAATGGACAACGGTTTAAGTTAAAACAACAACTGACATACGGAAAACCAACCAAATGCAATCAGATTCTGTTGAAACTTTAGGACAACTATTCATGGGTCATATGTGACGTGTATGAGTCATCCCCGCCTCAATCCGAGGGCCGGTGTGTCCAATACCACTCAAAGTGTCTTTTTTTTGTTTAAAATGGATGCGCTTTTAAGTAAAATAAACGACATACGGAAAACCGACCAAACAATTTCAGATTCTGTTGAAACTTTAAGAAAATGATTTATGGGTCATTTTTGATGTGTAAGAGTCAACCCCACCTCAATCCAAGGCGCGGTGTGGCCGACACCACTCAAAGTGTCTAACTTTTCTTTGAAATGGACAACGGTTTAAGTTAAAACAACAACTAACATACGGAAAACCAACCAAACGCATTCAGATTCTATTGAAACTTTAGGAAAACTATCCATGGGTCATATGTGACATGTAAGAGTAAATCCTACCTCAATCCGAGGGCCGGTGTAGTCGGGACCACTCAAAGTGTGTCACTTTTCTTTGAAATGGACAATAGTTTAAGTTAAAACAACAACTGACATACGGAAAACGGACCAAAGGCATTCGGATACTGTTTATACTTTAGGAAATGTATCCATGGTTTATATGTGACGTGTAAGAGTCAACCCCTCCTCAATCTGAGGGCCGGTGTGGTTGGGACCACTCAAAGTGTGTCACTTTTCTTTGAAATGGACAATTGTTTAAGTTAAAACAACAGCAGACATACGGTAAATGGACCAAAGGCAATCGGATACTGTTGATACTTTAGGACATGTATCCATGGGTCATTTGTGACATGTAGGAGTCAACCCCTCCTCAATCTGAGGGCAGGTGTGGCCGGTTCCACTCAAAGTGTCTTTCTTTTGTTTAAAATGGATGCGCTTTTAAGTAAAAAAAACACATATGGATAACCGACCAAACACATTCGGATTCTGTTGAAACATTAGGAAAACGATCCATGGGTCATTTGTGACGTGTAAGAGTCAACCCCGACTCAATCCGAGGCGCGGTGTGGCCGACACCACTCAAAGTGTCTAACGTTTCTTTGAAATGGACAACAATTTAAGTTAAAAGAACAACTGACATACAGAAAACTGACCAAACGCATTCGGATTCTATTGAAACTTTAGGAAAACGTTCCATGGGTCATATGGGACGTGTAAGAGTCAAACTCGCCTCAATCCGAGGAGCAGTGTGACCGGTACCACTCAAAATGTCTAACTTTTCTTTGAAATGAACACCAGTTTAAGTTAAAACAAAAACTGACATACCGAAAACCGACCAAACACATTCAGATTCTGTTGAAACTGTAGGAAAATGATTCATGGGTCATATGTGACGTGTACGAGTCAACCCCTCCTCAATCCGAGAGCCAGTGTGGCCGGTACCACTCAAAGTGTCTTTCTTTTGTTTAAAATGGATTCGCTTTTAAGTAAAATAAACGACATACGGAAAACCGACCAAACACTTTCGGATTCTATTTAAACTTTAATAAAATGATTTATGGGTCATTTGTGATGTGTACGAGTCAACCCCACCTCAATCTGAGGAGCGGTGTGGCCGACACCACTCAAAGTGTCTAACTTTTCTTTGAAATGGACATGATTTTAAGTGAAAACAACAACTTGCATACGGAAAACCGACCAAACGCATTCGGATTCTGTTGAAACTTTAGGAAAAAGATCCATGGGTCATATGTGATCTGTACGAGTCAACCTTGCCTCAATTCGAGGGACGGTGTGGCCAGGACCACTCAAAGTTTGTAACTTTTCTTTGAAATGGACAAAGGTTTAAGTTAAAACAACAACTGACATACGGAAAACGTCCCAAAGGCATTCAGATACTGTTTATACTTAATGACATGTATCTATGGGTCATATGTGACGTGTAAAAGTTAAACCCTCCTCAATCCGAAGGCCGGTGTGGCTGGGACCACTCAAAGTGTCTTTCTTTTGTTTAAAATGGATGCTCTTTTAAGTAAAAAAACCACATACAGAAAACTGACCAAACACATTCAGATACTATTGATACTTTAGGACATGTATCAATTGGTCATTTGTGACGTGTACGAGTCAACCCCGCCTCAATCCGAGGCGTAGTGTGGCCGACACTACTCAAAGTGTCTTTCTTTTGTTTAAAATGGATGCGCTTTTAAGTAAAACAAACGACATACGGAAAACCGACCAAACGCTTTAGGATTCTATTGAAACTTTAAGACAATGATCCATGGGTCATTTGTGACGTGTACGAGTCAACTCCGCGTCAATACGAGGCGTGGTGTGGACGACACCACTCAATGTCTCTCTTTTATTTCAAAAGGAAATCATTTTAAGTGAATAGAACTGAAATTTACACTCATCAACGACTCTTTTTCATGAGTTTGGTAGTTTCACTCATGGGGTCATAAGTGAGAAGACTCCTAAGAAAATATCTTTTCACCATATTTTATAAAGAATACAAGTTCAATGAAAAATTCATCACAAATCATTACATATCCAAAACTAGTATCACAAAAAATGGGATTTGAGTCAATTTGAATGTCTTATTCAACTCTAATAGATATTTATCAAACTATTCTGCCTATTAGAATTTGATGGGTGAGGTGAATTACCACCGGATGATTGTTGTCATGTGTTTTTTTGGGCTATTTTAGGTGTTTTTTATACTGTTTGAAGTTTGTATGTGGCTTTTGTGATATTTTTTATACAGGTGTATAGTGGAGGGTATACTGAGGGCTGTTGTGCACTGTTTTTTTATACAGGTGTAGCTTCTGGGGGGGATTCTGGGTGCTACTGTGAAGCAGTTTTGGGAAACGATTTACCAACGGTTCTGAACCGTTGGTATAAGTTTTTCCAGATTTCTGGAAAAAGCTTTACCAACGGTTGTAAACCGTTGGTAAATTGTTTTCCAGATTTCTCAGAACCTATACCAACGGTTGAAATAAAACCGTTGGTAAAGGGCTTTCCCCACGCCTTACTGGCCAACGGTTTGGAAAACCGTTGGTATAACCTATACCAACGGTTTTCTAGCCTATAGCAACGGTTATAAACCATTGGTATAGCCTACTTTTCCAGTAGTGGATTATGTTATGGTTCTTGGGAATTATTATGAAGACGGGTGGTTCTGTGATAAACTAAAGGCGGGTGAGCCCGATATAGCTCTCCAATGCATTGGGTAACGCGAAGGAGTTAAACGTTATGGTTTCTCCGAAGAGATTTAGGGAGTATACTGTGATGGTTATTCCAAACATAACCAAGAGGGTTACTCCCTACATAATAATGTTATGAATGCCTCAAGTTACCTTTATGTCTTATGATTTCTATGTTTTATTCATAATTTTATGAGGTATGTTAAAGTGCTTATGTTTTATGGGTAAAGTATGTAACATCCCAGGTAAATAAAGAATAATACATTTTAATATTTATTAATATTTGAGAATTTAAAATTAATATTACTTTAAATGGGTTTCTATGTTCGATAGAGTACCCGATACGCAACAAAGAGTTTCTTTGAAATCTTACGTTGCACACTAGTAACAAAATAATATTATTTTAAATGGTAGTTAACACGTAGCCATTGTATTGGCCGAAATGAATAGAAATAACTAAAATATGATTATATATGTTTTTTAATTGTTTTTACATTTATCCAATAAAAGATAAAGGCTTAAAATAAGAAAAGAATTCAATTTTAGGCATAGATACTCTAATATTCACTAAAGGTCCACTTATCACCTTTTCATGGCGAATCTTCATTAAATATAGTTTTGGTTACTCTTATAATTTATATTGGACCAAATAAAATTCCTCCTTAGAATCGGGACATCAAAATTTACTTTGTGTAAATTTTTGGTATTTTTCGGATAAAGTTCATTTTTTAATGAATAGTGAAAAATGATGTATTTTAATTCAAAACCTATTTTTAATATAATTTATTTATATGATTATATTATCTTTTGAATTGGTTTTAAAGTGATATTAGAACATATTTTTACCATTAAATCCAATATTGGTCGTTGGAATTAATATCACTTTGAAATTGGACTTAAACTAGTGTCAATCTTTTGATACTTATTATTTCATAAAATCACGCTATTTGCTCTGAAAGTGGAATTAAT
This sequence comes from Viscum album, assembly GCA_963277665.1. NCBI lineage: Eukaryota > Viridiplantae > Streptophyta > Magnoliopsida > Santalales > Viscaceae > Viscum > Viscum album. Next base: position 197,648,513 of record OY728126.1, read on the forward strand.
TATTAAATTAATTAATGAAACTTATATGTTTTGAATTTTGTAAAATATACTTCATTTTTTAATTCGGAATATCAAATATATCTTAGCGTGAAATTTTGGTATTTTTCTGAAAAACTTCAATTTTTGATGAATAGTGAAACCACTAATTGGTACTTAAAAAACTGATTTTCATTTAAATGAAATTTTACCACCTCTGTGTTTTGAATTTCAAAAATCCGACATACATGTTTGTCATTAAGAAGTAAAATGTGGTTCAATGGGATTAAAATAATTTTTTAGTGAATAGTAACTTTTAAGTTTTTAATCGCGATTAGAGGTAATTAGTGTAGTTTAAGGTAAAAATAATGTTTTAATATTATAAAATTACCTATACACATGTCCTACCCTCATTGGATGTGTCATGGCCGACCAAGAAAATCCATGGGTCAACCTGGGGACCCCATGGAGCCACTTTGGTCGGAAAATGACATTAAAAACTTTTTATTTAATGTTAAAATTATAATGTCACAAACATGAGTTATTTTACTAAAACAATTATTAAATGGGGTTATACAAGTCATATTTTTGACTATAAATATTCATTAGAAATATAAAACGATTTACTACATTATGATATTTTTTCTATAATTTTTAGTCATTAAATAAATTAAATTATTTATGACTTCATGATGATGGAGTGATTACCTCATTATTTAACGATTTAAATAAAATGAAAATAAAATGTAAAATCTAAGACCTACACATGTCAAAAACCTATTATATGGGTGGATTTAGAACTCTTATCACCTTATCCTTTAAATATATAATTTTGGGCCCCTTTTTATCCAAAAATCATTTTATAATAAATTATCTTTTCTTAACTTTCCAAGAGTGCCCCTCCTCTCCTCTTATAAAAGGCCCCCACCTCTACCACCTTACCCACACCTCTCAAACCTTTGGTTCGGCCAAGATCTATCCATTTTGTCTCTACACATCCCTATATTACTCCTAGAAGCCTCACTTTGGGCAGATATCTTCCCACAGAAGCCTTTGAGCTCAAATCTAAGAGAGTTACCCGATTTTAAGGTAATGTCTTCACTTGTGTTCTTTTGTTTTATTTTGCTTCTCCGACCCCCTAAAATCTTTTTATTCATTTATTTTGTAACAAATCCAGTATCTTCAATATAATATGATGTTGTTATAGTAAGAATTTGAGCTACACATACACACACCTACATCTAATGGTTAAAGAACATACTGTTTTTGTGGATGACGAATTTCTCCCTCACGAAACGATGATTGTTCAATATTCTTCTAACACATTCAAAGGTGGCCAATAAGATGTCACTATATTTATATATGGTATATAATATGTTTATGTTTTCCTTAAGCTTCTGTATTTTTCATTAATGTCATACCTTTATGGCTTCCATTATGGGTATACGCGATATCTTCATTTTAGGAAGTGCAGACTACCGCCCCCTCAAAGTGATTTGATTCGTTAATGCCATATGTGGGAAGTTTAAAGGATGTATTTAAAGTTATTATATATGATGTTATACTGTAATTATAATATACCTTTATATCATTAATATTTCAATCAATTAAACTATGAGATAAAAATGAAAGTAGCATTCATGCGTACGTACGGATTACTGTCTCCATGAACGGTGCATTTCATTTCTTATCCCCAAATGTAATGTACTATTATAAGTATATATATATAATGGATATATATGATGTATGTTACATATAAGTGAATAATATAATTCTGGAATTAAAATATACATACCTCCCATTTAGTTTTAATTCCATTAATACGACATAGAAATGAAAGTAGTGTTCATGCGTACGTACGGCTTACCGTCTCCATGAATGGTGCATTTCATTTCTTACCTCTAAATGATTATATAATATTATAAATGAATGTATATACTGGATATATATGATATATATATCTGCATCATGAATATAATTCTTGATATAATGGATATTTTACCACATGAACAACTTCTAATTATAAAGAGTTCATTTTTGACTCAAGTACCAATGATCGTTAAGATGACCGTTATGAACTTAAATAATCACATAGTGTTCATGAAATGGTAATAAGTGATATAAAAGGAATAATTAACTTGAAAAAGGTTCTTAATAAAGTAGAAATTAACTCAAGTTTATTATTCCGGACATTAAAGAACGATCGAGTTAAATCGGACCCGAGGTAAGGGACTTCGTCTCAATCTCCTTTCATTGAGGCATATTTCGTTTTATACACAACTTTCTTTTATACAGTGTATAAACTCCTCTGAATTTTACTTTTATACAAAAGGAATCTTTTTCTACGAAGCATTTTACTAAACAAAAAAAAGGAATGTTTCTTTTAACGTACGCGGTGACAATGACCCTTTTCCGCCGTCGTGAGTATTATTTGGTCTTTGGCATCCTCAAAAAGCCGAAATGTTTTTTTTAAAATGAAATAAATACCATATACTATTTTATGTGTTTTGGTATTGAAAAGGGTTTTTTATAATGGATTTGTTATGTCAATATATTTAAGTGATAAATTGTGATCAAAGTGTTTAAATGTTTTCTTTCCATTATATTTGTTTTATGTATTATGATTTTATAATGGTACTTGGACATTTAATGGGTGGTTACATGATAAACCATATGACGGGTGGTGCCATGAATACCAGGATGGGTGGTTACGTTATAACCTCCAATGCATTGGGTATGGAAGTCGGCCGTATGGGTATTCCATTAAGTGATATGTGTGGAAGTCGACCGTATGGTTATTCCATTTAAGTATGTTTTTGTCCCAAGTTACCTTTATATGTTATGTGATCTTTATATGGGTTTTATGGTAATATTTTGGTTACAAAAGGGTAAGTAATGATCTTTTATTCAGTGAAAAGTTTTTACTACTTCATAAAGGTGAAAATTATTACTTTGATAAAGTATACATGGTTTACTTGTTGTTTTGATAAAGTAACAGTTTTCATTCTTTGTGTATCCTTTACTGAGCTTTTTACACTCACCCCAGGTTTTTTTTGAAATGTTTTTGACATGACTTAATGTGGAATAGGGTCAAGGATGGGATCAAGGGAAAGTCATGCTATATAAAACATGGAACTAGACATGTTTCTTTTTAAGAGTTTTTATTCTATGGAAACTTAGTAGAAGTGTCTACTTTGTAATCTTTTGAGATATAATAGTTATGTCCTAATTATCTAAAACTATAAACCTGAAAAGATCCTCAATGTAAATTATTCATTTAATTCAATATTAATTAAGTTTTAAGGTCGGGGCCTTATAGTTGGTATCAGAGGTCAGTTTAGACAACTTTAGGAGTTAGAAAATTGTTAAATTATAAATTAATTTATGGTATAACTGAAATGATATAGCATTTAAAGATTACCATGTTGCTTCTCCTAATAAATTTCTATGTTCAGAATGGTTTTTTGCAGGGGAAACACGGAATCTATGTTGGGATTACATCAGGAGGAAGACAACCTTCCAAATCAGCAACCTGAGATGGTCGGAATTGGAACTGAACAGTTTGTTGCAGTGATGGAAAAATTGACTCAAGCTATAAATTATGGTGGTATCCATGCACGAGATTAGCCAGATCAACCGTAGATGAACATGTCAGTGGTGGAACATATCATGAGGCAACATCCCCCATCATTCAGAGGATCATCTGACCCTGTGCCAGCCGAAGGGTGGATTAAAGCGCTGGAGAAGATTTTTGATGTCATGGTGTGTTCAGAACATCAAAAGGTTAGTCTTGCTGTTTACTGTTTTGAAGGTGAAGCTGATCAGTGGTGGTTGATGGTGAAAAATATCAGGGATAGTGATGAGATTGATGATCTTTACTGGGACGAATTCAAAGGTATGTTTCTTGAGAAATATTTTCTTAAGGTGTTTCGTCTTAGGATGGAAAAACAATTCCTAGAATTGAGGCATGAGGATGACTCAGTGGCTGCTTATGAAGAAAAGTTCACTCGACTGGAAAGGTATTCTCCAAACTTCATACGAGACCTTGATAGTAAAATCAACCGTTTTTACTCAGGGTTAAAGCCAAAGTATGTAAGGGCTTTAGCTTCCCGTGAGTTCAAAAGTTATGAAAAACTTGTTCGATGTGCGAAGAAGGTGGAAATGGAGTTTTCCAATGATCAGGTGTTATTTGACAAACAACAGAATAAAAGGTCTAGTTGGCAGCCAAAGGGGAAGAATTCATCAATGAAACAAGGAGGTAAGAAAACCAAATATCCATCCTGTGAGTAGTGTGGTAAAATGCATCCTGGAGAATGTTTATACAAGTCTGGAAAGTGCTTCGGTGTGGTAAGTCTGGTCATATTGCTCATAACTGTAAGGAAGATGATCAAGAAGGAAATGAAAAGTCAGCAGTAAGATGTTTTAAGTGTAATGAAATGGGTCATTATGCAAATGAGTGTCTAATAAAGAACCCAACTGGGGGAAAGTATCCAGACTACAATCAGAAAGGGGTGGTGAAATCCTTTGCCACTACTTCAGTAGATGTTGGTCCAACGAATGAAGTAGTATCAGGTACACTGTTTGTTTGTTCAGATTATGCCAATGTGTTGTTTGATTCAGGGTCTGCACATTCTTTCATTTCTGAGAAGTTTTCTAGTAAATTGGAAATTCTATCTCAAGATATGAATCCTGAACTTATGGTAAAAAACCTGGAGGAAACATTGAGACAAAAAGAAATTATAAGAACCTTCATATCCTTGTGTGTGGAAAGAATCTACCTGGAAACCTTATTATTTTGCCTCTAGTAGAGTTCGATGTTATTTTGGGCATGGATTGGATTTCTGTTCATCATGCTAAGATTGACTGCATAGCTAAAATGGTTTCTTTTCATAAAGATTTTCAGTTTGTGTACAAGAATGAACCATTGATTTTGATAACATATCAGGAAGTTAAGAAACTAGTAAAAGATGGAAGTGAATGTTACATTGCACATATTGTTGAAAATAAAGGAACTATTCAGATTAATGATGTGCCAGTGGTAAATGAGTATCTTGATGTTTTTCCTGATGAGTTTCCTGGTATTATTCATGATCGGGAAGTTGAATTTACTGTTGACTTAGTTCCTGATTCTAAGCCAATTTCAAAATCCCCTTATCGAATGGCTCAAGTTGAACTTTTAGAGTTAAAGAAACAATTGCAGGAGTTATTAGATAAAGGTTTCATTCGACCTATCACATCACTATGGGGTACTCCGGTCTTGTTTGTTAAAAAGAAAGATGGTTCAATCAGACTTTGCATTGATTATAGATCCTTGAATAACATTACTATTAAGAACAAGTATCCTTTGCCTCATATCGATGATTTTTTTGATCAGCTCCAGGGAGCTCAGTATTTTTTGAAGATTGACTTGACGTCGGGGTACCATCAGTTGAAAGTAAAAGAAGCAGACATTCCGAAGACTGTATTCCATACTAGATATGGCCATTATGAATTTGTAGTTATGCCTTTTGGGTTAACCAATGCACCTTCTATATTCATGGACCTTATAAATAGAATTTTCCATGAGTTCTTGGATAAGTTTGTGGTTGTTTTCATCGATGATATTTTGGTGTTTTCTAAAAGAAAAGAGGAGCATGAAAGTCATTTAAGGGTTATCTTACAAACCTTAAAAGAAAAGAAACTGTAAGGAAAATTCAGCAAGTGTGTGTTTTGGTTACAACAAATTTATTTCCTTGGTCACACTGTTTCAAAATATGTCATAAGTGTTGATCCTGCTAAAACAAAAGTTGTTGAAGAATGGCCAAGACCCACAAATGTAACTGAGATCCGTAGTTTTCTAGGTTTGGCAGGCTACTACCGAAGGTTTGTTGAAAATTTTTCATGGTTATCTAGTTTAATGACTAAGCTAACTAGGAGGGGTGTTAAGTTTATCTAGACAAAAGAATGTGATGATTGTTTTCAGGAGTTGAAAAGAAGAATGGTGAATGCTCCAGTTTTGGTACTTCCTTCCAGGAAGGGTGAGTTTTTTATATACAATGATGCTTCGTTAAAGGGACTTAGCTGTGTCCTTATGCAGAATGATCCGGTAATTTCTTATGCTTCATGTCAGTTGAAAACTCATGAGGTAAATTACCCTACACATGATTTGGAATTAGCTGCTGTTGTTTTTGCTTTAAAAATTTGGAGGCATCATTTTTATGGAGTAAAGTGTGAAATATATACTGATCACAAAAGTTTAAAGTATATATTCACTCAGAAAGAATGGAACATGAGACATAGGAGATGGCTGGAATTAATCAAGGATTATGATTGTACAATTCATTACCATCCAGGAAAAGCAAATAAAGTGGCTGATGCTTTGAGTCAAAAAAGTAATGCTTCATTAAAAATGTTGCGTTTGGAACATGATCCTTTGGTTTTTGATTTGATGAACTTTGGCATAGAAGTTTTTAGTACAATAAGTTATTCTGTTTTGTTTTAGGTATCAGTGAGATCTTCTCTATCAGACAGAATTAAGAAAGCATAGATGGAAGATAGTGAGTTGCAGAAAAAGGTAGACCTGGTTTAGAAGGGTAAGTTACCTGAATTCAACATTGATAATGATTGTGTTTTGAGGTTTGGGAAGAGATTATGTGTGCCTGGTGATTCACAGTCGAAGAATGAGTTGTTATGTGAGGCTCATAGTTCCCCGTTTTTAGTTCATCATGGCAGTACTAAGATGTACAAAGATCTGCTGGAGTATTACTGGTGGGATGGAATGAAAAGAGATATTGCTGATTTTCCTGTGAAGTGTTTGGCTTGTCAGCAGGTTAAAGCATAGTGGAAGGTACCGAAAGGGATGCTTTATCCATTACCAGTGCCAGAGTGGAAATGGGAAAATATATCCATGGACTTTGTTGTGGGATTACCGAGGACATCTCAAGGTAATAATGTAATCTGGGTTATTGTTGATCGATTGACTAAATCTGCTCATTTCATTCCTATTCGAGATACATTCTCTCTAGATCACCTTTCTCGATTATATCTTAAATAGATAGTCAGGTTGCATGGAGTTCCCACCTACATTGTATCCGATCGTGATCCTAGGTTTACTTCTAACTTTTGGAAAGGGCTTCAGAAGTCATTGGGTACTAAATTAAATTTTAGTACAGCTTTTCATCTGCAATCAGATGGGCAGTCAGAATGAACAATTCAGACCTTGGAGGATATGCTACGAGCTTTCTCTATGGATTATCAGGGAAGTTGGGACCAACATCTTTCTTTGGTTGAGTTTTCTTATAATAGAATTTTTCATTCTAGTATACAGATGGCACCATTTGAGGCATTATATGGGAAGCAGTGTCGAACTCCGGCTTTTTGGGATGAAGTGGGTGAAAGGAAGCTGATGGGACCAGAATTGGTAAAAGAGATGGCAGAAAAAGTTCAGTTGATTCAGAAACACATGAGAACAGCTCAGAGCAGATAGAAAAGTTATGCGGATAACTGGAGGATGGATCTATCTTTTGAGGTAGGTGATCATGTTTTTCTCAAGGTTTCTCTATGGAAAAGTGTGATGCGATTTGGTAAGAAATGAAAGTTGAGTCCAAGGTTCATTAGACCATATGAAATTCTGGAGAAAGTTGGATCAGTTGCTTACCAAGTGGATTTACCTCTGAGTTTATCTCAGGTACACAATGTTTTTCATGTTTCGATATTGAGAAAGTATATTCCAGATTCATCTCATGTTTTGAGCCTAGAGGTAGTTCAGTTGGAAGAGAATCTCTCTTATGAAGAACAACCAGTCCAGATTCTTGATCGAAGAGAGCAAGTGTTGTGAAATAAGGTAATTCACCAGGTAAAGGTTTTGTGGAAAAACCATATGGTTGAAGAGGCAACGTAGGAATCTAAAACTGCTATGAGGGATAAATACCTCCACTTATTTTGATAAGTGAATAAAATTGCGAGGATGCAATTCCCAAAATGGGGAAGGATGTAAAATCCTAGGTAAATAAAGAATAATACATTTTCCTGTTTATTAATATTTGAGAATTGAATATTAATTTTACTTTAAAGGGGTTACTATGTTCGATAGCGTACCTGATACACAACAAAGAGTTTCTTTGAAATCTTACGTTGCACACTAGTAATAAAATAATATTATTTTAAATGGTAGTTAACACGTAGCCGTTGTATTGGCGGGAATGAATAGAAATAACTAAAATATGATTATATATGTTTTTTAATTGTTTTTACATTTATCCAATAAAAGATAAAGGCTTAAAATAAGAAAAGAATTCAATTTTAGGCATAGATACTCTAATATTCACTAAAGGTCCACTTATCGCCTTTTCATGGAGAACCTTCTTTAAATATTGTTTTGGTCACTCTTATACTTTCTATTGGACCAAATAAAATTCTTATTTAGAATCGGGACATCAAAATTTACTTTGTGTAAATTTTTTGTATTTTTCTGATAAAGTTCATTTTTAATGAATAGTGAAAAATGTTGTATTTTAATTCAAACCACTTTTTAATCTAATTTATTTATATGATTATATTATCTTTTGAATTTCTTTTAAAGTTAAATTAGAATATATTTTTACCATTAAATCCAATATTGGTCATTGGAATTAATTTCACTTTGAAATCGGACTTAAACTAGTGTCAATCGTTTGATACTTATTGTTTCATAAAAACACGCTATTTGCTCTGACAGCGGGAATTAATTATTAAATTAATTAATGAAAATTATATGTTTTGAATTTTTTAAAATAGACTTCATTTTTGAATTTGGAATATCAAATATAGCTTAGGGTGAAGTTTTGGTATTTTTCTGAAAAACTTCAATTTTTGATGAATAGTGAAACCACTAAGAGGTACTTAAAAAACCGATTTTTCGTTTAAATGAAAATTTACCACATCTGTATTTTGAATTTAAAAAATCCGACATACATGGTTGTCATTAAGAAGTAAAATGTGGTTCAATGAGATTAAAACAATTTTTTGGTGAATAGTAACTTTTAAGTTTTTAATCGTGATTAGAGGTAATTAGTGTAGTTTAAGGTAAAAATAATGATTTAATATTATGAAATAACCTAGACACATGTCCTACCCTCATTGGATGTGTCATGGCCGACCAAGAGAATCCATGGGTCAACTCGGGGACCCCATGGAGCCACTTTGGTAGGAAAATGACAATAAAAACGTTTTACTTAATGTTAAAATTAAAATGTCACAAACATGAGTTGTTTTACTAAAACAATTCTTAAATGGGGTTATACAAGTCAAATTTTTTACTATAAATATTCATTAGAAATCAAAAAATATTTCCTACATTATGATAGTTTTTTTTATAATTTTTAGACATTAAATAAATTAAATTATTTATGACACCATGATGATGCAGGGATTACCTCATTATTTAACGATTTAAAAAAACGAAAAGATAATGTAAAATCAAAGACCTAAAGATGTAAAAAACCTATTGTATGGGTGGATTTAGAACTCTTATCACCTTATCCTCTAAATATATAATTGTGGGACCCTTTTTATCTGAAAATCATTTTATAATAAAGTATCTTTTCTTAACTTTCCAAGAGTGCCCCTCCTCTCCTCTTATAAAAGGCCCCCACCTCTAACACCTTACCCACACCTCTCAAACCTTTGGTTCGCCCAAGATCTGCCCATTTTGTCTCTCCACATCCCTATCTTACTCCTAGAAGCCTCACTTTGGACAGAAGTCTTCCCAAGGAAGCCTTTGAGCTCAAATCTAAGAGAGTTATCTGATTTTAAGGTAATGTCTTCACTTGTGTTCTTTTGTTTTATTTTGCTTCTCCAACTCCCTAAACTCTTTTTATTCATTTATTTTGTAACAACTCCAGTATCTTCAATATAATAGGATGTTTTTATAGGAAGCATTCTAGCTACAATTACACACACCTACATCTAATGGTTAAAGAACATACTGTTTCTGTGGATGGCGAATTTCTCCCTCACGAAACGATGATTGTTCAATATTCTTCTAACACCTTCAAAGGTGGCCATTAAGATGTAACTATATTTATATATGATATATAATATGTTTATGTTTTCCTTAAGCTTCTGTATTTTTCATTTATGGCATACCTTTACGGATTCCATTATCGGTATACGCGATATCTTCATTTTAGGAAGTGCGGACTACACCCCCTCAAAGTGATTTGATTCGTTAATGCCATATGTGGGACATATAAAGGATCGATTTAAAGTTATTATATATGATGTTATACTTTAATTATAATATACCATTATATCATTAATATTTCACTCCATTAAATTATGAGATAGAAATGAAAGTAGCGTTCATGCGTACGTACGACTTACCATCTCCATGAACGGTGCATTTCATTTCTTATCCCCAAATGTAATGTACTATTATAAGAACATATATATAATGAATATATATGATTTATGTTACATATAAGTGATGAATATAATTCTGGAATTAAAATATACATACCTCTCATGTAGTTTTAATTCCATTAATATGACATAGAAATGAAAGTAGCGTTCATGCGTACGTACGACTTACCGTCTCCTTGAATGGTGCATTTCATTTATTACCTATAAATGATTACATAATATTATAAATTAATGTATATACTGGATATATATGATATATATATATCTACATAATGAATATAATTCTTGATATATTGGATATTTTACCACATGAACAACTTGTAATTATAAAGATTTTATTTTTGACTCAAGTACCAATGATCATTAAAACGACCGTTATTAACATAAATAATTACATAGTGTTCATGAAATGGTAATAAGTGATATAAAAGGAACAATTAACTTGAAAAAGGTTCTTAAGCAAGTAGAAATTAACTCAAGTTTATTATTCAGGACATTAATGAACGACCGAGTCAAGTCGGACCCGAGGTAAGGCACTTCGTCTCAATCTCCTTTCATTGAGGCATATTTCATTTTATAGACAACTTTATTTTATATGGTGTATAAACCCCTTTGACTTTTACTTTTATACAAAAGGAATCTTTTTCTACAAAGTGTTTTACTAAACAACAAAAAGGAATGTTTCTTTTAATGTACGCGGTGACAACGACCCTTTTCTGCCGCCGCGAGTATTATTTGGTCTTTGGCTTCCTCAACAAGCTGTAATGTTTTTTTAAAATGAAATAAATACCATATACTATTTTATGTATTTTGGTATAGAAAAGGGTTTTTTATAATAGATTTTTTATGTCAATATATTTAAGTGATATATTGTGATCAAAGTGTGGAAATGTTTTCTTTCCATTATATTTGTTTTATGTCTTATGATTTTATAATGGTACTTAGACATTTGATGGGTGGTTACATGATAAACCATATGATGGGTGGTGCCGTGAATAACAGGACGAGTGGTTACATTATAACCTCCAATGCATTGGGTATGGAAGTCGTCCGTATGACTATTCCATTAAGTGATATGTGTGGAAGTCGACCGTATGGTTATTCCATTTATGTATGTTTATGTCCCAAGTTACCATTATATGTTATGTGATCTTTATATGGGGTTTATGGTAATCTTTTGGTTAAAAAAGGTAAGTAATGATCTTTTATTCAGTGCAGAGTTTTTACTACTTCATAAAGATGAAAAGTATTACTTTGATAAAGTATACATGGTTTACTTGTTGTTTTGATAAACTAACAGTTTTCTTTCTTTGTGTATCCCTTACTGAGCTTTTTATGCTCACCCCAAGTTTTTTGAAATGTTTTTCATAGGACATAATGTGGAATAGGGTCAAGGATGGGATCAAGGGAAAGTCATGCTATATAAAACATGGAACTAGACATGTTTCTTTTTAAGAGTTTTTATTCTATGGAAACTTAGTAGAAGTGTCCACTTTGTAATCTTTTGAGATGTAATTGTTATGTCCTAATTCTCTAAAACTCTAAACCTGAAAAGATACTCAATGTGAATTATTCATTTAATTCAATATTAAGTAAGGTTTAAGGCCGAGGCCTTAAAAATTATGATTTCATTCTTATATATATATGTAATCATGTTTCCTTTCCATACATATTATAACCCTTACTGAGCTTTTTATGCTCATCCCAAGTTTTTGAAATGTTTTTCATAGGTCAAGGGAATGGTCCATGATATGATGATAGTGTCGAGGAAGTGTCAAGAAAGAATCCATGTTTTATTTTAAATATGTTTCCATTGATGGAAAAAATGAATACTATCTTTTATGTAACCACTTTGTTTAAATGTTGAATGTAATGCATGTTTTATGAACTAACTCTCTAAAACTCTAAACCTGAAAAGATCCTCAATGTGTAATCTTTTAATAACTCAAGATTAAGCAAGGTTTAAGGCTGGGGCCTTATAGTTGGTATCATAGATCAGTTTAGATAATTTTAGAGGTTAGAGTATTGTTTAAGAAAAATTGACAAGTTTTGTATAACCACAATGGTTAGTATATTAGATGAAAACATCATTTTTTTGAAAGTTAGAATGAGTTTGAGATAACTTGGATAAGTATATCTTGGTGTTTATCTTCATCTTTTTTATGATGATTTTACTGATATACTCACAATGACCTTTTTGGTTTTAGTAAATGGCTGGATCTAGTAGGCACCAAAGTAACAGTGGATTTGAAGAAAACTGTGACGGTTTTATGAAAGAACAACTGAATGATATGGGAGCTGCAATGAGAACTCTTGTGGTTATCCTCAACCAACTATCTAGAGTCATGATTGACCACCTGAACCTTAGTGATTTTTATAAGTCATCGTATATGTGAGAAACAAATCCCTATGGAAGTTCAGGTAATAATCTTAAAGGTAAGTATGTTCAAAAACCTATGTGTCAAATATGTGGAAAGAAACACATAGGATAATGTTTCCAAGGGACAAAAAGATGCTATAGATGTGGAAATGAAGGTCATAAAGCAAGAACCTTCCATGGAAAAAGGAAGCATCTAGTTGACTCTAGGAAATGGAAAGAAGTTCTTTCTGAAGGATCAATTGAATTTTTTAAATGTAGTGTGCATGGTCATTATGCAAACACATGTCCTATGAAGAAGTTTTGGGAATGGGGTCACCAAGATCATACAAATATTCATTTACCAATACCTAATGCCATTCCGATTGAGGATAAAGAAACTGACAATGAAGAATGAGAGGTATGGATTATTTCTTAAAATATGTTTTCCTATTGTTGGAATCTTAGGATATGATTCGTGATTTTATTTGTAGGAAATAAGTATTTAAGAATAAGTTGAAAAGGAATGTCTAATGGATCATGAATAATCTTGAATGATTAAGAAGTCATCATATAAGGGATTCAAGAGTTATGGTAGATTTTAGGATGGTGAAATTCTTAGATGTATTTAGTCTCTTTTGATGATGGTGTTACATTGGAAGACTTTTTATAGTAACCCTGATGTTTGATATTCAAAAATTTTATTCAAGGAATAATTATCCTTTCTTTTGTGGATATCGTTATAAAGAACCATTTGGGTTTATATGATCCTTGAATTTGAGGCAATAACTGGTTAATACATTTTGGGTTACAAAATGGAAGTTATTAGATTACCTTTGTGGTTAAAATATTTTATGGTTATTTTTGATGAATTTATCTCTTTTGGAGGAATGTTTTAAAATTATATAGTTTTTGAAAAGGGACAACACGCAGACCATGTGACAACCCATCGCGTCGGACGAAGTTGTGGGAATCAAACCCACAACCGAAATGCAACTGGTATTTATCGCCTACCACTAGACTACGTGAAGTCCCTAGTTAGTTTGAATGATTCTTTTTAGTTAGATGATTTTATGAATTAAGATTAAGTTGATTTTTGGTTATCAATTGAAATTATTATCCTATCATGGAGGATATGTGATTAGGTTAATTACTTTTCAGTATGATACTATAAGAGTAACTAATGTTATTTTAGAGAAAAATGTTAAAATTTATCTTAGGAGACTATGTGATTAAATCCTTCAGAGAATTGGGTTTCAATATTAGTTTGGTTTACTTTGTATAATTTTATGGATATATGTTTATTGAATGGTCTTTTTTGAACTTTGGGTTTTGTTTGAAAATTTTTGGAGATTAAGAATAGATTTATATATATATATATAAAGTATTATCCTTTTTGGGTATTATTTGATCTCATACTAACCTTTTTAGTTTTATTTTTGGTTAATTTCTAAATACATGGGAAGTATATAGTCCTATTTTGTGTATTAGGTGATTCTCTAGAAGTTGATTATAACTCTCTTAATGTGAACAAGTCTTCCTAAATACTCATCTTTTGGAGAAAATATGAGTTCGTGTAAAAAATATAGAAAAAGTTGAAAGTCAACATGACATGTAAGTATGCTTCCTTATGTTTTAGTTATGCTCATAAATAAATTCCTCAATGAAAAGTAACTTAAAACAAAAATGTTGTCTGTTAATTTTTCCTATTGGGGAATCAAATACCGTTTAACCCATCACAAGTTTGTGATTTTCTTGTTGTTAACTTTCTCATAGACATGTTCACTATCAATCTCCATCAGAACAAGACCCTTTGTTTTTTCCTCCATATCCATATTTTCGTACTTGGAATCCTAGTATGGTTTAACTCAGGTGACATTTGTACTTCTCTCCCATTCATTTAAAGTGATAGTTTTACTGAATCTTGTTCTGATGTGGGATTTTCAATGAAGCTTCCAAGCCCAATTTTAAAATTGCGAGGACGAAATTCCCAAAAGGGGGGAAGGATGTAACACCCCAGGTAAATAAAGAATATGACATTTTCATATTTATCCATATTTTCTGAATAAAATATTAATATTACTTTAAAGCGAATTCTATGCTCGAGGGCGTACCCAATACGCAACAACGAGTTTCTTTGAAATCTTACGTTGCACTCTAATAATAAAATAATATTATTTTGAAAGGTAGTTAACGCCTAGACATTGTAATGGAGGGAATGAATGGAACTAACTACAAAATGATTATATATGTTTGTCAAATATTTTTACTTTTATCCAATAAATGTTAGAGGCTTAAAATGCAAATGAATCCAATTTTAAGCATAAATCTTCTAATATTCTCTAAAAGGTTGATTAACAGCCTTTTGAGGAAGAACCCTTTTTAAATATACTTTTGACAATTTTATATGTTGTATTTGACAGAATAAAATCCTTCTTTAAAATCTGGACATCAAAATTTACTTTATGTAAAATTTTGTTATTTTTCCGATAAAGATCATTTTTATTGAAAATGTTGCATTTTAATTCAAAAACTCATTTTAATATGATTTATTTATATTGATAGATTATATTTTTAATTTATATTAAAGTGTATTTAGAATATATTTTTACCATTTAATCTAATGGTGGTTATTGGAATTAATTTCACATTGAAATTGGACTTAAACTAGTGTCAATATTTTAATAGATATTGTTTCTTAAAAACACGCTATTTGTTTTGACAGCAGGAATTAATTATTAAATTAATTAATACAACATTTATGTTTTTCAATTTTGTAAAATAGACATCATTTTTGAATTCGGAATATCAAATATAGCTTAGGGTGAATTTTTGGTATTTTTCTGAAAAACTTCAATTTTGATGAACAGTGAAACCACTAAGTGGTAGTTTAAAAATGTTTTTTCGTTTAAATGAAACTTTACCACATCTGTGATTTTAATTTCAAAAATCCAACATATGTGGTTGTCATTAGTATGTAAAATTTGGTTCAATGGGACTAAAATAATTTTTTGGTGAATAGTAACTTTTAAGTTTTTAATCGCGATTAGAGGTAATTAGTGTATTTTAAGGTAAAATTAATGTTTTAATAATATTAAATGACCTAGAAAAATGTCCTAACCTCATTGGATGTTTCATGGACGACCAATAAAATCCATGGGTCAACTTGGAGACCCCATGGAGCCACTTTGGTAGGAAAATGACATAAATAACTTTTTATTTAAAGTTAAAATAAAAATGTCACAAGCATGAGTTGTTTTACTAAACAAATTTTTAAATGGGGTTATACAAGTCATATTTTTGAATATAAATATTAATTAGAAAGATAAAAATCTTTTATACATCATGATATTTTTTTTTATAATTTTTAGACATTATATAAATTAAATTATCTATGACATCATGATGATGCTGCGATTACCTCATTAACAAAGGATTTAAATAAAATGAAAAGATAATGTTAAAACTATAACTTACACTTGTCAAAGACCTATTGGATGAGTATATTTCGAACCCTTACCACCTTATCCTCAAAATACATCAATGTGGGACCTTTAAAATCCGAAACTCATTTGAAAATAAAGTAACATTTTTTAACTTTCCAAGAGTGCCCCTCCTCTCCCCTTATAAAAGGCCCCCACCTCTACCACCTTACTCACACCTCTCAAGACTTTGGCTCGGCCAAACCCTACTCATTTTGTCTCTCCACATCGCTATATTACTCCTAGAAGCCTCACATTGGGCAGAAGTATTCCCAAGGAAGCCTTTGAGCTCAAATCAAAGAGAGTTACCTGATTTTAAGGTAATGTCTTCACTTGTGTTCTTTTGTTTTATTTTGCTTCTCCAACCCACTAAACTCTTTTTATTCATTTTATTTGTAACAAATCCCGAATCTTCAATATACTAGGATTTTTTTATAATAAGGATTAGAGATACACTTACACACACCTACACTTAATGGTTAAAGAACATACTGTTTCTGTGGATGGTGAAAATATGCCTCACGAAACGATGATTGTTCAATATTATTTTAACACCCTCAAAGGTGGCCATTAAGATGTCACTATATTTATATATGATATATAATAAGTTTTTGTTTTACTTAATCTTCTGTATTTTTCATTTATGGCATACCATTATGGTTTCCATTATGGTTAAACGCAATATCTTCATTTTTTGGAAGTGCGGACTACCGCCCCCTCAAAGTGATTTGATTCGTTAATACCATATGTGGTATGTATAAAAGATAGATTTAATGATATTATATATGATACCATACTGTAATTATAATACTATTATGTATCATTATGTTTTAATTCCATTAAATAAGAAATAGAAATGGAAGTAGTGTTCATGCATACGTGAAACTTACCGTCTCCATGAACGGTGCATTTCATTTATTGCCTCTAAATGTTATGTAAAATTATAAATTCATGTATATAATAGATATATATGATATATATGATATCTACATTATTAATATAATTCTGGATATAATATCTATTTTACCACATGAACAACTTGTAATTATAAAGAGTATATTTTTGACTCCAGTAGCAATGATCTACAAAACGACCATTATTAACTTAAATAATAACATAGTGTTCATAGCATGGTATTAAGTGATATAAAATTAATAATGAACTTTATAAAGGTTCTTAAGCAAGTAGAAATTAACTCAAGTTTATTATACAGGAGGTTAAAGAATGATCGAGTCAAGTTGGACCCGAGGTAAGGGATCCTACCCCTCTCTTTCTTTTTTAAGTACACTCTTTTATTTCATTCCTTTTAAGCTCATATTTCATATGATTGGGATGTTATTTTATATTACTATTATTTTAATTTTTATTTTTATATGATTAGAGAACCTATTTTCTCTCATAAATCCATTTTGGAAGTTTTGAGTGGCGCCGTTAGGCTGCCGAATTTTCTTAAGGGATGCTACCTCTCTCTTTCTTTTTAAGTACTCTCTTTTATGTCGTTTCTTTTAAGATCCTCTTTCTTAGTTTGGGGATGTTATTTTATATTCCTATTACTGTAATTTCTATGTTCATATGATTATATACCCTATTTTATTTCAACAATCCATCTCTTTTGAATGTTTTAAGTGGTGCCGTTAGGCTGCCGAGTTTTCATAAGGGGTTTTTCATCTCACTTTTATTCCTGTGAGATTTATGGTACATTATCCACCATTTCCTTTGAGTGTCATATGTACTTCCCATTATTTTACTTTTTGTGTAATATAATTTTGTTTATGAGTATTTACATCAATGTTGTATTGTCCTTCTTTCATGGGGTGTATGTTTCGAAAGATACCCAAGTCGGTAAGGGAACCTTTCACCCTCCTCTTTATAAAAGACTTATTTTGTTGGGTCTTTTAATTTACTTATTGTAATGTTGGGATATGTTCTTCTATATCCTTATTGATGTAAATTTTATGTCCATGTGATGAGTTACCCTTTTTATCTCTCATCAACTCATTTTCTGAATTTTGAAGTGATGCCGTTAGGATGTCGAATTTTTGCAAGGGAACTTCTTAACCCAATTTTGATTCTTTGGGATAAACATGCACTCCTTGAATATGTCGTTCTATAAATATGTGTGAATAACCTCTGATTGTTTTACACTTAATATCCACTTATATTTGGTGTATTCATTTTTCACACATAATTATGTAAATGATTTATCCTTAATCCAAGGATACCATCTTTGTATGGACTTTGTCTCAATATCCTTTCAATGAGGCAAATTTTGTTTTATACACAACCTTCTTTTATACGGTGTATAAACCCCTTTTAATTTTACTTTTTTTCAAAAGGAATATTTTTATACGAAGCATTTTACTAAACAACAAAAAGGAATGTTTTTCTTGTTGTACGTATGTGGTGACAATGACTTCTCCGCCACCATGGCCATTATTTGAGTTCCAGCTTCCTCTACAGCCATACCTTTTTTAAAATGAAAAATAAATACCATGTTTTACTTTTCTTTTATTTTGGTATTGAAAATTGTTTTCATAATGTTTTTATATCAATGTGTTGTATTGATATCTTGTGATTGAAAAGTGGAAATGTTATGTTTCCTTTAGGCATGTTTTATGTGATACGATTATGTTATGGTTCTTGGGAATTATTATGAAGATGGGTGGTTCCGTGATAAACTAACGGCGGGTGAGCCTGATATAGATCTCCAATGCATTGGGTAATGCAAAGGAGTTAAACATTAAGGTTTCTCCCAAGAGATTTAGGGAATATACTGTGATGGGTATTCCAAACGTAACCAAGAGGGTTACTCCCTAAGTAAGAATGTTATGAATGCCTCAAGTTACCTTTATGCCTTATGATTTCTATTTTTTATTCATAATTTTATGAGGTATGTTAAAGTGATTATGTTTTATGGGTAAAGTATGATTTCATTCTTATGTATATATGTACTCATGTTTCCTTTCCATACTTTTTATAACCCTTACTGATCTTTTTGTTCTCATCCCATGTTTTTGAAATGTTTTTCACAGGTCAAGGGAATGGTACACGATATGATCATTGTGTCAAGGAAGTGTCAAGAAAGAATCCATGTTTTATTTTAAATATGTTTTCATTGATGGGAAAAAGGAATACTATCTTTTATGTAACCACTTTGTTTAAATGTTGAATGTGATGCACGTTTTATGATCTAATTCTCTAAAACTCTAAACCTGAAAAGATCCTCAATGTGTAATCTTGTGATAACTCAAGATTAAGGCTGGGGCCTTATATTATGGGTAAGTCAGATACCATGTACTATGACACATCCAGAGTTAGACTCAGAGCAGTTTTTATGGAGGAGGATGAAGTGGTTTCTTTTGGTTCTAGATAGCTAAGACTTTTTTAGAGGAATTATCCTACACATGATATGGAGTTAGAGGCAGTGGTAAATTCCTTGAGATACTTTATACACTATCTTTCAGGTGAGAGGTTTTTTTTATACAAAAACCATAAGAGTATCATGTATATATTTTCTTTTCAGCACCTGAACCTCCAGAAGAGGAGGAGAGTTGAGTATTTGTAGTCTTTAGACTTTTTATGGATTATACAATGGTTAAAAGAAAAATAAGTGTTGATTACTTGAGAAGAAATTTGAAAATAGAGGTATCGTGTGAGTCTTTATAAATGTGTAAGATGATGAAACTCATTGTAGACATGCATCTATATGTTCAAGAGTCCCAATGATGAGTTATTCAGACTTCAACTTATATTATACCCATGATTTTAGACCAGATCAATAATAAGAAGTTATCTGATATGGAGGGATTTTATATGAGGGATATCATATATGTTAGGGGATACTATCAATATGGTTTATTTGTTATGAAAACACTCTAATTTTATTTGTCCAGCTATGGGTTCCTATGGGATTTCATGAAGAGACGATGAGAGGGTTTCATGATTCTGGATGGGCGGTACATTCAAGTCTAAAAAATATCTATTGTGATATCTATAGAGTATATTGGTGGCCATGAATGAAAAATGAGGTAGTGGGATTCAGAGCGAGATTATTAAACTATTATCATAAAAAATCTAATAAGTAATGGTCATCTTGATTGTTACAACCTCTACCCATTTTGGAATGGAAATGAGATGATATGACAATGGATTTTTTGATAGGATTACCTTGTAAACCTTGAATTAATGATGTATTATGGGTGGTTATGGATCAACTAATTAAGGTATCACACTTTCTACCCCTCAAAATACCATCACTATTGATGATATGGATAGTCATTATATGAAAGAGAGATTTAAGTTACACGATGTTCTGAGGAGTATCATTTCTGATAAAGATCCTAATTTTATGTCTATGTTCTAGAAGGGTATTCAAAATTCTCTAGGACCATAGGTTCTTCTAATACCAACATATCATTCTCATATAGAGGTCCCATTTTAAAAGACGATCTAGATTTTATAGGATATGTTATTAGCCTATGTTTTGAGTTTTAGTGGTTTGTGGGAGCGTCATATGATACTCATAGAGTTTTTATATAAAAATAACATATAGGAATAAATATGTATGGATCCTTTATATAATTTGTATGGTAGGCCATTCTACTTTCTTCTTTATTGGTTGGAGGTAGGTGAGTAAGTACTTATTGGACCTAGTCTTATATAGGATATGTATGAGCAAGTTTAGTTGATTAGTTGGCAGTTTTTGACTGCAAAATGAAAATATAAATCTTACACTGAGTAGTAGATATTTTATATAGTGTTTGAAGTGGGTCATCATGTTTTCCTTGATGTGTCACCTAGGTTGGGGAAACACTATATCATATAATATGAAAAGCTAGAGCCTATGTTTTTTAGGCTGTTTTATATAATGGGGAGGGTCAGTGTAGTTGCATATCGATTATCCCACCCACAATAATACAATGACTAGTACAATGTATTTCTGGAATCACAACCTCATAAATATCATCCTGAACCTTCTCATATGATAGATATTGATTATGGTGATCTTTTTGTAGATTCATATTTTGAGGATCATCTGATATGGTTTGTGGACCACAGTGAGAAGTATCTCTAGTGAAATCTTATACCTCTAGTGCAATTATAGTAGTAGCATGGGTGTGTTCAAGAGGAGACCTAGGAGAAGGAATTTGAAATCCAAGAACATTGGCTAGACTTGTTCATAGAGACCCCACAATGATTCTTGGAGCATATTGGAGACAATATTTTATTTGGTAGTGAGGTTGTAAACTCCCATCTTTTTCTCAGTATGCACCTCCTTGAGTTTTTGTTGAACCTCTACCAATTGGGTTATTATTATTTTTATATCATGGTGGAAGATCCTTTTCATTTTAAAATTTGGGATTTTTCTAATGAAAATGACCTATAGTTCAGGGATGTATGTTTTTTTTTGAATTAATGATGTCTAGGTATAAATGATTCAAAGGGATTACAATAGTTCTCCATGAGTCTTTGAAACCTTTGGATGTGGTTTGGGTTATTTCTAAAGATGATGTGCTGAGAGATATATTTTAGATACTTTCACATAATGTACATGTTACATAGCATGAATTTCTTTCTAGTAAAATTATGTGAACTGGTTCAGAGTGTGAAATGGTTACACATCGTAAAACATGTTCATGTACTGAAAGGTTGAATAGGGTTATTTCAAGTAGAGGAGATGTGTTTGTTTGATATATCATATAAATAAAGAAATACTCTTTGTGAAAAGGTTTCCTGTCATGAATATATCTAGACCATTGGTTTTAAACCATTCCATCTATATGATTTTATTTCCATCCACCATGCAACTTACTCTCTCAAAACCTAGGGAGACTCTAGTAGATTTTGGAGAGATTACTTATTTTTTGGATTTCTTGGACCATTGTTTATTATATTGGGAGTTCCTTAATTTTTGTTTTTCCCTTTGTAGTGTAACTTTGATCTCTAGAAAAAGTTAGGTGGTATATAACAAAGCCATATGGTTTGTTTCTAATTGTTTTAGTATGTGGAATATTATGTTATTTCATCGACACAACATCCATGTTAAAAAATGGAAAATGGGGCGATGATAATGATGTTTATGGTCTACTTGTTGGATCCCTTTGGACTGAATATTTTTGATATCCAGCATCTGACTACCCATAGGGTGAGCCTACACTTGAACAATAATGAATTGGTTTTGGATTATAATATGATTTTTCATGACATGATTCTTCAAGTGATTACTTGTAATAGATTAACCTTGGAAAATTGCTTACATATATATTAAAATGATTGGTGATAATTTTATATGATATGGGTGTGTACGTTAGAATAATGAGAAATTAAGATGCAATTTGATGAATGAACATGTAATTGAAAGAAAAATGGTAATCAGATAATTTGACCATTGCAGCTCAATATGTTATGTTGTGTTATTCCTGAATTTATAACTTATATTGTGATTCCTAATATAATTATTATATAGAAATATTATCCATGTTTTATTCTACAATAATTATATATAAGGATTGGCCTAATTCCAGGTTGTAATTATTATATAGAGAGATTGGACTAGTTCCTTACTATAATGCTTATATAGAAGGCTTGGTCATGTTTCATGTTGTAATTCATATATAGTGAGATTGACCAAGTTTCATGATGAAATGATTATATATAATGACCTAATAGGTTATGCTGAAATGATTATATATAGGTCTTGTCCCTATTATGGTAAAATGTTTATATAGAGTTATTTTCCTAGTTATGCTTTAATTCTTAAAGGGATCAACCCAGATATTCTAAAACTCATATACAAAGGTATTTTTCTTGGTTATGTGATTATTCCATGGAATTGTTGTTAGGATTGGCATAAAATTTTAGATGATCTTAGATATTCTTGTATGATGCTAAATCAGGTTGATTTTTTTACTTTATTAATTAATTATGTAATTAATACTCCTTTTTATTTCTTTGTTGTATGCACTTACAATCAGACTATTTTTTTACATACCAAATTTTCAAACTATTGAGTTATACTCACACCCCACTATGGCTTCCACTTGGTACCCAAATAGATCACATGGATGTAGGTTTTAATAATGGAAAATGACCTTTTTGTTTATTGTTTCTTGTTGTATGGTTTAGATCTTGGAAACATGATCAATATGGGGATCACGACCAAGGTCTTTTGAGTTTATTTTTTTCAGATTGGTCTTCTATCTATATGAATTTTCAGATGTATTTTAGTCATAATTTAGGATGAAATCACATGGTTCATTTTTACTTGGTTTAATTGGTTCGTGATTTATATTCCAATTGTATGATTTATTATTACCTCTATTTCCATTACTCTAATATTTGTCTATTTACAATATATTGAAACTATATACTTGTAGGTATATTTTCCCCACTATTTTTTCGACACCCCCGGATAGTCCACAATATCTAGGGTTTGGGGAGGTGCACTTGGGGTCAAATAATCAGCCTGATTTGGCCACAAGAGTGTTTGTAAAATAGGGGGATGCTACAACCAAACTAGATATTATAGTTATTAAGGAATAACACATCATGTTACTGATGACAATGATATTGGTTTTGATGGATTTTTATTTTGTTCCATCTATTTATAAAACCGTTATTTATGTATATAGGCTTGATACAGATGGATTTATTTTCAAAATTTTGGAATAAATGTTTCTTATTTTATAAATATATAACTTGTTTTGGAAATTCACAGTTAAATAATCATATTTATGTGTTTTATTACACAAACATAATAATGGAAATAGATCATGGAACTACTTCACTTGACTCATACCACACCCAAATTTTGAATCAATGTCTAGGTCATTTAAACTAAATTTTTTTATAAATTATATCAATATGGATATTTAGATTATTTTGAACTAAAACCACTATCGTATTCCACACATGTTCAAAAGGTAAAATGACCAAATCTCTATTTAGTAGAAATAGAAAAAGGTTTAAGGATATTTTTGAGTTAGTTTATACTAATGTATGTGGACCATTTCTTAGTAAGGTAAGGGGTGTATAGTGACTTAAGATTTTAATAAATAGATATTTCATATTAATAGATGAATATTCAATAAATTTCCCAAATAGATGGCCAAGGACCATAAAATTTTAGTTTATTTGTATATGGAATACACAATCCTATTTTTTCATGAAAGATGTTCAACATATCCCATATAGTTCTTCCTTCCTTACTATACTTTCTAGATATTCCCAAAATAAACATTTCTTTATAACATGGGAAAAGAAACATAAGAAATGAAGATCTTAGATTCCTAGTAAAGGTAAGTGTTTAATATATCAATCGATGATCATATGAATGAATAATATAAGAATAATGGTATGAGATTATGAATACAATGTACACAGTTCATGCCCAATCCATCATGGAATATAAACATGATCATTTCAAAATACATGAACCATCCAATTTAGAAATCATTCTAAATATATCATGGAACATAAGTTCATTTAATATAAGTGTGGTACCATCGAAGTATAGAAGCCATTTTATATGTCAATGTTAACAACTAAGACCATGAAATAATAATCGACCAAGAATAACAAATTGTATTGTATTTCAGAAAATATCATGCATCAACACTTGTTTCCCATAGTGGATCAATTACATCGATATGTTTCTTATGGTGGATCACACATCAAATTTTTTACTATCATTATCTCATGTGATAAAAATGTTCTCCCATTGTATTGGGTTGAGATATAGATCCCAACAATAACTTAATCCATATATTTCTGTACCACAATATCATAAAACATTCATCATGTCATAGCCCATGAAAAATAAATGGGATTCATAAAAATTTCATCATTGGAAATCATGAGGAAATTAAATAGACTTCATAAACATTTTATCAATTCATCATGTCCAAAACCATTTAAAAGGAACGAGCTTCATAAAAATATTTTCGTTATAATAATAATTATAAACAAAAACCATATAATGAAATAATAAGGATGGTACAATTGAAACATATCCCAAATAAAATATAATAAACACCAAAGGTTCTTGTCATTGATGAATATAAATTCCATAAAATATCATTAATTAATTATTGATGAAAATATTATTTTCATTTGAATTAAATTATTTAAAATAAAAACTTTCCCAAATATTAAGGTAAAAAAATTATTTCAAAAGAACCATGAAAACCTGTAAAGTAATGTTCAAATAAAATAGTGTTCATGATAGTGGAAAATTCCATTCATGTTGTACATGTTAAAACAAATATTACTTTCACATTTTCTATAAAAAGTCAAAACTATCTCATCAAGAAATGAAAAGAAGATCACTTTTAATTTTTTTTGTGAAATTTAAAATATGGTTATATATTTATTTAAAAATTTATTTGATTACAATAATACTTTTGTTTAATTTTTTTATGAAAATGTGAACATTGAAGAAAAATTGTTTTCGACCGTAGAGAGAAATAAATATATTTATTTTTTTAAAATGTTTTTTTGGAATATTAATTACATAAATATAGTTAAGTGAAAAAATATATAATTTTAATAAATAACCATAGGATAATAAAATTCATGAGTTTATTGAGTGGAAGATCGTAATATCTCATCATTGTAAGCATAATCATAAACAGTCTCGATAAACGATGATATTGTAATATAAAACCTTTAAGACTTTTATATCTTTTGAAACGTAAGCCTCATTAAAGAAATAAAATAATATGTTTATTTATATCACATAATTACCATGATATGTATCCTAAAATAAATACATTGGTGGTTATATTCCACACAAAATAAATAAGTGTCTTATAAGACATGTTTCCCACAAAAATAAATGTGTGACAAAAGACCCTTACCTTAAGTATTGAAATACTTCATACCTGTTCAATTGTACTATATAATAAATATAGGTTTTTTATAATTATATTATAGAATAATAATCATTTATATTATACCATATATTATTTAATTACAACCCCTTATTCCAAGTTTATTAAAAATTTCCTTGTTAAAATCACATTTCAGGTAATAACTGCTTCGTTTTATATATAAGTTTTGGTTTGGTATTTTCAATAATTTTAATTTGATTATAGTTAAATTATTGAAATAATTATTACATGATATAAATATTATATATATTAATTATATATTAATCTAGAGTAATCCATAAAAGTTAGTGATAGAATATGAGTTACATCATTCGTGGAGATGATAGGTTGTACTTACGCATAAACGCTGTTTCCATTTTCAGGATGGATAGAATGAAAGTAAGGTAAATAATATATCAACTTATAGAGTAATAATTATGTCATATATATATTACATATATTAAGTAAATTTATACTTATTACCTTCCATTTATATAATAAGTTAAAAATAGATCACATCACTTCGTGTGCCGGTAGTCTTCCGTACACACGAACGATGTTATCGAACTCCAAAATAATTGAAATTAAGAAGGTATTTGTTATATTAGCATTAAAAAAGTATAATTATTTCATAAATATCATATAAATATGATAAATATATAATTATATCAATCTATGAGAGGCAGTGATGGACAATTAACTACATCAGTTCGTGAGGCGGTAGTTCTCCATACACACGATCAATGATTTCTTTTCCCACTTAATGGAAGATGATATAGATATACTTCTTGACATGAAAATAATATTTTACATTTTTCTAATATACAAGTGTTATTATATCATAATAATTTATGAATATTTTAAGGAGTTCTGAGAACAAAAAAAATAGAAATTCTTGGTTGAGAACGACACATCTTCTTCGGATAACCTCCATAGGTTCACATAAAAAACATTCCTATGTAATATTCTTGATAAAAAAGGACTATATTATGTGGTGAGGAATGTAATGAAATTATTTTTTCTGTACTTTTATTAACCAATATGTTTTATTTGTGTTAATAGGATAGGATAGCGGGTACCCTTTTATAAGCGGGGGAGAAGAAATACACGAAACTTTGGAAAATAATTAAGTGTACCCATGTTTTTCACATTCCAAAATGATCCAAAATAGATAATTATAAAATCTTAGATGATAAAAGGTCTAAATATTTCCATAAAAAATTTGTACATGTTTTTAGGTTATTTAAACATCATACTTTTATTTTAATTCCTCAGTGAACAAGGTTTAACCTTAACCATGATAATTAATTTCTAGTTTTTTACTGTTCACTTTGTCCAAAAATTAAGTTGACCATATAATATAATATTAATTATTTTGATTCTAAATATTATATAAATTTTTATATAATACAATCATATAATTGGAAAATTTTATTTTAAAATAAAATTTACAGACGTGAAAAAAAGTTGTTTTCTAAAGAGAATGTTTTCATAAGTATAGAATATTTTAACTTCAAAATTTAATGTGAAATTCATTCAAATGAATTAAAATGGATTAATAAATATATAATTTTACAAATTTTACTATTAAAACCATATTAAAATAAAATTTATCTGGTAAATTCATTAAATTAAATGGAAGTTTTTAATAAAACTCAGTATTTATTTACTATTCATCGATAAATTTGTCGTTGTATAAAATTTTTATAATTTCAAAAAATATATTTTTTACATGTATATTTAAAAAATGAAGTTCATTGAGTCAAATAAATTTTCTAAAAGTTTGTAATTTTTTTATTAGTTATCAACAAATAGAAATATATTTTTTAGAAAATAGTATCTTTGAAACATATAAATATTTTACTAAAAATTATATATATTTTTATAAATATGTATTATTTATATAAAACCATTATTATTAATTTTTAAAATGTTTTTTTTTCATATTCATACAACCATTTTTAAAGACTATGTTATAATTATTATGTTCAAATAATAATATTAATAAGATATTATTGTTCGGTAAAACACGTTGTTGCGTGTAACATAAGCCATCGAAAAAATTAAATTATTTGGAATATAATTTCATAAAAACTAATGGGTTTAATTATACCGCCATTAAAAGTTAATTTCAACATGTAAATTCATCACTATGATGAAAAAATGAGGATACATCTGCCGCATCATATCCCCAGGTTCTCACATATCTTCTACAAATTGGTGGTTTCACTACAAATGTTTTTACTATATGAGTGGTCTTGTTTTCTAGAAATTTCTCTCTAAAATCCATAATCTACAAAAAATTATACTCATAATAAAGATATTTCTACAATGGTTCGACCTTTGAGTTCAGTTCATGTGAAGGGTTTTGTGTCAACTTCCTTAGGAGAGATACATGGAATATATCATGAACTTGAGAGAGGTTCAGTTGAAGCACCAAGTGATAAAAAATACCTTCTCAATTAAGAATAATTAAAGGTCCAATATACATAGGTATTATTAATCATTTATTCTTAAATATAATAAACTTATTCCTTGGTTTAATTCATAGAAACACCTTTTGACCAACATCAAATTCCAAATCCTTCAAACGATTATCAGAATAACTTTACTAATAACATTGGTCTTCCCTTATTTGTTGATTAATGGATCTCACATTCTTTGCAATTTTTGATGTTATCTCAAGTACAAATAGATTTATTTATACAACTTAATTATATAACATTACATATCTACACTTATTTCCATAAAGGGATTCATAAGGATCCATATGAATTATCAAGTAAAAGATATTGTTTTATGAAAATTTGACTAGAGGAAGGCGTTGATCCCAATTTCCTTTGAAATCCATAGAAAAAGAACATATCATGCCTTCTAGGTTTTTAATTTTTCTTTCAGACTGACCATGTGTATGAGGATGATACATAGTGTCCAAACCCAACTTTTCATCCAATTCCTACTGAAGACTTATCCAGAACATTGATGTAACACTAGAATCCTAATCAGAAATAATAAAATGCAGTACTCCATGCAACCTTACCACTTCCTTAACGTATATCCTCAGAATATATTCTAGGGAGAAATAGTATATAATAGCAATGAAGTGTGATGAATTTTTAAGTAGATTTATTACAACCCCTATAGCTTTATTTCCACTAGACATTTTGGGGAGTCCAACAACAAAATATTTGGTGTTGTTTTCCTATTTCCATTATGGTATTAGTAATAATTGTAACATACCCATAGAAGTTTGTCTCTCGGCCTTAAATTTCTGACATTCCAAGACCTAAGACACAAACTCTAAAATATATCTCTTAATTATATTCCACTAGAACTTATTTCTTCAAATATCTATAGATATTTTTAATTTTAGGATGAATTGAGAAGGAAGAACTCTAAGACTCTTCTAATAGATCCTTCTTAAAATATAACACGGATGGAACACACACAAGGTTCTTGAACCACATCATTCCACCATAATCTTGGTTATACATAAGAACATTTCTCACTTTCTTCTGTATCTCAACATTATCCTTCTGTGACTCTTTAATATTCTATTTTATATATTTACGAACAATCATTTTAAAAAAATTTATTTTTTACCTTCCTTCAAGATTTCTAGATCTATCCTTCTTAAAATAGAGAAATATTGTATCTTTTGTGATCCTCACCATGGATAAACGATCATGATCATTTCAACTCAATAAATCAGCCACCTTGTTCCCTTTTATATAGTGGTAATGTATTGAGTAGTCATAATCTTTAATATACTCTAAACATATTCTGTAGTGGTTGTTCTAATATTGATTTTAATGATCAATTTATAGTAAACATTAAATTTTTAATTTTATGTGAATGATATATATTAAGTTGTGTAATAATATTGGTATGTTATAGATATATATTAATTATAATTTTATTATACATGACATTTTAAAATATACTAAACAAGTCATGATTTTTGATTAGAGTCTCTCTTCTCACTTTTATTTTTTGAGATATTTTCCCGATTCCCACATCATTATATATTTTTTTGTGAATTTACTACCCATTAATGTATTAAAATAATAATTTCATGAAAATTATTATGATTTATATATACATATGAGGTTCAATCTTTCATGATATTTTAATTCAAGGGTTAAAAATGTTGTAAGGGCCTATGTTACAATCTCGTATATTATCAATATTGTTTATATTTCAATTCATATTATGAGAAATTACATGATATTTCAATACTAAAACCAATTTATTTACTTATACTATGTATTTGTCTTTTATTTTCACGAATTATGTTCAAGATTTCCCATTTTTTTACTCCAAACAACTAAAATGGTGTTCTTTTAGAATGTAACCACATTTATTTCTTTATGACAATACTTTTTTCTTTAATATTTATGTCTATAAAAACATTATCATTGATTTTAAATTAATTTATTTTTCTAATAAATATATATCACAAAATCATTTAAAAACACAACCATTTATTATATTAAATATCCTGACATATTTTGTGTGTGACTAAATGTTGGCATTTTACAAAAGTGTGCCTGGATGCTTTTATCCTATATGTAAAAACCAATTTTCCTTCAATCATGTCATTTTTTCATTATGAATATCCCTTTATATGTTTCAATATAAATAAAATAACAAAATGTATTTCAATCATTGTAATAATTTTAGTTTTTGAAATTCACCAATAGAAAAGGGAAGTATTTTTTTTCATTAAAATTTTCTTTTTTATTATTTTATGCAATTATTTTTAATTTATGATAAATTTAATTAAGTATTATTATAATTTTATAGGAAATTTTCATATTCTACCACCCAAATTCATTCTCTAAGATGTAATGTGATATAGAATATTGAATGATGATTATATAAAACCCTATTCCTTCTATGATTTAATGATTCATTAAAGAAATATATACTAATTTAATAATCTTGTGGAAGACATTACAATATATATATATATTTATAATTATGTTATTCCTGGGAATAATATTATATAAACCTATAATGATTTGGTAAAATTTTGGTATCTCATGATATAATATAAATAAGAATAAGCTGTGAAACAAATCCATCATTGGGATATATCTACTATGATAGTCTCGATATTGATAATTGAGTAAGTAAATAATGTGAATGGGGAGTAAAACCAACCCACTATGGGAATATCTCTACTTTGGGAATATCTCCACTATAATAGTCATGGTAGAGATTCTTAATTAAGGAAATTATTTAATTTTGTATTGTGAATGGAAAAGATATATGACTTAAACTTATGATATGACCTCATGGATCATGATTAAACCTTTTTTTCTAGAACCATGCCAGTCAAGCAT
Organism: Viscum album; assembly: GCA_963277665.1. Taxonomy (NCBI): domain Eukaryota; kingdom Viridiplantae; phylum Streptophyta; class Magnoliopsida; order Santalales; family Viscaceae; genus Viscum; species Viscum album. The sequence goes on from OY728126.1 coordinate 197,679,924, forward strand.
TTTGTTATGAAGAAATATTATGATATAAATTTCTATTAATGGTATCTCACTTGTTGGGATTGTTTTCATAATTTATGATCATATTATAATATAATTAGGCTTATCTAATGCTCTCTTATAAATCTTGATTTACATATCCTGTACATACTCTTTCTGAGTAGATGGTCTCATCCTCTTTTATTTTCAATTATCCAAAGTTATGAAGAAATATTTTATGTGTGATATGTTTTTAAGGGTAGCATATTTGTATAATTTTATAGGAGATGATTAAATCTTATAATAAATACCAAAATTAAGGTATAATTTGAAAATGAACATTTGGAGATAAATACAAGGGTTTTGTTAACTAAATTGTATTTTCTAATTATTTAGAGCTATATTGAAAATAGTTACTAGGTATATAAGTTACTCAATATTTGAAATTTATTTAGTAATTGTGAATGGTTAAAATTGAATCCTATTATTTGTTATCAAAGATAATATTTCATGAATATGTTTGTAGTGTAGCATCCTAGTGTACAGGTCTCATATTACCTCAGTTTGTATTCAAGTGGTGTTTTGATAACTTTATTAGTTATAAAGTGATCGTAATAGGATATTTTATGGGTTAAGGATACAATTATGGGTTGATATGTTTATCTATGATCATAAGTTTAGAATTATATATATAATTTTGATGTTTTTAGGGGATTTTAATATGAATAATGAAATTTTGGTAATTATTTATTATAGTTTTATATATTATTGAGGATTATATAACCCTTTTTTATTAAATTTGTTTAGTGTTATGTTATGTAAGAATAATGTTATTTTTGATTTAAGTTGAACGAAACTCATAACATTTTTAGTTGAAAAATTTATTGATGATGATGAAATTATGGTTTATTGGATAAAGGAGCTTTCATATTTTGGGAATATATTATAACACCCCAAAATTTATGAGATAGTTTTTCTAGCTTCATTTATGTCTTGTGTTATACTATACCCCAATATTATCTTACACTATACGCAACACCGTATTATCTTGTAGTATGTGAAACACCATTCTTGGATTATGTTACACACAATTTAAAGTTCTTTTAATAGAATTAGTTTCACATAACAATGAGTATAGATTTTAAATAAATATGGTTTTTGAAATTTTTTTTACATGAGTTTATTATAAAAATATTTTCCATTTAAAAAGGGGTATTTTTCCAAGAAACTGTTTTTCGTGAAATTTTGCCGGTTTTATTTTAAATTCAATTCAACAACTTCTGTGCTTTGAATTTTGATAAATGGATGTAAAATTTTTATTCATAAGGTCCAATTTTGGTAATTATGTCCCTTTTATTTTTAACCTATATGAATAGTGATCATGGTAAAAAACATTTACCTTGGTAAATGGTAAATTAGGTAATTTAGGATAAAAAGAAAATTATAATGACTATAAAATGGAAAAAATGAAAAAATTTATTTGATGAACTAAATTGGAACCTTAATATTTTATGATCTAAATTATATCATTTAATGGACACATGTCCATGAAAATGACTTAAATAATATTTAAATTAAAGAAAGACACAATGTGTCATTTTCTTTGTCTTTAATATATGTTTTGTATCCACATATGGAAAAATGGGTTTTATGAACAAATATAAATTTTATTTTTTAACTTAATAATCATATTTACCTAATATAAATTTATTTTTGATGTTTTGGGAACATTTGGGAGATATTATGGTATTTATAATATTTTATTTAAGAACAATTTAAATATGTCACATTAATCTTTTAAATAATGTTTCATTTTTAAAATTAATTTATATAGAAGATATATTAAAATATAAATACTTATTTTGAAGAAAAAAAGATTATATTTATCATAGTAATTTATTTGTCGTTTTTAAGAAAGAAATAATTTCCTTAATGTTTTATATATGTGTGATGGAGAAAATATTTAATTGGTGAAAAATAAATAAACTAATTTTTATTGAAATGATAATAACCATTAAAGGGAGAAAAAAATTATCGAATTTTATTAATTGAGTATATATTGACCATAAGAATCCAAGTGTCGAGTAATTGAACATTTAGGGCCTTATATAATATATTGTGACACTTATATTATTTTATTTCAAGTGGTGTTAAAGTTGTTACATTCATAATCAAATAAATATAACATTTTTAATGGAAGATTTTCTAGAGGATTAATTCAAATAAAATTATTTTTCTAAAATATAGTAAATTTGTCATCATAATTATATTTATTTTTAATTTTACTCATCACATAAGTATATTAAATAATAACACAATATTGATTTAGTTATTATTTTATTAAGGGAAATGTCAAATAAATGTTATTAAAAACATTAAAATAAATATAATTTGGGATTAATAAATTTTCCAATTAATTTTATTGATTCCATTTACCCATTTTGTATATTATTAAATACTATTTTCTAAGATAACATCTTATATTGATATTTTAAAAAATCCATGAAATAAATAGTTTCAAAATTGATATAGTTGATATTTTGTAAAAATAATGGTTTATTAAATAACATAAAAATAATAAAACATTTATAAAAATATATAATAATTATGATATGGTATAATATGTTCTATATGATTTATTTATGATCAAATTGACAACAAAAAAGCAATTTGTTTCCATTTTAATATTGAAATATTTGTTACCCTAGTTGAGATGAAATCGAATAACTAAGTGTTATATTGAAAAGATAAGGTTTTAATAGACAAAGAAACTTTTGAGAACATTATTGGTTAATGATTTTACAACCATATATCATCTCATATTTTAAATTGGGACACTTTTGAGGTTTTTATGTGGGGTTTTATTTTATTATAAATTAATATTTTTGAGGTTTTCAAAAGTGCCCCTCACCTCAACTATAAAAGGGAACTTCCTCCCTCAACTATTCTCTTCATTTGAACCTTCAATATTTACCATACCCTGAACATTTTCCTTATAAACTTACCTATGAACATTATATAGGTTCTGGTCTACTTCAAAGACCAACTCTAGTGCTCTAAGGGGAGATTTGGAAGAAGAACATCGAAGAAGAGGTAATCTTCTCTGCTGATTCTATCAAACTTCTTTCTTCATCCACTTCCTTTTAATGAGTTGTTTCATAATTAAGTAAAAAATTCATTATCACATGTGTAATGATATGTTATTATGAATATGAAACAAGAATATTTCATCTTCTATCTATCCTATGAAAAATGAATTCACTATGCGTGTGTACGTACGACTTACCGTCTCCATGCAATGGTGTAATATATTTTTCATCACAAAAATTACATATAAGGGTACAATTATGGAAATAATTACTATAAAATATTTTTATAAAATGATAATTATTCTGAAATTTTATACACCAACCACTTTAAATCCATTCAACAACTATTCTAATGATATCGTCGCTCGCGCGTACGTACGATCTATCGTCTCCACGATGTGATGTGATTTATTATATATGATCTTAATTAGAGAATGATTATATAAATTAATTTAATGAATAAATAAGACATATATTATTATAATATAATTCTTCATATGATATAACTATATCTTAATAATAAAAATAAGAACTTATTTGAAAAAACATGAATAAGAACAAAAAACAAATAATACCTGAATAACAAGTCACAAAGAAATGTTAGTAACAAACAAATAAGAACATAAAAATATATGAAATAATAAAAATTACTATGATTATGTAATAAGTAAATAAAATTATTTAAATAATTATACAATAGGTTTAGATACACACGAAGCATATTGAACCTAAGGTAATGGATTAATTTTTCTTACTTTTATTTCTGTGGGACATATGTCTTATATGACATCTAGTTATTTTGGGAGGTGTTTATGTTACCCATTAATGTTTTTATTATTATTATTACAAAGTCTATGAAATTAAAATATGCATATAATTTTATTTTTTATGTGATACCTATGATTCGGCTGATTATAAATTGGTAAGGGATAACTTTTTAATCCCATTATTATCAAGGATTGTTTCTTCGTAAATATTTATTAGAGTGTATTTGTCATCCACATCAATGTTTCCTAAATATATAATATTATTTATATTCTTCAACTATTTTTTAAAGTTAATTATACTCATTGGTTATTTTTTATTCAATGGTATGGAAGGAATATTTCTTTCGTTTTCCATATGAGGTACTTTTTCACTTTTTCATAAAACGTACGAGGAGAATGTTTTTTTAAACTTATACGGCATGAAATGATTTTTATGATTTAAAAACACCTTATTTCTATGAATCTTAATTTTCAATATTTCATGTTTATTTTTCAAATAAATTCTTTTATTTTAAAATTTCACGGCATTTTGAAAAAAGAAAAACATTTTTGAAGAAGAAAGGGTGTTTTCCTCAAGAATTAAGTTCATGTGTTTTGTAAAAATTATTTTACATTTAAGAAAACACTCTTTAAAAAAGTTTATGTTTCTATCCCTATTATTACTGGGATTTTATTATGCTAACAATGGAAGGATTTTTTATATGGATAATGTTATGATGGAATGATGTTTAATAATCCCATTTTATTTCTTGGGTTATTCTATGATGAATGATTTATGTGTTTTTTGTGGCATGTGTAAGAATGATTTCACTATGTGATGGGTGGGACCTAAATCAACCTTCAATGCATTGGGTAAATATTTATATCTCATGACATAGACATGTCTGTAATGAAAATTAAATCAGGTTTAATAATACATGGATGGAACGATAAGTAAAACCGGTCCAATAATGGACTTTGTCTACTAAGATGGTCTTGACAGTAATGCCTTGGCTACTATGGAAATCATATTGTGTGCTTATTTATTTTCTATAATTACATGTTTTATTCAAATTCCATTTTATTGTGGTAAATTTTACATTGTGATCTATTCCTTACGTACTGCTAATATTTATTTCATGACTCAGGAGTTTGATATTTAAACTTTATGTTCATGTTTTTTACATTCTAATGTTAATGGTTTGTTTTATGTTCTCACTTGTTTACCATTACTGAGCATTTGAGATCACCATTTTTATTTTTTATTTTCCCCAGGATATAAATAAAGTTTTTAGGTAGGAAAACAAAAGGGGACGATCTTTATGGGAGATGTTGAAGATCATTCACCAAGTTAGAAAATTATGTTCCATGTTTCCAAATACACTAAAATAATACGGTGTTTGGGAATATATTTTTGTAATGAATTATTTATTCCGTAAAAGAAATGTAATTTCCATGTATATCAATTACTGTTCATTAGATATATGTTTAGATAACAACAAGATTTAAACGTAATTTGTAGACTAATTGATTAAGGTTATTTTTATGAAGTTTAATAAATTGTTTTTATTATATGGTTGTCCCAAAAATGATATTAAATTATAGGATGTGAATAAAATTGTGGAATAATATCGAGTAAAAATATAGATGTGTATAGGTTTTTTTATGTTTTTATTCATTTTATTTTAGGAAAGGATTTGTTTATTTTAGAGATTATATTATTAGGGTACATAAATTTTAACTCTTTAAATTTTTAATGATTTTATGTTGTTCAAAGGTAAATGATTAATTTATTTATAAAGAATATTTTACTAAATAATTTCATTTTTTATTTTGAATTTTGAAAACCATATTTTGAATAGTTTTAAAAATATTTATTTATGGAAGGATTTATGATGAAAATTTGGTAATAATGACATGGTTTTGATGATTAATTTTGTATTTCATCATAAAAAGTCCCATTAATATTACATATTAACATAAATTGTGCATTTTTTTATGTTTCTATGTAAGAGGAATAAATTTTCAAAAATAGATTATATCCTAAGATCCATTAAATGTCAATTATAGTTATTTGAGCATGGAAAATTCTGCATGGTTAATTATCATATGATGTAAATTCTAGGAGAAAAAAATCAAAACACAACCAATGGATTATTTTTTTATAAAATAGTGTATGTATAATCTCTAAAATTCTCTATCTCAATGGTAAAATAGTTCCTCAAACACAAAAAAGGAAGATAAACATATCGAGTCTTAAGTGGACAAGATTACATTTATATGAAGGCTTGATATTTGAATCTTAACCAACTGATAGAGTCTTATAATGATACATACATTATTTTTGGAAAATTTATTTAAGAATTAATATTCTTCCTTCAGTAATTTAGAAATTACTTATCATTTTGAAATATACATTTGAGATTATGGCTATATCCTGACACATTAACTTTTTATAAAACCTAATTAAAATTACAATGAAATTATTTAATTAATTAAAGATAATGTATCACCATGAGACTTTAAAATGTATCTATTATCTATAATAAAATAGGCTTCTCCTTGTTTATGTGTTACCATAACATGCATCCACATCACCCTTATTCCTTTGATCCACCCTCCAAACCCTAAAAATTAACCCGCTAGCCATCCCCCACTCAGGATTTTCCTTCGCCCCGCGCTCCCCTACACGAAGCCGCTCCCCAAATCCCCTCTCCCAGATCTGTGGTTATAGATCCCCTCCCCAAATACCAGAGGTTTCTCGGTCCCCTTCCCGATTCCCCCCTCACTCTCCCCTTCCCGATTACCCCCATCCCGCACCGCTCCTTCTCATGATTTTCACCACATACTCATACACTTCCCATCCAATTTAGTCTCCTCAAATATCTCCTAAGTGAAAAACCTATGAATCAGTTTGCATCATTGACTACTCCCAACTTCGGTTATTGAAGCCCATCTTGGATCCTCTGTAGGCTTCTTATGTTTTATATTGTTCGGAAACCTTACCCAGACAATGGCGTCTGCAGCGACAACCCAATTAAATCAATTTATGGCTCTACTTCGAAGCTCTGAACTGTTTTGACTTGGAAGACCTTCATTAATTTCTTTCCTATGGTTTGAATTTTGTTGAAATATATCCACTAACCCTATCCTCATGATCATAATTTTTTTTCCAAAAAACTATGCTAAGGTCAATACTTTTTTGATCGCTTCTTTAGTGATTTCCCTCTATTTTGGTTGATGTTTTCTTTGTCTGTATATGAATGTGTGGATTATTTTGATTTCAGGAGATGGTATTACATCTAAACACATGGTTTTTATTGGAAGGTATTGTATCAAATGAAATCAGTACCTAGAAATTCAGACTATCACTGCAATGGGTCATTCAGGATACAATAATTTGTTCTTCCATAGATGTATATAATTTTAATTTCATAATTTTTTTGATTTTTATGCAACATTTTTTATCTTTATGCAGCAATTTATTCTTCCATTCAACAAAAATTGTATTTTTAAGAAGTTATTTATGGTTTGTGTCTCCGAGGTGAACTTTTCGATGCTTTTATTACTTTAGAATAAATGAAATGTTTTGTAAATGCATACTAGATTTTTTATTTGTTTGTTCTCAGATGTCGACTTACTGGTATTTTTTTATTCTTTTGAATACATTGCAAATATCTTTTGTGATTAAATTTTTAGATTGTATTGAAATTTACTGACTTGAGTGATTATGTTATAAATTTGATAAATTTTGATATGTTTGAGAAGATCGAACAAAAGCATATACAAAATTAAGTTCACAAACTATCAATTTTGTCACCCTATATCTTTATGGGGCCATAAATTATATAGGATGTACTAATTTCATTGTTCTAACATTTTCAAATTATGCCATATCAATATGCTTGCTAAACAATTATCTTATGTTCACTGTAATTTTTAAATATTATCTTATTTTTCATAGTTCATATTCCTAATTCTAATTGGGTAGGGGCATGAGGGTGAAAGAATAAAGTAAAAGAAGGCACGCATGAGGAGGGATATGATAAGATCCAGGATGAGAATTAAGAGAATAGTGAGGATGATGATTACAATCATGTCCTCAGTAAATATCAATTGAGCTTTCTCTAAGCCTTGGTATTGGGCCAAACAATTGATTTGGTTTCTGCTAGTTTTGCTGCAGAATGTTGATTTTAAGGATGATGGAGATGATTATAATGTTTAGGAGAATGATGGTATGCAAATAATTTGGAAATTTGTTGTTATAGTCTTTGTAAATAAATTTTAATAACAACTACTCACTGAATGATGCTAATCATTGGTTATTGCAGATGAGTTGTTCTATGATTGATCGCACCCACTTGAGTTCTGTTCACTAGATGATGATGATCATTGGTTATTCTACCATGGTGGTTTATTTTCTATGTTTATCCACACGTTGTTATTTTTCATTTTATTAGGTGTATGTTTTTTTTGAAGTTTAATTCAGTATAATAGAACATGCTTTCTATTTTTGGTTTGTCCTATAAATTGAAAATATCTTTTCATTTTTATATGATTAGTTGAACTGTTACATTTTTTTGTATTAATTATGTTTTAATTTATTGATATAAACATGTGTTCTACTTCCATTTTTTAGTTGATATACACAATATATATTCTATTTTGATTTTGTTGTTTGAAACTAATAAATCAGTTTTAATTTTTGATTAGTAGATAATTTTTTTGTTAAAGAAGTTGTTCAAATCTGTGTTGCTTTATTTTCAACTAAAGATTCTATTATAGTTTTTTATTAATAGTTAAATTGTTATATTTTATTTTTAATTCAGTTTTAATATTTCTGTTAATTATATTATTTATTCCTTGTAATTAATTTATATGGTTATCTATGAGAGAATCTGTTTTTTGTTTCAAGTTTTTAAACAATGAATATTTAGTTTGTCATCATTTATATATACTAAAGATTTGTGATGCTTACCCAACAACTATCACCCGATTCTCTTCATCTTGTCTGGCATATCCACTATCCTTCTACATAATACACATCTATTCCTTCGAAAAAATTATGATGGATTATTTAGGATACAATAATTTGATCTTGCATACATGTAGATAATTTTAATTTTATGATTTTTTTAGCTTTTCCCCAATATTTTTTATCTTTATACAATAATTTATTCTTCCATTAAAAAAAATTGTATGTTGAAGAAGTTATTTATGGTCTATTTCTCATAGGTGAACTATTCGATGCTTTTATTACTTTCGACTAAATGAAGAGTTGTGGAATACCCCTGAGATGTTTATAGCTACCACATTTTGGATGAAGGGATTTTCCAAACTGGGGATAAATGGAAAGGTATGTGCTTAATTGATGATAATATTTTGGAGTAGTGGTTCATTTTATTTTAATTCATTTTCTACAAAATTCGATTTTATCCATGATTTTTACATTTTTTATACATTGCATAATCATTGTAATGGTGCCTAATGTGCTTACATGTCTAATTTAGGTTTTTATTTCACCAACTACAGTTTTTGAATGCAATGGTAACGAAGATTCAAGGTAATTCTCTTGATATATTTTTCTATTAATTAATTTTTTTATTTTCACTTTTGGTACATACTTTGGTATATGAAAAGAAATCATTATGTTTTTATGGAAGTGAGACATCAAAAATGCATAAATATTGTGGCTAAAGGTTTCAATGTTATCCATGATTTGTATATTGTTTATACATTGCATAATCATTGTTATGGTTCCCAATGTGCTTAAATGTCATTTTTAATTTAGTTTTGTATTTCACCATCTATAGTTTTTGAAATCAATGGTAACACGGATTCATGGTTAATCTCCTAAAATATTTCTCCATTAATTCAAATTTAATTTTTTTCACTTATGGTACTTAGGTATGTGACATGAAATCATTATATTATTAAGGAACTGTGACATCAATAATGAGTAAATATTGTGCCTAAAGGATTCAATATATTCAAAACGGTACGACTGAATTCCCCCTAAAAGGTTTTATTGGCATGCATTTATTGTGTTTTTCATTTCATTGATTGATTACTTTTAGAAGGATATAAATGATTGTGTTTTCATACACTATTTTTCTTTCTGAAACCCATTTTTAAAGGGCTGTGAGTATGATTTGAATAATTTTTTAAATCTAATTTGAAATAATAACTTTTCCATTATTTATGTTTTCAAAATTAGTTTATTATTTTCTCTTTGTTTTAAAATCATTTAATTTATTATGTTCTTTGAGTAGGAATATAATAAATGGTGATACATGATTCTTAATTTCCTGTATCCTTGTACTGTTATTTATATCTTGGTTTCAATGAAGCATGAGAGAGATACTTGAAGGTCATTCTTTATGATAAACTAATGTGGAATAACATTAACTACCCACTCTTGACTTGCATGTAATCAGGTTGTGTACTCCTCCATTTCTTTAATAGTCCTAACACTCTACTATACTGAGTGTTAATTCAATAGGTATAGTAGAAATCATATCTATCAAACATTACTATATCTATAAATCTAATTTTGGTTTGACTATATTTTTACTTGTGATGCCCATAAAGAAGATAACATAGAAAAATGGGGGGGGGATCTTTGGGGCTTGATAGTTTCCAGATGAAGTAGCTTGAGAAGTGTCTTGATAGCATATTGAGAGATGTTATTGAGAATAAGGTCTACAATTAAACCTCTACATATTCATTTCAATTTACTTATTCATTTTAATTTTCCATCATGTTTTTGAACATTTATTTATTTCTTAATTTGAATATTGTTCTGAATCATATGTCAATATTTTATGTATGCTCTCCCAACTCTTAACACTATCCTTCTTCCATCACCAATGTCTCCATATGGTATAGGTATGCTGTAAATTGTAATAAACTAAATGAGATTAATGTTATATATGGATTATCAGTTATATATGCGTGTTAAAATTTTTATTATAATAGTTTAATTTGTAAATGACATGTGTTTTATTCTTGTCATTATTTTTCATTTTTCATTTTATAACATAGTTTACTGTATTTTTAGTTATTTATGGATCATTGGTTCACACCTCATAATCGGTATGTTTAATATTTTCTTCTACTTTCATCATGATTTAAATGAATATGTTATTTAGAGGGGATTTAAGTTATTGTTGTAGGTTATTATGTCCCATTAAAAATATGAACTTGTTATTGGTGACTGTCTTTTATACTCCTAATTATCAATACATCATTGAAATGAGTACCTTGCATGTTAATTCTTAACATGTATTCATCCAGTAATATTTTAGTATACTATTTATATTTCTATTTATTTTAGTAAGCCTCATTACCAATCACTAAAATCTCTAAAACTCTAAACTAATTTTCCAATTTTAGGGGTTTGTTTTCAAATAGGATGATTCAAGGAATCATTGAATATTCAGTTTTTCATCATTTATATATAATAAAGCTATGTGATGCTTACCCTACAACTATTACTAGATTCTCTTAATCTTTTTTGGAATATCCACTGTCCGTCAACATAATACGCTTCAATTCCTTTGAAACAATTATGATGGATCATTCAAGATAAAATAATTTGATCTTACATACATGTGGATAATTTTAATTTAATGATTTTTTTATCTTTTTCCCCAATATTTCTTTATCTTTAGATAGTAATTTATTCTTCCATTCAGCAAAAATTGTATGTTAAAGCAGTTATTTATGGTCTATGTCTCATATTTGAACTATTCAAGCCTTTTATTACTTTTGAATAGATGAAAAGTTGTGGAATACCTCCGAGATATTTATAGCTACCACATTTTGGTTGAAGGGATTTTCCAAACTGGGGATAAATGGAAAGGTATGTTCTTAATTGATGATAATATTTTGGAGTAGTGGGTCATTTTATTTAAATGCATTTTCTTCAAAATTTGATGTCATCCATGATTTGTACACTGTTTGTACATTTCATAATCATTGTAATGTTTCCCAATGTGCTTAAATGTAAAATTTAATTTAGGTTTTTTATTTCACCATCTACAGTTTTTGAATGAAATGGTAACATAGATTCAAGGTAATTCTCTTGATATATTTTTATATTAATTATTATTTTTTATTTTCAATTTTGGTACATACTTTGGTATGTGAAATTAAATCACTATGTTTTTATGGAAGTGATACATCAAAAATGATAAAATATTGTGGCTAAAGGTTTAGATGTTATCCTTGATTTAAAAATTGTTTATACATAGCATAGTCATTGTAATGGTTCCCAATGTGCTTAAATGTCTTCTTTAATTTAGGTTTGTATTTCACCATCTCCAATTTTTGAATGCAATGGTAACACAGATTCAAGGTTATTCTCCTAAAATATTTCTCAATTAATTCAAAATTAATTTTTTTTTCACTTTTGGTACTTAGGTATGTGACATGCAGTCATTATGTTTTTAAGGAACCATGAAATCAATAATGAGTAAATATTGTGCCTAAAGGAGTCAATATATTCTAAAAGGTATGGCTGAATTCCCCCTAAAAGGCTTTATTGGCATGCATTCATTGTGTTTATCATTTAATTGATTGATTACTCTTAGAAGGATATAAATGATTGTGTTTTCATACACTCTTTTTATTTCTAAAACCTGTTTAGAAAGGGTTGTGAGCATGCTTTGAATCATTTTTTAAATCTACTATGAAATCATCACTTTTCCATTATTTATTTTATCAAAAGTAGTTCATTATTTTTTTCTTTATTTTGAAATCATTTAATTTATCATGTTTTTTGAGTAGGAATTTAATAAATGGTGATACGTGATTCTTAATTTCCTATATCCTTGTCCGGTTATTTATATCTTGGTTTCCATGAAGCATGAGAGAGACACTTGAAGGTCTTGCTTTATAATAAAATAATGTGGAATAACATCAACAACCCACTCTATACTTGCATGTAAATAGGTTGTGTACTCCTCCATTTCTTTTACAGTCATATCACTCTACTATAATAAGTGTTAATTCAATAGGTATAGTAGAAATAATATCTATCAACCATTACTATATGTATAAATCTAATGTGGTATGACTAGATTTTTACATGTGATGACCACAAAGAAGAAAACATAGAAAAATGGGGGGGGGATCTTTTGGGCTTGATGGTTGCCAGCTGAAGTAGCTTGAAAAGTGTCTTGACAATATACTAAGAGATGTGATTGAGAATAAGGTCGACACTTCAACTGCTACCTATCCATTTCCATTTTCTTATTCATTTTAATTTTCTATCATTTTTTGAACATTGATTTATTTTTAATTGGTTTATTTTTCTGAATCATATGTCAATATATTATGTAAGCTCTCCCAACTCTTAATACCATCCTTCCTCCATCACCAATGTCTCCTCATAATACAGGTATGCTGTAAACTGTAATATACTAAATCAGTTTAATGTTATATGTGGATCATCAATTAGTTATGTATGTTAAAGTTTTAATTATAATAGTTTAATTTGTAAATGACATGTTTTTTATTCTTGTAATTATTTTTCATTTTTCATTTTATAACACGGTTTACTGTATTTTTAGTTATTTATGGATCATTGGTGCACACCTAATAATCAGTATGTTTAATATTTTCTTCTACTTTCATCATGATTTGAATGAATCTATTATTTAGAGGGGATTCAAGTTATTGTTGTAGGTTATTGTGGCCCATGAAAAATAAGAACTGGTTATTGGTGACTATCTTTTATACTTATAATTATCAATTAATCCTTGAAATGATTACCTTGAATATTAATTCTCAACATGTATTCATCAAGTAATATTTTAGTATACTATTTATATTACTATTTATGTTAGTAAACCACATTACCAATCAAGAAAATATCTAAAAATGTAAACTAATTTTCCTATTTTAGGGGTTTGTTTTCAAACAGGATGATTCAAGGAATCATTGAATCAATTGTGAAACATTTTGGAATGATGGATGTTATTGTGAATGATGTAGTTGGTAATATTCTTATTTCACTAAAATATTTGACTCCGAATGGGTTTGGAGAAGGTTATGATATCATAGAAATATGTTTTTCATCAAATAATTCTCATTGAATTATATATAGGATGAAGCCGTTTCAGCTTCAAATAAAAATTTTTGAAACATTAAGAAACATTTATTGTCTCCTTTAAAACTAAATTATAAATTTTTTATAAGATGAATGATTCAATCAACTTCTAATTATAATATATAGATATGTTTCTACAAGACTTTATTCCACTGTAATTCTTCCTGAAAAAAATATCTGTAATTGTTTTTTTGAGGATACTGGATGTTATAATGTTATTGAGTTATATTTCTTCCCAGATTGGTCTTGCTGCTTTTGAATTTAGATTAGTGTACATGAATATTTCCTAATATGCTGAAACCAGTAGTTCATATCAGAATAAAAATTCATTTCTTGATTCTTATGGGCGCCTATGGTTTCTCAATTTTCCTAAAGGTTCAAAGATGTTAAGTTAGAGTTCATGAAACCAGTCATGACGACCAAATGTTTGATCACTCCAAGAAATAAAAGGGGTGATGCCAATCCCAGATTCACTCACTATATCCCTTTATTATATATTACTGTTGATGTTGAGTGGAGTAGAGTAGTAATATAGGCCTTGATATTCAAGGCACCTGAGAATGTTTCATTACATATTATTCCATTCATTTCTATTTATTTCATAACTTCTTGTCTTCTGTGTCTGGATTTAATACTGTTTCAATTATTTTCATCTTCAGATATTTCTTCTCATTCAGGTTTTCTACAATGAAACAAACTCCATAATCAATAAGATGAGTATATTTTCTGTCAAATTACATGATACATCTCAATTAACTACTATCAATATCTTAAAATAACAATATGAATGGGTTTGTATCCTTGAATAATAAGGTAAAACCTCACCTATCATCTTCAAGTGAATGCATTGATTGGTATAATCAATTGAAGGTAATTTACATTTTCTACCACAAGCTGGTGTGGATGATGGTTGGTATATCTGTAGGCATGTTGGTGTGCAACCCATAGGCACGGTCAGCATCCATTTGAGGTAATGGGAATCTGTGTGCACTTCACTATTAAATGACAGTGTGCCATACATGTAGAATCCAAGGATGGGAATGGGTGAAAATACATTTATAAATTGTTCCACTTAGTTTCTGCACTCATTTATTAGTTTATTCCACTTGTAGTAAATATCATTTTTGAATCATGTTTTTGAAAACTAAATAATCTACTCTGTTTGTGTAGTGTATGATGCTTTTAAATGAGGACATGGCAGAACCCAGTTTTATCCTTGAGATCATAATGTCTTAGAAACATCAGAAAGGTAGGGTCATTGATTTTACACTATTCTATTTCTACCACCCCCTTTACTGGATGAATAAATTAACAATTGAATTTGGTTTTATGTAATTACTACTTTATTTCAATTTCTCAAATTGATTGATGCCTGTGTTTTAAATCTATAGACACCCTTCTATCCTAATGTTCATGATCTGTTGCATGGACATATCTATCCAACTATATATGGAAAAGATGAATGGGATGATTGATTTATTAGTGGTGAGGAATTCCTGAGAAACACCTGCTAGAATGTTATTGGGAAGACAATCATATTATGAAGGGAGTGGATTTACCGTATCCTTGGGAATTTTTGGCATTGTAAATTCATTCCAATTACATGATATATTTTATTTTTTTGGTTCCACATATAAAACTCCAAATATATAAAATCAAAGATTGAATTTTTATTTCGTCTAAAATTCTCACACTTCACTCTTAATATACTTTTTTACATTCTACAATTTGTCTACCTTAGTCTAATTCTTTTCTAAGAAGACCTGTAAATGAGTTATTTCTGGCCCGGTAAAACAAACACGTAGCTTGGGCCAGAATGATGCATGACCCATATAGCTGGGGGCTAAATGATGCATGACCCTTTTTCACATGATGATAAGATGTGTCAAGTTATTGGTCAAATGTTCTAATAAATAGACCTGTAAATGGGCCGGACTTTCCCAGTTTTCCCTGGCTTGATAAAACATGCACACAATTAAGGCCTGAACCTGGACTAGCTTTATGTAGTTTTTTTGTTATACTGACCTATTACATTTTATCATGGTTTGTGTTTGATGTGAGGTTTGCCCAGATTTGGCCTAAATACTCAACCTGACCTAATATAATCTTATATAGACATATTTAACATAAAAATCATACAAATAATAAATAATAAATAATAAATAATTATATAATATAAAACTGGTTTATAATCTCTTCATTCAGGCTATGGTGTGGGTCACGAATTTATAGTAGTGAATCATCACGAGTTAGTATTACCATTGACCATAACCAGGTACTATTGTTTTTACAATAGCTATTTTAATTTATTAGAAAACAAAAAACACATTATGGTACTATTAATTTTATCCTGGCATTTTAGAAACATCAATACATCAGAACTTTGTGAGTCAATTTCAAAACTAATGGTGAAATTGATACCACAACTACATTTTTGAAGAAATCTGTATTTTTTATATGATTATGAAATACATGGAATTTGTTTTTGAAAAATTGGAATCTATTGAACGATAATTTTATACTTCAATGATTTTAGTTGTCACTATTATTTTCTACTAATTCCTTAAGTCAAATATTTATGTAGAAAAATATATTTACTGAGTTTAATTCTAATGATGATGTGGTCCAACAAAATGTTACAATGTCTCAAGACTCCGCGACAACATCAATCCATGCCAATGAACTCTATCTCATATTTTTGATGACTATCCCCTCCACAACATATTTCCCAGTTTTTTATTACTCAGTGATACTAACTCATGTAGGGATCTACAACACTGTGAACCCAATATCTATTTTAGGGGATGCATTGGAGAAAAAACTCACTCCACTACTGGCATCCTTAACCAAATACAATTAAAAACAGATTATGGTATTATGTAAGTCAACCTTCTTTTTCAGAAATTAAGTCTTCTATGTTGACATTTTGTAATGTTTTTTTCATTACAAACATTTTATTTTATTTTTCCATTTATAATGAAATGTACCTAATTCAATATTAATTATTATTTTTTATTTGAAATATATGTTTGTTCATGTATATGATTTCTCTTTGGTAAAAATACAATTACTATCATTTTTATATATCATTTTTATACTATTCATAAGCTCTTATATCTCTAGAGATCACTGTTTATTCCTCAATTTATTTAATTTATATTCCTAGGTATTAAAACTTTTTGTAACTATTGTTCCTTCATTATGTATTTTATAGAGAAGGCTGCACACTATGTAACTTTTGATCTGCAATTCTTGTAAATTTTATTCCTTAATTTTGTATGTCATTTTGTTTTCAAATAATTTCAATAATAATATTAACTATTCTGTTTGATAAATAATATTTTATGTTTAATATTAATAATTATTTTATAGTTCTGTGCATCGCACGAGAGGATTACTAGTTTTATTTAATTGAATACCATGTTAAACACTATTTTCCATAAATAACATTGATCATAAATGAACTGTGATATACAATAAAAATATTATTATTTAAAATTGACTATTATAACCAAGTTGTTGTCATAACAAGTAAGAAAATTGGTAATCATATTATGAAATATATGTATAAATTTTTTCTTTTTACAAGTTTATTGATTGTAAGCTATAAAATAATTATACATTTTTATATTAAAAAAAATAATAAATAGTTAAAGAAAAATAATTTTTTAATGGGTCTCTTTTTCTATAAAATTATATATTCATTATATATTTAATAATTTTCATTTAAATTTTAAATTTCAAAATTTTTAAATGATAAATGAACTTCATTTTGGATAGTAGTTTTGAATTAAAATCCTAAAATAATATTTTTGGATTTTTATTAAATTATCAATTTTTTCGGTGAATAATGATAAATTATGTTTCTATGAGTACAGTAAACTTTATAAAATAATCATGATGTAAGAATGGTTAAAAAATTCATAAAAAATTTCTCACTAAAAAATATGGGTCTGAGGATTAAATTTAATAAATAAAAACAATATTTTTAATTTTTGATTTCAATCACAAATTTTTAGAACATAAGTTTTATTTTATTATAATAAAAATAATTTTTCTTTCAATACATTTAATAGTGTTATTGGAAGGATAAATTTAGTTTCATTAGGATCCAAATTTAAAAAAATTATTATTGTTAATTATAATCATATTAAGGTCATTATAAGTAATATGAATAATATTACGGAAAAATAATTTTTATCTTACAACTTGTACTTTTCTAGAAATAGTATTTTAATGAATTTGGAGAACTTATATTCATATTATTTTATAAAATTAGAGTAAATATAATAATATAAAAATTATTTCATATTTATAATAATCATATTAATTTTTTTTAACAATACCCAATTAATTTTTAATCCTGACAAATATTGACCATGGTAAATGTTTATCACCATCACCAAGGGTTAAATGTTTCAAATATGGTAAAAAATATTGGTTATAGCCTCACAATATCTCAAAACGTTCTATTACTTTTTATTAGTTTATCTCTACCAAAAACACACTAAATTTGAAAATATCCTTATTTCATTCTACTTTATTTTGATTAGACACTTGATTTTGTTTAAAGATAAATGTCATTTCAGAATGTCACTCTCTATCACTAATTATATTTTTAGGGTAATGATATTGAAATAGAGAATATGTGAATTAATATAGATGATATAATATATTACTAAGATAATAATTTATGATAATAATTTAATAATAATTTTTGGTAGTAATATAATTACATAGAATGCTTAAGAATTGCTGATGTTTCACTAGTTCTAGCTAATGAAAAATCGAATTAAACAGTTTAAAAAAAAATTTAAGTTATTTTATTTGGTGGAATTATGATTTGAAAAAAAATATAATTATAAATGATATGAGATGATTTAAAAATTAGGATTTTAACTGTATTTTGGTATTTTTTCTTTTAAAGGAAATTTATGTGAATAGTTTTGAAAAAGACTATAAGGATATATGTATTTAAATAATACTTTATAAATTTATAAAAAATAAAATATATTACAATAATATAATTGGGATGGGTAATATTTTAGAAGTTAATACATGGTTCATTTGTGATCCACTTGAAAATTTTAATGTTGCATTCAATTTTCTTAATGATTTCATATTTTCGAAAACACTATTTATTTTTTCTTATAAAATCATTTGAATATTAATTTTCAAAATGGGAATATGAATTTCTATTTTCTAAAAAACATATAACCTAATCCCTCTAAAAGATCCCATAAAAAATTCCCAAGACTCTTCTATGACCATTAACCACTTCTCCAATGGAATTAATTTCAATAAAATGGTGGATTCTCAAAGAAGATGTTATTCCCTTAGTGATATATTTAATAATTATTTCAGTTTAAACATTCACCGAATAATTTATAAACAATGTAATACAAATAAATAAGTATAATTTACATTATTAAATGCTGTAATGATATTGATAAAACCATTTTCTATTATCTTTCAATATATGACAAAATAAAAACATCAATCATGCATACAAAAAGACTACTCTCCCCATGAAGAGATGTATTATATATTTACTTAAAATTGATCATTGATATTTATGTTTATGGATTTAATAGATATACATGATGATTATTAAATATTTATATTTCAATTATAATAATATACCATCTACCTTCACACCCTGTAATTTATTGGAAAATTCTAATGTTTGTCAAGCGCACGTCTAAATTACCTCCACCACGAAGCACTGTGAGTCTTTTTTGATAAAAAACTTAAAAGGATAGTTATAAATTATCATGTGAAAAATAAATATGATATTTATAAAAACATTTATATTTTTTATATTATTAAATATTGAAGATGATGTAACTACCAAAGTCATCAAACTCAATCTTTGATGAAAAATAGAATGGTTGACCCCTAAATTTTATTTTGATGAAGAATTTATAAAAAGCATGTAATTGAATTTTTTAATGGAATTATATATATAAAAAGAAATATAAATATTTTTCTATTATATATATAATAAATAGCAATTCAGTAAATATTATTTTTAAACATGTATGAAAAAATTTAATACTTGTGGTGAGAGTTTATCATCAAATTTTTTTCTCTAGGAGATGTACAAAAAATTCACCCCTAGTTCTATATATTATTTGGTGTATATAATTACTTTTAATTTCATGAAATAATATTTTCATTAAAAATATAATGATTTTAATATCCATCTATGTATGTTTCTTTTATTATGTTTTATTTTAAATCATTATAACTCTGTAAGGGATTATGTTATAATCTCATGTTATTTCAGGATTATTTATGTTTTAATTTCCATTATTAAAAATTAATATGATATTTAACTAATAATACCCATATACATACTTCTAATATTCTGATATGTTTCTTTTCACAACATTATTTTAAAATTTCCTCTATTTGGTGCTCTAATAGATAGAAATAAAATTTGTAGGAAAAGATAATAGTATTTATTCTATTACATCAGGAATAATTTCCTTCATATTTATATTCTATAAAAATATATATAGATGATTTTTCTTCAATAAATTTTCAAATAATGGAATTTTATACATCCATAAACATTAACTACAGAGGAATAAATTCATAATTTTAAAGCGTTTCCCTTACATCTCACATTTAACTCTTTAAAAGTGTAAAAATATTGTTTTATTTTTAACATATATGACATGAATAGTTATTTACACTACCATTTATTTTCTTCATCTTGAATATTACACTATAGGATCTAAATATTTTAAAGAGAAAATAATATTCTGAAATTTCTGATAATTTTAGTTTTTTAAAAGTTACCTATAGAAAAGGGTTATTCACTCTTTTCTATCAAGTAATATTTCTCATGATTTTATAAAAGTTTTTTTCAACTATGGTTACATACATTAAGGATTATTATGATTCAGTGGAGAAATGTTCTTATGAGACTATCCAATTTAAGGCTCTATATTTTATATGCTGATTATGTTTTGAGGATGATTTCATGAAAGAAATTTCTTAACATTATTTAATCAAGTTATGGTAGAATGAAGACTATTTTTATAATCATGTTGAACAAATGTATCTGGTTTACATTATGTTAAGGGAGGACCCAGAATTATATTTCACTCAAATGCTTTAGGTAAATCTTGATGTCTTGTGGGATGTTATAAAAGTGAATTGGGATTGATTATAATTCCCTAAGGGAATTTTTCCACTATAATTTTTATTAATGTTATCCTTTATTAAATAAATAATGTAAATACCAATTTAAATAAGTACACAATGGTAATATATCCACTAAATGATCCTTGATGGGGGAATAATTTTCTAGGATTATGTTAATGCTATAAACTTATGTGTTATGAATATGATATGATCTATTGGAAAATGATTAATTATTGATGATTTTTCAACCATATGACTCATAAATTTATATATATATAATATTTAGGATATAATTCATTATTTTATTCATTTATATTTTTTTATGGTTTCATATGTTAAAATAATGTTCTTATATCATTATCCTTATCTTATTCTCACTTATGATCTCCAAGTAATATCTCCCAAACACACCATTACTAAAAATATATTCTCACTATTAATTATTCTTCCATTTCAATATTTTATTATTAATGATATTATATAAGATATATCTTTAATTTTATTATATGTGGAGATTTTTTTGGCAGAATTTGATTTCTTCTTATAAAAGAATATTTTTTTACAACGGTAAAATTTTAAATTGATGATAAAGACTTGGGATCCATTACATAAAAGGTTTTTCCAAATTCTAAAAAACTGTAAACTTATAAGATATTGGGAATGTACGTGACACATTAATGGATTTTTATATAGTAATTATTTATTATTAAAATGGGGTATTTTTAGTTATTATCAATGATAATGTGTACAAAATATTTTTTAAGCATTGTATCTGAGTGTACGGGTCTCAAGACATCTCATTTAAGGACTTTTAGATTCGAGTGATCACATTGTAATTTTTAAGGATATTTAATTATATAAATAACACAAAAATACAATGAATAATAATTCTAATTATATTGAAAATTACCATGTCTTAGTACCATGGATAGAGAAACTAGTTGTGGTTGATGTGGAACCATTCCCTCAAGGTATAAATTTATCACCAATTTTGGATATTCCATGCTAGTAGGGAATCCATGAACCTTTCAATATAAGTTTCATCAACTCAAGGTTTCATTCCCCCTTAATTTTATTTTGTTTATTAAACAGGTGATATCTCACTTCTATCCTCCGACATGATTTTTAAATTATTGTGGATCACATTAGTATTGATAGTAAAATAACATTGGTAATTAATTTCTCCTCTTCTAGAGGATTTACTTGACTATCAGAGTCAATAATACATTCTTATGATGTTATGATCATTGGAAACTAATTTCAATTGAAAACTAATTTAAATTGAAAATACTACACTTAAAGGATTGGATAAACCATTCCATTTATTAAATATAAGATCTAGACTCCTCAGGATTACTTTCAAAATAAATATAATTACAACCAGAATTTATATGTTGTATTTGGTGAATATATATATATAATTATGGAAAATTAGTTGAAAATATTCATGGTCACGGTAAAGGGGATGATTTAATTAATAGTGTAAAATATTTGGATTTCATTATTGGAGGATTTTTATTAATTCATTTGATACGACATATTGATAGATTAATGATATGTTTGAAATAGGTATCAAGGTTTGTGTAAAAGAAATATTATATAAACTAGATATCTCAGGTTTTTTGATACTCTATATAAATACATTATTATGAAATTTAATTTGGTAAAGTAATAAAATAACGATTTCATTAATAAAAAATATTTTATTAATAAAAAATAGGGGTCCTACTGAGTCCATAGAATAATAAACCATGTTCTATACATGGAATGGACAAGCATGATAGCTACAATAAAAGATGACTAATAGGGATAAAAGAATATAAAGAAATACATAGTTTGGGATGGGATGGGATTTGGTGTATATGGGTCCGTAAATAAGTGTTTTTCTTCTTTGGATGGTGTATTAAATTAGAGTTTTAACAGATTGTTTGTGGTGCATTAAGATTAATAATCCACACATAAGAAAACTGCAACATAAAATATAGTATGTCTTCAAATGTGATTACTATTAATATGTTATACTTCATGATTAAAATAATGAGATGATATAAATTCATCTAATCTTTAACCACTAGGTTTTACAATTTTTTTGTAGGTTATATTCCTCACATATATCAGATTCATGTGATACAAAATGTTGATATCACAACCACCATGTGAGATAATGTTATAATTGCTCCACATTAATATTTTTAATGGTTAAATTATTGTAAAATAATAAAATAATGGGTCTAAAAGATGAAAGGGAATTTATTCTTGAGAATTGAGGAAAATGGATTGCACCATCTTATTACTACAGAGTCATACTTTTTTTTGGTATACTAAATTTTTTAATGTATTAATGGCTAGCGATTATTTCAATTATTTTGAAGTAATATTTAAATACACTAAATATAAATATTATTCAATGATTTTTTATATTCTAAATATTGGTTTTGAATGACAGTTGTTTTATACTCTCTTAGATATAAAGTGTGAGTATAGTAAGGTTTTTCACAAATTTAAAACTACAGAATGAAGAAAAATGGAAATATACCATAATTTATATATGATATATATTCAGTTAAATTGATAAAAATTACTACATAAATATACAAATAATATGTTTTATTGGATGAAGTACCACCATAATGGACACCAAGAAAGTTCAAGAAGTATAAGAGAAGTATTTTTTTATATACACTTTACATTTTAATGCATGGAGTGAGTCATTCATTAATCTATAATGATCAATTTAGTATTAATGATATTCAATTTTGTGTTGAAATTAATTATATGTTTCATATATAAATAAAATATATATATGTAAATCTATTAACATATTCATATCAAGAGGAATGATAAGTGAACATGTTAATTTTGTGGAACCAAATATAATGTAATGAAGATAAAGAGGTGAATTTTTATTTATAGTTATTATACCATGAATGTTTTAAATGTATAAGTATAAAAAAATCCTAGAAATTAGTGTATAAGTATTACTATTAAAACCCCAATAGAACATGGATGAAGTTCATCATTTAATAATTCTAGTTTCATGGAATTATCATCAATTGGAGGAGAACAATCTGAGTTTAAGGAGTGACACAAACTCTATCCCTATTCATGATAATATTTTTTGATACAACATAAATAATATTATGAGTATAATATTATAGATTAATATTTACCTATTTTATGTTAAAGGTATAGATATTATTTTCTTAAAATATTAATCCTGAATAAAACCAAATTTCTAAGAATTGAATTGCTTTCCACAGAAGAACAAATCCGGGTGAAGAAGAGTGAGTGAAACCAAATTTGAATTGACCCATTTTTAATAATTTTAATTCACTAGTGACATTTGTTTCATTATGGAAAACAAATACATCATTTATTTTTTCTCTTTATATTATCCCATTTTGGTAAACATTGTAATTCCCAATGTCCTTAAATAATTAATTTTATATGCATGATGTGTGTTGTAAATTAATGAAAAATAACATGTTGAATTATTGATCATAATAACATGGGAACAGGGTCCCAAATGTAAAGAATATTAATTAGGTGAAAACTAAAATGTTAAAATTGGTGATACACTGACCCCCTCCATCTTCTTAGGGTATCTAAATCCTAAAAAGTAGTATGAAATCCTAATGTACCTAGGATTATTCAAACCCTGATTTCAATATTTTATTTATTTTAAAAAATATGATTTTAACTATAAATGATATCATTTATGGTGAATATTTTCATACTGGAAAAATTTATTCTTTTCTTATTTGGATAGTAATATTGGAGTATCTTTTGATATTATATTAAAAGTTTTTTTGTTTTATATGTCATCTTAGTGTTTTGTATGAGTAAATTTTAAGAAAATAATAGATTTAAAAATTTTCCATGAGTTTCTTGAAATAGAATATATTCATGAATTTTCCAGAGGTTTTTTTACACTATAATACTTAAAAACAAGTGTGGATGATTCATGACAATGAGTTTGGTGGAGAAGATTTTTTGAAATAGGAGAACTTGGTTGGTCTGGTTATGGAGGGAAATGATTAATATAAATTAATATATTTTCACTCTATTTATGGGGTATGAATGTTATATAAAATACATTGTAAATAGATAATGAGTAAGGAAACATGACATTTAAGAATTCCCCAAGTAGTATGAAAAATTTATTCAATGTGTGAAACTAATTATCACTATGAAGATTTTATTAATTTTAATTTCGTTGATTTGGAATTTATATTTAGTAAAAATCATGAAGACTGAGTAACTAATTATTATGACAAATTTGATTTTTTTTTATGTAACCAAAAAAATGATATTTTATTATTGAAATATGAATTTCAATCACTAAAGGCTGAATATAGAAGAATGTGTGCTATCATAATATATTTTGATTAAGAAAAACAAGTAATAAAATATAGATTCTTAATTTCCAAATAAACCATCAAAAAAATAAGTTACAAAAAAAGTGATAGCATTGAAGATAATATTTGGGATATAATGGTAAGAAAGGATTTAGATAAACAAAATGAAGTATCTATTATTTTCCTTAAGGATTGACATAAGGATAAGATGATCATAGTTTAGGCTAAAATTAATTATCACATTGATAACTTATATGATTCTTTGATGGTATACATATTAATAATTGCAAGTATTGATGAGGATTAACATATTGTGATGAAAAATATGAAAACAAAAGAGTTTCATGTGAGATATTTTCCTTTTAGTAAGTAATATAACTGTTTATATTATAGATAAATGTACTATTGAACTATTGAAACTAATGTGAGAAGATATAAAATGATCATGGAGATATAATTGTATTTTTCTAGAAAAATATGACACACTGTGGGTATTTGTAGGAAATATAGAGCGGAATGAAAATAAGGAATACCAGTTGTATCCTTTCTGCAATGTTGTATGAAAAATATACTAGGAAATATTATATTTATAGAAATTATATTTAATCTTCTATTATCTTTATATAAACAATAAATATAATAAGAATGAATTATTATTCTATAAGGAGATTTATAATGTAAAAGAATTAAATAAAGGATAAAAAGTTTGCTAAAAAAACAATTCTAGATGGTGGTATACAAAAGCAGAAATCAGTTATAAAGGTATCACAGAATTCTTGTTCACACCATTAATATTTGAATTATAAGAAGAATATTTTAAATGTGAATATTATTTGTATAGTTACATTAATTAGTGATAATTAAGTGTGATGGATAAATTATCTCTATCTAAGAAGAAGGCTAATTTTTTCCTTAGGTAGATGATGGAAAAAAATGTAAGGAATGATATTATACAGAGTAAAAATTTTGATACATATTTGAGTTTTGTAATAAAAAATCACCAGATGGAAATTATAAATTGTTCCATTCATATAATTAAAAATCATCAAGGGAAAACTAGAGGATAATATATTTTTGGAGAAAAAATATTTACAAAAAACGAATCAAAATATTCATTGAAGAAGAAGATCTATATTTTTGGGATTATTCTCACTAGATAAATAAAATAAAATATTTATTTGAATATAGATTCAGGTAAATATACAAAAAAATGGGTTGATATATGTGATACTCATCATAAAAAATTATATATAAATACTAGATGAAAAGTTTATTTCTACAATTAAAAAACACATTAATAAAATTAAGGACTGAATGAACTAAAGGCCTTCATTTTTATTGATTATTGATAACCCCCCTTTCTAGGGATGAGTGAGAAACCTTACAGGGCCCGTAGGCTCAAAGATTACATGGCTCTTAGGCTGAGTATATTACATGACCTGAAGGTCTTTGGGAATTCATCCATACTATCTAGAAAGAACTGACCATAGGCTTAAATATGATGTTTAAAGTGTTTTGGTTTAAGTAAGAGATAAAATTATGGGGGAAATGAATCTTACTTTCATTACAATAATATTTTTTGTTAATATTCAAATTAATTCTAAAGTATTGTTTAAAAAATATAAATTTCTACAGAAATATGATCATTTATTTATGAATCTATCTATATTCACTTTAAAATATTAAAATAAAAGGTATAATGGTTTAATTAAGGTTATTCATGTGTAAATCTTATGTACCAATCCTTTCCAATAGTGTTAAAACATTATTTTAAGTATATATGTACACGTGATTATGGGTCCCATCCATTTATGGAAGTCCTTGATGAATCGATGAGAAAATTGATGAAGAAGAAAAAATTATTTCATATTTGTTGTATATTTGTTAAAAATTAATATAATTTTTCACTTGAGTGTTCTTTTTTAGGATAAACTAAATATTTTTGGAGAATTTATGGTAAATTAAGATATATCAACTAGTTTATATGGCTAAAATAATTTAAACAATCGATGTATAAAAGATTACAAAAGTGAGGGAGAATTTGAGCCATGAACTTAAATTCTACCAATCCTAACATGAATAAAAGAATATTCAATGGAAATTGATTGAGATTATATATTGAAGTGGTATCACATGTTTGGTACTAAAATGTAGCATCAATTTATGTTACAAGTTGTTTGTTCCTCACCCATGTGTCTTAATGTTTCTTAACTGACTATTTTGTGGGATGTTTTCTATGATCGCTGGGGTGTTTTAATACAAACTAAACATCCCATTGGTGATATATTATCCTGAATAACATACCACTAAAATAAAATCCCATGGGATAGCTGGTTCTTTTATCAAAATGGTGAATAGGAGCATCACTCAATAGTTCAATCCCATATAGGTGAATCAAATATAATAACATCTGGTCTATAAGGACCTTTCCCATGTAATACGAAATAAGGAAATGTGAGGAATAAATACATTGAAATTGTACTGGGTTCTTGTTATCAATAATTTTTATTAAAATTATATGGATTTATTAGGCCCACCATATCATATTAATCTTTAAAAATCATGATATAGAGGAAAATTGAAGGAAAATTTGGCGAAGTACAAAAGAAAATGTGATGATCAACTAGCATCAGGATGATCACACAACTATATAATGATCATGTTTTCATGTCATTGTTGTGTAGTATTTTTTATATATTACACGAACGTTGTCTCTTTATATCATGTAGATATTCTATACCATCCGTTGTTTTGTACATTTTCTAATAAGGAATAAGAGGATCTTCATGATTTCAGTGCACAATAATAATATGAATATGGACCATGTAGTGGAAATATAAGGAATTTTTACATATTTAGGAAAAAGTTGTCTATAAAAGTATATTTCACATGTGTTAATGAGATCCATGATAATATATTTATTTGTGTCAAACTTCAGTGGGCTGCAAGGCTATAAGTAGTAAAAACATATGATTCCTAATTAATTGTATATTTCTCATACTGATTAGGACCAATTAATATTGAAGGGATTCATTAACACCAATAGGGTCAATAATGATTAAAAAATAGTACAATAATGATTGCCTTTATAATTATAATTTCTAGAAAAATAATCCCTATAATAAAGACTCAATAGTCATGGATCATAGCTACGATTCTGACATGGACACAAGAAAAAATCATGTTTCATAGCATGGTCAAGTACATATCATAAATTCGTGGGATGGACTATATTTATATTACCCATTAAAGGACATCCCATATGGTCTATGTGGCTTATAGAGCTTCAAAATTCCCTCTGATGAGTATTTCCTACAAATACCCCATTCTACAATTATTGAAGTAATATATATTATAAAAAGAGTGATGGGTTCAATGATAAAATTGAATATGGATAAAGATATAAAAAATATTTTCAATGTTAGGGAACATCGAAAAACCTCTCCAATAAATCCTTGTAAAAAATTTATAGAATAAAAAACCATATTTATTGGGTTCATGAGGTCTTAATCATGATATTATTCTATTGTCACTAAATATCTGAAAAATATTATTTTACATGATATTTATTATCTTAAAACAACACTAGTGGTCTCATATGATATATTATCATGCACTCAATCATGAACCCCTCATTTATAAATCAATTACACAAGTTCATTTATATAATCCCTACATTTGGTTTAGTTGTCCCATTATTTGAATATAAATGACCCTATAAAAGGGATAAATAATTAGATCATATATTATGAAAATAAAATATTTCAAGTTTGTTTTATATCCCCCCAATGATTATTCCATAAATGGTATCTGACAGATTCATTTTAATTTAAGGAATTTTAAAATATCAATGTTATTCCTTTAACTATATCCCCTTCTTAGATCATATTAATTCAACATTCTTATATGTCTCCATTCCGATAAGTATAACCTCCCACACCGCAATGTCCAAATAAATATCTTTTTAAAACCACATAACCTTTAGGATAACATTCTTGAAAAAATTAGAGATTCCTCCAATGATCGTGTTTTCTATTGATTAAGGAGGCTTAGGAATTCTTATCATATTTTGATAGATCTCCCAAGGGAATAAAAAATATAGATTCCCCTGATAATTAGGATTTGTATCATGATTAAACTATAGTTATCTCTCATTGATACTATTGATCATATTGGATAACAATTCCAATCATTGAGCCACATAGGGAAGGGACACCTATCTTGATACAAGCCACAATAATTTTCCTACTTCAAATTTTGTCTCCTTAAATCATTAGGGAGCTATAATAACTCTATTATGGGAACCACATACTCAATAATAAGACCCAATTATTCTCTCCTAGATTCTATGTATCATTATTTGCATCCAATGAGGTGTATTCTACATGAATGAATTATTTAAGGGAACCAACCATTCTTCACTCAATGATCCATTCCCCAATAATAGAATAGCCATATGTGAACCCTAATCAATCTGTTGTTTTTATTAATTTTTTGACATTGGAATCCTATCCACATAACGTTAAACTATATAATATAGTCTGGTTTCAGGACTTTAAATTACACATGACATACTACATAGACATTGAATCATTTTAATCAGGATATGTAGAGCAACTCCCTAAGGTTCAAATTCAAGATCACAACCACTATCATCATTAATGTATTGGATATTTTACCCGTGAGCCTAGTGGTTCTTTTATTAATTTCATATCACATCTAAACTCATCACATTTATATATATTCCTGATGAAACAACACCCAATAACCAAACCCAATATACAAATATAACATCATTGGTCCATATTGTAACACCATGATACATTAATATTTATTTATTATGAAATAAATTTTATTTTGAATTGATTGTGAAACATGGAACACAAAACTAAAATAAACAATTATATCTCTTATTAAAATAATTCAATATAAAATGTAACATTAATAAGAAAACTAGAATAATAGTAATGAAAATAAAAAAATTAAATTAAATTATTAACTATAAAAACATATAATTAAATTATATACATATTTTTATTGTTAAGAATTTATTCTGTATATAATACCAATTAATTTATAGAATTTTATGGTGAGAATATAAATACTTGATGGAATGTTGTTAAAACTGTTATACATTAAAATATATATTTTTCAAAGAAATATTTTTATCAATATGCTTGTTTTAAATGAAAAGGAAACTAATAAATTTTAAAAGGGGATTATCTTTATATTTTATTATTAAGAAAATAACAATCCCTTAATTTTAAGTTAATATGATATATGTTCAATAACATTGAAATTTTTAAATATTATTTTCTTATGAAATTAGTTTCTTTTTTATGTTTCATTTTTTGATTTAAAAAATAAATTTACAATGTTTGGAATTTAAATTTGATGAAGAAAAAATTACATTGAAAAAATGAATTAAAAATTTATATTAAGGTGAAATTTTATAAATTTTATAAATTTTTTTTATTTTTAGGTGAGTTAAAATAAAAAATTTATACGTCTACTATATCTTTTCTTCCATTATCATAATTTATGCATGAATTAAATGCATATAAAACAATTTTAGTTACCAAAAATTAATTTTATATGTGAAATAGTTATTTGGAAATATACAATGTTGAATTTAGAAAACATATTTTAAATTTTTCTAAAAATAAGTAATATTTATTTTAATGAAAACTAGTTTTGGGTTGTTTCATTTAATTATGCTTAAATAGGGTCAAATTGGGTTTTTTTCTCTAAATTATTGAAAAATACTATTTAGTTAATAATTTACCACTTAATGTCATATAAATGTATAATATTGATAATATTATCTAAAAAATAATTTTTATAATTAAAATACACATATTCTATAAATAGATATTACATGTTACGTGAACTAATACAAAAATAATTTTTCATAGTGTTATAAATTTTATTTGATAAATTTATTTTATATTTGATATCATATTTGATATATTATATAAGAAGGGGTTTTTATTTATATTAAAGAAAATAGTTATCAGGTTTAAAAAACTAGTTACCAAAATAAAGGTAAATTAATATAATAATTTGTTAACCGAGGTTAAATTTGATAAAAACAGATTTCCAAAGGAATGGTTCAGGTGGGCATTTAGAAAAACATATCCCCGATCTGATGTTGTAAACCTTAGAATCCACATTCTATTTGAAACATCAGTTCCTATTATACTAAAATATTATAAAAAAATAATTTCTTCAGCTAATGAATGTGGACTTCCTCCACCCGATCAATGAAACTTAAAAAATTCCATGTTCCTTCAATTTTTTCCATTTTATATAATATAAAATTTTATACAATTTAACTAATATTCTAGTTACATGATGACAACAAATGTATTCTTTTTCCTCGAATAACCTCACGAGAATGTTTAAATTCACAATCATGTTAATGAGATTATGACTAAGAGAGAAAACAAGGTAAGGGTTTTCATCATAATATTCTGTCATTGAGTTTTTTAATCATATTATTAATATATATTTTTATTATAAAATTTATTTTTTTCATGATTGGATTATATTCATATAATTAATATTTCTTTAATGGTATATAAAATTCAGTTTCATGAATCCCTCCATTTAATTATTTTGATTCAATTATTATAAAACTTGTAAGTGGGTTATGAAATTTTTTCTAGAAATATAACGTATATAGAACATTATATATTATCTTATAGTTTATATAATTATCATTGGTATCATTTTATAGTACATTAATTTATATTTTAACCCATTATATATCCATCCCTAGTATTTTTTTCAGGGAAATTTTGTTCAAGGGTTACAAAATTTGAAAATTTTCTATCAGTAATCTCATTTAAAAATAAATATTTAATTTCAATGATAATACTTCAACAGAATTTGAATGATATTTATCACTAAAAAATAATACCCTTCTCTTCTCTACTAAGTATTATTCAGGGTTTAGATGTCCTCTTACAATTATGCCTATGTTGATAAAAAATATATGATGTGAAACTTGTAGGTGAAACCTAACCCACTAGTTATTATGGTCCATACTTTTCATTCTCTATCAATATTCAATTAATAGATATATAATTTCATTAATAAATAGTAAATTTAGATTGTTTTCTACTATTTTTATTTGTTTAAAATAGTTTGAAAGAATGTTTTTACATTTTATACTAGTTTCATATAGAAAAATGGATATATTTTTAATTTCTACAATGTAAATATATTCTTTTATCATTTTGAACATTAATCATTACAAATATTCTTTTATAATTTTAGAATTTTTTTCTAATTTAATTATTCATAATTATTTTAAAAATAAATGATAGTATTTTTGTTATTTTTTAAAATTAATATTTTTTATTGAACAATAATTTTAAATTTTTAAGAGTGATTTTTTCCAGACCCACTATTTAGTATTTTATAAAAAAGTAATAGTTTATTTTAAAATATTTTTAGATAAATTCTTTGAAACAAGTATATATTCTTCATGGATTAATTATTAATATTTATTTATAAATAATGATTTAAAAAACAATTCTTTTAATTATTCAAAATTTATGTTTCCGAAAGTCACAAATAGAATCTTATTTTTAAGGAAATATTAATATTTTTTTTATAAATCACATTTTATGTTTATATTTGATCATCCATTACAAATGTAGAGTATTTATCTATTATAGTGTTTTGTTTTATGAATAACATAATATATAACCTTAAAAAATAATACATTTGAATGATTGATTTTATTTGTTAACTAATCTTATATTAATATCACCTTATTTGCCACAATTTTCAAATAATATTGAACCCTTTTTATATCCAAGGGTTTTCATGATATGATGTTTGGATGATATATTATGGTACACATGTAAATAATTAATGATGATTGCGTTCCTATATCACAAAATAATTAAATGGTCAAGGATTAATATTTCAGAAGATAAAAATGGGATGTGGGTTATGATACTCAAATCACAAATAGACAGTGAGTTTTGATAATTAAGTAACAAATAGAATACATGTCAAGATATATGAGTGAAAATGGATCATGTGTTTTGAGAATATATTCATTAATGGACCATGATTTATGATACTCGATTCTCTAAAAGGACATCAGTTATGATTCTAAATTCTTTTATAGACCACAAGTTATGATATATGAGTAAGTAATGGATAATGATTTATGATAATAGACTCTGAAATGGATGATAAATTATTATACATGAGTCACTAATGGGCCGTGATTTATTATTAATGAATCACTAATGGGTCACAAGAAGTAATTTTTATTCTCTTATGGAATGATAAAAAATATTTTTATTCATAAAAAACTATAAAATGTCATTCTATGATTATGTTTTTACTATAATTCTATGTTATGTTATGTTATAGTGACATAACATATTTTTGTATAATATGACTAAAATTATATTCCATGTCTGACATTTATTATCTCATATTATTATTCCTTGGTACATAATTCTTAATTAGATATTATATGTCATAATATCCTGACTGATGTAAATATATGATGCTTTAATTTTGATTTACTATAAAAATTTTTCATTGATCATTTTTGTCATATGATTAAAATTTTCAACTTGATGATAGTTCATAATGTTTTTTGTTATTTATCATTTAATATCACCTATTTATTAGGTTTCCATACCCCAGGATATGAAAATGAGTATAAAATATGAGGAGTCTATAAGGGGGTCTAGTTTTGTCTGATTATAGACAATTTTTAAAGACCCGTAAAATTAAAGGGAAATTTTTTCTAAATTTTCTTTGGGATTTTACAAGAACGTAGTTTCTGACGGCGCCTGATTCCGAGGCCCACTGTGCCCGGAATCAATTTCTGAAGTTTAGCTCGGGTATGTTTAGTGAACGAACGAGCGGGTTTTTCTATCTTTTGAACCGGTGCATGGAATCGAAATCTGAGGGAACCAATGGAACCGCAGCACCGGTAATTTCTTAATAAGATCTTTTTCAGAGTTGCGATTCCACGGGAGGAGTTGTTAAAAATCTGTGAAAGATAAAATAAAAATTGAGTTACAATTTTTATTTCTTTTAAGTGGTTTATCCATTGAGTGGAAGTTCGGGTAACCACCCAACTTTCCATTAGAGGATTAAAGGTGAGGTGGGGCCCACACGAACCCCACCCCTTTCATCTTTCCTAAACTCCCTTAATCCTCTCCTCTCATTAATTGGTAACTCTTCTTAACATGTTTAACCCCCCTTTAATGTGAGACCACTCACCTCCCCTGTCTCTTCTTTAATCATTCCAACTCACTTAATTAATTAAGTGAGTTAAGTGTTTGATTTTTAAAATTCAAAATGATTGGCTTGATGTAATAAAATAAGATAAGTCTTATTTTATTTGAGGGAGTTGATTGTTGTGTGATGAGGATTCAAAGAGAAAGCTCTAATCTTTGAAGAACTTCTTCCATCTTGAAGAATGCGAAGAACACAAATCTCTGACGAAGAACGCCGACAACAAAGAGCAGCGACGTACCCCTTTCATCCTTCTCTACGACAAGAGGGGATACATCACATATTTGAGTACAGTTGGGGGACGTCGGACCTTCCAAGACCTTCGACGAAGAACACTTCCCGGTCTCCCTCAAAGGAGGATACACCGCTATGGGAAAATCGCAAACGACGACGTCACCTTCTGACGTCAACGAATGATGCTACCTCTCCGCAGATCCATCGAGGGATCACATCACGAGGTAGGGTTTTATTTTATTGTTGATCATGACTTCATATGTCGCCTTTCTTGGTTTCATTTGGGCCGCCTGTTATCGTAATAATGGGAGGAGGTTGGACGGCACAAACACGGCCGACCCTCCTCCCCCTTGTTTGTTTGAATTTGTTGCGGCACGTGAAAGGCGACGTGGTGCGGTTGCACCATGTGGAAACTATGAGAAAGGGCGAAGAAGCGCGGTGCCGTCGTGCCGTGCCGTTGAAGTCGAACAAGCCGTGACACCGTCGCAGCGCGCCAGAAAGCCACGGAGAGTCCGTGGTTTGATTATTGAACGTTGAGCTAGGACTGACGGGTGATGACAAACGGGACCGCAAGGTAATTTTGATGCTCCCGCAGTAAAGTTCATGACCCGGGATGAACGCCGGCACATACAGTTTTGAAAATGGACCACCGAAGCAATTCCGGTGGCCCGCGGAAACCCTGGAGGCACTGGTCGCCGGTGCGGCACCGCAGGCGACCGGGGGTGGCGGACAGAGTCGTCCGGCCGCCAGGAGGCAGCGGTGCCCAAGCGCGCCGCCGGAGGAAACAACTGCCGCGGCTTGCCGCGGAGGTGCGGCACGGGGGATCCTGCGGCCGCGCTGGATCCCGGAGGAATGACAATGGTGCAAACCGCCGCCGGCTTCAATCAGTGGCGAGGGGGCCGCACAACCCCCCCGCTCCGCGGCTTCTGCTCGGCCACACCTACCGAGCCGCGGCTGGCCATGTGGCTGGGCCGGGCCGCGCCCGGATGGGTCGGACCCGGACCTGGGTCGGGCCCAGACCCCCCATTTCGGATTGTTTCCGTTCGAACGCCCATAACATGGGACATAGACCTCATATAGACACACCATTAGATGCAATGCGATCCTTGGATCAAGACGGTCGTTTTGGTATATTACACTCAAGGTTTCAGAGAACTTTGGTTTCGGCCGGGTTGGTTCGGATACGAAACCAACCGGGCCCTCGGAGCGGAAACGCTTATATCTTGAGCTCCGGACGTCCGATTGACGTGCTGTCAGCTTTGTTGGATTTCTCTTGAGGAGACATAACTTTTGGCATACTTTTCCTGAGGTTTTGACGTAGTTGGAGTATTGCCGGGTTGGATTGTATCCGAAATCCAACCGGGCCCCTGGAACGGAAAAGCTGATATCTTTCAGACCGGATGTCTGTTTGACGAACCGTCAGCAGTGTTGGTGATCACATTGAGAAACGGTACCTATGTGTATACCCTATGTGAGTTCGGGGTACAGTTGAGATACGGACGGGTTGGTTTTCACACGAAACCAACGAGGCCCCTGAGACGAAAAGGATAATAACTCACAGACCGAGCATCCGATTGATGCGCCGTCTATTGCGTTGAGACCCCTATGATGAGACGGTCCTTTGAGATACATCTTTGTGGGACTTGTGATACTTGGAGTATCGACCTGTAGCTCGTGGAGTGGACCCTCTCGGAGACGAGCATACAGAGTACGGAGACCGTGTAGCTGGCTGTGACCGATGACTGCTTGTCCGATTCGATTCAGAGTGACTAGCATAGCCCAGTGGGGAGCACTACTTTGTGAGGCAGCAGACCCATGGCGGAGGAGCACTACTTTGTGAGGTGGAAAACCCACAGTACTCGACAGGAGGAGTACCTCTGTAGGCTGTGAGGGGGAGCACTACTGTGTGAGGTGGCAGACCCATGGCAGTGGAGCACTACAGTGTGAGGTCGCAGACCTGCGGTACTCGACAGGAGGAGTACCTCAGCAGTCTTAGGTTAGTGATCAGTACCTCGGAGTCGTGACAGGACCGCTGTACACTCCAAAGACGGGGCTCTTCAGCAGTTACGGTTTCGATAATGAAATCCTGGTTTGAGCTGAGTCTATGATCTTTGTGTTTACCTCTTGTTTGAGATGTGTCACTTGATAACTTAGGTATATGTATGGGCATATACCTGGGTAGTGGTTATCTATTGATTTCATAATCTTTGTGTTTCCTCATGATTGAGATGGGTTACTTGATAACTTAGGTATATGTATGGGCATATACCTAAGTAGAGGTTATCTATTGAGATCTTCTTGTTGTTATCCTTGTTGGTTTTAGTGAGACATTGAGGGTCTTTGGGTCCCTACTGAGTTTCGTTATACTCACCCCTGCATGGGCTATGCCCGCACCTCGTTGTGTTGGTTGCAGACGACGAGCAGTGCTGACGGAGGGCGAGTGTTCAAGGACTGAATGGTACACGGAGGTGGACCACAATACATGTCAGTACCCGGAGGTGGAGCACACGACGAGTCCGTATCCAGAGGTGGACTTCACGACGAGACGATACTCGGAGGAGGTTGAAGATCCAGGAGCTGTGCTAACTGTACCTACCCTTTAGGTAAGATCCGAGAAGGATGACCCAGGAGCTGCTTTCATTCTTCCAGCTGTCTGACTTTTCTGTTGTACTTCCTTTCAGTTGTAGCTGTACTTTTCAGTTGGGTTTGTATTCTGGCCCTTTTACCTTCAACACTTTCTTTTGTAATTAGTGTTTTTTTCCTCTTGTACTCTGTGGTGTTTGTTTACTTTTATAAAGGCAATGCCTTCCCCGTTATCGGGATTTATGCCTTTGGTGCTAATCGCCAGCCCCTGGCCTATGGAAGGCGGGCATGGGGTAGTCACGGAACGGGCCCCGAGGGCGGGTCATGTGAAATTGGTATTAGAGGGATCAGTTCTACCACATAACTTATAACTCTGATGTTTTCTTTCTGTGAAGAAATATTGTTAAGGGTACCGAGTGTGGTCTTCAGTTCAGGGAGTCCAGTGTTGGTGCAGGTGACCGACGTATCCATACACCAGGACCCTAACAACTGATTTCCAACTTTGTTCATGAAAACACTGATTTCGTGTGTGTGTTTCCAGAAGTTTTTAAAGTCATATCAAACCAGGTCAGCTCACCAGGTGTAAATCATTTGACCATGTCATGTTTGTTTCTTTCAGGATGCCTCCCCGCAGACGAACAGCTAGAGCCCCAAGAGTTGTTCATACTGACAGCCCACTGAGCGATGTGGCCTCAGTACATGGCCCTATCCCAGTTGAGGCACCAGCAGAGGAACCAGCGGTACTACTACCCGTTGGGCCACCGATGCCACCAGCTCCAGCAGCATAGGCTGCACGTTGCTTGAGCGCACTGCACGAGTTCCAGCACCAGAGGCCACCCAGGTTCAGGGGAGAGACTGACCCGTAGGCGGCTGAGGATTGGCTAGAGGCTGTGGTGAGAGTCTTCAGGCTAGTGGGGACACCAACAGACTTTATGGTGATCCTTGCTGCCAGCCTTCTTCAGGCAGCATCAGGTAGATGGTGGAGCCTGATGCTCCAGATGCATGACGAGGCGACACTTCATTGGGCAGACTTCGAGAGTCTGTTCCAGGTAGAGTTTGTACCAGCCACCCTTCGAGCAGTGCGTATACAGGAGCTACTTCAACTGCGGCAGGGAAGCATGACAGTGGCGCAGTATTGAGGGAGGTTCACAGAACTCTCGCGCTACTCCACAGATATGGCACGAGACCCATTCTTTAGGGCCCGAACCTTCGAGAAGGGGCTCAGGCGAGAGATTAGAGATTCTATTGTTTCTCACAACATTCTAACGCAGAAAAGGGTGTTGGAGTGAGCCCTCTTAGTGGAGAGTTTCCTTATTGAGAAGTCTCCAGTAGCAGGACCCACCACTAGCTGACATGCGGCATAGTCTTCTGTAGCAGGCAGTAGACAGATGACGCAGAGGTCTAAGAGGACCAGACCTGCAGATGGTCGACCGCATGACTCAGGGTCGGTAGTGTGAGGAACCATGGTGAATGACAAAGCCAGACCTTCTATGCAGTGTTACTCCTGTGGCGGGATTGGTCACATGGCACGTGACTGTCCGACCCGCTATGCAGATGACCAGCAGTTAAATGAAAAACCTCCCAGGCAGAGGCAGAGGTTCGATCAAGGCAGACTGCTAGGAGCTAAAGGCCAAGGGAGAGGAGATATCCATGCAGCTGGAGGTGGATGATGCTTCGAGGTGTTTCCACCACCACCACCAGGAGGTCCACCCCGACCGCATGGAACAAGTGGACATGGGAGAGCTCAGCTTCAGGCAGCAGAAGCTTATGACTACGGAGCTCCGGAAGCGAGTGGACAGGAGTGGAAGTAGTGGTTTTCTTTTATTATTTCTATATCTATTTCCATGTTGTTGTTGTTACATTTGTGTCTTTGTACCATGAGCTACTATAATATAAAGACACTTACCTTTGTGAAATTTGCTTCCTTCCTTTTTGAGTACTAAGAGGTTCCAGTTTAAACAGTTGACTTGACCCTCACTTTTGAGATTCCTACTGGAAGAGACCCAGTAACCTCACGTTGATGCCGACAGTGTGACTCATCCCTTAGATGTGAGAGTGATGGTTGGATCTCTTGGTAGTAACGTTGAGGCCTTACGATGTCGTCCATGGCATTAATACATCATCCAAGTCTGGATTGACTGTATTAGGAAAAGAACGTGTTTCATCCCGGGGATGAGACCAAATTTCTCTTATCGACAAAGAAGAAATCATATCAGCTCTTGTGGGACTAGAGAAGGTCCAGGTCATCCAAGAGAAGATGAGGACAACTCAGTGCCGATAGAAGCCTTATGATGAAAGGAGGCAGAGACCACTAGAGTTCGAGGATGGCGACCACGTTTTCTTATGGGTCTCACCTCGACGTGGAATTACAAAGATGTGGCCGAGGCGTCATGTTATCTCCGCGGTTCAACAGACCTTTCTAGGTCCTTATCAGGGTAGGCGAGGTGGTTTACCTCTTGACCCATCCACCTCAGTTGCACCAGGTGCACGACGACTTCCATGTATCTCAACTGAGGAAATACGTGCTCGACCATTCCCATATCATCGACTATGGGGAGCTGGACTTGGGCGATGGGGTGAATTTCTCAGCAGTTCCAATGGGGACTGAGGATCGACAGGAACAGATCCTACGAGGATGGTCAATTCCTCAGGTGAAATTTCTTTGGCACTACGGGAATCTCCAGCTAAGCACATGGGAGCGGAAGGCAGAGATGCGTGCTCAATACCGCTTTTGTATCCCTAGTATGTGTTTAAGCTTTACGAGGACATAAAGACCTGAGGTGGGAGTAATGTAATGTCCCGTAAAATTCAAGGGAAATTTTTTCTAAATTTTATTTGGGATTTTACAAGAATTCAGTTTCTGACGGCCCCTGATTCCGACGCCCGGTGTGCTTGGAATCAATTTCCGAAGTTTAACTCGGGTACGTTCAGGTGAACGAACGAGCGGGTTTTTCTATCTTTTGAACCGGTGCACGAAATCGAAATCCGAGGGAACCGATGGAACCACAGCGCTGATAATTGCGTAAGAAGATCTTTTTCGGAGTTTCATTTTCACTGGAGGATTTGTTAAAAATTTGTGGAAGATAAAATAAAAATTGAGTTACAATTTCTATTTCTTTTAAGTGGTTTATCCATTGAGTGGAAGTTGGGGTAACCACTCAACTTCCCATGAGAGGACTAAAGGTGAGGTGGGGACCACACAAAACCCTCCCCTTTCATCTTCCCTAAACTCCCTTAAACCTCTCCTCTCATTAATTGGTAACTCTACTTACATGTTTAACCCCCCTTTAATGTGAGACCACTCACCTCCCCCTCTCTCTTCTTTAATCATGCCAACTCACATAATTAGTTAAGTGAGTTAAGTGTTTGATTTTTAAAATTAAAAATGCTTGGATTGATGTAATAAAATAAGATAAGTCTTATTTTATTTGAGTGAGTTGATTGTTGTGTGAGGAGGATTTGAAGAGAAAGCTCTAAGCTTTGAAGAACTTCTTCCTTATTGAAGAACTTGAAGAACACAACTCTCCGACGAAGAACGCTGACACCAAAGAGCTGGGACGTACCTCATTCTTCCTTATCTGTGAAAAAGAGGGGATACATCACATTTTTGAGTACACTTGGGGGATGTCGGGCCTTCCAAGACCTTCAATGAAGAATGCTTCCTGGTCTCCCTCAAAGGAGGAGACACCGCCGTGGGAAAATCGCAAACGAAAATGTCACCTTCCGACGTCAACGAACGATGCTACCTCTCCACAGATCCATCGAGGGATCACATCATGAGGTATGGGTTTATTTTATTGTTGATCGTGATCTCATCTGTCGACTTTCTTGGTTTCAATTGGGCCGCATGTTATCATAACAACGGGAGGAGGTTGGACCGCACAAACACGGCTGACCCTCCTCCCACCTTGTTTGTTTGAATTTGTTGCGTCACGTGAAAGGCGGCGCGGTGCGATTGCAGCACGCAAAAACTATGAGAAAGGGAGAAGAAGCGCGGCGCCGTCGCACCACGCCAGAAAACCACGGAGAGGCCGTAGGTTGATTATTGAACATTGAGCATGGATTTACGGGCGACGACAAACGGGGCCACAAGCTAATTTTGAAGCTCCCGCAGTAAAGTTCGGGACCCTAGATGAACGCCGGCACAGACGGTTTTGTAAACGGACCACCAGAGCAACTCCGGTGGCCAGCAAAAACACTAGAGGTGCAGGTCGCCAGCGCGACGCTGCCGGAAACCGGGGTCGGCGGCCGGAGCCGTCCGACCGCCAGGAGGCGGTGGCGCCCTAGTGCGCCGGCGGAGGAAACAACCGCCGCAGCGGTGCGGCACGGGGGATCCCGCGGCCGCGCGGGATCCCAAAGGAACGGCAGCGACACAAACCACGGATGGCTTCAATCAGTGGTGAGGGGGCCATGCAACCCCCCTGCTCCGCGGCTTCCGCTCGGCCACGCTGGCCGAGCCGCGGCCGGCCGGGCTGGGCCGCGCCAGCCGGGCCGGGCCCAGACCCCCATTTCAGATTGTTTCCGTTCAAATGTCCATAACTTGGGCAAAGGACCTACGATCGATGCACCGTCTGCCGCAATGCTATCCTTGGATCTAGATGGTCGTTTCGGTATATTACACTCAAGGATTCAGAGAACTTTGGGTTTGGCCGGGTTGGTTCAGATATGAAACCAACCGGGCCCTCGGAGCGAAAACACTTATATCTTGATCTCCGGACGTCCAATTGACGTGTCATCGGCTTTGTTGGATTCCTCTTGAGGAGACGGAACTTTTGGAATACTTCACCCGAGGTTTGGACATAGTTGGAGTTTTGCCGGGTTGGATTTTACCCGAAATCCAACCGGGCCCATGGAACGGAAAAGATGATATCTTTCAGACCGGACATCCGTTTTACGAACCGTCAACGACGTTGGTGATCACGTTGAGAAATGTTCCCTATGTGTATACCCTATGAGAGTTCGGGGTACAGTTGAGATACGGCCGGGTTGGTTCGCACACGAAATCAACGGGGCCCCTGAGACGAAAAGGATAATAACTCACAGACTGGGCATCTGATTGATGCGCCGTCTATTGCGTTGAGACCCCTATGACGAGGCGGTCCTTTGAGATACTTCTTAGTGGGACTTGTGATAATTTTAGTATCGACCTGTAGCTCGTGGAGCGGACCCTCCCAGAGATGAGAATACAGAGTACGGAGACCGTGTAGCTGGCTGTGACCGATGACTGCTTGTCAGATTCAATTCGGAGTGACTAGCATAGCCTAGTGGGGAGAAATAATTTGTGTGGTGGAAGACCCATGGCGGAGGAGCACTACTTTGTGAGGTGGCAGACCCGCGGTACTCCACAGGAGGAGTACCTCTATAGGCTATGAGGGGGAGCAATACTGTGTGAGGTGGCAGACCCATGGAGGTAGAGCACTACTGTGTGAGGTGGGAGACCCGCGGTACTCGACAGGAGGAGTACCTCATCAGTCTTAGGTTAGTGAGCAGTACCTCGGAGTCATGAAAAGACCACTGTACACTCCAGAGATGGGGCTCTTCACCAGTTACAGTTTTGATAATCAAATCCTAGTTTGAGCTGAGTCTATGATCTTTGTGTTTACCTCATGTTTGAGATGGGTCACTTGATAACTTAGGTATATGTATGGGCATATACCTGGGTAGTGGTTATCCATTGATTTCATAATCTTTGTGTTTCCTTATGATTGAGATGGGTTACTTGATAACTTAGGTATATGTATGGGCATATACCTAAGTAGAGGTTATCTGTTGAGATCTTCTTGTGGTTATCGTTGTAGGTTTTAGTGAGACCTTGAGGGTCTCAGGGTCCCTACTAAGTATCATTATACTCATCCCTGCATGGGCTATTCCCGTACCTCATTGTGTTGGTTTCTGATGACAGGCAGTGCTGACGGAGGCCGAGTGTTCGAGGACTGGACGGTACCTAGAGGTGGACCACACAACGAGTCAGTACCCAGAGGTCGAGCACACAACGAGTCAGTATCCGGAGGTGGACTTCACGACGAGACGATACTCAGAGGAGGTTGACAATCCAGGAGATGCGCTAACTGTACCTACCCTTTAGGTAGGATCCGAGGAGTACGACCCAGCAGATGCTTCCATTCTTCCAGCTGTTTGACTTTTCCGTTGTACTTCCTTTCGGTTATAGCTGTACTTTTCAGTTGGGTTTGTATTCTGGCCCTTTTACCTTCAACACTTTCTTTTGTACTTAGTGTTTTTTCCCGCTTGTACTCTGTGGTGTTTTTTTACATTTATAAAGGCAATTCCTTCTCAGTTATCAGGATTTATGCATTTGGGGCTAGACTCCAGCCCCTAGCCTATGGAAGGCGGACTTGGGGATGTCACAACACGGGCCCTGAGGGCGGTTCGTGACAGAATTGATCAAAGGTATCTTAAAATACGATGATTATGTTACAAAACTTCAAAGATATCAATTGTTATATTATTTTGATTATATTATTATTTTGATATTAAATGTTTAAATTATTTATGTTTTTGTGTGTTTAGTTTAAGATATTTGACAGAGTATAGAAGATAGTTACAAGTTGTTTGTTTTGAGAACTAGACATGGTAGTGTGTATATAAGGAATCAAAGTTCATATCGAAGTAAGGTTTAATTATTCCAAGAATTAATTTAGTTATTTTTTCAGATAAAATGAGAAAAAAAATTATTGAATAACCTTTGAGTAAGTCTATGTATAGGATAATGTTCAAAAAATTTGGCGAAGAGATGTGTATATGGTATCATTGAAATTATATCCTTATATAGATATTACCTATGGATTTAGACTCCAGATAAGATTCTCCATGGATTAGTAACCTTGAAATTGGTGTATTGGGTATTATATCAATCTTCATTGAGTGAATAATAACAAGTCTTAGATACACACCCTGTTTGAAACTCCCAAGGTATATTCCTTAGAAATTCACATACTATTTATGAAACATTATAATTGATTTTAATTAAATTTTATGATGATACATTAGTATGAAAATCATGATATATAACCAATTTTAATCTAATTGGAATATTGGATGACCCAATTATGTCATTTTTGAAATAACGTTATCTTAGGTTGAAATAAATGTTTCATTTCAAAAGATACCATAGAAATTCATTTTCATATTCGTATAATTTTTTAATTTAATTTATTTATACTTTATAATTACCTTTTTATTGATTATTTAGTTGTAAATACGATCTTGTAAATGAATCTCAGACTGATTTTCCCTATAAATCCCCAGAACAAACTAAAGATTCATATTTAGTACAAATTTTTTGGATAAAGAAAAATGTCAATACATG
Source organism: Viscum album (assembly GCA_963277665.1). Taxonomy (NCBI): domain Eukaryota; kingdom Viridiplantae; phylum Streptophyta; class Magnoliopsida; order Santalales; family Viscaceae; genus Viscum; species Viscum album. Next base: position 197,724,785 of record OY728126.1, read on the forward strand.
CATATTATGTGGAAAATTATGAGACTTTTAGTATTTATGATTGAGAGGTTAACATATAATTAAAAAATATATCTTGTTTTTATTAATATTCCCTTTAATTTATTTCATTGGTGAACTATAATTATAATTGGTATTATTTAATTTATTTAAGGGGATATCCTAAAAACTTATGAATTTAGTATTAATTTCCATTGAACTAAATTTTAGATTGAATAACATTCAAAAAAATGAATCACTAAACAAAATTAAATAATAAAATTCCCTATCAAATTAATGAAATATTATGTGAAACATAAATAAGAAATTTATAATAATAATATATCCTTTTGTAAATAAAAATATTATATACTTATTTTTTATAAAAGGAAATATTTAATTTCCTTACATATTATTAATTTTAATGTTATTTTGATTTACCTTAATAATAATAAATTTATTATATTTTTATATAGAGTATTAATAAATAATTAAATGTCATTAAAACTATTAAAAGTTTAAAATGATTATTTTCTAAAGAAAAATTATTAATGTGATGTTCATTTTAAAATATATATCAAATTGGTAAATTTTAAAAGATTATTTTAATAATATATAATAATTTATAGTAATATAAGAAAAAATTTGCAATTATAAATTAATATAAAGTTATTTTATGAACATTTAATGTTTAAAATTTTATATTCACATATATATATATATATTCAAAATATATTATTTTTTTAATTTTTAAGATAAATTTATAAATTTCAAAAAAAAATTATTTTTTAAGTAAACACGGTTTTTGAAAACATCATTCTAAAATTAGATTAGGACGATGTTTATATATTTTTATGAAATAGTTTATTATTATTTTTTAATAGTAAATAAAAGAGTTTATATATATATATATATATAATATTTAATGACGTTATCACATACTATGTATAAACCTATAACCTATAAAATTTCATTTTCCTGACCCAAAATATAATTTAGAGGTATGATTAATCATTTAAATATAATATATTAATTTTAAAAAATACATGTTTAAAAGTTCAGCATGAGCAATAAATATTTTAGTAAAAACTTATTTTGATATGTTTAATTCTATTAATTGTCCACAAAAATGATTATCTTGAAAGTGACGAATGACCACATCTTTTTTTAAGTTGTTAAGAAAATTATTCGAAATAAAAATTTCATTATTTCATTTTCATCTTTAACAATAAATGATTTTCCACTATAAAGTTGTGTTTTATGATTCACCTTCTCAAATAGATTATGATATACCCTATTTGTTTTATCGATTTTTTTGTATCATTTGGTCTACTTAAGATATCATGTTATGTGATACCTTTTAGAAATGATATGAAACCCATTTTGTTACCAAGTATTTTTATTATATGATGAACTATTTATAAAGTATACCTTATATTTATAAATGATGATGGGTGGGTCCCTATATCATCGTCCAATGCATTGGTAAATGTATAATATCAAATGATATAAATTTAGATAATGAAATAAGATACTCAATACTCTAATAAACCACAAATTATTATACTAATGTAACTAATAGAAAACATGTTATGATAATCAAAGTCACTAATAGACCACTATTTAAGATACTTAATTCACCAATGGACCATGATTTTTGATAAAAGATTCACTAATAGATCTTTAATTATGTTACTCATGTTATTAATGAACAATGATTTATAAAAATTGAGTTACTAATGGACATTAAGTTATGAAAATTTTGTCTATATTGGGACAGAATTTATAATTCACCAGTCACTAATGGGTCATATGATATAATTATAGAAACATAATATAGTGTATCATAGAAATTTTAATATTTTGAAATAATTTTTATAGATGTTTTTTTGGGGTTATAATTATTTATTCTCTTTGTTTTAGTGGCATGAAATATTTTTCTTCTATATTCCTAAGATTATACTCTATGGATCTTGTTTATAACCTCATATTTTTATACCATGGTACATTATGATATATTATAGATTAAATTTCCTTCTCTATTTACTTAGGGAATAAAAATATGCATCCATTTTATTTTGATAAAATATTTTTCCAACAACCTGGAATTATTATATTCTTATATCTAAAGAGTAATTATATATAGGAATGTTTTCAATTTTTAATAATTTGATCTCACCCCTTTATTATGATTCATTTATCAATTTTATATATATTAGTATAACCTATAATGTGTCTAGAATAGTTTTACTATAGTTTGGTTATATATAAGTGTTTACATGTATGATAAAATAATTTTCATTTATAGTTAATACTCAATGATCTCGATCCTTTCATTATTGGGATTGTGTGATTGTCTTTGATTTAATGTTTATGTAATTTAAATAAATGTATGATTATTTTTTTACATGTCACTTCATATAAAATCCAATTTTAAATTATATATATTTAGCCGCAAACCCAGGAGTGTGGGTCTGGGAAATCCCGAATATTCTTCTTGAACTTAATAAAAAAGGATCAATTTTTTATAATTCCCACACCAACCATTAGTAAGAATAATTCAACTACAAGTATATTCTGCATAAATTTAAGATACTTCAAACTAGTCTTCATTACATTACCTAACACGGGAAATTTATTTTCCCTATAAAGGACTTTAAATTTTTAAATGTGGTCATTAAAAAAATAAACTAAATTGTTAATATTTTGATTCATAGGAATATATAGTAATGTTATTAATTATAACTAATCAAAACACAATGAACACCTACTACCTTCCTGCATGATCATAAAATCAAGTTAACACATATATAAATCTTTAAAATAAAGTAATATTAAACTAAGAAACACTAATAAATATTCGAATAATGGAAGGGTTTTGATATATTCAAATGGTTTCATTAATGGAGAAACTATATTACATAAAATGTTTTCATGATAGGGAACCTATAGTATATAAAAATTATCATTTCAATATTTTTTTCTTGAATCACTAGAATGTGGGTAACCATAATCACACATATAATTGAGAGGGTTCTTCAAATGCCTCTTAAAACTATATTGGATTCCAAAAGTATTAAAAAATCCCCCATCCGAAGGTTTTGAGGAACCAGATATCACATACTATCATCTAACATTCAATAAAATCTTTAGTTTTAGAATTCCTAGTAGATGAATAACATTGGAATACATATATGAAGTGACGCAAAATTCCATGGAGGATTTATATAATATTTTCCTTCAGAAACTAGGTAGTTGTCCCCTACTAATATATTTATCCATTTTAAAATTCACTCTCTCAAATTTTTCTGAATATTACTTTGATACATAAATGAATCTTATTAGGATGATACTTAAATCTAACCCACCACCTTTATATCACTTTATAGAATCTCATTTATTATTAATGTGATCATAATTGTATGTAAAGGTATATAATTAAATTAGATTTTAAAATGTTTTTTTATTGATATTTATGGTTTTTGAGAGTGGATCTTGGGAGGTTTAAGGTGAATACATTGATTATGGTAGCTTGAATATAATCATGGTGTGGTTCATGCCTCATACTACTTAACTATATATACATGTGATTGTATTATGGTTTTGGATATAACAGTATGGGATTTTTCTGTATTTCTCAATATAAGGTTGATTACAACTGTTTTGGTGGATTTAATCCCATGTTTTATACTTAGTACATGGGTGTTACCATTTTGGTTTTCATTTTAATGTATTAGAATCATTGTCTTTTAAGGGGATTGTGGATATTGAAAAAGTGGTTTTCATGGAGGACTAATATGTAGTTGGAAGAAAATAAAATCATGGATATGTCATTGGTTATTTTAAAAACAATTATGGGGTTGGAAGAATCTATACCATGGTGGTATATTAATTGAGTGAAGCAATTGGGGAATTCTAATACGGGTAATGCTAATAGTTCAATGTAGATCTCAATCCTTATTTTTTGAAGGAAATGGATATTTATAATATTTGGATTAAGATATTTTGGAGTCTTTTGATATCATATATATATTTTAAAAGCTGAACTATATAATAGCAATTTCCCTTTATATCATGGTTAAGTACCCAAATATTTTTATTAAAAATTAAACCATCAGTTTATAATCCTTAAATTATTTATATTTTTAATAGAAATATAGTTTCCTTTTGAAATGTTTCAATAAGTTTTTGGATACCCATTGGTTAATCTTAATCACTCCATTTTTAAGATCAATTTTTTATGATTTAAGATTCATTTCTTTTTCCTACCCTTATTCATTATACTCATAAGGTTTTCATTGGGAATTTCCTTTAATTGTTGATTATTTTAGCTGATGAATTTATCGATGACGATACATTATGGGTTGTAGATATTTTTTTAATATTCCAATCATGGTTGATCATTTTCATAATTTTTTTTATTCCATTCCATTCTTATTTAATATTTTGTGATTATTGAGGATTAAAATTATCTAGATTTTATTTTCCTATCATTGTGGAATTATAATTATTTCATTTTGTTTTTAATTTTTAGAAATTATAATAATGAATATAATGATACAGATTAGTGAAATCTAAAGGGAAGAGAAAATCATATCTGTTGACAAGATTTAAATTTTGTTATTTATGTGTTTTTTATACTGAGAATGTTACTTTGAATATGTGATTATTATTATTATACCAAAACATGTTTAAATTAGTTAAAAAATGAATATGATAATGGAATATGGAGTATAGAAATTCTTAATTATCATTAAATTAAATTATTATAATCATGGGTTGAGTTAAAAATGATGAAGCGTGATTTGAGGAACTTTTATGGGATCTTTTATTGTACTATTTTTTATATAATAATTATGTTTTTGTTTGTATTTTAGAGTGGTGGTTTTAATAATACTAGATTTTATCGGTAGAGGAGTGTATTATGATATGTTTTCCTATTTTGGAAGATTATATGGGTACACATGGTATAATATGGTTATCATTTTGGATATTCTTGAGATGATTTTTTTGGTTTTTATTGTGGCTTGTTGTGAAGGTATTGTAGTTTGTTTAATTTTTATGTACGGTTTAGTTGAATTGGAATGTGGAGAATGTTAATTAATGAATTAATTGAATAATAAAATGTAAAATTAATAATCACTAAAAAAGTGTTATATATAAAAGAAAGGTTAAGGAAGTGATAAATAATTTAAGGAAATGAAAATTAATGTATGGTATTTGATATAAAAATGATATTAAGGATTAATGGATATTGAATTATATATTTTTATAAATTAATATATATAATTAATTTAATGTTGATAATGATAAATAAATTGAAAATAAATATTAAAATAATATTTCTGGTTGTGATATTTTAATTTAGTTTGATTATTAGAGGTTTAGGAAATTCATGCGTTTCGAGTAAGTTAATAATTTTTACAAATAAATTATACTGATAACATGTGTTTTTGGATATGTTGTTATAAGAGGTAACTAAGTCCTCCATGTATTGAATTTATGTAAATTTATTTTTATTTATGTTATTCTATATAAACCACTATCAAAGTATAACAAATCAATTGATTTACATATGAAGTTTTAGGTCACCATTATACTAAAAACATCCAAGAATTTGTCAATAAATTTGTATTAATACACATATTTTCAGTGTCTAGATTTTAAACATAGTATATTATCGAATGGAATTATCTTGTGATAAGGGAAATTTTGTGGTGATTTGAAGATGATGTTGTAAAGAGGATATGTGGTAGTGACATGTTATGTGGTGGTATAAGGTTTTAACTACTGTTATTAAGAAGTGGTTATGACTTGGTCAATCAATATGTGTCTATAATTACTAGGTTGTGTCTCTGATTTGGTTATATAATATATATTTATATTGATATGGAAGGTATAAGTGTTCCAGGAAGAATGTTGTCGGGGAATGAGGCAGACTAGTCGAGTGGTGATGTTTGTGTGGCGTATCTATCTAATATATTCTATTATTACTATATTACTATAATTATTGGAATCAATGATATAACCAACATGATAATATTTGGTAGTGGAATTTAATATGTAATAAATTATGGTTTATACTTATTTATAGTGGCTTTAATATCCTTTATCCATATTTTTCTGATATTTTTGGAGATATTATCATGTATACCTATTCTTTTATCCCCAATATTCTATATAAAATTGCATAAAAATTTGTAGGAATGATTGTATAATAGGGATGTAAATTTTGAGCTCATGTTGTTCATTCATGGTGTTTGAATCAATGTATTTTGATTTCTAATGTTTTATTAATTTTAGAGGGTTATATTTTTTTTGGAAATAAATATATTTTATAATTCTTAGTTTATTTCATTTCAATATATTGAGTTAATTGGTTGAATTGAGTTCACAATAGTTATAATTTATGATGTAAATTTTTCTTATAGGTGTGTTTTATAACATTAATACTAATTTACAACCCTTTAAATTTTTGATTTGGGCTTTGGGTGTCACATATGTCTTTACTACCTCGAATAGAGGTTTATATGGGGATATGAAGTAGAATATTAATTTACATTATTTACTAATTATTTGAGATTTATATTTTAGTTTGTAATATATTATGTATTTATTCGTTTAGTTAAGAGAATATAATTTTAAAGTATAGTAAATAATATAGGAAAGGGAGACCGGTTATGACATAGGAAGAGCCCATAAGGACCAATGCAAGGACAATAAAAATACTAAGTATCATATTGTGATATGATACTCATAGTGATGTTGAAAAATATTTTTTGGTGCATTAATAATTATTTATTTTCTTTGTTGTTAAATTTTTAATTTTTTTCCAATTAAATAATATTTTATTAAATTATTATAAAATAAATTCAATTACCTAGGTATAGGATTTCATGTAGTTTTTGTGTTGATGTATCATGAATGACATAGTATTGTTTTATTATTTTGTACATAAAAAAGATACTTCAATTGATTACAGTAGGGTTTATCTTGATGAGGTTCATTCTTAAAGAAAGGGTATGAGTTTTTGTGTCAATGTTTTATAATTCTTGAGGGGATATCTAGAATCATGAAACATATATTTGGATTGAAGATCTCTAAATTTCTTTCATATTGATTCTTGGGGGAATAAATCATTGGATTCCTATAGTTATTAAATTTTTGTAAGGTATGTATCATCATTGGTTTATAAAATTTCACAGTTATCCTAGAGAGTTAGTGTAATTTTAGTAGAATTTTCATAGTCATTTTAGGGATGAGTACTACTATTTTAACATTAAATGAAGTTTTGTGGTAGGATTGAAACTCTCTTTAGTAGGGGGAATGATTTTTTAGATAATTGTATTTTTTCATGTATTTGTTTTACAATTATCCTAATAATAAAATAGAAAATTGGACTGAGGGATTATATTTTGAGTACAATTAATATCCACGGATCCAGAACTAGGTCACACATTTTTTTCTGATCTATTTTGAGGGTTTATATATGGTTTTGGGGTATAAATTATGTTAATTTTAATGGGATTGGTTTGAGAGGTATGTCATCATAATCGAACAAGTTGTATTTTTGTAGATATATATTCTCATTTTTTTAGGATATGAAATATTTGACTAATTAGGATTGTATCAATTCATTAATCATTTAATTTCTCTAGATATTTATGTCAATGTTGTGTTACTCAGAGATCTATTTTTGTTAATAATTTTGAGTCCAAACACATTGTTGAATCTTGTATCTGACCATCCTTGTTAGTGATTATAGGATAAGAATGTAGTTTTAGATACATCCCTTGTAATAGTTTTCTACTAGAAATTTTGAGTACCTACTACATCCTCTTGATATTATTAATTAAGGAGAAGATAGAGTAGGGATAAAAATCCCCATGGTATTCTTCATTTATAGGGACCTAAGGATAAATGTGGTTATAGAGGTGGATTTATTCAAGGTAAATGATTACTACACCATTTCATTGAACATGGTGTGCTCAAATGCATGCTAATAAAATATCATCTCTAGATAGAAATGATTTTATTTGATGTACCACCTAATAAAATTCTACCCCAGTTTATTAAAATTATAATTATATATCCTAATAATCCATTATTTCACCTACATTTTTTTGTGACATTTAATGGTTGTTATCTAGTGGCGGGTAATCATTATCAAATTATATTATTATCTTATTTTACATCTTACCATATGATATAATCCTTGTAATGTATTGGTTTTATTATCTAAAAGTTATTATTGAATTTTTAAAAATGACTCTTATTATATTCATGTGCAATGAAATGGTCTAGTATTCATTTAAAATATATATCAACAAATCGACTAAAAGAATATGGAGCCCCTTTCTTCTCTATGTGGGGATTTAATAATGCGATATGTGAATTTTAAGGTTGTTTTTTTCTAGATATTTTTAATGATATATTAATGTTTATCACAAACTAGTCATGAAAAATCCACCTTGATGTGACATCAAGATTATTATAGTGTTAAACTACAATATCTCTCTAATTTTGATGTCTTTAAATATGATTTTTTATTTAGATATGTGGGTGTTTTTAATTCATATTAAGGATATATTTTAAAATATATATATCTATCCTAGTATTTCACCGTAGGTTTCTCTTATGTTGATCATGAATAAATAGGATTATAGATTATTGATCTATATCAACTAACATTGATTTATATATGTATCAATTAAGATAATATATCATTTCTTGGGTATTTATCTTTTATAAAATAATATAAAAATAGATATATGGAGTTAATTGTTAATTTGTGGTCTAAGTATCATTATATGGTGGATTATGATTATGTTCTCTAGATAACCACCCTTAGGTGTAGTAATAGACATTTTGAGTATCTGGTGATTCTTTTTGTAGACACCAATATCCCAATTTTTTTATTAGAATAACAATATTGGAAATTTGTGAGTTCATATATAAATATGTGGTTATATTCATATAGAAAATCCATGTCTATTATATGTTTAAGGAAAAACATGTTCAAAATCAGAGGGATATTATAAAATTCAATTGATTACACCAAATTTATTAGAGGCATTAAATGTGAAAATTCATTTTTTGAGAGATCATTTTCATGGGAATCTTGTCTCAATAAGGTACAGTAGTTGATCCTTAATAGATTAATTTATATGATTATTAGTATCTCTAATGAATTTTGGCGGGGTTTAGAGTGGCATTGATCTTTTATGTCATTATATAAGGCATGTGTCTAATTTTTCTTAAATTGCAACACCTCGTAAACCCTTTACTATAAAGGGTGAAAAATTTATATGGTTATATAAAAGTTATATAGTGATTGAGTATCCAATCATAAATCTTATTAGTACTCCTATTCTCCATTTATTTATTGTTTGATTCATTTTTATAGTCTTTTGCGGTGCTTTTTATATTTTTCATTGTTTTTTTATGATTTATAGAAATAGTCATAGGGTGACTAGTTTTTTTATTTCACGAGATAGGAGAAAAAAATATTTTTTTATTATGTTGTTAAAAATTTTCATTTTTTTATTGGTCAAATGAGGAATTTTAAAACATTTTGTTTCTCAGTCGAAAATTAATACTGATGAAAAAATATTTTTAAAGGGGTGTTTCAAAGATATGGAAATATTTTTTTAGAGATAATATTTTTGAGGCATGACAATGGAAAATAATTTATTGATAAATATTATATTAAAATATTTGTGATCCGAATTGATATAAAATTAACAAAAGTAGAATATTTGTTTTACACTTATTGATCCATAATATACCGAAATTGTAACATATAAATAAATTTTCAAGTTGTTCAATAAATTATATGTTTTTCATAGTCATGGTGGAATTTTGTTTTTACTATAAAAAATAACCATCAAGATGGTTCTAAAAATCATCCCACATTCACCTATTGTGTTTTCCTATCTATATATAGATTCAATAATTATTATTATAACTTTTTCCCTTAGAGGGAATGATAAATCATTTTTTATCTTATTGAACTTTAAATTATCTCTTTTGGTATTTTTGAACTATGATATTTCAGGTCCTTAAAAAAGATGGATGTTTTACCCAATTCAATGAAATAATTATCTAAAATGGAAACAATTCTATGGAATTTTGAATAAGTTTTCAAATTTCATGTTACAAAATGGGCAGACATTCTTTGATAATTTATTATGGTAGATTAATTAAATGGGTATTTAATGTAAAAGGATTCATTTAGGATGGAGTTATATATATATTTATAGTAACAAATGAAAATAAATAATTAATTTTTTGTTAAAAAGTGTTTTCTAAATCCTTTTAAGGGTGATTATCATGACGTGTATAATATACAAATTTATGAAGGTCAATAATGTGTTTTCTAATAATCATTTAATTTTACTATATTTTTCATATGGATAGTACAAATCATGTGGTATTAGGGAAAAATATTTGTGAATAAATTAACATAATATATGATAATATTGGTTGTAGTGATAAATTCTATTCTAGATAATATAATTATGGATGTGGAGTAATTGAAACACACACGATGGGGGATATTTGTAGAGAGAATTATTTTGAGAATGTTTTGGATTTATTTTATCAACAATAAAAGAGTAAATCCAATAATATTATCCTGGGGACACTGTTGATTGGTTTCATAGGGGTTGGAGGAGTCCAGAGAATGTTTAGAGTCATTCTAGTATGGAGTTTAGATAGTATGAGAAACACAATATACTACATCATGAGGCATGCTATTAAAAATAAGGATGTTACTTATATTTTTTAATACAAAATTATATGATACTAAATGGATGAATGTTCCATGAAAATAGATATCACATCAGATTAGTGTTGTGTAAGAGTCAAATATTTATATATTGGTAATTTCAAAAGGAAATGAAACCAAAAGGTTTTGGACACACCAAAATTGATGTTATATATGTATAAACGAATATGATAATGGAACATGTATTGAATCAAGAAGAATATCATTTATACTAAAACATAGATATTTAATATTAACCTTTTCTGGAATAATGGGTGACTATAATAATTCATGTTGGAACTCTGTAGGTTTCACTATAAAAATAAAACATAAAACTCTGTATTGAGGATGTATACTTATAGAATTTCACAGTATGGTGGAAATTGAACCATTGATTATAGATTACACCATAATATGATAATTTAATGTATATTTATCAATAATAGATTTTATATTTATGAGGATAATTTTTGAGGGAGGTGGACATTACATCGTGACACCAGAATTCATGTTTAAATGTTTTAAAATCATTCAAATTATATGGTTTTCAATGTTTTTATGTCTTAAGAAGTTCTAAATGATATAATTATATTTTTTTGATATATATTTATTATTATAATGTATTGGGTTTCCCATAATAGTTATGGTAACATTTAAATCCAAATTATATTGAAACATAATGATTTTATTTATTATAATTATATTAATAAAAAGGGGATGGTGATGAAAGGATGAATGCGATGAAGAGATTTTAAAAAATATATCATTTTATAAAAAATGATGGTTCTCGATGAGTTCATAAAACCATATTATCATAACTATTCATCAAGTGAATAAATTTGTAACAGATATCAACACCACTATTCCAATAATACACTATATTTTCCTCAAAGAACATGTTTTTTAGAGGAAAGCGTTTTATGAGCGAAAGAGTGGAATATGATTTATATCATCATGGTAATTTTAAACCTATAGATTTATTCATAAAATAATTAATTTAGGAGAAATAAATTATTTGATTTTTGGAACACTAGTAAATTATCAAGGGTATGATCTATGGAAACATCTCTGTTCGGAAAAACTATATAAAAATATTGGTGTCTCTCGATCATGCATTATAATATAATATATATATATATATATATTAGCGATATATGAGTGTGCTAAATAAGTACATAATAAGACCATATTAATTAATCATTTTCAATTTTCCTACCCTGATTAATCCCTCCAACTAATTTTATATTACTTTTTTAAGACTAACATGTCATATTTATTGCAGTTGTTATGATTTGATTCCATTTGGGAAAGAGAACCACAACTACGTCTGTAATTCACTAAGTATAAATATAAGACCAATGGATATGGTAATTAATTACCAACCCACTATCAAATATGAAATCATCCCTGATGGATTTGGAATTAAAAATTTTGGTGCCACATTAAATAAATTTATTTTTCAGAAAACAGGAGGAAACCCATAAGTAATTAAGGTAAAAGATCCCCTTTATGTTCTATTCTTATTTTAATTATGAGGTAAAATTATTATTATCATCATCTATATGTAATAATAATGTTCCTCTTTTGTGGTGCCTAATCAAATTAATGTGAAACACTAAAATTGCACAAAACTGTAAGAAACATCATTTTAATTTCCACTAGATATAATAAAATTGAAACCATTAAAAATAATTCCAAACTTGTTGAGGAACCTTATTATAAAGTAATGGATGATGATGTTAAAAATATAGTACAGACTATAGTAAATACCTTAATGAGATTAATTACTTATTGAATTACAAGTGATATTTACAATGAGATATTATGTTGTGATAACTAATTTAAACTATCCTTCATTTTTTTAATAATGTATATATATGATAGTAAATGAATAACAAAATATTTGTAACCCCTCTTGATCTAAACATACCACTGACAGAATAATCCACATGTGAGGAAAAGTGAAATGTGACTTTCATTTCTTTATCACACCCAATATATTATATAGTTCTTCCTCTAATTGATAATAAGAATATCTCCCATTAAATATATCGAAATGAAATTATCTACTATATTAATTTGAACTTATATCAAGGAAAATTTCCCAGTGATGATAAATTTTCTGTGAAAACTCAACTTCTAGAAATTCTCTACTTCATCCTGAAGGACATTTCATATATATAGTTATCATATTTTTTATTTATATGATTCCTATATAGGAAAACATTCTTCTTAAAAAATTATCCCTAAAAATACCATGATTTTTTTTAACATACTAAATTCAATCCTCAATTTTTGTGATCTATCAATGTAATTCCCCATAATTAAGGTTGGAATCAAATCCTATTATACCCAATTCTTATACCGTTTGATTTAAATCCACAGAATAAATTTTCAGACAAGTGTAATTAAGGATGAAAATGTATCCAAAACATTCAACCATAACATGTTTTACCCATGGAATATTAGTCTCTTTGTACCTACTGGTTATACACCACACTCTCCATAAGAAAAAATGGGGGATAATGTTCCACTATACTTTAACACTATTCATATTATGAACACGGTGATTCAACAAAACTTCCTCACTGAAGAAAATTTGGTGTGATCTAGGCCTGGTCGAGGACCCCCCATTAGGATTCAAGCATATCCAAAACACAAGTTTTGTTATTTTAAGAATAAATTTTTAGAGTAGAATTTGAGTGATAAACCTTGTAATCCATTACCCAAAAGGTGATGGTTCGAATATTGGGAAACCAATTAGGGGATTAGTGATATAGGCTCTAATGTAGGTTCATATATTAGGGTAGATAAACATGAATGAGGCAAGGAGGATGGGACCCATGAATAGTGTAGGAAAATCTCCTTGGGGTAGTTACAAATATGTTTGTGACATTATCACCTAATATAATGGAATTATAGATTCCTTAGAGGCATAAATCACTGTGAATAACTTTTGAAGATACATATGGAGAATATGAGAAACTAAAAATTTATGATATTTATATTTTAAAATAACCATGTTGTATTTTTGACATCATAGATATATCATATTTAATTAATTAATATATTTATAAACAAAGAAAATTTATTTATCTGAATAATTCGATAAAATGGGAGCTTTAAAATGGGAAAATGATTTTTTTCACTCTAAATCGAGAATAATAACCAAACTATTGCTGTATACTGATCATTATAAAGAAGTAACTATTTTGTGTAAATAAAACATCATTTATAAAAATATAAAGACCAATATAAATGAATTTTTTTAAAAAAAATTGATTTGAAGATCATATAATTTTAATCTAAAAGACACAATTTGTAATACCTAAAACATGAATATGTTTTGTAAACATCATGTTTTCCATCTATTAAATAAAAATAATCTATTCAGAGAATAAAATAACTAATTATATAGTTCATAAATATTATCCCAAACCACTACCAAAATCATAAAATTAAGGGTCTACCATTAATGATTCATTATTCTTTAATGGTTTTTAAAGAAAATTGATGACAAATGCCACGTGGTGCTGTAAAATTGGATATAATATATAATTATTGTGCTTCAAACCATTATTAATGTATAAAGAGGTCAATTTTATGTTCTATGTAATATTTTTTTACTTGTGATGGCTTAATAATTATAATATTAGGTGGCTATGAACATTTCCTCATTACAATACATCTGTTTTATCGATGTTTGATATCAATATTATCTACCTATTTTAAGAAGATATATTCAACACAAAAACATTCTAAGAGAAAAAAATACCAACATCCAATGTATTTTGGAAAGGAAACAATATATCTCTCCATTGATTTTATATAGATGTAATATTAATTACATTAACAATGGGAATTCGAGAAAAACCTCACCCAATTAAACCCTTAGAAGATAGATATGTTTATTTTTCCTCTCCCAATATCATAATACTAATAGAGTAAGAGATTGATAATGTTTATTTTTATAAACTATGATTATTTTGTTACACTCATATAATAGTCCACCATGATAAAGCAAAATACCCCCTAGGATTGACTAGATGTGATGGATTTATTCCCAACCATATCATCATAACTACAAAAACCCATTAGAAATAAAATAAAATAAAAATAAAATGAAAAACGGTCTAATATTTGATCCTCAAATGCACAAAATACCATATTAATTAATTTTGAGTTATTGGAATGGGTGTCTTCCCTTGGAAAATCCATGAGTTTAACATAAAAATATTTCCTATGTATACTATGATACCACAACACCATCACAATAGGCATATGATTCATCATCCTCAAGATAACCTCAACCCTCTTCACATCTTGAAAATTATAAGCTTAATAACACAAAACCATGTCCATTGGATCATAAATATATGATTTCAATAACTAATTATATTATGTAAAAGAATTTAAATAATATTCTCTCTTCTCATCTCCAACAAACATAGAAAATCCATATGAATCCCAACAAAATACTTATAAGTCTCAGATAATTTTTTTGAATAAACATATAACATGCTAGAATATGTTCATGTAAAATATCATACATTCATATTTTTTGTGGATAAATATTGAAGAGTTATGTTAGAAAGAAGTACCAGAACTCTCTCTATATCTATATAACCAAATTATATGAGTAGAAACAAATTTTTTTGTTCAACGATTTTGACATTAATCTCACACCATAGCATGCCATCTATTATCTTGGTATTAAAGGGAAATAATTTTACATATTTTACATAAAAACCAGTTTAATTTAATTAATTATCAAACATTAGGAATGATTATGTTGAATACATTTTTTTGATTCATTTTATTAGACAAAAAATCATAAATTTTAGTAATGATAAAACATTAAATTACATTATAAGTATGGATTGACTACTATTTTTTTATAAGAAATTATAAATTCAATAATTTCTAAAGTATTATATCAATGGGTACAATGTACTAATCTAAAAAAAATTCCATTTCAATTTTAATAATAATTAATTCATTGATTTAAAGTACAATAAAACTATGTGAAAGTAGTTTAAATTAAATATAGTTCTTACCTGGTGTCCCATAATTGATTTTTAATATTTCAAACTATTAATTAAAATGATATGATGGAAATAATTTAACTGTATATTTATTACATTGATTAAATAAAATCATAGAGTATTAAATAATCATTTCCATTTAAAATAATGTAATAATCCATTTAATTACTAATTCTCCCATAATTCCTGAAAATATTAAGGTTCAATGAACATTTTTACATGGGGAATGGAGCAATTTTTCTATGAAACACCTGAATGTTTCATAGTACCTAAATGGTACACATCTTCCTAATTATAGGTATTAAAAATAAGAAATCTATGAAACTATTAAAATTTGATGACAAATTTTAATATTATAAATTAATTTATGACACATGAGATCCACCACTATAATTTATATGATATTCTTGGAGTTATTTCATTCTACATAAATATATTATAGTAAATACATTGATAAAAAGGGTAAAAAGATGTCATATTAAATTATTATTCAAATAATGATCATTTTATTTCTCCCCATATTCATTAAAAGGTTATTAATAAAGATTATTCATCTATCATTTAAGACATAAGATAAACTATATATAATGAATCAAAATATTTCAAAATTATTAATGATGAGGATCCATTAAAAATGATAATTTTAATGTCTATATCCCATGATGAATATTAATAACATAACACATTAAATAAAAAACATCATGATTTTATAACATTCTAATTATATGAATAGTTCATGAAGTAATTATTCTTATACATAACATTCCTATCAAAATTAATGTTTATAACCAACCTATAAATAGGATTTATTTATCCCATAATTACACAATTAAGGTTAGAGTATCTAATAATATCATGGATCATTTCATTTAGGATCTTTAATACCCCATGTGGTTTGACAATAATGTCTCTACTAAGAAAATCAAAGTAAAATTCATAATTTTAGTTGATATTAGAGTCCTCAATAATCATTATCCAGAATAAACCATCATTATATCATCCACATAACTGATAAATGATGTGGAACATATTGTCCTTATACAATTTATCATGGATGTTTACTATATATATAAATAGTTTTCAAGCAGTCATCCACATAGTGATGAGTGGAGCACAATCATAAGTTGAATAAAATGGGTTTTAATGGTTGATAATGGATAAAATGGAATATGGGAAGACATTTAGCATAAAAAACAAGGAGGATTATAGAGATTTTCATTAATCATGGTAACTATCCATGAATGTGGAAACGTGGAGGTTAAAAAAAATTTTCACGGAATATTTGAATGGTATGGATTAGAAAAACATGAGGAGAAGTATTGAGGAATCTCTAGTGATTTCATCGATCCATGAGAAAGGAAAGTGAATGTGGTCAAACTTGACCAGGGTACAGAATGAAAAAGAGTAATTATTTGTGAATCTATCATAGATTAATGCTATAAAAGTTTAAAATTGTAACATTTGACCAAATATTGTTTTGATGGATGTTTGGTAATGGGTAATATAATCTGAAATATTTTAAAAGAAATTTTGATAAAACAAATAATAAGAGCACACCAAAACCACATATTTTGTACAATAATTAGATTTATGTTTTAAAAATAGGTCCCCATGAATTGTTTTTCATCACTACAATATTAGGTTAATGGAATTTTAACAAAAAATAAGAAATTTTATGTTATCATTGGGATATGATGTTTGATTGTAGGAAAGCATCACCCAATAATGGAAAATAATTCTCTATTTAGTGTATAAATGCATTGTGAAAGGTAAATAATTGATTATTTGGTGTATTAATTTTTTATAAATGAAATATTTATTTTATGATGGATATCCTGTTTCCAAAAGAGAGATAAGATCTATGTTAGATTTAGTTTATCACATCATGATTGTTAAGGTGTTTTAGATGAGATATGGTTTACAAATTATATAACTAAAAAATAATTGATAATTTGTTCACACTAAGGATATTAATGGTCTGATTTATTGAAATAAAATCATGTCACTATAAAGAACCATGTTGTTATGATTTGAGAAAATCAAGAAATTTGTTTTATTATGAGAGTGTTTTAGGGGGAAATGATTAATTCCGTATATCATGAGATCTCATAATTTTATATGAACCCACAGTTTATTCTATTATTGTTTGTATTCCCTATAAGATTTGTTTGGTTGAATTTTGAGTCATGTGTATTTTCCTAGAATATTTTATATTTATATAATTAAATATCAATATTTCACATGAATGAAAATGGTGATATCTTCTAAATTAATACTCAAATTGTAATTTCAACACTATGGTGGACTCTTGAAATTGATTTTTTTCCTATATATGGTATAAAATCATCATGGGAACTAGGGTTTGGATCTTTCCCTTTTCCATTATTCATTACTTTTCATTTTTTTTTCATTTTACTTGTTTTCTTTTATTCTCTTCCCCTTTAGATTATAATTTAAGACTTAGAGGGGAACATTCTTATCACTATTGACTTCGAGAAATGTGGAAGAGGTAGAGGATGATAAAATATGTGTTCATTCAAGGAGTAATCAAGTTATTATTGGTGTTTCATGTGTATCTAGGATGAAAGTGTCATAGTTTTATAGTTTTATGTAATTATGTTCTTATCTGTGTTATATATCTCAATTTAATTTTTACATTTTAGTTTTAATATTTTTAATTATTTTCAATAGACCCAAAAGGCTTTAATTATAGTTATTTTGGGTAGAACCAATTGTTTTAGGCTTTTTTTGTATTCTTTTCGAGAAAACGCGATAACTCATCATGTATTATTGAGTAAAATTCCATGTTATTTAATTTTTATTTAAGGGGTGATAATGAGGGTTACATGAAATGTGCGTTCGTGAAACATCATATTGTCCCACTCAAGGTGTGGATGTGGTTATTTTCCATAAATATAGAAAGGGGTAAATTGATCTGTAAGTTACACCGATAGTCATCTTGTGGAGTGCATCACAATATACCATGTCGTGTATACAGATTGAACCCGTGTGGTGAAAACAGACATGAATACACGTGTGGGTTAAAAACTATATATAAAGTTTTAATTCCATATATATAAGAAATACATTCCAGGCCTGGATATGTAAATATCCAGGGTTGTTTAATGATTGTACATGTCATGAACCTGAGTTACAAAATATTTACCTCTTCTATATAGGTTTTTTAATTGGTTTTCACCCCATAGTTAAAATTTTACTTGATATTAATCCATTATGAATTTTCCCACCTAATACACGATGATTTGGATGCTAGTATGGAAAGATAACATTTTTAGATGTTTTGGATGGTGTGAGACTTAGTTTTATTATTCCATTAAAGTTATTAAACCTGAATTCTCATAATAGTTTATAATACCATGACGCTAAGGTGAGGATTTTACATTTGTTGAACACCATGTATTTATGAATAAAAGTGTTTTAGTTTGAGGTTCTTTCATATGGTTATTCTATAATGGGATCATGATTCTTCTCAGATGCATTTCACTAGGTGGTTTCCAAAGGTTTATCTCTCTTAGATCCTTTTGAATGGGTTTTCAACATGTTGTTCCATATATATCTGGGAGTCATTTAGTAGATATTGATATAGGTCATAGTGACAATTTTAGTACTTAATTTTTTAATTTTAAACTCTTTTATATCACCCTTGTTGGCTTTTTATTGCTCGAGGATATGTCATTTGGTAGGAGCCCAGGTGAGGATTTTTATACTGCATATAAAGAATGATATTCGACCTATGTTATGTGATCCCTTTAAAGGATATCATGTTCCAATTGATGTTCAAAGTAATAATGATGGTGAATCTTGAGATATTGACCCATGGAGTGTCTGTGTTTGTTTCAATGTTTGATATGTGTGGTTTTGGAATTGGATGACACATGTATCATTATGTCTTATAGTCAATAATATTTGAGTTATATTATTTTCATGTCCTAGATGTAAGAGGAGACCATGAAGATAATTATTTATTGATTGTGGGATATTATATTGGAACAATTATCTCCCCTATCATATATATATTTTATGGAAATGTTAGGGAGAAAATATATGATCTAGATGTATACAACTCCCTACTATTTTATTATTATTCCCTAAAAAGGATATTATTTCTATGCAAACCGAGGAACATCCATGTGGGTTATTTTTATAGGGGATATGTTTTCTCCCTGGGTGATTTGATTAGGTATATATATATATGATAATTATGGTCATTTATTAAACGTTAATTAATTAAATATGAGTATTGGTACTTGATAGTTTCCCTAGTTACATCAAAATAGAGGTAAATATCACTAGATAAAATCATAATATTTGAAACGTAGACCCCAATAGATGTGTTCTATTTTTTAAATATCCAATAATGTTGTCCAACATTCTAAAATTTATTATTTTACTTGTGTTGGACTTCTGGAGCTCCTTATTGATATGGAGGATGTTCATGATTTTATGTGGATAGGTGATCCACAAGCTATAAGTCCATCGATGAGGGCCGGGGGGTAGATTTACCTAAATGTTAGGATTTATCAAAGAGTTGTCTATTTTCATATTCATTTAAAAATTATTTTATTTAATTACATTTATAATTCCACATGGATGGCCATATCACATGCATCATTAACTTGATTTTACGTCCTATGTTAGGACCCCATTATTGGTGGCCTACTTATATTTATTTTCCACATCTCATTGGGGTACCTTGGTGCTCATATATGCCTTGTTTTTACTTTTAGGTTTAGTAAAGGACACATGGTAGTTTCTATAGTGGCTCAACATTACATGATTTACAAGGCTATCTTGTCTGGATTTTGAGGATCATGGAGTAATTTGACATCCATGGAGACTATGTGTGTAGTAAAACTCAGAGGTAATAGTTGGGAAATGTATATATATTATACCTTATATATTTATTCTATATATTAAGTTTGACTGGTTGGTGACTAGCCATTAATGTGTATAGTATTCCTGGTGTTTGTTTTATTTACACATTTCATTTTATATAACCTGATTTTGTTTCATTTATTTACTTTAATTACTATGATATTTATGAATTTTTATGTTATTGGTTTATTTTCAATGTCAGTGCACAATGATATAGGTAAATATTCTCCCCATTAATCTTTTTTAGGTCCATGATGGTAGTCAGAATCCTTTAGAATTTGGGGACATTCTCTTGAGAGTGTCTATCGAGTAGGATCAGTGACATGTCATGTTTATGGTGGATGGTTTACAATAAATGTTAATGAAGTCTGGTTATTTTCTAAAATTTGGAGTTGGTATACATGTGGTAATGGAATGTGTCCTAGGCTTTGATGAATATTGACCTGGTATGTCATGAACCTATTTTCTAGTAGGAAACCCATGATACTTGGGATATGTGATTGTTTTTATAAATTTTCAGTATTATGGTTGTATGATTTCCCCTCTTTGAAGTACTCTAGTTTTTGGATTTATGATTTATTATGGTTTTTGTCTCTTGTACAAATGGTAAGAGGATAATGTACATGAACTATTCTTGGAACATACAATTCACATAAAATATTCCTTGGTGTGATTGTTTTTATAACAATAGTGTCTTATTTATTTAAATTTTCTACAATGACCTATATTGTGTTGTTATACATAGCTCCTTGGTGGAATTCAACTCAATTTTACATCATTTAGTTTTATTCTAATGTTACTTAAGCTACTTCCTTTGCTAAGATATTCACTTGTTATGTAAAGTTACACCATTAATTGAGGGATTAATTGAGACCCCAATGGTTGGACGAGGATATTAGATACTATAGGGTTAGCTCGACGAGGGAAATAATTCTAGAGAGAGGTTTGGATAGGGACCACGTTTATGTGATAATGTGGCTTCCATGAGAAGTTATTTGGATAAGAATGAGATTTTATTTGGTGTGAGAAGTGGAACAATATGAGTGAATTTAGATCCATCACCTAATAAATATGGATTTTTGATTGATTATTGGACAAATTGGCTGTGGTTGTGATTCTAGTAGATCAGTCAGAGCATGGTTATGAGCTTTTGGTTTTATATTTATTCTTTGGTGGTATATTTTCATGAAAAATATCTTGTTTGAAGGCTATTCCACATTTTAAAGAGGAAGGTAGAGGGTTATTCATATTATGAGAACTGACCATTATGAGAAACCTAGTTATTAGTATAGGAACACTAATGAATGTTCATCTATGATGGAGTCCCTATGAAAGGTTCATGTTGAATTAATATTTCTTATGGAAGAGAGTAGTGGATGGTGTTGATATTTTGGAATGGATTTATTGTGTGAGAAAAGACATATGTTGGGGGGTTCACCTTAGGCTATTGGGGGTTGAGATCATTGTTATAAGTGTTTCATTGAGAATTGAGGGTGAGATTACTAGGGATATGGGACTGGTGGGAGTTTGGTGTTTTATGCTTGAATTTGGTATTAGTCTAACAATGATCCTCAAAGTTTAGTGTTTTCATCATGGAGAGATGATATGGACACAGATATAGTATAGATAATATCCGTAGACAAAAAGTATGAATCTTCATGTTTGAAGAGTTGTGGGTTCTATGAGATAATTTAGTATGTGGATGTCTTGGTGTTGGATTCACCCACACATCAAGCTAAATCCTAGAGGTAAAATGACCACTAAGGCTTCTCTAAGTGAGAGGAATATTGGGGGAGAGTTTGTATCAAATTATGGAATGTAGTATAATAAAATATAGTGAAAATATAATTTTTGTCCTAAGGAGTGATTCATAGAAGAAATTTTAATTTCCCCAATCATATTATATTAGATAATTTTTTGACCAGTCTTATTTTTACAGTATAGTTTGTTTCTCATAGAATATTATTTTGGGAGATTACAATTAATTCATATTTTTTTAAAAGATATATAATATTTTGATATTTAATTCTCAATAATATGTGTATATTTTGATTATAATATCTTCTAAATATACCATAAAATTATAATTTCAACTTTGTGATTGAGTTTAGAATGTGGTTATTTTCATATATGAGTTATTAAATCATCACGAGTATCAAACTCACTCCCATGATGCATTTATCAGCTTCGTCATAAGCCATCATTGCATCTATGTCGACCACGAGAAGAAAAAGGCTATCCTTGGGGTGTCACCTCCTCACATCCTCATAGTGTTGAGAGGACTTCAAGGAAATATATCCTAAATATGGTTCTTTATAGACAACATTGAAGGGAAATTTTTACCCTTCAATGGGATGAGGAAAAACAAGGCCATATATCAATGAACTGAGGATTTCTAAGAAGAATTGGAAATTTTGAATAAATATATCATCTGTCTGCCAGTGCTAATGCCTCCCGTTGAAGGAAGACCTATAATTTTGTATGTGACTACCATAGATTGACCTCTATGCACCTTACATGCATAGAATAATAACACTAGTAGTGAAAACAAAGTTTACTATCTGAGCTGAATCCTGATGGATGCTAATACTCGATAATCAAACAACGAGAAGTGTTGTTTGGAACTAATCATTGTAGTATAGAAGATGAGGTACTATCTATAGCACCACAATGTCTATATGGTCTCACATAACAACCCAATCACATGAATTCCTTGTCTTATAATGTTAACTGGACATATTTCATGGTTGGTATTCATCTTGAAACAATTTTAAATACAAATCATGCCTCATAAAGGCGTCAAAGTCCAAGATTTAGTATATTTCCTAGAAGAACACCCCTCAGAAAAAATAAATCCCTTAGATGATGAAATACTATATAAAAAGGTTTTCTCTATTCCAGACGACCACCAAAAATGGGATATTCATTTTGATAGTGAATCTATAAGTTTTATAAGAAAAAGGATGGAACATCATATGCTCAACAAAGTAGGAATGAGAGTCATATTTATATCCCACGAAAAGACTGTTCTTCCTTACTCCTTTT
The DNA here is from genome assembly GCA_963277665.1 of Viscum album. Lineage (NCBI taxonomy): Eukaryota > Viridiplantae > Streptophyta > Magnoliopsida > Santalales > Viscaceae > Viscum > Viscum album. Next base: position 197,748,515 of record OY728126.1, read on the forward strand.
TGTTGTCAGAAGGTTGCACAAACAATGAAGCAGAGTATTAGGATCTCTATATAGATGTAGATATAGCACTTTAAGAACATTTATAACACTTAAATTTAAAATGAAGCTTATAACTAGTACTCAAGAAAGTCAATGGTGATTATGGTACTGAAAAGAAAGATATAATCCATTTGTTTTACCATTCCTAAGGTTTAATGGTATAATTACCATTAGATCCACCATTAACTCATTTCCACTATCACAAAATTCACAATCCAATACATTAGAATAGGGAACCACATCTCTAGAAGATCCGGAACAAGATGAGACAGTTAGTAGCATTTCCCACCATCAGATGGCCTTACCATTCGTTCATTCCAACATGGTAAAAATTGAAAATATTAGTCCCATACTAAATCCATATATTTCTACAATTGGCTGGATCACTTCCATTGCGGACTAGATTAAAAAATTGGAACTTCCACCAGATAGGGTCTGAAGGGAGAAAAAACAGAGATGGGCAATTAATTTTTTTCTGTATGATAGAATAAATCAACAAAAGGACCTCTATAAGAGAGGCCTTGATGGGATCCATCTTAGATTCATTGATGGAGAAGAGACTACTGCCTTTATGAAGGATGTTTATGCTAGAGATTTTTCGGAACACCAATTAGGATCCATGCTATCTCATCAAATTTCACATCTGGGACAATACTAACCAACTGTGAGACAATATTTCACTAAATTCACCAAGATGTGTTACTCTAGCCAAATCCATGCTAATTTCATCCATAAAAACTCAGAGTTACTTCACAAAACCATCCAATCCTACCCATTTTCCATATGAGTAATGGATATTGTAGAACCATATCCTCCTGTTAGGGCCAAGAAATTCATGTATATACTCACATCAACTAATTCTTTTCCAAATCGGCAAGAATGTATACACTTTAAAGAGGTTGGGGGAAAAGCATTTTAAACTTTGTGAAATCCAACATCATCACCAGTTTTGTGTCCCTCATACAATACTGATGGATAATGGAACCGATTTTTATTTTGCTGAATTCGAGAAATTATATCAGGAGTATGGTATCAAGACTAATAACTTATCTTTATACCACTAAGTGGCCTATGGAAAGATAGAGGCCTTCAATAAAAACCTATTAAATATACTCCAGAAGATGGTAGACAAGGATATGAAATAATGGTTTGAAAATCTCTTCCATACTCTTTGGGATTAACAAACTATGACCTGAAATACCACTCAAGAAACCCCATACTAGATAGTATATGACACATAGGAGATTCTACCCTTTGAAGTTCAATTACCCTTACTTTGTGTTTCCATCTGAGAGAAACAATACATAGATGAGAAATCCCAAATATAAATTGATGATATGGTGAAAATAGATGTAAAAATATTTCAAACCTTATAACATTTGGAAGTTTACCTAAATAGGAATTCATGAGCCTTCAAAAAAATGGTTCGCCTTCGGTCTTTCCTCAATAGAGAATTGGTGTTTGTCCTTATAATTCTGATGATAATTGTAAAGAGACCTCCAAAATTGGATAAAAAATAAGAGGGACCATAACAAATATAGAAGGTCTACTCAAATGGAGAATTATACATTTTTTATAGGGATGAAGAGATTAGTATATCTCCTATCAAAGAAATATTCTTGATGAAATACTTCATATGTCCAAAAGGAAAGTCCTCATCACTTGATGTGAAACTGCAGGATGGAAATTACTCATTGTATGAAGATAAACTTTATAGTTTGTATGTCCTTACAAAATGATGTTAAATTTAATGTAATTCATACCCCCAACATGAAATTAAACTATACTTCCAATGTTCTCACGAGGTGATGTTAAACTTCCTGACCAAAATTTCCTCATTTCTCAATGATAAACTATGTAACACCATAATGTTCTCACCTAAGAGGACATTGCCTATGGAATTGGTCACCTACAATGTCAGGTTGTAGAACTATGTGTTTCTTGATTTTTTCCCACACATGATACATAATGATGCCTACACCCTATGTCATGGGCCTATCCACAGTCAAAAAAATCCCCCTCCTTGTGCAGGGACCAAACCAACAAAAGGTGGATTTTTTACAAAATTATGTTCTCTTTGATTCTCATTTCCATTGAGATACATAGAGATTCCTAGACCTTGTTTCCTGGGCCCAACCACCATAAAAAAATATTTCCCCTCTTTGAACATAGACCAAACCAATGCAGGGGTATTTCTTCCTAGATCTATTGATTGATTCCCATTTCTAATGAAATGTGTATTGATGACTAGATCCTATATCTTGTACTAGATGACATGTGATACATGAAAATGCCACTTTTGTACCCTAAACTCCCACTATGTTGTGATAAAAACCCTTTCCATTACTTGTTTATCACACAGATCATAGATCATGTGAGATTAAGAATCACAAGTGATTTTTTCACCCACAAAAATGAAGAATGCAGTTACATGATAAGTACCTCACCTAAAAAGAATGGTTAAACATACCCCCTTCCAATGAATGGGTTAGACTGGTATCAGGAACAATATTCTAGAATTATGTGTGGCTTGATTTATTGATAGATGAGATATGTAGTGACACCTGGATTCTACGTCTTGAAATAGATGCTACCAAAAAATAAAATATAAAAAACCCTTCCCTGCATATAGATTAGCCTTATGTAGGGAAATTCTTAGAACTATTTCCAGATTTATTCTCATCCCAATGAAAGACATAGTTACACAAGGATCTCCAAATATGGTCTCAGATTCAACAAATGGTTTAATTTAAAATGACCCCATCCTTGGTAATATCATCCCTATATAGTGGAAGAATCCTATGTCATCCCTTGTTTCTCACACCAAGCACAGATCATATGGGATTAGGAATTTAAGCTCAAGATTCTTTACATGGTTAAGGCATATCAATCCACAGCAGGGTTACCATGGTCCTAGTAGTAAGAACTAAAAAGGCACACTTGGTAATCCTCCTTCAAAATAGTGAAACTACATCCTAATCATATGATGCTAAACTGCATGATATGTCAAAAAAAAAACCTGTGGATTTATTCATGTTATAACAAGATATATAGTGTCACATATGCCATATGCCCAGGTCCAGCCAAAAAAAAATCCCCATCTCCTACACACAAATTTAAATCTATACAAGAGATTCCAAACCGCAGATCCCAATATAGGGATCTGTCAAGGAATCAAAAGGCCAAACCTACATATGAGTCAGATCAATGTATAGAAATCCATACCTCATGACTAATTATGGACTGGATATTTCATGAATTTTCGGTTACTTCATTTCAATTTATATAACTATATGATTTTGGAAATATAAAATCATTATAAACCTCTATGTATATCAAAAATGGATGTTTAGTTACCTAATAACACCTTTGATTATGAAAAAAATTCACCAATGGATTTGTGTATGTTTTCCCAAAAAGGCCGATCAACCAAATAGAAAATTCATCCATGGGAGATGATTTATCCTACCTTCTTAAACCCTAATGTCTTCCAATACCTATATCACTCTTCCTTATCCAAATATTCTTAAAAATCTGGTTTAAACATTATTTTCCCTTCACATTTAGATCACACCAAAATATCATATCCGGATTATCCCCCACTCATTCATAAGTTATAGAATAATTCATCCTGACAACATGAACTTAAACTCTATTTCTAATCTTCTCATCGCATGGCATTAAACTACATGGACAAAATGTATGAAATTAAACTAAATAACACCAAAATGATCTCACCAGATAAGAAATTCCCTCCGGAATTGGTCACCCACCATAACATGTCATAGAACTTTGTCTGGATTGGTTCTTACCCAAGAAAGATATGTAATGACACCTAGATTTTCATCCTGGTCCATCCACCTCAAATATAAAATGATCTTTTCCGTGGTTATCCCATACCTTGGTGGTGAAGTAAACTATTTTATTCCCTTGTCTCTCACACCTAGAAAAGCTCATGTTGACTTAGAGACCTTGTTAGGGGATTCCCCATGTAACCATGGAAGTGGAAAAAATACCCCTCTCCCTATGCATGGGATGAACCCATGTAGAAATTATAATGTCATGATATATGTATGGTTGGATTCCTATTAACATAAGATATATAATGACACAAAAAACTTCAAATTTGGGTCCAATTGCAACAACAAAATCAAAATTTCCTCCATATATATGAGTCAGATCTATATATGGAGTTCCCAACTCTATGAGTCATCATGGGTTGAATGTTTCTAATATGACCAGAAAAACCCTTTCTATTTATCATACTCTATGATTTGTGAAATATCATACCTTCATAAGCCTCCAATTAATCAGGGATTCTATATCAACATTTCAATTATACGATATTAATACTACTTGATTCTTCATACCAATTTTTCATCTTTGGGACTAGCTACAATAAATATTAAAAATACCATATCCTGATGTACGGATCGGACCAGTGTGGGAAATTAATAGAAAAATAAAAGGATCATTCTCTACTATGCACTTGTGCATGATATAAATTTGTTCACACATGTCTGATATGAGCACCACCTTATTAGTGAGATCATATAAAAGGAGAAAATTCCCCACCCCTATGTGTGAACCATCCACACATGTGGATAAAACATAAAACAACTAATTCTATCTTGATACCTATTATCATAGGATATGTAGTGACACCCGAACCTCATACCTCAGGTCCATACATGATACAAAAGTTTCCCCTATTTTGATATGATACTTTCATACCTGTGCAGGGAACCTCCACACACCTTTATATGGATAACATCTCACCCTATTCTTAGGAAAATTTAGCTTAAAATTCACCTTTTATGATTATTAACTCCCTTTTCATAGACCATACTCTTGGGCCAGAAATTTTGGATTCCCCACAACCATCCCTATAAATCAAAAATGGATGGTTAGTTTCTTGACGAAACCTTTCGATGGTTATTCAGAATATTCCCCATTGCCTTTTCATAAGTTTTCCACAAATATTTCCTATAAACCAAAAGAAAATGCATCCTTAGGAGAAGTTTTTACTACCTTTGTACACCCCTATGAAGTTTATGTCCCACCTCACTACGTTGGTTCAGAAAAAACACAGGTAACATTTTATATATTTTCCCCACTTTTAAGCTTGAAATTGTTAGAACATTCCTTGTCAGACTACCATGAAGAGGAAAATTTGTTTATCCCCATGTCAGAACAAAACTACATTAAATCGTAATTCTTAAATGTCCTAGTTAAATGATGTTAAAATAAACCATGATTTATTCCTCATATACACATGAAAAATGTGTGTTGGATTAGTCTCTTGTTAATGATCATAATTGATACAAATTACATCACACATTTAAGACATCCCTCCTTTGAAAGTCCACCCAGGTTGTTCTTTAGAAATCCAAACTCCCATAAAATTAGCTGTTAAATGGAAGTGAAAGGTTAGTGTCCTTAAGAAACCATTATTAGACTATGCACAATATGCCCTTGTGGCTCTACATAATTTTACCACAAAAAAGGCATGTCAACCAAAGAAAAATTAATCTTCTAGAGGGGATTACCCTACTTTTGTATGCCATAATGGCCCCAATGCCCTATATCATGTCTCTGATACTTAAATAAAAAATTAGGTTCCTGAAAAATCCCTCCTACATCTTTAAAAAATATTCAGATATTCTCAGATAATAAACCCTATTTGGAGGCCCTTGCCCCTTAATTGATTATCAAAACTGTTTGACCTAAAACATCAATCATGGTCAAAACTATTCGACATAAAACATCAATAATATTTGTCCAGGTTTTAAAGACTATAAACTGCCCAAGAAAAGAGACACAAAACACACCAAGATGATAACCTGCAAAGGTAACCCTAGACAAAATTTGATAACCCGCTCATTGAACCTATGATTTCTGTGGTTTAGGGAAAATATCAATTAATTGAGAAATAAAGAGACACAAAACCTTGTTAGGTCAAAAAGACACAAAGGGAAACATTTGAAAATGTCATTTTATACCCGCTAAGTCCACAAAAAATTGCGTTTAAGAAAAAAATTAAGGTTTTAATGAAAGTATGAAATGTTTTTTAGTTTTTCCATGGAACCCTAGAAATATTCAAACTATGCTCGATGGGCCCTTCAATTCAAGAAAAAATTATAGATTAATTGATTATTTCAAATTTAATTTCCAAGTTCTTGATTCAAATAGGCACCTAGTGAAAATCATAATTCAGTTTTCATTCAACTATGATTTATTGATAGTGCAGGAAAAGATAGAGAAGTAGCGGAGAGGGAAAAAATATCTCATTCCATTAAATAAAGATAAAAGGATCATCCACAACCTAAATCCTCTCTATATGAGTGGGATATACAAATTTAAAAACGTTTCTCAATAGATTCATAGGGTCGTATCAATGTCTGATTTGAGTCACCTATGGTGTAACAATGTTCTGATAGGTCTATAGTCTCAATAGCCAAACCATCCCACAACTCCTATACTCTCTCAGCCGTGTCAAATCTAGCCTTTTCATCCTCATTCACCAATCATAACCCCTCATCAACTACTGCCTCTGCTCACATCACTTCTTGCTTAAGATGATATATTTTTTGATTCTTCCATTCTAACTGCTGATAACACCACATTAATGAGGACCTCTGCTATGATAGTTCACCTTGTCTCTTGTCAACCATTTCGGTATGTTCAACGGCTTTGTCAAGAAGAATCTATATGGAAACAAAAAGATGAGTGTCAGAATCTATAGTAGAGATGTGATAATGGATCATTCTAATTCTTTCCATTGAAGCAACTACCTGATTCACTATATCATAAATACCATGTTCAGTTAACCCTACATACCAAATAAATATAAATTTTAGTGTAATATGGGCAGCCTCATCAGTATGTTTATGAAAGGGTTTTGAGTAATAATTTTCTAGATATTTATCCATAATTTTTGATGAATAGGATGAAGGATGGATATGCCATCCCGATTCGTTTCAGAATCACTCTTAGTAGGTGTAATGTATTCAGGAATGAGCGCCACCAAGGAGGGTCTTAATCTAATGACCTTTTCATGATTTGACCACTAAACCGTTCATTCTTTGGTAATATTGATATGATGAATAATAAAATAATCATTCGCAACTAATAGTTCTTGTTGTTGGGATATTTAAAATATGATATTGAAAAGAATGGACACTTAAATCAAAAAAGTAAAGGAAATGGGTTTTGAAGGTGGAGAACTAACCTCCAAATTCCGAAGCATAAATATTCCTAGCCTCTATTAGGGAATTACTACCTAGAAACGTTTTTGCTAAATCCTCAACCTGTGATGGAACTTCAAGGCCATATAAAGATACATGTGTCCTAAGGAAATGTTCAAATGGGTTGGTAGGGTCTAAAAACCGGTGACTGAAATTATACCCACCAGAATAACCATAATGGAACAAGGAAAAATAGCCAATTCTAAACCTCCTGGAGCTAAAGCCGCTCCCCCCTCTATGGATGTATCCCATGGATGAGCGGGATCAGTACGATCATCAAGGATGTTAAGTCATAAATTCACCCCTCCATGATAGGGGATGTCATTTGGTTTCAACTGCTAATATCTTGGAGCATAGAATCTCCCTGATGTTCTTTGATAATTGGGGTTCTTTTTCTAGATCAACTGCCACTGATAAAATTGGCGCACTCATCCCAATGAGGGAAGGATCAACACTTGAAGTTAGAATTTATACTTCTATGGATTCCTTCATTATTTTGGAAATGGAAATTTGATTCTAAATAAGACCCCATAGGGCTAGGGATTCCCCTACATCCTATACTGGCCTTGCTTCCCATTCATGTTCACGTGTAGCTTTTGTTGGCATCTCATATGCCTTGGGAGGAATAAAGGGCATGAAAGTCTTAAAAGTGGCTTCCTAGTTTCTTATCAGGCTTGAATTAAGATATTAATATGATTATATGTAAAAAATGGAGAAATATAGTTTGACATCCAAATAAGATATGACTTTTATCAGTAATACCTATTTTTTTTTGCATATTGATAGATGTGATGCTTGTCGACATTTTATCGTCAGTGATAGGGAAGACCCTATAGTAGAAGAAACATGAAAACATAGAGGTGGAAATTAGTTAGTATTATTCTCAAGGACTCCCTCCATATTCTTTGTGGCCATAGGAAAACCTTCCCCCATGAACCCAATGTCTGAAAGAAAATGTTCCCCAACTACAGTTCCCTTGGTGGTGTATACTGAAGAATAAATTGTGTCTTGTGCCTCCTAAGATCACTACAAGTTTAAGTAATGTCGGTTTAGGATCAAAAAATAAATTAAAATTATGGTTGAGGTCATAAAATATGATTACATATCCTTCAACATCATTTGGCTCTGAGATTACCTCCATATATAATTCCTAACTAGGCAAATAAGTCATGTCCTTGGAATAATGAAGGCTGATGTCCATATCGTTCATATATATGGATACTTCACGTTAATGTTCATGAATAAAAAATCCCCATAATGTCAATGGATTCTCCAAATCCATGAATATAAATGATATCTTCTTGAAGAAGCTCCCATATATATATTCATGTAGAAGAATTTTCCCTTAAGTTATCCTAGGCATTCCATGATTCTAAAAATGCAGCCGTAATGGGAATGAATAATGATGATGGATTTTTTAGGGAAGTTAGGTAGACTCCATTAACATTAATTGATTCCTAGGTGTCTATTCTACTATATAAACCTTAGGGGATAAACGTTTGTGTGGTTTGGGATGCAAGTGAGGAATTTATCCTACTCTAGTAATAGTGGGAGAATTGACCACATCATCACTTCCAGAGTCATGATCATGATAATCATGATAATCATCCACATTAACCTCATATATTAACATGGAACATAATCAATAAGAATATTTTAAATGATTCCATCAATCATGAATGAAGGTATCAATATCCCGAAGGTATATAATTACCTTTCTAGGATCATCTTTTTAAGAAAAATTAGAAGGCCCTAACACATAGACGAACCCAGTAATAGAAACCATTTTATCTTAAAGAAAGAACCATAAAGCATGGGGAGACTGAATACAAAAATATTGGCCACCCCTTAAATAATCCCATTTCCACCAATAGTGGCACCAATATCCTAAGAGGTAAAACCCAAAGATCTTAGAGCCTTTATTAGGGAAAAAATCAATTTTAGTGGCTTCTTTATAGGTCTAGAATTCCCAATGGATTTTTTTCCTTTAGACTCATAATCTTTGAGGGATTTGATGATGGAAATAAACATTGAAAGATAACCACTTGGATATGACAAAATCCAAATATTGACATAACCTTTTGTGAGGGTGGGATCGATACCCACAAAGTCAGGAATCTTAATAATGCATTGGGTATATTCCCAGGTAAACATTAGCCAAATTTTCTGGGATATCATGAATATTTTATCCTAGAATGTGCTCTTAAATATATGATATCACATCATCTGGACATAGTCCAATTGGCATCTGAATCTACAAGCTAAGTATCCTTAATAAATAAGTTACCCATCAATTTGAGAAATTAAGATACCCTCTTTCAATGAAAAATGGATGCCTCTCTTAACAAAGTCATCTGATTCATCATTCAATAAAATATAGGCAGGGGATGAGTAATGATTATAGTCAGGATATCATGGAAATTGATTTGGGCAATCAAATCCCAGTCAAAATTTTCATCCTGCTCATCCAACTCATTCTTCTTGTTCCATTCTATTGGATTGACACCACTTATGCTTTGGCGATATGGATGGATACTGGCACCCAGAATTAGTTGAGGGTTGGTAATTGTATAACCTCTCATATGAGCTCCCATCCAACACTGGAGGATTTATAAAGGACCAACCATTCAGTGAGGTGGTTTACCATCGCTAATGCAGCCAAACAGATTATAGATTTGTGCCAGTACCATAATGGATAGGTTGATACATCTACCCATGGTTAGCTAAGCCACCATGATAGAGGTTGTGAATTTGAAACCAGTTCCATAATGAAACATCAATAAAATTTAGATGCATGGCCAAGAAGTCTGCCAATTGAAAAAACTAGTAATTTCCAGGGAAACTATTCCATCTCAATTCATTGAACTTTCCCTCCTCCAAGATAGCCCAGTAGGAACCCGTTCACTTTCAGGCTTCAATGAGAAGGCATGTCATTGGTCTATGTGAAAAATGATCTTGACCAATTTTCTTGGAGATGTCATAAATACAATCAAAAAATAAAACTACTTGATTAGAATGTGGTTTTGTGTCATTTGAAATGGATTTTACCTCGTACATAATTTTCTTAGAAAGATGAGGAGTCCTTTACTCATCATCCTAGTTCGAAGGAGGTGGTAGAAATTCATTGTACATGTCTCTGATGATGTGAAACCCTGAACATAGTTGGATATCCCAGAGGCTGATGTGGACCTAATCATGAACCGAATGAATGGTGTTGGTTTTTGAGATCCACCTACTAAAAAGCTGCAGAATAAAAGATTGGTTTCGATGATCATAGGTTTGTGATGAACAAAGTACTTTTTATTTCCCAGGGTCCTATAATTTGTTTCAGAATTCCTTGTAGCTCTGAAAATCCCAGAAAGTCCACCACCATTTCGAACTGAATGATACAGCATACAAAAGGTCCCATTTCGATGACCATCCATGCTGTTTATTTTCTATCACCATCTGCACAATGCTATGGTAGCAATGATCCATGTCATTCGGCTACTTCATGGCTACCTCTAGTGACCTAGGGGTATAATTCAACCGAGGCACATTCAGGTCGTTTTTGTATATGAATCTTATTTATAAGAAGAATAAGGGTATGGGGATGTAAATAATATTAATTATCCAGGTCGTGGGTTAAATGGACCAATGTGGTTTTAGAATCAATGTGTCAGATGGAAGACCAAATCAATTGATAGAAAATCTTTTTGAAATTTGATATTCATTTTGACCTGCATGAAAAAGTTTATCTAAATATGAATGAAGTGGGATGATGGGGATCTTTTTGAAATTGTTTCTATCTTGTAGTTCCATTTTTTTATAAGAATATGAAAGATTAGTAGCAGCATGAGAATCAACCTACGAAGGATCCATCCTAATCTGCATCAAAGGACCATGAAAAAGAAGTCAATTTCTAAAAAAATAGACAAAGGAAAAATCCACGTGAACTAATAGTACATGAAGGGACCGTTATTGAAACAAAAATTTGTGGAAGATCATGAAGCACTGTCCCACAATGTGTTGGATAAAAAATCGATATTTCATGGAATGGGTGAACCGCACACAAAACCCCCACTATGAAAAATGTTGAAAACACCATTTTCAGATGAAATCAATTTAGTTCATGGATTCAATGTTTTAGATCATGGGTGATGGTGTCCACATAGGGAATTAGTTTGCGGAGTCAAGGAATATATGAGAATCTGTGAGAGTGATGAGTTCACCGAGAGATATGGTAACGTATAAATGACATAAGACCCATTAAAATAGGCATGGTTTTTTCTTATAGGTCCATACTTATACTTAAAAACATTCATGTCAAGGCCAAATTCTACATCAGAATAGCTTTTTCTTCATACCTATTGGAACCCATTCTGATGAGGGGTATTTTTTAGGTCCTAAAAAGTTTTCAAGGTAAATTTAATTTGTCCTAGGGATTTGGATGAGGAAAGAAAACAACATGAAAGAGTTGAAGCCAAAAATATTGAACAAGAAAAAATGGAAATGCAAACAGTCAGGATGTGGAGTAAAATTCCTTCATGGACCACTATTCTACATGGCGATCCACGAAATGGAGGAAAAATAGTTCCCATATGCAAAATCTTCTACGAAAATGAGACAAAAATATCTACCCCATACATGACATCCACTGTGTAATAAAAATGTTCACAGGAAAGAAGAAGTCATCAACTACCCACGAATGAAAAAATTTCATCACTGGGCTGACGCCATGATCCTCACCACCACAGATGATGACCCTATGCCCCTGCTCACATTGTTGTTCGGGGGATGGGTTTCATCAATGATATTATAAAAAATAAGGATCACAACCTCATCATAGAAAACTAGCTACAACAGTATCCAGTTCCCCACTAATCAAAAAAAAATAATCAGAGGGAGGAGTTTTTGGGGATGGAGGATCAGATATTTGGTTGATTGAAAATGACATAGAACACAGGAGCACTAAAAAAGAAAATATACTTTGATGATTCCCTATAGTTAAGTCCCCACCACATAAAATTAAGGAAAAAAACAAACAAAAACCAATTATATTTCCATGAATTAAAAACCCTATACATGCTTATTGCCCACGAGGTACCAATCCAATGGAATCTTTTAAACTAAGCACCCCACATAGAAAATATCTACATGGGTGGAACCCTACTATGCATATAAAGTAACTACATGGATGAAACTCAACCCTGTATAGTATAATTCTATGTGGATAGAACTTGGCCCCATGTAGAAATGTGCTATTCAGATCAAATCTCGGTCCCCATAACACTATGGTATGAAAATGATCCCCTTAACAACATAGAAATACACTCTATAGAGGAAACCCCATACAACATAATGATATTCCATCTTTAAGGGGGAGTCATGGTGAGTTATACCCTTTTATTCCAGTAATTTCTTTCCATTTTCATCACACTATTGGAAAACCCTATTAAAGTAATTCCTATGAAATTAGGCCAAAGCCTATACGAAATACACATGACATGTGTTAAGAGACCACTGGGCACACCAGTACTCCCTTTTGAGTTTAGATAGACATGGAAAGTGGAGCCATGATGGTTACCTCACTAGTGAGGCAGACCTCGGGAATGATTTTGAGTTTCTATTCCCATGGAAATGAGGGTTCATACCATGGGATACTAACATGAACCTCCCCATTATAGGTATTAAGGAGAAATACTGGATATTCTCTTCTTTGACGAACATTGGTGATCATTCTTACCTTTTCCCTAGAACCAAATGCATGGCACTGTCACTGAGGTAATCACCCAACCTTTCTTGAGGGAGATGTCACTTTTCCCCTCATTACCTCAGCCTAGGATGTATCTTAGTAGATCCCCAAATATGACTATCATATATAGGAAGACAAAGGAGGTGATATGTTCAGTCAAAGACCATATCTATCCCAATTTGGGATCCAGTACCACCTCTCAGTAGATGAAGTGGGGGTGTTCGATCTTCATATCCACTACCTCCTCTTATTTGTCACACCAAGCATGACTCACATGGGATTATATGTTGATAGTGACAGTGACATATACATGACCCCAAATAATGATACTTCTCTATATTTGTTGTAATGACCCAAAGTTTTATCAATGAAAATTCCCTTCCTTTAATTTTATCACATAAAATCACATTAAGAAACACAATGACACATCATGATTAAATGAACTACTAAATACTATGTGGCATTTATAGCCTAGCTATTAAAAATAACTTTTCCACTTATATGTTCTGACTTTTAAAAACATGACATACGCGTTTAAAATCAGTATGATATTTGGAGTTTGACTGGACAAACATAATTTTTGGTGAATAATAACTTACCCTTATGAATAGTAATATTACACTTATGAATAGTAAATTAGCTATGTGAATGTTAATCATACCAATAGAAGTATAAATAAAATTTATTTATCTTATAAGTGACATTATGATATAATTATATCATAGTATAAGTAAATAAATATTCTAAATATAATTAATTAAGTGTTCATATATTTAAAAATTATAAATATTTAATTATATTTTTTATAATTAATTTATTTAAAATAAAATTCATTTTCATGAATTTTATTAATAAATTATTATTTTGAGGTATTGTTATTTTAAGTTAATTTTATGATACCTTAAGCATTTTTTCAAAGTGTCATAAAATCAGTTATAATCTTAAAATTTGTATTTTCCAAGTAAATGATGTTTTTAATTAAAATTTAAATTAATGTTATTTAAAAAACTAATTTCCCAAAACCAAGTTCATTTTTTAATTCTACATATTTACAAATGGTAAAGTTGATTTTTTTGGGATTTTTCTGAAATTCTAGAATTTTTGGTGAATAGTAAAATATGATAATTTACGATAAATGCTAAAAATCTGAATTTTTAAGTCATAGATGATGTAAGTGACCATTAGTTAAAACTAACATGCACTAATTACTGTATTTAGTCACATTAATCCTCACTATTTCTTGTTTGGAGAAAAATAATAAACTAATGATTAAAATATTATGAAAACACCCCTCTCCACCTCTATAAATACCACACCACACACCCTCTTCTCCTAACACCACTTAATCTATGAGAGTTTAATTATTGTATTTAGTCACATAGAATCCTCAAAACTTCATTTCTTGAGAAAAATAATAAACTAATGATTAAAATATTAAGAAAACACCCCTCTCCTCAAGTATAAATACCACCCTCACACCCTCTTCTCCTCACACAACTGAAGCTTTAAGCGTTGCTGATATTCTGACCAAAAATATTCCATAGTCCCTCCCCCAGTGTCTAGGAGATATTGGTATTATCCAAATACCAATCCTAGGTTCCTTGAGGAGGATCTCAAGAGGAGAAATCAAGAGGTAAATCCTCCCTCTTATCTTTTAATTTTCTTTCAATTTAAATTTCTTTTCTTGTTCTCTCCTCACCTCCCTATACAAAAATGACATGAAAACTCTATTAACATATATATACTGAAATTATATCATGTTAATGGAATATAAAACAATGAAATCCTCCCCACCTCTAACTTTTATATTAAAAATTAAATAGTCTCCTATAAAGTTTAAATTAACCAACATCATGGACGGTGAACATTAATTTTCCATAAATTCAATCAATGTTGTTAATAAAAACATTAAATGTCTGAAAATAGAATTTAATTATTATTTTTAACCCCTTTTATTTTCTAAAATTAACCTATACACATAATACTAAATGATAAAACAAAACAAGTTCGTTGTGATCAACAACCCCCAAAATTAACCTAAAATGATCATCATTAACTTCTGTATAATGAATCATCATCATGACATATAAAAAAATCCTTCACAAGATTATTTAATATTATTTAGTATCATTAAAAGCATATATTAATTATTCTAGATGTTTATTCACATATTACATGAACTTCAATTCATGTTTACAATTAAACCGATTGTGAAAACTATGAAAATAAACACTCTTGAGTAATTAATTTAAACTCTATAACTCATCCAAAGTTCTATAAAAGAAAATAATAAAACCATAAATAATTATAATCATGTATAAAAGTTGTTGGAATTTTTAATTAGTGAATCTAAAGTGATTATACATGATATTAACATGAAAAATCTTTCAAAAAAAGGTATGGGGAATTCTCAAACCCAACTCTCTTTCCTTGTGTTTTCCGACATTCACCCCACTTTCTGGTCATTTATTCCATAAAAATCATTTCTTTTTTCCTTATATTATCATTTCCTAGGATATACATGTTTTCTAATAGAATTTATTACAAATAAAATGTTTTCCAAAAGAACTCTTCTTTCAAATCACACCTTTTACTTCAAACTCAAGGTCAATGATTCTTATATAAAGCATGTAATTCCCCCTTTAATTTGGGAACCCAATGTTTATGAATAATTATTATGTGGAAAAAATTATTTTCCATTGGTCATTAATGTTTATGATTGATATATGATCTATGTGTCATGCATGATAATGTAAATGTTATGGTGTAACAGGTGTGCTCAAAATTATATAGCCCTCTAATGCATTGGGTAATGTGAAGAACCTCATGAGTAAAGTAAAATATGCATGAACATGATCCTAGATTTCTCAAAAATTTGTGTGGTAGTTGACCACTAAGACATGATGTTTCATTTTTATTAATTTCCACATTCCAAGACCTTTCTTAATGCTTCCTCTCATGATTATGATCCTATGACTATGTTATGCTGATAATGATTATGTTCACCCAAAGTTATATTGTTTCAAGTACTTATCTATCACCTTACTATGATTTTAGATCACCACTTTTTGATGTATATCTTTAGGAAACAATATGTACTAAGGAGAACACAAGGGACAATCAGAATCTAGAGAAGAAGGAATTAAATAAATGTTTATGTTTTATATTATTAAAGATATGTATGGTCCTAGTTTTCCCAAGATAATAAACCATTGGATCCTTGCTGTGTAATTATATAATTTTCTTATCATTAAAATGATGTAATAGTAATAAAATAAAAATCAGGATCTCCATAGTTGGTATCAGAGGAAAATTTAGTTAATTTGGGAATCAGGATTAAATAACCTTAGTTAAAACCTTTAGTATGAGACTAAGTATATGTAAGCAAAAAAGAAGATTTTTTAAATAAAGGTATCCCACAAGATATGACTTTTTACTTAATTGAATAATGGAATTAATTATATATTCATGATTTGATGATACTTTTTGTTCTAACATTTTCTATTTTAGAAAATGGTGAGAACTAGGAGAAACCAGGCAGACAACCCGTGGGAAGGAAAGCACAATGATTTCCAGAATGACATCACCAATTCTTTGGGTGGTGGAGTTAAAAATTTCCTGGAAATGCTTACCTAGTCATATCAGGTTATGAACAATAACCTAAATAACGTGGAACATCCTCATTCACCAAGGAGGGAGAAACTGGCTATAGAGTGTTTTATTAGGCAACAACCACCAATGTTTAGTGGATATTTTGATCCACTAGTTACGGAGTAGTGGGTCAAATAGATGAAGATTATCTTTTTCATTCATCACTATTCTGAGATGAAAAAGGTCAATCTTGTTTTTTATTGTCTATATAGAGAGGCAGATAAATGGTGTAATTTGATTAAGAACACCAAGATGAGGGCAAAATTGAAGATATGGAGTGGTAATACTTTAAGATAATGTTTCTTAATAAGTATTTCCCTCAACTATTTGATTTAATATGTAGAGATAATTTATAGAGATGAAGAAAAAGGATGGGGGGTTTTGTCATGGCCTACGAATATAATTTCACAAGGATTTAAAGGTACACTTCGGGTTTTGTTATAAAAAATGATACAAAAATTGTTATATTCCTTAGTGGTTATAAAAAACAGATTTGAAAGGATCTTTCAAATCGATACTTTGGGATTTATGAAGAAGTTTTTCTATGTGCTATAAGAGTGGAGATCATGTTTGGAGAATGGTTACATGGTTATGGTGATAAGAAATGAAAGATGGAGTTTCAAAATGGAGGATCTAATGATATAGGTGTAAAGAAAACTCAACCATCCATATGTCAAAAATGTGGGAAGAAGCATCTCAAGAACTGTCACAATGGGACAAGGAAATGATTCAAATGTGGCAGAGAGGGCCACAAAGATCACAAATGTTGAAATGAAATTAAAAGGCCTGAAATTGTGGTGGAGGAAAAGAGAACACCACCATTTTCCAATGATACCACTACAGGGATCAAGAGAACTATGCAAGCCACTGCACTAAACCATGATTTCTTGAGGGAAATCAGATTCATCAACCAGCAAATCCAAAGAAAAATGGGAAGGATTATTCAATTACTACTATGAAAGTGGAGTAAGAAAATGAAGTTGTACAAGGAATACTTCCTATTCACTAAATAATGAAAAAATTATTATTTGATTATGGTTTTATGCATTCCATTATATCTCGCATATTTTCTAGAACTATTGAATCAAAGACATGAGACCCTTAAGTATATATATTAGTAAAAAAATAGTGGTGAAATAATTATAACCAAATTTTTGGAATCTTCAACTATTTTTATATCTGAGAAGACTCATCCAGTAAATCTCTTGATACTTCCCTTGGTGGAATTCAACTCTACACTAGGGATGGGTTGCCTCTCTTTATATTGAGCACATATAAAATAAAGGGAAATGTTAATATGGTTTCATATTTTGAACTATCCCATGATCCTCTATAAATTTAGGGAATATCATGAATATAATTTTAAAAATAATTCAATGGTGTGGGTGTTTATTCCCTATGAAATGGCATACCACACTCTAATGGTTGAGTCAAAGGAATTTATCAACCTAGGGTAAATTCCAATTTTGAGGGAATACAATGATGTATTTTCTAAAGAGTTACCTAGACTACCCATAGGTCATGATGTAGATTTCTCAACAAAACTCATACCCAAAGCTACTCATATCTCATAATGACCCTATAGGATGACTTCTATTGAACTGGAAGAGTTAAAGAAGCAGATGCAAGAGAATTTGGACAAATAGTTCATATGCCCTTGTGAATCAACTTGGGGTGTTCTAGTGGTCTTTCTCAAGAATAAGGATGTATCAATGCGGATTTGTTTCTATTATCTATAAAAAAATTAGATCACTATAAAGAATAGGTATCCTCTTCAGTGGATTAATGATATTTTTATTAGTTTAGAGGCACTCGATATTTCTCAAAGGTGGATCTCTATTCTAAATATCATAAACTAAAGGTGATTAAGGAAGGTATTCAGAAGGCTGCATTTTTTATAAAGTTTGGCCACTATGATTTTTCGGTGATTCCATTCAAACTTACTAATACCCATTCAATATTCATCGGTTTTATGAATAGAGTCTTTAGAATTACCTTTACAAATTTGTGGTACTGTTTATTGATGAAATTATCATCTACTCCAAGAGAAAGAATGATTTTTAGAAACATACAAGCCCTGTTTTAGTGACATTGAGGAAGGAGAATTCGTACGCTATATTCAGCCATTGTGACTTTTGGATACAACAAGTCACATTATTATAACATGTTCTCATACATGATGGAATTTCTGTAGACCCTTCAAAAACCAAGATAATTAATGAATTTCCTAGACATTCTAGTGTCACATAAATTCATAGTTTTCTTGGCTTAGCAGGGTACTATCAACATTTGTGAGAAATTTATCATGATATTCAATCACACTAACCATGTTAACAAGAAAAGGGGTAATGTATGTCTAGATGAATGAATGTGAGGAAAGTTTCAAGGAGCTGATGAGAAGGCTAATCACTGCACCTGTAGTCACATTACCAAAAAGTGGAAAAATATTTGTGATATATTTTGACACTTATAAGAAAGTATTGGGTTTTTAACTCATTAAAAATGATAATGTGATAGCCTATGCCTCATTATAGTTGAAGGGCCATGTGCAGAACTACCCTATGCATGATCTATATCTGGAAGCTCTGATTTTTTCCTTGAAAATATCATGAAATTACCACTATGGTGAGAAGTGTGACATATATACTGATCACAAGAGTCTAAACTATATATTCACAAAACGTACCTCAAAATGCATCAATGAATATGATTAGAGGTAATAAAAGACTATGATTTCTCTATTCACTATCATCTTGGAAAGGTGAACAAGGTAGTTGATGCTCTTACTAGAAAAGAAATTACTACTCTATACATGTTGTGGATTGAGAAGGATCCTATATTAATGGATATGAAAATAATGGATTTGGAAATTATAATGGTAGGGAATAAATCTTAAATTTCACAAATTATTACTCTATGATCTATCAAATATAATTTTAAGGAGGGAAAAAGGGATGATCCAGAGTTTTAAAGGAAGGAAAGCTGCAAGAGTTTCATATAAATGATGATGGTGTAATTCAGTTTTGAACAAGTCTATATATTCCTTCATCACCCGGGATAAATAAAGATATATTGGACAATGCACATAGCTCAAATTTCTCTATCCATCATGGTATCACCAAGATGTACCATGATCTATGAGATCAATTCTGATGAAATAAAATGATGAAGGAGATTGCATAATATATCTTAAGGTTCTTGATATTTCAGAAAGTTAAAAAAGAGAAAAATAATTCCAAAGGGTTGATGCAACCATTGCCTATACCCTTATGAAATAGGGATAATTTCACCACAGACTTAGTCATGGGTCTCCCAAAGACATCCAAAGAAAATGATGAAATATGGGTTGTGGTGGACCGACTCCACAAGATTGCTCACTTTGTCGCTATTCGAGAAGATCTCTCACTTGAACAGATTGCTAAGATATATGTGATGAAATTGGTGGGACCACGTGGGGTTCACTCTCGACTATCTTTGATCATGATAACAGCTTCACACATAAATTATAGAGGATAATTTAACATTCTATGAGTACTAAATTGAATCCTAGTACGACCAATCACCCTCAAACTGATGGCCCATCTAAAAAGACTATTCATACACTCAAAGATATGATAAGAGCCTACACCTTATAATTCTAAGGTAGATGGGATCAACATCTACCATTGGTTGAGTTCTCATAGAACAGTAGTTTCCACTCATGTATTCAGATGGCTCTATATGAAGATCTGTATGGACAACGATGTAGAAATCCAACTTATTGGGATGAAGTTGGAGAAAGAAAGATACTTAGATCTGATCTTGTACAAGAGATGATAGAAATGGTTCAAGGCATCTAGTAAGAAATAAAATCTAATCATATTCGGTATAAGATATATGCTGACAACCGTCGAAGGTACTTGCAACTGTACTTTGGAGGTAAAGTCTTCCTTCGAATATCACTATGGAAGAGATTAATGTTTTTTGGAAAAAAAGGGAATATAAGGCCAATGTACATTAGTCCCTTTTGGATACTTGATCATGTAGGGTTCATGGCCTATATGATTTCACTTACACCTAATATGGATCAAGTTCATGATATGTTCCATGTATCACTCTAGAGGAAGTACATACCAGATCCCTCACATGTACTGAAC
This sequence comes from Viscum album, assembly GCA_963277665.1. Classification (NCBI taxonomy): domain Eukaryota; kingdom Viridiplantae; phylum Streptophyta; class Magnoliopsida; order Santalales; family Viscaceae; genus Viscum; species Viscum album. The sequence goes on from OY728126.1 coordinate 197,769,322, forward strand.
TCAGAGGTGGTACAACGAGAAGATGAACTCTCTTAGGAGGAGCAGCCAGTAAAGATTCTAGAGTAGAGAGATAAGGGCCTAAGTAATAAGACCACACACCTAGTCAAATTGTTATGGAGGTAACAAAAGTATGAATAAGTAACTTTGGAACTAGAGGTGGATATGAAGGAGTAGTAACCTCACCTATTATTTTAAAATGAAATATTGAGGGAAAAATTTCAAAAGGGGGGAAGAATGTAACCACCAAAAGATTTGTCAATGGAAATTCCCTTCTTATAATTTTACCACATTAAATCATATTAGGAAAAAAAAATTCACATCATGCTTAAATGAACTACTAAATAATATGTGACCTTGATATCCTAGTCTTTAAACACAAATTTTCCACTCATGTATTTTTAATTTTGAAAATATGATATACACAGTTGCAATCAATATGTTATTTAGAGTCTAATAGTACAATCTTAATTTTTTTCGAATTATAACTCACCATATGAATTGTAATGATACCTTTATGAATAGTAATATGAGCCTTATGAATAGTAAATGAGAAAAATTAATAGTAATCAAACCAATGGTAGTATAATTAAATAATATCTATCTTATAAGAGAGAAAATAGTATAATTATATCATAGTATAATTAAACAATTTTTCAAAAAATAATTAATTAATTGTTCTTTATTTTTATAAGTCATAATTATTTAATTAATTTTTTTATAATTATTTTATTTAAAATAAAATTTATTTTCATGAAAAGTATTGATAAATTAATATTTTTTTGTATTATGATTTTAATATAATTATATGAGACCTTGATTAATTTTTTAAAGTGTTATAAAATCAGTTATAATTTTACATTTTTTATTATTCTAGTAAATGGAGATTTTATTTAAAAATTAAATTAGTCATATTTATAAAATTAATTTCATAAAATGGATTAAATATTTTAATTCCACACATTTAAAAATGGTTAAGGTTATTTTTTGTATTTTTCTGAAATACTTGAATTTTTGGTGAATAGTAAAATACGATGATATTTAATAAATTCAAAAAACTCAAATTTTTGAGTCATGACTGAGTAATTGATGATGTAAGTGACCATTGGTTTGAAATCACATTTAAAAATTAATTTCTTTAATCAAAAGATTCCTCACTATTTCTTTTCTTGAAGAAAATAATAAAATAATGATTAAATAACAAGAAAACAACCCTCTCCTCCACTATAAATACTACCCCTCAGACCCTATTATCCTCACACCTATAAAGCATTGATCCTTGACAATATTATACCCAATAAACATCCCTAGTACCTCTTCCATGTCCTGGAGCTCTTTTTCTCATCAAAATAACATGTCTAGGTTCCTTGAGGGGGATCTCAAGAGGAGAATTCAAGAGGTAAATCCACCCTCTTTTCTTTTTATCCCCTTTCAATTTCAATTTATTTTCTTATTCTCTCCCAACATAAATTCACCCAAATGACATGATAACTCCATTAAATTACATATAATTTAATTATATTATATTAATGGAATATCTAACATTAAAATCTTCCCTCCCTCTCTCTCTCACTTTCTCTTTTACCTTAAAAATGAAATCGTTACCCATGTAGCATCAAGTTACTGACATAGTGGGCGATGAATTGTAATTTTCCAAAAACTAATTCAAGGGTGTTAATAAAAAAATTAAATGGTTTAAAATATATTTTAAAGTTTATTTTTAACCCCTTTTATGTTCTGGATCTAACTTATTAACATAATTCTAAATGATAAAACAAACCAAGTTCATTGTGATAAAAAACTGCGACAATTAAACTAAAACTATCATAATTAAATTTTATCTAAAGAATAATTCTCATGGTGTATAAAAAATACTTACTAAGAAAATTTAAACTTATTTATTATCATTAAAAACGTATAATACCAATTCTAGATGTTTATTTGCATCTTACATGAACTTCCTTTCATGTATACAAGTGAACCGATCACGAAAACTAAGAAACTGAACACTCTCAAACAATGAATTTAAACTACATGACTCATCCCAAGGCCTATGAAAGAACCTAATCAAACTATAATTAATAAAATCATGTATAAAATTATTTATAATTGTTAATTAATGAATATAATGTGGTTATACAAGATATTAATATGAAGGAAGCTTTCAGACAAAAGGTAAGGGGAATTCCCTAACACAACTTTATTTCTTTGGGTTTTCCCTATTTCACCGCATTTTCTGTAGGGTTATTACTTAAAAATAATTTCTTCATCATTATATTACCTTTTCTAGGATATAAATGTTTTTTACTGGAGTTTATGAAAAACGCAATGTTTTCCCAAATAACTCTTCTTTAAATCCATAATTTTACTTCTAACCCAACATTGATGATTTTTATATCAAGTATGTTAATACCCAATTCATTTGGGAACCCAATGGTTATGAATGTATGTTTAGGATTTTAAACTATTCATTTCCCTAGGTTATTTATTTTCAGGATTGATATTTCTTCTATGTGGCATGCTTAGTAATGTAAATGTTATGATGTGACTGGTGTGCCCAAAAGTATATAGCGCTCCAATGCATTGGGTAATGTGAAGAACCGAATGAATAAAGTGAAATATGTTTGAATGTGATGATCGATTTGGTAACAACTAGGTGTGGTAGTTGACCACTAAGACATGATGTTTACTTTTTATGCATTTCCATTTTCAAAGTCTTTTCTTAATCTCTCCTCTCATTATTACGATCCCATGACCCTGTTATGTTGATAATGATAATGGTCACACCATTTTATATTGTTTCATGTAATTATATATCATATTAATATGATTTTTTATCACCCCTTTTTTATGTATATCCTTAAGAGACTGCATGTACTAAAGAGAACACAAGGGATAACCAGAAGCCAGAGAAGAAGTAATTAAATAACTTTTTATGTTTTACATTGTAAAAGTTATGTATGGTCCTATGTTTTCCATGTCACTAAACGTTTGGATCTTTTCTGTGTAATGATTTAATGTTGTTTATCATTGAAATGATGTAATAGTATTATAATAGAAAGAAGGGTCACTATAGATGCTAGACTCAACTTCAAATCCAAATGGATATTTTAGAAGGTGTAAGCCCCGATCATATGACCCATTTGGGAAGCTCCTATGCATATGCCCCAATTATGCTCCCTAAATTTTCCTCCTCCAAAGTGTAAGACATAAATCTAACCAAACTATGAGGACTTTGATTCCAAACTAATTGGGATACGTAGTAAGCCTTCACGAGGTTCACGATTGATACCCAAATCACAATAATGTTATTTGGGCCACATCCCCAATAGGGTCACATTCACCCTAGAGAACATATATCTTCTTGGTATATCCGGTTGTCTTTGTGTATGTCACACACCATCTTTATCAAGAATCCATTCTTCTAGATTTCCATACCATATGATGTTAAACTATGTGGTTAGTTCCTTGTCACATGACATTAAAAGTTGATGTGTCTACTAAAGAGACTAAACTATGTGGGCATTGATTCTTCTTATAAGGATATGTATGAATACCTTCTTATGGGTTTGATCCTATCAAAAAAATAGCTTGTATCTCCCCTGGATGATGGTAAACTTTAGAAATCCATACCATATGGTTTAAAACCCTTTTTTTGATCTAATAGATGATTATAGAATTCCTAATCTATCAAGAAAAGTATAAAATTTATGAAGAACCTTAGATACATAAATATAACCTCATTAATTTGTAACCTTGGATTTATAGAGATAATTATGAACCCATTCATTTTATTGGTCGATATTACCTAAGGGTAACCTATGGACACATGCTTGGGAACAAACCAAGGATTCAAAAACATATGAACATAGATTAAATCTATAAGAGAGTCCTAGAAAATGAAATAAGTCCCCCAAAAATGGTAAGATGAACTTTAGTTACCATCCACTAAAATAATTTGAGTTCTTAAGTGAATTTTTTAAAATCATCAAATGAACAACTTCGTTTAGAAATTAAGTCAATGAATCATGTTTGTGAGAGTCTTCAGGTGTTTATGGATCCATGAACATACCACATGGAGACCATTGTAACACCCTATGTCCATTATAGATCGATTACAAGAAACCTAATCCCTGTAATCGATCTTCAGGTCATAAAATTTTTGTTAGAAAAAATGGTCAACCTGTCATGAATCACACTTAGGCTATGACACCTCCTTCACAAGATAAAAACGATACACTTTCCAGTCCCTATCAAACCATTTTTTTCCTCATCAGAAACAATATCATTGAAAATACAAATGTTGAACCATACATGAGTCAAACCTAGGCTATGACAACTCCTTCAAAAACTAAAAATTATATAACTCCCAGTCCCCATCAAACCATTTTGTTTCTCATGAACAACATCTTGGTCAGAAGAATACCCTAAAAGGGATGTCTAACGTTGTTTCAAATCAATTAACCATGAATTTTAAATTTAATTTTTCTTCTAAATACTTAAAATATTCTCCAAATATTAAAAAAACACATCATTATCTCTTATATACTATTATTTTATTGTTTTTATTTCATAATTTATCTCCATATCCTCTTAAATCAAATGAAAAATTAAACTGTCGATCATGTGTATGGTGGACTAACACCTCCCAAACCGATGTAATTCATTTTCTATTACCCATTTCTCAAATTTATATAATTAAGGATTTATTATATTTATATGGTGTTTTTTTATGTTAAAAATATTGAATAATTATAATAGCACATATACATTCTAACATTAAATAAATTGAAAAGAATTACATTTCTTGGGCATACATGTTGACTATGATGAGTGTTTCTAATGAAATCCCACCAACCATCAACTTGGGTTGGATACAATCATCTATTTTACATATATCAAACATGGTAGGACTTAGACTAAGTATCTATACACACATTCACATCTCTAATCCCATAAAATGAGGGTGGTGAAAAAATAACTATTACAATAAATGAAATAACAAAATATATCCTTCATCTAAGTTAAATAATAAGTTATAGAAAATGAAAAAAGGAAATAATAAAATTCCAAACAAAACATAAAATGAGTCCAAAAATCTCAGAAGTAGGGGAGCTCCATCAAATGAAACACCTGGTAAAACATTGTTCTATCCTACCCAATCTATGCTCTAACTACTTCTGATCCTCCTAGGACACCATTAAATGGAATTTATTCTACATAATAAATGACATGTTTATTATATTTTCAACAAAGGGTTAATTCCATAATTCTCAATGGGATTCCCTAAAATCACCAATCAAAAATCATTAATAGTAGTAACCTCAACACAAGATACGACAACATAGTAGAGACATTAAAATAGTAAAGATGCCCAAATATACTCATAAAAAATGACCTCAATGATTCTTATCCATGAGTTATAGCTACAAGATAAAGCTCTAGGATCTAGGTAATGATATATCTGGTGGGTTCACTCCTCAGGCCACATTGTCACAGAATACACTCATTTGAGAGTTCATGGTCACCTAGCCTTGTCATGATGTACTCATTAGTTCTCTAAAGATCATATCACCTAGGAAGAGGATAACACCTAAGGACATATAGGACCTTAAAAACTATTGGATATTTTTACCAGATGAAGGATAAATTCCTTATGTATGGTCTTCACTCAAATACAATGAACCCCGCCTAAGAATATTGGTGGATTCCTCTTAATTCCCAAAAGGGGATACAATAAAATTTATCTAATAATAAACAAATAGAGGTGATCACAATTATATTTCAAGTATTTAATTCCATAGATTACCACCATGGGTAAATACCAAGGTATCATACTTTAATAGACCTGGTATATACTAAAGAAATTATGTTTTTTAAACATTACTAGAAGGGGGACTTGGAATGTACAATATATATATAGTGTTTCTTTACATCCTTTGATCTACTTGTGACTTGTTGTTTCACATGAAATATACTACCCCATATAAGTGGTGTATTTCTTAGTGGTATAATTCAGGTAGTGGCATAATTGGAACTCTATGTACTTATTACACATGCCTATGTAAACCTATTTGTGATTGATCACATAGTATAAGCCATGTACTATGGTCGTGTTTAAGTACATAGATTAGGATGCGTATTCCAAATTTTCCTATATAGCTATGGGTATTGGGTGAGTCATAGGGTTAGTTAACATGAAATGTGACATATGTCAAATGGCATGTGATATTTTTTGGTTCATGGAAACCTAAGTGTTGTAGTTAGGGGTCCAACACGATGTGTACACTTGGATTACAACACATGTAATGTGGGGTTTTATATAATGTCACATTTCTCCTTCTGTACACTAATTACACCACCCGCACTATAAATCAAAATCAAGGATTTCATATATAAGATTCAATATCCATTCCATCATTGATCACCAAATTCTAGCCTTCAATCCACTCAAATAATGATGACCACTTTCATGCAGAGTCATTTCGTGTCAAATGGGAAGAATGGGAACTATTGATCCTATATTTCTCCTCACGTGATGTCCCACCACCATAGGTGTATGTTGGTCACACTCATTATTGTGAATAGTTTACATTATATTGATCCTTTTCATCGAGTAATAGGTGTAGAACATTTAAATAACATGTATTCATCAAACCAAAGGACAAATAAATTTCCATAGATGAAAATGAAAAGAAAAAAGGGATAAATTAATGAAAAAAGGGGAATGAAAATTTTCCATGTTCATGTTGGAATTGATCAGTTTCAACTATAGAAATTAATTATTTAACAAATAAATAATGAAATAAATCAACAAAAAATCAACCATTTATGAAAAAATAAGTTCCTATCAGTGGAATTGATATGTGTATGACAAATGGTAAATAGAGAAGTTGAAACCACATTAATCAAACATCTATCCTCAAGTTCATATTGGTCTCTAATGAGGAATCATATTCAATTATAGTCATTGGATAAATCCAAAAACTCAAATGGAATAAATGATACACACAGTATTAGTATGATCATTTAATCAATTATCATCCTCAAATGATCTACATTAGGATATCCTCTCAATTCTCATCATAATGTGGCTAAAAATTAAAAGAGGGTATAAAGTGGTTTAAATAGGATTGGGTATTTTCACTGTGTAAACAATAATAAAATAAATAAATTTAATTTATTAATATTTATTTCATTATTTTCACCGATGAAAACACTATAATAAAATACTATTTTCTAACAAAGGTTATGTCAGACCTAGGGTAAAACATGCATTATGAACTAATCAGGGGCCTTGAAATTCCATCCCATTTTCTAATTATAGAGTTATTCAAAAAAATTAAGAATACATCATGTGTGTGATATTTATATATTAAATATTATTAAAATTTCAAATATGGGATCTCCAAGCCTCAGAATCATGCACTTCCTAACCACCAGGATAAAAAATACTAATAGATATATTTGAAAGATTTTTATAAAAGATAAAGAGTTATTAAATTCTCCCCACATCACTTAGAATAAAAAATATCGGGAAAGTTCCATTTAATCTCATAGATAATATTCCACCCTTGAAAAAAGTTCAAACTCCATGTTGAAGTGAGAAATTCAACAATACATGGTATCCCTCATAAAAATCTGATGTTCTCCATCATCAGTCTTCATAGGAATTTTAAAAGCATTGTGAAGTCCTCATCTGATCCTCAATGATCTGAAGCTTCTCTCTCATCGCTTAGACCTACTATGGATCCATGAGTGGTTGTTTAAATCTATCAGTCCAAAATAGTGGTGACTTATAGGTTCTCCTATATAAATCCTTCAATGATTCTTTATTGTTAGTGGAATTAAATTTTTTTTGTATGAACAATCCATTAGGAGTAAGTGATCCTCTCAACTACAACCAATGTATACCATTCATATACCCATGAAGTCATTCGGAACATAAATGGACAACTTAGTCTGACCATCAGTATGTGGGTGAAATTACATGATCAAACTTATCTTAGATCTAAAGGATTCATGAAATTATAAAAATAATTTTTATGTGAATTGATTATTAAGGTATTAAATAATCATCACGATAACTCCATATTTCCATACTATTTCCTCCATGTAAATGAGTCCCACACTGTCAATTTAACTCCAATCTTTGTTAGTTATGATGTGGGTTGAAATGGTGAGTCGATATACCATAATAAATATGACATCATTTCCTATAGATATTCACGTTATCCTTATCAGAAACTCCATAGGTATCTCCCACATATAAATTATGGTACTACAAGGGGTTTTACTAAACCCGATGGATCCTAGTTCTTATAGTTCACCTTTTGAAAAGATAAATAGTGATAGTAAATATCTTTTACATCATTCTTCATGATTTTCCACTAGAACTAATTATTAAGATCTTGGTTTATATTAACCACACCTATATACTCATTTAAGGGGGATTTATGAAACTCACTCATCACCACAACACACAATGTCACCAGTAAAATAGTACATCCTATGAGAAGGTTTATGTTCATCCAAACATTATAAAACCCATGAGTATAGAATAAAATATATATCTAAGGATGTAATTTGATAATGGAAATATCTACCCGATGAGCCTCACTAACCCACTATAGAAGTATTGAGGTTAGAACCATTGAATGCCAATATTAAGATATACAATCGCACTCTAAGGGAAACATATATGAGGGTTACTACTCTGCAGATTTTTTCAAAAAAATGGATTAAAATGTCATACTGAGATCACCCACAACAACATTCCACTTACTAATAGAAAAAACTATCTTGAATTCATAGTCTTGGAGGAAAAATATCCATCCCCTCTGTCTCATTTCATCTTAGTTATGAGGGAATATATACTTGAGTATCTTCTGGAAAGAGTAGATCATAAACCTCAAACCCTTATAGTAGTGTCAAGACATATTCATGGTGAATACTACCATTGAAAACATATAATCTTTGGTGTTGTTGTCCATCTCAAATGGTCTTAACTGAATAGAGACATAGGTGATGAATGTTTTCCATTTCATCTAAACATAACAATTTTTGGTCCCTTAGGCATCCGAGAAATTTGATATCCGAAACTCATGATATAATTTTAATATTAATATTTTTGGTTATTATTATTTAGTTTTATTTTTATTTAAACTAATGTTATTAAATTCAAACACGCTAAAGGATATCAGAAAAATTTTATTTGATAAGACACTGATATATTATATTATTACAAGAATAAATACCTTAACTAATCTAGAAAACTCATTGCAATCTTGAGTACCACCACTAGAAGACCTCCCATCAACACAATAAACTAATTATGTTTGTTTCACCCCTTGCATCTACCTTGGTAAAAAAATAATGGTAAGAAAAATAATGTAAATACTAAGAATACAAGAAATTAAAATAACCATTTATTTTTGAAGAAATAGATGAACCCTAGTGGTGTTTGTTTTTTCCTTGAAATAATCATAGACATGAGTATTTATAGAACCATTAATTTGATCATGGAAAAACTAACCATTGGGAAATTTAGGTGACTATTAATGTTTTTAGGTGTTTTAGGAATTTTAAATATTTCATAATTAATTTGACAAGGTTTTGTTTAAAAATGGTTTTACGAAAAATATATACGTTTAGTACTCTTAAATTGTGAGATTAATTTAATGATGTTAAAATTATTATCTTAAAAATAATAAACTATTGTTTAAATTATTTTATCTAAATCAAGCATATTTTGTTTGAAAAAAATTAACCATCTATAATCTAGGGGACACCTCAACCTAGATGGAGAACCCTCAAGGGGTTAACCCTCATCAGGGGGGGGGGGTAGTCTACATACTCCCAAGGAGGCTTCAGTAGTTCAAGGAGTGAACTATTCATAGTAAGGGGTAGGTATTACACGAATTGATGTGTAGGGTCCTGTTGAGTGTGTATAGGGGTTGGGCCAAGGACCTCGGAAGGTTCCCATGTGTAATGGCCCTAGGGTGTGTGTGTATTCGAGTTATCAAGAGGCTGAAGCAACATCGAGGGTTATAAATCAGCTACGGAAGTGTTGAAATTTCGATGTGGGATGTGTAAGATCTAATCATGGCCATCCATCTCAGCGAAATATGATATCGATCGTCTGTTCCTCTTTAATCTAGTCAACCCAACCATGACATGTCCTTGCCATACGATCACGCTTTGGTCGATCTCATCCATCTCTTTCCTATACAGTTTCTTAATTCTTCTTCCTCCACTATTTTCCTTTTGCAACCTATAATCGAGTTGGTCGACTCCCTGATCCACCTCCTTCGTTGAAGTCACCCTTGAACATGGACCCATCTCGGGTCACCCCTTTAGATAATTCTGATGATGGTATTAATTTTAGTCCAAAATCCCAATCCATGTCTCAACCTCCCTTACAATCTTCAATTATATATATATTTTTCTTTTAATTCTATTCATTTATGTTTTTTCTTCAATTATTATTATTTTTAATTATTGCTTTAGTCAATTAAGTTTTCAGTTATAAAATTTTCTAATTGAAACTTGGGTTATATTATATCACTAATAAGAAAACACCCTATACCAACGGTTTGGAACCGTTGGTATAGGTCTCTAAACCATTGGTATAACCGATACCAACAGCATAGAGAACTGTTGGCTAGTTTTGAATGGGGATAGGTTTATACCAATGGTTCTGGGGAAACCATTGGTATATACCTATACCAATGGTTTAACAAACCATTGGTATAGGTCATATGAAAAACCTATACCAACGGTTTCATAAAACCAGTGGTATTTGTAATAAAAAAAAATAAACCTTGCTTGGTTTTGATCCCAGCACCTCCCATTTATAATCCAACGACTTAACCACTAACCTAACATGGATTTTGTGAATACAATTTAATATATATATATAAATGTATCCTCATAAATATTTTAAATCTTGATTTATTAAATTTTATTTAATGAAATATTCCATAATTGAATGTCTGTACATATACCAACGCTTTTTAGAACCATTGGTATATGTTATTTGATTTTTTGTTCTATACCAACAGTTTAGGCCAAAACTGATGGTATAGTGTCACTATATTGGAACAATTCCAATAGTTTTGGCAAAAACCGTCGGTATAGGTCCATAAAAGTGACCTATACCAATGGTTTGACCAAAACCATTGGTATAAGTCCATATAAGTGACCTATACCAACGGTTTTGGTCAAAACATTGGTATAGGTCTTATTTATAATAGTTTATACATATAAACCCTTATTTACACCTATTTCTACCCGAACCTCTTCCTCCCAAGAGTTCAAATTCCTGCTGCTTGAATTTCTAGAAGCCCACAACCCATCTTTTGATCTAAATTAGGTAATGGTTTATTTTAGTTCTACAATTTTTTTCTTGTTTTAAAAAGGTGATATATATACATGAATATACACACATATATATTTATCAATCTATTTAAGTATATATATAAAGGTTTCTTGTTTTAAAATTAATTTCTAAAACTGATGTTTTGTAATGGTTTATTTTATTTTATCCAATTTTTTTGTTTTACAATGATATATATATATGTGTGTGTGTGTGTGTTTATATATGTATATATACACATATATAGCCATCAACTGTCAGAATATATGATATTAAATCCTTGTTTTGAAAACCTAATTCCTATAACCTATGGTTGTAAGAGATTTATGTTTTAAAATTTTTCAATCGAAATATACATATATATATATATATACATATATAAACATGTTTAAGTATATGTAAGATTACTAACATATTTTCAAAATTTATAAATGGTATTTCAACCCTTAAATTAATGTTTATAGTTTATTTAAATTTTTATTTCTTATAATCACCTTGTTTACAAAATTACTTGTGTTCCTTGATAATGCTTATCATTTTATGTACAATTATGAGTCAAGCTATTATTTTATGTGCAAACATGCATCTTCATCCCCTTACTTGACATGCATGAATAGGTATGGCCATAATCTATCTCATATGTGATATTACACACATTATGAGATCACACACACACTTATTTCATTTTTCATACAATTATAATTTTCAAATAGTAGTAGTTATTAAAAGTATAAGAATATCCTTAAAAAATTTATAAAACACTTTTAAAGAATGATTTATGTAATTTTATAAGTAAGAGTATTTTTTATAAAAGGAAATAATTTTATGTATGTGATTTAGAAATGATTTGGGATAGAATTGGGAAAGGAAGTTCCATAGAAAACGACTTTATCCAAACCGGCACTAGCATGATTAATGCTATAATATAGTGAGTGAACGCATAAGATTTAAGGGAAATTTGTTCCACAAGAGTTATGTTTAGTTATCTTATGTTAATGTTTTATAATTATTTTCTTCCAAGTATTGGGTAATAATACACCAATAAATTATTATTTTTAAAGTATAATTCCCAAATGATTTTTCATATGGAATTATTTAAAAAAACAGTATTTCAAAAATATAAGTATTTTCATTGATTTGAGAAATCTACTTTGAATTTTATGTATTTGAATTTATTTTCATACAAAGACAATTTTAAGAAAATATTCTTTAAAGGGTTTCTTCAACATTTTTAAAACCCCATACTAGGCATATTTAATGCCCACCATGTGTGTTATAATCACTTTTATAGGTTTAGAAAATCTTACTATGATGAAATTATATTATGGAAGCGGTGAGGTGAAGAATTATTTTTTATTAAATTTGAAATTTTGTACAATAATGTTGGAATGTATTAATGGTATTTTATTCTCCAAAACTGAGACTTGTAAAAGATCCTAATATGTAATTTAAATGTTGTTTATTTGTTATATTTATTTTATAAAAACATACATATAACTTGTGTGAGATGAGTCCGGTAGCTCGGGCTGAGGTCATTATAGTTGGTATCATAGCAACAGACCAGTTAATTTTGGGAAATTAAAACAAAACTAATAATTTATGTATTATTTCTTGAGTAAAATTATTTCCATCAATTTTCAGATGGGAGACAAGAGATCAAAAACCAATCTTTCATCTCTTCCTACTGATTTACATGAAACTATAGTTATTAAATCATGTTCAATGTGTATGATCCTTTCACAAACCTATGATTATCCTGAAAAATCCTTTAACAGATATCTAACACCTTAAATATACTCTTATTCTTCTGATGATTGGGCTATGTCTGTTTCTTTATGATATATGCACAAATTTCACTATATAATTGTAATGGGTAATAATATGAATGTCTATTCAAATGGATTACTTTTTCTGAAAATTATCTAGCCTTATGGAAATTCAAAGAATCAACAGAGGAGGGTGACCTCCTATCATCCTATTTGATTTAAGTCTTTAAATTTATCATGTATATGAAAAATTATGATATCAAAAATTTAGCAAACATGGTAGTCTGACTGGTCATTAGGAACTGAGTCTATTCTGATATCACAAATATTGACACCATCCATGCCTCTCTCTGGAGATCTTATTATTATATGCATGATTTTGTTCCAAGATACTAAATAAGTATTTAGGATAAAGAAATTGAAGTACATAAAACTACCTTGGGAATCAATTTTACTGGAAGGACATAAGGGAGTTGTTCATGGTGCTGGGCATGGTAAATGTATAAATTAATTATTTTAAATTAATTTTTGATAATTAATAATAATTAAGATTTTTATGTAGGGAAATCAAGGATGATTTTGTAAGGTCTATACTGGTGGGAATGTTTGAGTATAATCGAATTGTGAATGAAAGATTCTATTAAGGGGGGATAATGCGATACCCATAACTCAAGATATAATTATAAAATTAATACATTTGGTTATTATTATTTATTCTTATTTTTATGAAAACAAGTTTTATTAAATTCTTATGTGATAAAGGAAATAAAAAAAAATTATTTAATAAAACACTATTATATTATTACAAGACCAAAGACCTCAACTACTCTGTAAAACTCATTGAATTCCCGAGGAGCACCACTAGAACACCTCCCAATGACACAATAATATAGATTTTGTAGCCTCCATCCCATTGATCTACCAAGGTAAAAAAATAATGGAATGAAGTATAATAAAAATAATGATAAAAAATGACATAACATAACCTTTTTTTTGAATAAGGATATGACCCCTGGTGATTTTTTCGTTCCCTTGAAATAATCAAAGACATGAGTATTTATAGAACCCCTAATTTGACCGTTGAAAAACTAATCGTTGGGAAATTTAAGTGACCATTATTGTTTTTATGTGATTTAATTATTTTAAATATTTAAAAATTAATATAACATGGTTTTTTTGAAGACAGTTCTAAAAAAATATATATGTTTAGTACTCTTAAATTGTGATCCCAATTTAATGATGTTACAATTATTATTTTAAAAATAAGAAACTGCACTTGTTTTAATTATTTTATCTAAATCAAGAAAAATTAGTTTTAATTTTTTTTCCATCCTTAAGCCAAGGGACACCTCAACCTAGCTAGTGAACCCTCAAGGGGTCAACTCCAGTAGGAAGGAGTATACCCACACCTAAGGAGCTTTGTGAAGTGCAATTAGCAAACCATGCATAGTCAAGGCTCGGTCGAGTACAAACCCATGTGCATGGTCCTCATCGATCACATGTAGGGGTTATTCCAAGGCACACGATAGGGTCCTATGTGTATGGACCTCATGGTTTCTATGTGTTCGTGTTATCAACAGGCTTAAGTGGCGTTGGGCATTAAAAACAATCGTAGAAGCACTGGCATTTCGTTGTGGGATGAAATGGATCTAATCATGGTTTTCTATCTCGTCTTGATATAATATCAACCATCCACTCATCCTTAAACAGATTAAACCATACATGACCTCTCATGGTTGTCATTTCATTCTAAAGTTGATCTTAGCCATCCCTTTCATTCCCGATTTCCTTCTTCTTCTTCCTCTACTATTTTTCTTCTCCAACCTATGATCCAGTAGGTCAACCTTCCGATCTACTTTTTTCTTTGAATTTACCCTTGACCATGATCCCATCTTGTTTTAACCCCTTAAAATTATCCATAATATGGTATTAATTTTAATCCAAAATCCCTATCCATGTCTCTACTTCCCTGACAAGATTTAATTATATATATTTATATATTTGTCCTTCAATAAGATGGTTTTATGATTTTTATTCAATTATTAATATTGTTTATCACATATTTAGTTAGGTTGGTTTTAAATTAGAAAAATTTCTAATTTAAATTGGGTTATATTATATATATATATATATATAATAATCTGTTAACCTATTTATACTCAAGCCACTTCCACCCAATTGCTTAATTTCTTGCAGCTCGAATTTGAAAAATCCCGCAACCCCTCTTTTGATCTAAATCGAGTAAGTTTTCATTTTACTTCTTCAATTTTTTATTGTTTTAAAAAGGCGATATATATATATGTATGTAAACACACATTTATACACATTTATATCAATCCACTTTAGTATATATATGAATATATATATAAAGGTTTCCGGTTTTATACTTAATTTCGAAAAATGATGTTTTGTAAGGATTTATTTTATTTGATAATTTTTTTGTTTTTCAGTTATATAAATATATGTTCATATATATGTGTATATACACATTTATAACCATCAATTTTTAAAATAGATGATATTATTGTCTTTTTTTTAAAAAATAATTCATAAAACCTACGGTTTTATGAGATTTATGTTTTAAAAGTTTTCAGTCCATGTATATATATACACATACATATAAATATTTATTCATATATATATATATATAAATGATTAAGTATAACCAATATCCATTATTTATAATTATAATTTATAAATGTTATTTCAACCATCAAATTTATATTTACAATTTATGTAAAGGTTTTTTTCTTATAATAATCTTTTTTAAAAAATTACATGTGTTCCTTGATATTTATTTTCATTTTATGTGAAATTATGATCCAATCTATTATTTTAGGTACAAAATTCATCTCATCCCCTGAAATCTCATGCATGAATTGGTATGGACATCATCTAGCTCATATGTGACATTCCACGCATTGTGATATCACACATGCACTTATTTCATTTTTATACAATTATAGTTTTTAAATAACAATAGTTATTAAAATTATTAGAATCTACTTAATGGTTTTTAGAATACACTTTTAATGGGAGGTTTATGTAATTCTATACGTAAAAATATTTTCTAGAAAAGGAAATAATTATATGTATGTGATTTAGAAATGTTTTGGGTAGAACTGAGAAAGGAAGTTCCATAGAAAATGTTTTTATTCTAAATTACACTATAATGATTAATTCTATGATATTGGAAGTGAACCCATATCATTTAAGGTAAATTTTTTCAACAAGAGTTTTGTCTAGTGGCCTTATGTTGTGGTTTTATTATTACGGTCTCCCACGTATCGGGGAATGATCCACCAGAAAATTATTTTTCTTAAAGGAGAATTACAAAATGATTTTTAATATATAATTATTTTATGAAATCTATATTTCTGAAATATAATTATTTTAAATGATTTTAAAGATCTAGTTTTAAGTTATTGCTTATGAATGCATTTTTATATAAAAGATCATTTCAAGAAAATATTATTTAAATGTTTTCTTTAATGCTTTAAAAACCACCTTACTGGGAATATTTAATTCTCAACCAAGGTATTATAATAACTTCTTCATGTTCGGAAAACCTTATTGCTATGTAATTATACTGTGGAAGTAGTGCGCTGATGAAAATATACAACATTTATATGAAAATATACAACATTTATATGAGATGAGTTCGGTAGCTCAAGCTCAGGTCTTTATAAGAAAACCACATGCATGAGTCTCTACTCTTGGAAAAAAGTGATGGGTTCTTATTTGCCAATATGTAAACTCGTAAAATTGATACTGAAACATTTATTTCTATATGAATGGTTACCCATTTCAGGTCCAAGATATCAATGGTTCATATTTCCTCAATATATTTAGAATAAATATATTGAATAATCATACTTCAAAAATTAATATGCACACCTCTATCATGACCTTGTTTGGATCTCAAGATAACAATACCTTGACCATATTCATGTCTAAAACTAATCCATATATTTAGATGAAATATCCCCAAATGTGTGCCTCCTTTATCTAAAACTGAAACTTCGAGAGGTTCCCATAATGATGGTTCAATTGATGTATATCCAACACCATCCATTTGTTAAATTTATTATCCTCATAAAATAGTGAGTACAAAAGGATATCATCTTTGAATATCTCTATAAAATAGTCTATTAAACGAGGGAATACATTGTTCATGAGTCCCTTGAAAACTAATATGGAATTACTCACACTAAAAGTAATCACCATGTAGTCATTATAATTTTAGTGACATAATTATTTTGGCTATGGTATATCCTCATTTCATAAATATAGCTGGTGATATCCATATCTGATGTCAATCATCAAGAACCATCATAAAACTTTCAACAAATCAAAATGGGTTTTAATCATCTATAGTAGATACATGTTCATTAATATCACCCAGTTCAGATTATAATAATCCAAAAAACCCTCAAACTCATGTCTACCATATTTGAGTACAACACTAGGGCTGCCCATGGGGAAATTGTGGGTCTCATGAAGCCCTTATTATTTAATTCCTCACCTTATCCCTCATCCCCTGAAGCTCTGTGGGATCCATATGATATGTTGATTCAAATATCTATTCCATATGAGAGTGTATATAAATGTATTAGTATATCTCTTGGTGGTATTATAAGTATGAAACATCCTCTAGAAATAATTACACGTACTATATGACCACTATAAGGAAGTGGAATCCCATATCACTTACTACTCAAAGGGGAATACTATAAAATTAGTTGGTAATCTATTATACACTCTTATGCATGAGAAAAACCTTCATCGCCTGGGATTCCTTCTAACATAATATGGAAAACCTCGACCATTCTCTATGAATACACCATATCTTCTGCCTAAAACAGTCAATGAAGGAATAAACTATAGATATATAGTCCATATATATAATGAAATTATAATCCCTCATTGATACTATAAAAATATCGTATAAAAATATATCATAACTAGGTTTTAGGTCATGATATTAGTAGAAGTATATGATTATTAAGTCCCCTCTAGTAGGAGTCTCCTAGCATAAGGATTGTGCAAAGGTAAAAACTAGGAACTCTAAGTGATGAATCAGAGTAATGTCATGGAATGATTGTTTCACTCCCATGACCATTATTACTACCTATAATGCTGCGAAGAATAATATCATAACTGTAATCATAATTTGATACATATGGTTATATTACCCCCCACTAACTATAAAAATCCCCTCCCATGACCACTAGCTTAATGTGCCTGGAATTAACGAATTGGGGGGGGGGGGGGGGGTTGAAATAATTCAAACCACCTGCTACATATTGTTACTCTACCAAATCCTCTTACACATCAAGAACCCAGTGGACCTCCGTACTCCTATATTTGTCTTTGTCTAGGTAGTATATCAAATATCCCCTGGTAAACTATCTGAAGGACTAGACAATCAACAACATTATTCAACTGACAATCACATGAGAATAGCCACCATTCCTATGATAGTATTGATCCATACCAAGAGGCATAGATAGCCAATTTATTTTCCCATGAAAATATATTAATGAATATGGAATCCCTAGACAAGTATGATATATTTTATAATAAATTTTTCTGAGGTATTAGCTTATGGATGACCACTACCAGCACCCACTATCATCATTTTATCTATTAGGATTCTCTTCACTATATAATGCATCTATCACCATTTATAGTGACTATCCTTAGAGTTCAATAATCCACATTGAATACTATAAAATTTGCATACTACACTTCATTAAATTAGTATGATTCTAGATTCACAATTATTTCAATGTTATTGGATAAAAATTATGTCAGAAGAGACACTTGAAGAATGACTATGAGAGAGCAATTTAATTATGTAACTATGTCACCAGACTCCACCAATTCCCAATAGAGTTTAGAATTATACTCTCTATAAGAACCATTATCTAATATTCAGGTGTCACTATATGGTATAGCATCTAAGGACTGCCTCCAGCCAATACTCAACAACATGGGGGTCTTGATTACCCAAAATACTGATGGTTGATTCCTATAAAACTAATGGAGTGTGGTATGTATAATAACATACATTTAAGGTACTTATAGTAATATATTATACTAAATCATTTATGGAATAATTGGTAAAAAATTATGAGGTACTACCTCTTTTAAGAGTCGCTGTTTTAAAGCCACCTCCCTCAGTAGATCAACCTCATGATATAGAGTAGAATATTATAAGGATACATTTTCAGATTCATCATGAATTAAATAAGACACACCATAGATTACTTTTAATTGGGTTAGATGAATCAATATGGAAATGGAAACCAAAATTCATACTTATATGACTCATGTACCGATAATTTCCTTGCAACCAGTGCTTACATGTATAGAGTCTACTAGTATGTTTTCAGAGTCTTGGTGAATGTAAAAATCGTCCCACACACCAAAAATAGAGTATCTTTCTTGAAACAAGTACAAAAAAACTTTAAAAAATATTCCATAAATCAACAACAAACCTCACATCTAGAAAAAAACAACCTTATAGTCTTAGGGTATAACAATGCTCTGATATAACTCTATAACCATATGATCCACATTTACTTCCTAGTTATTGATAATATAAGTGTGAATATCCCAATCTATAATGACCCGCCAATTCTCATTGGCTTGAGAGTACAACGTGTCATTACTAGGACTTAAGAGACATCCCCAAGGCGCCAAAGGCTGGAAATAAATTCTGAAGGGTTTCAAGTACATGTGGGGGACGATTTACCCTTTAAGAAATAAACCCATAAAACAACCATAACAAAAAATTCACTATATGATGCATGAAAAAATGAAAGACAACTAAAAAAATTAATTTATTTTAAGCAACATCAAAGTACACAATAGTGGGAAACCAAACTAAGCATCAAAGTACACAGCAGATGAACACCTCAAGACTCTAAAAAGACACTAAAAATTCATGCTCCACAAGCTCCAAGCTCCACAAAATCTCCCAAGAATCCCCAAATTACACTAGTAATAATATTATTTACCTTTAACTTTGTCTCGGAATACGACATCTGCAAAATTACCAAAATGCCAAAGCAGGGGTGAGTATAAAACTTAGTAGGTTTTCCCCAATGACTTCCCTACTCACGCCACTAGGATAGACGAGTTAGAAAAAATTATATAAAATTATTTTATTGATAAAACACTATTTTATTGAATATTTTATTGATAATAAATGATATATTTTCCTCACATTGTGTTATATATGTTCAATTAAAAGTATTTGGGATTAGATCATTCATTTGAATATTTGATGAAAATTCAAGTTTTACCCTTTTAAAATCACTGTAGTATTTCAAACATAAATATTTTTATTTGAATTATTTTAACTTATTAGTTTTTAATTGTGTTCCTTACGTCATTTAATATAACCTTTATTCAGGACACTCGATAAAAAAAAGCATTCGGATGGAGTAATTGGGCCATAAAGTCAAAGGTGGGCTGGTCACATCAGAATGGAGAAGCTTCTGTATTTCGGCCATAAATCCTTCATCTTGGATTGGATTGAGCCCAAATGTTGAGATGAGATAGAGAACCCATATCCTCACATATGATCCTTCTGTAAGGCCGGCCAAGTCACGCATTTTGGTGGTCAAATGGGCAGTGCAAGTTGGAAATAAAAAATCGGACGAGATTCCCCATTCACACTTGAAACCACATTGAACCCAGCCTCCCCACCACTCTATAAATTGGTTTTTTTCTCATTTTGTGGGTTTGGGACGTGCCTTAGAGGATTGGAATAAGTGGTGAAGTGGTTATATACTATTTCAATTCACCATTGGAGGAGGAAAGCTTTCAAGCTATGATCTCCTCCAAATTTCGCTTCTCTTCCTCCTCTTTGTTGTAATGTTTTTTCTCTTTCAATAAACTTATTAGTTCCTATTTAATTTAATCTATTTTAATCTATTTTGTTAATTTTTATTCTTAATTAATCTTCCTCTTTGGGATGGTACTCATGAGTAGAAGCGTTATTGGGTTATACCCATTCTAAACTGTTGCAAATGCAATTCGCTTCTACGATGACTACACCGCCCATGGAAGAGTAGTTCATTTTAGTAATTGATCTACCTCTCATCTTCTTCATTCATTTATTTTGAATCAATGACATACTTTAATTCACTGAAAATGATCCATTAATTGAGTTTCCAAATTAGATGAAACTAAGTGAGCACTTGAACAATTAACACAAAATGCATGAGGTCGGGATGCATGTGAATTGTGAGAGCTCGATCTTAATCGGTTATACAAGACCACATGTGATAAATTTGTAGAGTTCTAATAAAATCCTTAAAATCACTTAATCTTAATTTCCAGAGTGGTTATGTGCCTTAATTAACCACTTACCATAATCTAATCTTAGAACATTAATCAAAGTAGGGTGTTGTGATTGCATTTTCCAAAGTTTCCTAGTGTTAAATTCACTTCATCTTCGTGGTAAAGTTAATTCTCATGGGGTTCAAGATTTAAAATATTAAGGGATAATAATTAAGTTAATGTTAATTTAAATGAAAATGATTAATAATAGAGTGAAGAGGTAGAGTTAGATCGATTACGCCTTTTAAAATATTTTCAAAAAAAATATATTCTTGTTGTGTATTTTTAATCAAACATCATTTAAAAATTAAAAACAAAAAAATGCAATCTTTTTCCAGAAAATTTCTTTAAGTTTTATAAACTATAAAAAACCACACCCATACTTTCAAGTAGTGTATTTATTCTATTTTATTTTATTTCTAGAATAACTCTGAAAATTTGTTTTAATTCACTTCCTCCTTTGAGAGACGACATTTGTTAGCCACTCTACTGCAACTAAGTACCCCAAAATCACACTAATTATTTGAGGGGGCCCAAGACAGTGCTCTTTCAGATAAGTGCCATTTCTAAGGAGGAAAGTATTCTATTCAACTAATTATAGGTATTTTTTTAATTTTATTTTATTATTTTATCTTCTCTTATTTCTTTTTTCTTTCCCCTTCCTCAATTATCTTTTTGGTTTTCTGTTTTCTTTTTTTGGGGACCATAAAATAAAAAATCTTATCATTCTATTTTATTCCACTTTTCTTCAATTAATTTTTCTATTTCATTGATTTATGACATGAACTAATCCCGAGGATCTCTTTGATCTTGACCCTAAGATTGAACGTAGCCTTACGGCGCGAATCCGTCATACTCAGTCTATGGGAATTATCGACATTTACCCAACTGGGGAATTACTACTCTCTAGGAATTTTGAAATTGGAAACACTTCTAAGTCCAAATTAAAACAAGAACCAATGGATGAAGATAATGTAAATGATAATAATAGAACGATTCGAGAATTGGATGCACCTGATATTAACTATCAACCAAATTTTATTGCATACCCAAATCTCAAATTGGACTTTGAATTGAAATCTGGATTAATTCACCTTCTTCCAAAGTTTCATGGCTTATATGGTGAGGATCCCAACAAACACCTTAATGAATTTAATGTGGTTTGCTCAAATTTAAAACCATGAAATGTTCTTAAAGATCAAATCAAATTAAGAGCATTCCCATTCTCACTTGATGGAGCTACAAAAGATTGGTTGTATTATTTGCAACCTGAAGATGTAACATGTTGGAATGATTTGAAACGTCTTTTCCTGCAAAGATTTTTTCCAGCATCAAGGACCACTTGAATTCGTAAGGAGATATCTGGGATAAAGCAAGCCCAAGGGGAGTCAATGTATGAGTACTGGGAGCGATTCAAGAAGTTGTGCGCAAGATGTCCGCATCACCAAATCAGTGAGCAACTCCTCATCCAATACTTCTATGAAGGACTCACCCCAATGGAGAGAAGCATGGTGGGTGATGAGGATGGAGGAGCATTGGTGGACAAGACACCAGTAGCTGCACGTGCATTGATCAACAAGATGGCACAAAACACCCAACAATTTGGTGATCGAGGTACACCCCATGTCATTGTAGTACATCAGGTAAGTCCTTCTTCTCTTGAGAGTCATTTGAATGATACCAAGTTAGAAGAATTGAAGAATATGGTGAGGAAAATTGCATTGGCACAAAAGACATATCTACCCCCTCCTTCAAGGCCTTGTGGCATTTTCGTTGAGACAAGCCACCCAACTGACTCTTACCCCCAACCACAAGAAACAGAAGATTGTGCAGCAGTATTCCCTGGGAGACCATATCAGCAACAACAACAACCACATATCTAAAATTATTATGAATCCTTTTCACCAACATTCAACCAAGGGTGGAAGGATCAATCAAACATGATGTATGGCTCTGGGCATCAACAAAGGCCCCCTTTTCAACCAAACTTCCAGCAGCCTCCACCTTACCAACAGGGTTTCCAACAACCCCAAAGGAGATTAGAAGCTCACACATCAACAAGTCAGCAACAAGGGAATATCCAACACAAGGTATTCTCTAACACTGATGATATTTTGAAACAAATTGTTCTTAATCAACATAATGAGATGAAGAGTCAAGGATCGAAGTTGAGGGAGTTGAAGACTCAAATGAGCCAGATTGCCACTTCCCTCCATGAAATTGTAAGTAAGAATTCTGGAAATCTAGCTTCCCAACCCACTCCAAATCCAAAGGGGAATGTCAGTGCCATTACATTGAGAAGCAGGAAGCAGACAACTTATGTTTCTCCACCTATAATTCCACTGGGATTCACCTCAACTACAGAGAAGCCGCATTCCAAACCAACTGATGAGAAATACAAGGATAAAGATAAAGGTAAGAAAAAGATTGATGATGTTCCTCCTAAACCCCTACCTTTTCCAAATAGGGTTGTTCAAACCAAGAAGATGGCTGAAGAGGGGATGCAAAAAGATGTTTTGGACACATTCAAGCATTTTGAGATCAACATCCCTCAACTTGAAGCCATCAAACAAATCCCAAGGTATGAAAAATTCTTAAAAGGACTCTGCACTAATCGAAGAGGGCTCAAGGGAAATGAGAGGATCAATCTTGGAATGAATGAATCAGCACTCATTACACCAACTCTAGAAAATGCTGACAAAGTGCAAGGATCCAGGGACATTCACTATCCAATGCACCATAGGGGAGTTACACTTTTATGATGCACTTTGTGATTTAAGAGATTCCATAAATGTGATGCCTCACTCTGTACCCTCTTCTTTGCCGGTTAGTGAGCTGAAACCGACAAGAGTAGTGGTGCAATTGGCGAATAGAGCTATGGCATATCCAACAGGAGTTCTGAAGGATGTACTTTTCCGGGTTAGAGACATGATCTTTCCAGCAAACTTTTATGTTCTTAACATGGAGGATGATCAGGTAAGTTCTCATGCCCCCATTATCATAGGTAGGTCCTTCCTCAAAACTGCAAAAACTATCATAAATGTCAACGAGGGTACAGTTTCCATGGAGTTTGGAGATGAAGTTGTGGTATTTAATGACATGGAATCCATTCAGTACTCCTAAGAGTACCATTCTGCTTTTTTTATCTCCCATTTTGAACCACCAAATAAAAACTCCATGGAATTTTATTGCTCTATGCATAGGGAGATTATGAGTATTGGTTCGAGTTTTATGTCTAAGATCACTTCCACACATGTTTCTGATACAAAATCCTTTCTTGGATTTGATTTTTATGTGGATTCATAATCTAATTTTGATCATGTTCACTCTTATTATAACATGGCTGTTGAGTATGCGGATGGATTTGATTCTTTATTCTCTGATTATGATGATTTCTTTTCTGATACTGATGCTCTTTGTGCACATATTTCAGTTTCTTCTATGTCTCCATCCATAAATCGCCCCCCCTACATTGGAACTCAATCCATTGCCAACAAATCTCAAATAATCATACTTGTAAAGTGGTGAGCAATTACCTGTTATCATTGCTAAAAATCTCACTTTTGAAAAAGAAGAAAAACTTTTGAATCTGTTGAGGGAGAACATCAGGGAAATTTGGTGGACCTTGGCTAAAATATCTGGTATTATCCCCTCTATTTGCATGCATAGGATTCTTTTGGAGGATGAGGCTAAACCGGTGAGGCAACCAAAAAGGAGACTCAATCCAACCCTTCTGGAGGTTGTTGAAAAAGAGGTTGAATAATTACTCAAGGCAGGTATAATCTATCCCATTTAAGATTATCAGTGGGTATTTCCTATTCAGGTTGTGCCTAAGAAAAGTGGTGAAACTGTTGTTAAAATCGAGAAAGACAAGTTAGTTCCAATGAGGGTACAAAATAGTTGGCGTGTGTGTATTGATTATAGGAAACTAAATTATTCCACTCGCAGAGACCATTTCTACCTCCCATTTTTTGATCAAATGCTTGAGAGACTAGCTGGGAAAACACAATATTGTTTAATGGATGGATTTTCTGATTATTTTCAGGTTCCTATAGCCCCGGAGGATCAGGAGAAGACTACATTCACCTGTATCTTTGGCACATTTTCATACCGAAGGATTCCATTTGGACTTTGCAACGCCCCAAGTACCTTCCAGAGATGAATGATGAGTATTTTTTCTGATTTTATTGAGACCTACATGGAGGTATTTATGGATGATTTTACAGTGTATGTGTCTTCATTTGATGAATGTATAAATAGTTTGGGAAAGGTATTGAATCATTTTATTGAGAAGAATCTGTTCCTGAACTTTGAAAAGTGTCATTTCATGGTAGGGAATGTCATTTTATTATGGCATGTAGTGTCAAAACATGGGATAGAGGTTGATAGATCTAAGATAGACATTATTTCATCCTTACCATATCCTTCATGTGTGTGTGATGTTAGATATTTCCTAGGGAATGCAGGATTTTATCGGCGCTTCTTCAAAGATTTTAGTATGATTTCTCTTCTTATGTCATGATTACTCCAAAAGGATTCTGATTTTGTGCTTGATGATTCTTGCAGGACTTCCTTTTATGAGTTAAATAAGTGTCTGACCACTCCACTGATCATACAGCCCCCACGGTGGGAGATTCATTTTGAGATTATGTGTGACGCCTCCAACTTTGCGGCTGGAGATGTCTTATCTCAGAGGGTGGAGGGACGTTAACATGTGATCACCTATTCATCAAGGACACTAGATTCAACCCAATCAAAATACACAAACACAGAAAAGGAGTTTCTTGCTGTTATATTTGATTTAGATAAATTACGTTCATATTTATTGGGCTCTAAAGTAGTTGTATTTTCTGACCATGCAGCTCTGAGGTACCTCTTGAAGAAGCCAGATGCAAAGCCTAGGCTGATCTGATGGATGCTTCTTCTTCAAGAGTTTGACATTGAGATAAAGGAAAAGAAGGGGTCAGAGAATTTGGTGGCAGACCACATGAGTAGGCTTACTCACACAACAGAGGGTGACACCTTGGACCAGGTACCACTTTGGGACACTTTCCCTGATGAGCATCTCTATACCATCTCAGGTACGCATCCTTGGTATGTTGATTTAGTTAACTAACTTTTTGCCTGTGAAATACATACAAATTTAAAGAAGCATCGAGTCCAAAAATTAAAAAGTGAGTCTAGGTTTTTTGTGTGGTATGATCCTTACCTCTGGCACATGTGTAGTGACCAAGTCATTAGGAGGTGTGTTCCTGATCATGAGTTTGAGTCTATTTTTCAATTCTGTCATACACTTGCATGGGGTGGACACTTTGGAATCCAAAGGACATCTAGGAAAGTTTTGGACTCTGGATTATATTGGCCTAGATTATTACATGATGCCCATTTATTTTTTAAGTCATGCTCTCATTGCCAAAACCCTGAGAGAATTTCTAGAAGACATGAGATGCCTCAACAACCCATACTATTCTGTGAGATTTTGGATGTATGGGGAATTGATTTTATGGTTCCTTTTCCTAGTTCATTTCGATTTCTGTAAATTTTGGTTTCTGATGATTATGTGAGTAAATGAGTGGAGGATAAGTCCACCAGGACTGATGATTCTCATGTTGTTCTAGAATTGGTCAAAGAACAGATTTTTTTGCAGGTTTGGAGTACCAAATTCCATCATTAGTGACCAAGGGACACACTTCTGCAATGGGAATTTTTCTTCCCTCCTTCGAAAGTATGGGGTGACACACAAAACATCAACACCATACCACCCCCAAACAAATGGCCAGGCTGAGGTTTCAAATCATGAGTTGAAACAAATATTGGAGAAAACCATGTATCCAAATAGGAAGGATTGGAGCAAGCGCTTGGATGATGCTTTGTGGGCTTATAGGATATCATACAAGACACCCATTGGTATTTCCCCATTTCAGATTGTTTTTGGGAAAGCATGTCATCTCCCAGTAGAGGTTGATCATCGGGCTTATTGGGCTATAAAGAAATGCAACATGGATTTGGCCCAAGCTGGGATCCAAAGGAAGCTACAAATTCATGATCTTGAGTAGATTATATTGTCTTCATATGATAACTCAAGGCTCTACAAGGAAAGATCAAAATCATATCATGATAGAATGATCTAACAAAGGGAGTTTCATGTTTGAGAGAAAGTCCTTCTCTACAGTTCATGACTGTAGCTGATGCCTGGTAAGTTGCGTTCCAGATGGTTAGGTCCTTATATTGTATCTAATGTATTTCCTTATGGTGCAGTGGAGATCACACAAGAGGAAACTGGAATGAGCTTTATAGTTAATGGGCAACGTTTGAAAAGATACATTAAGGGACTTCCTACTAATGCGGTGGATTTTATCACACTGCATGACCCCATCATCAATTGAGCACATCATGCTGTTCCTAACCCTTTCACTTTTATATTATTTGTCCTATTTAAAAATTCTGCATTTCATGTACATATATCATCTCATGGGTTCACATTGAGTACAATGCAATATTTTAAGTGTGGGGGAGGGAACCTTTTAGTTTATCAATTTCAAATTTTCATGTTTAAAAAAAAGTGTGTTTTTCAAAAATTGTTTGTTTTTTGAGATGAAATGATTCTCATCACAATTTTGAAATGTATATCAATGAGTGTACAATTTATCCCTTGAAACTAAGCTTAAATAAATGCTAAAATTACTTTGTTTCAAGTTCAAATATTTAGTAATTTCATGAAAAGTACACTAAATTTTGAATACCATGCCAATCTCACTGTCTTTATATATGAACTCACTTTCCTGTGAGGCTTATGAACCATTATTTTCATATTAATTACATTCACCTCACTTCTTGAGAGAACCAAATCATGCTTGATTTAACCATAATTTGATCTATTCCTGTCAAAACTTGAGGGTTTGAGGTACTTATGTTTAAATGATTGAGGCATTTGTTTGTTATTAAAGACCCTATTTTAAAGAATCATTTTTATAATGGCCTACCTTGAAAATTTAATGCTTTTAACCCTTAGAATCCTTGCACAACATGTTAGGTTATCCAAATTACAAGCCATTTTTCCCTATCCAACCAACTCTTGAAGTGAAATTGCTTAATCTAGTTGAGCTTAAGTGTGGGGGAATATATCTTGTGTTGTGCTACCACATTCTATGATAATTTGGGTGGAAAATTAAATTTTGAAGAGATGTGTTTGATGCTGAAGAAAGTAATTATATTGAGAGCTATTCCTTTTTTGGAGATTTCATTACGAGTGAAGTTGTGCCTTTTCTGGAGCTTCTAATTGAGGTGGAAAGTTGTGCCTATCTGGAGATTTCAAGAAAATCATGTTTGAGAAGATTGAAATTTTTGATGGTGAAATGATAAATGGTGTATACTTTTCATGACTTTTTATGATGATGGAGCTGAATTGATACTATGGGGATTTAGGAGAAGACCATATTTAAGTGAAAATTAGATTAATGCAATTTTGCTTCAAAAAGAGTCAAGCCCACCTCATTCAGCCTCAGAATTTTTCACATCTAAATCCTACCAACCAAAAGCCACAGAACAACCCTGAAAATTCCTCATCATAAAAATACATCCTTGACTCACATCGGGAGGTGATGTAGGAATTTATCAAGCCTATGGTGACCCTTATATGAGTTTGGATGAGAAAGACATTGCAAAAAAATTGATATTTGTGTGATAAGAGAAAATTCAAGTGAGGTAAGTGTTTTGTGCATGGGAAGATAAATAAAGTGGAAATATATTGAATGATATAAATGAATAACTTGAAATAATGTTTTTTATGAGGCATGATAACTTTTTATTCTTGGTGTGAAATTGATTGATCTCAAGGATATGTGTCTTAAAATTGGTTTTGATTTGATATTGATGTTTACTTGATATGTGGTTTTTCTCAGGAGTGAAAAAGGGTAAGTGTGGGGGAGTTGATAAAACACTATTTTATTTAATATTTTATTGATAATAAATGATATAACTACTCACATTGTGTTAAATATGTTCAATTAGAATGTATTTGGGATTAGATCATTCATTTGAATATTTGATGAAAATTCCAGTTTTACCCTTTTAAAATTACTATAGTATTTCAATCATAAATATTTTTATTTGAATTATTTGAACTTAATATTTTGTAAATCTATTCCATACTTCATTGGATACAACTTTTATTCAAGACTCTAGATAAAAAAATGCATTTGAATGGAGTAATTGGGCCATAAAGTCAGTGGTGGGCTGGACACGTCAGAATGGAGATGCTTCTGTATTTCATCCATAACTCCTTCATATGGGATTATACTGAGTCAAACTTTTGAGAGGAGATAGGGGAACCATATCATCACATATTATCCTTCTGGAAGGCTGTAATATTCACGCGTTTCTGTGGTCAAATGGGCGGTGAACGTTGGAATTAAATATTTGGCCGAGATTCCCCATTCACAATTGAAACCACTTTGAACCTAGCCTCCCCAACACTTTATAAATTGGTTTTTTATCATTTGGTGGGTTTGGGAAGTGCCTTAGAAGATTGGGAGAATAGTTGAAGTGGTTACATGTCATTTCAATTCACCATTGGAGGAGGGAAGCTTTCAAGCTAGGATCTCCTCCAAATTGCTCTTCTCTTCCTCCTCTTTGTTGTAATGTTTTTGCTCTTTCAATAAACTTATTAGTTCCTCTTTAATTTTTTATATTTTCCTCTATTTTGTCCATTTTTATTCTTCATTAATATTACTCTTTGGGCTGTAACTCAAGATTAGATGCGTGATTGGGTTATACCCATTCTAAACAGTTGCAAATGCAATTCGTTTCTACGATGACTACACCGCCCATGGAAGAGTAGTTCTTTTTAGTAATCGATCTACCTCTCACCTTCTTTATTAATTTCTTTTGAATCAATGATCTAATTTAATTCACTAAACATGATCCATTAATTGAGTTTTCAAATTAGAAGAAACTAAGTGAGAACTTGAACCATGAACACAAAACGCGCGAGGTCGGGATTTGTGTGAATTGTGAGAGCACGATCATAATCGGTTATACAAGAACACACAGGATACATTTGTAGAGTTCAAATACAATAAATAAAATCAATTAATCCTCATTTCTAGAGTTTTTATGTGTCTTAATTTACCACTAACCATAAGTTAATCTTAGAACATCAATCAAAGCAGGGTATTGCGATTTCATGTTCTAAAGTTAGCCGGGGGTTAAATTCACTTCATCTTCATGGTAAAGTTAATTCTTGTAGGGTTCAAGATTTAACTAATTAAGGGATAAAAATTAAGTGAATGTTAATTTAAATGATAATGATTAATAATAGAGTGAATATGTAGAGTTAGATCGATTATGTCTTTTAAAATATTTTCTAAAAAAAAACATCTTTTTGTTGTGTCTTTTTAATGAAACTTCATTTCAAAATTAAAAACAAAAAAAATTGAATCTTCTTCCAGCAAACTTATTCAAGTTTTGTAAACTATAAACAACCACTCTCATACTTTCAATTAGTTTTTTTATTCTCTTTTATTTTATTTCTAGAATACCTCTGAAAAGTTGTTTTAATTCACTTCCTCCTTTGAGAGACGACGTTGGTCAGCCACTCTACTGCACCTAAGTACCCCAAAATCACACTAATCATTTGAGGGAACCCACGAAAATGCTCTTTAATTTATATAAAAAAATTTCTCAAAATAAGTTTATAACTAAATATAAAAAAGTTTTCAAAACCATTCGTAACCAAAATCATCTACGAACAATTGAAACGAATTTTCCAACAAGTTATTTTTCTAGAAAAATAACCAATTCAGCTTTAGAACCATTTCACAAATCCCTTTTTGGCATACCCAACAATTTCACAAACCCTTGAAATCAACCATTCATGCTACGTTATGACAGTTCCATACTTATGAGTGTTTTCTTGTCGATCTACCAAGTCTTCAGAAGGTAATTGTTCTCCATGTTCCATTACACCTTGGGCACCGAGCACAAGGTCATATTTCAACCAAGACTCATACTTAAAAGTACCATGTGCCATCAAATGTTTGGAACCGAGCACAAGGTCCTATTTCAACCAAGCCTCGTATATGCAACATGAACACACACTACACATTCACAACAATTAGCCTAAAATAATCCTTTAAATAAAACACCTTTTATTGAAAACCATTTCCATCAAAACCATGTTTGTCTAACCAATTCAAACCATTTCAATAAAACCGTACATTTATTGAAACCAAAGAATAAAGAAATTTCATAAATTCCATTTACATACCATTCATTTCAATAAAACACCATGTTTATTAAAAAACCATCTTTCATCAAACCATTTACAATTCCCAAAAATCCATAATTTGAAATCAACATTTAAAATTCAAAAAGCCAAATCACTTTGCACAATAATTCACTAAGATTTCACAATTTCATCAAAATGATAAATCATCACCAAAGAAGAATTATTCCATGATTTTCACAATCAATTCCATTCAAATAACCAATTTGAAACTATGGAAATAAATTATAGCAATAGGAGTCGAGAGTGAAGCCTCCTACCTCAATGGTTTTGAAAAAAACCCTAACAAATGGAGAACGCACAAGAAAACAGGGTCTACTCACCAATGATCCTCCTTATATATATTCTCTTAACACAACCAAGACCAAATCTCACCATATTTGGAATCAACACACTTAGATATACCCATAACGGGCATAGATCCAAGAAACCGAGAGAATTGTTAAAGTATATCTAAGTAGATCTAAGAAACCAAACAAGAACGATCACATACCTCAAGAATCTGGCTTCGAATCGTCAAGAGAAGCCTTCGGATCACCCCCGAAACGATGGGAGAACCCTCCTTGACCATAGGAGAACAAAAATCCAAAGTTGGGGCCTCTTAGGAGCTTAAATGAGGCCTTTAAAGTAAAAAATGCGTGAGATCCACAATTTAAGGATCTCATTTAAGTGCCCGCACGGTTAGTTCACATGGTTTGAAAAACCGTGCGCTAACTGTGCGTTAGCTACTACCTCGACCACCCTTCTCACATAGTTTGGCTGCACGGTTAGACAAATAATGCATCGACTATGCAGAATCCACTACCTCCAAGGCCCACTACGCACAGTTTGGCCAGATGGTTTAGACAAACTGTGCGCCGCCCGTGTGACTTCCCCTTTGCCTCAAAACATCATTCCAAGCTCTCCTGACTCTCCCATTCAACACTCATAACTTTGAAACCATGAAAATAATCAATTAAGGGTTACATACCCAAAATCGGGCGTACTACAAACTCCATCCTACATTAGTCTAGGGGCTAGAGAATAGTGATGAGTATGCACATCTCAAATATTATAGACCTTATCCAATGTACCTATAAAAATATATAGATTCAAATTATCATACAATACATAGAATGTATAAACAATTGTTGTAAAAACTTCATGAATAACATCAATCCCACACTAGAGTATGAAAAAATGTACTTGAAATTGAAAAAGGGGAAAAATATAAGCCCCAACAGAACTAAAAAATAAACTGACCTCTTTGGAAGGAGGTGACTATTTTCAAATGAAACCCTCTATAAACACCTTGGTATGTTTGGAACAATCAATGCTATGCCTTCCCCCAGTCATCCTTTGACATAATAAAATAACATGTTATCTGAATAAGACAAGACAGGTGTGGGTAAATCACATATAGGTTTGAGTTTATAAATACCCAATAGGATACCTAGAAATCACTAAGCATAAAATATCAAGTGTATTCTGATCAATGAAATTTAAGCCAACATGATAGAGACATAATAGTAATAAATTTCACTAGATATACTTATATTACATAACTCATGTTAAGGTGTCTGAAGAAATACATACTATCAAAGTATCATTTTTGTTGTATCTTTGAAATGATCATATTAGATCTCTCACTTCAAGATCCATGATGCCATTAATGAATCTCATCTGAGAGGTCATTCTAATTTTCTATCACCAAAATATACTCATTGAATCTATAATGATCACAACTTCTAGGTAGGGGATCACACATAGAGCCAGTGAGGGACACCCAAAATAATATTGGATATACCTACTAAATAGGTATCATCACCCAATTAATTATTGTGACACAATACCATAGACCATGCATAAGAATGAAAATGAATTCGACCCTATTCCTAGAGTAGGATACCTCAAACTCTATCTAATTCGAAACCCGTAAAGGGTATTACAACCATATCCTTAGGATGTTATTCCACAACTTAGCATCATTTTAAAGGACCATGTTATCAACATCATTTGAAAATGGTCTATTTTAATGAAATTTAAGGGATATAAACAACCTTGATGGTGTTATATGGTCTGTACCTAGGGTACACGGTGGGTCATGACAACAAATGGTTTACTCATTTATTTCTTTCACACATGGAATGTTAACCTCCATATACACAACATATACCTTAGAGATACATAATATATATAGGTTCACATGGACCAAGTCTTTTCACCTACTTTTTTGAATTTATTCATAAACATGTCTGACTATAAGACATTTCCCGTGTACACTTGTATTGTCTGAGTAAATGGTTTATCCCTTGTACTATTGTTTTTCCCATATACCCATGGGTACAAGATGACTCTTCGAGTAAATTTACATGGATTTTGAATGGTGGTACATGGTTTTTGTTCTTTTGTTCTCTGTATAAACCCTGTTTCCATAGCCAGAGGTCCTTTATGATGTGTATCTTTGGATAACATGTCATTTAAAATGTGATTTTTATCATACTATGATTATCCTCTACATATCCTGATTATCTTTCCACCTTGATAAGTCCCAAATATTGATCATAGATCTAGGGTTGAATGGTCGTTCCATCACTTCTTTCCAGATTTCAGCCTTCAATATGCTCAAAAAATCCCAAAAGTCGGATCATATTGTCATTGAGCATATACCGAGAAGAACAAGAACACCTGGTCCACTCTCATTCCTCTTCTGATCACTCACCTCCATCATTTAACCTCTATCACAGACTATATCATGAACTTCACTAATGGTATTGGTCTATTATGATGATGAAATGTCACAAAATGATCTTGTATCAGTAATTCTTCGATCTCCAGACCAATGAAATTATCCACAATGAAAATCTAAAGAAATTAGGTTGAATTCCATAAAATAGAAGACATGAATGAACCTCGGATTAGTTCGGGCTAGCCTTAATCCATTTTTTAGAATGGATAATGAATTAAATAATAAATTATGAAATAAATGGACTTTACATTTTTTATTTATAGGAGATCAATTCATGTTAGTGGAATTGATCTGTTTTGAACTCACAATAAATAGAAGGGACGATTCCAAATAAATAAAATGTCCAACCTTATGTTTAGATCTTTCAATAAGGAACAATGACCATGTGACATAGACATTTCCATAACTCACGAACTCCAATGGAACAAATTATCCATGCAATATCAATTTGATCATCTGATTTAGTATATTAGCCAATAATATCCTCCATCATCTCTAATTAATTCTCATGTTTATTAGGATAACCCTTGGAATTGACTATAATGTGGTTTAAATAAGAAAAGGCTACATACCTTTATTAATAATGAAAAAGAAAATAAATTTAATTAAATAATTTATATATTTCAATATTTGTTTATGTGACATCACTTTACCAAAAATACTATTACCAAAAAAGGTTATCTTACACATAGGGACATAAGGAAATATACTTTTGTATAGTTTTATCCTTCGATAAAATTTAAACACATTCTCATACATTTCCCCAAAATATGAGTATTCCAGATGAAATTATTTTCTCAACATAAATAAAATTATATTCTTATATATTACGTGATTCGAAGAAATGATACCATGTTATTCCTCCTATCTTTGTACAAAAACCAAAACCATAAATATTTTTCAAAGGGAAATATATTTATAAAAATTAATATACATTAAAATTCATTTCCAAGTGAAAATATGAACATAACTCATTACATATCTCAATAACTAAACATCTAAAAAAATTCAACATTCAAGAATTTAATTTTTTTTCTTCCCAAAAAAATCATATTAAACAAAAAGTTAGAACTATGGGTTACATATACATCAACTTAATGAAAAGTTTCCAAAAATAACATTAGTCAATAATACACAATGAGAATTTATAAATATTTGATCATCGAATATGATTTCAAAAATAATCTGAATTTTTTATCAACTAAATCTTATAAATAAAACAAATTCATACTAAACAGTACAAAAAGTAGGAAAACGGTATGAATTTCACCCTTATTACCTTTAGTTGTATATTTATTCCCCTGGACTTTCCAAATATGATGAGTTTTTACCTAATATAAGTGTTTATTATTTCAAAAACTATAATAATATACTACCTATAATTTTCAAAAAAACATAATTAAAATCATTAAAATAACATAAATCATCAAATAATTTTGTGACCGGTAAGGTTTTCTATACAAAATAAATTTCCCATAGAATATAATATTCACAATTTAATATCATTAGTTTAACATCAATGATAGGATTAACCCTATAGGTTACCAACACCATTAGATTTATTTCGAGAATCTATAAATAAATTATTTCTTAAATAAATTATTTCAATAAAACCCATAATGAAATCAACTATTAAACTATAATATATGTATCCCAAAAAATTATTAATAATATTGTACTTAACTAATATAAAGCCTAAAATTTTTTATTAAAAAGGTTAGTCACATGATCAAACTTATATTATCAACCCATGAAAATTTCTGTTTTACCAAGTTCATCCTTGATTATAATCTATTCATTTCCTTTATGATGATTTGTATAGGGCATGTGATGATAAAAAAACACATAAAAAGGTAGTGTTAACTTAGGTGTGGAGAAAGAAATATTTTTATACACTAGTTGAAAATTGAAATAAATCCCATCTCACCATTTTCATAGTTATTACCCTTATATAAAAATTATCCCAATACACCATAAATTGTTGTAACCATAGTGGGATGTAATTTCATGGATATCACATTATATATACTTTGAGTAAATTTGTGGATATTTTGATATTATTTGTCTTATTTATGTAATTATTGATGGGGTTTTCACTACAATATTTCATTCCTAATCTAAAAAAATAACTTAACCTTTCTTAGATACAATCAATATTGATATTATCCTTTAACAAAGAGTTTTTCTATATTTTTTACATTAGATTCCATTATTTTAAATATAATTATTATGATGCATAAAGTATTTGGAATACTTGGATGACATTATATCAAAGATAAAATAAAAATTATATTTATTTTTTTCTTAATAATGAAGTCCAAATTCCTTTCAAGTTCCTAAAACTTCATTGGATAACTTTGGGGATACATAGCAAAAAGGGGTGATCAAGAAATCATTATAAGGGAATTTATATGGAAATGAAATATAAAATGTGAGTCAAATATATAACCTAATATCATATAATAGGAGTCACAAGAGTAATAAAATTGCAGAATAACATAGATAACATGGTATCAAATGATCATGAAATCATAGGTATTATTGATTAAACATAAAATATGACATAAGGATAAGTCTTGGATAACCATCGAGACAACATCTCAGGGTGTTAAATATCCCATAATGGATTAGGGTAACTCCATAATCCTCTTTATAAAGCCTCATGGGAATAATAAATTACTAAATGCATTTTAGATATATATAGTTACCGACCCACCCATTAAATTGATATCATGTACATTAATATGTATTCAACATTATAAAATTAATAAAAAATAGTAATAATTACAATTACCCAAGTTATAAAATGGGTTTCTTAATTATAACTCATAAAATTATCAAAATATATTTCTTATTGAAGGAATTTTAGAAATGATAATATTTTTATGTATTAACCCATAAATGGAATGGATTGTGATTAGGGTATATTTTTAACATACATATACACATAATTAAGAATCATTCTATAACATTGTATGTTCGTATAATTGATGAATATAAATAATCTTAATAATATTAATAATTTTCATGGGTAAAAAGAATTACATATTTAAAATCTCTTTTAAAAATATAAAAACATTATAAATTTGATATTAGAAAGTTTATTTTAAAATAAAAATTGAAAAAATATAATTCATACATCAATTAGTTGAGTGTCCATGATGGCGAGTAATACTATACATGTCATATTAGGTTAAACAATCATTGATTTCACATTTTTGTAAAAAGGATAAAGAGTGCCACTTTTGGAAAATAGAAATAAAATTAATTTCAAATAGTTTTAAAAAAATTAAATAATGGTTAAAAATGTATTAATAATTTTTTTTATTTTTGAAAATATGTTTTAAAATATTTTTAGAAAAAAAAGATATATAAGAAAAAAACATTTTGTTGGATAAAAAAAATGAAGTCAGATTTTGAAAAAAATCATAAGTGATTTTAAACACCATTGAGAAGAAATTGGTATTGTTAATTTAAAAAATCCTAAATGAAAAAAAAATATTAATATAAACTGGTTTTATTTTACTACCTTCAAATATGTTTTTACTATGAAAATTCATGTGTAAAAAATCCTGATGAAAATGATATTGAAACCAAAAACAGAACCACTTTGGTCCATTTTGAATCACAATATCCCATGGATATAAATGATTAATTTTAACTAAAAAACTTTGAATTATAAAGTATTAATGATAAAATATGTTTTATTTCATTATATACACCCTTTATATGGAATTAATTGCACAAAATAATGTGTTTCTCAAACAAGGATGTTTTGAGATGAAACCCCTATCTCAAGTCCAAGATTTTTGATGTATATATTTTATACATTATGTAAAAATAAAAAATAATTTATTTTTATCCTAATAAATATTTTTAGGTTTCATATATTACTCTGAAACTATTTACTTCATTTATTTTAATGACATGTTTAATAAAACAATATGTGTTTCCACATGGGGGGACTTGAGGACTTCCTATTCATAAATTTAGAACAACATTGGTCTGATGACCATGGTCAAAAGAGTAATTGTTCAATAAAATTTTGAATATTAATCATTAAATTATTGTAATTTTTATAGATAAATTATATTTTTAAAACAAACTTTTAAATATGGTAATGAAAAATTAACTACGTTAAAATCATATTAATGGTTGAATGTACATATGCATGTGTACTGTTTGAATTTTGAATGATCATGCTGCTACAAGTTAACAATTATTTTATATTTACATATTATTTATTATATAGTAAATATCATATTATTTATTTATATACATTTATACATGACATCCAATTGACGAGGTAATGAAAAAAATCACATCACTTTGCATATCGGTAGTCTGTTGTACACCTGAACAATGGAGTAATTTTAAAATCAGGGTAAGGTATAAAGGTATATGATATATTAAATTTAAATATTTATTAATATATCATGAATATGATATATATAAATTTAGTCAATAATATTTTAAATACATGTTACGTGATGAATAAAAATGAATTACATTAGTTTGGGAGGCGGTAAAACACCGCACACATGATCAACATTTTTGTTTCAAATTTGATGAATGTGGAGATGGGTGGATGTTATTGCATCAGAATAACAATATGTTAGATCATAAGATATATTGGTGGTATTATATTGTAATTTTTATAATATATTTAATAGTTGAAACAGAGGAAGTAAAAAAGAAGGATGTCGATGAAGGCAATTAATTTTTCTTAGAAGAACTACCTTTGAATTTCATGTTAAGGACCCAATGGTTGGTATTTTGGGAAAAAATAATTTCTAAAATATGAATAAGGAATTTTTTATTGATATATTTTGATGGGTTTTTCAATAAAAATGTGTCTTAGAAGTGTTTAATTGAGAGGATAGGGCCTCCATTTTATAAATCATGAGAAGTGACATTGTTGTAAATACCCACAACTATTCAATAATGGGAAGTCACCCTCAAGAAAAAGTTCTTCAAAATTTTAAAAACAATGTATTGTGGTAGATATATTTCAGATTCACACTTATAATATACAAAAAAATATATTATAATCATGTTATTAAATTTACCTATTTACTTCAACCCCCATAGTAAATGAGTTTTGATATTTACAATGGTAAAATATTTTTCACTTTTTTAATATTCATTATGGTAGAAAATTTGATTGACCACAATATATAATACTAGTTATTATAATTAAAAATATGAAATTGTTTTTATCAAATTTAATTAAAATACGTGGTGTAAATTTATTTTCAATTAAACCTGTAAATGTGTCTAAAATGGGTTTTCAACAAATGAATTTTCCAAAATAATATGGAAATATAATGACTATAAATAAACTAGTCAAAATTTAATGAATGTAAATTCATATTTATGGATACCTAATCTATTAATTTCATTTAAAAAATTCCCCACTAGGGGTTATTTTAATTATTTAAAATGGGGAATCATTGTGCACTACAAAAGAGTTTTCAGAAAAATGTCTTTTATACCCTAAAAATAAAAATATTTTAAAATTAAGTATAAATATGATTTAAATATAATTAATTGGATTTGAAAAAACAAAATAATACTTGGGAAAGATTGTAATACAACAAAAACCATAATGATACTTTTAAATTACTTAATCTATATAATGAAATTATATATTCAAAAAAATCGGTTTTATCTATTCATTAATAAATCAATGTTTTCTAATAAACTAAAAAATACACTCTCATTTTAATATCAATATAATTACTCCATGGAATATTTTATTTTCTCAAAATAACATTTCTAGAAGATTAATAATTTAACTATTTTACTTTTTCATAAAATTAGTAAAAAGCATTTTTAATGAATAATTATTTTTTGTATAATGGAATTAATTTATTAAAGATAATTTATAATTTGTTATGATTTTATAAATAAATTTATATTTTAGAGGAACCTTATAAATATTTATTAAATTAGTTAACAATTTTAATAACCTCTAATTTAATGGATGTGTTATATTGACCATTTTTAGATAAAATATTTTAATACTATAACATGGTTCACCTAACATCAGTGTTTCATGTTGAATACGCCATTGATAATAAAATTATTTTAAAATATTAGGCTATTATATGGGGAAATATTTTTTATTATATATTAATTAATGTGATATAAGGCATGTTGCAAAGAGTCACTTTCAATAATCCATCCATCTACTTCTTTTACATCTTGTTTCACTATTATTATGGATGCAATCACTTTTCATCTCTAGTAAAACATCTTTATTCCTCCCTTTATAGTATTTTATATTTTATAATTGGTCTGGAATATAAGAGTATAAATTAGGTTTAGTTATATCCTTTCTTTCATATTTCAATGTTTATAATCTATATAATGAAATATCTAACCACTGTATAATTTTTATCTTTATTGATGATCTAATACAAACCTCCTTTTTTAACTTTTATTAATCAATATACCATTTATAATTACTAAAAATTTATTAATAAAATAAGATCTAATTTAAATGTACTCTATTGTTATGAACATATAACGAGAGTTCATCAATTTTTGAATTAGGGGTGTAAAAATATATTATACAAATTTAGTGAGATGTTGATTGAATATATGGTTAAAAATAATCCCAAAGTCAAATAAATATACTCTACATTGTAAAAATTATAAATTGATTCTCAACTAGTTATACAATTGAAATTTTATTTCATCAAAAGAAGAGTTATATAAATATATATGCTTTTGATATAATTAGTTTCATTTGACCAAATATTTAGGGTAATGTTAATTTCATATGTTTCAAAGCATTAAAGTGATTATGGGATCAAAATTAAACGGTTACAAACATAAGGGATAATGATATATCTATCATGAATGGTTATATTATATTGTTTAAAAACATTCATATTGTGTTTTTTAATGTTTATTTATTACTCAGTTTTTTTAAATCACTCAACACCCCTCCCCCACCAATTTACCACATTATTTTCATACTCATTTTTCTTCAATCAAATTAAAAAATTTTCTATTCACATAATCCTTATATAAATGAATAAGTTATCAAATATATTTATCATAGTAAAAATAAAAAATTATTTTGACAGTGTAGGTGTAAACACTCATCACCCTTACAAATCTAAATAAGTATTTCACTATTTTGAATCATTCTGTGATACATTGTGTTCTATTATAAAAATTTAGAAATATAATTCCATTCAATATCATCTTGGATTTCATATTCATTGAAAATTTTTATTTCAAGTATTATTATTTCTCATAAAACATATACTATAATATATACCTAAAAATTAATGATCCTTATTATTCAAATTTTGGGGAATTTTTTACCAAATATCTAGGTGTTATGAAAGTAATAAAATTATAAAATATCTTGTAGATAATTTTATACACTTATATTATCCACCAAATTTAGGTCTTATAATCCTTAAAAATGGAATGATTATTCAACAATTTATATTAAAATAAATATAATTCGTCATAAATATTAATCCATATCTAGTCCTTAATATGGTATCTCCACTATGAAATCAATCATCCACAAGAAGATTAACACCACATTTTTTGGTTTTAGATGCAGGAACTATAGAAGTTTTTTGAAATAACTCCAATAAACTGTTTTTATTAATCATCAATATCATTATTTGTTTCACTACATATTAAATTAACTACATAATAAAAAGGTTGTTAAATCCCCCGCATTTTCTTGAAACCGATTATAAAAAATAAGTTTAATGGTTATTAGAATTAATCATCAAGATATAATGAAGTTATAAAATAATAGTAGTTTTAAAAATTTACTTTAGAGTGAAAATATATAAAAAATTATATATTCCTAATGATTGAATCTATATTATAATCCTATTATAATTTAAAATAAATATATTTAAATCACTATTTAAATAATTTAAAAAATAAATTTTTTTACAACAAAAAAAATAAATCTGAATCCAAACCATGAAATCATTTATCCTTAAAAAATGATTTCAAAAGGGAATTTAAGGGAACTTTATCTACATTTTTTATCTCCAATTATTATATATTATTTAATTTTAGAGGAAATAGAGTTTTTATCATAGTAGGAAATCATATTGTTACCCTATATATTGAAAGTCAATAAATCAGGGATTGTGATCCACATAGTGACATAAAATCCTATACAAATTTCCAGTCCTTTAGGCGAGGTGATAATCAATTATGTTGTGGTTTAATTAGTGTATTACTCACAATATATAATATCCCCTGTTCATAAATTACTTAATATCGTTCATACATTTCATATTTCTAAAAGGATCATTTTATTTCAAAAGAACAATGATGAAAATAATGAGTTGTACGAGATAGAACATAAATGGAATAAATATTAAAGGATTCAATGTATACATCTCATAAATTCGTCTCATACATATTATATAATGGTTATTATACAAATATACAATTCATCAATATGTTTTCAAAATTTATTAATTCCTTTAATTGAATAGATTGATAGTATTTAAAATATAAAAGAAAATAAAAGGAAATTATAATGGAAATAAATCTGTAATATGTGGCTCTTCTGCTTAAAAATTCAGTCTTTTATAAATATTAAATAACACCAAATACTAAAATTGGGTTTACCCTTTTCATCTATTATTCAAGACACAATTTTTATTCCTATATTCTAATGAAAAAAAATAAAAATTCCATCAAATTTTCCTCAAATGATGAGCATAAACGATGAGTATAGATGAATGATATTGAACATGTTAGTAAAACCATCCTAAAAGCATATAATTTCAATTTAAAGAAATATTTATTATATTTATATCTATATAAATAATATTAAATGATATAATATCTATAGTAATCCTCATATTATAAAATGAATTATATCTATTAAATTTCATGTTAGAAAAGTATGGTATATTACAATGTTGTACCAATTTAATTATTTGTTTAACCCATAAAATTTGGGTATATGATATCTTTATAATTTCGAATTTTCAAGATCATGATTTTAAATATTTTTATCACTATAATATTTAGAGTATCATATTATGATATTTTCGTTCAGAGAAAATTCTACCACCAAACATAGATTAAAAACAATTTCCTTCAAAAATTCTGTAAAATCCTCTAAATCCATGTATACATTGGT
Source organism: Viscum album (assembly GCA_963277665.1). Classification (NCBI taxonomy): domain Eukaryota; kingdom Viridiplantae; phylum Streptophyta; class Magnoliopsida; order Santalales; family Viscaceae; genus Viscum; species Viscum album. The sequence goes on from OY728126.1 coordinate 197,812,981, forward strand.
TATTATCAATAATAACCACGATTTTGTCTTGATAAATTATCTGATCAGGCATAGAATTATATTTTCACATACCTATATGCTATATCATGCCATATATTTTTGTGTGATCTATTAAATTTTTGAATGAATCTATTTAGCTTTGAAAATTTTGTTGTGAAATGTTTTCATGGACTCTTTATAATGATGTAATATATTCCAGAAAACTACCCATGAATAAATATCATGATACATTTTTTTTCATGATTGGGTTTAACTCTTCAATATAAGAGTAAAATATCATAATATATAAAAATATATCAATAGAATTCATGGTATTACCCAGTGATATTTTATGTAACAAAAAAATTCAAAAGACTAAACTCATCTCGGTGCTGTGATCACCCATAAAATATAATGTTTTCTAAATTGGGGAATCCTCCAAGTTCATGACTCTACTTATTTCTCTAGTAATATATAGAATACATAATTTCCCCATTCATAATCATCATTTCATTGAATCACTCCAAGAACATTCATTAACACAATACCTTGAATATCATATTCATTAACTATTATGTATGATGTAAGAATGATGTATATAAAAACATTTAATATTTTGGGGACCAATTTTAAAGAGTATTTAATTAAATAAAATAAAAATATACCTCAATATTTTATGTGAGTTGGTCATTAATTCCTCAAAACATATAAAATAAATATCAAACACAACACATAGGTATATAACACCACACTATTGGATTGGATAGTATTTGGGAGAAATTTACATTTATTTAGTGGAATTAAAACATGTTGAAAATTTGAAACATACTTAATTATCGCTTACTCTCAAATGATATGTATTTTTCACTCTAATTCATGTGATTATTCATTATCTAAATTTTATTGATGATCTATTCAAGAAAATCATTCTCTAATCTATAGATTATGAAATATCTCGACGATTCATTTACTGAATCATATATATGAACAATTGAAGGTATATGATGGAAATAATAATTAATCTAATATAGTATAGTAAATATTAAATAAACTTTAATCTAATCTTCATTTATGCAGTATGTAGTATCTTTACTTCAAATTTCATTTCATATTCTTTTAATTATTTTTAAATTCATATTAAATAAATAAAAATAGACCATAACAATCATTTATCCACAACTGGGAAAATCATATCAATATATTAGACACATAAATCTAATAATGTAATTAAAAATCAAGGATAGTTCAATATCTTTATTTATTATATTTGAAAATGCATTTTATATTTACAAAACAAATACAAGATTTCAAAACAATCCATGAATTAACATAATATTCATGTCCTTGCAAAGTACATCACCCACTTTACATAATTTATATAGACTAATGGTTGATCTAGGAATACAGTTTCTTGATTAGAACGATCAGGTATTTTCAAATATTTGAGGTATATAACGTGTCTTCAATGATTTTTGTTTTGTTATATTTGTTACCTATTTTCTACATCCATGTTTCATAACAAATATGAAAGGTGGAATGATATTTATATTTTATTATATATATGTTTTACCAATATAAATTATATTACACTACCTTGAGGGAGTTTATTCAACTATAGAAATATGATGAGAATATAATACTGACCCCATATATGCAATGATTGTATAATTAATTCATATATGTATAGAAATTTATTTTATTTTTAGTATTAGTTAGAGAATCCAAGCATTGAAATCATGGTGATGAAGTGTAGTGGAATATCTATGGATATATATTTAAAAATTGATGCTTTTTATTTTAATTTATAAATTTTATCAATTCATTAATCATATTACTATGTTTGGACTGATAGTACATCATTATGTTTTTTTATTTATATGAATGACTGATTATTTGAATTTCATATATTTGTAATATAAATTTCATATTGAGATTGTAGTAACTCAACTATGGAAATTATTATTTCTTTTATAGGTATTATAGATATTACATTATGCTCAAATAAAATATTATACCCAATGATAAAAATAATAAAATCACACTATTAATGATCAATATAGATGTATAGATTCTTTGTAATAGTTATCAATAATTTATACGAGTTTCAAAAAAATTAAAAAAGTTAGGATACTGTAACATATCAATGATAATATAGTATATTATTAAGGGTATTATGAATGTTTTAATTACAACGAATGATAATGTAGCCATTCATTGGTACAGTGAATGCCACAAGATTTAATGGTATGTTAAAACATATGATGCTACAATTTTTCATATATTGATAAAATGGATAATTTTTAAACCAAAATATTAATTTCAATGTTGTTCTATTTACCACTAAATTTATTAAAATGATTGTTTTTTAAAATTATAATTTTTTAGATATAAAAAATAGAGGTAATATTCCCTTGAGTCTAACTAATTAGATATATTGAAATCATGGATATTGTAGTGACCTATAGTTAAATGAACATTAGGAATAATGTTTCATCAAAATTTATACAATGTGGAATCTTTTTTTAGATGAAATTTGTATATTGAGGTCCTTCCTTGGAATGTGATTATATGTGGAGTGTAATGTCATGTAATCCTCCAATAATATTGATAATAGTGTAGATAGACATGTTTGAATATATATATAATATGTTTATTTTTCAAAATAATACCATTTCATTAAAAATAAAAAACACAATTATAAATAGTTGCATTTGAAATAACAAATTAAAATTCATTTGAAAAATTAATTCACCTTTATTAGTATGTTCTTAAATTTTTCAAGCAGTCATTGAAATAAAAAACACAATACGTTACTTGAATTAATCAAATTGGATATAAATAAGTACACAGTCATAAAATAACTAATAAAACAGTGTATTTAATGTTTTCCTAAATTTTACTAACAATATTATAAACAACAACCCAATAAGAGTTGTAACTACAAACACTATGATATTTGTGATCACTAAAAAAATAATTACTATCAAAAGAACCAATCAAAAATGACACCAAAAATGTTCACAGATGAATTATAAAATCAATTCAGTATTGCATGACATGGAATGAAAAAAATATATCCCAATCATGTATTAATAATAAAAATTATATATATTAAATTGAATATGATCTTATTAGTTGATAATAAATAATTTACAAATAATCACTCCCCAAATTAAATAAAATCTTGTAAAAACAATAATAATAACTGGTCCTGAATTTGATTTCCATTAATAATCTAGTGGAACCATGATATAATGAGGAGTTAAAACACTATTGTAAAAGGTACCAGATAACGAGATATCATAAGAGGGAGATAAATTAGTAATGAAAATAATGTCACGGAGAGGAATACTAGTACTCTATGAAATTTGATTCATAATCATTAAACGTTGTAAAAATATTCCTTACCATGTGGTCTCCCTGAATAGATTAGATGAAGATAGTTGGGAGAAACCAAACATATTATGTGTTGTGTCCTATATAACCCATCCAAAAAAGGAAGTTGTTGTTTTTTATCATACCATTAAACATATATCAAGGGATATATTAGCCTCATGAAATAAAATCCTTGATTAACTAAAATTGTTTAACTAATTAACATCAGGCTTCTCCACCAAACCACCCCATCCCTAAAACCCTTTTCAATTAAAGAATTCACCAAAACATATTAATGTTGACCATATCACTCAAACTAGTTCCAATATCACCTTCATCATGGAAGATTATGTATATTATGGATGTAGTTTATAATATGGGAATTACTAGATTTAAATATACCATAAGGTGGTTATTGAAAACATTTATATTTTAACAACACAAAATATTGTATCTTTTAATATAGTGGTATATTTTTGATAGAATACATGAGATCCAATTTCAAATGAACCTAGTGTCTAGTATTCATATAAGAATACACACAAACTGTATTCATAATGTATGTTACTACATGTTTCATTATTCAAATTCATTAAAAACAAAATTGTAACAACATGAATTTCCATAGACAATTCAATGTTTTTTAGTTTCATCCACATGGAATGGGGAAATAAAATACAGTTGTGAGTAAATATTCTCATTAATGGTTAACATATAATGGAACCTATCATTGAATAAAAATTTAATAAAAAATAATGATGTAATATGTGAGTAAGAAACAATTCCATATAACATAAAAAATGATACTAAAGAATATACATTGAAAAAATAAATATGGTGATAAATAATCTCATGGGTAACAATAATATGATTTCATTTTGATGCAATACATTTCAGTGGACATCAAAAACATACCAACAAGTCTTTGTAAGAAGATATCATAAATAAATACATTAGTCATGAACTAAATTACAATTTTAGATTTTATTAGGATAGATACTGATTGAAATATAAGATATAAAATTCCATGACCCAATTTTGACATATTATGTATAATGCACCCATAAAGAACATGAGTTGGATAATAATAAAAAATGTTCTAAAAGAAAACATTAAAAAACACATCCCTATAAATCAATAATTTTCTATATAGAAGTAATTGATATATGGATTATCAATGATTCTATAATTTATTGAATTGAATTGTCAAATATATGAATATTTATTAATCAAATATGATTTATATGTAATTCAAAATGTAATTTTAATGGATATTTTTTTACCTATAAAAATTATAAAATTTTAATGAATATTTTCAGAGCTATGAATTGATCCTGTATGGGAATTTAGGGCCCATGGTGAATAATTATTAATATAATAAAATATTAAATATATTTTATAATCATGTCATGTTTTTAGAAATCATGGAATAAATATTGAATTAAGAATCAGATGGAAAAACAATTACCATCATCAAATATTAAATGGAGGTTTTTCCCTAGCTGGTACATATCCTTTTTATGTGACAAGATTTTGGTTTATGTATTTTCCTAAAAAGATAAATAAATAAATAAATAAATCATTATATGTTTTATTTATTAAATTCCTTGAATAAATAACTCCTCTATATTACCACATTGATAGAAAATTCCTATAGTCATATTAACTACCCCAGTGTTTAGAGAGGATTATGGAGAGAACCATGATGAAGATTGAGATAATGGATTAAATATTAGTGTACAAAAGAGTTTTTCAATTATAATGACATGCAATCTCTATTCATTAAAGATAAATCCAAACTATTATTATAATTTAAATTCATTTTGGTTTATTCCTTTTTTGATTATCATTTATGTAATATGATTTAGTCCATTTATAATATGAATCACTAGGTCAATGTTATTTTTTTATGTCTATCTATCTAGAAATAAGAATTTATAATGTTATTTAGATCCATGTTTATTTCTCCTGTGATTGTATTTTTCTCCACAAATTTATTGATCCCATTCCAAAAAATGGCCAACATTTGTTTCTCATTCTTATGCTGTGTGATCCCCCCTTGTTCTTCATGCATGCAACATTACTATTCCATATGACCAGTGGAAAAATAATACCAAGAAAAATATTATTATGCAATCATTTTTTAAAAAACAGATAGTTTCCAAGGATTTAGTTTGTTATGGATAATGAATTTTATGTTCGATGTGTTTTGATGGGATATCTTACACGATTTAGTGATCTTTGTTTTGTGGAACTTTGTTTTAAGCGATGTGATGTGACATGAGATGGTCCATGAAAAGATTGAGTGGATAGAATCTGTCCACCAGTGATGAGTCAGGTTTGGTCAACCTAATACTCGAGTTCCTAGGTGAGAATTTTCTATTGGATCATAATAGGAATATTTATAGAAATATACACATTAATAATAAAGGAATATATAAATTTCTAATCAATATGATATTTATTTTGTAGGAAACACATTGTGAGGCCCACTTTTAAGTAAGATTTTCTTTATATGGGGAGATATTCCAAAACAATTCGGTAACCTAACGCTGGACAACGAGTTTGTACATCTAGGTTCCTATGGAATGGAATTAATAGGTATATGGGAATGACAAGGTAAAAGTTCATGTCCATATTCTTTAGGATGACTAAGTATGTGAGCATCACAACATACATGGGCTCAACTAGGTATATAGACACAACTTGGATATGAGTGCACAGTAGATTAAATAAAAAATGACCAGGTACACATAAAAAACAAGTGTACATGGTCATATATATAGTACATGGTCCTGGCCATGTGTATATGATGATGATAAGATATTCCCAGTCATTTATTGTATTCAGTAGAATCATCATGTAAGTTTTCCAAGGTATATTAAGGCCACTGTTCTCGTCAGTCAAGATGGTTAATAGTATAGTAAATTCAATTTCTAAATACTTATAAGGGTCCTAGAATTCATCCCATAATAATAATAGAATGAGTGATCCACAATATGGGAAATTATTGGATAGAGTAAGTGTCATACACTACAAAATAAATAGCTTTTTCCAAAAGGGGTATATATATTGGTAAAAGTGAATTTTCTGTTGGTAAAGCGTTTTACCAACAACAGTTGTCCTGTCAATAAATTGTTGGTAAAAACTCTGTCGCTAAATGCTATTGCGATTGATAAAATGATTCTTTTGAAATTATAATAATACCAACTAATAATATATATGTTGGTAGAGATGTTTATCACCACATTAATACGACTAATATAACTGTTAGTAATATTATTAAAATTTATAAACAATATAAACAATTAATATTTTCATGTAAATTATACTCTAAATGTTAGTATTCCAATATTTACTATAAAAATTTTATATTATATTTATTAATATAATTATATATAATATATTATTATATTTATTAAATAATAATTACAAATTTAGCTTATATAAAACGGGAAAAAACCAAGACTCTTTTTAAAAACACATTCCAATATAATTTAAATACATGTTCAAACTTCATGAAAATACAATAAACTCATTGAAATATATTACAAACATGTTTACTCATGTTCAATAAATAAGAGACATTACATGGAACTCAATGAAACTTCATCTCCAATCTATTTCTTGCAAACATCAGATGTCTTGGAATCCCCATAACTTCACATGAGCTATTATCTAATGTAGTGGATCATGACATGTTCAACTTCACCGCCATCCCTTTAACTGCAGTCCACCCATCTATGCTAGAATCATCAGATATCCCCGATCCCTCCATGAATCATCATGAGCAATGTTCCCATCATGAAAACAAAACAATTGTCAAATAGTTTTCATTTAAATTAAAGATATAAAAATAATAACACATGATATAAAACAATTATATAGTGACCACAACAATAGGATAATATGACCAATAGAAACAATAACCCAATGATAATCTATCTAGATACCAAAATAACTATAAAATTATCCATCATGACTACAACAAGACTATAAAGAATACTAAAACAATTTCCATAACATGTGATATAAAAATGACAACTGAGAACAACAATAGAAAAATGAAAATTACAAGTGACCAAATTAACAGAAGACATCTAGTCACCCAAAAAAATGAAAATAACAATGCATGATATAAAAATAACAAGAAGATTATCTAACATGTCACCAAAAACCATTAATAATGACACTAACTTCAATTAATAGTGACACAAAACTCAAAATTCTATAATCTAGTCCAAACCATACGAGATATGATTTTTTTACCACTCCACTCCCCTAAAAAATTTATTAAAGAAAATTCACGTTACAGTGCATACACAAGGATCAATTTCAACATCGAGGAATTGAAATATATTTCAAGTATACATCAAATTAACACACATTTAATGGAGAAATAAAGGTCACCATTTTAGACAAGAATTCCAACCATTATTTAGAAAAATATAACTTGGATAAACCAAATATGAAGAGGTTACAATTATGCCATAATCCAAACCATTTGAGGGAAGTAAATATGGAAAGAGATGATAAATTTTTAAAATTTATTCACCTAAGAAAAACACTCACAACAGCTAGAATGGAAGGAACATGAATAAATTTAATGGATATATGATCCATGGAATTTGAAATTTGATATCTTCAGGTGTAATTATTGGGAAATAAGGGAAAAAATTAAATATAGGGGAGACACATCCAAAACTTCATGAAGACCAAATCCTATGACTAAATAGAGGGAAAGATGTACAGAAATCTTTCCATGATTTGTAGATAACCTCTTGCCTATAACTATACTCCCCATATACTTCAATCTAAAAATAATTTACATGGGGATTTGAATCATCTAACTTCACATAGATAATAGAGGAAATGGATTGGAACAGAACTTGTGTTCTTTAGTCTGCATAGAGGAAACACTAAAATAAATTATCAACAGAAAAACACTGAAAATTGAAAAATTCTATCCGAAAAAAGAAGCTTCAAACAAATTTAAATCCCAAAACCAAACATCAGTTCAGGGAAACAAAATGAAATGAAACAAACCTTCTCACCAGAGCATTTACTGGTTGGGTAATTTATCTTCAGTGAGGGCTACATGCATTTTTGGAAATTTCAGCAAACTAGTGAAATCCTAGAATGGAAACCTTGAGAAGCAAGTGGTTCCCCAAAAATAAGGTATCAAGAACCCATAGGTTTTTATTATGCAGTCTAAATTGGCCTTCATAAAATTTTTTAGAGTCTTGGTAGTTTCAAGGGATGAAGTGAGAATGTCCCAAATACCATAAAATTGCAACAAATTCTTGGAAAATATAGCTACCATGATCCTCAATCCATGGGGGGCGGGATCATTTGAATAGTGAAGGATCCACACTTTCGAGTGACTTTATAGGTAACTGTATGGGACAACACAATCTTGTTACCTCAATAGCCACGCCTCACTGGGATCACAAAGAGCTTCTATAGGATGATGGCATCGTGGATGGGAGTTTCCACCTCCATTCTGCACTTGATCCCCAACCCCACATGAGAGTTTCCATCTACGATGAAAAAAAGGCCTTAAAACTCGTCCGGTGACCCGTACAAGTCAATTTTTGGACGATAATGATATTCATCACTTCATCCTTCAAGATGCTAGGGCCCAGGAGGGAGTCCATGATCTGAGACTCGCCGAGGCTAGAGGAGGAGGGAGGCATGCCGCTAGGGTTTGCTGGGCCGTGGGGAAAAATAGGAAGGGGTGGGGGTGGGGTGAAGTTGGGGAAAAATAGAGGAAAATGTAAAAAGTAAAAATAAAATAAAACAAAACAAAATAAAATAAAAAGAAAAAGAAAAATAATAACAACAACATTTTTACAATAAAATGAAACTAACAGGGCTGGGTATGACAATATAAGTCACGATAATGGTGATATGATCAATGTGACTCGAGACATTTAATTTAGGAAAGATTGTTCTTTTTATTGGTATAATTTTAAAAAAATTATTATGTATAACAAATTTATATATAATTTATATATAATGTTAAATGTTTTAAATTTATATATATTTTTGACTAATAAATTATGTTATATACATATAATGAAATTATATAGACCTAAATTTGTTATTTTAGTTTTTACTACATTCGGTCTTATTCAAGTCTTCAAAAATTATAATAATTTGTCATCAATTTTATATCATATATATATATATATTCTTTTTTTGGTAAAATATTTTCTGTTATTCGATAATTTATTGCAATATATTTTTATAATGGTAAAAATTTGTTGATATTATCAATTAAAAGTAATGGATTTATTTGTTGGTAAAAAAAATTAGTATTGATATGATAAAGCAATAGATATAAATGTTGGTAAAACATTTTTTGGTATTAAATGATCAATATCAACAAATACAACTATGGGTGAAAATAAGTGTTGGTACATAAAATATATACCAATAAAATTTAATATCTGTTGGAATTGCTCATTTTTACAAACAAATATATCATCTGTCAATAATTTTTTGTTGGTATCAGCCATTTTTTTGTAGCGATAACCCCATAATGTATGATATATATTTATTCAAATATATTTAATTTCTTAAATAACTCATGATACATTAAACCATTAGTGAAAAGGAACCTTAATATAGTATACCATTATATCCTAACACATAAATTCATGAGAATCATTAGTACTGAAAAATTATTTAAAATATATTTTTTACATAATTATAAAATAAATTAATTGGTTATCTATTATTAAGAAAATAAAAGAAAAATAAATTTAAAATAAAGTATAAAATTTTCTTGAAAACATTTTTTATGTGGACAATTTACATTTATCATAATAAATTAAATTGATCAATTATACTGAATGATTATATTAATATTTATATTTTATATATATTAAAAAAAATTTTAACAACCATCCATTATTTTTTCGGAACAAAATATGAATATATATCAAAATTTATGCTTAAAATATAAAATTAAAAAAAAAACAAGTTCATCACATTTTTCACAAAAATTTTAAAAGTATTTCTACCACATATTAAAAGTGAATAACTAAAAATGGATTCCAATTATATAATTAGGAGGAAAAATATGGGTAAAAAGGTATGTTTTTTATCATTTCAATACAAATAGTTAACGTAGACATTTTTTTATCACCTTGACAACAGAAAAACTAATTAAATACTTTTACAAATTTTGGATACAGATTTTGAATTTATCTAATAGTTTATATTATCACATTGAAGGACTAGATTGAAACCAAATCCTTTCATATATCTAATAAATGGACACATGGTGCTATATTTCTTTGAATATTAATGTTATATTAATTTTTTTATAAGAATAAATAAAAAATTCCATTATCTTAAATTTAATATCTATAAATTATTTTGATAAAAATAAGAGGAATAGAAGATCAGTTATGAATTTTTCATTGAATGGTAATTTACTTTTTCCTAATAGCATTATTTTATAAATTATTTTAACTAATTTATTTATTATAATAACCAATTATGAAAAACATACACAATATTTATCCTATTAATAGAAAAATAAAATAATTTATATTACCAATATTAAACAAAACAAAATTTAAGTGATTTTTTTCCAGGAATTCTTCAAAATCATATGAAATATAATGGATGTGGGAAAATATTATATTATATTACATTCTTTATCATGAGTCCTTTAATATCTAATTAAATGAATTGTTCCAATCTTTTGACTAATGATTTTTATAAGAAGGATATATTTATTCAATTAATTTAAATTAAAAAACTTATCATCATCAATTTCAGTGGAATATTTTTAAAAATATCTATTATCGTCCATTTATGTTCCATTTATTCACATATCGTAACATTAAAATTCTGTAATATTTAAATATGTTTTACTGTTGTTATGGTAAAATTTGACTAATTAAGGGGTTAATTAAAACGATATAGATTAAAATGACACCAGAACCTGAATAAATATCATTGGATAATGTTACTTCGACCCTATACTACATTTTTCAATTAATTTACATTTTGAGTCATTTTTCATGATAATTTATTTATTATATTTTATTTATTTTTCAAATTATATGCATTTCATTCACCCCACTTATAAATGACACCAATCTATTCTCTTGTACACACAAAATTTAGGATTCTATATTAACTAATAAAATTACAATTATTTTCTCAACAAACCTATCCATGTTTTATTGGTTCTGGTTTCTATAAATTCCAATAAATAGTTTCCTTAAGTATAAATCAAATCGAGTTCATTCAAACAAGATACCATCAACTTGTACAAACATTTTCCTTTTTTAACTTAATAATTTTCTTCTTAGAAATACGTGGTATTAATAGTAAAATAATATAATAATTATTTTAAATATTACAAAATGTTATTATTATTTTGAAACCACAATTATAACACTACTTTCCAATAAAATTTGAAGTTAATGTACTGCTCATGCGTACGTATGACTTACCATCTCCACAAAATGGTATAATTCATTTTCTTCACCATGTTTCATGGATTGGTATTATGATGGGTTTAATATTCATAGGTGTTATTTATGACATAATTATTATTATAGAATTATAAAAGCATATTAAACTTCATAACATGTGATATACTAGAAAATAATAATGTCGTTCATGCATACGTGTGGAATACTACCTCCAAAAAGTGTTACAATTCATTTTCACTTCTGATTTACATTGATTGTAATAAGAATGAGTTTTAAGAATATATATATATATATAAATATAAATTTTAATAGCTATTATGAAATTTTTTATTGTTAATGTCCATTCTTTAGTTTTATCACTCGAAAATTCAAAACAACGTTCATGTATACGTATGACCTATTCTCTCTTTGAATGGTGGGACTCATTTTATATATATATTATTTATGATTGAATATATTAAAAAATATTCAATATTCATGGAATTTATATACTAATTTACAATCTTAAGTTGATGGAATCATGTTCAACGTACATGGATATGAGCTTCTGAACAAAAGTTTTTTTTGGAAATAAAATAGTTTACTAAAAATATATGGATTTTTTAAAAAAATCAGTAAATTTTTATTGAAATAATATAACTGGATAATATATGATATTATAAGAATTTAAATTTAAATTATATATAATTATATTTAATTTAATTTGGGTTAATTTTGCTTCAAGTAATTTTGAACTCTTCGTATGGGTTTTATGTTACAATCTCATTATTGACCCCTATATTTTGTGAATAAGTTTCAAATGATGAGATTTCATGATATAACTTTCAATAATATCATTAAATTTATTATCCTTAGGTTATTATTAAGTAAGATATGTTCTACATTAATTTTTTACTCTTTCTTAAGTTTATATAATTTAAGAATATATTTGCGGAATATCAACTTTATTTCTATCTTGGGACAAAAATTATTTCTCTTTAATGAACATGTTTTCAAAAAAATGACTTCCTAAATATTTATACTATTATAATATGAATTTTTACTATAATTGTTATCCATATATTAATTTTAAAAAAACTCAATGGAACTTTTTTTTATTTTTTGAGTGTTGCATTTTTAATATTTTACCAATATTGTGAATGAAATCATTATTTAAATATACATCACATGAAAATAATTTCACATCATATTGGATAATTAATGCATTGAATCTTCCTTAAATTATTTTCCAAGTTCTTTATATGAAAATAATATCATTAATATTTAGGAAATTTTAATATTTTATATAGTATATTTAAATGATTAATGGTTATTTTGCCAATGTAATTTCTAGTGATGTTTAAAATAATTTTTTCATCTATGATAAAATCCATTGCTATTTCATATACCTAAATAATATTACGATCCCATTATAATTTCTAATTTATTTCTTTTGATGGATTATTATATTTATTATTTAGGGTCATTATATGAATCCTGTTTAAATGAAATGGTAAAACTCTGTTATGAATAAACCCTTATGAAATGATTTATTTTTGACAAGTTATGGTACGATGATATGCTGAAATATTAAAGAAACTAATTTATATTCTCTAATTTTTATAATGATAATGGTTTTATGATCCTGTGAAACACATAATCATGATTTTCATTTTATTATGAGTGGGTCCAAAATTAAATATTGCTCAAATAAAATTTTTATTGATGGATATATCATTAGATAAATTGGTATGGAAGGGGGAGTGAACATGGTTCAGTAAGGGACTATGTTTACTATGATAGTTAAGGGAGTGAACATTCAATAATATAATAGTTTGGGGTGTGATACCAATCCTCTATTATAGTCTTGGAAATGAGAATTTATAACTATATAATTAACATTATATGCTTATGTTTTTGACACAAATTTTTGTGTTATGACAATACTATGGTCTCATGGATTTTGTTCCTTGATTCCACTATTATTCTTGTCTAGTGAAAAGAATTATTGATTCCATGACTAAAGAATTTGATCTATAATATTTAAGGTATTGTTTTTAAATGTTAAACTCATATTTTTAAACACATATTTTCTTGTTATGTTTATGTGATTATTAACATATTGCTTCTTTTCTAGTACTAAAAATCTAACATTATTCTTTTTTATCTTTAAACTAGGATATAAAAAAATATAAAAAAATATATTTTTATAATAATAGTTGTAGTTAACAATAACATGGTGGGACATGATTTAGTTCAATTATTATCTAGTCCTTTACAAATCCTTATTTCCAAATATACAAGAAATATATGATCCTAGAATGGATTTTTATGTTATATAATTAATATTCATCTAGTAAGATATATATCGTATGTATAAATATTGTAAGGTTCTATAGTTATTATTATAGGAATGGTTACTTTTATTTTGAATCCAGGATAAGAAAATATTAGTGAGAAATATTATGATATTACAAATATTAGGAGAATATTCCATGTTATGATAATGAATGGATTATGGTATTTATAATAAAACATATCTATTTTAATAATATAGGTGGATATGGTTTTTATATATATGAAACTATCTATAATAACCTTGAAAAGAGTTATTCGAGTATATCTTGGTGATCACATATGTTTATTATGAGTTTTTTGTTACTACACAAGTAGATTGACACAACCTGGTTATATTCATAGGAAAATTGAAATTTTCTTTGCAAATCATCATAATGAATTTTAATAGACTATATGCATTAATGAACTTGGTAAAACAAAATTTTACCTAGAGTTAGAAGAAGGGATCATGATTAGGCATCCTAGAAATGGTGTTTCAGTATTATTTTTTAAGATGATGAATTATTTTACCGCACGTTGCTTTTTGGTTAAAGTCAATGGCCATATCTAAAAGGAACCATGTTTATGCTCAATTTGATAGATTTTGAGATGATATTACTCCAAAGGAAGATAATTTTATAGGAGTTGGAATTAAAAACATTTATTATTATTATTATTATTTAAAATTATTATTCAATGATTCACGATAAACATCTATATGGGTGGAGGAGGGTGAAATGATCTGTTGGGTCCGTCATGAGGAAAAAACACATTCATTTAGTGGGACTAATGATCTACTAGTTATTGAGTAATATTTTAATACCATTTAAAATATAATTTTGACTCTTCAATGTTCAATTTATAAAAAGTGAATTTTTGATTCCTATAAAATATATGGTAAAGAATATTAAAGAAAAAATCATATAAAAACTACATGGAAACATGATAAAATTGACTACATTGTGTGGGATGGGTTTAAGATCACATTTATTAATAAGTAAAATCCACATATAATTCATATGAAAATGGATTAAATGTTTGTTGAAGTAAATTAGGATAATGATGAATTTATTATTACATAAGAGGAAAAATTTACAAGTCTTATGAAGAATGATTTTTCCATAATCATCCATCATTGATTAAGGTTAATAGATTCGTTAGGGGATTTAATAAAAGTAAATTAAAAGTTTTATCAATAAGATAATTTAGTAGATATTGAGATTCCTTATACCTGACCTCCCTATTCATGTGCTAAACATATATAATTTTTAATAAATAGTAGCAATTACAAAAATATCTGATGACCTAATGTTCAGTTTCATTGGTAACTCGGTACATTTACATTTAATGCAAAGGTAAGAACCACATTTCTTCCATGATAATTTTACACACATGTAATTTCCTATACATATACCTTTCATTCTAATAACTGAGGAGATGTAGAAAAATAATAAATGTGTAACCAATAATTAGTATTAAGGGATAAATTATAAAAATAGAGATTAAAATAACATCAATGTTAAAAAATTTGACATGATAAAATGACATTAACCCAATTATAAGAGGTATAAAATTATCGTAAGTACACGAGGCATGTAAATATGATAATAAAATGTGGCATAAGATGACAATATGTACATGGGGAAGAAAATAATTATAGGTAAATATGGCTAAAACATAATCTTAATTCATTCATAAACGTGTCACCATGGTCATGTAGTACCACTAGTTTTAGTTATGTGACCCATTTTTAGGTATTTGTTTGTAGATAAAGTTGTTGGGTAATTTTTAGGAATGTTTGGGATGGTTTTAATAGTTTTGTAGCTTTTCTAAGGGCGCACTATTTGAGCATGGTTAGGTGAAACCATACAAAACCCCCAGGTAACCATGAAATATAATGTAGTGGGCTTCAAATGGTCTGTGAAATGTTTTTATAACCAAATGAGGAAACCATTCGAGGCACCTTTTTTATAGTATAAGGATCTTGGTTAGTGCATGGATTTTCTAACCGTGTGAGCTAACCGTGCGGGGCTTTGAAAATGGGTTTTTATTTTAAAATGGGTCACTCAAGATTTAACATAAAACACCCCAAACTTCCCCCCACTCAATACTAACTCTTTATGTATTATTCTCAAGGAAAATTAGGAATCTAACACTCATCTTGGTAGGTATTCGTAGGGGTTTGAAGGTGCATTGAAGGAGGTTCTTCTCTAGTAATTATCCTCTCTTGTTTGCTTCTTGGTTTTCCATAGATCTAGTTATCCCTCTCTCTTTGTTTTCTATATATAAAACTATCACATATATATCTATGTTTTTTTTCTATAATGATTAGATTTGGGATTTTTGATTATAGTAAAATAGATCTAAGGTTGTTTTGTGGAGTTTTCATTTGGATTTGTTTTGTGGTTGCTCGTTGTCTAATTTCACTAAAACTATAAGGTATGTAACTTCTATGTCAACTCCATTTTTCTAGAACTAGAAACCTCATCTTAAATTATTAGGTCTTTATTGAATTTGTATCTTATTATGATTTTCAAATCTTGATGAAAATTCTTTTTGTTATGATTTTTTGATTTTGGGGAAAATGGGGCATTGTAGTGGAATGTTATTGGTGTTATATTTTAAAATATATATTTTAAATTTTTTTTCATAGGTTGATTTATGAATATGGTTGTATGAATATTTGTATTTAAAAAAGGGGTTATTTTACTATCAGGTAATGTGGCATGGATATTGTTCTAAGAGATTCTTTGGGTTGGAAATACTTGTTTCATAATGTTGTGGCCTTGGTGTGTTATATTATTTTTTGTTGGTTAGGTTTTTATACATATGATTGAAATGGATGTGAAGTGGGTAGGTAGTAATACTATAAAAATGTGATGGATAATATATGGAAGGGCCACTGTTAAGGATAATTGGGTGGGAAGTACCACTATATTGGGAAAGTAGTAAAAGGGTTCGGATGAGAAGATCCAATGTGATTGTTATGATGGGTTGAATGTGTGAAACATTATGGCTCTATTTTGATTATGCGTTTGGATAAGATAGATGAAATTTTTTTCATAATATGTTAGGGTAAAATGAATTATGAAATTTTTGTTGGAATTCCCTTGTATTGAGTGGATTTTTGTAAAAAAATGGCTTGGTATGGGTGTGTTTGGTTTGTTGGAAATTATTACACTATTTGATGTTTTATATAAGATTCTTTATATATATATATATATGCTAACGGTTCTATCTTAGTGGAATTTATAGGGAATTATTTTGGGGGAAACCAATATAGTAATATTAATCACCCCAAATTTAGTACTTGGGGGACTTTGTAGACATTGTATTCCAGGATACATACAAAGGTAAATAATCTCATTTTTATAGCAGTTAATCATGATGATTGGATGGTATTCTTGTTCTTAGACCATGGAGCTTGGTGTTGGGATATTGAGTGTCTCAGGGTTTTATTTTGGTCTTTCTGATGTGTATTCTTCTTCATTAATTGATTTTGGTATTTTTTTTTGATTTTGTTGTATTGATTTTTGGTCATTGTTATGGAAGAGTTTTGTTGTATCTTGGTAATGTGCTAGCATGGTTTTCTTTGTTGACATGAATCTTGTCGTTGTGGTTGGTTATGCCATGTTTGGTTTTCTGGTTTTATTCTAAGGGAAAATCATTCCCCAATTATTATTGAATCCCTTGGAATTTATTTCCAGCCTTTGGAACCTTGAGAATGTTACCTAAGGTAATATAGCATCTCACTGCCTTCTCAAGACAATGGGAAGGGGAATGATGTTACAAGTGGTATCAGTTGTTCCATCCTTTGGCATTGGTTTTCAATCTTGGTCTTGGAGTTGGCATTCATTATGATGTAATTCCTTTATTTATGATGGCAGCAAAAAGTAGGATTTTCCGAACTTTAAATATATAGAATAAAAGGACATAACGAACCCTTTTATGCTGAACTTCAAGTAACCTAGGAGTTATGTACATAAGCGTTTTGGAGACTCTTATAGGCATTGAAAATATTCGTGTCGTGGGTGTATACAATGAGATAACCATGGAATGCTTGGTAGAAATAAATTCCTACTATGACACAAATTTCCTTATCATAATGATTTATGTTTTTGTATAAATATATGGACATGTAAAAATATGGAAATTAATTTCAAATGTGCAGATTTAAAATATGGATAGTTGTGGTATTTTTAAAATGGGTCAATTTTCAAAATATAGTGTATTTTTTTAGAAATGGTGCAATTTGGGCAATGCGAACTTGTGGAAATCCTAGTTGTGATAGTTTTAATGTAATTTAATTTTAAATTATAATCATTTCCTTACAATGGTTGTGAAATTTATTGTTATTTTTGTGTTGATATATATGGCACCAGGTAGGCATCATAGAGACCAACCAAAGGAGGCTACAAAAAATGTGGTTGCACCAGATCCCCATATGAACCATCAGCCAGTGTAGAGTATAGTGTGATCCTTCCAAGATGTGGAATGTGGGAATAAATAGGGTGACCCAAATATTGTGGGTCATGTGGTTTAGTTTCAAAAGTAGAATACACCCATCATTAGGGGTGATTCAGAACTAGAAATAGTGGCAGCATGGTTGAATATAATAAAGAAGATAATTTAATTCCTTGTAACACTGACATAGCTAAATGTGAAGTTTGCAATTTACATTTTGTAAGATATTTCTTATCAATATTAGGAGTTGGAAGTCCAAGCTTGAATAGAAAAAGGTATGACATGGTAGGGTTTTGAGGGGTTTTAAAAAACAATTATACCCTCATACATTCATAACTCATCTCACAATTTATTTCATTAATTTAAAGAAATATTACCTCTCGGTAGAAGAATATGTGGTTATGTTTATGTATTTAGTGAGGTTTTCACCTAAGGTGGAGAGTAGTACATCATTGAAGGAATATATTTTTGAATCACAGTTGAGGTAGGAAATTTGTTCTGAAATAGTAGTGGTATGTATAAATAATTACATAGAAATGGTTAATAGAGAAATATTCGATGAACATCACAGTTTGGGGGCCACAGTCCTGGGAATCATCTTGGTACCCATGGGAAATGATGGGAAATAAAACACTTGGATCAAATAGAAGAGGGAAAATTATTTCTAGAGTGGGAGTATGGATTAGAATATGAAGATAGGATTAGTGAATCTTCTACCAAATCCTCAGAGTAAGCCAATATGATTTTAGTGTGGTTCTATAGGACACATCATGCCATATTGTACGACATAGATTTGATCAGGTCATAACTATAAAAATAAGGGAATCTTCAATGTTATTGTCATAATGATCCAAGTTCAGGTGTCTGTGACAGTCCTTAGGGGTTGCAGGCATCCTATGCCTCAATAAAAAGGGGAAACAATACATTCCACATCATCAGATCCAAATGTGTCATGTTGATTCTACAAATAACATAAATCCTCGGCATTGGAAGGTTTAACAGGGAAATAAAGTGCAGAGTGTAGGAAGCAAGAAACTGTTTAGAGTTGACAAGGTTGTGGTGGATGATCAGTTGGGACTATCCACGGTGTGATGTATGATTCTTTGGAATTCTACCTTTATGCAAGTCTTTTTTGATATGAGTTCTTCTCATTATTTCATTACGTCCCATGTTTTTGACTTTCTAGATTTAAGAGTAGAAATTATGCCTTCTATTTTAAACCAATGAACTCTATTAGGTGAAAGTGAGTGTCAAGATTTATTTTTTAAAGAATTTCGTATAGTTTTGGATGAACTTGAGTTGATATGGGACTTATCAGTTCTTGAGATGGATGCATATGATATAAAAATGGGAATGGAATGGTTGAAAATGTTTAAGTCCCAAATTATATTTGATGGATGAATGGTTAGTTTCATATTGGATGATGGAATATAATAACTCTTTAAAGGAGAGAATAATGAAAATTTGTGTGCAATGGGTCTGTTGGCACCAGCTATTAGAAAAATCTCAGATCAGTTAGCGGAATTTTCATTAACATCAAAGGAAAGAGTTGAATAGATAATTTTCCCTTCACTTTTAGAATAATTTCTAGATGTCTTTATCGAAAAATTATTAGTGTTTCCACCCATGAGAGTAGTGAAGTTTATAATTGATCTACTTTTGAGGACCAGTCCTATCTTAATACAGTATTATCGGAAGGAAGCAATAGAATTGAGGGAATTGAAAGTTTTGTTTGAAGAGTTTGAAAATAAAGTGGTAATCTATCCTAGAATGTCTCTATGGTAGCACCAGTTTTGTTTTTTTAAAAAAGACTGATAGAACATTGAGTTTGTGTGTTGATTATTGTATGCATGAATGAGTTATGAAAAATTAAAGATATCCACTTCCACTCATTGATGATTTTTTTGATCAATTGACGGGAGATCATTGGTTCTCCAATATTGAATTATGATTAGGATATCATCAATTGTGGGTGAGGAAGGCAGATATTCCAAAAACATCCTTTAAAAGTAGATATGTACATTATGAGTATGTGGTTAGTCCCTTTGGTCTGACCAATGGAGAAATGGTTATTGTGGCACTGATGAATCAGATATTTCATGAAAATTAGTACTTTTTTGTTGTGGAATTTTTTTAATGATATATTGGTGTATTATAGGACAAGGGTGGAACATTAACAGCACTTGGAAATAGATCTATGGATCATGATATATCATCTATTATATTCCAAATTTCTAAAGAGTAAATTTTTTATATAGGAGGTTATTTTTCATGGCCATGTTATTTCTAAGAAAGGTGTCTCGATTTATCCAAAAATTTAAAGGTTGTTATCTTATGGAAAACACTAAATAATTTTAATTAAATACGTAGGTTCCTCAGTCTAGTCAGGTATTAATAAATTTTTATCATTACATCTCATGATTAGCCTCACCGATGAAAACTTTGACTGGGAAGAATGTTCCATTTCAATGGAATGAGGATTGTCAAAAATATTTTAGAGAGCTTAAGGGTCGCCTTACACCATCACCAATCTTGGTTTTTCCTGAACCTGGGAAAGGTTATGTGGAGTATTTTGATGTATCAAGATTAGGATTAGGATGTTATCTCATGAAATGGGATTATGTGGTTGTGTATGGCTCATGGAAAGTTTTCTTGAGAGGAACTACCCAACACACGATTTGGAGTTGGTGGAAGTGGTTCATGCCTTGAAAATGTAGTTTCATTATCTATTTGGTAATAATTTCATTGAATTTACCGATCATATGTGTTTAAGGAATTTTTTTGCACGAATATATTTAATAATTAGGCAAAAGATATGTATATATTATGTCTAGATGTCAGAATTTGACATAGTGTACACACAAGGTAAGGGAAATTAGGTGGGGGATTTAATAAGTAGGAAGTCGTATACTCAGGTGGTGAAACAAGAATCATATTAGAGTTAATTGATTTCGGTCATAGAAAAAATGTGGTTGGAATGTGAAGACTAGTGTGATGTAGCCATTTTATTTTTGGTCTCATTGGTTCTTTACATGGTTGGTTTTGTTAAAAAGAATCATAAGTCTAATTCACGGTTTTTTGGTTTGAGGTTTAAACTCAAAAGTGGGGAGATCACTAAGGGATGGAAACAAAATGAAAATTTAATGTTATGATTTTAGAATCGTATGGATGTACTTATGTTATTTTAAAAATAACTATTTAGTGATTATTATAATTCCAAATAGGTTATACATACTATAATTTAGAAAATCTAAAAGGTTTTAATATTACAGTTTTGGTGGGAGGGAATGAAAAAATATGTGGTGGAGATTGTATCGAGATGATTGACCTGTCAGTATGTCAAGGAAGAGTATCATCGACCGATATGTATGTTGTAGAATTTACATATCCTAGTGTGAACATGGGATAAAATAACAATGGATTTTGATACAGGTCTCCAAAGAACAGTCCGAAATCATGATGCCAAATGGGTGATATTGGATAATCTCACAATGTCAACCCATTTCATCCCTATTCATGAATCTCATATTGTAAAGTATATATACAAAATATATATCCGTGAGGTGCCAAAAAGGTATGGTGTTCCAGTTTTGATTGTATCAGATTGTGATCCTAGGTTTACACCTTATTTTTTGAAATCATTGAAGGAATGCCTTCAGATATAAGTGATAATAAGTTTGGTGTACCATCCTCAGATAGATGGGAGATCCGAGAAGATGATAAAAAAATTGGAAGAAATATTATGGTCTTGTGTGATAGATTTCAGTGGCACATGAGAGGATCACTTTGAATTAGTGTAGTTCTACTTTAATAAAAAATTATCAGGCCCTGATACATATGGTTTCATATGAAGCAGTGTTTGGGTGTCTGTGTCGTTCTCCTCTTTTCAAGGTCGAAATTGGTGACACGTCGATGGATGGAACAATCCTCGTACAAGATACTACAGTAAAGATCAAGTTAATCAGGAAGATAATAGATATGGATCATAGTTTTCAGAAATCATATGTGGACCATCATCGATGACCGTTGTCATTCAAGGTTGGTAATCATGTTTTTCTAAGAATATATTTGAGGCTGGTAGATCATCATTTTGGGAAACATGGAATGTTATCTCCATGGTATATTAGTTATATTGAGATACATAAGTGGGATGGAGAGGTGGTATATTGATTTGATTTTCCACCATGATTTTGTGAGGTGCATAACATGTTTCCTGTGTCTCAGTTGAAAAACTATCAACTAGATCGTGACCATGTGATTCACTGGGATCATGTTGAGTCAGATACGAATGCCTCTTTAGTGCACGTGATAGTATGGATTTTGGATAAGAAAGATAAATTATTGCATGGAAAAAGAATCAGTCTATTTTTGGGTTTTGGTTTTCTGTCAACATGGTCAGATTCAAGAGGAGACTAGGGAGAGTGATATAGATATGGCCAAACAACGGCCTGATGTATTTCGACAATGTGATGGTTTTCTATTTTTCAAGTATGAAAATTATAACAGTAGGGAGAATTTAGTACCCCATGATTGATGTATGTGACCCTTATTATTGTGTTGATATGTAGGAATATTGACTGGTTAAATTTTGGGAGAGTTTGGCAATGTTTTGGAATGGTTTTGGGTCCTCTCCAAGGGAACACATTTTGACCATGGTCAGGTGAAACCGTGTAGAATCCTCAGGTGACCTTGCAACATGAGGTAGTGGGATATTCATGGTTTTCACAAGGATTGTATAAAAATGCAAAGAAACCATTCTAGGAACCCTTTGGACAGTATCAATAGATTAGTTTTTCTAACCATGATAGAACACTATACGGGGCTTTAAAATGGTCTTTTTTTAATTGGGTCACTCAAGATTTAACCTGAAACACATCAGACTTCCTCCCACTTGAACACCACTCAGGAGTTCTTTTTCTCAAGGTAATGGAGTCCTCTCTCACTAATTTTGGGAAGTATTCAAAGGGTTTTCAAGGTCCTGTGAAGGCTATTCTTCTCCGGTAAGTCTCTTTTCTTGGATGGTTCTTGGTTTTCCTTAGATCTAGTTTTCCATCTATCTTGGTTTTATAGATCTACATCTGTTTCATGTAGATAATGGGTTTTTTTCCTATAATTTAGATTGTGCGGCTTGTTAATGTTAGTAAATGATATATAAGGTGGTTTTGTGGAGTTTTCATCTGGATTTGTGGTGTGGTTGCTCGTTGGCTGATTTAACCAAAACCCTAAGTCAGGTGGCTTCTTTCTCGACTACATTTTCATATAACTAGAAGAATAATCTTCAAGTATTTTGATTTTATTAAATTTGGTTGTGATTATGATGTGCGAAGCTTGATAAAAATTCATTTTGGGATTATTTGTGGATTTTGGGGACAATGGGGTACTATGGTGAAATGTTCTTGATGATGGATTTTAAAATGTAGATTTTAAAATTGGTTGATTGGGTTGATTTATGAAAATGGTTTTCTAAAATTGTATTCAAAACATTCATTGTTTTATTGGAAGGTAATGTGGCATGGATAATGTTCTAAGGGATTTTTTTTGATGTAAATGGTTTTTGAATAATGTTTTGGACTTGGTGTTCTATAAGATAGTTTGTTGGTTAAGTATTAAGGCATGTCATTGAAATAGATGTGAAGCTGGTGGTGATTACCACTATAAAAAGGGTATGTATAGTGTATGGAAGTTCCACCATCAAGTATAAGTGGGTGGGAAATACCACTAGATTGGGAAAATAGTTAACTGGATTGGACAAGAAGTTACACCATGATTGTTATACCAAGTTGAGTGTGTGAAACATCATGACATTGTTTTGATTATGTGTGTGGATAAGAAATATTAAATTCTTGTTCTCATATGTGATGGTAAAATTTACTATGGATTGTTTTTTGAATTTCCAATATATTGCGTGGATTTGGGTAAATAAATGGCTTGGTAAGTGTGTGTTTCTCTTGCTCAAAATTGTTTAAATATTTGATTTTTTATATAAACTTATTTATATAAATATTCTAATGGTTTTATCCAAGTGGTGTCTATAGAGAATTCATTAGGGGAAAACCTACTGAGTATTATTACTCACCCCCTAATTTGAAACATAAGTGATTTTGTAGATGTGGTATTCCAGGATATAAGAAAATGTAAAGTATAACATTTTTCTAGCGGTTCAACATGATGATTAGGTGGTATTGTGGTGCTTTGAAAATGGATATTGGTGTGGAACTTTAGAGTGTTTCATGGTTCATTTTACATTTTTTTGTCGATTATACCTCCTTGTACGATGTATTGGTTTTTTGGAATCGTTATGAATGATTTTGGTTTTTTAGTTTTCTCTTGGTAATGTGATAGCACGATTTATATTTTTGACATGTATCATGTAGTTTTGGATGGTTATTCTATTTTTGGTTGTTTTTTTATTCTAAGGAAAAATAATTCCCCAATTTTTCTCGAATCCTTTAGAATTTATTTATAGCATTTGGTACCATTTGATTTTCACCTAAGGATAAGTTTCATCTCAAAAACTTCTCAAGCCAATGGGAAGGGGCAGGACATTCCAAGTAATCAGTAGGATGTTGTAAAACATAATTCAAAATATTTTTATCAAGGAATATTAACCTAATGAATTTGAGAACTATCTGGGAACACCCTTTATATTCATTAAATTACATGTTACAGATAAGTAAAACAAACTTAAATACACCAATAATATTACTATGATAAACCCATTTAAAATTGAATCAGTATGCAAATAAATTCAGTGACATTCTATGTAAATACCCATCCAGATACATAATGATGTATAAGGTGTTGATCCTATAAATATAATGTGTATAAATTTTAGAAAATATTTTTCCCACTAAATCAGTGTATGTTCATATATGTGAATATACTTCAATCAAAATGTGGATTCATGGGTATTTACATGGAATGTAATGAGTATGTATATCTAATGATAATGCATGACAATGAAAGCGATGGATCATTCTATTGAGAGATAATAGTTTAACTATACTTCATGTACATTGGAACATGTAACTGTGGAATAAAGGTAAAATACATGATAAGGATGGTGATATAAAATGAACCTGAACATTGGTTACAAATTCACTGGAAAGAACCATTTCATTGGATTAATGTGTCTATCTTTGTGAATATACAACAATTAACTTTAGTAACTATAGGATGTTCACTATGAAAATTTTAGTAACACAATTTATGGAATGATAATAAGAAGTAGTTAATGGTATATTAATGGATAATGATATAAATTTAATTGAAATATCTATCCACATATTCTGATACTTTATTATTTCTTGTAATGTGTTTGTTAATTTTCCAAAAACAATCTACAAAGTGTGTCAATGTAGCTTAACTGCAATAGAAAACCCACTAGGCACTATGATGATTGTTGAGATATACCTAAATTTTTTTTTGTTTTCAATAAATATATATGATAATGAACTATGTAAAATTTTTGAGTCTATATAGGGAGGTAGTATTTAGGGGAACCACACACAACTTTTTTTTTTTACCAATTTTACAATAATTTCATGGATTTGGAAAAAATTCAAAAATATAATGGATTATGAAGGTTGTATAATGAGACGAAATATAGTTCAAAAATTTCTATAACAGTATAACCTTATAAAATTAATAGTAATAATATTTTCATTGAATTGACGAATAATAAATAATGATTACAAAAGGAATGGGAAATGATTTGTGAGGAACTCTCATTTTGGCATTGTAACGATTTCGTAAAAATCTATAATGAGTGTGAAAAAATAAAATCTAATTTACAAAATATAACATAGGATATAATACTATATAAATATATTTATGGTAGTATAAAAAAATAATTTTAGAAATACAATACAACAAAAGTAATGTACATTAAATGGAAATTGGAGAATTGAGGATGTCCTTACATATGGATAAAACTTCTTAAAGATAGATAGGGACCCCATATTATCATGAAACTAAATAGGAGATACTCTTTGAGATTTATATTGAGATAAATATCATTATCAATTTATTTTTTCGGAAATGGATTATTGAATGGGGTTTTTAGTACCTAATGAAGAGTGGTTTTACGTGTTAAAATATCAGTTATATTTATTATATAATCCAACCAATTGTGAGTGATATAAATTTATTTAAATTTTATGGATTATTAATGATTAAGATAATGTTTTGGACCTGAAATTAATTCCCAAACCAATTAAATCCTCCCAATCAAAAATTTTAAAGCATAAAATTGAAATATAATTTTAATTTTAAAATTCCAATTTATTGGTTCCAAAAAGAAAGGTATAAATATATAAATAATAATAGTTTTTCTTAGATATATTTATATTAAATAAATGTTTTCCAAAATTTTCAATCATGATGCCATAATAATGATGTAATTAAATTGATGTTCTTTTCCAAGAGACAGTTTTCACTTTTTCAACAAAAAAACCATCTTTGTCAGAAAATTCCCAAAACATAAACCTGAGCTAATTTTGATCTGCATAGTTAAAAAATGAAGCATATTTATCAAAATATTTAATACATAATATAATTTTAAAATTTACTCAAATATATGTAAATATTGAAATTTACCAATGTTATTAGAAAATAAATATTCTGATCCTTATGAAGATTACATAGGAGATCATTAGGATATATTAAAATATTAAAAGTGTTTTGTATGATTATTTGATTGGAAGATGTTTTCCAAAAAAATATAAATTTATAAAAAATAATATTTACCTAATAATATTATATTCTATAATCCATTAATCATATTTATTATATCATTAAATAATCCAATTATTGCATGTACTTCTTATTTTACTTGATGTGATAAGTAATAAATAAATGTAAAAATATTTTTATTTTCTTAGAATAAAACATTCATTAAAAATACTAGTTCAATTAAAGACTTAACAGAATTATCAAGGCATTACATTCTTCACCCCTTATTGAAATTGGGTCCTCACAATTTTACTCATTGAATAAGACTCACTAGAACCAAATGGTCACTTTAATATTTCCTATTTAATGAAAAAAATTGAAATCTTATGAGGTGTTAATAGTATTTTCCCACAAATGTTATTTTAAACCATGTCTTATGGAGAAAATAGTCTTTTATATAAGGATATATACAAAATTATTAAAAAAATCATAAATCCAAAAAATAACCATAATCTAATCTAATTCAAAATGTGAGGTCACATACCAGCACATAAGAGTCTCATAATAATAATGTATAAAATCAAATTAATCATATTAATTACAAAAAATTAATAATATTTAATATGTAAATTTATATCTAAACACAAAATACAAAACAAATTTCATCCATGATGATTATTCACACATGTAATTTCATAAATGCATCCCATTCATTGAGATTACTTGGGAAAAGTGGAATGAAATGAAATGGCCAACCTATAAATCCTAGTAAGGGATAAATAATGAAAATAGAGAATTAATGTCCATAAAGTGTAAGACATAATGTTGATAAAAGAACATGATCATGAGGATAAGATGCATAACTAGATTGGAATGACATAAATCATAAAATGATCATAAAAAATGATATATGACATGATCATAATAACACAAGGAGTAACATGATAATGAGTACACAAGGAATACCATGGAAATGAGGCTACGACATAATGGTGATATATTCATAAAAATAACACCATAGATCATAAATAGGGTGTTCTAAATCATATTAGCAAGGCTTCTTCCCAAGGTATATTTACCTAATTCATTATATTAGTATCAGTTTGGACTTATCCTATTTAATAATTAAAGCGTTACACTTAAGGAACACATAATAAAATCCATAAATAATCATTTCATGATAAATTCTTTTGAAATTAAATTGGAATTCATGGAAATTCATTCAAATTAAAGGTATATACCCATTAATTGACAAAATTTAGTTTAAGGTATTTACACTATATTAATAGAGGGTAAATGGTATATTTAATATTATCCCCACTCAATCCATATATTGTTATCTATTTGAATAAGCTTTAATCATAAGGAAAATTCAAGGGTATTCATAAGCAAATTGATGATTATATATAGTTGATAATATCGAAGTACAAAGGTAGTGATGGATCATTCTCTAGAGATATCTATTTTCACCAAACCATGTGTACATTAGAAATGGGAATATATATTAAATGTAAAATCCATTTGATATAATGAGTGTGAAATAGAACAAGAACATTGTGTTCAAATTGTAAAGAAATAAACCCATACATCATATTAATTTGGATATCACTACGAATATACAATAATAAGATTTCGCAACCATAGTATATTCACAATGTAAAGGGTTGTGGAGAAATTTTGGGAATGATAACAGGAATTGGTGGAGGGTATATTCATGAAATAATTATATCAATTGAAATTAAATATTAATCCTAATATTATAATCCATTATAATGGATTGTAATGTGCTTGTGAATAATAAAAATATAATCCCTAGGGAGTTCCAAAATAGGTTCCAAAGAAGTGAAACATCCTAGCCTAGGAAAATAAATATATAATAGCCAGAACAGTGTGTCACATGGCCGAAAGCATGCCTGCCCTTATGCCGGAGGTTGTTGAGTAGCAACGAGGGTGTATGTTGGTAATAGCAGGGAGACTATAAACTCATATCAGAGTATCACAATGGTATAACACATAAGAATAAAAATGGAAGTAATAATAAATCAATGATAATTAGTAGAATAACAATAATAAACTAAATGTAAAATATGGACAATGCCAATATAAAATAGATTCATGCATTTCCCGATGATGATACATAAACTAAAACAAAATTTATACATGAGATATTGAGAGTGTACAATACATGAATAAATAAATATGATAAATGAAAACCCCCAAGGGTGGTCTCCATGAGCATCTCGAGCCTGACCTTTGTCCTGTGCTCCTAATTCATGGGTACAAGCTATCAACCAAGGTCATGTAATTAGAAGGTCTGCTCTGGTACCCCTGTATAATGGACGCCTGAGAAGGGCGTTAGATAATAATCCTAGTAGGTACTGACCAATGGGTTTTAGGACTGATTCCATTCCATGAAATATAAATGTAAAATTGTGTATATAAATAAGAATAAAGATAAAAAATAAGTGCTAAATAAATAAGGAAGAACCCACCTTGGTTCCAAAGGGACACCAGTGGCTATACTTGCTTCTGCTTATAGTCTGAATAAGTTATCTTACAAGTAACTGTAAATATAAATAGTAAGAATTATATAGATATAGTTTAATTATATTTTACATCCACCAATATGAACCAATGGTGTTCCAAACGCCTAATGGCTATATACCTGGAATAATAGTTGCATGCTGGACTGGGGCATATCCCAGAAATTGATAAATAGTATAAATGATCCTATAATCTAATGAAATATGGTACATTCCATACATACCCATAGAGTTAGATTCATTCGGCTACATCACTCATGATGGTTAGTGAGCCACCATGGAAACACTATAATCAAGTAACATGGCACATAAATCCCGTATCCCATAGAGTATCACTAGTGTGAGATGCCATACTCAACACACGATGTATGGTATCATGATGCCCCATTCTCAGCAAACCATTACCATTATTCGAAAACCTATATATAAGGAATAATAATATTTATAATAAACTCTCACGAGCATATACCTGTAATGACATACATTCATCAATCCCATATAAGGGAATCATTACATTTATAGTACATGCCATGAAGAAAATACCACAGATGATTTACATTTAAGTAACCCATTATAATCAATGGAATAAAATATATAACAATTAAATATAAGCAATGATAATTTAATTAGAAATAGGCATGGTTTTACCCCCTATTCAATTCAGTTAAATTAACAAATATAATAAAATCAAGGAAAAAATCCATCATTTATCATGCAATTTTAATATAATCAAGAAATTAAATTTGATTAAAAAACATGGAAATTCAATTCAAAATGTTTAATAAGACCCTTGGAAGGCACCATGAACATATAAATACATTTACCAACTTGGGAAAATCCATTTATAAGTCAACCATATAGTCCATGAACTAAAAATGCATTAGATCAAACCATTACATCAATGCATTAAGATAATCACTTTATAATATAAAAATAATCACATTGTAATTTTGATGACAGTGCACATTATTTAGTGGGTATTATTATAAAATAATTATATTTTTTATCAAATAATTCATTTAATCATAAACAGGAATCATATCCAAGAATCACAATTAAATTTTCTAAATTAAATAATTTATATAATCAACGACCAATAATGGAAATATAAATCATAATGGATTACATGGAACTTATAAATTTCCACTAATGATTTGAAATTAAATTATAAAGTTCAACCTGGAACATAAGATGTTCCATTTACACTTACGAAATTACAAATGAGGAGAATTTAAATTTATAATCTTAGCTGAATTCCTAGAAGGAATTCAAAGAATTTAAAACATTTAAGTTAGAATGGTGAAAAATAATATCGCACACCTATGTTTTAAAGTCCCACATGTTTGAACCCAGTTGAAATATGAATGTTTTTGAACTATTTCCTTTGTTGGATGGGTCATTATTAAATCCAAGCCATGGGATGAAGTTTCATGAGTTGGGATCATTTAAACGTATTTATATTGGGCTTGGGTAAAGGATCTTGGAGTTTCTTATATGGCTGATTGGAATTTGGGAGCATCAGACGAGTAAAATTAATGTTTTTTAGGAACAATAGAGAGGGTATGGTTGATGTACAAACTATTGAACTGCGCATTCTACTACAGGAAACTGTGCAGTGTAATTGTAGTAGACAGAGTAACTCCCATGGTCTACGCATGGTCAGGAAAACCATGTGGGAAAAACTGTGTGAGGTGAGTGACTTAACAAGATACTATCGCATGGTCTGTGCATTGTTAAGTAAACTACTTGGGATAGACCGTGCAAGGTGGGATCCTTAGAATTCTGGTTATGCATGGTTGGCACATAGTTTTCAAGACCATCCTATCCAAACCTTGCGGCTTACCCGGTTTTGGGTTATGGGTTATTTTATTTAATTAAATGTTAGGTAAAGAGGTGTTTAATTAAATTCTGTTAAATGAGGGGTTTTATTTAATTAAATTCAAGGATAAGAGGAATTTAATTAATTGATTCAAACTATGGTTTTTATTTAATTAAACATGGTTGAGTAAAATGTAAATAAATTATGATGAGTTGGAGAATTTATTTAATTAAATTAGGATGAACAGAATTTAATTAAATGAGGTGTAAATGGGGTGATGGGGTTTGTTTAAGAGGAGATTTAATGAATTAATAATAATAATAATATAATGGGAATTATTATTATTATTATTATTTTAATTCTTATAAATCATAAGGGTTTTTTTTTAATTTTAAGAGGAAACAAAAGGGAGAGGGGCACAAAAAAGTGAGTCATGACCCCTCTCACACTCATCTCTCCCAAGGGTGGCACACCACCCTCCTTTCCTGGATCCCTCTTTGCACAACTGGCTCTTTATGCTTCCTTCACGAAGGTTTTCCATCTTGGTGAGGTGATTCCTTCTCCATTCATTTCATTGTTCGCATCAGTTGATTCAACTTCTCCTTCACCCAAATTCTATATAGATGATCCCTAATTTAGAAATTTAATTGATTCATTCTTTTCTCATAGTTCTAGGTGGTTCAAAAGATCTCTTAGAAATCATTGGTCCATATTTTGACAACTATCTCTAAAGTAATGATGGTTCAGCTCTATTTGGTTCATCGCTAGAAAATTTTGGTAAGGTCTTATACCCGTTATTTGGTACTAACCCCCTTTAATTCATTTCTTATGGTATATTTTGGGGGTTTGGTTAATTAATTGGAGGTTCATTGGTCCTATATGCACTAATTGTGGGTGTGAGTTGTCGTTTTATGGGGATAAGACCAATTCTGAGTGCGCGAATGCTTCTATAGAGGTGTGTGTGCATGAACAGTTTGTCGTTTGAGTTAGAAATCATTGGCTCAACATATTATTTAAGGTAGGGTCCTCAACATTTGTCAATTAATAAAATTCATTAGTTTTTTTAAGAAATATTAATGAAAAATTTAATTGAAATTGCGGAAAGAATTGTCTATTGGTATAAAATAGGTTGTTAGATTAAAAAATCATGTTTTTACAATAAAAACCCTCAATTGAGGTGCACTTCCTTCAAGATAATAACATAAAGCATAGACTGATATGTTCATTTAGTTTTTTGTTATGGGATTTTCTATTTCTTCCCTTTATATAGTGATGCACTTGGGTTAAGTGGAATCTATTTGTATTGGGCGGGATAAGTTGTGATAATTAATTGAGAATTAATTATGTGCTTTGAGAGTTGAAACCGATATAATTATTCAAGGGGATTAATTATGAATTAATGACTAGGATATATATTTTGAGACAGTTAATGGTGAATTAATTGTTTCATTTGATATTCTAATTTGGATAATTAACTGAGGGATTAATTATGAGATATTGAATTGTAAAATTGAGATAATTAATCGAGGGATTACTTGTGATTTGTTGATTTGGGATAACTTTAGATAATTAATTGTGAATTAATTTTGTGCTTGAGGATGTAATATAGATAATTAATTGACGTATTAATTATGAGACATGGAATTGTCTATGTTGAGATACTTAATGGTGGATTAATTATGTGCCTAGAGGTTTTTTAAAAATGATTAATTGTGAGATAAATTATGACGAGATGAGATTTGTATTGGATAATTAATTGTGGAGAATTAATTATGGAATGAGATTTTCGTTAATTGATTAATTATTGATTAATTAATTAATGGAATTGTGGACTTAGTTAATTATGGGGTTAATTAATATATTTTGAGGTGTTTCACTAATTATTGGATTAGTAAGGGAATGGATGTGGATAATTCTTGGAGAATTATTTAATGGGGTTGGTTTAATTAATTTGTGGATTATTTAATGAATGATAATTGGGTGCTAGACATCGAATTCTATACTGATTGAGAAACTGGGTTCTAGACATGATGTTTTAGACAGATTCAGATGTTGGGGAATTAGACAAAGGACTATACCACAACAATGACGAAAGATCTTGCAATATAAGGTGGTAGAAAAAGAGATCTTCATAGATTCAAAAATTCAGGTGTGAGGCATAGAAATATAAACCGACTGAGGAAGTCGAATGTGAGACATCGTAATCTACACTTATTGATAATTGGGGTGTTTGGCATGGTTCCCAACACCAAATGAATGAAAATGAAGAATTATGAATTGAACTAGAGAAATGAATTAAGACTAAGTGAAATGTGATTGAATAAATATGGATAATGGTTAGAATTCTTATATGATTCAAGTTAGGTATTAGGTTTTTACATTACCCAGGGAACAATTACGGTTCTGGTATGAGCCGATGTTAGATTTGAGTTACAAGTAATAATGAGAACCATGGATATAATAAATGATTAAATAGAGAATAAGTGGTAAAATGCTGGAAAAAATTTATCCCTAATAAATAAACTTGTATGGTTCTTGTGAAAACCCTTATTCCAGCTACGATCTAAAGCAGGTATTACCATCATGTGTCCCTTTGGATCCTGGATGGGTTATTGGTTATTTATTCAGTTTTTTATTTCTTTGACATATCTACAAACTATTTAATGAAATATCATTTTCTATATTAGGGTAGAAAACTGGTGGTCCCAACCTATTGAAATTTATATCTCACACCCTCTTTCAGCTACATTTCCACTAGGGTACCTTAGTAGACTCCATTTTTTGTATGACGGTGTAATTTTTCTTGTTGATATTTCATTTTACTTGGGATTTAGAATAAATAGACCGAGTGGGGGCCCAGGATGCTCATGGAGATCTCCCGCAGAGATTTGAGACTTTTCCTTATTTCTTTATGGAGATGTAAATCCTTTTTTTGTTTACTGCTTTCAGATAACATGAATGAACTGTATAAACTGGTGTTGTCCATTTTAATTATTTAGTTGATTATTTTTTTCTATCTTCTTCGGATGTTGTCTGAGTTATTATATATTTTCTTTGTGCACTTTGAATATGAGGGTATAGTCTCCCCACTGACTATCCATAACCATCACTTCTAGTCGGTAGCTTCTAGTGTACGAGGAGATGCTATGAAGGTCAGCTGGAGACCGGTTCGGCTACTAGATTGAGGGTAAGCTGGGATGAGATGTTATAAAGTGGTATCAAAGGGTCATGTTTTCCTTCCATTTCCTTTTTATTTCTATTTTGGGTTGGTATACAGGAGACTAAAAAATGTTGTTTCTTGGTTAATAGACATTCTTGAGAATGACCAACCCATGTACGGTTAATGACCAATGGGCCAAGGATGGGAATTTATGTTTATACTGTTTTTGTTTATAGTTGATACGATTTCACATTTAGGGACTGGTGTACTTTCCACTACTTATTGATTTTGAGAATTTTGAAAATTTGGCTTGAGACGATATGGAAAGGAAGTTTCATTATATGAATCATCTTGGGCACTTAGAGAATTACATGTCCGACATATAACATGCCATGTAGTTGTAATAGTAGGATGCGTACTAATTTTGATTGTGTGCCTTGGGAGGAATGATATGCTTTCATATGAATTAGAATGCCTACTTGTATAACAAGATTATATGATTATACACTATTCTAACTCTATTATTATCAGGTTTTGATGTTTTTCCGTGATTCATTATTATAGCATGGTGTTGTGTTACTTCTAATGATGACATGCTAGAGAAGTTTTGATGTGTAAATGAACACATGAGAAGAAAATTAATTGATTGTGTCTACAATGGGATCCAAACTCAGTTTTAAGGTATATGGGCACCATATAACTGGAAAAGGGTAACCCGTGTATTCAAATGTTTGAAAATGTGGATGTTAATGTTAGAATGTTAAATGAAAATTTGACGTGATAAATGGGATCCAAATTTCAATGGGATTGTGTATGGATGCCTTATCGATTTGTGGGTGGCTACCCATGTGACTGATTCTTGTATAATAATAGTCTGTTTGAAAATGGTTATAAATGTAAAACTATTGAGTTTATTTTGAAATGACCATTTCTAGGGTTTTGTTTTCAAGAACCTAGATTTGAATAAAAGTGACCCTCGTAGGTCACCTTTGTGTTAAAAATAATTTCGATGCTGAATTTCCTATTTAAATTGAAATCATAATGAATGTTAAGTGTTAAAGAAGAATTTTTTTATATATTTCTTATGTTTCCCATGGGGAATGGTTTGAAAACCATGTTTGTTGTTGTGGAATAATACTTGTGGGTTTGTTAAAATTATTTCAATAGTTTAGAGGTTGAAATGAATTAATGAAATGGATAAATTGAAAAGGGGGAATTCTGAGCCGAGCGAGTACTATTTTGCATGAAATAGATATAGGGTCTACACATAAGCTTCATAAGGGATTGGACTGTAGTAGGTGTCACCCTTAGATCATGAGATGATTTGCTTCAGCAATGATCTTTTGATGTTCTTACCATTGAGTGACATTATCCCTAGTTGTAGTTTTGGGTTTTCAAGAATTACATCCTTTTTTTGAGGCGTGGTCATTGTATATCGACTCTTGATGTGGGAATAAGAATTTTGGAATGCTCGGTTCAGCAGGTAAGACATGCCTTAGGCATGGTCTGCCACTAAATATGTCCTTAGGATAACTCTATAGTAGAGTTTTTGGGCATTAAGGTAAGTTCATACTACTGCTCAAGAGTCATTTTTGGGTCTCCGGTGTTTTGAAACACTGATCGGTTTAAATTTCAGCTTCCATGCAAGATGTTGACATGGTGATCATGGTTTATGGAATGTCACACATGCGGTTAAGGTTTTTCAGAACTTGTGCACTAGAGAGAGACTGAAATTGTTTTTGATGAAATGGACATTCCTAATGTGTGTAGTGATTCATCGGTAGGTGTCCAGATGAGTTTCAATGGGAACATTTGAAAGAATGAGGATACTTTTGGTGATATAGGAAAAGAGGGTTGGTTGAAGATGCATTGAGAGGAGAAGGTCAGCCTTTTTTTGAGGAGTCAATTGGTGATAGTTTGACTGATCTTTTAGTGACTTGGGTTTTCACTAAGTGTTCTCTTTCAAATGAGACGAGTAGGTACCCTATCATGACCTCATCTTAGAGGCACTAAGATAGCATCTGTCTTACACCATGCTAATGTTTTACAATTCATTAGGATTGATAAGTGGATTTTTTTGGGTTGTATGTGGGATGCGTGGTTCTTTGGGTTATGCCTTTATTCATACTAGAGCATGACAGTTTTAAAGTATCCATGAGGTGGATTTACTTGGAGAGGTCACCGAAGGTCGGGAGAGGACTTTTTCATACATGTGTTTGATGATGGATTCATTTTAAAGTCATGCCATCGGTTTAAGGGGGAGTGTGGGTTGTTTGGGTTGGAAATGTCTCTCAAAGAAAGAGCCATAGTTTGGGAGTTTGAACCTGAAATGATAAGACCATTGGAGGAAATCACCAATGAGAGGGTGGTTGAGGAGATAAAGATGGGATCATGTGTGTAGTGTCATGGGCTCTATTATGTGTCGTTTTGAGGTTTTGGGTTGGATTTAGAGCTATGGATTGGGTTTTAAAAGGTTTTTGTTTTTGGGATTTGGAAATGGATAAAGGTGTGTTTGGTGTTTAGAAACACAATATGATCATTGAAGCATGAATTTATGACTGTGGTGGATTGATTTATGTTTTAGTTGTTCCTAATGGCTTCTCAGGTATGAGAAGTTTCTAAGGTGGGTATATTGTAAAGTCCCTTGTTTTTGAACTAGGTTAAAATAAAAAAGTTTTTAAACTTGTTTGTTTATTGAACATGTGGGTCTTAAAAAAAAGTCTTGGGATGATTTTTTTTGAGATTGTATTGTTTAAACGAGTTTATGTTAGGCTTGGGTAAAGGATGAGGAGTTTCCCAGATGGATGATTGGAATTAGGGAGCATCGGACTAGAAAAAGTAAAGTTTTTAAGGAACTACAGAGAGAGAACAGTTGGTGCACGACCTATTAAACCATGCGACCTGCTACAGGAAATTTTGTAGCTTATTATGGAAGATAGAGGTGCTTTCACAGTCTATTCATGGTTAGGAAAACTTCGACGGACAAACCCTGCTTGGTGAGTGTCTTAAATAGAGACGCTTTCATGGTCTGTGCATGGTTAGGCCAACAGTGAGGGACAGACTGTGCGAGGTGGGTTCCATAGACAGAAGGATCTACATAGTTGTCACACAGTTTTCTGGACTGTGCGATCCAAACCATGCATCTTACCCAGTTTTTGGGTAAGGTTTTTTGTTTTAATTAAATCCCAACTAAATAAGGGTTTAATTAAATGATGTTATATGGGGGATTTTATTTAATTAAATTATAGGCGTAGATGAATTTAATTAATCAGTGAAAAATAAGGTTTTATTGAATTTAATCAAGTTAATGATAATTTAATTAAATGATGATGAGATGGAGAATTTTTTTAATTAAATTTTTGGAGAAAATAATTTAATTAAATGAGGTGTAAACAAGGCGTTGGGGTTTGTCTAAGAGGAGAGTCAACAAATTCATAACAATAATAATATCAAAGAGGTTATTATTATTATTATTATTATTATGGTATTAATTATTATAATTTATTAGGGTTTATTTTTTAATTTAGATAGGAAATAATATGGATAGTTGCACAAGACATGTGAGGTGTGACCCTTCCCCCTCTCAGCTCTCCCATTTGTGGCACACCACCCTCCTCTACGGGCTCCCTCTTCACGAACCCGGTTCTTTTTTGGTTCCGTCACAAAAGGTGTTCATCTCGATGATGTGAGTCCTTCTCCATGCATTTAGCTGTTAAAATTGGCTCTTTGAATATATACTTTGAGCAAACTATGTTCGGAAAAACCCTAATTGGGGATTGAATCGGTTACCTCTTTTATTTCAGTTCTAGGTGGTATAAAAGATGTCTCGAGACCCATTGGTCCATATTTCAACAACTGCCTCTGAAGGAATAATTGTTCAGCTCAATTTGGTTCACCACCGTCATATTTGTGTAAGGGTTTATACCTTTTATTTCATTATCCACCGCTTTAATTAGATTCTTATTGTGTATTTTGGGTTGTAGTTAATATATTGGAGGTGTGTTGGTCCTCGTCCCACTAATTGTGGGTTTTTATTATCGTTGTAGGGTGATATGACCAATTTTGAGTGCACGCCCTTTTTTCTGGAGGTGTGTCTACATGAGATGTTTACGGTTTGAGTTAGAATGCATCAGCTCAACCAATTGAGTGAGGAAGGGTCCTCAAATCTGCTAAATTAATAAAATACACAGGGTT
Source organism: Viscum album (assembly GCA_963277665.1). Classification (NCBI taxonomy): domain Eukaryota; kingdom Viridiplantae; phylum Streptophyta; class Magnoliopsida; order Santalales; family Viscaceae; genus Viscum; species Viscum album. The sequence goes on from OY728126.1 coordinate 197,851,963, forward strand.
TTAATTGTTATTGATGATGAATTTGAATTCAATTTCTGAAAAAATTGTTTATCGATATAAAATGGTTTTTTAGATTATAAAATCATGTTTTTGTAACAACAACCCTCAATAGAGGTGTGCTACCTTCAATCAAAAAACATACTGTATAGAATGATATATTCTATTAGCTTTCTTTTGTGTGATTTTCTATTCCTTCCCTATATATGTTTATTCACTTGGGTTAAGTGGTAATTATGAGTCTTGTGTAGGATATATTGTGATAATTAATTGAGAATTAATGACGTTCTTTGAGAGTTGAAATTGAGATAATTAATCAGGATTATTAATTACGAATTAACGAATGAGAGATATATTTTGAGACTATTAATGGTGAATTAATTGTATTCTTTGATATTTCAATTTGGATAATTAATCGGGGGATTAATTATGATAAATTGAATTAGAAAATTGAGATAACTAATCGAGGGATTAATTCTGATATGTTGATTGGGGATAGGTCAAGATAATTAATTGTAAATTAATTATATTCTTGAAGATGTAATATAGAAAATTAATCAGGGGATTAATTGTGAGATGTGGAATTGGCTATGTTGAGATAATTAATGGTGGATTAAATATGTGCCTTGAGGTTTTTTAAATATGATTAATTATGAGATCAATTATGACAATTTGAGATTTGGATTGGATAATTAATTGTGGAAAACTAAATGTTGAATGAGATTTTTGTTAATAGATTAATTAATTGATGAATTAATTAATGGAATTATGGACTTAGTTAATTGTGGGGTTATATAATGGATTTTGAGGACTTTCATTAATCGTTGTATTAGTAAGGGAGAAGATGTGGACAATTCCAGAGGAACTGGTTATTGGGATTAAATTAATTTTTTTATGAATTAATTAATGAATGAGAGTCGGGTGCCAGATATGGAATTATAGACTAATTAAGAAAGTGGGTGCTAGAAATAGAATTCTAGACAGATTGAGAGGTTGGGGCATTAGACAAGTAATTCTACCCCAATAGTGATGAAAGTGTTTGAGATATGAGGTGGTAGACATAGAGATCTATACAGATTGATGAAGTCTAGTGTGATACATGGAAATCTGCATCGACTAAGGAAGTGGAGTGTGAGACATTGTGATCTACACCAATTTATATTTGGGGGTGTTTAACAAGGTGTTCAACACCGAATGAATGGAAATGATGAATTATGAATTGAACTAGACACACGAATTAAGCCAGAGTGAAACGTGATCAAATGAAGGTTGAGAATGGATAAAATTCTGACATGAGTCAAGTCTTGTACTAGGTTATGTAATTACCTATGGAACACTTCAGTTTTCAGTATGATCTGATGTTAGTATTCAGGTAAGGGTAACCATGTGAACCTTGGAGATAATAAATGATTAAATTGAGAATACTTAGTAAAGTGATGAAAAATATATATGCATGATAAATATGATTGTATTGTTATTGTGGAGATTTTTATTATGGTTATAGGCGAAAGTAGGTATTTCCATTATGGTTCCTTTTGGATCTTGGATGGGTTGTTGGTTGTTTATTCAGTTTTTTTATTTATTTGATACATCTTTGAACTATTTAGAGAAATTTTATTATCTAGATTGAGTTAGAAAACCGGTGGTCCAGGCCTTCTGATATTTATATCTCACACCCTATTTGGGCCACCATTACATTGGGGTACCTGATCTTGCTTTCTTGTTTTCCAGAATCTGAACTTTTACCTATTTCTCTTTGCTTATTCTTGGGACTTAAGAGAAAAGGACCGAGAAAGATCTCATGATTCTCATAGAGATCGTAATTGGGGATTTGAGTCTTTTTCTTATTTCTATATGGATATGTAATGAATGTTTTTTTGTTTATTTCTTTCAGATTTGAATCACCATGACATGCATGGTTTCTATAAACTGTCATTTACCATTTTGTTTATTCAGGTGATTATTATTTAATATATGTTTCCATTTTTGTCTGATTTATTATATATTTTTCTATGCACTCTTAATATGATGGTATAGTATCCCCAATGACAGTCCATAGACTCCCTCTAATAGTCGGCAACCTCTGGCATATTGGGAGACGTGCTTGAGGTCATGTGGTGACTAGTTAGATGAACATTTCGAGGGTAATTTGCGTCGGGATGTTACACATGGGGTTCCTGTTATCGAGATTGACGTTTTATTATTTCATAATAATGATTCACGGGTGAAAAACAAGGTGAGTTTTTTTATATAATAGGAAGTAACCAATTAAAAAATGTGTGGAAAAGGATGGTGTGAGGAAAAATGATGTTATTTATAAAACAAAAAAACTCGATAAAAAGTCATAGGCCACCTAACTCATGCTTATAATGTTCCACTCATCAAATATTGAGGTATGATTTGATCCATTTTGTAAGAGATATAAGAAAGAGGCATTGGACCTAAAAATAGTCAAATGAGATTGCACCAAAATATCATAGTAAATAGAATGAACAACATGAAATAGATTATACATGATCTTGGATCATACCAATGGTGATCCATAGAGACCGATAATGCTGGAACTAGATAATAGATGAAGAATTTTTCTTTAATACAAGATTACACATATAGGAGAGTCCAAAGGCACAAAGAGGAGGTATCATGAACAAGGAGGAGACAAAAAGAGAAGGAAGAGTTAAAATAAAACCCGTTAAAAGAATTTTGGTCATTTAGATCTTATCAATTGGGACTTACGATTTGGATGCATGTTTTGGCCAAATTGTGTCCCAAAAAAGTGGCACTCAATACATATGAAACCACCTCACACGGTCGACCCACAAGGTGTAACCTAAACATAAACCAACTATTTGATGAATATTGTGAAAGTACTACTTAAGTGGCACTACCTGTGCACACTTGGAATATGGTGGGAAATCATTGCACACCCATTTGGGGTGTTTTTGTGCCTTTGCTGTAGTTCCATAGTTTTCTAGCTGATGGAATTCATAGTTTCATAAAAAAACATCTATCATATACAGACCACCCATACCATCATGTTTTGGAGCTTGGTTCACTCCAAACTAAATAAAGAACTATAGGGACCCCCATTCCTTTACGCAAGTCTACAAAAAAATTTAATTGTTCCAAATCATTGAATTATGTTCCCAAGAATAGTTTTATAAACTACCCATCTAGTAATTGCCGACTGATCAAATTTCATTGGATTTTCACCTTAACTCAAAACATAGGCTATTAAAACCTCCATACCTTAGAAATTCTAATCCCCAAGAATCCTTTTAGAACAATGAAATCATCACCTAACATACGATAGTCATGAAGCTTAATTCAAATGATCATGCTGAATTTCAAATTTCCCAACCCACCTACAACCACTTATTAAGGATGTGAAATATAAGACACCAAACATTGTTCCAAACATGTGGAACTCATTATCTTGTTAGACATCCTAAGGAAGGTTCTCCCACCTTAGGCTTTATAATTTAATGGAGCCAATTCTATGAAATGGTACCTCCACTGTCAAAATTTATTTACAATGAATTCATATAATAATTTTTATGATAGTACTGGTTTGATTTTGAAATGGTTAAACAAACGATTCCCCGCTAAAATAATTTATACTGGTTGAGTCAACCATTCATGAATGCTCAATCCAAAACATACCACACTCTTCACCAACTGAAAACATCAATTAATCTTGTTCTTCTCCAACCTTATTCACTGAAGAACAAAAAAAACTAGTCAAACACCTATATATAAATTTTCTTTCAACAAATGACTTAGAAGGTTGGAATCAATCAACTGAATTGAAATGCCTTATTCTAGGGAATGTTGATTTTACAATGAGGATGTTCACTTAATCACGTAGTAGACTTTGGATGACATTCCCTGATATACCATCACCTGGACATTTAAACTATCGTGTCTCAGCACGAACAAGGGGTAACCTAGATTTATCCCACTAGAACCATCACCCTTTAAAAAACACCTATAACCCCAAAAACAATTCTTGGATAACCTCATATTCAACAAATTGGAGTCCAAGGAACAAACCCAATGTAGTTTATAATCCTTTTTTACAAGTGGGACATCTGTGCAAAGCCAAAACATCCACATCATAACATTAACTAGGCCTAGAGAGAAATCCTTAAAGATGTAAATTAACGGGAAAATGGTTGGTGTCCAAGATATTATCAATGTAATTCATACTTGGGAACCCATTAATCACTTTAGACTAACCATGACTCAAAAAAAACCATGTGTCCAGCATGAATCATAGATAAAGAATACAAATCAAAACTAATACATTTTTAACCTTTATCACTTTATAAGACTGATGCTCCCTTAGTGCATAAAGGAAGTTGTTAATATAGGGTACAAGACCATATCATTCAAAATATTTCATTAATAAGAACCCGAGAAAGCTAAAAACTATTGAACCACCACAATTAAACCTTTCAAAAGAATCATGGATTCACCTACTAACACACTAATACCAACCAATCATAATACTCATACCCCTAAAGGAATTTCATGATAATCAAATAGTAATCAAGAAAGTATTACAATGCCATTTCTGATTTTCAATGATTTCTTACACACCCAAACACATAAACATCGGGTTTTCGAGAAAGAAAAAACATGATTTAAAACATGCATGCCATAGAGGCATTTAAGTAAGGCCCAGAATTTCTAAATGGTTCTTCTTGATTTTGTTTCTTCTACCTGGAAGGATACATTTACCAGATTTGAAACAAGGCTCCCCACCATAAGATCTTTCTAATCATTAAAAGGAGTGATAGACTAGTCAATTACAATAACGCTAGATCCAAATCCAATTTTAATGTATGTTTGTCACTCCTCCAAGTCACGATCACCACATCAAACATCAGAGAATTTTTCATTAAATCTAGAAGTAACCTGACCGGAATATCGAAAAACTAGATTCTATTGGAAGGTAATCCCAAGAATTAGGATGGATTGATTCCTTTTAACACCTAAATATCTTTACTCTAGAGATGACCAGATAATGTACTGAACAACCCAAGGATCAATAACTTCAATGAAATCTATTATTTCATAAAATCATTTTATAATATAATGGGTTACAAGTATAAAAAAACATACTACACTTATATTTTAGATTTAAGATGAGACATCATCAATGAACTCCATTTGTTATCCCCCCAATTCATTCAATTATCTGGTGTGTCATTCATAAACTAGCTTAAAATTACATTATCCCATATGATGGTAAATTAAACTGATAATTTTTTGATTCATCCAAGGAAAGAGAATTAGGATCAAAATACCTACTAAGAATTTGAAAATCCCATACACATTTCTAAACTATAAACACTAAACATTACATGATGCTCATGCCAAGAAAAAATGTCAAAGAAAACATGACCAACCATCTAGAAAAAGGCTATCACTTAGAAAAAATTAGTCATACTAGAGAAAAATAAACATGAATGACACCACCATCATGTAAAATTTTTAGTAAGGGAGGAAAAGGAAAATATAAAGTGCATACAGGCCCATAAAACCAAGCACAGGAGGCCTAAGGAGGCTTGAAATAGTGAAGAACAAGGTATTCCCCTCTAACCAAGTTGACCCCCACCAGCTTCATGGTGAGAAAATTATGAAAGGAAATGGGATATGGTCCATGAAAATCTAGAGGGGAAAGGTGGTACGTGTCTTGGTTTCCCTCTCTCCACGTGTGAACCACTACTATGTTGTTGTTATTCATTCCCTAAAACTTCCTGATGATATAAAGAATCAAACAATGGGTGGATCCAATTCCATGTCAGTCATTGTTAAATAATTTGGAATCAGTTTCAACCTCTGATAAAGTGATCCCATTTTGGTGACAAAAGTTGATACTATAAAGCAACTCCTTGCCCTCTTCCTGAAGGGAGGATCCATGCCCCAGGTGGGTAGAACACAACATGATCACCGACCCTATATAGTTTTGAACCACCCATACTAAAAAAATGACCCCCATGTTTAATGACCTATTAGTATTGAGATTGTGGGCCATGCTGGGTGGGGACCAGCAGACCTAATGACATATAATGCTGCTGCTTTCTAGAAGGACATTGATATGTTTAGCCTGAAGCTGTTGTAGGGTAGGCAGCTCCACCTAATTTTTTTGAATTATGGACATATAAAAGAGGAGGTTCTTAGTTCTAATGCTTATGGACCAGGTAGGGGATTATGAACCTTCATGTCTAGACTTATTTTAAGACTGCCAAATGACCAACATCTTGTATGAAGAACAATGGTATGATCCATCATCTCTAGACCCATCTCCTCTGGACCATGGGACCATCGATCCAGAAAAAACATATAAACCATGTTGTTTCCATGAAAACCAGTAAACTCACTAAAATACTACCACACCATCCTGGCCTAGTCACCCCCAAAGAAAAAATTCCCCAGACACTCCTCCTCATTATCTGAGCAGAAGGGGAACCTTAAATCCATTGGGATGTCATAGTGCTTGATGATATCATATGTGGGGATATCATTGCGATGTAGCCTCAAAGTGAGAATGTTGTACTTAAGGGGGATTCCTTTGTATCAAATGATCTCATTCCATGTATCGCCTTGATCATGAGTATCCAGAGTACACTCGAGGTCCCTTGTGGAGAAGGCACCCAAGGAAGAGAGGGAGAAGACACATCTATCTGGTTCAGAGTTGAGATCAATTATGTTGAAGGTGTCCTATTGGTCCTTGTCCAAAACTTATTTGATAAACCTCAAATTAGAGCTGGCCTCCTTAAACGATATTGAGGTGGCTGGACATCCAAGGAGTTTGAGTGTATTCCTGGACTAGTTTTGATATGAAAATGAGATGTCCCCCTTCCCTACAATCTATATTGAGTGGGATAGAAGTGAATTAATGAGTGGGAGATCACAAACCAAAGAGGGGAATCATTAACTCTAGATAGCAACACTTTCCCAAAGTGAGAGTTGTGCATTGTAATCCCCCAAAGCATAAATTGTTCCAAGACTTAACCGGACAATTTTTCATGCATGCATAGAAGGGTGTCATCTAGGCTGCAGACATTGATGCCACCTTTCCTTGTAGGCCTTTCCACCCTATGCCAATAAGCCCAATGATGATTCCATCCTCAGAAAGGATCTCATATGAATACAGAAAGGTTATTATCAATTTTTTTAATGATTATTTTTTTGGAAATTTAATGGATGAGAACTCATAGATGAGGGTAGAGATGAAGAAACTGTTAACAAGAATCATCCGACCCCTAAAAAATAAATATATGTTCTTACAGTTGAAAATATAATCCATAATCCTGCTGATGAGAGTGTTGAATTAATGTATGTGAAGCCTTATAGAGGAGATAGGGTCACCCAGGTAATCCATAAGGGAGGTCCCTATTTTCATATCAAGGATGTGCGGGACAACAGATATCAGGTTGGACGTATGTCTATTGTGGATATAGAAAAGATATATTTCCTATAGAAAATGATCACGTTTTCATTAAAGTTATAACAAGTTAAAAACATTAAAATACCCTTACATGAGGGTTTTAAAAGAATGAAACCACCTAGAGTTCCACTTATAAGGTCACTAAATTTATTTACATTCAAAGATAAATTTTTTTAAAAGATTTAAATAGACCATAAAGTACTAATTTTAAAAAAAGAACACTTAGTAACAAATAAAGCGACCTATAATAGTCCTTCTAAGATAAACTAGGTTCATCAAAATGAAACCCAACAAAAATTTCTTAGATATTGTAATATAAAAACACCATAAAGGGATATCTTAAAATAAACATTCTCATACTGACCTACTTGGGTCTAATTGTGCATTTTTTAAATTAACAAAGAAAATTGATCTCAAAATTAAACAAATTTAAAATTCATAACCATTTCAAATTATAAAATGTCCACATAAAAGGTTTGATTGTATGGGTTTCCATTCCACTTCCTATAAATGACCAACAAAAATTATAAACCCATGGATAGATCCCATTTAACTGAAACTAATACACTTTAATATTAGAACCCATAAATCCATTTTAATTTATATGCATTCCAATAATATACCATGGTCATTGCTAATGGTCTATTAACATCAATGGTCATATACCAACCTATAAAGAGACCATACCCTTTATACATTTGCATTTGGATCACATTTACTAACAAAAACTATTTTTTATTTTTCTTTGAAAATATTTTACATGTATAACCATTTTCAAATGAATGTGATGGTAATATATATATAGATATTATATTATGAGGATTTCCGTTTACCAATTCATAAATCACCCATACAGTCCATAAGTTAAAAATTGGATCCCATTAATTGAAACCAACCCACTTTAACATTTAACGTTATCATCCTTTTTCATTATAATAAAAATTCTATAAACAAATTTAAAAAACATAGGGGACAGTTCGAGTATACGGGTCAAATTTTCCCAATTTTGAGGCACACTAACTACTTATAATTGAAAATATCTCCCATTTAATCACAAAAAATATATTTGTCCCATTTAAACATTTACATATTAAAATAATAAAATAGAATGTTATTATAGGTAGTAAACATAGATATCATGCCAATAAACTCAGAATAATGACAGATAATCATGGAAGAACATGATAAATAAACACTCAAACGTGTAATATGAACAAAAATTATTAGGGGAAAAATAATTCTGTATAACTCTAGGAACATATCAAAATCACCATGTAATATATAAATTAATCTACATGGCATGGAATATGAATGACATGTAAATGTTCTATGTGCCTATAATGAGGCATCTAATGATTCATCCTTGAAAATTCATGATATGGTTAAAATTCCGTAAAATCATAAATAAAAATGTAGTGGAAGGTATGCCAAACACTATAGGTGAAATCAAATTAAATAGTAATATTGAACAAAGAAAAATAATCCAAGCCCTAGCCACTTAGACCTTCCACCATGGGTGGGGTGATGAATACCATACTCATATATTTTCCATTTTTGGAAACATTATTATTCTCTATGATATCATCCAAAAATATTAAGACATAGGAAAAAAAGTATTTGATATAACTTTGTAACATACCAGCCGAGATGACCACTAAGATGAAAGTTGGACTGCTTGGTCATATGGCCTCAAGAACTAATCCCCATATGCCAAACACTACTAACTAGTTGTGATGATTTAATGTGGTAATAGTGGTGAGAATATACCCTCATAATAGATAAGAATAGTGGTATAGTAAATATGAATCAATAGGGGAAGCAATTAGAAAAGAATTGTACACAATAAAAGAATAACAATTAATGAAAAATATCAGTTGACCAATGCCGATATACAATATATTCATGCATTTCCTGATGATTGTATATAAACTAAATCAAAAGGCATACAAAATACTGTGATATATTATAGTACATGAATAAATAAAATGAATAAATGATAATTCCAAAGACAAATATCCATGATCATCTCGAGCTCCATTTTGGTCTAGTGATACTAAATCCCAGGTAAAAGCCAAATATCCCAAGCAATAAACTATGGTTTTACAATTATAAGGTCCACTAAGGAACCCCAATACAATGGTGGCCACGAAGTGGGTAAGATAATAGTCCAAGTAGGTTCCCACCAACAATTTTAATAACCGAATCTAGTTTTTGAAATATAAATGAAAAATAGTGTGTAGGCATAAGTAGAAAGATATAAAATGTGTTATAAATAAATATACAGTAACCCATACTGGTTCCTAAGGTACTCTTGGCATCTATACCCACTTCATAATATAATCAAACAAATATTTATAACCAGAAACTATATATATATAGTGATAATTATATTTATATAGCTTAGTTATATATTGGATCCACCAATATTATACAAATATGTGCCGATAACCTATGAGAATATACCTAGAATACTAGTTGGTTGCAAGATTGGGGCATAATTCAGACATCAATAACTAGTCTAAAAAATCCTATAATCTCAAAAAATAAGGCACTTTTCCTACATACTTTTAGAGTGAGAGACATCATGCTACAACACTCAGAGTGGTGAGGGGGCCGCCATAGAAACACTCTATTCACAGAACATGGTGCATAAATCCCATCATCCATATCTCATCACTTGTGTGAGATGTTGTACTCAATACCCGATGTAATGTTGTGTGATTCTCCATGCTCAATAAAACCCTTACAGTCATTCTAATTCCTATGTATAAATCATAATCATATTTATAAAGAATATTCATGATGAAATACCAATCATACCATAAAATATTGATAACCATATAAAGGCCTCATTAAATATATAATACATTGCATGAGAAAAAACACCTCTAATAATTTTCATTTAATTAACCCAAAATAATAGAAGAAATTAAAATTATAAAAATTCAATACAATACATGTTGATTTAATTAGGAAGATGTATGGTTTTACCACCGAGTTCAATCAAATTTAAATTAATTTATTTAATACAATAAATGTATTAAATTCAACATGGACTATTCTATTTTAGTATAATAAATTTATTCTATTTAATTAACTAAACATGAAAATTTATTTTAAAATGATCAAGAAATCCCTTATAAAGCACCATAAACAAAATTTTCCATTAACCTACCTGGGAAAACACAATTATAAGTAAACTATGTAGTCCATTAATTAAACATTTCTTAGTTCATACCATGTCAACAAAGCATTATACCAGGAATGTTATAAACTAAAGATAATCACATTGTAATTTCTAAGATAAAACACCTCATCTAATGGGTAATATTATAAATACATGATAATATTTACCAAAAAATTTATTTACACTTAAACCGACACCATATTCATGAATAAAATTTCAATTGACTAAATTTAACAATTCATAAAAGAAACGACCAATCATAGAGATACAATTCATAATAGTTGACATAGTTCTTTGGAAGTTCTATTAATGACTAGATATTTAATTATAATGTTCAACAGGGAGTTAGAAGGTGCTATAAAATATTGTACAATTAAAACCAGTGTAATTTGAAGTTATAATCCAATATAAATGCTGAAAAGAAATTTTGGGAATTTAAAACAATTAATATAAAAAGGAAAAAAAGCATGCACACCCATGTAGTTTCTGTGATTGAGATTTAAATTTTTTAATTTCAAAACAGTGATACATGTTCATAACACATGGTTCATTGATAAATTTAATTTGAAGAAACCCAATTTAAATCAATGCTTGGTAAATACTGGTAGGCAGTGCAATGAAACTATTTATAAAATGATAAAAAATCGAACAAAATTATTGTCCAGCTACCTCATGCTTATAAAATTACCCTCATCCTAGATCAATGTCTGATTTGATCATGTATTGAAGAGATTTAAGAAAAATACATTCTCCCTAAAAATAGGGAAAATAATCTCTCACCAAAATAGTGCAGTCTATGGAATTAAGGACATGTAATAGATTTGAGAGGATTTAAGAGATTAATAATGTAGTTCTATAGAGACTAAAGGAATTTTAATTGGAAGACGGATGAAGGAGTTGTCTTGAAGAATATATTATTTTTGGAGGAGAATCCAAAGGAACTTGAATGAGGTATTTCATACGAGGAGGAGATTAAAAAAAGAAGAACAGAGAATAAAAAACACTATAAATTATTATTTTTTCATTTCACACTTAAAAATTGGGTTCCATGGTTTGGATGCATGGTTTGGATAAACATTATAACCACCATTTGACAAAAATTCTTTAATAAATCACCACACACAGTCTACCCTCACAGTTTGACCTAATAGTGTGCCAACCATGAGATGAATAGTTAAGGGGTAATGCCTATGTGGAACTAGCCATGGGAGATAGGGGCATGTTTTGGGAAAACCATGAGCACCCCATGAGGTATGTTTCTACTCTTTTTCTACAGTTCTTTAGTTTACCATAGAAGGGACACACAATTTCTGACAAACCATGCACCATATGCATACCACACAAACCTTATGATTTTGGATCTTGGTGCTCCAAAAACTCAGAAGGGAACCTGAGGGACCCCTCTGGCGATTAGCTAATTCTAAAAACAATAATTTGATGTTTTCCAACTCTCATAATTATGTTTTAAAGCTCATTTTTATAAAAAAACATCTTGTAAACAGAAAAATTTTAAATTCTTTGGATTTTTTCATTGACTCAATACACGAGTCGTTAAAATAAAATACAACTCTTCATTCCCAAAAATCATTCAAGGGATATACAAGAAAATTATTTTTCATGTTTTAATCCTTATATGAATATGTGTGAAATCCATATCCAATTGAAGTATCAGGACATAGATTTCAATTTTAAGAAAACCAAACACACTTTTATTACCCATATTAGGATTGTTTTATTGCTATATGAAACCATTAACATTATAAAATCTATTTAAGGTAATATAATGGGAGATAATTGATACCTATCATTGTTAAAATATAATGTAAATTATAATTATTATTTATAAAAAATTTCTTCATTTAAATGTTAATAAATTAATATGGTTTACAAAATCAACTTGAAGTGAGGTGTGAGGTACCCTCATTTATGCATAGTAACGACATTGGAAAAGGATATAGTGAGAGGGATTTACTAAAATCTTATATGAAAAATACAACATGGATGATAATACCATTGAATAACATCCATGATTGTATATTAGGAGAAATTAAAAAATTCAACTCAATAAAAGAGATATACTTGAAAATGAAAGACGAGAATTGAGGAAACACCTACATTGGGAGGACACTTCTCAATTCTAGATACATACTATATATAACGATTGAACTAACATTTAGAGTATCTATAGATTTATATAGAGATACATTTCATGATCAATGGGTTTGTTATGTAATGTAAGGAGAAAATTGTGGGTATTTATACTTGAGGAGGGGTTTCGTTAAGTGTTAAAATATAGGTTATTTTATTATATATGCCTACTAATTATTGGTAAAATCAATTGTAAACACAATATAGCCCACTAGTGGGTCTGAGAAATTAGTTTCAAATCCATGGCATGTAAAAAACGAAACATGTATCCCCACCAACCAATATAATGCCTAGAATCAAAATATAATTTTTATCTTAAAATTATTCCTTTTGGTTCCAAAATTTTAGGTATAAGTTTTTAAATTTAAATTAATATTTTTAAAATATTTTCTATTATTATTTAATTATATATCTATTTAATAAAATTACTCATATATTTTTATTCAAGATAAAATAATAATGAATTCTTAAAACTATAGATCATTGTAAAGTGACAATTTTTGTATTTTCACCAAAAAATAAACATTAAAAAAATTATAAAAGAAACCTCATTGAAATTTAATGTGAATATTTTAAAAATCATGTTTATTTTTCTAAAAATAGTACTATAATTATTTTATTTTTATCTATTAAATAAATATCATTATTTATTATAAATTATCACTTTAAAAGAAAATAATCATTCTCACTATTAATAAATTACGTAGCTGTTTGTTAAAATATATTATCATTTAGAAATAATTTTCAGATTATTTCATAATAAAATATTATACTAAAAACATGCATATTTATCATAAAACACATTTTTTATTGAATAAGATTATATTCACTAAAAATAATAAATTTTTTAATATATCATTAAATAATATATTTAATATTTCATGTTGTAGTTTTCCATGATGTATAAAGTTATTCTAATATGTTAAAATATTTATATGAGATAATTAGAAAACTTTTATTAAAAAATAATAGTTATATAATTTACATGAATGAATTTTTATGGTGTTACAGGTTTGAATAAATAGTTTACTATCCTATCAAGGTGAAAATAGTGATTAGAGTTCAAGATCGATATAATTTTTTGATAATAATAAAAGTTTTGATTTAATGGAAATTTTAAATATAATGAAGATATGAAGAAGTGAAAACGTTTATACTTAAAGTATAGAAGGATAAATTGTGGAAATTTTTTAAAGGTTACAGTTAAATCTTTTATGTGATGAAAGGAAGGTCATTGGGAAATAAAATTTCATAGTGCATTTATGAAGTTAGAAAATGATAGAGGAAAATCACAATAGAATGCACCATCCAAAATCCTGTAATTAAAATGCCTGAATTGTATGAATTATTCTAGCTAGTGATCAAGAATAAATTTTTATGATGATTATTGATATCAATGTCCTCACAAACCCACAAATATAAGGAAATATCATGTGATCAATATTTTTAATGTGGAGTACAATAATGAAGTTGTAAAAGGGACTCTTATCATCCAATCTAGAAATGATAATTTATTACTTGATTTATGATCTTCCCACTCTTTTATATCTATAGAATTTTTTAAGGTATCATAAAATAGTATCAATGATTCTATGTTGAATTATCAGGGAAAAACCCTAGTGATTTGATGGTGACATAAAATGTCTATTATTATTTTATTGTTTAAGATTAAGGAATTTTTTTCCATTAAATATTGTTATTATACCAACAGTTGAATTTAATGTTATTTTTGGAATTTGTTGTGTTCATTTACATAAATTATAAATCATATTTTAAAGAATATAAGTAACATTTGATATTCAGAATAAAAAAATTATCATCTAATAGTGATTATAAATATAGGAATTAAGTGGAAATTGTACCCATTATATGATTTTTGATTCCAATTCAATAGGGTTTTTATCACATACGGCTTTAGTGAAACTCAAAATTCATGATATTCCTTTTTTTTGGGTTTTTATGTCTATTCATTAGAGTTTCATAAAGATACACTATATCATGATGTAGAGTTCTAAATATAACTCATACCTAGTGGATGGCATATTCAAAGACTCCATTTAGAATAGACTCAATGGAAATATAGGGATTTGTGAATTTACTTTTGGATAATTTCCATAAGGGATGTATTCTACCAAATTCATCACCTTAGGGTACTATGGTACTTTATGATATGATGAATGATATGATAATGTGACTGTAAATTGATTATGAGTAACTTAATAAGGTTAGAATCATGAATATATATACTCCACCTCATATAGATTAATTGTTTGATCAAATACAAAGAGATAAATACTTTTCCAATATAGATATTGATTGTAGATATAATAAATTGAAATTATATACAGAGGATATACCAATGAAATCATCTAATAAAAGGTATGTAAATATGAATATTTAGTTATGCCATTTGGTTTTTATAATCCCCCCATTATACTCACGGATTTAATGAATTAAGCCATTAGATATTATTGAGATTACATTATTTTAGAGTTTATCAGATATATTTTTATATATTCAAATAGTAAGGAGGAGTGTGAAAAATCACATGAGGATATTAATTAAGACCATAAGGAAGGGTAAGTTGCACAGAAAATTTACCAAGTGTTACTTTTGGCTAAAGAAAGTATCATTATTGTACAAGTAATCTCAGTTGAGGGTATATATGTGGATATATAAAAGAATAAAGGTGTTAAACATTGTTCTAGGAAAACTAAATTTCTTTAAATCCATAGTTTTCATGGCTTGGATTTATATAATCAGTGATTTATGGATAATTTTCTTCAATATATAATCCACTCACTATGTTAACTTAAAATGGAGCCATGTTCATTTTAATAGATTAATGTAAAGAAAAATTTTAGGAAATAGAGAGAATGTTTTTCATAACTATTGTTCTTACATTTCCCAGTAGTGTGGAAGGGTATGTATACTATATTGATGGATTTAAAAAGGGAATGAGATTCATCCTCAGGTATAATGTTATGATGATATATTATCAATCATGAAAATTAATGTTTCATGATAGAAATTACCATTCTCATTATTTATTCTTTACATATGGAAACATTTATATAAAATATAGAGAGGAATTATCATTATAGGGAAATATGAGATATATACACTGATAATAAATGTTTAAAATATATATTGATAGAAAAAGAGATTAATAGGTTTAGGATAATAGGTATGAAGATAATTAATTATTATTAATACACATTACATTTTTACCCATGGAATGATAACAAGGTGGTTGATGCATTTAATAAAAAGGATAATGCTAGATTGTCTATGTTGAGGATCACATAATAATTTTTTTTGTATTAGGAAAATATTGATTTAGAAATATTAAAGTATTTGGAGAAATATTATATTTCTGAAATGAGTGTTCAACAATTTATCAATGTTTGAATTAAATAAGCATTTTTGGAAGATGTAGAATAATATAATAAGTTAAGATATGTTCATAAACATAATTATAATTATGATGTAAAGAAATGGTTTTTGAATCTTTCATGTCTTCCATCCATATTGGAATTGAAGAAGGAGCACCAGAAAAAGTGTTATCAGTCTACATTATATATTCAACAAAAATATAAGATGATGTATATTGGTATAAAAGGGTATTTTCGGTATGAAAAAAATGAAGAAATGTATTAAAAAGTAATTATAATGGTCAATAGTAATTAAAAATTCCTTGGCTAAGAGACAAATGTTTAAGTTGATGTTCAAACCATTACCCATACTAGTAGTTGAATTGGAAAACATACCGAAGTATTTTTTTTCATCAAACTCTTCAAAAATTATAAAGAATATAATTTAATTTTGGTTATATTAGATCAAAATAATATCTTAGAACACATCATTTATATTTTAGAATGTTTACCTATTTATCATCATAACATAATATACATTATGGAATTGGTAATACTGCATGAACTACCACATTTTATTTTTTTTGATAGAGAAATGTGGTTTACCTTAACATTATGCATTGTCAACAACAGTCATTAGATATATACTATATTTTTAGTATATAAAATCATTGGTAGATTATTAGTTAGTCGAGAGGAACATTATATCTCATAATATATTTTGATATACTGTTCACTATAATTTAATGTTTTTTTGTCATTACCTTAATCTAGTCAAGTTTTCCTTTAATGATATATTCACTTAATAATTTAGACGGATCCTTATATAGAACTATATGGATTGATATGAATAAATATGAAATTATATGATGAGGTCATATAATGATAGATATTGGTACCAGATCTAGTTGGTGGAATTATAGAGAATGTAAGATCTTTTTAGAATAACAGAAGTGCAGCTTAGAATCAACAGAATAGTCATGACAAAAAGTTTCGGTGAGATATGGAGTTTGAAGATGATAGAAATAAATTCCTATGATTATATTATTTGAATAATGTTATGAAATTTACAAATAAGGTAAATATGATCCCCATAAATATTTTCCAATGAGAAATTATGGATCATATTTTCATGTTATATTATCACTTAGAACTAACAATAAATCAATCATAGATAATAATTAGTTCCATGTATCTCTTATAATTAAGTAAATAACTATTCAATCACATGTTATTAACTTAATGTTCATACCATAAGATCATGATATATTGAATTTTGATAAATCTATATAGGTCCTATAACATAGATAAAATGTTCTACATAACAAGACATATCATCAAGTATGTTTTTTTGGAGGAATAAAAAATTAAATGAAGCTACATGATGACATGCAGATACATTGAAACATTGATATCCAAATATTTTGTGTATAATTGATAGCATATTATTATTTAATTTCATTTGATGTGGGGTATAATGTAACACCCAGAGATTATATGATATATCACTTTTCAAATAGATTTAATTTCTTCAACAAATTGTTATACATGCAACCCTAAGTCAAAATAAAAGAAAATAAATTATAACATTATAATATTTTCATTAAATTTATAGGTATTAATATTAAAAACTAAATTTATGAATATTTACTTTTTTCATATATATAAAATGAATAAATTTGTTGTTATTTATTTATTTTTTGAAAATAAATATCATTTAAAAATAAAGGAATTGTTTTTTTGTAAACATTTTTATTTATTTTGAATTTATGTTAATACATTAAACTGATCACCATTAATGAATAATTACTATATAGTTTTAATATTATATATTCAATAATTTTTTTACATTCACAAACTTTTTTATGGTTTGAGATAAGAGTATTTATGAAATTTTATGCTTAAAAATATTTTTTCTAAATGACAGTTTTCATTGCATTGTACATATTTATTTAATTTTAATTTCAACTAAGCATATAAATTATATCATGAAAAATAGATTCCAAAATTAGAAATTGGTGGATAAATTTGTTAAAATAGATCCGTGTATTTTTTTCAATATGAATAGTAACCATAGAAATATTTTATCCCCAAAATAATGTTAAAGTAGGTATAATAGTGTTAAAACATTGAAATAAAGATTTAAAATTTATATATCACCTTAGTTTAAAATATTTAATTATTTTAGTTCCAACATTTATATTAAAATATTGAATATGTGGCCACATGGTTCCATATTACATTGAATGTTAACTTTTATAATAAATTAATAAAAGAATCAATATAATATTTCACACTCTTGAATTTAATATCACAAAACAAATTGCACAAAGAATAAAAATAAAATCATATATTATAAATGATTTTTTATATATAATTTTTTATCATAATAATTTATTTCTAATATTTATTTATGGAATAATAACATAAGTGATAATAATACACCAAAAAAATAATTATCCAATTATTAGAAAAATGGAAAATGATTTAAAAATTAATAAATTAGTAATATTGAATTTAATTACCTTGATTTTTTTTATAAATTTAACATATTAGGGCTTTGTCAAAATATTATATTTTAATAACATTTTGATCAGGGTTTCATTAAATTCATATTAAATAAATAGATCTGAAATTGACATTAATGATATTTTATAGTAATTAATATTTTATTAAATAATTTAAAATTCATAAAATTATTCTTATAATCTAACTAAATTTAGTATGGTTGAAAATATAATCTACAGTCTACATAAAAGTCATTTTTCCATTTTTCTCAAAATTATTATGAATATCAGAATAAAATAGGTGTTGTCACTAATAAGGTAAAAAATGATTAAGTGAGGGGTTACTGAAAATGATATAGATAAAAATAAAATTGATACCAATATAAATTTCATTAGATGTTTTTATTTTGATCATGTAATCGTTTTATTTATTTTTTCATTCATTTAAAATAATTTATATTTAGAATGAATTTTTTTTACCTTTTAGGAAATTCGAACTGTGTCATCTCCCCATAATTTACAAATACACACCTCCCTTCTCTTATTCACAACACATTGAGCCTCTAATGTCAAAAAACAATTAATATTATATTTAATAAATCCCTGTAAAGGTTCTCAAATGGATTTTTATCCCCAAAAGGTCAACCATACGACATTGAAGATAAGATATAAAGGATTTTGTTTATAGAAGATTTAATTTTCCTAACTGATCACTTTATTTTTTTACGTCTCCCATCACCACCTCGGTATTTATGGCATTTATCATAATATTATTTTTTAAATAACCTCAATATAGTTATATTTTTTTATTATTATGAATTCTCTATTACCCTCCCTATTTCTAATCATATTCAATGTGAATTTATCACCCACATTGCTTAGGATCCAAGCATATTGATGTAGTACATTATTTCAAATATATTTTGAGGATGGTAAATATGATGTTTTCAAGGTTTATAGTTGATATTTATTGCAATTAATTCTTAAAAAATTATTATATCATATCTAAATTCCTACCTTCATATCCATTGTAAAACGTCAGCGTCACTTGTACATACATGTTGACTACAACCTCTATGTAGGGATGTGACCCTTTTTTCATTTCCCCTTTAAATGGAATATAGTATGGATAGTTTATTTGAATATATTAAATATTTATAATGTAAAGATGATTCTAAAAATGCGAATTATTTTTTTATAATTTATTCATTCCATCCATTAAAAAATAAAAACATCGTTCATGTGCACATACAGTCTACTGTCTCCATGAATGTTGTGATTAATTTATATATATATTTCAGAAATAGATGATTTTAAAAATATATATAACTAATATATGTGATATATATATCATAAATAACATTATGGATATATTTTAACCCTTATCAATGTCAAATGAATGAAACTACCAAACAATAATTGTTAAGAAAAAACAATTTATCACCTCTTAATAATGATTTTATCAAAAAATTAATAATTATTTTTTTTAAATTTTATATGTGGGTCAAATATGGTATTATAAGTATATAAATTGATATGATATAAAATTTTATTAAACATAATGTCGGATAAATCACATGACAATCATTTCCAAATTGATGCAAGGGTTTTATATTAAAATCTCACTATTTATCAATATTATTTATGATTATGTTTCCAATGACAAGAGATCATGATATAAATCTCATAAATCTCATGGATATAATTTAATATATTTATTTATAGGGATTAAAATTTTTTATTTTCATTTTCCTCTCTTTAGAAACTCTATAGAAAAAAGTTTTTAACAAAAATCAACTTCATTTATCTCTTTAGTTGAACATCAGTTCTTTTCCTTATCATTTTTTAGAAAATATTTTTCATGAGTATTTATAATATTATTATATCATTTTTTAAGTTAATTATTTAATGTGGACTAATGATTAGTAATTTTTTAATTGAATCTTCATATCATTTTTAAAAGGATGTACTTTTTAAATTTTTATAGCATTTTTAAATTGAATCATTTATTTAATATACATTTAAGGAAAATTAATTCCTAAAGTCATGAAAGATTATTTCGTTGAATAATACTATAAAATTTTAAAAGATATTTTTTAAATAATATTTTTTCATAACATTTGAAAAATATTTATATTTATTATTAGCTATTTCAATGTGAAAATGTTATTTTCTATATGAAATGTCCCATTGATCTTTTAAAGGCCATTTTTCAATTGATAACACCATTTTATGTTACTTGTGACTTATTGGGGTTATTATCCAATTACACCATTTACATTCACTCCTTCAATGGGTAATTATGATAGTGATTTAAGGAAGACTCAATGAAATCCAATTCATTCTTACTAGTTGATAATATTATAATGAATCTATTATAAAAAAAATTACATTTCCATGGGATATTTGAGGGTTCTATCCTGAAATACTTATGAATCCTATTTCATTTCATTGATTTATTAAATTATTAATGATTCTCAATCTTATTGAAAACATATAAATTATTTTAATTATGTTATTATTTGGGTACAAAATTGTATATCTGTAAAATGAATTGGTTAAAGAAGATAATTTAATAAGATAAACAAGATGAGAATAGAGAGTGAACCATGTTTAGTTTGGGACTATGTACACTATTATAGTCTTATTAATGATCCTTGAATAATATGATTGTTTTATGTATGGACCCAATCCTTGGGAGAGTTCATAATAGAGATTTACTAAAATGGTAATTAATATCAATGCTCATGTGTATGACATAAATTTATGTCTTATGGAAATGTCATATGCTAATTTATTATGTTCACTTATTACTTTTTAATCATGTTTTTTTGAACTTCCATGATTTTTTACAAGAATTAAAATTATGATGTATGATAGGACAGTTGTGGTTTCCCATTATCACACTCAATTTCCTATACCACTATGCATATTTTATGTATAAGTGATAATTGATATCTCCCATGATTACCCTTATTGAGGATCCAAGATCAAAATTTCCTACATTTCCTCCCCTAGTATACAAGGAATGTTATAAATTATTATATGTATAAGTAATATTTTAGTAATTATGAATTAGTGAGAGATAATGTGTGTCACTTATAGACAATTTGATTATGTATAAAATTTTACAAAGATACAAGACCCCTGAAATCATTTTGTGTATATTCATGTAATGTGTCATTACCCGTCCCTCGAGGCCCATGTTGTGACTACCCCAATACCACCTTCCAAAGGACAGGGGCTACAGACTAGCACTGAGGGCATTGTCCCATGAGTAGGAGGAATTTGTCTGATTACCTATACTCACGCACACACACAACCTTGTCCAAAAAAAGCTGGAAAGGAAAACATGCATGCAACCAAACAACCACTGAGTAAGATGTATGTCAAATTGAACGTAATATAATCCCAAAAAAAGAAAAATTGAAAATATAAAAGTACAGAATATATCTGTAAGGCATCCACAGAAGAACCCCACCTATATGGTAGGAAATGAGTGGCTGTCGAAAGTTATATAAGTACATCCCGTCTGTCCTGTCTCACTGGGAACCACCTAGTCCTGGATCACCAAGGTCTCTGTCAAAGTGTCAATCACCTACCCAGAACATGACATGTACGGGTGAAGCCCATGCAGGGGTGAGCAGAAAAATACTAAATAGGTACCTTAAAAAATATGGGAAAGATCATAAAAGAAGTCCAAATAGAAATATTAGAAAGAAAATACAGCTCAAACCGACTATAACTAAAAATATAAAACCTAATACATATCATTCATATAGCTAAATCATCTTGTACTACAGAGGGACTCATCCTTAATGAGACACTGAGGTCTGTTCATCTGTTGGACAACTAATGTCTGCTCATTTACTGAACCACAGAGGTATGCCCATATTCTAAACCCCTAAGGTACGCTCGCATGCAGAACTACTAAGGTATGCACAAGGTACTTTCATCTTACACACATATAATCTAGTGTATAGAATGAAACACCATTAGTCGCATCACTGAAAACCTTGGGATACTGGGGTACCCTTCCAGGATGAGTTCTGTGGGCATTCTGGGTCACACGAAGCCGCTCCCCACCATGGGCCTACTGGGTCACATAGTTCAACCTCCCACTATCCTTGGACGGTTGTGGTACTCATCCTTGATGAGTACAATGGGTATGCTGGGTCACATAGAGATTCTCCCCACCATGGGCCTGCTGGGTCACACAGAGTCTCTTCCCACTTTGGTTATCATTCTAAGGTACTTTTTCCCGATGAGTATCTGGGGTTTGCTGGGTAATAGAGAGTCTCTCCCCAAAGAGGGCCTTCTAGGTCACATATATCCACTCCCCACTAGGATATTGTAGAAAATCTACATAGGGTCTCTTGTCAATAGTCTTTGGGTCTCAGACATTCGTAGGATCTATGAACATAGTGAGCTTCATTATAGGGGAAAACGCTCCTAAAGCCATTCATCCTATTCTAGCTTCCAGGACATCCTCTTTAGAGTATTCCAAAAGATCTGCCTTGCCGTGAGGGTTCCAATGCCAAAACACTCTTTTCAATCAGATTTCCGGTTTAAGAGATAGCGATGTTTTAGTAAATAAGGGTCGGTTGTGTCTGCTACTAGATTGACTGACCGACCAACCTTAATAGGGGCCCCACATGCCCTGGTTGTGTTTAGATGACCCGAACCAACCTGGTTCAGGTTTGGGATGGCCCAATTTGGCTTCACCAGCCAGCCAGGACCATTGGGCCTTGCAGGACGTACCTGGTTTGGCAGGGTGTCCAGTCCGCCGGGTTGACCAGCGACCTGGTCTCAACTGGCTTGACCAACAATAGGTTGGAATGATTGTTCCTTGCCTAGGCCACCCAATGGTCGAGTGTAATTATGTTGGCCCGACCCACATTGTCATACCAACATAATCCAGTTCGTGATGCTCTGCAGCCTAGTTCACGTGTCCCGATCTTGCCTGCCTAGTGGGCCGGTCCCCTCCAGCCTGAATGCCATGTGGTGTCTAGTTCAGCACCCCACAGCTCATCTCATATGAAAGTCTCATATTCTCTATACCGGGCCACTCCATGACCCAATTTTTCTAAACACGATCCAAAATGGACCCCATGTCGGTGCACTGTAGCCCACATGGTGGAGGTTTCCATTCATACTTGCCTGTATGGATGTGTCATGCATTCACTAGCCATATGCCTAATCACCGGTGGATCCTATAGCTCTACTGAAGCCTAATCTGGCCGAGACCTCCCCAACCCCTCGTGTTCCATCATGGTGCGCCTCCCCCTACCTGTGGCCACCGTCACGGGCCACCGGGTCTACTCTGGTGGTCCATTCATTGATCCGTATTTGACTCCTAGATCTAGGAGGTTCAATCTTCCCTACTAAGACATCAAAACCACCTTTCCTTCAACTTAGAGGTTCTTCCATGAAGAAGGCACAGTAACTCACAAAGGCGGAAGGGATCAGGCCTTGTTCATGTTGTCCTGCACCCTCTACGTTAGATTTTAAAACAAGGGGAGGTCCATGATTAGAACAACAAGGTAACCATGATGAAGACCATGAGAACAAGCACCCTTATACAAGAATAATAGATCCACGAATCATCATATTAATGGGTTGATCTATGTTCGTTGTTTTAGAATGAATGATGGGGAAAATCAATAAAAAATAACCCCTACCTTTGATCAAGTTCGCCGCTGGAGTGATCCGTCTGTGGGAATCCATGTTCTATTATTCAAATCCTTTGGCTTTATCACACACTGGTCCCATTATTCGAGGTGTGATGATGCAACTAGTGATTCTCCAAGATTATTTGTTGGAGAGAAAAACCATCACCATTTGTCAGAGAAATTACACATTCTAATTATCCAACTTGTTTTCACATTAATAGTGAAACGTTTCATAATGTTTATGTTATGATTCATCGCCAAATTATTATATTATTTCATTAATGAAATAGGGTATCTATTCCACTTCAGTTACAAAGTCACATTAAAGTGGTTTTTTCAGCACCGCTGTGCTGGCATACCACCATTCAATGGTGAGGAAAATAATAGAAAATAACAATTTTTATTTATTTTATTTCTATTTTATAAATTATGAAAATTAAAATTTCCCTCTACCCATGAAGGTTGAGTTTTTTTCCATTCCTAGGTAATGTATCCATTCGAGATGCAATGATGCCCTCATATTTTAAATTCTAGCACCAATTTATAATTTTCCAAAACCACGAACACATGCCATTTTAATTCACTTAAAAGTTCAAAAAACTATCTTTCACCCTTGAATGATTCCAGTTGAATTCAAGATCCTCCTATGGGTAACATTTCCCCATGAACTCAACTGTACTCTTGGATTTCCATTTCGAGTTACCGTTTTGGAGTTATATGTATTTGAATTGAAAATAATTGTTACTTAACTATTTTATTTACGGACAATAAATAACTTCCACTATTGGCCCTCACTAGCCAACATGAGGCTCTACCTAATGATAAAATACCTTAACGAGCTCAATAGGGGTCCTATATTTTTAATATGAGTCTCCATTTTTGAGTTATAGGCATTTGGAAAATAAAAAAATATATTTATTAATTTTTCTACGGTTATTCCATTTTCGAGTTTTCTCACCAGAGGCTTGAGCTGACTAAATTTATGTCACTTCTAGGGTAAAAATGTCATCTTTAATGAATAATATACCTAATATTTATGATCTGGAGCACATTTAAGAGTTATTCCATGTTTTTAGTAAAAATGATCACGTGAACTATTTAAAACATAACATTTCTTAATGGGTCATTCTGGGAACTCTAAGTCTCAGAATCGCATGCCATCTCACATCCTAGTCCCTAAATAATATCATTTAATTTTAAAAAAATATTCCTGGAATTATAGGGTATTACATTACTCGCCCATTAGGGCTTTGCATCCACGTAATCCAAAATAAGGGCTAATCAAACAAAAGGTGTTACTGGGCCCAAATATGGGCCTCCCGCTCCCATGTGTTGTCCTAGAGATTCCTATGATGCCAACAAACATGAAATCAAGAAATATACCATCAACGAAAGATCCTCACCTATAAATCCTCTATCTCTATAGAAAACTTATCATAATTTTCCCCATATTCAAATCTCTAGAACGTAGAGGCATCTCAAGTCCTCTAATAAACTCTTCTATTGAGTAGTTAGGAAGTGGGCTGACTTGGTCAGTCAGTCACTGATAACCCATATGGTATTGTGTCTCTTGGATGTATTTGGTAAACAAATCAAAAATTCCATCGATATTTCATCCCACATCCACTCCGGTACCCCGAGGGTTTGTGTCAAACCTGATGGAACCTGGTTCTCATCCTTCACTTGCTGACAAGTGAGGCATTTCGAGACAAACCCTGCAACTAACATCATCATCCCTAACCACTAGTTCTGATGTCGGAGGTCCTGGTACATCTTCACCACACATGGATGTACTACATGAGGTAGATGTATGGAAGTAATTCAACAAATCCTTCTGCAACACCACTTCTATTACCACGCATCCCTTGAAAAGGATGATGTACTCCTCACCTTTTTGAATATCCATTAGTGGCATGACCTGTGGACAATTGGGATTGTGTAGTCTCGTAGCTTTCATCTCCGAGTTTTTCCTCCCTGAGTCCCTATAATAATGGAGCAGAATCTATAATAAATTGAAGAAAATCTACCTCATCTCTATCCACAAAGTACATCTGAAGTGACGCCAACTGCTCTGTGGCCTCGTTCAGTATCTGTAAACTCTATCTCTTGCTGAGAGAATCTGCCACCACGTTCCCCTTCCCCAGAGTATAGACTATCTCTAAGTCATAGTACTAGAGGTAATCTAGACAATTTAACTGTCCCATATTTATATCCTTTTAAGAAAATGTAAACTTGAGACTCTTTTGGTTAGAGTAGATGATGAATCGTTCACCCATAATGTTGGGTTGCCACATATTCAGTGCGAAGACTACTGTAGCAAACTCATGGTCATGAGTGGTATCATTATACTCTTGTAGTATCAATTTTCATGATCCATAATCAATAAATACAAAACCCAATATCGGGATATAAAAAATTGTTGTTTGTGATGCATCTCAAAACACCATGTAGTCAGTGCCCTCGTCTAGCAGCCTCATGATAGGAGAACACGTCAAGCTCTGCCTCAACTACTGAAAGCTATACTGGAATCTCTCTATCCACATGAATGGTTTTCACTTATTTTTCAATGTTGTCATTGGTAATTCTACTCTGGATAAGTCGGGTACAATCCTCCGATAGTACCCAGCCAACATAAGGAAACACTGCACCTCGATAATACTCTTGGGTGGATCCCAAGAAAAAACCACCTCTATCTTTTCTCTATCCATCATAACTCCAGCTTCTGATATGACATGTACAAGGAGATGGAACTTTCATATCTAGATCTCATAATTCGAGAGCTTACCATAGAGATGGTGGTCTCAGAGTGTGTCCAGAACCATCCTTAGGTGTATAGTGTGCTCCTCCTCTAACGCTAAATACACTAAGATTTCATCAATGAAGATCACTACAAACCAGTCTAGGTGAAGCTAGAAGATCATGTTTGTGAGTCCCATGAACATATTTGGGGAATTATTCCTTCCAAATTGAATCACTAAGTACATGTAGTGTCAATATAAACATCTAAAATCCACCTTTGAGATGTCCAAATCTTGTAATCGAAGCTGGTGATAGCCTAATCTGAGGTCTATCGTTGATAACCATCCCGCTCCCTTCAGCTGATTGAAGAGGTCATAAATCCTTGTTAGAGGATACTTGTTCTTCAAGGACACCTGGTTTAGGTGCCATAAGTCCAATCATATCCCCAAGCTTCTATCATGAGGCTTCTAGATGAAGGAGATATCGGTTCCAACGCACCATGAATGGACTCGCTGGCCTAAAAGATGATCTCAAAAAACTTAAAACTGTTGCCTGATCAAAATTTACAGACTCTTAGTAATTTTGGTAGAACCGAACCACTCTTATAAAAAAATTTCATGACCTATCCCCCAGGGCCCTTGCCATGATAACCCTATTCCCACTTCCCAAATGCCAAGGCCTGACAACTAGCACCAAAGGCATTATCCCCCGAGTGGGAGGCCCTTTCTTGATTACTTGTATGCACTCAAACACACACAACCACGTCCCAAAATATCTCTAAACAATTATGAATGCCACTAAAAAGTAATGAGTAGGAAGTAAATCAAATGGTCTAGAATACAAACCCAATAAAAGAAAAACTGAAAACAGGAAAGTACAAAAGATATCTGTAAGATATCTGCAGACAAACCCCACCTGTAGGGTAGGTAATGAGTGGCTGCTGAAAGATGTAGAAGTACACCATGTTCATCCTATCAATCTAGGAACCACCGGGTCCTGAACCACCACGGTCTCTATCAAAGAATTTATCACCTCAACGAACATTACATGTGTGGGTGAGGCCCGTGCTTGTGTGAGTAACAAAATACTCCACAGGGACCCTGAAACACAAGGGAAAGACAAAAAAAGAAGACCACTCAGTAATATCACAACGAAAATAAATCTCACACAAGGTATAACTCAAAATATAGAAAGTAATAATTATCAGTTGTGGCGAAAAATCATCTATTACTGCTGAGGGACTCATCCTTGATGAGACACTGAGTTCTGTTCGTCTTCTGGACCACTGAGGTCTGCTTGTTTGCTAAACCACTGAGGTATTCTCATATGAATAACCACTAAGGTATGCTTGTATGCATAACCGATAAGGTATGCCCAAGTTATTGTCAGTTCATGTATGTATAATCTAGACTATAGAAATTAAGAACATCAGTCACAAAACAGAACACCTTGGGTAGCTGGGGTACTTCTCCCTGATGAGTATTGTGGGTATACTAGGTCACAAAGAGAGGATCCCCACCGTGGGCCTCCTGGGTCACACAGAGCCACTTCCCACTAGCTTTAGACTATGTTGTTACTCATCCCTGAGGAGTACCATGTGTATGTGGGGTCACACAGTGCTTCCCCTCACTGTGGGACTGTCGGGTCAGATAGAGCCGCTTCCCACTTTGGCCATCATACTGAGGTACTCCTTCCCGATGAGTATTGTGGGACTGCCGGGTCACACATACCCACTCCCCAACATGGGCCTATCATGTCTCATAGAGCCAATTCCCACTATTCCATTGTAGATTATCCACATAGGGTCTCCTGTCAGCAATATTCGGGTCTTAGTCAGTCATTAGATCTCTGCATGTAGTGCGCCTAATTCTCGGAGAAACATCTCCTCAATCCATTAGTCATATTCCAACATTCATAAAATCCTTCATAGAGTATGCCAAAAGTATTACTCACCACGAGGGTTCCAACACATTAAATAGTTCATCAATCAGATGCTCATTTTAAGAGATATTGACATTTTTGTAAAGAGGGGTTGGTTGGGTCTGGGCCTGGTCCGACCTGACCAACCTAGCCCAGGGGCCCCACACACCCAAGTTTGGTTCAGTTGACCTGAGCTAACCCGGTCGGGTTTATGGATGACCTAGTCTCTCTTGACCAGTGGTTCAGGCCCATTGGGACTCACTGGGATTGGCCCAGTTCAGCTGGTTGTCCAGCCTGCCGGGTCACCCGGTGACCCGGTCTCATCTGGCATCCCGGTCTCATCCAGACTGGCTCACAACCAGTGGGCCAGTTTGTTCCCAGCCAGGGCCACCCAACCATCTAGTTTTATTCCGTCGGCCCAACCCGCAACCTGGTCAGATTTAGGAGGAGATTTGGGAGAGGGAGAAAGATATGGCTAGACAATGGCCCGAGCTATTTTCACAAAGTGATGGTTTTATATTTTTCAAGGATGGAAATTCTAACAGTGCAGAGAATTTAGTACCCCAAGATTAATTTATGTGAACCTTGTTATTGTGTTGATATGTAGGAATATTGATTGGTTAATTTTTGGGAGAGTTGGGGAATGTTTTCGAAGGGTTTTCGGTCTTCTCTAAGGGAACAAATTTTGACCACGGTTAGGTTAAACCGTGCAGAATCCCCAGGTGACCATGCAACATGAGGTAGTGGGCTATCCATGGTTTTCACATGGTTTGTATAACCATTCATGGAAACCGTTAAACTAACCCTTTGTATAGTATCAAGAGATTGGTTTGTCTAATCTTGCTAGAAAATTATACAGGGATTTATAATGGTCTTTTTTTAAATGGGTCACTCAAAATTTAACATAAACCACCTCAGACTTCCTCCCATATGAACCTTACTCCGGATTTCATTTTCTCAAGGTAAAGGAGTCCTCTCTCACTAATTTTGGGAAGTATTAGAAGTGTTTTCAAAGTGCATTGAAGGCTATTAGTCTTCATTAAGTCTCTTTTCTTGGATGCTTTTTTGGTTTTCTGTAGTTGTAGTTATCCATCTATCTTCGTTTTCTAGATCTACATCTGTTTCATGAAGATATATGGTTATTTGGATATAATTTAGGTAGTCTGTCGTGTTAAAGTTATTAAATGATATATAAGGTAGTTTTGTGGGGTTTTCATCAGGATTTGTGGTGCGGTTGCTCATTGGACAATTTCACCAATTCCCTAAGGTAGGTGGCTTCTCGCTCGACTTCATTTTTATAGTGATATAAGAATATTGTTTAATTATTTTGGATTTATTAAATTTGACTGTGATTATGATTTGAAAAGTTGGATGAAAATTCATTTTGGGATTATTTGTGGATTTTGGGGACAATGGGGTATTATGGTGAAATGTTCTTGATAAAGGATTTTAAAATGTAGATTTTAAAATTGGTTTCTTGGGTTGATTTATGAAAATGGTTTTTTAAAATTTTATTCAAAAATTTTATTTTTTTATTGGAAGGTAATGTGGCATGGATAATGTTCTAAGGGATTTTTTGGGTTGGAAATGGTTTTTGAATAATGTTTTGGCCTTGGTGTTCTATAAGATAGTTTTTTGGTTAAGTATTCAGGAATTTAATTGAAATGGATGTGATGCTAGTGGTGATTAACACTATAAAAAGTGTATGGATAGTGTATGGAACTTCCACCCTCAAGTATAAGTGGGTGGGAAATACCACTAGACTGGGAATGTAGTTAACTAGATTGGAAAAGAAGTTCCACCATGATAGTTACACCGGGTTGAGTGTGTGAAACATCATGTTTATGTTTTGATTATGTGTGTGGATAAGAAATATTAAATTCTTGTTCTCATATGTGATCGTAAAATTTATTTTGGATTATATTTTGGATTT
The DNA here is from genome assembly GCA_963277665.1 of Viscum album. NCBI lineage: Eukaryota > Viridiplantae > Streptophyta > Magnoliopsida > Santalales > Viscaceae > Viscum > Viscum album. Next base: position 197,882,899 of record OY728126.1, read on the forward strand.
CCAATATATTATGTGGATTTGGGTAAAAAAATGTCTTGGTAAGGTTGTGTTTGTCTTGCTCGAAGTTGTTAAATTTTTTGATGTTTTATATAAACTTATTTATATAAATTTTCTAATGGTTTTGTCCTAGTGGTGTCTATAGGGAACTCATTAGGGGAAAACCTACTAAGTATTATTACTCACCCCCTACTTTGAAACATAAGTGATTTTTTAGATTTGGTATTCCAGGATATAGGAAATTGTAAAGCATAACATTTTTCTAGCGGTTCATCATGATGATTAGGCGGTATTGGGGTGCTTAGAAAATGGGTCTTGGTGTGGAACTGTAGAGTGTTTCGTGGTTTATTTTCTATTTTCTTGTCGATTCTTCCACCTTGTACTCATATTTTTGGATTTTTATATTTATATGTATTGGTTTTTGGGAATTGTTATGAATGATTTTGGTTATTTGGTTTTCTCTTGGTAATTTTATAACATGGTTTAATTTTTTGACATGTATCATCTAGTTTTGTATGGTTATTCTTTTTTTGGATCTTTGTTTACTCTAAGGAAAATAAATTCCCCAGTTATTATCAAATCCTTTAGCATTTATTTATATCCTTTGGTGCCATAGGACTTTCGCCTATGGATAAGTAGAATCTCACCAACTTCTCAAGCTAATGGGAAGGGGCATGACATTCCAAGTCATCACTAGGATCTTGAAAAACAAAACTCTAAATATTTTTATCAAGGAATATTAACCTAATGAATTTGAGCACTATCTGGGAACACCCTTTATATTCATTAAATTACATGTTCTAAATAAGGAAAAAAACTTAAATACACCAATAATATTATCATGATAAACCCATTTAAAATTGAATCAGTATGCAAATAAATTCAGTAACATTTTATGTAAATACCCATTAGGTGACATAATTATGTATAAGTTGTTGAACCTATAAATATAAAGTCTACAATGTTTAGAAAAAAAATTTCCCAGTTAATCAGTTTATGTGCATATATGTGAATACACATCAATAAAAATGAGGATTCATGGGTATTTACATGGAATGTAATGAGTATGTATAGTTAACGATAATACATGAAAATGAAAGCATTGGATTATTATATTGAGAGATAATATTTTAACTATAATTCATATACATTAGAACATGTAAGTGAGGAATAAAGGTAAATGACATGATAAGGATGGTGAGATAAAATGAACACGAACATTGGTTACAAATTCATTGGAAATAACCCTTTCATTGGATTAATGTATCTATCTCTGTGAATATACAAAAATCAAATTTAGAAACTATAGGTTGTTCAATATGAAAATTTAAGTAACACAATTTATGGAACTATAATAAGAAACAGTGAAGGGTAGATTAATGGATACTGATATAAATTTAATTGAAATATCTATCAGTATATTCTGATACTTTATTGTTTCTTGTAATGTTTTTGTTAATTTTCCAAAGACAATCTACAAGGTGTGTCAATGTAGCTTAACTGTAATATAAATCCTTCTATGCACTATAATGATTGTTCAGATATACCTATACAACTTTTTTGTTTTCAATAATTATATATGATAATGAACTATGTAAACATTTAGTGTCTATATATGGAGGTAGTATTTAGTTGAACCACACACAACTTTTTTTTACCAATTTTACAATAGTTTCATAGATTTTGAAAAAAATCAAAAATATAATGGATTATAAAGGTTGTATAATGAGAGGGAATATAGTTCAAGAATTTATATAATAATAAGAAATTATAAAAATTAATAGTAATAATATTTTCATTGAATTGATGAATAATAAATAATGATTACAAAAGGAATGAGAAATGATTTTTGAGGAACTCTCATTTCGGCATTGTAACGATTTCGTAAAAATCTATAATGAGATTGAAAAAATAAAATATATTTTAAGAAATATATCATAGGATATAATACCATATAAATATATGTATGGTAGTATAATAAAATAAATTTAAAAATACAATACAACAATACATATGTACATTAAATGTAAATTGGATAATTGAGGATGTCCTTACATATGGATAAAAATTCTTAAAGATAGATAAAAACCCCATATTATCATGAAACTAAATATGAGAGACTCTTGAGATTTATATTGAGGTAGACATCATTTTATATTTTATTTTTTTAGAAATGGATTGTTGAATGGGGGTTTTAGTACTTGATGAATTGTGGTATTATGTGTTAAAGTATCAGTTATTTTAATATATAATCAAACCAATTGTGATTGAATTCAATTTGATTTAATTTATGGATTATTAATGATTGAGATAATGTTTTTGGACATTAAATTAATTCCCAAACTGATTAAATCATCCCAATAAACACGTTTAAAGCATAGAATTCAAATATAATTTAATTTTAAAATTCCAATTTATTGGTTCCAAAAAGAAAGGTATAAATTTGTAAATAATAGTAGTGTTTCTTAAATATATTTATATTAAATGTATTTTTTACCTAAATTTTCAATCACGATGAAATAATAATGATGTAATTAAACCGATGTTCTTTGAAAAGAGACAGTTTTCACTTCTTCACCAAAAAACCACCTTTGTCAGAAAATTCCAAAAACATAGACCTGAGCTAATTTTGATGTGCATAGTTCCAAAATAAATCTTATTTATCAAAATATTTAATACTTAATTTAATTTTAAAATTTACTCAAATATATCTATATATTAGAATTTAACAATGTTATTAGAAAATTAATATTATGATCCTCATGAAAATTACATAGGTGATCATTAAGATATATTATAATATTAAAATTGTTTTGTTTGATTATTTGATTAAAAAAAGTATTCCTAAAAAATATAAATTTATAAAAAAAATATTTAACTAATAAGATTATATTCTCTAAACCATAATTCATTTTTATTATATCGTTGAATGACCCAATTATTGTATATAGTTTTTATTTTACTTAATGTGTTAAGTAATAAAGAAATTTAAAAATATTTTTATTTCCTCAGAATAAAACATTCCTTAAAAATACTAGTTCAATTAAATACTTAAAAGAATTATCAAGGCATTAAATTATTCACCCCCTATTGAAATTCGGTCCCCACAATTTTACTCATTGAATAAGACTCACTAGACCCAAATGTTCATTTTAATATTACCTATGTAATGAAAAAAATTGAACTCATATGAGCTGTTAATAGTATTTTCCCACAAATTTTATTTTAAACCATGTCTTATAGGGAAAATAGTGTTCTATATAAGGATATATACGAAAATATTATAAATCATAATTAAAAAACCATAATCTAATCTAATTCAAAATGTGAGGTCACATATCATCACATAAGTGTCTCATAATAATAATGCATAAATTCAAATTAATCATATTAATTACAAAAAATTACCAATATCTAATATGTAAATTTATATCTAAACACAAAATATAAAACAAATTTCATCTATGTTGATTAACCACACATGTAATTTCATAAATGCATCCCATTCATTGAGATTACTTGGGGAAAGTGGAATGAAATGAATTGGTCAACATATAAATCCTAGAAAGGGATAAACAATAAAAATCGAGAATTAATATCCATGAAGTGTGGGACATAATGTTGATAAAAGAATAGGAGCATGAGGATTAGAGGCATAACAAGATTGGAATGACATAAATGATAACATGATCATAAAAAATGATATATGACATAATCATAACAACACAGGGAGTTACATGAAAATGAGTACATGAGGAATAACATGGAAATGAGGCTACAACATAATTGTGATATATTCATAAAAATAACCCCATAAATCCTAAATAGGTTGTTATAAGTCATATTAGAAAGGCTTATAACAAAGGTATATTTACCTAATTAATAATATTTGTATCAATTTGGAACATTCCTATTTCTTAATTAACGCATTCCACTTAAAGAAAAACAAACAAAAATCCATCAATAATCATGTCATGATAAATTCTTTGGAAATTGAATTGTAATTTAGGAAAATTCATTCAAATTAATGGTATATACCCATTAGTTGACAAAATGTTGTTTAAGGTATTTACACCATATTAATATAGGGTAAATGGTATATTAAATATTACCCCTGCTCAATCCATATATTGTTATCTATTTGAATAAACTTTAATCATAAGGAAAATTCCAGGGTATTCATAAGGAAATTAATGATTACATATAGTTGGTAACATTGAAAGACAAAGGCAGTGATGGATCATTCTCTAGATATATCTATTTTCACCAAACCATGTGTACATTAGAAATGGGAATACATATTAAATGTAAAATCCATTTGATATAATGAGTGTGGAATAGAACATGAACATTGTTAACAAATTGTAGGGAAATAAACCCATTCAACAGATTAATTTGGATATCACTATGAATATACGAAAATAAAATTTTTCAACAATAGTATCTTCACAATGTAAAGGGTTGTGGTATAATTTGGGGAATGATAAAAAGAATTGGTGGAGGGTACATTCATGAAACAAGTATATCAATGGAAATTAAATATTAATCCCAATATTATAATCCATTATTATGGCTTGTAATGTGTTTTTTAATAATCAAAAGAAAATACCTAGGGAGTTTCAAAATAGGTCCTCAATAAGTGTAATGTCATAGCCTAGCCAAATAATAATATGATAGCTAGAACAATGGGTTACATGGCCTAAATCATGCCTCCTCTTATGCCAAAGGTTGCTGAGTAGCAGCGAGGGTGTAAGGTGGTAATAGTAGGGAGACTATAAAATCATATTAGAGTATCACAATAGTATAACACATAAGAATAAAAAATGGAAGTAATAATAAATGAATTATAATTAGTAGAAGAATAATAATAAACAAAATATAAAATATTGGTAACGCTAATATAAAATAGATTCATGCATTTCTTGATGATTATATATAAACTAAAACAAAATGTATATATAAGAGATATTGATGGTGTTCAATACATGAATAATGAAAAATAATAAATGAAAACCCTAAAGGGTGGTCTCCATGAGCATCCCGAACCCGACCTCTATCCTGTTCTCCTAATTCATGGGCACAAGCTATCAACCAAGGTCATGTAATTATAAGGTCTACTCTAGTACCCCTGTATAATGGACGCCTGAAAAGGGTGTTAGATAATAATCCAAGTAGGTACTCACCAATGGATTTTAGGACTGATTCCATTCCATGAAATATAAATGTAAAATAGTGTATATTAATAAGAAGAAAGATAAAAAAGAAGTGCTAAATAAATAATGAAGAACCCACCTTGGTTCCTAAGGGACACCTAGTAGCTATACCTGTTTCGGATTATAGTCTGAATAAGTTATCTTACAAGTAAATATAAATATATATAGTAATAATTATATAGATATAGTTTAATTATATATTACATCCACCTATATGAACCAAGGGTGTGTGAAACGCCTAATGGCTATATACCTGGAATAATAGTTATAGGATAGACTGGGGCATAACACAGACATCCATAACTAGTATAAATGATCCTATAATATCATGAAATATGCTACATTCCCTACATAACCATAGAGTTAGATGAGTTCTGCTACATTTCTCAGGATGGTGAGTCCATGGAAACACTCTAATCAAGGAACATGGGACATAAATCCCATATCCCATAGAGTATCACTAGTGTGAGATGCCATACTCAACATAGGATGTATGGTAGCATGATGCTCCATCCTCAACAAACCCTTTCCATTATTCAAAAACCTATGTATAAGGAATAATCATATTTATAATAAAATCTCATGAGGATATACCTATAATGATTTACATTCATCAATCTAATATAAGGGAATCATTACATTTATAGTACATGCCGTGAGGAAAATACCACACATGATATACATTTATGTAACCCATTATAATCAATGGAATAACAAATATAAAAATTAAATATAAGCGATGATCATTTAATTAAAAATAGGCATGTTCTAACCCCTTATTCAATTCCATTAAATTAACTAATTTAATAAAATCAATGAAAAAATCCATCATTTATCATGGCATTTTAATATAATCAAAGAAATTATATTTGATTAAAAAACATGGAAATTCAATTTAAAATGTTTAATAAGACCCTTGGAAGGCACTGTGAACAAATATATACATTTACCTACTTGGGAAAATCCATTTATAAGTCAACCATAGATGCGATGAACTAAACATGCCTTAGATCAAACCATTACATCAATGCATTAAGACAATCACTTTATAATATAAAAATTATGATATTGTAATTTTGATGATAGTGCACATTATTTAGTGGGTATTATTATAAAATCATTATATTTTTTCATCAAATAATTCATTTAATCAGAAACAAGCATCACATTTAAGAATCAAAGATAAAATTTCTAAATTAAATAATTTATATAATGAATGACCAATAATAGAAATATAAATCATAAGGGTTGACACAGAACATAGAAATTTCCAATATTGATTTGAAATTCAATTATAAAGTTCAACCTAGAACTTAAGATGTTCCATTTACACTTATGCAATTAAAAATGAGGAGAATTTGAAGTTATAATCTTAGCTGAATTCCTAGGATGAATTCGAAGCATTTAAAAAATTTAAGTTAAAAAGGTGAAAAATAATGTGGCACAACCATGGTTTAAAGTCCCACATGTTTGAACCCAGTTAAAATTTGAATGTTTTTGAACTATTTCATTTGTTGAATGGGTCTTTCTTAATTCCAAGCCATGGGATTATGTTTCATGAGTTGGGATCATTTAAACGTATTCATGTCGGGCTTGGGTAAAGGATCTATGAGTTTCTCAGACGGCTGGTTGGAATTCGAGAGTATTAGACCAGTAAAAGTAATGTTTTTTAGGAACAGTAGGGAGGGGACGGTTAGCGTACAACCTGTTAAACTGTGCGGTCTACTACAGGAAACTATGCAACGTAATTCTAGTAGAGAGAGGAACTCACATGGTCTTTTCATGGTTAGGAGAGCTGTGTGGGAAAAACTATGTGAGGTGAGTGTCTTAAAAAGAGACTATTGCATGGTCTGTGCATTGTTAGGCAAACCATGCAGGATAGACCATGCGAGGTGGGATCTTTGAAAAATGGTTCTGCATGGTCGGAACACTATTTTACAGACCGTCCTAGCCAAACCATGCGGCATACACGGTTTTGGGTTATGGGTTATCTTATTTAATTAAATTTTTGGTAGAGAGGTGTTTAACTGAATGCTATTAAATGAGGGATTTTATTTAATTAAATTCCAGAATAATAGGAATTTAATTAATTGATACAAACTAGGGTTTTTATTTAATTAAATTTGGTTGAGTAGAATTTAATTAAATTATGATGAGTTGAAGAATTTATTTAATTAAATTGGGATGAACATAATTTAATTAAATGAGGTTTCAATGGGGTTTTGGGGTTTGTTTGAGAAGAGAGTTAATTAATTTTTAATAATAATAATATAATTGGAATTATTACTCTCATTATCATTATTATATTAATTCTTATAAATTATTAGGGTTTGTTTTTAATTTTCAGAGGAAACAAAAGGGAGGGGGACACAAAAAAGGTGTGGCATGACCCCTCTATCACTCAGCTCTCCCAAGGGTGGCACACCACCCTCCTCTCTCATCTCCCTCTTTGCACTATTGGCTCCTTATAGTTCTTTCATGAAGGTGGTCCGTCTTTGTGAGGTGAGTCCTTATCCATTCATTTCATTATTCTCATCAGTTGTTTCAACTTCTCCTTCACCCAAATTTGGTAAAGATGATCCCTAATTGAGAGATTGAATAGGTTCCCCCTATTATTTCAGTTCTAGGTGGTTCAAAAGATGTCTAAAAAACTGTTGGTCTGTATGTCGACAACTATCACTGAAGGAATGTTGGTTCAGCTCTATTTGGTTCACCACTGGAAAATTTGGGTATGGTTTTATACCCATTATTTGGTTATGATCCCCTTTAATTAGATTCTTATGGTATATTTTGTGGGTTTGGTTAATTAATTGGAGGTGCATTGGACCTCTATTCACTAATTGTGGGTGCAAGTTGTCGTAGTATGGTGATGAGACAAATTCTGAGTGTGTGCATGCTTTTGTAGAGGTGCATGTGCATAAACAGTTTGTCATTTGAGTTAGAAGAGAATTTTCTCAACCAATTATGTATGGTAGGGTCCTCAAATTTTCTCAATTAATAAAATTCATTAGTTTTTTAATTAATAATAATGAAAAATTTGATTGCAATTGTGGAAATAATTGTTTATTGGTATAAAATAGGTTGTTAGAGTACAAAATCATGTGTTTACAATAAAACCCCTCAATTGAGGTGCACGTATTTCAAGATAATAACATAAATCATAGACTAATATGTTCATTTAGTTTGTTGTTATATGATTTTCTATTTCTTCCCTTTATATATTGACGCACTTGGGTTAAGTGGTAACTATGCATATTGGGTGGGATTAGTTGTCATAATTAATTGAGAATTAATTATGTGAATTGAGAGTTGACACTAAGATAATTAATTAGGGGGATTAATTATGAACTAATGACTAGGATATATATTTTGAGAAAGTTAATGGTGAATTAATTGTGTCATTTGATATTGGAATTTGGAGAGTTAATTTAGGGATTAATTATGAGATATTGAATTGGGAAACTGAGATAATTAATCTAGAGATTACATGTGATATGATGATTTGGGATAAGTTTAGATAAATAATTATGAATTAATTTTGTTCTTGAGGATGTAATATAGATAATTAATTGAGGAATTAATTGTGAGACATGGAATTGGTAATGTTGAGATACTTAATGGTGAATTAATTATGTGCCTAGATGTTTGTTCAAGATGATTAATTACGAGATCAATTATGACGAGCTAATATTTGGATTGGATAATTAATTGTGGATAATTAATTATGGAATTAGATTTATGTTAATAGATTAATTAAGCGATTAATTAATTAATGGAATTGTGGACATAGTTATTTATGGGGCCAATTAATAGATTTTGAGGTGTTTCACTAATCGTTGGATTAGTAATGGAATTGATGTGGATAATTCTTGGGGAATTATTTAATGGTATTGGGTTAATTAATTTTTGAATTAATTAATGAATGATAATTGGGTTCCAGACATGGAATTCTATACTGATTGAGAAACTGGGTTATAAACATGATGTTTCAGACGGATTGAGAGGTTGGGGAGTTATACTAGGAGCTATACCACAACAATGATGAATGATCTTGCGATATAAGGAGATGGAAACAGAGATCTTCATAGATTCAAAAAGTCAGGTGTGAGGTATGGAAATATAAACGAACTGAGGAAGTGGAATGTGAGAAATGGTGATCTACACTTATTGATAATTGCGGTGTTTGGCATGGAGCTCAACACTGAATGAATGAAAATGATGAATTATGAATTGAACTAGAGACATGAATTAAGACTATGTGAAATGTGATTGAATAAATGTGTATAATGGTTTGAGTTCCTACATGAGACTAGTTAGATACTAGGTTATTACATTACCTAGGGAACAATTAGGGTTCTGGTATGAGCTGAAGTTAGTATTGAGTTACGGGTAACAATGGGAACCATGGAGATTATAAATGATTAAATAGAGAATAAGTGGTAAAGTGCTGGAAAATATTTATCCTTGATAAATATTCTTGTATGGTACTTTTTAAAAACCTTATTCCAACTACGATCTAAAGGAGGTATCACCATCAGGTGTCCTTTTGGATCCTAGATGGGTTGTTGGTTATTTATTCAGTTTTTTATTTCTTTGATATATCTGTAAACTATTTAATAAAATATCATTGTCTAGATTTAGGTAGAAAACTGGCGGTCCCAACCTATTGAAATTTATATCTCACACCCTCTTCCGACTACCTTTCCCCTAGGGCACCTGAGTAGACTCCCTTTTTTGTATGACTATGTAATTTTTCTTGTTTCTATTTTATTGTACTTGGGATTTAGAAGAAATGGACTGAGCGGGAGACTAGGATGATCATGGAGATATCCGACGGGGATTTGAGACTTTTTCTTATTTATGTATGGAATGTAAATCCTATTTTTTTTGTTTACTACTTTCAGATAAGATGCATGAAATGTATAAACTGATGTTGTCCATTTTGACTATTCAGTTGATTATTATTTTTATATCTTCTTCTAATGTTGTCTGATTCATTGTATATTTTCTTTGTAGCACTTTTAATATGAGGTTATAGTCTCTCCACTGACTATCCATAACCCTAACTTCTAGTTGGAAACTTTTAGTGTACGGGGAGATGCTCTGAAGGTCACCTTGAGACCGGTTCGGCTACTAGTTTGAGGGTAAGTTGGGACGAGACGTTTTAAAGTGGTATCAAAGGTTTATGTTTTCCTTCTATTTCCTTTTTATTTATATTTTGGGTTGGTATACATTAGACTAAGAAAGTGTAGTTTCTTGGTTAATAACCATGCTTGAGAATGATCACGCCATGTACGGTAAATGACCAATGGGCCAAGGATGGGAATTTATGTATAAAATGTTTTTGGTTATAGTTGATACGATTTCACATTTAGGGACTAGTGTATTTTCCACTGCTTATTGATTTTGAGAATTTTGAAATTTTGGATTGAACAGATATGGAAAGGAAGTTTCATTACATGAATCATCTTAGGCACTTAGTGGTTCACATGTTAGGCATATAACATTACATGTAGTTTCAATAGTAGGATGCATTCTAATTTTGATTGTGTGCCTTGGGTGGAATGCTATGCTCTCATCTGCATTAGAATGCCTACTTTTATAAAAAGTTTATATGATTATACTCTATTCTGACTCAATTATTATCAGGTTTTGATGTTGTTTTGTGATTTTTTGGTAATGCATGGTGTTGTGACACTTCTAGTGATAACATGTTGGGGAAGTTTTCATGTGTAAATGACGCCATGGGTAGAAAATTTATTGATTTCATTTACAATGGGTTCCAAACTCAGTTGTAAGGTGTTTGGGCACCATATAACTGGAAAAGGGTAAACTGTGTATTCAAATGTTTGAAAATGTGGATGTTAAAGTTAAAATGTTAAATTAAAATTTTATGTGATAAATGGGAGCCAAATTTCAGCGGTAATGTGTATGGGTGCCTTATCGATTTGTGGGTGGATACCCATTTGACTGAGCCTTGTATAACAATAGTCTATTTGAAAATGGTTATAAATGTAAAACTATTGAGTTTTTTTGAAATAAATATTTATAGGGTTTCGTTTTGAAGAACCTGGATATGAATAAAAGTGACCCTCATAGGTCGCCTTTATGTTAAAAATAATTTGGATGCTAAATTTTCTATTTAAATTGAAATAACTATGAATGTTAATTGTTAAAGAAGAATTTTTTTATATATTTCATGTGTTTTCCATGGGTCATAGTTTGAAAACCATGTTCCTTGTTGTGAAATAATACTTGTGGTCTTGTTAAAATTATTTCAATAGTTTAGAGGTTGAAATGAATTAATGAAATGGATAAATTGAAAAAGGGGGATTCTGATCCAAGTGAGTTTTATTTTGTGTGAAATAGATATAGGGTCAACACATATGCTTCTTAAGGGACTGGCCCATAGTAGGTAGAACCCTTAGATCATGAGATGATTTGGTTCAGCTATGATCATTTGATGTTGTTACCATTGAGTGACACTATCCCTAGTTGTAGTTTTGTATTTTCAAGAATTACATCATTGTTTTGAAGGGTGGTCTTTGTATATTGACTCTTGATGTGGGAATTAGAATTTTGGAATGCTTGGTTCAGCAGTTTAGACATACCTTAGGCATGGTCCACCATTAAATATGTCCTTGGTTTAACTATATAGTAGAGTGTTTGGTCGTTAAGGTAAGTTCATATCACTTCTTAGGAGTGATTTTTGGGTCTCAGGTGTTTTGAAACACTGATTGGTTTAACTTTCGGCTTCCATACGAGATGTTGGCATAGTGATCATGATTTATGGAATGTCACACATGCATCTAAGGTGTTTCAGAACTAGTGCGCTAGAGAGTGACTTGATTTTTTTCGATGAAATGGACACTCCTAAGGTGTGTAGTGATTCATCGGTAGGTGTCTGGAAGAGTTTCAATGGGAAAATTTGAAGGAATGAGGATGGTTTTCATGATATATGAGTAAAGGGTTTGTTGAAGATACTTTGAGAGGAGAAGATGGGCCTTTTTTTTGAGGAGTCAATTGGTAATAGTTCAAATGATGTTTTGGTGACCTGGGTTTTAACTAAGTGTTCTCTTTTGAATGAGACGAGTAGGTAACCTCTCTTGACCTCATCTTAGAGGAACTAAGATAGCATCTATCTTAAACCACGCTAAATTTTTACAATTCATTTGGATTGATAAGTGGATTTTTTTGGGTTGTATGTGGGATGCATGGTTCTTTAGGTTACACCTTTATTCATACTGAAGCACGACAGTTTTAAAGTATCCATGAGATGTATTGACATGAAAAGGTCACCAGAGGTCGGGTGAGGACTTTTTCATACATGTTTTTGATGATGGATTCATTTTAATGGCATGTCATCAGTTTAAGAGGGATTGTGGGTTCTTTGGGTTGCAATGTCTCTCAAAGAAAGAGCCATGGTTTGGGAGTTTGAACTTTAAATGCTAAGACCATTGAAGGAAATAACCAATGAGAGGGTGATTGAGGAGATAAATATGGGATAATGTATGTAGTGGCATGGGCTCTGTTATGTGTTGTTTCGATGTTTTGGGTTGGATTTAGAGCTATGTATTAGGTTTTAAAAGGATTATGTTTTTGGGATTGGGAAATGGATAAAGGTGCGTTTGGTGTTTAGAAACACAATATGATCATTCAAGCATGACTTTATGACCTTGGTGGATTGATTTATGTTTTAGTTGTTGCCAATGTCTTCTCAGGGATGAGTAGTTTTTATGGTGGGTATATTGTAAAGTCCTATTTTTTTGTAACAGCCCAAGATTTTATGAAAAATATTATTTTTAACTTTAATAATGTCTTGTGTTGTACGCTACACCGAAAGGAGCTTGCATCCTTGACTTGCCTTGCATTACACGCAATTGCGACCTTCCTCGATAGCATGTGTATTACACAATAACGAGTTTCACTAAACAACAATATGCTATTAAAATATTATTAAAACTAGCCGTTATGAATAGTAATAACCACTTTTTGAAATTTTGTAAATTTTATTTTCCAAAATGGAATTCATTTTTGGATTCGGAGTATCGAATTTAGCCTAAGGTGAAATTTTGGTACTTTTCGGATAACTTTCATATTTTGATGAATAGTGAAAATTACTAAATTATAATTAAAAACAACTTTTTTAATCGAAATAATTAATAGTGATAAATTATTAATTTGAGTGGTTTTAAAGTATATTTAGAATATATTTTTACAATTCAATACAATGTTGGTCATTAGATGTAATTTCACATTTACACCAGACATAAACAAGTGTTAATCTTTTGATAGTTATTATCTCTTAAAAACACGCTATTTGTTGTGACAGCGGAAATTAATTATAAAATTAATTAATTCAACTTATATGTTGGGAATTTTTTAAAATAGAAATCATTTTTGAATTTGGAATATCAATTATAGCTTAGGGTGAAATTTTGGCATTTTTCTGAAAAACTTCAATTTTTGATGAATAGTGAAACTACTAAGTGGTAGTTAAAAAAATTAATTTTTCATAAATCTTAATTTTACCGCTTCTATGAATGGAATTTCAAAAATCCGAGAGACACGGTTGATGTTAGTTAGTAAAATGTGGTTCAATGAGATGAAAATAATTTTTGGTGAATAGTAACTTTTTACTTTTATTTACCACGGTTAAAAGTAAATAGGGTAATTAAGGGTAAAAATGCTATTAATATTACCCTAAAACATGTCCTAATCCTATTGGAAAAGTGTATCTCGACCAAATACAACCTTAAGTGTAAAATATTATCATTTAGGCCCACTTGGATTAGATTAGGACATTTATTATTATTTAATTCAAAGAAGAGTTAAAAGAGTTAAAATCAAAGTTTATTTACTAAACAATTTTTAATATAGGGTTATAAATAAGATAAATTCGACTATAAATATTCATTAGAAAGATAAGACGATTTACTACATAATGGTATTTTATTTGTAATTTTTAGACTTTAAATAATTTAATTTATTTATGACAAAACAATGATGCAGTAATTAACGTTTTAAGAAAATATTAACATAATTGATATTATATATGCCCAAATAAATGTAATTTGAGACTTTTTATGACTTAAACTAATTTTATAGGTTAATATGACATGTTATTGTTGATTTAAGTAACTTGGTTCGAACGTATAATTCTGTTAGAAATTTCATAAAAAACATGTACCAAATAGTGTCAAAATTGACATAAATTAGTTTTTAAAACAAATATTATATTATTAATTGTTATTTAATTCTTAAAAATCTAAGGTTCGGCAAAATGACATAGATAAGGATATATATATTAATAATAAAAAACTTGGGGTTCTTTTGGCTTGATATAGTAAGTTTATTAACCATATAGTGTAAGAAAACAAAAAGACACGGTAAAAGTTAAATTATTTAACTTAGAGTTAAATCTAATTGATAAGGTTAAAATAATAACCTAAACTTGTCTAAATCCTATTTGATGAGAGTATTTCGACCCATCCCCACCTTAGCCTCGAAATAAATCAATTTGGAGCTATTTAAAACCGAACTTGACTTTATAATAAAATAATATTTTTAGTTATTTCAAAGGTGCCCCTCTCCTCCCTTATAAAAGGGCACCTCCTCCCTCTCTTCCTCACACAACTTTGAGCCTTCAAGCTCGGAAAAACCCTGACAAATTCTCTTCTCCACTTACCTAGAAACATCCTAGGGGTTATGGTCTTCCTCAAAGACCAATGTTAGTGACCTAAGAGGAGGTCTTAAAAAGGCGCTTCCAAGAAGAGGTAATTTCCGTTACCGATTCTTTCACCTTTATTTCTTCTTCCACTTCTTCTTAGGTTGTTTCATTATGAAGTGATAACATAAGTATCATTCACATAATGATATGTTATTATAAGTATGAAACAATCCTATTTCACCATCTATCCATCCTACGGAAAACGAAATCAACGCGCGTGCGTACGTACGGAATACCGTCTCCACGCCGTGGTGTAATCTGTTTTTTCCACGAACACCGTACATGGATGGGTATTATGGTGTAAAAAATAACTATACATAGTTATTATAACATCATAACGATTCTGATATATTGTATCATCCACTCTAATTCAATTCAATAATTATGGAAATGATATCATTGCTCGTGCGTACGTACGGACTACCGTCTCCATGACGCGATGAGATTCATTCTCCATGTTAACTATTTAAGAATGATTATAAAGTATATATAAGAAATAATAATGAAATATATGATATTATAAAGCTACTGTATTTATGTGTATATATATGTATGTCATCTACATAATTCCACTCAATTCAATAAGGAAACGAAAACAACGTTCATGCGTACGTATGGCCTACCGTCTCCATGAACGGTGTATTTCATTCCATTTATCGATCCATTATATATATGTATATTCTGAATATATATTATATATAAATCATGTTTTATATTCTATAATTAAGTAATAATGATCTAAGTAATCATATGAATAATTACAAGTTAAAACACGAACGACAAATGAGACGATTTTACCCAAAACGCTACTTTAACATGAATTTACAAAATAACGAGTAATATAAAGTCATAAATGAACCATATATGATATAATAAAAATGAATATGATTCTATAATAAGTAAATGACATTATTTAAATCATTATACAGAAGTTTTGGACACTTACGAAGCAAATCAGACCTAAGGTAAGGGAAATATCACAATCTCATTTTTATCCGAGATTGTTTATACTTTGGCATTTACTGGGGTGTATTTCATCATCCAAATATATGTTTCCTCAATATGTAATATTATTTCCATCCACCTACAATTTTTATATCCAATTTTACCCTTCAGTGTGTTTTTTGTAAAAGATATGAATGGAATCTTTTGTCGTTTTTCATACGAGGTACTTTTTGACTTTTCTGACAAAAGTACAAAGAATGTTTTTTTAACTTATACGACATGAATGGATTTTTAAAAAAAAATTTCCAAGAAGAATCCTTTACAAGTTTTCAAGTTTATTTTTAATCAACTTCTTTTAGTTTAAAGTTGTATGACATGTTAAGAAAGGAAAAATGTTTTTGAAGAAGAAAGGATATTTTCCTCAAGAATGGAGTTCAAGTGTTTTATCAAAATTATTTTCCATATAAGATAATAAAGGGTTCTGTTTTTATCCCTATTATTACATTGATTTTATTATGTTGTGATGGAAGTATTTTTATGAATTCCTTTATCTTATATGAATTGTTTTATGATGTCATGTTGTTTAAGAATCCCATTTTTATTACATGGGTTATGAAATGATGTATGATTTATGATTTTGTGGAACACATAAGAATGGTATCATTATGAGATGGGTGGGACCTATATCTCCCTCCAATGAATTGGGTAAAGATTTTATATCTCATGATATAGAAATGGCTGGAACGGTAGGTTATACTGGTTCAGTGAAATAGGAATGGAACGAGGGTGACTCGGTTCAGAAAGGGACTTTGTCCACTAAGATAGTCTTGGGAATGAGTCTTGACTAACCAGAAATGATTCTCTATGATTATGTGTGTATGCCACAAAGTTTCATGTTTTAAGTTATGATTATTGGGATTTCATTTCACTACTATAATTTATCCCATGTTATGAAATTATTCTCTCTTTTGCAGGTTAAGATTTCCAAAAGTTATGTTCTTATGAATATGATGTGATTGATTTTTCTTTTGTTTACCCTTACTGAGCATCTGAGCTCACCCTTTTATGTTTTCTTTTCCTTAGGATATAAAAAAGGTTTTAGGTAAAAAAAAGGAAGATCTTTATGGGAGATACTGAATATCTTTCACCACGATTAGAAGATTACGTTCCGAGTTTCCAAAGACACTAAACTATTACGATCCTTGTGTGTGTGTTTTTGTTATGTACAAAGTATTCCGCAAATGTAATGTAATGTCAATTTATGTCAAGCTTCGGGTCTCTATAGTTGGTATCAGAGGCAAAGGAGGTAGGAATGTATCCGATCCTTGGTAAAAAGTCAATGTACGTCAGGCTTCGGGTCTCTACAGTTGGTATCAGAGGAAAGGTTTAGTCAACCTTTGGAAACAAGGATGCGAGAACTTTAGTGAGATCCCTAGAGATATTTCTAAGGTATGTCTAGGGATGTCCCTAAGGATAAGTATACGTATAGGATATAGTCCTAGAACTATAGTAACGATATTATATTAAACCAAAGATGTTAGATATTGAAGTTACTCCCCCTTTATTATGATTTTTGCCTCTCACACTATTTTTTTTGGGTTTTAGAAAAAGGCTGGAAACAAGATGATTCACAATAATGGAGGATATGATTGAAAATGGAATGATATTCTTCATGAGAAACCAAATGAAATGGGATTTGGAATTCCAAACATCATTATTATGCCGAATCCGCAATCTCATAATATGATCAATAAAGAAAAATTTGGTAAGTTTCCTGACTCGGCTAATAAGAGAAAGATGGAGTTTCATGATGATCATAGAGGAAAGAAAGTTCAATTTCCCCTATGTAAATCATGTGGGAAGAGGCATCAAGGAGAATGTTTCAAAGGAACTGGAAGATGGTTTGGGTGTGGAAAAGAAGGACACAAAGCCAGTAAGTGAAAAGGAAAAGGTTGAGTTAACACCAGGGATGAGGATAATGGTATTTCTATGACATCAACAATGGTTAAATTTTTTTAATGTGGAATGTACAGGCATTATTCAAACCAATTCCCTAAGGGAAAGTCTCATGAATAGAATCAATATGGTCATATGGGTAGTATTTATGTTGATGATGATGAAGAGACTACAAATGATATGTGAGATGAAAGAATTGTTGAAGCTCGGTCAATGGTTTAAGAATGTAGTGGAATGATGATGTGTTTATCATGTGTAATGTTGTATAAGTAATCTCATGGTACTATGGAATAAAGAGACATCTAAGGATTGTTACACTGTTGTCCTTCCTTTAGTTTTGAAAGTGTATGATTAATGGTACCAGTATCCATGAAAGGTTATTCAGATATTTTTGGAATGTAGATGATATGCGTATAATGAATGGATAAAGAGAAAATGAAATGTTTGACAGTATTCATGAGCTCATGATTGATATAAGGACTAAGTGATATCATGGTTTGAGTATATAGAATTTTGAGGATTTTGGTATGTGAAAAGTGTTAACTTTTAACTACATTCAAGTTTTCACTATGGTTCAATGGGTATTCAAGAGAATACATTATTAAGGCCTTTGAATGTTTGGAATGTGACCAACAAGACATATCTTATGATATATGAGGATCAACGATGGTATTAAATCTCTGGTAATCGTTTTCACTATATTATGAGAGTGGACTGAAGTATTATGGATAAGCCTAAATATTGTAATGGATTATGTTGGACATAAGTTAGGATAAAACGTTTTTCGATATTATTGATGGGATGTTATAGTAATATAGCTTTAGAAAAAGGACAACCTGCAGGACGGGTGACAGCCCATCACATCATACAAGGCTGTGGGAATCGAACCCACAACCAAACTGTGACTGGCCTTTATCGCCTACCACTGGCCTACAGGAAGTCCATGTTTAGTAGAAATTAGTTTTATTTTATTAAGAAGTACGATATATGAAGCATAAGTCCATTTTAGGAACCATATATGATTAATCTCACTATAGAATGACTTATTTATATTTAATAACTTTTGCTAACCTTTTGTTTGAGACAGATGGAATGACCAGTCATTCTATCACATGATCTGCTAACACTTCACGAATAACAAATTCAACTTTATTTATTTAAGAGATGAAGTGGAAATTGTTCAAGGCACGAACAACAGTGAGATTGTACCAAAATAAAGTAAGTATTTATTCTAATTCAAATTATTCAACTTTAAAGAAAAGATCTTGAAAACCAAAAATATTGTCCTAGTGATCTTATATTTGATGAATTAGATGGTACCTTAGATCGTCACAAATTTATGGCTTTGTGATTGCTGGCTTTTCTATAGCCATGTTCTCTACCACTCTTCATAAGAACTTGATGGTTAGATTTTTCTTCCATATCCATATTTTCACCTATGCAGAAACCCAGTGATTAGTTTATTTGGGTAACCGTTACGTTTCATACTTTCGTTTTTAAAGATTGGTTTTGGTATTCCTTTTTACGATGTGGGTTTCTATTAAAGAAACTTTCG
This sequence comes from Viscum album, assembly GCA_963277665.1. Classification (NCBI taxonomy): domain Eukaryota; kingdom Viridiplantae; phylum Streptophyta; class Magnoliopsida; order Santalales; family Viscaceae; genus Viscum; species Viscum album. The sequence continues at coordinate 197,902,295 of OY728126.1, forward strand.
AATAGTAAACCATTTATAACCCCGATGGATTTCGAGGGAGAAATTCATTTTAAGGGGGGTAGAATGTAACATCCCAAGATTTTATGAAAAATATTCTTTTTAATTTCACTAATGTCTTGTGTTGTATGCTACACCAAAAGGAGCTTGCATCCTTGACTTTCCTTGCATTACACGCAATCGCGACCTTCCTCGATAGCGTGTGTAGTACGCAATAATGAGTTTCACTAAACAAAAATATGCTATTAAAATAATATTAAAACTAGCCGTTATGAATAGTAATAACCACTTTTTGAAATTTTGTAAATTTTATTTTTCAAAATGGAATTTATTTTTGGATTTGGAGTATCGAATTTAGCCTAAGGTGAAATTTTGGTACTTTTCAGATAACTTTCATTTTTTGATGAATAATGAAAATTACTAAATTATAATTAAAAACAACTTTTTTAATCGAAATAATTAATAGTGATAAATTATTAATTTGAGTGGTTTTAAATTATATTTAGAATATATTTTTACAATTCAATACAATGTTGGTCATTGGATGTAATTTCACATTTACACCAAACATAAACAAGTGTTAATCTTTTAATAGTTATTATCTCTTAAAAACACGCTATTTGTTGTGACAGCGGAAATTAATTATAAAATTAATTAATGCAACTTATATGTTGGGAATTTTTTAAAATATAAATCATTTTTGAATTTGGAATATCAATTATAGATTAGGGTGAAATTTTAGCATTTTTCTGAAAAACTTCAATTTTTGATGAATAGTGAAACTACTAAGTGGTAGTTAAAAAAATTAATTTTTTCATAAATCTTAATTTTACCGCTTCTGTCAATGGAATTTCAAAAATCCGAAAGACACGGTTGATGTTAGTTAGTAAAATGTGGTTCAATGAGATGAAAATAATTTTTGGTGAATAGTAACTTTTTACTTTTATTTACCACGGTTAAAAGTAAATTGGGTAATTAAGGGTAAAAATGATATTAATATTAGCCTAACACATGTCCTAATCCTATTGGACAAGTTTATCTCTACCAAAAACAACCTTAAGTGTAAAATATTATCATTTAGGCCCACTTGGATTAGATTAGGACATTTATTATTATTTAATTCAAAGAAGAGTTAAAAGAGTTAAAATCAATGTTTATTTACTAAAACATTTTTAATATAGGGTTATACATAAGATAAATTCGACTATAAATATTCATTAGAAATATAAGAAGATTTCCTACATAATGGTTTTTTATTTGTAATTTTTAGACTTTAAATAATTTAATTTATTTATGACACAACAATGATGCAGTAATTAACTTTTTAAGAAAATATTAACATAATTGATGTTATATATGCCCAAATAAATGTAATTTGAGACTTTTTATGACTTACACTAATTTTCTAGGTTACTATGACATGTTATTGTTTATTTAAGTAACTTGTTTTGAACGTATCATTCTGTTAGAAATTTCATAAAAATCATGTACCAAATAGTGTCAAAATTGACATAAATTTGTTTTTAAAACAAATATTATATTATTAATTTTTATTTAATTACCAAAAATCTATGGTTTGGCTAAATGACTTAGATAAGGATAGATATATTAATAATAAAAAACTTGGGGTTCGTTCGGCTTGATATAGTAAGTTTATTAACCATATAGTGTAAGAAAACAAAAAAGACACGGTAAAAGTTAAATTATTTAACTTAGAGTTAAATCTAATTGATAAGGTTAAAATAATAACCTAAACTTGTCTAAATACTATTGGATGAGAGTATTTAGACCCATCCCCACCTTAGCCTCGAAATAAATCAATTTGGAGCTATTTAAAACAGAACTTGACTTTATAATAAAATAATATTTTTAGTTATTCCAAAGGTGCCCCTCTCCTCCCTTATAAAAGGGCACCTCCTTCCTCTCTTCCTCACACAACTTTGAGCCTTCAAGCTCGGCCAACCTCTGCCAAATTCTCTTCTCCACTTCCCTAGAAATATCCTAGCGGTTCTGGTCTTCCTCAAAGACCAATGTTAGTACCCTAAGAGGAGGTCTCAAAAAGGCGCTTCAAAGAAGAGGTTATTTCCGTTACAGATTCTTTCACCGTTATTTCTTCTTCCACTTCTTCTTCTTATGTTGTTTCATTATGAAGTAATAACATAAGTATCAGTAACATAATGATATGTTATTATAGGTATGAAACAATCCTATTTCACCATCTATCCATCCTACGGAAAACGAAATCACTGCGCGTGCGTACGTACGGAATACTGTCTCCACGCCGTGGTGTAATCTGTTTTTTCCACCAACACCTTACATGGATGGGTATTATGGTGTAATGAATAACTATACATAGTTATTATAACATCATAATGATTCTGATATATTGTATCATCCACTCCAATTCAATTCAATAATTATGGAAATGATATCATCGCTCATGCGTACGTGCGGACTACCGTCTCCATGACGCGATGAGATTCATTCTCCATGTTAACCATTTAAGAATGATTATAAAGTATATATATGCAATAATAATGAAATATATGATATTATAAAGCTACTGGATTTATGTGTATATATATGTATGTCATCTACTTAATTCCACTCAATTCAATAAGGAAACGAAAACAGTGTTAATGCGTACGTACGGCCTACCATCTCCATGAACGGTGTATTTCTTTACATTTATCAATCCATTATATATATGTATATTCTGAATATATATTATATATACATCATGTTTTATATTCTATAATTAAGTAATAATGATCTAATTAATCATATGAATAATTACAAGTTAAAACACGAACGACAAATGAGACGATTTTACCCAAAACGCTACTTTAACATGAATTTACAAAAGAATGGGTAATATAAAGTCATAAGTGAACCATATATGATATAATAACAATGAATATGATTCTGTAATAAGTCAATGACATTATTTAAATCATTATACAGGAGGTTCAGACACTTACGAAGCAAATCAGACCTAAGGTAAGGGAAATATCACAATCTCATTTTTATCCGAGATTGTTTATACTTGGGAATTTACTGGGGTGTATTTTATCATCCAAATATATGTTTCCTCAATATGTAATATTATTTCCATCCAACTACAATTTTTTAAATCCAATTTTATGCTTCAGTGTGTTTTTTGTAAAAGATATGAAAGGAATCTTTTGTCGTTTTTCATACGAGGTACTATTTGACTTTTCCGACAAAAGTACGAAGAATGTTTTTTTTTAACTTATACGACATGAATGGATTTTTTAAAAAAAAAATCCAAGAATAACCCTTTACAAGTTTTCAAGTTTATTTTTAATCAACTTCTTTTAGTTTAAAGTTGTATGACATGTCATGAAAGGAAAAATGTTTTTGAAGAAGAAAGGATATTTTCCTCAAGAATGGAGTTCAAGTGTTTTATCAAAATTATTTTCCATCTAAGATAATAATGGGTTCTGTTTTTATCCCTATTATTACATTGATTTTATTATGTTGTGATGGAAGTATTTTTATGAATTCCTTTATCTTATATGAATTGTTTTATGATGTCATGTTGTTTAAGAATCCCATTTTTATTACATGGGTTATGAAATGATGTATGATTTATGATTTTGTGGCACACATAAGAATGGTATCATTATGAGATGGGTGAGACTATATCTACCTCCAATGCATTGGGTAAAGATTTTATATCTCATGAGATAGACATGGCTGGAACGGTAGGTTATACCGGTTCAGTGAAACAGGACTGGAACGAGGGTGACTCGGTTCAGAAAGGGACTTTGTCCACTAAGATAGTCTTGGCAATGAGCCTTGACTAACAAGAAATGATTCTCTATGATTATGTGTGTATTCCACAAAGTTTCATGTTTTAAGTTATGATTATTGGGATTTCATTTCACTACTATAATTTATACCATGTTATGAAATTATGCTCTCTTTTGCAGGTTAAGATTTCCAAAAGTTATGTTCTTATGAATATGATGTGATTGATTTTTCTTTTGTTTACCCTTACTGAGCATTTGAGCTCACCCTTTTATGTTTTCTTTTCCTCAGGATATAAAGAAAGGTTTTAGGTAAAAAAAGGGAAGATCTTTATGGGAGATATTGAAGATCTTTCACCACGATTAGAAGATTATGTTCCGAGTTTCCAAAGACACTAAACTATTACGATCCTTGTGTGTGTGTTTTTGTTATGTACTAAGTATTCCACAAATGTAATGTAATTTCAATGTATGTCAAGCTATGGGTCTCTACAGTTGGTATCAGAGGCAAAGGAGGTAGGAATGTATCCGATCCTTGGTAAAAAGTCAATGTACGTCAGGCTTGGGGTCTCTACAGTTAGTATCAGAGGAATGGATTAGTCAACCTTTGGAAACTAGGATGCGAGAACTTTAGTGAGATCTCTAGAGATATTTCTAAGGTATGTCTAGGGATGTCCCTAAGGATAAGTATACGTATAGGATATAGTCCTAGAACTATATTAACGATATTAGATTAAACCAAAGATGTTAGATATTGAAGTTACTCCCCCTTTATTATGATTTTTGCCTCTCACGCTATTTTTTTTGGGTTTTAGAAAAAGGATGGAGACAAGATGATTCACAATAATGGAGGATATGGTGGACAATGGAATGCTATTATTCATTAGAAACCAAATGAAATGGGATTTGGAAGTCCAAACATCATTATTATGCTGAATCCGCAATCTCATAATATGATCAATAGTGTAAAATTTGGTAAGTTTCCTGACTCGGCTAATATGAGAAAGATGGAGTTTCAAGATGATCATAGAGGAAATAAAGTTCAATTTCCCCTATGTAAATCATGTGGGAAGAGGCATCAAGGAGAATGTTTCAAAGGAACTGGAAGATTCTTTGGGTGTGGAAAAGATGGACACAAATACAGTAAGTGCAAAGGAAAAGGTTCAGTTAACACCAGGGATGAGGATAATGGTATTGCTACGACATCAACAACGGTTAAATGTTTTTAATGTTGAATGTACGGGCATTATGCAAACAAATGCCCTAAGGGAATGTCTGATTAAGATAATCAATATGGTCGTACGGGTAGTATTTATGTTGATGATGATGAAGAGACTACAAATGATATGTGAGATGAAAGAATTGTTGAAGCTCGGTCAATGGTTTAAGAATGTAGTGGAATGATGACATGTTTATCATGTGTAATGTTGTATAAGTAATCTCATGGTACTATGGAATAAAGAGACATCTAAGGATTGTTACACAGTTGTCCTTCCTTAAGTTTTGAAAGTGTATGATTAATGGTACCAGTATCCATGAAAGGTTATTCAGATATTTTTGGAATGTAGATGATATGCGTATAATGAAGGGATAAAGAGAAAATGAAATGTTTGAAAGTATTCATGAGATCATGATTGATATAAGGACTAAGTGATATCATGGTTTGAGTATATAGAATTTTGAGGATTTTGGTATGTGAAAAGTGTTAACTTTTAACTACATTCATGTTTTCACTATGGTTCAATGGGTATTCAAGAGAATACATTATTAAGGCCTTTGAATGTTTGGAATGTGACCAACAAGACATATATTATGATATATGGGGATCAACGATGGTATTAAATCTCTGGTAATCATTTTCACTATATTATGAGAGTGGACTGAAGTATTATGGATAAGCCTAAAGATTGTAATGGATTATGTTGGACATAAGTTAGGATAAAACGTTTTTCGATATTATTGATGGGATGTTATAGCAATATAGCTTTAGAAAAAGGACAACCCGCAGGACGGGCGACAGCCCATCACATCGGATAAGGCTGTGGGAATCGAACCCACAACCGAAGTGCGACTGGCCTTTATCGCCTACCACTGGCCTACATGAAGTCCCTGTTTAGTAGAAAATAGTTTTATTTTATTAAGCAGTACGATATATGAAGTATATGTCCATTTTAGGAACCATATATGATTAATCTCACTATAGAATGACTTATGTATTTTTAATAACTTTTTCTAACCTTTTGTTTGAGACAGATGGAATGACCAGTCATTCTATCACATGATCTGCTAACACTTCACAAATAACAAATTCAACTTCATTTATTTAAGAGATGAAGTGGAAATTGTTCAAGGCACGAACAACAGTGAGATTGTACCAAAATAAAGTAAGTATTTATTCTAATTCAAATTCTTCAACATTAGGGAAACGATCTTGAAAACCAAAAATATTGTCCTAGTGATCTTATATTTGATGAATCAGATTGTACCTTAGATCGTCACAAATTTATGCCTTTGTGATTGCTGGCTTTTCCATAGCCATGTTCTCTACCACTCTTCATCAGCACATGATGGTTAGATTTTTCTTCCATATCCATATTTTCACCTATGTGGAAACCTAGTGATTAGTTTATTTGGGTAACTGTTACGTTTCATACTTTCATTTTTAAAGATTGGTTTTGGTATTCCTTTTTACGATGTGGGTTTCTATTAAAGAAACTTTCGAATAGTAAACCATTTATAACCCCGACGGATTTCGAGGGCGAAATTCATTTTAAGGGGGGTAGAATGTAACAGCCCAAGATTTTATGAAAAATATTATTTTTAATTTCACTAATGTCTTGTGTTGTACGGTAAACCAAAAGGAGCTTGCATCCTTGACTTGCCTGGCATTACACGCAATCGCGACCTTCCTCGATACCGTGTGTAGTACGCAATAACGAGTTTCACTAAACAACAATATGCTATTAAAATAATATTAAAACTAGCCGTTATGAATAGTAATAACCACTTTTTGAAATTTTGAAAATTTTATTTTTCAAAATGGAATTTATTTTTGGATTCGGAGTATCGAATTTAGCCTAAGGTGAAATTTTGGTACTTTTCGGATAACTTTTATATTTTGATGAATAATGAAAATTACTAAATTATAATTAAAAACAACTTTTTTAATCGAAATAATTAATAGTGATAAATTATTAATTTGAGTGGTTTTAAAGTATATTTAGAATATATTTTTACAATTCAATACAATGTTGGTCATTGGATGTAATTTCACATTTACACCAGACATAAACAAGTGTTAATCGTTTGATAGTTATTATCTCTTAAAAACATGCTATTTGTTGTGACAGAGGAAATTAATTATAAAATTAATTAATGCAACTTATATGTTGGGAATTTTTTAAAATATAAATCATTTTTGAATTTGGAATATCAATTATAGCTTAGGGTGAAATTTTGGCATTTTTCTGAAAAACATCAATTTTTGATGAATAATGAAACTACTAAGTGGTAGTTAAAAAAATTTATTTTTTCATAAATCTTAATTTTACCGCTTCTGTGAATGGAATTTCAAAAATCCAAGAGACACGGTTGATGTTAGTTAGTAAAATGTGGTTCAATGAGATGAAAATAATTTTTGGTGAATAGTAACTTTTTACTTTTATTTACCACGGTTAAAAGTAAATAGGGTAATTAAGGGTAAAAATGATATTAATATTACCCTAAGACATGTCCTAATCCTATTGGACAAGTGTATCTCGACCAAGAACAACCTTAAGTGTAAAATATTATCATTTAGTCCCACTTGGATTAGATTAGGACATTTATTATTATTTAATTCAAAGAAGAGTTAAAAGAGTTAAAATCAAAGTTCATTTACTAAAACATTTTTAATATAGGGTTATACATAAGATAAATTCGACTATAAATATTTATTAGAAAGATAAGACGATTTCCTACATAATGGTATATTATTTGTAATTTTTAGACTTTAAATAATTTAATTTATTTATGACACAACAATGATGCAGTAATTGCCTTTTTAAGAAAATATTAACATAATTGATGTTATATATGCCCAAATAAATGTAATTTGAGACTTTTTATGACTTACACGAATTTTATAGGTTACTATGACATGTTATTGTTGATTTAAGTAACTTGGTTAGAACTTATCATTCTATTAGAAATTTCATAAAAATCACGTACCAAATAGTGTCAAAATTGACATAAATTAGTTTTTAAAACAAATATTATTTTATTAATTGTTATTTAATTCCTAAAAATATAAGGTTCTTCCAAATGACTTAGATAAGGATAAATATATTAATAATAAACAACTTGGGGTTATTTTGGCTTGATATAGAATGTTTATTAACCATATTGTGTAAGAAAACAAAAAGACACGGCAAAAGTTAAATTATTTAACTTAGAGTTAAATCTAATTGATAAGGTTAAAATAATAACCTAAACTTGTCTAAATCCTATTGGATGAGAGGATTTCGACCCATACCCACCTTATCCTCTAAATAAATCAATTTGGAGCTATTTAAAACCGAACATGACTTTATAATAAAATAATATTTTTAGTTATTACAAAGGTGCCCCTCTCATCCCTTATAAAAGGGCACCTCCTCCCTCTCTTCCTAACACAACTTTGAGCATTCAAGCTCGGCCAACCCCTGCCAAATTATCTTCTCCACTTCCCTAGAAACATCCTATAGGTTCTGGTCTTCCTCAAAGATCAATGTTAGTGCCCTAAGAGGAGGTCTCAAAAAGGCTCTTCAAAGAAGAGGTAATTTCCGTTACCGATTCTTTCACCTTTATTTCTTCTTCCACTTCTTCTTCTTAGGTTGTTTAATTATGAAGTAATAACATCAGTATCAGTCACATAATTATATGTTATTATAAGTATGAAACAATCCTATTTCACCATCTATCCATCCTATGGAAAACGAAATCACCGCGCGTGCGTACGTACGGAATACCGTCTCCACGCCGTGGTGTAATCTATTTTTTCCACCAACACCTTACATGGATGGGTATTATGGTGTAAAGAATAACTATACATAGTTATTATAGCATCATAATGATTCTGATATATTGTATCATCCACTCCAATTCAATTCAATAATTATGGAAATGATATCATCGCTCGTGCGTACGTACGGACTACCGTCTCCATGACGCGATGAGATTCATTATCCATGTTAACCATTTAAGAATGATTATAAAGTATATATAAGCAATAATAATGAAATATATGATATTATAATGCTACTGGATTTATGTGTATATATATGTTTGTCATCTATTTAATTCCACTCAATTCAATAAGGAAACGAAAACAGCGTTCATGCGTACGTACGGCCTACCGTCTCCATGAACTGTGTATTTCTTTCCATTTATCGATCCATTATATATATGTATATTCGGAATATATATTATATATAAATCATGTTTTATATTCTATAATTAAGTAATAATGATCTAAGTAATCATATGAATAATTACAAGTTAAAACACGAACGACAAATGAGACGATTTTACACAAAACGCTACTTTAACATGAATTTACAAAAGAACGGGTAATATAAAGTCATAAGTGAACCATATATGATATAATAACAATTAATATTATTCTTTAATAAGTAAATGGCATTATTTAAATCATTATACAAGAGGTTTGGACACTTACGAAGAAAATCGGACCTAAGGTAAGGAAAATATCACAATCTCATTTTTATCCGAGATTGTTTATACTTTGGCATTTACTGGGGTGTATTTTATCATCCAAATATATGTTTCCTCAATATGTCAGATTATTTTCATACACCTACAATTGTTTAAATCCAATTTTACCCTTCAGTGAGTTTTTTGTAAAAGATATGGAAGGAATCTTTTGTCGCTTTTTATACGAGGTACTTTTTGACTTTTCCGACAAAAGTATGAAGAATGTTTTTTTAACTTATACGACATGAATGGATTTTTAAAACATTTTTTCCAAGAATAATCCTTTACAAGTTTTCAAGTTTATTTTTAATCGAATTCTTTTAGTTTAAAGTTGTATGACATGTTAAGAAAGAAAAAATGTTTTTGAAGAAGAAAGGATATTTTCCTCAAGAATGGAGTTCAAGTGTTTTATCAAAATTATTTTCCAACTAAGATAGTAAAGGGTTCTGTTTTTATCCCTATTATTACATTGATTTTATTATGTTGTGGTGGAAGTATTTTTATGAATTCCTTTATCTTATATGAATTGTTTTATGATGTCATGTTGTTTAAGAATCTCATTTTTATTACATGGGTTATGAAATGATGTATGATTTATGATTTTGTGGCACACATAAGAATGGTATCATTATGAGATGGGTGGTAATGATATCTCCCTCCAATTCATTGGGTAATGATTTTATATCTCATGAGATAGACATGGATAGAACGGTAGGGTATACCGGTTCAGTGAAACAGGACTGGAACGAGGGTGACTCGGTTCAGAAAGGGACTTTGTCCACTAAGATAGTCTTGGCAATGAGTCTTGACTAACAAGAAATGATTCTCTATGATTATGTGTGTATGCCAAAAAGTTTCATGTTTTAAGTTATGATTATTGGGATTTCATTTCACTACTATAATTTATCCCATGTTATGAAATTAAGCTCTCTTTTGCAGGTTATGATTTCCAAAAGTTATGTTCTTATGAATATGATGTGATTGATTTTTCATTTGTTTACCCTTACTGAGCATTTGAGCTCACCCTTTTATGTTTTCTTTTCCTCAGGATATAAATAAAGGTTTTAGGTAAAAAAGGTATGATCTTTATGGGAGATATTGAAGATCTTTCACCAAGATTAGAAGATTACGTTCCGAGTTTCCAAAGACACTAAACTATTACGATCCTTGTGTGTGTGTTTTTGTTATGTACTAAGTATTCCATAAATGTAATGTAATGTCAATGTATGTCAAGCATTGGGTCTCTACAGTTGGTATCAGAGGCAAAGGAGGTAGGAATGTATCCGATCCTTGGTAGAAAGTCAATGTACGTCAGGCTTCGGGTCTCTACAGTTGGTATTAGAGGAAAGGTTTAGTCAACCTTTCGAAACTAGGATGCGAGAACTTTAGTGAGATCCCTAGAGATATTTCTATGGTATGTCTAGGGATGTCCCTAAGGATAAGTATACGTATAGGATATAGTCCTAGAACTATAGTAACGATATTAGATTAAACCAAAGATGTTAGATATTGAAGTTACTCCCCCTTTATTATGATTTTCGCCTCTCACACTATTTTTTTGGGTTTTAGAAAAAGGCTGGAAAAAAAAGATGATTCACAATAATGGAGGATATGATGGACAATGGAATGATATTATTCATGAGAAACCAAATGAAATGGGATTTGGAAGTCCAAACATCATTATTATGCCGAATCAGCAATCACATAATATGATCAATAAAGTAAAATTTGGTAAATTTCCTGACTCGGCTAATAAGAGAAAGATGGAGTTCCATGATGATCATAGAGGAAAGAAAGTTCAATTTCCCCTATGTAAATCATGTGGGAAGAGGCATCAAGGAGAATGTTTCAAAGGAACTGTAAGATTCTTTGGGTGTGGAAAAGAAGGACACAAAGCCAGTAAGTGCAAAGGAAAAGGTTTAGTTAACACCAGGGATGAGGATAATGGTATTGCTACGACATCAACAATGGTTAAATGTTTTTAATGTGGAATGTACGGGCATTATGCAAACCAATGCCCTAAGGGAAAGTCTCATGAAGAGAATCAATATGGTCGTATGGGTAGTATTTATGTTGTTGATGATGAAGAGACTACAAATGATATGTGAGATGAAAGAATTGTTGAAGCTCGGTCAATGGTTTAAGAATGTAGTGGAATGATGACATGTTTATCATGTGTAATGTTGTATAAGTAATCTCATGGTACTATGGAATAAAGAGACATCTAAGGATTATTACACTGTTGTCCTTCCTTGAGTTTTGAAAGTGTATGATTAATGGTACCAGTATCCATGAAAGGTTATTCAGATATTTTTGGAATGTAGATGATATGCGTATAATGAAGGGATAAAGAGAAAATGAAATGTTTGACAGTATTCATGAGCTCATCATTGATATAAGGACAAAGTGACATCATGGTTTGAGTATATAGAATTTTGAGGATTTTTGGTAAGTGAAAAGTGTTAACTTTTAACTACATTCATGTTTTCACTATGGTTCAATGGGTATTCAAGAGAATACATTATTAAGGCCTTTGAATGTTTGGAATGTGACCAACAAGACATATCTTATGATATATGGGGATCAACGATGGTATTAAATCTCTGGTAATCGTTTTCACTATATTATGAGAGTGGACTGAAGTATTATGGATAAGCCTAAAGATTGTAATAGATTATGTTGGACATAAGTTAGGATAAAATGTTTTTCGATATTATTGATGGGATGTTATAGTAATATAGCTTTAGGAAAAGGACAACCTGCATGACGGGCGACAACCCATCGCATCGGACAAGGCTGTGGGAATCGAACCCACAACCGAAGTGCGACTGGCCTTTATCTCCTACCACTGGCCTACAAGATGTCCCTGTTTAGTAGAAACTAGCTTTATTTTATTAAGCGGTACGATATATGAAGTATAAGTCAATATTAGGAACCATATATGATTACTCTCACTATAGAATGACTTATGTATATTTAATAACTTTTGCTAACCTTTTGTTTGAGACAGATGGAATGACCAGTCATTATATCACATGATCTGCTAACACTTCACGAATAACAAATTCAACTTCATTTATTTAAGAGATGAAGTGGAAATTGTTCAAGGCACGAACAACAGTGAGATTGTACCAAAATAAAGTAAGTATTTATTCTAATTCAAATTCTTCAACTTTAGGGAAACGATCATGAAAACCAAAAATATTGTCCTAGTGATCTTATATTTGATGAATCAGATGGTACCTTAGATCGTCACAAATTTATGGGTTTGTGATTGCTGGCTTTTCCATATCCATGTTCTCGACCACTCTTCATCAGAACATGATGGTTAGATTTTTCTTCCATATCCATATTTTCACCTATGTGGAAACCCAGTGATTAGATTATTTGGGTAACCGTTACGTTTCATACTTTCGTTTTTAAATATTGGTTTTGGTATTCCTTTTTACGATGTGGGTTTCTATTAAAAAAACTTTCGAATAGTAAACCATTTATAACCCCAACGGATTTCGTGGGCGAAATTCATTTTAAGGGGGGTAGAATGTAACATCCCAAGATTTTATGAAAAATATTCTTTTTAATTTCACTAATGTCTTGTGTTGTACGCTACACCAAAAGGAGCTTGCATCCTTGACTTTCCTTGCATTACACGCAATCGCGACCTTCCTCGATAGCTTGTGTAATACGCAATAACGAGTTTCACTAAACAACAATATGCTATTAAAATAATATTAAAACTAGCCGTTATGAATAGTAATAACAACTTTTTGAAATTTTGTAAATTTTATTTTTCAAAATGGAATTCATTTTTGGATTCGGAGTATCGAATTTAGCCTAAGGTGAAATTTTGGTACTTTTCGGAGAACTTTCATATTTTGATGAATAGTGAAAATTACTAAATTATAATTAAAAACAACTTTTTTAATTGAAATAATTAATAGTGATAAATTATTAATTTAAGTGGTTTTAAAGTATATTTAGAATATATTTTTACAATTCAATACAATGTTGGTCATTGGATGTAATTTCACATTTACACCAGACATAAACAATTGTTAATCTTTTGATAGTTATTATCTCTTAAGAACACGCTATTTGTTGTGACAACAGAAATTAATTATAAAATTAATTAATTCAACTTATATGTTGGGAATTTTGTAAAATAGAAATCATTTTTGAATTTGGAATATCAATTATAGCTTAGGGTGAAATTTTGGCATTTTTCTGAAAAACTTCAATTTTTGATGAATAGTGAAACTACTAAGTGGTAGTTAAAAAAATTAATTTTTTCATAAATCTTGATTTTACCGCTTCTGTGAATGGAGTTTCAAAAATCCGAGAGACACGGTTGATGTTAGTTAGTAAAATGTGGTTCAATGAGATGAAAATAATTTTTGGTGAATAGTAACTTTTTACTTTTATTTACCACGATTAAAAGTAAATAGGGTAATTAAGGGTAAAAATGATATTAATATTATCCTAACACATGTCCTAATCCTATTGGACAAGTGTATCTCGACCAAAAACAACCTTAAGTGTAAAATATTATCATTTAGGCCCACTTGGATTAGATTAGGACATTTATTATTATTTAATTCAAAGAAGAGTTAAAAGAGTTAAAATCAATGTTTATTTATTAAAACATTTTTAATATAGGGTTATACATAATATAAATTCGACTATAAATATTCATTAGAAAGATAAGCATATTTACTACATAATGGTATGTTATTTGTAATTTTTAGACTTTATATAATTTAATTTATTTATGACACAACAATGATGCAGTAATTTCATTTTTAAGAAAATATTAACATAATTGATGTTATATACGCCCAAATAAATGTAATTTGAGACTTTTTATGACTTACACTAATTTTCTAGGTTAATATGACATGGTATCGTTGATTTAAGTAACTTGGATCGAACTTATCATTCTGTTAGAAATTTCATAAAAATCATGTACCAAATAGTGTCAAAATTGACATAAATTAGTTTTTAAAACAATTATTATATTATTAATTGTTATTTAATTCCTAAAAATCTAAGGATTGGCCAAATGACTTAGATAAGGATAGATATATTAATAATAAACAACTTGGGGTTTTTTTGGCTTGATATAGTACGTTTATTAACCATATAGTGTAAGAAAACAAAAAGACACGGTAAAAGTTAAATTATTTAACTTAGAGTTAAATCTAATTGATAAGGTTAAAATAATACCCTAAACTTGTCTAAATCCTATTGGATTAGAGGATTTAGACCCATCCCCACCTTAGCCTCGAAATAAATCAATTTGGAGCTATTTAAAACCGAACTTGACTTTATAATAAAATAATATTTTTAGTTATTCCAAAGGTGCCCCTCTCCACCCTTATAAAAGGGCACCTCCTCCCTCTCTTCCTCACACAACTTTGAGACTTCAAGCTCAGCCAAACCCTGAAAAATTATCTTCTCCACTTCCCTAGAAACATCCTAGAGGCTCTGGTCTTACTCAAAGACCAATTTTAGTGCACTAAGAGGAGGTCTCAAAAAGGCGCTTCAAAGAAGAGGTAATTTCCGTTACCGATTCTTTCACCTTTATTTCTTCTTCCACTTCTTCTTATAAGGTTGTTTCATTATGAAGTAACAACATCAGTATCAGTCACATACTGATATGTTATTATAAGTATGAAACAATCCTATTTCACCATCTATCCATCCTACGAAAAACGAAATCACCGCGCGTGCGTATGTACGGAATACCGTCTCCACGCCGTGGTGTAATCTGTTTTTTCCACCAACACCTTACATGGATGGGTATTATGGTGTAAAGAATAACTATACATAGTTATTATAACATCATAATTATTCTGATATATTGTATCATCCACTCCAATTCAATTCAATAATTATGGAAATGATATCATCGCTCGTGCGTACGTACGGACTACCGTCTCCATGACGCAATGAGATTCATTCTCCATGTTAACCATTTAAGAATGATTATAAAGTATATATAAGCAATAATAATGAAATATATGATAATATAAATCTAATGGATTTATGTGTATATATATGTATGTCATCTACTTAATTCCACTCAATTCAATAAGGAAACGAAAACAGCGTTCATGCGTACGTATGGCCTACCGTCTCCATGAACGGTGTATTTCTTTCCATTTATCGATCCATTATATATATGTATATTCTGAATATATATTATATATAAATAATGTTTTATATTCTATAATTAAGTAATAATGATCTATGTAATCATATGAATAATTACAAGTTAAAACACGAACGACAAATGAGACGACTTTACCCAAAACGCTACTTTAACATGAATTTACAGAAGAACGGGTAATATAAAGTCATAAGTGAACCATATATGATATAATAACAATGAATATGATTCTTTAATAAGTCAATGACATTATTTAAATCATTATATAGGAGGTTCGGACACTTACGAAGCAAATCGGACCTAAGGTAAGGGAAATATCACAATCTCATTTTTATCCGAGATTGTTTATACTTTGGCATTTACTGGGGTGTATTTTATCATCCAAATATATGTTTCCTCAATATGTAATATTATTTCTATCCACCTAAAATTTTTTAAATCCAATTTTACCTTTCGGTGAGTTTTTGTAAAAGATATGAAAGGAATATTTTGTCATTTTTCATACGAGATACTTTTTGACTTTTCTGACAAAAGTACAAAGAATATTTTTTTTAACTTATACGACATGAATGGATTTTTAAAACATTTTTTCCAAGAATAATCCTTTACAAGTTTTCAAGTTTATTTTTAATCAACTTATTTTAGTTTAATGTTGTATGACATGTTAAGAAAGGAAAAAAAAATTGATGAAGAAAGGATATTTTCCTCAAGAATGGAGTTCAAGTGTTTTATCAAAATTATATTCCATATAAGATAATAATGGGTTCTTTTTATATCCCTATAATTACATTGATTTGATTATGTTGTTATGGAAGTATTTTTATGAATTCCTTTATCTTATATGAATTTTTTTATGATGTCATGTTGTTTAAGAATCCCATTTTTATTACATGGGTTAAGAAATGATGTATGATTTATGATTTTGTGGCACACATAAGAATAGTATCACTATGAGATGAGTGGGACCTATATCTCCCTCCAATGCATTGGGTAAAGATTTTATATCTCATGAGATAGACATGGCTGGAACGGTAGGTTATACCGGTTCAGTGAAACAGGACTGGAACGAGGGTGACTCGGTTCAGAAAGGGACTTTGTCCACTAAGATAGTCTTGGCAATGAGTCTTGACTAACAAGAAATTATTCTCTATGATTATGTGTGTATGCCACAAAGTTTCATGTTTTAAGTTATGATTATTGGGATTTCATTTCACTATTATAATTTATCCCATGTTATGAAATTATGCTCTCTTTTACAGGTTAATATTTCCAAAAGTTATGTTCTTATGAATATGATGTGATTGATTTTTCTTTTGTATACCCTTACTGAGCATTTTAGCTCACCCTTTTATGTTTTCTTTTCCTCAGGATATAAAGAATGGTTTTAGGTAAAAAAAAGGGAAGATCTTTATGGGAGATATCGAAAATCTTTCACCACGATTAGAAGATTACGTTCCGAGTTTCCAAAGACACTAAACTATTACGATCCTTGTGTGTGTGTTTTTGTTATGTACTAAGTATTCCGCAAATGTAATGTAATTTCAATGTACGTCAAGATTTGGGTCTCTACAGTTGGTATCAGAGGAAAAGGAGGTAGGAATGTATCCGATCCTTGGTAAAAAGTCAATGTATGACAGGCTTTGGGTCTCTACATTTTTTAACTGGGTTAAAATAAGAAAGCTTTTAAAATTGTTTTTTTATTGAACACGTGGGTCTTAAAACAAAGTCTTGGGATGTTTTTTTGTGAGTTTGGATCCCTTAAACGTGTTTATGTTAGGCTTGGGTAATAACCTGATGTGTTTTCCATATGGATGATTGGAATTAGGGAGCATCGGGATTGGAAAAGTTGGATTTTTAAGGAACTACAGAGAGAGCACGGTTGGTGCACAACCTATTAAACCGTGCGACCTGATATAGTAAATTGTGTAGCTCAATATGGAAGATAGAGGTGTTTCATGGTATGTTCATGGTTAGGAAAACCTCGTTGGACAAAACCAGTGAGGTGATTGTCTTAAACAGAGACGCTTGCATGGTCTGCGCATGGTTAGGCAAACAATGAGGGACAGACTATGTGAGGATGGTTCCTTAAACCAAAGGATCTGCATAGTTTGCACACAGTTCTCTAGACCGTGTGATCTAAACCATGCAATTACCCAGTTTTGGGTTAAGGGTTATTTTATTTAATTAAATCCCAAGTAAAGAGGGGTTTAATTAAATGATGCTATATTTGGGTTTTTATTTAATTAAATTCAAGGCTAAGAGGAATTTAATTAATTAATGAAAAACATGGTTTTTATTGAATTATATTCAGTAAAGGATAATTTAATTAAATGATGATGAGTTGGATAATTTATTTAATTAAATTTGGGGAGAAAATAATTTAATTAAATGAGGTGTAAACAAGGTGTTGGGGTTTGTCTAAGAGGAGAGTTAAAAAATTGATAACAATAATAATATCATTGATGTTATTATTATTATTATTATTATTTTATTAATTATTATAATTTATTAGGGTTTATTTTTAATTTATATAGGAAATAATAGGGATAGTTTCACAACACATGTGGGGTGTGACCCCTCCCCCTCTGAGCTCTCCCATGTGTGGCACACCACCCTCCTATCCTGGCTCCCCCTTCGCAAACCTTATTCCTTTTGGGTCCTTCACAAATGGTGTGCATCTCGATGACGTGAGTCCTTCTCCATGAATTTAGCTGTTAAAATCATTCATTCATCTTATCCGTCAACTGATCTATGTTCGAAAAAACCCTAATTGAGGGATTGAATTAGTTCCCTATTTTATTCTGATTTTAGGTGGTGTGGAAGATGTCTCAGGACCCATTGGTCCATATTTCAACAACTGTCCCCGAAGGCGCGATTGTTGAGCTCGATTTGGTTCACCATCATCATATTTGGGTAAGGTTTTATACATTTTATTTTATTATGCACCCATAGAATTAGATTATTATGGTGTATTTGTGTTGTAATTAATAAATTGGAGGTGCGTTGGTCCTCATCGCACTAATTGTGGGATTCAATTATCTTTGTAGAGTGATACGACAAATTCCGAGTGCGCACACACTTTTCTGGAGGTGCGTGTGCATGATATGTTTGCGGTTTGAGATAGAATGCATCGATTTAACCAATTTAGTGAGGTAGGGTCCTCAAATCTGCTAAATTAATAAAACACATTAGTTTTTAATTGTTATTGACGATGAATTTGACTGCATTTTTTGAAATAACTGTTTATCGATATAAAATGGTTTGTTAGATTATAAAATCATGTTTTTGTAACAAAAAACCTCAATAGAGGTGCACTACCTTCAATATAAAAACATAATGTTTAGAATGCTATATTATTTTATATTTCTTTTTTGTAATTTTCTATTCCTTCCCATTATATGTTTATGCACTTGGGTTAAGTGGTAATTATGAGTGTTGGGCAGGATACATTGTGACAACTAATTGAGAATTAATTATGTTCTTTGAGAGTTGAAATTGAGATAATTAATCAGGATTATTAATTATGAATTAATCAATGAGATATATATTTTGAGACAATTAATGGTGAATTAATTGCGTTCTTTGATATTTCAATTTGAATAATTAATCGGGGGATTAATTATGAGATATTGATTTGGAAAATTGAGATAACTAATCAAGGGATTAATTTTGATATGTTGATTTGGGATAGGTCGAGATAATTAATTGTAAATTAATTATACTCTTTAAGTTGTAATATAGATAATTAATCAGGGGATTAATTGTGAGATTTGTAATTGGATATATTGAGATAATTAATGGTGGATTAATTATATGCCTTGAGGTTTGTTCAAGATGATTAATTATGAAATAAATTATGAAAATATGATATTTGGATTGGATAATTAATTGTGGAAAACTAATTTTGGAATGATATTTTTTGAATAGATTAATTAATTGATGAATTAATTAATAGAATTGTGTACTTAGTGAATTGTGGGGTTATCTAATGGATTTTGAGGTGTTTCATTATCCATTGGATTAGTAAGGGAGAATATGCGGACAATTATCAAGGAATCAGTTATTGGGATTGGATTCATTAATTCATGAATTAGTTAATGAATGAGATTCGAGTTCCAGATATGGCATTCTAGACTGATTAAGAAAGTGGGTGCTAGACAGGGAATTTTAGACTGATTGAGGGGTTGGGGGAGTAGACAAGGCATTCTACCCCAATAGCGATGCAAGAATTTGATATATGAGGTGGTAGACTTGGAGATCTATACATATTGATAATGTCTAGTGTGATACATAGAAATCTACATCGACTGAGGAAATGGAGTGTCAGACAAGCTGATCTACACAAATTGATATTTGGGGTGTTTGATATGGCGTTCAACACCGAATTAATGGAAATGTTGAATTAGGAATTGAAATAGAGTAATGAATTAAGCCAGAGTGAAATGTGATCAAATGAAGGTATATAATGGATAGAATTCTTACATGAGTAATGTAATGTACTAGGTTTTGGAATTACCTAGGGAACACTTCAGGTTTCAGTATGAGCTGAAGTTAGTATTCAGGTGCGGGTAACCATGTGATCCTTGGAGATAGTAAATGATTAAATAGAGAATAATTGGTAAAGTGATGAAAAATATTTATGCATGATGAATATGATTGTATTGTTCTTGTGGATATTTTTTTTATGGTTATGGGCCAAAGCAGGTATTATCGTCATGGTTCCTCTTGGATCATGGATGGGTTGTTGGTTGTTTATTCAGTTTTGTTATTGATTTGATACATCATTACACTATTTAAAGAAATTTTATTGTCAAGATTGAGTTAGAAAACTGGTGGTTCGGGCCTACTGAGATTTATATCTCAAACCCTATGTGGGCCACCATTACACAGGGGTACCTGAGCATGCTTTCTTGTTTGACGGAATGTGGAATTTTACCTATTTCTGTTTGATTATTATTGGGACTTAAGAGAAAAGGACCAAGAAAGAGCTCATGATTCTCATGGAGATCGCAATTGAGGATTTTAGTCTTTTCCTTATTTTTATATGAATATATAAAGAATGTTTTTTGTTTATGGCTTACAGATTTGTATCACCATGACATGCATGGTTTCTATAAAATTTTATTGATCTTATTGTTTACTCAGTTGATTATTATTTAATATCTGTTTACATTATTGTCTGATTTATTATCTATATTTTCTATGCACTCTAAATATTAGGGTATAGTATCCCCAATGACAATCCATAGACTCCCTCTGATAGTCGACAACCTCTAGCATATAGCGAGATGTTCCAGAGGTTACGTGGTGACTAGTTCGACGAACATTTTGAGGGTAATTTTGGTTGGGATGTTACACATGGGTTTCCTGTTATTGATCTTGACATTTTATTATTTTATAACAATGATTCATTGGTGTAAAACATGGTTAGTTGCTCTATATAATAAGAAGTAACCAATTAAAAAATGTGTGGCAAAGGCTGGTGTGAGAAAAAATGATGTTATTTATAAAACAAAAAAAACTAAAAAAAATTCATATGCCACCTAACTCCTACTTAAACTGTTCCACTCATCAAATATAGAGTCTTTATTTGATCCATTTTGGAAGAGATATAAGAAACAAAAATTAGACCTAAAAATAGTGCAAATGAGATCACACCAAAATAGCATAGTAAATAGAATGAACAACATTAAATATATTATATAGGATCTTGGAGCTTACCAATGGTGATCCATAAAGACCGACAATATTGGAACTATATAATTAAGGATTAATTTATCTTTATTCCAAGATTACATATAGAGGATAATCCAAAGGCATAAAGAGGAGGTATCATGAACAAGTAGGAGATGAAAAGAGAACGAAGAGTTAAAATAATACCCTTTAAAATCATTTTGGTCATTTAACTCTTATAGATTGGCACTTACGATTTGGATGCATGGTTTGGCCAAACTATGTCCCAAACAAGTGTCACACATTACATATGAAACCACCTCACACGGTTGACCCACATGGTGTAAGAAAATCATAATCCAACCATGTGATGAATATTGTGAAAGTACTACATAAGTGGCAGTACCTGTGCTTTCTAGGTACATGGTGGGAAATCTTTGCACAACCATTTGGGGGTGTTTTTGGGGCTTTTTTGTAGTTGCATTGTTTTCTAACTGAAGGGATTCATAGTTTCATAAAAAATTTCCACCCTATGTAGACCACCCAAACCATCAGATTATGGAGCTCGGTTCTCTCAAAACTCAATAAAGAACTCTAGGGACCCCTCATGCCTTTACGCAAGTCTACAAAAAATTTAATTCCTCCAAATCATGGAATTATGTTCCCAAGAATAGTTTTATAAACTACCCATCCAGTGAATGCCGACTGATCGAATTTCTTTGGATTTTCACCATAACTCAAAACATAGGCTATTAATACCTCTATAACTTATAAATTCTAGTCCCCAAGAATCCTTTGAGAATAATGAAATCGTCACCTAACATATGATGGTCATGAAGCTTAATTCAAATGATCACACTGAATTTCAAATTTCCCAACCCTCCTTCAACCACTTATCAGGGATGAAAAACATAAGACACCAAACATTGTTCCAAACATGTGGCACTAATTATCTTATTAGACATTTGAAAAAATAATCTCCCCAGCTTTGGCTTTAAAATTTATTGGAGCCAATAATAAGAATTGGTACATATAATGTCAATATTTCTTTGCAATGAATTCCCATAAGAATTTTAATTATAGTACTGGTTTGATTTTGAAATGGTAAAACTAATGATTCCCCACTAAAATCATTTATACTGGTTGAGTTGACCATTCATGAAAGATCAATCTAACACATACCACACTCTTTACCAAATGAAAACATACATTAAAATTGTTCTTCTCCAACCTTATTCTATGAAGAACAATAAAAACTT
Source organism: Viscum album (assembly GCA_963277665.1). Classification (NCBI taxonomy): domain Eukaryota; kingdom Viridiplantae; phylum Streptophyta; class Magnoliopsida; order Santalales; family Viscaceae; genus Viscum; species Viscum album. The sequence goes on from OY728126.1 coordinate 197,924,899, forward strand.
GTCAAACACTTAAAGATGAATTTTCTTTCAACAAATGAATTACAAGGATGGAATCAATCAACTGAATAGAAATTCCTTCTTCTAGATAATCTTGAATTTTTTACAAGGATGTTCACTTAATCACATAGTAGACTGTGGATGACGTTACCTGATCTACCATCACCTGGAAATTTAAACTATCATGTCTTAGCACAAACAAGGGGTAACCTAGATTTATCCCACTAGAACCATCACCCTTTACAAAACACCTCTAACCCCAATAGGAATTCTAGCATAACCTCACATTCAACAAATTGGAGTCCAAGGGACAAACCCAATGCAGTTCATAATCCTTATTTAAAACTGAGAAATCTGTGTAAAGGAAAAACATCCGCATCATAACATTAACTAATCCAAGAGATAAATCCTCCGCGCTATAAATTCAACAGAAAATGGTTGGTGTCCAAGATTTGATACATGGAATTCATACTTGGGAACCCAATAATAACTTTAGACTAGCCATAACTCAAAAAAAAAACCATGTGTCCAGCATGAATCATAGATAAAGATTCCACATCAAAACTAATACGTTTTCAACCTTTATCACTTTATAAGACTAATGATCCCTTAGTGTATAAAGGATGTGGTTAATATAGGGTACAAGACCATATCATTCAAAATATTTCATTAATAAGAACCCAAGAAAGCTAAACAACTATTGAACCACCACAGTTCAACCTTTTAAAAGAATCATGGATTCAGCTGCTAACAACCAATACCAACCAATCACAATACTCATACCCCTAAAGGAATTTCATGATAAAAAAATAGTAACCCAAAAATTATTACAATGCCATATGTGATTTTCAATTATTTCATACACACCCAAACACATAAGCATCGGGTTTCCAAGAAAGCACAAACATGATTTAAAACATGCAAGCCAAAGAGGCATTTAAGAAAAGCCCAAAATTTCCAAATGGTTCTCATTGATTTTATTTTTCTACCTGGAAGGATACATTTACCAGATTCAAAATGAGGCTCCCCACCACAATATCTTCCTAAACATTTAAAGGAGTGATAGAATATTCGATCACAATAACACATATCCAAAACCAATTCTAATGTATGATTGTCACTCCTCCTAGTCACGATCACCACATCACACATCAAAGAATTTGGCATTAAATCTTGAACCAACCTGACCGGCATATCAAAAAACTAGATTCTATTGGAAGGAAATCCTAAGAATTAGGATGAATTAATTACTTTTAACACTCAGGTATCTCTACTCTAGATGTGACCAGATAATGTACTAAAGAACTCAATGCTCAATATCTTCAATGAAATCTCTTATTTCATTAAATCATTTAACAAAATAATGGGATCTAAGTATAACAAAAAATACTACCCCACTATTTTATAAGTAAGATGAGACAAATTCAATGCAATACATAGGTTATCCTCCCAATTCATTCAATAATCTAGTGTATCATTCATAAACTATCTCAATATAACTTTATCCCAAATGATGGAAAATTAAACTGATGATTTCTTGAGTCATCTAAGGAAAGAGAAATATGGTCACAATACCTAATATGAACTTGACAATCCCAGACACATTTCTAACCTATAAACACTGAACATTACATGATACTCATTCCTAGAAAAAATGTCAAAGAAAACCTGACTAACCATCTAGAAAAAGGCTATCACTTAGAAACAATGACTCCTACTAGAGACAACTAAACCTGAATGAGAACATCATCATGTAAAAATTTTAGTAAGGGAAGAAGAGGACAATATAAAGTGCATACAGGCCCATAAAACTGAGTATAGGAGGCCTAAGGAGGCATGAAATAGTGAATACCAAGGGAGAACCAGGTTGACCCCCACCAGCTTCATGCTGAGAAAATTATGAAAGAAAATGTGATCCAGTCCATGGAAATCAGAGAGGAAAGTTGGCATGTGACTTGGTTCCCCTCTCTTACTGTGTGAACCACTCTTGTGTTGTTGTTAATGATTCACAAAAACTTCCTGATGATATAAAAAATCGAACAATGGATGGATCTAATTCCATGTTGGTCATCATGAAAGATTTTGGAATCAGTTTCGACCTCTGATAAAGTGATCCCATTTTGGTGACAAAAGTTGATACAATAATGCAAAACCTTGGCCTTCGCCTAAAGGGAGGATCCATGACCCAAGTGGGTAGAAAATTCCATGATCACTGACCCTAGAGAGTTTCGAACCACCCATCCTCAACAAAGGACCCCCATGTTTCATGACCTATCAATATTGAGATTGAGGCCCTTACTGGGTGGGGACTAGAAGACCTAATGACATAAAATGTTGTTGCTACCTGGAAGGACATTGATATTTTTTTTCTGAAGCTGTTGTAGGTTAGGGACCTCCACCAAATTGTTTAGAACTATGGACATATAAAGGAGGAGGTTCTTAGTTATAATGATTATGGACCATGTAGAGGATTAGACACCTTCATGTCTATACTTATTTCATGATTTCCAAATCGACCAACATCCTATATGAAGGAAAATGGTATGATCAATCACCTATAGAACCATCTCCTCCGGACTATAGGACCATCAATCAGGAGACAACATATAAACCATTTTGTTTTCATGGATAGCAGAAAACTCACTAAAATACTACCACGCCATCCTGTCCTAGTCACCCCCAAAGAAAAAAAATTCCCCAGACACTCTTCCTCATGATTTTAGTAGAAGGGGGACCTTAAAGCCACTGGGATGTCATAGTGATTTATGGTCTCATATATAGAGATATCATTATGACGTAGCCTCAAAGTGAGAATTTTTTACTTAATAGGGATTCCTTTGTATCAAATGATCTCATTCCATGTATCGACATGGTCATGAGTATCCATAGTACACTCGAAGTCTCCTGTAGAGAAGGCACCCAAGGAAGAGAGGGAGAAGACACATCTATCTAGTTCAGAGTTGAGATCAATTATGTTGAAGGTGTCCTATTGGTCCTTGTCCAAAACTTATTTGATAAACCTCAAATGAGAGCTGGCCTCATTAAATGAGATTGAGGTAGATGGACATCCTAGGATGCTGAGGGTATTCCCGGACTAGGTTTGATACCAAAATGAGATTTCCCCCTTCCCGACAATCCATATTGAGTTGGATTTACGTGAATTAATGAGCAGGAGATCACAAATCAGAGAGGGGAATCATGAACACTAGCTAACAACACATTCCCAAAGTGAGATTTGTGCATTATAATCCCCTAGATCATACATTGTTCCAAGACTTACTAGGTCAACTTTGTATGCATGCATAGGAGGGTGTCATCTAGGCTACAGATATTGATGCCACTTTTCCTTGCATGACTTTCCACCCTATGCCAGTAATCGTAATGATGCCTCCATTGTGTGAAAGGATCTCATATTAATCCTGAAAGGATATTATCAATATTTTTAATGATTATTTTTGAAAATTTATTGGAAAGAAATCAAAGATGAGGGTAGCAATGAGGAAACTCTTAACAAGAATTATCCAACCCCAAAAAATAAATATAATTTTTCCAGTTGAAAACATAATCCACAATCCTGCTGATGAGAGTGCTGAATTCATGCATGTGAATCCTTATAGAAAAGATAGGGGCACCCAAGTACTCCATAGGGGAGGTACCTCTTTTCATATGAAGGATGTGCGGGACAATGAATATCTGGTTATAAGTATGTCTATTGTGGATATAGAAAAGATAGAATTCCTGTGGAAAATGATCACGTTATCATTAAAATTATAACAGGTTAAAAACATTGAAATACACTTACATGAGGGTTTTAAAATAATGAAACCACCTAGGGATCCATTTTTAATATCACTACATTTATTTAAAATCAAAGATATAAATTTTAAAAGATTTAAATAGACCATCAAGTACTAATTTTAAAAAAAGAAAACTTGGTAACAAATAAAGCGACCTGTAATAGTCCTTCTAATCCAAACTAGGTTCATCATAATGAAACCCAATAGAATTTTCTTAGATATTGTAATATCAAAATACCATAAAGTGATATCTTAAAAGAAACATTCTCAAACTGACCTACTTGGGTCCAATTGTGCATTTTTTAAGGTAACAAAGAAAATTGATCACAAAGTTAAACAAATTTAAAATTCATAACCATTTCAAATTATAAAATGTCCATATAAAAGGTTTGATTGTATGGGTTTCCTTTCCCCTTCCTATAAATGACCAACACAAATTATAAACCCAAGGATTGCTCCCATTTAATTGAAACTAATCAAATTTAATATTATAACCCATACATTGATTTTGATTTATAAGCATTCCAATAATATACCATGGTCATATCTAATGGTCTAGTAACATCAGTGGTCATCTACTAACCTATAAAGCGACCATACACTTTTTACATTTTCATTTGGCTCGCATTTACTAACAAATACTATTTTGTATTTTTCATTAACAATATTTTACATGTATAACCATTTTCATATGAATGTGATGGTAATATATATATATAGAGATTATATTATGTGGTTTTCCATTTACCAATTCATAAATCACCCATGCAATCCATTAGTTTAAAATTGCCCCGATTAATTGAAACCAACCCACTTTAACATTTAACATTATCAACCTTTTCCATTATAATAAAAATTCTCTAAACAAATTTAAAAAACATAGGGGACAGTTCGAGTATAAGGGTCAACTTTTCCCAATTTTAAGACACCCTAATTACTTATAACTGAAAAATATCTCCCATTTAATCTCAAAAAATATATTTATCCCAGTTAAACATTTACATATTAATATAATAAAATTGAATGTTATTATAGGCAGTAAATATTGTTATCAAGCCAATAAACTCATAATAATGACATATAATCATCGAAGAACAAGATAAATAAACACTCAACCAGCTAATATGACAAAAAATTATTAGGGGAAAAATAATTCCATATAACTCAAGGAACATATCAAAATCACCATGAAATATATAAATGAAACTACATGGCATGGAATATGCATGACATGTAAATGTTCTATGTGCCTATAATGATGCATCCAATGATTCATCCTTCAAAATTCATGTTATGGGTAAAATACCATAAAATCATAAATAAATATGTAGTGGAAAGTATGCGAAACACTCTAGGTGAAATTAAATTAAACAGTAATATTGAACAACATAAAAAATAATTCAAGACCTAGCCACTTAGATCTTCCACCATGGGTGGGGTGATGAATCCGATACTTATCAATTTTCCATGTTTGGACACATTCTTAGTCTCTATGTTACCATCCCAAAAGAGTAAGACATAGGAAAAATAAGTATATGATATAACATTATAACATCTAAGATGAGATGACCACTAAGATGATAGTTGGACTGGTGGGTCACATGGCCTCAAGAACAACTCCCCGTATACCAAACACAAGTAACTAGCAGTGATGATGTAATGGGGTAATAGTGGTGAGAATATAACCTCATAATAGGGAAGAATAATGGTATAGTAAATATGAATCAATAGGGGAAGCAATTATAAATGAATGGTACACAATAAAAGAATAAAAATTACTAAAAATAATAGATGACCAATGCCAATATACAATATATTCATGAATTTCCTGATGATGGTATATAAACAAAATCAAAAGGCATACCAAATACAGTGATATAGTATATTACATGAATAAATAAAATAAAAAAATGATAATTCCAAAGAGAAATATCCATGATCATCCCAAGATTCATTTTGGTCTAGTGATCCTAAATCCCAGGTAAAATCCAAATATCCATGTAGTAAAGGATGGTTTTACATTTATAAGGTATACTCGGGAACCCCAATACAATGGTGGCCCCAAAAGTGAGTGAGATAATAATCCAAGTAGGTTCCCACCAACAGTTTCAATGACCGAATCCGGTTTTTGAAATATAAATGAAAAATAGTGTGTAGGCATTTGTTGAAAGATATACATGTTGTTATAAATAAATATACAGTAACCCATACTGGTTCATAAGGTCCACTTGGAAGCTATACCAACTTCATCATATAATTGATGTAATATTTCTAACCAGAAACTATATATATAGTGATAATTATATTTATATAGCTTAGTTATATATTGGATATACCAATATTATACAATTATGTGCCGATAACCTATGAGAATATACCTAGAATACTAGTTGGTTGCTAGATTGGGGCATTATTCAGACATCGATAACTAGTCTAAACAATCCTATAATCTCAGGAAATATGGTCCTTTCCCAATATATATATATAGTGAGAGACATCATGCTACAACACTCGGAGTGGTAAGTGAGCCTCCGTAGAAACACTCTATTCAAGTAACATGGCACATAATTCCCACCATCCATATCACATCACTTGTGTGAGATTCCGTACTCAATACCCGATGTAATGGTGTGTGATTATCCATGCTCAATACAACACTTACCGTCATTCCAATTCCTATGTATAAATCATAATAATATTTATAAATAATTTCTACAAGGAAATACTTATCATACCATAAAATATTTATGTCAATATAAAGGCCTCATTAAATATATAATACATTTCATGAGGAAAACACCTCTAATGATTTTCATTTAAATAACCGAAATTAATGGAGGAAATTAAAATTATAACAATTCAACATAATCCATGTTGATTTAATTATTAAGATTGGTTGTACCACCTTGTTAAATCACATTTAAATTAATTAATTTAACACAATCAATGGATTAAATTCATCATGGAATATTCTATGTCAACATAATAAATTCATTCCATTTAATTAACTAAACATGGAAATTTATTTTAAAAGGTTCAAGAAAGCCCCTATAAATCACCATGAACACAAATGTCCATTAACCTACCTGGGAAAACACAATTATAAGTCAACTATATTGTCCATGCATTAAAAATTTCTTAGATCATACCATGTCATCAAAGCATTATACCACGAATTTTATAAACTAAAGATAATCACATTGTAATTTCTATGATAAAGCACCTCATATGATGGGTAATTTTATAAATTCATGATAATATTTACCAAAAAATTCATGTACACTTAAACCAACATCATATTCAATAATAAAATTTCCATTAAATAAATTAATAAATTCATAAAAGAAACAACCAATCATGAAAATACAATTCATAATGGTTGACATGGTTCTTTGGAAGTTCTATTAATGACTAGATATTTAATTATAATATTCAACAGGGTAGTTAGAAGGTGATACTAAAACTTATACAATTAAAACTAGGGTAATTTGAAGTTATAATCCTATATAAATGCTTAAAAGTAGTTCTGGTCATTTAAAACAATTAATATAAAAAGGAAAAAAAAGTAGGCACACTCATGCAGTGTCCGTGATGGAGATTTAAATTTTATAATTTCATATCAATGATACAGGATCTTAACACATGGTTTGTTGATCAATTTAATTTTAAGGAACCCAATTGAAATCAATGATTGGTAAATAATGGTTGGTAGTGCAATGAAACTATTTATAAAATGATACAAAATCAAAAAAAAAATATTGAACACCTACGTCATGCTTAAAAAATTACACTCATCCTAGATCAAGGTCTAATTTGATCATGTTTTGAAGAGATTTAGGAAAAAATACATTCTCTCTAAAAATAAGGAAAATGACCTCTCACCAAAATAGTGTAGTTGATGTAATGAAGAACATGTAATAGATTTGAGAGGATTTAAGAGATTAATAATATATTTCTATAGGGACTGAAGGAATTTTAATTGGAAGATAGATGAATGAGTTATCTTGAGGAATATATTATTCTTGGAGGAGAATCCAAAGGCACTTGATGGAGGTATTTCATGCAAGGAGGATAATAAAAAGAGAAGAAGAGAAAATAAAAAACACACTAAATTTTTTTTTTCATTTCACCTTTGAAATTGGGTTTCATGGTTTGGCTTCATGGTTTGGCTACACTTTGTTCCCACCATGTGACAACAGTTCCTTGAGAAATCAACACACACAGTCTACCCTCATAGTTTTACCTAATAGTCTGCCAACAATGAGATGAATAACTATGGGATAATTCCTATGTCGAACTGTCCATTTGTGATAGGGGCATGGTTTTGAAAAACCATGCACACCCCATGAGGGGTGTTTCTACTCCTTTGCTGCAGTTGCACAGATTGTTGCTGAAGGGCCACTCAGTTTCTGATAAACCATGTACCATATGCAGACCACACAAACCTTATGATTTCGGATCTTAGTGCTCCCAAAACTAAAAAGGGAACCCAAGGGACCCCTCTGGCCCTTACCTAATTCTAAAAAAAATACTTTAAGGTGTTCCAACTCCTAGAGTTATGTTTTGAAGCTCAGTTGTATAAACAAAACATCTGGTAAACACCAAAATTTCAAATTATCTGGATTTTTTTCCTTGACTCAACACACGGGTCATTACAATAAAAGACCAATCTTCATTCCGCCAAATGATTCCGGGTATATACGAGAAAATTATTCTGAGGGTTTTAATCCTTATATGAATATGTGTCAAATCCATATCCAATTGAAGTATCAGGACATAGATTTCAATTTTATGAAAACCAAACACCCTATTATTACCCATATTAGGATTGTTTTATTGCTATACGAAACCATTAACATTATAAAATTTATTTGAGGTAATATAATGAGAGTGAATTAATACCTATCATTTTTTAAAATAGAAATTAAATTTTAATTATGATTTACAACAAATTTCATCATTTAAATGTTAATGAATTAACATGGGTTATAAAATCAACATGAAGTGAGGTGTGAGGTACCCTCATTTATGTATTGTAATGACATTGGAAAAGGATATAGTGAGAGGTATTAACTAAAATCTTATATGAAAAATACAACATGGATGATAATACCATGGATTAAAATGCATGATTGTATATTAGGATAAATTAAAAAATTCAGCTCAATAAAAGAGATATACTTGAAAATGAAAGATGAGAATTGAGGAAACCCCTACATTGGGATGACACTTCTTAATTCTAGATACATACAATATAGAACCACTAAACCAACATTTAGAGTGTCTAGAGATTTTTATGGAGATACATTTCATGCTCAATGGATTTGTTATGGAATGTAAGGAGAAAATTGTTGGTATTTATACTTTAGGAGGGGTTTTGTTAAGTGTTAAAATATAGGTTATTTTATTATATATGCCTACAAATTATTGGTAAAATAAATTGTAAACAAAATATAGCACACTAGTGAGTGTGAGAAATTAGTAGGAAATCCATGGCATGTAAAAAACAAAACATGTATACCAACCAACCAATATAATTCCTAGAATCAAAATATATTTTTTATCTTAAAATTATTCCTTTTGGTTCCAAATTTTTCGGTATAAGTTTTTAAATGTAAATTAATGTTTTTAAAATATTTTTTATTATTATTGAATTATATATCTACTAAATAAAATTACACATATATTTTTATTCATGAAAAAATAATAATTAATTCACAAAATTATAGTTCATTGTAAAGTTACAATTTTTGGATTTTCACCAAAAAATAAACATTAAAAAAACTAAAAAAGAAACCTTATCGAAATTTAATGTGAAAATTCTAAAAACCATGTTTTGTTTTTTTAAAAATAGTACTATAATTATTTTATTTTTATATATTAAATAAAAATCATTATTTATTATAATTTATCACTTTAAAATAAAGTAATCATTCTCACCATTAATAAATTATATAGATATTTGTTAACATATATTATCATTTAGAAATAATTATCAGCTTATTTCATAATAAAATATTTTACTAAAATAATTTCTTATTTATCATAAAACACATTTTTATTTAATATGATTATATTCACAAAAAATAATCAAAATTTGATTATATCATTAAATAATATATTTACTATTTCATGTTGTTGTTTTCCATGATGTATAAAGTTATTCTAGTATATTAAAATATTTATATGAGATAATAATAAAAATTTTATTAAAAAATAATTGTTCTATTATTAAGATGAATGAATTTTTATGGTGTTACAGGAATGAATAAATAATTTTCTATGGTATCTAGGTGAAAATAGTTATTGGAGATACAAATCGATATATATTTTTGATAATAATAAAAGTTTTTATTTAAAGGAAATTGTAAATATCATGAAGAGATGAAGAAGTGAAAACTATTATACTTAATGTATATAAGGAGAAATTGTGGAATTTTTTTAAGGGAACTGGTGAATGTTTTATTTGATGAAAGGAAGGTCATTGTGAAAACAAATTTGATAGTGCTTTCATGAAGTTAGAAAATGATAGATGAAAATCACAATAGAATGCACCATCCAAAATCCAGTCATTAAAATGCCTAAATTTTGTGAATTTTTCTATCTAGTGATCAAGAATAAATTTTTATGATGATGATTGATATCAATCTCCTCACAAACACACATATAGAAATAAAAATCATGTGATCAATATTTTTAATATTGAGTACAATACTGAAGTTGTAAAAGGTACTCTTATCATCCAATCTAGAAATGATAATTTATTATTTTATTTAAGATCTTCCCACTCTTTTATATCTATAGAATTTTTTAAGGGTAACATAGAACAGTATCATTGATTCTGTGTTGAATTATCTGGAAAAACCCTAGTGATTTGATGGTGATATAAAATGACTATTATTATTTTATTGTTTATCTAATAGTGTGATTATAAATATAGGAATTAAGTGTAAATTTAACCGATTATATGATTTTTGATTCAAATTCAATAGTTTTTTTTATCACATATGGTTTTAGTGAAACTCAACATTCATGATATTCCTTTTTCTTTGGTTTCTATATCTATTCATTAGAGTTTCTTAAAGATACACTATATGATGATGTTAAGTTCTAAATAGAACTCATACCTAGTGGTATGACATATTCAAAGACTCTATTTAGAATAGACTCAATTGATATATAGGGATTTATGAATAAAATTTAGGAGAATTTCGATAAGGGATGTATTCTACCAAATTCATCACCTTAGGGTACTTTAGTACTTTATGATATGATGAATGATATAATAATGTGACTGTAAATTGATTATGAGTAACATAATAATGTTAGAATCATGAATATATATCCTCCACCTCATATAGATTAATTGTTTGATCAAATACAAAGTGATAAATACTTTTCCAATATAGATATTGATTCTACATATAATAAATTTAAATTTTATTTAGAGGATATACCAATGAAAGAATTTAATAAAATGTACGAAAATTTGAATATTTAGTTATGCCATTTGGTTTTTCTAATCCCCCCGTTATCCTCATGGATTTAATGAATTAAGTCATTAGATATTATTGAGATTACATTATTTTATATTTTATCACATATGTTTTTATATATTCAAATAGTAATGATGAGTGTGAAAATCACATGATGATATTAATAAAGACCATAAGGAAGGGTAAGCTGCATAGAAAATTTACCAAGTGTTACTTTTGGATAAATAAAGTATCATTATTGGACAATTAATCTCAATTAAGTGTATATATGTGGATCTATCAAAGAATAAAGGTATTAAACATTGGTCTAGGAAAAATAACTTGCTTGAAATCCATAGTTTTTGTGGCTTGGATTTATATAATCGGTGCTTTATAGAAAATTTTCATCAATATATAATAAACTCACCATGTTAACATAAAATGGAACCATGTTCATTTTAATAGATGGATGTAATGAAAATTTTTATCAAATAGAGAGAATGTTTTTCATAACTATTATTCTTACATTTCCCAGTAGTGTAGAAGGGTATGAAAACTATATTGATGGGTTTAAAAAGGGAATGAGATTCAACCTCAGGTAGAATGTTATGGTTATAAATTATGAATCATGAAAATTAATGTTTCATGAGATAAATTACCCATATCATTATTTCTTTTTTACATATGGAAATATTTATATTAAATATAGAGAGGAATTATCATTATAGGGAAATATGAGATATTTACAGTGATAATAAATGTTTAAAATATATATTGACAGAAAAAGAGACTAATAATTTTATTATAATACGTATAAAGATAATTAATCATTATTAATACACATTATATTTTACCCATGTAATTATAACGAGGTGGTTGATGCATTTACTAAAAAGGATAATGCTAGATTATCTAAGTTGAGGATCATAGAATAATTTTCTTTATATTAGAAAAATATTGATTTAGAAATATTAATGTATGTGGAGAAATATTATATTTCTAAAATGAGTGTTCAATAATCTATCCATGTGAGAATTAAATAGGCATTCATGGAAGATGTAGAATAGCATAAGAAGTTCAAAAATGTTCATAAACATAATCATAATTATGATGGAATAATATGGTTTTTGAAGCTTTCATGTGTTCCATCCATACTATAATTGAAGAAGGATCACCTGAATAAGTGTTATTGGTCGACATTATCTATTCAATAACAATATATAATGATTTATATTGGAATAAAAGTGTATTTTTTGTGTGAAAAAAATGAAGAAATGTTTTAAAATGTAAGTATAATGGTTCATAGTAATTACAAATTACATGGATAAGAGACAATTGTTTATGTTGATGTTCAAACCATTACCCATACTAGTAGTTGAATGGGAAAACATTCCCAAGGATTTTCTTTCATCAAACTCTTCAAAAATTACAATGAATATAATTTCATTTTGTTTTATTAGATCAAAATAATATATAAGAACACATCATTTCTATTTTATAATTTTTACCTATTTTTCATCAAGACAAAATATACATTATGGAATTGGAAAGACTACATGGACTATAACATTTTATTTTTTCTAATTGATAAATGTTGTTTACCTTAACGTTATGCATTGTCAACAACAGTCATTAGATATATACTATATTTTTAGTATATAATTTCATTATTATATTGTTAGTAAGTCGAGAGGAACATTATATCTCATAATATATTTTGATATATTGTTCACTATAATTTAATGTTTTTTTTCATTACCTTAATCTAGTCAAATTTTCCTTTAATAATATATTCACTTAATAATTTAGATTGATCCCTATATAGAACTATATGGATTGATATGAATAAATATGAAATTCTATTATGAGGTTGTAGAATGAATGATATTGGTACCAGATCTAGTCGGTTGAATTATAGAGAATGCAAGATCTATTTAGAATAACATAAGTGAAGCTTAGAATTGACATAATAGTCATGAAAAACATTGTCAGTGAGATATGGAGTTCGAAGATGCTGGAAATCAATTCCTATAAATATCTTATTTTAATAAGGTTATGAAAATTTACAAATAATGTAAATTTGATCCCCATAAATATTGTCCAATTAGAAATTGTGGATCATATTTTCATGTTATATTATCACTAATCAATAACAATCAATCAGTCATAGATAATAATGTGTTCCATGTATCTCTTATAAGTATGTAACTAACTATTCAATCACTTGTTATTAACTCAATGGTCGTACCATAAGATCATGATCTATTAAATTATGAGAAAGCTATAGAATCTTATAACATAGATAAAATGTTCTACAAAACAAGACATATAATAGAGTAATTTTTTTGGTGGAATAAAAAATTTAATGAAGCTACATGAGGACATGTGGATACATTGAAACATTGATATCCAAATATTTTCTGTAAAATTGATAGAATATTATTATTTAATTTCATTTGATGTGGGGTATAATGCAACACCCAAATATTTTATGATATATTACTTTTCAAATAAATTTAATTTCTTAATTTTTTTTATACATGTAACCCTAAGTCGAAATAAACCCAAATAAATAATAATATTATAATCTTTTCTTTAAATTTATAAGTATGAATATTAAAAAATTAATGAATATTTTCCTTATATATATATATAAAATGAATTCATTTGTTGTTATTTATTTAGTTTTTGAAAAGAAATATAATTTGAAAATAAAGGAGTTGTTTTTTTGAAAACATTTTATTTATATTGAATTTATATTAATACAATAAATTGATCACCATTAATGAATAATTACAATATAATTTAAATATTATATATTCAATAATTAATTTCATTCACATAATTTTTTTAAGGTTTGAGATAGAAATATATATGAAATTTTATGCTTAAAAATATTTTTTCTAAATGACAGTTTTCATTGAATTGTACTTATTTGATTTGAATTTCAACTAATCATAGAAATTCTATCATCAAAAATAGATTTCAAAATTTGAAATTGGTGGATAAATTTGTTAAAATAGATCCCTATATTTTTTTTCAATATTAATAGTATACATAGAAATATTTTTCCCCCAAAAGAATGGTAAAGTAGGTATAATAGTGTAAAAACTTTGTAAAAAAGATTTAAAATTTATATATCACATTAGTTTAAAATATTTAAGTATTTTAGTTTAGAAATTTACGTTAAAATATTGAATATGTTGCCAGATGGTTCCATATCACATTGAATGTTTCCTTTTACATTAATTTAATAAAAGAATCAATATAAAATTTCACACTCTTGAATTTAATATCCCAAAATAAATTTCACAAAGAATAAAAATAAAATATTATATTATAAATTATATTTTTAAATATAAATTGTATCATAATAATTTATTTATAATTTTTATTTATGGAATAATTAACATAAGTGATAATAATACACCAAAAAAATATTTATCCAATTATTATAAAAAAGGAAAATGATTTAAAAAATAATAAATTAGTAATATTGAATTTAATTACCTTGATTTTTTTTGATAAATTTATAATATTCGGGATTTTTCAAAATATTATATTGTAATACCATTTTTATCAGGGCTTCATTAAATTCATATTAAATAAATAGATCCAGAATTGATATTAATGATATTTTATAGTAATTAATATTTTATTAAATCATTTAAAATTCATAAAAATATTATTTTAATCCAACTAAATTTAGTATGGTTGAAAATAAAATCTACAGTCTACTTAAAATTCATTTTTCAATTTATCTCAAAATTATTAAGAATATCATATTGAAATAGGAGTTATCACTAATAAGGTAAAAAATGATTAAGTGAGCGGTTACTGAAAATGATATAGATTAAAAAATTGATACCAATTTAAATTTCATTAGATGTTTTTATTTTGATCACGTACCCATTTTCTTTATATTTTCTTTCATTTAAAATAATTTATATTTAGAATGAATTTTTTTATCTTTGAGGAAATTCGAAGTGTGTCATCTCCCCAAAATTTACAAATACACACTTCCCTTTTCTTATTCACAACACATTGAGCCTCTAATGTTTAAAAAAATTAATATTCTATTTAAGAAATCCCTATAAAATTTCTAAATGGGTTTCTATCCCCAAAAGGTCAACCATACGACATTTAAGAGAAGATTTAGAAGAGTTCCTTTATAGAAGATGCAATTTCCCTAACTAATCACTTTATTTTTTTATGTATTCTATCACCACCTCAATATTTATAGTATTTATCATAATATTATTGGTTAAATAAACTCAATATAGTTATATTTTTTTTATGATTATGAATCCTCTATTACCCTCCATATTTCCAATCAAATTCAATGTGAATGTATCACCCACATTGCTTAAGATCCAAACATATTGATGTAGTAAATTATTTCCAAAATTATTTGAGGATGGTAAATATGATCTTATTAAGGTTCATAGTTGATATTTATTTCATTTTATTCTTAAAAAATTATTATATAATATCTAAATTCCAACCTTTATGTCCATTGTAAAATGTTAAAGTCACCCGTGCATACATGTCGACTACAACCTCCATGAAGGGATGTGACTCTTTTTTCATTTCCCCTTTAAATGGAATGTAGCATGGATAGTTTTTATGAATATATTAAATATTTATAATGTAAAACTGATTTTCAAAATGTGAATTATTTTTTATAATTTATTCATTCCATCCATCAATAAATAAAAACATCGTTCATGTGTACATACAACATACTATCTTCATTTATGGTTTGATTAATTTATATATCTATATCACTGATAGATGATTATAAAAATATATTTAACTAATATATGTGATATATATATCATAAATAACATTATGGATATTTTTTAACCATTATCAATGTAAAATGAATGAAATTACCAAACCATAATTCTTAAGAAAAAACAATTTATCACCTCGAAACATTGATTTTATCGATGAATTATTAATTGTTGGTTTTTAAATGTTATATGTGGGTCATATATGATATTAAAATTATATAAATGTATATGATATAAAATTTTATTATACATAATGTTAGATAAATCACATAACAATCATTTCCAAATTGAGGTAAAGGTTTTATATTTAAATCTTACTATTTATCAATATTATTTATGATTATGTTTCCAATGAAAAGACATCATGAATGACCTATCATGAATCTAATGGAAATATTATAATATATATATTTATAGGGATTAAAAAATTTTCTCTTCAATTTCCTCTCTTTATGAACTCTAGAGAAAAAAAGTTTTTAACTAAAATCATCTTCATTTATCTCTTTAGATGAATATCAGTTCTTTTCATTATAATTTTTTAGAAAATAGTTTTCATGAGTATTTATAATATTATAATATCATTTTTCATGCTAATTATTTCATGTGGACTAATGATCATTAATTTTTTAATTGAATCTTCATTTCATTTTTAAAAGTATGTACTTTTTTAATTTTTACAAATTTTTTTAATTGAATCTATTTTTTTAATATACATTTAATGAACATTAATTCCTAAAGTCATGAAATATTATTTCTTTGAATATTACGATAAAAATTTAAAATATATTTTATAAATAATATATTTTTTTCATAACATTTGAAAAATATTTATATTTATTATTACATATTTCAATGTGAAAATGTTATTTTCTATATGAAATATCCTACTAATCTTTTAAAGGCCATTTTTCATATGATAACACCATTTGATGTTACTTGTGAATTATTCGGGTTATTATCCAATTACACCATTTACATTCACTCATTCATTGAGTTATTATGATAGTGATTTATGGAAGACTCAATGAAATTCATTTCATTCTTACTAGTTGATAATATTATAATGAATCCATTAAAAAAACATTTCATTTACATGGGATATACGAGGATTCTATAATGAAATAATTATGAATCATATTTCCTTTCATTGATTTATTAAATTATTAATGATTCAAAATCTTATTGAAAACATATTAAATATTTTAATTATGTTATTTTTTGCACACAAAGTTGTATATCTCTAAAATGAATTGGGTAAAGAAGATAATTTAATGAGAATTTACAAGATGAGAATATGGAGTGAACCATGTTTAGTATGGGACTATGAACACTATTATAGTCTTATTAATTATCCTCGAATAATGTGATTATTTTAGGTCTGGACCGAATCCTTGGGAGAGTTCATAATGGGGATTTACTAAAAAGGTAATTATTATCAATTCTCATGTGTATGACATAAATTTATGTCTTATAGAAATGTCATACACTAATTTATTATGTTCACTTATTAATTTTTGAATCATGTTTTTTTGAAATTCCAGGATTTTTTACAAGAATTAAAATTATAATGTATGATAAGAAAGTTGTGGGTTTCTATTATCACAATCATGTTTATATACCCATATGAATATTCTAGGTATAAGTGATAATTGATATCTCCCATGATTACCCTTATTAAGGATCCAAGATCACAATTTCATACATTTCCTCCCCTATTTTATGAAGAATGATATAAATTATTATATATATAAGTAATATTCTAGTTATTATGAATTACGGAGAGATAATGTGTGTCACTTATAGACAATTCAATTATGTATAAAATATTACAAAGATATAAGACCCATGAAATCTTTCTATATATATTCATGTAACGTGTCACAACCCATCCCGCGGGGCCCATTTGATGACTACACCATCCCCACCTCCCAAAGGCCAGTGGTTAGCGATTGCACTGAGGGAATTATCCCACGAGTGGAAGGAATTTTTATGATTACCTATACACACGCACACACACACAACCTTGTCCGAAAATTGCTGGAAAGTAAACCATGCATGCCACTAAACAACCAATGAGTAAGCTGTATGTCAAATTAGACATAATATAATCCCCAAAAATGAAAAATTGAAAATATAAAAGTACAAAATTTATCTGTAATGTGTCCACAGAAGCACCCCACCTGTATGGTAGGTAATGAGTGGCTGTCAGAAGTTATATAAGTACGTCCCGTCTATCTTGTCTCACTGGGCACCACCTAGTCCTAGACCACTAAGGTCTCCGTTGAAGCGTCGATCACCTGCCCAGGACACGACACGTACGGGTGATTCCAATGAAGGGGTGAGTAACACAATACTCAATAGGGACCTCAAAACACATGGGAATGATCATAAAAGAAGACCAAATAGCAAGATTAGAAAGAAAAGACAGCTCATTCCAGCTGTAACTAAAAATATAGAACCCAATACTTATCATTCATAGAGCCGAATCATCTTGTAATACTAAGGGACTCATCCCTAATGAGACACTGAGGTCTGTTCATCTGCTAGACCACTAAGGTCCGCTCATTTACTGAAACACAGTTGTATGATCGTATTCTAAACCATTGAGGTACGCTCGTATATAGAACCACTAAGGTATGCACAAGGTACTGTTAGCTCACCACGTATAATCTAGTGTATAGAAAGAAAGACCATTATTCTCAACACTGAACACCTTAGGATACTGGGGTACTCTTCCAGGATGAGCTCTGTGGGCATGCTGGGTCACATGGAGCTGCTCCCCAACATGGGCCTACCAGGTCACATATTTCCACCTCCCACTAGCCTTGGATAGCTATGGTACTCATCCCTGATGAGTATAATGGGTATGCTTGGCCATATAGAGATGCTCCCCACCGTGGGCCTGCTGGGTCACAGAGAGTCACTTCCCACATTGGTCATCATTCTGAGGTACTTTTTTCCGATGAGTATCAAGGGCCTAATGGGCCACAGAGAGTCTCTTCCCAAAGAGGTCCTTCTAGGTCACATAGATCCACTCCCCACTAGGCCATCATAGCTGATCTACAAAGCATCTCTTCTCAGTAGTCTTTGGGTCTCAAACAGTCATAGGATCTATGAACACAGTGAGCTTGATTATATGAGAAACCGCTCCTAAATCCATTCAACCTATTCTATCTTCCATGAAATCCTCCTTAGAGTATTCCAAAAGATCTACCTTGTCGTGAGGGTTCCAATGCCAAATATTCTTGTTAATCATATCCCTAGTTTGAGAGATATTATTGTTTTAGTAAACAAGGACTGGTTGCCTCTAGGACTAGATTGACTGACCCGACCAACCCAAATCAGGGGCCCCACATGCCTTGGTTTTGTTCAGATGACCCGACCCAACCTGGTTCAGGTATGGGATGGCCCAATTCGGCTTTACTAGCCAGCCATGCCCATTGGGCCTTGCGGGACCTACTCGGTTTGGCAGGGTGTCCAGCCCATTGGGTCGACCGGTGACCTGGTCTCATCTGGCCTGACTAACAATAGGTTGGCCAGTTTGTTCCCAACCTAGGATGCCCAATGGTCTAGTGTAATTATGGTGGCCCAACCCACATTGGCATGCCAAATTAATCCAGTTCGTGATGATCTATGGAATAGTTTTCATTTCCCGATCTGGCCCGCCCAGTGGGCCAGTCTCCTCCAGACCGAATACCATGTGGTGTCCGGTTCAGCACCTCGCAGCTCAGCTCGTAGGGTAGTCTCATATTCTCTATCCTGGGCCACTCCGTGGCCCGATTTTTCTAAACACAGTACCCACTGAACCCCATGTCGGTGCACCGAAGTCCACACAGTGCGGGTTTCCCTTCAGACGTGGCAGGATGGATGCATCCTACCTTCACCAGCCATATGACTAATCACCGGTGGCTCCTACAGCTCTACTGAAGACCAATTTGGCCGTAACCCCCCACCCTATTGGTGTTCCATCATGGTGCGCCTCCCCCTGCCTCTGGCCACCATTGTGGGTCACTGGATCTGGTCTGGGTGTCCGTTCTTCAATACATCTACACCTCCTAGATCTAGGGTGTTCTATCTTACCTACTAAGACCTCAAAAACACCTTGCCTTCAACATGGAGGTTCATCCATGAACAATGCACAGGAACGCACAAAGGTGAAAGGGATCGGGCCTTGTTCATGTTATCTTGCACCCTCACCATTAGATTTTAAAACAAGGGGAGGTCCAAGATTATAACAAAAATGTAACCATGATGAAAACCATGAGTATAATCACCCTCTTACAAGAATAATAGATCCACGAATAAACCTATTAATGGTTTGACCTATGTTCGTTGTTTTAGAATAAAGAATGGGAAAAGTCAACACAGAAATAACCCCTACCTATGATTGAGTTCGCCACTGGAGAAATCCATCTACAAGAATCCTTGTTCTGCTCTTCAAATCCATTGGCTTTATTGTGCACTGGTCCCATTATTCAAGGTGTGATGATGAAACTAGTGATTCTCAGACATTATTTGTTGGAGAGAAAAACCTTCACCATTTGTCCGAGAAATTCCACCATCTGATTATGCAACATGTTTTCTCATTAATTGAAAAACATTTCACATTGTTTCTGTTATGCTTCGTTGCTACATCGTTATGTTGTTTCATTAATGAAAGAGAGTATCTATTCCACTTCAGTTACAAAGTCTCATTAAAGTGGTTTTTTACCACACCGTAGTACCGGAAAACCCTCGTTCAATGGTGAGAAAAAGAAAAGAAAATAACATTTTTATTTATTTTATTTATCTTTGGAAAATTCTGAAAATTACCTTTTCCCTCTACCCATGCTAGTTGAGTTTAGTTCCATTCCTAGGTAATGCCTCCATTCCAGATGCAACGGTGCCCTCATATTTTCAAATCGAGCACCAATTAATATTTTTCCAAAACCACAAACACATGCCATTTTAATTCTCTTAAAAGTTCAAAAAACAATCATTCACCCTTGAACGATAGTAGTTGAATTCAAGATCCACCTATGGGTAACATGCCCCCATGATCTCAACATTACTCTTGGTTTTCCAATTCGAGTTACTCTTTAGGAGGTATATTTATTTGAAATGAAAATAATTGTTACGTAACTATTTTATTTATGGCCAAAAAATAAATTCCACAACTGGCCTGCACCAGCCAACGTGAGGCTCTACCTAAGGAAGTAATACATTCATGAGCTCAATAGGGGTCTCATATTTTCAATATGAGTCACCATTTTTGGGTTATATGCATTTGAAAAATAAAAACTTTTATTTAATACTTTTTCTACGGTTATTCAATTTTTGATTTTTCTCACCGGAGGCTTGAGCCGACTAAAACTTATGTGACATATAGGGTAAAAATGTCATCCTGAATGAAACTGTTCCCTAAAATTTATGATCTGGCACCCACTTAAGTGTTATTCCACGTTTTTAGGGAAACTTATCATGTGCACTATTTAAAAAATAAATTTTTTTTATGGATCATTCCGGGAACTCTATGTCTCAGAATCACATTCCATCTCACCGCCTGATCCCAAAATAATCTCATTTAATTTTAAAAAAATATTCATGGAATTATTGGGTTTTACATTACTCCCCCCTTTAGAGATTTATATCCATATAAGCCAAAACAAGGTCTAATCAAACAAATGGGGTTACTGGGCCCAAATATGAGCCTCCTACTCCCATGTGCTCTCCTAGAGATTCCCATGAGGCCAAAAAACATGAACTCAAGGAATTGACCATCAACAGAAGATCCTCCACCGTAGATCCTCGATATATAATGAAAAATTATCATAATATTCCCCATAGTCAAATCTCTAGCATGTAGAGGCATCTCGATCCCTCTAATAAACTCTTCTCTTAGGTCATTATAAAGTGGGATGACATGGTGAGTCAGTCAATGATAACCCATATGGTATTGTGTCTCATGGATGTATATGGTAAACCAATAACAAATTCCATAGATATTCCATCACACATCCACTCCGGTACTCTGAGGTTTTGTGTCAAACATTCTGGAACCAGGTTCTCATCCTTCACTTGCTGACAAGCGGGGCATTTCGAGACAAACCCTTCCACTACCCTCATCATCCCTGACCACCAGTTTTGATGTCAGAGGTCCTAGTACATCTTCACCACACCTATATGTACTGTAAAAGGGGGATGTATGGAAATCTTTCAACACCTCCTTCCACAACACCATGGCTATTACTGTGTACCCCTTGAAAAGGATGACGTAATTATCACCTTTTTGAATATCCATTAGTGGCATGCCCTGTGGACAATTCGGATTGTGTAGTCTCGTAGATTTCATCTCCGAGTTGTGCCTCCCTGACTCCCTATAAGAATGGAGGGGAAACTACCATAAATTGAATAAGATCTACCTCATTTCTATCCACATAGGACATCTGAAGTGACACCAACTTCTCTGAGGCCTCATTGAGTATCTGTAAACTCGATCTATTTCTTAGAGCATCTGCCACCACGTTCCCCTTCCCCAGAGTATAGACTATCTCTAAGTCATAGTGCTAGAGGATCTCTAGGAAATGTCATTATACCATATTTATATCCTATTAAGAAAAGATAAACTTGAGACTCTTGTGGTCAGAGTAAACAATGAATCGTTCACTCATAAGGTAGTGTTGGCAAATCTTCATTGCAAAGACTACCATTGCCAACTCATGGTCATGAGTTGTATTATTATGATCTTGTAGTGTCCATTTTCATGATCCATAATCAATCACTAAAAAACCTATATCAGGATACACAAATTCCGGTTCCTGGTGCGTCTGAGAAGACCATGTAGGTAGTGCCCTCCTCTAGAAGCCTCATGATAGGAGAACTCATCAAGCTCCGCCTCAGCTACTGAAAGCTATTCTGGAATCACTCTATCCACTTGAATGGTTTTCCCTTAATTTTCAATCTCTTAATTGGTTATTCTACTTTGGAAAACTCGGTTACAATCCTCCGATAGTACCCAGCCTACCCAAGGAAAC
Source organism: Viscum album (assembly GCA_963277665.1). NCBI lineage: Eukaryota > Viridiplantae > Streptophyta > Magnoliopsida > Santalales > Viscaceae > Viscum > Viscum album. Next base: position 197,947,977 of record OY728126.1, read on the forward strand.
TCTGCACCTCGATAATACTCTTGGGTGGATCCCAAGAAAGAACCACCTCTATTTTTTCTCTATCCAAAATAACTCCATCTTCTGATATGACATGTACCAAGAGGTCAACATTTAATATCTATATCTCAGACTTCAATAGATTACAATAGATATGGTGCTATCGGAGTGTGTCCTGAACCATCCTTAGGTGTATAATGTGCTCCTCCTCTAACACGAAATACACTATGATTTTTTTCAATGAAGACCACTACAAACCAGTATAGGTGAAGCAGGAAATATTGTTCGTGAGTCCCGTGAACATATTTGGGGAATTATTCCTTCCAAACGGAATCACTAAGTACATTTAGTGTCTATAGAAACATCTTAAATCCACCTTCGAGATGTCCTAATCCTATAATCAAAGCTAGTGATATTCGGATATGAGGTCTATCTTTGAGAACCATCCCACTCCCTTCCTCTGATCGAAGAGGTCATCAATCCTTGGTAGAGGATACTTGTTCTCCATGGTAACCTATTTTAGGTTCCATAAGTCTAATCATATACCCAAGATTATGTCTTCTTTATTGGATAACAACACCGGGGCTTCCCAGGTCAAAACATTGGGCCTTATAGACCCCTTCCTCTTCAAGTCCTCTAACTGTACACAGAACTCCCAATGCTCTGCGGGATCCATATGATATATAGTTGTATATGTAGATGTTATCCTAAGGTATAGATTGATGCATAAATCTACCTCTCCATGAAAAGGTATTCTTGGAACATCCTCTGGAAAGACTTCCTCGTACTCATCCAAGTCTCTGAGGCTAACATCGGTTCCCTACTTTCCCACTGCTGAGATCCACAAGCTTTTTCTACTAAACCGAAGAACATTCAACCACAAAGGTTATCTTAGTGAATAATAATATGTCAATATGTTATTCCACCAAATCTATAAATGAACTTTAGAATGAATAACTTCTTTCTTTTATGTAAAAATCCCCTTCTCAGAGAGAGGTTCTCAAGATCTATCTATGGAAAAGTCACCTCATCGTAAGATTATGTAATCTAAACCCCATAATTTCTGTGATAAGCCACATAGAAGGCTCACTTCTAAGACTACCATCTGATTTAATGGTGCCCTGACTAGATGGAAAAATTGGTCACAACCTCAGGCTAGTCCTTAGCAGCCTGTGAGTTAGGATTACCTCAGACCCTAAGGAGTCCATAATGCTGAATCTTGTGTATGGCACTAAGCCTACATACTTCCTCTACCGGCAGTGAAAATAGTAATTGCTGACCAACGAGAAATGGTAAAGCTAGAAAACTTTATGTTTCATCTCAAGCAACAGTCCTTGTACCAAAGCGAAATCATAATGGGTACAATCCTAGTGGTCACACACTGGAATCTTGGCTGGCTTTCTATGTGGAGTAATCTTGAATGAGATCAAGATGAATCACGGTTAATAGATTATACATGGTGAGCTTACTCTTACTCAGAAAGACCATTAGAAAACATTCCAAGATGTGCGCAAACAGTGTTTTCATGTACCAGGTCGAAAAATATAATTCATGGTCTTGGTGTATGGATACGTTGACCACCACACCAAGAATAGACTCCATGTCCTAAAAGATGAACTCGAAACTCTTAAAACTGTTTCCTAATCAAAATTTTCAGACTCTTAGTTATTCTGGAAGGACTGACCCACTATGATACCACTTTTTCACGACCTATACATGGATTCCCTTACTGTGACAACCCCAAGCCCACTTCCCAAAGTCTAGGGATAACAACTAGCACCAAAGGCATTATCCCTCGAGCGGGAGGCCTTTTCCTGATTACTTGTATGAAATCTCACACACACATCAATGTCCAAAAATGTCTCTAAAAGAAAACATGAATGCCACTAAAAACCACTAAGTAAGAAGTGAGTCAAATGGTCCAAAATACAAACCCAACAAAAGAAAAACTGAAAACAGGAAAGTATAAAAGATATCTGTAAGACATCCGCAGAAGAACCCCACCTGTAGGGTAGGTAAGGAGTGGCTGCTAGAAGATGTATAAGTACACCCTTTTTATCCTGTCTAACTAGGTACCACCTGGTCCTAGACCACCAAGGTCTCTGTCGATGCATTGATCAATGCACGGACATGACATGTGTGGGTGAGGCCCGTGCTGGTGTGAGTAACACAATACTCCACATGGACACTAAAACACAAGTGAATGACAACAAAAGAAGACCGCACAGTAATATACCAAAGAAAAGAATTCTCAATCCAGGTATAACTCAAAATATAGAAAGTTAGAATTATCATTTTTAGTGCTGAGTCATTTAGTACTATTGAGGGACTCATCCTTGATGAGCCACAGAGGTCTGTTCGTCTGCTGGACTACTAAGGTCCGCTCGTTTTCCAAACCACTGAGGTATTCTTGTATAGAAAACCACTAAGGTTTGCTCATATTCATAACTTCTATGGTATTCACAAGTTATTGTTAGTTCATGTATGTATAATCTATATTATAGAAAGAAAGAACATTAGTCACAAAACAGAACACCATGGGTAGCTGTGGTACTTCTGCTTGATGAGTATCATAGGTATACTAGGTCACATAGAGATGATCCCCACCGCAGGCCTTCCGAGTCACACAGAGCCACTTACCACTAGCCATAGACTTCGTTGGTACTCATCCCTGATACATACCATGTGTAGGCGGGGTCACACAGAGCTTCCCCCCACTGTGGGGCTGCCGGGTCACATAGAGTCGCTTCCCACTTTGGCCATCGTACATAGGTACTCTTTCCAGATGAGTATTGTTGGACTGTCGGGTCACACAGAGCTTCTCCCCACCATGTTTCTATCATGTCCCATAGATCCAATTACCACTAGGCCATTTTAGATTATCCACACAAGGTCTCTTTTCATCAATATTCGGGTCTCAGTCAGTTGTTGGATCTCTGCACATAGTGTGCCTGATTGTAGGAGAAACATATCCTCAATCCATTAGTCATATTCTAACTTCCATGAAATCCTTCATAGTGTATGACAAAAATTTGAATCACCACGAGGGTTACAACTCTTCAAATAGATCATCAATCAGATGCTCAGTTTAAGAGATATTGACATTTTTGTAAAGAGGGGATGGTTGGGTCTGGGCCTGGTCCGACCTGACCAACCCAACCCAGGGGCCCCACATACCCCAGTTTGGTTCAGATGACCTGACCCAACCCAGTCCGGTTTCAGGATGACCTAGTACAGCTTGACCAGTGGTCCAAGCCCATTGGGAGTCACTGGGATTAGCCTAGTTCAGCTGGTGGTCCAGCCTACCAGGTCGCCCGGTGACCCTGTCTCATCCGACATCCTGGTCTCATCTAGACTGGCCCACAACCAGCGAGCCAGATTGATCCGAGCTGGGGTCATCCAGCCATCTGGTGTTATTCAGTCATCCTGACCCGCAATGCAGGGCTTGTTTAATCCGACTCGGGTTGCTCTATTTCCTGGTTCAAACTATCTGGTCTCCCCCCCGGCGGGCCAGTCCCCTCCATCCCAAACACCTTGTAAAATACATTTTAGCACCCCATAGCTCAACCTGCATGGAGGACCAGTCTTCTACATCCTGCTCCACTCCATGACCCAGTTTAGTTTCACACGACCGGAAGGATCTGTCTACCCTTCCTCTCGCACAAGGTCCCCGCTGGACATCATGCCGGTGCACCACGCCCCGTCCTTCTAACACGGTTAGATGGTTGTGTCCCACCACTTCTAGCCGTCAGCCCGAGCACCGAGAACTCCTAATGCCCCATCATAGAAAAATCTGGTTGCGACACCTTCCTCGGCGTGCCTTTACCCACCTACGGTTGCCGCAGAAGGACACCTTTGGTGTCGACGCACCGACAACGCCTTGGACGGATCACCTGGTCTGCTCTAGTGGTCTGTTCTTTGAGTTGTCTACGTCTTTGGCCTCCGTGGGGTTACATCATCCCTGCTACAAACTCAAAAACTCATTTCCATCAACATGGAGGTTAGATCACGAATAATAAACAAGAATTAAAAAAGGTGGAGGGGCTCAGGCCTTATTTGTTTCTGGCCACACCCTCATAGTTAGAGTTTAAAATAATGGGGAGGCTCAAGATTATAACAACAAGTTAAACATGATAAAAACATAGAGTATAAGAACCTACTCACAAGAACAAGCTATCCGAGGATCAACCTGTTCATGGGTTGATCCGTGTTCATTGTTTTAGAATAAGGAATGAGGAAACGAAAAAAATTAACACAACATGTGATTGAGATCATCGTTGGAGAGATCTATTCATGGGAATAGACATTCTGTTCTTTGATTCTATTAGTGTTCATCATGCACCGGTCCTGTTCTTCGAGGTGTGACGATGTAACTAGTGATTATCTATCATTCTTCGTTGGAGAGAAAAAACATCACTATCTGTCAGAGAATCTCCACCTTTTGATTCTCCAACATTTTATCTCATTAATAGTGAAAAATGTTGCAACATTTCTGTTACGCAGCATCGTTGTGTCATTATTCTATTTCATGATTGAAACAATGCATTTGTTCTACATCAGTTAAAGTGTCTCATTAAAGTGGTTCTTCACCGCATCATCGTCGTACCATAGTGCTAGCATGATACCACTCAATGGCGATGAATGGAAAATAAAATAACTTTTTTTTATTTCTCTTCCAAAAATGTCTGATAATTAACTTTTTCTATTAGCACATGCATGTCAATTTTATATCCATTATTACATAATGACATTATTTAGAAAGCAATGGTCCCCCCATATTTTCATATCGAGAACCAATTTAGAAGTTTCTAGAACCACGCCCATGCACCATTTTAATTCTATTAAATGTTAAAAAAAAATTCTTTCTCCCTCAACCCATGTCAATCGGGTTTAAGCTCCACTGAAGGGTAACACACCCTCACGAGCTCAACGACACTCTCATATTTTCTATCTGAGTTACCATTTTGGAGATATAAGGATTTTAAAATAAAATAATTGTCACTTAATTATTATATTTACGTCAATAAATGAGCTTCCACTGTTCGACCGTGCCAACCAACATTAGGATCTGCCTAAATAAATAATACCCTCACAAGCTAAAAGGTGGTATCCGATTTTTAATCAGAGTCCCCATTCGTGAGTTATAAGAATTTGAAAATTAAAATGATTTTATTTTATTATTTTATTTATAGTTATTCCATTTCCAAGTTTTGTCACTGGAGGCCAGCAACGACTGAAATTAAGTCACGCTTAGGGTAAACCCACCATCATAAATTAAATGGTGCCTTGGATTTTTTATGTGGGAACCCATTTAATATTAATTGAACTTTTTTTAGAAAAACCACTCATGCGCTCTATTTAAAACATATCATTTTTTGACGGATCATTCTGGGCACTCTAGGCCTTAGAATTTCATGCCATCTCAGCGCCTATTCTTAAAATAATCCCATTTAATTTAAAAAAATAATGGTATTAAGGGTTATTACATAAGTTTTTCAACATTAATATAATAATATATAATATCTATGTATGAAATTTATGGGTTTCTATAGTCTAGTATCCCATAATATGATCTAGTGTGTGATCTTATATAATTATTCCCTAAGTTGGATTAGGTATATTGTTACCAAAAATATGGGGATGTGATACCCATCCTAGTGGTTTACACTTGGTATGGAATGGAATCCCCAAAAGGACATGGTTGTGATTCCCATTTTTTCTATATATTCTGAGTTCCATCATGTATTTCTTCATGGTGAGTCTTAATGATCACAACCTCCCATATGAGTAAAATCAATGTTAACGACCAGAGTAGTGATTTATCTCAAACAAGAATTACCTTGAGTCCTGGAGTGGAGTCCTATTATGGTAGTATGGTTTTGTAAATACCATGTGACTTGGTGTTTATATTGAGTATAAACTGAATAATTTTATCTATACATATGAGATAATTCACTCTTTCATGTAATATGTTTGTTGATTTTGGGGTTTCCTACTAGGCATAAAAAAACTCATCCTCAAATGGGATCTACCAATGTATATCATGTTTAATGGAAATGACATGTTTTTTAATAGAATCCTAAATGTTCTCAAATTTGTAAGATCATATTTTAGTTAGTATGACATGCATTGGATTCCATGAGTTTCATTTGAAATCATTTCCCACCCTTCTACTCAATTTTAGTATTTCATAGTTTATTGTATTCTTGTATTCATCCATTTTTATATCTCATACATGTGTCATACTATGATGCGGAATATTTTTTTTGAATTCATATTTATATCATTTTGGTATTACCATCTAAAATTTATCTATTGTTATTCATTTTAGTGTGTACTTGTTTTTGATGATATGGTCACCCATTTGAGTGATATACCTGCTCAGTTCTAGTGTCTATACCCTAAACAATGTGATTCAGGAATGGGGTGTCATGATTGGCCTACAACATGATAAGTGGACCATTGTTGGTTGGTTCATGATAGAGTGGTATCAAAGAAAGTATTCTTTGGAAAAGAGTATTGATATTTCTCACCTATGAGGTTCGGTTATGGAACTACATAAATAGTGATTAGGATTCTTGATTTTCAATCTCAAGATAGGGAACTTTTTGTTAGTGTCATAACTGATGAATACATTCCAATAAAATATAATATATATATTTTTTAATTAGTACATGTAGGAACTAGTTATTGGGAAAACATTGATACATTCAACATATTGGAATGGGTTATGGTTTCCATTTCTATCTAGAGTCAGCTCTATAGAAAAAATTTATGACCATATCACATATGTATGATTTTAGGATACCTAGAAATGAAAAATACCATTGGATAATAAAACAAGATTGTGAGGAGGATCCGGCCACAGATGAGGATTTATTTCATGGTACATTAGATGTTGGGTACCCTTTGGGTGGTTTTACAATCTTACCTTGAACCCTTAAATATCATGTTGTTATGGATGTACCGTTAGAGGAGATGTGTAGGATGAGAATAAAAATGGAATTTTATTTATATATTCTAACCATTTATACGGGGATCAATACACCATGTAAGAAAGGTACTTTCTCAATGAAATTGGGAGAGTTTTAATCTATTTGAAAACCCTTAAATAATATAGGATTTATTTGAGGAGAACCATATACATGGCTCCACTAGCTGATTACATAAAATAGGGATTCAAATGAATAATGATTAGAATATAAATTTGATAGTATTTGGGAATACTATAAGAGAGAAATCTACCCATCTAAATTTTGAGCAGTTTTTATTCTGGAGCTTTTAAAGCTCTAGTGGGGTGTCAGTCACTAGTAGAATATTCATTGAGGTTTACTAACCACTCATGATACCATATCTATATATTTCATGGTTATTTAATTAAATAATATAGAATTAATAATATACATCATTATGATAGTTTTTATGACTTCGTTTCACTTTGAATTCCTACTTATGTAGGGGTGGTTGTGTGATCCATGGTGTAGTAAAGAATTCAGGCTGAGAAAACACTGGAAATTGGAATTAGTAGTGGTACCTCTCATTTTGAGACATTGAAAGCTATTAATCATCATTATTCTTGTGTGACCAAGTGAGTGACGAAATTTAGAAGACATTTAGAGGATATGTGTCATGTATTATGGTAATCCTGGGATGGTTATAACAAGATGTGGGAGAGGTGATGAAAATCATAGGAGGGTCTTAGATAACTCACATTGGATTTTTGACCCATAATTTGGCGATCAAGGAGTTAGTAAAAGTACAACCTATTTAGATACAATGGTTAGATATGTGTGGTACACAATGTGTCAAACACGATAGAGTATATGGGAGAGAAATAAGAGGAGTCTAAGAAGTTGATTTTTTCCACCACCACCCCCTAGAGGATGATGATAGGATCATGGAGATAGTGATTAGGGATATGAAAAACAATAGTTAGAGGATGGTTATAACATGGAGTATCAAGGAATAATTCTAGGTATAATAAATATATTCAGTAATTTATTATTATTATTGATATCCCCAATAAAGAGACACTCTTTTAATGCCAAAAAGATTTTTAAAATCTTGATATTTTACTGGATCGATCACCTTAATCTTTTTTTATGATTCTTATCAAAAGAGATTCAACAATCAAACCTTTTTGCCAATATTTTGAAGTGAATCATGGTAGAATATTTATCTTATTGTACATTGTGGCCTTAATGAGGCATTATTCAATTAATCTATGTATGTAATATACCTCTATAGTTCATACAAAAATTAATTATTTTAGTTATAAGATGTGTTTAATATAATTTCATTGGATTATGTTTTCCTTTATATGTGAGATTAATCTCTAAGAAGGGTATGTTGGGATTATATTTTTGAGAATACAAACAATTACACATTAATTTTCTATAATTAACAATGGAGTGGCCAATTTTATAGCCGCTATCACCTTGTAGTGGTGGAAGAGAATGAAAACGTCTTCCTTTAGGACATATTGGGATTAGTTCTAAACCGAGAGGTTGTATTATACAAATACTTATACCCAGGTACAATTCCAATATCTACACAAGAATATCTGATAGATCATATGTAGATTCAAGGGTTTATGTTATGGATGGAGGAATAATAGTTGAATGTAAATTTTAGACCGAATGTATGTCCCTAGACAACCCCAATTTCGTTATCCAAGAATATGGATTGGATACGGAGGTTCTGTGTTGATTAATTTTACATCAATCTAGTCACCATCAGGTATAATTTTTTAAATCTTTGAGTTTAATACCTCATTTCCAAATTCAAATGGGTGAGGTGGTTCATGATGATATATCTTATGTCATACTATCAGCAGCTCCAAATTCAAGATGAGTACACACTAAAGATGAAATTCATATATCACTACTATCACTAGAAGTACCATGTGATTACCTTCAAAGTGAATAACTCCCTAGTTTTTGTTTTTAGAACTGATGAACTGGATGTTTTATCCCCTCTCGTACAAGTTCATCATTATCATCATCAATAATGACATGTTTTACTCCATTCCCATGGAGGTTCACAAGCATCATTTTATGTTAGTAATGGATATACAATTAGTTTCAGAACATAATGGGATTGTCTTGATGTTTTAGTTATGAATTTGAGAGGTACACTGTAACACCCGAGACTTTTATGTTATATAAATCATCAAAGGAATATTTTACTACACAACACTTTCTTGGCTTCCTTTACATGAAATCGCGACTTCCTCGATAGCTTGCGTCGTATGCAATACCGATTTTCACTAAACAACAATATGCTATTAAAATATTATTAAAACTAGCCGTTATGAATAGTAATAACCACTTTTTGAAAATTTATAATTTTTTTTTTCAAAATGGACTTCATTTTTGGATTTGGAATATCGAAATTAGCCTAGGGTGAAATTTTGGTATTCTTCTGAAAACTTTCAATTTTTGATGAATAGTGAAACCACTAAGTGGTTGGTTAAAAACTTAATTTTGCATAAAACTTAATTTTACCTCTTCTGTGAATGGAATTTCGAAAATCCGACAGAAACCGTTGATATCAGTAAGTAAAATGTGGTTCAATGAGATAAAAATAATTTTTTGGTGAATAGTAACTTTTTACTTTTTTTACCGCGTTTAATAGTAAATAGGATAACTAAGGGTAAATATGATATTAATATTACCCTACCACATGTCTTAATTCTATTGGATAAGTGTAATTCGACCAAAAACAACCTTATGAATATAATATGACCATTTAGGTCCACATGGATTAGATTATGACATTTAATATTATTATATTTAATGAATAGTTAAAATAGTTAAAATCAAAGTTTAATAACTAAATCATTTTTAATATAGGTTTATACATAAGATATATTCAATTATAAATATTCATTAGAAATCTAAAAATATTTCCTACATAATGATATTTTATTTATAATTTTTAGACTTTAAATAAATTAATTTATTTATGACACAACGATGATGCAGTAATTACCCTTTTAAGGAAATGTTAACATAATTAATGTTATAAATGCCCAAATAAATGTAATTTGAGACTTTTTATGAATTCCAATAATTTTCTAGGTTACTATGATATATTAGTGTTGATTTAATTAACTTGGTTCGAACATATAATTCTGTTATGACTTTCACAAAAATCATATATCAAATAGTGTCAAAACTGACACAAAATAGTTTTTAAATCAAATATTATATTATTAATTGTTATTTTATTCCTAAAAATCTAAGGTTCGGCCAAATGACTTAGATAAGGATATATATATTAATAATAAACAACTTGGGGTTCGTTTGGCATGTTATAGTATGTGTATTAACCATATAGTGTAAGAAAACAAAAAGACACGGTAAAAGTTAAATTATTTAACTTAGAGTTAAATCTAATTGATAAGTTTAAAATAATAACCTAAACTTGTCTAAATCATATTTTTTGATAGGATTTTGGCCCGTCCCTACTTTAGCTTCGAAATAAGACCCTTTGGAACCATTATAAACCGATTTTGACTTTAATATAAAATAATATTTTGAGATATTCCTAAGGTGCCCCTCTCCTCCCTCATAAAAGGGGACCTCCTCCCCCTCCTCCTCACACCAATTTGAGCACTCAAGATCGGCCAAGCCCTGCCAAAATCCCTTCTCCACTTCCCTAGAATAATCCTAGAGGTCTTGGTCTTTTTCAAAGACCAATCTTAGTTCCCTAAGTGGAGGATTCAAAGAGGCGTTTCAAAGAAGAGGTAATATCCATTACCGATCTTTTCAATTTCTTTCTTCTTCAACTTCTTCTTCTTAAGTTGTTTCATGATAAAGTAATAACATCAGTATTACTTACATAATGATATGTTATTATAAATATGAAATAACCCTAATTCACCTTCTATCCATCCTACGGAAAAATAAAATCACCGCGCGTGCGTACGTATGGAATACCGTCTCCACGCCGTGGTGTAATCTATTTTACACCATCAAATTAAAAGAATGGGTATAATGGTGTAATTAGTAAAAATATATTATTATTATAAAGTGATATTGATACTTAAATAGTATAAATACACTTAAATACAATTCCACGATCATGGGAATAATATCATCGCTCGTGCGTATGTACGGAATACCGTCTCCACGATGTGATGCGACTTGTTCTACATGATCATCATTACATAGTAATTATATAAATGAATTGAATGAATAAATATGATATATGTTACACTAATACAATTCTGGATATAATGTATCTATAACCTTAAAATAAGAATAAGAATTTATTCGGCAAACACGCATAAGAACAAAAGGCAATAAAGACCCGAGTAACAAGTAACAATGAAATATTACTAATAAGAAGCTAAGTATATGACCATATATGATATCATATCAATATTTATGATTCTAGAATAAGTCAATAACATTATTTAAACCATTATACAGGAGCTTCGGACACGTACAAAGAAAATCGGATCTAAGGTAAGGGAAATATCACAATCTCATTTTTATCCGAGATTGTTTATACTTTGGAATTTACTGGGGTGTATTTTATCATCCACATCCATGTTTCCTCAATATGTAATATTTTTTCCATCCACGTACAATTGTTTAAATCCAATTTTACCCTTCGTTGAGTTTTTAGTAAAAGATATGAAAGGAATCTTTTTTCGTTTTTCGTACGAGGTACTTTTTGACTTTTCCGAAAAAAGTACGAGAAGAATGTTTTTTTAACTTATATGGAATGAATGGATTTTTAAACCATTATATCCAAGAATCTTCCTTTATAAGTTTTCAAGTTTATTTTTTAATCAACTTATTTTAGTTTATAATTGTATGACATGTTAAGAAAAGAAATGTTTTTTTGAAGTAGAAATGATATTTTCCTCAAGAATGGAGTTCAAATGTTTTATCAAAATTATTTTCCATCTAAGATAATATTTGGTTCTGTTTTTATCCCTATTTTTACATTGATTTGATTATGTTGTGAGGGAATTATTTTTATGAAGTCATTTACCTTATATGATTTGTTTTATGATGTCACGATGTTTCAAGAATCCCATTTTTGTTACATGTGTTATGCGATGATGTATGATTTATGATTATGTGGCACACATAAGAAAGGATTCATTATAAGATGGGTGGGACCAATATCTCCCTCCAATTCATTGGGTAAAGATTTATATCTCATGAGATAGACATGGCTAGAACGGAAGGTTATTTCGGTTCAGTGATACAGGACTGAAACGAGGAGTGAACTCGGTTCAAAAATGGGATTTGTCCGCTAAGATAGTCTTGGAAATGAGTCATGACTAACAAGAAATGATTTTCCATGATTATTTGTGCATGCCACAAAGTTTCAAGTTTTATGTTATGATTATGGGGATCCCATTTTCAATTCTATGATTTATTCCATGTTAAGATATTATGATCACTTTTGCAGGTTATGATTTTCAAAAAGATATGATATGATTTTTATTTCCTTTATTTTCCCTTGCTGAGCATTTGAGCTCACCCTTTTTTGTATGTTTTCTTTACCCCAGGTCAGGAAGATGGATATTAAGTAGAATATGCTAAGAGGGACCCTAGATATGATGAAATAAATGGGAGACACTGTAGAAGATTTATGAACCAGTTGTTTATGTTTCCCAGTTTCTAGAGACACAATACCTATACGGTCCATTGTTGTTTTGTCATATGTTGTAATAAGTGTGCTTCAATTTTGAAGTACTAAAAATGTATGTAAATTATGGGTCGTTATAGTTGGTATCATAGGAAAGGTATAGTCAACCTTTGGAAACTAGGATGTGAAAGCCTTAGTAAGAACCCTAAGGATAAGTCTAAGCATAGAACACAATCTTAGTGTTTTAGAAATGGCCATGAATAACCTAGGATAAGACCTCAAGCATGAAAATTTTATCCTTGAATTATGTGGTTTTCCTATTATAATTAGTGTTGCTCACACTATTCTTCTTGGTTTTAGTCAATGGCTGGAACCCGAAGGAACCGTGTTAATGTGGAATGCGATGGGCAATGCAATGATTGTCCCCCTGAGCAACCAAACAATATGGGAGCTGGAATGCAAAATCTTGTAGCCATGCTCACACAACTTTCTCAAGCTATGAATCATGCAGGACTTCCAAACGAGCAAAGGAAGGAGCAAAATTCTGTTGAATCCTTCACGAGGCAGTGTCCACCTTCTTTCAGCGGGTCTACTAATCCATTAGTTGCTGAACAATGGATTAGTACTACTGAAAAGATATTTTCAGTTCTTCAATGTTCTGAACATGATAAAGTCATCCTAGCAGTGTATCGTTTGGAAGGAGATGCTGATCAATGGTGGAATCTTATTAAGAATACGAGGGATGAAATTGAGTCCATGGAATGGGATGAGTTCAAGAACTTATTTTTCAATAAGTACTTCCCTCGTATTATCTGAAAAAAGATGGAGAAAGAGTTTCTTGAACTGAAGAAAAGGGATTATGAATCTATTGGTACCTATGAAGCAAATTTTACAAGACTTGCAATGTACGCTTCTGGTATTATTATCCAACCTGAGAGTAAGATCGATCGATTCTTTAGTGGCTCAAAACCAAGTCTTCGAAGGGCGTTCGACATAAGGGACTTCAATAGCTATGAGGAAATCTTTCGATGTGCTCTCAAAGTCGAGATGGAGATTAGAGTAACCCATCAGTCATATGGGTTTGATAAGAAGAGGAAAATGGAATTCAAAGGAAAATATAAAGATCACACTGAAAAGAAGATGAGCTTTCCCTTATGTTCAAAGTGTGGAAAGAAACATGGTGGGAGTTGTCTTAAAGGGACATGTAAATGTTTCAAATGTGGAAAGGAAGGTCATCGGGCATTTGAATGCCGCGATAATGGTAAGAAGATGTCTGATGATGCAAAAAAAGGAAGGGATACAGAGAATGAACCTTCTACACTTCAATGTTTCAAGTGCAAGGAGATGGGGAATTATGCCAATCAATGCAAAAATCCAATGGTTGATGATGATGGTCGACGTCAACAAAATCTTAAGGCTAAAGACAAAGGAATGTCACATGAAATTTCTATCAGCGATGTGGAGTATGATAACGAAGTGGTGAAAGGTACACTTACCATCCACTCTAAAGTAGAAAATGTTTTATTTGATTCTGGATCCACCCACTCTTTTATTTCTGAAGAATTTTCTAAGGGTATCACCGTATTACCTCAACAATTAGATGTTGAGTTAGCTGTGACAACTCCTAATGGCACATCAATCGCATCAAAAGTTTATAATTCTTCTCCAATTGACGTTTGTGGGAAAGTGATTCCTGAAAATCTTGTGATCCTTCCTTTAGTGTAATTATATGTGATTCTTGGCATGGATTGTCTTTCTTTATACGGAGATCCTATCAATTTCGAAAGAAGGGAAGTCACATTTCATATTCCAGATCAATCTATGATCGTCTATCAATGCAAGGATGAACATAACCTTCTAGTGGAAATTTCTTCTATTTTATGGGTATTGATTCCACTAAATGAAGGTTATTTATCTCAAATGGTTGGTGAGAAACTCGCGATTAAGAATATTCCCATCGTACGGGAGTTTGATGATGTCTTTCCGGAGGAATTACCGGGTCTTCCACCAAATCGTGAAGTTGAGTTTTCAATAGAACTCATACCGGGTGCTTTGACTATTTCAAAGACACCTTATAGAATGGCCCCAATTGAGTTGCAGGAATTGAAGAAGCAACTCCAAGAGAATCTTGATAAAGGATTCATACGCCCTAGTGCGTCACCTTGGGGAGCACCTTTTCTATTTGTTAAGAAGAATGATGGATCAATGAGACTCTGCATTAATTATCGAGAACTTAACAAGATCACTATCAAGAAAAAATATCCTCTCCCACGCATTGATGACTTATTTTACCAACTACGCGGAGCTCAATACTTTTCCAAGATTGATCTTCATTTAGGGTATCATCAATTAAGGGTCAAAAGGGAGGATATACCAAAGACGACTTTCCGTACAAGGTATGGACACTATGAATTTATAGTGATGCCATTTGGTCTTACTAATGCCCCTTCTATCTTCATGGATCTAATGAATAGAGTCTTTAGAGACTATCTTGATCAATTTGTGGTAGTCTTTATAGATGATATTATTGTCTATTCAAAGAGCAAGGAAGAGCATGAAGATCACTTGAGAATTATATTGAAGACCCTGAGAAAGGAGAATATTTATGCCAAATTTACCATGTGTGAATTTTGGCTTCAAAAAGTTTCATTTTTGGGTCACATAATCTCAAAAGAGGGGATATCTATGGATCCAGCAAAAACAGAGGTTATCGAAAGATGGTCGAGACCAACAACAGTAACCGAGATCTGAAGTTTTCTTGGTTTGGCCGGATATTATCGACGTTTTGTAAAAGATTTTTCACGATTATCTAATCCATTCACCAAGTTGACTCGGAAAGGAGTTAAGTTTGTTTGGACAGAGGAATGTGAAGAGAATTTCAAGGAGTTGAAAAGAAGGTTATCCAGTGCACCTGTGCTCACACTGCCTTGTAGTGGAGAAAGATTTGTGATCTACAGTGATGCATCCAAGAAGGGATTGGGGTGTGTTCTTTTGAAAAATGATATGGTGACAACTTATGCCTCACGGCAGTTGAAAATCCATGAGAAAAATTACCCAACAAATGATTTGGAGTTAGCTGCTGTAATCTTTGCATTAAAGATTTGGAGGCATTACCTTTATGGTGAAAGGTGTGATATTTATACTGATCATAAAAGTTTAAAGTATATTTTCACACAAAAGGAGCTGAATATGCGTCAAAGAAGATGGTTGGAGCTGAATAAGGATTATGACTGCTCAATCCATTACCACCCTGGGAAAGCAAACAAGGTGGCGGATGCATTAAGTCGACAAGACCATGCTAGTTTATCCATGATGAGGATCACAAAAGATCCAATATTTATGGATTTACAAAGGATGGATCTTGGAATTATAATGGAAGGGGAAAAATCTTATCTTTCTCAAATGAATGTTCAACAATCTATACATGTGAAGATTAAAGAGGCACATAAAGAAGATGTCGAGTTACAAAAGAAGGTGATAAATGTTCCTGAATTCAACCTTGATTGTAATGGGATAATAAAGTTCAGGAATCAGGTTTGTGTTCCTCCCATCCCCGAATTAAAGAAGGAGCTGCTGAATCAGGCTCATAGTTCTTCATTCTCTATTCATCCTGGAAGCACGAAGATGTTTAGGGACCTGAAATAGTAATTCTGGTGGGATGGCATGAAAAGAGATGTTGCTGAATATGTATCTTGATGCTTGGTTTGTCAAAAAGTTAAAGCTGAGAGACAGAAGTCTAAGGGGATGTTACAACCATTACCCATACCTGAATAAAAATGGGAAAACATCACTATGGACTTTGTCACAGGACTTCCTAAAACATCCAAAGGCAATAATGCTATCTGGGTCATAGTTGATCGTCTTACAAAGTCTGCACACTTCATTGCTATTAGAGAGGATTTCTCTCTAGATCAGCTTGCCAGGATATATGTAAAGGTAGTGGTAAGATTGCATGGAGTACCAATTTTTATTATATCTGATCGGGATCCGAGATTTAACTCGAAGTTCTGGCAAAGTCTTCAGCATACTCTGGATACAGAGTTGAGTTTCAGCACTGCTTATCATCCTCAGACAGACGGTCAGTCTGAGAGAACAATTCAAACCCTAGAAGATATGTTGAGAGCTTGCTCTATGGATTTAAAAGGAGGTTAGGATCAACACCTACCTTTGGGGGAATTTTCTTATAATAATAGCTTTCACTCTAGTATTCAGATGGATCCTTATGAAGCTCTCTATGGAAAGAAATGCAGGACTCCAACTTGCTGTGATGAAGTTGGGGAAATAAAGCTATTAGGACCTGATCTCGTTGATGAAATGGCAGAAAAGGTCAGATCTATTCAACAACACATAAGAGAAGCTCAGAGTCGACAGAAAAGTTATGCCGATAACCGAAGAAAAGACCTAGAGTTTGAAGTGGGTGATAAAGTGTTCTTACGAATATCTCCCTGGAAGAGGGTTATGAGATTTGGAATGAAGGGGAAGTTGAGCCCTAGATATATCGGTCCTTTCGAAATACTTGATCGTGTTGGAAAGCTAGCTTACCGATTGGCGCTTCCACCGAATATCTCTCAAGTTCACGATGTGTTCCATGTATCTCTCCTGAGAAAGTACATACCTGATCCTTCACATGTACTCAGCTCAGAAGTTGTACCGCTGGAGCAAGATCTTTCTTATGAAGAAAAACCGATAGAGATTCTGGATCATAGCGAAAAAGTCCTACGAAACAAGACTACTCGATTGGTGAAAGTTTTATGGAGGAACCACCAGTTAGAAGAAGCTACATGGGAGCTTGAGGATATGATGAGGGAGAGGTATCCTCATCTGTTTGTTACAAAGTGACGAATTTCATGGGCAAAATTCATTTTAAGGGGGGTAGAATGTAACAACCGAGTCTTTTATGTTATATAAATCATAAAAGGAATCTTTTACTACACAACACTTGCTTGGATTTCTTTACACGAAATCACGACTTCCTCGATAGCTTGCGTCGTACGCAATACTGAGTTTCACTAAACAACGATATTCTTTTAAAATATTATTAAAACTAGCCGTTATGAATAGTAATAACCACATTTTGAAATTTTATAAATTTTATTTTTCAAAATGGACTTCATTTTTGGATTCGGAATATCGAAATTAGCCTAGGGTGAAATGTTGATATTTTTCTGAAAACTTTCAATTTTTGATGAATAGTGAAACCACTAAGTGGTAGGTTAAAAACTGAATTTTGCATAAAACATAATTTTACCACTTCTGTGAATGGAATTTCGAAAATCCTACAGACACTGTTGATATCAGTAAGTAAAATGTGGTTCAATGAGACAAAAATAATTTTTTGGTGAATAGTAACTTTTTACTTTTTTTACCGCGGTTATTAGTAAATATGGTAACTAAGGGTAAATATGATATTACTATTACCCTAACACATGTCCTAATTCTATTGGATAAGTGTAATTCGACCAAAAACAACCTTATGAATATAATATGACCATTTAAGTCTACTTGGATTAGATTATGACATTTAATATTATTTTATTTAATGAATAGTTAAAATAGTTAAAATCAATGTTTAATAACTAAAACATTTTTAATATATGTTTATACATTAGATAAATTAGATTATAAATATTCATTAGAAAGATAAAAAGATTTCCTACATAATGATATTTTATTTATAATTTTTAGACTTTAAATAAATTAATTTATTTATGACACAACGATGATGCAGTAATTACCCTTTTAAGGAAATGTTAACATAATTGATGTTATAAATCCCCAAATAAATGTAATTTGAGACTTTTTATGAATTACAATAATTTTATAGGTTACTATGATATATTAGTGTTGATTTAATCAACTTGGTTGGAACATATAATTCTGTTATGACTTTCACAAAAATCATATATCAAATAGTGTCAAAATTGACACAAAATAGTTTTTAAATCAAATATTATATTATTAATTGTTATTTTATTCCTAAAAATCTATGGTTCGGCCAAATGACATAGATAAGGATATATATATTAATAATAAACAACTTGGGGTTCGTTTGGCATGTTATAGTAAGTGTATTAACCATATAGTGTAAGAAAACAAAAAGTCACGGTAAAAGTTAAATTATTTAACTTAGAGTTAAATCTAATTGATAAGGTTAAAATAATAACCTAAACTTATCTAAATCCTATTGGTTGATAGGATTTCGACCCATCCCCACTTTAGCTTCGAAATAAGACCCTTTGGAACCATTATAAACCGATTTTGACTTTAATATAAAATAATATTTTGAGATATTCCAAAGGTGCCCTCTCCTCCCTTATAAAAGGGGACCTCCTCCCCCTCCTCCTCACACCAATTTGAGCACTCAAGCTCGGCCAACCCCTGCCAAAATCCCTTCGCCACTTCCCTAGAATAATCCTAGAGGTCTTGGTATTCTTCAAAGACCAATCTTAGTTCCCTAAGTGGAGGATTCAAAGAGGCGTTTCAAAGAAGAGGTAATATCCATTATCGATCTTTTCAATTTCATTCTTCTTCAACTTCTTCTTCTTTAGTTGTTTCATGAAAAATTAATAACATCAGTATTAATTACATACTGATATGTTATTATAAATATGAAACAACCCTAATTCTCCTTCTATCCATCCTACGGAAAAATGAAATCACCGCGCGTGCGTACGTACGGAATACTGTCTCCACGCCGTGGTGTAATCTATTTTCCACCATCACCTTACAAGGATGGGTATAATGGTGTAATGAGTAACTATATATGATTATTATAAATTTATATTGATACTGAAATAGTATAAAAACACTTAAATACAATTCCACGATCATGGGAACAATATCATCGCTCGTGCGTACGTACGGAATACTGCCTCCACGATGTGATGCGACTTGTTCTACATGATCATCATTACATAGTAATTATATAAATGAATTGAATGAATAAATATGATATATGTTACACTAATACCATTCTGGATATAAGGTATATATATCCTTAAAATAAGAATAATAATTTATTCGTCAAAACACGCATAAGAACAAAAGGCAATAAAGACCTGAGTAACAAGTAACAATGAAATATTACTAATAAGAAGATAAGAATATGACCATATATGATATAATATCAATATGTATGATTCTGGAATAAGTCAATAACATTATTTAAACCATTATACAGGAGCTTCGGACATGTACAAAGCAAATCGGACCTAAGGTAAGGGAAATATCACAATCTCATTTTTATCTGAGATTGTTTATACTTTGGAATTTACTGGGGTGTATTTTATCATCCACATCCATGTTTCCTCAATATGTAATATTATTTCCGTCCATGTACAATTGTTTAAATCCAATTTTACCCTTCGGTGAGTTTTTATTAAAAGATATGAAAGGAATCTTTTGTCGTTTTTCGTACGAGGTACTTTTTGACTTTTCCGACAAAAGTACGAGAAGAATGTTTTTTTTAACTTATACGGCAAGAATGGATATTTAAAACATTATTTCCAAGAATCATCCTTTATAAGTTTTCAAGTTTATTTTTTAATCAACTTCTTTTAGTTTATAATTGTATGACATGTTAAGAAAAAAAAGTGTTTTTGAAGTAGAAATGATATTTTCCTCAAGAATGGGGTTCAAATGTTTTATCAAAATTATTTTCCATCTAAGATAATATTGGGTTCTGTTTTTATCCCTATTATTACATTGATTTGATTATGTTGTGAGGGAATTATTTTTATGAAGTCATTTACCTTATATGATTTGTTTTATGATGTCATGATTTTTCAATAATCCCATTTTTGTTACATGTGTTATGCGATGATGTTTGATTTATGATTATGTGGAACACATAAGAAAGGATTCAATATAAGATGGGTGAGACCTATATCTCCCTCCAATGAATTGGGTAAAGATTTATATCTCATGAGATAGACATGTCTGGAATGGAAGGTTATTTCGGTTTAGTGATACAGGAATGAAACGAGTGAACTCGGTTCAGAAATGGACTTTGTCCGCTAAGATAGTCTTGGCAATGAGTCATGACTAACAAGAAATTATTTTCCATGATTATGTGTGCATACCACAAAGTTTCAAGTTTTATGTTATGATTATGTGGATCTCATTTTCACTTCAATGATTTATTCAATGTTAAGATATTATGATCTCTTTTGCAGGTTATGATTTTCAAAAAGATATGATATGATTTTTTTCCCTTTATTTTCCCTTGCTGAGCATTTGAGCTCACCCTTTTTTGTATGTTTTCTTTTCCCCAGGTCAGGAATATGGATATTAAGTATAATATGCTAAAAGGGACCCTAGATATGATGATATAAATGGGAGACACTGTAGAAGATTTATGAACCAGTTGTTTATGTTTCCCAGTTTCTAAAGACACTATATCTATACGGTCCTTTGTGGTTTTGTCATATGTTGTAATAAGTGTGCTTCAATTTTGAAGTATTAAAAATGTATGTAAATTATGGGTCGTTATATACACATCTCGGGACATTTCATATCAGAATAGAGAGTAGGTGATGAACTAGAAATTTTTTTGGTAGTTTTATCTTTGGATCAATCGAAGGGTGTGTGTGAGGTGAAAATATTCATTGGGTTTCAGACTAAAATTGAGGATTCATGCTCCATTTATTAGGTATTTTAGAAGCCTATACTACAATAAGATGAAAGGGTAACACTTTTATATGGATTGATATTTTTATTAGGTTTTTGAGGAGCGGTGAAAATAGTATGACGGGCACCGACATCTTGAGACTACAAGATAAGGGTGTTGTGTATGTGGTTTTTTATGATTCATATGGAATTGAATATAGATGTTTACTTATGTAAAGTATTTTGGGGATTTCTAATGGTTTATGAAATATGAAACCCCAATAGAAGTAAAAAATGACCCATGATCTATTGTTGGATGCAATTGGATCTTCCCTGAATATGCGAAGACGCAAACTTATAAGTGAGTTGTTTATTATATAACATATCCAAAAGAGTTTAAACTATATCAATTCTTGGGAGGATCATACACTGAATAAATTTTTATGTCTAATTATTCTATAATATTATGTGTTTGATATAGTTTATACTACTAGAAAATATAATGTGGTGTAATATAATCTTATTTAGAGATATTTTTTTATAGTTTTTGACCATGATGTTGGAGTTGTTGAACTAATTGTAGTTTTCCATAGTGAATGAATATCATAAAACATACCAATTGAATATGGTTTTTCCCAAATAATAATTCATAATACAAGGGATCATAATCAGGGAGATATTAATTACAAAGATTTTTATGTTAATATAACCACTGAATATGCTCTTAAAATAATTTTTTTAAGGTGTAGATCACTTCAAACATTTCCTAGGGAAGACAATGATACTGGTGAAGTTGCGAGATGTTGTTATGAGGGTTATTCATACATATCCATGAGAGATAAATCCATGAATTGGAAATATATACCTATATCCTAAACATTAGTTGTGGTGTCTAGGAATTAATATATTCATAGTTGAGTATGACTCTTGACGCCTCACTTGTCAACATCTGATTGATAAGGACCAGGTTCTTATGGGTTTTTCTACCCCGAGAGGTGATAGAGTGGTTGTGGTATGGTGTATCCATTTACATCATGTTTATAAGTATTTTATCAACTTGATGTAGTGATTATATATAGGTGTTAGTAAACCATCTAACTAATTTATCCCACTTTTTAGGGATCAGAGTGCAAAGTTAAATAGAGATAATAGACACCATTATAATAAGGTTATTTTTTGGATTATTAATAGATATGTGATGTTATTTTTATGATGATTTCTAGAGGCCACTGGGTCATGGTTTTGGTTGTGTTTGGAGTTCTACCCTCTTCTACCTAATGGAAATATCGGGTGGAAATTCTTGTTCTAGAGGACATGCATTTGGATAGTATGTTTGACTTTGGCCATAGTTTATTGGATGTCATACCATTGATAGATTTTTTAAATAATTTTTTTACCATTTCTCCATCCATATTGAGAAATTATAGGCATTGTATGGTCTACCATTCATGTCAAAAATGTGTTGGACTACTCTAGGGGAGTCAACACATACGGGACCGGAGATGGTGCATGAAACAATAGAGAAGGTATAGATATTTCAATAATGGATGAAGACTACCATGATATATCATATTCTTGATGTGGAATGATGACGGATGACTGGAGTGTTTGATGAGGGAAACCATGTTTACCTGATGTTCACACCTTAGTTACGGTCATAAAGATTATTTTGGGTCAGTAAAATGTCTTTGAGATTCATAACTGCATTCCTGATACTTTATAGGGATATAGAGGTCACATAATACTTAGAATAACAAAATCCATTCTACTAGGAACATGAAGTCATATATCAGTCATAGTTGATGAGTTTGTTTCCAAACACTTCACATTTTATTAACTACAAAAAACATGAAATCATAAATATAGATTCAATCAGAGAGTACCTGGTGAAGTTTGATAAATAGAAGAATAATTTCTACTATGAAGGTGTATTACATTGGGGAGTATCTAATTGAAGGACATGAATCTTCACGGGAGAATATTAGGGCTCAACAACTAGATAAGATTGTGGTTTCCTTATATTATAAAGTTATATTTTCATTTTTGGATGGACTTCAATGTGGTTGGGGGAATTTATGTACTCTATTTTTGAATTGAAAAAGTAGTATAATATTTTGATCAGTATTTCAAACTCTCAATGTGAAGTGTATGATTTCATGGCCTGGAGAGAATTGGTACTGATATTCTATGAAACAAAATAAATTAGATCAAATATATTTATTTTTTATTATATAAATGAATATATGTCAAAATGTGTCTTGGATGGGAAAACAATGATTTCAATTAAATCTAGAATGTGACTTTTATTCTTGGTGTGACATAACCTCTTTACATAATATGATTTTAGTTTAAGAACTGTCATGGGTGGTTTAATAACTATAACAATTTACTCCAATACTTTATAATTTTTAAAATACAAAATCCTAATTCATTATCATTATAATATCTACTATAAATAATCCCTACGGTTATCCTCATAACACTAGTGTTGTGAATTTTTTGATAGAGGAGATCCTTGATTGACATCGTCTTCTAAGGATGATGATTTGTGTTTCATGGATTTTGTGTTAGATATAAGAGTACTTGTACTCACTGAAGACAATGGTATAGAAAGTTTCATCATTCATGATTGATATAAACATGAAGTATATATTTTTTGAAATATCTTTTTTGATTATCCACTGTCGAACATAAATTTATGCAAGTAGAAAATTAATTCATGAGTTGATGAATTATTTGATATTCATATTTATCTTACCATAATTAAGAATTGAAAATGTTATTTTGATCCTAGTTTATTTCTATTATAATTTATGTTTTCACTATTAAAAACATGTGTCCAATCAAAAAATTTATTGTTTTCCTTGACCATTTTTTATTGTGTTCTTCTCTTCACTCATATTGTAAGAATTGATTTTTAGAGTCCCATTTTTCTATTGGTTCCACAACTCTCTATATCTGCTCATTTCCAAATCAATAATTAGTGAAATGAATCAATTACATATGTTTAAAATTGGTATGATGGTAATGGATTAGGCATGAGGTTGTGATATGTGTAATTAAATAATTATCATTGGTCTTTTGGTTTTGTGTTTTAGAATTTGATGATCCGGTGTGACTGGGGATTTTCTATGAGAATACTTGATGGATGGAATCGAATAACCAGTGATGAATCAAGATTGGTCAACATCATACCCAATTACATTTATATATTTTGATTATAAATTATTAAAGGAAGCAATGTAGGTGTATAATTCTGAATAATATGGGAATATGTAATATTTTTATCTACAAAACATATTGTTTTTAAAATAAACACAATGCGATCAGATTCTAGGTCATCTAGGTTTTACAAATTTAGATTAGAATAAAATTCCATGTGATATGTTGTAACAAACCAAACCTGTACTATGAATTCAGTACTAAAACACGATGTGTTTTTTTTGTAAAATATATAACTAAAAATACAAAGTACTTTATACAAATGAAGTCCTTTCACAGTATAGGTTCTAGATAATTATAAAAAAACTTACATATAATGAATCAGAGTTTATAAAAATTAGTAGCTAATATAATTAACTAGATTCATATATATTATCACAATAAATGTTATTTTAACTTCTAAGGATTCCAGTGGAAAACATTTTAAAAACATTAGATGAGAAAAATAGCCCACTAAGGGATATAAAAAGAATTAAAGGAACTGTTAGTCCATAAGTACTTTTAAACATATGAAAACATTTTCACAAGTCATACTTCTTGCCCATAAAGTACCATATACATATTTTGTGAAAACATAGAGAACATTAATAAAACATGTAGGTAACCTAGGTAATTCATTAATTAAAATTGTAACCATCATGACTACCATATTATTTGTAAACCTCATGGATACCTTACAATTTAACCCCCATGGCTACCATATAATGTAACTCCCATGGCTAACTTATGGTGTGACCGTAGTAGTTACACATGGAGTAACCATAAAACCATCCTCCAACATAATCATACCCAATACATTGGAGGAAAATATAGTTACTACACTTTATCATAAACCATTCCCAATAACCATAACATTATCATACAACATGAATAAATTAATAAAAACATTTATTTTGAATTTGGATAAACAAAATTTTAATAGAAGATTTTAAATGAAAAACCCCTTAAAAATATCTTATATTTAAAGTGAGATATAATAGAGTAGATGGAATTTGTATAAACACTGTAAATTAAAATAATTAATCACAATTTAAACAAAATTCATTACATAATCAATTTTAATACCACTTAAATAATTAAGTAGAAGGTTAACCTAAAGAATAGAAATTTGGTTAAGAATTCCCTTAACTTAGGTTTTCCTTACTTAAAACTTGTTCAAAAATCCTGAATAATGGTTAAAAGAACGTTATTTATATCATACAGAAACATTTTCAGGTTTATAATACCTTATATGATCATTTCATAACATCACTTCACCCTTTAATTTTTAGTATTTTGTTCCTTCCATTATTTTGAGTAAATTCTTAACATGATTTCCATGGCTGATTTTTGATTGATTTTCTTGTCATATGGAATGGAAATTATATAATTGGAATGAAATTGTATTGATATGTTTCTAGAATATATAATGATAACATAAATAATTGTTTTTATCATATATGATGATGTATCATTAGATAAAACCTTAATGATATCTATTTAGATCATTTTTTGGAGTTCCTCAGTAATCAAGAAATTTTTTCATTATATAATTTAATGTCATCCATATAAGTTAATTACATAAAATAAAATAGTTTAGAAATACACTTTTAAAATTTTTCAACCATTAAAATTGTTTTATGATCAGATTTGAAGTATTTAATGGATATTTCCAAAACATCGTCCACGATTTTGGTAAATTGACACATCATTGACTATGTTTTTAGAACCATCGAGAGAGGAGAGGAGGGAAGATGATGAATCTTTTACATTAACATGATATCATACAAAATATATCATATTATAGAGATTTAATTCCTTTTAGATTAGTGGATTGGAAGAGAGTATATGAAAATAAAATAATTATAAAGAAAACTCATGAAAAAGGAATAGAATTCTTACTCTTGATCTATTCTCCTTGAGATCCTCCTTAAGGCATTTGGTTTTGGAATTTTGGTGAGACCAAAAGGTCTTGTATGAGGGGGAAATCCTTAGGGTGGGGGTAATTTCGATGTACAAAGACAATTCTGAAGGCATGAGATGTGTGAGAGGAAGAGGGAAACGATGGTAGTATTTATACTAGAGGAGAAGAGGGATTTTACATTATTTTAATATTTTTTCTCTAGAATATGAATAGTCTTGATTCATGTGACACAAAATAGTAATAATTGCATGTGATTTTGAACCAGGTTGGCTTTAATCATCCTTTCATCACCTATGATACAAATAAAATAAGTATTTAGCATTTATCGTAATTTATCATTATTTACTATTTATAAAAAAATTCAATAATTTCATAAAAATCCAAAATAATCACCCGAAATTTTTTCTAAGTGTATAATTAAAAAATTAACTCTTTTTTTGAAAATAATTTTATAAACAATATTACTTTAATTTTTAAATAAAATACTAAATTACTTGAAAAATACAATTTTAAAATTAAAATTTCCTTTCTAACACTTTGAAAAATTACATAAGTTCTATTAATTTTTTTTATAATCATAGTTCAAAAAAATTATTATTTATCAATATGTTTTAGGAATATAAATCTTCATTTAAAATATTAGATTAATCATAAATTTTTAATTAATTATATATGACTTAAAAATACCAACATTCAATCATTAATTTTTAAAATATCAATTTACTTATATCATGACATAATTATATCATATTAACACTAATAAGATGTATAAATTTTATTTATAATTTTATTGGTGAATGTACTATTGATATGGGTACATTACCATTGATAATGTTCAAGGTACTATTCATAAAAGTACATTACTATTCATTAGGGTCATGTTACTATTCATAAGGGTACATTACTATTCCTAAGGGCATGTTACTATTCCTAAGGGTAAATTAAAATTCATAAGTGTATGTTTCTATTCATAAAGGTATGTTACTATTAACCAAAAAATAAATTTTTCGCATCAGGCTCTAAAAAACATACTGATCACAACCAAGTATGTCCATTTTTTGAAATTCAAAACCCCGAAGTGACGAAATTATGTTTAATGGTTAGTTTATAAATGTCACATAGTATTTAGTAGTTCATTAATGCACATACTGTTCACTTTTAAAATATTTGGATATTACATATGTGATATATAGTGTGACCCAGTGAGGGATACATGGTGTGTAACTATGGGTAAATGGGAACAAGAACAACCATAAAAATTTTCATGATCATGTACAAGGACATGAATTCATACATAGGTATGGACATGTACATGTTCATAACAATATTCATGGGATTGGATAAGTATATTAGCCTGACTATGATACGCGAGCACAACAAGAGTACTTGGTCATGGCCTGGTGCATGAACACGAGCAGTGTACATAGGCATGGCTATAGTAAATGGGCATTGGCTGGTGGACACAGGTATACCCAGAAAATCTAAAACATGTTTTGAATTCCATACCCAAGATTTGAGGTTCATTTAGGGTGGGTTAATGACCCTATAATATTCAATTAAGATTATTTCTAATAAGGTATGTTTCATTTTTTCATCCCTATTATGGTCTAGTAAGGAATAACATCCTAATAATACGGTGGTTTATCTGATCTATTAGTTAGACTTATATAGAGTCAGGTATCTCTCTGTGTGGCCCTCTATGTGATCCTCTATAATTATGGCCTATATTGGGTAAGATGTCCCAGTATAATCTATTAGATCATGTGATCTACATCCATGTGGATTACTCAGTGTATGCATAGGTATGCCGCATTTTCCCTAGGTTTGATATGCTATCATTGTATTAACAACATTCATGTTACAGTGCACACTTCATGATAGAAATCCCCACATTCATGACCTCTCAGATGAGTTCTATCATTGCTAGTATGACCTGAGGTGGGTTCTCTCTTAAATTAGCATTACCAAGACACCACTAGTAAAATAATTCACTGGAGGAATGGTTGTGAAATTAAATTGAGACTATTTTTGACCATCTACATATCTGTTTTACTGTTATACATGCTTATGTATTATCTTTATGCTAGATGATTAATGTTTGTTGATCTCAGGGTTTCCTATTGGGTATGATCATACTCACCCTTTTATGGGTTGTTCACATATGCATCATGTCTTATAAATATGAAATACCTTTTGAGGGAGTCATAGACTTACCTAGAACTAGTGGAGCATAGTTGATCTAGATGAGCCTTCAGTCTATATAGACATTTTCATTCGAAAGATGTCCCATCGTTACTTGTTAGTTGGATTCCTTTATATTTTTTTTGATGGGATTTTATATCCCACATTTACTATATTGTACTTGTTTTATACTCTTATGAATGATATTGTTTTAAAAATTCATATTTTTATCATTTTTATCATTCCTTCCAACATTTTGTTCGTGATTTAGGATTTTTCTTTGTGTAATGGTATGCTATTATATGTTCTCCCAAGTGTTTGATATTACTACTCGATGCTAGACACCAATCCTTAGCCTAAAGGTTGTGGGAATGGGGTGTTAGTCTCAGCATACCTATATCTATTTGAGACTTGTTTATTTGGTCCATGACAATAATGGAATGTAAAATTTATAATTTTATTTCATTTTATATAAATTAATAAAATAATGATTACAATAAGAATTATTGAATGTAATGGTTACAGATTGATGAAGCGATGAAAAATATTCTCTTTAAAAGAATAATTTTTTATCAATTTAATAGATTATAAAGTTTTTATAAATATAAAAAAAGACAGTTTATCAATACAATCCTTGAATTGTAATAACTAATCATATCATCATTACAAAAATAAATTTAATGATTGTAAATTAATTTAGAATGAAAATAATTATTATTTTATTGAAACACTTACATTGACAAGTCACTTCCAAAAGCAGGAGAATAGACTCCTTAGATAATTTATATTTTATATCCCAAAAGATATATGAATGTTAGGGTTCACAAAATATTTCTCCATAACATCTCTGGAGATTAATATTTTGACCGAAATTAAGAGACAAATTAAAATTGAGGTTAAAACAACTATTTACATTATTATCACCATTATTCACAATGATAGGGAAAATGATAAAAACAACATGCTCTATATTTTTATAGTTGAGTGGAATATGAGATTGGGTTGGTATTTATATGAGATTAGTGGGATTTTATTGTTAGTTTAAAAAATACTTTATATACTTTATGTTGATGAGAAATTAAAATACATTGACCATTCAATGATTTTAATCCATGGAATTACACATTTAGATCTTACTTTTAAATTTTAAATGACTAATAATGATTTTTTATTCCAAATTATTTTAGACACAGTAAATACATTTATTACAAACAAAATTAATTCCAAAAAATTAAATACATATGAGTAAATGAAAATTATATTAAATAATTAGATATTTAATTTTAATATTTTAAAAAACTTCATTAAGGAGAAATCATATTTTTTTCCATGAATTACATTATATAATTTATTGAAACATTTTTATGGAATTACGGTCAAATAATACTTACTATATATTCATATTTAATTTTACTGTTTAATAAAAGATTCAAATTTTTGAGAAAATTATGAAAAATGCCAAATACATAATTTTAATGTAATGATTCCAAATTACATTTCAATATATTTTTTATATATGAAAATTTATATTTTTACAAAAACCTATTATGTATTTCAAAATCACACATTTGGTGATGGAAATAAAAAAATTTCTTTTATGAGGATTATATATATAGTTAAATTGTATTTTAGTTTTGTTTTTTAGTAATTAATTAATGAAACCTGTATTATTAAGATATGAAATTATTAATTTAATTAGAGAAATGTGTGCATAATAGAAAAATATATATTTCAAAGACTGAATTTAATGTTATAATGTTTATATTAGAAAGTTTCTGATTCAAACAATTATATTTATCTTCAAATAAATTCACATTAATATTTTCTCTAAATTTTTTCACTTTAACTGTTTTATCTCTATAATTTATATTCTATTTCATAGTAATTTGTTTATAAGATAAAAGTATATATTATATATTTTCTATTCCATTTAGATTATCATCATCTATAGTGAAATATTATAGTGCCAATTTATATATATTCTTTTTTCTCTATATCACTAGTAGTGTCTATTATTTTTAATTATGCTGTTTAAAATTTTAGTGGACTACTATATGTAATATCATTATTATAAAATTATAGAATTTTTTTTGTGTAATTTTTTTAATTAAGAAATTATTTACAATTTCAAATTCATAGACCTCACAAAGGTAATGTTCACAAATTATGATATCTCGATTGATATTTCTAAAAATTTGACCACTACCACAATAGTGGTAGAAAAATTCAACATAGTTTCCAATAAGTGATTTTAGATTCTAGGTTTATAATTATTGTAGTCTTATATTGATGAGTTGTGTAAAATATCTGGGTATATCAACCATTACAAGAAATGGAGTTGTGTTCTTATGATATCAACCACCAAATAATACAAACAATAATATTAATATTAATATTAATAAAAATAATAATATTATTAATATTTTTACTAATTTTCACCAATAATAGTTAGGTAAGTTGTTTCAAAAAAATGGGTTAATCCTAGGATAGGAATAATGTTCTTTCCACTTTGGAATTTTCAATATAAAAGGAGATATGGTTTTTTCAATAATTATTAATTTATACGCACACAAATAACATCTTTTGGGGATTCCCTATTGGTTGAACCACCCGGGCGTGTTATTATAACTACTAGGTCAGAGGAACTAAAGAGGATGGGTGACATCCATTTATCTATTTTAAAAATTTTATATTATTCATTTGTATATTATTATCTCAATTACATATGAATTATATATATATATATATTTATGTTGTTGTGTTTTATTTAATTGATATTGGATTATAATGATTTTCCATGGATCATTGAACCAAATATATTATGTGAGATTTATAAAAAATGGTTTTTCTATCATTGTTATTGTGAATAGATTAAGAAAAATTCGTGGATTGAAGTGATTAAATTATTATATGTCAGGAGGGGGGTCAATGAAGATATAATATGGATTGTAAGTTATGGTCATGAGTTTTTTTTTTATTTTTTTCAGATGAATCAAGAACCATTTATGAATAGGAGTTGACTGGTATCTTGAAATGGATGGTGAGATTAATTATCAAGGGTTATAAAGGTTAATAGTGGGGTTTTAAATATAGATATTTTTTGTTGAATTTTTTACTAAAGGAATTGTGTTGGTAATTTATGAATAGACATATGGAAAATTACAGATACATGATATTTTTGATATATAAAACTGACATTTTTTGAATGGGTGAAATGATAATCAAGCACATTATGCCTCATGATTTTTTCCTATTGGTTTTTCCTATTTGATAAATTAAGAACATGTGTACCTGTTTAGGGAGATTGGTGTTTCATTTTACCCATTTATTCTTCATCGCTGTGTTTTTTTATTTTAATTAATATATAGGCCACTAAAAATATTTCAAAAAGCAGTTCATAATAATATTATTAATACAATTACTATAAATTATAATATTATTACCAGTAAAATTATCATTATCATTATCATTTTATTATTCTTATACAATAATTAAGAGTAAAATGATTTTTGTTTCTTATATTTCATATATTATATAATTTTATCATGGTGGCATAGGCATAAAACAACCATTACAATGTGATTTTTCATTTATTACTATTTATATACAAAATATTTCTAATTTTACAGGTTATTATTAGATGTTCTATTATAAAAAGAATAATTATAAGGACGATAAGTGGAAACATGTGTCATATTTGTTCATTACTCTCTCCTTTTTAAGAGATACTAAAAATAAAGATTTTATTTAAACTGATTATGATGAAAATAGTATCCCCAAAATTTCGATTCAACTAATTTAAATAAAACAATGATCAATGATTATTTTTATTGTTTAGTTTCATTATGTTATTGTATTTTATATTATGATCTTTGAAATTGATTGATTACTGAAATCATCTTCTTGATGATGGTATTAATATCTATTTTTTTTTCAATATAGATAAAGGTGATCTAATATTTTTTCCCATTTGATTATGCCCCCATGGTGTTGATCATCACTACATGTTTCATTGTGTTAGTATAACCTATTTTGTTTATTGGATTATAAGTTTTGAAAAAAATACTTGTTTCAATAAATGGTATTATGCATGTCTTGAGGTATTATAATAGTATAAATTTATTATAAGAAAATCAACAAAAGATATATTACATCATTGTTCAATGTACTTTTTTTAGAATAAATATTGAATTTATTATACATAAAATTTTATAATGATAGTTAACAATATAAATCTAAAAAATATATTTTACATTTATTTTAATCCTCAACATCTAGTGTTTATTTTAATGATTTTATGAAATCCATTTTTAGAATTTTTCAAAATAAATCATATAATAATCTGAATTTATTATTTATATTTGAAAATTTCTTTTTTTGTATTATATAAAGAGTAAATTATTTGGTAATATTTCATCCTCATTTTAAGTATTTATTATGGTCTTATACATTAATTTTAGAATATTTTCAAAATTTAAATATTTTCAATTGGTTAATTAATATCAATGTTTTATAAATTCAAATCATTGAATATTTATTTATTTCTTTAACACAAATTTATTACAGATTTATTATATGGATATAACCTAAGTTAATATGGATCAAAGTAAATATTTATGTTAAATTATTGTGGCAATTAGGTCTTCATTAATGTTTTATTATTTTTTGAAATTTTATAGGATGTGTTAATAAATTTATTTTCATTTAATTTGAAACTATGTCACATATAATTTTTAAACTCGCGATGATTTTTTACATGAAATATATCAGATAGTATCACTAGATGTTGATTTTAAATTAGAGTGACTTATTATTATTTATTTAAATAATTAAATTATTATTTATCATGGTTATATTTTCTCCCTAAATAGATTGGAAATAATTATTATTTTTGAATAATTCAATAAATATGGAAGCTTCTCACACAAAAAAATGAAAAAAATGATAATATTTTATAATTTTTTTAAAAAAATTGTTGTTTCAAATTTTATTTATTATGATTTAATATATATTATTTAATTTCATTATTCAAAATTTTATTTTAATATATAAAACCATTAATTTCACTACTTTATGAAAATAGTTTATTTTTTATAAATAATGGTGCAATATTTTTCCTAGATCATAGCATGTGTAGTTTATGATTATTAGTGGTTTATTTATTATCATAGATATTCTTGTTAGTATTTTGGATAAAAATATTTTTTTCCATATCATGGAAATTATAGATGTGGATACCATGTATACGCTAATCAACCTGACAATAAATGGTTACCAGATTATCCTTAAACCACGATCCAAATAGAGATGTTATATATTTATATATATTCCCAATATCTTTTCATCGTAATATTGTTATAAATAGAATTATCTCAGGGATTTTAATATTATTTATTATGAAAATTATATACAATTCATTGTAAATTATCTCATTAAATCCCTTGATTACATTTCCTAATAGAAATCATAAAATCATTAGTTTCCTTTATATTTAACTGTGATGTTACGATTCACAAAATATGTTATTATAATCATTAGATGATTATTATAGTTATTGGTGTTAAATAATTACACATTATAAGGATTTATTTAACTGTGATGAAAAATTTGACAAACATTTAAATAGTTTTTAAAAACTCTTTTTTATCTAGAAAGAAATTGAAGGATTAAAAATTAATTAATTACATTAGATACTCAAAATATAATTTGATGACATAATTCAATTCAAATTCAATTGGACACAACTACATGGAATATTTAAAGAACCTATGTTGGAATGATGTTCATTATGGTGGACATCATGATTTCATATACTTTTCTTACTAGGATTCAAAAATGGGATAATGATTTCATATATAACATGATGTCTGAAAATCATCTAGATTAATATATATATTTCCCCATATTTGGTATCCTGACTATGTATTATAACAAAGTGATATTAATGATTATAATAAATATTTATTTTCCAACTCTATAAAATAATTCCCCAAGGATTGTAAACTTTTCTCAAAAAAGGAAATTATGTTATAATACCCAATAAAAGATAATTATCTTATAGATGGTAAAAATACAATATATCCATTGGTTATAATATAATGTATATGTGATGAATTTTGATGGGATGGTAATGAATACAAAGTAATTTTAATAGGTAAGGGTTTTTTTGGTTTTATGGATGTATTCCTTAGGTAATTTCCTTTTTTGAATTCATAATGGATTAAATAATGATTATTTACAAAGGTGAAAAATATTCAATAAATTAAAAATCAATTGTAATGGATTTATTACCCCAATATAATGTAACGTGATGAAATGTAAACAATATTATAACCTATGGAGACCATTTTTTATGAGATCATTGCTAAAAAATATTAATGATGTAATTGAATTGATTTTTAAAACTCTACTCAAATTCCAATATATGTTGTTGAGGATTATAAATCAACCAAAAAATAGTAAATTTACGGAGGCTATTTTTAAAGAAAAGATTGTTTTATTATTATGATTTATCTAAAATATATTATAAATATATATATATTGAGTACAATGAAATTATTGTATTAATGAGATACAAAGTAGATGATATCACTATTTTTAGTTATAAAAAAATTAGTGTTTTCCTTGTAACCACATGATCTTTTTGAATGATAATTATTCGTGAATGGTGTGTTATATTATTCACAACAAAAAATAGTTTTTTAGGTAGTGAAATATGACCATATGGATTCAACAGTTATTTTAATGTTGGAAAACTATGACTTTTGGACAATATCACTATTGGGAACAATAATTTTTTTAATAATTTTAACATTGTTATTAGATTTTATAAGTAAAATTATGACAGAGGATAATTGATATAAAAATTTTAACTGATGGCCTCAACCAATACAGTCATTCCATTTGAATCCCATTTTTCAGATCTTAGGATGAAGAATTCATCCCTATAGTTCTCACTTGACCAATCCCACACCGAGGTCCAATAAGTGAATCTTGAATGAAATCGCCCATGGGAGAAGATTATTTTAGTAAAGAATACCACTTAATAGATGTTTTCCGAGGAATCCCATGAAAATAAAACCATTTAAAAAATTATTCTTAGGGTGTACAGGGTTGTAATAATGGATTACATGTGATGACCTTAGTGTGAAATTCTTTTATTTAAATTTTTTTTCCATAATTTCCATTTTTATAATTGTACTTCTTAACAAGATATACTTGAAATTTGATAAATTAATTTTCCTCATAAAAATTATAATTTCAAGAAAATATATAAATAATTTAGAAAACTAAGATATTGTGAATAATAATTATTTTAATAAAATAATGTTATAAAAAACTCTTATTTATATATAACTAATAAAATATTTTTTTCAAGTGGTAGAAATTTTAGTATGCATATTTAATCTTATGTTATTTTCAATAAATAGGGATTTTTATATTTAGAAGTTACAGTTTTCATATTTAAATAATTATAATGATAAAATAATTATCATTATTTAAATTACCACATCCATGTCATGTTTGGGGGATTTATGTTAATTTTCTAAATCACTATGCAATTTTATAAATAGTAAAAATACAGTTTTATTTTTTCTCTATGTTAATCAGAAATAATTATTTTATAATGATGAAATAAATATTTAACCATAATAAAACACATAAAATATGTTATTTATTAATATAATTTATTTTATTATATTTTTATTAATTTACACATATATAATTTACTTTCTAAATTCTAAAATAGAAACATTAACTTTAAATTTTTTTGGTGAAAAAATTGACTTTCCTAGAAAAAATTAGTAATATAAAATGATGGTAGAGTCTTGAATGTTAAAATAATAGGAAATGTTTGCATGTTTCGAATAACATAATAATTCTTTTGGATTTTCATTTACCACTACCTAGGTTTCCAAGGAAATTATATAGAAATTAATAAACAAATCCCCCACTTTTTCTATAAATACCCACCCATTTCTCCATTTCCATTAAATACCTTTTCATCATACATAAATATATTACAATATTATCTCCCATGGATTCCTCTCATGGTGTCTTGATTCCCATAAGTTCTTGACCCTTATGTTTTAGTAACTACTCATCAAGGTAAAAGAAATATCCACTTCTCTTTTCCATTCAAGTTCCATCTTTACGTGGTATGTCTTTAAATTTTTCAAAATTAGTTCTTTGGTAAAATTAATTTTATCCCATTAAATTATTATGTTTATTTTATTAATTATAGATTATTATAAATACTATTTTGACCCTATTCAGAAACCACATTTTATACCCATTTTTCTGCAAATTTTACTTCTCATATTGTTTCTCTTCTCCCTTCCAAATACCCTTTTTCATTATTTGAATAGAAAAAAATATTTATTTTATTTGGATATTAACCT
This sequence comes from Viscum album, assembly GCA_963277665.1. NCBI lineage: Eukaryota > Viridiplantae > Streptophyta > Magnoliopsida > Santalales > Viscaceae > Viscum > Viscum album. The sequence continues at coordinate 197,984,904 of OY728126.1, forward strand.
AGATGTATAGATTATTTATTGTATTATATAATTTATATATATAAATATCTCATTCCTTTTTTTGGTTTAAAAATGACTTGATGATCTTTCCTTTAAGCACTTTTTAAAAGGCCATTAATTTTATATAAAACCTGCTTTATCTTTTCTCCAAGGGATATTTATGAAATGTTTTATTATGATATATGTGGATCATATTAATTAATATATATAATGGTTTCACCTTGATACTGCTTTAATGAATTGGTAAAATAAATTAATATCTATAGATGAGATGTTTTATGATACATCATTAAATATACTAGGTAATTTTTGAGACACCTCGATGAAAAACCATGGTGATATAAATATGAATGTCTCATTTAAATTTTTTAGCCACATTTAAATTTTATGATTCATGTTATTTTTATTATGATATTCAATTTTTTTTACTTTCCCCATTACTTTATTATATTTCTTATGTATCTATTGATTTTTCCTCAAGATAACATGAAAATGGTTTCCTTTATTTTCCCTTACTGGTCCTTACAGTCACCCTTTCCTTTGATTTTTTTCCAAAGTTTATTAGATGAAATAAATGTACATAAGATGAACCAATAAAGAATATTTTAACTTTATTTAGAATATTTTTTTATGTTTTCATGTATTATATACTTTTTCACATGAAACTAAACATTAAAAGATCCTCTTTTTTACCTTATAAATGAAAAGTTATATAATAAAAAAGATTTTTTCCATAATTTTTTTCAATTAAAGGTTTAGTTAGTTATGGAAATTAATATTTAAATACATTATGATGAACCATATAGAAAATTTTAAATATAAGAAAACCTATTGGTATTTTGGTGAAGTAATAAGTAAGTAGTTTTCGAGTAATGAAATGTTTTTTTTTTGGATATATATAGGGGTAACAAATCCAACAAGGTTCATTTTTATTGAGTTGGTCTAACATAGTACATGACAACGGGCTATACTGTGCACTTTTTTTGACACTCATGAAAGACATGTTTGGTTGATCCCAATATTTTTATAAACCATTATGAAGGATTTACAAAAAATGTAATTGTTCTTAATGATTAACAAAATTAAACATGATTTTTTAGACATCAAATTCATTTAGAGTTATAAAATTATCCAAAGAAACATAGTTCTCACTATGTTTTATTCTTTAAAATATTTTGGTAAATATAAGGAACTATATAAATGGTGAGAATAATGGAATAGTCAATGATGAACCTCCAATAGAATCCAAAATAGAAAAAAAGAATGATGAATCAAGTCTCTAATGTTATGATAAATATATTGTATTTAGATTAGAGAATAGATTCTCTATATTTGGAACATCTTCCCATTGAGTCCATTATTCATCAATCAGCACCTTATTTTAGTTTAACTACTGAACCATTAATATCTAAACAATATATAAGTTCTATAAAAAATTTATTTTCATTACTCTATTATCTAGAGCAATAGAAACTCACCCTACTCGTGTACTTCTTAGAGGTTTAAGCTGATCAGTGGAAGACACTAGTTAAAAACTCAATTTTAAAAAGAGAGATTGATGTTATTTAGTAGGAATATATTAGCGGATCATTTTCAAGAAATATTTCCCTATTTTATGAGAATAGGAAAATAGAAATAATTAATAAAGGAAAATGAGTAGGAAAATTAATATTTGGGAAGCTATGAGATGAAAATTGGAAGGATTTTGTGCTACACATCTACCATTATCATATAACATAATGGAATAGTTGATAGATTATTTGGTGGAATAAGAATCATTATATGTGAAAATATAGCTTATTTATACTATGATAGTTATGAGAATATTATAAGATGTTCTATGAAGGTTGAGTTAGATTTAAGAGAGATTTATTAGTCCCATATATTGAATTAAGAGAAGATATATTTTGAGCTAAACATGGGGAGGGACTTTGTTCTTGGAAGGGGAGGAAATCAAGTTAAAATTTTAACATAAAAAAATTTGGTATGAATAATTTAGTGAACTAAATTATGAAGAGACAGAAATGTTATAGTTTTTGAGGATATTTCCATATTTCTCAGAACAATCTTAGTAAGCTGAAAACTCAACTTCTAAATAATAATGGAAATGAGAAGACGGTGCATTCCTCTCTTGATGTCCATTACATCAAGTGTGGACATCTTGGGAATATTTCTAGTCACTTTACAAATAAATATTTAATGGAGAGGAATCAAAATCAACCCCATCATAATACAAGGGAAAAACATTTGTGCCTTTTCTCTCACGACAGTTCTTGTTGAAGCTCTAAATTATGTGGTGGAATATACTCTCATTGTTTCACAATTCTAGCATGTACATTATCTGAATCTTGTTCTACATATTAATTTATTTTCTCTATGTTTTCAAAGAATATATAATCAAATTCATCAACTACTAAGAGTAGATTTATTATTTAATACTCTTAGATGGATTATCTAAGAACCAAAAATGTATAGAAACTATACTATTCACTTCGTTAAGCACAATCTCAATGAAAATTTGGTAGTCATTCCCATGATAGTTGTTAATGACGAAGTAAATGAAAGTATAAAGAATAGAAAATATCCCAATCATTTATGAATAAATTGATGTATTTTCTATGGAGTCACGTTGACCTCCCCTATAAAGAGTGGTTTTGTTCTCCATTGATCTCATTCTTGGATCCAAGATGATATCAAATACCTAATATCGAATGGAAAAATTGGAGATGGAGGAATTAAATAAACAACTCTGAGATCTTTTAGAGGAGTGATTTATTCAACCATGAATGTGTCTTTGGATATGACATTATATCTTTGTGAATAAGAAGGATGGATAAATTAATATATGCATTAATTATAGAGAACATAATGGGGTCATAGTGAAAAACAAATACCCTCTTCTGTAGATTGTTGATTTATTTGAACAGCTTCATGGGGCTCAATTCATCTCAAAAAATGCTCTTTGATCTTGTTATCATCAGTTGAGGATGAATAAAAAATACATTCTGATGAATACCTTCTAATCAAGAATTGGTCATTATGATTTTCTTTATATAGCCTTCATCTTTACTAATACTGCTGGTATATTTATGGGTTTGATGAATAGGGTCATTAAGGTTTACATTGATAAATGTTTTTGTCATGATTATTGATGATATTATAATATATTATAAATATCTTGATGAGAATTAGGACCATCTAAGGGTTATATTACAAACTCTAAGTAATGAGAGGATATTTCGAAAGTTTAGTAATTGTGAATTTTAGTTATAATTTTTTCTTCTTGGAGAACATTAAAACCAATGATGGAATCTCAGTTGACCCTATAATGATAAGGTTTGTTGAGGAATCTTCTCATCCTACAATAGAAATTGAGATTATTAGTTTTCTTGATTTATAAGGATTTTATATATGGTTTATGAAAACTATTTCATGAATATATAATCCAATAAACAAATTAACTCTAAAAGGGTCTAGATTCATTCAAAAAAAGGTGTGTGAAGAGTGTTTCCAAGAGATAAAGTAGTGATTGGTTAATGCACCCATGTTTACTCTACCATCCATCAGGAAAGGGTTCAATATGTTTAGTGATATATCTCTAAAAGGGATTGTGTTCACCCTTTGTAAAAATTAAATGGTTATTTCTTATGCATGTTCGCCATTGAATCCTCAATAACATTATTATCCAACACATGACATGGAGTTGGATGCGGTTTCTTTTTCAGGAGATATAATGGTACTATCTTTTTGGGAAGAAATGTGATATATACTCAGACCAACAATGTTTGAATTATATTTTGACACAAATGGAACTGAAAAAGAGATAGAGTGTACGGTTGGAATTTCATAAAGACTATGATTTTGTAATTCATTATCACCACAAAAGAGAAAACAAATTCACTAATGCATTATGTATTAAAGACCGAATTTTTTTAGAAAAGACTAGGATTCACGAAGATATTTTGCAAAAGGTCCATGTAAGGTTGGGAATTGGAATAATTAGGGAGGGGACATTATAAACCATATACCAAATGATTTCTCAACAATAATTTATAGAGTATATCAACAAATATCAAACATAAGATCCTTTATTATAGAATAAGTTAGAGGATGTGAAGAAATATAAGTTTCCTCAGTTCAATATTCATTTTGGAGGTGTACGAAAATTTTGTACAAGGATATGTGTTCCATTTATTCCAGAAACAAAGAAGTATATGATGAATCAAGATCACATCTCTACATTCTCTATAAATTTGGGAAGAGGTAAAATGTATAGGGAACATTGTTGTCATTTTCAATGAGATAACATTAAAAGGGAGGTCACTAACTACACTACAAGGGTTATCATGTGTCAACAAGTTAAGTTAGAGTGAAATCTAAATAAAGGGGTTTTACTGACACTACGCATACCATGGATGTGTGGCTATATCACTATGAACTTTGTTGTTGGTCTCTTGAGAATTCCAAAAGGATAATATGTGATATGGGTTGAATTGGAACATCTCTCCAAGAGAGAACATTTTCTCACTATATAGGAATACTTATATCTTGATTAAAATTCCAATATTTTTATTATCTAAGAGGTGAGGTTTCATAGAGATAAACTTTATATAAGTTATACTTATGATCTATGTTTTACATCAAAATTCTGGATAATTCTTCAACATGGTCTGAGTACTGAATTGAATTTTCGTACAGAACATCACCCCCAAACTAATTGAAAATCCAAAAAGAATATTCAAAAACTCGAGGAAATTTTGAGAACATGCTCAATGTAATTTAAAGGTAGATGGGATCAACATCTCACATTATTTTTTTAGAATACCAAAATAGTTTCAATTTGACTATTCAAATGGAGCAGTGTGAAGTTATCTAAGGGATACAATGTAGAACTATTAATTTTTGTTATAAAGTCGGTGAGAGAAATTTGATTAGGAAATACATTCTGAATGATATTAAAAAAAGTTTCATTTCATCCAACAAAATATTAATGATGCTGAGAGTTGGAAAAAGAGATATTCTAACAAGAGTTAAATGGAGATGGATTTTGGTGTTGGTGACAAAGTACTCCTTTGAATATCACCATGGAAGGTACTCATGTAGTTTAGAAATAAAGGGAAGAATAGCCCCATGTACATTGGCCCATATGAAATCATGGATCACATAGGAGCGATGACCTATCATCATAGACTTTCTCTAAATATAACTCATGTTGATGATGTACTCCATGTGTCTCTCTTCAGTATGTTCACGCTTGACCCATCACATTTACTAAATCCTAAGGTAATACAACTAGAACCTAAGCTCTCTTTTGTAGAGAAGATAGTGGAGATCTTTGACCATAGGGGAAAGGTACAACACCACAAGACTACCCACCACATCAAAGTGTTGTATAGGAACCATATATTTGAATAATTGACGTGGGAACTAGTGGATATAATGATTATCCTATACAAAAACCTTTTCTCTACCAAGGGAATGAGTTGAGATTTTGAGGAATAAATTTACTATGAGGGGAATAATGTAAGGACCCAAACATTTTAATGATAATGTTTTTCTAAATTGTTTGTTATATTACTCACAACAAAACCATGGATTTTTATAAAGGGAAATCTACCAACTATATTCAATTTTTATAGAACCATTGGGAAATTATGACTTTTGTAAAATATAACCATTGGGAATTATACTATTTATAATAATTTTATGGTTATGATTATAGCTTATAATTAGACTTTTTAAAAAGGATAATTTATATAGAAAGAAGATTCGATGACCTCAACCAATAGAGTCATGCTATTTAAAGCCCATTTTTATGAGATTGGGTGGGAGCTTTTAAAACTAGGGTACCTCTATGACCGAACCAATGCTGAGCTTCAACAAGTGATGTTTTATTGAAATCACAGATAATAGAAGTTCAAGTTAGTGTATATTACCACTCAGTTGATGTTAGCTGAGGAATCACACGAAACTACCACCATGACCCACCTTATTCTTACGGTATACGGTGGTGTAATAAGGTGTTATGTTTCATATCCTTAGTGTGTAATTACTTTGTTTAAATAAAATTATTATTTAATCCTTTCCATTTTAAGAATAGTTCTGCTTAATAAATTTGATGTTGAATTTGACAAATTGGTTTTTCAAAAGAAAAATTCTTTCCAAAAAAAATCTAAGTAATTTTAATAAATTTTGATATTAAAAAAAAATAATTATTTTAAAAATATAGAGGGATTAAAAAAATATTGTTTAAATGTAAATGATAAAATAATTTTTTTTCTTCATGTTTTAGAAATTTAACTATGCATTTTCAAATCACTGTTATTTTCCATAAATATAGAATGTTTTATTTAAAATATGGATTTATAAAGTTTAGAGAATTATTACGGTAAAAAATATATCATTTTTGAAGTTATCACATTAAAATTTTGTTAGTGATAATTTATAAATAATTTCTTTAACTCTTTAATTTTTTTAATGAATAGTATATATACAGTTTTAGTTTTTCATTATGTTAGTGAAAACATAATTATGTGACAATTAGGTAATAAATAAATTAAAACAATACATGATATAAAATATGTTATTTAAATAATATAATGTATTTTAATTTGTTTTAATCAATTTAAAAATTTACAATTTACCTTCCAAATACTGAAATAGAAACTTTAACATTAAAAATATTATTTTGGAAAAATTTCAATTTCCATGACAAAATAATATATTTAAAATGATTTTTGAATCTTTTAGATTAATATAAATTAAAAGGCCTCCCAAGTGTCCAATAGAATGGTCTTATACCACTGGAAATTCCATGTTTTTTCATTTACCACTCCCTATGTGTTGAAGGACATTATTTTGAAATTAATAAATAAACACCCCAATTCTGCTAAAAATACCAACCCATTTATCAATTTTCATTAACTCCCAATTCATCCTTCTTAATGATACAATATTTAAACCTCCCATGGAGTCCTTAAAATGTGTTCTCAGACCCCCAATGTAGCGATCTATAGGTTTTATTATCAACACTTCAAGGTAATGGAAATCTAGACTTCTATTTTCCATTCAAGTTCTCTCTTTATATGGTATATCATTAAAACATCCAAACAATGTTATTCTATCCAATTTATTTTATATCTTTACTATATTAGGATTATTTTATCAGAGGGGGACCCTTTTTCCTTAACATTTTACCCTTTTAAAAAACCAAATTTTATACTTGTTATGATGCCAATTTTACTTCTCAAAATTTATCACATCTCCTCTAGAAATTTCACTTTATTTTCTTTATAAATCCCATTTCTTCTATTCCCCACTATTTTTTCTGAAATTTTTTATTATGATATATTAAGATCACATTGTTTTATATATAATAACTATTTGTAACATCCCGGATTCGGGTACTACTCCACAGGTGCCCCGAACCCGGTTGGTCACATGACCTCAAGAACATTTCCCCAAATGCCAGAGGCTGCCGAATAGCAGCGAGGGCCCATGTATGATAGTGGGGAAACTATACCCTCATATGTCAAAGTGTAGCACATCAGAATACAAGATAAAACATACAATAACAGTAGAAGAAGTAAAACATACATAACTGAAATGAACAACTGAAGTAAAAACGAACTAACAGTCATATATATATATGCATGTCAAGATTCAGCATGTCAAAATTCTATGAAAACAGTCAGAACATGTTACACAGAAGTACAACATGATACAATGGAAAGTACAGGTACAACAAAACAAAACTGAGCAGCCGGCAGCATCACGAGTCTGAGCTCGGTCCCATGCTCCCCTATACCTTAGCAACAATCATGTACCTGTATAAGGACCCTTTCCCTTATCCATACCATCAGAAATATTATCTATTTGGGGCCAAAGACATGACCCCAAATAGGGTGTGAGGAAAAAATCCTATTAGGCACCCACCGATGGCCTGTACCCTACTATTATTGTGAATGTGAAACATCAGTGTGCAGCAGCAAAATGCAATAAACTAAGCAGTACTCAAAAGTAACTAACTTTACCAGTTATATTGCCATTTTAATATTCATTTAGTCATTCAATTTAAGATATTTCCATAGTGAATATTCTAATTAAACAGTCAGTGTCCTCATACATGAAAACACTTACCCTCGGGTAACAGGATCACCACCTGTAGGTAGTTTTCCATAGGTATAACAGAAATTACCCTCAGGCGTATGAAGTGTCGCCCATAGGCACAGAATATACTTCCCATAGGCATGAAAGAAGTTGTCCTCATGAAGAATAGAACATTTCACTCAGGCTAAATAGAACACAACCCCCAGGCGCATGTAACCAGGCCGATCCCAAATCATAAACATGCAACTTATATACAATTCCTCTCAAGGGAAAAGTAGTGCACAATATAAACATGGCATACCCTCGGGTATCCTGGGAAAATGGCTAAACAGAGGAACTCACCGCCAGGGTGGTCCTGGATCTAAGTAGTGATCCCAAACAGTAGTTTACAATTACATATTATTACATATACAATTCTAGGTATTTAAAAAGCCAAGGCCTTAGCCACACGACACCCCAACATGGGCTTGTAGCTCAATAGCATACAAAAAACGCACAATAGTTGGAATTTAAACACATAACCACCAACCTCGATCACCCCTAATCGGTATACGTGAATGGTGCTCCTCGAAAGGTCTATGAATGATGAAGATCTGAGGTGAAAGAAATCCCGTTCAAATGTAAATAACACTCCCTCGGGAAAGAGTTGATAAGAACGGCTTATGGAGGAGAGGCTTACCCGTACGATTCCAGCAAGATCGTCAGACATGGAAACGGATTCCCGACATGCGATTTGGAGATCCTTGAAGGTTCGAAACTATCTGTTGACTCTACCTCCGATTTTAATCCTTACCTATGAACAGGGGAGGCTACTGCCCATTTTAAGCCAAAACAACAAACGACACGACATGTACTACTTGAGTACACGACATGTAATTTCATTTTTTAACTCTTCCTCTGACGTATTCTCACCATATTGGCACTTTTCATCTATCAATGTGATTACACAGTGTGTATTAACTGACTACATGGAGTGTACCACTGCTCAGCTAGCCACCGCCTTACTATTCATCTACTGACTGACTACACGGCGTGTAAATACCCACTACACAGCGGGTTGTCAGTTTTTACACCCTTTATCGTCAACTGGCCTACACACCCTGTGTACTCATCCCACATGGTCACAGTACACGGTGTGTAGTCCCAAAATTTAGTTTGTTTCTCTATTTTCCTTATTTTCTCAAAAAAAACTTATGGAAATGAGAACAGAAGAAGTTTGTACCTCAAGAATAAGAACCAGGTTCTTAAAAACATCCCCCCTTTAAGCAATTCATCCTCGAATTTCCCTTCCAATCATGGAGAAGATAAAGCTCATAACAAATATAGCTACTGAGTACGTACATTGGTTTCCCACTCCCAGGTTTCATCCTACACTCGACCATGCTGCCATAGCACCCATACAAGAGGAACTGACCAACCTCAGAGAACCTTCGTGAATCTATCCACAATACAAATTTGATTCTCCTCAAAGGACGCATTTATCTCAAGCTCAACCTCCTATGGCTGAAATATGTGAGACATGTATGAATGATAGTGGCCAACTAAGATACATGGAAGACATTGTCCATGGCCCGGTACCTCTGTGGTAAATACAACCGATAGGCAACCAGCCCGACTCTCTCCAGAATCTCAAATGGCCCCACATACCTCGGTGAAAGTTTACCCAGTCTCTTGATCTGAATGTGGCCCATCCTCGGTGAAACATGAAAGAAAACCTGATCCCTGACCACTAACTGCAAGGGTCATTTGTGGTGATCAACATAAGATTTCAGACGAGACTACACAGTAGCCATCCACTTCTGAATTAACTGGACCTACATAGAAGTATCCTGTACGAGCAGTGGTCCCAGTAAAACTACCTCACCTAAATCCATCCAGCACAAAGGTGATCGGCATGGCCCACCATATAAATCCTTATAAGGTGCTATATCTATAGTTTCCTGAATGATATTATTTTAGGAAAACTCGACTAGGGGTATATGATTCTCCTAGGAGCCCCCAAAGTCTAGGAGGCATGCACACATCATGTCCTCTAGCACCTGTATCGTACGCTCTGACTTACCATTGGTATGAGGGTGGTAAGTTGTGCTCAGAAGCACCTGTGTAACTAGTTCCCTCTAAAAACTCTTCCAGAAACGAGATGTAAAACGAGCATCCCTATCTAAAACGATAAAATAATGGACCCCAGGAAGACGCATGAACTCTCGAATATACAGATTCTTGAGCTCGTCAACACCGAAGGTCTCCTTGATCGGAAAAAAGTGAGGTACCTTCATAAGTCTATCCACAACGACCCACACAACATCATTGCCTTGAGGTGACCTTGGCAACCCAGTTATGAAGTCCATCTCGACATCATCCCATTTCCACTCCGGAATTGATAACTTCTGTAACAGTCTGGCTGGCCTCTGATGCTCCGCCTTCACCTACTGACATGTTGAACACCTCCTAACCAAACCAGTTACTTCCCTCTTCATACCTTGCCACCAGTACTGATGTATCAAGTCACGTTACATCTTGGTATCTTCGGGATGAACTTCCCAACCTGAGGCATGGAACTCTCACATCAGCTCCTCGCGTATCTCCCCTGGAACCCACACTCATCCATGGAAACTCAATAACTCATCATCCACTATCGTCCACCTAGGACGAGGGTCCTCACTTTCCACTATGTCCCGTAGAACTATTCCTTCTGAAATAGATAGCTGTCTCATCCTCACACTGTCCAGGAGGGTAGAATTCATAGATAAAGAAGAAAGATTGGTCTGCCCCTGAATGTCATGCACCGACAAATGCATCTCGGAGAACAAAACCATAAGCTTCCACTCACCACTGGCCTCATGAACCTCCTGCATCTAAGTCTTCCTACTCAATGCATTAGTAACCACATTACCATTACCAGGTGTATATGAAAGCTCAAAATCGAAGGACTGTAGGTATTTGACCCACCTTCACTGCGTCAGATTCAAGTCATGCTGAGTAAAGATATACTTGAAACTTTTGTGGTTGGTGAAAACCAAAAAATGTTCTCCTAAGAGATAATGTCTCCAAAAGCGTAACGCATAAAAAACTGTATCCAACTCGTGGTCATGCATCAGGTAATTCTTCTCATGCGGCCTCAACTACCGAGACCTATACACAACAACTCGATCACCCTGAATCAACACAGCTCCCATCCCAACACATGATGCATCATAGTAAACTGTATAGCTCTTCCCATGCTCTGGGAGTATCAGGATTGGTGCTGATGTCAACTTTCCCTTCAGCTCTTGAAAGGCTGTCTCGCAAGATTTTGACCAAACAAACATCACACCCTTCTTAGTCAAACCCATCAACAGCGTTGCTAAGCAGGAGAAGTCCTAGATGAAGCGCCTGTAGTAACCAGCCAACCCTAAGAAACTTCGTATCTCAAACATGTTCTTAGGCTTCTCCTAGGAATCTACTGCTCTCAACTTCTTTAGGTGTACTGCAAATCTAGCCTCTGAGATGATATGACCCAAGAAGTGTATCTGGTCCATCCAAAAGTGGTAATTTGAGATTTTAGCATATACCCAATGCTCTCTCAGTGTACTCAAAACGATCTGAAGATGCATCTCATGGTCATGTCATGTGTGACAGTATACCAATATATCATCCATGAATACTACCATAAAAAAATTTAGATAAGGATGGAACACATGGTTAATCAGAGCCATGAAAATTACTGGCACATTCATGATTCCAAAAGGCATAACCAAGTACTCGTATAGACCATATCTGTTTCAAAAAGCTATAAGTGGTATGTTCGATGGTCTAACGTGTAGCTGATGATATCTGGAAATCTAGTCACTCTTAGATTACACTTGTGTACCTTCAAGTTGATTAAAAAGATCATCAATATGTGGTAAGAGATATAAGTTCTTTAGAATCAACTGGTTCAGCTTCCGATATTCCACGCAAATTCTGAGAGTACCATCCACCTTCTTCACAAAAGGACCGGAGAACCCCAAGGAGAAGTACTGGGTTAGATTAAACCCTTTGACTGTAACTCCTCTAACTATCTCTTGAGCTCCTGTAACTCAGATGTAGTTATCCCATAAGGAGGAATGGACACCAGTGTCGCTCATGCCCCAATCTCAATAGAGAAATCCACCTCTCGCTTTGTAGGTAGACCTGAAAAGTCATCAGGGAAGAAGTCCCTTAATTGATAAATCGCTGGAGGGAAATCCTTCTGACAAGTCCCCTGATCATCTAGATATAAACTCACAATCTGGGCTATGACTTCACCTCACCGACGATGCTCGGGTCCAGCTCGACTCGTCTTAACATCCCATTCTCCCTTGTATAGAAACTCTCCACCTTATGGTGATGCGAAACACACCCTGTGATGATAGCAGTCTACAAAGGCTCAAAAGGAAACCAACCAGTCCATCCCAAGAATGAAATAATAGCTCGTCATCTCTAAGACATAGATGTCCCAAAGGAAGTGACACCCACCAACCTCAATGGGGAAGTCTTTACCCTGACGCACACCAGCTGTTCTAGTCCCCAACGGAGTGTCTAGTGTCATAACATCAAATGAAGAAGAAACACAGAGCCCAAGGATCTACACAACGGGCACATATATAAAGCTATGTGTAGCACTCATATTGAAAAGTAATGAAGATAAATCAAAAGCTACTAGAATAGTACCTCTGACAGTAGATGGTCCAGGATCCTACTCTTGTTGGGTCTGTTGGACTACATATTCTAGCCCAGTGCCGCGGCCCTACGACACAGCCTGGCTACCCTGAGCTATCCCGCCCTGCTGCCTCTAAGATCCTAGTGTCTGGCTACCACGGCCATAACCACCATCCTGGCCTACATGCCCTGATGTATTCCAGTTTCTCGACTGATAGGAAGCTGTTGGTCCTGCTCCTGCATGTGGAGTCTGCACAGAACCCCTCTCACTACCCACTGATGTAAACGCCCTACAAAAGCACTGCAGATACCCAATCTTGCCACCACCTCAGCATTCCACTGGGACACGTGGGCACTGAGGCCTCTTATGCCCCTATTTTCCACAATGGTAGCATATAACATGGCCACCTGAAACATTATTCTGGCATTTACTGCCACCATGAGATAAGCTTATCTATCTATTTCTATTACCTGTAGAAATAGTACCAAAAACTGATGTCGAACCGCCCTGGCCAACACCACTAACTTCCTGCAGATTCCACTAGGTAATCAGTGCCTGGTTCACAATAGCATATAAAATAGGCAACCTTAAAACATTCGAAAGTGCACATATGTCAAATCGAAGACCATACTCAATGATCCTATCCCTCAACGTCTCATCACCCACCAGAATGGGTGAAAAACACCAAAGCTTGGTGAGACGAGTAGAATAATCCATCACTGGCATAGTGCCCTGCTGTAGATTCATGAACTCTCGAGCTCTATCTGCCCTCAAAATCTATGGGAAGAAGAAGTCATAGAAATCTGTCTGAAAATCTTTCCACGCCATGTCTCTATGATGCTCTGACTGGGTGGTAAAATCTCACCACCTCTTGGTGAAATCACGCATCATATACGTCGCGAGATTGACCCTGTACCATGTAGGTGTTTCAAGATGCTCTAAAATAGTCTGCAAAGGATCCAGCCAAAACATCACAGCCTGTGGTCCGCCATCCCCTAAAAACACAGGCGGATGCTGCTGTTGGAAGAAACACGATAGCTTGGCCATAGATGTGGCAGCCTGCGGTGCTCCTAGAAAGGTCTGTATAAACCGCATGAAGCCTTCACAGAACTGTGCATCCGTGCTTGTATCTGATATAATGACTGGCACTGCATCTAGCTCTTCAAAAGTATCCATTGGTAGCCCATGGCCTACCATCTCTAGAGTGTAATCGCTGCATATCTCCTATAGAACTACATGTGGTCGTCTCAGTGGCATGACTCTACAAGGTCAAACACACACCTTAGATCAAGATTTTTTTAAAAAAACTGAAACAAAGGGATAGTAGAAGGAAAATTTACAAAATTTACAAAACTCAACTACATGGAGTGTATTACCCTACATGACGTGTTCTCGCAAGCCATTCACATGGGTGTGTTCCCTAGTTTAAACTAGTCGTGTAACACCCCAAACACACAGTGTGTCCCCGGACTACACAACGTGTACCTGAATCCTTTTTCCCTGCCTCAGTCCTTCTACACGGCTAAGCCACACAGCTCACTTAAACAAGACTACACGGCATGTATGGAATCCACATGGCATGTAAGGTTTAATTCCAACTGCTCGTGTCATTCGTGACATGGCCGACTACTTGGCTAACACCACACTGCATGTGGCACCGAGACACGGTGTGTACACCAACCCATTTCCCAAGACACATGGCTAAGTCTACACAATCTCCCACCGGTAAGTACTACACGGTGTTTCCCTCAGGTACATGATGTGTTTAAGAAGAGCTAACACCGACTCGTGTTTTTTAGCTACACAATTGGGTCCCCAGGCCAGACTACACAACATGTTCTAAGAAGAACATGGCGTGTATGTCGCAAAGTCTCCTCCATCCGTGTTGTTAGTTACACGGGTGGACTCCTGGTCAACCCTACACAATGTGTACTTCTGGTACATGGTGTGTTTTTCCCAAGCCTTTCTCTACCCCTTGTTCACGCCCATACGGTCTATGACACAGTAAGATACTACACGATGTGTACTTAAATACAAGGTGTGTACTTAAAAAATTTTCATTTCTTCCCGAACAGAAGAACCCACGACATGTGTCTGAGGAACTACACGGTGTGTATACTGGTTTTTCCGAATATTATGCCTCAAAAACTACTCCGGTGCCCAGAAAACACTGAAAAAAACACCTAATTTCCAAATTCTGATCCGTGAGGGCCCATGCTCCCCGCAAATCAAAGTTTGACAGATTATATATGTTTATACACAAGTAATAAAGTCAATGATCCACCAATTTCCAGTTATTGAGGTCCCATACTCCCTAAAAACCAATGTTTGGCATCCATACTTTCAACAGACTTACACAAAAATACCCAATTAACTTGCAGGTATTTATCATAGTAGCTATCACAAAAACATGCTTTTCTAGCATAACGACTATCACAACAACATGAAATTTACAATGTGCCTACATGGATTGGAGCTGTGCATGGAATGTGATTTCAAGAATTTGAATAAATGATGCCTGAGATGGAAAACCGTCATCTCATCGGGTTGCAACTAAGTAAAACCCATGGATAAAATATAAACAGCACAATCCCATGTGCGTCACACAATGGTGAAAATCAAATCAACTGTAAAATTTCAAAATTAGAAAAATTGCAATAACCGAGGTAGAATGGAGTTTCCCTGTACATGGGTCAGCTACTCCTGGGAAAAGCTTATTACCAACTACAATTTCCATCCTATCCCTGACTAAGGCTCCAAATAGTAAGTCAAAGAAAAGAACTGCCTTTGATACCACTTTGTAACATCTCGGATCTAGCTACCACTCCACTGGTTCCCCGAACCCAGATTTTCACATGAGCTCAAGTGTATTTCCCCAAACGCCAAAGGTAGCCGACTAGCAGCGAGGGCCCAGATCTAACTGTGGGGAAACTACACCTTCATTTGTCAAAATGTAGCGCAGCGGAATACAAGATAAAACATACAACAGCAGCGAAAGAAGTAAAACATTCATAACTAAAATAAACAACAGAAGTAAAAAAGAACGAGTAGTCATATATATATATGTGTGTATATCAAGATGTAGCATGTCACTATTCTTTAAAAACATTCAGAACATGTTACACAATAGTACAATACGATACAATGGAAAGTACTGGTACAACGAAACTAAATAGAAAAACCGGCAGTATCACGAGGTTGAGCCCGGTCCCATGATCCCCTACACCTCACCAACAATAAAGTTCCTATATAGGGACCCTTTCCCTTATCCATACCTATAGATATATAATCTGTTTGGGTCTGAAGACATGACCCCAAATAGAGTGTGAGAAATAAATCCCAGTAGGTACCCACCAAAGGCCCGTGCCCAATGGTCAGTGTGAATGTGAAACAGCAGTGTGCCGTAGCAAAATGCAATAAACTAAGCAGTACTCAAAAGTAACTAACTTTACCGGTTATATTTCTATTTTAATATTCATTTAATAATTCAATTTAAGATATCACCATAGTGAATATCTTAAGTAAACAGTAAGTGTCCTCAAACATGAAAACACTTACCCTCTAGTAATAGGATCACAACTCACATGTAGTTTCCCATAGTCATAACAGATATTGCCCTCATGTGTACGAAGTGTTGCCCACAAGCATAGAATCTACTGCCCACAGGCATGAAAGAAGTTTCCCTCTGGCTGAATAGAACACTGCCCTCAGGCTAAATAGAACACTTCCCTCAGGAGTAATTAACCGGGCCGAGCCCAAAGCCTAAACATGCAACTTATATACAATTCTTCTCAAAGAAAAATTAGTGCACAATATAAACATTGCAGACCCTCGGGTATCCTAGACAAACAGCTAAACAGAAGAACGCACCCCCAGGGTTGTCTTGGATCCAAGTATTGATCCCAAATAGTA
Source organism: Viscum album (assembly GCA_963277665.1). Classification (NCBI taxonomy): domain Eukaryota; kingdom Viridiplantae; phylum Streptophyta; class Magnoliopsida; order Santalales; family Viscaceae; genus Viscum; species Viscum album. The sequence continues at coordinate 198,001,585 of OY728126.1, forward strand.
GTTTACTATTAAATTTTATTACCTATACAATTATAGGTATTTAAACAGACAAGGCCTCATCCACATGACACCACAACATGGGCTCGTAGCTCAATAGTACACAAAAATGCACAATGGTTGGAATTTAAACACCAAGCCACCTACCTCGATCACCCCTAATCGGTATACGTGAACGACACTCCTCGAAATGTCCATGAATGAAAAAGATCTGAGGTGATAGAAATCTTGTTCAAATGTAAATAAAATTCCCTCAGGAAAGAATTGGTAATAACGACTTAAGGAGAAGGAGAGGCTTACTCATACGATTCCAACGAGATTATCAGAGGTGGAAACAGATTCCAAGTGTGAGATCTGGAGGTCCTCAAAGGTTCAGCCCTCTCTCCCGACTCCTCATATGGTTCAAATCCTTCCCTGTGAACAAGTGGAGGATACTTCCCATTTTATTTGAAAAAACTACATGGCGTGTACTACTTGAGTACACGGCGTGTACTTTCCATTTTTAACTGTTCCTCCGACGGCTTTTTGCCAGCGTGGCACTGTTCATCTGTCGACATGAGTACACAGAGTGTATTAACAGAGTACATGGCGTGTACCACCACTCAACTAGCCACCACCTTACTATTTATCTGCCGACTGACTACACGGCATGTAAATACTCACTACACGACATGTAATCAGTATTTACACCCTTCATCGTCGACCGGCCTATACACCCTGTGTACTCATCCCACACGGTCATAGTACATGGCGTGTGAAAAAGTACTCATCTTGTAGTCCCAAAATTTATATTTTTTTTCCCATTTAATTATTTTCTCAAAAACACTTAATGAAAAGAGAAAATAAGAAGCCCATACCTCAAGAATAAGAACCGGGTACTTACACTATTCCCCATAAAAACTCTCAAATTCATTGGGTAATGAAATTAATCTCTATAGATAACATATTATATGATACCTTGGCGAATAGCCGTGGTAATTTTTATGAATCATCAATGACAAAACATGGTGATATTATTGTGAATCTATTATTTAATTTTTGTATCCACATTTCTATGTTATGGTTAATGTTATTTTTAATATTATATCCCCATTTTTCCTTTTCTCATGCCTTTATGATATTCCTTAGGTTCTTATTTATTTTTCCTCAAGATCTCTTGTATAGTGTTCCTTTTTTTTCCATTACTAGGCCTTATGATCACCCATTTTTTTGATTTATGTCCCTAGGTTTTGTGATGTAGTATAATAAAAAAATATAAAACAATGAGGAATAATTTAATGTTTTTTAGAATTTTTATGTTTTCTTGTATTATGTACCATCTTTAAAAGAAACTAAAGACTAGATGAACCTCTTTTTGTACCATATAAATGAAATGTTATGTAATGAATAGGAAGGATAGAATATAAATTATTTATAAATAATTGCTAAAATTTCATCTTAATGAAAAAATATATATTTCCACATTTTCCCACGTAAATATAATTGGTTATATTTTAGAATAAATTATTTTTAATATTTTCATTTTTAACACTTTTAATGCTTTTTAAATTAATTATCTTGTGTTTTAAAAATTTAATGGAATTACGAACCCAATGTTATATATAAAAATATATGAATAGTTTTGTAAAATTTTGATCCTATTATTTTATAAAAATAATTGATCTAGTAATGGAAAACATTGGGATGCTTTCAATCAATGCTTACATATTTTTCTAAATTCGATTATTCCTTATTTATAATTCAATGTGATACTTTTCTAAAAAAATAGTGAAGAATAAAATATATAGTGTGTTGTATTTTTTAATTTTGTCCCATAATTATTTTTTATCATAAATATATTATTTTTCCCCTCACATCGAAGTCTATTAATTTATTATCAAGATAATTATGGGTAAGGATATTAAATTAAACTTTTTATAATAGTTTTTCACTAACAAATGAAAAAAACAACCATTATTTTTTAATAGTTAAAAAAATAGCTTACAAATGATTGATACTAAAATATAGAGATTTATTTAATTAATGATATATTAATATATTCTTCTTATTTATCTTATATACCAGCCTAATGTTCCCTAATTACATATTAATTTTTTGATTCTCTGATTATTTGGTGTTCTGATGTTTCAACATACCCATATTATGAATTGTTGATGGTTATCTATCTAATTATTCTTCAAATATTTATTCAATTTACATATAGAATATAATGTAAAGAATATTTTGACAAAATTTACGAAAAAGAATAATTTTTTTCACATAGATTTTCTCATTAAAATTCAATTATGACGAAGTCATTTCATCAAATAAAATTTCTTTGTCACATGGAGTAATTCAATCCCCATGGAATATAAAATAAAGAATCATCACCAAAACAAATCATAATTTTTGAATTATTTTGGATTGATCATCCTCATGTGAATGGTAACATAGAAATGTGATGAAATATTTATCTATAATGTGGAAATCTACTTCATACAATATCTTTCCATGAATATATTATAAATAATTCTCTTTATGAATAATGATCAACATAGATTGATCATTGCATTAGAGTTATTAATGATATCCAAAAATAAGTATATATTTTATTATCCAATTAACTCAAATATAAATTATATTTTTTTAATTTAAGAAATCCTTAGGATGTTTTGAATGTGAAATATAATTTGTACCTAGTTTTTGATGAATTATAAGAAAAACTCAATAATTACTCACATACTAGTTAAATAATTCTGACAAATTACTAGATTTACTAATTAACTAATATATATAGTATATATTTTATATAGGATTCAAAAATTTCCCATTCAAATCTCTTAAATTACTCATACATTGGTTTTACGAATTCTTACATAGTTGAAATGACTATTATGTTGTCATGGAAATTATGAATATATTACATAAATGGGTATCATTTAAAATGTCACAAAAATAATAATAAAAAAATATGAATTGAATTGAATAGATAGATTAATAATACTATTTATAATTTATCAAAATTTTCATTTTGTTAGTATTTTACAAACATTAATTTTTTTGAGCGTTTTCAATAAATATGTGTGTGTGGGTACTCCCCCTCACGCAAACATTATAATCATTTATAAATAATATTAAGAATATTATTAATTTTTAATGAAATCATAATCACCATCCTATGTGATTTATATAATTGAAAATAATTTATTTTCTCAATGTAAATACATTTCAGACCCATTTTATTTATTTTTGAAATATTCTGACTGTTTCCCCTCACTGCTAGAAATATTAGTTCTGTAACATACACTATATAAATGAGATATGTTTTTTAGACTTATTAACTTAAAAATGACAATCACCCTATACATACTTTATATTAATGCTTATCATATTCCAATCTAACATTATATATGACGATCATGGATCATGTTTCTTGAAATTAGAGGATTCATTAATTTTAAAACACTATTTTCAATATCATGGAACCGAATCCTCTGCTGTTATTCCCTATAATAATCCTAAAATTATAACCATTATAAAAAGTTAATATATATCCATCATAAATATTTAATAAAACATATATGTTGTAATTTAATAATAAATCCTCTTATTAGTATGACATATTTCTATTGGAGATAGTTATTCATTAAACAATTCCCTTCAATAAGTTAATTTCTCTAACAAACACATCTATCATTATTTCATGCAACACCACCCCCCTCATTATGTTTTTTAATAAATACCAAGTTTATTCCAATAATTATTTTCAATATAATCCATTGAAAAAAAATTAGTTATCATTCTTTTTGGATTGATGAAACTTTTCATTTTCATATTGAATATAATCCTTGTGATCAAAATATTCATTTAAATATATGAGCTGAAAAATTAAAAACATGATTTTGTGAATAAATACCAAAACAATTATCTCTATTTAAACACTAATATAATGGCCACCAGTGATATTATCAGTATCCACCTGATAACTCATCCATGAACATGTAATTGGAATCATTTTCCCCCTATTTAAATAGTGGTATATTTTGAATCATTATCATCATATTTATTCTACACAGTTTCATGAATTTCATCTATTTATCTAAAAAAACACCATCTACAACATCTATAAAAACTGAATTCTTTATGTAATAACAACTTCTATAAACATCATCATCAATTTAAATAAAATGTTTCATTATAGTTTTAAAAACAAAATAAAAATATATTTTCTCAAATAAGGAACATCCCTTCAACATCATTAATATTTTACATGAATCTAGATATTATTTTATATTTTATTAAGTAAAGATACAAAAAAAATACTAAATGATTTTATGATGAAAATCTAATGAAAAAAATAATAGCTAGAAATATCATGATTGGTAATCAAGAATTACATATTTTGATTAATATGAGTTGTTATAGTGTAATGAATCGAGAAGAAAATTTATCTACAATTCTTATAATTTATAGTTCCTAAATATGATAGAAAATATTATTTTTTCATTTAAATACTATATTTTATAGAGGAATTTTAGGTGAACCAAACAATGCTTAATTACATGATTATCAGTATATTATCTATTCATTAAATTTGATGACATACTTTAACTATTTAGTAATATATTTTTCAATTGAAAACCAATTTATTTTTATTCCAAACACAAAATTCCTCTAAATATATTCTTGTCCAGTGAATTATGTGCAATTATAATGATACATGTCCCCTGGTAAAATACATAGTTAAATAGATGAAATATTTATTTCCACATCATGATTTATATTTCCATTGATAAAATAATATTAATGGGTAATGAAAAATGGATTCAATTTTTGGATATCAGCAACATTGTGATTTTTTATTAAATATTACCTCCATGTACGTTTTATAAAATCTAGTAGTATCGTCTTTCAAAATAGAAATGTTTCTTACTGATTCCTTTTATAAAATTTTAATAATTTTATTTTCATCGGTATTTTCTAACCTTAATTGAATAGAAATATATTTTAGCTATCATGCGATGATAATAGTTCAATTTGGTTTTAGCAAATTGAATTTATTTTGATTAGATCCTTACACATTTGAAATAACAGCTCTATATTTTATCCTCATTATAAAAAATCAATATTATGTAAAGGATAAATAATATCCATTATCATAATGATATGAAACACTTTATAGGTTATGCCTCATCCAATTAATAAATCATACATTTTTAAGATTGGCCCGAATCTTCTCATTCCATCATTTTCTAATGTGTTTAATTATTAGAGATAAGTCATTTAAAAATTAAAAATCCCAATATTCATAGTGGATAATATCCATAATAATTATTAAATATTTATTTTTTCTATGATGGAAGAAAATATTAAATATCCCTAGTGTCTATGTTTTAAATTCACAGAATTTAAAGACCGTAACATTTTTGTGTATGTTTTAATTCTGAATCACTCCAAAGTTTTCATGGTAATTATTTTGAGATTATGTAAATAAAAAACAACCATCTAATGTATGTAAAATGTTACCAATTCATCAATAATATTCACGTGAAAATTCAATTGAATTCATAATTTACACATTTATTCATGTTGTTAATTCTTTATACTTTAAATTATTAGATTTTTTAAACTACCACATAATGTGTATGACGATTTAGATCATAAAATGACAAAAAATACAATAAATTATATTCCATATGACCAAAAAACCCTAAAAAACATTTGATATATAATTATTATCTATTATGAATATTTATTATTATTATAATATTATTTTTATACTCATTCTAATAGAGTAATCTATTTGTATCCAAGAATAATACTTATGATTTTATTATCAAGATTTCTAAGGAATGCTAAAAATTATGCTCAAAATATTTATTATTTTATATGTGAATGTATTTTGGTTCTATTTCTATAATTGATTGAATTTTTTTCATATCTCATATAATTCTTAAGAAAATAAAACTTTTAAATATTTCTAGATGCAATGTTTTCCCCTTATATGTTGTTCATCGTTTATAGAATCACATTACTATGTTATTTATTTTTAGGGAATCTCTTTCTAATTTAAAATTTAATTTCAACATTATATCTACCATTAAACTTATTATTATTTATGCCAATCTATTTCTTCTAAAACTAAAATATTACCTTGTTTTATGACGGTAATAAGGGATATCAAACAATCTATAATAATCTTCCTATATTCATTTTCAATTTTCTACATTTTATCTTCTCTATTAAGATCCTTTTTCAAAATCAAATTTAATTTTCATTTTAATAATTATTCAAGTTATTTTTATTATCATCTTTTTTCCTTACAAATATTTTTATGAAAAACATGAAATATATCATCAATTTTGTTTATCTGGTTGATTAATATTCTTTTATAGTATACGAATTGCTAATATATGAATCTTCATCTAATGAATAATTCATTCCCATTTCATTAGACATGAAAAATTTATATGATTATTACATTGTGTATCCTACTCAATGTTTCTTTAAAAGATAATTTTGACCCCATCAAAAATTGAGAAGAAATTTCTTCAAAAAATATTTATTTTTCAATTTTTTTCCATTAAATCAATATCAACTTATACTTTCTGATAAACCATTATTGAATGGAACTTATTCTATCTAAACATATTCACTATCTTTTTTAAATGTTTTATGAATGTTATTAATGTTATTAAAAACAATCCTGTGATTAAATCATATAAAATAAAATCACCTATTGAATATGCATCCCGTTAATCTGGTAAAAAATAATGACATGATGGATAATATCTTATTTTAATCTTTAATATTTTATATGTTAAATAAAAAAAATCTTTCCTCCTAAATTTGTAGTTTATTGAATGATTTGAAATTAATTCCCTAATTCAATTTTTTCCTTTCAATTTAAGTGTAACACCACTAATTATCTAATAATTATTGAAGAAAATTATTATTTCATCTACTAATAATTAAAAATTATCTCTATCTTCTAATGCTAATGTATGAGAATGATGTTATAATAGAATAATTATAATGATCATACTAACCGTAGTGGAATCATCATGTTTTTCTCCAAAACCACTAACATGATGTAAAATAATAATATCTATTAGAAAAAAAATATTTAATAGATTCATCTTCTTACATACCACTATCATCATGCTATTTTTCCCAAATTTTCAGTTTTCATATAATTACCTTCGTGTTCTCATCATAGATGTTTGTGGTGTTTTTTAAAATATTCATTTACAGTTTTGTATCAAATATATGTATTATTGATTTCATAAATTATTTGTTTTGTATTGAGTTCATGGAATTAGAATCATTATTTCCATTCTTCATATGAGTTCATAAACATGTACAAATATCATTTGGAATTGAGATTATATAAGAAAAAGTCCCAGAAAATACCTTCATAGGGATGAAAAAGAATGCTACATTCTCTTCTTTCGTAAATAAAATCATTCTCAATCAATATATGGTACCCATTTATTTCTTAAAATGATATGTTGTTCCATGGATGGACACCAAGTGTACTTCAAGGGTGCAACTATAATTTATTTCCAATTGAAAAGCATAAATTTTTAATGTTGACCACACATGGAAGGGAAAGTCAATGTTTATATTATTATGTAAAAACAATAATTTCAACAACTTATTTCTCAGTTTACTCGTGAAAAAAGAGAAAAAAATTTATAGAGTGTTGTAAAGATCTAGAAATTTCATAGGCATTTTTTTCTTAAATTATTTGGAATATTAAATGTCTGTGGCTTCTGACAGCACTTGATTCTGAGGCCCGGTGTCCCTGGAATCAATTTCTGAAAATACAATCATGAGCTGAGTCTTGACTTTCAATAATTATCATGGATGTGATTGACTTCATTTCTATGTGGATTGGGTTCTACTTGGGCTCTAGAGTTGGATCGAAACTAGATTGATGACTTAGGTATATGTATGGGAATATAACTTAGTAGAGTTGTTTGATACTTCGTGATTGTATCTAATCTTGTGGTTTATCCTTCGTGGATTTTGGGAGACCTTAAGGGGTCTTGGGGTCACTACTAGGTATTGTTATATTCACCCCTACATGGGCTATGTCCACACTAAGTTGTGTTGGATGCAGACGACAGACAACACTGATCGTGGTAGAGACTTGTGGTGCTGGACGGTACCCGGAGGTGGAACACTTGGCATGACGTATACGGAGTGGATGGACAGACTCGAGGTGCCGAGAATATTATCTGTACCCTCCCTTCAGGTGGGATTCTCGGAGGTCGACTCAGTGGTTACTATTTTACATTACTGCACTTGTACTAGTTTTTCAGTTGTACTGTAATTTCAGTTGTGTTTGTATTCTGGCCCATTTACCTTTCAGTACTTACTTTATATTTATTATTACTTTTTGTATAATTCAGCTTGCGTACTCTATTATGTTTGTTTACTATATAAAGGAAATGTCTTCCACTTTATCAGGATTTAAACCTTTGGTGCTAGTCGCCAGCCCCTGGCCTATGGAAGGTGGGCTTAGGGTAGTCACGACACGAGCCCCGAGGATGGGTCATGAAAAATTGGTATCAGAGGAGTCGGTTCTACCACAGAAATCAGGACTCTGATAATTTCATTTCTATGAAGAAATAGTGTAAAGAGTATTGAGTGTGGTTTTCAGTCCAGGGAGTCTAGTGTTGGTGCGGCAGCTGACATATCGATACATCAGGACCCAAACCCCTGATTTCCAACTCAGTGCATGAAAACACTGATTGCATGTGTGTTTCAATAGTTTTCTTTGTGATTACATTATGTCAGCCCACCAGGTATACTGTACGATCGTGGCACACATGTTTCTTTTCAGGATGTCCCCATGAATGTAGCCATCTAGGGTTCTGAGTCATGTACGAGATGGAAGACCACCGAGCGAGGAGGCTTTGGTGTAGGGCCCCATCACAGAGGAGGCACCAGCTGTACAACTACCTGCTGAGCCACCAATACTACCATCTCCAACAACAGAGAGTGCACGCCGCCTGAGTGCGTTGCACGAGTTTCAGCGACAAAGGCCACCCAGGTTCTGCGGAGAGACGGACCCTCAGGCAGCTGAGGATTGGCTGGAGGCTATCGTTAGAGTCATCAGATTAGTAGGGACACCAGCTGATCTTATGGTGATCCTTTCTGCGAGTCTCCTACATGAAGTAGTAGGTAGATGGTGGAGCTTGATGCTCCAAGTGCACAATGAGGCATCTCTATATTGGATAAACTTCAAGAGTCTCTTCCACTTGAAGTTTGTTCCAGCCACCCTCTGTGCAGTGCGCATCCAGGTGTTACTTCATCTGCGGTAGGGCAGTATGAAAGTATCCTAGTAATTAGCAAGGTTCACTGACCATTCACGCTACTCTATAGACATGGTATGGGACCCATTCTACCAGGCCATGACCTTCGAGTAGGGATTGAGTTATGAAATCAGGGTTTCGATGATCTCCCTCAGCATTCCGACGCAAGCAGGAGTGCTAGAGAGAGCCTTTCTCGTGGAGAGATTTCTTGCTAAGCCGATGCCAACAATGAGACCCATCGCAGGGTGACACATAGCAGAGTCTTCTTCAGCTGGTAGTAGAAATATATAGCAGAGGTCCAAGCGGACTAGGACATCACATGGGCGACCCCAGGATAATGGTTCGGAGGTGCAGGACACATGAAACAGAGCCATCTGTTCGATGGGCAGGCAATGTTATGCATGTGGCGGGACGGGTCACATGGCTCGGGATTGCCTGACCGACCATGCGGACAAGAAAAAAAAATTAGAGGGACCTCCCAGGAAGAGTCCGAGGTTCGACCGTGGCGGTCCGCAGGGAGCAGGCATACGAGGCAGAAAAGATGGCCGAGTAGCGGGTGGTGGAGGACACTTTGAGGCTCTTACACCACCACCACCAGGAGGACCACCCCGACCAAAGGGAGCTTGCAGACATGGGTATGCTTAGCTCCAAGCGGTCGAGGCCTATGACCACGTCACACTTGAGATGATTCTAGGTACTATCTGTGTCTACTCCACACTTGCTGTAGTTCTTATAGTCACAGGAGTGAGTCATTCTTTTATTTCTACTACCCTTGTTCAGAGCTCGGAGATTCCGACGGAGCTGTTTGCTCGATCCTTACGGCTAGAGACTTCTTTGGGAGCAGACTCGATGATTACACACTGGTGCCAGTAGTGTGAGATTACTCTTTGAGGTGAGAGCTTCAGAAAAGATCTTCTTGTAGCGGCGTCGAGGCCTTATGACGTCATCTTGGGTATGGACTGGTTGTCTACAGTCCATGCACATATTGACTACATTAGGCGCAATGAGTGGTGTGTCCGCACAGATCGGAGCAGGTTCACCTTCACCGGCGAGAAGGGAGCCTTTGCATCACATGATGGACTTATGAAAAGGAGAGGGTAGCCGATAACACATCATTTGGCTAGTCTCATCCTCAGAGCGATTGATGTGTGTTGTCCGAGTTTTCCTGTTGTGGTGGATCAGTACACAAATGTTTTTCCTAACAACATTCCAGGACTACCTCCTCGTAGAGAGGCAGACTTCTACATTGACCTGTACCCCGAGGAAGCACTGATATCTACTGCAACATATCGGATGGCTTCCGCTGAGCTTCGTGAGCTGTGGGTACAGCTGGAGGACTTACAGGGAAAGGGATTCATCTGACCCAGTGTTTCACCCTGGGCTTCTCCGATTCTGTTCACTAAGAAGGCGGATGGGAACTTACGACTATGTGTTGACTACCATCGCCAGAATCAGGTGACCATAATGAACAAGTACCCACTCCCAAGGATTGGTGACCTCTTTGATCAGATCAAGGGAGCACGATGGTTCTCGAAGATAGACATCAGGTCAGGATATCAACAACTCATAATTCAAGACGAAAATGTGTAGAAGATTCCCTTCAGGTGTCAGTATAGCCATTATGAGTTCTTGGTTATGCCCTTCGGCATAACCAACACTCTATCCATGTTCATGGGTCGCATGAACATGATCTTCTAGCTTTACCTCGATCATTTTTTCGTAGAATTCATTGACAACATACTGATTTAGTCGACTACTGAGGAGCAGTACGCCTACCACTTGAAGGTTGTACTCGACACACTCCGAGAGCACCAACTTTATGGTAAGCTCTAGAAGTTCCAGTTTTGGATTTTAGAGGTTCATTTCTTAGGACATGTCACCTCAGAGGCTGGGGTTTCCATGGACCTAGCGAAGATCGAGGCAGTACTTGCTTGGGATCCACCCAACAACGTGACAGAGGTGTGAAGTTTCTTGGGTTTCGCTGGGTACTATCAGAGATTTGTGCCAGACTTCTGCAATGTTGTATAACCGCATTCATCTTTGATGAAGAAGGGGAAACCCTTTGTGTGGTAAGATAGATGAGAGAAGAGATTTCAAGAGCTGAGGCAGAGATTGACCAGGGTACCCATCTTGAGGCTACCGGGAGGAGGGCATAGGGGACGTAGTTTACTGCAACGCATCCGGGACCGGAATCGTGTGTGTCCTAATGCAGGAGTGACAATTGATCACATATGGTTCACGGCAGTTGAGACAACACAAGTAGAACTACGCTACCCATGACCTGGAGTTAGCAGCAGTGGTCTTCGCCTTGAATATGTGGCGACACTATCTGATGGGTGAGTTCTTTATAGTCTACTCTGACCACCTGAGTCTCAGGTACATATTTTCAAAGAAGGACATGAACCTAAGATAGCGGCGATGGCTCAAGTTACTCCGGGACTATGACTTTGAGATAGTCTATACTCATAGGAATGGGAACGTTGTAGCTGATGATCTCAATAGAAGATTGGTCATTCAGCTACTAGGAGAGGTGACAAAGCAGCTATCCACATTGCAGATATACTTTGTGGATAGAGATTGATCTGCCTTTCTATAGTCACTCACAGTCACTCCTCCATTCCTTCAGCATATTAGAGATGCACATCATGGGGACATTAACTATGAGATGCGACGTGCTCAGATATCCACAGGGCATGCACCTGATGGGTTTTCTGAAGGAGGGGAGCATACCATCCTCATCAGGGGACGTACTGGGTACTAGTTGCATTACAGGAGGAAGTGTTGAGGGAGCTTCAAAATTCCCCTCTAGAGGTACATCCAAGAGTGGCGATGATGTACTAGGATCTTAGACGACATCACTGGTGTCCAGGAATGAAGAAGGCCGTAGGAGAGTTCGTTTCACAATGACTCACTTGTCATCAAGTGAAGGTGGAGAACTAGGTAACAGTAGGCTTGGTACATCCCTTAGAGGTCCCAGAGTGGAAGTGTGATGGGATATCCCTGGATTTCATGATGGGGCTTCCACATACATCTAGGGGACATTAATCTGTTTGGGTGATCATTGACCGGCTCACCAAGTCGGCCTATTTCCTACCGATCACAGAGCATGGATCAGTAGAGAGGTTGGGATGCCTCTATATTTAGGAGATCGTACGGCTTCACGGTGTGTGATCGATTATTGTTTCCGATCGAGATGCTCGATTTACTTCCCGTCTTTGGAAGGGGTTGTAGGAGGCCTTTGGGACATAGCTGTGTCTGAGCACCGTCTTCCATCCTCACACAGAATGATAGATTGAGAGGACCATAAAAACACTCAAGGAAATTCTCCATGCTTGTGTCCTTGACCTTGGACGTAGCTGAGAGGATCACCTACCATTGGTGGAGTTTGCGTACAACTATAGTTACTACTCCACCATTGGGATGGCACCATACGTGGAACTATATGGCCAACCTTGCAGATCACCTCTGTGTTGGACAGACCCTAGGGTGTAGGCACTTGTAGGACCAGAGATGGTTCAGGCTATGACGAAGAAGGTGTAGATCATCCAGGAGAGAATAAAGACTGCATAGAGCAGACAGAAGTCATATGCTAATAGGAGGAAGAGACTACTGGAGTTTGAGGATGGTGACCACATTTTCTTACGGGTCTCACCTCGACGAGGTTTACAAATATTTGTCTGGGGAGGTAAGTTATCTCCATGCTTCATTGGGCCGTTCCAGGTCCTCAACAGAGTAGGCGAGGTGGCTTACAGCCTGGCCCTTCCACCTCAGTTTCACTGAGTGCACGACGTGTTCCACATATCTCAGCTTAGGAGATACATGCACGACCCGTCACACATCATCGATCATGGGGAGCTGGACATCGATGATGGGGAGACATTCACAGAGGTCCTGGTGGAGATCGAGGATAAACAAGAGTGGGTCCTACGTGGGAGGTCGATTCCTCTGGTGTGCATTCACTGGCAGCACGGGAACCTCTAGGAGGTCAACTGGGAGCAGGAGGCTCAAATTCGTGCTCAGTACCCTCATTTGTTTCCCTAGTGAATGTTGTAGATTTACGGGGACGTAATGCCCTGAGGTGTATGTAATGTAACGACCCGAAAATTTCAAGGAATTTTTTTTCTTAAATTATTTGGAATCTTACAAGTATGCAGCTTCTGACAAAACTTGATTTTGAGGCCCGATGTTCCTGGAATCAATTTCCAAAGTTTTTTTCAGGTACGTTTAGTAAAATACGTGCAGGTTTTTCTATCTTTTGAACCAGTGCCCGAAATTGAAATCTGAGGACACTGATGAACTCGCAGCTCTGGTAATTGATTAAGGGGACCTTTACTGTTGTTGTGTTTTATGTGGGTTGAAAGTTAAAAATTAGGGTTTAATTAAGAAGATAAATAAAATTGTTCAGAACAATTTTATATATCTGTGGAAGTTATTTCCTCCAATGGGAAGTTATTGGTGAGGCCCACACCCACCTAACATCCCATGTGTGGATATTTGAGAGGTGGGGTCCACACGAATCCCAACTTTCCATGTCTCATAACTCTCTTCAAAATCCCAATTAATTCTCCTTCATTTATTGCAACAACCCCCCTTAATTATGAGAACTCTTCCTCTTCCTCTCTCCCTCTCTCACTCTTTAATGTTTTCCAACACATGTTAATCAATGAGTTCTAACTCTTCACATAATTAAATTATGTTGTTTTAATTTTGAGTTAATTGTGTGAATAAAATAATAGCTAAGCTACTATTTTATGGGGGTACTTGTTGTGTTGGAATTTGGTGGGAGCACTGGAAAAATAGAGAAGGGTTCTCCTCTCAAAGAAAGAACACCACCCTCTTCGACAAAGAATGCCTTCGACAAAGAACGACACTCTCTTAAATGAAGAATGCCAATTCCACAAGGAATGATGATAGAATTGACACCATAATCCATGATGCTCGACTACCATGAAGCTTTTACAAGGTAGGGAGAATTTCTTCAATTTTACATGAATAAAATCATTCTTCATTCTTCATGAAACCGTTTTTTATCTTTGTCCAATTGCTACAGCTTAACACGGAGGGTGCGGGCCAAATGCACATGGCCCGATGACCCTCTGTAGTCTCATTGTTTATAGTCAAGGCGCGTTGGAAGAGGCAATGACGGGAGAAGCGGCGGTCGTCCGCTGAACTTGTGCAGAAGAACTATGGCTCGCAACCGCGGGCCGCTTGACGGACGAAGAATCGGCTAGGTCGAAGGGAGGAACTGCAGCGCCCCATGGTGTCGGGCTGTGGAAGACCATGGCCCGCGTTCCACAGGCCTCTTCGGCAGAAGAACCGGCGGGTCCATCGGCCGACAGGGTAGAGGAGAGCCTCGGCGCCAGGAGGGAGCCGCGGTGGATGAACCGCGACCCGCTTGCTTCATGAAGGCCTTCCAGCTTTGCTCGGCCGATTAGGGAGGGTGGCGCCGCTTGGCGCCACCAGTTCGGGCAGCTGGGGGGCCGTGCCCCCCACCTCAGACCGCTCAGCTAGCCGGCCACGCCCCGGCGGGGTCGGACCCTGCCGGGCCAGGCCGTGCCGCTCCGGGCGGGGCCATGCCGGGCCGAGCCGTGCATTTCATAGGGCCGGTATGACACCCCTACCGGGTCAGACCCACCAAAACTGCGCTAACCTGAACCATCGACCCACTTGGTTAAACGAGCCAGACCCATTTTTACTTAAAGGTGAATAACTCGAAGACCGCGTGTCCGATTGACGCGCCGTCTACAGAACTGGGACCCTTGCGATGAGGCTGTCCTTTTGGGATACATCAAGTGAGTTTTGGATGATTTTGGGGAACAACTGGGTTAGAAACGAGCATATTTTTTAACCGGTCCCCTAGAATGGAAAATCCAATATCTCTCAGACCGGGTGTCAGATTGACGCGCCGTTTGTCGCATGGAGTTCCTATTGACGAGATGGAACTTTGGGATACATAAAATCTAGACTTTTTGATAGTTGATGTATCGAACACCCCTTGGCTCGAGGAGTGGACCCTCCTGGAATCGAGTGTGCTCTGTGGGGGAACCCTAGAGATGGCTGCGACTACGACGACAACCGTGCTGGGATCCTCCGTGGGTTCGATGACGATGACCATTGTACATGGATCCTCCATGGGTTTGGCAGCGATGATGACTATATTTGGATCCTCTTTTGGTTCAGTAGAGACGTCTACTGTACTTGGATCCTCTATGGTTTTGGAAACGGTGATGATTGTACTTGGATCCTCTGTGGGTTTGGCAGCGACAACTTCTGTACTAGTATCCTACGTGGGTTTGGCAGAGGAGATGATTTAGAGGATACATATAATCATCTCTACCCCTATTCGTGAGTAGTATACCTGTGTGAGCTGAGTCTTTACTTTAAATCATTATCATGGATGTGATTGACTTCTTTCCTGTGTGGACTAGGTTGTGCTTGGGATCGAGATTTGGAGCCGAACTGGATTGATGACTTTGGTATATGTATGGGCATATACCTAAGTAGAGTTGGTTGATATTTCATGATAGTATATTTTCTTATGGTTTATCCTTCGTGGATTCTGGGAGTCCTTCGGGGTTCTCGGGGTCCCTATTGAGTATTGTTATACTCACCACTGCACGGGATATGCCCGCACTACATTGTGTTGGGTGCAGATGAAGAACAACACTGATCGTGGTAGTGACTTGTGGAGATGGACGGTACTTGGAGGTGGACCACATGGTGTAACGTATACGGAGCAGACAGATGGAACCGAGGTGCTGAGGAGACTATCGGTGCCCTCCCTTCAGTTGAGACTCTTAGAGGACGACTCGGTGGTTGTTGTTTTACATTATTGCAGTTGTACTACTTTCTCAGTTGTACTTTACTTTCAGTTGATTTTGTATTCTTGCCCATTTACCTTTCAACACTTACTTTGTATTCAGTATTACATTGTGCTTACTTCAGCATGCATACTCTGTTGTATTTGTTTACTATATAAAGGCAATGCCTTCCCTTTTTTCGGGATTTATTCATTTGGTGCTAGTTTCCAGCCCTTGGCCTATGGAAGGGGGGCTTAGGGTAGTCAGGGCACGGGCCCCGAGGATGGGTCATGACATGTGTGGAAGGAATTTTAATGAGTTTCAATTCTATAAATATGACAACATTATAAGGGTGTGGTTCTTTTATCCACATTTTATAAGTATATTTTTTGATTATCTACATTTATATATGGAAGGGTGTGACTATGATCATTACAGAAGACGATGGCACCAAAAACAGTATTACATAAACATTCTTTTTGAATAGAAAAATGAAAAAAATATCTAAACGTAAATTGTTCCTACAAAAATAATTTCTATATAGAATAAATTATTCATGATAATCGTCTTCATCCTCTTACAATATTATTATCATAGGTAGTACCATAATTCAGTACATAAATCATCGCATTCATTGAATTATTGATATTGACTTAGCACTACCACATCCAATGTAAATGTTTTTATGACTCCCATTTAATAATATTTTTATTTATTTATTTGAAGAATATAACATGACTGTTATATATATACATATAAATATTAGAAACTATCTCAAGGTCAAGGATCTTCTAATTAAAATACATTATTATTGTGTAAATTCTATAGAAAATTTCATTAAGAGTTAGCTTCATTCCTTACTCATGTGATTCAAAATATCCTAGAATCATATAAAAATACACATTTATAAATCATATATATTACATATCCATTAGATATTCAGATCATGGAATATGATTTCACATATTATTTTATGACGTTGGAAACATCTATGAATCAACTTCTTCTTATGCTAGATACTCATTCATTTTAGAATTGATTTATTATCCACATGAACATGAGGCTAAACCCAGTTGGTGAGGACAATTCAAGTGCATCCAAGAGACCAATGTTTGAATCTAGGAAGAGGAATATTTCTGGGTTACTATAGTAGTACTACATTAGGCACTATATCATGCACTATAGCAGTGTTTGTTCAAAATTATAGCAGACAGAACTATTCACCTAGAGGCCTCTCGTTTGGGCCTAGAGTACATAAGGCCTTCATGACACTCATACTTTAGGATAGTTTAGGATTTCAGTTTATCTCAAGGACTCTGTGCCTCATCAAGGCCATTTGGACACCACATACATATTATAAAGTGACGCCGCAACTAGAACCACCAGTGGAACAAGCTCTAGATGAGGACTCAGAGCATGCCTTTTCACATGAACAAAGCCTTCTGAATTTGAAAAAATGAGAGGGTATAGAAAATGAAATCAGGACCTAGAATCTGCACTTATGCACTAGTATTTCTAGCCAAACAAGCAATACAAATGTGGGAAGCTCACTTCATGATCATGAAGGTGGGGAGGGGAGTTTCCATGTAGTCATATCGGGGATTAATTCCTATAAGACATTTTTCCATGTAATCCACTAATCCAACAGGCCTTGTAAGGGTTCCCCCTCATCCCTCGAAAAGGGGTATTTTCAGAAAATCAATAAAAAGAAGGCATTTAGTCCATTAGGTAATTTATTTATGACCACATGGACTGATTAGAGAGTTTGAATCTATGTGGATCCAAAAATATTATCTCTAGATTATATTAAATAACTAATCAAAATATTTATTTTAAATATATTGAAAAATAAATCCTTCGTATTTTTTCTTGTTAAAGGGTGTCTCATATGTAGTTTCAGATGAATAATTTTTAATAGAGGGATAAATCTTACATATATTGTTGTAATGATTCATATGAGTATTATAATAATCACTTACATTGATAGTTTTTTTAAATATTCATTACAATGAATGAAATTACGTATACATAGTTCATAATTGACTAATATGGAAACCTAATTAATTTATACATAAGTAAAATAACATATACAATGTCCTAGAAAATATTCTTATGTGGGAAAAATGAATTATATATTAGAAATGACTATCAATTTCCCATTATACATAGAGTGGAAATGAGTCACATACACATTCCTTTTCAAAAATAACATCAAATATGTATTTTAAAATAGTACTACATTCATACCATATTTCCTTTAATAAATCTATAATGATTCATTATAATTGTAAATGATCTTAAAATTGTGTCCAAATATTCAATATCACATTGATAGGGTTTCCGATTTCATTAAAAATTTTATTATGAAAAATGATACATAATGCCATATCATCCACTAGAATTAAATATAAATCATAAATCATCTATCATATTCCTAACTTATATATTCAAAATTATCATTAAAAATAAAAATAGACAAATTATCAATGAAGAAAAAAAAAAGAAAAGAAATAAAAAATTATTTTTTCGAGGGTCTAATACTTTTATTTAATTTTCTATAGAGTCAGGTCAATGTATTAATGTGCATTAAAATTTTCTATAGTAATTTTAATAATTGAGTATAATATGTGCCTTGTTCATTTTATTAGAAATGAATTAAAAATTTTGTGGGGCTATACATAACTGGACTCATATTGAGACTTCTATTAAGTGTTATTTATTTTTTGGTGACAAAGGAGATATGATGAAATTATTGTTGATTTTTGGTCTTCCATTAAGGAAACAATATTTTTTTCCTATAATTAAGAATAACTTTAATGTTTATATATATGTGGAGGATTTTATTTTTTTCAATATTTATTTCATTGATATTGAGTAAAAATAGACTATTCATCTTCTCTCCAATAGATGAATGATATGTATTATTTTATAAAACTTTTATATCATATAAGTTTTTATAGTTGATGTGTTAAATGGAATTTATTTGCATCTACATAAGTCAATTTTATTTTATAAATGATTAATGTTTTATATTCAGTAAATAATGTGAATAATATTTTTTGATGAGCAATAAACAATTTAAGAACAATTATTCTTATTTTAATGGGAATATAAGAGTTATTAGTAATTTTGAAATATTATAATAGGTCTTACTATTAAAATCTTTGATTTTTTATGTTTTAGTTATCTTTGAATATTTTATGTTTTTAAATATTAAAATGCATAGTTTGTTAGATATTGTTTCAAATAATTTATTAAAATTTAACACCTTTTTTTCCTTCAAAATTTCATAAAATCATCACATCATTATCTAAGTAATTTCATAAACCAACCTTAACTCTGGTAATAAACAAATAATTCATATATATATATATATTAAATTGTAAAATAATATTTTATTTACTAATATATATTTATTTATAAATTAATCAACATGTGAGGTAGTTGATTCTCTTTTCCATCAAGGATATAATCTATAATATTGTGAAATTTTTTTTCTATGTGAACAATCACATTTTTGAGGTTTATAGGAATGGAAACAAATGAGTTAACCCCGACCTATCAATGTGACATAGTGATAACACTGAGGTCCATGTGCCCAAGTAAAGCAACACCTCAATCTATCATGTCTCAACCTACTTCATGGATTATTTTTTCCGAGTTAATGAACATACAATGTTTTTTTGAATTCTTACTTTCAAAATATACCTATAATAATAGTTTCCAATGTCTCATTCTCCTAAATTTTCTAATAAGTAGACACAATGCTTCCCCCACATCAACATGTGTTCATTGTGGAGTAAGGGAAAGTCAATCTAAAATGTTCTTATGAATTTTATAGTCTACCTTTATTAATAAGATGAAATATTAAGAACAATAAACATAAGAAAATAGCTATAAATTTTGGTAAATGAGTTACTCAAAAATTAATAACATGAAAATATTCATAGAGATATCTTCTTCCCTTGAACACCATGCCTTTTGTGATTAAACCCATCTGAGATGAGAAGGAATAAGGAAATGAAGGAATCACTCCGCTCAATTTTTTTAATAATGTATACATATAATATGTGGTACCTGGAGGCCTCTATTCTAGTGTGAATTCATTAATATGAATATATAATTGATTTAATAATTACTATATAATTCATTGTAATGATATCTCTAAATTGAGTTTCAATACTTTGGTGAACAGCCACCCATGCTTCTATACTAAGGGAAACCATCACACAAATCGTTAACTAGGGTGAACCAATGCATAACCCTTTAAACCGTGATTTATATCCCCAATACACTATATTCTGGTATAAAATTTCTTAGGTACCCCACTAGAGTGCCAATTCTTCTTTGTACCGATCTTTGATGAATAATCACATTCCCTCAAAACTGAAAACAACTTCTTCCTATGTCTTATAATAAGATTTAATATTCACCCAAAACATTTACCTAAAGGAATCCTTTTAGAAGAAAATAAAATTTGTTACCTACCAATAAATTAGTCTTACATAGACTCATAAAATAAATAATCAAGTTTTGAACACAAATTAACAACCAATTAATATTGTATTCCCCGGATAAACATATTCTACTAGATAATTCTTCCAAGATGATTCAACACTCATTGTAGTTAAGATCATGTACCCAAATTATAGGTAAATATCTTATCATAAGAATACCAATTATACATTTTGTTTCTTAGACTTTAAAAATTGATAATGAATATTCCATATTTTATCTTCATATATAGTGTGGGGAACAATTGTTCCATTAAATGATCATTGGGTTTACCAAGGTTTACTAACTAGATGTATGTTACAAATAACAACCATAATCTAACTAACTTACTAATTCAAAAATCCTTTTGTAGTATATATTATCATTACTCATAATTAGTGTTCAATAAACCAATTCATAATCTCTAGAATATTTATTATAAATCTATATCTCAAATAGTATTTTGATCCTCCCTCTTACAACCACAAATAAGTTGGATTTATATATATACATGGGACTTCAAACATGTGCATTACTAAAACATTCCCTCATTGGTTATCTCACCCTTGTGATCTATTAATGGGCCACACACATTTAGGAAGCTTATTTCGAAGCCTTAACTCATCCCCATGTGTCCAGATATTCTTTCAAAAACAATATCAATATTCCACATTTATAATAATCATGTCTTATATTAATATTCCATATTAAATAAAAACAAAAATATTTTCTCATTTGAGAAAAAAACATGACGAAAAATTGATGTTTTTATATGTCTCACATTTACCATTGATGTATAACATTTTCATAGAATCCATATCTATAGGATGTTAAATTAATTAAATAATGTTCCACCTCATGATGATAAATTATAAAAACTGAACTACATTTGCTTTGATTCATGTTATCAATGAAACAAGGGATTCCTCTTTGAGGTTCAATCCCAAATCTTCATTGGTCATCACCACATGACTGTCAAATGTATCATCCTATGAATCTTTATTTGAAATTTCATAACAATATAATAAATGTATTATTCATTAATATATTCATATAAAACACATACAATACATTTCATTTTTAATTTTAGTCCATTATTTAATGTATCTATAAGTTTCTAAAAAACACGAAAGTGTAAAAAACATCATAAAATTTAATAAAGTAGTTTTTATACATTGATAGTTATTAGTATGATATATTACAAGTAATGTAACGACCCGACCCCATTTAACCTGGGTTAGTGCATTATTACATAACATTGGCATGATCACAAAAGGTCAAGTCTCAAAAGTCCGATTAGTTTAGTAGCCTTGGAATAAATAGATACATTCGTAATGTTTACATTACTTCAAAAAGTAAAAACTACAATGATATCTTGTCTCTACACTCAAATCCCCTAATACTATCCCTACAGGTCATTCATAAAATACTTCTTTACATCCTCAGAAAAATAAAACATAGAAAGAGGTGAGCTTAAATTCCCAGTAAGGATAACAATATAGAGAAAACATTCCAAAATAAGCATAAACATTTAAGGAAATCTATAACTAAAACAAAAGCCTTTTAACTTGAACTTCAACATAATATTGAAAAAATAATTTGAAATAATTCCATTTACTTATTAACATGGATATTCTACTAGTAAAATAATCACATGCAATATTAATAACCACTTTCATAACGATGGAATGCATAATGCCAGACTATTATAACCACGTAGCTAAGGCCTCGTGCCAAGACTACAAATTAGATTTTGTCAAGGCCTCCTGCCAAGAAACTAGGTTGTCTCATGAGACCTACCAATGCATCGAGGAGATATAGAGGGATCTACCCATCACTTATTAAGTCCAATGAATTCCTAATATAAATAGGTTTAAACAAAACATAAACATTCGTATTTAAACTAGCATACGAAATGTCAATAATTTCTCCATCAACCATGATTGGTATAAAAATAGCACATCCACAGTCAAACATATCACAAAACCTTAAATTCAATATTCATGTTTTTATCATAATAAATCAACTCCAAATAAACTTAAAATCCATCAAAGGATGTTGACATTGATGAAATAAAAACTCTTTTTCAAGAAATATCTCTTTCTATTTTGAAATCATTTAGGTGTCACAAAATTATAAAATAAAACATTTACTTTGAAAATATTATTATAATCTTCTAAGGGATGTTTTGAAGAGTTTATAATGGTATAAAATAGCCGCACCCACTTTATAAGTTAAATAAGGCATTCTTACATTAATTTTGTCGAAAAGGTTTAAAAGGACATTGTTTAGAAAACGACGGAAATATTCCTTTCAAAGAATTTTATAAAGAGTATAACAAGGGTATAAATGACATTAACACATAGTCTAGTAAATAGTAAAAATGTTTTGAATTTTTTTTAAGAAACAAGGATGTGGATGATAAATAAGTCCCAGTAGATAATTATGTATAAACAACCTCAGATAATGAAGAGATTGTAAAATAAAACCTTACCATGTAATTTTCCTTATTCGATGGTATGTTAACCTCTTGTATAATATTTAAAACATTGTTATTAAATTATACAAGAACAATATATATATTTATGATATCATATATGATATATTGCTTTTTTAATAATATCATAGTATTATCATCATTTCGGGTGTTAATTTACTCGTTTTATTTAATATGTTTTGTTACATAAGCCGTGTTTGTTATCCATAGGTCGTATATTATTCATATCCATAATTATATCATGTCCTTAAATATTATTTTTAATCATAAAATGAGAATTAGACTTGAATGGATATGGTGGGGAGTGAATTTCATTGTGTTTGTGGAGATGGTATTCTGTACGTACACACGAGCGACGATATCATTATTTTGACATTAAAATAATATATATTGGATAGTATATCATATATACAGAATAATTATCATGTTATATTTATTATTTACATGAATTACACATCATTATCATAACCATCCAAATAATAACGTATTGAATAATAATTACACCCTGACGTGGAGACGGTAGGCCGTACGTACGCACGTGTGGTGATATGTCATTTAAAAGATGAATAGAATACTGAATATAGTTGTACCATATTTATAATAACATCCAAGTATATAGAAGATACTGGAGTTATTGTTTTATAATTGAAACAACTAGGAAAGAAGAAGTTGATGAAGAAAGGAACTTGAAAGAGGGTGATGAAATTATTACCTCTTCTTCAGGTTCTTCCTTTTTATTTGATCAAAAGGGCTCCTTAAGTTGGCTTTATTACTAAATTAAGGAATTTAGGATGAAGTGGGGGAAGTGGATATGATATTTGGACAGGGTTTTGCAGAAACAAAAGGCTTTGAAGGTTTTAATAATTGGTTAGAAGTGATGTCCTTTTATAAGGGGGAGGAGGGGATCTTTATAAAAAACATAAAGTATTAATTTATAATAAATTCATATTCAGTTTCTAATGGCTCCAAAGTGGATTATTCAAATTAGAAGGTAGGGATGGGTCGAAATCCTTTCATCCAATTGATTTTAGACAGGTTTGGGTCACTATATCAACCTTATCATTTATATTTAACTCTTAGTTAAATAGCTTGACATTTACCATGTAACTTTGTATTCTTATATTATATGGTTAATAATCATACTATATAAATCCAAGCGACCACCAAGTGTTCCATTAATGATAAAAATATCCTGATATAAATCATTTGGACAAAATATAGATTTTTAGGAATAGAATACCAATTAATAATATAATATTTATTTTAAAAACTCATTTGTGTCAATGTTGACACTATTTAATAACATATTTTTGTTAAATTCTTAAATTCTTTATTAATTCGAAAAAAATTCATTTAAGAAAAAATAACATGTCATGTCAGCCAATAAAATTCGTGGATGTCATCAAAACATTCAAATTATATTTATTTTAATATTTATTATACCAATTATTTGATTATTTCATTAATAAGGAAAATACTACATCATTATTGTGTCATAACTATATTTAATTATTCAATGTATAAAAATTATATATAAAATACCATTATGTAGGAAATCTTCTTAGATTTCTAATTAATATTTATCGTTGAAAATATAACATATATAACACTATTTAAAAATTGTTTTCCTAAAAGATATATGCTTATATCATTTTTTATTAACCTTAACTTAATTAATATAAAGTGACCTTATCACCTAAAAAGGGCTCCATGGGGTCCCCAAATCGACCCAAATATGCCCAGGGTCGGAAACGTATCAACCAATAAGGTTAGGATACGTTTTAGGTTAATTTATTATTATTATAATATTATTTTTTACCCCTATTTACCGGATTTACCCTTTAACCATGGTAAATAAAATATTAACCGAAGTAATTATTCAATATGTATAAAAATAAAAGTTACATGTCATGACCCGCCTTCACCAAAAGGATGGATAATGACCCCCAAAACCCACCTTCAATAGGTCATTGAGTGGTGACCAGCACCAAGGGTATAAAATCACACACTAAATGGAAGACATTACCCTTTTTTATTTTAATAGGATCGGGAGATAAGATAGTGAATCCCACAACACCAAAACTGAAAGTAAATGTAAAGCCAAGATCCATTCCCAATTCATGTTACAAAAGTAAAATCCACAATGTATAAAGAGAATACAAAGAAAAATACCAAAAGGATGAACAACAACAACTGCAATGATCTGTCATAAGGTATGAGCTAGTAGAGTCCAGCATGATCCTCGAAGTCCTCCTGGAAACCTGAAAACAGTTTTATATATGTAGGGTGATCATACAAGTATACTCAGTAGGAAAAAACCAAAGACTCTCATGAAAAAGTGGGGAGGCATACTAATGCCCCGTGAGAAAAGAGATAACCAAGCACCTAGCAAGGAAACTAACCACCCAAGCCTCACCAAGGCACACTACCCAAATAACGCAAGTCAAGTAATGTATAGTAATATCACATCGATGTTTGGGTACCCCATGCCACTTTCCCACTGGTTTTTAAGGACATCTTACGTATCGAACCAATCTCTCCATTCTCACCATAGTCCCAGTGCCACACCCTGCCCGCACACACTTGGGCCATATCCTCACCCCAGTCCCACTGCCAAACCTCTCCCACACACACCTGGGCCACAACCACCACATGTAACCATACTCGTAAACACCTGGGTCAGAACAACCACTACCACGCCCGAAGACACCTGGGCCTCATCCGGAAGACACTTAGGAAACAACCTACCCACAAACACCTGGGCCAACCACCACAACTACCCTTCCCAAAGATTATTGGGCTAATAATGGACTTCAGGCCATCACAGCTTGCCCGAAGAGTCTTGGGCTATTCTGGAAAGGGAGCAGAAAAGGATCTAATAGCCAGCCACACATAGGAGTGTTGGAAAAAACACCCCCCATGAAATGGGGGTGTTCGGCACTACGTGCTCAACTTGGGTGGGGTGCGAATAAGAAACTCAAAAACTAAAAGTATATTGATAAGTAACAAGCACTCACCCAGTCTAGGTTTTTCTTTAGCCAGCCTAAAGTGTTCGACGGAGAAGTGATGACAAGAGGGGGGGGGGGGTGAATTGCCTTTTAAAAATTAAGTAACAATTTAAAATCAAAGAGAAAGTGCAGCGGAAATAAAAGAGGCAAAACACACAACTTGATAATGGAGTTCGGCTTAAACCAAAGCCTACGTATCCGCTCCCAACTCAACCGTTGAGAGATTTACTACTTCTTTCTTTTTAATGGTTTTAGCAAGAAACCCACTAGATTTTAAGGTTAGTCTAGAACCTATTATAGCTTGATTTTAATGGTTGAGCAAGAACCCACTAGCCTTCTTACAGGTGAAGGCTAGCTCACCTATGACTCAAGCCTTTTAAAGGGAAGGCTTGACTAACCTCTTCACACCTTGAAGGTGGTGTGAAAACCCAAATGAATGGATGAGAGAAAGAGATGGGGGTTTGTAGGCACAAACCCAAAATGATGCTCAAAATGATAAAACAATAAAAACCGTAATGGGAGAAGACTTGGGCGCCAATGGATTGATGAAGTTTATGAAGAGCGCTCCCAAGCTTCTATGGTGGTGCTCCTTGGATGTGGAAGTGTGATCGAGCAAGTGAGGGTTCCTTGGAGGAATGCGCCGGAGGTTCGCCAAATGATCAAAAGATGTTCCCATGGGCTTCCGTGTGTTTCCGGGGCTACCTAGTCTTTTATTTATAGAGGGGGAACCCTCAAATGGCCTTTGGGGGTCTTCGGAGCCGTTGGAGAGGCCTTCGGAGCCGTTGGGAGGCAAGTGGACAAGTCTGGTCAAAGCCCAACGGCTAGTTTGACTGGCTCCACCGGCTGACCGGTGCTAGGCCACCGGTTGGCCGGTGCTTTGAAAAAGGGAGAGGACTCGGGATCAGGCACCACCAGCTGGCCGGTGAGGAGGCCACCGGTTGGCCGGTGCTGAGGCAGTAGCTGAAACTATTTGTCTGGGTGCCACCGGCTGGCCGGTGGTGGGACACCGGTTGGCCGGTGGTCTGGACAGAAATGATGCCTTCTGTCCAGGCTCCATCGGCTGGCCGGTGGGCATCCACCGGTTGGCCGGTGGACTGAAAACTAGTCCACTTTTGCTTTCAGCCTTCTTGCCCCAATTCCTTGGCAATCTGAAATTATGCCTATCAACCAAAAACACTTAAAAAAATATTAGATAAATAAGAGAGTGATTGTGATCATGAAAATTAAACCACGAGGGGTACGAGAGGTACAACAATCTCCTCCTATTTTGATGATCACAATCACCAAAACAAGCAATGTAAAAATGAAATGAAAGGCATGCTTTAAAGGATAAATTGGAAAGAAAAGCAAAGCATGAGAGAAAGATTTCTCCCCCAATCAACCAAGAATTTCTCCCCCTTTGTGATTATCAAAATAGCACGGGGCATAAAACTTGATTGAGGGAAGGATTTGAAAAACAAGATAGAGATTTTAAACCAATTGAAATTTTTGAAATTTGAATTGAAAGTTTTGAATTGAAAGTTTTGAATTGAAAATTTTGAATTGAAAATTTTGAATTGAAAGTTTTGAATCGAAAATTTTGAAATGAAAGTTTTGAAATAAAAGTTTTGAATTGAATGTTTTGAAATAAAAACGCAAAAAGGCTTAAACGATCCTAACTCCTCCTAAATAAAAACAACAAATCACCGGGGAGAGGATTTTCAAACCGAGACAAATTTTGGTCTGGTGAGACTCGCTAAAAGGGATTTTTCAATCCATACTTGTCTTGTGGCGGGTCTTCTACTATAAAATTCATCGTTAAAGAAAATGGTTTTGGGCCTTCCATACCGGGCATTTTTGCAATCGCACTCATAAATTAAGTGCCCGGGTTTTTTGCAATAATTACAAAATTTATATTGGGAGCTCCCCCTTACAAAAATAGTTGGATCATGGGAAGAGGAAGCTTGCTTGGAATAGGCAAGCCCTTGGGTGGTTCTAGATATGTGTTGGGAACCAAGCAATTTGGTCAAATTTTGTTCACCTTGGGTGAACTTGGCAAGGGATTCCTTTAAATCATCGATTGTTAATTCCATAGAATCAACATCGGGAAGGTTTTGGACCTTGAGGGACAACTCTTCCTTCTCTTTGAGAAGTTGTTCCTTTTCGAAAGAAAGTTTTTTGAAATTCTTTTTTAAATCAACAAATTTGGAAGAAAGTTCGTGAAAACCTTCCTCCAATTGATCTCTCGCAAGTTAGAGATCCTCATAAGATAAATGATTAAATGAATTTGAAGAACTAGAGGATGAGGAGTCGGATGAGGTTACCTCATGAAATGCCATTAGGCATTTTTTACCGTCGTCACTTGAGGAGGAGGAGGAGGAGGATGTGGAGCTATCACTCCATGTGGCCTTGAATGCCTTCTTCTTTTCCTTTTTCTTGTCCTTTTTCTTGTTGAGTGGACAATCGGGCTTGTAATGGCCTTTCTTGCCACACCCGTAAAATGTTACCTCGGGCTCGGATTTTTCGTTGGGTTGAGCCTTGCGGGATTTCTTCTTCTTGTGCTTCTTCATGAATTTGTGCATTTTGCGGGAAAGATTCTCCATTTCTGAATCGCCGCTTGAAGAGGAAGAAGATGAGGAGGAGGAGCTTTCTTCTTTTTGAACTTTGAAGGCGATGTTCTTTGGAGTTTTGATTGGTTTGCCTTCCTTTTCATCTTGCCTCCTCATGGTGATCTCTTAGGTCATAAGTGATCCAATGAGTTCTTCGACCGACATATTCTTGATGTCTTTTGCTTCTTGAATTGCCGTGACCTTTGGTGCCCATCTGCTTGGTAAGATCCAAAGGATCTTCTTGACCATCGTCTCTGCAGAAACATCATCTCCAAGAGATTTTCTTCCATTGCAAACGTCAGTAAAACGAGTAAACATTTCAGAAATAGATTCAGATGGATGCATGGAAAAAGACTCAACATCTTGACGGTACATGTCCAATCGAGTATCCTTAACTTTGTTGGTCCCCTCATGGGTAACCTCCAATAGTTTCCAAATTTCATGAGATGAGGTGCATGTGGAAACTTGATTGAATTCATTACGATCAAGGCCGCAATAAAGAGCATTCATGACTTTGCCATCAAGCTCGAAATTTTTAATATCGGCTTGAGTCCATTTGGATTCATCGGGAGAAGAAAGAGAATAACCATGCATGACAATTTTATATATGGGATAACCAATGCTTCTAAGAAAAGTGGTCATGTGGGTTTGCCAATAATTATAGTCGGTTCCATCAAAGAATGGAGCATGACCCAATGAATATCCTTCGGGGGCGAAAGAAGATGAAGCCATCACAATGGATCTTGAATTTGAAACCGGTGAAGGTATTACTCAAATTTTTCCTCTGATACCAATTGTTGGACAGAGAAGTGATGGCAAGAGGGGGGGTGAATTGACTTTTAAAAATTAATTAACAATTTAAAATCAAAGAGAAAGTGCAGCGGAAATAAAAGAGGCAAAACACACAACTTGATAACGGAGTTCGGCTTAAACCAAAGCCTACGTCTCCGCTCCCAACTCAACCGTTGAGAGATTTACTACCGCTTGCTTTTTAATGGTTTCAGCAAGAAACCCACTAGACTTTAAGGTTAGTCTAGAACCTATTACAGCTTGCTTTTAATGGTTGAGAAAGAACCCACTAGCCTTATTACAGGTGAAGGCTAGCTCACCTATGACTCATGCCTTTTAAAGGGATGGCTTGACTAACCTCTTCACACCTTGAAGGTGGTGTGAAAACCCAAATGAAAGGATGAGAGAAAGAGATGGGGGTTTGTAGGCACAAACCCAAAATGATGCTCAAAATGATAAAACAATAAAAACCGTAACGGGAGAAGCCTTGGGCGCCAGTGGATTGATGAAGTTAATGAAGAGTGCTCCCAAGCTTCTATGGTGGTGCTCCTTGGATGTGGAAGTGTGATGGAGCATGTGAGGGTTCCTTGGAGGAATGCGCCGGAGGTTCGCCAAATGATCAAAAAATGTTCCTGTGTTCTTCCGTGTGTTTCCGGGGCTTCCTAGTCCTTTATTTATAGAGGGGTAACCCTCAAATGGCCTTTGGGGGTCTTCGGAGCCGTTGTAGAGGCCTTCGGAGCCGTTGGGAGGCAAGTGGACAAGTCTGGTCAAAGCCCAACGGCTAGTTTGACTGGCTCCACCGGCTGACCGGTGCTTTGAAAAAGGGAGAGGACTCGGGCTCAGGCACCACCGGCTGGCCGGTGAGGAGGCCACCGGTTGGCCGGTGCTGAGGCAGTAGCTGACACTATTTGTCTGGGTGCCACCGGCTGGCCGGTGGTGGGACACCGGTTGGCCGGTGGTCTGGACAGAAATGATGCCTTCTGTCCAGGCTCCATCGGCTGGCCGGTGGGCATCCACCGGTTGGCCGGTGGACTGAATACCAGTCCACTTTTGCTTTCTGCCTTCTTGCCCCAATTCCTTGGCAATCTGAAATTATGCCTATCAACCAAAAACACTTAAAACAATATTAGTTAAATAAGAGTGATTGTGATCATGAAAATTAAACCACGAGGGGTACGAGAGGTACAACAATCTCCCCCTATTTTGATGATCACAATCACAAAAACAAGCAATGTAAAAATGAAATGAAAGGCATGCTTTAAAGGATAAATTGAAAAGAAAATCAAAGCATGAGAGAAAGATTTCTCCTCCAATAAACCAAGAATTTCTCCCCCTTTGTGATTATCAAAATAGAACGGGGCATAAAACTTGATTGAGGGAAGGATTTGAAAAACAAGATAGAGATTTTAAACCAATTAAAATTTTTGAAATTTGAATTGAAAGTTTTGAATTGAAAATTTTTAATTGAAAATTTTGAATTGAAAGTTTTGAATCGAAAATTTTGAAATGAAAGTTTTGAAATAAAAGTTTTGAATTGAAAGTTTTGAAATATAAACGCAAAAAGGCTTAAACGATCCAAACTCCTCCTAAATAAAAACAACAAATCACCGGGGAGAGGATTTTCAAACTGAGACAAATTTTGGTCTGGTGAGACTCGCTAAAAGGGATTTTTCAATCCATACTTGTCTTGTGGCAGGTCTTCTACTATAAAATTCATCGTTAAAGAAAATGGTTTTGGGCCTTCCATACCGGGCATTTTTGCAATCGCACTCATAAATTAAGTGCCCGGGTTTTTTGCAATAATTACAAAATTTATATTGGGAGATCCCCCTTACAAAAATAGTTGGTGCATGGGAAGAGGAAGCTTGCTTGGAATAGCCAATCCCTTGGGTGGTTCTAGATATGCGTTGGGAACCAAGAAATTTGGTCAAATTTTGTTCACCTTGGGTGAACTTGGAAAGGGATTCCTTTAAATCTTTGATTGTTAATTCCATAGAATCAACATCGGGAAGGTTTTGGACCTTGAGGGACAACTCTTCCTTCTCTTTGAGAAGTTGTTCCTTTTCGGAAGAAAGTTTTTTGAAATTCTTTTTTAAAGCAACAAATTTGGAAGAAAGTTCGTGAAAACCTTCCTCCAATTGATCTCTCGCAAGTTGGAGATCCTCATAAGATAAATGATTAAATGAATTTGAAGAACTAGAGGATGAGGAGTCGGAAGAGGTTACCTCATGAAATGCCATTAGGCATTTTTTACCGTCGTCACTTGAGGAGGAGGAGGAGGAGGATGTGGAGATATCACTCCATGTGGCCTTGAATGCCTTCTTCTTTTCCTTTTGCTTGGGCTTTTTCTTATTGAGTGGACAATCAGGCTTGTAATGGCCTTTCTTGCCACACCCGTAACATGTTACCTCGGGCTCGGATTTTTCGTTGGGTTGAGCCTTGCGGGATTTCTTCTTCTTGTGCTTCTTCATGAATTTGTGCATTTTGCGGGCAAGATTCTCCATTTCGGAATCGCCGCTTGAAGAGGAAGAAGATGAGGAGGAGGAGCTTTCTTCTTTTTGAACTTTGAAGGCGATGTTCTTTGGAGTTTTGATTGGTTTGCCTTCCTTTTCAGCTTGCCTCCTCATGGTGATCTCGTAGGTCATAAGTGATCCAATGAGTTCTTCGACCGACATATTCTTGATGTCTTTTGCTTCTTGAATTGCCGTGACCTTTGGTTCCCATGTGCTTGGTAAGATCCAAAGGATCTTCTTGACCATCGTCTATGCAGAAACATCATCTCCAAGAGATTTTCTTCCATTGCAAACGTCAGTAAAACGAGTAAACATTTCAGAAATAGATTCGGATGGATTTATGGAAAAAGACTCAAAATCTTGACGGTACATGTCCAATCGAGTATCCTTAACTTTGTTGGTCCCCTCATGGGTAACCTCCAATAGTTTCCAGATTTCATGAGATGAGGTGCATGTGGAAACTCGATTGAATTCATTACGATCAAGGCCGCAATGAAGAGCGTTCATGGCTTGTCCATCAAGCTCGAAATTTTTAATATCGGCTTGAGTCCATTTGGATTCATCGGGAGAAGAAAGAGAATAACCATGCATGGCAATTTTATATATGGGATAACCAATGCTTCTAAGAAAAGTGGTCATGCGGGTTTTCCAATAATTATAGTCGGTTCCATCAAAGAATGGAGCATGACCCAATGAATATCCTTCGGGGGTGAAAGAAGATGAAGCCATCACAATGGATCTTGAATTTGAAACCGGTGAAGGTATTACTCAAATTTTTCCTCTGATACCAATTGTTGGACGGAGAAGTGATGGCAAGAGGGGGGGTGAATTGCCTTTTAAAAATTAATTAACAATTTAAAATCAAAGAGAAAGTGCAGCGGAAATAAAAGAGGCAAAACACACAACTTGATAACAGAGTTCGGCTTAAACCAAAGCCTACGTCTCCGCTCCCAACTCAACCGTTGAGAGATTTACTACCGCTTTATTTTTAATGGTTTTAGCAAGAAACCCACTAGACTTTAAGGTTAGTCTAGAACCTATTACAGCTTGCTTTTAATGGTTGATCAAGAACCCACTAGCCTTCTTACAGGTGAAGGCTAGCTCACCTATGACTCAAGCCTTTTAAAGGGAAGGCTTGACTAACCTCTTCACACCTTGAAGTTGGCGTGAAAACCCAAATGAAAGGATGAGAGAAAGAGATGGGGGTTTGTAGGCACAAACCCAAAATGATGCTCAAAATGATAAAACAATAAAAACCGTAATGGGAGAAGCCTTGGGCGCCAATTGATTGATGAAGTTGATGAAGAGAGCTCCCAAGCTTCTATGGTGGTGCTCCTTGGATGTGGAAGTGTGATGGAGCAAGTGAGGGTTCCTTGGAGGAATGCGCCGGAGGATCGCCAAATGATCAAAAAATGTTCCCGTGGGCTTCCGTGTGTTTCCGGGGCTTCGTAGTCCTTTATTTATAGAGGGGGAACTCTCAAATGGCCTTTGGGGGTCTTCGGAGCCGTTGGAGAGGCCTTCGGAGCCGTTGGGAGGCAAGTGGACAAGTCTAGTCAAAGCCCAACGACTAGTTTGACTGGCTCCACCGGCTGACCGGTGCTAGGCCACCGGTTGGCCAGTGCTTTGAAAAAGGGAGAGGACTCGGGATCAGGCACCACCGGCTGGCCGGTGAGGAGGCCACCAGTTGGCCGGCGCTGAGGCAGTAGCTGACACTATTTGTCTGGGTGCCACCGGCTGGCCGATGGTGGTACACCGGTTGGCCGGTGGTCTGGAAAGAAATGATGCCTTCTGTCCAGGCTCCAGCGGCCAGCCGGTGGGCATCCACCGGTTGGCCGGTGGACTGAAAACCAGTCCACTTTTGCTTTCAGCCTTCTTGCCCCAATTCCTTGGCAATCTGAAATTATGCCTATCAACCAAAAACACTTAAAACAATATTAGATAAATAAGAGAGTGATTGTGATCATGAAAATTAAACCACAAGGGGTACGAGAGGTACAACATAAAGGACACTATCCTTACTATTAATTCATAAGAGAAGAGAACAACACCCCTACCCAAGTCACAACTCACACCAAACCAAATCCCCATTTGACCCATCCTTGTTTCCATGTTCATTAATAATGTTTAAATAAGTTTATGCACCTACTTGGGAAACTAGCAAGCATAAGCACAAGACAAGGAAAGAGTACACCCAACAAAAATTTAATCATTCAAACCCGGTTCTCTTGTAAAGTCACAACAACAAAGGGGTAAAGGAGATCCCTTGAAGTACTGGAACCAAAGAAAACCCCAAGATATAGCCCCATGTCCCCAAAATCAAGGATCCATCAGTTTCTCAACAATAGAGGATCCCACCCCATTTCGTGATATAAGTAGAGTAATCACATAATCTCAAAGTATAAAAATAGACGATCCCACCTCAATTTGTGATATAAGAAGAGTAATCACACAGTCTCGTAGTATAAAAACAGGGGATCCCATCCCCACCCGCATCACCCCTTCGATCTAAGCCCCCATCCAAGAAAACCATAAGGTCACCTGCAACGGCCTGTGAAAACAACCAAACCACTACCACCAACACAAGGCAGGCCCATTCAGGTATTTTTAGATTTAAAAGACTTAACACAGTCCATGATTTCAATTCCACTAGTCTTAAACCACGATTATTATTGAAATGGAGTTGATCCTGGTGCTTCCAATTTATTTAGCCAAATACACGTATTTAACCAGTTTTCTTTACACAACAAGGGGTTCAAAACCAAAAAAATACAAGCCATCTAAACACCACAAGTGGTAAGGGTTTATTAATTCACATAGAAAGACCACAAAAAATCACGATTTTCAATAGGCGTAAGCCCACACAAATCAGAAACCATTAATCATGAAAGAGGAGAAAAATAGAGCAGCATCATCGATCACACCCATCCCTCTTCATTATTTAGAAATCCATTTATTAACTTCATTATGTCTGGTTCATCCAATTCTATAGAAACAGTAGTGTACCCGTCCTACAAGATACATAGAAAATAGAGACGAAGGTGAAACCCCTACTTGATTGATCAATGATTGAAGTTTTTCTCCACGCACTGGGAATAGGGGATGCACGACTTACAGGGCTCCGGCACAGGTGCACCACTTTAATCGAGAACAAAGGACTTCAACGCACAAGGAAGAGGAGACTATCCAAGAGGAAGTAGAAGAAAAAATCCAGCGTGATAAACAGATGAGATCCCCATGTTACAAGATAAGAAATATGAACGCATTGGAAGTCGGATCGTGGTTCTTCGACGCGGATGGGTGGTTACACACAACTGGATTAATTTTTATTTAATAGATAGGTTACTCGGGTTTTTTTGATATTAATTATGGCTTAAAAATGACCTTGAAACTCTTCAAAAGGTTAAAAAGGCCCAAAAGTGGGGTTACGGGAAAACTGTATAAGGAAAAGCCCACCAAGGCTGTGTGACACCGATCAGTCTCGCCGATCGGTCACACCGATCGGTCGCGCCAATATTTGGCAAAGGAAGGGGTCATGAGGGTCTGGGTCATTACATTACCTATTTACACAATTTGGACATACATATTTCAAATATGGAATCCATTTTTACAAATTCAATACACAGAAGTGGCAGAAACTAATTTAATGTAACACCCCGAGCTTCCATGATATGCTTCTCATTCAATAATGTAATAGCTTGCATTGTACGCAACATAGAGTTCTAACACACTACAACTAATCAAAGTAGCCGTTATGAATAGTAATAACCACTTTTTAAATTTATAGAAATTTTATATTTCAAAATGGACTTCATTTTTGTATTCCTAATATTGAAATTAGCCTATGTTGAAAAATACTTAAAACAACTTTTTTAATCAAAATAATTTATAGTGATAAGTTATACTATTGAGTGGTTTTAAAGTATAATTAGAATATATTTTTACCATTTTATCCAATGGTGGTCATTAGAATTAATTAAACATTGAAATTGGACATAAACAATTGACAATCTTTTGATATAAATTGTTTCTTAAAAACACGCTATTTGTTGTGACAGCGGGAATTAATTATAAAATTAATTAATGAAACTTATATGTTTGGAATTTTGTAAAATAGACATCATTTTTTAATTCGGAATATCAATTATAGCTTAGGGTGAAATTTTGGCATTGTTCTGAAAAACTTCAATTTTTAATGAATAGTGAAACCACTAAGTGGTAGTTAAATAACTGATTTGTCGTTTAAATGAAATATTACCACTTCTGTGATTTTATTTTCAAAAATCCGACATACATGGTTGTCATTAAGAAGTAAAATGTGGGTCAATGAGATTAAAATAATTTTTTGGTGAATAGTAACTTTTAAGTTCTTAATCGCGATTAGAGGTAATTAGTGTAGTTTAAGGTAAAAACAATGTTTTAATAATATTATATGAGCTTGAAACTTGTCCTACTCCTATTGGATGAGTCATGGCCGACCAAGACAACCCATGGGTCAACTTGGGTACCCCATGGAGCCACTTTGGTTGGAAAATGACATTAATATATATTTATTTAATGTTAAAATTAAATTGACACAAACATGAGTTGTTTTACTAAAACAGTTTTTAAGTGGGGTTACACAAGTCCAAATTTTGATTATAAATATTCATTAGAAATCTAAAAATATTTACTACATCATAGTATTTTTTTAATAATTTTTAGATATTAAATAAATTAAATTATTTATGACATCATTATGATGCCGCGATGACCTCATTATTAAACGATTTTAATAAAATGAAAAGATAATGTAAAATCCAAGGCTTAAACTTGTCCAAAGACTATTTGATGGGTATATTACGAACCCTTATCACCTTAGCCACGAATTATATAAGTGTGGGACCTTTAGAATCCGAAAATCATTGTGTAATAATGTAACATTTCAATCTTTCCAAAAGAGCCCCTCCTCTCCTCTTATAAAATGCCCCCACCTCTCCCACCTCATTTACACTTTAAAGCCATTTGGCTCGGCCAACATCTGCCCAAATACTCTGCTAAATTCCCTCACTTACTCCTATAAGCCTCACTTTGGGCAGAATTCTTCCCAAGGAAGCCTTTGTCTCAAATCAAAAAGAGTTACCCGATTTTGAGGTAATGTCTTCTCTAATGTTGTTTTGTTTTATTTTTCTTCTCCAACCCCCTAAAATCTTTTTATTCATTTCTTATGTAACAAAACCAGTATCCTCAATATACTAGTATGTTGTTATAAGAAGGATTCTAGCTACCCTTACACACACCTACATCTAATGGTTAAAGAACATACGGTTTCTGTGGATGGAGAATTTCTGCCTCACGAAACGATGATTGTTCAACACTCATATAACACCTTCAAAGGTGTCCATTAAGATGTCACTATTTTTATATATGATATATAATATGTTTATGTTTTACTTATGCTTCTGTATTTCTCATTTATGACATAATTTATGATTTCCATTATGGGTAAAACGCGATAATTTCATTTTAGGAAGTGCGGACTACCGCCCCCTCAAGTGATTTGAATCGTTAATGCCATATGTGGGATGTATAAAGAATGGAGTAAATGGTATTATACACTATATTATACTGGAATTATATTATACATTTATATCCTGATGATTTCGTTCCATTAAATATGAAATTGAAATGAAAGTAGCGTTCATGCGTACGTACGGCTTACCGTCTCCATGAACGGTGCATTTCATTTCTTACCTCTAAATGTTACGTAATATTATAAATGAATGTATATACTGGATATATATGATATATATGACATCTAAATCATGAATATAATTCTGGAGATAATGGATATTCTACCACATAAACAACTTGTAATTATAAGAAGTTTATTGTTGACTCAAGTACCAAAGATCGACAAAACGACCGTTATTAACTTAAATAATTACATAATGTTCATAACATGGTAATAAGTGATATAAAAGGAATAATGAAAATAAAAAAGGATCTTAAGTAAATAGAAATTAACTCTAGTTTATTATTCAGGAGGTTAAAGAATGGTCGAGTCAGGACAAGACGCAAGGTAAGGGAACTTCTTAACCCAATTTCTATTCTTTGGGTTAATCTCCTACTTTCAAATTATGTCATGATATTTTTATCTTGTACTTGTACATTATTTATGTGTACTTATAGTGAATACACATTATAGATGTACTTTATTTAAAAAAATGATCTTTTTAAGGACTTCGTCTCAATCCCCTTTCGTTGAGTCATATTTTGTTTTATACACAACTTTCTTTTATACGGTGTATAAACCCCTTTGACTTTTACGTTTATTCAAAAGGAATCTTTTTTATACAAAGCGTTTACTAAACGGAAAAAGGGAATGTTTTTGTCGTATGTATGCGGCGACAACGACTTCTCTTCCGCTGTGACCACTATTTGAGTTTCGGCTTCCTCTACAAGCCATACCCTTTTTTTTAATGAAAAATAAATACCATGTTATACTTTTCTTTTATTTTGGTATTGAAAATGGTTTTGAAAGCATTTTTATTATATCAATGTGTTGTATTGATATCTTGTGATTGAAATGTGGAAATGTTATGTTTCCTTTATGCATATTTTATGTGATACGATTATGTTATGGTTTATGAGATGTTTAAACCTGTTCATATGAGGAATGTATTGGACTTAATAAGTGACGGGTGGATCCCGCTATATCTCCTCGATGCATCGGTAGGTCTAATGAGACAACTAGACGTGGAATTGGCCGAGGCCCTTTCCCAATTTGATTTATGGTTTTGGCCGAGGCCTTAATCATTTTAGACATCTTGGCCGAGGCCTTGAAAAAATGTTTCAGAATGTCTGGCATTATACATTCCCTCATTATGAAAGTGGTTATTGATATCTCATGTGATTATTCGACCAGTAGAATATCAATGTGAAGAAGTGAATGGTGTTATCTCATTTTACTTTTTCCATATTATGTTGATGTTCAAGTTTAAAAGGCTTTTGTTTTAGTTATACATTGCCTTAAATTTTTATGTTTATTTATGAAATCTTCCGCAATATTGTTATCCTTACTGAGCATCTGATCTCGCCCCTTTCAATGTTTTAATATTTTCCAGTATGTGAAGAAGTATTTTATGAATGACTTGCAGGGATTGTCAGAAGAGGATATGAGTGTGGACTATGGAGACTTTGTTATTGTAGTTTTTCACTTTATGATGTAATGTGACGTTTACAAATGTATCTAGTGTTTCCAAGGCTACTAAACTAATCGGTCTTTCGAGACTTGATCATTTGTGATCATGCCAATGTTACGAAGTAATGCACCAACTCTGGGTAGCTGGGGTCGGGGCGTTACAGTTGGTATCAGAGCAGTTTAGTACTAACCTTGGAAGCTAGATTTAGATAAACTCTGATTAGAGAACATAACCCAAAGAGATACTTTAAGGATTAGTATAGAAGAACTTCTTATAATTTCTGTATTATAGAGATTTTGTGAGTTTTCCGAGCAATACATCCCTGTCTGGATAAGAGCATGTAGAGGCGGCTCTGGCACAGATGTACCTAGGGGTAAAACCTGAAAACACCGCTTTGAGCTAGACTCGAACGAGAACTGGTGAACGACAACGGGCCTTGCTGCACTCTTGGTTATGACACTCCCGGGGGATATGCTTAGGATAATTCCCATTTTATTTACAAACCACTATGAACGGTTATGAGTATATACTTCCGCAAATAAATCCTTTTTATGATTATGGATTATATCCATAAATAGTTCAATTTATGTTAAGTATTTTACAAGTATGTAATTATGTATTTTGATTCATAAACTAATCTAGTTTATGCCATTGTTTAGAAATGGATCCTAGTGGAAGGAATGGAAACCGTATCAATGCACGCACTCCGTGTAGGGATTGCCCTCCTGCTCAAGATAATTATTGTGGAGCTGGAGATACAACTGGTGCTGATCAACTTATTACCATACTGGGACAACTCACTCAGGTTATGAATAATAACCTTACTCGTATGGAGAACCCTGATCCGCAACGTGGAGGATCAATGTTAGACCGCTTCATGAGGCAACAACCACCAACATTTAATGGGGGTATAAATCCATTAGTAGCTGAGCAATGGATAAACTCCTTAGAGAAAATATTCCATGCCTTGGGAAGTAGCGAAAGGGAGAAGGTTGTTATGGCAGTTTACCGCCTCACTAGAGATGCCGATCAGTGGTGGTCGTTGATTCAAAACACAAAGGAAGATGATGATGTATC
This sequence comes from Viscum album, assembly GCA_963277665.1. NCBI lineage: Eukaryota > Viridiplantae > Streptophyta > Magnoliopsida > Santalales > Viscaceae > Viscum > Viscum album. The sequence goes on from OY728126.1 coordinate 198,041,831, forward strand.
TAATATGGAATGGAGGGAGTTCAAAGAGATTTTCTTAGAAAAATACATTCCTCGTGACCATCGAGCAGATATGGAAAGGCAATTTCTGAGTCTGAGGCAGAAGGAGGATGAGAATGTAGGAAAGTATGAGGCCAACTTTACAAGGATAGCGAGGCATACTGCAGATTATATACGTAACCCAAGGAGTATGATTGATCATTTCTTTGATGGGTTAAAACCATTTCTCCGTCGAGCTTTAGTATCACAATCCTTCTCATCATACGAAGATATTATCTTGTGTGCTATCAAGACAGAAAAGGAATTCTCTATGTCTTATGACAACAAAGTAAAGCAAGAGAAGAAGAGAACGGTGGAACAAGAGGTAGATAAAGGGAAAAATGGAAAGAAGGATTTTCCATTATGTGATAATTTTGGGAAGAATCACCCTGGTACTTGCCTAAAAGGAATGGGAGTTTGTTATAAATGTGGAGAAAAAGGTCACCAGGCGCGTGATTGCAAGGGAAAGAAAGAGGCTATCAAAGTTGAATGCTACAATTTTAGAGAAATGGGTCATTATGCAAATGAATGCCCTAAGCGTCAGAGAAACTTACCTCAGAAAAGGCCAAGGGATCAAGGACAATCTTATGCTGTTACTACAGTTGAAGCAAAATAATTAATGTATTCGTACCTTTGGACTCATGGATTATATTCTGGTTATTAGAATAATGTGATATATATATATATATAAGGATTGTACTGCAGTACTTGTTGATTTCAGTAAGGTTTTAATATGATGAAGGTAATTATATTTTTACTATGTGACAATAATAGAAACTTTACTTTGTTTGGGGAATCTGATAAATTGATATTGGAATTAGGAGACCTTTTAGAGAACGTCTGGATAGAGGTATTTTGGATAACTATAAAGGTTGGAGTGGATTAAGTTGATCTTTGGATAGTATTGTTTAAAGTTAAAAATTTATAAATAATATTTTTGAATAATATAATACTATAGTTTTAGGAAAAGGACAACCTGCAGGGTGGGGCATAACCCGTCCCGTCGGACAAAGCTGCAGGAATCGAACCCACAATCATAGTGCGACAGGCCTTTATTTCCTACCACTAGCCTACAGGAAGTCCCTGGTTATTACAAAATAATTTTACTAATCTAAATGGTATGTGTTAACATTTGGAACCTTATAAAATTAGGATAAGTATAATATTTTTGAGTTCTATTATCTTTTTTAGTGAAAGATGAGTTGAAGGTTGAAACTCTAATTGTCAAGCATAAATATATATATATATACCTATCTCTTATTCAATGAATAAATTAATTCTTAAACTTTAGTAAAGGGATATTAAAACAAAAAAATGTGTTATCCTAATACCTTATGTCTTGTTGAACTGATGATATTTTAAATCAACATAGATTTAAGTCTTTGAGACCCTCAATTTGACAGTTGATTGTGATTGATGACCTCAATCACTCCCTACAAATATTTACGTTTTTCCTCCAATTATATGTCTTTATATGCCACCAATGTTCTCCTACTCGAGATCATAATTGGGTGGTTACTTTTTCATTTCCCTTTCCCTCTTATTAAGGCTAAATTTTATTAATCTTATTTCTGATGTGGGTTTTCCACAAAGGTATTTTCTCTTTTCAACCTTTTATTTACAACGAAAAATTTCAAATTGCGAGGACGCAATTTATTGAAGGAGGGGAGAGTGTAACACCCCGAGCTTCCATGATATGCTTCTCATTCAATAATGTAATAGCTTGCATTGTACGCAACATCGAGTTCTAACACACTGCAACTAATCAAAGTAGCCGTTATGAATAGTAATAACCACTTTTTAAATTTATATAAATTTTATATTTCAAAATGGACTTCATTTTTGTATTCCTAATATTGAAATTAGCCTATGTTGAATTTTTTTGTAATTTTCTGAGAACTTCAAAATTTTTATGAATGGTGAAAAATACTTAAAACAACTTTTTAAATCAAAATAATTTATAGTGATAAGTTATACTATTGAGTGGTTTTAAAGTATAATTAGAATATATTTTTACCATTTTATCCAATGGTGGTCATTAGAATTAATTTAACATTGAAATTGGACGTAAACAATTGCCAATCTTTTGATATAAATTGTTTCTTAAAAACACGCTATTTGTTGTGACAGCGGGAATTAATTATAAAATTAATTAATTCAAATTATATGTTTGGAATTTTGTAAAATAGAAATCATTTTTGAATTCGGAATATCAATTATAGCTTAGGGTGAAATTTTGGCATTGTTCTGAAAAACTTCAATTTTTGATGAATAGTGAAACCACTAAGTGGTAGTTAAATAACTGATTTTTCGTTTAAATGAAATATTACCACTTCTGTGATTTTATTTTCAAAAATCCGACATACATGGTTGTCATTAAGAAGTAAAATGTGGTTCAATGAGATTAAAATAATTTTTTGGTGAATAGTAACCTTTAAGTTCTTAATCGCGATTAGAGGTAATTAGTGTAGTTTAAGGTAAAAACAATGTTTTAATAATATGATATGAGCTTGAAACTAGTCATACTCCTATTGGATGAGTAATGTAAGACCAAGAAAACCCATGGGTCAACTTGGGGACCCCATGGAGCCACTTTGGTTGGAAAATGACATTAATATATATTTATTTAATGTTAAAATTAAATTGACACAATCATGAGTTGTTTTACTAAAATAGTTTTTAAGTGGGGTTACACAAGTCCAAATTTTGATTATAAATATTAATTAGAAAGATAAAAAGATTTCCTACATCATAGTATTTTTTTATAATTTTTAGACATTAAATAAATTAACTTATTTATGACATCATTATGATGTAGCGATGACCTCATTATTTAACGATTTTAATAAAATGAAAAGATAATGTAAAACACAAGGCTTAAAGTTGTCCAAAGACTATTGGATGGGTATATTTAGAACCCTTATCACCTTATCCACGAATTATATAAGTGTGGGACCTTTAGAATCCGAAAAGAATTATGTAATAATGTAACATTTCAATCTTTCCAAAAGAGCCCCTCCTCTCCTGTTATAAAAGGCCCCCACCTCTCCCACCTCATTTACACTTTCAAGCCATTTGGCTCGGCCAAAATCTGCCCAAATACTCTCCTAAATTCCCTCACTTACTCCTAGAAGCCTCACTTTGGGCAGAAGTTTTCCCAAGGAAGCCTTTGTCTCAAATCAAAAAGAGTTACCCGATTTTGAGGTAATGTCTTCTCTAATGTTGTTTTGTTTTATTTTTCTTCTCCAACCCCCTAAACTCTTTTTATTCATTTCTTTTGTAACAACAACAGTATCCTCAATATACTATGATGTTTTTATAAGAAGTATTCGAGCTACACTTACACACAACTACATCTAATGGTTAATGAACATACGGTTTCTGTGGATGGCGAATTTCTGCCTCACGAAACGATGATTGTTCAACACTCATATATCACCTTAAAAGGTGGCCATTAATATGTCACTATTTTTATATATGATATATAATATGTTTATGTTTTAATTATGCTTCTGTATTTCTCATTTATGGCATACTTTATGATTTCCATTATGGGTAAAACGCGATAATTTCATTTTAGGAAGTGCGGACTACCGCCCCCTCAAAGTGATTTGAATCGTTAATGCCATATGTGGGATGTATAAAGGATGGAGTAAATGGTATTAGACACTATATTATACTTGAATTATATTATACATTTATATACTGATGATTTCGTTCCATTAAATATGAAATTGAAATGAAAGTAGCGTTCATGCGTACGTACGGCTTACGGTCTCCATGAACGGTGCATTTAATTTCTTACCTCTAAATGTTATGTAATATTATAAATGAATGTATATACTGGATATATATGATATATATTACATCTAAATCATGAATATAATTCTGGAGATAATGGATATTCTACCACATAAACAACTTGTAATTATAAGAAGTTTATTGTTGACTCAAGTACCAAAGATCGACAAAACGACCGTTATTAACTTAAATAATTACATAATGTTCATAACATGGTAATAAGTGATATAAAAGGAATAATGAACATAAAAAAGGATCTTAAGTAAATAGAAATTAACTCTAGTTTATTATTCAGAAGGTTAAAGAACGGTCGAGTCAGGACAAGACGCAAGGTAAGGGAACTTCTTAACCCAATTTCTATTCTTTGGGTTAATCTCCTACTTTCAAATTATGTCATGATATTTTTATCTTGTATTTGTACATTATTTATGTGTACATATAGTGAATACACATTATAGATGTACTTTATTTAAAAAAATGATCTTTTTAAGGACTTCGTCTCAATCCCCTTTCGTTGAGGCATATTTGGTTTTATACACAACTTTCTTTTATACGGTGTATAAACCACTTTGACTTTTATGTTTATTCAAAAGGGATCTTTTTTATACAAAGCGTTTACTAAACGACAAAAGGGATTGTTTTTGTCGTACGTATGCGGCGACAACGACTTCTCCGCTACCGTAACCACTATTTGAGTTTCGGCTTCCTCTACAAGCCATACCCTTTTTTTAATGAAAAATAAATACCATGTTATACTTTTCTTTTATTTTGGTATTGAAAATGGTTTTGAAAGCGTTTTTATTATATGAATGTGTTGTATTGATATCTTGTGATTGAAATGTGGAAATGTTATGTTTCCTTTATGCATGTTTTATGTGATACGATTATGTTATGGTTTATGAGATGTTTAAACCTGTTCATATGAGGAATGTATTGGACTTAATAAGTGACGGGTGGAGCCCGCTATAGCTCCTCGATGCATCGGTAGGTCTCATGAGACAACTAGACGTGGAATTGGCCGAGTCCCTTTCCCAATTTGATTTATGGTTTTGGCCGAGGCCTTAATCATTTTAGACGTCTTGGCCGAGGCCATGACAAAATGTTTCAGAATGTCTGGCATTATACATTCCCTCATTATGAAAGTGGTTATTGATATTTCATGTGATTATTGGACTAGTAGAATATCCATGTGAAGAAGTGAATGGCATTATCTCATTTTACTTTTTCCATATTATGTTGATGTTCATGTTTAAAAGGCTTTTGTTTTAGTTATACATTGCCTTAAATTTTTATGTTTATTTATGAAAGCTTCCGCAATATTGTTATCCTTACTGAGCATCTGAGCTCACCCCTTTAAATGTTTTAATATTTTCCAGGATGTGAAGAAGTATTTTATGAATGACTTGAAGGGATTGTCAGAAGAGGATATGAGTGTGGACTATGGAGACTTTGTTATTGTAGTTTTTCACTTTATGATGTAATGTGACGTTTACAAATGTATATAGTGTTTCCAAGGATACTAAACTAATCGGTCTTTCGAGACTTGATCTTTTTTGATCATGCCAATGTTACGAAGTAATGCACCGACTCTAGGTAGCTGGGGTCGGGGCGTTACATTTAAAATTAATTCCCATTGTTAAAACAAAAAGTGTGTTTTTAAGAGATAATAACTATAAAAAGATTGACACTTGTTTATGTTCCGTTTAATTATGAAATTATGTCCAATTAACAACATTGTATTAAATGGTAAAAATATATTCTAAATATATTATAAAACCACTCAAATTCATAATTTATCACTATTAATTATTTCGATTAAAAAAGTTGTTTTTAATTAAAATATAGTAATTTTCATTATTAATCAAAATATAAGTTATCTAAAAAGTACCAAAATATCACCCTAGGATAATTTTGATATTAAAAATCCAAAAATGAATTTCCTTTTGAGAAATAAAATTTATAAAATTTCAAAAAGTGTGTATTACTATTCATAACAGATAGTTTGATTGGTTGCGGTGTGTCTTAGAACTCGAAGTTGCGTACAACACACACTGATGTATTATTCAAGGAGAAGTGTACCGTGGAAGCTTGGGGTGTTACATTCTCGCCTAATTCAAATATTTCGTCATCAAAATTTCTAGAATCCTACCTCATGAAAAGACTCGGGTGGTTCTTCATCATAAGTTCCTCAGGTTCCCACGTTGCCTCTTCCATCTTATGGTTCCTGCATATATCTTTTACTAGACGAGTCATCTGTTTTCTCAACACTTGTTCTCTGGTATGAATAATCCTGATGGGATCTTCACAACATGATAGATCGGGTTCCAGTTCTACTTCCTCATAAGTGAGGAAATGTGTTGGGTTAGGCATATATTTTCTCAACAGTGATATGTGGAACACATCGTGAACTTTAGAGAGACTTGGCGGCATTTCTAAATGGTAAGCTATAGTCCCAATTCGTTATAGAATTTCAAATGATCTGATGTACCAGTGAATCAATTTACCCTTCTTACCGTAACGTATAACTCCCTTCCATGGATATACCTTCAAGAAAACATGATCTCCTACATGAAATTCCAAATCCTTCCTTCGATTATCGGCATTTCTCTTCTGCCTACATTGAGATGCTTTGATGTGGTTTTGGATCAACTTCACCATTTCCATAATTTCCTCCACTAATTCTGGGCCTACGAGTTTTTTTTCACCAACATCATCCCAACAGGTTGGTGCGCGACATCTCTTTCTGTATAATGCTTGATATTGTGTCATCTGAATACTCGGATGGAAGCTATTGTTATAAGAAAATTCTACCAGAGGTAAATATTGATCCCAAACTCCCTGAAAGTCAAGTGAGTAGGATCTCAACATGTCTTCTATGGTTTGAATAGTCTGTTCTAATTGTCCATCTGTTTGAGGGTGGTAGGTAGTGCTCAAATGAGGTTCAGTATCTAGGGATTTCTGAAGACTATTCCCGAATCTTGAAGTAAAATGAGGATCATGTTCTGAAACAATCGATAGGGGTACTCCATGAATTCTCACAACTTCATTGATATATAGTATTTCTAGTCATTCAAGTGGTAAATCTTCTCTTATAGCAAGAAATTGTGCTGACTTGGTAAGACGATAAAAAATGACCCATATTGCATCGTTCCTTCTAGGAGTCTTTTGTATCCCCGTGACGAAGTCCATCGTAATATTATCCTATTTCCACTTAGGTATGGGAAGAGGTTACAATACTCCACCAGGTTGTTGCCTTCCTGCTTTCACTTGTTGAAAAACCATACATATTGACAGAAAATAAGAAATCTCTCTCTTCATGTTGTCCCCCCAAAAAATGTTCCTTCAAATCACTATACATTTTGGTGCTCCCATGGTGTATAGAGAAATTGGAACTATGAGCATCGTCCAAAAATTTCCTTTTTAGATCAGGTATATTGGGAACACAAAGTCTCTTACCAAATTTCAAAATTCCATCTTCATACACAATTTCTTTCAATCTCCCATTATTCAAACATATAATCTTCTTTTCAAACTCTTCATCACCGGTCCGAGAACTCTTTATCCTTTCTAGTAACGAGGGGTTTTCAACCATTTGAAAAGGTATTGATGTTTCACCTTCCATGGTGATTCCCATATATATATTCTCTAGATCCATAAAAATATGATCCCCTTCAATTCTCATCATGTTCAAAACTCCATTATCCTTTCTACTAAAAGAACCTGCCACCTTATTTTCCTTCCCTGGGTGGAAGTGTATCGTGCAATCATAATCCTTGAGTAATTTAAGCCATCTCCTTTGCCTCATGTTGAGTTCATTCTATGAGAAAATATATTTCAAACTCTTGTGATTGGTATATATCTCACATTTTTCACCATAGAGATAATTTATTGATATCTTCAAAGAAAATATTATAGCAGCTAACTCAAGATCATGTGTAGGATAGTTTTTCTCATGAATTTTTAGCTGTCGTGATGCATAGGAAATAAACCTATCATTTTGCATAAGGACACAACCAAGTCCTTTCTTCGGTGCATCAATATAAATAACAAACCCATCATTCCATGATGGTAGATTCAATATAGGGGAATTGAATAATCTTCTCATCGGTTCTTCAAAACATTATTAAAACTCTTTTTTCCAAAAAAAATTTAACCCCTTTACGCGTGAGCTTCATTAAAGTGTTAGCCAATAGGGAAAAATTCTGGACGAAACGTCGATAATAGCCTGCTAAACCAACAAAACTGCATACATCAGTTATACTCGTCTATGCTAGCCATTCTTGTATTTCCTCGGTCTTAGAATAATCAATAGAGATTCCATCTTTGGAGACAATATGGCCAAGAAAAGAAATCTCCTGAAGCCAGAATTCATACTTGGTAAAATTTCCATATAATTAATGTCTTCTAAGAGTCTTCATGATAATGCGCAAGTGATTTTCACGATCCTCGTAGCTTTTGGAGTATACCAAGATATCATCAGTAAATACCATGAAAAAATCATCTAGATATTATTTGAAAACTCTATTCATTAGATCCATGAATACAGAGGGTGCATTAGTCAATCCAAAAGGCATTACTGTAAACTCGTAATGCTCGTACCTGATTCGAAATGTTGTCTTCAGAATGTCTTCCTTCTTCACACACAACTGATGGTATCCAGATCGAAGGTCAATCTTTTAAAAGTATTGAGCTCTATGTAGTTGGTCAAATAAATCATCAATGAGAGGTAGGGATACTTGTTTTTTTATTGTTATAGCATTGATTTCCCTTTAGTCGATACGTAACCTCATAGATCCATCTTTCTTATTAACAAAAATGTCAGGGGCTCCCCATGGAGAAACACTAGGGATAATAAATATTTTATTACTCAATTCCTCTAGTTGTTTCTTTAGTTCAATTAATTCCATAGTGGCCATTCTATAATGGGTCTTCGATATAGGCTTTGAACCAAGAATTAAATCAATGGAAAACTCAATAACTCGTTCTGGAGGATGTCTAGGTAAATCTTCTATAAACACATATACATATTCTTTCACAATAGGTACATCCTATATTTGAACATTTCTTTCCTCACCCACAATTATTTCATTCTCTTCCTCCCCGATAATTGAATTTAGTTGAGCTACTGGGGGTGGATCTAGATAAGAATTAGGTGGTAACGATTCTGCTCTAAAGATAATGTGTTCCTTATCATCAGCATCAAAAATCGTTACCTTCTTCTTCTTACAATAAATCTTAGAATCATAGTCCTTTATCCAATCCATACCAAGGATTATATAAAAATCAATCATAGGTATGACGATGAGATCAGCAGATAAAGAACATTTACATGCTCTAATGGGGACTGATTCCCAAAACTTGGATGCAATGATACTTCCCTTAGAAGTTTTGTTTGAAAACTCCATTGTTAAATAAAATTGGGAATATCTAATTTTCCTAGCAAACTGGGAAGATATGAAATAATGCGATGATCCAGAATCAAAAAAAGTATTTTCTAAACTTGAGGAAACCATTAAATTACCTGCCACCACGTCTTTCGGAGCTTCTCCCTCAACAGTAGTGATAGCATAAGATTGGCCTTGACCCCTTGGCCTTTTCTGAGATAAATTTCCCTAACGCTTAGGAAATTCATTTTTATAATGCCCCATTTCTCTAAAATTATAGCATTCCATGTTGACAAAAACTCTCTTTCCCTTGCAATCTGAGCTTGGTGGCCTTTTTCAATACACTTGTAACAGACTCTCATTCCTTTCAAGCAAGTACCAGGTTGTTTCTTCCCACATTTACTGCAGGATGGATATTCAACTTTTCCCTTCTTCACCTTATTTCCATTCCCAGAGTGATTAGAAGATATCTTCTCCTCTTTCTTTGCTTTAAAGTAGTACGACTTAGAGAATTCATTTTTAGTCTTCATAGCACATGAGACAATATCTTCGTACAACGAGAAGGATTTTGAGACTGACGATCGACAAAGAAATGGTTTTAAACTATCAAAGAAATGATCAATATTACTCCTTGGGTTACATATATAATCTTCCACACGCCTCGCTAACCTTGTAAAGATAGCTTCATACTTTGCGACATTCTCATCCTCCTTTTGTCTTAGACATAGAAATTACCTTTCCATATCTACTTGATGGTCACGTGGAAAGTTATTTTCTAAGAAAATATCTTTGAACTCCCTCCATTCCATATTTTATACTTCATCATCTTCCTTTGTGGTTTGAATCAATGACCACCATTGGTCAGTATCTCCATTGAGGCGGAAAACTACCATGATAACTTTTTCCCTTTCGCTGCTCCCCAAGGCATGGAATATTTTCTCTATGGAATTTATCCATTGCTCAGCTACTAATGGGTTTGTAATCCAATTGAATGTTTGTGGTTTTTTCCTCATGAAGCGATCAAACATTGATCCTCCACGTTGCGGATCAGAATGCTCCATACGGGTAAGGTTATTATTCATAACCTGAGTGAGTTGTCCCAGTATGGTGATTAACTGATCGGCACCAGTCGTATCACCAGCTCTACTATAATTATCTTGATCAGGAGGGAAATCCCTTATTGGGGAGCGTGCATTGATATGGTTTCCATTCATTCCACTAGGCGCCATCTCTAAACAATGGAAAAAACTAGATAAGTTTATGGATCAAAATACATAATTCCGTACTTGTAAAAAACTTGACATAAATTGAACAATTTATGGATATAGTCCATAATCATTAAAATGTTTTCTTCGAGAAATTATATACACATAAACCCTTCATAATTCTATATAAAGAAAATTATAATTATCTTATGCATATCCCCCAGGAGGGTCGTAACCAAGAGTGCAGCAAGGCCCGTTTTCGTGCACCAGTTACCGTTTGAGTCTAGCTCAAAGTAGTGTTTCTGGGTTTTATCCCTAGGTACATCTGTGCTAGAGCCACCACTACCTTCTCGTATCCAGATAGGGATGTATTTCTTAGAAAACTCACAAAATCTCTACAATACCCAAATTCTAGGACGTTCTTCTATACTAATCCTCAATGTCCATCTTAGGTCTATGTGCTCTAATAAGAGTTTATCTAAATCTAGCTTCCAAGGTTTATACTAAACTTCCTCTAATACCAACTGTAACGCCCTGACCCCAGCTACCCAGAGTCAGTGCATTATTACATAACATTGACATGATCACAAAAGATCAAGTCTTGAAAGACCGATTAGTTTTGTAGCCTTTGAATAACTAGATACATTCGTAGAGTTTACATTACATCATAAAGTGAAAACTACAAAGACATTTTGTCTCCACACTAATATCCTATTATACTATCCCTGCAAGTCATTCATGAAATAATTCTTCACTTCCTGGAAAAAATAAAACATAGAAAGGGGTGAGCTCAAATGCCCAGTAAGTATAAAAATATAGCAGAAACTTTCATAAATAAGCATAAACATTTAAGGCAATGTATAACTAAAAAAAGCCTTTTAAACATGAACTTCAGCTTAATATCGAAAAAATAAAACAAAATAATTCCATTTAATTATTCACATGGATATTCTACTAGTTGAATAATCACATGCAATATCAATAACCACTTTCATAATGATGGAATGCATAATTCCAGACTATAATCACCACGTAGCCAAGGCCTCGTGCCAAGACTACAAATATGATTTTATCAAGGCATCCTTCCAAGACACTAGTTTGTCTCATGAGACCTACTGATGCATCGAGGAGCTATAGCGGGCTCCAACCATCACTTATTAAGCCCAATGCATTCCTCATATAAACAAGTTTAAACATTAGATAAACATTCGTATTAAAACTAGCATAAGAAATGTCAATGCATTCTCCATCAACCATGAATGGTTTAAAAATAGCACATCCACAGTCAAACATATCACAAAACCTTCAATACAATATTCACATTTTGTATCATAATAAATAAACTCCAAATAAACTTAAAATCCATCAAAGGATGTTGACATAGATGAAATCAAAACTCTTTTTAGAGAAATATCATTTTCTCTTTCGAAATAATTTAGGAGTCACATAATTATAAAATAAAACATTTACTTTGAAAATATTTTTATAAGATTGTAAGGGAAGCTTCAAAGAGTTTATAACTATAGAAAATAGAAACACCAACCTTATAAGTTAAAAAAAGACATTCTTACCTTAATTTTGTCAAAAAGTTTAAAAAGGACCTTGTTTAGAAAATGAAGGAATGATTCCTTTCAATTTTTTTTATAAAAAGTCTAAAAAGGGTATAAATGACTTTAACACATATCTAGTAAATAGTAAAAATGTTTTGAAATAATTTTTTAAGAAAAACGGATGTGGAGTATAAAGAAGTCCTAGTAGATAATTACGTATGAACAACCTCAGATAATGAAGAGATTGTGAAATAAACCCTTACCTTGTACTTTTCCATTGTCAATGGTATGTTAACCTCCTGTCTAATAGTTAAAACATTATTATTATATTATACAAGAACCATATACATATTTATTATATCATATATGATCTTTTGCTTTTTTAATAATATCTTACTATTATCATTATTTCAGGTGTTAACATACTCGTTTTATTTAATATGTTTTGTTACCTAAGCCATGTTTTTTATCCATAGGTTGTATCTTATTTACATACATAATGATATCAAGTTCTTAAACATTAATTATAATCATCAAACGAGAATTATACTTGAATGGATATGATGGGGAATGAATCTCATCGCGTTCGTGGAGACGGTAGTCCGTACGTACGCACGTGCAACGATATCATTATTTTGATATTAAAATAATATAAAATTTGATAGGATATCATATATAAAGATTAATTATAATTTTATATTTGTTATTTACATGAATTACAAATCATTATCATACCCATCCAAATAATAATGTATTGAATAATAATTACACCATGACGTGGAGATGGTAGGCCATAAGTACGCATGTATGGTGACATGTCATTCAACGGATGGATAGAATACTGAATATGGTTGTTCCATATTTATAATAACATCAAATTATATAGAAGATACTAGAGTTATTGTTTTATAATTGAAACAACTATGAAAGAAGAAGAAGAAGAAGAAAGGAACTTGATAGAGGGAGGTGAAATTATTACCTCTTCTTCAGGTTATTCCTTATGATTTGATCAAAAATGAGACTTAAGTTGGCTTTCTGACTAAAAGAAGGCATTTATGATGAAGTGATGGAAGCTGATAGGATATTTGGGTAGGGTTTGGCCAAACCAAAAGGCATTGAAGGTATGAAGAATTGGTTAGAATTGGTGTCCTTTGATATGGGGGAGGAGGGGCTCTTTAGGAAATACTTAAAGTATTAATTTATAATAAATTCTTATTCGGTTTCTAATGGATCCAAATTATATTATTCAAATTATAAGGTAGGGATGGGTCGAAATCCTTCAATACAATTGATTTTAGATAGTTTTGGGTCACTATACCAACCTTATCATTTATATTTAACTCTTAGTTAAATAGTTTGACATTTACCATGTCACTTTTTATTTTTATATTATATGGTTAATAAATAAACTATATACTTACAAGAGATTCAAAAGTGGTCCATTAATGATACAAATATCATGATATATGTTCTTTGGCCGAACCTTAGATTTTTAGGAATAGAATATCAATTAATAATATAATATTTGTTTTAAAAACTCATTTATGTCAATTTTGATACTATTTAATAATTTTTTTTAAATTCTTACCATCTTAATTAATTATAAAAAAATTCATTCAATCAATCATAACATGTCATATTAACCAATATAATTCTTGTATGTCATCAAAACTTTCAAATTATATTTTTTTAACTTTTATAATACCAATTATTTGATTCATTCATTAATAAAGAAAATATTGTATCATTATTGTGTCATAAATATATTAAATTATTCAATTTATAAAAATTATAAATAAAATAAAATTATCTAGGAAATATTTTTATCTTTTTAATGAATATTTTTAGTTGAAAATATAACAGATATAACCCTATGTAAAAATTGTTTTTCTAAAATATATATGATTATATCATTTTTGTATTTACTTTAACATAATTAATATAAAGTGTCCTTATCACCTACAAGGGGATCCATGGGGTCCCAAAATCGACCCAAAGATGCCCATGGTCGGAAATGTATCAACCCATAAATTTAGGACATCTTTTAGGGTAATTTATTATTATTATAATATTATTGTTTACCCTTATTTACTGGATTTACCCTTTAACCATGGTAAATAAAATATTTACCAAAGTAATTATTCAAAATGTCTAAAAATAAAAGTTAACTATTTACAAAATTTTGAAATCCTGATCCCAAATATGGAATCCATTTTTCCAAATTTAAAACACAAAAGTGGCAGAAATTAGTTTAAAATTAATTTCTTTTGTTAAAACAAAAAACATGTTTTTAAGAGATAATTACTATCAAAAGATTGACACTTGTTTATATCCGTTTTAATTTTGAAATTATGTCCAATGACAAACGTTGTATTAAATGGTAAAAATATATTCTAAATATACTTTAAAACCACTCAAATTCAAAATTTATCACTTTTAATTATTTCGATTAAAAAAAGTTGTTTTTAATTAAAAGTTTGTAATTTTCACTATTCATCAAAATATAAAATTTATCCGAAAAGTACCAAAATTTCACCCTAGGATAATTTCGATATTCTAAATCCAAAAATGAAGTCCATTTTGAGAGATAAACTTTATAAAATTTCAAAAAGTCAGTATTACTATTCATAACGGCTAGTTTGATTGGTTGTGGTGTGTGTTAAAACTCGAAGTTGCGTACAACACACACCACTGTATTATTCCAGGAGAAGTGTACCATGGAAGCTTGGAGTGTTACAAGTAATGAAAAAATTTAATCGATATAGAATGAAGAATTTTCAACCTCAACCAGTAGGATCGTGCCATATGAATCCCATTTATCAGATATTCTAAATGAGATGGAATCACTAGGGTTCCCCATATATTAAGACCAATCTGAAAAACTAAGAATAAATGGGGTATAATGTTTTTATAAATATTCATTATCATATATATCTTAACAAAGCCACATTTTAGAAAAACCCTATAAAGGTACCACCATCACAGAACTCAACCTCATGGCATAAACATCTATATTTAGGGGTAATATATATAGACCTTTATATTATGTATTATTTTATTTTATTTTTTAAGAAAAAAATAATTTTGTTTATGATATTTCATTATTACTATAATTATATTGGTGGATGTAATTTTTTAATAACAAATCGAAATCAATAACAAGAAAAAAAACTATATTATTGAGTAATATATTATTTCTATTAAAAAAATTCAGATAAAATCAATAATTTTAAAATGAATGATTTTTTTTAAAATAATAATATATATATATATATATTCAATAATATAATTTAATTAAGTTCCCTATATGTTTTACAAGGGTCATAAAATTTTATGTGTCTTAAAAACTGGTGTTTTTTATAAATAAACTTTCTATTTAAATGTTTTTACTATCTTATTTGTTACATTTTTATTGAAAAATAAACGTTATTTTTCAAATCAAGACATCAAAATTAGTCAATGTTAATTTTTTAAAAAATTATATTTATAGTTGAATATTTTTGTTAAAATTTAATAATTTGTAAATATATAGTTTGTCTGATTACATAAAAATATCCGAAAAAATATTTAAAAAATTCTATAAAAGTATCCTAAGAATAAAATATGTTTCATCATTTAAATATTTATTTTTATTTTATTTTATTAATTTTAAATACCTAGAATAAGTCTTCTAAAACCTATAATAAATTTTAAGGGCATAAAAAATAAATTTGAATGAACATGACTCTGATCCATATCATGAATGGCATTATTTTGGATAGCTTGGTTCATAACCTAATAAAATAATAAATACCACTCATATTTAGGATAAACCAAGCGAAAACCCAAAGTTTTATTTCTAATTATTATATTATCAATTATCATGAAACACATATTTTTTTAAAATTATTTAATAATTCCACTCAATTTTGTAATGAATTCCCTACCATTCTTCCATTCATCTTCACTCAAATATCAATAATAATCATTTCCCTTTCAATATCCCTTTATAAATCACACCCAATTTTTTGGGTGGTCATAATAATATCTAGCTAACATTTAAGAATTATAATCTTATGTAAGGGATTCTCTACATAATTCTCTTTATTTTTGATGTTTCCTAGTTTTACTACTTTTTGAATTCCATTTTTCATGTTGGAATTTTATTTTATATATCCCATTATGTAAGTATGATTATCTTGTAATGAGAAACCATGTTTCTCTCTCATTAATCATGTTAGTTAAATTTTATGTAAAACAATTATATTGTTTGAATTATATATTGATTTTGAAGGACATTATTCTATGTTATGAATATTCATCTTCATTTCAGATCAAGGGTAGTAAACTATATTTACCAAGAATTTATTGAATGGGGTTCTTATATTTATACATGTTATGAACCATACTAGTTACCCTAGTACCCCAATACTTGGGCTATCATTGATATGGGTAAAATGGTATTTCTAATCCCCACAGGTTGGTGAGTATCACCTGTCATCATAACATAATAAAGAGAGACTGAATTATCCATAATATAGAGGAAGAAAAAATATTACAATTTTGTGTTCTCAACACTCTAAAGGGAGAGATAAACAGAAAAACCATGTATAACAAGATTGAAACTAGTACATAATCAATATACTCAATATCTAACAAATCAACAGTTTAATCATCCCACAAAAAAATTGGAAAAAATCTCCACTTGTCACATCTATAACATTGATCCCAAAGGATCAAGGACATCCAGCACCCCAAAAAGGTGAATTGCATTTTCTTGGACCTATCATATGAAATTCTACAAATGAATGAAGGAAAAGGTATGGTGTGAGATATAAATTTCCTTAAGTTCTCACCATGTGTGCTCTAATCATCTCACAAACAATAAAACAACCATAATATCAATTTAAATTAAATAATGCATTGTATTTTATTTGAAAAATTTATTTATTTTTCATTTAGATAGATAGTATGTATATAAAAAAATTAAATTAGTCTTAAACAAACAATGTATCTAAAATAGTTTATCTCAATTAGTTGGCTTGAATAATATAGTTCTTTAATTCTGCACCATGTATATAAAAATAAACATCTACACTCCCACTTAGGGGAAAATAACTATCATCCACTCCCAGTAACATGAAAACTACATCCACTCCCACATAAAGGTAAAACTAATTCCACACCTACTTAAGGGAAGTTTAAATCAATTTCCACTTAAGAAAAAATTAAATCCACTAAGATTTATAAGAAAATTAAATAAATAATAAAACTCATTTATTTTAATAAAATTTAAAAACACAATTTCCTATTTTATGATATTAATATTCATTGTCAATTAAAATCCAAATTGTATATTTTCATGATTTAATTACATTTGAAAACACCTATAAATATAATCCTTTTTCTTATATTAACATCAAAACATTTTAATCAAATTGATTTCAAAAATCATGACATTATCTTCCATAAATACATATTTTAATGAAAATTATTTTGAAATTAGGGGTTTTCCCAATTTCAATTCCCATTTTAGATCATGGTTCAAATCATTAAAAAAATTAATTTAAATTTCATCAACCAACTCAATGTTTTAATCATAGGGAAATACATTATGGATCATCCTAGATTTTATCATCGATCAAAAATTGACATGTAAAGACCAAGAGCTTGATGTACATGTACATTACATTACTTTTAAGGAATACATAATACATAACAAAAAGACCTTCTAATAGTTTAGTGTCTTTGGAAACTCAGAACATAATCTTCTAATCGTGGTGAAAGATCTTTAACATCTCCCATAAAGATCTTCCCCTTTAGTTTTCTTACCTAAAACATTTCTTTATATCCTAGGGAAAATAAAACATATAAAAGGGTGAGCTCAAAAGCTCAGTAAGGTTAAGAATGGAGAAAATAAAACAAACCATATAAATTTGAACATAAAAACATGAACATAATGTTTAAAGATCGAAATCTTGAGCAATGACATAAAACATGGAAGTACGTAAGGCATAGATCATAATGGAACATCAATAATGATAAAACAGCTTGGAAATAAAACTTGTAATTATGAAAAAAATAAGTACATGATGTGGTTTCCCTAGTAGCCAAGGCATTGCTGCCAAGACCATCTTAGTGGACAAAGTCCCTTTCTGAATCGAGTTCACTCCCCGTTCCAGTCATGTATCATTGAACCATATTAACTTACCATTCCAACCGTGTCTATATCATGAGATATAAATATTTACCTAATGCATTGGGGGGAGATATAGGTACCACCCAACTTATAATGAAATCATTCTTACTTGTGCCACAACTTAAACATAAATAATTCATCATAACCCAAAGAATAAAAATGGGTTTCATATACATCATCCAATCATAAAATAATCCATATAAAACAAATCGATAACATTTCATCATAAGAAAAGTGAAACTATGTAAATCATAGAAAAATTATACTTGGAACATACACATAATATCATCTTAAATGGAAAATGGTTTTGATAAAACACTTGAAATGAATTCTTGAGGAAAATATTCTTTCTTCTTCAAAATCATTTTATTTTCACAAAATTACAAGATATTTTAATATAAAATGATTTTATTGAAAATAACCATAAAATATTGTATAGTAAACTTCATGAAAATATGGTGTTATGAAACTGTAAAAATCTATTCTTGCCGTATAAGTTAAAAAACATTCTTCTCGTACTGTTGCCGGAAAAGTCAAAAAGTACCTCGTATGATAAACAAAAGAAATATTCCTTATAGAACATGTAGTAAAAGTCAAAAATGGGTAAAAAAGACTTTAAAAATACATGAAACCATTTTTAGAAAACAGGGACATGAATGATAAATATAACCCAGTAAATACTTATGAATAAATAATCTCGGATAAAAATGTGATTAGAAATGTTAGCCCTTACCTTGGATTTGATATGCTTTGTACGTATTCGAAACTCATGTATAATGATTCGAATAATGTCATTTACATATTAATTAATCTTATTCATTGTTATTATATCATATATGGTTCACTTATGACTTTATATTACCCGTTCTTTTGTAAATTTCATGTTAAAGCAGCATTTTCGATAAAATCAATTTATTTATCGTACTTGTTTGGACTTTTTGTTCATGATATTATTATTACATATATCATGATATACTTACTTACAGAATGTAAATAATGATTTATATATCATATATATTCAGTATATATATATATATAATAGATGGATGAATGAAATAAAATACACCATTCATAGAGATGGTAGGTCGTACGTATGCATGAACACTGTTTTCCTTTCCTTATTGACTTGAATGGAAGTAAGTAGATGAAATATATATATATATATATACATAAATTAAGTACTTTAATTATTTAATATATTTCATTATTATACATTATATATACTTTATAATCATTCTTGAATGGTTAACATGGAGAATGAATCTCATCGAGTCGTGGAGACGGTAATCCGTACGTACGCACGAGCGATGAGATCATTCCCATAATTATTAAAAGGAATTTGAGTGGATGATATAATACTTCAGAACTATTATTATGTTATAATAACCATATATAGTTATTATTTACACCATTATACCCAACCAAGTAAGGTGGTGGTGAAAAAACTGAATACACCACGGCGTGGAGACGGTATTCCGTATGTATTCACGTGCGGTGATTTTGTTTTCTATAGGATGGATAGAAGGTGAAATAGGGTTGTTTTATATTTATAATAACATATCAGTATATTAGTGATACTGATGTTATTACTTCATAATAAAACAACTAAATATGATGAAGTAGAAGAAGAAATAAAGTTGATAGAATTGGTAACAGACATTACCTCTTCTTAACCTCCTCTTAGGGAACTAAAGATGGTCTTTGAAGAAGACCAGGACCTATAGTGTATTACTAGGGAAGCGTAGAAGAGAAATTGGCAGGGGTTGTCTGATCTTTAAGGCTCAAAGTGGTGTGAGGAGGAGAGGGAAGGGGTGCCCTTTTTATAAGGGAGGAGAAGGGCACCTTTGAAAAAACATAAAATATTATTTTCTAATAAAGTCATATTCAATTTATAATAGCTCCAAATTAATTTATTTAAAAGTTAATGTGGGTATGGGTCGAAATCGTATCAACAAATATATTTTAGACAAGTTTAGGTTACTATTTTAACCTTATCATTTAGATTTAAATCTAAGTTAAATAATTTAACTTTTACAGTGTCTTTTTGTTTTCTTACACTATATAGTTAATAAATTTACTCTAACAAGCCAAAAGAACCCCAAGTTGTTCATTATTATTATATATAACCATATCTAATCCATTTTTACAAACCTTATTTTTTTAGTAATAAAATAACAATTAATAATATAATATTTTTTTAAAAACTATTTTATGTCAATTTTGACACTATTTGATAGTTGATTTTTTGTGAAAATCATAACAGCATAATTAGTTGGAAAAAAGTTAATTTAAAATGTTTTAGTTATTAAACTTTGATTTTAACTATTTTAAGTCTTCTTTAAATAAAATAATAATAAATGTCCTAATCTAATCCAAGTGGACATAAAGGGTAATATTTTACTCCTAAGGTTGTTTTTGGACTAATTACACATGTCCAATAGAATTAGGACAAGTGTTAGGGTAATAGTAATATCATTTTTCCCTTAATTACCCTATTTACTTTTAACTGTGGTAAATAAAAGTAAAAAGTTACTATTCACCAAAAATTATTTTTGTCTTCTTGAACCAAATTTTACCACTTGATATTAACAGTGTCTCTCGTATTTTAGAAATTCAACTCACAGAAGTGGTAAAAATAAGTTTTATGTACAATTACAAATGCTCCTAGGAGGTGGGTAAAAGACGATCACAAGTTCAATTAAACTTTTATATATCTAGAATTATTATAAAATGATTCCAATGAATTACATTGAACTTATATTGGGATTATGTATCAATTTTACGTAAAATAAATTTAAATAAAATAAATAATTATTTAAATAAATAGTCGGTTTTTAAATAGTAACCAAGTGTTTTCACTATTCATCAAAAATTGAATGTTTTCAAAAAAATAACAAAAATTCACCCTATGATAATTTCTATATTACGAATCTAAAAATTAAGTCCATTTTGAAAAATAAAATTTATAAAATTTCAAAAAGTGGGTATTACTATTCATAATGGTTAGTTTATAAACATATCGTTGTTTAGTGAAACTCAATATTGCGTACAACACACACTATCGTGGAAGGTCACAATTGTGTGTAATGCAAACCAAATCAGGGTTGTGTGTAGTGAATGCTCTGTTTGGTGTTACGTATAACATAATAAAAACATATTTCATTTATACATTAAATAAAATTTATACTTAATGTTACATTAAATAATTTCAACAAAATGAACTTGAAATTGTGTGTAACATAAGCCAAGAATAGTGTTGCGTATACTGCAAGCTAATATGGTGTTCCGTATAGTACAAGATAATCTTGGTGTAGTGTATAGTAGAAGACATCAAAGAAATTAAAAATAACATATCTCATAACATCTCGGGGTGTTACATGACACTCACAACGCGAGATTCTATTGAAAAATGAAGGTGTTAGTTATCAAGAAATCGAACCTATAATCATGATCTAATTAAAAAGTGTTTGGATCCATAAATTGAAGGACTATATATTAGACTACATGGAGGACAAAATGTAGTATTAGAATAAATCATACAGGAGGAGATCCACTTACTCGTGGATGATTAAACATGATCAACAACAGTTTGATTAACTAAGAGAAGGGGATTGAGGATCCAAAACCACTTATTGAGAGCCTCTAAAGATATGGAAATTGTGTTAGGGTCAAATTGAGGTATTATGGTTCATAAAAATGTGGATTGATATTTTTCAAAAAATATTTTGCAGGAAAATACCCCATGCACATGGTTTGTTGGGAAGGTCCCAAAGGTTAATCAAAACATGTTCCCAAACGATGTTCCTATAACGTATTGGGTTCATGGTTTCGCCTTATAGGGAGAAAGGATAATCAATCCATTTTCCAAAAATTTGAAAAGCTCGATGTATAGTGTCACATAGTATGGAGGGTTTGGCTGCATGGTTTGAAAAAATAATGCTTACCTTCTTGAGCAACATCAAAGGGATCATGTTTTTCTAGTAAAACCCAAAAAGTTTTCCTTAAACATGTGTCAACCATTTATAAAACCAAAGGCCTCTATTATAATAGAAAATTATCTTGAAATAACTTATTATATTCCCCAATAAAATAATGATAATAAACGTTCTCTTGTTAACTAAAACATGTAACATGATGTTAAAACCGCCCCACTATAAAAACATTCTATCCTGGAGATCCTACCAATATGTTTCTATATCAATGAAATGAGGCCACTAATCTCTCACCAATTCCTCATTCTCCCATGTCTCATGAAAAAAAGAACCATGATGCCATATCACATAGAACAAAGGTATATTCCTCCTTAGAATCACCATTTGGATAAGAAACAAAAATCATAAATGGATTCCCATTCATTGATATGTTACTCCCATCATCAATATCCTACCAACTCATGTCATGTGATGGGTCAGAAAGACGCATCAGAGTCTGTAATTCATGGAACCCATTATGTATTGACATAAAAAATGGTAGATGTTTCACATGGTAAGCCACATTCCCCACTAGATCAATAACCTCAAAATGTCCCACATAATGAGGATCAAGAATCCCCTTCCTTGTAAGTTGTCAATAACCCAACTGAGGTGTAATTCTAACAAACACTTGGTCAACAAAAAATTCCAATGGTTTCTTAAAAATACCATTATAAAATCATTACCACCACTAAGCTGTCAACATTTTTTTGAAGAATCAACTTGATCATTTATCTATTATCTTGAACTAGGCTTATTCCATCCAAATAATATTCACTAATATCTGAAAAACAAAATTAATATTTTCAAGTTTTCCATAAAAGGCGTCAAAAAGTGCCATCAAATTTTTTTCTAGTAGTTATCATTATAAGAAAACCCAACTAATCCCTATTTGACACCCCAAGACCCACCAAAATATGGGATGTAATCAAGGACTAATTCATCCCAAATATTTTGAGAAAAATATCTCTAGTAATCATTATACAGATGATATGTTATTCTCAAACTCACATGAGACATAATTTCCTCATAATGACCTATCGAAAAACAATAAGTAAAACAAAGATCTCTATTAGAGACTATATTGGATGGAAAACCATTCAACCTATTTAAATCATGTACATAAAATAATCCCATATCCCAAATAATGGTTTTATCATAGATTGGTATAATATGAAAAAATTTGTTCAGTCGATTAATCGCAACACATATTTTATTCTTCATATAAAGGATATCATGCCAACCAATAATGATGTACATGGAAATTTCTTATAACTCCCAATTAATCACTAGAATGGGATGAAGAAAAAAAGTTCTATTATTATCGACCATGAAATTTTGTAGATAATAGAAAAAATAGAATACATAAATTTTTTCCTAGATCATACATTACCAAAATATTTCCAGCCACATGTCATAGAACATCTTCATGGTACCCAAGTGTAATTTCCATTTAGAACTATTAGAGTATCGCATAATATAAATTCATATAGAATATGGCCCAACATATCTCCTTAAAAAACAATGAATACTATCAATGGAGAGTGACCACTCACCAATGATCTCCCCGCCCTAATGAGATTCTACAATGACAAAAATTTCATCATTTTATTGCCTATATTAAAGAGTCATCACAATAAGAGAGAAGGTCAACTGAACACTGGTCAAAAAAACCTTACACACACTCTCTTAAACTTCTGAATGTGACTAAGAAGAAAGATCCATAAAATAATACTCTTCTAATGATTCATTAACTATCTGTGTAATAACCAGAGATTTTATAAGATATATTCTTTTTAGTTTCTTTCATATCTTTTGTTGTACAATACACCAAGATTATCTTGCGCTATACGCAACATCGAATTATCTTGCAGTATACGCAACACTAATCCTGGATCATGTTACACATAATTTCATGTTTGCTTGATAGTAGTTATTCTATGAAACATTGAGTATATATATATATAATTAATATATTTTGTTATACGCAACAACAAAGGAGTCTTGCACTACACGCAACCCTGACTTGTCTTTCATTACACGCAATCACGACCTTCCTCGATAGCGTGTGTTGTACGCAATACCGGGTTTTACTAAACAACGATATATTATTATAATATTATAATGAACTAGCCGTTATGAATATTATTAATTTAATTTTGAATTTTATAACATTATTATTCATCTTACACATTTTCTAGAACATGGTATAAGAACAAAATAAATTTTTCGGGTAAAATAAGTATTTTTCAAAAAATGCAATTTTGCCACCTTTAGATGGTGCACTCACTTTAAATCTAGTTGTTAACATGTTTATAAGTTCAATTTGACAAAATAAAATTCTTCTTTTTAATCAGGATATAAAAATTTACATTGCATAAAGTTTTGATATTTTTCTGATAACTTTCAATATTTTAATGAATAGTAAAAACACACTATATTTTAATTAAAAACAACTTTTTTCATCATAAAAAATTATGTGGTTAAATTATAATATTTAATGGTTTTAAAGTATAAATAGAATATATTTTTACCATTTAATATAATTTATGTCATTAGCATTTATTTTACATTGAATTTGTAGGTTAAGTCAATTCAATCTTTTGCAATGTTTTAAATCAAAAACCCTTTTTCATTCGACAATGGGATTAATTTTAATTTAATTTCTACAACATCAGTGTATTGAATTTGAAAAAATGGATTCCATATTTGTAATCAGTGGGTCCAAATTATGTTAATAGGCTACTTTTTTATTTTTGGGAAATATGAATAGTAACTATGGTAAATAAAATTTACCATAGTTAAAGGTAAATCGGGTAATTAAGGGTAAATATAATATTATAAAATTACCTTAACACATGCCAAAATTCAATTGGATGGCTAAAAGTAGACCCATATCAGCTAATGGTCGGATTAGATTCATTTTATGGATTTTTGACCATGAAAATAATTTAATTATTATTAAAACCAAAGAAAGTGACAACATGTCTCTCTATTAAATCTTATAAGTATAATAATTTTAATTTATTGATAAACATCATAAAACATCGAACATGAATAGTATCCATATATCTAATAAAATTATCTAATTCTTGATAATTTATTTAGAATTTTTAGGGATTAAATAATTGTCATTAATGGTGATACATTAATGATCCAGAAATTATTTATTAAGTGAAAAATTAGTAATACAGTTTTTATTGAAATAATAATACCCATTGAAAGGCCCACAAATCAGACCAAAACTTATTGGTAGTGTATGGATATACCATAATCATCCAATTACCTAACATATAACCGTTTTGATTCTTATAAAAGTGATTATGCCACTTATATTAGTTTATTTTAAATGATGCCAAAGTTGTCACCTTAATAATTTAATAAATATAACAATTTAAATACTGTCATTTTAAGATGATAAATTCTAGTAAAAGTATTATTGTTAAAGGTAATAGATATATCTTAATCATAGGATTTTAATTTTAATTTTTTATGCAACAAATAAGTATATTAAATAATTATACAAAAATGATGTAGTAACACTTTATTAAGAGATAAAACAAATAAATTGTTTTAAAAATAATAACATAAATACTATATGAACTATTTAATGTGCTCCACTAATTTCATAGATACATATGACCTTTTATTAATCTATTAAATCTTTTATTTTGAACATATCTTATGTATATATTTTATTTATGTTCATATAAATGAATAGTGTCAAAATTGACACTATTGTTATTTTATAAAAATATCATATTATAAAATTGTTTAAAAATCAAAAAAATATTAAAAAATTACAAATTTAAATTATATGGTATAAAATGTTATAAAGTATCCAATTATGTAAAATTCACAACAAATAATTAATTATTTGTTATAATTTTACATTTAGAATGTTATTACCACAAATAAAATGAAATTGATTAAGTAAGGATAAATCAAGTTGATAATGTTTAAAATAGTTTCCTAGCATGTCTAAATTTTATTAGTTAATGATATTACAACCCTATATAATCTATTATTCGAATATGAGTCATTTTTGGAGGTTTTTATCTGGGGTTAAGGGTTATTATAAATTAATATTTTTAAGATTTTCAAAGGTGCCCCTCTCCTCCCTTATAAAAGGGAACCTTCTCCCTCTCTTCCTCAAACCACATTGATCCTTAAAGATCGGACAACCCCTACCATATTCTCTTCTCCACTTCCCTAGAAACATCCTAGAGGTCCTGGTCTTCTTCAAAGACCAATTTTAGTGCCTTAAGAGGAGGTCTCAAAGAGGCGCTTCAAAGAAGAGGTAATGTCCATTACCGATTCTTTCAACTTTATTTCTTCCTCTACTTCTTCTTCTTTAGTTGTTTCATTATGATGTAATAACATCATTATCACTAATATACTGATATTTTATTATAGGTATGAAACAACCCTATTTCATCATCTATCCATCCTACGGAAAACGAAATCACCGCGCGTGCGTACGTACGGAATACTGTCTCCACGCCGTAGTGTAATCTATTTTCCACCACCACCTTGCTTGTATGGGTATAATGGTGTAAATAATGATTATATATGATTATTTTAAAGTGATATTGATTCTGAAATATTATACATACACTTAAATACAATTCCATGATCATGGGAATGATATCATCGCTCGTGCGTACAAACGGACTACCATCTCCACGACGCGATGAGATTCATTCTCAATGATTTACCATTCATGAATGATTATAAAGTATATATAATAAGTAATCATGAAATATATGAAATA
Organism: Viscum album; assembly: GCA_963277665.1. Classification (NCBI taxonomy): domain Eukaryota; kingdom Viridiplantae; phylum Streptophyta; class Magnoliopsida; order Santalales; family Viscaceae; genus Viscum; species Viscum album. Next base: position 198,068,730 of record OY728126.1, read on the forward strand.
ATAATGATATTAAATTTATTTATATATATATTTATGTCATCTACTTAATTCCATTCAATTCAATAAGGAAACGAAAATAGCATTCATGCGTACGTACGACCTACCGTCTCCATGAACGGTGTATTTCTTTATATTTATCGATATATTATATATATTTATATTCTGAATATATATTATATATAAATCATGTTTTACATTTTGGATGTAATTAAACATGATCTATGTAATCATATGAATAATTACAAGTCAATACACGGATGACAAATGAAACGATTTTACCCAAAACGCTCTTTAACATGGAATTTACAAAAGAATGGGTAATATAAAGTCATAAGTGAACCATAGATGATATAATAACAATGAATATGATTTTTTTAATAAGTAAATAACATTATTTAAATCATTATACAGGGGTTTAGGATACGTACGAATCATATAGAACCTAAGGTAAGGGATAATTGTGCAAATCTCATTTTTATCCGAGATTGCTTATTCGTAAGTGTTTACTGGGGTTATTGCTATCATCCATGTACATGTTTTATAAAAGTGTATTCATGTATGTTTAGATTCCTTTTTACCCATTTGACTTTTACCCCATGGTAGGGAAGGATTATTTCTTTTATTTACAGTATAAGGTACTTTTTGAATTTTCCGACAAAAGTACGAGAAGAATGTTTTTTTAACGTATACAGCATGAAAGGATTTTTATAGTTTTATAAATCCTTATTTTCATGAATCTTTCTCCAAAATACTTTATTACTATTTTAAACAAAATCTTTTTCTTTTAAAATTGCATGACGTTTTGTTAAAAGAAATTGAATTTGAAGAAGAAAGGATATTTTCATCAAGAATTCATTTCAAGTGTTTTATCAAAATCATTTTTACATCTAAGATGACATTATTTAATATGTGTATGTTTCAAGTATAATGTCTCTATGATTTACAATGTTTCACTTTTCTTATGTTGAAATATCCATTTCTTTTATATGGATTATGTGATGATGGGATGATGTTTATGAAACCCATTTTATTCATTGAGTTATTATGAATGATGTAAGTTTATTTTGTGGCACAAGTAAGAATGATTTCATTATGAGATGGTTGGGACCTATATCTCTCTCCAATGAATTGAAAAATTATTTATATCTCATCAGATAGACATGGCTGGAATGGTAAGTTAATCTGGTTCAGTGTTACATGACTGAAACGAGGAGTGAACTCGATTCAGAAAGGGACTTTGTCTGCTAAGATGGTCTTGGAAGCAATGCCTTGGCTACTATAGAAATCATAACAAGTGCTGAATGGTTTCCACAATTACATGTTTTATTCCCATGTCATTTTTTTGTGATTGATGTTCCTTTATGATATATGATTTACGTATTTCCAAGATTTATGTCTTTGCTCAAGGTTTTAATGTTTAGATTTCATGTTCAAGTTTTTTCTTTCAAATAATTATGGATTGTTTTATGTTCTCTATGTTTTACCTTACTGAGCATTTGAGCTCACCATTTTTATATTTTCCCCAGGAAATAATGAATGTTTTTAGGTAAGGAAAAAAAGGGGAATATCGTTATGGGATATGTTGAAGATCTTTCAACAGGATTAGATGTTTATATTCCATGTTCCCAAAGACACTAAACTATTACGGTCCTTGTGTTTCTATTTTTGTTATGTATTAAGTATTCCGAAAAAGTAATGTATTGTCCATGTACGTCAAGCTTTGGGCTTCTATAGTTGGTATTAGAGGAAAGATTTAGTCAACATTTGGAAACTAGGATGTGAAAACATTAGTGAGATCCCTAGAGATATTTCTAAGGTATGTCTTGGGATATCTCTAAGGATAAGTATACATATAGGATATAGTCCTAAAACTACGGTAACGATCATAGAATTTAACCTAAGATGTTAGATATTGAGGGTAATCCCCCTTTACTATGTTGTATTCCCTAGCATGATTTTTTCCTCTCACACTATTCTTTTTGGGTTTTAGAAAATGGCTGGAAACAAGAAGATTCACGATAATGGAGGATATGACGGACAATGGAAAGATATTATTCATTAGAAACGAAATGAAACAGGATTTGAAAGTCCAAACATCGTTATTATGCCTAAAAAACAATCTCATAATATGATCAATAATCTCAACTTTGGTATGTTTCCCAACTCAGATAATAAGAGAAAGATGGAGTTTCATGATGATCATAGAGGAAAGAAAGTTCAATTTCCCCAATGTAAATCATGTGGGAAGTGGCATCAAGGATAATGTTTCAAAGGAACAAGAAGATGCTTTGGGTGTGGAAAAGGACATAAAGATAGTAAGTGCAAAGGAAAATGTTCAGTTAACACCATGTATGAGGATAATGGTATTGTTATGAAATCAACAATGGTTAAATGTTTTAGAAATCTGGATTGTACGGGCATTAAGAAAACCAATTCCCTAAGGGAAAGTCTCATGAAGAGAATCAGTATGATCGTATGGGTAATATTTATGTTGATGAAGAGACTAAAAATGATATTTGAGATGAAAGAATTGTTGAAGCTCGGTCAATGGTTTAAGAAGGTAGTGGAATGATTACATGTTTATCAAGTGTAGTGTTGTATAAGTAATCTCATGGTACTATGGAATAAAGAGACATCTAAGGATTGTTACACTGTTGTCTTTCCTTATGTTTTGAAAGTGTGTGATTAATGGTACCAGTATTTTTTGGAAAGTAGATGATATGCGCATAATTAAGGGATAAATATAAAATAAAATGTTTGATAGTATTCCTGAGCTCATGAATGATATAAGGAGAAGGTTATATCATGGTTTGAGTATATAGAATTTTTGGATTTTGGTATGTGGAAAGATTTAACTTTTGACAGCATTCATGTTTTCACTAAGGTTTAATGGGTATTCATTTTTCAAGAGAATATATGATTAAGGTATTCACATGATTGGAATGTGACCATCAAGATAATGGGGGATAAATGATTTTAGGTTGATGAAATTTCAAGTAATTGTTTTCTTTATAGTATGAGATTGGACCGAAGTATTTTAGATATAGATTGGAATGGATTATGTTGGACATAAGATAGTATTATTTAAGGATAGAAATTTTTTCGATATTATTGATGGGATGTTATAGTAATGTAGTTTTAGAAAAAGGACAACCTGTAGGACGGGCGACAACCCATCGCGTCAGGCAAGGCTGTGGGAATCAAACCCAGAATCGAAGTGTGATTGGCCTACAAGAAGTCCCTATTTAGTAGAAACTAGTTTTATTATATTAAGCAGTATGATATATGAAGTATAAGTCTATTTTAGGAACCATATATGATTAATCTCACTATAGATCGACTTATGTATATTTAATAACTTTTTCTAACCTTTTGTTTGAGACAGATGGAATGACATGTCGTTCTATCACATGATTTGCTAACACTTCACGAATAACAAATTCAACTTCATTTATTTAAGAGATGAAGTGGAAATTGTTCATGGCAGGAAAAACAGTGAGATTGCACCAAAATAAAGTAAGTATTTTTTCTAATTCAAATTCTTCAACTTTAGGGAAATGATCTTGAAAACCAAAATTTGTTCCCTAGCGCCCTTATATCCGATGAATCAGATGGTACCCTAGATCATCACAAATTTATGGCTTTGTGATTATGGGATTTTTCATAGCCATGTTCTCTACCACTCTCTATCAGAACATGATGGTTAGATTTCTCTTCAATATCCATATTTTCACCTATGTTCTCCTATGTGGAAACCCAATGATTAGTATATTTGGGTAACCATTACATTTCATACTTTATTTTTTAAATATATGTTTCGGTATTCCTTTTTACGATGTGGGTTTCAATTAAAGAATATTTCAAGTAGAAAACCATTTATAACCCCGAAAAATTTCGAGGGCGAAATTCATTTTAAGGGGGTAGATGTAATAACACGAGATTTTATAAGATATATTCTTTTTAATTTCTTTAATATCTTCTGTTGTACGATCAACCAATATTATCTTGCGCTATACGCAACACTGTATTAGTTTGCAGTATACGCAACACTAATCATGGACCGTATTACACACAATTTCATGTTTGTTTGATAGTATTTATTCTACGAAACTTTGAGTATATATATATATTCAATGTATTTTTTTATACACAACAACAAAGGAGTCTTTCACTACACACAACCCTGAATTTGCTTTCATTACACGCAATCGCGACCTTCCTCGATAGCGTGTGTTGTACGCAATACCGGGTTTTACTAAACAACGATATATTATTATAATATTATTATGAACTAGCCGTTATGAATAGTATTAATTAAAATTTTATTTTTATAACATTATTATGTTTCTTACACATTTTCTAGAACATGGTATAAGAACAAAATAAATTTTTCGAGTAATATAAGTATTTTTAAAAAAATGCAGTTTTGCCACCTTTTGATGGCGCACTCACTTCAAATCTAGTTGTTAAAATGTTTATAAGTTAAATTTGACAAAATAAAATTCTTTTTTTTTGAATCTGTATATAAAAATTTACATTGGATAAAGTTTTGATATTTTTCTGAAAACATTCATATTTTAATGAATAGTAAAAACACGCGATATTTTAATTAAAAACAACTTTTTTCATCGTAATAACTTATGTGGTTAAATTATAATATTGAATGGTTTTAAAGTATAAATAGAATATATTTTTACCGTTTAATATAATTTATGTCATTATCATTGATTTTACATTGAATTCGTAGGTTAAATCAATTCAATCTTTTGCAATGTTTTAAAACAAAAACCCAATTTCATTCGACAACGAGATTAATTTTAATTTAATTTTTGAAACTTCTGTGTATTGAATTTGAAAAAATTGATTTCATAATTGGAATCAGTGGGTCCAAATTATGTTAATAGGCTACTTTTTATTTTTGGGAATTATGATTAGTTACTACGGTAAATTTTATATACCATAGTTAAAGGTAAATCGGGTGATTAAAGGTAAATATAATATTATAAAATTACCCTAATACTTGCCGAAATTGTATTAGATGGCTAAAAGTAGACCCATATCACCTAATTGTCAGATTATATTCATTTTATGGACTTTTAACCATGAAAATAAATTAATTATTATTAAAACCAAAGAAAGTGACAACGTGTCACTCTCTTAAATCTTATAAGTATAATAATTTTAATTTAGTGATAAACATCATAAAACTTTGAACCTGAATAGTCTCCAGAAATATAATAAAATTATCTACATCAGGATAATTTATTTATAATTTTTAGGGATTAAATAATTGTCATTAATGGTATTACATTAATGATGCAGAAATTATTTATTAAGTGAAAAATCAGTAATATAGTTATTACTGAAATAATAATACCCATTAAAAGGCCCAAAAACCTGAAAAAACTTATTTTTAGTGTATATAAATACCATAAGCATCCAATTACCTAATATATAACCGTTTGTAGTCATATAAAAATGATTATGACACTTATATTATTTTATTTTAAATGATTCCAAAGTTGTCACCTTAATAATTTAATAAATATAACAATTTAAATATTGTAATTTTAAGATGATAAATTATAGTAAAAGTATTATTGTTCAAGGTAATATATTTATCTTCATCATAGAATTTTATTTTTAATTTTTATGCAAAAATAAGTATATTAAATAATTATACAAAAATGATGCAGTAATTATTTTACTAAGAGATAATCAAAATAAATTGTTTTAAAAATAATAAAATAAATATTATATGAAGTATTTAATGTGCTCCACTAATTTTCTAGATTCATATGAACTTTTATGAATCTATTAAAGCTTTTATTTCGAACATATCTTCTATATATATTTTATTTAAATTCATATAAATGAATCGTGTCCAATTTGACACTATTGTTATTTTATAAAAATAACATATTATAAAATTGTTTAAAAATCACAAAAATATATAAACATTATAAATTTACATTTATATGGTCTAAAATGTTTTAAAGTATCCAATTATTTACAATTCACAAACAATAAGCAATTATTTGTTATAATTTAACATTTAGAATGTTATTACCAAAAAAACATTAAATCGATTAAGTAAGGATAAATCAAGTAGATAATGTTTAAAATAATTTCCTAACATGGATAAATTTTATTAGTTGATGCGATTACAACCCTATATAATCTATTATTCAAATATGAGTCTTTTTTGGAGGTTTTTAATTGGGTTAAGGTTTATTATAAATTAGTATTTTTATGATTTCCAAAGCTGCCCCTCTCCCCCCTTATAAAAGAGAACCTCGTCCCTCTCTTCCTCAAACCACTTTGAGCCTTAATTCTCAGCCAAACCCTGAAACATTATCTTCTCCACTTACCTAGAGACATCATAGAAGTCCTGGTCTTCTTCAAAAACCAATTTTAGTACCTTTAGAGAAGGTCTCAAAGAGGCGCTTCAAAGAAGAGGTAATGTCCATTGCCGATTCTTTCAACTTTATTTCTTCCTATACCTCTTCTTCTTTAGTTTTTTCATTATGAAGTAATAACATCAGTATCAATAATATACTTATATGTTATTATAGTTATAAAACAACCCTATTTCACCATCTATCCATCCTATGGAAAACAAAATCACCGCGCCTGCGTACATACGGAATACCGTCTCCACGCCTTGGTGTAATCTATTTTCCACCACCACCTTACATGGATGGGTATAATGGTGTAAATAATGATTATATATGATTATTTTAAAGTGATATTGATTCTGAAATAATATACATACACTTCAATATAATTCCACGGTCATGGGAATGATATCATCACTCGTGCGTACGTACAGACTGTCGTCTCCACGACGCGATGAGATTCATTCTCAATGACTAACCATTCATGAATGATTATAAAGTATATATATTAAGAAATCATGAAATATATGACATAATAATTATACTGTATTTATGTGTGTATATATGTATGTCATCTACTTAATTCCATTCAATTCAATAAGGAAACGAAAACAGCGTTCATGGGTACGTACGACCTACCGTCTCCATGAATGGTGTATTTCTTTCCATTTATAGATCTATTATATATATGAATATTCTGAATATATATTATATATAAATCATGTTTTACATTTTTTATGTAAGTAAACATGATCTAAGTAATCATATGAATAATTACAAGTCAAAACACGGAAGACAAATGAAATGATTTTACCCAAAACGCTCTTTAACATGGAATTTACAAAATAATGGGTAATATAAAGTCATATGTGAACCATAGATGATATCATAAAAATGAATATGATTCTGTAATAAGTCAATAACATTATTTAAATCACTATACCGGGGGTTCAGATATGTATGAATCATATCGAACATAAGGTAAGGGATAATTGTGCAAATCTCATTTTTATCCGAGATTGCTTATTCATCAGTGTTTACTGGGGTTATTGCTATCATCCATGTCCATGCTTTATAAAAGTGTATTCATGTATGTATAAATTCCATTTTACCCATTTGACTTTTACCCCATGGTATGGAAGGAATCTTTCTTTTATTTAACCTACAAGGTACTTTTTTACTTTTCTGACAAAAGTACGAGAAGAATGTTTTTTTTAACGTATACGGCATGAAAGGATTTTCACAGTTGTATAAACCCTTATTTTCATGAAGCATCCTCCAAAATATTTAATTACTATTTTCAAAAAAATACTTTTCTCTTAAAATTTCACGACATTTTTTGAAAAGAAATTTATTTTGAAGATGAAAGGATATTATCCTCAAGAATTCATTTCAATTACTTTATCAAAATAATTTTGACATCTAAGATGCCATTATTTCATATGTGTATGTTTCAAGTATCATGTCTCTATGATTTACATGGTTTCAATTTTCCTATAATGAAATACCCATTTCTTTTATATGGATTATGTGATGATGGGATGATGTTTAAGAAACCCATTTTATCTATTGAGTTATTATGAACGATGTATGTTTATTTTGTGGCACAAGTAAGAATGATTTCATTATGAGATGGGTGGGACCTATATCTCCCTCCAATGAATTGGGTAATTATTTATATCTCATGAGATAGACATCGCTGGAATGGTAAGTTAATCTGGTTCAGTGTTACTGGACTGAAATGAGGAGTGAACTCGACTAAGAAAGGGACTTTGTCCACTATGATGGTCTTGGCAGCAATGCCTTGGCTACTCTGGAAATCATAACAAGTGCTGAATGGTTTCCACAACTAAATGTTTTATTCCCATTCTATTTTATTATGATTGATGTTCCTTTATGATATATGCCTTATGTACTTCCAATATTTATGTCTTTTCTCAATGTTTTAATGTTTTGATTTCATGTTCAAGGTTTTGCTTTCAAATGTTTAGGGGTTGTTTTATGTTCTCTAAGTTTTCCCTTACTGAGCATTTGAGCTCACCCTTTTTATATTTTCCCCAGGAAATAAAGAAAGGTTTTACGTAAGGAAACAAAAAGGGGAAGATCGTTATGGGAGATGTTGAAGATCTTTCAACAGGATTAGATGTTTATATTTGGAGTTTTCAAAGACACTAAACTATTATGGTCCTTATGTGTCTGTTTTTGTTATGTATTACATATTCCGAAAAAGTAATGTAATGTGCATGTATGTCAAGCTTTGGGTCTCTACAATCTGGGTTAGAAGTTTCTATTGAAAACATGATCTGAGTAATTCTATTTCCATAGGGTATATTCAAAGTAAAAATCAAACAACTATTGGTTCCCAACCTAATGCCTCTAATGAAAATTAAAATAATTTTTATATACATTTTTTCTCAAATGATTTGTTCATTATAAATGCTAAAACATTCTCCAAAAACCTATTGCCTCTACCTATTAAGATCATTCAAAAATGTTATGAATTTGATATCAGAGTTCAGATAGTAATTCTCACATGGACTTAACTTATATAGGCTATAATCCACCATGTAACCCCCCTAAAAAATAAGTCATCCAAACCCCAAACCTAACACATCACCAAAGACCACATATCCCTTACCAGCCATTATATGAGTCAACATTGATGCTAAATCAAATATATATTTTATATAAAAAATAGAACTCTAATATTTTTCATCCCAAGAAAAATTCATTCCAGTTCAGGTGAGTTTTGTCATTAGGGAATCCAGTTTCAATAAAACCATTATAGATAGATTGTAGTAAACTATTAGAACCAAGAATCTTCAAATCCCAAAAACATTACATGGTTACTACCATGTCATATCAGGATCACCTTCCTGGGAGAAAATTAAATACTATGTTCTAAAACAAAATGTCCCAATAACATCATGTATTAAAAACAAAAATTTATTTTATATTTCTTGGCATAAAGTGTGTAATTTCCCAAAATTTCCAAAACTATTCTCAAATGATGAAGATGACCTCCTCTAACATAGAGTTAATAAAAATGTCATCCAAAAAGACTTGTATTAATGTACCAGGACACACATTGATGATCCTAAACATCAAAGATATAAATAGTACCGGAGAATTAGTTTGACTAAATGGCATGATCAAATATAGATAATGTTCATACATACTCTGAAATGGGTTCTTATAAAAGTCGTATTATTTTATTCTCACCAGGTGATAACAATATTGATGTTAAATATTTAGTAACTATTTATCCCTTTTTGAATGGCAAAATAGATAATCAATTTTTATAAAAATATACACGTTCTTTACCATAACTAGGTCGAGTTTTTGGTAATAAACAAAATGGGGAAGTGTTTCATCAGCATTCTTTCCAAATTGAACTGGATCCTTCAAAGGTGTCACAATATGGCAAATGAATCATTTATCGAATAGGTCATCTAAATATGTCTTCATGTCATTTCTTTCAACTATTTCCACATAATAAGAATGAATCAACACTATTTTAGTACCAAAGACTATGTCAATATAAACTCAACCTCTCTTACCGGTGGTAAGCCAGAGAAATTAGAATGAATTTTTTTTGAAACATGATCAAAACTAGAGGGAAATAAATACTAAAATATTCTCTCTCCACGACCAAATAAACAACTATCTTACATTAAAAAACTAACGATAATAATTACTATCTCCACCTATCCTTGGGTTTCATTTTTCGTAAAAGACACGACATGAAAAATAATTTTTATTAAAGGAGACTCAATGAAGAAAACATCCAATTTAGGAAATTTTAGCATTTAACCCATCCATCCAAATTATGAAATCTAGTGGATTCATTTTAAGAATAATAAAATCATTGACATGTTTTATATCTGATATAGATAAAACACAAACCAGAAAACCGTGACCCCTCTCTCTCTTTTATTTGAAGGGAATAGTAGTATCCTTCACATAATAAAAATATTTTATAAAAATATTTTTAGTTTATATAATATGAGTAGATATAAACATTTGAGATTGAATAATATAAAATATAGAAGTCACTAAAGATGAATCAATTGTAATGGAACCTCTCATGGTAGCTAAACATGTATCTGTTTCTTTTGGATACTTCCACTCTTCATGATGATGATTCCTTTTGTGTTCTTATTTCTAGAACCCCTTTGTTCAAAATTCATTTGATTTAACTTAAATATTTTTATGAACTAATTTAATCATCAAATTGTGATGAGAATAATAGAAATGCAATAGTAGTCGTTCATAGAAACCACAAGAAATTAAATTCTTTGGTTCTATAGGACAAACAACTTCAGAATTCCAAACATTCCAACACTAGATGCTTTTCAATGGGACTGTTTCACGCACCATAGAAGTTATATAACATTTATTCTATTTATAACCACCATTTTATCCATTCCATTCCTCCTTTCACTTAATGGAACTCATAGAAATTCTATTGGGAGAAAAGGGAACTCCAACCAACCCTGACGTACCATCAAGCCCATTCTCAACCATCAATGCCCCATCCAATGTGTTAAAATATTAATTGAGATTCAAAAAGAAATCCTAAGAGATTATATAATTTCAGAAACCCATTTCAATCTTTCTAGTATTCATATTATCATTTTATACAATGTCAGATGTAATATATATAAGCTCAGTAAAATGGATCACATCTTAAGTCATGGTCTTATCATCCAGATGGAGGTTGGAAAACTCGATATCCTTATCCACCACTATAGAGTCATGATATAAATAATAAATAATAAAACACTAAATTACAACCTCTATAAACCCTCTTTATTTTTCACATTTTCCATCGAATCCCATCATCAATTGGCAGGTCCCTTTATACAAATATGTCACATTTCACCCTAATTAAATTAAGAGTCTTATATAATTCAAAAATAATATATATCATTCTCAATAAATCAACATCCTCTTGAGGATCATTAGAGCCTTGAAAATATGGTGTCATTTAGTGAAAAATATTGAGTATGATTACAAGACTCATCCTGTTGAGGTTACACAATTGGATCATGAACTGGAATGGGTGAAGGTAAATATCCCCATGAATGGACTAAAAAACAACCATATCAACATGTTCTTGGTCCATTATAGTATTTTCAAACTATTCCTCACATGCAGCTTCCTCCTTGGGATGATTCACACATCGTCATAGACCCATGATGCTACACAACATCAATAGACAACACTAAAGATATCAGATGATTACTTAGATCCTCAAGTCAAAAAGGTGGAATATGAATATAAAAAATATCATATAAGATAAAAATATTTAGATTTCAACAAAACCATGTCATTAGTAGGGAAAAGACTAGAATTAGATCAAAAAATTTACTCAAGATTCCTTTAACAAGACACTAATGGTGACATGAGGTTCAATATGATTATTGACTGATATGAATAAAATTTTAACTACTATCTATTTCAAGACAATAAATACCAAACCACACAATGAAATACATGAAGGATTCTCAACCTGCCCATTTGATACCAATTTTCTACAAAATCCCATGGATATAATAATACACAAATACATGAATCAGAAGCGGCATGGCTTGAATGGAATTCTCAATCCTCATTGGTTTATGACTAGAACTTTTCATAAGAAAAGAATAAAGGGGTAATGGATTTCCACAATAATTGAAGAAAAAAGATAAATGTTAATATGCACAACACTCCATATGGGTAATGTACTAGAAAAAATAGGTATAAGAAAATACAAAGTAGTATATCATTAAAGTAATCTATATATATAAAAAATTTAGCCCCAAACATCACATGAAATAAGTAGATATAATATCCACTGGTAATATAACGACCCATACTTTACATACATTGTTATTACTTTTGAATTGAAGCATAATTATTACAACATATAACAAAACCATGAAAGGACCATATAGGTATAATGTCTTTAGAAACTAGGAAACATAAACAACTGGTTCATAAATCATCTACATTGTCTCCCATTTATTTCATCATATCTAGACTACCTTTTGGCATATTCTACTCTATACCCTTCTTCCAGACCTGGGGAAAAGAAAACATACAAAAGGGTGAGCTCAAATGCTCAGTAAGGGTAAACAAAATAAATATCAATCATATCATTTTCTTAAGAACATAACATTTTTAAAATATTATCCTGAAAAAGAGATCATAATATCATGAAATGGGATCAATAATAACATTGAAATGTAATCCAAATAATCATAACTTAAAACATGAAACTTTGTGGCAAACACACATAATCATAGAGAGTCCTTTCTTATTAGTGAAGACTCATTTCGAAGACTATCTTAGCGGACAAAGTCCATTTCTGAACCGAGTTCACTCCTCATTTCAGTCCTGTTTCACTGAACCAGATTAACCTGTCGTTCTAGCCATGTCTATCTCATGAGATATAAATATTTACCCAATGCATTGGAGGGAGATATAGTTCCCACCCATCTCATAATGAAACCATTATTATGTGTGCCACAAAATCATAAATCATACATCATAGCATAACTCATGTAAAAAAATGGGATTCTTAAACATCGTGCCATCATAATATAATCCATATAAGATAAAAGGACATCGTAAAAATAATTCCATCATAACATAATCAAATCAATTTAAAAATAGGGATAGAAATAGAACCCTATATTATCTTATATGGAAATTAATTTTGATAAAATACTTGAACTCCATTCTTGAGGAAAATACCCTTTCTACTTCAAAAACATTTTTCATTTCTTAACATGTCATACAATTTTAAACTAAAAGAAGTTGATTAAAAATAATATTGAAAACTTGTAATGTAATCTTCATGTAAATAATGTTCAAAAAATCAGTTCATGCTGTATAAGTTAAAGAAAAAACATTCTTCTCATACTTTGGCCAGAAAAGTCAAAAAGTACCTCGTACTAAAAACGAAAAAATATTCCATTCATATATTTTACTAAAAACTAACCAATGGGTAAAATTGGATTTAAACAATTTTAGGGGGATGGAAATAATATTACATATTGAGGAAACATGGATGTGGATGATAAATATCCCCCAGTAAATTCTGAAGTATAAATAATCTCGTATAAAAATGAGATTGTGAGATTTTCCATTACATTAGGTCTAATTTGGTTCGTACGTGTCCAAAACTCTAATATAATGATTTAAATAATGTCATTTACTTATTTCGGAATCATAATCATTGTTATGATATCATATATGGTCATATTCTAAGCTTCTTATTTGTAATATTTCATTGCTACTGGTTATTCGGGTGTTGATTGCTTTTTGTTCTTATACGTATTTTGTAGAACAAATTATTATTATTATTTTTAGGTTATAGATACCTCATTTCTAGAATGGTTTTAGTGTAATATATATCATATTAATTCATTCAATTTATTTATATAATCATTATGCAATAAAGATCATGTAGAACGAGTCGCATCACATCGTGGAGACGGTATTCCGTACGTACGCACGAGCGATGATATCATTACCATGATCGTGGAATTGTATTGGAGTGTATGTATAATATTTCAGAATAAATATCAATTTACAATAACCATATATATTTATTATTTACACCATTATACCCATCCAAGTAAGGTGGTGGTGGAAAACAGATTACACCACGGCGTGGAGACGGTATTCAGTACGTACGCACGCGTGGTGATTTCATTTTTCATAGGATGGATAGAAGGTGAAATAGTTCTGTTTCATATTCATAGTAACATATCGGTATATGAGTGATACTGATGTTGTTAATTCATAATGAAACAACTAATGAAGAATAAGTAGAATAAGAAATAAATTTGAAAGAATTGGTAACGTATTTTACCTCTTCTTCCACACGCCTCTTTGAAACCTACTCTTAAGGCACTAAAATTGGTCTTTTAAGAAGACCAGTACCTCTAGAATATTACTAGGGAAGTTTATAAGAGAAATTGGCAGGAGTTGTCCGAGCTTGAATGCTCAATGTGGTGTGAGGAGGAGAGGGAGGAGGTGCCCTTTTATAAGGGAGGAGAGGGGCACCTTAGAAAAAACATAAAATAATATTTTATTATAAAGACATATTCGGTTTTTAATAGCTCCAAATTGATTTATATCGAAGATAAGGTGTGGATGGGTTGAAATACTCTCAACCAATAGATTTTAGACATTATTAGGTAACTATTATAACCTTATCATTTAGATTTAACTCTAGGTTAAATAACTTATCTTTTACCACATCTTCTTGTTTTCTTAAATTATATGGTTAATAAACATACTATAATAATCCAAAAGAACCCCAAGTTTTTAATTATTAATATATATATATCCTTATAAAATCATTTGGAAAATCTTTATATTTTTAGGAATAAAATAACAATTAATAATATAATATTTTTTTAAACTATTTAATGTCAATTTTGACACTATTTTTTAATTGATTTTTGTGAAAATCGAAACAGCATGATTAGTTCAAAAGAAGTTAATTAAATCAATAATAATATGTCAAATTAACCTATAAAATTAGTTTAATTCATAAAAGTCTCAAATTAAATTTATTTGGGTATTTATAACATCAATTATGTTAATATTTCATTAATAAGGTAATTACTGTATCATCATTGTGTCAAAAATAAATTATCTTATTTAATGTCTAAAAATTACAAATAATATAACATTATTTATGAAATCTTTTTAGATTTCTAATGAATATTTATAGTCGAAATTATCTTATTTATAACTCTATATTAAAAATATTTTAGTTATTAAACTTTGATTTTAACTATTTTTACTCTTCTTTAAATAAAATAATATTAAATGTCCTAATCTAATCCAAGTGGACCTAAATGGTCATATGTTATTCCTAATGTTGTTTTTGGTCGAATTAAACTTATCCAATAGAAATAGGACATGTTTTAGGGTGATAATAACATCATTTTTACCATTAATTACCTTATTTACTTTTAAACGTGGTAAATAAAAGTAAAATGTTACTATTCACCAAAAATTATTTTTATCTTAGTGAACCAAATTTTACTCCTTGATATTAACCGTGTCTCTCGGATTTTGGAAATTCAACTCACAGAAGTGGTAAAATTAAGTTTTATGTAAATTTGCAAAAAACTCCTAGGAGGTAGGTAAAAGACGGTGAAAAGTTCAATAAAATTTTTATATATCTAAAATTATTATAAAATGACTCCAATGAATTAGAGTGAACATATATAGGTATTATGTATCATTTTTTACCAAAAATAAATTTAAATAAAATAAATAATTATTTAAATAAAAATTCGGGTTTTAAATAGTAACCGTGTGTTTTCACTATTAATCAAAAAAAAAAAGTTTTCAGAAAAATACCAAGAAATTACCCTAGGATAATTTCGATATTCAGAATCCAAAAATGAAGTCCATTTTGAAAGAAAAAATTTACAAAATTTCAAAAAGTTGTTATTACTAATCATAATGATTATTTTATATAATATTTTAATAGCATATCGTTGTTTAGTGAAACTCTATATTGCGTACAACACATGCTATCGTGGAAGGTTGAGATTGCGTGTAAAAAAATCCAAGCTAGTATTGTGTATAATGAAATATTCCTTTTATGTTGCGTATAAAATAAGACATAAAAAAATATATACTTCTCATAAAATATCAGGGTGTTACATTCAACCCCCCTTAAAATGAATTTTTCCCTCAAAATTCGTCACTTATTAACAAACATATGAGGATACATCTCCCTCATCATATCCTCAAGCTCCCATGTAGCTTCTTCTAATTGGTGGTTCCTCCATAAAACTTTCACCAAGTAAGTGATCTTGTTTCGTATAACTTTTTCGCTATGATCCAGAATCTCTATCGGTTGTTCTTCATAAGAAAGATCTTGCCTCAGCGGTACAACTTCTGAGTTGAGTACATGTGAAGGATCAGGTATGTACCGTCTCAAGAGAGATACATGGAACACATTGAGAACTTGAGAGAGATTTGGTGTAAGTTCCAATCGTTATGCTACCTTCCCAACACGATCCAATATTTCGAAAGGACCGATATACCTAGAGCTTAGCTTTCCCTTCTTTCAAAATCTCGTTACTTTCTTCCAAGGAGATATTCGTAAGAACACTTTTTCACCCACGGAAAACTCTAGGTCTTTTCTTCTGTTATCGGCATAAGGTTTTTGTAGACTCTAAGCTGGTCTTATGTGTTTTTGAATAGATTAGACCTTTTCTTCCATCTCATTAACAAGATCAGGTCCTAATAGCTTTCTTTCCCCAACTTCATCCCAGCAAGTTGGAGTTCTGCATTTCCTTCCATAGAGAGATTCATAAGGAGCCACCTGAATACTAGAGTGAAAGCTATTATTATAAGAAAATTCCACCAAAGGTAGGTGTTGATCCCAACCACCTTTGAAATACATAGAGAAAGTTCTCAACATATCTTCTAGAGTTTGAATTGTCCTCTTAGACTGACCATTTGTCTGAGGATGATAAGAAGTGCTGAAACTCAACTCTGTATCCAGAGTTTACGGAAGACTTCCCCAAAACCTTGAGGTAAACCTTGGATCCCGATTAGATATAATGGAAAGTGGTACTCCATGCAATCTTACCACTTCCTTTACATATATCATGGGAAGCTTATCCAGAGAGAAATCTTCTCTAATAGCAATGAAGTGTGCCGACTTTGTAAGACGATCAACTATAACCTAGATATAATTACTTCCTTTGGATGTTTTAGGAAGTACGGGGCCAAAGTCCATTGTAATGTTTTCCCATTTCCATTTGGGTATGTGTAATGGTTGGAACATCACCTTAGGCTTATGTCTCTCAGCTTTAACATTTTGAGAAACCAAGCATCGAGAGACATATTCAGCAACATCTCTTTTCATGCCATCCCACCAGAAGTACTCTTTCAGGTCCCTATACAACTTTGTGCTTCCGCGATGAATAGAGAATGAATAACTATGAGCCTCATACAGAAGCTCCTTCATTAATTCTGGGATGGGAGGAACACAAACCTGATTCCTAAACTTTATTATCCCATCACAATCAAGGTTGAATTCAGGAACATTTTACACCTTCTTTTATAACTCTACATCTTCTTTCTATGCCTCTTTAATCTTCACATGTATAGATGGTTGAACATTCATATGAGAAAGATAATATTTTCTCCCATCCATTATAATTCCAAGATCCATCCTTTGTAAATCCAAAAATATTGGATCTTTTGTGATCCTCATCACGGATAAGCTAACATGGTTTTGTCGACTTAATGCATCTTCCAACTTGTTTGCTTTCCCATGGTGGTAATGAATTGAGAAGTCGTAATCCTTAATCAGATCCAACAATCTTCTTTGGTGCATATTCATCTCCTTTTGTGTGAAAATATACATTAAACTTTTATGATCAGTATAAATATCAAACCTTTCTCCATAAAGATAATGCCTCCAAATCTTTAATGCAAAGATTACCGAAGCTAACTCAAAATCATGAGTTGGGTAATTTTGCTCATGGATTTTCAACTGTCATGAGGAATAAGCTATCACCATATCATTTTTCATGAGAACACACCCCAATCCCTTCTTGGATGCATCACTATAGATCACAAACATTTCTCCACTACAAGTCAGTGTGAGCACATGTGCACTAGATAAACTTCTTTTTAAACCCATGAAATTCTCTTCACATTCCTCTGTCCAAAAAAACTTAACTCCTTTCTGAGTAAATTTGTTGAGTGGGTTCGATAATCGTGAAAAATGTTTCACAAAACATCGATAATATCAATCCAAACCAAGAAAAATTCAGATCTCAGTTACTGTTGTTGGTCTCGACCATCTTTCGATAACCTTTGTTTTTGCTGGATCCACAGATATCCCCTCTTTTGAGATTATGTGACCCAATAATGCAAATTTTTAAGCCAAAATTCACACTTGTTAAATTTGGCATAAAGATTATCCTTTCTCAAGGTCTTCAATACAATTCTCAAGTGATCCTCATGTTCTTCCATCGTCTTTGAATAGACAAGAATATCGTCTATCAAGACTACCACAAACTGGTCAAGATATTCTCTAAAGACTCTATTCATTAGACCCATGAAGATAGTATGGGAATTATTAAGACCAAATGGCATCACTATAAATTCATATTGTCCATACCTTGTACGAAAAGATATCTTTGGTATATCCTCCCTTTTGACCCTTAATTGATGTAACCCTAAATTAATATCAATCTTGGAAAAGTATTAAGCTCCACGTAGTTTTTCAAATAAGTCATAAATGCATGGGAGATGATATTTGTTATTGATAGTGATCTGTTATGTTCTCGATAATCAATTTAGAGTCTCATTGATCCATATTTCTTCTTAACAAACAGAATAGGTGATCCCCAAGGTGACGCACAAGGGCGTATGAATTCTTTATCAAGATTCTCTTGGAGTTTCTTCATCAATTCCTACAACTCAATTGGGGACATTCTATAATGTGTCTTTGAAATGGGCATATCACTCGGTATGAGTTCTTCTGAAAACTCAACTTCACGATTTGGTGGAAGACCTGGCAATTCATCCGGAAAGGCATCATCAAACTCCCGTACAATGGGAATATTCTTAATCATGTGTTTCTCTCCAACCATTTGAGATAAATAACCTTCATTTAGTGGAATCAAGACCCATAAAATGGAAGAAATTTCCACTGGAAGGTTATGTTAATCCTTGCATCGATAAATGGTCATAGATTGATTTGGAATACGAAATGTGACTTACCTTCTTTGGAAATTGATTTGATATCCATATAAAGAAAGCCAATCCATGCCAAGAATCACATCAAATTCCACTATAGGAAGGATCACAAGATTTTCAGGAATCAATTTCCCACAAAATTCAATCAGATAATATTTGTAAACTTTTGATAAGACTGTTGTTCCATTAAGGGTTGTCACAGCTAACTCAACATCTAATTGTTGAGGTAATACTGCGATAACCTTAGAAAAATATTCAGAAATAAAACGGTGGGTGGATCCAGAATCAAATGAAACATTTTCTACTTTAGAGTGGATGGTAAGTGTACCTTTCACAACTTCGTTATCGTACTCCACATCGCTGATAGAAATTTCATGTGACTTTCCTTTTTCATTAGCCTTAAGAGTTTAATGAGGTCGATCATCATAAAAAACCCTTGGATTAGGGCATTGATTAGCATAATTCCCCATTTCCTTCCACTTTTAACATTGAAGTGTAGGGGCTGGACTCTGTGTAGCCTTTTCTTTGTTCGCATCACTAGACATCTTCTTCCTATCATTCCAGCATTCAAATTTCGGATGACCTTCCTTTCCACATTTGAAACATTTACTTGTCCATTTAAGACAAACCCCTCCATGTTTCTTTCCACACTTTGAGCATAAGGTAAAACTCATCTTCTTTTCAGTGTACTCTTTAGATTTTCCTTTGAATTCCATTTTCCACTTCATATCAAACCCATATGACTGATGGGTTACTCTAATCTCCATCTCAACCTTGAGAGCGCATCGAATGATTTCCTCATAGATATTGAAGTCCCTCATGGATAAAACCCTTTGAAGAATTTGTTTTAAGCCACTAAAGAATTGATCGATCTTACTCTCAGGTTGGATAATAATACCAGAAGCATACCTTGCAAGTCTTGTAAAATTTTCTTCGTAGGTACCAACAGATTCATCATCCTTTTGCATTAGTTCAATAAACTCCTTCTCCATCTTTGTTCGAAGAATATGAGGTAAGTGCTTATTGAAAAATAAGTTCCTAAACTCATCCCATTCCATGGACTCAATTTCATCTCTTGGCCTAGTATTCTTGATAAGATTCCACCATTGATCAGATTCAGCTTCCAAATGATATACTGCTTAGATGACTTCATCATGTTCAGAACATTGAGGAACTAAAAATATCTTTTCAGTGGTACTGATCCATTTTTCAGCCACTAATGGATCAGAAGAACCACTGAATGAAGGTGGATGCTAACTCATGAAGGATTCAACAGAATTTTGCTCCTTCCTTTTCTCCTTTGGAAGTCCTCCATGATTCATTGCTTGAGAAAGTTGTGTGAGCATGGCTACATGATTTTTCATTCCAGATTTCATAATGTTTGGTGGCTTAGGGGGGCAATCATTGCATTTCCCATCGTATTC
Organism: Viscum album; assembly: GCA_963277665.1. Lineage (NCBI taxonomy): Eukaryota > Viridiplantae > Streptophyta > Magnoliopsida > Santalales > Viscaceae > Viscum > Viscum album. The sequence goes on from OY728126.1 coordinate 198,089,299, forward strand.
TGCATTAACACGGTTCCTTAGGGTTGCAACCATTTACTACAACCAAGAAAAATTGTGTGAGAAACACTAATTATAATAGGAAAACCACATAATCAAGAATAAAATTTCACACTTAAGGTCTTATCATAGGTTTTTCATGGCCATTTCTAAAACACTAAGATTGTGTTCTATGCTTAGATATATCCTTAGGGTTCTTACTATGGTTTTCACATCCTAGTTTCCAATGGTTGACTATAACTTTCATCTGATACCAACTATAACCACCCATACTTTACATACATAGTTATTACAAAAGAATTGAAGCATACTTATCAAAACATATAACAAAACCATGAAAGGACCATATAGGTATAGTGTTTTTAGAAACTGGGAAACATAAACCACTGGTTCATAAATCATCTACGCTGTCTCCCATTTATTTCATCATATCTAGAGTCCATTTTGACATATTCTACTCAATACCCTTTTCTATACCTGGGGAAAATAAAACATACAAAAGATTGATCTAAAATGCTTAGTAAGGGTAAACAAAATAAATATCAATCATATCACATTATTAGGAACATAACATTTTAAAAATATTATCCTACAAAAGAGATCATAATATCATGACATGGGATCAATCATAATAGTGAAATGTAATCCAAATAATCATAACTTTAAACATGAAACATTGTGGAATACACACATAATCCTAGAGAATCATTTCATAGTAGTCAAGACTCATTGCCAAGACTATCTTAGCGGACAAAGTCCATTTATGAACTGAGTTCACTCCTCATTTCAGTCTTGTTTCACTGAACTAGATTAACCTACTGTTCCAGCCATGTCAATATCATGAGATTAAAATATTTACCCAATGCATTGAAGGGAGATATAGGTCCCAACCATCTCATAATGACACCATTCATATGTGTGGCACAAAATCATAAATAAAACATCATAGCATAACCCATGTAATAAAAATGTGATTCTTAAACATCGTGCCATCATAACATAATCCATATAAGATAAAAGGAAATAATAAAAATAATTTCATCATAAAATAATCAAATAAATGTAAAAATTGGGATATAAACATAACTCTATATTATCTTAGATGGAAAATAATTTTGATAAAACACTTGAACTCCATTATTGAGGAAAATATCCTTTCTACTTCAAAACATTTTTCCTTTATTAACATGTCATAAAATTTTAAACTAAAATAAGTTGATTAAAAATAAACATGAAAAATTGTAATGTAATATTAATGGAAAAATTGTTCTAAAAATCCGTTCATGCCGTATAAGTTAAAGAAAAACATTCTTCCCATACATAGGCTGGAAAAGTCAAAAAAGTACCTCGTACTAAAAACGACAAAAGATTCCTTTCATATTTTTTACTAAAAACTCACCAATGGGTAAAATTGGATTTAAAAAATTGTAGGTGGATGGAAATAATATTAAATATTGAGGAAACATGGATGTGGATGATAAATATGCCCCAGTAAATTCTGAAGTATAAACAATCTTAGATAAACATGAGATTGTGAGATTTTCCCTTTCCTTAGGTCTGATTTGCTTCGTACGTGTCCGAACCTCCAGTATAATGATTTACATAATGTCATTGACTTATTCCAGAATCATAATCATTGTTATGATATCATATATGGTCATATTCTTAGCTTCATATTAGTAATATTTCATTGCTACTTGTTATTTGGGTGTTGATTGCTTTTTGTTCTTATGCGTGTTTTGTAAAATAAATTCTTATTCTTATTTTTAGGTTATAGATATCTCATTTATAGAAGGGTATTATTGTAATATATTTCATATTTATTCATTCAATTAATTTATATAATCATTATGCAATTAATATCATGTAGAACGAGTCACATCACATCGTGGAGACAACATTCCGTACGTACGCACGAGCGATGATATCATTACCATGATCGTGGAATTGTATTAGAGTGTATGTATACTATTTAAGAATCAATATGACATTAAAATAATCATATATAGTTATTCTTTACACCATTATACCCATCCAAGTAAGGTGGTGGTGGAAAACAGATTACACCACGGCGTGGAGACGGTATTCCGTACGTACGCACGCGCAGTTATTTCATTTTCCGTAGGATGGATAGAAGGTGAAATAGTTTTGTTTAATATTTATAATAAAATATCAATATATTAGTGATACTGATGTTATTACTTAATAATTAAAAAACTAAATAAGAATAAGTAGAAGAAGAAATAAATTTGAAAGAATCGGTAACAGATATTACCTCTTCTTCGACACGCCTCCTTGAAACCTCCTCTTAGGCCACAAAAATTGGTCTTTGAAGAAGACCGGGACCTCTAGAATATTACTAGGAAATGTAGAAGAGATATTGGCAGGGTATGTCCGAGCTTGAAGGCTCAAAGTGGTGTGAGGAGGAGAGCAAGTAGGTGCCCTTTTATAAGGGAGGAGAGGGGCACCTTATGAAAAACATAAAATTTTATTTTATTATCAAGTCATATTTGGTTTTTAATAGCTCCAAGATGATTTATTTATAAACTAAGTTGGGGATGGTTCGAAATCCTCTCAACTAATATATTTTAGACAAGTTTAGGTTACTATTTTTACCTTATCATTTAGATTTAACTCTATGTTAAAAAATTTAACTTTTACCGTGTCTTCTTGTTTTCTTACATTATATTGTTAATAAAAATACTATAACAAGCCAAACGAACCCCATGTTTTTAATTATTAATATATATAATCTTATCTAAGTCATTTGGGTAAAACTTAGATTTTTAAGAATAAAATAACAGTTCATAATATAATATTTGTTTTAAAAACTATTTTATGTCAATTTTGACACTATTTGGTAATTTATTTTTGTGAAAATAATAACAGCATGATTAGTTCAAAAAAATTTAATTAAATCACTAATAATATGTCATATTAACCTATAAAATTAGTTTAATTCATAAAAAGTCTCAAATTACATTTATTTTTGTATTTATAACATCAATTATATTAATATTTCGTTAATAAGGTAATTACTGCATCATTATTATGTCAAAAATAAATTAACATATTTAATGTCTAAAAATTAAAAATAAAATACCATTATGTAGGAAATATTTTTATCTTTCTAATTAATTTTTATAGTAGAAATTATCTTATTTATAAACCTATATTAACAATTTTTTATTTATTAATCTTCGATTTTATCTATTTCAACTCTACTTTAAATAAAATAATATTAAATGTCCTAATATAATCCATGTGGACCTAAATGGTCATATTTTATTCCTAAGGTTATTTTAGGTCGAATTAAACTTATCCAATTAGAATTAGGACATGTGTTAGGGTGATAATAACATCATTTTTACCTTTAATTACCCTATTTACTTTTAACCGTGGTAAATAAAAGTAAAAAGTTACTATTCACAAAAAATTATTTTTATCTTATTGAACCAAATTTTTCTCCTTCATATTAACTGTGTCTCTTGGATATTCGAAATTCCACTCACAGAAGAGGTAAAATTTTGTTTTATGTAAATTTGAAAAAAGCTCCTAGGAGGTAGGTAAAAGACGGTGAAAAGTTCAATAAATTTTTATATATCTAAAATTATTATAAAATGACTCCAATTAATTAAATTGAAATTATATAGGAATTATGTATCTATTTTTACCTAAAATAAATTTAAAAAAAATAAATAATTATTTAAATAAAAATTCAGTTTTTAAATAGTAACCCAGTGTTTTCACTATTCATCAAAAACTGAATGTTTTCAGAAAAATACAAAAAATTCACCCGAGGCTAATTTCTATATTTTGAATCCAAAAATGAAGTCCATTTTGAAAGATAAAATTTATAAAATTTTAAAAAGTGGTTATTACTATTCCTAATGGTTAGTTTATATATTATTTTAATAGCATATCATTGTTTAGTGAAACTCGATATTGCGTACAACACACACTATCGTGGAAGGTCGCGATTGCGTGTAAAGGAAGACAAGCTAGTATTGTGAGTAATGAAATATTTCTTTGATTTTGAGTATATCATAAGACATAAAAAATATATATACTTCTCAAAAAATATTAGGGTGTTATAAGTAACCTCCATCATTCCAAGTAGAGGGGGTCAAGAACATTCACCTCCTCTAAGAGGCAGTTTTCCTTTTCTTGGACCCGATATAATAAAGTTAATAAAATTTCATACTCAAAGGTAGGGTGTGATATATAAATCCTACTAAGTTCTCACTAGGTGTTCCCTAATCATTTAAAAAACAATAAACCAATCATGATATCAATTTATATAGGACTATGCATGGAATTTAATTTTCATATTAAAAAAACATGTTATCATTCCCAAGATGGCATGTATATTGAAAATGTTTCAAAAAGTTTTAAATGAAAAATTTAACATAAAGAAATTTATATAAATTTACATGTATGAATAAAATAAATCTATAAATTAATAACCTATATATCAAATAACACAACTAAACTACTTCTTAAATGAAAATTATTGTCATCAATAACAACTTATGGGAACACTATATATAACAAAAATTATATGAAAATTAAACCCACTCCCACATGAGGGATAATTAAAAAATCTCCCACTATTGATAAAATTAATTCAACTCCAGCTTATTATAAAATTACAATAAGAAATTTGGTAATGAATAATTTTAAAAAACATTAAAACACATTCTACAAATTTTAGGTTTTATAATGAATTATAAATTCAATGTTGGAATGAATATTTTATTTATTTCAATATATTGAACAAAATATTTAAATATAATTATTTTTTATCAATTTTAATATCAAATAATTTTAATCAAATCTATATCTAAAATCAGTCCATCTTGTTCCACAAATTCATCCCAAAATTTCAATTCAATTCAAATCGTTTGTTTCTCAATTTCGAATCCCATTTACAAGATATGATAAAATTACCATGAAGAATAATTTCTATTTAATCATCTATTTTATGATTTTAATCATAGATAAATTTATTATTGAATCAACTACCATTAATCAATGTTCATGAATCAATACTCATAAATGAATATAGTGATGAAAAATAATGGCATCATAGATCAATAAATAAAGCCTAGAGCCAAGATCTAATTAAACTGAGTTTTTAACAATAAATTATTTTATTATCTATCAAAAAAAAGTATTATATAATGTGTGAAGGAAATAAACCAAATAAGAGGATATCCACTTACCTAGAGAATATTAAACATGATCAAACATTATACAATCTACCATAAAAAGGAATTTGTGGAGCCAAAAACACTTTTTGAAAGCCTCAAAATCTAATTTAAACATATTAGGGTATAAGGGATGAATTACGGTTCTTAAAGGGGGGGGGGGTTGTATTTTTAAATAAATTTTAAGTGGAATAAAAACCACATGCACACTTTTCCCAGAACGACTGCTACGTTAATAAAACCATGTTACCTAACCATGAAAACCTACTATCTGGGGTACATCATTACTATTTTTTCGGAAAATAGTTTCATTAAACCTGTGCCAATAGAAATCCACCCTTTCTAGGGTCATGTTGAATTGAGGGAATGGACACAATGATTTTAAGAACGGTGCACCCCCCCCTAGAGAGACATCAAAAGGAAACATAGTTTATAAAGAGAAATCAAACAGTTTCACTAAGCATTCTATATATGTTTACAACCACAAAAAACTCCAAAATTATGATATATTTTCCTCAAAAACATATAATATACCGAAACTAATGATTTATCAATAAAATGGGTGATTTTTACTAGAAACGTTAAAGCAATATGTTATATTATAACTAAAAAAATGTAAATAATGACACTAACTGTGTTGAATAACATTATTATGTTCCATGATATATATGGAAAACAAATATATGAAAATAATATGAATGTGATGGTTCAACGTAGAATTTTATATCAATTGAATAATTTGGTTAGCATTTTCAAGTCATGAGATACCATTTTTGCTGTAAAATTAGTCATACTAAGAATTCTATGTCATGATGTACAAGTTTTATCCTCGAAGTTTTGTTATGTTTTCCTTAGTTTTATTATTTTCAAATTCCAATTATTATTTTATGTTACCATTAAATATATTTACTCATAAAAGACTTTATATTGACTAATATAAGTATATGTGACTGTATATCCCACCAAGGTTCAATAACCTATGCATCATATTGAAATTTGAAACTCATTTTACAATTATGGGAAATCTCAAATATGATATGAATAGATGAAATAATTTGAAAAGATATTTTCCACAGATTTCTGAAGATAGAGATCAAATAAAAAAATGTTTCATGATGGTCAAATAAAAACGTTCACCACTACTCATTCCACTATTAATAATGCTTGGTTTCACTAATAACTCCCATGATAATCAAGAATATTAAACCAACTTTTGAGTGGAAGTGGGAAGAACAAGCTACCATACACGAGGACTACTACAATGAAGCTAACACCCATATCATAATTAATGGAGTGTTAGTTACACATTACCCCAATGAAATTATTTTGAAGATTTTTTTTTCATAATTTAACATTGGATTCACATCCACCATTCAATGGCTGTAAAACTAAAAAACATGAGCACCACATGGTGTGATATTTACATTATTATAATTTATTGCTCATAATATTACCCAAAACTAATTCACACAATGTTGTTTACATGATGCCAAACTATATGATTTATATTAAATTTTATATAATATTTTATTTTCTAGAGTAGTAAATCTTACCTAACAATAAGCTACATATAGTGATCCATTATAAGAGACATAGACTCCTAATATATGTTCCATATTAACATAAGTTCCCCCATCCTTTAGTTTTATATTTATAAACATATGATACAATTATATTTAACTCATATTTTCATATTCTCAAGATGATACATAATTTGAAATATGTTCTTTCTATTCTGATCATAATACACTCAAAAATTATATATCCCATGGGATATAAAGTAAATGTTCACCTAATATAGGTAAGACCATGGTCAACATAGGGGTATTTTTCCACTTATTGGGGGTTCAATTTTTAAGGATAATCTAGTTAGTCAATATGTAATTAATTTCATTAGATATGATCAAAACAAACCTTTATTCTCATAAGATTTTGTTTCTCGACATTTAAATAATTTTTTCAGTATTGAACCCCATTAAGGTTATTAAGTCAAAAAAATTATATCTGAATTCCCATTAGAGTAAGACCTATAGTTCTATTGGATCAATAATCTATGTCCCAATTATAACTCTTAATCAATCATGTACTCATTCAAATGTATAATAATCCCATATATATCATGTTTCCCCTTGTGCAATCTGTTATGTGATGTTGGAAATTTCTATTTATTCAATGGCATATAAATGTGCTAAAATCCAAAAATATGTCCGACATTGTCTATCCCTAAACATTATGGAATTGAGTCTCAATATGTTGGTATTAAAAATTAGGGAAATTAGTTAATCTACATTAGACATTAAACTATCAATAGTGATCATCACTATGTCACTATAAAGTAAATCAATTTTTCCTTAATATGTTACCATGGGTTGTGAAATCTATAGATATGTATTATCATGATCTACATATTAATAATTACACTATTTTAATGTTCTGTCACCATTTTTTTAATATTTTCATTGAAAATATTCAAAATATTACAATGTATTCATACCTGAGATCCCTAGATCATGTAGCCTATATAAAGAATTTTTTTTATTATATATAAAAACACGTCGGTAGAATCTTTTTACCTAACAATATATAGTGATAGTATAATACAATTTAATATGAACAGCTTTGGGTACCATAATTTTCATATCCACTCCATACTTATTTGGGACATTCTATTCGTGTTCAATTTTATATAATGGCACCAACATAAGGGAATTACAATAATTATGCGTCGTTTCATTCCTATTATACAAGGGAATTAAGTTATTCAATGATCTAATATCATGGAACCAATTGATAATTTTAGTATTTAACTCACATCATATAGGAGTATAATGAAACTCATTTATGTTTTCTTTTCCTTCACATGATCAAAACCATTGAAATTTTATTCTATTTCATATAGAAATATAATGTTTCATAAATCCATAGGAATTGTTTCCTAGTACATAATATGTTAAACACCATGAAACCTAATACTTTATCATTTTTTTATTAACCATTATGATATAATCTTCAACCAACTTGAACATAATAATTTTAGAGTGGATGAACTTATATTTCCCAACATATTTACATGAGGTCTAGATCCATCTACAAGTTCCATATTCATAACTTCACATCATTATTATGTAAAAATAATCCACACATGAGGCAGGACATGATTTGTTATCCCATGTATAATATATTGAGATTCTTATGCTTCTTATCTCATTCAAAATTAGTAATATTTACTTTAGATTTTCTCAATTTATATATGGACAATCATATAAAAGAACTTCAATTAATTCATTATGTTATATTATTGTGCATAGTTACTTTTAATTTTTATATTCAAAAACAACATAAAATGCATTTATCATCAAAGCCCTCACATTTTGTTGTCTCTCTATTCATATTGGTCCATCATACACCTAACTCTACACTATGACTATATATATTTTATAAGATCTATTTGTTACTTTTTGGATATAATTTCATGATTGGTAGTTTCATTTAAACAAAATATTACTTAAAATTTTCAAAAAATCATCCATATCCATTCCTATTATTTAACCCTAAAACCGATCCTTGATTTAGCTAGGCCTCTAATATTTTAAATGCCTTTTTTATATATCTTTCTATGTCAAAAAATTTCATCCATGACCTTTTTAATCACTATAAACTAATAATAAATATCTTTAATGAGAGTATTTGGATCCAAGGAAAACTTATGATTTGTAATGGATCTTGTGCCACAATATTGGTGTGGTGAACTAGATGTGTATTAAATTTGGAGAAAATGGACATACAATCTCTCTGTTCTATAAAAATAACTGTCTAAATGAAATCATATGATTATCTATTAGCTTTCATATATATTTTTCTTGTATAATCTGATTGTAAACTAAAATATATACATGAGATATATGTTTAAATAATCACCTATACTAATTTATTATTTCTTACGGTGTTCTTATATATTTATAACCACATAGATTTTCATACCATAACCACTATTATAGTAATTGGATCACAACATTAAACATTATTTGTCTATCATTATGATGAACTATATTGGTTTTGGACTATTATTCAAGAATATTTATAACCATTATCTTTGCTATATAGGTTATCAATCCTTTTATCTATTTTTATGACATTAATATTTATCCCTCATTGGTCCAAGAATCTGACCATAAGCTATGTATATAATCTATTTGAGTGAGTATATATAAATATATGTCTATATATTCGTATTGTGTTATACTATTCAATCACAATTTAAACTATCGTACTATGCTATTTGAAATATATATATATATATGTATTGGGAATCCCATTCGAATATGTTTTATACTAGTATCAACCTCTTATTTTAATAAGGTGTTTTTCCACCTCATTCGATAAAATATCTCTCCATTTGGATAAAGATGTACAACCCCATACCCCATCAAAATTTGGGTCCAAAATGTATAATTGTAATCCATAGTCACTGAATTCCCATCCTTATGGTCATATATATAAAAGGGAATCGTATAATTGTATGATTTTTATAAAACTCATATAAATATGCCTCTAAATATTTTAGGTGATTTATTGATAAGTAAACCAGATTCTAGACTTGGAAACAAAATAATAGTTAAAATAGAATCAGTGGAAACGAATTTAATGTCATCCTAAGCTCCTAGAAAAATCAAATCCATGATCATTGGAACCACTTGTTAAAAAAATAATGGCATACTTCTATATTACTGTCCATGAACATATGTCCCTGATATTGGATTTTGTATCATTTTACACCAAGAATTGTATAAATACATTATAGTGTGAGAAATATGAGACATGAATCCTTTACAAATCCATGACTTTATATATATTTCCATTGTAATAAAAATTGAAGTATTTATTAACTTTCCTTACTCGCAACCTAGAGACTATATTAATAGTGATATTGTAAACTATTTTATAAATTTAATTTTTGGATATTAATATAATACTTAATTTGAGTATATTTATATAATATTTATCATCATCATGCCAGTATTATCTCAGAATTAATTTTAGGTCTTTTTTTAAAAAAATCATTATATATTGAAAAATACCAATTATTTTAAAAAATTTATATTATATTAATTTAAATGGACCATTATGTTTCTAATTTCATTATAAATTGAACTAAACATCATTTATTTTGAAATTATATAATTAATAAAAATATAATAATTACACCTGACTTTTTAAAAGAATTTTTTTGTGATGGAAAAACAATTTTCTAAATAATTTTTTATGCACAAAATGTATTCATATATTTATATATTAATTTATTATCCATAAATTAATTTATTAATATATATATTATATTTATATGATTTTTTCAAATTTATTGCATTGTTTCTATAAGTCATATCGGGGTATTATACGACGTTTTATTCTTAAAAATTAATTTTATTACTATTGGTTTTCATTGTGGTTTGTGCCTTTAATTAAATTTTATTTGAACGAATTATAGAAATTTATTATTTTAAATTGGATTCAATATTTTCATTCATAATATGAAAAATAATTTAACAGAGAAAATTATTTTTGGTCAAAGTGAATGATAAAAGAGAATTGTTTTACCATGGATAATGTTAGAAAATGTTTTTTTGGGGGAGGGTGTTAGATGATGAGATAAGTATAGAATTTCAGCCAAAACCATTAAAATTAATATTTGTTTAATGAATTTAATCAATATATTATACTAAATTCTAAACCCTATCCATTTGGTGCCTCATTCATATGAAAGTGACCTTAAATATTTGAAATATTTAATTAAATTTCATTTCTATACCATGTAAGGACATGTGAAAATACATTACATTTTATCGTGAAATTAACCATTAAATACATTTCATTAATTCGAAAAGATAATTTAGGATTATAGTTTTATATTTTTATTTCATAGCAATTTCATAAAAACTCACATATTAAAAAGTGGAAACATAAACATATTATACATTTTTTTCAATAAGATAAAACATTTATGATATAACATGTTTTATTTTCATGATATATATTCACAAATTTGATCATGAAAACAACCTTTTAACTGATAATAAATAAAAAACATTCTAAAATATGAAAATGTGGGTTGAAAACAAAAATCATAGTAAGATAAATATAATATATAATGAAACTACTGGTCGATGAATAATTCCTTACAATTTCCTTTTTCAAAATAAAAATGGTTCCCACTATAAAAATTTCCATACCTAGAGAATCAAAATATATAGAAAATTAACATTACAAGATACTTAATAATAATCCATAATATTAAAATAAACAACCGAAATGTGTACCATCCCAACCCGAACACTACTATTTAGTGCCTCAATATGATTGTCCATGTGACCTCAAAAATGCCCTCGAATACACTAGAGGCCACCTAATAATAGTAAATGGCCCATACTAGTATAATAAGAGACTATAATCTCATGATCAGAGTAATATATAATGGTAAATCATAAATGAAAACAACACATATGGTAATAAATAATAACCGTTGGATTAATAAATAAATCATCCAACATAACCAATAAGTTGATGATTAGTTAATATAATATAAAAAAAACACGATCTTGTCAGGATTCTATATTAAATGGTAAGTAAACAAGATACAATGGTACAATCATATACAACATGATAATTGAATGACCCATAGACCAAATGCATTATATACTATCATTATGAGTGTTGTATTGATCCTCCACTCCAGTACTCCATAATAATATCAAAGATCAAACATCGGAAGTCGGTCACTTATCGTGGTCAATTAGTTTAGAAATGATGTTTATTTACATACCATAGGTATCCATAACATTATATGATACATACTCATTATACCACCAACAAATATGTCTATAAAAATCCATCCACGACATAAAAAATGAGCAGAGTTGTAGTAAAAATAAAAGTGAATCGATAATTAAAAAATGAATTTGTTCGTATAAAGATCCTCATGAATACCTGAACGAAAATAAAAGCTTCATCCTAATAGAGATATATCTAAACATAATTCAACATGCATAGATATAATTTGGGTTTAAGTATGGGTATTCATAAATTCTGTATCAATATTATATCAAACCCAAGAATGTTATTTAGATTGGGAGAGTAATCCATGGGATAAAAGTTATGCCTTATTATATTTTAAAACAATATACATTATTATAATTTAATAAATGGAGTCCATAAGATTTAATATATGGAATCATGAGCCCATCCAAGGAGATCCATATAAAATAACCACATATCAATTTAAGAGGACTCCAAATATCCATCACTATAATAGTTTGACCACAACGATACGTATAAGGAATCCCAAGTATCACTCTCGATATGGTGGAAAGGAAAACCCTCAGATCCCATCCCCATTATCATAGGTAGGGGACCAAGTATCTTTCATGTAATGGTATAACTATATATCCACTTATCCTATATAATGGGACTCCCCAAGGATCAAATATTTCTCATTGGAAGGTGAGAAATCCACCCTATAAACTTTTACAAGGAATTCCTTATTGATTTCAAGTATCTCCCATTTCATATTTACTACCCATAATATGTTTTAATCATAATAAATGATAATCCCATCCATAAAATAAATCTATCAATACACTTTAATCTCCCTTCGATTGATATGAATGTATGGTTTAAGTATAAATAATTCATCTTATTTCTACGTGGAAGTATTACCCGGATTCTTTAGTTATGTTTTTCAATTATTTTTATCCAATTAATTAAAGTTATAGAATAAATAACAAGGTCCTAACACATGTCCAATTATATTCCATAAATATTTTTTCATTCCAAATTATCTATTTCATGGTCCACACACACTACAATTTGTCATTTAATTCCATTCTATACCTATATACCTTGATACATTAATGACCGTAACTCCATTAGTGGTGGCTCATAGTGAGGCGATCAACCAATGATGGTTATTTAATATTATATAAGACTATATAAAACATTGTATGATATTTAATTTATTCAATTATACTTTATGAAGGTGATATTGGCGGATTTTTTCACCAAGAACAACATCACATGATAATATATAATGTTGATTTTGGGATAAATATCTACAACTCCTATCTTATGTTGGTAGACAACCCCTCATCCATTGTTACCCTTTGATTCAAGATAAAAAATAATAAATTAACAAAATAGAAAAATACCCTAATAATAGGGAATACTATCTCAAAATAAAATGATAAAAAATATATTGAGATAAAAAAAGATAATGAAAAATATTAGGGAATATATTACCATTAGCTATATAACACATCTAATGACGAAGAAAAAATAGTCTAGACAAGGGAGTTTCATAATAGAATAGGGATATCCACAGAGGATGATCATCATATGGAAGAGCCTGATTTGTATAAAAAATGATAGAAAGAAGTGGAAAAATTAATTTATGGTAAAATGGGAAAATGGTAATTTTCCCAAAATTTGCATAGGTGCATAGTTTAGCCATACTGTTGGCCAAACCATGAACTAGATGTGCGCCAACTAATATCCATGGATAGTGGACCACATGGTTTATGGTGTAGAGTTTGTCCATGCATGATATACCCATGAATCCCCCCATACTCATGGAACACACCATGTATGTTATGCATCACACAGTTATGAAAACCTTGTGCAACATGTGCAATCCCTTTCATGGTGCCTTGTATCACCCCACCCGGTTTTCCTAACCATAAAAAATGTGTGGATTTTCTACTTACCGTAAGTCAAAGTATCTTCCTCTAAATGATAGGACTCCAAGATTAGAACAATACGTACAGACACTCATTTCCATTGAGACCACATTAGTACTTTTTATTAGTTATATTAAAATGAATTAATCATTAATTAAATGTGTTTTCCTGACGTTATTTCAAGGACGTCACAAAATCCACTCTTTTATATAACTCATCCTTAAGATTTCCTTCCAAAGGAGGAAAAACATCGTCTGAGAAAATATACTACCACAAATCATGTACGTCAAACTCTCACTCCAAGGACTTAGACTTCACATGGAAATACTACCATAGCACCCCGACCATATGAACTTACCATCCTCAGAGAACCTACATGCTCCGATCAACTATATTCATCAAATTCTCATAAAATGTAATATCTAATTCTATCTCAAAATCCATAGGAACAAACAAATGTGATGGTTCAGGGTAATAAAAATGAAGATACAATACATAGATGATTTTGTGCAAGGACTGATACCTCTATGGTATTGAAATTCAATAGGCTAAAATCTCAACTCTCTCCACATTTTCAAAATGTATGATATAAATTGTTGATAACATTCTCTATATCTGAATCCATCTATAACCCAATCATGGATAATGTCATAAAACTAACTGATTTCCCACGTCGAATTCTATATGACAATGATGACGATAAATATAGGATTCCTACTGTATTGAGAGATAGCCATAACTTTTTAAATCAATTGGATCGACTCTGATGTCTCTAGAAATAAACAAGAACCTAATAGTACCTTCTCACATAACACTAACCTGCATATGGGTTAATGGAATTGACCACCACATAGGGTTTCATATGGGGAAATCTGAATCACTGCCCAAAAACGATAATTAATTGAAAACTCAATGAGGTATAATTATGTGTCCGAAAACTAATAAATTCAAGTATTTGGATTGGAGAATATTTTATAGAACCCATATCATTCACTCAGACTAACTATCAGTCTTGGGGTGATATGATGTACTCAAGATTGCCTATAAACATAGTGCTTTTGAAAGCCCCTACAATATCCTTGACGTAAACTAAGCGTCTTGATCAAATATGATATAATGGTGAACACCAATAAGTTAAAAAATATACCAATTGTAAATCCTCCCAAACTCACCGACGGAGAAGATCTCTTGGATAGGTAAGAACTATGTGACCTTGTTCATCTTATCTATGATAACCCATACTATATAACTACACCATGGTGATATTATAAAACCCATTATATAATCCATAGTGATGGAATCCCATTTCCACTCAGAAACGTACATAGTATAATAAATCCCTATAGGATGCTGGTGATTAGCCTGCACCTACTAACAATTACAGCACTGCATGGTAAAACCTATAATTTTACACTTAATACTAAGTCACCAATACTTAAGACATATGCCTTGGTGTATCTTGTTAATACCACATGGAACTATCCAAATAGTGGAACATGATTCCCCCATTAACCCTTACCATATTTCTATAGTGACGTAGACACACCTGTGAATGTGCAGAATCACATTATTATCAATAACCCAAACAAGAATTTGGTCCCCAATGAGATTTATTCCCTTAGGAAATATCTCTTGGAATTTTGAATGTTGTCTCATTAAAACCCATTCATGTGGGTATGATAATTTTTCCAAAGCTACTAAAATAGGTTTCCTATTATATTCCTGAACTAAAAGTGCATCATAGATTATAGGTCTGTCAAATTCTCCTCACTAATTGCATAATGGACAATATCAATCTATGTATTATAGATCCAAGATTCAATTACATTATTAACCTTTTTAGTTTTAGTAGAAAATAATTTTTTTATGACTATCTATATTTTACCGACCTATGATTCCTCATATTCAAATCTTGTTGTGTAGAAATTTATTTGATAGTTTTATTGTCTATGAAGAAGAAGAACCATTTTTTAAATTGGTAATTCTTCCAATGACATAAATTCTGTACCAGGTTTTTATCTTTATGATGTGTGTAGAATAATTCCACTTATGGGGGCTTAGTTGGCGGGTCCTGTATACTTGAACCTGATCTCCCTACATCAAAACTTTTACTTTCCTGATTCATAAAGCATAATAATAAATTGTATAGATAATTCTTGGAAATATTAGAATCAGGATTCACACTGAAGTCTTTATCCCTTTAAAATATTTAAAAATAGCCCATGGTTTTTAGAAAATAAGAACATCAAACCCTTTTTAGTAAATCTTATAAGCGTAGCATCTACGCCTGATAAATGCTATATAAAACTAATGGAATAACAATATATCACCAATAAACTTTATAAATAAAATAAATTATTGGGATCCTACTAGGAAACCATGATATGAAACTTATATTGGTAAATAAATAGTCCTTCCATTGTAATAATTTAACCCATGAGGTGAACCTTATCGATCTAGAATTTCTATTTCATGAACTTCATGTGCAACTAGTTTTCTACCATTGTATTATTCGTGATATCTTGATATTTGTAACAGTTCTACAATGTATAATAATACCTGAAGATAACATCAAAAAATTGAACCAAAAAATAATCTAGATACAGGTAGAAAAGCCAATTATTCATATCCATAAAACTATCAGAATGTTCAAAGGACTGAAGGTTAAAACCAGATATTCATCAAAGTTGTACATTCTTTAGAACATTGTATTTGGTATGAATGTTGGTATCCCATTAAACTAATGGTAGGAAAACCTCAATATAATCTTAAATGTAATTTTACATCCTTATATCTTTTCAAATATATATTTCATATGAGGCCGTGAAAACTGGTTCTTTTCTATAACCTAGTTCAACTGATGGAAATCAATGCACAAGATGAGGATACTAGACACCATATTGGAGAAAATGATATGTGAACCTCATTGAATGTAACTGGTTCAGATGAAACCCTTAGCTTCTAAGTACTATAATTGTCGTGAGTTCCTAGATATATATGGGTTCTATCCTAAATGTGGAAATGGAAACCAGTGAGACTGTTTTAATTAGTTCAATTGTGAAGTATAACTCTTTAAAACGTGGAAATCTAGAAAAAATCAGTAGTAAAGACATCCGTATAATGACCCAAAAGAGTATGGAGTTTCATACATCTTGTTTTCAATTCACTCATATCGTGACCTGAAATATATACTATCACACTTCAAAAACCATGATTCTCAAATCTATCTCGACTTGCTAGGACATCTCATTCTCTCCTATGAACAAAAGCACTACCCCCATGTGATGTAATAGATACCCTCCGATGATTTGAATTTACATTTATTAGTATCCAACCATGCATTTCATCAATGGAATGAAATAAAATCATGTCATTTTGACTAGAAATATATTCTATAAAAATATATATTAACTAACCATAAGAGGTAAATCTAGGTAATTATGTATACTCTCTGATTGAATACCAAACACTGTGTTGAGATTTATCATGCCACAGAAGTAAACCATTTCTTGGCATGTGAGTTCTTATTTTAGGTAGATATAAATGTGTGCGAAGAATATCTATAAAATAAGAATGATTCTATATTATATTCAATTATAATAGAACCTATATATATAGACTGCCCTCGAATTTTCTTCTATAATGTAGGATGCACTACATAGACATAGATATATAATAAAGGACGAGATTTAACCTGAATAACCATGGTAGGTACACTCTACTAGAGATGAAACACTAATGTATGACTATAGGAATCATTAAAACCTAATCTACTAGATCAGATAGTAGTAGAACATCTCTCTGCCTTATGTGAAGATATTGATCATGTACCCCATTGTGGTGGTGTTATAGATCTCTTCCCATGATGTTGTTGAGGGAAATTTTGGTAGAAGAGATGAAGGCGACCCATCCCACTAAAATCACAACACTTGATTGGGTCCCTCTTACAATAGGGATTCCAATTTCTATACCTAACACCCTAGTGGAACACCACAAAAATTCTAGTTATTTCTATTTGACTTGTGGTGATGGTGTGAGTAGTCTTGAAATGATGTTTCCAAATTCTAGTTGAACCACATTTTATAATAGTTGGTTCCCTAGACCCAAATATGCAATACTTTTGAATAACATATCATGTGTACGGTTAGATATACAAGATGTATACTCAAAATTATAGTGTAAATATTTATGCACCCACTATTTAGTTTTAATTTCTAAATATTAATTGTTGTATCAAAAGGGTATAGAAGACCCCATATTATAGTAAATACTTCGATATACTATGGAATTAATTAAAAAAATGTAATATGTTATAGATACATTTTATTGATTATAAATAGTAGATCTTTGACTATCATGTGGTGGATATCATAGGCATTGATACTTATTCTCATTAAGTTCGAACATAGTGACCTCTAGTAGTGAGATCACAAGGAGAGACCCACCAATTATAACACCACATTTTTCGGGTTTCAATGAAATTTCTTATGTAAAAACATTTTCATTGATCTCCAAACTTGAGTTCGTTGCCAATGTGTGACATTTGATAATGTACATTGATGTGCGAAAAACCCATGATATTTAAATCATGGAAAGCTAGCATGTGTTGGGTGAATCAATTGTTGAACGGAATTGGATGAATGTAAAGGAAATGATTTGTTTCTTATAGTTTAAGGAAGTAATATATATTAGGAAATGTTAATTTGGATGGATGTAACTTTATGAGAACATGGTCATGGGTGTCTAGGGTAAATCCATCTAGTTGATCAAAAAATAATAATGAAAGAAATGGCGATGACATGTGTTTCATCTTGCATTTTGTGATATTAAAGGCAAAGAGATTATATTACATAGGGAATGTTCATAGGCTGGTTTTCACTATTACGAATATCCTTATCTCTTTAGGGGCCATGATGGGTTTCTAGAACCCTCTCTTAGTCTATGAATAATATTCAATGCTATTTAGAGAATGGCCTAGAAGGTCTGATATAATAGCATATTCAAGAATCTACCCTATGCGGTTGAGTAGGTAATAGGACATGATGGCCCCCACCACTAGTGTTCAGGTTTTGTCCAAGGATATACGATCAACAATGTAATAAATAAATTTATATTATTCATGTTACGAGTAATTGGCACTGAATTTATTTTTTAAGCATATTTAAAAGTTTAATGTAAACAAATGAAATTAATATTTGATGAATATTAGCATAAAATATTAAAGGTTCATTTAATATTTACAGGAACATCGATTCAAGATAGTGGATTTTGTATTTCCAGATAATATATTTACTATATTATATGAATTTGATAGTAATAATAAATGATATTTATGACTCATTTTAGTGGTCAAAGTATATTTTCTATAGTTTGTTAACTATTTGAGACCTAGTCAGGTATTTTTGGGTAATTTCCTTGACTCGCTATAAATAGACAACGAGAGGGATTCACCGATGACTATTTATCCCCCATCTCTTCTTCTCTCTACCACATTTTAGAGAGAGAGAATCTCTAGATCAAAGAGTTCAGATCGAGCCCTTTCTCACGCATGGCAATAAAGGTGATGTAGTGATCATCCAAGTATCAAAGTAATCATACGATCATTTTTCTAGAACCCATAATTCGATCACAAAAACCCCCAAAGGTTTGTGATTCATGTGTATAAGATCTATATGAATTCGAATTTGTATTCATAGAGTAGTAGTCACCAAAAATTAAAATATTTCGAGGATATATTTAGTTCAAACCAGGTATTTTATAGTTATTATTTTTTTCTTAAAACTCTTCACACGGGATCCTCATATTACATAGAGAAGCGTTTTATTGAAGGAAAAAAATTCATGTAGATTGTCGGTGAAATGATATTTAAATTCTCTGTTTCAGGGATTTTTCTACATTCCTAGTGCCTTAAATTTGTATCTAAGAAATGCATGATGATTTTATGCCAAACAAAAATTAAATTTTCATGAAATTGAATATGAGGTGTCATTCATGTCCCAAATCCATATATGTATTTTAAAACTGACATTAGATGGTTTTCCTGCATCAATTTGATGTTTTAATATTTGGATTGAATTTTTTTATGATTGTGAATTCTATAAACTCATATATTTATTTATATGTTTTTTTCATGATAACATTGTAGGAAGAAATGTTTTTTGGAAAACCACACGATATACCATTATTCCGATGCTTGAAATAGTGTTTTCTAGTTGAGAAGGGTTATCCTGCTGAATAAAATAATTAATTTGTTTAATTAATACGATTAATTAATAAGATTATTAATATTTAACAAAATTGGGCAGTCTAAAAATTTTGAATCAAAAAATACTTACCTGGTAGCTAGAGGGATCTTGAAAAGAGGATGTTTATGGGAAGGTCAAACAATGACCAGAAAAGACAAAAAAACAAATATACTTTTAGAGAGTCCACCAAATTTTATTCTAACATGGATGGACCAGTTCTGAGTTCCTCCTCCTCACTTTTCCATAATGAGCTTACATTGACCTCTAGCCTATATGTTGGTTAGATGTGGCGCACCTCCATTCCCATTGGTCAATATGAGCTATCAATTTCTAGTGTTCCTGTTGATGGTACCACTCTATTCCAGATCTAGATGGGAATAAAGGGCTCGGCTGCCAAAGCCACGACCACCCCTCTCAATGCCATCCTAATTTCTCAGGCATCGTCCATTGTGCAGTCCCCACAACTGATAGGAAACCTTCTGTAAAACCTCGCTTACCACCGAATCAGCCCCAAGAGGGACTTCCCATCCTGGTATGGGTCTAGTAGGACCTTCCTGGTAGAAAAACAATCAATTTTTAGGGTCTTCAAGACCTAGAAAGGGTTTTATTGGTTCAACTAGATCTGCATAGTATTTTCTCAGGTTTTCAGAATTTTATGATAAAAAAATAATTTTTGTATTTAATATAATTTGGATTTTAAATTAAAACAATTAAATATCTAATTTTAGTTTACATTAATTTTTTTAGGATTAATGAATATACATTTTTGGGTGAAATTAAAATAATTATTTAAATTAATTTTTTTAAAAACATAGTTAATTAGTGTGTCCTAACAAATAATTTTTTTAATTAAAATATGATTGAAATTTATTTCAATAAAACACTATAAAAAATTATTTTTTAGCCTAATTTATTTTTAATTATTTATTTAATATAGTACAAGTGTTTAATGTGTATATATTATTCGTGAGTTGTTGACCGACCAATTTAAGTAAGATGACTGTTTTATTTATATATGTATTTCAATGGTTATTTGTGATAATTAGTCTAATAAAATGAAGGTTTTAAAATTGCCTTTCCTATTTTATATATAAGAAAATTTGTGTCCATTTTCTTTGTTTTATTTTATACTCTTGAGTCACCCTCAACTGTGAGATAGTACTGTTGTATAATGACAAGATGAGTAGAGACACACTTCACGCCATCTATGGAGACACACCAGACAAGAGCATGATTCATTGGATGGTTTAGCACTACAAATCGATACCAAAGTGACACAAATATAGGTATTATCACAAAGGAAAAGGATAATCCATTAATTAATCAATGGACCAACCTCTATTTTGGGATCATGATCACATGGTCATTTTATTTTGAGATACTTTATTACTTTGTGAATGTGTTTCTTATTCATAATCACATAGAATAATAAACAAACATGCCTTGATAAAATGAACTTGTTATGACATGAATTTTTTATTTATTTCACAATCAGTTGTGAATGTGATCACATAGTACGTTTTTGTAATATATAAAATGATTTATTTTATAACATAAAAATAATAAAACCTTTAAATTAATATTCAGTTGTAACCACATTCCTTCATTTGAATTTGAACAAAACTAGGTGTTTGGGGTTCTCTTCATGACAAATTCGAGGGTGCCTCTTCATAATTTGAAAATTCTTATGAGAGTGGTGGGTTGAAATAACTAAAGTGGTAGTAATGATTTTCCAAATTTAGCATACTATAATTTAATAGGCACTCATTGAATAAATCATGTTATGATTTAAGAAGTTGGGACTTCACTCAATAGATCATATAACAATGATTTAATTTTGTTGTCCAGTCAAACGACTACCTTGAACCCTCAAAGTAGTGGAATAGCCAATTTATCTTGTCTATAAAGGGAGGTGTAGGGATAATTTCAACTAAAATAATCTAGTGAAATAGTATTCTAATTCTAGCATAGAGGGTTCCATGAATTTGATAAAATAGTGGGTGAAATTTAATGATTTATTTAATTAATCAAAATGTAAAAATTGATAATCAAGATATTTATTACTAACCAGCTATAATATAGTATTTTTAGAAAATGTAAATTTATACACCAAAAAATATTGTGATAAATAATAGGAAAATTAAATTTCCACACTGGAATGAGTATTAATGAATTATATGGGCGGTTGTGTACATTACTATGATATTGGAATCTCAATGTGCTAGTGTCCTTATACTGGTTAATCCACATATGGAAGTGAAGGTGTAAAATTTCTTACTGGATACTCATTTATTGAAAATATTATGGTTATTTCATTATGAAATAATCAATATATGATGATATTTTTAGTCACAACATCAGGAAATTGATGATAAAACATGTAGTTTTTCCTTCATGAATGTTTTCAAGGAGAAAGTGAAGCAAGATATGAATAAATTAATCAGTATACTGGAGATGTGTAAATTGATAAATGGATCCTGATCATTCAATAGTTTCATTTCCCATATCACATTAACCCATTTAGTTCAGTGTCATTTTAGGTTAATAAATGAACATTTCTTAGTCAAAAATTCTATACCTATTTAGGTTAGCTTCTCCATGTAAATAAGAATACAAAAGAAATATTTTTCCTTAATTATTAAGGATAAAATTTATGAAATGAAATGGGAAAACACAAATGAAATGTTTCACTAATATAACATTTGTAACATACTTCAATAAAATAATGTTGGATAAAAATAGGTGGATATTTTCATTGTATATCTTGAAATAAAACTTTGAAATTTTAATTCTAATAAAATTAATTAAAGAAGAAATTATTCTTCCTCTTCTACTTCAGTTATATTAATCAATATAAAAGTAATGTTTCTATATTAATTCATCGGTACTAAAATTTGTATGCCATTAACATATGTGTATTTAAACACAATGACCAAGAAAGTATAGAATCATTACAATATGTATGTTGTATACTCTAAGTGGTTGAGAAAGGGAGATTCTTAAGTCAGTTATTAGATATGCATAACTTCTATATTGCTAGGAGAATGATTCTAGTCAAACAATATGATGAGTATAAAAAGCGTAATCACCTCATGAGACCTTTGGACTTGAAGAGTCATGTTTCTAGAATTTAGAATGAATTTCGATTCTAGTGTTTTATACTCAACTAATAGTTCAGTAATACATGAATCATAGGAAATACATGATGAATATAAATGTAAGAATTATTTTCCCATTTGTGGTATGATATATTATTTAAAATAAAAAATTAATTGGTTTTCCAAGAAATACCTATTATAGTATTTAGACTCATTCATGAAAAACACTTTTTGTATTAACGACATATATAGTTTTGGATATAGGAACCATTTGAAAAATGGTAATCCACTCGGATTTTTTAGAATAGGTTCAATAATTCAGCATGAACTATTCCTAGGGTAATCTAGTGGAAAATATACTTCATTAAATTTCCTTAAGTGATTAATGAATATGAAAGTAAATTATTATATATGCATGGTTTGAAGAAATGAGTTTCTCTAGGAAAGCATGTAGAATAATATATTGACCACAAATTCATCGATCATGATAATTTATTATAGAATAATTCCTAAACTGACATTACCTTATGTGAATCCATACATTCATGTTAATGAGAATGATAAATGTGGAAGTCCTGTATGTTAACATTGACAGAAAATATGTAGCGTGTAAAATTTCCTAAATGCACATTGAGTACATTAGAGTCTTGATGTAAGTAGTATCAATGTTGCATCTTGTAGAGACAACCATTATATTTTTAGACATGATTCACAAATAACAATGATACCACATAAGCACATGCCAATTATAATGACTAATGGATGTTATAATAGTTGTATTATGATGTCCAATCATTCTATCATAAGGATATGTGTTTGGATGTAAAGAGATTGTTAAGGTATAAAAATACATGAATCAAGTAAACAACATTGAGTATCTAATGTAATAATCCTAAAATATTCATAGAATATTACATAAATAACTAACAATAAAAAGTGGCATTCAAGTGATTGACTACATCTTGATAAGAGGGTTGACATATCTATTGACATAGTGGGATCTAAATTGACTTGTGTTTAGACAATGCCAGAGATACACATGTTGTTGGCATAGGAATTAGATTCAAAAGTGCAAGTAGAACACGAATTTTCTAGAGACACATACCGTGTAGGAGGGATAAAACCATGGTAATGGTTTTTTATTCAATATGGATAGTGATCTATTATTCATTATGAATAATAATTCCTATAAGTAGGAAATATATGGAAATTATAAAATATTGGCAAGGTAAATTAAAATTTAATAATGGATTCTATGTATCAAAGTGAAAAGGGGATTGACATTTTGAATACTATTGAGGGTATTCAAGAGAGATGATACATTGACTATATACGCAAAAGACCAATAATGCATAAATTTAAATACCATGTTGTAATGCCTAAATCCATTGGAATTTAACTTGTCATTTCTAATATTTATGGTAATATTTTTGATAATTGGATGTCATGACCACCATTTGTGGAAGGTGTCTATATGGGGAAATGAAAAAGGGATGTTCATGTGTCAGAATAATATTAAATGTTGCAAGTTACAAAATAAATGTTTAGGATTGAACTACGAAATAAAACCATAGAATATTCACTTGGAATGAATTTTCTCCATGTGTATACAAGAGGTTAGTGGGAGATCCAATGTTTAACAAGTTAAATTTGTTAGATAACATATTGAAAATAGTAATTAGACTTCAAGTTAGTCGTAGCATGGATGAAAGACTATATTCCCTTATGATTTACACAATGTTGAGATATAATTTGTAATGAAAATGAACTATTGAGGTAGATATAATATTTTCTGAAACCTAATCAATCATACATATATTGAAATGGTATTGAAAAATTCAAGATATAAAAATTCAAGATATAATTGTTACTAGTGTGCCATGGAATAGTCTCTCTAGGTTGAAATTTACAAGAAATATGAGGAGATTGATTTGGTCATTTAACTACCTTACACTTCAGTGATAGATTAACCATGTAGTATATGATACGTATACAAATTTCTGTGACAAGGACATACACTATTGTTAAAAAATATCAGTTATATTCAGTTGCATTTCAAGGGATGCAGGAAGAACAATCTGATTATACATGGGAAAGTAAATAAGACAAGTACCAGGAATGTGGAGAAGAAAAGATAAAAGTTTTTAGGGTAAAAAACTAGTTCTCATTAGAACAATGTGATCTAATATCACAGTTAGGATAAGGTGTTGAAATATACAAGATCATATAAGTTAGCTATATCCATACCTACAAATAACGAGTATGTTGCAACTTATGAGGTAGCTAAGACACAGTTAAACTCAATGATTCGTTCCACTTTTTGGAATATAATCTACTATGTAATTCATTATCATAATAGAAATTATGATATCATTAATATCCAAGATATAATGTTAGGATAGTGTAACAAAGGGATATAATCTGTGATACCATATGTTGAGATGTTTTAATCAAGGAAATGAGGTCTCATATTGCATAATTTCCATGCAGTGGAATCATGGACAACCCAAAAACTAATGTCGTGACTCAAAAAAACCATGATATTGTCATGTGAGATCAAAAATTGTTTGTTAGCAAGTCACATCTTTTGAAAGTTGGAGTTTTTAATATTGAGTTCCCTAGACCAAACTAGGTTGTACATTTGATTACCATATAATGTGTATAGTTATATATACATGATATATATATACCATTATAGTATATACTTTTTGTTTCCATAATTTAATGTTAATATCCCTGGATTAAATTTTGTGTCAAATGGTTATAGAAGATCCTAGTATATAATCAGATATTCATGACACTATGAAATTAATATTAAAATATGGTTCAATTGTATAAATACAACTTACTAATTAGACACAATGTAATCTTGAAAATATAGTTTTGGTGGATCATAAGCATGGAGACATATTCTCATGAAGTTAGAAATTGGTGATAACTAGTAGTGGGATCGTGAGGACATACCCATCCGAAAAAGAACCACAAGTTTTGGGTGTTATTGAATGTTCGTCTCTACAGACCTATTTATTTATATCCTAGATTGAGAAAATTACCAATGTATGATATTTAATCTTATATAATGATGCTACGAAAAAACCATGATAATAAAATATTAGGGAGGATTCTTGTGTTTCATGTGTCATTGGTGGCGTTTCGTTGATTGAATTTTAAAGAATGGATTTTACTCTTATAGGTGAGGGACATATTATATCTATGGCCATGTTAATCAGGATGGTAGTACCTTCAGAGGACCGTTGACATGGCAGTCGAGGGTAAAAAAATACAGTTAGTTCACCAAATAAAAAATAAATAAAGTGCGATGAACTGAGTGTGTTTGATTATTTATGTGATATTAAAGGCAACAATATTATATTACATAGTGCATGTTCATAGGGATGTTGTCAATGCTATAACAATATTTATCTCTTTAAGAGAAATTATTGGTTGCTAGATCCAACACCTGGTTTGTGAATGATATTCACTACTATTGAGATAAGGATCTAGAGGGTCACACATATTAGCATATTCAAGAATCTTACATATTTTGTTGAATAAGTAAATAGGGCATGGTGGTCCCTAGCACTGGTTTCTATGATTTTTCCAAGGATATATGATCACAAAGTGATAAATATATTTATATTATCAATGTTAATAATAGTATTCATTAAAGTTATTAATTAAACGTATTTATAAGTTTTAATATGAAAACATAAAAATGTTATTTGAATGAATATTAGTTTAAAATATTCAAGGTTCATTTAATATTTGTAGGAACACGAAGTCATGCTAATGGATTGGGTATTATAACTTAATATATAATTTATATTATAAGATGTTGATAATAAAATTAAATGAAATTTATGACTCATTTTGGTTTTCAAAATATTTTTTATATAATGTGTTAAGTATTTAAGGGTCAAGAATTAATTTTCATGTAATTTCAATCACACACAATAAATAGATAAGGAGAGGGATTCACCAAATAATATTAACTTCCACTATATCTCTCTCTTAAAATATCTCCTAAATTCTAGAGAGATATAATATGATTCTAGGATTTTGGATTGATCTCTTTCTCATTCATTGCATGAATGGCTACACAGTGAATGTCAAAGTGTCTAGGGTGTCATCAGATCTCTGTGATAGCACCTAAAATTTAAATATAGGTGCTCCCACAGTCTCTTGAAACACATGTGGATGATATAATGGAATTCATATTCAATGTCACTGATCAATGATAAAAAATGATTGGAAGACATCGATAGTTTTTTCAGATTGAACCAAGAATTTTATGGTCACTATTTTCTACATAAAAATCATCACATGGGATCCTCAACTTATATATGGACGCATTAAACTAATTAAAACCAACTGATATAGACCATCAGTGTAAAAGTTTTAAAATCCCAAGATTTTGGGCTTCTACTGCCTGCTCAATGCCTTCACTACCTCCTTAACTAAAAACTTAACCTCATTGAATCATACTTCCACCTTACCTCTAGATCTTCATAGTGTTGAATTATTGGTTCACAATCTATGGACCAATGGTCAACTGAAACACATTCACCTTCAATTGGAAGGAATATCTAAAACCATCTTCCAAACCTTTAATTTACATATATTTTTCACTTGTCATGGTCATTGAAAATATTTTAATCTCGATAAAATAATTAGAATACTCAATCACAGAAATGTTTCAGAACTAAAGGTGAATAAAAATTATTTCACGGTCCATTATTGATATATAGGCAATGTAGTCACTGAATTATGTCAAAAAATCAACACAAACCATTCAGTTATGACTACCATCATCAATGATACCATCCCACTAGTTTTTAGAAGATTCTTGGATCATATATAGAAATCATAAACCTCTACTTCGGATGCATATCTGTATGATCGATGATCGAAAACCTAGCATATAGCAAAGATTATGAAATAGGATGTCTACCATTGCCCGAGAAGGCTTGAGGATTCTTATACTGGACCTCCTGAGTTAACTCTTCCACTGAATAAGCATCTCTTAGATCTCCCTATATAGATTTCATCAAACATAAAAATCTCTCTTGAAACATATCATCAATGACCAATTAAGGATAAAAAGGTTGTTCCCCTCATCGCATTGTATTAGGTAATATTAGTTTCTCAAGTCCTACCACCTTCAGAGCATGATCATCACCATCCTCCAAGAATATGACTTGAGGACATCATGGTTTCATAGCTCTAAAATATTTAAATACATGAATAAAATAATATTAAACAATATATAAGAAACAAGACACAAAAATTGATAAGGATACATTATTCCTATAAACAAGATGCACCTCTCTTCATACTCCTAAGTCTCGTTATGGTGGTAAGAATGCTTACATCAGATCATAGAAGACACTTGAAACTTCCCAATAATATGGTTGGGACTTATAAAATCACTCATATAATAGAATATGGGTTCCAATATATGAAGTGTTAACTATATAATATATAGGAAAATACTCATTACAATAATCCTGGGTTACTCATTTTGTGATATCCATTTTATTTTAAATTTTATCTTCATTTATGTTCATACATTTGTAAATATACGTTATGGTCTAGTTAAGTGTTTCCCCATTACTAATTTATAATGGCCTATATTATTAATTAATTACAATTAGAAATTCATGTAACTGTAACATCACCCTTACCTATGGCATCAGGCTGTAACATTACATATATAATGATATTATATTATTAATTACAATTTTAATTGTTTAGAATTAAATTATTGATAAATTGCAATGGTAATTCTTGTAATA
This sequence comes from Viscum album, assembly GCA_963277665.1. Taxonomy (NCBI): domain Eukaryota; kingdom Viridiplantae; phylum Streptophyta; class Magnoliopsida; order Santalales; family Viscaceae; genus Viscum; species Viscum album. Next base: position 198,118,370 of record OY728126.1, read on the forward strand.
AAATAAACCAATGTTTAATCCCATAGAACTAGTGGTCTATGGCTCAAATATAAAATAATCAGTTAATTAAAGATACATCAACAATATATATAAGAAAACACCATTTATATTCATTTAGACCAATTAATTAATCCATTTATATTAACCCTAAAAAAACAAGAACATTTCTATATATAATAATCACAACACTCACAACAGTTGTAGGAAATAAAGGTGATGCATGCAGAAAATTAAATATAGAATGGAATAATGAATGACATGTGAATCCAAAAATGGATAATATGATGAATGAAGTGATTTATCCAAATAATTGGAAAATAAAAATGATATATTTATTAATAATATCAATAATAATTACATTACAAAAAATTTTCCCCCAATATTGAAATCAATTTTACTTTAATAGGGACAAACCCATAACAAGAATATCCTATTCTAGGTAATTTGGGTTCCCCTATACATGGGTCACCTACTCCCATGAATAAGACAATTACAATGTCCGGATAAATCATTTTCCCCTTTATAATAGTAAACATTAAAGAAAAAAAATGAGAAAAGGCTTTTCATACCACATTGTAGCATCAGAACACAGATACCTCTACAGGATTCTTTGAACCAGTTGGACACATGAACTCCACAATACCTTCATGTATGCCAGAAATTTCTAATAGTAGTGAGGGTCTGTATTAGTATCGTGAGGTGACATTACCCTATTGAATAGAGTAATCCAAACTTGTAAATTATTAATGGAAATAATGTTATATTAATGAATAATTAGTACCAGAAAATTAAATTACTCATCCATCACAAAATACCGGAAGATGTTGAATCAGTACCACATTGTAAAACAATGATAATTAGAAGATGATATACAAAAATTGAATTACATGGGAGAAAGTGTATAGGAGTATAAAACATTCCAAATGAAATACCAAATGACCAAAATTATCCTCTACTTTTATCAAGAGTACTAACTGAGTCCTCCTATATCAAACACCATCCTATAAAGAATAATAAAATATAAAAACCTATTATCATTACCTTATATGTACCTGAAATCATGATGTCAATTTTTTTACTATAGGTGACCCAAATAGGGTGTAATATATACTCATTTCGCCACCTCCAATGGTTTCTAGAACAATCTAGTTAGTGTATACAAAATGAATAGTGTTCCAGTAATTATTAAAATTAAATAGTTAAATAATTGTGTATCTATAGAATAGGTACCTCATGGATAGCCGACCGATGCTACAAATTTTAGACTGAACTTGATATCTCAAAATGGTATTAAAATTTTTTAGATACAAATTGGGTGTAGTACTTGGGGATTATTAATCAAGGATAAATAGTGGAACAACACAAAGAATGTTTTTTCCTTAAGAGACACATTCATAGGATAACAATTATCCATTATTACATATTTAAATTAAAATACATTCATAGAATTTAAAATAGTGCATCATTTGAATTTAATACATAGAATCTTGAGCCAGTCAAAAGTGATCCATAAAAAAAACCAAAGTATCGCTCATGGATATCTATAAATACCCATCACCATAGGTGTTTGACCAAGGTGATACATATAAGGAATCACTAGTATCATTCTTAGCATGGTCTAAGGTGAAATTTTATATGCTCGTCCCATGTATTTCACATAGGGAACTGAATGTTTATCAGGGAATGATATAACCATATTTCCACAAAAAATAATCCTCTGTTACCCCTCAAGGGAACCCATGTCTCTTAAGGAAAGGTATATAATCTTCATGGTCAAACTGACCAAGGAATTACATAAGGAATCCAGATCTCTCCTCCATTTTATTTCTAACCATAACAAAATCTTATTATAAATAATAATTACCAAATCCATGTTTTTGTTAAATTAATACCCTTTTATCACCCTTAGCTTGATATGAAGGTATAATTTAGTGATCAACAAATCATATAATTTTGAAAAGTTATTATAACCATAATAAATTAATCGGGTTGGCCAATTAATTTTATCTAAGTAATTCATGCAATGGAATAATGAACGTGGTCCTAAAATATGGCCAATCATATTCCTTAAATCATTTAATTTTATAAATTATTTATTACACAATAAACACTCCCCTCAATTAGTGAAATTATTCTTTTCTAAACAAGTGTCTTTCAATCCATTATGAATGGGAAATACAATTGGGGTGGATCATGTCGACTATATCAACCAAGGATGTTGACTAAATATTAGATAGAACTATATTATGAATGGGATGGAATTTAGTTTTATTAAATAGAATTTATCAAGGTGACACAGGATGTGTCTGGTTGATGGAACCACTATGCATTATAAAATAAAGTGAGATTTTAGAAAAAAATGAATTATAAAACTTAAATTAGGTAGGTAAATGACCCCACATCTATTTTCAGATATTAATTCATGTTATAATTGATGATATTACAAAAATTCACAAATGAACTTAAAATAGTGCACATGAGGTCTCAAAAATATATAATAGAATAACCTGAGATAGACAATGGCTGTATAAATGGGGACTGGATAAATTAACATTCATTATCCAATGTAAATGAAATTAAAGAAAATGTAGTATCGATGCAGGAGTTTTTTTACACTTTGAGAGATCCATGGAGGAGGAGATTTATAAGGGATGGCCTGTTGTGAGTCAATAATTGAGAGGGAATAGAGGATAGAATAACATGAGTTCAAAAGGGGAAAATAGTATTTCTCCCATCATTTAATGATGCGCATGATTTTTCTGTACTATTGGGAAATCCATTAGGCAACCATTCACTTGCCACTATCCAGGGATAGTGTTTTTATGGCTGGGAAGCATGTTTTGTTGAACTATTATCTACACATGGATTCCATTCTTCTGAGGGAAAAAACTAAACATGTGGTGCATCACATCAATAGATAAATTGTTCACTGCTAGTGTTCTCTTTTATGTGGATCCCTACAATACATAGAATAGTTTATCTAACCTTTAAGTCTTGGATGAATTGTTTATAATAAAAATGAATCCCAGTTATTTCCTCCAATATTTGGGGTTCAAGGATTTGAACAATCCCAAATCACCCTCTACCTATGTGATCTTTTTAGGAATTCATATTTTGCAGGTGAACTAGAATTAAAATTGAATTTAAAGGTTTTATGCCTAAAGGAAAATCCTCTAAGTTAAAATTAATTTATTTTAAATCATGTATGAATCATTATACCTTTTTCATAAATTTATATTTTTAACCTTTTGATGTTTTATATACATTATTTTGTCCTTTTTAATCATAATAATTACATAAAAACTCATAGCTTAAATAGGTAAATCATGTTGTAAACTTCGAAAAAAATTTCATATTAATATTTCAAATGGGATAAACATCACAGTTACATATATAATACCCATCAGAGTTACATGTGAAACAAAAGTCACTATTACGACTGGGATAACAATCTTAGTATATTCCCATAATATCATAGAAGAAACGAAATTTGTCAAGTCCATCCCTTTATGTAATACATTGAAGATATGTAATTGGATCACCCACAAATTGATTATAACTAGTCCACCCATCATTATAAATAAATAAAAGAACTATAACTCGAATAATGTAAAATGTGCTTATGTTTTCATAAGAATTTTTTTACATTAAAAATCATTTCATGATATTGAAATTTTATTTTCCATTTTAAATATCCATTATCAAAAAAATAAATAAAAAAGAGAAAGGGAATGAGGGTTACTATTTAAATAAAACATGAATTATTATAAGGGGATATAAATATCAAATAACTTTTATGGTGGTGGTTAATTTCATTTTCAATATATTTGTTTTTATAGAAATTTCATTTTGTCTTTTTGTATAAAATGACAAAAAATCCTGTAAAAATATTCCTTTTGAGAATAATTGAAATAAAATACAAAGAAAAACAATGTTTATTTTATAATTAGAAAAATATATATATAAATACTTTAAATTATTTTAATAATATGAATATGTAATTAAAATAATGATTGAAAGGGAAATTTATATGAGGATTATTTTAAAAAGAAAGTCCCTTACCTTGAATCTGACTTAACATATAGGTTCTTTATAATCCTAAGTAACAAATTATGGTACTTTTTCATATTCTAGAAAATATTTTAAATTTTTTTATTCAATTTAAAACACTTTTTATAAATTAAAAACAATTTCATGATCATTTAAATTTATTTATTATGTTTAACAAATAATTGGTTTAGAAGTATAACATGACTTTAGTTGGATGAGTATGGTCAAAGAGGTCATTATTATATCATATATAGAATTATAATAAAAAAATTATTAAAATTTCAATAAATAATTTATAATATTAAATCTAATCACAAAATATGGATATAGAAAAGGAACTATGATACAATCATAGATTAGGTAGGTTGTACATATGCTTAAGTACCTTTTCAATTTTCAAAAATTATTATGGAAATAAGGAATTTATTAAAATATATTTATAGATTTATAATTAGTTAATAAATATAACATTATTTTTCTTACTAAAAATGTATATATAAGATATATGATTTGCTGATGACAAACGAATTACATTAGGTCACGGAGATGGTAGTGCACATGTACACACTAATGGGGTTATCATTTTTTAGTTAATGTAATTGTATGGAGATAAATGATATATTATAATTGAATAATAATAAATATTAAATTAATATATTAATTAAAAGTTACTTTTTTATTATTACCATCCAATATATATGTTGAGGGAGAAACAAATTACATCAGTTTGAGGGGTGGTGGTCCTCTATAAACAAGAATACGAATTTCATTTCATATTTTATGCAATATAAAAACCCGATATAGTTTATTAAATTAACACAATAACGTCTCAGTGTTTTTAATACAAATGGGTTAATATTTTATTATTGTTTAGAATATTTAATATATGGGTAATATGAAGAAAAACTAAAACATGCGGTGAAAAACTGTACCTCTTATTTGGATATACTTCATTTCATTACATGAAATTATATATAACATTAGTATTATGACCAAAATAAAACCATTTTAATATTTTTATGGATTTGTGGGCATGATTTTTTCAAATTTTGGCCAAAATAATATGAGTTTTATGATTTTTTGAAAGAGAACAGGAAATTACCTTCTATAAGAGAGGAGTTGGGAACGTTTGGAAATCAAAAAAATATTAACTTAGTTTAAATTAATTTTATAAATTAATGGATAAAAAATATATATTTATATGATCAAATTATTATATTTCTAATTCTACTAACATAATAAAAAATTACAGAAGTTTGGAAAAAAATACACATGGTAATTTTGTGTAACCACTCGTCAACCACTTTCAAACTTATCATGACAATAAATATATTTAATCATTAAGGGTAAACATAGTAACTATAAATTGACAAAGATAACATAAATGTATAATTGTAATTATTATAAACCATTAATTAATAACCTAGAAAAAACCATTATATTTTGGAATTGATATCCTTTCATAAAATAATATTTATTATAAAATATCATTATTGTCAATTTTTAGAACTACTCATTACATTTACATTAATAACTTCAAGAAACCAATTTAAAGTTGAAGCTTTTTTTTCTATTATCAATAACCAACTATATTTTGTAACTGAATTCCATTATCAAATCATTTATATTTTATTTTATTAATTCTAATATTTTTTATATCATTAATTTTATTTTTACATAAAATGAAAAATTAATACATTATGATTGTGTAAGTATTTATGTTTTTTATATATTCCATATAAAATAAAAACAAGTTACTAAAAATAATATAAATCATTTATGTTTAAAAATACATTTTATTATCATACATATAATCAGATTATCTCTATGTTTGAAATATTATTCTTATTAAAAAAAGAGTGTTGCATTTTTAAATTTTTATTTCATGAAATATTATAAGATTCATAATCAAAATAAAATGGACCAAATTTTATGTAACAAAATATTGGATGAGTATAGAAAAAATGAATTTATATAATCATGTTAAGGAAATTTTTAAGAATATTTTTTTCATATAATTATACTTGTTAGTCTTAATTATATGAATTCACTATTTCTATAATAAAAAAATTATTATTATTACTAGTCATAATGAATTAAAAATGTATATATATACAAAATTTTAACCAAAAAATAGAGATATTTAATCAATTTTTCATGATTTAAAAAATACAAATATATGAATTCAACATATATTTAATTTCAAAAAAGATAACAAAAAATATTTATTTTGGGAAGTTCCATTTTATAAAATTCAATTATACTAAATTGAAATATTAAACTCATTTATAATATAATAAATTGATTTTTAAAACTAAAAAATAATTATATAAATATTAAAAAATTTAAATAGAGATTTTAATTTTAAAAAATTTAAAATTAAAAAAAATCATAATTTTTTTATCATTATTCCAGGAAAAATCAGTCTATTTTGAAAAAATTGTAAATTTTATCATATGGTAATTTTTATATGATTATTTCTAAAATGAAATCTATTTTATCAAATAAAATATATATTAATTCCCAAAAATAAAAATATTATTCTCTCACTAAAAAATATATTATTTTTTAAGAAATATTATTTTTTCACAATAAAATGAATTTATTAAATATTTAGTTATTATTTTAAAATAAATAATAAAAAAATATATTTAGATTAGGAACATTATATATATTTTAACAAATTTTCAATCCCATTCATTACTTAAAATATAAATACAAATTTTCAATGATCAAATTTAAATAAAAATATTTCAAGCTTCATTTTCAATAAGGGTTGCATATTTTGTATACTTGAAAATATAACCTTGTTCTAAAAATAATTTGATATTATACTATAACTCATTTAAGAAATTGTTTCACTACAATTTGAACTAGATTTCAGTAATCAATGGTATGGTTTTTAAAATATTTCAGTTGAAATCCGAAATCAAAAAAATGATTAATAAAAACCCATTATCATATGAGAGGAAGGAAAGTATAAAGGCTATATAAAATAACAGCAATCTATGATTATAAATAAAAATAGTATAGTGGTAATTTAAAACATTGACACTGAAAAAAACTAATAATAAAGGATAAATAAATGGTGATAGAGAACATGGATATATTATTGTTAAGAATCAAAATACCATAATCCCGTGATCGATTAAAATACCCTTTATTTATCATTATAAAAATAAAAGGATAATTTTTTTAAAGATCCTTTTCCAAGAGTTGTGGGATTACATAACCATCAAGACCAAGGATATATGAAAATATACCTACATGGCATTTGGATTTTCACTATATAATCTATTTCTACCACAATCTCATATATTTCTCCAAAAAATGAGTATTAAAGATGAAATTTTTTTGTGCATGATGATCTAAAATTAACCTTTTTATAAATCACACAATCAATAAGTGAATAAAAATAAATTCCTCTTATTTTTTTCCAATAAGAAAAATCAAAATTCTTATAACATGATAATATAATTAGAAATAAAAATAAACATTCATATGAAGAAATAACACCACAATATCAAAAATTCATTGGTAATAAAAAAAATTAAAATGAAATCACTCTAAAAATAAACAAAATTATACTTCAAAATATTATATACTTATGGTAAAACACAAATATTATAAGGATGTCGTCATATATTCTTCTGAAATAAATTTTTTTTTCTCCATTAAACATAAATTAGTAATTGAAAAAATGTTTATTAATTATTCATATACTCTCTAAAATATTCTAATAATTTATATATATAACCTGAATATAAATAGAGTGGCATTTATATCATTTATGATTCCTAGTGATAATTCCATAATTAATCATAAAATAAATTTCCATAAGATTCCATTTTCCTTAATCAAATAAGGATCCCATAAGAGTGAAATACATTCTAAACTATATTAATCATCATATTTCCAATTCACTTTTAAATTACATGGGTACTTTAGAACATCAAATAGGTTAATGGAATGAATTTTTTCCTTTTCACCCTTTGGTTGAGGGTTTGTGGACCACAACCTTTATAGATGGGATGGGTCATCACTCGACTTGTGGGTTAACATTTTTCTAATACTATATTTATATAATTCCTATAATTTTACTAAAAAACACATTGATAATCTTCAAAAATATCATCTATCATAGAATTTTATATAAACCAAAATAGTCATAAAAACCCATAAACATTTTTTAACAAAATGAAAATAGATTTCATTCTAAATTAATTTCTCACATGTTAAACTTTATGGGTAAAATATACCCCAAAAATATACTATGTCACCAACTAATTGAGGTTTCTGTGTAACCAATGCTCAACCAGATTAGTGGTAAGGCCTGAAGGGCATTACCGATCCCCACGGGCTGGTACAAGTGCCTAGGTATCAATAGTAATGTTTTGGAATGGGGTTCATGAATATATATAAATATAAAATAGCCCAAAATATAAAATAAAACAAAACTGGATGTCACAACCAAAAAAGACTTTAACTAAAAGAAAACATAAATTGAGTTGCATGTTTAAAAAAAACCCGAACAAAAACTATAAAGTATGGTGACCAAATAAATAGATAAAAAACCACCACCTGGAAGGAGGACACTATCCTCAATCCATATCTACAACACGATCCATGAAATATCACTGCATAACCAAACCCCATCTCCAGAATCCCTACCCTTATATTTATCAGTCATAACAAAATATACTTACACCCAAATGTGTAAGTAGGGTGTGGGCTAATACCCAGTAAGACTCTGTAGAGAAAATATTCCACACATAAAAATTATATGAAGAACATAGTTTCAAGTTTAATAAATGAAATGAAATAAATGCTTGAATAATATTAATGAAAATAGTTTTAAGGAAAACACCATTAAAAGAATTATGTATTTAAATAAAAATACTTTTGCTTCTATATTATCTCAAATGCCACACCATATTTCAATGACGTGTGAAATGTAATCAAATAGAACAAAAAATGGGAGAGGCCATATAGGTACTTTCAAAGTATGGAACCCTAGAACCTCATGTTGCAGTGAATGTGGTATAGAAACCACAATAACCTACATTCTTGTGCATGGTATACTAGTATGGGGGCATCCTTATAACCCTAGTGGTCTCCAATAATCATCCAGAAATTTAAATATTGTTTTAGTCATTAATACAACAAAGTGAAAATGGCCAAAATCCACTTCCATATCACTAGCACACTAGCCTAGACCACCCCTAGTTACCCAGACTTCCCTTTGTGATCATTTAGATTCCATGTTCTAATCACTTGTCATATTTAAGCACCCATATGAAACAGTGTACTATACACACAACACCATACTTTTTCCACCAAAACCCACTTTTAAAATAAAACTCACACCAAATACTTTTTAATCTTAATTTTCACCAATTACACAATCATATAAGCCATCTACACAGCAAATGAATCAACTTTCATGATAGAAAAACCACAAAGAAATTTTATTAAATAATTTTGTGATGTGTCCCATGACTCAAAACACAAAAACTCACTCAAATATTAATTTAGGGATAAACTGACATTGACGCCACACCAAAAGAGAAAATAAATCCCTTGTACATTCTAATACACTAACTACACAGTTTATAAGAAACTAATGAATGGATAAATATGTATTTTCTTAAAAAATGAACACATATCACATAAAAATGCTAATAAACAAATCAATGCATTTTACACTTCAAGTAAAACTAAATTGACACCAATAAAAAAATTAATGAATATTCTAAATTAATTAAATAATAAAATTAAATCATAAAGTAATAATTTTACGCAGAACCACCCACCTTGGTGTAGAAAACCCATAAACTTTAGTGAACAACTCTAATTTCTCACTAATCACACCATAAAAACCGAATTGAACCATAAAATCAACACATTGAACCAAATACATCAATATCACAGACAACACAACACAATACCATAACCCAAAAGCCTACCGAATGGAATAAAAGGGTACCAAATAAGATCACCGACCATGGGGGGTCTTCGTCCAAGGGAAGGAATCCCATAGGCGAGCCGCACTGGGAAAGACCTCACCTCTCGGATCCTATTGGACGGGTTCTAACGAATGTGATAGTGGCTAGAAGTGGGATGTGTGTCTCCGATAGGAGGTTCGACACAGTTCAGAGGAGTAGAGGAGGTTGGTTTTCCCATAAAGGAGGTAGAGGGGAGAGGCACATGAACTAGGGGTAGGGTAAGGGGGGAGTGCATAGTGTGCTCTAGAGGGGATGACATAATGAAGCATGATAGGAGAGTGGGGGAGGAAGAGGGGAAAGAAAAAAAGAAAGAAAAATAAAATGAAAAATAAAAAGAAAAAAAACCCAAATAATAAATACCAATACCATGTTACAATTAATCATAATAATTAATTAGAATAATAAAATTTATTTTTTTTCATAATTTTATAATTATGAATATAACTTAACATTGATAAAATATTTAAAATATTATTAGTAATAATTATTATTAAATTATTATTATTATTAAAACAAGTCGAAAATAATTTTTTTTCTCATTTTATTTAGCATTCACTTTCTTTTTCATTCAGATAATTAATTAACTAACCTCACACTGGTCAGGCTGCACAATGATATGGCAAAGCCAGACATCTTTGACTGTGCCATTCCCGTGCACTGGACATCTTCAATACAAAATTATTGTTTATCAGCAGTAGAGAAATAATTCAAAACATGCACAAACCATTGCTCAACAAAAATTTCAAAACCAGAAAAAATTAGTAATCAAAAATTATTACCGAGGTTTGGGGGTGAAAATTATCCCCATCATGAATACTTTTCACTCTCATAAAGTCAACTGGAAGCTTGATCAAATAATAAAAATGGGTACTCTTGCTCAACCCATGACATCCACTCCCTAGTGTTATGATCATCATTACCATGATTTCACAGGTTACAGACAAATAGAATAGACTTCCCATGAAGTAAATCCCTTGGAAATCCATTATCTGCATTGGTTTCTCAAACACGGATAAACTTAGAACTATCTCGAACTCTCACCAATTCAATACATGATATGGATTTAGATTATACTTCTTTAATAGGGAGACATAAAATACATCATCAATCAACATCAAATGAAATGGTATCGACAACCTATATTCCCCCATTCCAATATGTTGAGTGATCTCGAAAGGCTTTAATTACCTTAACATCAACCTTCCCTGCTTTCCCAAATGGCGGTGACCCAAATGAGGGTCCACCGTGAAGAACACCAAATAAAATATGGAAAAACCGATATCTTGACGCCTCTGATTAGAATAAGGTTTGTGGTGACTTTGAGTTGCACTGATTAACTTTAATTTCAGATACATCTCCTACACAGGGCTCTGTCCCAACATTGAGATCTCGCCTACCTCATCCCAACATAAAGAAGACCGACATGGACGATAATAGAGCGCCTCAAAGGCTGCCATTAAAATAGAGGATTGGTAACTATTTTTATAGGCGAACTCGACCAATACCAAATGGATATCCCACAATCATATGAAATTCAAAACACACGCAAAAAATCATATCCTCAAGAATTTTATTTTCCCGCTCTGTCTGACCATTCATTTGATGATGGTATGTCATGATCATTATGATATGCGATCCCAACGAACTTTTATGTCCATCCCAAAACTAAGAGGTAAATCATGGGTATATGTCATAAACAATTGTTGGCGACACACTATGAATTTTGAACACTTAATAAATATATAATTGGCCAAGCTCATCCACATTAGCTAAAAATTTGATCAGAATAAAATGGGTTAATTTGGTCAAATGGTCAACCACCACCCAAATAACATTCCTTATCTAAGGTGTATGAATAAATCCAATAATAAAGTCTATAGAAACCTTGTCACACTTCTAGGTAGGAATGGGTAACAGCTAAAGAAAACTATAAGGTATTTCATTCTCTACATTAACCTGCTGATAAGTATAAAATCATGATACAATGCATGTTGTTTCCCGTATCATAGCTGGATACTAGAACTGGAAACAAAAATCATAATACCTATTTGCAGTACCCGGATGGATAGCCCACTGAGACCGGTATCGGTTCTGTATCACCTCCTTCTAGCAAGACGATAACACCACTGCATGACCCTCGATATATAAAATACCCTTGGGAGATAAATACATACAAGAATAAGTCTACCCACCATGGAGAAACTTCATAGTCCACTGACAAAACTCATCACCATGTTTCTCCAACTGAATAAACTCTAGAAGAGCAAGAGTCAATTGAATTATTTACAAGAATGTACCTCCTCTATGCACCTTGGTATCAAAGTGAATCTAGGTAAAGATACCCATCAATGTACAGTAATCCCAAGACTTCCTCAATCCCTACACAAGTACTTTTATACTCAAGGCATCATCAACCATGTTACAATTTCCTGGGGTATAAATGATATGCAATGTCAACTCCTTGTAGATAATAGATCCAACAACACTTCCTCATATTATGATTTTTTTCTGTGAAGATGTATGCTAGATTCTTATGGTCATAGTAGGCCACAATTTTCTCCCAAAATAGGTAGTGACACTAAGTCTTCAAGGCATGCATCACCGGTACCAATTACATGTTGTGAGTTGGGTAATTCTTCCCATGTGGCTAGAGTTAGTGAGAACCGTAAGCCACTACATGATTATATTTCATGAGCATACACCGGAGACCCATTCCTAAATCATATCAATAGACCATGTAGCCATTTCCAGACTCTGGAAAGGTGAACATAGGTGTGGTAGTCAACCATCTCTTCAACTCCTCAAAGGATTCCTTGAACATTGGGTTCAATTCAAACATCACCCTTTCTTGTTGAGTGTGGTCATAGAGAAAGCAAGTTGTGAGGAATCCTTAACAAATCACTTGTAAAATCCTTCCAATCCAAGAAAACTTCTAATATTAAACACATTCCTTGCCTATTCCAATGACATAACAACACAGATATTCTTGGGATCCACTAAAACACCTTTCTTCAAAATTACATGGCCTAAAGAAGTTTATTCTCTAATTCATAAGGTGCACTTTGAAAGTTTTACATCAAAGAGATGATCCCATAGTGTTCCAAAAACAATCCAAAAATGATGACCACCGTTTTTCTTAGATCACGAGAAATCCATGATTTCATACAAAAATACCACAATTAAGGAGTTGAGATACTAATGGAATACACTATTCATCGGTGCCATAAAAACTGCCAGAGCATTCCTTAATCCGAATGGCATGACCAAGTAGTCAAAGTGGTTGTACCTACTTTGGAAAGTTGTCTTCGGGATATCTTCTTCTCTTACCCTAACTTGGTGATAATATATGGGAAAGTAGATTTAGGAGAACCAATTTTCCACATTCATCTGTTGGAAAAAATTATCAATCTAGGGAAAATGGTATTTATTTTTGATGGTTAGCTTACACAACTTCCATTAATTGATGCACAACTAGAGAGATATGCTAGCCTTTTTTAAGAACAGAATTGAAGAATCCATAGGAGAGATACTCGGTTGAACGTACCTTTTGTATTAAAAATCATTTAGATGTATCATTATATCCCTCAATTTGGAGGGGACCATGCGATATGAGGGAAGAGATATAGGCTATGTTCTCTACACCAATTCAGTCAAGAAATCCATATCCTTTCCTAGGGGTAATTCCAACGAATCATTTGTAAATACCTTTATAAAGTCATTAACTACATGGTAAATCCACCCTAAAAATCACGACCATCATCCTTGAGCGGGAGCGATGATATCTGGTAAGAAATATTTCCCAACCCTGGAAGTGGATGTCTTTCATGACGTGACAGAAGATCCCATACCCCATAAAATATTTGAGAACACCCATCAGGTTCCATAAAACATACTCACCACAGATTCAAATCAATATCTACTTAAAAACACACTAGCCAATCCAATCTGAGGATCAAATAAAACAAGTCTATATCCAGGAACAATAAATATCATTCCATCTCAACTCCTGACATAAAAATCACACATGATAGACTCCTGAGGACATGGTCTTTCATCTTACCCAATGATGTTACCAAATCCACTAAAGAAGACAATATCTCATTTGGTAGTTTAAGAATATTCAAAAGATGGGTGGATATAAAAGAAGAAGATGCACCATTATCATGTAAAACATCTCATATAGAATATAAAATCAGAATGGTACCTCAAACAGTCAAATGTCATATATATGACCAAGCTGGTTCCTAATCCACAACAAGCATATGATTGGTCCCTGTCTGAGAATGATTACTCACCCTTGGATCTATATTAATCTGGATCTTCCCATAAGTTGACTCGATCCTACCACAATGACAACCAAACCAAGATACGATCATCCTAGTTTGATCTAACTAAATTTACTACCATTTAATTTATCGATCCAACCCCACTCTGAGAAGGGATAAATGCCAAAATAAACCATTTTAGGTTTCCCATAATTTAACATCGATAAAAATTTCTAGGGAAATAAAGGAATGCCAGTTTGAGGAGTCCAACCTTTATATAATGATGGACCAAAATAGACCCTGTAGTAGAAGCTACATTTTATTTCAACCAAGAAGGAAGACCTAAGATTAAACCACACATGTTCCCTTACTCTTCATGCTTCCTCTTCTTCTCGGATGAACTACTACTGCCCATAGCATACACCACTCCAAAAAAGCCAATATTTCCTTTCTAATCAACCTTGACCATGTAAGCATGATCAAAAAACAAATCATAAGTTCCTAACTTGAACAAGAAGACCTAAGAGTAAATTTTGGGTTGCACCCTTTATTAAATGTTAGTGATTTCATAGATTCACTTGAAACATTCTCAGGCGTGTACCAAACTAGATCAGCAATTTTGTTAGCATATTCCGTCACTATTCGATATACCTGGGAATGTACCTTGAACTCCCAAGATCTGAAATAATCTAGGACCCATAGAAAATATTATTCATTCAATTAAGTCTTGAAATCCTTCCATCTCATCTACTCATTCTTCCCAGCTTAAGCACTAATTCCCACCACCTATGTCTGGGACCCTGTTGTATAAATGAGGCACATTACACCCTGAACTCATAAGGCGTGTTAAGAAATTCTAACATGCACTCTATCTTCTCAAGAAACACTTATCGGTCTTGAAGATCCTCATTGACTCAAAAAGTAGGGTGATTTCTCTCAAGAAACTCTTGAGGTTTATCCCTTTTTGAGACCAGATACATCATCTCTAAATTGAGAAAAAGTAGGAACAAGATTCAATCCTTTTCTTAAATCTTGATTATCCTGAACTAGATCTTCAACCAACATTTTATCACGCAGTGAGGGAGAACTCTCTCCAGCTTCCACCAGTGGGTTCAGGGGAGCTCTCAGGGGAGGCATGATACAAAAGAAATAAATAATCACATATAAAATTATTTTATACATAAGACCTGGAAAATAAAATTTCTACATGAGAAATAAAAATTAGTAAACCAAAAATGAAAAAGAAACACATTGACCAAACCACTTCTCTCCCGCCTGATTTCCATGGGTATTCTGAAGCCTATGAATTCCACATGGAGGAGAATTCAAAAAATTATCCCAACATCCCATGGAGACTCAAGGAATTTCATGAGGTATGCCATCCAAGAACCCTACTCGCAACTAGGACTATGAGTCCCAACAGTCCTATCTCATATGTAACCCGACTCATCCAAAATAAAGTAACTCATAGGGCTAAACCTCCTTTGATACCATTTTGTTATGATCCAATTTGGGTCTCCATCTAACCGATTCCCTACAGGGTCTCCATCAAGGCCCAATAGGTGTTCTAAATTTATAGTCGTTGGCACAAGTTCCTGGGTATCAAAGGTATGTTTTGGAATAGTTTAACTAAATATATATAAATTTAAAACAACCAAAAATGTAAAGTAAACCAAAATTGGAAGTCACAACTAAAAATACTTTAACTAAAATAAAGTTCAATTTTTGTTAAATATTTAAACCAAAACCCAAAAAACAACTATAAAGTATGGTGACCAGAAAGTAGCTCAAAACCCCCTACCCAACAAAAGAAAACCACCCTCAAGTCATCTCCACAACACCATCGATGAAAGATCGCTAAAAACCTGAACAATAGTCTCCAATATCCGTAACCTTACCCATATCAAACATAACCAAATCCACTTCGACCCAAAAGTGTATGTAGGGTTTGAGAAAAATCCCACTAGGATACCAATTATAAAATATTCCATTCATAAACATTAACTGATGAACATAGTTTCAAGTTTAAAACTAGAAAAGAAAGAAATAATTAAAAAACTAAAAAAAAAAGAGTTTAATTTTTTTAAAGGAATGCAATTATTAAATTAAAACATGTTTTCTTTTTTAGTATCTCAAATGGCACACCATTTTATGATGGTGAGTGCAATGTAATAAATTATCACTAACTATGGGAGAGGCCCTAGTGGAAGTTGAAAATAGTGGGACCCTATAACCTATAACCTTTTTGAAAGGGGCCTAGAAACCACGACATCCAACGTTCTCATGCACGAGCCAATAGTATGGAAAATCCCCATAAACCTAGTGGTCACCAATCATCATTTAATGTTTTTTTGTTGTAGTAATCAATAAATCTAAGTGAAATAGATTCAATTCCTCTTTCGTATCACTGTCACACAAGAAATATTCTGCCCACATAGTTACCGGGGCTTCCCTGAGTGCTCATTTAGATTCTAAGTTCATATCACATGTCATATTAACGCACCCAAAAAAAAGTTTGTACACACACATACCACCATAATTTTTACACATAATCCCTCTTTTAAAATGATACTCACACCAAAAACTTTTAAAAACTTAATTTTCACCACTTACACAATCAAATAAACCATCTTTA
This sequence comes from Viscum album, assembly GCA_963277665.1. Lineage (NCBI taxonomy): Eukaryota > Viridiplantae > Streptophyta > Magnoliopsida > Santalales > Viscaceae > Viscum > Viscum album. The sequence continues at coordinate 198,135,325 of OY728126.1, forward strand.
TAGTCTGAGATACCATTTTCACGATAAAAAAACCACTATGAAAATTTATTTAACTATTTCAAGATGTGTAGCATGACTCAAAACCCAAAAACTCACTCAAATATTATATTATCTCTAAGCCCACATAGACGCCACATAAAAATGCAAACTACAACCGTTCTACATTCTAATAAACTAACTGTATAGTTTATAAAACACTAATGAATGACTCAAGTAATCCTAAATTATCACCAAGAAAACTAATTAATCAAAATATAAAATTTATAAAATAATAAAATTTATTCATCAAGTTATAATTATATGTGAAACCACCTACCCCGGTGTATAAAACCTAGAAAATTCAGTACCCAACTCCAATTTCTCGCTAATCGCGTAACAAAAAAATCAAATTAAATCCAAAAATGAAGACAACAAACCAAATACATCAAAATAAAACCCAACACAACACAATTCCAAACCTAAAAACCTACCAAATGGAAGAAAAGGTTATTGAAGCAGATCACAGAACACGGGGGAGGGGGGGTCTCCAGCCAAGGGAATAGACACCAGAGGTGAGACATGTCAGGAAGGAGCACGCCGACCTGGTCATTCCGGAAGGGGGTGCAACCAAGGTTACAACGTCTAGGAGAGGGCTATCCAACGTAGGTATCAAGAGCATCACAACTTAGATGAGGAGGGGAGATGGTCGGTTTCTTATAAAAAGAGGTGGATAAGAGAGGCACATAAACCAGGGGTAAGTTTAGGGGGTAGCACACAACGTGATTCAAATGGTGAAATGGGATAAATCATGATAGGAGAGTGGGGTAGGAATAGAGGAAACAAAAAAACATGAAATAAAAATAAAAATAAAAAGAAATAAAACCTAAAAATAAGTACCCAAACCAACATAAAAATTATCATAATAATTAGTAATAATAATAAAAATGATTTTCCAAATTTTAAAATTTTAAAAATAACTTATTATTGATGACCTTATTAAAATACATGCGATAATAACAATAACAACAACAACAAAAACAACAACAAAAACAATATTTTTATTATTATTGAAAAAATATAAAATAATTTTATTTTTTCTTCATTATATTTAGAGTTCACCTTATTTTTTATTCAGTTAATTAATTAAATAACTGCACATCATGCTTTTAATATAGTCATCTGGTGAAGCCACATATATCTTATTGTTCCCTTCCTGTGCGCTAGACATAGCCATGCCAAAATGCTCGTTTATCAAAAATAGCACAATGAAAACTAGGCCCAACACACACCTCAAAAAAACTAATAAAATCCAGATAAAATTTTAAAATAAAAATTATTACTGAATTTTGGGTGTTATATAATTAAACATAAAAAATTTCTCTAAATGTCATCCCATCACTTAAAAACTCAACAATTATGTCTAATACTTTGATATTATAACCTTCCATTACATCATTAGTCTTTAATTACAATATTTAGAAACCATAATCATTTATTCTCCCTTATTAACTCTAATATTCTATCTGATTCATTTATAAATACTTTAAAAAAAATTAAGAATCATGTTACATGATTATAGAATATTAAAAAATAATCCTTGATATAATACGTTCTTTAATATGTTATTTGGAGTTCTTTTACCTTAAACAAATATGGGATTAGACATTATGAAAAAAAATTCAATACGATCTTTTTGATCATGTTCTATATATTTACACCTATGAAATCATTTTTTATATTTCAAATATTCCAAACATATGAAAAATACATTGTATTATTTAATATGAACATAATTCCCCAACATCAAATTAACAAAAATATTACTTTTTCCCTTGAAATATTATTAAATTATGCCCTCCTTTATCACTAAAAAATATTAACTTTCATTTAAAACATTTTCTAAAGGGATCATCCAAAAATTCACAACACAGATTTTCTTATATATATCTATCATTATGATATTTACCACCCTAAAATCTATATATCTACACTTATTTATTATATCATAAGTTAGGAAACACCCTTATGTTCATGTTTTTTATCATAAATTGTGATAACATGGGGAATAAATTTCATATAATAGTTAAAAATGGTAAAACCATAATGGTAATATGTAGTAAAATAATCACTATTATATATAAAATAACCACCATAATTACAATTACAATAACCATTATAGTACATTCCCATAATCTTGTAGGAAATTCCAAATCAATTAACACTATCCATTTTACCAATGAATTGGAGAGATATAACAGGACCACCCAACCTTGTTTTATAATTAAATATATAATTATCATAAATATTTCTAGATAATCATAATATAAATAAATTGTATAGATCTTGTAATTTCCGAATTATATTTTCACCCATTTGAAAACATTTTAGGATATTGAAATATCGTTTCATTTTTAGAAAAAAATTTTAAAAAATATATCAGCCAAAAAATTTGATATTCGGTTGTCTAATAAAAAATATAAAATATTATACATGAATACAAACATCATAAAATGTTTTACAATGGTGAAAATATATTTTTCAGTGTATATGTTAAAATAGAAGATTCACATTTTTATTTTTTAAAGAATTAAATGAAAATAAATAAAAACCTTCCATTTGAAACCATTTGAAAAAAAAATCAAATGAAATATAATATTTCATTTATAAAGACATATTTCCAAATAAAAAATAGATAAAATAAATTGAAAAATATTGATATGGAAGGAAAATAGCGTTTTAAAAGAAACACTAATAGATGATTTTTACAAATAATGTCCCTTATGTTGAGTTCAAATGGTCACCTAAATCTATTATATTCAATAATAATAAATATATATTAATTATTTAATTTATTTATAACCTTTACATTTTTATTATTTCATTATCTATCTTATTAACATGTGGTATTAAATTATTTAACATTTTACTTCATTTTGATGTTTTGATTAAATTTGGTTCATAAGTAAATAATAAATTTTACAGGATCACTATGGTCAATGATGCCATTATAAAATCACATATAGAATAATATTATTAAAATAATTTTATTTTATTTACATTATTTATAATTTTAATACCAATCAAGATAAATTGTTTTAAAATAATGAACTTTTTTACAATCATGGAGGTTTTAAGTCTATTTAATGGATGAATAACTTTTCCATTTTCCATGATTATTTTGAAAATAAGTTAAGTATTTTTATATATCTCTATGATTCTAATTGTACGATAAAATTTTTATTATTTCATTAAATAAACTTATATATGTCATCCATGTGATGTGGTGAAGAAAATGAATCACATAGCTTTGTAGAGGTGGTAGTCCACACATATACACGAATGACATTATCATTTTTTAGGGAATGGAACGGTCAAAAAATATAATATATATTATATTTTCAGAATGATAAATTTTCAACAATATAATATATAAACAATAATTCCATGATTATTACCATCCTTAAAATATGATGATTGAAAATTAATTACATCTGTTTGTAAGGTAATGGTCTTCTATACAGACGAGTGGTGGCTTTATTTCCCATTTGATGGTATGTCATATAGATATATGTTATGAAATTAACATAATAAATTTCATTATATGGAGTATACTGGGGTTATTATTTTATCATGGTTAAAGAATATTTTATGGTGGTGGAAGAAGAAATAAAACTGAAACAAGTGGCTAAAAAATATACATCATCTTTTGAAAACATTATATATATATATATATTATTCACTCCATGGATGGTATTATATCAAAATTAATAACACTAGAATGTTTGGATATATTTTAGGAAGGTATTAAGGTAGAAATTTTCTCAATAAATTAGTTTATAAGTGGTAAGTAATTAGAATAACTGATACCATTTTAGATGATAAGGGAGTGAGAGTATTTTAATTTATCAAAATATTTAACAAATATAAAAAAATTTCAATTTAAAATGAATCTGAAATATTTTATTTCTAACAAAGAATGATAATTTTTAAAAGTAAAATCATCCAATAAAAATTACACATGATTTTACTATGTTTATATTCTTATATTTTATATTTAACCACTCATAAACCCCATCAATAGTTATCATGACATTTAATATTTTTACTCATTGATGGTCATGATAGTAAAAAAAACTCAAAAATGACACATAAATGAATCGATTTTAATACTACCTATGATATAAAAACAACTTGAATGAATTTATTACCCTTAAGAGTTTTATATCATTCAATTAAATATTATTTATTAAAATATATTATTAATTTCAATTTATAGAACTTTTCATTATAATTAATTTAATAACATAAAAAAAATGAAATAAAAAAATATTTTACTACATTCCTATCCTGTAATATATCAAATTAATAGTCTCAAATTATAAATTTTTTAATATTTTTAATATTTGATATTTTATTATTCCATTAATTGAATAATTTCCTTATTATCATTGTATAAATAATTAAAGTAGTAATTTCTCTAGTAAATATCAAAGTATATTACTATGATGAATATTTGTTTTTCTATTTTAGGATACTATTTATAATCGAAAATATCCTCTGATTATCCACATATTAAAAATATTATATTTAGAAAAAACAAGAGTTTGAAATTTCTTACTTTTCATTAAATAAAATATTTTAATTGTTATAATAACATCCGAATGGAAATAAATTGACACATAACCAAATTTTGGATGAGTATGGAAAAAATGGACTCATATAAAAATATTAATTGAATGTTTTATGGTAATTTTCTAGAACCAACCAATTTATTTCTAACTAATAACTCCTAGATTTTCCCATTACTGTTGTAACAAAAATTTTAATGGTTGTTATATATAATTCATAAAAACTATTTAGGATTATTTACCAAATTTGGAACCATTGACTAAAAATATGTAATCCCTTTTTTAGGATATTAAATCCATATGTGATAGTATGTAATATAAAACTAATTTGAAAAAATGGGATGGAAAATATATTTTCAGAAAAATTCACTTCTAAAAATAGTTTTAATATAAAATTCATATTTAAAACTAATTTAAAAAATAATAATTTTATACTATTAATAAATATTTTGGTACTGTTATGTTAAAACTATCAAAAAAAATTAAATTTGAAAATACTTTAATATAATTAAATTGAAAATAAAAAATATCATTCACAATTCGTTTAAAAAAATCTTTTCATTAAAATATCAACATTTAATCATTGCATATTTTTGATTTTATGACATCAAAAATGATATCTATTTTATAATTTTTTTCCTAAAATATCTAAAATGTAAATATATTGTGCTCTCAAAAAATTTAATGAAAATATTTTTGAAGTAAACATATTTTACATATATAAAATTAGTTTATTAAATATTGAACGTTTCATCCCTAAGAATTAATAAAAATGTTTCCACTAATTAAAAATGTTATATATATTTCAAAAATTAATTATTATAATTAATTTATTGTAATTTTACATATACTTTTTAATTAAAAAATTTTAATAATTATATTTTTTTTGGTACATTTACGCTCGCTATTTCATTTTTTTATTCTATCAATCATTTTATTAGTTTGAAAAATCTTGGTATAGTACATTCCACCCTTTACATTAAAAAGTGAACTAATTATACTCCAATATTAACAATATTTAATCCATATATCCCATATAATTTTATTGGAATAAATTCTAATAATATTTTCCTTTATTTTAGATATTATATTATTATTTTATAACAATTTGTTCAATGCTTAATGAGTAATTCAATATAAGTATATCAAAGAACCTTTTCAAATCTTAACTAAGATTTTTCATTTTTTTTATTCTTCTATATCCCCAATAAATGATTTCTACAAAAACAATATGAATAAAATATATTTAATATATGAATATATTATTATGATAATTGGATATCCATTTACCACCACTTCTCAATAAAATAGTAGATCAATGTATCGCTTATCCAAAGGTGTTGATTACAACCTCTATACAGCAATATGAATCATTCTACAACCCAATGATTATTTATTAGTTATAAAGATATGTTTACTGTAAATATGTAAATTTTTTTCCATAATATTGACTTTCTAATTAATAATTTATATTTAACTTTAATTACTCCATCCATTGAAAAATGAAAATGTAACTCATGTACACGTACAAATTATCCTCAACACATATTGACATAAATTATTTTCATTAACTTAATTACATGAATAGATATAATTATGGTTATAAATAAATATATTATATTTATATCATGAATAAAATTATAGTAGTGAAGGAACCATGATCAATGTTCAAGGGACATAACCACCGAACAAAATCAAACATGAAAAAAAAGAATTTAACGTCTTAAATGATAGAGATAATGATTCATTGTCAAAAAATAAATGATATGATATAATTTTTAAACCTTATGTGGTATTATATGTATTATTATTCTTCTATTATATAAATATATTTATTTTAATTTAATTATATTAGTTTTTCGAGCACAGATAAAACTAGACATACACAAGGGAATGATTTTAAATTATAATCTCATTTTTATCAGGCTTTCTTGTGATAAAATTTTACAAGGAGAAAATTATATGATCTTTAAATCCCCATTATAATATATATTATTATAATACATTAATTTATATGTTTTTTATTTTTTCCATTAATTTAAATCTTGTTATGTTTTAATGATACAAAGATAATGTTTTTATTTAAAACCGACTATGATTACTTCTTTGGTGAGAAATGTTATCTTTAATATAAATATTTACAAGAATGTTTTTACAATTCATAAATTATTTATAAATCTATTTTTATTCATGTTTTACATTATTAAAAAATATGAATTTATGATTAATACCATTTTATGAACAATATTCCCTTGAATTTTTTACCATCAATGTGAAAGGAATTTTTTAACATTCAATATATGATTTTCTTTATTTATAAACATGACTTCCAGTTTCATCGAAACTTCATTTATATTATTCATGATTTATTTTCATTGATACCTTTTTATAAAATTTGATAAATAATGTTATATTTAAAATAATTAATTTCAATTAAAATGGATAACTTATTCAATAAATTTTCAACTAATATTTTAATGGTTTTATTATCTACTATATAATCCCTGGAATTTCTTACGATTTACCAAGGATATTATACTACTTTTATATATTTATTATTCATGTTTATGGATTATAATTATGATGATAAATTTTATATTAAACCTATATCCTATCAATAATTTATGATTTGATGTTTTTTTATTTTGTGGAACACATATGTGTACTTTGTTGTCCCAGGATTATAGAGCCCTACTAGGTAAATAGAGATATCTTATGATATAATATTCTTTTTTTGTAATTGGGAGTTATCCCATTTCATTTAGAGATACATTCTGATTATATAGTCTTCAATGTGAACATTGTAATAGGAATTGATTGAATTGGTAATGAACCTAATCCACTATGATAGTTTTGGTAGTGGTCATTGGCCTAGAATTTATTCATAGTACATATTTTCACTCCAAAAACATATGAATTTGGGTTAGTATTTTTTCAAGGATTTTTATTGATTTTTATGTGTTATGTAATTTTATTTCTTTTCACATTTGCTAAAAAACATACACCACGTAACATGTTTAAGTATCTTTACTGGATATGGTATGAATATTGTATGTATCAATTATTTTAAAATAACATTATTATTTTATTTTGATAAGGTATATAAATTAAATAATGAAAATTATGTTTATATATACTAGTAATATAATCTCTCTATGTATTATTATTACCTTTTACATGTTTTTGAAGAAATTTTTCGAGTATTCTTTGTCTAAAAATATTGATTGTTATGAAAATAATAATAAAAAATCATTTAGTTATTTTATGTACCATATGTTTATGTACCCATGCTTCTAAAGGAATAAATATTGTAAGGTCATCTAGAATATATTATTATAAAATTTTATGAATATTAATTGAAAAAGATTTAATATTTATGAATGAAAAGTTTTGTTCACTATAGTTAATATTATAGTATTAGTTTAGTGAATTTTATAAACATGAATGATGATATATCAGTGACAACTGTAATAAAAATCCATAGTATATATGAAAATCATATATTATTTTAATATATGGAGTGTGATTACATTATAAAATATATATCTGTATAACAATTCTAAAATATGATGTGGTTTTAGAAAAAATTCATCTATATTTAATAATACTAAAAATTTATGGTCTAGAATATGACAATAAATATTTTAGTGCACAATGAATAGTCCATTACTAGACCCCTAGTTTTTCACTATTGGGTGACATCCTCAGGATAATTGAATTTTTATTTAAGAGACATTATATAGTATTTGAATAGATAGTGATCTTTTATGGCATCATATACACCTACGCGTTCATATATTGAGAAAAGGTGTCCCAATTAATATATAATATTAATAATTTTAACTATTATTTTATTTCCCATAATTATTTTTCTCATACTTTACATTTTGGATTATTTCAATCAATGGAACTAGAATGAATCATGAAAATTATGAATGTGATAGAAATTAAAATACTTTTCTTAATGAGAAACTGAATTTTATGGGTGATGGAATGAAAAATATTTTTCTCGGATTAAAATAAATTATTAATATATAAATGATGTGGAGCCTCCAAATTTCAAAATGAATAAATAACATTCAAGTAAGTTATTCACGTGGAAAAATATCTTATATTAGTGGGTATTCTGATTTTCTAAATGTGGATTCTTGGATCAATATAGATTAAAATATAGTTTATGGTCTACAATTATTAGACTATGAAAATATTATCTTAAATATTCATCATTTTAAATGTGAAAAGGATAAATGGTGGAATCATATAATTAATGAGATATGATGGGAATGGATTGACTTAATAAAGAGGGAAGTTGTTAGGATCTTATTTTTCAATAATTAATTTTCACATATTCCTTATATGAATATGGAGTAGGAATTATTACAATTTATGAAAAGGGATGATGAAACGTTAATAACAATTAGAAAAATGTTACAAGATTAGAAAATACGATTTTTGTGTTATTATTGATCAAGAAAGCTAGATTGTTCATATTTTTAGTTGCATAAAACATTTTTTACAAAATGAATTAGTAATAATATACATCAATATCTATGAAGAAATCATTTAATGTGATATCAATGTTTAAATAGTTATTGGATTAAGTTATAAATCTCATAGATTTGAAATTAATATAAATATGGAATTTATTGGAAATTATAATTAGAATGCATTGAGGTATTAATAAGTGTTTTACATTATTCATGACGTGTGGAAGGAATAATTTTGGAAATGTTCTTAATGGGGAAGTACTTTTTTTATTGGTAATGAATTCTATTTTGAAATCGTATACATATGTAAATGGATGAAGTTAGCTAATGAAACAAAGGAGAATAAAGCTCCAAAAAATGAACCTCTTGAAATAAAATACTATAATTAAAAGGCTTATGCACATTATTCCATCCAATGTTAAATCATATGGTTGAGGATGATTATTCACATATAAAATCACTTAGTCATAAAAAATAAGGTAAATCTCATGAAATCACAATTTATTAATTAGGGTGAGATAACAAAGTGGTGACAATTACTATTACCATTCAATATAGAAGTGTTACATTGTTCTTGATTATAGATCAAAAAAATATATTTATCATAAAATTTAATGGGTATCGCATTAACACCTCAATGAATAATGATGAAATATATGTAAAAACTAAAGATGGTTAGATAATTGATCTTGTTTTTATGAATTTACCTTGACTGATGTTTTTTGGAATGTGCTTTATATAAATATTACTATTCATCCTCTAATTGAATTTGATGTTATTTTGGGAATGGATTGGAATTATTTATATTAATAACCACTCGATTTCCAAGGAAGGGAAGTCACATTTTATATTCTAAATAATTATATAATTTTTTATCCATGTGAGGATATATGTGAAAAACCACTAAAAATCAAATTCATTACATGGGAATTAATTACTATAAAAAATTTGTATTTATCTTAGATTGTTAGGGAGAAACTGAAAATTTAAGATATCCTAATTTTGTACAAGATTTTTGATCTCCTTCTAGATGATTTCACTAGTGATCCTCCAAAATATGAAGTTGAGTTTTCAATAGTTCCCATAATTAATGATATATCTATTTCAAATATTCCATATATGATAGACCCAATTAAATTTTCTAATAGAATAAAAGGAATTATAGGAATATGTATAATGTATTCATTCATACATGTGTGTTAAAATGGGGAAAACTATTATTTTTTATAATAATAATGATAAATTATTGTAAATATACATTTATCATCAGGAACATAACATGACTGTAATCAGGAATAATTTTCATCTTCCCCATATTGATGATTTCTGGGATTAATTATGAGGATCCCAATTCATTTCTATAATTGATCATATATATATATACTATCAGTTATTGGTCAACATTGAAGACATAACCAATGAATATTCCCCAATAAAAAATAGAAACATTGAATATATAGTTATCTATTCGGTATTACTAATTACCTTGGTACCTTTATTGAGTTATTGTATAAATAAAATGATATTAACAGTATTAGTTTATCGTTTTAATTATATAAGATAAAATTATACATTATAAGATTAAGAGTGTTATTTAAGACCACATGGATACTTAATAAATACCCCAATTAAAGTGGACATGTATGACAAATTTAACAGTTTTAAATTTTGAAAAGAAAATAATTTATTTTTTGGTTATATAAATTCATTTAAGGTTGTATAAGTGAACTTATTAGTAACATATATTATTAAAATTGGCCTAGACTAACCACTTTTACTAAAATACATAGTTTTCATTGATTTAATTGATATTATAGATAGGTTTTAAATGATTTAAAAAAAATCGTAATAAAATAACAATGTTAACTTAGAAGGGAGTAATATTTCTTAGGGATTCAGAGTGTGTATAATATTTCAAGTAACATAAGTGAAGGTTGGTCTGTGAAACTGTATTTATAGTACCATTCAGTGGATAAGGTTTCTTGAATTATAATTATACATTAATGAAATGGCATGTATTATTTATCATGGATAAATATATGGTGATAACTTATACATGTCACCGATTTTTGTTTCATAAGAAAATTTATTTTAATTGTGATTTGAAGTTTGTTGTTCTAATATTTATCTTATACATATAGAGACATTATCTTTTCATAGAAAGGCGTGAATCATATAATGAAAATAAATTTAAAATGCATATATCAATATAAAATGGATTCAATATATTATAAATATTATTTTATGAGCATATTAATGGTTACTACTACATAGTACATATCACCTTTTGATTGATAAAAAGGTAGTTGATGCTTTGAGTCGAAAAGGTCATGTTATGTTTTCTATTAGGAGGTTTTGAAAGATGAAATATTTATTTTTTTGATAAGGATATACCACTAAATGTTGAATAAAGGGGATAATTTTTTTTGTCACATAATTTTGTTAAAATATTCATCCATGAAATTATTAAAGAGGTCAAAATAGAATATGTGGAGCTGAAAAAGATGGAAAGAAATATTCCAGAGTTAAACCACTATGGTGATAGAGTGACATGTTTTAGGAATTATATTTGTTTCTAAATAATATAATCCCTAAACATTGAATTATTTATTAATATCAGTCCTCAGAATTATCTATTCACTAATGAATTGTTATTTAGTATTGTGATTTTAAAGACTATTGTTCTCCATGGTGGATGGACCGCTTTGAGGAGGTATAATAAATGGTTTTCTTTTTCAATATTAATTAATTTAAATTTGACCACATAAAAAAAATTTATGTTCTAGATACACATTAAGTTATATAATATTCTCACTTGATATAAGTAAATTATAGGGAATATAACAAAAAAATTATTTAAATGAATACATATAATGTCATGCACCTTTCCATGTTGTTTATTCACCAAAATAAGGTTTTTAAAATATATTATTTTTATCAATTACAGTGATTGATATATAATGACACTATATGTACCCCTAAATGCACATTAGAGGACCTTTATAATGTGGTACTCAATTTTTCATGAATCCAGAATGGCATACTCTCTGTTCTTAATAAATTATCCTCCTCTGTATTCATATAAGATAATTATCATGGTCTAAGATCCAAATATGATATGTCCTACTTTTTTCATGGTTGACCAACTTTAGGATGATCTATTTATATTACTCTATGAGAGAGAATAATTACTTCTTATTAGGTACTTTTTTTTTGTATCATGAACTTCCAATGACTGATTAATCTGGTATTGATCAAATTTTTATGATTACATGATTATCCTCAGTTTCCATAGTTAAAATTTTGTTAGTTTGTTCATCAACATAATATGATGTCTTATACTCAATTATTTGTGTTTAAGTGGTGAATAAAACCTCATAAAAAATATTTTATTGATGACTTATCTTCCTCAATGTCAACTCAGTCTACCTTCTCCAATTATAATCATTTATTCAAGCATGCCTGAAATATTTCATAGTGAGTGAACATTGCATATTTCCAATGATAATTATTAACTTATTATGTTCCTTATCTATTAAAATATTTAATCACAACATATTTCATGATAAATTTCATCATATCCTTGTAATTTATTTAAATGTTATTTATGTTATTCAATAATTTCATGTATGGGGAATGTAATGTGTATACTCCATGAAACATTTTCCATCTATTTACCTTGTGTGGTGATGTAGGTTTCACATGACCTATCTACAATACCATTTCAAAAAATAGGTAATGATCATGGATTATAAAAGATATATATGTAAAATATTAATTTTATTGGATAAATGAACCACTTATTCTTCCTTCACATAGAAATAGGTTTCCAAGAGTGTCTTAATCATTCTCTTCTAGAGTTCCAGAAGGTCCACATGTGCTTCTTAAGATTACAATGGTTTGCTTATGGGTTCTTACCATTAAATAAAATTAATTGGTTCAAAAGATATTTATACCTTCAAAATATAATTACTATCATATGATTTCTACTCAAATTCCACCACATAAGCAAGAGCTACTTCATGATATTTCTTTTATGTGATTTGATCACATAGTATCTTTATTATTTATATTAATAAATTATATGAGAGTATTATTATTTCATGTTAGCGTATCTTGGGGTTTTTAATATCATTTATTCCTATATCCTTGAAATTTTTAAGACAAATTTTACAGTATTTGCATGATTATGTCATGCATATGCTCTGTTTCAACGAAACAAATGGGATCTCCCTTTGGGGTCCCAATCATCTACAACCCTCTATCCATACATCTATTCCTATAGAAATATTTTTACTACCTACCTAAAATATTAAATTATTGTAAAGGATAGTTTCATACTTAATAATTTATTAGTATATCATTGAATGATGAATAATTCATCCCAACTACATCATATACCTCTAAAGAGATCTTGTAGTTTCATGATAGCTTAGTTTCATCATGTAACAATTCAGTTCTTTATGTGATCATTGTATTCTTCACGTGAAACATCATTGTGAAATCAGTGTAAGACATTTAATTCCATTATGAATGTCATTCATTCATGATATTACATCACATTATATCACTAGTACTTATGATTTCATTATGTAATGAACTCATGCGATGATTATTTTTCATCCAAATCATGTTCTTTAAATTATCACATTCATAAAAATAGTTCATTTCATTCATGATTTTGGTTCAATAAACCATTTATCTATCCTTATTAATTGTAATTGTAGATGGATGGTAGTGATTCCTCCTCTTATCAAGAGTTCATATGTTGGTTAATCGATGGGAAAAAAGATGTCAATAATGAGTTTTTTAATGTGAATGGCATGGCAGATAAAATTTCTATAGTCTTCTAGATAAAATATAGAGCTCGGGAAACCCTAGGCCCTTGGGGATGAAATCCTCTTCTTGGTGACGACGTTGCCATCTGCGGCCCCTCCCCCCTTGGTGGGGGAGGGGAAATCGACGTTAAACGAGAGAGGTGGTGTATTCCAACCGTTCATAAATTCTGATTACCTCCCTCTATTTCCGAAATTTTCTTTGTGCCAGAAGGTTTCAGATACTCTCGATGGAATCCCTAACCATTAGCTTTTGACCTCGGAGTTTGCGGAAACTTCAGCACTTCAGAATCGCACTTTGGTTGCCCATTTTAAGCGTCGAAGACCTTGAATCGATGCCTTCGACCAGTTTTATTTGGTTTCTGGGACCTTCAAGAGAGAGCGTTTGTCTGATTGATAGATAGAAACTATTTCATGATTCAATTCGAATCATAGGTGGATCTTATCAAGGCCTGGTCAAGGGCACCACACAGCTTCAATGGATTCCACTACTTTCATATACGGTGGTCGTCTGATCTATATATGAATCACGATTATCCTGCTGTAGTGGTGTGGGTAAGTCTTCCTAACCTCCCTTTACCATTTTAGAATCCTTTGTTGATTCTTACAATAGGAAACCTTGTTGGAAGATTCATGTGTTATGATAGTCGCACTGAGGCCATGTACCACTCGGTGAATCCTCGGATTTGTATTGAAGTGGATGCTTCTCGGTTGCCCTATAATTATGTATGGATTACTATCGGAGAAGATTACAGGTGGAATTAGAGGGTGATTTATGATAACTGGATCTATTTTTTCCATCTTACAAGCATTTGGGTCATTCTTTGGATGCTTTCCGCATGAGAGTCAATGTCTCGTCGATGGATGTTAACCACAAGGGGAAACAGGTTGTGGTATGGAAAGGGGAGGCTACACCGGGTGAGATTCCAGAAGTCATTATGCAAGATGGTCTGGACATGGAGGCTTCGGGGTCGAAAATCGGGGGCGTTCTTCAGGCGAGTGACCTCCAGAAGGATGCTCATGAGGCCCGTGGTAATGGGAATTCTGCTTCGGTGAGAATGGAGGATGGTGCTTGTAATGGCATTAAGGAGGGTCTGGTTTTGAGTGATACGGAACATGTTGTCAAAGATCGGGGTCCATGTTGTTCTAGTGAGAAGGGGTTTGTTAATCCTTCGAGTCCTCGTTGGGTGTATTTTGAGGAAGACCCGGCCCCTAAAGTTTCTGGTGTTAAGGCGATACAGGATAATCTGTTGGTGTCTGAGGTTTTTCAAGGGCTAAGGAGGGACTTGGGAGTACCTGTTGCTTCCATGGTTGGTTGGGGTTTAGCGCAGAGTGAGGAAGGAAGAGTGGTCAGTGCAGTGGAGGGTTTCACCACTAGTGTTAAGGCTTCTAAAGGCCTTGATCTGCTGGCCAAAACTTTTTTAGCTTCGAGTAAAAGGTTCCAATGGATTTTGGAATTTTTGTTAGATGTGGGTTTGGAGGATGTTGCTATGATAGGTGGTTATATTAATCCAAAGATCTCAAATGAAGAGCTGGTTGAATGTAGGGTGCATGATCCAGCTTCAGTTGGTGAAGAGGCCAGGGGGGAGCAACATGTCGAATGTCTGGGTCAGGAAGCAGGTCTCATGAATGTGGATAAAAATTCTAATGGGGAAAGGCGTGGCCCTTTGGTTGAGAGAATGAAACAGAGTCTAGGATAAAATGTCAAACCACCTGTGGAAAATGATACTACTAATGATCAGTGTCCCCCTTTGATGGAGTGTAATACTCCAGTCCAGAATCTGGGAAACAACTTTGAGTTTGCTACTGCTGCTTTAAGGGAGCGAGCTGGAATTGGAAGGGAGGATTCTGGGGGAGGGAAAGAGAATATGAGTGGTCTAGTTGGTTGATCATTTAGTTATGTTATCAAAAGTGGGAATCAGATGATTTCTACAGCTGATGGACCTTTTTCTACTACTCCATGAAGAAGACCAAGGAAGGACTAATCATTTCTTCCGAGGCCGATGCGGACTAGATCTTTATCAAAGCAGAATAATGAGGTGACTTTGGCCCCTAAAAGGGTAGAAAGTCCAATAAGGCACCCCAAATCAATCTTTTCTTGAACAAATTTGTAGTCGGGACCGAAGTGGATGTTTTTGGTGGCATCTGAAATGGGAATCAGCTACTGGTGAAGAGGAATCCTTCTTGGGATGCGGAGATGAATCCAATTGTTATGATGTGTAAGTCTTTTTTTATGCTATCTGAATTTTCCATGGTTGTATGTTTCGGTACCGGGAACCCATACACCGGTTTCTAGAAATGGGAAAAAATGAATTGCAGGCATGGGAGATAATATGATACATATAGATTTGATTGAACGATACATGTTTTATCGATATCATTTAATGGTGTATATTTCTTCATTTATGGATCCTCTATCCCACATAAATATTTCTCTTGGTTGAGTGGCACATAAAATAGATTTCATTCCCCCTCTGAGTAAAGATAGTAGTGGGGGATCTGTAAATGCAACACATTCACTCACGCCTCATGGGACGAACCATATATTATATGGTGAACCACTACCTTGTATTCTCCCTTTATTTACTCACAGTGGAAAGGACTCAATTAATTCATATTGATTGAAGGACTGTACTTTCCACTGTGTAGGATAACTAGAAGGATCCATTGTGTGATTTTGATTATAGATCCAACAAATCATTGGTTGAGCTAGATAAAGAGGCTTCCATCAATGGACTTAATTTTTTATTAAAGTATCATC
Source organism: Viscum album (assembly GCA_963277665.1). Taxonomy (NCBI): domain Eukaryota; kingdom Viridiplantae; phylum Streptophyta; class Magnoliopsida; order Santalales; family Viscaceae; genus Viscum; species Viscum album. Next base: position 198,152,015 of record OY728126.1, read on the forward strand.
ATTGAAATTTGTAATATAGAATGTATAGAAAAAAATAATAATCATTCCTCACATTTATTATTATATTTAATAATCCTTTCAAATAAAATATATAGTTTATTTTCATTATTTACCATCTATTTTACTTCTTCTATGTATTAATAAATATAAAAAAACATTTCATGGTATTCTCATATTCCTCCACACATATTAATAGTTTAAAATTTTAAAATATTTTACGTTGCATTAGTTTAATTCATCATTTAGTAATAAATTATTTTATGGTTTTACACATATTTTATGAAATTTCTTATCCTAGGAAAATATACTTGAGATTAAAGATCACATCAATCAATCACCACAATAATTCATGAAAATAAATTTAATAAGAATTCATTATAAAAAATGTCATGAAATATTGAAGAATTGAAGGATGTTATTCAATTATACTTCTCAATGTTATTAATTAAGAAAAATCATCCAATCATGAGATTCTTTTTGAATAAATGAATCCATAACAATTATACATGCATAAACACTTTATTTAATGTCACCAAACACATATTTACACATCAATGAAAAAAAATTAAACAATTTGATTCTATAATCTATCTCATTGTAATTTTGTGTCAATATAAACACATATAAAAATGGTTAATAGGTGGTGTAAAAATTCTCCTACTTATTGGGAATAAAATAAAATGGGTATGTGTGGACTTTTTGAATCATCATTTTTCTCAAAATCATGTTCTTATATATTTTAATATTTGTTATTAAAACCTCTATCAGTGGGATAATATCACATGGGTATCTTATCAATGATACTATATTTAGTCAACTATATGTCTAAATAGAAATTCATGGTGTATACAAATAGATAGATATCAAAAAGGTTATCTATACTATCCATAAACTATCATGAATATAAATATATGATAATGAATTTTCTATTGTTGAATCAGGGGATGTAAATTCAGTTAAACTATGATACTGCACACATATTAAAATTTCATGACATATTTTAGGGGTATAAAAATATATCCCCCTTTGTATATTACTTCCATAAACTTAGAACTCACAACAAACGAATATGATATATAAAATTATGTATTGAAGATATATGTTTGATTGGAAAACATCAATTTTAGATCTCCTCCACCTATTGGAATGCATTACAAACATCATTATGGATATTGATGTTCACTGTGATGATAATTTCTTCTAATTCAATCACCATCATATTATTTCAAATAAAATAATAATATAATAAGGGGGACCTTCTAATTTATTAGTAGTGACATTCATGTTGAAAACTACCTTTAACCTCATCTATTTTTTCCTCAAAATATGATTCAACTTCAAATAAAATTTCTGTTGAAAGACACTTTCCACATTAAATTTTACATAAATTATTTTTAATTTAAATTTATAATTTTCTTTAGCATCTTAAAATTCAATAACAATTTTTTTGAGAGTTCCAAAAAACTAGGAATTATATTCCAGCATTTTTTATCCTTTAGGATTTATTAAATACTTGTGACTATTTTTATGATAATTCAAATACCCTTCATTGGTATAAGGAATATATCATTGCATTAATGTCATTAATTTCTCAATTTTCTTATAATTTTATATACATATTTATGAAACTTAACATAATCATTCTTATCTATTCTGAAATGGTTTATTAGATAGAATTCTAGTCACAACATTTTTTTGAGAAAATTTTCTCATATCATCACCATAACTCCCCCTTGATGATTTAATATTTCTATAAATTTAAATTTTGTAATAGAAATGTTGAGAGTTATGCCCATAAAATAAAATGAACCAATAATAAACAATAAACTTCAATCTTCTTCATTGATATTTGTTCTTCCCAGACTCTTTATTGTTGTACTTCATCAACCAGAGACTTATTTTTTCCATGGGAGACAAATTTTACATGAAATATTTACTTATACTTTTTAGTTATGAGAGTATCTCTCTCTTTTCATAATGGTGAATGACATTTTAATTGTCTCCTAGTTTATTACACATATCAAGACTATTGGTTTACCTTCACTCCATACATGTTTCCTTTTTTGTGACAATCTTCTATTCACATAATCATAGTATTTGTGCATGATTAATTAATAATATTTATCATTATAATAGTGTACACCTCAATATATGAACTAATATAAATAAGCAATTATTTCCTAAAGTTTCATTGTAGATAGATTATTTTTCATGGATTTTTTGTTTTATTGTTCAGGTGTTGTCTTATATTTAGATTTTCTCCCCATTAAAGTTATTTATATACCATTTTTATGAATATTAATGTCCTTCTAATATTAATATTCTTAACATAAAAACATCTTTTATAAACTATAATATCACATTAATCACATTGTTTTCTTTTCTGGTGTAGTCTATCTTGATTTTAAATATTGTGAAAATTTTCTTTTTGAGTGGAACCAACAAAATTTTAGATGATTCTCCAGGAATCATATTCCAAACATCTTTTATCTTACAAATTTTTTGTTTTTGGATTATCTTTGTTTTTTTAGCATCCATATTATTCCAAAAGTATGTTTAAAACCTATTAAAGAAAATGATTTTTCCTTCATAATACTTTTTCTAGGATATGGAATAACTTTATCTTGGTTGATGATCAAACTTGATTAGATTATGATCTCAATTTATTTACATAATATTATTACTCAATACTAAATTTTGTGTAAGAATAACTTATGTACTTCTTGATTCCTCATCATCAAATCCAACTCTAAATACATTATTATGAGGGAGTTTTTCTTATTACCATTTGATATCATTATGACTTCCTAATCATCCTTTATCATATCTATATTTTATGCATAAATTTTTCTAGATTATTATAAATAATATTATCTCCTTAAACATTATATCATTTTTCTCATGTTTTTTATCTCTGATTATTATTGGAACATTGTGAAATTTATCAAATTCTTAGAAATATTTAATTTATACAGTCTCAATGTAATCATTATAACAAATTTTTTTCACATTAATAGAATCCTCATATCAATCATTAAAACTAGAAATTATTCCATCCTTTTTATTGGGAATTATTGTGACAATGTTTAATATGTTAACCATTTTATCCAATGGCTAATTCATATCATTATCATCATCTTCTGTCTAACTTTTTTCATTCTGATGTTCCTTGATACCTATAACAATATAGTTTTTATCATCATATAGAATGTTAATAAAATGTTATTTTAATATATAATGAGTATAACTATGTGATACATCATCTTTAAATACTTACCATATATCATTAGAAGAAGAATAATCAAAATTATTATTCTATAATATTCTTTTTTTTACATTCACATAGTTGTGTCTCTACCTTTACCACATGATTCCTTTTCAGATTCCATGCATGAGTTTTCAATATATTATTCATAGTCTCGTTAGATAATTCAATATTATTAACCTTAAGATAAAAATATTTTTTATGTATTATGCATCTAATTATTTTCATAAAATATTTACCTCATAGTACATCTCTTGGATTGACCATCTTTTAGATACCAATTGTAGTTACCTAGGATGGATTGAACATTATAAAAAGGTGAATTAGTATTTTACATATTAAAAATAGATTATATTAAATTAAAATTATTATAATCTTTTGGTTTATCTATCTACTATGTGAAATCCCATAGTCTCGCATTTTATGAATAAATAATTTAAGATGCCAAATCACATTATGTTTACAAAGTTACACACAAATAACCACTCCTTTGCATGTTTATTATTCCCAAAAAACATGGACTGTGATATATAAACTTCTTATAAATTACAATAGTAAATAAAGAGTCACAAAGTATCAAATATTATATACACAGAGGATCCTATTTATAATTTATTTCATCGTGTCACTAGAATCCAATATAGCCAACTCTAGAGTATTACTAACATTATCTACTTCTGAATCACACGAAACACTTATCCTACTCTCATCTCCATAAAAGATACATACATCATTACAAAAGTATGATCCAATACAGAATTATATATTAATAATCCTATATGAGTATGTTAGATCACCCCTTCTCAGGTAAATGTTAATTTCATCAATATCCACTAATCACGTTTCTTAGTATTTATCAATTATCTCAGATCACATATAGATGATCAATAGAATTAATGAAACTATAATCATGTTATTGATTTGATAAATGAAGTCCCTTTATAGTGATTTTTTGTCAAAATATTCATGTAGTTTCTTTAATATTATTTTATGAAAGAATGATATTTTTTATTGTTAACTAAATCTACCTTCTTGATTTATCTAATTTTATTCACCTATTCATATTATAATGCATAATGCATGAACATGTAAAATTACAATAGATGATTATCAATATTTTATTTGACTTCTAAATCCAATTATTTAGTCTAAAAATACATTAGATATACTTTGATCTTCTCTTTAGATTTTCCATCTATATTATTAAAGTAATGTAATTGTGTTACATATGGTGCATAGAATTCATGACTTTTATGGAAGGTTTGTCTTCTATTTCATTCACATGACCAAGTGGGGTTAATAAAAAATTTATACACTAACACAATGACGACATATTTGGGATCAAATATTCTAATGGATCATCATTTAATGTTTTCAATTAATGGATCAAAATTTATGGAAAATAAAATCCTTTTTTCCATTACATGGAAAAGGTTGCTTACGATGGTCTTCCTCCTTCACTTAATGAGGCCTGGAAGGTCATTAGATATAGATTCCTATGAAAAGGGTTTTTCCTACACCATTATTCCATTCCTTTTTAAGATTTGGTTCATGAGATCATGTTGTATTAACAAGAAAATTTTTAGTCACATGGGTCTTATAAAATGACTTCATGTAACAAGATGTTTTTTACGGGATGGTATTCATGTTATTGAATCACAAAGACTCCCTATGCACATGTGAATAAATCAAAAAATAGGATTATTAATTCATTTTAATGGATCATGCATGTTTAATTCTATAACCATTATGTAATATTTTATGGTTTACGATATAATTCTTTTATTAATACATTTATTAAGACACGTGTAATATTAGTTTTAAAAGGATATGAGCTCACTTTTTGATGTCTCAAATCAAATCCACCATTAAAACTTAAATATAATTTTATAATAAGAATTCCACCTCCAACATGTGATGTCAAATTATAAAAAAATGATCTCAAACACCCAATGTTCATTGGATATCCCTAAATTCAAATGCAAGAATACATTGTATCATGTATTCTTCTTTTTTTACTTCAAGGAGATAACACAGTCACATTAATGTTTTTCATGATCATGTCAAACCTGAATTCATCATAGTATCTTATTTTTTTCAATAAGTACATCATTGGAACGTAAATAAAATACTCAAAATTTCATTGGGATTGTCATTAGTTCTTGAGATAGATTCAAATTTTGTTTCTAGACTTTTTGATGGCTTCATATACATAACTAATGTGATGGACATATTTTTGATAACTAGAGTTATTTTAATTATCACATGAATACAAGAAATTGATTGTATTCATGAATTTTGTTTTATCGACCTTTGCTTGATCATTTTTCATAATCATCGAAGATGGATAATAGTGAGGCTGTCACTTTTTCATGGTGTGTATGATGGGTTTTTTGATGGATAGTAAGTTGAAGATAATGAGTTTATCTAAATAGGAATTAAACATGAAATCAGATGAAAAAAAATTAGTGTTCATGCATTACATGGTTTATAAATATCTTTTAATGAAGGATAAATAATATGTTGTTCCTCCTGTATCCCATATATAACATCACCTTGGATGAGAAACTCTTAACATTAAATCATACGTTACTGTTGATTTGAGATGTTAGAAGTGTATTTTCTCTAGAAACACATTAAATCACACCTCCCGAGCCACACCATACCTGCACTAGCCCACCAGAAACCTGGCCCATCCACATCTGGGTTTTCCTAGGATCACACTACCTTTTACCTATACATGGACCAACATCAAATTTTACCATGTGGGATTCCACGATAGATCCCTCGCATGTTGTTTATCCTAATGTCTAAAAAAATTATGGAGTAGTCTATGGTTCACGTATGGGTGGCCCAATTGTTTTTTAAAATTAGTATTCATTTGGGCGGTAACAAAAATTTTATGTTTTGAAATTTCAAGCCTCCCTAAAATTCATTCCTCACAAAAATAATCATGCCAAAAAAAATATATAGTCTCATGGCCTTATATTCACTATATTTTTATTATTCAATTCATTAAGAAAATTAAATAGAAAATTTCCTGGAGTTATCCTCTTCATCATAAAATATAATTCTCATAAAATTGATGAACATTTACATGGACATCATTTAATTCATAATGAAATAATAAAATATTTCATTTACTTCCACTTGTTGTCTGAAATGTGTTATCATAAAAATAATTCTTTGGAATTGAATATAATCTCAAAAATACTTCTTAAATATACATTCCTATAAAATTATTTTCATGTATTCCATAAAACTTATCATGAAATAATGAATCATTTCATTGATTTTTTCAATTATTATCTTGCATCATCTTCTTCATGGGGAATTTTACAATAAAGAAATGAAATGTTTTTAAATTAATCTATAACACTTATCTGAGACTCAACACATAATCAAAACACACCAAAAATATATTGGAACCTCATTGAAAATAAATGAAACAATTATGTTCAACAAATATTACTTTTTTGGGAAAAAATGAATTGAGATATTATGATGTATGTAAATTTTTTCATGACATGGGAACAATTTATGGCTAATAAGTAGTAGACTAAGGTGATGTTACAACCATTACCCATAAAATGGAATTGGGAAAACACCACCATGTATTTATTTCTTCACATTACCCAAAAAATATAAATTCCATAATGTTATCTAGGTTATAGTTAATTATCTTATAAATTATGAACACTTAAACTCTATTGGAAAATATTTCTATATTTATCATTTTTGTAGGACTTACATTAAATGGTAAGGTCATATGGGTTAACACATTCTATTTTACCTTATCATGATATGATTTTTACCTTGTGTATCTATAGAATTCATCACATATATATATATATATATATATATATATATATTTGTTTTGGAACTACATATCATACTCTATTAGAGTGTTAGTTTGACAAGACCATTCATTTTATATATGATATGATTATATCATATTCCATTGATTAATATGTATGTTGTGATCAATACATTCATATAGTAAAATTTTCTAAAAATATTGATTTCAGCTGTCCATTGGGTTATCCCAATGTTATAATATTTGGGCTGAATTGTATATCATTGATATAATGGGATAAAGTTAGGGAAATAATTCTATTTGAACATGAGATAGAAATTCTAAGTTATGTTTTGTTTAGATCCATTCAAAATTATATGATGGAAACTAAGATATGATAGAAGAGTTATGCTAACAATTAGCAGTGAGATCTAGAATTCGATGATGGTGATAGCATTTTCCTACAAATTTATCTATAGATGAAGGCCTTGGTATTTATTAATAATGGATTTCTAAACATTTTTAATATTGGTCCCTTTTTTGATTCATGATCAACTTGAAAATTTAGCTTATCAATTGTTAGTCTAACCAAATATTTATCATTTTACAAATTTTTACCATTTATCACTCATGAGGAATTATATGACAAATTAATGAAATATACTAAACTCACTGGTTGTGAAATTGGGAAAATGATGTTTCATATGTTCAAGAAATGATATAAATCATATATCATATAAATCAATTTTAATGGAGAGATAATAAATATCTTGTAAATGTTTACTAAGGGATAAAAATTTTGATGAAGAAAAATGGGTAACAATAGATGGGATGAGGTAATGATATCCCCATTTTCAATATTAGTCTAAAATAATATTATGGATGAAGTTAATTTTATTTTGGTAAGATTATAACAACCCAATATTTTATATGTATATAATTTGAGATAAAACATGAAATGATTAATAACATACCATATACACAACACTGATTTTATACATACCACTATATTAGAAACCTTTATGTCCTACCAGTTAATTTTAAATGTATGAATAACAATATTCAATTAAGTAATTTCCTAAAAAGAGTTATTTTTCCTTGAAGAGTGAAAACAAAAGATTATCTTCCTAATTGAGAATAATCTCAAGTAAATTTCTCAATATGATATTAATTTTATCATCATATAACCTTAGAATAACATAAATTTAAATATTATTATTATTTTAAATTAATATGTTTACAATATTTTTAGATAATTTTTCTTTGGACCACAAAATAATGTTCTATTAAAAAATTTATGTGAAAAAGTGTTTTTATATTCATTAATAAATTTAATATAAATTCATTAATAGTTTTAAAAGAATATTCAATAATAAATTCAATTTAATATTTTATAATTTATTTCATGTTTTTTAAATATTAATGAATTTATGTGAATTTTGTTTTACTCTTCATATTTATGTTTTCAAAAATAGAATTTCATTGCGTTTTGTGTTGTTAATAAAAATTAATGTATTAAAAATATTAAAATTTAATCTTGTATAATAGAATAATAATTCGGAATAATCATAATTAATATAATGTAACATGGTAAAATTAATTTTTGGTAAAATTGGATAGTAAAAAAGTATCATTTTGTTACAATGCTTAGGTTTAAAATTAGTTTACAACAGAAAAAATGCGAGATAAGGGTTGTATTTCTATCCACACCATTAAATTTCATAATGTTATAAGATTTTTCATTTTTATAATATCATACATTCTAAATACTAGGAATTTGGATCCACTAATAAATGAATGTGTCTAAAAATCATTGGAATCTTTTAGGAAATTCCATTTGTGTCCCCAACATTCTTTATAACATGAAACCTCTTCTCTACCCTTATAAACAAAGTTTAATTCATATATTGAAAAAATTTAGAATCAATACCCTTACTATAATCCTTTATTTAATCATATATACTTTTCTCTTCAACTAAGGCAAATCCTTCATGTATAAAGGATTTAACTAATGTCGGTCTCTCCTTAAGATATATAAGTCATAAAAAATCATAAAATTTTATTGAAATTTTTACATCAACTAAAAATATTGAATCCTAAAAAAGATGTTGAATATAATACCCTAAATAAACTAATATGATATAATGATAATATTTTAACCATTTAACACCTCTTCTTAATCCAACAGGAGATGAAATTGGAACTATGTTATACGTGTTGACTACCCTCTCCACGCAACGATATGAATCATTTTTTACCACCACAATACACTGTGGATTATTTTGACATATCAATTGTTTATATATAATTTTGATGTTATAATAATTATTTTTTAAATATGAATTAATATTTTCATTTATTTCACTCCATCCATTGACAAGTAGAACCATCACTAATGCATACGTAAGGACTACAATCCCCACATATTGATGTAATTAATTTAGTCTCACTAAATTATATGAATGCCTATAAATATGAATATAATTAATAAATTTTCTATTTATATAATTATTAACATTTTGGGGACAAGGGAAACATCATTAATCAATAAGGACTTCCACCACTGATCCAAAACAAATATAAAAAACAAAGGAGTTACTATTCAAAATCCTGATGATAATGAAATATTTTTTATAAACGACTGATAATATGTCATACGTAGTTAATTTATTGTATTATAGGATTTATTATGAATATAGAATATTATTATTATAAATTTAAATTTTTTATAATGTAATTTAGAGTGGGTAAAAAGGGATACAGAATTGTGGAAATGGTTTTATGTTACAATAATGTTTTTTCCAGGATTTTTATTATTAAATTTTCCAATGATAAAATTAAATGATCTATCACTCCCAATTCATATTTATTTTATTATCAACATGTAATCGTTTGATATTTCATGTTTTATTTTAATTTTTTATTCTATAAGTCCTCTAGATTTTTCCAGATTGTTTTTATCAGAAACTGATAGTGTTTTTCTATTTGGTCGTTATTATTTATATCTATAAAAATATTCTTAGTGAAATTATTTTTAGAATATTTATTAAATTAACGTTTACTAAATTTTCTAATTTATATAATTTATTTGTGAATATTTATTTAATCTTCAAAAAAATATGATTCTGATATTTGTTACATATAACACGAATGGCTATTTTTAACGTACCTCGCATGAACCAATTTTTCTATAACGAAGAATAAAATATTCATCGAATAATACTTTTAATTATTCAAAATTTTGTTTAAAATGGATTCATTATTTTTTTAAATATTTAGGTTCTAAATAATTAATTGAAAAAATGTTAGTTTCCCCATGAATTGTTCTTGCAGGCTTTTAAATTTTAAATTTTTATATAACATCATCCTTTATAATTATTATTATATACTTTAGATATGATTAAATAATAAAATATCGATTCTTTATCTTGATTTATTATGATTATAATTAAAAAAAATAGGAATCTTTTATCACTTCTAGGGTTTATCATTTTATAATATGATTAATATTTTGTGACCATATAGCACACAAATATATGGTTTTTGTTGTGGTAAGTGTGGGTATGGAATATTATATTACTTAAATAAATTTAGTAATGAATTAAATACAATAAGGTAAAAAAATATATAATCGATAGTGAACCTATTTCAATAAGGTACTTTTTCTAATAATATTGTATTAGGAGAGAATGATGGATAAGGAAATAAAGGATTGTAGAGTAAACCCATTCCACTATAACACTCTTGAAAATTATCCTTGACTATCAAAATTACTTTCTCTGATTATCTAAATTTAAAAAAGATATATCTTATGATTATTATATATTTCTATGGTTCATTTTTTATGGAACATGATTGATTATTGTTGATTTCATAATATTCAGTATAATTTTATTTATTTGAAGAATTACTACTCCATGATTCATGATTAATGATCATTGAAAGATTGGTGGTGATTTTTATTAGTAAAAATCATGTTTCCATACCATTATTCGTATATTATGATCATATATGATTATTTATTGTTCAATATTCTGTTTACCCTTACTAAGAATTTGTGATCACATTGATTTATTTTTCACTTCCCCAGGTTTTGGGGAGATGTTTTATGTGTTATACGTCCAAAATATGTGTTATTTATGACAAAATAAGTATAAAATCATATATATATATATATATTACAGATATATATGATTATGTATGAAATGTTACAAATACACTAATCATAGAAAGTTCTAAGGTGGTTATTATTTTTAAATACAATGATAATTTTTCTACAATGATGTGATAGTATTGTATTATGAGTAAGGGTATATATAACTGGAATCAACAGAAAATATGAGTATCATTTGGAAACAAGGATGAGAAATATGTTGAGTATTAGCTCCCGAAGTAGGCACCTCATATTTCATAGAAAACAAATTGAGAATTTGATAATTTAAAAGTTATAAAAGATGTCAGGTTGAAAACATTTAATTGTTGACTATGAAAAATGATTTGTATTTCCTATTATCCCTACTAGACTTGATGTATTAGAAAATCATATAGTTAGAATTTAATATAAATAATGTTTTAAGGTTATAATATGTGTACCTAGAAAAATTAAATCCCCACATTCCCGGTACCATAAACATGGAGAAATAGAGAAAATTTTTATTTCCTCCAAATTTGGTTTGAGATGAACCCAGTTATATACATCAAGGTGTAGTATCATAGTATTAGAGATGTATAATATAATTCGATACCTAATAAATTACTCTGACTCATATGATTTATAATATTATGTTACTTTTATCTTAAATATAAACATTACTACATTATAGTATTATGATGGTATATACATTGTTATACATGCCCTAGTAATACTCAACCAAGAGAACCAATAAAGGAGTAAAAAATAAAATATATTAATGGAACAAATTATTTTAATGGTTTGGGTATATATGTATATATATCTATAGTGGATATACAAATTCAAGAGCCCCTTTATTTGGGGAATGTTTGACAATGTGTTGATCGATGATTCAACTCATAATATGTTGTTTAATTCCCATGATTTACCAATTAAATTTATATTAAAATATTATTAGGATGTAGTTATAATTTAAAATACACATTATAGGATTAATATATTATCATATATAAACTATTAATATTGAAGATAATATTTTAAAAAGATTAAGGAAAATAGATTATTGTTATTTTTAGTCAAAATTATAATAAGGACCATATAAGTTGGACCCTCACATCACATAAAAATGGGGGAAGATATCAAAAAATAGAAATTAATATTTTTTTTGGATTAGTGTTATAGACCATCCAACACATAGTAGGATTAATTGATAGATCACAATAAATATTCCTGAATTGATGTCTTGCAATGTTCTAATGGAAATTTTAATTACCCAATCCCTTTTCTATGAAACTTCCTTGATTATAATTATTTAATATGATATAAAACACATATATATCATATAAAACCCAATAAAAACATCATTATCATAAGTGAAGAATGAAATATATAGTATTTTCACATGAGCCTCAGCCCAGTTGGTGAGGTATCCTTAAGTACACCCACGAGACCCAAGCTGAAATATAGAAAGAGATATATTTCTGGGGCACTGTAGTAGTAATGTAGAAGGAACTGCGTGACCCGACAATAGGTACTGTAATAGATACTATTGTAGGCAATATTCGGTACTATAGTAGCTAGAACTATTAACCTAGGACCAAAAGTTTGGGGTTGAAGTCTTTAAGGACATAGCCCCCCCCAGTCCTTCGGGTCTATAAGGATTTTAGATCACCTTTAAGGCCTTCGAGCCACCTCAAGGACATTGGGTGACATGCAGTTTCCCTAAACATAGTCTATAAAAAATGAGCAGCCCCATAGGGGGATTCAGAGGAGGCGTACTCACCAGAGAAGAACCAATGGATTTAAAAGAATGAGAGGGTATGCATACACAATCAAACCACCCTATGTTTTCATGGGAATCTTATCCATATGACCATGCAAAGTTAGAGAGATACCATCACGATGCAGATGCTTGGGAGGGGATATTCCTTTTAGTTATAGTCTAGTTGAATTCCCTAAGACCATTAGATCATGTAACGTATCTTATGCCTATGGGACATGTAATAAATAATCCTATGGACCTTGTAAGGGTTCCCTATCATCCTTTGAAATATGGGATATCAAAAATCAATAACAATGATGGCATTCAGGCCATTCGGGCGAAATAAGTGGTATTAGTAGAAATTCAGAAACCTATTCTGATAGAATAGTAACATGACTATTTGAATAGTAATATGACCATTATGAATAATAATCTAGACAATAGCATTGAAACCTCACACATTAATGTATAAATAATTTTTATGCATAATTATATCATAGTATATGTAAATAAATGTTTTAAAAATGATAAATTAAGTATTGAAATTTTGTAAAAGGTGAATATTTATTTACAATTTTATTATAAATACAATTATTTAAAATAAAAATTATTTTTATAAAATTGATTTATAAATTTACATATTGATTCATATTTATAAGATAATTTAATGAGACTTTAAGTATTTTCTCAAAGGTTCATAAAATCAATTATAATATTAAAATTAGTATTTTTATAATAAATGATGATTTTAATTGAAAACAAAAAAAATAATATTTTAAAGATTATTTTCATAAAAATGTATCTTATTTATAAATCTAAATTTTAAAAAATTGGTAGGGTAAGTTTTTTATTTTTTTTCTAAAATAGTTTAATTTTTTGTGCATAGTGAAATATGGTAATTTATTGTATAATCTATAAAGATGAATTGTTAAGTAATAAAATATGTATGGATTAGGTAATCAATATAATTTCATAACATAATTCCTTATTTAACATATATTTAATTATTTTTATCAAAATAGTTTTTTTTCTTGATCCAAGATAATAATATAATGAATAAAATAGTCCAAAATACCACTCTCCTCCTCCTATAAATGGAACGCCTCACCATATCTTCTAAAAAACCATAAATTACTTATAGTTTGTTTAAATGAAACCAAATTACTTTACTAATCCTCATCCCTAGGTCAATGAAATAAAGATCTAAAAAAATACCAAACCCATGTGCCTTGAGGAGGTTCTGATGGAGGATATATTCAAGAGGTAAAATCATCCATTATATTTTAATGTATTTTTTTATACTCTTCTCAATACCCCTATACCAAGTGGCATGAAAACAAAAATATCATATATATATATAGTATAATTTTAATTTTAAATATAATATTCATCATCAAAACACTTATCCTTTTCTTTTACTCTAGAAAAGAAAACATCATCTATGATGTGTCAATCCACCACCTTCATGGATGAAGAGTTTTTATTTAACATTGATTCCTTCACGTATGGTCATAAAATGAATACTATGGTTAAAAATTTATTTAATATGGATATTTTCAATTCATTATTTTTTAGGAACTAATTTATAAACATAATATTTAATTAAAACAAATTGTTTTGTGATGGATGAAAATCTTCCAAAACAAACTAAAAATTATTCACTAACATTTTGTCTAATGAAACATCCTCATATCAAAAATAAAAATGATATATAATATTTTTAAATTTTTTTAAGTTCATTAATAAAATATAATTTCTATAATGTGTAATTTTTCTCATTTTACATTAACTTCAATAAATGAATAAAACTAAATCAATGATGAAAACTAAGAAAACAACCACTCATAGAATAATGGAATTAAACTCTATAACTCATAAACAAACCATAAATGAACATAAAAAAATTAATCTAAATAGATTAAATTTAAAATAAGTTATATATGTAGTAATTAACAAATCTAATTTCATTATTCATGATATTAAGTGTGAGTGCAGAAAGTATCCAGACATATGTTTAGGGGATCCTCGAACCTGACTCCCTTTATTTGGGTATTAAATTTTTCCTGCCAAATTTTTTGGTGGATGTTCTTTTTATATTACTTAAACTTAATCCCATTTTTTCTCCCCTTTATTTAATAGGATATACATGTTTTTGATATAATTTTATAAAAACTAATCTTTTTTTCAAAAGAACTATTCTTTACAAAAGACATCTTGATTCCACTTGAGTTATTTATTCATTTCCCACAAGTGATAATTTATAATCTAAATTTCATATTACTATTTATTTTTGTAACCCCAAATATTATTCCATAATTAATTATTTATGAAATCATTAGGAAACCCATCACTTTCTATGGTTTACATTAGGATTATAATTGTTAGAAGTTTTATGTGGCATACATGATTTTTTAAATGTTATGATTTGAAAGGTGTGGCCAGAATTATATAGCAATCCAATGAATTGATTAATATAATGTATCTTATAGGATAATTTTTAATATGAAATTACATGATGCTACTTTGTTAAAAATGATGATCTTATGGTTATTCACATATTTTATACGTGAAATTGATGTTATATTTGTTTATAACTATCCATGGAATTTGACAACTAAGACATGAGCTTTCATTTTTAGGTATTTCTATATTCCATTTATGTTTCGAATTATTTCTATAATTATAATAATAATGAACCTATTATAATGTTATGATTATTATTATTATGCTCATTAATTTTATATTTATTCATGTCATTATTCATAATATTAATTGGATTTTAGCTCACCACTTTATTTGATTTATATCTTTAATTGACTTCTCATACGTAGAAGAACCTAATATTTAGAAAGAAAATGAATATTTTATTAAATAAATATTTTTGTTTTATTATGTACATTTTATTTGTGGTACTAATTTTCCGAATACCATAAATCATTGGATCTAAGTTTTGTAACACTATTTTTTCGTTTTTTTAAATGATTTAATAATCATGTAAGAAAAATTATTGTCTCTATGGATTGTGTTTAAAATAACTAATCCCATTTCATTAAAACCATTTATATTTTTAATAATTGTGGGAACCAGGAAAATTCAGGTAAACAACATGTATGATGGACAATGCATTGATTGGTCGTACCACATCCCCAACACATTGATATTTCGTGTTCAAAATATAATGGAAATTCTTCCCTATCTGTCTAGGCTATAAATTATTTCATAAACCATGTGAAACATCAACCTTCATCCATGTTGGAAAAATGTTACATTGTTTTCTGTACACATAACAACCACTGATTTTTAGTGGATCTACTGAACCATTAGTCATGGAATATTGGTTCAACTAAAGAGAAAATATCTTTTCTGTCAATCACTATTTTGATAAGGAAAAGGTGACTCTAGTCGTTTATCACTCAAATAGAGAGTCCGATCAATGGAGCGGGATAATTAAAAACCCCAAATCAGGGGATAAAATGGAAGATATAGAGTTTTAAACTTTATGAAAACATTTCAAAACAAGTATTTCCCTTAAACGTTTCATACAATGATGTAAATAAAATTCATAGGGCTTAATCAAAAGGATTGTTAATCTATCATGGCTTATGACGAAAATTTCTCATTTCATGCAAGGTATGACTTATGTTTTTTAATAAAAAATTATATAAAAAGTGATAGATTCTATAGTGGTTTAAAACCACACCTTTCAAAGGATATAACTTTTCAATACATCAGGAGTTTTGAAGATGTTGTTTTATGTTATCTAAAAGTGGAGATGGAGTTTGGATAATGGCCGCATGTGTATGGAGATAAAAAATGGATTCTTAAGATAGAGTATATAATGAAAGATATGGAATAAAATATCAAACACTAACATTATAAAAATTTGGGAAGATCTGACATTTTAATTTCATTAAAGGAATAAGGAAATACTATATTTGTTGGAGATAAGGCCACATTCCTCCTAAATTCAGAATAAATTTGAAGAAGTTATACATTGTGATGGAGGAAATGGGAGCACCACCCATAGTTCAATGATTTAAATGTATGGAGAAAGGAAATTATGTAAGGCACTACACTAAACCATTATTCCATGATGTTAATCAGTGTCAGTAGACACTATATATAATGAATCAAGGGAAATATTACTCAATAACTAATGATGATGTGGAGTAATAAAACAAAGTTCTACATATTAAAATTCATATTCACTCGATAATGAGAAAAATTATTTTTTATTATAGTTCTATAGATTCCTTTATATCCTAAATGTTTCCTAGAACTATTTAATTGAAATAATGATAACTTGATGTAGAGATATCTATAAAAAACCCCAAGTGATGTGATTGATGAAACAGAAGTGTTGGAATCTTTTCCTATTGAAATTTTTTGGGAAGATTATTCCTATGAATTTTATAATACATCCCTTGTTGGAATTAAATTTTATATTGGGTATGTATTCACTCTTATTATATATAGACCACGTTAAATAATAGGGAGAGGAAATATATTATAATATTACAAACCATCCCATTATCCTATATAGATGCAAGAAAGTCTATGAATATCATTTTTAAAATAAACCAATGGTGTGGGTGTTCATACCCTATCAAGAATCATACCTCGCTCAAATGTATGGGTCAAAGGAAGGTATCAAACTTGAGTAGATACCTATTATGAGGTATATAATAAATAATTTCCATTCAAGATTCACAGACATCCACTAGATATTGATTTGGAATTCTCAATAGAAATTATTCTTAGATAAAATCTAATATCAATATTTGTCTACAATATAAACCTATTAAACTTGAGGTTTCATAGGATCAACTTGATGATAACTTGGGTAAAGGGTTTATACACCCTAGTGCATCACCTTTAGGTTCACCAGATCTATTTTTCAAGAAGAAGTCTAGACAAATGTGGATGTTTATTTACTACCAAGAGCTCAATACGATCAACATAAAGAACAAATATCCTCTTACAGAGATTGATGACTTAATAGATCAACTATGAGGATATCATTACTTCTAAAATATGGATATTCACTATGGATTTCATTAACTGATGGTAATGAAGGAAGACATTCCAAAGACTCTTTTATGTATATTTTATGGGAATTATATGTTCATAGTTATACCCTTTGGAGATAATAAATACCCTAAAATCATCATGGATCTGATTCATAGTGTCTTTGGATAGTACCATGAAAAATTTGTTGTAGATTTTATCGATGATATTCTTATATACTCCAATATAATAGAGGAATACGAAGAAAATATAAGGATTATATTGTTAACA
Organism: Viscum album; assembly: GCA_963277665.1. Classification (NCBI taxonomy): domain Eukaryota; kingdom Viridiplantae; phylum Streptophyta; class Magnoliopsida; order Santalales; family Viscaceae; genus Viscum; species Viscum album. The sequence goes on from OY728126.1 coordinate 198,170,268, forward strand.
TTATGGTTGGAGATATTATGTTTCATGTTAATTAAGTGTACTTTGTTAAGTGGCTTGTCACATTATTGGGGAACATGATCACAAGTGAGTAAATTTCAATTGACCCTTAAATATTAATGGTTAAGAAGGAATGGGCCAGACCCAATATTGTCATGTAAATCCATATATTTCTTAAATTATATGTGTACTGTGTACATTTAGTGGGGATTTTCCGATGATTGCCTAACCTAATAAGTGGAGAAGGTATTTTGATATATAATGATCCTTTAAATAAATTATTGGGTTTTATACTCATTAATGATGATAAAGTGATAGTCTACGGCTTTAAACAATTGAATATCCATGATCATAACAATCCAATACATTATATGGAGCTAGCAGCAATGGATTTATCCTTGAAAATCTATAATCACAACCTATATAGTGAAAAGTGTAATATATATGCTGATAAAAATTGTATAAAGTATATATTTATAGATAAGATGTGCAACATTTTACAAATAAGATGATTATATTAATTAATGACTATGATTACTCTATGTAATACCTTTTAGTAATGATTAATAAGGGAGTTGATGCTATTATAAGAAATGAAAATGATACCATATACAAGATTTATATTTAGAAATACCCCCTCATCATTTATATAGAAAGGATAGATTTTGAAATAATAATATCATGGAAAACATTCTATCTTCTCAAATGTTCACCCAACCAACTATCAAATTTAATATCAAAGAGGCAAAAAGAGATTATATGGAGTTACACAATATGGTGAAAGATGTAATGGAATATAAGATACAAGAGTTACTCACTGATGATGATGGAATGGTTTGGTTTGGAACAAGGAATTATGTTCCCTCATCACTTAAGATAATGAAGGAAATATTGGAAAATGAAAATATCTCATTTGTATCCATCTATCCTTGAAGTATAATGATGTACTATGATCTTCTTGAACACGTTTATAGGGAAAACATGAAGAATAAGATTTTCGAATATATCTTGAGATTATTAGTATGTCATCAAATCAAATAATATTGAAAATTACCCATTGATATGCTGAAATCTTTGACAATAACCACATGGAAATGAAAGAATATCTCTATGGACTTCTTAACTTGTTTTTTGAGATCATCCAAAAGAAACAGTGCAATATGGGTTATGGTTGTTCAACTAAATAGGAATTCTCACCTCATTACTATTAGGGAAGATTTATCTCTTTTACCACATGAAAAGATATATTTGAAAGAAGTGGTGAGGAGGTACTGGTTCCACTTTCGATTGTATAAGATCATAACCCAATGTTTAAATCTAAATTCTGGAGAAGTCTTCAATATGATTTGAGTATTAAATGTAATTTAATAACTATCTTTTACCCCACAAAATAAGAAACGTGAAAGGAATATTTAGATACTAGAGAACATATTGAGAGTTAGATCAATGTAATTAAAAGTATCATGAGATAAAAATCATATATTAGATGAGTTATCATATAATAGCATCATCCACTCATGTATTCAAATGGTTTCATATGATGTTTTGAATGGGAAAAGATGTAGAACTACAACTTTTTATGATAGTATTAGAGAATGAAAGCTACACATATCAGATATTTAGCAATAGATGTATGTGAAGGTTCAATACATCCAAAAACATATGAAAACTGCTCAGAGTTAAAAATAGAGATATTATAAAAACCATCTAAGAGGCTTTTAGTTTGATTGATAGAAAAATTATTCCTTTTAATATCACTACAAAAGAGATTTATGTGGTTTGGAATGAAATAGAAGTATATAACACGGTAAATTCACCCCTTTGAGTCCTTTGATGTCATAGGAGTAGCGGACTATCATTTTGAACATCAAAAAAATATATATCAATATATTGATGTGTTCCATGCATCCCTCCTTAGCAAGTACATACCCAACCTCTCACATGCACTGAATCTGATGGCGGTACAACTGGAAAACAACCTCTTGTATGAAGATAAACAATTAAAGATATTTGACTAGAAAGATAACATTCTAGGAAAAAAGATTAATCCATTTGTCAATGTGTTGTGAAAAAACCACAAATATAAAATGGTGACATGTGAATTAGACACAATTGAGAAGGAGAAATACCCTCATCTATTTTTGAAAATTTTTGTAAAACAAACATTTTAAGGTGAAAATTAAAAAGGGGGTTGTATGTAATGAACAATAATTCTATAAATGATGATTCATTTCCTATAATAATGTCATATTTTGAAAAATACAAACATAAAATTTAGAACCCAATAAAATCATTATTATCATATGTGAAGAATGAAATAAGTCGTATTTATAGAAATTAAGGATCCTATATCGATAGAATAGTAAACTAATCATCAAAATAGTAATATAAACATTAGGATTAGTAATATTTATAATATAATACTAACATCTCCTATGAATGTATAAATAAAAATTTCCCATAATTATATCATAGTATAAGTAAATATTTTTTTAAAAAAAATGATAAATTAATTGTTCATATTTTTTTAAAATGTAAATGTTTATATAAAATTTAATAATAAATACAGTGTTTTAAAAGAAAATATATTTCCCAAAAATAGAATAATAAATTAATACTATATGGGTTTATAATTATAAGATATTTTTTTGAGACCTGAGTTATGTTTTCTAAAGGGTCATAAAATGGTTTATAATATTATAATTTGTATTTTTCGAAAAAATGATGATTTTATTTAAAAATTAAATTTAACAAATCTAAAAACTTATTTTGATTAAAATGTGTCCTTTTATAAAATTTAAACATATAAAAAGGTATAGGGTAAAGGTTTTATATTTTTTTATATTTTTTGAAATTTTTGTGAATAGTGAAATATTGTAATTTAAAATATATGCTAAATATATGAAATTTTTAGTCAATTTTTTGGTATACATTATTTAGGAACCATAATATTTAACTATACTTTATTACTAAATATATTTAGTTATAAGGAACAATAATATTGTTATTATTAAGCCAAAATAATTATATAACGTATATTATAATAAAAAATACCACTCTCCCCCTTTATAAATACCACCCCTAATACCATATTCTCCTCAGACCTTCTAATCCTTTTATATTTTATAAATTTTTTCAAATTCCATTTTTAAGAATCTTCCCTAGTTCCAAGAGAAAATAGTCTAAAATAAGTCAAAATTCATCTCCCTTAAAGATGTTCTCAAGGAGAAGACATTCTAGAGGTTAAATCCTCCATTGTTCTACTTTAATTTCATTTATTTACTTATTTACTCCTCACTGCAGATATAAAAATAGGAATGATAACTCATATATCGTATATATAGAATACTTTTATTTTTTTAATGTAATATCTATCATCAAACCTCTTATCCACCGCATTAATTCTAAAAATGATAACATCATCTGTGATGTGTCAATTGACCACCTTTTGGGATGATGAGTTTTAATTTTTAAGTTAAACCTTCATGGATTTTTATAAATATATTATTATGGTTAAAATAGATTTTAATATTAGTATTATAAAACATTTGATGATGTGAAACTAATTTATAAATATAATATTTAATACAAATAAATTATACCACGACGGATGGAAAAATCGCCAAAATATTCAAAATATTTATCATTAATGTTTTTCTAATGAATCATTTTTATATAAAAACAATGATATATAAGACCATTTTAGAATCTCTATGTTCACTAATAACATTTGATATCAATTATGTCTAATTATTCTCATTCTACAACAACTTTCATACTTGAATAAAAGTGAATCGATCATGAAAACCAAGAAAAAGAATACCCCCCCTGGAACGATGAATGTTAACTCTATAACTCAAAATAATGGCCATAAATCAAAATAATAAAATTATAATATGTAATATAACTATTTTATTGGATCCTTATATATTAATTAGTGAATTTAATTTCATTATTCAGGATATTATGTGAATGTTCAGAACACATTTAGACTTATGAAATTGGTATTTTCAAACACAACTCCCTTTATTTGAGTTACTCCTCTTTAATGAAATTTTCTAGGGTCGATGTTTTTTTAATATTTCTCATAAATATTATTTTTCATCCATCTTATTTATTGGGATATACATGTTTCCAATATCATTTCATGAAAAATACATATAATTTTCCAAATATAACTCTTATGTCAAAAGAACATACCGATTCTTCTTTAGATAATTTTTATTCGTGCAAGGGTGATTATTTCTAAACTAGATATTAGAATATGTTTTCTTTTTTTTAATCCCAAATATTATCTATATATTAATTATTTATGAAATAATTATGAAACCCATTCCTTTATCTGGGTCATTTTAAACCTGTGATTGTTATATGTTCAATCAGGAATTCATTATTATGTAAATGTTCTGAACCGACATGTTGGATCTAAATTATATATGTCTAAAATTAACTATTTAATGTAATTTATCTCATAATATAATTTACAATATTTAAGAAAATGATTCTATATTTTTCTTCACAATAATGATGGTATCATTATTCACTTATATTATGTCTGAACATGATGCTAGCTTCTTTCAAAACTATCTTTGGAATTTTACCACTAAGACATGATGTTTGATTTTTATGTGTTGCCATAATACTCGAATATATCTAATTCTTGATCTCTTTATTATGGTACTGAACCCATGATACTGTTATCATGAAGATGATTATTCTTACTCAGGGAATATTGAATCATGTATTTATTTATCCTCTTACTGGGCATTTAGCTCACTGATTTCATTTATCTATATCCTAATGTGAGTACCTTTAAAATAGAGAATTTATTCTTTAGAATGATAAATAAGATTCTATTAAATATATAATTTTGTTTTATTAGGTACATGTTATGTGTGTTCCCAATTTTCTGAAGACAATAAAACCATGGATCCTAGTCTTTTAACACTATTATGTTTTTTTCATTAAAATGATGTAATAATCTTATTAGAAAAAGTAAGGTCTATATTGATAAGGCTTTTATACTAACGAATCAAAATATTTATTCCTCTATTAAATACAGTGAGATCAAATTCCACCTTTAACATGTGTTATCTCATTCAATCAAAGTGATTTTTATGTTCCTCCAACTTTATAGTCATTATGGATACCATGTATTCAAGTCAAGAAACATCAATATAGTGTGTCTTAATCTTGTAGGTGACATGTTCTATATATTAAAAATTTTGTTTGATTATTTTGAATATGATGCGATCCCTTTCTTCATTGCCTAGTCATTCTTGAGTTCTATGACATTTTAAATGATTTCATACAATTCTTTATATTCAAACCGATTGATCCCAAACCTATTGAATAGTTTTTTCTATCCATTCATACTTACTCATAGTCTTATAAATTGGATTCATAGTTATAAAATTATGGATAATTTTTTAGGCTAGTCACATGAAAACTAGTTCAGGAAAGTGGCTTCTGTACTTGTAGTCTCTTCATCTTCTAAGACACGAATACACTCCAAAATTGGTCAAATTTAATGAATATTAATATAGATAATGAGTATTTGATTATGTAATTGTTCTAGATATCCAATACAATAGGATGATACATTAAAATGATATTCTCAAGTTTCTCTATGGTTGTCTAAGGCATCATATTACACTATAAATGTTGTACGGGAATCTCGATATGGGGTTATAAAAATTGTCACACCCCGACCACAGATATCTTTATTTTACTTCTTTCTTGGTCCCGATTTAAAATTTTTCGAGGTTTAGTTGTGTTGGTGGTTTTGCACCGGTGTGCGGTCATCGCATCGCTAGCGGTGACCGTGCGTTCGGCCCGGGTGGCTGTGTGTTCACCCGACGTTTTAATTTCCGCTGATAGTGTTTATTTGTTCTGTTCTATTTACTTTTGTTTGGGCTGAAATTGTTCCCAGCGATCAAATCTTAATGCCCGGCACTTGTTGCCATCCCGGGGGGATCGGGAACGCCCCTCGGGACTTGCCGCGGACCGGCTCAGGTGACCGGTTCAGGGTCGACCCGGGCTGGTTCGCGACAAAATGGTATCAGAGGGAGGTTCTTGTTATTTGGGTTGTCCGGTAGAAGGAGATTAGGACTGTTAGAACTTGAGGGGTAGGTACAGGAAGAGCGTCGCGAATTCTTGCTCGCACTGATCCTCGAGTTACCAGGGGTAGTCCGGGAATTGTGTCCTTGTCTTTTCTGGTTTGTCTTGGATTGAGAGATGACGACGGAGGCAAGCCGACGTTACTTCGTGATTTCACATGGAGTAGTGACCCATGTGGAGTCTGAGTACACGGTTTGAATTCCTCTTAGTGGTCGACGCTGACTTGGGACATGGCCCACTACCATGTCACTAGGTTGAGCGTGACTACTAGTCCATCACTCTAGTGGTTAATGCAATTTTGGATATTGTTTTCGTTTTGGTCTGTGTGAGTGCGTAGTTGGAAATGAAAAAAGGGGGGTTTTTGAAAATTTGACTGGTTTCTTTTAAAGGACATTAAATGTATAAAATGGGTTTTTAAAATAAAATCTATTGATTTGGAAATCTGTTGTTTACTTGAAATTGGTTAAGAATGATTTGGGGTGAAACCTCGGTTCCTCTTTATGAACGTTTTCACATGTGTGAGAATGCATTCAAAATGCGTGTTGGTGCGAGTATTAATGGACAGTGGATAAAGACATGTGCAACTGGTCATGGGAGTACCTGGGTGTGTATTTGAAATTTAACTCTTGACTTTGTTTTCTAAATTGGCTTGAAAGGGGAAACGGTTTTGGAAAGTTTTTGGTTTGAAAGCGGATTGGTTTTGGAAAGTAGTCTTGAGAAAAAAAAGGGTGGTTTTATAATCTAAAATAAAAAGGGGATTTTAAAAAGGAGATCTTATTTTGGGTTGTGTTTGTGTTTGTTTGGTCTTTGAGCTGACTGTTTTTGATGAAGATGCTTTTATTGAAGTTCCTTCGGTTTGATATTGGTTTTGGCTTTTGGTTTTATATATCGCTCTGGAAATGCCGCCCAGAAAGGTCTATAAGGATTCGGATATGTCATGCCCAGTTTTTGGTCCTTCTCAGACTCTGCCTATTCTCCATGGTGATCAAGGTCCGTTAGAGGCTGTGGAATGGCTCGAGGAAGTGGAGCGTGTCTTTAGAACATTGGGAACACCCGATAGTGTTAAGGTTCGTGCAATTATGGAGTTATTTGAGGGTCCAGCCCTGGACCAGTGGAAGAGGGGTACCCCATCATCAACGCAAGGTGAAATGACGTGGGATGTCTTTAAAACAGTTTTCATCCAATGTTTTGTACCTGAGGAAGTGAAGTTGGAGAAAAAGAGAGAGCTTGTGCATATTCAACAAGGCCAACGGACGGTGAAGGCATATGTTGACCATTTCAAGGAACTGATATCCTTTTCTCCAGAGGTAGCATCGCATGAGCTTATGAAGGTCTCTATTTTCACTGGGGGTCTTCGTCTAGAGATCAAGAAGCGAGTCCTCCCTTATAACGACCTTTGTTTCGAGGAGCTGGTGGAGGAAGCTTTCTTGGCTGAGTTATTTTCCGGTGTGCGGGTGGTTAATACTTCAGCATCCCCTGTTGTTCGTAAGAGTTCCCCCTCTGGTGAGGAAAAGGCGCCAGAGATACCTGTTCCTAAGGAGTTATTCCCTTTGGTCCCAACTTCCAGTTCATCAGGTTGTTCAGTGGTGTGCTATCAGTGTGGTCGTTTCGGGAATTTAAAGCCGTCGTTTCGCAACCCTCCGAAGACATGTCATTGATGCGGTTGTCTAGGTCATCTGGAGAAGTTTTGCAGGTTGAGTCGCTTGAAGAGGACGCTGTGATGGAAGAATGTCAGTACCTGACTGTGAGGCAGATGATGCTTCAGCCATCAGAGCCCCAACCACTGGTCTTGGGGTGAAGCTCACGCATAGTCAGGAGTCCCCAGGGGTGTGAAGCCTTGGTCCAGGTTTTGTGTTCCGTGTTAGTAGTGGAACAATCAAGGTCTTTTAGTACTTGTTTTTCTACTGTTAAGTTTTGACATTATTGTACGTTCATTGTTTTACCATGGGGTTATCATGGACTTGTTCTATTATAATCCAAGTGGTCTGGTTTATGTGGATGTGTTATTTCTGAATCATGTGTCCTTCTTAAAAGTGTGTTTGACCCTCGTGTGGGTTGACATCGTTTTAGTTATGTTTTCAATGATGTTATGTTTCGTGGGCTTTGGTGAATCATGTCTCCAATTTGATATTGGTTAAATGTTTTTCTATGGGTTTTCCCTGGTGTTGAAGGTTGTTGACTCTAGTCGAGGATTCAATGTCTCGATGGAGGTGTTGTTTTAATCATGCTATAAGAGTTGGTTTGAATAGGTTGGGAGTTCCCGCATCGACCCCCCCCCCCTTTTTCCTAGGGTTGTCTATTTAGATGGTCAACTTTCCTGCACAAGTTGAGCTCTTGTGGTGGGGAGAACCCCTTCGTGTTCTCCCCACAACCTCGGACTCTAGTTTTCTCTTGGATGGGTCGGGTGTGACCTGTGTGGGGTAAGGTTATCCTGAAAATCTCAGTTCTCTTCAGTTCTTTTAGTTCTGTCTGGGCTTAGACTTGGATTTTGGCTGACTTGTGGCTTGGTGACTTTCTGGGGGCAGAAAGTGTCTGTGGTGGGGAGAATTGTCACACCCCGACCACAGATATCTTTATTTTACTTCTTTCTTGGTCCCGATTTAAAATTTTTCGAGGTTTAGTTGTGTTGGTGGTTTTGCACCGGTGTGCGGTCATCGCATCGCTAGCGGTGACCGTGCGTTCGGCCAGGGTGGCTGTGTGTTCACCCGGCATTTTAAATATTAAATTTTATATGTTGACATTTTATTTTTATTACTATTTGAGTTGCGCCATTATTATTGTAGTTGTTTTCTGTGTATAAGTATATATATATATATATATATGTATATATATGTGTATGTGTATACATATGTATATACTTTAATACGTTATGTTTATATATGTATATACATATATGTATATATATTGTATCTATGTGTATATGTTTATATATAGGTATATATGTATATATATGTTTATATGTGTATATATATATATATGTTTGTATATGTTTAAAATATATGTATATATGTATATATATATATATGCGTGTGTGCGCATGCGCACGCACGCACACATTTATTTTCAAATGGTTTTGATATTGTGAATTTTTTATTAAAGATAATTATAATTATAAATTTTCTAATTATTATTATTATTATTATTATAAGGTTTTATTATTATTATAAAGTTTTATTATTCCTATAAAGCGTTATTATTTTTAGGATTATTTTATTTAGTTACTTATGTTCAATATTATTATTAGTATATTATTATGATTATAGTATTTTATTATTTTTACATATTATTATTAATATTATTCTCATATTAATATTTATATTTTGTTGTATTAATATTATTATTATTATTATTATTATTATTATTATTATTATTATTATTATTCTTATTACCATATATATATATATAAAATAACCGAAACCCTATCTTTTCCCCCTACTAACCTACCCAGCCGCCACCCTCTACCCTCTCCTTTCTCTCTCCCCTGTTTTTATTCCTCCTTTTTTTTCTCTCTCTGGTTTGGTCGACCTGCGGCTCACCCCAGCACCCCCAGCCTTCCGCACCTTCTCCGGCCGAGCCCAGCCTCCCGAGCCTCGCCGCGCCCAGCGGCTACAGCCGCCGTTCCTGTCGAGCCATCCCCGGCTCCTCCGCCCGACCCCCCTGCTCGATGTCCCGACTCGCCCAGCCCCGGCGCACCCCTGCCCCTCCGTCGTGACATCCGAAACCCACACCACATCATCGACGCCCCGCCCTCTCGCCGTCCGGCTCTCCTGACCTTCGGCACCCGCGGCCTCGCGCCGTCCTCCCCCTGCCGCGCCGGCTTCCTCTGCATGGCCGCACCCATCCAAGTCGCTCCCGGCCCTCCGGCACTCCGCCCCGCTCCCCACCTCCTTCCGGCGACCACCTCCCCGTCCCGTCTCCTCGGCGCCAACCTTCCTGACTCCGGCCGCCAGCTCCTCATGTCCCGACCCTGTTCCCGCCGCTTCCGGCGACCCTAGCCGCCGGCCCGACCCACCTTCTCCTCCGCATTTCCCCCTCCGCTCGTGAGTTCTTTTCTGGTTTATTTATTTATTATGTTAATTTTATTATATTAATAGTATTATCATATTATAATTATTGTTATCATTATTATTATTATTATTATCATATTATTATTATTGTTATTTATTTATTCTCTTGATTATTTTTGTATGTGTTATTTATCTATATATTTGTTTAATTGCTTATTTTTTTATTAATTAATTGATTAATTAATTAATTAATTAATTAATTAATTAATTTTTCCTTCGTGGCATCTTGGTGTTTATATTTAATTCATATTAATCCTTTTTCTATCGCTGGTTGAGTGACATGTACTTTTTCCACTGTTCAGCGTACGCAGTTTGTCCGCGAAGGATTGTCCTGCTTTCTGTTGGGGTTCCGTCGCGTCCGCTCCTTGTTTGAGGTAGGTGAACTCAACTGTTTCCTTTCCGAGGTACTCTGCTGATGCTTGAATTGTTTTAAATAAATTTTATTCCATGATTCACGTGTTTATGATGTCCTTGCGCGGCTTATTTTGGTGTTTTAAAATCTATAGTTTTTGTTCGAAAGTCATGTTTGAAGCAATTATGTTTTATGCTAAGGTAGTTGTGCACCAGATGTTGTCCTGCACTTTTTATTGTTTATATAGTGCACCTGTTTAGGCGTTTCCAGCTAAGGTGGAACTAAATGCTTATGTTCTCTTATGTTATCATTGGTTATCTTGAACGGTGTTTTCTTTTTGTAAAGAAAGAATCATTCTCGGATCTTATTATCCTGTGCTGGTTAGTTCTATGAAATTTAGTGTTATTTGTAAATGTTGTTGTGCCCCTTTGCAGGTTTGATGCACCATTGGATGTTGACACATCCATGGGTGCCCCAGGTGCACACATGGATGTGCCCTCAAATGAAGATGGTGTTTGAAATTGTTACCATTTATTTTTATTTTTATTTTTATTTATTTTAATTTTCTCAAAATCTTGACTTTTCTAAATGGTTCTTGGTTTCAAAATGTTTTCGCCTCTTCATGAGACACATCGAACTGGTTTAAAAAGAAATCTACGAAAATATGCCGTTTGGCCTTTTATTTAATACAAAAGCAGCGCTTCAGTGTTTGAAAAAAATATTGTGAAATGTTCGTGTGAAGTCATTTGATCTCGTAAAAACTGAGTGCTCGCTTGGTGACTTCAGGTATTTTTATAAAGTGGTTTTGATAATCAAATGACGTGAAGGCCCGGTTGGCACTTTATTAGTTTTGATGTGATTATACATATACATATACATATACGTACTTGTGAGGGAATCTCTACAGGGGGACTTCCCTTCGAGGGTTGTCGTGTAGCGAGGTCCGTGTAAGGGGTTGGCAAGTGCGGTGAGATGAGTCACGCGTGCGAGGGCCTCCCACTTACACAGTGTTACAAAACCACCATGGGTTCCTAGGCGTCTTGTAGATTATTGAGTGACGGTTTCTTGATAACCCTGATTATACGGGTTAGTACCCCCTGGAGTTGTGGACAGGCCAGGAGGGATGTGCCACTGGTTGGCTATTAGGGCGGCCAGTTGGTTATTGACTATGGAGTACCACGCCGGCGGGTAGTCTGAACCCGAGTATGTCCAGGGGTTTTCTAGTGATGTTTAGGATCACCCATGGTTACTTGCTTCCTTGATTGTTTACTTACAGTTATTCTTTACAGCTCATATTGTTACTTGTGTCCCTTCTCACTACTTGCATCTTGCATTTCTTGTTTACTTCCTGTTTCACTGGTTTGTTTTCAGCCTGTACTATTTAACTGTTCGTTTTTAGCACAGTCGTAGTATTATCTGTATTTGGTTTTTTATATAAAAACAAGAAATGGTTTTGAAAGTGATTTATAGTGTGCGTCGGATTTTCAAATGGGGGAAAACATGTTTATTTTTAAATGTGAAAAATCTATTTTTATAATTGTATTTTTTTCAAACCTGTGTCAACGGATTGCTTGAGAAATGAAACATTTGGATTCAGTGGTTTACTTTGGCTTACCTACTAGGAATTTTTAATGCTCACGCCTATATTATCATTTCAGTTGCAGGTCTTCCCTTGCTCAGGTCTTCTTTTTTGAGTCGCTCAGTGTTGGAGCGAGGTTTCTCTCTAGTTGGGTGGTGACCTGAGTGGTCACATGGAGGTACGTGGTCGTGTGGCTTTTATTTCTTTTCCGCTGATAGTGTTTATTATTTCTATTCTATTTACTTATTTTTGGGCTGAAATCGTTCCCAGTGATCAAATCTTAATTCCTGGCACATGTTGCCATCCCGGGGGGATCGGGAACGCCCCTCGGGACTTGCCGCGGACCGGCTCAGGTGACCGGTTCAGGGTCTACCCGGGCTGGTTCGTGACAAAAATCATAATATCCCATAACATATTTGGTTATTACACTATATTATTTGTGAACCCATCATAATTCCTTCATCACACTTTTATATATCATCTCACAAAACTCCATTATGTTGAATGGTTTATCACATGTTCATAGAGAAAATACACTCAAAACTATATATTATTAATAACAGAAAAATGATTCAGCATACTTCCATGATAGATTGAAGGAAAAATCAATTTATGGAATGGTGATCTAATAATTGATGTATATAATAATTAACATAAATATGAATTTATAAAGTATCAGGGATTAATTCTTGAAATACTGTCTTTAGAAGGTAGATATGTTCATTTTTTATATTTACCAAAATGGGTTCAAACTCATTGAAGGATTTTAGACATCACAAATGGATACGTATGTAGTTTTTTCCTTGAGTTCTCTATTCTATAATTAGATTAGATGTCAATGATCCTTTACTGAACAAATTATTTTACCCACAATTATACATATTGGATCAAAATATATAGTTATTAAAATTATTCATTTTCTACAATTATGTTGTCAAGAAAACTTGCAACAATATGTATTGGGAATATTACATTGATGTTTAGAATGGTGGCTCTATCTATGTATTTAGGGAATAAGTGAAATTTCTATATTATATTTCCATAATGTTGTGCTGATATCCATCCATGTGAAATGGATATGAAAGTAGGTAATATGAATGGTATTTCTTCTTTAATAAAATACTAATTATTTTTAAGGTCTCTCTAATGATGGAACTACAAGGTTCCCTGGTACATATAAGTTTAATTCTACAAAATAAGTAATATAGTAACCAATTTCTGAATATTGTAATCTTATTCTCGTATTTATCACCCATGATGTGAAATACCTAGAATACCTAATAATTTATGATCCATTTTTAATGTTGACTTCAATATGTAGTACAATATAACTTGTTGGTCATTATCAATGAAAAACTATTAGTTATTTTTGGAACCACTGTCATATAGGGTTAGACAGGTCCATGAATATTTTTACCTATTATTGGATTAAATGTGTCACAAGAATGTTATAATAAAATTTTTATGGGTGTTATGAAAAATGTGGGAAAATAGTTTTTAAGTTCAACTCAAAAATGGAAATAATTTTATCACAATTTCATGCATACTGTTCATGTTTTTAAAAGAATCACAATGAGGGATAATCATTTCATACATGTCAATAGGAATATATGTTACACCAATCTTGTTATCTTTCCATAAACCTATACCCAAATCTCTATATGGTATATATAATTTGTTAATTTGACAGATCCATCTGCTCACCAACATTGTGACAAGGTCAAGGTGATGATAGACTATGATTATTGAACTGTACATGGCCTTATGATTTTATAAATATCTCAAGTAGTACCCTATATAAACAAATATATTCTTCACCACATACATCCATGATTTCGACTATGAGAATATCATATACAGAAATGGTATCATTAGAGGAAAAAATATATTTCAATATTACTTTATACAGGATTTCATGATCAATGAAACTATTTAATGATCATTACAGTGTATTGAAACAGAATGATCCTATATTTTTTATTAACCATTATTATAATTATGGATGATCTACTCATCCAATTATATGTTAACCTAGAAAATACCAATTGTGGAAATTATTATTACAATATAATATATAATTTTTTTGAGAGTATTTCATCATTTGGAAGGAAAAATCATATAGATTATTAATTTAACGAAATTAGTAATTACATTGATTCAAACCAAGTTTAGAAACATGTAATTTATAACATTATATGATAATTATTTTTTGATCTTGGATGAGTAACCTACGTTATATAATAAATATCACTACCTACACCTTCATCAAAAAAAATATTATAATTGTGATACATCTTGTTTCTATACATTAAAAGGAAACAACATTAGAAGACTAAAAATGGATTTATGATTTAAAGCACCACATATATGAAAATAATGGCATATAAATTTACTAACAAATTTTTTGAAAAATTATAAAATCATAACTAGTTCAACACAACCATGTGTATTCACCCACATACCTTTACATGTTATTAACATGAGTGTGGACATGATGTTTTTCTTGAATAATTTAGACTTGATAATTCCTCATAATCGCAAAATCCAACCAAATTTATTTACCCATTTTTATCCCATATAAGTAAAATAGGTACATGCATTCATTGTGATATATCTCATTTGTGTGGGGAAATATCTAAATTTAATGATTTTTTTCATAAGTCATAATTATTATGGAATTTTATCCTCTATATATCAATTTGATCCAATTATTTGGAGTAAAGTTATTGGGGACCTTTTTTTTAATTTTATGGAAACAAAAATATAATAAGTGGAAAACTAAATGTATTCAATGTATTTGTCCAACATGGTATCTTGGAAAAATATAATGTTAATTATCCTAGCTCTCTGAAAATTCCATAAATCCCTTGTTCATGTGCTCATTTTATGGTCAAAATATTTCAGATTCCTCCTATATACAATATTAAAGAAAAAGTGAATATGTGTTCCTAGTTTTTGGGCCTTCGAAATTGAATAAGAAACCCATATATCCAAGATCTAATTTACCTTCATTCACAAATATTTCAACAGATAAACCCAATGGATCTTCATATAGATATATATAAATATATACATATAATTAATAGAGAACAAAATTTTTTATGTTTTATTTCCTTCTATACTAGACCCATATTCTCTTTAGGATGTCTCATTTTCTCAAATTAATTTAAAAAATATAATAAAACAGATTTTAATAGTTAAATAATTTTTCAATATAGAGAGTATTAATAAAAAAACAAACCCCTAATGTTTTTCAAGACTAGGTTGAATGATTTCATCACAAACATGTTATATTCTAGAGATGATAGAAAGATATTCCTGGTGTGTATTTATATGGATACACCAAATTAAGTCCCTAAAAAGGTCTCCAAACTCGGTATAACCTCAACTGTGTCCTAAATACAATGGAGAACACATCAATACACCCCCATGTTTTGTTTTACCCCTCAAAAAATAATCCATATAATTGAGAACCATTACCTTTTCCTATATACATGTCTAAATTCCCTCCTTATGTCACATATATGACTTATTTGGACATAATTTTTAATTTTATTTCAATTCATGATTTTTTGGGGGTTTCTCGTGTATTTTAGTGGAAATGGTGGGTTTTTAAAATTTGGTCTAAACAAAGAGCCCATTTCTATATTTAAAAAAAATTTATTGCTTTTATAAATCCTTTATCTTCAACCTTTTTCATGCATTCAAATATCTAAGTGACCTCCCCTGACCTATTAACACCACCATATCTATTTTGAGCCTTTATAAATTCATAATCATGGTGTGTTTGGATTTTTATTTAAGGTATTGGGCCTTCCCATAATCCCATTTTATGCTTTAATTTTTTTTTGATTCTTTAATATCTCCTTCATTTTTTATTTTTTTTGGTGATTTTACCTCTATATTGA
Source organism: Viscum album (assembly GCA_963277665.1). Lineage (NCBI taxonomy): Eukaryota > Viridiplantae > Streptophyta > Magnoliopsida > Santalales > Viscaceae > Viscum > Viscum album. The sequence continues at coordinate 198,186,291 of OY728126.1, forward strand.
ATCCAATATAAAAAATCACCCTCATTATAGATTTCACATTTTTAGAGCTCATTTGAACCGCAAATTTGGTAAAATATTTTCAGGGTTTCTCAAACTGTCTAGATTATAAAGGCTCAATTTATTCCTTCATAAATAATTTATTTTTTACTCTTTCCCCCATTTCAGTCCCCAAATGACCTCATCAGACTCCTGAGATACTAAATTTCAGGTTTTTGTTCTTGGAGATTAAACATTTGGTTGATTTTGTGTGATATCATCATCTTCTATTCAAGTAAGTGTTTCTCTATTTGATTTCTTCCCTTTCATTAGGGATTCTTCAAACTTTCATGAAGTTCCATTATGTCTATAAGTTAGGTTTCGAACATAGGTTTTGGTTTTGTGTATTTTTGGTGAAATATTGTTGAGTTTGATCGGCTTTATCTCCATTTTGGTGTGGAGGTGGTACATAGAATATTTTACACCAAGATTCAAGTGTTATTGACTCGAATGGTAGGTGATTACATGTGTAACCATTTATTGATGAGTTAGTTTTATTGTATTACTGGTTTCTCATTTTCCATATATGTTATGTGTTATTCCAAAACTGTTTTTTATAGATTTGGTTAAGCATTTAAATCTATAGTTGCATTTTGATTTAAATTGGGTTTATTTCTATGTGAAACTCTTGTGGTATTATTTGCGTTATTCTTTATCATATTCTAGTGGTATATTAAAGGTTTTTTGGGTTGCCAATTTTTCTTTGGTAGAGTCTTGGTGTGATTGGGGTTTTTAAATATGGGTTTTAAAGGGTTTTAGGAGTGAAACCATGTAATTCCCTTTGAATGCGTTTTATGAATATTTGTGTTTTTCATGTGCATCTTTTGTGGTATTATTTGTGGTGATTTATAATAATTTAATGAGGCTAGATAAATATCTATAGTTTTTTAAATTATTTTTTGGATTATTGTTGGTGTGATTTTGGATTTGAAAGATGATTTGGAAATGGGTTTTCTGAGCAAAACATAATTATACCCGTTAGGATAGTTTTATGAAAATTTTTAAATGATTTAATGAGTCACACAATGTGTAAAAATGATGATTATGTAATGATTTGGAGGAAGTATGTTCTTAAAATGATTTTTGAAAATTTGGTCATTTTTTATTTCAAACGTTCTATTATTGTTTTGTAATTTTTTGAGGTGATTTATTAAATTGTGATGTGGTTGCAAAACATGTTTTCGGGCTATTTTGTGTGAGTGTGATGTGAAAAATGAACTTTGTTTATGAAAATGGTATTATTTAATATGTGAATGGGTTGTTATGTGGTGTTTATAATCTTGGGAAATATTTTATAAAATATTTAATATATTTATTAAATTGTGAAAGATATGAAAAATGTGTTGTGGGATATTTTGGTGTGAGTTGGATTTCAAAACCAATTTGAATAAAAAGGGAATTGATGTGACCTATGTGGTATACATAGGGATGTTTGGTTATGTGTGATGTGTAAGTGGTATTTTCATGTGAAAACTATTTTTCATGGTTTTTTAGACTGTTTGAGCAGAAGAGGGAAACCATAATATCTAGGTTGGTTTACGTGTACTAGTATGCTAGTGATCCTGTGGGGTTTCAGCTCAGTTTAACATAGAAAGATTGATACTTAAAATAGTAACTAAACTTTGATGAATATGATTATTATGGGAGACCACTTGGTTACGGTAATGTTCCCTATTAGTGTCCCATGAACAAGAATAGATATTGTGATGGTTACTTTCACCAACATACGAGGTACCTGAAACCCATAATGGGCTAGTGCCTAGGGGTTATTTCCTATTTTTTGTGATCATTATATGATTTGTGATTACTATTAGAATACTCTATGATTGGATGTAAAAAATCAGTAGCTTTTCTATTTCTTTCAAATGTTTTGATTATTTACAATAGTCTACATGAAAACTGCTTATATTTAAAGGTGAATATTTTAGAAATCGTAGCGAGCATTTCATGTTTTAAAAAAAATGCATGATTTTAATTTCTAAATGTTTATCACATGGAATATCTTAGTAGAAGTATCCTACTATGATTTTTCTCAGACCATACTTATACCTTTGGGTGTATGTAGACATGTTTATTTCTGTCACAGGTTTGAGTACCATTTTTAGTGCCAATGTTTTGGGATTCTAGTAGGTCCTTCATGGTGTTGTCTTGTGGAGAAGGCTTGAGCATGGTGCCTCATTCCATGTAGAGGTTCATGGGCTGTAATTTTTGGATTTTTACCTTTGTAATGGTCATTGAGCATTGTTTTAAATTATTTAATTAAAATATGATATTTTGTAAATGATGATATTGTTTTTAAAATCCAGATTTTTTATTGGACTTATTTGACATTGTATGTTTATAAACTTGGGTAAATCATTCCCAATTCTAGGTTTATGATTCCCAGACACTGCTTCCACCCCTTAGGGATTTGGAATTCCATTTTGGCTTTGTCATGGACTATTTTGGGTGCCTATTTTGATGGTGTCCAGATTCGGTTCGTGACACCTTACCACATTACCGATGTGAAAATATCTTATCCATACTGCTAATGAGTGATATTCAAAGAACCTAATAACTAGGAATGAAATGCACCATGTTAAAACACAAGGGCACTAATTCATCCTGGTACACCACTATCGCATGAATTCATCTTATGACTCAAACATATTCTCCTTATATATCTAAGGCTCTTATAGAGATTACATCATTTCTTATTACATGTATATTACCACCATGTTTTCCAACATTTCCTACCAACAAAAAAATATAAATCCACTCACTATTCAACCTCTAGAAATGGAATATCAATATATACATATTTTTTTGAACCGAATTGAATATTTATTCCAATTATAAAATAATTCATTTTTTAAATCACCCTCAGATGATATGACTGGCTACCTAGAAAAGAGAATACTCTCCATCGATAATTAGGGGCCCTATACTGAGGTAATAATGGGAATTACAGCAGGTGATTCACCCCAACATGGTTAAAACATATCTAGAATACAATAAGCCTACGAAATCTGTGGATTTATCTATTTTGTTTAATGGGAGTGGGATTATCAAATATAATTCATCTAGGTGTGTGTAATTCATAAAATAAGTTCATATCGAAAACAAAAATGTCATGTATATTTGGTCCTCATTCAATCCTCCTAAACATAATAACTAGATGATAACTATATATGTATGCCTTAAATTATTTATCGCGAGGCTATATCATTATTAGCCTAATAATCCTTCCTTAATTACACATCCATTATAAAGACATAGTTTCATATTTGGGGTGCAGACTATTTTTAATCCCTAATTACTCATTTATAGATGATCTCACATTACTGATCCATTTAGGAGACACATTCATTTGGGAAGACCATAAAGAAGATATAAATCATCCGTATCATGCCATATAATCTATGAAAACCTTTTTCCATAGGCTATATTAAATGAGAACCAATATTATCTAAATGTTTCACAATCAATGAAAGAAGAAATATCTTATAATTTTTATTCATCATTATATATGATAAAATGAAGGGGAATCACTTGGATATGACCCACATCAATGATGACTTGATTCTTTTATCCCAGTAGTCATATAAAATTGATATTAAATATCAATTAATAATTATTATCACATAATATAATATTTTAACCATAATAAAGTTTGGATTCAATTCTCAGTGACTAAGATAAATTGGATCTCTCTCTATGGATTGACTGAAAAAACCTAATTTTTTATTCGTATAATTCAGAAATATAAAAGGAAATCCCTTAAGTGGAACTGATGTATGAGTGTTCTAATTATAGTAATTAGGATATATAGGATGAATCTACCATTTGACCAATCCCATTTCCAAAATAGATACACCCTCACTAGATGGAGATAAATTATAGAGTTTCCAACAATCCTACATCATATGTAGAATAAAAAATAAATAAGAGTAATATAGATAACCTATTATATAATAGGATGTTCACATAAACCCACAAACCATCAATAGTTATATAATATTTGCATTAATGAACTACCATACATAAATTATTATGTTATATTGTAGGATTAAGAAATAATTTCATTAAAATACTCATCATGAAATATAAATGAAATGATATTTTTTAACAGAAATGTATTCCTCCATAGGTGTATCATGTAGACGATAACTCATGTTCATTATATTCATGAAAAAAATTTCAAACTATAATCCACATTAGTTGTACTGTTTTTTAGTCATTTAGTAAAAAATGATCCAAAAATTTCATTTTCTCAATCAATTATCATGAAACAATGGAGGAAATATATAATTTTGAAAATATACTATCCTATTATGAAATAAATAGGGTCATTAACTTCAATATTAATTAATAATATGTTTTTGTCAAAATATTTCTACAGTAATCTAATGATTTACATTGATTTATTACATCACTAGAAAATATTATATCATTATATGATATAAACTTATGGTTGAGATCCTAAATATTATATTAATTCTGATTGTATTCCTGTGAGTAAAACAATATAATTTGAAAATGATCTATTTCAGTAGATCCTTAATTAAGTATTATAGATCTTTTTTTGATAAGAACATGTAAATAAAAATCATTAATTGATAACATGTAATGAAACAACATGAAATTACATGTCGAAATTCACTAAAAATACTCAATTAAACTATGTAATTTTTCTTGGATTAATTTATTATACATCTTCATGTATGAAATGATCTCACAAATATTTCAATAAAAATTACTATATATATGATGTAAAATTATTTTCAATAACAAATTGTACCAATTCTATTATATAATTTTAAGTTGTTGAAAAAAAATCTTCGAATCTGGAAATCATCCACTACTTACAGAGTATTTAAACATTACTATCCTATACCAAGGAACGTCTTTCATGAGTTTGAATACCAATATATTTTCTCAAATTTAGGTTATAACATTTGAAAAAAATATTAACCACAAATATGGACATATTAAAACCACATAATACATCCCATAATAACTTAATGTGTATTTCTACACAATACTTTTAAGGAATATACCCATCCCTTATTTTCAAATTATTTTAATGAAAGAAATATGTAAATAATTTAATTTTTTTGTATTATTTCCATATCTTCATATTTAGATGACATTATGTGATGAATAAGTCTAAAATTAACAATCATCAATCCTTATAGATAGAAATTCCCATTATTGAAAATATCACAGAATAGATTCACAAAACACCACAATAATCAACATAGAAACATTATAATAATTCCTAAAAATAATATTTATTACTCTTAAGTATAATCATCATCTATATTGATATCATAATTTCCAAAATATTATACATCACTAGTAAATTAATCCACTATATGGGTGCTGTATATATTTTATTCTTCTGGGGAATGGTGTTGGTTTAACTGAAATATGAAATTTAATTACAGTCTATATATGATGGAATCCTGAATGTAAACATATAATATAAAAATAACAAAATCTCACTATTTAGTTTCATAATATAGAAAATTAAATATACATCAATTTGAAAAATTAACCATTAGAGTGAAAATCTAGACATAACATCTTAATACCACATAAATAAAAAATAACTTCACTATTGATTTAATATATACAATGAACAAAAAATAAAAACATGTAAATTATTATTTTCATCATATATAATTATATCATTTTACATAAAATATCTATGATGAAGAATATTTATTATATATCAATTATATTTTTATAAAATAAAACAATTTAAATGAAATACAATAAATTAGGGATCCATTCCACCACAATCTATATGAAAAAATCATGAAATAATGAGATGATAATAATATTTATACTAAAATCCATATAATAACTCGTATCTAATCAATAATGTATAATTATATAATAGAAAAAAACATTATTCGTTTATATAGGTTTCTAAATATACATTTTTGATAAACCACACATTAACATGATATTATGTATCTCTGATAAAAAATGTTTTATTCTACTAATGTATTCATATTATTATATTTATGATTCTTATAAGAGTCATTAATGTTTGGGTCAATGATGTAAAATACCCTAGAATTTTTCTTATTCCAAATAAATTTACATCATTAGTGTATTTGTGTTCATAAGTTTTTATATCAATTTAGTTTTTTTATTTAAATATGAATATACAACTAAAATATAAGCTTCTATTATTCAATAAATTATTTAAATAAGATTATATTTTTATCTAACAAAATGTATTTTTAATATTTAATAAATTTTATTTTTTTATAAATTTATATTAATATAAATTTAGTTGAAATACCCAGATAAATTTTTAAATCATCATTAAGGACATTTATTTCATGGTTTATTTTTTTATTTTATATATAACATATTACAAACATATATATATAAACACACACACATATATATCACGTGCTCATAATCATTTCATTTTCATATTATATATAAAAAACTAATTTCTATGTTTTTATTAAAAATTTTCCAAATAAAAAATATCATAATTGGAGTATTAATTTAATTTTTCATATATATATTTCATTTCGTTCTCTTATACATCTTAACACCTCCATTTAAAATAAATAAATTTAAATATAAAAAATAATATAAATTTTTTATTTCCCAAATTAATCTAAGTAAATATAAAATAAATTGTTATTTATAAGTTGTTTTACTTTTGATATATGTTCAATAGTCGAGGGGACAATCCAATTTAAAATTTACCAATTCATGATAATTATATATAATCTAGATTATCATAAACCCAATTTAAGGTTGAGTATTCTATTTATAAATATTGTTAAAACTACAATAAAAGATTTTATTAAATATAAAAATTAAATTAATGAAATTTAAACAAATTGCAGAATAATTTATATGTCAAAAAGCTTCCTATATTCAATAAATTGCGAATAACATTAGATTATAAATTTCAAAAACTATTGAGATTTTTAAACTCATTATATTATTGATCAACAATAAAGAGTCTATAATAATCCACCATTACATTAATGGAAAATAGTGTTAATGGGGATATTATACCATTATTTATATAATTTAAAATCGATAAGTAATTTTTTTATTACATACGAAGTAATATAATATTATATAAATTATTGTTAGAGAATTTAATGGGAGAACATTGGTCGATGAAACAAACTAAAATATTATGAAGAATTGTATTAAAAAAATAAGGATCTTTTGAAAAAAGATGATTAGTGTTTTTGAGAATATAATCAATAAAGATTAAAAGAAATCCTATAAGATTTTTCCTTTAAAACCTTAAAATACATGATATGGCTCTAAGGGTAGAAAAAATCTAATGTAACATCAATATATAGTAGACATGATAGTTTTAGATTCCTTGTTCATGAAAAAATTATAATTACTTTTTGTTATACATATATTCCACACACACACAGACACACACACACCCACATATATATATATATATTTATATCTCTTGTTGCATAGTTTTATCACATTTCTTAGTCTAATGAGAATATATGTTTCAAAAAGTTAATTAAAATATATATTTTTTCATTTTACCTTTAAAATAATATTGTATTAATTAATTATAAACTATATATTATTAAAGTTCAATTAATATATTTATTGCATATGAGTTGGATGGGAAAGGGATAATTATATTACAATAATCTAGGTTGAAATGATTAGAAATGGAATAGTGTAAAAACAAAAATCTTATATCCTTAACATTATCCAAACTAACACTGAATTATATAAAATCATATAAGGATCAATATAAACCATAATAATATATTCATATCATAATGGTTAGTGTTCCAAATTGAAAATTGTTACATAATAGCTTCAATATATTTGATTGATTATTATTCGTTTCTAATAGAATTGATAGTTTCCTAAAAATGTGTGTAACTTTTATTGACCTCTAGAACCATTGTCGTTTAATCCATTAGTTAATAGATGAATACAACCATGTTTTCACCCCAATTTAGTGGACTCTAAAAACTATAAGAATAATTTTTAAAATAATTTTCAAAAATATTAAATTATAACTCATACCAATACTTATATCCTAATGCATTTTTCCTACTACACACATGTTATTACGATCTAATACTTACCTCTACATCATAATAAAAACTGAATCTCCATTTGAATTTTTTTTTTAATGATTATTATATTTGGATTATTTTTATTAAATTTGGTTTAAATATAATATATATATTACAATATAAAGAAATTAAAATAAAAAATAAAAAATAAAATAAAAATTATTAGATGAAAATGTTTCGAAAAAAATATCATATCATTTTGTTTTATATATTTAAAAACATAATAATATTAAAATTATAATAAAATGTTAGAAAATATTAAAACATAAATATTTATAATTATAAAAAATAATTCATAGTAACTTGATTACATTATATATATATATTAATTGATATAATAAAATAATTATGATTCCACTAATGTTGTTAATTTTATACTTATTTCTTTGTTTCATTATCAATGGATTATTATTTTATGTAATTAATATTTAAAAAATTATTAGAAATTTAATTATTTGAGTTGATTCATAACAATACATATGTATTTTATTTAGTTAAAAAAGTGGGAACATAATGTGAAATATTTTTCATTTAACAAATTATAATTTTGAGGAAATTATCATAGTGTATCCCATTAACTCCACACTCATTAGAATAAAATATTATCAGTAAAAGTTCGAGAGAAAAAAAATAATTATTTTTTGTATTATGAAATGGGAATTCATTCTCAAAATAATATTATATATGTTTTCTTAGAATATAGAAATGAGTTGTATTTTTATTAACTAAGAATATTTTAATCTATTGGAATATATTTTAATGTATTTACTTGGAATGATGATTGAAAATTCTTTTAGATAAATTCAATTTATGAAATAATATTTTAATCATTTTATTCTTGATATAAAGATATTATATATAAAAAATTTTATTTCTGAGGATGTAGAAATTCCACACACCCCAAATTTAAAAAAAAGAAAACATTAATATATTTTTATAGATTTTGATCCTAAAGTTTTACATAGATATATTTTAGGATTTTTAATTATTATTACACACTATGAAGATGAGGATTCCCCAAAAATAGGCTAAATTTTGTGAAAATAATCATATCTTAATAGAAAAAATGAAATTAATATTTTTGGTTCAACTAAACATCAATTATCCAAATAATCTAAAATAAACATATAATAGTTGTTAAACTTCATGAGAATATGAAACAAATAGAGGAGTATTTGAGTGGAAAAAATATTTAATTATTTATATATACTCTACAAATTTAATGTAATTATTTGATATAAAATAGACGAGAAGTAACTTACATGTATTTTTTTCCAAAAAAGAATCAAGTCCCACCCACGTTCAATGAAACTATGATTTTAAAATATATTTATAATGATCAAAAATTATTTTCACCTTAGTTCTAAAAAATATTTTTTATATTAATTATTATATTAATATTTTTTAATTACATATTTATTGACATGATGTGTTAGTTATTCCAAAATATATTTTACAGTGAAAATAATGAAATTAATTTATTATATCAACATTTTTAAAACCCATTTGACTCAGGAGATGCTATAATCCCTGACAAAATTACCTTTAAAGATGATAAATTATATGAAGGGTTTTTTCAGTGAACCTTTCTAATCTTCCTAACATAATTATTACTAGAACTATTTATTTTATTTTATTTAATTTGTTAAAATAAATTATATTGTTTTAGACATATGGTGGATGAATTATCATATTGTTCAATATTAATTTCATTAAAATTTTCACCTAAAAAACATAGTTCAAATTGAAATTCATTTTTGATTAACTTAATAACATATATTTTAAATCTATAAATTTATAATTTTTTGTTTCATTATTTTCATGAAACAAATCACTTAATTGATAAACTAGGAATTTTTTTCATGATTAATGTCAAAAAAATGTGTCATAATTTTATTTTAATTATTATATTTCTACGAAAAGTTATTAATGGAGTTTGAGTATCTAAAAAATCTAATGAATATTTTTAATAACATATTTTCACATACATTTTTTTATAAAAATTAAATATATAATAAAAGAAAAATATATAAATATATTGATTATAAATGTGATTATAAAATTGATACCATTACATAATTTCCACATTCACAACATAAGGAAAAAAAATTTCTCTTTTGAGTTCTTATTGAATAAATTATATTGACTAGGTTTATTATGCAAAATATTTAAGATGGATAAATGTACATATAAATAATTATTGAATAATTATTTTTAATATCTAGTAATATTTATGAATTATATATTAATTTTAATTGAAATGGGATGTTATATCTAATAGAATACCCAACACATAATAACGGGATTCTCCAAAATATTATGTTTTACACAAGACTGAGTTGTAACAAAATATAATATATTATTTTAAATGGTAGTCATCTATTTTTCTTTGTATTGGATGGAATGAACATAAATAACTATATTATGTTTAAATATATTTAATAATTGTTTTTAATTTATTCCAATAAATTGTTTCAGCATAAAATAATAATAATAACAATTTTAATCATAAAAGCTCACATATTTATAAAATGCAATTTTACCGTGTTTTGATAGCCAACCAATTTTAAATATAATTTTGACACTTTTATAAGATCTAATTGAAAAAATAAACTTATTATTATTAATCTAGAAATTTAAATTTACTTTTGATGAATTTTTGTTATTTTTCACAGAAAATCTAAATTTTAATGAATTATGAGGAATACAGCGTTTTAATTCAAAATTTCTTTTTTGTATAATTAATTTGTATTGTTATAATATCATATATATATGTTTTAAAGTATATTTAGGTTATTGTTTTTATCATTTTTCAAAATTTTGGACATTGGAATCAATTTAATATTGAAATTATATTTTAAAAAATATCAAACATTTTAAGGTTTCACTTTAAAAACCCGTTTTCTAATTTTGTTTGTGGAATTAAATTTAAATAAAATTTATCAAATTATTTGAATATAATTAGGGAAAAATTATTTAATATTTGAAATAAAAATGTCGAAAGTAGGTTTTAAGGTCAATTTAATTTTTTGGTATAAAAAGATTTAACATGGTAAAAACCTTATTTACTGCGGCATAGGAAAAAATGAATAATGATGAAGTTAAAGGGGTAATAGCTTGAAATAACAAATAAATACAACATTTCATGGTTTTTTGAGTTGTGGATCGACCATAACCATCCTAAAAATATTAATTGGATGTCTAATTTTTTGAAATTATTGCTACCTTAATGTGGTAAGCTTTAAATGAAAAATAATCAATAATTTAATCACTTAAACCCACCTCACCTAAAGTATAAATACCACCAATAACCACCCCATTTTGACCCAAAAAGCCTTGAATCCATTAAAATATCTTCTCAAAACTATCCTACTGTACTCTAATTTTAAAAGTTATTATAGTCTCACCAAAAGTCAAAATATAAAGTCGTCCTGGGTGTTTCAAAGAGGGGATATTCAAGATATAATTTTTTAGATTACCTACAAACCATTTTTTTCATATTCAAAAACCCACTTTTAAAAATGCAGGAAACCATAAAATTCAATCAAAATGCTCATTAAATTCAAATTACAACTTTCAAAAACCTCATCACCATCTTGGTTCTAATGAACCTCGAGTCGAGCACCTGCCTCGAGTCACACATCTCCTACCTTGAGTCACACGCCTGTCTCATAAAAAATCCATGCCTATCACCTCCCCATCATCACCCTGCCCGAGAGACCCACCAAAAATCATATCATCGGCTGCCATCATTCACCGCAGACCCTTCCAATAACCATATCACTACCAGCTTAAGCTCATCTATAGGGTAATAACCAGAATCACCCAACACCAATAGAGAAATCAACCAATAGAACAGAAACAACATAAAAATGATTCATCAGTTGCTGAAACAAAATCTGGGAGATCTACAATGAAACAAATGTAAAGTGATGAAGAATCAGACACACAGTAGACTAAAATCCTCAATCAGGTCATGAAAACAACCAGACATCACCGACGAAGACCCATCATACGTCGCCACGACTGCTCCAAAACATCATACATAACAAACATCACATGTTTCATCAAATCACCAATGATTGCATAGAAATCCAACCCCCAACATCCATCAACCTAAAGACAAACATATTATCAGAGCTGAAGATCCAGAAATTCAACACCAAATCATGGAAACATCAAGAGGAAACCATCACAGTCACACAGAAAGATTAAAATGAACCTGCATATCCCTAGCAAAATACAACTGTAAAAAATAGGAAATCAGAAGATATCACTAGACCCAAGAAGAAAGTCTCACCACGCAGATCCCGTCGCCACCAACCAATATGCACTCAGTTCCCATGAAGAATCTCCCACTGTGCACACCATAGGCAAGGAGGATCCCCCATGACACAGGAACTTGGAACTCAATCCCAAAAAATCATCACACCTCCATGGGTGCCTATCCATCTTTGAGGGAGTCGGGCAAGAAAAATCCAGCATCGATGCAAAGGCCGAGTCCATGAAGCACCGCCACCTCCGAAAATACACCACTGGATCTAGATGAGCATAGGGAAGTCACCGCATCAACCAGAGGTGAAGGAGGTGGTGGTGAGGGAAGAAACTTTAATGAGGTGTGCCCCTTACATGCTCATCCACCCCGGAGTTCCTTCCCCACCACATTCATGATAACTCCAGAATCATGTATATATTATATATTTATTTTTCTAATTTAATATTTCATATCCAATTAATATTTCACCTCCTCTTATTCAATGAAACGAAATTGTTGTCAATGTTATGTTGGTTAATCGCCTCCATGATTTTTTTTAATTTTCTATTACTTCCTTAATGGATGGTACTAAAATTATTTTTCTTTCAAATAATATTTTTAATATTTATATTATATCTTATTTAATATTCTGGAAATTTTATATTAATCATTACATCATTCATTCCATAATATGTTTATACGATAAATTTTATTGGGGGTGTGTGGACGAATGCCTCATCCATTTGATGTGATTCATTCATAAATCCCACAGAATTTATTATGAATTATTTTTGTAAACATATATTATATAAATGAAAAATTAATTAAATTATAATGATATTATATATATATACATATTAACATTCATTTCATCTAATTTCGTTCTTTCAATACGACATGATAAAAAAATAGCATTCATACGTACGTATGGCCTATCGTCTCCATGAATGATGTTTTTGGTTTCTATTTAAATATTATTATAAATACATATATAATGAATATATGAGAAATTTATATGATGTTTTATATTTTGGAGATGATGCCTGTATGACCACATGGACTATTGAAATCTGATCATGTTAATTTTCAACTCAAATACCAAATATTGACAAAGCATCCAACATGAACTTAAATAATTATGTATTTTTTTTATAACATGGTAATAAGTGATATAAAAGGAAAAATAAAATTTAAAAAGGTTTTCAAGCAAGTATAAATTAACCTATGTTTATTATTCTGATATAAATATCGTATGTAATGAGTTAGACTCAACAGAAGGGATTTCATCTCAATTTCCTTTTATTGATGCATTTATTAATAATATGCACCTTTATTCTTTTATAAGGTGTATATACATACATTTCAACATTTTAAATCCATATTACATCTATAATATTGTTATCTATTTTTGGGGTAAATGTATTAATTCATGGAGATTAAGTATTACTTTTTCAGAGTTGTATGGGACACCTTGAACATTTAAATATTTAATTATAAATTATCATCTTCATGATATTAATTTACATATTTATTTTTATGTCTATAAAAGGATTATATAGGAAATTTTATGTCTATATTCATTTTGATCCAAAATTTGAAAAAGGAATCATTATATCTGAAGAATTTTAATTTCTTTAGAAAATTAAAAAATGAATGTTTTTTATAGGGTGACAATGAATTCTCTACCTCCTTTACTATTATTTGATATTTGGATTCATCTATAAGACATAATTTCCTTTAAAAGGAAAGGAAATAACTTATTCCATTTTTTGTATATATTTTTAATAAAATCGAGTTCTTATCTGAAAATGGCATTTTTATACAAAAATGTTTCTCATATGGGATTAGAAATGTTTTTTTAAAGGGTTTTGTGATGAATGTGTTTCATTCATAAAATGGTACTTGAGCATAATATGAAATGGTTGAGCCTGATATAGCTTATACAATGGTTTGTATCCAATTATATGTCACAGGTGACCCAAATACAGCTTATACGAAGGGTTGATCTCCATTTTAGCCCACATGTGAGCATGTAATAGAATATATGATGGGATAATACCAATTATATCTCATGTTTGAGAATGATATAGCTTATATATAGCATCCAGCCTTTTTATAACATAAACTTTCATTACATTACACAAAACTGAGGATCTTTAAGATTTAGTGTCTTGGAAACCAGGAACATAACACATGAAAACAACATAAAATATTCTTCTTAAACACTTGAAATGCTTCTCCTTTAGTTAAACCTAGGTTCATTACAACATCTCATAACTTGGGGACATACATCAAAAGAAAGGGTGAGCAGAAGGCCTAGTAAAGGAAATAAGAGAAACATTTAACATGTGAACTTGAGATACATAAACTATGTCATGAAAAAGAACTTTAAGGTATGAGAAATAAATCATGTGGTATATCATAATAAAAATAACCTTTTTCATAACTTTAATATGTGGCTACATCATTTAACATATAAAATCATGAACATATCACCAAGGTCCATCCCCAAGGTGTAATTTGAGAATTACTAAGGTTATTCACCAAGATATCGTGAAAATTGTAATCTCTAGTGGTTACATCATAACCCAATGCATTAGAGCGCTATCAGGGTGCACCCTTAAATTTCCCTTTATTATCATGTGAGCCACATATATTATCATCAAAAATTTCATAAATAACCCATATAGGATAAAATAAATTGGTTTCATTTCATAATCATAACGTTTTAAGAAAAACTATTTTAAAGACATGATCTTTACATCACTTTAAACCCACGGAAGGGGAGATCGGGTCTCATGTATGTAAATTCAAGAATTTAAAAGAGAAAATTTTGATATATATGTGAATAACCCTATATAAATAAGAGCTTTGAGTATTCACTTTATAACATAAAATAATTTTGAGAAAAGAGAGAGGCATTTGAGATGAAAATTCTGCAGCATAACGACTATGTTTCAGGTTTTTAGAAAACTTTGAAAAGAGAAGGGACATGGGTCAAACATTCATAAATTACCCATAAAACAGCATAGGGACAGAATAAGAAGGATATATGAACATGGTAATGAAATTTTAAGGACATACCATTTGAAATGAAAAACATGGAAGGAAGACAAAAATTATATTTCTCTTATGAAAGTTCGGCAGCCTAACGACGTTACTTAAACTTCAACAAAAATGATTTGAAAAGATCAAATAGGGTCTATCATCATGTGAACATAAGAGTTCAGTATTATAGATATAGATATCACGCCCCAACATAATTAAAAAGGAACTTGAAAGACTTGACAAGAAAATTGAACTTGAAGATGAGAAGTGTGAAAGAATCCGTTACAAAAATTTTGGCAGCCTAACAACGCCACTTAAACATTCATAAAATGAAATGATGAGAGTAAGAGGGGGTATCTCATCATATGAACATAAAAAAAGTACAGAATAGTGAATATAAAAGAACATCCACCAACATAAGAACATGGATCATAATAGAAATTACATAAAAGAGATCACTTGAAAAGAAAGAGAGAGGTCAGATCCTTTACCTTAAACGTAACTCTAAAAACTGAAAGGTTGGGACCTTGAGAGACTGGGGGCACCTTGGGAGAACTCCTTGGGAGGTAATGAGGCCAGAACTTCGTTGGGGGAGAGTGGGGAGTCGAAAGGATGAGAGGATGGCTTGGTATTTATAGGGAAAGTGAGAGGATAAGGCATTAATGGCCAAGGGACACCTCATAAGTGGGTTTCTCAAAACCATGTGCTCTCCCATGATATTTCCCATGAAGTTAGGCCACATGGGGCCCCCAATACAATAATGCATCACCTTTGGTCTGCCAACCCTTAAAATATCTCATGACATCACCATGACACAGTTATGATGTCATTAAACATACCGAAACCCTAAAACTGCTTTTTTTACTATTCACTGAAAATTCAACTTTCTCAGAAAAATCCCAAAATTTCACATTTACCAAATATCAATGATCTGATTTCAAAAATGAACTCCATTTTAATAAAATAATTTTCTAAATAATTATAATTTAATTTTTAAATTAATATACTATTCACCGAAAATTCATTTTTTTAGAAAAAACCCCAAAAATTACCTTAACATAATATCGATGCTATGAGTTCAAAAATGAAATCCATTTTATAAAAATAATTTTCTAAATAATTTTAATTTAATTTATTAATTAAAAAACACTATTCACCCGAAAAAACTAATACTTGAATAATAATTTATGAAACCGTTATTTAACCATTTTATTGAATCACATTACTTAATCAAGTTGCCTAGATTATATTAATACTTTCTTTAAGTGAGATTACTAAACCATTCGGTCACATTACTAATCCTAAGAATAAAATCACTATTCATAATTTACTATTCATCAAAAATCAAGTTGATCTTATTAGACTCTAAATTTCGTACTGAACATAATTGTATAAGACTATTTTTTGAACATAATTACACATTTTTAATTATTTAAAGTTTACATAAAAATTTTTAAAATATCCCTTTTCTAAAATTAATAAAAAATATGCATACTATATTTATCCGGTCATTTGAAAATTCATAATCTTCATCATAAGAAGAAATCCCAATTTTTATTTGAGTCAAAGTATTAGACAAGGAAGTTATGGTCTCCTTACATAGCCCCTTATCACACCAGTATAGGACCTAAATGTAAGGTGTTTTAAGGTGAGAGAATCTGAGGGAGGCTCGGCCAACATCGCACGAGTATTAATTTATATGAGTTTGAACTTCTCGCAAAGGCGATTCCGTTCTAGCTTCTCACAATGAAGTTCGGCTTTGGTTTGGTCCAGAGCAAAGCCCAGTGGTGCTACCTCTTTCCCAAGTTCCTTTAGATGGGCTTTGATCGGTCCAAGACTGCTGGGTGAGGCCATCGAATCTTGTTTCTATAATAATTAACCAAGATTACTTGCATTTAGATACATTAATCGAAAAATTTAGTTTACAGTGGTCATATTGACCAATGGTCATATAACTGTCAAAATCCAACAGTCTCATTTTAATAATACTCATGTCATCAAATTAAACAGTTTTGTTCAGTATAAAAATATCACACAAAATTAGGAAACAAGATTTATTCAAAATTTCGGGTTGTTACAATCTTCTCCCCTTAAGAAATTGCGTCCTTGCAATTTTTTAAAATTGGGTTTTGAAATTTCATTGAAAGTCCCACATCGGAAAAGAGTAAGTAACACTATTACTTTAAAAGAAAGAAATGTAAGTACAAAGGCCACCCGAGTTTACCCATACTAGGATTCCAAGTAGGAAAAAATGGACATAGAGGAGAAAACAAAGGGTCACTTTCTAAAGGAGATTGATAGAAAACATGATTAAAAGAAAGTTAACGACAAGACAATCCCAGAAATATGATGTGTGTAAAGGGACTTTGATTACCTAGTATGAAACGTTAACCAACAACATTTTTGTTTTACGTTCCTTTTAATAATTTTGAGGAATTCATTTACAACATAGAACAAAAACAGAAGGAAATATACCTACCTTCAAGTAGAGTTTCATCCTTTAATTATTCTCTACCAAAACTAATCTTTTCTCCAAACGATGAGAATTCAAAAACACTTGGTCTCATCAAAATCACAAGAATCATCTTCTAGAGAGTCACATAATCCACAGAAGATTAACTATCTATTTCTTCTATCTTTAAACATTATCCCAAAAATAGAAAGGGTAATGTAAAACAACTCTTCAAAAAGAAATAATCCCATAGGAGTAGAAACTACTTTTAAATCTTCAAAGTTCTATGGTACTACCCAAATTTCATCATAGAACATTCCATAAATAACTATCCTTAAAATTCATCCAAATAAACCAAACTAAGATTGAAACCGAAATACAAGAATGATTTGATAACATAGTCTTCCAAAATAAACTTCATTGTTCATCTCCAAACAACATCAACCACTCCTAACATCTTATAACAAAATTAGCTAACCTAAACATATTTTACCCAAGATAGTTTAATCATTCCCATAAGTAACCTTAATTACTATAAGTCCACCTTAAATTCATCGATTCTTCAAAATATATGTCAACCTTACTCGTCAATGAAAATACCATAGTAATCTATTTACCTAGATCATATAGGGTCCCCAAAATAGTGAACATCTTCCAAAATAATAATCATCTTTTAATCTCCTAATCATCTATGTCATATTAATATGGCAATCGTTGCATTTCCTATCACATTGGTTGTGGGGAAATGTTCTTCCATTTCCCGCCATTAACTATGAAAAGAAACTATAATTAGGGGCTTAAATACTAAGCCAATAATTATGAAAAGGAAACATTAAGCATAAAAGGATAAACTTGTAGAATAAAAGTATACCCTAACTTGTGATCCCCTAGGTTCCAATCTAGGTTATCCATGATCTTATATTTTTATGTGAATCTTTATTTTATTTTATCTTTGTTCCTTTAATAATGGTTCATACTGAGCATATGAATTTACCAAAGCATATCCCCCGGGAGTGTCATAACCAAGAGTGAAGCAAGGCCTGTTGTCGTGTACCAGTTCCCATTTGAGTCTAGCTCAAAGTGGTGTTTTCAGGTTTTACCCCTATGTATATCTATGCCAGAGCCACCTCTACCTGCTCATATCCAGACAGGGATGTATTTTCTTGGAAACCCATTACTCAATACTCACCAAAATACTAGGAAGATTTACTATATATAAACTTTTCTATAGGCTTCTTCCTAAAGTTTTCATATCCTAATTTCCAATAATAACTAAACCATACATTGATACCAACTATAACATCCCTCTTTTTTATAACATAAACATTCATTACATTACACAAAACTGCGGATCTTTAAGGTTTAGTGTCTTGGAAACCAGGAACATAATACATGAAAACAACATAAAATATTCTTCTTAAACACTTGAAAGGATTCTCCTTAAGTGAATCCTAGGTTCATTACTGCATCTAATAACCTGGGGACATACATCAAAAGAAATGGTGAGCAGATGGCCCAGTAAGGGAAACAAGAGAAACATTTAACATGTGAACTTGAGATACATCAACTATGTCATGAAAAAGAACTTTAAGGAATGAGAAAGAAATCATGTAAAATATCATAATAAAAATAACATTTTTCATTACATTAAGATGTGGCTACATCATTTAACATAGATAATCATGAACATATCACCAAGGTCTATCCCCAAGGTGTCATTTGAAAATTAGCAAGGTTATTCACCAACATATCGTGAAAAAATGAAATCTCTAGTGGTTACATCATTACCCAATGCATTGGAGCACTATCGGGGTGCACCCTTAAATTTTCCTTTATTATCATGTGAGCCACATATATCATCATCAAAAATTTCATAAATAACCCATATATCATAAAATAAATGGATTTCATTTCATAATCATAATGTTTTAAGAAAAACTGTTTTCAAGACATGATCTTTACGTCACTTTAAACCCATGGAAGAGGAGAGCGGGTCTCATGTATGTAAATACCAAAATTTAAAAGTGAAAATTTTGATATATATGTGAAAACCCCTGTAGAATTATGAGCTTTGAGTATTCAATTTATAACATAAAATAATTTTGTGAAAAGAGAGAGGCATTTTGAGATGAAAATTCTGCAGCATAACGGTTATGTTTCGGGTTTTTAGAAAACATTGAAAAGAGAGGGGATATATGTCAAAAATTCATAAATGACCCATAAAACAGCATAAGAACCGAATAAGAGGAATATATGAACATGGTAAAGAAATTTGAAGGACATACCATTTGAAATGAAAAACATGGAAGGAAGAAAAAAATTAGATTTCTCTTATGAAAGTTCGGTAGCCTAACGGCGTTACTTAAACTTCAACAAAAAGGATTTAAAAACATCAAATACGGTCTGTAATCATGTGAACAAAAGAGTTCAGTATGATAGATATAGATATCATGCCCCAACATAATTAAAAAGGAACTTTAAAGACTTGGCAAGAAAATAGAACTTGAAAATGAGAAGGGTAAAAGAGTCCGTTACAAAAATTTCGGCAGCCTTACAACGCCACTTAAACATTCATAAATTGAAATGATGAGAGTAAGATGGGGTATCTCATCATATAAACTTAAAAAGGAAATTATAATTAATATAAACTAAAATCCACCAACATAAGAACATGGAGCATAAAATGAATTACATAAAATAGATCACTTGAAAAGAAAGAGAGGGGCCAGATCCCTTACCTTAAACGTAACTCTTAAAACTGAAAGGTTGGGACCATGAGGTATTGGGGGCACCTTGGTAGGAATCATTGGGAGGTAATGAGATCAGAACTTAGTTGGGGGAGAGTGTGGAGTCGAAAGGATTAGATAATGGCTTGGTATTTATAGGCAAAGTGAGGGGACAAGGCATTAATGGCCAAGGGACACCACATAAGCGGGTTTCTCAAAACCATGTGCTCTCCCATGATATTTCCCATGAAGTTAGACCACATGGGGCCCCCAAAACAATTATTCATCACCTTTGGTCGGCCAACCCTTAAAATATATCATGACATCACCATGACACAGTTATGATGTCATTAAACATACCGAAACCCTAAAACTGCTTTTTTTCCTATTCACTGAAAATTCAACTTTCTCAGAAAAATCCCAAATATTCACATTAACCAAATATCAATGCTCAGATTTCAAAAATGAACTCCATTTTATAAAAATAATTTTCTAAATATTTATAATTTAATTTTTAACTAAATACACTATTCACCGAAAATTCATTTTTTTAGAAAAAACCCCACAAATTACCTTAACATAATATCGATGCTCTGAGTTCAAAAATGAAATCCATTTTATAAAAATAATTTTCCAAATATTTTTAATTTAATTATTTAATTAAAAAACACTATTCACCTGAAAAAACTAATACTTGAATAATAATTTATGAAACCGTTATTTAACCATTTTATTGAATCACATTAGATAATCAAGGTGCCTAGATTAGATTAATACTTTCCTTAAGTGAGATTACTAATCCATTCGGTCACATTACTAATACTAAGCATAAAATAACTATTAATAATTTACTATTCATCAAAAATCAAGTTGATCTTATTAGACTCTAAATTTCATACTGAACATAATTGTAGAAGTCCATTTTTTGAATATCATTACATATTTTTAATTTTTTAAGGTTTACATAAAAATTTTTAAAATATCCTTTTTCTAAAATTCATCAAAAATATTCATACTATATTTATCCGGTCATTTCAAAATTCAAAAACTTCATCATAAGAAGAAATCCCAATTTTTATTTAAAACGAAGGATTACACAAGGCAGTTACGGTCTCCTTACATAGCCCCTTATCACACCAGCATAGGACCTAAGTGTAAGGTGTGATAAGGTGAGAGAATCTGAGGGAGGCTCGGCCAACATCGCACGAGTAGTAATTTATATCAGTTTGAACTTCTCGCAAAGTCGATTCCATTCTAGCTTCACACGATGAAGTTCGGCTTGGGTTTGGTCCAGAGCAAAGCCCAGTGGTGCTACCTCCTTCCCAAGTTCTGTTAGATGGGATTCGATGGGTCCAAGACTACTGGGTGAGGCCATTGAATCTTCTTTCTATAATAATTAACCATGATTACTTGTATTTAGAGTCATTAATCAAAAAGTTTAGTTTACAGCGGTCATATTTACCAATGATCATATAACAGTCAAAACCCAACAGTCTCATTTTAATTATACTCATGTTATCAAATGAAACAGTTTTGTTGAGTATAAAAATAACACACAAAATTAGGAAACAAGATTTATTCAAAATTTCGGGTCGTTACATTATATAATATGTGATACCAATTATAGATCTACAATTCAAAGGGTAATAATAATGCTGGAAATTATATATATGAGTATTCCAATTGAAAGGGGTTTGAAAGGGTTTTATGTATATGATGATCTAAGTCACACAAAGAAGATTTAATTCCTTGATATTTGTTTTAATGTTTTTCTTAGAGAATAATGTATTTGTGTTAGGAATTTGAAAATGTTTTGTTTCATTCACTCAAAGAACATTAAATGTGATACAATTTTCTCCACTAGTCTAATTATTTATTTTATTTTTACGCCCCTTACTAGCCATTTTTTTCTTATAATAATTTTTTTAAATATTTTTCATAGGATTTATGGAAGAATAGTTTCAAGGATGGAATCGATAAAAGTAATGACGAGTAAAAATGAAAATAAATTATGATTTATATTAAATGTTTTTGTGTTATGCATGAAATTGTTTTTTTGGAAGTGACAATTTTTTATCTTTATGGTTTTTAATGTAATTGTTATGGCCTCATCCTTCAACTCTAAGCAGGAAAAGATCCTCAATGTGAATGAATGTAAATTCTAGACAAAAAATCATGATTATGTAACATTTATAGCCAGGTCCTTATAATAAATGTCCCTTTTTATCATATTTTATGATTTTATTGGTTGACATAATCTTGAGGTGATAGGTGATGTTTCAAATTTGGTTATCATATAATTTTTACACAAAAAGATGATTAAATTAAAATCAATATGATGCATGAGTGCATAACTGATGGTTGGAATATAATAACAATGTTTTTCATGGATTTAAAAAATAATTTCAGTATTTAATGTCAATGAATCATTTATTTCTTTAACTATGTAATTTATTAACCTGTTTTACATTTTTTTTAGTTATTTTCCATGTGGGGGTTCAAAATAGTGTCATCAAAATATTTTTGGAAAGTTCATGAATATAAAACAATCATTTTTTTATATTATATGATGTGTGATTTGTTTATAGTGTTATTTAATTTGGGAAAAAATATTTATGAAATATATTATGGAAAATCAATAATTATGTTTGGGGTATGTGAGTGGATGGTTTTTTAGAAAAATTTCAATTTGTGTTTTAACTTTTTTACTATATAAATATGATAATTCCATTAAAATGGGTCTATAAAATTTTTATGATATTTAGATGCACAATTATAATTTCATATAATATGGTGAAATTATTTTAAAAAACATGTAAAATTAAGTATACAATAAAATTAACTGATATAGAAAATTATATTTTTGAACTAGTCATAAAAGGACCTGGAATATTATTATATTAATTAATTAATTATAAAACGATTGAATAAAATTTATTATAATATAAATATATATGTATTTACATATATTAATTATTATTAGACACACACACACACATATATATAAATATACATATATATATATATATTAGTTTTTTTATAAATATGGAAACATCATTTCATATGTTATATGAATACAAATTTATAATAATATACAAAATTTTAAAAATAATATTTATTTTACCATAAAATATTTAATATATTTTTCTTTTAAAAATTAATAGTATTTATTATAATATAATCAAATAAATATAGATAAATCTTAAAAATTATAACTAACAAATAAATATGAATATAAATAAAAATAGAAAAACCATTATTTTGGTATATTTTTTAATTATTATATATATAGTTGAATATGACTTTTAATTTTAAATGTTTTTTCTCTATAAAGTTATAGCGTGACTGGAATTACGATTAAATGATTGTGGAATCACAGTTAACTATTTTCATCGCTTTATATTTTCACAAACTATATAATTATTCAATGGTTATATTTATGTTGAGCCGTATCTAAGACCTATGTATTGATACAAGAATAATAATCGGATTGGCATATAATCCAAATGATTGACATCTAGATGAAGAATTCCATGAGGGATAAATTATATTTTTCATGCGATTATAATTACTCAGACTCAAAATTTTTCTAGTAAAAAAAATTATAAAATCACTAACAATAAATAATGAAAACAAGAGTTGTGTATCTTGAATGAATTTCATGATTATAAGTGATGATGATAATATGATACAATCCCATAAGATCCTTTATTAGAACTAATATACAACATCACATTTTATGTGGGATGATCTAATAATACTGTAATTATTCTCAAATGAATGAATGAATATATGATGAGAGACACACTTGTATCACTATTATATATTTAATTTTATTTTTAATTTTATAATTTTATATTATTTATTTTTTTATTTTTTTTGATATGGAGTCCTAGAATATTTAAATATTGTATTTTATTTATGGTAAAAATAGTTGAACGTAGTTTGTTCTAAACATGCACCCAAAACATATAATGGGAGTTGAGTTTTCTTGTGTGGGCTTCACTTATAGCGCACTATTCTCCGAACCATCAATATTCACATGAAAACAAAAAGATTCATTTGATATGTAACATTATGTGTTCATGATAGTTTCTTGATTTATATAAATATTATGAACACATGTTTTTATATTTCATTAATCATGTTCCTACTATATAGTTCCACATACACAGTTGGTAAATGGTTTCAAAAAATTTGTGGCCAAATCAAGTAGTCTTACCAAGAATCATAACTATATGATAATACTAATTTCCATTGTTTAATTTAACCAATCTTCAGTGTCCATTTATCCTATGTGATTAATGTACCTGCTCTCTGAATTTCTATTTTCCTCTCTATGAATCCATATGACCCTCTATGGTTTGAGAAAATTTCATCACATAAATCATCATTCAATTTTTAATACTCCCCACCTCATATTCTCCATTCTTGTCCATTTTCTTCTATATCAGTGGTCATAGAAATCATGGGTTTTTTTCTCTTTTTTTTATTTTTAACATGGACTTCATGTTAAGGTCTTATAAGGATCCATTACATTATCCAAACTTGGAATAACACCCCCTACCATCAAAGTATTCTATTTTATGTTTATTATGAATTACATATCCATTTTCAATTAAATGATTTATTATTTATTGATTAAAAAATATATTTTTCTAATATTTTATGCAGTTATTAAACAAAAATGATGGCCATTTTTTTATTTTACATCATTTATTTAAAAATGTCACATAACATCATGGTTGTTTTAAGAATAAGTTAATCAAATAATTGATACCCTATAAGATCTGGTGAGTACTATATCCAAATATTATTACACAATTCAAACTCTAAAGATACATTATTTAATATTTTACATAAATATTATGTTAAAAAAATTCTATTGTAGATATTTAATAAAAATGTTTTATATTTTTATTAATCTTGTCAAAATCCATATAATGTTTTTTTAATTTTTTCTATAATAATTTTTCAATCGGTAAAAATATATTTTTAACTTGAATCATATAATTTATGATTTTTTAATATAATATGAAAATATAAAAAACATTAATTCCATGTTATATGGTAAAAAATATAATTAAGGTGTAAAATTGTTGATTTGAAAAAAAATATGCTTGTATTCACAAAACAAATGTTTAATAATTTTATATCATAAATTGTTTTATTATAAATATAAAAAATTACTTTCCATAACATATAAAAATGAAAAAAGTTTATTACATATATTTTATCAACATGTTCATATTATTTAGTACAATTTACTTTTTTATTTGAAAAATTAACATTACTATTCTTAATGTTTATTACTCTGATATCAAAAGAAATATACATTAAATTATCTTAAATAATTAATTTTTATCTTATAAAATAAATTAATATCGTATAATTATTAAAAATAATATAATGTTTCATCATATCTATTAATATATAATCCCTTATTTAATTTTTTATTAATGATCACTCTGGGTTAAGCCCATACGGGGAAGGGGTTAATCAGTTTGGATTGAATTGTAATCAAATTTAATTTTTGTTCCACAACGACTTCTTCAATTATTCATTTATTGAATATCTATCTATCACTCCTTTTCTCCCATTTTATTTTTATGTATATATAAATTGTGAAATAAATCAATGAGAACCCATTTATTTATTATAGTGCTTCTCCTCCATTAAGATAAATATGTCTTTAATTGCATGTGGTTATTATTCAACATGCTTGAATTCTTTCATACTATAAATGAAATATTAGAACTGGTATGAACATTATCCTATTATCTGAAAACTGACCAGTTACAAATAAAATGAAGTATTTTTTTTCCAATTATAGAGTATAATCTTCATCCAATTCCTTTAGAAAATATCAATGGTGTTGGATAGAGTCCCCCATTGATTGTATGAATGATATTTGTGTAAAACATCACATATATAATATATAAAACTACACATTAATTACAAAAAATGTTGGATATTGTAGAAAAACCTTCCCAATTATTTCATTATGGATGTATTTTTTAGTAGGATTGATAAGAATTATCTTTTTCATGCATAATTTTTAGTTTATATGAATAAAAATATAAGGAATAATTCTTTTCTTTAATATAAAATATCTATAATATATTACTACATTAATTTTTGTATTTATTTATTTTGAATTGTAAAATATATTTTGTATTTACTCAGGCAAGAATATCACATCTATCATTTTTCAACAAGTATAATTATATAATAAAACAATATTTTTAGAAATATCAGATCATTATCATATTTTAACTATATCATATATTAGTCATCAATTCATATAATCTTAAAGGACGTGTATCAATCATAATCATCCAAAAAATCTAAAGGATGGAATGTTTATTTGTGGGTATGTTATTTTAATTCTTGTAGACATTACACGTGTTTAAATTATACATAAAATAATTGACCATAAGTTCATAAGATATTTAAATTTTGGCATAGTGATGTGGATTCATGACCCCACTCTCTAAGGATACACCTCCTATGGTTGCAATGAAGAGATTGAGATAATAACCTCAGAGGTCCATCTCTGGTAGGCCCTTGATAGCAACTAGCATTGAGGGTATCAAAATCCATTGAATGGGGATCCTTACTCTCTATAATAATATAGGATTTTGAGATAAGATGAAGCAACAAAAAAGAACTCAATGAAATAATATAAAATATAAACTCAAAACCATCCACAGCCAGTATAAATAGAATTAATATAGGTAAAATTTTATAAAGTAAATACCCATACATAAATTTCAAGTAGTGACACAAAAATTATCAATAGTCCAAACTAGTAATGTCCATCACAGTCCAATTAATCAACCTAGAAACATAAAAATTGTTTTAAATATGTACGGTGAACAAATAAGTATTATCATTAGAAAAACCCAAGTCACTCGTTCACATGTGAAAGAACCGTACTAATGCACCAATGAGAAAATAGAAGAACCAAACAACACCTATATAGGTATACAAATCATCACAAACATCACAAAGGAATGATAACCAAATAATTTGAAACATGTAATATAATATAATATAAATAACATCAATGATAGGGTACCCTTTACCACTTTCACATTTATTAGCCTCTCTCATACCCCAAAAATACTTCTTAGACCTCCCACTTGTTCTAAATATACCACATCACATCCCTCCCCCACACATCTTCTTCACACACCATAGAACATCAAACCCATAAAAATTAGGGCCACAAATTAATACACATCCTTATTGCAGACACCTAAGCCACACATCACAGAACATCTTATCACATCTCATCGTGAAGAAACTTGGGAAAGAATATCCCAACCCAACCTGAGGTCACCTAGGACACTACATTGTAACTCATCCAGAAGATACCTAATACACCACATTACAACTCACATGAAGATTCCAATGCCATCATCATCTAGAAGAGGGAGTAGGGAAGAGCAGTTGCCCATCTATCCATCCTCCCACTATCATGTCAGGAAAGATTCCACCTGCGTGACTATGTGTGTGTTTTTCACATAGTGCTCAACAAGGGTGGTGTTCTTATAGATATCATAAAATATACATGTATATATATATATATATATATTATCAACCACTAAAGACCACCCTATGGCTTCTCAATCAAATATCCAACTCACAACACCATCACTATTTCTACCACCACTGAATTACCAAATATCCCAAAGGCCTTCTTTTTTATTGGTTTTTGATAACCCCCATTTCAAGGGATTAAGGGGAAGCCATACAAGGATTATAGGCATATAGATTACATGACCCGTAAGATTTACAAAATATATAGGCTATAAATACCTGGAACTGCTCCTCCCCATCATCTTCATCGTGATGTTAGGTCTCCACCTTCACATGGAATGTTCGGCAAGGGATCTCGTGCAAGAACATGCTTGTCACGATGGGAAATGCTCTACCCTATCTTTCTAAAAAAACTTCTTAAGCTTCTACTCCTGTGAATGTGCCTGCTCTGAATCCTCCTCTGGAGTCTATTCTTTTGTAGAGTCTGCCTTATCATTATGCCCAATTTTAGATGTTCTGAAGACCTTGAGGTGTCCCTAAGGACTTGTGGTGGCCCGAAGGCCTTTAGGTGGCCCGAAGGCCTTGCTAGCCCGAAGGCCCGGAAGGACCTGAGGCACAAACCGATGGCCTGAAATCCCAATCAGATGAATAGTATCAGATACGAAAGTACTAAACAATGCCTACTATAGTTCCTTCTATAGTACTTCTACAGTACTAGTACAGTTCCCAAAAATATGTCTCCACTCGGTTTTGAACTTGGGTCTCTTGGATGCACCAACAGGTCTTAGGATCTTATGGTCTACCACCACTAAATGGATTTATTAGTATCTACACCAATTATTTAATAAGGTGAAGAGCCCTAATAAGTGGTTTGAAGTTTCCTCCTCATTCAACACATATTCGATTTATTATTTAACATCAACCACCTCTAATCACACAAACCATCATTAAAATTTTCATTTACAAATTTCCAACTGATTAAAAAAACCATAAAATTCCATATCAAACATTTTTAAAAATTCATTTATTTATTCCATGTCACACAGTAATTTAGCACAAGAAAACCACAAATCAAAAATGGATCTAAATTCCCATCACACAATTATCTCTCCCTAAAAAATAGCTAATAAACAACATCCTTTCCACATAAAAAGCACGACCAAACAAAACACATATCTATGCACACACAAAAAACACATTGCCTTCCCACAAGAACATACACTCATCACATAACATCAAGATCCTTTTATAAATTTATACATTTATAATGGGGATTCTATCAAAATAAATTATAATTTAGAATTATTTTACACAATCCACAATCTTGGTACATCCATTTTATTAGCTAAGTATAACCATTTAGCAATGTTCAATTTTGGGTTATATTTAAAATGTCCCAATGAATGAAGAAATCCAATCACCTACATCCATTTTAATCAAAACCCTCAAAATCGATAATATTCTGTGGGGGCATCAGGCCCATACAATACATAATTTTAAAAATAATATCAAAGATATAAAAGTATGTGAATCAGACAACACCTTCCCATTTGAATTAAATTAACCAATGTTTAACATTTGATTAATAAAGATCAACCCTAAACCATAGATAAACATTATTTAACCGCTCCTACATGATACCCATTAATGATAAAAGAGTTAATCCAAACCTCAAAGAAGCTTTTCATATCAATACACACCATAGGGAGAAAAAGGAAACCTCCCAAGAACCCCCATTTAACAATAACTGTGCAGATCAAAATTAAATGAAAAAATGGGTGGTGAAAAAGTCAACCCAAATGGACCCCAAACCAAAGAAATAATATTATTGTGGATCCTCGAAGAGGATCTGAAGGAAACATATGATAATGAGGGGAGAACTCAACATAGATCAAATATGAGATCCTAGGGTTTGATACCCATCAAAAAGAATTTTCAAATGTTGAAGGATAATGTAGTTAAATGCCTAGAATGAGTGAAAATATAATGGACTCAGGGTTGGGACAAAACCCTAGGGGTTGACTCATTTAATTTTGTATATCATTAGGGAATTACATTACATGTAATCCCATTCACATTGTGTAATCTAGAGATTTCATTTTCCAACAAAAATCATGTATACATTTTATTATTTAACCCTAAAAATAACATATCATGAACTGTCCCGTGACTAGTCTTGATACCAACTTTAACACCCTGTAGTAAACTTAATCAACATGTATTTCCAAAAGAAAATCTTTTGCACCTTCAAATTCCTTGGAGATCTCTCGAAACCTCCACCAAACACCTCCAATAAAAAAAACGTGAATCTAATAGACTAGGAAGTCACATACCATTAGATAAGATACCATTAATGTAATTCTCTCCCTCAAGAACCCATAACTAGTCCTAGAAGGAAAGGGTTCTGACCAACCACCCCATGAGATAACTCTCAATAGTCTCATCACTCCATAAATGATGCCACCGTCCAAACACACCAACCCAAATTACCAAAAACACACTACACATAAAAATCACCACAAATACAAGTCACCGCCTGACACAAAACCACAATACCACATAACCACTACACAACCAGAAAACTACACCATTCCAAACACCAGAATCATGGAATCCCATTCTCCATGTCAAGAACTTATCCACTTCGGGCAGCAATAACTCACCCACAGAAGATTAATACCATCATAGTTAATGCATCTCGATTAAGAAGCTGATCTTCCCCTTTTAATATTCCATTAATTCATCACACATAAAAAACCAAGGAAAATAGATCATCTCATAAAAGATGTTTTAAACATCATGTCAAAAAGGAAAACCAAGAAAAGAAAAACTCAAAATAACTTTGAGTACTGGGAAAAAATAGGCATCTATCACATCAAAGAACTATCTTCTAGGAAGCCATACAAACAAAACACATGAACCAAGGGAATGGTCCATCCTCACAAAAACTTCTCCTAATTTAATAAGATCTCAACTAGATACTCCAAAAACATAGCATCATTCTAGATATCCATCTCTCCCTATTCAAGGACATGAGAGTCATTGTGAATATACCAATGAAGGCTAGTGATTTGGTATATGTCATGGATCCACTCCAACCATGGTGTAAATTCGAAATGATATGACGCATCACCAACTTCCCATAATGCCTCAAAGATCCCAAAAAACATAGGATAATTCTTACTCCCTCTACGCAAACTCTGTTTCCATTTTTGAGGGAAATCCTTTAAGAAAATGTGGCCTCCATCCTCGAACTCTAGGGTCATACTCGTACGATCTGGATAATTCTTCTTCCAATCTTACACTTCTTTTTTCCTCTCACAAAAAAGATGAACATTCACTGTCATGATTTTCACCACATCAATAATAGGAATAGATATCCCCAAAAATATGTCCAACATAATAGAGAAAGAAACAGTCTCATGTTCAAAGCCTAAAATAGGGTCATGAAAATGGAAGAGAGATAAATACTATTACAACTAAACTCTACCAAGGTAGGTGTCTTACTCAGGACCTACCAAAGTCCAAGAAACAGACCTATAACATATCCTCCAACTATTGAATAGTCGGCTCTATCTGCATATATATCTATGGGTGGAAAAGAGGCATGAGGCGTAATAGAGTACTAATACCATACTGCAATCTCCTCTAGACTCGTGAGGTAAATCATGCATCCAGATTAAGTAAAATGGATCTCAAAACTACCTGAAACCACACAACCTCATCTATATATCTATAATCCAAATAATCCACTATTCATAACCCATTGATCACTAAGAAAAAGAATAATTTTATCAACTGATCCATAACCACCTAGATAGATGCAAAACCTCTCTGAGATCAAGATAAAACTGTCATGCAATAAATCAATATCTCATACCATTTCCACTCAGGAACATATATGGTCCACAAAAATCCTCCCAAAACATGATTCTCTACCTTTACCTAATTGGAATCCAAACATTGAACCACAAATCCCCCTACATACAATTTCATTATGGGTCACCAAAACTGTTCCCTCAAGCCATTGAATATTTTGCGAACTCCTGGGTATACTTCCAAAGGTGTGTTATGAAACTCAACAATAAAACACGTATGCATTTCCCCCAGAACAAACAAGCTTTCATGAAATGAAATATGGTTCTGGCCATCCTCCGACCATACCTCTAGAAAATCACCATGTCCAACACGATCATGCAACAACTCTACCTCTAAGTCTCCATACTGAAACTCCTACACCAACATCACTAGATAATTTTTCACAGTTATCTAAAAAAATCCACAACAACTATGCCCCCTATAATCTAAGTGAAATTAGTCCAAATCCTCCCTTTCTCTCCACATGTTTGTAGATTCCCAAACAACATCCACTTATGAATTTCTGATCAAAGTGTCAATGACAAAATTCCCCTTTATGGAGGTGTAGGAAATCTCCAAATAATTATCCTGAAGTAATTAAATTCATGTCTACTTATATAAGTCCATATCACACTGATAAAAGTTTTAACTCAAAATATTATGATCATTAAAGGGCACAAGGTACTCCCCAATGAGGTAATGTCTGCAAATATTTAGTGAAACCATAAGTAATTCTCTATGTAGATAAATGGTGGAATATTCTTAATTATGGGGACATATTTAACTAGATCTATATGATATAAATACCTTCTTTTGCATCAAGTCACACCCTAATCCCAGATAGAAAACATCACCAAAAACCTCAAACAACACTCTTTAATCAGGAAACCAGAGCACTAGAGCACTAACCAAATTCACATTCAATTAACTCAACATTGTTTGTAACTGATCACACCACAAAAAATTTTGGTCCATTCTAGTCAAGCATGTAAATGGTGATAAAAATAGAGATAAATTAGATAAAAACCTTTTATAATAGCTTATAAGACAAATAAAACTGCAAAAGTATGGCACATTCTAGGGTGCTTTCCATGAAACAACTCGTTCAACCTTCGACGGGTCTACTGCCACAATCTATTGAGACACAACATGCCCATGTAAATGGACCTCTTATGTCTGGAAATTGTTCTTGGAAAATGTTCTATAGAGCTGGTGGTGCCTAATAAACTGCAAGATAGCTTAGAGATACTCAACATACCCCTTTTTGATTTTGAGTAGATTAAAATATCATCAATGAATAAGATGAATAATTGATATTGTAAATCATGGAATATGGATTTAATAATCCCCATGGGCATGACTAGTGTTTTCATTACACCTAATGGAATGACAAAAAACTCAAAGTTGTTGTACAAACATCAGAAGGTAGCCTTTGGGATATCGCCATCCTTTACACTGAACTGGAGATATACAGACCATATATCAAACTTATAAAACCAAATCAACCATATCAGATGGATAAAATGATTTTATATCATTGGAATATGGTAACAGTTCCTCAAAATCATCTGATTTAGACTTTGATAGGCTATTAAGAACCGTATACCACTATCCTCCTTCTTGGAAAATATCATTGGAGATCCCCATGGAGACACACTAGTCCAATAGAACAAATTATTCTTTAGACCATTTATCTAAATACTCAAATACCACAACTCATAATGTTTTATCCAATAAGGATTCATTATAATCAGAGAAGCACATGGCGGTATGTCTATCCGAACTCAACATCACATCGAGGGTGTAACATTACAACCTTTTTTTTGAAACATACAATATTCCCTAGTGACTCTCGGAACCTCTACCATCTTATAATCCACTAATTCTACCGAAAAATCATTCAACAAGGAAATAAGGGTCCCCATAGGCTGAATACCCTCCTAAAAACACCTCTCGTTAATGAAGACTACTTGATAACCATCCACATCCAAATACATGACTCTCATTCAAAAGTAGTTGATAATAGAACCTATATAATACAACTAGGTGAGGATGAGGATGACATAGTATGACTGCATACATAGCATGAGATGTTCCCCATGGGACTGATGGGCCCCATAATTAGTATACACCCTTGACAAACATCAAACATGCTATTCTATCCTATGATTGGATAGTGAACACCTGGGTCAAAGGAAGCCTCTCTACATCTTGTCCCAGTGTAAGGGCTATAGCGGGTAAAAAATGAGTGTGAATATCCTGAATCAAACAAGGCACAAAAAAGAGTATTATAAAATTGATATTACCTCTAATGATATATCACCCCTCTAGAACTGCTATCCAAGATGCATGAAACTGACCACAACCAACTGTTCTACCTCTCTGATGATGACCACCTCCACTACCACTTCATGTTTCGGTCCCTGAACATGAGGAACATACCGATTTCAGCCACTACCTTCTACATCTCCCCTAGGTAGAGCATAAGTCTGCTACCCTTTCATTTGGAATAGACTCACTAGAAATATCTACTGAGGTTGGCATTGAATCTATTTACCTCCACCAAACTTAGGTCAAGCAACCACTTGTCACTGGTCCTGAAGATAGCCACCATACCCATAGAAGAAACACATCAGACCCAACCCCATAATAAAGGAGCATAAACAAAAAGGTTGAGATGGAATTTATTAAGGTTGAAACCTGGATAGTCTAAACCTTGACATCCTAGTTCTGGAGACATTCCACTAACATATCGTCCCATTGAGGAACCCTTCTAGTTCCCTTCCAGCAGAAAACCTCTTCGTGAGTGCATTTTCTCGATCACATCTTCCTTTTTCTGAACCTCTAGGTATGTTACAAATTTAAAATACGTAACTTCATTATAGATAGAAGGACATAGTTCCCCCTCAATCCATATCGCATAAGAATACTCATGTTGAAAATGATCTGGGGAAAATGCAGAATATCATTGAATTTTATTCACAACCCCACACTAACATGATCCCCTATTGAAGAGAAAGGGGTTTATGTCCCTTCACTACTATTATTGTAGATGAAAGGAACTCTACTAAGATCTCCTTTGATAATTTGATAAGGGAAATTTATTAATCCTTTAACTCTCCAACATACCATTTACACCACTGACATGTAGCTATACACATTTGAATGATAGTCCAAGGGACCCGATACTCCATCGGGGCCTGGATCAGGCTAAAAGTGATCTAAAAATCCATGAAACAAATCTCTATTTCCACAACTGAAGCACTTCCCTCATACATCATCAAATC
The DNA here is from genome assembly GCA_963277665.1 of Viscum album. NCBI lineage: Eukaryota > Viridiplantae > Streptophyta > Magnoliopsida > Santalales > Viscaceae > Viscum > Viscum album. The sequence goes on from OY728126.1 coordinate 198,221,594, forward strand.
CTACCAGTAGAAAGCATGAAACATCCACTACCACTAACCATCCTCCTTAACTGAATACACCCTCCTTTAATCAACTAGGTTGGCCTGCTGAACCTCAAATGCCGGAGCTACATGTGGAAGATGACCAGTTTCCATAGATGAAAGGAAAAAAATAAAACTCTATACTTGGTACTATGAAATTTAATTAGGATATATTTTAATTAACATTAGTTGATTAAATAAATTTTAACAATATTGAATTTCCCCAAACAACACAATTCAAAAAAAAAAAGAAAAGTCGTCATTATGCATGTACCTCTCCCTTGTATCCACCAAACAAGCAGTGTAGGATGACATGGTCATATTGTAGGCTATGTGTCCTTGAATCATATCATCATGGGGCACTAAAATACCATGTTTTACTTGGTATTACCTTACCTATATAAATTACCCCGATCATTTGACAATGTTTCCCAACCAACACTTGAAATCCTCACTATGCCTAACTCAAAACTCAAACATATCTCTCAACCATCAGACTTTGATAACACTATATCATGACCCCCTCCCTCAAAGGATACCCCTCTGGGGTTATTAATGAAGAAATGAAGATAATTAAGCATGAGACCCTCCTCTAGTAGGTCCCGGATTAATGACTAACATTGTGGGTCTAGAAATCTCATATAAGGTTGGAATTACCCTCTATAATAATATAGGATTGGGAGATAAGATGAATAATCCACAATCAATTCCATGACAGAATATAAATGTGAAATCCAAAACCATCCCAGATGCATGTGTAAATAGAATGGATATAGAAAAAGGAATCCAATGTAATTACCGAAAATTAATGCTAAAGTAGTGACATAAAATCTGTCAAGGGTTCGAACTAGTATTGTACAACATGATCCATTTAATTCTATTCCAAACCATATATATATATATATTGTGTGAGAATACTAGTATACTAAGTAGGAAATCCCAAGGCTATCATACACATGTGAAAGAAGAATACTAATGCACCTATGAGAAAATCATTGAACCAAACAGCACCAATACAAGTATACTAACCATCCAAACCTCACCAATGCACACTCACCAAATAAAACAATCCACATAATATAATAAAATATAAATCGCATTGATGATAAGGTAACCCGCACCACTTTCCCACTGGTAGTAGATCTTACACCCCAATAGCAGATGTACTGATCCTCCAAGCACTTTTGAATATACTATATCACATCCCAAACACACACACCTAGTTGAAACACCACATCACATGTTGCCTGAACACACATGGGACACACACCACACCACATACCTACCCCACACCCCTGATCCACACATCCCAACACAACCCACCCACACACTCCTGGGACACACATCACCTCACATCTCATCACATATCACCCAAACAACACCTTGGAAAGTACATCATAACTCATCCTAAAGACACAAGGTACACCCCCTCACAACTCATCTTGAAGACACCTGGGACTACACATCACAACTCGCCTGAAGAATCATGAGCCATCTTCTTCTAGAATAGGGTATAGGGAAGAGAGGGTGACCAACCATACATCCTCCCACTAGGATGTCAGGAAATATACCCCCGCAATACTTTGTTGGTGTTTGACACATAGTTATCAATATGGGTGGGGTGCATATAGAAATAAAAAGGAAAATACATATATATATATAATATCAAATCATAAACCCCAACCTATGAGTTCTCAATGTAAACCAACTGACAAAACCGCCATATTTGCTTCCACATCTAATGAATTTATTAGTATTTGCAATAGTCATTTAAAAAGGTGAAGAGCCCTATAATAAGTAGCTTTACATTTTCTCTACATTTAAGACCTATTAATTTTGTTATATGACATCAATAACCTTTAATCACACAACCCGTCATTAAATCTTCCATTGAAAATTTTAAATACCATTCAACAAACCATCCCATGCCTTTTCAAACATTAATTTACATTAATTTTTTCATTCCATCATTACTTAGGAATCTATAACAAGTGAACCACATATCAAAAATGACTCAACATCCCCATCATACTAGCACCTTTCCATCCAAAAATCATATAAAAAACCACCTCCTCACCCCCCCAAAATCATGACTAATCAAACCACATATCTCCCCACACCCCAATGACACATCAATATCCCTGAAGCACTACCACACATCACAACACATCGATAGAAACTATCATATTTATAATGGGGTTTTTATAACATTTCAATATAATTTAGGGGTGTTATCACATAAAACCAAATCGTGGGAAATCCATCTCATTATCCGAGTATAAGTAATCAACCAATTTCCATTTAGGGTGATATAAAAACAATCACAACTAGAGAAGAAATCATAACACATTCAAATAGTGTAAAAAATACCCCAACATCCACAAAATATAGTGGGGAATCATGTCCATATAATTAACACTATAAAAACAATATAAAATATATTATATAATTATAATTAAACACTAATTTACCTATTCAATTAAATTAACCAATTATTTATATTTTATTAAGACAAAAAAAACAATAACCTATATGGAAAAAAGTAAACCCCTACCATATGATAAAAAATAAGGAGAATAAAATGAAATCCCTACATCAATGAAGATTTTCAACTTTCTATGCACCACAAGGCAATGAAGATACAACTTGGGATCCACCATTTCCCAAGAAATTTGAGAACCAACCTAAACTGCACCAAAAGGGTTGTAAAAAACCCAACCCAAATGCACTAAAACAAAATAATCACTACCATATTAAAACCATGAAGAAGAATAGAATGAAATAGATGAGGAAGTGGTGAGAAATCACATCAGATTAGTGATGGGAGCCTAAGTATTGAACCCCATCAAAGGGAATTTTCAAATAAAAAATGAATAGGTTATAAGATGCCTAGAACAAGAGAATATCCACTAGATGAATGGTCGGAAGAAAACTAGAAAAGATGAAACTTTTAATTCTATAAAACATCAAAAAATTACACAATGTTTAATCCAATTTCACATCGTGTAATCCCATGATTTCAAGTCATTCCAAAAAACATGTCGCGCTTTTATTATTAATCCCCCAAAATTGATACATCCTTAATTGTCCCTAGAAAATACCTTAAAAACATTCATGTCATGTAATGCACTTACATTATGTGTATTTATTGTAAAATCTCTTATGTATCTCAAACATCCCCCAAGATCACTTAAAACCTCCCACAAACACCTCCAATAGTCAAAACATGTACACAAATAGACCGAGAATGAACATTCCAATACCTGTGGAATGTAATTTAGAATCATGGGAATCATATTAAAACCCAAACATTCTAATTTAGAATTCACTCTTACTATCTTGATAAGAATCAGGGTCTTGTGTCTAATCAATGATAAACATCACACATGAATATTCATAATTTTTTCCTATTTCAAATATATATATATATATATATAATGAACAATATAAAAATTTACCTTACCATATCCTCAAATACATTATATTTATGACAAATTTCATTATATATTTATATTCAACTCGTATATAACATAGATTAATTTTCTTATGTTGATTAAAAATAGCATTCATGTTTCATTTTTTTTATATAAAGATTAGTTTTCAATTTCATTAGTAAATATCATATGAGAATGATATTTATACAAAATCATATAATGGAAATAATTAATATCATATGTTTACTAAATATTTTACTTATATTTTTGATAAATTACTCTTTCATTTTTAGTACTATTGAAAATGTATCATATGAATCTCCAAAAAATCATAAGGAAAATATTCCTTTAATGAAATCCCAATTTCTATTTTTAACTCTGAAATGTTGTATCCAAAATTAATTAAAATATAATGTTAAATTCATTATATTGTAGGGTTCTGAAAAATACGCAAATGAAGAAAATAAACCCTTTCATTCGAGAGATTATTTTTACCCAATTCCCTTCAATTAATAGGGAAAAGGAAGGAGGCCAATACTCAAAACTAGAAAAGGACCAACCGGTCCGAGAACCAGCCCAAGTGGTACTCGGCCGGTTCAGCGAACTGTTACTCTCCACAAGCCAACCTCGTTCACGAGATGGAGGTGGAGATCCTCCGCGGGCGCGAAGCAGAACAGGCACTGAGCCGGTCCACCATCACGAACCGCCCCAGCCATAGACCACATCGACCGACCCAAGCCACATCCTTTATCATTCATGGAATAGAGGTGGAACCCTCCGTGGCCACGAAGCACTCTCCGGCCTCGTTTGGTTCGTGGGGGAGATCGTTTGGTTCACGAGGGAGATGCACTCAATCCCCCCCTGCGAGTTGCGAATTGACCGAGCCATCCATGAATCAGGTTTTCGGAAATGGGCCTCCGCAAAAGGTGCTGCATGACCATAGATTCATCATTTTCCACGCTCTATAAAATGATATTTATGGGAAGAAAAGAAGAGGGGGACTCGAAGATGATCAATCAGATTTGGTGGAAGGATTTCGAAAGAAGGCTTAGGATTTCGAAAGTTCCAGTTCGTGAACCAGAGCAGGTATCAACCTAGGAATGAACTAATAAGGAACCAAAAAAAGTAAAATAACTTGGTGAACCGCAAACATAAAATAACAAAGAAGAGAAAACCACGAACCATGGTCCCTCTACGGATACACTCCCCATGGACTAGGAAATTTATTCCCCTATTCTGATCTGTCGCACCGTGTAGCACTATACTATGCGGGTGATTCCCTGACTGATGAGCCTCCAGCTGACGCCGCCCTTGGCCGCCGCTGCCCGCACGGAACCCTCTGCGGACCACCGTGGTTCGCGGATCAAACCCGAAGCCGTGAACCACCTTGGATTGTGGGATTCCCATCAGTACGCGGACAACCCTAGTTCGTGGAAGGCTTTTCCAACCGCGTAACAGCACCCTACGTGAAGGGAACCACCACCCATACCCCTGTGTGGCCCGCCATATTCTCCGGAGTTCCCATTCCCGAAGCCACATAAAATTCTTCCGATTCGGCCTGATCCTCCATGACTCCCTCACTGGCCTGCTCATCGGCCCCGAGCCGAGGCCTCCACCAGAGCCACTGGATCCATGTGGTGTAACCCTCAGGTGCATCAGCATGCAATTTTATGTTCACATACCCATGGTAAGTAGGGGAAAAGGGGTTTCCCTGACCCTTGAGAAGATTCCTGAAGCATTCCTGGGTTCACATTCCCATGGTAATGTGGAGTCTTAGCTCAGGAGCCCCCTTTTTGACCCTCCACTTGTTGGGGCTGGGGTACTTCTCCCTTATTCAGAGGGTAGTAAAATACTCATCAGAAGGAAGTCCCCATGCACTTCGGTACTTCCCCTAGGTGCAAGAGAAGTTACGGGCACATGAGCACCCGTTTCCCTTTCTCGCTGCACTTTGTAATCATAGGTGTCCATCTCAGAGTATGCACTGACCTTATGGGCCGCTCCAGGCATAATCCCCACACCACTTCTCATGGACGCACCATTAGCAACGTGATTGTTTGGTCCCTACGGCCTCTTATTTCTCACACCAAGCATGACTCACGTGGGCTTAGAGTAAGCATCGACCATGACATCCTCTCATGGGATGCCTCAAATCATAAGCCCCACTCATCTGAACTATGTGTAATTTGATCCATGTATCCTAAGTAGGGTATGTAAGAAGCCTCCCATGAGGTTCAAGACCGATCACCATCGCACCCTCAAGGTTTACCATCCCTCGGGTCCACGTTCATATCGGTTCTCCGACACCCCAATCTAAACTACGTGGACTTTGATCCCTGTCTATTAGGAAGGGTATGTAGGAAGCCTCCCTAAGGTTCAAGCCCATTAACCTGCTGATCCGACTATCTTCACATTGGTTCACTAAACCAACCCTGGTGCCGCCTCAATGAGTCCAAACTCCTTGGGGTCATTAATCCAATGAGGGATGGTAAACCTCTGGCATAAATGAACTTGAATCCCTACATCCAGCTGACCGTTTCCAACCAGGTGAAATCTGTGGATATTATGCTTAAGTATAAACCCAATATTCACGAACATATGAATATGTCTTTAATCTATATGAGAGTCATGGAACAGGCAATAATCCCCCCCAAAAGGGTGCGATGAGCCCGACTTCCCATCCTCTCGACCAATGTGAGTTATTAAGAATTGCATGTCAAACCACCTAGAAAACTCCTACCATTGGAAACCATGTCCATGTATTACTAGATATAGAACCATTGGTCATTTAGAGGCAGAAAACGGTGCACCCGATATTACTGATGAAGTAGAAACCAACCTTCATTAATCAACCTCCGGGTAGCATATGTTTCTTCCCCATGACCCTATCATGCACCTTGAGACAAAAAATGGTGAACCTGGCATGAATCATTAACCAAGCATGAAGGATTTAACCTAATCCCACCCTGTGCCCCCTTATACTCTCAAGGAGGGAAAAGAAAGGTCATTAAATATGCATGGGGTCATGAGATGCTGCTTTGATAGGTTTTTAATTTGTATTTTTTAAAATGTTTTATAGGTACTACACAGAACTACCTTCGATCCAATGGCGTCAAGAAGGAACTTGCAAGTGCGCACTTCAGGCTACGAGACAACAGGGCATCCTCTCCATCGGAGGACCCCATCACCCACCCAGCGTCTACAACGCTGGGTCTCAGATGTGATGATTCGAGAGTACCATGTGAATAGTACTCTCCCAACGGTGGAGGTGGCCATGCATACCCTCCAATCCGTCAAGATTTTCCGGTCCCCTGCCCAGCAGCGGCTGCAAAGGCAGATCCAGACAGCCCCTTTTGCTGTCTCCAATCGTTTCGGGAGTCTATCCCTAGAACAGGACAATGCGTACCTACCTTATCTTAGAGAGGCAGATGAGGTCGACATTGAGGAATTCATACCCACCGAACGGTGGTTCTGCTCCAAGGCCCCCGCTGGCAGACGTCATCACGATTACGCCGTGACACAACATCCTCACGCTCAGGAGGATGTAGCCCTGAGAATTCAAGCCCACTCTCCCCAAGCTCCAGCCCCTCGGACCGCCCGACAAGGACGGAAAACAACCAACCGGGGACTAGTCATCACCATTTTCCCAAAGGAGGAGCTCTGCTGCCTAGTCACAGAGATGCATTATGAATAGGCACATACACCTGTTCATTCCTCCAAGGCCTGCCATCCAGACATGGCGGCATCATACGAGCCGGCGCACATCCCCACCGAGATCCGTCACGCACGTCACTCACACAGGACGGAACCTACCCGGTAGGCACCTCTACCTACCAAGGGTCGTGAAGCCCACCAACCAGACGTGGGTGTGACCCAACATCTGCAGGACTAACTCTTAGCGGGTCCTCATAACACCGACCATCCTTATATGGTGGCTATCAAAAAAGACCGCCACCCAGATGTGGCGCAAATCATAGGCGGGCACTTCACCCCACCAATACATGCCACCGACTTGATGTGGCGGGAAACCAATATATGCAGGGCCGGCTCCCTACAGATGGAAGTATAGTCCTCTATCCCGATGTGGTGGCAAATAGAGAGATAAACCATCATATCCTGGTACAGGGGCAGATTCATTCACCTGCCCCAACAGAAGAGAATTGTTAGTTCCCACTGACCATTGGAGGACCGGAGTAGGATGTTTCTTCTCCGATACTAGAAGAGGCCTTCATACCCCTTCCATCCAAAGATGTCTCTCTACATATCCTAGCAATGATGGAGTAATAGGTATCAATCCCAGATCATATCTTGCAAACTTTCCAGAATGTAATTGCATTTGTAGAAAAAGAATGGATTCAGGCCCATGAGCCTGTCTCCCCAATTGAGAGACGAGATAGCCTCCTTGGAGCAGATCTGCATCCCTGCTCCCACCCTGGCGGGTCGCCGACTATATTCCACGATGCAAGGGAAGCTGGATCGAGTAGCTTCACTCGTTCCAACTCGGGGACACACGTCCATCACGGTGGATGCTCCATAGCAGGAATTTATCCCTTCTAAAAGTCAAGATGTTTGTTGGCATATCCCGACAGCATCACATGACCCAATTAGATAGGGACCCAATGGTGAAGGCCATTGTCAATAGCAGACGGTCCCCGCTGCCTGCAAGAAAGCACCCCTAACGCACCGAAGGAAGCTAGAAAATAAAGAGCGGGTTCATGACTCTGCTCTTCTAGAAGATGGGGTTTTCAAGGATTCTAAGCACACATCGTAGGCTCAGAACCCTGCCCACCCATTACCATATTATGGGTGTAGAAGTAGCAGTTGTGAAGGTCCTTCCCACAATGTTGCTACTGGCAGATCTGAAGGTCCTCCCCAGAGCACCATTAGGGGCCTCTGCCACGATCATATAACAATCGATCATGAGAGATCTCTTTTGATATGAGTCACGGAAACCCTCTACGTGCCCAGAATATCGATCAGCAATAAGGTCCTCCAATTGTTGTGGTCACCCTAAAGGTCCTCCCCGGGGTATACACTACTAACACTTTCCATGCAGTGGGACCACAGATTATGATGGTAGTCCTCGCTATCATAGTTGCAACTGTGGAGGCCCTCCCCTCAGTGACGTATCATCATGACAAGAAGGCCCTCCCCTTTTCATGGCCTTCCATGAAGGTCCTCCCTAGGGGTTAAGTTACAACGACACTCCGCGCATCCAGGAATCAGATCATAGCGGTAGTCCTTTCCACTTTGATAATGGATGCCCTCCCCGTAGGACATCAAGAAATAAGAAGGTCCTCCCCTAGTTACGGCACATTCTGAAGGCCCTCCCTATGGTGTGCCCCACAGATATTCTCCCTATGGAAACTGTAATGGTAGTCCTCTCTATTGTAGTAGCTATTATGATAGTCCTCTCCACCACGGCCGCCATTGAAAAGGTCATCCCAATAGTGGCCCCAAGAAACCAGAAGGTCCTCCCCTTGTCAAAGTGTGTCTTGAAGGTCCTCCCCAGGATGCACACCGAACATCAAACCATGATGGTCATCCTCAACATGATGGATGTCGTTGCGAAGGCCCTCCCCATAATAATGCTACATATCCAGAAGGTCCTCCCCTTGCTGCGACATGCCTTGGTGGTCCTCCCCAGGTTCTGCACTGCAAAATTCCTCCATGCTATGAGGCATCAAGCTATGATGGTAGTCTTCACCACTTCTACCACCATTACAAAGTCCCTCCCTATAATGACATATCATATCAAAAGGAAGGCCCTCCCCCTTCCGAATCAAGCATAGGAAATCCCTCATAAGACAAGGCACTCAGAAGGATGGGATCGAGTATGTCAGATCCCCGGTTAGTCACCAACGACATCCTTCTTCAATCGGGAGACGTCCCAGGGCCACATTCATCTTCTGAACCACCTTGGAATTTCTCACAAGATGATTCAATACCTACCGATCCCACTGCCTCGGACCACACTGATAGCGAGCGTCTTAGTTGGGCCGACCAGGTTGAGGGGTCAGTAGCGTAGGAGTATGCCGACATGATGTGCATGAGGAAACTACTGGCTTGGGATGATATAACAGTTATGTTTTGGACCATAGCCACCTCTCAGTTCGACATACACAGAGTGTTTTTAGAAGAATGTGTGCACAACATCCACCATAATATATGGACAACTATCTGCCAGCTGAAATCAAGATTCCTACCCCATGACGGGTATGTAGACCATGTCAAGACAATAGGATTCCTATTGAATCACATCGACCTAGAAGCTCTTCCGTCGGCATGGAAATGGAAACCCGAGAGGTTTAAAGGGAACATAGAGATAGCTTGCCTCCGGGTGCTGCACCAGTTGCGTCGCATCATCAGTGACGCCCCGACAGGAGTCCATATTAGGGGATGGGGAGAACATGGAGCTCTGCATTTCACTCTGCTCCCCTCCCTGAACTACCTGTTCGGCGTGGTGTGTTGAAACGTCATCACGTCAAGATGGAAATCGAGTGGTCTCTCTGTTTAGGAAAGGCAACACACCCAACAGATCCGAGCCTTGAGTAAGTCCCAAAAGCGTCAGGCCTGACGGGAATAATCTATTCAAGAACTCCTGAATCAGGCCACCGAGAGCATACAACAGGCCTCTCACCTAAGAGAGGCCAATGACTGCTCTTTTACAACCTCTATAGAAGGAATAGGTTCAAATAAGAACTCATCACCAAACCCAGTTCACCCCCGAATGGGGGCACGCAAGATTAGGCAGGTAGCAATAGCAGCAGCCACTGCCACAATCCAGGGTCAACCCTAGCATGTAGGGCTTTTGGAATTTTTAACAACAAATGTCCCCGTAATACTAATAAAAATGGGATGAGACTCGATGTACAAGGAACAGAGCCAACCCCAACCCTCTGGGATGGGGGCATTATTACCCCCTCAACAACAACCCTCCCCCCCCCCCACGAGAGTTAGTATTCTCTCATCTAGGGAGGATAGCTAGAAGAGGAGGTTCCTGTTCCATCCCATCATTTGAATCATCATCCCCTCTGAGAGGAAGGTAAACCATGAGGTCTCATCAAAGAACTCTCCATGTCACCATTAGTCAAGAAGTCTGAAGGTAATCCCAGGTCATGAAAGAAAAATCCAATAGAAGACACAGGAGATCATCTTTCTATTTAGAAGATGACATCTTATCCACCCCGCGATATGTATCTATCAATGTCATAGAGGTTAACCCCATAGGTGACACCAGAGATGCTACAAATCAGGATGGATCAGTAGATTATAGTTCCGGTCAGGCCATGACTCATGACGAACCACCAGGTGTGCATACCCGGAACCAGAGGGTCGCCCTAAATATGGATGCTCCTTCAGCTAACCCCCCTCCGATTACACTGCGAGCTTCCAACAAGAATAATAACAAAGGAATTGTTACCCTTAATCCGTCCCCTTCTCTCGACAAAAAATGAGACACTCACACTCAAAAAGATGTTCGCTCGACAGGAATATGAAATGAAAGTGTTGAGGCGGCTTAACAGCGAGCTATTGTAGAGGAACTGTCTTATTGAAAATGTGTCACAAGAGGAGTTGTATCTCGCACTCCCTGTAAGTGCACCTCAAAGACCCATGGTTACCCTGTCCAATGAGACGCCTCGTCTGTCCAACTACCTATATGCGGATCCGGATGAATACCAAGACTTCCCCCCACTTTGGAAGAAACCAGATAAAGTACACCCAAACCCTTCGAGGGTGCCCCGCATGGAATATGCACCCATGGTACCGGCTGAGCTGGATCCTCGAGCAATGCCTCGGGCTACACATTCTAAGGACCGGGCCCAATAAGAAGTAAAACAGGGTCTCACCAACACCATCTAGGCACTAATGGCTCGATTGGAAGCGATGGAATGACGACACACTCCGATATAGCCAGAGTGGAAACCTTACCTAGATTGGGTGAGAAACACACCACCTCCACCCAATTTTGGGATCCCTGTATTCCCTGTATTTGATAGATCAGGCGATCCGAAGCAACATTTGATGCACTACGCATCCTATTGCGACCCTATGATGGGAACTCTGGAACAACAAGAAGCAGTGAAACTCAGATGCATCGTGCGGACCTTGCAATGATCCGCCTTTTCGGGTATACGAGTCTACCAACCCAGTCAATAAAAAGCTAGGATGACCTTCGGCAGCAATTCCTATTCTACTTCAGCTCGATGTTTCCTAAAACAATAGTAAGAGACCTCATGAACTGCAACCAAAGGGAGAACGAGAGGGTCTCTGATTTCATCACCAGATGGAAAGGTCTGACCAACTCTCTGATCAAGCCAATGCCTCAAGATGAGTTGCTTTCCATATGCATCGAAAATCTTTGAGATGAGATACGAACACCACACATACCAGTGGAGAGCACCATTGGCTTTCGCCATCTCTCAGCCATTGCCCAGAGAATCAAGGACTCCTTGAAGCGGACCAATTTGAAGTCCAGAATAGCCTCACAGGCTCTTGCAAAGAGAGAAGCCAGAGCTGAAGCATCCTATGTCACGCTCAAGCCACCCCCTTTGTCTGCTCAACCACTCATCCCTCCACCAAATCGTTAAGGGCCCCCTGTATATCAATGGCCGCCTACACCCAGGTGGGACGATTAGAAAGGGGTGAAGCGGAAACAGTTTGGGGAATGAATACATAAAGCATACTCATTCCGATAGGACCATGTTCGCAGCTACTTCATCGCCTCCATGAATTGAAACTTTCTTTGCCTCCCAGAGGTGAGGAAACCCGAAGAAGTCTACCGTGATGACATGACAAATTACTGTCCCTACCATCAGATGTTGGGGCACAATATTCGGGAATGCTTCGTCTTCAAAGACCTCATGCAAAGGATGGTAGACTCCGGGCAAGTCGAGCTAGGACCACCCCCAGCGCATGTGACATATATTTCTACCACCGACTCCAACAAAGGGGAGGGTGGCAGGAAGTCACCAGTAATAAGGGGCAGAAGTTTGATAACTGGATGACTCGAAAGACTATAAATCAAGCCTAGGGCATACTATGAGCTAAACTATAGCAGCTGATGTTTCCGCCAAAAGACCCTGAAGTCATAGAGTCGATAGTATTGACACACAACCCTCCACGATCCAGTCATCTAGGCGTAATCCAAGAAGGAAGAAAGAATTTCAAGAGGAGCAGTCCGCAATGGGACCAATGTTAGTCCTGACCCTGACAGATTATATGTCGTCGAATTTGGCGCTGTGGGCCCCGACCCACCAAATGACACCATCAGGGACAACTGACCAGGTTGACGTGTCAGAGGATGAATAGTCAATCATTGGTTACATTAACATCATCCATCTTATGGAATCGTCCCCTGATGAAGGGTACAATTATGAACCCTAGTTCCAAACACAAGGGTCTGGGAGGAGGAATCGAAGAGGTAGGGGACACCAGGGGAGATGCAGTCGCGGCCGAAACAAACCCTACGGTAGGAACCTGGCCCGAACCTTCATTATCACGGAAACCCGTGGTAGAGCCCTTCAATGGACTAAGAAGGAGAAAGAACATCCCTCCACATCCACAAGTGGCCACCCTAGCCCCATTATTCTGTGATACCCATCAGAGGAGGAACAACCACCTAGACAACTAGTGCACACGAACATACAGGTCGGGCCGAGTCCCCAAAACATTGGAACATCATCGGCATCTGACCCCACGACGGGTTGCTCCTCATCACATACTCCATCTCCCAAGCCTCCTGATAGAACCCACCTGCCAGCGGAGAAGCGTCGGCAACTAGAGCAAAAATACGACATCCTTAAGTAGCTGGCATCAGTACCAGCCAAGTTGTCAATCCTGGATGTCTTGATCTTGTCCACCGACCCCAGGGAGGCGCTTATTGAAGCCTTGCTCAGCCCCCATGAGTTTGAAGCTGAGGTAGCTGCCGCCGAGGTTTACAGGATAGAGACTGGCCCTGATGAATGCAATGCAGTGATTTCCTTCACCGATCGGGATGAAGATTCCATAATGCAAGGACACATCAAACCACTTTATGTGTTTGAGACATTGAATGATGCTGAGATCTGTAAATTCTTCATTGATATCTGATCTAGAGTTATCCTCCTCCCCCTACAGACACTGTGTAGTTTGGGCTATAGTGAGGGTGATTTAATACCCTTGGCCACCACTCTGCTAGTTTATGATAAGATTGAGCAGAATCCAATGGGACAAATCATGCTAAAGACCCATTTTGGAGACCTTGTTGCCTACTCGGAATTTCTGGTGGTTCGACTGAGCACAGCATTCAATGCCCTGCTGGGAAGGTCGTGGCTCCATAAGCACATGGCTGTTCCTTTATCATACCACAAGTGTATTAAGTACTATGTCAATGGGAAAATTGGGACAATTTATGCCAACAAGGCCCCTTTTGTGCTCTCTGAGTCACACTACATTGACGCATGATTTTATGAGAAAAAGAGGATGAAGCCTTTGGCCGATGGTGTTGACTAGATCCCCACTCCAAATGGTCCGAAAGTGGTTCCTGATGACCCCCTCAGGCATCTTGGCAGAGACTACGTATTTTCCATCAACCATATTGAGAGCAGGGGTTCAAGTCCGGACACACACTCAGCTATCTTCATGAATTCATCCACGATGGTCGAGCATGACAATGCGGGGACGATCGCCAACCCTCAATTTGGGGGAGAGTAATTGAGCGAGGACACTCACAATGCCTCACCCCCAGACTCCCAGGAGCTCGAGTCAAGAGCCCTCCCCCCGTCCGATCCAGAAGATGAGGATTTGGGAGAAGAAGAGGAAGAAGATCTCAGGGACGCACCTCACGCATTTGGGGAAGGTATCTCCACCATGGTGGATGAGCTCAGGGAAATAAACCTGGGTACTGAGGACGATCCGCGGCCTAATATCATTAGTGCAACCATATACCCTGAGGATCATGAGATATATACCTCCTTCTTGAAGAAACATTCGGATGTTTTTTCCTGGAAATGTACAAAAATGACGGGACTTGATCCTAAAGTTGTGACGCTTCACCTGGGTCTTCCGGAAGACCACCGGGGCTATAAACCGGCCGTCAGAAGGATAAATCACTCACATGCTACCAAAATAAAGGCTGAAGTAGATAATCTCATTAAATAAGGATTCATTTAGGAGGTACAGTACCCCATCTGGTTGGCCAAAATCCTCCACGTCAAGAAAAAGAATGGGCAAATCCACATCTCCATTAATTTCAGGGATCTCACTCGGTATTGCCTGAAAGATGACTTATCAGTCCTGATCACTGAGTTATTAATCAATGCAACGGACATGTATGTAGCTATATCCTTCATGGATAGTTATTCTAGGTATAATCAAATCTGAATGGTGTCAGAAGACAAATAAGCCACTGCCTTCAGAGCCCCACAAAAATTATTCTGTTATAGGGTTATGCCCTTTGGTCTCAAGAACACTGGCGCCACATATCAACACGCCATGCATCATATCTTTAAACCATTCTTAGGGAGATTCGTCGAATGTTATGTACATGACTTGGTGGTTAAACGAAGACAGATCTTAGATCACCTGTCAGACCTTGAGACCGCCTTAAACAAACATAGATAGCATAACCTGAAGATGAACCCCTTGAAGTGTGCCTTCGGGGTTACCTTATGAAAATTCCTTGGCTTCGTTGTATTCCATCGCAGCATCGAATTCAAACCTGAAAAGACAAAGGCTATCCTTGACCTGCCTCCTACCCGCAATCTCACTGAGTTTAGAGGATTCTAAGGAAACCAAGCCAATATCAGGAAATTCATATCCAACCTGGCGGGAAAAGGTTTTCCCTTCACTAGGTTAATGAAAAAGGGAGTCACGTACCATTGGATAGATGAATTCCAAGAGGAGCTTGACAGCCTAAAGATGTACTTCTTAAGCCCACCGGTGCTCATGCCCCCGGTTGAAGCAAGACCTCTCCTCCTATACGTAACGGCGCTAGAGCGGTCACTCAGAGCCTTCCTTGCACAAAAGAACGTCACCAATAGTGAAAACAGTCTCTATTACCTCATCCGAACCATGATCGATGCTGAGACTCGATACTCAAACATTGAGAAGAGCTGTTTGGCCTTGGTCTTCACGGTTCAAAAGTTACGACATTATCTACAGCATCATGAAGTCCATTTGATCTGGCATAATATAACGCTCAAGTACATCCTCAGCCGCCCAATGCTGACTGTGCACCTATCCCGATGGGCAGTCATCCTTCAACAGTTTGACATCCGGTTTGTGCCTCAAAAAAACATCAAGGGCCAGGCATTAGCAGAATTTCTGGTAGAGCACCCCTCAATAGGGACTACCACACCAGACATCAAGCTACCAGATGAAGACATCTTATCGGTTCAAGGGGAGCTCCCAACATGGGAAATGTACTTCGACGGAGCATCCCAGAGCCCAACTGGGAAAAGGATGGAAGATCACAAATTCTACAAGGCGGGGTTGGGGATAATAATCATGTCCCTAGAGAAAGCAGTTTTTCCATATTCCTTCCTCTTGACAGAAGTATGTACGAACAATGAAGCGGAGTATCAAGCCCTCATTATAGGCCTTGAAATTGCACTCCAGGCACAAGTAAAACCCCTTAAGGTAAAATGTGACTCAGAACTGGTCATCAAGCAAGTCAATGGTGACTATGCTATCAAAAAGGAGGAGTTGATTCCCTTATTTGACCATGTTCGAGGGTTAATGGAGGAATTTCCCACGGAACAAACATTGACCTATATTCCCCTCTCTCAGAATGCCCAGGCTAACACATTGGCCAATGCTGACACAGCCCTGGAAGACCTACACTGGGATGAAACAATCATCAAAATTGCTCACCGCCGAATAGTCTTACTATATTTTCAGACCAAGACAGAGGAAATCCATGAAGTCAGTCCTGTCTCTGAGCCGTATGCTCCCACCACCCGTTGGATTCCCCCCATGGTAAACTACCTTCAATGGGGAGAACTTCCATCAGATAGGCCTGAACGAGAGCAAATATGGAGAAGGGCAATCAACTTTGTTCTATATGGCAGAACGGGTCAGCAAAAAGTCCTCTACAAATGAGGCCTTGACGGAATCCTCCTCAGGTGCATTGATGGAGAATAAACTGCCACCATCATGATTGAAGTTAATGCCTGAGTATGTGGGGAACATCATCTAGGGACCAAGATTTCCCATCATGTTCGAAGACTCTGGTACTATTGGCCCACAGTGGCACAAGATTGTGAGTGATTTACTGTAAAATGACTCTCGTGCCAAATACATTCCAACATCATACACCAACCCCTATAGTTGCTTTATCAGGAAAAGTACTCCTGGCCATTTTCTGTTTCGGGAATGGACGTTGTGGAACCATATCCCCCCGCTACAACCTAACAGCTGAAGTATATCCTCACATCAACTAACTACTTTTCCAAATGGGTAGAAGCTGTACCCCTGAAGGATGTCAGGGCAAGAAGCATGGTCAGCTTCGTGAAAACCAATATCATCACCAGATTTGGTGTCCCTCATACCATACTGACAGATGACGGCACCAAATTCTGCTCTGCTGAATTGGAGAAACTATACCAAGAGTATGGTGTTAAGGCTAAGCACTCATCCTGCTACCATGCGGCGGCCAATAGAAAGATAAAGGCTTTCAACAAGACCCTTTCCAACATTCTATAGAAAATGGTGGAAAAAGAAAAGAAGTCATTGACGGATAAACTCTTCCATGCATTATGGGCTTATCGAACCACAATATGCACCACTACTTGGGTTACCTCGTACTCATTGGTATACGGCACAGAGGCGGTCCTTCCCATTGAACTCCAACTTCCCTCACTCCGTGTTTCCATCTATGATCAATTATCCGATGATGAGAAATCAGAAAAGTGGCTGGGTGAACTAGAATAGCTGGACGAGAAGCGGCTAAACACTTTGCACCATCTGGATGACTACTAGAATAGGATTGCATGAGCCTTCCATAAAAATAACTGTCTTTGGACTTTCTTGGAAGGAGAATTGGTATTGGTCCTCTGGAACAAAATGATACCTAGAAGGAAACCACCAAAGCTGGAGCCTAAGTGGGAGGGACTATACATGAACATAAGGTCTACTACAATGGAGCATTTTCCATGATCTCTAGGGATGGGAAATTCTCCATGACTCCTACCAATGCGAGATTCATAAAGAAGTATTTCGCATAGATACCAAGTGTATCTATCGACCATACCACACGACGTTAAACTACACAGATGATAAGGGACAATAAGAGTTAATAATTCTGCCTTCCTCTAATGTATAGACCAGACCTGCACGTGGTGTATTCTTCGTCAGAGCTGCATGACGCTAAAATGTCAATCACACAATGGTCCAAACTCTATGACATTAAACTAAATTAATTTCTTCCTCACCACATGACGTTAAAAATCATGGACAAGACGTTTTAAAAATTCCCTCTCCCCCCGTGTATTGACCCGACCTGCACGGGGTGTACTCATTTCATAGAACTACCTACGACTTGATTCCTGCCCTCGTAGGATATGTAGCGACACCAGGGTCCCCAATCCTTACCCAACCATCCCAAAAAAATGGGGTTTAAAAATGACCTTTTCCCCCTGTGTATTGATGATACCTGCATGGGGTGTATCCTTCGTCCTTAACGCACAACGTTAAACTACACAGATTTTAGAGAACTGTGTATGGCTTGATTCCCATCTTCACAGGATACGTAGCGATGCCAGGGTTCCCTGTCCTAGCCCATCCACTCCCGAATTAAAGTTAAAAATGCCCCTCCCCCCGTGTATGGACCAGAAAAACATGGGGTGTATTGTCTTTTAGAGAACTACATACAACATGATTCCTGGCCTCGTAAGATACAAAGCAATTCCAGGGTTCCACGTCCTGGCCTAACCACCTATCAAATAATAAAAAATCCCCCTCCCCCCGTGTACGGACCAGACCTGCACGGGGTGTATTTGGAGGAGAACTATTTTCGGCTTGATTCGTGCCTGCGCAGGATACGTAGCAAGGCTAGGACCTGTCCTGGCCCAGTCACTCCTAAATGAAATGAAATAAAAGATAAACAATGTCCCCTTCCCCCATGTAAAGACCAGCCCTGCACGGGCTGTACTTCTTCCAGAAAACTACATACGGCTTGATTCCTGCCCTCGAAGGATACGTAGTGACGTCAGGGTTCCCAGTCCTGGCCTATCCCCCTGAATAAAAGAAAAAAAATTCTTTTTACCCCTATGTACGGACCATATCGGCACAGGGTGTACTCATCGTCCTTACCGCATGATGTTGAACTTCATGGATAGAAAGGTTTAAAAATGCCCCCTTTCCCTCATGTATGGGCTAGACCTACACTGGGTGTATTTTTATGTCCTCTCCACACACCATTAAATTTCATAGATAATGAACGTTAAAAATGTCCCTTTCCCCCGTGTATGGAATGAACCTGCATGGGGTGGGTTTTTTGTACTCACCGCATGACCTTAAACTACTCGGATTTCATCACGATCCACCAAAGATATATGGGGAAACATGGTGTAAAATCTCCTTGCACATTTGGATTCATCCTCACCATACATCAGAATCCACGAACTGAATAATTATGGATCTTTATAACCATTCATGGCCATCGGAAGTGGAAATTCATCGACCTGTGGACACCTTTGCATGACTATTCATACCATTCCCTCGGCGGCTATGCATATTTATATCCCCTGGCCCATATAACAAAGGAAATATTTCCACAGGTGACACTCTTCCTAGCCCCGTATGCTTACCGGACCTAGATCCCCATGCTATACCTCCGGATCTAGAATTTTATGGCGCAATGGTTTACATGTTCGTCCCCTTTTCACATCCAAAATTGCAAGGGTATCCCTACCCAATTATCCTATGTATCCGCTCATGGTTCACATGATGACCTGCATCTACAAACATAATTCAAGGACTAGGCTACTATGACTCGATAGACAATTGTAGTGAAGATTTTTCTTGTATGCTCGGACACCATTATCCCCACATTTCAAATTATATGATGTGAGCATTCTCGTATTTTCATAATCATTCATGACCATCAGATGTGGAATGTTATCGACTTGGGGACACCTTTCTACGACTATGCATATCATGCCCTCAACGGCTCTGCATAATGATATCCCCTGTATTATCCATCAATGAAAAGATTTCCTTAGGTGGTACTCTTCCAAGCTCCATACGCTTACCGGCCTCAGAGACCCCACACCACATCCCCTGATCCGGGAAACCTCAGAGTTGTAGTTTATGACCTTCTTCCCCCCACCCTATTCCGAGTATATCAGAGCACGTTAAATCAGTTTTCCTTCGAGTGACTGCAGAAATAGTCACGCAGTGGTCCGAGTTCTATGACCGCTAAACTAGGTGTACTTCATCCTTACTACACGATGTTAAACTGCATGGAGTGAAAGTACACCTCTGCGTGCAGAATAAATCAGCACGGGGAGCTCTCTAAGCTTTAACAACAACCACGACCGAGTGTGCTCGACCTGTCCAGACATGTCCTTCCCAAATGAAAGACTCTGTGGCCCAGATAATTGTGAATCCTCATAACCACTCACAGCCATCAGAATTGGAATGTTATCGACCTCTGGACACCTTTCCATGATTATGCATACCATGCCCTCAATAGCTCTTCAAATTGATAGCCCCTGGCTCGTCTACCAAAGGCAAGATTTCCACAGGCGACACTCTTTCTAGTTCCGTACGCTTACCGGCCTCAAGAGCCCTATATCACTACTCCTGATTCAAGAAGCCCCAGAACCCCGATTTACACCAATAACCACCTCTCCATGTCTGGGCATGCAGAGATGTTCGAGCCCAGTTGCATTCCGATGAAGAGCATCCTTTTCCACTATGTCGTTACCACACGACGTTAAAATGCATGGAACATCTTGGACGCTTGGGATAAAACTGCATAGACGCGGCATTAACCATCATGGTAAATGCCTTCAACTACATGCATTTTCACTGGTTTAATAATTCTTATGTCCTCACTGCATGACTTAAAACTGCACAACATCCTTTAAAAATGCTCTCCGTTATTACCGTATGATGTTAAATTGCACGGAATTCATCCTCACCGCACGATGTTAAACTGCACAGACCCCCTTTACTTTTACGTAGGGTAACCTTCGTCCTCACCGCATGACGTTAAAATTCCTGGAGTTTGTCCTTACCGCATGACGTTAAACTGCACGGGCTTCGTCGAGACTCACCCCAGATATACAAAAAAATGGGAATGGAATACTCCTGGTGCATTTGTATTCATCCTCTTAATACACCATACTCCACGACCCAGATAATTGCGGATCTCCATAACCACTCATGGCCATCGAAGGCGGAAGGCCATCGACCCGTGGACACCTTTGTATGACTATGCATACCATGCCCTCAATAGCTCTGCATAATGATATCCCATGGCTCGTCCATCAATGGTACGATTTCCCCAGGTGGTACTCTTCCTATCTCTGTATGCTCACCAGCCCCAGTGCCCCCATGTCATATCTCCCGATCCAAAAATTTATGGATCAGTGGGTTAAAAGTTCATTCCTTACCCGCATCCAAGTGTTGCCGAGGCACCCAAGCCCTATGAGCCTATGTATCGGCCTACGGTTCACACCACAATTTGCATATACAAGCATCAATCCAGAACTGTGCTACTCTGACTCAGTGGGAAACTACCATGAAGATGTCTCTTTTGTGCTCGGGACACCATTATCCCCACATGACAAACTCTATACTATGAGAAATCGTGGATTTTCATAACCATTCATGCCCATCGGAAGTGGAAAGTTATCGACCCGGGGACAACTTTGCATGACTATGCATACCATGCCCTAGGCGGCTCTGCATATTGATAGCCCTTGGACCATCTACCAAAGGAAGTATTTCCATGGGAGGTACTCTTCCTAACTCCATATTCTTACTGGCCTCAGAGCCCCCATATCATCTGTCCTAATCCAGGAAACCCCAGAGTTACAGTTTACACCTTCATTCCAACACACTTGTTCAGAGCATGCCATAGAATCCAAACTCAATTGCCCTCTGAGTGATTGTGGAAATAGTCGCACAATGGTACGAGCTCTATGACCGTTAAACTAAGAGTACTTCGTCTTTACCGTAGGATGTTAAACTGCACGAAATGTTAAAAAATATGTCCCCCATCATTACCGCATGACATTAAAATGAATAGACTCCGTCTTTACTGCATGACGTCAAACTGCACGGCCATAATCATCATGAGTCCATCCAAGGTTAGGGGTTTTCCTCTCCACTTAGTGCAAGGGACAGACCTGCACAAACTACCACCTCACATCAACGTGGAGAGGGATGACTTCACCCACTCCCAAAAATTTAGCCAGGATGTTTCTCCCGTGTGCTGACATCCTCTTTTCATAAACCATACTATGCACCCAGAAAGAGACGATCCCTTATAAGCCACCCCTCGTGGTCCCAAATCTCAACTTCCCTAAAGTTGGTCGGCTATCGGAAGAATAAAATCATTGACCTAATGACACCTTTTCATGAAAATGCATCCAATTCCCTTAGCAGCTCTGCATATTTATCACCCCCGGTACATCTACCAAAGACAAGATTTCTTTAGGCAATGCCTCTCTCTGTATGCTTTCTAGCCTCTGAGACCCCATATCCATTCAGAAACCCTATGAGCTACAGTTTAATATCCCCTTTCACAACCCTTCCTGAATATGGTGGAATGCCTCTGACACGAGTACCGAGGACTAGGAGATGTCGTTCCATTCTAGATGATATCCCAACTTCATGACAATAAACTGCACTGATCCCCAACCGTCCTTTACGCTAGATAAATGTGTAGGATAAGAACCTTTATTCCACACTCCTAAATGGTACAGATGTTCTCAAAACCTTTCAGACGTCACATACCCTTTCCAATCCACCCCCGACGGTTTTCATAATTTTCCAAGTCACCCATGGTGGTTTCCATAAGCCGGAGTTTCATGATGTCCTATGGCCATCAGAAACGGAGAGTCATTGACTTAAGGACAACTTTGCAGGAATATTTATACCATGCCCTCAGCAGATCTTCATATTGATCACCCATGGCCTGTCTACCAAAGGAAATAATTCCTTTGGCAATGCCTCTCCCACCTCTGCACGCCGATATAGCTCCCATACCTTCAGACATGCCCTGCGTGTCGTTCAAATCTAAAAAAACTCCCTCCACATGAATCTGAAGGACACCAAGAAATCTTTTAATCAACCAATCCTCATTGGGGCCCTTTCCCCACTTTATTTTGTCAAATCAATTAGACCTAAAACATCAGTAATGATAGTCTTGACGGTGGGACTTTAAACCGCTCACAAAAGAGGCACAAATCCTATTAGGACAAAAACCCAAAAAGGGTGACCTAAGAAAAAGTCGAGACATACCCGATGGGTTCACACTAAATGAGCCCAGAAAAAATTATGGCATTAAAAGAAAAGACAAAAAGTCTGTGGGGCTCTTCTACAGAACCCTAGCAATAGTCAAACTATGCTCGCTGGACCCCATTGTCCAGGAAAAATTTAGTTTTTTTTCCTGAGTTATGATTAATTTTGATTCAATGAGTTGTTATTTACAGAAGAATTGTTCTAGTAACAATAAAATTTTATAACGACAAGTGATTTATAGAGATTGTATTCCGTTTGAACAAAAAGCGAGGACGTCCAAAATCTAGGGTCTCTCCCTCACAAAAAAAAGAGGGTTATGTAAAACAGAGAGTACAAGAATGGCTCTGATAGTCATAAAGAAGCCTGACTAGCTCTCTCCACCATGTCAGCGACCCTGTGGTGGAGGTCGTTGCATGTCTGCTCCAGCACGACCTTCTCCCTGGCCTGAACCTCAACCAACGAAAGAGTATGCTCCACTATTGTTTGGTGATCGTTGATCACTTTTCTGGTGGCTTCAAGGAGACCAGTCATAGTATATAATTGATCCCTCAGCATCGCTGCCCGTTCTTCACATTCATGAAACTCGGAAGATAGGACGGTCGCCTGATCTTGAGATCTCACCTCCTGTGCTATCAGTTGATGGAGATTTATCATGGCTCCCTCCAAGGCTCAGGTCCCGCAATGAGAGGCATCGATGTTAGAAAGTATGTGCTCACAAGTAGAAACTTCCTCAAGGGAAATGACAACCTGGCAGGTGAGAAAATGAAACTGTCAATAGTCAAAGCCACCCGACCCCAAACCCAGGATGATTTGTCAGAGTGCTTCAGTTTTAGTTCCATTTCGTCCAGGGGAGTTTCGGTGACAATCTTGCGAATCTGGGGCCAGGACCACTTGCGCACTACTCGGTGATCCTCCATGAAATGAGGATATTTGGTATCCTCACTATATGGCACGAGAACGAAGTCTAGAATTGGAACCAGCGCAGGAATATGCACGCTAGGCCATGGTTCCAAAGCTGGAAGGCATGAAGCTTCTAACCCTGGTTCAGGCTTGGTATTCAAGTTGATAAGACGGGTATCGGTCGACAGAACTTCAGGAAATGTCTCGATGGGACCAGAAGCCACAGGGTCATCCTCATCCACATATAAGAAGGTTGGGTCCATTTGAACTTCGTCCGCAGAGGGAATGGGAGTGGAAAATCTCTTGAGTCACTTTGACTAATGATCCATCAGTCGGTCCTCCCTCAGATCAGATGAGGAAGGTGCGGTAGGCATAGTAGCCACAATGACTCTTGACTTGGGAACCAGGAGGATAGCCTTCCCCAAGATCCCCTTGGGGTAATGTTTTACCCACATCCTTGCATACTCCATGGATAGGCTGAAAACCACTCCCATACCAGGAAAGAGAATGATTGTATCTGATCCCTCCCGCATCAGCATCAAACACCACTAACAGAGAGTGGTTGGGTGCAGTCCTCGAGCCTGCGGATAAATAAGGGAAACTTGGAGTTTCATACACCCAAACTGGCGGGAAAAACGATGTGGGGCATACAACATTCATAGAGAAACGCCGTCAATCCGCGTAGAAATTAACCCGCCCCACATCGAAATCATATAAGAACATTCTTCAAGGCTCCCCCTGCGGTTGTCAACCACAACCCTATAAGGGGTGGGGTGGGGATTGAAGGAAAACTAGGAGAAATCACTCAAAAGCTCAATGAATTCATCAAAACTGAGGAGCTTTAGATGAACCACAGATATATCAAGTAGGGTATGCCAAAAATTAGGATGTAGGATGACCATGTTATGACAATACTCATAATAGTGGGAGTGATTCACTATCCAGCAATATAAGAACTGAAATGGCCCACTCAGATGGTATGGTGACCCGCCCTCCTGCATGTGACTCAGCAGTTCTTAAATATGAGCCAAAGTGGGCATGACTAAGTTCTACTGGAGACCCTCTGCCAACTCGACTGTCATCATCAAGTTAAAAGATCTGACGCCCAGGTTGGTATCTCGGGAGGGGAACAACCACCTGATCAGAAACATAGCAAACAATCCTACCAGCTAGAGCATAGGCAGCACACCGGGGCACACCTCGTAACCCCATGAAAGGTAGTATCCCACCTCTAGAACCACCCAGTAGGAACCTGGGGTGGTTCGTGACTATTGAGAAGGATTAGTCCTGGGGTGCTTGATCTTCGGCACATGACCAGTGGTGTTCATGAATAACCCTATCCAGGTGCTATAGAGAATAAGAGAGGAGGCACAAAAGGAGTAACCCAGTGAATGATCTACCATAACCAGCAGATCCTTTTCCAACGAAGGCACTTATTCGACGTCATCCCACGCACTAAGAGTGGGTAGGAACTCGTCATACATCTCAACGATAATCGGGAGCCCTCATAATTGGTAGATGTCCCACAGAATAATGGAAACTTCACCATGGGCAAGGTGGAAAGTATTAGTGCTTGAACACCAGCGACTGAGCAGGTCAGGCAAGATCAAGGATGGTGGGTAAACAACAAACTAGGAGGCCCATACCGTAGGGTACAAACTTACTGCTTCCAGTGACTCGGGAGATTCTTGGCAATGATGATGGACACAGAAGGCCCGAGCCCAATCATTTGAGAAGAGCCCGCCAGACCCAAGATCTCACATAAGAATCCACCGTGTGTCAGAATCCATTCATGCAAGGATGATAAAAGAACGATTATTCTTGAGGACAACATCTTGAGACGATTCTTGTGTGTACTGATCACTTTGGGTCTAGACAGAGCCTCTCAAAATAAAGGTCTCTTTCAGATCAGGATCTAATATCATCTAACCAAATGGGGTGAGGCTCGCCTGAATGCACTTTGGTAGCAATTAAAAGAAAGGAGATGAAAGACCTGAGAAAGTAAGGGGGGCGGGGATGTCGTCCTGAAGACTGAATCCATAAAGAGGAAGCCGATTTGATAGTGGATAACCCCGGAGCTCAGGAGAGAGTAAGTCTTTTGAGTCACCATCGTCAGGAATGATGGATTGACTATGGTCCTCTTTGATGTTTTCTGCTCTATGAATCAAGGAAAGAGGTCTCTCTAAACCAATTAGGAGAGGCCCAGCAGCGGGCCTAGTCGCAGGATGAGGATGGACTATATGTATCTTCTCTCTACTCCTTGGAAATCATGCAGGTAGTTATTCCAAAAACAATAAAACTTGGACAAAATACCAAGTATTTTCAAAGTATTCCATCCAAGCCTCATAATGAAATACTCAAGGTGGCCTCATAGGTTGGTTCTCCATGATAACATCCCGGGAACCAACCTTACATGGAATGAATCCACCATACCATGGCTCGTGGAGCGTTGGCCAGAAAACCGCAAACCAGGCTGCCTCGAGGAACCTCAAATCCAAGCATTTAGCGTTTATGTTTGGACTTAGTTTGTTGTTCAAAGTTTAGATCACTCTGGTTCGCAAATCATTAAAAACTGCGAAGCGAGTTCCACCACGGCCCTTCATGACTTACTTTTTAATTAATTAAAAGTACTGGTTCGTGGTTAGGAGATTGGTCTGTGGGTGAAGGCGACCGCGAAGGAGGAATGATTCACGAAAGTGGTAGCTAGTTCGCGGATGAAACGTCGCGCGAATTAAGGAGAACGCACAGACAGAAACGCAAGAAGCTTTGGTTTCGCGATGAATCTGGCAAAGGATAAATGATGGGCCCCCAATATTTATAGGCGTGGTCCCCCACTGGGTCCGCTCCCCTACTACAAACTATCCAAGTTTCAAGACCACACTACATCAGAATAGCCTCCTCTTCTTTCCAATCGGACCCAATTCCGATGGGGGCATCTATAGGGTCCTGAAAATCCACAAATGAAGATAATAATCCCCTTCCTTCAAGAGAGGTTTTTTTACCCAATTCCCTACAACGAATTGGGAAAAGCAACAAGGACAATACTCAAAATTGGAAAAGGACCAACCAGTCTGTGAACTGGCCCGAGTGTTACACGGCCGGTTCAGTGAACCGTTCCCCTCCGCGGACCAGCCTTGTTCGTGAGATGGAGGTGGAGATCCTCTGCGGGCACGAAGCAGAACAGGCACTGACCTGGTCCACTATCACGAACTTCCCCAGCAGTAGATCGCGTTGACTGGCCCAAGCTGCATTCATTATCATTCGCGGAAAGGAGGTTGTATCCTCCTCAGCCGCGAAGCACTCTCCGAGCTCATTTGGTTCGTGGGGGAGATTGTTCGGTTCGTGGGGGATATGCACTCAATGCCCCCTGTGAGTTGCGAATTGACCAAGTAATCCGTGAATTGGGTTTTTGGTCACGGGCCTCCGCAAAAGGTGTTGCATGACCGTAGATACATCCTTATCCCTGCTCAATAAAAGGAGATCGAGGGGAAGAAAAGGAGAGGGGGACTCGAAGAAGATCAATCATATTTGGGTGGAAGGATTTCAAAGGACAGATTAGGATTTCAGAAGTTCAAGTTCGTGAACCAGAGTAGGTATCAACCTTGGAAAAAACTAATAAGTAACCAAAAATGCACAATAACTTGGTGAACTGTGAACCTAAAATAACAAAGAAGAGAAAAATACGAACCATGGTCCCTCCGCAGATGCACTCCCCACAGACCAGGGAATTTATGCCCCTTTTCCGATCTGTTGCACCGCGTAGCACCCTCCTAAGAAGGCGAAGCCCTGAATGATGAGCCTCCTGCTGGCGCCGCCCTTGGCCGTCACTTCCTGCATAGAACCCTCTGCGGACCACCCTGGTTTGCAGATCGAACCCTATGCCACGAACCACCTTGGTTCGCGGGATTCCCATCAGTCCGCAGACCACCTTGGTTCCCGAATGACTTCTCTAACCGCGTAGCACTTCCCTACGCGAAGGGTGCCACCACCCATACCCCTGTGTGGACTGCCAAATTCTTTGGAGATCCTGTTCCCCGATCCACATAAAATTTTTCTGATCCAGCCTCATCCTCCATGACTCCCTCACTGGCCTACTCATCAACCCCGAGACGATGCCTCCACCAAAGCCACCAGATCCATGTGGTGTAACCCTCAGGCGCATCAACACACCATTTTGAGTTCACATACAAACAGTAATAAGGGGAGAAGGGGTTGCCCCGACCCTTGAGTAGATTTCCAAAGCATTTCTGCGTTCACATTCCCTTGGTAAAGTGGAGTCTCAGCTCGGGAGCCCCCTTTCTGACCCCCTCTTGTTGGGGATGGGGTACTTCTACCTTCTTCAGAGGGTAGTCAAATACCCATCAGAAGGAAGTCCCCATGAACTTTGGTACTCCCCCTAGAACAAGAGAGGTAATGGGCACATGAGCACCCCTTTCCCTCTCCCCCTGTGCTTTGTCGCCATGGGCTTTTATCTCGGAGTAAGTCACGACCTTATGGGCCGCTCCATGTGTAAGACCCACTCCAATTATCACAGACGCACCTTTCGCGACGTGATCGTCTGGTCCCAGCCACCTCTTGTTTCTCACACCGAGCATGACTCATGTGGGATTAGAGTAAGGATCGACCATGACATCCTCTCATGGGCTACCTCAGAGCGTAAGCTCTACTCATTCGAACTACATGGAATTTGATCCCTGTCTCCTAGGCAGGTTACGTAGGAAGCCTCCCAAGAGGTTCAAGCCCAGTCACCATCGGACCCTTGAGGTTTACCATCCCTTGGGTCCACCTTCATGTCGGTTCTCCGACACCCCAATACAAACTACATGGACATTGATCTATATCTCCTAGGAAGGGTACGTAGGAAGCCTCCCTGAGGTTCAATCCCAACAACCAGCTGATCCGACTATCTTCACAACGGTTCACTGCACCAACCCTGGTGCCGCCTCAATGAGTCCAGACTCCTTGGGGTCATTAATCCAATGAGGGCTAGTAAACCTCGAGCATAAATTATTCTAAATCCCTACGTCCATCTGACCATTTCCAACCAGGATAAATCCTTGGATACTATGCTTGGGTATAATCCAAAGATTCACGAACATATGAATACGCCTTAATTCTATAAGAGAGTCCCAGAACAGGAAATAATTCCCCCCAAAAGGGTGCGATGAGCCTGACTTCCCATCCTCTCGACCAATGTGAGTTCATAACCATTACGGGTCAAACCACCTAAAAAAATCATGCCTTTGGAAAGAAGATCCATGTATTACTGGATATAGAACCATTGGGCACTTTGAGGTTTAAAAGAGTGCACCAGATATGAGTGATGAAGTAGAACCCAACCTCTTCTAATCAACCGTCGGGTAGCGCGCGTTTCTTCCCCATGACCCCATCATGCGCCTCTAAGACAGATATCAATTAAGTTATTCGTCTTATCATTTCATAGTGTTTCATGTTCTCCTTAAATCAAACCCAATGAAATCCTTAAAATAATTGGAATCTTCATCATCCACACCAAATATTTCCATTAGCCAAAATTTGATACAAAAATGGAATTATCCAACATATATTATGTATCTTCCAACATATATGATCTGTTTTGTAGATAAATAGTATATAATTAGTAAATATATTAAATGCGAGGAACATTTCTGTAAAAAAATTACAGAAACAATTCATCATAGAGGCTTTCCTGAAAGATCATACATTACATTAGTAGCTCCATTCTTTACTATTATGTAATTATACACCAAATAGTATAATAGAATAACCATAGTCATCATTGTATTTTTTTTAACCTAAATAATGATATGAAAATCCATGTAGAATAATAATTTGATTTCAAATAATCATTTGTAGGTGAATAGATATTCATGTTACTAATAGTTGAGGTATCTAATTCATATTATAATATCAGATACCATAATTTATTATACCATGTATCATCTTAACTGATGGTATATTTATCATAGTGAATCATCAGACACTTATTAATTTCCATATGTAAGAAACTCCATTTTTTGGAATATGATAGTGACTTAGTAGTCATCTTTTACACTTGAACCGCAGAAAATACAAACTAATTCCTTCAACAATAATTTTTATTGGAAACTATTAAAGCATTATAAAAATATTTGGTTTTATACATTACTAACTGGTTTTTTCTACAACATCTCATATTGATATAATGCATGTTTTCTTATTCATTGTTATCAAATAAATCTCAAACACGAAGTGGGTTCATCAATCTCATCAGTTTTTATCTATTGTCAATAAATATTCAATAAAAAATTAATAAATATATATATAATCATATTCTTATTTCTCTACCAAATTTAATATATATAAAATTATATTATAAGATGTATCATTTTATTAATATCTTATTCATTATCATCCATTCCACTCTATGTTTATACGAGTTATACATTGCGTAGAAATAAAGAGGATTTGATTTCGCCCATTAGGATATACATATATAACAAAGACTATTACCAACTATTACCTATGTATACTCTCTATAACACTGTTATTCCACATATATCTATGATGATACCAGTTGTTAATATCAACTGCATAAAATATATTCAAATATGATTTAGCAAGGACATCATGCAGTTACTATAAAAAAAATAAAATAATACTAGTCTAACCATAAGGTTTTATTTCAAATACCTCTCAATCATATTAGGATTCCTCAAAATCTTTTCAATAATCAAAATAAATTTATTACAACTAATTTTAAAATCATTCCTTTTAGAGTCAAGGTTATGATTATAGGAATTCATACATTTTTAATGACTTATTTCCATTATACTTCTTGATATTATATAATTTTATGAAATTAAGAATTGTGGAAGCTTCCCAATAAACTACCCATTAATAAATGATACAAAAAATCACATCAAAAAATAGTGAAATCATTTGTATCTATGAATTTTGATCCTGGCTTTTGAGAGAACACCATGATTCTAGCATTTACAGCTTGTTCATCAATATAGATTAAATTATTTTTAATTTTTTCATGATATAATTCATTTCATCAATATTTAACCATGTTCCATGATAAATCATCACATATAGTTGTGATATCTTATTAACCATCACCATGATTGTAATCTTAAATAAATTTCATTTGATATTACTATTTTACAAATCATACAAAAAGTTTTTTTTCTTTATTTCTCTAATAGTTGTTATAGAAAACTATATTTCATTTTCACATAATTTAAAAAAGATCAAAATTTTTAATTCATTAGTAATATTTCTATTTAAATCCATGATAAATAATATAGGAAATATGTGGAACATTTTTATGAATTAATGTTACTAATTATATTGAGAATTTTTCATTATTTATTTATGTCATTTTATTTTTCCTCAAGGTCCAACTGGACACTTCATTATTGAAAATAATTTTTCAAATCTTATTTTTCATTAGGAAGTGTGGGTTATATATCATATTACCTATATGGGATTTCCTTTTTATCCTATTCTCTCAATGAACATTTATCCCATGGGATAGATTTTATATTATTCAGGATGTATTTATATACCTTAATAATAGTTAAACATTCATTTGAATTATATCCATCTATATTTTACTATTAAAATATTTCATTATGATATCATTGGATTTTCTATTGTTAAAAACACTCATGAAAATTGATTTTTTATCATTTTTGAATACTAATTTTCTATTTAGATCTATGAATTAATTTGAACATAAATTTTATTTCTTTTTCAAAAGTAGTAGTCTATATTTTCAAACCTAAATTTTTAATTTGATAAAATTGTTGTGTATTTACACATAGATTATTACGGTGATCTTCAACACCCAAGTCCTTTTATTTATCCTAAATTGTTTTCTTACATTCTATTCCAACTTGATAATTATCACTGAAAAAATACTAACTTGTTTTAAAGCATCTATATTGTTTCATCATTTACCACAAAGGAAATATTTTACTTTTTTTAGTGTGTCATACTTCTAAATACATCAATGCATTTTCACCCAATTATAAAATAATATCCATTTTTCTATACTTTTTTGGGGAATCTTATTTCATAATCATTATATTGATTTTCAACTAATTGAGGATACTCAATATTTTACATTTTTTGTAAAATATTCTTATATTTTTAATATTATAATTGAATGATTCATACATTCATTCTTCTTTAATAAAACCATTTCAATTTAAATAAAAAATTGTTTATTTAAAAAAAGTCCATTTATTGTATACCAACTCATATAAATAGTTTTGAGATATTTCGTTTTCTCTAGCATTATACCCCTCATGTTAGGATGTCATTATTTTTTAAAGCAATGCATTTTATATGAGTAGTATATAGAAATATATTAAATCCAGTATAAAAATAACAATAACCCAAAATCCCTATTTTAATTATTTATGCATCACTCCCTCTAAAAATTATATTATTGGAATATTTCTGTTTTTTGGAACTGACTTATAATTATTATGATTAGTTCCAGGAAAAACCCCTTATGAATATCCTTATATCATTCTTTAACATAATGTCAGGATTATTCTATATTTTAATTAAACATAATTTTATATATTTCTAGTTTATATATTGTTAGTTTCTATTTTTTTATTCATATATATAGAATTATCAAAACATTTATCTGACTTTTATGGTACCTATCATTTTTAATTGCATTATTCCGATTATTAGATGTTCTCCTAATTACCTTTACACTTGATATTGGTCTTTCAAAAAATATCCATATTTCAATGTTTTTCGGAAAGATAATTCTTTCTTAACTATTTTATAAGAAAAATATTTTAATAATTCTGGATTAATCATTTTAATAAAACAATCCAATAATATCAAATAATTGATTATTTCATGATCCTCTATTATGTTAATTTTTGTATCAATAAAATTTTGTACCTCCTTAATTTGATATTTTTGGAAGATTGAATTTATTATCAAAAGATGGACATATTTTTTAATTATCATTTCCATAATAAAGATTTTTTAATTGTAAAAAGTAATAATTTTTTCGGATACGTGGATTAATTTTACAATAATTTTAAACAAATATTGTCTAATAATTATTTTTTAGGCTAAAAATCATAAAATTTTGAACCAAATTATTCATGATTCTCATTTTATACATATGTTGCACAATCTTTTTTTATATTTTTATAGAAATTTTTACCATTGAATTTATGTACCTATATAATCATTCAAGCATATCTTCATGGTGTGTCATCTCTTCCAAAAATCTCTAAAAATTGCAACAAATATAATGTATAATTTCACTGAGGAGTATTCATATGACAACATTTATCAAACCAATTGATATTCTATATGATTAAAAATATTTTATATTAACCAATAATTTTAATTTGTTAGTATAAAATTGAGATATTATAGTTTTGGTAGTAATAATTAATATGGAATTAATATATATAATGATACCTAACTATTATTCTATTTATTTTCTTTTTAATTTGACTATTTGATCTTTATCTTCTATGAAAACAAACTCTTTAATAGGATTTCTTCATTATAAAATTTATTTATATTCATCCATGGATTGGATGGATTTCATCATTTCACAATTTTTTTCAAGATATTACTTGATAATAGTTGTAACAGATATACTATAACATTTATTATAAAAAATTAGATTAGAGTTATCATTTTTTAGTGTGGTTCTTATTATCTTGTTTACATATTATTTCATAAATTTCTGTCCTTGGTGGATACATCATCGATGAGTACCTTGATGATAAAAAAAGTAATACTCAAATTTTGACATCATATAACCATTTATAAGAGATATGAATTCCATGAAAAATAATAATCTGAAGATAAAAATTGATGTGTAACTTGATTTGATACAAATTTTATGGTCCACATTAGGATATATCGACACTGAGAATGGTTGAATCAACGTGGAGTGACTTTTAATCCAATTTCACATGTTTACCTCACTATCGGTTAACATATTTTGTGATTGTAACGATCCAACATTAATCTCATTTGTTCATTAAAAAGTTAAATAATATGAATGAATCAAAAGATAACACATGAATTTATTAAATATTTTCTAATCCCTAAGGATAAAAACATTCTTGGTGACACATGGTTGTCATCCCACAAACATGAATTCCTTCCTACTATCATATTAATCCTAAGAATGGTTATGAACATGACCAAGTGATCATAGAATTTTTTCGCTAAGGATATAATGAGGAATAATTTTCTCATTATACAAGATAATTTAATTCTAGTTCATTAATGAATGACAAATAGTTTTCTTAAACTCCCACATGGACTATATGAGTGCTCTTATTCTATCTGTGATAGTTGTAATTGGATTTACCAAAAATGCATTGAATATCCACAACAGGTCGTTAGAGGCTGACCATATCAAATACATCAACTTAGATGTGATTTGTAATAGTTTCAATAGAAATCTATCTTCTTCTATTTTTCTACTATGTGCATTATAATTATAATTGTAACTCCTTCATATTTTATTTGACCTAGAATATATGAACCATGGTATTGTGTTGCATAATCTCTTTCATTCTATCTTTCAAATCGATAATTATATTAGATATTATATCCTTAAAGAATAAAATTGATGTAATTTACATAGAAATATGTTAATATAAAGAGAAAATAGTGTTATAATAATCATATAATTATCATTTTTTAATGTAGTTAAATGTCAGCCATCAACTCATAGACTCCTCATGTCATAGTATCAACTAAAAAATTCTATAAATTTAGATAAGTATGTGGTTCATTGCATGGTGTGATATTATTATTAATTTTTCCTTTCCCAACCATCAAATTATATATGTAATTTTATTTACATAGTTCATATTATATTTCCATATTACAATATTGATGATGAAACTGTTCATATTTCCTATAACTCATATCTAAACCCCAAAATAATCTCCCAACAAGGACTATTTTCAATTTAATATGATTCAGTATAATGTGTTTTATAATAATGTTTGATCCCCAATGAACAACATGCATACATCATCATAATTTTTTCCAATTTATTCATAACATATGGATTATTAAAAAAAACATGTTTTTAGTAAAAATTTCCATTTAAGGTCCATAAATAATTCAATATTAATTTAAATTACATGGTCAATTTTTCTTTCAATTCTTATCCATATATAAAAAAAACTCTAGGAAGTCAATAAATTTTATGTGTAAATAAACTTATATATGTGGGTTAATTTTATATCTTATTAGAAAATTAACATATGAGATATTCAATTTGTATGTAAAATATAGTATAAGCAATCAAATCCTATTATATGTGAAAATTAATTTTTTAAAATGATTTAATATAATATATTTTCAATAGAAAATTTTCACTCAGGTAGATAAATTATCATATGTATCTCAATGACATCATATATGAACCTCACCATTGAATAAATAACATCGTAAAATTATAAATTTGAAATCTTAAATGAATAATTAATTTATTTAAACCATGTACCTATTAAAATAAAACCAGGGCTTTATCAAAACATCTCTTATAATTAAATGTTCAATTAAAATCACCATTTAAGGAATCCTACATAAACTGAACTCTATATCCTCCTCTATAACATTAAGTTAAAACTCATAGGTCCTCTAAAAATATATAATTCAACCCCATTTTTTAAATGTTTTTAGGTGTTTTGAATTAATTGATATTGGTTTATTTTCTCTAGTAAGGGATATTGTGTTAGTGGGACTGAATAATGGAGTTTAATGTGATTAATCATGGAATATCAAGCTGTTGAATATGAATTTTTTGTTTTTTGATGTTATAGATTGTAGGTTGATGTATACTATATGGAGCCCTAGGGACTACATTTTAGAGAAACTACAAACTTCAACATAGGTAATCTATGAAGGCTATTCTATATTGTATCACTCTTTGGATGGTTTATCCCTATGATGTTGATGCTCATCTAAGGTGAGCAAGCTTGAGTGTTTATATTGGGTTAAATATCATATTTTGGAATGGTTGAGTCATGGTGTGTGATATTATTAACATCCATAACCCAGCTTTTGTGGATATAGGTGAGGTCTTTGAAGTGTTTTTCAAAGGTCGACTGACCGGGAGTAATTACAACATTGTGTAGGGTGGATGTTTTGTGGTATAACTATTTTTATCATATATTAAGAGTGAAATTTTGGGATATAGTGTGGTATATAATTTTACATTTTATAAAATATCATATAATATTTAATTCCATCATCACCACCTTGAACTTCATTTTCAATTTTCTCTTTTGATGGATTTTAAGAGGCTTTTGGACTCCTCAAAAACCCTTACTTCTCAGATTGAATCATAGATTGATGTGTTTAATCACACTATTGTAAGGGAATCTTTGTAAGATAAAGGGATACTATTTTATTATA
The DNA here is from genome assembly GCA_963277665.1 of Viscum album. Classification (NCBI taxonomy): domain Eukaryota; kingdom Viridiplantae; phylum Streptophyta; class Magnoliopsida; order Santalales; family Viscaceae; genus Viscum; species Viscum album. Next base: position 198,257,830 of record OY728126.1, read on the forward strand.
TTTTATCTTTGTAGAGGGGTTAATCATCACTTTTATGATGGATTAGAACTCAGATCTAGCAGTATATATTTCCAGCGATTCCTTCTTTAACACCCACACCTTCAACTCCCCATTGGAATTCCCATATCTTGTGTGTGATTAATTAATAATATGATTATTTGTAGGGGCATTATTATTTGTTTTAAATTTATATGAATCCTTAATTATTTCTTGGTTTAAATTATATTTAAATTGATTTTTGGACATTGTCTTTGTTTTTATGGTTAGGTATGTATTTTGAAGGAAATAAATTCTTCTGAATATATAATTAATCTGATGGATTTTAATGAACGACATACTATTTTTTTAAATAGTTCTCATAAAACAATTTGACACATAAATCGAATTAATTAATGATATATTTAAAGGATTTAATTTCATGAAATCCATGGGTTTTAAGGTCATGGTGAGACTTCCAAATAAATAAATTGTAGTATGATGGATGAATAAATTGGAGAAGAGTGGTTTTAATATGATTGATACATGGATTTTATAACGTGTAATCCTTTTTAGATAGTATGTGAATAGTTAAATAATTATAGTAATGTGAACCTCTATCAATTTTTTGAAAATGAATCCCCTAACTAAAACGTATTCATCATGATTTCCTCAGATGGGGTCTTAGCTGATGCATTGGTGATGGCCTGAGGCTTAGGGCATATTCACACACCTGATATATGATCACTAATTGAGATATATTTTGTATAATTTAACGATATTCTGAGTGACCTTAGGAATTATGACATGGTTCTAGAATATATTTTGACATGATGATTACATGCTAATAATTTTCGAATTTTTTGAATTATTCCATCATATTTTAATAAAATGATAAATTTATTATGTTTTTATATATCTATTATGTTAGAGATTGAAATAATTTCCTAATTAAAATTTTTAAATGAAATTCTTTGTATTCTCATCATTTTAAACTATTGAATAAATGGTTTAATTTTATTAGAACTACTTATTAAACAAATAGAAAGACCCTACATGGATGTTAGATTAAACCATTCCTTTTCTCAAAATTCCCAGGATCTAGATAGTACCAATCCTAAATAATATACTATAAAATAGAATTATGATAGTTAATAACTATAAGGGGTTTATAATATGTTTGAATGAATCACAACCTGCAAGTCTGCATGAGTCAAACAACAGAAATGATCAGGAATACAAAAGGACCACATCAAGATCACCTCCATAATCTCCCTCTTTTAAATAAATCTATAAATAGAATTATCCTTACTATATTCATGTGATAGCCTTTAGTATAAGTGATGATAATCCTTAATGAAACTAATCAATTATGGAAGAACACTATATGTAACATCCTTGGTGGCTATACTGAAGGCATTGGAAGTTGATTGAGAGTTAGATTAAATGAATATATGATTCAAATTATGATGTGTATCGTATTTGATATCATAAATTGAGGCCCAAAATTAATCATAATATAGAGTTCTAATGCCAATATAATGTGTGTAATATCCCATGAAAAATTGATGGGCAGTGTAGAAAACACCACCTCACCCAGATTGACCAGTGCACCAAAGGCCGCACAATGAACATTCACCTTTTATCAATAGACTATTTAGAGGAATCTTGTAAATGAATTTCATATAAACTAGTCTTCATTATCTTCCATGAACTACCTGAATCTTATGTATATGAATATCATAAAACAATTTGTTCAATGTACCTGTTTGTAAATGAGAGGCCGCACATTCATGTTGATGAATCACTAAAATCATGAAATGAGAAGATTATATTTTATTACTAAAAGTCACTACATTCCTAGCTATACAAGTTTGTGACAAAATAATAACCAGTAGGCTATGAACATATTTATTTAAGTTAGTAGTAGTGATGGATTTCATAAGATTCACCATAATTCCCTCCCTACTCTTCCCAATGTCAATGATCCCATGAGTGTAACCCCCATTCTAGAGATAAAAGTGAATTAATAAAATACATGATTAGTTATTTATATAGCTCCCAACCCTAAATGAAATGATTAATCCAACTAGTATGTAGCCCCATGTAGTTGATCCGGAATAGGAAGGTGATTTCCCTTAATTTTATAATGTAGAAGAATCCATACAGGCTAAATAAATGGAGTCTAAAATTTATTTAACCATGTTAGGGTGTTGGGTACTCTATCATAATTACATTTATAAAGTCTATACAATTAAAAAGCCCAGTGCTGTTTGATGTACAAACAAGGGTGTCCTTATTAATAAATATGAACTTCTATATCTCAGAAAAAACCTAAGGGGGAATATTCACATAATTTTTAGGATTGGTGGAATGAAAATTAGTAATTTAAATATTATGTTATTTATGAGGGATATTCATTCATTTTATAAGGGGTTTATCCATACAGTGTCTGGTCCAAAAATTCAGGTCTGGCTGTCTTCAAACTATCCCATTTTAGTAGTCCACTAAATCATTTATGTAACTATTTGTGGAAGTACATCTCGATAAATCCATATAATAATGGAACACATTCAATGCTTTTGATGTTAACCTACTTCAATGAAATTCAAGGGAAGTATATTTATATGTTGACATATTCCAAGTGTTTCTTTAGAGACAATCATTAAAAATCCAGAGGTCTTTTATATAAGGAACTCCCATTTCCTTTGATTTAATGAAATAATTCCATGACACCATTATAAGATTATTTTCAAAAATGGATTCAATCCACATGAATTTCATGATTATAACTTGGTTTTTTTAATGAGGCATCTAAGTCATATAGAGAGAGATAAAAAGTAGAAAAACTATGAGTTATCATTGAATTTACCAATCACACCATTCTTACAAGAGATACAGATTTTCCATTCCATTTATCAATCTAATTAGGAATACTATATTTTATATCTTCAAGATCACAACTTCTAAATTGAATCCAACAAAAGGGGATGCCGCGATAAAAAAATTAAGGTCCCCCTCTTGACTATATGTATTCTAGAAGTTATATATTTTATTGTTATTGAATACCCATTTATAAAAAAAATAAAGTATTTATTCCAGATTTTTTAAAGAAACCTCATTATAATGATAAAAATGGACTTAATAGCATATATAGTGTTTTTGCAATCCAGCTAAAAAAGTTCATTGTCATTTTTATAATAGAAATGAGATGGTGGATACAAATATATATCATCCAAGATTTGTTTAAATATACCAATATCAATAATATAATTGATAGATATGATCAAGTTGTATATAACAAACAAAAAGAGAGGGCCCGACAAAGGATCACCTATCCCGACTCCCTTAGATTATTGAAATAATCTTATAGAGTTTATGATTCTGGGTTCTAGTCTTAAACTCATGGGGAGCATGAATTCCATCCATCATACATTATGATTGTATTTGGTAACTATGTACTAGGTTATCATGTATATATAATGAAAAAAGATTTCATAGGAGGTTAAGTGTCTATTTTTTAGGTCAGGTTCTAGTTTGGTTTGTCCTAATCTATAAGAGGGATGATTTTTAAAAATATTGGAGGTTGTTATAAATGAGTGCATGGCCATCACACATCATAAATATTATAAAATCCCCAGGGTTTTTTGGTAAAAGAATCATTAAGGAATGAGTTTATATGATTATAGTATTTTCCAAAATTATTCTAATTATTATTGGTGGCATACTTTTTTGTCCATTTTATATTGTATTGGTTTATTCTAAGGTGGGGGTGTTTTAATTTGACACTGGTGGAAGTTGTTGGTGAACCACCACAAGTGATTCGACTAGTTGAACAAAATATTTTAGATACAGTGGGGTATATAGATTGTGGTCAAGGACATGTTTCATCATCCATTCCCTTTTATCATCCGGCAGTGTAACCAAGATGGAATGAAATAGAGATATTGTTCAATATTTTATTCAGAATATACGACCATATTTCCATGACTCAAATGATCATCATGAGGATGAGGGTTGTTTGATAGTGGGTCTTCTGATTTTTGAGTTCCTTAAAAATCTTGATACAATAATTGAAAAATCTACTACCCTCACTCTTGAAGTAAAAATTTGGAGATGGTGGGATTTGATTCTTATAGAAATGAATCATTATAGTTTAAATTAGATAAAATTGGATTTATTTTTATATATGTTTTTTATTCCAAATTCATTTTCCTGGAATTTTTCATGATGTTTTACAACCCCAATCTAGGTGATAATACTATGACTGGGTAAAGAAACCCTTTTTCAAAAACTATTATGTTTACTATACATGTAGTAATTAATGAGAAATTTATCTATTGAATATTTAATATTTGACTTCTATCAAAAATATGATCAAACTTTTCATGGTGGAGCTCACTTTTTATGCTTATGTGTTGGATAGAGAGATGTTGATGATGGATGAATGGTTTGGTATGTCATGGTTGATAGGAGTTCCTACTATGCTTATTGGTAGTTATGTCAACCCATTTAAGGTAATGAGGAACTGTGACAAGTCTTGTGTTTCTTTCCCATAATAAACATCATCTTAACCACTTGCATGGTCACGTAAAGACCCTTTTACTTGTTTCTAGTGTGTCATCATTGATCAGTCTAAGAAGGTTTGAATCGAGACACCATTGATATTTGGAACAATAGATCTCTTGGGCCTCTATAATATGTTATTAGATATAGTTCCTTCCCCAGGTAATTGGGTGGGATTGTTATCTTCTAGAAGTATTTATTTCAATTAGATGCATCATGATCTATGTTGTTATTGCCAATGTAATCCAAAATGAAGCATCTTCATGTAGTTGAAGTGTAACATTGAGAAATTCTCTAAACTAAATTTCCATTTTTATTGAATTAATTCATTATTCTGTAATGTTTCTATTAAAAAAACATGAACACATTTGTTTATTTTTCGACAATTATTAGTTATTAAAAGATGAATTTTGACGTCCTCTATCATTGAGAATTGATACTAATATACTCTTTATATAGTAATCCTAGGGTTATTATATTTCCAATTTCCACAATCGTGAGTAGTGATGATCATGAATAGTAAGATCATACCTCATTAATACCATATATTAGATGTTATTAGGGTTATAGAATCATATAGTTTTGATCATGACCAATCTCAAGAAATGATTCCATAAAAAATATATTTATCTTTTAAAAAGTAATAATATTTTTTATAATATAATCAAATACATATAGATAATTTAGAAAAATTATAACAAACAGATAAATATGAATATGAATAAAAATATAAAAACCATCATTTTGGTATATTTTTTCTGTTATTATATATATAGTTGAATATGACTATTAATGTCAAATGTTTTTTCTCTATAAAGTTATAGTGTGATTGGAATGATGATTAAATTAATATGGAATCATAGTTAACTATTTTCATAGCTTTATATTATCACAGACTATATACTTATTCAATGGTTTTATTTATGCTGAGCTGCATCTAAGACCTATGTATTGATAAAAGAATAATAATAGGATTGACATATAATCATAATGATTCACATCTATATGAAAAATTCCATGTGGAAGAAATTATATTTTGTATGCAATTATAATTACTCACACTCAAAATTTTTATAGTATAAAAATTTATACAATCACAAATATTTAATAATGAGAATAAGGGTTATGTATCATGAATGAATTTCATGATTATAGGTGATAATGATCATATGATATAATCCCATGATACCTTTTATTACAAGTAATATACAATATCACATTCTATGTGGGATGATCTAATAATACTGTAATTATTCTCCAATGAATGAATGAATATATGATCTGAGACACACTTTTATCACTATTATATATTTAATTTCATTTTTAATTTGATAATTTTATTTTATTAATTTGTTTATGACTTTTTGGAGATGGAGTCCTAGAATATTTAAATATTGAATTTTATTTATGGTCATAAATTTTGAAAATGGTTTGTTCTAAACATGCACCCAAACCATATAATCGGGGGGGGGGGAGTTTTTTTGTGTGGGATTCACTTATAGTGCAAAATTCTCCAAACCATCCATATTCACATGAATCCCATGAAGATTCATTTGATATGTGACATTATGTGTTCATGATAGTTTCTTTATTAATATAAATATTATGAACACATGTTTTTATATTTCATTAATCGTGTTCATGCTCTATAGTTCCACGTACAAATTTGGTAAATGGTTTCAAATAATTTGTGGCCAAATCAAGTAGTCTTACTAGGAATCATAACTATCTGATAATAGAAATTTCCATTATTTAATTTAACCAATATTCTATGTCTATTTATCCTATGTGATTAACGTACCCCCTCTCTGAATTTATATTTTCCTCCCTATGAATCCATATGACCCCCTATGATTTGAGCTAATTTCATCACATAAATCAACATTCAATTTTTAGTACTCCCCAACATCATCTTCTCTATTCTGATCCATTTTCTTCTACTTTAGTTGTCATATAAACCATGTGTTTCTTTTTTTATTATTTTTGTTTTTTGTTTTTAAGTTGGACTTCAATTCAAGGTCTTATAAGGATCCAATACATTATCCAAATGTGGAATAACACCCCCTACCATAAAAATATTCTATTTTATGTTTATTATGAATTACATATGCATTTTCAATTAAATGATGTATTATTTCATCACTAAAAAATATACTTTCCAATATTTTATGCAATTATTATACGAAAATGATGGCCATTTTTTTATTTTACTTCATTTATTAAAAAAATGTCACATAACATCAAGGTTGCATTAAGAATCTGATATTAAAATAATTGAGACCCTATAAGATCTAGTGAGTACTATATCCTAATATTATTACACAATTCACACTCTAAAGATACATTATTGAATATTATACATAAATGTTATGTTTATAAAATTCTATTATATATATTTAATAAAATGATGTTATATTTTTATTAATCTTGTCAAAATCAATATAGAGTTTTTTTGATTTTTTCTATAATAATATCTTAACCAGTAAAACTATAGTTTTAACTTGAATCTTATAATTTATGATTATTTAATATAATATAACAGTATAAAAATATAAATTCTATTTTATATTGTAAAAAATATAATTAAGGTTTAAAATGGTTGATTTGAAAATAATATGCTTGTATTCACAAAACACATGTTTAATGATTTTATATAATATATAGTGTTATTATAAATATAAAAAATTACCTTCCATAACATATAAAATTGAAAGCAAATTATTACATATATTTTATTAGCATGTTCATATTATTTAATAGAATTTAATTTTTCTTCAAAAAAATTATATTACTATTCTTAATGTTTATTACAATGATATTAGAAAAAAATTTACATTAAATTATTTGAAATAATTAATTTTTAACTTATAAAATAAATTAATATCTTATAATTATTAAATATAATATAATGTTTTATCATATCTATTAATATATAATCCATTATTCATTTTTTTTAATGATCACTCTGGGTTAAGCCCATATAGAGAAGGGGGTTAATCAGTGTGGATTGAATTTTAATAAAATTTTATTATTGTTCCATAACTAATTCCTCAATTATTCATTTATTGGATCTCTATTTATCACTCTTTTTCTCCCATTTTATTTTTATGTATATATAAACTTTGAAATAAATCAATGAGAACCCCTTTATTTACTATATTGGTTCTCCTCTATTAATATAAATACGTCCCTAATTGTATTTGTTTATTATTCAACATGCTTTAATTCTTTCCTACTATCAATGAATGATTGGAACTGGTATGAACATGATCATATTATCTGACAACTGACCAGTTACAAATAAAGTGATGTTTTTTTTTCCAATTATAGAATATAATCTACATTCACATATATTATAAAATATCAATGGTGTTGGATCACATCCCCCATGTATGATATGAATGATATTTATGCCAAAAATCATATATATAATATAGTAAACTACACATTAATTACAAATAAAAAGTTGGATATTGTAGAAAAACCTTCCCAATTATTTTATTATGGATCTATTTTTTAGTTGGTTTAATAAGAATTCTCATTTTCATGAATAATTTTTATTTTATATGAATAAAAAAATAAATAATAATTATTTTCATTAATATAAAATATATATAATATATTATTACATCAATTTTTGTATTTATTTATTTTGAATTGTAAAATATATTTTGTATTTACTCAGTTAAGAATATCACATCTATCATTTTTCTACATATATATTTATATAATAAAAAAATATTTTTAGCAACATTAGATCATTATCATATTTTAACTATATCATATATTAGTCATAAATTCATAGAATATTAAAGGATGTGTATCATTCATAATCATCCAAAAAATCTAAATTATGGAATGGTTATTTGCTGGGTATGATATTTTAATTCTTGTAGACTTTATATATGATTAAATTCTACATAAAATAATTGACCATGAGTTCATAAGTTATTTTAATGTCGTTATAGTGATGTGATTTCATGAACCCTCTCTCCAAGGATACACCTCCTATGATGGAAATGAAGAGATTGAGATAATAACCTCAGAGTGCCATCTCCAGTATGCCCTAGTTAGCATCTAGCATTGAGGGTATCAAAATCCCTTAAATGGGAATCATTACTCTCTATAATAATATAGGATTTGGAGATAAGATGAACCAATAAAAAATAACTCAAATAAATAATATAAAATATAAATTCAAAACCATCCCACATGCATGTATAAATAGAATTAATACAGGTAAAATTTCATAAAGTAAATACCCAGAAGTAAATATAAAGCAGTGACACAAAAATTATCAATAGTACAAACTAGTAATGTCCATAACGATCCAATTAATCCTCATAGTAACCTAAAAATGGATATATATATATATATGTATAGGTTGAACAAAGAAGTATAATTAGTAGAAAAAAAACCAAGTCACTCGTACACATGTGAAAGAAGCATACCAATGCACCTGTGAGAAAACAGAAGAACCAAACTACACCTATATAGGAATACTAACTATCCCAAACATCACAAAGGAATGAAAACCAAATAATTTAAACAATGTAATATAATATAATATAAATAACATCAATGATAGGGTAACCTTTACCACTTTCACACTGATTAGCCTATCTCACACCCCAAAAAAGACATCCTAGACCTCCCACTTGTTCTAAATATACAACATCACATCTCTCCCCCACACATCTTGTTCCCACACCATAGAACATCCCACCCAAAAAAAATAGGGCCACACATTACAACACCTCCTGCCTACAGACACCTGAGCCACACATCACATAACATATTATCACATCTCATCCTGATGACACTTGGGATAGAATATGCCAACTCAACCTGCGGACCCCTAGGACACTACATAATAACTAATCCTGAAGACACCTAATACACCACATTACATCTCACAAAAAGATGCCTAGGCCATTATCATCAAGAAGAGGGAGTAGGGAAGAGAAGGTGTCCATCCATCCATCCTCCCACTTGCATGTTGGGAAAGATTCCCCATGCATGACTATGAGGGTGTTTAGCACATAGTTATCAAAAGGGTGGGGTACATATAGATATTATAATAAATACATTTATATGTATATATATATATTATCAACCAATAAAGACCACCCTATGGGTTCTCAATAAAATATTCAACTCACAATTCCATCAACTTTTCTACCACCTCTGAATACCCAAATAGCCTAAAGGCCTTCTTTTTTTATTGATATTTGATAACCCCCATTTCAAGGGATGAGGAGGAAGCCATACAAGGATCGTAGGAATATAGATTACATGAACCGTAAGAATTAAAAAATATATAGGCTCTAACTACATGAAACTGCTCATCCCCATCTTCTTCATCGTGATGTTAGCTCTCCACCTTCGCATGGGTAGTTTGGATAGACATCCCTTGCAATAACATGCTGGTCCCGATGGAAAATTCTATACCATCTCTTTCTGAAAAATATTTCTAATCTTCTACTCTTGTGAATGTGACTGATATGAATCCTACTCTATATTCTTCCCTTTTGTAGAGTCTTCCTTGTCTTTAAGCCCAATTTTAGATGTCCTAAAGACCTTGGGGTGTCCATAATGTCACGAACCAAATCTGGTCACCGCCAAAATCGACACCAAACCCAGCCCGTGACAAGGCCCGAAGGGTGTTCCCGATCCCCACGGGCTGGCACAAGTGCCCGGGTATCATATAATGATAATTGGGAACGATTTACCCGATTTTATAAACATTAAACAACAAAAAAACTCAATAAAACAAATCTGGATTTTTCAACTAAAACCATCTTTTACAAAATTTCAGAACTGAATTACATAAGTTAAAACTACATTTAAAGACCATTACAAAGGTAAAAAAACAAATAAGGACAGCCCAAGAACCCTTTTGTCAAGGGGCACCACCCTTATGCTATCTCCACAAGACTTCACTACCAAGGATCTGCTAGAAACCCGAACCACTGGAACAAAAAAAACTGTACCCAACCTGCGACAACAAAAAATAACCAAGTCTACTTACACCCAAGGGTGTAAGTAGGGTGTGAGCCAATGCCCAATAGGATACCACCACTAATAGATTCCAAGTGATAAACATTTAATGGCGAAAAGCATGCAAGTTTTCAAAGACATGAGATGTTAGTTAAAATTTCTAAAAGATGCAACATTAAATAAAAACAGTTTTTTTGGTGGGCTAATTTAAATAATAAAAACATTTAAAATAAATACCATAGCTACTGAATTTTACAGCCTCTCATACCGTATACCGACGGTAATAACAAAGTATCCAGTGAGCACAAGCAATGGGAAATAACCCCTAGGCACTAGCTAGCTGTGGGTCCCAGGTACCTCGTATCTCGGTGAGAGTAACCATCACAAATATTCATTCTCGTGCACGAGCCACTAGTAGGGAACATAACCATAACCTAGTGGTCCCCAATAATCATCATCATAGTTTAGTTAGAGTTGTAAGCGTCAATCTTGCTGAGTGAAACTGAGGCCAAACCTCACAGATTCACTAGCATACTAGTACACGTCCACCCACCTAGATACCCGGGTTTTCCCTTTGTGCTCAAACAAGTTCAACAAGTCAAGATATATACTTTGCACATGAAAATATCATTTTCATATCAAAAATTCACCAAACAGCCCACATGTATACCACACAAGTCACAAATGTACACTTTTCATTCAAATTGATTTTAAAATCCAACTCATACAAAAATAGCCCACAACACTCTTCACATTACATGGACACTTCCACAAATCATTTAAACCATTTTTATAAACCATACCAAGACATTATAACTCACATAACATCCCACTCAAATAACATATAATACCACTTTCATCAACAAAATTCAATTTTCACAACACATTCACACAAAACAGCCCACATCCATGTTTTGCAGCTCTCTTCCCATTTTCTAAATCATTTCTGCACTTTATAAAACATTCTAATAAAAATATTTGAAATCTTAAATAACCACCATACCTTTAAAAAAATCATATTAGGTGATCACACCCCCCAAACAGTACATATATACTCTTTTATCCACTTTGTTTAACCAAACAAAATATTCACAATTTTCAAAAAAACAACTCAAGGGGTGTAACTATGTCTTGCACACAAAACCCATTTAAAAACCCCCATTTAAGACCAAAACCATACCAATTCCTATCAAAAGTAGAATTGGCAGTCCTAGATACATTTATAAAAACACAATCAAGTGTTATAAAATAACCTTGAATAATACCACAAAAGATACAAATGAAAACACACATTTTCCTAAAATGACCTCAAGAAGTATAACAATGTTTTACACATCAAACCTATTCAAAACCCTTCTTTTTATAACCACATGACACTATTAAATTACCAAACATGAATTGGCAGGCCAAACAAGATTTAATGAACCAATTTCATAAGTTATAAACCACACCCAAATAAAACCCCATGAGTTACACTTGAAAACACCCAATTTCATGTTAAAAAGCGACTATAAAATTTAACACATAACCAAATAAATCATAAACAGTTTTCGCACCCAACCCAACATATTAGGAATATTAAAAATGGTTAAATAAATCAAGCTAACTCATCACTAATTGTTTACACATGGAACCACCTACCTTTTGAGTCAAAACCCTTGAATCTTGGTGAGAAACCTCAACCGCACCTCCGCCGCACCACAAGGATGTGAAAACAAACCCTAAACCCTAATATTTCACCAAAAATACCCCAAATCAAACCCTAGGTATGAACCCTAATATCTGGACACTCTATAAATTTATGAAAGTGGGAGGAAACCCTAAAGAGAAGGAAGGAATTGAAGAGAGAAACACATACCCAAAATAATCTTGACGAAAACGACTCAAAATCCACCAGAATCTGAATTTGAAAACATCCTAAAATTCATGGGATGTTCGAATAGGGATTAGGAGATCATATAGGAACTGGAATGGGGGAAAAATAGTAAGAATTGAGAGAGTTATGATGTAAATAACTTACCTCCTCAAATCTGCCCGATTTTTGCAACCCTATGAATATCAGCACTCCATCATGATGCAAACGAGCTCCAAAGAGGGAGATAATGGATGGGAGAGCGGCTGGGCTCCTTAGGGTCGAGTGGGAGGTGGAATCACCGAAACATTCATTATAATGAATAAGATATTAAAATATTACAAAAACAATTTAAAACTGTAAAATGGGCTTTCGGGTTGGCCCAATTCTCAAATAAAAACCCAAATACCCCATGATTATGGATTTATAAAGGCTCCAAATTTAAATTTGGTGTTAATATATCAGGGTAGGACATTTAGGAGTTGGAATTACTGAAAAATATTAAAAAATGAAAAAGTTATAAAAGAAACAAAAATTTATTTTTAAATCTGGAATTGGGCTCACGGTTTGGCCCAATTCTTGAAAACTCACATATTCTCCATAAAACCTTTGGAAACCCCAAAAACAAAGCATGAATAGAAAATAAATTAAAAAATAACTTTAAAATAAGTTATTTATGTGACAATTCTCCCCACCTTGAAAACGTTCCGCCCCGGAAAGTCACAGCAAGGTTAAAGCAACAATCAAACCCCACTGAGAAACCAATAGGTACTCTCTTGCAAGGTTTCACCCCCAAAGGCCAAAATACCTCCAGTGATCAATTAAGGAAGGATTAATCTCACAACCATAACTTACACTAATTTCCTGAAAGGATCAATAACATTCATACTTTATCCCAAAATAAAACTCTTCAAACACTATCTGAACAAGACTCAAGCAATTCACCCAAACGAACAACAACTTTGAACAAGGTTACACTTACCTTACTTTAACTAAACCATTGGGCACTCTCTAGTCCCAACGTTTAGTCAAGGAAGATGTTGGTAGCTAGATATCTCCGAACGAGACTATCTACACCAAGCAAAAACCATAGAAAAATCTATGTTACTGGTATGGGGGGACACTAATATGCTCCCCACTATAATAGACAACCAATATTTTTTTCGAGACAGAATCAGGACACTAATAGGGGGAGGCCTGAACGGACTCCCTGGTACCAAGGGTATACTTCCATTCGAAATTTCCTAAGGAAAATACATGATAATCATAGTGGTTCTCCCCACCATATGAACCAACCATCTTAATTGACTAGCACATGTCGGCACAGAAAGACCCAAAAATTTCAAGAGTTGGGAAGGTCGCACGGTTAGTCTGCACCGTTTTTGAAACCGTGAAATAACTGTGCTGATCAATCTTCCTGCATGGCTTCTAGGCACACAGTCTCTCTTAATCGTTCACAAACCATGTGCTCAGCATGTCTATCCAAATTTCCAACCATTCTCCAAAGACTCAATGGAAACCAAAGGGGAAGGGAATGACATTAGGTGATGGCATGGGTACAAGGCCCACCGCCTATTTCCACCGAACGAGAACAACAGAGGGAATATGATGACACCATAGGTTTAAAAACTTCCTATCTTTCACACCGAGGATATGAAATTTTACAAGGTTTTAAATGACCCTTTGATTTCCCCTAACTGCGAGCCAGCTTCTCTCCGAGACCTATGGTTGGAGCTCAAATTATTGAAGCATATTCGGCCTCACAGTTAGTCTTCGGAAACCCACTAAATGAGAATTATTCTTTCAGTGCCACCAACAACTACACCACAACCCAAGATATGTTTTCCAGACATAACAAATTCCATACTCACTTTACCCTATCCCAATATTTCACTGAAACAAGGGCTAAGAAGATGCACACACATCACACCTTGTTTCTTCAGGTGAGAAACAACAGAAGTAAAGAACACCTACACTCAAATTCCTCTAAAATGGAATATTTCGATGTTTTTTACAAGGGAGACATTCACCCAACACAACAGGGAATCTCGGAGGATTTCACGACTTTCACCTATATGGTCAATCAAGCACATGACATCATAAGGCATCACCGAACATGGCCATTGTGATGGATATAAACAATGCATGGAGAGGGACCTTATACAACATCCCCAAACAACACACAATTCTAGAAAGTGGCCACAATATCCTATCGTGACCATATTTCTCACACTGGTGGTTTAACATGAACTCATGCCTCAAAGAAACTTTGAAGAACCTGAAAGGCCCTCTTAGACACCATCAAGACACTCATCCAAAATAACAACCCTAGACCACATCCACCTTCGACGAATTAGGAAACATAATAAACTATGGTCTCTTTCACCCATCCACAAGCACTCTCCCAATACAAGAGGATCTAAAAATCAAAGAAAGGAATGGGTGTAGACTCAATATAAAAATCTCAAAAAAAAAAATATTCCTTATATTGATCAATTGGAGGGTCTTCAAATGGCGAAACAATCATGGTTGCACTTCAGTTGTGCACTAACCTTTAATGGGGTTGTACCTTGTCCAACGATTGAACCCAAGGACCCAACCAAGATGGTCCATTAGTCAAGATATACCACAAACCAGATCTAGACAAATGAAGGGAACCATCATAAATGCATCCCAAAACATTTTTCAAAAGAGACCACTAACTGTCCCTATAACACAACTTACTGACCAAACCCAAACCCAAAACACGGTTCAAACATGAGGGGTACTTGGACTCAAAACATCCCACAACATCAACATTTTCCAAAAATACATAATATAAACCATTCCAAACAATTCATCAAGTCTTCATTTTTCTCTTTAAAAACATTTCTTTGAAAACAAATGGTTCAGCGGTTAGCGCATCCACCAATGGTACCCCATGGGCCTTACACATGCATGTTTCAGTGCCACACCGGGAACCCTCCTCATATCCATATCGACACTCATCGAGTCATGTCATCAACCATCCATCTTCCCATATAACCCCATGCATGTGGTTACTCACGAAAATACCAAAGGTTAAAACAAAAATTTGTTCCACTTTTCAAAACCAAAACGGTCAACCAACACATCCTTTTTTTCTCAAAACCACTAACCACGAGATCAAAATCCCAACTCACATCTAAAAAAAAATTCAGAAAGTCACAACCATTTAGAAAATAACTCACTTTCAAGATATTCACATGAATTTCAAAACATCTCAACCCATTAAAACACACTCTGATTGTTTAGAAAACTCTATTGGAAACACTTTTCAAAACCAACTTCAATATAGTTCCTGCTTCAAAGAGGTGTAAGCACACCATTTTATATTTCAAAACAATTCTGAAAATTCAGTTCTGCCATTTCATAAACCCAACCATTCCCTCTTTATTTGAAAATCATTTCATAAAAACTTTACGCTTCTTAAAACCAAGTCACCTTAAAACCAAAATGCCAAGATTTCAAAACTAAAGAACACAAGACAATGCGAGAGGAAACTAGTTTCAGTGGGTGACTTGGAAATATGGTTGGCAGCCATATTCCAATCACTTCACTGTCACAGAGAGTGTTCTAGGGAATATCTCCAGCTCCACATGGCTTTCCAGACCCTGCGAGCTCATTGAGACCATTAACCCAACTCTCTTTTCATTTCCCCTAATCATCATCAAACCAAGAAAACCCAAAGACATAGACAAATCCCAACTTCCCCTGGCGACTTGAATCCTGAAATGAGGTGTGGTGATCAATCACACTACCCATAACCAGAATTCAATGTCCCAACAATCATAACTCTAGACTATCCTGACTATTTCCCAAATAACATGACTCAAATGGAGCGAACCTCCTCTGATACCATTTTGTCACGAACCAAATCTGGTCACCGCCAAAATCGACACCAAACCCAGCCCGTGACAAGGCCCGAAGGGCGTTCCCAATCCCCACGGGCTGGCACAAGTGCCCGAGTATCATATAATGATAATTGGGAACGATTTAACCGATTTTATAAACATTAAACAACAAAAAAACTCAATAAAACAAATCTGGATTTTTCAACTAAAACCATCTTTTACAAAATTTCAGAACTGAATTACATAAGTTAAAACTACATTTAAAGACCATTACAAAGGTAAAAAAACAAATAAGGACAGCCCAAGAACCCTTTTGTCAAGGGGCACCACCCTTATGCTATCTCCACAAGACTTCACTACCAAGGATCTGCTAGAAACCCGAACCACTGGAACAAAAAAAACTGTACCCAACCTGCGACAACAAAAAATAACCAAGTCTACTTACACCCAAGGGTGTAAGTAGGGTGTGAGCCAAATCCCAATAGGATACCACCACTAATAGATTCCATGTGATAAACATTTAATGGCGAAAAGCATGCAAGTTTTCAAAGACATGAGATGTTAGTTAAAATTTCTAAAAGATGCAACATTAAATAAAAACAGTTTTTTTGGTGGGCTAATTTAAATAATAAAAACATTTAAAATAAATACCATAGCTACTGAATTTTCCAGCCTCTCATACCGTATACCGACGGTAATAACAAAGTATCCAGTGAGCACAAGCAATGGGAAATAACCCCTAGGCACTAGCTAGCTGTGGGTCCCAGGTACCTCGTATCTCGGTGAGAGTAACCATCACAAATATCCATTCTCGTGCACGAGCCACTAGTAGGGAACATACCCATAACCTAGTGGTCCCCAATAATCATCATCATAGTTTAGTTAGAGTTGTAAGCGTCAATCTTGCTGAGTGAAACTGAGGCCAAACCTCACAAATTCACTAGCATACTAGTACACGTCCACCCACCTAGATACCCGGGTTTTCCCTTTGTGCTCAAACAAGTTCAACAAGTCAAGATATATACTTTGCACATGAAAATATCATTTTCATATCAAAAATTCACCAAACAGCCCACATGTATACCACACAAGTCACAAATGTACACTTTTCATTCAAATTGATTTTAAAATCCAACTCATACAAAAATAGCCCACAACACTCTTCACATTACATGGACACTTCCACAAATCCTTTAAACCATTTTTATAAACCATACCAAGACATTATAACTCACATAACATCCCACTCAAATAACATATAATACCACTTTCATCAACAAAATTCAATTTTCACAACACATTCACACAAAACAGCCCACATCCATGTTTTGCAGCTCTCTTCCCATTTTCTAAATCATTTCTGCACTTTATAAAACATTCTAATAAAAATATTTGAAATCTTAAATGACCACCATACCTTTAAAAAAATCATATTAGGTGATCACACCCCCCAAACAGTACATATATACTCTTTTATCCACTTTGTTTAACCAAACAAAATATTCACAATTTTCAAAAAAACAACTCAAGGGGTGTAACTATGTCTTGCACACAAAACCCATTTAAAAACCCCCATTTAAGACCAAAACCATACCAATTCCTATCAAAAGTAGAATTGGCAGTCCTAGATACATTTATAAAAACACATTCAAGTGTTATAAAATAACCTTGAATAATACCACAAAAGATACAAATGAAAACACACATTTTCCTAGAATGACCTCAAGAAGTATAACAATGTTTTACACATCAAAACTATTCAAAACCCTTCTTTTTATAACCACATGACACTATTAAATTACCAAACATGAATTGGCAGGCCAAACAAGATTTAATGAACCAATTTCATAAGTTATAAACCACACCCAAATAAAACCCCATGAGTTACACTTGAAAACACCCAATTTCATGTTAAAAAGCGACTATAAAATTTAACACATAACCAAATCAATCATAAACAGTTTTCGCACCCAACCCAACATATTAGGAATATTAAAAATGGTTAAATACATCAAGCTAACTCATCACTAATTGTTTACACATGGAACCACCTACCTTTTGAGTCAAAACCCTTGAATCTTGGTGAGAAACCTCAACCGCACCTCCGCCGCACCACAAGGATGTGAAAACAAACCCTAAACCCTAATATTTCACCAAACATACCCCAAATCAAACCCTAGGTATGAACCCTAATATCTGGACACTCTATAAATTTATGAAAGTGGGAGGAAACCCTAAAGAAAAGGAAGGAATTGAAGAGAGAAACACACACCCAAAATAATCTTGACGAAAACGACTCAAAATCCACCAGAATCTGAATTTGAAAACATCCAAAAATTCATGGGATGTTCGAATAGGGATTATGAGATCATATAGGAACTAGAATGGGGGAAAATAGTAAGAATTGAGAGAGTTATGATGTAAATAACTTACCTCCTCAAATCTGCCCGATTTTTGCAACCCTATTAATATCAGCACTCCATCGCGATGAAAACGAGCTCCAAAGAGTGAGATAATGAATGGGAGCTCGGCTGGGCTCCTTAGGGTCGAGTGGGAGGTGGAATCACCGAAAAATTCATTATAATGAATAAGATATTAAAAAATTAAAAAAACAATTTAAAACTGTAAAATGGGCTTTCGGGTTGGCCCAATTCTCAAATAAAAACACAAATACCCCATGATTATGGATTTATAAAGGCTCCAAATTTAAATTTGGTGTTAATATATCAGGGGAGGACATTTAGGAGTTGGAATTACTGAAAAATATTAAAAAATGAAAAAGTTATAAAAGAAACAAAAACTTATTTTTAAATCTGGAATTGGGCTCACGGTTTGGCCCAATTCTTGAAAACTCACATATTCTCCATAAAACCTTTGGAAACCCCAAAAACAAAGCATGAATAGAAAATAAATTAAAAAATAACTTTAAAATATGTTATGTATGTGACACCTAAGGCCTTGTGGTGGCCCGAAGGTCTTGAGGTGGCCCGAAGGCCTTATTGTCCCGAAGGCCTTGGGTAGCCCGAAGGCCCTGAAGGACTTGAGGCACAAACCGATGGATTGAAAGCCCAATTGGATGAATAGTATCAGCTGCGAAGGTACTAAATAGTGCCTACTATAGTTCTTGCAAAATTAATTCTACAGTACTACTACAGTACCCAAAAATATGTCTCCACTCGGTTTTGATCTCGGGCCTCTTGGATGCACATGACGAGTCCTCACCAACTGAGCTTAGGCTCTTGTGCTCTACCACCACTAAATGGATTTATTTGTATCTACAACAATTATATAATAAGGTGAAGAGCCCTAATAAGTGGTTTGAAATTTCCTCCTCATTCAATACATATTCAATTTATTATTTAATATCAACCACCTTTAATCACACAAACTATCATTAAATTTTCCATTAACAAATTTCTAACTGATTAAAAGAACCATACCTTGCCATATTAATCATTTTTAAACATTAATTTATTCATTCAATAACTACTTAGGAATTTAGAACAATGAAACCAGATATCACAAATGGCTCTAAATTCCCATCACACAATTACATCTCCAATAAAAAATAACCAATACACCACATCCTTGCCACATAAAAGCACTACTAAACAAAACACATATCTCTGCACACACCAACAACACATTGCCTTCCCATAAGCACATCCACTCATCACAACACATCAAGATCCATTTATACATTTATACATTTATAATGGTGATTCTATCAAAATATAATGTAATTTAGGATTATTTCACACAATTCACAATCATGGTTCATCCATTTTATTAGATGTGTATAACCATTTAACAAAGTTTTATTTTGGGTTATAAAAAAAATGTACCAATGAAAGAATAAATCAAATCACATACATCCATTTTAAACAAAATCCTCAACAATGATAATTTTAAGTGGGGGCTTCAGGCCCGTACAATTCACAATTTAAAAAATAACATCAACGCTATAAAAGGATCTGAATCCATCACCACCTTCCCATTTAAAATCAATTAACCAATGTTTAACATAGATTAAGAAAGAACAACCCTAACACATAGATAAAAATTATTTAACCCCTCCATCATGATACACAATAATGATAAAAGAGTAAATCCCAACCTCAATGAATCTTTTCAAATCAATACACACCATAGGGAGAAGAAGAAAACTTCTGGGAACCACCATTTAACGATAACTGTGCAGATCAACCTTAAATGCAATAATGGGTGGTAAAACAGTCAACCCAAATGGACCCTTAACCAAAGAAACATGATTATAGTGGATCCTCAAAAAATATTAGAAGGAACCAGATGGCATTGAGGGGAGAAATCAACATAGATCAAATATGATAGCCTAATGATTGATACCCATCAGAGGGAATTTTCATATGTAGATTGATAATGTAGTTAAATTCCTTGAATGAGTAAAAAGATAGTGGACTTATAATTGGGAGAAAACCATAGTGGCTGACTCATTTAATTTTGCATAGAATCTGGGAATTACATTACATGTAATCCCCTTTCACATTGTGTAATCTAGAGATTTCATTTTCCAACAAAAAACACGTAGCCATTTTATTATTTAACCCTAAAAAACACATATCATGGATTGTTCCTAGAAAAGTATTGAAAACAAATTTTACATCCTATAGTAAACTTATACAAAATGAATTTTGAAAAGACACTTTGTTGCACCTTCAACCTCCTTGAAGAATTCCCGAAACCCCCCTCAAAAACCTCCAATACAAAAAACGGGAATCTAACAGACCCAGAAGGCACATACAATTACATAAGACACCTTTAATTTTATTCTCTCCATCAAGAACTGAAAACCAATACCAGAAGGAAAGGGTTTTGACTAACCATCCCACGAGATATCTCTCAATACTCTCATCATAACAGAAATGATGCCACCATCTAAAAACACCACCCCAAATTATGAAAGACACACTATAAATAAAAATTACCACTAATACAAATCACCTCCTCTCACAAAACTGCACTACCACACAAACAGTACACAACCAGAAAACTACACCATTTAGAACACCAAAATCATTGAATCCCATTCTCCAATTCAAGATCTTATCCTCTTCGGGCAGCACTGAATCACCCACATGAGTTTAATCCCATCACAGTTAATATATATCGATTAATAATCTGGTATTCCCATTTTAATATTCCATTAATTCATTACACATCACAAATCATGGAAAATATATCATCTCATATAACACATTTTAAACATCCTGTCGAAAAGAAAAACTGCGAAAAGAATAACACAAAACAATAGTATGTACTGGGAAAAATAGGCATATATTGCTTCAAAGAACTCTCTTCCAGGACACTATACCTCCAAAACACATGAACCAAGGGAATGTTCCATCCTCACAAAAACTTCGCCTAATGGAATAAGATCTCTAGTAGATACTCCAAAAACAACACATCATTCTAGATATCCAACTATCCCCATTCAAGGACATGAGAATCATTGTGAATATACAAATGAAGGTTAGTGATTTGGGATACATCATGGATCCACTCCAATCATGGTGTGAATTCCAAATGATACGACGCATCACCAACTCTCCATAATGCCTCATAGATTCCAAAAAACCTAGGATAATTTGTACTCTCTCTACACAAACTCTTTTTCCATTGTCGAGGGAAAGCCTTTATGAAAATGTGGTCTCCATCCTCAAACTCTAGGGTCCTACTCCTATGATTAGGATAATACTTCTTCTAATCTTACACATCTTTTTTACTCTAAAAAAAGATGAACAATCACCGTCATTATCTACACCGCATCAGGAACAAGAATAGATGTCCCCTAACATCTGTCCAATACAATAGAGAATGAATCAGTCTCATGTTCAAAGCCTAAAATAGGGTCATGCAAATGGAAGAGTGATAAATACTATTACAACCAAACCCTAGAATGGTAGGTGTCTTACCGAGGACCTCCCAAAGTCCAAGAAACAAACCTTTAACATATCCTCCAACTTTTGGATGGTCCATTCTATCTACATATATATCTATGGGTGGAAATGATGGATGAGGTGGAACTAAGTACCAATACCATATTGTAATCCTTTCTAGACTCTTGAGGTAAACCATGCATCCAGATTAAATTAAATGGATCTCAAAACTCCATGAAACCACACCACCCCATATATATATATAATCCAAATAATCCACTATTACCAACCCTTTTATTGCTATGAAGATGACCAATTTTATCAACTAATCTATGACCATCTAGATAGATGCCAAAATTTCCTGAGATCTAGATAAAACAATGATGAAATCAATCAATATATCATCCCATTTCAACTCAATAACATCCATGTTACACAAAAATACTCCCAAAACATGATTCTCTCCCTTTACCTACTTGGAATCCAAACGTTGATCAAAAAACCCACGACATTCAATTTCATTATAGGGCCCCAAAACTGTTCCCTCAAGCCGTAGTATATTTTGGGAACTCCTGGGTATGCCTCCAAAGGTGTGTTATGAATCTCAAGAAGAAAACACGTTTGAATTTCCCCCAAAACAAAAAACCTTTCATGAAATGAAATATGGTTCTGACCATCCTTCGACCATACCTCCAGAGAATCACCATGTCCAACACGATCATGAAACACCTCTGCCTCTGAGTCTCCACACTGAAACTCCTCCACCAAATTCATTAGATAATATTTCACCATCATCTGAAAAATCCTCTACAACTATACACCCTAGAATCTAAGTGAAAATATTCCAACACTTCCATTTCTCTCCACATGTTTTTGCATTGCCAAACAATAACCACTTATGACTTTATGCTCAAATTCTCAACGACAACATTCCCTTTTATAGAGGTGTAAGAGATCTACAAATCATTATCTTGAAGAAATTCCATCTGCCTCTACTTCTACAAGTCTATATCACATTGATAAATTTTTTACCTCAAACTATTATGATCCTTAAAGAGCACAAGGCACTCCCCAAAGAGGTAATGTCTGCATATATTTAGTAAAAGAATAAGTACTTCTATATCTAGATCATTCGTAAAGTATTTATAATCATGGGGACATATTTAACTAGATATATATGACATCACTACCTTCTTTTTCATCAAGTAAAACTCTAATCCTAGACGGAAAACATCACCAAAAACCTCAAACGTCACACTTTAATCAAGCAACTAGAGCACTAGATCACTAAACAACATGACGTTAAATTAACTTAACACTGTTAGGAACTGATCACTCCATAAAAAAGATTGGTCCATTCTAGTCAAATATGTAAATGGGGCTATAAATCGAGAAACATTAGGTAAAAAACTCCTATAATATCTTACAAGACAAAGGAAAATGCAAACATTGGGCACATTCTACATTGGTTTCCTGGAAACAAATTGTTCAACCTTTGATGGCTCTACTGCCACACCTTATTGAGACACAATATGCACCAGGAAATGGACCTCTTATGTCTGAAATTTTCTCTTGGACAATGTTCTATAGAGATGGTGGTGCCGAATAACCTGTAAGATAGCTCAGAGATAATCAAAATACCCCTATTTTGAAATTGAGTAGATTAAAATATCATCAATTAATACAATGAATAACTGATCTAGTAAATCAGGGAATACAGATTTAATAATCCTGATGGGCATGACTGGTGTTTTTATGACACCTAATGGAATGACTAAAAACTCAAAGTTCTTGTATGAAAATTTGAAGGTAGTATTTGGGATATCACCCTCCTCCACACTGAACTAGAGATATACAGACCATATATCAATATTATAAAACCAACTCACCAATATCATATGGATAAAATGATTTTCTATCCTTAGAATATGGAAATAGTTCATAAACATCTTCTGATTCAGACTTCGATTGTCTATACAGAACCTCAGACCACCATCTTCATTATTCAAAAACAACATTGGAGATCCCCATAGAGACACACTAGGCTGATAGAATAAATTATGCATTAGATCATATATCTAAATACTCAAATACCATAACTCATAATGTTCCATCCAATAAGGATCCATTAGAATTGGGGAAGCAAATGGTAGTAAGTCTATCCCGAACTCAACATCACATAGAGAGTGTAACATCACAAACTTTTTGAAAAAAAACATACAAGATTCTCCAATGACTCTGGGAACCTCTACCATCCTATCATCCACTGATTCCACAGAAACATCATTAAACAAGGAATGATGGGTCTCTATAGGATGACTACCCACCTGAAAACTCCTCTCATTAAAGAAAACCACATGCTAACCATCCATATCCAAAACATGAATCTCATTCGGAAGTATTCAAGAACAAAACCTTTATAATAAAACTAAGAGATGATGTGGATGGCATAGTATGACTGCATACATAGAATGAGATGATCCCCATGGGACTGATGGGCCCCATCATTAGTATACACCCTCGAAAAACATAAAAAATGATATTATATCCATCTACTGGCATTCTCAACACCTGGTTTAAACAAATCCTATCAATATATTATCCCAATGCATGGGCTAGAGCGTGTAAAAAAATGATTGTGAATATCCTAAATCAAACAAGGCACAAAAGAGAGTACTATTAAATTGATGCTACCTCTAATGATTTATCACTCCTCTAGAACTGTTATCCCAGCTACATGAAACTGACCACAACCAACTGTTCAACCTCTATGAGGATGACCACCTTCACTACGACTTCATGTTTCGGTCCCTGAACATGAGGAACATACCACTTTCAGCCACTACCTTCTATTTCTATCTGAGGTAGAGCATATGACTGCTAGCCTTGCTACCGAAATAGACTCACTAGAAATAGCTACTGAGGATGGCGTTGAACTTTTCTACCTCCACCAAACATAGGTCAAGCAACCACTAGTCACTGGTCCTGAAGATAGCTACAATACCCATAGAAGAAACACATCAGACCCAACCCCATAGAAAATTAACATAAACCAAAAGGTTGAAATGAAATTTATTCAGGTTCAAACCTGGCTGGTCTAAACCTTGACTCTCCTGGTTCCGAAGAAATTCCACTAACAAATAGTCCAATTCAGGAACCCCTGTAGTTCCCTTCTAGTGGAAAACCTCATCATGAGTGCATTTTCTGAATCACCTCTTCCTTCTTATGAACCTCCAGGTTTGTTCAAAATGTAAAATATGTAACTACATTATATATAGATGGACACAGTGCCTCCTCAAGCCATCTCGCATGAGAATACTCATGTAGAAAATGACTTAGGGAAAGTTCATAATATCCTTGAACTTCATTCATAACCCCCACACCGACATGATCCTCTATTGAATAGAAAGTGGTTTATGCCTCTTTACTACATTTATTGTCTATGAAATGAAATCTACGTAGATCTAATTTGATCATTTTATCAAGGAAATTTCATAATCCTTCCACTCTTCCAAATAAAATTTACACCACTGACAAGTAGCTCACCACATATGATTGATATTCCAAGGGACCTGATACTCCATCGAGGCCTAGATCATACTAAAAGTGATATCAAAATATTTGAAACATCTCTCTATTTCCATAGCTAAAGCACATCCCTCATACTTCCTCAAATCCCACTAGTAGAAAGAGTGAAACATTCTCTACCACTGACCATCCTCCTAAACCAAATCAACCCTCCTTTAATCAACTGGGTTGGCCTGCAGAAACTCAACTACCAGAGCTACATGTGGAAGATGACCAGGTTCCATTGATGAAAGGAAAAAAAATAACATCCTATACTCGATTGTATGAAATTTAATTATGATATATTCTAATTAACTGTAGTTGATTGAATTCATTTTAACCACATTGAATTTCCCCAAACAACACATGCCCAAACCATTCCTCAACCAAAAATTTCAAATCCATAAAAAAGTATAAATTAAAAATTATTACTGGGGTTTGGGTGTGACAATTATCCCCATCCTGAATACATTTCACTCTGATAAAGTCAACTGGAAGCATGATCAGAGAATGAAAATGGGTACTCCTTCTCAACCCATGACTTACACTCCCTTGTCTCATGATCATTATTACCATGATTTCATAGG
Source organism: Viscum album (assembly GCA_963277665.1). NCBI lineage: Eukaryota > Viridiplantae > Streptophyta > Magnoliopsida > Santalales > Viscaceae > Viscum > Viscum album. Next base: position 198,284,165 of record OY728126.1, read on the forward strand.
TTACAGAAAAATAGAATAGACTACCCAAGAAGTAACTTCTCTTGGCAATCCACTATCCGCATTGGTCGCCCAAACACTAATAAATCTAGATCTATATGTAACTCTCCCCAATTCAATACATTATATAGATTGATATCATAATTATTTAATTGGGAGACATGAAATACATCATAAATCAACATCAAATGAGAAGGTACCGATAACCTGTATTCCACCGTTCCAATATGTTGAGTGATCTCAAAAGGCTTGGCATACCTTAATATCAACCCTCCCAGGTTTCCCAAACAATGGTGACCCAAACGATGGTACACCTTCAAGAACACCCATTCAACCATGGAAAACTCGATATCTTGAAACCTCTGATTAGAATAAGATTTTTGGTGACTCTGATTTGGACTGATTAACATTAATTTATTATACATATCCTACACAGGGCTCTGTCCTAACATTGAGATCTCTCCTACCTCATCCCAACATAAAGGAGACTGACATGGATGAGCATAGAGCGCCTCAAAGGGTGACATTAAAATACAGGATTGGTAACTATTATTATAGGCGTACTCGACCAATTCCAAATGGATATTCCCAAATCATATGAAATCAAACACACATGCATACAAGATTATCCTAAAAAAATTTATTTTCCCGCTCTATCTGACCATCTATTTAAGGATGCTATGTCATGGTATTTTTTATATGTGATCCCAAAAACCTTTAAAGTCCTTCCCAAAACTAAGAGGTAAATCATGGGTATATGTCATAAACAGTTGCTGACGACACACTGTGAAGTATGAACACCTAATAAATATAAAATCATCCAAGGTCATTCACTTTAGCAATATATATTATCAGAATAATGTGGGATAATTTTGTCAAATGGTCAATCACCACAAAAATAGTGTTCCTTTCCCAAAGTGTATGAGGAAATACAATAATGAAGCCCAAAGAAACCTCATCCCACTTCCAGGTAGGAATGGGTAATAGCTGAAGAAAACTAGAGGGTCTTTGACTCTCTATATTAACTTGTTGATAAGTATAACATGTTGATAGAATATATTTTGTTTCTTTTCTCATAGCCAGAAACTAGAACTGGAAATAAAAATCATAATACATCTTTGTTGTACCAGGATGGATAACACGCTGAGACCTGTAGCTATTCTGCATCACCACCTTCTACCATGATGACGACACCACTGCATGAACCATGATGCATAAAATACCCTTGGGAGATAAAGACCTATAAGAATAAGTCTCCCCACCATGATGAAATTTCATAGTCCACTGACAAAATACATCACAAGGTTTCTCCAAATGAATCAACTCCAGAAGAGCAGAAGTAAATTGAATTATTTCCATGAATGTACCTCCTCTGTGCTCCTTGGCATCCATGTGAATCTGGGTAAAGATACCCATCAATGTACACTAATCCCAAGACTTCCTCAATCCCAACACTAGAACTTTTATACTCAGGCATCGTCCACCATATTACCCTTTCCTGGGGTATAAATGATATCAAATGTCAACCCCTTGTAGATAATAGATCCAACAACACTTCCTCATATTTTGATCAATATGTGAAAAGATGTAAGCTAGATTGTTATGGTCATAGTAGGCCACAATTTTCTCCCCAAATAGGTAGTGACACTACGTCTTCAAGGCATGCATCACTGGTATAAATTCCATGTTGTGAGTTGGGTAATTCTTCTCATGTGGTCAGATTTGGTGAGAACCGTAAGCCACTACATGATTATATTGCATGATCATACACTAGAGACCCATACCTAAATCCTATAAATATGCCATGTGGCCATTTCCAGACACTATAAAGATGAACATAGATGTGGTATTCAACCGCCTCTTCAACTCCTCAAAGGATTCCGGGAACATTGGGCTCCATTCAAACTTCACCCTTTCATGGCGAGTGGGGTCATAGATGAAGCAAGCTATTAGAAATCCTGAAAAAATTGCTTGTAAAAACTTTCCATCCAAGAAAACTCCTGATATTTAACACATTCTTTTCCCGTTTACATGATATAACTGCACAGATATTCTTATGATATACTAAAACCCCTTTCTTCAAAACGACATGTCCTAAAATATTCTCTTCTCTAATCCATTAGGTGCACATTGAATGATTCAAATCAAAGAGATTACCTTACATAGTTCTCAAAAAAATCCACAAATGATTCCCACGCTCTTCCTTAGATTATGAGTAAACAAATATTTCATCCAAAAATACCACAAAAAAGGAGTACAGATACTGGTGGAACACCCTATTCATGGGTTCCATAAATAATCCCAGAGCGTTCCTCAATCTGAATGGCATGAACAAGTAGTCAAAGTGGTCGTACCTACTTTGGAAAGCCATCTTTGAGATATATTTCTCTCTGAACCAGACTTGGTGGTAATCTGATGGAAATTCAATTTGGGAGAACCACTTTTCCCATTCATCTGTTGGAAAAAATTATCAATCTAGGGAAAATGGTATTTATTATTGATGGTTACATTATACAAGTTCCGTTAATTGATCAAAACAAGAGATATATGTCGGCCTTATTCATGAATAGAATAGAATAATCCCTAGGGGAGACACTTAGGTGAATCGAACCTTTGAATTCTAAATCATCTAGATGTAGCTTTATTTCTCTCAATTTGGTGAGGACCATGCGATATAAGGGAAGAGATATAGGCTATGTTCCCAACACCAATTAAATCAAGAAATCCATATCCTTACCTAGGGGTAAGTCAAAAAAATAATTTGGAAATACCTCTAGAAATTAATGAACTACATGGGAAATCCACCCTAAAAAGAAAGACCGTTGTCCTCTAGCGGGAGTGATGGTAACTGGTAAGATATATTTCCAATCTCTGGAAGTGGAAGTCCTGCATAACCTAAACAAGGATCCCATACCCCATAAAATACTTGAGAACTCCCATTAGGTGCTATAAACCATAAAAATCATGGATTCCAATAAATATGCTCTTGCAAATGCACTATCCAATCCATGCCGAGGATCACATCAAACAGGTCTATATCCAGGACCAATAAATCTCATTCCATCTCAACTTTGGACCTAAAAATTACACGCGATAGACGCCTGAGGACTTGCTCCTTCATCGTACCCGATAATGTAACCAAATCCACTGCAAAAAGACAATATCTTAGTTGGTTGTTTAAAAATATTAAAAATATGGGTGGATATAAAAGAAGAAGTTGCACAATTATCAAATAAAACTACTTATATAGAATATAAAATCAAAATGGTACCTCAAATAGTCAAATGTCTTATATCTGATCCAGCTAGTGTATAATCCACAACAAGCATATGTTTGGTCCCTGTCTGAGAATGATCACTCACCCTTCGATCTATACTAATCTAGATCATCCCATAAGTTGTTTTGATCATATCACAACGACCACCAAACCAAGATCCCATCATCCAAGTTGGCTCTATCTAAATTGACAGTACCCTTGAATTTATAGATCCTACGCCACTTTGAGAAGGTATTAATGCAATAAAAACCCATTGTAGGTTTCCCATAATTTAGCATAGATAGAAATTCCTAGGTGGATAAAGGAATGCAGGTTTGAGGAGTCCAACCATGCCACAATGATGGAACACAATAGGCTATGTAGTAGAAGCCACATATGATTCCTTCCGAGAAGGAAGACCTGAGTTTAAACAACCCCTGTCCCCTTACTCTTCATGCTTCATATTTTCCTTAGATGAATTACCACTGCCCATAGCATACACCACTCCAAAAAACCAAAAATTTCCTTTCTAACCAACCTCAACCCTGAAATCTTGATAAAAAAACTAATCATAAGTTCCCATCTTGATCAAAAAGACATGTGAGTAAATTTCGGGTCACAACCCCCTCTTAAACTCACAAGACATCAAAGATTCACTAGAAACACTCTCAGGCATGTACTGAACTAGATAAGCAATTAAGTTAGCATATTCCATTACTAACTAATATACATGGGAATGTTCCTTGAACTCCAAAGATCAGGAATAATCTAGGACCTAGAGACAATAATATTCATTTAATTAGGTCTTGAAATCCTTCAATCTCATCTACTCATTCTTTCCATCTTGAAGTAATGATTCTCACAACCTAAAACTGGGACCCCCTCTTATAAATGAGGAACATTACACCATGACCTCATAAGGTGCATCAAGGAATTCGAACATGCACTCTATCTTCTAAAGAAACACTTATATGTCCTGAGGTTCCTCATTGACCCAAAAAGTAGGATGATTTTTCTCAAGAATCTCCTTAGATTTATCCTTTTTATGACCAGATACATCATATCTAACTTGATCAGGAGTAAAAACAAGATTTAATCCTTTTCCTAAATCGTAAATAGCCTGAACCACAATATCAACCAACCATTGATCATGCAGTGAGGGAGAACTCTCACCAGCTTCCACCAGTGGGTCAAGGGGAGGTCTCTGGGGAGGCATGAAAATGCAGAAATAAATAATCACATATGAAAATATTTTATACATAATGCCTGAAAAATAAAAAAATTTCAAAACCAATAAACTTGAGTAAACCAAAAAAGAAAACGAAAAAAATGATCAAACCACTTCTCCCCCGCCTGATTTGCATGGGTAGTCTGAAGCCTATGAGTTACACCTAGAGGAGAATTCAAAAAATCATCACAACATCCCATGGAGACTCATGGATTTTCATGAAGTGTGCCATCCAGGAACCCTAATCGAAACTATTACTTTGAGTCCCAATAGTCCTATCTCATATGCAACCTGAATCATCCAAAATTTAGTAACTCAATTGGAAAAACCTCCTCTTATTCAATTTTGTTATGAATTAAGTTGGGTCACCATCCAATTGATTCCTGAACGGGTCTCCATCAAGGCCCAAAGGGTGTTTTAAATCTCTAGAGGTTGGCATAAGTTCCTAGGTATCAAAAGATTTTTATGGAACAATTTACCCAGATATATATAAATATAAAACAACAAAAATCATAAAGTAAACAAAAATTGGATGTCACAAACAAAAAAGCCTTTAACTAAAATAAATTATATTTTATGTAACATATTAAAAAAACGAAAAAAACAACTATAAAGTATGGTGACAAACAATAGCTCAAAAAACCCCTACCCAACAAAAGGACACCACCCCCATGCCATCTCCACAACTGCATCAACGAAATATTTCTAACAACCCGAACAACCATCTTCAAAATCCTTACCCTTCCCCGTATCAAACATAACCAAATCCACTTCCACCCAAAGGTGTATAGAGGGTTTGAGCTAAATCCCAATAGGATACCAATTATAAAATATTCCATGGATAAAAATTAAATGATGAACATAGTTACATGTTTAATAATAGAAAATAAATAAATGCTTTAACAAATAAAAAAAGAGTTTAATTTTTTTTAAAGGAATGATGTTTTTAAATTAAAACACATTTTCATTTATAGTAACTCGAATTTCACTCCATTTTCTGATGGTGAGTGCAAAGTAATAAAAGAACACCAACCATGGTAGATGCCCTATTTTCTCTAGAAAATAGTGGGACCCTATAACCTAGAACCTTGGTGAAAGGGGCCTAGAAACCACAACATCCTATGTTCTCATGAAAAAGCCCCTAGTAGGGAAAATCACCATAACCCTAATGGTATCCAATCATCAATCAATGGTTTTTTTTGTGTTGTAGTCATCAATACATCTAAGTGAAACAGATTCAATGCCTCTTCCATATCACCATCACACTAGTAATATTCTTTCCACCTAGTTATCGTGACTTCCCTTAGTGCTCATTTAGATTCCAAGTTCATATCACATGTCATATTAATGCACCCAAACAAAACATGGTTCTACAACACAATAATTTTCACACTGAATCCGAATTTGAAAATGATAAACAAACCAAAACCTTTTAAAAACATGAATTTCACCACTTAAACAATCGAATAAACCATCTGCATAGTCCAAGAAACCGTTTACACGATCAAACAAACCACAATGAAGATTTATTAAACACTTTCAAGATGTGTAACATGAATCAAAACACAAAAACTCACTGAAATATTCTTTTATGTCTAAGCACACATAGACGCCACCCCAAAATGCAAACTACAACCCTTTTACATTCTTATAAACTAATTGTATAGTTTATAAAACACTAATTAATGGCTCAATTAAACCTAAATAATCACCAAGAAAACTAAATAATCAATATTTTTAATTATTTAAATAATAAAATTAATTCATCAAGTTATACTTATATGTGAAACCACCTACCTCAGCGTATAAAACCATGAAAATTCGGTGTCAAATTCCAATTGCTCGCTAATCACACCACAAAAAATCCAATTAAATCATAAAATGAAGACACCAAACCAAATACATCAAAATAAAACCAAAAAAACACAATACCAAACCTAAATACCTGCCAAATGGAAGAAAAGGTTACTAAATCAGATCACCGAGCGGGGGGGTTGGCAGCCAATGGAATTGGTGCCAGAGGTGAGCCACGTCAGGAAGACCACCCTGACCTGGTCATACTGGAAGGGGGTGAAACCAAAGTTACAATGGATAGGAGAGGGCTATCCAATGTAGGTAGCAGGGGCAGTGCAACATTTAGGAGGAGCAGAGATGGTCATTTTCTTCAGAAAGAGGCGGAGAAGAGAGGCACATAAACCAGGGGTAGCTTTAGGGGGTAGAACACAACGTGATTCAAAGGGTGAAATGACATAAATCACGATAGGAGAGTGGTGGAGGAATAGAAGAAACACAAAAAAGGGAAATAAAATGAAAAATAAAAATAAACAAAACCTAAAAATAAATACCCAAACCAACATAAAAATTATCATAAAAATTAGTAAAAATAATAATTATAATTATGTTCAGAATTTTAACATTTTAAAAATAACTTAATATTGATAAACTTATTAAAATAATAACGATAATAAAAATAACAAAAACAACAACAACAACAACAACAACAATAATATTATTATTATTGATACAAATCTAAACTAATTTTATTTTTTCCTCATTTCATTTGGCATTCACCATATTGTTCATTTAGTTAATTAAATAACTAACTTAACACCATGCTTGTCACATAGCGATCTAGTGAAGCCACACATATTCTATTGTTCCCTTCCTTTGCACCGGACATATAAAAGCCAATATGCTCGTATATCAGTAAAAGTGCAATTCAAACTAGTCCAAACACACACATAAAAAAACTTATAAAATCCAGATGAAATTTTAAATGAAAAATTTTTACTGAATTTTTGGTGTTATATATTTAAACTTAATAAATACCTCCAAATGTCATCCCTTCACATGAAAACTCAAAAATCATTTCTAATCCTTTGATATTATAATCTTATACTACATCATTAGTCATTAATTCCAATATTTAGAAACCATAATCATTTATTGTCCCTTATTAACTATAATATTCTATCTCATTCATTAACACATCCTTTAAAAAAATTAAAAATCATGTTATATGATTATAGAATATGAAAAAATAAACGATGATATAATAAATTATTTTATATGTTATTTGGAGTTCCTTTATCTTAAAAAAATGGGATTAGACATTACGAAACATTTATCTATATGCTATTTGTGATCATGTTCTTTATATTTACACCAAGGAAATCAATTTTTATAATTCACATAGTCCCCAAATTTTAAAAATACATTGTATTTTTTAAGATGAACTTAATTCCCCAACATTGAAATAACAAAAATATTACTTTTTTCTTTTCAAATATTTATGAATTATACCCAACTTTATCACAAAAAATTATTAACTTACATTTAAAACATTTTCCAAAGGGATTATCCAAAAATTCACAACACATATTTCATAACATATATCTATCATTATGATATTTACCACCATAACTTCCATATATCTACCCTTATTTCTTATATCATATGTTAAGAAACACCCATATGTTAATGTTTTTTTATCATAACTTGTGATAACTTGAGGAATAATTTTCATATAATAGTTATAAATGGTAAAACCTTAATAGTAATACATTGTATAATAATCATTATTATATATAAAATAAACATCATAATTAAAATAATAATAACTAATATAGAACATTCCCATAATCTTGTAGGATATTCCAAATCGATTAACACCATCCATTTTACCAGTGAATTGGAGAGATATAAAAGGCCCACCCACTCTTGTTTTATAATTAAACATTTAATTATCATAAATAATTATAGAGAATCATAATATGAATAAATTATATAGAGCTCGTAATTTAAGAATTATATTTACACCCATATGAAAACTTTAATATATTGAAATACCGTTTCCTTTTCAGAAAAAAAGTTTTAAAAAATATATCACCAAAAAAATTGGAAATTGGGTTGTTTAATAAAAGATAAAAAATATTATACGTGAATATAAACATCATAAAATGTTTTAGAAGGGAGAAAATAATACTTTCAGTGTATATGATAAAATTGAACATTCATGTTTAAATATTATAAATAATTAAAAGAAAAAATATAAAAACATTCCATTTGAAACAATTTGAAAAACATTAAAATGAAATATATTGTTTCATTTATAAATAACATATTTCCAAATAAAAAAATAAATATTTTTTTGAAAATATTGATATGGAAGGAAAATGGAGTATTAAATGAAACATTAATAGATGATTTTTAAAAATAATGTCCCTTCTATTGAGTTCAAATGGTCACCTAAATCCATTATATTAAATGATAATAAATATATATTAATTATTTAATTTACTTATAACCTTTCCATTTTTTTATTTTATTATCTAAATTATTTAAATGTGCTATAAAATTAGTTGACATTTTACTTAATTTTGAAGTTTTTATGAAATTTAGTTCATAAGTAAATAATGAATTTTATAGGATCACTATGGTCAATGATTCCATTATTAAATCACATATATAATAATGTTATTAAAATAATTTTATTTTATTTAAATTAATTAAAATTTTAATACCAATCAAGAGATATTGTTTTATAATAATGAAAATTTTTACAATCCTGGAGTATTTAAGTCTATTGAATGCATGACTAGCTTTTCAATTTTCCATGATTATTTTGAAAATATGTTAAGTATTTTTATATGTCTCTATAATTTTAATTATATGATAAATTTTTTATTATTTCATTAAATAAACTTATATATGTCATCCATGTGACGTGGTGATGAAAATGAGTCACATAGCTTTGTAGAGGTGGTAGTCCACACATATGCATGAATGACATTATCATTTTCACTAAATGGAAAGGTCAAAAAATATAATATATATTATATTTTCAAAATGATGAATTTTCATCAATATAATATATAAACAATAGTTAATTCATTATAACCATCCATGAAATATGATGATTGAAAATTATTTACATCGGTTTGTAAGGTAATAGTATTTTATACACACGAGAGGTGGTTTCATTTCCCATTTGATGGAATATGATATAGATAAATGTTATTAAATTAACATAATAAAATATCATTATATAGAGTATAATGGTGTTATTATTTTATCTTGGTTAATGAATATTTTATGGTTGTGGAAGAAGAAATAAAACTGAAATAAGTGGTTAAAAAATGCATCTTCTTTTGAAAACCACCTTTTCTATATACATTATTAATTCTATGGATGGTATTATATCAAAATTAATAACACTATAATGTTTGGATAAATTTTAGGAAGGTATTATGGTAAACATTTTCTTAATAAATTATTTTATAAGTGATAAGTAATTAGAATAATTGATATCACTTTAGATGATAAGGGAGTCAAAGTATTTGAATTTATCAAAATATTTAATACAAATAAATAATTTTCTATTTAAAATTAATCTAAAATATTTTATTTCTAACAAATAATGATAATTATAAGAAATAAATTCATCCAATAAAAATTATACATGTTTTTACTATGTTTATCTTCTTATATTTTAGTTTTAACCACTTATAAACTCCATCTATAGTTATCATGACATTAAATATTTTTACCCATTGATGGTCATGATAGTAAAAAAACTGGAAAATGATAGATAAATGAATCAATTTTAATACTATCTATGATATCCAAACCACTTATAAGAATTTATTACCCTTACGAGTTTTATATCATTTACTTAAATATTATTTATTAAAATATATTATTAATGAAAATTTTTAGAACTTTTCATTAGAACTAAATTAATAAAATTAAAAAAATAAATGAAATTAAAAAATATTTTATTACATTCCAATCCTGTTATATATAAAATTAATTATCTCAAATTATATGTTTTAAAATATTTTTAATATTTAATATTTGATTATTCCATTAATTGAATAATTGACTTATTAGAATTGTATAAATAACTAGAGTAGTAATTTATCTAGTAAATATCAAAGTATATTACAATGATGAAGAAAAATATTTTCCTATTTTATGATACTATTTATAATTGAACATATCCTCTGATTATCCCCATCTTAAAAATATTATAGTTAGAAATAACAAGATTTTGAAATTTCTTAATTTTAATTATATAAACTATTATAATTGTAATAATAACATCAAAAAGGAAATAAAAGGACATATAACCATATTTTAAATGAGTATGGAAAAATGGACTCATATAGAAATATTATGGGAATGTTTTGTGGTAATTTTCTAGAACATACCAATTTATTTTTTTACTATTAACTCCCAGATTTTCCCATTACATTTGAAACGAAATATTTAATGCACGTAATATATAATGGATAAAAACTATAGAGAATTATTTACCAAATTTGGAACCACTGACTAAAAATATGCAATCCATTTTTTAGGATAATAAATCGAGATATGATAGAATGTAATATAAAACTAATTTGAAAAAATGGTATGAAAAATATTTTTTCAAAAAAATTCGCTTTTAAAAATAGTTTTTATAAAGAAATCATATTTAAAAATAATTTTATTCTATTAAAAATTTATTTGGTATTGTTATGATAAAAATATCCGAAAAAATTAAATTTTAAAATACTTTAAAATAATTAAATTCAAAAAAATAAATATCATTCACAATTAATTTATAAATAAATATTTTCATAAAAATATCAAAATTTCATCATTTCATATTTTTGATATTATGAAATCAATTTTAAAAATTTGTTTCTAAAATATCAAAAATGTAAATATATTGTGCTCTCAAGAAAATCAATGAAAAAATTTCTGATGTAAACTTATTTTAGATATATAATATTAGTTTATTAAATATTGAATGTTTCATCCCTAAGAATTAATAAATATTTTTCCACTCGTTAAAAACATTATATATATTTCAAAAAGTAATTATTCTAATTAATACATAGTAATTTTACATATACATTATAATTGTAAAATTTAAATATTATTATTTTTTGGTAGATTTACGCACGCTATTTCATTTTTTTCTTCTATCAATAATTTTATTTTTTGATTTATCCTGGTGTATTACATTCCTACCCTTACATTAAAAACGGAACCAATTATACTCCAATATTAACAATATTTAATCCATATATCCCATAAAATTTTATTGGAATAAATTCTAATAATTTTTCCTTCATTTGAGATATTCTAATATTATTTTAGATCAATTAATTCAATGCTTAATGAGTAATTCATATTGGTATATCAATGAACCCTTTTAAATCTTAACTTTGATTTTTCAATTTTTAATTGTTCTATATCCCAGAAAAAAATTTATAAAAAAACATGATGAATCAAATATATTTAATATACGAATATGTTATTATGATAATTGGATATCCATTTACCACTACTTCTCAATCAAATAGTAGATCAATGTATCGCTTTTCCAAAGGTGTGGATTACCACCTCCATGCAGCGATATGAATCATTCTCCAACACAATGATTCCTTATTAGTTATAAGGATATGATTACTGTAAATATGTGATATTTCTTCCATAATATTGATTTTTTAATTAAGAATTTAGATTTAACATTCAATTACTTCATCCACAGAAAAATCAAAATGTAACTCATGTAAACGTACAAACTATCCTCAACACATATTGACATAAATTATTTTCCTTAATTTAATTATATTAATTGATTTAATTATGTTTATAACTAAAAAATATTATATTTATATCATGATTAAAATTATATTAATGAAGGGACCATGATCATTGTTCAAGGGACTTAACAACATGAACAAAATCAAACATGAAAAAGAAGAATTTAACATCCTAAATAATGTATATATTGAAACATTGTTAAAAAATAAATTATATGATATAATATGTAAAATTTATATGGTATTATATGTATTATTATTCTCCTATAATATAAATATATTTATTTTCATTTAATTATATTAGTTTTTGGAGCATAGATAAAACAATACATACATAAGGGAATGATTTTAATTTATCATCTCATTTTTATCATGATTTCTTATGATAAAATATTACATGGATAAAATTATATGATATTTAAATATACATTATAATATATTTTCTTCCAATACATTAGTTTCTATGTTTTTTATTTTTTCCATTAATTTTAATGTCTTTATGTTTTCATGACACAGAGAGAATGTTTTTATTTATAACCCACTATAATTCATTCTTTGGTCAAGAATGTTATCTTTAATAGAAATATTTACAAGAATGTGTTTACTATTCATCAATGACTTATAAATTTATTTTTATAAATGTTTTACATTATTGAAAAATATGAATTTATATTAATTCCATTTTATTAACCAGATTCCCTTGAATCTTTTACCATCAATGTGAAAGGAATTTTTTAACATTCAATAGATTATTTTTTTTATTTATAATCATGACTTCCAATTTCAGTGAAACTTCATTTATATTATTCATGATTTCTTTTCGTTGATATATTTTTATAAACTTTTATAAAAATTTTATATTTAAAATAATTTATTTCAAATAAAAATGATAACTTATTCAAGAAATTTTCTACTAATATTTTAATGGTATTATTATCTACTATATAATCCATGGTCTTTCTTATGATTTACCAATGATATGATACTATTTTTATATGATAATTATTCATGTTGATGGATTATAATTATGATGATAAATTTTTTATTAAACTTATATCCTATCCATACTTCATGATTTAATGATGTTTTTTTATTTTATGGAACACATATGTGTGCTTTGTGGTCCCGGGATTAGAGATCCCTACTAGGTAAATTGGTATATCTTATGATATAATATTTTTTTTGGAATTGGGAGTTATTCCATTTCATTTAGGGATATATTCAGATTATATAGTTTTTAGAGTGAACATTGTCATAGGAATTGATTGAATTGGTAATGAACCTAATCAACTATGATATTTTTGGTAGTGGTCATTGGCCTAGAATTTATTTATAATACATATTTTCAATCCAAAAATATATGCATTAGGGTTAGGATTTTTTTCACGGATCGTTATTGAATTTTATGAATTATGTAATTTTATTTCTTTTCACATTTTTCTAAAAAAGCATACACCATGTAACATTATTAAATATCTTTACTGGATTTTGTATAAATATTGTATGTATCAATTATTTTAAAATTACATTATTATTATATTTTAATTAGTTATATTAATTAAATTATGTATATTACGTTTATCTATACTGGTAATATAATCTCACTATGTACTATTATTACCCTTAACATGTTTTTGGGGAATTGTTTCGGGTATGATTTGTCTAAAAATAGTGATAGTTATGAAATTAAAAATAAAAAATCATTCAATTATTTTATGTTTCATATGTTTATGTATTTGTGATTCTATAAGAATACATATTGTAAGGTCATATGGAATATATTATTATAAAATTGTATGAATATAAATTGAAAATGATTTAATATTTATAAATGAAAATAGTTGTCCACTATAGTTAATATTATAGGATTTGTTTAGTGAATTTTATAAACTTGAATGAGGAAATATCAGTGACAACCATAATAAAAATCCGAAGTATATATGAAAATAATATATTATTTTAATATATATAGAGTGTAATTACATTATAAAACATATACCCATATAATAATTGAAAAATATAATGTGGTTTTTAGCAAATTTATCTATATGTAATGACCCTAAAAATTTATGGTCTAGAATATAACAATAAATGTTCTAGTGCACAATGAATAGTTCGTTACTAGACCCCTAGTTTTTCACTATTATGGGATATCCTTAGGATAATTGATAGTTTATTTAAGAGATATTATATAGGATTTTAATAGATAATGATCTTTTATAGACTCATATAAACCTAGGAGTTTATATATTTAGAAAAGTTGTCCCAATTAAGATATAATATAAATAAAATTAACTATTATTTTATTTCCCACAATTGTTTTTCTCATGCTTTAAATTTTGGATTATTTCAATCAATTGAACTAGAATGAACCATGATAATGAAGAATGTGATGGAAATTAAAATACTTTTCATCATGAGAAACTGCATTTTATGGGTGATGAAATGAAAACTATTTTTCTATGATTAAAATAAATTCTTAATATATCAATGATTTTGAGCCTCCAAATTTGAAAATGTATCAACATAATTTAAGTATGTTATTCATGAGGATACAATATCTTATATTATTCAGTATTCATATTTTGTAAATATGGATTCTTGGATTGATATAAATTAAAATCCATTTTATGTTCTACAACTATTAGACCATTTAAAATATTATCTGAAATATTCATCTTTTTAAATGTGAAAAGAATAAATTGTGGAATCATATAATGAATGAGATGTGATGGGAATGAATTGACTAAATAAAGAGGGAAGTGTTTTGGATCTTATTTTTCAATAACTAATTTCCACTTATTCCTTATATTAATATGGAGATAAAATTATTATAATTTATCAAAAATGATGATGCAATATTAAAAACAATTAGAAATATGTTACAAGACTAAAAAGTAGGATTTTGGTGTTATTATTGAACGAGAAAGTAATATTGGTCATATTTTTAGTGGCATAAAACATTACATACAAAGGGAATTAGTAATAATATACATCTATGTTTATGAATAAATCATTTAATGTGATATCAATGTTTAAATAGAGATTGGATTAATTAATAAATATCATAGATTTTAAATGAATATAAATATGGAATTCAATGTAAATTATTATTAAACCACATTGAGGTAAGAATAAGTGTTTTAAATTATTCTTTATGTGCGGAAGGAATAATTTTGGAAATGCTCATAATGGGGTAGTACATTTTTTATTATTGGTAATGAATTATATTTTGAAATCGAATACATATATAAATGGATGAAGTTAGCTAATGACACAAAGGGGATGAAAGCTCCAAAACATGCACTTCATTAACTCAAATACTGTAATTAAAAGGCATATGGACATTATATCATCTAAAGATTGAATCATATGGTTAATGATAATTATTCACATCTAAAATCACTTAGTTATTAAAAATAAGGTAAATCTAATGAAATCTTAATTTATTAATTAGGGTAAGATAACAAAGTGGTGACACTTACTATTACCATTCACTATAGAAGTGTAACATTATTTTTGATTCTAGATCAACCAAATATATTCTATCATAAAATTTAATGGGTATCACATTAAAACCTCATTGAATAATGATAAAATAGAGGTAAAACATAAAATTGGTTAGATAATTTCTGTCTTTACTATGAATCTCCATTGACTGATGTTTATTGGAATATGCTTTATATAAATATTATTATTCATTATGTAATTGAATTTTATGTTATTTTGGGAATGGATTGGAATTATTTATATAAATAACCACTATATTTCCAAGGAAAGGAAGTTATATTTCATATTCTAAACAATTATATAATTTTTTATTCGTGTGAGGATATATGTGAACAACATATAGAAATCAAATTCAATACATGGGAATTAATTAATATTTAAAATTTGTATTTATCATAGATTGTTTGGTAGAAACTGAAAATTTAAGATATCCCAAATTTTAACAAGATTTTTGATCTCCTTTTCGATGATTTTCCTAATGATCCTCAAAAATATGAAGTTGAGGTTTCAATAGTTCCCATAATTAATGCTACATCTATTTAAAATATTCCAAATATATTATACTAAACTGAATTGTCTAATTGAATCAGAATAATTATATGAATATGTATAATGTATTCAATCATACATTTGTGTTACCATGGGGAACACTATTATTTTTTATAAAAATAATGATAAATTATTGTAAATATACATTTATCATCACAAACATAACATGATTGTAATCAGGAATAATTATCATCTTCCCCATATTGATGATTTCTAGGATTAATTATGAGGATCCCAATTAATTTCTTTGATTGATCATCTATATAGATACTATCAGTTATGGGTCAAAATTAAAGAGATACCAAATGAATATTCCCCAAAGAAAAATAGGAACAATGAATTTATAGTCATCTATTTGGTATTACTAGTTACCTTGGTAACTTTATTTAGTTATTGTATAAATACAATGATATTACCTTAATTATTTTAAGGTGTTAATTACAGAAGATATAATTATACATTATAAGAGTAAGAGATTTCTTTAGGATCACATGAATATTTAATGAAGACCCAATGTAATGTGAAAGTGTAAGACATATTTACCAAGTATAAATTTTTAAAAGAAAAAAATTTATTTTTTGGTTATATAAATTCATTTATGGTTGTATCAGTGGAGTTATTAGTAATAGATATTATTAAAGATTGTCCTAGACTAAACACTTTTACTTAAATACATAGTTTTCACTCATTTAATTGATATTATTTATATTTTTGAAAATATTTAAAATAAATACCTTATAAAATAACAATGTTAACCTAGAAGGGAGTAATGTTTCGTAGGGATGAGGAGTGTGAATAATATTTCAAGTATCATAAGTGAAGGTTGGTCAGTGAAACCGTGATTACACTACCATTCAATGGATAAGGTTTCTCCAATTATTATTAAGCAATAATGAAATGGCCTAGATTATTTCCCATTGATAAATATATGATGATAGCTTATACATTTCCCCAATTTATGTTTCATGAGAAAATTTATTTTAATTTTTATTTGAAGTATGTTTTTTTAATATTTATCTTAAACATATAGAGACATTATCATTACATATAAAGGAGTGACAAATATAATGAAAATAAATTTAAAATTTATATATAAATATAAAATGGATTCAATATAATAAAAATGTATTTTTATGAGCTTATTAATGGTTATTACTACATAGTACATAATACCTTTTGAATGATAGAACAGTAGTTGATGCATTGAGTCAAAAATTTCATGCAATGTTTTCTATGATGAGGTTTTCAAAGATGAAATATTTATTTATTTGAAAAGGATATGCCACTAAATATTGAATATAGGGGATAAAAATTTTCTGCCATATAATTTTGTAAAAATATACGTCCATGAAATTATTAAACAGGTGAAAATGAAAGATTTGGAGCTGAAAAGGAAGGAAATAAATATTCTAGAGTTCAACCACTGTGATGATATAGTGACATGTTTTTGGAAATATATATGTTTCTAATTAATATAAACCCTAAATAATGCATTATTTATTAATATCATTCCTCATAATTATCTATTCATCAAGGAATTGTTAGTTAGTATAGAGATTTTAAAGAGTATAGTTCTCTATGGTGGATTTACTGCTTCGAGGGGGAATAATCAATGGTTTTCTTTTTAAATATTCATTATTTTAAATTTAACTACACAAAAAATTTACATTCTCGATTCCCATTAGGTTATATAATAGTCTCACTTGATATAAGTAAATAACAGGGGTTATAACAAAAAAATGTATTTAATTGAATAAATATAATGTTCATCACCTATCCATGTTGGTTATACTCCAAAATATGGATTTTCCAATATAATATTTTTATCAATTACAGTGATTGATATGTAATAACCCTATATGTACCCCTAAATGCACATTAGAGGTTCTTTATAATGTGTTAAACAATGTTTCAGGAATCCATAATGGCCTTATCTCTATTCCTAATAAATTCTCCTCCTCTAGAATCACACAAGATAATTCTCATGGTCTAAGATCCAAATATGATATGTCCAGATTTTTTCATGGTTGACCAACTTTAGGTTGATATATTGATATTACTATAGGATATAGAATAATTACTTCTTATTAGGTACATGTTCATGTATCATCAACTTCCAATGACTGGTTAATCTGGTATTGATAATTTTTTTGATTACAAGGATATCCTAAGTTTCCATAGTTAAACTATACTTGGTTTGTTCATCAATATTAGATGATGTCTTATACTCAATTATATCTTTGTAAGTGGTGAATAAAACATCATAAAAAATATTTTATTCATGACTTATCTTCCTCGATGTCAACTCAGTCTACCTTCTTCAATTATCATTATTTATTCAAACATGCATGAAATATTTTATAGTGCATGAACATTGAATATTTCCAAACATAATTATTAATTTATTATTCTCCTTCTCTATTCAACTATTTAATCACAAAATATTTCAATATCCATTTCATCATATCCTTTTAATTTATTTAAATTTTATTTATGTTATTCAATACTTTCATGTATGGTGAATGTAATGTGTAGACTCCATGAAACATTTGTCTTCTATTTACCTTATGTGGCGATGTCGGTTTCACATGGAATATCTAAAATACATTTCCAAAAAATATGTAATGACCATGGATTATAAATGTTATATATGTTCAATATTAATGTTATTGGATAACATGAACCACTTATTCTTCCTTCACATAGAAAAGGGTTTCGAAGAGTGTCATAATCATTGCCTTCTTGAGTTCTAGAATGTCCACAGGTGTTTCTTTACATTACAAGGGTCTGCCTATGGGTTCCTACCATAACATAAAATTAATTGGTTCAAACAATATTTATACCTTCAAAAGATAATTATTATCATAGGTATTCTTCTCAAATTCCATCACATAAGTAAGAGCTACTTAATGAGATTTCATTAATGTGATTTGATCAGATAGTATCTTCAATCTTTATATGGATAAATCATATTAGATAATTATTATTTCATGTTAGTGTATCTTGGGGGATTTAATATCATTTATTCATGTATCCATAAATGTTTTTAAGACAAATTTTCCATTATTACCATGATTAGGTCATGCATATGCTCTGTTTCAATGAAAAAAATGGGATTTCCCTTTGAGGTCCCAAACATCTGCCACCCTCGATCCTTACATCAGTTCGTATAGGAATATCATTACTGCCTACCTAAAAAATTAAATTATTGTATAGTATAGTTTCAAACATAATAATTTATTAGTATATAATTTAATGATGAATAATTCATCCCGTCTACTTCCTCTACCTCTGAGGAGATCCCGTAGTTTCATGATAGCTTTCTTTCATCATGTAGCACTTTAGTTCATTATGTGATCATCGTATTCATCAAGTGGAAACATTATTTTGAAATCAGTCTAAGAAATGTAGTTCCATTATTAATTTTATTCATTCATGATATTACATCACATTAGAACACTAGTAATTATGTTTTTTTTGCAATGAACTAATGCGATGAATATTTTTCATCAAAATCAAGTTTTCAAATTATCACATTCATAAAAATAGTTGATTTCATTCAGGATTTTGGTTCAATAATCCATTTATCTATACTTATTTATTCTAATTGTAGATAGATGATAGTGATTCTTCCAATTATCAAGAGTTCATATATCGGTTCATCATTGGGAATAAAGATGTCAAGAATGCGATTTTTTTAATGTAAATGGCATTGGAGATAATATGATACATATTGACTTGATCGAATGATACATGTTTTATCGATATCATTTAATTATGTATATTGATTTGTATATGGATCCTCTATCCAGCATAAATATTTATCATGGTTGAGTGGCACATAAAATAGATTTCATTCCCCCTTCGAGTAAAGCTAGTAGTGGGGGATATGTACCTGCAACACATTCACGCTTCCCTCTTGGGACAAACCATATATTATCTATGAACCACTAACTTGTATTATCCTCTTATTCACTCTCATAGGAAAGGAATCAATTAAGTCATATTTATGGAAAAACTGTACATTCCTCTGTGTAGGATAACTAGAAGGATCCATTATAATGACCCATACTTTACATACATTGTTATCACTTAAAAATTGAAGCACAGTTATTACAACATATAACAAAACCATGAAAGTACTGTATAGGTATAGTGTCTTTAGAAACTGGAAAGCATAAACAACTGGTTCATAAAGCATCTACTTTGCCTCCCATTTATTTCATCATATCTAGAGTCCCTTTTGGCATATTCTACTTAATAACCTTCTTCCTGACCTGGGGAAATAAAACGTACAAAAGGGTGAGCTAAAATGATCAGTATGGGTAAACAAAAGAAATATAAATCACATCATATACATAAGCACACAACTTTTGGAAATCTTAACCTGTAAAAGATATCATAATTTCATAACATGGGATAAATCATAGTAGTGAAATGAAATCCCAATAATCATAACTTAAAACATGAAACTTTGTGGCATACACACATAATTATAGAGAATCATTTCTTATTAGTCAAGACTCATTGCCAAGACTATCTTAGTGGACAAAGTCCATTTTTGAACCGAGTTCACTCCTCGTTTCAGTACTATTTCACTGAACCAGTTTAACCTGCCGTTCCAGCCATGTCTATCTCATGAGAAATAAAATCATTACCCAATGAATTGGAGGGATATATATTTCCCACCCATCTTATAATGATACCATTCTTATGTGTGCCACAAAATCATAAATCATACATCATTGCATAACCCATGAAATAAAAATGGGATTCTTAAACAACATGACATCGTAAAACAATTCATATAAGATAAAGGGATTCATAAAAATAATTCCATCACAACATAATCAAATCAATATAATAATGGGGATAGAAACCGAACCCTATATTATCTTAGATGGAAAATAATTTTGATAAAACACTTGAACTCCATTCTTGAGGAAAATATCCTTTCAACTTCAAAAACATTTTCCTTTCTTAACATGTAATACAATTTTAAACTAAAAGAAGTTGATTAAAAATAAACTTGAAAACTTGTAAATTAAGTTTCTTGGAAATAATTTTTTAAAAATCCATTCATGCCGTATAAGTTAAAAAAACATTCTTCTCATCCTTTTGTCGTAAAAGTCAAAAAGTACATCGTACGAAAAATGACAAAAGATTCCTTTCATATCTTTTACTAAAAACTCACCGAAGGGTAAAATTAGATATAAAATATTGTAGAAGGATATAAATATTACATATTGAGGAAACATGTATGTGTATGATAAAATACACCCCAGTAAACACCAAAGTATAAACAATCTCAGATAAAAATGAGATTGTGATATTTCCCTTATCTTAGGTCCAATTTGCTTCGTAAGTGTCTGAACCTCCTATATAATGATTTAAATAATGTTATTGAATTATTAATGATTCATATTCGTTGTTATGATATCATATATGGTTCACTTATGACTTTTTATTACCCATTATTATGTAAATTAATGTTAAAGTAGCGTTTTGGGTAAAATCATCTTATTAATCGTACATGTTTGGACTTGTTGTTCTTGATGTTATTATTACTTCTTTCATGATTTAATTACCTCCAAAATGTAAATCAAGATTTATATATCATATAAATTCATTATATATCCAGAATATACAAGAATTTATAATAGTACATAACAAATGGAGGTAAGAAATGAAACACACCGTTCATAGAGACGGTAAGCCGTACGTACGCATGAATGCTACATTCATTTCTATTTCTTATTTTAATGGAATAAAAACATAATTATACATAGGTATATTTTAATTCTACTATAATATAATATATAATATCATTAACCACATCCTTTATACATCCCACATAAGGTATTAACGAATCACATCACTTTGAGGGGGCGGTAGTCCGCACTTCCTCAAATGAGATTATCGTATTTACCGACTATGGAAACCATAAAGGCTTGATATAATTAGTAAGTAAATAAGCATAATGAAATCATAATCATATTATATATTATATATAAATATAGTTCCATCATAATTTTCACCATGAGAGGTGGTAGGAGAAAATCGAACAATCATCGTTTCTTGAGGCGTTAGTTTTCCATCACAGAAACATTATTTTCTTCATCCATTAGATGGAGGTGTGTGTAAGTGTAGTTTGAATCCTTCTCATAACAACATCCTAGTATATTTAGGATATTGGTTTTGTTTCAAAATAAATGATTAAAAAGAGTTTATGGGTTGGATAAGTAGAATAAAAGAAAACAACTTAAGAGAAACTATTACCTATAATTTGAGTAATGTTTTTTGGTTTGAACCAAAGGACTTCTTGGAGAGTCTTTTGCCTAATGTAAGGCTTCAAGGGGGAGTATAGGGATGTATGGAGCTTATTTGGGCAGAGTTTGGACGAGCCAAATGGCTTGAGAGGTGTGAGGAATTGCATAGAAGTGGTCTCCTTTTATAAGGGAGTGGAGGGGCACTTTAGGAAAGTGTGAAAACATTATTTTATTATAAACTTATCTTCAGTTTCATGAGGTCCAAAACACATTATTGTCAAAGATAAGATGAATTATATTTGAAATAAAATCATCCAATAGGAATTGGACAGGTTTTGGATGATATTTTAATCATTTAAATTTTATTTATTTAAATCATTTATTAATGAGGTAAATACTGCATCATTATTGTGTCATAAATAATTTAATTTATATGATGTCTGAAAATTATAAAAAAAATACCAACATGTAGGAAATCGTTTTAGATTTCCAATGAATATTTATAGTCCAAAATATAATTTATATAGCCCCTTATAAAAATTAATTACTAAACAATATCTGTTAATTCCAATTTTGTCTTTACGTTAAATTAATTAATCCAATGTGTCATTGTCTTTCATAAGTGGCTCCATGGGGTCCCAAAATCGACCCAAGTATTCCCATGGTTGGCCAATACTCATCCAATAAGGTTAGGAAAAGTTTCAAGGTAATTTTGAATTATTATAATATTCTTTTAACCTTGAATTACCCTATTTTCCTTTAACCGTAGTAAATAAAAATTAACATAGTTACTATTCATAATATCAAAAAAAGATAAAAGTAACATAATAACATAATTTGAACCCACTGATTCCAAATATGTAATCCATTTTTCAAAATTCAAAACATAGAAGTTGCAGTAATTAATTTAAAATTAATCCCGTTGTTAAGAAAACGGGTTTTAAAAGTTAAAACATTGCCAAAGATTGAATTTATTTAACCTACGAATTCAATGTAAAATCAAGGCTAATGATGTACATTATATTAAATGGTAAAAATATATTCTATTTATAATTTGAAACCATTCAATATTATTATTTAACCACATAATTTATTATGATGAAAAAAGTTGTTTTTAATTAAAATATAGCATGTTTTTACTATTCATTAAAATATGAAGGTGATCAGAATAATATGAAAAATTTATCCAAAGTAAATTTTTATATCCTGATTCAAAAGAAGAATTTTATTCTGTCAAATTGAACTGATAAACTTATCAAAAACTAGATTTAATGTGGGTGCGCCATCAAAAGGTGGTAAAACTGCATTTTTTGAAAAATACTTATTTTACCCGAAAAATTTATTTTGTTCTCTTAAAACATTATATAAAATGTATGAGATGAATAATAATGTTATAAAATTAAAAATATAGTTAATAATATACATAACGTCTAGTTTTACTAATATTTTAAAAGCATATTGTTGTTTATTGAAACTCAGTATTGCGTACGACGCAAGCTATCGAGGAAGGCCGCAGTTGCATGTAAAGCAAGCCAAGCTAGTGTTGTGTGTAGTGAAAGATTCCTTTGATGATTTATATAACATAAAAACAGAATATTTCTCATAAAAGTCTCGGGTGTTACATTTTACCCCCCTTAAAATGAATTTCACCCTTGAAATTCGTCACTTTATAACAAACAGATGAGGATACCTCTCCCTCATCATATCCTCATGCTCCCATGTAGCTTCTTCTAATTGGTGGTTCCTTCATAAAACTTTCACCAGCGAGTAGTATTGTTTTGTAGGACTTTTTCGCTACGATCCAGAATCTCTATCGTCTGTTCTTTATAAGAAAGATCTTGCTCCAGCGCTACAACTTCTGAGCTGAGTACATGTGAAGGATCAGGTATGTACTTTCTCAGGAGAGATACATGGAACACATCGTGTACTTGAGAGAGATTCGGTGGAAGTGCCAATCGGTAAGCTACCTTCCCAACAAGATCCTGTATTTCGAAAGGACCGATATATCTAGGGCTCAACTTCCCCTTCTTTCCAAATCTCATGACCATCTTCTAGGGTGATATTCGTAAGAACACTTTACCACCCACTTCAAATTCTAGGTCTTTTCTTCAATTGTCTACATAACTTTTCTGTTGACTCTGAGCTGCTCTTATGTGTTGTTGAATAGATCAGACCTTTTCTACCATCTCATCAACAATATCAGGTCCTAATATCTTTCTTTCCCTAACTTCATCCCAGCAAGTCGGAGTCCTGCATTTCTTTCCATAGAGAGCTTCATAAGGAGCCATCTAAATACTGTAGTGAAATCTATTATTATAAGAAAATTCCACCAAAGGTAGGTGTTTATCCCATCCACCTTTGAAATCCATAGAGCAAGCTCTCAACATATCTTCTAGAGTTTGAATTGTTCTCTTAGACTGACCGTCTGTCTGAGGATGATAAGCAGTGATGAAACTCAACTCTGTATCCAGAGTATGCTGAAGACTTCGCCAGAACTTCGAGGTAAATCTCGGATCCCGATCAGATATAATAGAAAGTGGTACTCCATTCAATCTTACCACTTCCTTTACATATATCCTAGCAATCTGATCCAGAGATAAATCCTCTCTAATAGCAATTAAGTGTGTAGACTTTATAAGACGATCAACTATGACCCAGATAGCATTATTGCCTTTGGATGTTTTAGGAAGTCCTGTGACAAAGTCCATAGTGATGTTTTTCCATTTCCATTCGGGTATGGGTAATGGTTGTAACATCCCCTTAGACTTCTGTCTCTCAGCTTTAACTTGTTGAAAAACCAAGCATCAAGAGACATATTCAGCAACATCTCTTTTCATGCCATCCCACCAGAAGTACTCTTTCAGGTCCCTATACATTTTCATGCTTCCAGGATGAATAGAGAATGAAGAACTATGAGCCTCATCCAGCAGCTCCTTTAATTCGGGGATGGGGGGAACACAAACCCAATTCCTGAACTTTATCATCCAATCACAATCAAGGTTGAATTCTGGAACATTTCTCACCTTCTTTTGTAACTCGACATCTTCTTTCTGTGCCTCTTTAATCTTCACATGTATAGATGGTTGAAAATTCATTTGAGAAAGATACAATTTTTCTCCTTTCATTATAATTCCAAGAACCATCCATTGTAAATCCATAAATATTGGATCTTTTGTGATCCTCATCATGGATAAACTGGCATGGTCTTGTCGACTTAATGCATCTGCCACCTTGTTTTCTTTCCCAGGGTGGTAATGAATTGAGCAGTCGTAATCCTTAATCAGCTCCAACCATCTTCTTTGACGCATATTCAGCTCCTTTTGTGTGAAAATATAATTTAATCTTTTATGATCAGTATACATATCACACCTTTCACCATAAAGATAATTCCTCCAAATCATTAATGAAATGATTACTACAGCTAACTCCAAATCATGATTTGAGTAATTTTTCTCATGGATTTTCAACTATCGTGAGGCATAAGATATCACAATATCATTTTTCATAAGAACACACCCCACTCCCTTCATGGATGCATCACTGTAGATCACAAACCTTTCTCCACTACAAGGCAGTGTGAGCACATGTTCACTAGATAACCTTCTTTTCAACTCCTTCAAATTCTCTTCACATTCCTCCATCCAAACAAACGTAACTCCTTTCCGAGTCAACTTGGGGATTAGAATAGATAATCATGAAAAATCTTTCACAAAACGTCGATAATATCCATCCAAACCAAGAAAACTTCGGATCTCAGTTATTGTTGTTAGTCTCGACCATCTTTCGATAACCTCTGTTTTTGCTGGATCCAAAGATATCCCCTCTTTTGAGATTATGTGACCCAAAAATGAAACTCTTGGAAGCCAAAATTCACACTTGGTAAATTTGGAATAAAGATTCCCCTTTCTCAGGGTCTTCAATATAATTCTCAAGTGATCTTCATGTTATTCCATGCTCTTTAAATAGGCAAGAATATCATCTATAAAGACTACCACAAACTGATCAGGATAGTCTCTAAAGACTCTATTCATCAGATCCATGAATATTTCAGGGGTATTAGTAAGACTAAATGGCATCACTATAAATTCATACTGTCCATACCTTGTACGAAAAGCCGTCTTTGGTATATCCTCTCTTTTGACCCTTAATTGATGATACCCTGAACGAATATCAATCTTGGAAAAGTATTGAGCTCCGTGTAGTTGGTCAAATAGGTCATCAATGCGTGGGAGAGGATATTTTTTCTTGATAGTGATCGTGTTAAGTTCTTGATAATCAATGCAGAGTCTCATTGATCCATATTTCTTCTTACCAAATAGAATAGGTGCTCCCCAAGGTGATGCACTAGGGGGTATGAATCCCTTATTAAGATTCTCTTGGAGTTTCTTCTTCAATTCCTGCAACTCAATTGGGGTCATTCTATAAGGTGTCTTTGAAATAGGAAAAGCATCCGGTACGAGTTCTATTGAAAACTCAACTTCACGATTCAGTGGAAGACCCAGTAATTCCTCCAGAAAGACATCATAAAACTCCTGTACAATGGGAATATTCTTAATCGTGAGTTTCTCACCAACCATTTGAGATAGATAACCTTCATTTAGTGGAATCAATACCCATAAAATGGAATAAATTTCCACTGGAAGGTTATGTTCATCCTTTCATCGATAGATGATCATAGATTGATCTGGAATATGAAATGTGACTTCCCTTCTTTGGCAATTGATATGAGCTCCATGTAGAGAAAGCCAATCCATGCCAAGAATCACATCAAATTCAACTATAGGAAGGATCACAAGATTTTCAAGAAGCACTTTCCCAGAAACTTCAATCAGAGAAGAATTATAAACTTTTGATGCGACTGTTGTGCCATTAGGGGTTGTCACAGCTAACTCAACATCTAACTGTTGAGGTAATACGGTGATACCCTTAGGAAATTATTCAGAAATAAAGGATTGGGTGGATCCATAATCAAATAAAACATTTGCTACTTTAGAGTGGATGGTAAGTGTACCTTTCAATACATCGTTATCGTACTCCACATCGCTGATAGAAATTGCATGTGACTTTCCTTTGTATTTAGCCTTAAGAGATTGTTGACGTCGACCATAATCATCAACCCTTGGATTTGGGCATTTATTGGCATAATGCCCCATCTCCTTACACTTGAAACATTGAAGTGTAGTCGGGTCATTCTGTGTATCCCTTCCTTTTTTTTCATCATTAGACATATTCTTCCCATCATTGCGGCATTCAAATGCCCGATGACCTTCCTTTCCACATTTTAAACATTTACTTGTCCCTTTAAGACAACTCCCTCTATGTTTCTTTCCACACTATGAGCATAAGGGAAAGATCATCTTCTTTTCAGTGTGCTCTTTAGATTTTCCTTTGAATTCCATTTTTCTCTTCTTATCAAACCCATATGACTGATGGGTTACTCTAATCTCCATCTTGACTTTGAGATCACATCGAACGATTTCCTCATAGCTATTGAAGTCCCTTGTGGCTAACGCCCTTCGAAGACTTGGTTTTAAGCCACTAAAGAATCGATCGATCTTACTCTCAGGTTGGATAATAATACCAGAAGCGTACCTTGCAAGTCTTGTAAAATTTGCTTCATAGGTACCAACAGATTCATCATCCTTTTGCTTTAGTTCAAGAAACTCCTTCTACATCTTTTTTCGGAGAATACGAGGGAAGTACTTATTGAAAAATAAGTTCTTGAACTTGTCCCATTCCATGGACTCAATTTCATCCCTTTTCCTCGTATTCTTAAAAAGATTCCACCATTGATCATCATCTCCTT
The DNA here is from genome assembly GCA_963277665.1 of Viscum album. Lineage (NCBI taxonomy): Eukaryota > Viridiplantae > Streptophyta > Magnoliopsida > Santalales > Viscaceae > Viscum > Viscum album. The sequence goes on from OY728126.1 coordinate 198,312,378, forward strand.
CCAAACGATACACTGCTAGGATGACTTTATCATGTTCAGAACATTGAAGAATTGAAAATATCTATTCAGTAGTACTAATCCATTGTTAAACAACTAATGGATCAGTACACCCGCTGAACGAAGGTTGACATTGCCTCATGAAGGATTCAACAGAATGTTGCTCCTTCCTTTGCTCGTTTGGAAGTCCTGCATGATTCATATCTTGAGAAAGTTGTGTGAGCATGGCTACAATATTTTTCATTCCATCTCCCAAAACGTTTGGTTGCTCCGGGGGACAATCATTGCATTGCCCGTCGCATTCCGTATTAACATGTTTCTTTCGTCTTCCAGCCATTGACTAAAACCAAGAAGAATAGTGTGAGAAACACTAATTATAAAAGGAAAACCACATAATCAAGAATAAAATTTCACACTTAAGGTCTTATAATAGGTTGTTCATGGCCATTTATAAAACACTAATATTGTGTTCAATGCTTAGAATTATCCTTAGGGTTCTTACTAATGCTTTCACATCCTAGTTTCCAAAGGTTGACTATACCTTTCCTCTGATACCAACTATAATGACCCATACTTTACATACATTGTTATTACTTCAAAATTAAAGCACACTTATTACAACATATAACAAAACCATGAAAGGACCGTATAGGTGTAGTGTCTTTAGAAACTGGAAAGCATAAACAACTGGTTCATAAAGAATCTACTTTGCCTCCCATTTATTTCATCATATCTAGAATCCCTTTTTAGAATATTCTACTTAATAACCTTCTTCATGACCTGGGGAAATAAATCATACAAAAGGGTGAGCTCAAATGCTCAGTATGGGTAAACAAAATAAATATCAATCACATCATATACATAAGCACATAACTTTTGGAAATCTTAACCTACAAAAGAGATCATAATTTCATAACATGGGATAAATCATAGTAGTAAAATGAAATCCCAATAATCATAACTTAAAACATGAAACTTTGTGGCATACACACATAATAATAGAGAATAATTTCTTATTAGTCAAAACTCATTGCCAAGACTATCTTAGTGGACAAAGTCCATTTATGAACCGAGTTGACTCCTCGTTTTAGTCCTGTTTCACTGAACCGGTTTAACATGTCGTTCCAGCCATGTCTATCTCATGAGATATAAAATCTTTACCCAATGCATTGGAGGGAGATATAGGTCCCACCCAACTCATAATGATACCATTCTTATGTGTGACACAAAATCATAAATCATACATCATTGCATAACCCATGTAATAAAAATCGGATTCTAAAACAACATGACATCATAAAACAATTCATATAAGATAAAGGGATTCATAAAAATAATTCCATCACAACATATTCAAATAAATATAATAAAAGGGATAGAAACCGAACCCTATATAATCTTATATGGAAAATAATTTTGATAAAACACTTGAACTCCATTCTTGAGGAAAATATCCTTTCAACTTCAAAAAAACTTTCCTTTCTTAACATGTCATACAATTTTAAACTAAAAGAAGATAATGAAAAATAAACTTGAAAACTTGTAAAGGAATATTCTTGGAAATAATGTTTTGAAAATCCATTCATGTCGTATAAGTTAAAAAACATTCTTCTTGTACTTTTGTCGGAAAAGTCAAAAAGTACCTCATATGAAAAACGACAAAAGATTCCTTTCATATCTTTTACTAAAAACTCACTAAAGGGTAAAATTGGATATAAACTATTTTATAAGGATATAAATATTACATATTGAGGAAACATGGATGTGGATGATAAAATACACCCCAGTAAACACAAAAGTATAAACAATCTCGGATAAAAATGAGATTGTAATATTTCCCTTACCTTAGGTCCAATTTGCTTCGTAAGTGTCCGAACCTCATGTATAATGATTTAAATAATGTCATTTAATTATTACAGAATCTTATTCATTGTTATGATATCATATATGGTTCTCTTATGACTTTATATTACCCATTCTTATGTAAATTAATGTTAAGGTAGTGTTTTGGGTAAAATCATCTTATTAACCGTACGTGTTTGGACTTGTTGTTCTTGATGTTATTATAACTTATATCATGATTTACTTACCTCAAAAATGTAAATCATGATTTATATATCATATAAATTCATTATATATCCATAATATACAAGAATTTATAATAGTACATAACATATGGAGGTAAGAAAAGAAACACACTGTTCATGGAGACGGTAAGCCGTATGTACGCATGAACGCTACTTTCATTTCTATTTCTTATTTTAATTGAATAAAAAATTAATTATACATAGGTATATTATAATTCAAGTAGAATATAATATATAATATCATTAACCACATCCTTTATACATCCAACATAAGGTATTAACGAATCACATCACTTTGAGGGGGCGGTAGTCCGCTATTCCTTAAATTAGATTATCGTATTTACTGACTATGGAAACCGTAAAGGCTTGATATAATTAGAAAGTAAATAAGAATAATTAAATCATAAACATAATATATATTATATATAAATACAGTGCCATCATAATGTATACCATGAGAGGTGGTAGGAGAAAATCGAACAACCATCGTTTCGTGAGGTGTTAGTTTTCCATCACAGAAACATTATGTTCTTCATCCATTAGATGGAGGTGTGTGTAAGTGTAGTTTTAATAATTCTTATGAAAACATCCTAGTATATTTAGGATATTGGTTTTGTTACAAAATAATGGATTAAAAAGAGTTTAGTGGTTGGATAAGTAGAATAAAAGAAAACAACCTAAGAGAAACTATTACTTTTAATTTGGGTAACATCCTTTGGTTTGAACCAAAGGCCTTCTTGGAGAGTATTATGCCTAATGTAAGGCTTCAAGGGAGAGTAGAGGGATGTATGGAGCTTATTTGGTCAGATTTTGGACGATCCAAAAGGCTTGAGAGGTGTGAGGAATTGCATCGAAGTGGTCTCCTTTTATAAGGGAGTGGAGGGGCTCTTTAGGAAAGTGTGAAAACATTATTTTATTCTAAACTTATCTTCGGTTTCAAGAGGTCCAAAACACATTAATGTAGAAGATAAGATGACTCATATTCGAAATAGAATCAACCAATAGGAATTGGACATGTTTTGGATGATATTTTAATCATTTAAATTTTATTTATTTAAATAATTTATTAATGAGGTAAATACTGCATCATTATTGTGTCATAAATAATTTAATTTATATGATGTCTAAAAATTAAAAAAAAACTACGAAAAATGTAGTAAATCTTTTTATCTTTCCAATTAATATTTATAGTCCAAAATATAATTTGTATATCCCCTTATAAAAATTAATTAATAAACGATATTTGTTAATTCCAATTTTGTCTTTACATTAAATTAATTAATCTAATGTATCATTGTCTTTCATTAGTGGCTCCATGGGCTCCCAAAATCAACCCAAGGATGCCCATGGTCGTAAAATACTCATCCAATAAGGTTAGGACAAGTGTCAAGGTAATTTTTAATTATTATAATATTTTTTAACCTTGAATTACCCTATTTGCCTTTAACCGTAGTAAATAAAAATTATCGTAGTTACTATTCATAATAAAAAAAAGTAACCTATTAACATAATTTGGACCCACGTATTCCAAATATGGAATCCATTTTTCAAAATTCAAAACACAGAAGTTGAAGTAATTAATTTAAAATTAATCTTGTTGTTAAACAAACAGGTTTTAAAAGTTAAAACATTGCCAAAGATTGAATTTATTTAACCTATGAATTCAATGTAAAATCAAGGCTAATGATATAAATTATATTAAATGGTAAAAATATATTCTATTTATAATTTTAAAGAACTAAATATTATTATTTAACCACATAATTTATTATGATGAAAAAAGTTGTTTTTAATTTAAATATAGCGTGTTTTTACTATTCATTAAAATATGAAAGTTATCCGAATAATATGAAAAATGTATCCGAAGTAAATTTTTATATCCTGATTCAAAAGAAGAATTTTATTCTGTCAAATTGAACCTATAAACATGTCAAAAACTAGATTTAATGTGGGTGCGCCATCAAAAGGCGGTAAAACTGCATTTTTTAAAAAATACTTATTTTACCCAAAAAATTTATTTTGTTCTCTTAACACATTCTAGAAAATGTATAAGATGAATAATAATGTTATAAAATTAAAAATTTAGTTAATACTATTCATAACGGCTAGTTTTAATAATATTTTAATAGCATATCGTTGTTTAGTGAAACTCGGTATTGCGTATGACACAAGCTATTGAGGAAGGCCGCGGTTGCGTGGAAAGCAAGCCAAGCTAGTGTTGTGTGTAGTGAAAGATTATTTTGATGTTTTATTTAACATAAAAACAGAATATTTATCATAATAGTCTCGGGTGTTACATCTATTGTGTATGATTGATCATAGATCCAATAAATCATCAGTTTATCTAGACAATGAGGCTTCCATCAGTTGACTTCCCAATCATCCTTTATCATATCTATAAGTTATGCATATATTTTTTCTGGATTATTATAAGTAATTTTATATCTCCTTAAACATTATTTCTTTTTCCTAAAGTTTTCTAGCTCTAATTACTATTGGAACATTGTGAAAATTTTCAAATTCTTAGAAATATTTAATTTATACAATCTCAATGTAATCATTATTGCAAAAAACATTAAATCATAAATAGAATCCTCATAACGATCATTAAAACTAAAAATTATTCCATCATTTTTATATGAAATTATTCTGATAATGTTTAATATGTTAACCTTTTTATCCAATGGCTAATTCATCGAGTTATCATCATCTTCTGTCTAAAATTGGTCTGTCTAATTTTCCTTGATACCTATAACAATATGGTTTGTATCATCATATAGAATGTTCATACGATGTTATTTGAATATAGAGTGAGTATCACTATGTGATACATCGTCTTTAAATACTGACCATACATCATTATAAGATGAATAATAAAAAAATATGTCTATAATATTCCTTTTTATTACATTCACATAGTGGTGTCTCTACCTTTACCACAAGATTACTTTTCAGATTCCTTGCATGCTTCTTCATTATATTCATTATATTCTCAGTAGATATTTCATGATTGTTAACCTTAATATCAATTTTTTTTTCTATGTATAATGTATCTAATTATTTGCATAAAATTTTTACATCATAGTAACTCTCTTGGATTGACCAACATTTAGATACCAATTGTAGTTACCTAAGATGGATTGACCATTAGAATAAGATGAATTAGTGTTTTACATTTTAAAAATTAGATTATGTTAAATTATAATTATTATAATCTTCAGGTTAATCTATATAATATGTGAAATCCCATAGTCTCACAATTTATGAATAAATAATTTAAAATGCAAAAACACATTGTGTTTACAAAGTTCCACACAAATAACCACTCCTTAACATGTTTATTATTCCAAAAAAATGGACTGTGATGTATAAAATTCTTGTAAATTACATTAGTAAATATAGAGTCACACAGTATCAAATAATATGTACACAAAGGAGCATTTTATACTATATTTTATGGTGTCACTAGAATCCAATGTAGCCATATCTAGAATCATACTAACATTATCTACTCCTGAATCACATGAGACACTTATCCTACTCCCATCTCCATCAAAGATATATATATCAGTTTTAAAGTATGATCCAATACAGAATGATATATTAATAATACTATATGAGTATTTTAGATCACACATTCTCATGTTAATTTTAATGTTTTATCAATATCCACTAATAAAGTCTCTTTGTATTTATCAATTATCTCAGATCATGTATATCTGATCAATATCATTAATGAAACTATAATCAGGTTATTGATTTGACAAATGAAGTCCCTTTACCATGATTTATTTGTCAAATTATTCATATAGGTTATTTAATATTATTGTATGAATGAATGATATTTTGTATTTTTAACTGAATCTAACTTCATTAATTATCTAATTTTATTCATGTCTTCATATTATAATGTATAATGCATGAACATTTAACATTAACATTGACAATTATCAAAATTTTATTTGACCTCTCAATCTAATTTTTTAATATAAAAATACATGAGATATTCTTTGATATTCTCCTTAGATTTTCCATATATGTTATTAATGCAATGTAATTGTGTTATATATGGTGCATAGAATTCCTGACTTTCATGGAAGGTTTGTCTTTTGTTTCATTCACATGACCAATTAGGGTTAATAAAAAAATATTACACTAGTAAAATGAAAAAATATTAGGGATCAAATATTCTAATGGGTCATCATTAAATGTATTCAATTAATTGATCAAAATATATGTAAAATACAGTCCTATTTTTCTTCCTTTGCATGAAAAAGGTTGACTACGATGGTCTTCCTCCTTCACTTTATGAGGCCTGGAAGGTCATTAGATATAGATTCCTATGAAAAGGGGTTTTTCCACAGCATAATTAAATTCCTTCTTATGAAGTGGTTCATGATATCATGTTGTATTAAGAATAAAATGATTATTCACATTGGTCTTCTAAAATGACTTCATGTAACAAGAATTTTTTACGGGATGGTATTCATGTTTTTGAATCACACTGAATCCTTCTACACATGTGATTAAATCACACAAGAGTATTATTAATTCATTTTAATGGATCATTCATGTTTTCTTCTATAACCATTTTGTAATATTTTATGGTTTACGATATACTTCTTTTATTTATACAGTGATTAAGACACGTGTAAGATTAGTTTCGAAGGGAAATGAGATCACTTTTTGAATATGTAAATCATTGGAATGTCAAGATAATACTCAAAATATCATAGGGATTGTCATTAGTTCTTGTGATAGATTCAAATTTTGTTTATAGACTTTGTGATGGCTTCATATACATAAGTAATGTGATGCACATATTTTTGATAACTAATGTTATTTGAATTATCACATAAATACAAGAAATTGATTTTATTCATGGATTTTATGGTATCAACATTTACTTGATCCTTTTTCATCATCATAAAAGATGGATAATTGTGAGGCTACCACTTTTTTCATGGTGTTTATGATGGTTTTTTATGGATAATATGTTTAAGATAATGAGTTTATCTAAACATGTGTTGAACATGAAATCATATGAAACAAATTGAAGCGATCATTCATCATATTGTTTATACATATCTTTTAATGAAGGATAAATAGTATGTGGTTCCTCGTATATTTCACATAAAAATCACCATGGATTAAAAGATTTTAATAATAACTCATACGTTACTCTAGATTTGAGAAGTTAGAAGTGGATTTTCTCTCAAAACACAGGCACTCACACCTCCCGAGCCACACCATACCTATACTAGCCCACCAGCAAACTGGCCCATCCTCATTTGGGATTTCCTAGAAGCACACTACAATTTACCTATATGTAGACCAACTACAACTTTTACCATATGGGATTCCATGATAGATCCCTCACATGTGGTTTATCCTAACTTTTAAAATTTATTTATTGAGTGGGATACGGTTCATGTATGGGTGGCCCAATTTTTTTAAATTAGGATTCATTTTGGCGATAACAAAAATTCTGTGTTTTGACATTTCAAGCCTACCTAGAATTTATTCCTTGCAAATATAATCAAGGAAAACATAATATATAGTTTCATGGCCTTATATTAAATATATCTTTACTATTCTATTCATCAATAAAATTAAATAGAACTTTCATGGGATTATCCTCTTCATCCTAAAAAACATTTCTTATAAAATTAATGAACATTTACATGGCCTTAATTTAATTCATCATGAAATAATAAAATATTTCTTTTACTTCCACTTGTTGTCTGAAATGTGTTATCATAGAAATATTTCTTATGCATTGAATTGAATCTGAACAGTCCTTCTCAACTATAATTTCCTATAAATGTATTTTCATGTATTCCATTAAATATATCATGAAATAATGAATCATTTCATTATTTTTTCAATTCTTATTCTTCAACATAATATTCATGGGGAATTTTCCTAGAATGAAATGTAATGTTTTTAAATTAATCTATAACACTTATCTAAGACTCATCACATCATAAAAACACACCAAACAAATATTTAAACCTCATTGAAAATAAATGAAATGATTATGTTGAACAAAGATTTCTTTTTGCGGGGAAAAATGTATTGAGATAATGTGATGTATGAAAATTGTTTCTTGATATGGGAAAAATTTATGGCTAATAGGTAGAAGACTAAGGGGATGTTACAACCAGTACCCATAAAACAGAATTGGGAAAACACCACTATGGATATTTTTCTTCACATTACCGAAAAAATATAAATTCCATAATGTTATATAAGTTATAGTTAATTATCTTTTAAATTCTGAACACTTAAATTGTATTGGAAAATATTTCAATATTTATAAATTTTATATGATGTACATTAAATGGTAAGGTCATATGGGTTACCACATTCTGTTTTACCTTATCATGATATGATTTTTTACCTTGATTATGTATAGAATTATTCAAATATATATATATTTATATATATATATATATATTAAATTTTGAACTGCATATCATACTCTGGTATAGTGTTAGTTTTACAAGACCATTAAATCAATAAAAGATATGATTATATCATCTTCCATTTATTAAGATGTATGTTGTGATAAATATCTTCATATAGTACAATTTTCATTCAATGTCGATTTCAACCGACCATTGGGATATCCTAATGTTGAAATATATAGACTGAATTGCATATCTTTGATATAATGGGATAAGGTTAGGGAAATAATTCTATTTGAACATGAGAGAGAAATTTTAATTTATGTTTTGTTTAGATCCATTAACTATTATATAATTGAAACTAAGATATGATAGAATAGTTGTGGTGAAAATTAAAGGTGAGATCTAGAATTTGATGATGGTAATAACATTTTCTTATAAATTTATCTATAGATAAAGGTCCTAGTATTAAGTAATAATGGATTGCTAAAACTTTTTATTATTGTTTCCTTTTTAATTCATGATATAGTTGAAAATTTATCTAATAAATTATATGTCTAAAAAAACATTTCTCTTTTTGCTGATGTTTTTCATTTATCACTCTTGTGGAATTATATAACAAAGTAATGAAATATACTGAACTCAATGGTTGTGAAACATGGGGAATGATGTTTAATATGTTCAAAAAATTATATAAATAATATATCATATAGATAAATTTTAATAGAGAGATAATACACATCTTTTTAATGTTCAATAGGGATAAAAAATTTGAAGTAGAAAAATGGGTAAACATAGATGGGATGCAGTAATGATATCCCCATTATCTATATTAGACAAAAATAATAATATGTATAAATTAATTTTATTTTGGTTAGATTATAATAGCCCAATATTTTATATGTATATCATTTGAGAAAAAACCTTAAAATATTAATAACATACCATATACACTACACTAATTTTATACATACCAAAATATTTGAAACCTTTTTCTCCTATCGGTTTATTTTGAATTTATAAATAAAAATAATCAATTAATTAATTTTTTTAACAAGAGTTATTTTTCCTTAAAGAGTGAAAAATATAGATTATCTTCCTAATTGAGAATAATAACAAGTAAATTTATTAATATGATATTAATTTTATCATCAAGTAACCTTTGAATAAAATAAATTTAATTTTTTTATTATTTTAAATTAATATGTATACAATATTTTTAGATAAGTTTTCTTTGGATTACAAAATAATGTTATATTAAAAATATTTATGTGAAAATGTTTTTTTATGTTCATTAATAATTTTAATATAAATTCATTAATAGTTTTAAAAAATCTTCAATTATACATTCAATGTAGTATTTTATCATTCATTTCATGTTTCTTAAATATTAATGAATTTAAGAAAAAAAATTATACTCTTAATATTTAGTTTTGAAAAAAATTGGATTTCATTGCATTTTGTGTTTTTAATAAAAATTAATTTATTAAAAATATTAAAATATAACCTAGTATTATAGAATAATATTTTGGAAAAATAATAAATAAAATAATTTAACATGGTAAAATTAATTAGTGGTAATATTGGAGAGTAAAAAAGTAGCATTTTGTCACCATGGTTAGGTTTAAAATTAGTTTACAAGGGACAAACTGTGTGATAAGGGTTTTATTTCTATCCAAACAATTAAATTTCATAATGTTAGAATATTTTACAATTTTATAATATCATACATTCTTAATACTAGGCATTTGGATCCACTAACAAATGAATGTGTCTATAAATCATTGAAATATTTTTGGAAATTCCATTTTTTCCCCAACATTATTTACAAAAGGAAACCTCTTCTCTACCCTTATAAACAAAGTTTAATTCCTATATTGAAAAAATTTAGAATCAACAACCTTACTATAATCACTTATTTAATCATATAGCCTTTTCTCTTCAACTAAGGAAAATCCTTCAAGTATAAAGGATTAAACCAATGTCGATCTCTCCTTAAGATATATAAGTCATAAAAAATCATTCAATTTTATAAATCTTTTTACATCCAATAAAAATATTGAATCGTAATTTTTTTAATATATTACCATAAATAAATTGAGATGTTATAATGATAATATTTTAACCATTTATGACCTCTTTTGAATCCAATGGGAGATGAATTTTTCACTATATTATATGTGTTGACTACCATCTCCATGAAATGAAATGAAACATTTTTTACCACCACATTTCATTGTTAATTATTTTGATATATTAAATGTTTATATATTATTTTAATACTGTTGGCGCAAAAAATGTGGCCTGAAAGAAAGGAACGAAAAAGAAGGCCGGCGTGCTGCCTCGCGAAGATCCGTCGTGAAGCCCCTCCGCGAAGCGCCCCGACCATGGAGCCGCCACGAAGCTCCAGAGGCGGTAATGCTCCGTGAACCCATTTGACGTTCGCGAGCCGCCGCGAAGCCCTTGAGGCGGCGCGTAGGCACCGCTTCGCGGCGCCCCTTCCCTATAAATACTGGACTCCCCGTGAGTCCCGAGGACGGACAACCTGACCTTTCGGCTTCTCCTCTCCCAAATCACGAAGCACGCTTTGCCCCGAGAATCATGAGCTCCGCGATGTACTTCTACTTCACGAGACGACTCTTCTTTGTCTCGTTTTGAGCCCCTCTTCCGAGAGGGATGCCCATCGCGAAGCTCAAGGGCATTCATGAAGGAAGGGGATTCCCAAGGGAACCCGGGGAGCCGCGGAGCACTTGTGCTTCGCGAAACACCCAACCCATACGAGTGATCCCTATGCTAAGGCAGGATCGCTCCACTTCGCGAAGCACATTGCTTTGCAGGACCCTACTTCGCGAGACACTCCTTCTTCGTGAGGCAGTGCTCCGCGAACACTGTTCCACTTCGCGAAGCACCTTCCACTCACACCTATGCCCCATGCTAAGGCCAATTCACCACACTTCACAAATCACACTCCTCTGCTTAGTGATTACTCTTCCCGTGTGACCCTCCAGGTTTGCACGATGTGATTTCAAAGTCCCATGGACAATACCACCCATAGCGTTGCTTCGCCTAATGCTTCTTCGCATAGGCACGCTAACGGATCTTGCTTCTTCGCATAGCCACGCTAACGTGGACCCCTCGATGGTTCGTTCCACAACCCCCCATGACCATGGCCTTACCGGCACCTTCCCTTCCCCAAGGACCAGAGGGTACCGGTTATGTAAGCCCTAGGGGTGCGGAGTGAACCCACCTTGTCCGAGCTGCAGGACGTTAAACTGCCAAGCACCACGTCCTCAACACATGACGTTAAACTATGACCCAACCTCGTCTCCCTCACGATGGGTCCCCCCAGCTCGAACATTTTTTACACCACTCGTCTCCACGGGAATGGAACTCTTCCGCACATGGAATGAGATCCTCCTTGTCGGAGTGGCGTATGTTCGTAGGGGAAGGGATGCCTCAGAGCGTAAGCCCCTAACCTTTCGTACGGATGATTGCACCTGTGCATCTCTGTGCTTCCCCACTACCAAGGTCAGTGGAGGGTGTGATAGGGAACGAGGCACCCCCCTCTGGGCCTCCATCCCGGAGTAAGTCTCAACACCATGGGTCGCCTAACGCGTAAGCCCATTTTTGCTTCTCACGGACGCACCCCTCGCGACGTGATCGTCAGGTCCTTGCAACCTCTTGTTTCTCACACCGAGCATGACTCACGTGGGCTTAGAGTGAGCACCGACCATGACCCCTCATTCCCACTATGAACTACGAGGTCTTTATCCATGTCAAGGCATGGTATGTAGGAAGCCTCCATGAGGTTCAAGCCCACCCATCATTTCACGTCAGGTCTCACCCACGTCCAGCATGACGTTAAACCGCATTCTGGTCCAGTGGTAAGCCACTGCAACCCACTCCCTCTCTGAACTACGAGGACTTTGATCCATGTCAAGGCATGGTACGTAGGAAGCCTCCATGAGGTTCAAGCCACATTGCTCGGTTGTTCATTTCACGTCGAGTTTCTCCCTCATCCAGCACAACGTTAAACTGTATCCCCCCTTTTCCTGCATGACATTAAACTGCACACCCATTCCCATCCTGAACTACGCGGACTTTGATTCCCTACCATGGGGATACGTAGGAAGCCTCGTCCAGGCTCAAGCCCAATATCACCGTCGTCCTTACGATGGTCCCATTTCATTCCCCTCCACTCCATTTATCCACCTATCACCCATCCCGACTCTCTCCCGGACCGTAGAATCTCGGTGAGACTGTGTCGGTATGACCCTCTTCATAGCCACCCATGGGCTGACCCGTCTCCGCTAGACGTTAAACTCGCGGTGTGCCCTGTGTTAAATGCGGGAAGCTGAGGAAAACCTCAGATATGTGTCTATGACATAATTCCACACGCTCGTTGTGGGATTCCTCAGGCTTCCACGCCCTCGAGAAGCCCTGCAATCAGGGATAATAGACAAACACGACAGATTCCCCATCATCCAGACACGCTACTGGTGCCTCAACGTGACTACTCCCCCGACCGAAGGTTGCGCCCCTGACTGGACCCTTTGGAATGTCCCGACAGAAGCAGTGTAATTAACTGGCGTCCATGGAAACATGGCACTGGGAAGAGTTTCACGAACTACGTATTAAATCTATGAGGGAGACCCGGACTAGGTGACAAGTTCCGAGGAGGAATCCACGGAAGGAAGAACCGACATCCCATTATCCCGTTTCGATCAAGGAGAAAACGTACCTGAACAAGGAACGAATGCCGCCTACCTTTGGAAAGCGGGAATGCGGGGAAACAAAGCGGCGCGTCCTCCTCCACAGACGGACACGCGCGCACCCCGGCGAAAGTGTTGGAAACAGAAATGGTGAACCCGACGTGAAATTCTTCTCCTCAGCATGGAGATTAGTAGCATTCGAGTCACCAGTGGGTTGACGTGTCACCGGATCCAGGTATCCGGTGCCTGGTCCCGCCAAGCAAATAGCGGGCCTGTCGTGAAACTCACCAGAAGTCGGGGCAGTAGAACGTGGGGCATTCTGCCCTGCAGCGTGTTGGCGTGGATCCTTCTTTCAAACATGGAGAATGGAAGGATGCTGGGGCACTGGTTTTCAATCCTCTTCCCTCTCGGTGTTGATGAGTTGATCTCTCTGTTTCTCTGGAACCAAGTTGCAGTTACAGAGGTGTGATCACCACCCGCGAACCTACGTAGGGGCAGGGGAAACAATGCCATAACCACCCCACATGGCACCACTATCACCACGACGGCCGCCACGCCACGGAATACGGGATGCCTACGTCCCCTTTCCCCAACAGAGGTCATCCAACGAAGGGTGATCAACAGCCTCGTGCGCAGGTACAAGGAGGAAGGGGTCATCCCGACTAGGGATATGGCCCGCTTGGACCTGGAGGCCTCCAGGCCCCGCCATCAACGCTGCCCTAACAGGCCGCGCAGGGAGCCCCTACTCCCCACCCCGACATTCAACCATTTCGGGAGCCTATCCCAGGAACACCTTGACGACTCCTCGCCTTACGCTGAAGAGGCGGGCGCTGTCCGGCTCAGTCCGCTCAGGGCCCCGACCCGAGGGCCCAAGGAAAGAGCTCCCGTCCGGCCGCGTCAGCGCCGCCGTCCGGCCCCGCAGGAAGAGCAGGCAGACTACGTCCCTGCACCGCCTGCACCGGCCTTCCTGACCCGACGTCTGCGCCGGGCCCGAGCTGAGGACGCTCTCTCAGGCGCGTCCACGTCGACAACTACAGTGGCCCGAGCCACCGCCGACGTGCATCATGAAGCCCCCGCGTACATTGAGCAGGGGCACCCCTTCTCCCAACCAAGATTGAGACCCCAACTGCCCCATGGGTAGGCTGGGTTGACTCTCCGGGTTGCAGGCCTACGTGGTGATCACCGCGAGCTAACCCGTGGTAATGTCACCCCGTACGGAGGTCCTCCCCGTACCACTACTCCACAGAGCGTGGGCCTTCCCCGCTCCGAGGTTCGTCATGGAGGCATGCCTCGTGATACCCCCATCCTGCAGGAAGACCTCTCCCACGGCAGTGATGCTCAGCGCAGAAACATTTCCCGCGACCACTACATAGGGTACAGAGCCCATTCTCCTTCCCCCGACTGCCAATCAAGAGGCACCATGCATCCGGCCCTTCTTCAACGTGGGGGTCCCCCCTACGTCCTCTCTGCGACTGGCGAAGGTCCTCCTCGCCCCAGCATCTCAAGGAGTGAAGGTCAGCCTCGCTCCTCCCGCATTGACCATGGAGGTCCTCCCCATGCTCCTGCCGATCCCAACAGAGGCTTCGCCTACATGGGTGTTCGTGGAGGCCCTCCCCACACACCCTTCGATATTTGCCCTGGTGACCCTCGCACCCTGGGCATCTCGAGCGGGGACCCTCTCCACCACGGCCCCAGTGCCGCCCCGCAACTCCATGATAGGGATCAACCCTGTCCCGAAGAGCCACCCCGGGGCAGGATAGCGGTTCGCCGCCGCCACAAGAAGAATCCTGGGAAAGCCAGGGTGGAGATCAAACCTGCTCATTTCTCCGACTCTGAAGTGGAGTACGACTCAGCCATGGAACCTTCTCCCAGCTCCTTCGTATCAAGGACCGGGGCAGGAACCAGACGCGTCAGCCTCGTTCTCCCAGAACATGAGGTCCACTGGATCCCCATCTCCCTCCACAGATACATCTTGTAGGAAGAGATTCTGGGAACTTCACAGGTCTCGACCGCGCAGTCACCGCCATCGTCACACGAAGCGCCCTCTACCTCTACTCGAGATCACGGGGAGCTGTTTTGGGGGTCAACGGTGGTAGAGCAACGACATGAACAGGCACCGGTAACGGTGATTCCTGTGCCTGAAGCAGTGGATGTTAGCCCATCCTATCGTGACATTGTGGTCAGGTCACCTCGCTCTTCAGAGGAAGGCCCAGAATTCGGTGGCCAGTCCGCTCGCTCGCCGTATTCTCCACCGCCGAGTTTGCTATCCCAGAGGTCCGCCTCTATACCGCTACCGGTCCCTCAACCGACCACGGTTGATGAGTGGGGTAATGCAGGGCCGGACCCCGAGGCCGAACCCAGGAGCTTCTGGAGTATTCTTGCAGCGAACTACTTCCCAGAGAAATTCTGGCCCACGGCGGCGCTGAATTTCCGCGTACCCGAGTCTCTTACCCCTGAAGAAGTGGGATGCTTTTGTCGCACCCTCTGGGCGACGCACTTCTACCTCCGTTGCGAACGGGTGGTATACCCCAGGAGTCAAGATCACTTCGAGGAGATTGGCGAACAGTGCCGCCTGATCGATGCGGTCGCACTCCTTGGGGCCCAGCACCCCGAGTCGCCAGGTCACCAGAGTGCCCTCCAACGAAAATGCATTCAGAGTTTTAAATCACTCCGCAAGATCGTCAGGGAAGCCACCCCCATGTGCAAGTCCGTGGTTGGGGACACTATGATGCCCTTCTTTTCGATCCTATTCGACGGCAACCCGATTCGCTATGCGACATCGAGGACATGCCCTCGAGTGGAATTGCGGTCCACATGGCCGACATTGTGGACAGGGAACACGAACTAGAACTCCTTGATGGAGACTTCCCCCCAGAGGGCACACCGCCACTGCTCGACCCATCAGGGAGAGTTACCCGTCAGCAGAGGAACCTGCTAGGCCTGCTCGTACCCACAGAGTCGCTGGTACTCAGTCAAGACACCGGTAAGGGTAAAGAGCACGTCGGAACCGTCAAGCACTCTGACCCGTCCGCTTCTGTGCAGAAAACTG
Source organism: Viscum album (assembly GCA_963277665.1). NCBI lineage: Eukaryota > Viridiplantae > Streptophyta > Magnoliopsida > Santalales > Viscaceae > Viscum > Viscum album. Next base: position 198,328,633 of record OY728126.1, read on the forward strand.
ATGATGATCCTGAGAAGGCTGCATTACGCCAACAACATGCTGAGCAGAAGAGGATGGTTGACGAACTCTTGGCTGAGCGCGCCGCAGAGCGGCGACCCGACTATGGTAATCCCAGGCTGGGGCAGCAGGGGCAGGAACAATTTCCCCCCGGTGAGATGCCTCCGGGCAACCCTGATCATGCTACTGCCGCAGAAAAGGCAGAAGCCAGAACGTATGGCAAGAGGGCACGATACGTTTCGCCACCCCCCCCCCCCCCCCGAGCGACGGGGCAATCCGAAGAGCCCATCCCGGGTTCCCCCAGTCGCCCCGCAAGTCATTCCGCCAGTTGATCCATGAGCGGCTGAGGCAGTCTACCGTGTTGAAGAACCCGGTAATGCACTGGTGGTTAGGGATCCCCGTCAATACAGGGACCCCCTCCGGGATGACCTTATTGCGTCACTCACAGTCCGCCTCGAAGCGTTGGAAATGCGGCAGGTGGCGGTTCCACCGGATGGCAAGCCTTATCCTGCGTGGGTGGATGATATGCCCGCGCCTCCTGGTTTTGGAAACCCCACTTTCTCACCCTTCAACGGGACAGGGGACCCGCCACAGCACTTGGCACATTTTTCTTCCAAGTGTGGCCCCATGCTGGGGACCCCGGCTCAGCAAGAAGCCACCAAGCTCCGATGCTTTGTACAGACATTAGAAGGTCCGACGTTCGTCTAGTACAGCCAGCTCCCTATCAGATCGGTGACCGGATGGGAGGATCTCCGCCGGCAGTTCCTGTACCAGTTCAACTCTACCACGCGAAAGACCAGCATTGCAAACCTTTTCAAGTGCAAACAGAGGCCTGATGAGCGGGTTGCAGATTTCATCGCCCGGTGGAAGGGACTTACGTATTCCCTTGATATGCCACTGACTCAGGAGCAATTACTAACGATGTGTGTGGGGAACGTTAAGACAGAGCTGGTACCCTCCCTAATTACCCATAACTACCCTGGAGGGTTCAACGATTTCTCGGATAAGGCCCAGCGCCTCGAGGAAGCCCTGCAACAGGCTAGTCAGGCATGTTTGTTGCCCCCTATAATCCCAGCCAGGAGGACCGCCAGAGCTAAACCCGCCGCGGTGGCTCAAATAGAAGCCCCGAGGCAGCTGGAGTTGCTGCCAGTGACACCACCCCCGCAACCCTGCAGAGGTCCTCCACCTCAAGCACAGGATCCTGCCCAGCAGCGACCGCCTCAGAACTGACAGGTTCCCCCGCGCAATGCGCCACCGCTACCTAGGTGAGACAATCAGGCGCCGCCTCCTCGGCAGGCCCCTCCGTCCCCTCGTCAGGGCCAGGCCCCCAGGGCCCCCTATCCGGAAAGAAGGTACCAGACCTATTCGTTCAACGAAAATCAGGTCCCTGTCTACTTCCGAAGTGCTCTAGAGCAAGGGATTGTGCGCCTGCCTGAGTGCAAGAGGCCGGTGGAGGCGCATCTCACCGATCACCCAACTACTACCCTTATCATCGGATCCCAGGGCACACCCTTAAGCAATGATATGTGTTTAAAGACTGGATTCAAGACCATGTCAATAACAACATAGTCATGTTGGGCCCGGCTCTAGCCCAAGTGACGGGTGTCTTTGAAGGATCAGGGATCAGCAGCGACAGCGAGGGTGAATGGCAACAGGTCCCCAACCGCGGGTCCCAGAAATACGATGACTGGATGGCTCGGAAAACTGTCGTCTGTGCCCATGGTATCATCCGGGCGCGCCTGAAGAAGTCGGAACCTTCAGAAGAAATGGTCGGTACCTCCGCATCGTCTTCGCAGTCGACCTCTTCCCAAAAGGGCAAGCAGAGGCGACGCAAGAAGAAGCAACGTGCACCACCGGTGCCGTCGTCATCCCGCACGTTCGGCGACTTTCTACCCCCCCCCCCCCGAAATAGGGATTCCTCCCAGTATCTGCCCGGCGGTGGATGACTCCTCGAGCAACAGTCAAGGGTACGCATCGGTTAACACCGTGGAGCTGGTAAAGCCCTATATGACCCCCGATGAGGGGGAATGCCAGGCAGACCTCCCCAACGTTTCCAGCCGACGTCAACGTCAATGGAATCGCAATCGCACCGGTCATCGAGGCACATCAGCAGGCACTTGTGGCCAGGCCGTGCACTCTACCGAGACCAGGCAGCAGGCTCAGCACAGATCTCAGCACGCGCAGACCCATCTAACGCCCTCGGCTTTACCTCCACCGCCGTTTGTGCTGCTGGATCGGGGAGAGCTGCCTCGTCCGTATCATATCCAGTCTTGCCCGGCTACAGGCCAACCTCTGCTGCCCGATCCTAGTCTGGCGACTATCCCCCAGGCTTCTACTAGCAGGCAGTAGGATGTACCCAGTGCTAGATGACCGCCAGTTCAACCGGCAGGACCCGCTATGCCTCCAAATGCCGAAAAACCCCCTGTAAGCAGAGGTTCGCGTTTGGCACGCAAGTATGATGTCCTAAAGCACCTGGCTGGAATTTCGGCGAGGCTCTCCATCCTTGAGGCCCTGCGCCTGTCATCCGAGATGCACGAGGCACTTGCCGAGGCCCTAAGAAGCCCCCTGCAGTTCGAGACGGAGGTAGCAGCTGCAGAAGCCTTCCATACCGAGACGATTGAAAACGTCGAGTGTCAGGCGGTTATCTCGTTTTCCAGTAAAGATGAGGACCCTCCGATACAGGGGCACATTCTCCTGTTGTACATCACTGGCCACTTCAACGGCATGGAAGTCTGCCGCTGCCTCGTTGACACGAGTTCTGGAATCAACCTAATTCCGACCCGGATGTTGCGAAAGCTGGGATTGTCTGAAGGTGATTTGACCCCCTCTGACCTCAGGATCCAGGGGTACGACAGGACAGAGCAAACCCCAGTCGGCACGATCCGCCTGAAGACTCAGTTCGGTGGCTTAATTGCCAGCACCAAGTTCATGGTCGTCTCTCAGGATACCGCCTACAACGCATTGATGGGTAGGCCATGGCTCCATCTGCATGCAGCGGTCCCCTCGTCGTATCATCAATGCCTCAAATACTCCCTCAATGGTCGAGTAGGTGTGCTCTAAGGAGATGCGTCCCCTTTCGCTTCTTGTGAGGCCCACTATCTGGATGCGGGTTATTACAAAAGTAAGGATAAACAGATCCTAGTAAGTGAGGATGGACCCGCCCCGGTCACAGGTGATCCTTGGGCAAGAATGGATGACGCCTACATCCTTCCGATCCACCGGTTGGAGGCCACACCCCCCGACATGGGGCAATGTTTTGTTGTTTCGGGTACGCATGGAAGGCATGTTCTCGTGTCCAAGTGACGGAAGAAAATCACCTCGTACTCCTACATCAACCAGGCTCGAGTCATCCCGGAACCTCCTACCCCTGTACGGTACCGGGACATCAAGCTCATGACGATGGAGGTACGCCATACGTGTCTCTTCCGTCGGTCTGGAATCCACCGACTCAGGCCGAAGCGTCACCACTACTTTGATATTATCAGGCGTTGCCCCTTAGGTCGGAGGCCAGATGGGATAGGATCTAATGCATTCATTTCTATGGTCTCAACGACAAGTGAGTCTCCCGATATGACGACCGCTGCTGCCCAAGCTGGCACCAGCTTCCCCTCGGGTTTTGAGAGCCCAGAATTATCTCCCATCGTGGGATGTTCCCCCACGGGTGGGGAGAAAGACTTGGAGGATGCTCCCCCCGCCTTTGAAGAAGGCGTCTCTACCACGGTTGATGAATTGGTACAGGTGAACTGTAACACCCAAGACTTTTATGTTATATAAATCATCAAAGGAATCTTTTTCTACACAACACTTGCTTGGATTGCTTTACACGCAATCGTGACCTTCCTCGATAGCTTGCGTCGTACGCAATACCGAGTTTCACTAAACAACAATATGCTATTAAAACTAGCCGTTATGAATAGTAATAACCACTTTTTGAAATTTTGTAAATATTATTTTTCAAAATGGACTTCATTTTTGAACTCAGAATATCGAAATTAGCCTAGGGTGAAATTTTGGTATTTTTCTGAAAACTTTCAATTTTTGATGAATAGTGAAACCACTAAGTGGTAGGTTAAAAACTGAATTTTGCATAAAACATAATTTTACCGCTTATGTGAATGGAATTTCGAAACTCCGAGAGACATGGTTAATATCAAGGACTAAAATGTGGTTCAATGAGATGAAAATAATTTTTTGGTGAATAGTAACTTTTTACTTTTTTTACCGCGGTTAATAATAAATAGGGTAACTAAGGGTAAATATGATATTACTATTACCCTAACACATGTCCTAATTCTATTGGATAAGTGTAATTCGACCAAAAACAACCTTATGAATAAAATATGACCATTTAGGCCCACTTGGGTTAGATTAGGACATTTATTATTAATTTATTTAAAGAAGGGTTAAAATAGTTAAAATCAATGTTTAATAAGTAAATCATTTTTAATATGGGGTTATAAATAAGATAAATTCGACTATAAATATTCATTAGAAAGATAAAAATATTTCCTACATAATGATATTTTATTTGTAATTTTTAGACATTAAATAATTTAATTTATTTATCACACAACGATGATGCAGTAATTATCAAATTAATGAAATATTGACATAATTGATGTTATAAACACCAAAATAAATGTAATTTGAGACTTTTTATGAATTACACTAATTTTCTAGGTTACTATGATATCTTAATGTTGATTTAATCAACTTGGTTCGAACATATAATTCTGTTATGACTTTCACAAAAATCATATATCAAATAGTGTCAAAATTGACACAAAATAGTTTTTAAATAAAATATTATATTATTAATTGTTATTGTATTCCTAAAAATCTAAGGATCGGCCAAATGACTTAGATAAGGATATATATATTAATAATAAACAATTTGGGGTTCTTTTGTCATGTTATAGTAAGTGTATTAACCATATAGTGAAAGCAAACAAAAAGACACGGTAAAAGTTAAATTATTTAACTTAGAGTTAAATCTAATTGATAAGGTTAAAATAATACCCTAAACATGTCTAAATCCTATTGGTTGATAGGATTTCGACCCATCCCCACCTTATATTCGAAATAATAACATTTGGAGCCATTATAAACCGATTTTGACTTTAATATAAAATAATATTTTGAGATATTCCTAAGGTGCCCCTCTCCTCCCTTATAAAAGGGCACCTCCTCCCCCTCCTCCTCACACCAATTTGAGCACTCAAGCTCTGCCAACCCCTTCCATTTTCTCCTCTCCACTTCCCTAGAATAATCCTAGAGGTCCTGGTCTTCTTCAAAGACCAATCTTAGTTCCCTAAGTGGAGGATTCAAAGAGGCGTTCCAAAGAAGAGGTAATATCCATTACCGATCTTTTCAATTTCTTTCTTCTTCAACTTCTTCTTCTTTAGTTGTTTCATGATAAAGTAATAACATCATTATTAATTAAATACTGATATGTTATTATAAATATGAAACAACCCTAATTCACCTTCTATCCATCCCACGGAAAAATGAAATCACCGCGCATGCGTACGTACAGAATATCGTCTCCACGCCGTGGTGTAATCTATTTTTCCACCATCACTTTACAAGGATGGGTATAATGGTGTAATGAGTAACTATTTATGATTATTATAAAGTACTATTGATACTGAAATAATATATATATACTCCAATACAGTTCCACGATCATAGGAACGATATCATCACTCGTGCGTACGTACGGAATACCGTCTCCACGATGTGATGCGACTCGTTCTACATGATCATCATTACATAGTAATTATATAAATTAATTGAATGAATAAATATGATATATGTTACACTAATACCATTCTGGATATAAGGTATCTATAACCTTAAAATATGAATAAGAATGTATTTGGCAAAACATGCATAAGAACAAAAGGCAATAAAGACCCGAGTAACAAGTAACAATGAAATATTACTAACAAGAAGCTAAGAATATGACCATATATGATATAATATAAATATATATATGGAATAAGTCAATAAAATTATTTAAACCATTATAGAGGAGCTTCGGACACGTACAAAGCAAATCGGACCTAAGGTAAGGGAAATATCACAATCTCATTTTTATCCGAGATTGTTTATTCGTAAGTATTTACTGGGGTGTATTTTATCATCCACATCCATGTTACCTCAATATGTAATATTGTTTCCATCGACTTACAATAGTTTATATCCAATTTTACCCTTCGTTGAGTTTTTAGTAAAAGATATGAAAGGAATCTTTTGTCGTTTTTCGTATGAGGTACTTTTTGACTTTTCCGACAAAAGTACGAAGAATGTTTTTTTTAACGTATACGACGTGAATGGATTCTTAAAACATTATTTCCAAGAAGCTTCCTTTACAAGTATTCAAGTTTATTTTTAATCACCTTCTTTTAGTTTAAAATTGTATGACATGTTAAGAAAGGAAAAGTGTTTTTGAAGTAGAAAGGATATTTTCCTCAAGAATGAAGTTCAAGTATTTTATCAAAATTATTTTCCATATAAGATAATTAAAGGGTTCTGTTTTTATCCCTATTATTACATGGATTTGATTATGTTGTGATGGAAACATTTTTATGAATTCATTTATCTTATATGAATTGTTTTATGATGTCATGTTGTTTAAGAATCCCATTTTTATTACATGGGTTATGAAATGATGTACGATATATGATTTTGTGGCACACATAAGAATGGTATCATTATAAGATGGGTGGGACCTATATCTCCCTCCAATGCATTGGGTAAAGATTTTATATCTCATGAGATAGACAGGGCTGGAACGGTAGGTTATACCGGTTCAGTGAAACTGGACTGAAACGAGGGTTACTCGATTCAGAAAGGGACTTTGTCCACTAAGATAGTCTTGGCAATGAGTCATGACTAACAAGAAATGATTTTCCAAGATTATGTGTGCATGCCACAAAGTTTCAAGTTTCATGTTATGATTATGGGGATCTCATTTTCTCTTCTATGATTTGTTCCATGTTAAGATATTATGATCTCTTTTGCAGGTTATGATTTTCAAAAAGATATGATATGATTTTTATTTCCTTTATTTTCCCTTGCTGAGCATTTGAGATCACCCTTTTATACTTTCTTTTCCCCAGGTCATGAAGATGGATATTAAGTAGAATATGCTAAAAGGGGCCCTAGATATGATGAAATAAATGGGAGACACTGTAGAAGATTTATGAACCAGTTGTTTATGTTTCCCAGTTTCTAAAGAAACTATACCTATACGGTCCTTTGTGGTTTTGTCATATGTTGTAATAAGTGTGCTTCAATTTTGAAGTATTAACAATGTATGTAAAGTATGGGTCGTTATAGTTGGTATCAGAGGAAAGGTATAGTCAACCTTTGGAAACTAGGATGTGAAAGCCTTAGTAAGAACCCTAAGGATAAGTCTAAGCATAGAACACAATCTTAGTGTTTTAGAAATGGCCTTGAATAACCTAGGATAAGACCTTAAGCATGAAAATTTTATTCTTGAATTATGTGGTTTTCCTATTATAATTAGTGTTGATCACACTATTCTTCTTGGTTTTAGTCAATGGCTGGAACCCGAAGGAACCCTGTTAATGCGGAATGCGATGGGCAATGCAATGATTGTCCCCCTGAGCAACCAAACGATATGGGAGCTGGAATGCAAAATCTTGTAGCCATGCTCACACAACTTTCTCAAGCTATGAATCATGCAGGACTTCCAAACGAGCAAAGGAAGGAGCAACATTCTGTTGAATCCTTCATGAGGCAGCGTCCACCTTCTTTCAGCGGGTCTACTGATCCATTAGATGATGAACAATGGATTAGTACTACTGAAAATATATTTTCAGTTCTTCCATGTTCTGAGCATGATAAAGTCATCCAAGCAGTGTATCGTTTGGAAGGAGATGCTGATCAATGGTGGAATCTTATTAAGAATACGAGGCAAAGGGATGAAATTGAGTCTATGGAATGGGACGAGTTCAAGAACATATTTTTCAATAAGTACTTCCCTCGTATTCTCCGAACAAAGATGGAGAAAGAGTTTCTTGAACTGAAGCAGAGGGATGATGAATCTGTTGGTACCTATGAAGCAAATTTTACAAGACATGCAAGGTATGCTTCTGGTATTATTATCCAACCTGAGAGTAAGATCGATCGATTCTTTAGTGGCTTAAAACCAAGTCTTCGAAGGGCGTTAGCCATAAGGGACATCAATAGCTACGAGGAAATCGTTCAATGTGCTCTCAAAGTCGAGATGGAGATTGGAGTAACCCATCAGTCACATGGGTTTGATAAGAAGAGGAAGATGGAATTCAAAGAAAAATCTAAAGAGCACATGGAAAAGAAGATGAGCTTTTCCTTATGCTCAAAGTGTGGAAAGAAACATGGAGGGAGTTGTCTTAAAGGGACAAGTAAATGTTTCAAATGTGGAAAAGAAGGTCATCGGGCATTTGAATGCCGTGATAATGGGAAAAATATGTCTAATGACGCAAACAAAGGAAGGGATACACAGAATGAACCTACTACACTTCAATGTTTCAAGTGCAAGGAGATGGGGCATTATGCCAATCAATGCCCAAATCCAAGGGTTGATGATGATGGTCGACGTCAACAAAATCATAAGGCTAAAGACAAAGGAAAGTCACATGCAATTTCTATCAGCGATGTGGAGTACGATAACGAAGTGGTGAAAGGTACACTTACCATCCACTCTAAAGTAGAAAATGTTTTATTTGATTCTAGATCCACCCACTCTTTTATTTCTGAAAAATTTTCTAAGGGTATCACCGTACCACCTCAACAATTAGATGTTGAGTTAGCTGTGACAACACCTAATGGCACAACAGTCGCATCAAAAGTTTATAATTCTTCCCCGATCGAAGTTTGTGGGAAAATGCTTCCTGCAAATCTTGTGATCCTTCCTTTAGTGGAATTTGATGTGATTCTTGGCATGGATTGGCTTTCTCTACATGGAGCTCATATCAATTGCCAAAGAAGGGAAGTCACATTTCATATTCCAGATCAATCTACGATCGTCTATCGATGCAAGGATGAATATAACCTTCCAGTGGAAATTCATTCCATCTTATGGGTGTTGATTCCACTAAATGAAGGTTATTTATCTCAAATGGATGGTGAGAAACTTTCGATTAAGAATATGCCCATCGTACGGGAGTTTGATGATGTATTTCCGGAGGAATTACCGGGTCTTCCACCAAATCGTGAAGTTGAGTTTTCAATAGAACTCGTACCGGGTGCTTTGCCTATTTCAAAGACACCTTATAGAATGGCCCCAATTGAGTTGCAGGAATTGAAGAAGAAACTCCAAGAGAATCTTGATAAGGGATTCATATGCCCTAGTGCGTCACCTTGGGGAGCACCTGTTCTATTTGTTAAGAAGAAAGATTGATCAATGGGACTCTGCATTGATTATCGAGAACTTAACAAGATCACTCTCAAGAACAAATATCCTCTCCCACGCATTGATGACTTATTTGACCAACTACGCGGAGCTCAATACTTTTCCAAGATTGATCTTCGTTCAGGGTATCATCAATTAAGGGTCAAAAGGGAGGATATACCAAATACGGCTTTCCGTACAAGGTATGGACACAATGAATTTATAGTGATGCTGTTTGGTCTTACTAATGCCCCTGCTATCTTCATGGATCTAATGAATAGAGTCTTTAGAGACTATCTTGATCAATTTGTGGTAGTCTTTATAGACGATATTCTTGTCTGTTCAAAGAGCAAGGAAGAGCATGAAGATCACTTGAGAATTATATTGAAGACCCTGAGAAAGGAGAAGCTTTATGCCAAATTTACAAAGTGTGAATTTTGTCTTCAAAAAGTTGCATTTTTGGGTCACATAATCTCAAAAGAGGGGATATCTATGGATCCAGCAAAAACAGAGGTTATCGAAAGATGGTCGAGACCAACAACAGTAACTGAGATCCGATGTTTTCTTGGTTTGGCTGGATATTAATGACGTTTTGTAAAAGATTTTTCACAATTATCTAATCCACTCACCAAGTTGACTCGGAAAGGAGTTAAGTTTGTCTGGACGGAAGAATGTGAAGAGAATTTCAAGGAGTTGAAAAGAAGGTTATCCAGTGCACATGTGCTCACACTGCCTTGTAGTGGAGAAAGGTTTGTGATCTATAGTGATGCATCCAAGAAGGGATTGGGGTGTGTTCTTATGCAAAATGATATGGTGATAGCTTATGCCTCACGATAGTTGAAAATCCATGAGAAAAATTACCCAACACATGATTTGGAGTTGGCTGCGGTAATCTTTGCATTAAAGATTTGGAGGCATTACCTTTATGGTGAAAGGTGTGATATTTATACTGATCATAAAAGTTTAAAGTATATTTTCACACAAAAGGAGCTAAATATGCGCCAAAGAAGATGGTTGGAGCTGATTAAGGATTATGACTGATCAATCCATTACCACCCTGGGAAAGCAAACAAGGTGGCAGATGCATTAAGTCGACAAGACCATGCTAGTTTATCCATGATGAGGATCACAAAAGATCCAATATTTATGGATTTACAAAGGATGGATCTTGGAATTATAATGGAAGGGGAAAAATCTTATCTTTCTCAAATGAATGTTCAACCATCTATACATGTGAAGATTGAAGAGGCACAGAAAGAAGATGTCGAGTTACAAAAGAAGGTGAGAAATGTTCCTGAATTCAACCTTGATTGTGATGGGATAATAATGTTCAGGAATCGGGTTTGTGTTCCTTCCATCCCCGAATTAAAGAAGGAGCTGCTGGATGAGGCTCATAGTTCTTCATTCTCTATTCATCCTAGAAGCACGAAGATGTATAGGGACCTGAAAGAGTACTTCTGGTGGGATGGCATGAAAAGAGATGTTGCTGAATATGTCTCTCGATGCTTGGTTTGTCAACAAGTTAAAGCTGAGAGACAGAAGTCTAAGGGGATGTTACAACCATTACCCATACCCGAATGGAAATGGGAAAACATCACTATGGACTTTGTCATAGGACTTCCTAAAACATCCGAAGGCAATAATGCTATTTGGGTCATAGTTGATCGTCTCACAAAGTCTGCAGACTTCATTGCTATTAGAGAGGATTTCTCTCTAGATCAGCTTGCCAGGATATATGTAAAGGAAGTGGTAAGATTGCATGGAGTACCACTTTTTATTATATCTGTTCGGGATCCGAGATTTACCTCGAAGTTCTGGAGAAGTCTTCATCATACTCTGGATACAGAGTTGAGTTTCAGCACTGCTTATCATCCCCAGACAGACGGTCAGTCTGAGAGAAAAATTAAAACCCTAGAATATATGTTGAGCGCTTGCTCTATGGATTTCAAAGGAGGTTGGGATCAACACCTACCTTTGGTGGAATTTTCTTATAATAATAGCTTTCACTCCAGTATTCAGATGGCTCCTTATGAAGCTCTCTATGGAAAGAAATGCAGGACTCCAACTTGCTGGGATGAAGTTGGGGAAAGAAAGCTATTAGGACCTGATCTCGTTGATGAAATGGCAGAAAAGGTCAGATCTATTCAACAACACATAAGAGCAGCTCAGAGTCGACAGAAAAGTTATGCCGACAACCGAAGAAAAGACCTAGAGTTTGAAGTGGGTGATAAAGTGTTCTTACGAATATCTCCCTGGAAGAGGGTTATGAGATTTGGAAAGAAGGGGAAGTTGAGCCCTAGATATATCGGTCCTTTCGAAATACTGGATCGTGTTGGGAAGGTAGCTTACCGATTGGCGTTTCCACCGAATCTCTCTCAAGTTCACGATGTGTTCCATGTATCTCTCCTGAGAAAGTACATACCAGATCCTTCACATGTACTCAGCTCAGAAGTTGTACCACTGGAGCAAGATCTTTCTTATGAAGAACAGCCGATAGAGATTCTGGATCGTAGCGAAGAAGTCCTACGAAACAAGACCACTTGATTGGTGAATGTTTTATGGAGGAACCACCAACTTGAAGAAGCTACATGGGAGCTTGAGGATATGATGAGGGAGAAGTATCCTCATCTGTTTGTTACAAAGTGACGAATTTCGAGGGCGAAATTCTTTTTAAGGGGGGTAGAATGTAACACCCAAGACTTTTATGTTATATAAATCATCAAAGGAATCTTTTTCTACACAACAGTTGCTTGGCTTGCTTTACACGCAATCGCGACCTTCTTCGATAGCTTGCGTCGTACGCAATACCGAGTTTCACTAAACAACAATATGCTATTAAAACTAGCCGTTATGAATAGTAATAACCACTTTTTGAAATTTTATAAATTTTATTTTTCAAAATGGACTTCATTTTTGGACTCAGAATATCGAAATTAGCCTAGGGTGAAATTTTGGTATTTTTCTGAAAACTTTCAATTTTTGATGAATAGTGAAACCACTAAGTGGTAGGTTAAAAACTGATTTTTGCATAAAACATAATTTTACCGCTTCTGTGAATGGAATTTCGAAAATCCTAGAGACACGGTTAATATCAAGGACTAAAATGTGGTTCAATGAGATGAAAATAATTTTTGGTGAATAGTAACTTTTTACTTTTTTTACCGCGGTTAATAGTAAATAGGGTTACTAAGGGAAAATATGATATTACTATTACCCTAACACATGTCCTAATTCTATTCGATAAGTGTAATTCGACCAAAAACAACCTTATGAATAAAATATGACCATTTAGGCCCACTTCGGTTAGATTAGGACATTTATTATTAATTTATTTAAAGAAGGGTTAAAATAGTTAAAATCAATGTTTAATAAGTAAATCATTTTTAATATGGGGTTATACATAAGATAAATTCGACTATAAATATTAATTAGAAATATAAAAAGATTTCCTACATAATGGTATTTTATTTGTAAATTTTAGACGTTAAATAATTTAATTTATTTATGACACAACGATGATGCAGTAATTATCAAATTAATGAAATATTGACATAATTGATGTTATAAACACCCAAATAAATGTAATTTGAGACTTTTTATGAATTCCACTAATTTTATAGGTTACTATTTTATATTAATGTTGATTTAATCAACTTGGTTCCAACATATAATTTTTTTATGACTTTCACAAAATTCATATATCAAATAGTGTCAAAATTGACACAAAATAGTTTTTAAATAAAATATTATATTATTAATTGTTATTGTATTCCTAAAAATCTAAGGTTCGGCCAAATGACTTAGATAAGGATATATATATTAATAATAAACAATTTGGGGTTCGTTTGGCATGTTATAGTAAGTGTATTAACCATATAGTGATAGAAAACAAAAAGACACGGTAAAAGTTAAATTATTTAACTTAGAGTTAAATCTAATTGATAAGGTTACAATAATACCCTAAACTTGTCTAAATCCTATTGGTTGATTGGATTTCGACCCATCCCCACCTTATCTTCGAAATAATACCCTTTGGAGCCATTATAAACCGATTTTGACTTTAATATAAAATAATATTTTGAGATATTCCTAAGGTTCCCCTCTCCTCCCTTATAAAAGGGCACCTCCTCCCCCTCCTCCTCACACCAATTTGAGCACTCAAGCTCGGCGAACCCCTGCCATTTTCTCCTCTCCACTTCCCTAGAATAATCCTAGAGGTCCTGGTCTTCTTCAAAGACCAATCTTAGTTCCCTAAGTGGAGGATTCAAAGAGGCGTTCCAAAGAAGAGGTATTATCCATTACCGATCTTTTCAATTTCTTTCTTCTTCAACTTCTTCTTCTTTAGTTGTTTCATAATAAAGTAATAAAATCAGTATTAATTACATACTGATATGTTATTATAAATATGAAAAAACCCTAATTCACCTTCTATCCATCCCACGGAAAAATGAAATCACCGCGCGTGCGTACGTACGGAATACCGTCTCCACGCCGTGGTGTAATCTATGTTTCCACCATCACTTTACAAGGATGGGTATAATGGTGTAATGAGTAACTATTTATTATTATTATAAAGTAATATTGATACTGAAATAATATATATATACTCCAATACAGTTCCACGATCATAGGAATGATATCATCACTCGTGGGTACGTACGGAATACCGTCTCCACGATGTGATGCGACTCGTTCTACATGATCATCATTACATAGTAATTATATAAATGAATTGAATGAATAAATATGATATATGTTACACTAATACAATTATGGATATAAGGTATATATAACCTTAAAATAAGAATAAGAATGTATTCGGCAAAACACGCATAAGAACAAAAGGCAATAAAGACCCGAGTAACAAGTAACAATGAAATATTACTAACAAGAAGCTAAGAATATGACCATATATGATATCATATCAATATGTATATGGAATAAGTCAATAAAATTATTTAAACCATTATACAGGAGCTTCAGACACGTACAAAGCAAATCGGACCTAAGGTAAGGGAAATATCACAATCTCATTTTTATCCGAGATTGTTTATTCGTAAGTATTTACTGGGGTGTATTTTATCATCCACATCCATGTTCCCTCAATATGTAATATTGTTTCCACCGACTTACAATAGTTTATATCCAATTTTACCCTTCGTTGAGTTTTTAGAAAAAGATATGAAAGGAATCTTTTGTCGTTTTTCGTACGAGGTACTTTTTGACTTTTCCGACAAAAGTACGAAGAATGTTTTTTTTAACTTATACGACGTGAGTGGATTCTTAAAACATTATTTCCAAGAAGCTTCCTTTACAAGTATTCAAGTTTATTTGTAATCAACTTCTTTTAGTTTAAAATTGTATGACATGTTAAGAAAGGAAAAGTGTTTTTGAAGTAGAAAGGATATTTTCCTCAAGAATGAAGTTCAAGTATTTTATCAAAATTATTTTCCATCTAAGATAATAAAATGGTTCTGTTTTTATCCCTATTATTACATGGATTTGATTATGTTGTGATGGAAACATTTTTATGAATTCCTTTATCTTATATGAATTGTTTTATGATGTCATGTTGTTTAAGAATCCCATTTTTATTACATGGGTTATGAAATGTTGTATGATTTATGATTTTGTGGCACACATAAGAATGGTATCATTATGAGATGGGTGGGACCTATATCTCCCTCCAATTCATTGGGTAAAGATTTTATATCTCATGAGATAGACAGGGCTGGAACGGTAGGTTATACCGGTTCAGTGAAACATGACTGAAACGAGGGTTACTCGATTTAGAAAGGGACTTTGTCCACTAAGATAGTCTTGGCAATGAGTCATGACTAACAAGAAATGATTTTCCAAGATTATGTGTGCGTGCCACAAAGTTTCAAGTTTCATGTTATGATTATGGGGATCTCATTTTCACTTCTATGATTTGTTCCATGTTAAGATATTATGATCTCTTTTGCAGGTTATGATTTTCAAAAAGATATGATATGATTTTTATTTCCTTTGTTTTCCCTTGCTGAGCATTTGAGCTCACCCTTTTATGTTTTCTTTTCCCCAGGTCAGGAAGATGGATATTAAGTAAAATATGCTAAAAGGGACCCTAGATATGATGAAATAAATGGGAGACACTGTAGAAGATTTATGAACCAGTTGTTTATGTTTCCCAGTTTCTAAAGACACTATACCTATACGGTCCTTTGTGGTTTTGTCATATGTTGTAATAAGTGTGCTTCAATTTTGAAATATTAATAATGTATGTAAAGTATGGGTCATTATATGAACCTTGGTAGCGAGGTAGATCTGAAACCCACATTGATCAGTGCAGCCATGTCCCTAGAGGAGCGGCAGCAGCACGTAGACTTCCTCAAAGAGCACCGTGATGTGTTTTCCTGGAGTTACAACGAGATGCCAGGACTGGATCCCCAGGTAGCCGTTCACCGTCTGGGCCTCCCGGCAAAACATCGTGGGTTTAAGAAGCCTCCCAGGAAAATGCACCCTTCTCATGGTGCTATGGTTGAGGCCGAAGTTGACAAGCATATCAAAGCCAACTTCATTAAGGAGGTCCAGTACCCCAAATTGCTTTCCAACATTGTACCGGTCAGGAAGAAGAATGGGAAGATCAGAGTCTGCATCGACTTCCGCGATCTCAATCGCCACTGCCCAAAGGATGACTTCCCACTCCCGGTGACGGAGTTGTTGATTGATGCCACAGCCGGATTCCAAGCCCTCTCTTTCATGGATGGGTACTCCGGGTACAACCAGATCCGGATGTCCCCCGAAGACGAGGAGTCCACTGCCTTCAGGGCTCCCCAAGGTACCTTTCGCTACCAGGTTATGCCATTCGGTTTGAAGAATGCAGGTGCCACTTATCAGAGGGCCATGCATCGCATATTCAAACCGATCCTCAGGACATTGGTGGAATGCTACATGGACGACCTTGTAGTCAAGTCACATCAGTGCGAGGACCATCTCAAAGACCTCGAGAAAGAGTTTGGTTTCCTCTGTTCCCGTCGCCTGAAGATGAACCCGTTGAAGTGTGCCTTCGGTGTCACCTCGGGGAAGTTCCTAGGATTTGTTGTCAGATACCGAGGTATCGAGATCGACCCGGAGAAGATCAAGGACATCAGCCAAATGCCTCCTTCGAGCAACATTCGGGAGCTTCGAGGCCTGCAAGGCCACCTAGCCTATATACGCCGATTCATCGTGAATCTGGCCGGCAAGTGTAAGCCCTTTTCCTGGCTCATGAAGAAGGGCGCCGCCTATGAATGGGATGAGGAGTGTCGGACCGCCTTCGAGGAAATCAAGCAGTATCGGCTCCAACCTCCGGTCTTGATGCCACCCGTCTCCGGAAAGCCGCTGGTCCTTTATGTGACTGCCCTGGAGAGATCTCTCGGCGCGCTGCTCACCCAGAAGAATAACGAGGGCACTGAGAACAGTCTCTACTATCTTAGCTGCATGCTTCTCGATACGGAGGTTAGATACTCCCATATCGAAAAGAGATGTCGTGCGCTCGTCTTCGCCGTGCAGAAGTTGTGGAACTACCTGTAACACCATGAGGTGCAATTGATCTCTCGGGTAGATCCGCTAAAGTACATCCTGAACCGCCCCATGCTGACTGGCCGACTAGCACGGTGGGCGGTGATTCTCTAGCAGTTTGATATCAGGTTCGTGCCTCAGAAGGCCGTTAAGGGACAGTCATTGGCAGACTTTTTAGCTGCACATCCAACCTCCGCGGATCAATCCCTGGACCTGGATTTCCCTGACGAGACGATCCTCTCAGTCGATCATGTTGTCCCATGTTGGCAAATTCATTTCGACGGTGCCTCCCGGAGCCCCACCGATAGAAGGCTCAACGACCCCAACCCCAACAGAGTGGGTCTGGGTATTGTTTTCATTACCCCGGCGCAAGCCGTCCTGCTGTACTCGTTCCTGTTGTCAGAAGGTTGTACGAACAATGAGGCAGAGTACCAGACTCTCATCACCGGCCTCGAGTTGGCCCTTGAGATTCATGTCCCCCATCTACATTTGAAGGGAGATTCCGAGCTGGTAATCAAACAGGTTAATGGAGACTATGTCATCAGGAAGCCAGAGCTCGCACCGTTGCTGGAGTACACCCTCCGCCTAATGGCCCAGTTCTCCTCTCAACCAGAGGTTACCCATGTCCCGTAGTCGCAAAACGGTCGAGCAAACGCCTTGGCTGGCTTGGCCGCGTCACTTGCAGAACCCGAGAAAGATGACCTAATCATACATGTGGAACACCGGAGAGTCATTGCCCACATCACCCAAGAGGACGATGATGGCCTGCGGGTAAGTCATCTCACTGCGGGACCCTCCATATTGGGAGTCCCGGGTTCGTCAGACGCAGTGGTGGAAGCCACTCCCGACTGGAGGGCGCCTTTTGTTGAGTATCTCCAAAATGGTTGCCTCCCAGACGACCGGGCCGAGCGCGAGCGAATCCGACACCGCGCACATTAATTTATCCTCCAGAGCGGCCCCAGTCTTGAGCAGATCCTCTATAAATGGAGTTTCGATGGTGTCCTCCTCCGTTGCATCCAAGGAGTAGAGATACCTCATGTTATGAAAGAGGTTCACGCCGGTTCCTGTGGCGCCCATCAAGCTGGGCCGAAGCTGTCCCATCAAATCCGGAGGTTAGGGTACTTCTGGCCCTCCATGATCCACGATTGCATTGGGTATGCCAAGAGATGCCACACGTGCCAAGTACACGCCAACTTCTTGCATCGGACGCCAGAACCCCTCCACCCCACCAAGTACTCTTGGCCATTTGCGGTATGGGGACTTGATGTAGTGGGATCGTATCCACCGGTAACAGCCCGCCAGTGCAGATTCATCTTGACTGCTACAGATTTCTTCTCCAAGTGGCAGAGGCAGTTACGCTCAAAGAGGTCAAGTCCCATTCTATCGTTGAATTTGTGAGCTCCAACATTATCCACCGGTTTGGGGTCCCTCACGCAGTCCTCACTGATAACGGCACCAACTTCCGAGCGGCTGAAATGAAAAAATTGTTCGCCAAGTACGACATCCGGTCAAACAATACTTCCCGCTACTATGCGCAAGCAAATGGACAGATCGAGGCGTTCAACAAAACCCTCTCTAACATTCTGCAGAAGATGGTTGGCAAGAACAAGAAAAGTTGGCCGGACAAGCTCCCCAATGCCCTTTGGGCTTACCGGACGACGACTCGCAACTCTACCCAGGTGACCCCATATTCCCTGGTGTATGGAGCTGAGGCTGTCCTACCCATTGAGATCTAGCTGCCGTCGCTACGCACTGCAGTTTATGATCACCAGACATCAGATGAGGTAGCCGAGATCCGTCTAGCTAAATTGGAAGCACTGGACGAGAACTGACTTCATGCCCTGCACAATCTGGAAAGGCATCAGGACAAGACAGCGAGGGCCTTCGACAAGAAGGTTCGTCTCCGCTCTTTTCTACAGGGTGACCTGGTACTGGCCCTTCGAGCGCTAATGATTCCCGGTAGGAAACCACCCAAATTAGAACCCAAATGGGAAGGGACTTATATCATCCATAAGGTTTACCCCAATGGAGCATACTCCTTGGTGACCACAGATGGAGAGCGTATAACCCCTCCCACCAATGCCAAATTCCTCAACCGATACTTTGCCTAGGGAAAAAGTGTTCTGCACGACCCTAAACTGCGAGAGGGTCCTGCACGACCCTAAACTGCGACTTGGTCCTGCACGACCCTAAACTGCGAGAGGGTCCTGCACGACCCTAAACTGCGACTTGGTCCTGCACGACCCTAAACTGCGAGAGGGTCCTGCACGACCCTAAACTGCGACTTGGTCCTGCATGACCCTAAACTGCGAGAGGGTCCTCCACGACCCCAAACTGCGACTTGGTCCTGCAAGACCCTAAACTGTGAGAGGGTCATGCAAGACCCTAAACTGCGACTTGGTCCTACACGACCCTAAACTGCGAGAGGGTCCGGCACGACCCTAAACAGCGACTTGGTCCTGCACGACCCTAAACTGCGAGAGGGTCCTGCACGACCCTAAACTGCGACTTGGTCCTCCACGACCCTAAACTGCGAGAGGGTCCTGCACGACCCTAAACTGTGACTTGGTCCCACACGACCTTAAACTGCATCCTCGTCCTCTTTGAAAGACGTTAAACTGCAAGCCAGTCAGGCCTTCCTGACCGAGGATTAGCCTCATGCCCCTTGGCCTCCTTGGTCCCGCACGACCTTAAACTGCATCTCTGTCCTCACTACAAGACGTTAAACTGCAAGCCAGTCAGGCCTTCCTGACCGAGGCCCAGCCTCAGGCCCCTTGGCCTCCTTGGGTCCCTGGCCCCCCGTCTTCACCACGAGACATTAAACCACAAGCTGGTCAGGTCTCCCTAACCGCGGTCTGGCCCCAGGCCCCCTCGTTTTTCCTCGACTTACCCTCTTACGGGATCGTACGGTGTGGTGTAGGACCACATCCTCATGCACGACAGATTACTTGCCGCACCGTACACATCCCCGAATGAGATGCCCCTCGTCCCGCATGACGTTAAACTGCATGTCAAGAACTACGTGTGGCTTGATTCCCATCTTCATGGGATACGTAGGAACGCTCGGACGCCTCGTCTTGAGCCCAGCCCCAAGCATTTTTCTTCCAATATCCCCCCTATGGGTAGTTTTCTTGGAGAATCTTTGTACAGCAGGAGTAGGGTTTTTAGCCCCATTCATACAACCCCGCTTGCGCAAGGATTGTAAGGGTCACACCATGTGCCCACTCCCATTCTTCTATCCTCCCACGTCCTCACCGCACGACATAAAATTCATGGATTTCAAGAACTACGTACGGCTTGGATCCCATCCTAATGGGATACGTAGGAACTCCCGGACATTTCATCTGTAGGCCCGGACCAAAAGCCAAAATCTTCCATTTGGGTCAAGATGCGGCAGGGTGCACACTTTAGCCCCAACTCACATCGAGCAAGCCTCGACCCGGCTGCACATCCCCCCTGGGGATGTTTGCCTCTTTCACGGATACAGCTATGCTTCGCCCACTCCTTGACTGGGATTCCATCATTTTTCACACCCCGAGGGACCCCCAAGAACAGCCTGGATACAATTCCCAAGGGATCTCCTACCGATACGGGCCAACGCCCCCGAGGGTTTTTCAAGCAACAAGCCGATACAGGTCCCGTGTTGAGAATTTGGTCAGCGGTCGACGCTCACTTGTTACTCCCATATCAGGTTACCATAGGAACGATGTGTTTCGAACATGGTCAACAGTGTCCTGGATCTTCGGGTCCACCCCAAGATGTCCCAGACATCGAGTGCGGTGATTCATTCTGCCCCATCACGAGGTAACAAACTTCTCCCGGGGCGGTGCCTGCAATCGGGCCCACGGCCCTGATCCCCCATAGGAGTGTACGGTGTGGTGTAGGACTACGTCCTCATTCATGTCGGGATCATGTACCATACCATACGACTCCCATTACGAGGCCCAGCCTCAGTCCCCTTGGCCTTTTCGGGTCCCCGACCCTCGTCCCCATGTAAGACGTTAAACTACAAACCAGTCAGGCCCTCTTGACTGATGTCTGACCTTAGGCCCCCTGGCCTTTTCGGGCCACAGCCTAGGTCCCTTCTTACCCGGAGTGTACGGTGTGGTGTAGAACTACGTCCTCATTCACGTAGGGATCATGTACCATGCCGTACGACTCCCCTTACGAGACCCAGCCTCAGGCCCCTTGGCCTTTTCGGGTCCCCGACCCTCATCCTCATGTAAGACGTTGAACTACAAACCAGTCTGGCCTTCGCGACTGATGCCTGATCTTAGGACCCATGGCCTTCTCCCCAATCTCTCACCCGGAGTGTACGGTGTGGTGTAGGACTACGTCCTCATTCACGTCGGGATCATGTACCATGTCGTACGACTCCCCTTACGAGGCCCAGCCTCAGGCCCCTTGGCATTTTCGGGTCCCCGACCCTCGTCCTCATGTAAGAAGATAAACTAAAAAATAGTCAGGCCTTCCTAACTGATGCCTGATCTTAGGCCCCTTGGCCTTCTCCCCAATCTCTCACCCGGAGTGTACGGTGTGGTGTAGGACTACATCCTCATTCACGTCGGGATCATGTACCATGCCGTACGACTCCCCTTACGAGGCCCAGCCTCAGGACCCTTGGCCTCCTTGGGCCCCTGGACCCTCGTCCTCTTTGCAAGACGTTAAACTGCAAGCCAGTCAGGCCTTCCTGACCGAGGCTCAGCCCCAGGCCCCTTGGCCTTTCCGGGCCATAGCCCGGGTCCTCTCTTATAGGACTGCTTTGTGTGATGTAGGACTATGTCCTCATTTACGTTGGCTTCTTCGCCATACTGTACACCTTGCTTAGGAGTATATTACTCCCCTACTCATCCAGTATGATGTTAAACTGCATTTCAAGAACTACATGTGGCTTGATTCCCATCCTAATGGGATACGTAGGACCACCTGGATGTCCAAGATTCGGGTCCAGCCCCATCTCTCGGGAATCCTCATCCCATCTTGGCCCCTTGGCCTATCCTTCCTCTATGAGAGGATCATATTGTGTGGTGTGGGATTATGTCCTCATTCACGACGGTCTCGTAATGACCACGCCTTGTTCCCCCCCCTACTGAGCTGTTTCGTCGATCCCTTTGTCGGCAGTTCGCCAATGTGCCTAAGAGTACTCTGGTTTATTACCTGGAATTCCAAGCTTTACTCGGACACATCCACACCCTCTTTCCAGGCTTTGCGTATCCCTGCATCAGGGCTTTCATCATCTCTCAAACCCAGAGGGACCCCCAACAACGGCCTGGATACCACGCCCGAGAGATCTCCTACCGTTATGGGCCGATGCTCCGAGGGTTTCAGACCACAAATCGATAAAATCCCACGATGCGAATATGGTCAGCGGTTGATGCTCGTTTGTTGTTCCCACATCAGGCTAACGCGATATGGATGCTGTGTTTCCATCGTGGTTAACAATTTTCCTCTATCGCCACGCCAACCCATTAAGCCCAAATGTCGGGTACACGATTCACACCCTTTATCACTTCATCGTGTCCAAGTAGAGTCTCAGGACACTTGGTACATTTCCTCCGTGCACGTCTGCGTGTTGGGTGAACAGGTCATGTCGAAGGTGTCCTTCAAAACTCTCTGCCGACTCCCCTTTGATGGACGCCCCAAGAATTGCGATAAGGATCTTCCCCCCTTGTTTCCCACACCGAGTTTATCTCACGTGGGCTTAGGGATTGGGTTGACATTTGTGCTTACTTGGGAGTTGTCACCATCCACGGTCCAAGATCTAAGACCATAAACTAAGTCTCTCATCTAGAACTACGTTCAAGACCCCTTGTCTTTGGGTCCAACTTGAGTTCAGAAAGTTCACCTCTCTCGGGTCCTACCATTGGGACCCCGACTACGGGACTGCGTGGCGTAGTGTGGGATTATGTCCTCATCAATGTCAGGTTTGCAATAGTTGCACCACGCGCACCCCCATTCTGAGAGTTAGCCCTCATATTCCTTGTCTAGCATGACATTAAAAGGAACCCTTCAAGAACTACGTGTGGCTTGATTCCCATCCTCATGGGATACGTAGGACCACCTGGATGTCTAGACTCCGGGTCCAGCCCCATCTCTTGGAAATCTCCCGATCTCCCGGTCACCAAGGCCACATGGCCTATCCCTCTCCAGGAGAGGGATATGTGGGTATGATACAAGGTTTTGGGCACCATTCCCCCTTCTCCCGGGAACCTTCCATCTCTCGATCACCCTCAAAGTTGAGTCCCTTGACTCCTTGCAGTGGTTCACCCATGTGTTAAGAGCACTCTAGCCTAGGACCAAGAGTGTCAGATTCAACTTGATCAAGTTCCTTCCACTTGTCAAGCTTCGTGTTTCCCTCCATTCGGACTTTCATCACCTTTCACACCCAGAGGGACCCCCAATAACGGCCTGGATACTACTCCCAAGGGTTGTCCTACCATTACGGGCCAATGCCCCCGAGGGTTTTGGACAACAAATCGATAAAATCCCACGTTGCGAACATGGTCTGCGGTCAATGCTCATTTTTTAGTCCTCACTTCAGGCTAACGCGACAGGATGCTGTGTTGCGAACATGGTTAGCAGTAATTCTCTGTCGTCACGCTAGCCTCTTCATTCCTCGAATGTTGGTTGCACGATTCACATCATTTTCCACCCCATCATGACCAGGTGGAATCTCGACACTTTTGGCACTATCCCTCAGTGCACCTTTGCATGTCAGGGGGACAAAGCTGAAATCTGGCGTCCTTTGGGGCTCCCACGGTCCAAGCTCTAAGACCATAAACTAAGATCCAAGATCTATCTAGAACCATGTTCAGCTTGACTACCATCCTCAAAGGATAGGTTGGACCGCCCGGACGCCCTGCCTTCGGGTACAACCCATTTAGGAAGCTTGTCTCTCCCCCTGTTTCACATCTTATTTTCACGTCTGTGCTGCATGACTATAAAATGCATGCTTGGTCCTATCATACGACCCTAAACTGTGACATTATCGTCCTGGCCACACAACGAAAAACGGCACCGCATTGTGGTGACCTCGTTGTAGAGGACATCACGTTGGGTATTGGTCACATGCTATTCCATTTGTCAACGCCCATCACGGCTTGATTCTTGTGGAGACATCACGACCTACTGTTCTAGGCCTGTCGCTTCACAAAAAAAAAACATTCACCTTAAAGAACAAACAAGATTTATCAAATTCCGCTTCTTTTAGTGCAAGGGCCATGCCCACACTTCCCTTTTCCCCTGGCACTGGTACCTTACCGTGCCACCTTCCAGAACTACGTTTGGCTTGATTCTCATCCTTATGAGATATGTAGGAGCGCCCGGGTGCTGCCCCGCGGGCCCAGCCTAACCCTTGTCTTCGGTCCCTCGACTCGAGAATTTCCTCAGAGAACGCATGGTAAGTAGGACTATGTCGTCATTCATGTCAGGTTTTGATGCCATACGTCCCCTGATCCATTTACCCATCCATGGTCCGAATTCTACGACCCTAAACTAAGATCTCCCCAAGGGAAAGGAATCTGCTCCCTCTCTCTAATACGTTTCGTTGCCGTATTCAGATGTGTTTTGACAAAGAGCCTGAAGCGTGGGATTTTCACAGGGACGTTCCCCTCATCCCATGACCAAGCTTCGTGAGCTCTCTATTTGGTTCCTCAACTTCTTCAACATCCAAAAGCACCCTCGGACGACGCGGATACTAAGCTTAAGGGCTCTCTATGAATGCTGGACCTAAGGGCCCTTCAATCGTTTTGAGCCAACGTCCCTACGGATATCTGACAACATTTGTGACATGGTCCCGTGTTTCAAACATGGTCAACGGTCGAACCTCATTTGTTTGTCCCCATTTTAGGCTAATGCGACAGGATGCTGTGTTGCGAACATGGTCAGCAGTAATCCTCCATCGTCACGCCGCCATCATCGTGATCCGAATCTCGAGCATCATGATTCACACATTTCCACTCCCTCATGTTCAAGTGGAACTCCATCATACATGGCTCTTTCTCTTCACGCATCTAGGTGTGCTAAATGATCGTGTTAGTGTCATTGGGTCAGTAGTCACCGAGCGTCCCTTTGCCCTAACCTGTCCCTTTTGTGTCAGGAAATTCCCCCCACTACTGCTTGTTTCCTGCACCGAGCACGACTCACGTGGGCTTAGTAGTTTTGGTAGGATGTGTGCCAATACAGTCTAGCTGTTCTCCGTCCCGCATGACGTTAAACTGCGCTTCCAGAACTAGGTACGGCTTGATTCCCATCATCACGTGGGATACATAGAGACACCCGGGCATTTAACCTAGGGTTCATCCCCTGGAATCACAAAATCTTGTTCCTCCCCATTTCCAGCCCTCTGGCCTCACCCCTCGGGAAGAACTATGTAATTTCAATTCTACCCTGAACAAGTTCAGGATGCCCCAAGATCCCATTGGGGAGTGACCCCCTATCTGGAAGAAAGAATGATCCGTGATCAGACCGATGTGCCCATCTGGCGTACTCCCACCACGTTAGTGTAACTACCTAAGTGTTGGATTCTGTTTGAACAAACCATCACTCCATATTCTACACTTTGTGTGCCCCTTATTTGGACCCTCGTCCTCTTTCATGTCTTAAGGAACCCCCTAACGGCCTGGTCTCATGCCGCATCGGCTCACCTACCGTCCTGGGCCAACATTCCGAAAGACGGGTCATGCCTGGAAGGACCCCCTAACAGTATGGATGTCTGACCTATGGTCCGCCACCTGTCCTGGGACAACGTCCCGAAGGATTGATCGACAACACTTGTGACATGGTCCCGTGTTTCGAACATGGTCAACGGTCGACCCTCATTTGTTGTCCCCATTTCAGGCTAATGCAGTAAGGATACCATTTGTCCACCACGGTTAATGTTTGTCCTTTATTGTCATGCCCTCCCCACAGTGTTCCGAATTTGGGTATCGTGATTCACACTTCCCATTTTCATCTGTTTGGACCGATTTCAGCGCCCCTGGCGTTGCCCCGTTCGTGCATAAGAGCACGCTGAAGAAATGGTAATTTGGCTATCTTGGAAGTTCCTTCTCTGATCAAGCCAACTACCTCCTGCATCTCACATTGGGCTCAACCCATGTGTATTTGAAGGATTTTCGCCAAACGTCCCGCAAACATTGTAGGGATGTAACAATGAAATTCAAACAGTGGAAATCGTGCGTGCCACGACACTCAAAACAAAGGAGAAAGAAAGAGTTGAAGCAAAAAAGTACTAATAAAAGTTTCTTTTGGGTTTGTTACAATACTCGGGGGTTGACTTCCCCCATGGATGGGTTGACCCTGTCAAAAGAGCATTGTAGTTCCACCACCCGCTGACTTGTGGTGTCCAAAGATTGTTGGCGCTGATTCAACTCCCGCTCCTCTTTTGCAGCGGCGGGGCGTAATTCGTCAACTCTGGCCCTGGCCCTTTCTACCTTGGCCTGGACGGCAGCCATCCTTCCAGAGGTCTGCCCCAGATGCTCCTCAGCCTCTGCCAGCTGGGCCTTCAACCGTGAGACCAGCTCAGACTGCATATGAAGAGTGGATGAAAGCTCGTTGGCCCGGATCTGCATCTATTGGACCTCGCCTTCAGCCTCCTGGAGCTTCCTAATGTTGGTCGCCTTCCTCCGCTGCCATCCCACGCTCAGCCCACGATCATGCTCCCGGATCTTCTCAGCCATGAGGTCTCGGATGAGCACGTGAGGGCGTTGGGAATCCACTCCCCCGGCACACAGTTCGCGCAACCGCGAGCGGAGCCTATCCATTTCGGCCAACCATTGCGCTTGGGGAGTGTCCCTGATAAAGTGTGTGATCAGCTTCCACGACCGGCGACGGACTATGCTGTTGTCTTCCTCATCGGAGGTCGTTTCGTCCCAGTCCGCGTGGTTGGAAGGCTCGTACGCAGGATATGCCTGCAGGAATTCCTCAGCGGGATCTGCATCTGGTGTTGAATCTGGTACGACACCTGACGCCGACGCAGGCACGACAGGACTGGGACTGACCGGTTGATCCTCTTCCTCAGAGTCCACCTCGATGACTTCAGGTACGGCCCTGCTGGTGGTCCCTCCAGTGATGGTGTGCGTCACAGCATGAGGAGGTGGGGGGACTATCGCCACCATCACCGGCATGCCCCTAGGAGGGATGCCACCAGACATCCCGACCAGTCTTGCTGCAGCAGTCCACGCCAGTCGGAGAACTGTATGACAGAGAGGGACATGAACGTTAGTTGGCAGGCATGGTCTACATATGGAGACAAGGGAACCGGTGGGGGGGACTTATAGAGATCGACCTCCTGGCGCTGCTCTTGGGCCGGTACTAAGGGGACTCCGAGGCGAGGCCCTCCGTATATTGTTGGGAGGTCTGGAGACTCCGGGAGAGCCTCCACGGATGCTCTGGTCCCACCAGACGCAGAACTGGACGCAGCCATGGGCGCGGGTTCTGAAGATCCCGCATCATCACCCACCAAGGGGCCAGAATGAGGCATGCGAACAAGTTCCTCCTGCATGGCCTAAACATCAGTGAGAAGTCCATAGTGGCTCAAGAACAGATCGTAAGGAGAGAAGTCCGGAATTCTACCTCGAGAGCCTCCGCGAAGTCATCAGATTCTGAGCCTCGGTCTCCAACCTCTCCCTCCTCCAACGGGCTCCCTCCTCCAGCCTCAGCCCCCCCGTGAAGAGTCCTCTGATTCCTCCGGCAAGGGGAAGCGCACCCTGAGATCGGCAGCCGATAACTGCGGGGGGACCGTCTGATTCAACAATACCCTCACCCGATCTGTCATTGGAAGAGGAACACCGCTGGAGTGGACGTAATCCTCCATCTCGTCCAGGTATTGCTCCGCCTCCGCTGGAGACACCATGAATCCAGCCCGAACTGGGCCTATGCCCGACAATTCCATCCTGAGGCGATTCAGGTGGGCCCACATCTCAGTTGGGCTGAGGAATTGCTGGTTGACATTCCAAATGTCCCAAGATTCCGGGAAGACAGCATCTTCTTCCATGTCGATGTGACGCAGCCGCTTCCCCGAAGCCTGTGTGGATATCTGACGAAATCCCCTCGGTGGCCGCCCCTCCGAATGGACCTGCTCTTTCGGAACCACCGGATCCACCGTTGCTGCCATACCCTCGGCCGGTGCGGGTCTCGTCATCATCATAGACTCGCTACCGCGAGCGGCCCTAGATGCCCTCCGACCCCGACCTCGAGATAGAGAAGACCCACCGTCACCGACCCAGATAGTTGATTGCTTTAGCATCTCCCCTGGGTAGGTATCCTCCCAACTGATGGCGTACTCCCTCACCAATCCGAAAGAGGCGGTGGATGGGGGCAGGACAATCCGCATCTTCCCATCTTCCCGTGTGAACATGAGCCACAACTGCATCATCACACACGGGTGCTCCTCGTGGCGCACCTCCCAGTAGACCTGCGGGGTCAGCTGCTGGAGGCACCGGAACTACCTCGCAAAACGATGCGGGGTGTACGGTTCGTAGAATGGCTCACGATCTATCCGAGCCACCAAAAATCCACCTCGGAAGGCCATAAGGTAAGCCCGATGTTCTTCCGTTCCTCGCCCATCGTCAGCAAGTATTCCCATCGGCAATGGGAAGGGGTGGAAATTAAATTCATCCGCCCTCCACACCCGATTCAGTACCATCGGGACAACTAGTTTGAACGGGAAGCTCCCAACTACGTTCAGGATGGAGGGGCGAAAGTTCGATCCCGGTGGTGAGATGGGGTTTGGATACTCGTAAATCTCCCTGATGTGCACTACGATCCACCCATACAGGAGGTGGAAGGGCCCACATATCATTGGCGGCTTCTTTCCCTCACTAATGTGCCGCAACATTCTGTACAGTTTGGTGAGCATCAGAATCCCTAGGTTGATATTCTGCCCCATGGCCAACATCGATGCCATGATGAACGAGCTGGGCCGCGCCCCCATGCTTGTATCCCTCACTGGTAGGATCCACCCACAGATGAGAGTCGCGATGAACTCCGCCAGCCTGACTATTGGCTATTGTTCAGTGCTGACACTGAAACCCCAAGTCTTCCATTGGCTGTCCTCCAAGACCCGCCAATACGAGTGCCCATTGCCCCGTTGGGCCGCCCTCGGACAAGTTCGAGGCCTCGACGGGAACTCTCGATCTTCTGGGAAATTCAGGAAGCATTTGAACCATCTCCTGAAGTGGACATCCCTCAATGCCTCCTTGTCCTCTCCAGGGACGAGCGCCATCAGCGCTGACGCCAGTCGCGCCATTTGTTCCGGATCCCCCCACGCGCTGATGACGAGGAAGAATTCGTCATACATGGCCCCCATGATCGGGACCCCTGAAATCTGGTGGACATCCCACAGGCTGATGCCCACCTCCCCGTGATGAAGGTGAAAAGTGTTGGTCCTGGACGACCATCTACTCAGCAGTTCCGGCATCAGCTGCTTTGGTTGGTAAATGTGGAATTGGGAGGCCCATGCCGCCTCATAAAATCCCACTCTCCTCAGATCGGCCCCGAACTCCTCGCATGAGGCGCCTACCCAGTAGGCCCATGCCCCGTCGTCGGTAAAATTGCCGCCCTGGCGCAGGTCCCACTCATCAGACCATCCTTTCCTTGGATCCTGCAAAGCCGCCTTCAGCATGGTGCGGTAGAGAGAAGGGGACGTCTCTGGTTGCAGTGGCCTCCCGTCTATATCATTCACATGGTTGTAGAGAAATTCAGCGGTGATGGGTGTGAATTCCTCCCACGCATGACCATCAGCCGCCCTGAACCATTGGTGCTGGCACAGTGTGCTCCTGAACCAGCAAACCGGTTCGTCCCTACTCGCCTCAGGGATGAAGACGTCATGCCTCAGCCTGAAGCCGTACAACGGCAATTTCTTGCACTGCGGATAATCCTTCTGACCTTCCGATAGCAGATCTATCAAAGAAGTGTGGTCCGAGTGGCTCTGAATCATTTACCCCAAGCCTGGACAGTTGGCCATCTCATCCCGACGAGAAGCATCTGCAAGCACTCCCAGCACAGCCTCTTGATGGGCCATTTTGATGCCGACCCTCAGAAAAGTTTTTTTCCCTGGATTGCGAAGCTCGGCCGCGAATTTGAATCGCGAAGCTCGGCCGCGAAGTTGAATCGCGAAGATCGGTCGCAAGACCAAGCCGCGAAGTCTGGCCAAGGCCGACAAGAAGTTCGCCTAGCGCAGACGCGGAGTCGGAGACCCGCGGTTCACCGCGAAGCTCGATTCGCGGAGGGATGTCGCGGAGTACGCGGAGCTTCGCGATGTCGAGAGCGCAAAAAGACAAGGAAGGCACATGAAGACAAAAGAGGTTGGACCCCCTTTTATAGGCAGCGACCCCAGAGCATTGCGGCGCGTCTCACCCCCGCGGAGCATCGCGGCGCGTCCGGATCTGTGGCCCCGGTCAGCACCACGGCCCCCTTCGCGAAGCCGGTTCGCGAACCACCGACAATTTTGGCGATTTTCCCTCAGACTTCGAACCTTCGCCCTCCGCGGCTCCAAGTCTGAGGGGGGCATTTGTTGGCGGCAAAAAATGTGGCCTGAAAGAAAGGAACGAAAAAGAAGGCCGGCGTGCTGCCTCGTGAAGCTCCGTCGCGAAGCCCCTCCGCGACGCACCCTGACCATGGAGCCGCCGCGAAGCTCTAGAGGCGGTAATGCTCCGCGAACCCATTTGATGTTCACGAGCCGCCGCGAAGCCCTTGAGGCGGCGCGCAGGCGCTGCTTCGCGCGACGCCCCTTCCCAATAAATACTGGACTCCCCCTGAGTCCCGAGGATGGAAAACCCGACCTTTCGGCTTCTCCTCTCCCGAATCGCGAAGCACGCTTTTCCCCGAGAATCATGAGCTCCGCGAGGTACTTCTACTTCGCGAGACGACTCTGCTTTGTCTCGTTTTGATCCCCTCTTCTGAGAGGGATGCCCTTCACGAAGCTCAAGGGCATTCGCGAAGGAAGGGGATTCCCAAGGGAACCCGGGGAGCCACGGAGCACTTGTGCTTCGCGAAACACCCAACCCATACGAGTGATCCTTATGCTAAGGCAGGATCGCTCCACTTCACGAAGCACATTGCTTTGCAGGACCCTGCTTCGCGAGACACTCCTTATTCGCGAGGCAGTGCTCCGTGAACACTGTTCCACCTCGCGAAGCACCTTCCACTCACACCTATGCCCCATGCTAAGGCCAAGGAACCCCACTTCGCAAAACACACTCCTCTGCTTAGCGATTCCTCTTCCCGTGCGACCCTCGAGGTTTGCACGATGTGATTTCAAAGTCCCATGGACAATACCACCTGTAGCTTTGCTTCGCCTAATGCTTCTTCACATAGGCACGCTAACGGCTATTTCTTTTTTGCATATCCACGCTAATGTGGACCCCTCGATGGTTCGTTCCACAACCCCCCATGACCATGGCCTTACCGGAACCTTCCCATCCCCAAGGACCAGAGGGTACCGGTTATGTAAGCCCTAGGGGTGCGGAGTGAACCCACCTCGTCTGAGCTGCAGGACGTTAAAATGCCAAGCACCACGTCCTCAACACATGATGTTAAACTGTGACCCAACCTCGTCTCCCTCAAGAAGGGTCCCCCCAGCTCGAACATTTTTTACACCACTCGTCTCCACGGGAATGGAACTCTTCCGCACATGGAATGAGATCCTCCTTGTCGGAGTGGCGTATGTTCGTAGGGGAAGGGCTGCCTCAGAGCGTAAGCCCCTAACCTTTCGTACGGATGATTGCACCCATGCATCTCTGTACTTCCCCACTACCAAGGTCAGTGGAGGGCGTGATAGGGAACGAGGCACCCCCCTCTGGGCCTCCATCCCGGAGTAAGTCCCAACACCATGGGCCGCCTAACGCGTAAGCCCCTTTTCGCTTCTCACGGACGCACCCCTTGCGATGTGATCGTCAGGTCCTTGCAACCTCATGTTTCTCACACCGAGCATGACTCACGTGGGCTTAGAGTGAGCACCGACCCTAACCCCTCATTCCCACTATGAACTACGATTTCTTTGATCCATGTCAAGGAATGGTACGTAGGAAGCCTCCATGAGGTTCAAGCCCACCCGTCATTTCACGTCGGGTCTCACCCACGTCCAGCATGACGTTAAACCTCATTCTGGTCCAGTGGTAAGCCACTGCGACCCACTCCCTCTCTGAACTACGGGGTCTTTGATCCATGTCAAGGCATGGTACGTAGGAAGCCTCCCTGAGGTTCAAGCCACATTGCTCGGTCGTTCATTTCACGTCGAGTTTCGCCCTCGTCCAGCACGACGTTAAACTGTATCCCCCCTTGTCCTGCATGACATTAAACTGCACACCCATTCCCATCCTGAACTACGCGGACATTGATTCCCTGCCACGGGGATATGTAGGAAGCCTCGTCAAGGCTCAAGCCCAACTTCACCGTCGTCCTTGCGATGGTCCCATTTCATTCCCATCCACTCCATTTATCCACCTATCACCCATCCCGACTCTCTCCCGAACCGTAGAATCTCGGTGAGACTGTGTTGGTATGACCCTCTTCACATCCACCCATGGGCTGACCCGTCTCCGATGGACGTTAAACTCACGGCGTGCCCTGTGTTAAACGCGGGAAGCTGAGGAAAACCTCAGATATGTGTCTATGACATAATTCCCCGTGCTCGTTGTGGGATGCCTCAGGCTTCCACACCCTCGAGAAGCCCTGCAATTAGGGATAATAGACAAACATGACAGATTCCCCAGCATCCAGACACGCTACTGGTGCCTCAACGTGACTACTCCCCCGACCGAAGGTTGCTGCCCTGACTGGACCCTTTGGAATGTCCCGACAGAAGGAGTGTAATTAACTGGCGTCCATGGAAACATGGCACTGTGAAGAGTTTCATGAACTACGTATTAAATCTATGAGGGAGACCCGGACTAGGTGACAAGTTCCGATGAGGAATCCACGGAAGTAAGAACCGACATCCCATCATCCCGTTTCGATCAAGGAGCAAACGTACCTGAACAAGGAACGAATGTCGCCCGCCTTTGGAAAGCGGGAATGCGGGGCAACAAAGCGGCGCGTCCTCCTCTACAGATGGACGCGCGCGCACCCCGGCAAATGCGTCAGAAACAAATACTATAATAATTATTTTTTATACGAATTAATATTTTCATTTATTTCACTCCATCCATTGACAAATAGAAACATCACTAATTCATACGTAAGGACTACCATCCTCACATATTGTTGTAATTAATTTCTTCTCACTAAATTATATGAATGTTTATAAATATGAACATAATTAATAAAATTGATTTTTATATAATTATTAACATTCCGAGGACTAGGGAAACATCATTAATCAGCAAGGACTTTCACCACTGATCCAAAACAAATATGAAAAACAAAGGAGTTTCTAATCAAATTAGTGATGATAATGAAATATTTTTATAAACGGCTGATAATATGTCAATGTAATTTATTTATTGTATTATAAGATTTTTATGATTCTAGAATATTATTATTATAAATTTAAATTTATTATAGTCGAATTTAGAGTGGGTACAAAGAGATACAAAATTGTTGTAATGGTTTTTTGTTACAATATAATTGTTTCAAGGATTCATTATTATTAAATTTTCTATTGATAAAATTATATGATCTATCACTCCAAATTCATTATTATTTTCTTATCAAATTTTAATTGTTGGATATTTCAAGTGTTATTATAATTTTTATTCTATAAGTCCTCTAGATATTTATTGATTGTTTTTATGGGAAACTGATAATGTTTTTCTATTTGGTCGGGAATATTTAAATCTATAATAATATTCTTAGTAACATTATTTTGAGAATATTTATTATAATACCTAAATATTTATTAAATTATGGTTTACTAAATTTTATACTTTATATATTTTTTTTGAATATTTATTTCATTTTCAAAACTATATGATCCTGATATTTGTTACTTATAACATGAATGGATTTTTTTAACATACCTCACATGAACCAATTTCTCCATAATCAAGAACTAAATATTCATCAAATTGTCCTTTTTAAGATTCCATGTCTTTTTAAAATGGATTCATTATTTTTTTAAATGTTGAGGTTCTAAATAATTTATTTAAAAAATGGTTACTTTCCCCAAGAATTGTTCTTGTAGGCTTTAAAATATTAAATTTTTTCTATAACATCATCCTTTATAATTATTATTATTATTTACATTATATATGAATAAATAATAAAATATTTATTCTCTATCTTGATTTATTTTGATTATAATTATAAAATTTTTAGGAATATTTTGTCAGTTCTAGGGTTTATCATTTTATAATATGATGAATATTTTATGACCCTATAACACACAAATATATGGTTTTAGTTGTGGTAAGTTTGGGTATGGAATATTATATTGCATCAATGAATTTATTAATGATGGAAATACAGTAAGGTAAAAATAAATATAATGGAGAGTGAACCCATTTCAATAAGAGGCATTTTCTAATAATATTGTATTAGGATTGAATGATCTATAAGGAAATAAAGTATAGTAGAGTTAACCCATTCCACTAAAATAGTATTGAAAATTATCCTTGACTATCAAAATTATTTTCTCTGATTATATGAATTAAAAAAACTTATAACTTATGATTATTATATATTTATATGTATTATTTTTTATGGAACATGATGGATTATTTTTTATTTCATAATCATTAGTATAATTTCATTTATTTGAAGAATTATTACTCTATGTTTGATGATTAATGATAATTGAAAGATTGGATGTGATTATTATTAGTAAAAATCATGTTCCCATGCCATTATTCTTATATTACGATCATATATGATCAATTAGTTTTATATATTATATTTACCCTTACTAAGAATTTGTGATCACACTGATTTGTTTTTCACTTCCCTAAGTTTTGAGGAAATGTTTTATGTGTTATATGTCCAAAATAGGTGTTAGTTGTGACAAAAGAAATATGAAATCACATATATATATATATATCTTACATAATTGTTGATTATATATGAAATGTTACAAATACATAAATCTTATATAGTTCTATGGTAGATTTTATTTTTAAATGCAATGATTATTTTTCTACAATGATGTGATATTATTGAATTATGAGTAAGGGTATCTATAACTGGGATCAAAAGAAAATATGAGTATCTTTTGGAAACCAGGATGAGAAACATGTTGAGTATTATCTTCTGAAGTAGGCACCTCACATTTCATAGAGAAGAAAATGTGAATTTGAAATTTTAAAAGTTATAAAAGATGTCATGTTGAAAACATTTAATTGTGGACCATGAAAAATGATTTTTTATTTCTTATTATCCCTCCTAGATTTGATATATTAGAAAATAATATAGTTAGAAATTAATATAATTAATTTTTTAGGTTACAATATGTGTACCTATAAAAATTAAATCCCTATATTCCTGGTACCATAAACATGGAAAAATAGAGATCTTTTTTATTTCCTCCAAATTTTGTTTCAGATGAACCCAGTTATATACATCAAGGTGTAATATCTTAGTATTGGATATGTATAATATAATTCAATACCTAATAAATGATTCTAACTCATATTATTTATAATGTTGTGTTACTTTTATCTTAAATTTAAACATAACTACATCATAGTATTATGATTGTATATACGTTGTTATACATGTCCTACCTATACTCAGCCAAGAGAACCAATCAAGCAGTAAGGCATAAAATATATTAATGGAACAAAATATTTGAATGGTTTGGGTATATATGTACATATATCTATAGTTGATATACCAATTCATGAGCCCCTATCTTTTAGGAATCCTGGATAATGTGTTGATCGATGATTCAAATATTAATATGATGTTTAATTGCAATGATTTACCAATTAAATTTATATTTAATGATTATGAGGATGTAGTTATAATTTATATTACACATTATAATATAAATAGATTAGGATATATAAAATATTAATATAGAAGAGAATAATTTAAAAAGATGAAGGAAATGGATTATTGTAATTTTTAGTCAAAATTATAACAAGGAACATAAAATTTGGACTCTCACATCACATAAAAATGGCTGAATATATCAAAAAATAGAAATTAAAACATTTTTTTGGATTAGTGTTATAGAACATCCAAAACCTAGTAGGATTCATTGATAGATCATAATAAATATTCCCAAATTAATTTCTCACAGTGTTCTAATTGAAATTGTAATTACCCAAACCCTTTTCAATGAAATTTTCCTTCTTATAATGATTTAGTATGATATAAGACACATATATAGCATATAAAACCCAATAAAAACATCTTTCTCATACTTGAAGAATGAAATATGTAGTATTTTCACATGAGCCTCAACCTAGTTGGTGAGGTATACTTATGTACATCCAAGTGACCCAGTTTCAAAACCAGGCAGAGTTATATTTCTTGGGTACTGTAGTAGTAATGTAGCAGGAACAACGTGACGCTTTAGTAGGTACCGTAACAGTTACAGTAGAAGTCACTGTTCGATACTATAGTAGCTTGATCTATTCACCTTGGTTCACAAGTTTAGGATTGGAGTCTTTTATGCCTTTGGCCCCCCTAGCACTTTGGGTTAGTATGGATTTCAGAACACCTTTAAGGCCTTCAGGACACCTCTAGGACATTGGGCCACATGCAGTTACCCCAAACATGCTCTACAAAAAAAGCATCCCCATATGGGGATTCAGAGGAGGCGTACTCACCAGAGAAGAAAAAATGGATTTAGAATAATGATGGGGTATGGATAAACCATTAAGACTATCCTATGTTTTCATGGGAGGCTTATCCAGATGAGCACGCAAAGTTAGAGAGCTACCATCATGATGCAGATGCTTGGGAGGAGATGTTCCTTGTAGTTATAGTCTGGTTGAATTACCTAAGACCATCAGGTCATGTAATGTCTCTTAATCCTACGGGCCATGTATTCACTAATCCTATAGGCCTTCTAAGGGTTCCCTGTCATCCTTTGAAAGGATGGTTATAAAAAATCAATAAAATTATGACCTTCAGGCCATTCAGGCTAAATATGTGGAATTTGTAGAAATTAAGAAACCAATTCTGATAGAATAATAACACGACCATTTGAACATTAATATGACCATTAGGAATAGTAATCTAGTCAATAGTATTGAAACCTTACATATGAATTTATAAACAAGTTTTAGGCACAATTATATCATAGTATATGTAAATAAATGTTTAAAATGTGGATACTTGTACAAGGTGAATATTTATTTACAATTTTATTATGAATACAATTATTTTAATGAAAAATTATTTTCATAAAATAGATTCATAAATTAATATATTTATTCATATTTATAAGATAATTTTAGGATACTTTTATTATTTTTTTAAAGGTTCATAAAAATTATTACAATAATAAAATTATTATTTTTATAATAATTGACGATCTTATTTATAAACAAAAAAATAATATTCAAAAAAATATTTTCAAAAAAAAAATTCTTAATTTTTAAATTGACATGTTGAAAAATGGTGAGGGTGATTTTTTGATATTTTTCTAAAATAGATTAATTTTTTGTGGATAGTGTAATATGGTAATTTATTATATATTCTATAATAATGATTTTTTATAAATCAAATATGTATGGATTAGGTAATCATTGTAATTTCATAACATCATTCATTATTTAAAATATATTTAATGATTTTTATCAACACTATTTTTTTTATAGATCAACAATAATAAAATAATGAATAAAATAATCCAAAATACCACTCTCATACCCCTATAACTGGAAGGCCTCACCATATCTTATAAAAAAACATAAATTCTTTATAGGTTGTTTAAATGAATCCCAATTACATTCATAATCCTCATCCCTAGGTCCATGATATAAAGATTTATAAAAATACCAAACCCATGTGCCTTGAAGAGGTTCTGATGGAGGATATATTCAAGAGGTAAAATCCTCCATTATATTTTAATTTATTTTTTTATTGTCTCCTTAATTCCCCTATACATATTAGAATGAAAAAATATCATATATGTATAGTATAATTTAAATGTTAAATCTAATATCCATCATCAAAACACTTATCCTTTACTTTTACTCTAGAAAAGAAAACAACATCTACGATGTGTCAATCCACCGCCTTCGTGGATGAAGAGTTTTCATTTTACATTACTACATTCACGTATGGTCATAAAACCCATATTATGGTTAAAAAACAATTTAATATGGATATTTTTAATTCATTATTTCTTTGGAACTAATTTATTAACATAATATTTAATTAAGGCAATTTGTTTCGTGATGGATGAAAAAACATCCAAAACAAACTAAAAATTATTCACTAACATTTTTTCTAATGAAACCATCTCATATAAAAATTAAACATGATATATAATAATGTAAATTTTTTTAAGATCATTAATAACATATAATTTGAAAAATGTGTAATTTTTATCATTTTACATTAACTTCAACAAATGAATAAAACTAAATCAATGATGAAAACCAATAAAAAACCACTCATAAAATAAGGGAATTAAACTATATAACTCATAAAAAACCTCAAATGAACATAAAACAAATTAATCTAAAAAAATTACATTTATAATAAGTTATATATTTCGTAATTAATTAATCTATTTTCATTATTCATGATATTATGTGTGAGTGTAGAAAGTATCCAGACATATGTTTAGGGGATCCTCGAACCTGACACCCTTTATTTGGGTAATACATTTTTAATGCCAAATTTTTTGGTGGATGATCATTTTATATTCCTAAAACGTAATCCCATTTTTTATCCCATTTATTTAAGGGGATATACATGTTTCCAATATAAATTTATGGAATTTTTTTTTCAAAAGAACTATTCTTTACAAAAGACATCTTGATTCCTCTTGAGTTATTTCTTCATTTCCCATGAGTGATGACTTCTAAACTAAATTTCATATTACTATTTATTTTTGTAACCCCAAATATTTATCATGAATTAATTATTAATGAAATTATTATGAAACCCATTACTTTCCATGATTTATTTATGAGTAAAATTGATAGAAGTTTTATGTGGCATGCATGATTTTATAAATGTTATGATTTGAGAGGTGTGTCCAGAATTATATATCAAATCAATGAATTCATTTATGGGATGTATCTTATGAGATAATTTCCTATATTAATTGGCATGATTCTACTTTGTTCATAATGATGATCTTATGGTTATTCACATATGTTATGCGTGAAATTGAAGTTATCTTTGTTTACAACTATCTATGGAATTTGACAACTAATACATGAGCTTTCATTTTTAGGAATATCTATATTCTATTTATGTTTCTAATTATTCATATAATTATAATAATTATGATCCTATTATAATGTTATGATTATGATTAATATTCTCACTAATTTTATATTTATTCATGTCATTATTCATAATCTTAATGGGATGTTAGCTCACCACTTTATTTGATGTATATCTGTTAGTGACTTCTTATAATGAGATGAACCTATGATTTAGAAAGAAAAGGAATATTTTATTATATAAATATTTATGTTTTATTATGAACATTTTATTTGTGGTACTAATTTTCCAAATACCCTAGATTACTGGATATGAGTTTTGTAACACTATTTTGTTGTTTTCCTTAAAATGATTTAATAATCCTATAAGAAAAATTAAATTTGCTATAGATTGTGTTTAAAATAACTAATATAATTTTATTAAAACCTATTATATTTTTAAAAATGGTGGGATCCAGGAAAATCTACGTAAAAAACATGTATTACGGACAATGCATTGATTCGCCGAACCACATCCCCAACACCATAATAGTTTGTCTTCAAAATTTAATGGAAATTATTGCCTAGATGTATAGGCTATAAATAATATTCTAAACCATGTGAAACATCTACCTTAACCCATGTTGGGGAAAAGTTCCATTGTTTTCTGTACACATAAACAACCACCCATTACTATTGGATCTACTGAACCATTAGTCATGGAATAGTGGGTCAACTAAAGAGAGAATATCTTTTCTGTAAATCACTATTCTGATACGGAAAAGTTTACTCTAGTCTTTTATCACTGAAATAGAGAGTCCTATAAATGGTGTGGGATAATTAAAAACCCCAAATCAGGGGATAAAATTTAAGATATACAATTGTAAAATTTAAGAAAATATTTCTAAAAAAGTATTTCCCTTGAACTCTTTATACAATGATGTAAAGACAATTCATAGTGCTAAATCAAAAGGATGGTGAATCTATCATGGCTTATGAAGAAAATATCTATTTTCATGGAATGTATGACTTATGTTTTTTAATCAGAAATTATATAAAAATTGATAGATTCTCTCTTAGTTTAAAACCACACCATTAAAAGGATATATCTATTCAAGGCATCTAAGGTTTTTAAGGTTTCGTTTTATGTTCTCTAAAAGTGGATATAGAGTTTGGAGAATTGCCGCATGTCTATGTAATTAAAAAAAGGATTTTGAAGATAGAGTATATATTGAAAAAGATGGAAAAAATATCAACCAATAAGATCATAAAAATGTGGGAAGATCCAACATTGTAATTTCCTTAAAGATCCAAGGAAATACTATATGTGTTGGAGAGAAGGCCCCATTTCTCCTAAATGAAGATGCGATATAATTAAGCTATACATTGTGATGGAGGAAATGGGAGCACCTCCCACAGGTTAGTGATTACCTATATGGAGAAATGGAATTATTTACGGCATTACACTAAACCTTTTTTCCTAATGGTAATCAGTTTCAGCAACCACTAAATCTATTGAATCAAATGAAAGATTATTCAATAACTATTGATGATGTAGTGTAGGAAAAAAATGTTGTACATTTTAAAATTCATAATCACTTGATAATGAGTGAAATTGTTTTTTGATTCAAGTTCTATTGATTCCTTTATATCTTGAATTTTTCCTAAAACTATTGAATTGAAACCATGACTACCTGAAGTCGATTTATCTATAAAAATAGTATGTGGTGTGATCAATGAAACAGAAGTGTTGGAATCCTTTCCTATTGGCGTTTGAGGGAAGATTATTCCATTTCATCATATAATACATCCCCTAGTGGAATTAAATTCTATATTGGTCATGAATTCACTCTTATTATATATAGGCCACATAAAATAATAGGGAAAGGGAATATATTTTCATATTCCAACCAATCCCATTATCATCTACAGATGTAAGGAAGTCCATGAATATCATTTTGAAAATCAACCAATGGTGTGGGTGTTCATGACCTATGAAGAATCATACCTCACTAAAATGGATGAGTCAAAGGAAGGTATCAACCTTGAGAAGATTCCAATTATGAGATATATAATAAATAGTTTTTTTCCTTATTCCCAGACATCCCCTAGATATTTATTTGGAGTTCTCAATAAAAATTATTCCTAGAGAAAATTCAATATAAAATTTTTTCTACAAGATGAACCTATTAGACATGAGGTTTCAAAGGATCAACTAGAAGATAACATGGATAAAGGGTTTATACACCCTACTGAATCTTCTTGAGGTGCACTAGATCTCTTTTTCAAGAATAATTCTAGATAAATGTTGATGTTATCTTACTATAAAGAGTTCAATATGATCAACCTAATGAACAAGTATCATCTTCCATAGATTGATTACTTAATAGATCAACTAAGAGGTTATCGACACTTTAAAAAGGTGTATATTCATTATGGATATCATCAACTGATGGTGTTGAAGGAAGATATTCCAAAGACTCTTTTATGTATATTTTATCGGAATTATATGTTCATAGTTATACCCTTTAGAGATAATAAATACCCTAACATCGTCCTTGATTTGATGCATAATGTCTTTGGATAATACCTTGAAAATTATTTTATAGATTTTATCGATGATATTCTTATATACTCCAAGAGAATGGGGGAATGTTAAGAAAATATAAGGATTATATTGTCAAAATTATAGTTGGAGAAATTATTTTTCATGTTAATTAAGTGTTCTTTTTTTAAGTTTATTGTCACATTATTGGGGAACATGATCATAAGCGAGTGAATTTCTATTGACCCTTGAATATGAAAGGTAATGAAGGAATGGACCTGACCCATTATTGTCATGTAAATCCATAGATTTCATAGATTATATGTGTACTATGTACATTTGGTGAGATGTTTCCTGTGATTGTCTAACTAAGTAACTAGGATAACATGGAAATTGGAAATGTATCTCAGGATGGAATAATTTAAAGAAACCTTCAAGGAACATAACAGGTGGCTAATAATTGCACCTCTACTCACACTACTAAGAAGTGGAGAAGGTATTTTGATATATAATAATCCTTCAAATATATTATTGGGTTGTATACTCATGAATGATGATAAAGTGATAGTCTATGAATTTGGAAAATTGAATATCCATGATCATTACAACCCAATACATTATATGGAGCCAGCAAAAATAGATTTGTCTTAGAAAATTGATAAGCACAACCTATATAGTGAGAGGTGTAATATATATTATAATAAAATAGTATAAATTATATATTTATAGTTAATATGTGCAACATTGTTCAAATGAGATCATTATATTAATTGAGGACTATGATTACTCTATCTACTACAATTTAGTAATGAAGAATAAGGTAGTTGATGCTATGAGAAGAAATGAAAATGATCCCATATACAAGATTTAGATTTAGAAATACCCATACATGATGGATATAGAAATGATATATTTTGAAATAATAATATCATGGAAAACATTATATCTTCCCAAATGATCACCTAACCATCTATCAAATATAATATCAAAGAGTCACAGAGAGATTATCTAGAGCTTCACAATATGATGAAAACGGTATTGGAATGGAAGATAAAAGATTTACCCACTGATGATGATGGTGTGGTTTGGTTTGGAACAAGGAATTTTGGGCCTTCATCAATTAAAATAATGAAGGAAATATTGGAAATGAAAATATCTCATTTTTATCCATCTATCCTTGAAGTATAATTAAGTAATATGATCTTCTTGAACATTATATAGGGAAAACATAAAGAATAAGATTTTAGAATAAATCTCAAGATTATTAGTATGTCATCAAGTCAAATAATATTGAAAATTCCCCATTGATATGATGAAATAGTTGACAATAACCACATGGAAATGGGATAATATCTCTATGGTCTTCTTAACTATTCTGCTGAAATCATCCAAAAGAAACAATGCAATATGGGTTGTGGTGGTTCAACTCCATATGAATTCCCACTTCATTACTATTAGGGAAGATTTTCTATTGAACCACATGCTAAGATATATGTGAAGGAAGTGGTGAGGATGTAGGGGTTCCAATTTTGATTTTATATTATCATAATCAAATGTTCAAATCTAAATTCTGGAGAAGTCTTCAACATAATTTGATTATTAAATGGAATTTAATAACTACCTATTACCCCCAATAAATAGAAAATGTGAAAGGACTATTTTGATACTAGAGAACATATTGAGAGTTAGATAAATGTAATTTAAGGTATAATTATATAAGAATATTATATTAGATGAGTTATCTTATAATATTATTATCCATTCAAGTATTCAAATGGTTTCAGATGACGTTTTTAATGAGAAACGATGTAGAACTACAAATTTTTGGGATGTGTAAGTGAATGAAAGCTACACATACCAGATATTTAGCAATATATGTATGTGAAGGTTCAATACATCAAAAAACGTATGAAAACTGATTAGAGTTAGAGAAATAGATATTCTAAAAACCATCTAAGAAGCTTAGATTTTGATTGAGATATAAACAATTCCTTTGAATATCAATACAAAATGAGATTTATGTGGTTTGGAAAGAAATAGAAGCATATAGCAATGTACATTCACCCCTTTGAGACCCTTGATCTCATAAGAGTAGTGGAATATCATTTTGAACATCAAAATTTTTTGTATCAACCTCATGATGTGTTCCATGAATCCCTCTTGAGCAAGTACATATCCAACCTCTCACATGCACTGAATCTGAAGGTGGTACAACTGGAGAATGACTTCTTGTATGAAGATGAACCATTAAAGATATTTGATCAGAAAGATAACAATCTTGGAAAAAAGATGAATCCCCTTGTAAAGTGTCATGAAAAACCACATATATGAAATGGTAACATCTGAAATAGAGGAAATGGAGAAAGAGAAATACCCCCATCTGTTTTTGAAATTTTTTGTAAAGCAAAATTTTTACGGTGAAATTTAAAAAAGAGGGATGCATGTAATGAACAATAATTCTATAAATGATGTTTAATTTCTTATTGAAATTTCATACATTAAAAAATACAAACATCAAATTGATAACCTAACAAAATCATTATTCTCATATGTGAAGAATTAAATGAGTGGTATTTATAAGAATTAAGGAACCTATATCGATAGAATAGTAAACTAATCATCAGAATAACAATATGAACATTAGGATTAGTAATCTTTAAAATAGCATAAAAACCTCTCTTAGGAAAGTATAAATAAAAATTATCCATATTTATATCATAGTATAACTAAATATTTTTTTAAAAAGGATAAATTAAATGTTCATATTTTTTTAATATGTAAACATTTATATAAAATTTAATAATAAATCTAGTGATTTAATAGAAAATTTCTATCTCTAAAATAGATTAATAAATTAATATTATATGGGTTTATAATTACAATATTTTTTTGAGACCTGATTTATGTTTTCTAAATGGTCATTAAATAGTTTATAATATTATAATTTGTATTTTTCAAAAAAAAATGATGATTTTATTTAAAAATTAAATTTAAAATATCTAAAAACTTATTTGGATTAAAATGTGTTAATTTTTAAAATGTTAACATCTAAAAATTTATAG
The DNA here is from genome assembly GCA_963277665.1 of Viscum album. Taxonomy (NCBI): domain Eukaryota; kingdom Viridiplantae; phylum Streptophyta; class Magnoliopsida; order Santalales; family Viscaceae; genus Viscum; species Viscum album. The sequence continues at coordinate 198,373,450 of OY728126.1, forward strand.
AGTAAATTTTTTATATTTTTTTTATATTTGTTGAAATTTATGTGAATAGTAAAATATTGTAATTTACAATATAAGCTTAATATATGAAATTTTTACTCAATTTTTTTGTATTCATTATTTTAGAACCATAATATTTAACTATACATCATTACTAAATATATTTAGTTATAAGGATCAACAATATTGTTAGTCTTGAGCCAAAATAATAATATAACGTATAAAATAATAAAAAATACCCCTCTCCCCCTCTATAAATACCACCCCTATTACCATATTCTCCTCCGAACTTCTAAAATTTTTATATTTTATATATTTTTTTAAATTCCCTTTTTAATAATATTATCCAGGTCCAAGATAAATTAGTCTAAAATAAGTCAAAATTCATGTCCCAGAATGATATTCTCAAGGATAATACATTCTAGAGGTTAAATCCTCCTTTGTTCTTCTTTAATTTCATTTATTTCTTTATTTACTCCTCACTTCACATATAAAAATAAGAATTATAAATCAAATATTATATATATAGAAAATTATATTTTTTTATTGTAATATCCATCATCAAACCTCTTTTCTTCCCCATTAATTCTATAAATGATAACATTGTTTGTGTAGTTCCGATTCACCACCTTTAGGGGTGATGAGTTTTAATTTTTAATTTACACCATCATGTATTTTTATAAATATATTATTATTGTTAAAATAGATTTAAATATCAATATTATAAAAATTTTAATGTTGTGAATCAAATTTATAAATATAATATTTAATATAATTAAATTATACCATGACGGACAAAAAAATCGCCAAAAAATATTAATGTTTATCATTAATGTTTTTCTAATTAATCATCCAAATATTAAAAAAATGATATAAAAATCCATTTAAAAATCTATATGTTTACTAATATCATTTAATTTCAATAATTTCTAATTATTAGCATTCTACAACAACTTTCATACATGAATACATGTGAATCAATCATGAAAACAACGAAAAATAATACCCCCTGGAACGATGATAGCTAACTATATAACTCATAAAAATGGACATAAATCAAAATAATAAAATTAAAATTAATAATATAAATGTTTTATTGGATCCTTATATATTAATTAATGAATTTAATTTCATTATTAAGGATATTAAGTGAATGTTAAGGACACATTTGGACTTATGAAAAGTGTAATTTCAAATACAACTCCATTTAATTGTGTTACACCTCTTTAATGAATTTTTTTAGGGTGGCTGTTGTTTTAAAATTTCTCATAAACAGTTTTTTTCATCTAATTTATTTTCTGGGATATACATTTTTCCAATATCACTTCATGAAAAATAAAATAATTTTCCAAATATAACTCTTATGTCCAAAAAACAAACTGATTCCTCTTTAGTAAATTTTTATTTAGGAAAGGGTGATCATTTCTAAACATGATATTGATATATGTTTTCTATTTTAATCACTAATATTATTTATATATTAATTATTTATGAGATAATTATGAAACTCATTCCTTTATCTGGGTTATTTAGAACCTAATATTGTTATATGTTGAATCAGGCATTAATGATTATGTAAATGCTCTGATCCGACATGTGGGATCCGAATTATATATCTAGAAAATTAATTGTTTAATGTAATGTATCTCATAATATAATGTACAATATTTAAGAAAATGATGCTAGATTTTTTTCACAATCATGATTGTATCATTATTCACTTATATAATGTGTGAACATGATGCAAGATTTTTTCACAATTATCATTGGTATTTGACCACTAAGACATGATGTTTGATTTTTATGTGTTGCCATAATACTTGAATATATCTACTGCTTGATCTCATTATTATAGTACTGAACTTATGCTATTGTTATCATATGATGATTATTATTACTCATGTAATATTGATTCATGTATTTCTTTATCCTCTTACTGGGCATTTAACTCACTGATTTCATTTATGTATATCCTAATGTGACTACCTTTACAATGGAGTATGTAATCTTTAGAATTATAAATAATATTCTATTAAATAAATAATTTTGTTTTATTATGTACATGTTATGTATGTTCCCAATTTTCACAAGACAATAACACAATGGATCCTAGTTTTTTAACAATATTATGTTTTTCGTCTTTAAAATGATTCATTAATCTTGCAATAATGAGTATGGTCTATATAGATAAGCCTCTTATATTAATTAATCAAATTCTTTATTCCTCTATTAAATAAATTGAGATCAAATTCCACCTTTAACATGTGTTCTCTCATTCTTTGAATGTGATATTTATGTTCTTCTATATTTATGGCCATTATGGATACCATGTATTCAAGTCAACACACATCAATATGGTGTGTCTTAATCTTCTAGGTGACATGTTCTATAGATTAAAAATCTTGATTGATTCTTTTAAATATGATGTGATCTATTTCCTCTATACCTAGTCATTCTTGAGTTCTGTTACATTTTAAATGATTTCATACAATTTTTTATATTCCGACCGATTGATCCCCAACCTATAGAATAGTTTTTTATCCATTCATAATTAAACATAGTCTCCGAAATTTGATTCACAGTTATAAAATTATGGATATTTTTATAGTCCAGTAACATGTCAACCAGTTCAATAATGTGGCTTCTGTACTAGTAGTTTCCTCATATCCTAAGACACGAATATAATCCAAAAGTGGTCAAATTTAATGAATATTAATATAGATAATGAATATTTTATTACATAATTGTTGTATATATACAATAAAAATGGATTATACATTAAAAAGATATTCTCAAGCTGCTCCATGGTTGTCTAAGGCATCATATAACACTAGAAATTTTTTATGGGAATCTCGATATGGGGTTATAAAAATCATAATATCCCATTAAATATTTGGGTACTACCCTATGTTATTTGTGATCCCATCATAATTTATTCATCACACTTCTATATATCATAACATGAAACTCCATTATGTTGAATGGTTTATCTCAGGTTCATAGAGAAAATACACTCAAAACTATATATTATTTATAACTGAAAAATGATTGAGCATACTTCCATGATATATTGAAGGAAGACTCAATTTATGGAGTAGTGATTAAATCATTGATGTATATAATAATTAACATAAATATGAATTTATATAGTATCAGGGATTAATTATTGAAATACAAAATTTAGAAGGTAGATATGTTCATTTTTTATATTTACAAAAATTGGTTCACACTCATTGAAGGATTGTAGGAATCACAAATGGATACCTATGTAGTTCTTTCTTCGAATTCTCTATTCTACAATTATATTAGATGTGAATGATCCTTTACTAAACAACTTATTTTACCCACAATTATACCGATTGGATCATAATATATAGTGATCAAAATTATATGTTTTCTAAAATTATATGGTCATGAAAATTTGCAACAATATTTATTGGGAACATTACAATGATGTTTAGAATAGTGGATCTATCTATGTATTGAGGTAATAAGTGAAATTTCCTTAATATATTTCCATAACGTTGTGCTGATATCCATCTATGCGAAATGTATAAGAAAGTAGGTAATATGAATGGTATTTCATCTTTAATAATATATTAATTCCTTTTAAAATCTCTCTAATTATGGAACTACAAGGTTACCTGGTACATATATGTTTATTTCTAAAAAATCATTAATATAGTACCCAATTTATGAATATGGTAATCTCACTCTTGTATTTATCACCTATGATGTAAAATCCCTAGAAGACCTAATAATTTATGTTCCATTTGTAATGGTGACTTTGATATGTAGTACAACATAAAGTGTTGTTCATTATCAATGAAAAACTATTAGTTATTTTTGGAACCACAGTAATACAGGGTTAGACAGGACCTTGAATATTTTTACCTATTATTGGATTCAATGTAGCACAAGAACGTTATAATAAATTTTTTATTTGGATGATGAAAAATGTGCGAAAACAATTTTTAAGTTCACCACATAAAATTGAAATAATGTTATCACAATTTCATGCATACTGTTAATATTTTCAATAGAATCACAATGAGGGATAATCATTTCATACATGTGGATAAAAATATAGTTTCTCCAAATCTTGTTATTTTTCAATAAACCTATACCTAAATCTCTATATGGTATAAAGAATGTGTTAATTTGAGAGATCCATCTTCTCACCAACATTGGGACCATGTCAAGGTGATGATAGACTGTGAATTTTGAAGTGTACATGGCCTTATAATTTCATAAACATCTCAAGTAGTACCCCATCTAAACAAAGTTATTCTTCACCATATACGTGCATGAGTTCAACTATGAGAATATTCAGATAGAGAGACGGTATCATCAGAAAAAAATCTATTTCAATAGAACTTTATACATGATTTCATGATCGATGAAACTATTTAAGGTTCATTACAATGTATTTAAAGAGAATTATCATATAATTTTTATTACTCATTATTGTAATTATGGATGATCTACTCATCCAATTAGATGTTAAACTAGAGAATACCAATTTTGGAAATTATTATTACAATAGAATATATAATATTTTTAGATTATTTCACCATTTGGATGGAAAAAACATAAAAATGAATAATTTATAGAACATGGTAATTACATTGATCAAAACCAAGTTGAGAAACATATAATTTATAACATTCTATGATAATTATTTTTTGATCTAGGATGAGTAACCTAAGTCATATCATTAATATCTTTACCTATAGCATCATCAGAAAATATATTTTAATTGTGATACATCTTGTTTCTATAAGTTGAAAGGAAACAACATCAGAAAACTGCAAATGGATTGATGATTTAAAGGACCACATATATTAAAATATGGGCATAAAAATATCCTAATAAATTTTATAAAATTTTTAATATTATACCTAGTTCAACATATCCATGTGTATTCACCAACATACCGTCACATGTTATTTACATGTGTGTGGACATGAGGTTTTTCCCAAACAATTTAGACTTGATCATTCCTCATAATGACATAATCCAACAGAATTTATTTACCCATTTGTATCCCATATAACTCAAATAGTTACATGCATTCATTGTGCACTAACCCATTTGTGTGGGGAAATATCTCAATTTAATGATATTTTTTATAAGTCATAATTATTACATAGTTCGATCCTCTGTATATCAATTTGATCAGATTATTTGGAGTAAAGTTATTGGGGACCTTTTTTTTAGTTTATGGAAACAATAATATAATAATTGGGCAACTGATATCATTCAATGTATTTTTTCAACATGGTATACTGGAAAAATATAATGTTAATTATCATAGCTCTCCAAACATTCCATCAATACCTTGCTCCTATGTTCATTTTTTGGTTAGAATATGTCGTATGCCTCCTATCTACAATATTAAAGAAAAATTGAATATGTGTTCCTAGTTTTTGGGCCTTGGAAATTGAATTATCCAACCATATATCCAAGATCTAATTTACTATGATTCATATATATTTCAAAAAATAAACCCAATGTATCTTCATGTAGATATATATATATATACATACATTAATATAAAGTATAGAGAAAAAAATGTTTTTTGATTTATTTCCTTCTATACTAGACCTATATTCTCCTTTAGGTGTCTCATTTTCTTAAATGAATTTGAAAAATAGAATAAAATAGATTTCAATGAGTTAAATAGTTTTTTTAATAATGAAAATATTTATAAAAAACACATCCCCAATGTTCTCTAATAAAAGGTTGAATGATTACATCAACAACAAGTTTTGTTATGAAGATGATGGAAAGATAGTCCTGGTGTGTATTGGTATAGTTACACCAAATTAGGTCACTAACAAAGGTCTCCAAACTAGGTATAATTTGAACTGTGTCCTAAATAAAATGGAGAACACATTAATAGGCCCCCATGTTCAGTTGTACCCCTAAAAAATAATCCATATAATCGAGAACCATCACCTTGTCCTATATACATGGATAAATTCTCCCCTTATGTCACTTATATGACTTATTTTAAAATTATTTTTAATTTTTTTTTCAATTCATTCTTTGTATTGGTGGTTTCCCTTGTATTTTGGTGGAAATGGCAGGTTTTCAAAATTTGGGCCAAACTATGAGCCCATTTATTTATTTAAAAACCAATTTTATTGCTTTTATAAATCCTTCATTTTCATCGTTTTCATCCATTATAATTTCTATGTGACATCCGCTGACCTATTAACACAACCATGTTTATTTTGAGCCTTTAGAAATCCATAATCAGGGTGTATTGGGATTTTTAGTTAAGGTATTGGTCCTTCCCGTAATCCCATTTTCTACTTTATGTTTCTTTGATTATTTAATATCTCCTTCATTTGTTATTTATTTTTAGTTATTTTACCTCCATATTAAAGCCAATATACCTTGGATCAACCCCATTATCATTTTCACATTTTTGGAGCTCATTTGAACTGTGAATTAGGTAAAATATTTTCAGGGCTTCTCAAACCGTCCTGTGTTTAGAGGGTAAATTTATTCTTTCATAAATAATTCATTTTTCAATCTTTCCCCCATTTCAGTCCCCAAATGACCTCATCCTACTCCTAAGAACCTAAATATAAATTTTTGGTTCTTGGAGATTAAACATTTGGTTGATTCTGTGTGATTTCATAATCTTCTCTTCAAGTAAGTGTTTATTTATTTGATTTCTTCACTTTCATTAGGGTTTCTTTAAACTTTCATGATTTTCCCTTATGTCAAAAAGATAGGGTTCGAACCTAGGTTTTGTTTTTGTGTATTTTTGGTGAAACATTGTTGACTTAGGTTCATTTTATCTTCCTTTTGGTGTGGGGGTGGTGCGTATAATGATTCGCACCACGATTCAAGCATTATTAACTCAAAAGGTAGGTGATTCTATGTGTAACCATTTATTCATGAGTTAGTTTTATTTTTTTACTGATTTTTCATGTTCCCCATATGTTATGTGTGGTGAGAAAACTTCTTTTTATAGATTTGGTTAAGCATTTAATTCTATAGTTTCATTTTGAATTAAATTGTATGTATTTCCATGTAAAATTCTTGTGATATTATTTGGATTATTCTATAAGATATGCTAGTGGTTTAGTAAATGTTTTTTGGTATGCCAATTATTCTTCGGTAGAGTATTGGGGTGATTTTGAGTTTTAAAGAGGGGTTTTAATGGTTTTCTGAGTGAAACCATGTAATGCCTCTTGAAAGAGTTTTATGAAAATGTGTGTTTTTCATGTGTATATTTTGTGGTATTATTTGAGGTGATTTATAATACTTTACTTTAGATAGATAAACATCTATGAGGATTTAAATTATATTTTTGATTAGTAATGGTGTTATTTTTGCTTTAAAAGAGGATTTGGAAATGGGTTTTGTGGGAAAAATATTGTTATACCCCTTAGGTTGGTTTTATGAAAATTGTAAATGATTTAATGAGTTACAAAAAGTGTGAAAAGGATGATTATATACTAATTTGGTGGTAGTATGTTATTAAAATGTTTTTTTGAAAGAAATTGTGGCCAGTTTGTATTTCAAACATTCTGTTATTGATTTGTAATTTTTTGTTGTGATTTATGAAATTGTGATGTGGGTGCAAAATATGTTTTCATGCTATTTCTTGTGAGTATGATGTGAAAAATGAAATTGGTTTATGAAAAGGGTATTATTTAACATGTGAATGGGTTGTAATGTGATGTTTAGAATCTTGGGAAATATTTTATAAAATTTTTAATGTATTTTTTATATTATGAAAGATATTCAAAATGTGTTGAGGGATATTTTTGTGTGAGTTGGATTTCAAAACCAATATGAATAAAAATGGGGGTTGATGTGACTTGTGTGGTATACACGGGGATGTTTGGTTATTGTGTGATGTGGAAGTGGTATTTTCACATGAAAAACTATTTTTCTTGGTTTTTTGAACTTTTTTGACCACAAGAGGGAAACTAGAGTATCTAGGTTAGTTTACGTATACTAGTATGCTAGTGATCCCATGAGGTTTGGTATCAGTTTCACATGAAAATATTGACGCATACAATAGTAACTAAACTCTGATAAAGATTATTATGATAGTGGACCACTAGGTTATAGTAATGTTCTCTATTAGTGTCTCATGTACGAGAACATATATTATGATGGTTACTATCACTAAGATACGAGGTACCTGGGACCCACAATGAGCTAGTGCCTAGGGGTTATTTCCTATTATTTTTTCTCATTAGATTATTTGTTCTTACTATCAACATACTCTATGATTGGATGGAAAAAATAAGTAGCTTTTCCATTTCATTCAAATGTTTTGATTCTTTACAATAGTCCACTTGAAAAGTGCTTATATTTAAAGGTGAATCTTTTAGAAATTGTATGTAGCATTTCAGGTTTTGAAAAACTAGTATGATTTTCATATCTAGATGCTTATCACATGGAATATATTAGTGGTGGTATCATACTGAACTTTTTCTCACACCCTACTTATACCATTGGGTGTAAGTAGAAATTTTTATTTCTATCACAGGTTTGGGAACTGTTTTTAGTGCCAGGGGTTCGGGATTCTAGTAGGTCCTTTGTGGTTATGTCTTGTGGAGAAGGATTGAGCATGGTGCCTCTTTCCATGTAGAGGTTCTTGGGATGTCATTTTTGGATTTTTAGCTTTGTAATGGTCATTGAGCATTGTTTTAAATTGTGTAATTAAATTATGAAATTTTGTAAATGATCATTTTTTATTTAAAATCTAGATTTTTTTATTGTACTTATTTGTCATTTTATGTTTATAATCATGGGTAAATCATTCCCAATTTTAGGTTAATGATACCCAGACACTTTTTCCACCCTGTGAGGATTGGTAATTTCCTTTTTTCTATGTCATGGGCTAGGTCGGGTTCCGGTTTTAATGGTGGCCACATTCTGTTGGTGAAACCTTACCACATTACCGATGTGAAAAATATCCTATCCATACTTCTAATGAGTCATATTTAGAGAACCTAATAACTAGGAATGAAAAGCACAATGTTAAGCCTCAAGGGAAATAATTCATCCGGGTACAACACTGTCACATGAATTCACTTTATGTCTCAATCATAGGCTCCTTATATACTTAAGGCTCTTTTAGAGATTACCTCATTTCTTATTCCATGTATATGACCACCATGTTTTCCAACATCTCCTACCGACACAAAAATATAAATACACTCACTCTTCGACCTCTAGAAATGGAATATCAGACTATACAAAATGGTTTGAACCCCATTTAAAATTTATTCCAATTATAAAATAATTAATTTTTAAATCATCCTCAGATGATAGGACTGGCTACATAGTATGGAGAATACTCTTTATCGATAATTAGGGGCCCTATATTGAGGTAATAATGGGATTTACAATAGGTTATTCAACCCAACATGGTTGGAAGATATCTAGAATAAAATAAGACTATGAAATTTGTGGATTTATCTAAATTGTTTAATGGAAATGGGATTTTCAAATATACTACATCTCGGTGTGCATATTTAGAAAAATAAGTCAATATAGAAAACAAAAATGTCGTGAATATTTAGTCCTCATTCAATCCTCCTAGACATAATAACTACATGATAACTCTATGTGTATGCCTCAAATTATTTATCATGAAGCTATATCATCATCAGCCTAATAATCCTTCTTTAATTACACATCCATTATAAAGACATATTTTCATATTTGGGGTGCAAACTATTTGTAATCCCAAATTACTCATTTAAAGATGATCTCACAATACTTATCCATTTAGGAGAAAAATTTATCTGGGAAGACCATAAATAAGATGTAAATCATCAATATCATGCCATATACTCCCTGAAACCCTTTTTTCCATAGGCTATATTCAAAGAGAACCAATATTATCTAATTTTTTCACATTCAATGAATGAAGAAATATCTTATTATTTTTATTCATCATCATGTATGATAAATTGATGGGGAATCACATAGATATTTCCCAAATCAATGATGACATGAATCTTTTATCCCAATAGTCATATGAAAATGATATTAAACATCAATTAATATTTATTATCACATAATAAAATATTTTAACCATAATAAATTTTGGATTCAATTCTCGGTGACTAGGATAAATTGGATCTCTCTCAAAGGATTGACAACAAAACCAAATATTTTTTATTCTTATAATTATTAAATATAAAACACAACATCTTATTTGGAACTGAACTATGGGGGTTTTAATTACGTTATCTAGGATATATAAAATGACTCTACAAATTGACCAATCCCATTTCCAAAACAGCTACACCCTCACTAGATGGAGATAAATTATACAGTTCCCAACAATCCTACATAATATGTGGAATAAAAAATAAATAATAGTAATATAGAGAACCTATTATATAAAGGGATGTTCACATCATCCCACAGACCAATAATAGTTATATAATTTGTGTATTAATGAACTATCGTGCATCAATTATTAAATTATATTGTAGTATTAATGAATAATTTCAAAACAATACTCATCATGAAATATAAATAAAATGATATTTTTTAGCAGAAATGTACTCCTCCATTGATGTAGCATGTAGATGATAATTCATGTTCATTCCCTTCATTAATAAATTTTCAAACTTTAATCGACATTAGTTGTACTATTTTTTAGGCATTTAGTATAATATTATTTAAAAATTTCATTTTCTCAATCAATTATCAAGAAACGATAGAGGAAAAATATAATTTTATAATATATTCTCTTGTCATAAAATACACAAGGTCATTACCTTCAATATTCATTAATCATATGATTTTTTCAAAATATTTATAAAGTAATCTAATGAATTACATTGATTTACTACATCACTAGAAAATATGAAATCATTATATGATATAAACTTATGGTTTAGAACATAAATATTATATTAATTATGATCTTATTCCTTAGAGTAAAACAATATAATTTGACAATGATCTATTTCAACAGATCCTCAATTAAGTAATATAATTTTTTTGATAAGAACATGTCAATAAAAGTCATTATTTTATAACATGTAATGAACCAACATGAAATTACATATGAAAATTCACTCAAAATAGACAATTAGTATATGTAATTATTCTTGGTTAAAATTAGTATAATTCTTCACCATTGAAATTACATCACAAATAATTCATTAAAAATTATTATATATATTACGTAAAATGATTTGAAATAATATATTGTACCAATTATATTTTATAATTTGAATTTGATAGAAAAAAAATCATGGAATCTGGAAATCATCCATTACTTACATAGTATTTAAACATTACTATCCCATACCAAGGAACGTATTTTGGGAGATTGAATACCAATATATTTTATCAAATGTAGGGTATAAAATTAAACAAAAATATTTACCACAAATATGGAAATATTAAAACCACATAATATATCCCATAATTCCTTAATGTGTATTTCAACACAACACATTGAAGGAACATACCCGTCCCATATTTTCGAATTATTTTAAAGATATAAATATATAAATAATTTCTTTTTAATGATTTTTAATTCCATATATTCCTATTAAGATGATATTATGTGATGAAGAAGTCTGAAATTAACATTCATCAATCATTACGATGTAAATTTCAATCATTGAGAATATAATGTAATAGATTCGCAAAACACCACTATAATCAACATAGAAACATTATAATAAATTATAAAATAACATTTATCTCTCCTAAGTATAATCATAATCTATATTGATATCATGACTTCTAAAATATTATTCATTACTAGTAAAGGAATCTTCTACATGGGTGTTGTATATATTTTATTCTTCGGGGGAATAGTGTAGGTTTAAGTGAAATTTGACATTTAATTATTGTCTATTATATTGTGGAATCATGAATGTAAACATATAATATAAAAATATAAAAAATTCACTATTTATTATAATAATATAGAAAATTAAATATACAGAAATTTTAAAAATTCACCATGATAGTGAAAATCTGGACATTAATTTTTAATACCACAAAACTAAAAAATGAATTCACTATTGATTTAATATATACAATAAACCAAAAATAAAAACATGTAAATAATTATTCCCATCATATATAATTATATCATTTTACAGAAAATATCTAGGAAGAAGAATATCCATTAAATCTCAATCATATTTGTATAAAATAAAACTATTTAAATAAAATACATTAAATTGGGGATCCATTTCACCATAATCAATATGAAACAAATCATGAAATAATGAGATGATAATAATATTTCTACTAAAATCCATATAATAACTCTTATCTAATCAATAATGTATAATTATATAATTGAAAAAAAACCATTTTTTATTTTATATATGTTTCTACATATACATTTTTGATAAACCACACATTAAAATACAATTATATATCTCTGATAAATAATGTTTTATTATATTAATGTATTAATATTATTATATTTACGATCCTTATGAGTGTCCTTAATATTTGGGTCAATGATGAAACATACCATAGAATGATTCTTATTTCAAATGAATTTATATTATTAGTGTATTTTTGTTCATAATTTTTTATATCAATTTAGTTTTTTTATTCAAATATGAAAATAAAACTGAAATATTAGATTTTAGTATTCAATAAATTATTGAAGTAAAATTATATTTTTCTCTAACATAATGGTTTTTTAATATTTAATCAATTTAATATTTTTTATAAATTTATATTAATATAAATTTAGTTGAAATACCTAGATAAATTTTTAAATCACCATTAAGGACATTGATTTCATACTCAATTTTTTATTTTTATATATAACATATTCCACACATATATATAAAAAAAAATATATAACACATTTTCATAATGTTTTCATTATCATATTATATATAAAAATTAATTTCTATGTTATTATTAAAAAACTTCCAAATAAAAAATATCATAATTAGAGTATTAATTTAATTTTTCATATATAGATTTGAGTTATTTCTCATATACATTTTAACACCTCCATTTCAAATCAATAAATTTAAATATAAATATATATTATAAATTTTTATTTCACAAATTAGTCTATGTAAATATAAAATAAATTATTATTTATAAATTTTTTTACTTTTGATATATGTAAAATAGTAGAGGGGATAATACAATTTATAATTTATATAGTTATATTTTTTTAAAATTTAGTTTTCAAAATTATCATGTTGCTACTAGGATGTTGTTACAAATTTTGACCAATTCATGATAATTATGTATAATCTAGATTATGATAATCCCACATTAAGGTTGAGTATTCTATTTATAAATATTATTAAAAATACAATAACAAATTTATTAAATATAAAATTTAAATGAATGATATTTAATCAAATTGTATAATAATATATATCTCAAGAAGTTTCCTATATTCAATAAATTTCATATAACATTAGATTATCAATTTCATAAACCATTGATATTTTTAATCTCATTTTGTTATTGATGAATAATAAAGAGTCTATAATAATCCAACATTTCATTAATGTAAAATAGTGTTATTTGTGATATTATACCATTATTTATTTAATTTACAATTGATAAGTAATTTTTTATTACATACAGAGTAATATAATTTTATCGAAAGGATTCTAAAAGAATTTAATGGAAGAAAATTGGTCGACGAAACTAACATAAATATTATTTGAAATTTTATTAAAAAAATAAGGATCTATGGAAAAATTATTATTGGTGTTTTGAGAATATAATCAATCCACATTGAAGGAAATCCTAGAAGATTCTTCCATTCAAACCTTAAGATACATGATATGGCTATATGGGTGGACAAAATCTAATGTAACATCAATATATACTGGAGATGATAGTTTTATATTCCCTGTTTTTGAACAACTTATAATTATTTTTAGTCACACATATATTCCACAAACACAGATATATATATTTATATATCTTGTTGCATAGTTATTATCACATTTCATAGTCTAATTAGAATATATTTTTCAAAAAGTTATTTAAAATCCATATTTTTTCATTTTACTTCTAAAATAATATTGGATTAATTAATAATATACTATATATTATTAGAGTTCAAGTAATATATTTATTTCGTATGATTTATATGGGAAACGGATAATTATATTACAATAATCTAGGGTGAAATGATTAGAAATGGAATAATGTAAAAACAAAAATAATATATCCTTATCATTATCCACAAAAACACTAAATTATATGAAATCATATAAGGACCAATATGAACCCTAATAATATATTCATATCATAATGGTTAGTGTACCAAATTTAAAATTGTAACATAATAACTTCAGTATATTTGATTGATTGTTTTTGGTTTCTAATAGAATTTAGAGTTTCCTAAAAATGTTTGCAACTCCTATTAGACTCTAGAACTATTGTCTTTGAATCCATTAGTTAATAGATGAATACAACCATATTTTAACCCCAATTTAGTGGACACTAAAAAACTATAAAAATAATTTTTAATATAATTTTCAAAAATATTAAATTATAACTCATACCAAAATTTAAATCTTAATGTATTTTTCCTAGTACACGCTAGTTATTACGAACTAATACTAGCCTCTAGATCATAATAAAATCGGAATCTCCATTTGAAATTTATTTTTAATGATTATTATATTTGGTTTATTTTTATTAAAATTGGTTTAAATATAATAAATACTATACAATATAAATAAATTAAAATAAAATATAAAAAATAAACTAAAAATATTAGAACTTTTAAAAAAAAATCATATCATTGTGTTTTATATATTTAAAAACATCATAACATTAAAATCATAATAAAATGTTAGAAAATTTTAAAAGATAAGTATTTATAATCATAAAAATAATTCATAGTAACATGATTACGTTATCTATATATTAATTGATTTAGTAAAATAATTATCGGTCTGCTAATGTTGTTAATTTTATTTTTATTTTTATGTTTCATTATCACTGGATTATTATTTTCTGTAATTACTATTTAAATATTTTTAGAATTGTAATGATTTGGGTTAATACTTAACAATACATATGTATTATATTTAGTTATAAAAGTTTGAACATAATATGAAATCCATTTCATTTAAAAAAATTGAAATTTTGAAAAAATTATCTTAGTGTATCCTGTTAACACGTCACTCATTAGAATAAAATATTATCAGTTAATGTTTGAGGGAAAAAAATAATTATTATTTTTTGTATTATGAAATGGGAATTGATTTGAAAAATAATATTATATATGTTTTCTTAGATTATGGAAATGACTTGTATTTTTTATTAACTGAGAATAAATTAATCTATTGGAATATATTTGAATGTATTTACTTTGTAAGATGATTGGATTTTTTTTGGATAAATTCATTATAGTAAATAACATTTCAATAATTTTATTATTTATTTAAAAACATAATATATAAAAATTATTATTTCTTAGGATGTAGAAATTGCATACACCCCACATTGAAAAATAATAATGAATTAAAATATTTTTGTAGATTTTGGTCATAATGTTTTACATAGATATATTTTAGGATTTTTAATTATTATTACACACTTTGAAGATGAGGATTCCCCAAAAATGGGTTTCATTTTCTGAAAATAATAATATCATAATAGAGAAAATGAAATTAAAATTTATATTTGAACTAAACATCAATTATCTAACTCACTTAAAATAAACGTATACTAGTTGTTAAACTTCATGAGAATTTGAAACAAATAGAGGACTATTTGAGTGGAAATAATGTTTAATTATTTATATATACCCATGAAATCTAATCTAATGATTTGATAAAAAATAGAGGAGAAGTAACTTACATGTATTTTTTCTAAAAAGGAATCATGTCCCACCCAAGTTCAATGAAATGATTATTGTAAAATATATTTATAATAATCAAAAATTATTTTCTTCTTATTTCTAAATATATTGTTTTTATATTAATTATTATATTATTCTTTATTAAATACATATTTATTGACCTGATGAGTTAGTTATTCCCAAATATATATTACAAAAAAAATAATGAAATTAATTTATTATGCCAATATTTATAAAACCATTTTGACTTAGGAGATGCTATACTCCCTATCCAAATTACATTTAGAGATTAAGCATTATATGAAGGGTTTTTTTCACTGAACCTTCTTACTCCTCTTAACATAATTATTACTGTAAATATATATTTTATTATATTTAATTTTTTTAAATAAATTATCTAGTCTTAGACATATGGTGGACGAAATTTCTTATTATTAAATATTAATTTATATAAAAAATTCACCTCAAAAACATGCTTCAATTTTAAATTCTTTTTTGGTTAACCTAACAATATATATTTTAAATTTATAATTTTATAATTATTTGTTACATTATTTTCATGAAACAAATCACTTAATTGATAAACAAGGAAATATTTATTTTCATTATTAATTTCAAAAAAAATGTTTCATAATTTATTCTTAATTATTATATTTATTCTAAATGTCATTTATGGAGTTTGAGTATCTAAACAATTCAAATGAATAATTTTAATTCAATATTTTCACAATAATTTTTTAGAAAAACTAAATATATAATAAAAGAAAAATATATAAATATTGGGATTATAAATATGTGTATAAAATTGATACCATTAAATAATTTCCACATTCACAACATAACCCAAAAAAAATTCTTTTTGTGTTCTTATTGAATAAATTATATTGACTAGGTTTATTATCAATAACATTTAAAATGAATAAATGTACATGTAAAATATTAATTTAATAAGTATGTTTAATATCTAGTAATATTTGTGAAATATATATTAATATTAAATTAAATGGGATGTTATATCTGATAGCATACTCGACACATAATAATGGGTTTCTCCAAAACATTATGTTTCACACAACACTGAGTTGTACAAAAATATAATATATTATTTTAAATGGTAGTTATCTACATTCCTTTGTATTTTAAGGAATGAACATATATAACTATATTATGTTTAAATATATTTATTAAATGTTTTTACTTTATTCTAATAAGTTTTATTGTCATAAAATAATAATAATACCAATTTTAAATATAAAATCTCAAATATTTTTAAAAGGAAATTTTACCGTACTTTGATGGACAACCCATTTTAAATAAAATTTTGACACTTTTATGAGATATAATTGAGAAAATAAACTTATTATTTTTATTCTAGGAATTTAAATATACTTTGGATGAATTTAGGTAATTTTTTTTGATAAAATTCAAATTATAAAACATTGTGAGAAATACCACGTTTTAATTCAAAATTTCTTATTTGTATGTTTAATTTGTGTTGTTATAATGTCATTTAAATAGGTTTTAAAGTATATATAAGTTATATTTTTATAATTTTAAAAAAAAATTTCATTTGAATCAAATTCATATTGAATTTATATGTAAAAAATATCAAACTTTTTATGGTTTCACTTTAAAAACCCGTTTTATAGTTTTGATTATGGAATTAAATTTAAATATAATTCATCAAATTATTTGAATATAATTAGGAAAATTATATTACATATTTGGAATGAAAATTTATAAGTTAGATTTTAAGGACAATTTAATATTTTGGTATAAAAAAATTTACCATGGTATAAACATTATTTACCACGATATAGGTAAAAAATGATAAATGTTGAAGTTAAAAGGTTAATGGCTTGAAATAACAAATAAAGAAATCATTTAATTGATTTTTGAGTTTTGGATCAACCATAAAAAGCATGAAAAACCTTAATTGGATATCTAATTAGTTGAAATTAATGCTACCTCAATGTGGTTAACTTTAAATATAAATTAATCGATAATTTAATCACATGAACCCACCTCTCCTAATGTATAAATACCACCACTCACCACCCCATTTTGACCCACAAAGCCTTGTATCTCTTCAAATATCTTCCCAATCCTATTATACTCTCACTCCTCATGTAGAAGTTCTTATAGTCTCACAAAAAGTCAAAATCCAAAGTCCTCATGGGTCATTCAAGGAGGGGAATTCAAGAGATACTTTATTAAAATTACCTCTATTAATTTATATTCCTTTTCTACTTTCTCCTAAGATACTTCAACAAAATGTTCATGATAACTCCACAATAATGTATATATTATATTTTTATTTTTATAATTTAATATTTCATACCCTATTAGTTTCTCACCTCTTCTTATTCAATGAAACGAAGTTGTTGTCTATGTTATGTCGGTTAATCACCTCGACGATTTTTTTTCATTTTCCATTACTACCTAAATGGATGGTACTAAAATTATTTTTCTGGTCAATTAATATTTTTAATATTTATATTATGTCATATTTAATTTTCTCGAAATATTACATTATACATTAAATTATTCATTCCATAATATGTTTATACGATTACTTTTTTGTTGGTGTGTGGACTAATGCCTCATCAAAATGATGTGATTCGTTCATAAATCACATGGAATTTATTATGGATTATTTTTTAAAACATATATATTATGTCAATGAATAATTAATTAAATTGTAATGATATTATATATATATATATATATACATATTCACATACATTTCATCTAATTTCATTCTTTCAATACGACATGATAAAAAATAGTGTTCGTACGTACATACGGCCTATCGTCTCCATGAACGATATTTTTTGTTTGTATTTAAATATTATTATAAATACATATATAATGATGATGTGAGAAATTTATATGATGTTTTATATTTTGGTGAGGATGTTTGTATGACCACATGGACTATTGACATGTGATCATGTAAATTATCTACTCAAATACCGAATATCAAAAAAGCGTCCAACATGAACTTAAATAATTATGTATTTTTTATAACATGGTAATAATTGATATAAAAGGAATAATAAAATTTGAAAAGGTTTTCAAGCAAGTATAAATTATGTTATGTTTTTATTCTAGAATAAATATTGTATGTAACGAGTTGGACTCAACATTAGAGATTTCATCTCAATTTCCATTCATTGATTCATTTCATGATAATATGCACATTTATTCTTTAATATGGTGTATATACATACATTGAAACATTTAAAATCCATATTACATATATTATATTATTATTTATTTTTGGGGTAAATGTATTAATTCATGGAGAATAGTTATTAATTGTTCAATGTTGTCTGGGACACCATGAATGTTTAAACATTTAATTACACAATATCATCATCCTGATATTAATTTACATATTTATTTTTATGTCTATAAATAGATTATGCCGGAAATTTTATATCTATATTCATTTTCATCCAAAATTTGAAAAAGGAATCATTTTATACGAAGCATTTTACTTTCTTTAGAAAATGACAAAATGAATGTTTTTTTGAATATGGTGACAATGACTTATCTACCTCCATAACTATTATTTTATATTTGTATTAATCTATAAGACTTAATTTCCATTAAATGGAAAAGAAATCACTAATTCCATTTTTTGTATATCTTTTTAATGAAAATGGTATTTTTATACAAAAATGTTTTTCATATGGGATTAGAAAAGTTTTTTAAAGGGGTTTTGTGATGAATGTGTTTCATTCATAAAATGGTACTTGATCATAATATGAAATGGGTGAGACTGATATAGCTTATACGATGGATTATGTCCAATTATATCTCACAGGTGACCCCAATACAGCATATATGAAGGTTTGATCTCCGTTATAGCCCACATGGGAGCATGTTATAGATTATATGAAGGGATAATACACATTATATCTCAAATGTGATAATGATATATCTTATATAATGGGTGATACCAATTATAGATCTCCAATTCAAAGGGTAATAATAACATTGGAAATTAGCCATATGATTATTCTAATTGAAAGGGGTTTGAAAGGGTTTTATGTATATGATGATATAAATCACACAAAGAAGATTTAATCTCTTTATATTTGTTTTAATTTTTTTCTTGGGGAATATTGTATTTATGTTAGGAATGTGAATTGTTTTTTTTCATTCACTCAAATAACATTAAATGTGATACAATTTTCTTCACTAGACTACTGATTTTATTTATTTTTATGCCCCTTAATGTGATTTGTTTTATTATCACAAGTTTTTTAAATGTTTTTCATAAGATTTATGGAAGAATAGTGTCAAGGATGGAATCGAGAGAAGTAACGATGATTAAAAATGAAAATAAATTATGATTTATATTAAATTTTTTTGTGTTATGAATGAAATTTATATTCTTGGAATTGTCAATTTTTTTATTTTTATGGGTTTTAATGTAATATTTATGGCCTCATACTTTAACTATAACCTTGAAAAGATACTCAATGTGAAAGAATGTAAATTCTTGAAAAAAAAATCTTTATTATGTAACATTTATAGCTAGGTCCTTATAATAAATATATATTTTTATCATATTTTTTGATTTTACTAGTTGACATAATATTTAGGTGATGAGTGATGTTTTAAGTTTTTCTTCCTGATAATTGTTACACAAAAAAATGATTAAATTAAAATCAATATGATGTATGATTTCCTCACTAATGGATGGAATTTAATAACATTATTTTTCATGAATTTAAAAAATAATTTAAATATATAATGTCAATGAAACATTTATTTATTTAAATATGTAAGTTATTTACTTGTGTTACATTTATTTAGTTATTTTCAATGTGGGGGATCAAAAGAGTGTTATCAACGTATTTTTCGAAAGTTCATGAAAATCAAACAATTATTCTTTTATATTATAATATGTGTGATTAGTTTATAGTGTTATTTAATTTGTGAAAAAATATTTATGTAATATATTATCGAAAATCAATAATTATGTTTGGGGTAAGTGAGTGGATGGTTTTTCAGAATAATTTCAAAATATGTTTTAACTTTTTTACTATATTAATATTATAATTCCACTAAAATGGGACTATACAATTTTTATGATATTTAGATGCAAAATTTTAATTTCATATAATATGGTGAAATTATTTTAAAAATCATATAAAATTATGTATACATTGAATATAAATTGATATAGACAATTATATTTTTGAACTAGTCCTAAAAGGCCATGAAATATTATTATATTTATTAATTAATTATAAAAATATTGATGAAATTTTATTATAATATAATATATATATATATACATATATTAATTATTATTATACACACACACATATAAGGATATATATATATATATATAAACATTAGTTTTTTATAAATTTGGAAATATAATTTCATATTTTATATAAATACACATTGATAATAATATATATAATTTAAAAAATAATATATATTTTACCTTAAAATATTTAATATATTTTTCTTTTAAAAATTAATAATATTTATTATAATATAATGAAATAAATATAATTTTTTTTTAAAATTACAACTAACAAATAAATATGAATATGAATAAAAATATAAAAACCATTATTTTGGAATATTTTATTATTATTATATATATAGATGAATATGAATTTTAATATAAAATATTTTATCTCTATAATGTTATAGTGTGACTAGAATGATGATTAAATGAATGTGGAATCACAGTTAACAATTTTCATCTCTTTATATTTTCACAAACTATATACTTATTCAATGGTACTATTTATGTTGAGCCTGTTGGGTCGGAGAGTGATGGAAAGAGGGGGGGGGGGTGAATTGCCTTTTAAAAAAGTTTAACAATTTAAGAAAAAGTTAAACCGCAGCGGAAATAAAAGAGGCAAGACACAAAATTGATAAGGGAGTTCGGCCTAAATCCCAAGCCTACGTCTCCGCTCCCAACTCAACCGTTGAGAGATTTATACGACAGCTTGATTTTTAATGGTTGTAGCAAGAAACCCACTAGACTTTAAGGCAGCCTAGAAACCTATTACAGCTTGCTTTTTATTGGTTGTAGCAAGAAACCCAGTATCCTTCTTACAGGTGAAGGCTAGCTCACCTTTGACTCAAGTCTTTTACAGGGAAGACTTGACTAACCTCTTCACACCTTGAAGGTGGTGTGAAAACCCTAACAAAGGGAGGATGAGAGAAAGAGAGGTTTGTATGCACAAACTCAAAATAATGCTCAAAATGATAAAACAATAGAAACCGTAAAGAGGAGAAGTCTTGGGCGCCAATGGATTGATTGGTGATGATGAAGAGCGCTCCCAAGCTTCTATGGTGGTGCTCATTGGTTGTGGAAGTGAGTTGGAGCAGGTGGGGATCCTTGAAGGAATGTGCCAGAGGTTCTCCAAATGATCGAAAAATGTTCCCGTGGGCTACTTACGTTTCCGGGGCTTCCTAGTCCTCTATTTATAGGAGAGGAACACCCAAATGGCCTTTGGGGGTCTTCGGAGCCGTTGGAGAGGCCTTCGGAGCCGTTGGGAGTCAAAAGTACCAGTCTGGTCAAAGCCCAACGACTTGTTTGACTGGGCACACCGGCTGGCCGGTGGTGTCTCACCAGCTGGCCGCTAGTCCACCGGTTGGCCGGTCCTGAGCCACCGGCTGGACGGTGCTTCAGACAGAGAGCATGCTCTCTGCCCAGGTTCCACCGGCCGGCCGGTGGTCAGCCACCGGCTGGCTGGTGACAATACCGGCTGGCCGGGGAGCTCACACCGGCTGACCGGTGGCTCTCGACAGAAACCATTGCTACTGCCAGAGACCACCGGCGAGCCGGTGGGAATCCACCGGTTGGCCGGTAGACTCAGAGAGTCTACATTCAGTCCTTCTTTGCCCAACTCCTTGGAAACCTTTTTCCTATCAACAAAAACACTTGAAAACAAGTTAGAACAAAATAAGAGTGATTGTGATCATTGAAATCCAAGAGAGAGGGGTACAACAATCTCCCCCTATTTTGATTAGCACAATCACCAAAACAAGCAATCAAAAAGACTGAAATGAAAGGCATGCTTTAAAGGATAAATTGAAAAGTAAAGCAAAGCACGAGAGAAATATTTCTCCCCCAAACAACCAAGGAAATCTCCCCCTTTGTGATTATCAAAATAGCACGGGGCATAAAATTTGATTGAAGGAAAGGATTGAAAAACAAGATAGAGATTTTAAACCAATTGAAATTTTTGAAATTTGAATTGAAAGTTTTGAATTGAATGTTTTGAAAGAAAAACGCAAAAAGGATTAAACGATCCTAACTCCCCCTAAATAAAAACAAAAAATCACCGGGGAGAGGATTTTAGAACCGAGACAAATTTTGGTCCGGAGAGACTCGCTAAAAGGGATTTTTCAATCCAAACTTGTCTTGTGGCGGGTCTTCTCCTATGAAATTAATCGTTAAAGGAAATGGTTTTGGGCCTTCCATACCGGGCATTTTTGCAGTCGCACTCATAAATTAAGTGCCCGATCTTTTTGCAATAGTTGCAAAATTTATATTGGGAGCTCCCCCTTACAAAAATAGTAGGAGTATGGGAAGAGGAAGCTTGCTTGTAATATCCAATCCCTTGGGTGGTTCTAGATATGCATTGGGAACCAAGTAGCTTTGAAAGGTTATGTTCACCTTCGGTGAACTTAGCTAGGGATTTCCATAAATCCTTGATTTTTGATTCCATAGAATCAACATCGGGAAGGTTTTGGATCTTGAGGGACAAGTCTTCCTTCTCTTTGAGAAGTTGATCCTTTTCGGAAGAAAGAATTTTGAATTTCTTTTTTAAAGCAATAAATTTGGAAGAAAGTTCGTGAAAACCTTCCTCCAATTTATCTCTCGTATGTTGGAGATCCTCGTAAGATAAATGATTGAATGAATTGGAAGAACAAGAGGAAGAGGAGTCAGAAGAGGTTACCTCATGAAATGCCATTAGACATTTTTTACCGTTGTCTTTTGAGGAGGAGGAGGATGAGGAGCTATCACTCCAAGTGGCCTTGAATGCAGTTTTCTTTTCCTTTTGCTTGGCCCTTGTCTTGTGGAGTGGGCAATCGAGCTTATAATGGCCTTTCTTGCCGCACCCATAGCATATTACCTCGGGCTCGGTTTTTTCGTCGAGTTCTTCCTTTCGAGCCTTGCGATTTTTCTTCCTTTTTTCCTTCTTCATGAATTTGTGCATCTTGCGGGAAAGTTTCTCGATTTCTGAATCGCCGCTTGAAGAGGAAGAAGATGAGGAGGAGGAGCTTTCTTCTTTTTGAACTTTGAAGGCGATGTTCTTTGGAGTTTTTATGAGTTTGCCTTCCTTTTCAGCTTTCCTCCTCATGGTGATCTCGTAGGTCATGAGGGATCCGATGAGCTCTTTGACCGACATTTCTTTTAAATTCTTCGCTTCTTGAATTTCCGTTTCTTTCGGTGCCCATGAACTTGGTATGATCCAAAGGATCTTCTTGACCATCATCTTTGCTGAAACATCATCTCCAGGAGACTTTCTCCCATTACAAACATCAATAAAGTGAGTAAACATATCAGTAATATTTTCAGATGGATGCATGGTAAAAGACTCAAAATCTTGACGGTACATATCCAATCGAGTATCCTTAACTTTGTTGGTCCCCTCATGGGTAACCTCCAAAAGTTTCCAGATTTCATGAGATGAAGTGCATGTGGAAACTCGATTGAATTCATTACGATCAAGGCCGCAATGAAGAGCATTCATGGCTTTGCCATCAAGCTCGAAATTTTTATTATCGGCTTGAGTCCATTTGGATTCATCGGGAGAAGAGAGAGAGTAACCATGCATGAAAATTCTATAAATAGGATAACCTATACTTCTAAGAAAAGTAGACATGCGGGTTTTCCAATAGGTATAGTCGGTTCCATCAAAAAAAGGAGCACGACCCAATGAATAACCTTCGGGGGCGAAAGAAGATGAAGCCATCACAATGGATCTTGAATTTGAAACCGGTTAAGGTTTTACACAAACACTTGCTCTGATACCAATTGTTGGGTTGGAGAGTGATGGCAAGAGGGGGGTGAATTGCCTTTTAAAATAGTTTAACAATTTAAGAAAAAGTTAAAGTGCAGCTGAAATAAAAGAGGCAAGACACAAAATTGATAACGGAGTTCGACCTAAATCCCAAGCCTACGTCTCCGCTCCCAACTCAAACGTTGAGAGATTTATATGACAGCTTGCTTTTTAATTGTTGTAGCAAGAAACCCACTAGACTTTAAGGCAGCCTAGAAACCTATTACAGCTTGCTTTTTATTGGTTGTAGCAAGAAACCCACTAGCCTTCTTACAGGTGAAGGCTAGCTCACCTTTGACTCAAGTCTTTTACAGGGAAGACTTGAATAACCTCTTCACACCTTGAAGGTGGTGTGAAAACCCAAACAAAGGAAGGATGAGAGAAAGAGGGGTTTGTTTGCACAAACTCAAAATAATGCTCAAAATGATAAAACAATAAAAACCGTAAAGAGGAGAATTCTTGGGAGCCAATGGATTGATTGGTGATGATGAAGAGCGCTCCCATGCTTCTATGTTGGTGCTCCTTGGTTGTGGAAGTGAGTTGGAGCAGGTGGGTATCCTTGAAGGAATGCGCTGGAGGTTCTCCAAATGATCGAAAAATGTTCCCGTGGGCTAATTACGTTTCCGGGGCTTCCTAGTCCTCTATTTATATGAGAGGAACACCCAAATGGCCTTTGGGGGTCTTCGGATCCGTTTAAGAGGCCTTCGGAGCCGTTGGGAGTCAAAAGTACCAGTCTGGTCAAAGCCCAACGGCTAGTTTGACTGGGCACACCGGCTGGCCGGTGGTGTCTCACCAGCTGGCCGCTGGTCCACCGGCTGGCCGGTCCTGAGCCACCAGCTGGCCGGTGCTCCAGACAGAGAGCAGGCTCTCTGCCCAGGTTCCACCGGCTGGCCGGTGGTCAGCCACCGGCTGGCTGGTGACAATACCGGCTGGCCGGGGAGCTCACACCGGCTGACCGGTGGCTCTGGACAGAAACCATTGCTACTGCCAGAGACCACCGGCTGGCCGGTGGGAATCCACCGGTTGGCCGGTAGACTCAGAGAGTCTTCTTTCAGTCCTTCTTGGCCCAACTCCTTGGCAACCTTTTCCCTATCAACAAAAACACTTGAAAACAAGTTAGAACAAAATAAGAGTGATTGTGATCATTGAAATCCAAGAGAGAGGGGTACAATAGAGCCACATCTAAGACCTATGTATTTATACCAGAATAATATTAGAATTGACATATAATCCAAATTATTCACATATAAATGAAGAATTCCATGAGGGAGAAACTATATTTTACATGCGATTATAATTAATAGCACTCTAAATTTTTCTAGTAAAATAATTATACAATCACTAATAATGATTAATGAGAACAAGGGTGATGTATCATGAATGAATTTCATGACTATATGTGATGATGATAAAATGATATAATCCCATGATACCCTTTATTACAACTAATATACAACATCAAAATCTATGTGGGATGATCTAAAAATATTTTAATTATTATCAAATGAATGAATGAATATATTATGAGATACATACTTGTATCACTGTTATATATTTCATTTCATTTTTAATTTAGTAGTTTTATTTTATTTATTTTTTTTATGTGTTTTTTTGGAGATGGAGTCCTAGAATATTTAAATATTTAATTTTATTTATGGTCAAAAAGTTAAACACGGTTTGTTCTAAACATGAACCCAAACCATATAATAGAAGGGGAGTTTACTTGTGTGGGATTCACTTATAGTTCACCATTCTCCAAGCCATCCATATTCACATGAAAGCAATGTAAATTCATTTGATATGTGACATTATGTTTTCATGATTGTTTCTTGATTTATATAAATATTATTAACACATGTTTTTATATTTCATCAATCATGTTTCTACTCTATAGTTCGACATAGAATGTTGGTAAATGGTTTCAAAAAATGTGTGACCAAATCCTGTTGTCTTACCAGAAATCATAACTATCTGATAATAAAAATTTCCATTATTTAATTTGGCCAATCTTCTCTATCTATTTATCGTATGTGATTAATGTACCCCCTCTCAGAATTTCTATTTTCTTCCCTATGAATCCATATGACCCCATATGATTTGAGATAATTTCATCACATAAATCAACATTAAATTTTTAATACTCCCCCCACATCATCTTATTTATTCTTGTCCATTTTCTTATACATCAGTGGTCATAGAAACCCTAGGTTTCGTTTTTTTCTAATTGTTATTTTTAACTTGGACTTCATGTAATGGTCTTATAAGAATCCATTACATTATCCAAGCATGGAATAACACCCCTACCATCAAAATATTCTATTTTATGTTTATTATGAATTACATATCAATTTTCAATTAAATTATGTATTATTTCATCATTAAAATAATATTTCTCTAATATTTTATGCAATTATTATATGAAAATGATGCCCGTTTTTTTATTTTACTTCATTTAGTTAAATATGTCACATAACATCAAGGCTGTTTTAAGAATCTGTTAATCAAATAATTGAGACCCTATAAGATCTGTTGAGTACTATATCCTAATATTATTACACAATTCACACTGTAAAGATACATTATTCAATATTATACATAAATGTTATTTTTAAAAATTATATTATATATATTTAATAAAATTATGTTATATTATTATTAAACTTGTCAAAATCAATATATAGTTTTTTTAATTTTTCTATAATAATTTTTAATTGGTAAAACAATAGTATTAACTTGAATTATATAATTTATGAATATTTAATATAATAGGAAAATATAAATAATATAAATTCCATGTTATATGGAAAAACATATAATTAAGGTGTAAAATGGTTTATTTGAAAATAATATGAATGTATTCACAAAATACTTGTTTAATGATTTTATATAACAAATTGTTTTATTATAAATATAAAAAATTACTTTCCAAAACATATAAAAATGAAAAAAATGTTTATTAAATATATTTTATCAACATGTTCATTTATTTAGGACAATTTTATTTTTATGAGACAAAATAACATTACTATTCTTTAATCTTTATTACTACGATATTGGAAAAAAATTACATTAAATTATTGAAATAATTAATTCAAATCTTAAAAAATAAAATAATATCTCATAATTATTAAATATAATATAATGTTTCATCAAATATATTAATATATAATCCCTTGTTAATTTTTTTTAAAAAGATCACTCTGGGTTAAGCCCATATAGAGAAGGGGGTTAATCTGTGTGGATTAAATTTTAATCAAATTTTATTATTATTCCATAATTAGTAATTCAATTATTGATTTATTGGATCTCTATCTCTCACTCTTTTTCTCCCATTTTATTTTAATGTTTATATAAATTGTGAAATAAATCAATGAGAACCCCTTTATTTACTATAGTGCTTCTCCTACATTAAGATAAATACATCCCTAATTGCATGTGGATATTATTCAACATTATTTAATTCTTTCCTACTATCAATGAATGATTGAAATTGGTATGAACATGATCCTATTATCAGACAACTGACCAGTTACAAATAAAGTGAAGTGTTTTTTCATATTATAGAATATAATCTACGTCCATATACATTATGAAATATCAATGGTCTTGGATCAAGTCCCCAATGGATGGTATGAATTATCTTTGTTCCAAACATTACATATATAATATATAAAACAACTATTTCATTACAAATAAAAAGTTGGATATTGTAGAAAAACCTTCCCAATTATTTTATTATGTATGTATTTTTTAGTAGGTTTGATAAGAATTATCTTTTTCATGAATAATTTTTATTTTATAAGAATAAAACTATAAGTAATAATTCTTTTATTTAATGTAAAAAATATATAATATATTATTACATAATTTTTTTTATTTATTTATTTTGAATTGTACAATATATTTTGTATTTAATCAGTCAAGAATATCACATCTATCATTTTTCTACAAATATATTTATAAAATAAAACAATATTTTTAGCAATATTAGATCATTATCATATTTTAACTATATCATATATTATTCATCAATTCATAGAATCTTAAAAGATGTGTATCATTCATAATCATCCAAAAAATCTAAATGGTGGAATGGTTATTTAATGAGTATGATATTTTAATTCTTATAGACATTACTTATGTTTAAATTATACATAATATAATTGAACATTAGTTTATAAGATATTTAAATGTTTTCATAGTGATGTGGTTTCATGACCACTCTCACCAAGGATACACCTCCTATGATGACAATGAAGAGATTGAGATAATAACCTCAGAGTGTCATCTCCAGGAGGCCCTAGTTAGCAGCTAGCATTGAGGGTATCAAAATCACTTGAATGAGAATCATTACTCTCTATAATAATATAGGATTTCGATATAATATGAATAAACCAAAAATAAATCAATGAAATAATATAAAATATAATCTCAAAACCATCCCAAATGCAAGTATAAATAGAATTAATACAGGTGAAATTTTCCAATGTAAATACCCATAAGAAAATATAAAGCAGTGACATGACAATTATCAATATTCCAAACTAGTAATGTCCACCATGGTCCAATTACTCCTCCTAGAAACCTAAAAATAGTTTTTTATATGTTGGGTGAACAAATTAGTACACTCAATATAAAAACACAAGTCACTCATACACATGTGAGAGAAGCATAATAATGCACCTATGAGAAAACAGAAGAACCAAACAACACCTATATAGCTATTTTAACCATCACAAACATCACAAAATAATGATAAACAAATAAAGTGAACCATGTAATATAATATAATATAAATAACATCAATTATAGAGTACCCTTTACCAATTTCACACTGATTAGCCTCTCTCACACCTCAAAAAAGACATCTTAGACCTCCCACTTGTTCTAAATATATCTCATCACATCCCACCCCCAAACATCTTGTTCATGAACCATATAACATCCTACCCATAAAAAATAGGGCCACACATTACAACACATCCTTCCAGAAGACACCCGATCCACACATCACATAACATCTTATCACATCTCATCCTGAAGACCCATGGGAAAGAATATCCCAACTCAACCTGAGGACAGCTAGGACACTACATCAAACCTCATCATGAAAACACCTAATACACTACATTACAACCCACTCAAAGATACCTAGGCCATCAATATATGTAATAAGGAGTAGGGAAGAGCATGTGTCTATCCATCCATCCTCACACTGGAATGTTAGTAAAGATGCCACCTATGTGACTATGTGTGTGTTTTTCACATATTTCTCAACAAGTGGGGGGGGGGGGTACATATAGAAATCATAAAAAATAAATGTACATATATATATATATTATCAACCACTAAAGACCAACCTATGGATTCTCAATCAAATATCCAACTCACATCACCATCACCTTTTCTACCACATATGAATACCCAAATATCCCAAAGGCCTTTCTCTTTTATTTATTTTTTATAACCCACATTTCATGGGATGAAAGGGAAGCCATACAATGCTCTTAGGAATATATATTTCCAGACCCGTAGGATTTTAAGAAAATATTAGCTATAACTCATGGAGATACTCCTCCCCATCTTCATCATCATGATGTTATCTCTCCACCCTCGCATGGCTAGTTTGGCTAGGCATCCCGTGAAAGAACTTGCTGGTCCGGATGGAAAATTCTATACCCTCTCTTTCTGAAAAAATCTTCTTAAGCTTCTACTCTTGTGAGTGTGCCCTCTCGAAATCCTCCTATGGATTCTGCTCTTTTGTAGAGCCTGCCTTGTCATTAAGGCCAATTTTAGATGTCCTGAAGACCTTGAGGTGTCTCTAAGGCCTTGTGGTGTCCCGATGGCCCTGAGGTGGCCCAAAGGCCTTACTAGACCGAATGCCCTGGAGGACTTGAGGCACAAAACGATGACCTGATAGCCCAATTAGATGAATAGTCTCAACTATGAATGTACTAAAAATTTCCTACTAAATTTCCTACTATAGTAATTCTACATTTCTGCTAAAGTAAGCAAAAATATGTCTCCACTCAGTTTTGAACTTGGGTATCTTGGATGCACTTGATGAGTCCTCACCAACTAGGCTTAGACTCTTGTGCTCTACCACCACTAAATGGATTTAATAGTATCTACAAAAATTATTTAATAAGGCGAAGAGCCCTAACAATTGGTTTGATATATCCCCCTCATTCAACACATATTCAATTTATTATTTAACATCCACAACCTTTAATCACACAAACCATCATTATATTTTCCATTAACAAATTTCAAATTGATTAAAAAACCCATACCTTTAAATATCAAACATTTTTAAACATTTTTTTATTCATTCCATAACTACTCATGAATTTAGCACAAGGAAACCACATATCAAAAATGGATCTAAATTTCCATTACACAATTAGATCTCCAACAAAAAATAATAGCCAATAAACCACATCGTTTCCACCTAAAAAGCACGACCAAACAAAATACATATCTCTACACACGCCAACAACACATTCAATTCCCACAAGCACATCCACTCATCACAACACATCAAGATCCATTTATACATTTATACAGTTATAATGGGGATTTTATCAAAATCCTATTTAATTTAGGATTATTTCAGACAATCCACAGTCATGGTTCATCCATTTTATTAGCTAAGTATAACCATTTAACAATGTTAAATTTTGGGTTATATAAAAAATGTCCAAATGAATGATGAAATCAAATCACATACATCCATTTTAAACAAAACCCTCAACATCAATAATATTTAGTGGGGGCATCAGGCCCGTACAATTCACAATTTAAAAATAATATCAAAGATGAAAAAGTATGTGAATCAAACACCACCTTCCCATTTAAATTCAATTAACCAATGTTTAAAATTGATTAAAAAAGAACAACCCTAACCCATAGATAAATTTTTTTTAACCCCTCATGCATGGTACACAATACTGATTAAAGATTAAATCCCAAACTCAAAGAAGCATTTAAAATCAATACGCACTGTAGGGAGAAGACGAAACCTCCTGGGAACCGGCATTCAACAATAACTATGAAGATCAACCTTCAATGCGACAATGGGTGGTAAAAAAATCAACCCAAATGAACCCCAAACAAAAGAAACAAGATTATAGTGGATACTCTAAGAAGATCAGAAGGAACCATATGATAATGAGGGGTGAACTCAACGTAGATAAAATATGAGATCCTTAGAATTGATACCCATCAAAATTAATTTTCAACTGTATAAGGAAAATGTATTTAAATGCCTAGAATGAGTGAAAAGATAATAGACTGAGGGTTGGGAGAAAAGCCTAATGGTTGGCTCATTTAATTTTGTTTGGAATCAGGGAATTACATTACAGGTAATCCACTTTAAAGTTGTGTAATCCATAGATTCCATTTTCCAACAAAAAACATGTATCCATTTTATTATTTAACCCTAAAAATCACATATCATGAAATTTCCCTGGACTAGTATTGATACCAACTTTAACATATTGTAGTAAACTAATACAACTGGTATTTACCAAAGAAACTTTGTTGCACCTTAAACTTCCTTAGAGAACACCAGAAACCTTTACCAAACACCTCAAAAAAATGGGAATCTAACAGACCAGGAAGGAACATACCATTACATAAGATACCTTTAAGGTTATTCTCTCCCTCAAAAACCCAAAACCAATCCCAGAAGGAAAGGTTTATGAACAAACACCCAATGAGATAACTGTCAATAATATAATCACACCACAAATTATGCCACAGTCCAAACACGCCAACCCAAATTTCCATAAACACACTACACTTAAAATTCTTCACAAATACAAGTCACCTCCTCTCACAAAACCACACAACCACTACACATCTAGAAAACAACACCATTCTGAACACCAGAATCATGGAATCCCGTTATCCATGTCAAGATCTTATCCACTTTGGGTAGCACTGACTCACACACACAAGTTTAATCCCATCATAGATAATGCATCTGGATTAAGAATCTATTCCTCCCCTTTTAATATTCCATTAATTAATCACATATCACAACTTTTGGATAGTCCATTTTATCTTCATATATATTTATGGGAGTAAATGAGTGATGAGGTGTAACGGAGTACCAATACCATACTGCGGTCCCCTCATGACTCGTGAGGTAAACCATGCATCCAGATTAAAAACAATTGATCGAAAAACTCCATGAAACCACACCACCTCATCTATATATCTATAATCCAAATAATCCACTATTCTGAACCCATTGATTACTAAGAAGAGGACCAATTTTATCAAATCATCTATAACCTCCTAGATAGATGCAAAACCTCCTTGAGATATAGATAAAACCGCGATGCAATCAATTAATATCTCATCCCATATCCAATCAGGAAAATCCATGGTCTACAAAAATCCTCCCAAAACATGATGCTCTACCTTTACCTACTTGGAACCCAAACTCTGAGCCACAAACCCGCAACATTCCATTCCATTATGTGTAACCAAAACTGTTCCCTCAAGTCATAGTATATTTTGGGAACTCCTGGGTATACTGCAAAAGGTGTGTTATGAAACTCAAGAAGAAAACATGTATGCATTTCCCTCAGAACAAACAAAAATTCATGAAATAAAATATGGTTCTAACAATCCTCCGACCATACCTCCATAGAATCACCATGTCCAACACGATCATGCAACCCCTCTTCCTATATTTCTACACACTGAAACTCCTTCACCTACATAATTATATAATTTTTCACTATCATCTGAAAAACTACACTACAAATTTGAACCCTAGAATCTATGTGAAAATCTTCCAACATCTCCATTTCTCTCCCCATGTTTGTAGATTCCCAAATTACATCCACTTATAACTTTCTACTCAAAGTTTCATAAAAAACATTCCCCTTTATGGAGGTGTAGAAGATATCCAAATCATTATCCTGATGAAATTATACCCACCTATGCTTCTACATGTCCATATCACACAAATACAATTTTTACCTTAAGCAATTATGATTCATAAAGAGTATAAGGCACTCCCCAATGAGGTAATGTCTGTAAACATTTAGTGAAATCATAAGTAATTCTATATCTAGATCATTGGTGGAATATTTATAATCATGGGGACATATTTAACTAGATCTATATGATATTAATATCTTATTTTGCATCAAGTCACACCCTAATCCTAGACGTAAAATGTAGAGACCCAAATCATGACGTACATGTACATTACATTACTATTTCGGAATACATAATCCATAACAAAAAATGACACCCAAGGACCATAATAGTTTAGTATCTTTGTAATCTTATATCACAATCTTCTAATCATAGTGAAAGATCTTCAAAATCTCTTAGAAATATCTATATCTTTTGTTTTCTAACCTAAAACCTTTCTTTATATCCTGGGGAAAAGTAAACATAATAAGGGTGAGCTCAAATGCTCAGTAAGGGTAAAAATAGATAACAAAAAACAATCCATGAACATTTGAATACAAAAACTTGAATATAAAATCTAAACAACGAAATTATGAGCAATAACAAAAAACATGGAAGTACGTAAGGCATATATAATGATAAAATAGCATGGGAATAAAACATGTAATTTTGGAAAACCATTAATCACATGATATGATTTCCATTGATGCCAAGTCATTACTTCCAAGACCATCATAGTGGACAAAGTCCATTACTGAACTGGGTTTACTTGTCGTTCCAGCCCTATATTACTGAACTGGATTCCCTTGCCGTTCTAGCCATGTCTATCTCATGAGATATAAATCTTTACCCATTGACTCTGAGAGAGATATAAGTCCCACCCATCTCATAATTAAATCATTCTTCCTTGTACCACAAAATAAACATAAATCATTCATCCTAACCCAAAGAATAAAATGGCTTTCATAAACATCATCCCATCATAACATAATCCATATATAAAAAATTGATATAATTTCTTTATAAGAAAAATAAAACCATGTAAATAATAGATATATTATAATTGAAACATAATCATACTAAATAATTTCATCTTAGGTGGAAAATAGTTTTGATAAAACACTTGAAATGAATTCTTGAGGAAAATATCATTTCTTCTTCAAAATAATCTTCTTCTCACAAAATGAAATGTAATTTTAAAATAAAAGGATTTTTTTGAAAATAATCATGAAATCATGGCGAGTAAGATTCACAAAAAATAGGCATTACAAAATCGTAAAAATCCATACATGTCATATAAGTTAAAAAACATTCTCCTTGTACTTTTATCGGAAAGTCAACAAGTACCACATATGGAAAACAAAAAAAAGATTCCTTCCATACAATGTGGTAAAAGTAAACAAAGGGTAAAAATGACTTTAAAAATAAATTGAAGAATATTAAAATATTTATGATATTTTTTTATAAATCATGGGCATGGATGATAAATTTAACCCCAGCAAATAATTACGTCTAAGAAATCTCAGATAAAAAAGTAATTGAAAAATCATCCCTTACCTTAGGTCCAATTTCTTCAGTATGTGTCTGAGAATCCTATATATTGGGTTTTAATATCTTATTAACTTTTAACATTACCATAATAATATTTATGATATCATATATGATTCACTGACGACTTTATATTACCTGTTCTTTTGTCAATTCCATGTTAAATCCATGTTTTGGGTAAAATAGTTTCATTTATCGTACGTGTTTAGACTTGATGTTCTTGATATCATTACTTATATCATGATTTAATTACTTCCAGAATATAAAACATGATTTATATATAATATATATTCTGACTATAATATATATTATGAATCGATAAATGCAATGAAATACACTGTTCATGGAGACGGTATGTTGTACGTACGCATGAACACTATTTTCGTTTCCTTATTAAATTGAATGAAAGTAAATGACATATATATACATAAATACAGTATCATTATTATGCCATAAATTTAACCATTATTTATTATATATATACTTTATAATCATTCTGGAATGTTGACATGGATAATGAATCTCATCACGTTCGTGGAGACGATAATCCGTACATACGCACGAGTGAAGATATCATTCTTTTGATATTAAATTAATATATAAATGGATGGTATATCATATATACATAATCATAAAAATTTTATATTTATTATTTACACATTTATACTCATTACTGTACCCATCCAAATGGTGGAATGTTTTAATAACAAACTACACCACGACGTGGAAACGGTAAGCCGTACGTTCGCACGTGTGGTGAAATTTTCATTCATTGAATGGATAAAATAACTAATATGGTTGTACACTTTATATAATCACATCACAATATATATAAGATACTGGAGTAATAATTTTATATAGGAAACAACAATGAAGGAATAAGTGGAAGAAGAAATGAACTTTAAATAGGTGGTGAGTCATTTACCTCTTCTTCGGGTTCTTCCTTTTGATTTGTTCAAAATTAATCCTTAGGTTGGCTTTCTGACTAAAGGAAGGCCTCTATGATAAAGGTAGGATAGTTGAGAGGGTATTTTGGCACATTTAGGGCGAGCCAAATGGCTTATATGTTGTGAATTAGAGTGAAGGGGGAGTGACCTTTTATAAGGGGGTGAGGGGAACCTTAAGAAAAACATAAAATATTATTTTTTTCATAATGACATATTAGGTTTATAATTAATCCAAAGTGAATTATTTTTAGGATAATGGGGGTATGGGTCCACATCATCTCAAAAAATAAGTATTAAATAGTTATAGGTTACCATTTTAATCATATAATTTAGATTTAAATCTAAGTTAAATAATTTATCTTTTATCGTGTCTTCTTGTATTCTTACACTATATGGTTAATAAACATACTATATAATTCCAATAGAACCCCAATTGGTTCATTAATGTAATATATATTATTATATAAGTATTTTTTCTGAACCATATATTTTTAGGACCATCACATCAATTAATAATATAATATTTGTTTTAAAAACTCTATGATGTCAATTTTGATACTATTTGGTATTTTGTTTTCTATAAATTTATAACCGAATTTTTACTTCAAAAGAAATTTATCAAACCATCCCTAATATCATATATTGACCTATAAAATTATTTTAATTCATAAAATGTGTCAAATTACATTTATTTGGATATTTATAAAATCAATTATGTTAATATTTCATTAACATGTTAATTACTACATCATCATTGTGTCATGAATAAATTAAATTATTTAATGTACAAAAATTATAAATAAAATAAATTTATGTAGGAAAACTTTTTATCTTTCTAATTAATATTTATAGTCGAATTTATATTGTGTTTAACGCTATATTAAATGTGTTTTAGTTATTAAACATTGATTTTAACTCTTTTAACTCTTCTTTGAATTAAATAATAATAAATGTCCTAATCTAATCCAAGTGGACCTAAATGGTCATATTTTATATATAAAATTGTTTTTTGTCAAATTGAAATTATCCAATAGAATTAGGTCATGTGTTAGGGTAATAATAATATCATTTTTTCCCTTAAATACCTTATTTACTTTTAATTGTGGTAAATAAAAGTATAAAGTCACTATTCACCAAAAATTGTTTTCATCTCATGGAAACAAATTTTACTTGCTAATATCATCCGCGTCTCTCAGGTTTTTGAAATTACCCTCACAGAAGAGGTAAAATTACGTTTTATATAAATTTACAAATGCTCATAGGAGGTGGGTAAAAGATGGTAAATAGTTTAATAAAATTTTTATATATCTAAAATTATTATAAAATGACTCAAATGGATTAAATTGAACATATATATGTATTATGTATCTATTTTGACCTAAAATGAATTTAAATAATATATATTATTATTTAAATGAAAATTCAGTTTTTACCAATAACTCAGTGTTTTCACTATTAATCAAAAATTGAATGTATTCAGAAAAATACCAAAAATTCACCGTAGGCTATTTTTGATATTCAAAATCCAGAAAATAATTACATTTTGAATGATAAAATTTATAAAATTTAAAAAGTGGGTATTACTATTCATAATAGCTAGTTCATAGTAATGTTATAATAATATCTCGTTTAGTGAAACTCGGTATTGCTTACAAAAAATGCTATCGAAGAAGGTTTCTCTGGCATAAAACACAAGCCTAGAATAGTGTTTGAGTATACTGCAAGCTAATACGGTGTTTCTTATAGTGCAAGCTATTCTTGGTGTAGCATAAAAAACAAGAAATCAAAGAAATTAAATTAAAAAAATATTTCTCATAAAATCTTGGGGTGTCACATTCTACCCCCCATAAAAATAATTTCTCCCTAGAAATTCATCGGGGTTATAAATGGTTTACTACATGAAGGTTTAGTTCATAGAAACCCAATTCATAAAAAAAATACTAAAACTTAATTTTAAAATACTAATATATGAAATGTAATGGTTACCAAAATTAACTCATCACTGGGTTTCCACATAAAAGAACATAGGTTAAAATATGGATATAGAAGATAAATCTGACCATCAAATTATGATGAAGAGTGGTAGAGGACATGGCTATGAAAAATTCAAAAATCACAAATCCATAAATTTGTGTTGATCGAGGATACCATCTGATTCATTATATATGAGGGAAATATGACAACATTTTTTGTTTTCAAGATCATTTCCCTAATGTTGACGAATTTTTGAATTAAAAGAAATACTTACTTGATTTTGGTACAATCACACTGTTGTTTGTGCCTTGAACAATTTCCACTTCATCTCATAAATACATGAAGTTGAATTTGTCTTCGGTGAAGTGTTAGCAGATCATGCGATAGAATGATAGGTCATTCCATCTGTCTCAAACATAAGGTTAGAAAAAGTTATATACATAAGTCCATCTTATGGTGATATTAACTGTATGTGATTCCAAAAATGGACTTATACTTCAACTATCATACTACGAAATAAAATAAATCCAATTTCTACTAACCAGAGACTTCTTGTGTGCCAATGGTAGGTGATAAAGGCCTGTCGAGCTTCAGTTTTGGGTTCGATTCCCGCAACCTTGTCCGACGCGACCGGTTTTCGCTCGTCCTGTTAGTTGTCCATTTTTATAAAACAATATTATTATAAAATTCCTGAAAAAATATCTAAAAAAATTCTAGCCTTTAACAATAGTATCTTATGTATAACTTATTTCATTCCAATCTTTATTGTTATTTGAAATGCTTTAGTCTAAGCTCATAGTATAAAGAAATTGAATCCTTGAAAGGACACATGACAAGCACATTAATACCATCATTTATCCCCCATATATCATAAGATATACCTTTTTGGTCAAATTCCAATCATTTGAATACCTTAATACTGTATTCTCCTGAAATATTAATACACATTTAAAATTAGTGAAAACATGAATGCTTTCAAAAATTAACTCTTTCCACATACCAAAATCCCAAAATTTCTATATACTCAAACCATGATATCACTTAGTCCTTATATCAGTCATGAGCTCATGATTACTATCAAACATATTATTTTCTACTGATACCTTCATTATCTGCATATCATATGCTTTCCAAGAATTCTACAATCACCTTTAATGGTTACGGGTACCACAATAAACCAATAAATATATATTCAAATATTCCACAATACTATAAATGCAATTCCACAACATTATTTCGGAATCCCATTACATAAACACATAATCATTCTACTACATCATTTTCATACTCAACATCACTAATAGTGATCACATGTGAATTCCCTTTGTCCGTTTCCTTGAGAGGTTATTTATGTCGATCATCATTAACCCTTGGATTAGGGAATTGCTTATCATAATGCCCCATTTCCTTGTACTTGTACAATTGAAGTGTTGGTGGTGCATTCTCTGTAGTCTTTTCTCTATTCTCATCATTAGCTACCTTTTTCCCATTATATCGACACTCAACTAGTCGATAAACTTCTTTTCCACACATAAAACATTTTCTAGCCCCTTTAAGACAATCTCCACCATGATTCATTCCACACTTTGAGCATAATGAAACATTTATCTTTTTTTCAACATTGTTTAGAGATTTTTTCTTGATTTCCATCTTTATTTTCTTACCAAAAACCATCAGATAGATATGTAACACCAAATTCCTATTCTACCTTGATAGAGCAACACACAATTTATTCATAGCTACTGAAGTCTCTTATAGTTAATGCCCTTCGAGGACTTGGTTTTAAGCCACTGAAGAATCGATCAACATTACTTTCAGGTTGTATGATAATGTCACATTTAAACCTTGAAAGACTTATAAAATTCACTTTTTATATACTAACAAGATTCATCATCCTTTTTTCTTAATCTCAAGGAACTCATTTATTTTATTTTTTCAAAGAATACGAGGGAAGTACTTATTGAAAAACAAGTTCTTGAACTTGTCCCATTCTAGGGATTCAATTTCATCTTGGGGCCTTTTATTCTTAATTAGATCCCACCACTGGATTGCTTCTCCTTCAAAATGGTGAACAGCCAGAATGACTTTTTCATGTTCCAAACATCGAAGTATGGAAAATATCTTTACAATGGTACTGATCCATTGTTCAACAACAAGTGGATCAGAAGACCCACTAAAATAAGGTGGACGTTGCCTCATGAAGAACTCAATACAATATTGATCCTTTCTCTGCTCATTTGGAAGTCAAGAATGATTCATAGCTTGTGTAAGTTTAGCAATAAGATTTTCACTCCATCTCTCATAACATTGGTTTGTTCAAGAGTTCAATCACTGCATTTTCCATTACATGGATCAACATAGTTCCTTCGGGTTCCAGCCATCATCTAAAACCCAAAAATAATAGCGTGAGAGGATAACATCATGCTAGGAAAAAAACATAATAAAGGGGGAGTAACTTCAATATATAAAACCTTATGTTTACTTATAATATAATTACTGTAATTCTATTACTATAACCTATACTTATACTTATCCTTAGAGACATCCCTAGACATGCCTTAGAAATATCTCTAGGATTTCACTAAAGTTTATGCATCCTAGTTTCCAAATGTTAATTAAACCTTTCCTATGATACCTACTGTAGAGACCCAAATCCTGACTTACTTGAAAATTACAATATATTTTTGTAATAATTAACATATAACAAACAATTAAACACAAGTACCGTAATAGATTAGTGTCTTTAGAAACTTGGAACACAATCTTCTAATCATGGGGAAAAAACTTCAACATCTCCCATAAAGATCTTTCACTTTTATTTTCTTACCTAAAACCTTTATTTATATCCTTGGGATAAGAAAACATAAAAAGGGTGATCTCAAATGCTTAGTAAGGGTTAAAAATATAGAACATAAAACAATCTATAAACATTTTAATGCAAAAACGTAAATATAAAATCTAAACGTCAAAATCAAGAGCAATAACATAAAACATGGAAGTACGTAAGGCATATATCATGATAAAATATCATGGGAATAAAACTTTTAACTGTGTAAAAACATTAAGCACAAGATATGATTTCCATTGTAGCCAAGGCATTACTGCCAAGACCATCATAGTGGACAAAGTCCATTACTGAACCGAGTTTACTTGTCGTTCCAGCCCTGTATTACTAAACCGGATTCACTTCCCATTCTATCCATGTCTATCTCATGAGATATAAATCTTTACCCAATGCATTAGAGGGATATATAGGTCCCACCCATCTTATAATCAAATCATTCTTACTTGTGCCACAAAATAAACATAAATCTTTCATCATAACCCAAAGAATAAAATGGGTTTCATAAACATCGTCCCATCATAACATAATCCGTATATAAAAAAATGGATATCATTTCATCAGAAGAAAAAAAACCATGTAAATAATGGAGACATTATACATGAAACATAATCATACTAAATTATGTCATCTTAGATGGAAAATAGTTTTGATAAAACACATGAAATGAATTCTTGAGGAAAATATCATTTTTCCTTCAAAATCATTTTATTTTTGAAAAATGTGATGTAATTTTAAAAGAAATGCATTTTTTGAAAATAATCATTAAATAATGTAGAGAAATATTCTTGAAAATAAGGCTTTTTGAAACTGTCAAATTCCATTCACACCGAATAAGTTAAAAAAACATTCTCCTTATATTTTTGCAGGAAAGTCAAAAAGTGCCTTGTATGGTAAAAAAGAATGATTCCTTCCATACAATGTGGTAAAAGTAAACACATGGTAAAATGACTTTAAAAATTCATCTAATAACAGTATACACTTTACGAGAACATATTATAAATAATGGACATGGATGAAAAATTTAACCCCAGTAAGTACTTACATATAAGAAACCTCGGATAAAAATGTGATGGAAAAATCATCCCATACCTTAGGTCTATTTTCTTCATTATGTGTCCAAGACTCCTGTATAGTGGGTTTAAAAATATTATTATCTTGTATCAAAAACATAATAATATTTATGATATCATATATGATTCACTTACGACTTCATATTACCCTTTCTTTTGTCAATTCCATGTTAAAGCAACATTTTAGCTAAAATCGTTTCATTTATCGTACGTGTTTGGACATTTTGTTCGTGATATAATTAATTATATCATGATTTAATTACTTCCAAAATATAAAACATTATTTATATATAATATATATTAATAATATAACATATTTAATAGATCGATAAATGGAATTCAATACACCGTTCATGGAAACGGTAGGCCATACGTACGCATGAAAGATTTTTTCATTTCCTTATTAAATTGAATAAAAGTAAATTACATATGTATATAAATTTATCCAGTGGAATTATTTTTCATAACATTAATAATTAAATTATTATATATATACTTTGTAATCATTCTGGAATGGTTGACATGGAGAAAGAATCTCATCACGTTCGTGGAGGCGGTAGTCCGTACGTACGCATGAGCGATGATATCATTAGTTTGATATTAAAATATTATATAATTGGAAGGTATATCATATATAAATAATCATAACAATATTATATGTATTATTTACATCAATTATAATCATTACTATACCCATCCAAATGATGAAATGTTTGAATAACAAACTACACCACGACGTGGAGAGGGTAAGTCGTACGTACGCACGTGTGGTGAATTTTTCATTTATAAGATGGTTAAAATAACTAATATGGTTTTAAAATTTATATAATAACATAAATTTATATTGAAGATACTGGATTTATTAATTTATAATGGAAACAATAATGAAGGAGGAAGTGGAAGAAAAAAGGAACAAGTAATAGGTGGTGAGACATTTACCTATTCTTCTGGTTCTTCCTATTGTTTTGATAAACAGGGCTCCATAGGTTGGATTTAATACTAAAGTAAGGACTATAGGACAAATTTAGGATAGTTTAGAGGGTATTTTTTCCTATTTTGGATGAGGAAAATGGATTAGAAGTTGTGAATTCGAGTGAAGGGGGAGTGCCCTTTTATAAGAGGGGTGAGGGGTACCTTAAGAAAAACTAGAAATATTATTTTATAATAAAGTTATATTCAGTTTATAATGGATAAAAAGTGACTTATTTCTAGGATTGTGTGGGTGTGGATCTAAATCCACTCAACCAATTGGGTTTACACAAGTTTAGGTTACCATTTTAACCTTATCATTTAGATTTAACTCTAAGTTAAATTATTTAACTTTTACCATGTCTTCTTGTATTCTTACACTATATGGTTAATAAACATACTATAAACATCCAATGAAACCAAAATTCAGTCTTTAATTCCATATATATTATTATAAAAGTCTTTTGGAATAACCATTGATTTTTAGTACCATCGTATCCATTCATAATATAATATTTGTTTTAAAAACTCTTTTATGTCAATTTTGACTCTATTTGGTATTTTGTTTTCTCTAAATTTATAATAGAGTTATTACTTCCAAACAATTAATATGACCAACCCTAATATCTTATATTAACCTAAAAAATTATTTTAATTCATAAAAAGTATCAAATTATATTTATTTATTCTATTTATAATATCAATTATTTTAATATTTCATTAATAAGGTAATTACTA
This sequence comes from Viscum album, assembly GCA_963277665.1. Taxonomy (NCBI): domain Eukaryota; kingdom Viridiplantae; phylum Streptophyta; class Magnoliopsida; order Santalales; family Viscaceae; genus Viscum; species Viscum album. The sequence goes on from OY728126.1 coordinate 198,417,366, forward strand.
CATCATCATTGTGTCATAAATATATTAAATTAATTAATTTATAAAAACTATGAATAAAATTCCATTATGTATGAAATATTCTTATCTTTCTAATGAATATTTATAGTCTAATTGATATTTTGTTTATCCCTATATTAAAAGTATTTTAGTTATTAAACTTTTTTTTAACTCTTTTAACTCTTCTTTGAATTAAATAATATTAAATGTCTTAATCTAATCCAAGTGGAATTAAATGGTCATATTTTATTCCTAAGGATTTTTTTTCCAAAATACACTTATTTAATTGAATTTGGACATGGTTTATGGTAATTATAATATCATTTTTACTTAATTACCCTATTTACTTTTAACTATGGTAAATAAAAGAAAAAACATACTATTCAACAGAAATTATTTTAATCTCATTGAACCACATTTTACATACTGATATCAACTGAGTCTCTCAGATTTTTGAAATTACACTCACAGAAGCGGGAAAATTACATTTTATGTAAATTTGAAAATTCTCCTAGGATGTGGGGAAAAGTCTGTAAAAAGTTTAATAAAATTTTTATATATCTAAAATTATTATAAAATGACACTAATGAATTACATTGAACTTATATAGGTATTATGTATCTATTTTTACATAAATTTAATTTAAATAAAATAAATTATTATTTAAATAAAATGTCAGTTTTAACTAATAAGTCAGTATTTTCAGTATTCATCAAAATTTTAATGTTTTTTGAAAAATACCAAAAATTCACCCTAGGCTAATTTCGATATTCTGAATCCAAAAACAAAGTCCATTTTGAATGATAAAGTTTATAAAATTTTTAAAAGTGGGTATTAGTATTTATAACGACTAGTACATAATAGTATTATAATAATATCTCGTTTAGTGAAACTCGATATTGCGTTCAACACACGCTATCGAGGAAGGTTGCTCTTTCATGCAGCACAAGCCTAGAATTGTGTTTGCGTGTACTGAAACCTAATACATTATTGTGTATAGCACAAGATAATATTGGTGTAGCGTACAACACAATATATCAATGAATTTAAATTAGAAAAAATATTTCTCATAAAATCTCATGGTGTTACGTAAAATATCACCCAGAACCTCAAACTTCACTATTTAATCAGGCAACTGGAGCATTGGATCACTAACCAACTTCACATTCAATTAACTCAATTTTGTTTGGAACTGATCACTTTACACAAATCATTGGTCGATTCTATTCAAATATGTAAATGGGGCTACAAATCGAGATAAAATAGGTAAAAAACTCCTATAATAGCTTACAAGATAAAAGAAACTGAAAACATCTGGAACATTCTAGGGTGCTTACCATGAAATATGTAACACCCCAGGTAAATAAAGAATATTAAATTTTCATATTTATCCATATTTTTTTGAATAAATATTAATATTACTTTAAAGGGAAATCTATGCTCGAGGGCGTACCCAATACGCAACAAGGAGTTTATTTGAAATCTTACGTTGCACTCTAATAATAAAATAATATTATCTTCAAAGGTAGTTAGTGCCTTGCCGTTGTAATGGTGGGAATGAATGGAACTAATTACAAAATTATTATATATGTTTCTTAAATATTTTTACTTTTATCCAATAAATGTTAGAGGCTTAAAATGAAAATGAATCCAATTTTAAGCATAAATCTTCTAATTTTATTTAAAAGGATGATTAACTGCCTTTTGATGGAGAACCCTTTTTAAATATAATTTTGAAAATTTTATATTCTGTCTTTGAAAAAATAAAATCCTTCTTTAGAATCTGGACATCAAAATTTACTTTGTGTAAAATCTTCTTATTTTTCCAATAAAGATCATTTTTATTGAAAATGTTGCATTTTAAATCAAAACCTCTTATTAATCTGATTTATTTATATGGATAGATTATATTTTTAATTTATATTAAAGTTTATTTATAATATATTTTTACCATTTAATCTAATTGTGGTCATTCGAATTAATTTCATTTTGAAATTCGACTTAAACTAGTGTCAATCTTTTAATAGATATTGTTTTTTAAAAACACGATATTTGCTTTGACAGCGGGAATTAATTATTAAATTAGTTAATGCAACATATATGTTTTGAATTTTGTAAAATAGAAATCATTTTTGAATTCGGAATATCCAATATAGCTTAGGGTGAATTTTTGGTATTTTCCTGAAAAAAAATCAGTTTTGATGAATAGTGAAACCACTAAGTGGTAGTTTAAAAACTGATTTTTCGTTTAAATGAAACTTTACCACATATGTGATTTTTATTTCCAAAATCCAACATACATGGTTGTCATTAGGATGTAAAATTTGGTTCAATGGGATTAAAATAATGTTTTTGGGGAATAGTAACTTTTATGTTTTTAATCGCGATTAGAGGTAATTAGTGTAATTTAAGGTAAAAATAATGTTTTAATAACATGAAATGACCTAGAAACATGTCCTACCCTCATTTGATGTGTCATGGACGACCAATACAATCCATGGGTCAACTTTCGGACCCCATGGAGCCACATTGGTAGAAATATGACTTAAATAACTTTTTATTTAAAGTTAAAATAAAAATGTCATAAGCATGCGTTGTTTTACTAAACCAATTTATAAATGAGGTTATACAAGTCATATTGTTTACTATAAATATTATTTATAAAGATAAAAATATTAATTACATCATGATATTTTTTTAATAATTTTTAGACATTAAATATATTATATTATTTATGACATCATGATGATGCTGTGATTACCTCATTAATAAAGGATTTAAATAAAATGAAAATATAATGTTAATACTATAACATTAAATTGTCAAAGACCTATTGGATGAGTTTATTTAGAACCCTTACCACCTTACCCTCTAAATACATCAATGTGGGACCTTTAAAATCCGAAACTCAATTGAAAATAAAGTAACATTTTTTAACTTTCCAATAGTGCCCCTCCTCTCCTCTTATAAAAGTCCCCCACCTCTACCACCATACCCACACTTCTAAAGACTTTTTCTCGGCCATCCCCTTCTAATTTTGTCTCTCGGAATCCCTCTCTTACTCCTAGAAGCCTCACTTTGGGCAGAAGTTTTCCCAAGGAAGCCTTTGAGCTCAAATCAAAGAGAGTTACCCGATTTTAAGGTAATGTATTCACTTGTGTTCTTTTGTATTATTTTGCTTCTCCAACCCCCTAAACTCTTTTTATTAATTTTTTTGAAAGAAATAAAGTATCTTAAATATACTAGTATGTTTCTATAAGAATTATTAGAACTACACTTAAACAAAGCTACATCTAATGGTTAAATAACATACTATTTCTGTTGATGGTGAATTTCTGCCTCATGAAACGATGAGTGTTCAATATTCATTCAACACCATCAATGGTGGCCATTAATATTTCCCTATATGTATATATGATATATAATATGTTTATGTTTTACTTAATATTCTGTATTTTTCATTTATTGCATACCTTTATGGTTTCCATTATGGTTAAACGCGATATCATCATTTTAGGAAGTGCGGACTGTCGCCCCCTCAAAGTGATTTGATTCGTTAATACCATATGTGGTTCATATAAAGGATAGATTTAATGATATTATATAAATACCATACTGGGATTATAATACTATTATTTATCATTATGTTTTAATTCCATTATATAATAAATAGGAATGGAAGTAGCGTTCATGCGTACGTACGACTTATAGTCTCCATGAACAGTGCATTTCACTTATTACCTCTAAATGTTATGTAATATTATAAATGAATGTATATAATGGATATATATGATATATATGATATCTAAATAATGAATTTAATTATGAATATATTATATATTTTACCACATTAACAACTTGTAATTATAAAGATTTTATTTTTGACTCAAGTTGCAATCATCTACAAAACAACCATTATTAACTTAAATAATAACATAGTGTTCATAGCATGGTATTAAGTGATATAAAAGGAATAATGAACTTGAAAAAGGTTCTTAAGAAATTATAAATTAACTCTAGTTTATTATTCAGGAGGTTAAAGAACGATCGAGTCAAGTCGGACCCGAGGTAAGGGATCCTACCCCTCTCTTTCATTTTAAGTACACTCTTTTATGTCATTCCTTTTAAGCTCATATTTCTTATGATTGGGATGATATTTTATATTAATCATACATTAATTTTTATGTTTATATGATTAGAGACCCTATTTTCTCTCATCAATCCATTTTGGATGTTTTGAGTGGCGCCGTTAGGCTGCCGAATTTTCGTAAGGGATCCTACCTCTCTCTTTCTTTTTAAGTACTCTCTTTTATGTCGTTTTTTTAATCTCTAGTTTCTTAGTTGGGGGATGTTTTTTATATTACTATTACTGTAATTTCTATTTTAATATGATGATAGACCCTATTTTATTTCATCAATCCATTTTTTTGGATGTTTTAAGAGGTGTTGTTAGGCTGCCGAGTTTTAGTAATGGATTTTTCATCTCACTTTTATTCCCGTGAGATTTATCTTAAATTTGCCAAAATTTCCTTTGATTGGTATATGTAATTCCCATTATTTTACTTTTTGTGTAATATACTTTCGTTTATGAGTATTTACATCAATTTTGTATTGTCCTTCTTTCATGGGGTGTATGTTTCGAAAGATACCCAAGTCGGTAAGGGAACCTTTCACCCTCCTTTTTTAAAATACATCTTTTGTTGGGTATTTTAATTTACATATTGTAATGTTGGTATATGTTATTATATATCTTTATTGATATAAATTTTATGTCCAAGTGATGAGTTACCCTTTTTATCTATCATCAACTCAATTTTTGAATTTTGAAGTGATGCCGTTTGGCTGTCAAATCATTGCAAGGGATCTTCTTAACCAAATTTTGATTCTTTGGGATAAACATGCACTCCTTGAATATGTCATTATATGAATATGTGTGAATAACCTCTGATAGTTTTACACTTAATATCCACATATATTTGGTGTATTTTTTTGTTACACATAATTATGTAATTGATTTATCCTTAATCCAAGGATACCATCTTTGTATTGGACTTCGTCTCAATATCCTTTCATTGAGGCATATTTTGTTTTATAAACAACCTTATTTTATATGGTGTATAAAACCCTTTTACTTTTATGATTGTTCAAAAGGAATATTTTTAAACGAAGTGTTTTACTAAACGACAAAAAGGAATGTTTTTCTTGTTGTACGTATGTGGCGACAACGAATTCCTCGCCGCCGTGACCATTATTTGAGTTTCGACTTCCTCTACAGCCATACATTTTTTTAAATTAAAAATAAATACCATGTTTTACTTTTCATTTATTTTGGTATTGAAAATGGTTTTCATAATGTTTTTATATCAATGTGTTGTACTGATATCATGTGATTGAAAAGTAGAAATGTTATGTTTCCTTTATGCATGTTTTATATGATATGATTATGTTATGGTTCTTGGGAATTATTATGAAGACATGTGGTTTCGTGATAAACTTATGGTGGGTGTTCATGATATAGCTCTCCAATGCATTGGGTAACGCAAAAGAGTTCAACGTTAAGGTTTCTATGAATAGATTTATGGAATATACTGTGATGGGTATTCCAAACATAACCAAGAGGGTTACTCCCTACGTAAGAATTTTATGAATACCTCAAGTTACCTTTATGTCTTATGATTTATATGTGTTATTCATAATTTTATGATGTATGTTAAAGTGCTTATGTTTTAGAGGTAAAGTATGATTTCATTATTATGTATATATGTACTCATGTTTCCTTTCCATACATTTTATAACCCTTACTGAGCTTTTTATTCTCATCCCAAGTTTTTGAAATGTTTTTCACAGGTCAAGGGAATTGAACATGATATGATGATAGTGTCAAGGAAGTGTCAAGAAATAATCCATGTTTTATTTTAAATATGTTTCCGTTGATGGGAAAAATGAACATTATCTTTTATGTAACCACTTTGTTTAAATGTGGAATGCAATGCATGTTCTGTGACCTAATTTTATAAAACTCTAAACCTAAAAAGATCATCAATGTGAAATCTTTTAATAACTCAAGATTAAGTAAGGTTTAGGGCTGGGGCCTTATAGTTGGTATTAGATTTCAGTTTAGATAACTTTAGAGGTTAGAGTGTTGTTTAAGAAAAAGTGACAAGTTGTGTATAACCGCAATGGTTAGTATATTAGATGGAGTCATAATTTTTTTGAAAGTTTGAGTGAGTTTGAGATAACTTGGATAAGTATATCTTGGTGTTTATCTTCCTCTTTTTTGATGATTTTACTGATATACTCACACTGACATTTTTGGTTTTAGTAAATGGCTAGATCTAGCAGGCACCAAAGTAACAGTGGATTTGAAGAAAACTGTGACGGTTTTATGAAAGAACAACTGATTGATATGGGACCTTCAATGAGAACTCTTGTGGTTATCCTCAACCAACTATCTGGAGTCATGATTGACCACATGATCCTTAGTGATTTTTATAAGGCATCGTATATGAGAGAAACTAATCCATATGGAAGTTCAGGTAATAATCATAAAGGTAATTATGTTCAAAAACCTATGTGTCAAATATGTGGAAATAAACACATAGGAAAATGTTTCAAAGGGATAGAAAGATGCTATAGATGTGGAAATGAAGGTCATAAAGCAATAACCTGCCATTGAAAAAGGAAGCATCTAGTTGACTATAGGAAAGGGAAAGAAGTTCTTTCTGAAGGATCAGTTGAATGTTTTAAATGTTGTGTGTATGGTCATTATGCAAACACATGTCCTACGAAGATGTTTCAGGAATGGGGTCACCAAGATTGTACAAATATTCATTTACCAATACCTAATGCCATTCTGATTGAGTATAATGAAACTGAAAATGAAGAATGAAAGGTATGGATTATTTCTTAACATATGTTTTCCTATTATTGGAATATTAGGATATGATTCATGATTTTGATTTTAGGAAATAAGTATTTTAGAATAAGTTGAAATGGAATGGTTAATGGATCATGAAGAAAGATGAATGAGTAAGAAGTCATCATATAAGGGATTCAAGAGTTATGGTAGATTTTAGGGTGGTAAAATTTTTAGATGTATTAAGTCTCTTTTGATGATGGGGTTACATTAGAAGACTTTTTATAGTAACCCTGATGTTTGATATACAAATTTTTTTTTCAAGGAATAATTATCCATTATTTTGTGGATATAGTTATAAAGAACCATTTGGGTTTATATGATCCTTGAATTTGAGGCAATTACTGGTTAATACATTTTGGGTTGCAAAATGGAAGTTATTAGATAACCTTTCTGGTTAAAATATGTTATGGTTATTTTTGATTAATTTATCTCTTTTTGAGGAATGTAATAAAATTATATAGTTTTTGAAAAGGGACAACACGCAGACCATGTGACAACCCGTCACGTCAGACGAAGCTGCGGGAATCGAACCAACAACCAAATTGCAACTGGTATTTATCGCCTACCACTGGACTACGTGAAGTCCCTAGTTAGTTTGAATGATTTTTTTAGTTAGATGATATTATGAATTAAGAGTAAGTTGATTTTTGGTTATCAATGGAAATGATTATCCTATCATGGAGGATATGTGATTAGGTTAATTACTTTTCAGTATGAGAATGTAAGAGTAACTGATGTTATTTTAGAGAAAAATTTTAAAATTTATCTTAGAAGACAATGTGATTAAATCCTTCAGATAATTGGGTTTCAATATTCATTTGGTTTACTTTGTAGAATTTTATGGATAGGTGTTTATTGAATGGTATTTATTGAATTTTGGTTTTTGTTTGACAAATTTTGGAGATTAAGAATAGATTTTTTTATATATATAAAGGATTATCCTTTTTGGGTATTATCTGATCTCATACTAACATTTTTAGTTTTGGTTTTGGTTAATGTCTAAAGACATGGGAAGTATATAGTCCTCTTTTGTGGATTAGGTGATTCTCTAGAAGTTTATTATAGATCTCTTAATATGAACAAGTCATCCTAAATACTCATCTTTTGGAGAAAAGATGAGTTCCTGTAAGAAATCTAGTAAAAGTTGAAAGTCATCATGACAAGTAAGTATGCTTCATTATGTTTTGGATAAGCTCATAATTAAATTCATCAATGAAAAGTAACTTAAAACAAAAATGTTGTCTGCTAATTTTTCCTACTGGGGAATAAAATACTGTTTAACCCATCACAAGTTTGTGATTTTCTGGTTGTTTACTTTCTCATATACATGTTTACTATCACTCTCCATTAGAACAAGACCCTTCGTTTTTTCCTCCATATCCATATTTTCATACTTGGAATCCTATTATGGGTTAACTCGGGTGACATTTGTACTTCTATCCCAATCTTTTAAAGTAATAATTTTACTGACTCTTGTTCCGATGTGGGATTTTCAATGAAGCTTCGAAGCCCAATTTTAAAATTGCAAGGACACAATTCCCAAAAGGGGGGAAGGATGTAACACCCCAGTTAAATAATGAATATGAAATTTTCATATTTATCCATAATTTTTGAATAAAATATTAATATTAATTTAAAGTGAATGCTATGCTTGAGGGCATACCCAATACGAAACAATGAGTTTCTTTGAAATCTTACGCTGCACTCTAATAATAAAATAATATTATTTCAAAAGGTAGTTAACGCCTATCCGTTGTAATGGTGGGAATGAAAAAAACTAACTACAAAATGATTATATATGTTTTTCAAATATTTTTACTTTTATCCAATAAATGTTAGAGGATTAAAATGAAAATGAATCCAATTTTAAGCATTATTCTTCTAATATTCTTAAAAAGGTTGATTAACCGCCTTTTGATGGAGAACCATTTTAAAATATACATTTGGAAATTTTATATATTGTACTTGGCAAAATAAAATCCTTCTTTAGAATATGGACATCAAACTTTACTTTGTGTAAAATTTTGTTATTTTTTCGATGAAGATCATTTTTATTGAAAATGTTGCATTTTAATTCAAAACCTTCTTTTAATCTGATTTATTTTAATGGATAGATTATATTCTTAATTTAGATTAAAGTGTATTTAGAATATATTTTTACCATTTAATCTAATTTTGTACATTGAAATTAATTTCACTTTGAAATTGGACTTAAACTATTGTCAATCTTTTAATAGATATTGTTTCTTAAAAACACGCTATTTGTTTTGACAGCGGGAATTAATTATTAAATCAATTAATGCAAAATATGTGTTTTGAATTTCGTAAAATAGACATCATTTTTGAATTCGGAATATCATATATAACTTCGGGTGAATTTTTGTTATTTTTCTGAAAAACGTCAATTTTGATGAATAGAGAAACCACTAAGTGGTAGTTTAAAAACTGATTTTTCGTTTAAATGAAACTTTACCATGTCTGTGATTTGAATTTCAAAGATCCAACATACATGGTTGTCATTATGATTTAAAATGTTTTTCAATGGGAATAAAATAATATTTTTGTGACTAGTAACTTTTATGTTTTTAATCGCGATTAGAGGTAATTAGTGTAATTTAAGGTAAAAATAATGTTTTAATAATATGAAATGACCGAGACACATGTCCTACCATAATTGGATGTGTCATGGACCACCAATAAAATCCATCTGTCAACTTGGGGACCCCATGGAGCCACTTTGGTAGGAAAATGACATAAATAACTTTTTATTTAAAGTTAAAATAAATATGTCACAAGCATGAGTTGTTTTACTAAACCAATTTTTAAATGGAGTTATAGAAGACATATTTTTTACTATAAATATTAATTATAAAGATAAAAATATTTCATACATAATGATATATTTTTATAATTTTTAGAGATTAAATAAATTAAATTATTTATGACATCATGATGATGCAGCGATTACCTCATTAATAAAGGATTTAAATAAAATGAAAAGATAATGTTAAAACTATAACTTAAACTTGTCAAAGACCTATTGGATGAGTATATTTAGAACCCTTACCACCTTATCCTAGAAATAAATCAATGTGGGACCATTCAAATCCGAAAATCCTTTGAAAATAATGTAACATTTTGCATTTTGCCAATAGTGCCCCTCCTCTCCTCTTATAAAAGGCCCCGACCTCTGCCGCCTTACCCACACATCTCAATACTTTGGCTCAACCAACCCCTGCTCATTTTTCCTCTCCACATCCCTCTATTACTCCTAGAATCATCACTTTGGGCATAATCCTTCCCAAGGAATCCTTTCAGATCAAATCAAAGAGAGTTACCCGATTTTAAGGTAATGTCTTCACTTATGTTCTTCAGTTTTATTTTGCTTCTACAACCCCCTAAAATATTTTTAATCATTTCTTTTGTAACAAATCCAGTAACTTAAATATACTAGGGTGTTTTTATACGAAGTATTAGAGCTACACTTACTCACACCTACATCTAATGGTTAAATAACATACTAAATCTGTGGGTGGTGAATTTTTGCCTCACGAAACGATGATTGTTCAATATTCATTTAACAACCTCAAAGCTGGCCATTAAGATGTCACTATATTTATATATGTTATATAATATGTTTATTTTTTTTACTTAAGATTATTTATTTTTCATTTATGGAATACCTTTATGGTTTCCATTATGGTTAAACGTGATATCTTCATTTTAGGAAGTGCAGACTGCCGCCCCCTGAAAGTGATTTGATTCGTTAATACCATATGTGATACATTAAAAGGATAGAATTAATTATTTTATATGTGATACCATACTGGAATTATAATTCTATTATGTATCATTATGTTTTAATTCCATTAAATAAGAAATTGAAATGGAGGTAGCGTTCATGCGTACGTACGGCTTACCGTCTCCATGAACGGTGCATTTCATTTATTACCTCTAAATGTTATGTAATATTATAAATGCATTTATATAATGGATATATATGATATATATGATATCCACATAATGAATATAATTCTGGATATAATATACATTTTACTACATGAACAACTTGTAATTATAAAGAGTTTATTTTTTACTCAAGTAGCAATGATCTACAAAACGACCATTATTAACTTAAATTATTAAATAGTGTTCATAGCATGGTATTAAGTGATATAAAAGGAATAATGAACTTGAAAAATGTTCTTAAGAAAGTAGAAATTAACTCAAGTTTATTATTCCGGAGGTTAAAGAATGATCGAGTCATGTCGGACCCGAGGTAAGGGATCCTACCACTCTCTTAATTTTTAAGTACACTCTTTTATGTGATTCCTTTTAATCTCATATTTCTTATGATTGGGATGTTATTTTATATTAATCTTACTTTAATTTTTATGTTCATATGATGAGAGACCATATTTTCTCTCATCAATACATTTTAGAAGTTTTGAGTGGCGCCATTAGGCAGCCGAATTTTCGTAAGGGATCCTATGTCTCTCTTTCTTTTTAAGTACTCTCTTTTATGTCGTTTCATTTAAGCTCTTCTTTCTTAGTTGTGGGATGTTCTTTTATATTCCTATTACAGTAATTTCTATGTTCATAAGATTATTGACCCCATTTTATTTCATCAATCCATTTTTTTGGAAGTTTTAAGTGGTGTCGTTAGGCTGCCGAGTTTTTGTAAGGGGGTTTTCATCTCACTTTTATTCCTATAAGATTTATGCTAAATTTGCCACAATTTCCTTTGAGTTGTATGTTTAATGCCAATTATTTTACTTTTTGTGTAATACAATTTCGTTTATGAGTATTTACATCAATGTTAAATTTTCTTTCTTTCATGGGGTGTATGTTTCGAAAGATACCCAAGTCGGTAAGGGAACCTTTAACCCTCCTCTTTTTAAAAGTCTTCTTTTGTTGGGTCTTTTAATTTAAATATTGTAATGTTGGGATATGTTCTTCTATATCCTTATTTATGTAAATTTTATGTCCAAGTGATGAGTTACCCTTTTTATCTCTCATCAACTCATTTTATGAATTTTGAAGTGATGTCGTTAGGCTGTCAAATTTTGGAAAGGGAACTTCTTAACCCAATTTTGATTCTTTGGGATAAACTTTCACTCCTTGAATATGTGTGAATATCCTCTGATTGTTTTACACATGTTGAGCCCTCTAGAAGATTGTGGAATTCTTCCTATGATTTCTATTTTAATAATCACAAATCATCAATTACTTAATCCAATTGGATTTCTCATATACATAATCACAATCTCTTAGTGAATCTATGTATATTGGTTGGATCATGTTTTATATATTTGTTATTGATTTACAAGTATTATGGAAGGCCTCTATATCAAAAGACAATGGTAACACCGATCCATATCAAAGGACAACGGTCGCACCGATCCATATCAAAGGACAACGGTCGCACCGATCCATATCAAAGGACAATGGTTGCACCGATCCATATCAAAGGACAACAGTTGAACTGATCCATATCAAAGGAAAACGGTCTCACCGATGCTGATAAAATGAGTCACCGATCACGACACACCGATGCAGATCAAATGAGTCACCGATCATGACACACCGATGCTAATCAAATGAATCACCGATGATGACACACCGATGCTGATAAAATGAGTCACCGATCATGACACACCGATGCTGATCAAATGAGTCACCAATCATGACACACCGATTTTGATCAAATGAGTCACCAAAGATGTCTCACCGATGCTGATCATCTGAGTCACCGAATATGTCTCACCGATGCTGATCATCTCAGTCACCGAAGATGTCTCACCGATGCTGATCATCTGAGTCATCGAAGATGTCTCACCAATGCTAATGCTGATGACCTACCGATCACTTGACTCCCTGATAGTCATAAACAACTGTTTGAATTTTTTTACCTTTATTTAAATTAACCAACGGTCATATTAAGAATATTTTAATGCTATTTCATTTATTTAATGTTTGTTGTTGGTTGTCAGGAAACTGTACCTCGTACCTGCAAAAAGAAATCATATATTTTGCCGGAGCACGTGCGCTAAATAAAGAGCTTCTTTCGAGCTGAAGATGCGTGCGTGTGCTGCAAGAAAAAGTGTTGAACACAAGGAAGAATACGCTGAGTGCTGAACTGAGTTGGTGTACATGCAAAGAGACGACTGAGCTTACTGGAAGAACTCGTACACTTCAGCATACCAGAGAAGAGCTGATAAAAAAACAAGAACATCACTTAACCGCTTCTTCAACTATCCTTACACCTGGAAGTCAAGGAAATAGACGATACTCTGTTTTCCAGACAAAAACCAGAAGAGGACTCAGAACGAATTTTGATCAAACAAAGGAGTCCAAAGCTGCACGAAAATCACTAGAGCCATTTCTAAACTCTAAATCTTTGGCTCTGTAATTTACTTTTTACATTTCAAACAGTGTGTGTTATCTGATTTATTTTACACACACACTGTCTTCTGTACATTAGCTGGAGGATCTGCATATCCTCACTGAAACTCTTTACATCGTTTATTTCCAACTGGGATAGTGGTAGAGGTCGTGTGACCTGAACAGCTGGTTGTTGTTGTGTTTGTTCCCACGAATAACTGTGGTAGAGGTGTTGGACCTGGACAGCTGGTTGCTGTTGTTATCCCTGATCCAGGTTGTGGATCATCTTTTTATAAAAGCTTTTTAGAGGACTAAGTCTCGATTTGAGACTGAACATCTTGGTTATATCTACTGTGCTATATCTGTCAAAGTTATTCTTTTACTCCGCTGCTAAGTTCTTTCAAACCAAAACTGTTTTAAATTCACTTTGATAATTAAACTCGCAAGTGTTTATATTAGCTGTAAATCAGTAAGTTAGTTTCAAAAGTTAACCAACTCTTCTGTTTTGATTAACTGGGAAATAATCAATCCTTTGAGATCCTAACAGAACCTTTATTGTGATATAAATTCAATACAGTTTAATTATGTGTTTTATTTGGGGGATTTTAAAACAAAATTTTTTAAACAGGAATTTTAATTGGAACTCAATTCACCCTCCTCTTGAGTATCCACTCTGACCAACAATTGGTATCAGAGGTTGATTTAAATATTTTCTAATAGTTTTTTTGTTTAACTGTGATTTTAGTTGTATTTTAAAGTTCTTAAAATTTATATTATTTCTAAATTTTTATCTCCTTAAAATATTTGCCTTAAGTAAGATATCATGGGTAATAGAGTTGAAGGTGTTTCTACCAATAGACCACCTTTTTTCAATGGTACTAACTATGCTCAGTGGAAAATCAAGATGAAAATTCAATTAGAAAGCATGGATTTTGATATTTGGATTGCTATAGAATCAGAATATAAAATTCCTACTACTGTTAGAACTACTTGGAATAAAGCTACTAAGACAGCCTATAATAATAATTGTAAAGCTATGAATGCTTTGTACTGTGCTCTAGGAGATGAGGAATTTAATAGAATATCTGCTTGTAAAACTGCATATGAAATTTGGGATACCTTAGATGTTTCTCATGAAGGAACAACTAATGTTATGGAAATGAGATTGAACACTTATACTATTAAGTATGATAATTTTAAGATGAAACCTGAAGAACCGATTTCTGACATGTATCTCAGGTTTAATGAAATTGTCAACACAATGACTTATCTGGGAAAGGATGTTTCATCAAAGGAACAAATTATGAGAATTCTGAGATTTCTACCTGAAAGATGGAGAGGAACTTCTGTCTCAATTAGAGAATCATGTGATATTGGTGAACTACCAGTCAAGGAACTAATTGGAAAGTTGATGATGTATGAAGAGGAAATCAAGGTTAACAAAGAAGAAGAAGATAAACCTAGAAGGAAGTCAGTTTCTTTCAAGACTTCAACTTCAAAGAACAAGGATAAGGAGAAGATTCACGCTATAAATGAGAGTTCAAGCTGTGAAGACAGTGAAAGTGCTTCTGATAGTGATGATGAGATGGCTCACATTGCCAGATGATTTAAAACGTTTTATAGGAAGAAGAAGTTTTTCAGAAAGTCAAACTACAAAGGTAAGTATGACAACAAGGGACATTGGAAGAAGGATTGGAAGAAATCTGACAAATCAGATGAAGTTGTCTGCTATGAGTGCAAAAGAAAGGGACACATAAAAGAAGACTTTCCAAAGTTGAAGTACAAGAAGAGGTATGATTACAAGGATAGTAAGTACAAAAAGGCTATGAAGGCTACTTGGAGTGCTTCTGAGGATAGCTCCACTGATTCTGAAGTTTCTGAAACTTAATATAGAAATAAGGCAAACATGTGTTTTATGACAAACACTTCTGAGGTAACTTCAGAAACTCCTTCTTCTAATTCTTATTATTCTGTAGATGATACTGACTCTGACAACATGTCTAAATCTGAACTGTTTGAATATTGGGATATGTTAGAAGAAAACTGTAATGAGCTGAAATACAAATACAAATGTTTAAAGAAACAGTTTGCTTTAACTGTTAAACATAAATCTAATCTTGATATTGAAGTAGAAAAGAATTCTCAGTTGCTTAAAAAGAATACTGAATTAAAATTATCCAATGAGAAACTCAAGAAAGACTTAGAGGAATTTACAAATGGTAAAGATACTCTTACTCAGATGCTAGGTAAGAAAATAGCACCTAGATACACTACTGGTATAGGATACCAACCTAGACAAAGGAAGATTACCAAAATTAGATTCATTCCTAAATCTGGACAGAATGTAGATAGCTCTGGAACTTCATATACTTAAACTAGTTATATTTATAGTTATGTATCTAATAAGGTTTATCTTTCAAAATCTGTTGATTCTAGAAATTTTATGAGACCCATTTAGACAAATATGGATACCTAAAGTGTTATTGGTTAACCTGTCTGGACCCAAGAAGATCTGGGTACCAAAATTGTTTCCTATCTAAATCTGTTTTGTAGGAAACCTTCTTAAAGAGCTCCTATATAAAGCCTTGGTATTTGGACAGTGGATGTTCAAGACATATGTCTGGAGACTTCCCATGCATTAAAAGCTTAGTCAGAGTTTATGGAGGTTTTGGCACCTTTGGTGATAATTCTAAAGGGAAAATCATCAGCTTAGGCCAGATTGGTAACACTGACTCTGTATTTATTTCAAAAGTTTTATTTTTTGATGGACTTAAATACAATTTGATAAGTATTTCTTAGTTATGTGATTATGGTTTTTATGATAAATTTGAAAATGATTCTTGCAATTTTTTTAATTCTAAAAATGTTTTAATGTTTGCTGCTTTAAGAAATGAAAGCGTTTATGCTGTTGATTTAAATTCTTTAGCTATGAAAAATATTACTTGTTTAAATGATTTTCATAAAGAGTCATGGATTTGGCACAGAAGAATAGGACACTACAATGTGCATTCACTTAGAAAACTTCCTAGGAAGAACTTAGATAGAGACCTACCCAAACTTGAATTTCTAGCAGATAAAGTTTGTAATCCCTGTCAAAAGGGAAAGAAACATAAAGTTTCTTTTAAATCAAAGAAAGAAGTTTCAACTTCTCAACCTATCAAGTTGGTTCACATGGATTTATTTGGACCTTCTAGAGTTTCTAGTTTAAATGGTAAGCATTATGTCTATGTTCTTATAGATGACTATTCTAGATATACTTGGGTATATTTTCTAGCTAACAAAACTGAAGCTTGTCCTTTCTTTATAAAATACTCCAAGTATATAAAAAAACATAGTGGATTTATGATTAAACCTCTGAGAAGTGATCATGTCTGTGAGTTTGAAAATCATGAGTTTGAATCTTACTGCTCACACAATGTCTATAATCACAATTTCTCTACCCCTAGGACACCCCAACAGAATGGTGCAGTAGAAAGGAGGAATAGAACCCTGCAAGAAATTTCTAGAACTATGCTTAATGAGTATGATCTACCTGTTTATTTTTGGGCTGATGCTGTGAATACAGCTTGTTATGTAATGTAACACCCCAAGCTTCTACGGTACGTTTCCCTTTGAATAATGCGATAGCGTGTGTTGTACGCAACCTCGAGTTCTAACACACACCACAACTAATTAAACTAGCCGTTGTGAATAGTAATACCTAATTTTTGAAATTATATATATTTTATATTTGAAAATGGACTTCATTTTTGAACTCGGAATATCGAATTTAGCCTAAGGTGAAATTTTGGTACTTTTCGGATAACTTTCATATTTTGATGAATAGTGAAAATTACTAAATTTTAATTAAAAACAACTTTTTTAATCAAAATAATTAATAGTGATAAATCATGAATTTTAGTAGTTTTAAAGTATATTTAGAATATATTTTTACCATTTAATATAATGTTGGTCATTGGACATAATTTTACAATTAAACCGAACATAAACAAGTGTCAATCTTTTGATAGTTATTATCTCTTAAAAACACGCTTTTTGTTTTGACAGCGGGAATTAATTTTAAATTAATTTCTGCCACTTCTGTGTTTTCAATTTAGGAAAATGGATTCCATATTTGGAATCAGGATGTTCAAATTGTGTAAATAGGTAACTTTTATTTTTAGACATTTTGAATAATTACTGCGGTAAATATTTTATTTACCATGGTTAAAGGGTAAATCCGGTAAATAAGGGTTAAAAAATAATATTATAATAATACAAAATTACCCTAGAACGTGTCCTAACCTTATTGGTGGACACATACCCGACCATGGGCATCCTTGGGTCAATTTGGGGACCCCTTGAAGCCACTTGTATGTGGTAGGGACACATTATATTAATAAAGTTAAAATAAAAATAAAAATGGCATAAGCTTACATCTTTTAGAAGAACAATTTGTACATAGGGTTATACATGTTGGATTTTCGATTATAAATATTCATTAGAAATCTAAAAAGATTTCCTACATAATGATGTTTTATTTATAATTTTTAGACATTAAATAATTTATTTTATTTATGACACAATGATGATGCAGTAATTACTAAAATAGTAAAAAATTAACATAATTGATATTATAAATACCCAAATAAATATAATATGAAACTTTTAATGAATTAAACTAATTTTTTAGGATAATATGATATATTAGGATTGATTTAATGGACTTTGTTCGAAGTAATCAATCTGTTATGAGTTTCACAAAAATCAACTATTGAATAGTGTCAAAATTGACATAAAAGAGTTCTTAAAACAAATATTATATTATTAATTGATAATAAATTCCTAAAAATCTAAGGCTCGGCCAAGAGACTTATATTATGATAGGGTAATCATTAATGGACCACTTGGGGGTCGCTTGGATGTATATAGTAAGTTTATTAACCATATTATATAAAAATACAAAGAGACATTGTAAAAGTGAAACTAATTAACTTAGAGTTAATACTTAAAGATAAGGTTACTATAAGTACCCAAACCTGTCTAAATTCTATTGTATGAGTTGTTTTCGACCTATCCCCACCTCATCCTTTGAATAGTAAACTTTGGAGCCTTTGGAAACCGAATATGAATTTATTATAAATTAATATTTCTAGCTTTTCCAAAAGTGCCCCTCACCCCTCTTATAAAAGGGCACTCCTCCTTCTCATTTCTTCACACCTTCAAAGCCTTTTGGTTCGGCCAAACTCTGCCCAAATAATCTCCCAACATCCCTCACTACAACCTAGAGGCCTTAGTTTGATCAGAAAGCCAACCTAAGGAGCCCTTTTGATCAAATCAAAAGGAAGAACCCGAAGAAGAGGTAATGATTTCACCACCCTTTTCTAAGTTCATTTCTTCTTCCACTTCTTCTTCCTTTGTTCTTACCATTCTAAAATAATAACTCCAGTATCTCACATATACTGTGATGTTATTATAAGTATGGTACAACCATATTCAGTACTCTATCCACCCTTTGAATAACATGTCACCATACGTGCGTACGTACGGCTTACCGTCTCCACGTCGTGGTGTAATTGTTATTCAATATAATATTATTTGGATGGGTATAATAATGATGTTTAAATCATGTAAATAATAAATATAACATGTTAATGATTCTGTATATATGATATACCATTCATTTATATATAATTTTAATATCAAAAGAATGATATTGTCGCTCGTGCGTACGTACGGACTACCGTCTCCACGAACGCGATGAGATTCATTCTCCATCGTATCCATTCAAGTATAATTATCATTTGATGATTTAAAAATGATGTTTAAGGACTGTATATCATTCTGGATATGAATAAGATACAACAACCATGGCTTATGTAACAAAACATATAAAAGAAAATGAGTAAGTTAACTCCCGAAACGACGATAATTCTAAGATATTATTAACAAATCAATGTTAAAAGATCATATATGATATCATATTAATATATATGATTCTTGTATAATTTAATAACAACTATTTCACCATTATATAGGAGGTTAACCTACCCCAACCAAGGAAAAGTACAAGGTAAGGGTTATTTCACAATCTCTTCATTATCCGAGGTTGTATTATACGTAATAATCTACTGGGATCTCTTTATCATCCACATCCATGTTTCTTTGAAATGTATTTCAAAACATTTTTACTATTTACAAGAATATGGGTTAAAGTCATTTATACTGTAACGCCCCGACCCTAATTACCTAGAGTCGGTGCATTATTACATAACATTGGCATGATCATGAGAAAGATCAAGTCTCGAAAGACCGATTAGTTTAGTAGCCTTGGAATAACTAGATACATCCATAAATTTTTACATTACATCATAAAAAAACATCTTGTCTTCATATCCCCTCATACTATCCCTGCAGGTCATTCATAAATTACTTCTTCATAATCCTGGAAAAAAAAACATTGAAAGGGGTGAGCTCGGATGCTCAGTAAGGATAACATTATAGCAGAAGCTTTCATAAATAAGCATAAACACTTAAGGCAATTTATAACTAAAACAAAAGCCTTTTAAACTTGAACTTCAGCATAAAATGGCAAAGGTAAAATGAAATAATGCCATTTACTTACTCACATGGATATTCTACTAGTCGAATGATCACATGCAATATCAATAACCACTTTCATAATGATGGAATGCATAATGCCAGACTATCATAACCACATAGCCAAGGCCTCGTGCCAAGACTACAAATAAGATTTTGCCAAGGCCTTGTGCCAAGACACTAGTTTGTCTCATGAGACCTACCGATGCATCGAGGAGCTATAGCGGGCTCCACCCGTCACTTATTAAGTCCAATGCATTCCTCATATGAATAGGTTTAAGCATAAAATAAACATTCGTATTAAAACTAGCATACGAAATGTCAATACTTTAACCACAAACCATGAATGGTATAAAAATAGAACATCCACAGTCAAATATAACTCATTTGATACAATATGGAAGATTGTATTGTATCACATTAACCTCAATCATGAATAATGAAGGATGTTGACATAGATGAAAATAATCATCAAAACTATTTGAGAGAAATATCCCCCTTTTCTTGAAAACATTTAAAAGTCACACTATTTGTCAAGAAGCCATTTAAAAATAGATTTTTGAATCAAAGTGTCCCATACCACTTTGAAACTTTTAAAAGTAGTTTTAATTTTAAAACTTTAATGTCCATATAAATAAATCCTTAAAACCATTTTTAAAATATGGACATTAATGAGCATGATTTAGAAGAATAATTCTTTAAAACATTTTAAAATGGTATTTTGGTTAGAGTTTCTAACCAAAAGAGAGACACTTGAATACAAATAATTGTGGTAATCAAAACATTGTAATATCATGAGAATAAAGGAATTAATGATATACTATGTCAAAGTACATTATATACACCACATAAAAGTGATTTGGTGTATATCATCAAAGAAGTCTCAATGGAATGTAAATTGAGATGAAATCTCTCATAAAGGTTGTATCCTTAGGTTAAGGATAAATCAATGACATAATTATGTGTGACAAATATAAATACACTAAATATGATTGGATATTCAGTGTAAAACAATCAAATGACATTCACACATATTCTTGTAAAAACAATACCAACGAATTGGATGTTTAACTCAACAAATGGAGAATGAGTTAAAATTACTCTTATCAAATTCATATCAATGACTTGAGAATTACCAATGGAGTGATTATGTGTATCAAACTTATATCCACAGGAAGGGGAGTGGAAATTATGACATAATAAAATTAATAGTGATTCCACACATAATCATGGGGTAATATAATCAATGAAATATGTGTAAATCCAAATGAGTGGAAATTGAAATCTCAAATTCCCTTATCGATTAGGTAACTTACGAAACATACACCCATGAAAGAAGTATCATACCATGATGATGTAAATACCCATAAATTAAAGTATATTACACAATGAATATGATCATGGGCAGTACACATACACCACATGCAATAATTAAGTGGTGATCAATGGAATTCTCACGGAATTAAAAGTGAGATAAGAAAACCCTTACTTTGTACTTTTTCCTTGGTCGATGGTAGGTTTACCTCCTCTATAATGGTGAAATAATTGTTATTTAATAATACACGAATCATTTACTTTAATATGATATCATATATGATCTTTTAACATTGATTTGTTAATAATATCTTAGTATTAACGCCGTTTCGGGTGTTAACTTACTCATTTTCTTTTATATGTTTTGTTACATAAGTCATGTTTGTTGTATCTTATTCATATCCAGAATGATATAAAGTCCTTAAACATCATTTTTAAATCATTAAATGATAATTATACTTGAATGGATACGATGGATAATGAATCTCATCGCGTTCGTGGAGACGGTAGTCCGTACGTACGCACGAACGCTACTTCCATTTAATTTTTTTATTTTAAAAGAATCAAATCCAAATGATACATAGGTATATTACTATTCCAGTATAATATAATATTTTATATATGTTACTTATGTTCATTAACACCATCCTTTATACGTTCCATGTGTGGTATGAACGAGTCATATCATTTTAAGGGGGCGGTAGTCCGCACTTCCTCAAATGAAATTATCGTATGTATATACGACATGAAACGAATAATGGTATGAAATAAAATGGAATTACAGAAGATTATATATAAAATATATATCATTAATATAATATTTAATTACAGTTCCATCATAATGGCCACCATGAGAGGCGGTAAGATGTTTTTGAACAATCATCGTTTCGTGAGGCGTTAGTTTGCCATCCACAGAAACATTATGTTCATCATCCATTAGATGGAGTTGTGTGTATGTGTAGTTTGAATACTTCTTATAACAACATCCTAGTATATTGAGTATACTGTTGTTGTTACAAAAGATGGGAAATAAAAAGAGTTTGGGGGTTGAAGAAGCAAAATAAATGAAAATAATTTAAGAGAAATCGTTACCTTTAATTTAGGTAACTCACTTTGGTTGGGACCAAAGGACTTGTTGAAATGCTTTCTGCCTAAGGGGAAGCTTCAAGGCGGAGGAGAGGGATGTGGGGAGATTATTTGGGCAGAGTTTGGACGAGCCAAGTGGCTTGATAGGTGTGAGGAAATGAGAAGGAGGAGTGCCCTTTTATAAGAGGGGTGAGGGGCACTTTTGGAAAAGCTAGAAATATTAATTTATAATAAATTCATATTCGGTTTCCAAAGGCTCCAAAGTTGACTATTCAAAGGCTGAGGTGGGTATAGGTCGAAAAAAACTCATCCAATAAAATTTATACAGGTTTGGGTACTTATACTAACCTTATCTTTAAGTATTAACTCTAAGTTAATTAGTTTCACTTTTACAATGTCTCTTTGTATTTTTATATAATATGGTTAATAAACATATTATATACATCTAAGAGACCCCCAAGTGGTTCATTAATGATTAACCTATCATAATATAAGTTTCTTGGCCGAACCTTAGATTTTTAGGAATTTAATATCAATTAATAATATAATATTTGTTTTAAGAACTCTTTTATGTCAATTTTGACACTATTCAAAAGTTGATTTTTGTGAAACTCGTAACAGATTGATTACTTCGAACAAAGTCAAGTAAATCAATCCTAATATATCATGTTATCCTAGAAAATTAGATTAATTCATTAAAAGTTTCATATTATATTTATTTGGGTATTTATAATATCAATTATGTTAATTTTTTACTATTTTAGTAATTACTGCATCATCATTGTGTCATAAATAAAATAAATTATTTAATGTATAAAAATTATAAATAAAACATCATTATGTAGGAAATCGTTTTAGCTTTCTAATGAATATTTATAATCGAAAATCCAACATGTATAACCCTATGTAAAAATTGTTCTTCTAAAAGATGTAAGCTTATGCCATTTTTATTTTTATTTTAACTTTATTAATATAATGTGTCCCTACCACATACAAGTGGCTCCAAGGGGTCCCCAAATTGACCCAAGTATGCCCATTGTCGGGTATGTGTCCACAAATAAGGTTAGGACACGTTTTAGGGTAATTTTGTATTATTATAATATTATTTTTTAACCCTTATTTACCGGATTTACCCTTTAACCATGGTAAATAAAATATTTACCGCAGTAATTATTCAAAATGTCTAAAAATAAAAGTTACCTATTTACACAATTTGAACATCCTGATTCCAAATATGGAATCCATTTTTCTAAATTCAAAACACAGAAGTGGCAGAAATTAATTTAAAAATAATTCCCACTGTCAAAACAAAAAGCGTGTTTTTAAGAGATAATAACTATCAAAAGATTTACACTTGTTTATGTTTGGTTTAATTGTAAAATTATGTCCAATGACCAACATTATATTAAATGGTAAAAATATATTCTAAATATACTTTAAAACCAATCAAATTCATAATTTATTACTATTAATTATTTTGATTAAAAAAGTTGTTTTTAATTAAAATTTAGTAATTTTCACTATTCATCAAAATATGAAAGTTATCCGAAAAGTACCAAAATTTCACCCTAGACTAATTTTGATATTCTGAATCCAAAAATGAAGTCCATTTTGAAATATAAAATATATATAATTTCAAAAAGTAGTTATTACTATTCATAACGGCTAGTTTAATTGGTTGTTAGAACTGGGTGTTGCGTACAACATACGCTATCACATTATTCAAAGAGAAGCGTACCGTAGAAGCTTGGGATGTTTCATTTTAAATTTTTGATGTCCCCATTTAGTCAAAAAGTTTAAAATATAGTATTTATAAAGGGTTTACTATTATAGTTGATAAAAGTGCAATACTGAAAATGAATTTGTTCTTGCATTATATCTAAGAAACTCATAATATGGATTCTAAAATTATAAGGATTATATAAAGTTTAAAATTTAGTTAATACTATTCATAACCTTTTTTGAACGGCTTGTTTGGTGAGTCATGGTGCGCTTGAACTCGGTGTTGCGTGTAGTGCATGTTATTGAATTATTTTGATGAAATAACACACTATGAAATCTTGGGGTGTTACATTCTCCCCTCCTTCAATAAATTGCGTCCTCGCAATTTGAAATTGTTCTTCGAAAATAAAAGGTTGAAAATAGAAAATATATTTGTGGGAAAACCCACATCGGAAATTGGTTTACTAAAATTTAGTCTTAATATGAGGAAAAGAGAAATGAAAGGGTCACCACCAAATTATGATCTCGATTAGGAGAACATTAGTGGCAATTAGAGACATATAATTGGAGGAAAAACGTAAATATTTATAGGTAGTGGTTGAGGTCATCAATCACAAACAAGTATAAAATTGAGGTCCTTAAACTCATCAATCTATGATGATTTGAAGTAACATCGGTTCAACAAAATATAGGGTATTGGGATCACACATTTTTGACATTTCAAAATATCTTAGTTGAAATCCCACATCGAAAAATGAATTAATGAGGCCTCTATTTAAAATAAAGAGTGGAAAGTATGAAGATTACCGAAAATAACACATACTAGGGTTCCATGTAGGAAAATATGGATATGGAGGAGAAATATAACCATCAATTATCTGATGGAGAGTGGTAGAGAACATGGCTATGAAAAGGCCAACAATCCCAAAGCCATAAATTAGTGATGCTTTAAGGTACCATCTAGGACAACATTTTTTTTAAAGTTACATTACATAAGGAAGAGTAATTCATTTATGATATTGACTAAGAACATTATGAGATATACTTACATTTTAAGTAGATTTTCATTCTTTAATAAATTTCCACCACTAACTCATTTTTTTAAACGATGAGTATTCAAGAAGACTTGGTCACACTGGAAGAGATAGAATAAACTTCTATAGAATCACATGATCCATGAAGGATAAACCATATATTTACATTGTCTTTGAAGATTAATCAAAACCAAAATGGTCAATGAATGATCTAATGATCCCCCAAAAGGATATTCATTGAGATAAATATGCACTAATCTTAATTTCTAAAATTAAACCAACAATACCCCAAAGTTAAATAGATACCATTCAATAACCAATTGTCCTTAAAATCCTTTAATATAATCCAAACTAATATTGAAACCCAAAACATAGAAGAATTTGATTATGTAGTCTCCCATGTTAAATTGTATCTCAAAATGACATCAAATACTCTTAAAGTCACATACTCAAAAGTAATTAACCTAATCACATATTCTCTATTATAGGTTAATCATTTCCATAAATAACCCAAATCACTATAAATCCACAATAAAAACGTAGATAAAAATCTATCATTACTCCACAAATGAAACCCCATAGTATTCTATTTTCCTTGGGCATATAGTGTTCCCAACAAAGCGAACATCTTCCAAAATAACATTTATCACTTAATCACCAAATCATTTTCCTATACCAAGGGTATTCTTTTGATATGAAATAAGAACCCAAATCAACTTATTATTGATCAATAAAATCATTTAACTAAAAAAAAGTCACACTAACCAGGGACTTCACGTAGTCCAGTGGTAGGAGATAAATCCCAATCGCACTTTGGTTGTGGGTTCGATTCCCATAGCTTTGTCCGACGCGACGGCTTGTCACATGGTCTACGTGTTGTCCTTTTTCAAAAACTATATTTTATAATATTGCCAAAATGAGATAAATTCCTCAAAATACTATATCATAAATTTAACCACAAATGTTATATCATACCTTGAATCTTCATCCCAAATTTGAATAACTTATAATTCTCTCAAACCCCAATGATCATATAAATCCAAATGGCTATTTATACCCATATCCACAAGAGAAGAGACAATTCTTCCTTAAATATCATTCTCACATGGCAAACTGCGGGGTTACAAATACAAGAGAAAATTATTCCATAGTAAACCCATCAACAAGGAGTGCTAATACTTTTTAAACATTTCTCCAACCATTTATTCCCACATAGCTTCTTCTTTGACCAAGAAAATATCCTATAGAATAGGAAATTCACTCGGGTAATGGCCAGGTCCCCTACATTTACGGCAAATGACTGTAAATGGACTCTTGGGACCATTTTTATCTTCTTCCATAGTACTCTTCATTTTTCTTCGGCAATTCTTTACTTTATGTCCTTCCTTCCCGCACGTAAAACATTTCGTTGTCCCATTGAGACACTTTCCTGGGTGTCTCTTTCCACATTTCCTGCATGATGAAAATTGAGGGTTCTTTTCTCCATGGTCTCCATTGCTGGAGCTCTTATCATTTATCACCTTTCTCTTCCTTGTTGAGTCTGGGAGTTGGTTAATATATATGTTGTTGATCATATTTTTGGAAAACTAATTCGGCATAAAGACGATATCTTTTACGCCTATCAACATTCCATTTTGTTGCTCATTTCCACCACCGTTCCCATCTTGTACATCATTCTCAAAGTCACTATGACTTCCTTGGAATCCAGCCATTGACTAAAACCATAAAGCATTGTGTGAGTAATAGTAGTCGTAAAATCATTTAGAGATTAAAATGTCACCATATTCTCAATTTGAAACATATTAGGATTAACCAAGGTCATTTACTCTCATCTTATATATATATTACTTAAATTGGTTTGTAATGAAAATGTAAATTATCCTAAGCATATCCCCCGGGAGTGTCGTAACCAAGAGTGCAGCAAGGCCCGTTGTCGTGCACCAGTTCCCGTTTGAATCTAGCTCAAAGCGGTGTTTTCGGGTTTTACCCCTAGGTACATCTGTGCCAGAGCCGCCTCTACCTGCTCGTATCCAGACAGGGATGTATTGCTCGGAAAACACACAAAATCTCTACAATACCAAAATTCTAGGAAGTTCTTTTATACTAATCCTCAAAGTTCATCTTAGGTCTACGTGCTCTAATCAGAGTTTATATAAATCTAGCTACCAAGGTTTGTACTAAACTTCCTCTGATACCAACTGTAACGCCCCGACCCTAATTACCTAGAGTCGGTGCATTATTACATAACATTGGCATGATCATGAGAAAGATCAAGTCTCGAAAGACCGATTAGTTTAGTAGCCTTGGAATAACTAGATACATCCATAAATTTTTACATTACATCATAAAAAAACATCTTGTCTTCATATCCCCTCATACTATCCCTGCAGGTCATTCATAAATTACTTCTTCATAATCCTGGGAAAAAAAACATTGAAAGGGGTGAGCTCGGATGCTCAGTAAGGATAACATTATAGCAGAAGCTTTCATAAATAAGCATAAACACTTAAGGCAATTTATAACTAAAACAAAAGCCTTTTAAACTTGAACTTCAGCATAAAATGGCAAAGGTAAAATGAAATAATGCCATTTACTTACTCACATGGATATTCTACTAGTCGAATGATCACATGCAATATCAATAACCACTTTCATAATGATGGAATGCATAATGCCAGACTATCATAACCACATAGCCAAGGCCTCGTGCCAAGACTACAAATAAGATTTTGCCAAGGCCTTGTTCCAAGACACTAGTTTGTCTCATGAGACCTACCGATGCATCGAGGAGCTATAGCGGGCTCCACCCGTCACTTATTAAGTCCAATGCATTCCTCATATGAATAGGTTTAAGCATAAAATAAACATTCGTATTAAAACTAGCATACGAAATGTCAATACTTTAACCACAAACCATGAATGGTATAAAAATAGAACATCCACAGTCAAATATAACTCATTTGATACAATATGGAATATTGTATTGTATCACATTAACCTCAATCATGAATAATGAAGGATGTTGACATAGATGAAAATAATCATCAAAACTATTTGAGAGAAATATCCCCCTTTTCTTGAAAACATTTAAAAGTCACACTATTTGTCAAGAAGCCATTTAAAAATAGATTTTTGAATCAAAGTGTCCCATACAACTTTGAAACTTTTAAAAGTAGTTTTAATTTTAAAACTTTAATGTCCATATAAATAAATCCTTAAAACCATTTTTAAAATATGGACATTAATGAGCATGATTTAGAAGAATAATTCTTTAAAACATTTTAAAATGGTATTTTGGTTAGAGTTTCTAACCAAAAGAGAGACACTTGAATACAAATAATTGAGGTAATCAAAACATTGTAATATCATGAGAATAAAGGAATTCATGATATACTATGTCAAAGTACATTATATACACCACATAAAAGTGATTTGGTGTATATCATCAAAGAAGTCTCAATGGAATGTAAATTGAGATGAAATCTCTCATAAAGGTTGTATCCTTAGGTTAAGGATAAATCAATGACATAATTATGTGTGACAAATATAAATACACTAAATATGATTGGATATTCAGTGTAAAACAATCAAATGACATTCACACATATTCTTGTATAAACAATACCAACGAATTGGATGTTTAACTCAACAAATGGAGAATGAGTTAAAATTACTCTTATCAAATTCATATCAATGACTTGAGAATTACCAATGGAGTGATTATGTGTATCAAACTTATATCCACAGGAAGGGGAGTGGAAATTATGACATAATAAAATTAATAGTGATTCCACACATAATCATGGGGTAATATAATCAATGAAATATGTGTAAATCCAAATGAGTGGAAATTGAAATCTCAAATTCCCCTTATCGATTAGGTAACTTACGAAACATACACCCATGAAAGAAGTATCATACCATGATGATGTAAATACCCATAAATTAAAGTATATTACACAATGAATATGATCATGGGCAGTACACATACACCACATGCAATAATTAAGTGGTGATCAATGGAATTCTCACGGAATTAAAAGTGAGATAAGAAAACCCTTACTTTGTACTTTTTCCTTGGTCGATGGTAGGTTTACCTCCTCTATAATGGTGAAATAATTGTTATTGAATAATACAAGAATCATTTACTTTAATATGATATCATATATGATCTTTTAACATTGATTTGTTAATAATATCTTAGTATTAACGCCGTTTCGGGTGTTAACTTACTCATTTTCTTTTATATGTTTTGTTACATAAGTCATGTTTGTTGTATCTTATTCATATCCAGAATGATA
Source organism: Viscum album (assembly GCA_963277665.1). NCBI lineage: Eukaryota > Viridiplantae > Streptophyta > Magnoliopsida > Santalales > Viscaceae > Viscum > Viscum album. The sequence continues at coordinate 198,446,702 of OY728126.1, forward strand.
TAAAGTCCTTAAACATAATTTTTAAATCATTAAATGATAATTATACTTGAATGGATACGATGGATAATGAATCTCATCGCGTTCGTGGAGACGGTAGTCCGTACGTACGCACGAACGCTACTTCCATTTAATTTTTTTATTTTAAAAGAATCGAATCCAAATGATACATAGGTATATTACTATTCCAGTATAATATAATATTTTATATATGTTACTTAAGTTCATTAACACCATCCTTTATACGTTCCATGTGTGGTATGAACGAGTCATATCATTTTAAGGGGGCGGTAGTCCGCACTTCCTCAAATGAAATTATCGTATGTATATACGACATGAAACGAATAATGGTATGAAATAAAATGGAATTACAGAAGATTATATATAAAATATATATCATTAATATCATATTTAATTACAGTGCCATCATAATGGCCACCATGAGAGGCGGTAAGATGTTTTTGAACAATCATCGTTTCGTGAGGCGTTAGTTTGCCATCCACAGAAACATTATGTTCATCATCCATTAGATGGAGTTGTGTGTATGTGTAGTTTGAATACTTCTTATAACAACATCCTAGTATATTGAGGATACTGGTGTTGTTACAAAATATGGGAAATAAAAAGAGTTTGGGGGTTGAAGAAGCAAAATAAATGAAAATAATTTAAGAGAAATCGTTACCTTTAATTTAGGTAACTCACTTTGGTTGGGACCAAAGGACTTGTTGAAATGCTTTCTGCCTAAGGGGAAGCTTCAAGGCGGAGGAGAGGGATGTGGGGAGATTAGTTGGGCAGAGTTTGGACGAGCCAAGTGGCTTGATAGGTGTGAGGAAATGAGAAGGAGGAGTGCCCTTTTATAAGAGGGGTGAGGGGCACTTTTGGAAAAGCTAGAAATATTAATTTATAATAAATTCATATTCGGTTTCCAAAGGCTCCAAAGTTGACTATTCAAAGGCTGAGGTGGGTATAGGTCGAAAACAACTCATCCAATAAAATTTATACAGGTTTGGGTACTTATACTAACCTTATCTTTAAGTATTAACTCTAAGTTAATTAGTTTCACTTTTACAATGTCTCTTTGTATTTTTATATAATATGGTTAATAAACATATTATATACATCTAAGAGACCCCCAAGTGGTTCATTAATGATTAACCTATCATAATATAAGTCTCTTGGCCGAACCTTAGATTTTTAGGAATTTAATATCAATTAATAATATAATATTTGTTTTAAGAACTCTTTTATGTCAATTTTGACACTATTCAAAAGTTGATTTTTGTGAAACTCATAACAGATTGATTACTTCAAACAAAGTCAAGTAAATCAATCCTAATATATCATGTTATCCTAGAAAATTAGTTTAATTCATTAAAAGTTTCATATTATATTTATTTGGGTATTTATAATATCAATTATGTTAATTTTTACTATTTTAGTAATTACTGCATCATCATTGTGTCATAAATAAAATAAATTATTTAATGTCTAAAAATTATAAATAAAACATCATTATGTAGGAAATCGTTTTATCTTTCTAATGAATATTTATAATCGAAAATCCAACATGTATAACCCTATGTAAAAATTGTTCTTCTAAAAGATGTAAGCTTATGCCATTTTTATTTTTATTTTAACTTTATTAATATAATGTGTCCCTACCACATACAAGTGGCTCCAAGGGGTCCCCAAATTGACCCAAGTATGCCCATTGTCGGGTATGTGTCCAAAAATAAGGTTAGGACACGTTTTAGGGTAATTTTGTATTATTATAATATTATTTTTTAACCCTTATTTACCGGATTTACCCTTTAACCATGGTAAATAAAATATTTACCGCAGTAATTATTCAAAATGTCTAAAAATAAAAGTTACCTATTTACACAATTTGAACATCCTGAATCCAAATATGGAATCCATTTTTCTAAATTCAAAACACAGAAGTGGCAGAAATTAATTTAAAATTAATTCCCGCTGTCAAAACAAAAAGCGTGTTTTTAAGAGATAATAACTATCAAAAGATTGACACTTGTTTATGTTTGGTTTAATTGTAAAATTATGTCCAATGACCAACATTATATTAAATGGTAAAAATATATTCTAAATATACTTTAAAACCAATCAAATTCATAATTTATTACTATTAATTATTTTGATTAAAAAAGTTGTTTTTAATTAAAATTTAGTAATTTTCACTATTCATCAAAATATGAAAGTTATCCGAAAAGTACCAAAATTTCACCCTAGACTAATTTTGATATTCTGAATCCAAAAATGAAGTCCATTTTGAAATATAAAATATATATAATTTCAAAAAGTAGTTATTACTATTCATAACGGCTAGTTTAATTGGTTGTTAGAACTCGGTGTTGCGTACAACATACGCTATCACATTATTCAAAGAGAAGCGTACCGTAGAAGCTTGGGATGTTTCATTTTAAATTTTTGATGTCCCCATTTAGTCAAAAAGTTTAAAATATAGTAGTTAAAAAGGGTTTACTATTATAGTTGATAAAAGTGCAATACTGAAAATGAATTTGTTCTTGCATTATATCTAAGAAACTCATAATATGGATTCTAAAATTATAAGGATTATATAAAGTTTAAAATTTAGTTAATACTATTCATAACCTTTTTTGAACGGCTTGTTTGGTGAGTCATGGTGCGCTTGAACTCGGTGTTGCGTGTAGTGCATGTTATTGAATTATTTTGATGAAATAACACACTATGAAATCTTGGGGTGTTACATATACCCTTGTTTGACTTTTTATAAGAGGTTTATAAAGGAATCTTTCCGTCGTTTTCAAAACAAGGTCCTTTTTAACCTTTTCGACAGAATTGAGGTAAGAATGTTTTTTTTAACTTATACGGCGGGTGCGGTTATTTTACGCCGTTATAAAATCTTCAAAGCTTTACTTACAAGCTTATAAGAATATTTTCAAAGAAAATGTTTTATTTTATATGGATCTTAAATGATTTCAAAATAAAAGGAGATATTTCTTTAAAAAGAATTTTGATTTCATCTACGTCAACATCCTTTGATGGATTTTAAAATTATTTGAAGTTGATTTATTATGATACAAAACTTCTATATTGTATTGAAGGTTTTGTGATATGTTTGACTATGGATGTGCTATTTTTATACCATTCATAGTTTATGGTGAAATTATTGACATTTCGTATGCTAGTTTTAATACGAATGTTTATGTTATGTTTAAACCTTTTCATATGGGAATGCATTGGACTTAATAAGTGACGGGTGGAGCCCGCTATAGCTCCTCGATGCATCGGTAGGTCTCATGAGACAAACTAGTGTCTTGGCACAAGGCCTTGACAAAATCTTATTTGTAGTCTTGGCACGAGGCCTTGGCTATGTGGTTATGATAGTCTGGCATTATGCATTCCAACATTATGAAAGTGGTTATTGATATTGCATGTGATTATTCGATTAGTAGAATATCCATGTGAATAAGTAAATGGAATTATTTCATTTTTATTTTTTCCATACTATGTTGAAGTTCAATTTTAAAAGGCTTTTGTTTTAGTAATTCATTGCCTTAAATGTTTATGTTTATTATGAATGTTCCGCTATATTGTTATCCTTACTGGGCATTTGAGCTCACCCCTTTTCTATGTTTTATTTTTCCCAGGTAGTGAAGAAGTAAATTATGAATGACTTGCAGGGATATTATGAGGGGTTAATAGTGTGGATATGAAGACTTTGTTGTTGTAGTAGTTTTTCACTTTGAAATGTAATGTAAAACTTTATGATTATATCTAGTGTTTCCAAGGCTACTAAACCAATTGGTCTTTCGAGATTTGATCTTTCTTGTGATCATGCCAATGTTATGTAATTAATGCACCGACTCTGGGCAACTGGGGTCGGGGCGTTACAGTTGGTATCAGAGAAAGTTTAGTACAAACCTTGGAAGCTAGATTTAGATAAACTCTGATTAGAGCACATAGACCTAAGATGAACTTTGAGGATTAGTATAGAAGAATTTCCTAGAATTTTGGTATTGTAGAGATTTTGTGAGTTTTCCGAGCAATACATCCCTGTCTGGATACGAGCAGGTAGAGGCGGCTCTGGCACAGATGTACCTAGGGGTAAAACCCGAAAACACCGCTTTGAGCTAGACTCGAACGGGAACTGGTGCACGACAACGGGCCTTGCTGCACTCTTGGTTACGACACTCCCGAGGGATATGCTTAGGATAACTCTCATTATCTTTACAAATCATTATGAAGGGTTTATGAGTTTATACTTCCTCAAAGAAAAACATTTTTATGATTATGGATTATATCCATAAATAGTTCAATTTATGTTAAGTGTTTTATAAGTATGGGATTATGTATTTTGATTCATAAACTGATCTAGTTTATGCCATTGTTTAGAAATAGCGCCTAGTGGAAGAAATGGAAACCGTATCAATGCGCGCACTCCATGTAGGGATTGCCCTCCTGCTCAAGATAATTATAGTGGGGCTGGTGATGCAACTGGTGCCGATCAGCTAATCACCGTACTGGGACAACTTACTCAGGTTATGAATAATAACCTTACCCGTATGGAGCACCCTGATCCGCAGCGTGGAGGATCAATGTTAGATCGATTCACGAGACAGCATCCACCAACGTTCAATGGGAATACAAATCCCTTAGTAGCTGAGCAATGGATATTTTCCCTAGAGAAAATATTTCAGGCTTTGGGGAGCAGTGAAAGGGAAAAAGTTATCATGGCAGTTTACCGCCTCACTGGAGATGCTGATCAATGGTGGTCATTGATTCAAAATACGAAGGAAGATGATGAAGTATCAAATATGGAATGGAGGGAGTTCAAAGATCTGTTTTTAGAAAAATACTTTCCTCGCGACCATCGAGAAGATATGGAAAGACAATTTCTGAGTCTGAGACAAAAGGAGGATGAGAATGTCACAAAGTATGAGGCTAACATTACAAGGTTAGCGAAGTACGCTGGTGATTATATTCGCAACCCAAGAAGTAAGATTGATCGTTTCTTTGATGGGTTAAAACCATTTCTCCGTCGAGCATTAGTCTCACAATCCTTTTCATCGTACGAAGACATTGTCTGATGTGCTATCAAGACCGAAAAGGAATTCTCTAAGTCTTATGACTTTAAAGCAAAGAAAGAGAAGAAGAGACCTGCTGATCAATCTGGGAATGGAAATAAGGGGAAGAAGGGAAAGGTTGAATATCCATCTTGTGGTAAGTGCGGGAAGAAACACCCCGGTGCTTGCCTGAAGGGAATGGGAGTCTGTTACAAGTGTGGTGAAAAAGGCCACCAAGCTCATGATTGCAAGGGTATGAAGGAAGCTACCAACGTTCAGTGCTACAATTGCAGGGAGATGGGGCATTATGCAAATGCATGTCCTAAGCGTCAGGAGAACTTACCTCAGAAAAGGCCAAGGGATCAAGGCCAGGATTATGCTATCACTACTGCTGAGGTAGAAGCTCCGAAAGACGTGGTGGCAGGTAATTTAATGGTTTCCTCAAGTTTAGCAAATGCATTATTTGATTCTGGATCATCGCATTGTTTCATATCTTCCCAGTTTTCTAAGAAAATTAGATATTTCCAATTTGATTTAATAAGGGAGTAGTCAGTTAAAACTCCTAAGGGAAGTATCGTTGCAACAATGTTTTGTGAATCAGTCCCCATTAGAGCACATAAATTTTCTTTATCTGCTGATTTCATCGTCATACCTATGATTGAGTTTGATATAATCCTCGGTATGGACTGGCTTTCGGACTATGATGCGAAGATTTATTGTAAGAAGAAAGAGGTTAGGATTCTTGATGATAATGATAAGGAGCACCTTATTTTTAGAGCAGAATCGTCACCACCTAATTCTTATTTAGATCCACCCCCAGTAGCTCAACTTAATTCAATTATTGTGGAGGAAGAGAATGAAGTAACTATCGGTGAGGAAAGGAATGTTCAAATAGAGGATGTACCTGTTGTGAAAGAATTTGTAGATGTATTTCCGGAAGATTTACCTGGACATCCTCCAGAACGAGAAGTAGAGTTTTCCATTGATTTGATTCCTGGATCAAGGCCTATATCGAAGACCCCTTATAGAATGGCTACTGTAGAGTTAGTCGAACTAAAGAAACAACTAGAGGAATTGAGTAATAAGGGATTTATTCGCCCTAGTGTTTCTCCATGGGGATCCCCTGTTCTTTTTGTTAAAAAGAAAGATGGATCTATGAGGTTATGTATCGACTACAGGGAGATCAATGCTATAACGATAAAGAACAAGTATCCCCTACCTCGTATTGATGATTTATTTGACCAACTGCATGGAGCTCAATACTTTTCAAAGATTGACCTTCGATCTGGATACCATCAGTTGTGTGTGAAGAAGGAAGACATTCCGAAAACAGCATTTCGAACCAGGTACGGGCATTACGAGTTTACTGTAATGCCGTTTGGATTGACTAATGCACCCTCTGTATTCATGGATCTAATGAATAGAGTTTTCAAGGAGTATCTCGATGAATTTGTGTTGGTATTTATTGATGATATCTTGGTATACTCCAAAACCTACGAAGATCATGAAAATCACTTGCGTATTATCTTGAAGACTCTGAGGAGGCATGAATTATATGGAAAGTTTAGCAAGTGTGAATTCTGGCTTCAGGAGATTTCTTTTCTTGGACATATTGTCTCTAAAGATGGAATCTCTGTTGATCCTTCTAAGACCAAAGCAATCCATGAATGGCCAGCACCTACGAGTATAACTGAGGTACGTAGTTTTATTGGTTTGGCAGGTTATTATCGACGTTTCGTCCAGAATTTTGCCCGATTGGCTAACCCATTAACGAAGCTCACACGTAAAGGGGTTAAATTTGTTAGGACAAAAGAGTGTGAAGAATGTTTCGAAGAACTGAAGAGAAGATTAGTCAATGCTCCTATATTGACTCTACCATCGGGGAATGATGGGTTCGTTATTTATAGTGATGCATCGAAGAAAGGACTTGGCTGTGTCCTTATGCAGAATGATAGAGTTATTTCCTATGCATCACGACAGTTGAAAATTCATGAACAAAACTATCCTACTCATGATCTTGAGTTAGCAGCTGTGATCTTTGCTTTGAAGATATGGAGGCACTACCTCTATGGTGAAAAATGTGAGATTTATACTGATCACAAGAGTTTGAAGTATATTTTCTCACAAAAAGAACTCAACATGAGGCAAAGGAGATGGCTTGAATTACTCAAGGATTATGATTGCACGATACACTACCACCCGGGGAAAGCAAACAAAGTAGCAGATGCTTTGAGCAGAAAAGACCATGGAGTTCTGAGCACGATGAGAATTAAAAGGGACCCAATTTTCATGGATCTAGAGTAGATGGACATGGGAATAACCAGGGAAGGTGAAACATCAATGCTTTTTCAAATGGTTGCCAAACCATCTTTACTAGAAAGGATTAAGAGTTCTCAGACCGATGATGACGAATTCCAAAAGAAGATTAAAGCTGTGAATGATGGGAGATTGAGAGACTTTGTGTATGAAGATGGAATTTTGAAATTCGGGAAGAGACTTTGTGTTCCCAATATACCTGATCTAAAAAGGGAATTGCTGGATGATGCTCATAGTTCCAATTTCTCTATACACCCTGGGAGCACCAAAATGTATAGAGATTTGAAGGAACATTTTTGGTGGGACAACATGAAGAGGGAGATTGCTGATTTTGTGTCAAGATGTATGGTTTGTCAACAAGTGAAAGCTGGAAGGCAACAGCCTGGAGGAGTCATGCAACCTCTTCCCATACCGGAGTGGAAATGGGACAATGTTACGATGGACTTTCTCATGGGGCTACCGAAGACTCCTAGAAGGAATGATGCAATATGGGTTATTGTTGATCGTCTTACCAAGTCAGCACATTTTCTTGCTATAAGAGAAGATCTACCCCTGGAACGTCTAGCAAGACTATACATTAATGAAGTTGTGAGACTTCATGGAGTACCCCTATCAATTGTTTCTGATCGTGATCCCCGTTTTACTTCAAGATTCTGGAAAAGTCTTCAGAAATCCCTTGATACAGAACTTCATTTGAGCACTGCTTACCACCCTCAGACAGACGGACAATCAGAACGGACTATTCAAACCTTAGAAGACATGTTGAGATCTTGCTCACTTGACTTTCAGGGTATGTGGGATCAATATTTACCTCTGGTAGAATTTTCCTATAAAAATAGCTTCCATTCGAGTATTCAGATGGCACCATATGAAGCGTTATACGGAAAGAGATGTCGTACACCAACCTGTAGGGATGACGTCGGTGAAAGAAAACTTGTAGGTCTAGAACTGGTGGAGGAAACGATGGAAAAGGTAAAGGTAATCCAAAATCACATCAAAGCAGCTCAAAGTAGGCAGAAGAGCTATGCCGATAATCGAAGGAAGGATTTGGAATTTCAAGTCGGTGATCATGTTTTCCTAAAGGTATCTCCGTGGAAGGGAGTCATACGTTTTGGTAAGAAAGGTAAATTGAGTCCCAGGTACATCGGACCTTTCGAAATTCTAGAACGAATTGGGGCTGTAGCTTACCGATTGGCAATGCCGCCAAGTCTCTCCAAAGTTCACGATGTATTCCACGTATCTCTGTTGAGGAAATACATGCCTGACCCAACACATGTACTCACCTATGAAGATTTAGAACTGGAACCCGATATGTCTTATTGCGAAGAGCCCATCAAGATTCTTGATACGAGAGAACAAGTGCTGAGAAACCGGACGACGCGTCTGGTAAAAGTTTTGTGGAGGAATCATAAGATGGAAGAGGCAACATGGGAACCCGAGGAACTTATGATGAAGAACCACCCGAGTCTTTTTATGCAGTAATACCCTAGAAATTTCGAGGACGCAATTATTTGAAGGAGGGGAGAATGTAACACCCCAAGCTTCTACGGTACGTTTCCCTTTGAATAATGCGATAGCGTGTGTTGTACGCAACCTCGAGTTCTAACACACACCACAACTAATTAAACTAGCCATTGTGAATAGTAATACCTAATTTTTGAAATTATATATATTTTATATTTGAAAATGGACTTCATTTTTGAACTCGGAATATTGAATTTAGCCTAAGGTGAAATTTTGGTACTTTTCGGATAACTTTCATATTTTGATGAATAGTGAAAATTACTAAATTTTAATTAAAAACAACTTTTTTAATCAAAATAATTAATAGTGATAAATCATGAATTTTAGTAGTTTTAAAGTATATTTAGAATATATTTTTACCATTTAATATAATGTTGGTCATTGGACATAATTTTACTATTAAACCGAACATAAACAAGTGTCAATCTTTTGATAGTTATTATCTCTTAAAAACACGCTTTTTGTTTTGACAGCGGGAATTAATTTTAAATTAATTTCTGCCACTTCTGTGTTTTGAATTTAGGAAAATGGATTCCATATTTGGAATCAGGATGTTCAAATTGTGTAAATAGGTAACTTTTATTTTTAGACATTTTGAATAATTACTGCGGTAAATATTTTATTTACCATGGTTAAAGGGTAAATCCGGTAAATAAGGGTTAAAAAATAATATTATAATAATACAAAATTACCCTAGAACGTGTCCTAACCTTATTGGTGGACACATACCCGACCATGGGCATCCTTGGGTCAATTTGGGGACCCCTTGAAGCCACTTGTATGTGGTAGGGACACATTATATTAATAAAGTTAAAATAAAAATAAAAATGGCATAAGCTTACATCTTTTAGAAGAACAATTTTTACATAGGGTTATACATGTTGGATTTTCGATTATAAATATTCATTAGAAATCTAAAAAGATTTCCTACATAATGATGTTTTATTTATAATTTTTAGACATTAAATAATTTATTTTATTTATGACACAATGATGATGCAGTAATTACTAAAATAGTAAAAAATTAACATAATTGATATTATAAATACCCAAATAAATATAATATGAAACTTTAAATGAATTAAACTAATTTTCTAGGATAATATGATATATTAGGATTGATTTAATGGACTTTTTTCGAAGTAATCAATCTGTTATGAGTTTCACAAAAATCAACTATTGAATAGTGTCAAAATTGACATAAAAGAGTTCTTAAAACAAATATTATATTATTAATTGATATTAAATTCCTAAAAATCTAAGGCTCGGCCAAGAGACTTATATTATGATAGGTTAATCATTAATGGACCACTTGGGGGTCGCTTGGATGTATATAGTAAGTTTATTAACCATATTATATAAAAATACAAAGAGACATTATAAAAGTGAAACTAATTAACTTAGAGTTAATACTTAAAGATAAGGTTAATATAAGTACCCAAACCTGTCTAAATTCTATTGGATGAGTTGTTTTCGACCTATCCCCACCTCATCCTTTGAATAGTCAACTTTGGAGCCTTTGGAAACCGAATATGAATTTATTATAAATTAATATTTCTAGCTTTTCCAAAAGTGCCCCTCACCCCTCTTATAAAAGGGCACTCCTCCTTCTCATTTCGTCACACCTTCAAAGCCTTTTGGTTCGGCCAAACTCTGCCCAAATAATCTCCCAACATCCCTCACTACAACCTAGAGGCATTATTTTGATCAGAAAGCCAACCTAAGGAGCCCTTTTGATCAAATCAAAAGGAAGAACCCGAAGAAGAGGTAATGATTTCACCACCCTTTTCTAAGTTCATTTCTTCTTCCACTTCTTCTTCCTTTGTTCTTACCATTCTAAAATAATAACTCCAGTATCTCACATATACTGTGATGTTATTATAAGTATGGTACAACCATATTCAGTACTCTATCCACCCTTTGAATAACATGTCACCATACGTGCGTACGTACGGCTTACCGTCTCCACGTCGTGGTGTAATTATTATTCAATATAATATTATTTGGATGGGTATAATAATGATGTTTAACTCATGTAAATAATAAATATAACATGTTAATGATTCTGTATATATGATATACCATTCATTTATATATTATTTTAATATCAAAAGAATGATATTGTCGCTCGTGCGTACGTACGGACTACCGTCTCCACGAACGCGATGAGATTCATTCTCCATCGTATCCATTCAAGTATAATTATCATTTGATGATTTAAAAATGATGTTTAAGGACTGTATATAATTCTGGATATGAATAAGATACAACAACCATGGCTTATGTAACAAAACATATAAAAGAAAATGAGTAAGTTAACTCCCGAAACGACGATAATTCTAAGATATTATTAACAAATCAATGTTAAAAGATCATATATGATATCATATTAATATATATGATTCTTGTATAATTTAATAACAACTATTTCACCATTATACCGGAGGATAACCTATCCCAACCAAGGAAAAGTACAAGGTAAGGGTTATTTCACAATCTCTTCATTATCCGAGGTTGTATTATACGTAATAATCTATTGGGATCTCTTTATCATCCACATCCATGTTTCTTTGAAATGTATTTCAAAACATTTTTACTATTTACAAGAATATGGGTTAAAGTCATTTATACCCTTGTTTGACTTTTTATAAGAGGTTTATAAAGGAATCTTTCCGTCGTTTTCAAAACAAGGTCCTTTTTAACCTTTTCGACAGAATTGAGGTAAGAATGTTTTTTTTAACTTATACGGCGGGTGCGGTTATTTTACGCCGTTATAAAATCTTCAAAGCTTTACTTAAAAGATTATAAGAATATTTTCAAAGAAAATGTTTTATTTTATATGGATCTTAAATGATTTCAAAATAAAAGGAGATATTTCTTTAAAAAGAATTTTGATTTCATCTACGTCAACATCCTTTGATGGATTTTAAGATTATTTGAAGTTGATTTATTATGATACAAAACTTCTATATTGTATTGAAGGTTTTGTGATATGTTTGACTATAGATGTGCTATTTTTATACCATTCATAGTTTATGGTGAAATTATTGACATTTCGTATGCTAGTTTTAATACGAATGTTTATGTTATGTTTAAACCTTTTCATATGGGAATGCATTGGACTTAATAAGTGACGGGTGGAGCCCGCTATAGCTCCTCGATGCATCGGTAGGTCTCATGAGACAAACTAGTGTCTTGGCACAAGGCCTTGACAAAATCTTATTTGTAGTCTTGGCACGAGGCCTTGGCTATGTGGTTATGATAGTCTGGCATTATGCATTCCAACATTATGAAAGTGGTTATTGATATTGAATGTGATTATTCGATTAGTAGAATATCCATGTGAATAAGTAAATGGCATTATTTCATTTTTATTTTTTCCATACTATGTTGAAGTTCAATTTTAAAAGGCTTTTGTTTTAGTAATTCATTGCCTTAAATGTTTATGCTTATTATGAATGTTCCGCTATATTGTTATCCTTACTGGGCATTTGAGCTCACCCCTTTTCTATGTTTTATTTTTCCCAGGTAGTGAAGAAGTAAATTATGAATGACTTGCAGGGATATTATGAGGGGTTAATAGTGTGGATATGAAGACTTTTTTGTTGTAGTAGTTTTTCACTTTGAAATGTAATGTAAAACTTTATGATTATATCTAGTGTTTCCAATGCTACTAAACCAATCGGTCTTTCGAGATTTGATCTTTCTTGTGATCATGCCAATGTTATGTAATTAATGCACCGACTCTGGGCAACTGGGGTCGGGGCGTTACATGTAATCAATAGAGTCTTGATCAGACCTGTTCTTAAGATGACCCCTTATGAGCTGTGGAAGCATAGGAAACCTAAGGTTAACTATTTCAAAGTTTTTGGCTACAAAGTCCTTATTCTTAATACTAAAGATAATCTTGATAAGTTTGCATCCAAGAATGATGAAGTAATTTTTCTATGTTACTCAACTTCCAGTGAAGCCTATAGAGTTTTCAATAAAAGAACCAAATGTATGGAAGAATATATTCACATAAAATTTGATGAAACTGATCCACATGAACCTAAGACCTCTCTTGAAAATCTTGAAGATGATCTCTCTGGTTTGAACCTTAATGATAAAGATAGTGGAGCTGTAGTTAAAACGTTCAGTTCTGGAAATTTTCCAGAACCTGCTTCTGTTGAACCCCAACCTGTTGATGAACCTGAAATGCCTAGCCCTACCTTTTCAAGACCAACTAGGATTCTAAAGAACCATACTTTATATGCAGTTGTAGAAAATTTTGATAGAGGGACACAGACTAGAGCTTCTCTTAGAAATCAGGTTGAACATCTAGCCTTCTTGTCACAGCTAGAACCTAAAAATATCAATGATTCTATCAATGATGAATCTTGGGTAATGGTTATGCTAGAGGAACTAAATCAATTTGAAAGAAAAAATGTCTGGAAATTAGTAGAAAGACCTAAGGACACTATTATAATAGGCATGAAATGGGTGTTTAGAAACAAAGTTGATGAATCTGGAAACATCATTGGAAACAAATCTAGGCTAGTTGCACAAGGTTACAATCATGAAGAAGGAATTGACTATGAGGAAACCTTTGCACCTCTAGCTAGATTAGAGGCTATTAGGATCTTACTTGCCTATGCATCACATCTGAATTTCAAGTTATATCAAATGGATGTGAAAAGTGCTTTTTTAAATGGTTTTATTGTTGAAGATGTTTTTGTATAACAACCACCTGGTTTCACAAATCCTCATTTTCAAAATCATGTCTTTATACTTTCTAAAGCTTTATATGGTTTAAAACAATATCCAAGAGCTTGGTATGAAAGACTTTCAAACATTCTTATTTCAAAAGGATTTACAAAAGGAATAGCTGATCCCACTCTGTTTATAAAAAGGATTTCAAAAGATGTGTTAATAGTACAAATCTATGTTGATGATATTATTTGTAGATCTTCTAAATTTTTTTATGTACTGAATTTTCAAAGGTTATGCAAAATGAGTTTTAAATGAGCTTAATGGGAGAGCTTAAGTATTTTCCTAGATTTCAAATCCTTCAAACTAAAGATGGTATTATTCTAAATCAAAGTAAATATACCAATGATTTATTAAAACGTTTTGGTTTAGATAGTATTAAGGAAAGTGATATACCCATGAGTACTACCTATAAGTTGGATGCTGATTAAACTAGGAAACCAGTTGATCAAACCTATTACAGAGGCATGATTGGGAGTTTACTTTATCTTACTGCTAGTCGACCAGATATCATGTTTAGTGTGTGTATGTGTGCTAGATCTCAAGATAATCCTAAAGAATCACACTTACTAGCTGTTAAAAGGATTTTTAAATATCTTAAGCATACTGTGAATTTAAGTTTGTTTTATCTAAAAGGACAATCATTTGACCTAACTAGTTATTTAGATGCTGACTTTGATGGATGTTTGTTAGAGAGGAAAAGAACATCTGGAACATGTCATTTACTTGGAATGTCCATAGTATCATCGTGTAGTAAGAAATAGAACTCAGTTTCATTGTCTACTGCTGAAGAAAAATATATTGCTGCCGGTAGTTGCTGTGCACAAATTCTGTGGATGAAACACACTTTATTGGACTATGGATTTGACTTTAAACATGTTTCAATTAACTGTGACAATACTAGTGCGATCAGAATATCTAAGAACCCTGTGTCTCACTCTAGGACTAAACACATTGATATTAGACAACACTTTCTAAGAGATCATTATCAGAAAGGTGATATTTCTCTAGAATTTATTAATTCTGAACATCAATTAGCTGATATTTTTACAAAGCCTTTATGCTCTGAAAGAATGAATTTTATTAAACAAGAATTGTGTATGATAGATATGTGAAACAGATATGCGAAACTAATCTGTGAAACTAATCTGTGAAACTGATATGTGAAACTGATCTGTGAAACTGATCTGTGAAACTGATCTATGAAACTGATCTGTGAAACTGATCTGTGAAACTGATCTATGAAACTGATTTGTGAAACCGATCTTTCTTTATATTACTTTTTATTTTGTGATTAATTAACTACTTTTATTTTTATTATGGGGACCCTAAATGATGAAATAAATGATATGCGACTATTTCTATTCCCCAAACCGTTGACCTTTCATTTCTTTCCCGCCAAACCTTATTTCATCTCTTCTCCTCCTCTTCGAACCTTCGAACTCCTACTTTCCCCAGAATCGACAAATGGATAAGCAGAAGAGACCGAGCAAAGGATCATAAAGTCATGTACCTTCAAAGCGTGCTCGAGGTGAGTCGAGTAGTACCACTCAAAGATCAGTAAATCCGATCCTGGAAACTCGAATTGTTGTTGTAGAAAAGGAATTCAGCTCCGCTTGGCTTTTCACAACTAATTCGCTGTTGTTACAAACTTTAGATTCTCAAGGAGGGAAATCCTGGTTCTCAGATAACACTCGTGTATACAACCCAAAGCTAGTGCATGAGTTTTATATAAATATGCAAGTTACTTTAGATGGTGTCGAGGCTGCCAGAATTTCTTCTACAGTGAAAGGAAAGAAAATATCTTTTTCGTCTAAACAATGGGCTGAATGTTTGAATGTACCCCACGAGGGTCGGTATGAGGATTATGCTAGAAACATTCCTCCAACCACTGAATATTTCTCTTACGAGTTAGCTTTAGAGCTTTTAACTGGAAACAGAGAGTCAAGGAGAATCATAGCATCAGAGCTGGATGGTGAATATAGAATTCTCTCTAAGTTTATTCAGCACCAAATTTGCCCCAGGAAAGGATATTTTGTTGTTGTAAGATACTAGGATGTTTTTCTATTGTTTTTACTAAAGACCCATGAGAAGATCAATTTGTGTAGATATATAATGGCGCACATAGCCGGAATGGTGAAACCTTCTAAGAAAGCCACTGCCCTGTTCTATTCCAAAATGATCTTTGCTATGTTATAGAATCTGGAATGTGTTGATGAAACTGATGAGATAGCCAACTCTGATAGTGCTTTTTGTGTTAATAAAGAAATTTGTTAATGGATGAAAGTAAACTGGAACCCATGGAAAAAATGCTGGGTTGCTGATGAGGAAAAGCTGTATGAATCTTACAATCCCACTGATCATGGAAAGAGGCCGAAGGGTTTGAGAGACCCTGGTTTGAAATCAGATGAGGAGCCAATTTATTCTGATGATGAAGAAGAAGCAAATTTTGGAAGGAATAAAGACAATGAAGAGTCTGGTAAACAAGGGATGGAAGAAGCTGAAACAGAAGAAGGAAGTATGTCACCTCCTGATGATAGGAGTGATCATGATACTGTGAGCCCTAAAAGAAGAATAGACTTTGGATCTGCCAGTCCACCTTTACCCCTACCTGAATCAGAACCAGTTCTTGATGATGAAGAAGTAAGTGACACTGAAGTATCTGACAGTGACGTTTTTTTTTGAAGAATGGAAATGAAAATAGAGATGATGATGGTAATGATGATGATGATTATGATGATAACTGACCAGTGGATGGTCTTGCTGCACCTCCAACAGAAACACATCAAACTGTACCAGAAATAGTTTACAATGGCAAGAGAGAATCTCTTGAGATCAGTGGAAAAGAATGTTATGATAAACCGAAATATACTCTGTGTGCTACTGTCTGGGATGATTACCCTGGTTTTGCTGTTTTGGGTTTAGAATATTCTGAAGAAGACAAAGAAGAAGAATCAGAATCTACTGCGGTTATGATGGAAAGCCGACTAGTTGAGGCAAGGAATGCTCATGTTGTTGATGCTGCAGGTGCTCATCTACATAGTTCTGATGTCTCTCAGTCTGATTTTGACAAGTTCAAAAGGGATTTTCTTACTACTATGAGAGATATAGTCAGAGAAGAGATTTCAAATTCTATTAAACTAGACCTGACTGATACTGGTGAGTTTATTGGACGGCACATAGCCTCTCTAAATCATATTCTGAAGGATCAACAATCAGGGTTAATTTCTTTATCCAACGAATTTAGATCCACCATCTCTGGTATGATGGAAGTGTTGAAAAATATGATTGAACATCTTAAGAAGTCTGATCTGAGAAAGTTGAGAGCTGAGATAACTCAAATTGTTACTCAAGCCAGTACAGCCAAAGTAACCAAGATCACTACTCGTGAGCTAGAGGCTCTAAGGCAGATTGTGCATGATGAATTGGCCGCCATTAGGCAAGTTCATGATTTGGACTCGTTGAGGAAGACGATGGAACACAGGGATCACATTCATAAGATGGTAACAGTATATTCAGCAGATGCCACTAAAGCTCAGAGAGAGATCAAGGAAAAGGTTGATCAATAATTTTCAAAAATCTATACCAACCATGAGCTGACCGCAAATTTCAATGTGTTAGCTGACAATCTGAGACTACCTCCAACCACTCAAGCTTTCAAGACTCAAGTTAGACAGTTGCAAGATTTTACTCCAACCATGAAATGGTTCATGGAAAATAAGGATGATTTTGAGAAGGCTATGTAGTATGGTGTAGAAGTTATTCAGAATTTCATAAATCTTTTGAAGCCTTATCTGAATGCACAAGCCCCTGCCATTGTGCTTCCTACTGCTGACCCACTCAGTGCCTCTGATGTTGCTCCAAATCAGATCTCTGTTGCTCAAGCTCTCTCTCAACTCCGACCAGTTCCTCAGCAATCTTCTCAACCAGCTCCTACAGGTCCACAGCAAATTCCGGTGGCATCCTATCCTCCAAATTCCAAAGTCATCTTACCACCATTTCAAATTCGCCCAGTTGAACCTGCCTCCAAGCCTTCCAACTTACCAACCATTGATCCTTCTGACATGGTCAAAGCCCCGTTACACCCCCAGAAATAGTTGTGCATTGTTGTTGATAGGGTGAACCCTGTTGTGATTGTACTGTGATGTCTTATGAACTTTATTCTATTTTTTTATTCTCCTTGCTGCCTTCTTTTAATCTATTCTTTATCTGTTTTCCCTCCTTTTTGATTATCCAAAAGGGGGAGAACTCTGTATATCTATGGATCTATGGGAGATATGGGGGAGATGGGAGAAATTTGTATATCTATGGATCTATGGGAGATATGAGGGAGATGCATCTCTAAAGGGGGAGATTTATATCTTTTTATGGCAATGCTTGCATAAGTATTTAAAGACATAATTTCAGGGGGAGATTTATATCTCATTATGTTTTTATTCTTATTATGACTTATTATTGATGATTTCTTATATTTATTAATGGATAAGCCTTGTGATTGGCTATGATTTGTGATTATCAAAAATGGGGAGATTGTTGAGCCCTCTGGAAGATTGTTGAATTCTTCCTATGATTGCTATTTTAATAATCACAAATCATCAATTACTTAATCCAATTGTATTTCTCATATACATAATCACAATCTCTTAGTGAATCTGTGTATATTGGTTGGATCATGTTTTATCTCTTTTATATTTATTTACAAGTATTCTGGAAGTCCTCTGGATCAAAGGACAACGGCCACACTGATCCATATCAAAGGACAACGGTTGCACCGATCCATGTCAAAGGATAATGGTCTCACCGATGCTGATCAAATGAGTCACCAATCATGACACACCGATGCTGATCAAATGAGTCACCGATCCTGAGACACCGATGCTGATCAAATAAATCACCGATCATGACACACCGATGCTGATCAAATAAGTCACTGATCATGACACACCGATGCTGATCAAATGAGTCACCGATCATGACACACCGATGCTGATCAAATGAGTCACCGAAGATGTCTCACCGATGCTGATCATCTGAGTCACCGAATATGTCTCACTGATGCTGATCATCTAATTCACCAAAGATGTCTCACCGATGCTGATCATCTGAGTCACTGAAGATGTCTCACCAATGCTGATGTTGATGACCTACCGATCACTTGACTCACTGATAGTCATAAATAGCTGTTTGAATTTCATTATCTTTATTTAATCTAACCAATGGTCATATTAGGAATATTTTAATGCTCTGTCATTTATTTAATGTGTGTTTTTGGTTGTCAGGAAACCGTACCTCATACCTGGAAAAAGAAATCATATATTTTGCCAGAGCTCATGTGTTAAATAAAGAGCTTCTTTCGAGCAGAAGAGGCGCGCGTGTGCTGCAAGAAAAAGTGTTGAACACAAGGATGAATATGCTGAGTGCTGAACCGAGTTGGTGTACATGCAAATAGATGACTGAGCTTACAAGAAGAACTCGTACACTTCTTCATACCAGAGAAGAGCTGAGAAGAAAAACCAGAACATCACTTAACAGCTTCTTCAACTATCCTTACACCTGTAAGTCAAGGAAACAGACGATACTCTGTTTTCCGAACAAAAACCATAAGAGGACTCAGAAAGAATTCTGATCAAACAAAGGAGTCCAGAGCTCCATGAAATTCACTAGAGCCTTTTCTAAACTCTAAATCTTTGACTCAGTGATTTACTTTTTACATTTCGAATAGTGTGTGTTATCTACTGTATTTTACACACACACTGTCTTCTGTACATTAACTTGAGGATCTGCAAATCCTCACTGAAACTCTTTACATCGTTTATTTCCCACTGGGATAGTGGTAGAGGTCGTGTGACCTGAACAGCTAGTTGTTGTTGTGTTTGTTCCCACGAATAACTGTGGTAGAGGTCTTGAACCTGGACAGCTGGTTGCTATTGTTATCCCCGATCCAGGGTGTGGATCATCTTTTTATAAAAGCTTTTGAGAGGACTAAGTCTCGGCTTGAGACTGAACCTCTTGGTTATATCTGCTATGCTATATCTTTCAAAGTTATTCTTTTACTCCACTGCTATGTTCTTTAAAACCAAAACTGTTTTAAAGTCAGTTTGATAATTAAACTCGCAAGTGTTTATATTAGCTATAAATCAGTAAGTTAGTTTCAAAAGTTAATCAACTCTTCTGTTTTGATTAACTGGGAAATAATCAATCCTTTGAGAACCTAACAGAACCTTTATTGTGATATAAATTCACTACAGCTTAATTCTGTGTTTTATTTGGGGGATTTTAAGACAAAGTTTTTTGAACAGAAATTTTAATTGGAACTCAATTCACCCCCCTCTGAGTATCCACTCCGACCAACAACACTTAATATCCAATTATATTTGGTGTATTCATTTGTCACACATAATTATGTAATTAATATATCCTTAATCCAAGGATACCATCTTTGTATGGGACTCTGTCTCAATCTCCTTTCATTGAGGAATATTTTATTTTATACACAACCTTATTTTATACGGTGTATAAACCACTTTTACTTTTACATTTGTTCAAAAGGAATATTTTTATACGAAGAGTTTTAATAAACGATAAAAGGAATGTTTTTCTTTTTTGTACGTATGTGGTGACAATGACTTCTCCACCGACGTGACCATTATTTGAGTTTCGGCTTCCTCTACACCCATACCTTTTTTTAAATGAAAAATAAATACCATGTTTTACTTTTATTTTATTTTGGTATTGAAAATGGTTTTCATAATATTTTTATATCACTGTGTTGTATTGATTTCATTTTATTGAAAAGTGGAAATTTTATGTTTCCTTTATGCATGTTTTATGTGATACTATTCTGTTATGGTTCTTGGGCATTATTATAAAGACAGGTTGTTCTGTGATAAACTAAGGGCGGGTGATCCCGATATAGCTCTCAAATGCATTGGGTAACGCGAAGGAGTTAAATGTTAAGGTTTCTCCTAGGATATTTAGGGAATATACTCTGATGGGTATTCCAAACATAACCAAGAGGGTTACTCCCTACGTAAGAATGTTATGAATGCCTCAAGTTACCTTTATGTCTTATGATTTCTATGTTTTATTCATAATTTTATGAGGAATGTTAATGTGCTTATGTTTTATGGGTAAAGTATGATTTCATTCTAATGTATATTTGTACTCATGTTTCCTTTCCATACTTTTTATAACCCTTACTCAGCTTTTTATCCTCATCCCAAGTTTTTGAAATTTTTTTCACAGGTCAAGGGAATGGTACATGATATGATGATAGTGTCAAGGAAGTGTCAAGAAAGAATCCATGTTTTATTTTAAATATGTTTCTGTTGATGTGAAAAATGAATAATATCTTTTATGTAACCACTTTGTTTAAATGTGGAATGTAATGCATGTTTTATGATCTAATTCTCTAAAACACTAAACCTGAAAAGATCCTCAATGTGTAATCTTGTAATAACTCAAGATTAAGTAAGGTTTAAGGCTGGGGCCTTATAAAATAAGTCGTTCAACCTTCTACGGGTCTACTGCCACACCCTATTGAGACACAATATGCCCATGTAAATGGACCTATTATGTCTGAAACTTTCTCTTCGACAATGTTCCATAGAGTCGGTGGTGCCGAATAACCTGCAAGATAGCTCAAAAATACTCAACATAACCCTCTTTTGATTTTGAGTAGATTAAAATATCATTAATGAAGGCGATGAATAATTGATATAGTAAATAATGGAATATGGATTTAATAATCACCATGGGCATGACTCGTTTTTTATGAAACCTAATGTAATGAATAAAAATTCGCTGTTTTTGTAGGAATATAGGAAGGTTGTATTTGGGATATCACCCTCCTTCACACTAAACTGGAGATATACATACCATATATCAATCTTATAAAACCAAATCACCCATATGAGATGGATAATATGATTTTATATCCCTAGAATATGGTAATAGCTCCTCAACATCATCTGATTCAGACTTTAATTGTCTATACAGAACCTTAGACCACCATCCCAATTCTTGGAAAACAACATTGGAGATCCCCAAAGAGACACACTATGCCGATAGAATAAATTATGCATTAGATCATCTATCTAAATACTCAACTACCCCAACTCATAATGTTCTATACAATAAGGATCCATTAAGAGAAGAGAATCACATCGTGGTAAGTCTATTCTGAACTCAACATCACGTTGAGGGTGTAACATCACAACCTTTTTGAAAAAACATACAGGATTGTCCAATGAATCTAGGAACCTCTACCATCCTATCATCCACTGATTCCATATAAAAATAATTCAACAAGGAAATAAGGGTCTCCATAGGCAGACTACCCACCTAAAAAATCCTCTCATTAAAGAAAACCACATGCTAACCATCCACATCCAAAAACATGACTCTCATTCAGAAGCAGTCGATAACAGAACCTATATAATACAACTATGAGATGATGAGGATGGGATAGTATGATTGCATACTTAAAATGAGATGATCCCCATGGGACTGATGGGCCCCATCCTTAGTATACACCCTCAAAAAACATCAAACATGATATTCTAGCCTCCGATTGGAATATTCAACACCTGCGTTAAAGGAATCCCCTCTACATATTGTCCCAGTGCATGGGCTAAAGTGGGTAAAAAAATGAGTTTGAATATCCTAAATCAAACAAGGCACAAAAAAGAGTACTATCAGATTGATGTTACCGTTAATGATCTATCACCCCTCTTGAACTGATATCCTAGCTACATGAAATTGACCCTAACCAATTGTTCTACCCCTATGATGATGACCACCACCACTACCACTACATGTTTCGGTCCCTAAACATGAGGAACATACCGATGAAATCCACTACCTTCTACATCTCCCCTAGGTAAAGCGTAAGCCTGCTACCCTTGCTACTGGGATAGACTCACTAGAAATAGCTATTGAGGCTAGCGTTGAACCTATCTACCTCCACCAAACTTAGGTCAAGAAACCACTGGTCACTAGTCCTAAAGATAGCCACCATACCCATAAAATAAACACTTCAGAACCAACCCCATAGAAAAGGAACATAAAACAGAAGGTTGAAATGGAATTTATTGTGGTTGAAACCTAGCTGGTCTAAACCTGACCGTCCTGGTTCTGAAGACATGCCACTAACAAATCGTCCCATTGAGGAACCCTTCTAGTTCCCTTCCAGTGGAAAACCTCATCGTGAGTGAATTTTCTCGATCACCTCTTCCTTCTTATGAAACTCAAGGTATTTTCGAAATGTAAAAGATGTAACTTCATTATAGATAGAAGGACATAGTTCCTCCTCTTTCTATATCGCACGAGAATACAAATGTCGAAAATGATATGGGGAAAATAAAAAATATCATTGAACTTGATTCCCAACCCCCACACCGACCTAATACCCTATTCAAGAGAAAGGTTTTCATGCCTCTTCACTACTATTATTGTCGATGAAAGGAACTCTACTTAGATATGTTTTGATAATTTTATCGAGGAGATTTTTTAATCCTTCTACTCCCCCAGATACAATTTAAACCACTGACAAGTAGCTCACCACATTTGACTGATAGTCTAAGGGACCCAATACTCCATCAGTGCCTAGATCAGACTAAAAGTGATATTAAAATCCTTGAAACATCTCACTATTTCCACAACTAATGCACTTACCTCATAATTCCTCAAATCCTACTAGTAGAAATCGCAAATCTTACTCTACAACTGACCATCCTCCTTAACAGAATCAACCCTCCATTAATCAACTGGGTTTGCCTGATGAACCTCAACTGCCAGAGCTACATGTGGAAGACGACCAGGTTCTACAAATGAAAGGAAAAAAACACCCTATACTTGATACTATGAAATTTAATTATGATACATTTTAATTAAATTTAGTTGATTAAATTCGATTTAACCACATGGAATTTCCCCAAACAACACAATACAAAAAAGAAAAGTCATCATTATGCATGTACCTCTCCCAGGTCTCCACCCAACAAGCGGTGTAGGCTGACATGGTCATCCAGTAGGCTATGTTTCCTCGCATCGAATCATCAGGGGGGGGCACAAAAATACCATTTTTGAGTTGAAATTCCATTACCTATATAATTTACCACAAACATTTGACACTATTTCCCAACCAACAATAGAAATCCTCACTATGCCTTACTCCAAACTCAAACCTACCTCTCAACCATCAGACTTTGATAACACTCTATCATGGTGATCTCCCTTTGAGGATACCCCTCTAGGGTAATTCATTAAGAAACATAGATATTGAAGCCTGATTCCCTCCTCCAGTAGGTCCCAGATTAGTGACTAACATTGTGGGTATAAAAATCTCATATGAGGTTGGAATTACCCTCTATAATAATATTGGATTGGGAGATAATATGAATCATCCATAAAAAATACCAAGACACAATATAAAAGTGAAATCCAATACCATCCCAGATGCATGTATAAATAGAATGGATATAGAAAAATGAATCCAATGTAAATACCAAAAATTAATGATAATGTAGTGACAGAAAAACTATGAAGGGTTCGAACAAGTAATTTAGAACATGATCCATTTAATTCTATTCTAAACCTAATATATATATATACATATTGTGTGAGGATACTAGTATACTCATAATAAATACCCAAGGATATCATACACATGTGAAAGAATCATACTAATGGACATGTGATAAAATCATAGAACCAAATGGCACCAATAAAAGTATACTAACCATCCCAACCTCACTAATGCACACTCACCAAATAAAAAAATCCATACAATATAAAATAATATAAATCACATTGATGATAAGGTAACCCATACCACTTTCCCACTGATTAGTAGCTCTTACACCCCAATAGCAGACGTACTGATCCTCCCACCACTTTAGAATATACTACATCACATCCCAAACACACACACCTAGTCAAAACACCACATCACATGTTGCCTGAACACACTTGGGACACACACCACACCACATACCTACCCCACACCCTCAATCCACACATCCCAACACAACCCGCCCACACACACATGGGCCGCACATCACCTCACATCACATCACATATAACCCAAACGACACTTTGGAAAGTAAATCATAACTCATCATAAAGAAACCTTGTACACCACCTTGCAACTCATCCAGAAGACACTTGGGACCCCACATCACAACTCACCTGAAGAATCATGAGCCATCATATTCTAGATGAGGGAGTAGGGAAGAGAAGGTGGCCAACAATCCATCCTCCCACTGGGATCCTAGGAAATATACCCCCACATGACTATGTTGGTGTTCAAAACATATTTATCAATATGGGTGGGGTGAATATTGGAATAACAAGGAAAATATATGTATATATATAATATCAAAGAATAAAACCCAGCCTATGAGTTCTCAATGAGAAAACCAACTCACAACACCACCATCTTTTTTCCACATCTACTGCATTTATTAGTATATGCAATAGTCATTTCAGAAGGTGAAGAGTCCTATAATAAGTAGCTTTAAATTTTATCAACATTTAACAACTATTCATTTTATTAAAGCACATCAATAACCTTTAATCACACAGCCCATCATTAAATATTCCATTGAAAATATTACAATCCATTCACCAAACCATCCGATGCAATTTCAAAAAATATTTTACATTAAATTATTCATTCCATCATTACTTAGGCATTTATAACAAGTGAACCACATATAAAAATTGACTCAGAATCCCCATTATACTAGCTCCTTGAAGTCCCAAAATCATAGAAAAATAAAATTTCCTTGCCCCCCCAAAAGCATGACAAGACAAACCACATATCTCCCCACACCCCAACGACTCATTAATATCTTAGAAGCACTACCACACATCACAACACATCAAGAGAGACTTTCATATTTATAATGGGGTTTTTATCACATTTCACTATAATTTAGGGGTGTTTTCACACAAACCCAAATCGTGGGAAATCCATTTGATTATCGAAGTCTAAGTAATCAACTAATTTCCATTTGGGGTGATATACTAATAATCACAAGCAGAGAAAAAATCATTACACATTAAAAAAGTGTAAACAAATACCCCATCATCCATAATTTTTAGTGGGTTATCATGCCCATACAATTCACACTATAAAAAACAATATAAAATTTATTATATAATAAGAATTAATAACTAATTTTCCCATTCAATTAAATTAGAAAATTATTTATATTTTATTAAGAAATAAAAACAAAACCTATATGTAAAAAATTGAAACCCTACCATATGATAAAAGATAAGGAGAAAAAAGAAAAATACCTACCTCAATGAATATTTTCAACTTGCTGTGTGCTGAAACACAAAGAAGAAACCACTTGGGAACCACCGTTTCCAAAGAAATTTGAGAACCAACCTAAACTGTACCAAAAGGTTGTAAAAAACACAACCCAAATGCACTAAAAAAATAAAAAAAATTCTATAGTAAAACCATGAAGAAGAAAAGAAAAAAATAGATAAGGAATAGGAGAGAAATCACATCAGATCAGTGATGGGAGCCTACTGACTGAACCCCATCAAATGAAATTTTCAAATAAAAAATGAAAAGGTCATCAGATTCCTAGAACAAGATAATATCCACTAGATGAATGGTTGGGAGAAAAATAGAGAAGCTTTAACATTTAATTCTATACAACATCAATAAATTACACAATGCGTAATCCACTAAGACCTTGTGTAATCCCATGATTTCAAGTCATTCCAAAAAACATGTCGCCCTTTTATTATTAATCCTTTAAAGCTGATACATCTTTAATTGTCCCTTGACAATCTCTGAAAAACAATCATGTCATGTAATATACTTACATGATGTGTATTTCCTATAGAAACTCTTTTATATCTCCAAATTCTTCCATGATCTCCAAAAACATCTCCCAAACACCTCCAATACTCAGAACATGTACACCAATAGATCGAGAAGGCACATTCCAATGTCTGGGGAATGTAATTTGGAATAATTGGAATCATATTAAAACCCAACAATTTTAATTTAGAATTCACTCCTACCATCTTGGTAGGAATCATGATCATGTGTCTGATCAATGACAAACTTCACACATGAATATTTATAATTGTTTCCCATTTTCTCAAAATATATAAAATTTTAATGAAAAATATTAAAAAATTACCTTACTTTATACTCAAATAAATTAGGGTTAATATAAATTTCATTATTTACTTATACTTAACTCTTTTATAACATAGATTAATTTTTTTATAATGATTAATAATAGCATACATGTTTCAAATTTATTATATAAGGACTAGTTATTAAATTAATTAGTAAATATCATATAAGAATGATATTTTTACAAAATTATATAATCGAAATTATAAATATAATATGTTCACTAAATATTTTACATATTTTTTTGGGTAAATTT
This sequence comes from Viscum album, assembly GCA_963277665.1. Classification (NCBI taxonomy): domain Eukaryota; kingdom Viridiplantae; phylum Streptophyta; class Magnoliopsida; order Santalales; family Viscaceae; genus Viscum; species Viscum album. Next base: position 198,473,781 of record OY728126.1, read on the forward strand.
CTCTTTTATTTTTTAGTACCATTGTAAAATTATCATATGCATCTCCAAAACATCTTATGAAAACTATTCCTTTAAATAAATACCAATTTCTATTTTGAACATTGAAAATTTGTATCCAAAATTCATTCAAATAATCAGTTAAATTCATGATATGAATTAATTTATTCCTCTTTTAATTTCATAGCGTTTCATGTGCTCCTTAAATCACCCTCAATGAAATTATAAAATTTATTAGAATATTCATTCTCCACACTGACTATTTTAATAGCCAAAATTTGATACAAAAATGGAATTATAAAAGATATGTTATCTCGATTTCAAAATATATGATCTGTTTTCTAGATAACTTGAACATAATTAGTAAATGTATGGAATTCGAGGAACGTTTTAGTAATAAAATTACAGAAATGAGTCCTCGTAGAGGCTTTCTTAAAAGAGCATACATTACATTAGTAGCTCCATCCTTTACGCTTATGTAATTATACCCCAAATAGTTTAATGGAATATCCATAGTCATAATTGTATTTTCTTACCCAAATAATGATATGAAAAACCATTTAGAATAATATTTTGATTTCAAATGATCAATTCTAAGTGAATTGATATTTATGTTACGAATAGTGGAGGTATCAACTTTATATTATAATCTCATATATGATAATATATTATAAATTTAAAACCATGTATCATCTTTACTGATGGAATATTTTTCATAGTGAATCATCAAACACTTATTAATATCCATATGTGAGAAAATCTATTTTTTGGAATATGATTGTGACTTAGTGGTCATCTTTTACATTTGAACCGTAGAAAATTCTAACTAATTCTTTCCACGATTATTTTTCTGGAAACTCCTATATCATTATAAAAATATTTTGTTTATACATTACTAACTGATTTTTCTATATCATCACATATTGACATCAAGCATGTTTTCTTATTCAATGGCATCGAATAAAACTGAAACACAAAGTGGGTTCATCAATCTCACTATTTTTTGTTGTCAATAAATATTCTATAAAAAGTTAATAAATAAATATATAATCATCTTCCTATTTCTGTACCATATTTAATCTATTTAAAAAATATATTATATAATGTATCATTCTATTAATATGTTATTTACTATCATCCATTCCACTCTATGTTTATATGAGTAATACATTGGGTAGAAATAAAGAGGATTCGATTTAGTCTATAAGGATATCCATATAATAATAAAGTATATTACCAACTATTACCTATATATACTATCTAAAACAAGGTTATTTTACATATATCTATGATGATACTAGTTTTTAATATCAACTACTTAAAATATTTTCAAATAAGATTTAGCATGGACATCATGCAGTTACTATAAAAAAAAATTAAAATAATACTTGCCTAACCTTAAGGTTTGGATTTCAAATACTTATAAATAATATTAGGATTCGTCAAAATCATTTGAATAATCAAAATAAATTTCTTCCAACTAATTTTAAAACCGATCATTTTAGATTCAAGGTTGTGATTATAGGACTTAATGAATTTTTAATGACTTATTTCCATTATCATTCTTGATATTATATAATTTTATAAAATTAAGAAGTTTGTAAGCTTCACAATAAACTACCCATTAATAAATGAAACACAACTTCACATCACCTTTAGTGAAATCATTTGTATTAGTGAATTTTGATTCTGTTTTTTGATAAAACACGAAGATTATATCATTTACAATTTCTTCATCAATATAGATTAAATTATTTGAATTTTTTTTCATGATATAATTCATTTCATTACTAGTTAAGCGTGTACCATACTAAATCATCATGTACAGTTGTGATATCTTATTAACCATCACCATGGTTGTAATCTTATATAAATTTCATTTCATATTACTATTTTACAAATCATACGCAAATATTTTTTCTTTATTTCTCTAGTAGTTTTTATAGGAAACTATATTTCATTTTCACATAATTTTTTAAAGATCAATTTTTTTAATTCATTTGTAATATTAATATTTAAATACATGATAAATAATATAGGGAATATGTGAAACATTTTTATTCTTTAACGTGACTAGTTATATTCATAATTTTACATAATTTAAATATCTAATTTTATTTTTCCTCAATGTCAAATTAGACACTTCATTATTTTAAATAATTTTTCCAATTCTTATTTTTCATTATGAAGTGTGGGTTATATGTCATATTACCTATATGGGATTTATTTTTTTATACTATTCTCTCAATGAAAATTCATCCCATGGTGTAGATTTTAAATAAATCATGACGTATTTATATACTTTAATAATAGTTAAACATTCATTTGAATTATATCCATCAATATTTAACCATTAACATATTTCATTATGATATCATCAGAGTTTCTATTTTTACAAACACTCATGAAAATTGATTTCATAGAATTTATGAAAAATAATTTTCACTTTGGATCTATGAGTTAATTAGAATTTAAATTTTATATCATTTTCAAAAGAAGTAGTCTATATTTGCAAACCTTAATTTGGAATTTGATAAAATTGATTCGTTTTTTCACATAGATTATTACGGTTATATTCAACATCCTAGTAATTTTATTTATCCAATTTTTTCTCATATTCTCTTAGAACTTGATAATTATCACTGAAAAACACTAGGTTTTTTTAAAGCGTCTATTTTGTTACATAATTTAACACAAAGGAAATAGTTTACCTCTTTTAGTGTGTCATCATTCTAAAAAAATCAATTCCTTTTCTCCCAATTATAACATAAAATCCATCGATATATACTTTTTGGGGAATCTTATTTCGTAATCATTATATTGACTGTTTACCAATATAGGATACTCACTATTTTCCATATTGTGTAAACTATTCCTATTTTTTAGTATTATAATTTAATGATTCATAAATTCATTCATCCTTGATAAATACATTTCAATTTCAATAATATAAATATTTATTTTTTTAAAAAAAAATCCATTCATTGTATACCAACTCATCTAAATAGTATGTAGATATTTCATCTTCTCTAGCATTATACCCCTCATTTTAGGATGAAATTATTTTTCAAAGGCATGAATTTTATATGAGTAGTTTATAGAAATATTTTAAATCTATTATAAAAATTCCAATAACCCGAAATCCCTATTTTAATTAGTAAAACATCATTACCTCTAGAAATTATATGATTGGATTCTTTCTATTTTTTGGAATAGACTTATAATTATGATGATTCATTCCTGGAAGAACCCCTTATGAATATCCTTATATCACTCTATAAAATGATGATAAGATTATTATATATTTTCATTAAACATAATTTTATATATTTTTAGTTTCTATTTATTTATTCATATATATAAAATTATCAAAAACTTTCTATCAATTGTATGGTACCCATGTTTTTGATATTTTATTATACTAATTATTATATTTTATCCTAATTCCATTTACACTAGATATATGTATTTCAAAAATATCCCTATTTCTATGTTTTTCAGAAATAAAATTTCATCTTATATTTTTTATAAGAAAAATATTTTAATGATTCTGGAAGCATCATTTTAATAATATAATCGAATAATCTCATATAATTGAATATTTCATGATCCTAAATTATCTTCATTTTTTCATCAATATATATTTGTACCTCCTTAATTTGATATTCAAGTAAGTTTTAATTTATTATCAAATGATGGCCATATTGTTTAATTATCTTCTCCTTGACAATGATTTTATAATTGCAAATAGTAATAATTTTTTCAAATACATGGATTCATTTTACAATAATTTTAAACAAATATTCTCTAATATTTGTTTTTTTAGGCTACTCCTCTTAAAATTTTGAACCATATTCGTCATGATTCTCATTTGATACAGATGTCACACCATGTTTTTTTAATTTTTTATAGAAATTTTTATCAATGAATTTATGTTCCTGTATAATAACTCGTGAATTCTCTCATGGAGTGTGATCTCTTCCAAAAATCTCTAAAAAGTGCCGCAAATATAAAGTATAATTTCATTGGGGAGCATTCATATGACAACGTTTATCAAACCAATTGATTTTCTATATGAATAATAATATTTTATATTTACAAATAATATGAAATTTTTCATTTAAAATTGGGATATTATAGTTTTGGTAATACTAATTAATATTAAATTAATATACATCATGATACCAGACTATTCTTCTATATTTTTCTTTTTAATTTGACAATTAGATCTTCATCTTCTATGAAAACTGATTCTTTAATTGGACTTATTCATTATAAATTTTTTTTGTCATACATGGATTTTATGGATTTCCTAATTTCACTATTTTCATCAAGTTATTACTTGATAATATTTATAATAGACATACTCTAACATTTATTATAAAAAATTAGATTAGAGTTATCATTTTTTAGCGTGGTTCTTATTATCTTCTTTAAATATTATTTCATAATTTTTTGTCCTTGGTGGATACATAATCGATTTATACCTTGATGATAAAAAAAGTAATATTCAAATTTTCACATCATATAGCATTTTATAAGAGATTTGAATTCCATGAAAAAAATTAATTAGGAGAAAAAATTGAGATGTAACTTGATATGATACCAATTTTATGGTCCACATTAGGATATGTCAACACTGAGGATGGGTGAATCATTATAGAGGGACTTTTAATCCAATTTCACATTTTTACCTCACTATCCGTTAACATATTTTTTGATTGGAAGTATCCAACAAGAATCTCTTTTGTTCGTTAAAAAGATAAATAATACGATTGAAAAAAAAGATAACACATGAATTTATTAATTATTTTCTAATCCCTAAGGATGAAAACATTAATGGTGACACATGGTTGTTATCCCAGAAACATGAATTCATTACTACTATCATATGAATCCCAAGAATGGTTATGAACATGACCAAGTTATCATGGAATTTCATCACTAAGGAGATAATGAGTGATAATTATCTCATTATACAAGATAATTGACTTACAGTTAATTAAATAATGAAAAATAGTTATTTTTTAAACTCCCACATGGACTATATGAATGCTCTTATTCTATCTGTGATAGTTGTAATTAGATTTACCAAATATTCATTTAATATACAAAACAGGTTATTAGAAGCTGACCATATCAAATTCATCAACCTGGATGTGATTTGTAATAGCTATAACATGAATTTATCTTCTTCTATTTTCCTACTGTGTGGATTATAATTAAAATTATATCAACTTCATCTTTTATTTGACCTAAAATATATGAAATAAAATATTTTGTTGCATAATCCCTTTCACTCTTTCTTTCAAATCGATAACTATATTAGAGATTATATCATTAAATAATAATATTGATGTAATTTACATATAAATATAAAGATATAAAGAGACAATAGTGTTATTATTATTATATATTTAAAATTTTTTAACGTAGTGAAATGTCATCCCTCAACTCATAGACTCTTCATGTTATATCATCAACTAAAAAATTCTATAAATTTAGATAACAATGTGGTTCATTGCATGTTGTGATATTATAATTAATTATTCCTTTATCTACCATCAAATTATATATTTAATTTTATTTACTTATTTCATATTATATTTCCTTATTTTAATGTTGATGGTGAAACAATTTCTATTTCCTAAAACTCGTATCTATACCACAAAATGCTCTTCCAACTAGAACTACTTTCATTTTACTACGATTCGAGATAATGTGTTTTATAATAATGTTTGATCCCTAATGAACAACAAGCATATATTATCATAGCTGATTCCAATTTCTTCATAAAAAATGGATTATAAAATAACAAAATGGTTTTAAAAAAAATTATTGTTTGAGGTCTATAAATAATTAAAGATTAATTTATATTCTATAGTCAATTTTTCCTCCAAGATTATCCATATATATAATATAACCTCTAGAAACTCAATAGATTTTATGTGTAAATGAATATATATATGTGGGTAAATTCTATATCTTATAAGAAAATTAACATATGAGATATTCAATTTTTTTGTAAAATATATTATGGGCATTCACATCTTGATATATGAGAAAATTAATTTTTTTAAAATGATGCAATATAATAGATATCCAAATTAAAATTCTCACTCAGGTAGATAAACTATTATATATCTCTCAATGACATCATATATGAACCTCACCATTGAATAAATACCATCATAAATTCCTATATTTGAAATTGTAATTTAGTAAATAATTTTTTTAAACCATGTAATTATTCATCTAAATCTTGGTCTTTAATAAATCATCTGTTATAATTCCATGTTCAATTAAAATCATCATTCAAGGAATCCTTACATAAACTGAACTCTATATCCTCCTCTATAACATTAATATAACTCCCTTAGGTCCTCCAAAAAATATATTTTTTATCTCCCTTTTTACATGTTTTGGGTGTTAGGAATTAATTGAGATTGGGTGATTTTCACCAGTAGGCTATATTGTGTTAGTGGGACTACATAATGGAGTTTGATGTGATTAATCGTGGAATATCAGGTTGTGGAATATGATTGTTTTTATTATTATTTTTATATAGTTTAGGTTGATGTATACTCTATGGATCCCTAGGGACTATATTTTAGAGCAACTACAAACATCAACATAGGTAATCTATGAAGGTTGTTCTATATTATGTCACTCTTTAGACAATTTATCACTACGATGTTGATGCTCATCCAAGGCGAGCATGCTTGTGTGTTCATATTGGGGAAAACAGCATATTTTGTAATGGTTGAGTCATGGTGTGTGATATTATTAACATCCATAACCCAGGTTTAGTGGATATTGGTGAGGTCTTTGGAGTGTTTTCCAAAGGTCTATTGACCAGGAGTAGTTACAACATTGTCTAAGGTAGATGTTCTGTGGTATAGCTATTTTTATCATATATTAGGTTTTAACTTGTGGGATATAGTGTGGTTCTTGATTTTAAATTTTATAAAATATCATATAATATTTAATTCCTTCATCACCTCCTTGAACTTCATTTTCCATTTTCTCTTTTGAAGGATTCTAAGAGGCTTTTGGACTCCTCTGAAACCCTTGCTTCTCAGATCGAATACTCGATGGATGCGTTTAATCACACGATTGTAAGGGAATAGTTGTAAGATCAAGGGATACTATTTTATTATCTTTTTTCTTTTTATATTAGTTAATCATAACATTTATGATGGATTAGAACTCAGATGTAATAGTATATATTTCCAGTGATTCCTTCATTAACATCCACACCTTCAACTCTCCATTAGAATTCCCATTTCTGGTAGGTGATTGATTAATAATATGATTATTTGTAGGAGGATTATTATTGGTCTTACATTTATGGGAATCCTTAATTTATTTCTTGTTTTAAATTATATTTCAATTGATTTTTGGACAAAGTTTGGGTTTTTATGGTTAGCTGTGTATTTTAAAGGAAATAAATTCTTCCAAATATTTAATGAATCTGGTGGATTTTAATGAATGATCTATTGATTTTTGAAATATTCCTCATGAAACAATTTTATGCATAAATGGAATTAATTTATGATATATTTAAAGGAATTAATTTCATGAAAACCATGGTTTTGAATTGAAATTTATAGGGTATGGTGGGACTTCAAAATATGGAAGTTGTAATATGATGGATGAATAAATTCGAAATGAATGGTTTTAATATGATTGATACATGGATTGTATAATGTTAAATCCTTTTTAGATAGTATGTGAATAGTAAAATAATTATATTAATGTGACCCTCTATCAATTTATTGAAAATGAAACATCTAATTAAAACATGTTCATCATGAATTTTTCTGATGGGGTCTTGGCTGATGCATTGGTGATGGCCTGAGCCTTGTGGTATGTTGACGCTCCTGATATATGATCACTAATTGAGATGTTTTTTTATAATTTAACTAGATTTTGAGTGAAGCTAGGGATTATATCATGGTTCTAGGATATATTTTGACATGATAATTACAAGCTCATAATTTTGAAATTTTTTAAATTATTCTATCATATATTAATAAAATAATAAATTTATTATGTTTTTATATATCTAGTATGTTAGGGATTGAAATAATTTTTTAATTAATTTTTTTAAATGAAATTCCTTGTATTTTACTCATTTTAAAATATTTAATAATGCATTTAATTTTATTGGAACTATTTGTTAAACAAATATAAAGACCCTACATGGATGTTAGATTAAACCATGCCATTTCTCAAAATTTTCAGGATCTAAATAGAGCCAATCCTAAAAAGTATAATATAATATAAAATTAAAATATTTAATAATATAATGGGTTTAAAATATGTCTGAATGAATCACACACTGCAAGGTATCATGATTCAAACAATAACAATGACCATGAATACAAAGGAACACATCATGCTCACCTCCACAATCTCCCTCTTTGAAAGAAAACAACAAATATAATTATCCTTCCTATATTCATGTGATTCCCTATAGTATATGTGATGAGTGTCCTTAATGAAGCTAATCCATTAGGGAAGAACACTATATGTAACATCCCCGGTGCCTATACTGAGGGCATTGAGAGATGATTGAGAGTTAGATTCAATGAATATATGATTCAAATTTTGATGTGTAACATATTTGATATCATAAATTGAGGCCCACAATTGATCATAATATAGATTTCCATTTCAAATATAATGTGACTTGCGGCCCTGGACAAATTTATGGGCAATGTGGAAAACACCACCTCACCCAGATTGACCTAGGAACCAAAGGCCGCACAATGAACATTCTTCTATTATCCATGGAATTATTTTAGGAATCCAGTAAATGAATTTCATATTAACTGGTCTTCATTTTCTTCAATGAACTACCTAAATCATAAGTATATGAATATCATAAAATAATTTGTTCAATGCACCAGTTTGGATATCAGAGGCCTCACATACATGTTTATGAATCACAAAAATCATGAAATGAGAAGATGATATTTTATTAATAAAAGTCACTACATTCCAAGCTATACATGTTTGAGAAAAAATAATAACCAATGAGATATGAACATATTTTTTGAAGTTAGTAGTAGTGATGGATTTCATAAGATTCACCATAATTCCCACCCTACTCAACCCAATGTCAATGATCCCTTAAGTGTATCCCCCATTCTGGAGATAGAAGTTAGTCAAAAAGATACATGATTAGTTATTTTTATATCTCCCAACCATAAATGAAATGATGAATACAACAGGAAAGTAGCCCCACGTAGTTGATCAGAAATAGGAAGGTGATTTCTTTAAATTTTATAGAGTAGAAGAATCCTTACAGGCTAAATAAATTGAGTCTAAAATATTCTTAACCATGTCAAGGTGTTGGTTACTCCATCATAATTACATTTATAAAGTATGAAAAATTTAAAAAGATCAGTCCTCTTCAATGTGCAACCATGGGTGTCCTTATCAATAAATATGAACCTCTATATCTGAGAAGAAACCTGAGGGGTAACATTCACATAATTCTGAGGCATGATGGAATGAAAATCAGAAATTGAAATATTATATTGTTTTTAAGAGATATTCATCCATTCCATAATGGGGTTTATCCATAGAGTGTGTGGTCCCAAAATTCAGGTCTGGATGTATTCAAACCATCTAGTTTTAGTAGTCCACTAAAACATTTATGTAACTATTTATGGAAGGAAATCTCAATAAATCCATATAATAAGGGCACCCATTCAATAATTTTGTTGTGAACCTTCTTGAATAGAATTCAAGGGAAGTAACTTTATATGTTGAAATATTCCAAGCGTTTCTTAGGAGACCGTCAAAAAAATCCAGAGGTATTTTATATGAAGATCTCCCATTTCCATTGATTTAATGAAATAATTCCATGACAAAATTATAAGATTCTTTCAAAAATGGATACAGTTCACATGAAGTTCATGATTATAACTTTGATTTTTAATGAGGCATCTATGTCATATGGAGAGAGATAAAAAGTAGAAAAAATAATGAGTTATCATTGAATTTAACAATCACAGCATTCCATCATGAGATAAGTATTTTCCCTTCCATTTAACCATCTAATTAGGAATACTAGATTAGATATCTTCAAGATCATAACTTCTAAATTGAATCCAGTAAATTGGGATGCCATGATAAAAACATTAAGGCCCTCCCTTGGACTCTATGTATCCTAGAAATTATATATTTTATTTTTAATGAATACCCAATTCTAAAAACAATAATGTATTCATTCGAAATTCTATTTTTTTTAGAAACTTCATTATAATGATAAAAATGGACTTGATTGCGTATAATTTGTTTCTGCAATCCAGCTAAAAAAGCTGAATGTTGTTTTTATAATAGAAATGAGATTGTAGATACAAATATATAATATTCATGATTGGTTTAAATATAACAATATCAATCATATCATTTCTAGATATGATCATGTTTTATATAAGAATAGAAAAGAGAGGACCCGACAATGGATCACCTATCCCGACTCCCTTAGATCTTTGAATGAATCCCCTATAGTTCTTGATTCTGGGTTCTAGTATTAAACTCACAGGGAGAATTAATTCCATCTAGCACACATCGTGATTGTATTTGGTAACTATGTACTAGGTAATTATATATATATGATGAAAAAAGATATCATAGGGGGTTGGGTGTCTATTGTTTAGGTCAATTTCTAGTCTGGTTTATCCTGATAGACAGGAGCGATGATTTTTAAAAATATTAGAGGTAGTTATGATTGACTTTATGGACATCACACATCATAAAGAGTCTAAAATCCCTAGGCATATTTGGTAAAAGAAACATTAAAGAATGAGTTGATATGATTCTAGTATTTTCAGAAATTTTTCTTATTATTATTTTTGGAATATATTTATGTCCATTTTATATTGTATTTGTTTATTCTAAGGTGGTGGTGTTTTAATTTGACACTGGCGGATGTTATTGGTGAGCCACCATAAGTGATTCCACTACTTGAAAAAAATTATTTAGATACAATGGGGTATATATATCGTGGTCAAGGACATGCTTCATCATCCATTCCCACATATCATCAGGTAGTGTATCCTTGATAGATTGGAATGGAGATCCTGTTCAATATTTTATTCAACATATACAACCATCTTTCCACGACTGTAATGATCCTCATGTAGATGAGGATTGTTTGATAGAGGGTCCACTAATTTTTGAGTTCCTTGAAAATCTTGATTCAATAATTGAAAAATATACTACCATCAATCTAGAAAAAAATTTAGATATGGTGGGATTTGATTCTTATAGAAATGAATCATTATTTTTTAAAGTAGCAAAAATTTATATTTATTTTTACATATGTTCTTTATTCCAAATTCATGTTCTTAAAAATTATCGTGATGTTTCACAACTGTAATCTTGGTGATAAGACTATGACTCAATAAGGAAACCCATTTCCAAAAACTATTATATTTACTATACATGTAGTAATGAATGATAGATTTATCTAATGAATATTTAATATTTGACTTCTATCACAAATAGCCTAAAAAGTTTCATGATGGAGCTCACATCTTATGCCTATGTGATGGATAGAGAGATGATGATGATTCCTGATTGGTTTGGTATCTCATGGTTGATAAGAGTTCCTTCTACTCCTTTTGGTAGTTATGTCAACCCCTTTAAGGTAATGAGGAACTGTGACAAGTCATGGGTTGGTTCCCCATAATAAACACCATCCTGACCACATGCATGGTCATGTAATGTCCCTTTTACATGTTTCTAGTGTGTCATCATTGGTCATTCTAAGAAGGTTTTAATCGATACACCATTGATATATGGAACATTAGATCTCTTGGGCCTCTATAACATGTTAATAGATATAGTTCATTCCCTAGGTAATAGGGTGGGATTGTTATCTTCTATAAGTATTTATTTCAATTAGATGCATCATGATATTTGTTGTTTTGGACAAATGAATCCAAAATGATCCATCTTCATGTGTATGAAGTGTAACAATGAGAAATTTTCTAAACTAAATTCCAATTTTTATTGAATTAATGTATTATTATGTAATGTTGCTATTATAAAAACATGAACAAATTTGGTTATTTTTGACCATTATAAGTTATTCCATGATGAATTTTTAAGTCCACTATGATTGATAATTGTTACTAATATATTCTTTTTATAGTAATCCTATGATTATTATATATTTAGTGTTATTATATTTTCAATTTCCACAATCAGAAGTAATTATGATCATGAATAGTAGGACCATACATCATGAATCCCCTATATTAGATGTTATTAGGGTTATAGAATCATATAGTTTTGATTATGACCAATCTAAAGTTATGATTCAGTAACTAATTATTTCACAAAACCATATATGGGATAATTTCAGGCTAATCAAGACCACATGACAAACCATGTGTGAGTAACTATACCAAGAATATCATCCCACCATACATGTTACCCTTATTGTATTTTCTACTATAATAAAGGTCTATTTATCTAGACCCTAGTAGTAATATTTTTTGTAATTTCATTTATCTGTTATTATTATTAGTATTATGTTTATATTAATATACAATGACTTTGAATAAAAATAGATTTTGATATGGTGGAACAAAAAATTTATTTTTGATAAATATATAGTATCAATGAGACATTCAATTTGATGGATTTAATATTTTTTTCAATTTATTATATTTTAATAAAATATTATTAATAAACATTATTTATTAAATATAAATTAAAAAACTAAAATTCAATATTTTATCATTGTTTGAAAATTATTATTGTCAAAAAACTTGTTTTTTTTTCAATAAATTGTGATATTTCATTAAAATTAAAAATTTGTCATATATAGATGTTCATGTTGATAAAATAAATATTATTATTTAAAATAAACATCAAAATTGTCCAAAAATCAATTTTTTATTATTTTCAAAGACAACCAAATTTTTGGATAAAAAATTAAATAATATATATATTAACAGTGTGTATTATTATATCATAAGGATCCATATAAAAATTAATATATTCCATAAAAGGTTACCACACAAAATATAGTTACCATTAAAAATAACTTTTTTAGGTTATTTTACCTATTTTATAAACCTAAAATGAGTCTTCTAAACCATATATTATGTAATTAGATTTAAAATCAATTAATTATAATCATGAATCACTTCCAAACCACCAAGGGTATTATTATAGTGTGTTCAATTCATATTCATATAATATAATTAAAAGAAATATTTATTTGGAGAAACCATAGGGAAAACATGGTAGGGTTTGTGGTTTTGTTTACATTTTCATATAGAGTCTGACACATAAATCTGTAAATTAATAAAGAATTCCCCTTAATTTTTTAATATAAACCCACCAACCTCCAATTACACTACAATTAAAACCATTGGTAAATTAGGTTACTCTACTTTCCCTATATATATTATTCCATAGTGTCCCAATTATCTTAAGAAGATCTTCCAAATATTTTTGATGAACCCAACAATTGTATGAGATCCTCTCATTCTAAAATTATTTTCATGGACGTTCTTTGTGTTGTTATCCTTAACATCTAATTTTTAGTGATTATTTATGTTATTTCATACCCCTTTTCGATATTTATTACTTCTAATTACTAATATACCCTTTCATGCTAATTAATTTCAGAAATAAATCATTTTGTATGGTCGGTATGCTTTTGAAATTATCATGTGATTTTTTAATGCCAAAATATTTTATAGGAATGACCGTACAAAATTTCCACTAATTAGAATTCAACTAGATGTATCAATGCATCATTTCGTAGGTAATATTCTGTATGTATCTCAAAATCTATAATTGTTGTATTAATAATGACAAAATATATCTTTATATTATATCATCTATGTAGAACATATGTTAATGTTCATGGAATTAATGACATGGATGAGTAAAAAAAATTTATATCTCTCAAATGCATTGGTTAAGAATTTTATCTCTTTAGCTTCCATTTTTGGTGAATGAGATGTTATTATAAGAACACTATGTTATGACATCTTGGCCCTTATCCTTTGTAGATGTCGAAAAATGCTCAAGCGATGAAGTAGGTTTGGGCGCAACAAAGAGAATCCATATTTGGACCCATGATCTGTTCTGGGGGGCCCAGAGGGGCCGCGCCAAAAAAATTCAAGGGTGCACGAAAAAAATATCACATGCAGAAAAGAGAGGATTCGCTAATGTTTTCCACACCGGCGCAAAAATTTCTGCACCACCGACTGCGGGGTGCAGAAAGTTGTGCCCCGCCGCCCTACACGGTGATTTTTTGCGCTGCCGACCCCATCACACAAACATTCGCGCACACAGACTTCCATATGAATCCATCGACCCCCAGAGTATATAAAAAGAAGGGCTCCCATTCAAAATCTAGTGGCTGAAAAATCTGAACCGTCTCCCCAGCGTGAAATCCACCTCTTGTGCATGCAAAAGATGGCTTTCAGGTACAAGATATTTCTTTCCAGGTCGCCCCTGAACCGCCTTCATATGAGACCCCTTTGGTTTAACCAATGTCCAAATTTCTCTGAGTCCCATCCCCTACATTCAATCCCTTCCATTTTCTTGCATCAATTCTACTCTGGAGAAAAACCATCCTATTGGGCGCCTCTCGAAGTTCTTGCGTGCAGTTCCTTTCAATTGCGTGCCCCCATCCTCCTTGTGCGCAATCCCTTCCTGTTGCGTGAAAAACCACCCTGCCTTTTATGCACCAACATCCCACTATTTCATGCCAAACATGCCTTTTATGTGCCAATATCATTCTATTGCACGCCAACCTGACCTTTTACGCACCAACCTCCCTCTATTTCGCTGCAACCGGACTTTTCCACAAAATTGTACCCATTTTGCACCAATTGCACGCAATCCTCCACGATTGCGTACAATCCACTGGGACCCCTCACCTAGACCTTTTCAAAACTACTTACCCATTTGTGCGCAACCTCCTAGGGAAATCTTTTTTGCAATTTGTTTGATTTCCCTCTTCCAGACATAATTTCAGGATGCCTCTTATGCCCTGAGCATCTCTATCACACACCCTTTTTTCATACGACCTTCCAGGCTCGTATGATGTAACTTCAAAGTTCCTTGGACGGTATTTCATGTTGAGTGGATTCAACTAATGCTTATTCTCATAGGAACGTTAATGGATATTTCTTCTTTTCATAGCAATGCTAACATGGACCCCCAATGGTATCACCTCATGACAACCCCCAGTCACGGCGTTGCATGTCCCTTCTCTTCACCAAGGTGCAGAGTGTACGGGTTATCTATGTTATAGGGGTGCGGAGCGAACCCACCTCTTCCAAGCCGCATGATTCTAAACTGCCAAGCACCATCGTCATTATCACATGACATTAAACTGTGACCTTACCCCATGCATCCTACGTAGGTTCCCCCCACCTTGGACATTCGGCACATCCGCTCATCTTGACGGGAGTGAAATATTCCTTAAAAGGAATGAGATCATATTTGATCCGGCAATGCTTGTCTACGGGGAAGGGAAACCATCTTGGTGTAAGCCCCTAGCCTTTCTTGCAGGTGGAAGTACACCTACTCCCCCTTTCTTTTCTGGTGCCAAAGGCCAGAAAATGGCATGGTGGGTAAAGGTGCTCCTCCATTTTTCAGTGCCAAATCCCACTCCCGTTGGGCTTTATCACCACTCAGACCTCCCTCCTAGAGTAAGTCCTAATCTCCACCACCCTAGGCTGCAAACCACGCCTAAGACCTTGTTTCCTATTTGGGTTTCTAGCCACAGGTAAGCCCCATTCCAGTTCCCATGGAGGCACCTTTCGCGATGTGATCATCAGGTCTCTACTGCCTCTTGTTTCTCACATCGAGCATGACTCACATGATCTTAGTGTAATCAAAGACCATGATCTCCTTTCTGGTCAGCCCATAATGTAAGCCCCACACACACAACTGTTATGAACTACGAGGACTTTTATCCTTGCCAAGGCAAGATACGTAAGAAACCTCCCTAAGGTCCAGGACCAACCCCCAGTCATTCTGACCGCCTTCACGTCGGTTTGCCCACACCCATTCTGATCTATGAGGACTTTGATCCTTACCAAGTCAATGAATGTAGGAAGCCTCCCGGAGGTTCACACCCAACACCTAGTCGTTTTGACCCCCATCATGTCGGTTCTACCACACCCCATTCCGAACAAAATGGACTTTGATCCTTGATAAGGTAAGTTACATAGGAAGCCTCCCTGAGGTTCAATCCCAACACCCGGTCATTCCGACCCCCTTTACATTATTTCGCACACACCCCTTTCTGAATAACATGGACTTTGATCCTTTCTAAGGCAAGGTATGTAGGAATCATCCATGAGGTTCAAGCCCAACAACTGTTTGTCTCGACCATCTTCTAATCGATTATCCAACACTCGGTCAGCCTAGAGTTTAAGCCCCACTCCCATTCCGAAATACATGGACTTTGATCCTTGCTAAGGCAAGGTACGTAGGAAGCCTCCATGAGTATCAAGCCCAAAAACTAGTTTTCTGACCATCTTCACATCGGTTCACCAACACTCGGGAAGCCAAGAGTGTAAGCCCCAGACCCATTCAGAACTACGTGGTCTTGGATCCTTACCATGGAAAGGTACGTAGGAAACCTCCTTGAGGTTCGATCCCATTATCCATTTAGACCCCAGGTCCACATTCACATTATTCCACCGACCCCCCATACCATATGAACTATGTGGGATTCATCTCTATATCCAACGCAGGGTGCATTGGAATCTTCCATGAAGATCAACCCTATCCAATGGTAAGCCATTGTGACTTCAATCAGCGGTAATCCCCTGTGTCCCCTATTCAGCGGCAAGACGTTGTAATCCCGTTCGATAGAACCTACATCTCTTGTCCATCCTAGTGGCGAAAGACCAACTCGGGCTGTTAACCACGCATAAGCCCCATACACATCATTGGTTTGATGTCTTATGTGTAAAACCCACTTCAAGCCAATTGCCTGGTATTTCCCTTGAACCAAGTTGTTTCGGGAAGGTTATGATCTAACCCATAGGTACCACTTTCTCCGGGTCCCATCCTCACATCCATTCTCATGGGCTACCTCCTTAGGCATCCCATCACCATCTCAAATTATGCAGACTTTAATTCTCTCCCACGGGGATACGTAGGAAGTATCTTCTAGGATAAAGCAAAAATTCATCATAATCCTCATGGAAGTTCCATATCATTCCCCATACACTTCATTCAACACTCCATCATATATCCTAATTCTTACCCAGGCCGCTACACCCCGGTGGGATCATGGAACCTCATTCTGCATTCCTCTCAATAACAATCGAGAAGCTAACCACGTGTTGTCCCCAACATCAGTGTATCCTTTAGGGGTCATGCTCATCTGATCCGCTCTAATAAGCGTTCTGATCAGTATGATTCCTCTCTACAAGACAATAAACTTGAGGCATACCCTATTCTAAACGTGGGAAGCTAAGGAAAACCTCAGATACATTCCTATAGAATACGATCCTCTACGTTTGATGTGGGATACATTTGGCTTCCGCGCCTTCAAGAATCCCTATAATAAGGCAATGAAACCCATAAGTACTTCAGTTCCAGCATCCAGACACACCAGTGATGTCCAACGTGACTACTTCCCTGACCGAAGGTTGCTGCCCTGACCAGAAAATTTGGAGTATCTTGAAAAAATTAGTGTAATTAATAGGTATCCATAAGATATGGCGTTGGGAAGTGTTTCACGAACATCATCATGAAACAATGAGGGAGACCCAGACTAGCTGACTAGTTTTGAGGAGGAATCCAAGGAAGGAAGAACAAACATTCAATATTCTCGTTTCAATCTAGGAGAAAACGTTCCTGAATAAGCGACATATGCCACCGGCCTTTGGAAAGTGGGATTGTGGTGCAACAAAACCGCGACCTTCATCTTAATGTAGACGGACGTACGTGCCCCAAAGAAAGAGTCAGAAACAGAAATGGTGAACCCAACGTGAAATTATTCTCCCCAATATGAAGATTTGTAGCCTTAGAGACGTCAATGGATTTGCGTGTCACCATATCAAGTTATCCTCCACCGGGTCCCACCAAGAAAATGGAAGGCCTCGCATGAATCTCACTAGTAGTTGGGGCTGTAGAACTTTGGATATCATGATCTGTGATGTTGTTAGAGTGGAACCCTCTTACATGTCATGTTTGATGTGATGGCATTGGGGCACTGGTCATTGACTCCATTTTCTTTCACCACTGATGGGTTAATCACCCTGTTTTCAAAAACCAAGATGCTGGACTGGGAACTCGATGTTCACCTGCTCACCAACACATGGGCGGGGGTAGTGCCAATGCTGTAGTCCTGCATGGCTCTGCCTCTTCCTTGATCGTCTCGGTGGCCATGAACGTGAGGTGCCCATGCCCCATCTCCCCATCTGAGGTCTACCAACAAATGGTGATCAATGACCCCATATGCCAGTATGAGGAGAAGAGTATTATCCCAACTCGGGATATGGCCCACCAGAATTTATAGACATCTGCACCTCTTCGTCAATGCTACCACTGAGGGCCACGCATGAAGACACTGCTCCCCACCCCAACATATAACCGTTTTGGGAGCCTCTCCCCAGAACTCATCAACGTCTCCCTTCCCTATGCCGATGAGGTAGGGGATGTCTGGGCCAACCTCGTTAGAGTCCCATTTTAGGGGCTCCCAGTGAGGGCCCCCACACAGTCGTGTCAACTTCGCCACCCCATCTTACTGGATGAGGAATAGGTAAGACATGCACCGGCACCACCGGCTTCGGTCCGTATAACCCGACACCAGCGTCAGGCTCTCGCATAAGAGGACACCTGCCATGGGGCATCAATGTCAGCGGCTACTATGGCCCGTGACATCACTGACGCATACCACCCACTCCCTATGTATGATGAACAAATAAATTCATATTCCTGACCTGGATTGAGGCCCCAACCTCCCCACGAGCATGCCGAGTCATATTTATTGTTCACCGGCACTATTAGTGACTACCGCGGACTAACCATCAACAATGCCACCCAGTACGGAGGTCCTCCCTGTACCGCTACCATAGAGAACATGGATATTACCCACATCCAATCTCAGAATGGAGGTATTCCTTGTGCCACCTTCAGTCTAAATGAGGGTCCTCCCCACGGAAGTGACGCTCAACATGAATGTATCTCTCATTCCCACTACACCAGATATAGAGTAATTCCTCCTATCACAGACTACAGGTATGGCGAAGTTCTGCATCCCATCACTCTTCAATTTTGGGGCCCTCCCCATGTCTTCACAACTGCTGGTGAAGGTCCTCCCCGCCTTAGCAATCAGAAAAGTGAAACACAACCTTGCTTTATCAACCCATAACATGAAGGTCCTACCGTTGTTCAGTTCGACAAGTTCGAGGACCTTCCTCGCACTGATGTCCATAGAGGAAGTAATCGTGGAGGTCCTCCCATTGCTCTTACCAACTCCAGCAGTGGCCCTACTCTCACTAGAACTACCCATGGAGGTCCTCCCCATGTCCCCTTTGATATATGTCCTGGTGCTCCATGCACCCCAGCCTAATCAGGCAGAAACCCTCTCCGCCACAGCACCAGTATTGCCAAAGCACCTCCTCGTGTTGGAAATCTGCCCTTTCCATAAGTGAAATCCAGTGGTAGGATAGCGGGTTTTCACAGCCATAAGAAAAATTCAGCAATGTTCTAGACATAGATAAAAAAAGTCCGCTTCTCAGACTCTGAAGCGGAATACGACTTAGTGCGGGAACTACCCCACTGTTCATCCGAGGCAAGGGCAGGGCAGGAACGAGGCACATCATCCTAGTACTCTTAGAATGTGAGGTCCATGGGATTCATGCCTCCCTCTGTAGATATATCCAGGAGGATAAAAATTTGGTAACCCCGAAGATTATGGTTATGAAATCACCACCATCATCAACATAAGCACTCACTACCTCAACAAAAGATCACATAGAGCTATTCTGGTGACCAATGGTGGGAAAGTAGTAGAATGACCTATCACCAGTAGCCCATGCTCTTGCTACAGGAACTGTGGCTATCATCCCATCCTACAGTGATGTGGTGGCAGAGTGACTACACTCTCCGGATGACATCTTGAGATTTGGTGGCCAGTCAGCCCATTCTCTGTATTCCCCACCGACCAACCTGCCCTCCCAGTAGTCTAGCTAAGTACCGTTTCTAGTTCATCAGCCACCCCCATTTGATGAATGGTGAAATCAAGGGCCATACCCTGAATTAGAGCAGAGACACTTATTCAATATCCTCATAGTTGACCACTTCTCTGAGATGTTCTGGCCCGTGGCAGTGCCAAATTTTAGCGCTCCAGAATCCCTCACCCTAGAAGATGTTGAGTGTTTCCTCGAAACCCTTCGGGTGATGCACTACTGCCTTCATCAACATCGAGTGTTTTATCCCATGAGTCGTGCATATTTTGACGACATTGGCGAGAAATATCATCTAGTTTATTTGGCCGCAATCCCTGTGGCATCACACCCAAGGTCCCCAGGCCACCATAAGGCCCCCCAACCACAATACATTCCGATTTTCAAGGTACTATGCACGATTATTATGAAGGCATCCCCCACGTGAAAATTCATGGATGGGGGTAGTATGATTCCCTCCTCTTCAATCCTATCCAATGACAGCCCGAATCGCTTGGCGATATTAAGGAAATTCTCATAGGAAGGGTCAAAATCAACATGGCTGACATAGTGGATGAGGAGGATGGGCTAGAGCTACTTGACATGTACGTACCCCTTGAGGTCATCCCATCACTACTAGATCCATCGGGAAGAGTTACTCACCAGTAGAGGATTATACTTGGTCTCCCTACACCCGCCGAGGCACTAGTCATTAGGAGAAAACATTGTAAGGGTATAGACAATACCAGAGATACAAAAAACTAAAAATCATCCTACTTAGTGAAGAAGACAGAGGAAGAACCTGAGAAGGCCGCGTTTCACCAACAACTTGGCGAACAGAAGAAGTTGGTTGATGACCTCCTCGCTGAACGTGCTGCAGAGTGATGGCTAGACTACAACAATCCTAGGCTAGGGCAGTAGGGGTAGGAACAACTTCCCCTCGGCGAGCTGCCTCTAGATGACCCTGGCCATTCTACCCCCACAAACAGTGTTGATGCTGGAACATATAGTAAGAGGGTGTGGTGTGTCTCACCAAACACTCTGGAACGGCACGACAATCCAAGGATCCCTGCTCGGGTTCCCCCAGCTTCCCCACAGGTCCCCCCCACCTATTACGCCATGAGCCATTGAGCCACCTTACCATACTGAAGAACCCGCCAATGCGCTCATGGTTAGGTATACCCATCAAGATAGGGACCCCCACCCCGATGATCAAATGATGGCACTCATTTCCTGCCTTGAGGAGTTGTAAAGGGATTGGTGGGACTCCCCCTTAATGGCAAGCCAAATCTGGAATGGGTGGATGATATGCCGGTGCCTCTGGGTTTTGGGAATCACACATTTTCCCGTTTCAATGGGACAAGGGACCTACTACAGTATTTGGCCCACTTCACCTCATGGTGTGGGCCATTGTTAGGGACACCAGCACAGTAAGAGGCTGCCATGCTCCAATGTTTTGTGTAGACATTAGAGGGGCCTACGTTTTTCTGGTACAACCATCTCCCCATCAGATTAGTGACCACCTAGATGGACCTATATAGGATATTACTCTACTAGTTCAGCTCCACCACATGGAAAACTAGAATCACAGACTACTTCAAGTACAAACAGAGGCCTGGAGAGCATGTCATAGACTTTATCACCAGGTGGAAAGGGATTACATACTCCCTTGACATGCCATTGACTCAAGAGAAATTACTGACGATGCATGTGGTAAACGTTAAGAAGAAACTAGTTCCCTCTCTGATCACCCAAAAATACCCTGGAGGATTTTGAGACTTCTCAGATAAGGTAGAGTGCCTAGATAAATCCCTACAACAGGCTGGACAGGCACATCTGTTGCCTCCCGTAATTCTAGAAAGAAGGGCTGTTAGAGCTGATGCCACAATGGTGGCCCAAATAGATGCCTCCAGACTGTTGGAATTATTACTAGTGGAGCAGCCTTTGCAACCTTTCTGAGGCCCACCACTATAGGCGCAACCTCTTGCCCAGTAGCGTCTTCCTCATGAATCGGCAGGTGCCCCCGCGTAATGCACAACCACCACCCAGGCGAGACAACCAGGCCCTACATTCTCGATAGGCTCCTCTAGATCATTGGTAGGGACAAGCACCAAGACCCCCCTTTATGGACAAAATAAACTGGACCTACTCGTTCAACGAGGATCAAGTCCTAAGCTATTTCTGAAGTGCCTTGGAGCAGTGGATTGTGCATTTGCCTAAGTGAAGAAGGCCAGAAGAGGAAAACTTCTCTGATCACCCAAAATATTTACCATATCTCTGAATCCTGAGGAACACTTTGATGAAGTGATATGTTTTCAAAGACTAGATTCAGGACCAGGTCAATATGAACGTAGTTAGGTTTAGCCAGACACCATCACAAGTGGCATGCATCGTCGTAAGGCCAGATAGTAGCAGTGTCAGCAAGGTCGAGTAGAAACATTTTTCTAAATGTGGGTCTTAGAAATATGATGACTGGATGGATCTCAAAACGTTCACCCTTTCCCATGGTATCATCTGTGCACACCTAAATATGCCAGTGCCTTCAGAATCTGCGGCCACCACTTCTGCATCGTCATCTCAGCGGGCCTCTTCCCAAAAGAGCATACACCAGCGACACAAGGGAAAGCAATGCGCCCCGCCAATGCCATCATAGTCCCATAATCTCATATACTTTATACCCCCGGAGATAGAGATTCCTACAATTATCCTCTCAATAGTGGATGGCTCTTCGAGTGATAATCAAGGGTACCATTCAGTTTACACCGTAGAGTTGGTAAACCTCTACATGACTCCTGATGATGGGGAGTTCCAAGTGGATCTCCCCAATGTCCCCACCCAACACCAACGTTAGTGAAGCCACAAACATATGGTTCATCAAGGCACGTTAGTTGCCATATCCATCCAGGCAATGCATGCCAATAGGATTAGAAAACAAACTCAGCGTATAGATCAAAATGCGCAGCCTCCCCATCTAGTTTCATCAGTCCAGCATCCACCACCGTTTGTGCTACTGGACCAGGCAAATCCACCTCAACCATGTTATGACCAACCACACCATACTATAGGCTGATCTCAGTTTCCCGAACCTCATCTAGTAGCCACTCTGCATGCATCGACTGCTGGGTGGAGGGATATGCCCAGCACCAGTCAGCCGCCGGCCCAGCCGGCAGGTCCTACCATAGCGCCTGTCATAGAGCGACCTCCTGCCAGCAGAAGTTCACTCTGTGCACAAAAGAAAATTGTTCTCAAGAACCTTGATAGCTCCCCAGCATGGATTTCCATCCCCGAGGCCCTTTTCCTATTGGAATATATGCGTGAGGCCATCGCTAAGGCTTTAAGAGGCCCCCTCTAGTATGAGACAGAGGTAGCAGCTGCAGAGGCCATTCATGAAGAAGTAATAGATAATTTTAAAAGCCAGACTATTATTTCATTCTCTGGAGAAGATGAAGGTTCTCTCATATATGGGAACATTTTCCCATTTTATATGAATGACCAATTCACTGGCATGGAGGTTTGCCGCTACCTTGTTAACACTGGCTCCGAGATTATCCTTATCCCGACATGGACATTGTGGAAGCTTGGGTTGTCTAAGGATGACATAACTCCCTATGAACAGAAAATCCAAACTTATGATAGGATAGAGCAGATCCCGGTGAGCATGATTTGTTTGAAGACCATGTTCAGAGGCCTAGTTTCTAGTACCGAGTTTATGGTTGTCACCCAAGATACTGCGTACAATGCATTGATGGGAAGATCTTGGATCCATTTGCACACGGTGGTTCTTTCATCATATCACCAGTTCCTCAAGTACTCCCTCAATGGTCGAGTGGTCATGATCCAAGGTGATGAGTCTTCTTTTTCCTCTTGTTAAGCCTGCTACCTAGATGCTGACTATTATAAGAGCAAGGACAAGAAGATTCAGGCCAATGAGGTCGATCCTTCCACAGTATAAACATACCCCTGTGCTGGTCAAGATGACACCTACGTCTTCCCCATCCATTGATTGTAGGCCACGACCCCCGATATGGGCCAATGTTTTTTTGTCTCTGGCATAGGGGTGAAGTATATCCTCAGGTCTATGTGACAGTAGAAAATCACCATTTACTCTAATACAAATAAGCCTCAGGTGATCCCAGAGCCCCCTACACCCATAAAGTAATTGATATGTCCACCACATGGCAACGAAAATACATCAAACTTTCTTGTTTTCCCGGGATGGAATGAATCAGATCAAGCCAACGCGCCACTATTTATTTGATATTATCAAGTGTGGCCCCTTAGGCAGATGGCTAGATGGGATCAGGTTGACATCCTTAATTTTTATGGTCTTGGGAGTACCAGAATCCCCTAATGCGGTGACCACTACTACTTAGGTTGGTACCAGCCTCCCATCGGAATCTGCTGACCCAAATGAAGATCCTCCCACTCAAGATCCCTCCTCCACAAGTGAAGAAGATGATTTATTGGATTCTCCTCTTGTCTTTGAAGAGGGGGTACCACCACTATCGATGAACATGTAAAGGTAAAACCTGGTAGCATGGTAGACCCAAGGCCCACATTGATTATTGCCACCATGTCCCTTGAAGAGAAGC
This sequence comes from Viscum album, assembly GCA_963277665.1. NCBI lineage: Eukaryota > Viridiplantae > Streptophyta > Magnoliopsida > Santalales > Viscaceae > Viscum > Viscum album. Next base: position 198,498,559 of record OY728126.1, read on the forward strand.
GATTGTACGCAGTATTCCTGAAACAACATCGTGATGTATTTTCTTGGAGCAATGATGAGATGACAGGACTAGATCCTCAAGTAGCCGTCCACCACCTTTGTCTCTGAACAAATCATCACGGGCTGATGAAGCCTCTATGAAAGATTCACCCTCTCACAGTTCCATGGTTGAGGGTGAAGTTGATAAGATCATTAGATCTAATTTTGTTAAGGATGTCCAGTACCCAAAATGGCTATCAAACATTGTTCTAGTTAGGAATATAAACAGATAGATTAGAGTATACCTAGAATTTCAAGATCTCAACCGTCATTGTTTGAAGATTGATTTTCCCCTTCCTGTGATGGAGTAGCTGATTGACACTAAAACTAGATTCCAAGCCCTCTCTTTCATGAATGGGTACTCCTGGTACAAGTAGAATTGAATGTCCCATAAGTATAATAATTCCACAGCATTCATGGTTCCCCAAGGTACAATATGTTACCGAGTCATGCCCTTCAGCTTAAAGAATGTTGGTGCCACCAATCTGCGGACCATGCATCACATATTCATGCCAATATTTGGGACATTGTTGGAATGCTATGTAGAAGATCTGGTGGTCAAATCATTCCAGCACCAGAATCATCTCAAGGTCCTTGAGAAATTGTTTGGACTGCTCCGTTCCAGCCTCCTGAAGATAAACCCATTTAAATGTGCCATTGGGGTCACCTATGGTATGTTCCTTGGCTTTGTTGTCAGATTCTATGGTATCGAGATTGACACTCAGATGATCAAGGCCATCATCCAGATGTCTTCCCCAAGAAACATTCAGGAACATCAAGGCTTCCAAGTCTACATAGCCTACATACGCCTATTCATTATGAATCTTTCCATCAAGTGTAAGCCATTTTTATCAGCTTATGATGAATGAAAACACTTATGAATGGGATGAGGAGTTCCAGGCTGTGTTTGAGGAAATCATGAAATATTTTCTCCAGCCTCCAGTCTTGATGCTACCCATCCCTGAAAAACCACTGATCCTTTATGTGACTGCCTTGAAACGATCTCTTGGCACCCTTCTCTCCTAGAAGAACAATGAGAGGATAGAACAGAACATTTACTACCCCAGCCGCATGCTCCTCAATGTGGAGACTAGATACTCCCCCATCAAGAAGAGATTCTATACGATGGTATTTGTAGTATAGAAATTATGACATTACTTGTAACACCATGATGTAAAAATGGTGTCTCGGGTAAACCCACTGAAGTACATTCGGATGCATCCCATGTTAATAGTCCATCTTGCTCAGTGGGAAGTTAGTCTTTAGTAGTTCGATATCAGGGTTTTCCCTCTGAAAGCTATTAAGGGGAAAGCATTGGCAGAATTGTTTGCCTCCCATCCGGCTCCTAATAACTAGTTCGTGGATCTTGATTTTCTTGATGATTCAATCATCTTAGTAGATCATGTCATTTTGTGTTGGAATATTTATTTCCATGGTGCTTCCCGGAGTCCCCCTAGCAGGAGGCTCAACAATCCCAGGCTCAACAAGGTAGGCTTGGGTATAATCGTTATTACCCCAAAACAAGATATTTTATCATACTCATTCCTATTGTTAAAAGGATTCACCAAAAATGAGGAAGAGTATCAGGCTCTTATCACTGGCCTCGAGCTGGCCCTTAAGATTGATGTTCCCTATTTTCATGTGAAAAGCAATTCCGAACTAGTAATCAAGTAGATCAACGGTGACTATGTCATCAGAAAGTCGGATCTCATACAGTTTTGGGAGCACAAACTCTAGTGAATGGACCAGTTTTGATCTTGGATGAAAGTTACTCATGTCCCACGATCTTAGAACGGTCAAGCTAACACCCTGGACGGCCTGGCTGCATCACTTGTGGATCTCGAGCAGGATTATCTGATTATGCATGTGGAACATTGGGGAGTCTTTACTCCCTTCAACCCAGGTGCCAAAGGCAGCCCGCAGGTGAGCCATCTTACTACTGTATTCTCCATGTCAGGACCACCAGGTCTCTCATATGTAGTGATTGAAGTGACTGCCGACCGAAGATACCCCTTTGTGGAGTATCTCCAAAATGGTTACCTTTTGGATGATCAGGCTGAGCGCGAGTGAATCTGATGCCACTCTATGTGGTTTACCCATAAGATTGGTCCCAGTATTGAGAGGATCCTCTAAAAGTGTGGGTTTGATGGTGTTCTCCTCCATTTTATCCAAGAAGTCAAGATTTCCAAGTTCATGCAGGAGGTTCATGCCGGTTCTTGTGGGGCTCATCAGACTAGGCCTAGGCTATCTCACCAGATCCAGAGACTAGGGTAATTTTAGCCATCCATGATCAATGATTTCATTGAGTACCCCAAGAGATGACATGCATGCCATGTTCATAGAAGCTTTATGAATCGACCATCGAAACCTCTCCATTGTACCAAGTACTATCGGACCTTTGGAGTTTGGGTACTAGACGCCGTGGGACCATATCTGCCAGTAAAAAATCATCAATTTTGGTTCACCCTAACAACTACAGATTTATTTTCCAAGTGGGCAGAGTAAGTTCCACTCAAAGAGGTCAAGGCTCATTCTTTCGTTGATTTCATGATCTCCAATATAATCTATCGATTTAGAATCCCTCATGTCGTCCTCACCGATAATAGCCCCAACTTCTATGCTGTTGAGTTGAAGAAGTTGTACGCCAAGTACAACATCCTCTGTAACCATACCTCCCACTATCATGCATAAGAAAATTGGCAGATCAAGGCATTCGACAAGACCCTCTATATAATTTTTCACAAAATGGCTGGTCAGAACAAAAAGAGTTCTCCAGACAAGCTCTCCAATGCCCTTTACACTTATTGGATGATGACTCATAATTCCACACAGGTGACCCCATATCCTCTGGTATATGGAATAGGGGTCATCCTGTCGATCGAGATTCAGTTTTCTTCATTACGCACAATGGTCTACGATTAGCAGGTACCAAATAAGGTAACTGAAATTCATCTAGATGAATTAGAATCACTTGATGAGAATAGGTTTTGTGCCCTGCACAACCTAGAAAGACACCATAACAAGATGTCCAGAGCCTTCAATAAGAAGGAACGCATCTGCTCTTTCTTACAAGGAGATCTAGTATTGTCCCTCATTATACTAATGATACCTAGTTAGAAACCCCCCATGTTTAAGCCCAAATGGTAAGGACCTTTCATTTCTCACAAGGTTTATGCTAATGGTGCGTACTCACTGGTGACCATGGATGGTGAGAATATAACACCTCCAACCAATACCATGTTTCTCAACCAATAAATTTTTTGGTATCACTCGTCTTGCATGACCCTGAACTGATTGGTCCCACATGACCTTAAACTGTATCTGGTCCTTCATGACCCAAAATTACTTGGTCCCACACGACCTTAAACTGCATCTCGTCCTGAAGGACCCTAAAATAATTGGTCCCACACATCCTTAAACTATATCTTGTCCTACGTGACCCTAAACTGCTTGGTCCCACATGTCCTTAAACTATATCAGGTCTCACATGACCCTAAACTGCTCGGTCCTACATGACATTAAACTTTAAAATTTCCCGCATGACATTAAATAGTATGGTTCCCTGAAAGACATCAAATTTCACCCTTAGAACCTTGTGTGTCATGATTCTAATCCACATGGGATATGTAAGAATGCTTAAACATTTATTCTTGATCCCATCCCCCAAACATTCTTCTTTGACTACCCCCTTGGGGGTAGACCTCTCAGAGGGTCCTTGTATGGTATAATGTTGGATTATTTAGCCCCACTCAGGTCAGGATCATGGTGGTCACACCATGTTCCTCCTTCCCATTCTTCTATCCTCAAACATCCTCACTGCACGACGTTAAACTACCTGGCCTTCAAGAACTATGTCTGGCTTGATTCCCATCCGCATGGGATACGAAGGAACGCCCAGACATTTTTTCTGTTGGCTGAGACCAAATAAAGAATCTCCACTTGGTTCAAGACATGTGGTGTGGTGTGGACTATGTCCTCATTCACGTTAGGCTATTTTTTTGTGCCATACATATCCATTTGAGATATCCCTTCCTTCATTTATCATCTGTTCTGTGATCATAGGCCCTGTCATGGTCAACATGACCCATCATTTGGGTTTCTGTCACTCTATATATCCAGAATGGCCCTCGAATGGGATGGATGCTGGGCCAAAGTGCTCTACTACTGTTATGGGTTAACGCCCTTCAGGATTTTGGGTGACAAGTGGATCCAAGTAAAATGTTGTGAATATGGTCAATGGTTGATGAAAACTTGTTCTCCCCCTTTGGGTTACATAAGGGTGGATACTATGTTGCGAATCTAGTCAAAAACTATCCCCAATAATCTTTGATGCTTTGTGGTCTTCCATAAGCACAATGATTATCCCTTCTGGTTCCATGCATACAAAATTAAACATTTAATCTATTGTCTGATCTCTACGACCCTAAACTAACATCACATTCGTTCACACTGCAAGACATTAAACTGCAAACTGGTCAGGCCTTTCTGACCGAGGTCCACCCTGAGGCCCCATGGCCTTTTCGGCCCCCTACCCAAGTCATCACTCAGGATCATACGGTGTGGTATGGGATTATGTCCTCATTCACATTGGGTTTCTCAACATGTCGTACACATCCCTGAATGAGACACCATACCCCTACCATGGTCCTCACTACAAGACATTATACTACAAACTGGCCGAGACCTTCCTTCCGAGGTCCATCCTCAGGCCCCTTGGCCTTCTCAGGCCCTGGCCCATGTTTTCACTTATGGTTGTACAATGTGGTGTATGATTAGGTCCTCATTCATGTCGGGTTACTAACCGCTTCGTACACCTCCATTGTTTGGGGTATCGTTCCCATTATTTTCCTTACAACATGACAACAAATCACCAATTTCCTCATTCTAGAACAACATGTGGCTTGATTCCCATCCTCATGGGATATGTAGAACATCCCGAACATCTAGACTTTGGGTCCAGTCCCATATCATTGAAATATATTCTTCTCCTTGGCCCCTTGGCCTACACTTTCTCAGGGAGAGGGGTATATGGTGTGGTATAAGATTATGTCCTCATTCATGATGGGATTCTAACAACCATGCCATTTACCTCTATACTCACCTTTTCGAATAGGCCACTCTCATGTTGATCACACCTTGACCATCTTCGGTGATTCACCAATGTTATCAAGAGTACACTGGTTCAGTGTCTGGAGTGTCAGATTTTACCTTGACATCACTCACCTTCCTGGCTTCATCTTCCCCTTCATTTGGGCTTCCATAATCTTTCACACATGAAGGGACCGTCTAATGGCATGTATTCTACGCCTAAGGGCTCTCCTACCATTACGGTCCAACATCCTCAAGTGTTTCAGGCAACAAATTGATGCATGTCCTAAATTGTGAATATGGTCAGTAGTTGGCACTCATTTGTTTGTCCCCATTTTAGGCTAACACGATACAGATGTTGTGTATCAAACACTGTAAAAAATTATCCTCCATCGTCACGCCAACCCCGTTAAGCCCAAAATATCAGTCCCCTGATTCACATCACTTTTCACCTCATCATGTCTAATGTGGAATCTCAACACTCACAACATTATCCCTTAGTGTGCATTTGCACGCTAGGAGGAAAAATGCTGCGATGAAGGTGTCTTGCATGGCTCCCCACTGATTCCAATTTGTCATGCGTTCCAGGTACCGCAACAAAACTCTTCTGCCCTTGTTTCCCACACCGACTATGACTAACCTGGACTTAGGGATCTTTTTGAGGTCTTTACTTTCTTGGATGATTTTTGCTCCTCTATGGTCCAAGATCTAAGACAATAAACTGAAATCTGTTTTAGAACTACATAAAACTTTATTCCAAATTTTATTGGATATGTAGGAACACTTAAACATCGTGTCTTTGTGTCCAGATCAAGTTCCACTATTTACCTCTTTCATTCTGTCATCAGGGCATTAACTCTTATGATAATTTATGGTGTTTTGTGGGATTATTTCTTCATTCACGTAACATTTCTATCATCCACACCACGTATGCCCCTTTCTATTAGTTATCCCCCTATTTCCTGTCCCACATGACATTAAACTGTATATTGTCCCACACGATGTTAAAAGGAACCTTCAAGAACTATGTATGGATTGATTCTTATTCCCATGGAAAACATATGAAAACCTGTACATCTTGTCTTTGGGACCAGCTCAATTGGAAGTAGTTTCACCTTCCCCTTATCGTCTAGTCTTTCCTGGCCACTCGGCTTGAGGTTTCCTCCTTGGAATCACGCACGATATGGTTTGGACCACGTCCTCATTCACGTCAGGTGTGATTTGTCACACCATGTGAATACCCCCTATAACCTCATCTCACCTATATAATTCCATGCCATATGACGTTAAACTATGTCACTTGGCCCCATCACATGACCCTAAATCGCGATATTTTCATCCTGGTAGCACAACGAGAAACTGCACTGCACTTTGATATCCTCACTCGAGGAGGCATCATGTTTGGTAACTACAACGCATCAGACCATTTTCCAATGACTGCACATGGATTGATTTTTGTGGTGATGCCTGGAATTTCGATCCTAGGTCCATCACTACACAAAAGAAAATAGACATTCATCTTAAAGGGAAAACAAGATCTATCAAATACTGTTTCTTTTTGTGTATGGACCAGACCCACACAATCTTATTATACATGGCACTGGTATCCCACCATTCTATCTTATGAACTATATGTGGCTTGATCCTAAGCCTCATGGGGTATGTAAGAACGCCCGTGAACTTTGCCTTGTGGCCAGCTTAACTTTCTTTTTCAGTCCCAAAAACTAAAACCTCCCAAGGAACACATGGATGTCGGAACCCCAGGTTCCCATTCACATTGGGTTTTATAATTACCCCACCATGTGTCTCTCACATTTCATACCATCCATGGTCCAAGCCCGATGCCCATAAACTAAGATCACTCTGCATCTTTGCCAAAAGAAGATAAACTGCACGACATATTCTAGAACTATGTATGGCTTGATTCCCATCCTCGTGGGATACGTAGGAACTCCCAGGCATCTTTCTCTTTTGGTCCAGCCCTTGGATTCAACAAATCATGTCCTTTATTTTTCGGAACCTTGGCCGGAACCCATTTGGTAACATGTTGTGTGACGAGTACCTCTTAGGTTCTCATGCACATCAGGTTTTTCAATAGCCGCGTCATGTGCTTCCCACATGATTTCTCAGCATCGTTTGTTTTCTATGTCCCAAAAAAAGATCTCTCTATGGAAACTGCACATCACGTTTAGCTATTTCGCCACCCTATGCATAGTACATTAAATCATGCCCCTTTATGGTCCACCCAAGGACCTTATGTTGAACGCGCATGACCCAAAGACCCTTTTACATGGGATGGGACTCAACTCCCTCAATCTGATATGTATTATTGTCATATTCAGATGTGTTTTGACAAAGATCCTGAAGTATGAAATTTTCATAGGACATTCCCCTCATTCCATGTCCATGATTCATGAACCCATCATCTGAATACTCACCCTCTTCCATGTTTTAAGGAATACCCTTTGTGGCTTGGTCCCATGCCACACTAGATTACCAACCATCCTGGGCCAACGTCGCTGAAGTCCTCAGACGATATTGTGACATGTCCTGTGTTTCGAAAAAGGTCAACATTCGACCCTCATTTGTTTGTCCCCATTTCAGGCTAACACGATATGGATACTGTGTTTTGAACATGGCCAAAAGATATCCCCTATTGTCATACCACCAACATTGTAGACCATATCTCAGCATCATGATTCACACATTTCCAGTTCCTTATGATCAAGTGGAATTCCAACATACTCAGCATTACTCTTCAGCGCATCTAGGTGCATTATATAGGTGGGTCAACATCAGTGGGACATCATTCACCTAATGCCCCATCATCCATAACATGTGCCTCTCGGTGCTAGGAATGTCCCATCACTACTTCATGTTTCCAACGTCGAGAATGACTCACATGGGATTAGGAGTTCTTGTGGAACGTGTACTGGTGCAGCCATGCCACACATACCTTTCCCCACCCCGGATGACATTAAACTACACTCTTGGAAATAAGCATGGCTTGATTCCAATTCTCATGGGGTACATTGGGGTGCCCTACTACTCTGCTTTGGGCCCAACCTAATTTTCAATTTTTGTCCCTTGACCTGAAGGGTTTCCACTGGGATAATGTGGTGTGATCTAGACATCAAGTCCTCATTTAGGTCGGGTTTGTAGCTACCGCTCCACATACTCCCTTCCTAGGATCTTACCTTTTTTTACGTCAGCTCCTATCATGTGACATTAAACTGCACAAGTCCATGTGTCCCCAACACATGACACTAAACCGTGCTTCAACCCTGAACAATGTCGGGATGCCCCACATTAAAATTGGGAGGAAATAGTTTCCTCGGTAGAGAGGTCCTATTAAAAAGTATGTTTGATCCCTGATCAGACCGATATCCCCGCCTAATGTGTTTAAACCATAGTGGAATAATTTCAAGAGTCTTGGACTCTAGTCAAAAAATGCCTCGCTCAACATTCCACGCATTGTGTGCCCTTCAATTGGACCCTCGTCCTCTTTCCCGTATAAATTAACCCCCTAATAGTATGCATAATCGGCCTATGGCTCACCTACTATCCTGGGCCAACGTTCTGGAAGACTAATGGATGACATTCTATGTCAGTCCCTATGTTTCGAACACGGAAAACCATCGGCCATCATTTTTTATCCCCATTTCAGGCTAGTACAATACAGATACTCTATTTCGAACATGGTCAACAAGTATCCTTTGTTTTAATTCCATCCACACAATGTTCCAAATCTGGGGTATTGTGGCTAAAACATTTCACTCCCCTATGTTCAGATTATTTCCAAAGCCCCTAGAGTTACCCCGCTCATGTGCTAGAGCACACTGGGAGGGTGGTAATTCGACTGTTTTGAGAGATTCATTCTCCAGTCAGGTCTCTTCTCTTTCCAGGAATCCGGATTGGTTGTTCTAACCTAGGGTCCCTGAAGCTTGGTTGACACTTCTACATTCAAGCAATGTAATAGTGTGAACATCCCTTGTTTCTCACATCAGGTAAGACCAACATTTTCTTTGGAATGGATTGCTATTTTTTTGAGATTGTGATTGGATAACAATAAATAAAACATACAAGTAAATGAATATATCCATGCACGCAGTTCAGAGCAAGAGGTAGTAAGGAGAAAAGAGTTTATGAGTTCGACCAAAATAGGTCCCTTAAGGATCAACATCTAGGATAGATTTCTCAAGCACTGCTAACTTTTATCTTGTGGCCTCTAGGATTGATTCTCGTCCCCTGAGAACCCTCTCTTCATCAGTTTCCATAGAGCGTAGTGCACATGGACAAGCATGTGTATGCACCTGTTTAGTTTGAAGTTTATTAATTTGGTGACCAGATTACACTAGTTGCTCTTGGGCATCCGCCAGCTAGCCCCTCAACTACTCCACAAGCTCTGAACAACTTGCAATGAATATTTCATTTTCTTTCATCTATTATTCAAGGATTTAGGCCTCCTGTTCCACCTTTATGAACGCTTGGATACTCCCTGAAACATTCTAAAACCAGGAAACATCAGAACGTTAGCTGCTGTTGCATAGCTTCTTAGCCATGTAGTCGTGGACTGTCAAATGGAGATGATGTGAATCCACCACCCCCCCCCAGCATAGAGAAGCACAACTAGGTGTGGAGTGATCCCATCCGTTTTATCCATTCTGTCTATGGATGACCGAGAAAGTGCTTGATACATTTACATCATTTGTTCCACATCATCCGACTCCCCTCTGCCGCCTCCGAGTTAGAATCATCTATCTCTTCGGGATATACATGCCGATAGTCTAGGAAAGCAGCCTAGAGACTAGAAGTAGGGTATTTTTTGGGTATTCCTCCCCTGGGGTTAGTCTCTTCAATACCCGAGCAACCTTCCCCTCTTGCCTCGGTCTCAGTAGCTCCCTCGCCAACAGCCGAACCTACTCCGACATTAGTAACATTAACATCATCAACTATTTTCTCACTGAGTGCCAGGGCTGGGTTAGTTTGGGAAGTGTGCCTGGAATGGGATAGTACATTTTCTATTGAATCAAATTTGGATGACCTAGATTTGGTAGCTTGATGAGCCTACAAGACTCTGATTACCGCACAAACAATGAACACCCTGATCAGCTAAACTCTCTGACAGTAAGTATAGGTGTTGAAATAATGAACTTATGAGATCCCAAAGCGTCAGCCTCCAGTGTTATATCCACTAAAGGAGCTATCATTGTAGGGGATCCCTCAACACTCATTAGCTCAATAAGGGGAATTGTCTCCCCACCTTGTTCTGTTGGTGCCTCCTCCCCCCTTTCGAATGGATAATCTTGGTTGGTGCCAATATGAACCAGAACACGATAAGGAGATCTGATTGATGGTTACTAGAAAATGAAGGGGAAAGGATATATAAGGGCTGAGACATACCTCAATTAGCTCAATTATATCTACATCAGATCTAATGATCTCTCCACTTTCCTAAAGACTCCCTTTATGGGTTGCCACCTGAGACCCTCCAACTTCGAGATCCTCTTCTCCTTCACCCACTCCTTCACCTTTTTCATTTTCCTCCTCCTCTTCCGTCTCACTTCCATCTGGGTCCTCAACACTGTCGTGGTCCTTGGATGACATCTTATTAAGATCATGCTTCTGAACGAGCATTACCTTCACTAGGAGGGATGGTTCCTCACACCGACCCCACTGGTGTGCATAAGCATCCATGAACGTCAAGTATGAATACCGATGATGGAATCCCACCTTTGAATCAATATGAATGATCCAAACCTATGAAAACTAGAGTCCATCATGTATTATCTTTTTCCAAAGTGTCTTGGTACCCATTGACTACCATAGGGTCATCCAGGCCAGCCACAGAGCTGAGAAAATGCATCATCCGAAAGTTGAAGCATATACCTTATATGCGTCCCAAGAAGTTCCATGGCCGCTCTATGAGATCCTATACCCTTAGGTGGTGAGGTCACGACCACGTCGTGTTACATACCTACTTCTGAATACCTGGCCTGTGCGGGACCAGTTTCCCAATATGCTTCCGACCTTTCTTCCCCAATAGTACCCTATCTTCTCTCTCGTCACCCAAGTTCTACACTGGCTACAGTGAGTTGCCAAACTCTCTTCCGAAAAAATCCTTTCATGGTACACTATGACCCCATGTTCAGCATATTCTATTGAGAGGCCAGCATCAAATCTGGTGGGGGGAAAGGTAATGACATCGCCAGAACCGTGAGTTGTAAACATCAGCCACATTTGGTGGAGAACACATGGGTGCATTTCCTCCTAGATTTTTGTCTATAATTTCATCGGCAACCGATAGAGTATTCCAAATAGCCTAGAGAATCTTGACAGAACGTATGGCTAACAAAGTATCTTCCCTTCAATCCTTACCACAAGTACCCCACCTCTGATGCACTGGAAGTATTCCCTTTGCTCTAGTGAACCTTTCCCATTATCAATCATTTGGCCAGTCAGTGTGGGGAACCTGATAAAAGTGAAATTGTCATGATTGTAAATTCTTATCCTTACTCCGTCCTCGTTGAGATTCAACGGAATAACCCAAAAAATATTCAGCAAGGAAGGTCACAGTCCTTTACCCGGAGGACGAATGGAATTTAAAAAGTTATATCTGCCGCAATGAGCCGTGATCAAGCCATGACAGATCTGTAAGGTACCGCATATCCCCCTCGGTGAGCCACCACTCGGGATGTGACATAGAATGGCATACACATTGGATAACATGGGAGCCCCCAGGTTGAACCTCTGATTCGCATCCATGATTCCAGCCATGACCAATGTTGTTGGACGAACCCCCAACCTTGCATCCCTCACTGGTAGGATCCACCCACTCAGAAAGGTTGTAAGAAATCTAGCATACCAGACGTTCAGGTCCTAGATCTCATCTATACTGAAGCTCCATGACTGATATTCCCCCGCCTCCAGGATCCCCTGGTACGATACGCTTCTTCTTCTCTGTGCCGCGGTCGGACATCATATTCCTCACCCAGACATCTTGACTTCTGGATCTATTTGAGTGGACAAGCTAAACCATTTCTTATAGGTGATGTCCTGAAAATAATCCTTGACCTAGACATTCCTTATCTAGCTCCAACAGATTCCATGTTAACGTATGAATTCGTGATCTGTCCCCCCAGATGTTCCTCGTCGGGATCAATTCATCATACCGGTTCCCCTCCAACAGGATACCCATGATACACTGAATTTCCTAGAGGCTAATTCCAACTTCTCCATGGTGAAGATGAAGGGTAATGGTATCGGGGGGACTTTGGGGAAACAGCTCCGGTCAGATCTCATTCTGACGGTAGAAATGAATCAGCGATGTCCACACCGCCTCGAACAAACCGATGTGCCGCAGTTTAGACCCAAACTGGTCCCACGTCTGGAATACCCAATACATCCATTCCCATTCAATCATGATATTTCCTCCATACTATAGGTATCAATCCTATTGCTAGCCTTTAGTCTCGTCGGTAACACTATGATAGAAGGTACTTGTGTAAAGGGTCGGCGAATCCTTCGCAACCAGGTCACTCCCTAAAATGGTCATGGTCCTAGGATTCAGTATGTAAATGTCCAAATTTATGGTTTCTATAGTGGGATGTAAATTATTAATGATATTATACCATGATAGGTTATCATCGCAGGTCACCCACGTCTATGGTGTGTCAACTTCAAATCCTGGCATGATTACTCCTCCAAGATACCAAAGTCCCATATCGGCAGGTTGTCAGACAGTGCATAATCATTATGGATTGGATTCAACATGTTTAAGAGAGTATTATTGATGGATATGATTCTTCGGGCACTATGTACCTTGTGGATGGCAACCAACTCAGTCCTTTGAGTGGCGAACACAACCTCTCTCTCAGCGTCATCCCGATTAGTAGCCATATTCTTCTGAAAAGAGCTTATAGAGGCGACGCAAAAAAGAAATAGGTTGTGTGAAAAATCAATATTTGGCATGAAAAATCTGGATTCTGCATGAAAATTTGGTACTGGTGAAAAATATCATGGGTCTTTGCTTAAAAAATGGCTGAAATCGGGGAATTACGCTCAACCGAAATGATTTTTGATGCAAACAAAGGAAAAATTTTCACACGCGAGAGCACAAAATTTATACCGTGAGAAAATGTATATGTAACGAGGGACCCGCGAGGGATTTTATAAGCATGAAGTAGGATTTTCATGAATGCGAGAAAAGGGGAATTTTGCGTAATTTCTTAGTTTTACATGATGTTCTTGTTTTTAGCACGGGCGGGTCATAGGGAGTTCTGCATCTCATCATTTCCCTCGGAATAAAACCATTCATCCCTCGACCGATCTGATTCCTAGGGGGCATTTGTAGACACTAAAAATGATAAGGGCGGAACATGGTTTTGGTGCAACAAAAAAATCCATATTTGGATCCATGGATCCGTTTTGGCCTCCAAGAGGGGCCGCGTGAAAAAATTTAATGGTGCGCAAAAAAAAATATTGCACGTGGAAAAGGGTGGGATCCACGAAGGTTTCCCACGTCAATGTGGAAATTTCATTGCCTCTGACCATGGGTGCAGATGTTTTTGCACCACTACCCTGCGTGGAAATTTCAAACCGCCAATCGTGGGCATGGAAAGTTGCGCGCCGACGCCCCGTGTGGTGATTTTTCGCGGTTTCAACCACGGCGCGCAAAATTTCATGTGGACCTATTTTTTCCCTGATCCATCGACCATGAGTGATTATTAATAGAAGGGAACCCAATTGAATTTCGTCAGTTGAAGAATATGAAACCTCTCCTTGGTACAAAATCCACCCTCTATGCACGCAAAAAGATGAAATTCCGGTATGGGATTTTTTGCGCCAGGTCGCCCTGGGGTCCGCCTTCGCGTGAGACCCCTCTGGATTATCCCACATCCAAATCCCTTCATGTCTCGTCCCCTACGTGTAATCCCTTCCATTTGCATGAAAAACTTCCACTGTCGCGCAAAACCTTCCAATTGGACACCTCCTTGAGTTCTTGCATGCAAATCGTTCAAATTGCACGCACCCATCCTCCTTGCTCCCAATCTCTTCCAGTTGCACACAAAACCACCAGGCCTTTTACGTGCCAATATCTCTCTATTTCATGCCAAAATGGCCTTTTACGCACCAATATTCTTCTATTTCTGGCCAACCCGGACTTTTACGGGCCGAACACCCTCTATTTCTCGCCAACACAGCCTTTTCCACGCCATCATATCCATTGCGCGCCAATTGCGCACAATCCTCCATGATTGCACGCAATCCGACGGGACCCCTCACCCCGACATTTTCCCCACTACTACTCCTTCTACGTGTATCCTCCTCAGGCATTTTCCTTTAAAATGTGTTTGATGTCCCTCTTCCGGACATCATTTCTGGGTGCCTCTTATGCCCTGAGCATCTCTGTCACACACCCTTTTCTCATACGACCCTCCAAGATCGTACAAAGTAACATCAAAGTCTCTTGGGTGGTATCACTCATTGCATTTTTTTGCCTAATGGTTCTTCCCATAGGCATGGTAACGTGGACCCCCAATGGGATCACCTCAAAACACCCCCAGTCACGACATTTCATGTCCCTTATCTTCACCAAGGTGAAGAGGTTAACATTTATTTAAGTACTATGGGTGTGAAGCGAACCAGCCTCATCCGAGCCGCAGGATGTTAAACTGCCAATAACCATTGTATTTAGAATATGATGTTAAAATGTGACCTTACCCCATGCATCCTACGTAGGGTCCCCATCCTTGGACATTATGCACGTCCGTTCGTATTGATAAGAGTGAAATATTCCTCAAATAGAATGAGATCCTCTTTGCTGCGGTGGCACCTGTCCACGGGGAAGGGAAAACATCTTGGTGTAAATTCTTATCCACTACTGTAGAAGGTAGTACCCCTACTCCTTTATTTTTTAGTGTCAAAGACTGGAAAAGGGCATGGTGGGGAACAATGATCCTCCTTTCATCAGTTCCAAATCCCTATCTCACTAGGCTTTGTCACCACTTAGGCTTGCCTCCTGGAGTAAGTGCCAATCTCTACCACCCTATGCTGCGAACCACGCGTAAGACCCTGTTTACTCTTTGTGATACCAACCATGTGTAAGCCCCATTCCACTTCCCACAGATGCACCTTTCATGACATGATCTTCAGGTCTCTACACCCTGATGTTTCTCACACCGATCATGAATCGCATGAGCTTAGAGTAAGCACAAAACATGAAATCCTTTCTGGGCATCCCAAAGTGTAATCCCCCAACACACACCCATTTTTAAGTATGGGGAATCTGATACTTTCCAAAGAAAAGTATGTAGGAAGCCTCTATGAAGTTCAATCCAAACACCCAGTCGTTCTAACCCCGTTCACATCGGTTCTCCCACACCCATTCTGAACTATGAGGACTTTGATCCTTTCAAAGGAAAGGTACGTAGGAAGCCTCCCTGAGGTTCAAGCCCAATACCTCTTCATTCCGACCACCTTTACATTGGTTCTCCCACACCACATTCAGAACTACATGGAATATGATAATTGGTAAGGAAAGGTACGTAGGAAGCCTCCCTGAGGTTCATGCCCAACATCCGGTCATTCCGACCCCCTTCACATTAGTTCGCCCACACCCCATTCCTAACTACTTGGACATTGATCCTTGCTAAGGAAAGTTATGTAGGAAGCCTTCAGGAGGTTCATTCCTAACAACTGGTCGTTCCGACCATATTCACGTCAGATCACCAACACTCGGGCAGCCTAATGTGCAAGACCCACACCCATTCCGAACTATGTAGACATTGATCCTTGATAAGGAAAGGTAAGTTGGAAGCCTCCACGAGGTTCAAGCCTAAAGACCGTTTGTTCCGACCATATTCATGTCGCTTCACCAACACTCAGGCAGCCGAGAGTTTAAGCCCCACACCCATTCTAAAATACGTCGTCTTTGATTCTTTCCATGGAAAGGTACATTGGACGCCTCCATGAGGGTCAAGCCCATCATCCATTTGGACCCCATGTCCTTATTTGTGTAGGTCCACCGACCAACCATCCCATATGAACTACGTGGGTTTGATCTCTGTCTCAAAGGTAGGGTACACAAGAATCTTCCATGAAGATCAAACCTACCCAGCGGTAAGTCATTGTGACCTCATTCAGTTGTAAACTGTCACGTCCCCTATTCAACGGAAAGTTGTTGTAATGAAATTCACTGGGACCCACATCTCTGGTCTGTCCTAGTGGCGTCAGACCAACCCGAGCTGCTGACCACACGTATGCCCCATAAACATCATCGGGCTGTTGTCTTCTGTGTACAACCCACTTCAATCCTATTGTATATTCATTCCATCGAACCTAGGTGTTTTGGGAAGGTTATTATCTAACCCAAAGGTTCCACTTCCTCTGGGTCCCATCCACAGCTCCATTCACACAGGACGCCTCCTTTGGCATCCCATCGCCCTCCGGAACTACGCAGACTTTGATTCCCAGCCATGGGGATACACAGGAAGTATCTTAGAGGCTCAAGACCAAAATCATCATCATCATCATGGAGGTTCCATCTCATTCTCCATCTAATTCATTCAACACTCCATCGTCCATCCATATTCTTACCCAGGCCACCACATCCTGGTGGGATCGTGCCACCTCATTCCCCATTCCCCTTAATAACAATCAGGAAGCTAACCACGTGTTGGCCACAACATCAGCGTATCCTCTAGGGGTCATGCTCATCTGATCCACTCTAATCAGTGTTTTGATCAGTCTGATCTATCTCCGCCAGATGTTAAACACATGGCATACCATGTGTTAAAAATTGGAAGCTGAGGAGAACCTTAGATACATTCTTATGGAATGCTATTGCCCACATTCGATGTGGGATTCTTTAGGCATCCATACCCTCGAGAAGCCCTATAATAAGGGGAAGAAACCCAGACGTGACAGTGTTCCAGTGTCTAAACACACCAATGATGTCCAACGTGACTACTCCCCCGACAGAAGGTTGCTTCCCTGACCAAACCATTTGGAATTTATTGACAAAATCAGAGTAATTAACTGGTATCCATGAAGATATGGCACTGGGAATAGTTTCACGAACAACATCTTGAATCAATAAGGTAGATCCAGAATAGGTGATTAGTTCCGAGGAGGAATCAACAGAAGGAAGAACCAACATCCCATCATCCCATTCTGATCAAGCAGCAATCGTTCTGAACAATCAATGGATGCCTCCTACCTTTGGAAAGAGGGAATGCAGGGCAACAAAAGAGCGCCCTTTGTCATCAAGAAGATGAACATGCACGCCCCAGAGAAAGCGTCGAAAACATCCTTGAAATATTTTTATGATTTCATGATTTAGATTATTTTTGCACTCTTATGTTGACATTATGGTATCACGTTATATCATGCCTCATTTTACAACAATATGATTATCAATGATCTTATGTTTCCTTTAAATACATTTTATATCACATGAACTACATTACACTATTCTCTTCAATGTTTATTCCAATCATCAGACATTACAAGTGATCCATTTTATATGTACAACCCCAGGTTTTCTTGTGAAATTATAGTAGAATTTTTGAATTTTAGTGTCTTGTTAAGTATTTTTTATATAATTTAATGGTATTTAGGTTTCATGTTGTTATTCTATGAACACAATTTCTTTAAGATACTATGAATCAATATCATATGGTATTTTATAATTTCTTATTTTAATGTAATAAATAATGATCATTTTTTATATGAAAGATATATATGATCATAAATGGTATCTTAAAATAGTCTAGTTATTTATGGAATAAGGATTAGAATACTATAGTATAATCCCATGGCATAAGACCAAATATTAGAAAACATCCCTAATTTTTTGGTAAATTATATAGTATGTGATTTCCAAGAAAATAATTCAAAATCTAGATAATACAAGTTAATGTTGATCTAAAAAAGTGGTACATAGGGGTAATAACCCAAAATTGGGTGTATTTAGTTGGACTCGATTGTAACCATATTAATTAAAACTTTCTTAAATGAACACCTAGTTTGAAACTCTAAGGGAATATGACATTGGTAAATGTTCTAGTTGATTATGAAACACTATTAAGTGAACTGAATTCATTTATGTTTTTATAATATCAAACAAACCACAAAAAACTTATATAACTACATATAAATTCAATGGAAAATAAATATATATCATTGAAAAAAAATTTATTAATGTTTACGGTTTCTCATTTATGTATTTAATATTTAATAAAAAAATTATACCCCTTATTTTCCCTTTATTTATAGTCAATATATGAAAATAGGATGAACTATGTAAATAACCAATGAGAGGGGAAATTTGATAACATACCGATTGAGATGCCCCGGCTAATCATAGTAGGAATTCATAAAATTGTGTAAATAAATTCATAGTTGAACTTTTTTTGAAAGAAATTCATAATAAGACTGTTTATTGAATCCACCTAATAAATAGAACATTTCAATTTTGATCTGGATATGACAAAGGCCTTCAACTTTCAGTTCATATTTTGATCCCTAATTCATTGAGAAATAGATTAGCCCAATTGAAAATATTTTATCCATCCAGTAATTCTATAGGAAATATGGATGGATAATCCCATCAATGGTATACTTTAGTAAAAAAAATGATTCTCAATGATAATATCCAAGCATTGGAGTGGATGGAAATATAATTTTTCTTTTTAGAAACAACTATCCTCAAACACTCAACATAAAATTTAATGTGATATCATTTTAGATTTAAGAAAAGGGATATCAATACCATGGGGGTGTTTTAGGAAACAAAATAATACTTTAATATTATGCCTTTGAATTTATCATTCCCTTAAAACTAAAGCCTTACTCTTCTTTGGGGGGATAATGTTGAATTTATTAAAATCATTATCCATTCAGGTATTTGAAAGATAACAAGATGTCTAATAATTTTTACATAGAATTAAAATTGATACTAAAGAATCTGAAGGGTATCTTTGGACTATATATAAATATAAGATGATAGATCTTAATTCTATTGGTGTGATATGAAAATATCATGGAGATACGAAATTATTTTATCTGAATTGTGAAACTTTTGGGATGATACATCACAATGATATCCTAATTGGTACATGAAAATTTATTATGTTTAGACTGTAATTATATAAATATATGTATTATTGATAGTATAAACCCACCAATGTAATGAAAGAAAGGAATACTCCAGTGAACCCTTAGACTATAGCCTAATGTTTCAAGTTCAATACATATGGACCCTAATTGAAATAATACCTGAATCCATGGGTTAATGATGATAACTGATGGAAACAACAAATAAGGCCAATACATATATGAAGATCTTATTCCATCACAACTCCTGAAGTGTAAATAGACAATGATTTGGTCTCATATATTCTTGTTATTCATTAAATAATCACAAAAATATAATTTAATTCTATTTTACTCATTCATTTATACCAGTAATACCATGTGATACTCCCATTAGAGAAATTAAATGCTATTATAGGAATGTATTGTATTTATATTGTATAAATAAAACATAAATTTTGGAGAGAATTAAATCACCCTCATTGTAACATATCCCCATTTTATTCTATACAAGTTTTAGTCAGTAATGAATCTACTTTAGTACCATAATATTATGAATGAACATTATTGAATTATGAGAAAGTGTACCTATCTTAAATGAATGAGATTAATGAAAATATCACCCTTAACAATAACCCACATGTAGAGGAATACATTTATCTGTTCCATAAAGAACTGTGTAGTCTTCCTCGAAGACGAGAGGTTGAGTTATCAATTGATCTCAAACCCAGATCATTTTAGATATCCATTAAATCTTATATATTATTTGTTTTCTTAAAATGATGAGGTGAAGAAACAATTTGATGATAATCTGGATAATGGATTAATACAATAATGTTTTTCACCAAGGGGAGCACTAAACCTCATTTTCAATAATAAGGTTGGGACTATGCACATAGATATTGATTACCGTGTGATGAAAAAGATCCTGAAAATGAAAATGTATCCTCTAACATGGATTGATGTTTTGTTCAATCAGATATGTGGAGAAAAATACATCACTATGGGGGATATTCAGTTGGTATATAATCAAGTAATGTTGGAGAAGGGGGATATCCTCAAGATTGGTTTGGTATATTTTATGGGAAGTATGAGATCATAGTGAATCTAGTTTGAATCACTAACACTCTTGAAATATTCATAGAATAAATGAATAGATCCTTTTGAGAATATCTTGAAATATTCTTTCTCATTAATATGTGTGATATTTATATCTATAGAAAAATTATAAAGGTTATGGGGAAAATTTGAATTCTAAATTGAAAAATTTTTGAAAAGAAAATTTATTTAAGAAGTATAGTATTTGTAAATTTTGGATACATAATGTAGCATTCTTGAGGAATTTTAATTCCAGTAAAAAGGTATTTGTATGTCATTAAAATCATTGGAAATTTAAGGATTTAAAATGCCATGATTTATTTACTAAACATAATAGTTTCCTTATATTAGCTCAGTACTATAATCAATCTATGATAAAAATATCATAATTTTCAATCCAACTATACCTTATATCTTGTTGAGTAATTTTTTTATATACTGATTAATTTTAATAATTATTTAGAAAGACTATTAAATGGTTGATTAGTAAGCATATTAACTCGTTACACCTTAGTGGTAATGGATTTTGGATCAATAAAGATGTTACTATAATTTTATCAAGTTTTTTACTCATTAATGATGGAAAATTGAGAGCATATACTACCCAAAAATTATTGATCCATGATAATAAATTAAAAACCCATTATCCATAATTGGTTGTAGTGATCTTCATGTTGATTAAATTGTGAAAATTTTTGTATAGTGTAAAGAGTCAGTCATATATGGATCATAAGTTTTTATTGGATATATTCAAATAAAAGAAGCATAATATGCTCCAAAAAAGGTGGTCAGAGATACTAAATTATATTTTTTGTTTAGTCCCTTACCATCCAAGGAAGTCAAAAAATGTGAAAAATTATCAAGGTAGAATTATCCTCCAATACTATATATACATATTATTGGATGGTATCAAATATTCATGGACATACAATAGATAAACACGGGGATAATAAAAGGAAAATCTTCATAACTTTCTCAAATAAATTAATAATATTCAATTCTTGTGAGGGTATTAGAAGCCCAAAATGATGATGAATTATTACAAAATTATATATAAAATATTATGGAGTTCAAATATTATAAATATAGAGTTATATAGAATATAACCTAGAAATTCCTCCCATAAAATCATAACTAAACAAGGAATATCTAGATTATTTTTATAGATTATACTTCTATATTAATCCTATATGTGATAAAATTTATAGTGTTTTAAAGAAATACTTGTTATGGGATAACATGAAGAGGGATATTGTGGATATTGTATCTCAATTCATGGAATGCTAAAGAGATAAGGTAAAATTATTTATATCTTATGATATGATGCATAGATTTTACATAATAATATTTAAATTGGAAAATATAACCTTATATTTCATCATCAGACTCCACAAGTAAACAAAATGAAATAACTCCATCTAGGTATTATTAAATCACCTTAAAAATTTAGCACATTAGATTTCTATCATTGATGATTTCCCTTTTGACTAAATTATAATGATATACATATGAGATGTGATAATATGACATGTAGTTCCAATATCTACTTTATCTGATCGAGATCCATGTTTTTATCGAGGTTCTTGAGAATACATTATTAAGAGTTGGATACAAAATGAAGATCTAACACGTCTTTCTCAAACTCTGATTGATTATTTTTTAAATGATCGATATAAAATATTATAGATATGTTGAGGTCACATTAAATAGATTTAAATTTTAGTTGGGATCGAAACATTCCCTTAATTGATTTCTAACATAACAATCATTTCTGTTAGATAATTCTAATGAAACCTCATAAGGAATGGTATTGGAAGTGGTGTCATACTTAAACATCATACGGTAATGTAGGAGGGAAGTTAATTATAGATGATCTTATATAAGAGAAGACTGAGGTGATTCAAACCATTTAGAAGTATAAGAAATCTATATAATGTTAATTTTTTTTTATAGACAATCAACATTGTGACTTGTAGTTTGTGATCTGAGGAAATTTTTTCCATCATATATCTCCATTATATAATGACATGAGTATTGTGTTAAAGGTAAATATTTTTCCTATACACAAATTCCCATTGAGATCCTTCATCACATTGGGGTGGTGTTCTATAGACAAGTAGTCAAACCTATCCAGCAGAAGTATATGATGTGTTCAATGTGTCCATGTTGAGGATGTATATGCAAGCCCCACATATGTATGAAACCAAGAGGTGGTACCATTAGAAAATGTTCTATCATAAAAGGAGTTGCGTGTGAAGATATAATATTATAGAGACAATTTTTTTACAAAATAAGAATGTTCACATGTTTAATGTAATGAAGCATAAAAACATGTTTAAGGAAGTTGAATAGGAAACAATAGCTTCAATGAAGCAAATGTACCCCAATGTTCATTAGTGTATGAAATGATACTTTTTAAGGAAAAATCACTGATGGGGGGAACAATTTAAGGACTAGAACTTTTATAAAAGTTATTCCCTTTTTGAATGAATAGATTCATTAATATTAATGTTGTAATTGAAAAAACATGCATTGACTTTTTTATTATAGACACATATATGTAATATCAAATAGTATTTAACTGATCTTTATGATTCAAAAAATTGGTTGTATATAAATAATACAATGATCATAGGATTATTATATGTTAATGGTTATCCTAAAGTCTAAATGACACATAAAATGGATGTAATAGCCTTAACTAATAGGATAATACCATATGAATAAATTTTATTAGAGTTTTTGATGGTGATACAATAAATAGGATTATCCCTTTACCATGCCCAAGCCGTGATTCATCAAAATAAGAATGAAAAAGAGCATTTATGTGAGATGTTTATGGTCAACAAGGTTATAGCCCAAAGAATATACAACAAACCACATCAATAAAATCACACTATCACATACCCTAACCTTATGTAATTAATTAGTTTAATAAAGGGGAATATATCTCAAGACTAATAGTATGATATATTTTATTTTATTTTATCCATTTATATTATTACTATTTAAATTATTAAATAAATAATTTGTTAAAAAATATATTTTTATACAATGGAGTATTTTTTTTTGAAAATATATAATTTCAATGATGAAATGATTTTTAAGGATTTTAATAATATTTTGAAAAAATTTTATTTTAAAAAAAATTATATTATAAAATAATATTTATTAATTATATATTAAAATATATTTTTTAAATTTCAAATGTAATTTTTTATATGGGTCCAATAATTTTATTTTCAAAAATTTTTATTTCCAATAAATGATAAAGTTTGAATTAAAATTTTATTTATAATATTTTTAGATTAATTTTTATAAAATAACTAGTTTTTTTGAAATGAGAAAATTGAAAATTTCCAATACTGATCTTTCATAATTTTTTAGATTGTTGATTTTTGGAGAAAAAAATTAATTTTATATAAATATATGGTGTTTATTATGCAATCTTAATGACCCCAAACATAAAAGGTATCCCAAACAAAATATTTACATAATAATTAAACTAATTTTTTCTCTGGTATTTTTTTTTTATTTTGATAAAAAAGATAACGAATCCTTTAAATCTTATATTATGTTTTCTAGTTTTAAAATCAATTCAAAAAAAAAATACCTTACAATTAAAAAGGTTATTATTTTAATGTGTTCTATAAATATGATTACAAAATAATTAATGTAACACCCGAGATTTTTATGAGTAATATTTTGTTTTTATGTTATATATATATCATCAAAGGAATCTTTCACTACACACTATCTTGACTTACTTTACCCGTAATCACGACCTTCCTCGATAGCTTGCGTCGTACGCAATACCGAGTTTCACTAAACAACGATATGCTATTAAAATATTATTAAAACTAGCCGTTATGAATAGTAATAACCACTTTTTGAAATTTTATAAATTTTATTTTTCAAAATGGACTTCATTTTTCGATTCGGAATACCGAAATTATCCTAGGGTGAAATTTTGGTATTTTTCTGAAAACTTTCAATTTTTGATGAATAGTGAAACCACTAAGTGGTAGGTTAAAAACTGAATTTTGCATAAAACATAATTTTACCGCTTCTGTGAATGGAATTTCGAAAATCCGACAGACACGGTTGATATCAGTATGTAAAATGTGGTTCAATGAGATAAAAATAATTTTTTGGTGAATATTAACTTTTTATTTTTTTTACCGCGGTTAATAGTAAATAGGGTAACAAAGGGTCAATATGATATTACTATTACCCTAACACATGTCCTAATTCTATTGGATAAGTGTAATTCGACCGAAAACAACCTTATGAATATAATATGACCATTTAGGTCCACTTGGATTAGATTATGACATTTAATATTATTTTATTTAATGAATAGTTAAAATAGTAAAAATCAAAGTTTAATAAATAAAACATTTTTAATATGGGGTTATACATAAGATAAATTCGACTATAAATATTCATTATAAAGATACAAATATTTTCTACATAATGATATTTTATTTATAATTTTTGGACTTTAAATAAATTAATTTATCTATGAAACAACGATGATGCAGTAATTACCCTTTTAAGGAAATGTTAACATAATTGATGTTATAAATGCTCAAATAAATGTAATTTGAGAATTTTATGAATTACACTAATTTTATAGGTTACTATGATATATTAGTGTTGATTTAATCAACATGGTTCGAACATATAATTCTGTTATGACTTTCAAAAAAATCATATATCAAATAGTGTCAAAATTGACACAAAATAGTTTTTAAATCAAATATTATATTATTAATTGTTATTTTATTCCTAAAAATCTAAGGTTCGGCCAAATGACTTAGATAAGGATATATATATTAATAATAAACAATTTGGGGTTCTTTTGGCTTGTTATAGTATGTGTATTAACCATATAGTGAAAGAAAACAAAAAGACGCGGTAAAAGTTAAATTATTTAACTTAGAGTTAAATCTAATTGATAAGGTTAAAATAATACCCTAAACTTGTCTAAATACTATTGGTTGATATTATTTCGACCCATCCTCACTTTAGCTTCGAAATAAGACCCTTTGGAACCATTATAAACCGATTTTGACTTTAATATAAAATAATATTTTGAGATATCCCTAAGGTGCCCCTCTCCTCCCTTATAAAAGGGCACCTCCTCCCCCTCCTCCTCACACCAATTTGACCACTAAATCTCGGCCAAAACCTGCCATTTTCTCCTCTCCACTTCCCAAGAATAATCCTAGAGGTCCTGGTCTTCTTCAAAGACCAATATTAGTTACCTAAGTGGAGGACTCAAAGAGGCGTTCCAAAGAAGAGGTAATATCCATTACCAATCTTTTCAAATTCTTTCTTCTTCAACTTCTTCTTCGTTAGTTGTTTCATGATAAAGTAATAACATCAGTATTACTTACATACTGATATGTTATTATAAATATGAAACAACCCTAATTCACCTTCTATCCACCCTACGTAAAAATGAAATCACCGCGCGTGCGTACGTACGGAATACCGTCTCCACGCCGTGGTGTAATCTATTTCCCACCATCACCTTACAAGGATGGGTATAATGGTATAATGAGTAACTATTTATGATTATTATAAAGTAATATTGATACTAGAATAATATATATATACTCCAATACAGTTCCACGATCATAGGAACGATATCATCACTCGTGCGTACGTACGGAATACCGTCTCCACGATGTGATGCGACTCGTTCTACATGATCATCATTATATAGTAATTATATAAATGAATTGAATGAATAAATATTATATATGTTACACTAATACCATTCTGTATATAAGGTATCTATATCCTTAAAAGAAGAATAAGAATTTATTCGGTAAAACACGCATAAGAACAAAAGGCAATAAGGACCCGAGTAACAAGTAACAATGAAATATTACTAATAAGAAGCTAAGAATATGACCATATATGATATCATATCAATATGTATGATTCTGGAATAAGTCAATAACAATATTTAAACCATTATACAGGAGCTTATGTCACGTACAAAGAAAATCGGACCTAAGGTAAGGGAAATATCACAATCTCATTTTTATCCGAGATTGTTTATACTTTGGCATTTACTGGGGTGTATTTTATCATCCACATCCATGTTTCCTTAATATTTAATATTTATATCCTTATACAATAGTTTATATTCAATTTTACCCTTCGGTGAATTTTTAGTAAAGGATATGAAGGGAATCTTTTGTCTTTTTTCGTACGAGGTACTTTTTTGACTTTTCCGACAAATGTACAAGAAGAATGTTTTTTTTAACTTATACGACATGAATGGATTTTTAAAACATTATTTCCAAGAAGCTTCCTTTACAAGTTTTAAAGTTTATTTTTAATCATCTTCTTTTATTTTAAAGTTGTATGACATGTTATGAAAGGAAAAATGTTTTTGAAGTAGAAAGGATATTTTCCTCTAGAATGGAGTTCAAGTATTTTATCAAAATTATTTTCCATCTAAGAGAATAAAAGGGTTCTATTTTTATCCCTATTATTACATGTATTTGATTATGTTGTGATGGAAATATTTTTATGAATTCATTTATCTTATATGAATTGTTTTATGATGTCATGTTGTTTAAGAATTCCATTTTTATTACATGCGTTAAGCTATGATGTATGGTTTATGATTATGTGGCACACATAAGAAAGGATTCATTATAAGATGGGTGGGACCTATATCTCCCTCCAATGCATTGGGTAAAGATTTTATATCTCATTAGATAGACATGGTTGGAACGGTAGGTTATACCGGTTCAGTGAAACAGGACTGGAACGAGGGTGACTCGGTTCAGAAAGGGACTCTGTCCACTAAGATAGACTTGGCAATCAGTCATGACTAACAAGAAATGATTTTCCATGATTATGTGTTCATGCCACAAAGTTTAACGTTTCATGTTATGATTATGGGGTCTCATTTTTACTTCTATGATTTATTCCATGTTAAGATATTATGATCTCTTTTGCAGGTTATGATTTTCAAAAAGATATGATATGATTTTTATATCCTTTATTTTCCCTTGCTGAGCATTTGAGCTCACCCTTTTATGTTTTCTTTTCCCCAGGTCAGGAAGATGGATATTAATTAGAATATGCTAAAAGGTACCCTAGATATGATGAAATAAATGGGATACACTGTAGAAGATTTATGAACTAGTTGTTTATGTTTCCCAGTTTCTAAAGACACTATACCTATACAGTCCTTTGTGGTTTTGTCATATGTTGTAATAAGTGTGCTTCAATTTTGATGTATTAACAATGTATGTAAAGTATGGGTCATTATAGTTGGTATCAGAGGAAAGGTATAGTCAACCTTTGGAAACTAGGATGTGAAAGCCTTAGTAAGAACCCAAAGGATAAGTCTAAGCATAGAACACAATCTTAGTGTTTTATAAATGGCCATGAATACCCTAGGATATGACCTTAAGAGTGAAATTTTATCCTTGAATATGTGGTTTTACTATTATAATTAGTGTTTCTCACACTATTCTTCTTTGTTTTAGTCAATGGATGGAACCCGAAGGAACCGTGATAATGCGGAATGCGATGGGCAATGCAATGATTGTCCCCCTGAGCAACCAAATGATATGGGAGCTGGAATGAAAAATCTTGTAGCCATGCTCACACAACTTTCTCAAGCTATGAATCATGAAGGACTTCCAAATGAGCAAATGAAGGAGCAACATTCTGTTGAATCCTTCACGAGGCAGCGTCCACCTTCTTTCAGCGGGTCTACTGATCCATTAGTTGCTGAACAATGGATTAGTACTACTGAAAAGATATTTTCAGTTCTTCAATGTTCTGAACATGGTAAAGTCATCCTAGTAGTGTATCGTTTGGAAGGAGATGCTGATCAATGGTGGAATCTTATTAAGAATACGAGGAAAAGGGATGAAATTGAGTCCATGGAATGGGACGAGTTCAAGAACTTATTTTTCAATAAGTACTTCCCTCGTATTCTCCGAACAAAGATGGAGAAAGAGTTTCTTGAACTGAAGCAAAGGGATGATGAATCTGTTGGTACCTATGAAGAAAATTTTACAAGACTTGCAAGGTACGCTTCTGGTATTATTATCCAACCTGAGAGTAAGATCGATCGATTCCTTAGTGGCTTAAAACCAAGTCTTCGAAGGTCATTATCCATAAGGGACTTCAATATCTACGAGGAAATCGTTCGATGTGCTCTAAATGTCGAGATAGCGATTGGAGTAACCCATCAGTCATATGGGTTTGATACGAAGAGGAAAATGGAATTCAAAGGAAAATATAAAGAGAACACTGAAAAGAATATGAGCATTCCCTTATGCTCAAAGTGTGGAAAGAAACATGGAGGGAGTTGTCTTAAAGGGACAAGTAAATGTTTCAAATGTGGAAAGGAAGGTCATCGGGCATTTGAATGTCGTGATAATGGGAAGAAGATGTCTAATGATGCAAACAAAGGAAGGGATACACAGAATGAACCTACTATACTTCAATGTTTCAAGTGCAAGGAGTTGGGGCATTATGCCAATCAATGCCCAAATCCAAGGGTTGATGATGATGGTCGACGTCAATAAAATCATAAGGCTAAAGACAAAGGAAAGTCACATGCAATTTCTATCAGCGATGTGGAGTACAATAACGAAGTGGTGAAAGTTACACTTACCATCCACTCTAAAGTAGAAAATGTTTTATTTGATTCTGGATCCACCCACTCTTTTATTTCTGAAAAATTTTCTAAGGGTATCACCGTATTACCTCAACAATTAGATGTTGAGTTAGCTGTGACAACACCTAATGGCACAACAGTCGCATCAAAAGTTTATAATTCTTCTCCGATCGAAGTTTGTGGGAAAGTGCTTCCTGAAAATCTTGTAATCCTTCCTTTAGTGGAATTTGATGTGATTCTTGGCATGGATTGGCTTTCTCTACATGGAGCTCATATCAATTGCCAAAGAAGGGAAGTCACATTTCATATTCCAGATCAATCTACGACCGTCTATCAATGCAAGGATGAACATAACCTTCCAGTGGAAATTTCTTCCATCTTATGGGTATTGATTCCACTAAATGAAGGTTATTTATCTCAAATGGTTGGTGAGAAAATCATTATTAAGAATATTCCCATTGTACGGGAGTTTGATGATGTCTTTCCGAAGGAATTACCGGGTCTTCCACCAAATCGTGAAGTTGAGTTTTCAATAGAACTCGTACCAGGTGCTTTGCCAATTTCAAAGACACCTTATAGAATGGCCCCAATTGAGTTGCAGGAATTGAAGAAGGAACTCCAAGAGAATCTTGATAAGGGATTCATACGCCCTAGTTCATCACCTTGGGGAGCACATGTTCTATTTGTTAAGAAGAAATATGGATCAATGGGACTCTGCATTGATTATCGAGAACTTAACAAGATCACTATCAAGAACAAATATCCTCTCCCAGGCATTGATGACTTATTTGACCAACTATGCGGAGCTCAATACTTTTCCATGATTGATCTTCGTTCAGGGTATCATCAATTAAGGGTCAAAAGGGAGGATAAACCAAAGACTACTTTCCGTACAAGGTATGGACACTATGAATTTATAGTGATGCCATTTGGTCTTACTAATGCCCCTGCTATCTTCATGGATCTAATGAATAGAGTCTTTAGAGACTATCTTGATCAATTTGTGGTAGTCTTTATAGATGACATTCTTGTCTATTCAAAGATCAAGTAAGAGCATGAAGATCACTTGAGAATTATATTGTAGACCCTGAGAAAGGAGAAGCTTTATGCCAAATTTACCAAGTGTGAATTTTCGCTTCAAAAAGATGCATTTTTGGGTCACATAATCTCAAAAGAGGGGAAATATATGGATCCAGCAAAAACAGAGGTTAACGAAAGATGGTTGAGACTAACAACAGAAACTGAGATCCGAAGTTTTCTTGGAATGGCTGGATATTATCGACGTTTTTTAAAAGATTTTTCACGATTATCTAATCCACTCACCAAGTTGAATCAGAAAGGAGTTAAGTTTTTGTTTGGAAAGAGGAATGTGAATAGAATTTCAAGGAGTTGAAAAGAAGGTTATCCAGTGCACCTGTGCTCACACTGCCTTGTAGTGGAGAAAGGTTTGTGATCTACAGTGATGCATCCAAGAAGGGATTGGGGTGTGTTCTTATGCAAAATGATATGGTGATAGCTTATGCCTCACGATCGTTGAAAATCCATGAGCAAAATTACCCAACACATGATTTGGAGTTGGCTGCGGTAATCTTTGCATTAAATATTTGGAGGGATTACCTTTATGGTGAAAGGTGTGATATTTATACTGATCATAAAATTTTAAAGTATATTTTCACACAATAGGAGTTGAATATGAATCAAAGAAGATGGTTGGAGCTGATTAAGGATTACGACTGCTCAATCCATTACCACCCTGGGAAAGCAAACAAGGTGGCGGATGCATTAAGTCGATAAGACCATGCTAGTTTATCCATGATGAGGATCACAAAAGATCCAATATTTATGGATTTACAATGGATGGTTCTTGGAATTATAATGGAAGGGGAATAATCTTATCTTTCTCAAATGAATGTTCAACCATCTATACATGTGAAGATTAAAGAGGCACAGAAAGAATATGTCGAGTTACAAAAGAAGGTGAGAAATGTTCCTGAATTCAACCTTGATTGTGATGGGATAATAAAGTTCAGGAATTGGGTTTGTGTTCCTCCCATCCCCGAATTAAAGAAGGAGCTGCTGGATGAGGCTCACAGTTCATCATTTTCTCTTCATCCTAGAAGCACGAAGATGTATAGGGACCTGAAAGAGTACTTCTGGTGGGATGGCATGAAAAGAGATGTTGCTGAATATGTCTCTCGATGCTTGGTTTGACAAAAAGTTTAAGCTGAGAGACAGAAGTCTAAGGGGATGTTACAACCATTACCCATACCCAAATGGAAATGGAAAAACATCACTATGGACTTTGCCACAGGACTTCCTAAAACATCCAAAGGCAATAATGCTCTCTCGGTCATAGTTTATCGTCTTACAAAGTCTGCACACTTCATTGCTATTAGAGAGGATTTCTCTCTAGATCAGCTTGCCAGGATATATGTAAAGGAAGTGGTAAGATTGCATGGAGTACCACTTTCTATTATATCTAATCGGGATCCGAGATTTACCTCGAAGTTCTGGTGAAGTCTTCAGCATACTCTGGATACAGAGTTGAGTTTCAGCACTGATTATCATCCTCAGACAGACAGTCAGTCTGAGAGAACAATTCAAACCCTAGAAGATATGTTGAGAGCTTACTCGATGGATTTGAAAGGAGGTTGGGATCAACACCTACCTTTGGTGGAATTTTCTTATAATAATAGCTTTCACTCCAGTATTCAGATGGATCCTTATGAAGCTCTCTATGGAATGAAATGCAGGACTCCAACTTGCTGGGATGAAGTTGGGGAAAGAAAGCTATTAGGACCTGATCTCGTTGATGAAATGGCAGAAAAGGTCAGCTCTATTCAACAACACATAAGAGCAGCTCAGAGTCGACAGAAAAGTTATGCCGACAACCGAAGAAATGACCTAGAGTTTGAAGTGGGTGATAAAGTGTTCTTACAAATATCTCCCTGGAAGAGGGTTATGAGATTTGGAAAGAAGGGGAAGTAGATCCCTATATATATCGGTCCTTTCGAAATACTGGATCGTATTGGAAAGGTAGCTTACCCATTGGTGCTTCCACCGAATCTCTCTCAAGTTCACGATGTGTTCCATGTATCTCTCCTGATAAAGTACATACATGATCCTTCACGTGTACTCAGCTCAGAAGTTGTACCGCTGGAGCAAGATATTTCTTATGAAGAACAACCGATAGAGATTCTGGATAGTAGTAAAAAATTCCTAAGAAACAAGACCACTCGCTTGGTGAATGTTTTATGGAGGATCCACCAACTTGAAGAAGCTACATGGGAGCTTGAGGATATGATGAGGGAGAAGTATCCTCATCTGTTTGTTAAAAGTGACGAATTTCGAGGGCGAAATTCTTTTTAAGGGGGGTAGAATGTAACACCCGAGATTTTTATGAGTAATATTTTGTTTTTATGTTATATATATATCATCAAAGGAATCTTTCACTACACACTATCTTGACTTACTTTACACGTAATCATGACCTTCCTCGATAGCTTGCGTCGTACGCAATACCGAGTTTCACTAAACAACGATATACTATTAAAATATTATTAAAACTAGCCGTTATGAATAGTAATAACCACTTTTTGAAATTTTATAAATTTTATTTTTCAAAATGGACTTCATTTTTGGATTCGGAATACCGAAATTAGCCTACGGTGAAATTTTGGTATTTTTCTGAAAACATTCAATTTTTGATGAATAGTCAAAACCACTAAGTGGTAGGTTAAAAACTGAATTTTGCATAAAACATAATTTTACCGCTTCTGTGAATGGAATTTCAAAAATTCTACAGACACGGTTGATATCAGTATGTAAAATGTGGTTCAATGAGATAAAAATAATTTTTTGGTGAATATTAACTTTTTACTTTTTTTACCGCGGTTAATAGTAAATAGGGTAACAAAGGGTAAATATGATATTACTATTACCCTAACACATGTCCGAATTCTATTGGATAAGTGTAATTAGTCCGCAAACAACCTTATGAATATAATATGACCATTTTGGTCCACTTGGATTAGATTATGACATTTAATATTATTTTATTTAACGAATAGTTAAAATAGTAAAAATCAAAGTTTAATAACTAAAACATTTTTAATATGGGGTTATACATAAGATATATTCGACTATAAATATTAATTAGAAAGATAAAAAGCTTTCCTACATAATGATATTTTATTTATAATTTTTAGACTTTAAATAAATTAATTTATTTATGACACAACGATGATGCAGTAATTACCCTTTTAAGGAAATGTTAACACAATTGATGTTATAAATGCTCAAATAAATGTAATTTGAGACTTTTATGAATTACACTAATTTTCTAAGTTACTATGATATATTATTGTTGATTTAATCAACTTGGTTCGAACATATAATTCTTTTATGACTTTCACAAAAATCATATATCAAATAGTGTCAAAATTGACACAAAATAGTTTTTAAATCAAATATTATATTATTAATTGTTATTTTATTCATAAAAATCTAAGGTTCGGCCAAATGACTTAGATAAAGATATATATATTAATAATAAACAATTTGGGGTTCGTTTGGCATGTTATGGTATGTTTATTAACCATATAGTGAAAGAAAACAAAAAGACACGGTAAAAGTTGAGTTATTTAACTTAGAGTTAAATATAATTGATAAGGTTAAAATAATACCCTAAACTTGTCTAAATCCTATTGTTTTTTTATTATTTCGACCCATCCTCACTTTAGCTTCGAAATAAGACCCTTTGGAACCATTATAAACCGATTTTGACTTTAATATAAAATAATATTTGGACATATCCCTAAGGTGCCCCTCTCCTCCCGTATAAAAGGGCACCTCCTCCCCCTCCTCCTCACACCAATTTGAGCACTCAAGCTCGGACAACCCCTGCCATTTTCTCCTATCCACTTCTCTAGAATAATCCTAGAGGTCTTGGTCTTCTTCAAAGACCAATCTTAGTTCCCTAATTGGAGGATTCAAAGAGGCGTTCCAAAGAAGAGGTAATATCCATTACCGATCTTTTCAATTTCTTTCTTCTTAAACTTCTTCTTCTTTAGTTGTTTCATGATAAAGTAATAACATCAGTATTACTTACATAACGATATGTTATTATAAATATGAAACAACCCTAATTCACCTTCTATCCACCCTACGGAAAAATGAAATCACCGCGCGTGCGTACGTACAGAATACCGTCTCCACGCCGTGGTGTAATCTATTTTCCACCATCACCTTACAAGGATGGGTATAATGGTGTAATGAGTAACTATTTATGATTATTATAAAGTAATATTGATACTGAAATAATATATATATTCTCCAATACAGTTCCACGATCATAGGAATGATATCATCACTCGTGCGTACGTACGAAATACCGTCTCCACGATGTGATGCGACTCGTTCTACATGATCATCATTATATAGTAATTATATAAATTAATTGAATGAATAAATATGATATATGTTACACTAATACCATTCTGGATATAAGGTATCTATAACCTTAAAAGAAGAATAAGAATTTATTCGGCAAAACACGCATAAGAACAAAAGGCAATAAGGACCCGAGTAACAGGTAACAATGAAATATTACTAACAAGAAGCTAAGAATATGACCATATATGATATCATATCAATATGTATGATTCTGGAATAAGTCAATAACATTATTTAAACCATTATACAGGATATTCGGTCAAGTACAAAGAAAATCGGACAAAAGGTAAGGGAAATATCACAATCTCATTTTTATCCGAGATTGCTTATACTTTGGCATTTACTGGGGTGTATTTTATCATCCACATCCATGTTTCCTAAATATGTAATATTTATATCTTTATACAATAGTTTATATTCAATTTTACCCTTCGGTAAATTTTTAGTAAAGGACATGAAAGGAATCTTTTGTCATTTTTCGTATGAGGTACTTTTTTGACTTTTCCGACAAAAGTACGAGAAGATTTATTTTTTAAATTATACGGCATCAATGGATTTTTAAAACATTATTTCCAAGAAGCTTCTTTTACAAGTTTTCTAGTTTATTTTTAATCAACTTCTTTTATTTTAAAGTCGTATGACATGTTATGAAAGGAAAAATGTTTTTGAAGTAGAAAATATATTTTCCTCAAGAATGGAGTTCAAGTATTTTATCAAAATTATTTTCCATCTAAGATAATAAAAGGGTTCTGTTTTTATCCCTATTATTACATGGATTTAATTATATTGTGATGGAAATATTTTTATGAATTCATTTATCTTATATGAATTGTTTTATGATTTTATGTTGTTTAAGAATTCCATTTTTATTACATGGGTTACGCTATGATGTATGGTTTATGATTATATGGCACACATAAGAAAGGATTCATTATAATATGGGTGGTACCTATATCTCCCTCCAATGCATTGGGTATAGATTTTATATCTCATGAGATAGACATGGCTGGAACGGTAGGTTATACCGGTTCAATGAAATAGGACTGGAACGAGGGTGACTCGGTTCAGAAAGGGACTATGTCCACTAAGATAGTCTTGGCAATGAGTCATGACTAACAAGAAATGATTTTCCATGATTATGTGTGCATGCCACAAAGTTTCAAGTTTCATGTTATGATTATGGGGTCTCATTTTAACTTCTATGATTTATTCCATGTTAAGATATTATGATCTCTTTTGCAGGTTATGATTTTCAAAAAGATATGATATGATTTTTATTTCCTTTATTTCCCCTTGCTGAGAATTTGAGCTCACCCTTTTATGTTTTCTATTCCCCAGGTCAGGAAGATGGATATTAAGTAGAATATGCTTAAAGGGACCCTAGATATGATGTAATAAATGGGATACACTGTAGAAGATTTATGAACCAGTTGTTTATGTTTCCCAGTTTCTAAAGACACTATACCTATACGGTCCTTTGTGGTTTTGTCATATGTTGTAATAAGTGTGCTTCAATTTTGTAGTATTAACAATGTATGTAAAGTATGGGTCATTATAGTTGGTATCAGAGGAAATGTATAGTAAACCTTTGGAAACTAGGATGTGAAAGCCTTAGTAAGAACCCTAAGGATAAGCCTAAGCATAGAACACAATCTTAGTGTTTTAGAAATGGCCATGAATACCCTAGGATAAGACCTTAAGTGTAAAATTTATCCTAGATTATGTGGTTTTCCTATTATAATTAGTGTTTCTCACACTATTCTTCTTGGTTTAAGTCAATGGATGGAACCTGAAGGAACCGTGTTAATGTGGAATGCGATGGGCAATGCAATGATTGTCCCCCTGAGCAACCAAACGATATGGGAGCTGGAATGAAAAATCTTGTAGCCATGCTCACACAACCTTCTCAAGCTATGAATCATGCAGGACTTCCAAATGAGCAAAGGAAGGAGAAAAATTCTGTTGAATCCTTCATGAGGCAGCGTCCACCTTCTTTCAGCGGGTGTACTGATCAATTAGTTGCTGAACAATGGATTAGTACTACTGAAAGGATATTTTCAGTTCTTCAATGTTCTGAACATGATAAATTAATCCTAGCAGTGTATCGTTTGGAAGGAGATGCTGGTCAATGGTGGAATCTTATTAAGAATATGAGGCAAAGGGATGAAATTGAGTCCATGGAATGGGATGAGTTCAAGAACTTATTTTTCAATAAGTACTTCCCTCGTATTCTCCGAACAAAGATGGAGAAAGAGTTTCTTGAACTGAAGCAAAGGGATGATGAATCTGTTGGTACCTATGATGTAAATTTTAAAAGACTTGCAAGGTATGCTTCTGGTATTATTATCCAACATGAGAGTAAGATCGATCGATTCTTTAGTGGCTTAAAACCATGTCCTTGATGGGCGTTAGCCACAAGGGACTTCAATAGCTATGAGGAAATAGTTCGATGTGCTCTCAAAGTCGAGATAGAGATTGGAGTAACCCATCAGTCATATGGGTTTGATAAGAAGAGGAAAATGGAATTCAAAGGAAAATCTAAAGAGCACACTGAAAAAAAGATGATCTTTCCCTTATGCTCAAAGTGTGGAAAGAAACATGGAGGGAGTTGTAT
This sequence comes from Viscum album, assembly GCA_963277665.1. Taxonomy (NCBI): domain Eukaryota; kingdom Viridiplantae; phylum Streptophyta; class Magnoliopsida; order Santalales; family Viscaceae; genus Viscum; species Viscum album. The sequence goes on from OY728126.1 coordinate 198,535,616, forward strand.
TAAAGGGACAAGTAAATGTTTCAAATGTTGAAAGGAAGGTCATCGAGAATTTGAATGCCGCGATAATGGGAAGAAGATGTCTAATGATGCAAACAAAAGAAGGGATACAGAGAATGAACCTACGACACTTCAATGTTTCAAGTGCAAGGAGATGGGGCATTATGCCAATCAATGCCCAAATCCAAGGGTTGATGATGATGGTCGACGTCAACAAAATCTTAAGGCTAAAGACAAAGTAAACTCACATGCAATTTCTATCAGCGATGTGGAGTACGATAACGAAGTGGTGAAAGGTACACTTACCATCCACTCTAAAGTATAAAATGTTTTATTTGATTCTGGATCCACCCACTATTTTATTTCTGAAAAATTTTCTAAGGGTATCACCGTATTACCTCAACAATTAGATGTTGAGTTAGCTATGACAACACCTAATGGCACAACAGTCACATCAAAAGTTTATAATTCTTCTCCGATCGAAGTTTGTGGGAAAGTGCTTCCTGAAAATCTTGTAATCCTTCCTTTAGTGGAATTTTATGTGAATCTTGGCATGGATTGGCTTTCTCTACATGGAGCTCATATCAATTTCCAAAGAAGGGAAGTCACATTTCATATTCCACATCAATCTACGATCGTCTATCAATGCAAGGATGAACATAACCTTCTAGTGGAAATTTATTCCATCTTATGGGTATTGAATCCACTAAATGAAAGTTATTTATCTCAAATGGTTGGTGAGAAACTCAAGATTAAGAATATTCCCATTGTACGGGAGTTTGATAATGTCTTTCCGGAGGAATTACAGGGTCTTCCACCAAATCGTGAAGTTGAGTTTTCAATAGAACTCGTACCGGGTGCTTTTCCAATTTCAAAGACACCTTATAGAATGGCCCCAATTGAGTTTTAGGAATTGAAGAAGCAACTCCAAGAGAATCTTGATAAGGGATTCATACGCCCTAGTGTGTCACATTGGGGAGCACCTGTTCTATTTGTTAAGAAGAAAGATAGATCAATGAGACTCTGCATTGATTATCGAGAACTTAACAAGATCACTATCATGAAAAAATATCCTCTCCCACGCATTGATGAATTATTTGACCAACTACGTGGAGCTCAATACTTTTCCATGATTGATCTTCGTTCAGGGTATCATCAATTAAGGGTCAAAAGGGAGGATATACCAAAGACGGCTTTCCGTACAAGGTATGGACACTATGAATTTATAGTGATTCCATTTGGTCTTATTAATGCCCATGCTATCCTCATGGATCTAATGAATAGAGTCTTTAGAGACTATCTTGATCAATTTGTGGTAGTCTTTATAGACGATATTCTTGTCTATTCAAAGATCAAGGAAGAGCATGAATATCACTTGAGAATTATATTGAAGACCCTGAGAAAGGAGAAGCTTTATGCCAAATTTACCAAGTGTGAATTTTGGCTTCAAAAAGTTGCATTTTTTGGTCACATAATCTCAAAAGAGGGGATATCTATGGATCCAGCAAAAATAGAGGTTATCGAAAGATGGTCAAGACCAACAACAGTAACTGAGATCCGAATTTTTCTTAGTTTGGATGGATATTATCGACGTTTTGTAAAAGCTTTTTCACGATTATCTAATCCACTAACCAAGTTGACTCGGAAAGGAGTTAAGTTTGTTTGGACAGAGGAATGTGAAGAGAATTTCAAGGAGTTGAAAAAAAGGTTATCCAGTGCACCTGTGCTCACACTGCCTTGTAGTGGAGAAAGGTTTGTGATCTACAGTGATGAATCCAAGAAGGGATTGGGGTGTTTTCATATGAAAAATGATATGATGATAGCTTATGCCTCACGACAGTTGAAAATCCATGAGCAAAATTACCCAACACATGATTTGGAGTTGGCTGCGGTAATCTTTGCATTAATGATTTGGAGGCATTACCTTTATGGTGAAAGGTGTGATATTTATACTGATCATAAAAGTTTAAAGTATATTTTCACACAAAAGGAGTTGAATATGCGTCAAACAAGATGGTTGGAGCTGATTAAGGATTACGACTGCTCAATCCATTACCACCCTGGGAAAGCAAACAAGGTAGCAGATGCATTAAGTCGACAAGACCATGCTATTTTATCCATGATGAGGATCACAAAAGATCCAATATTTATGGATTTACAAAGGATGGATCTTGGAATTATAATGGAAGGGGAAAAATCTTATCTTTCTCAAATGAATGTTCAACCATCTATACATTTGAAGATTAAAGAGGCACAGAAAGAAGATGTCGAGTTACAAAAGAAGGTGAGAAATGTTCCTGAATTCAACCTTGATTGTGATGGGATAATAAAGTTCAGGAATCGGGTTTGTGTTCCTCCCATCCCCGAATTAAAGAAGGCGCTGCTGGATGTGGCTAACAGTTCATCATTTTCTATTCATCCTGGAAGCACGAAGATGTATAGGGACCTGAAAGAGTACTTCTGGTGGGATGGCATGAAAAGATATGTTGCTTAATATGTCTCTCAATGATTGGTTTGTCAACAAGTTAAAGCTGAGAGACAGAAGTCTAAGGGGATGTTACAACCATTACCCATACCCAAATGGAAATGGCAAAACATCACTATGGACTTTGCCACAGGACTTCCTAAAACATCCAAAGGCAATAATGCACTCTGGGTCATAGTTGATCGTCTTACAAAGTCTGCACACTTCATTGCTATTAGAGAGGATTTCTCTCTAGATCAGCTTTCCAGGATATATGTAAAGGAAGTGGTAAGATTTCATGGAGTACCACTTTCTATTATATCTGATCGGGATCTGAGATTTACCTCAAAGTTCTGGCAAAGGCTTCAGCATACTCTGGATACAGAGGTGAGTTTCAGCACTGATTATCATCCTCATATAGACGGTCAGTCTGAGAGAACAATTCAAACCCTAGAAGATAGGTTGAGAGCTTGCTCTATGGATTTCAAAGGAGGTTGGGATCAACACCTACCTTTGGTGGAATTTTCTTATAATAATAGCTTTCACTCCAGTATTCAGATGGCACCTTATGAAGCTCTCTATGGAAAGAAATGTAGGACTCCAACTTGCTGGGATGAAGTTGGGGAAAGAAAGCTATTAGGACCTGATCTCGTTGATGAAATGGCAGAAAAGGTCAGATCTATTCAACAACACATAAGAGAAGCTCAGAGTCGACAGAAAAGTTATGCCGACAACCGAAGAAAAGACCTAGAGTTTGAAGCGGGTGATAAAGTGTTCTTACAAATATCTCCCTGGAAGAGGGTTATGAGATTTGGAAAGAAGGGGAAGTTGAGCCCTAGATATATTGGTCCTTTCGAAATACTGGATCGTGTTGGAAAGGTAGCTTACCAATTGGCGCTTCCACCGAATTTCTCTCAAGTTCACGATGTGTTCCATGTATCTCTCCTGAGAATGTACATACATGATCCTTCACATGTACTTAGCTCAGAAGTTGTACCGCTGGAGCAAGATCTTTCTTATGAAGAACAACTGATAGAGATTCTGGATCGTAGTAAAAAAGTCCTACGAAACAAGACCACTCGCTTGGTGAATGATTTATGGACGAACCACCAACTTGAAGAAGCTACATGGGAGCTTGAGGATATGATGAGGGAGAAGTATCCTCATCTGTTTGTTACAAAGTGACAAATTTCGAGGGCGAAATTCTTTTTAAGGGGGGTAGAATGTAACACCCGAGATTTTTATGAGTAATATTTTGTTTTTATGTTATATATATATCATCAAAGGAATCTTTCACTACACACTATCTTGACTTACTTTACACGTAATCACGACCTTCCTCGATAGCTTGTGTCGTACGCAATACCGAGTTTCACTAAACAACGACATGCTTTTAAAATATTATTAAAACTAGCCGTTATGAATAGTAATAACCAATTTTTGAAATTTTGTAAATTTTATTTTTCAAAATGGACTTCATTTTTGGATTCGGAATACCGAAATTACCCTAGGGTAAAATTTTGGTATTTTTCTGAAAACATTCAATTTTTGATGAATAGTGAAACCACTAAGTGGTAGGTTAAATACTGAATTTTGCATAAAACTTAAATTTACCGCTTCTGTGAATGGAATTTCGAAACTCTGACAGACACGGTTGATATCAGTAAGTAAAATGTGGTTCAATGAGATAAAAATAATTTTTTGGTGAATAGTAACTTTTACTTTATTTACCGCGGTTAATAGTAAATAGGGTAACCAAGGGTAAATATGATATTACTATTACCCTAACACATGTCCTAATTCTATTGGATAAGTGTAATTCGACCGAAAACAACCTTATGAATATAATATGACCATTTAGGTCCACTTGGATTAGATTATGACATTTAATATTATTTTATTTAATGAATAGTTAAAATAGTAAAAATGAAAGTTTAATAACTAAAACATTTTTAATATGGGGTTATACAAAAGCTAAATTAGACTATAAATATTAATTAGAAAGATAAAAAGATTTCCTAGATAATGATATTTTATTTATAATTTTTAGACTTTAAATAAATTAATTTATTTATGACACAACGATGATGAAGTAATTACCCTTTTAAGGAAATGTTAACATAATTGATGTTATAAATGCTCAAATAAATGTAATTTGAGACTTTAATGAATTCCACTAATTTTATAGGTTACTATGATATATTAGTGATGATTTAATCAACTTGGTTTGAACATATAATTCTGTTATGACTTTCACAAAAATCATATAACAAATAGTGTCAAAATTGAAAAAAATAGTTTCTAAATCAAATATTATATTATTAATTGTTATTTTATTCCTAAAAATCTAAGGTTCGGACACATGACTTAGATAAGGATATATATATTAATAATAAACAATTTGGGGTTCGTTTGGCATGTTATAGTAAGTGTATTAACCATATAGTGAAAGAAAACAAAAAGACACGGTAAAAGTTAAATTATTTTACTTAGAGTTAAATCTAATTGATAAGGTTATAATAATACCCTAAACTTGTATAAATCCTATTGGTTGATAGTATTTCTACCCATCCTCACGTTAGCTTCGAAAAAAGACCCATTGGAACCATTATAAACCGATTTTGACTTTAATATAAAATAATATTTTGAGATATCCCTAAGGTGCCCCTCTCCTCCCTTATAAAAGGGCACCTCCTCCCCCTCCTCCTCACACCAATTTGAGCACCAAAGCTCGGCCAACCCCTGCCATTTTCTCCTCTCCACTTCCCTATAATAATCCTAGAGGTCCCGGTCTTCTTCAAATACCAATATTAGTTCCCTAAGTGGAGGATTCAAAGAGGCGTTCCAAAGAAGAGGTAATATCCATTACCGATCTTTCCCATTTATTTCTTCTTCAACTTCTTCTTCTTTAGTTGTTTCATGATAAAGTAATAAAATAATTATTAATTACAAACTGATATGTTATTATAAATATGAAACAACCCTAATTCGACTTCTATCCACCCTACGGAAAAATGAAATCACCACGCGTGCGTACGTACAGAATACCGTCTCCACGCCGTGGTGTAATCTATTTTCCACCATCACCTTACAAGGATGGGTATAATGGTGTAATGAGAAACTATTTATGATTATTATAAAGTAATATTGATACTGAAATAATATATATATACTCCAATTCAGTTCCACGATCATAGGAACGATATCATCACTCGTGCGTACGTACAGAATACAGTCTCCACGATGTGATGCGACTCGTTCTACATGATCATCATTATATAGTAATTATATAAATGAATTGAATGAATAAATATGATATATGTTACACTAATACCATTCTGGATATAAGGTATCTATAACCTTAAAAGAAGAATAAGAATTTATTCGGCAAAACACGCATAAGAACAAAAGGCAATAAGGACCCGAGTAACAAGTTACAATGAAATATTACTAACAAGAAGCTATGAATATGACCATATATGATATCATATCAATATTTATGATTCTGTAATAAGTCAATAAAATTATTTAAACCATTATACAGGAGCTTCGGTCACGTACAAAGCAAATCGGACCTAAGGTAAGAGAAATATCACAATCTCATTTTTATCCGAGATTGTTTATACTTTGGCATTTACTGGGGTGTATTTTATCATCCACATCCATGTTTCCTCAATATGTAATATTTATATCCTTATACAATAGTTTATATTCAATTTTACCCTTTGGTGAATTTTTAGTAAAGGATATGAAAGGAATCTTTTGTCGTTTTTTGTACGAGGTACTTTTTTGACTTCTCCGACAAAAGTACGAGAAGAATGTTTTTTTTAACTTATACGGCATGAATGGATTTTTAAAACATTATTTCCAAGAAGCTTCCTTTACAAGTTTTCAAGTTTATTTTTAATCATCTTCTTTTATTTTAAAGTCGTATGACATGTTATGAAAGGAAAAATTTTTTTGAAGTAGAAAAGATATTTTCCTCAAGAATGGAGTTCAAGTATTTTATCAAAATTATTTTCCATCTAAGATAATAAAAGGGTTCTGTTTTTATCCCTATTATTACATGGATTTGATTATGTTGTGATGGAAATATTTTTATGAATTATTTTATCTTATATGAATTGTTTTATGATGTCATGTTGTTTAAGAATTCCATTTTTATTACATGGGTTACGCTATGATGTATGGTTTATGATTATGTGGCACACATAAGAAAGGATTCATTATAAGATGGGTGGGATCTATATCTCCCTCCAATGCATTGGGTAAAGATTTTATATCTCATGAGATAGACATGGCTAGAACGGTAGGTTATACCGGTTCAGTGAAACAGGACTGGAACGAGGGTGACTCGGTTCAGAAAGGGACTCTGTCCACTAAGATAGTCTTGGCAATGAGTCATGACTAACAAGAAATGATTTTCCATGATTATGTGTGCATGCCACAAAGTTTCAAGTTTCATGTTATGATTATGGGGTCTCATTTTTACTTCTATTATTTATTCCATGTTAAGATATTATGATCTCTTTTGCAGGTTATGATTTTCAAAAAGATATGATATGATTTTTATTTCCTTTATTTTCCCTTGCTGAGCATTTCAGCTCACCCTTTTATGTTTTCTTTTCCCCAGGTCAGGAAGATGGATATTAAGTAGAATATGCTAAAAGGGACCCTAGATATGATGAAATAAATGGGAGACACTGTAGAAGATTTATGAACCGGTTGTTTATGTTTCCCAGTTTCTAAAGACACTATACCTATACAGTCTTTGTGGTTTTGTCATATGTTGTAATAAGTGTGCTTCAATTTTGAAGTATTAACAATGTATGTAATGTATGGGTCATTATAATTAATTCCACTCTTATTTGGAAGAATAAATGTGAAGAAACCATTGAATGTATTGTGGTGTTGATTACATTATAATATGGATTCAAAAACATAATTTGTATATTTATAAATAATCCTCCTATATTTTTCAGTACAAAACCACCCAAAATCCATTGAATCTTCACTACAAACCCTTGTATCATGAAATTAATCTTCAATTCCCTTTATAAATCCCTAAAATCTTGTATTCGATCTGTTAATTATAACCACCAAATATTTAAGAAAGTCCCTATCAAGTTAATGGATCCTATCATTATAAACTTAATTCAATAATCACCACCATATTATACCCTTTAATTTATAAATTTTCATGTTTGGTAATGTTTTTACAAACTTTTAATTAATAATGTATGATTTACATATCATGATAGACCATATTCACTCTAATAAATACCTTCGATGAATATTTACCAACCTCTGTTATGCTATAGAAATTATCATATTATTTTTCATGCCAAACAATTATGTTGTGAATACACATCCTCGTATCCATTTCAAGGTTTTAGAATAGATGTATATTTCTTTAATTTATTGGGTACTTATATGTATGTATGATAAACTTCTTATAACTGGTATTAAAACTAATTGACTACATTTATATATTTCATTATCTATATGGAACACATATGCTTTAAAATGATATGAATGTGAATAGTATGAGTAAAATTATATTCGAATCCAATGAATTAGGGAATGTATTTATCTCTTGACATTTCCTTCATGGGGTATGAGAGGTTATCCTTTTCATACTATTTTATGATGTCTTATTGGTTATCCTTGACTTAAATTTACCATGTCATGATTAATGTTGTTTCTAGATTCCCATTTTTGGTTTATGATATCACGTCATGTCATGTATCATCGATTAATATTATGATTCTCTCCGCTGTTATATTACATTTATATGAATCTATGATGAAATTTTCTACTTCTCATTACGATAATATTTTTTCCATTATTTTGATTTATATATAACCCTTTTCTCACTTATGCCCCTAGTTATCAAATAGTGTGCTAGACGAATTATGAAATCCTAGGAGGATGTTAATGTCTAAATTATCATTATATTTAGGATTATGTTATTATTATATATATATAGTATACAAAATACATTGGTATTCACTTTCTTCTAGGATTGTATAACATATATCATTATTTAATAAATAAATAATTATATTATATTTATGATATGGGATGTAATATGAAGACACTCTAGAAGATGCTGACACATGTCTAGTGATTTTGAGAGGTAATAAAATTATAGATTCATCTATAATGACTTAATTATTTGTTAATAGTGTATATAATTCATTTAAATCAACTGTTTTTTTAAATTATTTGAAATATTCTAATGTTATTTTGTCTTATGTGATAGATATTACTACACTCCTCAAAATGAATAGTTATCAGGTTCTCTAATTCCCTCTTTGCATTTTCTCTACATCAAAATTTATCTCACATTGATTTTCCTTCTTCATTACATTACACTGTTTGACATTACATTTTATGTCTTATTTCTTAAAAGGATTGGGTTTACTGTTATATATAGTAGGTCTCTTTTACTCCACATATTTGACGGGACTAATTTTTCATATAGAATGTGACCCGATGTTGAGTGCAACTAGAAAATATTATCTATATTATTTTATGGTAATATTAGTTTTCAATTTTTATATAGATTTTGGATATTAAATAGTGGATGTCCCTATAGTGTTCTTTGAGCTTCCAGATGTTTTCCTTATGATATTCTCATTTTTCCCTCGTTAAAGAAAGTCAAGTTTTTTATTGACTTGGTAAGAAGTTGAAATTATATCTCTATTTCTTCCTTCCATGTTAATCCTACTGAAATGAAAGAGGTTAAACCCAATTGAATAATATCCAAGAGAATTTTTTTATATTTAACAGTGTGTTAAGATGGTAGGAACATATTCTTTTGCAATGAAATATGATTTGAGAATTGATTGTTCTGTTGATCAATAAAAATTCAATAGAGATATAATTATGAAAAGATATTTGGTTCCAGGGATTTATGAACAGTTTATCCTCTTTAAAGTGGTTAATTGGTTCGTACTGATTTCTCTTCCATTTTTATAATAATTTTTGTGAATTAAATTTTATAAAATCTTAAATACCAATATATGGTGTATGTATAGAAATTATGAGTACCTTTTTATTCCAATTGATCTTCCCAACACTCCTATAATATTTATGGAAAATATGAATTGGATAATTCACGACTACCACATCTCATTAAAGGTTGTGTTTATAGATGACATGTTTGGTTACTCTAATACTGTGGATGATCATATTCGTCATTTGATGATAGTTTAAGAACTTAGAAGCCTCAAAAAATTTATTAAATCTTATCTATGTATATATTATGGATTTGGTATGTGATGTTATTTGGACACATGGTCTCAAAATATTATATATTATTTTATTTTGGAAAGATGATGGTGTTTCTATTAAGTGAGAAACTATTTTTTTTCAAATATTTATGGATTATTTTTATTATTGTGTTATTACCACAAATTGATAAAGGATTTCTTGAATTTAGATGCCCTTATGGAATCCCTCAATATGAAATGAGTGAGATCAAGTTCTATGAAAAATGTCATAGTTATTTTGATGAGATAAAATTTAATTTTTAATATAAACCAATATTGAATCTTACATAGGTTGGGAAAAGTGATTTTCACTTCATGATGATTCACATTAGTGTTTGTGGTGAGTTCATATGTTATGTAATATTTTGGTAGCATATGTTTTCCAACATCTTTGGACACTCAAGATGAATTATCAAACCCATGGTCTTTAACTCAAAATTATGGTGATTTACCTAATGAGTTGGTGGCATTATTTTATTGAGATATGGTTTACTATGATTTCTGAACAAAAGAATGATTTATATATTCTCTCTAATGTATTTAAAACATCTATAATAGTATTTGTCAGAGTACCTAAATTCAATTTAATTCAATATTTCTGATACCCATGGAATGTGAATTGTCTATGCTGAAACCATTAGTATAAAACAGACAACCCAGGACCTGAAAGAATAATTGTAATATTTTTTTGATGGCTCTTTTTTTAGTTGAATTTAGGAATAATTGATTATATGTACGAGATTGTTCTATCAAATATTCTATTGTAATATTTTCATATAGATAGAATTCTATATAAGAAATTACATGATATTAAATTTTAGGGAAATAAATATTCTCTTCATAGTGGGGATACAATTGGTTTATGGTTATTCTCGTATGATAAATTCATATATTTCTGAAACTGGGATATTGTACATTCACAAGTGAGAACATCTTTGATGGGAGAGTTCCATAATTCATTATGGGACATGTACCCAAGAGCCATGAAAATAGACTATGATATATGGAAACATTAATAGGATCCATGTATAATATGAGAAGTCACTGAATTTTTTATAATTCTTAAACTTAAAATTCATGTTATGGACAAGAACTATAAACTTTAAATTTTAAATTAGTACTTTTTTGTGATGATGTAGAAATGAGATGATATTACTATGGATTCATAGTTTGAATTGTTGCATAACCCTCTAGGGAATAATGTGATATTTTTCATGATCTATTGGATAAATAAATAGGATGAACTAATTTATATACTCGATAAAATCATTATTTGGTAAATTGTCCATCACTAAATAAAAGTTATTTTATTTCTATATAGATTTCAATCTTTTATAGTCTCTGATACGGATCCCAGTTAACTTCTATTTTATGGGGAGGCCACTAATAGGTTTTAGGATATTTGGTGAGTTTGACCATGATTTATAATCCACAGACTGATGGCTAGATAAAATGACACATATATATATTTAAGGATATGATACATTCGAGAATTAATTACTTTTCTAGAGATTGGGATTTAAACTTAGGACTGGTTAGTTTTACCCATAATAACAGTTGTTAGTCATTCCTCTATATGGTTCCTTTTGAGGAGTTTTTTGGTATCCAAATAAATATTCCTTTCTTAGTTAGAGATTATTTAATCATCCTCCATGGGACCTTTTATTTTTCAATAGACGTTGATAATGATTCAACTAATTATTTAGTGAATAGTGATAACATGGATGTAGTTTAAATATTATAATGATCTTTATTAATTGTTTTTTGGTTTTTTTGTTGTTGAACATGCGCTTCTAAAATTTTCTCCTCATTTGGGTCACTAATTACATAGTAAATAAGTAAATATTGCACTAATTATTATTTTACATCCTTATATTATTTAAATAGTGTTCAAAACATCTTACAATTTATCCTTTACCATATATATATGATGCCAATACAAAATAAATTTCACATATAGAAGCTTTATAAATATCTCATGGACCAATTTAATGATCTGAGTTAGGATGAACATGTTCTGGAACATTATTTTTCGACAACTGATCTTGCATTCAATATTAAATTTTTGAAGGAAATGAGTCTTAATGGTACGTGAATATAGTTAGTCTATGTGATATGTAATCACTTTTGTAATTATCCAGTTAAATGGTAGAATTAGAACATGATGTGGGATATGTATACTAATCCCTTTGTAATAGACTCCTTTTGATCTACATTATGGGGAGATATCATTTATATTGTGGGGAGGTTGTAATATTACTTTATGAAAAATTTGAACTCCAAAACTTATTTATTAGTCAATTTTATTTTTGGGTTTGTAATGGGTGGTGTTTCGAGACTGATATAAGGTGCTAGTTTTCCTACAATATGTGGTGCAATGGTAGTGGGACAATGATGTAGAGTTGGAGATTCTATGATATGTACTATCATAACATGTCATAGAATAGTTTTGTGGTAATGAAATTCTACAAATGAGGAGGTTAGAAACACCATGGATATTTGGATTTTAGATATAAAATATGAACAAATAGTATTTATATTAAATAGAGGCTCAGTTTTTCCATAGAACTCTTCTAATAGTTATTCATTGCATTGTGGAGGTCATGGTGCAGTATGGAATCTTGAGTGAGTGATTATGGTTCCACTTATCATTTGAAAATAGAGACAACATGGTGCGTGTGATATGACTGAAGTCTATAATGTGATTTAAAGTGGATGACTGAATAGGAGTGGTTCCACTATGTTCAAGGGTGGTTATACTATGGTATGGTCATTTTTAGTAATAATGTTTCCTGGATATATGGTATATAGTGTGGTCTTTAATTTTAAAATTAAAATGAGACATATCATATATAAGTTTTGATTTTCATTTCTTGAACAAAATTGTATTTTTTTTATTTTCAAAGACCCAAATATGTTTTTTTGACTCTTCTAGAATACATTCTACTCAGATCAAAGCATCAGTGGATGGTTTACATTCCTCTCTAATATGATAAAATTCTTAAATTAAAAAATTATATTTTCTCATATTGTTTCCTTTGAGTGTGATAAATCATCATGATATTGATGGATTACAACACTAATCTAATAGGTTATTCTTTTATTGATACATTTTCCCTTCTATCCATTGATTGAATTTTGGGGTTCCCATTCATGGGGTTATGTGAAATGTTATTCTTATTAATGTTTTTTTCTTCATTATGTATTTTACAATCATATGCAATTTTGATTTATTTATTGGATGAAATGAGTTTTTGGATTTTTGATAACTAATTTGTATTTTTTAGTACGTCCTGACCCAACTAAAGATACGGCTTGAGACAAAACTACCCCAAACCCATCTCCATGGGCCAGGGGTGGAAACAAGTTATAAAATAATAACTAACTTGAGGGGGCCATTTCTTATGAACCTATACACATTCACACAACCAATTTAAAGAAAATGATTAGAGCTAAAACGTAAAAGATGGAACCCTTATGTAAATTAAACCGAACATCAATTAACCTGTATAGGATAAAAAATATAGTAGTGTAAACAATAAGGTAGTATGGAAAAAATTCACACCCAACAAGAAATATTTTCTACCCAAACAAAAGTTGAAATGAAAGAAACTCACAGGGAGTCGTGCTCCTAAATCCCAAGCTACGACCATTGTACGCAGCCCAAGAACCCACTAATTCTAAGCTCCTATATTGTCACATTAGACCTATATGACTTCTAAAAATTACATGATATGTGTGGGAAAGTCACATTCATGGGTGAGTAGTTTCATACCCAGTATAACTGCCTAAAGGGGTGAAGGGGGAGCAACATGATATAAAACTGATGAATAAAGAAGTTGATAGAACAAGGTGCAATTAAATAGTAAATATTTACATAATAAGAGAGAGAAAATATCATCCAAACATATAGAGATCAACATGGTGAGATGATGGACTCCTCATAAATTATTTGAAACATATATTCAAAGAGTAGACTCATCCAACAATGAGAATCTATACAAATAATGTAAATGGAAAAACCCGTATGACTTCACCTTTCCTAGACTAAGAGTAACCAATAACCAAGGAATGGGTTTTGAGGAAGGGAAAATTTATAATCCCTAGAAAATAATCTCAAATGAGAGACTAAGGGTATCTCTATCTCATAGCATAGACCAAGAAGGAGAGTATCCAATGAGTCCAAAGTATATCCATCTGGGATTCCCTTTCCATCATACAAGTACACTGATCACACTATTCTAATGGAATCATTCACCAAACCTTCTTATTACCCTCTCTGGGTGGAACTAACTCAGATACATAGTTTTAGGTCACGTCATAAAAAACATCTCAATGAATAAATCATTCCTCTTTCTTGTGAGTCGAGTGATACACCAAACCACATCTCTTCACTGTTCGTCACACTCATGGGGTTGGGGTATAATTTCCAAGTTGAGGACCCATGAACTATTCCAGTAGGGTGATTTTAACTATGCTTATGTAATACAAGTATGGAGGACCCGCACCCTGGTATGATAGGGGAGTAACATCTTCTTGGATATAGGACCCACACAGTACAGTGACAGGGGATTACCCAACATATCTATTGAATGAGTATGGATGACTCGATCCCTGATGTGATAGGGGAGTACTATATACATCGATAGAGGACCCATGCACTGATGTGATAGGAATGTACGATATCTATATGTAGAATGAGTATGGAGGACCTGCACCCCGATGTGACAGGGTAGATCTCTCTCCACAAATAGAGGAACCATACCCTGATGCCACATGGGAGTACCATCTCTATCTACAAAATGAGTATGGAGGACCTGTTCCCTGAAGTGACATGGTAGTACCATCTCCACAAATAAAGGACCCAAACACTGATATGATAGTGAAGTACCATCTCTACATTGATAAGAAAATTTGATGACATGTACACTAATACAATAGTGGATTACCATCTCTATAAATAGAGGACCTATGTGCTGATATGATAGCTGGGTACCATCTACTTCTGATGGAACCATCATGTTCTATATGGATAAATACTCATAACAATCTAATTGCGGGCCAAAATCTGGGTTCAAATGAAGGATATATAGAATATTGAATTTTTCTCAAAAAGTGGAACATGAAATGTCACGAAAAAATAGCGGGATGTCCTCCTTTTAAACCAGGACATATCCTCAATAGAACATCAATTTTGGGCTATGCTTCATCAAACAACATGTGATTGGGTACTACACAACATGTCTCACCGGCAATCCTGATTAAAACATTCGGATCATCATAGTTTAGAGGAAAAAAAAAATTTCACTAATACCCCTCATTAAATATTTGTAGATAGACAAAATGATAACAATATTTTGATACACACATAAAAATACATGACATACACTAATCACATACCTCAATCATTTACATGTTGAAAAAGATGCATTTCACCACATCACTTTCGAATGGCGTCTCGTGGGCCTTAGTCAAGAGTCAAAATTAAATAAATGGACTTTTTATTTAGAAATCCACTATAACTTCAGGGTTTCAAAATTATAGATAGTTCTTGATTTTGATGTCATATTATGAAGATATTTCAGATACAAAATCCCATAAAAATAAAAAATTTATTATTATGGGGTGTTTCATTGACCTAATGCCAGAGTCAAAATAAGGTATCAAAAATTGGTCTTAAAATAACTATCTCAATTTTAGGGTCCCTTTTCCACTGATACCAAAACAATTTAACATCGTATGAAAATGTTATAAACAAATAATAGGTTTTAAAAAATAATAATATTATTATTGTGGTATTATTATTATTATTATCTTAACCATTTTAATTTTTTTTAATAGATTCAGTCCCAAAAAGGGGAACCTTTTTCCATTACAGACTACTCCATTTTCATTCCTCTTCTATTATCTTTTCCCTTAATTTTCCCATATCTCCATTTATATTATTATCATCTTTAATTTTTATATTTTATTCTCTAATCATCCTACATCTAACAAAATTATGCACCTAATCTAGCAATGGACCCTCTCCATACACTAATTTTCATCCAAATCAGTATTTGTAAATTTCTAGAATACCAAATTTACGGTATGTGGGAACGTCACATCACCCAAAACCTAAAAAATAGAAATGAAATACGAAATTCAAAATCCATCACACAAAAAATACATCGGGTAATAAAAAATTCAAAATTTGTTAAAAAATCAAAACCCATGGCCCGGAAACATCATGTTAAAATCCTATGAGTTGCTTAATGATCATGTCTCAAAGAAATTCATGTCATGTATGCATGCTATTTCCATCACTACATCGTCTGATCCATCAATATATCATCATCGAATTCCACAAATGAATCCCACCACAACATCTATAATAGAAAACACCCTCAAAATCGTCACTTCAGCCTAATAATCAGCACTGACAATGATGTTAATAAATAAAATAGAAATGAAAATTACTTAAATCCATCAGTTATTACCAAACCACCATCGAATGAACAACACCGACGACAACCATAGAAAACAAGATCCATTATCAAAGGAGAAATGTTATAGTATATAGTAACTAGAGAATTATGCCAATGTTGGGCCTCTCAGGAACTCTTACCACTCCTTATACATATCCCAAAATACCCTTACTATCCAATGAATCTGGGGGTTCGACCACATTCAATCCTTCTTTGGAATAGTTGACTCGTGACCCCATATTAGAACAATGAAAAACACAATGAATGGTGAGGTAAAAATACCAATAATAAATGTGATATGAATCATTGGAATAATGTCCATAAAAATTCATTTTGATGTGGGGGAATTAGGGTGAGAAACATGGAATAACAAGAAATAAATTTAAATGATATTTATTTTGATACATAGGCTCGTGAAAATGGTCATGAAAAGGTTAAAATTAAAAATATCAATGAAAAAAAATTGATCATGGTCAATAATTAAGTCAAAATTGGTGGAAAAAATTGATGAGACATACCCTTATTTTAGATCAATCATTGATGAGGAATTTTCTCGTACAATGATTGATAAAAGCTGATGAAATTTTCATTCTTCTATTTTCTTTGATCTATATGTTTTTTTTTCATTTGTCCAAAGGTTCAACAGTAGAGGAGGGGAGGAAAGATTCATCAGTGGTTTCGTAATTATGATCCAACACTACAAATTATCCAAAGGAACATATTTGTAAAAATATTTTTATATCAATTTTTAATTAATTAATTTCTGAAATTAATTAATTAATGCACTTAAACACACATCCAACAAGAGAGAAGTCTGAAAATCCCATGACAACTCATTTAATTTAGTACCTAGGGTAAAAAACACATATCATATTTAACCATGGTCTTAGATTTTTGATTTGATCAACTATTTAAGAGTTATACTATTTTTTAATTAAATACATGTGTTCAATATAATATATAATTTATATTTCTATAAAAATTAATTCCATGCACACTAAGCCATAGAATCAGATTTCATCTCAATCCCTACCACTATAAATATATTTAGAAATATTTAATACTATTTTAAGGAAAAATTGTGTCTCTACAATGAAATTCCTCAATTTTGAAACGAATTTATTTTTTAGAGGCTTCGATGCAGATGATGGATTTTGATGACAAATGGAATGAATAGAAAAATGATTTTTATTAAACCATTTTTCATAAAAACTGTATTCATGAAAGTTGATTTTTGATGTTATGAATTTTTAATAAGCCATGTCTTGGTTTTAAAAATGATATTCACAAATGAGACTTGAGAACAAATAAATTAAAATTTTATTAAGGAATTATTTTGAAATGAATTATTTTTCCATTGATATATTTTTTTAATCATATGTGTTTCTTTGGTAGTTAGTGGGAAAATAGAAAAATTACAAAAGGACTCTATCACAAAAGAAATGGATTTAGGATGACAAATATAACTACACCATGTTTGGTATGATATTTATGGGTGAGGAGTTAAATAATTAATTCTTTATGGAAAACCCAAGGGACATGTTTATAGACATGAGTCGTGATCTCTAATTGTAATGTTTTATGATACTAGTAGTAGAAAATTATTGGCATCATGGAATATATAATAGTTTTATGACATGTTTTGACTTGATGGTTATATGAATGTTATTTCTAAACTACTTTTTTTTCATTCCTTGTATTTTGATTTAAATGTTCAACTTAACAAATTATTAAGTCTATATCAACTATTTTTTTTTTGATAAAAATTTTTATTATTAAAATTTGAAATTAAATACCATAATTTTTCCTAGTATTTATCTTTAGAATAATGTTTTTATATTTTTGGAATTATATATGAAACCCATGGAGAGACAATAATGGGATATTAAGTTCACTCCGTACATATATATTTGGGGGTTATTAATTGTTTTTATAATTGATCTAGGGAAAGCGAAATACCTATACTCATAATGTTATTGTGTCTCGTTTACATGGAATTAAAGTAATGGAGGTGACTGGTGGAGTGGTAGTATATTTATTGCTAAGGGATTTTGAGACATTATATCTAGGGATGTATCATCATCATTTAGATGATTTATGAATTGGGATGTTTCCTATCTTCTTGTTTTGTTTTAAATATTGAACAAGGAATTTCATACATGGATATTACAACAATTTTTATGAATATTAATTAAACTATAACAACACATGCCCGAAGATAGTAACTCTTTTGTGATATTGGAAACGTGGTAACATACTCTTATAACATTGTTAAAAATAATCAATGTCTCCCAATATGATTATCACCATTAGTAATATTACAGAAAAGATATCGTCATAACCATTATAAAGGAAGAAAAATAAAGAGTGATATCAAATTCTCAGTATGGCTAAATAAAGGAGATATGTAATCATACCTAGAACATAGGGGTATGAAAGCATGCAAATAAAATATAAAAACCATACCATGTGTGTCAATGATCACTATCAAGAGTCTTGTGATAATGATTATATATTTATAAGAAATAAATAAAAAGGAAATAAAAGAACATGATCCATGAGAGAATACCATAAAAATAAGATATAAAATTGTGGAAGATATATAATAATATAAAATCAATCCCTATATGTTATGTATCATTTCAAAAAAATTTCAGGGAACTCCATGAGGGATACACCAACTGCTTGAAACACACCACCATCCCCACTCACAAAACATTAATTATAGTGGAATTGGATAACTCCCTAAACTGCCATAATGGAAAAATTACAATATTATACTAGGATCACACCCATTCCTGGTAATATCTATCTAATGAAAAATGTAAATATTTACCAAATGAAATATAGGGAGATATAGGTCACACCCTTGTCATAAGGAAAATCATATTTATGTGAGCTAAAAGATCATAAACATTTGTCTCACCAAAACTAAATAATTTAATTAGATATCATGAATGTATCAATATATCATAGCTTATGGTTGCCAACGAGCCTGTACCATAGTGGTTCAAGCTCCTACTTGGCATCCAAAAGAAGTAGGATCAAATCTGGGTAGGGGAAAATTCCCGAGTTACTATAGCAGGGTACTGTAGCAGCAGAAGTACTGTAGCAGCTATAGTAGCTACGTGGGTACTGTAGCAGTACTGTTCACTGAGGGGTACTTTGAGCCAAAAAATGGGCTTTCTAGCCCTGTATGTAGGCCACTTGGCCTTGGGCCTTCGGGCTATATAATGGGTCACCCTTTAGCCAGTATAAAGAGGTCTTTCCATTAATAATAAATTGAGGCTTCAGCCCCAAACTTTAAAAAAATAGATTTTGGTAATTTGACTGAAATGAAAATCATTTCATTATAGAATATCCCATGAAAAGAAGCGTTTTCATAATAATCATGCCATATTAACATTAACCATTCAATGAAAGAATACAAAACATATCATTGGAACATAAACCTATTAAAGAGTAGTAAACACCAATAAATGTCATCTTAGATGGAATATAATTTTTAAATATCACTTTAAACATTTATTAAGGAATATAATTTTTTCACTAAAACACATTTTTTTAAAATAGAATTCATTTTCACATTATTTTCCCTTGAAAATAAACTTCAAAAAATATTAAGGATTATTGAAAAATAATTATATAAACTATTTAAAAAAACATATTCAAAATCATTATCTTTGAAAATAAAAAATGAACCTTATAAAGGATGATTTTAAAATCATGTAAAACACTTCTTAAAGATATTTTTTTTAAATTCCGTTTCATGGAATTTGTCCATTGAAAAATATAAATGAATATTTGAATATAATATAAAACAATTTCTTATAAATAAAAATTTTTACAAATCCATTTCAATTAATTTAACCTTTTAAAATTAAAATGGGATCCCTAAAATAAATTTTAAACAATTTTAAAAACATGTAACATTTTATCAATCTTTTTCATTTAAATTTACAATTAAAAAGGAAAAATTATGAATATAAAATAATATAACACATATTTAAATAATAAATCATTTTAAAAGTACATATCCTATAAAATTAACATAAAATATAATTTTATAAAACATGTTTGAAATAAATTTTTGAAAACATGGTTTTGGAAGGAAATTATTTTTGACAAAACAAATAAATAATATCATATTTTCATACAAACATTTTATTAATTATCATTATTACGAAATATTTAAAAATGGTATCATAATTTTTATATAACTTGAAGAAATAAGGGATAAAAAAATAAATGATAATTATTTAGAGAAGCATTTTATGTTTTTATATTTAGAAATATAATCCATAACAATCCAGATAAATGATTAGATTGTAATATAAAATATTTACCACTTTAGTAACTTTAAATCCTCAATACATAATGTAATAACATATAATGGAACATAAAATATTATTATGATACATAATTTTACTTTATTACATTCCATTGGGAATATATATACTCCTAATTGAATAATATTGGTGCATATAATAACTTACATCTCAATGAATGAAAATTGAAACAAAAATGCGTTAACAATTTTGTAAATTATGAAATATAACCCCCATGAATAAATAAAATAATTGGAAACATTTATAACCAAAAATTAATTTATATTAATTTTTAATCATTCAATAATTTAGTATATAAATCACACATAATAAGTTATTAGCGAATATGATATATGTCTCTGAGAATGAAATGGGAGACTTGAAATCCTCTTACCTTAAGTCTTGTCTCTCATCGTCCTCATTCAGAAATCATGTATAATATATTTATGTTTATTATAAATATTTATGATTAACATTTTAATATATACACTAAAAAAAATTATTTATATTTCTATATATTACTTGTTTATTAACAATCCCACGTTGATGTAAAGTTTTGGGTAATAACTTCTTTGTTTTTTGTATACGTTATAACGAGTATTTATTTTTCCACATACATAGATAATAATTTCATAATTTATAGAATGTATACCATGATATAAATATAATAAACATATATTACCTATTTATTTATATTTATCTATAATATTTAGTGATAAGAAATAAAATACACTATTCATGGAGATGGAAGACAGTACATATGCTTGAATGTTGTTCCAATTTTCATGCTGTATTAAATGATATAAAACTTAATTATATATATAAATATATTATAATTAATATATATATAATATATTTTTATCTCAAATTTCTATTAAAATATAACTTAATTCATCTCATATAAAATGTGAATGAATCACGTCACTTTGTTGGTTGTAGTCTGCTGTAAAAATTATTTACATTATCGTATTCACAAAAAATAGAAACCATGAAGGTATGTGTTATATAATAATTAATTATTACTAAATAATCCTTAAATATTAGATTTTTCTTATATAAATAATGTGTAAATCATTATTAATAACCTTGTATAGTGGTAAAGTAAAAAACAAACAATATCAGTGTGTGAGGTGGTTGTGCACCGTATTTATGACCAATGATTTCAGAACCCATATGATGGATTTGTGTGTGGATGAATGTAATAACCATAAAAAATATTATAACATATATTATAATATTTTTTTATAAAATCATGGTATAAAATTATTTACAGGGTGTGAGGAAGATATAAAACAAAAAAGTTTATTGATGAACACTACATCTTCTTTTAGGTATCTATTTTTTGTGTTCACAAAAGTACTTATATAGTTGTATTTATTCCTAATTTAAAACATATTTGATTATAGGATGTAATTTTTTAATTTATTTGATTAGTAATTGTCCAAACAAATTGGATTTCATTGTGTGAAGAGAGGGGAGATTGTTAGGCTTTTTTATATGATAGGTGGGTTTCACATTCTTAATTTTTTGATAGAGTGAATTCAAAAAAAGTTTTTTCCACATCATGTGGAACATATAATGAACCAATATAAATTCAATATGGGTTAATACTAAAATATTAAAATATAATATATTTAGGACAAGTATAGATGTCATTTTCCCTTATTTTTATTGTATAGTCCATTGGTAAACACAATTTTCTCTTAATAGACATGATTAATTTTAAATATTTTCACTAATAATTTTGGAAAAAAATATGTTGTACTTATTTGATATTATATATTAATATTATTATAAATATATAATAAAAATTTTCAAATTCAATGCACATAATAGGAAAAAAGTAATTTAAAATTTATCTTATTTAAAAGTCGAGAAATAATTGTTTTAAAGTGAAAGACATCAAGATTTTACAATGTTTTCATATCTATTTTCATTATTAAAGTAATTAAAATGACCTAAATTTGATATATATTTGAATAATTGAACAATTTTGGATTGAAATGTAAGAACCAAAAATTATAAAATAATAATATTTTATTTGATTGTGTGTATGACAACCAACACCAAATGTGTAAGGGAATAAAATATCCCAAGAAATTACAATATTTTCACCATTTAAAATATATCCAATCTAGGATATATCATTAAATTCATGAAAAACTGAGTTATCTTTCTTTTCACACTATAATAACATTCATTTATGAGTTGTGTTACACGCAAGACCGAGTTTTTCAGAATGAAAATACATTAAAAAAACATTATTATCTTGTATAATAATATGTACCCTTAATATTAAATTAGATTTTATGAATAAGGTTATCAAACTTATAACTATATATATGGTTTAAACAACTATAAGAGAAATTCATTTGTTACCAATTATGTAGAAACAAAAATATATGCTAATTGAATATAACAAAAATATTTTTTTAGTGATCTAAAAGGCGTTTTCTCTAAAAAAATGAAACTAATTTAAATGAGTGACTGATACTAATGAAATATAAAAATTTTAAATTTAATAAAATATATATATCATTCATAAAAAAAATCAATATTTGTATGATAAGAGTATACCCCATATTTCATATTAAAATCAATATTTTCTTACGGGCACACTTACAACCTTTTAATAAAGAACCTCATTTAGATCCAATTAATGGAAGTATTATAAACATTATATGTAAAAAATAAAATTCTATTTTGAAATCAGAACAAAAAAATTATCTATGGGTGAATGATTATTATTTTTCTTTCAATTTTTATTTTATGTTAAATATTAAAAAATACTAAATTTTAATTCAAAACTGGGTTTTAATATAATTTATTTATAAGGGTAAATAGTATTTTAATTAGTTGAAAATTTTAATTATTTAAATTTTTAATAATATAATTTAGGTAATTGGATTTAGTTTTAATTTAAAATTGAATATAAAAACCTATAAAATTTTTGTATATTTTTAAATTAGAAACTTGATTTGTTATCCCGTTAATGGGATAAAATTTAAATTAATTTATGACACTTTTGAAATTATAATATAGAAAATTTTAGTTAATATTTCTAATTATCATACTTTATAATTTATAATAAATTCATCTTATTTTTTTATCAAAAATATTATTGAATGTAATTAATGTTAATTTCAATGATTAAGAGAAAAATTTGTTTAATAATGGACTAAAACAAAAACATAAGTGCAAAAACAACATAGAAACTTGTCCAAAATCTTTTGACATCCATACATAGACCCTATATTACATTATATATAATTTTGTCATTTATTGGGGCCAATTTTCCTAGAAAAAACTTGGGTATAATTCTCATTCCATAAATTTACAAGAATGCCACTCCTCCACAATAGAAAGGTACTCACCCACCCTTATTCCTCACACCGCTAAATACAATTTGGACCAAACAATATATACCAATATTACCCCTTAAAATCCCTCCCCTTATCCAGGAATCATCCATTTGGGATGAAATCCAAACAAGGTCACCTTTTGGTGCGAACCAAAAGGAGTTACCCAAAGAAGACGTAACATATTTTCTAAAGATCATTTATTTAATTTTTATACTTAAAACCCTAAAATATAATGATTACATGATTATATAACAAAAAAAGTACTATAAAGAGATTTATATGTTTTTACTATATGGTTCATACCTAAACATATGCACACTTCCTTCTAATGGTTAATAAAAATATAATTTGTTTGTATCGTGAACTACTCCCTCACAAAACGATGTCATTTGTTTTTCCTTTACCACATCTCATTGCTAGGAATTATTATGGAAATTTAAATTATATATGGTCTATATAAAATTTAATAATTTTATATTATTTAATAATTTCTATATAACAAAGAACATTTTCTATTGATTTTATGTAAATATCATAACATCCCTTATGGAAGTTTCAACTACCTCCCCCTCAAAGCGACATGATTCATTCAAAATAATCACAAAACATATAAAAGATAATTCTATTAATAATTTTCTAAATATAAATGATATATATGGAAATGTATTTGTAATTTAAAAAAATTTCATTTAAATTTTAAACATTTAATAAGGAAATAAAATGAATGTAGTATTCATGCAAGCACACGACCTACTCTCTCCATAAATAGTGTATTTAATTCCCAATTTACAAATATTAAGGATTATTATAAATATAGATATATTGAATTTATAATATATTTACATCATTTTTTACATACTTCAGATGAAGAAAACCATATCCATGTAATTAGGAAAATAAGTAATGAGTCAAAAAATACTCGAAAAAATAGGCAATTAACACCCAAAATAGTGAAAATAATGAATTATTACTAAGAAATAGTTATTAAGATATTATAAAAAGTCAAATATATGATATTACAGATATAAATATTGTATTTTTATAATATTTAAAAACATTTAAAAATATTATACAATAATTTATAGGATGTTCACCTTTGTGGAAACGCAAGGTAGGATATTTTCGTCCCACTTTTTACATCGGTGAGAAAAATGTAACATTCACCGCTTAATTATTTTGTGTGGTGTATATAATGAAAATTTTGTTATATTATAACATCCATTATTATATATTCATTTTATTTTTAGTTTCAATTTGGTTTATTTCTTCTACGGGGATTTGATTAAGATATACCATGTTGTGAAAAAAATCACAACTGTATTTGTTTTGTTTGGGTTACATTAATTCCTCATTATTATTAATACTATTTTATTATGTGTGTACTACATGTTTAATATTTAGGTATTTCAATCTAATTATTTTATGTTTATTTACATTTGTTACTCATTATCTATTCATTGGTTTATTCTCACTTCGACATTATTTTCTTTTCAGGGGTTTACATCACAATATCATTTTGTTAGAGGTTGTTTATACTTGAATTTCCATGAGAGGAAATTATTTGACCATTATTTAGTAAAAAATTCAATTTTCATATCCTTTGGTTTTTCATGATATTTTACAAGTAATAATTCCTTTTCCTCTTTTTTTAGTTCAATTTTCTAGAAAATGCTTTCAAGAAAACCTCACTTTAATTCTTTCTTTAGTCAAAGAACATGTTTTCTTATAAAAACCCGATTTTATAAAAATGTTTTTAACCATTAAAAAAATGAATTTTTGATGAATTTTTTACACTATTTGTCATTAAATAATATTTTTTATGGATTCTTTTTATTTCTTTCTGAATAAGTCATTAATCTATCATTTTACGACAAAAACCAATTTTTCATTATACATTGTATGGAAGGTATGAATTTACCAACACAAATTTCTTTGAAGATTCTTTTTAAAATTTAGATGATTAATTTTAAAATAAAATGTTCAAAAAAGTGACTTTGTATGAAAATTATTTGAATAATGTTTTGAAAAAAAATTATATTTTCCTTAAGAATGTTTCTAAAAGATCATTTTATTGTATACCTATTCACAAATTGTAACACCCCGAGCTTCCATGATACGCTTCTCATTCAATAATGCAATAGCTTGCATTGTACGCAACTTCGAGTTCTAAAACACCGCGACTAATCAAAGTAGCCATTATGAATAGTAATAACCACTTTTTAAAATTATTGAAATTTTATATTTCAAAATGGACTTTATTTTTGGATTCGGAATATCGAAATTAGCCTATGTTGAATTTTTGGTATTTTTCTGAGAACTTCTAATTTTTTATGAATAGTGAAAAATACTTTAAAACAACTTTTTTAATCTAAATAATTTATTGTGATAAATTATACTATTTAGTGGTTTTAAGGTATAATTAGAATATATTTTTACCATTTTATCCAATGGTGGTCATTAGAATTAATTTAACATTGAAATTGGACATAAACAATTGCCAATCTTTTGATATAAATTGTTTCTTAAAAACACGCTATTTGTCGTAACAGCGGGAATTAATTATAAAATTAATTAATGCAACTTATATGTTTGGAATTTTGTAAAATAGACATCATTTTTGAATTCGGAATATCAATTATAGCTTAGGGTGAAATTTTGGCCTTGTTCTGAAAAACTTCAATTTTTGATGAATTGTGAAACCACTAAGTGGTAGTTAAATAACTGATTTTTCGTTTAAATGAAATATTACCACTTCTGTGATTTGATTTTCAAAAATCCGACATACATGGTTGTCATTAAGAAGTAAAATGTGGTTCAATGAGATTAAAATAATTTTTTGGTGAATAGTAACTTTTAAGTTCTTAGTCGCGATTAGAGGTAATTAGTGTAGTTTAAGGTACAAATAATGTTATAATAATATGAGATGAGAATGACACTTGTCCTACTCCTATTGGATGAGTCATGGCCGACCAAGACAATCCATGGGTCAACTTGGGGACCCCATGGAGCCACTTTAGTTGGAAAATGACATTAATATATATTTATTTAATGTTAAAATTAAATTGACACAAACATGAGTTGTTTTACTAAAACAGTTTTTAAGTGGGGTTAAACAAGTCCAAATTTTAATTATAAATATTAATTAGAAATATAGAAAGATTTCCTACATCATAGTATTTTTTTTATAATTTTTAGACATTAAATAAATTAAATTATTTATGACATCATGATGATGCAGCGATGACCTCATTATTTAACGATTTAAATAAAATGGGAAGATAATAAAAAATACAAGGCTTACACATGTACAAAGCCATTGGATGAATATATTTCGAACCCTTATCACCTTAGCCTCGAATTATATAAGTGTGGGACCTTTATAATCCGAAAACCATTGTGTAATAATGTAACATTTCAATCATTCCAAAAGAGCCCCTCCTCTCCACTTATAAAAGGCCCCCACCTCTACCACCTCATTCACACTTTAAAGCCATTTGGCTCGGCCAAACTCTGCCCAAATACTCTCCCAACATTCCTCCATTACTCCTAGAAGCCTCACTTTGGGCAGAACTCTTCCCAAGGAAGCCTTTAGCTCAAATCAAAAAGAGTTACCCGATTTTGAGGTAATGTCTTCTCTAATGTTGTTTTGTTTTATTTTTCTTCTCCAACCCCCTAAAGTCTTTTTATTCATTTATTTTGTAACAACACCAGTATCCTCAATATACTAGGATGTTGTTATAAGATGTATTTGAGCTACACTTACACACACCTACATCTAATGGTTAAAGAACATATGGTTTCTGTGGATGGAAAATTTCTGCCTCACGAAATGATGATTGTTCAACACTCATATAACACCTTCAAAGGTGGACATTAAGATGTAACTATTTTTATATATGATATATAATATGTTTATGTTTTACTTATGATTCTGTATTTCTCATTTATGGCATACTTTATGATTTCCATTATGGGTAAAACGCGATAATTTCATTTTAGGAAGTGCGGACTACCTCCCCCTCAAAGTTATTTGAATCGTTAATGCCATATGTGGGATGTATAAAGGATGGATTAAATGGTATTATACACTATATTATATTTTAATTATATTATAAATGTATATCATTATGATTTCATTCCATTAAATACGAAATAGAAATGAAAGTAGCGTTCATGCGTACGTATGGCTTACCGTCTCCATGAACGGTGCATTTCATTTCTTACCTCTAAATGTTACGTGACATTATGAATGAATGTATATACTGTATATATGATATATATGATATCTACATCATGAATATAATTCTGGATATAATGGATATTTCACAACATGAACAACATGTAATTATAAGAAGTTTATTTTTGACTCAAGTACCAAAGATCGACAAAACGACCGTTATTAACTTAAATAATTACACAATGTTCATAACATTGTAATAAGTGATATAAAAAGGATAATGAAATTGAAAATGGTTCTTAATAAGGTATATATTAACTCTAGTTTATTATTCAGGAGGTTAAAGAACGGTTGAGTCAAGTCAGACACGAGGTAAGGGAATTTCTTAACTCAACTTCCATTCTTTGGGTTAATCTCCTACTTTCCAATTATGTCATGATATTATTATGTCCTATTTTTGTATTTTTACTTTCTTTATGTGTACCTATAGTGAATACACATAATAGATCTATTTTATTTTAAAAATTATCTTTTAAGGACTTCGTCTCAATCTCCTTTCATTGAGGCATATTTGGTTTTATACACAACTTTCTTTTATACGGTGTATAAACCCATTTGACTTTTACGTTTATTCAAAAGGAATCTTTTTTATATGAAGTGTTTTACTAAACGACAAAAAGGGAATGTTTTTCTTTCCGTACTTATGCGGCGACAACGACTTCTCCGCCGCCGTGACCATTATTTGAGTTTCGGCTTCCTCTACAAGCCATCATTTTAATGAAAAATAAATACAAAGTTTTAACATTCTTTTATTTTATTGAAAATGGTTTTGAAAGCGTTTTTATTATATCAATGTGTTGTATTTATATCTTGTGATTGAAATGTGGAAATTTATGTTTCCTTTAAGCATGTTTTATGTGATACGATTATGTTATGGTTTATGATATGTTTAAACCTATTCATATGAGGAATGAATTGGACTTAATAAGTGACGGGTGGAGCCCGCTATAGCTCCTCGATGCATCAGAAGGTCTCATGAGACAAACTAGTGTCTTGGAACGAGGCCTTGACAAAATCTTATTTTTGGTCTTGGCACAAGGCCTTGACTACGTGGTTATGATAGTCTGGCATTATGCATTCCATCATTATGAAAGTGGTTATTGATATTGCATGTGATTATTCGACCAGTAGAATATCCATGTGAATAAGTGAATGGCATTATCTCGTTTTACTTTTTCTATATTATGTTGAAGTTCATGTTTAAAAGGCTTGTGTTTTAGTTATACATTGCCTTAAATGTTAATGTTTATTTATGAAAGCTTCCGCTATATTGTTAACCTTTCTGAGCATCTGAGCTCACCCCTCTCAATGTTTTAATATTTTCCAGGATGTGAAGAAGTATTTTATGAATGACCTGCAGGGATAGTCAGAAGAGGATATGAGTGTGGACTATGAAGACCATGTTATTGTAGTTTGTTTACTTTTTGATGTAATGAAAGACTTATGAATGTATCTAGTGTTTCCAAGGCTACTCAACTAATCGGCCTTTTGAGACTTGATCTTTTGTGATCATGCCAATGTTACGAAGTAATGCACCGACTCTGGGTAGCTGGGGTCGGGGCGTTACAGTTGGTATCAGAGGAAGTTTAGTACAAACCTTGGAAGCTAGATTTAGATAAACTCTGATTAGAGCACATAGCCCAAAGATAGACTTTGAGGATTAGTATAGAAGAACTTCCTAGAATTTTGTTATTGTAGAGATTTTGTGAGTTTTCCGAGCAATACATCCCTGTCTGGATACGAGCAGGTAGAGGCGGCTCTGGCACAGATGTACCTAGGGGTAAAACCCGAAAACACCGCTTTGAGCTAGACTCAAACGGGAACTGGTGCACGACAACGGGCCTTGCTGCACTCTTGGTTACGACACTCCCGTGGAGTAAGATTGATCGTTTCTTTGATGGGTTAAAACCATTTCTCCGTCGATCATTAGTATCACAATTCTTCTCATCATACGAAGATATTGTCTTGTGTGCTATCAAGACAGAAAAGGAATTCTCTAAGTCTTGTGACAACAAAGTAAAGCAAGAGAAGAAGAGAACGGTGAACAATAGACAGATAAAGGGGAAAAGGGAAAGAAGGATTTTCCATTATGTGATAATTGTGGGAAGAATCACCCTGGTACTGGTCTAAAAGGAATGGGAGTTTGTTATAAATGTGGAGAAAAGGGTCACCAGGCTCGTGATTGCAAGGGGAAGAAGGAAGCTACCAACGTTCGGTGCTACAATTGCAGGGAGATGGGGCATTATGCAAATGAATGTCTTAAGCGTCAGGAGAACTTACCTCAGAAAAGGCCAAGGGATCAAGGACAATCTTATGCTGTTACTACAATTGAAGCGGAGTAATTAATGTATTGGTACTTTTGGACTCATGGATTATATTCTGGTTATTAGAATAATGTGATATATATATAAGGATTGTACTGCAGTACATGTTGTTTTCATTAAGGTTTTAATATGATTAAGGTAATCATATTTTTAGTATGTGACAATAAGAGAAAATTTTCTTTGTTTGGGGAATCTGATGTTACAATTGATTTTGGAATTTAGTGCCCTTTTAGAGAAAGTCTGGACGAAGGTATTTTGGATAACTATAAAGGTTGGAATGGATTAAGTTGAACTTTGGATTGTATTTTTTAAGGTTAAAACATTTATGAAGATTATTTTTGGAATAGTATAGTACTATATTTTTAGGAAAAGGACAACCTGCAGGGTGGGGCATAACCCGTCGCGTCGGACAAAGCTGCAGGAATCGAACCCACAATCATAGTGCGACATGACATTATTTCCTACCACTAGCCTACAAGAAGTCCCTGGTTATTATAAAATAATTTTACTAATCGAAATGGTATGTGTTAACATTTGGAACCTTATACAATTATGATAAGTATAATATTTTTGAGTTCTATTATCTTTTTGAGTGAAATATGAGTTGAAGGTTGAAACTCTAATTGTCAAGCATAAATATATATATACATATCTCTTATTCAATGAATAAATTAATTCTTAAACTTTAGTAAAGGTATATTAAAACAAAAAATGTGTTATCCTAATACCTTATGTCTTGCTGAACTGATGATATTTTAAATCAACATAGATTGAAGGCTTTGAGGCCCTCAATTTGATAGTTGATTGTGATTGATGACCCCAATCACTCCCTATAAATATTTACGTTTTTCATCCAATTATATGTCTCTAATTGCCACCAATGTTCTCCTTATCGAGATCATAATTTGGTGGTGACTTTCTTATTTCCATTTCCCTCTTATTAAGGCTAAATTTTATTAATCTTATTTCCGATGTGGGTTTTCCACAAAGGTATTTTCACTTTTCAACCTTTTATTTTCAAATAAAAGTTTCAAATTGTGAGGACGCAATTTATTGAAGGAGGGTAGAATGTAACACCCCGAGCTTCCATGATACGCTTCTCATTCAATAATGCAATAGCTTGCATTGTACGCAACTTCGAGTTCTAAACACCGCGACTAATCAAAGTAGCCGTTATGAATAGTAATAACCACATTTTAAAATTATATAAATTTTATATTTCAAAATGGACTTAATTTTTGGATTCGGAATATCAAAATTAGCCTATGTTGAATTTTTGGTATTTTTCTGAGAACTTCTAATTTTTTATGAATAGTGAAAAATACTTTAAAACAACTTTTTTAATCAAAATAATTTATTGTGATAAATTATACTATTTAGTGGTATTAAGGTATAATTAGAATATATTTTTACCATTTTATCCAATGGTGGTCATTAGAATTAATTTAACAATGAAATTGGACATAAACAATTGGCAATCTTTTGATATAAATTGTTTCTTAAAAACACGCTATTTGTCGTAACAGCGGGAATTAATTATAAAATTAATTAATGCAACTTATATGTTTGGAATTTTTTAAAATAGACATCATTTTTGAATTCGGAATATCAATTATAGCTTAGGGTGAAATTTTGGCCTTGTTCTGAAAAACTTCAATTTTTGATGAATAGTGAAACCACTAAGTGGTAGTTAAATAACTGATTTTTCGTTTAAATGAAATATTACCACTTCTGTGATTTGATTTTCAAAAATCCGACATACATGGTTGTAATTAAGAAGTAAAATTTGGTTCATTGAGATTAAAATAATTTTTTGGTGAATAGTAACTTTTAAGTTCTTAATCGCGATTAGAGGTAATTAGTGTAGTTTAAGGTACAAATAATGTTATAATAATATGATATGAGCATGACACTTGTCCTACTCCTATTGGATGAGTCATGGCCGACCAAGACAACCCATGGGTTAACTTGGGGACCCCATGGAGCCACTTTAGTTGGAAAATGACATTAATATATATTTATTTAATGTTAAAATTAAATTGACACAAACATGAGTTGTTTTACTAAAACAGTTTTTAAGTGGGGTTAAACAAGTCCAAATTTTGATTATAAATATTAATTAGAAAGAAAAAAATATTTCCTACATCATAGTAATTTTTTTATAATTTTTAGACATTAAATAAATTAAATTATTTATGACATCATGATGATGCAGCGATGACCTCATTATTTAACGATTTAAATAAAATGGGAAGATAATGCAAAATCCAAGGCTTACACATGTCCAAAGCCAATTGGATGAATATATTTCGAACCCTTATTACCTTATCCTCGAATGATATATGTGTGGGACCTTTATAATCTGAAAAGCATTGTGTAATAATGTAACATTTCAATCTTTCTAAAAGAGCCCCTCCTCTCCACTTATAAAAGGCCCCCACATCTACCACCTCATTAACACTTTCAAGCCATTTGGATCGGCCAACCTCTTCCCACATACTCTCCCAACATTCCTCCCTTACTACTAGAAGCCTCACTTTGGGCAGAACTCTTCCCAAGGAAGCCTTTAGCTCAAATCAAAAAGAGTTACCCGATTTTGAGGTAATGTCTTCTCTAATGTTGTTTTGTTTTATTTTTCTTCTCCAACCCCATAAACTCTTTTTATTCATTTATTTTGTAACAACACCAGTATCCTCAATATACTAGGATGTTGTAATAAGAAGGATTTGAGCTACACTTACACACACCTACATCTAATGGTTAAAGAACATATGGTTTCTGTGGATGGCAAATTTCTGCCTCACGAAACGATGATTGTTCAACACTCATATAACACCTTCAAAGGTGGCCATTAAGATGTCAATATTTTTATATATGATATATAATATGTTTATGTTTTACTTATGCTTCTGTATTTATCATTTATGGCATACTTTATGATTTCAATTATGGGTAAAATGCGATAATTTCATTTTAGGAAGTGCGGACTACCGCCCCCTCAAAGTGATTTGAATCGTTAATGCCATATGTGGGATGTATAAAGGATGGATTAAATGGTATTATACACTATATTATATTGTAATTATATTAGAAATTTATATCATTATGATTTCATTCCATTAAATATGAAATAGAAATTAAAGTAGCGTTCATGCGTACGTACGGCTTACCGTCTCCATGAACGGTGCATTTCATTTCTTACCTCTAAATATTACGTGACATTATGAATGAATGTATATACTGTATATATGATATATATGATATCTACATCATGAATATAATTCTGGATATAATGGATATTTCACCACATGAACAACTTGTAATTATAAGAAGTTTATTTTTGACTCAAGTACCAAAGATCGACAAAACGACCGTTATTAACTAAAATAATTACATAATGTTCATAACATTGTAATAAGTGATATAAAAAGGATAATGAAATTGAAAATGGTTCTTAATAAGGTAGATATTAACTCTAGTTTATTATTCAGGAGGTTAAAGAACGGTTGAGTCAAGTCAGACACGAGGTAAGGGAATTTCTTAACCCAACTTCCATTCTTTGGGTTAATCTCCTACTTTCAAATTATGTCATGATATTATTATGTCCTATTTTTGTATTTTTACTTTCTTTATGTGTACCTATAGTGAATACACATAATATATCTATTTTATTTTAAAAATGATCTTTTAAGGACTTCGTCTCAATCTCCTTTCATTGAGGCATATTTGGTTTTATACACAATTTTCTTTTATACGGTGTATAAACCCCTTTGACTTTTACGTTTATTCAAAAGAAATTTTTTTATACGAAGCGTTTTACTAAACGACAAAAAGGGAATGTTTTTCTTTCCGTACTTATGCGGCGACAACGACTTCTCCGCCGCCGTGACCATTATTGGAGTTTCGGCTTCCTCTACAAGCTATCATTTTAATGAAAAATAAATACAAAGTTTTAACTTTCTTTTATTTTATTGAAAATGGTATTGAAAGCGTTTTTATTATATCAATGTGTTGTATTTATATATTGTGATTGAAATGTGGAAATGTTATGTTTCCTTTATGCATGTTTTATGTTATACGATTATGTTATGGTTTATGATATGTTTAAACCTATTCATATGAGGAATGCATTGGACTTAATAAGTGACGGGTGGAGCCCTCTATAGCTCCTCGATGCATCGACAGGTCTCATGAGACAAACTAGTGTCTTGGCACAAGGCCTTGACAAAATCTTATTT
The DNA here is from genome assembly GCA_963277665.1 of Viscum album. NCBI lineage: Eukaryota > Viridiplantae > Streptophyta > Magnoliopsida > Santalales > Viscaceae > Viscum > Viscum album. Next base: position 198,570,310 of record OY728126.1, read on the forward strand.
GTGGTCTTGGCACAAGGCCTTGACTACGTGGTTATGATAGTCTGGCATTATGAATTCCATCATTATGAAAGTGGTTATTGATATTGCATGTGATTATTCGACCAGTAGAATATCCATGTGAATAAGTGAATGGCATTATCTCATTTTACTTTTGCCATATTATGTTGAAGTTCATGTTTAAAAGGCTTGTGTTTTAGTTATACATTGCCTTAAATGTTAATGTTTATTTATGAAAGCTTCCGCTATATTGTTAACCTTACTGAGCATCTGAGATCACCCCTCTCAATGTTTTAATATTTTCCAGGATGTGAAGAAGTATTTTATGAATGACCTGCAGGGATAGTCAGAAGAGGATATGAGTGTGGACTATGAAGAACATGTTATTGTAGTTTGTTTACTTTTTGATGTAATGAAAAACTTATGAATGTATCTAGTGTTTCCAAGGCTACTAAACTAATCGGTCTTTCGAGACTTGATCTTTTGTGATCATGCCAATGTTACGAAGTAATGCACCGACTCTGGGTAGCTGGGGTCGGGGCGTTACACAAATGATGACAACACTTTTTTTAAACCCATTTGGATATGTTTTATTGAAATTATAAATATTATTACATTATATGATTCATTATTTATTTGACAATATATATTACTAACATTAATTACATTGATTCTTTTTATTCCCTTTTAAATATTATATTTCCTATTATCATTTGACATTAAATTTCCCATAAATACCTATATCATTTATGATGGATATGTTTATTTCCTAATATGTATATAAATTTGACATACGGTGTTCAACTTGACATGTAATATCATGAATATTCTTATTCTCATGATATTATAACTTTCATGTAATTCAGGGGTAATTATGATACAATTATTTTGAAGTGGTATGTGACACTTTGGAATGTTTACATATTATTTTCCTCAAGAATTCATTAACAATATTTCAATGTTATCAATATTAATCATCTAAAACAACCATTATAGTTAGTTATCCTCAAATGAGGAAATATTTATCAATAAATATCTTATATTCCAGATGGATATTTCATAAGGAATACTGTTGAATAGATTATTTGATATATGAGGAATACATTGGATATGTATGGCATGGGTGGGGCTATTTTAAGGATATCCCTCAATGTATTGGTTCACTCATAGGATGAATTATTTTTCTACCCAATTATAATGGTTTTTTAAATATTAAGTTATAAACCATATTTTCAATGGTCTAGATATTAAAGGTACCATGTAACTAATAAACAAGTAATTCAATAATTAGGTATTTTCCGCATTTTGATTCCTTTATTATTTAACCCTGATACTCTGTGCCAACCTATCTATGCAATCATTTCATTTATAGTTCATTGATTAAATTTCCTGAGTTTTAGTTATTTTTTGTTCCATATTGATTATTCATTATCTAGTTCTTTTAATGGAATTTGTTTATAATTTTTTACTTTTTAATTTTTTTTCTTTACATTATTATCAGTTTATTGATTACACTGCACGTGTCATCAGTTATTACCATTGGATATTAACTATTCTCACTGATCCATTATTTAATTAACATTACATTACTCTTTCTAAGAAATTTTTATCACCCTTTTTCAATTTCCATTCCCCAGGAATCCCAGAAGTGTACTATGAAATATGTACAAGGATATTCTAGATGGAATAACGTTATTACCAATGAAAATAAAAACAATATGTTTTAATAAGTGTATTAATTTATAATACAAGTCTAATATATGTATTTGGTTTACTAATAATACTAATCTCATTGTTCCATCGAGAAAAAATTACATGAAATCATGATAATGTAATGGTAGTAAACATAAAATCTATTATTTTTGGATTTGGGTCACTACAGTCGGAATCGAATGATGTTTAGTAGTAACTTTGGGAACTAAATTACAGAAAAAATATATTAGAGAATATTATGCAATGGTATAATTTGAGGGTATATATAGATTAATATTCAAAATATTATGTTATATAGTGCTTATATGGGTCTTTAAAGAAATATATCATAGTTTGGATACTACATGTAGAGGTGGTTCTAGAATAGATGTACCTAGGGGTAACAACTCTGACAATGTGTATCGAGCCTGAATTGATGTAACATGGTAGAAGACAACATGCCCTACTATAGGAATTTTTTGAAACTCCATAAGGTTCTACATGGAATAATACATTTTATATTTACAATCATTTATGAATAAATTTAATTGATAATGATAATGAAAAACCTAGGTTAAACATCAGGTGTCTTAGTTTGAAAATAAAGTGTCGTTATTTGTATATCTTAAATATGATAATATTTTTTTCAATATGATAATTGATGATCATAGTATAGTTTTTTTTGTTTTATGAAATTTCCACTTCTAAAGGAAAAACTATAGATAAAATAAAGAGTTATGTGTGAAAAAATTGATGAAGTATTTATATATTGGGGTTTTATTGAAAATATTATTGAAATGGATATTTAATTACTATGTTTCATATTGTCCATAATATTTATATTTTAAATTACATTAATATAACTTTTGAAATGGAAAACATTTACTCCTTCTAACAACCCATCAAATTTGGTAGGGCTGCAAGATATGAACCAATAATCAAAAGATGATATAGTTTTCATTCCAACCACTGACCTACATAATGTACTAGTCAATATGTCATTGTTTTTAATTATACAATTTGTTAAATAAATATTAATTATTAACTAGTAGTATCACATTTTAGGTTTATAGATTAATGTATTAATCATTTTGACATTACATAATACTTAGAGAAACATATTTAGAATGTAAAATCTTTTGTAGACCTATGATCTGTGAAAAATTTAATCACATTCTTCAAGAATCAGTTTTTTTTATTAGTTTATGTATGCAATGGATAAATTTAAAATTGATAAAAGAACAACAGTATTTTGAAATTTTATTTATATAAATATGTCAAGTAATTATATTTCATTAAATTATTATTAATCAAAATAATTACTGATCATTTGAAATATAAAAAAAGGTAATTTTTTTTTCATAACACGTTTTTATGTGGTGCTGATCATTTTCGAAATCATCACACTAGATTTTCAGAACTAAATATCTAATGATCATTCACATTTTTTATTGATTCCTAAATCGGTCCCTAGGAATATTTATGCTTTTATACAATGTTCATATCTATACTTTCCTCTAATGTTATCCTACATAGAGACCTTGTTATATGTCAGTCAGTGTGACCTTTGCACTTCCCATTCTCTCTTTTCTAGAGGATTATTACGAAAAATTATTAGGAAGCGTGATTTCAATATAGAGGATTTCAAACAATATATTACCATGATAGTTGTTAAATTTCATGGACAAAATTTATTTAATGGGGAAGAATGTAATGCCCTAAAATTATAAAATGAGAACATTATATTTGATAGTGTGTATGAGAGGCAACAACAAGCATATAAAGAAATATAATATCCGAAGAATTTATTATAAAATCACAATTTTAAATAAAGTCAGTCTATGATATATATTCCAATGAATGAAATACTGATCTAGGTTGTGTTACACGAAAAAATGAATTTCTTCGACGATTTTCATTACATGCGAGACCGAGTTCTAACAAATGAAAATATATTTACAAAATAGAATTATTTAATATAATAAGATAAAATATAGCCTCTTAATTATATTTTATGAATAGGATTTACAAACATTAAAATATATAAGGTTTAAAAAAATATAATATGAATTAGTTAGTTACCAAATAAATTATAAGAGAAAATATAAACCATTTGAATATAAATGAAATGTTTTTATTTTATGATCCTAAAGGCTATAAATCTTAATAAATAAAATTACTCACAAATTATGAGTGTTATTAATTAATTATATATATTATATATTCAATAAAATACTTTTTATAATCATATAATAGATTCGATAGTCATAAGTTAAGATTAGACAAAAAAGTTCGCATAAAAATTAATATTTTTCAAAAGGTAATTTTACTCTCTTTTAATGTAGAAACATTTTTTTATCCTAATTTTGGAGCCTTAATAAATTTTATGTGTCCTAATAAGCATCATATTTTAAAGTGTAACATCTGAATTATCTTTGGGTTAATTTTTTCTCTTTTAATATGAAGTGTTTTCTAATGAGTAGTGAAAAAAATGAAATTTAATTAAATACATATTTTTTCTTATAATTTATTTGTATGGTTAAATTTTATTTTTAATAGGTTTTAAAGTAAAATTAGAAAAACTTTAAAAAAATTAATCTAGTTTAGGTCATTTTATTAAATTACACATCGAAATAGAACCTAACAATATATATATATATATATTGAAACTTCTAACTTTAAAAACATGGTTCATTGTCTCGTCTGTGGGATTAAATTTAAAATAATTTATATAGAGTATGTGATTATAAATTAGAAAAATTAATTCAGTATTTGGAATCTAAATAATTTATAATTTCTCATAAGATAAACATAGTGTTTGAACAAAAATATTATTGAATGTAATTAGAATTAATGACAATGATTTTGGGAAACTTTTTCTTAAAAAGATACTAATCTGTAAAAATTAGAGAAAAAACATCATAGAAACTTGTCAAAAAGCCATTGGATGTAAATATTTATTCTCTATACTCATTTTTACCAAATTGTTTCCAATATTGGAGCAACTTTTTAAGGAAAAGTATGAGTGGAGTTCCATTCCCTAAAATTTAAAAGAATGCTACTCCTCCTCCACTATAAAAAAAGATCTCACCCCTCCCTCTTCTTCACACCACTAATTTCATTTAGGTTGACTAGTATAAACATATATAGATCCTAAAAATCCCTACCCTCATAATAGAATCCACTATTTGGGACGAAATCTATCCAAATAATATCTTTGGTACAAACCAAAAAATGTTACCCAAAGAAGAAGTAACAGCCTTCCTAAAGGCCATTTATATTATTTTCCATCTCCACCAATAGGCATATATTAATACATGATTATATATTAATAATAGTATTTTAAATATTCTGATATTTTATTTATTCTTAGGGTTATACATAAACTTACACACACATCCACGTTATGGGTAATTAACGTACCATTTATGTTTATGATAAACAACCACCTCACAAAAAGACGTCATTCATTTTTCCATTACCACCACCCAGGGTTGGGAAGTATGATGGTCAAAAAGATTATAAAAAATCTAAATGATATTTATAATTTATTAATGCTTCAATATTTTTTATATAATATAAACCATTCTTTTTTCATTTTGTGTAAATATTATTACATCGATTGTTGTAGGGTGGACTACCTCCCCCACAAAGCGACATGATTCACTAACACTATAAATGAAAATAAAAAAGGATATATTTAATAATTTTTTATTAATTTATTATATATATAAGATAATAAAATTATAATATATAAATATATCATTCAATTATAATTATATTAATTTGGAAAAGAAATTGAAGTAGCGTTCATGCATATAAATAGCCTACAGTTTCATGAACATTGAATTTCATTTCCTGTATCCAAATATTATGGATTATTCAAAATTTATATATACTATATATATATTTTAATTAAATAATTCTATACATTACAGAGATGATGGAATAATTATATAAGTATTAATTATAAAAAATTAACGATTCAAAACATACTAAAAATACATGGAAATTATCACATGAAATAATGAAAATAATCAATGATTACAAACACATGAGTAATAATGTGTTATAAAAAGGTAATATATGTTATAATAGATTTAAATATGGTAATTTTATAAGTTATTCATATTTTTAAAATCAGTACACATGATAGCAATGGATGTCTTTCCTAAAGGAAACACAAGGCGAGGGATTTTAATATCATTTTATACATCTGTGAGATAAATGTCATATTCACCACATAGCTCTTTTTTTGGGTTTATATACTACCAATTATGAAATATTATATCATGAATTATTTAAACTTCATGTTATTTTAAATTTCAATTTGAGTTATTTATTCTAAGGGGATTTGTGCTAATAGTTAACATGTTGTGAAGAATTTATTAACCCAATTTCTTTTCATTAGGTTATATTACTTAATAGTTGTTGATAATATTATATGGTTATGTGTGTAATCGATTTTAAATATTTATTGATTTATTTTCAATTTTTTTATATATATAAAACTTTTACACACATAGTGTATTCATTTTTTGAGTCTCACTTCATCTTTATAGTCTTTTCAAGGATTTAAATTACAAATTCAATATCAGTATTATTTTTACATTAATTTACATCAGAGGAAAATTAATGGATAATTGATTAATTAATAAATTAATACTATTATAATATCATTATTTACTACCATTTTCATATAATATTACCATTTATCCCTTCATTATTACAGAAAGTATTTTAGAATTATTTATAAGGAAACATAACATCATTTTACTCTTTATTCAGAGAAAATGTTTTGTTCTAACAATCCAATTATATAAATAAATTTAAAATATTTTTAAGAATTTAAAATTGACTTATTAATTAAAATTTTACCATTTTTTTCTTTTAAAAATGATCTCGATGAAATATTCTTATATTTCTCTAAAAAAAATTATTCAGATCTTTGACCATGAAAAAGAAATGTTTATTTAACCATGTATGACATGTACGAATTTACCCATATTAATTTAGTTGAATCATCAATTTTAGAATTATACAGTAAATTTTTATGGAAAATGTTTTCTAAATTATTTTTTTATAAATAGTATTTTAATTTTTATTTCAAAATTAAAAATATATTTTCCTCATGAATGCCTTAAAAGATATTTTTATAGTATATCTATAAATAAATGAAAACAGTCCTACATTTTTACATCAATTTTGATATGTTGTGTTGATACATACTATAACGCCCCGACCATAGTTACCTAGAGTCGGTGCTTTATTTTAATACAATGGATTGATTACATGGAATCAAGTCTTGAAGGACCGATCAGTTTGGCTGTCTTGGAAAATAGATTACATACATGAACGTTACATTACACATTAGAAAATGAAACATAGAATAATTGATCCTTTGATGATTCCATTAATCCCCATGCTCAACCCTACATATCAATCATAATACACTTCTTGGAATCCTAGGAAAATAAAACATAAGAAAGGGGTGAGCTCAGATGCTTAGTATGGGTAAATAATTTAGTGGAAGCTATAAACTTTTAGGGCTGAATTTTTAATAAAGACAAAAGCATTTATAAATATAAACATGACCATAATATGGTAAAAATAAATCAAACATTACCATATAAACATGGACATGAATATTCGACTAGTTGAATAATAACATGTAATAACTAATTTCATAATGAGGGAATGCATAACACTAGACATCGTTACCACATAGTCAAGGCCTCATGCCAAGAATACAAATAAGAATTTTTTCAAGGCCTTGTTCCAAGATAGTAGTTTGTATCATGAGACCTACTGATGTATCAAGGAGCTATAGGGGGGCTCCAGCCGTAACTTACTAAGTCCACAAAATTCCTCATTTGAATAGTTGAAACATAACATAACTCTTCTTATTAAAAATAGAATATGAAATCTCAAATCATTAACCATAAACAATGAATAGTATAAAAAATAGAACATCAACAGTCAAACATATAATAACTCAGTCAAGAAAATATGAATGATTTTATTATAATAAATCAACCTCATTCAAAAATAATATCTATTAAAGGATGTTGACAAAGTTGAAAATGATTATTAAAACTTTTTGAGAGAAATAACCTTTTTGTAAAATCATTTAAATGTCACACATTTATAAAGGAATTAATTTAAAATATATTTTTGAATCAAAGTGTACCATACCCCTTTGAATCTTTTGAAAATAATTATCATTTCAAAACATTCATGTCCATATAAATCAATCCTTAAAATCATTTTAAAAACATGGACAATAATTAAAAATATTTAGAAAGATAAATCTTTAAAACATTTAAAATTATGATCTTGAAAAAGAGTACCTTTCAAAATCATTAAAATATTTATTTTGAAATAATTTTTACGAACAATGGACATGGATGATAAAAATGTCCCAGTAAATACTTACACATAAAGAATCTCAGATAATAATGAGATTAAGGAATTAACCCTTACCTTGAACATTCCTTTAGTCGAGGGTATGTTTAACCCCCTGTATGAAGATCGTAGTGTGTTATTAAATTATACCAGAAATATATTAATATTTATTATATCATACCTGATTCATTTATGACTGTATACTACCCATTTAATAATAATTTCCATGTTAAATTAACATTTCGGGTAATAATCTCTTTCTTTATCATACATGTTTTAACTTGTTACTGTTGATTGTATCACTTAGATCAAGATTTAAATACATCCATAATATAAAACATTATTTATATAAAATATCTATTTAGAAAATAAATATGTATAGTTGACATATATATGAAATGAAAACAACATTTAGGGAGACGATAGTCCGTACGTACGCATAAACGTTGTTTCCGTTTTCATATCATATTGAACGGAACTAAGTGAATAATATATATTTAAGTATTATATATATATCTCCAATAGCATTATAATGACATATATTACATAATTATTAGTAATATATATTTTTATAATCGTCGATGAATGGTGAACGTTGAAATGAATCTCATCACGTTGTGGAGACGGTAATACGTACGTATGCATGAGAAACAATATCATTTCCTTAAAGGTGTGGAATTTTATGGTATATTAATTTTATAGAGGAATTAGCATGTTGTTTTCATTATTTATATACATGTTACTCATAATTATAACCATTCAAATAACATAGTGTTAAATAACAAATTACACGAAGGCGTGGATACGGTAAGACGTACGTATGTACAGATGGTGACATTATCATTCATATGATGTATAGAATAACTAAAATAGTTTTTACATGTTTATAATAACTTCACAGTATATATAATATACTAGAGTATTATTTTAGAAAGGAAAAAACTATGAAAGAATAATTGGATGAATAAGAGAACATAAGAGACGGTGGTGAAATCATTACCTCTTTTTCAGGTTCTTCCTTTTGATTTGATCAAAAGGGATCCTTAGGTTGGCTTTATCAACAATGGAACGCCTCTAATAAGAATTTAGGATAGTTGGGAGGATATTTGGGTAGGGTTTGTCCAAGAAAAATGGCTCTGGAGGTGTGAATTTGAGAGAAGGTGAAGTTCCCTTTTATAAGAGGGGTGAGGGGCACCTTTTGAAATACTTAAAATATTATGTTATAATAAATTCATATTCAGTTTATAATGGATCCAAAGTGACTTATATCGAAACTAGGGTTTGGATGGGTCTAAATACTCTCAACCAATAGGTTTTATACAAGTTTATGTTACCATTGTAACCTTATCATTTAGATTTAACTCTATGATAAATAATTTTACTTTTACAGCATCTTCTTGTATTCTTACACTATATAGTTAATAAACATACTATATACTACCAATCGAACCAAAACTGGTTAATTAATTTCATATATATTATTATATAAGTCTTTTGGCCAAACCTTAGACTTTTAAGACTATTATATCAATTAATAATATAATATTTGTTTTAAAACCTATTTTATGTCAATTTTGACACTATTTGGTATTTGTTTTTTGTTAAAACAATTACTGCATGATCAGTTCAGAAAAAATACATTGAATAAATAAAAACATGTCATATTCACCTAAAAACTTCGTGTATATCATGAAAACTTTGAAATTATGTTTATTTTAATATTTATAATACCATTTATTTGATTCTTTCATTAATAATGTAATTATTTTATCATCATTGTGTCATTAATAAATTTACATATTTAATATCTAAAAATTATAAATAAAATACCATAATGTAAGAAATAGTTTTATATTTCTAATTAATATGTATAGTTGAATTTATCTTATGTATTACCCTATATTAAAAATGGTTTAGTTATTAAACATTGATTTTAACTCTTTTAACTCTTCTTTAAATAAAATAATAATAAATGTTTTAATCTAATCCAAGGGGACCTAAAGGGTAATATTTTATTTCAATGGTTGTTTTTGGTTGAATTACACTTATCCAATAATATTATAAAATGTTTTAGTGTAATAATAATATCATTTTTACCCTCAATTACCCTATTAACTTTTAACCATGGTAAATAAAAGTAAAAAAGTTATTATTCACAAAAAATTATATTTATCTTATTGAACCAAATTTTACTTACTGATATCAAACATTTCTCATGGATTTTTTGAATTCCACTTACAGAAGAGGTAAAATTATGTTTTATATGGATTCAAAAATTCTCCTAGGAGGTGGGTAAAAGACGGTGAAAAGTTCTATAAAAAAATTTATATATCTAAAAATATTATAAATTGACTAAAATAAATTAAATTGAACTTATATAGGTATTATGTATCTATTTTGACCTAATATAAATTTAAATAAAATAAATAATCATTTGAATAAACATTTGGTTTTAAACGTCAACTCAGTGTTTTTTCACTATTCATAAAAAATTGAACATTTTCAGAAAAATACCCAAAATTCCCCAAAAGATAATTTCAATATTCTGAATCCATAAATGAATTCTATTTTACCAAATTAAAAACATATAAGTTGCATTCCTTAATTTAAAATTAATTCTTATTGTGAAAACAAATAGCGTGTTTTTAAAAAACAATAACAATCAAAATATTGACGCTTGTTTATGTATAATTTCAATGTCAAATTAGTTGAAATGACCAACATTGGATTAAAGGGTGAAAATATAATCTAATTAAACTTTAAAAAAATTAAAATTTATAATTCAACACTATAAATTATTTTTATTAAAAAGGTTATTTTCAGTTAAAACATATTATATTTCACTTTTCACCCAAATAAGATAGTTATTTGAAAAAGACCAAAAATTTATTGAAACTAAATTCTGATGATCCAATTCTAAAGAAGAATTTTATTTTGTTAAACTAAATATATTAAATCTTCAAATATTGGATTTAATAATTGTTCACCATTAAATTGAGGTAAAATTGAATTTTTTGAAAAATAATTATTTTATCTGAAAAAATTGAATTTGTTCTTACATTATTTCTAAGAAACCCATAATATGGATTCTAAAATTATAAGGATTATATAATGTTTAAAATTCAGTTAATACTTTTCATAACCTCTTTTTAATGGCTAGTTTAGTAATTCGTGATGCGCTTGAACTCGGTGTTGTGTGTAGTAAAAGTTATTGCATTAATTTGAAGAAACAACGTACTATGAAATCATGTGGTGTTACATTCATACCTACTTCTATAAATTGTGTCCTCACAATTTGAAATTGTTTTTCTAAAATAAAAGTATGAAAATATGTTGGTCGGAGTGGATACTCAAGAGGGGGGTGAATTGAGTTCCAATTAAAATTTCTGTTTTAAAACTTTGTCCTAAAAGCCCCCAAATAAAATACTAAATTAAATGGTAGTGAATTTATATCAAAGTAAGGGTTCAGTTGGGTTCTCAAGGGATTGATTATTTCGCAGTTAATCAAAACAGAAAGGTTGATTAACTTTTGAAACCAACTTACTAATTTAAAACTAATATAAACACTTGCGAATTTAATTATCAAAGTGACTTTAAAAATAGGTTTGGTTTTAAAGTAATTAGCAGTGGAACAAAGAATAACATTGAAAGATATAGCCCAGTAGATATAACCAAGAGGTTCAGTATCAAGACAAGACTTAGTCCTCTCAACAATTTGTATAAAGATGATCCACACCCTGGATCGGGGTTTACAACATTATAAAACTGTCTATGTCCAAGACCTCTACCACTGTTATCCGTGGGAACAGAAACAACAGCAACCAGCTGTCCAGGTCACATGACCTCTACCACTATCCCAGTGGGAAATAAAAGAAGTAAGAGTGTTGAGAGAGGATTTACAAATCCTTTAGTTAAAGCACAAGAGAGAATGTGTGTGAAAAATATAGCAGATAACACACACTTCTCAATATGTAAAAAGATAAATCACAGAAAAAATATTAATAGTTTAGAAGTGGCTCTAGTGATTGTCATGCAGTTCTAGACTCATTTGATTGATCAGAATTTGCTCTGAGTCCTCTTCTGGTTTTTTTCTGGAAAACAGAGTATCGGCTGTTTCCTTGACTTTCAGGTGTAGAGATAGAGAATAAGTAGTCGATCAAGTTCTTGTTTTATGTTCTCGTTCTCAGATCTTCACTGGTTAGCATTGATGAAAGAGTTCCTCGTGTAAGTTCAGTCGTCTCTTTGCATTCACGCTCTGTTGTTCTTCCATCACACCTTGTGGTCTGTATCTCTAGTGTATTCGTCAACATGCCTCACACTTTTAGTAGCATATACTTCCTTTATTTAAAGCACGTGCTCCGGAAAAAGATGATTTATTTTTGTAGGTACGAGGTATGGTTCCCGGACATCCAACAACACACATTAAATAAATGTCAGTGTATTAAAATATACCTGATATGACTGTTGGTTAGATTAAACAAAGATAAAGAAATTAAAGCAGTGTTGGGTTCTATCTCTGAAACGGTAGCTCTTGATATCAGTGGACTTGTGTTATAGTGGGTGTCTGTAGGTCTGAGTATTGGTAGACATTTGTAACGGTAGACTTGTCTGTCGATATACTTGATGTATCCGTAGCGGTGGACTTGTAACAGTAGTGGTGGATCTACCTTTACCAGTAGCGGTAACTCTCTATCGGTAGCTATGGCTTTGCCTTTACCAGTAGCGGTAACTCTCTATCGGTAGTTGTGGCTCTACCTTGTAACGGTAGCGGTAGCTCTCTATCACTAGACTATGCATAAGGGTGGACTTCAGCATATCGGTAGCTGTCAACTTTTCTGTAGTGGTAACTGTCGACTTCATTGTATCGGTAGCTCTCTTAAGCGGTAGCTCCAACATATCAGTAGGCTTAACTGTATCGGTCGTTGTGAACTGTAATGGTTGCTAGCTTGTAACAGTAGCTATTTGTTCTGACGGTAGCTACTGTCTAACGGTTGCTCTACTCTGTATCGGTAGCTAGTATGTAACGGTAGCTAAAAACGGTTTGAGCATTCACTTGGAAGAATGAGTTAAGTCATAGTAAACATATATCTGATAATTCAAAAGACTTAATTTAAGCATAGTGAAGGTAACAACATATATTAAAGTATATTTGGAATGTATTAAGCATAATTAGGATGTAAAGAAATAATGGTTGGGATTATCAAAACACAATAAAGCAACTTAATTCCAGAGGGTTCAACAATCTCCCCCTTTTTGATAATCACAAATTATGCCAAAATAAAGTAATATCAGAGAAAAAAATATATCAAAGTATGATATCAACAGTATAGTATCAGAAAAAAAAATCTCAGGAATTGATAAAAAAAATAGTATCAGAGGAAAAATATGAAAACTGGAATATATCAAGAAATAACGTAGTATCAGAGGAAAACACAAGTAAGATTATTTAGTTTGAAAAGATTCACATATTACTCCCCCTATCAATTTAACTACAGGATTCTCCTCCAAATTAGTGATTTTCTCCCCTTTGTCCCCTTAGGTGAATAAGATTCTCTTTCTCTCTCTTTGGGTACAGGTTTCCAATAATTTCTCCCCTTTTGTGATTAACAAAAAGGAGGGTATCAGAGAAAAGAGAAGGACTAGGAAAGAAAAGATACAGAGTAAAATAGACAGTGAAGAGAGGAATGAAGTATTGGATTGATAAGAAAAAGGCACATTTGGTAAAGTCAGAAAAGTATAAAAATACATTGAATCCCATAAAAATGGAGCTAGAAGTACTCAATAATCCTCTTGAACATGTGTCTTTACCTTGGGATCAACAGAGGGTGCAGAGGTAGAGTCAGCAGGATGGGGAATTCCTGAAAGAACCATTGGTGGATCAGCAACTGATACAGTACCAGATCTGTAATCTGTCTCTCTCTGAGGGATCAAAGGTGTCAAGCTCTTGATGGCTTGAACTGGAGTTAGTTGAGGAGTACTCCCAGAGGCAGATGGTGGAAGGGCCGGTGGTAAAATTACTGGCTGAGAATCCACATGTAAGAAAGGCAGCATGAGATTCTTGAAATCCATGATGATGCTTCCACCTCTCTCCATAGTAGATAGAAAATCATCTCTGTTCTCAACAAACTTATCTAAAGCAGGAGTAATCTCTCTGAGCTTACTAACCTATTTCTTGAAGGCTTGGGTAACTGGAGGTAACTTCATATTCCCAATCAAAAGCTTGAAATGGTTTTTCATTTGGTGTTTGGTATAAACTTTTTCAAAATATACATCCACCTTATTTTTGATTGCCTCTTGAGAAGCAGTAGCTGCCCGCAGGTGATCACGAACAAAACTACTAACTTCCCTAGTGGTAGCAAGAATCTGAGTATCTAATCCACCAATGGGATAGGCATTATCCAATTATTCCTTTATAATAGTGCGGATCTGGTCAAGGTTCATACTTGTGCTGGATGAGGTAAGAGGTTTCATTGAGAAGGCCACTGTCTCCTTGAAAGAGTGAGTCAGACTACTATCCACCTTCTGAACAAGTTCATCCTGACTGTTCAGATGTTCTATAACTGACTTCTTAAATGCCTAAAAAACTTCCACAAACTGTTTGACCACTTCTTTGATAGATAGAATGTCAGTGTGCACTTGGGTTTGAGAACTGTTAAAAGCAGTCAATGAAGCAATTGATTGTCTAAGAGCAACTACAGCTCCTGTCCAACTCTCAATCTGAGTGTGGAACACCTTATGTTCATCCACCATTTCTTTCACAGGACTGGACACACTACATCCAATGGATAACTCAAGGGATTGCTCCACGCTTTTCATCTCTTCAACCATACTTTTCTTCATATCTTCCACTGATTCTTTTATTTCTTCTATCAATTCGGCTTTTAAAGACTTAAGGTTCTCCTTGGTTTCCACATTGACAGCCACAGTAGGTAAGGTAACTGATTCCTTTTGGGGTTGGTCTTCCTCATCAGAATCACCATAAGAATGTCCAAGAATCATATATCTCGGATCTGATGTCCAACCTTCAATGTCATATGATACTAACACTGAGCCAATATTCTCTCCCTCACATGGGACATTTTCCTGAGGTATCTCTTCCAACTCTTCTTCCTGAGATAATTCTGCAATTTCCTCTACAATTACAGCAGATTCAATATCCATATGTTATGAGTCATTAATGAATCTATCATCAACAGGTGCTGCTGCTATATCTTCCTGATCAGGTACTATACTGACTGTACTAACTATTAGAGGACTCAAACTGAGCTCTTTTTCAAAATTTTCCTCACCATCTGCCTCATCATCAGCCTTCTTTTCTCTATGATAATATTCATTTGTCTCATCCTCCTTAGAGGTGTCCTTGACAGCATATTGGCATGCTTCTTCTCCTTCTTTTGTAGTCTCTGTATCATTGTCCTTCAATACAGTTTCTCTCTTTTGTAGTTATTTTGGAGGGCTAGCTGCTCCATAAGAAATAACTTTATGCACAGGACTAGGGGGTAGTTCTGGGTCTCCTCCTTCCTCTACTAATGTCTCTTCCTCCTCAGCTTCATCATCACTGTAGACCGGTTCTGGCTCATCTGGTCCAAGACCAGGATCTCTCACATCATTTGGTCTAGACGGATGATCCATATGAGTGAACTTGTCATAAATTTTTCCATCATCATTTACCCATGATTCATTCCAAGGATTCCAGCTGAATTTCATGTACTTACAGATAGTTCTTGTAATACATAAGTTATCCTTAACCACTACCATCTCATCCTGAGGTCCAGCTATCTCTTTTAGTTTCAGCATCACAAAAATTAGCTTTGAGAAAAACAAGGCATTTGATTTTGACTTCGGTCTAGTCATCTCTTCCACTTGAACCATAATAAATCTACATAGATTTATTATCACACTGTGCTTCAGCAAATGTAACAGATATATGTCTTGGAATCTTAAAGTGGCAATGTATCCTCTTCTCGGACTAACAACATGCTGAATAAATTTAAATAACATCTTATCTTCTCCTTCCATCTCTGCAGCAATCACCTTTCTAGGGGTCCCATTCCCTGTGAGTTCCAGCAAAGCATCTTCATATTGAAACACATCACTGGTCGAAGGTACAGACTTAGAATAATAAGTAAAATTGCCCTCATGAGGAACTCTCAGGTTCTCAGGCCATTCTTCTGAAGTAAACGATACTTCCTGACCATTCACATATGAAACCATTCTTCTTTATTCTTCATGAATTTCAAAATGAACGAATTTGTAGAACTGTTTCACCGGTCCTAGATAAAAAGGTCTGTTGTTGTTCGCAAAGCATTCTAGCCAACCTTGTTCTTCTAACACTCTAAGAACCAACGAATTGCTTTCCATAAGCCATTCTGCACACACCTCTTTTTCAACAACTATCTCGCGCTTCGATAGGTGCGGGTTTACTGGTCTTCTCTAAGCTACACATCCAATGCCACTTCCACTGGCATCAGTACTAGATTTTTTTTGTCTCTTCACTGCCGGTGCTTCACTTCCATCAGTCATCTGAGGTCTCTTAATGCGGGACATTACAGATTTGAGGCTAGGGTTCTGAAGGTTGAGAGGTTTAGGTTTAGGAGAGTTCGAGAAAACATGTTCGTGGTGAGATTGAGTGAGTCTAGTTCGAGTTTTAATATCATTTAGGATTCATAATTCACATAAATCATAAATACAATAAAACGGTTCGATGGCTTGGCTTTACAGAAAAATATAGCTCGCAAATATACCGGTAAAGTCTTCTAACGGTAAGGTTTCCCTAACGATGAGGTCTCCCTAACGGCGAGGTCTCTATAACGGTGAGGTGTCTCTAACGATGACGTCTCTCTAACGGTTTGGTCTCTCTAACGGTGGAGTCTCTATAATGGTGAGGTCTCTCTAACGATGAGGTCTCTCTAACGGTGAGGTCTCTCTAATGGTGACGTCTCTCTAACGGTGAGGTCTCTATAATGGTTTCAAGGGTAAGTTATCATTCCTAATTCATGTTTGATGAAACATAATCATTATGAACATAAAGGCTTAGTGAAAATATCAGCTAATTGAAGTTTAGTGCCAATGAAATCAAGTGTTATATCACCTCTTTGATAACGATATCTTAGAAAATGGTGTCTAACATCAATGTGTTTGGTTCTAGAGTGAGACACAGGATTCTTAGAGATATTAATCGCACTAGTGTTGTCACAGTTGATTGAAACATGTTTAAAGTCAAATCCATAATCCAGTAGTGTGTGTTTCATCCACAGAATCTGTGCACAGCAACTACCAGCAGCGATGTATTCTGCTTCAACAGTAGACAATGCAACTAAGTTCTATTTCATACTACACCATGATACTAGGGATTTTCCAAGTAAGTGACATGTTCCAGATGTGCTCTTCCTATCTAACTTACAACCAGCAAAATCAGCATCTAAGTAACTTGTTAAGTCAAATGATTGTACTTTTGGATAAAACAATCCTAAATTTGTCGTATACTTAAGATATTTAAAAATCCTTTTAACAGCAAGCAAATGTGATTATTTAGGATTAACTTGAAATCTAGCACACATACATACATTGAACATAATATCTGGTCGACTAGCAGTAAGATAAAGTAAACTCCCAATCATGCCTCTGTAATTATTTTGATCAACTGGTTTTCTAGATTCATCAACATCCAACTTACAGGTAGTACTCATAGGTATATAACATTCCTTAATACTATCTAAACCAAAAAGTTTTAATAAATCCTTAGTATATTTACATTTATTTAAAATCATACCATCTTTAGTTTGAAAGATTTGAAAACCAAGAAAATACTTAAGCTCTCCCATTAAGCTCATTTCAAATTTATTTTGCATAACCTTTGAAAAATCAGTACATAAAGAATTTTTAGAAGATCCAAAAATAATATCATCAACATAGATTTGTACTATTAATACATCATTTGAAATACTTTTTATAAAAAGAGTGGCATCATCTATTCCTTTTGTAAATCCTTTTGAAATAAGAAAGTTTGAAAGTCATTCATACCAACCTCTTGGAGCTTGTTTTAAACCATATAAATCTTTAGAAAGTTTAAAAACATGATTTTGAAAATGAGGATTTGAAAAACCAGGTGGTTCTTCTTCAAAAACATCTTCAACAATAAAACCTTTTAAAAAAGCACTTTTCACATCCATTTGATATAACAAGAAATTCAGGTGTGATGCATAGGAAAGTAAGATCCTAATTGCCTCTAATATATCTACAGGTGCAAAGGTTTCCTCATAGTCAATTCCTTCTTCTTGATTGTAAACTTGTGCAACTAGTGTAGCTTTGTTTCTAATTATGTTTCCAGATTCATCGACCTTGTTTCTAAACACCCATTTTGTGCCTTTGGTGATAGTGTCTTTATGTCTTTCTACTAATATCCAGACTTTGTTTCATTAAAATTGATTTAGTTCTTCTTGCATATCCATTAACCAAAATTCATCATTGATAGCATCATTGACATTTTTAGGTTATAACTGTGAAAGAAAAGCTTGATGTTCAACCTGATTTCTTAGAGAAGCTCTAGTCTGTGTTCCTCTATCTAGATTTCCTACAACATCATCTAAAGGATGGTTCTTTAGAATCCTAGTTGGTCTTGAAAAGGTAGGGCTAGAGATTTCAGGTTCATCAACAGGTTGGGGTTCAACAGAAGCAGATTCTGAAAATTTTCTAAAACTGGACGTTTTAACTATAGGTCCACTGTTTTATCATTAAGGTTAAAACCAGAGAGATCATCTTCAATATTTTCAAGAGAGGTCTTAGGGTCATGTGGATCAGTTTCATCAAATTTGATGTGAACAGATTCTTCCACACATTTGGTTCTCTTATTAAAGACTCTATAGGCTTTACTAGAAATAGAGTAACCTAGGAAAATTCCTTCATCACTCTTGGATGAAAACATGTCAAGATTATATTTAGTATTAAGAATAAAGACTTTTCAGCCAAAAACTTTGAAGTAGTTAACCTTAGGTTTCCTATGGTTCCACAACTCGTAAGGGGTCCTCTTAAGAACGGTTCTAATAAAGACTCTATTAATAACATAACAAGCTGTATTTACAGCTTCAGCCCAAAAATAAACGGGTAGGTAATACTCATTAAGCATGGTTCTAGCAATTTCTTGTAGGGTTCTATTCCTCCTTTCTACTACACCCATTTGCTAGGGTGTCCTAGGGGCAGAGAAATTGTGACTATAGCCATTGTGTGAGAAGTAAGATTCAAACTCATGGTTTTCAAACTCACGACCATGATCACTTCTCAGAGATTTAATCTTAAGCCCACTAATGTTTTCTATATACATGGAGTATTTTACAAAGAAAGAACAAGATCCACTTTTGTGAGCTAGAAAATATACCCAAGTATATCTAGAAAAGTCATATACAAGAACATAGAAATAATGCTTCCCATTTAAACTAGAAACACTAGAAGGTCCAAATAAATCCATGTGAACCAACTCGAGAGGTTCAGAAGTTGACACTTCTTTCTTTGATTTAAAAGAAACTTTATGTTTCTTTCCCTTTTGATAGGGATTACAAACTTTGTCTGCTAGAAATTCAAGTTTGGGTAGGTCTCTAACTAAGTTCTTCCTAGAAAGTTTTCTAAGTGAATGCACATTTCAGTGTCCTAATCTTCTATGACAAAACCAAGACTCTTTATGAAAAGCATTTAAACAAGTAATATTTTGATTAGCTAAAGAATTTAAATCAACAGCATAAACATTTTCATTTCTCAAAGCAGCAAACACTAAAACATTTTTATAATTGAAAACATTGCAAGAAACATTTTCAAATTTAACATAAAAACCATCATCACATAACTGAGAAATACTTAAAAAATTTTATTTAATTCCATCATCAAATAAAACTTTAGAAATCAATACTGAGTTAGTGTTACCAATCTGGCCTATGGTGATGATTTTTCCTTTTGAGTTATCACCAAAAGTGACAAACCATCCATCAACTCTGACTAATCTTTTCAAGCATGAGAAGTTTCCTGACATATGTCTTGAACATCCACTGTCCAAGTACCAGATTTTTTTACAGGAGCTCTTTAAGTAGGTTTCCTATAAAACAGATTTAAACAGGAAATGACTTTGGTACTAAGATTTTCTTGGGTCCAGACCGGTTAGCCAATAACACTTTAGGTACCCATATTTGTTTAATGGGTCTCATAAAATTTCTAGAATCAATATATTTTGAAAGATAAACCTTATTAGATCCATAACTATGAATATAACTAGTTGAAGCATATGAAGTTCTAGAGCTATCTACATTCTATCCAGATTTAGGAATGAATCTAGTTTTGGTAATGTTCCTTTGTCCAGGTTGGTATCCTATACCAGTAGTGTGTCTAGGTGCAATTTTCTTACCTAGAATTTGAGTAAGAGTATCTTTACCATTTGTAAATTTCAATAAGTATTTCTTGAGTTTCTCATTAGACAATTTTAGTTCAGTATTCCCTTTAAGCAACTGATCATTCTTTTCTACTTCAATATCCAGATCAGATTTATGTTTAACAGTTAAAGCATACTATTTCTTTAAACCTTTGTATTTGTCTTTCATCTCATTACAGGTTTCTTCTAACATATCACAATATTCAAACAGTTCATATTTAGACATGATATCACATTCACAATCATCTCCAGAATATTATGAATTAGAAGCTGTAGTTTCTGAAGTTACCACAGAAGTGTTTGTCATAAAACACATGTTCGCCTTGTTTCTGTGTTCAGTTTCAGAAACTTCAGATTCACTAGAACTGTCCTCAGAAGTACTCCAAGTAGCCTTCATGGCTTTCTTATACTTGTTATCCTTTTATTCATACTTCTTCTTGTATTTTAGCTTTGGACAGTCTACTTTTATGTGTCCTTTCCTTTTGCACTCATAACAGACAACTTCGTCTAATTTATCAAGCTTCTTCCAATCCTTTTTCCAATGTCCTTTGTGGTCATACTTACCTTTGTAGTTTGAATTTCTGAAAAAATTCTTCTTCCTATAAAATTTGTTAAACCTTCTAGCAATGTGAGCCATCTCAGCATCACTATCAGAATCACTCTCACTGTCTTCACAACTAAAACTTTCATTGATAGATTGAAGCTTTTACTTATCCTTATTCTTTGAGGTTGTATTTTTGAAGGCAACAGACTTCCTTCTAGGTTCATCATCATCTTCTTTGTTCACTTTTAGTTCCTGTTCATACATCATCAGTTTTCCAATTAGTTCTTTGATTGGAAGTTCTCCAATTTCACACGATTCTCTAATAGAGATAGAGGTTACTCTCCCTCTTTCAGGTAGACATCTCAAAATTCTCATGTTTTGTTCCTTTGCTGGAACATCCTTTCCCAGAGAAGTCATTGTGTTGACAATTTCATTAAACCTGAGATACATGTCAGAAATGGGTTCATCAGGCTTCATCCTAAAATTATTATACTTAATAGTATAGGTATTCAATCTCATCTCCTTAACATTAGTTGTTCCTTTATGAGAAACAACTAAGGTATCCCAAATTTCATATGCAGTTTTAAAAGCAGATATTCTATTAAATTCCACATCTCCTAGAGCACAGTACAAAGCATTCATAGCATTACAATTATTATTGTAGGCTTTCATTGTAGCTTTATTCCAAGTAGATCTAACAGTAGTTGGTATTTTTTATTCAGATTCTATAGTAGTCCAAATATGAAAACCCATGCTCTCTAAATGAATTTTCATCTTGATTTTCCACTAAGCATAGTTGGTTCCATTGAAAAAGGGTGGTCGATTAGTAGCAACTCCTTCAACTCTATTGTTCATGATAACTAAATTAAAGAAAATATTTTAAAGAGATAAAAATTTAGAAATAACAAAATTTTTAATAACTTTAAAATACAACTAAAATCACAGTTGAAAAACAGAATACTTTTAGAAAATATTTAAATCTTCATTTGATACCAAATTTTGGTCAGAGTGGATACTCAAGAGGAGGGTGAATTGAGTTCCAATTAAAATTTATATTTTAAAACATTCCTTTAAAATCCCCCAAATGAAATACTAAATTAAACTGTAGTGAATTTATATCAAAGTAAGGGTTCGGTTGGGTTCTCAAGGGATTGATTATTTCCCAGTTAATCAAAATAGAAAGGTTGATTAACTTTTAAAACCAACTTAATAATTTACAACTAATATAAACACTTGTTAATTTAATTATCAATGTGACTTTAAAAACAGTTTTGGTTTTAAATTAATTAGCAGCTGAACAAAGAATAACTTTAAAAGATATAGCACAACAGATATAACCAAGAGGTTCAGTCTCAAGCCGAGACTTAGTCCTCTCAACAATTTTTATAATGATGATCCACACCCTAGATTGGGGATTACAACAGTATACAACTGTCCAGGTCCAAGACCTCTACCACTGTTATCTGTGGGAATAGAAACAACAGCAACCAGCTATCCAGGTCATATGACCTCTACCACTATCCTAGTGGGAAATAAAAGAAGTAAGAGTGTTGAGAGAGGATTTAAAAATCCTTCAGTAAAAGCACAGGAGACAGTGTGTGTGAAAAATACAGCAGATAACACACATTTCTCAACATGTAAAAAGATAAATAACAGAGAAAATATTTAGAGTTTAGAAATGGCTCTAGTGATTGTCGTTCAGTTCTGGACTCCTTTGATTGATCATAATTCACTCTGAGTCCTCTTCTAGTTTTTGTCTGGAAAACAGAGTATCGTCTGTTTCCTTGACTTTCAGGTGTATAGATAGAGAAGAAGTAGTCGATGAAGTTCTCGTTTTATGTTCTTGTTCTCAGCTCTTCAATGGTTACCATTGATGAAGGAGTTCCTCGTGTAAGTTTAGTCGTCTCTTTGAATTCACGCTCTGTTGTTCTTCTAGCACACCATGTGGTCTATATCTCTCGTGTATTCGTCTATATGCCTCACGCTTTTAGTAGCACATCCTTTTTTTATTTAAAGCACGTGCTCCAGCAAAAGATGATTTCTTTTTGCAGGTACGAGGTACGGTTCCTTGACATCCAACAACACACATTAAAGAAATGTCAGTGTATTAAAATATACTTGATATGACCATTGGTTAGATTAAACAAAGATAAAGAAATTTAAGTAGTGTCGGGTTCTGTCTCTGGAACGGTAGCTCTTGATATATGTGGAATTATGTTACAGTGGGTGTCTGTAGGTCTGAGTATCGGTAGACATTTGTAATGGTAGACTTGTCTGTCGGTAGACTTGATGTATCGGTAGCGGTGGACTTGTAACAGTAGCGGTGGCTCTGCCTTTACCAGCAGCGGTAACTCTCTATCGGTAGCTGTGGCTCTGCCTTTTACCAGTAGCGGTAACTCTCTATCGGTAGCTGTGGCTCTTCCTTGTAACGGAAGAGGTAGCTCTCTATCGGTAGACTTTGCATAACGGTGTACTTCAGCATATCAGTAGCTGTCAACTTTGCTGTAGCGGTAACTGTCGACTTCATTGTATCAGTAGCTCTCTTATAGCGGTAGCTCCAACATATCCGTAGACTTAACAGTATCGGTGGCTGTGAGCTGTAACAGTTGCTAGCTTGTAACGGTAGCAATTTGTTCTGACGGTAGCTACTGTCTAATGGTTGCTCTACTCGGTATCGGTAGCTAGTTTGTAACGGTAGCTAAAAACTGTTTGAGCATTCACTTGGCAGAATGAGTTAAGTCATAGTAAACATATATCTGATAACTCAAAAGACATAATTTAAGAATAGTGAAGGTAACAACATATATTATAGTATATTTGGAATGTATTAATCATAATCAAGATATAAAGAAAGAATGGTTGGGATTATCAAAACATAATAAAGCAACTTAATTCCAGAGGGTTCAACAAAATATAAAATACCATTGTGGAAAAACCCACATCAAAAATTGGGTTAATAAAATTTAGTCTCAATAAGGGGAAAAGGGGAATGAAAAAAAATCACCACCAAATTATGATCTCAATTAGGAAGAAATTGGTGGAAATTAGAGATACATAATTAGAGGAAAAACATAAATATTTATAGGGAGTGATTGAGGTCATCAATCAAAAACAATTGCAGAGTTGTGGGCCTCAAAGCCACCAGTCTATGATGATTCAAAATACCATCAGTTCAACAAAACATAATGTTTTAGAACAACACATTTTTGGTTTTAATATCCCTTCCCTAAAGTTTAATAATTAATGTATCCATAAAATAAGAGGGAATATATATATATATATATATATATATATATCTGTGTGTGTGTGTGTGCGTGTGCGCGTGTGTGTGTTTGTGTATAAGTAGTGTTTCATCCTTCAACTAATTCCTAACACAAACTCATCTTTCACTCTAAAAGATTTCAAATTTATATATATTCTATTTATCCTAATCATATATGGTTCCAAAAATAATTATTTTATAATTCACATATGATAACCATTAAAAAAACCACATTATTCAATCCAGGGCATCACGTGGGTTAGTGATAGGTGATACACCCTTTCCTCCTTTCGGTGGCGGGTTTAAGTCTCATGGCCTTACCGGACATCACATGTTACCACCCGACCTCTAGGTTGTCCTTTTTATGGAAATCCCAAAATAACCTAAACAATAGTATCCAATTTCAAAATTAATCCATTCAAACCTTTATATTTATCCAAAATTACTTATATCCAAACTCTCAGTCCAAAGTTATTAAGGAAGTTAAACACATAGAAGATCCTTTTTTCCAGGTAATAACATGTGAATGCCTTCATAGTTCATTCTTTTACAACACCACAACATCCTAAATTACCAAAATCAACCATCTCTTATTCCAAAATAACTTTCTCATTATCATGACCATATTATGGATTACCTTTCCTTCAACAATTTATTTTCCATAAAGTGTAGATTACAATGAAGTCACTTTTCATAGAACCATATAATCTCAAATCCTCAATAAAATAGTACTGTAGTATACTCTTTATTTATCTCCATAATTCATGTAACAAGTATTCTGTTGATACAACACTCAAATGAAATAATTCTATTATAACAACATAAGATCACTAGTCATTATTCTTCATATTAGGAAGTATCATAACATGATTATTATCCAATAACATCAATTCTAGTACACTCTTATGAATGAGACGTTGATTCACGTGTGTATCAATGCCTTGTAGATGAATCATTTTACATTTGAAAACTTTTTCTTACCCTTGAAATCACATACATGGTGTCCTTTTTCTCCTCACTTATAACAAAATCTCACTCCCTTCAAGAATTTACCAAGGTGATTCATTCCAAATTTATCACATATTGGAAAATCCTTAATTCCCTTATTCCATTTATCCATCTTTCTTTCTACCATCATTTTCTTCATAGGCTTCCCTTCAAAGACATAAGATTCAGAGAATTCTTTACTAATCTTATTAACACATGATACTATTTATTAATATGATGATAATATGTGGGAGACTATTTCCTTTCTAAATTTTGGCTTAATACCATGAATGATATGACCCTTCTTACTCTTTGGATCATATGTATTGATGGTGTTATCATTCCTTTAACTGAGCGCCATTTCTAAACAATGGCATACACTAGGTCAGTTTATGAATCGCAATTCATAATTCCAAACATGTAAAATACATAACGTAAATTGAACAGTTTATATATATAATCCATAATCACAAAAATGTTTTCTTTGAGTATGTATATACTCACAAACCCTTCATAGTGGGTTGTAATTAAAATGAAAATTATCCTAAGTATATCCCCCAAAAGTGTCCTAACCAAGAGTGTAGAAAGGCCCATTTTCGTGTACCAGCTCTCATTCACATCTACCTCAAATGGGTGTTTTCAGGTTTTACACCAAGATACATCTGTGCTAGAGCCGCCTCTACCTGCTCGTATCTAGAAAGGAATATATTTGCTTGGAAAACTCACAAAATATCTACATTAGAAAAATTCTACGAAGTTCTTCTATATTAATCTTCAAAGTCTATCTTAAGTCTATGTGCTCTAATTAGAGATTATCAAAATATAGATTCTAATGTTATTGATAAACTTATTATAATACCAAATGTATCACCCCGACCCTAGTAACCCAGAGTCGGTGCATTATTTCAACACATTAGCATGATTACAACGAATCAAGTCCCGATGGACCGATCAGTTTAGCAGTCTTTGAAAATAGATTACATACATGAATGTTACATTAGACATTAGAAAATAAAACACAACATAAAAGATCCTTTGAGAATTCCATTGACACCAAGCTTAACCCTACTTATCTATCAAAATACAGTTCTTGGAATCTTGGGAAAAGAAAACATAAGAAATGGGTGAGTTCAGATGCTCAGTAAGGGTAAATAATTTAGCGGAAGATATAAAATTTTATGGCAGGATTTGTAATAAAAACAACAACCTTTTTAAACATAAACATGAACATAATATGGAAAAAATAAATCAAACATTACTATATAAACATGCACATGGATATTCTACTAGTCGAATAATCACATGTAATAACTAATTTCACAATGAGGGAATGCCTAACGTCATGCATCATTACCACATAGTCAAGGCCTCATTCTAAGACTACAATTTTTTTGTAAATACCTTTTACCTAGACACTAGTTTGTCTCAGGAGACCTACCGATGCATTGAGGAGCAATATCATGCTCCACCTGTCACTTTCTATGTCCACCACATTCCTTATATGAATAGTTGAAACATAACATAAACATTCGTATTATAACTAGCATACAAAATGTCAATAAATTAACAACAAACCTTGAATGGTATAAAAATAGAACATCCTCAGTAAAACATAAAATAACTCATTCAATATAAAATGAAATATTGTATTATAATAAATCATCCTCAATAAAAAATAATATCCAGTAAACAATGCTGACATAGCTGAAAATGATGAGTAAAATATTTTGAGAGAAATTTATTTTTTTTAAAATCATTTAAAAGTAACACATTTATAAAGGAAGTAATTTAGAAGAGATTTTTTGAATCAAAGTGTCCCAGACCACGTTGAAACTTTTGAAAATAATTATCATTTTAAAACATTCATATCCATATAAGTAAATCCTTACAATCATTTTGAAAACATGGACATTAATTAAAAATATTTAGAAAGATAAATATTTAAAACATATAAAATTTGGATTTTGATAAAGAGTAACTTTCACAAGTCCTTAAAATATTCATTTTTAAATCCTTTTTATGAAGAACGGACATGGAAGAAAAAAATGTCCCAGTAAATACTTACACATAAACAATATCGGATAATAATGAGATTGAGGAATTAACCCTTACCTTGAACATTACTTTAGTCGATAGTATGTTTAACCTTTTTTATGAAGATACTAGTATGTTATTAAATTATAAAAGAACCATATTAATATTTATGATATCATAAATGATTGACTTATGACTTTATACTACCCATTTAATAATAAATTCCATGTTAAATAATCATTTCGGGTAATAATTGCTTTCTTTATCATACATGTTTTAACTTATAACTCTTGATTGTATCACATAGGTCATGATTTAAATACATCCATAATATAAAAAATTATTTATATATCATATATATTTAGAATATAAATATGTATAATGGACATATATATGAAATGAAAAACACCATTTATGGAGACAGTAGTCCGTACGTACGCATAAACGATGTTTCTGTTTTCATATCGTATTGAACAGAACTAAGTGAATAAGATATATGTAAGTACATATATATATATATATAGTTCCATTATTATTTCATATATTACATACTTATTAGTAATATATATTTTTATAATAGTGGATTAATGGTGAACGTGGAAATGAATCTCATTGCTTCGTGGAGATGGTAATCCTTACGTACGCACGAGTGACAATATCAGTTACTTAAATGTGTGGAATTGGATGATATATTAATTTTACAGAGACATTAGAATGTTATTTTATTTATTTATATACATATTACTCATCATTATATCCATAAAAATAACATAGTGTTGAATAAAAAATTACACTACGACGTGGAGATGGTAAGCCGTACGTACACACGCATGGTGACATCATCATTCATAAGATGGATAGAATAATGAATATAGTTGTTACATATTTATAATAACATTAAAGTATATATATGATACTGGATTTGTTATTTTATAATGGAAAAAACAAAGAAAGAGTAAGTGGAATAATAGTCGAACATGAAAGAGGGTGGTGAAATCATTACCTCTTCTTCAGATTTTTCATTTTGATTTGATCAAAAGGGATCCTTAGGTTGGCCTTCTGACCAAAGGAATGACTCTAGAATTAATTTATTATAGTTTTGATGATATATGGGCATGGATGGGCTGAGACAAATGGCTATGGAGGTGTAAACATCAGAGAAGGTGAAGTTCCTTTTTAAGAGGGGTGAGGGGAACCTTTAGAAAAAAAATATTATTTTATAATAAATTAATATTCGGTTTATAATGGATCAAAATTGATTTATTTAGAGTATAAGGTGGTTATGGTTCTAAATTATCTAAACCAATAGGTTTTAGACAAGTTTAGGTTACCAGTTTAGCCTTATCATTTAGATTTAACTCTAAGTTAAATAATTAAACTTTTACCTTGCCTTCTTTAATTCTTACATTATATGGTTAATAAACATACTATATTCTGCCCATAGAACCCCAATTGGTTCATTAATGTCATATATATTATTATATATGTTTTTTGGCAGATCCTTAGATTTTTAGGACCATTATATCAATTTATAATATAATATTTGTTTCAAAAACTATTTTATGTCAATTTTGACACTAATTTGTATTTGTTTTTTGTTAAAATTATAACAGCAATATTACTTCAAAAAAAAATACATTTAATCAATCCTAACATGTAATATTCACCTATAAAATTCGTGTTTGTCATAAAAAATTTTAAATTATATTTATTTTAATATTCATAATACTATTTAGTTGATTCATTCACTAATAAGGTAATTACTGCATCGTAATTG
The DNA here is from genome assembly GCA_963277665.1 of Viscum album. Lineage (NCBI taxonomy): Eukaryota > Viridiplantae > Streptophyta > Magnoliopsida > Santalales > Viscaceae > Viscum > Viscum album. Next base: position 198,599,420 of record OY728126.1, read on the forward strand.
TTTCATTTATAAGATTAATTATGTATTATCTAAAAATTATAAATAAAATACCATTATGTAGGAAATATTTTAATATTTTAATGAATATTTATATTCGAATTTATATTATGTATAACCCAATATTAAAAATAGTTTAGTTATTAAACTTTGATTTAAACTCTTTTAAATCTTCTTTAAATAAAATAATAATAAATGTCTTAGTCTAATCCAAGGGGACCTAAAGGGACATATTTTATTCTTAATATAGTTTTTGGTAAAATTAAACTTATAAAATATAATTATAACATTTGTTAGGATAATAATATTATTATTTTTACCCTTAATTACCCTATTTACTTTTAACCGTGGTAAATAAAAGTAAAAATTTACTATTCACCAATAATTATTTTTATCTTAATGAAAAACATTTTACTTAATGATATCAACCATGTCTCTCTGATTTTTGAAATTCCACTCTTATAAGTGGTAAAATTATGTTCTATATGAATTCTCAAATTCAGCTAGGAGGTGGGTAAAAGTTGGTGGAAAGTTCTATAAATTTTTTTATATATCTATAATTATTATAAATTTATACCAATGAATTAAATTTAACTTATATTCGTATTATATATCTATTTTGACCTAAAATAAATTTCAATTAAATAAATAATTATTTAAATAAAAATTCTCTTTTAAACAATAACTTATTGTTTTTTCACTATTCCTAAAAAATTGAACATTTTCAGAAAAATACAAAAAGTTCACCCAAGTCTAATTACGATATTCTGATTCCAAAAATGAGGTATATTTTACAAAATTCAAAATATATAAGTTTCATTCATTAATTTAAAATTAATTCTCATTGTCAAAACAAATAGCGTGTCTTTAAGAAACAATAACTATCAAAAGATTGACACTTGTTTATGTATAATTTCAATGTGAAATTAATTCGAATGACCAACATTGGATTAAAGGGTAAAAATATAATTTAATTATATTTCCAATTAATTAAAATTTATAATTAAGAACTTTAAATTATTTTGATTAATAATTTTTTTCTGTTAAAATATAGTGTTTTTCACTATTCACCCAAATATGAAAGTTATCATAAAAACGCCAAAAATTTATTGAAACATAATTATCATTACCCAATTCTAAAGAAGAAGTTTATTTTGTCAAATTGAATTTATCAAAGCTTAAAATTTTATAAATAAAAAGGGTTCACCATTAAATGGCGGTAAAATTTCATTTTTTGAAAAATAATTCTTTTATCTGAAAAAAATGAATTTGTTCTTACATTATGTATAAGAAACTCATAATATGGATTCTAAAATTACAAGAATTATATAATGTTCAAAATTCAGTTAATAATATTCATAATAGCTTTTAAAAACTAGTTTGGTAAGCTGTGATGCGCTTGAACTCAGTGTTGCATGTGGTGAAAGTTATTGCATTACTTTGAAGAAATAAAATACTATGAAATCCTGGGGTGTTACACATACCATATTATTTTTATGGTTGTTATATTATTTATTTTACCAAGGATAATATTAACATTAAATACCTTGATTAAATTTAGTCTTTCTGAAGTATTTGATTTCTTATGTTCATTTGACGTTGAATTTCCCCTAATTATCTATATCATTTATCATGAATTTATATATTAACTAAAAAATATGATTTTTTATTTGGTGTTTACATTTACTTGATATATCATGAATCTCATTATTTTAATAATACTCTATGTTTCATTTAATACATGAGGAATTCTGTTTCCAATGATTTAGTTTGGTATAGATAACATTATAATGTTTATAGAATATATTCATTAGGAATGTCTTAATGATATTTCAAGGGTATCTTCATTAATTAGTGTCAACAAACATTGTTGTTAGTTATCTTCTATGAAATAAATATCAATAAACCTATATATTATGCTGCATAATGATAATTAATATAGAATATTGTTAAATAAATTATTCTATATGTGAGGAATACATTGGAAATGAATGACATGGGTGTGGCCTAGTAATTGATATCCACTCAATTCATTGATATTCTAAAGGGAATAATCAGTTGGCTAGAATAATATAATGTGTTTTTTTTTCAAAAATTATGGTAAAAAATATTATGAAAAGACTTGAAGGTAATTATAACATATACCTAGAAAACATTTCATCCTAGGTTTAAGAATTTCCATCATTTATATTAAGTTATTACTTATCCATGAGATTTTTTATTAACATATCTATAGATACATTTCATTCTCAATTATTTGATTAAATATCATGTATTTCAATTATTTTCCTTTTAATATTGAATACTCCTTATATAATATTTTTAATATAATTTTAGTTTAATTATTTTAATTTCATTATTGGTAATAAACATATTTATAAGTATATTCATTTTGTGGAATGCACCTTGAATTATTAAATTTCAATATTGACTATTATTATTGATTAATTATTTTTTCAGTTGTACTTTGTATTTAATGAGAATTTTATCTCATCTATATTTTATTTTCCTTCCCTAGGAATCCATGAATTTTACTATGAATGAGATATAAGGATATAGAATATAGAATATATTTATAACACAAAAAAAATAAAAAAAGTATATTATAATTAGTGAAATTATTTATAAAACATGACCAATGTATGTTTTAGGTTTTCCAAGAATACTAAAATTTTCATTCCCTTGTTATTTTATTCTTCTTCATCATGCCAATGAAATGGAAACCGAAATTGAATTTGGAATTTCTGTGGTCGATTAACTATAGCTGGTATCAATGGATGTTTTGTAAAAACCTTGGGAATTATAATTAGTAAAACATAGATTATAAAAGATATCCCTATAGTATACTTTTATGACTAGAATATAAGAACATCTAAATTATTAGGTTTGATAGAGATTATGTTCTTATTTCTATAAATTCATCCCTTTCTAGATACTACAAGTGGCTTTTATTCTGGCACATATATACATAGGGACAATAACTCAGATATAGTGTGTCAAGCCTGACTCAAATTAACATAGTATACCACAAAGAGTCCTTACATTGCACCTGGTCTGACACTCACTGAAGATATATATATGAAAATTCACATTTTCATTAAATACCCTTATGATGGATTTTAGTAGATAATGATAATGAATGACTTAGTTATAACCTTGGGTGTCTTAGATTGAAAATAACATGTTATGATTTTGACTTTGTAAAAAATATTATATGTTTTTTACAATATAAAAATTTATTCTCAAACTAGGTTTTTTGTTATTAGGGAATTCCCTCTTCTAAAGGAAAAAATCTTAACCATAGAAGGACCTATTTGGTAAAAAAATGTATGAATTATTCATGTATTTTGGTTGTATCAAAAACCCTACTTAAAAATGATTTTCAATTTAAAAATTTCAAGGATTTACATCATTTTTATTATGAAAATTATATAAATATGGTATTAGAAAATAGAAAAACTGTATATTGGGTGAAAACCCATAAAATATAGAAATTTAGAGGTATATAAACACTTTAATGAATGATGATAAGGGTTTCACTCCATACACTATCTTATGTAATGTACTCGTTATTATGTCATTGTCTCTAGTTAATCAATTTTATAAATAAATATTAATGATGAACTAATAAAATAACATTTTATGGTTATAGAGTAATGTAATAAACATTTTTTATTTGAAGAGTATTTAGATAAAAACCATTATAATTTTCATTTTTTATAGGATTTACTGTCTGTTAAATGTTTATTTTTGTGCTTCAGGAATCAATGTTAATTTTTAGATATCTATTCTATAAAGTAATTTATGAATTCTAAATTGATCAATGAAGAACCAAATTATAAAATTATATTTATATAAATTTATCAAGTAGGTATATTTTCTTATATTTATAAAAAGTAATATAAATATTCACCATTAGGAAAATGATAAAAAAGAGAAATTAATTTTTTCCCTAATACCTTAATATTTGTTGAACTGATAGTTATATAAATCATCATAGATCTTTATATTTGAGGTCCGGAACATTCCAATGTTCATTAACTTGATCATTATTGAAGAACTCAATATCTGCCTATAAATATTTATGCTTTTCCTCTAAAAACATTTCTTTAATTTCCAAAAATGTTCTCCAATGTAGATACATATTTATATGTCAGGGTATGTGAACTTTATACATACAATTCACTCTTTTATAGGTGATGTTTTACAAACCCATATCATGAGGTGTGATTTAAATATTATAAGTACTAGAAAATATTACACCAAGATCACATATAAATTTTGTGGATGTAATATATTTAGTTTGGGGAGAATGAAACACCTTGAAATTGTAATGTAATTACATTATATTCGATAGTGTGTATGACACAAAACATTGAACATGTGTGGGAATATAATATCTTGAGACATTAGAATATAATTACTGTTTTAAATAAATTCAACCTATGATATATATTTCAATTCACACAATACTGAGTTAGCTTATGTTACACCCAACAAAGTCTTACATTGATTTCTTGCATTACATGCAATTATTTTTTGTACGAAACAAAAATATTTTAATATAACATTATTATTTATTATAATGAATATAACCAAGATGTTAAATTATATTTTATGAATATTTGTAACTAAATTATACAAATATATGTTTTATACAGGTATATTATGAATTCATTGGTTACTTAATAATTAGAAATTAAAATATAAACCAATTGAATCAAAATAAAATAATATTTTTATCAAAAAGATATTTTGTCATAATACAATAAATTAATAAATATTAGTTAGGGATATTAATTAAATATATATAATATCTATAGAAGAAAATATTTTTTACTTTCAGGCAATAAATTTGATAGTCATAAGATAAGATCAAACCCTATATTTTCTAAAGAAACTAATATTTCTCCATAACAACTTTTAAAACCTTTAAATGGAGAGCTCATTGTAAATCCAATTGTCAAAATTTTATAAATTTTGAACAAAAAATAAACATCATATTTTAATTTGGAATATAAATATATCTTATAGTTATTTTCTAGAATTTTTCTAGAATTTTTTATTTTTTAATTTATAGTAAGAAATACTAAATTTTAATTCAATCTTATTTTTAATTTAATTTATTTATAATGTAAAAATTATTTTTCAAAATTTTATAAAGTAAAAAATATAAATATTATAAAAAATAATCCAATTTTGTTAAGTGGAATCAATTTCACTCTGAAATTGAATATAAAAAACAAGAAGTTTTTTATGAATATTTAAATTACAAACTTGCTTGGTCATCTTGTGTATCAGATTAAATATAAATTGATTTATTTTACTTATGTTATTTGATTTTGAAAAATTGTATTTTGTATTTTGAATATGAATAATTCATAATTTATAATATTTTCAAATTATTATTTGTCCAATAATATTAGTGAAATTAATTACAATTATTTTAAATGATTATGAGAAATATTAACTTAATAAGATAGTAATCCTTAAAATTTAAAGAAACAAATAACTATAAACTTGTCCCAAATAAATAAAATATCCATATATTATTCCTAATTTACCTTTTATATATTTTTTCCATTATTTAATCCACTTTTAATATGAAAAACATTGGTGGAATTACATTTCTAAAAATTTAAAAGAATGTCACTCCTCCTCCAATATAAAAAGTCACTAAAACATCCCTCTTCCCCACAGATCTCAATCCACTTTTTCACTACCATGTTATTCCAAAATATCTCCAAAACTTCCCAAAACACAAAATAGAATCCCTTATTTGGGATGAAATACATATAGTTATTCCCTTTGGGGAAAACCAAAAGGACTTACCCAAACAAGAGGTATGATCCTTCCTCAAGATCTTTTATTTTATTTTCATTTCTACCCCCTAAAATATTATTATTACATGATAATATAACAAAAAGGTATCCTAAATATACTAATATTATTTAATTCTAGGTTGTTGACATCCACTTACACACACTTCCATATGATGGGTAACAAACTTACCCTTTACGTGTATAAGAAAATAGCGCCTCACAAAAATATATAGTTTTTTCCTTTACCCCACCTCATGGTAAGTAATTATTATTGTAACACTATTAATATATGATATATATAATATTTATAATAGCTTTATTCTTATTCTAGTATTATATAAAACATAACCTCATGATATCCATTTTTATTAAATACGATAACAGCGGTCGTGTATGTGTAGGTTACCGCCCCCTCAAAGGGAAGTGATTAGTTCACACATTACATAAAATGTATAAAGGACAGTTTTATTAAAACAATATGACACGTATGACATAGATAAGATAATTTTGTTATAATATTCATACATATACATATATATATTAATTATCATTCATTTAATACAGAAATGAAATGTAAGTTCATTTCATGCGTACGTACGACCTACCTTCCCTATGAAAGGTGCATTTGATTTCCTATCTCAGAATATTATGGACTAATATAAATAAATATATACTGAATATAGGTTATAATTAAATTATTTATTACATTTTTTATATGATTAAATTAGGATCTATTTGAATGATCAACTAGTAAAAAGTCAAAACATACTAAAAAATATCTGCAATTAACATCTGAAATAATGAATGTTATGAATGATTACTAGCAAACACGCAACAAGATATTATAAAATTTTAATATATGATATTATAGATATAAATATATTTTATTTATAAGTTTTTATCATGTTTAAAAAATTATATAGTATTTTAAAATATGTTCCATATAATGAAAATACATGGTAAGTGATTTCCATCTCACTTTTTACGTCTGTGACATAAATGTCATACTCACCACTTAATTGTTTATGTGGTGTGTTTAATATAAATTTTGATATATCATATCTTGAATTATTTTCCCATTATGGTTTTTAGTTTCAATTTTAATTATTTCCTTTATTTTTAGTTTTATTAAATTTTACCAAGTGGTGATGATTTTCATAACCCAATTTCCTTCCTTTGGGTTATACTACTTCCTCATTGTCATTAATATTATAACATTATGTGTGTAATAAATTTACAATATCTATATTTTATTTCCACTTGTTTTATTTTATTTTATATTTCACATACATAAACTATTAATTTTTATGTCTCACATCAATGATAAGTTCATTTCAAGGGTTTTCTGCATATTCACATTTTGTTTTGGATTGTTCATACGTGAATTTTCATTAGAGAAAATTATTGGATCATTTTTAATAAACCATTCGATATTATTCCCTTATGTTTCTTCATAATATTTTCAAAATAATAATATAATATTCCACTCTTTGGTACTTATTAATTTTTTCAAATTGTTTTCAATAAAACCATGCTTCATCCCCTTCTTAAGTATGAGAACCTATATTCTTTTAAAACCCTATTTTTTAATAAAGATTTTAATCATGATTTTAGCTTTCCAAACTGAATGATTAAAAACCATTATCCATATTTTTTAAATGTTTCCAAAGGATTATTCTTATCTTTTTCAAAACAAGAATTTTTTTTCCTTTTAGCATGAAAAGGGAAAGTTCATTTTACCTTTTACAACATATAAAAATTTACCCAACATAATTTCATTGAATAATAATTTTTAATGTTATATGGGTAATTTATAAGGATTTTTTTTTCAAAATTGTCTTAAAAAGAAAAATATTTGAAAAAAATTGTTATAAAAAGGTTATTTTCCTCAAGAATGTTTTTAGTTGATATTTTAATAGTATATCATTTATCAATGACAAAAATCATTAATTTTTACACCATATGGGATATTTTGTTTTGATACACTCCTTATTTTTCCTCTGTATTGTTTATGATTTATTTGACCAAAGATAGTATAGAAATTCACAACATTTATTCCTTTTAGTCCTTCTGAAATATTCTAATTCTTATGATCATTAATAATTTAATCTACCCTAGTAATCAATATCATTTATTATAGATAAGTTTATCTCTAAAACCATATAACATTTTTATATATGTTGTTTATATTGAACTGATATGTCATGAATGATAATATTTTCATCATATAAATGTTTCATTTAATTCATGGGGAATTATAATTAAATTTTCTAAAATTGGTATGCGACACAATGTAATGTTTATTGATTATTTTACTCAAATAGTTTTTAATGTTATTTCAATGGTATCTCCATTCATCAACACCAACAACCCCTATAATTAGTTATCATCCACTAATGAAATATTGAAAAATCTATATCTTCTACACTATTCAGATATTTGATATTTTAGAATGTTAATTTAATTATTGTATATTTGTGGAATGCTTGGGAAATGTATAAAACTATAGATACTAGTTATATATAGACACTCGACACTTCTATAGTCTAATGGGATGAATCGTTCGTCTAGCCTAATGATTTTTTCTACAATTATGTAATAAATTATCCTGTAAAAAATATTAATCGTAAAAATATAATGTCCCTAGGAAACATAGAATCCAATTTTAAATAATTTTCCTCATTTATATTCTTTCATTATTAATAACTAAGATTTTATGTTTATATATATATAGATGTATTTACTTCTCATTTCGTTGATTAAACAACATGTGTTTTCATTATTTTCCTTTCCTTTTTTATTCCTTATCTAAATATTTTAATGCATTTTTTAATTAATTATTATTCTATATTTTTTACACCCTTATTTAATAGTTTAATTATTTTTAGAAAAGTAGTGGCATGAATCAGTCACTAAATTCATTATATAGTCATTTGATCTCACCCTTATTTTATTTCATGTCCCCAAGAATCCAAGATGTTTATTAAGAATGATATGCAAGTAAATTATAGATTGAATAATTTTTTTACCCAAGAAAAGATCAAACTACCTAATCTAAAAGATATGTCTTTTCAAATAACATTAATTTTTATTTTTAAATGATTCTAATTTTAATTGTAACAAATAGATAACTAATACTAATATTAAACAAATTTATTTTCATAATATGTATAACCTTATTAATTCCTTATATTGATATAGCTACTTGATTAGTAACATATTAAATAAATATATTAATAGTATGTTGGCACTTAGTAAAAAACTATATTGTGTCTAATTCATTCCAACAATGTAACTCAGTATTGTTTGTAAAAAAGGAAAATATAGTGTTTAATGTAATATAATCTAATCTTAGTGTAGTATTTAGGAAAATATTAACTTGGTGTTGCATGTTAATCAAGATTAATATGGTGTAGAATGAAACACAATCTATCATATTTTATAAAATTTATTCGTAAAAATATAACTCCTAATAACATGGGGTGTTACATTATGCCACCCTTAAAAATAATTTCTAACTCAAAATTTTCCTCCACCATAAAAGGATCAAGATATGAAAATTAATTTATAGAATCTCTAAATGTACAAATGAATAATAATCTTCCCTTAAATAGGGAATTTTGGAAACATATTAGTTACCCAATGTATCTTATAACAAGGATCTGACATAGTATAATATAGGTGGGATGTGCAAAAATAGAAATTTATTAGAAGAATAACACCCAAATAATGGTGGAGAATTATATATAACACTTATTACCAAATATGGGTGATGTAGATAAAGTTAATGACTATAAATCTCTAACCAATAGATGCATTAAAATGTCATTATTATCATAAAAAATTATTATAAAATGACATATTTTTATTCATCATCCTTTTCTGGATGTTAATTATATTTTTCAAAATTTATACTTATTTAATTTAATTCAATTTTATAAGTAAAATCCTAAACATATTTTTTCTTTGATCAAATTAAAAATCATATCTTTATCCAAGAAATGATATTGTATTTGGTATGCTTGAAGAACTAATAGATCATAAGGTTCAAAAGTAGAACGAGAATTCATCTTGTCTATCATCACAATAAAATATATAGAAAAGTTTATCCAAAATTCCTAAATCATCATATAATGATTTATTAAATTAATATCTAAAGTTTCATTCAATATTCATCACAAACCTTCTCCCAAATGGTTATCCATTTGACTAGTCTGAAGGATTAAAATCCAAAAGATTGGAAAGAAGGTCACTAATTTTCCCAATATAATATTAACATTAATCCTTCTTATATCAAAACATTCCTCTTGGTTTCCACATACCAATCAAATCAATACTTACATCATGCATTCTATTGAAAAACAATAATAACATCAATTACCATTAAACCTTATGGAAAATATACATAATTCATTATTCATTAATTAAGAAACTCTTATTGGATATATTACTTAAATCCAAAAATGATGTAAACTCCATCAAATATAAAAAATACACCTTTTAAATATGTCATTAATCTGCTTCAAAGGTAATCATTACCATTTATCATATTCCTTTAACTCCTTAATGAAGGTTTTATACAAATAATATTCTTCCTAAAATCTATTTTTCTAATTTCAATACCATAAACACACCAATTATTCCACCATATCCTTAATCTATTAACTAGGATTTATCATCTTATTAAAAATTACATCATTCATTTCACATTTATTCCCTAGTTTCATCCTTATAAAAAATATAACCCTTACTTGTACAACCCTATTGACTTTATTCTTAACATTTCTTGTAGGATATTGATTTTCAAAATTACTCTGCTTTGAAAATATTTTTATTTCAATAGTAAATGACAACTTAAGGATAAAAATATCCCAATCAATTCTCTTTCTAGATATTTTGTAATAAATCTGAATTTATAATTGATATTTGAGTCCTGAAATAAATATGTGTTTTTATACACATGTTTAATGAGAAAAAGTTATTTCATTATTAAACACTATTAAACTAACCAACAATAAAACTAATTAAAACTCTAAAAATTATAATCGAAAAATTAAATAAAAATAACATAATTTAAAATCATAAAATATAAATCACCTCAATTTAATAGAATCATCACACCCACTACCATTACTATAGAAAAGAAAAAAATATTATTTATAAATATATAACCATTATTGTAATTGAGTTTAATATTGTGTGAAATAATGAATTTGCTTTTAAAATAGGTAAAGTTTCTGTTTAAATTGCAATATGACCATTGGAATAGTAACTTGACTTTTTGGAATAGTAACATAACCGCTGGAAATAGTATCATAACCCTTGGAATAGTAATTATATATGAAAAAAATAAATTTTTTTAGAAATAATATTTATCATGATTAATTTACTTAAAAATAAATGTTATAATTCCAAAAAATAAATCTCAAGATTAAAAATACCAAAGAAAAAATAAGTATATTTTTATTAAACTATATTTTAATGTATTTCATAAATGTGATAATTGTTTTTTAAAAAACTAAAATTACATTTTTTGAAAAATTTATTTATAAAATTTATATCAAATTTTAAATCATAATTTCTTAACTATCCTTGGAATAATTTTTGGCAATTTTGTAAAATGCTATATTTTTGGGGTAAATATTTTAAATACATTTTATCACATAACTCATACATCTTAAATTATTTCATTCATAATGTAATAATCCCTTGATACTTTCTATGAAAATTGGTTCTCTCATGGAATATATTATTTCAAAAACTATTCATTAAAACAATGTAATCTTTATTTCAAAAAATAAAAACATCATTTGAAAAACCTAAAGTCAAAAGTGATTCCTTAAACTAATAGTTTCTCTTATTTTCCACATTCTATTTTAATAAAGAAATTAACTCAAATTATAAACTAGATTTAAAGTCTAAAACCCATTATATTATATTTATATATTTTTTATATTTAGAAAAACAAATTATAACTTGTTCTAACATTGATATAATACTTTATTCCATAATTACTCTTAAAATACCCCTCTACTCTAGTATAATTAAACCCACTCTATCCTCTTGGAAAATAATGTTTTCCAAAAATTTAAATTATTAAAATATTTCAAAATAATAAATGTAAAACCCCATAATATATCTGGGTACTTTATCAGGTAAACTATCTCTAAACATCAATGAATATATATAGTCGTACAAGATATGCTACCCTAAGGGTTATGTAAGTTTCGATCAACTCTTCTTCTTTTTATTTGTTCATACGATTCCCTTTATTATTCACCACCTTATTGAAAAAAATTCATTAAAAGGTTAATTAGGAATATAATTAACATTATATTAATGATTTTAACTAATGGTATATATCAAATTTACTATATATATAAATTTCAAACATCCCTCTCCTGCTCTCCCAACAAGGTCCCATCAAATATCGATTCATCGCCAACATAGACAAATCTTTGTAAACACATGTATGTTTAATCATGTATGAATTTTATAAATTATATATATACATAAAAACGTAATTATATTTTTCATATTCCTTTGAAATTAATTACACTAATATAAATATTACATTGATCAAACTATAAAAATTTAGGGAAAATAATTTTTTTATTGTAAATGATGATATCAAACAGACTAACATTTAAACAAGGAAATTAATAAATATAATCAAATGAATATAAATTATAAATATAGGTAAAAATACAATCAATACACTTATGGATCACTATTCTAATAAATCTATGTTAGGAGCCAAAGTGATGAAATAAACCGGTAATTAAGGTAAGGGGATTCTCAAACCCAATTCCCATTACATGGGGTTCCCCTCTTCCACACAAATTTCAGTATGAATATTATGTCAATGTTACTTATATATAATTTCATTATACATAACTTTTTTTGGTATGGATATGTTTCCACATTATTTTTTTAAATACATTGGTTTTCCAATAATAAATATCATTCCAAAACATATATTCCACTCTTAATGGGTAGTTTCATATCCAAAGAAGAATGATCTCTTATTAGAATGTATTCAAAAAAATTACTTTTAGAAACCACAATGATTATTCATGAATTTATTCCTTATAAAATCCTTATGAAAGCTATTTTATTGAATGGTTTATTCCAAGAATTTTGTTGTTATACATTCATTGTCCCAGAAATGATTATGTTAATATTATGTTGTGACAGGTGGGACCAAATTTATATAGCCCTCCAATAAATTATGAAATGAGACATATATACTGATAGAATTTTTATTATGTGTAACTATTATTCTATATATTTTCACAATGATTATGTTATGATTATTTACATATGATATGTGTGAACATGATGTGATCATTATTTACAACTATGCGAGGTATTTGACCACAATGAAATAATGTTTATTTTTTATGAATCTAAAAATTCCATGTATGATACTTTAACTATTTTAAGTTACTCCTAGACAAATAATATGTTTATTCTTTGGTTATGTCTCATTTAAGGGTACTTATGTTAAAAGATTATGATAATTTGGAAGGCTCCTTAGTTGTTCACTATTCACACACATATTTTCCAAACAATTCACCTGCTAGTGAAAATTATATAAATCAAGTTAGGGAGGATTCAATGGTTGGGAAATGGTTTTAAAAACATTTTTCCATTCTAGTAGATATTTTGTAACCCTTTACAATGCTGCATAGTTAGTGCACACGATTAAGAAATCATTGTGACCCCTCCAAGAAACCAATAACATTGATTTTTTATTCTGTAAATTATATTAAAAAGTCATGAATCTCCCATTAGAACCACCTATTAGAATAAACCGGTTTTAGGAATAATAATAGGTTTTTGGATATCATAATGACCCATTTATGATCCTCCAAACCCAAACTGATATTGATCAATGAAAGGCAAACTTTGTTCGATCTATTCTATTAAGGGTTCATCTCCGTTACTTATATTCCTCTCACTTCCTATTTCTTATTTAGAGCTATTTCGACCCCCCATTTTGTTAAAATATGTAAAATCAAAATTTTCAGATTTCGAATATTTAATCGATTTTTTTATATCTATTGATGATTTTCTTTGATGTAATTTCACAATGCATGCATTATGAGATGTGATCTCATTGTTTCGGTATATGGTTTCGTTTATTCTTGGACAATTTATTTCACCCGAAATTAAATTATAAAAATTATATTACATTAAATTATATGGAGAAATCCTTATTTGAGAAAAAATTTTATTTTAATTACGATGGAATGGATTTTTGATAAAACAAAAAACTCCAATTATTTGGGGTGTGATTTGGATTTGATTAATTTGATGTAATTGTCAAATTCAATTGAAATGAATTGATTTGAAATTTTTATTTGAAGAAAATAGATTAAATTATTTAGTAGAAACCCTTGGTTGGGTTAATTTTAGTAAAATAAATCATTTGTTTTAAATTATTTTTTGATTTTTGAAAAGAAATTGGTATACCAGAAATGAAAAAAAGATAATTATCTTTTAAAAAATTTCAAAATAAATTTCACATTATTGATTATTTGTTATAATTCATGAAATTATAGGTTTTTACTGAGTTATTATGTATAAATGATATACGAGGGGAATAATCTATAATGGTATTGGTAATTTAAAAATCTAACATTTTTTTTCAGATCCTATCCTCAGTCAGATAATGGCTAGTCCTCTGTGACGAATATCGAAAGGACATACATTCACATTAATTTTTTTCACTATATGAGTGTGTGAGGATCCCATAACATAGATCAATCATACCATTTCTAAAATGAAAATTTTTATGATTTGTGTTTATTTTTATATATTACATTTTTTAAACTTCGTTACATATTCACTGTGAATTTAGAAAAGATATATTATATTAAATCATTATTAATCCACTTTTTGTAATATTTCTATAAACTAGAATATATATCATTGTTTTTTATAAATATTATTTAGAAATAGCATGACTATTTTAATTAATATTTAATGAATTATTTGTTTAATTATTATGGAATCATATTATTTAATCCTTGGTGAGACATTATAAGGAATTTATCTAATATATTAAGTTTTCCTCTGGGTGTTTGTAGATATTATTCTACCATGATCAAGTAGGGAAAAGGCACCACTTGGAGGGGGTGTTTCTGTTGATCATTCGAGTTTAGAATGTTATGTCTGTTTTTGAAAATGTGTTTTTTAATATCATATATTTGGTATTTTTCTGGGATTACTTTGTGTTTTTATACCTATTTTACTTTTGTTACACTTCTCCATGTGGTGTTTTCTTTTGAGTATCCTGACATCTATCCATTTTCTTCAACTATGTATGTGGAAAAATTATTCCAACCATTATATTTTGTGATTCAAGGTTCTTGTTTTCAACCCATGGGGATAAGAAATTCTTTTGTGGAATGTTAGTATTGGATCAGGTTTTAGAGTACTAGGATATCTTTTCCATTTCATGACAAATTGGTATCAAAGGTTCATGTTGAGAATATTTCAATGATTTTAGTAAGAATTTTTATATTCTTGTAGGGACTTAGGAGGTAGTTAAAAATTAGAGGAATTACATATCTAACTATAATAAGTCTTAGGTCAACATAGGTGGTTTAAAAGGTAATTTTTCGGATTAATTATAGTATTTTCACTATTTTTTATTTTGGTTTATTAAATTTGAAATATTTTTTTTCTATCTGTTGGGATTAATTTCCAATTTCCCTTTTTTGAGTTTTAATATGTCTAAAATTATGATTTATTAAATGTTTTTTTGTAATGATATTTATCAAAATACTAACTATAAGAAATGTTAATTGGACATAGGAGGATGTTTTTTATAAACCACAGGGATGAAATCATCTTGTGTAATGGATTCTAGTTGATATTTTCACGCATAATTACCAAGATCTGAGAAGGAACTGATAAAGTTTCCACATATATTCTCCACCAGTGGATCCTCATATAGATGAATTTGTGATTCATTATTAGGAATTTCTTCACTAGAAGCCACTAACATTGCATGGCTCAAATGATCTTCCAAAGGCCAATGATTAGTTGATGGGGGTTTAATATTTATTTTATTTATTGGTAGCAATTATGTTTATCAAGGTAAAATGTACAAACATTAAGAGACAGGAAACTATCAAGATATGGTGGGACATATTGGTGTTGACAATGATTCTTGATAGATTATATTGGAAATAAATTGAATAAATTTTCAATGAATTGTTCTATCTTGAGTTGATGGTGTTCTCCATGGACGTATATTTTTTCAAAATCGAGTATCTTTATAAAACGGGGACAATATATGAAATTTTTTTCTTATATTATGTAGTTTTCAACAGAGATACTATTAAAGGAGAAGAAAAAAATTGCCTGTTTGAGATAGGGATTCAATTTTATATTCATTATTATATTATATTTCGGAAGATCCATTCTTTTTCTAATGTGTTGGATAGAGTATTGAGGGTTGAAATTATCCCGGATAGAAATTCAGGGTTGAAAGGAGTTCTTACCTCTCCCCATGGATTCTCTATGTGTTTTTCAAAGGAAAAAGGAAATGTGATGACTCACTTGATGTTTCTCATTGGTAAGGTTCCTATAGACCTCATTCAATGTTTTGAATAAGTACTTTGATTTGAACCAATGTTGAAATCACTGGCACTCAAATTATTTTTTCACTAAGGCACTCAGAGAATGTGGTTCCAATAGATTCTCAATTCACTTATAGATGTTATTCCATATTTTTTCTTCTTCTCATAGTGGATCGGGATCATATATGCTAAATTCTACTAAAGTCTAATTAGATGCTTCATGAACAATGGTGTTCAAGACACAAGAATTTATAAAAATCATCTTCACATAGTTGAAGAGTCTCTAGAGGATGAAAATACAGGTCCAATTACTTTAGGATGTACCATCACAATATATTCATCATTATTGACTACATTAAATAATAATGGTGTATCTCATTCATTAATTTAAACTCATATTTTGAATATTTTAAATGATTCAATAGATATTTTATCTTGTCAAAATGATTTTATTATACCCCTCAAAATTAAGAGAGAGAAGGGTATTCATTATCTTTCTTGTTCATTATCTTTATCATTTTTATCTTTAATGGGATTTCCAATTATTAGTAAGAAAAATCTTGTCATAATATTTTTGATGAATTGGTTTATTACTAATAAATTCATAATTTATGGTTACATTCAAATTGAAATAATTACCACACCATGTGGGGTTTTCGATAACATTCATGGAAAATCAGAGATATGGTCAATTAGAGGACGACCATATTATACTAAATTTTGGGAGGTAATATCTTTGTTCAATTTTTATCTATAGTGAGAATCATTGAGTGATGATCACCCTCCAATTTTCATCGATATTTATGAATTATCCTTTAATAATTATATGATTTTACCCCAGTAAGGGATGTAGTGGTTGCTGTTGATTTTGTGATGATTACCCTACTAATATCTATTTTTTCATACCACAAGTAACTAGTTGAGATAAAATAATTAAAGACACTTTTGGTTGATCTATTTGTAAATTTTTTTATATGCCAGAGTGTGTCACCTTGGTCAGTGACAATTATATTTTCTATGAAAGATTATTATTCACGTCACCTATGTTTTTATTACCAAAAAATAAGTTGATTTTTAGTAAATAAAGAGCATATTATTTATCATATTGATGATCTATATGACCTTTTAGATAAGAAACATTAGTTTTCAATTATTGACCACCCATATGGTTATCATTAATTAATAATAAAATAATCTAAAAATCATAATAACTCCTTTCATAATAGGTTTGAATATTATGTGTAACTTTTCATGTGATTCGGTCTAATAAATGCTTATATAGTTTTTATGAATTTAAAGAATAGGATTTTCCCTGAGAATCTAGATACATTCATTGTAGTTTTTTGATGAAATCCCTTCATACATTATATTGTGGTATGATCATTTTTTTCATCTTCGATTAGTTATTTAATTTTTCAGGAATAACAAATATTATGAAAAGCTATTGAAATGTGATTTTAAGATTCAGGAAGTGAATATCTTGTGATATGTGGTGTAATATCCTAGTATATTAGTTGATTCTGAGCTGGTGAAGGATATTATGACAAGGTATAAACCACATATTGTTTTCTATATTTTTATATTCTAGGTTTTAGCTATATATTATAAACATTTTGTAAATTATTTTTATAATTTGGCATATTTGAGTTCTACACTAACTCAGAAGTGATTGATACTTTATTGGGATGATAAAATCCAATGTTAATTTTTTTATGACATATATTTTGACTAATGCACTAGTGTTGTCTAGTCCATAGACTTCATCTAGCTATAAAAGAAATTTGAGGTTCATTATGATGAGGTTTTGGTTGTGTACATATGCAGGGAGATCATGTGGTAGCCCATGAATCTCAACATCTTATGGATCATGATAAGGACTATCCGACCCATGAACCTAAACTCACTATCATGATTTATGAACTTAAGAGTTTTTGTCCTTAACTTTTCATATAAAGGATTACCATGTGTTCAAACATCTAGAGTTTAAATTATATCTTATCTTAAAATAAATCTAATCTCTTCCAGAGGCGTTGGGGGGTACTTACATACCTTTTTTTCTACATTGCCTATACCCTAGAAAACGGGGATGTTATTATAGATTATTTTTGTAGGAAGATTCCATCCCAGGCCATTATAAATTTATATGAATATGGGAACATGATGGGGATTTTCATAGCTATATATAGAATACTGGGAATCCAGTGTTGAGTTTGTCTTTTAAAGGGATTAGTTGAACTCCACTCATATCGAGTTGATTTTTATAGAACAATATTTTGATGATGAGTCCCACAACCATAAATAATATATCAATGATTTAGACACCATATAAGAGAGTTTTTCCTCTGTAGATGGTATTCTATTTTTATAAGACTAGTACACTGTACATTTACCTTTGAAAAAAGATGTTATGGGACATTTCCAAAATTCCCATTGGGAGGTGCATAGGAAAGAAAAGGAGATTATTCATGAAATGTGTCATCAATAATGGTGTCTATGTATGAGATTTTTTATTGTTAATATTATCTCTCATTGTTATACTTTCCATTAGGCAAATGATGAGATAAATTTATTTTTTCTCTTTCTACATCCAATGCTGAAATGGAATTGGGATGATATCTCTATGGGTGATGTAGTGGGGTTTCTACATACCAAGATAAATAATAATGTGATATGAGCTATGATTGATATGATTACTAAATAGGACCACATTTTATTAAAAATTCCATATTTTATAGTCACTAATATAGATCCCCATTTTACTTATTTCTTTTGGATATGCCTCTAGTAGGAATTTTGATTTGATTTTCATATGAGTACGGTATACTATCAACGGTTGGATGGAAAGACAGAAAGAGCCAACAATTTTATTAAGGAAATCCTTTATTTTGGTGTCCTAGATTTTGGTGGATATTGGGATGAACATTTAGGTCTTCTCCTGTTTACTTATAACAATAGGATCCAGTCCATGATTAGAATAGCTCCTTTTGGGGGATCGTATGATAAGACAGTAAAATTTATGTTGTGTTGGATCGAGATTAGTGAATGATATTATGTTGGGTTGAGATTGTTTTAAGAGATTAAATAATTGATTTAATTTATTCAACTGATAATTTTTAGAACATATATTAGGTATTATTTTATGTTAAACATCATTACAGACCAGTGCAATTTTTATTTGGGGATCTGGTGCTCATAAAGGTTTCTTATAATTTGGGACATCGAGGGGATGGGAGGAATGGTAAAATTTATCCCCATTTTTCTGATGTTTTGATGTTTTTGTGTAGATGGGTAAATGGGACTACAATTTACCACTTCATCCATAGTTAAACTCAATATATAACATGTTTGATGTATCACAGTTGTGATGGTATCTTGCTAATCCATCTCATTTTTTGAGCTAGAGGGATCTCTATGTAGAGTTTGATTTATCCATACTGGGAATCAATTATTAATTTTTGAATCTGAATACAAGGTACATCATATGGGGAAGATACATTTATCTTGAGTTCGGTATATGAAATTTTTTTATAATCATGAGACTTTAGAGAGAGAGTCACTAACGAAAGATCAATGGCCTAACTTTTTTGACATGGAAGCCTCATTATTAGATTTATGAGAATAGAATGTTTCTATAGTTGGGTGTTTATAAAACATATTACTATTTTTAGGAACTTTTCTGCCCCTATTTTGATCAATATTTGGTTGGGTCTCATTTAGGGGTGCTCCGGGATAAAAGTATTTATGGTTCTTGGGTTGTTCACAGTTGGCGCATTTTTTTCCAAAACTATGTGCCATGATAGTAAAAAATGTTCTCACCCAAGAAATATTGGTTTTCAAAGTTAGGAAATTGTTTTATGTAATTATCCCTTGTAAATTAGTGACTATTAACCCCTTTATATGGGATCATGTTTATGGTGAACTGATTTAAAAATTGTGTGGTCCCCTTGAGGAAAACATGCATGCAGACCTTTTGAATGACATGTTTTTTAATAAATATCTCTCAAAATTCACATATGAATCCCATTTAATCCAATCTCAGGATAAGAAATATTGATAGGTCTTTATAGTTATCTGTGATCATTTTTTTCTTTACTAAACCCCTTATAAGAAGACATATTCATGGAAAATTTTGTTTGATCTCTTTATAGTAAGATTCATTCTCTTGTTCCCTCTCTCTTGATCCCTTCCCATTTCTTCCTTATGGTTTTTTATATCTATATATTGTTGGAGGATCTAAACTCTGTTTATTTTGATCTAGAATATATGTTTGATTATTAGATATCCATTTCTTACATTCATCATGGGAGTTTTCTTTTGTGTGTGTTGTAAGAAGTGATCTTACTCATTCCATACATGGGTATGGTTTTTTGGATGATTAATTTAAACCTAAATTGATTTATATAAATTAAACAACATTAAATTATATTATGAAAACAAAAATTTATGATAATTACAATTTTAATTGGTATAGAATGATTTTTGGGAAAACCACCAATTAAAATAAATTAGGGTGTGATTTGGATTTTATGAAATTAATGGTATTGTGAAATTGATTTGGAATGAATTGACATGAAATTTGAATTTATGAAATATGGATTAAATTGTTTTATATGTACATGTGGTTTTTTTATATTAAAAAACATTACATGAATAAAAAAATATTTTTTTTCAGTGAGATTTTCATTTGGAAATTGAATATGGGAAATTATTATATAAACATTTTTAAAATATTTTTCACACAATTTATAGTTTGTTAGAGAACATGATAGCAAGGGTAGTTAGTGATATATTATGGAAAAAGAAGCTCATATGAGAATATCCTAACAATATATTGATGATAAAATACTCCAACATAAACTTATTGATTTATATTATTCTCATTAGGCTGTTGGTTAATCCTCTTTGACCCGTGTCGAGGGGACATGTGTGAACACTGTCATTTTCACTATATGAGTGTGTGAGGATCCCATAATCTAGAAATATCATACCTCTTGTCAAGATGAACATGTTTATAATTTTTGATTATTTATATATATTCCACTATTTTTTTAAAATATTTACTTATGTTATTGAAATTTATATAAACAATTTTTTATAATATTTAATTTGATCAATTGTTTAAAATTATCCCATCAATTAAAAAGTAAAGAATGATTTGTCTAAATATTATTTTTTATTTCCATTACTGTTTTATTTAAAATTTAAATATTTATTTCTCAAATTATTTTATAATACTATTATGTAATTCGTGGTGACACCGAAATGGGATTTTATCTCAAAACCTACCCTTGTCTTCTTGGATTTGGTAATATTCATCTTCCAGGTTTGATCATAGGGAAAGTAGCTCTTTGAGGTGGTAATTTTTTTCAACCCATTGAGCATGGAGTTCGATGTATTCATTTAAATTGGGATGTTATATATCTTCTTTTTTGTATATTTATGGTTGTTCTATAGGTTTTCATACCCAATTGACTTATTCTATTATTCTCACTGTCGATTTTTCTATTGATAAAATAGACTTGTTTTTATTTTCATCCACTACTAATGTGATAAAATTGTTTCCTTCTATATTTATTGTCATAATAAATGTTTTTTAGAAACCCATAGAGGCTAGGAATTCTCATTGGTCTATGTTAGTGATAGCTCATGTGTATGGGTACTGGTGTATTTGTAATGGTTTTTGATATACCATGCCTTTAACACATGTTTATCTCATGGTATTAACAATGATGCTATGATTTTGATATGATAATGATGATTATTCTCACCAATGTAAAACTAACTCATGTTATTTATTAACCCTCTTACTAAGAATTTATAACACACATTATTTTAATGAATATATTTATATAATTATATATACTATGGAAAATTTGGGATTTTAAAGATAAAGATGAATTATTTAAATAAATTTTTATTTTTTATTATATAAAAGTTGTTTATGATAATAATTTACCCAAGATAATAAAAATTTTATTCTTTGGTTATTATCTTTATTATGTTATTTAAAATAAAATTAATGAAATAGACATGTAATGAAAGGTAGGTTTGTTATAGTTTATATTATGGAATGTATTAGTTAATTTGGGAATTCGGAATATGAAAATACAGTGAAAACTATAAATATATTCCCATGTACAGGTAAAACAACATTGAATAATCGTTTTAAGAACGGATAAACATAGGGATTCAATAAGACATTCCTTAGTGATAATGTCAAAAAATAATTAAATATTAATAATTTTTGAATTACTTTTTGTTTATACGTATTATATTTTAGGAAATGATGGGATCCAGAAGAAACTAGGCCAACAACCCATTTGAGTTACAATGCAATTTTTTCACAAAT
The DNA here is from genome assembly GCA_963277665.1 of Viscum album. Classification (NCBI taxonomy): domain Eukaryota; kingdom Viridiplantae; phylum Streptophyta; class Magnoliopsida; order Santalales; family Viscaceae; genus Viscum; species Viscum album. Next base: position 198,622,183 of record OY728126.1, read on the forward strand.
GACATTCCCAATAGAATGGGAGGTGGAGTTCGAAACATTATGGAATTTAATACCTATTAGGATATTAATAAAAACCAAAACCAGCTAGAATATCTACATCAATGTAAGAAGGACAACCAATCCATTGAGTCTTTTATATGGAAATGACCATAATAATTTTGTGGATCTTTCAATCAAATAGTATCAGAAGATCATGTTAATTCAATAGAAAAGATTTTTTTTTGTGATACACTATTCTGAGAAGGATAAGGTGACTCTATCCATCTATTTTTTAGACCATGAATCCAATCCATGGTGGGAATTTATAATGAACACCAAACTAAAAGATGAAATATAATGGATGTAGTGGGAAGAATTTAATAAAAAATTTCATAACATGTATTTATCTCAAACAATTCAAACAATGATAGAAAGATAATTCATAGAGATAGAGAAAAAGGAATGTTAATCTATCATGAATTATTTGGAAAACATGATAATTATTGGAATTAATGCCTTTTGTTTTTATATTAACCATGGTAGAAAAAAATATAGATTCTTTAGTGGTTCAAAACCACTCTTTAAAATAAGACTTTCTATCCACAACATTAGGAGTTGTGAAGAAGTTGTTTTATTTGATCTCAATGTAGATATAGTGTTTATTGAATCATGAAATGGTTATAGATATATGAATAAAATAATTGTGTTTCATGTTAGTGGATCAGTTGAAAAAATGTAGAAAGAGGATCCAAATACCCACATATTAAAAATGTGGAAACAAACATCATGGAAAATTTCTCCAAGTGATAGGGAAATGATTAAAGTGTGGGAGAGAAGGCCATATATAACATAAATTTCAAGGATACATGAATAATACTTCCAACATAATGGTAGAATGGAAGGAACCTTCTAATAAAAAACCCATTGTTAAATTCTGCAATATAAGGGGGTAAGGGAACTGTTCAATAAATGTCACTAAAATAAACATTTTTTATGGTAATCATCATCAACAACACTAAAACAAAATGTGAAAGTGAAATATCATTCCATCACTATAGATGAATATTATCATGAAAATGAATTTGTAAAAGGTAAACATCATATTCACTCAATAACAGAAAATGTTTTATTTGATTATAAATGTAAAAATTTTATTCTATACTAAAATTAATATAGATCTATTGAATCAAATCCCATATATCTTGATGTATATAAAACTGTAAAAACATATAGTAGTAAAATTATCACAATACATGTGTTGGACTCTTCTCCAACAGTGTTTAAGGGAAGATTATCTCTATTAATCTCATAATACTTCTGTTTTTAGAATTCAGGGTTATTTATTCATGGATTATCTCTCATTTTATACAGCACAAATAAATTGTCAAGAAAATTAAATCACATTTAAAATTATGAACAACCCAATGATCCTATAAAAATGAATGGATGTTCATGAAAATATATCGTAAAATACATCAATGGTGTGGGTTTTGATACCCTATGATGAATAATGCCTTTCATAAATTATTTTTTCAAAGGAATGTATTGATCTAGAGGAAATTAAAATTTTTATGGAATACATTTATGAAATTTTAAAGAGTTACCCATACTCTACACAAGATTGTGTGATAGAGTTCTCAATTAAAATTATACATGGTTCCATTCCTATTTCAAAATTTTCCTATATGATTTTCCTTATTAAATATGGGAGATAAATAATGAGCTGAAAGAGCATTTATAAAAATGGTTCATATTTTCTAGTTCATATCCTTAGGGTGCGCCCTTTCTCTCTACAATGATAAAGGATGAATCAATGCAATTTTTTGTCGATTGCCAAGAGCTCAATTAGATCACCATAAGAACAAGTATCCTCTATGAAGAATTTATGACTTTCTTTATGAACTATTAGGAGATCAGTACTTATCAAATGTGGACCTTCATTCTAGATATCATCCACTGAAGATGAAGTAAGAATTTATTCTAAAGAATAATTTTTATACCTTATATATTGGCACTAAGAGTTCATCTTCATTCACTTAATACTTAAGAATTACCCTAAAATCATCATTGATATGACGAATGTGGCCTTTAAAAACCATATTGATAAATTGGGCTACTTTTTTTCGATGATATTCTTATTTACTCCATAATCTAGGAAGAAAATTATGAATATATAAAAAAATTTATAGAGATAATAATTAAGGATAAATGTATTATAAGTTAAGAGTTTTTGAATTTTAGATTCAGAAAGCCACATTTATAAGGAATATTATATTAAGAGATGCGATTTCTAAATTCACTTCACAGACAAAAAGAATTGATGAATTGTCTTGATCCACTAGGGTGACATATATCCATTTATTTCATGGATTAGTTGGGTACAACTGACATTCTCCTAGAATTTTATCACAATTTTCCTGCCCACTAACCAAGTTAACATATAAGGTGGCAATTTATGAATGGATAAAATAATTTGAGGAATGATATTTGGAGATAAAGAAGTGTATAACCACTTCAACTATACTAAAACTATTGATAATTGGATAAGGTTTTTTAATATAAACATATTCTTCAAAGAATCTGTGGGGTTTTTACACGTATAGAATGATATATTTATAGAATATTACATGTGATAGTTTAAGAGAATTGAGAAAATCTAACCAATACATGATATGGAGTTAGTATATGTGGTATTCACTCTAATGATTTGGACAGACTATATCTTTGGTGAGATTTGTGAATAATTTACCAAATATATGATTCTACAGATAATATTTACAATGAATGGGAAGAATAAAAGTCACTAAATATGGATAGAGATAATGAAGGACTTTGATTTCTTTATTCAATACCATATAAAATATAGTTTTTTATTATCATAGAGTAAATGATCATTCTACTCTAAACATTACATGGATTGATAAATACCATAAATTCTTTGACAAGAAGAAGATAAATCTAGATGCCATCGTTGAAGAGAATGAATCCAACCATTACAAAATGATTTCCCAACTATCTCTTCAATAGAAATCAAGGAGTAACAAAGGGATGATCTAGAGATACAGAAGAGGGTGAAAATTGTAATTTAATGGTACCTATAAGAGTTCCAGATCAATGACGATGGTGTTATTTTTTAAATAAAGATTTATGTTCCATCGTCAGTTGAGATAAGTATGGAGATATTGTATACATCACATGGATGCTATTTTTTTATCTTTATGAGACTTATAATGATGTACTGTGATATTTAAGAAAACCTATTATGGGAAAACATGAAGAAGGAGATTGTGGTGTTTATATCAAGTTGTTTTCAATGTCAGTACATTAATGTAGAGAGATATATGTCTAAATGGATGATGCAATCACATCCCATAATGATGTTGATATTGTGAAATACAACCATTTACCTTATCACTGTTCTCCAAAGACATCCAAAGGATACAATGCTATAAGGGTTGTGATCGATCAACTCACGGTGACTACCCACATTGTTACTATTTGAGAATATTTCCCACCTGAACAACCTTTTATGATATATGTGAAGGATGTGGTGATTCTGTATCAGGTTTTATTTTCAATCGTCTCTAATTAGGATACAATTTTCACATATAAATTCTAGAGAAGTATTCCACATTATATGAGTGTTGAATTTAATTTCAACAAGGCATATCATACCGAAATAGATTTCCATTTTGAAGAGAATCTTTAGATACTCATGAATATTCTAGTACCCTACTTAATGGAATTGAAAGGTGTATAAGATCAACATCTTCCATAGGACAAGTTCCCATATAAAAACATATTCCTCTCATGTATTCAAATGGACCAAATACTCTATATATGGGATATGGTGTATAACTCCAACTAGTTGGAATGATGTTTGAGTTCCAAATATACATAGACCCGACTTTGTGAAATATATGAAAGAGAATATTTAATCATTCCAATAACGTATATAATATTATAATATTTATAGAAGGATCTATGATGATAATCGACAAAGGAACTTGGAGTTTGTTGTTGGGGATAAATTTTTCTTTTCAATATCAACTTAGAAGTGAGTCATGTATTTTTTAATAAAATGAATGATTATCCCAAGGTGAATTTCCCCATGAAGATCTTCAATCAGATATGAGTAGTGGACTATCATATTGAACATCTGCCATGTATGTCTCTTGCTAATTATGTTTTCCACATAGAACTACTGAGGATGTGTTATGTGATCCCTTATATGTATTGAATCAATAAGTTGTAAAAATAGAGAATTACATCTCATATAAAGATTAGGTGAAGATCATCAACCATAGAGAAGATGTTCTAGGAAATAAGAGAAAACACATTTTCAATGATTTGTGGAGGAATAGTATATAAAAAGAGTTTATGTTGGAATATAGAAATCAATGAAATTGAAGTAACCTCACCTATTATAAACTATGATTATGATTTCATATTTCATTGATGAAATTAATAAATGGATGAATACTATAATAACATATTTTTATATGTGATATTTGTCACATGAAATAATTCAATGTTATAATATATTTCATAGTATCGTATACATAAAAAACCAGAACATTTTATTTAATTAATAAATATTATTACCATAATAAATATTATTACATTAATTATCCATGAAAACAATTAAAACTCTATAATTTCTAATTGGAAAAAACATAGAAAATAAAATTCAAATATATGGAACTATCTAATATATAAGAATCATCACCCTTACTACCAACTCAATAGAAATGAAACAAGATATTAGTAAAAACATCACATTATAAAAAATAAAATTATATATCCTTGATTGGAATTGAGTAAAATATCGAGTGAATGAATGAAGTGGAATTTATAATAGGTATAATGGCTATTAGAATAATAATATGACTATTTCAATAGTTACATGAACATTAGGAAAAGTAACATGATCATTGAAATATTATTTTTAAATAAAAATAATTTTTTTCGATAAAAATAATATTTATCTAGATTAGTTAATGTAAATAGTAATATTAAAACACAAAGAATACCATGATAAAAATCCCAAATAAAATATAATATCATTTTTGTAAACTGTATTTTGATGTCTCTCGTAATAGTCAAAATTATTTTATTAATGTTAGTAAATACAAATTTTAATTTTTTTTATAAAATTAATATCATTTTTGAAATAGTATTATTAAAATGTCCATGGTTCATTTTTGTTAATTCTCCAAAATGTCTTAAATTTCTTGTGAATATTAATAATACTGTTTTTATAGAATCGATACACCATAAATTACATCATTCATTATGTAATAGTTATCTAATCCACCATATAAAATTATGTTTGGGAAAGAAATATTTTATGTCAGAAATAATTCAATAAAATGCAAAAAAATAATTTCCATATCTAAAAAACATTTGAAAACCCAATTTAAAAATTTATTTCTTAAAAAAATTCCACTATTTCCACTTTCCATTTCAATAAAACAATGAATTAGAATTATAAAGTAGATTTATAGTTATTAACACATTATATTATATTTATTAATGACAAATATTTTTAAAAAGTTACTATTATTTGGTTTACTATTGATATAATATTTTATATAATATTTTTTAAAAAAAATACTGATATCCTCAAGAATTGAGAACCATACACCCCCTTGAAAAAAATACTCATTTTAAAGTTCCTAAAATTTATCCTCTAGAAAATCCCAATCCAAGACCCTAAAATACAAAGGTTCGTTCTAGAGTAAACACTCTCCAAATGTCAAGGGTATTTTTGTGATGTATAAGAGAAGTTGCAATGAGGATTAAGAATGATTAGATCAACTCTTATTCATTTTATTTCTTCTTCTTCTAACCATTTTTTTCACCACACCATTCACAAAAAACAATATAATATTAATTATGAATAATTTCACATTATATTAATGATTTAAACCTATTTTATATATCATATATTCCATATATATATATATTGAAAATGTATGTTTCATATTGTCCCAACATGGTGTTATCAAACGTCGGATAGCCAAATGCGGAGATATTTACATGTAAATGAATAAAACCATCATGATGGATGGATATTATAAAATATATATAATGTATAAATTTTAAATTTTATTTATTGTAAACTTATTAAATTAATTATAATAATATAAATATTATATTACACAATGGAGATAAATCGAAGAAAAATGTGAAATTTTTAAGTAAAACCTGAAATCAAAATGACTACCCTAGAACCAAAGAAAACTAATAAATATAATTAATTATTATATTTGATAAATAATCAAAACAAATGAAATAATAACATCTATTTCAATGTTTAATAAATATAGGATTATAATTCAATAGGCATAAAAGTGGAAAAATAAATAGGAAATTATTGTAATGGAGTTCAAGAACCCAACTCCATTTCAATACAGTTTCCCTCTTAACATGAATTTCAGTCTGGATATTTATTTAATGTTCATTATATATAATTTCATTATCCATCCATTTAAATTTAATGAAATATATGTTTCCGTCTAAAATTTTAATCCAAATTCATTGATTTTCAAAAATCACATTTTTTTCTAAATATATCGTCAACTCCTAATGTTTTTTTCTTATCCAAATAAAAACGATCTGTTCTTCCAACATATGAACTCCATTTATCTAATATGAACCAAAATTTTTATTCAAGACTGCTTTATTTAGTAAATTTATATAATACCAATTCTGTTCAATTGGTTATTTCATGACTATGCTTTTTATATGTTCTATATAGAATGAATGATTATAAAATTATTATGATGTGATGAGTGGACCCAAAATTATATATCCCTACAATGACTTTGTATATGTGATTTATCTCAGGAGATAATTTTTATTTTGAATTAATTATATATATATATACATATATATTTTATAATTATGATTTTTATGATTAGGAACATATGTTATGGGTAAAGATGAATCTTGATTTGTTAGAAACTATGTATAGTATTTGACCTCTATGAATTCACGATTATTTTATTTTAAATGATATATTCCATTATTTTTTCACATTTTCACTACATAATATTAATTAAGATCCCCATTATATTATATTTTCATGCTGTTTATGATCACACATCTTATATTGATTCACATCCCATATTACCCCTCTTACAAGTCTTTTAGATCACCCCTTTCATTGATATGGTTCATCAGGTGATTAAATATAATAAGTATAATATAATATATTTATTGATAAAGATGAATTATATAAATAAATTTTTATATTAAATTATGTTCAAGTTAAGTATGAGTCTATTTTTTGTATATATTAGTCTTTTTAACCTTGTATTTGTATCTCTATTATGTTGTTTATCAAAAAATAATTTAATAGAAAAGTATTGAAAATAAGGTTCACTATATATTTTATTTTTTCATTTTAAGATACAAATATTATTACCTTCTATTCCACAATCAATACACCTTCCCTAACCTCTAATATATTTACAAGAATGTTTGTTTCCATATTGATTAAAAAAATGAAACTGAATCTCCTTTTATATATGGTCTCAACTACCTGAACTCTTATCAAACTCATTCCTTATCTTCTTTAGTGAGTATGATAGTTGGTTAAGGAATAAATCATCATTAATGTTTCATGAAAACTGATTATGTTTAATAACAATATCTTTCCCTCATGTAATCATCCAATTTTATAGATCACCATTCAATTGTTTTTTTTCATTCAATGTTAACCATATTCATTATATTTTCCACTAATTACAAAAACATGAAATTATAGTGTGATAAAAACATATCATATATGAAAACCACATAAAATAAAGAATCACTTATAGGATATCTCAATCCTGAAAACATGTTTTAAATTTATGACACTATATGATTAAGATATGTCAACAGTTATCATAATATATTTAAATACTTTATGAAAGTTCACAAATATGTTTTTTAACTTTCAAATCATATCCCCTGGTAGTGCCACAACAGGTGTGAAATAAGGCATGTTGTTGTTCCCCCGTTCCAGATCAAGTGTAGCACAATACAATGTTTTCAAGTATTTTACTCCTAGGTAAATATATTCTATAATCACATATAAATGTAGAATAATGAGAGTGATTTATTTTTAGGAAAAACTCAAGTTAGTACATTACTAAAATACTAGGGAATTTTCAAAAATGTTGACTCATATTTAAAATTATCCTTATAATAATCACTATACGTATATTTATAAAGTTACCTAAGGATATCATTAAGGTTTTTTCATCCTAATTTCCAAGGTTCATATAGAATTTTCCATTTATGTGACCTATACTTGCAAAGGATTTTCAAATATAGATAATCCATAATTGTTTTATGAATACTCATTTCATAAAAAAACCCTGAGTACAAGAACAATTTATTTCCATGAGGTACATGAACACATAATATACTATCTATGTGAAAGATCATCAAGATCTATCATAAATATCGTCCCCATTTGTAATACTACATAGAACCATTATACATAATCTTTTGAATGGAATCCTAAAAAAGGATCAGTTCAGATGCTCAAAAAGTGTAAATATTGCAGATATGTAACCATAATATGAAAATATTTCTATGAGAACATGATCATACAATCAAATAAGTATAGATTTTTTATAATAGATCAAAATCATGAGTCATGGTATAATGAATGGATGTAATTATGAATGGAATTTTACAAAATACAAATAACATGATCCATGAGGGTATAAGATAAGATAACACATGGAATATTAGTAGACACAGAAGAAAATAAAAGAATTCTATAGAATTCCTATATCATTTCCAAAACATATATAGAAATTTCATGTTGAAAACACCAATTTTATGGAATCACCACCATATCAATTTGTATTCATTTTCTTATTGGTTATTGGTTATACTACTAAAATGTTAATAATATGAAAATCCCTTTACTTTATCAGTTTCACTCCCCATTCAAGTCATCTCCATGTCATGATATTTCTAGATCCTTAAAAATAAAATAGAGGGAGATATAGGTCATACCCGTCTTATAATTAAAAACATATTTATGTATTACATAAGATAATAAATAATCATCATTATATAAGCCTTGAAATTAAATGGGTATAATAAATACTTGATTGTATCATAACCTGTGGAAAAGTGATAATTTTCATAACAATTTCATCATTGAATATCCGATGAAATTAATTGTTTTTGATGAAAAGTATTCCCTCATAACATAAACCAGTAAAAGATATAATTTGATTGATATTATTGATTTATATATACAACATGGCATATCTAATACCAATGTATTTCATCTTAGTCATAAAATAACCATGAAAGACCATTTAAAACATTTCATAAGGAAAATATCATTTCTTCTTTTAAAAAATTAAATCATAAAACATTTTCATTATCATTTCCAATGAAAATATCATTTGGAACTTGTATAGTAATATTTGCAAATCATTTTAAAAAAAATTAGACATGAAGAATATTAAAAAACTTTTTTGAAAATAAAATTTGAAACTAATACAGGATGATTTGAATATCATTAAAAGAAAGTTTGAAACAGAATACATTTTCAATGCCCCTTTCTTTGAATAATATTCATTGAAAATTATAAAAATATATATAAAAATCATTGAAAACAATTTTTTTAACATAAATTATTTTTAAATTATTATTTTCGAAAATAATTATTGAACCTTATATCAGTAGCATTGAAATTCATTTAAAATACATTCAACATCATAAAACTACTTCAAATAATATTTTTTAAAAATATTATTTGAAACATAAAAATAATGATTCAAAAATAATTCGACACAATTTTTAAAAATAAAAAAAAATTAAATACACTTCAATGATAATTATATAAATATATAATTTAATAAACATCTTTGAATACATTTTTAGAAAACATATTTTTGGATGAAAACATTTCTCCGACTATAACGAAAAATAAATTCACATATTCTTAAAAACATGTTTATAATTATCATTTGTCACAAATGCTGGGAATAATTTATCATTCATTAAAAGATATCATGAATAAATTGGGGATGATAAAATTCATAATAATTATTATGAGATGGATCATAATATTTTATCATCTGAAACATGATCATAAACAATCATGATAAATGATGGTATTTTAAGTTAATATGTTTACTAGTTTTATAAAAAAATACTCATAAGAAATATGATTGATTAAATAAAATGAAACCTAAAATATCATGAGGAAAGATAATAAAATTGTAAGAAATTCTAGAGAGGCTGTATATACTCCTCATGAATGAATATAGCGATATATATTAACATACGACTCAACGAAGGAAAATTGTGTCAAAAATACCTTATCAATTTTGTTTCATCTAAACCATAAAACCAATGTACTAATAAAATACAATGAATCACTAATAATAATTAAATTATTTATATTAATGATTTATCATGTAACTGGGTATTATTTACTCCATACAAAACAATCATGTGATGAATATAGAATAGTTATCTTCGTAATAAAATTTAGATTAGAAATATCTTTAGCATAAGTATTGACTCTTATTTTAGTAATTAAAGAATCATTATTTATAATAATAAGTTTATTATAAATTGATAACTGATCCATATTCATATATATTTATAACTATATATTATTTTCTTATGAATTTATATTACCTATTTAATAACAATTCTATGTTAATATTATTTTTTGGGTAATAACTGATTTGTTTTCTCTACATGATTTGATTTGTTATATTTTATTCTCTTACATAGATCATGAATTCATAGCATCAAGAATTTTAGAAATGATATAAATATCATATATATATTCATAATTTATTTATTTATATAAATCTATAATATTTGGTGATAGGGAATGAAAAACACTCTTTAAGGAGATAGTAGGTCATACGTACACATGAACGTTCTTTCAATTTTCTTGTAATAATAATAGAAATAAAATTACATGATATATATTATCATTATGAAATATTTTTTATTAAATATTTAAAATATATATCTATTCAATCCATACTTTATATATTCTATCTAAATTATGAACAAATAACATTTCTCGGCGAGGCGACAATCCATTGTGCACATGAATGATGTTATCATATCCCAAAATAATGGGGTCAATAAACCTATGTGTTATATAATAATTACCTAAGAATAATTAAATAAAAAATAATATATATTTATATATAATAAAACAAATTACTTCATTATTCCCAACATTAGTATATTGTAATGGAAAAACAAATGACATCAGTTCATGTGGTATTTGTGCTCCGTAAACACGAACAATGATTTCATAACCCATTTGATTTATGTTTTTGTAGATGTAATTCATACGATTAACATATATATATATATATATATATTTATGATACTTAGTTAATTATATAATAATAATATTAAAATTATTTTAAGGTTTTGAGGAGGAAATATATCAATATCTATTATTTATGAATGTTACCTCTTCATCAAGTATCATCCTTTGGTTTTCAACAAATGCCTTCTATGATTAGAAATATTCACAATGTAAGTCTTGTAGAAAGATAGGACTGAATTAGAGAAGTTATTGGAGAATTAATTTTCCTTACGAAATTGATTATATATTGAAAAGATAGGGGGAGATTTGTGGCCATTTATAAGGGAGGTGAGGGGATGTTTTTTCAATTTTTTGAGTTAGTGAACTACAAAAATATTTTTCCTTATGATGTGGATCTAATAATGTACCAATAACGAACCTATAGGTGAAAATTTATAATTATTTCTTGATAATGGGTGTTGGACTAGTTTCTAGATCATTTTACCCCAAGAGTTTAGTGTTCAGTGCCTTGGAAAATTTGGGTCTCTATTAGTCAACATTATTAATTTTAGTTGTTTTCAAAAATAATTTGAAGAAAAAACTTCTTTAATAATTATTTGATATTATGAATCATTCTTTGTCCAGAATTGGAATACATTTATCTAATTTTTATTCAAATTAGTATAAATACTATTTTAAAAACATTCCTCTGGATGTCTGAAAATAGTGGAGTTTAAAAGTGAAAAATAATAAAATTCTATAGTGTTTTTACATCTAATTCCAATACGGATTTTTTTTACCATAATATATTTATTTATTAATGAATGAACTTTTAAGGATAATGTGGAAAAACATTTGGGTACAAAAGTAGGTATTCAACCATCTTCATAAGTAATGGTCGACTCTTTAAATTCTAGTTTATGTCATTTAGAAACCTTACCTTGGAAAAGAATATATTATAACACTTTTGACTTTGCATCTAAATCATATTTGAGGATATATTTAATATTTTTAGCCACCTCTTCCCATATTTGGATAAACTCCCCCATGGAGGTCATCTTTATGTAGGTACCCAACTCCTCCTAGTTTTTATTTTCCACTAATTCATACTCTAAGGATTTTCATTTAAAATGATAATATGTTCCTAATCATCACACACCGCCAGTTTGTTGTTAATCATTGGGATATCTAACCTAGAAATCTGTATTTTTTAATGCACCAGATCAATGACTGCTAAGTCACCTGCTCGATCATCCTGCTCCTTGGGAGTCCCTGACTCCACATGATTGTTAGGGATTTTATTCTTTCTCATTAGGTTTATATCCCCATGTGATATAGGGATTTCACCTTTTCATAATGATATTTTCAATAGGGGGAATATATAAATGATTATAGTCCTTTAATATTTAAACCCTCTTGGTTTTTAATAAATCCACCTGAGTCTATGATGGTGTTCTATCCTTTCTTTGAGGAGCATCTCAAATAATCCTACACAATGTGTACTTCATTTGATTCTATATACCTAGGGATTGAGATAGGGTCGTTGTCCTCTTCATGGGGCATTAGCCTCACTTGGGGATTCTTATCATGAGCTGATTCCACGTCAATCCTTTCATCATGTGCATGACAATCACCCTCTCCCAAAATAGATTACTGATTGTGGGAGCTATCCCTTTGAGACCTACCTCTGTGGTGGCCACCATACCAATGTACACAGACACAAAATAGTGTTGTACCATTGAAATGAATGCGTTTGGATCTAAGGAACCCAAAAAATTACCTCATCAAACATCTCTAATCCTAATCATGTCTAAACTTCTACATCCAACAAATACCCCTACTGTATTTAATTTCTAGTCAGCTCAATCACAGTAGCATTCCCATTTCCATTATATGGATAAACTGCTGATATTTTTTTTATTTTCCAAATGAATATTGCCTCAGGACATAAGTCCACTAATCTAGGTAACTGAACCTCTTTAGCTTCAGGGTTCTACAATATATTTGGGATAGACATGTCCTTTTTCAGGTGGTCAAAGGTGTCTGCCACATTTGGGTTGACCACCCACCTCCCTGCATTATAATGGGAAGCCTTCGTAACATAGATCACATAGTGTAAATCAGAGTTAGGAAAGGAATCCTACGCAAATACATCAAGTAACTTCTCCCCATGATGGCTCTGTTGAACCACATCACTGAAATTACAAAAAACCACCCCCTCCTTCATGTCCTACGCTTGTTTGATACTACACCCACACTTACATACTGATGCAAGCTACCCAAGAAGACCACAGAAACCACAGTAGATAGTCTAGGTTTTGTAGCATACAATATGATGGAAAAAGTGTTCACCATTATTATCAATGGTAATGTAGTCCACTGGGACCTTCAACACATCATCTGCAACACAAATCCTCATCAAGAATAAATAGAATATTATATTAGTGCATTAATCTGAAGAAATGTATCACCCTATCATGTTTCTAATAGTCCAGAGAATCTACTGATTATAGAATGGTAAAGGGAGTCTAGGGAGAGATATTCATAGCATGGTGAATGGAGAGTCTCACATCAGGTGAAAATCAAAGGACCGCCGAAAGAGGAAAAAATGAAAACACACAAAAGCTCATGAAGAAGATGGTCATTTGGAAATTAGGATATCTTCATTCTAGAAATGGATATGGATAATCTTCAAATCTAAAACTACATAAATTTCGTGGTCCTACATATTCCAAGAATAGTACACGAACCTATCGATGGCTTTAAAAGAGGGTCATTTCTTCTTAACTGGGCCACTATAGTGAGATTCAAGAGTGATGATGCTTATGTGAACTCCAATGAAGAAATCAGGAATGATATAACTTCATTCCTGAAATATTGGACCTTATGGATGAAAAATATTGAAGTGGGGAGAGGTAGAGAAGAGGGGTCTTTGAGAGGGTAGAAGTTGAGGTTATGTGAAGGAAGCAAATGTGATGGTTGATCATCCCCCCTCCTAGATCGTAGCAAACATAGGAGGAGTGGAGTAGCGATGGACCTGACCAATGCCATCTAGGTGAAGGGAAGTGAGGAAGGGAAGTCATCCCAATACTTTTCTTACACCAATGGTTAATCTGTAATCGATTCTAATAAATAAAATGGATTAATATATATATAATTGAAAAAATTACATTAATAAAAATTAAATTTATTTTAGAAATAAAAATAATTTTTAAAAAAGAAATATTAAATTAAAATATTTTATTTTTCATTATACATAAAAAATGAACATTTTTGTAAAAATAAAAAAAATCAGCATAATGTAATTGTTTTTACTCCTATTAGAAAATAATGTTTTTAAATAAAATTTCTAGAACCCATAGAATTAATCTTTAAATTATATACACCTTGAGAAAATAAATCTTATTTTCAGAGAAGTTATTATTTCCACAAAAACAATTCTTTTTTTCTTTAAAATAATAATTATTTTATAAATAATTAATATATAACTAAAAACCAAAGAAAAATATATTTTTGCATAAATTTTTTAATATTATTCATTTCCTCTATTCCAAGAGATTGATGAAAACGGTTATATTTAATAATATTATTAATAGTGTGTTAAATTTCAGTAAAAATCAGTCATGAATATAAAACACGCTATCAATGGAACTAGGTATTTTTTGTAACACAAGCCATTTATATTTTTACATGTACAACAACTGAACTCATTGTTTCGTGCACAAAATTCATAACTCGGTGTTTTTTATATATAATTCTTAACTTTTTCTAGTATTCAATATAATCCATATAATAATTCAAATTCATTTATAGAAAAATAACTCATAATAAATTAGGGTGTAACATGATCACCTCATGGAGTGTTTGGTAATACAAATTTAAATTAATTTAAATTATAATTTTTTATCAGGATTTTGGAAAACTATTCCCTCTTTATTGATATGTTAATAGGATGTAGTCAGTAACCATTGGCCATTGGGAACACCCTTTGGGCTATGTGAGGATTTATTTGGGTATTAGTCAACTAGGGTATCTAGGATAGTTCATGACATATTTACAACATAGTTGAAATCTTTCTACCTTAATAATCATATTGATGGATCCACCATACCTTGTATGGATTAAAAATATAAAATTATGAGTATATAGAACATATTCAACATATATTCATGTCATTATCATGATAAATAGTTCATCAACAACTATAAATCATGGATAATTTCTAGAATCTATCCAACCATATATCCAATTATAACATCTTCTCTCTAGTTTTTGTTATCATGATTTAGACCATAATTTTACATTATATGCATCATCATCATCATTATTATTTTATGAGCCAAATTGAGGAATGAAACACCAGAAAATTTCATATTTATATTTAAATTGTTATTTTCAGTAGGATCCAAACCGAATTGAGAATCAACAATTTTCATTTCATCATTCTTCTTCCTGCACTCTTCTGCACCCTCATCTAATACTGTTTTTTTTGTTTCTTTGATTTCTTATGGGTTGTATAATTATCTAAATCTATTTTTATAGATGGTTATTTAGATTTATTTGAATGATTTTTCACTCCCTTCAACTATTTCTTTTTCTTTATTAGCTTCCAGATCCTTATCAGAAATTTTTGTATATGGGATTGAATCATAATGTGACTCTCTTGATCTTATACTTACTAATGAGAGGCTCCTTGAATGTTATCATATATAAATAAATTGGGACATTTCACAAACTCAATCACTCTGTCAAAAAAAATGATTAGGATAGTATGAAACATTATTAGATGAGACTTTATTGCACCATATTTATGTATCATTATGATAAAAAAATAAAATCCATAAGATTGAAATTCCTCAAATCCACTAGGTAGTCAAGAACATACAAATCTGAGACATTTATTCTTTCCATATCATATTTTATCAGTGTAGGAAACCATGCATCCAGATGGAAATGAGATTATTGTTAGCTGATAAATGATTTACCTTCTTTTTGTCATCATGAATCTCCAAAACAGATTCCTCTAATATCCTTTTATCATAACTCCCATCTAGTTCTGGTAATTTTTGTGAAGGACAAAGAGAATCTCCTTCAGATGGAACACCTAGGAATGAATCTTCTAATTTTATTGAGTTTATGTATTTCTTATTATACATCATAAATAAGATATTAAGTCTGTTATCTATGTCCATTATTTTATAGAATTGTAACACCTCCTCATAAAAGAAAAAATCATCATCTGATTGAGGTCTTTCAAAAAACTGAGATACCCATCAATGGAAATTTATTATTGTTTTCAATGAAGAATCATAAGCCTCATAAAAATCTCGAGAAACTAACCTTTCTCCTCGAAAGGCCTTATAATATAAATATTTTGGAAGCATTTGTTTCAATGATGAATTAGTTGACTCAGAAATAAAAGGCATGAAAAAAATCATGAACAATAATGTTTTATTGGTTATGAAAGATGAGGTCTTTTTAGATTACAATAACTGAGGCAATCTGTGATTAGAACCATGCTGGTTATTTATAGTGCATCATAACATTGTAGAAAATCATAAGGATTTAGAAGGAGGAATGGTATGGTGTTCTATAAAGAATTAATTAATGGTTGAGATTATATCTAAAAGATCTAGTCTTTGATTTGAACTCGTGAGGTTTTAAAAAAACATTTTAACTATGAATATGATTAGGATTTAAAAGACTAAATTAAAACCATAAATTTTAAATATAATGGACAATATACGATTTTAATGGTTATATTTATTGGTGTATCTAGATAGATATATTGGTTTTATTATATTATTCTTATTATAAAAATAATTACGTAATATATGAAATTTATGTTTATATAGAAAAAATCATATGATCATGACAAAAGTACTAATACTGATACAATTTTAATACTAATAAAATTTTAATAATGATAAAATCAGGAAACTGAAAATCATGAAATAAATAAACATGAAACCGATAAATATGAAATCGATACATTATGAAACTATTAATATATAAAATTTATAAAATATGAAACCAATAAAATGTAAAAATGATAAAATATAAAACTGAAAAAAATGTAAAACCTAAAAAATATAAAACTATTAAAATGATAAACCGATAAAATAAAAGAATAATAAAATATGTATAACCCACCTTTAAAACAATATAACTTCATTTGAGCACATGGTTTAAACTACAAGTAGAGTTGAATAAAAACTTTATAGTGATCATCCCTAGCTTCTATTTAATAAATAAAATCTATCAAAAAACAATGGCTTAGTGAATATATTAGCAAGTTATTATTGCATTATGATGAATTGTAAAATAATATCTCCTTTTAGTGTGTGGTCTATAATCAAATGATGCCTAATATCTATCTATTTTTCACATGATTGATGTACATTGTTTTTAGAAAATGAAATGGGATTAGTATTATCACACAGAATTTTAGTTTTGGAAAAACACATTCCATAGTCTGTGAGTGTGTGTTTCATCCACAACACTTGATCACAACAACATCCAACTGTTACATATTCATCTTCAATAGTGTAATGTGCTTCCAAATGTTTTTTTGCATAACCATAAATTTAATGAATCTCAAAATAAATGAAATGTTTTGGATATAATTTTTCAATACATTCTACAGCCATGAAATTTATAATATAAATAACTTTTTAAAACAAAATCATTTCTAGAAGAAAAAATATCCCCAATATATAGTTCCTTTTAAATAGTGAATAATTTATTTTACTACTTTTAATGAGATTATTTGGGATTTTCATAGTATATTGTACATAAGAATATAGAAACCATTAAATCTAGATAACTAGAAGTTATGTATAGTAAGCTTCCTATCATACTTCTGAATTTTTTTGATTAACATGTTTCACGGTTTCATCATGATGAAAAGAATTTGAGGTTCTGATTGGAGTACTAATAATTTTGGTGTTTCCATATCAGTAATTTTGTATTAAATATGTGATATACATTTTTTTGGGATATATAGGTCTCATCTGGTTTTTGAGAGATTTGAAAACCTAAAAAAATGTTAAATTCCCTATCATACTCATTTAAAACAAATATTTCATGAGATTCACAAAAGAATCTATAAGGAATTTTTGAGTTGATCCAAATATAATGTCATCAACATAAATTTGAACATTAAAAATATATTTTCACACCTTTATAAAATGTTTTTGATCTATAGTTCCTTTTTCGTATTTTTTTTAAAAATAATTCTTATTAGTAAGTATTACCAGGCCTTAGGGTCATGTTTAAGACCATATAATGCTTTGTAAAGTTTAAAAATATTATTTTGAATCTTTGATTCTAAAAAACATGGAGTTTTGTCTTCATAAACTTCTTCATGTATGTATCCATTATAAAAGGCACATTTTATGTCCACGTGAAAAATTCTAAAATTATAATAATGCTGAAAAGGCTAATGAAATATGAATATATTCATTTCTAGGTACTCGAGAATAGGTTTTTTCATATTTTATTTCCTCTTATTGATTTTTGAATTTAGAAAAAAGTATTGATTTATGTCTTATAATGAATCTATTTTCATAACATTTGTTTCCGAAAACCCATTTTACTCCACTTACAGTTTTTTATTTGGATCTTTCAACCATGGTCTAAACTTTATTCCTCTAAAGTTTATATAGATTATCATGAATTTCTTTAATCCTATCCTTATTACATGAGTCCACATTAGATGTTTTAGGTTCAAATTGGGATAGAAAAGAAAGATGGTGTATTTCATTTATCAAGGAATTTACAGTATTTAGGGGTTGATTTTCATCACCAATTATATTATCAGTATGATTATTCATAAGAAACAATTGATTTGGGTTTTGTAAAAAATTTTATTAATATAATGCTGAAAGTCTCCTGATGTAGATATCTCAAAATTATTTTCTTGAGTATTTCTCTTTTTAGAAGAGTTTTCAATTAAAGGTTGATAATCAGTTTGTGAAATAAATTTGTTGATGCAGGTAAGGGTTTTTAAAAAACAAAAGGACTAGATTATCCATATTTAACTTGCACAATTTCTTCAATAGTACAAGTGTTTTTCATTAAAACTCTATAATCATTAAAAGTAGTGGAATAACCTAAAATGATTCCTTCATCGAATATGGATGAAAATTTATCTAATTTAACTTTACTATTATATATGAATACTTTGAATCCAAATATTCTGATGTAAGAAATGTTAGGTTTTCATTCATCCTGTAATTCATAAGTTATTTTCTTAAGAAAAGGTCTAGTTAAAACTCGATTTATAGTATAACATACTGTACATAGTGCTTAAACATAGAAATTATTAGCAATTTAGTATTAAATCAACATAGTTCCTATCATTTTTTAATGAATACAATTTCATCATTCAACAATACCATTTTTCCGAGGGATTTATGGAGAATAAAACAAGTGAGTAATACCATTTCTACTAAAAAATGTTTCAAAATCTAAATATTGAAATTCACTACCATGATAACTTCAAATAGTTGACAATGATAGGTTTTTATCATTCATAACTTGGGAATAAATGTTTTGAAAATGGAAAAGGATTCATATTTCTTTGATAAAAAATAAACCCATGTAAATATGGTGTAGTCATCAACTAAAAAAATACATAGTATTTACCTCCGGTACATACAGTTTGTGTATGACCAAAAAGCTCCGTGTGAACTAAATATAATGCAATAGTACTTTATACTTCACTAATTAATTTAAAGATAGTTTTATGTTTCTATCCATATTGAAAAGAGTCGTAGACTTTTGAATAATAAATCCTGAGATATTGTAGTTCCTTAACAAGTCTTTTCCTTGAGGGTTTGAAATGGCTCCCAAGGTTGCAATGTACTAATCTTATTTGACATAACCATGATTGGTCTTCCATTTCACTTAAGCATGGTATGTCTTGGATCATATGTTCTTATATGTTATGTGTGTATACATTGACATAGATATAGGTAGGGAGAATAAATTCAACCTTGGAATTGTGAACTAAACATTTATCATTCCTAAAATTCACAAGGTAACCGTCATCACATAATTGAATTATTCTAATAATGTTGTTCATAAGACCATTAACAAATAAAACAGTTGAAGTTAAAACTTTTCTTAAAAGAAAAATATTACCTATAACAATGATATTTTCTGGAGAATTATCACTAAAGGTCACTCTTCCACCATTTATTTCATTGATATTTTTAAAAAATACTTATCATGAGTCATATATCGGGAATATCCACCATCTATATACGAAATATTATTATTTTTGGTACACTTTTTTTATTCCTGAAAGATAAAACAATTAGATTTTCGAAATCCAAAATTCTTTGGATCCTAAAATAGTGGATAAACAAACTTTAATGATCCATATTTTTTTTCAATGTGAGTTTTCATAAATACTAACAATTTGGGTTTATTAAGGGAATCATTTCTTTCCCAATATGCCCAACATTGACACTTGGTGCAAATGGTGCACTTTGTAGAACAAAATAATTATTTCTAAAAACATGTTTTGAATGATTATAACCAATTCTGAAACTATTCCATAGATGTTTAATTTGTGAATACATTTTATCCAATTCATTCTTTCCAGACATGAAATTATATAAATGTCTCATTAAGGAAAATATTTCGGATATTAGTCTAATGAATAAATTATCATTTTCAGAAGAAATTTTATTGGAAATTGTATTTTATTCAAATACATTTTCCTATAATACATGTTTTTATTGTCCCTTGACTATTTATACTTTTTATAATTTACATCCATAATATTTTTTGAAATATTTCTGAAGTCAATACTTTTTTTGTCATGACATTTTGAAATATCTGATACTTGTTATGTAAGGATATATTTTCTAAAATTTTCCTTATCATGATTTTTCTTGAGATTGTAATTATCATTCTCAAATAGTGTGGAAAATATTGATACTTCTTCAAAAGCGGGTAAATTATCCTACATTGAAGAATATTCTTCATCTGAAGAGTAAGAACATATCTCATTAGGATGATTGGAATTTAAAGATACGTTTATAAGAGATTGTTAATTGTGTGTCTTATCTATGAGACAATGATTTTCAATAGATACTATGCCTATAATTCCAATATTCTTTTTTACTAAATGATTCATATTCAGAAGATTAATTGGAAGAATCATCACCATTTCACTGTTTGTATCATTTTCTTAAAAGAATTTTATATTCTTATAATTGTAATTTTATTTTTTATTTTTTTAAAAAATATATCCTTTCTATATTTTATTTTATTAAAAAGACAATCTTGTTTAATATGAAATACTATTTTACATTCATTACATGTTACATCTGAGTCCTTTTGGTCTTTTTTATAACAAATGATTTCCTATGTTTATATCATGTTACCATTTCTGGTGTCTAGGATTTAGATGTTGTAGTAAAATCTAAACTTCAATTACCATTTTTATTATTATTAAAATCTTTATCTCTTTTCATTCTAGTTTTGTACTATAAGAGAGTTCCAAAAAATTCACCAATAGTGATTTGAGTAACTTTCTAGTTCTCATCAACAACTGTCCATTTTGATCCCCATTAATTGGGGATTATATCAATTATCTCTTCCACAATAAATTCATCACCCATACATTTTTCTCATATATATTGAAGACTATTTAAATATTTTATAAATCTTTTTTTAATCTTATATACCAAATATCCATATGTAAAAACAAAACCGTTAGATTCAGCGTGGGGTATCGCTCTTCTTGTTTATATAACATCTGATGTACTAAAATTTGTGACTTACAGTTTATTCTAGATATAGTTCTATACTTCTCATTATGATATATTATTATATATATTCCTGGTCATAAAACATAACAGTGTATTTCATATCTTGTAATTTAGTTGATATTCTAGTTTCTTTTGGTTGGTGACGGTTCTAACATCCTTGTCTTGATTTTTGTAATCTCTTATGAGCATAAAAACTATCTACTCCAGTATTATTCTAAAAATTCTTCATTCAATCTCCGCTGTACTCATAATCATTTTCATGAAAAATAGGTGCACTAGTTGGGTTTACATTATCAATTGATCCAATATTCATTCGTTCCATCTTATAAAACAACACTTTTCCACACAACACGTTATTATAGTAAGTAATTATAAACAAAGGGATTATATGAAAAATATAATTGTCTTATTGAAACAAATTATTCATGTAAAATAATCAGCAGAAACCTCCTCCGATACCAATTATAGGATAAAAGTATAGATGTAAATGTATATGATATAGAACAATACAATAGGGGATGAATTGTGGGTTTAATTTTTTTTATTTCATCTCTTAACAAGAAGAATTGTCTACGTGATATTAAACTAATACAATTCAAAATGTCTCTTATAGAAGAAAACAAATGATCAAACCGATCTTGGATCTATTCGATACAATATGATACCACATTGTATTTGAATTGAAAACAATGATTAGAGTATAAAAATGTAAATTATTATACCATATAGAATATAAAATATTTTAATACAATATGTAATGTAAATGAATGTGTCATAAATAAAAAAATTTCAATAAAAAGGAACATAAAAAGAAAGAGAAAATAAAATCACTCCCTTTCTATTAAAAATAAAAGTGTAAAAGTAAAGGGTATTAAATTTTTTTAACCTAAAGAGTCAGGTATCCATTCACTTATGATAAAAGGACTATCTTACGACCACCAGGGTAAGCCTTCAATACGATGATTAGAATGTTTTCCTTGAAGTCCATGAATGCCCTTGATTAAGAAAGTAATCATCATCTCTGTCTTTAAAATACATGAAATCCCTCGATACAATCATCGGGATCACCATATTCCATTCACTATAAGCCTCGATGGTTATAAAAAGACCGTTCGCACAAAACTAATACAATTAATTTATTAAAATACATGAACTAGGAACAAGTCCTTTGCGTCTGGTATCTTCAAGAATTTTCACCTGAATCGAGTGAGAGGTTACTCCATATCACTCTAGAATCACAATAGTGTCTTGTATGTTCAATCATCCAAGTCACCTTCTCTATTTCAAATGACCTACTATTTATAGGCCTCATTTCCAACGGTAATATTTTTTCAACAATTATATGTCTCCAAAAAATAGGGATGTATTTAGAAAATTGATATTATAATGGACAAAACATAACGGAATACATGATATCATTTTGATTAGTATATAACTAACACTGCAACATCTTTTTGGATAGAAAACATTACATACAGAAGTATGAAATAACGAATATGATTAATAATGTCTGAGAAAAAAGATAATGTGAGACATGTATTTGGTATAAGAGTAAGACTAAAGTACCATTAAATTCACGAGTATGATATATAACATGGTTATGATGCATTTCATGGACACGATAAATAATATGGTTATGATGCCAAATGTGATTACGATGAATAATGTAATTATGATGTATATCATGGATATGATACATGGATATGATGAATGACATTAATATGATGTATAAAATGGTTACAATGAAAATCCTGATTAAGATGTGTAACATAAGTATAACACATAACATGGATATGATGGTTAGCGTGATCACGATGCATAATGTACTTATAGTGATAAACAATATATGTGATTATTATGTGAAACAACATAGTTGATTACGATGAGAAACAACATATGTGGTAATGATGGAAAACAACATATAGGAATACAATGGAAAAAAACATATATGAATACAATGGAAAACAATATTTATGGTTACTAAAGAAAATAACATATATTGTAATGATGGAAAACAACATATATGGTTACGATGGAAAAAAAATATGGTTATGATGGAAAAAACATATATAGTTAGGATGGAAGAAACATATATGATTACGCTGAAAAACAACATATATGAAAAACAAGAAGTAATTTAGGATTTCCAAACCAAAAAACTACAATGGGAAAGTAAAAACACATTTTGACTCAATAATATATTACCATGGAATATTTTTCCACATTATTTAGCTTCTGGTCAAAAAAACTATGCCATCCATTTACAAGGAGTCCTATATAGTAAAAATTATGTTCTCAACAAAAGTTTAAATATTTATCTAGTAATGTTTATTTTCCAATACACCCCTTTCATATCATGTTTTCAATATACTATATTATTATTGTATTATTTATAGATTAAATATTGTTGTTATATTATATAACTAATCATTTACCTCCAATCCTCTATTCTATTTACAAAAATAAAATTGCATTCCTATGATTGAGTAGACTACACACCTCAATGATTAAAAATCTATAATTTTTCTTTTAATTTTAATATATTTTATTAGAATATTTTCATATATAATTGAAGACCCTAATGTAAATTTATAATATAATTATTATTCTATAATAATGATATTACTAAAAAATAAATAATTTTCATTACAGTAATCATCAATTAATTTAGATATGTTCAAGCATTGGTAGGTTTAATCACTAATGTAATCAATCCAATAACATAATATCATAGAATATATGATAGATTAATTAATGATAATATATTATTTATATAACTATATATTGATTTAATTTTGGTTTAATAAGGGACCCATTATTACTAATGTTGTTAATTAATATTCTAATATCTTTTCCTTAGAAATAATTGAAACTTGATCATCATTGATTTCAAATTTAATGATTTGAAAGAAAACTCCAATAAATGAAATAATAAAAATAAACATAATTGTAATGAATAAATTCCCATAACATTTTTTGTATGAATATTACATAATTATGGAGAATAATGAAGAATAAAACCCCTAGTTTGAATATTGTTTAAAGCCACTATGATTACATACAACCAGTAATTATAATAATAAAATGACAACTTATATAATTATATAGAATAATAATAAGTAAATTATGTAAGATGTTATAGGTTTGAATATGTTAATGAAATTAATAATTATGATATCTATTTATGATATACGGTAGGTTAGTTCTAAATTGCCAATGCAGGAATAAATCATATATAATTTTAATATAAAATTCCATTTTCATGAGATTTGTTTTGTAATATGTGCTTAATTTTAATTGTATAATGTATATTCTTACAATATGATTAATTAACTCATGAGTTATATCTAATTCATAATATCATTTGTTTGGTTACAAAATCATTATTCTAAAGTGGGTTTGATTGAAATACAACATTTTATTTCCTAATTCCCAAAAATATGATATTTTAGAACATAAAGTGTAATTGTTTTTTTCCTATAAATTATATCCCTATATAGATATAAGAATGATGATAATGTTGTTCCAAATATTCACCATAGAGTAATGGACCTAAAAAAATTTCATTGATAATTAATTCAACATGCGGTTTGTTCATGTTATATGGGGCTATGAAATCACACTTAGATATATACTCATGTGTGATATTATTGGATTATTTACACAATCTTTATGAACACTAATTATGGATTGTAATACAACTACATTTTCTCAAAAAAATTAATAATAGGGAACTCAATAACTATATTATATTTTTAGAAAATTAACATGGTTAATCTCTACACATAACATTATCGTTATTTCTTTACTAAGTATTTTTCATATTACACTAATTTCACCCCAAAGTATAGTGGAACATACAGGCCAGAAATTATTATCATATCACTTTATATGAATATTAAATACATAATATTATAATTCATGAAAGAATCATATATGTTTAATGTATTTGGATACATGGATACATAAAAAACTTCTTCGAAAGTGGTTATAAATCATCTTCCTCTATGTTTTACATTATATGAAACACTCTTAGAGATATCATAAAAAAATATAAATGACCTGGGTAAATAGAGTAAAATAAAAGGTGATGTTTGGTTACTGATAAGGGTAAATAGTAAAAATATCAAAGATT
Organism: Viscum album; assembly: GCA_963277665.1. NCBI lineage: Eukaryota > Viridiplantae > Streptophyta > Magnoliopsida > Santalales > Viscaceae > Viscum > Viscum album. The sequence goes on from OY728126.1 coordinate 198,648,395, forward strand.
CCACAAAAATAACATGAGAATAAAGGTATAATAACAAGATCATAATATTTTAAAAACATTAATTTAGAATTATATATCATAATATGGAGTCATTGAACAATTCTTGGATGTTTATCAAACATGAATATGAGTGTAATAAATGAACATTGGGTATGAGATCCTAAAATTGAAATAAAAAATATGTTTGGGGAGTGAATTTAAATATAAAAAATACATTTCATAGTCAAGGATAAATACCAAGGCTATATTATATTATTTTCATCACTCATTATTTCATCGTATCATTATTCACGATTCACCACAAGGACAATCACATTGGGAAAAGTCCCTTCCTATTATGGGATTAATCTATAATGAAATTCATATCATGTAATCAGATATAAATCATTACCCAATTAATTGATAGATACATAATTAATGGAAGATATGTTAAATAATCATAATACTTTAATATGTGTTACATAATATCATAATTGATTCATCATACACCATTATACTTCGAAATAAAATAGGATTCAAAAACATTTCAAACTTTCATCTTAGCATACCACATTGAAAATAAATGATATTTATAAATATCTCACAATCATAATCATAAACCAAACAAATAATTAATAAGGATGGTATACTTGGATAATATACCCAGAACATCATATGTATCATCATAGAATGTTACTATAGTTGATAATTACATTAAATAACCACTTTTAGTATTTCATAATAAAAATTTTGTTTTAAAATTTACTATTTAAAATAAAAATATTTCCACACATTATGGAAAAAATTTAACTATAATGAAACTTGGAAACATTTAAAGTAATCAATATAAAATTTATCATTCATGATGGTGGTAAATATTTTTCATTCCACATATGTTAAAATAATGTTTTCTTTCACATTTTTTGTAAAAAATAAAATGCACCTCAGTAAAAAAAATGTAAACAAGATTCCATTTAAATAAATTTTTATATATTGACTAATTATTATAATTAATTTAATCCATAATTTTATAAAGTGATTACATTTTTTCGAATAATTTATAGATAAAATGTATATGGATGAAAATTTATTTACATATGAGAAGTGAAATAATGTCAGAATTCCATATAAATGTTTTTCCAGTATCTAGAGTTACTAAATAGTGGAAAATGAATGAAAAATATATAATCTATAGAATTATATTTTTGAGATTCAAAATCATGGGATTACCAATATTTTTCATTAAATATAATCCTTGTATACATTATTGTAAATAATTCTAATAAGCATTGAGATTATATCATAAATCTATTATATCTGGTATGAATCGCAAGGAATGTTAACTAACCTAGAGTATAAATAATTTGGTTTTATTATATCTTCATAATAGAAAAAATTATCATATTAAAATATCAAAAGTTATCCCGTATATCATTCGAATAAGAATTTATGAATAATTAATTATTAAAATCAACATATCAAGGTGTTATAATTGTCATTTTTTGTGATAATTTTTGTATAGTAGTTATCATCCTTGTAATTTGATCATAATTAAATAATATATATAATGAAAATGATGTTTTTAATTTAATAAAAATTAACTATATATTTATATATTTTTATATTCATAAATAAATGAGAGTGATGTGACAATGAATTACATCATTCATGGAGATGATAGGTCATTTGTATGCATGAAAACTATTTTATCTTTATGAAGAATGGAAAAAAATGATAGTAAATTATAATTATAATTTATTGAATTATTATAATATCATATAAATCATATATATTTATTCAATAAATCATTATTAAGATAAATTTAATGATGAATGGAAAAAAATCACATCTCTTCATAGAGGTGGTAGTCCACACATACGCTTGAGAGACATTGTTGATTTATGAAGGAATGGAAGGGAAGATAGTATAATTGATATTATAATTATAAAAGAATAAATAAATATAAAATATCATATAAATATATTAAACTCATCATAACAGCAGTCCTTGAAATATGGAGATTTAAATTTAACTGTATCCCTATGTGGTGGTGTTAGTCCACATATACACAGGAGCGATACATTCACATTCATAAGTCAGAATATACAGATGATATTAGTGGGTACATAGTCATAATAACATTATATTATATTTATTATATTGGTGTTTATATTTTATGATAAAATCCATATATTTAGTTGAAGTATAATTAGAAATGAAATGAAATAGTACAGGTAAGATGATTACATCTTCTTAAATTGGAAACAAAAAAATTCAATCTTAATGACCCACTGTATTATCATTTAGGATAATATAATATATAATTCATAGATAGGGAAGCATGCAGGGAAATTGGGAAGGGCTCAGTCAGTGTTTATGGATCAATGTAGAGTAAACAAAAGAAAGTAGGGGAGTCCATTTATTGGTCAGAAGAGGACACACTTTAAATTCATTAAATGGTTAGAATATTTTAATATAATTATGAAGCATAGGTCATCCAATTAGATAGTTACTTCAATGCAGTATATTATGATGTCGAAATTGAACTAGATTATAGGTTTCAAAAATGATTAATTGGAAAATATACCATAGTATCTTTATTATATCCCATGATAAACCAATTATAAGATTATCCAAAGAGAAATTTTTTACCGTTTGTAATATTCAGTATGAAAAAAATGAAATTTCATAATTTTATAATTTGGAAATTAAAATTCCAAATAAAGAATTTTTTTTCTCAAATTCAATCTCAATAATAATTTTAAAGTAAATTTAAAACAATATATAAATATTTGATTAAAAATAGATTCCAAAAAATATGTTTTCTTAATAATATGTTTTCAGAAAAAATTTCCTTAAAAATAAATATATTATTAATATTAGGATTATAAAAAATAAATAATTAATTTATTTCTTTATAACATTATAAATATAAATGTTCTTTGTAATCTGTTTATAAAAAATGGGAATTTTCAATAAAAATTTCATTTTTAACTATTCATCTACATAAAAAATGGGGTTGTAGCAGTTATTTTAATGTAGAAAAAAGAAACCTTAAACCAACACCTATTATTATCATATATGTTTTAAAAACCATCACGTATTTCTTTTTTTCAAGTCATTTAGTAGTGTTTTCGTTAATTTGATGGAAGTTTTCTAGGTGTTGTTTTTTGAGTATTTAGGAGTACTTTTTTCTTTATTTAGTAGAATTGATTTTATAAAAACAAGTCTAGGATAACTATTTTTTAAATGAGATGATTAGTAATTTATATTTTTAGTGGTGGTTTGTTTTAGCAGTCTATAATCCTGACCACTACTAAACATATTTATTTAATGTATTCTTTGGGTGTTTCTTAAAATAAGAGAAAATTCATATTTTTTTTGAATATTAAATTAAAATTTATAAATAAAAAAAGTGAAATACAATAAACCAAAACATGGATCTATGATAAACCAACATATATACGTCATACATTAATGAAAAATATACAAGCATATATAGTTATCAAAACATCAACGTCATTAAACCTATACATATTTCAACAGATAACTCGATCATCAACTCATAAATATAACATATGTGCAACAACAACCCATGCACAATATACATCCACGTCATGACCTCCACTAAATTTGTCTGTTTGAACAGCATCTCATCAACTGAAACTGATCATGTCATATTTTCAACTGTAACAAAAATAGGAAAAAATTAATACAAAAATAATAAGTTATAATTATAATATAATAATTGATAAAATTATAAAATCCCATAAAACAAAGAACCACGAAAAATACCTTTTAAATAATGATCTGTATTGGAATGGTCAACCTCCTTCCAACTACTAAAATCTGCAACCTAAATTAAGAATCATAATATTTATAAATTGAAAAGTCACAAAATATATTCAGAATTCTGCACATAAAATTTATTATTTTTGAATCAAACACTATATATTTTAATATAAAAAATTTAAATATAATGGAAAATACTTGGAAGAAATAAAAATAACAATTTATGATAAGTTTTAACAGATAAAACTGAAAAGGGATAAGTAAATATTCTAATTTATTTTTAAAGTTACATGTGGTGTCCTAAAAATCATCATAACAAACAAATTTAAATGAAATTTCAATTCTTGGCATGTCTTATACTACGAAAAGAACATATCAGCAGATTTCAATGATTTGACATCTATATGTGGTCATTTTTTGTGGTTTTGATCATTCCGGGAATGTTTTAGTGTTTTAAAACACTGAAAACATATTTACATCCAAAATGAAAAAATTATTATTTAGAATGAAGTTATTCCAATTCATACATTTCACAATTAAATATATCGATGTTTTCCAATGATTTTAATGCATTCTTACATCTTTTTACAGGTTTTGACCCATGAAACTTGTATTTATAGTTTTTGTTCATTAAAAAGTTGTTACTAAGTCATTCAAACCACACCACACATCATATTGACTTTTTTTCTACAGTTACATGTAATGAATAATATAGCAGCCTTTTTACAATGATTTTACATCAAAATGTTGTCTTTTTTATGGGTTTGACTGGTCCACACACATTTCACTGTTTAACAACACAAAAAATGTGTTTATAGTTATAATGAGAAAATCATTACATAGAATGAAATTATGTTGCTTTTTATATTTCACAATTAAATATAAGGTTATTTTACACTTATTTCATGGAAATCCGATTTCGTTTTCCCGGTTTTGAACCTCTAACACTTGATTTTCAAGGATTTTATACCATAAAAATGTTGTTATCAAGTCATTATGACCACATCACACATCATATTAATTTTTTTTTATTTGTACACATGAAAAGTAATTTTTCATTGGTCTTCCAAATATTTGAATTCAATATGTGGCCATTTTCTATGGATTTGACCCTTCCATACATGTTATTGTGTTTTAAAACACAAAAAATGTATTTATGGGAATAACAGGAATGTCATCACACATAATCTTGTTCTATTAATTTTTATATTTCAAAATTAAATATAAGGTCTTTATCCTCTCATATTAGGGCATTCTAACATCATTTTTCTAGTTTTGACCCCCTGTTACTTTTTTAACGGTTTTTTGTACCATTAAAAAGTTGATACTAAGTCATTCAAACCAAAGCACACATCATATTGACATGTTATATACGTGTAAAAGTACAAAATATTATATATGTGTTATTTTAATGATTATATATCATTATGAGGTAATTTTTTATGGTTTGGACCACTACACAATGTTTAGATTTATAAAGCACTAAATAATATTTATGGTCACAATGGGGATACCATCACTCCGAATAAATTTTCTTCATTTTCTTTATTAAAAAATTTAATAAACTGTCTTTTTAACTTTATATGAGGGAAATCAGACTTATTTTTATTTGTTTTGATAAATAAACACTTGTTCTTAATGTTTTGGTACCTTTTATAGATCATTAATGAGTAATTTTGACCACATAACACGTCGAATTAACATGTTTCCTATGATTAGACATACACTATAACTAAGTGGTGGATTTGAACTGATATTGAATCATTATGTGGTTGTTTTCAATTTTTTGTATCATTCCACCAATGTTTTAGTGTTTATATCACTAAAAACGCCTTTATAGACATAACAAGACCACTATCCTTTAGAATAACGTGTCATCGGTTCCTATGTTTCCAGATTAAATAAGTGGTATTTTTCCAATGATTTATAGGAAATATGATTTGTTTTCTTAATTTTAACCCCTCAATTCATGTTTTTAATGCATATAGTCCATTTATGAAGTGGTTACCAAGTCATTCCAACAATATTTCACATCAAATTGATGTGCTGTCTACATGTACACATATAAACTGAAATATAAATGGTTTTTGAATTATTTAACATCAAAATGAGGTTTTATTATATGTTTTTGAATATCCCACACATGTTTTTGTGTTTTAAAACCATATAAATGTGTTTATGACCTTAATGCAAAAAACATTATTTAGAAAAATGTGATGTTAGTCCCTACATTTCACAATGAAATATGAAGTCATTGTCCCCTATTTTCAAGGGAAATTGATATCATATTATTATTTTTGATCCCATAACACATGTTTTTAATGGTTTTTATACTTTTAATAACTGGTTACTAAGTTATTCTGACCACACCACAAATCTGATTGATATGTTATCTATTTTTAAAAATAAAAAATGACATAGTAGTGATTGTATAATGAGTTCACATCAATATCCAACAGATGGAGGGGTGATGAACTACTCCATAAAAAAGGTGAATCAGGATGTGTGGTACTAGTGACATCTGGGGAAATAAGTGACAGGCTTGTAGTCAAGGGTATAATAGAATCACAAGGATCCACAAAAAGATAATGATAGTGGTGGAATGCTCCAAGATACTGATCGACTAGGATCTTATATTTAGTTTTTCCTCATTATTCCAAATTTCACATGGTTATGGTTTACAAAATATATAAAACCATCAAAATTAATTATTTATTAAGAAATCAAAAATGGAACAATTTATATATGTATTAAATACTTATAATTAATAAATTTTATGAAATTATAATATATTTTCATTAATTTCTCAAATAGTTATGTTTTTTAGAAATTATATTCATTTTCATTATCATCATTGTTATTAATCTCCATTTTGATTAGTCCATATTTTTTACCCTCTTTTGCAAGATCTAGTGTTTTGTTATTTTCAGTAGAAAACTATTCAATGTTTTGTGGTTGATGAGGTTCACAATCAGAAATCACTAATTGATTTTCCTAGAGAATATTATATAAGTAACATTCCATTAAGTGTACAAAATCACTCGATCCATTAGTTATTTTATTATCCACCAAAAAACCATATTCTCTTATGAAACCAAGATAAATGTATCATGTTCTGCATGATCCCAAATACCCATAAAATGGGAGAAGTTGAAAGAATTAAAATTTAACGAATCATTTATTATACCACTATCAATGTTTACCCACTAAAATATTCATAAGTTAACCGAAATCTGTCCATGATTATTTAATATATTTATATAATTCAGCTTCCCATTATATTTCAACTCTTCTAATGAAAATACACAACTATTCTGAGTTTTAATCATTCTATATGATATATTGTATGAAACCTGAAGACATAAATATTGTAGTAATCAAATCTTTTATCCTTCCTTAAAGGACCTTGGGACAAAAACATATAATCATTTGATATTTCAGATTGATTATCAACATTCATTATCTAGAAAAAACTATATAATAAGTTACTTTTAATGTAGAAAAAACTACTACACTTCAAAAATATAAATATGAGTACATACATACATAATCGGTGAACTATTTTACAAGATCCATATTAATAGAGTTTTCTAATTCCAGCTCATTTCGAGCTTGAACCCCTATTATTCTCTTTGTTTGTAGGAAAAATTCATCAATAAATTGATCAGGAGTGAAACTAATTTTAAACAAGTATCTATGTGCTTGTAGAAACTCCAATTTAGTTAGTTTGATGTTGTACCCTATTCTAATTAGTCATCCAATAGTTTGAAAAATCGATGAATGATATTTAGAACAATATTTATTGGACATGTCATTGTTACATCCATCACAATTTAATCTTGTCTAAATCTCATCCAAATACATAGAATATAATTTTAAGCACACATTGGCTATGTAACCTTCATCAATAGATCCTTATGATTGAGATTTATTCCTCACATATGATTTCAAATGACCAAAGCACATAATGGAATAAAATAATAAACACATTAAAAATATTGTGTTCATTGATTTCAAAAAATCAAATTCACCAAAGAAAATGAAAAAAATATCATCATACCTCTCAATTGGATAGATCTATCTATAGTGTACCAGTACACCATGTTTAGGATCTTAAACCAAATGAACAGTGAAATGAATGATGAATTTGAAGAATTAATGGGGAAACAACATCTACAAACGACACAAGGTCAAAAATAATTATTTCTTGATGTTTATGAAGCTCGATTGGGTTTAGTGCATTTTTACAATGTTCTTTGAAAAATGTAAAAAAAATCAACAAAAACAGAAATAAAATTTGTTGGTAAAGTATTATTCCATGTCAATGTTAATAACTAGTCCATCAAAATTTTTGAGTGATGAATTTTAAATCCATGTAAATTATTTGGTTTCAAGTCAACCAACCTTGATATGTTAATTGAATATCCATATGTCACTTTTATATCTATAAAGTTCAATATAATAGGTCTTTCTCATGATTTTTATTTGTAATAATAGCTGAAGGATACTTGTCATTCTCATTCTCCCACAAATGATAATTTATATTTTTGGAATCCAAATACTCTCAAGAATTAATGCGATCCATCAATTTACCTATCTCATTAAGCATTATAAAAATTACATTATCACAAATTATCCTCTCAATACACAATATTTTAATATTATTATGTATCAAATTAAACTTCCAAGGACGTAGTTTAAAAAATATACATCTTTTCATCATTTGTAGTTTTCTATATTCATCGGATATTGTACCTCACACTACCCGTTATTTAAATGGATGATATTTTAAAAATACTTCAATGACAATCATTATTTTTTCCAAGATTTTTTAACTTGATAACACCATTATTGACATCCTCATTTCCATATATCTATTGTATCATGTCTTGTAAAACTTGATTTTATGAGAAGCATCACAACATCAATGAAGAAACATAAAAAACCATTTTCTTTTATAAAATAATCATTAAGGCTCAAAATCAATATTACAAAGATGAGAAGACAAACTAGTATGAGTGTTCTAATGAAATAAATTTACGAGTCCAAGAATGTCACTAATTTTCCATATTAAATCACCATTCATTTTTAATATTTTTCACATTGAAGACCCATATGTTTCCTTTCCAACATCCCATTATTATCATAATTTTTTTATTATAGGCTTAAGGGATTCGTCAATTTCACATATAGTCATTTTCATTCTGTGAATTATCATCTAAATAAGGAAATAATTCATCTTCGTACAAACCATAGAGGTAGATTATATGATATCAAAATAACAGGATGGATGATATAATTAGTATATAATGTTACAAAAGGGTTAAATCCATTAAAATCCAATCCCAAAAAAAACCTTCGTAGGATCCAAAGAAAAATATGTATATAAAGAATAAAAAATATACCATGATAAGGAATCTTTTGGATAAAGCCACTGTTACTATCTTAATCATGCCACTTCATGTTGTAGGTAGACTTAGATAACTTGAATAACATTTTCAAGCATGTCTTTAGATAAAAGTGATACAATAAATTTGCCTATGTTTTCTTATTTTTCTTCTTCATGGGGTTTCATTTATTTATAATATCATTATTATTAATTGATTTCCATCTACTTGTATAAAATATTATTTATTCTTCTTAATCAATCTCTTATACCCATTAAAGATAGAAATTATTGGGGCATGATTTTATCTTTTTATAATCAAATCCGTGTTTTTTATGACATTATTCACCTCATACAAGGATGGAGGGATCATAGCTAGACTAGAGACATTGTGAATCAAATCTAAAATCATGGACATTTCATTTTAGTAAAAAAATAAAAATTTAATGATAAACCATAAGTAAAATGAAAACATCTGATAGTTAGAAATCCCTCTTTATATATACTATTGTTCGTCATAATATAATTCATAAAAATATTTTCTATCATGATGTTTTGAGAAAGATTAACCTACACATGATCAAATGAAGGTTCTACTGATCTACTAATATAAATGACATTGTATTCTAGAATATAAAACACATAATTTAACTAATTTGAAACTAAATTATCCTATAATAGGTCACATTTTATTTTGTTAATAGGGTTTTCATTATCTAGAATTTTAATATTATTTGTATCACCATGCCAAATACAACATACATATTGATCATGAAACTATTTCAATATAAAATGCTCATATAATTCATTTATATTATTCTATAACATGAATTTACGGTCAGTACATGTATATTTTATTCTATCATCCACTAATCGGTTTGAAAATACATAATCTAAAAATAATTCAAATCCCTTGGTAGAATGAGGTGTCATTTGAGGTAAATTAATCTAACTTTTATCCCTATGAAGTGGAATTTATTATCTTTATACATTAAAAATATATATTAATTTTTAATTAATCATGTACAATAAAAATTAAATAAGTATCTATACGAGATAGAACACGACTCAAGAGCATGGTATGTGAAGATAAATATATTCTTGAAACGATTAATATTTAATGACGGATTTCTGGAAAACAACCTCAAAATTATATATGATAATGATCTATCAAATTTTTTATTTTATATCTAGATGATATTATTTTTATTATAGAAAAATATAATATTTTATTCAACCCTAGTTTTGTAACTAAGGATTGTTCATTCCATTTAAAAATTAGATATATTGATAATTTTGTGAACCATTTCCCATGGTATATCAAAGACCAAGAAAACACCTTAAAAATAGGAATTTATATTATAATATTTTTTTGAAATCATCGAATATTTGATGGATAATACTGACAAAAAAATGATGTTTTATATTGTTATATATTCGTATACATCATTTTATCATTTAAGAACATTTTATATGTGAACCTAAATTTCCTATGAAACTATCCATCACTTCCCATTTTGAAATATAAATTCCAAACATTAGTTATCACACAATAATATAGTTAACCATTTAAAATATAATCTCACACCCAACTATATAAACCCTTTAAGAAAAATCCACTACACTTTTAATATGAACAATAATAAATATAAGAACCCATATTGGAAATAAACATGCCATAATATTTCAATTTCCCACATATATAAAATGTAATGGTATGTGGTTAAATTTTATGAATATTTATAATATGTCCCCACTATAAATTGTTATAATATTGAGAAATCTTTTTATAAATTTTCTTTGAAAAAAGAAAAAATCAATCATTATAAATTCAATATATTCATGGTAACACAACATTTATTCATAAAAATCCATTCAACCCCTTGGAATTCACGAGTTTCAATTAAAAATATTTTAAGGACCAAAACGACACTCAATTTATTGAAATAAAATAATAAAATACATTATAGTAATTTATCAAATATTTGGAGTTCATAGTATTTGGAAAATAAATTTAAGATAAATGTTTTCATATAAAAATAATTCACATTCAAATGAAAAATAGTTTCAAATGGGATCACATTAAAATATATTTATATAAACATATAATAATTTCATTAAGAATCTAAAAAATTTAATAATTATGAATGAAATTTTTTTTAATTTAATTAACTATGAAATAGAGAAAACCATCCACTAATATAACATTCGATTAAGTGCAACACTAAATCATCACAACAAGGATAATGAATCCTTTAGTGGGAAGTAAAAACCCAAAAATCAATAAAAACCAACGATAAAATCGATCTAAAAAATCACATAGTCATCCATACCATTCATCTGATTGAAGTAGAGGTAAAAATTATAAGGATGAGATAAGTAGAGGTTTAGAGGGATTTACAAGGAATAATCGCTAAGAATACATATGAAAAGCAACAAAAATTCACTTAAAAGAGATAGAATACATAGGGTTGATGTTCTTGGTATGAATGGGTTGAATTTGAGGGGATGTAAACTCTCATGGAGGGGAACTGAGCCTTGAATAGTGAAGACTAAGGGGGTGGGTTCCATATCACATCCAAGGAGAGAAACCACCTAGGGAAGGCAGTTCGGAGGGGGGGGGGGATCCGCATCACTTCTGGGAAGAGGGAGGTTAGAGAGGGTGGGTGTAGTAGGGTTAGGGTCACTAACATGGATGGATGAGGGAAGTCGGAGGGTGGCGGGGGCTGGGTTCATGAGGTCGGGGTTACACTAGAGAATGTGGAAGATGAGGTCAAATAAAGGGGAGGATAGGTGTTAGGGTCACACAGAGGGAATAGGGGAGGTGGAGAAAATAAGGGGTTTTAAAAATTTTGTGACGGTTTAATGGAAAAAACTGCTAATTTTTTTTTAAAAAAAAATTGTTTTACTAAACCTACAAGATATTTTTATTATATTAAACCAAATTTATTTCACAGTAGTTACTAGAACCACTGATAATAAACTTCCAATAAATAGTAAATATTTTGTGTTGTTCAGGAAATTAATCTTATTAGAATATTAAAAAAAATTACCATATATTTTTTCTTCATATTATTTTCAAAAATTAATATCAGTTTTGAATAAATTTTATATAAGGGGTAATAGATGATTATAATATTTTCCCATGACAATAAATGAAGATATTCTTTTTAAAATAATATTTTTATGCTTGTAATGAATTAAAAATAATTAGTATGTATTTTACCATATATATTATTTATCTAATTTTTTAATATATGAAAATTTGGAAAATCATATTAAAACATCAAATACAATGGCTTGGTTATAATTGTAAACCCTATTAAGATTCATTTATTCTCAATGTTTCATGTGTCACAAGGAATCCTAGAAATTAAAATAATTTTAAAAAATATATTTCAAGCAATCCCTAAGTGTTAGATTCAACCCCCCCCCCATAAAATGAGTTCTGAAATTGAATATCAAACACACTAATATATATAAATTCATGTATATATATATTTATATATATTTCATTATATCATTAGATTCAGATATAGATTCTTCAAATTCATAATTCATCTTGAGAACATTTACTAGTTGAGTAGTATTCATATATAAAAATTTATCTATAAGTTCATAAAATTATACTTATTGTTCTCTATTACAATAAAAATTCTCCATTTGTAAAAAATCCATGTTCTATACCGATAAAGGATCGGGTATGTACCTTATTTGGTGATATAAAATTATCACATCATGGACTTGAGAGAGGTCCCATTTAATTACCATGTGATAATGATTTGTCCCTTCTCAATCAAGAGTCTCAAAGTGTCCAATATTATACCGGACTATTATTACATTATATTTAAATATTTAAACCTTTATAAAATTAGATATTCAAACAAAAAACATATCAAAAAATAAAATTATACTTTTCTATGATGATTTTGTAGTTTGTTTTATGTTCAGTAGGACATACCTTAATTTTTTCTACAATGGATCTATGTTTTTATACCATTTCTTTAGTAGGATCGTATGACATAAAATTTATTTCTTGATATTTATCCTAGTACATTGGATAAATATACTACATTCCATAGTGGTAATAATAACGAACTTTCTGAATACTTAATTGAATGAAATTACTTTTTGAAAACTCAACAAGAGAAAGGTGTTAATCCCGACCATCTTTGAAATAAATAGAAAAAATATTTAGAATATCCTCCAGGTTTTGAATCATTTGATTAGTTTGACGATTTGTCTAAAAATGTTTATCAATACTTAAACCTAACTCTAAATTTAAATATTATTGAATCCTTTTCCAGACCATCTAGGTAATATTCATATCCCGATTAGATAAAATAGGATATGGTAATACATGATTCATTAAATCATTGACAATATATAATGTTGAAATATTATAATGAGATAAGTATTCTCTGATAGTAATTAAGTGTGCTAAATTCATAAAATTATTGAATATATTCCAAATGCCACTATGTTTTGGGGTCCCCGATGACAATATCCACACTGATTTTTTCCATTTTCTTTATTGTATGGTAACAGTTGTAACATCCTTTTGAAAATATATCTCTCTTACCTAAAATGTTGATATGCATAACACTATGATAAATATTCTAATATATATATGTATATATATTTATGTTTTTCTACCAAAAATAGTCTTTCAGATCTTTATACATAACAGTACATAATTGATTATTATAGTATGATGAACTCCGAGTTTCATCCAATATATCCTTATAAATGTTTGGTAATGATAAGGAAAAAATTTAGTTCATCGATATTTCCCTTCAATTATATTCATGTTTGATCTTAGGAAAACATCCCACCTTCTATTGATTTTATAAACATTATTTTTTCAAATAATTAATCAATAATTGGATAGATTGTTGATCAATAATTTGAGCTAGGTATGATTGTCATGTTTATTATTTCATTTCTAGATACATCCTTTACTAATCAAAAAATATTACATTTTGATCCACATCATTGAGAAACTAGAATTATCCATTTGAAATAAATCATTAGCAACCTTGTTCACTTTCCAAATTTAGTATTTTATTAATGAATAAAAATTATTAATCAACTCCATTCATATTCTATATAATATTAGAATATCTTTTTTACTGAATGTATACTTCAATATTTTTCGATTAGTTTATATGTTACATCATTCACTATAAATTTTAAACCTCTATATTATCAATGAAAAAATTCTAAAAAATTACTCTAATTAATGAGTTCCATAGATTTCTTTGGAACTGCAAATTATTTCGACGAATAATTTATAACTAAATGATAATCTATGATGATTCATTCTATCCTCTTCATTAATTCATCACTATAGATCACAAACCCTTTTCCATAACATGGTAGTGTAAACATAATTTCACTGACTAATCTTCCCTATATTCTTTGAAATATTCCTCCCCATTAACTAAAAAAATATTAGAACCATTACTAGTTAGTTTATCAGATAACCATAAGATATTGTCTATAATAAAGAGATAATATTTTACAAAACTAGTTATTACAATGCACTAGTGACCTGAAAAAGGTAGTATCTGTTGATTGTTTTATTAAATCTATAAAGATGGTTCAAAAATTAGTATCACCAAACAACAACCCTATAAATTCATAGTGTCCATACATTGTATGGAATTATATATTTTTTATATACTTCATATTATACCTCAAGTGATGATATCCAAAATGATGTTTAGTCATAGAAAGTTATTGAGCTCAAAAATGGTTTTCAAAATATTTATTAATATGGGGTACATGAATTTTTTTCCAAACATTGATATTCTTATGTTATCTATAATCAAAGTTTCATTTCTTGGTCTATGATTCTTTTAAAAAAAAGATAACATTTTCACCCCTATGTGAAAAAATTGTTTGAATGAATCTTCTATCAATAATCACTCAAAGATTCTTCACTGATTTCTGAAACACAATCCATGACATTCAAGAAGGATTCTTTGAAATAGGTTCAAGATAATATATAATTTATATTGAAAATTAATATTCACTATTAAATACAATACTATATAAGACACTTAGGAATACCTAAAAAATCTATCTCATTGGGTATATCATCAATCTTGAATTTTTCAATAACCATTTGAGATAACCACCTTTTTTAATAGTAATTAAGACCCATATAATAGATTTTATTTATATCTAATTTTTATATTATCATCATATTGATATAATAACATAAACTGGTACGTAACAAATTGAACAACATACCTTCATTGGAAATTTGTGTGGGATTTATTTAAATGAATCAAATCATTTCCTATAACATTATATTCATCCATAGGTAGAATAACACGTTTTACAGTAATCACATTCCCACAAAAAATAATTAGATAATTTTCATGAACATGGGATGTGATAGTCATAACATTAGTGGTTTTCAATAGTAGATAAGAAAATAATCATTGAAGTAGTATTTATATTAAATAATTAAATTACTATGATATATCTATTTTGATAGATCGTGAATCATTATGAAATTATAAGTAATAGTGTGGATGATATGTGTACCTTTCGCTACCTCATTATGCACATCCATAATAGTGATTTCATGAGATTTCTATTCATATATAGATTTTGGAACTTTCTGATATCAAACATCTTCAGTAATAATCTATTTTGAGAACTATTAATCATAATTCCCATAATATTGAAATTTGAAACACTTGAGTGTGGGTTTTCTATTATGTGGGTTTTTATCCAGTATTATATAGATTATTTTTCCTTTAATAGTTGAATTCGTTTGATTGATGTCTTTGTATTTCACATTAATTACTTTTACAAGTCTCCATAACACATTTTCATCCATTATTCCATACAGACAATAAAAATAAATAAATGGTCATCTTTATCCTTCAATGGTTTTAATAAATTTATTTGAATTGGATAATTTGTTTTTAAAAAAAAATTAGACTAATAGCTATCATTAATCTCCATCCCCACATTGATAAAAAATCCAATGATTTATTCATGTCTAATGAATTCTTATATGGTTAACATGCTACTTATTGGAAAATTTTCCCATACATTCATTACACTCATGCCATCTAATTTATTCATGTAGACGCATGTCATTGATGATATTCCAGTATTTATCTACATTTCCATCCAAACTAAAAATTTATAATATCACATTTTCATGTTCTAAACATTGGAGAATGAAAATATCTTTTTTGTAGTGCTAATTGATTTCTCCGTAATAAGTGGATCAATAGAATAAATAGAAGATAACTGATGTTTCCTCAAGAACTAAACTATAGAATATGCATCCCTATATTACTCATTCAGATTCTCAATACGATTCATAGATTTCAAAATATTCATATGAATAGAAATAATATTATCCATTTTATCCCCCTTTAAATTGTTGTCACTTATGGATAATAATTTCAATTTTTTCACATTTATTATTAAAATTAATCCTGTTGGAAAAGGAATTGACCAAAAAAATTTGTGAGAAGAAAAATAACAAAAACAGGATAAAAATGTAAAATAATACATAGTATTACTAAATAAATTTTTTTTAATACAAGGAATCTTATATAATAAATTGGTTATGTATGGTTATTTTCAATTCAGGACATTAATAAATATATATAATGAATATAGCATTTTCCCCAGCATATCCCATGGCACGTTCAAAAGTTGTGAAATATAAGGTAAATTTCTTAATGAAAAAAATTATGACTATGATATACTCAAAAAATAATTCCTATGTTTATTAATGCTAAATGAAACCATGAAAAAACATTTCATCTCGTCGTATCTAGACAAGGATACTAATCTAAAAAATCTACACTTAATTAATTAGTGTAACATATATTGTTATCATTTATATTGGATTTTCCTCTTGCAGTTTCACTAATGATTTCTCATCCTATTTCATAAAGTTAAATAAACCAAAACCTATTAAAAACTACAGTAACCCATAAATTTGATACATAAATATCACAACTTATTAAATTAATATTCAATACATAAAATTATTATTGACACCATTACATTATAATTATAGTATCTTTCGATACATTGATACATTATCAACATTTCTATAATATATCTACATCAACACCCACTGTGATCATCATACATATCATCCTTCATACATATATCATCCCAAAAACATTTAATCATATGATAGGGAAACGAAACATTATAAATGTAGATATTTCATATATAGTAAGGGTAAAAAATACAGATATCAATGATAACATATATATAATGAGATAAAATGTGCATTCCAATATCACTTTAAAATTACATTCCCATACACTAAATATCATAGATCATAATTTTGAGTTATGGGATTAATAATGTAATATTGTACGCCTTGAATCATAATTGAATCAATTAACATGATCAATGAGAGAATATCGTTAGAAAATAATGTTTGTTTTTAATATACAAATAATCATAGATAATGAGTTACATTTTTATTTCTCACTTCTATGACTATCATAGTTTATTGGGTTCACTCATCAGTGCAAAATATATTTAATCAATACTCAGTGTCTAGAATATCATTTTTTTGATTGTCATCTAATGAAACATGATCACTCCTTATTCTAATATTCTTATTTCTTGAGGTATCCATCATTACCCAATGACTTGGAGGTATAATTAATTAAGATACCACCCATCATATAATCATTATTGATTCAAATGGGGTCTATAATATGATAAATCATTCTTTAAAAATCATAACCAAAATAAAGGAATTATATTTATGAACATTTTAACATTTCATCAGAGAATAACTTGTGGATAATAAATCGGTTTCATAAGCATATCATAATTAAAAAGATAAACTGACAATATAAATTAAAAGGATGGTATACTTATATCATATTCTCGAAAAATCATATATAACATCAAAAGAATTTATCATAAAATAACATTCCATTAAAGGATAACCTATAGCGCTTAATGAGGAAAACACCATTATCACTATGGAATAACATGTTTAAAATTTTAAAAAATCAAAAATATTATGGCAGGCATCATATTTTATAATATCCATGTGAACATATAATGGATGCATAAAAAGTAGACTAATTGTGAAAACATGAAGTCCATTCCAATCGAATTGGTTAAAAAAATATTTGTTTAACATTTTCATTTAAAAATAGAACATACCATATTAATAAAATCTCTAGTAGATTAACTCTCAATCATTTTATAAATACAATAATGTGTAAAAATGGAATAAAAAAATAAAAAATTAATATAATAAAATCCCATAAAAACATTGTTTTGAAATATATTAGTATCCCCTTATGAACCTTTCATGAATCTAAATTAATGAAACTGTGAGACTCTATTGGGTACCAATATCAATTCATAATAATTTTTATAATCAGATAAAATTGAAAATATGGATGAGTTTTCTAGTGGAGAAATAGATGTTGGTATTATAATGAACCATCATTGATCATTAATTCAATGGAAATTATTGACGGAATATTAAGATTGTATAATACATGTTAATATATTTTTCCCATGAATTTCAAAAAACATTAGATTCATATCAAATTCTATAGTAATTTTATTCAATTATATGTTACCTTGGATAATCCTTATATCATCATATAAAGAATTTAATGATAAGTGATATCATACAATATATTTGGTTATAGGTTGTAAAATTAATACATTATTCCATTAATACATATGAGAAAATAAAAAATGTGTAGAATATATGGAGGAATATTATTGTTTCTCAAAGAATAAAAAATATTTACATGGATAATCAAAGGAACGACATGGAATTTTATGGGGGCCATTTATTCCAAATGGAATCACAATACATGTGAATTGAAAAATTCAGTAAAAATTGGATGTTGAGACACCATTACAATAAAACATTCTCAATTTTGGAATGAATTTGTATTGTAGCATACATATAAACTATTCCACCCAAACCATCAAAAGTACATGAAGTATTCTATGGTCAATTATGGAGAGTACACATGTCAAATCCAGGCCAGGTACTAATATACTATTGAATTGAGTTATAATTACATTTTAATTCTATTGATGACCCTATCCAGATCCTTTCCACTAGATATAATGTGTTTTTAATAGAAAAAATGACCATTGGAAGTTCTATGGATAAATTAAAACAAATAGGATGAAATATGGGAACCTGAGAAAGTTATATGGAATTAATAACTATATTTTCCAATATAATTCACATATTCTATTTTCAATTTTAAGTTAGTTATGTGTTGCAGTGCATAATACCTGAGGCCCTATTATAATAGGTAATCACATCACAACAAATATATTACACAATGTTAACTTTATCGATCATTTATTATTTATTATAATAAAATGATTTATTTTTAATATCTTAGGAATAATATTGGACAATGGTATTTCATTTTTGGTGGCATTATACCAAATTTAAATTATGGTGAATTTTTTAGATTTTAGGGAAATAATCCATTTATAAATAAATAGTGATAAAATTGTATTCACAAGAATAATTTAACATATTATTAATTGATAATGTCTGTGATAATATTATATAAAAACATTTTAAGGATAAAAAAGTTATTTAACTTTTAAAATAATATATTTGAAAATACTATATGGAAATTATAATTCCATATTTAAATTTTTATTACTCATAAAACTAATTTCATTCAATAATATTAAATAATAAATTACATCCCCGATATAAATTAAATATAAAAAATATATTTAATATTGTAATTTATAATTTTAATATTTGTTAATATGTTTAATTTAATTTTTATGTTAAAAAATGATTACAATGATTAATTTTATTTACCATGATAATTGTAAAACTTTTATTTCAATGATTTATTTTATAAATAGTTTGTAGTATATATCAAATAATTTAAATAAACCATATATAATATTTGACTCCAATATAGTTATTAAACTTATATATAAATATATTAAAACCATTCAATTTTTACAAAAAATAATATTATTTTTAACACATAGTGGTAAAACATCAATTTTTTTTAAAAAAACTAGTATAATATCAATTAATTTTATTAATTTAAAATTTATTTTTCAGTTATTTTAAAATTAAATTATAATATATGGTTAGAAAAAAATTTATTCTACAAAATATGTTTAAAATAAACACGATTCCCCATTGATTATTTTTGAAATTTATAATAAAAATATATAAATGAATAAAATAATTATAAATTATGTTTGCAGAAGATTATAAGATTTATTAATGTTCTAAAATTTGAAATCATGATATATATGTTTTTTAAACATGAGGTTAGAGGGAAATTGGAAATATATAATTAAAGGAAAATAAATTTCCATCTCAAATTACTTTTCCTTGAGACATGTTTTGTATTATTCTCCTATTATGAATGATGTAGTGTATATAGTTATGATTTTATTTTTAATAACATGTATTATCTTTTCTTAATTTTATTTGACATTTAATTACATTCTCTGAATTTCATAGTGGTTATTATATTAATATTACCCTTTCAATTATAATTTTAAATAATACAAAATTTTATACTTTAATGTTTATTTGTTATTCTTTTTACAATTAATTATATCCCAATATATATATATATATGGCTTCTATTATGCCATAATTATACTATGGGGTAGTCACCCTTAAAATTATTATTGATTATCAACTTTATATAACCAAAAATAAATAATAGTAATTTAAAATTTTATTTTCATAAAAAAATATTATAATAAATATTTTAATATTTCATGTATTTCACATTTTAAATTTATAGTATAATTATTGATCTCGTGAAATATAAGGTCAAAATAATCCTAGAATGAATTTTTGATATTTTACCAATGAAATAATCTATTATAAATAATGGAAAATTTTGTGTTTAACTATTCCAATTTTGATTATAATAATTTGTTATAATATGTATAAATAACCATTTATTAATTAACAATTTGATATAAATAATGTTATTATTACTTAGGGGGATTTTTTTTTTTTCCAATAACAATTCTTTGTGCGTAATGTATTAATTTTGATTGAATTAAAATGATCCCTAATAAGAAATGTTACAAATTGTATTTATAAATTACATATATGAATATATGAATTTTAATATTTATCTTAATTTGTTCTAGTAATATAGTCAATATTAGATCATCACATGCTAAAAAATTCAATTTCATGAAAATTTATTTTCAATTATATTTTACAGGATTATTTTCAATTTATATTCTATGATATATATGAATTGAATGTGTGAAAATGGGTCCCTTATGTTAAATTAAAACAATTAAAATTAATGATTGACATTAATATTATATAATTTCTTAATGATAATTAAAAATATTAAAAATAAGTTACCCTATTAAAATATAAAAAAGGATTATTATGTTCTTAATCACAAAATATAAATTTTAAAATGAAATAAACACATTTTTATGCCCTATTGGGCGATATTATTTTAACCATTCCATTTGAATGATACTATATGATTCATTTATCAGAAATTTATAAGTGAAATTAAATTAATATTATTTTAAACCATCGAAAAATTGCATGTGGAGTAGTAACCACAATTATAAACATAATCATCCTCCTCTCATTTATTCACACCACAAGAGACATTTTCCTCAACCAAACCATGACACGATATCTTTAAAATATACTTATATACATTTTAGGGGTTCTTTTCTCTCCAAAATACCACATATATTTTCCCTAAAAGGAAATCAAAGTGAAATATTTCAATGTAAAGGTAATCTTCTAAACCAAACATCTTCATTTATCATCTAATTTACCACCATGAAGTATAGAATGAAAATTAAAATGCTAAAAAACAATATATAATTCATATTTATTTATTATTATGTTTATGGTTAAAAAAATTTAAATCTCATCCAAAAAAATTGAAATCGAAACCCGTTAACGTGTGTGTGAGGGATAACCACCTTATAAACTGATAACATTTCCCACCACCACATCAAATGGATTGTATTTTTGAATGAAATAATGAATATATATGACACAGAAGAGCAAAATTATGATTAAATTAATTTAATATATCATTTACTTGTTTACCCTTTCACCCATTTAATAATTATAACTTCACTCATGCGCATGTCTGAACTATCACCATTAGGAAGAAATGTGGTTCATTTTTCATTTTATCATTTCTATAGTGATCCTAATTTTTTATATAATAAATAAAAATAATTTTTATATATTTATTTTAATTATATATAATATATATTGAATTTAATATCACATAAACCATAACCCCAAAATAAAAAACAAAAATGAACAACAAAAATCAAAACACCCAAAATAGTGATAGTAATGGATATAATTAATAAAATATTGTCCAAATGTCTAAGTAATTCATATGCGATATTTGTAATATGAAATTTATTTGCTTTATAATTTTAATAAATATATTTTTACTATATATAAGGTTAATTTACCATCAAATAAGTAGAATATTGTGGTAAGGTGTGTCATTTATGTTTCCACTCTATGAAGCCATATATTGAACTATACAAATATTTTATATTATTTGGTGTATATGAAAATAAATTGATGTATTTAGTAAGGCAGAATCATTATTCAAGTTGATTTATATTTCAATTCATGATTACTCCATCATTTATTTACCATTTAAATGGCACCATAGAGGTATTTGTTCATTTAACTATATCATTTATGGAATGGATTATAATTTTCATTCAATAAATTTTATAATATATCATTTATAAATAAAATATCTTTTCATATGCTACGATATTTAAGGATTCATTATGTTTTCTTCCCTAATTTGAAATTAGGGGTCCTTAAATCATGCAAATAATTATTTAAATTAAAAATATGATATTTCTTCTCTTTTAATCATGTATATTTTTCATCCTTGTCCACTTTTTTCAATATTGTTTTACAAATGTGTTTTATATTTATTGAAATAATTTTATAAATTTTTTTTCTAATTTACTTGAAACATTATAATTATTGAAAACAATATTTGTAATGTGTTCCAAATTTTTATTTTCATCAATATTTTGAAAAATTATAATGAAATTTTTATTTTTAATTTATAACTAGTTAACCAATTTTCGCATAAGCATTCATTTTTTATGGTATTTGTTTACTTCTAAATGTTTTAATTTGAACTAAAATTAAAATAATTTAAGGAATTTTTATTTTTATTTTTTCTTTCATATTTTATTCTATTTTTCAATGATAATTAATTTACTAAAATATATTCATTTTTAATGAATTTATAGTCATCTATCAACTGTGTATTAATTTTTTAATCATTAAAATTAACTTGAAATAATAACTTTCTTATGTTCATTTTTAATTAACATTAATTTTCTGTTAAATTAGATTATTCCTTTAATCATAGATATTTTTATATCTTAAACTATATACTAGACCTATATATTTGATTTTACATTGGATATTATTCGAAAGACTAGGGAAATATTATTATTATATCATTTTTTTAACTAATATAGATATAATTTTTTAAGGAATATTTATTATGAATTCTATTAATGATTAAAAATATGAAAAATTACTTGGAAATGTTGTTGTGGGTGGACCAAAGAATTATATATCCTAATGATGCATTCGAAATTCTCAAGAGACCAACTAGTTGACCTACCATATTATTTGGGTTTTATTTAGACCTACCCATAAATTAAAACTAACTTAGAATAATTCCTTGACTGAGCAGATAAAATGATGTTTTAGATGAAGATGAAAAATTTTAATCATTTTATTAATTGAGAATTAATTTATTATTATCCATTAATTTTTTCATTGAAATTATATATGGATTAATTTCTGGTAATGTGATAACAAGGTTATCAATTATTTAACTTTTCATATTAAATATTATTTATTTACTCATGATATCGTCCAATGTATATATCCCATTATTATAAATTTATATCACCTATATTTGTCTCACATTCTATATTATATGAAGATTAAATATTTAAATGAGTTATAAATATGTATATCATTTGAATGTTCATGTTCTATATTTTATTCCTAACTTAAAATGGGAATATTATATTTATATTTATTACCTTTGCTATATAACTAATTGATCCATCAATATTTGGTCCCTGTATTTTATTTCAATTTAATAAATTATTAAAAAAATAAATGTTACTCTAATTGATGTTGTTATATATTCTATCCGAGAATGTTCAGTATAAGTTATGAGATCATGGTCAAGGACAGTATATATTAGAGAAATAACATATGGTGAACTCTGAGGAAAATATAAGTATAAAATAACATCACAATGTGTTTTTAAATAAGATATTACTTGTTTTTCATAGAAAATATATTCCATCATAGATAAATCATGTGAATGAATTTTTTTTTGAGAAATATATTGGGATATTAACTCCATAAATATTTGATCTATTATATGAAAACAATTATTTTCATACATGATGAGTGGGGACTCATTACATAACAAGTTTTAAACTATATAGGATATTCATTTTTCAATTAGAAATTAAATTAAAATCTATTATGAAAGATTGGAAACTATTATCAATTTTAATTATACTCATAATTTTATGATTTTATGATTCAATGATTTATAATTCCCTAATAATAAAATGATGTAATGTGTTAAACCAGATATATAATTACATATTATTATTTAATATTCATAATTTGAATATATAATTCAATAAATATGATTTTCTAGAAATAACTCAATATAGACTGAATGCATCAATACTTTTGGCTAATGTATAAATTTTCTTATAGAGAAAAAAAAAATTTGATCTAAGAATATCATGTTTATACTAGGGAATATGATATGGGATATGACTACTGACCTTTCATATATGGAAAATCATGTTTTTTAACTGCATGATTAATAAATTTTAGATGTTTTTATGAATGAAATCCTCAATATATTAGCGATGATACAAAAATAATTTTATCTAAGAACAGTATTAAGTTCATTTAATAAATATGTTTATCTTTTAGATTTAACGAAAAGAAAATATTTTTCAAGTATTTTATGTTCATTATGTTGATACTAGTTAGTGATCAACAATAGTAAATAATTTTTATGAGGATATAAAAATAAAACATGTGTTATTTAGATCTTTTAATGTAAATTTCATCCACAAATATTTTCAAATGAAAAATATACATAAATAAAAGGAATATTACTGAGATTAAATGTAATAAACGTGGAATGATTAATTGATAATGGGGATAAAATTAAAATACTATAAAATAATTCTATAGATTACAAATGTAATATATAAATCACGATTCACTGTTATTAAAGGTATTAATTCATGACTGTTAAAGGAACTATTTTCTTAATATTTTTCATATTATTACATGACATTAGTAAAAATAATTAATTATATAGTTCAATTATTGTTATATAATTTAAATTGTTTCATAGTTTTTTTAAACACCATGAAAAAGGGAACACCCAAAAATAGAAAATGGGAATGACAATATTTCAATAATTTGATAATTGCTGAATGAAACATCATGTAAAATGATTGAAAGGAATGGAAATTTGTTTCATGTTCATAAATAAGGGTAATCTATCCAGTGAATTAAATTAAAATAAATAAATAAATTATTCACAATGGTTTGATTATATTGATATGAGGCATTATATAAAAAAATTCCTATAGCAAAGGGAACCCACTTTAGAAGTGAATAAGGGGAGATTATTGAGCATATGTGTCACTATAAATGATATTGATTGTAATAAACCAAATTTATATTAGTGAAATTTATATTCTTATAATTATATCATATATTATAAATCAAATAATACCACTAAAATGACACAATACAAACATTATTAATTAATAATTAATGAAATACGAAGTATTTATCGAAATTAGGGGACCATAACCAATAGAATAATAACATGACCATGGGAATAATTATGTGACCATTAAGAATAGTTACTCTGATAATAGAATAGTAACCTCTTCTAGGAATGTATTATAATAATTAAATAATCATATAAATTAAAATATAATAAATTTATATCATTGAATAACTAAATAAATGTTTTAAAAATGACAAATTATTTATTAGTATTTTTTGATACATAAATAATTATTTAATTTTTTTAATTATTATTATTATTTATAATAAAATTATATTCATAAATATATTCATAAATATATATTATTTTTCAATTTATTATAATATAATTTCTTTATGACATGGTTCATTTTTTAAGGAGTTGGAAATAATGTTATAATTTTAAAATTGGCATATTTGAGTAAAAGATGATTTTATTTAAAAATTAAATTTCTATTATTTAAAATCAAATTTGTATAAAATGGTGTTCTTTTATTAATTATTCATGTTGAAAAAAGTTTATCTGAATTTATAAATTTTTTCTAAAATAGTGGATTTTTTTGTGAATAATGAAATACCGTAGTTTACTGTAGAAGATAAATACATGAATTATTTAGTCATTAATGATTAATGGAGGATTTATTTTCCATTTCTTCAAAATAAAATTCACTGAATACTATATTTAGTCAAAATAATCAACACTAGTCATAGTCTTGATCCAATATGATACAAAAATAATTAAAATGATAAAAACACACCCCTCTTCCCCAATACAAATACCACATGTCACAACCAATTCCAATCAGACATAAAAGGACTTTAATATTGAAAACATTACACCCAATAACCCTCCCATTTCTATCCCATACTTCCATGATCCTTTGGAATCAATAAAATTCAAATATCTAGTGCCTCATGGAGGTTCTCATGGGGAATAATTCAAGATGTAAGAACCTGTTTCTTCTTATTTTTAATTTCATTTCAATTTATTGTTTTCCTTTTTTTATTTCTACCTCACCTTATCTATGTGACATGATAACAATATTATAATTTATTTTCATGAATTTTATTTCATTAATTTAATGGACCATCAAAATCCCTTTTCCCCTCCTCTTTTGTTCTAGAAATCAAAACATCGATTGGGATGTGTTAATGTATGACATTATAGGATGATGAGTTTCCAATTTCAATTAACACTTTCATGGGTGGTCATAAAACCATTTTTAAGTGTAAAAAATTTTAATATATAATTATTAATACATATTTAATATTCTAGAAAATTTATATATTCTTAAAAATAAATAATAATAAAAATTAGTTCATGATGATAAAAAACTAGAATAATCTAAACGGTTATCATTAATATTTTATATAATTAATCATCCTCACATCTAGAAATAAATTATATATAATAAAATTTAATATTATTTTATTTATCTAATAAAATATAATTTCAAATTTTTACAACTATTCTAACTTGAAAAGATATTCCATACATTTATACAAGTGAATTTGTAAGAACCCGGTTTTTTTGCTATTAAAGACTTTGGAATATTCTTGATGATATTCCAGAGCAGTGCCTTCAGACAGCGTGCGATTCTGAGCCCCGGAGTGGCCGAAATTAAATTTTCAGTGCGTTCACACTGGAAATGCTAAATACATGGGATAACTCCTAAACGGAGCTCTGGATCAGAGATCCGAGTTTACGGATGAGTCTATAATGGGGTGTTTACCCTAGGAACGACATAAAATTTGTCGGCACAGGATGTTTGGACCCCTCGCTCGCTTCCGGAAGGTTAAACAGATAAATTAATTAATTAATTTATTCATTTAATGTTGAAAGTCAAGTATGTAACGCCCCGACCCCAGTTACCCAGAGTCGGTTCATTATTACGTAACATTGGCATGATCACAAGAAAGATCAAATCTCGAAAGACCGATTGGTTTAGTAGCCTTGGAAACACTAGATATGTTTATAAGTTTACATTATATCATAAAATGAAAAACTACTACAACAACATAGTGTCTCCATAATCCACACTCATATCCCCACATAACATCCCTGCAGGTCATTCATAATTTACTTCTTCACTTCCTGGGAAGAATAAAACATAGAAAAGGGGTGAGCTCAAATGCCCAGTAAGGATAACAATATAGCAGAAACTTTCATAAATAAGAATAAACATTTAAGGCAATGTATAACTAAAACAAAAGCCTTTCAAACATGAACTTTCAACATGGTACGACATAAATAAAATGAAATAATGACATTTACTTATTCACATGGATATTCTACTAATCGAATAATCACATGCAAAAATCAATAACCACTTTCATAATGTTGGAATGCATAATGCCAGACTATCATAACCACATAGTCAAGGCCTCGTGCCAAGACTACAAATAAAATTTTGTCAAGGCCTTGTGCCAAGACACTAGTTTGTCTCATGAGACCTACCGATGTAATATTTTTAGAAGATACTTATGTTTAAAATTGCTAAAAAGTACTCCAGTGTTTTTATGAAATCATTATGCAAGCTTCTGAAAACAAAATAACTAATTCCGAGACTGCTCGACTAATTATAGGCCATGACGGGTCCACTCCCAATCCCTTCCTATCTACCACACTCGAGAGTCAGGTTTTCTGAAAACATTTTGAAGCTTGCGTTAAATACGTATACATTTGCACTGGATTTTCATATTTTTGAGAGAAATATATCTTTTTGAAATCATTTAAAAGTCACATAATTATAAAAGAAAACATTTACTTTTAAAATATCCTTATAAGCTTGTAAGGGAAGCTTCTAAGTTTTTATAATGGCGGAAAATAACCGCACCCGTCGTATAAGTTAAAAAAAACATTCTTACCTTAATTCTGTCGAAAAGGTTAAAAAGGACCTCGTTTTGAAAACGACAGAAATATTCCTCTTATAAAAAGTCAAACAAGGGTATAAATTACTTTAACCCATATTCTTGTAAATAATAAAAATGTTTTGAAATACATTTTGAAGAAACATGGATGTGGATGATAAAGAGATCCCAGTAGATTATTACATATAAACAACCTCGGATAATGAAGAGATTGTGAAATAACCCTTACCAATTTGGTAACTTATGAAACATACAACCCATAAAAGAGGTATCATACAATGAATATGTAAATACACATAAATTATAGTGTATTACACAAAGAATATAATTATGGTTAGTACATATACCACACAAAAGGTGATGATGGCAATATGGCAAGAATCTCACGGAAATAAGGAGTGAGACGAAAACCCCTTACCACGTTAATCAACTGAGTCGTATGGCCAAAAGTTAATAACCACCAAATTATTTACAGAATATCATTAATATAAAGATAATCATGATAATATATATCAAATGGCAGTACACAATACACCACTTTCAATAATTTAGTGGCGAACAATGGAAATCTCACGGAATTGAAAGTGAGATAATAAAATCCCTTAACATTTACTTTTCCTTGGTTGGGGTAGGTTAACCTCCTGTATAATGGTGAAATATTTGTTATTAAATTATACAAGAATCATATATATTAATATGATATCATATATGATCTTTTACCATTGATTTGTTAATAATATCTTAGAATTATCGTCGTTTCGGGTGTTAACTTACTCATTTTATTTTATATGTTTTGTTACATAATCCATGTTTGTTGTATCTTATTCATATCCATAATGATATCAAGTCCTTAAACATCATTTTTAAATCATCAAATGATAATTATACTTGAATGCATACGATGGAGAATGAATCTCATCGCGTTCGTGGAGACTGTAGTCCGTACGTACGCACGAGCGATAATATCATACTTTTGATATTAAAATAATATATAAATGGATGGTATATCATATAAACAGAATCATTAACATGTTATATTTATTATTTACATGAGTTACACATCATTATTATACCCATCTAAATAATATTATATTGAATAACAATTACACCACGACGTGGAGACGGTAAGCCGTACGTACGCACGTATGGTGACATGTTATTCAATGGGTGGATAGAATAATGAATATGGTTGTAAAATATTTATAATAAAATCAAAGTATATATATGATACTGGATTTATTATTTTAGAATGGTAACAACAAAGGAAGAAGAAGTGGAAGAAGAAATGAACTTAGAAATGGGTGGTGAAATCATTACCTCTTCTTCGGGTTCTTACTTTTGATTTGATCAAAAGGGATCCTTAGGTTGGCTTTATGATCTAAATAAGGCCCCTAGGTTTTAGTGAGGGAAGTTGGGAGAGTATTTGGGCAGAGTTTTGCCGAACCAAAAGGCTTTGAAGGTGTGATTAAATGAGAAGGAGGAGTGCCCTTTTATAAGAGGGGTGAGGGGAACCTTTGGAAAATCTAGAGATATTAGTTTATAATAAATTCATATTCGGTGTACAATGGCTCCAAAGTTGACTATTAAACGGTTAAGGTGGGGATGGGTCTAAAAAAACTCAACCAATATAATTTAGACAGGTTTGGGTACTTATATTAACCTTATCTTTAAGTATTAACTCTAAGTTAATTAGTTTCACTTTTACAATGTCTCTTTGTATTTTTATATAATATGGTTAATAAACATACTATATAAATCCAAACGACCCCCAAGTGGTCCATTAATGATGACCCTATCATGATATAAGTATCTTGGACGAAACTTAGATTTTTAGGAATTTAATATCAATTAATAATATAATATTTGTTTTAAGAACTATTTTATGTCAATTTTGAGACTATTCAATAGTTGATTTTTGTAAAACTCATAACATATTGATTACTTAGAAAAAAGTCAATTAAATCAATCCTAATATATCATATTATCCTAGAAAATTAGTTTAATGCATTAAAAGTTTCATATTATATTTATTTGGGTATTTATAATATCAATTATTTTAATTTTTCACTATTATAGTAATTACTGCATCATCATTGTGTCATAAATAAAATAAATTATTTAATGTCTAAAAATTATAAATAAAATATCATTATGTAGTAAATCTTTTTTTCTTTCTAATGAATATTTATAATCTAAAATACAACATATATAACCCTATGTAACAATTTTTTTTCTAAAATATATATGCTTGTGTCATTTTTGTATTCATTTTAACTTAATTAAAATAAAGTGTCATTATCACTTACAAGTGGATCCATGGGGTCCCAAAATCGACCCAAAGATGTCCATGGTCGACCCTGTATCAACCAATAGGGTTAAGACATGTTTTAGGGTAATTTAGTATTATTATAATATTATTTTTAACCCTTATTTACCGGATTTACCCTTAACCATGGTAAATAAAATATTTACCGCAGTAATTATTCAAAATGTCTAAAAATAAAAGTTACCTATTTACACAATTTGAACATCCTGATTCCAAATATGAAATCCATTTTCCTAAATTCAAAACACAGAAGTGTCAGAAATTAATTTAAAATTAATTCCCGCTGTCAAAACAAAAAGCGTGTATTTAAGAGATAATAACTATCAAAAGATTGACAATTGTTTATGTTCGGTTTAATTGTAAAATTATGTCCAATGACCAAAATTATATTAAATGGTAAAAATATATTCTAAATATACTTTAAAACCACTCAAATTCATAATTTATCACTATTAATTATTTTGATTAAAAAAGTTGTTTTTAATAAAAATTTAGTAATTTTCACTATTTATCAAAATATGAAAATTATCCGAAATGTACCAAAATTTCACCTTAGGCTAAATTAGATATTCTGAATCCAGAAATGAAGTCCATTTTAAAATATAAAATATATATAATTTCGAAAATTATTAATTACTATTCATAACAGCTAGTTTGATTGGTTGTGGTGTGTGTTAAAACTCAAGGTTGCGTACAACACAAGCTACTGTATTATTCAAAGAAAGCGTACCGTGGAAGCTTGGGATGTTTCATTTTAAATTTTTGATGTCCCCATTTAGTCAAAAAGTTTAAAATATTGTATTTAAAAAGGGTTCATTATTAAAATTTTATAAAAGTGCAATACTGAAAATGAATTTGTTCTTGCATTATATCTAAGAAACTCATAATATGGATTCTAAAATAATAAGGATTATATAAAGTTTAAAATTTAGATAATACTATTCATAACCTCTTTTGAATGGATTTTTTTGTAAGTCATGGTGTGATTGAACTCGGTGTTGCGTGTAGTGCAAGTTATTGAATTATTTTGAAGAAATAACACACTATGAAATCTTGGGGTGTTACATTCTCTCCTCCTTCAATAAATTGCGTCCTCGCAATTTGAAATTGTTCTTCAAAAATAAAAGGTTGAAAATAGAGAATATATTTGGGGGAAAACCCACATCTGAAATTGGGTTACTAAAATTTAGTCTTAATATGAGGAAATGAGAAATGAAAGGGTCTCCACCAAATTATGAACTCGATTAAGAGTACATTTGTGGAATTAGAGACATATAATTGGAGGAAAAACTTAAATATTTATAGGTAGTGATTGAGGTCATCAATCAAAAACAAGTATAAAATTAAGGTCCTTAAACTCATCAATCTATGATGATTTGAAATACCATCGGTTCAACAAAACAGAGGGTATTAGGATAACATATTTTTGATGTTTCAAAATATCTTAGTTGAAATCCCACATCGAAAAATGAATTAATGAGGCCTCTATTTAAAATAAAGAGTCGAAAGTATGTAGATTACCGAAAATAACACATACTAGGGTTCCATGTAGGAAAATATGGATATGGAAGAAAAATCTAACCATCAATTATCTGATGGAGAGTGGTAGAGAACATGGCTATGAAAAGGCCAACAATCCCAAAGCCATAAATTAGTGATGATTTAAGGTACCATCTAGGAAAACATTTTTGTTCTAAGTTGATTTTCTTAATATTGAAGAATTTATTTATGAGATTGGCTAAGATCATAAGGAGATATACTTACTTTATAATTAGAGTATTATCCATTAATAAATTTCTACCACAAACTCATCTTTCACTCTAAAAGATAATAGAATGTAAAAAAAATTCTATTTACACTATTCGTATAGGGTTCCAAAATAAACGAATTTATAATTCATCTACAAGATCTTTTAATAAAAACAACATTATTTAATCTAGGAAATCCCGTGGGCCAGTGGTAGGTGATACACCCTTGTCGCCCTTCGGTTGCGGGTTCAAGTCTCGCAGCCTTGCCAGACGCGACGGGTTGTCGCCCGAACTCCGGGTTGTCCTTTTATGGAAATTCAAAATAATCCAAACTAGAACTATCCAAAAGACTTCTGTCCAAACTCACAGTCCAACATTTATAAGGAAGGTAAACATAATATAGATCCTTTTTACCCCGTAATAGCATATGAATACCTTCATCATGTATTCTTTTAATACACTGAAACATCCTGAATTACCATATTCCTTATTGATTACATTCATGCTCCCTTATTCCATATAGAAAGCTGGATATACTTCATTAATCCAAAAAAAATTTAAAACCCAAAAATGATGGAATATACAAATCATTAATCAGTTCTAAGGTAGTCAAGAATATCCAATATAATTTATCCAAAACAATCATGTATTATTCCAAAATCACTACTTCGGTATCAGAACTATATTATGGTTTATCATTCTCTCAACCATATATTTTCCAAAAATTTATCCTGCTATTGAGTCACTTTTCTTTGTTCCACATAATCTCAAGTCCTTAATGAAATAGTACTGCAGTACAATCCTTATATACTCCATATTTATTATAACAAGTACATTGTTGATACAACACTCAATTGACATAATCAACATAAGAAATCTAATCATTCCTCTTCATCTGTGGTAGTATCATAACTTGATTATTATCCAATAGCATCATTTGCGGCATAGTCTGATGACTGGGACTTAGGTTCGCGTAGTGTCCAAACTCCTTGCAAATGAAGCATTGTACATTTGAAACCATTTTCTTACCCTTGCAGTCACATACTTTGTGCCCTTTTCCTCCACACTTATAACAAACTCCCATTCCTTTCAGGCAAGTTCCAGGGTGTTTCTTTCCACAGTTACCACATATGGGAAAATTCTTCTTTTCCCTCTTACCTTTATCCATCTTTCTCTCTTCCATCCTTTTCTTCTCTTGCTTCCCTTCAAAGCCATAGGACTCAGTTAAATCTTTACTTATCTTATCAACACATGATATTATTTCTTCATATGATGATAATACATGGGAGACTATTTATCTTATAAATTCTAGCTTAAGACCATGAAAGCTATGATCCTTCCTTCTCTTTGGATCATGTGCATTACTGGAGTTCTCATTCCTTCTACTGGGTGCCATTTCTAAACAATGGCATACACTAGATTAGTTTATGAATCAAAATACATAATCACATACTTATAAAACACTTAACATAAATTGAACTATTTATGGATATAATCCATAATCATAAAAATGTCTCCTTTGAGGATGTATATACTCATAAACCCTTCATAATGGTTTGTAAAGAAAATGAGAATTATCCTAAGCATATCCCCCAGGAGTGTCGTAACCAAGAGTGCAGCAAGGCCCGTTGTCGTGCACCAGTTCCCGTTCGAGTCTAGCTCAAAGCGGTGTTTTCGGGTTTTACCCCTAGGTACATCTGTGCCAGAGCCGCCTCTACCTGCTCGTATCCAGACAGGGATGTATTGCTCGGAAAACTCACAAAATCTCTACAATACCAAAATTCTAGGAAGTTCTTCTATACTAATCCTCAAAGTTCATCTTAGGTCTACATGCTCTAATTAGAGTTTATCTAAATCTAGCTTCCAAGGTTTGTACTAAACTTCCTCTGATACCAACTGTAACGCCCCGACCCCAGTTACCCAGAGTCGGTGCATTATTATGTAACATTGGCATGATCACAAGAAAGATCAAATATCGAAAGACCGATTGGTTTAGTAGCCTTGGAAACACTAGATATGTTCATAAGTTTACATTACATCATAAAATGAAAAACTACAACAACAACATAGTGTCTCCATAATCCATACTCATATCCCCACATAACATCCTTGCAGGTCATTCATAATTTACTTCTTCACTTCCTCGGAAGAATAAAACATAGAAAAGGGGTGAGCTCAAATGCCCAGTAAGGATAACAATATAGCGGAAACATTCATAAATAAGAATAAACATTTAAGGCAATGTATAACTAAAACAGAATCCTTTCAAACATGAACTTTCAACATGGTACGTCATAAATAAAATGAAATAATGCCATTTACTTATTCACATGGATATTCTACTAATCGTATAATCACATGAAAAAATCAATAACCACTTTCATAATGTTGGAATGCATAATGTCATACTATCATAACCACATAGTCAAGGCCTCGTGCCAAGACTACAAATAAGATTTTGTCAAGGCCTTGTTCCAAGACACTAGTTTGTCTCATGAGACCTACCGATGTAATATTTTTAGAAGATACTTATGTTTAAAATTGCTAAAAAGTACTCCAGTGTTTTTATGAAATCATTATGCAAGCTTCTGAAAACAAAATAACTAATTCTGAGATTGCTCTACTAATTATAGGCCATGATGGGTCCACTCCCAATCCCTTCCTATCTACCACACTCGAGAGACAGGTTTTCAGAAAACATTTTGAAGCTTGCGTTAAATACGTATACATTTGCACTGGATGTTCATATTTTTGAGAGAAATATATCTTTTTGAAATCATTTAAAAGTCACATAATTATAAAAGAAAACATTTACTTTTAAAATATCCTTATAAGCTTTTAAGGTAAGCTTCTAAGATTTTATAATGGCGGAAAATAACCGCACCCGTCGTATAAGTTAAAAAAACATTCTTACCTTAATTCTGTTGAAAAGGTTAAAAAGGACCTTGTTTTGAAAACGACAGAAAGATTCCTCTTATAAAAAGTCAAATAAGGGTATAAATGACTTTAACCCATATTCTTGTAAATAATAAAAATGTTTTGAAATACATTTTGAAGAAACGTGGATGTGGATGATAAAGAGATCCTAGTAGATTATTACATATAAACAACCTCGGATAATGAAGAGATTGTGAAATAACCCTTACCAATTTGGTAACTTATGAAACATACAACCCATAAAAAAGGTATCATACAATGAATATGTAAATACACATAAATTAGAGTGTATTACACAAAGAATATAATTATGGGTAGTACATATACCACACAAAAGGTGATGGTGGCAATATGGCAAGAATCTCACGGAAATAAGGAGTGAGACGAAAACCCCTTACCACGTTAATCAACTGTGTCGTATGGCCAAAAGTTAATAACCACCAAATTATTTACAGAATATCATTAATATAAAGAGAATCATGATAATATATATCAAATGTAAGTACACAATACACCACTTTCAATAATTTAGTGGCGAACAATGGAAATCACACGGAATTGAAAGTGAGATAATAAAATCCCTTACCTTGTACTTTTCCTTGGTTGGGGTAGGTTAACCTCCTGTATAATGGTGAAATAATTGTTATTAAATTATACAAGAATCATATATATTAATATGATATCATATATGATCTTTTAACATTGATTTGTTAATAATATCTTAGAATTATCGTCGTTTTGGGTGTTAACTTACTCATTTTCTTTTATATGTTTTGTTACATAAGCCATGTTTGTTGTATCTTATTCATATCCAGAATGATATCAAGTCCTTAAACATCATTTTTAAATCATCAAATGATAATTATACTTGAATGGATACGATGGAGAATGAATCTCATCGCGTTCGTGGAGACGGTAGTCCGTACGTACGCACGAGCGATAATATCATTCTTTTGATATTAAAATAATATATAAATGGATGTTATATCATATATACATAATCATTAACATGTTATATTTATTATTTACATGAGTTACACATCATTATTATACCCATCCAAATAATATTATATTGAATAACAATTACACCACGACGTGGAGACGGTAAGCCGTACGTACGCACGTATGGTGACATGTTATTCAAAGGGTGGATAGAATACTTAATATGGTTATACCATATTTATAATAACATCACAGTATATATATGATACTGGATTTATTATTTTAGAATGGTAACAACAAAGGAAGAAGAAGTGGAAGTAGAAATGAACTTAGAAAAGGGTGGTGAAATCATTACCTCTTCTTCGGGTTCTTCCTTTTGATTTGATCAAAAGGGCTCCTTAGGTTGGCTTTATGATCAAACTAAGGCCCCTAGGTTGTAGTGAGGGAAGTTGGGACAGTATTTGGGCAGATTTTGGCCGAACCAAAAGGCTTTGAAGGTGTGAAGAAATGAGAAGGAGGAGTGCCCTTTTATAAGAGGGGTGAGGGGAACCTTTGGAAAAGCTAGAGATATTAGTTTATAATAAATTCATATTCGGTTTACAATGGCTCCAAAGTTGACTATTCAAAGTTTAAGGTGGGGATGGGTCGAAAACAACTCAACCAATAGAATTTAGACAGGTTTGGGTACTTATATTAACCTTATCTTTAAGTATTAACTTTAAGTCAATTAGTTTCACTTTTACAATGTCTCTTTGTATTTTTATATAATATGGTTAATAAACATACTATATACATCCAAGAGACCCCCAAGTGGTCCATTAATGATGCACCTATCATGATATAAGTCTCTTGGCCGAACCGTAGATTTTTATGAATTTAATATCAATTAATAATATAATATTTGTTTTAAGAACTATTTTATGTCAATTTTGTCACTATTCAATAGTTGATTTGTTTGAAACTCATAAAAGATTGATTACTTCTAAAATAGTCAATTAAGTCAATCCTAATTTATCATATTATCCTAGAAAATTAGTTTAATTCATTAAGAGTCTCATATTATATTTATTTGGGTATTTATAATATCAATTATTTTAATTTTTCACTATTATAGTAATTACTGCATCATCATTGTGTCATAAATAAAATAAATTATTTAATGTCTAAAAATTATAAATAAAATATCATTATGTAGTAACTCTTTTGGTCTTTCTAATGAATATTTATAATCTAAAATCCAACATATATAACCCTATGTAACAATTGTTTTTCTAAAAGATATATGCTTGTGTCATTTTTCTATTCATTTTAACTTAATTAAAATAAAGTGTCATTATCACTTACAAGTGGATCCATGAGGTCCCAAAATCGACCCAAAGATGCCCATGGTCTACTATGTATCAACCAATAGGGTTAAGACACGTTTTAGGGTAATTTAGTATTATTATAATATTATTTTTTAACCCTTATTTACCGGATTTACCCTTAACCATGGTAAATAAAATATTTACCGCAGTAATTATTCAAAATGTCTAAAAATAAAAGTTACCTATTTACACAATTTGAACATCCTGATTCCAAATATGGAATCCATTTTCCTAAATTCAAAACACAGAAGTGGCAGAAATTAATTTAAAATTAATTCCCGCTGTCAAAACAAAAAGCGTGTTTTTAAGAGATAATAACTATCAAAAGATTGACACTTGTTTATGTTCGGTTTAATTGTAAAATTATGTCCAATGACCAACATTATATTAAATGGTAAAAATATATTCTAAATATACTTTAAAACCACTCAAATTCATAATTTATCACTATTAATTATTTTGATTAAAAAAGTTGTTTTTAATAAAAATTTAGTAATTTTCACTATTCATCAAAATATGAAAGTTATCCGAAAAGTACCAAAATTTCACCTTAGGCTAAATTCGATATTCTGAATCCAGAAATGAAGTCCATTTTCAAATATAAAATATATATAATTTCGAAAAGTAGGAATTACTATTCATAACGGCTAGTTTGATTGGTTGTGGTGTGTGTTAAAACTCAAGGTTGCGTACAACACAAGCTACTGTATTATTCAAAGAAAGCGTACCATGGAAGCTTGGGATGTTTCATTTTAAATTTTTGATGTCCCCATTTAGTCAAAAAGTTTAAAATATTGTATTTAAAAAGGGTTCACTATTAAAATTTTATAAAAGTGCAATACTGAAAATGAATTTGTTCTTGCATTATATCTAAGAAACTCATAATATGGATTCTAAATTTATAAGTATTATATAAAGTTTAAAATTTAGATAATACTATTCATAACCTCTTTTTAATGGATTTTTTTTGTATGTCATGGTGTGATTGAACTCGGTGTTGCGTGTAGTGCAAGTTATTGAATTATTTTGAAGAAATAACACACTATGAAATCTTGGGGTGTTACAAACTATCTCTTAAATGGTATCTCGGATTGGGAAACCGAGGGTACAGTTGAGTTCGGAGCATACCGTTTACCCTAGGAGGTGTATAAGTTTTGCAGGCGCGGCACGTTTGTGAAAAATGGGCCCATGGGCGTTTTCGTAATTTGGTGGCCTCGGGCGCTAAGTTTAATAACTTTCGAACGGGGTCTCGGATTAAAATTCTGAGACTGTCGTTGTGCTTGGAGTGTCATTTTTACCCCAGGGATGCCTTCATTTTTGTCTTCTTCGAGAGCGGGGTCGGGGGCATGCCGGGCGGGGTTGTTTAAGTGTTATTACTCAAATGCACCCCCTCCCTCTTCACTTCCCCTTCTCCTCCCTCACACCATCTCCACTTCCCTCCTCCATTCTGGTGATCTTCGGCGAGGCGAGCTCTGGCGATCCAACTCTGGAGAGGCAACGGCGCAGGGCGGATCGCGCGGGAAGCGTCGGGCGAAGCCCCATGAGTTAGTAGTTATATTTTGTCTCCGTTTTTAAAATACTGCATTTTTTTGAGCCCAATTTATACCGTCGAATTGCCGCCCGATATTCGAACAAAGCCCATAGATTAGTAGATCTCGATCTGAGCTTTCCGACGCACCTTTAGGATGTGAAATTGAAGCTTCGAGGCGTCCGCAGCGGCCCAGCGAAGTTGGGGGTGGTTTTGCGGTTTTCCACGGTCGGGAGGGCTGTCCGGCGAGTTGGCGCGGCTGAGGGGTTCGGCTCCAGGCAGGCGGCGCGGCGGTCGTGGCATCGGAAGGCGGAGTGGCAGCCGCGGCTTCGTAAGGCCATGACAGCGCGTGGAGCAGCAGCGGCAGCCGGTGGCACCGGCGAGAGGGAGAGGGGCCACGAGGCGGCAGCCTTGTGCGGCGCAACAACGACCCACACTTTAAGTGTCGTTTCGTGGAACGTGCGACCGACCCTCATGGTCGGTCGGTGGAGAATCCCGCGCGGCGGGCGCGCTGGTGTGAAGGGGAGTGGGCTGCGGAGCGGTGGCCCATGGCTCGGCTGGACCGGGCCAAGCTACTGGGCCGCGGTCCAGCGGGCCGGCCTAAGCAGGGCGGACCGGCCGGACCGGGCCGGTCCGGCCCAAGGGGCTTTGCCCCTCAGTCTTTGGACACCCGTATTTCGGGCTACAGGCATCCGTTTTGCGCGTGGTCTGCGGCAGCGGGGATCTTGCATCACGGCGGAGTATTTGAGCCAGTTTTGGGAATTTTTAATTCCCGAAACGAGGGGTCTCGGAGACGCGATGCGTCTTTAAGTGGACAAGCATTCTTCCGGAAAACCATGTTTTGGACGGCACGGACGCATCCGACGTCCGTTTTGAGCGCCGTAAGTGGCGTTGGAACCCTGGCACCGGGGCAGAGCTTCCCAGGGAAGATTCGGGCGTTGAAACCTAAGTTGACGCATGGGCCCCATGGCTCGTCCTTGAGATGCGAGCAGCGTTTAGTGACTTTCTCATAGGGCGTTCGTTCGGGGCGTGCGAGCAGTCGATTTTGGGTGTTTTTCCGAGGGCATTGCATTGGTGCAGTCTGCCCGCTGGAATTTGCCATGATGGTGCGGGACCCAGGAGGGCTGTTTGGGTGTTGACGGTGAATTTCCATCTTAATCACTGGGCGACTGTTTTGGACAAGTGAATAGTCCATCTTGTGTACTTTTTCGAGAGGATCACAACGGTGCAATCCGTTCATTGAGTTTCGGGACCGTGATGCGGGACCCGCATGGCACCGCTCATGTGCAGTGCGCCAGAATGCATCTTTTTCTCCGGATATCCGTTGTACTCATGTGAGTAGTTCTTTTGAAGTGTTTTCCCAAGGATATCGCAATTCTGAGATGCGCCCGACTGTTTTTGGGGCTGAGGCGCGGGATCATGGAACGACGTTCGGGCGTGAGGTGGTGTTGGTGACTTTTCCGTCGGATATCCGTTGGAGGCGAGTAAGCAGTCGATCTTGCTTGTTTTTCCGCGAGTATTTCAACGGTGTGATCTGTTTGGTTGTGCGGAGCCTCTTTCATGATCTTGTTTAATGTAGAGCATGAGAGGTGCTCCAGTGGCAGTTCGTCCTATCTTATTTGTAGTGGACCTTTGGCGTGTGATCGCGCACTCTTAGGAGAGTGATACAAATGGTTCAAATGTTGTGGTTGGTCGTTCCTGGGTCTTGGAGGTGGAGTTGTTACGTCATGCCTTTGCATTGACGCTGGGTGCCTTGTGCATGATAGCCTTTGGGCTGGAATGAGGTCCACTCTGAGAGTATACATGAGCGCTTGGAGGTACGTGTGGTTGTTTGTCCCTGCGGATGTTTGTGCTCTCAGTTGGGGTTGACTTGGGGCCACACGTCATGTGGGCCGCATGTGCATGCTGCGATCTGCTTTGCGTACTTGACCTCTTGCGACGTAGATTTTCCCTCTACGCTCATTTGTTTGACCAGTACGGTGGAGTTTCCCCTGGATTTGTGCTCGTTTGTTTGACCAGTAGGGTGGAGTATTCCTCTGGCTTTGTGCTCGTTTGATTGGACAACAAGGTGGAGTTTTCCCCTGGATTTGTACACTTTTGTCTGACCATCAGGGTTGAGTGGTCTCCCCCTGGTCTTGATCTCGTTGGTTGGGCCGACAGAGATGGTTTGGTTCCTCTGCTTCTTCGGCTGTGAGGGGTTTCAGTACTGTGCCCTTTCACCGGACTGTGACAATGTCTGCCACTATGGGTGTTCGTACAGCGTGGGTGTTTTCCCCACTTTCTGGGATGAGATGTCTTAGTCCGCTTCGACAATGACTCATCGGATTGGAGAGGGATTTCCTTGTGAGGCCTGGGGATTTTCTCCCGTTGCTCCGTGTTCCCTGGTAGATATTGTGGTTTTGGTGTGACCAACACTTTACACGAGCATTGATACTCTACCCAGGAGGTTGTTTCCAGCAGGGCTGTGGTTGTTCCAGCAGGAATGAGGTTGTTTCCAGTAGGGCTGAGGTTGTTCCAGCAGGGATGAGGTTGTTCCAGTAGGGTTGAGGTTGTTCTAGCAGGGCTGAGGTTGTTTCTAGTAGGGCTGAGGTTGTTTCCAGTAGGGCTGAGGTTGTTTCCAGCAGGGCTGAGTTTGTATCGAGCATGGCTCGTCTGTGGGTTACCATCCAGCCGGGATGGCCAGTACAGTGGTGTTCACCTAGCAGTACCATCCAGCTGGGATGACCAGAGCAGTGCCGGGCTTACCTCTAGCTGGGCTGGGCAGTGGTCCCCGATGTCGGGTTTACCTTCAGCTGGGCTGGGCAGTGGTCCCCGATGTCGGGCTTACCTTCAGTGGGGCTCAACAGTGGTCCCCGATGTCGGGCTTACCTCCAGCAGAGCTGGGTAGTGGTCCCCGATGTCGGGCTTACCTCCAGCTGAACTGGGCAGTGGTCCCCGATGCCGGGTTACCTCCAGCTGGGTTGGGCAGTGGTCACGTCGCCGACTTTAACCAGGTCGCCCTCCAGTGGAGTACACTGTTACGGGACTGGGAAGTGAGGCAACCATCGACTTTTCGGGTCTCCCTGTAGTGGGAACCTGTTGACTTCTAGGGACACTCTAGCAGGGCTAGGCAGGGGGTCGCCTGTCGACATTGAGCAGACCTCTCGACTGCGGGGTAGTG
This sequence comes from Viscum album, assembly GCA_963277665.1. Taxonomy (NCBI): domain Eukaryota; kingdom Viridiplantae; phylum Streptophyta; class Magnoliopsida; order Santalales; family Viscaceae; genus Viscum; species Viscum album. The sequence goes on from OY728126.1 coordinate 198,691,325, forward strand.
ATGTGGTGTGGTTGATGTTCCCACAGAACTCTCAAGTACGAGGAGCGCTTTCCCCCTCCGAGAGGCATCCTTGTGACGCGACCTAATGCCGTGCGGGCGAGTCAGTGCCGCCCAAAGCGGATAGTGTCGAGTTGTGGTGATTGAGCCCATTGGCTTGCGGTTCGGGGCAGACGTGCGGGATGTTGGGAATCAATGGTGTTACTTCTGGGACTGTTGGCTACTCTTTTCTTGGGCTGAGCTATGGGATGGAGATCCCCTTACAATGTTTTTCGGGATTCTTGTTGAGCATATGGACTTGTATATACCTTGTTCTAGGACCCATTTCTTGGGTTTTGGATACTCTCCTTCCAGGAGAGGCGAAGACGCATGGGGTATGCCACGTGCTTTCCGTGTCTATCTTCTCGTGGTTGGAGGAGTCTACTCTCCTGCTATAGGTAGCGAAGACTCGACAGGAAGTTCATCTTCTCACAGTTTCCAGCTCCTTGTGTCCGAACGAGTCTACCTTCTTTCCTCTTGTTGGGTTGAGTTGGAATATTTACTGCACTCTCTGTTGTACTCCTTTACTTTTCCTGTTCGCTCTACTGCTCACCTTTCGGTACCTCCTTTTGTTGCTCCCTCGAGCCTTCGGGGTATCCTACTGAGTATTTTTATACTCACCCCTACTTGGGATTTGCCCGCACTTGGTGTTCCCTTGCAGACGACGGATAGGTGGAGCGTGACTTCAGTGGAGCGTGACTTCAGTGGAGCGTAGGAGCTTAGGGAGCTTGGACCGCGTGAGGTGGTCATATCCGGGTTCCAGGTGGGAGACCTATCAGCTGTTTGTTTTGTTTACCTTTTTCCAGGTTGTGGCACCATTTCTGGTTGGGCGCATGTTTGCCCCTTTTTCCTTTTCATCACTCTACATTGTATTGTTTAGAGGTCGATACACATCTGTGGTTTATATATATAGCAGTTGCCCCTTTTCCTTGCTTGTCTTTTCTATTACTCTGCACTTTTTCATTGAGTATGTTGCATGTGTGTGTTCACAGGTACTTAGGCAAAGGCCTCCCCGAGTTATTCTACCTGCGGTGCTGGTCGCCAGCCCTTGGCTTATGGAGGTAGGCTTGGGGTAGTTCCGGCTCGAGCCCGGGTAGGGCAGGGTCGTGACAAAGTGGTATCATAGGTGGTTCATTCCTTGGTACACTGTTCGGACGTCCCTAAAAGAGGAATTGGTTGGGATATACGGCAACAATGTTAATGTGTCTTGAGAGTAGCTCTTAGGCCAGGGAGTCCAGTGATGGTGCGGCAGCCGACGTATCCATTCACCAGGACCTTGATAACCTGCTTGTCGACTCGTCATGCTGAGACACTTGTTGCAGGGAAATTTGTTTGTGCATCACATAGGACCGAGTCTTGACTGTCCTTCTTGAGTCATCTCCCCATCGTTTTTGTTGTTGGTATATACATATATTCTCATCTGACCGCGGCACTCCTTGATAATATTCAGGATGTCTCCACGAGGACAGCCAGTCAGGATACCAGCTTTGGTTCATGACAATGACCCTGTGAGCTACCATGCCATAGTCCAGAACCCATCATGCGAGCCCCTTTCTCCGGGTGGGCCGGTAGCACCACCCCCACCTGTTGAGCGATAGACCGTTTCAGTAGAGCAGGCTGAGCTTGAGCACAGTTTGAGCATGCCCTGTTAGTTCCAGCGGCAGAGACCACAGAGGTTCAGTGGTGAGCCAGACCCTCAGGCAGCATAGGTTTGGCCTGAGGTAGTGGTTCGCCTTTTCAAGCTTGTACAGATGTCGATAGATCAGAGAGTGGCTTTGGAAGCCAACCTTTTTCATGGTGCAGTTTGGCGTTGGTGGATTCTAGTGACTCAGTTTCTTGACGAGTCGTCGTTTTTGTTGGACAAATTTCATTTGTTGCTATGTGAGGAGTTTTTCCCCTCCTTCTTGCGCTCCGTTCTGATTCAGGATCTCCTGTAGTTTCAGTAGGGAGGGATGACAGTGGCCGTGCACGTGGCTAGTTTTGCAGACCATGCACGCTTTTACCCGGACTTGGTCTGTGATGACGACCTCTGAGCGTGGAAGTTTGAGTAGGGTCTCTGCTGAGAGATTTGTGCTGTCATAGTACCCTTGGACATTTCCACATATTTCAGGGTGCTAGAGCAGGTGCTGATGATAGGGGGCTTCCTGTCATGTTTTGCGGTTGGTAGTGGTAGTGGGCGCGACAGAGCCAGGACGTTTGCCATAGTTTGCAGGCGCCGAAGGACAGGACCTCGATGCAGGTGGCCCTCCCACTGCCGGTTCCAGAGACATGGTCGTATACCACTGTGGCGAAAATGCTTAGGGCCTTTGCCGAGGATGCCCTTCCGTGAGTGGATCCTGGGCCGTAGTCGTACACTACAGTGGCGCCGGAGGGCACTAGTGCAGCCCAGAGAGAGTCGGTGCTATGCTTGTGATGGGCGAGGTCACTTGGCACGAGACTTCCTGACCCGAGTTGCTGAGAGCTTCGGGCAGGCAGCAGGTGCACCACCACGAAAGAGGCAGCGCCGTGATCAGAGTAATACCCAGGGAGGTGGTGATAGCATTGGAGCGGGAGGAGCTGGTAGTGGGGGACGACATTACGGGATCTCCCCATCACCACTAGGCGGTCCACGTCAGGCACAGGGAGTTGACAGTTGGGACAACGGGTAGTCGCGAGCTTTGGATGTCTACGATCATACAGAGCATGGGATGGTGAGAGGTACCCCTTGCGACTCTTCTACTTTTTGCAGTAGATTTTTTAGGCTCTACGTGTGAAAGGCTTTCCTCTCTGCCCCTTTCTTGAGGTGTTACCAGGGTGACGCAGGGCGTCGGGTGTAACCCTGTGTTGGTAAGGAAAAAGGTGTGAGACCTTTTCCTTTAGTTGATGGTGTTGACTCCTTCGCTTCCCGAGCGTGTAAGAGAGTCTTGGTTGTGAGACATCGACAGTAAAGTCTTGCGTGACCAGATATCCTTGGGTGTTTCACCATATGGATATTCTGAAGGAGGGAATCAACGGGCCTTGTTTCAGGTACAGGCGGTGATTCCAGTCGTGGCGTGTGATGTAGAGGTTTGACCGGGGAGGTGAGCTACCACCAAGGGCCTTCGGGCCATGTGAGACCGTGCAAAGGGATGGCGAGGTACCCTACCGCCTTTCCCTAACCCCAAAGTTTGGGGTGGGTGCACGACATCGGCAAGGGCTGACCTCTCATGAATAGATCAATCCTTTGGTCTGTGTGTAGTGACGTAGAGCTGTGTGTGGGTTCTTCTGGGTATGAGAAAGCGAGGTGTGGGCTTAGTACCCTATGTTTCTCCTTAGTTTTGCTTTTCGGGGACGAAAATCTAGAAGGAGGGAATGATGTAGGAACCGAGTTTTTTTGCTACGAAAGACTTTGGAATATTCTTGATGATATTCCAGAGCAGTGCCTTCGGACGGTGTGAGATTCTGAGCCCCGGAGTGGCCGAAATTAAATTTTCAGTGCGTTCACACTGGAAATGCTAAATAAATGGGATAATTCCTAAACGGAGCTCCGGATCAGAGATACGAGAGTACATATGAGTCCGGAATGGGGTGTTTACCATAGGAACAACATAAAATTTGTCGGCGCGGGAAGTTTGGACCCCTCGCTCGCTTCTAGAAGGTTAAACGGATAAATTAATTAATTAATTTATTCGTTTAATGTTGAAAGTCATGTATCTGTTAAACGATGGCTCGGATTTGGAAACCGAGGGAACCATTGAGTTCGGAGCATGCCTTTTACCCTAGGAGGGGTATATTTTTTGCAGTTGCGGCCCGTTTGTGAAAAATGGGCCCATGGGCGTTTTCGTAATTTGGCGGCCTCGGGCGCTATGTTTAATTACTTTTGAACGGGGTCTGGGATTAAAATTCCAAGACCACTGTTGTATTCAAAGTGACATGTTTACCCCTGGGACGCCTTCCTTTTTGTCTTCTTTGAGAGAGGGGTCGGGGGCATGCTGGGCGGGGGTGTTTAAGTGTTATTACTTAAACGCACCCCCTCCCTCTTCTCTTCACCTTCTCCTCCCTCACACCCTCTCCCCTTCCCTCCTCCATTCCGACGATCTCCGGTGAGGCGTGATCCGGCAAACCAACTCCGGTGAGGCAACGTCGTGGGGCGGATAGCGCGGGAAGCATCGAGCGAAGCCCCAAGAAGTTGGAGTTTTATTTTGATTCCGTTTTTAAATTCCCGCATTTTTTAGCCCGATTTATACAGTCGAATTGCCGCCCGATCTTCGAAAAAAGCCCACAGATTAGTAGAGCTCGATCCTACCATTCCGACGCACCTTTCGGATGTGAAATCGGAGCTCCGAGGCGTCGTCAGCGGCCCGGAAAAGTTGGGGGTGGTTTTGCGGTTTCCGGCGGTCGGTAGGGCGGTACGTCGAGTTGGCGCGGCGGAGGGGTTTGGCTCTGGACAGGAGGCGCGGCGGCCGTGGCTTCGAAAGGCGGCGCGGCGTCCGCGGCTTCGGTTGGACATGGTGGCGCGTGGAGCGGCGACGGAAGCCGGTGGCACCGGAAGGGCGCCGACGAGAGGGAGAGGGGCCGCGTGGCGGCGGCCCCGTGCGGCGCAGCAACGACCCGCACTTTGCGGGTCGTTGCGTGGAACGTGCGACCGGCCCTCGTGGCCGGTCGGTGGAGAATCCCATGCAGCGGGCGTGCGGGTGTGAAGGGGAGCGGGCCGTGGAGCAGCGGGCCGCGGCTCGGCTGGACCAGGCCAAGCTACTGGGCCACGGTCGACCGGGCTGGCAGGCCCAAGGGGCTTTGCCCCTCAGTCTTCGGACGCCCGTATTTCGGGCTACGGGCATCCGTTTTTCGCACCGTCGGTGGCAGTGCGGACCTTGCATCAAGGAGGAGTTTTTTGATCTAGTTTCAGGAATTTTTAATTCCCAAAACGAGGGGTCTCAGAGACGCGATGCGTCTTTAAGTGGACGAGCGTTCTTCCCGAAAACCTTGTTTTGGACGGCGCAGACGCATCTGACGTCCGTTTTGAGCACCGTCAGTGGTGTTGGAACCCTGGAACAAGGGCGGATCTTTCTAAGGGGGTTTTAGAGGTTGAAACTTGAGTTGACGTGTGGGCCCCACGGCCCGTCCTTGATCTGCGAGCAACGTTTAGAAACTTTCTCGCCGGGTGTCCGTTCGGGGCGTGCGAGAAGTCGATTTTGGGTGTTTTTCCGAGGGCATTGTGTTGGCGCAGTCTTCCCGCTGGAATTCGGCATGATGGTGCGGGACCCATGAGGGCTGTTTGGGCGTCGACGGTGATTTTCCATATTAATCACCGGGCGACCGTTTTGGACACGTGAATAGTCCATCTTGTGTACTTTTTCGAGAGGATCACAACGGTGCAATCCGTTCGTTGAGTTTCGGGGCCAGGATGTGGGTCCCACGTGGCACCGCTCGTTTTCGGTGCGCCGGAATGCATCTTTTCCTCCGGATATCCATTGCACTCATGTGAGTAGTGCTTTTGACGTGTTTTCTAGAGGAGATCATAATGTTGCGATGCGCCCGACTGTTTTTGGGGACAAGGCTCGGGATCACGGGACGTCGTTCGGGCGTGAGGCGGTGTTGGTGACTTTTCCGTCGGATATCTGTTGGAGGCGAGTAAGTAGTCGATCTCATGTTTTTTTCCTCGAGGATTACAAAGGTGCGATCCGTTTGGTTGTGCGGAGCCTCTTGCGCGATCTTGTTGAATGTAGAGCATGAGAGGTGCTCCGGTGGCGGTTCGTCCTACCATGTTTTTAGTGGACCTTTGGCGTGTGATCGCGCACTTTTGGGAGAGTGATACAAATGGTTCACAAGTTGTGGTTGGTCGTGCCTGGGTCTTAGAGGTGGAGTTGTTACGTCATGCCTTTACGTTGAAGCTGGGTGCCTTGTGCACGATAGCCTTTGGTCTGGAATGAGGTATACTCCGGGAGTATACAGAAGCACTTGGAGGTACGTGTGGTTGTTTGTACCTACGGATGTTTGTGCGCACAGTTGGGGTTGACTTGGGGACACACGTCGTGTGGGCCCCACATGCGTGCCGTGATCTGCTTTGCGTACTTGACCTCTTGCAACGTAAGGGGTCCCTCTGTGCTCGTTTGTTTGACCAGTAGGGTGGAGTTTTCCCCTGGCATTGTGCTCGTTTGTTTGACCGGTAGGGTGGATTTTTCCCCTGGCTTTGTGCTCGTTTGATTGGCCAGCATGGTGGTGTTTTCCCCTGGCTTTGTACTCTTTTGTCTGACCAGCAGGGTTGAGTGGTCTCCCCCTGGTCTTGATCTCGTTGGTTGGTCCGACAGAGATGGTTTGGTTCCTCTACTTCTTCGGCTATGAGGGGTTTCAGTACTGTGCCCTTTCATCGAACTGCGACATCGTCTGTGACTATGGGTGTTCGTATAGCGTGGGTGTTTTCCCCACTTTCTGGGATGTGATGTCTCCGTCCGCTTCGACAGTGAATCAACGGATTGGAGCGGGATTGCCTTGTGAGGCCTGGGGATTTTCGCCCATTGCTCCGTCTTCCATGGTAGAGCTTGTGGTTTCGGTGTGACCAACACTTTACGCGGGCACAGATCCTCTACCCAGAAGGTTGTTTCCAGCAGGGCTGGGGTTGTTCCAGTAGGGCTGAGGTTGTTTCCAGCAGGGCTGAGGTTGTTCCAGGAAGGCTGAGGTTGTTCCAGCAGGGCTGAGGTTGTTCCAGCAGGGCTGAGGTTGTTTCCAGCAGGGCTGAGGTTGTTTCCAGCAGGGCTGAGGTTGTTTCCGTCAGGGCTAAGGTTGTATCAAGCAGGGCTCGTCAGTGGGTTACCATCCAGCAGGGATGGCCAGTACAGTGGTGTTCACTGAGCAGTACCATCCATCAGGGATGGCCAGAGCAGTGTCGGGCTTACCTCCAACTGGGCTGGGCAGTGGTCCCCGATGCTGGGCTTACCTACAGCTGGGCAGGGCAGTGGTCCCCGATGTCGGGCTTACCTCCAGCGGGGCTGGGCAGTGGTCCCCGATGTTGGGCTTACCTCCAGCGGGGCTGGGCAGTGGTCCCCGATGCCGGGCTTACCTCCAGCGGGGCTGGGCAGTGGTCCCCGATGCTGGGTTACCTCCAGCTGGGCTGGGCAGTGGTCCCATCTCCGACTTTAGCCGGGTCACCCTCCAGTGGATTACACTGTTACGGGACTGGGAAGTGAGGCACCCATTGACTTTTCGGGTCTCCCTGTAGTGGGAACCCGTTGACTTCCAGGGACCCTCCAACAGGGCGGGGCTGGGGGTCGCCTGTCAACTTTGAGCAAACCTCTCGACTGCGGGGCAGTGACGTGGTGTGGTTGATGTTCCCCCAGAACTCTCAAGTATGAGGAGCACTTTCACCCACCGAGACGCGTCCTTGTGATGTGACCTAAAACCGTGCAGGCGAGTCAGTGCCGCCCAAAGCGGATAGTGTTGAGGTGTGGTGATTGATCCACTTGGCTTGGGGTTCAGGGCAGACGTGCGGGATGCTGGGCATCGATGGTGTTACTTCTGGGACTGTTGGCTACTCTTTTCTTGGGCTGAGCTATGGGATGGAGATCCCCTTATGACGTTGTTCGGGCTTCTTTTTGAGCATATGGACTTGTATATACCTTGTTCCAGGACCCATTTATTGGGTTTTGGCTACTCTCCTTCCATGAGAGGTGAAGACACGTGGGGTATGCCACATTCTTTCCGTGTATAGCTTCTCGTGGTTGGACGAGTCTACTCTCCTGCTATAGGTAGCGAAGACTCGACAGGAAGTTCATCTTCCCACCGTTTCCAGCTCCTTGTGTCTGGACGAGTCAACCTTCTATCCTCTTGTTGGGCTGAGCTGGACTCTTTATTGCACACTCTATTGTAGTCCTTTGCTTTTCCCGTTCTCTCTACTGCTCACCCTTTGGTACCTCCTTTTGTTTATCCCTCGAGCCTTCAGGGTATCCTACTGATTATTTTTATACTCACCCCTGCTTGGGCTTTGCCCGCACTTGGTGTGCCTTTGCAGATGACAGACAGGTGGAGTGTGACTTCAGTGGGGTGTAGGAGCTTGGGGAGCTTGGACTACGTGCAGTGGTCGTAGCCGGGTTCCAAGTGGGAGACCCGTCAGCTGTTTGTTTTGTTTACCTGTTGCCGGGTTGTGGCACCTTTTCTGGTTGGGCGCGTGTTTGCCCCTTTTTCCTTTTCAACACTGTACTTTGTATTGTTTAGAGGTTGATGCACATATGTGGTTTATATATTTAGCAGTTGCCCCTTTTCCTAGCTTGTCTTTTCTTTTACTCTGCACTTTTTCATTGAGTGTGCTACGTGTGTGTGTGTTCACAGGTATTTAGGAAAAGGCCTCCCCAAGTTATTGTGCCTTCGGTGCTGGTCTCCAGCCCCTGGCCTATGGAGGTGAGCTTGGGGTAGTTGTGGTTCGAGCCTGGGTAGGGTCGGGTCGTGACAGAATTGATCCTGAAAACCAAGGAATCAAAGACTCCCAAAACATGAAATTTTATCTTATAACTCGTCAAAAAAGTCAAGAATGAACTAAAACAACATATAATAAATAAAATAAATTTACAATTTTTTATTAATTAGATAATTGGTGGAATAAAGTTTATTATCTAGAACATGAAGATCAAGTGCATAACAGTTTCTAACATAGGCTAAGGGATTCTTTAAGAACATTCATTTTTTCTTTCAGGATACACTTTGTCGTTCGTTACCACAATGCAATTCCTAGTTAAGTTATAAAACTATTATAAATTATATTTATATTTTATAAACTCATGTATCCAGATTAGAGAAATATTCATTGATGGGGTAAGACATGTTTTTATAATGTTTTATTCTGAATTCATCATGATAAGCAAGCCTGTTTAAAGGGATTATCCTAGTTTATAACCCATTTTCTATTTACATAAATAATATAATTTTCATCCCCAAATATTCATTTAAAATCAATAATTTTATCATTAATTTTTTTTCAAGGTTTGTTTCTTATTATATATAAAATATTATTCCCTTTTAAGCCATAAATACCCTTTACTATTTACTTTAAATCACACTTATTTTTTCCTTTTTAATTTTTTTCAATCACTTTTTTACATGTTTTCACATAGTTTTTGAATCCATTATCATGATAAATTTATATTATCAATTATTAACATCCATTTAGTATTTAAATATATTATTACTTTAACATTAATATCACATTCTCATTTTTTATTCCTTTTAACATGATTATGGTACCCAATTAATTCTATAAGTAACCAATATGCTTGATTATTTATGTGGAAGATGTAACACCCCGAGATTTTATGAAAAATATTATTTTTAATTTCATTAATGTCTTGTGTTGTAAGCTACACCAAAAGGAGGTTACACAACACACAACCTTGACTTTCCTTGAATTACATGCAATCACGACCTTCCTCGATAGCGTGTGTAGTACGCAATACCGAGTTTCACTAAACAACGATATACTATTAAAATATTATTAAAACTAGCAATTGTGAATAGTAATAACCACTTTTTGAAATTTTGTAATATTTATTTTTCAAAATGGACTTCAATTCTGGATTCGGAATATCGAAATTAGCTTAGAGTGAAATTTTGGTACTTTTCGGATAACTTTCATTTTCTGATGAATAGTGAAAATTACTAAATTTTAATTAAAAACAACCTTTTTAATAGAAATAATTAATAGTGATAAGTTATTAATTTTATTGGTTTTAAAGTATATTTAGAATATATTTTTACAATTTAATACAATGTTGGTTATTGGATATAATTTCACATTTAAACCAGACATAAACAACTGTCAATCTTTTGATAGTTATTATCTCTTAAGAACACAATATTTGTTTTGACGAAGAGAATTAATTTATAAATTAATTAATTCAACTGATATGTTTTTAATTTGGTAAAATAGACATCATTTTTGAATTCATAATATCAAATATAGCTTAGGCCTAATTTTTGGTATTTTTTTGAAAACATTAAATTTTTGATGAATAGTGAAATCACTAAGTGGTAGTTAAAAAAACTGAATTTTTCATAAAACTTAATTTTACCATTTATGTGAGTGGAATTTCGAAAATCCGAGAGACACGTTTAATATCAAGGACTAAAATGTGTTTTAATGAGATGAAAATAATTTTTGGTGAATAGTAACTTTTTACTTTTTTTACCACGGTTAAAAGTAAATAAGGTAATTAAGGGTAAAAATAATATTATTATTGCCCTAACACATGTCCGAATTCTATTAGACAAGTGTAATTATAACAAAAACAACCTTAGGAATAAAATATTACCATTTAGGCCCACTTGGATTAGATTAGGACATATATTATTAATTAATTTAAAGAAGGGTTAAAATAGTTAAAATCAAAGTTTAATAAGTAAATCATTTTTAATATGGGTTTATACATAAGATAAATTCGGCTATAAATATTCATTAGAAATATAAAAATATTTCATACATAATGATATTTTATTTTTAATTTTTATACTTTAAATTATTTAATTTATTTATGACACAAAGATGATGCAGTAATTATCTTATTAATGAAATATTGGCATAATTGATGTTATAAACACCAAAATAAATGTAATTTGAGACTTTTTATCAATTAAACTAATTTTATAGGTCCATATGACATGTTAGTATTGATTTATTTAACTTTTTGCGAACTAATCATTCTGTTATGAATTTCACAAAAATCAATTACTAAATAGTGTCAAAATTGACATAAAATAGTTTTTAAAACAAATATTATATTAGTAATTGTTATTTTATTTCTAAAAATCTAAGTTTCAGCCAAGTGACTTAGATAAGGTTATAAATATTAATAATAAACATATTGTGGTTCGTTTGGCTGCTTATAGTATGTTTATTAACCTTATAGTATAAGAACACAAGAAGACACGGTAAAGGTAAAATTATTTAATGTTAAATCTAAATGATAAGGTTAAAATAGGAACCTAAACATGTATAAATTCTATTGGATGAGAGGATTTAGGCCCATCCACACCTTAGCTTAGAAATAAATCAATTTGGAGCTATTTAAAACCGAATTTGGATTTATAATAAAATAATATTTTTTGTTATTCCAAAGGTGCCCCTCTCCTCCCTTATAAAAGGGCACCTCCTCCCTCTCTTCCTCACACCACATTGAGCTTTCAAGCTCGGCCAACCCCTGCCAAATTATTTTCTCCACTTCCCTAGAAACATCCTAGAGGTTCTTGTCTTCCTCAATACCCAATTTTAGTGCCCTAAAATGAGGTCTCAAAGAGGCGCTTCAAAGAAGAGGTAATGCCCGTTACCGATTCATTCATCTTTATTTCTTCTTCCTCTTCTTCTTATTTAGTTGTTTCATCATGAAGTTATAACATCAGTATCACTCATATACTGATATGTTATTATATGTATGAAAAAACACTATTTCACCATCTATCCATCCTATGGAAAATGAAATCACCACGCGTGCATACGTACGGAATACCGTCTCCACGCCATGCTGTAATCTATTTTCCCCCACCACCTTACTTGGATGGGTATAATGATGTAAATAATTACTATATATAATTATTGTAAAGTGATATTGATTCTGAAATAGTATACATATACTCCAATACAATTCCACGATCAAGAGAACGATATCATCGCTCGTGCGTACGTATGGACTACCGTCTCCACGACGCGATGAGATTCATTCTCCATGCTAACCATTCATGAATGATTATAAAGTATATATATTAATTAATAATTAAATATATGACATAATAATGATTCTAGATTTATGTATATATATATGTATGTCATCTACTTAATTCCATTCAACTCAATAAGGAAAATAAAACAGTGTTCATGCGTACGTAAAGTCTACCGTCTCCATGAACGGTGTATTTCTTTCCATTTACTGATATTATATATATATATATTCTGAATATATATTATATATAAATCATGCTTTATATTCTGTAATTATGTAATCATGATCTATGTAATCATATGAATAATTACAAGTCAAAACACAGACGACAAATGAAACAATTATACCCAAAAGGCTCTTTAACATGGAATTTACAAAAGAACAGGTAATATAAAGCCATAAGTGAACCATATATGATATCATAACAATGAGTATGATTCTGGAATAAGTCAATGACATTATTTAAATCATTATACAGGAGGTTCTGACACATACGAAGCAAATCGGACACAAGGTAAGGGAAATATCACAACTCATTTTTATCCGAGATTGTTTATACTTTGAAATTTACTGGGGTGTATTTTATCATCCACATCCATGTTTCCTCAATATGTAATATTTATATCCTTATAAAACAGTTTATATACAATTTTATCCTTCGTTGAGTTTTTAGTAAAAGATATGAAAGGAATCTTTTGCCGTTTTTCTTACGAGGTACTTTTTGACTTTTCCGACAAAAGTATGAGAAGAATGTTTTTTTAACATATATGTAACGAATTGATTTTTAAAACATTATTTCCAAGAAGTTTCCTTTACAAGTTTCCAAGATTATTTTTAATCAACTTCATTTATTTTAAAATGGTATCACATATTAAGATAGGAAAATGTTTTTGAAGTAGAAAGGAAATTTTCCTCAAGAATGGAGTTCAAGTGTTTTATCAAAATTATTTTCCATATAAGATAATATAGGATTCTGTTTCTATCCCTATTATTAAATTTAATTGATTATGTTGCGATGGAAATATTCTTATGAATTCCTTTTATCTTTTATGAATTATTTTATGATGTCATGCTGTTTAAGATTCCCATATTTATTACATAGGTTATGCAATCATATATGATTTATGATTTTGTGGCACACATAAGAATGGTATCATTATGAGATGGGTGGGACCTATATCTCCCTCCAATGAATTGGGTAAATATTTTATATCTCATGAGTTAGACATGTCTGGAACGGTAGGTTATACCGGTTCAGTGAAACATGACTGAAACGAGTAGTGAACTCGGCTCAGAAAGGGACTTTGTCCACTAAGATAGTCTTGGCAATGAGTCTTGACTAATAAGAAATGATTCTATATGATTATGTGTGTATTCCACAATGTTCATGTTTTATGTTATGATTATTGGGATTAAATTTCACTACTATGATTTATCCCATGTTATGAAATTGTGATCTCTTTCGCAGGTTAAGATTTCCAAAAGATATGTTCTTATGAATATGACGTGATTGATATTTCTTTTGATTACCCTTACTGAGAATTTGAGCTCACCCTTTTATGTTTTCTTTTCCCCAGGATATAAAGAAAGGATTTAGGTTTAAAAAAAGAATATCTTTATGAGAGAGGCTGAAGATCTTTCACCACAATTAGAAGATTATATTCCGAGTTTCCAAAGACACTAAACTATTACGGTCCTTGTGTGTGTGTTTTTGTTATGTACTAAGTATTCCGCAAAAGTAATGTAATTTCCATGTATGTTAAGCTTCGGGTCTCTACAGTTGGTATCAGAGGAAAGGTTTAGTCATCCTTTGGAAACTAGGATGCGGAATTGTTAGTGAGATCCCTAGAGATATTTCTATGGTATGTCTCGGGATGTCCCTAAGGATAAGTATATGTATAGGATATAGTCCTAGAACTATGGTAATGATATTAGATTAAACCAATGATATTGGATATTGAAGTTACTCCCCCTTTATTATGATTTTTGCCTCTCACGCTATTCTTTTTGGGTTTTAGACGAGGGCTGGAACCCAAAGGAAACGTGTTGATCAATGCAATGGACAATGCAATGATTGTCCTCCTGAACAAACAAATGTTATGGGAGATGGAGTTAAAAATCTTATTGCTATACTTACATAAGCTATGAATCATTCTGGACTTCCAAATGACCAGAGAAGGGAACAATATTCTATTGAGTCCTTCATGAGGTAACGTCCACCTTCTTTTAGTGGGTATTCTGATCCACTTGTTGCTGAACAATTGATTAGTACTACTGAAAAGATATTTTCAGTTCTTCAATGTTCTGAACATGATAAAGTCATCTAATCAGTGTATTGTTTCGAAGGTGATGCTGATCAATGGTGGAATCTTATCAAGAATACGAGGCCAAGAGATGAAATTGAGTCCATGGATTGGGAGGAGTTCAAGAACTTATTTTTCAATAAGTACTTCCCTCGTATTCTTCGAACAAAGATGGAGAATGAGTTTTTGAACTAAAGAAAAAGGATGATAAATCTGTTGGTAAATACGAAGAGAATTTTACAAGGCTTGCAAGGTATGAATCCCGATTTTTCATCCAACCTGAATGTAATGTTGATCAATTCTTCAGTGGCTTAAAACCAAATCTTTGAAGGGCATTAGCTATAAGAGACTTCAGTAGCTATGACGAAATTCTGTGTTGCGCTATCAAGGTAGAAATGGAAGTTGGTGTTACTTATCCATCTCATAGTTTTGAAAAGAAATGAAAGATGTAGTTCAAGGAGAAATCTCAGAATAATGGTGAAAAGAAGATGAATGTTTTTTTATTCTCAAAGTGTGGAAAGAAGCATGGTGGTGATTGTCTTAAAGGGACTAGAAAATGTTTTACGTGTGGAAAAGAAGGTCATCAAGCAGCTGAGTGTCGAAGCAATGGAAAAATGGTTTCTAATGATGTGAATAAAGAAAAGACTGCAGAGAACGCACCAAAAACACTTCAATGCTTCAAGTGCAAGGAAATGGGGCATTATGCTAATAAATTCCCTAATCTAAGGGTTAGTGATGATCGACATGAGGAACCACTTAAGGTAAAGGACAAAGGGAAGTCATATGCGATCACTATTGGTGATGTTGAATATGACAACGATGTGGTAGAATGATTAAGTGTTTATGTAATGGGATTCCAGAATAATGTTGTACATAGTATCGTGGAATATTGGAATATTTATGTTTTGGTCTATTATGGTTTTAAATAATTTTATGGCATCGGTAACCTTGAAAAGTGATTGAAATATTTTTGGAATGAAAATGATATGCACATAATGAAGGGATAAAGAGAATCTAATATGTTTTATAGTATTCATGAGCTCATGATTGATATAAGGACTAAGTGATATCATGTTTTGAGGATATAGAATTTTGATGATTTTGGTATGTGGAAATTGTTAACTTTTAACTGCATTCATGTTTTCACTAAGGTTCAATGGATATTCATTCTTCAAGAGAATACTTGATTAAGGTATCCACATGTTTGTAATTTGACCAACAAGATATATCTTATGATATATGGGGGATAAATGATGGCATTCACGTGATCATTTTCATTATACTATGAGCTTGGACCGAAGTAGTTTATATAAGCCTAAATATTGGCATGGATTATGTTGGACATAAGTTAGTATTTTTTAAGGATAAAACTTTTTTTGATATTGTTGATGGGATGTTATAGTAATATAGCTTTAGAAAAAGGACAAACTGCAGGATGGGTGACAACCCATTGCGTCGGACAAGGCTGTGGGAATCGAACCCACAATCGAAGTGAGACTGTCCTTTATCGCCTACCACTGGCCTACCACTGGCCTTTATAGATGGACTTATGTATTTTTTTGATAACTTTTCAAACCTTTTGTTTGAGACAGATGGAATGACCCATCATTCTATCACATGATCTGCTAACACATCACGAATGACAA
The DNA here is from genome assembly GCA_963277665.1 of Viscum album. Lineage (NCBI taxonomy): Eukaryota > Viridiplantae > Streptophyta > Magnoliopsida > Santalales > Viscaceae > Viscum > Viscum album. Next base: position 198,706,964 of record OY728126.1, read on the forward strand.
ATTCAACTTCATTTCTTTAAGAGATGAAGTGGAATTTGTCCAAAGAACGACAAATGGTGAGACTATACCAAAATCACGAAAGTATTTCTTCTAATTCCAATTTCATAAACTTTAGAGAAATGATCTTGAAAACCAAAATGTTGTTCTAGTGCTCTTATATCTGATAAATCAGACGATACCTTAGATCATCACAAATTTATGGCTTTGTGATTGCTGGCTTTTCCATAGCCATGTTCTCTACCACTCTCCATCAGAACATGATGGTTAGATTTATCTTCCATATCTATATTTTCACCTATTTGGAAACCCAGTGATTAGTTTATTTGGGTAACCATTACATTTCATACTTTTGTTTTTAAAGATTGGTTTTGGTATTCCTTTTTACGATGTGGGTTTCTATTAAAGAAACATTCGAATAGTAAACCATTTATAACCCCGACGAATTTCGAGGCTGAAATTCATTTTAAGGGGGGTAGAATGTAACTCCCCGAGATTTTATTAAAAATATTCTTTTTAATTTTATTAATGTCTTGTGTTGTATGCTACACAAAAAGGATCTTACACAACACGCATCATTGACTTTCCTTGAATTACACACAATCACAACCTTCTCGATAGCATGTGTAGTACGCAATACCGAGTTTCACTAAACAACGATATGCTATTAAAATATTATTAAAATTAGACATTATTTATAGTAATAACCACTTTTTGAAATTTTGAAATTTTTATTTTTCAAAATGGACTTCATTTCTGGATTCGGAATATCGAAATTAGCTTAGAGTGAAATATTGGTACTTTTCGGATAACTTTCATTTTCTGATGAATAGTGAAAATTACTAAATATTTACTAAAAAATCCTTTTTAATAGAAATAATTAATAGTGATAAGTTATTAATTTGATTGGTTTTAAAGTATATTTACAATATATTTTTACAATTTAATACAATGTTGGTTATTGGATGTAATTTTACATTTAAACCAGACATAAACAACTGTCAATCTTTTGATAGTTATTATCTCTTAAGAACACGCTATTTGTTTTGACGACGAGAATTAATTTTTAAATTAATTAATGACACTGATATGTTTTGAATTTGGTAAAATAGACATCATTTTTTAATTCATAATATCAAATATAGCTTCGGCTTAATTTTTGGTATTTTTCTGAAAACCTTCAATTTTTGATGAATAGTGAAACCACTAAGTGGTAGTTAAAAAAATGAATTTTTCATAAAACTTAATTTTACCGCTTCTGTGAGTGGAATTTCAAAAATCTGAGAGACACGGTTAATATCAAGGACTAAAATGTGGTTTAATGAGATGAAAATAATTTTTGGTGAATAGTAACTTTTTACTTTTTTTTACCACGGTTCAAAGTAAATAGGGTAATTAAGGGTAAAAATGATATTATTATTACCCTAACACATGTCCTAATTCTATTGGACAAGTGTAATTCAAACAAAAACAACCTTAGGAATAACATATGACCATTTAGGCCCACAATGATTAGATTAGGACATTTATTATTAATTTATTTAAAGAAGGGTTAAAATAGTTAAAATCAAAGTTTAATAAGTAAATCATTTTTAATATGGGTTATAAATAAGATAAATTCAGCTATAAATATTCATTAAAAAGATAAAAATATTTCCTACATAATGATATTTTATTTTTAATTTTTAGACTTTAAATAATTTAATTTATTTATGACACAAAGATGATGCAGTAATTATCTTATTAATGAAATATTGACATAATTGATGTTATAAACAGCAAAATAAATGTACTTTGAGACTTTTTATGAATTAAACTAATTTTATAGGTCAATATGACATGTTAGTATTGATTTAATTTACTTTCTTCAAACTAATCATTCTGTTATGATTTTCACAAAAATCAATTACTAAATAGTTTCAAAATTGACATAAAATAGTTTTTAAAACAAATATTATATTAGTAATTGTTATTTTATTCCTAAATATCTAAGGTTCCTCCAAATGACATAGATAAGGTTATATATATTAATAATAAACATCTTGTTGTTCGTTTGGCTGCTTAGAGTAAGTTTATTAACCTTATAGTATAAGAACAGAAGAAGACAAGGTAAAAGTAAAATTATTTAATGTTAAATCTAAATGATAAGGTTAAAATAGGAACCTAAACTTGTCTAAATTATATTGGATGAGAGGATTTCGACCCATCCCCACCTTAGCTTCGAAATAAATCAATTTTGAGCTATTTAAAACCGAATTTGGATTTATAATAAAATAATATTTTTAGTTATTCCAAAGGTGCCCCTCTCCTCCCTTATAAAAGGGCACCTCCTCCCTCTCTTCCTCACGCCAATTTGAGCCTTCAAGCTCGTCCAACAACTGCCAAATTCCCTTCTCCACTTCCCTAGAAACATCCTAGATGTTCTGGTCTTCCTGAAAGACCAATTTTAGTGCCCTAAAAGGAGGTCTCAAAGAGGTGCTTCAAAGAAGAGGTAATTCCCATTACCGATTCTATCATCTTTATTTCTTCTTCCACCTCTTCTTATTTAGTTGTTTCATCATGAATTAATAACATAAGTATCACTCATATACTGATATGTTATTATAAGTATGAAACAACCCTATTTCACTATCTATCCATCCTACGGAAAATGAAATCACCACGCGTGCGTACGTACAGAATTCCGTCTCCACGCCGTGGTGTAATCTATTTTCCCCCACCACCTTACTTGGATGGGTATAATGATTTAAATAATTACTATATATAATTATTGTAACGTGATATTGATTCTGAAATAGTATAGATACACTCCAATACAATTCCATGATCATGAGAACGATATCATCGCTCGTGCGTACGTACGGACTACCGTCTCCACGACGTGATGAGATTCATTCTCCACGTTAACCATTCATGAATGATTATAAAGTATATATAATAATTAATAATGAAATATATGACATAATAATGATTCTGTATTTATGTGTATATATATTCATGTCATCTACTTAATTCCATTCATCTCAATAAGGAAAAGAAAATAGTGTTCATGCATACGTACGATCTACCGTCTCCAGGAACGGTGTATTTCATTCCATTTACTGATCTATTATATATATATATATATATATTCTGAATATATATTATATATAAATCATGTTTTATATTCTGGAATTAAGTAATCATGATCTAAGTAATCATATGAATAATTACAAGTCAAAACACGAACGACAAATGAAACGATTTTACCCAAAATGCTCTTTAACATGGAATTTACAAAAAACGGGCAATATAAAGCCATAAGTGAACCATATATGATATCATAACAATGATTATGATTCTAGAATAAGTAAATTAAATTATTTAAATCATTATACAAGAGACTAGGACACATACGAAACAAATCAGACATAAGGTAAGGGAAATATCACAATCTCATTTTTATCCGAGATTGTTTATACTTTGAAATTTACTGGGGTGTATTTTATCATCCACATCCATGTTTCCTCAATATGTAATATTTATATACTTATACAATAGTTTATATCCAATTTTACCCTTCGTTGAGTTTTTAGTAAAAGATATGAAAGGAATCTTTTGTCATTTTTCATACGAGGTACTTTTTGACTTTTCTGACAAAAGTACGAGAAGAATGTTTTTTAACTTATATGGAACGAATGGATTTTTAAAAAATTATTTACAGGAAGTTTCTTTTAAAAATTTGCAAGTTTATTTTTGATCAACTTATTTTAGTTTAAAATTGTATGACATTTTAATAAAGGAAAATGTTTTTGAAGTAGAAAGGATATTTTCCTCAAGAATGGAGTTCAAGTGTTTTATCAAAATTATTTTCCATCTAAGATAATATAGGATTCTGTTTCTATCCCTATTATTACATTTAATTGATTATGTTGTGATGGAAATATTTTTATGAATTCCTTTATCTTATATGAATTGTTTTATGATGTCATGATGTTTAAGATTCCCATTTTTATTACATGGGTTATGCAATGATGTATGATTTATGATTTTGTGGCACAAATAAGAATGGTATCATTATGAGATGGGTGGGACCTATATCTCCCTACAATGCATTGGGTAAAGATTTTATATCTCATGACATAGAAATGGCTGGAATGGTAGGTTATACCGGTTCAGTGAAACAGGACTGAAACGAGGAGTGAACTCGGCTCAGAAAGGGACTTTGTCCACTAAGATAGTCTTGGCAATGAGTCTTGACTAATAAGAAATGATTCTATATGATTATGTGTGTATTCCACAATGTTCATGTTTTAAGTTATGATTATTGGGATTACATTTCACTACTATGATTTATCCCATGTTATGAAATTGTGATCTCTTTTGCAGGTTAAGATTTCTAAAAGACATGTTCTTATGTATATGACGTGATTGGTATTTATTTTGTTTACCCTTACTGAGCATTTGAGCTCACCCTTTTATGTTTTATTTTCCCCAAGACATAAATAAATGATTTAGGTTTAAAAAAAAGATCTTTATGGGAGATGTTGAAGATCTTTCACCATGATTAGAAGATTATATTCCGAGTTTCCAAAGACACTAAACTATTACGGTCCTTGTGTGTGTGATTTTGTTATGTACTAAGTATTCCACAAAAGTAATGTAATTTCCATGTACGTTAAGCTTCGGGACTCTAATGAAGACATATGAAAAAACATTTTATGATATTTTCCCTTAGATAGTGCTCCAATTAATTGGGTAATTATTAGTCTCTTGAGACATAATATTGGGACTGGGAGTGAACTTGGATCCTTTGTGGGACTTTGTACTCTATATTTAGTGGTCTTGGGGGTTGGTCTTGACACATGATCCACCATGTGTAATGGGCTTGTTAGTAAGCCAAAAATCATTATTATGTCATATTTGTTCCACATTCCCATGATACCATGATTCTTTTTTATACATGTTATGATTCCTTATATTTATTCGTGTTATATAATTTTTTTGTCCTCATGTTATTTTTTATATTCATTGTGCTACAATTTATGTCTATGTTCATACACTTACTAGTCTTTTTATGATATCAATTTGTTTATTTATTCCCCAGGTTATCTTTGTATATATATGAGAATAATAGACGTTAGGATTTCTGTATATATGTTGAATAAAATAAATTTTTAGTTTAGTTTCATGTTTTTTAATTATATAACTAATCAACCAAATAAACAATAATTTATGATCCATGGATGTATTTGATATTTATTTATACATTTAATTATGAAAAAATATGTTTAAAATAGTAGGGATATTATAGTTTTTATCTTAATCATGATCTATTTATTTATGGTAATTAGAACTTTGGAACTTTATTTATAACCCTATGGTTGATTCTATCACCATAAACAAACTAGATTAAATGATATGGTGTCAAAAGTAAGGATATGATTTTCATTTACATTTTTACCATTTTATGTTCATGTTTTATTTATTTATATGCTCATTATCTATGTATTCAATCACCCAATAAATTTAATCACCTTTTTTTAGTTAATGTCTTCAAATATGAGAACACATGCCAATAATCAATGTGATAGGAAATGTGATGATTTCCCTAATGAAATACCCATCATGATCAGAATTAGTGGTCAAAACTCAAAGAAAATACTTCCACAAATTGATATTTTATTAATATTAACATTAGTAGGGACAAAGGCCTCCCATATTTAGTGGATCTAAGGATTCCCTCTTCAATTGAAAATATATCTAATCCATTAAGAAGATATTGTCTATTATAAAATAAACATAAGAAGAGAAATTTTTTCTAGATGTATATAATTCTGATGGGAAATGTGATACGTGGAGTAAAATGATGATGAATAAAATTTACAAGGTTGAAATTGATTCCATGGAATGAGAATATTTCATGAAAACACATTTCAATAAATATTTAACCAGAAACCTTTATCATAAAATGGTAATATATTTCCTTGGATTGAAGAAAATTAAATACAAGTCTATTTTAGAGTATGAGGAAAAAATTTCAATGATTGGAAGATATACCCCCATAGTTTTCATGAACATAAAAATCATGATGGATCACTTTTATAGAGGACTAATTATTAGTCTATGAAATGTTGGCGATTTGATGATTTGATAGCTATGAGGAGGTTTTCTATTGTTCCCATAAGGATTATATAAAGATCAAATAATTTTAGTGGTATCATGGGTCACCAGTTATAAAAAGAAAAATGGATTTAAATATGGAATACTGAATAAAAAAATCCCATGATAGAGTGAATATCCCATATCCCACATGTCTAAATTGTGGGAAGAATCTTCTTAAAAAATGTATAATGGGAACCATGGCTTTCTCAGTATATAGAATAATATGGAATATGTATAATAACTAATTAATGAATTCAATGAATCTCACTAACTAGGAAGAATAAAGGAAGGTCCAGTTTGACACTCAACTTGAAGGGATTCATTTCAACTACAAGGAACATGAGAATTATGTGAACCAGTTCTGTAAGACAAGGGTTGTTGGAGGCAATAAAAAATAATAACCTACAAAGATGAAATTAAGGAAATAAAAAATTATTTAATTATTATAAATGATATAGGTTATATGAAACTATTCCAGCAATGGTGAATTATTATTTTGATTTCATTTATTCAGTCCGTTAAAATTAGAAAATATTATTTTTGTGTATGTAAGTTCTTTGATATGCATAAATAGTTTAATTTATTTTTCTATCACTATCTTTAGAAGGTTATAGAATTTATGAATGTTATGGATATATATTTGTTATTTATATCTTGAATATTATTTTTTAGAATCTAAAACACTGAGAAATATTCATTTCCCAATAAAGATAACTCAAAACATACATGAAAAATGATTCATTTAAGTAATTAAATAATCATCATAACAAATTATCATAAGATAGTTGGTGAAAAAAGGTTATAAATTATTAATATATTATATTATATAAAATTATATGGTACTATTATGTATGTTTAAAAAATTAATTTATTATAATAGATGATATAATAGTTTATGAGGAATATCAAACATGACGTTAGGGAATTCATAAATAAATTGTATTTCATTGGGTTATAAATCTATTTCATTGACTATGTAATTCAATGATAATTTTTGAAATAACAACTTATTTTATTGTATTTTATATCCATATTTTATTTTTTATATTTACTTTTTTTACACATAACCACTTTATTGAACAAATTATCAATCCAATTATAGGATATTCATAAAAAATTTCATCTAAATATCAAATAAACTGAGATATATTTGGTATTATTCACATATTAAATTTTATATTGGTTTTATAGTTACCAATATATTATATTAAAATGAATATCAACTTATTTTTAATGATTAATGTTTCAATTAATTTTTATACTTTCATGCTGTTGTAATTTAAATTTTACTAAAGTGCTAGGAATTAATTTTATAGTCTAATTTTTTGAGAATATCCCTTACTTCCATGAAATTAAAATTTATTATAATCTTCATAAATTCAATTAATTTTATTTTCTTTTTAACATTTGGGATATTTCATGTTTTCTTGAATATTTTTTCTTATTTTTAAATTCCATCTATAAAATAAATTATTTAACTAAATGTTGATATAATTTGATTTTTTTACATTTATATTTTCCCCATATCCAAATATTTTAAAAATTTATTACAAATGTATATTTTGATTGGAAAATTTTCTATGTATAATTTATGTTTCACTTGAATTTTTTTGTGGTTTGAGAGATATTTTTTATATTTTTAAAAATTTATCATTGTTTTACATTATTATTCAACATCAAAATAGATGTTTGTTTTTATCAAATTTAGTGTTTAAAATTTTTACCACAACTGTAACCATTTTATAATATTTTACCACATAATACATGTTTTAAATTATCTTTCAATTATTTTTTTAATTATTAATTATTTTAATATTTAGATTCCATTTTTAAAAATTCATGATTTAATAACATGGAATGAACCCACCACCAAGATATTCCCCTCTTGAGTTAGAAATAAAAGAAGAGAGGTAATAACCGCTGGGTCCTACCTATAATAGGATACTAGTTAGATACATACACTAAAATAGGCTAAAAAACTATTATCAATGTCCCCATGGTTCTCTCATCATATCAAGAATAAAATATATTAACAAAGCAATAAATAATATAAAGGAACCGATAGTTTCACCCTGCTTATTTCCAACTAAAAGTCCCCAATATCAAACTTCATATTCCACCATACCTTCCATGCACCTAACATCACAAACAATTCATCTCTGATTATTTTCAAGATGCATCCCACCTACCCCATAGTCTCATGGTCTATAATACAGTATTAGAACTATGTATCATTATATAACATTTCTCCCAACAAAACATGGTCTATCACAATAAATATTACTAAAGGAAACCCGGTTCATCATGTATTTGTATGTGGCTTCCCAGTTAATTTCATTTCTAGTTTTGGTTGTCAGAGGATTTTATAAGAGGCTCAATGGAATTTTGGAGAAGTTTGATTACTAAAGGATATAAGCAAAAATATTTCATGACCTGAATTTTTTTACATGGCGTGAAAGAGTGTTTCACAGTGTGTAATATTTCAAGAATTAAATAAAAATAATAAAATGAATAGGAGGCATGTTTTTTAGTAGAAACTGAACGCCTAGGATTAAACAATGATATAAACGGTTATACATCATGTAATACCAAAATACATTGAAAATTTGAATTTTTTTTGACTGAATTATCATTCATTCAGGCATGAGTTCCTTTTCCTCTCATTATTGGCGGACTCTATTCACACCTATGTGTTTTTCAATCCCCCTTAATCCCTCATTGATCCATGAGTACTGATGGTTATTTTTTTGAAATACTTCGTTGTTTCGTTGGTGAGTTGTATTCCTTTATTGGTATGGTTTCCTCCATTAAACCACAAAAATTGATGAAGTGGAAGAGTTATGTTTGGGTTGTGTTTTGGGAGATTCTTTTTTGACGGATCCTTGGTGTCGAATAGGTTGATTTGTGGTTCACCTAGTGGAGTTGTGGTTTTCGTACAGTTTCTTCTTCTCCCTGCACTGCATAAAAAGTTAAAAAGCTTCTTTGAGGTAAAGATTCCCTTATTTATATTTAATTTTATAACAAGTAGGTGGGGTATAATTTTATTTATCTATGGATTATGGGTTTTCCATCTTAATCAGAAATAAATAATTGGTTAATTTAATTAAAACCGGAGGGGGTTTGAATTTCAGGTTTTTATATCTTTGTTACTGATTGTGATATTTTGATTATTTGGGCATGATTCACTACTAAGAATTATTTTAAATGTGGTATTTTTTGCACTAGATATATTTTATGTTATGCATGTTTTTGTTTTGATTCTTGTGATATCCCCAAAAATGTGAATTGGTTAATTTCTATTATTTGGATTATAAAATGGATGTCCTTTGATTTTGGGTTGTGTGATAACACCCATAAAAGTAAATTGGATATTTTATAAAATCAACTTCTTATTTTGTGAAATGATCTTCACGCGTTGTGATTTGTGGACATGCATGTGGGATTGTGATGTGTGACTAGTTCATGTGGGGATAATAGATTGTGAGTACATTTTTTGGGATGACGATGCATGGTTAGGGCATGTGTAGGTTACACATTATGGGTCGTGCATTTTTTGATGTGAGCTAACATATTGTTGACATGTTTGTGGAATACATTTTTATTTTTCTAGATGCATGAGTAGTGATAGAAAGAATAAATAATTGTTTAATAATATTTGAAATGGCATGGGTTGGTTTGGATAATGGGATGGAAATTTGTTAATGAAATGTATATTATGGTTTGTGTGGTGAAATATGGTTGAAGCTAAATAATTAAATAAATGTGTGTTTAACGTGGAGGATATATGAAGTTTCATTATATTATCAGGTCTCCTCACCATTGGAAATGAATATTTCAAATACTAACAAAGTACTTAAAGGTAGAGAAAAGGTTATGGTGTCATCTGTTGGTTGTTTTTTGATAACCCATAGGTTGGGATTGAGTTTTTTATACTCTATCTATATACTTTTATATTCAATTTATATCTATATTCACCCCACCCATGTTGGTAATTGTGTGTCGAACACCATTATAGTCATGTGGGGGTGTCTTTCCAATCATCCCAGTGGGTGGCTTGATAGAAGTCCATTATCTCTTCCATGATCCTTCATCCATGCGAGGGAGGTATTGCACATGCTATGATGTCTCAAATAATGCTAGATAATTACATCATGACATGAGGTGTCCTAGGTGTCTTTTGATTGATCGGATATGTGGTGTCCATGGTTTCTTTAGGATGAGATCTGATGTGATCTCCCTGCTTTCTTGGGCATGAGTTTTGATGTGGTATCCTGTGGTTCATCATGATGATTTATGATGTGTTGTGAGGTCTAGGTTTGTGTGAAAGTGATGTTTTGTGAGCCCTAGGTGTGTATGGAAGGGATTTGTTATGTGAAACAGGTGTGCACATGATGTTTGTGATGTGGTTTATTTGGGAGAGTTGGGAGAACTATGATGTTTTTCATTGGGGTGTGAGTGGAAAATCAGGGGGAATGATGTGTGGGATACCATTTCATCGATTCTATTTACTTTATATTTCATTAAATAAATTTATTTACTTTGTTATCATGCCTTTATGAGGCTTGGATGGTTAGCACACCATGATAGGTGATGTTGGATCTCATGTTTTTTCATAGGTGTATTCATATGATTCATTCACATTTTCACAAGAGACATTGGATTTCCTACTAAGTATAATGGTATTACCACTCTACATATATAAAAATATTTTCCAATTTCTAGGAACATTTCTTAGACCATTCTATACCTTACTAGCCTGAATTCATGACCGTTACTTTGTCTCTACGTTAGCTTTAATTTTTGGGTATTTAATTTTTGGGAATTTATTTGTATCTTTTTTATTAATACAAGTAGGTGGGAGGGTTTGGGTTTCACATTTATATTTTATATTGTAGATTATTTTGGAAAATTCATTCAATCTCTCGATCCTATTTATACATTAATGAGAAATTCCTTATATTTTGGGAGATTTGTACACCCATGGTTCTAGTTTCCATCCCAGGGAAAAATAGAGGTAGGAATTGGGGATAATTATCCCACTCACTTCATTGTGGTATCATTAGATGGAGGGGTTCATGATAGAGTTGTATTAGAGACAAGGTTGAGAGATATTGTGGAGTTTTGATATAGGAATTGTGAGGATTACGTGGGTTAGTAGGGAAACAATGTCCCATGATCTTGGTGCGTAACATAGGCTAGGTAATACCAGTTAGGATATGGGATTTTAGGGCCCTCAGTGATCCAATTTTAGGAATTTTAGGCTACCGAATAACCTAGTGATGCTATACCACTTGTTGTGTATAGACCTATCAGAGGTACATGTATCATAATGAGTTCTACTCATTTTTTGAATTCATTTTTTATTAGAAAATTACATTAGAATAAAAAAATAAATAAAATGAGTTAAATTTAATCGTAAATAATATTTCATACTACTCCGGTTACAAAATCCTTATTTTCCATTCAGTTATAGCTCATAGTCATCGCCCAAACATGTATCATGCAGTCAAGGTTTAGTAGGCTGATCCAGCTGATCATCGTATGGTTGATCCAGTTGAGGAGGAGGATTAATGACAGAGGAAATTTCACACATTCCAATAGAAATATTTGGGTGAGTACAAGGGCAGTGCTTTCAATGAGGAGAGATATATTAGGAAAGAGGAGCTCAAGTTCACTTTAAGATTAATCTAATCCCAGATGGAGTACTAGGCCCCTCTATCAGTTAGTCTGATGTGTAGAGGTTCACATATATGGTTGACATTGTATTATGGATATCATAAAGAGGAAGAATATTTATGGGCCGACATCCCAAAGGAGTTCTGGGTAGAGTTCATATCATTCTCTATGAAGGTAGTAAAGAGGAAAGATCTTCTTTCTCTTTAGAAGTGGATCATATCATTGTGGGAGTGGGAAATCAAGTTCAAGGACCATCTTTGTTCTTCCCTAGATCTTTTCCCTGATGATTAATATCTTACCTGATGTCTTGAAGATTACCTTTGTCATACAATCTAGTATAAAGATACTCCTTTTATGTTGTCGATGTACATAGATGTTCAGAAAAAGGATGTGGTGATCAAGAGGATTCACTCATGAGAAGTTTTACAGTGAGAGGGTAACCAATAATATACCTTAAGGGAAATATTTTTTATTGGAAGGTCTTAGGTGCTAGGATCTCTGTGGATTAAATAAACAGGTATTCGACCTTAGAAACTTCTTTACGACCGTCCAATGACATTGAATTCTAGGATATTCATGTGGGATTTGTGACATTGTGTTTTTAATGAGGGATTCATTGAAATATCTATAAATAGTTTTCTGTGGTTCCTTGAGATGAGTTTTGTGGAGGTGGATAGACTCCGCATCAGGCATAGATGAAGTAACTAGTGAGGATGTTTCATGAGTAGGGGCAGTAGGTTTTTGCTCCACCAAGGGGAGATTAAGTACGTAAGGGCTAATTTTAGAATTTTACTAATGTTCAAGGACCATGAAATGATAATTCCCATGGATGCGGTAATCAAAATATAGGTAGAGGATCTTAGAGTGGTCAGTTTCACATGGTGTAGGAAACCATTATGGAGGGTCCAAAGATCATCAGAGGTAAGATTAGTTTTTTAGAACTCTTGTTTGTGCCTCATTTGATTCATGATCTTCACACTCCTTTTTTCACTAAATCTATCCTATGATCTAGGACTAGTTGTAGAGAGGTTTCTAGTGCCCCTGGTGTTGACCACAGTTGTTGGTGTACATACTAGCTTATTTTATGTGTTTCAAGGGGGTGTAGATTGATGATGGTACCACATCATTCTTGTTTTGATCTATTATTGACATGGATATTGACATATGATGTCATACTCAGTATAAAATTGTTTTCTCCATTATTCTCTATTATCTAATTCTTGCATAGGAGGGTTTTGTTTTTAGATATAGATATCCAGAACATGGTTTTCATTAGGGAGAATATTTTTTAAGGGAGTAGTCGATGTGGGGAACCGATTAATTCCATGTTGGATGAGATATTGGAATAATCATTGGACGCTTATAAGGTATAGTTACCAAGGGTCATTGGGGTGTTTATAAGTTATATTACCAAGGAGGTTGTGATGTTACTCCACCGACATGATGTTCATTTTAGGAGAGACTTATAGCCTCATGATTACCTGATTTTAATGGATCCTTTTCAGATGTCACCTTCCTAGTTTCCAGAGTTAATGATTTAGATATAAGATATTTTGTATTACAGTTTTATCCAGCCTACTGTGTTTTCATGGGGTGATCCCCTATTATTTGATAAGAAGAGGGATGTTGGTCTGTGGTTGTGTATATATAAAAATGGTTGAATCAGGTGATGGTCAAAAACCATTATCCTCATCCAAAGATAGATGATCTTTTTTACCAGATTATAGTGGAAAGATGGTTTTATAAGATCGATTCGTGGTTTGGATATCACTGTTTAAGGGTGAAATACATAAATATCAAGAAGACACTATTCAGATCTAGGTATGGGAACTTTGTGTTTATAGTTAGGTTGTTCAGTGTTATGAATAGACTAGATCAATTGATAGGACATATGAAATCCGTGTTCAATGAGTTCAATGATCAATTTTTTTTGTATTAATTGATGATATCTTAATACACCTAAAATCATAGGAGGATAACTCAATGAATCCAGGAACCTTATTGCAAGCTATTTGACGCCACATTTTCTAGGGAAAGATATATAATTTTATATTTAGGACATGCGAGGTGAATTTCTTCAAGAATTGGGTGTCTTAGTAGGGTGTGGTAGTTGACCCACTGATGGTTGAGACAGTTCTTTCCTGGGTATCACCTAATAATGTGGAATAGGTTTGTAGTTCCCATGGCCTCTTAGTCTAGTATCATAGGTTTGTACACTATTTATCTCATGTTGCAGCCCCATTGGAATATTTTACAAGAAAAAAACCATGATTTTGTGTGTATTGATCAGTTTAAGACAACATTTAGTTAATTGATGGTAATGTTTGTCACTTCTTCAATGTTTTAGTTGTCCGAGGAGGTTGCGTGGTTTGTGGTGTTTTGTGACACATCCAGTTTGGTCCTTGGATGCATATAGATGAAGAAGCATTCATTGATCTCTTATCATTATAGGATGTTAGGTCCCCAAATTGTAACTATTCCACCCATGATCTAGAGCTATTAGTAGTTTTGTTTTCACAGAAGTTGTGACAATATTACCTCATTGGGGTGAGCATTGCAGTCTTCATGGATCAAAAGTGTTTTAGGGATGTATTTTCCCATTGCAATCAAAACATGTGACTATGGAGTTGGATAAATATTCTTTAGTATTGTGATTTTTATATCTATGATTCCTTATGAAATGTAAATTTTTTGGATGGTTCTTTTACCATGAAGCCATGAAAGGGTCTTCTTTAAAATTTTGAGGATTATTGGGAAGTGATGGTGTACTTGGAATCCCTGAACATAAAGGTGAGGGTATTTGGTGGAAGGTTTTATTTTTAAAATTATGGTTAATTCCTTATTAATGCAGATGATGGAGGAGTCTCATTGGGGAGACTCATAAGAAGAAGTATTATGTGATTGATTTTTCCATGGTGTTTCCCAGGAGGGATTGTCAGAGGATGGTCAGAACCCACTGTTATTTCAATGGAGGTTGCTTGTTCCAATTTAAATGTGCAATAGTGTACTTCCTGAGTCTCATAAATCACCTTTAGTAGTAAACCTAGATGTTTCTAAGATGTACCATGGCTTGAGGGTGCAGTTTTGGTGGCCCTGGGTGAAAGGGGTAGTGGTAGTGTGTATGGAAAAGTGATTGTATTTCTAGAAAGTAATGTATGAGAATCATGTTCGTGGTGGTTTTTTCATACCCTAGATGTTCCTAAGTTGTAATGGGATTATATCTCAATGTGTGTTTTAATATGGTTTCCCATAGCTCAGGGAGGCTATGATTCTATCTGTGTGGTCATGGATCAGTTGAAAAAATCAGCGCACTTCTTAGCAATCATGGAGACAAGAGAAGTGGATGGATTTTCTAAGAGGTACGTTGATGTGGTGGTGAGGTTTCATAGAGGTCTAAGGTCTATTGTCTCTGGCCGAGATGAAGGTTTTACCTTAAAAGTACGTAGGGTTTTTCAAAATCATTTTGGAACTTAGTTATAGCCCAACACTATATTCTATCATCAGAAAAAAGGGGCAAATCGAGAGAAATTTCTAGACATTAGAGGATATGGTTTGGGTCTTCATCATTTCCTTTGGCTGATCTTGGGAATGAAACCTTTTGGTAGAGTTTTCTTATAATAATAGAAATATGTATTCCAATAAAATATACCCATTTTATTTTTTGTATGGGAGACTATTCCGTTCACCGTTGTGATGGATAGAGATTGTGGAGATAGTTCTTTTTATCCAAATGTGGGGCAGGGAATGGTAGAGAATTTTTAGCTCGTTCATAATAGGATGAATGTAGTACAAGACTAACATAATTTTTATGGTGATTATAGGAGGATTCCCACTGAGTTTGAGGTTGGGGACCACATTTTCTTGATAGTTTCCCCTAAATGTGGGAAGTGGAAGTTTGGATGAGGGAGTATTTTTTCTCCTGGGTTAGTTGGAACCTTTTTAGGTGCTCAGGGGAGTTGGTAGGGTGGTGTACTAGTTGGAATTAAAACTGTAGTTGGACATGGTGGACATAATATTCCAAATCTATCATCATTGTAAATACCTTCATGATGACTCCCTTATCATAGTCATCAGTGAATTTGATATCAAGGATTATGTGATGTTTGTGAGGCATCTAGTATTGATCAATGATTTCCTAGAGAAGGTGTTGTATGGATGTACCATTCCATTGGTTATTGTATTGTGAAGGCATGGTGGTCTAGAAGAGAGTACTTAGTAGTGGGAGATTTAGATATGTTCCCAGTACCTAGAGATATTTTTAGTTTTTACTTTATCTATTTTGAATTGTGAATTAATTTATGAACCTTGTTTTAGGGGATTATATGTTTATCTTGGTTTATGATATTAGTTGTAAGATTTCAAATGAATTATTGATATATAGAATGTATATGATCTAACTTCTAATAGATACACATTAATTAATATTTGATTACACTAGTGCAGGTGAGGTAATACAACTATGAGTTGATATTATATTGGCATAGAAGAAAAAATTATCTAATTCATGTGTTTGGGATGGTGTGGTTTGTAGGTTGTAGTGATTGATAGTTTTGGTTGCATAGATTTTGAGACAACTTTTCTGAGGAGATGTGGACATGTGGTTGTATGAGAAAAGGTGGTTTTTGTTTATTGTTTTTTGGTTATGATGTTATGTAAGATGTCATTCGTAATTTTTTTGGCATATTTTGATGGTAATTTAATATTAATTATGATGATATCCTTTATAGTTTTCTAACGAGGTGGTTGTTGAGTGCTCTATTCTCCTGGGATTGGTTTTGTATTCTTGATGGGGAAAATAATTAGAGAGGTGTCCAATGTAATGGTATGTTCCTTTAAAATGAATTATAGTTTTGTTTTTGGTGGTTAGACATGTTCATTGAAGGCATGGTGAAGGGTTGAAGATTTTGGATTGAAAAATGTAGGATATAAGGTTATATCATTATTTGTAAACATTTCACACTATGTCAAAGAGGTAATGATAAATCATAAACATCTTTCATGACGTGAAAGAGGGGTTCCAAATTTTGAATATATATGGGTTTTGAAATAAATAATAAACATAATAGGTGACACATATTTCAGGAGAAATCAAACCCCGAGGATGACACAACATAAAAGGGGGTTACATGTTGTGAAATACCTTGATACAATGAATATTTCAAATTAATTTGTTTCTAAATTCTGATTCCTTCTATAGTGGACACTTTTCCTAACATTTTGGGATAATCTTAAAAACCCTATGTTTTTCATCAATAAATCCTTATTTTTATTTAATCTATTGGTTCTGGTGGTAATTTTTTAGAAATTTGTCGTTGATCTATGTTAGGTTTGTCTCCATTTATTAGTTGATTTTCTTCCATTCTTCCTTAGAACTCGATGTCATCGTATGGTTTGGATTGTTTTCTGCATTTGGTTTTTGTTTTTGATGGATCGTTGGTGTAGTATAGGTTGATCTATGATTCTCATGGTGTGATTGTGGTTTCTTGTATGTTTTTTCTTCGCCATGTGATCCACAGTGAGTTGAAAATCTTCTTTGAGGTAAGGATTACCTCAATTATCAGAATTTTTCTATCATGAAAGAGTGGGGTTTAATTTTTCCTATCTATATTTTATGTTTTTTTGGGATTAATAAATGAAAATTAATTGGAATATTTAATTGAAAGTGGAAATGGGCTAAAACTCGCATGTTTTTTCATCTTTGATATTAATTGTGACAGTGTGATTGTTTAATAATGATGCCCAAATAAAAATTGTGGATGTTGGGGGATTTATTTACAATGGATATAGATGATGTGATTTCTATTTTCGTTGTTATCTTTACGATATTACCCAAAATAAAAATTGGTTAATTACTTATATTTTTCATATAAAATGGTTTTCCTTGAATAGTTTTTGTGTGATAACGACTTTAATATAATGTCGGATGTCATAAAAGCCTCATTTTAATTTGTGAAGTCATATTGATGTGTTTTGATGTGTGTTATTGCTTGTGGGATGGTGACATGTGGTTGGGTATTGTGGGGATGACTGTTTTTGTGGTCATTCTTATGGGACAACGATGTGTGGTTGGGGTATGTGGAGGTGATTGTTTTTGGTCGGTGATTTTGGGGCAGTGAAGTGAAATAATGTGTATTTTTTGTTGAATGTGGTTTCTTTCTGCTAGATACCCATGTAGTGATGAAATGAATAAATAATTGTCTAATAATTTTTGAAATTTAATTGGTTGGTTTGGTTAATGGGATGGGTATTTATTAATGGAAAATAAAATTATGGAATCTTTGGATAAATGTTGTTGATGCTATATAAAACAGTGAAGGGGTTTTAAATGTGAGGGAAGTGATAAGCCACATGAGATTATTAGGTCTCTTGATCATCTGAAATGAATGTTGCAGATACTAATAAATGAATTTAGAGGTGGAACTAAAGGTGATGATGTTTTGTGTTGGTTGTTTATTTGAGAACCCATAGTTTGGGATAAAGCGTCTAATACTTTATATATATATATATGTATAAATAATTTTATATTATTTATATTTCTATAAACACGCCACAAAAATTTAGCTCTATGTACTAATCACCATTATAGTCAAGTGGGGTTGTCTTTTTGAGAATCCAAGTGGGATGATGGATTGATGGCCACCCACTCTTCCCTGGACATTCCAGGCCATGTGGTTATTTTACATGAAATAATTGTTGGGAGTAATTTAATTTATTAGATGATGAGATGTGGTATCTTAGCTGTCTTCTAGTAGAGTTGTGATGTGGTGTCCCAGGTGCCTTCAAGATGAGTTGTGATGTGATGTTCCAAGTATCTTTTGGATGAGTTTTGATGTGGAATACCAAGTGTCTTTGAGATGATATGTGATGTGTTGTGGGGCACAAGAGTGTGATGGATAAATTGGTTGTCAAGTCCAAGTGTGTGTGAGTGAGACTTGTTGTGAGTACTAGGTGTCTACAGGAAGGATGTGATGTTGTATATTAAGAAGAGGTGGTATCACCAGGATGATTGTTGTTGGGGTGTGATCAGATAATCATTTGTAAATCAGTGTGTTGTACTCTATCATCGATGTTCTCTACTTTATATTATATTACATGACCCGTGTTACTTTGTGGGAGATCTTTGGTGAGGTTGGTATCATTAGTAAACCTTCATAGGTGTTGTTGGTTATTTTACTTTCTTATAGGGGAATTACTATGCTTATTGCACATCTACACAAGGGAATTTTTTTCCTACTAAATATACATGTACTCTCACCCAATGTATATAAAATATTTTAGGTTTCAAGGATGATTTCACAAATCTTTCTAGGCCTTACTAGCTCATATCCATGACCATTTTTCTTTCACTAAATTAGCTTTACATTTTGGAATTTACATTAAATACATTTATTTTCATCAGTTTTATTTATATATAAATGTGGGATGGGTTGGTTTTCACTTTTATATTATTTATTGGAGTTTTTTTGGATGATTTATTCTATATCATGATCTTATATACATGATAATGTGTAATGCCTCCCATATTGTGAGATTTGTACACCCTTGCTGGTAGTCGCAAACCTGGGGCCTTCTAGATATGGGTGTAGGGAGATATTATCTCTCTCCCATCATTATATTATCATTAGATGGAGGGGTCATGGAATATCACATCATATCTAGATTCATTAAATAACTGAAGCACATGGGTGTATTGAATGTGAAAGATATAATCCTTAAGAAATTTTATTACCACACATGACCCACAAAACATGCCATATCTCATAACTTCCTCATAACATAACACACCATATGAAAACTCCTAGGCCATCACTACTGATGGATGATCGAGGATTGGGGTAGCCAACTATTGATATCACCACCATTATAAATATTATGGAGAACACCTAGAACTAATGAGCATTGATAAATATTATCTGTAGTGAGTCAGGATCATATAGAATTAAAATAAATTACATTATATAAATAGATTACAAACAATACCCAATCTATAGATTCACAATTAATGCACTAGAGAACAACACCCCCACCAAATATATATAAATTTTGAGTCACGACCGTTTCCACCACTATATAAAATAAACCATAAAATCACTACTTGAAGCCACACATTCCACACTAATATACTTGTTTCACTACATTCTATAATTACTGAGTTTGTATTAACACTAATTGGAATTATATTTTCTTCACATTTATATTTCCCACTGATTTATTCAATTCATTTATTTGATTCTTTACCTGGATGTTGGATAACTAACACAACGACAACACAATATACTTCACCCACCTTACAAAACTATCACCCTAGAACCACACATCCACCATTTTCATTACAACAATATCAACAAACAAATCTCACTACAATTTAAGCACATCAAAAAATCTACCCTACCACAACCTTTGTTAACCAGAAACACAACATAATAAAACTTTGGTTCACCAAAACTACATTGCATGATAACTGTTATTCAGAAGATCGTGAAACTACCTAGTTCATATTCTTAAAATCTAACCACCAAAACCACATTTCAACTAACTCATAGTCAATATGGTCACCCATATAATATCCTAATATCCCACCAACCATAGTGTATCAAAATAAAGAATCCACACACAACAAAATAGTATGTCTTCTATAATTTATTTAATGGATTTTGTGAAATTATATATTTATTTATCAATTGTATTACCACTTTAACTTTATCAACATGGGAAACTAACATACTAGATATATATACATTTATTATAACTTCAATTGTGTTTGGTTCAAAAATAAACATAATAGGGTTCAAAAAATACCAACTAAAACACATTTAATACTCCCAACTATTGACATTTTAAAAAAATAAAAAAAATATTTCATAAACTCATCCAAAAAATATAATAAAATAATTAATAGATGTAGTTTCCCCCTAACCGAATTAAATTTAGTTTCTTCTAAATTTTCAATTCCTTAAGATTATGATTAATATCTAACTAGTGAAATAAAAAAAGAATCATATCCAAATAGATATTATGTAAACATTTTATAATGAGGATTTCCAACCACAAAGAAGAATTTCCATTTTCCATTGCACTATATAGAGAAAAATAATTGTCTAAAAATCACAATTTCCCCTTGAAAATGATGGTTCACCCTAAAATTCACCATCAGATAATCAAAATATTTCTAAAACACCCAAAATTGAAGAAATATCTCCACAACAAATTAATGGAAGGATAATAGATGAAAAAAATATAGATATAAATAATATATTATTAGGGATCCCTAAATAGAAACCACCAAAATCCAAGGATCAAGGCTAGATAAAGGGTCTAGAAAATCCTTTAAAAGATTATAGGGTTTTCCCATATACCAAGAGAAAGTGAAGCTATATAATATATTGGATGTCCAAAAAAGGGTTATAATAAACCTGAAAACAACCATATTACATCATGAATTATGCTATTATATTTTAAATTCCATGGTCTCAATAAATTAGAAGTCATAAAATGTATTAAATGTTTGAATCGATCTCATTTCAAATTTATGATGAAATTTGAGTAACATCATCCCAAATAAACATGATACTTAAATTTTAATTTCTTGACTTGAAAACCCTTCACAGACATCTCCCCTTCGAAATATAATCCATATGATATAAAACAATACATGTTGCAATACAGCAATTTGTGATGTGAATCCAAAATTTAAATCTTCAATTCCATCTAATGCACACCTTCAATTCCATCTACAAAGAACTCTCCTCATGTCTCCTCTAGAATGATCACAACACCAATAAATGACAATGTAATAAGATAAGAAGTATTATTGTTTCACATTACAAAAAAAAATTTATGATGAATTGAAGATTATATTTCACCTCTTATTAGATTTATATTCATTAATATTCTCATGAAACATTCACTCTGATGAGATACTTACTCAGTAGAATATTAAATTTCAGTTAAATATACGTATTATACATAATATTGATATGGTTATTTCATATTCCATATACAATATCAATGTACGTTGTTTTTATCAAATGTTTCTTAATTTAATTATAAAATCATTATATTATGTATTTTTTACTCAATATAGATATTTTTTGACAAGGAATATTGTTTTTTAATAAAATATACAATGTAATAAATGGGTAATTATTTGGAAATGTAGTAACAAATGGGGACTAGATATAGATATCCAATTAATGCATCAACATGTATCATGGGAAAAACTAATTATTTTAGTAATTCTAAATTGGTGTTCTGTTTATACCAACCTACCAGTAAAACAAACACTAGTAAAAGGATCATTGGTAAATATATCAGGATTTTTGATATCATGAAATCAATTATTACAAATTTCCTTCATTAATAGTTATAGTATTATTATCAATGTGATTACTGTATTGATATTATCCATGGATACATTTAATTATCATGTTATTGATTAAATGGTATGTATTTTCAGTTATTTTTCAAACCATAATAAAAATTACATATTTATTAATGACAAATATTTTTTAACGCAACCTTGTTAAGAATTATTGACAACCATTTATTTGTTTAAATTTCTTATTGTAGTAATATATAATTATTGAATGAGTTATAAGATGCAGAATATTTAATTTCACTTTGTTTTATATTTCCACGAACTAAATTCGGGTTCCATTCAACTGAATACCCAACATGATCTACGGTATGGTTCAACCGGAATTCCTAATCCCAATGAGATGACAACTATTTCGTGGGTATAATAATAAATTTTCTTAATGATTTCACATAGGTACATAAACAAAAAAACCAACAATAATAATCAAGCAGAACTAAATAATCATAAGCATACATAGTATAATAATTTTTTAGGATCATAGTCTATATCATTAAACAATACCCAAAATGCTACAATAGAAATAAAATAATTAAAATAAAAAAAACCCCATGTTACAAGAGTAAAATCATCCTCAAGCCACAACCACCCACACATGAAAGAATGAGACCACTAGAAAAATGAACCCCCATCAGGATTCATATTTCCTTTAACTATGTCAAACATAACCAGGAATATATTCACCAATAGTAGTATGCATGGTTTGAGATAAATAACATTAAGATGCCACCCAATGATAGATATTCCATCCCAAAACAATATATGAAAAATTAGCACCCATGTTTTTAAAAAAAATGAAATCATGGGACATTTTATAGAAAAAAATTTAATGCAAAACATGATTTGATTTAAAATAACCAAAAAAAATGAACCATAAGAATATTTTAAATACATTCTCACAAATGATATATAATTATTGAGAATCCAACAAAGGAACTAGAAAAAATGGGACACTAGGATACTTGTATCTCTCTAAAATGTGGTATAGTAACCACAACCCCGAGATTCCCTATGTGCAAGACACGAAAGAGGATTTAATCCAATGTTCAATTGGTATCACATCATCATCATAAATTATTTAATGTTTTAATCATAAATTCTTCTATATTAATTCAACCCAATTCCCATTCATGTAAGCTACTACAATAGTAATTTACTTCCCTGAAAGATACCTATGATTCTATTTGTGCTAATTTTCCACTCCACGTGTCACGTGAGACATCTCTTTCATACATATAGAAGACAAAAAATATGATTTCACATGATAAACCACCGTTTACATAACTAAAAAAACTTCTAAATCCAAACACATGAAATCTATTCCAAAACATGTTTTACACCACATTCTCAAATGACTAATCCACTTGTACAATTTATCAATCAAAACATGTGATCACAAATGAAACACAACCCATTTCCGTTGGAAACCCATTTTTCAACACACAAACACCTCAAAATATTATAAAAAACACATTTCACACCTCATGTAAAATAAATAAAACATAAAAAATAATGAAATAATGAGTATTAAAATAATAAAATAATATTAAATGATGGAAGCACCCACCTCAAGTGTGGAAACCATTTGAAACTAGTGGTAAAAAACAACCGCACCACCATGCGTCTCGATAAATTCGTGAGGGAATAAAAATAATTAACATGTATCCCTTATACAAAATTTCCACCCCTAAATAGGTCACCATATCTGTTAGAAATATGAAACCCCAAAAAATAATAAGTGAAACACTAGAATATAAGAAGAAACGAAGGACAGAATCACTTACATCAAGGTTTCTTGAATAATCCACACCAAATACACCTAAAAATGGAGTTCTAAGGATGAAAATAGGATTGGTGGTCGTTCCTAGGATGAAGAATCCCTAGTAGGAAGGATTTGGTGTGTTTCAGATTAAAAATTTAAGGGGTGAATTTGATAAAATCCAATTTTTATTTCCCTAGATAGGATACACTACATTCCAAATAGTATGGAAACCTTAAACCCCACATTGTCCTATAGGGGAATGCCACATGGTTACCCTTAGCTGTTTGACAATCTGAGTCTCAACTATGTAGTTTCCCACTATTGAAAAACCAAATGGCCACATGGTTTTCTGGGAGAGGGTACACCATTTTTTAAATTATGTTCCACATGATGTTAACTCAAAACTCCCAATTTTCAACAAGCACTCTAGGGAGTACTGAAGGATAAACACATGGTCGACAATAAACATACAAATACATCAAAATAAAATGATATAATTAATATTTATCCCCACTAAAAAAATATCCATCCCCTGAAAGAAAACTTGAGGCTTGATTAGAAAAAATGGAAACTCTTGATCAAACCATGAATTCTAATCCCATGTATCATTTATATCATTACCAAGGTACCATAGTATTTAATCCAATGGAATATACTTCTCATAAAGCACTTCCTCTTGGAAATCTAAAACCTACACTAGCTGCTCAAACACTGAAAAATCCAACTCCACATATAACTCTTCCCAATTCAACAAATGAGATGGATCTGGATTTACCTTTTAAACTAAGAATCATGAAGCACATCATTAATTGATGTCAAATATGAAGGAAAATATAACCTATAGTCCATCAAATAAATAATCTCTATACTCTCAAATAGTCTGATATACATCAAAATTAGCTTCTCATGCTTTCCCAAATGATGATTTCCCAAGTGAGGTAACACATTTAGAAACACCTCGTCACCAATGGGAAAAAAAATGTTCCTCCAGCTGACATAAGACTTGTGATGATACTGAGTTTATAATAACCACTACTTGATCAGCTTGACCATCTCAGATGTCTCTTACACAAGGATGCGTCTTAGTAGAGAGGTTTTCCAACCAGAGCCCAACATAAAACCAATTGATATGACTGTCTAAAAATAATATCCAAAAGAGTCATTTGAATTGATGAGTTCTGAATATTGTCATATAATAACTCAACCAACCCAAATTGATTATCCCACATACCAAATAAATCCAACACATATGCCCACAACATGTCATCTGAAATTTGGTTCTCCCACTCTGTGTGACCTTTTATTTGACTGTGGTATTCTATATTCAACATAGAATGTATCCCATTTCATTTTAGATGCCTTCCCAAAATTTCAACATGAAATGGGTGTCCATATAAGAAAAAATTGATGATGAACCATGATGAATCCCCACAACCTACTAAACAACTCACTGGAAAAACTCATCAACAATAGCTAAATCTATGATCAGAATGAAATGGAATTATTGTTTGAGGTGATCAATCCCTACCCATATCGAATTCTTACAAAAAGGTGTCTGAGTAAATCCAAAAATAATTTCCATGGTGATCTTTTCCAACTTTTATGTAGGAATGGTTAGAATTTTAATCAATCCATAGGGTCCTTGAATCTCTACTTTAACATAATTAAATGAATAACACCATGATACAATGTTATCCGCATCCCACCTTAATAATAGATAACAGAAATATTGATGCACAACATTGTACATCTTGGTAGAACCAGGTAGAACAGACTCGTAAGAATGAATTATATTTGGCAACACCACCTTGCTAATGAAAATATCACCTTAAAGATACCCTTAAATAACAAAATTTCCTTGGAAGACAATGACCAATAAAAAGAAAACTACACACCATTTTATAACTTCATAGACTCCTAACACCAATCATTACTCACATACACTAGCTCAATCAACACCAGGAGAGAAGGAGTCACCTAAACACTAGCTTAGAACACACCTCCAATCTGCTCCTTGTTCTTCATGTACATCCAAACCAAAAGACCCATCAAAGAACAATCATCATTGCGATTTCTCAAATACATTACAAAAACTATCCTACTCAAATAATCTCCCACAATATTCCCTTTTCCTTTGGTGTAGACATTATCAAAATAGAACCCTTAAGGTACTCAACCTAGAAATTCTACCATATATGTAGATCTTTTTAGGAGATAATAGTGTCAATGATCTTATTATCAGAATAAATAAAAAATTTCTCCCCAAAATGTTAAAGGATTAACATATTCATGTCATGGATCATTGTAGAAAACTCCATGTCATGGGTTAGGTAATTATTCTAATGTTCCTAGATATGGAGACTACCATAAGACACTACATGATTATTTAAATCAGTAAAAATACATGACCCATTATTGAGGTATAAAAATAAACCTGATAACACTTTATGAGATGTGGTAGGATAAAAATTTGATATATGGTCAAACACTTCTTAACCTCTTTAAAATATACCTAAAATTCAAGGATCCAATCAATATTCACCCCTTATGGGTATGTTCCATCATGGATGAAGCTAACTGAGGGAAGTCTCGAAGAAATATATTATAATACCCTACCATTCCCAATATGCTCTAATTCTAAAAAACATTATTCATCTACTCAAATGAACCATTCCACTAATTTTCTCAAGGTCCACCAAAACCTGTTATTCTGAAATCACAAGGACCAGAAACATCACCTCCTCAATCCAAAAGGTGAATTGTGAAAAATTGACATAGAGACAATGATTCTGAAGAGTTACCAACATAATTATCAAATGGTTCCCATGTTCCTCTTTTTTTCTTTAATAGACTAGGATGCCATCCGCAAATACCATGAGTAATTAATAAATATTTTGGAAGAAAACTCATTTCATAATCTCCATCAAGGCGTTAGAATCATTTTTAAAACATAACTCCATTAAATAAATACTAAAATTTTTAATACATACTTCCAAAGACTATTTTCAGAATATCCACCTCTCAAACGCATACTTGAAGACAGAAATAATTCATAACAATCCCAGATAACCACCATTCTAACTTAATCTGATCAAAAAGTTCATAAATACTTGGTAAATGGTGCTTGTTATTGATGGTAGTCTTAGTTGAACAACATTTAATCAATGCACAATCGAAGAGATCCATCATCCATCAATGTAAATAGCACTGGTGCAGCCATATGAGATATTCTCAGGAGAATGAATCCTTTGGATTCCAAATCGTCCAGTAATTCCATTAAATCCTTCAACATAGTGCGTGCCATAAGGAAAGAGAGAAAAGATATAAGTTGTTTTCCTGGTTCCAAATCAATAGTGAACTCCACATCCGCTCTGGAGGAAAATTAGAAAAAAGCTCTAAAGAAACCCATGGGAACTCATCCACTAATGGGTGGATCTTAAGCTCCATAACTACTACCAATTTCATCCAACATGAGTTAATTGAACGGATAAAAAAGGTAACCTAACTCTGGATGCGGTGGTTTATAATAACCTGAATGAGGATCCCATTCACCATGAAAAACCTAGGTACTACCATCATGTGCCAAATAATTCACTCTCCACCTATAAAAATTGTTGTGAATCTAAAAACACACAATTGATTCCATAATATAGATTACATGGAAGAGGTATATTTCTAAAACCATGAAATTTCACACCATGACATCCCCTGCCATAATGAGTGTAATATAAGGGCATATGATAAACTTATCTCCCTCCTTATGCTGACGTGATACCAAATCCATTGCATATGAATTATGATTAGTTAAGAAAATAACCACATCAACAAGATGAACAGAAATAAAAAACAAAAATTCATCAGTATCAAATAGAAAAAAAAATAAAGAATATGCAACTGGTATGGTACCTTGAATTATTGTAGGTCCTTCATCTAATTCTACTATTGCTCGATCCACCACTGAGAGTTGTCACATCTCTACATATGTCTTAAAATGACCACTAGCATATGGTTATACCCTGGACTGAATTTTTACCAATGATAGTCCGATAATTTTATTCATGACCAATAAATTAATAACCAGCTTACATAGAGTGTTCTAACTGGGATGACCTCCTCCTAGAAGCTATACATCATGGACCATGCTTATAATTACATGTACCACTAAAAAAGCACTACAGGTTCCCAATAGCTCTGCCTTAGGGACATGGTCTAAGAGAATATGCCCATTCAGGACATATGATCCCTACCTTCTCCCACTGATGGAATATAATCAACCCTCCCTCAGAATCCAGAAGATAAGATTAAGGAGAAGGATGGCCGGATCTACCCCTCCCTTCTACCACTTCTCATTTAGCTCCCTCTTCTTCTCTGAAAAAATTACACTACCCTTGGCTAACACTGATCCATAGAAATAAGCCCGGTCATTATGATAAATTTATATAATATTGGTATGATCAACCACAAATACATTGTTTTTCATCTTGAAAAAGTATAATATTGTTTTTATTTATGGATATAACCCCCTATTAAACCTTTGAGCCTTTATTTGTTTATGGGAAATGAGCAAAGATGTGTACTGAACTTGTGCGGAAAAGTAGTTAGCATATTCCATCACAGACTAGTCTCCCTAGATTTGTTATATAAACTCATAAGATCTATAATAGGACAAGAACTCAAGAGAATAATACTCATTAAAAAACCTTTAAGTCATTATTATCCATCTTACAATGCTTCTCAGATTGCTTCTATAAATTCATCCACACTTAACTAGGACCTTCTAACATGAATGATGAACACTTAACTACAATAGCCTGAGGAGTACTGAGGAACATAACATTAATTTCTATCATATCAATATACCCCTCCAATTTCCAGGGATTTGTGTTGCCTTAAAGAAAATGAAGATTTATTCTTAAGGAACTATAATGCATTGTCCTCTATATGACGTGAATCGACTTATCTAACATAAGAAGGACAAAATAACACTCCTTGTACCATTAATGGATAGAAAAAACCACACATTCCACTAATATATTATCTTTTGGTGAGGGAGAAATACCTCTATCCACCTTCCAGAGCTATAGAAGTACTCCTCCATGAGGAATTATAGTAAAATAAGGAAAAATGACATGAAAAACAATCAACACAACCTTAAACACACATTCTAAATGATTTCATCAAAAATGGATAATTCCCAATACTTATATAAATCAATTCATAATGAAATACATCACCAAAACAACACCAACCAATCCACCCTTATTCAGTGTTCATATATAGACATCAACCTTTATTTCTCTCATGGAGGAGAAAAAAATCACGACCCAGAATAACATGACCCAAACATGTGTGACCTTATTTGTTACAATTATTTCAATAACAAACTCAGGGTGCCATCCCACAAGACACCTACCTAGTCCATATAATGTCTTAAAGGGAGTTACTGATCCTCAGGTGCTGGAAATTAGTTACTTGGTATCCAAAAGTATTTGGAAATAATTTCTCCAAAGTACATAATTATAAATAACCAATAATAATAATCAACCATAAATGAATAATTATAATGAATAATGGTTCAAAATTATTTATATTTGGAGTTTACATCATGAATAAAATGTAAAATAATTACAATATAATGAGAACAACAATAAGATCCCAAAGACCTAAATGAAATAAGAGGATCCTCTTCCTCAGGACCGCACCACCAACACTTACTAGAGGAATACCACTAAAAACCCAATCCACCATTATGATGCAACTTTCTTTTACCTTAATCATAAAAAAATCTCCACATACCCCCCCATGGTGTCTACAGTGTCTAAAAAAATCCTAGTAGGATTCCACTGAACAAAATAGGTTATGTGGAAAAAAATAGAAGAAAAATTATCATTTATGTTTTATAAAGAAAAAATCTAGGGATTTTTTTATACAAAACTATTTAATTGAAATCATGTTCTACTTTTGATATGACCAATAATGTGCACTATTTTCCAACTGTAAGTATGATCTCACAAAAGTTCACTATTTCTTCAGAAAAACCCATAGGCACTAGAAAAAATTTGAAAATAAGAACCTATTATATTTATGAAATGTGGTATGACAAACACAACCCATAGCATCCCCATGGACAAGAAACTAGATATGAATTCATCAAAATATCATGTGGTATCACATCATTGATATAATTTAGTTATTCTTGTAATCATCATTCATGTTAGATTAATCTAGTCTAATACACTTCTGAGTCAACTATAATATAATTCCTTGTCTTCCCACCTAAACACATAGTATTCTAAATGATCTTATTTTCAACCCCACCTATCATATATCACATCAAATTCATACATGAATAAGAAAAAGAATATGAAATTACAAGATTAACCACATTTACAAAACCAAAACCTATTTTAAATCCAAAATCACACAAAATTCATTTCAAAACATGTTTCTAACCATTTCCACAAATGATTAAGCCACATTCACAATTTATAAAACACATTTAATAAAAAAAGAAGGGATCTGACATGATTCACAACACCTTTTTATTGGAAACACATTTTTCAACACATACACACCACAATTACTTTCTAAAACACATTTCTAACCATATTAAAAATATATAGAATGTAAAAAAGAAGAAAATCTAGAATCTCAATTTCACTAAAATAATTTTTAATTAAATAACAACGTACCTTTAGTGTAGAAACAATCAAGAATCAGTGATAAAGAAGAAACCCACACCCAGAGACCCTATAATGTTATGATTGAATAAAAAATAAAAACATTGAACCCTTAAAAACTATATACATCCATATATATGTAACCATATTTCCTGTAACTATGAAATCCCAAGAAAAAGGAAGAAAAACCTAAGGATATATGAAGAAACCAAGGTGAAAATCACTTACATGATGGTTTATTGATGAATAACCACTAGAATCATATAAAAAAATAGATACAATGGGTAAAGGAGGATGTTTCGAGGAATATAGGGTTAATAATCACAAGTGTGGAGGATTTGGGTTTTTTAGCGTTACAAGTCATTGGGAGAAATAGGTAAAAATCCAATTCAAAAGACCTAGATAGGCTCTATAGTTTAACCTCATTGTTCTCCAAATTATGCGTTAAACATGAACCTATCACTGTCCATGAGGTATATTCTGCATGGTTACCCCACAAGGTATGAAAAGTCATGTGACAACTACATGGTTTCCAATAATAAAAAAACCAAATGGCCTCACAGTTTCATGGGAATGTGAGCATGATTCTTCAAACAATGTTCCAACTGTGTGTTAGTTTTATTAATCTAAAACCCCAAATTTTTATTATAAAATCATAGTAAAATATAAGGATAAACAAATGATCAATATAAAATTGAATAATACATCCAAATAAATTTATAAGTGTGACTTATATTCAAATTTATTATAAATTGGATGAATGTATATTTCTAGTTTACCAATACTAGTAGACTATTCAATTATTTGGGATGTATTCATTGGTGTATAGTTCCAATATAATTATATATGAATTATTTAATAGATACAGGGGTTAGGATTATTCTAGTTATTATATAATAATGTTTGGTAGATTCCATGGGAACTTTATATAGTAAAACATAGTTCTGATAAAATAAACCTATTATATTTTTTGAGGATAAGTACATGTATTGGATAATATCCTAATGTTTTATTGGAAATACAACCCTATCAGGATAATAAATGTCCAAATGGTTATGGAATAGAAAATGAAAATTTTAATAACCCCAAAAAATTGGGGTCAAATATGTTTTATACATTATTCTAGTATCTGATGAATAATAACTTACAATATAAATAGTTTTACATACAAACGGGATATTCCTAGATGAATTCACTTTTTTTAAGAATCACTTGATGGATTTGAATATATGATGATCATATTTAAAAATGGCTAATCCTATAATTTCATATATTTCGTGGAATATTTCATTAGTTTATGTTATTGTTTATGATAAAGTGACTAGAAAAAATTTGATCACATTAAGAATTTCTTTTGTTTTTAGTCAATTTATGGAACCATGTAAAATGAGATTAATTTTGAATGTGATGGATAATTAAATAATTTTTATTATATGATAAAAAATAAGATGTCATCTAGAAGATGAATCTTTTTTATTATGCCTAATTAGTTATCATCTATATTGATAAACACAGAATCATTGATGAGTTCTAAAAAAATCAAAATAAAAAAGGATGGAATTTTATGGGTGTTCATGTGGAAACTACCATAGAGTAAATAAATTATAATTTCATTCTTGAATTGAATGTGGGACGAGTCAATGGGGATAATGCATAAATGGAATTGTAAGATGACTTCTATATCGAAATGATGGTGAAGATTCATGTAACATGAATGTAAAAAATGTTATCAATGGAGGTATATGATGATCATTAAAATTTAAAATGTGTAGTTAAATTTCATATGTGTTAGGAACATGGATAATATTTGAGTCAATTCCATATTATACGGGAAAACTCCATGAGCATGGAATAACCCATGGTCTTCAAATCATTGATGTAAAAGTATTTCTATGTTTATATATTGGGAATTGATAATTCTATTTTAGAAAAATTATATCAATAATATTCTTCTTATGTGAATCATGAAACGTCATTTTTTTAAGCAATAGATCTCCATCATGGAATTAAATAATCTAGAGAATGGTACTATTAAACATGAAAAGTGATATAGTTTTATGTAGATAATTTAAGAGAGCATATGATTAATGTAAAGAAAACTATTAATATTTTTCGGATATTTAAAATGATTAATTTGGATAAAAATATGATTGAAATTGGTAAATAATCATTATTATGATGATATAATTGGGGTTTATTTTAGATTTTATAACTATGTAATTTTTGTTACATCATTTTATAGAGTCTATAATATTTTTAAAATTTTATAATTCAATTAATAATATGATATTTTATTAATGGGATTAGGTTTGTGATAAATTGTTTAATAATTTATGTTTTCATTGAGGTTTTATATTGATTCAGGTTTTTGTCATGTTTTTCTATATTGGAATGTTTGGTATGTGATATTATGGAATTTTTATGTTTCCTATTGGTAAATGATAAATTAGATCATGGAAAAAATATGTGACCAAATGTTATAGATTTATATGTAATCATTTTTGATAGAATATTTTTTTTTGGAGTTTTTTGGATAACTATATATTGAATATATTATGTAGAAATATGGGAGTTATTATTGATCATTTTCTGAATTACATATTAAATTTATCAACATTGGATAAAATATTCTATCCATTTTAGTTTTCATAAATATTTAACTAAATAAGGAGTGGATCTTATTAATTTTATGTATCTTATGGCCCATTAAAAGATAATTTTATTACTACAATCGGAGAAAATTCATCTTGAATATTCATTTCATGTCATATGATATTATAATGAAAATAATAAAATAACAACTGAAGGATCAAATTGTTATTATTAAATGGAAATAAATCAAGTAAGAACATATTCTAATGTTCTATATCATTATAGAAAAACAGTATATCAACACTATGAAAATTATGTTGAAAAAATTCATTTTACCTTCATATTTGATGAATTGATTATCTTTTCACCCATCAATGAATTATGATTTTTTCATCATTAGAAATATCATGACCATGTTATTTATCATTCCATACTATTAATTATACATTATTTTTCACCTCCATCTCTATATTTTATCTGCCACAAATTTCCTCTTTATCTAAGAACACATATTTGTGACATTTTTGGTAACCATCACAATTTCACGTTCCCATTTTCAAATGATGATTTGTTATCAATTTGTATGATGGGTTTATTCCCAAAATGATGAACCATTTATGAATGAGGTAGAATTTTGAGTGAGAAACAATTATAATAATGGTGGAAGATAATATCCCAATAGTTTAAATGAAGAATATATTTGATAGAATACAAGTTATATATTTTAATGATCCATGGATTTCATTTTAATTAATTTGTTGGGTTGGTTTTAGATATGTTTTTAGGAGAATTTGGGGGTCTATAGATACACATATAATGAAGTGGGTACGTTTATAACAATAAAGGGGGATTTAATTTGTAAAGAGGTGATTTACGGATTATATAACCTATGGAATTTTGACCTAGACATTATTGAAGTGTAGTTGAGAAAAAGGATTTTCCGTTGTAAACATAAATTAATGAAGTTATTAAATTAACCCCAATTATCCATTTGTTTTGATAAAGTTTAATTTTTATAGGTTTTCAAAATAATGGATTGTTTTATATTTTATTATTTCAAATCTATGTATTTTATACTATAAATGTGAGTTATACACTAAAAATTGGGATATATATAGATTATTTTTAGAACTTGTTAATTTGATTATCGTATCATTAGTCCTCTCATCCATAGTTCTATGTGAAATAACCATAGGTAATTTTGGTAGGAATCCCATCATATATTACCATTATTTGATCTATCAGTTTCGATAAATGATGGTAAGAAATCTACTATATGTTTTTCCACTTTATGCACATGTTTCAATATCACCTTATTCAATCGGATTATTTGTTTTTTTGGGGTTATTTTGGGTATCTTTATTTATGTTACCTTTATGTGGTGCATGTTGAACCATGATTTTAATGATATATAATACATTTTGGGTTACTTCCTTCATTGCAATGTGTTGCATAGGGAGACCAGAGAGACTTCTTGATGTAGATCCTCATTCCCAAATGTTTTTGTGTTATATGTGGGATTTTCATTATTTTTTATTCTATTGGGTTGATAGATATGGATGCCATGATTATGATAATTACATATGGTTTCAGAAATTGATGGGAATAAAGGAGTTATAAATTTTTTAGGATTCATTTATAAAATTATTAATGTTTTTATTCCTCTTGTTTCAATTAAAAAAATATTGAATGATGGAAGCCATGTTTTATATATATCTGATATGTACCAAGAATGTTATAGTGTTTTTCTGTGATAACACATTTAATTAATTTCTTTGTAAAATATATTTGTCTAGCAATTGGTTTCCTATAGAATATCTTTTTTCTTATAATACTCATGCTAATTAATGAAATTATGTGATGAAATCCCATGAATAAATTATGGAATCCAGGACAATGTTTTGGTTGTGGATTCTTCATTTGGTTCAATTTTTGTATCAAAGAGTTATGCATTAGTGACTGTGACTACAAGTGTATGTGAAATTTTCAAATGTGATGTGGTAGTTAGTATTCGTGGATGTGATGTGTGTAGCCTTGTGATTAGGGAAGTTGTGTGATGTGTGATTTTTAGTGATGTGACGTGTGAATGTTATGGCCGATCATATTGATAATGTACAGTCATGATGTGTTGGGATTTTTTTTTGTGGTGACATTTTATCATTATGTGTAGTTTTCTTCTACACCAGTTATATTATGATAAGAGGTTGGGATATAAAATGTGTGGTTTTTCTATTGATTTGGATTGAGTGAAGGGATGTAGTGAAGATGGTGGATTTGTGGTGTTGTGGTGGTGGTTTTGTGTGTTGGGAATTTTATTGTGTAATGTTTTTGCATTAGATTCCCTTTCATCCATTGAATAATTTATAATGTTTAAATGAAAAAACATGTGTTGGTAAATGAATAATTAATGGGATGATAGTTGATGTGCGCTATGTTTCTTAAATGAATTAAAGAAAATATGGGTTGTGTAAATATGAATGAATCATGTCTGCAATACATGTCATTGTTTCTTTTTAATCTAGAATTTAGTGAATCTTGTAATTGAATGAGGTAAATACTATATGGCCTCATGTGGTGGTTTGTGGTGTGTTTCATATAGTGGTTATAATGGTTGTAAAAATTGATGTGTGGTATAGTGGTTTTGATGTTGTATGTTCTACTGTAGTTGATGTGAACCCTTAGGTCTGTTGTTTTGTGATATATAAATGTCATGTATGTTTATGTTATTTCTTTATACACCCCACTTGAGTTTGAAAACCTTACCAACACATAAAAGATCCCAATCTAGGTGTTTTCTAAAACACAATTGATGGTGGTGAGAGATATAATATTTACATTGTTTTTAAAGACTATTTAAATGATTTTAACTCCACTAATTTAATAATTTGGGATGAATTACATTGTTTTTGGATTTTATGAATATTTCGAGCTTTCAACTAAAAATGGAACAATTCTAGAATTTTTCATATTTTAAATTGATTCTATATTTATATTTTATTATAATTACCCTTGTTTTGAATATGATGAATATACAATGGATTTTTATTTTTTTCATTTACTAGATGTTCTGTTTTACAAAGAGAGATTCAGAGAGGAATTCAGAGAGTTTTATCACATCAATGTGTTGTTTTTTATGTAGATCAAAGCCCGGGGGTGCCTTTGTTTTCTTTCATGTTTTATGAGGATCAGGATTTGAATCCTTATGTTAGGATGATCTGGAAGGGGTGCACTAAAAGTTTGAAAATCTATGACCCTAAACTAAAAACAGTCGAGTGTGTTATTTTTTAAACAAAATAATTTAATTAAAAAAATCAATGATTTTATAATAATAATATTATTATTTTTATTATTTTTATTATTACGATGCATATTATGATTTTTATTATTATTTTTAATCTTTTAGGTTTTAAGAATATATATATCCCCTCTCCCCCTTGCCTGAATCAAGTGAAACCCCCCTTGGTCGGGCCCCATGGTGCGCGAACCCCTCTCATTGGCTCTCTCTTATCTCATATATTTTTACCAGTTTCTTCATGGTTCTCACTCACTTAGTATATTTCAAAACCTCTAATCCCATCTCCACCCATTGTTGGACATTTTTATCTTCTACCATCTCCCTGTGAATTCAGATGAAACTCTGGGGACACGCTACGGGGGAAATGGCCATTTCCGACGGGTTATTTGTGACAGGTTCTATTCCCATTGAAAATAATTTTTTTTCAACACGATTATAGGTCCCATCACAAAATATTTAGCATGGTGTGGTGTGGATTACGAGCCAATCTATTAGAAGGGTATTTGTGATAGGGGGCCTCCCCGTTGCAAATACCCCACTGTGATAAATACTATTTGCGACAGGGAGGCACCCCCCGGTCACAAATACCAAGCAGTGGTAAATACTATTTGTGATGGGATATGTCCCTGTCGTAAATAGTTAGTCTGCAGCTCACTATTAATGATGGAACCTATCACAAAAACACTTTTAACCGCAGACCGTAATTAATGTGGCCGAAGGTATTTGCGATGGGAGTCCTATTGTAAATAGTGATGTCACAAATAATCTAAAATATATATGTTCCCTCGTCTATTTTTTTCATTCTTCCTCTCAATTTCTACGTTCTATCTCTCTCTCTCTCAAATCTAATATTATCTTTTAAATTTATTTGAGTTTATTTTTTTATTAACATGTTTTGAAGTCATCTACCCCTATAAAAGATCATATTTAAAGGTATTATTGTTTTATTGAATTTAATATTTATTTAATTTTTTATATAAATATTAATTAAGGTTATTTAGATGTAATTAAATTAGATATAGATTTTTTTTTCATCAGTATTTATTCATAATAATAAATTTAAATTATTAGTTTTAATTATTAATAATTAGTAGTAATTATAAATTATTAACGATAAGTAGTAATGAATGTAAATAATTATCAAAAATTAGTAATTAGTAGTTGTTATTTTCCTCAATTTGTATTTATTAATAGTAATTAATTCTAATGAGCAATAATTGGGGTTAGTTAGTAATAAATAGGATAAATAGTAACAATTAGTAAAAAATAATAAAAAATACTAATAATTAGTAAAAAATACAAATTAACACTAATAGTTAGTAATAAATAGTAATAAATTCCAATAATTTGTAATAATTAATAATAATAACAATTAATATCTAATAATTACAAATAATTACAAATAATTATTAATAAATTGCAATAAATACTAATAAATAGTAATATTTAGTAATAATTAATAATAATTAGTAATAGTTAGTGTTAATTCATAGTAATTTGCACTAATTAGTATTAATTAGCATTAATAAGTATTACTTAGTAAATAATTAGAAATAATTAGAAATAATTACCTAAAATTAGCAAAAATTAGAAATAATTACCAATAATTAGCAATAATTTTCTATAATTATCAATAATTTGCAATAGTTAGCATAAATTTGATATAATTTGAAATAATTAGAAATAATTAAGAACAATTAAGGATAAATACAAATAATTAATAATAAGTACTAATAAGTACTAATAAGTACTAATAAGTACTAATAATTAGAAAAATACTAATAAATACTAACAATTAGTAATAATTAGTAGTAATTACTATTAATTTTTATTAATTAGTATTAATTAGTATTAATAATTATTAATTAGTATTAATTATTATTAATTAGAAATAATTAGCAATAATTAGCCATAAATAATTAGAATGCAATAATTAGTAAGAAATAATTAGTAATAATTAGCAATAATTAGCAATAATTAGCAATAATTAGCAATAGTTAACAATAATTAGCAATAATTACAAATAATTAGTGATAATTAGATATAATTAGAAATAATTATCATTAATTAGAAATAATTAGAAATAATTGGCAATAATTAACAATAAATAGCAATATTTTCAATAATTAGAAAATAATAATTCACATAAAATAATTATAATGCAACAATTAGCACGAAATAATTAGTGATAATAAGAAACCATTAGAAATAATTAGCAATAATTAGTGATAATTATCAAAAATTATATATAATTAGCAATAATTAGCAATAATTAAAAATACAATGAAATAATTAGCCATAATTACAAATAAATACTAATAATTAGCAATAATTAGTAATTATTAGCAATAATTAGCAATAATTAGTGATAACTAGAAATAATTAGTGATAATAAGAAATAATTATCAATAATTATCATTAATTAGCAATAATTCACAATAATTATTAGTAATTATCAATAATTATTAATAATTATCAATAATTAACAATAGTTATAAATAATTAACAATAATTAGCAATAATTTTCAATAATTAGGGATAATTTCAATAAATTATAGGAACTTGGCACAATTTTTTGTGGATTAGGGACACTTCTTTTACATGATTACCCATTCAAATATCAGCAACTCAAAAAATTTTGAAAAATGTGCTTCAACATATGAATATCCAATATCTTAAGCACCGGATTGGATATGAATTCATTGGACAACATTTTTCATAATGTTTTTAGGTGGTGAGAGTTGCAGGAAAATGGTTCATCGATGAAAAGGGGGCTCTTTTGTTGATGACTCATTTATTTGTATCTTTCTCACAATGAAATCTCAATGAATAATCTGGTCCGAGCTACACTTATGAATTCTTGTATGCACTGGAATAAGTACCTCTTATTAGATTCGTTATTTTGATTGTAGGATGATTACAAGTTAATGAGCCATTAGGAAAATGAACAGACACTAATCTGCTGGAAATTTTGTCTCCCATAATTAATGGTAATTAATAAGAAGTAATTGTAATTATTTATCTTCTCTATTTTGGATGGTGTTTTTCTTATTTAAAAATATTTAATAAAATAATTATATTATATTTTGTACAAAAATATGGAAAAAGGATGTCAACAATTATCATTATTACATGATCATGTTTGGAAAAATTAACACAGAAATCCTAATGGTTCTGTTTTAAATCAAGTACATATTGACGGTGTTGAATCTTTCTTTTCAACTGTAACATTAGGAATATAATTTGTTTATGATGGAACAAATATGTATCCTTGTAACAAATATTCTTTGATAATGTTTGATACATTTGACAATGTTGGGGGACATCTCATGCCATTTTTTTCAACCAGATTATGTTTCTTCATATAAACATAGTGAACGTAATTCCAGAAAAGATACTAATAATGTCATTCAAATCCATCATGGTTTCATATTTTAGTAAATGATGTTGCAGGTCCACATGATCCAAAAAATTATACACATGATAATATTGATTTAACTCTTTAGTTGTAACCATCTGTATTTTATGAGTTCTAGATGTCTATTGAGGATGCATTAT
Source organism: Viscum album (assembly GCA_963277665.1). NCBI lineage: Eukaryota > Viridiplantae > Streptophyta > Magnoliopsida > Santalales > Viscaceae > Viscum > Viscum album. The sequence goes on from OY728126.1 coordinate 198,747,043, forward strand.
ATCCTGGTTGCAAGATAAGAAAATTAGGAGGAATTGAAAAATTTATGGCTATTAAATATGATCATGGAATTTCAAACAACATTTTTGATAAGATATTCTCTTTGGTTAGAACACTGTTACATGAAGGAAATGTATTTCTAGCAAATTAATATGAGAGAAAGAGGATATTTCATAATCTATGCCTTAGTTATTTAAAGATTAATTCATGTGAAAATGGCTGCATCTTATATTTTGGTAAAAATGAGTCCTTGGAATGTGTACCACATGTATACAATCGAGGTATAAAGAATCTCAATCCGGGAATTTTGAGTTGATTCATGTAATACAGTTGATATATTTCCCCCTTACACCTAGGTTGCATTGTTTTTTCATGTCTCAGAACACAACTACTATATTTCATGGAACAAAAGCAATATTTAAACCGAAAAAATCTTGAATCATCAATCTGATGGTGATTCATGGAATAATTTTGACCGAGTGAATTCGTCGTTTGTTTTAAAATCACAAAACATGTGATTGTGTTTTTCTACTGATGGTTTCTATCCATTTGGTTCTTATTATATTCAGTATTCTTGTTGTCGAGTCTTTATAACTTTGTACAATTTACCTCCATGGATGTTGATGAAAGGCCCTTGTATATTTATCATCTTATTAATCCTAGGACATCCAAAAAAGAATATTTATGTTTATTTGAAACCATTTATTGATGAGTAAAATTCATTATGGAGTAATGGTTTTAGTACATATGATATTGCTGTGAAATAATATTTCCAAATAAAAGATGCAGTTATGGAGATAATTAGTGACTTTCTTACATATGGAATGTTATCTGGCTAGAGTACAATTAGTCTGAAATCATTTCATTCCTATATGAGAGACAACAAGTATTTTATTCTGATCAATGAAGAAGACCTTAATATGTTGACTATCATCGCAGATTTCTTCCAACCGATCATTTTTTTCGGATGAAAAGATCTCATTTCAGAAATGGCATCATTGAAAGGGATGTATCTCAAAAAACTATCTCAGGTGTAGAGTTATGATAAGTTGAACTTTCAGTACTTCTCATCACATTTGGACTAACAATTAACCAACAATAAAATTCTTGGCATTGGGTAAAAACACAATTGGAAAAAAGGGAGATATTTTTGGGATCCTCTATTTTGGTATGATTTGTTGGTCTTCCCCATGTTGGATTTCATGAATATTGAGAGGATCTATTTTGATAATTTATTTCATACAGTTTTTTATACTCTAGGTAAGACCAAAGGAAATGTAAAGGGAAAATTATATCTTGCCAAAATTTCTAGGTGATCAGAACTTGAACTGTTTGAAAATCTCAGTTCATAGAGGTAAATGTAGCCAATAGCAGCTTATAGACTTTCCAAAGAGAGTGGCTTATTATTTTTTTAGTCAATTGATGATTTGAGACCTCCAGAATTCTATGCTTCCAATTTGTGTAGATGTTTTAACAATGGTCATATTACCAAATTAAAAATTAAAATTTTTCATGTTATAATGGAACAAATTATGATGATTTAATTAAGAGGTTTGTTGAATTATATGATTTGGGATTCGATAATAGACATATCATATTTTTTTAAAGACATTTTAGTAGCAACAATAGACTATGATTCACTAAGAAAACTAAAAGAATATGTTGTTATAATTATATACAAATGAGAAAAAATTATCCTACTTGCAATCATTGAATCAAAGGAAAATTTGATATTACATCTTCCACATGAAGAAAAATGTGGACATCCAATACAATTTAGATGGATGCATCCATTAGAGAGATGCAGGAAAAAATTAAATAAAAAAGTACGCAACTAAGCATCAGTTTAAACCTCAATTTTTTAATCTTATTTATAAGAGGAAATTTATTTTTATGCACTAATTATTTTGAATCTGATTTTCCCTAAAAACACAATTGCATGGGATGGAACAAGATGAATTTTGATGATGAAATAGACAGTAAATTATCAATTTTTAATCATCCAGAGCTTGTCTTCATTGGAGTTCATGAAAAATGGAATTCAAATGAAGAACATCATAGAGCTCAGACACATGTTCTGCTCAACTGTGAGGAATGGAATATTTTCTAATTTGAGTGATTTTATCACTTATACTATAATTTATGTTATAGTAAGTAAACATGCTTTATTTTTAGCTAATATGACAATGATATCAAAAAATAGCTTCCAAAAATTACAACAGCTACTCTTGAATAACGTCGATAAAAATTCTCAATGGTTCAAAAACTGGTAACATAAATTAATGATGGTTTAACATATCACTACAGTTTACTATTTATTATGTCGATAATTCTTTTAAAAATATCAGGTGTCTCAACATGCTGATAAAATTGATAAGATATTTTTTATATTGATTATACAATCGTCCAAAATGGTTAAATATTATAATACATATGTGCTTAATGGTTTTAGATTTCATACACGTTTATATGAGGAATCAAAAAAACAATGAAAATTGGAGTTTTCGTGAGAGGATCTCATAATAGAGAATTTGAAGTTGACTTTTATGGCATAATGGACGAAATTATTAAACTATGTTATCTAGGAAAAAATTATATAACAATTATTTATTGCTGATGGTTGGATACTGAGAGAGGCTTCCATGTTCTTCTAACTCTTGGAATTGTTGATGTTAAATATATAATTCATCTTACAGTAAATGAACCATTTTTACTTGCTCAACAAGCACATCAAATTTATTACATGAAGTAATGATATAATTTTACAGACCATATGTATTGGTGGAGCATAATAATAATAAAATCTCAGAAAATTAAGTGTACTCAAAGTGAATTTTGTTCAAATGATGTTCAAGGAATTGATAAGTTTTAAGTGACTAGTCAAAATCCTTATTTTCCACAACGAGACATGAATATCGATGATGACACCCCACAATTAACAGGTTAATGATGATGATGTTGTTAATCATGATAAAAATGAATTTGAAATGAAAATAAATGATAAGATAGATACTCATATGGATATTGATGATATCGAGGAGGAATATCATGACATTGACATCATCATATATGAAGATGACGATGAAGGTGAACACAGACCCAATCTTTGAGTGGCATTCACATGTTACCTTTGATCCACACACCCATATGCATGGTAACCATTATATTTTAGTTAGCTTTCATTAAATTATTTATATACTAATTTTTTGATTATTTGTCCTTTTTTCACAGTTTTGCGCATATATCTATTTGAAATTGAAGAGCTATCTTGCACAATTAATATTTCTCATCCATGGATCACATGGGAACAAATTTTCATAGATTTGAAGCTCATATTGTTCGATAATTGGAAGGTATGTAAATAAATAATATTTATTCTGAAAATTATTTCATCAATAACTTGATATTGTAAATTATTTGTAGGTTTTATGGTATCCCATCAATGATAGCATGAGCGACGCTATCCACACGACATGGGAGGTGTCTATGCATGACCGTTTCCATCAATATTTACACAATTTGAGAAGGAAGACCAAGAAGAATTCATGAGTGTAATTATTTGACAAGTCACATAGATCCCACCAAGAAGAGTACATTTTATCTCACATTAGGGATGGATTATTTTCACACTAGTCGGGTGGTGGATTTTAGAGATGATCTTCCTTGGGATGACAAAATCGAGGGAGACAGGAGGTGATGCATCGAGGCAGTAGTCGTACATTCAGTATGCATAGAGAGCATCTGGTATGTACTTTTTTTAATTTTTTTATATAAAATTGAATATAAATAGTTTATTTTATATTCACATTGGCAGTTGAGAATCCCTATATTATGGAGCATGAAATTTATCAGAAGATATATAGTGATCTATCAACATGAGAGATTAGAGGTGATCACCAACATTTGATTGTGGTCAGTGTTATTTCTTTTTTAGTATGAAAATTAACTACATATAATATTTTCACTATTTTAATTAAAAATTAGAACTGATGGAGTCATATGAGGCCATGACCTCTCAGAAACATGATGAGTGTCCGGAGGAGATGGATGATTAGACTAGTGCCCACCATTTCAATGAGGTGGTATGGATGTAGGTGACTTGGTATGGATTCGAGAAGGGCTGAATAGTTGGTATTGGTTCTACTTTGACTCATTGGACTTATTATGGTTCTGCATCAATGTAGGCGTCCAGCTCGAGAGGATATGAGGGAGAGGCCCCTTCTTATGACTTACAATATCAGGAGCAGCTACATGTTTAGAGTGAGCCCATAGAGAGTATTACTAATCAGCAGGAATATATGTGTCAACAATATTAATAATAGTATGAAGAGGAGACGTGTCGATGGCAGCAGTAGCATCACGAGCAGATTGAGTACATTCAGTATCTTAATCATAGTTTAGGGATGATGTTTCCTCCACCATCTCCTCTAGCACCTCAACCTCCTCTAGAAGACTATTCCACAGTGACTTTTGTAAATTTAAAAAACATTTTAATTCAATGTTTGTTGTAATATTAACTATTTGGAGTTTCTGTCTTTTATATTGATGTGAACATGGCAAAAATTAATTTTTTTTATTTTTTATCATTTTAATATTTTTTTTAATTTTTTATTTATTCTTAGTATCATATTTTTTATGATTGTTTATTTTAATAGTATTGGTATTAATTATTTTCTTAAATTTTCAACAAATAATGAGAATTTTAGTATATTATAAATTTTTTATTATTTTAATAATATTTATTTTATTTTTTCAAAAATAATAGTAATAATAACATTATTATATTATTAGAATTATTTTATTAGTAATATTATAAAAATATTTTTTTATATTATTAATATCAGTATTATTATTATATAATAAAATATTATTTATGTTAATAGTATAAATATTATTAATATTGTCTAATATTAAATTATCATAATTTTATTGAATATATATTTTTTATTTTATGAACTATTTTTGACCAGACCATTTTTGATGGGTTCCCACTGCAAATGGTTTATATATTTTTTAAATAACTATTTGCGATGAGAAAACCGGGCTCGTCACAAATATGATTTTGCGATGGGTGCATCACAACAGGTTTATACATATATAATATATATAATTGGAAAACTATTTGCGATTGGTACACGACACCGTTGAAAATACATTTTTGGAATGGGACTATCGCAATGGGTTTACATATGTATATATATAATATAATTAGAGAACTATTTACAATTCCGTATTTAGAAAAGAGCTATTTTTGTTGGGACCCCATCGTAAAAGAGCATTTGTGATGGGATCTCATCACAAATAGCCCATCGCAAAAAACTCAAATTTCTGTAGTGATAGGGTTGAGTTGTTTTTTTGTTTTCCTCTAATATTATGTTATGCAAGGGGATTATACGTACCCCTTTGTGTATATTGTAGCATCATCCACCAGAGGCATGGTGGATGGGTTGGATTTGGTTTCCAACCGATGGCTTAAGGTAAGGTTTTCATCCATTCATTACTAACACTCCATTAATAATTAGGGGTTTTATATTTTTTTAGTTCCTTGTATTTCCCTTTAAGTGCAATGATTCTTTCCTCATTGTTTTTTAGTCCCTATTATTTTATCTGTAGTGTGTTGAAACTTTTGATGTTGTTCTGATTCACAAAAGACAAAGGTGAATCACCATGTATGCATAGTTAGAAATATTAATATTTTTGTTCCCCCATTATATATACATTCACCAGTGGTAGTGAATATATATTTTTGGGGCTAGGTGTCATTTTTTATAATTTGAAAATGCATATGTGTGTGAGTGTTAACGAGTATATTAATATATGAGAATGTATGTAATGATCACCTTGTACATATTTTGGGCCACAATGATAGGTTCAAATGGGATATGTGTCATTATATATATGTAGAGGTGAATATTCTAGGAGGTGGGAAGAAACAACATTGTGTGGTCACCATTTAATGATTCATGAGCTGAAGCATTCGGCTTAATTCTCATCCCTTATGGTTCTATCCCTTTCCTTTATCCTTTAATTTAAATAATGATTTTATTTAATTATGCACACACTTATCTTGTTTTTAATTAGTTCTTAATTAAAATTCTATAATTAATATTAAAATATGATAAACTAATTCTTTCAAGAACAATGACCTGATTATATAATAATACCCCTCTAATAGAGGTGTGATACCTTCTAAACAAATGGGTAGTGATATTTATTTATATAATTCATATTTTTCATTTGATTTTTCCATATTCCATCTTGATCGTTCTTTTTTGTGTAAAGTTAGTAATTGAATTTTTTTATACAATATAATTTTATGTTTCTACTCGATTAGTTCAAATGGCACATTTGGGACATGAACTTCTTAATACTCTTAAATGGTTAGTGCCTCTATAATATAATAGCTTAATGAACCAAGATTCTTATAAGTGTTTGGATTTCATTCTTAAATGACATTACCCATATAAGAAACGTATAAATTTTGATTAAACTATATCACCCACTCTTTATTGACTTGGAATACATTATAAAAATGGAATTGCCCTATAGGCATTCTCCATATTTTCCCATTGTACATTCTATGTACTACTTGAAACATGATAAGATAATTACGTTGAAAATTTTATCTAAATGTCATGATTTTAATAGAATGTCTTCACCTGATGGTTTGACTTAATTAAATTTTTTTAATGATTTAAATTAAATAGAATTATTTTGGGTGGCCTAAAATAAATCTTTTTTATCTAATAAAATTATTTATTGTAAATGTGATATGTGAAATCACACTGGCATGCCCCAGGCATGAAAAGTTGAATTTTATAGTACTTGTTAAACTATAATATTTTAATTTTAAACCTCCACTAAATTCGTATGGATCCATATGAAAGAATAATGATACCTACAACCACCTGATAGGTGTGCCTACCTTGGATTTAGTTATGACATAGTGGGTTTGAATTTCAATCCCTAAAATAAATTTGGTTAAATTGTTCAATTTTTGTCTTAGAATTCAAGTTGTCATAATAATAAATTGTGTGATTTCTTATGGTAAAATAACCTCGGCAAATCAGGTAATTTAAAATATTTACGATCCTATAGTTGAATGATTATTTAAACATGTTTGATATATTTATTTTGATAATTAAGAAACTAGATTGTTTAATTGAATTTTTTAGATGATAATTATTATAAATTTATCATTGCATCTCATAATGACAAATTTGATATGTTTGATACAAAAAAGTGATTTTTCTTGCTTATAATTTGAGCTTATGTGATAACTTTGTGATTGATACCCAAGGGTACAATATTGATTGAAATTTTGTGTTTGTCTAGATATGACTCATGTTTAATTTGGGCAGCTTAGGTCTTTTTTCGCGTTCTTTCATACCACCAGAGGAAAAAGTGTACATGAACATGATTATTTAGGGTAGAGAATATGATTATATTGGATGTCTGAGCACTCATGATTATAGTTGATGATGTAAGAACTGGTTGATGATTCGCACCTCCCAAGGTCTAGGTGCACTGGTACTAAATGTGTGACAGTAGAGTATGTGATTATATCAGATAATTGAGGGCTATATGAACAGTTACATGAAGCATAGGGATGAGAATATAGTAATTCATGAAATCGGTATTTTTGTTAGTTGGAGGGTGTAGCCCGTATTTTTATGTTATATTCTATGTGATTCATCCACATCCGAATAATCATCCACCAATTTGGGAAATCCATCTTGATGTAGGAGGATCAACCCATATACATAGATACCTGGCTCGGTGCTAAAGTATGTATAGTCCCCAAGCGTCCCTTAAGAACCTAAGCAGTTTTTTTATTCTATCACTATATCTTGTTTAATTTTTAGATTCTATCTTCTCATTTATTTACCTTATATATCACATAATTTATGAGACAAGACACCATGGGTGCTATCTTTTTTATATTAATATCTAAAAACCAATTCGAACACTGATTCACACTTGATTAGATCTTCATTATTATAGTTCTTTGGATTAATTTCATTTAATATATTGTGTACATGAGAGTAATGGAGTACAAGACTGGTCTCTTTCTCATGTTTATTTAGGAGTTGAATATTTGGGTTCTTTTTATTCTATAATACTTGTACCTTGTAGTAACTCTTGACATTACATGAATCATTATATTGTATTGGTATTACCCATTTAATTTTTATTCAGATATTATATAATTCATCTACTACTTCTTTTCCTATTAATATGAAATAAAAATATATCAATTATTTACTATCCAATAAACCATTGTGATACAATGATATATATTCTATAGTATCCCCATCGTACCATCAATATGTACTCACTACTAGTCAACAACCACTATTGTATGGGGGCACGTGCCTGAGGCCATGTAACCCACTAGTCTAACAACAATCATAGTGGTGAACTAGGTGGGACATTACAATGTGGTATATAAGATTTATTTTCTTTTTCCTTATTATTTGGATGGGTAGAAATGAGACAAGTAATATGTTGGTTCTTAGTAAATAGTTGTTTTTGGGAAAGATCACCCCACATTATTGGAAATGAAAAAGTATATAGTGCTGGGATTGTTTTTCATTCATGCAAATATTATATTTTAATCTGATTTCATCTAGAGTGATACGATTATTTCTGAACTAGTTATCAATTTATGATATTTATATTATTATTCCCTTATCCTGGTTGGGAAATCATGAAGCCTTACATGCATCATATTAGGCATATAATAATTCACATTCCATGCATATAATATTCAATGTAGTTGCATATGTAGGTTTCCAGCTAGTTCTAATTTTGTCCCTCGGGAGTTATTCCATGCTTATGACTTAATTACATGCTTCTAAATGTTATCTATTTTTATTAAATTATTGTTTTATTTGGATACATAATTTTTTGACTGGGTCAATTCAATGGTTTTGATTATAACAGGAGCTAATTTTAAATTATATGGTGAATGGGAAACTTATAACTAGGGAAAGGTAATCTGTGCAATCAAACCATACTTGATCTCCATGTATATGTTTACAAACATTTGTAGAATGTCAAGGAAATTTAATTTTTAACAAAAATGAAATGGTTGACATAAAAAATTCATAATTTGACCAATCTATGTCAGTTTGGGTATATTTATTATGAGATAATGCATTAAAGTTGTTCAAAATTTTAATTAATTAAGAAACGACTATTGGGTTGATTTCTAAAGAACCTAGGATGTCTTAGTGGGACCCTCATTGGTTTCCTAATCAATTAAAAAGGGAATTTATTTTTATAAATTTTTTAATTATGACATAATATCAAGAAATTTAAAATGTATTAAAATGGTTATTTGTGAAGACATTCATGTTTTTGATTAATTTATTAATTAAATAATTTAAATAGTCAAGAATTAATTTTTGCATTAATGAAATGGGCTTAAAATAGAACCCATGTTGTTTTATGTTTTTTAAAGCCTTATGAAAGGGTAGCATGATATTTTTCTTTTGAAATTCCATGGAATATAAATACAATAATTTTTCATAGGACTTATTACTTTTTGGAAATTGATTATATGACCAGAATTTGATCCTGATGACTTTTTGTCTCCTGAACCAGTGTTAGGATCTATGTTTTCACCTTCCCAATGGGATATCCCATGGTAGGTAACACTATTTTAGTTTTAATGACTTATTATTGTTGTAATATTTTGGATTTTCGATGTTATTCGGGCAATATCAACCCTAGTCGGCCTTCATGTGATTTGAAATGAAATATTCATTGTCATTCCTAGTGTAGACCACCTAATACGTGAATACATAATATTGATAACACTATGGTTAGTATTCATGTTGTGTCATTGATCATGTGATCTTTGGGTAGTTTTTGTTCATGTAAATTGTACATATTAATTTTATAATGATAATATGAACAGTTTCAATTCGGTTAAATTGGTGAGTCTTATGCTGTTGAGTACGTTATCAGTTCATTTCTGTACTAGAGTGACATATCCCTTAAAGGAACCATGTTCATGCCAATTCTCATTGGGACATTGAAATAGAGTCTGGTTCCGTAAAACAATAGTTAGTTTGGATTTTTATTTATTTTTGTTCATTGATGTGTTTGATAAGGACTCAGAGGAGAGACTAATATGAGTTTAAGATTGTTTTATTCTAATATGTTTATGAGTGGTTAGCCCATATTTTGTTTCAATAACTAGGAAACTATTATGGTGGGGAGAGTATTGTCAAATCTAGTAAATTTATTATTTCTAGTAGAAGGAACAAAACAAAAGTGGACCACTGGATAATGGATGGGCTTGATTAAATCTCCATGAGGCTAGTGAACTATAAACCATGTCGGTGATTTCTGTGCAACATGATGTTGGTGTGGATGGTGGTGTATGAATCCTTTGAGAAATACCTTTGGTCTTGGGTGGACATAAATGTTTAATCACGAACGATCATGGTTTTCCTTAGGTGGTAAATGTTAAATGATCTTTTAATGACGGTGTGGGTGCATGAGCCTCTACCTGGTTGGTGAGGACTCAGTACATGCATCCAAGAGACCCGGGATCAAATCTAGGTGGAGGCGTATTTTCGAGGGGCTGTAGTAGAACTGTAGCAGCACTATAGCAGGCACTGTAGTAGGCACTGTTTGGTACTGTTGCAGTTGTTTCTATTCATCCATCTAGGCCATTAGGCCAGCAGTTTGGTCCTCGGGTCCTGCAATGATTTCAGGCCACCCAAGGCCTTCAGGCGAGTTGATTATCTAGGAATTTGGTCCACTTTAAGGGCTTCGGTCTACGCCAAGGCCATCGTGCCACATGAATTATAGATGTACCTATCAGACTACAATGGACAAGGAAGTATAGGAGCATTTAGGGTATCCACATTCACTAGAGAATAGCTTACTAGAATTGAATGAATGAGAGGGTATGGATTTTCCATCGGAACTAGGCCTATCTAGCTTTGCATTGGATAGCTATCCAACCAACCATGTGAAGGGGGAGTGATGATATTATGACATATAATGGAGAGGAGAAGTTCTAATTTGTCTTTCATGGGTGATTCCTCTATGACCTACGTGTCATGTAATTATCTCTAAGACTTTGGGCCTTGTAAGGGTTCCAAATCTCCCCTTGAAAGGTGGTTTATAAAAAAAGATAAAAAAGTAAGGCCTTCAGGGCCATTCCGACCGACGATGTGATGGCTGGTGAAGCTGTGATTAGTCTATGCTATTAACCCATAGTGGTTTATCCATTTTCGTTTCAGTAATATTTAAAAACATATTATTGTACTCATACATGATATATGATCAAGTCCCATGTATTGATGTCTCCATTGATACCCTAAGAGAGTATTGTTCTTATGTTACACTATAGTTTAATAGTTGTTGTGATGTTTAAGTGGTCTCCCACAATTTCAAACAGAATGCATGGTCTTTATCATGTATTGATGAGTATTGAGTGACCCATGTATTCTCGTGTGCGAATGCCTTGAACATATGCTTATACAAAAATGATTTTTTATGACTTGGCCATCTAGATGATGATTCTCCTTGCTATGTCAATGTTCTTACATGGATGTCTTGGATGTGTAATAACATATCACTCGTAAAAATAATGTATGGGCTTCCTTGGGATTGTTAAATATAGTCCATTAATTTCAATCTAAGGTTATCCTTAACATGACATCTGGATCGAAGGTTATGATTTAATCAAGAAACACCATCAAGAGTTAGGTATAGACATTGGTAGACAGGTTTGTGATGAATTAGAGATACCTATGGAGAATTCATATCATTTCAGTTTGAGATGTTCCAGGTGTCTAAACCGAACAAATTTTAGATGAATTGGCCAAATGGGATTTATTTTCTCCTCTGTTTGTTTTATGTAAATGGTCATAAGGACATGTTTTAAGCACACTGTTGGGTTAGGTCAAGTTTGGTTTAATGGTCAATAATGTCTTCCTATAAATACTGTAGGACTAGTTATATTTGTTCAATATAGAATTCAATAGTTTCATTATTATGGGGTCCATGTTATGAATTTGTAAGTGAATGGGATTTGTTCTACTAATGAAAATCATGCATGAAGCATCGCTTGATTGCATAGAGGCATTCATTTTAAGTAAATTCTGATGATGGAGGTGTCGTGGCTATGAATTGGTAACCTTTTAAAGGTAGAGACCTATGGAGGGGAGCACCAGCAGTTAATTGTTTCAAGAGATGATTACATGGTCATGTATCTAGATAATAATCTCATATAAGCATTGTTTCAATGATTCGGTTGAAAAAATGAGTGTTGTCTTGGATCTTAATGGCGTAAGTGCCTCTTTCCAAATTAATTCTCAATGGTGTGTTGGGTGTTTAGAAATGAAACATATCGAATTGAACAAGAATTCATGTCCCTTTTTGTTAGGTAAGGTTTTTTATATTGTACAATTCCTCTCAAGTATGAGTAGTTATATTGTGGGGCTGTTGTAATGACTTGTGTTTTGAATCGGATAAAAATATAATGGATTTTTAATTTTTTTTTCTTTTACTGGATGGACGGTTTTAGAAAGAGAGATTCATTTGTGGAATTATGAGAGTTTTATCACATAAATGTGTTGTTTTATGTTGTGGTCAAGGACCATGGGGTTCCCCAGGTGTTCTATCATGTTTTTGGAGCATTAGGCTCCAAACCCTCATGTCTTGAGAAGATGGTAGGGGGAACAGTTAGTCTGACACAGTGCAAAACATAACAATAAATTGTTTACTTTGTTATTTTTTTGAATAAAATTACATAATTCAATATAAAAAAATAAATTAAATTATTTAATAGTCATAATCAGAATATGATTATTATTATTAAGATGATGATGAGGATGAGGATGATTATTATTATTTGTGGTTTTAGAAAACATATCTCCCCTATAACCCTTACTTGAATCCCACCACACACCCCTCGGGAAAACCCCATAACACATGAACCACCATCTTTATGTCCCACTTCTCTCGTTAATTTCGATAGTGTTTTTAAGATTCTCACTATATTACATATCGTAAGCCGTTATTCTCATAATTACTCCCTTTCTTGGCTATTTTTTTCTTCTTCTGCCTCCCCATGCATTCATCTGAAATTGTAGGTTTATGGTTGAGATGATTTTTAGTTTTATAATTATATTAAAGTATGTGAATGTATTATTTGGAACCCTTCATGTGTATCATAACATCCAATACTGATGGGAATGTAGGACATGTTTTCTTTGAAGCACAAATAATAGTTTAAGGTAAGGTTTGGACCCATTTTTCATTTTTGATCCATTAATAATTGGGATATTCATTGTTTTTGAGATCCTAGTACTTTTCTTTTAGTGAGATGAATCATGATGCAATGTTTTTGAGTACCTAGTTTTTTTTATAATGGACCTTCTCATGTGATTTTGAGTTGCCGAAGTTAATGGAGACTCACTGCATATACATAGGTGGTAATATTTATATGTATATTCACCCATTATATATAAATTCACCCATTAAAGTAAATATATATATGGGGCTAGCTGTTCTTACATATAATATTAATATTAATACATCTGTGAGTGTTATTGGGTATATGAATATATGATAATGTATGTATGGATCCCCTTGCACAAATTCAGGGCCATACATATAGTTTTATAGGGGATACATGTCCTTATGTATATGTAATGGTGCATATGCATAGAGGTGGGATGTAGTAGCTTTTACTGGTTGTTGTTTAATTTTCCAATTTCTGAAGAGTTTCACTTGGTTATAATCCCTTGAGTTAGGATCCCTTCCCAGACACTAGTAAAACAATGAACGATTATTTCAAATGACTTATGGATTTATATTTCATTTAGTTAGTTCTAAATTAAGATTATTGAATAAATATTTATATATGATAAATGAATTGTTTTGAGAACAATGTAATGATTTTATATTAAAACTCCTCAAATGGAGGAGCACTGTCTTGTAAAATAAAAAGTAATTATATTTATTTATATCATGCTTAGTAATGGTTTTAGTTTTCTATATTCCATCATGTTAAAGATTTTTTTGTGGAAGGTAAGAAATTTTCCACTATTTTTATATGTAACAGGAATTGATGTTCCCTTCCCGATTAGTTTAAAGGGAATGTTTGTGTCTTGAAATTCTTGATAATCATAAATGGTTAGGCCCACCATAATATAAAAGTTTAATAAAGTAAGATCCTATTATGCTAATGGATTTATTTCATAAATGAAATTTCAGATGCATGTAATTGACAAGTGTTTTTTGAACTAAATCACCCCATCTTGAATGACATGGAATGCTTTTTAAAACGGGAATTCCCTTGTATGGTTTTTCATTATTTTCCCATGGAACAATGTAAGTAACACTAGAACATGAAAAGTTAATTTCCTTGACCAGTTTAATTAAATAGAATGAATTTAATAGAATGGGTTTACATGGTGGATTTCTTTCTTTAACTATTGTAAATTAATTAAATTTAATTTAATTGTTTTGTTTGGTAAAAACAAATTCAATTTAATCCAATATAAAAATTTATAGTAATTGATGTATTTTAGATTGTTCTGGCATTCCATGGACATGAATAGATAAATAGTATAATCCTCTATAAAATTTAATATTTTATTTCTAAATATCCATTAAATTTTATTGGGTCTATAGGAAACGAGAATGAGACATGTAGCGACCCTATAGGTGTGCCAGCCTTAGATATAATTTCACCCTTTTTAGTTTGACTTTAAATACCTAAAATAAATTTGCTTTAATTTTGTGGTTGTAGGATTCAACTTTGAGCTAGAATAATAATAAATTTTGTGATTTATTATGGTTGAATCAACTTTTATAATCTTGTAAATTAATATTTTAATGACCTTAGGGATGGATGAAAAATAAATTGGGTTTGATATAATTATGATGATAGTTAGGAATCTGGATAAATGAAATGATGGTTTTTTCACATGATAATTTTAATAAATTTTTCATTGTGTCTTATGATGTCAAATCGGTTATGTTTGATTCAATAATTGTGAATTTTCATGATATGATTTCGAGATTATGTTATATCGATGTGATTGATACTTGAGGGTTTGATATTGATTTGACATTTGAGTTTGTCTCGATATGAATCAGGGTTATTGTATACACCCAAGGACTTAGTGCACATTCTTCCATAGTACCTGAGGGGAAGGAACACATGTACTTAATGCCCTAGGGCAAGGTATATGATTATATAGGATGTCTGAGCAATCATTATTTTTGTTGATTCCTAGGGCTTAGTTCATTCTTCCCTATAGAATGAGTGGTAGGCACACTAGTATGAAATGATTGAGGGTAGAGTATATGGTAATGTCAGATTCCTATGATCTAGATTCATAGTCACATGATACAAGAGGTTGAGACTCTATTTATGCCTATGGGAGACATTTTGGTAATCATGAGGGAATTGGTCGTAGGTTTAAAGTTAATTCTGTGTGATTCATCCTTAGAATAAGAATATTCCACTGGTTTTGGTGACCCATAATGATGTACGAGTATCTGTAACATCCCGAGAAAATGAAGAATATAAAATTTTCATATTTATTAATATTTGTGAATAAAATTACAATATTACATTAAAGGTAATTCCATGTTTGATGGCATACCCAATACGCAACATCGAGTCTCTTGGTAATCTTACATTGCACACTAATAATATAATAATAATATTTTAAATTGTAGTTAACGCCTAATTATTGTAATGGAGGGAATGAATAGAACAAACTACATATTTATTATATATTTTTGTTAAATATTTTTACATTTATTCAATAAAATTTAGCATATTAATATATGAAAAGAATGTGGTTTTAAGCATAAATATTCTATTGTTCTTTAAAAAGTCGATTAACCGCCTTTTAATGGTGAACCCCATTTAAAACCACTTTTTTCAATTTTATATGTTATATTTGACAAAATAAAATCCTTTTTAGAATCAATACATCAAAATTTACTTTGTGTAAATTTTTGTTATTTTTCTATTAAAGATCATTTTTAATGACTAATGAAAATGCTGTATTTTAATTGAAACCCTCGTTTTAATCTAATTTATTTATATGGATAGATTAATTTTTTTAATTGGATTTAATGTTTATTTGAAATATATTTTTACCATGTAATCTAGTGGTGGTCATTGGAATCAATTTCACATTGAAATTGGACATAAACAAGTGTTAATCTTTTGATAGATATTATTTCATAAAAACACGCTATTTGTTTCGATTGTGGGAATTAATTATAAAATTAATTAATGAAACTTCTATGTATTGAATTTGGTAAAATGGGCATCATTTTTTAAATTGGAATATCAAATTTACATAGGATAAATATTTGGTGTTTTTCTGACAAATGATCATTTTTAACGAATAATGAAAATAATGCATTTTACTTCAAAACTGCTTTTCATATAATTTAATTATATAATTAGATAGTCATTTTAATTGGTTTTAAATTTAATTGAATATTTTTTTTATCAATTAATACAATTTTATTCATTGGAATTAATTTCACTTTTCAATTGGAAGTAAAAACAAGTCAATCTTTTGATAAGTTTTACTTCTTAAAAACCTGTCCCTGGTTGTGACAACGAGAATTAATTTTAAATTAATTTATACAATTTTTTTGTTTAGATTTTGGTAAAATGGATTCCATATTTGGAATCGGAAGGTCCAAATTATGTAATTATGACTCTATTTTTGGAAATTATGAATATTAATGACGATAATTATCTTTAATTATCATGATTAATTTTTAATCAGGAAGTTAAGGGTTATAAAATAAAATCATAAAAATTTATAATGACCCCAAAATGTGTCCAAATCCTCTTGTTTGAGTCATGTCTGACCATGGGACGTTTTTTACTGAACTTGAGGGCCCATGGAGTCTCATGGGTGTAATAGTGACATTTATGACATTTTTTTTAAAAGAAGACAAATATAACAAATATTTGTATATCCTAAGTAAAACAATTTTAATTTTGTTTAAATAAATTATCTCTTAGACTATAAAAATTCATTGGAAATATAAAAATATTTCTTACATCATGGTATTTTTTTATATAATTTTTAGACATTATATAAATATATTTATTTATGATACCATGATGATGCAGTGATTAAATCATTAATGAACAATTTAAATAAAACGAAAAGATAAGGTAAATTCTAAGTCTTACAATTTCAGAAACCTATTCTAGCAGTGTATTTCTAACCCATATCACCTTATCATTTAAATATATAATTTTGGGACCTTCAAAATTCAAAAACCATTTTATAATAAAGTAACATTTCAAGACTTCCAAAAAGTGACCCTCCTCCCTCTTATAAAAGTCCCCCACCTCTACCCCTTAGCCACACCTCTAAAGCCCTTGGATCATCCTTACTCTTCTCAAATTATCTCTCCACATCCCTCTATTACTCATAGAATCCTCACATTTGGCAGATGTCTTTCCAAGGAATCCTTAGGCTCAAATGAAAAAGAGTTACCCGGTTTAGTGGTAAAGTCTTCTCTCGAGTTCCTTCCTTGTATTTTCCTTCCTCACTCATCACTAACTTTTTTTTATTTGATCCCATAATAACATTAGTATAATAAATATAAAAGTATTATGATATGATAAGTATTATACCTACACATACACACACCTCCGTATATTGGTTAAAGATCATTCTGTTTCAGTGGGTGGTGAATTACTGCCTCACAAAACGATGATTGTTCAAATATTCTATTAACACCTTTTATGGTGGCCACTATGTTGTCAATATATTTATATATTATATATATGGTATTTATTTTATCTATATTCTACTGAATTTTATTTTTAAATCAAATCATTATGCTTTTCATGTTGTGGAACCGCGATAACTTAATCTGAGGAACTATGGACTACCTCCCCCTCAAGTGATGTGAATAATTCATGAAAAACATGGAATTTATAATGAATTTAATTAATGAACATATTTTCCCTATATAAAAAATTTATTATACTGTAATTATAATATATCTATATATAATTTAGTTATAAATCCTTTATTATGACAAAGAAATGAATGTAGCGTTCATGCGTACGTACTACCAACCATATCCATGAACGATGCAATTCATTTTTTTATCTCAAAATGTTTTTGAATAGTATAAAATGAATATATACTTGATGTATATGATATTTAAGTCATTAATACTATTATGGAGATGATGTACTTATAACTACATGGGCAATTCTTTTCAAACAAGCTCATTTTTGACTCATGTACCGAACATCAACAAAACGTATGATATGAACTAACAAAATTAACTAATTATTATAACATGATAATATGTGATATTAATTTAATAATAAAATTTAAAATATGTCCTTATGAAATTATAAATTTACCTAAGTATATTATTCAAGAATATAAATAAATGATGAAGACAAATCATACTTGGGGTAAGGGGATTTCATATCTCACTTTTAATTCTGTGAGATTTACATTGTTCGCCAATTACATATTTCATGTGGTGTATTGTGTACCTCCATCTGATATATATTATCATGATTATTTATATATATTCATTTTATAATGTGATTAATTTGGTTTTTATTATCTTTTGTTCATACGACTCAATTGATTACAACGAGGTAAGGGGATTTTATCTCACATTTTATTCACGTGAGATTCATGATACATTTGACACTATTTCCTTTTGTGTGGTGTATGTACTGCCCATGATTGTATTCTTTGTGTAATATACTTTAATTTATGGTTATTTACATCCTCATTTCAGTATCCTTCTTTCATGGGGTGTACGTTTCGAAAGTTACCCAAATCGCTAAGGGAACCATTCACCCTCCTCTTTTTAAAAGACTTATTTTTGTTAGGTATTTTAATATACATATTCATATGTTGGTATATGTTCTTATATATCATTATTGTATATATTTTATTTCTATGTGATGATATACCCTTTTCGTCTCTCATCAACTCATTTTCTGAATTTTAATGTGACATTGTAATGCTGTCGAATTTTAGTAAGGTAACTTCTTAACCAAATTTAAATTCATTTGGTTAAACCTCTACTTCTTGATTAGGTTGTGATTTGAATATGTGTCGATGACCTATAATTGTTCTACACATAATATCCACCTATATTGAGTTTATTTATATTTTTCACGAATAATTATGTAATTGATTTATCCTTAATCTAAGGATACCGTCTTCGTATAGGACATCGTCTCAATCTCCTTTTGCTGACGTGTACTTCAATTTATATACGACCTTATTTTATTAGTTTGTTAATAATACCTTATGAATTTGAAATTTTATTCAAAATGAATCTTTTTGCATGAATCATTTTACTAAATGAAAAAATGAGTTTTTTTGTCTTACGTATGCAGCGACAACGACCTCTCTATCACTGTGACCATTATTTGAGTTTTGGCATCCTCTAGAAACCATAACTATTTTTAAAAGAACATTAAGTACCATATTTTACTTTTTAATTTTTTTAATAATGTTTTCATTATATCAATGTGTTATATTAATATATTTTGATTGAAATGTGGAAATGTTATGTTTCCTTTATGCTTGTTTTATGTTATACGATTATGTTATGGTTCCTGGGCATTGTTTTTATAGTCGGGTGGTTCCATGACAAACTAAGGGTGAGTGAGGCCAAGATAGCTCTCCAATGCATTGGGTAATGTGAAGGAGTTAAAAAATAAGGTTTCTCTGAAGATATTTAGGGAATATACTGTGATGGGTATTCCAAACATAACCATGAGGGTTACTCCCTACGTAAGAATGTTATGAATTCCTCAAGTTACCTTTATGTTGTATGATTTCTATTTTTATTTCACAAATCAAATGATTTAATGGTATATGTTAAATAGATAATGTTATGTATATATTGATGATATAATGTTTTCGTTCTTTGTGTATCCCTTTTTGAGATTTTTATTCTCATCCCAAGTTTTTGAGATGTTTTTCATAGAACATAATGTAGGATAGGTTCAAGGAAGGGATCAAGGAAATGTCATGTTGTCTAAAACATGGAACTAGACATGTCTATTTTGTTCAAGAGTTTTCATGTTTTGAAAGACATGGAAACTGATTAGATGTGTCTAATTTGTAATCATTGAGATGTAATGGTTATGTCCTAATTCTTTAAAACTCTAATCCTGAAAAGATCCAGAACGTGAATTATTAATTTAATTCAATATTATGTAATTTTTTAGGCTGGGTCCTTATTATTGGTATCAGAGGTTGGTTTAGATAACTTTACAGGATACGGTATCCTTTAATCTTATGTGATATTACCATACTGGTTAGGATTTCAGAAAAAGTCATATTTTTTTAGATAAAGCGAATGAGTTTAAGATAACATGAATAATTATACCTTAGTATTATATGATGATTTTAATGATATACTCACACTGACCGTTTTCGTTTTAGTAAATGGCTGGATCTAGCAGGCACCAAAGTAACACTGGATGTGAAGAAAACTGTGATGGTTTTCTGAACGGGCAACTGAATGATATGGGAGCTGCAATGAGAACTCTTATGGTTATTCTCAAACAACTATCTTTAGTCATGATTGACCATATGAACCATATTGATTTTTATAATACATCATATATGCAAGAAACAAATCCCTATGGAAGTTTAGGTAATAATCATAAAGGTAAGTATGTTAAAAAACCTATGTGTCAAATATGTGTAAATAAACACATAGGAAAATGTTTCAAAGGGACAAAAAGATGTTATAGATGTGTACATGAATGTCATAATGCAAGAACCTGCCAGGGAAAAAGGAAGCAACTAGTTCACTCTAGGAAAGGGAAAGAAGTTCTTTTTGAAGGTTCATTTGAAAGTTTTAAATGTGGTGTGAATGGTCATTATGAAAACACATGTACTATTGAGATGTTTTGTGAATGGGATCAACAAGATCATATAAATATTCATTTACTAATACCTAATTCCATTTTGATTGAGGATGAAGAAACTGACAATGACCAATGAAAGGTATTGATTTTTTCTTAACATAAGTTTTCCTATTATTGAAATCATAGGATATGATTAAATATTTCTTTTGTAGGAAATATGTATTTCAGAATAAGTTGTAAAGAATTGTTAATGGGTCATGAAGAATGTTGAATGAATAAGAAGTCAGTATATATGGGATTCAATATTGACACTATATTTTAGGATGGTGAAATTCATAAAAGTATTAAGGATCTTTTTATGATGAGATTACATTAGAATACTTTTTATAGTATGTGTAGCCTAGATGTTTGATATATGAAAATTTTATTAATGTAATAGTTATCTTTTCTTTTGTGGATATAGTTATAAAGAACCATTTTGGTTTATATGATCTATGAATTTGAGGCAATTACATGTTAATACATTTTGGGATGCAAAAAAATAAAGTTATTAAATAAACTCAATGGTTAAAATATGTTATGGTTATATTTTATGAGTTTATATCCTTTTGAGAATGTTATAAAATCATATAGATTATGAAAAAGGATAACACGTAGACTGTGTGACAACTCGTCGCGTCAGACGAAGCTGTGGGAATCTAACCCACAACCAAAGTGTGACTGGTATTTATCGCCTACCAGTGGACTATGTGAAGTCCCTAGTTAGCATGACTAATTCTTTTTAGTTTAATGATCAAATGAATCAGGAATATGTTGATTTCGGGTTATCTATGGTAATGATTAACCTATCATGGAGGATATGTGATTAGGTTAATTACTTTTTAGTATGAGACTTTAAGAGTAACTGATTGAATTTAGGGATAAATGTTAAGATTTACCTTGGATGATAATGTGATTACATCATTCATAGATTTGGGTTTTAATCTTAGTTTTTATTAATTTGAATAATTTTATAGATATCTATTTATTTAATGGTCTTTTTGATCCTTGGGCTCTTTTTGATGAATTTTGGAGATTAAGAGTAGTTTTTTTTAAAAGATTATCCTTTTTGGGGATTGTCTAATCTTGTACAAAAAATTTTGTTTTTTAAGGTCTAAAGACATGGGAAATATATATTTAATCTTTTTTAGGTTAGTTGATTCTCATGAAGTTGATTGTAGCACTCTTAATGAGACATGTCATCTAAAATACTCATCGTTTGGAGAAAATACGAGTTTGTGTAAGAAATATAGTAAGAGATGAAAGTCTACATGACAATTAAGAATGTTTCCTTATGTTTTAGTTAAGCTCATAAATAAATTTCTCAATGGAATGTAACTTAAAACAAAAACATTTTCAGTCAACTTTACCTACTGAGGAATAAAATACAGTTTAACCAATCACATGTTTGTGATTTTATAGAGGTTAACATTCTCTTGAACTTGTTTTCTATCACTCTCAATCAGAACTTGACCCTTTCTTTTCTCTTCCATATCCATGTTTTCATGGAATCCTAGTATCTGTTGTCTCGGGTGTCCTTAGTACCTCTATTTCATTCTTTTAAAGTGATTGTATAATTTACTCCTTTTGCGATTTGGGGCTGTCAATGATGTTTCCATTCCCAATTTTAAAATTGCGAGGACGCAATTACCAAAAAGTGGGGAGGGATGTAACATCCCAGGTAAATAAAGAATATGAAAATTTCATATTTATTAATATTTGTGAATAAAATGTTAATATTACTTTAATGATAATGCTATGTTCGATGGAGTACCCAATACTCAACAACCAGTTTCTTTGAAATCTTACATTGAACACTAATAATATAATAATATTATTTTAAATGGTAGTTAACGCCTAGCCATTTTAATGGCGGTAATGAACAGAAAAAACTAGAAAATGATTATATATGTTTTTTAAATTTTTTTACAGTTATCCAAAAAATGTTAGAGGCTTAAAATAAGAAAAGAATTCGATTTTAAGGATAAATATTCTAATCTTTTTAAAAGGCCGAATAACCACCTTTTGATGGTGAACCCCTTTTATATCTTTTTTGTCACTTATATATGTTATATATGAAATAATAAAATACTTATTTAGAATCAGGTCATCAAAATTTACTTTTTTGTAAATTTTTGTTATTTTTCTGATAATGTTCATTTCTTATGAATAGTGAAAATGCTATATTTTAATTGAAAACCTCGTTTTAATCTAACTTATTTATATGGATATATTATATTTTTAATTGGTTTTAATGTTTAGTTTAAATATATTTTTACCATTTAATCCAATGGTTTTAATTGTAATTAATTTCATTTTGAAATTGGACATAAACAAGTGTCAAACTATTGATAGATATTTTTTCATAAAGACACGCTATTTGTTTTGACAGCGGAAATTAAAAATAAAATTTATTAATGATACTTATATGTTTTGAATTTGGTAAAATTGAAATCATTTTTGAATTTTTAATATCAAATTTACTTTGGATAAATTGTTTGGTATTTTTATGACAAATGCTCATTTTTAATGAATAGTAAAAAATACTACATTTTGCTTCAAAACTACTTTTTCATCTAATTTAATTATATAGGTTTATGGTCAATTTAATTGGTTTTAAAGTGTAATTTAATTATTTTTTTAACACTTACTACAATTTTTTTCATTTTAAGTAATTTTACTTTTCAATTTGATGTAAAAACAAGTCAATCTTTTGATAAATTTTACTTCTTAACAACCTGTATTTGGTTGTGACAACCAAAATTATTTTTAAATTTATTAATTAAATTTATGAGTTTAGAATTTGGTAAAATTTATTCCATATTTGGAATCATAGGGTCCAAATTATTTAATTAAGACTCATTTTTTTTGTTATTATAAATAGTAACAACGGTAATTATCTTTAATTATCATGATTAATTAGTAATCGGGTAGTTAAGGGTAATAAAATATTATCATAATAATATAAAATTACCCAAACATGTGTAAAAATCCTTATGTTTGAGTCATGTAAGACCATTGGAAGTTGTTTACCTAACTTTAGTTCCCATGGAGTCACATGGGTGTAATAGTGATATTTATGACAATATTTTTTTAAAAGAAGAAAAATATAACAAAAGTTTGTATATCTTATGTAAAACAATTTTAATTTTGTTTAAATAAATGAAATACTAGACTAAATATTCATTGGAAAGCTAAAAATATTTCCTACATATTGGTATTTTTTTTATAATTTTTAGACATTAAAAAATGAATTTATTTCTGACACAATGATGATGCAGTGATTACCTCATTAATGAACGATTTAAATAAAATGAAAATATAAGGTAAAATATAAGACATAAATTTGTCAAAAACCTACTTTATGGGTTTATTTCGAACCCTTATCACCTTATCCTTGAAATAAATCATTTTGGGACCTTTTAAATTTGAAAACCATTTTATAATAAAGTAAAATTTCAAGAGATTCCAAAAGTGACCCTCCTCCCTCTTATAAAAGGCCCCCACCTCTACCCCCTTAAACACACCTTTAAAGACCTTTTCATGTCCATTATATAGTCATATTATCTCTCCACACCCCTATCTTACTCCTAGAAGCCTCACTTTGGGAAGAAGTCTTTCCAAAGAATCCTTTGTCTCCAATCAAAAAGAGTTACCCAACTTTGAGGTAATGTCTTATCTCGTGTTTCTTACTTTTATTTTCCTTCTTCACTCAACACTATCTTCCTAGTATTAGATACCGTAATTACACCATTATACTCAATATACATGTATGTTGTTATGATAAGTATTATACATACACATTCAGACACCTCCGTCTAATGGTTAAAAAACATACTGTTTCTGTGGGTGGCGAATTACTACCTCCTGAAACGATGATTCTTCAAATCTTATTTTAACACCTTTCATGGTGGAAATTATGATGTAAATTTATTTATATATTATATTTATGATATTTCTTTTTTATATATTATTATGTTTTTTATTTTTAAATCACATCGTTATGCTTTTCATGTTGTGGAACCGCGATAATTTCATCTGAGGAAGTGTGGACGACCGCCCCCACAAGTGATGTGACCCGTTCATTCTAAACAAGGAATTTATAAACAATGTAATTAATGAACATATGGTACATATAAAAAATATATATTATTCTGAAATTATAATATATCTATGTCTCATTTATTTTTAATTCCCTTAATATGACAATGAAATGAAAGTAGCGTTCTTGCGTACGTACGACCTACCGTCTCCATGAACGGTGCATTTCATTTTTTATCTCCAAATGTTATGTAATAGTATACAATGAATAGATAGTGGATATAAATGATATTTAAATCAGTAATACCATTCTATTGATGATTTACATATAACAACAAGGGAAATTCTTTTCAAACAAGTTCATTTTTGACTCGTGTACCGAACATTGAAAGAAACGTATGATATGAACTCACATAATTAACTAATTATTATAACATGATAATATGTTATATTAATTGAATAATAAAATTTAAATGATGTCCTTAATCAGTTATAAATTGACTTAAGTTTATTATTCAAGAATATAAAGAAACAAACAAGACAAGTTGGACTTGAGGTAAGAGGATTTCTTATCTCAATTTTAATTCCATGAGATTTACATTGTTCGCCAATTACATATTGCATGTGTGGTATTGTGAACTTCCATTTGATATATATTATCATGATTCTATTTATGTTCATTTTATTATGTGATTAATTTGGTTTTTATTATCTTTTGTTCATACGACTTGATTGATTACAATGAGGTAAGAAATTTTTATCTCACTTTTTATTCCCATGAGATTCATGCTAAAATTGCCACTATTTCCTTTTGTTTGGTGTATGTACTGCCCATGATTGTATTCTTGGTGTAATATATATTAATTTATGGTTATTTAAATCTTAATTTCATGACCCTTCTTTCATGTGTGGCACATTTCAAATGATACCCAAATCGGTTAGGGAACCTTTCACTATCTTCTTTATAAAAGACTTGTTTTTGTTAGGTCTTTTAATTGAAATCTTATTATGTTGGGATATGTTCTTATATATCCTTATTTTTGTAAATTATATGTCCATGTGATGAGATACCATTTTCATCTCTTATCAACTCATTTTCTAAATTTTAAAGTGACACTGTTAGGCTGTCGAATTTCTGTAAGGGAACTTCTTAACCCAATTTCAATTGTTTGGGTTAAACCTCTACTTCTTGATTATGTCATGCTATGAAAATGTTTGGATGAAATATGATTGTTTTACACTTAATATCCACTTGTATTTATTTTATTTATATTTGTCACACATAAATATTTAATTCATTTGTCCTTAATCTAAGGATACTTTCTTTGTACGGGACTTCGTCTCAATCTCCTTTCATTGAGGCATACTACAATTTATATACGAACTTATTTTATTAGTTTTATAATAATCCCTTTTGAATTTTAATTTTCATTCAAAAGAAATATTTTTATATGAAGCGTTTTACTAAATGACAAATTGAATGTTTTTGGAGACAATGACTTCTCCGTCGCCATGACCATTATTGGAGTTTCGACGTCATCTACAAGACATAACATTTTTTAAAAGAAAAATAAATTCCATTTTTTTCTTTTTAAATGGTTTTTAAAATGTTTTGATTATTTAAATGTGTTTTATTAATATATAGTGATTGAAATATGGAAATGTTGTTTTTCTTTTATGCATGTTTTATGTGATACGATTATATTATAGTTCCTGGGGATTGTTTATAAAGTCGGGTGGTTCTGTGACAAACTAAGGGAAAGTGAGCCCGAGATAGCTCTCGAATTCATTGGGTAATGTGATGGAGTTAAACTCTTAGGTTTTTCTGAAGAGATTTAGGGAATATACTGTGATGGGTATTCCAAACATAACCATGAAGGTCACTCCCTACGTAAGAATGTTACGAATGCCTCAAGTTACCATTATGTTTTATGATTTCTATGTGTATTTCACACATATTATTATTTCTTGGGATATGCTAAATATATTATGTTATGTATATATTGATAATCTAATGTTTTCTAACGTTTTTTATTCCTTACTAAGCTTTTTATACCCATCCCAAGTTTTTGAGATGTTTTTCAGAGGACATAAAGTGGGATAGGTTCATGGATGAGATCAAGGAAATGTCATTCTGTCTAAAACATGGAACTAGAGATGACTGTTTTTTTTCAAGATTTTTTGTTTTGTAAAAAAATGGAAACAAAGTAGATGTGTCTACTTTGTAATCATTGAGATGTAATGGTTATTTCTTAATTCTCTAAAACTCCAAACTTCAAAAGATCCTCAACGTGAATTATTCATTTAATTAAATATTGTGTAATGTTTTAAAGCTGGGTCCTTAGAGTATATATAGATATATATAGTTACCTAGAAGGGTGATGAATTAGGTACATCCGCTAGGTGTCCCTTATGAACCTAGGGGAGTTTGTTATTTATTCATCAATACTTGTTTATTTTTTTTCTTATACCTTCTCACTAATTTACATTATATATAATGTAATTGATTGGGATATAAAGAATGGTTGTTGTTATACAGATTTTATTATCTCTCAGCCTTATTTTCACAATTTTTCAGTTGATTAGATCATCTTGCTTGCAGGTATTTGGATTCATTGCTTGTGGTGTACTGCATACACGGGAGCTTGGGAGAAGATGACTGTGCTCTTTATCATGATGCTCGTGGTGTTGGCCATTGGGGATTTATTTTCATATAATATTTTTCACTTCTTGTACCTTGTAGTGAAACATAAAATTACATGAATTATTGATTTTAATTAGAGTTTTCCATTTTATTTATTATTTAGATATTATGTTATTCTTTTGATACATATTTTCCTGTTATTACTACTTTTGAAATTAACTATTATTTATTATCTAATAAACCACTGTGATTATATGATCTAGAGGGAATTATATACCCTTCATACCTTCAATAGACCCCCGCTACTAGTCACTGTCATCAGGCATACAGGGAGGTTTGCCTCAGGCCATATGTCCCACTGGTTTGACAACTGTCTTAGTGGTGAGCCGGGATGGGACATAATAGATATCATTTTTGAAATTGATCGAAATAGAGTGATTTATTATTTATTCTGTCTATGTTCATGGTATATACATTTTACAACTTGTCGATGTGTTGATTCGACCTTCTAGAGGGAATAATAAATCATTCAATGTGGAAAAAGTTTATGGCTGACAAGATGGACCATACATCATTCCACCTGACATAACATTGGATACCTGTGTCCAATTTCATTTCATCCAACTATAGATTAAATAGGTCTCAATGGGTTGAGTATATTATAAGTTTAATGATAAAATTAGATCATTATATAATCATGTGAACGAGTCAACAAAATGGAAGATTAAGGGTTCCGTTCATAAAAACATTATATTCAGTGATAAATTCATAAAATTACCCCCACATGTTCAAATAATCTGAAATGTTAATTTTTGATAATAATTTTAATCCAAAAAAACTCAATAGAATAGGACAGACGAATATTATTAAGGTAATGCGGAGAAAATAGAGCAAACATCGGATAGATAGAAAAATAAGCATAGACTTTCCAGCCCTCCTTCTCTTTGTATATTCATCTCCTAATCATTCCAAGGGGGTTGGAATGATAGAGGAAATTAATGGAAGAGATAGATATATGATGAAGCTTTTATGAATTCATGATTTGATGTAGAATATAGGGGTTGCTCATGTTATTTGATGATAAGAATTGAGTGGTTGTGGAAGGTGATAACCGATGGACACTCTCTTCTACATTGCGATTTTCTTGTGTTATATATTTTTTCAATTTATCTTGAACATATATTTTTGAATTAATCTGATTGTTTTCATTCATGATTATAAATTTAACAAATATCTTTTTATTGTTGTTAAATCTATGAATTAAAATAATTTAATTCACTCTTTAAATCTCTTCAGTAACGTATTGCCCTTGAGAATATTGATTTTAATTAGGTTTGATTACTTGGAGTTATTAGAGTATTGGAACAATTAAATAGGAATTAAAATAATTATATTGATATCTAAATATTATATATATCAAAACTTGGGTGTTCGTATGTGGTTCCTTGGGTGGGAATTTAGAAATTCAATTGGGAAAAATTGTTAAAAAAGGAAAGAGGGGGTGTCTGAGAGGTTGAATCGTTTCCACAAATACAAATTGGGATTATTATTTCAAAACTAAATTATTTCAATTCAATTTGAGATCATGATATTAAATATTATTTCAATTTGTTTAATTTCTATATTATGTATTACAACATTGAATAAAATCCACAATTTATCTTCCTATAAAAACAATAAATATAAAACTGATAGTTTTGCATCTAAAATTGAATCATATTGAGAGAAAATACAGGGGAACTATATTGAATTTCTATAGGGATAAATTTATTGATTGAATTTTTCATGAAGAACACCCTCAAAACCACTACTTCCATTTCCCGGGAGGTCCTTTTTGCTGATTTTGTTAAAATTGTTATTACATGACATGAAATTATAACCGAATCCTTTTATAGTGGGATTCTAAAATTGATATACCATTTAACTACAGGGTTAGACCTAATAGAAATCTCAATTTCTATTGTTTGGATTCATTTTTTTGGCACACATATATAGAAATTGTTTAAAAATATAATTCAAATGGATAAAAGCACAACTTTGAATGAATTGTATTCATCCTATGATGAAAATAAATAAAATCTTTTATAATATCCCATAGAGGTTATTGGGCCATAAATTATATCTAGTTTCATACCAAAACATCCAAAATATAATGTGTTTTTAGGGTAAGATCCACATAAAAACCTTCGAGTGTTCATATATAATTGTATCAACATGAATCCTCAAAGAGTTGATATAAATCAATTGAGATTTTTGTTATTTAATGTTTCTTTAGAATTATTTTCCAAATAATGGTTGATCTAATATGTCACAACCCGTCCCCCGGGGATCGTGCTATGACTACCCCAAGCTGGCCTTCCACAGGTCAGGGGCTAGTGACAAGCACCGAAGGCGTATTCCCTAAAACTGGGAAGGCATTGTCTTTATAACCTGCAACACATAGAACCAACCACACATCATGATACGAACTCAAGTAAAATTAATAACCAAAAGAGTGTTGAAAGAAAAAGGGGATGAAATACAAGCCCAACAGTAAAGGTACAAGTATAACTAAAATACATTACAATTGATGAAAGAAAAAGAAAGCTACTAAATCATTCTTCGAGGTTCCTACGTGAAGGGTAGGTACAGATCTCCTCCTCAGCACTCCATGTCTACCCCTATCCTCTACGAATAGACACGTTTTATGGTCCACCTCTAAGCAACGTTCACTCCGGGTACACTCGTCCTCAGTCATCACTGCCTGTCGTTTGCGTCCAACACCATAAGGTGCAGGCATAACCAATGCAGGGGGTGAGTATAAAGATACTCAACAGGGACACTAAGACCCTCATAGTCTCACAAAATCTACCAAGGATAAACCAAAAAGTATGAAATCAACAGATAACCCTTCTTAGGTATTTTCCCATACATATAACAGAGTTTTCAAGTAATCCATCTAAAACATGAGGAAAACACAATGGTATTGACTATTCCCACACCAGTAACATCTTTAGGTATATAAGTATATATGATTAGATGTAACTACTAAATAATATTACTCCGTTAAGAGGATCTGATGCTAACCTATACAGAGTCTCTAGGAGATAACCCAGATAGGATCTCTATAGTTGACCCACAGAGGATCACTATGAGATGATCCATAGAGGATAACTAAGAACTGAACCACAAAAGATCACTAGAGATGACCCACACAATATCGCTAGGAGATGACCCACACAGGAATGCTTGAACTGACCCACACAAGAACACTATGGCCAGATCGACACATGATCCATGGAGCAGACCCACACATGATCTCTAGGAGCTGACCCAAATAGGATGACTAGGAGCTGACCCACACAGGATCGCTGAAGATGACCCACACAGGATCGCTAGGAGCTAACCCACATAGGTTTTCAAGGAGCACTCTTCTCATCACAGCCAGCTACTCGATTTCCACAATAGGCTTGCTCGTCTCTGGGAGAGTCTGCTCCCCAAGACACTAGTCAATTATCCAACTTCCATGATGTCACATGAATAATTATCTCAATGGTTATCCACATCCTAGGGATTTGAATGGAACAGACGGTGCGTTCATCTGATGCTTGGTCTTTGAGTTATAATCCATTTAGTCCTGGGGGACCAGTTGGATTCGTGCTCGATCTAACTTGAACGTACCTCATCATAATCCAATACTTTATTGGGGTATATTTAAACGGATCGTCGTGCTCCATGGTTTCCAGCACCGCTGACGGTTCATCAAATGGATGTATGGTGCCAAATTTATGGCCAAATGACCGTAAAAGGGTCGTAATGGGTATGGGTCTGGTCCGACAGAGCCCGACCTATCCTGGGCCGACCCAGCCCCACCCGATGGGTCTAACCTAGCCCACGGGGGGCCACGGAGGTCGCAAAGGGCCACTGGGGGTGCAGAGGGCGACAATCGGTGCAACGTAGATGGCCGTTGGGATGCGCGGAGTGTTGTGGCTGCGTCGCAAAAAATTTGGGGGGCACAACCGACCATGGGGTAGCACGGAGGGCCAAGAAAGCATGGCTCGGCCGTTGGGTGGTGGTTCGGCCATAGAGAAGTAGTATGGTCACAGGGTTCAGATGCGGATGATGGCTCGGCAGTGGGGAAACAGTTCGGCCACAGGGCAGTTCTGCCATGTAGGCCGCATGGCGGTGGGGGTCGCAGGGCGGTTCCATCTCCTTTGTTGTGGCATGCGGTGGTTCTGACCGCCATTCTCATTATCCACATCGGTTCCAAAAACCTTCTCTTGTTTCCGCCTCCCTCTGTCGCAATGAACACCACAAATCATCACAAGAATTTCAGAGAGGATGAGCCATGTTTTTTTGTCATGCACTCTCCGCATTAGAGCGGTAGCAAGCGGCTCAATGTAAACATGAATCAAGAACAACTATGGAATATATTTAAGAACATCAATCCCCACATCCCCCTTCAATCTCCATTACAAATCCTGCAAATTAATTATAAGTGGTGAACATGGGAAGTGATAATCATGTAGAAATAAACCCCTACCTCTTTTGATTCCTCGACGGAGATCACGAGGGAGAAGATGATGTTGTTGGGGAGGGGAAGATGATCATTGATTTAAGACGTCCCACACTAGAGGATATCTCAAGGAAGAACTTCAAAGTCTTAGTCAACATTCATCATTGGCGTCCTTCGTTGGAGAGCTTTTTCCATGTTCTCCAACACTCTCTATTTTGCCAAGTCTTTTCTCCAATTCCAAAAAAATGAAAAGGTAGCCCAAAATAATATATTCTGATATCTATTATAGAGTTTCTTGTCACACGTTCAAAATAGACTAATTTGATTAAATTTAGTTAGCATAATAAAGGTGGATGAAGATCAAGATGCTCCTCCACATTAAAGAGGGAGTTGAGAGGATTCTCCCGCATTAAGAGGGGAGTTCAATAGGTTTAAGCCTCAGGTGGTCCCCACCACCATAACATCTCATGGTAGGTTAGTTCAGGTGGTCCCCACCATTATAACCTTTCATGGGAGGTTTTAGGAATGGTGGTCCTCACTTCTCAACATGTACATGGAATAAAAATAAAAATAAAAGTGACACAAATTTATTTTTAATTTATTCTTTCACGAATAAGTTAAAAGATAACTTCCACCCTCGACCTACTGATGTCGAGGTAAAGGTCTAATTAAGCAAATATATACACTACAGGTTCAACGGTGCCCTCAAGATTCAATTCTGAGCACTGGTTCAAACGTTAAAAAATCCCTCTTGCACATTTACTGAACATACTCAAAATAATGTTCAGAAATTCATTCTTGGCACTCGAGGCCTCAAAATCACTCACTGCCAATTTTCGCGGACTTTTAAAATTCTCATTTATTAAAAAACTTTACCTGGAGATTTCAGGCCTTTACATTATCTCCACCTCAGGGCTTTACATCCCCATAAGCCACAACTCAATGTATGGGAACAAATGGGGGTACTGAGCATGAATATGAACCTCCCGCTCCAATGTGCTGTCTTGGAGGTTTTCTTGTTTCCAGTGAATGTTCACTATAGGTATCGACTATCCACAAAGGACTCACTCATGTTGATCCAAAATCTCTACTGAACATCTGTAAATGTCCCCCGTTGTCGACGTCCAGTTCTCCATGGTCTATGATGTGGGAAGGGTCATGCACGTATCTCCTCAGTTGGGATACATGGAAGATGTCATGCACTCGGTGAAATTGAGATGTAATAGCTATGTGGTATACCTCCTTGCCATATCTGATGAGGACCTGGAAACTTCTGATGAATCTCAGATATAACATTCCACCTCATCCAAATCTCTGTAAACCTCATCGAGGTGAGACCCATAAAAAGATGTGGTCACCATCCTCAAACACTAGAGGTCTCCATCTACTATTAACATACAACTTCTACCTGCTCCATGCAGTCTTCATCCGCTCCTGGATGATCTACACCTTCTCTGTGGTAGCCCATACCATCTCTGGTCCCACTAGTGCTGACTCCCCTTGGTCATTCCAGCACAAAGGTGATATGAAAGGTTGCCCATACAAAGCCTCAAAAGGTTCCATCCCAATGGTGGAGTGATAAATTTTGTTGTATGAAAACTCCACCAAAGGCATGTGATCCTCCCAGTTGTGACCGAAGTCGAGGACACAAGCACACAACATATCCTCAGGGTCTGAATAGTCTGCTCAGTCTGGCCATCCATCTAAGGATGGAAGGGGGTGCTCAAAGGAAGTTGAGTCCTAAAATCCTCCTGAAACCCCTTACATATCCGAGATGTAAAACGTGTATCACAATTAGATACAATCGTCGAGGGTACTCCATGTAGATGGAAAATATCCTGCACATAGAGGCGTCCCAAGATCTCTACTGATCCCTGCTCTCTGATCGGTAGGAAGTGGGCAGACTTTGATAGTCGGTCGACTATCACCCAGTCAGAGTCATTACCTCAAGATGTACGTGGAATTTCTATCCCAAATCCCATGTATATCCCATCCCACATCCACTATGGGACCTCTAAAGGATGAACCAAGCATGCTGGTACGTGATGCTCTGCCTTCACTTACTAATAAGTGAGGCACCAAGAAACAAAATCAGCTGTTGATTTTATCATTCTCAGCCACCCGTTTTGTCGTTAGAGATCCTTGTACATATTTTCCACTCATGGATGTACCGCTATATGGGATGTGTATAACTCCCTCAACACTTCATCCTGTAGTGACATTGGTACCATGGTACGTACTCTAAAGGGGTTTACATTCTCCCCACCGTCAAAAAATCCATTAGGTGCCTTCCCTATGGATATCTAATCATGTCATGCCTCGCAGTTAGTGTCCCAATGTTATGCCTCCATGACTCGCTGAAGAAGTGGCGGAGTGACTATAAGAGACTGATGGAAAGATGTTCAATCTCGACCTACAAAGGATATCGGCAAAGCGGCCAACTGCTCCATCTTCTCACCAAGAAGTTGTATTCCAGATCTTCAGCTGATTGAATCTTCTACAATGTTCCCCATCCCATTAGTATAGACTATCTTGAAGTCATTGTCCAAGATGAACTCAAGCCAACATCGTTGTCTCAGGTTCAGGCCCTTCTGTGAGAAGATATACCTGAGACACTTGTGATTCGAGTAGACTGTAAAACGTTCTCCAATTAGATAGTGCCACCACATCTTCAAGGAGAAGACCACTACTACTATCTCCAGGTAATGTGTAGCATAGTTCTGCTCAGGCTATATTAGCTATCAAGAACCATATGCGATCACTACTTGATCCTGCATCTGGACACATTCGAGTCTGGTCCCTGATGTGTCGTAGTAGACTACGTACCCTACGCCCACCTCTGGAAGCCTCATGATGGTGGCACTAGTCATCCTCTGCCTTCGCTCTTGAAAACTCCACTAGCATTTTTCCAATGAAACAAAGGGTCCTCCCTTCCTCTTCAATGCTGATAGTGGTGTTGAAACTCTGGAAAGGTCTAGAACAAACCTCCGGTAGTATCGAACCAAACCTAGAAAAATCCAAATCTCAATCACACACCTGGGTGGATGCCAAGCATGTACGACCTCAATAATTTCTGGATCCACTACAACTCCATCCTTCTATATGGAATGTCCTGGAAATTGAACCTCTAGGATCCAGAACTGGCACTTTGAGAGATTACCATAAATCTGGTTCTGTCAGAGTGTGTTCAGAACAACCTGCAAATGCTTCGAATGTTTCTCCTCAGTAGTCAAGTAGATCAGATTGTCATTGATGAAGAGTACTACAAAGAGATCAATGTATGGCTGAATGATCATATTCATGAGTACCATTAACACTGATAGAGAGTTTCTTATGTCGAGTGGAATAACCAAGAACTTGTAATTGTTAGACCGAAATCTGAAAGTCATTTTCTTCACATCCTCGTCTCATACTCTGGGATGGTGACAACTTGATCTGAGGTCTATCTTCAAGAACCACCAAGATCCCTTCATCTAATCAAAGAGATCATCAATCCTCGGATGTGGGAACTTGTTCTTCACAATCACCTGGTTCAGGTGCCAATAGTCAGCACAAAAACTAAAGCTCCCATCCGCCTTATTGGCGAATTGAATCAGGGATGCCCAAGGGGAAACACTTGGCTGAATGAATCCCTTCCCATGAAACTCCTCCAGCTGTACCCGCAGCTCATGAAGCTCTGTGTGAGCCTTCCGATATGCTGGTGTGCAAGTCGGTGTCATCCCGGGGTATAAGGAAATGTAAAATTCCACCTCTTTCTGAGGAGGTAGACTTGTAAAATCATTAGAGAAGATATCTATGTACTGGTCCACCACTACAAGTTAAATTAGACTCCCCACATGAACTGCTCCGAGGGTATGGTTAGGGAACTGATGAGTGATCGACTGCACTCTCTTCCGGGTAAGTTCTTCCTGTTCTGTAATGGCTTCCATCTTGGTGATGAAGGTAAACCTATTCCCATCCGTACGGACACACCTCACATTGTGCCTAATATAGTCTATCTGAGCATGGACTGTAGATAACCATTCCATACCCAAGACGATGTCGTATGGCCTCGACGCTTCTACTAAGACATCGTAGCTCAATCTCTTATGTCTTAGAGTAATCTCACACTGTAGGGACTAGTGAATAATCATTGAATCTGCCCCCGTATGAGTCTTTAGCTGTAAGTATTGTTCCAATGGAACTATCAAAATCTCCTAGCTCCGAACGAGGGCAGTAGAAATAAAAGAATGACTGACACCTATGTCTATAAGAACCGCATATTAGGTGGAGTAGACAAAGATCGTACCTCGTATCATCTCCAAAGTGTCATGATCATAATCCTTAGCTGCATGGATATGTGCTCGCCCCTGTCCACCAGCTCCCTGTGGTCGAGGAGGACCTCCTAGTGGTGGTGGCGGTAACATGTAATAACGTCGCCAACCGCCAGCTGCATGAATAGATCTTCTGCCACGTCTTCCTACTCCCTACAGACCTCCTCATTTGAACCTTTGTCTCTACCTGGGCGGTCCCTCGACTATCTGCTGATCATCCGTTTGGTGGGTCAGATAGTTATGAGCCCTGGGACCCTTCCCACCGCATGTGTATAACTGCCCGCTACTGGCATGGTCATCTCTGCCTCGGGTGCCCTACACAACTGATAGTGAGTCATGCTGTTATCCACCTGTAGGTCTGGTCCTCTTGGAACTTTGTGAAATCTATCTGCTTCCAGAAGTAGAAGACAATGCTACATGATGACTGGTGGTGTCTCTCACTAAAGGTGACTTATCAGCAAGAAAATTCTCCACTAAGAGGGATAACTCTAACACCCCTTCCTACGTCGAGATGTTGAGTGAAATCATTAAAGCAATGATCTCTCTCCTGAGCCCCTGCTTGAAGGTTCGGGCCCTGAAGAATGGGTCCCACACTATATATGTGGAATAACATGAGAGCTAAGTGAACCTCACTGAGTACTGAGACACTATCATTCTACCCTGTTGTAGATGAAGGAGATCTAGTATGCGCAATACACAAAGAGACCTTGGGACAAACTCTTCCCAAAATAGCCACTAAAAGTCTACCCAGAGAAGCAGCACCTTGTCGTGAACTTGGAGCATTAAGCTCCACCGTCTGACCACTAGTGCCTATAGAAGGCTAGCAGCAAGTATCACAATGAGATCGGTTGGTGTCCCTACTAGTCGGAAGACTCTCACCACGGCCTCCAGCCAATTCTATGCCGCCTTTGGGTCCGTCTATCCCCTGAAACCGGGTGTCCTATGGCTTTGGAACTTGTGAAATTCACTCAAGTGACATGCA
Source organism: Viscum album (assembly GCA_963277665.1). Classification (NCBI taxonomy): domain Eukaryota; kingdom Viridiplantae; phylum Streptophyta; class Magnoliopsida; order Santalales; family Viscaceae; genus Viscum; species Viscum album. The sequence goes on from OY728126.1 coordinate 198,784,457, forward strand.
CCCTCTTCTACTAGGTCTAGATTCATTGGTGGCCCAACGGGTAATGGTACTGCTGGGGCCTCCACTGGTGCCTCTACTAAAAGAGGGCCCTTCACCGAGGCCTCGTTGCTCAGTTGGAAATCAGTGCATACTACTCTCAGATCCCTAGATGGCGATCTTCGTGGAGGAATCCTGAAAAGAAACATGTGTGTCATAGTTAATAAGTTATAACTAGTGAACTAACTCAAGAGATCATATAGAAAACTCATCAAAACACAAACACAATCACCATTTTTGTGCACTGAATCAGAAAATAGAATTGAGGGTCCTGGGGTATGGATATTTCGGCTGCCACACTAACACTGGATTACCTAAACTGATAACCTTACTCACTACAATTAACACTATTTTCATTAAAAGAAATATCAGAATCCTATGTTATGCAGTATAACTGACTCAACTGATACCAATTTTCCATGACCCACCCCCCAGCACCCATGCCATGACAAATTAGTATCAATATAAGTGAACAAATGGGGGTACTGAGCACGAATATGATCCTCCTGCTCTGATGTAATCTCTTATAGCTACTCGTGCTTCTAGAAAAGATGCACCGAAGGTATCGACAATCCACAACGGACCCGCTCTTATCAATCCTCAATCTATAATGGAACATCTGTAATATTTTTCCCATCATCGATGTCCATCTCTCTATGGTCTATGATGTGGGAAGGGTCATGCACGTATCTCTCCAGGTGAGATACATGAAAGACGTCATGCACCTGATGCAACTAAGGTGGAAGAGCTATGCGGTAAGCCACCTCGAAAACTATGTCGAGGAACTGAAAAGGTCTAATGAATCTCAGAGATAACTTGCCGCCTTGGCTAAATCTCTGCAAAACTCAATGGTGTGAGACCCGTAAAAATACGTGGTATCCATCCTCGAACTCTAGAGGTCTTCTTCTCCAGTCGGAATATGAATTCAACCGGCTCTATACAGCCTTTATCCACTCCTGAATGATCTTCACCATCTCTATGGTATCCCATACCATCTCTGGTCCCACAAGTTTTGACACCCTTCAGTCTTTATACCACAATGGTGATCTTCAAGGTTTGATGTACAATTCCACAAATGGTGCCATCCCAATGGTGGAGTGATAATTTTTGTCCTATGAAAACTCTACCAAAGGTAATTGATCCTACCAGCTATGATCGAAGTTAAGGACATAATAACACAGCATTTCCTCGAGGGTCTAAATGGTTTGTTCAGTCATTCCATCCATCTTAGGATGGATGGTTGTGCTCAAACGAAGCAGCGTCCAGAAATCCTCCTGCAGCCCCTTCCATAACAAGGATGTAAAACATATATCATGATCGGATACAATCATCGAGGTTAATCAATGTAGATGCACAATATACTACACATAGAGGCGTCCCAAGATCTCCACTGAACCCTGCTCTCTGATTGGTAGGAAGTGGGCCAACATTGGGAGTCGGTCGACGATCACCCAAATAGAGTCATGACTTATGAATGTACGTGGAAGTCCTATCATGAAGTCCAAGGTTATCCCATCCCATTTCCACTTTGGAACCTATAATGGACGAACCAGTCTTGATGGTACCTGATCCCCCACCTTCACTTTCTGACAAGTGAGGCACCGAGAGACAAACTCTTCAAATAATTTCTTCATTTCTAACCACCAGTGCTGTTGTCGGAGATCCTGGTACATCTTTGCCACTCCTAGATGTACCGCTAGAGGTGATGTGTGGAAAACTCCCAACACTTCTTGTGAAAGTGACACTAGTACCATGGTGCATCCTCTGAAGTTGATGATGTTCTCCCCACCATCAGAAAATTCATCAGGTGCCTACCCTATGGTTATCTGAGTGCGTCGACCCTCGCAGTTAGCGTCCCCAAAATTTTTAAATCACTTCTGTGTTTTTGGAATATCCTTTTTAATATTGATCCATAATTAATGATTATTTTTATCCTTCATTTCATATTGGGATAAAAAAATTTACAAGGAAATCTGTTGATTCGACCTTCTAGAGGCCAGAATAGAAAATTTATTGTGGAAATATTTTATGCTCAAAAGATATACCCACCTCATTAAGTGGGATATAATTATGAGTGTCGATGTATAAAATTTGATGATTCAAACAAAATATGAATGTGTACTCAATAGTGTGATTTATTTATGTGTTTCATTGGGAAATTATATCATTTAACCATCCTAGGAGTGAGTCAATGAAATGGGAGATGACATGTCCCTTAGAGATGAAATAATTATCTCTGGTAACTATTTCATAAATTTTACACCATGTATAGAAGTATATGAAATTTATAGGGTAGATAGATTATTTAAAGAATAAATAATATGTAGAATATAATAGAAGGATATTAGTCTAGAAGGTAGATCAAAAGGATACAAATTAGACTAGATAGAAACCAGATAGTGGATTTTCAATCCATCTTCTTTGTATTTCCATCTCCTTGTCATTGCATGGATTTTTCCTTGAGAATGAAATGGAAAGGTCAAGATGTAGTTATTTCGGTTGTTGGGGTTCATGCTTATAATAATTGATAAGGTTAATTATACTAAACATATGCATGGAGATGATCACAGTGGTTGTGGATGATGACAACTAACAAAAACTATCTTCTGAGTTGCGATTTTCTTTTATAATCTCTTTTTTTATTTGTCATGAAAATATATTTTTGAATGATTTCGGTTTTTAAATTCATTAGTATATTTTCATAATATTTATTGATGTTTTTCCAATTTTTACGTTAAATAAATTCATTAACTATATAATTTTTTAAGTTAGGTCATGTCATTTACTCTTGTAACTTTAATTAGGGATGATTTTTTAGAGGATTTCTTGTAATTGAATCACCTCAATCGGAGGGAAAATAATAATATTGAGATATTGATATGATATATATGTAAATTTGGGTGTTCAATTGGTGTTCTTTGGATGGAAATTGATAAATTAAATTTGTAAATATTTTTAAATAATGAATAAGAAAGTGTTCAAGAGGAGGAATATTGTCTAAAACTAATGTTTTGTTTCAGATTTGAAACCCCATTCATTTCATGTCAATTTCCTATCATAGTCATATATTTTCATTCAATATATTTTATATTTATATTATTAATAATAAATTTTAATAAAATACCCAATTTCTATTCTATAAAAAAAACAGATGTTACACTTTTGTAACTAAAATTGCAACCCCCTTGAGGAACAATACATGGAAATATATATTCAATTTCTCTTAGGGACAAATTTTTTGATAGTGTTTTTCATTAAAGAAAACCCTCACATCAGGTGATTATATAGATTACCAGCTACCCCCTCTTCCTAGATAAATTATCATAAGTGATGGATCGCGTTTCTGTAGTGGAGATATGATGTGATTGTCCAGCTGTCTACGAGGGTGATTTATCTGAATGACTCATGTGTCTTCAGTGTTAATGTTATGTAATGATTATGGATGATAAAATAAAATTATATACCATTAATGGGTGGTGTATAAGGGATGTATGTCATCCCACATCATAGTTGATAGTGATGTGATGTGATATGTCGTGATGTGATGTTATTTTTATGCATGGATGGAATGTGGGCATATGACATTGGACATTTGTGTGTGTGGGAAAAATGATGGTGATTTGGTAGTGGGGGGCCTTACATTATTATAATATGGATACAATATTACAATATTGGATTATTTATTTGGTTATTGATCCATGGTGAGGCTATGATTGGTTAGATAACATATTTAGTTGATTTATAGCTCTATTTTTTGTACACTTAATCATTATAAATCTATATTCACAGGTTCACCTTAGTCCTTTGATGTGTACACGCTGACTGTTCATGTTATGTTTACCCAATGTTTTTTTCTGGTTTCTTAAGAATACATTAGGGATAGATCATGACATACTAGATTGGGTTATAATTGTATTTTATTCATTTCAATAATGTATCATTAGGTATATTTTTGGAATCTTCTTCGAATTGAATTACATTACTCATTCGTTGTGGTATGTTCTTGTGTTTATTTTTTATTATATATTAGAGTCTTTTGAGGTTATTTATCATACCTCAGGATTTTATTCTCTTTTAGAAGTAAATAACACATAATTTTGATATTTTTATGTTATTAGTTACCATAACCAACCTGTGACCTACTAGAGGCGATACTCGATGGTCATTATCTCTCTTCCTTTATAGTAGTGTCATTATATGGGGAGGTCTTCACATGAAACACTAAACACACACCGACACCCAAATATTATAATTAAAATATGATCACAAAAAACTATAAATTGAATTAGGATATATGAATATAACAAACCTATCCTTTATAATGGTCATACTTTATAAAAAACTATTCATTTACTCTTAGGATATGAGCATTCTGTTTTGAATAATGTCATTTTATGATAATGAAATATAATATCATAAAGAATTATTTTTTAAAATTTTTTAGGGATGTTTATATTTAATTTCCATAAGTATTTTGAATTAATATTTTTTATAGTTATATATTTTCTAAATTCATCATGATAAAAGTAGATTATAATTTTTTTTATAATTTTTAAAAAATGTTTCGTGTTCAATAAAGATCAAATAATACATATATTTATTGAATAAAGTAATTAGAGTAAATATTATATATATTTGCTATAAAAAAATTATAAACATGTGAAACCATTTTATCTAGGAAAATATTTTCCACAACTTTTTATTGATTACTATTTTCAAACAATGAAATTGATTCATTAAAAATCGATTCCATATTTAAAATCAGTGAATCCAAATTTTGTTAACATTTAAATTTTGTTTTTAAGATTAATAAATTATAAATCTTGTAAAATTTTTCATCTATGTATAGTGTAAATTGTCTTATTTGGGCTAAATCTCATTTCATAAGGGTTCTAATTAAATTAAAATAATTACTTTATTTCAATAAATTATTCTATATTGAAAATAATAATCCATAAACTGAGGATATTTCGTTCTTATTCTAATTACATTTTATTATTTCCGTAATAATATTTTTCTAAAACATAATGTCTAAAATGTCACATTTTTCTTTTAATTTCTATAATATATTATAATGGGTATAAAAATATTTTGTTTGGATTTAAAATTTGACTTCAATATTTAATGAATTATGTTATAATTCATATGAATATTTAAATATTATAGATGATATAATTAACTTAAATTCTTACACAATACTAACGCAGCTCATATACAAGATATAGGAAAATCAAGTACTTGATTATAAAAACTATAATAATAATATTTAATTGATTAGTAATTTTTTAACAATAATATATTTTTAAAATATAAAATATAATGTATGTTTTAATGGTTTATATTTGGTTTCAATTACTTTTATGTTTCTTTTAGAGTCAATTTATGTAAATAGTTCATTAAGTGTCATGATTAGTATTACATGTTAAATATATTTTACTAAATTATCCAAAAATAATATGAACATTTAAACTAAAAATTTTATTTTAAATGGTTAAAAATTTTATCCCATGTCTTTGTTTTGAATTTTATGTGAACATATAAATAAAATTATCTTTTTCTAATATTGAAAAAGGTATCGCCACATTCAATGTTAATGATGGTTAATAATGGTGTGAAACCATCATATTATTAATAAAATGATATCTAAACTAGTAAATATTATATTTAATTATTATATAAAGAACACATATTCCAAAAATTTAATTCCATGTTATTTTTTAAAATTTTAATTGAGTTAGAAGCATATTATATTATAATATTTCAGGTATTACATAAAATAAGATTAATGATATTTTATAATAAAAAATAATTATATTATATTAGATAAAATTCATAATAATATTATCATTATCCAAGTGCTAAAAATAGTATTTAATATATCTTCCATGTTCGATTGATGGATAAATTTTCCTTCAATAGTTAATTCCATTATCTTGAATGAGTATAAAATATTGATATCAAGGTCTTTCTTATACGAGTTAACTTGGGTTTCAACAATCATAGGTAAGTTTAAAAAAACATATCCCAATTTTATTATATAATACTATTTATACTTAGAATCAACATATGTTTGAATTATATAAATTTCGATCAATTTTACCTGGAAAATTATATAATTTAATTCAATACTTTTATTTATTCTAAGAGTTTCCCAACCAACCTTTTTAAAAGGAAACCACTTCCCTTAATCATTAAACAATAATAAGATACCTATACCAACTAGAAAATATCCAATTATCATTTTAAAATCAATTTATATTAACTATAGTTGATTTTCATTTTAATATACCATCCTGAGGGTCCTTATAAAGGAATACAAATGATGTACACTAAAGAAGAGGTAATCATAATTACCGTTTTTTTAATGATTATTTCTCCTTCAAAATCTACAAAATGTGTCATACCAATCCAATAATAAAAAATACTATATAAAAAATATACTATTATATTAATATTATAATGATGGAACCATTTTCCATCTAGTATCCATCATTTGAAAAGAGAAAACATCGCTCATGTGTACATGTGGCTTACTATCTCAATTTAGTGTTATAAATTATCTTTGATCACCAAATTATATGGATGATTATTACTATAGAAATAAATATTATATTTTATATTTATAAAATAATAATTATTTATATAGTGATATCTGTATTCATACATTCTAATTATATGGATGATGATAACTTATATGTTTTATATATGTGTACTATAACTTCAATGAAGTGATGCGATTATTTTTTCATTCCTACTTTTCCTGTATATTGATAAGGATATATATATTGATTTTATTTTATATAAATGATAACAAAATTACCCTTGAATGTTGAATTTTTATTTACATACCTTTCATTTTATCTACCTAAAAAGTGAAAACACTTTTAATTCTAATGGATGACTAATCGTCTTCCTTAATGGAGTATTTCATTTTTCTATCTCTATTAATTATTCTTGAATATTAATATATATATATTATTTATATAATTAATAATATTATTTATATTATTGAACTATAATAAATAATCAAGTACCAAACTAAAAAATCATTAAATATAAGTAAAATAATTTTTCTAACACTTTAAATGACCTTAATAAATTTTAAATGTTATAAAATAGATGAATTAACATTATAAATCTATTATATATGATTTTATATATATTTAAATGGTTTTTTTAATATAACAAAGTTATTATAATTGGATAATAATATTATTTTTAATCAATCGGTAGGAGACTATTTTGTTGTCTCGATTGTTTGGATTTCTATTCTATTCATTAGATGAATTTAATAATATATCCTTCATAAAATGAACATATTTTTATATCATATAAATATTAATGGAGTCAATTTGTTTTGTTTATAAATTTCTACTCTTTTAAATATGAATCATAATAAATAAATATTTAAAATAAGGATGGTCTTATTTCCCTTTTTTATCGGGTATATATTTTTTCATATTTGTTTTGAAAAACATGGTTTATAAATGTTTCTTTTATTATCCCATATGGTTTATTAATGATATTTAATAATATAATTGTTTTTTAAAAGATAAAAATTTTAATTTTTAAAATGATTTAGGAATATTTTATATTTATAATTCATTATCAACACTCAATAAGAATTTTTTATTTTAACATATATAGCCTCAATGGATTTTCCTACCGCCATAACTATATTACTCTCTATTTGATTATTTTACATTTTAATTTATTTTATAGTGAAATTATATAAAAAAATTATCTTTATTTATAATATTCATTTTATAAATGGAATTTTCATACTGTAAAAACTATATTTCTTATGAATGGATGGTAATAATTTATCTGTTATTAATTTTGTGGTAATTATCATTCTTAGGAAATAATAAATTTCATAAAATAAATTTTCATTTGAATATTAAATATTCCTAAATTATCCATAATCATTATAACATGTATATTATTGTTTCCTAAATAATATACTATTTATATGCATTATTTTTTTCTATGAAGGATACTTTATTGTCTTAGGAAATTTCATTTTCTGTATCCTAAACTCAATATGTATAATTGCTTATAAGATTTATATTTTTTTGAATTAAATTGATCAATTAATATAAAAGAAATGAATTGGACAGTCATTTATTGTTGTGTATCGGTATAGATGTCCCCTTGAGGCTTCAATATGTCTCATGAGAAAAAACAATTTTCTAGCCTCAACAAGTGGGTTTCTTGTTTACACATACCAAATAATTAAATATCGTTTCACAATCCCATGATGGTAAAGATGTCATGTTTTTAAGATCATTACTCCTAGAAATATGCATGACCATAATATAGAAATTGGTTACTATTATAAATTATATTAGTTTATTGATATTATTCTTGGATTCATTTGGGGACCATGTTATTAATTAAAATATATATTCATTTAGTTATTTATGATAACTAATTAATTATACGTTATATACATAAGATATATCCTTATTTACATTTTCCTTAATGTACATATTATCTCATCCATTATTTTATGTTATTCCCTATAATATTTTGATGGATTAATTGAATGACCACAATGATGAAGAATATTTATTACCCCTGGGTTATAATTTTTTTACACTATGTAAAATGAGAAACATATATGTATCATGTTTTCCAATATTACAAAGTTATACAATACATTTAGGTTGTCATCTCTTATATCTATAGATAATATAATAAAAAAGTAATTAGTTATGAGATACTTCAGTTGGGGTTATTGAAGTTATTTACTATTTATAAATATAGCTAAAGATTCATCAATAGAACCATATAACTCATTTTTGTGAGTTTTAAATAATTATAATTTACTTTAAAATTATATATTATATATATGATGAATGATGAGGGATATTCAATGATAAAAAGTGTCTAAAACACATACTTCCATATTAGTTTCTAAATTTTATGTAATTTCTATCAATCGATATGAAAAAGGTTCAAGGAACCAACATTACACATTATATATTATTATGATCTAAAATAATAATTCTATTTGTTATGTTCCTATAGATATTTTTTTTTAGTTTTTTAGATCATTATTTTATAACTATTACATTATATAACATATATATACATATCGGACACTTCTAATCAGTGTCCATTTTTCATAGAATATAAATTTTTTGAAACAAAACATGATGTCACACCATGAAAGATAATTACATTATTAAATAAGACATAATTTTTGTTCTCAACAACAAATAACTAGAAAAAAATATTTGAAAACCTAGGATACACACAAAAATATGTAAGAAATCAAAAATGAATACATATTTTATTCCTAAAAAATCATGAAAATCAATGTACTATAACAACTTTATCTTCAATTTTATTTGAACACACGAAATAATCAACTTCACATGAAAAACATACATACTATTTCTCTCAATGAAAACTGAAAGGGGGAATATCAACATGGATTTATCCTTAAATTTTTTCTAAGATATTGGTGCTGAAAATAATCCCTAAGGCACTCAAATAAAAAAATATTTATATAGGGTGATTTCACATCGTGTAAATGTATATGACATGAAGGTGAGTTTTTTGATATGTAATAAACCAGGGATAAAAAAAGGTAGACTGGTTTTTTGATGGGAACTAAAACTTATGGATTACTCGATGTTAAAGGGGATTACACTTCATTTAATCATCAGTACTATATATTTTAAAAATTTGAAATACATTGGGTTTTATGAAAACTACAGTTTTAGAACCTCCCTCTTGATATCATTAGAACTAATAACCCCATCTTAGATATTTTAAGGATTCATTTTTCAAATATTGGTCTCCATCTTACCTCCATAATTTCGTTGTAATCCTTCATCAATAAAAGGAATGGAACTCCTCAATTATTGATGTTTCTTTGATTTGTTACCATCTGTTCCTGTTTTGTAGGTGATTGAACATCATATCCATGTTTTTAAAATAGTTTTTTTTGTTTTTGTTGGTGTGGTTTAGGCTCCTCATCTTCGGGTAGATATAGTTATATCAAGAGAGGAAATCAGGATCCACAACATTATTCCATTATCGTGTAGAGAACATTGACACCATTTTTGAGGTATGTGATTAATTTATTCTATTAAATTTTTTTGAGAGAATAAATTCTTCTGGATGTAGCCCCATTGGATTATAATGAAATTAGAAATTTAAATACTTTTAACAGATTAAATAATTGGTGTTGATCTCATGGTCTGGTTTCTATTTTGAAATCTGATAATGGTTTTACTATTGGTTTTTTAGATATTTTTTTATTTATGATGGGCTTGTTATGCTTGGATAATATTGTGGAATTTGTGAAGAATATGAAGTTATAATTAATTGATAATAAATTGGCTAATATGTTAAAGAGGGATTCTTAATGAATCTGGTGTGTTTTAATTTTAATGATGATAGAATGTGTAAATGAATTGATCTTAATGTGTTAATGAAATTTAATATATATGTTAAAAATGGGGATTATTATTCAAAATGTAATTAATGACATGTTAAATTAAATTTTTAGTTAATTTGGGACTGATTTTGATTGCTTGCTGCATAGGTTGGACAGAGTTGTAACCTTTGAATAACGAATCAATTAATTCATGATGCAATAAAAACCTGTTGTATGATAAAATATAATGCATTATATGGCCTTATTTTCTGACATTGATATAAAGGTAATGTTCCATCTATTTTGGGTCCATAGGACTTATTTTTTTTCAAGGTTGTATTCCTTGATTTATCACTAAGTGTGTGTTTTCTATGTTTGTTTCTTACTATTTTTATGTGACGTGAGACTTTGATGGTTGAGCCTAGATGTTTGTTGTTGTATATGGGGTGGGGAGGACTATATGCGATGTGAGTCGGAGATGGAAAGTCCTAGATGGTTATTATAGTAAATGGGGATGGGAGGCCCCGTTTTTTTAGAAACAATTGATTCTTGTGATGGAAGGATGAATCGATAAAATCATTCGGGTGTTAGGGGGACACCAGGTATGATGGAATGGGATGAATCTTCAATTACCCATTGTTAAAAAATATGGATTCTTTTTCTAATTTTTTGTTTGATAGATACATTTTTTGTTTATCATCATTCCTTTCCCCATTGCATGAGGTATATGGATGTGTTTAGTTATTTACCTCTTTGAGTATCATAGGATGTTTTACTAGGGTACCTGTTTCTATAGAAATTAATGGTGAAACAAAGTGAAATAATTTTTAATCCACGTGGTTTGAGCTTCTTGGGATGTAATAATGAGGTTAAAAATCAAAGAAGTTGTGGATTCTAATTACTTATGCCAGGAGGTAACAAAAGATTGTTTTAATGGGAGTAAAATGTATCGTGGAAAATTTTAATTAATAATTAACACATAATTATTTAACTAATGTATTGTGAAAATGATAAAAGGGATTATATAATTTAATGTAGCTTTTTAAATGGTTCATCCCTTATAGGATATTTGGTCATAGCAGTAGTATCTTAGATTCTGAAATATGTTAGTTGTTGTGAATCTAGGACTAGGTTATTCCTATAGCATGGTTGTGAGATATATTTTATCAACTATTTTTGTGTTATTAAAAACTACTCCATTATATCGGTTAGGGAGACTTTCACTCATGGGATTCGATGACATGGGGGTTCATTCCACAACATCATAGTGGGAGGATGGATAGCTTTCTACACTATTTATCCCCCACCCTATTATCTTAGTAGTTTCTTATGGTACTATGTACAATGGCTAGGATTCCCCATATATGTGCGTAGATCTTTTTAATACCTTATGGTTATTTCAACAACATGTATTATGGATATATTTTCCAAGGTACTATTATAGGTATAATATGTATATGATATGATGTCTTGATGATTCTTACTCAGTGAATGGGTTGTTATGGATTGAGGTATAATACATGATATATTATAAAAGTGATGTGGGCTATGGTGGATCCCACAATTTACCTGGTTATGTTAGGTTATGTGGATGTGTTAGTGTGTTCCATGAAGTTCATATTGTGGTGCTTTACCAAGGTGTCTGTGAGCTATTCATTTTGGAGAGAGATATTTAGGAAACGCGAAGTTGGTGTTGAGTGGTAAACCAGTTGGGATGAGGTAACATTGTATACATGATATTCTTTATTATATTATATTATCTTGTATGTGATTATTGGTGAGACTAGAATTACTGAGGCCGAGAATATAGTATACATGTTTTAGTGACATGTTAATTTCACAAATTGTTAAATGTGATTTAGTATGATTTATTTATCTTTTATATGAGAGGATCCGATAAATATCATACTATGTATACTATTATTTTAAAACAATTAATATGAAAATATTTTCATTTAGACCAGTGGGAGACAATTGGAGACCAGGCTAGTTACTACTAGTCGATGGTTACATAATCTATTTGAGATTCATGGTAATCATTTCCATTACATTTTCTTGTTGTACATGTAATTTTTCATTTTAGTTATAATAGTTCTTACATGTAGTTACATATATGCACATGTGTTTTCTTTTATACCCTAATCTTAACTGGAGTTGGTTGGTTACTATATTATATAACATTTTTCATGTGTTGTCTTATAGGTCAATGCCCCCATATATGTTTTTACTATAGATTCAGTGCTAGCCACCAACCCAGGGCCTATAAGAGGTGGGGCTTGGGTGTCATTATCTCTCTTAAAACAATAATAGCCTAGATTGGGCACACTTTTTGGGGGTGATCATGATGATGTTTTAAAAATGGTTTGGTAGAGGGATAAGATGGAGTATGGATTTAGGCACATGTGAGGTAACATAAGATGGTTGGAAAATAGTTTCAGCTATGTTTAGACAGAATTGTAAACCAAGGATACCTACGTAGTAATGGAAATTTAGGCCCACCAATTATATGATCCATGGACCATTAATCTTATTGTGGAAAATAAATGTATTCATATTGGTTGCAGGGAATAGACATAGGAAGGGATCATGAATCATTCTTAATTATGTTATGTTTGAATGGGTAAACATTGGGATAGGTTAGCATAAAATTAATAAAATAAAATAAAATCAGTTAATGGTAATGTATTCCATATTGTATGCTAAAAGATATAACTATTGGTGCTTTTTTAGTTGTATCTCTAGGTAAAAATCATCATTTGGTACACACAGAATATGTTCAACAAGTTACGACAACAGATCAGCATAGGGTAGATGATGACAATGAATACACGTGGAGTAAGACATTATAAATATTTTATAACCAACGAAATATATTATATGTGGGATCCAATTCAGATGATGTCCCAAAAAACTGGTGAGAGGAGGTTGAGATATCCTTTAGTTCGATATGTTCTTGGAAAGAGCACATGGTGTAATCAGATATGAAAATGCTACATGGTACAATGAGGTAATAGAGGATATTGTTCCTTATAGATCATGATGAGGTAAATGTCTCATGGGAGGAGTTTTCGCACCAATTAAAAACTAAAAATATTTCTTCGACTATGAAGGCAGCTAGTCATTGGGAGTCTCTTACCCTATGGTAAGGGTGCTCATGTGTATAAGAGATCAGGATCTTTTTTAGAAACCCTCTTGGATATTCTTCATATTTTATACATGATGTGAAGGATAGGGTGAAGGATTTTCATCTACAGATCAAACATTAGTTCACCCCATTTATTCTGAAGATGCCTCTTGATATTCTGGAATGTGTAGTGGCCTTCAACAGGATGTTATCTGAAAAAAGAATCATCATGGGTCGGGATTCTTTAGAATTCTTTTCATGGCACAGTTTTGGTCTTGGGTTCCTAGTTTTTAATACAACAGATCTTCCTCTCATTCGAGAGTTGTTTCTGGTTCTCAATATCTCAATTCAATAGGTGAAACATCTCTAAATCCAATTCCAAGGGATAAAACACATGTTTTTAATGTAGTATGAGGTCTTCAGTGGTGATTGTGACTGACCATTTGAAGTAGTCTGCATGAAAAATTTCTTCCGCATCATTGTCCTCCACTGAGTAGGTTCCATCTAAGGAAGGATCTATATATTTCTCCAATTTGGTATAAGTATGTAGTATATGGTTAAATAAAATTATATCCTCAGTAAGCTCCTTATAGTTTGAGAGAAGAGCACGAACATGAAGGTGGTCGTCAATATGGTCAAAGAGGTTGGGGAATAGCTTGTGGTTGGATTAATTCTCTAGAATTTCCAGCAACAAGGGAGCTAGACATTTCTCGAGGTACTAATTTCTTAATTTATACCTGATTATGTGCCTTTTTTAGTCCATGAGTGACACACAACATAATAAAAAATTCCCTTGTCCATGATTTGGGAAATGAGGTATAGAAACTTCCAGTTCCCTTGGTGTTGACTAAGCTAGTTGGAGTTCGAGATGACTTGTTTGATGTTTATAGAGAATTTTTTTTTGGTTTTGGGGAAACACCACTCTTGGGATATTTTCTATGATTATGTATATGGCCATATAGAAACATCTTTATAATGTATTGTTTTTTGAGGTTAGTCTATCTTGATTTGAATTAGGTGGAAGGTTTACTTCTTCGATGCTAATGGGGAGATAACAATTTTTTTTTGGAAATTGAGACCTTTAAATGGGTCATAGGGATGTTCTATCCTTTTCATCCTTGATGTATGACATGTTATTGAGTTCATCAGTGGTTTATCAGTTGACGTTTCCTAGGGCCATAGAAGAGTACTGTGATATCTTTCAGTAGGAGGTTGTAGTGTTACCACCTTAGAGAGATTCTGAGTTTTAGATCTATCTACAGCCATGCATGTATCCCATCTCAGTGTCTACATACAGGTTGGTAACTTCTGATTTGGAAGAGTTTTGTCTAATGATCGATGGTTTTCTTCTCTGTGGTCTTGTTCGGATGAATGTGTCAATGTCAGGTGAAACATTTTTGTTTATAAAAAGGATGGTTGTGTATTGTGGTTGTGTATCAATTACTATCTCATGAACAATGATAAAATTATGATACACTACCTTATTCCATGGAATAATTATTTATTCAACAATCTAATGGGAAAATGTTGGTTATTATTATCTAATGGTAGTCAGTATATCATTAGATGTATGTAATGGATGATGATATCCTGAAGAATATTTTTAGTTTCCATCAGATACTTTTTTTGTGATGTCGTTACTAGTGATGAATGTGTCGGATGATTTACTAGGCTAAATAATTTTTTGTTCCTTGAGTTCCTGGTTAAGATCAAAGTTGTTTTCATCGACTAAATCCTTTAGTTATCAATGTTTGATGAATTTAATCCCTAAAATATAAGTTTCATTCTTGGAGTTATTAATCATGAGAAATTATATAGTGAGTTTCTAAATTGTTAGTTTCGTGATTAATAATTCCATTTCATTGGGAATGTTTTATCATAACATGAAGTTGTTGTGGATCTATTGTAGATAAAATATGGTTTGCCTTTTATAGCCCCTTAGACAGTGGTAGAGGTGTGATGTGTCATTGGTATTACCGGCTATTACAAAGGGTTCGTAGACTATTTTTAGGTTGTGAGTCCTTTGATAGCATTGAGAAAAATAGATCATGAGTTCTTATGCACTGATAAGTTTCAAATAGATGTTGAGTATCTAATGGATATATTGGTTAATTCCCTAGAACATTATCATCCAAAAAAAGTAGTTTAGTTTTATTTTTTCTATTATACATCACATCATAGGTTGGGTTGTATTTAAATTTATTATATATTTGTTATTTATTGTGGATCATAGTATTTAACTTCCCAAGAATGTAACTATGCCAGCCATGATCTTGATTTGTCAGAGGTTTGGTTTTCTTAGATGTTGTGGAAACATTATCTCATTAGTGAGCATTTTTTGGTCTCAACTGATCATAAGTGTTACAGGGATATTTTCTCCAAATGTAATGTGAACATGATATAGTCTTGGTGGATGGAGTTCTTCTACCTTATGAATTCGATATTTGGAATACACTAAAAGGAGAATGTTTTAGTTAATATACTGAGGAGGAAGTCATGCAATGATGCAGTGATTAAATAAGGACATTCTTGGAGAGTGATGGAAGATTTTTCATCATAAAATGTTGATGTGGGAGGATGTGGGGACCAATTTTTCCTTTTTTAGATGATAGTGGATTCATCTCTGGCACAACTAGTGGAAGAGTTCGAGTTGGGATATCATGAGTGGGAGGTTTGGGCTAACTGAGCTATTTGTAGTGAAGAAATGATGGTTTATTTGCAGATGAACATCATCAAGTTTTGTTTCATCGATGTTTTTTGGGTCCTTTGGAAAGGCGTGAGATATTTCATGGATTCTTCTACAGTTCTTTTTTGGTGGTTGATCCTGATGTTACAATGATATACTAGGCCTTGAGGGTTCAGTTTTGGTGGTCTTGGTTAAAGAGAGAATTTGAAGAGTTTATTTCTTGATCATTAGTATTATAGATGGTGATGCATGCACATTATGTTTTTTTTTGTTTTCTCTATACATTAGATGTTCATTAGTGGAAGTTCAAGGCCATATCAATGAAAAATTTTATTGGTTTACCTCAAACACAAGGGGGAATGACATTATATGGGTGGAAGTGGATTGTTTGAGAAATTTTAAAAGTTTATAGTGATCAAGGAGTTGAGCCCAAGGGATGTTTTTTCAAAACATTATATGGATATGGTGGTGAGACTCAATGACATCCCTAGGATGATGATTTCTGATAGAGATCCTCAATTTACAATCAGGGTGTAGAGTGGTAAATAGTTCATTTCGTTCTCACATATCCCTTATCATAGATTTTTATCGACAGATCGATGTCAAGATAGGGAAGACCATATAGGCTCATGAATACATGTAGTGATCTTGTGACTTTGTGTTGAAGATTTGTAGATAAGGGACATTCCAATGGTCGGTTTATATTACAACAATAGTTTTATTCCATGATCAGTATGGTTATATTTATAGGTTTGTATTTTCAACAATTATGCTCTTCATTAAGCTAGAATAGGATCAGAGAGTTAATAATTATTGGTCCATAACTCATACAAAATACAACTGAGATGGTTTAGGTGATTCAAGAGAGGATGACGACATTGATGGATTTCTAGAAATCCTACTCTAATAGTATGAAGAGACATATATTGTTTTATATTTGATATCATATGTCTTTAATGGCGAATCCCCATTTTGGGATGTAAATGTTTGGTCATTAGAGTAATCTATCACCCATGATTTTTGGGATATTATGGCTGTTATCTCATGTTGGAGTTATTACATATCAGATAGATCTTCACAAAATTATGATAATGATACATGATAATTTTTAATATTTCCCCGATCTATTGTTATCATCATGATGACTCCATGTCATCTATTGGGGTGAGATCGATGATCATGAGTATGCGTCCTTCAGGAAGCGGCTTGTAGAGATCCAGGACCTCCAACACGAGGTGTTACACAAGAATGCTATCCCAAGGTATATGTCTTGTGGAATCATGTTTTCATGGAAGAGAGTACCTAGAAATGTGAGTCGCAAATATATGCTCATTACCCTATGTTGTTTGATGTCTAGATCATATCTTGTAACACTATTTGTTTGTGTGGTGGTAGACCTTTTATGGTTTATGTGGTGTATTTACCTTGTTTCCTGTTAGGTGATACTCAATATGAGAGGTATCTACCCAAGGAGATATGTTTTTAGCTTGGTTTTATAATTGTTTGGTTTCATTCCATTTTCCTAGTGAGGTGATTGGGATCCTATGGTGGAGAGATCCTTGAGAGATATTTTGTAGGGTGACTATTTGGATGAACCTTTTTGGTTTTCACTCTCGGATTGTTCAAGATTCTTTAGGATGAAATTTTTTTATATGTATATAATGTAAGGGTATGGATGCACATAGGTCAACACATTTTATGTTTCTGAGGACCAAGGTGCATGTAGTTGGCTCAGAGGATTTCCATAGGTACTCAGTTGTTAAAAGAGGGATGTAGTGTTTTTTCAATCGGCCTAATGTTACATGACATGAATGTGGGTCTCACGATGTGTAATGAATCAAGGTTTTAAAAATAAAAATTTGACATGTTTTTAGAGAAAAAAACCATGAAGATTATATTATGTGATAGGGAACTATATTTTATGTAAATTCCTAATGCTTTCTGTTTTGAACATTTTTAGCTGATCAGTTTTGTCAACCCCTATGACTATAGCACCAGTTTGCTGATTCCAGTTTACCAGACAACCCCATATATGACATTTTGGTTATTTATTTATCAATGATTGAAATATAACCTCCCTATATCAATCTATTGAAAACTGTCTTCGATACTAGGCATGTTATACCTCCGTTCTTTTGGTGTCATTAATCTGTTAACTCTTTATCCTCCTTCCCATGTCAAAACGCATGATCTCCTTGTTTCTAAGTATTTCTTTTGTTAGTTTTTTGTTGATGTTGTAGCATTATTTTTTCAAGTGGACATAATTATTAGAGGAGTGATCGAGATATAAAATCTATGTTCATTAACATGAAATAAAAATTAGCAAAAAAATTGTAGGGTATTCATTGGTTCAATTTAATTATATATTATAGTAAATTTATAATTATTTATCCCCTTGAATTCCAATGAATTTAACATTTTAATTACTTGAACTAGAATCATGAATTGGTATCGATCACCTAGTGATGTATCAATTTTATTACATTATAACAGTTTACCAATTTTCTTCTAGAATGTGTGGTATCTATGTTATGCTTGTTATCATTGGATTAGTATGTTGAATTGTTAATGATCTTAAATCTAGAAATATAGGATAATTTATTAGATAAAATTTTAAATATACATGTTTAATAAAACTCTTGTGTTGTAAAATTAATAACTTAATATTTATTAAATGAAATGATATTCATGTGTTAATGGAACTAAATAAATATATGAATCATGTATATTACTGATGATAATGTAATCAATGGAATGTTATATTAATCATTTATTTAATTTATGTCATTCTTTGATATATTTCTTCATAGGTTTCATGTAGCATGAATCTATGAATAATGAATATGTTTATTGGAGATGTAATGAGAATCAATATTGTGATAAAAGATAATTCCATATATGTTTGGAGATTCCTTGTTTCTTATAAAGGGTAAGTGCCATGTGTTTTGGGTTTACAAGGAATCATTGTATGTGAAGGTTGCATGAATTTCTTTATGGACAAGAGCACAACATATATGAGAATGTCCGACTTCTTGTGATGTGATTGGAGGCTAGGATGGCTGATCCTGGAGGGATGTTGAGGTATATGGGGTGGGGATGCTTGGATGTTATGTGATCTTGGGATGGATGATCCTGGAGAGATATTGTGGTTTATGGGATGAGGAGTCCCAATTGTCGTGAAAAAAGTTGATGGTTATGATTTTGGGATACATCGGGATATTAATGTGGGTGTTGGGGAGGACACCAGTGATGAAAAAATGGGTTGATGTTGGGATTAAAATTGATATGAAATCTGTATTCTTATTTGAATATGTTGTTTGGAGGACATCCTATTTAATTTGTTGTCTACATTTCTTTCCCCATCACTTGAGGTAGACTAATGTCGTTGGTTTTATATATATTTTTGTATCTTATGATATTTTACTAGAGTAAATAGTAATATGTAAGTATTTTTATTATGAAATGAATAAATTTTTAACCCATGTGGTTGGATCTTGCTGGAAAAAATTTCCTAAGTTATAATTCTAAGAAGTTGTAGACACATTTTGGTTATGACTCAAGGTAATGGAACTTAGTTGTAATGGTAATTAAATGAAATGAGTAAAATATTAATGGTTAATTAATGGTTATTGAATTAATTAATTTAATGTGAAACTGATATAAAATGATAAAATATTTTAATGTAACTATTTTAATGGTCATGTTCTTATAGGATATCAATTCATAACAATAGAAAATACGAGTCTGAGAGACATTAACTCCAGTTTAGTCTGAGACTAGGTTATTCCCATAATGTTGTTGTGAGATATTTTATGTAATGTTCCTCTATGTTTTTATATGAAACTCCACCCTTATAATTAGGAAATTATCATCCCAGGGATTTGGATCCATTTTGGTTGTTTTCTAAAATATCTTCATGGGAGGATGGATAGCTGACTTCGATCTTTAGCTGTACATTCATATCTTGGTACATACTTTTTTTGGTATGATTGGAGGTTTTTATTCCTAATATATGTCTGTATATGGATTTAATATCATGTGTTTATTTCACACACATGTATTTTGGATATAGTTTCGTAATGAGAATGTATAATGTGTATCAGTTTTGATGGATTGAGGTTCTTTACTTTGTGTATGGGCTATTATGTCATGAGGTGTAATAAATGATTTCTGAGACACACTATAATGGTCTTTGTGGCTCATGGAAACTACATGGTTACTTTTGGATACATGTAGGTTTTGGGGTCTTGGACGAGGTGTACGTTGATGTAACACCCCATGATTCCATAACATGCTTCCCTTTGAATAATACAGTAGTTTGTGTTGTATGCAACTTTGAGTTCTAACACACGCCACAACCAATCAAACTAGCCGTTATGAATAGTAATAACCACTTTTTGAAATTTTATAAATTTTATCTCTCAAAATGGACTTAATTTTTGGAATTTTAATATCGAAATTATCCTAGGGTGAAATTTTGGTACTTTCAGATAATTTTTATATTTTGATGAATAGTGAAAATTACTAAATTTTAATTAAAAAAACTTTTTTAATCGAAATAATTAATAGTGATAAATTATGAATTTGAGTGTTTATAATGTATATTTAGAATATAATTTTACCATTTAGTACAATTTTGGTCATTGGACATAATATCACAATTAAGCCGAACATAAACAAGTGTCAATCTTTTAATAGTTATTATATCTTAATAACACGCTTTTTATTTTAACAACGGAAAATAATTTTAAATTAATTTCTTCCACTTATGTGTTTTGAATTTAGAAAAATGGATTCCATATTTGGAATCAGGATGTCCAAATTTTGTAAATAGGTAACTTTTACTTTTAGACATTTTTAATAATTACTTCTGTAAAATTTTTATTTACCATGGTTAAAGGGTAAATCAGGTAAATAAGGGTAAAAAAATAATATTCTAATAATAATAAATTACCCAAAAACGTGTCCTAACCTTATTGGTTGATAAATTTCCGACTATGGTAATCTTTAGGTCAATTTTGGGACCCCATGGAGCCACTTTTAAGTGATAATGAAACTTTATATTAATTAAGTTAAAATTAATACAAAAATGACACAAACATATATCGTTCAGAAAACATTTACATAGGGTTTTATATGTTGTATTTTAGACTATAAATATTCATTATAATTCTAAAAAGATTTCCAAAATAAAGGTATTTTATTTATAATTTTTAATCCTTAAATAATTTAATTTATTTATGACACAATGATGATGCAGTAATTACCATATTAATGAAAGATTAAGATAATTGATATTATAAATACCAAAATAAATCTAATTTGAGACTTTTTATAAATTCCAGTAATTTTATAGGTTACTATGACATATTAGGATTGTTTATTTAAGTTTTTTTCTCAGTAATAATGTTGTTATAAATTTATCAAGAACAAAATACCCAATAGTGTCAAAATTGACATAAAAGCGTTTTTGAAACAAATATTATATTATTAATTGATATTAAATTCTTAAAAATCTTAGGATCGGTCAAAAGACATATACCATTATAGGTGTATCATTGATGGAGCACATGTGGTGTCTTGGATGTATATAGTAAGTTTATTAACTATATAATATAAAAATACAATGTGACATGATAAGTGTCAAACTAATTAACTAAGAGACAAAAATAAAAGATAAAGTTAATATAATGACCCAAACCTATCTAAATTCTATTGGATGAGTGGTTTTCGACCCATACCCACCTTAACCATTAATTAATCCACATTTGAGACATTAGAAACTGAATATGAATTTATTATAAAATAATATTTCTAGATTTTCTTAAGGTGCCCCTCCTCCCCCTTATAAAAGGACATCACTTCTAACCAATTCTTCATACATTCAAAGCCTTTTTGGATCGGCCAAACCCTGACCAAATACTCACTCAACTTCCCTCACTTCAACCTAGAGGCCTTAGTTTGATCCGAAAGCCAACCTAAGGAGCACTTTTGATCAAATCAAAAGGAAGAACCCTAATAAGATATAATGTTTTCACCAAACTTTTTCAAGTTCATTTCTTCTTCAACTTCTTCTTTATTTGTTATTCCCATTCTAAGATAATAACTCTAGTATCTCCTATATACTGTGATATTATTATAAATATGGTACAACCATATTCAGTATTCTATCCATCCTTTGAATGACATGTCACCATACGTGCATACGTATGGTTTACCGTCTCCACGTCGTGGTATAATTATTATTCAATATATTATTATTTGGATGGGTATAATAATGATGTCTAATTCATGTAAATAATAAAAATAACTTGATAATGATTATTTATATATGATATACAATCCAATTATATATTATTTTAATATCAAAAGAATGATATTGTCGCTCGTGCGTACATAAGGACTACTATCTCCACAAACGCGATGAGATTCATTCCCCATAATATACATTCAAGTCTAATTCTCATTTGATGGCTAATAATAAAGTTTAAGGACATAATATCTTTATGCATATGAATAATATACAACCTATCCATAACAAACATGGCTTATGTAACAAAACATATAAAAGAAAATGAGTAAGTTAACACCCAAAACGATGATAATACTAAGATATTATTAACAAAGAAATGTTAAAAGATCATATATGAAATCATATTAATGTATATGATTTTTGTATAATTTAATAAAAATTATTTCACCATTATACAGGAGGTTAACCTACCTCCATCCAAGGAATAGAACAAGGTAAGGGTTTATTTCACAATCTTTTCATTATCCGAGGTTGTTTATACTTGATTAACTACTGAGACCTCTTTATCATCAACATCCATGTTTCTAAAAATTGTGTTCCAAAACATTTTTACTATTTACTATACAGTGGGTTAAAGTCATTTAAACCCTTGTTTGACATTTATAAATTTTTTTGAAAGGAATATTTCTGTCATTTTCAAACAAGGTCCTTTTAACTTTTTCAACAAAATTAAGGTAAGATTTTTTTTTCAACTTATACGGTGGGTGCGGCTATTTTCCGCCATTATAAAATCGTCAAAGAATCCCTTACTAGCTTATAATAATTTTTTAAATGTAAATTTATTATTTTATAATTATGCGACTTTTAAATGATTTCACTAAAATGATATATTTCTCTCAAATAGTTTTGATTTCATCTATGTCAACATCCTTTGATGGATTTTAAGCTTATTTGAATGTGATTTATTATGATACCAAACTTACATATTGTATTGAAGGTTTTGTGATATGTTTGACCATGGATATTTTATTTCTATACCATTCATGGTTTATTAAGAAAGTATGGAAATTTCTTATGCTATTTTTAATACAAATGTTTGTGTTATGTTTAAACCTGTTCACATGAGGACTACATTGGACTTAATAAGTGACGGGTGGAGCCCGCTATAGATCCTCGATGCATCAGTAGGTCTCATGAGACAAACTAGTGTCATGGCACAATTCCTTGACAAAATCTTATTTGTAGTCTTGGCACGAGGCATTCACTATGTGGTTATGATTGTCTGGAATTATGCATTCCATCATCATGAAAGTGGTTATTGATATTTCATGTGATTATTCGACTAGTAGAATATCCATGTGAATAAGTAAATAGTATTATTTCATTTTATTTTTTCCATATTATACTCAAGTTCATGTTTAGAAGGAATTTTCTAGTTATACATTGCCTTAAATGTTTATGCTTATTTATGAATGTTTCCGCTATATTGTAATCCTTACTGAGCATATGAGCTCACCCATTTCAATGTTTTATTTTTCCTAGGATGTGACGAAGTAATATATGAATAACCTACAGGGATAATATGAGGGGATATGAAGACAATATTTTGTTATTGTAGTTTTTCACTTTATGATGTAATGAAAACTTAATGAATGTATCTAGTTATTCCAACACTACTAAACTAATCTTTATTTCGAGACTTGATCTTTTTTGTGATCATGGAAATTTTATGTTATAATGCACCGAATCTGGGCCACTGGGGTTGGGGTGTTACAGTTGGTATCAGAGGAAGTTTAGTACAAACCCTAGAAGCTAGATTTAGGTAAACTCTGATTTGAGCACATAGACCTAAGATAGACTTTGAGGATTAGTATAGAAGAACATCCTATAATTTTGGAATTGTAGTGATTTTTTGAGTTTTCCGAGAAATACATCCCTCTATAGATATGAGCAGGTAGAGACGGCTCTGGCACAGATGTACCTAGGGGTAAAACCCGAAAACAGCGCTTTGAGCTAGACTCGAACGAGAACTGGTGCACGACAACGGGCCTTGCTGCACTCATGGTTACGTCACTCCCATGTGATATGATTAGGATTATTATCATTTTCTTTATGAACCATCATTAAGGTTTTATGAGTATATACTTACTCAAAGGAAAAAAATTTATGAATATGGATCATATCCATAAACTGTTAAAATTATACTAAGTGTTTTATAAGTATGGAATTATATATTTTGATTCATAAACTGATCTAGTTTATGCCATTATTTAGAAATGGTTCCTAGTAGAAGAAGAAACCATATCAATGCACACACTCCATGTAGGGATTTCCCTCTTGATCAAGATAATTATAGTGGAGCTGGTGATGTAACTGGTGCTGGTCATCTTATCACCATACTAGGACAACTCACTCAGGTTATGAATAATAACCTTACCCGCATGGAGCACCCTGAGCCACAGTGTGGAGGTTCAATGTTATATCTCCTCATGAGGCAACAACCACCAACATTCAATGGGAGTACAAAT
This sequence comes from Viscum album, assembly GCA_963277665.1. NCBI lineage: Eukaryota > Viridiplantae > Streptophyta > Magnoliopsida > Santalales > Viscaceae > Viscum > Viscum album. Next base: position 198,809,477 of record OY728126.1, read on the forward strand.
CCATTGGTAGCTGAGAAATGTATAAGTTTCATAGAAAAAATATTTCAGGCTCTGGGGAGTAGTGAAAGGGAAAAAGTTATCATGGTATATTACGGCCTCACTGGAGATGCAGATAAATGGTGGTCATTGATTCAAAACATAAAGGAAGATGATGAAGTATCAAATATGGAATGGAGGGAGTTCAAAGATATATTTTTAGAAAAATATATTCCTCGTGACTATCGAGAAGATATGGAGAGGGAATTTCTGAGTCTGAGGAAAAAGGAGGATGAGAATGTGTCAAAGTATGAGGCTAAATCTATAAGGTTAGAAAAGTATGCTAGAGATTATATAAGTAACCCAATAAGTAAGATTGATTGTTTCTTTGATGTGTTAAAACCATTTCTTCGTCGAGCATTAGTCTCACAATCCTTCTCATCGTACGAAGATATTGTCTCATGTGCTATCAAAATAGAAAAGGAATTCTCTATGTCTTATGACTTTAAAGAAAAGCAAGAAAATAAGAGATCTTCTGATCAATATGGGAATGGAAATAAGGGGAAGAACAGAAAAGTGGAATATTCATCCTACAGTAAATGTGGGATGAAACACCCCGGTAGTTGCTTAAAATGAATGAGAGCCTGTTACAATTGTGGTGAAAAAGGCCACCAAGCTTGTCATTGCAAGGGGAAAGAAGGAAGCTACTGATTTACAATGCTAAAATTGTAGGGAGATGGGACATTATGCAAATCAAGGTCCTAAGCATCATGAGAACTTACCTTAGAAAATGCCAAGTGATCAAGGCCAAGCATATGCTATCACTACTACTGAGGTAGAAGCTCCAAATGACGTGGTGGTAGGTAATTTAATTATTTCCTCAAGTTTAGCAAATGCATTATTTGATTCTGGATCATCACATTGTTTCATATCTTCCCAGTTTGAAAATAAAATTAGATATTTCCAATTTTATCTAATAAGGGAGTTGTCTGTTAAAACACCTAAGGAAATTATCATTGCAACAAAGTTTTGTGAATCATTCCCCATTAGAGCACATAAATGTTTTTTATCTGTTGATGTCATCATCATACCTATTATTGAGTTTGATATAATCCTAGATATGGATTGGATTTTGTACTATGATGTGAGGATTTATTGTAAGAAGAATGAGGTTACGATTTTTGATGATGATGATAAGGAACACCTTATCTTTAGAGAAGAATTGTCAACACCTAATTCTTATCAAGATCCAACCCCAGTAGCTCAACTAAATTCAATTATTTGGGAGGAAGAGAATGAAATGACTATGGGTGAGTAAAGGAATGTTCCAATATAGGATGTACTTGTTAATAAAGAATATATAGATGTGTTTCGGGAAGATTTACCTAGACATCCTCCAGAATGATAAGTTGAGTTTTCCATTGATTTAATTCCTAGATCAAGGCCTATATCTAAGACCCCTTATAGAATGTCCACTGTATAATTAGTTGAACTAAAGAAACAACTAGATGAATTGAGTAATACAGGATTTATTCTCCCTAGTGTTTTTCCATGGGGATCCCCTGTTCTTTTTGTTAAAAAGAAAGATATATCTATGAGGTTATGTATTGACTATAGGGTGATCAATGCTATAACAATAATGAACAAGTATCCACTACCTCGCATTAATGATTTATTTGACCAACTTCATGGAGCTCAATACATTTCAAATACTGAACTTTTATCTGGATACTATCAGTTGTGTGTGAAGAAGGATGACATTCCGAAGATAACATTTCGAACCAGGTACTGGCATTACGAGTTTACAGTAATTCATTTTGGTCTGACTGATGTGCCCTCTATATTCATGGATCTAATTAACAGAGTTTTCAAGGAATATCTAGATGAATTTGTGGTGGTATTTATTGATTATATCTTGGTATACTCCAAAAGCTAAGCAGATCATGAAAATCACTTGCGCATTATCCTGAAGACTCTGAGAAGACATGAATTATATGGGAAGTTTAGCAAGTGTGAATTCTGGATTCAATAGATTTATTTTCTTGGCCATGTTGGCTCTAAATATGGAATCTCTGTTGATCCTTATAAGACCAAAGCAATCCAATAATGGCCTACACCGATGAGTATAACAGAGGTACGCAGTTTTATTGGTTTAGCAGGTTATTATCAATATTTCGTCCAGAATTTTTCCCGGTTGGATAACCCATTAATAAAGCTAACACGTATAGGTGTTAATTTTTTTTGGACAAAACAATGTGAAGAATTTTTCGAAGAACTGAAGAGAAGATTAGTCAATGCTCCTATATTAACCCTACCATCAGGGAATGATGGGTTTGTTATTTATAGTGACGCATCAATTAAAGGACTTGGTGGTGTCCTTATGCAGAATGATAGGGTTATTTCTTATGCATCATGACAGTTGAAAATTCATGAAAAAAACTATCCTACTCATGATCTTGAGTTATAAGCTATGATCTTTTCTTTGAAGATATGGATACACTACCTTTTTGGTGAAAATTGTGAGATTTAAACTGATCATGAGAGTGTGAAGTATATTTTATCACAAAAAGAACTCAACATGAGGCAAAGGCGATGGATTGAACTAGTCAAGGATTATGATTGCACGATAAACTACCACCTGGGGAAGGAAAATAAGGAGGAAGATGCTTTGAGAAGAAAATATCATGGAGTTTTGAACATGATGAGATTTGAAAGGGATCTTATTTTAATGGATCTAGTAGGTTGGATATGGGAATCACCATTGAAGGTGAAACATCAATGATTTTTCAAATGGTTTCCAAACCATCTTTACTAGAAAGGGTAAAGTGTTCTCAGACCGATAATGAAGAGTTTCAAAAGAAGATTAAAGCTGTGAATGATGGGCGATTGAGAGAATTTGTGAATGAAGAAGGAATTTTAAAATTTAGGAAGAGACCTTGTGTTCCCAATATACCTGATCTAAAAAGGGAATTTTTGGATGATTCTCATAGTTTCAATTTCTTTATACACCCTGGGAGCACGAAAATGTATAGATATTTGAACGAACATTTTTAGTGGGACAACAGGAAGAGGGAGATTGCTGATTTTGTCTCAAGATGTGTGGTTTTTCAACATGTGAAAGCTAGAAGGCAACAGCCTGGAGGTCTCATACAACCTCTTCCCATACCCGAGTGGAAATGGGATAATATCACAATGGAATTTTTCATGGGACTACCAAAGAATCATAGAAGGATTGATGCAATATGGGTTATTGTTGATCATCATACCAAGTCAACACATTTTCCTACTATAAGAGAAGATCTACCACTAGAACGTTTAGCAAGACTATATATTAATGAAGTTGTGAGACATTATGGAGTACCCCTATCGATTGATTCTGATCGTGATCCCCGTTTTACTTCATGATTCTAGAAGAGCCTTCAGAAGGCCTTGGATACTAAACTTCGTTTGAGCACTGCCTACCACCCTCAAATAGATGGACAATCAGAACAGACTATTCAAACCTTAGCAGACATGTTGAGATCCTTCTCATGTGACTTTCAGGGTATGTGGGATCAATATTTACCTCTGGTTGAATTTTTCTATAACAATAGCTTCCATTAAAGTATTCAGATGGAACCATATGAAGCGTTATACGGAAAGATATGCCGCACACCAACCAGTTGGGATGACGTTGGTGGAATAAAACTTGTAGGCCCAGAAATGGTAGAGTAAATGATGGAAAAGGTGAAGGTAATCCAAAATCACATCAAAGCAGCTCAAAGTAGGCAGAAGGGCTATGCTGACAACCAAATAAAGGATTTGGAATTTCAGGTGGGAGATCATGTTTTCTTAAAGGTATCTCCATGGAAGGGAGTTATACGTTTTGGAAAGAAAGGTAAATTGAGTCCCAGGTACATCAGTCCTTTCGATATTCTAGAACGAATTGGGGTTATAGCTTACCATTTGGTAATGCTGCCAAGTCTCTCCAATGTTCAAGATGTGTTCCATGTATCAATATTGTTGAAATACATGCCTGAAACAATGCATGTTCTCACATATGAGGAATTAGAACTGGAACTCGATCTCTCTAATTGCGAAGATCCCATTAGGATTCATGATAATAGATAACAAGTATTGAGAAACCAGACGACTCATCTGGTAAAAGTTTTCTGGAGAAACCATAAGATGGAAGAGGCAATGTGGGAACCTGAGGAACTTATGATAAAGAACCACCCGTGTCTTTTCATGCGGTAGTATTCTAGAAATTTCGAGGACCAAATTATTTGAATGAGGGGAGAATGTAACACCCCAATCTTCCACGGTTTTCTTCCCTTTGAATAATACAGTAGCATGTGTTGTACGCAACTTCGAGTTCTAACACACAACGCAACCAATCAAACTAGCCATTATGAATAGTAATAACCACTTTTTGAAATTTTATAAATTTTATATCTCTAAATGGACTTCATTTTTTGAATTAGAATATCTAAATTATCCTACAGTGAAATTTTGGTACTTTTTAGATAAAGTTTATATTTTGATGAATAGTAAAAATTACTAAATTTTAATCAAAAACAACTTCTTTAATCGAAATAATTAATAGTGTTAAATTATTATTTTGAGTGGTTTTAAGGTATATTTAGAATATATATTTAACATTTAATACAATGTTGTTAATTGGACCTAATTTCACAATTAAACTGAACGTAAACAAGTGTCAGTCTTTTAATAGTTATTATCTCTTAAAAAGTCGCTTTATGTTTTAACAACGGGAAATAATTTTAAATTAATTTATGCCACTTTTGTGTTTTGAATTTAAAAAAATGTATTAAATATTTGGAATCATTATGTCCAAATTTTTTAAATATTTATCTTTTATTTTTAGACATTTTGAATAATTACTTTGGTAAATATTTTATTTACCATTGGTAAAGGGTAAATCTGTTAAATAAGGGTAAAAAAATAATATTATTATTATTATAAATTACCCTAAAACATTTCCAAACCTTATTGGTTGATACATGTACGACCATGGGTATCATTGAGTCGATTTTGGGACCCCATGGAGCCACTTGTAAGTGATAATGACACTTTATATTAATTTAGTTAAAATAAATACAAAAATGACACGTGCATAAATCATTTAGCAAAACAATTTTTACGTAGGGATATATATGTTTGATTTTAGACTATAAATATTCATTAGAAATATAAAAATATTTCCTACACAATGGTATTTTATTTATAATATTTAGACATTATAAAATTTAATTTATTTATGACAAAATGATGATGCAGTAATTACCGAATTAGTGAAAGATTAAGATAATTGATATTATAAATACCCAAATAATGGCAATTTGAGAATTTTTATAAATTCCAATAATTATCTAGGTTACTATGACATATTAGGATTGTTTATATAAATTTTTTTCTAATTATTAATTCTATTATAAATTTATCAATAAAAAAATACTCAGTAGTGTCAAAATTGACAAAAAAGAGTTTTTAAAAAATATTATATTATTAATTGATATTAAATTATTAAAAAACTAAGGATCGTCCATGAGACTTATATCATGATAGGTGTATCATTAATGGACCACTTAGGGCTGCTTGGATGTATATAGTAAGTTTATTAACTATATAATATAAAAATACAACGTGACATGGTAAGTGTCAAACTAATTATCTAAGAGTTAAAACTAAAAGATATGGTTTATATAATAACCCAAACCTATCTAAAATCTATTGTTTGAGTGGTTTTAGACCCATACCCACCTTAAAATTTAAATAATATACTTTGAATCCATTATAAACTGAATATTAATTTATTATAAAATAATATTTCTAGATTTTCATAAGGTGCCCCTCCCCCCCCTTATAAAAAGACATCACTTCTAACCAATTATTCACACATTCAAAGCCTTTTGGATCAACCAACCCCTTCCAAAATACTCTCTAAACATCCCTCAATTCAACCCAGAATCCTTCTTTTGTTACAAAATCCATCCTATGGAGCCCTTTTGATCAAATCAAAAGAAAGAACCCGAAGAAGAGGTAATGTTTTCACCACCCTTTTTCAAGTTCATTTCTTCTTGAACATCTTCTTTATTTGTTATTCACATTCTAAAATAATAAATCTAGTATCTCCTATATACATTGATATTATTATAAATATGTTATAAGAATATTCATTATTCTATCCATCCTTTTAATGACATGTCATCATACGTGCGTACGTATGGCTTACCGTCTCCACGTTGTGGTGTAATTGTTATTCAATATATTATTATTTTTACAGGTATAATAATGATTTTTAATTCATTTAAAAAATAAATATAACATGATAATTATTATGTATATATTATATACCATCCAATTATATATTATTTTAATATCAAAATAATGATATTGTCACTGGTGCGTACGTACGGACTACCGTCTCCACGGACGCGATGAGATTTATTCCCCATCAATACATTCAAGTATAATTATCATTTTATGATTAATAATAATGTTTAAGAACTTAATATAATTATAGATATGAATAATATTCTACCTATCCATAACAAACATGGGTTATGTAACAAAACATATAATAGAAAACGAGTAAGTTAATACCTGAAACGATGATAATACTAAGATATTATCAAAAAAGCAATGTTAAAAGATCATATATGATATCATATTTATGAATATTATTCTTGTATAATTTAATAACAATTATTTCACCATTATAAATGAGTTTAACCTACCCCCACCAAGGAAAAAAACATGGTATGGGTTTATTTCACAATCTCTTCATTATCCAAGGTTGTTTATACATGATTATCTACTGAGACCTCTTTATCATCCACATCCAAGTTTCTTAAAAATGTGTTTCAAAACATTTTTACTATAATATATATAATGGGTTAAATTCAGTTATACCCTTGGTTCTATTTTATAAAATGTTTTGAAAGGAATCTTTCCATCGTTTTCAAACAAGGTCATTTTATCCATTTCGACAAAATTAAGGTAAGAATTTTTTTTAACTTATACGGAGGCTGCATCTATTTTCCTCAATTATAATATCGTCAAAGCATCCCTTAAAAGATTATAATAATATTTTAAATGTAAGTGCTTTATTTTATAATTATGTTAATTTTAAATTATTTCAATAAAATGATATATTTCTCTCAAGTAGTTTTGATTTCAACTATGTCAACATCCTTTGATAGAATTTAAGCTTATTTTAATGTTATTTATTATGATACAAAACTTCCATATTGTATTTAAGGTTTTTTGATATGTTTGAATATGGATGTGTCATTTCTATACCTTTCATGATATATGGAGAAAGTATTGACATTTTGTATGCTAGTTTTAATACAAATGTAAATGTTATGTTTAAACCTATTCATATGAGGAATGCATTGGACTTAATAAGTGACAGGTGGATCCCACTATAGCTCCTTGATGCATCGGTAGGTATCATGAGACAAACTAGTGTCATGTCATTGGGCCATGAAAAAAATCTTATTTTTAGTCTTGGCATGAGGCCTTGACTATGTGGTTATGATATTCTGTCATTATGCATTCCATCATTATGAAAGTGGTTATTCATATTTCATGTGATTATTCGACTTTTAGAATATCCATGTGAATACGTAAATGGAATTATTTCATTTTTTTCCATATTATGCTGAATTTCAAGTTTAAAAGCCTTTTTTAGCTATACATCGCCTTAAATGTTTATGCTTATTTATGAATGTTTCCGCTATATTGTTATCATTACTGAGCATCTGAGCTCACCCCTTTCAATGTTTTATTTTTTCCAGGATGTGAAGAAGTAATTTATGAATGACCTGTAGGGATAATATGAGTGGATATGAAGACAATATGTTGTTGTTGTTGTTTTTCACTTTATGATGTAATGTAAACTTTATGCATGTTTCTAGTTATTCCAGGACTACTAAACTAATCTGTCTTTTGAGACTTGATATTTCTTGAGATCATGCTAATGTTCTGTAATAATGCACCAACTCTCGGCAAATGGGGTCAAAGAGTTACAATTGAGGTCCTTCATCCAGTTGCTTAGGAAATATCATTTTGGAGAGATATTCAAAGGATGCGAGATATTATGGAAGAGCAGAAAACTAGCAGGGAAGCAATAATAATGTACACATGATATTAATTATTATACTACATGCTCTTGTATGAGATACACAGTGATAATATCCTTGGTGAGGCTGGGAACATAGTATAAAATTTTATGTAATGGGTTAGTTTTACTAATTATTCACTATGCTTTAACATGCATTATTTATCATTTACATGAGAGGTTGTGGGGAGTATCATACTGAGAATACTATTATACTCACCCTATTGATCAATAAATTGTTTCTTTTATGTGATCATCAACAGGATGTCTATTAGGTAGGTTACTACTCACTGATGGTTTTATGAACTATTTGGGCTTTGTAGTCATCATTTTCTTTACCTTTTCTTTTGGTATATGTAGTTTTTCATTTTATTTGTAGTAGTTCGTGATTTTAATTTCATATTTCCTATTTTTTTTATATTATATTTGATTATGAGAATGAGTTGGTTGGTGTCTATCTTATATATCTCCTTCGTATGTTTTATCTAAGAGGTTAATACATTCTATATGAGTTTTTATTATACACATTTTCTAGTCACCAACCTAGGGCCTACTATAGGTTGGAATTGGGTGTTAATATATCGCTTATACCATTTCTGAATGAGGAGTGGAACACCTAGTTGGGAGGGGGTCATGAAAAATAAAAAATTAAAACCCATATAAATAAAACAAATCTTTTCTTATTCATTGCGAATCACATTAGTATTCAATTTTAAATCCATGTCAAAAATAATTAGAGTCTAGTTAAATTGTTATATGAAACCCCAAAGTAACTCCCCCATTCATACCTTTTATGATAAAGAAAATTACTCAATCCAATGGAGAAATTTATGGACCACACATCATATAAGTAACAAGTGGATTCCCCAATGTTATATGGGTGCACCGATCATATAAGTTATAATGGGATCACTCATGAGATGTAATATAGCTCAATCCTTATTATTGTATGTTTTATTTTCACATGTTTGTATTGAATAATTAAAAAATACCATTTCTATATAAAATTATATTATTTATGAGATTTTTCATCACAAAACCCTTCAAAAAACCTTTAAACTCATATCCATACAACTTTCTAGTATCACACTATCATTTTCTTTTAAAAACCCTTTTAAATAACAAAATTAATATATGTAATGTTTCTATTTAAATAAAAAATAAAACTTGTTATCAAATCCATACATCAAATAATTATGATGGTGGATGAAAATGTTGTTTTCTTTTTGTATTTAAAAAATAATGTTCCTTTTATCTTTCAAAATGAATGTAATACATTCTATAAAAAGATTCTCTTTTTGGTTTTTTTTATAGAAAATAAAAAGAGGATAAAATATTAATTAAATTTCTATTTATTCCCATATAAATATTTTATATATATTTTAATAATATGACAATGGAATAAAATATTTTTAATATGAATCAATAAAAAATTAAAAAATGTGTTTTTTAATTAGAGGTTTTCTCACCAATTTGTAATCATTTGAATCATAAATCCCATGAAAAAATAAGACTAAAAATTTATAAAATATAATGAGTAAATAAATATTAATCATATAAAATTACTATGTGGATGTATTTACACCTCAAAATAGAATAAATTGTCATAAAATAATAATAATCCTCTTTAAAAGCAAATTGGGACGAAGTCATTTGTCTTGAGTCGTACTCATAATGTGTGTTTATTATCTTTGTAAATATTTATCATATGGTTATTATTTATTTACTTAAGATCCACTATTATGTTGAATATTCTATTTATTTAACATATTACCTTGATATATATGAATAATTAATCAATTAATCTCACAACGAACATTTCGATAATATTTGGCTTATGTGTCAAAAATGTTGATACTATGTTAATTATATTCAATATGATCATTATTTAAACAAATCCTGAATAATGATCATGAAAAAAATTTATTTTTATAAATAAATCACTTCATTTAAATTAATCACGAAACATGGTTATGAAAAAAGATCTATGTTATAATCATAGAGACGATAAGCCATACACATTCATGAGTAAAATTTTGATTTTTGAACGATCATTTTGGAAATTAGTTAAGTAATATTAATTATTTATAGAATTATAATTTCATAATAAACATCATATTATATAATTAAATATTATTAATATTATCATACATTTTATGTTGTGATTAGAAAAAATTATTATCATTTCATATGGGAGGTAGTGCACATGTACCCACGAATCACGGAATCATTTCTCAATGAAGAGAAAGGTAAAAGAAATATATATTTTTTATTTTAAGATTAATAAATACGAAATTAAATAAATATTTATGAAATATATATAACATAGTTTCATTGGATAAATTGTTATTACATTCCTTGTAAATTAATAGTAAAAAAATTACATTACTTCACAAGGAAGGAATCCATTGTACACATGGGAGACATTATTAAATCCCACATAATATTTAAACTAATAAGTTATATGTGATATAATAATTAAATTATTATAATTATATTCAAAATAATATACACACACACACACACAAACCTATCATTATTACATGTTGTGAGAGTGTATGATGGAATAATAATTTCAGATATTTATGAGGCAATGGTTAACTATACAGATGAGTTATTGTTTTGATTATCGTGATATATAAGAGGTTATCGATTATAGTTATATAATTTTAATGAATAAAACTATGTATAAGTTATATACTCATGATATTATATTTGATTAATTGAATTCTATTTTAATGATTCGTAAGAGGGAAAAAATAAAAATGAAAAATTAACCATGATACATCTTTTTCAAAAAACCTCTTAAGTTTACACCAAAATCCTTTTCTAGATAGATTAGTAATTAAAATAGTGGATATAGGCCATGTTTAGAGATTTATGTATTTTATTTTTCATTCATTTTATGATATATTTGTATTTTTTACTATGAATATGAGAGGAGGGTGGTGGTCTTTTATATGTGAGTTGAGTGGCACAAGTCATATTTTTTAAATGAAAATTATTTACCCATGTTTTCTCATAAAAAACAAACTATGGACCATTCCCTTTTTTAATCAATGATAAAGTCTAAATAAATATTTATAATATAATTTATACATGTTTTTTGATTATTTAAACCCCCATATTTCTAGTTTAATGTATTTGTAAACCTTTTTTTACTTTAACCACATTATATAGTTTTTATTATTTTATCTTTTTATTACAATAAAAATAATTTAAAAAACAAAATATATTGTTAAAATAGGATGATTAAAAATATGGAATATAATTTACTAAATTAAATTAACTAATATACTATCAATTAATTTATTATTAAATCCACAATCATGTTGAAAATGCAGTTTTTCAAGAATTATATTATTTATACTTTTGAATATTTTATATTAAATATATGAATAGTAATCATCATTAGAATAATTTTAATCAATATTTTTTGACCTATTATATGTAAAAATCATTTAAATATGTTCTTATAAATTTTTTTATAATTATTTAATATAGATAATCATTCTTTAAATTAAAAAATGTTTATAAAAAACCAGGTTTGAATCCAAAAAATAATCTCATAGTAAAATAAAATATATAAGAAGATTATTTTATAATTATTTGAATTAAATATAACTAAATTTTTTTTAATTGAAATAATATTTAATAGTTATTGGTCCTTATAAATTTTAATATTTTTAAAGAAATTACATTTAAAAAAAGTAATATTTTCATGTTTCACCAAAAAAAGAATATCATCCCCAAAAAACCCTAAAATTTACCCATATTTATTTTTTATATTATTATATAAAACATTAAATTAATTTATTAAATTACATTATCTGTAATTTGAAACAAAAAATTTATAATATTTTCTTTTTAATGAGATAATACATTTTTTTTAAGAAAACATATTTATAATGAATAAAAGTAGAATACTATTTTTTGTATTATTTAATTTTAATTTATCAGAAAATTTAAATTGTGTATGAAATTAATATATTTATTTCATTATGTAGTAAATACTATTCATGAAATTCAATTTAATGATTTATTTATATTTTTCATATTTAAAGCAGTATTATTTTTAGTTCTATTTACATTGTGGATACATGTATTGTATGACATTAAAGATATATTTTATTTTTTAAAATCAAGTGGTGTTACATTATTCCCCCATATTTATTAATTTTTCCGTATCAATTTTTACTATATCATTGAATTGAAATGTTTGGAATTTGAAAATTCATATGTTTGATACCAACATTATAAAAACATTAAAATAATTACATTTTTAATATGAGTGTATGGTATATAAAAAGGCCATATGGAATAAAACATAGATTGGGTTATATATAAGAAACTATTTGTTGGAAATAATGATTTGTATGTAGTAAAATAGTGTAATCCACAAATAACGATAGTGGGTGAATGAGATCATTGATCATAAGAAAGTGAATGGTCATAAAATTTCCACATCCAAAAATTGATAAACTAATAAGGTGTCAAAAAATAGTTACAATGAAAATGAATAGAAAAGGATATAATTTAAATTTTCTAAACATTACTCTTATATTAAAACATAGGTCATTGGGTATTTTTAAATTGATTATCTTTATCCCTATAAAATCTATTGTATTATATTTTTCTCTTGTTTAGTGCATTAGGAATCTATCATAGGTTCATTTTTTCAATCATAACTCATGATATCTGGTAATGAATAAAAAAAGAGTTTTAAATATAGATCCCATTATTTTTTTCTCATTCAAATAACCAGTACATTTTTTATAGCCCCTTATTAATTTTGTTCCTTCCATATCCATCTATTTAATGAAACAAAAATCGTGAGTATATCAAATATACCATAATAATCTACATTAAATGGTTGTCCAAAACAAGAACTTTCTTATCTATGATATTGTAAATTCAACTCTTTTAATTTGGCCAAAAAATTAATAACTCTAATTTTAATAATTATAGGAGTGGTTATAGAGTATTTTTGACTTATTATCAAATAACATCATAATCAATAATATTATATCATCCATTTATATTATACCAACTGCAAGGATCTCATATTAAATATTACTGATTCTAGTGGAAATAAAATATAATTAAATTTCATTAAATCTAAAAGGATATATTAGGTTTATAATTTTAGATATTTTATCATTAATTTTACATATCAGACAAAAATATATAAATAAAAAGTTTATTCTTATAATAAACTTCTGATATTTCCACAATATAAAAAATTAAAATAAAACATGATATTTATTCATGAAAAATATTCATGTCTCTCCACAAAATTTCATTCTTTTACTTACTATTCCCCAAAACATTATATAAAATATCTAAAATGTTCGATTAAAAGAAAATACCTACTAAGGATAATAAAGATAAGAATCTTATTAGTCAATTGAGGAAGATAAAAACCATATAATTAGTTAACTTTATCTTCAATATCCTTTGAGCTGTAAAAGAAAAGTTTCCACATGAAAAATATACACATATTTTTCTCAAATAAAACCTCTAAATCCAATAGAATGAAAATAAAAAATCATTATGAAGATATAGAGATTCACACTCATAACCCATTTTAAACCTATATAAGAAATAACAAGATCTTAGTTAAATATATAGGATAATCCCTATGGTAACTACAATATCCAATCGTATTAATAAAGGTATCATTGAAAAATGAATTTGTGGTCTATCATGGTGCATACATATAATAAGTTATACCGATATCACTCGATGCTATCATGATACACACATCATAAAACCAATACCTTGTTTACCCATGAGTGATAATGGGTATCATCCCTTCAGATATGACATTTACAGAACACCAACATCTCCTATTTAATTTTCAAGTTCCTTTTTATCAATAAATTTTTTTATTCATGAACGTTTTCATCATAAAACAATTGAAAAATATTTTAAAATCATATTCAAATAAATTCAGAAATTAAAAATACCATTTTCATCAAAAAATACATTTTTAGATCCAAAATACCCATAATGAGGGTAATTATTAGAATTATAAATGAAATATTTTAATGTTTAATAGACAAAATAGTGGTTATAGTGTTAGGAGATGTCATTTTCAATGCTTTCATTAATATTGAAAATTCATATTTTTCTTTTGTAGATAATGTTAAGAATTTTGTAAAATCAATCCATTTTGATTTTTTTAAAGTAAAAAAGTTCACTAAAATTTATAGTAGAAATTTATTTTCATCCTTAAAACACCATTAAAATATATGATGAATATTTACATGGAATAAAATATTTAGAAAATAAACCTTTAAATAATTTAACAATGAATTTTTTCTATCAAAGAGTCCTATAAAACATTGGAAACATTTAAATTATAGGCCCCATGAAAGAATAAAATTGAAAAACTCATTAAATTCAATGTAAATTGATATATTAATGATATAACATGTTAATGGTTAATTATATAGAACAAAAAATAATATTGGTTCATAACATAAAAATATTCCCAAATGAAAGGAAATTTAGACCAAGTACGTTACCTTGAGTAAGAATTACCAGACATGTTATTTTTATTTCTAAACAATAAAATTTTATTATTATTTAATTACAATATAAAATCTTAATATAATAGGCTTATGTTTGTTTCAATTATTACCTTGTAATATTTTATTACATAATCAATTATATATAAACATATGTTATAAATATATTCGGATTATGGGTCAAAATTGAGTTTAGTTGGATGATAATAGTCACAGATTTAATTATGTATAAATATAAATAATAACAATAATTTTATAATATTAAATCTTATTAATCAATAATTATTTTAATAAATCATAAAATATTATTATGAAAAATTAAGTACATTAAAATCATATAGATTATAGTCTATATAGATGCATTAGAAAAATTTCCATTTATTAAAATTCGGTATGGAATAAAGGTATGCATTATTACATCATTATATAATGAGTACCAAAAAAATAATTGTTTTATTAAAAAAATTACTTTTATCATCCCTACTATGTGGTTAATGGAAAATAATCACATCCTTTTGTGGATAAACTAGTATACATGTATAGATTAATGATGTTTTCATTTCTTAATGAATAGAAATGCATTTGTAATAGATATTTATTAACTTTTAAGAATTAATAAAATATAATTAATTTCAAAAATATTCCATATATACCACATATTTTAAATAAATTTATTGTTATTACCTTCCATGAAAATTGGAAGTGAAAAAGATAATCACATTACTTTGTGAGGCATTAGCTCGATATATAGATGATAAAAGTTGTAACATCCTCCATATAATTGAGTTAAAGAATTTATATATTATATAATAAGTATATAAGTAAAAATATTTTACCAATATGACATATATAATTTAAAAACATCATTATAATATGAAATGAGTTATTTTGAGGAAAAATTAATTACAAAACTTTGTGAGGTGGTAGTTTGCCGCACACATGACTAATGGTCTTTTTTCCAATTTGATGGAAGAGGATATCAATTTATGATAATCAATTATCATAATATATATATTTAAATTTTATATACTGGTGTTATTAAATCATAATTTTTAAGACTATTCAATAGTGGTTGATGACTAAATAAAATAATTGTTCTTATTAAAGTTAAATACCTTCTTCTTCAGAAAATCTCTAGAAGATAGCACAAAAATCATATTTTTATGAATTAAACTAATGGCTCTTTAGGTCATAGTAATGGAATTAGGTATGTTTTTTTGAAGTTATTTGATGATTAAAATAGAATTTAATTTGATAACCAGAGATGATAGTGGTTGAAATTTTATAAGTTATCTGAGTACACACTAGTAAATTTTGAAAAGAAAAATGCTTTCGAATGTTTTACACAAGCCCTGAGGAGAAAAAATGTTCCATTAGTAGGACATACACATTGTTATGTTTAAATTGAAAAATAAATATAATTTACAATTTTAGGTAATTTTTATCCCTTATCATTTTATATTAACCCTTAGTAAACATGTAATCATTTTTACTAAGGTAAAAGATTTTTACTTTTTTTAAAATTCATTATGTGCACAAATTAAGTAAACCATATTAGATAATATTCATTATTAGTATTGGAATTATGGAATATATTTTACCAAAATAAATTAATATTAGTGTAAAAATTATAATTAAAATTAAAACACAGTTATATCGTGAAAATTTAGTTTTGAAGAATTCAATTTTCCATGCATTAGATGATTTCAAATTAACTACATGACTAGTAATAAGATTTAATTTAATTAAAATTAAAACATTTAATTAAATAAAAAATAAAACTAATATATTTCATTACTCATTTTGTGTTTATATGTAATTAAAATATAAAAACATAATAGAATTTTTAAATGTTTTTAGATAACTCGTCATTAGGATAGAAAAAGAAAAGATAATATAATCCAATATAAAGAGGATTAAAATATAATTATGTTGAATTAAAATAACTAATTATTACATGTGATACTTGAAAAAAATATTCAAAAAAACTGTATGAATTTAAAAATATACAACTTATTGAGATGAAATTAAATTCATAAAATTATCAAATGAATAACTATTCATTGAAAAATAAATATTTTCCAAAAAATAAAAAAAAATTACCTTATTTTATATGTGACATGATGATTTCAAAAATTATTAAAAATATTAAAAAAAGTTTTCTAAATGTTCTATAATATGATTATAATTTTTTTTTATAGAAATTAACAATAATAATTTTTCAAGAAAAACAAATTTGACTTATAAATTTAACTTACTAAAAAATTTATTGGTTATTTATTAATAGGAAATCAAAAAATATATTTTGATAATGAAATTTATATTTATAAATTTAATGTATTGGTAAATTGAATTGTGACCCACCAATTTTATAGATAGTTTATAAAGTCAAAATTTAAAAAAAAAATAATATTCAACTGTTCGTTTATACACACTATTATGTGTATGGTACGATATGAACCATAAATTTTTGTTTTTAAAATAACTATGTCCTAAAATATTATTATAATTTCTTAGTAAACCCCAGCATAGAGATTTCCAATATGGTTTTGTATTCATTTAGGTTCAATGATTTTGGTGTCCTATGTTAAATGATTATTGTTAGGGATCCTATGATTAAAGATATAGTAAAGATTTAGATTAAAATTATAGAAGAAGTATGAAGATAAAAACATAATAAAAATATTTCCATACCATCATTATTTTAAATGCTTAATCTTACTCATCCATTTTATGGGAAATTTCATAATAAATTTAACAAAGTGAATGGATAGATATTTAATTTTTTTTATAATGATGTAATAATGAAATATAAAAAAAGCCTATGTGTTCTAACTATACTTGATCTAATAATTGAATTATTAGATGATATGAATTGGTTTAATTGAGGAATTCACCCTAATAGTATTGATTTATATAGAGATATTATGGAACATTTTTTGTGGGGTAATATGAATAAAACAATTACCGATTATATATCATGATGGGGTTTTTCAATAAGTCAATTATGAGAGACATCATCCATGAGTATCCATGAATGGTATATATATATATATATATATATTAATAGGTTGTAATGGGATAAAATTAAAATAGATGATTCCATTGGTTTTATAACGACTCCATGAATGAAGGATTCCATATGGGTTATTTTTCATCACCTTAATAAATCTACACACTTACTCCCAATAAGATAATATTTACCACATGATTATTTAAAAATGAGCTATATTAATTTTTTTTAATACATTATAATTGACCTATATATATTGTTTAAAATAGTTATATATTATTTTCATTAAAATTATTGAAAACTTATCTTAATACTCTTGATTTGAAGCATAATTTGAGTACTACCAATCATCCTCAAACAGATGGAATGTATGAAAATATCACTTAATCATTAGAATATCTTATCAGATCATTAACACTTGACATTGAATTTATGTGGGACCTTTATTTACCATTGATATATTTTTCATATAATAAATGATTTTATATAAGCATTAAAATGGTGTCAATTGAAAAATTATACAGAAGAGATTTCATACAATAACATTATGGAATAATGATACCGAAGGGAAGCTACATTCCCTATAACATAATTTAGAGATAATGAAAAATATGATGTTTTTAGTCCCACATAAACATTACATTTATTTTAAAAATTTTGAAGAAATATAATCAATACAGTTATTTCCAATTTCAATTATGAGATCATATTTCATTCAATGTTTCTCCATATATGGGTGCTATTTGTTTTTTTATGAGAATAATTTTATCCCCAGGTACATCGTTACATTTAGAATTTTTAGAAATAATTATAGTTGTGATTTACTATTTGTAATTTCCAACAAGTATTTATATTGAACTTCATCGGTTCATATCTCATTTTTTTGTTACTTATGATATACCCAATGAATGTTCTCACCTATAAGGGAAACAAATTATATCTTAGTATAACACTATATTAAAATCTTATCCACATTCTTGAAAATAGAAAACATGTGTTATAAATTTACAAGACATTAAAAGTAATGGTATATTGGGGATATCATAAAACATAGGAAGAAACATGTGCCCATAATGATGTTAACACGAAGAACCACAAAAATTTTTTGAATGTAATATCTATGAAGATATTTATAGTGAAAATTTTTATTAACGAAAGAATGAAATACCCATCGTTAAAACATACTAAGTTAAAATTTAATTTTAATGAAACTATAGTAAAATGAAAATCTAAATAGTTCATTTTATAATCATTTAATTATGATACAATGAATATCAATTTTGAAATTACTAGGGAAAACCAAAACTGAATTATAATATTGTAATTTTTATTTAAAATATTAATTTCTGAAAAATATGAAATTAAGTATTTGACTATAGATAAATTTAGTTAGGAATATTTTTAAATATTTATAAATTATCATGAATTTTAATCTATTTTTTATTAACAACACAATGCTCATATATAGGTTAATGTTATATTTCTATAAAATTTACCTCATGTGTTCAATAGATTTCCATATTAATTAATTTGAATAATATATATTAATTAATTATATAAATTTATTATATATTTGTATTATTCATATATATATATATATATGAATTTAAGTTTATATAATGATCATTCCCAGTCATAGAGTGAACATATGAACATCTTATTCATGAAAAATTCATTTGAAAGGAAAATTTTCTATTAAATATACCAATATATTTTTACATTAAATTACTCTAATTTTATGAATTTATTTTGATAAAATGGATTTCATATTCTCAGTCAATATATTTAATATTATTTAATATGATGAACACATATTTTTTCATAATATATTGAAAAATCTGTAAAAATGTTTTAACAAGGATAATATTAAGAGATATTTATGGGGATGGCTGTAATTTAAAATGATAAGCGATAAAATGAAAATAATAATATTATAAATCAAATTTTATTATTTTATTTGGAATATAACCATATCAACATTTGATATAAGTAGTTTTTTAGTGGCTTCTTCATGAACGACACTAAATAAAATTTTAAAACATTGAAAAGTTACAATTATTCTGATTAACTCAAATATTAGAGGGAAAATCCTCCCCTAAATTGTTCACACCTTTTTAATAATGCATTAAGATAAAACCCAAAAAAACAATCCCCAATATTATCAAACACATTATATTATTGTTTTTTCATTTAGAAAGACTAGCACTAGGGTCCTCAATATGAGATATAATGGGGCTCCGTCAAGGAAGAGTTAAAAATCTTAACAAAAAGTCTTCATTTTCTTCTTTTGTTACCACATACACTTATTTCATAAAAATTATAATATGACAACACAATTATCTTACATAAAATTAGAATTCATTCTATTTTATTTCATAATTATTTTCAATAGCCTTCTTAATAAAATGGGAAACAATACCATTAACTGTTTATATGGTGGACTACCACCTAGTGAAATGATTTAAATTGTTTCCCATCACAACCTCACATGTATATTAATAATGATATAAATAATATTTTATATAAGATAATTGTTAAATAATTTTGATTATTTAAATTAATTATATAATTTAATTGCTTACACATTCACCCAAAAATAAATATAATTTCCTTAATGTGTACATGTAGACAACAACCACGACCAAATAATTGGAGTCAATTTTCATTAGAAAATTTCAAGGATGATCATAAATAAGTAGGAAAATGATTATGAATTTTTTATATCATAATTAATATTTTTTAGATTATATAATTGTATTCACGAACGAAGGAAAAATACCTTCAAGAGAAACATATTAGAAAAATAATGTACATAACACCCTGAATAATGAAAACAATGAATGATTATTTTTAAGCATGTTATTAAATTTTATAATTTTATAAAATTAGATATTATAAATATGATTAGGGTTCGATAGTAAATTTATTTTATGTTTGTATTTATTTAAATGGTTATTGAATCACATTAATTTAATTGGAATAACGAGGAATGATATTTCATCACAATTCCCACTCTATTGTGAAATATTTGAAAATATTAAATTAGTTTTGTTTATATAGAGTATATAATTCCACACAATGTATATAACATGTAAATATTAATCCATGGTGATTAAATAGAAATTTAATGTTTAATCTTACAATGGATTACAATTTTAATGTTACCTATAAGGTTTAAATTTATTTTACAATCTAATTTTGGGGATAAAATACATTATTAATTAAAAGAATATTATAATATATTCCTTATAATATGTAAATATGTTTTTCATATTATTCTTATTTAAGTATTTTATAATATTTTATGAAATAATTCCTCGTTTTTTCACATGAACTGAGCAGTAAACTATTTAAAATTATATTAGTTAATTATTTTTTCATTTTGATCTTATATATTTTTCCACTTTTAAAATATCCTTCAAAATTGTTTAGGAGAGATACATTATAAATAAATGAATGGTTTATTAAGAATATATTATATTATCCTAATATTTTATGTGGTTTGAGAAATATATTTTTGTAACACCTTGACCCCATAAGCCTGGAGCTGGTGACTTATTTTAATAAATTGGCATGATTACAAGGAATCTAGTACCAAAGGACAGATTAGTTTAGAAGCCTTGGAAAATAGATTACATACATTAAAATCACTTTAAAATTTCTAAAATAAAATAAAACATAAATAATACTTTGATAAAACGATTATTACTCTATCATAACCATGCATATCAATCATAGTAAGCATCTTGGAATGCTGGGAAAATAAAACATAAGAAGGGGTGTGCACATATTCATAGTAAGGGTAAATAATTCAGTAGGAGTTATAAAGTTTTATGGAATTATTTATAATGATAATATCATCTTTTTAAACAATAATCATGAACATAATATGAAAAAAATAAATCAAACATTACCATATCAACATGAACATTAATTTTCAACTATTCATATAATAACATGTAATAACTAATTTAATAACGAGGGAATGTATGATATACCAGACATAATAACTAATACTTCAAGGACATGTGCCAAGACTATTCACAAATATTCTATCAAGGCCTTGTGCCATGAAACTAGTTTGTATCATGAGACCTACTGATGCATTGAGAAGCTATAGCTGGCCTTTCTTGTCACTTACAATGTCTAATGCATTCCTCATATGAAAAGGGGTGAAACATAATATAAACATTCATATTAAAACTACCATACGAAATGTCAATACTTAATCAGAAACCTTGAAAAGAATAAGAACAGAACATCCATATTCAAACATATCATAACTCATTCAATACAATATGGATTAATTTATTTTAATAAATCCACATCATTCAAGAATAATATCCAATAAATGATGTTGACATAGGTGAAAATATCTAGTAAAACACTTTGAAGGAAATATCCCATTTTCATCAAATCATTTAAAAGTCACAAAATTTAAAAAAAATATCATTTAAAACATATTTTTGAGTTGAAGTTTCCCATAACACTTTGCAAGTTTTGAATGGAATTAATATTCTAGACCTATAATGTCCATATAAATAAATTCTTAAAATCATTTTTAAAACCTGGATATTAATTAAAGATATTTAGGAAAATAAATCTTTAAAACAATTCAAATGAAGATCTAGTTAAAGAGTACCATAAATAAAACGTAAAATATTCCTTTTAAAAACATTTAAATAAACATGTACCTGGATGATAAATATGTTCTAGAAAATATTACCATATAAACATTATCAGATAATAATGAGATTGAGTAATTAACTCCTTACATTGAGTTTGATACTCTTCGTGTGACTCTGAAACTATTGTATAATGTTTTTAAACATATTATGAAATTATATCATAATAATAATAATATTTATGATGTTATATATAATTCTTTTATTACTTTATATTATCTATTTTTTAATAATTCCATGCAAATGAAACATTTTTCGTAATATCACTTTGTTTATCGTACTTGTTTTGACTTTTTATTCTTGATCATATTAAATAGATCATGATTTACTTACTTACAAAATGTATAATATGATTTATATATAATATATATTCATAATATAAATATATATAATTGATAGATATATAAAATGGAATACACCATTCCTGGAGACGGTAGGCCCTACGTACACATGAATGATGTTTCTGTTTTCTTATCTTATTGAATGGAATTAAGTGAATGACATATATGTACATAAATATATATATAATTCTAGTTGACTTATTATATCATATATTTTATAAATATAAATAGAGTATAATTTATAATAATTCATTAATGGTGAACATGGAAGATGAGTCTAATCGCATTGTGGAGAGGGTAACATGTACGTACGCACGAGCGACAATAACATTTCCTTAATAGTTTAATGGTATTGAATTATTTTGAATATGAATTTTACAGAAGCAATATATTGTTATATTTAATATATAAATCCATTATATTCATCTTTATACCCATATAAGTAAAGTGTAAATGAGAAACAGTTTACACCATGACGTGGAGATGGTAAACCATATCTACGCAGTAATAGTGGTATTTGTTTCCATAGGATGGGTAAGAAGAGTAATATAGTTGTCCCACTATCTTAAAAATATCTGAGAATATAGTATATTATTGAGTTATTTTTTATGTATTGTAAAAACGTATTATGAGGATGTAGAAGAAGGAATGAACTTTGATTGAAGGGATAAAACGATTACCTCTTATTCTAGTGTCTGAATATAATTTTCACAAAATGAATCCATAAAATGGATTTATTCCCAAATTATTTCCTATGGGATGGAATTATAGAAGTTGGGATGAGATTAGGGTATGGGTTTTTTATTCCAAATGGCATTGGAGTAGTGAATTAAATAGAAAGGAAGATGGACTTTTAAAAGAGAGGTGAGGGGCACTGTAGGAAAATATTGAAATATTATTTTATTAAAAATTTTATTTTTGATTATAATAGCTTAAAATTGATTTATATAATGTATATAATGATTATGGGTCTGAATTATCTCAAACAATTAGTTTTAGATATGTTTAGGTTATAAAATTAACCATAATTTTAGATTTAACCCATTGTAAAATAAGTTAACTCTTACCATGTCCTTTTGTATTTTTATACTACATGGTTAATATATTTACAATAAAAATACAAGTTTACCTAAAGGGGATAATTTTTGACATTTTTATCACTATTAAAGTTATTTTTTGAGACATTAGTTTTATTAGGATTTTTATATCATTTATGAAAATAGTATTTGTTTTAAAAATTTATTTAGGTCAATTATGACACTATAGTAATTGATTTTTGTTAAATATAAAAAAAATTATTACTAGAAAAAAAAATGTATTAACACATCCATAGTATGTCAATGTCATCCAGAAATATTTTTGATGGCATAAAAATATTCAAATTACCTTTATCTTAATATTTATAAATTTATTTTTCTGAATAATTAATTAATGTGGTAATCACATCCTCATAATTGTGTCATCTATTACATTATATATTTTATGTCTAAAAATTATAAATAAATTATTATTATGTAGGAACTATGTTTATATTTCTAATTTCTATTTATAGTTTAAGTGATCAATTATATAAGCCCATCAGAAAATTATTTTAGTGAAAGATACATGATTATGTTATATTTTTCTCTGATTTAGATATATTCTTATAAAATGTCATTTTCACACACATGTGTCTCCATGGGGTATAAAGATCTACCCAAGGAATCCCATGGTCGAATATATCTCATCTAATTGGATTAAGAAATGTGTTATAGAAGTTTAATATTATTATAAAATTATTTGTGTACCATTATTTACTAGATTTACCCTATAAACACAGTAAATAAAATAATAACTCATGTTACTATTCATAATGTCCAAATAAATGTTCCTATTTACACAATTTATACCTTATAATTAAGAATATTAAATCATTTTTTCCAAACTAAAAACATAATGTTGGAATAAATTAATTTAAAATGAATTCCTGTTGTAAAAAAAGTGTGTTTTTTAGAAAAAACAATCAAAAGGTTGATATGTGTTTATGTCCAATTTAAATATAAAAATACTTCTAATTAACTAAATTATATTGAATGATTAAAATATAATCTAATATTACATTAAAATAACTATGATGAATAATTTAATACTATAAATTATTTTGATTAAAAAGATGTTTTCCAATAAAAATGAGTATTGTTCACTATTAATCAAAATATCAATGTTATCAGAAAAGTAGGAAACATTTATCCAAACTAAATTTTCATGTATTTATTATAAAAAATTATTTAATTACACCAATTTTGGAGTTATAAAATTGTCAAATATTGGATTTAAAAATGGTTCAACATTAAAAGGATGTAAAACTGCATTTTTTGGAAAATTTTACTTTTACCTAAAAAATTGAATTTGTCCTTATAATAATTCTATGAATCAAAATGATGATTGTAAAAATTATATAGGATATATATAAAATTAATTTTTTAAAATACTATTCCGAATTGCTTTTTTAAATTGACAGATTGATAGGTTGTGGTTCCCTTGAACTCAGTGTTGGTACATCACATAAAATTGAATTATTAAGAAGAGGTATATCATGGAAGATTGGGGTGTTAATGTTTTTCTTATTTTTAGAATAATTAATTTTTTTATAATATACAAAAAATTGGAATGATAATCTTTCAAATATATTATATTAATATATTACCACACTACCAAAAACATTTTATTTAATTCATATTTATCAAAAATAATTTAGTATAATTCAAAATAAATTTTTTTCAATTAAATTTAATATAAATGTTACTCCTTTATTTTTTATAATGCCTAAAATAAATGATTTTACTAAAAAATTAAAATTTATAAGGATTTGATGGTCGTATCTCTAATATCGACAAATTTGTTTTCTTTAAGTTTCACATAGAAATTCACTTTATTGAATGAATATTTTATCAGAGATTAAATTTCTCTTAAATATGAATATTATTTTTATCTTGGATATGATCATTTCTATAACTATATACCATTTCTAAAAATGGTTTTTTCTATTATGGATTTGTAATAACAAAATAAATAATAGTATTACATATTGTTTTCTCAATATGGATAGTTTTTTAAAATGAATCTTGTTTATAGACTAAAATGATCATTCAATATTTGAGTTATTCTATGGGTATGAAATGATTGGTTGATCAAGGAATTCCATTTCTTCTTAATGAATTGATAGGTATCATTGGATATACTAGTTCGAATACCTTATAAAATGTTCTTTTTTTCTATATATTCCAATAATAAAAAAATTCTTAGTATTAGTCCATTATAGTAAAGACACAATGATTTTTGAGATCACACCTTCCAACATTATACATTTCCTGTATTTAGAATTCAGTTATTATTATCCATGAAAATATTGAATTGATATTATCCATTAATTAATTTTGACGAAAAAATTAACAATTAATTTAAATGTGATTTTATTTATTTAAATTTTTATATTCATTATGTTATATTTAATTATTATACAGTTTATTGTATTTAAACATTACCATGTATTTGAGTTCAACCTTTTCTTGTTTCCCATTCCTCAAGATATTAAGAAGAAATTCTGTATTTACTTTCGAGGATGTATAACATATTATTGGTTCATATTCATTATATCCTTATGAAAATAAAATGGGAATCATGTTTGTATTTTGTTTCATAAAATTAAATAAAATATAATGGGTTATGTGATCCATTTTTTTAAAATGCCAATTTAAAATAGTAGTAATTTCCTCTATGTTATTTTATATTAGTATGATAAAAAAATCGATAATTACAAAATGCATTATGAGTAGGACTATGACTTCACACCTGGATATGAATTCCTAGGTGATATTCTTTTTAAAATACAAATTCCCATTACAAACCTTATTTTATGGAATTTCCCAACATTATCTAGTTCGAATAACATTGATTAATAGTAAACTCAATTACTATATTAAATTGATAACATAATAACTTGATTGTACCATCACCATCAAATTATATTTATTTTATTTTTATTTGTATATCATATTATATTGATAATAACACTCATATTTTAGATTTATTTTGATATATTTTCATACATTTATACATTATTTAATGGGGAAAATTTGTGTTTTATATTATAATAATACAAAAATCCAGTATTTTTTCATTATCTGTTATTATGAAAATTTTTCCCTATAGAATGTTTTGAATATCTAATAATCTAATTTTTGGAACTAATTAAAATTAATTAATTACTATTTTAAATCGGTATAGTTATCCCAATGAAGCCTTATTATCTTAGATAAGGCACATATACTTTGGTGTTTCCATATTATTACCCATTCATGTTTGATTTCTTTGAACAATACCTTGATAATATGATTATTCTATTTAAAATTATGAATCTGCATAGTATGAGATCAATAATTATTATATATGACTTTAATTGTTTTCATGGATATATAATTCTCAAATATTCATTTTTTTCATTTAATTATAATGACCAATTAATAACATACATCAAAATTACATCACTTTAACACCTAAAATATAATAAAAACGAATGTCCAAATATACTATTAGTTTAGTGACATTGGAAACACGGATTCCGGAACATTGGTACCAGAGTGATCAAAGGTATCTCTTGTTAAGTTCTACATGACTAGAAACCTTCTATAAAACATCATAAATAATTAATATCATCAAAACCTAGGGAATGAATCATGAAATTGGCTGAGCTCAATTGTTCAGTAAGGGTAAACAAGGGAGACATGTATGAAAAAAAATGAGAATTGGAGTATGATAATTTGATCAAACATTTTAAGATCATAACGTTTATGTCAAATATCATAAACATGAGTCATGGAATAATTTTTGATATATCATAATACAAGAATAATTTTTATGTGATGAATAAAATCCAAGAAAGAATAACATTGGAATAAAACATGGAATTGTGGACCACACACAATCATGTAATATTATTTCCATAGTAGCCAATTCATCACAGTCATGATCATCTTAGTAATATAGGTTCAATCCCCATATCATTATATTATTCAGATTTAACTCTCATATCCATCTTGGTACCATGATAGAACTCCTCATAAAATCTTGGTAGTCATGGTTCACTCCCATGTCAATCTTGGTAGTCAAGGTTCACTACCAAGTATATCTAAGTCTATTAAATGATATATTCTTCTTAAATTAATGCATACGAGGGAGATATAGGTCCTACCCATTTCATAATGAAATCATAAATACTTTTACTAAAAATTATTCAAAAATAACATCATACCCATGGAATTAAATTAGTATCATAACCATGATATCATCTCATAAAATATTGGAAATGATAAAGGCTTCATAATAATATAGTCAAAAGAATTAACTGTCAATGATGAAGCCGATTAAATCATATAACCTTTGAAAAAAATATGTTTCCTAAACAATATTCCATAAAAATGAAAGACATTTAGAGAAATAATAAAATTGAATAATTTACCCATACAATCATTATTATCACCAACATATGTTGTCGTAGATGGAAAATAATTTTAAATGATATTTAAAATCATTTCATGAGGAAAAATACACCTTTTCATTGAAAAATTGGCTGTAAAACTTAAAAACATTTGAAAACTAATATCAATAAAATTATTAATTAAGACATATAATGGAATCATGAAAAACTTTTAAAAACCATTTTCCATGAATCTTATATAGATGTTTCAAAACCATTTCAAAATCATTTCCCTATTGAACTTAAAAATGGATCTTAAAAAACATTTTGAAACATAAAAACCTTTAATAAAAGATCATATAAGAGATATGTAAATAAATATAGTTTAATAATAATTATCATAGAGTAAATTCATGAGTCGTATATACACCATAGAAAATAAAATAGTGGAAAACATTCCATGTATCTTACATATCTGAAAAATTCATATGAAATTCCCTTACATTCTGTCGTGACACTGTTCATACCCTTTTGTGCTTCCTATAAAATAAATTTATGTTTATTATAAACATGTTATAGAATCATATTCATATACATAATACATTATATGATTTGATTATGACCTTACATTACCTTCTTGTTAACAATTCTATGTTATGGTTACACTTTATGTTATACCCACTTTGTTTTTTTCATGTGTATTAATTTGTTAATTTTTTTTCCATTTACTTATATAATTATTTATAGAAATAAAACCATGATTTAATAATAATTTTTATTTATTATATGTTTACAATAATCCATATAATATAAAATTATGAAATGTAATAAAAAGTTTATATATATGGCATGCCATACCTACACATAAACAGTATATATGTTTAACAGTCATGGTGAAAGAAATAATGTAAAAGAAATATAAGTATATATATGTATATATATAGTTCTTATATTAGATTTATTTTATAATATATATCATATTTATTAACTAAAACAATCTTTTATACAATCCATGTAGTGCATGAATGAATCACATCGCTTTGAGGGGTCAGTAATCCACACATTCTCAAACACAATTAATGTATTAACAAAAAATGGAAAGTATGAAGATAAACATTGTAAAATAATTATATAAGAATGAATATATAATAAATATAATTAATTTAATATATAACATATATAAATAGAGTTTACATTATAATTTCCACTATGAGAGGTAGTAAATGAAAAATTAATAATAATCAATTAGAGAGGAGGTAGTTTACGGTACAAGTAAATCTTATTTTCATTAAACATTGGATAATGGTTTCTATTAGTTTTGATTGAAACCTTATAATAAAAACATACTAATATATTAATGATACTATTTTTGACATACATTGATGTAATAATCAAATTTTGGGTAATGGATAATGAAAATAAATGATAACAGTTTTAGGGAGGTTGTTACATCTTAATCAGGTAATTCCGTTTGGTTTTCACCAAAGGGAATAATTGGTAGGATTTATATTCAAGGTAGGATTAAAGGATGATGTGATGGATTTTGGTGAGGTAATTTGGAAATTTTTAGTAGATTTAATGTTTTATGAGAGGTGTGAGGAAATATAAGGATATATGCCCTTTTATAATGTAGGAGGAGTGGAAATCTTGTAATAATATTGAAAAGGGAAACCCCAACCACTAATTTTAATTAATGTGCATCCTATAATACTAAAAAGATAAGGAAATAGTGTATAGAGTTTATATATGGCCACAAAATAGATTTTGGACATGTTTATAGGATTTTTGGTCTATAAGGTCATGGTTTAGTCTTGCATTAAATATAATTTATCCTTTTTCATTATATAATTTTTTAATGACATATAATAATATTTTTTGTAAAAAAATTAGTTAGAATATTTAGACATTATAAATTATTCCGATTTAAAATATTTACTCCATTTTTACAAATTCAAAACATATAAGTGGAAGAAATTAAGTTAAATAAAATCTTGTAGATGGGACGACAATACATATTTGTAAAGTAAAAAATGTTCAAAAGTTTTATATGATTTTATAGTGAATTTCAATGTAAAATTGATTTAGATAAAATAAATTGGATTTAGTGAAAATATTTAACTAATGTAATAGTAAAAACAATTTAATATGTAATCTAAATATATAAATAAAATAAATGAAAAATCTGTTTTGAGTAAAATCTCATGATTTTTCCTTATTCGTTACAAAAACATAAAATCACTAAAAAAATAAAAAAAATCAACCTAAAATAATTTCTTTTGGTTGCATTTAAAAAAATGATGTTTATTTTTATATATAAAATTTATTAATGTTTCAAAATTTATATTTACACTTGGTTCTCCATCAAAAATCTGTAGAAGAACATTAATTAAAACATATGGTTTATGTGTAAAATTTAGTTTTTTATTGTCTTACGCCCATTAAATCTATTTTATAAATACTATAAATAACTGAATGAATAATATATATATATATATATATTACATTAATATCACTGACTATTTGTAATTAAATTAGTTTTTTAAGATAAAATAACTTTTTGAGAATAAAAATAGGTTTCTATAAAAAATATTACATTTATAATCAATTGGTTAATTGTAAATAATGAATTAATTGTAATTTTTATAACATTTGTGTTAATAAGTAAGTTAGTAATACTAAAAATCACTAAATTTATGATTACTAAAATGTCTCAATATATAATATTTTAATTATAATCTTGTTTGGTAAAACTCATTATTGTGTGTAATGTATGGGAGGTCGGTGATGTGTGAATGGAATTTTTGACTTAATTAATTATAAAATATTAATGAAAATATATTCATTTGTAAATAGTTCCATAATAAATCATGTTTGTAAAATATTTATCATTAAAATTTAATTATAAAATATTGTTTTTCCTATGGGTATGATGGAATTGATTCCACTGTATACTACTCCTTATTGATTACATAATATCACCCTTATTTTTTTCTTGATGCCTAAAAAAACAATTATAGAACTATGTGTTCTACAAATGTATGTTCAATAATGGATAATAATGTTTCTATAGAGTTTTAATGTTTTAAATTTTTTTTACATGTGTATTGAAAATATAATTTATCTAGTCTTCTAATATTACTAAAACATTGGATCCAGTGAGATGTTTTTCATTCAATATCAATACTGTAATACTAAAACTAACCCTAGGAATCTACTATTTTGGTTGTAACTGAATAGAAAATTTATTTTTTGTATTAATTAAACACACTCAATATTAAATATAATAACTCGAGTGTTTTTCTTTGAATTATAAATATTTCATTTATATATAATATAGCCTTGTATTTTAAAGGGTTTTATGATCTAGTTGGAGAATGTGCAACATTATATGGAATTTTATTTTGATAATAAATCTTTTTAACAAGGAGTATTTATTTTCATTA
This sequence comes from Viscum album, assembly GCA_963277665.1. Lineage (NCBI taxonomy): Eukaryota > Viridiplantae > Streptophyta > Magnoliopsida > Santalales > Viscaceae > Viscum > Viscum album. The sequence goes on from OY728126.1 coordinate 198,841,051, forward strand.
ATGAAAAAAACCATTTAATTTAAAATTTATTATTTATGAAACATATTAATGAATTTCATTTCTCCCATTTTTAGTAGGGTTATGGATTGTGGTTATATAAATATTTAATGAGTTATGAAATCATATTTATATAAATTTTAGTCTAGTATTATCTTTGCAGATGTGATGTTTACATAAATAGGTGGTTAGTGGTGAGGGTTGAATTTTCTATTTGATTATTTGGTCATCACCAGGATATATATATATATTGACATACACACACTTCCATTATTTATCAGGTCTAAAATATCATGATAAACATTCGGTATTTAAGTGTGATTTCACGGGACATTACTTAATGAGTCGAAATTAATATCTGATGAGTGTCCTTATTATATTATTGATGTTCAATAATTATTTCTAAACACTTATCGGTAATATAAACTATAAAACATAATGTTAGTGTAGTTTAAAATTTGGTATTCCATATGATGTTTCATGATTTATATTTGTTCAATAATTATTTAGTAATTTCATAGGTGTAGTCCTAATATTATTATTGTTGATTAATTATATAATACTATTATAGATGTTCTTTACAAGGATACTATATTATAAATCCTTTCATTATGTTTATCATTTTTAAATTCATTTTTTATATCTCAAATAACATTATAATTCTAAAGGGTCAGGGCTTTTAATATCAAATTATTATTCTCAGGAAATATTTAATTTAATTTTCATTGAGATTAGGGATTTAAAATAATGGTTTTTATAAGGTCATTTATAAAGAATTTTTTTTTCAATATTAATGGTTTTTCATGTAAAAATATAATGTCACGTCTCATAATTTGTTGGAATTTTCTATAAAAATATCTATATTATTTTTTAATAACATTTTTCAATATGATATTTTATGGTTATAAATCCTATGATTTTAATGGATAATATATATTTAATGTGAAAACCAACTATTTTTATTGGATTTTTTAAATTAAAATTATTCCTTTGTCCAGATTTATTTCAAATAATAATTTTGTAAATAATTTTTCAAATAAAACATGAAAGGTTATATGGTTGGAACCTACTGATCATGTTTTATTCAATCCCTATATACAAACCATATATATTTCATTACTCATGTCCATATATTTAAAAAGTATTAAAATATTAAATAAATCTTTGGAAAAACAAACTCATCAATTTTTATCTTGTGCATTGTTTGTAACACCCCAACCCTAGATGCCCAAAGTTGGTGCATTATTATGTTTCAATGGAATGATCACAAAAGATCATGTCTCAAAAGAACAATTAGTTTAGTAGCCTTGTATGTAATAGATACATTCATATGTTTTACATTACATCATAAAATGGAGAACTACCACCACATTTTTTCCATAGACAAAACTGAGATCTCATAGACTATCCTTGCAGGTCAGTCATAATATAATTTTTCCCATCATGGGAAAAATAAACCTTAGAAAGGGGTAATCTCAAATGCACAATATGTATCACATTATAGCAGAAACTTTCATAAATAAGCATAAACATTTAATGAAATGTGTATGAATAAAAATAAGCCTTTTAAACTTAAAATTCAGCATAATATAGAAACGATAAAATCAAATAATTCCATTTACTTAATCACATTGATATTCTACTAGTAGAATAATCAAATGCAATATTAATATACTTTTCGTAACGATGGAACGTGTAATGATATACTTTTATGACCACATAGTCAAGGCCTCATGCAAAGACTACAAATATGATTTTTTTGAGGCCTTGTGCCATGACACTAGTTTGTCTAATGAGACATACCGATGAATCAAGGAGCTATAACGGGCTCCACCAGTCACATACTATATCCAATTCATTTCTCATATAAAATGTTTTAAACATAACATAAACATTCATATTAAATATAGCATACGAAATGTAAATAATTTATCCATAAACCATGAATGGTATAAAAATAGAACATATATAGTCAAATATATGACAAAACCATCAATACAATATGGAAGTTATATACCATAATAAATTAACTTCAAATAAAATTAAAATCCATCAAAAGATGTTGACATAGATGAAATCAAAACCATTTTAGAGAAATATATCATACTATTTTGAAATCATTGAAAAGTCACATAATTATATAAGAAAAAATTTATATTTGAAAGTATTAATATAAGCTTGTAAGGGAAGCTTCGACGATGTTATAATAGCAGAATGTAGCATCACCCGCCATATAAGTTAAAAAAACATTCTTACCTTAATTTTGTCGAAAAGGTCATAAAGTAACTTGTTTGGAAAAAGACATAAATATTTCTTTATAAACATCTTATAAAAATCAAACAATGGTATAAATGACTTTAACCCATATTCTATAAAATAATATGAATGTTTTTAAATACATTTTTATGAAATATCTATGTGGATGATAAAGAGGTCCCAGTAGATAATTACATCTAAACAACCTCGGATAATGAAGAGATTGTGAAATTAAATCATACCATGTACGTTTCATTGGTTGAGGGTAGGTTAAACTCCTCTATAATGTTGTAATAGTTTCTATAAAATTATAAAATAATCATATAAATTAATATGATATCATATATGATTATTTAATATTGCTTTGTTAATAATATCTTAGTATAATCATCATTTTGGTTGTTAATAGATTAATTTTCTTTTATATTCTTTGTTATGTGAGTCATATTTGTGTTGGATGGAATGTATCTTATTCATATACATAATGATATCATGTCTTTAAACATTTTTTTAATCATCAAATTAAAATTAGTCTTGAATGGATACGATGGGAATGAATCTCATCGCGTTCATGGAGAAGGTAATCTGTATGTACGCACGTATAGTGACATGTCAATCACTAGATGGATAGAATAATTTATATGGTTTTACCATATTTATAATGACATCACAGTATATATAATATACAGGAGTAATTATTTTATAATATAAACAACAAAGAAAGAGTAAATGGAAGAAGAACGGAACTTGAAAGAGGTGATGAAATATTTACCTCTTCTGCAGGTTCTCCCTTTTGATTTGATCAAAAGGGGTTAGTATGTTTGCTTTCTCAATACTGGAAGGACTCTAGGATGAAGGAAGGATAGTTGAGGAGGTATTTGGTCATGTTTTGGCCAAGACAAATCTATTTTAATGTGTGAATTAGAGAGAAGGGGAGTTCCATTTTATAAGAGGGGTGAGGGGCACCTTAGGAAATGCTAGAAATATTATTTTATAATAAAATCGTTTTTAGTTTATAATGGCTGAAAAATAGATTATTTAGAGTCTATGGTGGGTATGTGTCGAAACTAACTCAACCAATAGGTTTTAGATAGGTTTGGGTCACTATATTAACCATATCTTTTAGATTTAACTCTTAGTTAAATAGTTTAAAATTTACCATGTGTCTTTGTATTTTTATATTATATGGTTAATAAACTTACTATATACTTCTTACCGAACCCCAAGTGTATCATTAATAATACAACTATCATTATTTATGTCTTTTTTTGATCCTTATATTTTTAGGAATATAATATTAATTAATAACATAATACTTGTTTTAAAAACACTTTTATGTCAATTTTGACCTGATTTGGTATTTTGAATTTTTCTAAATTCATAACATCTTTATTACATCGAAAAAATTTCTTTTAACGAACCCTAAAATTTAATATTAACCTATAAAACTACTTTAATTCAGAAAAAGTCTCAAATTAAATTTATTTGGATATTTATAATATCAATTATTTTAATATTTTATTAATTAGGTAATTAATGCATCATCATTATGTCATAAATAAATTTAATAATTTAATTTCTAAAAAATATAAATAAAATACCATTATGTAGGGAATATTTTTATCTTTCTAATTATTATTTATATTTTAATTTATCTTATGTATAACCCTATATGAAAAATGTATTAGTTATTAAACTGTGAATTTAACACTTTTAACTCTTTTGTGAATTAATTAATAATAAATGTCATAGTCTAATACAAGTGAACCAAAAAGGTTAATTTTTAATTAATAAAGTTTTTTGGGTCTAATTATTCTTATCTAAAAGAATTACAACACATGTTAGTGTAATAATAATATCATTTTACCCTTAATTATTCTATTAACTTTTAACCGTGGTAAATAAAAGTAAAAAGTTACCATTCACCAAAAATTTATTTTCACCATATTGAACCACCTTTACTTACTGATATCAACTATTTCTCTCAGATTTTTTAAAAATAACTCACATAAGTGGTATAATTAAGCATTATGTAAATTTTTAAATCTTCATAAGCGGTGGGTAAAAGATGGTAAAAAGTTCAATAAACTTTTTATATATCTAAAATTATTATAAACTAACTCCAATGAGTTATATTGAAATTATATAATTATTATGTATCTATTTTGACCTAAAATAAATTTAAATAAAATAAATAATTATTTAAATGAAAATTTGTGTTTAAACTATAACTCAGTGTTTTTTAAAATTCATCAAAAATAGAATGTTTTTAGAAAAATACCAATAACTTCACCCTAAGATAATTTTGTTATTCCAAATTCAAAAATGAATTCTGTTTTACCAAATTCAAAACATATAAGTTGTATTAATTAATTTAAATTTAATTCACTTTGTCAAAACCAAACAGTGAATTTTTATGAAATAATAACTATCAAAATATTGACACTTTTTATGGCCAATTTTAATGTGAAATTACTTAAGAAGTTCATCATTAGATTAAATGGTAAAAATATTATCTAATTATACATCCAAACCATTAAAATGTATAATTCAACACTATAAATAGTTTTGATTAAAAATGTTTTTATCAATTAAAATATAGTATTTTCACTATTCACCGAAATATGAAAGTAATCAGAAAAACACATAAAATTTATTGAAAAAAATTAAAATATCCTGATTCTAAAGAAGTTTTTTTTTTGTAAAATTGAATATATAAAAGTATCAAATATTGGATTTAAAAAGTGTTCGCTATTAACAGGCGGTAAAATTTCATTTTTTAAAAAATACTTCATTTATTTGAAAAAAAAAAATTTGTTCTTAAATTATGTATTAGAAACACATAATATGGATTCTAAAATTTTATGGATTATATAATGTTAAAAATTCTTTTAATACTATTCATAACCGCTTTTGAACGGCTAGATTGGTAATTCGTGGTGTGCAGGAACTCAGTGTTGCATGTAGTGAAAGTTACAGAATAACATTGATGAAATAACGTACTATAAAATATTGGGGTGTTACATTCGTTCCTCGTTCAATAAATCACATCCTAGAAACTTGAAATTGTTCTTTGAAAATAAAAGGTTGAAAATAGAAAATACCTTTGGGGGAAAACCCACATTGAGATTTGGGTTAATAAAAATTTAGTCTTAATAAGAGTAAAAGGGGAATGAAAAATCCTCCAACAAATTATGATCTCGATTAGGAGAACATTGGTGGAAATTATCAAAACATAATTGGATGAATAACATAAATATTTATAGTGTTATTGAGGTCATCAGTCTCAAAAAATTTTAGAATTGAGGGCCTCAAATCCATCAATCTATGTTGATTTAAAATATCATCAATTCAACAAAAAATAAGGTATTAGGCTAACAAATTTTTAGTTTTAAGATCTCTAACCTAATGTTTAAGAATTAATTTCTTCATAGAATAAGAGAAGAACAACATATACTTGGCAAGTATTATTCCAACTATTAACTGATTTCTAACACAAAATCATCTTTCTCTTTAAAAGATAATAGAACATAAAAAATATTTTTTTTATCTTATTCATATAGGGTTAGAAAATATGAATTTATAATTTATCTACTAGAACTTTTAAAAAACTACATTATTCAATCTAGGACATCACGTGGGACAATGGTAGGTGATACACCCTTTTCTCCCTTCGGTTGCGGGTTTATGTCTCGTGGCCTTGCCGGACGTGATAGGTTACTGCCTGACCTTTGGGTTTTCCTTTTTATGGAAATACAAAAATAATCTCTAACTAGAATTATCCAAATTACTTCTGTCCAAACTCACAGTCCAAAATTTTAAAGGAAGTTAAACATAACGAAAATCCTTTCTCCACGTAATAACATGTGAACACCTTCATCATGTATTATTTGAAAACATGGTAACACCCTAAATTTACATAAACCCATATTAATTACATTCTGGCTCCTTTATACTTTATATAATACTGGATATATTACTTATATCAAAAAAATTTAATATTCCAACAATGATGAAATAAACACAATATAAGTCAGTTCCATGGAAGTCAAGAATATTCAATTTAATTTATCCAAATCAACCATCTCTTATTCCAAAGTCACTACCTCCTTATCAAGACCATATTAAGGAATACATTTCCTTCAAACATGTACTTTTAAAAATGTTTAACTTACTATTGATTAACTTTTATTATAACCATATATTCTCAAAATCTAAATAAAACAGTACAATAGTACAATACTTCTTTATCTGCATAATTCATATAAAAATTATATTGTTGATACCACACTCAAATGAAATAATTTTATAATAACAACATAAAAACACTAGTAAATATTATTCATATGAAGTAGTATCGTAACTTTATTATTATCCAATAGAATCATTTAAGGTATACTCTGAGGATAGGGACATTGACTCACGTGGTGTCCCAACTCCTTGCAGATGATGGATTATACATTTGATTATTTTTTCTTACTCTAGAAATCATGTAATTGGTGTCATTTTTATACATAATTATAAGAAACTCCCATTCCCATAAAAAATATACCAAGGTGATTCTTTCCACAGCTATCACATGTGAAAAAATCCTTCTTTTCCCACTTCCCTTTATCCATCATCCTCTCTTCAAAAATTTTATCCTCTTTCTTCCATTCAAAGACATAGGACTCAAAAAAAAATTACATATCTTATTAACACATGATACTATTTCTTCATATGTTGAGAATACATTGGAAACTATTTCTCTTATAAATGTTGGCTTAATACCATGAAAGATATTATCCTTCTTACTCTTTGGATCATTCGTATTGCTGGAGTTCACATTACTTCTATTGGGTTCTATTTCTATACAATGGCATAAACTAGATTAGTTTATGAATCAAAATACATAATTCCAAACATGTAAAACACTTAACATAAATTAAACAGTTTATGTATATAATCCATAATCATAAAAAATGTTTTCATTGACTATGTATATACTCGTAAATCCTTAATAATGATGTGTAATGAAAATGAGAATTATCATAAGAATATCCCCCAGGAGTTTCATAACCAAGAGTGCTGCATGACCCATTGTTGTGCACATGTTCGCATTCGAGTATAGATCCAAGCAGTGTTTTCGGGTTTTACTCCTAGGTACATATGTGCCAGAGTCTCCTCTACCTACTCGTATCTATATAGGGATGTATTTTCATGGAAAAAATACAAAATATCTATAGTACAAAAATTTTAGGAAGATCCTCTATAATTATAATCAAAGTCTATCTTAGGGCTATGTGCTGTAATTAGAGTTTATCTAAATCTAGTTTCCAAGGTTTTTTACTAAACTTACACTGATCCCAACTATAACACCTTGACCCTAGAAGCCCAGAGTCGGTGCATTATTACATATCATTGGCATGATCACAAAAGATCACGTCTCTAAAGAACGATTAGTTTAGTAGGCTTATAAGTACTAGATACATTCATATGGTTTAAATTACATCATAAAATGGGAAACTACAACAAAATTGTTTCCATAGACAACACTGAGATCCCATAGTCTATCCCTGCATGTCATTTATAATATAATTCATCACATCCTGGGAAAAATAAAACATAGAAAGGGGTGAGATCAAAGGCTCAGTAAGGATAAAAATATACCAGAAACATTCATAAATAAGTATAATCATTTAAAAAATTTATAGAACTAAATAAAAACTTTTAAACATGAAATTCAGAATAATATGGAAAAAAATTCAATTAATTCAATTTACTTATTCACATGGATATTCTAGTAGTCAAATAATCACATGAAATATCAATATCCACTTTCATAATGATGGAATGCATAATTCCAGACATTCATAACCCCATAGTCAAGGCCTTGTGCCACGACTACAAATAAGATTTTGTGAAGGCCTTGTGCCAAGAAACTAGTTTTCTCATGAGACCTACCGATGCATCTAGGAGTTATAGAGGTCTCCACCCGTCACTTACTAATTCCAATTCATTCCTCATATGAAAAGGTTTAAATATAACATAAACAATCGTATTAAAACAATCATATGAAATGTCAATATGTTATCCATAAACCATGAATTGTATAAAAATAGCACATACACAGTCAAACATATCACAAAACCTTCAATACAATATGAATGTTTTGCATCATAATAAATCAACTTCAAATAAGCATAAAATATATCAAAGGATGTTGGCCTAGATGAAATCAATACCTTCTTAGAGAATTATCATTTTCTATTTTGAAATCATTTAAATGTCAAATTATAATAGAAGAAAATATTTATATTTGAAAGTATTCATATAAACATTTAAGTGAATATTGAACAATTTTATAATGGTGGAATGTAGCCGCACCCACCGTATAAGTTAAAAAACATTCTTACCTTAATATTGTCGAAAAGGTCATAAAGTAATGTGTTTGGAAAAAGATGGAATGATGCCATTATAAAAATCTTATAAAAGTCAAAAAAGGTTATAAATGACTTTAACCCATAGTCTATAAAATATTATGAATGTTTGGAAATAAATTTTTTATAAAACTTGGATGTGGATGATAAATAGGCCCTAATAGATAATTACATATAAACTAACGCAGATAATAAAGAGATTGGGAAATTAAACCTCACCTTGTACATTTCCTTGGCCAAGGGTAGGCTAACCTCCATTATCATGGTGAAATAATATTTATTAAATTATAAAATAATCATATACATTAATATGATATCATATATGATCTTTTTACATTTCATTGTTAAAAATATCTTAGTATTATTGTCATTTCGGGTGTTAACGAATTCATTTTCCTTTATATTATTTGTTATGTGAGTCATATTTTTTTATGTATGGGATGTATATTAATAATATAACAAATGATATCAAGTATTTAAAAATTATTTTTAATCATCAAATGAAAATTAGTCTTGAATGTATACGATGGGGAATGAATCTCATTGCGTTCGTGGAGACAGTAATCCGTACGTACAAACGTATAGTGACATGTAATTCAAAGGATAGATAGAATAATGAATATGGTTTTAACATATTTATAATAAAATCAAATTATATAGATGATACTGGAGTTATTATATTATAATGGAAATAACAATGAAAGAGGAACTGGAAGAAGAAAGGAACTTTAATGAAGTGATGAAATATTTACCTCTTCTTCGGGTTCTTCCTTTTGATTTGATCAGAAATGCTCCATAGGATGGATTTATAAAAAAATGAAGGCCTCTAGGATGAATTAAGGATATTTTAGAGTGTATTTGGATTGATTTTGTCCGAGAAAAATGGATTTTAAGGTGTGAATTAGAGATAAGGGGAGTGACCTTATATAAAAGGGGTGAGGGGCACCTTAGGAAAATCTAGAAATATTATTTTATAATAAAATAATTTTCGGGTTGTAATGGCTCAAAAATGGATAATTTAAAGTATAAAGTGGTTATGGGAGGAAATTCACTCAAACAATAGGTTTTATACAGGTTTGGGTCACTATATTAACCTTATCATTTAGATTTAACTCTTAGTTAAATAGTTTGACATTTACCATGCCTCTTTGTATTTTCATATTATATAGTTAATAAATTTACTATATACTTCTAACGGAAGCCCAAGTGGTTCATTAATGATACAAATATCATTATATAAGTCTTTTTTCCTATCCTTATATTTTTATAAATATTATATTAATTAATAACATAATATTTGTTTTAAAAACTCTTTTATGTCAATTTTGACACTATATGGTATTTTATTTTTTACAAAATCATTACAGCATTATTACATCAAAAACAATTCATCCAAATAACCCTATCATGTACTATTAACTTATAAAATAAGTTTAATTCATAAAAAGTCTCAAATTACATTTATTTGGATATTTATAATATAAACTATTTTAATATTTCATTACCTAGGTAATTACTGCATCATCATTGTGTCAAAAATAAATTAAATTATTTAATGTATAAAAAATATAAATAAAATGCAATTATGTAGGAAATATATTTATCTTTCTAATGAACATTTATATTCGAATTTATCTTATGTATCCCCCTATATTAAAATTTTTTTAGTTATTATACTTTGAATTTAACACTTTTAACTCTTCTTTGAATTAATTAATAATAAATGTCCTAAAATAATCCAAGGGGACCAAAGAGGTTCATATTTTATTCCCAAGGTTAGTTGGTTGAATTATATTTATCCAATAGAATTAGTACATTTGTTAGGGTAATAATAATATAATTTTTACACTTAATTATACTATTTACTTTTAACCGTCGTAAATAAAAGTAAAAAGTTACGATTCACAGAAAATTGTTTTCATCTAATTGAACCACATTTTACTTACTGATATCAACCGTGTCTCTTAAATTTTTGAATTTCAACTCCCAAAAGAGGTACATTTATGTTTCATGTAAATTTGCAAATGCTCTAAGGAGGTGGGTAAAAGACAGAAAAAAGTTCAATAAAATTTTTATATGTCTAAAATAATTATAAACTGACTCCAATGAGTTGCATTAAACATATATAGGTATTTTGAATCTATTTTGACCTAAAATAAATTTAAATAAAATATATAATTATTTATATAAAAATTTGGTTTTAATCTATAACTTAGTGTTTTTCAGTATTCATCAAAAATTGAATGTTTTCAGAAAAATACAAAAAAATCACCCTAAGCTAATTTTTTATATTATGAATTAAAAAATTAATTCTATTTTACCAATTTAAAAACATATATTTTTCATTAATTAATTTAAATTTAATTACCATTCTCAAAACTAAAAAACGTATTTTAACGAAATAGTAATTATCAAAATATTGACACATGTTTATGGCCAAATTCAATGTGAAATGAATTAAAATGACCTTCATTGGATTAAATTGAAAAAACATAATCTAATTATACTTACAAACCATTAAAATTAAGAATTAAACACTATATATCATTTTGATTAAAAAAGATGTTTTTAGTTAAAATATAGCATTTTTCACTATCCACCCATATATGAAAGTAATCAAAAAAACACAAAAAAATTATTCAAACAAATTTTTATGTCCTAATTCTAAAGAAGAATTTATTTTTGTGAAATTTAATATATAAAAGTTTTTAAATATTTGATTTAAAAAGGGTTCCCCATTAAAAGGTTGTAAAATTTCATTTTTTTTCGAAATACATATTTTATCTAAAAAATAAATTTGTTTTCACATTATGTGTAGAAAAATCATAATATGGATTTTATAATTATAAGGATTATATAAAGTTTACAATTATATTATTACTATTCATAACTTCTTTTGATAATCTTTTTTGATAATTTGTGGTGTGCTTGAACTTAGTGTTGCGTGTAGTGCAAGTTATAGAATTATTTTAAAGAAATAGGATACTATGAAATTTTGGGGTGTTACAGTTTTCAAGGTAGGTGGATTCAATTCATACTTGATGTATATTTTTATGGTTTAATTTTTGTTTTTTTTTCTAGATTTCATTATTAAATAACTTTTTATAGTGCCTTAATGAACACATCCTTCATATCATCATGTATTAGAATGATTTATTTTTATAATATGTGAATGTAAATGAATTTTGGTTTATTTAAATTATGATATTTAAATAGTCATATCATTTCATGTTTCATTTATGTATATTACAGAATCTATTTATTTATTTTATGTGGAATTCCAATATCTATAATGGCCGTTTTAGAAATTATAGTTGAGTTTCATCCTTTATTTTTTATTTTCCACGTAATAAATATTACCATGGGGAGGTTATTTGATACACTGATGCTAGTGTCTATCAAATAAAGATCAACAATTTTCTATAATCATTCTATAGGTTCATAATGTGTAGCAGTTTAGGTTAACCTAGATTTTTTTTTACAAAATGATATCATTGGATTGTATTATTTTGATACAAAAGATTTACTAGTAGTCTGGAGATATATTTTTCATATTTCATACAATTCGAGTGAGATATTATTTATATAAATATTTCTCAAATCAAGCATTGATCTACCATTGAAAGATGAGAGATGAAAAGTTTTTATGAATTCTGTAATTTAATTGTTCTTATTTTATTTATCATCTAAATATTTGGTTGTTTTATTTTTAGTATTTTAATTTAAATTATTATGATGTATATTTTGGATTCATGTAGTAAACCAGGAGGACTATAGAACTACACAGTAGTATTGAAATGTTGAAATAATCAGTTGGTGATTGTGCATGTGCTTATTTGATTAATCTATAGTATTTAATATGGATGGATAAGTGTTTATCAAACTATGTATTAAATATATAAATTCAAAATATTCTATCCTTTCTAGTTTTTCCATATTATTTCATGAAATTACAATGAAAATTAATATATGTGTTTTTCATGATTAATTGAGTCCGTCTTGATGTTTATTGATCGGTAAATAATATAATTTAACATCCTTATTGATTTTCCTGACCGTGAGCTATGAATTTCAAATTGTTGGTTTACAATTTTATATGATCTATAAAGTATCTAATGTATTGTATATTTTAATTTTTTATGTTTTTAGATACAAATTTATTTCAAAATATATTTTCATGTATTTAATTAGGATATAACAAGACATATTAGTATTATCAAAATTAAATAATTATTTTTTAAATAGAATTCCTATTTTTTTTAAAAAATCACTAATGGGTGATCCTTTAGGCTAGGTATTTAATATGATTTCATGGTATTCATCTCTGGATGTTATTTATAATAAATAACACCACATCGGTGGTTTCTAAAGATATTTTATTATAAATAACTGAAAAATTGATGAATTAATGTGGTTTTATAATATTCATATATTTTATATTTGGATATATAATTCAATTTAAATGGGTTTTTATTAGTTCCTTTGGATTACATGGATTATCATACATTAAAAAAAATTACATTTTCAATTTTACAGAATGTTATTTAAAAATAACTATGTCCTTTTTTTGTTTCAATTTAATTAGTTTTTAAATATAATTATTTTATTTTACTGTGTTATTTTCATATTTTCATTTCCATGTAACATGTTTCAGATGATAAATTGGTTTTATTTGATCTCTAGAAAAATTTTATCACCTTTTTAAAAATTATAAAAAACATTAGAGTTTATTGGTTTTTTTATAGTTTTAAAATTATACCACCCAATAATGTCTTAAAAAATCCATCAAATATAGTAGGGAATGAATTTCCATGAACCAATCCCCATGTTTATTTATATTGGATTTATTTATAGCCCCTTATTTCTTTATAAGGGCAAGTTTATTTCCTAGACCACCATGGTTGGTTTATTTATGTTATGAATTCTAATACCACACTCCACCTAAATTTATAGGTTATTAATATTAAGTTGATATGTTGTTCTTGAATGTTATTAATATAATATTATATTAAATTGATATTCAAAATAGTTTCAATTTTATATTTGGAATGTTAATGGATGAATTTACATGTTTTAAATGTTGTTATTATAATATTCATGATAATAAAAGTATATTTTTTTCTTAGTATATAAGGAATAGATCTTCTATTATGTAGATTTACCATGATGAAAAATTTGATAATGTCTATATTGTTCTATTTCAGATAGTATATTTGTCAGTCATTGTTATAATAAATTGTGATTTTCTCCATGTTGGTGATTTATTTGCCTGTGGATTATCCTAGAAGATATTATAACGAATAAAGTTTTCAGAATGTGTATTCATTTTAGTATATATTTTATGACATAATTTCATGATAACACCTCTTGTATTGAAATTATTCTCAATAATAGGATGTTGAGATCATTAAAAATTTTATTTTAGAAAATCAATTTTCCAAAATATTTCATAGTGTTTTAAAAAGATGTAATGATAAAAATATGATTTAGTTCCGATTTTCAGTGGAATTTATATATTTTATAATATGACCACATAAATATATCCATTGCCACTAATAATGGGACAACCAATAATATATCATTAGTGCGCATAGTAAATCCAAAAATATCCTAGGCTGCTTTGGTGTCATGTATGTATTATTTAATAGATATATATTATGAATGGTCCTAAAATTATTTTTTATGATATGTTATATTTATAATGTTTCTTAAATTCTTTGGACCTTATAGTAACTTTTGATTCTCTTATTTTATGATGCTTTCCATTTGGTGTTATGTTTATGGTTTATATGTGATAATGAATGACTATAATATAATATTGGAAATATTAATTATGGTGATTTTATAAATACTTGTTTAAAATAAAACCATTTTTTGTTGGAAATCCATTTTGTGACTGTTTTTGTTGCATGTTGGATGTTTATGCAGTATCAATATCCTTTTAGGTAACTAATAAGGGTTTTCTAGTTTTAACGTGAGGTATACATTGTCAATTTATTTGATATTTAGCAATAATATAATCCATATAAAGTTTAATAAGTAGGGGGAGAACCATTTATCTCTAACTTTAGTGGTGGATCCTTCTATTTTTGGAATTTTCATTTCCACTACACACCTGATTAAGGAATATTTATTAACATTTTAAATATTTTAATTTCAATATTTTCATATATGTTTTATGATTGTTTATTAAACTATTTGATTATATTTAAATAATGTGATAAGGTAAATTTTGAGATTCTATTATAGAGTTATCAATTAAAGAGGACATATTATTTATTTAAATTAGAATCGATGAGAGAATTGTAAAACCCTAATGACACCCTTATTCATTTATTTTGATAATTATTTTTAAATTAAAACATTCTTAAATGAGTTGAACGAATCAAATAATGAAATATGGAGGCATTTATTTGGGGTCACAGATACCTCATAATAATGTAATGACTACAATAAAATATGTGGGAGTGATGGGAGTCTTCTATCATGGTATTCATTGCTTCCACAAGGTTCTCAAAACTAAGATTCATCCCTAGAAAACTCTGTTAAAGTTTGCAATATATTATAAGAGTAGAACACATATAAAAGATGGATATGTGAAACCATATGAGGTACCCTTACACATGGGATCACCTCATAGTACTTCCCAGATGGTTGGTGCGGGGTTTCCAAAACCATGAATCGAAAGCATATGGTATTTATAGGATACTAAAAAATTTGAAATTATCCAATTACCTTAATAATATTTTATACAAAGTCTACTAAAAATTCCCTCATTCATCTGACATACACCCACCTTTTTATTGTTGGATTACACATAGATATTCTAAGAGTGGAACCTTTTCATTTGATTTAGTTTTTTCAATATATATCCTTATTCCATCAAAATTTATCTACCAATATTTTTATTATTTCAAAAAATATTTATTCAATAAAATGGTCAAATATAATAAGGGATTCATGTTTCTTGGTTTTGATGCATGGTTTTAAGATTTTAGAGACATGTATTGTCTATCATGGCTTCACTCCCTTCTCATGTGGTTGAATAACATCTATTGATAATGAAATCATTTGTTTTTTATCGCTTACATATTAAAATTCATACATCTATAAACTATTGATTATTTCAATTTTTTTATTTTTTTAATTATTCCTTGTATGATTATGAATTTTATTTTTATGTTTTTCATCATTTCCATTAAACCCCCAATGGTATAATTTTGGTTTTCAATATTTAATATATAATTATATTTTAGCTAAATATTCCAGTCTTAGTGCCTGATTAAATGATTATAAAAGAATATCTCTGAAATAGTTAAAATAATATTTATAGTTAAATTGGTCATAATATTTTAATCTTATTAAATTAGGTTTTATAATTATTTAACTATCAGTAAATAATTTTCCCACACATGCCATTTTTAAAAAATTATTGATTGGATATAAAAAACGAATGATATTTTTATTCATAAATGATCATTTTGAAATTGAAATAATGTGTATCATTATATGGTTTTTACCATTATTGCAGTGGCCCATTATTGTTGTAGTATTTTATTATTATGGGATATGACATGATATTTGAATCCATGTTAACTTTTATTATATTTTTTAGATGTGTTTTTGCATTAGAGGGTGTTATAAGGTGATGTTTGAGTTTATTATATTAATTTCATGCCTTCACAATAACATATATATATATATATATACGTGTATATATATATATGTATTACTGATATCTCACATTCATTAATATAATATAAATCATTTTATAAATAATTTAGAGTTCTTATTATATGAGTCTACTATATGAGATTAAAGACAATACAGTATCCTTGCTATATAATTGTTGTTCTTTATGGGGATTTCATTCCACTTATTAATTCTATTAAATAATAAAGAAAATGTAATTTCAATTTTCACCATCTATATGACATATTATGTTTCAAAATTTAAATTCTCCTAGGAACATATCCATAGTTCCTCAAGTATTAACTGGATATTTTTTTTAATATACGAAATCTCATTATTTAAATTATTTTAATAGATATATTTTATATTTTCATTCATTATATATGTCTTTTTCTGTGTTAATCATTATCACTCTAGTAGAGTTTTAATTTTATAATGATAGTAGAACATGGTATCTGAACCAAATTTTTATCCTTGTGAAATATAAATATTTTTAAAAATAATATCCTGGGATGTAAATAGTTTGTTATTGGAATGATTATACAGAAATGAATATTTCACAAAAATAAATGTTTTATTTACATATATTCCATGTTATTTGAAAGATTTCTTCTCCATAGATTAAAAAGTAATTAATTTTTCATAGGTTTAATGTTTTAATTACAAGACTTAATGATTTGCCATTTCCCTTTTTAAAAACTATACATTTTTCTTAAATTGTGAAACATGTATTGTTATCATTCTTATAGTAAAATAATACAAATAGTGTGATACATTTTACTATATTATGTTTGAAATTATATTAAAATGGAAATATAAATGACTTCATGAAGGGATGCATATGAAAATGTTTATGTCACATCCGATACACACAAAAAAACATCATATATATGTATATTTTCACATTTAATGTGTAATATATGTTTTGTGGTTTTATTATGTGTCAGGAGTATTATTGATGTTAATTTTTGTCTGATATATGTCATAATAAATGTTGGGTTACTTGATACATGTTTTATATTGCTTTGTTTTTTTTCTAATTAAAGAGTATTCATTAAATATATTCCTATTAAATATACTTTCACATCATCCTATTCTTTCTTTTCATTCTTTTAACCAAAAATTTATTGGGTAAAGTGGACATGTTACTATCTTTTGGGTAATTTCAACTATAGTTTTAATTTCATTATTATTATGAATTTGGTTGTTTTATATTTTACAGAATATATATTCAATGGGGGTGGCATTCATTCCTATGTAATGTTCATATTGAAATATTTGGAAGAATTTCTTCAATAATATATTGTATTATTCATTGAAAATCATTATTATGATATATATGTTTGATTCCCCGACACATCATTCCATCCTTTACTGATCTATAATTCACATTGATCAATTTTATACATTTTCTTGAGTACATGGTTATGGTAACCTAAGATTTTTTATTAAAAATATGATAGTGTAAGAAATATTTTCCATTATATGTGATTGAAAACAACCAAATAACTAAAGAGAACATAATTTGTACCCTAAGATAACTCACAAAAAAAGTAGGGAATTGATTCAGGGATGATATTTGATATTAGAAGATGATTAATAAGATAATTATTAAGAATATTATGTAATGTATAGGGGAAAATAATGGTTAATGTGGTAATATAATTTTAATGTACTTATTTTAATTGTAAATGTATATTTTCGTTTCATAAATTGTTATCTATAATTGATTTTTTTTATTTTGAAATGAATGTAATAGTTCAAATTGGATTGAAAAATGAAAATTATTCTACATATATGTAATTATTTTTTTGAATAAGTTTTTTTTATTTTCATATAATTGTATCATCATTCATTTTTCAATAATTTTTCATATATAATTAGTGTCCTAGAAATACTGAATTGTAACGCCCCGACCCCAATTACCCAAAGTCAGTGAATCAACACGTATCAGTAGCATGATCAAAAAAGATCAAGTCTCGAAAGATTGATTAGTTTAGTAGACTTGAAAAATACTAGATACATTCATAAGGTTTACATTGCATCCTAAATAGAAAACTACAACAACATTGTTTCCATAGACAACACTGAGATCCCATAGACTATCCCTGTAGGTCAGTCATAATATACTTCTTTACATCCTAGGAAAAATAAAACATAGAAAGGGGTGAGCTCAGATGCTCAGTAAAGATAACAATATAGAGGAATCATTCATAAATAAGCATAAAAATTGAAGGAAATGTATAACTAAATCTAAAGCCTTTTTAAAATAAAACATAAGCATAATATGGAAAAAATAAATTGGAATAACTCCATTTACTTATTCACATGGTTATTCTACTAGTCGAATAATCACATGAAATATCAAAAACCACTTTCATAATGATGGAATGCATAATTCCAGACTATCATAACCATATTGTCAAGGACTAGTGCCAAGACTACAAATATGATTTTGTCAAGGCCTTGTGCCAAGACACTAGTTTGTCTAATGAGACCTACTGATGCATTGAGGAGCTATAACGGGCTCCACCCATCACTTACTAAGTCCAATGCATTCCTCATATGAACATGTTTATACATAACATAAACATTCATATTAAAACTAGTTTAAAAAATGTCACTAATTTCTCCATAAACCATGAATGGTATAAAAATAACACATCCATAGTCAATCATATCACAAAAACTTAAATACAATATGGATGTTTTGTATCATAATAAATCAACTTCAAATAAGCTTAAAATACATCAAAGAATGTTGACATAGATGAAATAAGAACTATTTGAGAGAAATATATCTATTTTGAAATCATTTAAAAGTAACATAATTGTAAAATAAAACATTTCCATTGAAAATATTCTTATAATCTTGAACGGGAAGCTTAGACGATTTTATAATGGCGGAAAATAGTCGCACCCATCGTATATGTTAAAAAAAGACATTCTTACCTTAATTTTGTCGAAAATGTTAAAAAGGACATTGTTTGGAAAATGACAGAATGATTCCTTTATAAAAATCTTATAAAAAGTAAAAAAAGGGTATAAATGAATTTAACCCATAATCTATAAAATGGTAACAATGTTTTTAAATACATTATTATGAAACATTGATGTGGATGATAAAGAGGTCCGAGTAGATAATTACGTATAAACATCCTCAGATAATGAAGAGATTGTGAAATAAGTCGTTACCTTATACATTTCCTTGGTCAAGGATAGTTTAACCTCTTTTATAATGGTGAAGTAATTTTTATTAAATTATACAATAATAATATACATTAATATGATATCATATATGATCTTTTATCATTTCTTTGTTAATAATATCATAGTATTATCGTCACTTCGAGTGTTAACTTACTCATTTTATTTTATATGTTTTCTTACATAAGATGGGTTTGTTATGGATAGAATGTATATTATGAAAATCCATTAATATATAAAGTCATTAAACATAATTTTTAATCATCAAATTATAATTAGGCTTGAATGGATACGATGGGGAATAAATCTCATCGCGTTCGTGGAGACGGTAGTCCGTACATACGCACGAGTGACAATATCATTCGTTTGATACTAAAATAATATATAATTTGATGATATATCATATATAAAGAATAATTATAATGTTATATCTATTATTTATTTCAATTACACATCATTATAATACCCATCCAAATAATAATTTTTGGAATATCAATTACACCACGACGTGGAGACTGTAATCCGTACGTACGCACATATAGTGACATGTCATTAAAAGGATGGATAGAATACTAAATAAGGTTGTAAGATATTTAAAATAACATCACAGTATATATAATATACAGGAGTTATTATTTTATAATATAAATAACAAATAAATAAGACGTGGAAGAAGAAAAAACATGAAAGAGGGTAGTGAAAACATTGCCTTTTTTTCGGATTCTTCCTTTTGATTTGATAAAAAGGGCTCCACATGTTGGCTTTATGATCAAAACAAGGCCTCTATGATGAAGTGACGGAAGTTGAGAGAATATTTTGGAATGGTTTTGTCGAACCAAAAAGCTTTAATGGTGTGAATTAGAGAGAAGGTGGAGTGCCCTTTTATAAGAGGGGTGAGAGGCACCTTTGGAAAAGCTAGAAATACTATTTTATAATAAATTAATATCCCATTTATAATGGATCCAAAGTGGATTATTTAATTTTTAAGGTGGATATAGGTCGAAAACCACCCAAAAAATAGGTTTTATATTGGTTTCAGTCACTATAGTAACCTTATCTTTTTTATTTAACTCTTAGTTAAATAGTTTGACATTTACCATGTCTCTTTGTATTTTTATATATTATAGCTAAAAAAATACTATATATTTCCAAGAGAGCCCCATGTGGTCTATTAATGATACACCTATTATTATATAGTCCTTTGTCTAATCCTTTTATTTTTTATGAATATAATATCAATTAATAATATAAGATTTGATTTAAAAACTCCTTTATGTCAATTTTGACACTATTTAATAATTGATTTTTTTTAAAGTCTTAACAACATTATTAATTAGAAAAAAAAATAATTTAAGTAATCTTAACATTTCATATTAACCAATAAAAGTTTTATATGTCATCAATACTTTCAAATTACTTTTATTTTAACATTTATAATACCAATTATTTGATTCTTTCATTAATAAGGAAAATACTGCATCATTATTGTTTCATAAATAAATTTACATATTAAATGTCTAAAAAATATAAATAAAATAACATTATGTAGTAAATATATTTATATTTCTAAAGAATATTTATTGTCTAAAATATAACATATATAACCATATGTTAAAATTGTTTTTCGAAAAGATATATGCTTATGTCATTTTTGTATTTACCTTAACTTAATTAATATAAAGTGTCATTATCACTTAAATTTGGCTCCATGGGGTCCCAAAATAAAAAAACATATTTCCATTGTTGGACATGTATCGACCAATAGGGTTACGACACGTTTTAGGGTAATTTAATATTATCATAATATTATTTTCTTACCCTTACTTACCGGATTTACGCTTTAACCAGGGTAAATAAAATAATTATCAAAGTAATTATTCAAAATGTCTAAAAATAAAAGAAACCTATTCACAAAATTTGGACCTCATGAGTCTAAATATGGAATCCATTTTTCAAAATTAAAAATACAGAAGTGGAAGAAATTAATCTAAAATTAATTCTAGTTGACAAAACCAAAAGCGTGTTTTTATGAAATAATTACTACAAAAAGATTGACACTTGTTTATGTCAAATTTAAATTTGAAATTAAGTATAATGAACTAAATTCTATTAAATGATAAAAATATAATCTAATTATACTTCCAAAACATTCAAATGTATAATTTATCACTATTAATTATTTCTGTTAAAAAAGTCATTTTTAATTAAAATTTTGTAATTTTCACTATTCATAAAAATATGAAAGTTATAAGAAAAATACCTAAATTTCACCCTAAGATATTTTTGATATTACAAATAAAAAAATGAAGTCCATTTTGAATGATTAAATATATAATGTTTCAAATATTTGGTATTACTATTCGTAACGGCTAGTTTGATTGGTTGTGGTGTGTTAGAACTCCAATTTGCGTACAACACACATTACTGTATTATTTAAAGAGAAGCATATCGTGGAAGCTTGGGGTGTTACAAGAATCATTCATTGTGAACAAGGAAATAATATTATCAAAACCACTAACTTGATACTAATAAATATTTATGGTTATTTGTTTATCACATATTAATATGATCACCAATTCAGATAAATATTTCTAGGAAACCATATAGTAAAATGAGTTCACATTATAATATTTTTCATATAACAATAGAGAATAAATGATAGATATTATTTAATTATAGATTCATCAATATTGTATAATTTTTTATGTTTCCCAATTGATCTATTTCCCTTAAAAAATTTTCTAATGAAGATGTTTAGACTCATTATATTCGATCCCACTATAATATAAATTACTAATTCATGATTTTCTAATTAATATTATAGACACTATAAGAAATAATAAAAATCCATTTATTTTTTAATAAAAACATATAAAGTATAACCGAAATAAATATAATTATTCTTATATAATACCCTGATTAATTTTCATAATTATAAAATATATTTTTGTCATTAAATTTAAGGATAATATGTATATTTCAAAATATATAAATTTCATAATTTTTTGGTTACTAATTACAATGATTTTCCAATATGAATTAATATTCATAACTATATTGGAATTAACATTCTCATATAAAATAAGTACTATATATATAAATCATGTGAAATATTATTATAAATAAAAAATTATTATAATACGAAAATCATGAATCTCACCATGATCTATGTATGATGTTATACACTTGAAATGGAAAACTCAGTTATTTAAATGAATATAAAAGTATCACTTAGATTCTATGAATAATATTTTACGTCATATGTTAAAAATCAACCACATTCTTATATATATTGAAAGTATTAAGGTTGTGATCCTTAACCTAATAGCCTAGAGATGGTGTATGAAACCATTATAATATAATAAGAAAAAATTGGAAACAATTACAATGTACTATTTATTTAGGTAGTCTTGGTAAGAATGATTCATACATGAGCCTTATAATTCATTGGAATACAATAAAATTAAAAAAATGAAAATAAAAATTCTCTATAAAGAATATCTCTATATATCAGTCATAGTATGAATCATGGAATCTTAGAAAAAGAATAAAAATAAGGCTATACTCAAATACTCAGTAAGGGTTAAATTCAACAAAATAAATAATGAGTCAATGAAGGTAATATATATGTAAAAGTAAATAATTGAACACACATGACATGTAATCAATAAATTGAGAAAGAAGTGAGAGAAATATATGGAAAGGAAAATTAATTCAATGAAATTACATTTATATAACATGACTATCATGATGAGATAAGGGAAAATCAATGTGTGAATAGAAAATGAATGAAATAACATTACATTTAATCAATACAATTATAATGAAATTCATCAATATATTTTTTCATAGTGAAAATATTGTGGATAATAATAAGTAAATTATGAATGTTTCCCATGATTATTTAATGATCCACATGATTCTTATGTACATGGTATCATTACCATCATGACCATTCATAACATGGCTTAAAATATATTGGGTAAAACCCAAATAACATTTTATTTCTAGGTGGTTCATCCAATGATACTATAGATGAATCCGGGGTCATTTAATAACTATGACATATTTATGTGGAACCATTCGAATCCATTCATCATATATATAATAATGGATTTATAAACAAATTTCATCATGATGAAATATAAATATTGAGTAATGGATAAGGATTTATCAATACTTATTGAGATATCAAATAACATTCAATATAGTTCACTATATGTATAATTTATATATAATTTAATCAAAAAACTGATCCAGGATTTGTAATATTGATATTTATGGGAAATATAATATCTAATGATAATCATAATGTTAACATATCAATAGAAGTTTGTTACATGGAAAAATTAATCACGGTACAATATGTTCAATACCTGTCTTTTTAAATATTATAATACACCATGAAAGGAATGAATAATGATGGAATAAATTTAACATATCCCTAGTAGATAATATTTAGAATAACGGTTCTCATCATATATGAATATAAATATTATAAGACAATCCTTAAATATGTTCTAGAGGAAAAAAATAATTTTTCTTCTGAAAGACATCATAAAAATCCTATTTTTTGAATATAACATTAAAAAAATTCATCAAAAATAAATTTTACATTTTTAAATTGATGCTTCAATGAAATGCCAGTCATGTGGGTAGATAAATCATCACATTATATAATGAATATTTAATTTTTATGGTAAAAATGTAATAAAAGATACTTATTTGGATATGTACATGAATATTTATTTTAATTGTTATTGAAAAATGATGTAAATGGGTATCAATTATTTGAAAAAAAACATTATGAATTTTTTTAATAACTCAATTTTGGAAATAATTTAGAAAACAATAATATTGAATAAAAAGTATTTTTGACTGAAGAAATAAATGATGTTGTGTTTTCTTAAATACATTCATAAAAAATGAGAGAAAAAATGAAACCATTAGTTGATTAAAATAATTAATTAAATAGGGAGAATAAAATTAAATGGTTCGTTGAACAATTATTAAATAATTACCTAAAATTTATATTCATGTGTAAATAATCCCAAATAAAATGTGATTTCCATGTAAACCATTGAAATGAACATCATGTTTATGTGATAGTAAACCATTCAATAAAGTATGTGTTTCTATTTTAAATCAAAATAACAAGTGTTAATAAATAAATATTTTCTCTAAAGTCCTTACACCAATACTATTAGAAAAATAATGACAACAAGGAAGTAATATAACCCTATGAAAAGGAATTGATTATTCAAATTCTTTAATAATTGATATCTTTTAATTAAAATCCACATAGATGAAATAATATAAATTTAATCTTAAAATACCAATAATAATAATTTATTCAAAATATTACTTTTCATGGGTAATTATGAAAAACATATAAACACAATTGGGTACATATAATTACAATATAACTTACTGAAATGAAACTAAAAAGAAAACCCTTACCCCATGTTTTGTTTTTTGTGTCCATACATTAGCATATTATAAATTACTTTAAAACCAGTAAATAACCTGGAAAAAAATATATTAATATTTATAACATCAAATACTATTATTTTATAAAATTTTATCACAATTTCATTAATCTATCTAATTATTTTCATTACATCATGTGTTAATTTCCATGTTTTTCAAGTATCTTTTGACTTGTTATTTGTTTATCTAGTTAAATATATCAATATTTAATAACATAATGAAATTTGAACATTTTTAAAACATCAACTATATGTATTATATATTTATTTATATAAATAATTAAAATAAGTTTTATTCTAAATGAAATACACCATTTATGGAGATGATATGCCTTATATCTGAAAGAATGATTTTTCCATTTAAATTTTGTATGGAATGAAATAAAATAAAATTGTATATATAAATATATAATTTCATTAAATTATCATTTATACTTCATATATATATCATATGTTTGTTAAACAATACTTAAAATGTCTTATGTAATGGGAGACTGAATCACATAGCTTTAAGAGGCGGTAGTCTGTCATGCGCATGAACGACGATATGGTATTCTCAAAAAATGGGAATCATAAAGGAATGTGTGATATAATGATTAAATAATACTAATAAAATAATAAATATCATAATTATAAAAGATAATCTACAAATACATCATTATTCACATTTATGAATGGTGGTAATGGAAAAAATGATCAACATCGATTTCTGAGGCGGTACTCTATCATACAACTGAAAAATGGTTTCATAACCCATTTTATAGAAGTTTGTGTGTTATTTCTCTTAAAAATAAAATTAAAAAAAATATTAATATGGATTATATACAGGATATTTTATAATCAAGACATAATATAAGTTGAAGTATATGTACAAGGAAATAAAATAAATATGAATTTAATAGAACATTACCTCTTCTTCTGGTATCCTCCTTATATTTTCACTAAAAACATAAAAGGCTTTATTTCATAGGAAATTTTTTTTAATAGGATTATGGGTTGTAATTATGATATTTATATGGATAGTTAGTTTCCTATATAAATAATATTTAAGGGTTGATGTTGAGAAGAGTGCGGGCGAATTTTTCTAAATGGGGTGGGGGTGGCACATATTTTTGTTTTTTTAAAAGAGTAAATTCCACCCATGATTGATTCATGTCTCCACAAACAAATAATGATCCACTATTGATACATAAATATATAATTTCAATGTAATACTATAAATTTTTTTACTTTTTTGGGGCATTTGAAAAATTCATTTTCTATGTTTAACGACTAAATATACCTATTTTCTCCCTAATCATTGAAATTAATTTGTATTATTATCCCTAAATATTATATTAAAAAATTTATTTTGAACTCATTATAAATTATAAATTATGATTATTAAAAATATATATTCCATTTTTTCATGTTTATTGACCATAATATTTAAAATTTCATTTATAGTTACAAGCAGAAAAGGGACGAAAAAATGCGATTTAAACCGAAATTGTTCAGAAGTATACTATGGTTTTATATATAAATTAAATATTCAAATGATTCTAATGGAAAAATGTAATAAAATATATAAAATTGAACTATTTTTATATTTAATATAATAAAAAATATATTTTATCTTTATTTATTATTTCTAATAAAAGGATTTGTTCAATTAAAATTTGGTACTTTTTCACTATTAATTATTAAAATAATCACATGAAATTCCAAAAAACTCACCCAATGATTTTTTTATATTATAGTTTAAAAAATAAATTTGGCAATTTCATATAATGTTTCTTAAATTTTATAGAATCAATTTTAAATCATTCACTCCATGTGTGAAAAACAATATTTCTATAAAATATAGTTTATCTAAAAAAATTAATTTTACTTTAAATTATAATTATTATTATGTATACTGATTAAATATTTGAAATATATATATTTTTCTATTTGTGTACTAATATTCATATAATACCTTCTAACTTATAGGTGACTAATATTATATTGAAGAAAACTTTTAGCAATATATTGTTGTTTGGTAAAAAAGGTATTGTGTGTATCAAATGTTTTTTAAAAACTAATTGTTGCATGTAACACAATATAACATAGTGTTACATGCATTGAATGAAATAAATATGTTGAATTTATTTTAAATACTAAATATATCATAGATTATCTCGTTGTTATATTCCTCCTTATTCATGGTGTTATGTGTGAGACAAACTATCGTATCTGATATTCATATTTTAAATTTTTGGGGGTTTTATATTCTTCACACTATAAATTAATTACATTTTAACAATTTTTACATGATCAATGTTTTAAATTGTTTTAAATTTTGAAGAATCACAGTTGAAAACCGCATATCATAACTTTTTCAATAAAATATCCTCATAATAAGATTGATATGAAAGTATTAAGGTCAACTTCAATAAATTATAACATGGATTTTATATTGCAAAATATCAGTGGAATTTAGAAATATGGAAATTGTGGAACAGCGAAAATAGTTATATGGAGCGATTTATGTCATTGATAACAAATATTTCAATGATCAATAAATTATTTATGGTATAAAAAAAATAAATATAATATATCTGAAAAGGTAATTTATCTCAACAATAATTAATGTAGTGTGATAACATTATATATCAAGGTCCTTTTTTAATGTTAAGGAATTATTTTTACTGCCACATAATATATGTAAATATACTTACTTGATACTTTGTATTTCACAAGTAAAAATTCACCAATTGTTTTTTTTATGAAAACAATATATTATTATATGAAATAAATATCCAGAGATGAAATTTCTATGGCAGGAAAACTAAAATTTTATTTTCAAAGGTGATTAGATCTATAGAAGGGTGAAGAGTAGTTACATGTTATTATTTTACAAAACTAATATGGTTATTACATTAATGTAGAATCCTCAAAAATAATAATCCAAGTTAATTATTAATATATATTCATAAAATTATTTAATTATGAAAAATGATATATAAACCAGGAGACAACATATTCCAATGGAAGGTGAAAAACGCTTATTAACCTTCAATCACAGGTTCAACAACCAATGCCTCACTGGATGAGACGAGGTTCCACCCTGCATGCAGTTTTTACTTCTTATAAACTATATTAATATATTTCATGTTATTATTCCTAAAATATAACGGTCACCTTGAAATAATATTAATCTTTAAATATCTTCTTTACTCATGTTTTCAGCAGAATTTATTTATTTGTATATTTTTTTTACAAAATATAATAACTTTATTTGATTATTTTTATAATTTAATTAATTTCCTTATCAACCCTGGTGGTTATAAAAAAATTAAACTTATTTTTATAAAGTTCAATGGAATATGTTCTCATTTTATGTTCCCACTAAGACATATTATTTACCTAAATTCTAAAAAAATATCATTAATCCTGTGATATTCCTACCACATTAGACCAAATATATGTGTTTAAAATTTTTAAAATGTGATATAATATTATAAACAATATTTTGTAATGGTATCCACAACACTTTTTATATTTAATACATAATTTTTTTATAATGTAGAATTGAAGACTTGTATGTTTCATGATTCTTGTCACCGAAATATAATTGGTAAAACACTTGTTCATTTTATTTATTATTTAAAAATACATAAATAATTCACCCATTTTATTTCCAAATAGGTCCCTCAACATTTTATGGGTTACAATATAGAAAAGTGTATTGAATTGAATAATTCCTAGGTCACCCACATTCCTGGAAATGAACAGTAAATTTATAATTACAATATGATTTATGTCCCGCTGTTAGACTCTTCATTTTTTACTCAGTAATTATTTTACTTATACCCTCCTTTTATACACATAACTAATTTCAATGTTCTATTTAGACACATTCAATGGTTTATCCATCCACATTATAGGAATTATAGAAATTGTCACGACCCCCTCCCAATAAAGTGTACCCCTCCTTGGCCGGCAATGTGAGAATGGAAATAATGACCCCTGAGTGCTGCCTATAGTAGGCCCCAGGTTGAAGACTAGCACCGAGGGTATATTAACACACAAATGAGAGGAATTAACCTCTAAGAGAACACATACGAAATAGATAGATAAGATAGACACCAACCAACTCAAACTCAAAACTAAAATATAAAAGAAACCCCAAGTGAACATATGTAGTGTCAGGAACAATTACTACAATTGAAAGGGAAAACAGCAAGTACCCAAAAGAAAGTAAAACCAGCTGCAACCACAAGCCCAAACAACTCCTGAAACCCCATACTCGTAGAAACTATCTTGATCTCCAACCTGCTCCAAGTGACCTAGAAACAGTTATATATACATATGGTGAGTATAAAAGTATACTCAGTAGGATCCTCCCTGAATCCTCTGGTGAAAAAGTAAAGAAAGCATGATAAAGCCCAGTGAACAAAACGTGAAACCAACTCATCACCTAAACAGGTATACTATGTTCCCAACCTCCCCATGGCTACTCTCACTAAGTAACTCATACAATAATATATCATTTAATAAAGAATATCACGGGTACCCTGCTACTAATTCCCCACTGTTTTTCCTCTTTGGACCAAAGACATAAGTCATGTGCTTCACTCTCATAAGGTTTTCCTGCAGACACCTGGGTTAAGCTCCACAATCTACACCACGTTCACCACAAAGTCATTCCCGCAGACACCTGGGCGATGAACCACATCATCCTCACAACCAAAAGTAACCAAGTAGTTTCTAGGATCCACCACATCTTGCATAACGTGTATCATACGTCATGTATTATACCTCAATCCATTACATTCCATACACTGAGTAAGGATCCTCAAGCTATCACAACCTATACATGTTACACCTACAGTAGTCCATAGGATACTATATCCACAATATATGTGTGTGAATAACCACATGGAATTACAGCCCCCTACACACATATGTGGGCAAAACTAATTGTTGTGCCCAATGGCACTAGTATCTACCAAGAGAAGCGAGCGGTGTCAAAGGGGGTAGTCTGCCATTCATCCTGCCATCAGAATGTTGGGGAAAACACCCCCCCTAGGGCTTAGAATCCTCGGGGTACCTGTTTCCCTTACTGACAGGGTGGAGTAGCGTATAGAAACTCAAAAAAGTACAAAATATACGATAACTCACAACCACACTATGGGAAGAACCTAGTCTTAGAAAAAATAGCAGCTATCGTCTCCCGGACAACAGGCTGCCACTTCTAATACTACGTATCCTATAAGGACACAACCATTTAAGGTCTTTATTTGATTACTTCATTCCCTTTTTATCAATTCCACTATACATTAATTAATTCGTAAAACATTAATTAACCATGAACAATTCCACATTAAATTCCATTAACACCTCATCCAAAAATTCCACTGTCCTTTCAAAAGTTCTCAACCTCATCATTAGGTTTAAGCAAACTCTGAACCCATGGGTTAACATCATATTTTCAAACATTCATTATAGAATTACATTCCCATATTCCCAGGCATTATATAAAAGCATCATATGCTACTAATATAAGGGAGACCAACAGGCGAGTATATGTACTACCAGTCGAGTCATTGCCGCCTATAGCAAGAGCGTAGACCCATTATACCTTGAGAGGCTAAACATGTAATGCACGTGGCATACCCCTTGTGTCTTCACCTCTTTCGGGAGAAGGGTAAGAAAGACCAGCTGCCTTGAGAAGAGGGGAAAAGTAATTTAGATAAACAAAAAAAGAATCAACAAGAATATAACATCACATCCATCCCATTCCATCATCCTTGGTGTCCTCCCCAGCACCCACATGCATAAACCGATGCATCTTCCAACTCTAGGCATCATCCGCTGCCACAACCAAAAGCTCTCTATGCCTCCACATATCACAAAACAACTCCATGGTCACATCACAGCACAAGCATCAGGAAATCAAACATCACATCATTTATGCTATGGCCTTTTAAAAAAACAAGATGGTAACTCAGAATCCTTCAAATAATTATAAAAAAATCGCATTCTTTAAACCATCTTGAATTAACAGATTGAATCTGTTGGTTCCAAAATCATTAACCTAACCAGTTAGCTATAACAAAAGATTATACATGCTTACTATGACAATTATATTGACATCAAATTACAACAGGAACCGGATTCGTTCAAATGCCTCTTTATCTTTGGACAAACAAATATCAACTAGTCTCTGTTTATGTTGTTTACCAATTTCCACCAAGAATAGCTGTTAAGCAAGGCAAACATAGATATCACACTATCTTGAAAAACATGAGGCAATAACAAACAATCGATACTATTTCTTTATATGGTTAAAAGTATTTTATTAGGTCAATTCCATTGTCCTCCATCAGGATTCAACATGCTAAAAATGCAGTTTCACATAAAAGAAAGAGAAGCAAAAAATCCTCTACCTCAAGGTTTTCAATGAAACTCCAACAATGAAAAACACCTATGAAAGCCGAGTTGATTCTCCAAAAACCTGCCCTAGATCTCTCCTCCTAGAAAAATCAAGACCAAAGATCAATATATTTTTAATACACACATTTAGATCTACCCATATCAAGAGAAACTATAAGAAATTGAGGGAATAGGAGAAGTATATATAAGTAGATCTAAGAAAACAAACAAGAATGGTCACATAACTCAAGAAATTGGCTTTGATTCGCCACGAGAAGCCTTCAGATCATCTCTAAAATGCTTAGGAGGGGTTCTCCTACCTTTAAATAAGGGTAATCCCGAGTTATGGATGTTTAGGGGCATAAACTAACCATTTAGAGGAAAAAGGAGGTAGATCCGCAATTTTAGGAACTAGATTTAAGTGCCTGCAAGGTTAGTCTGCACGGTTTGAAAAATCGTGTGCTAACCGTGCGTTAGCTTCTACCTCGTCAAACACTCCTCACAGGGTTAGGCTACATGGTTTGACAAACCATGAGCTAACCGTGCGTTATCCACAGTCTCCAAAACCAACGTTGAACGGTTTGGCCGCATGGTTTAAGAAAACCATGCGCCGACCGTGCGAAAGCTATTTCCCTTTAGCTATCCTTAAAAGTCCACCCAAACCCACCCCAAAGTCACCCTGACCATCCAGAACACCACTAACACCACATTTTCACAAAGTATTGGACTAGAGAGGTTCGGGCAATTAAATCAGATTCCACTCAATACATTATCGTCCTCGAGAATCCAAAACCCACTTAAAGAGAAAATGAAACAGGGTCTGAACAACCACCCATCAAGATATCTCTGAAAAGAGAGAAAGCCACGAAATCAACAAAGGGATCCATCACATAGACATGAATGTTTCATAACCACAAAAGTTACAACGATACCTGAAGAGAGTCAAACATCAAAAAACTCTGTGTACTGGACACGCATCAGTGACTCACATTCCCAGGTACACTACTCCAAGCCATTGTTTTTCCAAAAGACACGAACTAAGGGGATATAACACCCACACAACACCTTCTCCTTGTCGTCTTGGATCTCCACAGGTCGCTCGTCAAAGGTTTCATCATCATCAACATCAATCTCTCTCCAATCAATGATGTGATATTCTTCATGAAGATAATGATGGAGCTGTGATACATGGAAAAAATCATGTATCTGACTCAACTGTGGGAGAATAGCTACTCGATAAGACATAGCTCCAAAAAAAAACACCTCGAAAGGCCCAAAAAACTATGGAGAAAGCTTAATTCCCCAACCAAACCTTCACTTCCAACAATGGGGAGTCACATTCAGAAACACATGATCCCCAAAATTAAACTCTAAGGGCCTCCATCTTTGATCGACATATGATCTATGATGATCTTGCACTATCTTCATCAACTCACGAATCACATGAACCATCTCTATTGTATTATGCACCAGTTCCGGTCCGTGAATTATTGACTCTCTAACCCCAGTCTAGCACAACGGAGAATGGAATGGCCAGCCATACAAGGCTTCAAATGGCGCCATACCGACGGTGGAGAGAAAACTATTATTGTAAGAAAACTCCACTAAGGGTTAGTGCCTTATCCATGAACCACCAAATTCAAGAACGTTAGAGCGTAACATGTCTTCAATAGTATGGATGGATAGCTCTATATGACCATCCATTTGAGGATGAAAAGCAATGCTAATGCATAATTGAGAGCCAAAAGCTTATTGGAGACCTCTCCACACTCTGGAGGTAAAACGAGGATCTTAATCAGAAATGATCTTCCTAGGGACTCCATGAAGCCTCACCACCTCCTCTAGATACTGACTCAATAAAACATCCATGGAGCTTGACTCCTTGATTACTATAAAGTGGGCCGATTTTTTTAAATGATCCACTACAGCCCGAATAGCATCATGTCATCTCAGAGATCGAGGTAAACCAGTAATGAATTCCATTGAGATTTCCTCCCACTTCCACTAAGGAATCTCTAATGGATGGATAAGGCCACTAGGAACACGGTGTTTGACCTTCACCTTCTAGCATACTAAACATCGATACACAAACTCTGAAACCAAACACTTCAGCCCAGGCCACCAAAAAAGACTCCTTAAGGATCAGTACATCTTTGTCAAGCCAGGATGTACTGCTAATGGTGAACTATGGAACTCTCTGAGAAACTTCTCATGCATAAACAATGGTAAAAAAGGCCTTCCATGATACAACACTTGATGTTGTTTATCTTCAGTCCAACCATTAGGGGCCTCACCACAAAAAACTCTTTCTCTCCAGACCTCTACCTCAAGATCCACCAACTGGGACTCTTCTACCTCCTGCATCAGGGATTACTGTACCATCATCTGGAAAAGAAATCATCTTCCTCCGACTTCTCCCATATCAACATGTAATGCTGATAGTGCTTCCATTAGTCTATATGTATCACCGGATTCAGGCACAACATCACTACGTGACATTCGCCTCAGCACATCTGCTACAACATTCCCTTTTCTAGGTGTATACGATATTTCAAATTCGTATTCATGTAAGAACTCCATCCACCACCATTATTTCAAGTTCAAGTCATGCAGGGAGAAAAAATACCTCAAACTCTTATGATCGGTGAAAAACAAAAAGTGCTCACAAATGAGGTAATGTCTCCAAAACATCCGAGAAAACACCGCGGTAGCCAACTCAAGATCATGGATGGCATAGTTGTGTTCATGGGGACGTAAGTGCTGAGACCCATAAGAAACAACTGACCTCTGCTGCATGAGAATGTTTCCTACCCAAGATGTGATTCATCGAATAAAACATCAAACTGAACTCCTTAAGCTGGAGGACAAAGGACTGGGGCACATAATAACTTCTCCTTTAGATACTCGAATGATTCCTAACACTAATCAGTCCATATGAATGCCTGATCCTTCCTAGTAAAAGCTATCAGAGGAGTTTCAACTCATGAGAAATTGTCTATGAACCTCTTGTAGTAGCCTGCAAGACCAAGGAAACTTCGCACCTCTAAAACTATCTTGCGGGCTTCCCAAGACACAAATGCTTATATCTTCACTGGATCCATAGCTACTATCTATTGGGACACAACATGCCCCAAGGAACGGACATCTCAAGCCCAAAACTCACACTTCGGAAACTTCTTGAACAACTGCTATTGACGAAGGACTTCCAAAACTGTGTGTAGATGTTCTGCATGCTCCTCCTCATATGTGGAGTACACAAGGATGTCATCAACGAAAACAACCACTAACTTGTCGAAGAACTCCCAGAACATAGCATTCATCAATCCCATGAACACAGCTGGGGCATTCATCACAACGAACGACAATAAAATGAACTCATAAATCCCATGACGACAACAAAAAATTGTTTTGGGAATATCCTCACCCTTCACATGCATCTAATGATATCCCGACCGAAAGACGATATTTGAGAACCAACTTGCACCCTTCAATTGATCGCGAAAATAATCAATCCGCAGAAGAGGATAGTGATTCTTTATTATCAATTTGTTCAAGTGAAGATAATCTATACTCAACCACATCTGTCGTCAGCTTTCTTCACAAATAAAACAGGTGCACCCCATGGTGACACACATGGCCAAACAAAACTGCACTGCAACAGACCATCCAGCTATACACATAGCTTTCATCAAGGGGGTATGGCTACAATCTCTTCTGGAAAGACATCAGGGTACTCCTCTATTACCAGAGGAAACTCCAACTACTGAACCTCTGATGAACTTAACATGATCTCGTCCATCATTGATGATAAGAAAATAACGCGCTGATGACCCATCCAAGGATCTCAATCACCAACAGAAACCACATTCTCCCCATCTGCACTAAAGAATTTGACCTTCTTCCGGAAGCAATCCACGATAGCCTGCACCAATACAACCACTCCATGCCTAGTATGACATCATAAGTTTGTATTAGTAAACATAGGAAATCTTTACAAGAGCGGTGTTTCCCCAACACTAGCTCACAGTCTCTACATATTTCAAACTAGTCAACTTGACCTCCAATAAACCTAGTCAATGCCAAAGGCACAAGAAGCCTCTCTACCATAAGTCCCAAAGCATGGACAAGGGTTGGTGATAAGAAAGAGTTTGTAGCTCTTGAATCAAACAAGGCATACAATAAGGTAGAAAAAAAGAAAAGGGTAACTCGAATGACATCTGGCTTATCTGGTACTGGAAACGCTAGAGCATGAATTTGAACATGGCCTCCTCCATGGCCTCTTGGACCCTGATAACGACCACCACCATGGCCATGCTATGCTCTCTAAGGACGGGGAGCATCATCGGGCTATCCTCTACTTTCCCCATCTACCCTATTCTATTCTAAAGCTGGTACAACGAGCTGCTGCTGCCTCGGCTGGAACTGCATCAACGGAGGAACATGGAGTGTAGCGCCTGGTGCATGATGACCGCTCTGAAAGTTTGGTCACTCCCACTGCTGATGACCACGACCACCACAATAAAAACAATCACATGAACCCTTGGCATAGGCCTGAGAGTTTCTGCCTCTGGAGAAACGAGATGTGAAGGGTTGGGACCTATCCACAGCTGAATGGAAACTCTTCTACACTGAAAACTGGGAACCCCAAACCCCACCCTTTCTTCTTGAGGGATCATGAAAATCCCCCTGTTGATGATCTGGTCCTGGAAAAAGTCCTCTCGACAACCTCTTCCCTTGCCCGCACCTCAAGATATTTCTTCAGCATAAATGGGTTGACTTGGTGCTGGATCTCTGGATGCAAAGCCTCCTCGAAATGCCTCACCCTAGCCTCCTCATCTAGTCACAGGTCCAAAGAATATCGTAAAAGTTTTAGGAAATGGATTCCCAACTCTCAAATAGTAGAGACCACTTGTCGAAGGGTATGAAGCTCTAGCGACTGGATGAATTCGCAGTCAAGGAAAGTATCTCGACTCTAAACTAGACTAAGAACTCCACCCATGAGTTTGCTGACTCCTCTTGATCCCTGAGGAATAAGAACCTCCACTATCTTGCTGGTCCACGCAAAATTGTCATAGCTAAGGGCACCGGATGCTCCTTCTGAGCACAGATAGAACTGAAGTCCATCTCAGCCTCCTCCAACGATTCTTCCCTGACTGCATCTGAAACGGAGTCCTCGTACTTATGAAGACTCTGTCACTGAAACTCTCAGAGTGTCT
This sequence comes from Viscum album, assembly GCA_963277665.1. NCBI lineage: Eukaryota > Viridiplantae > Streptophyta > Magnoliopsida > Santalales > Viscaceae > Viscum > Viscum album. Next base: position 198,877,726 of record OY728126.1, read on the forward strand.
TCCTCCAAGTGTCATCATCGTCAACCTCCACCCTGCAGAAATCTACTGGAACAGCCTGCTGGGAATTTTTTGCGCAAACCAGATGATGACGTCAAACTGGAGCCATAATTTTAAAATAACAAACTGTTAGAGCTCCTAAGCCTGGAATATAGAGGAATCAACATTAATTTATTAATTGTTTTGTTTAATTAATTTTAGGCTAACCTATCCATGGTCTACCCATTCAAAAAGAGGCATAAATGAAAATGATGCATGATCCTTTCCTAGGTCTCTACTTGGAAACTAGTATCAGCTTGTTTAGTATCCATTATAAACTTAATGGTTTGTACATGAGATCATAGGGGGCCCTAAATGCCTATGTCTCAGCTGGTCTCCATTGTTTACCTCACTTGCTAAACATGAATGACATTTTTTCCCTACCAACCCATGAAACCTAACATTTTCCTAACTCCAAACTCCATCTTATCCATCAACCAAACATCTGATACCACTCTCTCCTGATCCCCTCCACACAAAGTGTCCCTCTCCTGGGCTTGCAATGTGAGAAAGGAGATAATGACCCCCAAGTCCCACCTCTAGTAGGACCTAGGTTTGCGACTAGCACCGAGGGTATAGTAACCTACAAGTGGGAGGCATTGCCCTAAAAGATAACACATGTGGAAGATAGAGATAAGATAGACAACAACCAAATCCAACTCATAATTGAAATATGAAATAATCCCCAAGTTCACATATGTAATGTCATGGAAAAGTACTAAAATTGAATGGGAAAATTGAAAGTACCGAAAAGAAATTAAAAATAGCTACAACCACAAGATCGAACAGCTCCTGTGACCCCAAACTAGTGGAAACAAGATTGATCTACAACTAGCTCCAAGTGACCTGAAAAATAGTTATATATATGTAGGGTGAGAATAATAGTATACTCAGTAGGATCCTCCCCGAAGCCTCTCATGCAAAAGTAAAGAATGCATGCTAAAGACTAGTGAACAGCAAGTGAAACCAACTCATCACCTAAACATGTATACTAAGTTCCCAACCTCACCATGGCTAGTCTCACCAAGTAATGCATGCCCGAATATATCATATAGTAAAAAATATCAGGGATACCTCTCTATTACTTCCCCACTGGTTTGCCACATTTCCCCAATGACATACGTCCTATGCATCTCTCTCCAAAGGCTTTCCCACAGACACCTGGGCTAAGCTCCACAATCTGCACCACGTGCACCACAATGGATTTATAGCAGACACCTGGGTGAAGCACCACACCAACCTCACAACCAAAATATATAGGTAGTTTCTGGGAGCCACCACAACTCACATAATGTGTATCATACGTCGGGTATTATTCCTCAAGCCATTACAGCCCATACACAGATTAAGGATCCTCAAGCCATCACAGCCTATACATGTTACACCTACAGTAGTCCATACTTAAATATATCCAGAATATATGTGTGCGAATAACCACTAGTCATTAAAACCCTCTACACACATATATGGGGAAAACTAACTATTGTGCTTAATGGCACGAGTATCTACCAAGAGAAGAGAGCTGGGTCAAAGGGGGTAGTCATCCATTCATCATCCCATCCGAATGTTGGGGAACCCCCCCCCCCCCCCCCCCCATGGCTCAGAATCCCTGGGGTGCCAGTTTTCCCTTACTGACATGGTGGAGTAGCATATAGAAACACAAAAAGTACAAAATATACTATAACTCACAACAACACTATTATCATATCCTAGACTAAGAAAAAATTACAGCTAACGTCTCTCAGACTTCGGGGATGCCACTTCTAAGACTAGGTATCCTATAATCACACAACCATTTACGGGATTTATTAGATTACATCATTCCTTTTTTATCAATTCCATTTTATTTTAATTAATTCTTCAAACATTAATTAAACAAGAAAAATTCCACATTAAATTCCATTACCACCACATCCAGAAATTCCATTTTCCTCTCAAAAGTTCTCATCCTCATCATTAAGTTTCAACAAACTCTAACCCCATGGGTTAACAACATTTATTCAATAATTCATTACATAATATCTTTCCCATATTCCAAGGAATTCTAAAAATGCATTCTATGCAACTATACACAAAGTAGCTCCACACGGTTAGTAAATGTACAACCCGTTGAGTATTTTCCACCTATAGCAAGATCATAGACCCATTCTCCCTTGAGAGGCTAAACACGTAATGCACGTGGAATACCCCAGGTGTATTCACCTCTTTTAGAAGAATTTTAAGAAAGACCAGCTGCCTTGAGCAATGGGGAAAAGTAAAGAAGATAAAAACCCAAAGAATTAACAAGAATCCAACATCACATCCATCCCATTCGATCAACCCCAGTGTCCTCCCCGACACCCACATGCATAAACCAATGCATCTTGCCACTCTAGCTATCATTTATTGCCACATTCAAAAGTCCTCTATACCTCCACATATCATTACACCCCTCCAGGGTCACATCAAAGCAGAAGAAGTAGGAAATAAAACATCACATCAATTGGGCTATTTCCTTTTCAACAAATAAGATGGTAACTCAGAGCACTTCAAGGAATTATCAAACAATCACATTCTTTAAACAATATTGAATTAACAGATTGAATCCGTTGGTTCCAAAATCAGGAACCTAACTAGTAAGCTATCACAAATGATTATAGATTCTTACTATGCCAATTTGATTAACATCTAATTATAACAGGAACTATATTTGTTCACATGACCCTTTATCATTATCCAAACAAATATCAATTAGTCCCAGTTTGCGTTCTTTACCAATTTCCACCACGAACAACCACTGAGCAAGGAAAGCATAGATATCACACTATCTAACAATACATGAGGCTATAACATACAATTGATACGATTTCTTTATCAAGTTCAAAGTATTTTATTAGGTCAATTCCATTTTCCTCCAACGGGATTCAACATGATAACAATATAGTTTCACGTAAGTAAAGTGATGAAAATAATCCCCTACCTCAAGGTTTTAGATGAAACTCCAACAACGAAGAACGCACAAGAAAGCCAGGTTGATTCTCCAAAACGTGGCCTATATCTCTCCTACTAGAAAAATCAAGACCAAGTCTCAACATATTTGGCATCCACACACTTAGCTATACCCATAACAGGCATATATTTAAGAAACTGCGGGAAGAGGAGAAGTAGATCTATGTAGATCTAAGAAACAAAACAATAAAGATCACATACCTCAAGAAACCGGCTTCGATTCGCCAAGAGAAGCATTCATATCACCTCCAAAACACATGGGGGAGGTTCTCCTACCTTCAAGTAAGGGTAATCACGAGTTATGGCCACTTAGGGGCTTAAATGAACCATTTAGATGTAAAAGGAGTTAGATCCACAATTTTAGTATCTGGATTTATGTGCCCGCACGGTTTGACAAAATGTGCGCTAACCGTGTGTTAGATTCTGCCTCGTCAAACACTCCTCACACAATTAGGCAGAACGGTTATAAAAACCGTATGTTAGCCACTGTCTCAAAAACCATCCTTGCAAGGTTTGGCCACACGGTTTAGGCAAACCGTGTGCCAACCGTGCGAAAGTTATTTCCCTTTACCTTTCCTTAAAAGTCTACCCAAATGTCCCCCAAAGTCACCATGACCTTCTATAACACCTCTAACACAACAAATTTACAATGGATTGGGCTGTAGAGGTCCAGAACATTACAGAAATAAATCCTTCCAGTGTCCATGGTCCCCACCACTCATGCTCATAGAATACCTTACCTTCTCTTATTTAGTGGGACTGGGAGTTGGTGAAGGTATATGTTGTTAATAATATTTCTCTAAATATAATTACTCATATTTTTAGTAAAATGATAATATTTCAATATTTATTATGTTTTTATAATCACAAACTCCATTTTAAAACACCATTTCAGTAACACTATATTTTCTAACTATTTTAGTGTTTTCTTACAGGAATTCTTTTTATGAATCATATAAATAGTTATCATATAAAACAAATATACACTTTTATTATTCAATCCAATCTATAGTATACAAGGTGTGTCTAGATCATATAACCTTTATTTTTATGATTATCGATTAGATATATGTGATGTCTGTTATAATAGAAAAAGTAATGATGATCTATATGACATTGACAATGATACATAAAATTAAACTTTATTTTGTTTACCGAATTAAAAACCAATAAGATAGTTACATAGATTTTATAAAGTTGATAATAATTGTATATATATATATTTTTATTGAACAAGATATAGAAGATAAATTTAATTTTTTCTAAATAAATTAATCTTGAAAATGAAATTCTTAGATATCAAGTTGATGATCTATATTATTATGTGTTTTCAATGTGAAATATTTCTATGCAATTTTAAACTAAATATAAAGTATGACCATGTAACTTACCAAAAAAGGTACCACACACATGTGCCCTGATCCAGTTAGTTTCATGGAATCATGTGTGCCTGCCCATATACTAGATGCAACTGACATTGATCAAGTGTCTATTATCAACGATGGGGATAATCTACCCTCTTTTATTAGAGTAATAATTTAAATGATAATAAATAAGAAATAACTATTTCTATAACCATAAATAGAATAATACTTATGTCATAAGATGACCCAAATAAGAAATACAATATCAAAACAAATGAGTCGATATGTAATTCCAATGCGCGTTCTACGATTCCAAATGAAAAACCCAATGTAAATAAATTAACAACTCCCCGAAATATAGTAACCTACTTCTAGTTCCATCATTCATTATCTATCCCAAATAAGCATTTTAATTGAGGGACCTTTCTATTATCACATCATGTGAAAATTAAATCTATTCGAGTAATAATCATGCAGCATGTGTAGGGTGAGAGTGTAACTATGCAAGACACTACAAACATCGTCAATAATAATATCCAGTCAAAAAATGTATATAGTTTTATAATGAATAAATAAACAACATAATGTAATCAATTTACACATATTCAATTAATAATTATTTAACCAAAAAACACCTAAGATCTGAAGGACACCCAAACACTAAATACCAACATCATCCCTTGCTGAGGATAGAATAATCCTAAAGTGATATCATATCTCAAAAAACCTTTATTACTATTCTTTATCTCAATACACATATAAATAAATTTGTTACCATTCATTATTTCAATCCACACATGAACTTTAGTGTAAGCATTTATCATTTAAATTAACATATGAATTCTATTGGAAGCATACATCATTTACTATCACAAAATAATTCCATTGTAACATTTATCATTTTGATTCCAATATGGATGGTATAACTACCATTCCCCATTTCAATTCTTTTATGAATTCTAATTTAACCATTCGTCATTTCAAGTCACATTTTAAATTAATTTTTTTCCACTCATCATTTCTTCTCAAATATGAATGACATTGTAACCATTTGTCTTTTTTCAATTAATTAATTAATTAACTAATTAATCACATTGATTCTGTTAACTAATTAATAACTTCAATCCTAATAATTATTTCAATATTTATTTAATCATCTCAACACATTTTGATAACTAATATATTAATTAATATTATCAACACTATTAATTAAATAAAAATAAATTAGTTATATAATTAAATTCTATTATCCCAAAAATATATAAAAATTAATTTAGTAATGAATTATTCTGAATTAAAACTTTCAATACAATTATAATAAATTAAAAAAATTAATCATTCCAAATTAATCAATTTCATAATCCCATATATTCCAATTAATTAATTTTATATATAATTTATCAAATTCATTAATCTCAATAACTCCATAGATAATTCAACATTTATTTATTCTTGTTCAAAATCCCAATATTTCTAATTTATCAATTCCCTCAAAAAATTAATTAACCAAATTTTTAATTCAATCAGGAACTCAATTTCTAGTCGTCTTTTATCAATTCAATAATTATACAAATGTAATTAAAATCATGATTTTTGGATATGAATAATATACCACATAAATCCATTATTTGATGACTGATCACCTAATAGAAATTTTACATTTGAAATATATTTTTCTAACCCATGATAATGAACATTCTCTTTATTGAATTTCTAGATCCATGATTTAAATTATTCAATGTCTAAAAAAACTATATCTAAAAAATCATGATCTATATCCTAAACCATTATAAGATAAATGTATCTCTTTTACCCATAGAGTGGAGCAGAAGAGAGAGATATCTAAATGGGAAGGAATAAAAAAATCATAGAGGTGAATATCTTCAATATGCTCTTGGATTTGGATTTACAAGAGGTTAGGAAGGCCTTTAATCTATCTAGGAGCCTCTAATACCATGAAAGCAAGGTTAAGGTCTATCTAGGGATGAATAGGTTTTAAAATGGGGGATCGAGAAAACTTTAAACATATTAGTAGGCTAATTAATAACCTACTCATAGTTTATTAGGTATAGGAACATCATTTTTTAAAATATGATCCCTTACCACATACCTATTCTAGTGAGTTCATGATTTATCTTTTTTCTAAAAATAGTTTGACCAACTATGTGTTATCTATGAAAATGCTCCATGTCCTAGTATGCATAATTTATTGGAAGGGGAACATGTTCTGGTAAAACTATGTGCCAATAATTAATTGACCAATTTCATCCTTTATTAAAAAAATAACCTAAACACACCCCAAGTTAAAAAAACATAATTTATTAAACTAGGATCAAAAGAGTTCTTCAAAAAGGTCGTGATAAATCTTAATAAATGGTTATAGTTTTAAAATCTACCTCCTTATAATATCTCATCCTTGACATGTACTTCCAAGAATCTCTATGTTTCTATGTCAAAAAATTGAGCCACTAAACCCTCAGATCAGATCCTATTTCCCATGTTTCTCCAACACATGGCCATGTTTCCCCAATACATGAACTATTGACATAGAGTTTCCCCATAACAACCTCTCACTATAGACCAACCCACATATCTGATTCTCATTAATAGACATGTATATCTCAAGATCATCCTCTTCGACAATGATCACATGATATGTTTCGAGGTGATATCACTGATGTTGTGACTCATGGAAACATCATGAATAATAATTTATATCTATAGAAGAGCCAATCAGTTTTCCACCAGGTTTATTGTCTCTATAACCTCAGGTAGTCCAACCAACCTGGGTGCCAATATATCCTATCTTTATATCCGATGGTGAATAAACATAACATATAACTGAAGTAATAAAGGATCACCTTTTATAAACACATGGGGTCATCAAAATATTACTACATATGAATTATGATTTTTGAGCTATATCTATATTCTTTGAAATTAGGTGAAACTTCTTTGACTTATCATATATGAGACTTAGTCCCAAAAACATAGACTCACATATTCCCATCCTCATATAGGCTATCTTTATGGACTATGATAAATTACATCATATGGTTTCATATATGTCGTTTTTAGATAACTATTATTAATGGAAAACTCCACCAATGACATGTGCTTCTCCCAAGCTGCACCAATGTCATGAAAACATTCTTACAACACATCCTAAATCATATATATAGTATACTCTGATTGCATGTATTTTAATGGGTAGAATTATGTGTAAACTAGAATTTTGTCGCCAGATCCTTACAAAATGCCTTCCATAAGAGAGAAGTAAAAAATAAGGCTTCTGGACTGAAATGATTGTTTGTGGAACCCTGTTCTGATAGAAAATCTTTTAAAAATATAGTCTTCCCAACCAATCCACTATAAATGTCTTCCTTATAGGAAATAAATAAGATAAAATTATCAAATGGTATATAATCACCCAAATAAAATCATCATTCTATGTTTTCCTTAGGATACCCACTATAAAATCGAGGGAAACAGCATCCCACTTCCATTTGGGATTTTTCAAGGGTATTAGTAAACCACCTAGTCCTTAATGTTCATCATTTTCCAACTGATAGGTGTAGCATCATGACATGAACCCTAGTCTATAAATTTTTATATCCATCCACCAAAACTATAATAATAGGTCACGGTATATTTTTTCCACACCTACATGTACATCCCATTTTGAATCAGGAAACTCATGTATCATCTCCTATCTCATTATTATAGGAACACCATCCTAATTAAAAAATAGATTTTCTATTCCTCATATATGTTCCAATCAGAATGTGATAGACAACCATTAAAATTTATCTTCAAGGTCAAGTGTTTTGTATCGTCATCATGCCAATCCCTGATCCATCTCAAGAGAGTAGACACTATTGAAAATGATATGAGTGACATATTCTCTTAACTCTCGTAAAACAAAAAATTTATTTTTCATAGTAAATTCATCATCATCCACTCATCACTAGACTCATGATCTTCAGAATTATGAGTTTACCATCTCAAATAATTAGTAAAATGATTCCCCTTTATGAGCATAAATTCTATCTCAAAATCTAATGAATTCATATACCCAACTCATATCGAATTCCATATATTCAATTCGCATTGGAGGAAGATATAAATTAAGCCATTTTGATTAGTATGAATGGTAAAATTGTTACCCAGTAGAGAATTATACTAGCACCATACAGAATAAAACACTACTTCCAACTCGAGGTCATGCGTAGGGTAGTTCTGTTCATCTGTCCACGACTGTTGAGACTCATACACCACATCATTATCTCTATGAAATAACACTTCTCAAATTAATATATTATATGTTTCACAAAAACCATATACTCTTCCCCTATCTCAGGTAAAATCAAAATTGGTTTTGATATTAATCTCTTCGTCAACTCTTAGTTTGAATTCTCATAGGATTCTGACCAGCCAAACATTATCCACTTTTTTGACAAGCCCAAGATAGGTGCTTCCAATATGTAAAATTCCAAGATGAATCATCAATAATATCTGGGAAACCCTGTAAATATATAGATATTGAAATCATTATTGTGATGATCACAAGAAAACACTACCTTTACCTTCTCTGGGATTACTATGACACATTCCTTCAAGATGATGTGACCGAAGAGGTGTACCTGGTCATCCAGAACTAAAACATAGATATCTTTATGTATAGATGATTATCTCTCTGTGTACTCTGTAAGATTTCAAGATTTTTTACATGATCATTATGAGTATTTTTTCTAAACCAAGTTTTCATCTATAATCACAACCAAAAACTAATCTAGCAATAGATTGAAGATTCTCTTCATCAAGACCATAAAAATAGAATGTGCCTTCATGAACACAAATGGAATTAAAAAAACACATTAAGGCCATAACATCATCTAAAATTTCTCTTTTTCATATTATAATGAATAAATTAAAATGATGGTACCCCAATCTGTCGTTGATCATTGAGAAAACACAAGCTTCTATCAACTGGTAAAAAATATCTTCGATACATGGTAGATGATACCCATTTTTCATTATCATCTTGATAAACATAGATTATTCAATAAAAGAGTATTTATTCCCATAATCCTTCTTGGAAAATGAGAATAGTGTTCCCTAATGCAATTAACCCTATTGGATAAACCCATTATCCTCCATCTCTTCAATTTGATTCTTGGGATCTTGATGCTCTATTAGTGCTATTATAAATCGTCTAATAGAAAATGTATCCTCCCCCGACATGTGATCGATATTAAATTTTACTTCTCTATTACTTGACAACCATAATACGTTTTCATGATACACATCATGAAATTGGTCTACTATACGTAGAAACGAATCCTAATTTACACCTCCATCATATAGAAAGAAACTAACAACCTGGGAAGCAAGTTACCCTAGTTTTAGGTGAACTGTACCTTCATGGATTTTCAGGATATTTCACTCACCATGGGGAATATAACTATCACCCTTTGGAGACATAAATTTCACTCTCCTCCTATAAGAATCTATTTGGGCTCACTATGATTTTATGAAATACATACCAATGAATTAGTCAAATCATGAGATGTTATCTATGTAAATATAACATACAAAATTATACCCCCCAAAATACAGAGAACACCCATTGCAAAAGAAGTTGTCCTAGGAATATACACCAAATGTTGTATCAATCCCAAAAACTACACACACGAACTCCACCTTCAGGGTCAATCCATGCATGATTTTGGAACAAATAATGGAATGAGAGGCACTATTAACAAATGAGGTACTCACTAGAATATACGATACATGAATAATACCTCTAAATTTAGATGAATCAATCTCTATATCCACAAGTGTATTTTGTATAGAATGTAAGTGTCCTACCCCTCATCCCCATGATGCAGACTGAGTCCCCTATGCTGCAAAAATCTGATGATATGGGCAATATTTACTAGAAGAATCGCCCCCTACCTCTAACACCTCATCCAATAAAAATCCATCTTCAAGTCAAATATGGTGAATAAGATCCCCTTCCCCCAGCCAGGTTTTGTCTAACTCCTCCATCACTGCTTGTTTTTTCACGGGATCCAAAAATACATTTATAGATATCCCATTAGGTAGTAAGATCCACACTCTACTTATAGTTAGGGATGGTTTATATGATAGTGGCCCTGCCTACCTCACTAATGACATGCAATCTAGGTATGCTCATATATGACTATTCCTTCCGCAGTAACTCATCCTATTATTCCCTTTCATAAAAATATCGTAAAAAATTATTCTATATTTCATAATTTATTCCACATGATCATCTACCCAAAACCTTATTTCCTACACTGGAATTCCCTTTTAGCTTACCATCAGCTACAAATTCTGTTCCACCACATCAGGAATCTTATTTAACCAAAAGAGGATATCATGGGTCTTAATTTCATAGATAATACTATCCTATAAATGAATCTATAGAGTTATCTCATCATATTCTATCATTAGATAAATACAGCAACAGTCTATAATGAATCAAGCATAGTCCATCATGTAAAAACTCCTCCAAGCCAAGATTATGAACTCAACTTCTCTCTCCTTCCCTGACATCTCTAAATATAATTACTCTAGGAACATCTATAATAAGTCATTCAATAATATACCACTAGTACTTTCAGTTTAAGCATTTTATTTCCAGTAGAACGTCACTAATCCTAGTAGAATATAATTATCCAACATGGAACTCTTCATAGAATTCGTCTCCAAATGGTCAAGTATTTTTTAAATGGAATTAATCTAGAACACAATTCTCTCCGGTCCACCATATTCGATAAATGTTATAGGGTGTTGAAACATAAAATATTCTATCAAAGTCAAACATGATCTTCCTAACCTATTCTTGGTTACATTCCAATATTACATAATGTGGGAAAATTTCAATCAAAATTTCTCTCCTGATTCCTCACAAGACACTATCAGTTCCTTGGGTTCCACTACTGGTAAATCATCTTCAATATTATCTTCCCTTCATCCTCATGATAATAATCATCATGGAGGTATATATGTGAAAATCCAAACATATATCTCAAGAAATATAACAACAATTTATCATATTTAAATAATATGAAAACACAAAAACACCCAATAGGTTTTTTTGGAAAATGTTATATACTATTAAAACTGAGGCACTACAACTACCCTTGAAAATCCTTTATCTAGGTCACTGTTATCAATGGGTAAAACCACTACCATAATAATGTTTTTCATTTTACACACATGTATTTTAATCTTGCATTATTTTACAATTATCAATCTCATTGTCTATAAGTTTTAATTTAAATTTCAAAAGAAAAGAAAATTATTTCATGTTAAAAAATGTAAACAAAAACTATTTTCTAATGAATTCATAAAATGGCCCATGTCAAAAAATAATTCTGAGTTCCTTGTATGATGCATGAAAACCTGAATCCATTTCCATAATAGTACAAAATTTAAATCACAAAAAATATTTGAATCAATAATAACATCAATCAAAAAGTTTGTCACCAAAGGTGAAATAATATAAAATTGTAACAACAAACATAAATTATAACAATCCCACCCTGGGTACTTGGGCTCTCCCCCATTCATGGTATATTAATTCCCATACACCAGATAATAACTTTGTAAATCTGATTCCGTCTCTCATATCTACATTTCCAAAATAATAAGATAATAGAAAAAAATAAAATAAATTTTATACCACATTGTAACATCCCGACCTAGGTTCCACACATCGGTGCTCTCAGCCAGTGGGCTAAAGGACCTCATGTACAACTCCCCATTTAATAGAGGTTACTTGCTAGATGTGAGAGTATTTTATCGATCTTAGGGAGACTATACCTAATATGTTAGATTAATACAAAAATAGAAAATAAATAAACAATAACCAATGATATTACCATAAAATGAATAATTCCAATTTTACAAAATGGCCAAAATAAAAAAATAAAATAGAAAATATTAAATATTGATATGTAATTATAATGTATGTTCCAAGGGATAGAATGAAAAACTACAAGTAAAGACACTGAAAACTCCCAATTGGGACTCGGAACACATCTTGTTCCCAAATCCATGTTGCATCCTGAATCGTCCATCTAGCATAGGGAACTTTTCCTAATCCATTCGTGGAACCGTGGAATCAATATAGGAACCGATCATGCATCCTAAGTAGGGTTTGAGTACTACTCAGTATGGCACCAAAAAAATTTCTTAAATAGTATCCATTCAAATAATGTATGAAGTTGTATGAAGAATAAATAAATTACCAAAAGTAAAAAATTTACACATATTCAAATACTCTTTATTTAACCACATTACAACCAGATTTTTTAGGGCACCTGAACACTAGATTCGTGTTTCAACCTGTTATCGAGTATGTACTATCCATATATTATATCATATCTCAGAGTTCCATTGTAACCATTCTTCATCTCAATTAACAAATGAATTACTTTGTTACCATTCATCATTGCAAAACCCACATAAATGTCATTGTTAATATTAATTATTTAAATTAACACATGAATTCCATTGTTACGATTCATTATTTATTTTCACATATTAATTCCATTGTTACAATTAATCAATTAAATTCACTTATGGATTTAATTTTTATCATTAATCATTTTAATTCTCATATAAATGTCATTATTAAAATTCAACATTTTTATTTACATATAAATTTTATTTCTACCATTAATCATTTATCCATTAATTAATAGACAAATTAATTAACGTTAATAATTCCATTAATTAATTAAATAATTAATTAATAACTTCAATATTATTAATCAATTAAGCTATTAATTATCCATCTCAACCCTAATAATTAATTCAACTATTAATTAATCATCTTAACCCTAATAATTAATTAATTATATAAATAAACTTCATAGTCAAATGAATCTATAATAATTAAGTCAAAAATTTATTATTATAATTTTACACATTCAATAGAATAATAATTCATTCATCAATTAATTTTTCCAAATTCAGAAGTTTACTAAACCCATCCATTCCCATTAAATAATTAAATAATTAATTAATAAAATTCATCAATATAAATGAATCCATAATTAATTGAAAATTTTATTATTCATGTTTATATTACCAATATTTTTAATTTCAAAATTACCTAAGTTAATTAATTCAAAATATTAATCAACTCATCATATTAATTAATCCAATGAAGAAATTAATTTATAATCATCTAGTAGGATTTACACAATTATATAGATGTAATTAAAATAAAGACTGATGTATTTTAAAAATATACAACCTATATTAATTCATTGAAGGATTATTACCCAAAATAAATTCCCAATTTGAAATAGATTTGTCAATACCACGATGAAGAACATGATCGGGAATCAATTTATTGATAGGAGATTTAAAAAATCAATATGTAAAAAATAGATCTAAAAAATATATATCTAGATATATAACCATATGTGGATAACCATCTCTCTTTTATCCATGTATAGGAGCATAAGAGAGAGGGAGAGTTAGTAATAGAGAGATCTAGACAAAAATAAATCACATACCCATGGTTGTGTAGATCATCAATATGCCATCTAATTCACCATGAACTTAGGTTGGGGAGGCTTAAAATCATTCTTGAGGCCTCCAATTCAAGAAATAGTGGTTAACATATATCTAGGGATGAATAGGAGTAAAAATGTAAGCCTATTAAATTTTAGAACATATTTTTATTCTAATTAAAAACTCATGGATGGTTCACTAGGTCGTGGTTCATGGTTTTCCAAATCATGCACCTTAACCATTTATCTCTTTTAGGGTGGCACTCTCTCTACTTTAATGGGGAAAGATCTGAAAAACCATGTTCCATCCATGGAATCACTACTCATATAGTGTTGTAAATATTTCTAGCCCCTAGGGTATGGTTATAGAAAATTTTATGCCAAAATGCACATCCATATTTCTTCTATGTTTCTCAATTTATTACCCAAACAAACCTGAAGGTAAAACTGAAATGAAATGTACTCATCAATGTGAAATAGAACACATTTAATTGAAAATGATATATCTATAAAAGTGACTTCGGGTTAATAGGACATTTGATGTTTTATTATTAATAGGATTCCATTTGATATATTGTTTGTTGATTGATTCACAACTCAATCCATATAAATACTTTTCTATATGAAAATTTATTTCCATGTATTTTATATATTTTTTGATATTTTATATTCAATGGGTTCCTTTTATGGATTTTAAATTTGGTGTAATATTTTTATTTTTTAAGTAGTTTTCTGATTTTGGTCCTAATCGAATTCTTCATGTGATATGAAGATAGTGAATCCAATCTTTTGGATCGAGGGCTTTTAGGGATAAGAAGATATAGTGTGATCCTCATATTAAGGGATTATAGGGATAGAATTAAAGAAGATTATCTATCATCATATCAATGAATTTCCTAGTAAGGATATAAATAACTTTACAATATGTACTAAGACAGTGTACACCTTTGTATTTTTCCTGACTTCCTCAATAATTAAGGATTCAGAGTAATTCCTTTTCTTAATTCTTGTAAATAATTATTACTATTTTATGTTTTACTACTTCTTTTTATACAATTTTTTATGAATTTTTTCATTAATATTATGTATTTAATTATTAAAAATCTATGTAACATTACATTATCAGCATGACTCTATGAACAATAGGGCACATTGATATAATCATACATTTTGTGATTTCTATTTTAACACTCTGATAGTCAGATGATACAAGAGTATGATCTCTAAGAACATAAGAGTATCTTTTTAATTTTTGTTGGATAATTTTTAAACTACAATTAACCCCCCTCGCTTATATCCATCATAGACTCTTATGATCAATAAACTAGTTTCACAGAATGTTCTAATGGTCAGTTGAGGTCTTTATAATCTTCTTAAATATTGCAGGTTTTATATTATTATTTTAAATAATGATTTTTTGTAAATTATATTACAATATCTTGTATTAGTACAAAATAATTTCAATTTTTTTAAATATGGTAGGGATAAATGTGGGAACCCTTTGAAAATATAAATCATATCAGACCACTTATATTTTATTGTAATTATAACGAGTTTTATAGAGATTATTTTTGAACATTAATTATCGATACTAGTTTTCATACCTTTTTTTAGTCTCACTAGATATGATAAGATTATTGAGAATAATGTTACTAAATTTAATCATAAAAACATGAATACATACTGAATTAAAGTGTTTGTAATACATTACTTTATTCCATGAATATTAATATATATATATATATATATATATGCAACAATAATTATGTGAAAAATCTAATAAAAATGGAAAATGTCCACATTTATTAAATTTTTAACTTTAATATTTTTTGAGACTAGAATATCCATGATGAGGTCTTACTATCGTGAATTTTATTTTTTCTTGAATAATTAGTTGTGAAAATGCATTAATAATTAATGAAATTTGTGAATAGTTTAGATTCTATTAAAGTAAAAGATCATACATATGGAATAATTTTTGAAAATAGTATTGTAATAATATATAATCAATGGGAATATAAAAGGATAGCCTTTAATGATACACAAAATATTACAAATATGAATTTTTATGATATTATTAGAACTCTCATGCAATATAAATGATGATTGAAAATATATGATGAAAATATGAAAAATAAGAACGAACAAGTTTTTTTTAAAAAGAAATGAAATCTTCTATATAAAGTTTAGCCAGCTAATAAATTTCAAATATCTCCTAAAATAAAAATTTTATTCTTCATGATGATTGTATTTCATGTGGAAAAATGAAATATTATATTGAAAACTGTATCACAAGGATGAATAAAATTGTGGAAAAGAAGGACTTCAAAAATTGATATAAGAAAATTCATATGTATAAGAATGAAAATCAATAATATTCTCAACTAATAAATTATGAATGTTTGATGACATGAAACAAATAACCACATTTTATATAATCTTGAAATAAATTATAATAAATAGTATAATAAAGATAGAAATTATAAAAATAATTACAAGTATAAGAGTAAGAAGAGTTTGAAATATTCAAATAGTTAGAGTTCTAGTGGTGGAGGAAAGTATATAGTTGATAAATCACACAATTAAATTTTAAAAATGAGTAACATTATCCTATTTTTAGAAATTAAAATTGTAATCAAATGTCTTCTATAAAAGGATCAAAATTATCAATCCCTTACCACATTTTCCCTAAATTCTAATTACCCAAAAAGTAATGATGGGAAAAACGATTCATCATATTATAAATAATATTTCCTGTATGAAAAAATATAATACCATACCTAGTTATGAAGATTTATCTAGTTTTTTTAAAATATTTATAAAATGAATATTGTATAGCTTCCATACAACATGATAATGAATAAGAAAAACATGGAATTGAAAATTCATGAATAACTATTTTAACTAATGAAATATCATATCATTTTAAAGTTAGTAAAATGTTTTTTTTAATATAATATTTTAAAATAATTTGGAAAAAATATTTTTGTGGAAAATAGTTTACGAGTAATAACATTAACAAAATTTTTTATGAGGATAACAACATATTCATTAAACTGAAATCCAAAATATCTAGTTTGAAGAAACATGTTTAAATTTTAGTAATTTTATGGAAAATATTCATATGATATAAAAAAAATTATACTTCGTACTATTATTTCTGAATGGTATTTACTAATAAAAATTAAATTTTTATTAATAACTATTTTGTTCCAAAATTAGATCCATTTTGAAAATAAATTTAATTTGATGGATATTTGAAAGACAATTGGTCATTAAAATTATTTTATTCTTTTTGTTTTCATAAAACATATATTTAATTTAAAATACATTTTTCAATTTAGTAATTTTGTAAAATGTGTTTCCCTAAAATATTATTTTGTTATAATAGATCACCAAATAATGTTTGGGTTCTGAAAAGTAACATTTTTTGTGTTTAGGAAAATAATGAATGTAAAAATTAAAAAAACATTATACATGGATAATAGTTTTTCCCACACATTTAACAGGAAAATAATACTACTTTATGATAATTATAAAGATGATATATGTTGAAGTATCTTTTGGATATAATTCTAAATGAGATATTATTGATAAACGTAAAAAGTTTTTCATAGAAAATACTTAATTTCAAAATATTTTGTTTAGTGTATTAATTATTAAAAAAAATATATTAATAAGTCAACTATTTTATTAATTTAAAAAATTATACATAGTAAAAATCAAGATCCAAGCCTTTTCTTAGTTTTGGTGGATGATAAATGATGGAAAATAATTTAAGGTTTGCACAATGTAACCTAAAAAATTTATCTATGTTGTCTATTAAAGATTATTTTAAGGATTTATCAGGACATGAGTTTGATTTCAAAAAATATTTTTATCCTTGTAAATTTTGTAATAATTATATGTAATTATTTAAATTTATTATTATAGTATAATCTTAGGAGGGTCTATAGATTATGTAAATTTATTATTTTGGTCATACAAAAAAATTACATATTAATGGGAAATAATATATATAGGTTTTAGTTGATGATTACACTAGATACAAATGTTTAAATTTTCTATCAAAAAATCTAAAAGCATTTAGTTATTTTAATATTTATTTATCTAGAGTTAAAAAAGAATAAAATTTCTTCATGAAAGGTATTTACAGTAACCATGGTAGAGATTTTTTAAATTATGATTTTGAAAAAAATATGTAAAAAAGGAATTACACATTACATTTTGGTACCTATAATTCCGTATGAAAAAGGGGTAGTCAAAAGAAAAAATTGAGTTCATAAAGATATTACTATAACTATGATAATAGAATACTCATTTTAAAAAACAAAAATTTGATGGAGCAATTAGGTATATCCTGTTAAAATATAAATTCAGTTTCAACAAGAAACATTTTAAATAGATATCTTTATTTGTTTGGATGTTAATAATACCAAAACATTCTAACATAAATTATTTTTTATTCGAAA
Source organism: Viscum album (assembly GCA_963277665.1). Taxonomy (NCBI): domain Eukaryota; kingdom Viridiplantae; phylum Streptophyta; class Magnoliopsida; order Santalales; family Viscaceae; genus Viscum; species Viscum album. The sequence goes on from OY728126.1 coordinate 198,896,143, forward strand.
TATTCATGTAAAATTCTAAAGATAACATAGAAAATTTTTCTCCATAATATGATAAAGGAATATTTTAGGTAATTACACATATTGGAAGGCTTAAAATCATTTTAATAAAAATAAAATTATTATTGAATAAACAATACATGTGATTTTTTATGAAACCAATCCTTTTTTCAAACAACTTTAATAAACAAGACCAAATAATATTTCTAATACAGATTTTCAAAATTTTTTGGAATGTTATCCTCATAAATAAATAACTCAAGAATATAATTCTTATTTTTTTCCTCCTCAATATTTACAAAATAATTTTAAATTAATGGGTTTTAAAAAACAAATAAATTAGATATTTTTTAGGAATTATCATAGTGATAATATCTTTATTGAAGTATATCAACCAGTTGTGAATTATAGATATAAGAGGAATGAAATTGAACATCTATATTTATTATCTTAATTAGAACCTTGTAATCTTGATGAGGATATAATTGATGATGATTATATAAAAAAATTCAATTTAAAATAATTTTTTTTCAATGTAAAAAATTAACAAATTAGTTTAATGACTTAGTGATACAACAATAATTGAATTAAAATTTGTTTTCGAAAATAAATGTGATGAAAATTTTAAAATATATGTAGATAAACCTAGACTTGTTTCTATGGGTAATAAACAACAAGATGAAATAGACCATGAAGAGTCATATGTTCTAATTTATAAATGTGATGTTATTCATATACTTCTAGATTCTACATCTTTCATAAATTTCAAATTATTTCAAATGGAGGTGAAGTGTGTCTTTTGTTGATATATTTGTTCAGAAAAAAGTTTAAATAGAATAAATGACTTTTTTAAAATAAAAAAACTAAAATTTGTTTTAAACATACCAAATAACATTATATAATTAAATATGCCTCTAGATATTGGAATGATTGGTTTACTGGAATGTTGATAAAATACAATTTTTTATGGGTGCTATAAATGATACTATTTTTATAAATTGACTTTTGTAAAAATATTATTATTTTGGAAGTCTATTTAAATGTTATTATATTTTGTTTAACTGTAAAATGATTATCAAATTCCATTGTGGGTTTTATGAAACCTGAGTTTCAAATGAGTATGATGGGTGAGGAAGCATGATTTTTATGTTTTGAAATTTTAGAGTACCCATAAGGGAATTTTATATATCAAAAGAATTATATAAAAAATTTCTAAATAAATTCGTTTATGAAAACAGTAAATGTATTAGTACTCATTTCTGAACATAAAATACATTATATCTTGATGAAGATGTGAAACTTGTTGATCAAAAAAAATTTAGTGGTTTTATTTAATTCTTATATAAATTGAAAAAAAGTCATCCATATTTAATTTTTTATGTATAATTATCTTATATATATCCACACAATCCATTGAAGCCCCATTTAAAATTTTTTAAATGAAATTTTTGTTACCTTAATGGAATTGTGGATCTAGGATTATTGAAATCATTCAGAAATGATTTGGAACTAAAATGTTTTTAAAATGATGGAATTTGTGGATGTATAATGTATATGAAAATTACATCTGAAATATGTAATTTAGTAGAAGAATATTTTCCTTCATGGTCATGTAACACACAACACTCAGTAGAACTATCCATTACTAAATCCAAATATCTAGCTGTTGGAATATTTTCTTCTCATATGTTATGAATATAACACACATGAAATTAATGAAAATGTGGTGTGATAAAAAAAGTTACATTGAACTATCTAAAAACCCATCACATCCCTAACTATATAAAAATATACAGATAAGACTACATTTCCAACCAGATCTCACATGTAAATTAGATATCATTTTTTAATTAATTATAACTCATGAAAAACATGTTGAGGTTTTTTCTAAACTAATTTGTTGTGATAGATTTTAATAAATTTAAAAAATCATGGAAATATCAATACTAAATGATTATACATATATACATATCTTTTACCATTATCATTACACAAATAAATTTCATTTAAAATTGGGAGTACATATGTTTTTTAGATTTATAAATATTTTATATTTCTAAAAACATTTAGTTATTTTATGTTTTTGGTTTTTGTAAACTAGTTTTTAATTATTTTTTGGTTTTATAATAATTATATCAGAATATATATTTCATATTGAGAAATATTATTAATTTTTTTTAAATAAAAATATTTTTAGAACACCATGGAAATAATTTTTTATAATAATTTCTCAAAGTTATAATTTTTATAGATGATTTTTAAAAAAATATAAAAAAATACTTTTGTTGTAAGATATATGATAATAAATTTCTATTAAAAAAACTATGAATAAAATTTTATTCATACTGATGAAATTATTCAACATTGGAAGTTATTCTTCTTTTAAAAAATTAACTTCATCAATATATTATTTTGAAACTACTGTATGACATTTTTTTTGTTTTTTAATACATTTATATTATTAAAAACATAACTTTCTTTAAATTATATTAATTCTTGGATAAAAGTTTTATTAAAAACATTAAGGGTTTTTACTTATATCTACAATCATTATTTCAATGAATCACAATCATTGGAGTAAAAATATTTTTCATTTAACCCTTTAAATTTTATTTGTAGATTAAAAATAAATTATCATTCCTATATAGGGGTGGGTAACCCCTTGTCCCACATCATATTTCATTGATTTCTACACTGACTCTCACCAATCATTGTAGTTATCGTTCTGATCATTTTCGATTCATATGAACACTGCAACAAGAATCATTTAGATGGATACATTTAAAGGTTTTTTGCACAAGGATTTTTTCAAGGAAATACTCATTCAAATATACAAGTTATAAAATAATAATACAATTATTAAATATATCATTATACATTAAGGGTTGGTGAAAATTTTGGTTGACAAACCAAATAAAGAGTTCAAATTATATTAAACCGAAATGTTAATATAATTTTATTCATATGTAAAATTTCATTTGGATGATGATAAGGAAGAAAGGTTAATGATATATATTTAAATTATCATTACATTATAATTTTAATTTCATATATATATATATATAATATCATAAAAACCATCCTTAATAAATTATTTGGAAGTCTCATTGCTTCGTGAAGTAGTAGTTTTCCATATAGAGGAGCAACTGTATAATATTACCATAGAATTGAAATAATGATGGTATATGTGATATAAAAATTCCAAAAAATAGTAAAATAATAAATATATTATATTAGATATATAAACTATAAATCCATTGTTATTCACAAAATTTTATGTTGGTAATTGAAAAACAGATGACATTTGTATGGAGGCGGTAGTCTATCTTACACATGAATGATGATTTAATAACCCATTTCCTTGAACATTATGATGTTTTAGGTAGAATCACAAACTTAAAACATATTATAATATATTTTATATTGGTAATATATTATAATTTTGGTATAATATAAATTAAATTATTCGAAGAAAGAAATAATAAAAATGCTCGTAGAATAACATTGAATCTTTTTCAGGTGTCCTCTTTATGATTGAACAAAATGATTCACAAGATGTATTTATACCAAATATGAATCATATATTATGTGTAGAGGGTATTTTAGTAGTTAATTGGGTAGTACATGTCAGAATAAATATAATTTTATGGCGTGAAGTGGTGATGAGAGGGGTGGGGCTTAATAAATTGTGCGAATGGAACACTTTTAATATTTTTTAATGAGTTATTTACACCAATGTAATTTTAATTTCATTAAGACCCAATATTCCTCTATTATATATCCTTGATGTGATAAGGTTGAAAAATATATAGAAAATTGTTTTTTTGAACAGTTTTGATTCATTTTTACACATTAATTTTTATGCTTAACATCATTTTAATCTCATTATCCCCTTAATGACTATAATTATTTTCAATGGTTTTCAATAATAATTTTGAAAAAAAAGTAATTTAACCAAATTATAAACTATAATTTCTAATGATTATAAATAATTAATCCATATTTTAAATTTTATTTACATAAGTTGTGAAATTAAATTTAAACTTTATCCTGCACATGGGATGATAAAGAGACTTTGTAATGTTAAATTATTCAAAAATTTATAATATAATTATATAAATATTTAATATAAAAAATATTCCATTCAAAAATAATAATTTCATATATTTATTATTGTTCTTTTTTTATATCAAAAAAAATTTAAAAAATTATTTAATGGTATTAATTATTTATACAAAAATGTAATGTTGAAATTAAATTTTGTATTTTTGACAATTCATAAAAAATAAAAAATATCATTAAAAGATAAAAGATTCTCCAAAATTTAATTTTGAATTACGAATTATGAAAATAATTTTTACTTTTTCATATAATTTTTCAGAAATTGTTAAAAATAAATTTTACATTTTTTGTGGCAAACACGACTCAACCATTATAAAGTAAAATACAGTTTTTGAAAAACATTTATTTCTCTTTTAAGTGATTTGTATTTTTATTTATAACAAATCAATGTGTGTAAATATTATATTATCATATGTAGGTTCATATGATTTATACCCCATATAAAAATGTATAGGTGACAACAATCATATTATGTAACAGTACAAATAACACATTGTTGTTTGGTAGAATCTGGTCTTGCATGAAACACAAGCTTTAAAAGACAATCATTCTCACAAGTAATGATAGTTCACTCCACAATGAGTGAATTGAAATATATAAAGTAGATAGAATTTATATAAAATATATTATAAATTCCCTATATATGAAAACCATTTCATTGATTGGGGTTATTTTTCCTCTAATTTGGTGAATATGATGTTCTTACATTAAAATTTTAGGGTCTTAAATTCTCCCAAAATTAAATAAATTATTTCCTCACAATTAAATGTGTTCTCGGTAATCAATGGATTTAAATATGTAAATAACATTATTGAAACCCCAAAATACTAAAATCCTTAATAAAATATCCTCATATTATGATTGATAGTGATATATGATATTTATATGGAATATCCTATAATATTGATTCTATATAGGATATTATCAGTGGAAAGTAATTAAATGGACATTGGTGAAAATGTAAATATTTATATATATTTATTTATTTTAATTATCATAATAAATTTAATTATCCTTGTAATGCCAATGGGATCAAAAAAATAAAACTAATAGGTGTGAAAATGTTATTGATATCATCAAAAATCATGGTAGTGTGATAAAATTTTATTTCAATGTCCTTTTATAATGTTGGGAAGTTCTTTTAATATGTATGAATATATGGAAATGTACATACTTGATTAATTTATATTTTATAAGAACCAATCCATCATTTTATGTTTCTATGATCAATTTTTCTTCTTATTACATGAAATAAATATTTACAAAATAATTTTTTATACCTAAATAACTAATATTTACTTTTAATGGATCATGAGATCCATAAAAAAGTGAAAATTCATTCTGTATAACTATTTTCAAATCCCAATATGGTTAATGAATTAATCTTTAAACATCAAGAATAATTATAATGGTTAATACTAAATATTTTATTGTTAAATTGTTTAATGAAAATTCAATGACATATTAACCAATACATCACTGAAGAAAATGGTCAGAGGAAAATTGTTATCGTTATTCAGTCTTGGGTTCAATACCTATCAACTTTCCATATGTGATGTTTTATCACCCTTTATTTGAGGATTTCTTTAAAAAAAATATATTATTATAATTCATATAAAGAGTACAAATATATTATGGGAATCCCTAAAAAAAATCAATCATTAAACAAACGTTTTTCTATGGTTTTCAAAATGATTTATTTATTTATTTATTATTTTTTTCCAAAGACTAATAATATTATTTTTATTATTATTACAATGTCATTAATAACCATATCTACCATAATGGATATTAATAACTATAACTTAATTTCTATTAAATTTATAGAAATTATTTTCCAAATAATTTTTCCACTAAATCATATTCATTCCAAGAATTTCTCAAAATATATTCTTAATATTGGGACATTCAAACCACAAAATATATAAAAAAATATTATTTCAATTTAAACTTATGAATAGATATATAATCACTAACTTAAAATTGTATCGGTAACTCTAATGTTATTTGATACACTATTTATTATAAAATTTAATAGAAACATTAGATGTCTTTGGAATCCTATAACCAAGATAATATTGGTAAAAATCTTCAATAATTTGTATCATTAATAATTATAAATGAACAAATCTTTTAATTTTTCCCCATGGGTTATTCTATGGTTTAGGGGTTACACTTTAGAAGTTGAAATTGTATTTGGTAATTACCATGATTTCAACATTTAAGGTAAAAACTATAACGAGACATTTATTATGAGATTTATAACCTTTCATCACACCCTTAATTATTCTTCTACAATTAAATGCATTATGCCATTATTTTCTACACATAAAACATTTCCCTATTCCATCGATATTCATTCTAGGATATCTCCATCCACATTCATTGTATGATTAACATTAATCCTTATTTTCACCATAGACCCCACCACACTGGCACTTAGAAAACTCATTCCTTCTATACATTATTGAGCATATTAGTTGGTAATTTTATACAATATTAATTTTTTGGTTAAAATCATAAGCTATTTACAGGATACATTTCACTCATACCATCATCTCATTTGGGTCTGCATTTTTATTTCATTTTCCTACATGTTCATTGTTAAAATTATTCCTCCAGGTTCCACAAACTAACGATAACAAGAATGCATAGGGTAAGAAACAATTACTACTCTGGAAATCCCATAAAATCATTTATATGATTTTCAAATCTAGAAAGTTATGATAAATATATGAAAAATTAGATTTAAAATATTTCATTCATTAAAATCATCTTTTAAATTTCTTCGTAATGGTTTATAATGAAAAGTCTATTTATCATAAGAAGACCCACATAGCATTTTAAACCTGGTGTATAGTAATTTCCATTTTCATGTACCAGGTTATGATTAAGAAAATATATATGTTCAATTTCTGATGTTATTACAATAATGAACACTTTTTATAGAACCACACACACTTATAGTATACATGTGGAGATTTGTTTCAAGGAATCCCCATACAATCTATATCATACCAAAACAATATGATGTTATTATATAGTTATCCAGAACATCCACTATAGGTTTATATTACCTTAAATAGGATTTTGAAAATCTAGTTAATAATAATTCATCTAATACTTCATTAATAACACTATAGAATCCCTAATACCAGTTTCCCATAAATTGTCTCTATGAAAATTACATTAGCACAAAAAAATAGAATCAAATTGTAAAGAACTGATCACTTTTATAGGCTTGGTAAACTAAATACATATATTGTCTTATATTATATTTCAATAAAAATAATTCAATATTATTTTTGGAAAATAACTTAGTTCCATCATGGGTTTTTATGAATAATAATAATTTTGAACTTCATGGAATCCTATGGAATAAATGAAAAAAAGGTGATATAAAAGTCTAATAAGGGATAAATATAGTAGAATAAATAATGAATCAATGCGAATAATCAATATGTTGAGGTAAGAATCTAGTCACACATTCTATTTAATGAATTAACTAGTAAGTAATTTTATAAATAGTATGTAAAGGTAGAGAAATGAAAATATTCTATTTAAATAATATTACTATCAAGGTAACATAATGGAAGATAAATATGAAATGTTAAAAAACTAAAAATACATTCCATTTTTCAATAATATTATAATTAAATGAATAAATATATTTTTTTCATAGGAAAATATCATGGACGAAAATAACATAATTCTGAATTTAGGGAACACTACTCATTGTACACTATGATTTCTAGTTACATGATACCTTTAATGTCATGACCATTCAAAAGGAAGTTTAAATCATACTGTGTAAAACCCCAAAAAAATAAGGACAATCAACTGATTTATTCCATGAAACTACCTAAGAAACATAGGTCCATCTATGAACATGATGAACATCTTCCATACCTGTCCAAATCATTCCTCATTTTTTGAAAAAAGGATTCATAAATGAAAAATTATTTATCATAAAATACAATTATTTATTAAAAGATATATATTTATTAATAATTAGTATACTATCAAATAATAATAATTTTTGTATAATTTAAGTAGAAATGATATAAAATATAAAAGTTAATGAAATCCAAGATAAGTAATATAAGAATTTAGTTTAAATTTAATGTCCAATGATCATAGGAAGGAGAAAATATTATGGGAATTAAATTGACAACAAAAAAATAATAGAAGTGAGTTTCAATACTTCCCATAATCAAAATGATCACAAACCATCCATTCAAAGTATAAGGATGGTATAATACAACATGACCCTTATGGAGTAATTGTAAATTAAGGTTTTTTGACATTAATTAAAAAAAATACACAAGGAATATATTTACAAAAATGTTCTTGAGGAAAATATCCATTTCATTTTGAAAAACATTTAGAAAATCATTATCATCTAATATAACTTTTAAAAAATTCATTAAAATTATCTTTATAAACCTGAAATGTAAGCACCACAAAAATGACATTTGCGTGGGAGGGTAATTCTATACATTCAATAACTATCATTCCTTTTTCATTGTAAAAAGTTAAAATTGTGTCTTGTTTTCAATGAAAATGTACGATTACATTGAAAATAATTTTAAAATGAAATGGGTGAAATTTTAATTTAATAAACCATTATCAAAAGTATTATGATAACTTTTTTTTATAACATATGATTTTCGAAGAAAATACAGTTTTTAGCAAATGAGAAAATGATGTCATATTTTACTAATAATATTTTTTACTTCATTTTGTGTACCAAATAATGGAAAAATGGAACCATTAATTGAGAATAATCATGAATAACCAAAATAGAAAAAAAAATGAATATTTATTGTTAACAATGATAACAAATTCTATTAATTAAAATTCCTGTTTAAATAAATCTGGATAAAATGATATTGTGAAGTAATACACTGTTAAGATCATAATGTTGATGTGTGAAGAGACCAACTAATCAATTATTAATATCCCCTAAAATCCACATACAAAAGTATAAATAAAACAATATATATTGAAAAGTCATTAAAATCATAATCAAAGAATAATAATTCCAATAAGGAAGTAAAATTACCCAATGAAAAGTAAAAGAGCATTGAAATTTACCACTGAGTAAATTTAAATTCAAATACCCTAAGATGAAATAATTCAATTTAAATCCTAAATAGCCTTTCATAATTATTTATTCATCATATTACATATCAATTTTCTATATATAGACTATATAGATTAAATTTGGATCATATCATTATAGTATGAGTCAATGTAATGAAATTGATTCAAAAACCATATCCCACATTTCCTTTTTTTTCAACATCATATATCATTAGGTATATATGTTGTAAACTTGTAGTTTACTGAAAATAGATAAATGATAATAATAATAACATCATATATTATTTTTTATAACATCATATCATATTTTCCTTAATAATCTCTCATATTATTCATTGTTTGTAGTGTAAATTTCTATGTTTTTTTTGTAAAACCCCTAACTTCTATAGTACGCTTCTCTTTGAATAATGTGATAGCGTGTGTTGTATGTAACATCGAGTTCTAACACACCACAACCAATCAAACTAGCCATTATGAATAGTAATACCTACTTTTTGAAATTTTAAAAATTTTATCTCTCAAAATGGACTTTATTTTTGGGTTTTGAATATTGAATTTAGCCTAGGGTGATATTTTGGAACTTTTCGGATAACATTTATATTGTGATGAATAGTGAAAATTACTAAATTTTAATTAAAAACATCATTTTAATCAAAATTATTTATATTGATAAATTATGAATTTGAGTGGTTTTAAAGTATATTTAGAATATATTTTTACCATTTCATACAATTTTTATCATTTAAAATAATTTTACAATTAAACCGGACATAAAAAAGTATCAATCTTTTGATAGTTATTATCTCTTAAAAACACGCTTTTTGTTTAAACAACGGGAATTAATTTTAAATTAATTTCTACCACTTCTGTGTTTTGATTTTGGAAAAATGGATTCCATATTTTTAATCAGGATGATCATATTTTGTAAATAGTTAACTTTTATTTTTAGACATTTTGAATAATTACTTCGTTAAATATTTTATTTACCATGGTTAAGGGTAAATATGGAAAATAAGGGTTTAAAAATTATAATATAATAATACTAAATTACCCTAAAATGTTTCCTAACCTCATTTGTGGATACATGTCCGACCATGGGAATCTTTGGGTCGATTTTGGGACCCATGGAGCCACTTGTAGGTGATAGAGACACTTTATTTTAATTAAATTAAAATAAATACAAAAATGACATAAGCATATATCATTTAGAAAAACAATTTTTATATAAGGTTATCTGTGATTTATTTTAGACTATAAATATTCATTAGAAATATAAAATGATTTCATACATAATGATATTTTATTTATAATTTTTGTCTGTATATAATTTAATTTATATATGACACAATGGTGATGTAGTAATTACCATAATAGTGAACAATTAAAATAATTGATAATATAAATACCCAAATAAATATAATTTGAGACTTTTTATGAATTAAAATCATTTTATAGGATAATATGACATGTTAGTATTGATTTAATTTACTTTTTTTGAATTAAATATTCTGTTATGAGTTTTACAAAAATCAACTATTGAATAGTGTCAAAATTGACATAAAAGACTTTTTAAAACAAATATTATATTATTAATTGATATTAAATTCCTAAAAATCTAATTTTCGGCCAAAGGTCTTATATCATGATAGTTGTATCATTAATGGACAACTTTGGGGGTCTCTAGGAAGTATATAGTAAGTTTAATAACTATATAATATAAAAATACAAAGTGACATGGTAAGTGTCAAACTAATTAACTAATAGTTAAAACTAAAAGATAAGGTTAATATAATGACCCAAACCTATCTAAATTCTATTGTTTGAGTTATTTACGACCCATACCCACCTTAACCTTTAAATAATCCACATTAGAGATATTCCAAATCGAATATGAATTATTATAAAATAATATTTCTAGCTTTTCCAAAGGTGCCCCTCACCCCTCTTATAAAATGGAACTCCCCCTTATCACTATTTCACACATTCAAAGCCTTTTGGTTCGTCCAAACCCTACATAATACTCTCTCAACTTCCCTCAATACAAAATAGATGCCTTTGTTTGATCCTAAATCCAACCTAAGGAGCCCTTTTGATCAAATCAAAAGGAAGAACCCAAAGAAGAGGTAATGTTTTCACCACCCTTTTTCAAATTCATTTCTTCTTCCACTTCTTCTTTCATTGTTATTCCCATTCTAAAATAATTAATCCAGTATATCCTATATACTGTAATATTATTATAAATATGTTATAACCATATTCAGTATTCTATCCATTCTTTGAATGACATGTCACCATACGTGCGTACGTATGGCTTACCATCTCCACGTCGTGGTGTAATTGTTATTCAATATATTATTATTTGGATGGGTATAATAATGATTTTTAATTCATGTAAATAATAATTATAACATTATAATTATTCTTTATATATTATATAACATCCAACTAAATATTATTTTAATATCAAAAGAATGATATTTTCGCTCGTACGTACGTACGGACTACCGTCTCCACGAACACGATGAGATTCATTCTGCATCGTATCTATAGCGACCCATACTTTACATACATTGTTAATAATTCGAAATTGAATCACACTTATTACAACATATGACAAAACCACAAAGGACCGTATAGGTATAGTGTCTTTAGAAACTGGGAAACATAAACAACTGGTTCATAAATCTTCTAAAGTGTCTCCCATTTATTTCATCATATCTAGGGTCCCTTTTAGCATATTCTACTTAATATCCATCTTACTGACCTGGGGAAAAGAAAACATAAAAGGGTGAGCTCAAATGCTCAGCAAGGGCAAATAAAGGAAATAAAAATCATATCATATCTTTTTGAAAATCAAAACCTGCAAAAGAGATCATAATATCTTATCATGGAATAAATCATAAAAGTGAAAATGAGATCCCCATAATCATAACATAAGACTTGAAACTTTGTGGCATGCACACATAATCATGTAAAATCATTTCTTGTTAGTCATGACTCATTTCCAAGACTATCTTAGTGGACAAAGTCCCTTTCTGAACCGAGTTCACTCCTCGTTTCAGTCCTGTATCACTGAACCGAAATAACCTTCCGTTCCAGCCATGTCTATCTCATGAGATATAAAATCTTTACCCAATGCATTGGAGGGAGATATAGGTCCCACCCATATTATAAAGAATCCTTTCTTATGTGTGCCACATAATCATAAATCATACATCATCGCATAACCCATGTAATAAAAATGGGATTCTTGAAACATCATGACCTCATAAATAAATTCATATAAAATAAAGGAATTCATAAAAATAATTCCATCACAACATGATCAAATCAATGTAATAATATGGATAAAAACAGAACCCTTTATTATCATAGATGGAAAATAATTTTGATAAAACACTTGAACTCCATTCTTGAGGAAAATATCCTTTCTTCTTCAAAAACATTTTTTCCTTTCATAACATGTCATACAACTTTAAAATAAAAGAAGTTGATTAAAAATAAACTTGAAAACTTGTAAAGGAAGTTTCTTGGAAATAATGTTTTAAAAATCCATTCATGCCGTATAAGTTAAAAAAACATTCTTTGTACTTTTGTCGGAAAAGTCAAAAAGTACCTCGTATGACAAAAGATTCCTTTCATAAATATTACTAAAAACTCACCGAAGGGTAAAAATGGATTTAAACAATTGTAGGTGGATGGAAATAATATTACATATTGATGAAACATGGATGTGGATGATAAAATACACCCCAGTAAATACTTATGAATAAACAATCTCGGATAAAAATGAGATTGTGACATTTCCCTTACCTTAGGTCCGATTTTCTTTGTTCGTGTCCGAAGCTCCTGTATAATGGTTTAAATAATGTTATTGACTTATTACAGAATCATACATATTGATATGATATCATATATGGTCATATTGTTAGTTTCTTGTTAGTAATATTTCATTGTTACTTGTTACTCGGGTCTTTATAACTTTTTGTTCTTATGCGTGTTTTGTCGAATAAATTCTTATTCTTATCTTTAGGTTATAGATAATTCATTTACAGAATGGTATTAGAGTAGTATATACCATATTTATTCATTCAATTCATTTATATAATCATTATGAAATGAAGATCATGTAGAACGAGTCGCATCACATCGTGGAGACGGTATTCCATACGTACGCACGAGTGATGATATCGTCCCTATGATCGTGGAATTGTATTGGAGTATATATATATTATTTCAGTATCAATATTACTTCATAATAATCATATATAGTTACTCATTACACCATTATAACCATCCTTGTAAGGTGATGGTGGAAAATAGATTACACCACGGCGTGGAGACGGTATTCCGTACGTACGCACGCGCGGTGATTTCATTTTTCCGTAGGATGGATAGAAGGTGAATTAGGGTTGTTTCATATTTATAATAACATATCAGTATGTAAGTAATACTGATGTTATTACTTTATCATGAAACAACTAAAGAAGAAGAAGTTGAAGAAGAAAGAAATTGAAAAGATCGGTAATGGATATTACCTCTTCTTTGGAACGCCTCTTTGAATCCTCCACTTAGGGAACTAATATTGGTCTTTGGAGAAGACCAGGACCTCTAGGATTATTCTAGGGAAGTGGAGAGGAGAAAATGGCAGGGTTTGGCCGAGCTTGAGTGCTCAAATTGGTGTGAGGAGGAGGGGGAGGAGGTGCCCTTTTATAAGGGAGGAGAGGGGCACCTTAGGAATATCTCAAAATATTATTTTATATTAAAGTCAAAATCGGTTTATAATGGTTCCAAAGGGTCTTATTTCGAAGCTAAAGTGGGGATGGGTCGAAATACTATCAACCAATAGGATTTAGACAAGTTTAGGGTATTATTTTAACCTTATCAATTAGATTTAACTCTAAGTTAATTAATTTAACTTTTACCGTGTCTTTTTGTTTTCTTTCACTATATGGTTAATACACTTACTATAACATGCCAAACGAACCCCAAATTGTTTATTATTAATATATATATCCTTATCTATGTCATTTGGCCGAACCTTAGATTTTTAGGAATAAAATAACAATTAGTAATATAATATTTGATTTAAAAACTATTTTGTGACAATTTTGACACTATTTGATATATGATTTTGGTGAAAGTCATAACAGAATTATATTTTAGAACCAAGTTAATTAAATCAACACTAATATATCATAGTAACCTAGAAAATTAGTTTAATTCATAAAAAGTCTTAAATTACATTTATTTTGGTATTTATATTATCAATTATGTCAATATTTCATTAATAAGATAATTACTGCATCATCGTTGTGTCATAAATAAATTAAATTATATGATGTCTAAAAATTACAAATAAAATATCATCATGTAGGAAATCTTTTTATCTTTCTAATTAATATTTAAAATTGAATTTATCTTATGTATAACACCATATTAAAAATGATTTACTTATTAAACTTTGATTTTAACTATTTTAACCCTTCTTTAAATAAATTAATAATAAATGTCCTAATCTAATCCAAGTGGGCCTAAATGGTCATATTTTATTCCTAAGTTTGTTTTTGGTCGAATTACACTTTTCCAATAGAATTAGGACATGTGTTAGGGTAAGATTAATATCATATATACCCTTAGTTACCCTATTTACTATTAACCGCGGTAAAAAAAAGTAACAAGTTACTATTCACCAAAAAATTATTTTTATCTCATTGAACCACATTTTACTTACTGATATCAACTGTGTCTATCGGATTTTCGAAATTCCATTCACAGAAGCAGTAAAATTATGTTTTATGCAAAATTCAGTTTTTAACCTACCACTTAGTGGTTTCACTATTCATCAAAAATTGAAAGTTTTCAGAAAAATACCAAAATTTCACCCTAGGCTAATTTCGATATTCTGAGTCCAAAAATGAAGTCCATTTTGAAAAATAAAAATTATAAAATTTCAAAAAGTGGTTATTACTATTCATAACGGCTAGTTTTAATAGCATATTATTGTTTAGTGAAACTCGGTATTGCGTACGACGCAAGCTATCGAGGAAGGTCGCGATTGCGTGTAAAGCCAGCCAAGCAAGTGTTGTGTAGAAAAAGATTCCTTTGATGATCCAGAATCTCTATCGACTGTTCTTCAAAAGAAAGATCTTGCTCCAGCGGTACAACTTCTGAGCTGAGTACATGTGAAGGATCTGGTATGTACTTTCTCAGGAGAGATACATGGAACACATCGTGAACTTGAGAGAGATTCGGTGGAAGCTCCAATCGGTAAGCTACCTTCCCAACACGATCCAGTATTTCAAAAGGACCGATATATCTAGGGCTCAACTTCCCCATCTTTCCAAATCTCATAACCCTCTTCCAGGGAGATATTCGTAAGAACACTTTATCGCCCACTTCAAACTCTAGGTCTTTTCTTCGGTTGTCGGCATAACTTTTCTGTCGACTCTGAGCTGCTCTTATGTGTTGTTGAATAGATCTGACCTTTTCTGCCATTTCATCAACGAGATCAGGTCCTAATAGCTTTCTTTCCCCAACTTCATCCCAGCAAGTTGGAGTCCTGCATTTCTTTCCATAGAGAGATTCATAAGGAGCCATCTGAATACTGTAGTGAAAGCTATTATTATAAGAAAATTCCACCAAAGGTAGGTGTTGATCCCAACCTCCTTTGAAATCCATAGAGCAAGCTCTCAACATATCTTCTAGGGTTTGAATTGTTCTCTCAGACTGACCGTTTTTCTTTGGATGATAATTAGTGCTGAAACTCAACTCTGTATCCAGAGTATGCTGAAGACTTCGCCAGAACTTCGAGGTAAATCTCGGATCTCGATCAGATATAATAGAAAGTGGTACTCCATACAATCTTACCACTTCCTTTACATATATCCTGGAAAGCTGATCTAGAGAGAAATCGTCTCTAATAGCAATGAAGTGTGCAGACTTTGTAAGACGATCAACTATGACCCAGATAGCATTATTGACTTTGGATGTTTTAGGAAGTCCTGTGACAAAGTCCATAGTGATGTTTTCCCATTTCCATTCAGGTATGGGTAATGGTTGTAACATCCCCTTAGACTTCTGTCTCTCAGATTTAACTTGTTGACAAACCAAGCATCGAGAGACATATTCCGCAACATCAATTTTCATGCCATCCCACCAGAAGTACTCTTTCAGGTCCTTATACATCTTCGTGCTTCCAGGATGAATAGAGAATGATGAACTATGAGCCTCATCCAGCAGCTCATTCTTTAATTCGGGGATGGGAGGAACGCAAACCCGATTCCTGAACTTTATTATCCCATCACAATCAAGGTTGAATTCAGGAACATTTCTCACCTTCTTTTGTAACTCGACATCTTCTTTCTGTGCCTCTTTAATATTCACATGTATAGATGGTTGAACATTCATTTGAGAAAGATAATATTTTTCCCCTTCCATTATAATTCCAAGATCCATCCTTTGTAAATCCATAAATATTGGATCTTTTGTGATCCTCATCATGGATAAACTAGCATGGTCTTGTCGACTTAATGCATCTGCGACCTTGTTTGCTTTCCCAGGGTGGTAATGGATTGAGCAGTCATAATCCTTAATCAGCTCCAACCATCTTCTTTGACGCATATTCAACTCCTTTTGTGTGAAAATATACTTTAAACTTTTATGATCAGTATAAATATCACACCTTTCACCATAAAGGTAATGCCTCCAAATCTTTAATGCAAAGATTACCGCAGCCAACTCCAAATCATGTTTTGGGTAATTTTGCTCATGGATTTTCAACTGTCGTGAGGCATAAGCTATCACCATATCATTTTGCATAAGAACACACCACAATCCCTTCTTGGATCCATCACTGTAGATCGCAAACCTTTCTCCACTACAAGGCAGTGTGAGCACAGGTGCACTGGATAACCTTCTTTTCAACTCCTTGAAATTATCTTCACATTCCTCTGTCCAGACAAACTTAACTCCCTTCCGAGTCAACTTGGTGATTGGATTAGATAATCGTGAAAAATATTTTACAAAACGTCGATAATATCCAGCCAAACCAAGAAAACTTCGGATCTCAGTTACTGTTGTTGGTCTTGACCATCTTTCGATAACCTCTGTTTTTGCTGGATCCACAGATATCCCCTCTTTTGAGATTATATGACCCAAAAATACAACTTTTTGAAGCCAAAATTCACACTTGGTAAATTTGGCATAAAGCTTCTCCTTTCTCAGGGTCTTCAATATAATTCTCAAGTGATCTTCATGCTCTTCCTTGCTCTTTGAATAGACAAGAATATCGTCTATAAAGACTACCACAAATTGATCAAGATAGTCTCTAAAGACTCTATTCATTAGATCCATGAAGATAGCAGGGGCATTAGTAAGACCAAATGGAATCACTATAAATTCATAGTGTCCATACCTTGTACGGAAAGCCGCCTTTGGTATATCCTCCCTTTTGACCCTTAATTGATGATCCCCTGAACGAAGATCAATCTTGGAAAAGTATTGAGCTCCGCGTAGTTGGTCAAATAAGTCATCAATGCGTGGGAGAAGATATTTGTTCTTGATAGTGATCTTGTTAAGTTCTCGATAATCAATGCAATGTCTCATTGATCCATCTTTCTTCTTAACAAATAGAACAGGTTCTCCCCAAGGTGACGCACTAGGGCATATGAATCCCTTATCCAGATTTTCTTGGAGTTGCTTCTTCAATTCCTGCAACTCAATTGGGGCCATTCTATAAGGTGTCTTTGAAATAGGCAAAGCACCCGGTACGAGTTCTATTGAAAACTCAACTTCACGATTTGGTGGAGGACCCGGCAATTCCTCCGGAAAGACATCATCAAACTCCCGTACAATGGGCTTATTCTTAATCGTGAGTTTCTCACCAACCATTTGAGATAAATAACCTTCATTTAGTGGAATCAATACCCATAAGATGGAAGAAATTTCCACTGGAAGGTTATGTTCATCCTTGCATTGATAGACGATCGTAGATTGATCTGGAATATGAAATGTGACTTCCCTTCTTTGGAAATCGATATGAGCTCCATGTAGAGAAAGCCAATCCATGCCAAGAATCACATCAAATTCCACTAAAGGAAGGATCACAAGATTTGCAGGAAGCACTTTCCCACAAACTTCGATCGGAGAAGAATTATAAACTTTTGATGCGATTGATGTGCCATTAGGTGTTGCCACAACTAACTCAACATCTAATTATTGAGGTAATACGGTGATACCCTTAGAAAAGTCTTCAGAAATAAAAGAGTGGGTGGATCCAGAATCAAATAAAACATTTGCTACTTTAGAGTGGATGGTAAGTGTACCTTTCACCACATCGTTATCGTACTCCACATCGCTGATAGAAATTGCATGTGACTTTCCTTTGTCTTTAGCCTTAAGAGTTTGTTTACGTCGACCATCATCATCAACCCTTGGATTTGGGCATTGATTGGCATAATGCCCCATCTCCTTTCACTTGAAACATTGAAGTGTAGTAGGTTCATTCTGTGTATCCCTTCCTTTTTTTGCGTCATTAGACATCTTCTTCCCATTATCACGGCATTCAAATGCCCAATGACCTTTTTTTCCACATTTAAAACATTTACTTGTCCCTTTAAGACAACTCCCTCCATGTTTCTTTCCACACTTTGAGCATAAGGAAAAGCTCATATTCTTTTCCGTGTGCTCTTTATATTTTTCTTTGAATTCCATCTTCCTCTTCTTATCAAACCCATGTGACTGATGGGTTACTCCAATCTCCATCTCGACTTTGTGAGAACATCGAACGATTTCCTCGTAGCTATTGAAGTCCCTTATGGCTAACGCCCTTCGAAGACTTGGTTTTAAGCCACTAAAGAATCGATCGATCTTACTCTCAGGTTGGATAATAATACCAGAAGCGTACCTTGCAAGTCTTGTAAAATTTGCTTCATAGGTACCAACAGATTCATCATCCCTTTGCTTCAGTTCAAGAAACTCTTTCTCCATCTTTGTTCGGAAAATACGAGGGATGTAGTTATTGAAAAATAAGTTCTTGAACTCGTCCCATTCCATAGACTCAATTTCATCCCTTTGCCTCGTATTCTTAACAAGATTCCACCATTGATCAGCATCTCCTTCCAAACGATACACTGCTAGGATGACTTTATCATGTTCAGAACATTGAAGAACTGAAAATATCTTTTCAGTAGTACTAATCCATTGTTCAGCAACTAATGGATCAGTAGACCCGCTGAAAGAAGGTGGACGCTGCCTCATGAAGGATTCAACAGAATGTTGCTCCCTCCTTTGCTCGTTTGGAAATCCTGCATGATTCATAGCTTGTGAAAGTTGTGTGAGCATGGCTACAATATTTTTCATTCCAGCTCCCATATCGTTTGGTTTATCAGGGGGAAAATCATTGCATTGCCCATCGCATTCCGCATTAACACGGTTCCTTCGGGTTCCAGCCATTGACTAAAACCAAGAAGAATAGTGTGAGCAACACTAATTATAATAGGAAACCACATAATTCAAGAATAAAATTTTCATGCTTAAGGTCTTATCCTAGGTTATTCAAGGCCATTTCTAAAACACTAAGATTGTGTTCTATGCTTAGACTT
Organism: Viscum album; assembly: GCA_963277665.1. NCBI lineage: Eukaryota > Viridiplantae > Streptophyta > Magnoliopsida > Santalales > Viscaceae > Viscum > Viscum album. Next base: position 198,915,972 of record OY728126.1, read on the forward strand.
ATCCTTAGGTTTCTTACTAAGGCTTTCACATCCTAGTTTCCAAAGGTTGACTATACCATTCCTCTGATACCAACTATAGCGACCCATACTTTACATACATTGTTAATACTTCGAAATTGAAGCACACTTATTACAACATATGACAAAACCACAAAGGACCGTATAGGTATAGTGTCTTTAGAAACTGGGAAACATAAACAACTGGTTCATAAATCTTCTACAGTGTCTCCCATTTATTTCATCATATCTAGGGTCCCTTTTAGCATATTCTACTTAATATCCATCTTCCTGACCTGGGTAAAAGAAAACATAAAAGGGTGAGCTCAAATGCTCAGCACGGGCAAATAAAGGAAATAAAAATCATATCATATCTTTTTGAAAATCAAAATCTGCAAAAGAGATCATAACATCTTATCATGGAATAAATCATAAAAGTGAAAATGAGATCCCCATAATCATAACATAAGACTTGAAACTTTGTGGCATGCACACATAATCATGGAAAATAATTTCTTGTTAGTCATGACTCATTGCCAAGTCTATCTTAGTGGACAAAGTCCCTTTCTGAACTGAGTTCACTCCTCGTTTCAGTCCTGTATCACTGAACCGAAATAACCTTCCGTTCTAGCCATGTCTATCTCATGATATATAAAATCTTTACCCAATGCATTGGAGGGAGATATAGGTCCCACCCATCTTATAATGAATCCTTTCTTATGTGTGCCACATAATCATAAATCATACATCATCGCATAACCCATGTAATAAAAATGGGATTCTTGAAACATCATGACCTCATAAATCAATTCATTTAAAATAAAGGAATTCATAAAAATAATTCCATCACAACATGATCAAATCAATGTAATAATAGGGATAAAAACAGATCCCTTTATTATCTTAGATGGAAAATAATTTTGATAAAACATTTGAACTCCATTCTTGAGGAAAATATCCTTTCTTCTTCAAAAACATTTTTTTACTTTCAAAACATGTCATAGAACTTTAAAATAAAAGAAGTTGATTAAAAATAAACATGAAAACTTGTAAAGGAAGTTTCTTGGAAATAATGTTTTAAAAATCCATTCATGCCGTATAAGTTAAAAAAAACATTCTTCGTACTTTTGTCAGAAAAGTCAAAAAGTACCTCGTATGACAAAAGATTCCTTTCATAGATATTACTAAAAACTCACCGAAGGGTAAAAATAGATTTAAACAATTGTAGGTGGATGGAAATAATATTACATATTGATGAAACATGGATGTGGATGATAAAATACACCCCAGTAAATACTTATAAATAAACAATCTCGAATAAAAATGAGATTGTGATATTTCCCTTACCTTAGGTCCGATTTTCTTTGTTCGTGTCCGAAGCTCCTGTATAATGGTTTAAATAATGTTATTGACTTATTAAAGAATCATACATATTGATATGATATCATATATGGTCATATTATTAGCTTCTTTTTATTAATATTTCATTGTTACTTGTTACTCGGGTCTTTATAACATTTTGTTCTTATGCGTGTTTTGTCGAATAAATTCTTATTCTTTTCTTTAGGTTATAGATAATTCATTTACAGAATGGTATTAGTGTAGTATATACCATATTCATTCATTCAATTCATTTATATAATCATTATGAAATGAATATCATGTAGAACGAGTCGCATCACATCGTGGAGACGGTATTCCGTACGTACGCACGAGTGATGATATCGTCCCTATGATCGTGGAATTGTATTGGAGTATATATATATTATTTCAGTATCAATATTACTTCATAATAATCATATATATTTACTCATTACACCATTATACCCATCCTTGTAAGGTTATGGTGGAAAATAGATTACACCACGGCGTGGAGACGGTATTCCGTACGTACGCACGCGCGGTGATTTCATTTTTCCGTAGGATGGATAGAAGGTGAATTAGGGTTGTTTCATATTTATAATAACATATCAGTATGTAAGTAATACTGATTTTATTACTTTATCATGAAACAACTAAAGAAGAAGAAGTTGAAGAAGAAATAAATTGAAAAGATCGGTAATGGATATTACCTCTTCTTTGGAACGCCTCTTTGAATCCTCCACTTAAAGAACTAAAATTGGTCTTTGGAGAAGACCAAGAGCTATAGGATTATTCTAGGGAAGTGGAGAGGAGAAAATGGCAGGGGTTGGACGAGCTTGAGTGCTCAAATTGGTGTGAGGAGGAGGGGGAGGAGGTGCCCTTTTATAAGGGAGGAGAGGGGCACCTTAGGAATATCTCAAAATATTATTTTATATTAAAGTCAAAATCGGTTTATAATGGTTCCAAAGGGTCTTATTTTGAAGCTAAAGTGGGGATGGGTCGAAATCCTATCAACCAATAGGATTTAGACAAGTTTAGGGTATTATTTTAACCTTATCAATTAGATTTAACTCTATGTTAATTAATTTAACTTTTACCGTGTCTTTTTGTTTTCTTTCACTATATGGTTAATACACTTACTATAACATGCCAAACGAACCCCAAATTGTTTATTATTAATATATATATCCTTATCTAAGTCATTTGGCCGAACCTTAGATTTTTAGGAATAACATAACAATTAGTAATATAATATTTGATTTAAAAACTATTTTGTGTCAATTTTGACACTATTTGATATATGATTTTTGTGAAAGTCATAACAGAATTATATGTTCGAACCAACTTAATTAAATCAACACTAATATATCATAGTAACCTAGAAAATTAGTGGAATTCATAAAAAGTCTTAAATTACATTTATTTTGTTATTTATATTATCAATTATGTCAATATTTCATTAATAAGATATTACTGCATCATCTTTGTGTCATAAATAAATTAAATTATTTGATGTCTAAAAATTACAAATAAAATATCATCATGTATGAAATCTTTTTAGCTTTCTAATGAATATTTACAATTGAATTTATCTTATTTATAACCCCATATTAAAAATGATTTACTTATTAAACGTTTATTTTAACTATTTTAACCCTTCTTTAAATAAATTAATAATAAATGTCCTAATCTAATCCAAGTGGGCTTAAATGGTCATATTTTATTCCTAAGTTTGTTTTTGGTCGAATTACACTTGTCCAATAGAATTAGGACATGTGTTATGGTAATATTAATATCATATTTACCCTTAGTTACCCTATTTACTATTAACCGCGGTAAAAAAAAGTAAAAAGTTACTATTCACCAAAAAATTATTTTTATCTCATTGAACCACATTTTATCTACTGATATCAACCGTTTCTGTCGGATTTTCGAAATTCCATTCACAGAAGCGGTAAAATTAAGTTTTATGCAAAATTCAGTTTTTAACCTACCACTTAGAGGTTTCACTATTCATCAAAAATTGAAAGTTTTCAGAAAAATACCAAAATTTCACCCTAGGCTAATTTCGATATTCTGAGTCCAAAAATGAAGTCCATTTTGAAAAATAAAATTTATAAAATTTCAAAAAGTGGTTATTACTATTCATAACGGCTAGTTTTAATAGCATATTGTTGTTTAGTGAAACTCGGTATTGCGTATGACGCAAGCTATCGAGGAAGGTCGCGATTGCGTGTAAAGCAAGCCAAGCAAGTGTTGTGTAGAAAAAGATTCCTTTGATGATTTATATAACATAAATGTCTCGGGTGTTACAGTATCCATTCAAATATAAATATCATTTGATAATTTAAAAATATTTTTAAGGAGTTGATATCATTATGGATATGAATAAGATACAACCAATCCATGAAAAACATGGCTTATGTAACAAAACATATAAAAGAAAACAAGTAAGTTAACACCTGAAACAATGATAATACTAAGATATTATTAACAAATAAATGTTAAAAGATCATATATGATATCATATTAATGTATATGATTCTTGTATAATTTTAATAACAATTATTTCACCATTATACAAGAGTTTAACCTACCCCCAACCAAGGAAATTTACATGGTAAGAGTTTATTTTGCAATCTCTTATTTATCCGAGGTTGTTTATACGTAATAATCTACTGGGACTTCTTTATCATCCACATCCATGTTTCTTAAAAATGTATTTCAAATTTTTTTTAATATTTACAATAATATGGATCAAAGTCATTTATACCCTTGTTTGACTTTTTATAAGAGGTTTATAAAGGAATCATTCTGTCATTTTCCAAACAAGGTGCTTTTTAACCATTTCGACAGAATTAAGGAAAGAATGTTTTTTAATCTTATTCGGTGGGTGCGGCTATTTTCCGCTGTTATAAAATCGTTGAAGCTTTCCTTACAATCTTATAAGAATATTTTCAAAGAAAATGTTTTATTTTATAAATATATGACTATTAAATGATTTCAAAATAGAAAGTGATATTTTTTTAAAAAGAGTTTCGATTTCATCTATGTCAACACTCTTTGATGGATTTTAAATTTATTTGGAGTTGATTTATTATGGTACAATACTTCCATATTGTATTGATGGTTTTTTGATATGTTTGACTATGGATGTGTTATTGTTATACCATTCATAGTTTATGAAGAAAGTATTGACAATTCGTATGCTAGTTTTAATACGAATGATTATGTTGTGTTTAAACCTATTCTTTTGAGGAATGCATTGGACTTAATATGTGACAGGTGGAGCCCGCTATAGCTCCTCAATGCATCGTTAGGTATCATGAGACAAACTAGTGTCTTGTCACAAGGCCTTGGAAAAATCTTATTTGTAGTCTTGGTATGAGGCCTTGGCTATGTGGTTATGATAGTCGGGCATTATGCATTCCATCATTATGAAAGTGGTTATTGATTTTGCATGTGATTATTCGATTAGTAGAATATCCACGTGAATAATTAAACGGAATTATTTCATTTTATTTTTTCCATACTATGTTCAAGTTCATGTTTAAAAGGATTTTGTTTTTGTTATCAATTGGCTTAAATGTTTATTCTTATTTATGAATCTTTCCGCTATATTGTTATCCTTACTAGGCATTTGAGCTCACCCTTTTTCTATGTTTTATTTATCCCATGATGTGAAGAAGTAATTTTTGAAAGACTTGTAGGGATAATATGAGGGGATACGAGTGTTGAATATGTAGACTATATTGTTGTAGTTTTCATTTTATGATGTAATGTAAACTTTATTGATATATCTAGTGTTACCAAGGCTACTAAATGAATCGGTCTTTCGAGATTTGATCTTTCTTGTGATCATGAAAATGTTATGTAATAATGCACTGACTCTGGGTAACTTGGGTCGGGGCATTACAGTTGGTATAAGAGAAAGTTTAGTAAAATTCTTGGAAGCTAGATTTAGATAAACTCTGATTAGATCACATAGACCTAAGATGGGCTTTGAGGATTAGTATAGAATAACTTCCTAGAATTTTGGTATTGTAGAAATTTTTTGAGTTTTCTGAGCAATAGACCCCTGTCTGGATACGAGCAGGTAGAGGCGGCTCTGGCACAGATGTACCTAGTTGTAAAACCCGAAAACACCGCTTTGAGCTAGACTCAAATGGGAACTGGTGCACAGCAACGGGCCTTGCTACACTCTTGGTTACGAAACTCCCAGGCGATATGTTTAGGATAACTCTTATTTTAATTAAAAATCATTATGAAGGGATTATGAGTATATACTTCCTCAAAGTAAACATTTTTATGATTATATATTATATCCATAAATAGTTCAATTTATGTTAAGTGTTTTATAAGAATGGAATTGTGTATTTTGATTCATAAACTGATCTAGTTTATGCCATTGATTAGAAATGTCTCCTGGTGAAAGAAATGGAAATAGTATCAATGCACGCACTCTATGTAGGGATTTCCCTCCTGCTCAAGATAATTATAGTGGAGCTAGTGATGCAACTGGTGCCGATCAGCTAATCACCATACTGGGACAACTCATTCAGTTTATGAATAATAACCTTACCTGTATGGAGCACCCTGATCGGCAGCGTGGAGGATCAATGTTAGATATCTTCATGAGGAAAAAATCAACAATGTTAAATGGGAGTACAAATCCCTTAGTACATGAGAAACGGATAAATTCTATAGACAAAATATTTCATGCTTTGGGGAGTAGTGAAAGGGAAAAACTTGTCATGGCAGTTTACCGCCTCACTAGAGATGCTGATCAACGGTGGTCATTGATTCAAAACACGAAGGAAGATGATGATGTATCAAATATGGAATGGAGGGAGTTCAAAGATCTGTTTATAGAAAAATACTTTCCTTGCGACCATTGTGCAGATATGGAAAGTCAATTACTGAGTCTGAGACAAAAGCAGGATAAGAATGTCACAAAGTATGATGCTAACTTTACAAGGTTGGCAAGGTATGATGGAGATTTTATACGTAACCCAAGAAGTATGATTGATCATTTCTTTGAGGAGTTAAAACCATTTCTCTGTCGAGCATTAGTCTCACAATCCTTATCGTCGTACGAAGACATTGTCTCATGTGCTATCAAGACCGAAAATGAATTTTCTATATCGTATGACTTTAAAGAAAAGAAAGAGAAGAAGAGATCTACTAATCAATCTGGGAATGGAAATAAGGGGAAGAAGGGAAAGGATGAATATCCATTCTATGCTAAACGTGGGATGAAACACCCCAGTAATTTCATAAAAGGAATGAGAGTCTGTTAAAAATGTGGTGAAAAAGTCCACCAAGATCGTGATTAAAAAGGGATGAAGGAAGCTACCGATGTTCAGTGCTATGATTTTAGGGAGATGGTACATTATTAAAATGAATTTCCTATGTGTAAGGGGAACTTACCTCAAAATAGGCTAAGGGATCACGACCAAGCTTATGATATCACTACTGCTGAGGTAGAAGCTCCGAAAGACGTGGTGGCAGGTAATATAATGGTTTCCTCAAGTTTAGAAAAATCATTATTTGATTCTGGATCATCACATTATTTCATATCTTCCCAGTTTTCTACGAAAATTAGATATTTCCAATTTTATTTAACAAGGGAGTTGTCAGTTACAACTCCTAAGGGATGTATCATTGTATCAAAGTTTTGTGAATCAGTCCCCATTAGAGCACATAAATGTTCTTTATCTGCAGATCTCATCGCCATACCTATGATTGAGTTTGATATAATCCTTGGTATGGATTGGATTTCAGACTATGATATGAATATTTATTGTATGAAGAAGAAGGTTATGACTTTTGATGATTATGATAAAGAACACCTTATCTTTAGAGAAGAATTGTCGCCACCTAATTCTTATCTAGATCCACCCCCAGTTGTTCAACTAAATTCAATTATTGTGGAGGAAGAGAATGAAATGACTGTGGGCGAGGAAAGGAATGTTAAAATAAAGGATGTACCTATTGTGAAAGAGTATGTAGATGTATTTCAGGAAGATTTACCTGGACAACCTCCAGAACGAGAAGTTTAGTTTTCCATTGATTTAATTCCTGGATCAAGGCCTATATCAAATACAACATATAGAATGGACACTATGGAATTAGTCAAACTAAAGAAACAACTAGAGGAATTTAGTAATAAGGGATTTATTCTCCCTAGTGTTTCTCCATGGGGAGCCCCTTTTCTTTTTGTTAAAAAAAAGATAGATCTATGAGGTTATGTATCAACTACAGGGAGATCAATGCAATAACAATAAAGAACAAGTATCCCCTACCTCTAAGTGATGATTTATTTGTCCAACTACATGGAGCTCAATACTTTTCAAAGATAGAACTTCGATCTGGATACCATAAGTTGTGTTTGAAGAAGGAATACATTCCGAAGACAGCATTTCGAACCAGGTATGGGCATTAAAAGTTTACAGTAATGCCTTTTGGATTGACTAATGCACCCTCTGTATTCATGGATCTGATGAATAGAATTTTCAAGGAATATCTTGATGAATTTTTGGTGGAATTTATTGATGATAGCTTGGTATATTCCAAAAGCTAAGAAGATCATGAAAATCACTTTCACATTATCTTGAAGACTCTAAGAAGACATGAATTATATGGGAAGTTTAACAAGTGTGAATTCTGGCTTCAGAAGAATTATTTTCTTGGCCATATTGTCTCTAAAGATGGAATCTATGTTGATCCTTCTAAGACCAAGGCAATACAAGAATGGCCTGCTCCGACGAGTATAACTGAGGTACGTAGTTTTATTGGTTTAGCAGGTTATTATTGATGTTTCGTCCAGAATTTTGCCCGGTTGGCTAACCCATTAACAAAGATCTTACCTAAAGGGGTTAAATTTGTTTGGACAAAAGAGTGTGAATAATTTATTGAATAACTGAAGATAATATTAGTCAATTCTTCTATATTGACTCTACCATCGGGGAATTATGGGTTCATTATTTATAGTGATGCATCGAAGAAAGGACTTGGTTGTGTCCTTATGTAGAATGATAGGGTTATTTCCTATGCATCACGACATTTGAAAATTCATGAAATAAACAATCTTACTCATGATCTCGAGTTAGCAGCTGTGATCATTACTTTGAAGATATGAAGGCACTACCTCTATAGTGAAAAATGTGAGATTTATACTGATAACAAAAGTTTGAAGTATATTTTCTCACAAAAAGAACTCAGCATGAGGCAATGGATATGGTTTGAATTACAAAAGAATTATGATTGTACGATATACTACCACCAGGGGAAATAAAACAAGGTGGCAGATTATTTGAGAAGAAAAGATCATGGAGTTTTGAAAAATATGAGAATTGAAAGGGATCAAATTTTCATGGATCTAATGTAGATGGAAATGGGAATAACCATGGAAGGTGAAACATCAATTATTTTTCAAATGGTTGACAAACCATCTTTACGAGAAAGGATTAAGTGTTCTCAAACCGATGATGAATAATTTCAAAAGAAGATTAAAGCTGTGAATGATCGGAGATTTAGAGACATTGTGTATGAAGATGGAATTTTTTAAATTTGGGAAGAGGCTTTGTGTTCCCGATATACCTGATCTAAAAATGAAATTGATTGATGATGCTCATAGTTCAGATTTCTCTATACACCCTAGGAGCACCAAAATGTATAGATATTTGAAGGAACATTTTTGGTGGGACAACATGAAGAGGGATATTTCTGATTTTTTGTCAAGATGTATGGTTTGTCATCAAGTGAATGCTGGAAGAAAACAACCTGGAGGAATCATGAAACCTATTCCTATACCAGAGTGGAAATGGGACAATATTATGATGAACTTTGTCCGGGGGATACCAAAGACACCTAGAAGGAACGATGAAATATGGGTTATTATTGATCGTCATACCAAGTAAGCACATTTTCTTTCTATAACACCAGATCTACCACTCGAATGTCTAGAAAGACTACATATTAATAATTTTGTAAGACTTCATGGGGAACCCCTATCGATTGTTTCTGATGGTGATCCCCATTTTACTTCAAGATTCTGGAAGAGTCTTCAGAAATCCCTGAATACTGAACTTCATTTGAGCACTTCCTACCACCCTCAGACAGATGGACAATAAGAACGGACTATTCAAACCTTAGAGGACATGTTGAGATCTTCCTCACATGACTTTCAGGGTATGTGGGATCAATATTTACCTTTGGTAGAATTTTCCTATAACAATAGCTTCCATTCGAGTATTCAGATGGCACCATATGAAGAGTTATACGGAAAGAGATGTCGCACACCACCCTATTGGGATGATGTTGGTGAAAGAAAACATGTAGGTCCAGAACTGGTGGAGGAAACAATGGAAAAGGTGAAGGTAATCCAAAATCACATCAAAGCAGCTCAAAGTAGGCAGAAGAGCTATGCCGATAATTGAAGGAAGGATTTCGAATTTCAAGTCAGTTATCATGTTTTCCTGAAGGTATCTCCATGGAAGGGAGTTATATGTTTTGGTTAGAAAGGTAAATTGAGTCCCATGTACATCAGACCTTTCGAAATTCTAGAACGAATTGTGGCTGTAGCTTACCGATTGGCAATGCCACCAAGTCTCTTTAATGTTCACGTTGTGTTCCACGTATCTCTATTGAGGAAATACATGCCTGACCCAACGCATGAACTCCCCTATGAGGAATTAGAACTAGAACCCGATCTGTCTTATTGCAAAGATCCCTTCAGGATTCTTGATACGAGAGGACAAGTACTGAGAAACCGAACGACGTGTCTGGTAAAAGTTTTGTGGAGAAACCATGAGATGTAAGAGGCAATGTGGGAACCCGAGAACATATGATGAAGAACCACCCGAGTCTTTTCATGCGGAAGTATTCTAGAAATTTCGAGGATGAAATTATTTAATGGAGGGAGAATGTAACACCCCAAGCTTCTACGGTACACTTCTCTTTAAATAATGTGATAGCGTGTGTTGTACGCATCATTGAGTTTTAACACACCACAACCAATCAAACTAGCCGTTATGAATAGTAATACCTAATTTTTGAAATTTTATATATTTTAACTCTCAAAATAAACTTCATTTTTTGTTTCAGAATATCGATTTTAGCCTGGGGTGAAATTTTGGAACTTTTCGGAAAACATTTATATTTTGATGAATAGTGAAAATTACTAAATTTTATTTAAAAACTACTTTTTTAATTGCAATAATTTATATTGATAAATTATGAATTTGAGTGGTTTTAAACTTTATTTAGAATATATTTTTACCATCTAATACAATTTTGGTCATTGTACATAATTTTTCAATTAAACCGGACATAAAGAAGTGTCAATCTGTTGATAGTTGTTATCTCTTAAAAACACGCTTTTTGTTTTAACAACGAGAATTAATTTTAAATTAATTTCTGCAAATTATGTGTTTTGAATTTGTAAAAATGGATTCCATATTTGGAATTAGGATGTTCATATTGTGTAAATAGGTAACTTCTATTTTTAGACATTTTGAATAATTATTTCAGTAAATATTTTATTTACCATGGTTAAGGGAAAATCTGGTAAATAAGGTTTTAAAAATAATAATATAATTATACTAAACTACCCTAAAACGTGTCTTAACCTTATTGTTGGATAAAAGTCCGACCATGGGCATCTTTGGGTCGATTTTGGGTCCCCATGGAGCCACTTGTAGGTGATAGGGACACTTTATTTTAATTAAATTTAAATAAATACAAAAATTACATAAGCATATATCTTTTAGAAAAATAATTTTTACATAAGGTAATAAATGTTATATTTTAGACTATAAATATTCATTAGAAAGATAAAAATATTTCCAACATAATAATATTTTATTTATAATTTTTAGACATTATATAATTTAATTTAATTTATGACACAATGGTGATTTAGTAATTACCATAATAGTGAAAAATTAAAATTACAAGGTAAGTGTTTATTTCGCAATCTCTTCTTTATCCGAGGTTATTTATACGTAATAATCTACTAGGACTTCTTTATCATCCACATCCATGTTTCTTAAAAATGTATTTCAAAACATTTTTACTATTTACAAGAATATGGTTTAAAGGCATTTATACCCATGTTTTACTTTATATAAGAGGTTTCTAAAGGAATATTTCCTTCGTTTTCCAAATAAGGTGCTTTTTATCCATTTCGACATAATTAAGGAAAGAATGTTTTTTTTAACTTATACGGCGGGTGCAGCTATTTTTCACCGTTATAAAATCGTTGAAGCATCCCTTATAATCTTATAAGAATTTTTTCAATGAAAATGTTTTATTTTATAAATATATTACTCTTAAATGATTTCAAAATAGAAAGAGATATTTCCTAAAAAAGAGTTTTGATTTCATCTATGTCAACATCCTTTGAGGGATTTTATGTTTATTTGGAGTTGATTTATTGTGATACAATACCTCCATATTGTATTGATGGTTTTGTGATATTTTTGACTATGGATGTGATATATTTATACCATTCATAGTTTATGAAGAAAGTATTTACATTTCATATGCTAGTTTTAATACGAATGTTTATCTAATGTTTAAACCTGTTTATATGAGGAATGCATTGGGCTTAATAAGTGATGGTTGGAGCCCGCTATAGCTCCTCGATGCATCAGTAGGTCTCATGAGACAAACTAGTGTCTTGGAAGGATGCCTTGATAAAATCATATTTGTAGTCTTGGCACGAGGCCTTGGCTACGTGGTGATTATAGTCTGGAATTATGCATTCCATCATTATGAAAGTGGTTATTGATATTGCATGTGTTTATTCTATTATTAGAATATCCATGTGAATAAGTAAATGGCATTATTTCATTTTATTTTTTCCATACTATGTTGAAGTTCATGTTTAAAAGGCTTTTGTTTTAGTTATACATTGCCTTAAATGTTTATTCTTATTTATGAAAATTTCCACTATATTCTTATCCTTACTGGGCATTTGAGCTCACACCTTTTCTATGTTTTATTTTTCCCAGGATGTGAAAATTAATTTATGAATGACCTAGAGGGATAATATGAGGGGATAATAGTGTGGAATATGGAGACTATATTGTTGTAGTTTTCATTTTATGATGTAATGTAAACTTTATTAATATATCTAGTGTTACCAAGGATACTAAACGAATCTGTCTTTCGAGATTTGATCTTTCTTGTGATCATGCCAATGTTATGTAATAATGCACTGACTCTAGGTAACTAGGGTTGCGGCGTTACATTTTTAGTAAGTTTTGACTTATTATTATTTGTTTCTATTACATATATCATTATTTAACGATATAAAAAATGTATAAAATGGTGTAGATAACTTATATAATATGAATATGTGTATTAATATTAATACTTAAACATTTAGGGATAGGAAATGAAATACACCGTTTATGGAGACAGTAGGTCATACGCACACATAAACATTATATCAATTTTTTTGTATAAAAAGAGTGTAATGTTAATAGAATATATATAATATCATTAATATATAATTCTTATTTAATATAAATGTACCATTTATTATTAAAATATTCTTTAATATGATCTATTTCAAGTGTTAATGAATAACATCGCTTCTTGAGGCAGTAGTCCACCATACACATGAGGGACAATATTGTATTCCCAATAAATTTAAAGAATGATGTTTTCTATGAAAATGTAAATTAAAAAGAATAATAAAATCATAGTAATGTAATATCTATCAGATATATCATATAAAATCTAAATATATAAAATTATTCTTAACATTGAAATGTGGTTATTGAAAAATGTGTGACATCAGTACGCAAGGCGATAGTCTACCGTACATATAAACACAGATTCTTTAACCCATATGATGGATTTTTTTACATATGGTTGTCATACCATTAAAATAAAAACATACCAGTATAGGAGGATTCTGAGGTTAATATATAAGCATGGAATAAAAAAATAACTTATTTCGAGAATGGAAAAAAATAGAAACACTTTTAGAAGAACTATACATCTTCTATTGGGTTCCTTCCTAGGTTTGCACTATAACATTAATAAGATTCCTTTATGAACAAAATAATTATTCAAGAATGAGGAGGGATTTTGGATTTTTCCATGGGGAAGGAATGACTGAGCCAAATTTCTTGTGTTGTGTGAAATAGAGAAAATAGGGTGTAACATTTGATATATTGGATGAGTGGAACATTTGTAAATTTTTTTAAAGAGCAAACTACACCCTTGTTTTTTTTCTTATAACAAAGACAAAATAATGATACATTCTTGATAATAGAAGTTATAAGATTAAAATTGTGGAAGTGAATGTGGTTTGTAAAATTTTTGGGTCCCTTTTATACATTATTTTCTTGGCATAACCACTAAGTAAACACTTTTTCTCCTTATTCAATGTAATTTATTTTACTTTTTTCACATATAATTTAGGTAAAAAATTAATATCGCCATCATTAGAAATATATAATTAAGATAATTACATATATGGAATCAAAATTTTTTAAATTTAACTAGAATATGTATCACTATTTAATTTAAATGTAATCATACAGATGAAATTTAAAGCAAGTTTTTAATGTGTGGAATTTCAAAATATTACAATTATATATATATATATATATATTTAAAATTAATATGATTGAAAGGAAAGAAATTGATAAATATATGAATAAATGGAGTTTTTTTACTAAACAAAATTAAAATATATTTTAATGTTATAAATTATTTATATGAAAAGGTAGTTTATAATTAAAATTTATTATTATTCACTTTAAATTAGTAAATGAAACTTCTCATAAAAATCCAAAAAAATCACCATAATCAATTTTTTTAAATTCCAATAAAATAATTAATTTTTTTATATAAATATAATTAATGTGTCAAAAGTAATTTTAAATTATGTGCGCCCAGCATGACTAAACCATCTTTTAGGAATGTACAAATTTTCTGAAAACATATATTATTATTTTTAAATATTATGGTCATTTTTTATTAATATTAAATGTATAAAAATTAGATATTTACATAATATTTTTAATCATATCCATACACTAAATTAAAATTTCTATATGTTATATATCATATTAAATAATAATATTATTAATATATTTTTGTTTGGTAAAACTCGATCTTGTGTGTAATGTTTGCTTTCAGAGAAACTCATTATCATGTGTAATGCAAGATAAAAAATATTTAATACATTGAATGAAAAAAATAGATTTAATTTATTTAAAACAGAAAATATATCATATATTTTCTATTATTTATATTCCTTCAAACACAAGGTGTAGTTGTGGTAATAGAATAACATTTTATTTCAATTACATTTTCCAAAGATGTAGAATTATTTTATTATCATTTAATATAAGGAAATATAAACAATTAATACATTTTAACTTTATAATAAATATTTGATACATTATTTTTTGGTTTTTAGTAATTTATCTATTATTTTATAGAATAAATATCAAAAATAATAATTTGAATGCCAAAATAACTACAATTTACTTTTAACATATTTGAATATCTATAAAAGAGTGAATGTCTTATACGTATACTAGTTTTAAAAAACCAATAAATTTATTATAGTAATATATATAAGTGAAAATTAATTCCACAAGCCAATCAAACATATTTATTTAAAAAATTTATTAATTAAAAACATGATATGTTAACTAGGTTATCATGTCAGTCAGTGGTATTCCCCTTATCATGATTCTATCATGGGTTCAAGGCCTAATTCATTTTCACATGTGATAGGATTTTCCCAATAATTTTGTTTAAATTTTTATAATTTACCTTAATATAAATACTGTATTGTTTCAAAAAAATATTCAAGAAAACCTTGGATGAATATTAATCATTAAATTGTCAATTTACTATTATTTTTAACACGATTTTTATTTATTATTTTCTATGATGTATATGAAAATTATTTTATTATTATTAATGATTCATGTTTGATCATATCAACACAAATACTTATAAATAACTTTAATTATATGTCAATTAAATGTAATTTCAGTATTTTTCAAATAAAATTTCCATGAAATGATTTTATTACAAAAAAATATCTAAAAATAACATTTATATTGTTGTATTCCTACCAAATAAAACCTAATATAGTTTTTTAAGCATTTAAATATGTGATCAATATTTTACTCATTAACCTATTATGGTATCAATAAAGTTTCTATCAATGAATGTAAAATTTCTTTTAAAATGTTTCAGAATCCTTAGATATTTGAAAATCCATTTAACCAAAATGATATTGATAAAAAACATCATTAATTTATTTCCTAAATAGAAATACCTAAATACTTCATCAAATTTTTCTCTATATTGGTTCTTCAATGGTATAGGTGTTACCATTTGAAAGGGATAATTGAATGGGGCAATTCCAAGGTTCCCCACCTTTATGGTAACGAACTGTAAATTGATCATTAGGAAGAGATTTATTTCCATCCATCCTAATATTTATTTTTCCCTGTATATTATAATATTTATGCCCTTATTTATTAAATGTAATGAATTTCCACAGTTCATTAAGATATTTTACTAGGTGTACCCTTCCACATTCATTTCATGATGGAAATTAAGCTATCTATTCTCTATAGTCCCCACCAATCAAGCTCTAATAAACATCATCATTCTCTTGTTTGTTGAGTATTTGAGTTGGTTAATGTATATGTTGTTAATAATATTTCATAATAAATGATTATTCATTAACATAATTACATTCACACAAACATTTACCTCATTTTTTAGTTATTATCATAGACTTTTCCGTCATGTTTATTATTAACATGATTAATATATGTTTTACCCATTGAATAAACTAGAAATAATAGTATGAGAAAAAATATTCATATTGGAAAAAAATATAATAATTTATTTGTTGTTTAAATTTTGACACCTTATATTCAATATATGACACCTTACATTGAACATTGGATTTTCATTTTCAGCATATATTAAAATCCTTCATAATTTTTTGTAAATAAAATATAAATTATCCTAAGAATATTTACCAAGAGTTTCTAAATAGGTTCATAATAAGACATGTCTTTAGGTACACATTACACTTTATTTAATCCTCAAACTCTCTTTCTATAGTTCTTTCCTATAGGTACATTTGCTCCAAAACCATGTCCACATGTAATTTTATGATAAGGATTTATTTTAAGGAAAACCCACAAAATATCTATATTAGAAAAAACTTTGTGATCATGTTATTTATTTATCCTAAAATAACAATAATTTTTTTGTTCCCTTATATAATTGTTCATAAATATACTTCTTAATGTTCATTATAAATTTCTAGTGATAAAAAATATAGATAATACAAACCCACTAAACTATATATTCTGGATGCTACCATTACATTAACATAATATATTTTGAAAAAAACACAGAGGATTTATTAGTATACTTTTTTGAAGAAAAGTTATAAACCTGATTCATAAATTAAATTTGAATAAAAATTTTAAAAATTAGTTTGTTTTGGAAAAAACATTATTCTATCTAATAAATCTATATATACTAGTCAAAGTAATCTTCATGGAATCTTAGAGAAAGAAAAAAATAAGGGTGAACTCAAAATATCCACATGAAGTTGATGAAATAATTATTCAATGAGGATAGTCAACATGGTATGATATTTATGAAAACCCACATTCAGTGTAATTAATAAACTGAAAAGGAAGTTAATAAATTATATGGTATGGTATATAATTAGAAACACATGTTTTTAGGTATTATATCTCTAATGATAAGATTTAAAGAAGTCAATATGTAATGATAAATAATATAAAACACATTCCATTTGATAAATAAAATTAGAAAGCAATGCATACATATATTTTTTGACATTGAAAATATAATGGGTAATAATAATTGAATACATGAAATAAATATTTATGAATATTTCTCTTGATATCCAACAACATTTTATTTTGTACATAATTTTATAAATGAAATAAATTTTATGAAAAATACATACCCTTGATAAGTAATATGAATATTTAGGGGAAACTTAGCTTCTAAGGATCATAGGAAAGTAAACATTTAAATGAAACAATGTTGATTAAAAATTAATAAGGGTAGGGAACTTCAATATATCTGGAAGTCAAAAATTTATAAACCATCCATATAAATAATATGGATGGTATCAATACAACATATCCTCAATGAAGTAAAATTTTATTTGGGGGATTATCTTTGATTAATAGAAATACCAAAAGAAGATCTTTTAAAATATTCAAATTGAAAATATCTATGTAATTTTTGATAGAATTTTGAAAATCCTTTTCATTGAAAATAAAATTCAAAAAATTTATTTTCTTTCAAGTGATCATCAAAAACATTCAATGTAATATTTATATAAAACATGATCATGTTGGTGGGTGATTCTATTCAGGTCGTAACGAAAATTACACTTTCATTTTAAATATATATGAAATGTTCCATATTCATAAAGTGAAAAGATGATTTATTTGAAAAAAATAGTAAAAATAAAAAAAATTAATAATGTTTTTTATTAAATAATTTTTAAAATGTTAATGAAAATAGTTATTAAATTTTTTTAAAAATGATATTTTTGGTAGAAAATAGTTTTCTAATCGAAGTGGTAGATGATGTTTAGATTTCTTATGAACATTATCTATGACATTTTATGTAAATATTATTGGAAAATGAAAACATTAAATTATAATAATCATGTATAATACTTGAAGAACAAAATGACAATTTTTATAGAAAAAATTCTCAAATTATTCCCTTTATTAGAAATTAATTTTAAACAATCACGAATAAAATTAGATTATGATGTAAACTAGTCTAAATATCAGAATATAGATTAGAGGATTGACCAATTAATATGGTTTGGTACCAATTTTGAAATTTTTTTTTTGGAATAAATTTTTTTTTCAAGTAAATTAAAAATAAAAATAAATCACTTAACCTCGTTAAATATTTGTAATAATACTAACATCTATATTCCAGATATTGGACACAAAATGATGATGAAATTATATCATATTGGAAAAAAATTATTGATGAAAAGGCTCTTGTATCTCCCAATGGTTCAAAAAAGAATGGTTCAATCCTAACAGGTTACTGTATCAAAGTGTGAGTGATTCATATTAAAAATTAAAAATTTCTTTCATATCAAAGACTTCTCATAAATCATAAGTGTTCTAAAAAAATGTTATCAAAACATATAATGTATAATTTATAGACCAAGTTATTTCTATAATATTGAGGTTTTCATGGAAAAAAATAAAACAATGGAAGGACCAGAATTCATAATACATTCCATTTTTTTGTCAGGCGATGCCATTCCAAACATAAAAATATTTATATTCATGAAAAATTCATTATAAAAGTTGAATTTGTATGGAAGATATAAGATAATTATGTTAATGGTTTTCAGTATATTTTCATCAGTGTGAGATCACCAGTCATATATTTGTTCAATGATGATATGTTTTTTTATAAATCAATGAAGATGATGATGCTAGTTTTTAGTATGCTCGATAAGCTAGCATATAAATGTATTCATATAAACAATTTTTCTTATTCCATAATTTATAATTTAATTTTTTTCTAAATTTCAATCTACATACATTGGGCCATCAGATATAGAGTACCAGGGATTATCAAAGTAATCATAACACTGATCATCAGATGTAATGACTGTTCAAAAATGGAATTAGATACTTAAATGTTTTTTGATGAAAATCAGTAAGTGGTGATTATTGTGACTGATAAATAATTAGAAGTGGTTGGGATCAATAAAAAATATTATCTAATATAATCAACTATTTTCATGAAGATGAAATATATAGTTATATTTTTAAAATAAAATATCATATTTTTTTATAAAATGTGTCATGATTCATCATAATTTATGTTGTGATGACTATAGGACTAGAGGAGAAAAATATATATTAGTGGAAAATAGAGGATGGTTTAACAAAGGCAGGATGACACCGATAATGTTGTTGGACAGAAGATTATAAATGAGAGAAAAAAAAAAGATAAATTCTTAATATAGAAATATAATATTTTTCGAGGGTAGTTCTATGTGTAATGATTTTAGAGAAAATGTTTGTAATATATATATAAATCCAGTACTAAAATTTTATAGTTGAGGTGAAGGAATAATTAGATATATAGATTATGTTTATGTAAAAATAAATACAACTAATTTATAAGGAATATGAAATAATGGTTATGGAATAATTACTTAAATTTTTATATTTTATCACATTTTATGAAACATCTGATTGTTAATTGTTTCATTCATGTGGTAACATGAATTGAATTGTAAATCCTTACGTTTTTTCATGGGACTCAATTGATATAGAAGAACATAACAAAGAATCTATTATATATATTTCTTCATCGTGTTGAGTAAATTATAGTGAAAATTAAATTCTAATAATAAAGAATTATAAATTATAAAGAGTGATATTGTTTTGAGAAGATCTAATAATGTAGAAGAATAAAGAAGAAATGTTGATAAGTGAGGAATAATTCAAATATATATCTAGAAATCTTGGGGAATTAATGTTTTCAATAATATTTTTATGTTGGAATATTTTTCTAGAATCCAATTTATCCATTTTTGGCACACATACAAAAGGAGGAGAGTACATTGTACTTTTTCACACCTCTACTATTAATTTATGTATAGTTATAGTAGGTTACTAAAAATTTATAAAGAGAGGGATTTTATTAATTTGGAAGTCATGAATATATTTTCAAGAGAGGGAAATAAGATTATGGAAGATCTTATTCAGCCATTTATCAGACTGAAATGGATTATCAAGTGTGAAAATTAGACTTATATTTTTTTTGAATTAGAGAGAAGACATTCATAATTAATGTAGTTGGTTTTTGGAAGAGTTATATTTCTGGACAGAGAAATTGGACTATAGAATTACACATAGCTATCAGACTGAGTATCATTATGAATTCCTAATATGTTCTTACCTACAGCTGTTTAGGAAATTAAATTTTTTTTTTAAATATTATACTTCTAATAGTTGATAGGGATGTATAGAAACATGTATTGAAGAAGTTGTTGAATTAATATTTACTTGTTATAAAATATAGCATTACATTATTTTGTGCTACATGAACCAGATGGACTGTTCTATTCATTATAGTACTACACAAGTGTAAGAGAATATCATAATTGTGTTTAACCAGAGAAAGATTTTTTTATAGTGGATTGTGTGGTATTGGATTGATTCATAAACCATTATGTAGTTGTAGAGACACTTTTTTGTAGTGAACCTTGCAAATTTATTATGTTACTTTTGATGTGATATTTTTTTATTCCATCAATTTAATAAAACCTTAACAAGAGGTAATGGTATTTTTCATATGGAATGAAACATAAAAGAAAAATATATCACTGATTCAACCTCTCTACATCTCTGTGATACATTGATATTGGATGAAAAATCTGAAATGGTATTAGAGCCCAAGGTTCCCTTAATTTAGTCATTAATGATTTTTTGAAGAGAATTATTTATGGAAAGTTTTAATTTTTGTGGGCAGTAAAGTGATTTCAGTCTTCAATGGTATGAACTATCATATATAGAATGATATAATGTTTCCATATCTTTAATTTTTTTGATATGATGTCCTTGAAGTATTATAATATGGATTTCACCCTATTAATGAAAAATATCATTTCACATCTATTGACAGATGAATGTTTAGAATGATGAAATAGCTAAGAATGATTTACCCTCATCACATTCTGAAAGATGAATTATTTGAGTAATCATTCCACCCAATATAAAATGAATCTATGATAAGTTGGAGAATATTTATTAGGTTAGTAAAATAGTGAATAAGGAATTGTTATAAATTTGGAGATTGAAGTATGATGATCTCATGATGGGTGAGTATGAATCTATTTGTGAGATATTTTCCTCATTGAATAAAATTTTAATCACTATTACAATTCTTATAGAAAATGTGTAAGATAATACTATTGTTGAAAAGATCATGAGAGTTATACCTGAAAATTTTTATGCCGATTATTGTTATTGATAGATACATATCCACAAAAAATATATCTGGTACCAAACAAAATTCATATGAATTGATAAGGGGAATGTTATGAAGGGAAAAAATTGATCGATAACTGATATTCAAGACTTTCAAGAATGAATATCTCAATATTATTATTGAAGAATAATATTTATATTCTCATTTCAAAACTGAGGTATGTAAAAAATCATTATGAAAATTTATACTTGATTTATAAAAATGTGAAAATTGTTACACAAAATAATAAAGTGAAAAATCTCTTAAAAATATTCAACGAAGTGTTCCTTGGAGATTGTGTTGATAAATTTCATAGTGGAATTAAATAAGTGGATTGTGATGAATATAAAATAAGGCCAATAATATTATAAATAAAACATATTGATAAGCATAAACATTATTCCAAATATATAGATAGATAATTATCCCAATACAAAAGTAGAAGTTTCTTAAACAATTATGATAAAGATAAAGTCAATGATTATTTATATAAAAAGTTTAATTAGAAGTTTATTGGGAATAATATTATTAAAATAGTTAATAAGGAAGTGTTCAGAATGAGAATTTATGAATAATAAGAAGAAAAATCTCTATTGTAATTTCATGTTGATGAATAATTGAATTAATTCCTATGAAATATTTGGATTCTTGAGAAAGAAATAAAAATGTTGGAAAATGAAATATCATCAATAAAAAACTAAGAATGTGTTTATAGAAATAAATATATTCTGGTTAAAGTGAATGTTGGCTTCCAGATATCGATATATAAAAAAGGAGTCAAAAAGAACATTTTAAATTAATGTTGACAAAAAAGAATAAGAGTTTGACATTGTAAAAAAACTTAAATTTCTGAATTAAGAGAAAAATTATTTAATAACACCAATTATAATGTTGTTAAATTCATTATAATAGTTAAACCAAAGAAGTATAAAGTCACCTTCAATGGTTTAAAATAAATATCTAACTTTTTTTGAAAATAAAATTATTGATAAAGTTATATATGTTGAAAAAAAAGTGGAGGATTTGGATGTTTATAAAAATTATGATTCTAAAAAATCTTCTATTCATTATGTTATCTATATATATGAATAGAAAACTATGTTGTAAAAGAATATTATATTTGATAAGAAAAACATGGTGTTCGATGATTTTTTTATTGGAAATATTAAATGTTTTCTAAAAATAATACTCGATATTCCTGATAGTATATATATTTGAAAGTAAAATATTCATTCAATAAACACTACTATAATTTTGTAAGATTTAGGTATATGTAACATATAGTTTTTTTCTAATAAACAATTTTAAAACTATCAATCAAATCAGATTATTATAAATATAAGGGGTGTCAATCCCTTCAAAGGACAATGTTTGAAAATGATTTTCATAAGGAATCTTACATGGTTATCGATAAAGTTGAAAATTAAATGAAATATTTTAAAACCATTTTTTGAATGATGTGAAAAACCTAGAAATTTTTAAAATGGTGTATTTTTTTCTATTACATTAAAAGATCACAAAAAATTTAAAAAAGATGAATATTGTTAAATATAAAGGGAATGAATAATATCTTGTTATAAAATTGTTCTCAAAGATATATACATTAGATCGTGGATAGTGGGTATTCATCTAATATAGAAGGATATTTAACATTATTTAAAAATGTTAAGGTCTACAAGGAATGAGTTTTGAAATTTTTCAATGACCAATCTCTCATAATCAAATATGATGGAACATCCATAATTAGGGAAGAAAAAATTCAATCAAAGAAGTATTAATTTTTTGATGGGCTGAAACAGAACCTGCTAATTCTTCAAAAACATGTTGAATAAGTAAAAATTGTTTTCCTTAGAAAATTAAGATTTTTTTAAATGTATAGGAATATGAAAATATAGTAAAAATGGACCAACATAAAAAAGGGACCCTACTTCAAGTTGTTGGAGTTAAAAAGTGTGGTTATTTAGGTATGGTGGGAGTCAATCAAGTAGGTGATAAAATGATTGGACACTTGTGTCTCATAAAAATTATAAATTTATAAAATTTATAATTTTATGTGGTATTCAATATATTTCAAGAAAAAGTTATTTTTTTGAGAAATTTCTCAAAATAGAATTTTACATATTCATTGTGTACGAAATTTTACATTTTTTTTGAAATAACCCAAGGAACATATCCATTAAGATATCTATGAGTGTTTGAGACAATAATCAACTCATAGAAAAATTTAATTCAATACATTCATTTATTAATTTTATCTCATTACATGTGTCAGGATTATGAATCATAAGATAGATGCTCTAAAAATGAAAAAATGTTTAAGGAGAATTTTTGAGAAAAAATTTTAGTATTCAGTGAATAAGTTGAAAACATAAAATTGTTGTGAATACAAAAATAATGAAGATTGATGTTATCTTGAGATACATGTAGTTTCGAATGAGTTTTGTACACCATAAAATACAATAATATGGTATTATTGAATGTAAAAAATAGAAGTATGGTTGAAATGGGGAGGATTATTTTCTTGAATAATATCTATCCCATTATATTTAGAGGAATGTGATGAGAACATCTATATATATATATAATAAAATTTTATTTTTCTATATACCCAGTTTAGATATGACTCCAACAAAAATATTTTGTGAAAGAAATCTATTTTAAAAACACTTAAGATATTTTTAGAGTACATTTTCCATAATTAAGAGAGGTCAAAATGTTGGAATGCTTGAATAGAGAGGTGAAGATGGAGTTTTCTTGGCTATTATTTATATGGTAGAAGATACTGATGTTTCAATAAATATCATTAATAATATTTGAGTTATTAATTTGAATGTTATTGAAAAATATATGGAATATAAAAATACCCTTGATAATAAATAAAATGAACAAAATGACAGAATTTTTGTTTGTTTGTTATGAAAAGGATATTGTTTATGGTAATTCGATTCAAGAAGACTAATCAGACCCAACAATTTATTGTGATGTTGAATAATATTAAAATAATCACCATTGGCTGAGGAATCAAGCATAAGCTCAATACATTATTAGAAATCAACACCCAAATGATCATTAAACAAGAAGAACATCAAAATATATTACACATTTTTCATTATATTAAAAAGGATGCATGAAATGTGTGAGTTAATATTTTGAGATTTTGTAATTGGTTCAAGACGTGAATGAATAAGTGGATTAGATATAAAAAATATACTTGGGTAATCATTCCTAACCAACTAAAAAGGTAATAAGTACAATTTGGGTTTTCCAAAACAAGCATGATAAATATTTTTCGCTGATAAAAATGAGGAAATATTGGTGTGAAATGTTTACTCATAGATTCAATGTATTGATTTTTATGAATCTTTTGTTATAGTTCCAAGGTTATAAAAAATAAATATATTTCATAGTATTATTTCATAATGAAGTTATAAATGATTTATAATGGATGTGAAATCATCATTTTTGAACAGTTATATTGACGATGATGTTTATTCTGAAAAACAATGTGTCATTTTTTTGGAATGATGAATATTATGTCTAAAAATTGAAGAAATACTTGTATAAACTAATGTATTCTCCAAGGGAAAGGTATTCCAAATTTTATACTTTATTGAAGAAGATGATTTTTATGAAATCATAAATGTATAGGGATATGTACATCAAATGAAATCATAATTTCTAAATCATTTGAATTTATTTTATTTATGAAATTATATTTGTTGGGAATGATGAATGAAAAAATGAAAATATTTTCAAAATAGATAAAAAGGTTTTGCGAGATGTACATACTTGGATAAATGAAATAATTTATTGGGATAAAATACTCACAAAATGTGAAATACATGTTTCATTCCCTTGAAAATTTTTCTAATGAAATTTATAAGAATATCAGCATTGAAAATTATAAACCAGTTTCCACACCAATTTTAGTAGGATCCAAGTATTCTAGAGATGGAGATAGGATGTATGATGACCTTAAAGTGTTTCAGAATAAATTGGATGTTTGTTATAGTTGACAACCTCAATACATGAAATTCTTTGTGTGGTTATATATATGAAATATTCTGTAGTTCTTTAAAATAATAACATCTATTGGATAGAAAAATGATTATATGGCATGTCAAAGGAATTTTTTTTGTAATAATATATTATAAATTTGAAAATATTAACTTGATTGGGTATTCAGATGCTAGTTGGGCTGGATAGGTTGATTATATAATATCCACTTATGGTGGAGTTTTCATTCAAGAGAAATATTGTGTTATATTTAAAACAATGTATCAATACATAAATACTCTTTTCACAGATAAAGATGGACATGTTTTAGTCACTCATCTACTATCGTACTTATTTTGATGAAAAATTCGTCGGAAATGTAATTTTTGAAGTAAACAGACACATACTTATAGGCTATGATTATAAGAGTTCCATTGAACTTATAATAAATATGGTGCAAAATTATTGTACAAAAAATATTGATATAAAATATCATTTCATCAAATATCATGTTCAAAAAAACTAATTAAAGATAGATTATGTTCCTACATCAGAACAAGTTCCTTATATATCTTCAATAAGTTTACAGAAATAGTAATTTTATAAACAGAGGTTGAACATGGGAATGGAACCAAATTGTCAAAAATTTTAATGTATTGTTTTTTCATATAACATTTTTATTAAGATTTTTTATTCATTAGGGAATTTATTATCATAAATCTATCCATTGATATGTGAAAAATAATAAGGAATCATCTATGTATGGGAGTTTTTGGTTAGTTATGGACTCAATATGTGTGTGAGTGAACAATTATATTAGATTTTTTTTAGTTAATGAGGGAAAAATTATTATAGTTCTTTTAAATAATTGAAAAAATATTTGAAGAAAGCTAAAATATTTTTCATGAGTTAGTACATTTGGAAAAAATGAACTTGTTTGAAATGATTCATGTTTTTTACATGAATTAGCTTATAAAAGATTATAATTTTTGAAAGTAATCCCATTCTTGATTTTACAATGTTTTGTGAATTATAAACCTCGATTGAAAAAAATTATAAAGGAGTATTTGTTGGGATTAAGTTGAAAATAATTGTATTTAGAAACAATTGACCATTGTTTTAAAATAAAATTTCAAATAAAATGAAATCAAATAAATTTTAAAAATGTTCGTGATCAGAATAAAAATAATTTTCTGAAGAATAGACTCAAAATTATGATGAATTTTTATCAGATTGATGGTAATATTTATGGAAGAAAAAGTTACACATAATCACCTTCTGTCTAAAATGAAGGGTTCTATCTAGTGTAAGAAGGATATCAAATTCTGAATGAATCAGTTTTTTATGCTTTCCACTTGGGTTGTGCACCTCCTATGGATACATGCGAGTTTTTCCCTCATTACCACTTTCTATAGGCGGGAAACATATATCACCTCATAAGGGATGGTTTCTCCATGAATGAAATTAGATGATGGGATGTCGGTCTTTACATCAATGGAATCTTATTCAGAATTCATCATCTAGTCTAGGTACCCCTTAATGATTAAGATTTTTTTCATGAAACTCTTCCTAGTGCCATATTTTTGTGGATTATATTTATTTATGATGATTCTTTTAAGGGAATTCCAATGAGTTCATGTTAGGGAAGCAACCTTCAGTCAGAATAGTAGTCATGTTGGGCATCACTGGCATGTGTGGATGCTAAAACATTGGTACATAAGGAATATTTCCATTATAAGATTGATTATAGGTGGCATGGAAGCCTCAGTCATCTCATGATGAATTTATGAAATTATATTCCATATGCATATCTCCGAGGTTTTCCTCAACTTCTGATGATTGTCACAGTGTATACCACTTGATTGATGTATAGCGTAGATAGATCAGAATGATAATAACATTTTTGTGAGTGGATTAGATGGGTATATTCCTATTATAGTGCACCTAAAATTGTTACTATATTGATGGTTTTGGACACAAAATAATGAAGGATCCATGACAGTGTGTCAACAAAGGGGATGGATTCACACATTGAAGTATGATACAAACACCCCAAAGGGCAGATCAGATGATAGTGGATATCAACAAACGGGACACCAAGGCTTAACATCGGGTAGGACTGAACATCATGGAGGCTTCTCATGTACACTACTTAGAATATAGGGATCCTAATCAATGTAATTTGATAGAGTGAGTCATGGTATCAGGGTTAACACAATGGAAAACAACCCAAAAGAATGTAAGTAATTAAAAGTTGTTAGAATCCCATGTACTACAAAGAGTAATGTGGTGAATAGGGATTACATATGGTTAGACACCTATATGAATGGTATGATTTCACCGAGATGTGGTAGACTGAGTGGAATGAAGATGGATAAGGGTAAAGTGTTGAATTGATGAGTTAATAGGGATGTAATTGAGAGTTGATGTGAAGGTGAAAATAGTGGTCTTGAACCTCAGGGAAGTATCCTAAATATCCTAGTGAAGGGTAATCAAAGTCCATGTGGTTATAGAATTGGGTGATGAGTCGCCTTAGGTGGTTAATTGTGAGAAAGGACATGTTGAAATGGATCTATGGAATTGAACAAATGGGTTAAGTCATGATCCTATTGAGAAAAAAAGGATCGAGGAAGAGACCACGAGGAGAAGTGTATTGGTCATGCACCTTGTGGAGGTATCCTAGGTATATTTATCAAAAATGGAAAATATAAGAGCTTGTATAGTTTGGCATGGGGTGTAGAATCGTGGTGTACACAATGGATAACAACTCAAAATCATATTGGGCTTTCGTGCGGTTAGAATCCCATTACATGAGGGAAACATTTGTTTTGAGGAATAGGGATTGACTGTGGGACATACGTACTGAGATTTCCCATGAACTAGTTTGACACCAATAAAGAGAGGAAAAAATATGTGGGTCCCAACAAAGGGACCACCAAAGTGTACCATTGGTTGGGGGTTGGACCACAAGGAGGCTCCCTACGTACTCTACCTAGGAGGCATGAATGAAAAACAATGTAGTTCAAAAGAGTATAGTTTAACATCATGTGGTGTGAGAGGGTCATATAGTTTAATGTCATGTGGGATGATGATGAATCATCATGAAGTATTCGGGATTGATGGATGATGGGCTTGATCCTTAGAGGGATTTCCTATATACCCTGTTTGAAAAGGTCATGGATCAATGTCTATGTCCCTCAGTGAAGAGGGGGATTTGGATTACATGCTAAGGCATCCCGAAGAGGATGTCATGGTTATTGATTAATATAACACCATGTGAGTCCAACTATGTGTTATAAATAAGTGTTAGATATAGACTTGAGGATTGGGTCACAAAAGGTGCATCAAGAAAGTTTAGAATGAGGATTATATGTGACTAGTGGCCTAAAGAGGAAACAAGAGCTTAGACATGTTTGAAGGGCCATGTAATGGAAGATTGGGAATTAATCTAGGAGGGAAGCATGAATAGAGGAACATATGTATGGGGAGGATACAACTGATGTACACAGATCAAACTATCATGGTGTGTATGATCTTACATAAGGGCTTCCCAAGGTTCACATAGTGACAAAGTGCTGCTGGAGAAGATGAGTGAGAGGGTGCTGGTGGCAATCCCATTCCTGGTCGTCTCAGGACATTCAATCTTGTGGTGATCATAGCTTGATATAGTGTGTTGATGTCGTATGGTTTCATGGCAGTTTAACATCTTAAAGCATGAACGATGTGGATTCGTTGCCCACCCCTTGGACATACAAAACATGTTCTAACCCATTCTTGGGGAAGGAAAGGAACAAGAAATTCCAGGTATTGGGTGTTGTGGAGTGATCGTTTGAAGGTTCCATTTTATAGTAGCAATGTAAAGAATAAAACTATATCAGCATACCTATGCAAAGAAGCATTATGTAGGGAAACAAAACATGGGGAACCACTTGAGGGACTATGAAATCACTCTGTGCAGGCCTAAATGGGTACACAGATGAAGTTAATTCAAGATAAGGGTTTCTCATTGAAGAGTGGCTCATACATGGTGCTTCAGGACTAGGAGAAAACATGGATCACATATGAAGGGGCACGTTGAAGAATGATGTCTTGTACAAAAGATGAGGTTCTATGTGTAATATTGAATCTTTCGTGCATGTTTGGAATCACACACGGGAAAACATGCATGTAATAAGGATATTCTACATGCAATTTCGGTGGAGAAAAATGAAATGGGAAAGATTCAATACCTATTGGGCCCACCTAAAGGAAGAACCCTAGAATACATATCGTGACAGAGCCAATTCCATCAAGAGATGTCATTCATGTGGTTATATAAGGGGTGTATTACATGTAAAATAATGGTGTATCGACTTCTAGAGCGGTAACATGAAGTGATGGTGTATGATTATATTTAAAAAATGAATCTTCAGTGGTGGTGCACAAGTAGTACTTCACTGAAGTGAAGGTTAAAGTCGTATTGGGAATGGATGATCTTGTGAATGTAAAATTTGCTTGTGTGCCAGCTGTATTTATTTAGTGCCCCGCACGTAACCAATTTTATAATGACATCACAGAAGAATCATTTTGATGTCACATTGGGAGTGTAAGATGTTGTGCATAGATTTCAATATTGTGCACACACCTCCAATCACGTGTTCACCCTACATGGGTGTCTTGGGATTGTTTGCTGATTTAAAATATTCCTTTAATTGGTTCAAATATTCCGATCCATGGACTAAAAATAAATATGGAACCAAAATATTCTCCCTTTGAAATCTGAGTGGAAAGAGGACCAAAAGGTTGGGTTCTGAGGGTAATACCGAAAACAATAATGCAATCCCGGTGGTGCATGAAAAAAATACAATTGGTCGATAAAACCCCTTTTGTATACGTCAAAGAGTTTGTATGCCATAATAAATACTGGGGGACCACATTCTCCATTCCATGACATTTCTATGAGACAAAAATTTTTCTCTCATGCATGAATAATTCTATGTTCTATGCGAAGGATATTGATTTTAATCGGCACCTTGGGTGAAACCATTGGATTTTTAAACCATAGTCGGATCATGCGCGCTTCTAAATTCAACCAAATTCGTGTGCATCATTCGACCTTCTTTCAATATGTAGTCTATATTTTGCAACAAACCTCTATTATTTCACATAATTCCCTTTTTTAATAATAAGACTGTCTTGAGATGGCCAGTGAACATGCTGATACTGAGAGAGGAGCTTCCTGTGTTGAACAGAGGGTTGAGATGATCAAAAAGTCCCAGATTCTTCATGCAAGAAGTGTATTATCTAATAACTAGATTCTATTTAGTATGTTGAAATAGGATCAAAAGGACTATGTTATGAGTGATAGTCTACCAATGTGGACCTTTGGTATTCTTGAATAAGTACGGTTAATAAGTTTTTTGACTGATATATTGTAGTCATGGGTGATGTGTGAGGACGAACTTTAATGATATAACTCATGAATAATGGTCACCATACCAAGGAGACTCAAAAAATAGAATTTTACATCCTAAACCCAAGGACCAAGACAATTATGGGGAGCGATCTGGATCACAGGGAAACTCCAAATCACTATTTAATAATTTTCAAGAGCAGTATCACATATGAGATCAATTACTAGAAGGAACATGACATTATGTCTATGGTAAACTTTAAAAGTGAATGGGAAAGATCATATTATATATGCTAAACAAACTAGGACTTCAGAGAAGAGCTGCAACACATCAGGTTATTTGAGGATGTGTGGAAATAAAAATTCCATTTCTACCATCAACATGACCTAGTGAAGGATTTGACCAGTCAATTTTATCCTAATACCATTAATTTCCATCATCCTCATGGGGAGGTCAAAAACTACCTTCAGGATGTACACTATATTGGAGGCATCCACCTAGAATGGTATCAGTTTGAAATTTTTTTGTTTATAGAGAATGTCTGGGAAAATAGGACAAGGACTACCATTATGGCAATGAACTTGTTGGAGTTCCAAAAAGAGACGCTAGGAATAAAATACTTTCGGAAGGAAATAATCTATTTCATGTGTTTTATCTTGTTACTAAAGTATCACAAGGTATTAATGTTGTTATGATGAGGGAATCACTTCCCAAAAGCATCATAGAGGGGTAAAAGAGGATCATGCTTGATGGTCCTAGAAGCAGGCAAGTACTAATCATGGGGCTTTAGTATGAATGCATGTTGAGATCCAAACTTTCAGTATTCTGGTTTCCTTCCCCTATTCCAATATGGGTGGCTGCTGCCTGTATGGGGAAAAATGATTAGAGTCCATCCAAGGGCCCTAGTGATGACCATGATCATGAAAAAAAAATCATATATTAAACCTAGGAGTTTCTGTTTTGGCCATGTTGTACATCATTTAGGGGATTATTTCAAGAGGACGTGCACCCAAGAAAATGAATAGACCATTCCAAATTCATCATGTATGGGTTTCATCTCACATTGGCTTATTTGACTTCCCAAACTCAATATTACCTTTAGGTGATTGTATACAACCATATCTATTGAACACCACTGGGATTAGGCCACTAGCGGTCAATGGGGATGGGATAAAGCACACGATTGGAAATCATGAAAATTCCATCTGTAACGCATTTCGAACCCCAGATGGCTAGATGATAGATGATGGGTGAGGCACACTGGTGTAGAAGGAATAGTTTACATGTACCAAGGGTGGTGTGTGATTGGCCAAGATCGATGGGAAAATCTTTTACACACCCTATGTACAATCGATGATTTTTATGTTTTTTTGGGGAATGAAGTGGATTCTAAAGAAGGTGTATAGATGGGTTTGATAGGAGAGGCATCCCTGCATCCTTCACTAGTTGTGTCTCATGTTAACTACTACATTATTTGGTGAAGGAATTACTTTCCCTCCCCCCAATGACACAAATGTTGGCCAATAAACAAAATATATCGACCACTGGGTTGTGGCATATCCAGATGTTATTCTACAAAAACACTTTCAGAAAATCAAGGAAGCCAACATAGAGTATGGATAATGGGAATGTAGGTCGGGTATTAGTGGGGAAATGAGATCGTGAATAAGCCATGTTTTTTGAATGACCCATGCTGGGACTTCAGTGGCAAGGTCGTCGTAATTAAGGAATGTGATACAACCTTTTGATTAGAGGAGGCATGTGGGTGGCCTCCTGCCCTAGCTTAGGAACTGCATGGAAGGAAACTAAGAAATATTCTAAAGACAACTGATGATTTTTTTTCATCTCTTTAGCTTCCTAGAAAATTGTACAACAATAGTTGTCCACTAAAGAGCCATGGAAGAGACTGGTGCACACTGGTCTTGATATACTAGATGTAGGGCATATTCAGGGGCAGAAAAGGTGTACTTTTATCGATGACACGTGTACCTGATATCCATGGATATTTTCTCATTACAATAAAGGTAGTATGAAGAACCACATCTTTTTGTGAATGTGAAAATTGGGAAGGGGTTCAACCCAAAAAAATTGACGCCCATGGATGACAACAACGATGAAGAAGAAGAAGAGGAAAAAGGGAGGATGAAGAGGAAGAAGGCTAGAGGTGATGGACTGGATGTTGAGGGTACTAGAGGTGATATACCATGAGGTACAACAAACTATTAAAAGAATACCAAGATAGAGTTGTGAAATTAATGGCTATGATGCAGGACTAGTTTAACAACATGAGGTGAGTCTCAAATCATATATCTACTGGTCACTCCCATTCCATAATTGGAATCCACTAACAAAAATATACCCAATTTAGAAACACATCTTGGATAATAGTCAAGAATACTCCCCCATGGGGGAAGAAAATATGCCAATGTATGTGGAAGGACATCCCAATAATCCTACCTCTAGAACCGAGCAAGGAGGAGGAACGACTATAACAACAGTGGGTGGAGGGCCAACCATGGATGAAGTGGTTAGTGAAGAGATTAATAAATGGGATAAAGTGGTTACCTTATGGCCTCAGTCTATTCCTATTATTTAGATGGATATGGTGGTGATGACCTTAGAACAGCAGGTTGTTCACACTGTTCAAAAGCAACTAGTGGCAGTCATCATGTTAACAAGCATTGAGGGACCTACCATGGTGACAACTCTCATAGAAAATGAGCACATGATTATACTACACATACCTCTGGTATGATCAATTTTTATGGACCTTAATTTATTATTTAAAAACTTTTCAAATCAATTTACCCATTCCCTGTGCAGTGATCACAATGTTGGATGCTTGGAAAACTGTGGAGTCTAGAACATTTGTGGGAAACTTACTTGGGATTACACCGGTCTGCACAGAGATGACAATTCAAACTCAACCATACATGGAACCCAACGAATGATAATATTCAATATTAGGTGATGTTACTACCAGGGTTGATCATCAGTCTGGAAGAGGAAAATATCTGAAGGTGATACGAGTGAAGAGGGTCACCTATGCATCAAAGAGTCAAACATTTTGAGAGAATTCTGTGGGAGGATCCAGCATAGATCTTCTTTCTATTTTCCAATACATCGGCTCCAAGATCATTAATAGGTGGATGATTAGGACTCTCATGCCACTAAAGTGAGCCGCATGACATAGATAAAGGAAAAAAAAGCATTAGACACTTCCTCGATCAACCTGAGGCAGAATGACAGAGTTAGATGGGGTTATATCTCTTGTGTATGTGATTTCTAAGAGCTAGAGTGGTGGATTCTCATAATATCCACACACTAATCTATGATTATCTACATGATAAGATTGATGAGAGTAACCAATACTCTGAACCTTCCATTTATCAGAATAATATATTGAATATGAAAAAAAATTATTGAGGCAGATCAGGAAGTCCAAAATCTTGATGAGTTGGAAAATGAATGGTCTACATTCATCGCAAAACAATACGAGATCGTTTAACAGTTGCAATTTATTCTGGTAGATCCCAAAGAGTATCTAGTGAAGTAAAGATACAAAATAGTTAAATTTAATGATTAGTGAGAGAGAATGCATGTCATATCCAATGAGCATCGATCTGCAGCTACTGATGAAGAACTAGAACTCAAGGAGCGAGGGACAATCTTTGAGGCTACATGTCACAATGTAGAAGTACTAAAGCAGTCCACTAATGGGGACGATCCATAGGGGTCAGGTTTTGGATAGAAATATGAAACATGCTTCCCAAATTGTTTACTTATCCCAATCTATGTGCAAAACCGGACTATTTTATTTATTGTTTTAATTACTATTTCATGAACATAACTATGGGGTAATTAGTGATTAATCCCTATTATCATCTGAGTCATTACCTGTGTGAGAAATAAGGGATACTTCATAATCATACATTTTGTGTATGAGAGTGCTAACTAACATATAATACATTGGGTCTTCTATTGTTAAATGACCACTATGAGTATTTGGATGGAGAGAGGTCATGACAGAAGGGTTGGATTCCTGTAATATCGAATGTGTATTTCTCTAAGTGCTCTAGTTCATGAGTGGGTAATGAGAGGGATGTTAAAAACCCTCTAAAATAAGGGGAATGGGAGGTGTGAGTTATGATACCCAAAAAATGGAACACATTTATTATTGAGATCCATTATAAGAAAACTACTCATCTTATTCCAAACAGAACACCTATATCAATATCATGGAACAAGAAGAAAAAAATGAGGGAAAATCACTGACTGCATTTCAAAACATAGAGACTAAATTTAAATGTTTTCAAATTCATAATAGAACATTTTCCCAGGATTGTATGTGTGTGAATTTGGAATGGGATTAGACCATTGGGGTTGGGGTTCCCTCTGATATGAAAGATGAAAATGATCCAAATAAAGGGAATGCAAAGAGCATAGAATGGGTGATGAGCTGTTCGAACGAATTCCAACACTCTTGAAACTATGCCACCATGAAAAAGCACATTTGGTGTACATATTAGTTTGGATGAAGGTCAAACATGTTTCTAGTAAGGAACTATCTACCATGGACTAGAGATGGTTTTGTGTTTCACATTATGTGATTGGAAAAGGTGACCACGTAGTTTAATGTCATATGGCGAGGACGAGGCATGAAATATTTAATTGTCAAATAATCATGAAATTGTATATTGTTTTTTTTCATCCCACATGGTTTGTTGATAAAAATATAAAATCATATTACATGGACCATGGATTCATAATTTATGGTCGTATAATTTTGACTGTAATTAAGGGTGATTAGTCGAAAGAGTTACTGAACTTGTTGCGGAACCCAAGGAGAGATTCCCAAGAGTCCAAAAATTTCTAGAAAGGGCTAGATTCATTCCTTACATAGTTATAGAACTCTATGTATTTTTACATAATACAGTAAGGATGTGGTAAAATCCAAGGAGAAACGTTTGATGTGGTTTATAACCCAACTTGAATGGGGAAAAAAAGTCAACATGCCACGCAATATGTCCATGAAATGTGGATAGGTTCAAGAGGCCAGAGATATGAAAAGGGGTTGTGGCTGGACCACTTACAAAGAGTCAAGGAAACACTATGTATCCCATAAGAATTTCAATGAAGCCACACATCGTTCTTGGGTATGGTATAATAGATGGAAAATATCAAAAAGTGTAATACCCTCTCATGTGAGGAAAATCATAGATATTGCGTAGTTAAATGTAATGTGAAATAAGACACTAGAAATCATTGTTAAAATTCATAGAGATTGGACAGTATGGGGCAGATAGGAGCATCATAACATCAATACATCATATGTAACCCCAATGTGAATGAGGACAGAGAAATTCCATGCCAAACTGCATCTTTCCAAAGGGGAAAACCCTGACCAAAAATGGAAAAAAGCTCATGACCCTATGGATGGGACTAGAGAAAAAGTACTTAGGTGTCACTACATATCTGAAAAAGGCTAGAATCAATCCATATGTAGTTATAGAACTCCATGAAGATTAACGTCATCCAGTAAGGATGTAGGATATCCCCATTTATGGTCATAGAGTTCAGAACATAGGGATGTGTGTTCCTTCCATGCATGCAGAAAACATACCAATATCCTTAAGCCAATGTGTTCCATGCTCA
Source organism: Viscum album (assembly GCA_963277665.1). NCBI lineage: Eukaryota > Viridiplantae > Streptophyta > Magnoliopsida > Santalales > Viscaceae > Viscum > Viscum album. The sequence continues at coordinate 198,952,454 of OY728126.1, forward strand.
GTGTGGGAAACAATGGAAGAGAAATTATTTACAACACATGGTGGAACATAGTACAGAATAATAGTGTGAATTCAAGGATGACCCCATGACACTGGTTCGTCCTATCATTGAAAAAAGGTGCATAGAGGAACAACACCAATAGTGTCAAGGGTCTATCTAAACATCATGAAATGGAAAAGGATTTGAATCCCGAATCCAATATTTAGGGCATAACAGGGATGGTTTAATGATAGAGGATAAATTTTTACTGCACTTAAAACAAAACATCTATATTTTTTGAACTGATATGGAAAAAAACAATCGAGGGTATTACGATGGACATTTTCATGATGCATGACCTTTCTAAAATGTCATCAAGATATCCAGGGAAGTTGGTCGAAAATGGTATGCAATCCTTAAGGGTGATCATTCATACCGCTCATGGTTAATTCAAATGTGATAGATAATGGTGGATAAAAAAGGATTCATATAGCATGAGAATCAAATGATATCATGTCTATACAGAATCTAACACCCTAATACATAGGCCACAACATGTGTGAATTCATTGATGTGGTGTAACAGAGGTCAAAGATCCCCATTAAGAGTGGATGAATCGAGAACATGTGTTGAGGAAAGGAAAAAAAATATGTTTATGGACCTAGAAATGGCCCAAAGATGACATGTTTGGATGTTCCTATGTATCCTATACTGATGAGAATCAATCCATACGTAGTTCTATAATAGAATTTTTTTTAACATCACATGGTAAGGATGAAGATGAAGAGAGATTTATCATCGGGGTAGAGTACATGGAAGGTATCTTGTAAAATCTTTGTGAATGGAGACAAAATATATCCATAATTCACACCATTTAATTCCATTATACAAGAGTCTAAGGGATGAAACAAGATAGATAATTTTTGGATTTTATGGTGGACCAATCGAAAATAATTCAAGGAGTTCTTATGTAACCTATGAGGGTAAGAGTAAAGTAACATGTAGTTATAGAAATTCCAAGTTGTTTAACGTCATGCGGTAAGGATAGAGATGAAGGGGAGGTATTTTTAACGGATCAATGTGGTGAAACTATTGTAATCATGATGTAAATGGGGACTAAATAAGTCCAAATCGTGCCACATGATTCCAAAAATAAATTTACCGCCACATGACCAAAATTGTTAAACCTAGTGCTTGATCCGATGAAATACTTTATGGGTGTTCCTACATATCCAATAAAGAAGGGAATACGTTCATAAATAGTTTTGGAATGCCATGTTGTTTAACGTTATCCAGTAAGGATTTATGTGGAAGAATGAGATTCTGATTAGAATGTGCATGCCGTGATAAAGAATACCTTATGTGAATGGGGAAAGAAGAAGTTCACACCACTGTGTTCATAATCTCAAGGGGGCCTAATTTCGAGAGTTCAGAAAATATCAACAGACCTGGGGCTTGAACCGAAGAAAAAATGTATGGGTGGTCATAGATATCCAGTATGAATGGGAATCAAGACAAACATAGTTCTGGGATTGTATTGAATTTTTACACCATGTGGTAAATATGTAAAGGATCCCATTTTAAGGATGTATAGTTAGAACAGTATAACAATAGATTAATGTCACGTTCATGGGAAATAATCATAGGAAAGGTGAATCACCACACTTGATACTTTTGACACCATGTGGATGATAAGAATTATATATGATAACTACTGACCATGTTCGCAACACAGTCTCAATGTCGTGTGACCTAGAATGAGAAAAACAATTAATCATCAAACACTAACCATTTTCTCTATGAGGGACATGTATCAAATTGTTATATGAGATCATCTAGGATGTTGGACCAAAATGGTTGGCGAGGAATGGTGTCATGATAAAAGGTCACTAGGGGATCCTTTCTGATCAGAACGATGATGAAGAATAAAATTAAGGGCATACATGATTCATGGTGGTACCTGTGCAACTTAACGTCTTGTGGTAAGGATAAAGGATACGTCAGTTTATGGTTATAGATCCTGGACCTTGAGGTATGCTTACTACTAGTTATTTATCATCATTCTAGATGCGAGTTTTGAGTAATTTTACGTCATGTAAAGGAAGGAACAAGAATTCTAACATCAAGAGATAAGGATGGAAAAGATCTATGTTTAAGGTCATGGAGATCATACTATAAGTTGTATTCATCTTTTGAAGTTTATCATCATTAAAGATGAGGGGATCAGTAATGAGAAGTGCTTCTTAAATAATTTGGAATTTGTGGGAGGTGCGATAGGTTCCCCATCCATGTTCACTCGAGAGTATTAAACATTGGGGTAAACATTATGAATCATATAAGATGACTCCCACATGGGTTACAAATATCACTGGCTTCATTCTATGTATCATTTGTGTTCTTAGGGCCAATACCATTTCACCCTTTTAGAAAGAACAAAGACAAACATTATTATTGATATCTCTTGATATCTTGTTCAGATGCCTCTCCAGATTGTGGAAGGCATGGAGCCAATTCTCATTGAGGGCTTCAAGTGCCTCCTTACATACATCTAAAGCCCTGTCTGACATCTTTAGATTATAGTTATCTTTGTAGAGTGATGAAATATTGGTCTTAATGAGAAATAAAACCTATGTCTCATAAGCCAGGGAATATGGGGTCACCTGGGTGAAATTACGAGTCATCGTCTGGCAAACCCAGAGACCATTGGAAAGATTGTACGACCAACTATTCTTTTTTATCAAAAACCATCTTCTAAAATATGTTAGATAGTGTTTTTTTGAACACATATAACATCACTTTTTCATATGTGTGGTAGAGAGAGGTCTTCTTAGATCAGATAGTGTACATAGCTTACAATTTATTTAGATCGTCTTCCATAAGTTGGTACCATAATCTGTGAGGATGGATTGAGGGACTCCAAATTGGTGGATTATATTGAAGCTGAAGAAATAAATGATAGAACAAGACTTTAATTCCTTGATATGAATTAACTCTACCCTCTTAGAAAAGAAAAATGTTGAAATAAGGATGAACCATCACGAGAGAGATGACACTGGTTGATACAGCCCCATGACATCGAGCCCCCCCGAACTATAAGGGTCCATGAGTAGTTAGTTTTATGGATATGCTCTGGAAACCTATGAAAAAATTATCATATAACAATAATGTGTGTCAAATCATGGTGAACATGATACATTCATGGCCCAAGGTGGGCTAGAAGTAGCCCATTCTTTAGATCAAATGAAAGAGTTTCAATCCTTCGTTATGAGATCCCCAGGAACAATAATGAACATCCTTAATAATCTATGGAATCTCATATCCTTGAATGAATTGGAGGATAATTCCATCAAAACCACATCTATAGATGATCATATAAAGTGTAGGATAACTATAAAGGGTGATCTACACGGTGTGATGACAAATTCACTCATGTTCGGGTCAGCCTTTTGTGGGATTTCAATATTGAAGATACTCGATACAGGGAGTTGTCAAATCAGGGGACTCTCCTAGTACTATGGTAGGGGGCCTAGATGTTCTGATGTGGATGCAATGAAAGAGATATGTCTTACCTGCCGACTATCATAATAATCTTTAGTGACTGGAGTGATTCACCTTTGATGTGTCAAATGGATGATCAAATCGTCTTGGTCAAGATCTATAAGGGATGCAGCAAAACTGGCCAAGCCATCAGCTCGACCATTCTATGATCAAGGAACATTAATGTCCTCTATCATAGAGGGGCTCTAAGACATTTTCTGGAGAGTTTTCCCTAACAAGAGTAAAATATCTAGCTTCATAACGATTTAGTCACCGTTGATATGTGTGATGAACATTTTTTCACATTATGTTGGGGAACCTCAATCTCAAGGGCCAATACAAGTCCAGTGGTATGGGCCTAATACTCCACCTCGTTTTTGATTCATCATTCTATAAAAAAGGAAAAATAAGGTATGAAAACCTGTATAGGCATGGTGAAGACAATACATAAGCCCAATCTATTAATCCAATGGTCACTGGGTCTTTTACTTTTATGGATTCACAAAGCGCTATCAAAGTTCATTTTCCAAAATTGCATGGTTTGATCCACTGAGAGGGTCACATAATCTAAAATATGAAGATTTAGAGACTTCTCTGTAGGGGATGGAAGGGTTTTAAGATATTATTCTAGTTCCTATCCCTTGACAAATTACTGTGGAATGATCCTGATGTCAAATATATGATGGATCACTACCCATTGAGCTAGATGGCGTATCAACATGGGGTGATTTTGATTACTATTTTTATAGTCTATATGAAAAACCAGATCTATCTCATGGTGTTGTAGGTAATGTCACAATTATGAAACACCAATACCAGTGTGATACATCTCTTTTCTATAGGGTAATATGTAGAATCTTTCTCTAATATTATGTGACTGAGATAATATAAACTATTTTCTATCCCCTAATTATTCTTCTGAGAAATAAGGGCACTGATGAATCATTCCAGGGGTAGTAAAATGATGGAATACCACCTTTTAATAAATATATGGAATCAAAACTAGAGGTTGTGGCAGGTATTTCATGATCTCCTCAAAAACATCCTGACACTCTTCATCCCACTAGAATTTTGAACCTCTTTTCATGATCCTGGAAAAGGTCTTATATTTTCTGGACAGATTCAAAATGAATTAGCATATGAAGGCTATGTATCCTTGAAATCCTTAGAGAACCCGAATGTTGCTCAGATGAGGAACCTGAACGATGGACTTGATCTTATATGGATTGATCCTTAGGCCTCTATATCTGATGAAAATCCCGAGGAACATTACATACATAATCTTGAAGGAAAGTATCAAATGGTTCATCTTCGGATGGAGTGATTTAAATAAGTATAACACTTTCTCTATATCATTGAGATGATCCAGATTCATGTTGGGTTTGAACCCCAAATCATCCGCATTTCATTCCAACTATGTACCAAGGATCATCGTGATTATGTGGTGCATTTAATGGTAGTAGGTGGCCTCTAAATTCTTCAGAACAAAAGGCATAACCTGATAATAAAAACTACATTATGTAACTTTGTAGGTGGTGGATTCTTTGTCCACCAGATCAATTCATATTTTATTATATTCGGAATAACCAACCATGATGAAGAGATATTTCAATCTAGTTGTTTAATAAATAAATAGATAGTTCAATGGAAGGAAAAAATCATCATTCAGATAGTGACAATTGAGATACCAGAAGTTGATGCAGACCCTAATCAGTATATTCTTCTTTTGGATGGGAATGATGATTGCCATCAATTTTGGATATTGAACATCAAAGATGATGTTGGCTTTAATTAGCATATCAACTTCTTACTCAACCATGGAACCATGATAAGGGTGTATATTTAATGGAGGCTATTTGAGCACATGATGGTTTATCAGGAGACCAAGGTGGTGGACAGAAACCCGAGGATCTGATCCTAGAATCTCTCTGTAGCTCCAGGAGAGACCATCTCAATGCTACTTCAAGAAACCTTGATACTACTGCTACTCTTCTATGGACATGAAAGCACTAACTAGTGTTGGTTATAGATCTATCTCAGTATTGAGGCTCACATATACCAACACACCAATGGTGGTGGAAACACCTTCCTCAAATTTAGGAGAATCACCCTCTAAATTAACATCATTATAAACGCAGTAGGTGTAATAGAAATTTCATAATTCTTTTGAGTTTGTAGATTCTACCAGAATAATGGTGCCAACCTGAGTGGTGGTGGAACATCCATTAGTGGATTACCACACTGCTGAAATCATGGTGATGAAAGATTTTGATCTGATTCCATCAGGGCATCAACTCAATGGGCCACGCCTGAAAATATCAAAGCTCTAGTGGCACACGATCTTGAGTTGGTTCATCCCATTTCAAAAAAATGAGAATGTCTAATTTATTGTTATTTCCATGGGGATAACATCTCGATACATTGCAAGGATACGGTGTTACGGGATCCCATGAGCCTAGTTAATGTATGAGTATGATGTGTTTTTATTTCACTCCATATGATGGGGAACACACATTCCCCTTATCCTAGAAATGAAATGTTGTGTCCCGTTTCTAGGGTTGTGGCCTTCATTGTTGAACTGAGAGTATTTATGCATCATCCATGATTGTCTAAGAGTTTTCCACAATAGTATTATGGTCTTCCTCATTATCCTGAACTTGTTTTACCTTGCTTCTATAGTAGTTAGTATCCATATAGAGGGCTTAAAAGGTGGAAAATGGATACATTTCACCTTGGATATTTCCCACATGACCATTAAGAGAGTACTTGAGGAATTGGTGATATGAGGAGGAGACTTCTGTGTGTATATGGAGCTAGGGTCTACACATCATCACATTATAGGTATTTTCCTATGAGACAACCATGATATGCATTATGAAAATCAAGAAAAAAAATTTGGTCTTCAAGCATATCTTTCTAATAGGAATCTACTTTGTCCTATCATAACATTGAATCTTCCAGTCCGAGGGTTTAGATTTATTTCTGAAAGCTATAACATACATATTGTATAGGTCAGTATGAGATTGATCTCAGAACTAGTGTTGATGAGCTAATAATGTAATTCCATTCCATTGAACTAAACAATAATGTATAGTGGGTGGATATTCATCTCTATGGGATAATGTTCATATTATTCTAAGAATGAGAGAATGAACAAACATTCTCTTAGTTTTACCTCCTCAGAGTGGAAGCCCTGTGTAATTTCTACATATATTTCAAATTGCAGGGGGATCCTCAAAGCCTCCACGAGGGCTTAATGCACATCTTTAGAAATGCATAGAGCCTAGATAATCTTTATTTTTGCAGGGATTATAGAAGGGTTCTTGATCACATCAGAATTACATGTCCGGTGCACATTTCTATAGATATGAAGTTAATCTGTGGTAGGAGGTAGGGTATATGCTATAAGTTGGACTGAAATTTTTTTGTTAGTGATAGGGTTATCCTATTTCTCACTATATGAATCTCTTAAGATGACTACAAGATGATTTTTGGATAACTATGACCCAGTATCAACTATATGTGGATGATCATAGTATGGTTGTGATGGCTCTTCCTAGTTGACCGGTAGAAATAGTGGGGAAAGAAGATCTAATGAAATATGGTAAGAGTGTTATGCATGCACATTCTTATAGTGGGCATCTTGTCTGGTCTCAGTAGTGTGCACGGCTCGATCAGAAGTGTTGGTTGATGCACATTGACGGTTCACATATCCAAGATTTCAATGATGCTAGTATCATATAGAAACATTAATAGGGTTTCCCAGGTATTCCTTTTCCTTAGGTCCATGAATGGGTCCACTAGCTCAATGGTGTTCACAAAGGCGTACTCATGATTATCACTTGAGGAGTCCTACAATGTTGGGAAAATTATAGGGAAAATTTTCATTCTGTGGGAATAAAATCACCAATAGTATGAGATGGTTTTGGTACATGGGGATGATTTTTATTCTCCTTGCACCATCGATTACTAATATCCTGATATGATGAAAATTATATGTCAATGTAGAAGAAGCATCCTTGGGTAGTATAACAAAATCTTAAGGATAGGGTTTAGTAAAAAAGTCACGGATAATGGCATGAAAACATGTTAATTACTTTCCATTTATCTTATCATAATGCGTCTGAGACCTGCGATCAGAGACCTGCTTCCATACACCCACAATGTCATTATCATGCTTTGTAAAGATGCATGGAACATGTCTCAGGGCTGGACCGAATCTGACTACATTGATATCAACCTGGTTCTAGAGCGATTTTTTGGAGGGATAACAATTCATGAGAGCGTATCTATGAAACATGTGATTGGGGTAGTAATTGGGGTGATTAGTCAGATATGCCTATTAGGGCCTCCTGAATTCTGAAAACCGTAGGATTCCCTTTTCCAAGGAACATAAAAAGTACTTAGGGACCTGAGCATCATTGAGTGAGTAAGTCCAATTTTTCCAATTCAAGAAATGGAATATTTGAGCATATCCCCAAATAGGGGTTGTAGCCTAGTGGGTATTTGGATCATGTTTGTATCTCCTAGCTGGTGTTGGTGCACTATGAAGTGTTGCCTGCTGATTCTGAGGTGAGATATTTAGAGCCCAAGGCTGAGCCTTATGCCATGGCCCCTAGAAAGGCTATAAAAGTGACTCTACCAGTAAAACCAAATCTAAATAGGTTCTTATATCAATGTAACAACAATGATCTCGACATTGATTAGTTTTCATGTGGGAGTTGTAGGAGGTAGCATGAGTGCTTTCTTTCCATACTATAAGGTATCCTCTAAATGTTGAACCATGTTAGAGAAATCTCGGAATACACTTGTGATGTTATGAGTAAAGAGGTAAGGAACCAATTTAGTATTTAAATTCCCAAAAGGCATATTTAGTAGTTTTTCTTAAGTCAGTGGAATATCGAGTGAATATGTGAGAACCTTCCACCCAGATAAAAAATCTACGACTCTCTAATCTTGCCTTTTCTCTCACTTTATGAGGCCAAAAATACAAATCTTTTGGGTGGTAGAATTGAAATGATTTAGAAACTTCTTATTATGATCTACCCATCCAGCCATGGATCCAATGTGTAACAAGATATACTAAATTAAATCAGGCCCTTACAATGTCGCTACAAAACATATGATCTTCTAAGATTCCCACTTTATTAGAGTTCCCGGCATGGGTCCACACCATTAAAAAATGGGTCATATACAGTAGAAGATCGACCATACCATTAAAAGGGGAGAAGTTAAGATTCCTAAAACATGGGGGCATTGTAATATCATCCAACGATTTAGGATTTGGCTTACCATTAGGCGGTGTTTCCACATTTTAGGTGTCAAGAGCTTCTAGGCGAGTGATGAGAGGATCTATTGGATCATCTTGAAATGAATTCCAACCATGGAAAGGATCCCTAACTACCAGAGTTTTGGATGTTTCTTCAATGTTGTATGTTAGATGATAGGCTCATGGATCAGCTATTAGAAAGACCTAAGGTGATGGTGTAGGATACTTCAAAGTGTCTAGTGGAACCTATATAGTGTCCAGTGGAACCTGAGCTAGGTCCTAGGGAAGTTTGTCACACAGATTAGGTGGATTTTGTGATGCATATCAGTGTCTTTTTCAATAAACACTGGCCTCTGCCCTATCGAGATTTTTAGGGTTATCTAGATCACCCGGGGGTAATTCGCTGGGGGGAATTAGTAACTACCCCTACTTCCTTAGTGGAGGATGATTGGTATTATACTGGGGATCACCATAATATAACCTCCATTCTGTAGCGTTCTTAGCAAGGGGATCATCGATAATTCTTCTTTATTCCACAAGTTATTGGTACATTGCATTTTATTTAGGTACCCCTTCAATCTTTCACACTAAATCAGGTGGAATGGGGGCCATGGCTGTCACGGAGTGGGATTTTACCATTCTAGAATATCAACTGAGGGGAAATGAATGAATGTTTCAAGAATTCCATGCAATTAAATTTCTTTATGTGTGTGGAAACCATCAAGTTTTCTAAGGTGTTGTGTTTCCCCATTGGCATATTCATCTTCTCCTAACCCTGTGACGATTCCCCCTTCGAGGTATATATCAAGAACGCCCATGTTCACTGTGATGACGAATGAAGGAATATCCTCGATATCACTGGGTGAACCAGGATAGCCTAGGATAAGACTGAATTGTAGTGCATCATACTACCCCCATACATGGACCTGGATATGTGGAGAATCCACTCTAATAACTTTTAAGAGCATATTAAATCTTTGGATGCATCATCAATGAATATTCTGATAATAACCAGGTGAAGCAGGGTGCTGATCAATAGGTAGTGTAGCCAAATCAATGAGGCGACACTACTAGGCAATGTAGTCGAAGTGTTCCTGACTCTTATGGTAAGAGAAAAATTTATTGATGAGACAGAAATGTATCATCCCTAAGGTTCGATGGAAGAATGTAACCTCATACTTGGTAAAATAATTGAGTGTATTGAATATTGATGTTTTGATTGGCTAGAACATCTCAGGGAGATGGGTCACTCCGAGAATTTTCCTCAAATGTCTCGACTCAAACTCGGAATCCAACCCTTTCTTGCCTCTAATCATCGACTGGGGGTGGTTGAGTGACCTGTAATAGCATTGACCTAGACCATTGTAGAAGTAGACATGTCAGTGGAGAGTATGGTGTGTGAGCTGAGAAACCACAAATCTGGGAAATCATCTGGAGAATTAACTAACTGTATCCCCACATCCATATAATATAAGGTATTAACCACTCCTTTTATAGGGGTGGAGGTGGAGCAGGTTGGTGCTCGTCATCGATCAGTCCCTATAATAATTCTTTGTTATCTCTTATCAATGTAGATAATGATATCGACAGTGTAAGAGAGGATTTTATAGGAAGACCCTAGAATGGAGACAAATCATCCTCCTCCTATACATATCTTTGGTGGGATTCTGGATCTGATGCATCTCACTTTCTTAGAGGAAAAAGCAGATACACTGAGTTCCTTCCCTATAACACAACAAATATTATCAGCATGGGGAATCAATATTTGAGTAACACACCAATTTAGAAGATGAAATGATGTCATTATTTGAAACAATCTGGGTCATCTCAGTATTCTTCCTTTGGTAGCGATGAACTTACCTCTTACACCAGGATGGTTCTTTAGGGAAAGGTAGATTTTCAATATAGGGATGAACTCTATGCAGGTTGGTGTTAGAGAAAAGTGGCATCATGCATGGATGATCTAGGGTGCAGGGGGAATCCATGGAAATGTTTAATGGATCACGGGGAGGACCTCCATGGTGACAGATGAAAGGGAAAGGATCTCCTTCACTCCAATTAATTCCACCACGAAAGGGGACCCCACTTGAGCTAATGACAATAACAAGAGGACCTTCACATAGACAAACCAATTTGTTTGAAAAATTCCCATACATGGAATCATTGGAATGGAGAGGAACTTCATGAATGTTTTTAGATTGAGGGGACCTCAACTCTAACTAATGGTGGTATGGGGAGGACATATTAACTAAACTTCATTGTTGTGGGTCATTCCTCAATGGTTGCTTCTTGCACTAGCGACCATGAGAGTTAACCCAACAAGATCATGGGGTGGTTGAGGCCTCAACCTTGATCAGGGATAGTAGTGCCACTTTTTTGTATAAAAAGTGATGTTATAGCACTCTTCAGTGGTGTCTCGGGCCATGGATGTCATAGAAGATGATTCCCCCTGGTGGGAATCCTCTTGAGCTTGCAACCAACATTGGTGTCAGGATAGTCGTGATAGGGATGGTAGTGCAAGGGTGTTGACAACAAACACCCCACCTTGAAGGGATATAATGGTGCATTTTCGTGGCCTATTGGGCTCCCTCATTGGTAGTCCCATGGTTGAAGATGTATTTTGAAGACTCACCCACCCCTTAAATTTTCATCATAAGAGAGACAGTCGTATGATCATTCTAGGGAGAGGCTCTAGAAATGATTTAATATCTGAGTGGGGAGCAGTAAATCCCTGCATGACCCTTGGGGGTGGAGAAAATTAAGTGGCATATAGGCTTCTATATCATAGGGGTTTGTATACCTCATTAGGATCCACCCTGTTGTTCTTATAGATTTAAAATAACGTGCATTCCCCTCATCTGGAAAATTTTGCAATGTGATATGAGACTTGAGCTCCATGAAGTAATGGTTGTGGGTGATGTTCTAGAGGGGGTGGAGCTGTTTGGAATTCCCATATAGATATTTCCCTTGAACCTACCCTTCTTATGTGGGTGAGAGTTTATTGGATTCTTGTATTTTTAACTTGGTTCCTACAAAGCAAGAATATTCAGTAGTCATTATAGATAGTAGAAATGAAAATTATAGTTCCCTAGTGTCGTTAAGTCTCCCATGACTGGATAAATAGATCCATGCTAACAACGTCACTAACTGGTATTCCCAATGAATAACTATGCTAGTTCCAAGTGATTTTAACACTAGGACAACTATTTACTTAGCCGGACGTGGCACTAGATAGTAGGATCTGGTTACATTCTTATCTGTTGATGCCTCAGACTCTATAAATCATCATATAGAATAGAATAATTTCACTTCAGGTTAACTATTTCTGTTTCTGATTCTTATCACCAGGGATACATACCGTCTATAGAGACATTATAGTAGTTTCACCACATTACCACTTTTAAAAGGCAGGTGAAATCCATTTCATCATGAGGGGAATTTTTTCCAGGATAAATATGAGACTATGGGAAATCATTTTCTCCTTTTGTGGATTCATCTAATTTTTTTTCCTAGTATGGCTCTTCCTTAAATATTCTGAAATTTACTTGAAACTCCTTCTAGTTCCATAATTTTGTGGATGATGGTTAATTCTGCTGCTTCTGTTAGGACATTCGAAAGGGATCATGTTAGGAAAGTGACCTTTGGTCTGGATAGTAGTCATAGTGAGATTTTCTAGCGTATATAGATGCTAAAACATGGTAACACAAAATTTTTGTACTTTATAAGAGGGATTCTTCAGGGAACATGAGTCCTATGCATTCTACATTGAATTATGGGATTTTTGTTCCATTTGAATATCCCAAAGATTTTACTCATCTTTCTATGTTTTATATGTTTTGTGTGGTGAGTTTAAACTCTAGAGGGTATGGATTAGAAATATCAGAACACTAATGGGTGTGGATTAGATGGGTACATCCCTAGGATGAAACACATAGGATTTTTTTTATATGTATGGTTCAATAGGCCCAATAAGTATGAATCCATAATGGAGTGTCCATAAAAGGGATGGTTTCACATCATGAAGGATGATCCGAACACCAAAAAGGGAATATTAGATTATAGTGGGTCCCAAGAGAGTGCATTCCAAGGATTACCAGTGGATGATATTGATCCTCATGGAGGCTTCCTACATACCATTTTTAGAATTCATGGATGAAACCCCATATATTTTTAGAGGTTGAGTCATGGGATTGGGGGTAACTCAATTTATAACTACCAAAATACATGTTGGAAGATACACATGGTTAGAAGACCACATGATGTAAAGAGAAATGTGATGAGTGTGGCTTACACATGTTCAAAATCTCATATAGAAGGAATAATTTCATAGATATCTAGAGACACTGATGGAATCTTCATCAATATGTGTAATGTGTCTACATTTTGAATGAATGGGTATGGAACCAAGAGTCGGTGTGAGGTTGTTGATATTGGGATCAAACCTCGGGGAGGTATCCAACATATTACAGTGATTGTTATTCATAGTCCACATAGTTATGGAATTGGGTGATGAGTCACCTAAGGAGGAAACTTGTGAGAAGTGATACGTGGATGGGGACTCGAATGGAATAGAACCAATGAGGTAAGTCATAATCTTCGCGAGACACAATGCCTTGAGGGAGATAACAGGATAAAGAGTGTATTGGGCTTGCACCTTAGTGGGGTTCCTTATTACCATTTCTATAAAGTGAAATGGTCATAGTCCACTTGGTTCAGCATGAGGCATAGAATCAAGGTGTACTTAATGGATAAAAACCCGAAGACATTCTGAGGATTATGTGTGGTTTGCAGTTCATCATATGAGGGACACTCTTTGTTGGAGGAGAGTGGATTGAGTGTGGTATATAAGCACTGAGATGGCTCAAGAACTAGTATGACACCACTAAGGGGTGGAGCAAAGATGTGGGTCCCAATAATGGGACACTGAAGTCTACAAGTGTTTGGGGGTTGAACCTCAAGGAGGATTCCTAGGTATTATCTTGGATACAAGGATTAATACCCATGTATTATTAAACAAAAAAAATTTACATCATTTGATAAGAGAGGGAAATATAGTTAAACATGATGGAGGATGAGGGTGAACTGACGTGCGGTGGTCGGTATAGATGGGTGATGGGATTGAACCTCAAAGATAATTCATGTGTATCTTTCTTGAACAAGGAAAGGATAAAAGTCCATGTAGTTCACAAATAGGGGGATGTGACATACTCACTAAGGAATCATCAATAAAATATCATGGTCAATGGTTACTTTATGATCATTTGAGTCATTCTCTACGTGAGAAACAAGATCCATCAATAGGCATGACGACAATGTCGTGAAATGAACTTCTACAAGGAGTGGAATGGGTTTTTCCTATGACTAGTGGCCCAAATAGGATGTCAGGGCTTATACATGGTTAGTGGCCCAAGGAAAGGAATATTGGGACTTACTCTTGGAGGGATGCCAGAGTATGGGTCTAGATGTATGAGGGAGATATGGAAACTTTACATGAAGAACCCCATCAAGGAGTGACAAGGATAATGCAAGGGTTGTCCGAGGTGCAAATAGAGACAAATCACTACAGGAGATTGGGACTGAGTGTGTGCCGGTGAAAATATCATTGACTATCATATCAATATTTCCACTCATGCAGTGATCATAGTTTAACATTGGGTATTGTGGATGTGTGGTGTCATTCAAGTTTAACATCCCCCATCTCAGACGATGAGGGATTTCTCCCCACCCCTAGGACATACATAACATGTAACAAACTGCATTTGGGGAAGGGAATGCATATGAAATATATTTATTAGATGATGTGGAGTGATCAATTGAGGAGTAAATGTTAGTGAATATATGAGAAGAAGAAAAATGTAACAGCGCACCTATGAAAAGAATCATTTGGTAGGGAAACACAATATGTATCAGCACTCAAGGGACTTGGAAATCACTATACGCAAGCCTGGAGGTCCGCATTGAGGAAGTGAATGCATGATTGGGGTGTTTCATATAGTAGGGTTTGAGACATGGTACCTTATTTTAAGGAAAGCACATGGAGAAAAAAATAAGTGGTGAATTCAAGACATAAGGCTTGTGCACAAAATGAGCAGTTTAACATAATATGAAAGCCTACATGAAATATTTTCAAGAAAAAAGGGAATAAATGCAAATAAGAAAGATCCTTTGCTTACAATTTCTATGGAGAAAAAGGAAATGGGAATGATTTAAGCCCTATTGGGCCCACCTGAAGGAGGAACCGTAGTAGACCTGTCATGCAAGATCTAGTACCTTGGAGCTAGGTCTTTCATGTGGTCGTGGAAGGGGTTCCTTACATACTATACAACATCATTTCATCTTTAGGATCTATACCCGAATGTGTGGGGGTACACATCTATTTATATGAAAAAACATTAGTGGTGGCGTGAAAGGATTCATGTGTAGAAGTGACAGTTGATGTTGCATTGGGTGAACAAATTAATATGTGTAGTCCATTCCCTTGGGCACCAACTGGATTTCATTAGTGAGTTGGACATGGCCATTTTCAAAGGGATGATGTAGAATAATTTATTCTATGTCTCATTGGGTGAAGGAGATCTTGTGAACATATTTATATCTTGTACGAAAACATCAAATCATGCGTTCACCTTATTTGGGCATCTCAGGATCTTCTGCTAATTCAAAATATTCCTTATTATTTTTTCCAAAATTCTGATATGTATCCTCAAACAAAATGTGGTGCCAATATAATCCTATAAATATATTTTGATTCTTTTCCCATCATGGCATTCTCATAAATTATATTTTTTTAGGAAAACATGGTATGATAGCTTTATGAATTAAAGGTGGGATAAAAGTGATTCCAATTGAATTTTGATTAGGTTGGAAATATATAAAATGTTAGAAGGATGGGAATTCATAATAATTCTATTATTAATTTACATGACTTTATAACAATCATATATTTATTATGAGTAATTATTAAGTCATGATGCAAGTAGAAGTGAATCGAATATGGAATTGATGATGTAAAAGTATTCTGGTATTATTTCATCAGTTTGAGATAACTAAATGAAGATTTATAGATGGGTTAGATGATTTTTTGAAACATCTGAAGACAACGATGATGGTTTTTAGTCACGATAATCATCTAGAAGATACAAAAATTCAGAGAAATAATATGGCATGTAGTATAATTTTATAAAGTGTATTTGATATCAGCAGCTATCTGGGAATAATTTCAAAGGAATAATCAACCTATCGGTTAATGGGATGCTCAAGAAGTTCTTTAGGGGACACATCAATGTATTCCCTTACAATGGGAATGTATTTGGTAACGATTCAATCCTTTTTCTCAATCATTTGAGCCAGATATACTTTTTTTCAATAAAATTATATCCACAATTGAGATAATGACTCTGAAGTATATTCATCCTCCTCATTACAATTGTATATAATTTGAGGGTTCCTATGGATATGAAAAGAGTTCTCCCATTCCAGAAATTTGATGTTAGATTTGAATAAAGATATCCAATCCAATCCAAAAAATACCTTCAAACTCCACTAATGAAGGTAATACTATATTTTCTTGGTGGTTCAATCCACAAACATTAACTATGTAGTAGTTATATACTTTGGATGAAATAATTTCCAAAATTTCTATTTTCTTTGATTACCCAGCCTCCATATTTTGAAGCAGTTTTTTAATTATTATACAAATCATGAGGGATATGATAGAATATGTTGAACAAAAATAAAATATTAAATTCACAATTCATGAATGAATTACTAGTGTACCTATCACCACATCATTTTCGGTATCCAACATAGTAGTAGTGATAAAATATAAATTCCCTTTCTACTTTTCCTTTGGTGTTGTATGATGAAAATTACCCTCATGGACTTGAGGTTTAGTGTCCTCAATCACATTATACCCTTTCTGTCTATAGCTGAAGCATTAAACCATTGGTGGTTATCTCCATTCCTCCAACACATCATCTGATATCTTTTTTTGTATTGTTATACATGTTAATGGTTTATCTATGTCTCTTAGTTATTAAATTTCCCCTTTAATTTTTGGCAGATCCCATGATGCTTATTCCCATATTTCTGTTATTTGAGAAGTTGAGTTTTGTACACCTTTCTCATTTGACCTACCATCATGAAACTACATCATTATTTTATAATCACCACAACCATTTGACCATTCTCTAATACCCATATCTAACATGAGATCTCACCGAACTACTTATTCCTAAATACCAATGAATCGGATTTTATAGCCCTTCAATGGTGTTTTTTAAACCACTAAAGAATGTATAAAATTTTCCACCATTATTGATAAAACCCCATATCATACCTTGGAGGCCATGTGAAATTTTCTAAAAATATTATGCAATATACACTATACTTTTTTGTTAGTTCTATAAGTTACCCCTCTAAATATTTATGAATATATTGAGGGAAATAATTTATTATGTAAAATGATCTTAAGGTATTTTGAATACATCTATTCAAATTCGTACTTATTCTTGGAGTTCTTATTCAATACCCATCATTAATAAGTCTCTATATATAGAAGATAAATATAAAAAATCACCATCTCTATCTTATAAGATCGATTGAGTTGTCCCATTTTTCCACGATGAGTGAATTAGAAGATCCACTATGTGTAGTTTGTTGTTGCTATATAAAATACTCGAAAGTCAGTTACTCCCTCTTAGGTGAAGGTAAAAAGTCCAACATATTCAGGTAGTTTTTCATATCTTATGATATATAGGTAAGTATCACTATGGAATTTTGAATCCTATCTCTCAAGGCATTAGAGATATCAATCAAGAAATCACTGCATTATCCTCCACATGGATTGTTGGACTGGTGTCTACTGCTTCCAACCATGTTCTAAAATCAATAAATATTATCAAAAAATTAGTAAAAAAACCCGGAATTAAAAATTTATTCATTTTTTCAATTAACTCTAAATAATTTTTTTGTGGGATCCCAATGTCTATAATTTCTTCAAACAATTATTATTGGGTTATAACTTATACTTAGTCTCATACTAATGGTTTTTAAAAAAGTTCTATAATCCTAATTTCCAAATTATCTAAATTATGCTCTGATACCGACTATAGTGACACTTCTTTTTTTAAATGACTATTACATGATTTTAATGATAAATTACATTATAGTAATACAAATACTATATCCCATGGTTTAGTTTCACTGGAAACATAAGACCATAAATAACTAATAAATACTAAAAAATAAACATTTATTTAATTCATTATTCGCTTGCTTCTTAGAGGACCCCATTTTATCCTTAGTAAAATTACTCACCTAAGGATATACTTCAATAGTTTTGGTGAGATAAAACCCTTGTAAGAAGATGAATAAGATATATAAAACATGTGTGTTAATAATTATCCTCATAAAAGAAGAATAATATCATCATCATACTCATTAGATGAATTATTAGGTAATGGAATAGAATATGTCAATTCATAAAAATGAAACATCATGCCTTCATTTTCAAATACCACACAAACACATATAACCTATTTTTCATGAATATTAAAATTTTTATCATGAGAAACATAACATTACCAAATGAATTATAGAGTAATATA
Organism: Viscum album; assembly: GCA_963277665.1. Taxonomy (NCBI): domain Eukaryota; kingdom Viridiplantae; phylum Streptophyta; class Magnoliopsida; order Santalales; family Viscaceae; genus Viscum; species Viscum album. The sequence continues at coordinate 198,970,847 of OY728126.1, forward strand.
GTTATGGGTTCCCTTGTTACATCCTAACATTTACATATACTATATAATCCCATACACACTCATCATATCCTCACATTTACGTTATCATTCATCCTATATAGAATATATAAAACATTTGGACATATTATGGGTATCAACGAGTTTAATTTCATAAAGCATAAATTATTGAACAAAAATTAGTGTTCCAACATTAAATATGGAATTCAATACATTTTATAAGAATTATTAATCTTGTGTGAAGAAGAAACAATATCACGAGAACTAAAAGTTGTATTGTTGGAGAAAATGGTTATTTTGGATGAATAATTGAATTTTTCCGAAAAATATATTGTGAAAATGTAGATTAAAAAGAAAAAATTTGACGGATAAATGAAATTATATTTTAGGATCATTAAATGAACATGTTTCTTAAAGTGGTTTGAAAGTGGTAAAATCCAAAGAAGGAGAGTTGGGTTTGAGAATACCCTTACCTAATTTTCAAATACTTTATTTAAAAGAAAATAATGGATAATAAAATAAAATTTATTAATTAAAAAATATTGAACCTCTTAAAATTTTAATTTATTTTGTTATTTTTTTAATAAGTTAATTCACTGTTATTTTGATCAGTTATAGAGTTCAATTTCATCATTATGGGAATTTGTTATATGTATGGATGTTCATGTACAATGAGAATGAATCTCTAGAATAGAGACTACTTTTTATTATTGAAATATTATAATATTAAATTAAAAAATATATCAATTTTTTATATGGTATTAAGATTATTTATTATATTTAACAGTTATGAAAATGATTTAATTAATTTTTTCGGGTTTATGGGCTTCATGAGCATATATAATTTTTTTATAATTATGTTTTTATATTTCATACAGTTAATTATATAAATTATAATATGAATAATTATATATTAGTTAATCATTATGATTGTTTTATGAGTATCCTTGAATGAGGTAGTGAAAATTGATGACACATTTCCCACAATGGTGGTAAATCTACACAGCATAGATGATATCTTCATTTCTTGAATAAAAGGAAAACGGAAGAGATTTAAAAATGAATTATTCCTTTAAAATAATAAAATATAATTATGTGAATGTTAATGGAGTTATCATGCCTCATAGATAGGTACAGGAGAAGAGAATTTAAGAAGGAATGAAAATGAAATGTGATTAATAGAAAAAGAAATAGGATTTTACCACATTAATTTCATCTCTTGGAGAACCTCCTTATGACAAGGGGTTTGATCTATTGAGGAGAGGAATAGATTTTAGATATGGTGGAGGGTCTTGAAAATATCAATGGTAAGAACATGGACATGGATCAATGATCATAAGGTGTGAGGAGGATATGTGGTGAGGGTGGGAATTTATAGGGGAGGAGAAGGATGTTTTCTGAAAATTTTATTTATTAGAGTCTTATTTTGGCACAAGACTATGAATAATTTGAGAATTATCACAAAATATATTAATATAAGGATGGATTGTTAAATATTATGGTTCTTAAATCAATTATGACACATAGAATAATGTTATTAACTTATAGTCTATATATACCATAAATTACCATATTTCAGTATTCATATATATTCATTTATTTTATTGAAATCCCAAAAAGTTAACCTAACCATTTTTTGATGTGTAGAATTATAAAATTAACTATATTTTAGGAAAACAATTTTATAAATAATAGAAATTAAAATTTTAATTAATATCAACTTTTACATGGAATATACTCATTTAAAATTTAGAACTGATTTGAAATCATATTGAAAAAAAATTTCTTCTCATAAAATTAGCTTATAATAAAAAAAAATATTTCTTTATGATAATATTTTTGAAAATATAATTCATTTTCATTCTTTATATTAAGAAAAATTCAAAATAAATATTTATGGTTAGTAAATATACAAACCATAAATTAATAATTATTGATAAAATTATTTACTTATAATATGATATAAATATATCATATTATCATTTAAACATTGACTAAAATTAATTGATATTTTCATAGATAAGGTCACTAATATATAGTTCAATTTAATATTTCTAATGGTCACATTACTACTCCAAATAAAATTTTACAATTATATTTGTAATATTTCATTAACATCTGGAAATACCTCTTATTTCATTCCATCTTCATTTATAATGTTTTATTTATTTTGTTCGCAAGGTGATTTTATGTGAATTGTACTACATTAATTATTTATCATAAGGAAATTTAGATTGCTAAGATTTTGGGTCCTTAAAATTCTATTGGATTTCACTATTTCCATCCACCAAGACACAATATGGCCTTATTGTTGTCTCTAATAAAATTTCTACCAATGATGGTCATGTATGTTTTAGTTTGGTCATTTTAGTTACTTCACATATTAAGTTTGTTTATTCAATATATAATATTAATAAATAAATTTTTGTCATATATATTCATTATATTAATATTTATAATCATTCTTTATAGTGGTACAACAAAAATGAATCACATATCCTCTTGGAGGTGGTAGTCCAAATGTACGCACGAGCGATGTAATAATTTAATAATGAATATGTGTTTATAATGGTTATAGAAGTATTATATTTTATGATATAAATAAATTATATATTCAATATATTATTCTTTATAAAAATCCATTAATATTTGATAAAAAATATTTGCACCACTACATGGTGACCATACCTACAAAAAAATATTCATTTCATTTTATAGATGATATAAGATTTTGAATTTGGGATGTTCCACCACAACTATAACATTTATGCGTATTTATGATACATATGTTAATATATGATAATTTTTATAGATTGCTTGAAATAGGTTTAAGAGGAAATAAAATGGAAACATAAAGTTAAGAACTATACATATTCTTAGTATAACACCCTTTGTTTTTAGCTAAATATTTATTAGAATGAAATTATTATCAATACCATACCATTAGAAAAAGGGTTTTTTTAGGATATAATTTTTCTGGGATTATAATAAGTAATAATATAAATCTATTAGATTAAAATATGAGATGTCTTGCCCTTTTATTAGAGATAAAACTGTCAAACATTGAATTTTTCAGAAGATTAATTTATATTAATGAATCTTTGATGAAAAATCAATCAAAAATTACATATCATTGAGTATAATATGGTTAAGGATCATATAAAATCATAAAAATTATTTAATGAAAAAAACACTTATATTAAAGTCATATACCATTTTACATCACTATACCACATTTTATTCTAAACCAAGATTTTAAGTATAATCAACCATATTTAATTATTTATATCTAAATTATACATTTAAATTTATAACAAAACTTTGTTATAGTGATTAAAAAATGGAATGGATTATACAAGATTAATTTTGACAATGTGGATGATATTAATTTTAATATATGACATAAAAATATGAGGATAACATGTTTTTGAGAAAATACCATTTATAAGTAATTTTTTTACTATAAAATTAAGATTAAAGTGGATTAAATTTATATTTATAGGAATATTTATAATAAAAATATGATTATTCAATATTAAAAATAATTTAAAATTTTAATAAATTTATACTTAAATTTAAAATACAGTTTTTATAAAATAATTATTATTCATTATTAAAATAAAAATATTTTTTTTATAATATACGTATGTTTATTATAACTAAATTATATTTTGGTGAATTTAAAAATTATATCCACTTTTTAAATTCAATCAATAATTTTTTTGATTATTTTATTTCATCATATTGTTGTGTAATGTTATGTATAAAAAATATTTCTTTTGTTGTAAAAAAATATTATATGCTATAATATAAACACAGGGGTTATATAAAAGATAAAATATCTAACAAAATAAATTATTATAAATGTTCCACTTTAAACTAAACTAAACCACCAAAACTATATTTTTAGCTTATTTGTTGGCCATCAATAATCTCTTGAACATGAACCTCATAAATTATTAATAGTAGAACATTTAATTTCAATCCAATTCAATATAAAAAAACATGGTATCCATTTGATTTTAAAAATATCTATATGACCCAAAAATATATGGAAGTAAAATCCAAATTCCAATGAAAAAATAACAGTAAATAGTGATTAAAATTTAAAAAAATTAACATACACTTAATTTAGGCAATGATAGAATGAAATTGGACAACAATTACTAATCATGGTAATGTATATTTATCTTATCATATCAGAATATTTTTCCATTTTTTAGAATTTATAGATGATAATTGAAGATGATATCAAAATAACGAATAATATCAACAAATAAAAAACACAACACTTTCCTTAATTGAATTAGGTGGTTCATTTTATAACCAGAATTAATTGTAAAATTAATGATTAAAATTATTCATCTCTTAATGATACTTCCGTTATTTTTTATATATTAAATTCTCTATAAAGTAATTATTAATGAAAAATATAAAATTTAAACTAAAACAAATTTATATAAAATTATAGAAATAAAATCATGAAAAATGATTATATAATATTATTTTCAACCAAGACCATTTAAATTAACTATTTGAATAATATTATCATGCTTTAAAATTTCTAAAAAAATACATTTATTGCACTAATATTGACAATCCCAAACATAAAAATAATAAAATCTGATAAACCTCATATTTATTAAATTAATTGATGCTTTAATAAACTTCATAGAAGAATGGAAGAATTAAAACATGGTCAGAAGAACTTGGGAACATAATGGGAAATATTTTTCATTAACAATTATTAAATAATTTCAAAAAATGAAAATTCTTTAGTTATATAAACTGAGCTAATAAATTCACTCAGAGGAAATTCATCAAACATGTGATGTGAAATCGAATCACTCGAGGGATATCAATCCTCATGTATTGTGGTGTTTAAGAAAATATATTTATATAATAAGTATATAACCAATAAGAAATTCTAACTGGTGAATGATGTAATTAAATAAAATTATAAGAAAGGTATAATTTAATTCAATTTATAAAGAAAAATAAATGGTCCTTAAATACTTTGTAGACTATTACATAACATCTATGGTCTCCGGGTTAAAATATGATTTAAAATCATGTCCAGTTTTAATAACAATTTCCCACCAGGAATCATAGTTTTTTGAACTATTGTAAAATAGGATTGAAAGAGGCAACAACATGAAGGATCCTAAAATATGTATATCAATATAATACCTAGTACATAAAATAATCATTTAATTATTCCATTTCTACCATAGGGATCACATCATCAACCCTTAGATTACACACAAACTAAAATTTATATGACCGCTACATGGTGATATTCATAGATAATAATAACTATGTTGATACAAACATCATATTATATTACATTAAGTCCCATTGAAACGGTATGGAATAACATTCATAGTGCATCTATATCCATAGACCAAAACACCAATTCCTACTAAAACTATTATTATTCTTATACCTGTTTTATAACATGACTTATTATAAATATACATAAAATTAATACCCTTCAAAACAACTATCCTAACTTCTAAAATAGGCATTCTAAATTTTAAATCAAAAAAATCATCCATAATCTCTGAAAATTGTTGTTTTGTAACCTAGTTTCACCATGATCGCAAGAAAAAAAAGTGATACATGACAATATATTTAAATTTTTTTATAAAACCACTAAAATGGTTGTTTTGAACCCCATAAGATCCAAAAATAAATCATTTACCTATTTTCCACTTGGAAACATACTCTTAATTAATATAAATGAATTTAAAAGATAACATAATGTTCAATAAATTTATGGATGTTAATAATTTACACCAACAAAATGAATATAATCTTAATGATTCAAAACCAAACTAATAAATGAATTATAATTGGTTCATAAAAAAGTATACTTTGGGATTGTTCTAAAAAAGGTATGTCAAAATATTGAGATAAAAAACAAAACATCTAAATGAAATAGCATAGTATTAAACATCATAGTCATCATTAATATCCTTATATTCATACAAATCCTCTAAATCATTTATCAATGAATGATGGATGTTGAGAATAAATTAACTTTTGATATTCAAATGTAAAATATTTTAAGCCAACATATCACTAAATGACATAAACTGAATGAATAATGTGATCATGTTGCAGATTCTTCTGATAATAATAAATATCAGTAGGTTGTTCTAGTGTTAGGTTTTCCTTCTCAATAAACAATGTTGCCAAAAATATATCATAAACATTAATTATATGACCGATGGGATCAATAAAATCTTGTTGAATCTTAGGACATATTTTACCCATGATTGGGAGTACCCATAATGTGTTTATACAATGTAACCTAAAATAATGCCTCCTATTTATATCAGTAACATACCTCATAAGATGTAATTTTATCTATAACAACTCACAAAACACCGAAACTAGTATTATCAAGCTCTACAACAAATCTAGTCTAGGAATTATCTACTATTGAAATATAGTCCAATATAATGGAGATATTTATGATAATCGATATAGTTCTGTGAACATTACCATACCAATGATTTTATAATATTTATTATTAGAGATAAAATATGACCAACAGTAGCTTCAACATCCAAAAACATCCAAAATCAATACTGCATGTGTGAAACAGGTATTATAATTTAAATTTTTATCTTTATTTTCTAGTCTATATATAGATGGAAAGATATAATGAGAATTATCTGATATTAAAATTCATTATATACTTCCTTTCATACCTAGAGAGTAATACAAGGATAAGAATCACAGATCTTCATCCTCAAAACTCACTGAATGCTTATAATCACATCCAAATACTTCCTCCCTAGAGATTTCTTTGTGATGAAACCCTTAAGAAACTATAATTTATCATAATTTTTAAAACAAATATATGATCACTTAGATAATTTTTTATAAACTATGTTATATGACTAAAGAATTCATAAAAATCATAATAATTTCATATCACTTCCACTGAGGGATATCATGTTGATTAGGAAACCAAACAGAGAAATGATTTTCAATATTCATCTTTTAATTATCTATGAAATGGTAGATGAAATTTGTTATTGATATTATAATCCATATACACCAAAAAAACTACTAAAAACATGGTAAATATTATCTAAAAATGTTGTATTTCCTATTATGTAGTTCCTTATAATAGGTTATCTAATGGGGGTGAATATAGATTTCATTTTATGATTTAAAATCCTTTTAAATTCAACCAAGTGACTCATTATAATTCTCAATCATCTCGATATTCTATCTCAATCTCTACTTGTGTGTAGTTGTAATAATAGAGAATGTAACAAATAAAGATTTACATGGGCTAGCATATAGTTCTAATCTATAAATAAAGTAGTTATCACCCCCAGTTATAGATTCTTCACTATACCTATAAGTGATAAAATATAACTTGTCACACACACTCATTATAATCTCTCAACAAGTACTTATACACCCCACTACTCTTCTTCTCATATTTTTATGACACCCAAATCCAAATACTCCAATAGTTGTCTTAACATAGTAGCTATGAGATTATTCATTTATGAGAAATATAAAAAATAATTTTTTCTATAGTTAGTCTTGATCCACTTGAATTTTGAATACCCTTTATTGTTTACTACTTTATAATCAGCAGCATCTAAAAATCATGATTTGTTTTATAGGTCTTGAAACTCATCTTCTATATATCTTCCAAGATGGATACTCCTTATGTTCTACAAATAACCGAGACCATGAAATCAATCTTTTGAATATTTCTCAGAATTTATTAATTCTCACTTTTACTCATGTCCATATCATCCTTCTCAAGATGTTATTTCACAAAGGATTAATGTTCTCTCAAAATAATTACCAACTCATCACATAATAAATACCATTATATATTCTCTAAGATCTATTTCAGATAGACAACATAAACTTATCTCTATCTCTTACTACTTGTATATTTTCTATATATGAATATCTTAAATTGTAACTGTATAATCCATATTTTTCTAAGAATTCATTTTTTCCACAATCATATAAAAACATTCTATTTTTTGTTTTCACATATATAACATCACCCATGATTTCAATAAATTCAACATACATAATTAATGCCACATCATATTTATATCCGTTTTAAACCATAATTAAATGAATCTAAAAATTCCATTAAAAACATCTCATTTAAATATCGATAATATTATGATAATATAATGGTTATTCAAATGATATGAATTTTTTTTAAATTAAGAAAATATGTTATTTCCATAGAATATACAATACACTACAACATTGAAAATTCTTATATAGAATAATCACAAAACCATTGTATAGAAATTTGATATTGGAAACTTCCCTTCATAAATATTCATACATTAAATTTTCAAGAATGTTGAAAATCATCTACATAGATTTCTTTGAAAATTTGCTACGTAAAAAAATTCCTATATTATTGAATCATCTAGATCATTTTATTTTTGAAAGGACTATGTAGAAAATGGATAGTTAAATTCACTGAACATCATATGGCTGTGTGATCCTCGTCAGAAAACATATTAAGAGAAAAATGGGTACGTTGATATTTCCTTCAACAACCAAATAATAATGTCATCTACATCGTTCAATAAACATTAATGAATGTGTAATTGTATGAATTTGATATTTTTATCTCACTATTATAGTATATCATAAATTATATTTGGATAAATCTACTCTTCAAGCATCTATGACTTATCATGAGGGATAAACCTATGTATAAATCTCATACTTGCATAGGATCATTAATCTCACCACTAGATTTAGCCTTGACAATAGTTTTTAATTTTTGGATAATTTCGCAATCATTGTTGTCTTTTTGATCAAAGATTTTAGATTTATATGGTCACCTAATATCATAAAATGTTGATAATTTTGTACTTATTTACTTTTTAGTGAGGGATGATGTTTGTTGAAATCCTATGGCACTAATTTATATGATCATATTTGAAGCATTATACCTGTATCTCATTAAATAGTGGAATAATGCATGAATCTCCCATGTAACACATTTAATCTCTGTTCTATTTTCCACTCCATTATAAATCAACATGAATTATTATGGGTTTGAGTTGGTAGTGGGGATTTTAACCCGAAATAGACCCAAACATTGGACTTATGGGGCACAATCACCAGTGTTGTCCTTCCATCACCCATCATCAAACCCATGAATCCTTAATTGTTCTTGCTACATAGACCCTATACAAGACCCATTCTCATAGATACTTCATTTTTAGCTGGGTTGGTTGGCTCCCAATCATGGTTGGGTAATTATACCATAATTATTGGTCGATATGTATAGCTTGGTTTGCTTGTGTTTGAATAAATAATAATAAAAATACATATCCAAAATATCACATATAAAATTAAGCCAATACTCATTCGATGTTATGCTAAAACTCAATATAATTTGGGGATATTATCGTAGTATTATAAATTTATTAACTTCTAATTTTTGAATATAAATTGCAATGAAATATTCAAATGTTATTTATTATTGTGAACTTATAAGAAACATCCAATATAATTAAGATATTACATTGGGATTATATATTAGTCTAAAAATAGTCACATTAACAAAATGGATAATTTATCAAACATTAAATAAAATGTCATAAATTTAATCCATAAAAATCATCAAATAGATGAAACTTTATAAAAACTCAGGAAACATATATTAAAAACATTATTGAAAAGAAATTCAACACTCAGGTTAAAAAATATCCACATTTGTATTTTTCGCCTAATATTATTCACCTAATATAAGTCAATATGTGGGATCCATTTCAACTCCCAATTATGAAAAATCCAATATAAGGAGAAATTCATGTTTTTTCATTTTATATTTCATCTCAACAACAAATTCTCTAGTTTTTTAGAAATAATGATTTATATATCATTATTAATATAATATAATTTTATTTAATCAACTCAAAATCAATTTGAATTTATTGTATGTCGAAAATATATTGATATTATCATGTATATATAATCTATCCACAAATTATCATTAAGGTGAAATCATTATTATAATTTATAACTTATCAAATTTGGGATATAAAAAATAGATTCATTCTGAAATAGTTTAACTTATAGACATCCATAAATTACCATTAAAATAGATTTTGTACAAGTCATGTTATTCATCCATTTTCAAATGTTTTTATATTAAAAATCTCCATATTATGAAAGAATTCAATACTATTAAAGATAGTGTCTATGTGCGTCAATGGAATACTTTAACCACTATATTTCATTGGCCTATTTAGAAAGATTCGGATTCAAATAAAATTTATTTGGATGCCTCCTTACATAACATTTCTGCCCCTCAAATGACTAAAATATCTTCCTCATAATTTTGAGTTTCATAAAAGATTTTTTTGAGGATTTGATAATGTGATACAATATTTTATTGAAATTAACAAAGTGGATAACTAGTTTTAGAAGCATCTATAACCTCTTAAATTTTATCATTATCAGTATTTATAATTTGATATACCAAATATAAGATCATGTAAATATTTTAAAAACAATTTACTTACCATAATGAATATGACAACACTAAATACATCACAAGTTCACCACCAAGGAAAATGAATCACACAAGTTACATTTTTTTCTGAGAAAATACAGATATCATTAATGACAAAGGTCATCGGACGTACATAAAAAAATCCATGGAGGGAAATTATCTAGCCAGAGCTGGTTTCCATCGAAGGGGCCTGATGCCGCCAACTGGTGGGCTGTATTGTTTCCTTATCTTTTGGTAAAGGAGAAAGTGAAAAATGAAAAGCATTGGTGGAGAGAGATAATTCTCATTATTATGAGGTAAAATTACTAGAGTCCACCGTCGTTGTTGTTAATGGCATCGATCATAGTGAGGCAGTTGGACTCAATGTTTATATCAAGCCATCCATGATCCCTAGCTAGCATCATACCTGACAAGATAGCGCGAGCCTCATCCACGACAGGTTCCCAAAAGACCTGATGTCATTCATATTTTGCAGCAATGATTATCTCGAGATTTTTTCGGGCCTGGAGACCAAGGGAGACAAGTCCATCCTTGGGGAGAGACGTGTCTACCATGATCTTAAGAGTTCCTATCATTGGGGGGTTCCACCGAGGAGGATAGGAGGGAGGAAAAATTGGCCTATGATGTCCACTATGGAGGTTCCACCCCTCAATCCATGACGTTGCCCATTCGATCCAGAATTCAAGAGGTTTATGATTGTGATGGAAAACAACATCGTTACGCTGGACCTAGATGATCCAGGCCAGGGTGCAGAGAGAGCCTGCATTATCCGAAGAGAGGGAGGAGCACTAGTGCATCAGGAGAGAAGGAAGGTTTGAAACCATGGCTAGACAAGCATCTAGTTTCGAGCCCCATTTTTTCCAAATATCCTTAGCTCCAGGGCATTGAATGATAGCGTGAAAATGGGTCTCATGGATATTCGGGCAGAAAGGGTAGGCAAGGATATTGGACATATTTCTGTAGATGATATTGCTCATGGTAGGGATGGTGTTTGTGCACACATTCCAACAAAAGTGGCGTATTTTTTGAGGGCAAGATGAGCTTCCAGAGTGATTTACATGGACCCTAATTCTGGTCGACTGGGTGGTTTCCAAGAGAATGTATGTATCCAGATTTACCTATTACTCATTGTGATTAGTATTGTTCACTTGTTTTTATAATCCATATTGTTCCACACTCTCCTATCATCATGATAATACATATGATTATAAATTAAGGATTATCATTTAGTTGTGTGATTCGTGTTAGAAATATTATTTAATTATAATAATTGGTTCTCATCTCTTGGACCAAAATATCATATGCATATCCTGATTTAAACATCATTTTCTTCAAATGTTCATCTTATATTAGAAATGGGGTTAAATATCCTCTAGTGCTATACCCACTTTTATTGTATATCTATCCTAGAAAATAATTAATTAATGAATTGTAATTTTTGGTCAACATATCATTGAATTCATCTTCATGGTACGAATTATTTATTTTTTCATAATTAATAATTTTGTCATGTTTCTATTATAACATTTTTGAATTATCAATACCAACTGGATAAATTACCGTAACATCTCCCGAAATAGTGATATTTTGGTTGGAGTTTCAACATTTTCTTATATGTGAATGTTTATTCAAACAACTATTATATAATTTAGGGTTAATTATTATCTATAGGGATACCATTTTTTAATTTTATTAATTTCAATTGTTTCCATGGATGAATTCTCCTCAAATGCAATGGGAGATATTTTTTGAAACATCCATGAAGATTCTACCCAACCGTATATCTTCTTTATCATGTTGTGTTCTATTACTTTTATTAATGTATACATTTTGAGATGTAAGTGTATCAATTTTGTGAAAAATTTCATTATAATCATTATATAAATATTAAAAAACATCAATTATAGTTGAACATGAAATTTTTTTATTATTGTATATGATTATTTCATCTTATTCTCTAGACATAACCCCTTGATATATAATTGGATTATTCTATATAATATAAATAATTACACCAAAAATTCTCTATAATAATTTAAGAATATATTAATGTAAAATTATTGACACACAACCCATGATATTCATTTATTTTTAGGTTCTATCAAAAAATCCATCATAATTACCAAGATGTGTTTTTATATTCAACACCACTTGTTTGGATCTTCACAGGGATCCTAAAAATATTTAAAATTTTAATCCCAACCATATAAATGTTAGCATACTATTATTTATTTCTCCTTATCTATATTAGTATGAAATTTTTAGATAATGCTGTATCTTTTGAAATATCAAATTTAGTAAATTTATAACAATGTGATATAAATGATGAATAATTATTCACATAATCATTGGAATAATTATTTGTAGATTTAATGATCATCCTATATTATAATGGTGGGCCATTATATATATAATTTTTCATTGTGGACTTTTTTTTAATATTCCCATTTTATTAGTTTTGAAATATTAGAATGAGTATTGTTAAAAATGGCTAATTTTATTTGTAACGCCCCAACCCTAGTTACCCAGAGTCGGTTCTTTATTACAAGACATTGGCATGATATAAAGAATAATATCTTGAAAGACTGATCCATTTAGTGTTATTGGAAACAAGATACATACATAAGTTCAATATTAGGACATGAAAAGAAATACAACAACAATACAAGCCTGATAGATTATGCTTTCAAGTCACTCATAAGAAACTACATTATATCATGGGAAAATGAATCATAAGAAAGGGATGAGCTCAAATGCTCAATAAGAGTAATCAATACAGTGAAAGATAACATAAACATTAACCATGTTGAATAATTGAAAACATGTTTCTTTACAAAAAATAAAAATGAATACTATATGGAAAGAATATAAGTTGAGTAAATAATGCCATAATGAAACATAGTGAGGGGTATTCTACTAGTTGAATAACCACATGAACCAGCAAATTTATTTTCATAATAAAGAAATATATAATAAGGTACATTCTAAAAAAAATCAAGGCCTTGTCCAATAAGACATAAAATGATTAAGGCCTCGGCCAAACCCATATATAACATTTGGAAAGGCCTCAGACAATTCGATGTCTAATTGTATCATGAGACCTACTCATGCATCAAAGAGAAATAGAGGGCTCCACCTATCACTTACTATGTCCAATACATTACTCATACTAAAAGGATGAAACATAACATAAACATTCATATTAGAACTATCATAAGAAGTGTCAATACTTTAACCATAAACTATGAATGGTATAAAAGTAACACATCCATATTAAAACATATCAATAAACCTTAAACACGATATGGCAGATTTTTATCATAATAAATCATCTTTAAACAAGTTTAAATTTTATTAGAGGATGTTGACATTGATGAAATGAAAACCAATTGAAAGAAATACCTCATTCTATTTTGAAATCATTTAAAAGTAACATAATTATAAAAGAAAACATTTATTATGAAAATATTCTTATAATCTATCAAGGGAAGAATAAAAGATGTTATAATGGTGGAAAATAACCTCACCCACCATAAATGTTAAAAAAATCTATTCTAACATTAATTTTGTCGAAAAGGTCAGAAGGTACCCTGTTTGGAAATCGACAGAAAGATTCCTTTGAAAACATAGATGATCAGATAAGCGTATAAAATACTTTAACCCATATTCTAGTAAATATTAGTTTTTTTTGAAATACATTTTTAGAAAAACATTGATTTTGATGATAAGGAGGTCCTAGTAGATACTTATGTAATAACAACCTCGAATATTAAAGATATTGTAAAATTTAACCCTTACCTTGTACATTTCCTTGGTAGAGGGAATGTTAACCTCCTATATAATAGTTAAATCACTATTATTAAATTATACAATAACCATATACATAAATAAAATATCATATATGATATTTTAATGTTGCTTTGTTAATAATATTTTAGTATTATCATTGTTTTGGGTGTTTACTAATACGTTTTAATTTATATACTCAGTTAAATTAGCCATGTTTTTAATGGATAGGATGTATTTGATTCATATTCAGAATGATATTAAATTCTTTAAACATTAGTTTTAATAATAAAATTAAAATTATTCTTGAATGGTTCTATGGGGAAACGAATCTCATCACGTTTGTGGAGACGGTAATCCGTATGTACACACAAGTGACGATATCATTATTCTGATATTAAAATCAGATGTAAATATATTGTATATCATTTATAAAAAATCATTACCACATTATATATTGTTATTTCAATTCATTATACAACATTATTATACCAATCCAAATAATAATGTAATGAATAACAACTACACCACAACGTAGAGACGGTGAGCGATACGAACACACGTATGGTGACTTTGTCATTCATATGATGGATATAAAAATGAATATTGTTGTACCATATTGATAATAACATCACATTATGTATATGGTATTGAAATTATTATATTGTTATGGAAATAAAAATAAAGGTAAGTGGAGAAATAAAAGAACATAGATAGAGGTGACGAAATTAGTACCCCTTCTTCAGGTGGTTCCTTTTGAGTTGATGAAAAGGGATATTTAGGTTTGATTTATGATCTAAATAAGACTCTAGTTTTAATTGAAGGAATTTGGGAGGATATTTTGGTATGGGTTGGCTGAGCCAAGTGGCTTCGGAGGAGTGAATTGTAGAGAAGGAGAAGTGCCCTTTTATAAGTGAGTTGAGGGGAACCTAAGGAAAATATTGAAGTATTATTTTATAGTAAAATACTTTTAGGTCTATAATGGCTCCAAAATGATTTATTTAGAGGATATGGTGGGTATTTGTTGATAAAATCTCAAAAAATAGGCTTCAAATTGGTTTGGGTCACTATATTGACCTTATCTTTTAGATTTACATATTTGTTAAATAGTTTAACGTTTACCATGGATTCGTATATTATTATAATAACTGGTAAATTAACATACTATAAAATTCCATGATAACCTCGTGTGGTTCATATATGATATAAAAATCATTATATAAGTTATTTGGTCGAACCATAGATTTTTAGGAATAATATATCAATTAATAATATACTATTTGTTTTAAAAACTCTTCTATGTCAATTTTGACACTATTTGGTATTCTTTTTTTGTTAATGTCATAAAACCAAGATTACTTCAAAGAAGATTTATTGGATCAACACTAACATGTAATAGTAACCAATAAAAATAGTGGAATTCATCAAAAGTCTCAAATTACATTTCTTTGGAAATTTATAACATGATTTATTTTAATCCTTCATTAATAAGGTAATTACTACATCATTAGTGTGTCATAAATAAACTTATTTATTTAATGACTAATAATTATAAATAAAATAACCATTATATTGGAAATTGTTTTAGGTTTCTAATAAATATTTATAGTCAAATTTAACTTCTGTATAAACCTATACTGAAAACTATTTATTTATTAAAAATTGAATTTAACACTTTTAACTTTTCATTACATAAAATAATAATAAATGTCCTAATCTAATCCAAGTGGGATAAAAAATATTATATTTTTCCTAAGGTTTTTTTGTTGAAATACACTGATCCAATAGAATTATGTCATGTGTTACCGTAATAATAATATCATTATTACCTTTAATTACCCTATTTACCTTTAACTGTGGTAAATAAAAGTCAAAAGTTAATATTCACAAAAAAAATCATCTTATTGAACCAAATTCTACATACTTATATCAAAAAAATTTCTTGTATTTTTGAAATTTAACCCACAAAAGCAGTAAAATTATATTTTATACAAATTTGAAAATCCTCCTTGGAGGTTAGTAAAAGACGGAAAAAAGTTAAATAAAATTTAACATATCTAATCATGTTATAAAATGACATCAATGAATTGCATTTAACATAAATAGGTATTAAATATATTTTGACCTAATATAAATTTAAAAAAAATAAATATTTATTTAAAATTAAATTCGGTTTTAAAAAATAACGCAGTGTCTACCAATATTCATCAAAAATTGAATGTTTTTAGAAAAATACAAAAAATTCACACTAAGCTAATTTTTATATTCCAAATAAAAAATCAAAGTCCATTTTTTATGGTAAAATTTAAAAAACTTCAAAAAGTGGGTATTAATATTTATAACGACTAGCTTGATTGTTTGTGGTGTGTTAGAACTCAAAGTTGCGTACAACACAAGCTATTGTATTATGAACAGAGAAGTGTATCATTGAATGGCGAGGTGTTACATTCTTCCTTCATTAAAATAATTTCTTCCACAAACTGTTTTAGAATATCATAGAAAAAAAGACTCAGGTGGTTCTTCATCATTTGTTCCTTAGGTTCCCACATCGCCTCTTCCTATTTATGGTTTCTCCATATATCTTTTACTAGACAAGTCGTCTGGTTTATCAATAATTTTCCTATGGTGTCCATAATCATGATTGGTTCTTCACAATAAGACAGATCAGGGTGTAGTTCAATTTTTTCACAGGTGAGTACATGCATTCGGTCAGGATGTATTTTCTCAGTAGTGATATGTGGAACACATCATGAACCTTGGAGAAACTTGGTGGTATTTCGAAACAAAAAGCTACATCCCCAATTTATTCAAGAAATTCAAAAGGTCTTATGTACCAAGGACTTAATTTACCTTTGTACTGAACTTTATAACTCCCTTACCTAAAGATACCTTCATGAAAACATGATCTCCTACTTGAAATTTCAATTCCTTCCTTCAATTAACGGCATATCTCTTTTTCCTACTTTGAGCTACTTTGATGTGGGTTTGGATAACCTTCACATTTTCCATTATTTCCCCATCAAGTTCTAGGAAAACTAGTTTTCTTTCACTAGCATCATCCCAACAAGTTGGTGTGCAACATATCTTTCCATATAATTCTTCATATGGTGCCATCTGAATACTTGAATGAAAGCTATTATTATAGGAAAATTCTACTAGAGGTAAATACTCACCCCACAATCCTTGAAAGTCAAGTGAGCAAGTTCTAAACATGTATTATTAGGTTTGAATAGTCTATTCTAATTATCCATCAGTTTGAGGATTGTAGGCAGTTCTCAAATGATGTTCAGTATCAAGTTCTTTCTAATGACTTTTCTGGAATCTTCATGTAAAACAGGAATCATGACCACAAACAATCGATTGGGGTACTCTATGATGTCTTACAACTTCAGAAATATATAGTATTTCTAAATGTTGAAGTGGTAAATCTTCCCTTATAGAAAGAAAATGTGCTGACTTGGTAATACTATCAACAATTACCTAAATTTCATCATTCTTTATAGGAGCCGTTGGTAGTCCCATCACATATTCCATTGTAATATCATCCGTTTTCCACTAAGGTATGGGAAGAGGATGCATGAATACTATAGGATGTTGTCTCCCAACTTTCACGTGTTGAAAAACTATACTTCTTGATACAAAATCATAAATCTATGTACAAGTTAGTGCTACCAGGGTGTATAGAAAAATTGGAGCTATAGGCATCATACAAAAATTCACTTTTTAGATCAGGTATGTTAGGAACACAAAGTATCTTCCAAAACTTAAAAATACCATCTTCATATATGAATTAGATCAATCTTCCATCACTTACAGCTTTATGTTTCTTTTGAAACTCTTCATCATTAGTCTAATAACAGTTTATCCTTTATAGTAAATATGGTTTAGAAACCATTTGAAAAATTATTGATGCTTCACCTTCCTTGATTATTACCATATCTATCTTTACTAGATCCATGGACATAGGATCGCTTTCAATGCTCATCTTGTTCAAAACCCCATGATCTTTTCTGTTAAAGAATCTACCTTTCCTTCCCTCGGTGGTAGTGTATAGTACAATTATAATCTTTGAGCCGTTAAAGCCATCGCCTTTTCATCAAGTTGAGTAATTTTTGTGAGAAAGTATACTTCAAACTCTTTTGATCAGTATAAATCATACAGTTTTCACCATATAGATATGGTTTTTATATCTTTAGATCAATTATTACAGCTGCTAAATCAAGTTCATGAGTGGGATAATGTTGTTCAGTAATTTTTAGTTGTCGTGATGCATAGGCAATAAATCTATCATTCTGTATAAGGACACAACCATGAAATTTCTATAAAGAATCACTAAAAATAAAAAACACATCTTTCCCCGAGGTTATTGTCACGTTATATGAATTGACTAATATTATCTTAAGTTATTCAAAACATTCTTCACAATTTTTTTTCAATCAAATTTAACCCCTTTACTTGTGAGTTTTGTTAATAGATTAGTTAATCGGGAAAAATTATGGACGAAGCGTCGATAATAAAATGCTAAACTAATAAAAAGTTATAACTCGGTTATACTGGTTGGTGCTGGAAATTCATGAATTTACATTGTTCTTTAACAGATCAACAGAGATTCCATCCTTATAGACAATATGGCCATGAAAATAAATCTCATGAAGCAAGAATTCACACTTTCTAACCATCCCATATAATTAATTTCTTTTGAGGGCTTTCATAGTAGTGTGCACATGATTTTCAAGAAATTTGTTGATTTTTCAGTATACCAAGATATCATCAATAAATAACACTACAAAGTCATCAAAATATTCCTTGAAAACTCTGTTCATTAGATCCATGAAATCATAGGGTGCATTAGTCATTCCAAAAGGCATTACTATAAACTCTTAATGCTCATACCTGGTATGAAATGAAGTATTTGGAATGTCTTCCTTCTTCACGCACAACTGATGGTATCTATATCGGAGTTCAATCTTTGAAAATATTGGCCTTTATGAAGTTGATAAAATAAAATATCAATGTATGGTAGTGAGTACTTTTTTGTTATTGTTAGAGTATTGATCTCCCTGTAGTCAATGCACTATCTCATAGATCCATATTTGTTTTTGAAAAAGAGAACAGGGGCTCCCCATGGAGAAACACTAGGGATAATAAATAATTTATTACTCAACTTATCAAGTTGTTTCTTGAGCCCACTAATTCCACAGTGTCCATTCTATAAGGGGTCATTGATATGGGCCTTGAACCCGGAATTAACTCAATGGAAAACAAAATTTCTCATTCTGGTGGATGTCCAGGTAAATCAACAAGAAATAATTCAATATAATCTTGTACAATAGTTACATCCTCTATTTGAACTTTATTTTCTTCACCCATAGTAATTTCATTCTATTCGTCCCCAATAATTCTATTTTATAGGGTTACTGGGGGTTGATCTCAATAAGAATCATGTGGTGACGTTTCATCTCTAAATATAAGCTAGTTATTATCATCATCAAAAATCGAAACCTCATTCTTCATACAATAATTTTTTTCATCATTGTCCAAAATCCAATCCATTAAAATAATTAAATCAAATTCAATCATGGGTATGATGATGAGATCAGCAGATAAAGATCATTTTTATGCCCTAATGGGAATAAATTCACTAAAAATTATTGCAATGATACTTCCCTTATGAGTTTTTACCGATAATTACCTTGTTAAATAAAATTCAGAATATCTAATTTTTATAGAAAAATGGGAAGATATGAAATAATGTGATGATCCAGAATCAAATAAAGCATTATCTATACTTGATAAAACCATAAATTACATGCCACTGCATCTTTCAAAGCGTCAACTTTAGCAGTAGTGATCACATAAGCTTGGGCATTATCCATTGGACTTTTCAGAGGTAAGTTTTCTTTGGTGCTTATGAAATTCATTTGCATAATGTCCCATTTCTATACAATTGTAGCATTGATAACTGGTAGCTTATTTTATCCCCTTAAAATATCTAGCAATTTGGCCTTTCATTCAACAATTGTAGCATACATCTTTTACTTTTAGATAGGCCCCAGAGTGCTTCCTTCCACAATTATGACAGGGTGAAAAATCAACTCTTCCCTTCTTCCCTGATTTTTAATTTCCTTTCCTAGAGTGTTCAGCAGAACTCTTATTCTCCTGTTTTTCATTAAAGTCATAAGACTCAGAGAATTCCTTTTCAATCTTGATATCACATGAGACAATATCTTCGTATGATGAGAAGGATTGCAAGAATAATTTTTGACAGAGAAATGGTTTTAACCCATCAATAAAACTGTCAATATTACTCCTTGGGTTACATATATAATTTCTAGCATGCCTTGCTATCATTGAAATGTTAGCCTCATACATTGCAAGATTCTCATCATCCTTTTGTCTTAGACTCAGAAATTTATTTTCCATATATGCTCGATGGTCATGAAGAAAGTATTTTTATAAGATAATATCTTTAAACTCCCTACATTCCATATTTGATACTTCATCATCCTTATTTTTGTTTTGAATCAATGACCGTCATTGATCTCCATCTCCTATGAGGCGATAAATTACCATGTTAACATTTTCCATTTCACTAATCCCCAAAGCATGAAATATTTTCTCTATGGAACTTATCCATTACTCAGCTACAAATGGATTAGTAGTACCATTGAATGTTGGTGGTTATTTCCTCATTAAATGTTCTAACATTGATCCTTCGCGTTGTGGATCAGGGTTCTCCATACGGGTAAGGTTATTATTCATAACATGAGTAAGTAGTCCCACTGTGGTGGTTGGATGATCATCACTAGTTAAATCACCAGCTCCACTATAATTATCATGAGTAGGGGTTCAATCCCTACATAGATTACATGCATTGATACAGTTTCCATTCCTTCCACTAGGAGCCATTTCTAAACAATGGCATACACTATATTAGTTTATGAATCACAATACATAATTTAAAACATGTAAAATACATAACATATATTGAACAATTTATGGATATAATCCATTATCATAAAAATGTTTTCATTGAGGAAGTATACACTCATAAATTCATAACAATGGTTTGTAAAGAAAATGTCAATTATCCTAATCATATCCCCTGAGATGTGTAGTAACCAAGAGTCCATCATGGCCTGTTGTCTTGTACCATGATTCCTCGGGTCAAGCCCAAATCTCCTTGTCAGAGTTTTCACTCCTAGAAACATCTATTCCAAAGCCTCCTCTACCTTCTTGTATCCATAAAGTAACATATATCATGCAAAATACACATAATATCACCATTTCCAAAATTCTAGGAAGTTCATCTGTACTAATCCTCAAAGTCTATCTTAGGGTAATGTGCTCTAACCAAAGTTTATCTAAATCTATTTTACAAGTTTTGTACTAAAATTCATCTGATACTAACTATAATTCTACAACCCCAGTTACCCAGAGTCATTTCATTATTCCGTAACATTTTTATGATACAAGGAATCATGTCCTAAAAGATCGAACCATTTAGTATTATTGGAAGCAAGATACTTACATATGTTCTACATTAAAACATGAAAAGAAATATAACACTAATCCAAGCCTCCTAAATTATGCTTGTAATTACCTTATAACTAACTTCTTCATATTCTTGTAAAATGAAACACAAGATAGGGGTTAGATAAAATGATAAGTACGAGTAAGCAATACAACAGAAGATAACATAAACATTTGGCATGTTGAATAATTGAAAACACATGCCTTTAAAAATAATAAACATGAACATTATATGGTAGGAATATGAGATGAGTAAATAATTACATAATAAAGCATAGTCAGGGGTATTCTACTAGTCGAATAACTACATGAACCATCAATATTATTTTCATAATGAGGGAATGTATAATGTGGGACATTCTAAATCATTTTTTCAAGGCCTCGGCCAAGACATCTAAAAATGAATAAGGCCTCGACCAAAACTAGATATCCAATTGTGAAAGGCCTTGTCCAATTACTCGTATAATTGTCTCATGAGACCTACCAATGCATTGAGGAGCTATAGAAGGCTCCACATGTCACTTATTATATCCAATACATTCCTCATATTAAAAGGTTCAAATTTAACATAAACATTCGTATTATAACTAACATATGAAATGTCAATACTTTAAACATAAAAAATGAATGGTAAACAAATCACACTTCCATAGTCAAACATACCACAAAAACTTAAATACAATATGGAATATTTTTATCATAATAAATCAACATAAAACATGTTTAAAATCTATCAATGGATGTTGACATAAATGATATAAAAAATATTTGAATGAAACACCTCTTTCTAATTTCAAATCATTTAAAAGTTACATAATTATAAAAGAAAACATTTATTTAGATGATATTCTCATATGTTTATAAGGGATGCTTCGAAGGGGTTATAATAGATGAAAATATCTGAAACCTCTATATAAGTTAAAAAAAGACATTCATACCTTAATTTTAACAAAAATGTAATAAAGTACCTTGTTTGGAAAATAGTGAAATGATTTCTTTCAAAACATAGAATGTCAAAAAAAGGGTACAAATAACATTAAACCAGAGTCTAGTAAATAATAAAAAAAATTTAAATAAATTTTTAAGAAAACATGAATGTGGATGATAAAGAGGTCCTAGTAGATATTAACATAATAATAACCTTAAATAATAAAGAGATTGTGAAATTTAACCATTACCTTGTACTTTTCCTTAGTCGAGGGTACGTTAACCTCCTGTATAATTGTTAAATAATTTTTATTAAATTAAACAAGATCCATCTAAATAAATATGATATAATATATGATCTTCTAATATTTTATGGTTAATAATATTTTAGTATTATCATTGTTTCAGTTGTTACTGATTTGTTTTCTTTATATGCGTATTAACGTAAGAAATATTTGTTATGGACAAGATATTTTTTATTCATATATATAATGATATTAATTTCTTTAAAAATTATTTCTATTCATCAAATGTGAATTATTCTTGAATGGTTTCAATGGGGAAATGAATCTCATCGCGTTCGTGGAGACAACAATCGGTATGTACGCACGAGAAACAATATCATTTTTTTTTTATATTAAACCCATATGTAAATATAATTTTTATCATATATAATGAATCATTAGAATGTTATATTTATTATTTACATAAATTATACATAATTATTATACCCATCCAAATAATAATGTATTAAATAACAACTACACCACGATGTGGAGACGGTAAGTCGTACGTACACACGTATGGTGACTTTGACATTCATATGATGGATAGAATAATAAATATTGTTGTACCATATTTATAATAACATCAGAATCTGTATAAGGTACTAAAGTATTTATTTTGGTATGGAAATAAAAATAAATAGGATGTGGAAGAAGAAAATAACATATAAATATGTTATGTAATTATTACCACTTAAGAAGGTTTTTTTATTTTATTTGATCAAAAGGGCTCCTTAGGATTGATTTATAATCAAAATATGGCTTCTAGGTTTACTTGCTAGAAGTTGGAAGGATATTTGGGAATGGGTTGTCTGAGTGAAATGGCTTTGGAAGAGTGAATCAGAGAGAAGGGGTAGTGCCCTTTTATAAGAGAGGTGAGGGGAAACTTAGGGAAATATTGAAATATTATTTTATAATAAAGTCATTTTCAGTTTCTAATGGATCCAAAATGATTTATTTCTAGGATAATGTGATGATGGGTCAAAAACCTCTCAACCAATAGGTTTTAGATAGTTTTTTGTATCTATATTAAACTTATCCTTTATATTTAACTATTAGTAAAATAGATTAAGTTTTACCATTTATTATCGTATTGTTATAATAATTTGTAAATAAACTTACTATAAAATGAAAAGAAAACCTCAAGTGATTAGATAATTATATACCTATCATTATATAAGTCATTTTTCTGAACATTATATTTTTAGGAATATTATATCAATTAATAATATAAGATTTGTTTTAAAAACTCTTTTATGTTAATTTTGACACTATTTGGTATTTTGTTTTTTTAAAGTCCGTACAGCATGATTACATCAAACACGATTCATTGAATCAACCATAACATATCATCGTAACCTATAAAATTAATTTAATTCATCAAAATTATAAAATTACATTTATTTGGATATTTATTATATCAATTATTTTAATCTTTTATTAATAAGGTAATTACAACATAATCATTGTGTCATAAATAAATTTAAATATTTAATGTCTAAAAATTATAAATATAATACTATTATGATTTAATTCTTGTCAATATTTTGATGAATATTTATAGTCGAATTTATCTTATGTATAACCTTGTATTAAAAATGTTTTAGATATTTAACTTTTAATTTAACACTTTTAACTATTATATAAATAAAATAATAATAAATGTTATAATATAATCTAAGTAGGGAAAATTAACCTTATTTTATTCCTAATGTTGATTTTGAATGAAATATATTTATCAAGGAGAATTGGGACATGTGTTACAGTAATTATAATATCATATTTACCTTTAACTACACTATTTACTTTTAACCGTGGTAAATAATAGTCAATAGTTTCTATTCAGCAAAAACTATATTCATCTTATTGAACAAAATTTTAATTATTGATGTCAACTGTGTCATTCGGATTTTTTAAATTCAACTCACAGAAGTAGAAAAATTATGTTTTATGAATATTTTCAAATTCTCTTAAGAGGTGGGTAAAAGGTGGTAAAAAGTTCAATAAAATTTTATATATCTAAACTAATTATAAAATAACTCAAATGAAATAAATTGAACATATATTGGTTTTATGTATCTATTTTGACCTTCAATATATTTAAATAAAATAAATAATTATTTATATAAAAAGTTTGTTTTAAAGAATAAGGTAATGTTATTCACTATTCATCAAAAATTGAATGTTTTCAGAAAAATTCCCAAAATTCACCCTAATCTAATTTTAATATTCCAAATCCAAAAATGAAGTGCATTTTGAATGTTAAAATTTATAAAATTTAATAAAATTGGGTATTTCTATTCAAAACGGCTAGTTTGATTTGTTGTGGTGTGTTAGAACTCGAAGTTGCGTACAACGCAAGCTATTATATTGTTCAAAGAGAATCATACCATGTAAGCTTGGGGTGTCAAATTTTTTCAATTTCAGGATATTTCATTTTGATAGATTTTTTTATTATCATAAAATACCGTGTAATATTCATAGACCATCATAACGTTCATAACACCCACATCAGGTAGTGAAACCTTTGCATTCAATAATGATTCAATATTCATGATCCTGTTGCTTTTAATAACCAATTTTTTTTTAAATCCAAATAAAGAATGTGAAATTTTTAAATTCATCAAATTATTATAAGAGAATTTTCAAAAATAAAACATTTTCACATATATTGGATCACAATTCATCAAAAGTTTTATTATATAATTTCTTCCTATGAGATATTATTCATCCATTTATTTAAATAAATTTGTTATAGTGTTTCAGTTGCCAACAATTTTGGAGAATTCCTCTATAATGGAATTATCTTATTTATCCATGTGTAACTATTATTTCTAAATACACAACATAGATCTAGAAATATTAATATTCTAATTAATTTTGTACCATAATCTGATTATACATTAATTGAAAATGAATAATATCAGGATAAATGTTATAATTACATTAGGAATAAGAGTACTCTGAAGAATCAAAACCAAAATAATATTTACTACTCCTAACCTATTGATATCACATAATTTTTAGTATTTTTATATTTACTTCATCAATTTCTTGAACTTCCTTACAATTAGACTGTTCTAATTTTTGAGTATTGTAATAAATCATAAAATATGTTTCCTTAGGAGACATATTATTTTCTTCCTTGTGAGGAAACTAAATTAGTTCCTATAAAA
The DNA here is from genome assembly GCA_963277665.1 of Viscum album. Lineage (NCBI taxonomy): Eukaryota > Viridiplantae > Streptophyta > Magnoliopsida > Santalales > Viscaceae > Viscum > Viscum album. The sequence continues at coordinate 198,997,093 of OY728126.1, forward strand.
TTCTCACCATACATGTTCTTAAAAGCAATCACATAATAAACATAGAAATTTATATGGAACCTATTATTTTATACCACTTGTACTACACTGGGAAAATATAACAAATGAGAGGGGATTCCAAAAAAAATGAATATTTTTAAGAATTAAGTTAATTTTATATTAAACCCCCAAAAACTTATATAGTTCTCAATACACATAATGTTATTTCATAGTCACCCCTCATGTGTTGCTATAATAATATTTAAAACCTCAATCATGGGTTTATAATGATTGATATATTATCCAACTCCATGATGCACCTTTATATCCTATAATTATAAATTATTTAGTATACATTCAATTTAGTGAAACATAACTAGTTAAAGACCAATGCATCAATATTTTGAAAATTGGTTACACACCCCATCAAAATCCTATAGTAGTTAGTCATACCGCTCATCCACATGATTCAAAAATGATGATTAAGATATAGGAAGAAAACCCTTTTCCAATATTTTTTCTCCATAAGAAATATATATTGCCATAACATGTGTATTTCATCATGATATTTTTAAGCAACTAATAAAAATCATAACCATGGGTATCAAACCTCACCTTCCTATATGGGGCAGTTAGTTAAGACAAGATTTCATCCAATTCTCAAGAGAATTAAATAACACTCTTATAATATTTCTCAGTTTTAAGTACATCTCACATTGATATATGTATTTACCAACCATTTCAATTTAACAATACACAATGGATAATTGTTCAATCTATTTTCTATTAAACTATTCAAATCATCTATATAAATATATATTCTTGAGGATCTATATCAATGAAATAATTATAATATATCTATGTCTCATAAAACTAAAATATGTAATAGAATTATATTTTATTAAAATAAATAATAAGCATAAAGTCTTGTTATTATTCTAAAAAATAATTTTTTCCTCTAATATATGTACAAATTACCTTTCTAATTAAATATAGAGAACATTTCCCATGATTTTGGAAAAACAATCATGGGTTATTAATTCCCCGTGATAATTAAATACCATTTGTATATTAATAAAATGATCCTTTAAAATATCAAAATGAACTAATCATCCAGATATCCATAAGACATAGATATTTTTGAATTTATTCACATGATACAAAAAACTTGTAACATCTATAAAAAACTACATCCCTTATCTAAAACAATTCGTATACAATTTTCTATGCCAACATGGGATGAACCCAAAAATAGTTATATGGAAATCTGCTACATGAAACCTTCTATCATTCAATTAACTTCTTGTAATATTCTAGTGCATTGAAAATAATCAGTTTGAATAAATTCTAAAAACTAGATGGTAGTGAAATGACAAACATGAATGATTTGAAAATTTCATTTGACTATCAAAAGCACTATATAGAAAATAACTACATGGTTTTGTTAACAATTATTTGGCTACATGATCCTCTTCTGCAACACAATATATCGAAAATTGAACATGTTGATATTTCATTCAATAACACATTTGAAATCTCATTCCATACATAAATTTTTATTCATGAAATTGTAATAAAATATTTTTTAAATTCTAATTGTACAAGGTATGTTGATCATACATTATCATTAGAGAAATTCCCACATCAATATTCCATAACATAACATAATATAAAGGCTTGTTCTTGGATCATGGACATTCTGTAATGCTTTATTTACATCAACAAATTCATCATCAATAAAATAATTTCGTCACTGTATAATAGATCAATAATTGATGGTATTATAATTAATGATAATGGCCCGACATGAATACAAAATACCATCCATAGTGTTTATATTCATGTTTACAAACCTTAGAGTAACCGATGAGGAAGTAATAATTGGATGGATCTAATCAATCTTATTTGATGATAATCCTTATATCCCAATCCCATTAAACACAATTAATGTTCACCAAAATTCTCTGTATGAATTCAATCCTAATTTTTTTCTATATCCCTATTATTAATCAATCTATTCTTTACAAATTTTTTATGGAATAATGTGATCAAAACCTATATCATAGACACACTCCCATCATGGGCCCTGTCAACCCATGTTATCACTCTAGCACACTATCCAAAATCCATGAATAGTTTCTAGTGTTTACTCTTATGGGGATCTATTTTCCCTATCTAATGCTTGCGGAATTTCTAGCAAGGATAGAATGACCCAAATTATTATCGATAAATTCACCCATTGTTCTTTGATGATCTCTCTATAGTGGTCAACATGGTTGGTTAAAATTATAAAAGACATCATTATAAAAAATGTATGAAAAATAACATTTAGCTAGGTAATCAAAATCTTATCCACTACATAGACATAACTGAAAATCCAATATGAATACATTCCACTATATTGTAAATTTCCTCTTCAATCTAATTTTGGATTATATAATCAAAATTACTCTTCAGAATCTTTTTACGTGTTGTAAAAGAATTTGAAAAATATACACCATATGATTCATGTAAATAACCCTTTATTTATGTATATTATGTACATATATTAATCGGGTTACATTTCACGTTGTTCAGAAGAGTTTTGAAATGCATCAGAGGTGAATATTTCTAGAATGGTTAGGTAAAAAAATAAACCACATCATAAAAATTGTGTGGTCTATAGATGAAGGGATAGTATCTATGCATAGTTTACCCAAACTGAACATATAAAAATTGTAAATTGATCATGTATAGATAGAGAGGGGAAAAAATTAGTGAATGGTCTATATTAAAACCTAAGGTAACTATGAATGGTGTAATATTAAGGTAGTAACATGACCCATTGGAGCATAGTTTTCCAAACCATAAAACCTAATATCTCATCACACAGTTATAGAACAAAATTTTGTTGATCTAATTTGTATTAAGTGTTAAGACCCATTTAAATTGTCAAATATTCCTTAAATTGAAAACCACATCCTTCCATGTCTTAAAAATCAATACCCTTTGATCTAGGAGAATGATTTCAGCGATTTGAAGCCCTTTGTATATTCAGATTAAACTGTAATTATTTGTTATTAATCATTCATCTATGATACCATCTCATTCACTCTTTTGGAGTTATTGATTTATTCTACTAGGGGTGGATCCATGTTATTTGATTTTTTATTTTACATAAATTTATGAATCATTTATTGATATTGGGAAGGAAAGGTGGATAATGAGTTGATCTAGATAAGTTTTGTGTCGTTTTAAATTTTCTCAAACCATTTTGATTTAGATAGATTCCCTCTCAAATACATTATATTAGAAATTCATGAATGAATTTGTAATGAATTTTTTTCTTTAAATTATTATTAACCCCTAATTTCATTCCATATGGATACCCTATTAGTTATGGTTATCTCAAATTAAGGATATATGATGGATTTGGGGAAAAATACTATTAGTCGAAAAATATAAAATGATGATTTTAAAAATATGGTTTTGATAGAATACTTGATTAAATTTTTTATCGAATGAAATGTTATATATGAAATATATTGGAATGGACATTGGAATACATGGTCAGTGTAGGTTCAAATGTATTAGATGTGACCCTGTTGAAGGGGTGTATGTCATTGTGGAACTTAATATTGGTAACCTTGGGGTGACTTGGTAGATCAAAGAGGGACCACTCGCATGTTTTTAAACCACCCCTAGGAATGCATGTTTGGATATTGTTACCCTCATAATTCGTCCATCATATTTATTTTCTATTTTTGAATTCTTTACCATGGGTTTGTTCATCGAATTGGAAAAAAATGGTTATATATCAAATGGGACAAACTTTTCACTAGAATTCACTCATAGGGGAGGTTTGTATAATGATTTGTAAGAACTCCCATGGGTTGAGTGGATGATAGGTTAGGCTCATTGAAAGATTAGGATCATAATTAACTCAAATAGGGCCTACTCTATTATTCTATTATATATTCACGACATATTCATAAATCCTTTTTTTAATTTCCATATATGATACAATTCACACCGAAATTTACAATCAATTATTAGCGTATATGGAAATTATAATGGTCAATATGTATCTATGGTTCTTAATCAATTGAATATCATTATGTATGTGAGTTTACTGACCAATGGTATCCTCTTATGATCAAATTAGATATTATTTGCTCATTATTATGATGATTTTGATTGTCTATCCATATAGTGGGGAACATTGAAGTGTATCATCCACTGGGGATATGGGATTCACTCTGAATTTTATCATCATCAATGGTGATGTGTGAATTTTTGATGTTGGGATCGAGCATGTAAATGATATTTCTACGTATCTTTGAGAAATGAATCAGAACCCACATAGTTCATCCCTTCCTAATGGGGAACATAATACTTTTTATCCAGGGTATGAGGACCAAAATATATAGTTTACCATCAGGAGAAAAATTTATTAAAATTATTGGTGAAGGACATGTGACCAAGCACAACTATGAATCTAGGAGGAATATGTATTCCCAGGTTAAAATAAACCATGTAGGGAATGTGGCTCAGAGTGAATATCGTTGATTTGGGGTGATGGGTCTGGATCTGATAGAGGCTTCCTATGTATTCTGTTTAATCGGGAATCAAATCCCACATAGTATTTTTATGAGGAATGACGCCTATGGAGGCCCTCTATATGTTTGTCTCACTAGGGTGTTTAGCCCATTGTGAGGATTATGATGGCGACTATTCTCGAGGTGGATACTTGGTTAAAGGTTCCATGATGTGTATTTAACCCATAGGTATTTGAAGGTATTTTTAGAGGATTACTCATGAGTGTGATTCATGTTTATTGTGTTATATGTGAAATTATAATCCCACACAAGTCATTCATTGTTTGAGAGAGAAGGGGAAACCAAATATCTAACAAACCACACAATATGCTAATGTTCGTAGGTGGAAATGGTGATAAAGACCAAAGGGAGTGGGATGGGGTGTTGAGTGTTTTCATCCCATTTATCCTAGTATGAAGATGGAAGTGGCATAGGGTAAGACACCTCAATCTCTTCACATTATCCTTTGAAGTGTTTAGGGGATGGAAACTACGGTGGTAAGGATATCAGAGAGATGGTGTAGGGAACATGTGCCCATCCCCTCTCTCACCCAGTGGATAGGAGGTAAATAAGTGTGAGAGAGAAAAATCCAATAATTAAAGATATCAGATTACTCTATAATTGATTCCCTAAAATTAATTATGTATCAAGGAAGGATTATGTCATTCCATTTCAATAGGAAACACATGTTTAATCCTCATTTTATCTTCTTTGAACTAGAGCCTCCAGTGGACCAATGCTATAAGGGGAGGACATGGTACTAACTGTTATTTTTTTTACTGGGAGATCCAATTATTTATCCATGTGGTAAGCTTCCTAGTTACCACATATATGAAAATTGATGCATTCTCTTAGGATCATAACCTTCTCGTAGGATCAGTGTAGAAAACCTCTTACTGTGAAAAAAAAATCCAAATGAGAGACATGATGGTGTGCCTTTTACTGTGGCTTTTTATGTCTGGAGGTTGTGATTTATGGTTAATCATAGCCCCATTCAGACAATGGATCATGGAATGGGGGCCCTTCCATGTGTGGCTTGGAAAAGGGTCTGAAGGGTTACTCGCACAAGCCTTTGGTGTATGTACATGGTGTCGGTGGACAACATAGGTATGCCACATAGGGGCAAGGAGTAACTAAATATATTTCATCTATTAGGGTATAAGAAGATGTTAAATAGATATTTACAAGGAAATTATCCATATGGAAAATTAAACATGGGTGAGGCTACTTTATCGGCCCCCTCAGTCTCCTCTATTGTCTCTATAACGGACTTATGTTGGATCCTAATTAGTGAGAAGGGTCTTGTGTAACTAAATTCTCATTATTGCAGAATTTTCCTTTGGAAGGTGTCTACAATTTGGGACCCTAAAGGGAAATTTATCATACTTATCCCCCGCAATTCCTTCTACTATCAGGTATAAAAAACATTGGGAGAAGTTATTCCTCAATTAGAGCTCTAGGGGGTTTTCCAATTTTTATTAGTATAAGTGAGGAGCCATGGGATATTATTTATAGGTATATATGGGGTCCTGGGAGAATGAGTTTGTTCTCCAAGATCCATAGTGAAAGCCCATGGCATAGATCAACATCACAGAGTTGGATGTGTTTTATGTGGGCCATAGGTGCCCAACTAATGTGTGTTTCTCCTTTAGCCCACACATGGTTTCTATGCAGGATTTATAACACATTGGGATACTCGTGTGAATGTCAATTTGGACACGACCATTGGTTTTACTAAGGGATATTAAATTTTTATACATGATCAAGATGTTATTCCTATCCATTTCAACATATTTAATAAAATGGAGTATCTTAAAAAGAACCCCCTCAGGATTGGATCCAAATGAAAGAGTAGGGTATATCCATTAGGTAAAATGGTAAAAATACTATAAAGGGATGAAATGGTGGATCATTTAGGGTCTTCTATTAGGTCCACAACGTAGGTGACCCTATGCTGGTGTTGTATATATAGATTCAGCATAGTCATATGGTGTAGACCACCAAAATCTATAATTACCCACCCACCCTTTTTCATTTTCCTCATATTTTGAGTTATAATTATTTCTATCACTGTGTAAGTCATGTGACCATCTACATCACGATTTTAATTTAAAATGGTCATCCAAAACTTCTCAGAAGGTACTGACACTTGCAAAATGGGCCTACACAGAGTCACCTTGGACGGGGGACAAGTTGAGTTATCTCATCAAGGCTCTGGCACGAAGCACTTGGTTGAAGGCGACTTGTGGAAATCCTTATCGAACAACTTACGTGGGAACCATTATCATGTGACCTCAGTGGAAACCCTTATCATGGGACCGATGTGAGTTATTCAATTTTCCAATATTTTTGAATCCTTCAGAGATAAAAATTGATCATTCTGAATTAAATATTTTATATCATTGAGAGAGACTAGTTCCTTCATGGAAATTTTCAATGGCTGATTTAATTAATACAACTGAGTAAGATGTTACACATTCTTTTGAAATGATCAAATATGTAAGGACAAATTATAATGACCAATTAAAATTTACTCTTCCATGTTTGAAAAATTATTTTATACCATAAAAATTTGACTACCCATGAAGTGAATAGCTACCTCTATAAGGTAATAGACTTCTAAGGATCTCTTATATTCCTATATTTAAGAAATAGTGACTGACATCTTGGTTTGTGAAGAACAAAAATTTCCCTACTAATAACATCTTTTCAAAGGGTGTTTTTACCATTGATGGAATAATACCTATCAATTTTATTCATTATCATAGTATCTATAGTACATAAATTATGTATCCTTTAAAAAATTCATGGCCTCATTGTTATGAATCAGCCTTCTATGCATCAATAATATCTCTAACTCAAGGTTGGAAGGAATAATGGGACTTCCACTCATGAAGGGGAATTGGGTCTTTGTGGATGTGGGAATTTTGGGTGTTCTAAACATGCACAAAATTTTAAAAGTAACTGAAGCATGTTCATATTTATGAGGATATTTAGGAAGGGTAGAAATATGTAGATAAGAACCCAAAAATCATCCTTAAATTATTGTGTCGGTGGAGTTCCCAAAAAAATTCATTTCAATTGATGCATGGTGAATTTGGAACCTCCTTGTGGGATGTCTACAAAATTTTTAGTGTACGAATTCATGGGAAAATTTATGATAAGTTTATCCCACTAAATTCAATGTGGGAAGATTCTTAGAGGACACCACTATTGGCCTATGATATTTTCATGATAAAAAAGATATTTCATAATTTCAAATATCATTAACCTAGAAGTGATATCCATGTGGGAACGTTGATGAAGATTATATTAGAACCATAAAAATGGGTTCCTATAATTGGGTTCCCTACTATTTTCACTCTATAAAGAATAAAATGCTTCAGGAATGTTCAAGCCCAAATTGGAGAAGGTTGACTTTATGAGTTGGGGATACAAGGTTAATATCATGATATTGGAAGTTATTTTCGTAGATGGATTCCATGATATGGGTTTAGTAATTTATCTACTCCCATTCAATTAATCTCATGGTTATGTGAGGCTAGGGAATTTTTTGTTGCATCATTATTAGAATAGGTGATGTAAATTGGGATAGATGCCCCTATTTTGGAACAAATTTACAGTTTTTACTACAAACATTTAGTGAGAAGTCCCCGGTTAGAATTTAATGTCCATTTTTTGTGATGTGGGGGTGGATTGTAACACATTTTATCTCATATTAAGTGTTGAATTCAGTTTAAATACCCAACATTTTATTCCTCCCGTTTGTTTATAAATATCATAGGATTGAGCCTCCTTACCAAAAGCATGATGTTTCACTAATGGAGTTTAATGTATCTAGAGACATGAATTTCTTTTTATATTGTAGTCCCCCAACAAAAATGTTTACCAATGATTGTAAGTAGATAAACTACGAGCTGATGTCATACATGATAACATTTAGGGACAACATAAAGGTATCACTTATTCATAGTGATATAATCTATGAGTCCTATTCTCCATATCTATTTTCTTTCTAATTTCAATGTATTCAACAGTAAATCATATTTCCCAAAATGCATGTTAAGAATGATAAGAACCTGATAGAAGTCTGATAGTTATGGATCATGACGGATTTAGAGATGTCCAAAATATTAATTGCACTACCTCTATTAGAGGCATCAATTTTTATAGAGACTGTATATGGTAAGGTGTATATATACTCATACCCATAAAGGGTATTAGAAAAAGAAAATAATCATGTGGAGGCCACTACAATTGTTGTTTGTGGTATGCATGGTAAAAAGGATAAATCCAATGATGACGTGGAGGGTTCAAGGAATTAAAAAGTTTATCAGGAAAATTCCATCACACAGACTATGGTTCAGAAGATAATACCTTGAGTGCCATGTTGGTCTGGTTATCATAATCAGAAGAAGGTGTCTATCTCATATCCTCATTCTCCTAAAAGAGAAATAATTCATAAATAGGGTTTCCAATCAAATTGTGTCAAGTCTTCTTCATGGCCATCCATATCGAATCCAAACTATGGGAGACCCTTACCGATCCCATTCTGGGAGAACATGACTTGTGATATTAGGGTTTCATGAATGTTTCTCTAGGATTCCATATGAATCTGGAATTTGGGAGATCTTAGAGAACCATATTATATCCATCTTAAAATTTGTTTTATTGTGTTAACAATGTATTCTAAGGAGTTGTTGGGCTTTATATTTTCCAAGTGTGAACAAGTCCTAGAATCAATGTGAGTTTTTTTACATACTAAATTGAAGTGTGATTGAAGGGATAAATAATATCCCTACGGAAAAATGATACATTTAAATTAACCATGAGGATGGACTTCTCTGTCATTCTTTCCATTTCCCACTCTTCCACCCTCCATAATTAAAAATGAGTTTATTATATTTTGTATCTCTGAATATAAGAAGGATTTGAAGGAGAAGTATTAGTGGTGTATGGTCATTGTATTATACTTCCATGGGTTCACCAATTAAGGATGTGGATAGAACCCTTAGGTCCCTAAAACTATCCATAGGATAGAATATCATGATGGATGTGATGGTGATGATAACTCCTCATATTTTTTCTCAGGTCTCTCTTATTAACAATGGTTGACCAGGCTCATTGATATCTCATTAGAGGATGAAAAAATATCAGCAAAGTTAGTCCAATAAATGCCTCATAGTATGTCTTTGTCATGTAATTAGATAATAAAGTCATCTTGATACATTAATATAACCATGATTATCTTTTTATGAACCAAAGTATCGTTCCTCGTTTATAGGATCTATTATTGGTATTTTATGGATTAAAGAGTATACTATTGGATAAGTGAAAAATAATATTGATAAAGCCATTATCTAGATGGATGAATCATCAATAGGTGTGGTTGTATCTTACCCCACTCCCATAGATGGGGTGGAGGGTCAATTTAATGTCATACACACTCCTTAAAGTGTCGTGTACAACATTTAACTTTCATTTCCTCCTAATATTTTTTATATTTTTGCAACACTAATGGTCCATGTTATAGTCATAATTGAACCTTATACTTGCCCATAAGGGGCTGTTACATATCATAGACAGTTCAATGAAGTCATTGTTTTTTACCCTAATGCTGAGAGGGGTGATGATGTCATGCTTGCAGATCAATCAATTTAGGGGATCATCGGTAAATGTAATTTAGGTACTAAACCAACCTCAGAAACACACAATAGTGAGGATACTACAAGTATTAATTTCATTTATATTGACATAATGTTTCCACATAGCTTCATGAAAATGGAATTAAAGTCCGCCCAACTCTTTATTTCAAATGAGAAATAGTTGGGAATCCCAATTTGGGGTATTCTAGGGGGTATTTAATTTTGACTCAGAGTAAACATTAGGGGATTCTCATCTTCCATAGGTCCTAAACCTAAGAGTTGAAGCTAGGGGTGCTTGAGAGGTAAATTATCTAAGTTCTTAATCACTATAAATATTCAATTTCATATATTATGGTTGAACCATTTTGTTTTCAGATTGGATAAATTTATATATAATGATAGTATTCTTGATCCTTTGTATATTTTTTATGAAATTTGTCCATCGTTTAATCCTTCATTTGTAGTGGTGTGGTAGGTGTGTGTTATTTATTGTTTTCCATGATTTAACATTTCCACCTTTTATTTTTTTGATAGTGTGATTTTATAACACATGAATCAATCCTAGGGCACCCATTGTTGGATTTTTTTCTTTTCTAGTCAGTGGACTTGTTGTTGGAATTTAAAATCCAATTTTGAGGTTTTGTTTACATCTCTATTTTATTTTTTATGAAAAATATTCCTCTAGTTGTATAAATTTTTTTATATATAAAATGGAATGATTTGATTATTTGATTAAAAATGGGGTTTGGATTAAAGATTATTTTCTGTTACTTTCGTATTATAATAGAATTTTCAATGAATTTTTTAATTGATTTATGAAAATGATATGAAAGAATTATTATCCTACAATGGTTTTGAAAAAGTATCATATGGTAAGACACATGTACATATAGGGAAGGTGTAAATTTGGGGAATCATATGTGTATTAATAGGGTTAAATCATTTGGTGTTCATTTTCTCTATAGTCCATTTATCCAAGGGACATGACTATCATTTTGGGGAATCCCTCATGGGGTGTTCCCCTTTTAATTGGCCTATATTATAAAGATAATATTGCATAAAAGTCATTGATTATAGAATGGTTATTATTATAGAATGAACTATAATGATAATTGTAATCATTTAACCACTTATTTTATTATTTTATTAGATTTGATATGATATTGGTCGCATTAAATGATTCTTTTTGACTCTTTAATATATATTAAATGATTTGAATCATTTTTAGATTATTTATTTCAAACTAGGAAAAATTCTAATTGTGATAGCATGCTTTTGAAATAATTTTTTTACAATATTTTATTTCTGGAATTATTTAGTATTGACTATGTTCGAAATCTTTTATAGAGACTTCATATAGAACACCATGGTGGGATCTTACTAAGCATGTTTAGGTGACACCTGGTACACACATAATATTTGGTGCAGATCCTTGTATGTATTTTGATGGATGGTATTCAATGTCACCGTAGTTTGTATTCTATGATTCTATTAGTTGTTTCTATGAAGGAAGTGATTATATGGTTAGTGTTTTCCCATTATATTACATCAATTTACAGTTTTTGTGTTATTATCTTTCGATGTTAGAAATTTATTTTTGATATGGTTTAGCTACATTTGAGTATTATTATTTATTATGTATTATTTTAGTTATGGGATATGTTTATCTTTTACACTATTCCTCCCCAATGTATATAAAATTTATATATTTTGCGTCGAGTGGGGAGAAATTGTTCATTCTGATAGTTATCGATTCTTATGTGATAATCACTAACCCATGGGGATAATAAATACCCTTCATGTGTGTTGAAATTTGGTTTAAGTAATATTTTGGGTGTGTTTTTGGGCCAGGATTATCATAGATAGTGGTTTTAATACCTTACCAATGTCCATGGATATCCTAATATAAAATATCATTTCTGTTGAAAATGATATAAACTGTTTCACTCAAATGTGGTATGTTAATTTAATAAGTTTTTCATGTATTGAGTATTATTTCTCAATTTTATTATTTTAAATAAGAAGTTTGGGAAAATTTAAATTTTCTTTATGTATTGTAATATATTAAAATTGAGAAAATAGTTATTTTTAATGTATTTATTCATTAATTTCTCTAGAGTTTTTCCTCAATAATAAAATTAACTCTAAAAATTAAAGAAAAATATTACAATAGTTCATTGAAAAGAAAATCAAAATTGAAAATAATATTACCTAACATCATTCAAAAAACATAGTGGAATTGCATAATCATAATAGAAACATTTTTCTCAAAATATCCATTAAGAATAGATAAATTTAGTTTTCACATGGTTATTTAGGTTATTGAAAACAATAATTATCCTATGAAACATTCATTAATATAATAATGGTGGTTTTATACCAAACACTTATGAAATTAGTATATTAAATTTATTGGGAAATTTTCTTTTGGGTTAATATTTTTTATATCATAGATTCAATGAATACTCAGGATTTTTTTAATCTCTTAAAAGTAAATTTTTTTATCCTCAATAATGTTGTCCTTTTAAATCAGGTAACATTTTGAGTGGTAAATGTCCATTTTATCTAAAAATAGACTTTCATATTTATGAATATATAAATATCTCAATATCATATTTATCCACATTATTAATGTCTTTGTTTAGATTTTATGTCATCTTTCATGGTTAATATAATTAAATATATATATATATTACGTATAGATCAATAGAGTATGTTTGAATGTCATATAAAAAACATATCATGGATTTAATATTGTATCCCAAAATAATAATGTTTTTCAGCTATTGTTTAGTTTAGAAGTTGTTGTCAATATTAACTAGAATTTTATGTTCATCTTCTTTTGTAATGACATTTGGATTTAGGTGACAATTGTTTCAATTATATATTTGCTGGCTATATTGGTGATGCTAAGAGCATATGTTTCCATATCCATTCCCTATATAGATTATAATAATGTGTGTTTTATAGTTTAATTATTTGGAAATAAGAAATTTAAAACATCATATTTTTATGAAGTCGCGTCATCTTATGTTTCTTATATATATATAATTGTATTTTTTTCCTTTATTTTTTTGAATAATTCTATGAAACCACACCTGTTTACAGAGTATAATTTATGTCTCTAAAATATCAGTATCAAAATATATTTAGAGTTAAGAAGATTTTGTATGATTGAAATGTAATATTATTTAATAGGGATATTTGCTTGAACAAAAAATGAAACATACATAACTTTCTCAAAATAATATTATTAAAGTACCATCAGGGACATTAGTGATGTTTTTCATAAAACCCAGACTCTAGAAACAATGATTCGATGTATTCATTATTAAAATTTAATATGATAAAAGTGATCACATTTCAATTATTGATCACTTTTATTTTCTTAAAGAACTATATATATATATCATTTCCATTTTATATAGGAATTCAAATAAAAATATTTTAGAAAATATTTTTCATCATTGAACTCATGCAATTATCAGACATTAATATCTAATATAAAGAAACACAATTTAAGGGTGAGACAAAAAAAATCAAATAGTGTTATGTGTAATGAAATCTATCATGAGATAACAATACATAATAAATATTTCAAATTAAATAAATGAAAAATATTCCATGTAATAAATAACATGTGAAAGAAAGAATCCATGGAATATATATATAAAACATTTTTTTTAATAATTGAAATCCTAGTGTTGTAAATGAAGAATTTTGATTTCCAGGATCTCAAAAACCATGATGTCATACAATCAAGGACATATTCTAAAATATATTAATTATATGGTTATAAATAAAAAAACTCTATTTTATATAGCTTTCAAACTTGTTTCTCTCACAAGAGTTGTAGATGCATCAAAGGGATATCTAATTACAGTCCCCACTCATCATTATACATCTGATCCATTCATCATATTTTCAATGATTATTTTAATTCAATAAAAATATGTAATAATAATAAATATCATTATTAACTAATAGATATATAATATCATGATTTATGAAATCAGTCAAATTATAATCCTATTAAAACTTCATGTGTGGAAATTTTTACTGTTTTTGGAATAAAAATATCTGTGATATAGAGAATATGGATATTTAAAGGAAATTTGGGTAAAAATGAAATATGATAAAAATAAAGTGATTTTTTTTGGAAATTTTAATTACAACTTAACTAATAAAGATACGAGACATTACATTTAATTAAACATATAAGTAGATTTATTACTAATATCTAGTCTTTTTTATAATGAAATAAAATCACAATGAAATAGAAAATATAAAAATTTAATTAAGGGAATTATTTTAATAAAAAGTTACATATTATAGAAAAATATAGTTTTATAAAATGGTTTTGGTCGGGGTAGAATTGGTCAAATTTGAATATATTTAAAAGAAACAATATAATTTGTATTTTTTAAAATAATGATGAAAGTGTAGATTTGGGAGAATATATAAAATATTCCATTAAAACCCTATCAAAATTCATGGATTCCCTAAATTTTTCATAATAATTTTTTTAAATAACTACATTTTAAATAAAATTGTGAAAAATTCTTACATTGATGAAATAATGAAATATTAAAAAGAAAAAGAAAATATTATTTTCATTTATCCATTTCATTACATGATTAAATATATAAATAAAGGTAAATCAAGTATAAAATTTTGGAAATATTTTATATAAAACGGATGATATAATTCATTAATTGTACTGAGGATATATTATAAAATTCAATGAATGAAAACTATATGCATTCCAAAAAAAGTGATACAGAAAAAATAATCACTACAACATTGGTAACATTTCAATTGTGGGCCCATGAACAATTAAACATGTATTGAAATAATAATCACACTAAATAAAATTTTATTAATGTTAAATTCATTAATGGGTCATTAAACATCCCATATAAAAGAAAATTTGCTCATAATACAATATAAGTACCAATTTCGTAGAAATTCAGATAAAATAACATACAAATATCGTATCATCGAAGAGATAATAAATAAAATAAGTTACTATCTTCAAAAATGTTAAATCTAATTATAAAAATATAAAATAAAATATATAACAATTAAAATACATTTCAGAGATAATCATTGAAAAACATAACCAACGATGATGTTGGAGAAATAAATGACTAAAAATGAGTAAATAAATTCCATACATTACACTTCTACATAGTTTTGTGTTCATTGACATCCTAAATAATAAAAATTTATTTTATTTTTAAAACATTATAGAACATTGTTTTTTATAATATAATATATTATTCTGCTATAATATATTATCATTTATTCATTAACAATCATTCATAATTATAATTATTTCAGGTGAAAACCACTTCATATATCATCTATGATTTATTTACAAGGTTATGGATATTTTCTCCTTATGTATTATACCTAATTCATAGAGTTTAAATAATAATATAAAGCTAAAATATTAAAATTAAAATTATAATTATATTCGTACATGTATATATACATTGAAAAATTAATCACTTCACTTAATTGAGGGGGTAGTCCACACATACACACAAATGATGTCACCATTTATGAAGTGATAAAAGGGAAATAAGTAATATGATTTAATAAAATTCATTAATTTTTATTATTTCAAAAATATAATTTATATTCATTAGATCCATCTTTATAAAAATCCATGTAATGTATTGATGGAAAATGAATTACACCATTACATGGATACGATGGGTTATACCTACATACGACCATTGTTTCAATTGTTAGTAGAATTAAAAAGGGGGGAAATAGTTTTTCATAAAAATAAAATATATATATATTTATGATACTAGATTCATTAATTTAATATGTGCTAATTGTATTTTTTTTGTATAATTAGAAATAAAAATTTAATGTTTTTCTAAATGTGATTACCACTTCATTGTGGAACCTCATTAAAAAATCAAATAAGGAACCTCTGAATAATATTTTATAAAAAGTACCCCCTATATAATGTTCATAATTATATTTTGAGATATATCTTGGTAGGATTCATTCTGGATCATTTTCTCAATGTGGTGTGGTGAATAAAGGAGTGGTGGTGTCCTTTTATAGTAAAGGAAATGACACAAATATAATTAAATAAATGATTTAAATAATACATAGGTAATAACCATGTATGCTGGAAATATTTGATACCATATTAGATGATAAGTTTGTATTGTGTATAAATAAAGTCAACCAATCACCTTTTTATTTTTTTGAATATATTTAAACACTTATATTATTTAATATTCACAGTAAACATATTGTAGTCATAACTGTGAAAAGTAAAATGTTTACAAATATAATATAATTATATGAAAAGTTATAATATAGTTATTTTAGAAAATGATTTACCATATTATAGTTTATTTTTAATACTTTTTATATGATTAATTTATATAACAAAATATATTAAATTATTAAAAACATTATGCATGATTTTTTAAAATAATCAAATGATAAATTATGATATTTTACTTTGAAATAAAGTAATAAAAACATTCAAATTATTTTTTCGGTTAAATATTAATTAAATTAGTTTTATGGACTATTTTATCAAGAAAATATTGGTAGTAATCGTTGAATAATGACATTAAATAAAATGACATGGAAATAGTTTATAATTTGAATAAAATATATCTTACCTTATAAATAGACATAATATGGTTTCCAAATTAAAAAAAATAGTTTAATGTATAAAATTTCACTCATTAAAAAAAACTTTTGCAATATTACACAAAAATTAGGATATAGGGACGTGATTGTGATATTTTAATGATTTACACTGTAATTTTCAATAGGATTTTAACTTTTTTGGTGTGGTAAATTTTATAAAGGTTACTATTTATGATTCATCAGAATTAAATGGAATTATTATAAAAAATATAACATTTTAATTTAAAATATGTAATCCACATAATCAAACTAATTTTAGATATGTGAATTATTGTTTCTGAATTATTTTTAGAAAAATGTGAAAACAATTTTTTTTAGGGAAATCCATTTTTAGGTATAAGATGCTCATACATTTACAAAATGACATGAAACTATTTTAAGTTGAATTATAATTCATATATTTATATATATAATAATTAGATTTATCTTAAATCATTCCTTAATTGTGGTTATTTTGATTTATAAAAACATAATTTTTTCTATAATTTATATTTTAGAAAATATGTTTAGTTTTACCCAAAAATAATATTTTCATTATTTATATCAAATTTGTAGTCAAAACATGGTGAATTTTTAATATTATAACACATTATTATAAAATAAAGGATAATCATATGAATAATATATTATCATTTATTTATAAAACCATATTACTACGGGAAATTTTCTAAATCCAATCTAGGATTATTTTGACATAGTATGTTCAAAATTAATATTAATCATATGATATTAAAATATTGTGACCTGTATTATTAAATATTCATTTCATTATAGTTTCTTTAACATAAATGTTTCACATTACAATATTTTATGTTTACGTGTTATATTACTCACTTCTTTGAAAATACCTCCACAAAATATTCATATATATTACATTATGTAAAATTGTTTCTTGTTGTTCTTCAAAACAAAATTTAGTAAAAAAATTTAACACCCCATTTTATGATTCCTAAAATATAAATATTACACTCTGTTAATATAATTCTACAACAGATGTATTCTATTTTCATAAATCAAGATTGTGTATATGCCTTAAGATTGATTAATTTTGAAATTATATTTCTTCCTAGGTGAGAACATTTGTTATTAATTCCATATAGTTTTTTAATAATGAGATATGAACCACATCATATACTTTAGAGAGGTTCATTATAATTTCCCAAAAGTAACCCACTTCCCTAATTCCTTCCAAAATATTTTTTTATGTTATTAAGGATTTGTTTTACATTCATATCCAATCGTATAACATCCTTCCATAATGATACATTCATTATAAGGTTATATACCACTTTCAATTCCAAATCCATAAATTGGTTACTAAAATTTCTCTTTTACCCTCACTGAAATATATTAATACGTGTCTTAATCGTTATTATATTTTTCATTTTATCCTCAAAATGTTCTAGGCCTAAATTCATTATTTTACTGAAATCCCAATATAATGTTTGATTAGAAAATCCCTTTCCACATAATGCTTCATAAGATTCCATATAAATAATGGAATCTAATCTTTTATTATTGGAAAATTAACCCAAAGGTAAATTATGATCTCTTATACCCTGAAATACACGTCTTCATGATTGAAATAGATCTTCTAATTTTGAATGTTCTTTTTAGAAAATCTATAAGTTTGAGGATGAAATTTCTCTCTAAAATGAATCATGGTATCCAGATACCATAACATTAATATCATTATTTTTTTTAACTAGTGGATCACGATCAGACATAATTGAATATCATGCACCGTGATTTCATATATGTTCATTATTATTGGTTTTTAAGAGTATTTAAAGATAATATTCTTTTATTATAGTGATTATATTCATAGATTAACTATGGAGAGATATATAAAAAATATGGATTCCTTAATTCTTGATTTAATTTGTAATTCTATATGAAATTACATAGAAATTTAATAAAACATCAATATATGAATCATTATATTTAACATCATGTTTCTTTGTGTGAGTATTTCCTATAATACCATTATAGGTAAAAAAAAAAAAAAAATCTACGTACTATATTTATTCATATTATAGAGTGATTTTTTCATCAACTAATTGGAATCATCACTACTTTAATGATTTTTTCATTCATGAATAACTAATTTATATTTTAGTTAAATATAATATCAACCAATGTTGGAATAATTAGTCATATTATTTATATAATTTATCTAAATCCAAAATACCTTGTAAAATAAAATATAAAGTCTAATATGGATAAAACATCATAAGAGGGAAGATTTCATTAATATCTAAATCAACATTAATAACAGCCAAATATCAACTAAAAAAATTCTCTAAATAAGTGTCCTTAATACAACGAAAAATCATTTATGACTATGATAAAACCCAAAGAGAAAAAATATTTCATCACATACTCATCCAAGATCAATTACAAATTTTTATTAATACTACATTAATCAAACATAATGTTATATACTAGAAATTTATATTCCTAGTTAGATAATCTCTAATATATGATACTATTTTAGATAAACTACCTGAATCTGAAGAAATAAATAATAATATAATTTGTTATTCTAAATGAAAGCCCACCTTTTATTATTTAAGTAAAAATAAATAGTTATTAATATGATAAAACATATGTTCCCAAAATACAAAAAATCTGTTATCCCAATTTAATACATAGTCATTAATGGACATATTAAAAAAAGGATGTGAATAAGTTTTAACATCTATTCACAACATATGAAATCATTCATCCTAAAATAACCATTTTAACAAAACAAAAACTAAATGATAATTTCATTTTCATAGAAATGTATCTGAATAAATTTATAATTAACTTAATCATTGATCACAAGAGACAATAAATGTTTTTTATATGACTATATACAAATGATCAACCTCAAACGTATATACATTTAACAATCTTTTCATGAAATAGGTTTATTATGTTCTACCCATTAAATAATATTAGTAGGTCATAATGATAATGTTAATTTACCGTGGAACATTACAAGGGAGTTTCATTGTAGGCTTAAAAAAATTGACCATTATCTATGAACCAAAATGATGGCAATGATATTCTCAGCCAACTCATTGTAGAGTTATTATCCATTGATGAAACTATTCTAAAACCACATCCAATTCAATTATTTAAAAAAATATTTACTTCCATGACAACAAAAAACATCTACTATTTAAAAAAACAATTAAATCATTCTAGAATTAAGAATATACTAAAACTCTCTCATATGCTAATCATTCCCAAACATTATTTTCTCAAATATTGTTCCCAATTTTTCTAAAAAACATTAAATGATAGAAATTGATTCACTCTGACTCAAATTACCATTATCTTGTGTCCACATTATTACATTATCATGTGATAAAATGGACAACATTAAAAATTATTATACATTTAATCATGTTGAAGAACCAAATAAATAGTTAATTCTCAGTTTACATAGGAATGTAAATATAAAAAAAATTAAATTAAATATTCTTTATCCTTGAACAGAAAAACTGATTTCATCATCATATCAGAGGGAAAGGAAAAAAATTAGGGTGATCTCAAATTTTTATTTTGGATTCCATAAAATAGAAGGGATCATGTGTAAATAATCCATGATCAAAATTGTAGTGCAAATTTTCTAAAACAAATAAAAATAAATAAATAATTTTAAAAGAAATGAATCTATAGATGGCACCGATAAAAAAAATAATATATATAATATTATTTTAATTACTAATTAAATGAAATTTATAATACTAGGAATCATCATATCAATCACCATTAAATAATATTATTAAACCCGTATTCCATTATTAAATACATTGATGGGTGATTATACACAAAAAACCATTTAATTGGGCATTTTACTATATTGTATTGGGATATGTATTGATAAATGAACGAGATATATAATGGGGGTCATCACTTGTCACAATATTTTTAATGAATTTCAAATATTTTTATTTAATAATATAATTCATCAATAATACTCCCTATCAAAAAATAATATAATTGCGTAAAAAATATGTAATATCAATATTTCCAAAGAAAATAAAATAACATTCATAGTAAACCAATATATATAGAAATGGTATGTGTTTTAGAAAATGAGATTATCATTGGTAAAAATAATATGGATATTTTAGATAAATTTAATTTATAACAAAATATTATCTGAATATATAGATTGTTTCAAGATAATTTTAATTACAATAGAAGTTACCCAGATTTAGATCGGACCATATATTCATAAATAGTAGAAATATATTTTGGATATATTATCAAAATGGTGGAGAAATAGTTAAATTAGATCGTAGTTAAATAATTTCCTCTATATAATTTTTGAATTATTTTATATGAGTATAAATATAGTTAAATAGTTATTGAGGTGTGAAATTTTATTAATGACCTATATTTTAAAAATAAACAATAATTTTTAACTTATCTAATAAAATTTAAAAATATTTATTTCAAAAAAAAAATTGAGAGATTATTTTGACACAATTTAAAAATTAATGGATAATATATGATATCTATAATAAATCACTAGATTATATAAATAATTACATTAATAAATAAATTTAGTAAAATATGTTCTCTAATGAAATCTATAATTGCTTAAAAATAGAAACATGATCCCATTTTCATTTTAATATTGCATTAGTTGATTAATGATCCAAATATTTTATAAGTCTTATGATAAAAATGGAAATGATTAAATGTAAAAAATAGAATAAAAATTCCTATATTATTAAGGATTTATTGATAGATTCTATCTTTGATTGATATAATAAATATAGAAAAATGATATTGTAAAATAAATTATTCCATTTATGGAAACATCTAAATTATTAAACTGTAATGAGTAAAAAATAATTAAAACCCTATTAACCATGAATTAAATATCTATTAATGAAAAATATAATAAAACGACTATGTATACAGTACATGAAAAAGGCATACAATACAAGAAATGTCTCAATATAGAAGAAATTGGGGTGAAATCAAATTAAAAGATTGTTTGACTGTAGAGAAATTTAATAAATGAAGTTATGATATAAGTAATGTCGATCCTTTTATAAAACATTTGAATAATATATTAATAATCAACGATAATTTCACAGAAAATATTAGTATAGCATAATCAATAAAAAACTGGTTTAACTCTATGAAAACAAATTGAGTTATAAAGCACAATACCTAATGATTCCAGATAGTTTAAAGTTCATTAACCTCCATTATAAACAATTTAATTTTTTTTATATATTTATATCATCTTATATGATTCTTTTATAACACATTTTCTCAAATTAATTAACAATCTTCTATTGTTTTCATTGTATGAGGAGTTAATTATATTTTTTTCCATGTATGTATTGATTATGAAGTTATATTCCTAGTGAATTGATGATATTTAAAAAATATAATAAATGTTAATAATGTTATTAATACATTACACATTATTTATATATAACTATAATAATCCCTGAAAAATAGTCATGAAAAATGAGTCACATCGCTTCGTCAGAGTTATTTTCTATACATGCACGCATGCGATGTTATTGTTTTGAACCAGTGAAAGGATAGAGAGGTAAATGATATATTATGTTTAAATAATCATTATTATTCCATAAAGATAATATATATTCATTATATATATATATATATGCATCCATCCATTTAAATTTTGGATGAAAAAATTCACACAACTATATAGAGATTATAGGTCCTACATATATAGGAGCGTTATTTTCTTTTCCAATAGAATGGAAAAGAGAAAAAAATGACCATAAAACACTGATAATAAAATCATAGAATATTTATGATATAATATTTCAAATTTTTTGATGGGTACAATTAACATAGTTTCAGATTAATATAAAATAATTATTGAATGAGTTTATAATGTGGATAACCTCTTTTTTGTAGAACATTTGTTAGATCATCAATTATCGACCCCTATGCTGAACTTTTTTGGAATAAAAAACCCAATATAATGTTGATGATTATGTTTATGAGATATTTTTTTGGGTATAATTTATATAAATTGGTGAATGTTGTGTGAAGAATAAAGAGATTGGGTTTTTTATTTTGAAGGAAAGGACACACATGAAACTATGTAAAATATTTTAATAAAATTACATCATAATAAAATAATTTGGATCCAAGAATACTAATATTAATTAATAAATCTAGATGGTGTTGAAATTAATTCATCTCGAAAATTTTATAATATTCATGAGAAAAAATTACTTCGTATCTCTGAGATATACCTATTTTAACAAATTTTAACCTTAACCATTATAAATCAACTATTTTCCATAATATATTATTTATTAAATAAAATATTTTGGTATTAATATAAATAAATTATTTTTTGTTGAAAATTTGATTAAACTTTATCAAATTTAATATCTATATATAGATGCAATTAAATATATATAAAGGAAAACTATGCATAAAGTAAATTTATTATGAAAATTCTAAATGTATGAGAATAGTTTTTTTATATTTAAATATGGTAAAAAATAATTTTTCATGTATTTTTTTGTTTATATATGAAACAAATTTGGTTAATTTTCTTTTTTTATAAATCCAAATCAAAATGAAATCATCAAAAGATACCATTAAATGGACTGACCGAAAATTTGTTTTAATATGAATAAAATAAAACATATCCTCATAAAATTTATAGTTGTGTTAGTAAATCAAAACTAATGTTTTGAAATATATAATTTATCTCTTAATATATATATATATTTTGGAAACACCTCACCTTATATGAAAATTTCATATGTTAGAGTTATTTTAACATTTTTCACTATATTTTTATCTCGGATTTTACCTTCACTAAGGTGAATAAGTATTACATGATTAATATTAGTAATATATAAAATGAAAACTGAAATATTGAAAAAATTCTAAACTCCTGAATAAATATATGAAATATATTACATTAATTTCCATATCTATAAGTGGTAATATTTTATTCAATATTAATGTTATAAAATGTTATTCGAAAATGAATTTTTGAGAAAATGAATTTTGGAAGAATAATATATAGATACATTTACTGTTTTAGAAGTAAAAAAAATTATACGAATTACAACTCATATTTCTAGTAATATACATATAAATATTCTTATAAGTCATTTATTTTAGTGGTATTTATAATTAATTAAAATCAGGAACAATTATCGAGATAATAATATTTTTATAAAATTAATTGTAACTGCATACGACCATGTACTTATTTAAATAATATTTTTAATAAATACATGTTTAATTATTCTTGTTCTAAAAAATTATTTTTTTTGTAAAAGTATGATCCTATAAAATTATAATTTTTTATTTTTATTATAATTATTTTGAAAATTAGTTTTTTTAAACAAATTCATTCTTTCATTATTTTTACATATTATGTTAAAAAGTTTATATTCACACAATATAATTAAATCATTATCCCATGAAATATGAATCATTTCATTGAAATATATTTTTATTTAGTTAAATTGTTCACTTTCTTAATTTTATGCTCTTGTCTTACAATTAGGGACGAATTCAATAGTATCTTTCCTTGAGTGATGGGTTATACATAAATTTGAACATCTTAGTATATGTTATGGATATAACAGTCCCAAAGAAAAAGTTCATTTCAAACTATCTCTTTTCTATGTTCATGAAGTCAAATAAGAAATGAAAAAAATTTCTTAGTTAATTACACAACCATTATTATTTATTTACTAGTATAATCTATCGAGAGTAAAATATGTTATTAGGAATGAAAATAATTAAATAAAAAATACCTAGTAATTAATTTATATAATACATGGAATTAATATTTCATATAATGTATAGTGTACATTGATATTTGAATTTTTATCAAATAGTTTATTAATTATTAATCAAAATTTTCATCCTAGGAAAAAAATAATTTCCCTAAAATCTCATTTTTTATGATGAATGTTTCCCAATATAAATAGAATGAAGAAAATTAGATTTAAGAGAATAGATTATAGATCTACTCAATTATAAAATTTTAAACTCATATATAATATTCTTTTTTTATTCATCATAAAGATTCAATGATTAATATTAAATATTGAAAGGGTAGTATAATATAATCTTTATATTTTTATTGTTTTATTAGACTGAGTTCTTCATACATTCCCATTTTTGAAGTATTTTCCCCACCATTTTTATTGGATTCCATAATGTTTTTCAGGTTTCATTTTTTCAATGGGTGAATTTCCACTCCACTCAATATATTTAAGAATATTAAAATAATTATTTTAATTTTTACTTCATGACATTATAGTTCTCCAGGAATATTGGTTAAACATTATATTAGACACACATAAAAGGTTTTAAATTCCATCATGAAAATTCATAGTTCTTAAATGTTTAGGTTAAGATTAATAAGAAAATATTGTATAAAAATATATGAAGGTTGGTAATTGGGGATCCATTATTGAAATATCATTCATTTAAAATTATTTTTGGTATTTTTACTTGTAATTAATTTTTAGTGGGGGTGTTGATGGAATATTTATCAAAATGTTGTTATGGAATAGTTCAATGTTCTTCTAAATTGAGAATATATTTTTTATTTTTTATTATGTATATGATTGTTCTATTTGAATTGAAATTAACAAAAAGACGCCCAACCAAAAAAAAGTTCTGACATAATAACACAGTTGTTACTAATGATTTTTGGTCATAAACTATATCTAAATAGATTTATAATGATTGGTTTCACATTTAATTACTAATAATCCATATTAAATAAAATTGTTTCAGATAATTGAAAATAAATTAAAATAATTGTGTGTTGGTATATAGTTACTCTTAAAAATTTATTTTCATAGTCCCATTGTTTTAAATTTTAATGAGTTTTTTAAAATCACAACATTATG
This sequence comes from Viscum album, assembly GCA_963277665.1. NCBI lineage: Eukaryota > Viridiplantae > Streptophyta > Magnoliopsida > Santalales > Viscaceae > Viscum > Viscum album. Next base: position 199,022,887 of record OY728126.1, read on the forward strand.
ACCCATGGATTTTACTTATGATTTTTTAACCATTTCTTCTTTATTTGATGTATCTAGATGATTCATATCAATAAAAAATAGGTCAAAAATTTAAATATAGTTATAGGTTTTCATTTATATTATGTAAGGGAAAACCAACCCAAAGAAATTAAATCTTACTAGGCCTCAAGATATAGTATTCATTATGTCATCTCTTATTTTATAATTTTACATCTTTTATATGGAGTAGATATTTTCAAAAATATCATAAGTGGAAAATAATTTTACATTTATCATAGATAAAAATATCTATTTTCTGAATTTCATATTTGAACTAAATCTATACTCCATCAACAACTAAGGTAAATTATCTCGAATTAACAACCTATTCCTCTACACTTAATAGATTCATTTTGGAAGACAGTATTATGACTACAATGAGGTGTTTGATTATATCATCTAGTAAGATAGCATAAAAAATGATAAATTTTAATTATTAATGAATTTATTGTATTGTAAAATTTTAAAACGTTGTGAAAAAAATATTTCTCTTTATTTACATAAAATGTTCTCAAAATACTTTTAGTTTTTTATTTGAATGACATGACATGAATTAATTTTTAAATTAATATTGGAAATTTTCAGTTTATCATCAGTCTATAAATGAAATTTTCTATGATTTTCATATCTCATATTCATTATTTCTTAGTTTTCAAAATTTATTGAAAAATAATTTCATAATATCAATGTCAAAAATTATTAATTAATAAGGGTTAAATTTGAACATACACATTAAAAGGATGGTTCTGTTATAGGAAATTAGAACTACCATCCCATTAAAAGATCAATTTTATTTGATGTAATATTTATATCGATATAGTAATTTTGAGTTCAAGAACTAATTTTAAATTTATTATAATATAGTGTATGTGTACTCACATTTCATCCAATGATATGATCTTATATTTTACATAGATATAATTTATAAATGGAGTTTTCAACTAAATTATTTTAAAAAATAGATAATATGTAAACAAAATTTTAGAAAAATATTTTTATCATTAATTGATATGTAAGATGAAGTGTAAATGTACTGATCCCATGGTTTTATATAGATGAATCCTTCACTTGTTATTTGATAAATGATGGAGGTCATGATCATTAATTTGTCACATTTTAGTGATAATAATGATGAGTATTAGAAATAAAAAATCACTATAAACATTAAATGCATCATAAATTCAACGTACTATTTATAAAAATCACATAATACACTAATATATGACTAACAATGAAGTATTAATGAACTTCTCCACTATGATACATTGATCGACATTATTTTTTGTTTGGTTATGTCCTTTAAAAACATGATATTTATTATTTTAAAATCACCAAAGAAACACCCATTTTAAATTTTATATTGAATTCAATGACTGTTAAGAGATAATATTTTAACAAGAAAACTAAATAAATCTAAATAATTACATATTAACTTTGATGACAATCAACATATTTTATCACAACCCATAATTAATTTTAGTAAAAATGAATAATTTAAATTAGAATAATAAATAAATCTATTATATATATCTTCTAAAATAAAAAAATAATTTTTTGGTATCCCTATATGAAAAATGATAACAAATCTCAAAATTAATATCTATATAATAATATATTCTTACTATAATTTTCTAAAAAATAGACTCCATTTACCCCTTTTATTTGGAATGACCATCTCATTTTACAATACAATTTTCCCTCAATTATCAATCGTTGTGTTTTTATGATTATATTTATTTTTTAACATTGTTTTGTATTGTTCTTTATTCAGTGATTATATAGAATAAAATATCTAAAAAAAGACTAACGTTTTAATTAACATACATAATGTTACACCTGCATTGTTTTTCCCAATATTCATATCTAGATAGGCATTGTGAGTTGAATACACCAGTTTTCCCCATAATCAAGGCATTATTTATTATGTAGTGTACTTTATTATCAAATTATCTCTATGATTTAGTTTTTACCAAACGATTATTAGTTTTTACGAATGTGTTTGGTCAATAATTTTTCATATGTAAATAGTTCAAAAATATTGGATTGAAAAAAGATAATATTTAGTGGAATGAGATTTTTATAAAAACATTGAAGTCACTTGTTTGAAAAATGATATTCTACTTTTAGTTTACATGGGAATGATATTCCATTAATTTATTTCCTAGTATATGCTATAATAATGTGAACTAAATTTTTTATATATAATGAAAAAAATTATATATAGATGTGTTTGCATCAATTATTATATCAGTTAGTGGAAACAATAACTATCCACATTTGAAAAATAAATATGGTTGTTACCCTTATAATTCTAATAAGAAACAGATACACATGAATAGTTGATACATAGTTCCTTTTTCCATTGAAATTGTGTGAGGAATTGATGCATCATTAAATTGATCATTCGATGGATTGATGAAGTTGGTGTGGTGTAATATGGAAATATTGATTGATAAATATAACTCCAAATAACTAAATTCCCAAATTCTAAAAAATATTATTTATAATTACTTATTTATATAAATGTAACTTCATATTTATTCCCACAATAAATTTCTAAAAGATTATATTCTAGGCTATTTTTTTAAAGATTTTTTCCTTCAGTGTAGATACTATTGGAACTAAATGAATACTTATTTCTAAAAAAATAGAATAATGTTTTGATGAAATATTACATTAGTGTGGATGTATTCATACAATTTTAAATAAGAATTCATCAAAATATTGATATAATATAAAGAATAAATGGGAGCAACAAGATAAATATGGGGTAGTATAATGAGAGTAAGACAATTAATGTTTTGGATTTTTTATATAATATTGAACTCCAACACGACCAAAATATTCCTAATAATGTTATAAAGTATCTAATCAGTGTTGATAAATATATTTCAATAGATACACAATTTTTTTATTTTATACTCTTTGGATGTTCATATGAAATCTTATAAATAATTTTTCTTCAATTTTTGACCAACATTATTAATTTTACTAAAAATCATAATTCATCAAATATGGTATCCAATTTTGGAAATGATGAATAATTTTTCAAACATAATGATATAAGAATTTGAACTACATTCACAGTATAATGTTTTTAAATCAAATTAGGGGAAAAATAATTGTATTTAGAAACCTATATGATTAACTATTTAAATTAGTAAATCATCATTAAAAAATATCATTACATTTAAATTAAATCATGAAGAACTCTAATATCCAATGAACTCAGTTATCAAATAAATAATCCCAATTTTATGGAAAAATTGATTTTTAATAGTCATATTTTAAAGCATACTAGTTATTAAAATATTGAACTCAATGTGTAGATCTTTTATTTTTATAATCCATCTATTAGTGATTTGAGGTAAACACATGGAGTAAATTACAAAGAGAAATTATTACCTATAATACTATTTACCATTTCTACGAACAATTATCTTATTGAATAATTGGTTAAAAACATCAATTTCATTATAGAAATTAGTTATGGGCCCAAAATAGAATAATTTATATATTCCATAATTGTGTTTTAATGTTAAAATGATATGAATAACCTATATAAATTACCCCAAAACTATTATATATATATATCAATTAATATTTAATATAATATCCTTAGTAATATTGATATGATTAATCAATATATTATTGGTTTCCACAAGTGTTTCATATTAATAAATCCACTAAAATAACAGATAAATGATACCATTAAAGGGGGATTCCCATTTTTTATATTAAATATGGTTCTATGATAATGGTTTAGAAAAATATTAATTTCTATAAAACATTTGAAATGGGGATATACATGGACCCATTACCAAGAAAAATATATAGGGTAAAATTTATTTTATTTATTTTTTCTTATTGATTTCAATTATGATATGGTGGTTTGGAAACCCACATAATTAAATTTATCAATGAGGGGTTATTATATTACCTCATTCAAGAAATGGTCAACTATGTATTGTATTTTACACAGTGACATTGAGAACACTGATAAAAATAATTAATTAAATTCATGTATTCTATATAATATATAATTATTGTTATTTTACAATGAAATTCCTCTAAAAAATATATCATTTATATAGTTGAATCATTTTAACTTCTATTTTTTATACCACTCTAATTTATTTGATTAAATAAATCAATGTAGAGATTTAAAGGAATGGAAACAAATTTTTTATTTATAAAGACCTCTAAGAAGGAGAAACTTCCACAATTACATCATATGATATTGTTTGATAATATTAATAATCTATATTAATAAAATAAAATAATATATATATTATATTATTAATTAAATTATAAAAAATAAAATTATCTTTTATTGACTGTATTTCATTGTGTTGATGTGATTGTCAACAAATATATTTTGAAATCCCGAACACCTAATTTTTTTTCGTGAGTTCAAATTGCTAGGATATAATTTATTGAAGATGGGGAGAATGTTGCATCCCAAGCTTCCATTGTATGATTATTTTTAAATAATTCAACAGCATTTTTTGTACGCCACACTAGGAAAAAGAAAACCACGACCTATCAAACTAGCCATTTAAAAAGAAGTTATGAATAATATTTACGACATTTTGAAATTATTTAAATTACATTTTTTAGAATAGAAATGTTTTTCTGATTTTAAATATAAATATTAGTTTATGGTTAAATTCTTGTAAATTTTTGAAAAGTGTCAATTTTGGATGAATAGTTAAAAATATTAAATTTTAATAGAAAACAACTTTTTAAATTGAAATAACTTATAGTGTTAAATGAAAAAATTTTATGGTTTTATATTATAAATAGATAATATTTATTAAATTTAATATAATATAGCTTATTGGAATTATTTTCACCTTAATGTTAAATATAAACCCATGTCAATCTTTTGATGGTTTTTAAATTTGAAAACCTCATTTTTTTAATATTGAAAATGGTGATTAATTTTAAATTAATTAAAACAACTTATTTGCTTTGAATTTGGAAAAATTAATTCAATATTTTTAATCATATGTTTTAAAGTGTGAAAATAATAACCCTTTATGTTTAGACATTATGAATAGTAACTTCAATAATAATTTTTATTCACTATAGTTATAGGGTAAAATAGATAAAAAGGATGAAAATAAAATAATTATAATATAAAACTACCCTATCACATTTCCTAATATTCTTGGATGAGTCATTGGAGACCAAAAATATCCTTAGGCAATATTTTTGGCATTTTGGAGCCTCTTGGGTTTGATAATGGCATGTTATAATAATTATTTCAATTTAAAGAGAAATATATCCTAAACATGAATCATTTTACTGAAATAGAATTACTATAGGGTAATATAACTGATGTATTTGACTATAAATATTCATTAGAAATATCAAATTATTTCATATATCATGGTATATTATTTATAAATTGTATACCTATCATGACGCGTCCCTCATGGCCTATTCCATGACTACCCCAAGCCCACCTTCTACAAGCCAGGGGCTGGCCACTAGCACTGAAATGCATACTCCCTAAAACATGAAGGCATTGCCTTTAATCCCATAAAAACACATGGTCCAAGAACACAACAAGAAGTAACAGTGAAGGGACCTACTATATTAAAATATTGCTGAATGAAAAAGGGGCCAGAATACAAGCCCAACTGTAAAGGTACAAGTACAACTAAAAGAAAAAGGAAAACAGCTACTGGGTCATCCTCCGAGGTTCCTAATTGATGTGTAGGTACAGATCTCCTCCTTAGCACTCCAATTCCTCCCATCTCCTCCACATCATTTCATTCCAAATGGACCACCTCTGGGCACCATCCTATCTTGGCTCCCTCAGCCTCAATGAATGTTGTATGTCATCTGCACAAGACACAACAAGGGGTGGGTGAAGTCCTTGCAGGAGTGAGTATAAATATACTCAGTAGGGACCCCAAGACCCCTAAGGTCTCCTAATGTTACACAAAGAAAAACCACAAGGAAGAACCATGAAGGTAGTTCACCACACAGGTATAGTACCATGTCGCATAACCTCAATCACAAGCACAAAGTAAAGACAGCTCACAAAGTGTCTCAGCTCAAACTAGGTTTTCATTTAATTATAGAAGTACATATGATTAGTTGTGAAGAATGATTATCTTATTCTGTCAAGATGCACTATATCTGAACATACAGAGTCTGACCCAAAATATATCGATAAGTACTAACCCTTGAAATGATCCACATACGATCTGACCTTCCTAGAGTCGATAGATAACTATCCCCCGCTGACCCACACAGGATCTGACCCACATAGGATCGGTGTGCGTTGACCCACACAGGATCGCTGATCTCTAACCCACATACGATATGACCCATATAATATTGGTATGTGCTAACCCACATAAGATTTTTGAGCACTAAACCACATATGATCTAACCCACACAGGATCGCTGAGTGCTGAACTTTGCATGATCTGTCTCTGACCACCACCTCACTACCAGCCACTGGATTCCTCGCACCCGTTGCGCTCAAGCATCATAGAATATGACCTCTAGATATCAGTAATACCTAGATCATCACTAATTTCTACAAATAAGTGACCCAAAGTACCACAATGTTGTAAGAGTTCCAACGCGACAGACGTTGCGTCAATCGGACGCCTCGCCTATGAGTTATAAGCATTTTATCTCCAGGGGACCGATTGGATTCGGGTTCGATCCAACCTGGACATACAACAACTATCTCTAAAACTCATGAAAAGTAAACTAAAAGGACCTTATAAATCTAAGGATCCCAATGTCGTAGACAGTTCATCAAACGAACATCCAGTTCTTGAGCTTTGGCCCTTTCTATGATTCTAGGCTAGGTTGGGCCCGAGTCTAGTCCGACCTGGTCAGACTCACCCGGACTGACCCGATCTGGTCTAGGCCATGGTAGAATCGACTCACTAGGCTAAGACTTTTCCAAGCCTGCAAGGTGGTGGCTATAAGGTGCGTCCCAGCCAGAATATAGCAGCCCTTAAAGGGGTGGACCGACCCACGTGGGGGGGGGGGTCTGAGGGCGGCGACCCACTAGGGCAGCGTCCTGGTATGAGGGAGGAATCCTGAATCATAGTTTGGCAGCCCAAATATAAGGGTGGGGGCCTAGCTAAGGGCGGAAACCCGAGCAAGGGCGGCGATAAGGGCTACGGTGGCGGCCCGGCCAAAGGCGCAGCCCGGTCATGGATGACGGTTCGACCAAGGGAAGCGACCCAATCGTGGCTGACAACCCGGTTCATTCCGAAGCGGGGGGGGGGGGGTGTGACCCCCTCGATCTCTTGGATTTTTGAATGGCCCGTAAGCCATTTGATTGGTGATGTGGCGGTGCCACGAGGTCTCTACAGAACTCACTAGAGGTGGTTTCACCCTCTGTTGTTTTTTCGGTCGTGGCTTCCATTAATCGTCAACACAGTGGTCGTCCCACCTCCCTTCCCACGACCGGTCATTGTTTTGACTGCCTCCTCCGTTAGCTGCGGCTGACGAGCCTCGACCCCCCTCTTGTTGTGCGCATCAGTGTGCTCACGATCGTCCAAGGTGGCGCAAGGAAAGCAATATAGGAAAGTGTTCGGGCTGGGTTTGTTAGGTCATCCCTCCATGTTAGCTCATAATATGGCGGATATTAAGGGAGTTCAATAATCAACTGAATTGATCATAAGATGAACCCCGTAATGATACCCCGCATCAACCTCCCCCAAAGACGAATGAATCACGGGTCAACCTGTTAGTTTGCTGACCTGCGTTCTTCTTGTAATATCAACAATAGGGAAGTGGAAATAAAAAATGAACACATGGGATAACACCTACCTCAAAAAATTGGAGAAAATTCCTTACCTGATGGTGGACCGTGGTCTTCTTTCTCGCAACCGACTCCCAAAGATGCCACTTGCACATTGCCCCTTTAGTTCGGTGTTGTCCGTCACCTCCCACTAGGTTGGCTACTACTTCGAAGGGTCTTGTGTTGTGGTGTTCCTTCAGCACTTTGCTTCATGGTGAAGCTCTCTTATGCCTCTCCCCTAGCTCCATATATATAAGAGAGGGGGAGGATAAGTAACAACATCGGGAAATAATGGGGCTCCTTATTTAGGAATCTTCTTAGTTTCCTCAACGTTGTCGTTACACTAGGTTGGATTGTCAACCCATTTAATGTCTTGACACACCGCTAGCCCGACCCCATTAAATGGTCCACTGAAGGATTATGAAATAAAATAACAATTTTTTTTTATTTCATTTCTTTTAAAAAGTCTTAAATATTAACGTTTTCTCTAGACCAACTGCAGTCAAATTAAATCCTCTATTAATCAAATCTAGGTGTTTTGGATTCAATGGTTCCCTCATATTTTTAATCCAACCACCAGTTTAAATGTTAAAAAGTGTTGCTCGTGCGTTTACTGAACATACTCGAAAAAAAGATTAGGAAATTATTAACAGTCACCCTCTACCTGCGCTACTCGATTTGTGGCTCTACCTAAGTGAAACACTCCCCAACGAACCCAACAATACTCTCAGATTTCTAAAACGAGCTACCCTTTTAATGTTGTGAATTTTAAAATAAACTAATTTTCACTTAATTATTTTATTTTATACCAAAAACTAACATTCAATGGTGTCTTGTGCCGGCCAATGTTGGTATATTTCTAAAGAGAACATACGTTCATGAGTTCCGCGATGGTCATGAATTTTTAATCCATGATACCTTTTGCAAGTTATAAGAATTGGAAAATAAAATAACATTATTTAATTATTTTAGTAATGGTTATTCAATTTTATGGGTTTTCTCACCGGAGGGATGCACCGAATAAAGATAAGTTGCACCTAGGGTAAATCCTCCTTTCTAAACACAACAGTGCCCTCATATTTCTAATCTGAGAAACTGTTTAACATTTATTCCACTTTTTCCTGAAAACATTTAATGTGTGCTAATTATAGGTTAACAAATATTCAACGGATCATTCCGGGCACCCCGGACCTCTGAATCGCTCATCGTCATATTTCATGGTCTCGAAATAATTCTATATAATTAAAAAAAATTATACATACATTCATGGAAATTAGATTCTCCCCACCTTAGGGATTTATGTCTCAGAAATCCAAATCATAGACTTAAGAAACAAATGGGGGTACTGATTAGGATTTTGAGCCTCCCGCTCCCATGTTCTCTCTTGGGGGTTCCTGTGCTGCCAGTGAATGTGCACCAGAGGTATTGACTGCCGATGAAGGACCCGCCTATGTTGATCCTCAATCTCTACTGAAACCTTGGTAATCATTTCACCATCTTCTAAGTCCATCTCTCCATGGTCGATGTCTTGAGATGGGGCATCCATGTATCTACTAATCTCGAATTACTGGAAGACTTCGTTCACATTCTCCAACGGCAATGGAACTGCCATGTGGTATGCCACCTCTCCTACCATCCGAGGTATCAGAAAAGTTCTGATAAACCTCAGTGACAACTTATCACCTCTTCCAAATATCAATAGTTGTTGTCGATGAGAGACTCTCAAGAAAACATGGTCTCCCACCTGGAACTGTAGGGGTATTCGTCTTCTATCAGTATATGACTTCTGCCTACTATGTGTAGTCTTCATCCACCCCTAGATGGTCTTCACCTTCTCAGTGGTAGCTCGTACAAACTATGGACCCATAAATGCGGACTCCCTTGGGAATGTCTAGCATTGAGGTGATCTGTAGGTTCAACCGTACAAGGCCTCGAATGGTTTGATACCATTGGTGGAGTGAGAGCTATAGTTGTATGAAAATTTCTCAAATGGGAAATTTATCTACCCATCTGGGGCCAAAATCTACGATGCATGCACATAGCATGTCCTTTAGTGTCAATATGGTTTTCTCCATCTGACCATCTGTCTGAGGATAAAAGGCGGTGCCTCAATGTAGGTGAGTCCCGAACACCTCCTACAATCCCTTCCACAACCAGGATGTGAAACATGCATCACAGTCAGATATGATTTTCGATGGAACCCCATGAAGATACAAAATCTTCTGCATGTAGAGGCGTCCTAAGCCATCTACTGATCCCTGCTCTCAGATAGGTAAGGCGTCGGACGACTTGGTGAGTCGGTCAATGATCACCCAAATGGAATCATGTCAACTAAATGTACATGGAAGCCCTGTCACAAATTCCATTGAGATTCAATCCCACTTCCATATGGAACCTCCAGTGGTTGTGATAAGCCTACTTGAACCTTGTGCTCGGCCTTTACTTGCTGACAAATGGGGCATCATGAAACAAACTCCACCATAAACTTCTCTATCACTGGCCACCCGTGCTGATGTTTGAGGTCCTGGTACATCTTCTCTACACCAGGATGTATCGCCATAGGGGGCGTATGTAAATCCCTTAACACCTACTCTCGTAGTGCCCCCGGTAACATGGTACATCCTATGAAGAGGACGACATGCTCCCCACCTTCATTAAATCCATTAGGTACATGTCATGAGGATATCTGAGCACATTGAGTCTCACAGCCAGTGTCCCCAAGTTATGTCACCCTGACTCACTGATGGAGTGGGAGAGTAACTGTTATAGACTGTAGGTATTCTACCCAATATTTATCTACAATGGATATTCACAGCACGACTAGATGTCGTGATGACTCGATCAACAATTGTAGACCAGACCTCCTTTTTAGTGCCTCTACTACCACGTTATACTTCTCAAGAGTACAGAATAATTCAATGTCGTAGTCTTGGATGAAATATAGCCATCGTCACTGTCTCATATCTTGAAATCCCTGATGACACTTCTGCGTCCATAGGAATGGATCCCCCTTCTTCGTCTAAATAGAAAATGGTGCTGCTACCCTGGAGAAGTCACATAAAAAACTCCAGAAGTACCTAGCCAAAGCAGAAGTCCCTCCCAATTCGAAGAGGTAATCATAGAAATATCTTTTGAAAAGGAGTCCCAAGACTCTACCACTCCTATTCAGAACGGAATACTAAAAAATCTTGTTACCCTGAGGGTAAGTATATCCGACACAATAGTGATTGTCTTCACCCTCCTATGCATGAGTTTGTCATGTGCTTCCTGGGTTTCCTTTTTCACAGACCAAGGGAAACGGCATTCCGAGGTTGTAGAGAAACCAATTTATTTCCTAATACAGTCAATCTGAGTATGAAATGTGGATGTCAAGTCCATACCCAAACTAACTTCGTAAGGCCTTGATGCTACTACCAAGAGGTTCCGACCGAATCTATCACTTCATGGGTCCGATCAAACCATCAGCAAAAGTGTGATTATTGAGTCTCATCCCAATGGCACTACAAAAAAATATTACATTAGAGGGGCTTATTTAGATGGGGTTCTGCACAACCCCCTCTAAATTCATTCTCTATAACATTAGAGGGGGTTCTGCACAACAACCTCTAATCATCAAAATTAGAGGGGGTTATAAACCCCCTCTATATTCATTTTCTATAAAAAAATTAGAGAGGTATTATGCACAACCCCCTCTAAAATTTTTAGCATTGTTTTTTTAATATTTGGTTTGAATTTAGATCTGGTTATATCAAAACCACTGCTAATTTAATAATTAGTGGTGTCACGACCTGTCCTTGGGGCCCATGCTGTGACTACCCCAATCCCACCTTCCATAGGCCAGGGGCTGGCGACTAGGACCAAGGCATAATTCCTGGTAAAAAAAGTGAAGGCATTGCCTTTGTAAAGTAAACAAACACCACAGAGCAAGCAGACAGTAGAAATAAACACTAAGTAAAAACTGATTATAATAGTAAGTGCGAAAAAGTAAGTCACTACTACAAACACGGAATTTATCAGTGCTAAAAATGGCCTTTATCAGCGCTAGAAAAGCGCTGATAAAGCCAGCGTAGATAAAGGGGGTCCCCTTTATCAGCGCTCCGAAAAGCGCTGATATAGGACCCCTTTATCAGCGCTCAAAAAAACCGCTGATAAAAGTACCCCTTTATCAGCGCTTTTTTTTGCGCTGATAAAGGGGTCCTATATCAGCGCTTCCTTTATCAGCGCTCTCGTTTTAGCGCTGATAAAGGACCCTTTTATCAGCGCTTTTAAAAAAGCGCTGATAAAAGTTAAAAAATTTTTAAAAAAAATTAAAAAATTTAAAAAATACTGCCAATCGGGGGGGTTTATAGCGCTTGAAACCCCCCTTTTACAGCGCTTTTCGGCCCCTATACAATACCCCACGCACCCCAAGCACCCCCTCCACCCTTTAACATCGCTTTCTCCAATATTCCCCATGCGCGCGCACCCCTACCTCCACCAGGATTTCAACTCGAGACCTCCCTCCTGCGCGCCTAAGCCCTTACCACTACTATATTTTGATTTTCTTTCCAATTCATGATATCTCTATATATATATTTATATGTTTAGTTCTATTTATTCGTATAGTAATATATATATTTATATTAATATATATATAGTTATATTATAATATATATATATAGTTATATTATAATATATATAGTAATATTAATATATATATATAGTGGTATTAATATATATCTATATCTATATATATATATATATATATATTTAGTTATATTTATTTGTATAGTAATATATATGTATATTAATATATATATATATATATTTATATTAACATATATATAGTTATATTAACATATATATAGTTATATTAACATATATATAGTTATATTAACATATATATAGTTATATTAACATATATATAGTTATATGAATATATATTTATATAGTTATATTAATATATATATAGTGATATTAATATATATATTTATGGCGATATTAATATATATATTTATAGTAATACTAATATATATATATATGTAGTTATATTAATATATATATAGTTATTAGATTAATATATATATAGTTAAATTAATATATATATAGTTAGATTAATATATATATATAGTTAGATTAATATATAGGTATATAAATATTCATATATTGGTATTTTCAATAAAATGGATATTAGTTATTATTTAGATAAAGCTAATATATTTTATATGTAATTATGTTTAATTATTTATTTAAAGAATTTAATTTTTAGGTGCGAATATATAAAAAATATGTACATATAGTTATATATATGATTATAAATAGTAGTTCATTATAAAAAAGGATGGAATTTCAAAGGAAAAATATCAATATGAATGTAATACCTTGGAATAAATTCATACCCCACCAATAAAATCCAATAATACCCTTTTAAACGAGGGTGAAAATACACAAAATGTTAAAAAATCGGGGTACCCCGACTAAAAGCTCAGTTTTGGAGGCCTTCTGGTCATCTTTTGGCCTCGAAAATCGCTTAACTGGGGTATACCCCAGTAACAACGACGTAGAGCACGTCGCAGGCTTCGATTTGATATGTGGTAGAGCTCAAACGGACACCCGGATCAAATGTTATGGCCGTTTGAATTTTGAGTTGCGTTTTCAACATATTTTGGATCTTTTTTTAATTTTTTTAATTTATTAGTCCTCAAATTGTTATTACATGACTATTTCTCCATAATTATTATCAAATTATTAATTAATAATATTTTTTTTAATTTTTTAAGAAGTCATTTTCACTAAATATCTTAAATATTAAGTATAATAAGTGTAAATGTACATTTATACTTATCTAAAATATATTTAAAAATTATATATTATATTTATATGACAATATAACTATATTTATATATTAATATATTAATATATTTTTAATTTTTTTTGAAACCGACCCTTTATCAGCGCTACTAAGCAAGCGCTGATAAATGGGGGCCCTTTATCAGCGCTTTTTCGTTAGCGCTGATAAAGGCGGGCACTGCGAAAAAGTATTTTTGTGGTAGTGAGTGGGCCAGTATACAAACCCAAACTGAATGTAAAGTTAAACTGGAAAGGGAAAACAACAACTGAATAGTAAATTCGCAGCGTCGAGCCGTCCACTAGATGTCCCACCTGAAGGGTGAGTACAGATAGCCTCCACAACTCCTCGGTCCAGCCATCCGCTCCGAGTACGTCCAGCCCAGTGGTCCACCTCTAGGTACCATCCTGCTCTGCATGCCTCAACCATGATCAGCGCTGTCCGTCATCTGCAACCAACACAAGGTAGTGCAGGCATAGCCTCTCCAGGGGTGAGTATAAGCTACTCAGTAGGGACCACGAGACCTCTGAAGGTCTCCCAAAATCCACAATGGATAATCCACAAAGGAAAGATTCAATCATGAAGTAACATAAAAAACAACTTATGTATATTCCCATACATATACCTAAGCCGTAAATTACAGTTCGCTCCAACTCCGAGCCCAAGTACAACGCAGTCCTCACAGAAAAACGTAACCCGTTCCACATAGGAAAACACAACCCAATCCACACAGGAAAGCATAACGTAGTCCACATAGGATTTCAAGTCAAGATTCAGCTTACACAGGTATACTTCTTCATATGATGATAGAGATGATCAGATATATCCACTGATTCATCTATTCCATTGGACTCACAAAGGATCGATAGGTAATAACCCCCACAATGACCCACAAAGATCTGACCAACACAGGATCGATTGGTAACTAACCCCTGCAATGACCCACAAAGGATCTGACCCACACATGATCGATAGGTAACTAACCCCCGCAAAGAGCCACACAGGACCGGGCCCACATAGGATCTGTAGGCGCTGGCCCACATAGGACCTCTGAGCGTTGACCCACACAGGATCGGTAGCACTGATCCACATAGGATCGATGAGTGCTATAGTCATCACCGTTGAATCCACTTAGGATCTCCGTACAGTCGTCGTCGTCATCGCAGTCACAGCCAGCTCTAGGGTTCCCGCACACATCAAGCTAGTTCGGGAGGGTCCACTCCATGAGCAGAGAGGATGATATATCAACTGACACATAGTACAGATTTGATGTATCCAAAAGTTCTGTATCGTCAACAAGAAATCAATGCCACAGACGGCGCGTCAATCAGACGCCCGGTCTAAGAGTTATTGTCTTTTTCGTCATAGTGGCCCGGTTGGTTTTTAAGTCAAAACAAACCCAACCGTACTCCACCTATGTCCAAACCTTGGGCGGAGAAAGCCAAAAGATCCGTCTCATTTAGAGGAATCCATCAATGTCGACAGTACGTCAATCAGACGTCCAGAGCTCAAGTTATAAGCGTTTCCGCTCCGAGGGCCCGGTTGGTTTTGTGTACGAACCAACCTAGCCGAACCCAAAGTTGCCCCAAAACCTTGAGTGAAATATACCGAAATGACTATCTCGATCCAATGATCGGATTGCAACTGATGGTGCGTCGATCGGAGGCCCGTAGCTCCAGTTATAGGCAACAGACCGAAAGAGGTTCGGTAATATGGGGTTCAGGCCCGGTCCGACCCTGCCCGATACCCCCAGGGTCGGCCCGTACTGAGTCGACCCAAACTGGGTCCGGGCCCAGCCCGCTTGGGCGCAGCCCGTCACCTTCTGCGTGGCCTGGCCCGGCTTGGGCGCGGACCGGCCAGGGCAGTCGTCTGGCGCACTGGCCAGGGGCTCGGCTGAATTGCCGAGCCATTTCGGGTGCGGGGGGGGGGGGGGGGGGGGGGGGGCTTCCCCCGTGTGAAGGAAACTGCGACCCCTTTATGGGGCCTCTTAGCTGGTCGGACGGGGGTTACGACCCCCGGCGTTTTCCTCAAACCGGCTGGCCCGCACGGGCCGGCCGGCTGCGCCACCACGGGACCGGCAAGGGCCGGTCCCCTTGTTCCGACGCCGGCGTCCCGGTCTTGGTCGCAGGTTCCACTGCTCCACCGCAGCCTGGAACTGTCCGCGGCCTTGGCTCGTCCGGCGTGGCGCGGAGGTGCCACACCCCTCTGCTGCGGCCCCGCTCCGGCCGTGGTGCTTTAGTGGTTCTCTAGTGCGCCGTGTCGGCGCTGCATATTTGCTTTGTTTTCAATGGCGCGGTGCGACGACGCCACGTCTTGGTTCTTCTTCAACAGTGCGGTGCGACGATGCCGTGCTTCTCCCCCTTTCCTAATCAAAAATCCGTTCGGTGCTTCGGCACCACATTGCCTTGATCGCCGCACCAAAACCAATAACCAAAAAAATTGGGAGGAGTGTCGGTCGAGTTCGTGCAGTCCGACCTCCTCCCGTTATCACGATAACAGGGGGTTCAATGAAGGGATGATAACGATAGAATAAAACATAAAAGATAAATACATAAAACTACTACCTCAATGATGTCGTCGAACGAGCATTCATCATGGAATTAACCGTCGCGGAAGAAGAGGATCACCACGGAAGTAGCAGATCGCCATGGAAGGAACGTCGCTGGCGTTAGGTGATCTTAGAGGAAGGAGTTTCTCACCAATGGAGGATGGATTTCTTCGTTGGCTGTAGAGCATTCTTCGTGTTCTTCGTCGAAGAATGAGAGTCCTCTCTTTTTCTCCCAAGCTTTAACACAACACAACCCAAACAAAGAAATAAAAGAAGTTCAACACTTATTTTATTATCATAAACTAAGATTTTGAAATTTAAAAGATATGAAACGAACAATTAATTCAATGAATTAATTATAACGAATTAACCGCCAAATTTAAAGAGGCGTTTCTTAACCAGAGAAAACGCAAGGTTTGACATTCATTAAAAGGGGGGTTTCAGGTGCATTACTTAGGAGGGAAGAAACAGTGGGGCTCGTGCGGGTCCCACCTCACAAATATCCTACCAAGTTGGTAGGATATTTTGGGTCCCACCTTATCGTCTTAACATACGTTAAGCGGCTTTAAGTGAAATAAAATAAAATTGTCGCACCCCTTATTATTTTATTTCATAACTTAACCCCAAAAATTAAAAACCACACCCAAGAAAACGTAACTCTGGAAAAGGCGTTTCTAAGAAAATATCGGTGCCTCGATTCCATTGGTGCCCTTGGAATTCGATTCCGAGCACCGGTTCAAAAGTTAGAAAAACCCTCTCATGTGTTCACTGAACGTACCCAAGCTAAACTCCAGAAAATGATTCTGGGCACACCAGGCCTTGGAATCAGGTGCCTTCAGAAACTGCGTTCTTGTAAAATTCCAAAGAAAATTAAGAAAAACATTTCCTTGAATTTTACGGGTCTTTAAATCACTCCCACCTCAGGGATTTACATCCCTGTAAAGAAACATCAAAAACTAGGGAGAAAAGTGGGTACTGAGCACGCATATGAGCCTCCTGCTCCCAAGTTCTCTCCTGGAGGTTCTCGTTCTGCCATCTGATGTGCACTAGAGGAATCGACCATCCATGTAGGACCCGGTCCTGTCGATCCTCAATCTCCATAGGGACCTCCACAACAGTCACCCCATCATCAATGTCCAACTCCCTATGGTCTATGATATGTGTCGGGTCGTGCATGTATCTCCTCATCTGAGATACGTGGAAGACATCATGAACCCGATACAACTGAGGTGGTATTTCCAGGTGATAAGCCACCTCGCCAATCCTGCTGAGGACCTGGAATGGTCTGATGAAGCATGGAGACAACTTGCCTCCTCGACCAAATCTATGTAATCCACGTCGAGGTGAGACCCGCAAGAAGACGTGGTTACCATCCTCGAACTCCAATGGCCTCCACCTCCAATCAGCATAGGACTTCTGCCGGCTCTGAGCTGTCCTCATCCACTCCTGGATGATCTGGACCTTCTCCGTCATGGCCTGGACCATCTCTGATCCCACACATTCTGACTCCCCAGGGCCTGTCCAGTATAAATGAGATCTGCAAGGTCAGTTGTACAACGCCTCGTATGGTTCCATCCAGATGGTGGACCGGTAGCTGTTGTTGTACGCAAACTCCACCAAGGGTAGGGGGTCCTCCCAGCTGCGACCAAAGTCGAGGACACATGTGAGGAACTTGTCCTCGAGTGTCTTAATGGTCCTCTCCGTCTAACCATCTGTCTGAGGGTGAAAGGTGGTGCTCAGACGTAGCTGCGTCCAAAACGCCTCCTGCAACCCCTCCAAAGCCGGGAAGTAAAGTGAGCATCTCGATCGGAGACGATTGATGATGGGACACCGTGAAGTCGTAAAGTCTCCTGAACATAGAGGCTTCCCAAGCTCTCAACTGAGCCCTGCTCTCTGATGGGTAAGAAGTGAGCCGACTTGGTGAGTCGGTCGACAATCACCCAAATGGAGTCATGACCTCTGGATGTGCGTGGAAGACCAGTCACGAAGTCCATAGATATCCCGTCCCACTTCCACTCCGGGACCTCCAAGGGTTGTACCAAGCCTGCTGGTACCTAATTCCTTTCATTCACCTGTTGGCAGGTGAGGCATCAAGAAACGAATTCTGGAACAACCTTCTTCATACCCGGCCACCAGTGTTATTGTCTGAGATCCTGGTACATCTTCGCCACTCCAGGATGTACCGCCAATGGAGAAGTGTGAAACTCTCTTAACACCTCCTCCCAAAAAGCAACTGGTACCAAGGTATGTCCTCTAAAAAGGATGTCATGCTCTGCTCCAAAGGAGATACCATGTGGTGCATGTGCTGAGGATATCTGCGCACGCCGCGTCTCACAGTCGGTGTCCCCACGCTGTGCCACTCTAACCCGCTGTAGTAGTGGAGGAGTGACTCTGAGAGACTAAAGAAAGGCTACTCCATCTCTATCCACAATGTATATCTGCAATGTGGCTAGCTGCTCTGTCATCTCCTGAAGTAGCTGAATGCCCGTCCTCCTGTTGAGAGCATCAGCTACCACGTTCCCCTTCCCAGGAGTATAGACAATCTCAAAGTCATATTCCTGGAGGAACTTGAGCCATCTCCGCTATCCCAGGTTCAGGTCCTTCAGAGAGAAGATGTACCTGAGACTCTGATGGTCAGAAAATACTGTAAAGCGCTCGCCCATCAGTTAGCGTAGCCATGTCTTCAGAGTGAATACAACTGCTGCTAACTCCAGGTCATGGGTAGCGTAGTTCTTCTCATGCGGCCTTAAATGACATTATACATAGGCGATCACTGCCCACTCTTGCATTAGGACAGATCCAAGTCCAGTCCCTGATGCATCGCAGTAGACTACGTACCCTACTCCCTCCTCTAGAAGCCTCAAGATAGGGGCAGTGGTCAATCTCTGTCTCAGCTTCTGGAAGCTCTGTTGGCATCTGTCTGACCACACAAAGTTTTTCCCATTCTTCGTCAAAGGTGAGAGTTCTACCACAACTCTGGAAAAGTCTGGCACAAATCTCTGGTAGTATCCTGCTAGTCTCAAGAAACTCCGCACCTCCCTCATGCTTCTAGGTGGCTCCCAAGCTAGCACTGTCTCAATCTTCGCAGGATCCACCGCAACTCCCGCCTTAGAGATGACATGTATGAAGAAGTGGACCTCACGTATCTAGAACTAACACTTCGAGAGCTTTCCATAAAGCAAGTTCTCTAGGAGTGTGTCTAGTACAACCCGCAAGTGGTAGGCGTGCTCCTCCTCAGTCGTCGAGTATTTCAAAATGTCGTCGATGAAGACCACGACAAAGCGATCGAGGTATGGCTGAAAGATCCTGTTCATGAGGCCCATGAACACTGATGGAGCATTTTTTATGCCAAAGGGCATAACCAAGAACTCATAGTGGCCATACCGACATATGAAGGATATATTCTTCACGTCCTTGTCCCAAACTCTGAGCTGATGATAGCCTGACCTGAGGTCTATCTTTGAGAACCACAGTGCTCCTTTGAGCTGATCGAAGAGGTCATCAATCCTCGATAGCGGATAGTTGTTCCTCACTGTCACTTGATTCAGGCGATGATAGTCGACACAAAGTCGCATGCTCCCGTCCGCCTTCTTGGCGAACAATATCGGGGAAGCCCAGGGTGAAACCCTAGGTCAGATGAATCCCCTGACCTGCAAGTCCTCCAACTATACCCATAGCTCACGAAGCTCATCGGGAGCCATCCGATATGCTGGGGTGGATATCGGGGATGTCCCGGATTATAGATCAATATAAAATTCTACCTCTCGGCGAGGAGGTAGTCCTAGAATGTCGTCGGGAAAGACGTCTGTATACTGATCTACCACTGCAGGAAAACTATGACTCTACACATCAACTGATCCTAGGATGAGGCTAGCCAACTGATGAGTGATGGGATGTCCTCTCATCTACGTGAGTCCATCCTGTGCTGTGAAGGCTCCCTTCTCGCTGGTGAAGGTGAAACTACTCTCGTCGGTGCACACACATCGCACCATGCGCCTACTACAATCAATCTGAGCATGGACTGTAGATAACCAATCCATGCCTGAGATGACATCTTAAGGCCTCGACGCTGCTACAAGAAGATCCCTCCGAAGCTCTCACCTCCTAGAGTAAGCTCACACTTCCGGCATCAGTGCGTAATCATCGAGTCTGCTCCCGTAGGAGTCTCAATCTGTAAGTATCGAGCCAACGGATCTGTCAGAATCTCCGAGCTTCAATCAAGGGCTGTAGCTATGAAATAATTACTCACTCCAATGTCTATAAGAACTGCAGCAAGGGTGGAATAGACACAGATGGTACCTCAAATCATCTCAGGCGGTCCGTGGTTGTAGGCCTCCGCTGCCTGGAGCTGTGCCTGTCTCTGGTCGCCAGCTCCCTGTGGTCGGGGTGGACCTCCTGGTGGTGGTGGTGGTAGAGCCTGAAAGCATCTCCCACCACCTCCTGCTTGGCCAGATCCTCTGCCTCATCCGCCTGCTCCCTGCGGACCACCACGGTCGACCCTCTTCCTCTGCCTGGGTGGCCCCTAAATCATCTGCTGCTCCACGGCACGGCGGGTCGGGCAGTCATGAGCCATGTGGTCATGGCCGCCACATGTGTAGAACTATCTACCTCTCGAAATACTGGATCCACGCTGTGTGCCCCACACTGCTGAGCCAATGATCTGAGGTCATCTGCCTGAGGGTCTGGTCTGCCTGGACCCATGCGTCATCCGTCGAATGCCTGCTGCAGAAGACTCTGCTACCTGCCGCCCTGCGGTAGGTCTCGCTGCTGATGTAGACTCATCAAGAAAGCTCTCTATCAAAAGGGCTCGCTCCAGTACTCCTGCCTGAGTCGGAATTCTAAGGGAGATTAGTTATGAAATGATATTATGTGTCAATCCCTGATTAAAGTTCTGGGACTGGAAGAATGGGTGTCGTACCATGTCTGTCGAGTAGTGCGAGAGATCGGTAAATATCGCCATGTAATGGGCGATCGTCGAGCTACCTTTCCGCAGTTGTAGAAGCTCCTGGATGCGCACCGCACGGAGGGTGGCTGGGAAGAACTCCGAGAAAAAGAGGCTCTCAAAGTCTGTCCAGAGGAGAGATGCCTCATCGTGCACCTGGAGTATCATGCTCCACCATCTGCTTGCTGCCGCGTGTAGTAGGCTCTCTGCGAGGATCACCATGAGGTCTGCTGGTGTCCTCAATAACCTGAAAACTCATACCACTATCTCTAGATAATCGTCGGCTACCTGGGGGTCTATCTCCCCGTGGATGCTGGGCGGTCACTGGTGCTAAAACTCGTGCAATGCACTAAGGTGACGTGCATCATCAGCAGCTGGGGCTGGTAGCATTGGTGGCTCGGCGGGTAGAGGTACCGACGGTGCCTCAGCTGTCAAAGGGCCCTGTACCGAGGCCTCGTCGTTCGATGGGCTGTCATCACGCACAACTCTTGGAACCCTAGCTAGCTGCCATCATGGGTCCATCCTGAAAAGAAATAGGTGTGCCACGATCAAACAATATACCTAGTGAGCTGACATAAAGTAATCACAAATAAAAGTTGAAACACAAATGCAATCAAATTTATTGTGCATTAATTCGGAAATGAGAAGTCAGGGTCCTAGTGTACAGATACGTCAGACACCGCACCAACACTGGACTCCCTGGATTGATAACCACACTCAATATGGTTAACACTATTTCTTCACATAGAAAAAGATCAGAGTCCAAATTTCTCTAGTTGATCCGAACTCCTCTGATACCAATTTGTCACGACCCGTCCTCGGGGCCCGTGTCGTGAATACCCCAATCCCGCCTTCCATAGGCCAGGGGCTGGCGACTAGCACCAAGGCGTAATTACCTTTAAAAAAAGGGAAGGAATTGCCTTTGTAAAGTAAAAAAACACCACAGAGCAAGAAATCAGTAGATGTAAACACTAAGTAAAAACTAAGTATAACAGTAAGTGCAGAAAAGTAAGTGGGCCAGTATACAAACCCAACATGAAAGTAATGTACAGCTGGAAAGGGAAAATAGCAACTGAAAAGTAAATCCGCAGCGTCGAGACGTCCACTGGAAGTCCCACCTGAAGGGTGAGTACATATAGCCTCCACAGCTCCTCGGTCCAGCCGTCCGCTCCGAGTATGTCCCGCCCAGTGGTCCACCTCCAGGTACTGTCCTGCTTCACAAGCCTCAACCATGATCAGCGTTGTCCGTCGTCTGCAACCAACACAACGTAGTGCGGGCATAGCCCGTGCAGGGGTGAGTATAAGCTACTTAATAGGGACCCCGAGACACCCGAAGGTCTCCCAGAATCCACAAAGGATAATCCACAAATGAAAGATACAATCATGAAGTAACATCAGACCCTACTTAGGTATATGCCCATACATATACCTAAGTCATCAATTCCAGTTTGCTCCAACTCCAATCCCAAGTACAACCCATTCCTCATAGGAAAACGTAACCCGTTCCACATAGGAAAACACAACCCAATCCACACAGGAAAGTATAACGTAATCCACATAGGATATCAAGTCTTGATTCATCTCACACAGGTATACTTCTTCGTATGATGATAGAGATGATCAGATATATCCACTAATTCATCTATGCTGCCGGACCCACAAAGGATCGATAGGTACTAACCCCAGAAATGACCCACAAAGGATCTTCCCCACACAGGATCGATAGGTAAATAACCCCTGAAATGACTCACAAAGGATCTGACTCACATAGGTTCGATAGTTAGCTAACCCCCGCAAATACCCACACATGATCGGACCCACACAGGATCTGTAGGCGCTGGCCCACACAAGACCAATGAGCACTGACCCACACAGGATCAGACCCACACCGGATCGGTAGCACTGATCCACGTAGGATCGCTGAGTGCTGTAGTCGTCGCCGTCGAATCCACTGAGGATCTCCGTATAGTCGTCGTCGTCGTCGCAGTCACAGATAGATCTAGGGTTCCCGCACACAGCAAGCTCGTTCGGGAGGGTGCACTCCACGAGCCGAGAGTTTGATAAATCAACTGACACATAGTCCAGAGTTTATGTATCCAAATGTTTCGTATCGACAACAGGAACTCTACGCCACAGATAGCGCGTCAATCAGACGCCCGGTCTGAGAGTTATTGGCTTTTTCGTCCTAGGGGGCCGGTTGGTTTTTATGTCAAAACCAGCCCGACCGTACTCAACCTGTGTCCAAACCTCGGGTGGAGTAAGCCAAAAGAACTTTCTCACTTATAGGAATCCATCAAAGTCGACGACACATCAATCGGACGTACGGAGCTCAAGTTATAAGTAATTTTTCTACGAGGGCCCTGTTGGTTTCATTAACGAACCAACCTGGCCGAAACCAAAGTTTCTCTAAAAACATGTGTGAAATATACCAAAATAGCTAACTCGATCCAAGGATCGCATCACAACTGACGGTGCGTCGATCGGAGGCCCGTACCTCATGTTATGGGAAAAAGACCAAAAGAGGTTTGGTAATAGGGGGTTCGGGCCCGGTCAGACCCGGTCCGATACCCCTAGGGTTGGCCCATACCGGGTCGACCCGAAATGGGTATGGGTCCGGACAGCTTGGGTGGGGCCTGGCCTGGTCGGCGTGGCCCGGCCAGGGCAGCCGCCCGACGCGCGGTGCGCTGGCCAGGGGCTCGGCCGAATGGGCGAGCCGTTTCAGGTGCGGGGGGGGGGGGGGTGTTGCCCCCGCGTGAAGGAATCCACTGGCCATTTATGGGGCCGCTCAGCTGGCCGGTCGGGGGTTCTGACCCCCAGTGTTTTCCTCGAACCGGATGACCCGCATCGGCCGGCAGGCTGCGCCACCATGGGACCGGCAAGGGCCGGTCCCCTGGCTCCGACCCCGACAGCCCGGTACCGGCCACTGGTTCTGATGCACCGCTGCGGCCTTGGTTCGTCTGGCACGGCGCGACAGCGCTGCGGCCCTCCGCCGCAGCCCCGCTCCAACCTGGTGCTTTAGTGGTTCTCCGGTGTGGCGTCACGACACCACATATTTGGTTCGTTTTCAACAGCGCGGCACGACGACACCACCTCTTGGTTCGTCTTCAACGGTGCGGTGCAACGACGCCGCTTTTCTCCCCCTTTCCTAATAAAAAATCTCTGCGGTGCTTCGGCACCACATTTCCTTGATCGCCGCAACAAAACCAACAACCAAAAAAGGGGGAGGAGTGTCGGCCATGTTCGTGCGGTCATACATCCTCCCGTTATCACGATAATAGGCGGTTTAACGAAGGGAATATAATGACGGAAGAAAACAAAAAAGATAAACACATAAAACCCCTACCTCAACGCTGTCGTCGAACGAGTGTTCATTGCGGAATTAACCGTCGGGGATGAAGAGGATCACCACAGATGTAGAGGATCTTCGTGGAAGGAACGTCGCTGGCGTTAGGTGATCTCTGAGGAAGGCGTCTCTCGCCGACAGAGGTTGGCGTTCTTCGTTGGTGGTAGAGCGTTCTTCACGTTCTTCGTCGAAGAACGAGACTCCTCTCTTTTTCTCCCAAGTTTAACACAACACAACCCATCCTAAGAAATAAAATAAGCTCAACACTTATTTTATTATAATATCCTAAGCATTTGAAATTCAAAAGATAAGAAACACACAATTATTCAATGAATTAATTGTAACGAATTAACCGCCCAATTTAAAGAGGCGTCTCTTGACCAGAGAAAACGCACGGTTTGACTTTCATTAAAAGGGGGTCTGCGGGTGCATTACTTAGGAGGGAAGAAATGGTGGGGCTCGTGCGGGTCCCACCTCACAAATATCCTACCAAGTGGGTAGGATATTGTTGGTCCCACCTTATCTGCTTAACTTAGGTTAAGCAGCTTTAAGTGAAATAAAATAAAATTGTCACACCCCTTTTTATTTTATTTCATAACTTAACCCCAAAAATTAAAAACCACCCCCGAGCAAACACAACTCTAGAAAATGCGTTTCTAAGAAAATACAGGTGCTGCGATTCCATTGGTGCCCTCATAATTCAATTTTGAGCACCGGTTCAAAAGTTAGAAAAACCTTCTCGTTCTTTCACTGAACGTACCCGAGCTAAACATTGGAAAATGATTCCAGGCACACCGGGCCACTGAATCAGGTGCCGTCAGAAACTGCATTCTTGTAAAATTCAAAGAAAATTACAAAAAAAAATTCCTTGAATTTTACGGGTCTTTACAAGTGGAAAAATATATTCTGTTGGATTTCAAAGGATCTATATATCTTTCATTAGTTTGGATATATATATATATATATAATTTATTTTTTAAAAGGAAATAGGGGGGATCAAAAACTCCTCTAATTTAAGATATTAATGGGTGTTCATGAAATGTCGTTAATCTCTTAGATTAGATGTGGTTTTTAACTGCTTCTAATTTATGAAATTAAAGGTCATATTGAACTCCCTATAATTGATTAAATTAGAGGGGGATTTTAACCCCCTCTAATTAGTGATATTTGAGGGGGTTTTGAACCCCCTCTAATTTAAGAAATAATAGGGGGGTTTCAACCCTTTCTAATTTAACAAATTAGAGGGGGTTGAGAACCCCCTCTAATTAATGATATTAGAGGGGGTTTTGAACCCCATCTAATTTATGACATTAGAGGGGGTTGTTGACCCCTTATAATTCCTAAATTTGATAGGGGTTATGAACCACAACAAATCCCATTGATTAGAGGGGGGTTTATCCTCCATCTAAATTTTTATTTATTTTCTAAAATAAATCTCATATAAATTCAAAAAATTTAATATATATGTGGGTGTGTGCATGTGTGTGTGTGTATACATTACATATACATATTATATAAATGTATTTAAATACATTATAACACACCTATATATAAGGACACTGTATAAATATTTTAAATAAATATTATACCTATAAACAAAAATGTATACATATATATAAATATTGATATACAAAATGTAAATGTAATTATAAATATATTTATTCAAATTTATAAAATTTATATATGGTTTTATAAACACTACATATTTATATTATGAATTATATTGTACATATATTATATTAAATACAATTATATTATATTATGTATAAAAATATATATAATATAGACAACATTAAATATAAATTTACATATACATAAATATTATATATAATTATAATATATATATTATAAATATTAAATTATATATAAATTTATATATATTATATAATTATTTTTCATATATTGTATCATATTATTTTAATTAAAGATTAATTTAGTATATATATATATATATCATTTAATAATTAATAATATTCTTGTTACACACACACGTACATAAATACATTTGTATTGTATACATATGTATAAATACTTTTATTTTAGATTATATATACTAATTTACATAATTTAGAAAAAACTAAATATAAATATAAGTATAGATATAAATATATTATTTATTTATATTATATAATATTTTATAAATATTTTATTGTAAATAAATTTTTATGTATTATATAATTATTTTATTTATATTGAGCATATTAATTATAAATTAATTTTGTACACCCATATATATATATATATATATCATATAATAATTAAAAATATTATTGTCTCACACACACATACATAAATACATTTGTATTGTATAATTATTAAAATTATATTTATATTATATTATGTATTCTAATTTACATACTTTAGACAAAATTAAATATAAATACAAATACAAATATAAATATAAATATAAATATAAATATATATATATTATTTATATCTGTTATATATTATATTATAAGTAAATTTTTATGTATTGTATAATTTTTATATCCGTATTGTAGTATAGCATATTAATTATAAAATAATTTAGTACATATATATATATATATCTTAATTATATTATATTATTTTCAATTATAGGAATTCATTTAATTTCATGTGTATATATGTGTGTTGGTGATATAAGTTAAATGTATATAATTAAATACATTAATATATAATATAAATGTATTTAATATAATAAATGTATAAGATATTATATATATATATATATTATATTTATAAATAATAAAATATACACAAACACATAAATATAAATATATTTATTAATATATGTATAAATATGTATTTATATAAATTAAATATACCAAATAGATGTGTATATGTATATATTATAAACAAATATATTATAATTATACATAAATCCATAATATATATAAATATTATACCCAAATATAAATTATATTATAGAAAAATATATTCTATATATACAAATATATTATATTATTTATATTTCTAAACTCACACATATATATATATATATAATATAATATAATATATTATATTAATTCAGGATGTATTTAAATATAATACAGTGTATGTTAATCATCAAAATACACCCAGTGTAGTGGTTTCGCTTTCAGCTTTGTATATAACCGATCCCTGTTTCGAAATCTAGGAAACACAATTTTTACGCCAGGGGTGGCGCACGCTCTAAGTCACGCGGGAGTGCACAGGTGCGCAGTTGCGCGGGGATCGACACGCATTGGGTGCCCCCCGTAGTCACCTGTCAAGGGGGGGGGGGTGTCAACCGGTGTCAAGTGTCAAGGGGGAGCACGCGCGGGTGTGTGTAGTGTGTCAAGGGGGTGTGCGGGTGTGTGTACGGGTGTCAAGGGGGCGAGTGTGGTTGTGTGTCAGGGGTGTGAGGGGGTGTGTGCGGGTGTGTGTCATGGGTGGGAGGGGTGTGTCGGGGCTGTCACGGTGGACGTGCAGGTGTGTGTTGGGGCTGTCATGGGGGACGTGCAGGTGTGTGAGGGGGTGCGCGCGGCTGTCTCAGCGGATATCAAGGGGGACGTTCATGTGTGTGTCAGGGGTGTGAGGGGTGTGTTGGGGCTATCAAGGGGGACATGCAGGTGTCCTTCTAGGGGTGTGCATGGGTCTAATCATGTCAACGGTTAGGGGTGATTGTTTTAAAACCTCCACTAATGTCCCAAATGATATCACCATTAGTGGAGGTTTGAACCACCCCTAAATCCCTACAATAGAGGTGGTTTATGTTATAAATGCCTCTAATGTGGTAAATTTCATGCAACATTATAAGGGGTTTAAACCCCCTCTAATGTAACCACTGCTAAATTCACAATTAATGTAGCATCGCTTTCTCACAATTTCCACTGCTAACAGTAGGCATGCACATTAGCCGCGGTTTCCCACAATCGCTACTAATGACATTAGAAGGGGTTTTAACCCCATCTAATGTAAAAAATATCCCCTTATAAAGTGGTCATTTTATTGTAGTGAGGTATCTCCAGATGTGAGGGTAAATTCGATAGTTTAACTTGAAACTCTATGTCTTTGAAAAGATTCATGGAAGGATGGAATGATTGGTACCTATGTCTATTAATATGGCATCTAGTAGTAGACATAGACCATACCTCAAGTCATTCCCAGAGATATTGGGTCACACTCTGTGACCGCATGTAGTTACTCCCTTCCCCTATCCTCCAACTCCATGGGGCTGATGGGGACCACATTAGGGTGGTGGTTGTAACATGTCGAAATGTATATCAACTCATGCTGCTCTCTTAGAACATATTCTATGTTATCTGCCCTATATATTTTTCAGTCCCTCTCACATCCTCTCCCTAAAACATTGTAAACGCCCAATTCTCCAAGACCGTCATTTGTTTTCTACATTCATACTACTAACATTCACTGGTACTATTAGCCCAACCAAATTAAATTCAACCACAATGGTTCTCTCCAGGACCCTAAAAATAATTAGGAATACATGAAGGAATAATACTGGAATGGATGTCCTTAAACACACCTTGATCGGAGGTCCAACCTCGAAGCACTGATCGTACTATATTCATTGATTACCTAGGTTAGTCGGTACATGTCGATGAATACTCACCTACCAACATGTCATCCTACCGAATTTATAGGAGCTCAAATGAACTATCATCCCTTAGATCTATATTGTAAGACACCCCCTTCTTTGAGGAAGGTTATCAAGATTATCCACATAAAAAGTCACCTCTTGGCAAGATCAAGGTGATCTAAACCATGTCATTGTCCTGCAGGGCC
This sequence comes from Viscum album, assembly GCA_963277665.1. Classification (NCBI taxonomy): domain Eukaryota; kingdom Viridiplantae; phylum Streptophyta; class Magnoliopsida; order Santalales; family Viscaceae; genus Viscum; species Viscum album. Next base: position 199,052,121 of record OY728126.1, read on the forward strand.
AAATAGAAGGCTCTCTACCAGGACCACCATTTAATAGAATGGTTCCCTGACTAGATGGAATCTCCAACACCTCCTCAAGCCAGTAATTCACCGACTATGAGTTCGGATCGCCTTGAATCCTGAGGTATATTTCATATGAAAAATGTGTAAGGCACTAAGGCTACATGTGTCCTCTACTGTTATCGCTGATTGTGACTACTGAAAAATGGAAAATGATATGGCGGACATACTACCTTAAGGTAATATATCGACAAACATTCCATGTACCGAAGCTTCATCACTATGTGGGCCATACTCATGGTCTATAACTATAAAATACTAGAATCTAAGACCACCATCTTCTATACTGGTGTCTCAACTGGGCTGAAAACTCTAGCCACAACCTCCATCCAGTCCTCAACCTCCTGTGGGTCTATCTCACCTCGGAACCTCAGAGGAATTTCCCACTGAAAGTCGTTCAATGTGCTATGTTAGCATGCACCCTCTTCTAGTGGGAAGGTGGAAATAGCTACCCAATCGGTAGTGGTTCTGCCGGTACAACCCCTAAAGGTTCTAACGATGTAAGAGGGCCCTTCACAGAGGCTGCATCGCTTGCTGGGCTGTCATCGTGTACATTATCATGAATCTTAGATAGAAGTCATAGCGGTATCATCCTAATATGAAAATGGTGCTCCATGGTCATTATGTTATACCTAGTGAGCAGACTCAAAATAAATCAAAAGAAAAACTTTTCAAAAACACACAGAATTAGTTTTTTCATGTGTTGAGTCAAAAATCAGAATACGCGGTCCTGGGGTATGGATACATCTACCACCACACAAAAAACTAGATTTCCCAAACAGAAAACCACACTCATAACACTTAACACTATTTCCACACAGAAAAGGTTAGATTCCTTAAATTTTAGAAGAACTGAAATCCTCTGATACCATTTTTTTCATGACCTTTCCCCTGGCCCCGTGTCATGACTACCCCAGGCCTGCCTTCCAAAGGCCAGGGGCTAGTGACATGCCCTGAAAGGCATACTCCAAAAAATGATAAGGCATTGCCTTTAATCTTATAAAAACACACGGTCTAAGAACACAACAAGAAGAAACCGGGAAGTGGGATCATGTAGTAAAAGATTGTTGAATGAAATTTTTTCTAAAATATAATCCCATCTGTAAAGGTACAATTACAACTGATGGAAAAAGGAAAACAACTACTAGGTCTTCCTCTGAGGTTCTTACCTAAAGGGTAGGTACAAATCACCTCCTCAGCACTGCATGTGTTTCCGTCTCCTCAGGATCTCGTCACAAAAAATTGTCCACCTCTTGGCACCGTCCAGTCCTGGCTCCCTAAGCCTCGATCAATGATTTATGTCATCTTCACAAGACACAACAAGGTGCGGGTGAAGCCAACATAGGTGTGTGTATAATGATACTTAGTAGGGACCCTGAGACCCCGAAGGTCTCTTACTATTCCACAAAGAAAAACTACAGGGTATCATGGAAATGGTAGTTTACCACACATATATAGTACCATGTAGCATAACCTCAATCACAAGCACAAAGTAAATACATATCACAAAATGTCTTATCTCAATCCAGGTTTTTAGTTAAGTATAGAAGTACAAATGATTATTCGCGAACCTAGATCATCTGATTCTATCAAGAGGCAATGCTTCGGAATATTCATAGTGTGACCCACCCATGATTGATAGGTACAAACCCTCGCAATGATCAACATAAGATCCGACCCACCCAGAGTCGATAGAAAACTAACCCACACTGAACCACAAAGGATCTAACCTACATAGGATCGGTATGCGTTGATCCACACATGATTATTGAGCGCTGACCCACACAGGATATAACCCACACATGATCGGTATGAGTTGACCCACATAGGATCACTGAGCTCTAACCCACACAAGATCAGACCCACAAAAGATCTGACCGACACAGAAATGGTATGTGATGACCCACACAGGATCGACGAGTGTTGAACTCCACATGATCTGTCTCCAACCTCCGCCTCACTACTAGCCACTACATTCCTCGCACCAGGTGCACTCGAGTTCCCTCTAATATACCCTCGAGATATCAGCCATACCTCGACCATCAATAATCTCTACAAAGGAGTAATCCAAATGACCACCATGCCTTAAGGGTTCCGACACGATAGATGATGCATCAATCATATGATCGATCTGTGTGTTATATGCATTTTAGCTTCAGTGGCCCAGTTGGATTCGAGTTCAATCCAACCTGGATGTACTCCAACTATCTCCAAAACATAAGAGGAGTAATCCAATGGGACCATCATGATCCAAGGAACCCAACTCTGAACATGGTTTTTCAAACGAACATCTAGTTCTCTAGATATGTCCCTTTATGTGATTCTAGGCCTTGTGGGGCTCAGGTTCGGTCTGACCCCGTCAGACTGACCCGACCCGACCCGGTCATGGCTAGGCCATGGAAAAATCAACCGATTGGTCCAAGGTCTGGCATGGCTCGTAAGGGAGGCCCGACCAAAATAGGGCTGCCCACAAAGTGGTGGCCTATATCACATGGGTCGGCGACACGGTCTCAGGGCGGTAGACCGGCTCTCATGGTGGTGGCCCAAGTGAGGGCCGCGACCTCGCTGAGGGTGGCAGCCCGGCTAAGGGAGAGGGCCCAGTTGAGGGTGGTGGCCCGGCTAAGGGTGATGGCCCGACTGAGGGCGGCGGCCCATGCAAGGGTTGAGGCCTGGTTCGGTCTGACTCAGCGGGTGTACGCACCGCCCGATCCCCTGGATTCCTGAACATCCTAAAGGCCCATCAGTTAGAAAAGCGACAGCACCATGAGGGTATCACGAGGTTGCTGAAAACGCCCCAGAGGTGGGTTCGACCTCCACCGCAGCTTCAGTTGCGGCTTCTGTTCTATGCTGGCGCGATGGTCGCGCCACTTACCTTCTCGTGACCGGTCGTGGTTCCAGTCACCTCTTCTATTCGCCACAACTGATGAGATGTGGCCCTCCTCTAGAGGAACATGTCGATGTGCTCACCGCCTTCAAAGGTTGCTCATGGAAATAAAGTAATCATAGGGTTCAATCCAGGTTTGTTTGGACCACGCCCTCCGCGTTAGCTCATAATATAGAGGATATTATGGCAGTTCAACATAAAATTGAATTTAACACAAGATTAACCCAACAATGATACCCCACATCAACCTCCTGAAATGACGAATGAATCATCGGTCATCCCATTAGTAGGATAACCCACGTTCTTAATATAATTTCAAGAACGGGGAAGAGAAAATCCAAAACGCACAAACAATATAACCCCTACCTCGATACATTGGAGAAACGTCTTCACTTGATGCTAGATTGTGTTCTTCGTTCCTAAAATTGGCTCCCAAAGATGCCACTCACACGTCACCCCTTTGGTTCTGTGTCATATGTCCCCTCTCACTGGGTCAGCTTTATTTTCCAAGGGTCTGGCATCGCAGAGTTTCTTCATCACTTTTCTGCTTGGAAAAGCTCCATGATACCCCTCCCCTAGATCCATATATATAAGAGAGGGGGGGGGGGGAGATAAGTAAAAGTGTGGGGAAATAATTGGGCTCCTTAATTAGGAAGATTTACAATTTCCCCAAAATTTTCATTACATTAGGTACGTATCTAAAGCCATTTAATGTCATAGCACACCGCCAGCCCCACACTTTTAAATGGTTTGTTGGATGTTTATGAAATAAAATAACAAAATTAATTTATTACATTTGTTTTAAAATGTCAAAAATCATAAATTTTTCTTTGGTACTAATGAGGTCAACACAAGGCTTCTCTTAAAGGAACCATGGCACTATAGAGTCAACGATGCCCTTGGATTATTAATCTGTGCTCATGTTTAAAAGTTAAAAAACTCCACTCACGTGTTTACTATACGTATTCAAAATATTTTTTAGGAAATTATTAATTATCACCCTTGACCCGTGATGGTCGAGGTTAGGCTCTACCTAAGTGAAAAACTCCCCAGTTAACCCAATGAAAATATAGGATTTCCTTTCCAAGATACAGTTTAAACATTATGGATTTTACAATAAAATAATTGTCATTTGATTGTTTTATTAACAGCCATAAAATATCTTTCACTGGTTTCCCTCATTGGCCAATGTTAGTATATTAATAATGTGATAATACCCTCCCGAGTTCAGCGGCAGTCATGGATTTTTAATTTGTGTTACCATTGTTGAGTTATAAACAGTATGAAAATTATATAACTTTATTTAATTATCATATTTAAGGTTATTCCATTTTTGGTTTTTCTCACCGGAGGCTTGAGCTGGCTAAAAATATGTCGCTCCTAGGGTAATCCAGTCATTCTGAACCCAACAGTGCCCTCATATTTCTGATCCAGGAAACAAATATGAGTTATTTTACATTTTCTGGAAAATTGCTTACATGTGCTAATTAAAGCGTAACAAAACATCGACGGATCATTCATGGCACACTGTGCCTCAGAATCGTGCACCATCAGATTTCACGGTCTCAAAATAATTCCATAAAATTAAAAAAATATAGAGAAATTAAGGGACATTAAAATACCTTAAACATATTAATTTAATTACGACACAACGATGATTTATCAAATACTTTTTTAATGAATGATTTAGATAAAGGAAATGATAAATATTAAAATAAATATTATTTGAAAAACATGATGTCATCCAAGAATTTTTGGGAAAATTATGTAATAATATTTTTGAGTTAATGTAGTTTGTTTTAATGAATAAATTTGGTAGGACATTAACAAAAATCATTTACTAAATAATTTCAAAATTGACATAAACGAGGTTTAAAAAATCAATATTTTAATAAATGATATAATAGTTATAAAATTCTATGATTTAGAAAAATAACATAGATAATGTTTAAAATGTATTTAATGAACCACATTAGGATCACTTTTCATTTTATTGTAACTATATTAACCATATTGTGTAAAAATACAAGAATACATCATAAGAGTTTCATTTTTTTAACCAGGGGTGAAATCGGAAAGATAAGGTAGAATTTGTGACCTAAACATGTCGAAAACCTAATGGTTGGGACGAATTCTACACCTACTCATATTATTATCTATGTATATAACATTGTTGCTTTTAAAAAAAATAAATTCATAATAAATTTATATTTTAATATTTTATTAATGTTCCCCTCACCCCCTTGTAATGGGGAACTTTTACATCTCCTTTAATCACACCTGTAAAGCCTTTCGGAGTAGCAAACCTCTACCCATTTCTTCCCCAAAATTACCTCAATACATACTAGAGGCAATAAAGTTTTAATAAATATATCCTATGTACTAATATTTTAAAAATCAAAAGGATAAACCTGAAAAAGATGAGATTGAGACCCTTACGAAGAGTATTAGTACTAAGGTAAGTGAATTATATACAATTTTAATTTTCATGAGATATAAGAAAAATTAACCACATATTTCATGTGTGTTATGAATTTAAAATCCCTATTTTATTTCATATCATGAATACTTTTATCCTCATATAATTTAATGATTCATTTGAGACATCAGACCTACGATTTTAATGTTCAATGTGGCATGGGATGATTTGAATGGTCAAAGAGTTAATCCTTTCTCCATTTCAATATAAGTGATATTATTATAAATAAATTCATATATGGAATTAAAATGATTGTAAAAGATATTTTACCTCTTTTTTATGTTCATTCAAATGTTTTCAAATGGAATATTTTATGGTTTTATGAAAGAGACTCTTTAACTATAACATTTTTTAAAATGTTTTAAAGACTTATTATTATTATAAATACTTCTCATTAATGTCCATGTTCTCAATGGGGTTTATGTATTTATTTGTATAGACATCAATGTTTTAAAAGTTTAATTCATTTCAAAACATTCAATTTGTTATGGGACACTTTGATTCAAAAATCACTTTTAAATGTCTTCCATTATATGTTGGTCAACATTTAAATTTTTTCAAAGGGGTATTTATATCTAAAAAGTTTTAATGATTTTAAAATTCTATTTACATCTATTTCAGCATAATATGTTTAATTATATTCTTTATTAAGATTAAAATTATTTGATAAAATATTCCATATTGTATTGAATGGTTTATGATATGTTTGAATGTGGATGTACACTTTTTATACCATTCATGGTTTATGGTAAATGTATAAACATTTAATATGCTTGTTTTAATATGAATGTTTATGTTATGTTGCACCATTTTCATTTAAGGAATGCATTGGACATAGTAAGGTATGGTCGAGGCCCTCTATATCCCCTGGATGCATTAGTAGTTTTCGTGAGAAAAATTAGATATGGTATTTGCTGAGGTGTTGCACATTCAATTTTATACATGGAGTTAGACGAGCATAAAGCATTTATTTTTAGATGTTCTGTTTGAGACCTCAACGATATGTTTTATATATCCACTATTATGCATTCCCTCATTTAGATTTTAGTTATTGATATTACATGCGATTTTTATACTAGTAGAATATCTATGTAAATGTTTAAATGGAATTAGTTGAATTAGTCATTACATTTTACGTTCAAGTGTATATTCAAAAGGATTGTGTTTTAGATTTATACTTTCTTTAATTTTTATGGTTATTTATTAACACTTATACAATATAGTTTAACCTTACTGATCTTTTGAGATCAACCCATTCTTGTGTTTTTTCCTAGTATGTCAAGAAGTCTCTTATTATTTATATGGAGGTTTAAGCTATGAGAATAATAGCATTATTATTGGATTATCTATGTTGTATTTTGTGTTTGAAATTGTAATGTATGTTTCATGTATGTAATTTATTTTCAAATAATACTATACTTATTGGTCCTTCAGTATTTGATTTCTTGTAATCATTCCAATGTATTAAAATAATGCACCAAATCCAACCATCTGGGGTCGGGGCAGCATAGTTGGTATCAATGGAATTCTAGAATCGTCCATTGAGATTAGAATAAGAAGGATTAGATTATAGATCATAACCCTAATACTAGAATATAGAATATGTATAGAATAAAATCCTATCATCTTAGTGAAACATAGTTTAGTGGATCTTATAATAACTATATCCCTATCTGGATACTATGAGTGGATGTTGTTCTGGAACAGATGTACCTAGAAATAACAACTCTTGAAAGGTGTTTCAGGATTGACTTGGGGTAACCTGCTAAATGATAATGGGCCTTACAACATGCCTAGTTTAACACTCTCTGGAGATATCCATATGATAATTATTTTTTTCATTACAAACCTTTACAAAGGATTTATGAGTAAATATGTCCCCAAAGAAACAATTTATATGATTATGGGTTAGATATGAATAATTCATTCAATTTATGTATTTTAGTAATTTTGAATTATGAATTATTATTTATAACATATTCTATTATAAGCCATTATTTTAAAATGTATCCTAATCATTGGAATGAAAACTACATAAACATAAAAAATATATATTGAGAATGAACTCTTTTTCAAGATAAGTATAGTAGAACTAGTGATACAACTGGTGTTGAAAAACATAAAACCGTAATGGAAAAAATGAGTCATGTTATGAATAATTACCATAATTTTATGGATCGCCCCGATCCAGAATGAGGAGGATCAATGTTTGAACATTTCACGAGGGAAAAAACTCTTACATTCACAGGTACTACAAATATATTTTTATCTTAGAAATGGATAAGTTCTTTTTAGAAAATATTATTATATTTGGGTATAAATGAATCGGAAAAAATTATCATTGTTGTTTACCCTCTCTCAAGAGATGCAGATCAATGGTGGTCATTAATTCAAAATATAAATAAAGATAACGTAGTAGAAAATATGGAATTACGGTAGTTTAAACAACTTTCCTTATAAAAATAATTTATTCTTGATCACAAAGAAGATATCGGAAGGCAATTTATGAGTTTGAGGTAAGTGGAGGATGATAATGATGCAAAGAAGGAGGCTATCTTTAAAATGATAGTGAGGCATGCTACAAAATATATATGTATCCCAATGAGTAATATTGATCGTATCTTTGGAGGTTTACCACCATTTTTTATGAATTGAATTGTTCTCTCGGACATTATCATCATACGAAGATATAGTATCATGTGTTATAAAGATAGAGAAATAAATTTCTATGTATTATTAAATTAATGGAATATTAAATTAAAAGAGAATGGTGGATAAAGAGACAAATAATGGGTATAAGAGAAATAAGGATTTTTTTACATGTGAAAATTGTGGAAGAAAACACCCATATCTTTTATTAAAAGGATAAGGAGATTAATTCAAGTGTGGTGATAAAGGTCATCATGCTCGTGGTTGTAAGGGAAAGAAAGAAGTTGTAAATGTGAAATGATATAATTGTAAAGAGGTGGGTCATTATGAAAATTATTGTCCAAAGCATCACGGAAATAGGGCTTAGAAGAAGAAAATGGATCAAGTTCAAGCTTGTTATGTTACTAAAGTCATAGTGGAATAATTAATGAATTAATGCTTTTTGATTCAATAATTATATTATTATATTTTGGTTCTAATAATAATGTGATATATTATGATTGAACTTCAGTAATTGTTCTTTAATTATTTCAATGTATGAGAGTTTTAATTATGGATTTAAAGGTGATAAAATATTTGGTATGTTACAATAAGATAATCATTACGTTATTTATTGAATTTGATGTTAAGACAGAGTTAGGAAATATAAATAACTTTTTTTACGGTGATTTTGGTTGGAAGTATTTTGGATAATTCTAAAATTTTTAAATGGTTAACTTCAACATTATATGTTATTTTTTGAGGATAAAACACATCTTATTGATTATTTTGTAACATTATAATATTATAATTTTTGAAAAAGGACAATCCACAAGTTGGATGACAACCCATCACGTTTGAAAAGGCAATGTGACTTGAACAAACAAACTAAGGGAGACAAGGTTGCGTCAACTACCACAGGCCTATGTGATGTTCTTTTTTGTATAATTTATATTATTTTATTTAAATGGTATGACAAATGATGTATAAGTTCGTTTTTGGAACCCTATAAGATTATTAATTTTTTTGAAATTTATTATCATTAGGAAATAAGTATGAATATGTAGTAGAAATTAATTAAATAATAGAACTATACTTGTTAATTATGTGTGATACCATTTTATATTATTTGATTATGTAAATTACTTCATTAACTCTACTGAAAAAAATAGAAAACCCAAAATGAATTTCCTCATATTTTATAAGAGGAATCTAAGAATACCTTAGATTATCATAGATTTATAGCTTTGTGATTGTTAAACATTTATTCATCATGTTCTCTATCACTCTACATCAGAAAATTATGGTTATATTTCTATTTAATGTCTATGTTTTCATACATGGAACCCTAATATGTTTCATCTCATGGGAAATATGTACTTCCCTTTCATTATTTTATGATGTATTTATCATTAATCATTTTTCCTATGTTCTATTTTAAGAAATATGTATTGAAATTCCAAATCCCTAATTTTTTACTGCATGATTAAATTTCAAGGACTCAATGTATTAAAGGATGTTAAAATTTAACATCTCTTGCTTCTATAGTATGCTTCTTTTTAAATAAATCAATAGCATGCGTTGTACGCAACACTAAGTTCGATCACACCATGACCTATCAAACAAGCCGTTTAAAAAAAGTCTATGAATAATATTACACAAAATTCGAAATATAATAATTCTTATTTTTTAATATATACATTTTTTATGAATTGAGACCATTAAAATGATCTTAGGGTGAAATTTTTGTAACTTTTTAAATAGATTCAATTTTTATGAATAGTGGAAAATGCTAAATTTTAAATGAAAACAAATTTTTAATTAAAAATAATATATATTGTTAAATTATACATTTTAATTATTTTGATGTGTAACTTGATTAAATTTTTTTCATTTAATATAGTTTAGGTCATTATAATTATTTTTACATTAAAATTAGTTATATACAATGTCAATCTTTTGAAGGTTTTTAAATATGAAAACCCCATTTTCTCATTTTGAGAATTGGGATTAATTTTAAATTAATTACTGCAAATTATCTATTTTGAATTTGGAAAAATGGATTCCATATTTGGAATTATAAGTTAAAAATTGTGTAAATATTTTCCTTATATTATTTAGACTTTATGAATAGTAACTTAAGTAATTATTTCTATTTACCACGATTAAAGGGTATATTAAGAAAATTAGGGTAAAAATAATTTTAAATTAACGTAAAACATCCCTAACACATGTCATAATTTTATTGGATGAGTCATGAATGAACAATACAATCCTTAGGAAGAATTGTTGGCATTTGTGATCCACTTGGGTGTGACATTGACATGTTAGAATAATTAATATATACTAAAGAGAAATATAACAAAAAACTGAATCTTTTTAATAAATAATTTTAATATAGGATTATATAACCGATATATTTGAAATTAAAATTTAATTATAAATATAAAAGGATTTACTACACCATTGTATATAATTTTAAATTTTTAGACATTATATAAATTAATATATTTAGGACATAATGATGATTTAGTGTTTACCTTATTAATAACATCAAAATTAAATTTTTAATATTGAAATATACCCCCCTTTGAATGGAGAGGGGGAACCCAGAAAATCATCGACATAGACACAATAAACATCACCAAAAGAACAAAATCTCAAGGCCAAATGAAACCCTCACTAAATGTGAGAAGCCCCACCTAGTAACAGAAAACATTAAATCATGCTTCCATGATCTCAAAACTGAATGACTATCTATCCTATGAAAATGCCTGCGGGTGTGGAACCATTTTCTGAAGCAATACCCTATCAAACCACTGATTTTGAATATCCATGAAACTGTGAAAACCCATTGCCATGAACCTCCTATAAAACATATTCTTATATATAATTTAATGAAAAATCTCTTGTGAACTGGACAACTAAGGACAAAACCAAATAAAAAGCACAATAAAACCAACCAACCACCATGAAAAACAAATAATATCATCCCAAAAGAATCATTCCATAATGCCCCATGAGAAGAATACTACAGAAACATTCCCTAATGTGAAGACCAAACCAACTGTAGCATCATATTTGGAGTCCCGAAGACCAAAACCACATTATCTTAATTATCGTCGGCCATGAGAAAATAGCCTCCCCACCTGCCACTGTCACCATGTCTCACCAGCACAACCACATATATTGACCATCACTGCTACAGAAATGGTCCACAATCATGACCATTCCCATGCAGGATATCCTGCACTATCTCCACATTTCAACGCCTATGCATACCCACCACGATATAAGAAGACACACCAGGGTATAAGAAGCCGACTCACCGCCACCTGGGGCTGGATTCCCCAAAAACAGACTCACAAAGCATCACTGGAGAGGGGGGAATGACCAATCCAAACCATAAGAACCTCCATAAGTATGAATCTATTTATACCACAAGATCCGAGGTAAGAACAACACATGTAGGGATGCAGGGACATCAGTGTCAAAATTGACATAAATGAGTTAAAAAAATATATTTTATTAAATGATATAATAGTAATAAAAAATATGATTTGGCCAAATGACATAGATAATGATTCAAATGAAATTAATGATTCACTTTAGGTCATATTGGAAATTTATTGTAACTATATTAACTATATAGTGTAAAAATACAAGATGACAAAGTAAGAGTTAAAGTTTTTAACAAAGGGTTATATTCAAAAGATAATGTTCAACTTGTGACCTAAACTTGTCTAAAACCAATTGGTTTATATAATTTCCACCAGTCCTCGTATTATCCTTTAAATAAATAACTGTTTAGTTTTTAGAAACATGAGATAAATTTAAATGAAATTAATATGTAAAGATTTTCCTAAAGTACCCATAACCCACCTTATAAAAGGGATCTTGTCTTTCTCTTTTAATAACTCCTCTAAAGCCTTTTGATTCAGTCAAACTCCACCCATTTACTCTAAAATATTCCCTAAATATATCCTAGTGGAAATAAATTGGGCATAAAACAATCCTATGGTGTAATTTTGAACAACTAAAAAGGAAACACCCAAAAAATAGGAGTTTCAGACACATATGGAGAGTATCGGACCTATGGTATGGGAATTGCGTATCACATTTAATTTTCATGATTTATAAGCCCAGTTCACCACCAGTTTAATGCTAATCATGTATGTAATTACCCTAAAATATTTCATTTCATGAATACATTTATCTGCATGGTATATAATGATTCAATAAATACATCATACATACGATTTCAATATTTAATGAAGTTTGAGATGCAATGTTTAATGAATTAATCCTTTATAATTTTCAATATTATTGATAATATTCTAAAAAAATATTTATATTGAAAGAAAAGGATTTCAAAGTACATCTTATCTATATTTTTAATTTTATTCAAATTTTTTCAAAATATATCTTTTAAATTCTTATGTAAGGGACACTCCAACTAAAGAATCTTTTTAAATTTTTTGAAGTCCTATTATTCTAAATCATTATAATTAATGACCTTGTTTTCAAATGGTTTTAAATATTTGGTAATTTGAACATGAATGTTTGAAAATTTCAATTAAATTCATAATTTTTCAAAGTGGTATGGGACACTTTGATTCAAAAAAAAATATTAAATGTATTCTCTTATAAATTGTATAAATTATAAATGTTTTCAATGGGGTTTCCCCCTCAAATAGTTCTAATTATTTAATTGGATTATTTTCATATAATTAAACATCCATTTTTGAATTTCATAATTAATTTTTGTTGAATTATTTTGATGCAATCATGCACATTTTATCGAATGGTATATGATATGTTTGAATGTGGATGTTATATTTTTATACCATTCATGGATTACGGTTAATGTTTGAAAACTTTGTATGATCATTTTAATATGAATTTTTATTTTAGGTTTCAAAATTTTTAGATAAGTAATGTACTAAACATATTAAGATATTATTGGGGAATGTTATAGCCCCTCGATGCATCGATAGGTCTTATAAGGCTAACTAGATATGGAATTGGCTGATACCTTGCCAATATTTTTTAGATATTGATTTTGATGATGCCTTAAACATTTATTTTTAGATGTCTTGGATAAGGCCTTGATGGTATGTTTCATATATTCCAACATTCTTCATTCCCTCATTAAGAGATTAATTATTGATATTAAATGTGATTATTCGACCAGTAGAATATCCATGCGAATGACAAAATGAAATTATTTGAATTATTATTTCCATTTTATGATAAAAATTTTATCTAAAAGGACTGTGTTTAAGCATTATACATTCTTTAATGTTTACTGTTATTTATGAAAACTTATACTATATTTTTTTACCTTACAGAGTATCTGATCTCATCCATTTCTTATGTTTTATTTTCTCAGGATGCTAAGAATTGTTTTATTATTTACATAAAGGGTTAAAATAAGAAAATAATGGATTTATCAATGGATTATCAATGATGTATTTTATCAATGAAATTTTAATCTATATTTCATGTATGTAATGTATTTTCAAATACTGGTAAACTGATTGATCCTTTGGGATTTTATTCCTTCTAATAATTCCAATGTATTAAAATAATACACTGGCTACGAGCATCTAGGGGTAGGGAACCCCATATTTTAAGTCATTTTAAGTATATTTATAGAGTGTATATAGAATAATTTTATAAATATAATGAATGTCGGAAAATGTTCCGAATAATCTATTTGTATGAAGGGGGAAGCAAATGAATAATATTCTTTTTACACACTTTAATATTTTTTTCTTCATTAAAATTAAGCATGAAGTAATTATATGTTCCTCTTAAATGTTTATAATATCCTAATAATTGGAATAATGACATAGTTTTGATAAAAAATGATGTATTAACATATTTTTTTTAAAAGTATTTGTTAAAAATTTAACATTTTAGCGTCATACCGATTTTATCCCTCTATATGTCACATCAATATTTGGTTTTATTTTAGATAAAATTTAGTTAATTTTCATAAAACAACATAGGTATCCCATTAATCATAAACATAAAATGGGAAATGATTGGGACTTAGGGGTGTACATGTTCCCAATAGGCTGAGATAAATCATCATAGCAATTAAATAAAATCATTTAGGATATCTTTTCATATAAAATAATTTCATGTAATATCAAAAAAACTTAACATATAACCTATATACATTGGATTTCTAAGTGGAGAAATTAATGGAATGATATAATATAATATAATATAAATATAACCAGTTTAAATAAATAAAAACCAATTACTCCCCAACAACGTCTTTAAACACAATAGTACCAATTATTCAACATCCATAACTCAATAAAGATAATAAACCAAAGAATAGAAGAAGGAAACTAGGGATCAAAACTGGTAGAATATAATAGATGAATCTACAAATGTTTAGAAAATATTACTAACATACTAGAACAAACTATCCAATATATCATAGGCTCACCAACTGAGAAGACACTATTATAGCACTCTATAGATAGAATACCCTTGGGTGACACTCATATAAGTTAACACATTATATTATAAAAACAACATTATCTATAAAAATTGAGTGTCATGAATATGGTGTTAGAATAAAAAAATCAATAGTTACGAACTGTAGCTTCCTTAATTTTTTTCACAAAAATGGACCATAAAAACTACATTGAAAATAAATGTGGAAAATAGAGTATTCACAATTATGTATATAAAAAACTGTTTTCAAATTTAACTCATTATTAAAATTCTAATTACATTTTCATAACTCAATAATTAATTATTTAGATTTTAACCAAAATAATCATTTTAGATCCACCTTTAAAAGACTCATTCAAATTAGATCTTATAAAAACACTATAGATAAAATTATTTAATCACTATTAATGAAACAAATATTGAAAAATATGGAGTTCAGTGTAAATATAAAAATAAATGGGAATATCATAATTGAAAAATAGTACTCTTAATGAAGAAACATGTATAGTAAGAATGAAAAATATTAAGGTATATATAATAAATGATGTTTCCAAAACTCCTGTTGAGGATACCTTATATGTACTTGAGTTGGATGAATATAATGGCCTATTGATGCATTCATTCAATAACAACCAACAAGTTCCAATAAACTTTCCTCACAAGTGGAACACCCCTATATCGACTAATACAATAGTATATCTTTTAAATATAATAAAGACTATAATGTAGATGTCTATCATGTACAACCGAGAAACTAAGTAGCCCATGAACAAAATAATGGTATGATGTGAATGAGAATTCCCATTAAAAATCATAATCAGGATTCGACATATGTGTCCTCTATTTTATAGCCTACCTCCCAATGACCATCCATTTAAAAATGCTCATTATAATAAAAACAATTGATGTATAAACATTGCCACAATAGAGAATAAATGAATTCTTATGCAAACATCTGATAAAATTCATTTTAGGTTACCAATTCAGACTTGGATTCTGAAAAAAGAATATTTTTTATAAGGAAATATTTTATTATTAATATAATTTCAAAACTGAATAGAAACATAAATCCAAATATTAATTCGAAAAAAGGTCCATTAAATACCATTTTCAGTGAATAATATGTAAAAGGTTATTTAAAAAGTAATTTTAGTGACCGGGTAGATTTATAATAATCTCATACAATATATTAAGTCCCATCCAAACTTTAAATATATATATATATCCAAATAATAAAATAAGTTTCATCATGAAAAAAATATTTTATTATACATTCATGTGATATATATGTGTATAATAATATGATTTCAATCCAAACTACTGATTATAATTATTATATTCTTCGAATAAAATTTTATAGTTTCCAA
This sequence comes from Viscum album, assembly GCA_963277665.1. Classification (NCBI taxonomy): domain Eukaryota; kingdom Viridiplantae; phylum Streptophyta; class Magnoliopsida; order Santalales; family Viscaceae; genus Viscum; species Viscum album. The sequence goes on from OY728126.1 coordinate 199,068,016, forward strand.
GTAGAAATATCAATCCCCAAAAATGTGAAAAACCCATGGAAATAAAAAAATATATCAAATCCCTGATTATATATTATACTAAGAATTTTTTTTAAAACAAAAATTTCTTATAGAGGTAACATAATAATTTTTTAAAACACTAAGAATATATTATCTTAAAATTAAATTAAATACTAATTCAAAATCCCTAAATTAAATCAATTATTTTGACAAAAATGGAATCTAAAATTAATTAATAGAATTTAAAATCAATAGGAAATAATTAAAAATTAATTTATAATTTAATTATAATTTAATGGTTTACATTAGAATATAATGGTATTTAAATATGTACATTTACAATAATAAATGAGGAACGAGAACAAAAATATGTCTATAGAATCCACAAAGTGTATTTAAAATCCAATATAGATAAAAAAAATAGATAATGAACACACATAGTGTTTGTAGAGTAGAGTTTATAGTGGGATAAAACTAATAAAGTGATAATAAAAAAAGGAAAATTAATTACAAGGTTGATAGGGAACAAGATTATATATGATATTTTTTGAAATAGATGATAATGGAATGAAAAATAAAATATAGTGGTGAATAGGGCAGACATATAACATTTACCTCCATATGTAGTTTTATGTTTGTTTTAAATTTAAATATGTGGGTGTTAGGTTCCACTAAGAATGGTTAAATTTAAAATAGAGTGGTGGATTTCCCCTTTTAAATATTTTTTACCAAATATCATTTTTCTATTATTGTAGTGGTTATTTATAGTGAAATTAATGTAATAATTTTCATATAAGTTCATAAATTAATTACACAACTATACTATTCAACCATATTAATTATAGAGAGAGATTGAAGATAATATTAATGTTCCTCAAAATTTTGAAAGAAGTTAAAATTATTTTTGATGAACTTTTTTAAACCCAAAGACAGAACCGTAGAGAAAACATTTTCATGCCTTGTGGATTAAATTTATCACCCTTAATTACACACACAATAAGGTGAAACTCATAGGAAAATTTTGAATGAGATAATGAATCAATCCCTTCAATTTAACTAGACTAAAGTATAACATAACCTATTTAATTATACAAGTTATTGTAAAACCAATAAATTTTGAATTACTAATTATATCCCATATTTTAACATTTAGGGATAGTCTCACCTAAAATGATGAAGGAAAAAATAAAAACATTATGAACTATAAAATCTTGATGAAAAAGAAATTACCAGGGTATTGAGGGAAAAAAAATTATATTATAGAAAAATTTCAATCAATAAAAATTATTATATATATTCTCTTGTTATCCAATGTTTATTATATTGAACTGATCTAGAATATCCACCACTATTTATATTACCATAGATTAATCAAATATAGATCCCATATTAAAAATTCATATAAATAGATTTTGGATATTATAGAACTATTATTTGTAATAAAAATGAATATCAAGTAGTTATATCTATTAAAACATTATTTAATTCCATGTATAAAAATTCATATTGAATATAACTACACATTTCCCTTTCATTCATAGTAAGCTACATTAATATTTTTGTGTGTGGTTATATCACTATATATTGTTCACTCAATGAATGTCCCAGTGGAGTCTTTAAAATGATATGTATAAATTAATTGTCTCTGAAACACAACATGCTATTACATTTAATATAGAATATTATGTTAACAATAAAGTAATTTTTGAACACTCCAATGAACTATATGGGGGAAATATAATATTATATAATGAAGATAAATTTTCAATTTATAATGTTCCATGAGGAATGACCGAAATAATTATATTTAAAGTAGATTTAGTACAACATTATGAGACTAAAAATATAAAAATATATTATTGATAATAATATTTTAAAATTAATCAATAAAAAACTAATATATTTATTTATTAATTCAATATATGTTCTATTATGTATTGTAAAACTTGTTTTGAACTTAAAATGACAATGAAAAAAAGATACAATAGAATTCATATATTATAATTTATGGATTCTCTAAATTTATCATCATTAAATATATATTTACTATCCTGAATACAGTACTATGGAATCACCATTTCACCTTAAGGATACTAAAATCCTAATTTCATCTATAGAATTCTTATGAAATAACTTTAAACTTATGAATGTATACAATAATATTTTTTATTTATACTCATAGATGATCAGAGCCCAAAATATATGTTATGTCAATAAATATGGGATGATACTCATATATGGTCCATTTAACCTATTTTTTTTCTATTTCACTCATTAATGATTAATTTCATCACATGGATGATCTGCCTTATTCACAAAATAATATGATCTCTGATAGAATATATCTCATATAAGATAACTATTAATCATCGACAATCGTTAAATAATATACACGATCGTCAAAACATGTATTATGATACTCATGTATTGTGTAATACATAACATTAATGGTTCAAGACATATCTTATATTCATCAGTAAACATACCTGATCTTCTAATGGAAGTATAATTACACTAAAAAAACATCAAGACATTGCCAAATTATTTAGCACTTTATTAAATTTACACTTAAAAAATATTCATGAACAAAAAATAAATAGAATACACTAATATTCAAAATCAATATATATATGATGATAAATCATAAAAATATTTGTTTTTCTCCAAAATTAACACAATAAAAAATATAGCAATTAATTATAATCAATATAGTTTTGAAATGAAAAAAATTAAAATACATTTCATAAGTGTTTTAGAGGGATATATTGATTGAAATAAATGGGTCACGAATTAAAATGTAGTCATATTAAATATTCATAATTATTAAAACATAAAAAACAAGTGATTATTATAGATTCACATTGAAATTATTCAATTTTTATTATTATAATAAAAACTAAAATAAAAACATTCTTCCATGTCTTTAAAATTAATCAATAATATCGAAAGAATTTACATACAACAAATTATAAAATTAGTTAATGTAGATCACTAATAATGAAACTACTACACCAAATGAGAACATTGGACTTCAAAATCATCATATAGATTAATACTAGGAAACAATATAACCCAAAATGTTAAATCAAACATATAACAAGGTTTCCCCTAAACCTATATATTTTAATATAGTTTGTGTTCCAAAGGACATTGATATATATGATAGTATGAATTCAATTTAGAAAATATTTTAGAGACCAAAAAGATCCTTGAGAATATATATGTATTTTCAAATAATTATTTTATATTAATTAAATGGTATATAATTATTACAACACAATCTTGTGAGATTCATAAATTATTATAATTAATATTATTTGAATTGAAATTCACACAAATATTTTTTCCAAATCCCCCTAATAATGGTATGATAATTTATATTTATATCAAAATAATTCATTTATAATTCATAAAACAATGTTAAATGAAAGGGTTTAGTAAGAATTTCATCGCATTGATCTACAATAGAAACTAATTCAATAAAAACATTTTATTTTGTAACATTATCTCTAATGAATTTATATATGAAATCAATAAGTTTACGCATAAATTGGTGTAAATGATTCAAAGAGATAAAAAAATAGACATATATTACATGGAAAAAACAATAACTTCCTTAAATGGAAACCAGAATAAGAATGTAAATTTTTAATCATTTATTCTTATCAACAAAAAGATATTGTATCAAGATAGTGACTCTCTAATATGGAAATTGCATTTTAATATTGTTTCAAATGTCTCAACGGAAAAAAATTTCTCGTGGAAATTACCCTTACTTGTTATTATGATTCACATAATTTTATATCACCAAAATTAGAATTTGAAAATTTAGTTCCCTCAAATAATGTTTGTGTAGGATAAAATCATAAGAGATTCATTATAACTTAAAATAAAAAATTAAAATTTTAGCTTTATTTGAATAACTATAATTATGACAATATAGTATCCTTTTTCATATGAATATTGAATAAATATAATCACATCTAGATATGGTCAAATAAACGGAGCTATAATTTATATCATGGAACACATTTTTTTTATTTTTTCCATATTTATCATAACATAAAGATAAAATGTTTTAGTTTGAATATTTTATCTTTTACATACATGAGGGAAATTTTTTTAGAAATTAATTATCATATCTATATTTATTAAGAAATATAGAAAAAAAATTTAGAAATATTTTCCCTAAAAGAATGCTACGCTTAACCATATGACTCAAGGAAATCTCCCAAGACATTATATTTTACAAGATACAATAATTTAAATCAAATAAGAATCTAGATAAAATAAATTATAAAATATTTTATAAATTAACTGATATTTTAAATCCCATTTGTTAAATTTAATGATATAATTTCATTCATTATAAAAAAATTTGACAAAATAAATAATGGAAACATCTAATACCATGGTCAATGAGATTGTTTCAATATATATAGTGAATTTAATATTTTCAAAGAATATAATTATTTTAATGAATTCTTAAAACATATTTTTTTTAAATTTCATTTTATTATCTATATCCGTTCGAGAAATGAGTGTTAGAGGATGAGTGTTTTTGCTTGGTATTTTTTACTTTTATCTAAACAAATACTATTTATCTAATGGTTTATTTCTAATTTTATCATATAATGTTGGTAAGAAGAATATTTATAGATAATGGGATTCTAATACCATCTTATAAAAATTTAATATATATATATATATAAATATTGATATTTTAATGCTCTTCCACTTAGTTAAACTAGTTTTTATCATTAAATATTATCTTGTAATTCAATGGTTTCATGTATGTCACCATTTTATTAAATAAGATTATATCAATAAAAAAATTTAATTTTTATTCACAAATTTTAATATTTTCCACCATTAAATCTTTTTAATATTATATATATTATATAATAAGTTTTAAAATGACATTCTAAAATATATAAAATGGTATTACAAAAAATTTAAATTTCATAAACTATGTGTTCTTAAAGAATGTTTCATAAAAACAAGTTATTATATATGGACTAAAATATATGATTATACTATAAAATAATACATTATATTAATATTCTAGGAGTTTATAGTTTAACATATTATGAAAAATATGAAAAAAATTAAATTTCATTATCTAAAAAATAATAATTTTTAACACTAAATGATTTAAAAAATAACCATATATTATTATTTATTTATCATTATACCATGTTATTTTATCAATCAATAATATTAATAACATACATTGAATATATAATTTAGGATATTAATTATTTATAAATAATAATTTGCGTCATAGAACATGACCATAACAGTGGAACCATGGAAATGAGTCCACGATCCAAAAAAATATTATTAATATAAAGTGCAAGCATACAAGATGGATAACGATTCAGGGTACAAGTGATGAAAGAAAATTTAATCCAAACATAATCATCATATGTTCCTAGCTCCTCTTCTACCCCTTCAACGATGACCAGTACATCCACTTGGGTTCCTGCCTCTTTTCCATTGATTCAGATTCTTCAATGCAACATCTTGATCATCCTCTCCACCATCACCAAAATCATGATCATCATGATAGATATCAACTAGATTATCTGTAGTGTCAACATGAATAACATCATTATCATTTACAACAGCGCCTTGAGCCCCCTCTTCCATACACTCTTTAGTACATTGCAGTCCAACCTACTCAGCACTATCCTATGACACCAAAGAATGGGTATCAGAAACAATACATTTCATGGTGACCGTATATTTCCTTTCATGACTCTCTATATAGGGAAGATCAAAATCAAGGAATTCATTGAATCCAGCAAGGAAAGGAAATCTGTAGCACTAGTGTTAGTAGTCACAGCCATAACACTAGCTTTAGAAGTCACTGCCTTTTCTACGGAAGATTCATCCAGAGGCACCTGACGGTCTAGTGATGAAACAACTTCATCCAAGGAATGAATGGCCTTGGCATATGAAAAGGGTATGGTAGATTCCAGCATAGAAGCTGCCTCAAGTGAGGATGAGGTTCACCCGATAAAACAAAGTTATGCCAGTGGGGGCCTCAAGAGATGATTCTATATTATTATGGAGGTCTGGACAGTATTTACATCCCCCATGTGCGGACATGATACGATACATGTTGTGAGTCCAGAAGAAGGAGAACCAGAGACCAGTGAGGCCCCTACTGTGTGAGTATTAGTATGAGAAGCAGTATCCTGCATGACATTATAAACATGCACACCCCTTTTTGTAGTAGAATGATTATAAGAATTAGTAACATTAGTTCCTCTCCCAATTGAAGGGAAACTACCCAACTTAACTTTAGAAAAGAATTTCTCCTCTGGCAACTTAGCATTATCCGACTCAAGATCACTATCAGCACTAAAAAAACAAATATCACCCCATTTAGAGGGTTCTCTATGCTGTGTTGTAGGCAGTCTAGAAACATGGAATGTTCCATCACCTGAAGGATAATACATCACACCCCTTCCTCGCTGATTAATCATAGTCTTATTAGTTTGATTCTTACCAGATGAAACAACCACAAAAGAATAAAATCCCCATTTCATAGAAGGAGATAAAGTAGAATTTCACCAAATCCACCTTGATGGTCGAAGGTGAGAAACCCTTCACACTATCAGAGGTAGAAAAAGGAAATTATGTACCATTTGTGAAACCCCCCCCCCCTCATGGGTCCCATCTAAACCAATTGATTGTGCCTGAACACATGGAACATTTAATTTACAACTTTCAACATGGTTTCCATACCATCTACATTTGGAACATCACAGTCCTCTATAAATGTTTTCTTTAACATGTCCAATAGTTGAACATTTATACAGTAAATAGAAACATCTTCAAACTCAATCTCAATCTCAAACATAAAATCACCATCAATCAATAGAACCATCTCAACAAGGGGGAAAGTCATGTCACACTCAACTAGAATACGAGCAAAATGGCCATACCGAACTGATCTAGTCCCCATATAATGTTTAATAGGAGTTCCTACTAGAAATGCAACATCTCAAAGGATACTTGGATGCCAGAATACCTAGATCAACAATTTGATACGAATTCAGGATATAACTACTATATTTTTGGACTTAAATAGATCGAACCCGGGGTCCCGGTTCTTAATCCGGAGAATCCCCAACCTGAGGTTCACAAACCCATGAATCTAAGCCCTCTTTTTCAGATCATTCGAGTAGAAAGTAAAATGGTATAAATTCACTACTATTGAAACCATATTTCTGTCCCTAATACCCCAGAACACCTGGAGACATTTCCTAGGTCTTCAACCTTCTATGAATCTTTCAATGAACTTACCTAAAAAATAATTGAATATTTGAAATCATCTCTTCACTCTTGGATGAATCTTGGATTCACTTCAACATCCAGAAGCCCACAATTTCTCAAAATGAGATTATTAAAATAAATCTCACCACATCAAGAACCAAAGAAATAATTGTAAGATCCCCTTACCTGTAAATAATTCATCTAAGAAACCCTTCCCAATTCAGAACCTACATGTGCTTGAGGCAACTTCAATCTAGTTCCTCCATCCACCTTCCTCGGAGGGCCAACAAAAACATCAGTGGGGTTGATGTAGTCGTCTGAGGCCATCACAATGAAACCCTAAACACCATTTATGTATAGATAGAACCTCTAAAGTCGCCCCATTTCTCCTATGAGTTCTAGAATTCATAAATCATAGAACATATAATATATATATATATGTGTGTTTATTTTTATAATTATTTTATTAAATTCAATTTAATACATTTTTTTCATATCAAAAAAAATTAATACACATTTTTAATATATTAATTAGAAATATCCATATATTTAAATACAATATTTCCATCAATATTTATCCAAAAAATATTTCAAATAACCTAATGTCCAATAACTAAATTCCTAATGACCTTATATATAATGTATTTTTTCTGTATATATAACTATAAATAATTTACCAAAATAATTTATTTTATTTTTTTACATCTCCCTGAACTTATGAACTAATTATAGTGTTCACTGTATCATATATAGTTATAATTTGTCTATGATCTCTATAGTAAACCATCAGGATATAGATTTTAGGGCCTTTTTATTACATAGTCATATCATTTTATTTAATTCGTAGTTTTCTTAACGATGCTTCATATTGAATGATAATAAGGTATTAATTATTTTCTTATTTTATAATATTTTATTTCCCGAAAATATAGTTTATTTTATAATGTTTTTTATTCTATATAAAATATTATATTCCAAAAATTTAAAATTTAATGTATATTCATAGTAGAATCATATAGAGTTACAAGTAAAATGTGAGGGATGTAAAAATTCTAGGATATCTCCATTAAACATAAAATACCCCATGCATATGTAGATAATAAATTAATTAATTTTTTATCTGTTAAATCTTATTTCATAATCATGCCCATGAAATAATAAAAATAATTCTTTATATCATTCTATATGTTAGGAACTATTTAGATCCTCCATCATACCTATAAATTAATTGACTATAGCTATATAAATTCTATTATAAAATATTAAAACTTTCAAAAATGATTATGAATTATAAAAAAACATATTCTATATTCAATTTTATTATATTTGGTAAAAATTACATAATATAGTTACTAGAGATTTTTTATACATTGACCAAAGTTATGAGGTTTCTAAAGAATCTAAATTTCATGACATACATACCATTCCATGAATTTTATTGTCTCTAATGAGAAATTAATTTTGTATATGTATAGTTTAGTATTGGTAGAATAATTACTCTGTGTAAAATATTTTGGATTCATAATATTTGAAAATGCAAAAAGATCCCAAATAATTGTATTTAATTCATAATTGTGTAAATTATTAATGTTCTCGGGAAGTGGGCCATCAACACCAGAAATGTAGTTTGTAAGGGAGGGGTGATTTTACACCATTGAACAGTAATAATAATAATTATTATTATTATTTGTTTTTTCTACTAATATTTCATGGGGTCTATTAATAAATTGTTAGAAAAATATTTTTATGGCCTTCTTCTCTTATTATTGTGTCTTATTATCCATATATAATAAAATGGGATAGGTAGAAATGGTTCTTGTAACACCCGATACTTTTATGAGAAATATTTTTTTTATGATATATAAATCATCAAAGGAATCTTTCACTACACACAACAGTATCTTGGCTTGCTTTACACGCAACCGCGACCTTCCTCAATAGCTTGCGTCACACGTAGAAATCGAATTTCTCTAAACAATGATATATTATAATATCAGCCGTTATGAATAGTATTATCTGAATTTTAAATTTTATAACATTTTAATCCATCTTATACATTTTCTAGAATGAGGTATGAAAACAAAATCAGTTTTTTGGATAAAAGAAGTATTTAAAAAAAACAGTTTTACCGTCTTTTGATGGCACACCCACACTAAATCTAGTTTTTGACAAGTTTATAAGTTCAATATGACAAAATAAAATTTTTATTTAGAATCAAGATATAAAAATTTACTTTGAATAAATTTTTCATATTATTCTGATAACTTTCATATTTTAATGAATAGTAAAAACACGCTATATTTTAATTAAAAACAACTTTTTTTCATCGCAATACTTTATATGGTTGAATTATAACATTTAATGTTTTTTAAGTATAAATAGAATATATTTTTAGCATTTAATATAATTTATGTCATTATAATTAATTTTACATTGAAATAATAGGTAAAAACATTTCAATCTTTGGAAATGTTTTAACTTTTAAAACCCGTTTGCTTAACAACGAGATTAATTTTAAATTAATTACTGCAACTTATGTGTTTTGAATTTTGAAAAATTGATTCCATATTTGGAATCAGTGGTTCCAAATTATGTTAATAGGTTACTTTTATTTTTTTGATATTATGAATAGTAACTACGATAATTTTTATTTACTACGATTAAAGGTAAAAAGGGTAATTCAAGGTTAAAAGACTATTATAATAATTCAAAATTACATTGAAACTTATCCTAAACTTATTGGATGTGTAGTGGCCGACCATGGGCATCCTTGGGACGATTTTGGGACTCCATTGAGCCACTTGGAGTGACAATGACAATTTGGATTAATTAATATAATGTAAAGACAAAATTGACATTAACAAAAATCATCTAGTAATTAATTTTTATAAGGGGTTATATAAATTATATTTTCGTCTATAAATATTCATTGGAAAGATAAAAAGATTTCTTACATAAGGATATTTTTTTATAATTTTTAGACACCATTCAAATTAAATTATTTATGACAAAATAATGATGAAGTATTTACCTCATTAATAAATGATTTAAATAAATAAGATTATAATGATTAAAATATTTTCCAAAAAATGTCCAATTCTGATTGGGTGATTTTATTTCGACTATGAGTCATCTTATCTTCATCTTTAATGATTTTTGGACCTTTTGAAACTGAAGATAAGTTTATAATAAAATAATATTTCCACACTTTCCAAAGGTGCCCCTCTCCTCCCTTATAAACGGGCACCTCCTCCCTCTCGTCCTCACACAAATTTGAGCCTTCAATCTCAGCCAAACCCTGCCCATTTAACCTCCCCACTTCCATAGAAACCTACTAGAGGTACTCATATTATCCAAAGACCAACACTGGTGCCTTATATGAATGTTTAAAAGTGGAACTTTGAGAAAGAGGAGGGTCGGACACGTATAAAGCATATCGGACCTGAAGTAAGGGAAATATCACAATCTCATTTTTATCCAAGTTTTTTTATACTTTGGAATTTACTGGGGTGTATTTTATCATCCACATCCATGTTACCTGAATATGGAATATTATTCCCATCCACCTACAATTGTTTAAATCCAATCTTACACTTTGGTGAGTTTTTAGTAAAAGATATGAATGGAATATTTTGTCGTTTTTCGTACGAGATGCTTTTTGACTTTTCTGACCAAAGTACGAGAAGAATTTTTTTTTGACTTATACAGAATGAATGGATTTTTAAAACATTATTTCCAAGAAGCTTCCTTTACAAGTTCTCTAGTTTATTTTTAATCAACTTCTTTTAGTTTAGAATTGTATGACATGTTAAGAAAGGAAAAGTGTTTTTGAAGTAGAAAGGATATTTTCCTCAAGAATGGAGTTCAAGTGTTTTATCAAATTTATTTCCCATCTACGATAATAATGGGTTATCTTTTTAATCTCTATTATTACATTTATTTGATTATTTTGTGATGGAATTATTTTTATTAATTCTTTTATCCTATATGAATTGTTTTATGAAGTCAAGATGTTTAAGAATCCCATTTTTATTACATTGGTTATGCTATGATGTATGGTTTATGATTTTGTGGCACACATAAGAATGGTATCATTATGAGATGGGTGGGATATATATCTCCCTCCAATGCATTGGGTAAAGATTTTATATCTCATGAGATAGACATGGATGGAAATACAGGTCAAACCAGTTCAGTGAAAACGGACTGAAAAGAGGAGTGAACTCGGTTCAGAAATGGACTTTGTCCACTAAGATAGTCTTGGGTATGAGTCTTGAATAATAAGAAATGATTCTCTATGATTATGTGTGTATTCCATAAATATTCATGTTTAAAATAATGATTATTGGGATTACATTTCACTACCATGATTTATCCCATGTTATGAAATTATGATCTCTTTTACAGGGTACGATTTCCAAAATATTATGTTCTTATAAATTTTATGTGATTGGTATTTCTATTATTTACCCTTAATGAGCATTTGAGCTCACCCTTTTGTATGTTTTCTTTCCCCAGGCCAGGTAGAAGGTTATTAAGTAAGATATTCCAAAAAAGGGACTATAGATATAATGAAATAAATGGGAGACAATGTAGATGCTTTATGAACTAGTTGTTTATGTTTCCCAATTTCTAATGAAACTATACCTATATGGTCCTTTCATGGTTTTGTTATATGTTGTAGTAAGTATTCTTCAATTTTGATGTATTAACCATGTATGTAATTTATGAGTCGTTATAGTTGGTATCAGAGGAAAATTATTGTCAACCTTTGGAAACTAGGATGTGAAAGCCTTATTAAGAAACCTAAGGATATGTCTAAGCATAGAACACAGTCTTAGTGTTTTAGAAATGGCCATGAACAACCTATGATAAGATCTTAAGTGTGAAATTTTATTCTTGAGTATGTGGTTTTCCTATTATAATTAGGGTTGCTCACACTATTCTTTTTTGTTTTAGTCAATGGCTGGAACCCGAAGAGACCGTGTTAATACGGAATACGACAGGCAATGCAATGATTATCCCCCTGAGCAACCAAAAATTATAGGAGCTAGAATTAAAAATCTTGTAGCCATGATCACACAAATTTCTCAAGCTATGAACCATGCTGGACTTCCAAATGAGAAAAGAAAGGAGCAAAATTTTGTCGAATCCTTCATGAGGCAGCGTCCACCTTCATTCAGCGGGTCTTCTGATCCATTAGTGGCTGAAAAATGGATCAGTACCACTGAAACGATATTTTCAGTTCTTCAATGTTTTGAACAGGATAGAGTTATCTTAGCAGTGTATCGTTTGGAAGGTGATGCTGATCAATGGTGGAATCTTATTAAGAATACAAGTCAAAGGGATGAAATTGAGTCCATGGAATGGGAAGAGTTCAAGAACTTATTTTTAAATAATTATTTCCCTCGTATTCTTCGATCAAATATGGAGAAGAAGTTTCTTGAACTAAAGCAAATGGATGATGAATTCATACCTATGAAGAAAAATTTTACAAGAATAACAAGGTACCCTTACAGAATTATTATCCAACCTGAGAGTAAGATCGATCGATTCTTTAGTGTCTTAAAACCAAGTCTTCGAAGTGCATTATCCATAAGGGACTTCAATAGCTACGAGGAAATTGTTTGATCTGCTCTCAAGGTTGAGATGGAGATTGGTGTAACCCATCAGTCACATGGGTATGATAAGAAGAGGAAAATGGAATTCAAAGGAAAATCTAAAGACCACATTGAAAAGAAGATGAGTTTTCCCTTATGCCCAAAGTGTGGAATGAAACATGGAGGGAATTGTCTTAATGGGACAGGAAAATGTTATAAGTGTGGAAAATAAGGTCATCAGGCAATTGAATATTGAAATAATGGGAAGAAGATGTCTAATGATGCAAATAAAGGAAGGGATACACAGAATGAACCTACTACACTTCAAAGTTTCATGTTCAAGGAGATGGGGCATTATGCCAATCAATGCCCAAATACAAGGGTTGATGATGATGATCGACGTCAACAAACTCTTAAGGCCAAAGACAAAGGAATGTCACATGAAATTACTATCGGTGATGTGGAGTAAGACAACGAAGTGGTGAGAGGTACACTTACTATCCACTCTAAAGTAGAAAATGATTTATTTGATTTTGGATCCACCCAATCTTTTATTTCTGAAGAATTTTCTAAGGGTAACACCATATTACCTCAACAATTAGATGTTGAGTTGGCTGTGACAACTCCTAATGGCATAATGGTCGCATTAAAAGTTTATAATTCTTCTCCGATTGAAGTTTGTGGGAAAGCACTTCCTAAAAATCTTGTGATCCTTCCTATAGTGGTATATAATGTGATTCTTGGCATTGATTGGCTTTATTTATATGGATATCATATCAATTTCCAAATAAGGGAAGTCACATTTCATAATCCAGATCAATCTATGATCGTCTATTGATGCAAGGATGAACATAACCTTCTAGTGGAAATTTCTTCCATCTTATGGGACTTGATCCCACTAAATGAAGGTTAATTATCTCAAATGGTTAGTGATAAACTCACGATTAAGGATATTCCCATTGTATCGGAGTTTGACGATGACTTTCTGGAGGAATTTCCAGGTCTTCCACCAAATTGTGAAGTTCAGTTTTCAATAGAACCTGTACCGGGTGCTTTGCCTATTTCAACGAAACCTTATATAATGGACACAATTGAGTTGAAGGAATTGAAGAAGCAACTCCAAGATAATCTTGATAAATTATTCATACACCCTAGTGTGTCACCTTTGGGAGCACCGTTCTATTTGTTATTAAGAATGATGGATCAATGAGACTCTGCATTGATTATCGAGAACTTAACAAGATCACTATCAAGAACAAATATCTTCTCCCATGCATTGATGACCTATTTGACCAACTACGCAGAGCCCAATATTTTTCCAAGATTGATCTTCATTCAGGGTATAATCAATTAAGGGTCAAAATGGAGGATATACCAAAGACGACTTTCCATACAAGGAATGGACACTATGAATTTATAGTGATGCCATTTGGTCTTACTAATGCCCCTGCTATCTTCATGGATCTGATGAATAGAGTCTTTAAAGACTATCTTGATCTGTTTTTGGTAGTATTTATAGATGATATTCTTGTCTATTCAATGAGCAAGGAAGAACATGAAGATCACTTGAGAATTGTATTAAAGACCCTAAGAAATGAGAAGCTTTACGCCAAATTTATCATGTTTGAATTTTGGATTCAAAAAGTTGCATTTTTGGGTCATGTAATCTCAAAATACGGGATATCTGTGGATCGAGCAAAAACAGAGGTTATTGAAAGATGGTCGAGACCAACAAAAATAACTGAGATACGATGTTTTCTTGGTTTGGCTGGATATTTCCAACGTTTTTTGAATGATTTTTCAAGGTTATCTAACACACTCACAAAGTTAACTCGAAAAGGATTTATGTTTGTTTGGATGGAGGAATGTGAAGAAAATTTCAAAGAGCTAAAAAGAAGGTTATACAGTGCACCTATGCTCACACTACCTTGAAGTGGAAAAAGGTTTGTGATATACAGTGATGCATCCAAGAAGGGACAGGGATGTGTTCTCATGCCAAATGATATGGTGATAGCTTATGCCTCACGACAGTTGAAAATCCATGAGCAAAATTACCCAACTCATGATTTGGAGTTAGCTGTGGTAATCTTTTCATTAAAGATTTGGAGGAATTATCTTTATAGAGATAAATGTGACATTTATACTGATCATAAATGATTAAAGTATATTTTCACACAAAAGGAGATGAATATGCATCAAAGAAGATGGTTGGAGCTGATTAAGGATTACGACGGCTCAATTCATTACCACCCTAGGAAGGAAAACAAGGTGGCAGATGCATTAAGTCGATAAGACTATGCTAGATTATCCATGATAAGGATCACAAAAGATCCAATATTTATGGATTTAAAAAGGATGGATTTTAGAATTATAATGAAAGGGGAAAAATCATATCTTTCTCAAATGAATTTTCAACCATATATACATGTGAAGATTAAAGAGGCGCAGAAAGAAGATGTCGAGTTACAAAAGAAAGTGAGAAATGTTCCTGAATTCATCCTTGATTGTGATGGGATAATAAAGTTCAGGAATCGGTTTTATGTTCATCCCATCCCCGAATTAAAGAAGGAGCTGCTGGATGAGGCTCATAGTTCTTCATTTCTATTCATCCTGGAAGCACGAAGATGTATAGGGACCTGAAAGAGTACATCTGGTGGGATGACATGATAAGAGATGTTGCTGAATATGTCTCTCAATGCTTGGTTTTTCAGCATGTTTAAGCTGAGAGACAGAAGTCTAAGGGGATGTTACAACCATTACATATACCTTAATGGAAATGGGAAAATATCACTATGGACTTTGTCACTAGACTTCCTAAAATATCCAATGGCAATAATGCTATCTGGGTCATAGTTGATCGTCTTACAAAGTATGCACACTTCATTTCTATTAGAGAGGATTTATCTCTAGATCAGCTTGCCAGGATATATGTAAAGAAAGTGGTAAGATTGCATGGAGTACCAATTTTTATTATATATGATCGGGATCCTAGGTTTACCTCAATGTTCTGGCGATGTCTTCATCATACTCTAGATACAGAGTTGAGTTTTAACACTGCTTATCATCCTCAGATAGATGGTCAGTAGAGAGGACAATTCAAACTCTAGAAGATATGTTGAGATCTTTCTCTATGGATTTCAAAGGAGGTTGGGATCAACACCTACCTTTGGTGGAATTTTCTTATAATAATAGCTTTCACTCCAGCATTCATATGGATCCTTATGAAGCTCTCTATGGAAATAAATGAAGGACTCCAACTTGTTGGGATAAATTTGGGGAAAGAAATCTATGAGGACCTGATCTTGTTGATGAGATGGCAGAAAAGGTCAGATCTATTCAACGACACATAAGAGGAGCTCAGAGTCGATAAAAAATTTATGCTGACAACCGAATAAAAGACCTAGAGTTTGAAGTGTGTGATAAAGTGTTCTTACAAGTATCTCCATGGAAAAGAGTAATGAGATTTGGAAAGAAGGGAAAGTTGAGCCCTAGATATATCGTTCCTTTTGAAATTCCGGATCGTGTTGGGAAGGTAGATTACCGATTGGCGCTTCCACCGAATCTCTCTCAAGTTCACAATGTGTTCCATGTATCTCTCCTGAGAAAGTACATACCTTATCCTTCACATGTACTCAACTCAGAAGTTGTACCACTAGAACAAGATCTTTCTTATGAAGAACAGCCGATAGAGATTATGGATCATAGGTAACAAGTCCTACGGAACCATACCAATTTCTTGGTGAAAGTTTTATGGAGGAACCACCAATTAGAAGAGGCTACATGGGAACTTGAGGGTATAATGAGGGAGAGGTATCCTCATCTGTTTGTAACGATCTGATGAATTTTGAGCGAGAAATTCATTTTAAGGGGGTTAGAATGTAACACCAGAGACTTTTATGAGAAATATTTTGGTTTTATGATATATAAATCATCAAAGGAATCTTTCACTACACACAACACTAGCTTGACTTTCTTTACACGCAACCGCGACCTTCCTCGATAGCTTGCGTCGTACAAAATAACCGAGTTTCACTAAACAACGATATATTATAATATTATCCGTTATGAATACTATTAACTGAATTTTGAATTTCATAACATTTTAATTCATCTTATACATTTTCTTGAATGAGGTATGAAAACAAAATCAGTTTTTTGGATAAAAGTAATATTTTTCAAAAAATAGATTTTTACCGCATTTTGATGGCGCACCCACATTAAATCTAGTTTTTGACAAGTTTATAAGTTCAATTTGAAAAAATAATATTTTTCTTTAGAATCAAGATATGAAAATTTACTTTGGATAAATTTGTCATATTATTCTGATAACTTTCATATTTTAATGAATAGTAATAACATGCTATATTTTAATTAAAAACAACTTTTTTTCATCACAATACATTATATGGTTAAATTATAATATTTAATGTTTTTAAAGTATAAATAGAATATATTTTTACCATTTAATATAATTTATGTCCTTAGCATTAATTTTACATTGAATTCATAGGTAAAAACATTTCAATCTTTGGAAATGTTTTGACTTTTAAAACCTATTTGCTTAACAAGGAGATTAATTTTAAATTAATTACTGCAACATCTATGTTTTGAATTTTGAAAAATGGATTCCATATTTGGAATCAGTGGGTCCAAATTATGTTAATAGGTTACTTTCATTTTTTTTGATCTTATGAATAGTAACTACGGTAATTTTTATTTACTACGGTTAAAGGTAAATAGGGTAATTCAACGTTAAAAGAATATTATAATAATTCAAAATTACCTTGACACTTGTCCTAACCTTATTGGATGAGTAGTGGCCTACCATGGGCATCCTTGGGTCGATTTTGGGACCCCATTGATCCACTTGGTAGTGACAATGACAATTTGGATTAATTAATTTAATGTAAAGACAAAATTGACATTAACAAAAATATTTTAGTAATTTATTTTTATAAGGGGTAATAAAAATTATATATTCGACTATAAATATTAATTGTAAAGCTAAAATGAGTTCCTAAATAATGATATTTTTTTATAATTTTTAGACACCAAATAACTTAAATTATTTAGGACACAATAATGATGAAGTATTTACCCCATTAATAAATGATTAAAATAAACAAGATTATACTGATTAAAATATTTTCCAAAACATGTCCAATTATTATTGGATGATTTTATTTTGACTATGAGTCATATTAAATTCATCTTTATAGAATTTTGGACATTTTGAAACCAAAGATAAGTTTATAATAAAATAATATTTCCACAATTTCCAGAGGTGCCCCTCTCCTCCCTTATAAAAGGGCACCTCCTCCCTCTCTTCCTCACACCAATGTGAGCCTTCATGCTCGGAAAACCCCGGCCCATTTCACTTCCCCACTTCCATAGAATCCTACTAGAGGTACTAGTATTATCAAAAGACCAACTCTAGTGCCTTAAGAGAATTTTTAAATGAGGCACTTCGAGAAAGTGGAGGTTCAGACACGTACAAAGCATATCAGACCTGTGGTAAGGGAAATATCACAATCTCATTTATATCCGAGATTGTTTATACTTTGGAATTTACTGGGGTGTATTTTATCATCCAAATCCATGTTTCCTAAATATTTAATAATATTTCCATCCACCTACAATTTTTTAAATCCAATTTTACCCTTCGGTGAGTTTTTAGTAAAAGATATGAAAGGAATCTTTTATCATTTTTCGTACGGGGTACTTTTTGACTTTTCTGACAAAAGTACGAGAAGAATGTTTTTTTAACTTATACTACATGAATGGATTTTTAAAACAACATTTCCAAGAAGCTTCCTTTACAAGTTTTCATGTTTATTTTTAATCAACTTCTTTTAGTTTACAATTATATGACTTGTTAATAAAGGAAAAGTGTTTTTGAAGAAGAAAAGATATTTTCCTCAAGAATGGAGTTCAAGTGTTTTATCAAAATTATTTTGTATCTAAGATAAAAAAGGGTTCTGTTTTTATCTCTATTATTACATTTATTTGATTATGTTGTGATGAAATTATTTTTATTAATTTCTTTATCTTATATGAATTGTTTTATGATGTCACGATGTTTAAGAATCCCATTTTTATTACATGGGTTATGCTATGATGAGTGGTTTATGATTTTTTGGACCACATAAGAATGGTATCATTATGATATGGGTGGGACCTATATATGCCTCCAATGCATTGGGTAATGATTTTATATCTTATGAGATAGACATGGCTGGAACGGAAGGTTACACCGGTTCAGTGAAACAGGACTGAAATGAGGAGTGAACTCGGTTCAGAAATGGACTTTGTCCACTAAGATAGTATTGGCTATGAGTCTTGACTAATAAGAAATTATTCTCTATGATTATGTGTGTATGACATAAAGTTTCATGTTTTAAGTTATGATTATTGGAATTACATTTTACTACCATGATTTATCCCATGTTATGAAATTATGATCTCTTTTGCAGGGTACGATTTCCAAAATGTTATGATCTTATAAATTTAATGTGATTGATATTTCTTTTGTTTACCCTTACTGAGCGTTTGAGATCACCCTTTTGTATGTTTTTTCCCCAGGTCAGGAAGAAGGTTATTGAGTAAGATATGTCAATAAAGGGACTATTGATATGATGAAATAAATGGGAGACATTGTAGATGCTTTATGAACCAGTTGTTTATGTTTTCCAGGTCTAAAGATAGTACACCTATGCGGTCCTTCCATGGTTTTGTCATATGTTGTAATAAGTATGCTTCAATTTTTAAGTATTAACCATGTATGTAATGTATGGGTTGTTATAGTTATACCATTTGTGATGGGAAATTAGTAGCCCAGTCTAGAAATACACAGTACATAAGGGTGGGTGTGGGGTTTCATTCACATATAATCAACATAAAATAGTATAATTATTTACAAATTTTCTTGATAAATTAATTTAAATGGATATTAAAATATATAAAATATTTTTGATATTGAATGATCAAACATTGAATTAATGAATCAATTAATGTAGCTTCGTAATCCTATGTCATAGATTTCTATTATAATTCCATTGTGACCTAATTACATTCTTCTTTGTTTATTCATATATCACTATAATTACTTTATTAACATATATATTAAAAAAAATTCTTATAAGAGTTAAAAAAAATTATATGTTCACCTCCAAAATAAATTACTCTCACAAAAGATATTCTATGTTTGAAAACATCAGAACGATATGTCTTTTATTGTATATTAATATTATTTTATTTTATTATTAATTTAGTGATAATATCAAATATAATTCCCTTATTAACCAATATCAATTTTAGTGTTTTTATATATGTATTCAAGATAAAATATTTAATTATATTATCAATTTTTCATCAATAATATCCCTATGTTTTTAAATTATTTAATATTATTTATATGAGAAATAAATCTAGAATGAATGATATTGTATCATTAATATAGAAAATTGGAACATTGGATGAAGTGAACATGTTTATTATTTTAATGTTATATAAAACATAAATATAATTTATATAATAGATTTAAAATAAAAATAAAAATAATGAATTATTTCATGAATATTTTATAATTATTTAATTTTTCCCAAGAAAATATATAGAATAAATATTTTATCAATTGAAATTATATTCATAAAATTCAGTCGTATTTAATAATTTAGTTTAATGAAAATTTAATAAATGAAGAAACTAATAATATTTTATTACATAAAATTAATCATTACATTTAATGAATATAAATGTATATAAGGATAAATTATTTTATAGTAGGACAAATAATTTATATACGATAATAATAATAAAATGATATGGGTATGCTCATTCCCCAAACTAGTCACACTTGTGAATAAAACTGCAAAAATGAAGGAAAATATATGTTATGAATTGTGAATTTGGAAAATAAATATAGATATAAGCATGAGATAAAATTAATGTATAAAATAATATTTAGGTGTCTTATGAAATGGAATTCAATATATTTATACAATGATGTATTTAAAAAAAATGTGAAATTATCTCTTTCTATTTTTTTAAAAATATAATAGTTTTTATTTTATAATTCTAAAAAATATAATTCTTTAAATAAAATTTTACATTCATAACATGGGTTTATAAATAATATATTGTTTAATTATAATAAAAATATAATTTCATGAGACTTTGTGATTTTTCAATTTTTTATGAAAAATATCGTAATATTAAATTTGTTATTCTTTAAATATATAATTATATTATTTCAAAATAACATTAATAATATTAATAAAATTATGTTAGTGAAATTAATTTCATGTTTTAAAAGTAATAATCTTCAAATAAATTTCATTAAAAATAAAAATTTTTCTGATAATTGTGAAATAATATAAAATATAGTATTTTATATTATAATATTAATTCTTTAATTTTAGAAATACAATATGTCATTTACGATTAGTTTTAACTCAAATGCACTTAGTATATTAAATTTCAATAATAAATAAAAATATTAGTAGCCATTACCAAAAATTCTAATCTAATTAGTTTAATATTTAATAACCATACTCTCCACAGCATACCAAAACAACCACTCATACCCACTTCTCACCATAGAATCAAAGAATATTATCTTGAGAAACTTTTTCAAATAACCATCCCAATCCTCTACCCCACAATGAATTTCTTCCACTCTCACAAAGCATTCCTTCCAAATTTTATTATTTAGAATCCATATATGGTACATACAACATAAAAGGCAATTCCAACAATAAATTATTATAATTTTAAATTATTTAATGTTTCTTTATATTTTGACAATTATATAACTAAATAAAAATAACCTTGTACATGATAAATGAAAAAATGACATAAATTATATAATAATATAATGTCTTTATTTTAACTGTAGGAGTCTTACCTATGTCAAAAAAACATATTATTTGTTTATTAAATTTGAATTTTTTTATATATTAATACTATTTCATGTTTTTTTTGTTTGAGTCACATTTTTTAAGAATATCTTCATGTTTACATAGGTGATTTAACATTGGAACCATGAAACAAGAATTATCATTACAATGAAAATTAATATTTATATCTCAATGTAATGGTTATAAATTAATCTAATAATGTTATTATAAATAATTTTATTGGTGAATTTTACTTCTATAAAAAATTAATAAATTTAATTTGATTATTCAGGTCATTAATTTCATACACTAAATGATTATCGTACACAAGTTATGGGATCTCTATGGATCCCCCTTTTTCATTGGGTCATGATGTTTCTCTCTAAAACTCAATTTCCCACACTCTCTTTGAAGATATTTTAAGTTTATAATATATATATATACTAATCTTATATGTATGCATAGAAAATTTCCTTTATTTTTAAGGGATAGAACAATCCTTATGTTATTTTCTCAAAGTCATTCTTTATTAAATCTCATTTGATTATGAATTAAGGAAATATTACGAAACCCATTTATTTTCATGGGTAATTATTATGTTTATACTATATGATTGACTTACTTTTTGGGAAAAATAATACATAACAAGTTAGGAAGGTGGTTCCTAGATTATTCAAAAAGTTATTGCTATTTTTTATTATAATAAATTATGTATTTGATTAAGGATTAAACCAAATACTTGTTGGGTCTATATCCACCATGTAATAATTTCACAGTTAGAATGAAAATATGTTTAATTTTTGATTTATATCTCTACCACATTTTAATATTTGAATGACCTTTTCAATATATTTTCTTTTATTATATTATTATAAATGATGATTCAGGATCATCATCTTCAATGATATCATGTGGTGCCAATAAAATCAAATGTTATTCATTATTATCATATTTATTACCATAAATTTATTTTTATCCCATGCTGTTTATTTTTTTGTTTCTTGTGTTATCCTAATAATTATTATGTATTAAAATGTATTAGTTTTCTTATTATAGATATTAAAATATGAATTTATATTAAAGTATTTTTTATTTGTAATGAACAATGTAATCAAATGATTTTACTTATATTGATATTTAGCTGTATTTTTTATATGTTTATGTATAAAATCAAGTAATAATATGTTTAGATGTATTGAAATATAATTTTTTATTATAATAAGGTGTAGGTATTTTATAGAATAACAAAATAATAAATTAGTGAGTGCTACTGGATAAGTTTTTGTATATTAAAATTTCCTGATATTTTGTTAAATTATAGATAAAAATGTATCCAATAAATTACATCCCAATCAAGATATTACAATAGGATGTGATATGATTTTTTTACCCTAAGGCAATAGCCTCCAAAATGGATCATTGGGTACTAAATAAGTCATCAAATGTTGCCTAAAAGAGATACCTTATTAGATACTTTCATTCACAGTCACGGGGGATATTCATTCGAGATTTCAAAAACATGTCATAATAAATTAAAAAGGAAATAATTTTTTTGTTAAGTCTGAAATCCTATTAGAATTATTTATATGGATAACATAAATTTTTACTAAGTGACATTTACATTATGATATATTTTTCATTTATATATTATTTCGTCAGTGATAATTGTTTCCATTTTGTATGATTTGAGGTTTAAATATTATCATCCCAAATGATTTTTTGATATAGTGCATGATAAGAACAAGTAAATAAATGTTAATGGTTCTCTCAATATTCATTAATGAGTTTCAAATGTGCTATATTATATCAGTTTTATTAATTTATTTTATATATTTCATGTTTATTAGAAATATTAAAACATCGCAGCCAAATTTGAATCTTTATATATCCCTACGAACAATAATCAAAGATATTATTGCATTAATAGTATAAAAATAATCCCTAGTAAATTTTGATTAACTAAAACTTCTATAAAATATTTTATTACATTATTTAATAGATTTTAATGTTATATTTGGCATTAATTGGTTTTCCACAAACAAAATGTAACATTAACAATATAGAGAGGGAGATCACTCTTCACATCCCATGTTATCCTCATAATTTTCAGAATTGCAGGAAGGGTGATGCATCTCCAATTGAATCATCATATCATATAAGGATATTATAAACATATGAGAAAAATATCTACAGAAAATGTTTGAGAGTAATGACAGAATCCTGATAATATACATTCCCATTGTAAAGGATTATACTGATGTTTCACCAGAAGTGTTTCATTAAATTATTTCTATTTGATAGGGTGATTTCTCAATTGAACATATTCCTAGATCAAATCTAATATCAATTTATCCCTACTTATTGGAAAAAATGGAGATGGATGTATTGAATAATAAGTTATAAGAGATTCTAGAAATTAGTTTTATATATCTAAGTGCTTCACTAGGGAGTATTTCATTCTTCTTCATCAAGAAGATGTATTGTCCTATTATCTTAACAATTGATTAGATTCAAATAAAAAAACAATGGAAATGAATTGAAATTACATGTCCCAGATTGCTGATTTGTTCAGTCAACTACTTAGTAATCTTTAATTATCTAAGGAGGTACTTCATTCAGGGTATCTCAAATTAATGGTAATTAATGTTTATGATCAACTTAGTTCCTTTGGAACAATTTATGAACCCTACGAGGAAATAATGATACCCCTTAGACTCACTCATTCTCTGGAAATATTTGTGGACATAAATAATTAATTGTATTATTTAACGTCATCAAATTTTTTGTAGTCTTTGTTGATGATATTGTTATGTTTTCTATAATCATGGAGGAGAAAGTGTATAATTTTAATACTATGAAGAATATATTGATAAAATATAATCTATAAACAATATAAATAATTTCGATTTAATGGTGGGGTAATTATCATTCATTTGGTTATTTATTAGAAACAAAGCGTTATATTTTCCGGGCCTCATCCCTCCAAATAGAACTCAATTGAATGGAGAGATATAATTACCCCCGAGTCCCTCCTACAATAAGGCTTGTGATAGAGACTAGAATAGAGGGTATAAGAATATAAA
Source organism: Viscum album (assembly GCA_963277665.1). NCBI lineage: Eukaryota > Viridiplantae > Streptophyta > Magnoliopsida > Santalales > Viscaceae > Viscum > Viscum album. The sequence goes on from OY728126.1 coordinate 199,092,883, forward strand.
AATATGAGAGGAATTACACTATATAATGAAAACATATCAAGATAAATAATGAATAAACAATAAAAAATATATGAAATATTATGAAATAAATTCCAGACCTTCCATAGTGAATGTATAAATGAAACAGATACATATAAATGTCTCAAATGGATGCCAAAAATAATTAAACTAAGTGACAAAAAAACGGTTACAATGGTCCAAACTAGAAATTTCCCGCATTATCTACAATGTTCTCCTTGAATCCTGAAAATTGACATTACACACATCGGGTGGGAATTCATGTATACCCATTAAGGAAACCAAAGCCTCTCATGAAAATTTGAAAAGATCATACTAATCCACTCGTAAGACAAATAGTATATCCAAACAACACAAAAAATTATATACTAATAAAACCCCCAACTGACCAAGGATATATCACAAAATAATGAATCAATGTATTGTAATATAATATGAAACAGATCAATAAAGGGTACCCAACACCACTTTCCCACAATGATGCTGCACTGACACCACAATGATTTTTGTGTTGGCATTGACACTGTATTAGAATATATCTCAACACATCAGATCACATCTGGTCTCCAAGAACGTGGCCATCAAATCACATCACATATCACCTGAATAAACCTGGTCCATAAAATCTATTAACAATATAAAATTATTGAAAAAACATTGATGTCGAACCATCAAATCTCATGTATATACTTCTCATATCTTATACGATATAGTGAGTAAGAGTGGGTAGACATCCATCTATCTTCCCACCAAGTAGATTGGAAAAAGCACCCCCATGTAACTATTTGGGTTTAGACACAAAGCTATCAATAAGGGTGGGGTGACTTTAGAAAATAAAAAAATATACATGGTATATATATAGTGTCAAAGAATACAATTAATTCCCATGAGTTAACAACCAAGGTACTATCCACTTCACATAATTCCCACTTTCACTACCACTCCTAAAATCAAAACACCAAATAAACATTCCACAATCCACTAGCCACATTTTATTTCGAATAATTCATTTTCAATATTTACCATTTATAGAAAAATTCCATTTGTGAAGTCTATTTATTTATTCAATCCATTATTTTAGATAAAAACATCAACCTCTTAACTCATACTTCTCAATTCAATTTATTCTTTTATTATCCCTTTCAACCCATGTCATATGAAAACACCTCTTCAAATCCACCAAAAAAGAAACTCGTCACAATCATAAAAAATCACTCAAATGAACACAAAATCACAATGTGAACACCATCTTTTCACATTGTTATATTTATCAAGAGAATTAATTTCACTTATTTATTGTATGGTTATTCTCACACAAACTATAATTCTCCTTGTGAAACGCTTTTATTAACAGAATATGAATAGACATGAGAATTTGTAACTCAAAAATGGACTGGCATATGGCATGGACTGATGGGATTTCTTGAACCCCATAGACATGAGAATTTGTCATGGGTATCATAGTATAAATTGGGAATGGTTTCACCCATTTAAAAAATCATAGACAACCGACAATAATAAACATAAGCTAATAATCATATCAAACATGGTACAAATATGTACTAATTGAATTATTACAATATTAAACAAAACAAAAAACAACCGATATGTGGAGGAACAACAACACATCATAACCCAAAAATCTTCATGCAACATAAGTGTCATTACCCTCAAGCCCCCACCAGAAAAACCTACTGGAGAAGAACCCTATAACCCCGAAGCACCATCATGATACATTATGCCTCTACCTAAGTCAAACATAACCAGATCATTTTACACCCAATTGTGTATGCATGGTGTGTACCAAATCCTAGTATAAATTCACCCTATTTGATAGATTCTACATCAGAATATTTTAAGACACATCATCTTAATTGTTTTGATAAAAATTATATAAACATTTTTATAAAAAATATTTTAAATGGAAAAAATACATTACTTTTAAAGTTGACAACCAGGTACACCTAATTGTAATTGTAAGAACTATACCATAAAATAACATTATGCCACACAAAAATAACTATTAGAACAAGTTATAGTAGAACAGTTGGTAAATAATCCCTAGGAAAAATGAGGTATAATTACCATACTAATCTTCATCCTAGTTAAAGTGTAATAAGAGAGGAATATATCAAAAAATCTAGTGGTCCCCAATTCTCATATTCTAGTTAGTGTTATATCATCAATTCCACTAGATTGAACCAGACCTGTTCTCACCAATCCCACTAGCATACTTGTCCTAGTCTTCCAACCTAGTCACCTATGATTCAAATTTTCCTCAATTTGTGTTCAAAATACAACTAAAACCTTACTTTGAACCTTTCATAAGCCCATCAATTTGAATTTACAAGATAAAACACAATTTCCATAACTATAAAAACATTCAAATACACACACAAACACACACACAAATACAAATTAAAAATATTTTTCACACCATTTGAACATTTTATCAAACACCTTTATGAAGAAAAACAATGAGGAGGACAAGAAATACACATGTAACAGAACACATTTTCATTGAAACACCATTCCCAACAAATGTGAATTTTTATTCCATTCCAGAACACATTTCACACCTCATAAACAATAATGGAACACACCTAAGAAAAAAATGAAGCATATAAAAGTTCCTAAAAAATTTAAACATCGGTCCATCTACCTCTAGTGTAGAAACATTCATAAATTGATTCTAAACCACACTTGTACCACCATTGGATACAATAAATGCAAGATAAAACCATTCGAAACAATTTTGTAACCTTATAATCAATTTATATACCTAAATAGGTCACCCATACCACTTGGTATATGAAACGACAATAATGATGAAGAGAAAACTTATTAAATATGAAGAAATCAAGCAATAAATGTCACTGACATGAAGAATATTCGACAAACCATACCAAATAAATCAAAAAATGGAGGTCCATTGTAGAAAGTATAATCTTTGGAGGTGAATAGGGATGTAAATTCTTAGTGGGGAAGGAATAAGGGGATTTTGGGTTAAATTTCAGGAGGAAAGAAACATCATTTTATAATTTTTAATGACATGGGAATTGCACACAGTTGCAATCATAATTTTACTAACAATATTCCTCTCAAATTATTGGATAGAAGAGCCATATAGTTTTCTTGAAAAACCACCAAAACATGTACTAACTATGTGGTTTCTATCATTCAAAAAATGACACTTGGTCATACAGTTCACTAGGAAAGGGAGCACAATTTCACAAACTAGGCACCAACAATGCGCCACCTACTATTAACCCATGAAAACCCAATTTTGACAAAAACTGCTATGATAAATCATGTATAAACACATTATAAATTATATGTTGAATAATTACACAAAATGAAAATATTTTTTATACAATTACCTAGATGATAAAAAATATCCACCCCTAGAAAGACTACCCAAATCACGATTGGAGAATAAACGCATATACAATTTCTCAAACTAGATAATATGGTTCTAAGTCTCTTTATCATCCTTACCATTTTTTCAAAGTACCCATTCCAATGGTAAAATATTCCCATGAAGCCCGTTCTCATGATAATAAATAATCCAAATTATCCATTCAAACACAGACCAATTAGGCTCTATTTCCAACTCGTCCCATTTCATCACATGGGATAGATCTGGTTTATGCTTTTTCGACTTGGATATATTTGATAATTCATGAAATTATTTCAAATTTGGATTAAAATTTTACATATATTCAAAAATACAAACCTACTTTGGAATCTAAACAGGTTTTACATAAATCGTTTTTAGATTCCCTTACAAACCCAAACGTCAGTGACCCATATAGGATGACACTTTCAAAAAAACCCAGTGACCCACCAAAAACCCCAAATATAACGAATTGGATTATAATAATACTTATAGTGATTATGTTATATAATCAACTACTTTCTGAACAACATGACTCTCCCAGACATCTCTTACAAAAGTCTCAGTCCTAGTATAGATGTCTCACCCACCACAGCCTAACACAAAGGCGACCAACGCAGATGACAATAAGTCACATTGAAATGATCCATTAAACTCATGGATTGGTATCTATTTTTATATGAAAACCCAAGCAATCTCCACTGTATATACTGTAACCTATTCGGATCCATCATACATGCCCAGATCATTTCATTAATAATATATTTTTTCCACTCCATATGACCACCTATTTGATTTTTGTATGTGGTACTCAACATGACACATGATCCCCATTGTCTTATAAAGGCATTCCCAAAATTGAAAAGTGGAATGGGTGTCCCTATCATAAAAAATTTCTGACAAGACACCATGAATCCTCAAAAACTCATGACCATATAACCCGCCCAACACATCCACCATCGTTGAATCTATTATTGTTATGATGTGGGAGAACATGGTCATATTATAAATTAGTACCCCAATGGAATTATTTCCTTCTGATGTATGAGGTAGTCACATGATAAAAATTAGCATGATAGTTTCACGTATATATATTGGAATATGAAGTGGTTCGGTTAAAATACATGGTTATAGTTTCTCTTCTTTGACATTTGAACGGGTATAACAAATTGATAATAATTCAACACCATCCCACATCATACCTAGCCTTCTAAACTGCTAATACACATTATAACACATCTTGGAATCACCAGGATGAATGAACCACTGAGAATGATTGTTATCCAACATCACCACCATCCCGAAATACAACAACACTGCAAAACGAACAATAAAGCATAAAACTCTATCTAGTTACAATGAAAAATCATAATGTGTATCCCAAATGAGTGGAAAAATTATATAATGATGGTATTAATCATCATTATTCTAATACTTTTAAATTAATTCTAGAATATAGAGAGCCAACAAAACACAATACAAGAATGCACCTCAATTATGCTCAACAGTCTCCAAGTAAATATGAGAAAAAAGACCCATCAAATTCCATTCATCAATAGATTCTTTGAGTTCTTACACTTGAATATTTTTTCTCAAAGAATATACCAAGAAATTTTCTTTTCAAAGGGTATATTATATATCAAATTCTAACTACTAAAGTTATTCAACAAAATGACGTTCCCTGAAATTCATATAATTATAAGAGAAAATATATTCAATTATTTTATGATAGAAATAAATCATAACATTCTCACCAAAATGATAATGGTTCCAAATAATATTTGAATATATCACCACTATTAAGTAAAAGTCATAGTTTGGGTAACTGATTTAATGTGGTTGGGGTGGTGAGGACCAAATTCCACCCCATGATCATTATGCATCAACACACACAAAAGGGCCATACCTAAGGAATCACAATGAACCACATATCATTTTCCAGATTCTGAAAATATCAACACAGTTGTGGTGGTTACCATAATATTAATATCTTAAATGAAATCATACAATTCTATGATCCATTCTATCATTTCCCCTTTTTGGGTAAGATAAATCATAGATGAATAAATCTAAGATATGTCTTGAACGATCCACTTGTAGTACCTGACTAGGCTGAAAATTATCCTAATTATGAACAAATTATTCTGATTCTACAATGACATTACTGCATTAATATTCATGGGTTCCACTAAAATTATCCATCCAAAGATTAAATGACCCATAATTTTCATTTCCCAAGTCCATAAGGTGCACTTAGAGAACCTCACATAAAGTTGATGATTTTGAAGAGTTCCAGTCGTGATCCAAAAATGTTGGTCATTCTCATCCTAATATCCATAATTTAATAGGATTTTATCCATTAATACCTTGAAAAATGTATCGAGATATAGAAAAATTCGCTGTTCATGAGAACTATAAAAAACGCTATAGCATTTGGCAACCAGAAAAGCATGACCATGTACTTTAAATGGTCAAAACTACATCAAAATAATGTTTTCAAAATACCACTTTCTCTAACTCCAACTCTAACTTGATGATATCTATATTGAAAGTCAATTTTTTAAAAACACCTTTCCCCGTAAGATTATAAAAAATTAAATCATTGCATGATAAGGGGTAATTTTTCATGATGGTCACTTTATTCATCATCTTCTAAAAAATGCATAACCAGAGAGTTCAGTCATTTTAATTTTCAAATAGAACAAGGGAGGTCCAAGGAGAGACACTTAGGTGAAAAAATTATTTGGATTCAATACCCACCATCTATTTCATTAATTCCCTAAACTCATTGGGGGAAATATTGTTTCAGGGAAGTGATATGAGATTTGTTCCAAGTTCAAATATATATAGAACTCTATATACCTCTCTATATGCAAGACAAATAAGTCATTGGGAACTAAATTTAAGAAATAATTCAATGTATGAGGTAATACACCTTTAGGATTATAACCATTATACTCTTACAAGGGAGATAATAAATAAAAAATAGATTACCCAATTCTAAGACTGGATGTCTAGCATGACCATACTGAGCATACCATTCACCATGAAAACTGATGTACTACCATCAGGTTCCACAAAACTCACTCACCACCTATAATAAGTAATGTATTGTAGAAATAGAACTATCCAATCCTTGTGATGGATCATGTCAAAGTGGTCCACCTCAATAATAAGGAAAATATATTCCCAATTGGCCGCTGACACGATGAGTGAACCAGGTAGATACCTAAGATCCAACTATAACTTCTTACCAATAGGTATTACGAACAATACCTCATATATAATAAGTTTTTTATGTACCATTTGAAAATAAAAAATTCTGGTAGAAATGAAAGAAAGTTAATCACCAAAATTAAAAAAAACTACAACAGAGAATGATGCAAAAAAAAGAACATAGAACTATCATAGTTCCTTCCTCTGTTCCCACTGGTGGCTGTTCCAAAACATGAATATCATTCTTCTAAACTTGAGTATAGGAATGACTAATATCCTATAATTCTACCATGAACATAATATTCCTAAAATATGATGTAGTCCTACTACTATGACCACCAAACCAAGATCTCAATTTCTTGGAATGCTCTAAGTTGGATGAAATTCCTCTAGAAGCTAAATATCGCACACCACTCATATAGGAATGTGTGTCCCTAAAAAACAACTTCAAGGTCCCATATTCTTGCACCAATGCAATTATTTGGGAGGGGATGGACTTGTCAACCATATATTCTCAACATTTCCACCCTAATGGCAAAAAACATATCTATCATATGAATACACTAACGATAATCATCAGGTTGGATGGCATGATCTACCTCCATCATTCCTATGAGGCTCGTATGAATTCCTCTTCTTCTCAGATGATCTACAAATTACCTCTACTAACATTTATCCGATGAATAATTTTGTTCATTTAGGTCAATTTATAACATCAATGCATGATCTACCACCTTAGGGAATGTTTTCATCCTAAAAAAATGAGTATAGAATAAATCTATGGCCCCATCCCATTTCAAACCTCAATATATCATATATTTATTGGAAATGATATGTGGAGGAAACAGTACCAGATCCATGAGGTGATTTCATAATCCATCACTGTCCTATATCCATGGGTATGATATATGAACTACCCAAACCTAGAATAGGCTAAAACCTCATGATAATACTACTCATTAAATAAATCCTCAAATCCTTCCCACTCATCTACTCATTTTTCTAGATTTAACCACAGAGTCCCACAACCTCTAACTGGGACCTTCAAGAAAGAAAAAATCACACTTCACATTTACCACCTTAAGAGTGTAAAAAAATTAAAAAATACTCATAATCATCTTAATCCATTCATATACATATTGATGTTCCATGTTTCCTTAAAATGTAGGATTTTTCTCAAGGAACTCCTTAGCTTTGTCCTTTCTTGAAACAAGTTCAACATCTAAAACTAGGGTATCATCATATCATGCTCCACATTCCATAGTATGGATGGAATTATCCATATTTATGAGTTTTCATTGATCAATTTGTGAAGGATGACTCTCTCTTCCCTCTTCCCACGATTTTGTAGGAATTTTCCAATGGTGCATTTTTCTACAAAAAACAACAACCACAATGAAAACTATCATCACAACCATCAATGGAAAATATGAAACTATTATACAATAACAACAAATCTCAAAATAATCCACGAATAAAAATATTAAAACATACATATCAGTAAAAATACAGAATAAAAAAACCACTCCAACAACCATCTACTGTCTATATACAGATTGTAGACTATATGTATATGCTAGAGGAGAATTCCAAAAATCCCAACATATCATGAAGACTCATGTGTTGGCACAAGGTATAATGGGTAGGTACCCACATCCGGACCATAACATGAATATCAAATTGTAAAATCTCCAGTCTATCGAAATGCATCCCCAAAATAACTTTACACATTTAATACCATTTTTTCAAGAACATGTCTGATTTCCCATCCAACCCAACACCCAACCCAGTCTGGGGAATGGCCCAAAGGGTATTCCCAATACCCATAGGCTAGAAAATAGTTCATATGTATCAACTTATGCATTAAGAATGGTTTCACAAATTTACATAATAATACACCACAAAAAATTAAAAAATCACAGAACCCATAATCATAGGTAAATATGGTATAACTCATTTCAGATTCAATTTTGATTACTTTCAATGAAACCCAACACAAAAAAAGTAGGAGGAACACCAAGACAACACAACCCAGTATCCTCCATTGAATGTGAGGGTCATCACCCTCAAGACAACACCAACAACACCTACAAGAGAAGACAAATTGAATCCTAAACATCCATCATGATACATCTTTCCTTTAACTGATTCAAACATAACCTAGACTATATACCCCCAAAGGTTTTGGAAGGGTGTTATCAAAATACCAATAGAATGTCCCCAGTAAATGAGGTTACTTAAAAAAACAATATATGTCAAATCAACAGTGACGTTTTTATAAAATGTATTGAACATTTTTTATAGAAAACAATTTAATGGGAAAACATGCTGGTCATCTAATGTAACCGACCAAGATAACCATATACCGACGTGAAGAAAAATATCACAAAAGAGTACTAAGTCATGGGAAATCCATATAAGGAATGGAAATAGTACAAAACTATGTACATCATATCTTAGAGAAACATGGTATTGCAACCATAGTGATCATCAACCTTGTTCATGAACCACTATAGAGGAATCTATCCAAAATTCAATTTGTCCTCATTCATCATTTTTTATTTAGTTTGGTGTGATCAAACTCTATAGAAATAACCAGGCCTCATCCCTAACAATCCAACTGGAATACTAGTCCCTCTCCTCCAACATATTCACATAAGATTCCTTTTTTCATCAATTTACATTTTACATATCACATAAAACATCTGTTTCACACATTAATAAGACAATAAAATTAAATATACTTTATAAATCACCATTTAAAATTACCAAAAACACTTTAAAATCCAATGTAACTCCAAAAAATTTCAATATATGCTTCACATCATTCCCACATTTTATCAACCACCTTTAGGAACAAGAAATGTGGACCACATGAAATACACATGTAACATATCACATTTCCTTTAAAACCTTATTTTTCAACACATGTTCATGTTGATTTCATTTAAAATCACATTTCACACATCACACACAATATTTAGAGATAATACAAAAATAAAAGAACAAATATAAATTTTACCGAATAATATTTAATCATGGGACCGCCTACCTCATGTGTAGAAACAATCATAAATTGGTGTTAATCCACAACCACACCACTATGGTATCCTATAAATGAGTGATGAAACCATAAAAATCCTGAATAAAACACATGAATTGAGATCAATCACTAAATAGGTCACCCATAACACTACATATATTAATCCATAATAATTTTGAAGGGAACCCCTAGTAAAAAGGATGTAATCAACGAAGAAATGGGTAATAATTGGAGGCTCTTAGAGAAACCAAATATATTCTACCATAAAAAAAGGATGACCCGGGGAGAAAAGAGTGGTGTTGAAGGAGATTAGGGATGGAATTACTGAGTGTGTATGAAAAGGGGGATTTGTTATTTAATCCAATGATGAAAAAACCTTAATTTTATAAATTTTAATGACTTGAAAATTGATCATAGTTTTCCCACATGGTTTTCAAAACCATGCGGCAACCATAAAACACTCAACGACTAAGAGGGATAAGATTCACAATTGGACTTCCTGTAATATAAAATATATAAAAACCATTATTTTTTCCATGTATCCAAAAAAGGCACTTGGATGCATATTTTCCAGGGAAATTATACATAGATTGCAATCCTTCCACCAAAAATGTGCCAAATTCCTTTTTCCAAAAGCTCATATTTTTTTCACCATTACTCATGGGAAACATAGTGGACATTAATAAGTTCAATAATAAAAAAATAGTACAAAAAATTAAATCAAGAATGTGACAAAACAACCAATGACTACATTATAGAATGGGTAATCCATCTCGTACAATTCAATGTATAAATAAATCGAATTCTCTAAATCATGGGAATTAAAAAACAATCTCCTTTAATTTAAATCAAATCAATTTATAATTATTAATAATCATTCAATGAACATATTCAAAGAGTTGAAAAATTGAATAAATACACTCAAATGATGCAAAAAAATTACAATTGAACAATCCAGTACAACAATTTTAGACCAAAAAATGATCATAAAAAATGTCTGAAAGTTCCAACATGATCATATAACCATTTTATTATCTATATTTTTCAATTTAAATAAAAACATGAAATTATTTAAATGTCAAAGATTTTACACAACCCCTATTAAAAAATATATTCTCCTACCTTATAAATTCAATGATGAATCCAACAGAACAAAGGATGTGTAATTCTGATTAATATTGATGAAGATATAGGAGAATGAAGTTGAATGTTTATAGGATTTATATTTACCCATTATTCAATTATAAATACAATTTTTTAATTTAATTCCCACATTTAATTGCATCATTTAGTTAGTTTATTTAATTAAAAATGTGTTACAAAATTTATTATTTGATTTAAATATTTCAATTTTTCTCATTTTAAAATAATAATTTAAACAAGACATTTATTATTTAAATCACAACCCACCACACTTAGCTTTTAATATTCATTAATATTTATGTCTATTATTTTCATTTAATTAATAATTTAATTTAACTTAAAAAATCATTTAATGTCACAGATTTTGACACCTTCAATTCCAATTACTTTTATTTTAATACTTAATTACTACATTTTATCTACAACCTCAAATTTATATCATATTTTATTAATTAAAAATTTGATACCACATTAATTCAATTAATCTCACATTTTTATTATTTTAACATAATGTCCACATTTATTTTAAAACTTATAACACACATTATTTATTTATTTATTTATTTTTATTAGGTTCTCCCTGAACCATATCCATGAGTCGAAAAAAATTATCCAACATTGGTCTTGAAATAACCATCTCAATATCAGGGTCTTGATAATGTATGTAGTTTATCAATTAGATATTATTTTATGACATTATGGTATTAATTATATGAAAAATAATAATAATATCATTTAAATATTCATTCATATTAAATTATACATTAATTTATTTTTTAGGAAATTAAAACACACTCAGTCATTATTTTTATTATCATTAAAACACACTTTGTCTACATCATTTTTCCATGCAAATCTCCTTGTTTTATACCCCATTTTAATTTAACGTCACATATATTTATATAAATAATGTGACATAATATATATTTATATTTATATTTAAATGTTACACTTTTTTTAGTTGTAATTTTTTTTTTTAATTTCATTTTATCTTTTTTTATTCATAAAACATTGTTTCTTTTTATAATTCAAAACACCATATATAATATTAATATATATATATATATATATTATAAAAACACAAACACAAATATATATATATATATATATATATATATATATAAATTGAACAATATTTGTAAAATAGTATATATATAAATAACCAATAGATTTTTAAGAACTTTTATAAATACATGAATATATATTTTTGTCTATATATATATATATATTTAAAAATCCACGACCTATATATGTCTGCAATGCTTAATCAAAATATATAACACATAAAATGGTGGGAATAAAATTTTTTTTAACATAGAGAGTTTCTAGAACATTCAAAACCATATATAGAATTTCTTCATTATATTTAAAAATTATTTTCATTTTTTTTGAACAAAAAATATTAAATATTGAGAAAATATTTTATCCGTAACAAAATTAATAATTATTTTATGGTAACATCATCAATTTTTTTTGTTTTTTATTGACGATCTGTCAAATTTATTGATTGATAAATTTTTATCCCACAAAAATCATAACTCTCAGAAACACCAACCATTCATGATTATCATATTTAATTTTTCATTTATCTCCCTTCTATTAAATTTAAATAGTCAATTTTATCATTATTACACAACAAAATTTTCAAATAATTGTAATATTATTAAAATCATTTTACAAAAACCACTCTTTTCAACACTACATATATATATATATAACAATCCAAACATATATACTACATGCTAATGTATATATATATATATATGTATTCCCAGGACTATATATGTATTTATATACAAATATAAATATTCTTATTATTCATATAATATCACAATATATATAAATATTGAAATTTAATATATCTATATATATATATATACATGAATATATACATATAGATATGTGTATATTTATAAATATAAAATTTTACAACACAAATAATTTTTGAAACATATAATTATAACATGAAGCATTTAAATATACATATTTACACACATGTGTAATATGTTTTTGAATATTTTTTATATCACAATAAAAAATAAACAATTTTAAAATATACATTTAAATTTAAAAATATTAGATTAATTATAATTGAGTAACTTTTCCTGAATTAATTCATTTTAAAATATTCAAAAATAAATTTCCAATTCCAAAAATTAACATTAATAAATAATCTGACCCTGTTTTAACAGCTTAAAAAAATTTCCAAATATAATGGAACCATTAAATTACTATGAAGCACCCCAGATTAAAGAAGTATAGAACATTAATTTTCCTATCCATTATATCAGATTCCTCTCAAAAAATTCTAGTGCTCGAAAATCCAAATAAAAACTAGAACAAAAAAACAATGTTGGTCTCCGCAACCAACAACTAAGTCACCTCTCATGTTTCTAGATATATTTGGAAGACAAAAATAACAAGGAAAATGATTTCTAAATCTACAAAATAATTAAAAAAATATTCTCGGAGATATATATCTCAAATAATAATAAGGCCACATAGATGGTCAGAAATTTGATATTATACATAAAAAACAAAAATAATAATAATAATTTTGTTACTATACATTTATCAGCTAAAAAATATTTAATGTTTTCTAACAAAACATTATTTACTAGGATAATAGACATTAAAAAATTTATCATAACATTTATCAACCAAAACAATCACTAATATCAATATTCAAAAATATGACACCGACATAAAAATTAAATGAATTCATACACCGCACGACTGTGTTGTCCACTATGGGTGGTACTGACTCATTAGTGATATTGTAAAATGTTTCATAATACTAAAAATACTGATGAAGGAAGGAGTTTCCATCTATTAAAATATTTTAGGTCATAACAATTTTTATAAACAGGTGGGAAAGCCCAAAAATAAAACAATGGGATAATATTCAAACATCATCATCACATATTTTATAAAATTACATTGGAATGGGGGAAACACCATATTCAATAATATCATGATTTAAAAAATGATAGTCTTTATGTATATCCTTGTTTTAGTGGTTAACCATTATATGCGATGCAAGGTATCAAATAAAAATAATCACTCCACCACCCAAGATAATCTTTATCATCATGAAAACTACACATATCATCCATTGCACATCACCAACATTTCACAACACAACCAGTATCCAAAATCACTAAACAATGAAAATTTCAACTACATATTTCACACAACACCATCACCACAACACTTTATTATCTGAAATTAGCCACAATTTTCACATAACCACTTTCTTTATATCATTATCAATATTTCCCAAAAAAATATCACTAATATCATGGCATATCAAATCCTTGAACAAAAAAAAACAAAGAATACACCATCCCATGTTGAGATAATATCCACCTTGGGCGGAACTGATTCACACACACGGTTTCAATTCCATCAAAGTATAACATGAATAGATTATGGATCATGTATTTTCATATTCATATAGTTGTTTTTTTAAATCATACATAACACAAGTAATGATAAGAAGAACACCCACAAATAATAGCAACACATTCCATCTTTTATATTTAATTAAGAGCTTCCATTGCTTCAACACATTATTTATCATGGGTATTGTCACATAACTTCATATTTCTAATAGAAAAAGTTCATTAAAATTATTTAAGCGATTATAGTTTTGATATATGGGGATCATAATCAAGAATCCATGTCATGGTTCTTATAATCCATATTAATCATAGTGAATGTTATGATTCCCATAAATAATATTTTTAGAAATACATATTAAAAATTCAATTAAACAATTGTAATAAAACCATAAAAACACTTCATATTTTCAACAAAATTGGAAAATATTACATTCTAGGTTATTTTTATCAAATTAAAATAGTACATTATATAAATAAAACGTTATTATAAAAATAATAATAAAAGATTTTTTCGAAAAACAAATATAAAACATCATATGTTGAGTTACTCTGTTTCATGTTTTATCATTCATTAACAAAACATTCTATAATTATTAAATAGATTAGGAAAACATGCATATATATATAAAGAAATAAGGATAAAATGATTCTACATACATATTTAAATGGAACATATTAAACATTATACAATGTAATGTATCTCATACTAGAATTTTGTATGGTACTACAAAAATGATTTCAAATTTAGGATTTTATCCCATAAATAACTAATCATGAATTAGCATGTGAGGTACAATTATTTTTTTACTGAAAATATTCTCAACTGTCATAAAATAATTTTTTTAACCATTAATAAAATTTTAAGTATCAATAAGTTAAACATAACGATTCTTAGCATTTCCAAAAATTTACAAATAAATTAAAAAATTATTTCCTCCATAACACATTCATACATTTTATGGTTTTATCAATACTATATATCTTCAGTCAATGAAAAGTAGTTTGAAATTTATTTTTGTTGAGGATTGATAATTCAATGAAAATATAAATAACTGAGATGGTAATTTTATGAAATTTCATAACATATATTATAAAACCTTGTTTTAAAATATATTCATACACATGTTCATGAAAAATTTAAAATTGAATGTAACTCAAGAAATATTAAGTAAAATGGAAACTATAATACATCTAAGAATGGTTTCAAAATATTTTATTTTGAAGTACCAGTGTGAAATCATATTATAGGTTATATTCTTCCTTAGGGTTTTCAAAATTAAGAAATTGATCATAACAAAATACATAATTCATTCTTCTCTATCAATTTCAAACATTAAGAAAACTAGATTGAATTTTATAAATTTCTAAAAATGGATGAAGAATTTAATTTCATATGAATTATCTTATAGAAGGAGTGGAAAAAACACATTAAAACCTTAAGACAGTTCAAGAAAACTTGTCATTCTAGTTAATTATCACTTTACTCGGTCCGTTTTTATGAATAATTTTGAAAACTATAACTATTAATTACAAATGATATATTGGGAAAATTTCATAGAAACACATATAAAATTTCGTTATTTATTAAATTAGTTTAAAATTACAAATATCAGCCAATAAAAATAATAACATAAGTCATCATGATACATGTTCCTCTCATTGGTCTCTATTCAACAGGCAGTTCCTCTTCACATGGTTTTTTTTCTAGGCTCAGATTCCTTACATTGGATCATGAGGTACCCTAAAATCCTATTTCTTTTTGGGTATACCTAGCCTATATCATGCACCAAGGTCAAATGGAATCCCCACTATGAATAAAATCTAACTCCATGATTCATCTCAACCATTATCTCTAATACCACTCTTTTACGACCCCTCCCTCCAAATATAAATTCAATAAATAGAGGTAAGTAACGACCCCTCGTGTCTTGCCACCAATAAGATATGGTTAGAAATTATCAACAAGGGTTTAAAAATTTTCCAATATGAATGCATTACCACATATAAGTAAAATATGATCAAGAGAAATAATGAATCAACCACAGAAAATAAATGATATAATATAAAAAAATCAAACCATCCCAAAATGCATGCATAAATGAAACATATATATATAAAAGACTCAAATCAAATCCCAAAAGAATAAAAGGTATTGTAGAGATATATGAATGAATAAAATGTTCTAGAATATAAATTCCAAGTGTGGTCCACAATGTCCTCGTAAAATTTATAAAATAGATTTATACACATATTATGATAATTCAGGTATACTTAGAAGGAAAACTAATGTATTTCATGAACGTGTGAGAAAATAATACTAATGCACTAATGAGAAAAATAAAAAAACCAAAAAACCCATAAACAAGTATACTATCCAAAATAAAAACCTTACTAAGATTCACTAAAAAACTAATGAATCCATGTATAATAATATAATATGATGCATATCGATAGACGGTACCCCACACCACTATCCCATGGTGATGCCACTCTCACACCTCAATGATATTCATCCTATATCTCACACACCATATGAATATATCACATCTTATCATGCCCATGGACATCTAGGATATAACATAACATCACATATTAACTAAACACGATTAGTTCATCACATCTCATCACACCATAACTCGACAACCATACTTTTGACATGTAATCATCACAACTAGTTCATGACATTTTCATCTCTTAGAAAAGGAAGAATTGAAGAGTGGGTAGTCATCCATATATCCTCCCATGGATATGTGTGAAAATGGCCAAATAAATTTGTAAGTGTTGGCACATATTGCTCATAGAGTGTGGGGTGTGTACAGAAAATCACTAGAAAATACAAGGTATATATATTATATTAAAAAACATAGTCCAATCAAATTAATTCATAACTACGATACCATCCATTTCAAAAAAAATCACACTTTTGATGCCACCTCTAAAATTAAAACACCACATAAATATGATACGCACCACTAGACACATTTTTTTCAAATACTCTATTTACAATATTTCCATTTTAATATAAAATTTAATTTTTTATAAAATTTATTAATATTTCCCATTATGACCCATGAAGGAATCAATCTTTGAAAACATACATCTTAATTCAATTAATTCATTCACTAGCCTTTTCGGAAAATTCCATATCACAAACACATCTTAACGTCCACCACAATAACTCCACCTCACAACCACATACAAGAATAGAAAAAATGACAACTTTTCACAATTTTTCTAATGCGCAAAAAATCCCACCAACGACCATATTATTTAATGGGAAATATAACATGTAAAATTGAAAATATCAATAAACCAAAGTCTTTAGAGGAATGCGATTCAAAAAAACTTTCCCTTAAATTTCATTTAATCTCAGTCATTATCAATATTTATCCAGCACTAAAAATAATCCCCATTTTGAACAAAAGAATAAATAAACCCAAATTATTCAACTGAATGAGAAACAATAATTCCATACATCTATTTTCAAAGTCAATAAACATGAGGAAAAATGTTCATAAGGTATGGAGCAAAGGTATAATCATCTGATTATACATCATCGATAATATCAATTACAAAAATGGATTTCATTAAATTTATAAAATTAAATGTGATTAAAGTGAAAGAAACTCTTCTATTACCTTATAATCATCTAGATGAATATAAAATAACTAATTTAAATTAAATTCGATTAATATCTATTTAGATATGACCGAATAATGTATATATATATATATGGTATTTAATTTCCATACTTTTAATTATATAAATTTTTTCTCATTAAATTCCCAGATTTAACTTCCTCATTAAATAATCTTATTTAATTAAATTTATATTAAAAAATTTATTATGTAAATTTTATGTTTCATTTTTTTGTCCTTTTAAAATAATAATTTAAACCACGCGTTTATTATTTAAAAAACGACACACCCCAATTTTTTATTAATCATTCAATTTTTTATTTATCATTTTATTATTAATCTTATATAATTTATTCAACCGATTAATTTCACACATTTTGAAACATTTAAATCTAGTTATAATTTTTATAATCCTCATTACTATATTATCCTTCCAACCTCAAATTTATATCTCATATAATAAATTAAGGAATTTATCCCACTTTAGTTCGATTAATAAGATATCAACACACTTTAATTAAATTAATCTCATATTTTCTCCAATTTTTACACAACACATTTATATTAAAACAAATTTATGAAACACATTATTATTTATTTATTTATTTTTATTATAAAATCAGTGGACTTGATCCATGAGTCTGAAAAAAGTACCCATCATCAGTTTTGAAATGACTGTCTTAAAATCATGGTCATGATAATATTGACAATTCCTCAATTTTACAATGTATGAAGAAATTGTGGTATTTATTTTACCCCATAAGAATAATATAATTTTAATAATCACTCTTATGTAATTCATCTTTCATATAATTGTTTAGTAAATTAAAACATACTCATAATTAAAACACATTCTCTCTCCATTATTTTTTTATTCCCAAATTCTTATTTTAATCTACATTTTAATTTAATTCCATATATATTTATAAGTATTTTAGTACATCAATTCCAAAATCCGGGAGAATGGGAATAATTTGAATACATTGGCATGATTAAAAGGAATTATATTATGGAAGACCAATCAATTTAACAGTCTTAAAAAATAGATTACAGAAATGAAAAATAAATAGTAATTAAAAACATGAATTAAAAAATAGAAAATTATTTAAGAACACAATTACTGTCCATGATTAACCCTTCATATCAAAGATAAAATAATTGTTGGTATCCTTGGAAAATAAAACACAATAAATAGGTGACCTCAAATGCTCTGTAAGAGTAAAAAATAAAACAAAAGCTTTAATAAAAAATTATAAACATTTCAGGAATGTATAAAATTGAAACAAAATCCATTACAAACAAAAACATGAAGATAATATGTTAATAATGAGTTAAATAAATACATTTAAATATTCATATGTATATTCTACGTGTCAAATGATCACATGTTACATCAATAACTATTCTCATATTGAGAGAATTCATAATGATCAAAATCATATCCATTCCTTCAAGGCATCATTCCAAGATGATACATACGGGTAAGAGATTATTTGAAACCGAAATTAGTTTTTCCCATGAGAACTATCGATGTTTCGATGGGATTTCATTAATCAGTCCCCAACCTATAGGTATTTAATAACATGGTCCAAAACCTAGGGAATTCATTTAAAATTCAATAACAAACCACACACTAAGTCTAATTCATTCCTCTTATTAAATGGGTCAATAAAAAATTTATTTGTATTAAAACTAGCATACGAAATTTTAATACACAGACCCGAAATCTTGAATGGTATCAAAATAACACATCTTTGGTCAAACATATCATAAAACATTTAATATAATAGGGTATAATATATCAAAATAATTTATCCTCAATTTAGTATAAAATCTATAATAGGATGCTGACTTAGTGGATAATAATTTAATAAAATAATTAAAACCATTTGAGATAAAATCCCTTTATTACTTCAACATCATTAAAAACCTAAAAATTATTAAAAGAAGACATTTAAAAAGATATTTTTGAATCAATGTGTCCCATACCAATTTGAAACAACATAATGTTATTAAAATGTTAAAACATTCATGGGAATATAAATAAATCCTTAAAATAATTTTGAAAACATAGACATTATTGAGAAACAATTACATGAATATACCATCAGAACATATGAAAAAAAAATTTAGTTAAAGAGTCCCATACAAAAATCCTAATTTTTTTTAATAATCTAATGAACATAAAAATAGTCAGAAAATATTATTTATAATACTTCTATATCAATATAAATAGTTATGTAAAATAATATCATGAATATTGAAATTGAGAAAAGATTAATTCTTTAAACCTTCAAAGCATCCAATAAATCATTGAACATATAAATAATAAGACCAATATAATTAAATGATTATTTAAATAAATTAATATTAATGAATTAATTATATTAAATATGATACAGGTAGTACATACTCCACCAAAAATAAATAGATAGTGAACATGTCTTATAACTCATGCAAATTAAAAGGGAGAAGAAATTACCTTACCTTTTGTTCGATACTCTCAGTATGTTTCTGAAATGCTTGTATAATGGTTTGGAACATATTATTAAATTTCCAAAGAATAATAATAAAATATATGATTTCATATCTGATTAATTTATGAATTTCTTTTAACTGTATGTTTATAATGTACATGTTGAAGCCACATTTTAGGTAATACTCACTTTGTTTATCATACATGTTTTGACTTGTTATTCTGGAAAATATAACATAGATAATGATTTACAGACATTGAGAATAGAAAACATCATTTATATATAATATATATTCATTATATAAATATATATTTAAAATATAGATATTAGACATGTAATACACCATTCATGAAGATGGTATGGCGTATGTAGGCACGAATCTTGTTATTGTTTTCTTGCCATATTAAATAGAAGTATATAAATAACAAATATGTATATATGTATTTATATGTATATATATATATATATATATTAATGTAACATAATTATATCATATAATTCATAATAAATAATTATATATATTATTATAATAATTCAGTAATTATTAACATGGAAGATGAATCGCATTGAGTCAGGGATACGTTTAGTCGTATTTACGCACGAGCGGTAATATCATTTTCTTAATGGTAAAGGGGTAAGGAAATGGTTGGTGTGGTAATTTTACATTATAAATATCATGTAATATTTATTATTTATATCTATTATATTCATCATTATATCATTGAAATAAATATGGATGAAATTTTTTTTATACCCCATCATGGAGATGGTAAGCCATATGTACACACACATGGGGATATTATTTTTTGTATGATGGGTAACCTGAGAAATATAGTTGTCCCCTAATCATTAAAAAATTTACGAATATAGTATATTCTGGATTTATTACATTTTTATGGAAACAACATAGGAAAATAAAGTACAAGAATAAAATAAATTGGATTGATCATAAACATATATGGATTTATAGGTGTGGATAAAATATAAGGATAGGTTCCCATTTATAATAGAGGGAAGGGGAACTTTAAGAAACATCAAAAATGTTAATTTATTATAAAATGATTTTAAATTTTATATATCTATAAAGTGAGTTATTTCAAATATATGATTATTAGGGATCCAAATCGTATCCAAAAATTAATTTTAGACATGTTATGGTCATAAAAATAAGCTTATATTTTATCCTTAACCCTCAGTTAGTCAATTTAATTATAATCATTGCTACTTATCGTTTTTGCACAGTATGATTAATATATATACAATAAATTTATAAAATAATACCAACTATATCCATTATAAAATTATTATCATTATTATATTTAGTTTTATTATATATTATTTTTTATAAATTTTAGATCATTTAATAAAATATTATTTGTTTTAATGTTTTCTTTTATTTCAATTTTGAAAATATTCCTTACATTCATTTTTAATAAAATCATTATAATATGATATATTTGAAACAATTGTTCAAAAATGTAACCAATATGTCTATGTTATCTATAAATTTTTTATGTGGTTAATTTTGTAAAAGTATATTTGTTTTGTTATTTTTAATTTCATTTATTTGATCTTTCAATTAATTAAACCTTTACTGCATCATTATTATTCAATCAATTAAGTAAGTTATTTCTTCAGTAAAAGTTTAAAATAAAATATGTTGATAAATATATTTTTAATTTATTAAAAATGAATAATTATAGTCAAATATAACTTATGTATTACCCAATATTAAAAATTATTTAGTTATCAAAATTTGATCATGGAATTTTTAACATTTATTTAAATTAAATATAATAAATGTCCCCATCTAAAACAAGTGGATTTAAAGGGATATCAATTTAAAACTATTGTAGTGTTTGTCTAGACACACTTATCCAAGAAAAGTTTTTCATTATTTAGTTTAATTTATGATTATTATAATATTATGTTTACCTTTAATTTCCCAAATTACCATTATCCAGGATAAATAAAATTCAAAATTTACTATTAACTGAAAAACTTTTTGACCTTATTTGACATAGTATTTTGGATTGATTACAAATATGTATGTATATTTTTCAATAATTAATTAAAATAATTAGAAATATTACATTTAATTCTAATTAGGCAGATATAAATAGAAGGTAGGTTAAAGGGACATTCAAAGTTTCAATATACTTTCATCTCTAATTCTATTATAAATTTTATTCTAATAACCTACATTAGATAATATATTTCTTATTTATTTATTGTGACGTAAAATAATTTAAAATAATAATTATTATTTAAATGAAAAAGTTCATTTTTAAGAAGTCTTTATTTTTTATTATTCATAAAAATTTATACTCTTTATAAAATAAATAAAATTATAACCTAAGATAATTTTGATATAATGAATTAAAAAATGATATCTATTTTGAAAAATATAATTTATAAATTTCATAATTTTGTTAGTACTATTCAAAAACGATTTTTAAAAATAGATAATTTAGTAAATCATGGAACTCTCAACCATGTGTTGTTTACAACACAAGTTATTGAAGAAATTAAGTTTTTTTAATAAGAAACCTATAATAAAATCATGGGGTGTTAAATTCACCACTCCTTAAATAAATTGTGTCCTAATAATTTTAAATTTTACATTGAAAATAAAGGGATGATACAAGAAAATGAATTTTTGGGAAACCACATCAGAAATTGCATTAACAAAATTCTGTCTTAAGAAGAGAGAAATGGAAATATAAAGGGAACAAAAAAATTAGGTTTTTGAATAGGATAAAATTTGTGTTAAGTATATATAAGTTAATGGAGGAAATAAATAAATATTTATAAGGAGTTATAGATTTCATAAATCGCAAATAAGTGAATGATATATAGAAATTTGAGGGTCTTAAAACCATAAATATATGATGACATAAAATACCATTGGGTTGCGAAAAAATAGAATCTTTTTTTATTATTTTCCTATTGATTAGAAATTTATTTACATTATAATAATTTAAGGAAATATAATTACATGATTTGTTCTTATGAACAAAATATTATCCTTTATTGAAATCCCACATCTGAAAAATGATTAATATCACAACTACTTTATAAGAGAAAGAATGAAAGTAAAATGGTCACGTAAAAAGGTTCTCTAGTAAGAGAAAATTGGTGGCAATTTAAAAATGAATATGTTGGAAAAATCAATCTAACATGATCTGTTGCGGAGTGATTGAAAAGATGGATTGGATAATGTTAACAATCCCAAGGCTATAAATCTATTATGATTCAACTGGCTATATGATTTAGTAGAAATGGGAGTACAATGAATACAATTTTCATTTAAAGATAATTTTTGAGTAATTATGTCTCTCTCTCAAAATATAATTAAATATAATTCCTTGTGACATTTCTATTAGAACATTCATATCCATTGGTCATGCCTTGAAATATTTTAACTTCATCTATGAGCACATGATGCATCATTTCTTAATGTAATACAATACTCTATGAAATATCATTAAATGATCATTTAAAACCATTTATTAAATAGTTACCTTTTCAAATAGATTAGATAAAATCACTTTTGAATGAAAGTAACTGAATATCTAAAATGAACTTATCACTATCGTTTAAATTATATGAATCATCTTTACATTTTTTCATTCCAAAAATGTGAATAACTTCATCATATATCCTCAAGAAATATGGTAATAACACTAATTACCATTGAACCTTATTGGAAACACGTACTCTTCATTATTCCTTATGTAAATCGCATGTTATTGGATTTATTCCATTAATCAAAAAGAGTTTTAAACACCCTTAGTGATAAAATAAACCACTTACCGAAAAGTCATTATAGTAGTCAACAGTTATCCAAATCATTCATTTCATCATCCTTACCTAAAATCAATAACATAATATGGGTTATATTTACCTCAATCATGTGTTTTACAAAAAGTATATCATTCTACTAAATGACATATCTTGGTTACATTCATCATATAATCTCAAATTCATAAAGAAAAATTACTGAAGTACAATCCTTATATAATTCATAAATCTTATAACTAGAACATTGAGGATAAAATATTCGAAGGAAATAATTATTGAATAGTAATATTAATCATTCTTTGTTATCTACAGCGGAATCATAACTTGATCATAAACCAATAGCATCATTTGGTGGATATTCCTATTAGTGAGTTTCATAGTGTCCCATATCCTTGCATTTGAATCATTTTACATTCAAGGACATTTTCATACCCATGAAATCAATAATAAGGTTTCATTTCTCTACACACTTATGAAAAACTCTCACTACCATCAAGAATTCACCAAGGTGATTCATTTCAAAGATATCACATGTGATAAAATCCTACTATCCCTTCTTCCAATTAGCCACCTTTTTCTATTCCATTTTCATCTTATCTTTCTTACTATAAATGAAAATGGACTGAAATAATTATTTACATATATTCATAACACCTGATTTAGGCCAAGTACACATTTTTAGAGTTATTACTCAGAGGTAAATTTGTGCTAGAACCTTGTCCACTTGTAGTATCCAGACATGTATGTATTTCAAGGAATAACTAAATAATATCTAAATCAGCAAACATTTATGGTGTTCCTATATACTTATATTCAATGTGTGTCTTAGGGTTGTTCTCCCTAATATAAGTATTATAAATCTAGTTTCAAAGGTTGCTACTATACTTCCTTTGATACCAACTATAATTCGTCGTCCCTAAAATCCCAGATCCAGTTCATTATTTTCATACATTTTAATGATTACATGGAATCATATACTGAAGGACCAATCAATTAAAGAAGTATTTAAAAATAGATTACATACATGAAAATTATATTATAATTTTAATGTTGAAATAAAAAATATTTAATTATTTTTTATTACATTAATCTCATAGATTAACCCTATATATAAATCATAAAACACTTATTTGCATCATGGGGAAATAAAACCGAAGAAATGGGTGATCAAAGATTCATTGTAATGGTAAATAATTTACCTGAAGATTTACAAAATAAGCATAACATTTTAATGCATGTAAAAAACTGAAACAGAATCCTTTTAAGCTTATACATGACCATAATATGGTAAGAATAAATCAAATAATTCCATTAAAACGTTCACATAAATATTCTACTAGTTGAATAATCACATTTAATATCAATAAATCATCTCATGATGAGGAAATGCATGATTTTAAACATCATAATGATATTTTCATGTCCACATTCTATGACCATAAATACAAATAAGATATTATTAGAAAACTAAATTAGTTTGTCTCAGGAGAACTACTGATGCATCGTGGGTGTTTCATTAACATGTCCACAACCCATTGGGCATTAATTAACTAGTCCCCAACCCATAGGGTTTTCATTGACTAGTCCCCAACCCATCACTTAATATATCTTATGCATTATTATTATTAAAGGGGTAAAACATAACCAACACAATCATTCATTTTAAAACTAAAGTATGAAATGATAATACATTAACCAATAATCATTAGTGGTTTCAAAATAGCATATACATAGTGAAAAAATTCATAAACCCTTCAATATTTATTTTAGATTTTATCATAACAAATCAACCTCAATTAATCATAATATCCAACAACGTTTATTGAATTAAATGAAGATAAAATAATAAAATCATTAAGATCCATTGAGAGAAATATCCCTTTTTTACTTTGAAAACATTAAAAAGTAATGAAATTTATAAAATAAGACATTTTAAAAGAGATTATCAAGTCAATGTTTCCCATAAAACATTGAAACTTTGGAAATTAGTTAAAATTTTAGGATATTTATATCCATATAAATAAATCCTTATAATAATTTTGAAAACATGGAAGTTAATTAGATTGATTAAGAAGAATAAATCATTAAAACATAGGAAACAATGTTTTTGTTAAAGAGTCCCATACACATAACCTTATAAAGAATAATTTTAAAATTAATTTGAAGGAGCATAAAAAACTGTCGTTAAATTTCCTTTATGATACTTTTATATCCTTATAAATTGTTATGTAAAATAATATCTAAAATATTGAAATAGAGAACGGATTAATTCATTACACTTTAAATGTTTCTGATTTTACTTAGAACATTTAAATAATAAAACCAATATCATAAAATGAATATTTAAATACTCTGAAGATAAATTTACTCATGATATGAAATATTATAGGGAAGGAACTTCCATTACACACATGTAATATGTGGTGGACATGAATTATGTCTGACAAAAATTAAATGTCAGTGGAAATTACCTTACCTTAGGTTTTATTCTCTATGTACAAGTGTGAAACTCATGTATAATTGTTTTTAACAAAGTATCAACTAATAATAGAATCATAATAATATTTATTCTTTTATATATGAATCTTTTAGGACATTATGTAACCCATTTAATAAAAATTTCTATTTTAATGAAACATTGTGGGTAATAATTCATTTGATTATCATACATGTTTTGGTTTTTTATTCTTGATATTGTTACATAGATCATGATTTAATTACATTAAAAATATAAAACATGATTTATATATCATATTTATTCTGTATATATGTATATATGATATTTATATGAAATAGAATACACTATTGATAGAGACGGTAGACCGTACGTATGTATTAACAATATTTTCCTTTTCTTGTCATATTAGATAAAAGTAAGTAAATTACACATTAGTATATATTTAATTATATTATTACAGTGAAATTATTAGGTCATATAACTCATACTTATGCATTATATATATATATTATATAATCATTCATGAATGGTTAAAGTGGAAGATAAATCTCATCGCGTCATGGAAAAGGTCAGACGTACGTATGCACGATGGACAATATCATTTCCTTAATGTCAAATAGGTAAAGAAATGTATAGTATTTTAATAATAATAAATCAATATCATGTAATATTTATTTTTTATATCCATAATATTAATTATTATACCATTGAAATAATGTATAGTTGAAAAACAGTTTACCCCACAGCGTCGAGACGACAAGTCGTACGTATGCACGCATTGTGATATTGTTTTTCAAACGATGTGTAAAATAAGGATTATAGTTGTCCAATAATCATAATAAAATAAAAGAATATATCTTATGCAGGGTTAATTTCATTATAGTATAAAATACATAGGAAAAATATGTATAAGAAGAAAAAACATTGAATATAATTGGTAAAAAATTACATCTTCTTCAAGTATCTCATTTTTATTTACACAAAATCACTTAATAGGGTGGCTTTCATCACAAAGTAATTACACTAGGATAAAGTGAGGAATGTTTTTCGGAGAATTTTGTAGGTTTTTACCTATCCAAAGATATTTATAGGTGTGAGTAAAAGAGAAGGAGAAATTCTTTTTTATAAGAGAGGGTAGGTGCACTTTAGGAAACTCGAAAGCTATTATTATATTTCAAATTAATTTTATATTTCAAATATACAAAAAGTGAGTTATTTATAGTATAATATTATGATCGATTTAAAACCCCTAAATCAATTAATTTTAGACAAGTTTAGGTCCCAAAATTATTATTATTTTTTGTATTTAACCCTTAGTTAAACACATTAATTATTACCATGACTACTTGTCTTTTTTACACTGAAGTGTTAATATATATCTAATAGAATTAATAAAAACCCCAATTGGATTATTTATGACATATATAAAATTATCCTAGTTATTTTTTTGAAATCAATATTTTTCTTAATTTAACAAAATTTGAAAAAACATTACTTATTTTAAAGCATCATTTATATCATTTTGAAACTATTCATTTTTTTCTTTTTTTAAAATATCAAAAAAAATGAAAACATAGAAAAAAATTAAATTAGGTCTTGAACATGTATAATTTATCTATTAAATTTTTGTATTTCATTAATTATGTAAAATTATATTAATTATATTATTTTTAATATCATCTATTTGATATCTCAATTACTTAAACAATTACAACACCATTATTATGAAAGCCATTAATTATGTTATTTATTCTAGAAAAATTAAAAATAATTTTTTATATTGAAAAAAATTTTATTGTCTTACTAATGATGAATTATAGTAAAATTTATTTTATGTATTACCACATATTAATAATGATTTATTTAATAAAATTTGAATATGGAAATATTAAGTATTATTTAAACAAAATATAATAAAAGTACAATTCTAGAAAACAAGACTAAAGGATACATATTTTTGAGCTGAGGTATATTTGATTTGAAAAAAATTTATCTAATGAAATGTGGACAAGTATTAGGGTAATATTATATTATTATAATATTATTTTTTCTATTAATTAACCCATTTACCTTTTACCGTGGTATATTATATTCAAAAGTTACTATCCACCAAAAATTACTTTGTTCAGATTAGACCACATTTTTCATACTAATTACAAATATTTATATCCATTATTAAATATTCAAGTCACATAAGTAGTTAAATGACATTTAATTTTAATCTCGTAGATGTAGCTAGAAGGTGGGTAAAAGTGATGTTCAAAAATTCAATAAATTTATACTTATAATTATATTAGAAATGTGGTTCTAATGAACATCATTGGATTAATATATGTATAGTTAATGTAATTTTATATTAAAATAAATTTAATATAAAATTATTATTTAAATGAAAATGTTTATTTTTAACTAAAAGTTAATATTTTTCAATATTCATCGAAAATTTTATCTCTTCAAAAAAATAAAATAAAAATTCATCCTTAGATAATTTTCATATTATTAATTTAAAAATAAAGTCTATTTAGAGAAATAAAATTTATAAATTTAATAATGTTGTTAATACTATTCATATCCACTTTTTAATATGGCATATCTTGTATATTAAGGTAAGCTCAAACTCAGTGTTTCATACTACACAAGATATTAACGAAACTGAATTTATTTAAGAAGAGACATAATATAAAATCTTGTGGTGTGACATATATAATGTGACTTTATATGTATATATATTATTAAATTTTACACTTTTTTTAGTTGCAACATTTTTTACTTCAATACAACGTTAATTAATTCATAAAATGGTTTGTTATTTTCAATTCAAAATGTCATAAATTATATATATGTATGTATATATTATATGTACTCTAATATATAAACTATATTCAAATATATATATATATATATCTAAAACATATATTTATATATACCAAAAATTGTTGTCTAAAAAATTTCATAAATACAAGAATATATATATATATATATATGTAAATAAATTTACATAAAATATTTCACAATCGAAACATTTTTTCAATGTCTGATTCAAATATATAACACATCACATGATATGGATAATTAATTTTATTAACAAGTAGAAATTAAAAATATGTCAAAACCCCTACCCAAGGTCCTCATTTTATGTATAATATTTATTAATATTTTTTGTATCAATATATTTTAAGTATTGAATATTTAATTTTTTTCATATCAAATTTATAATTATGATATGATAACTTCATCAATTTTTTCTTTTTAATGATTCTGTCTTCAATTTATTCATCCCTAAATTTTTATCTTGTTTAAATCATCAGTCACAGACACAACAACAATTCATGATTATCATATTTAATTTCTCATTTCTTTATCTTCAATTTAATTTAAATTATCAGTTTTATCATTATTATGCCACACATTTTTCAATTATTTTTATTATTATTAAAATTATTTAACAACAACCCTTTTTATCCACAGATATATATATACACACAAACATATACAAATCTACAATATATAAATAAATATATATTTTCCCAAGTACATTTATGTATTTATATATATATATAACATTTCTTATTATTCATAAAATATCATAATATATATATGGAAATGTAATATATATCTGTACATACATGTAGATATAAATATACATATTTTTATATTAATATATATCATATTTTTCAACCTAAATAATTTTTGAAATGTTTAATTACCACATAATGTGTGTAAATATACATATTTACATGGATTTATTTTATATTTCTGAATATTTAATATATCAAATGCAATTAAAATTTTGAAAAATATAATTAAATTCTATATTTTTTTATTGATTATAATTAAATAACATTTTTAGAATTAAATAATTTTTAAAAAATCCAAAATAAATTTCAAATTTAGGAATTATTATTAACAAATAATTAAAACAATATTAAAAATGAAAAAATTTTACAAAAAATTCCCAAACCTTTTAACTAATATGAAACACCATAGAATGAAAAAGTAATGATGATTAGTTTTCAGGACCTTTACATCAGATACCTCTAAAATTATTCTCATCCATGAGTGTCAAAACAAAACTATAATGAAAAAATGAATGGTTGTATGAGAAAACAACCCATGATATATCTGCCTTGATACTTTATGTATATGGACCAAAAAAATTACTAGAGAATATAATTTTAAATCTACACATTACATGAAAAATAGTCTCTTAAGGGAGACATCTCTTAATCAATAATATGGACACATAGATGGTCATAATA
Organism: Viscum album; assembly: GCA_963277665.1. Classification (NCBI taxonomy): domain Eukaryota; kingdom Viridiplantae; phylum Streptophyta; class Magnoliopsida; order Santalales; family Viscaceae; genus Viscum; species Viscum album. The sequence continues at coordinate 199,123,740 of OY728126.1, forward strand.
TTTATACATAAAAAATATATATCAACTCATTATTAACAAAATAGTATATTCCACAGAATTCATCCTTCATAGATTTAAACATGTACATGAATTAAAAAAAACCATTAATTTGAAACCATATCACAATTTTTAATTTATTTCTTCCAAAAAAATATTTTAAAAGATATCAACATAATATTTTATTTCACAATTCAATGTGGTATACTTCTAAAAAATAAAATAATTTTATAAAACACATGAATATTGTTTGGGAAAAAAATTGGATGCATAATTTTCAAATATCATATGTTATATAAAAAACCAATAATAATAATTTTTAAGAAATCCAGTTTATCGAGTTAAAAATTATTCTTATTTTCCTAAAAACCAATATTTACTTGGATAATACACATGATAAGATTTCCCAAAAAAATCATCAACCAACTCAATCTATAATATGAATATATCCAAATCTTCCACAAGTATACAAATCAAAATAACGCATCCTCATCTCACAGATATTTTCCTCTTTCGGAGGATCTGACTCTACTTCACATTTTTAAAACATGTCAAAATATAACACATTTTGATACGGGATATATTTGTCCTCTTTTTATACACTTGAGTTCATAACATTTTTCCTAAACATATGGTGATACAACACAAAACAAAATTAGAATATAGTAGTATAATATTATCATATAATCATTTATAATATGATTTATGAATGAGAGGGAACCCCATATTCATTAATTTCATGATTTCCAAAATGAACATTATATTTTAATACTGACATTAAGTGATTATCCTTTTATGTAATACGAAGGATTCAATCAAAATATTCACACCACATCATGACATAATCCATCTCACCATTATAACCACATCTATCATCTACTGTAAATCTCTGCCATTGAACAACAAAACCACTATCCAAACTCACAAACCGACAAAAATTTCCACCAGATATATCAGAGAACCACATCCCCACATTAAATTATTATGTGTAATAAACCTCCATTTTCACTAAATAAATTTATCCATATCTTCCTCCATATTCCCCCAAACAAAAATAACATCCACTATCACACATCAAATTCCCAAAAACAAAAATCAAGTAATTCCATTTCACATTTTGACATATTATTGGATTTGGGAAAAACGGACTGGCCCACATGATTTCCATTGCATAAAAGTATAACAAGTCACAATTATGGACCAATTTTTCACTTATTCATTTGTGTGTAGTTTTTAATCACAAATTACACAAGAAAAAACAACAAAAACAACTACACATAGAAGAAACACATCCATCTTCCATAAATATATAGTGTCTTACATCACATACCATCATTATTTATTATGGGTATTGTCGCACAAATTCAAATATTCCCTAATAAATTGGTTTAGTATCCTTTTATAAATGATTATCCGTATTATAGATGGTTATTTTAATCATAGAGTCAAATCATGTTTCAAATAAAACACATTAATCTCTATGGAATAATGGTTTCCAACAAACATTTTTTTTGGAAGACATATCAACACTTCAATTAAAGAATTACATTAAAACCACAAATAAAATCATATTTTCATCTTCAATTGAATATTTGAACACAATATCTTATTTTATTCAATTAAAATACAACACTAAAAACAAATTCTACTATCCCAATAATCAAAATAAAACATGCTTTCTAATAAAAATATTAATACACCCCATGTTATATTACTATGTTTCATGCATTATCATTAATGAAAAAAATCACTATTTATTTCATTGATTATGGGATCATTCTTGTGTAAATAAATAAGTATAACTTTATTCTACTTACTTATTTAAATGAATCATATTAAACATTTACATGCATAAGTCTCACATTCTAGAATTTTCCTAGTTACCACACTAATGATTAAAAAATTACACTTGGTTACCCTAATAAACAACCCATGACTTAACCTGTGAGGTACGTTTATTTTAGAAATTAATAATTGTTATCATTAATAAAATAATTGGTTTAATAATTTAATCAATATTTATGTATCAACATGTTACCACAAATCCTTCTTACCATTTTAAAAATTTCTGAAATAAATGTCACTAAAATATGTACCCTGACACATGAATTCATCATATGGTTCTATCAATACTATAGAACTAAATAATGTGAATAAAAATAGAATATTATTCATTTCATGGTTTCCAAAATCAACGGAAGTATCAGTAATCAGGATTTTAATTTTATGAAATTTCATAATTTAAATGTTAAAATAATTTTTCAAAACAATTTTTTTACACATGATCATTGAAAAATAAAAATTTCATGAAACATAAGATATATTATCTCACATGGAGACTGAAATACTTCTAATAATAGTATATAAAATTTAATTTATTATTCCAGCATTAAATCTTCATTAGGGTAAGATAGTTCATTAGGGTTTTCAATATTAAACAATTTATCACAAAAAATACACAAAGAATGATTTTATAACAATTAAAAACATTATGAAAACATATTGTAATGTTATAAATTTATTACAAAGAATGAAAAATTAAATTCATTTAGAATCCCTCTATAACATACAAGGAAACAACACATTCATATTTAAAGATTGTTTAAACTAGCTGCTCAGGCTATTTAACTATCATTTAACTACTTCCATTTTGATATATGATTAATTCCAAAAACACAATTTTTTTATAAAAATAATAGCACTTGAAAAGATTAAACAAACACAGATAAAATTTTAGGATTTATTTTAATCATTTTAACATCAAACAGTCACCCAATTCGAATAAGAAATCAAGTCATCATGGTTCAAGTTCCTATATTATGTCTCTATCATGCAAGTTGTAGAACACCACATGATCAATCAATAAGATGATATTACTTGCATTGGATCACTAGGGGGACTTAAATCTGGTTTCCAAGTCAGTATCCATAGCCTATGTGACACACCATGGTCAACTGGCACTATTTCCACACCTCCCCATTTAATCCTCATTTTGTATAACTTTGAACTCCATCTTATTTTATAACCATCTCCTCTAATACCACTTTATCTTTTACCCCTCACTCCAAATATTAAACAATTAATTGAGAGAGATATAATGAATCTCGAGTCCCTCATCCATTTGTCCCCAGGTTTGCGACTAGCACCAAGGGTATAAAAATATCGCAATATGGGAGGCATTACCATCTATAAGTAAAACATGATGAATAGATTGAATGTATCGAACACATATAACTCTATTACATAATATAAAATAATTACAAACCATCTCACTATGGATTTAAAAATGAAACTAATAGATAGAAATGATTCTAATGGAAGTCCAAAGAATAAAAGTTATGGTAGTGACACAACAACAAATCTGATGTTTCGCAATATAAATGTTCATCATAGTCCATACTTTCCCCCAATAATCATGATAATTTTTATTATACACGTAGGGTGAGTATAAATATATAGTCAATAAGAAAACCAATGCCCCTCATACATATGGGAAAATAGCATACTAATGTACTCAGAAGAAAAATAGTAGAACCAAATAACAACTAAAAATGTATACTATTCAAAACACCACCCTCATAGAGGCTCTCTCACCAAAAAATGCATCCATGTATAATAATATAATATAAAGATTGTTGATAATGTTTTCCCTATACCATTTATTATTGGTATTCCAGTCTCCCACCCTAATGCTGAACATTTTAGCTATCCCACCCCTATCAAATATAACACAACATATCATATCACATCCCACCAACATACACATGGGACATCACATCACATCACATATTTCCCAAAAACACATGGGAAATTAAATATCATCACCTAATTACATGACAATGAATGTAGTGAAATCTAACCATCATAGACCATGCATATACATCTCATCTCATGGAAGAGGGGCGGGGAATGGTGGGTATCCATCCTTCCAAACTCACAGTAGGATGTTGGAAAAAACACATCCATGTATCTTTGTAAGTGTCGTCACATAGTGCTCGATAATGGTGTGGTACGCATAGAAAATCATAAAAATATACAAGGTATATATATAGTATTAATGGATACATACCCATCATATGATTTCACAATCCCATTAACAACCATTTCAAAAAATGTCAAATTTTGCTGCCACTACTAGAATCAAAACACCACATAAACAATCCAAAACCACTAGACAGAAAATATTTCAAATAATATATTTTCAATATATATTATTTACCAGCCAATTCCATTTGTTAAGACAATTTATATGTTCATCCAAATATTTAAATAAGCACACCAACCAATAATATCATGCTTCTCCAATCAATTCATTATTTCATTTTCCCTTTCAACCCAAGTCATATATGAAAACCTATTGACATCCACCACAAAAAACATATGAAAATAATATAAAATAACTCAATGAACACCCATGTTTTACATTTTTATATTTATCATGGGAATTATGTTCACATATTTATTAGAAGGTTATTCTTATAGAAACCATTATTCTCAGAGTGGATCCATTTAATTAAGTATATTTAAGTGGTTATCCAATTTCCCTTTATTTTATGAAAATTAAAAACAATTAATTTGTGTTTTTAAAAAATTTAATACATCTTGAGAAAAAACTCCAATGACCATATTATTCAATGGGGAATCTGGCCCCTATAAATCATAATTTCTATAAATTGAAAGCTGTCAAATAATGAGATTCACAAATTATTCCTCTCCAATTTCATTTAAAATGTTATATTATATTTAAAAATTCAGTACTGAACATCTTACCAATGTTTCAAAAAGAATTAACCTACCATCATGATGAAAATAAATGAGAAACAAATAATCCACTTTATCTATTTGCAGACCCAACAATGATTATGAAAAATTCACCCAAGGTATATCTGAGATGTGTAATTATCCTATTCCCAATCTTCATTAATTTAAATGTAAAAAAAATTATTTAATTATATATATTCAGTTTAATGAAATGAATGTAGGAAAAAACAATCCACATACCTTCTACTCATCAAGATGAATCTATCGGAACTAACAGCATGTAAATCCAATTAATACTGGGGGGAGACATTGATGAATGAATTTGAATATATGTATAGAATTTATTTACGCAAATTTTAATTATAAAAACAAATTTTTTATTTAATTCCCACATTTAATTACCTCATTTAATAATCTCATTTAATACAATATTTATTAGACAACTCAATATTAAATTTTAATGTTTAAATTTTTCTCTTTTTAAAATATTAATTTCTACCACTGGTTTATAATTTAAAACATGACATGACCCACACTTTTTTTATCCATTCAACTTTGTTATTAGAAATTATAATTTAATTATTAATCTCATTTAATTTATAACACATATTAATGCTACACATTTTGAAACTTTCAAATCAATTTATTATTATTTTATTCCACAATTACTAAATTCTCCCTTAAAATCACATTTACATCGTATTTTAGTAATTAAAACAATTATCCCACATTAATTCCACTAATATACTATTTTATCTTATTTTTACACAACATCATATTTCAATTCAATAATCATGACACAATTTTTTCTATTACTTATTATCAGGTGCTTTGTTAATCCGATCCATGAGTACAAATAAAGACCACAACATCGATCCTGAAATAATGGTCTCAAAATTGGGGTCATAATACCATTAAGGGTTCATCGATCAGATATAATATGAAGACATTGGTCTATTAATTATACCCCAAAATTATAATAATATCATTTTAATTATCAATATTAATTAATTCCTCTTTCGTTTAATTTTTTATTAATGAAAACACACTCACTCGTCAATATTCTCATATTTAAAACACACACTCCCTCAATCTTTTTTCCCACTCCGAGCTCCCAATTTTTTCCTTTTTCTAATTTAATGTCACGTATTTTTATATAACGTGACACTATATATATTTTTATTTAAAAATTAATTATTTTTTAGTTTCAAACAATTTCTTAATTACATTCTTATATTTTTATATTTATAAAATGTCATTAATTTATTTTTATTTTAAAAATATTAGTATATATATTATACCATTAATATATAAAAACGTTCATATATATATATACACTCACAAAATAGATAACTATATAGTTTTATAAACACATGAATATTATATATATATATATAACTTATCACAACCCAAACATTTTTTCAATTTTAATGAAAATATATATCATGTCACATGATGTGTTTTGTGACGACCCAAATCCAGAGCCACTCAACTGGCGCCCTATACCCGGTTCGCCACATGACCTCATGTGCATTTCCCCAAATGCCAGAGGCTGCCGACTAGTAGCATGGGACATGATTAGTCAGTGGGGAAACTATTCCCTCATTTGGTAAATTATGCAGCGGAAGGAAATAATAAATAATAGCGGAAGCAGTAAACATCACACGACAATTTAAGTAAAAAGTAGAAGTGATGTATAATATAATAATGATGTGGCATGAAACATGTTTCTATGGAAATCAGTAAACAAAACAACAAGCTGAAACACAACAAAAACCCAATAAGAAAAAGTAAACAGTAAACTCCAGCAGCATCGCAAGCCTATGCTCGGTCTCATGCTCTCCAGCTCTAACCAGCAATCAAGCACCTGAGGTAGAAGGGCCACAATCCCTCTCCACATCTGCAACCATATAACCTGTTTGGGACAAAAAGCATGACCCAAATATGGTTTGAGACTAATCCCAGTAGGCAACCACCAAAAGATCTATGCCCTATTGTTAGTGAGCAATATGGAAAAAGTAATAGAAATAAATGCAGTAGAAAAAAAGGGCACACTAATGTAAACAATCCTACAATTCTCCATCCACATTTATTTATTAATTTAATTCAACCATTTAATCATCAACCAAAGAATATAGAAAAAGCTCTATAGTCCAAAGGAATAACAAGTAACACAACATGTATCTCAAAAGACTACCTAAACTATATGCAGTACAAACCCAAACTTGTTCTTTGGCTTGGTGTACTCATCACAACCAACCAAAAATAATTATTACACTGGCCATCTGGGTGGCTCACGTGGGAAGGCCCTTATGGTCATGCATTCCAACAAAGGCAAAGACAATACTAGGAAACACTCAACGTCAATTCCCCCTATAGTCTTGCAATGATACTACAGACTCTCTGAGGAAGTACTTATGTATAATTACCCCTTTAGTCTCGATTATATAATTATCATACCCTCTGAGAGAGCCCAAATTCAATCCCCCTTAGGGTCTCATAATGGTAACAATTAGATAGTCCCTCTGAGGAAGAACTCAACGTCAATTCCCCCTATTGTATAACTACACCAGGTTCCTCCAACCCTGAGTAAAAGTAATCATAAATAAACGATTCGTAACAGCCCTATGTATAATCATTAAATACTTGGTTAATATCTACAATTCAACAAAACATTTTAAACAGCAGACAACACATGCAATCATTCATACCAAGGGAAACTATTAATGCAACAAGGTTTGCCTCATAGGAAACCTAAGCTAAACAGCGGTAAAAATCCAAAACAAAGGAAATCACCAATGGGTTATCCTTGAACATGCTAACAAGGAAACATTATTCATATAATACCATTGAGAACAAAAGAAATGAAAGGTAGTTAAATAAAAAATCTTCAAAACCCTAACCTGAGATACCCGATATATGGATATCTGACACTTTTGCACAGAAACTCAAGGAAATTCATTGTAGGGCATCAAACCACATACCTGGATCCTTATAGATTGATATACATGAACCTAGGCCGGTGAATCAGCCTAGAACGGAGTAGATCTACAAAAACGTCTAAAATGTTCAACCTCTGATAACTCACACCAGAGGAAGAAATAGGAAACGAGGACAAAGAAGAACCAATAGCTCACCAATGTGATTCTATTGCAACTGATGGTGTATGATTTGGAGAATCGGTAAAGGAACGATGCCTCAGAGAAGATTCGGCCTCCTCAGGAAACCTATATGGAATTAGGCAGAGAAGACGATGATAACATAGTTAAAATGTGACCCCGGTCAGATTAATGAAATAAAAATAAAAGTACATGGCATGTAGTTTTAGAGTACATGGCGTGTAGTTTGGTTTTATGTACTTCGCTTTAAGTGGTCTCCACATCACCCCACATGGCCGTGTGTGTGGCCTGGACACAGCCATCAAACGGCCCTGCGTAGCGTCGAAGTACACGATGTGTACTCTAAAAATTTCCATGTTTTCACCTTTTTCTTAAAAACGACCAGAAAAGGAAAAACATAACTTAAAAAAAGGACTGGGTTCTTACAAAATTCCCCCCTTAAAAAAAATTTCCCCGAAATTTCCTAACGAGGCGTAGAAGAACAACCCTCGAACAACATCGGCCACTGTGATCACTTGTCGGCCTCCCTTTCCAAAGTCTCGTCCTGTACACGGCCATGCTACCATAGCACCCCTACCAAAGGGACAGGCCAAACATGAAGTACCTTTGTACTATGATAAAAAATATAGATATGATGCTCCTTGAACGATGAATCCTGGTCCAGCTCAACCTCCTTGGTTTGAAAAATATGAGACGGGTCTGAGAAATACGGTTAGAGCTGAGAAACATTGAAGATGTCATGCATATCCTGATACCTCTCAGGTAACTACAATCTATAAGCAACCATCCCAACTCTCTCCAGAACCTCAAACGACATGACGTATCTTGGTGAAAGCATTCCATGTCTCCTGATCCTCTTATGTCCCAACTTCGGGGTAACACACAAGAAAACCTAATCTCCGACCTTGAACTCTAATGGTCATCATTGCTGATTAGAATAAGATTTCTGCCGAGACTGTGCAGTATCCATCCTCTTCTAAATCAACTACACCTACTCTGTGGTCTCCTGAACAAGATGAGGTCCCAGCACAACTGCCTCTCCCGGATCCAGCCAACATAATGGTGATCGGCACGACCTACCTTACAAAGCCTCGCAAGGTTCCATCTGAATAGTTTCTTGAAAACTATTATTATTGATAACTCCACTAGAGGTATATGTTTCTCCCATGAACCTCTAAAATCAAGGATGCATGCTCGTAGCATGTCCTCCAGCACCTGAATTGTGCGCTCTGACTGACCATCTGTCTGGGGATGGTAAGTTGTACTCATAAGTACCTGTGTACCCAAATCCCTCTACAGCCCCTGCCAGAAATTCAAAGTAAAGCGGGCGTCCCTATCAGAGATGATAGAACTCATAACGCCATGAATGTGCACAATTTTTCGGATGTACAACCTCCCAAGCTCATCCACACCGAAGGTCTCCTTGATCGGTAAGAAATGTTCAACCTTCGTGAGACGGTCCACTACAAACTAAACCAAATCATTCCCTTGAGGTGATCTGGGTAACCCTGTCAAGAAGTCCATCATGAAAACATTCTATTTCATCAGGGATGGGTAATTGCAGTAGACTCCATCCTATTCGCTGATTCTTTTCCTTCAACTCCTGACAGGTGGAGCATCACATAACAAAACCAACCACATCCTTCTGCATACTGGGCCATCAATACTGATAATGTAAGTCTCGATACATATTTGTGAGACAAGGATGAACTGCCCAAGCTGATGCATGAAACTCCTTCATTAGCTCCTCACATATGTCTGTTGAAACCCATACACGGCCATGAAAAAGTAACACGTCATCATTGCCCACTGTCCACCCTAGAGTAGGGTATCTATATGACACACCCTCACGTAGGACTATGCCTTCTGGGTCTGATAGGTACCTCATTCGAAATCAATCCAGAAGAGTGGAGGTAACAACTATAGAAGAAAGAACCGTATATCCCTGTCTGTCGCGCACCTTCAAATGCGTCTCAGAAAATAGAGCCATAAGTTGCCACATGCTACTGGCCTCCCGAAATGCCTGTAACTGAGTTCTCATGCTTAGTGCGTATGCCATAGTATTGCCTTTCCCATGCATATACGCAATCTCAAAGTCAAAAGGTTGTTAGTACTCGACCCACATCTGATGTCTCAAATTTAAGTCTTGCTGCATGAAGATATACTTGAGACTGTTGTGGTCAGTATATACCCTGAAATGCTCCCCCAAAAGATAGTGTCTCCAACAACGCAAAGCATGAACAATAGTAGACAATTCCATGTCATACATAGGATAGTTCTTCCCATGTGGCATCAGCTGTAGAGATCCATATGCAACAACTACATCCTCTTGCATAATCACTACTCCGAGTCTGATGCATGATGCATCACAGAAAACTTTATAACTCTTCCCAGCTCTGGTAAAACAAGAATCAGTGCTGAATTTAATCTCCCCTTAACCTATTGAACGGCTGAATCGTAGACTTATGAGCAAACGTACTTCACACCTTCCATAGTAAATCCCTTCAACGGTGCTGCGAAGCCCGAGAGGTCCAGTATAAACCTCTTGCAGTATCCAAACAGTCATAAGAAACTGTGTACCTCGAAGACATTCTTCAGTTACTCCTAGGTAACTACCGCTCTCACCATCTCAAGGTCTACTGATACTCCTGTCTTTGAGATGACATGACCCAGGAAGTGAATCTCGTCCATCCAAAAGTGGCACTTAGAGATCATAGCATATAACTGATTCTCTCTCATTATACTCAATACAATCTCAAGATGGGTAGCACGATCTTGTCGAGTGTGAGAGTACACCAAGATATCATCCCCAAAAACCACCATGAAGGAATCCATGTAAGGTTGGAAAACTCTGTTCATTAGTGCCATGAAGACTACTGGAGCATTGATCAGACCGAATGTCATAACCAAATACTCATACAGACCATACCTGCTTCGGAAGGCTGTAAGATGTAGTTATAATGGTCTGATATGCAAATGATGATAGCCAGATCTCATTTCAATCATCAAGGACACCATGGATCCTATAATATGATAAACAATATCATCAATCCTCATCAAGAGATACCAGTTCTTGACCATTAACTAGTTTAGCTTCCGATAATCCATAGAATGATGTAAATTACCATCCGCCTTCTTCACAAACTAAATAAGAGAACCCCAAGAAAAAGTACTAGGTCAAATTAAATGCTTTGCCTGCAACTCCTCTAACTACTTAATGAGCACTTTCAACTCAGGAATATCCATCCTATAAGGAGGTATGGATACCAGTGCTACTCTTGGGCCATTCTCAATAGAGAAGTCTACCTCACACTCTAGAGGCAACCTTGAAAAGTCTTCTAGAAAGACATCCAGAAAAAGATCAATCTCTGGAGGATAATCCATGTTAGAAGTCCACTGATCATCTATATAGAAACTAGAAATCTGGGCTATAACACCTCCCAACCCATGATGCTCTGGTCCAACTCTTCTTGCCTAGATGTCCCATTCACCCTTGGGAAGAAATGATCTACCCTCTGATGATGTGACACTCACCCTACGACAATAGAAATCAACAAGTGCCTAAAAAGGAACTGGCCAGTCCATTCTGAGAATGACATCACATCATGTCATCTATAGGACATAAAGATCCCACACGAAGTGATACCCACCAACCCTAAGGGGCCACTCCTTGTACTGACGCACACTAGCAATTCTAAGTCCCAATGGAGTGTATAGTGTCATCATATCCTCGAAAGTGAAGACAATAAGTCTAAGGATCTCCATAATGTGCATCTAAATAATGCTATGGGAAGCTCCTGTATCGAAAAGTGTAGAAGATAAAACTGAGGCTACCAATATCGTACCTCGCACTGTGGAAGGTCCAGGATCCTACTCCTGATGAATCCGCTCCACCACAAACATCTAGCTAGTACAGTGGACCTGTGCAGCATCCTGAGATCCCTAAGCTGATCCTCCCTAATCCTGAATACTACATTCATGGCCTCTACCTTGTCCAGAACTTCCTATAGAACTCTAGGCCCCAGTACGCTGCAGAACTTGTAAACCTTCTCCTGTACACAGAATCGAAACTGATCATCCTTCGCTAGCTACTGGAAGAAGAACCTTGCAAAACCGCTGAAGATGACCCATCTTGCTAAAAGATCAGAACTCTAATGGGTACCTCAGGCACTGGGGTTTTTTTATTTCCATCCTTCCATCAATAGTAGCACACAACTTTTCTACCTGAAGGAACATCTCGCTTCCTCAAGTCACCTCCTGTAGACTCTCGGTGGCGCTGCCTACTATCAGTAGAAAGAGTACTGACTCTAGATACTGAACCACCATAGATTACGGGTCCATTATCTCTCAGATTCCTCTATGTGATCAACACCTGGATTGCTATTAAAGAAATAGAGGTCAACTGGAAAATGTTGCCTTGTGATCTGATCGCTGGTCTGAGGCCCTCCTCAAACTTCCTCGCCAAAAATAGCTCATCATTCCCCAGAACGGGAGTAAAACGCAGTAACTTAGTGAAACGAGAGTAATAATATATAACTAATAGTGTAACATACTGTAGGTTCAATAATTATCTAGCCCTATCATCCCTTAGTGTTGTCGGGTAGAAGTAGTCAAAGAACGTACGCTGAAACTCTTCCCAAGAAACTATCTGTCGGCGCCTTGCCTATGAAACTACGTCCCACCATCACTTGGAGGATTCTCGCAGCATGTAAGTTGTGAGCTTCACCCTTCTACGTGGGGGTGTCTCGAGATGATAAAAGATAGAAACCATTACTTCTATCCAATATTCAATAGACCGAGGTCCTCCATCAACAGAGAACGTGGGAGGATGCTACTGCTAGAAGATTCGGGTAAGCTTTGCCATAGGCTGGGCAGGTTGCTGAGCTCCCTGAAAGGTTTCTATGAACCTCATGAATCCCTCATGGAATTATGTGTCTACACCAGTATGCGGGATAACTGCATGTTCCATATCCGGTGTACGATCATCGTCAGATCCTTGATGTGCAATGGGAGGATATCTTGGAGGCATGGCTCTGCAAGGTCAAAAGCACACCTTTATTAACAATGATCACAATTGCAAATTCAAAGGAGAAAAAACGGAATAGACGATGAAAACTTTTAGAACTAGAAAAACATAGTTATGCGGTGTGTAATTCCCACACATGACGTGTTCTAGAATGATTTTACTTGGGTGGGTACCCTAGCCAACCTGGCTGTGTAAAACCCAACTCCACGGCATGTTATTTTAATATACAAGGCGTGTACAATCCATTTCCCACCTTCCCAGTTACTCCTACACGACTAAGTCACACATATTGTCCCATCCGAAGACTACACGGCGTGTCTATCAACTACACGGCGTGTTCTTATGTTTTTTCCCATGTCTGTGTCGTTAGTCCCACGAACTGTTACATAAGCCATAATGACACAGTGTGTCAACAATGTACATGGCATGTTGTACCTAATATTTTCCAACCCATGTATTCATCTACACAGTTGGGTCATACGGACCATTACTTCACGACATGTCAACATGGATCACAATGTGTTGTTCCTGAGATTTTACAGTCCATGTATTTGACTACATGGCTGGATCACACGAATGAAGAGTGCACGGCGTGTACTTCAAAGTACACGGCTTGTAACCCTGAAAAGTAGTTCTTCCCAAATAGAAGATCACGTGGTGTGTGTTCATAAGGACACACTCTGTGTTATCTAGGTGTCTAGGCATTAGGCCTACAAAACTCCCCAAAACCACTTAAAACCATTGAAAACTAGCACCCATGTGTCAAATTATGATCCTTGGGGGCCCATACTACCAACGAATCAAATCTTGACATCATAATAATGCATATTACAAGTAAACAGTATGATAACCCCATGATCGACCAAATTCCGATCCTCGAAGGCCCTTAACACATCTATGACAAAATCTTGGCATCCATGCTAAATAAGCTATAAAATAAACAACACCCTATCAACACAGTATATATTTCTATCACAACAACTATCACTACATCATCCATAACAATTCACGAAATCTATCACAACAACATGAAATTTCTAATACACCCTAGATGGAATGGTAAAAAGAATGACATGAGATTTTCTAACTAGTTCCTATATGATATATGAGATGGCATAGCCTAATCTCATCAGGTTGCAACAAAATAGAACCACAATCATATTAACTGTAACAGCAAAAAACAAGTTCATCACCCAACGGTCAAATATAATCAACTTTAACACTTGAAAAAACTAAAAATTTCAATTACAAGGTAATATAGATTTTCCCTGTACACAGGTTAATTAATCCTGGGCACAATTAAGTACCAAATACCCATCTTTTTCTATACCAGTCTGTTGTCTCCAAGTAGTAAGGAAAAGAAAAAAGTTAGAAAAATCATTTGATACCACTTTGTAACAACCCGAATCCAGAGCCATTGAACTGGCGCACCGTACCCGGTTCGCCACATGAACTCAAGCGCATTTCTACAAATGCCAGAGGCTACCGACTAGTAGCGAGGCCTTGATTAGTCAGTGGGAAAACTATGTCATCATTTGGTAAAGTATGCAGTAGAAGGATATAATAAATAATAGCGGATGTAGTATAAAACACAAGACAATTTTACCAAATAGCCGAAGAGATGTATAATTTAATAATGATCCGACATGACACATGTTTCTATGGAAAGAAGTAACCAAATCAACATGCTGAAACACAACTGAAACCCATGTAGAAAAATTTAAATAGTAAACTTCAGTAGCTTTGCAAGCTTAAGCTTGGTCCCATTCTCTCCAGCTCTAACCAACAATCAAGCACATGAGGTAGAAGTGCCTCAATCCCTATCCACAGCTGCAACCATATAACATGTTTCAGTTGAAAAGAAGGACCCAAACACAGTTTTAGACTAAACTCAGTAGGAAACTACCAAATGATCTATGCCCTACAGTCAGTGAGTAATACATCAAAAGTAATAGAAATAAATGTAGTAGAGAAATAGGGAACACAAAAGTAAAAAATCCTACAGTTCTCAATTCACATTTATTTATTAATTTAATTAAACCATTTAAACATCAACCAATGAATCTAGAAAAAGCTCTATATTCCAAAGGCATATAAAGTAACACAACATGTATCTCAAATGACTACCTAAACAATAAGCAGTACAAACCCATTCTTGTTCTTTGGCTTGGTGGACTCGTCACAACCAAACAAAAATATTTATTACCCTGACCCTCTTGGTGGCTCACCTGGGTAGGCCCTTATGGTCATGCATTCAAAGAAAGGCAAAGACACTCTGAAGAAGCACTCAACGTCAATTCCCTCTATGGTCATGCATTGATACTACAGACTCTCAAAGGGAAATCTTATGTATAATTCCCCCTTTAGTATCGATTCGATAATTATCAGACCCTATGATAGAGCACAAATTCAATCCCACTTATGGTCTCATAATTGTAATAATTAAATAGGCCCTTTGAGAAATCACTCAATGTCAATTCCCCCTCTGTTCTAACTACACCATCTTCCCACAACCCTGAGTAAAATCAATCGTATGTAAACGATTCGCAGAAGCCCTAATTATGTTCAGCAACTACTAGGCTAATAGCTACAATGAAACAAAATCATTTAAATAGTAGAAAACACATGAAATCATTCATTACAAGGAAACAAATTAATTCCGCATGGTTTTCTTCATAGGCAACCTAAGACAAATTTTGTTAAATTTCCAAAATGAAGGAAGACACCCATGGGTGATCCTTGAACATGATAACTAGAAAACATTATTCATATAATATCTTAAAGCACACAAGAAATCTAAATTAGATAAATAAAACAGGTTTAAAACCCTAACCCGAGATACCCGATACATGGATATCCTGTACTTTTTCACAAAAATACAAGGACAATCAATGTAGGGCCTCAAACCACCTACCTCGATCCTTGTAGATTGATATACAAGATCCTTGGCCTGTGAATATTCCTAGAATAGATCTGAAAAAATTTCTAAAATTTTTAACCTCAGATAACTCACACAAGAGGAAGAAATAGGAAACGAGGAAAAAGAAGAACCACGAACTCACTACTGCGATTCTATTGAAACCAACGATGTTCAATTTGGAGAATTGGTGATGGATCGGTGGCTCAGAGAATATTGAGCCTCCTCAAATGCCATGTATGGAGTTAGGTGGTGAAGAAGATGAAAACAGGGTTAAGAAGTGACCCCGGTCCAATTAATGAAATAAAAAGAAAAGTACACGACATGTAATTTTAGTGTACACATCATGTAATTTTAGAATACACGGTGTGTACTTTGATTTTTCGTACTCTGCTTTAAGCGGTTTCCACGTCACACCACACGACCGTGTGTGTGGCCCGGACACAGCCATCATATGACCTCGCACAATGTCGAAGTACACGGCGTATACTTATGAAGTACATGACATGTACTTACGATGTACACGACGTGTACTCGGAAAATTTCCAGGTTTTCTCCTTTTTCTCAAAAATGACCAAAAAAAACATACCTGAAATGATGGTCCGGTTTCTTACATGTATTATAAATTTGTTTATTATTTAGACATTCCAGATTATAAAAACTCAATAAATAAGATATTAATTTTATGTATAATATGTTTTTATTTTTTAATTAAAAAGACAATGAAAATGTTGACTAAATGTTAAATTACAACATGACACTTGAAAATATTCATTTTTGCACATGGGTATAAAATGATGTTGAATAATTGATATATCACACAGAGTAAAATATTTGAAAAATATTTTGAAATTAAATTATATTGAGTTTATTATAATTAAATAAATATTCTTAAATTAAGTCATTTTCTAAATGTACGACATATATTTACATTTTTTAAAATTAATATCATTAAATTATCAAACCCATTTTAAAACACTTTTAAAATTATCTAAAATTTTAGAACCTCTTAATTAATAAGAAATGTCAATGAGTGATCTAGTATTGCTCAGAAATTTTCAAGACATTTATATATATGTTTAATATTTTAAGATGAATGATATTGAAGAGTGATTGAAACCAAAATCAATAATAGATATCCCTTGATTCCTTACACTATCTAAGAATTATAGTCGATTTCTGAGAAACGTATCAATATTTTTAGATATCATAAGCATAATGACTCAAGACAATGTAGTGTTTATGTTAAAAATAAATCCATTAAATTCTTCAATGAAAAAAATATGAGCCTTATCAGTACATCAATCATCACACAAACCTCATGTGGGTAAATGATCAGGGTATACAATGATGTATCAATGAATGGAGTATGTTTTTATAAATTGAAAAATAAAAAATTTACAGTTTATGCCTCATGGATATTAAAAGATAATGCCCAGAGATATCCAATGTTTGAATAAGACATAGATACAATGATCATGTAATCGAAACTATTGAGGTATTGTCTCTATGTACAGAAGTCTAATATATATATATATATATCATTAAAGTGTCATACATATATTCACACAGAAGCAACATACTATGAGCCAATGATGATTGTTAAAGATGAAAAGGTCTATAACTTCTCCATCCGTAACCATACTATAATGGAAATAATGATGGATGATTCAATGTATATAACATATATTGAAACCATATTAATGAAGAATTTTGAGAAAGACCTAATATAAATAAACACTCAAAGTATGTAAATGTGGATCATACTAATAGAAATATCTTATTTACTGTATCAAAATTTTATTTTATTATCCATTCGATGAAGAAAAATGATATCCAATGAATTTATGTGAAAATTTATAAGAAGAGATTTGATATAGGAATTTATATGTCCTTATAGATAAAAATTAATAACCAATGATTTTTTATATTTTTGGTCATGACTATGTGTGCAATGAAATCCTTATACATTCAATGTATTTGTGAATTACGTACATATCTTCACCTTCTGCATCAAACCAGGGAGAATTTTAATCTACATAATTCTTCAACAACAATGTTGGTGGGTTAATATGATTAAAGATATTATATAGAAATCATCAATTTTATTATTATTTTATTTGGTGAATGTTGAATGTAAAAACCCAATGGGATGATGAAAAAAATTATTATACCTACATAGAGATGGAAAAAATCAACATACCAATTTCCAATGGCCTTCATAAAACATAAATAATAAATAATTATATATGAGATTTGGTGTATCATATTAAAAATATTATTGACATAATTTCATTTTTATAAGAATTATCACCCGATCAACATACAAGGATATAAATCAAAGATGTTATGAGGCTGTATAGAACATCGGGGTTTATTATATCACATTGATATTTGAGATTTAAATCCATGTTATGGAAGAGTATCCAAAATTATTTAATAACATTATTGAATATTATTAGTGAAAATAACCCCAAACATATGGCCAATATGACTGAAATATCAATAAACTAGGCTACTTGTCAAGAGATTACATGATGGTCTTCAATATAAGATGATACATATATGTTCGTCTAGTAAAGATTTTATATAATAATAGCTATAACCCATAAAGAAAATCGTATCCCTATGATTTCATTTATAGAATGATATGTAAACACATATGTGTTGGGTTGACATTGGTGAACATAACCTATTATGTATTGAAATGATCAAGACGATTGTTTAATGGTATGGAACATTAATAAACACAACAATACTAAAAAATGTCCGCAAAATAACAATGGTGAAAATTTCTCATGTTTTCTAGAGATTTAAGTCATAGTTAAATTATTCCCCAATATAACTCTATGGAAAACATTAATGTGATTTTAGTAAAAGAGAATGACATAACCCATGTATATCACAACCTTTGATATTTTTTGATCACATCAGAGTTCTGTCTTATCTACTAACACTCTCAGCATATATTTAACATGTGCATGAGATAGTACATATAACAATATTGTGGAAGAAATTAGAAGGTCTCTCTGTTGTAGTAAATTCCAACAATTTACAAAAATTAGATGAATTCTATTTTGGGGAATAATCAATGAAGAGATTGGATCTTAGAAATAATGTCATATGCAAGAATAAAAAAGACCTAGTAAACGAAATAAAAAAAAACCCATTATTATCAGGAGGAATAATATGAGTAAATGGAAACCAAGAATTATAAGTAACATGATATATTTTAACATTAGTAAATTAAAAATTATTTTTTAGGGAGAAATTTATTATGTGTAATTAATTAAATGATATATAATTTTATCAAATAAATTTCTCTTCTAATAAATCTATCATATTTTCTAAGGTGTTATAAAAAACTGAACTATATGATAAAGGGAAAAAATTATAATATAAATTTTCAAATTACATGAAATGAATATAATTTTTATAAAGATATGATAATATTAAAATGGAAAAAATTGAAAATAAGTCAATAATTAATGAAATGTGTTTGTATGAATGGTACCCCAAATAGATCATAGACACAAAAAAACCATGTATAAATAAAGAATAATATTAGTAATTTTTTTATAATTTGAAAATGAAATTATTGAAAACTATTACATTAATTGGATGTGTCAAATAATATTTAGGTATCTTATAAAATAAAATATGATTAATTTATATCATATTAGAGGAACATTAATGTTTTGAAAATTATTAATTAATCATTTTTATTTTTTAATGTCATAAATATATAAATTAATATTTTATAATAAATATAAAGAACTTATAGAATTTATATTTTCATAAATTTTGGTTACTATGTTTATATAATTTTTCATTATAATGATCATATTAATATTTGATAATTTAGTTAATTTTTCAAAGACTTGGAAATTTCATTATAATATTTAAATTTATATTTTGAAAACATAAGAGGATTTTATTTCAAATATGAAATTATAATATTTGGAAATTTATATTACAAAAATTAATAAAAAAATTTCAATCTACATGTTGATTTTTTTTGGTATTTTTCTAAATTTTTGATTTCTTACTGAATAGTGAAATATTTTAAAATAGAAAATTTAACATTTTAAGAAAAATATATGAATTTTTGTATCTTGGATGATGTAATCAACCATTATTTTGAACTCAAACAAGTTAATACTATATATAGTACCATGAAAGAATAAAATTGATAGTATTGAGCAAAATAAATTAACAAATAGAGTATTCCAAGACACCCCATGTAACACCCCAAGCTTCCACTGTACGTTTCCCTTCGAATAATGCAATAGCGTGTATTGTACGCAACCTCGAGCTCTAACACACACCACAACTAATTAAACTAGTCGTTGTGAATAGTAATACCTACTTTTTGAAATTTTATAAATTTTATTTATCAAATGGACTTCATTTTTGGATTCGGAATATTGAAATTAGCCTATGTTGAATTTTTGGTATTTTTCTAAGAACTTCTAAATTTTTATGAATAGTGAAAAATACTTAAAACAACTTTTTTAAATCAAAATAATTTATAGTGATAAATTATAATATTTAGTGGTTTTAAATTATAATTAGAATATATTTTTATCATTTTATCCAATGGTGGTCATTATAATTAATTTAACATTGAAATTGGACATAAACAATTGCCAAACTTTTGATATAAATTGTTTCTTAAAAAACACGCTATTTTAACAGCGGGAATTAATTATAAAATTAATTAATACAACATATATGTTTGTAATTTTGTAAAATAGACATCATTTTTGAATTCTGAATATCAATTATAGCTTAGGGTGAAATTTTGGCCTTATTCTGAAAAACTTCAATTTTTGATGAATAGTGAAACCACTAAGTGGTTGTAAAAAACTGATTTTTCGTTAAAATAAAATATTACCACTTCTGTGATTTGATTTTCAAAAATCCGACATACAAGGTTGTCATTAATAAGTAAAATGTGGTTCAATGAGATTAAAATAATTTTTTGGTGAATAGTAACTTTTAAGTTCTTAATCGCGATTAGAGGTAATTAATGTAGTTTAAGGTACAAATGATGTTTTAATAATATGAGATGAGCATGAAACTTGTCCTACTCCTATTGGATGAGTCATGGCCGACCAAGACAACCCATGGGTCAACTTGGGGACCCCATGGAGCCACTTTAGTTGGAAAATGACATTAATATATATTTATTTAATGTTAGAATTAAATTGACACAAACATGAGTTATTTTACTAAAACAGTTTTTAAGTGGGGTTACACAAGTCCAAATTTTGACTATAAATATTCATTAGAAAGATAAAACGATTTCCTACATCATAGTATTTTTTTTATAATTTTTAGACATTAAATAAATTAAATTATTTATGACATCATTATGATGCAGCGATGACCTCATTATTTAACGATTTAAATAAAATGAGAAGATAATGCAAAATCCAGGGCTTACACTTGTCCAAAGCTTATTGGATGAGGAGATTTAGAAACCTTATCACCTTAGCCTCGAATTATATAAGTGTGGGACCTTTATAATCTGAAAAGCATTGTGAAATAATGTAACATTTCAACCTTTCCAAAAGTGCCCCTCCTCTCCTCTTATAAAAGGCCCCCACCTCTACCACCTTATTCACACTTCCAAGCCTTTTGGTTCGGCCAACCCCTGGCCAAATACTCTCCCAACATCTCTCCCTTCATCCTAGAAGCTTTACTTTAGTCAGAAAGACATCCTAAGGAGTCCTTTTGATCAAATCAAAAGGAAGAACCCGAAGAAGAGGAGGTTAACCTACCCCAACCAAGGAAAAGTACAAGGTAAGGGTTTACTTCACAACCTCTTCATTATCCAAGGTTGTTTATACATAATTATCTACTGGGACCTCGTTATCATCCAAAACCATGTTTCTTAAAAATTTCTTTCAAAACATTTTTACAGTTAAATGGAAAATGGGTTAAAGTCATTTATACCCTTATAAGTTTTTGAAAGGAATCTTACCGTCGTTTTCCAAACAATGTACTTTTTGACATTTTTGACAAATATAAGGTAAGAATGTTTT
The DNA here is from genome assembly GCA_963277665.1 of Viscum album. Lineage (NCBI taxonomy): Eukaryota > Viridiplantae > Streptophyta > Magnoliopsida > Santalales > Viscaceae > Viscum > Viscum album. The sequence goes on from OY728126.1 coordinate 199,145,610, forward strand.
TTTTACTTATACGACGGGTGTGACTATTTTCCGCCATTATAACTTCGTCAAAGCTTCCCTAACAAGCTTATAAGAATATCTTCAAAGTAAATGTATTATTTTATAATTATGGGGCTTTTAAATGATTTCAAAAAGAGAGATATTTCTCTCAAATAGCTTTGATTTCATATATGTCAACATCCTTTGATGGGTTTTAAGTTTAATTGAAATTGGTTTGTGATACAAAACTTCCATTGAACATTTTGTGAAATATTTGATTGTGGATGTGTTATTTTTATACCATCCATAGTTTATGGAGAAATTGTTGACATTTCGTATGCTAGTTTTAATACGAATATTTATGATATGTTTAAACCTATTCATATGAGGAATGTATTGGACATAATATGTGACGGGTGGAGCCCGCTATAGCTCCTCGATGCATCGGTAGGTCTCATGAGACAACTAGACGTGGAATTGGCCAAGGCCCTTTCCCAATTTGATTTATGGTTTTGGCCGAGGCCTTAATCATTTTAGACGTCTTGGCCGAGGCCTTGACAAAATGTTTCAGAATGTCCGGCATTATACATTCCCTCATTATGAAAGTGGTTATTGATATTTCATGTGATTATTCGTCTAGTAGAATATCCATGTGAGTAAGTAATTGCATTATTTTATTTTACTTTTGCCATATTATGCTGAAGTTCAAGTTCAATAAGGCTTTTGTTTTAGTTCTACATTGCCTTAAATGCTTATGTTTTCTTATAAAAGCTTCCGAAATATTGTTATCCTTACTGAGCATCTGAGCTCACCCCTTTCAATGTTTAAATATTTTCCAGGATGTGAAGAAGTGTATTATGACTGACTTTCAAGGATAGTCAGTGAAGATATGAGTGTGGACTATGAAGACCATGTTATTGTAGTTTGTTTAATTTTGATGTAATGAAAGACTTATGAATGTATCTAGTGTTTCCAAGGCTACTAAACTAATAGGTATTTTGATACTTGATCTTTTGTGATCATGCCAATGTTACGAAGTAATTCACCGACTCTGGGTAGCTAGGGTCGGGGCGTTACAGTTGGTATCAGAGGCAGTTTAGTACTAACCTTGGAAGCAAGATTTAGATAAACTCTGATTAGAGCACATATCCCGAAGATAGACTTTGAGGATTAGTATAGAAGAACTTCCTAAAATTTTGGTATTGTAGAGATGTTGTGAGTATTCGGAGAAATACATCCCTGTTTGGATATGAGCAGGTAGAGGCGGCTCTGGCACAGATGTACCTAGGGGTAAAACCCGAAAACACCACGTTGAGCTAGACTCGAATGGGAACTGGTGCACGACAACGGGCCTTGCTGCACTCTTGGTTACGACACTCCTGGGGGATATGCTTTGGATAATTCCCATTTTCGTTACAAACCACTATGAAGGTTTACGAGTATATACTTCCTCAAAGAAAACATTTTTATAATTATGGATTATATCCATAATTAGTTCAATTTATGTTAAGTGTTTTACAAGTATGGAATTATGTATTTTGATTCATGAACTAATCTAGTTTATGCCATTATTTAGAAATGGCGCCTAGTGGAAGGAATGGAAACCGTATCAATGCACGCACTCCGTGTAGGGATTTCCCTCCTGCTCAGGATAATTATGGTGGAGCTAGTGATACAACTGGTGCTAATCAGCTTCTCACCGTACTGGGACAACTCACGCAGGTTATGAATAACAACCTTACTCGTATGGAGCACCCTGATCCGCAACGTGGAGGATCAATGCTAGACCATTTCATGAGGCAACAACCACCAACCTTCAATGGGAGTACAAATCCTATAGTAGCTGAGCAATGGATAAATTCCTTAGAGAAAATATTCCATGCCTTGGGGAGTAGTGAAAGGGAGAATGTTGTCATGGCAGTTTACCGCCTCACTGGAGATGCCGATCAATGGTGGTCACTAATTCAAAACACAAAGGAAGATGATGAATTAACAAACATGGAATGACAGGAGTTCAAAGAGCTGTTCTTAGAAAAATACTTTCCTCGAGACCATCGAGCGGATATGGAAAGGCAATTTCTGAGTCTGAGGCAGAAGGAGGATGAGAATGTCGCAAAGTATGAGGCTAACTTTACAAGGTTAGCAAGGTATGTTGTAGATTACATACGTAACCCAAGAAGTAAGACTGATCGTTTCTTTGATGGGTTGAAACCATTTCTCCGTCGAGCTTTAGTATCACAAACCTTCTCTTCATACGAAGGTATTGTCTCGTGCGCTATCAAGACGGAAAAGGAATTCTCTAATTCTTATGACTTTAAATCAAAGCAAGATAAGAAGAGATCCGCTGAAAACTCTGGGAAAGGAAATAAGGAAACATGGAAGAAGGGTAGAAATGAATTTCCACCCTGTGATAATTGTGGTAGGAAGCACCCTGGTGCCTGTCTAAAAGGAAAAAGAGTATGTTACAAGTGTGGTGATAAAAGGCCACCAAGCTCATGAATGCAAGGGAAAGAAAGCAGCTATCAACGTGGAATGTTATAATTGTAGAGAGAAGGGACATTATGCAAATGAATGTCCTAAGCGTCAGGGAAACTTACCTCAGAAGAGGCCAAGGGATCAAGGCCAGGCTTATGCTATCACTACTGCTGAGGTGGAAGCTCCGAAAGACATGGTGGCAGGTAATTTAATGGTTTCCTCAAGTTTAGCAAATGCATTATTTGATTCTGGATCATCGCATTGTTTCATATCTTCCCAGTTTGCTAAGAAAATTAGATATTTCCAATTTGATTTAACAAGGGAGTTGTCAGTCAAAACCCCTAAGGGAAGTATTGTTGCAACAAAGTTTTGTCGATTAGTTCCCATTAGAGCACCTAATTGTTCTTTACCTGCTGATCTCATTGTCATACCCATGATTGAATTTGATAGAATCCTCAGTATGGATTGGCTTTCAGACCATGATGCAAAAATTTATTGTAAGAGGAAAGAGGTTACGATTCTTGATGATGATGATAAGGAACACCTTATCTTTAGAGCAGAATCATCGCCACATAATTCTTATCTAGATCCACCCCCAGTAGCTCAACTAAATTCAATTGTTGGGGATGAAGAGAAGGAAATTACTGAGGATGAGGAAATGAATATTCAAATAGAGGATGTACCTATTGTGAGAGAATATGTTGATGTGTTTCCGGAAGATTTACCTGGACATCCTCCAGAACGAGAAGTTGAGTTTTCCATTGATTTAATTCCTGGATCAAGGCCCATATCGAAGACCACTTATAGAATGGCCACTGTGGAATTAGTTTAACTAAAGAAACAACTAGAGGAATTGAGTAATAAGGGATTTATTCACCCTAGTGTTTCTCCTTGGGGAGCCCCTGTTCTTTTTGTTAAGAAGAAAGATGGATCTATGAGGTTGTGCATTGATTATAGGGAGATCAATGCTATAATAATAAAGAATAAGTATCCCCTACCTCACATTGATGATTTGTTTGACCAACTGCATGGAGCTCAATACTTTTCAAAGATTGACCTTCGGTCTGGATACCATCAGTTGTGTGTGAAGAAGGAAGACGTTCCAAAGACAGCATTTCGAACAAGGTACGGGCATTACGATTTTACAGTAATGCCTTTTGGATTGACTAATGCACCCTCTGTTTTCATGGATCTAATGAATAGAGTTTTCAAGGAATATCTTGATGAATTTTTAGTGGTATTTATTGATGATATCTTGGTATAATACAAAAGCAACGAAGATCATGAAAATCACTTACGCATTATCTTGAAGACTCTTAGAAGACATGAATTATATGGGAAATTTAGCAAGTGTGAATTCTGGCTTCATGAGATTTCTTTTCTTGGCCATATTGTCTCTAAGGATGGAATTTCCGTTGATCCTTCTAAAACCAAGGCAATCCAAGAATGGCCAACACCGACAAGTATAACTGAGGTACGCAGTTTTATTGGTTTAGCAGGTTATTATCGACGTTTCGTCCAGAATTTTGCCAGATTGGCTAACCCATTGACAAAGATCACACGTAAAGGGATTAAATTTGTCTGTACAAAAGAGTGTGAAGAATGTTTTGAAGAACTAAAGAGAAGATTAGTCAATTACCCTGTATTGACTCTACCATCGGGGAATGATGGGTTTGTTATTTATAGTGATGCATCGAAGAAAGGACTCGGTTGTGTCCTTATGCAGAATGATAAGGTCATTGACTATGCATCACGACAGCTAAAAATTCATGAGCAAAAATATCCTACTCATGATCTTGAGTTAGCAGCTGTGATATTTGCTTTAAAGATATGGAGACATTACCTATATGGTGAAAAATGTGAGATTTATACTGATCACAAGAGTTTGAAGTATATTTTCACACAAAAAGAACTCAACATGAGCCAAAGGCGATGGATTGAACTACTCAAGGATTATGATTGCACGATACATTACCACCCGGGGAAGGCAAACAAGGTGGCAGATGCTTTGAGTAGAAAAGACCATGGAGTTTTGAATGTGATGAGAATTGAAAGGGATCCAATTTTCTTGGATCTAGTGAATATGGACATGGGAATAACTAGGGAAGGTGAAACATCAATGCTTTTTCAAATGGTTGCCAAACCATCATTACTAGAAAGGATTAAGAGTTCTCAGACCAATGATGAAGAATTTCAGAAGAAGAATAAAGGTGTGAATGATGGAAGATTGAGGGACTTTGTGTATAAGGATGGAATTTTGAAATTCGGGAAGAGACTTTGTGTTCCCGATATACCTGATCTATAAAGGGAATTGCTGGATGATGCTCATAGTTCCAACTTCTCTATACACCCTGGGAGCACCAAAATGTATAGAGATTTGAAGGAACATTTTTGGTGGGACAATATGAAGAGGGAGATTGTTGATTTTGTGTCGAGGTGTATGGTTTGTCAACAAGTGAAAGCTGGAAGGCAACATCCTGGTGGAGTACTGCAACCTCTTCCCATACCTGAGTGGAAATGGGATAATATTACGATGGACTTTGTCATGGGACTACCAAAGACTCCTAGAAGGAATGATGCAATATGGGGCATTGTTGATCGACTTACTAAGTCGGCACATTTTCTGGCTATACGGGAGGATCTACCACTTGAACGTCTAGCAAGACTATATATTAATGAAGTTGTAAGACTTCATGGAGTACCCCTATCGATTGTTTCTGATTGTGATCCTCGTTTTACTTCAAGATTCTGGAAAATTCTTCAAAAGGCCTTGGATACTGAACTTCGTTTGAGCACTGCCTATCACCCTCAAACAGATGGACAATCAGAACGGACTATTCAAACCTTAGAAAATATGTTGAGATCATGCTCTCTTGACATTCAGGGTATGTGGGATCAATATTTACCACTGGTAGAATTTTCCTATAACAATAGCTTCCATTCGAGTATTCAGATGGCACCATATGAAGCGTTATATGGAAAGAGATGTCGTACACCAACCGGTTGGGATGACGTTGGTGAAAGAAAACTTGTAGGACCAGAACTGGTAGAGGAAACGATGGAAAAGGTGAAAGTAATCCAAAATCACATCAAAGCAGCTCAAAGTAGGCAGAAGAGCTATGCCGATAATCAAAGGAAGGATTTGGAATTTCAAGTCGATGAACATGTTTTCCTGAAGTTATCTCCATGGAAGGGAGTCATACGTTTTGGTAATAAAGGTAAATTGAGTCCCAGGTACATTGGACCTTTCGAAATTCTAGAACGAATTGGGGCTGTAGCTTACCGTTTGGCAATGCCGCCAAGTCTCTCCAAAGTTCACGATGTGTTCCACGTATCTCTGTTGAGGAAATACATGCCTGACCCAATGCATGTACTCACCTATGAGGAATTAGAACTGGAACCCGATCTTTCCTATTGTGAAGAGCCCGTCAGGATTCTTGATGTGAGGGAGCAGGTGCTGAGAAACCGGACGACTCGTCTGGTGAAGGTTTTGTGGAGAAATCATAAAATGGAAGAGGCAACGTGGGAACCTGAGGAATTTATGATGAAAAACCACCCGAGACTTTTTATGCAGTAATACCCTAGAAATTGTGAGGACGCTATTATTTGAAGGAGGGGAGAATGTAACACCCCAAGCTTCCACTGTACGTTTCCCTTCGAATAATGCAATAGCGCGTGTTGTACGCAACCTCGAGCTCTAAAACACACCACAACTAATTAAACTAGCCATTGTGAATAGTAATACCTACTTTTTGAAATTTTATAAATTTTATTTATCAAATGGACTTCATTTTTGGATTCGGAATATTGAAATTAGCCTATGTTGAATTTTTGGTATTTTTCTAAGAACTTCTAAATTTTTATGAATAGTGAAAAATACTTAAAACAACTTTTTTAAATCAAAATAATTTATAGTGATAAATTATAATATTTAGTGGTTTTAAAGTATAATTAGAATATATTTTTATCATTTTATCCAATGGTGGTCATTAGAATTAATTTAACATTGAAATTTGACATAAACAATTGCCAATCTTTTGATATAAATTGTTTCTTAAAAAACACGCTATTTTAACAGCGGGAATTAATTATAAAATTAATTAATACAACTTATATGTTTGGAATTTTGTAAAATAGACATCATTTTTGAATTCGGAATATCAATTATATCTTAGGGTGAAATTTTGGCCTTATTCTGAAAAACATCAATTTTTTATGAATAGTGAAACCACTAAGTGGTTGTTAAAAACTGATTTTTCGTTAAAATGAAATATTACCACTTCTGTGATTTGATTTTCAAAAATCCGACATACATGGTTGTCATTAAGAGGTAAAATGTGGTTCAATGAGATTAAAATAATTTTTTGGTGAATAGTAACTTTTAAGTTCTTCATCGCGATTAGAGGTAATTAATGTAGTTTAAGGTACAAATGATGTTTTAATAATATGAGATGAGCATGACACTTGTCCTACTCCTATTGGATGGGTCATGGCCGACCAAGACAACCCATGGGTCAACATGGGGACCCCATGGAGCCACTTTAGTTGGAAAATGACATTAATATATATTTATTTAATGTTAGAATGAAATTGACACAAACATGAGTTATTTTACTAAAACAGTTTTTAAGTGGGGTTACACAAGTCCAAATTTTGACTATAAATATTCATTAGAAAGATAAAACGATTTCCTACATCATAGTATTTTTTTATAATTTTTAAACATTAAATAAATTAAATTATTTATGACATCATTATGATGCAGCGATGACCTCATTATTTAACGATTTAAATAAAATGAGAAGATAATGCAAAATCCAAGGCTTACACTTGTCCAAAGCTTATTGGATGAGGATATTTAGAAACCTTATCACCTTAGCCTCGAATTATATAAGTGTGGGACCTTTAGAATCCGAAAATCATTGTGAAATAATGTAACATTTCAACCTTTCCAAAAGTGCCCCTTCTCTCCTCTTATAAAAGGCCCCCACCTCTACCACCTTATTCACACTTCCAAGCCTTTTGGTTCGGCCAACCCCTGCCCAAATACTCTCCCAACTTCTCTCCCTTCATCATAGAAGCTTTATTTTAGTCAGAAAGACATCCTAAGGAGTCCTTTTGATCAAATCAAAAGGAAGAACCCGAATAAGAGGAGGTTAACCTACCCCAACCAAGGAAAAGTACAAGGTAAGGGTTTACTTCACAACCTCTTCATTATCCAAGGTTGTTTATACATAATTATCTACTGGGACCTCGTTATCATCCAAGACCATGTTTCTTAAAAATGTCATTCAAAACATTTTTACTATTAAATGGAAAATGGGTTAAAGTCATTTATACCCTTATAATTTTTTGAAAGGAATCTTACCGTCGTTTTCCAAACAATGTACTTTTTGACCTTTTTGACAAATATAAGGTAAGAATTTTTTTTTACTTCTACGACGGGTGTGACTATTTTCCGCCATTATAACTTCGTCGAAGCTTCCCTAACAAGCTTATAAGAATATCTTCAAAGTAAATGTATTATTTTATAATTATGGGGCTTTTAAATGATTTCAAAAAGAGAGATATTTCTCTCAAATATCTTTGATTTCATCTATGTCAACATCCTTTGATGGGTTTTAAGTTTAATTGAAATTGATTTGTGATACAAAACATCCATTGATCATTTTTTGAAATATTTGATTGTGGATGTGTTATTTTTATACCATCCATTGTTTATGGAGAAATTGTTGACATTTCGTATGCTAGTTTTAATACGAATATTTATGTTATGTTTAAACCTATTCATATGAGGAATGTATAGGACTTAATATGTGACGGGTGGAGCCCGCTATAGCTTCTCGATGCATCGGTAGGTCTCATGAGACAACTAGACGTGGAATTAGCCGAGGCCCTTTCCCAATTTGATTTATGGTTTTGGCCGAGGCCTTAATCATTTTAGACGTCTTGGCCGAGGCCTTGACAAAATGTTTCAGAATGTCCGGCATTATACATTCCCTCATTATGAAAGTGGATATTGATATTTCATGTGACTATTCGTCTAGTAGAATATCCATGTGAGTAAGTAATGGCATTATTTTATTTTACTTTTGCCATATTATGCTGAAGTTCATGTTCAATAAGGCTTTTGTTTTAGTTATACATTGCCTTAAATGCTTATGTTTTCTTATAAAAGCTTCTGCAATATTGTCATCCTTACTGAGCATTTGGCTCACCCCTTTCAATGTTTAAATATTTTCCAGGATGTGAAGAAGTGTATTATGACTGACTTGCAAGGATAGTCAGTGAAGATATGAGTGTGGACTATGAAGACCATGTTATTGTAGTTTGTTTAATTTTGATGTAATGAAAGACTTATGAATGTATCTAGTGTTTCCAAGGCTACTAAACTAATCGGTCTTTCGAGACTTGATCTTTTGTGATCATGCCAATGTTACGAAGTAAGGCACCGACTCTGGGTAGCTGGGGTCGGGGTGTTACACCCCACTCATACATTTATAAATATAGCCCAACAAAAATCCTTTTCCCAACACCAAAATTCCTAGTATACCAAATAATTTCATTGAGATTTCATTACCTATACTCTACCACACGCCTTGATTCTATTAGTATCACTAAATTAATATTTTTAGGTAACATATGTGGAATCCCTAGAGGGGATATACAATGGAGAAGTTAATTCCCTAATCCAATTATTTTAATATTCTTCCCTATCATACTCTAATAAAATTACATGCACCATGGAATATTGAAACAATTTTCATATATATATATATATATTAGAATTATATTTTTTATTGACTATCATTCATCCATCCTTTTTCCTACCCTAAATTAATTCTTATACACAACCTTTTTTTAATATTGTTGGATTACAACCTCTATGAACAATGTTGTTCATTTTTTACCATCACCTTCATGGATGGATATAAAAATAATTTTATTGTAAAATAATATTATAATAATTTTTTATAACATATTTCATCTGTAAAATTTTTTTATATTCATTTAATTAAATAAAATGAACCCACTTAATTATGGTTGGAAAAATAATAATAGTTAACTAACCATATATATATATATTTATTACTAAATGAATTGGCCCCAGAAAATAAATTATAACTATATTTTGGAACTTATAATTTTTGGGATTTATAAGACTATCATTTAATTTATGTTATAATATTTTATACTCTATGCACATTAATTGAAATAATTAATCATTAGTTATCCGACATTGATTCCATTAATATAACACTCTCAAAACAATTAAATTAGCCATTACATCTCTATGAAATAGCTATAAATTAAAATAATATAAATAATATAAAAAAAATAGACTTAATAGTTATGAATTTTAAATTTAATGTTTTTAATATTAAAATTTAGTACATTAATTGAATTTTCATAACTATTCTAGAACATTATGTAAAGGATTCGTTTGAACCTCCCTTTTTATTTATGTTATGATCTTTCTCTTCTAGATCATTATTACTCTATATTTGATAAGAAGGAATAGTTTGAATATCTATATATACCAAATGAATATATACCTATCTTATTATATTATCCATTCAAGGTTTAATACAAACATCCCATTCATTTCAAAAACACCTTCACTACGAAATCTCATTTGGTTATGATAAAAATGTCACTACTGTAACACATTTTATTTATTGGGAAATTGTTATGTTTATTCCTTTTCAAAGATTTTCACTTATGGGTCACATATTAATGTAAATATCATAATTAGTGCACCCATATTACTGTCCAATTCATTGGGTAATTATATTTCTTCATGAGACTTCATTTTGATATTATTGAGGGAACATAATCCCTTATGGGATTATATTGACCATGTGATGTTTTCTTAAATATTTTCCACAACTTATATTTATGGCATGTAATATGATTATACAACATTCACATGATACCATAATATTATGATTTCTTAATCTTCATTTTATTCCTATATATTTTATCTCATTACCATTGACTTCTTGATATCATGTTTCATCTTTTGACTCATATTCTAGGCTTCATTGTCATGATTATTCTATTACTGGGATTTTAATCTAATCTAATTTATTATATCTTTCAAAAGATATACATGGAAGTTTTAGGATATAAAAGCTAAAAAATATATCATTATGGATATTATAATAAATAATTATTGTTTTACATTTTTATGTATAATGAACCTTGCCTTTAAATTACAATAATCCTCCAGATTATTTGGTTTTCAATTAAAAGATATCATTTAAAATCGACTTATAATATCGATAAAATTAAATTTTCACTATAGTCAATATCAATGAAATTTTTAGTTATATTTAGTTATTTAGACTATAATACACCATTGAAAACTTAGGTATATGTTTTACTGTAGTAAAATATAATGAAAATTTAGTGATGTATAGATTGAGTGGTGTCCCAGAAATTTCATCTCTTTCTAGATATCACAAGTAAATATTTCTTGGAAATAGTGTTAACATGGGGTAATAATACATAATATTGTGAATTTCTTATTAAATCAATCATTAACTCATTCAGCACAGATAGGAAATGCTAAACACCTATTTTTTTCACTCTCAAGGGATACTATTCGTGAAATTATAAAAATCCAATTGAACCATAATGAATGGAATGAACATATTACGAGTTTAGAAAAAATATTGGGATGAACTAATATGTGTAACATAGATGGATACATAGAGACTCCCAGGTTAAGACTATTTTTTCATTTATAATTTCTTCTTCATATGGTCATTGTTTCTCTTTCAAATAATATTTGTTTTAGAATCCATATTCATATGTTTTTATAATATGTTATGTGAAATAGATTTATATATTGAATGGGTATCTCATTGTATATTCATTATCTTCTAATGTACTTTATGATTATTTTTCTCTACCTTCATTTCTATCTTTTATTAATAGTAAACTATTCCAGAACCACATCAAAGATGGTAGTTTAGTGAGCATAGAGAATATAGAATGAAAACTTATTTCATCCCAAGTATATAAATTATCCCAAATAATATTCCATGGACACAACCATCTAAAACATCCTATCATACATCCTTTTATACAATTTGATTCGATATTTTTCATATACAAAGTGTCCTTACTTAAATACATAGTCAATTATTTGGAGAGGGAGATCACTCTTCAAATCATGATTCATACCATGATTCTAAAAATCTGTAAGGAAGATGATGGATATCATTCGGAATCTAGAAATAATATTTTAATGGCAACACTTTATGATAAATATTATCATGCATTAATGATTGTGAAATAATAGGGAATCATTCTCAAAGGCTTGTCTATTTTGATGAATTATAATAAAGTACTACCAAAATATTTTAATGTAAATTATTATAATAGAGAAGATGAATTATAAATTTATATTTTACATGGACCTATATATATATAAAATAATCTTGGCTGAATGTACACTATTCATTCCAATGAGATGAATAAGTATTTTCATGAAAATACGGGAAAGTTTTTCATATTACAAAGTGCTTCAGCATGGGGTTTGTTAGTTCATGTATTCAAGAAGAATGATTGGTTAATGAACCTATAAATTGATTAATTTAAAATCAGAAAATTCATGATAAAAAAAATTATTCATGTGACATGGACTGAATAATTTTTTCCTTAAATATGTAGAGATAAGTGTATCTTTTTGGTGGATATTTTTTTGTTACCTTTAATTATCATTGATGAAGGAATATATTTATAATACAAAAATTTGATAAATCTATAAAAAGTAGGAGTTTATAGTGATTCCACTATATATCTAACGTACTATAGCAGGGACTATAGCAGTATGGGAACTGTAGCAGTACTGTTCACCGAGGGGTCCATTGGGCCATTTAATAGGGTTTTAGGCCTTATATTCAGGACACTTGGCCATGGGCCTTCGGGCTATGCAATGTGTCTCCCCCTAACCAGTCTAAAGAGGTCTTTGATTTAAATAATAAATTGAGGCTTCGGCGCCAGACTTTTAAAAAGAATGAATTTAACATATGATGATTACCTAAATAAATTTATGGAATAATTCATTGATGATATTTTGATATACAAAAAATATCAGGTGGAGAATTATGTGAATTTGATGAATATGATAAATGATTTTTTTAAAGAGAATCTATATGATATTTATTTAAAATGCTAGTAATGGATTAGGGATGTGTCATTCACAGGGCATACTACATCCATAAAAGTGATATCTATGTACCGTTATGTAACAATAAATTTTTTAGTGGACTAGGATGACATATGGTACAGTGATCTATATTTTCCCTTCACTATCTAATTATTAAATATTTCTTTTTTAGAATCATTTCATAATTTTGAAACCCCCTAACCAAGATAACTTGGATGTGGGTAAAATTTTATTGGACTATTGAATATTAAAGGAGAATCACGTAATTGAAAATGAAGATTACAAATCCAGCATTCCCCATGATAAAACTATTTTTTTTCTTTTCTATGGTATATATTAATTCTTTAATTAAGGTATTATATTATTCTCTAATGAAAAATTGAAATGTGATAGGCAACCCCAAAAGTATCTTGAAATTTCATGGGTATAACTGTAAAACACATGATCTCGATTTGGCTGTTATGATCTCTATATTCAATATAATATGTCATTATATGTATGGGGAGATGTGTAATATATATCTTATAATTTTCTAAATTATATATTCAAAAATAAGTAGATCAATATAATCTAATGATGTTGGTTTTTACTGATCAAGTATTATCACTACTCAATCGACTTCCATACTGAGATGCCTACCAAAAGGGGAATATGGCCTACGTAGAATGTATTTTTCAACCTTATAAAAATAATTGAGAAGGGTAAAATCTTCATTGATTTAAAAAGAATGTCCTCAGTGATAATAAGATAAATATCAACATAATTCTATCTAATATTAATTTTAAACCATCCCTTATATGGAAGATAAATGGTGCCCAAATAAATGTTATGGGATTATAGAATAATGTTGAAACTATAAGAAAAATTAATCCATATGAAATATAAATTGATGAAGATGCTTTATAAATTTTTCATGACTACATGTACCTTAATATCATGTAGTAAGGAATTATTTTTTGACATATAGTCGTAGATTGTGATTCTCTATCCACCTAGGGATCAAGATGTTGTTTCAAGATATTTTAGAGATTTATTAGTGGGATAATATGATGAAATATACAATATAATGCTCAATAATTTTCAAGGAATATATTTCTCTTAATTATAAAGGAAAAAAACAAAATGGTATGATACAACCATCATCCATACATACATCGAAATGGGAAAATAACACCTTAGTATTTCTTAATTTTTTTCAAAAGGAATTAAGAAAAAATAATGATATTTTTGTGTGTTGGGTCCACATTAAAATTATTTTCACATAAAATTAATTAGAGATAACATCTCACTTGAACAACATGTAAGGATTTTCCTAAGAGTAGTGGTGAGGCTTTATGGAAAACCATTATCTACTGTATCTCAGCATTATAGGTGCTTATAATCCACATTCGAAAAGTGTCTACAACATGAACTAAAAATTATATTGTACATAATTATAGATTAGAAAACATAAAATAATGGTTCGTATAATAATTTTATCTAGTCAATTGAGGAATTATCAAGAGCATGCATGATGGACTTTATAATAAGAATGGAACAATAGATTCCCTATTAGAGTTAACATTTATTAATATCATTCACTCAACAAATGATAAGATCTATATGAATCCCATTAATGGATGTTATGTTAAAAACACTTATGATTTGATGTGTTTTATGGAAAAAAATATATTGTCCTAAATTGTAATGGTAATGATAATAATGTTAAAGACTAAACAAAATCCCTTTAAGGCTGGTTAATGTCACAAAAAGTGAAATATTTAAAACATCAATGAAACTAGTGTTTGATATAAAATAAAAATTATTCCTAACCCTATCTCGAAAAAATATAATCATGAGATTTTGGAAGAGTTAAATCTAATCATCAGTTACATTGTCCCCATTTATATTTGTGACCAAATCAAAGTTATGACCTCTCGAACAGAACTCCCACCATCACATTTTCATGTAACTATGAATTACACATATCCCTCAGAATTATGTGCATTCTAGACCCCTCCCCTAAAATGAATTTATATGTCCTACATATGATAAAAGACATATTTTATATGGAGATGGAAATTTAGACCAATAACTATAGAGAAAACATTATACACAATAAGACAACTCACATGGTCAAAGTAATATGTAAAAACCATATAAATGAGGTGGGAATTTGTAAATGAGATAAATACCTAAAGAAGAATTTCCATCACCAATTTTCATGAAATTTTGAAAATTCAAATTTTTATAGTGAAATAATTTTTTAGTATCGCTTAAAATGAAACATGATATATTTATAACATGTAATAATTAAATAAATGATTCAAAATAAAAAAGTATGTTTTGGTAATTTTTTTTAAATGTATTTGTTGAATTTTTATATTTAATATAATTATTAAAAATTATATTTATTCTCACAAAACTATTTTTATTGATTACTATTTCTTATTATAAAGAAAACATTATTTAGTGACTTGTAATTATTTTTTCAAAGTGATATAATGTTGATCATAATGTGATAATTGATATCATTCGAATAAATGATAATTATATGTTAAATAAAAATTTCAGTAACTGAGATAAATATTTTAACAAAATAAATTTAATTTTATTAATAAAAAAATAGATTTTGTTGTTGTTAATTTAAAAAATAAGTGATTTATTTGTGAATAATAAGACCTGGTAAAATACAATATTTAACATTATATGATAAATATACGAATATTTGATTTTTGGATGTTGTAAAAACCCATTATATCAAGACCACATGTTATTATTACTATATATAATCAATAAATTAATGTTATTGGTATTCCTAGATCAATATAATAAAAAACAACTATAATATTCAAAAGCACCCCTCTCCTCCATTTATAAATACCACCTAACACTAAAATTTTTTATAAAGCCTTCCATGACATGTTTCATGTGTATTTCATACCAAATTCACTTAAAAATCATCTCGATTACATTCTAGTTTTTATGTTATAGAGAAAAGACCATTTCATGGTGTATTATGTGGAATCCCATAACAGGACATCCCTTGTAAAAGGCAATTCCCTGAACTGATTTTTTTAAATTTCCATTCATCTCATCGAGTAATAAAAATCCATAAAAATGGATTAATATATCCCTTTTAATATATATAAATATAAATGAATTTTATTTTTTAATGTAATATCTACCATAAAAATGTTTTATTTTCTCAATTTATTCTAAAACAAAATGTGTGTTTACAATATGGTCAGTTCAATACCTCCATTCACAAAAAAACATCATTTTTCACCAAGAAATTAATGGACGGTTATAATGACATTATTATTGTATAATATTATAAAATAGTTTTATTATAACTTATTTGATGTGTTGTATTTTTTTAAATAATTATTATTTAAATAAAAAAATCTAGTTAATAGAATTCTATAAAATGTGATAAATGAACTTAACACATTACAGTAGCATTTTTTACTAAAAGTATCTTACACATGTCAGAAAATATATGGATATTTTGGAACATATCAAATTTTTAACTAAATTAATACAATTTCATATCAATTATTTATTTTTTGTCCCATTTGAAAAATAAGGTCCACAATTATCCAAATCTAATCTGATCAGGGGACAATTAAACTAAGGCCCACAAAACATTATAATTACTCTCTATAAATGGATGAAGTATATATGACTCAGCATAATAAAAAATAATAATATATTTATACATGTATACAGTTATAAATTAACTATATAATGAATTCAATTTGATTATTCTAGATACTAATTGAATGTGTTGAAGGATTCAAGAATATTAGGTATCAGATATCTCAATTCCTCACATTTACATTATGTTATAGAAATTCCCATTCTATGTCACATCATATCTATATTTTATGTATGATCCCATATTTTTCTATGTTTTTATCTCTTTTATATGTGGTTGAACCTGTTTTATTTTTTTATTTTCCATCATCATTAAATCTTGGTGGTCGATTCCCTTTTAAGAATTTATAAAATTTTCTGCTTAAAATTTCCTAATGTTCTGAAATGTTTGATTTTTTGAATTGAAGGATTCCTCCTATATATATAGTAGAATATTATGATAGATGCTTTTTGTAAATAATTAATTGGATATGGTTAATGATTTTATTATAGAATCTCAGATGAAATCTATCTACTACTCCCTTTTAGTTCATGAACATGTTACATGATGTGAACATGTCAACAAGATTAAGTTGTAAACATGGGAAATGAATCATTACATAAAATGTATTGGTTCATACCATTAAATCATATATTGTGGTTATATTTAAAAAAGGACATTAATTTTTTAGTGTATCATATAAATCTATAAATTTGTATTGGGAAGGACTCACATGTATTGAATATATCATGACTAGCTATTTTAATCCATGATGTGCATTTGATATTATTTCATCTGTTATATAGCTCATTATCTCTCTTGATCCCAATGGTGAATCGTGATATTTAACTATTGATTTTTTAACTCACAAATTTACCAATGAAATATGTAATTTTTGTTGAGTTTCATTGGTATGATTTTCCCCTTTTATCCCCATTTTCTATGTTATAACGGTTTAATCTACCGACTACTATTGAATCAGGTTTTGATCTTAATATTTTTGTGATCTAGGATTTTCTTTCTTATATCCTTCATATACATTTTTCATTAACATTATTTTTTGACTGTATTTAATGAATAATCCAATAAATTTTGGGGTCTAGAACGTACCCCTATGGTATGTATCTATTTTTTCACATATGTTAAATATTATGAGACTTCACTAAAAAAAAGAGAACATTAACCTATAGAATATTGTTTTATGACATTATTGTGTTTGGATTACTCCTTGGATACCAATTGATCTAATAGTTTTGTGACATGGAATTAATATATCCATGGGGTGAGCCTACCCTTGAAAAATAATAAACTTTCTAATGTCTAAAAAATTATTTACCATGACATGAAATATCTGGTGATTGCATATGAAAGATTCACATTTGAAATAGAATGAATCATTATTGAATTAATAGTGGTGAATTGATATAAATTGGTGTGTATATTGTAATTTTAATTACATAACATATAACATCATGAAAGAATAGTTTATTGAAAAAGAAATAGTTTTTGGAATAATTGACGATTTTTTATTATGATATTATTTTGTGTTATTATCACTATTATGACATGGAATGGGATTCATATAAAAATTGGTATGTAAAGGGATTATCTAGGTTATACTGAAATGCATATATAAATGTGGTTTCCTAGTTATGCTATTATTTTTATATAAATATATTTTCATTACTATGATAAAATTCTAATGTAAAATGATTTTAATGAATATTATGAATTTATTATATAGTGGGATTGGTCCAGTTATGATGAAATTCATATATAGAGGACTATGGTATGGTTATAATGAAATGATTTTATTGATTTATTTCATCTTGTTATGGGATTATGACATGGAATTGTTATTTTAGTTCGAATAGTTATCATACTTTCTCATAGATATTCCTTCATGGTGATGAAATAGGATGTTTCATGTATAATGTTACTTGATTAATTATTATGAATGATTATCTCTATATTACATGTACCTATTGGAATTCTATTAATTTTTAGACATGATGGTGGTTCCCTACTGAGTTTTACTCAAAACTTATCAGAGTCATTATTTAGTACCCAAGAGTATTACATGGATACATGTTTAGAAAATGAAATATCAGCTTCTTTTTTACTATTTCTTGCTTGATGTGGTGGTTCGTGGATAAAACACTGACATGGGTTTTAGGACCAGGGTTTTTGAAATTAATTTTTTCATCTAGGCCATTTGTTTATATTATATTAATTTTAACATTTAGATACATTCTATCCTGTCATTACATTTTCATTTTTTATATCAATATTATATTGATGAAATTTATTTTTTTCTTTATCTTCTATGATGCACTATATCCACTATTATCAATTACTCTGATATTTTATTATTTCAGCTATATTGAAACTCCACACCATGGTTAATGGTCTCCCCAATATGTTCTTTATTTCACCGCTACCAGTCATCCTACATTGCAGTATGGGGAGGTGCTCATGATATCTAGTAACCAACCTGATTTTTCACATGAGTGAGTTCTAGATTTGGAACATTCTAATGTCTTATTATTGGTAATATGTTGTAAATTTAAATTGATTAAATATTTTGGAAATGTAGAAACAAGTCAAGGATTTTTTAGGGAAAGGTAATTAGCTTTTAGATGGGAGTAACTAAACTATGCATTTGTACAAATATGAGTACCCTAGGATTCTTTTTTTGACTAGGATGATTGTTTGTTAGAGTTTCTGTTATTTCACCATTTGAAATATCATTTTCTGTGATTATTACTTCTTGAGATTTATTCTCATGGTCTAGAATAACATAATATGAGTATGCATGCATCAATATAGTAACATTGGGATATATATATTGACATTAATTAATCATGAAATTTATATTTTTTTTGTATGCAATATTTTTTCTGTTATGAACAATGAAAGGAGAAAGAAATTATATCAAATAAAATAAATTAATGAAACATTAGTTCATGCTAATTTAATTTGTTAAGGCGTATTTAGAGAGAATATATTCCAATTAATCTCTATTTGTATCATTTTTTTATTGACCTTACAATTATACACTATTCTTGGGATTCAATTATTCTTGTAGAGAGAATTTCTCCTAATAATATTCTAATTTACCATTGGGGGAGATAAAATAAGCATTCATATAACATGGTTGAATCAGATCCTCCTTAAATTTAAGAGGATAATATGGGTGTTATGCTTCATGATCTCTTTATAAGTTTCATGTGATCAGTTAAATATGAGATTTCTCACATTGTTCACTTGGGAGAGTGGACCCTAGATATCCATGTTTTGGATCATATCAAGTTATAATTTCATAATTCACTTATATATATATTCTAGTATGAGGTTGAATCATTTTATATATAATATTCAGGGTCTGATTAAGTGTGTGTGCAACATAGTTGGTTAATATTTGTACCAAGAAGAGTTATATTATAAGGAAATTGAGGACATGTTTCTAGGTAACTTCTATCTTGAAATCTTATAGGATTAAAATAAGCATGATTCCATACACCAGACACATGACAACATCTCAGTGATAGACTATATTAGATATTTCACCGGCTCTTAGCACTATGGGTATCTTAATCCATTGATTATAACGTGATGGTGATGAAAGTTTAGATTGGATATATCTCTGAATTCAAGAATAATTTGAAATTTTTTTACATGATTTATATTTCACAAATTATGAATCCGGATCTCAACATAGAATTCATACAAATAGAGTCCCAAAAATAGTTCCATTTATTAGGATGGAAAACCGAGATCACATACTCAAATGTTAAGAAGCACCACTATTAGAGTTATCACTATGGAATCAACATGAAGTGATGTTTGGGATGTGAGAATCCACCTTAGGAATGTTTTTTGTTTTAGTACTATATGTGTCAAATATTTGGCTATAATAATCCTCAATGTCCACACCTTTCTTTTGAGTACAATTATTTATTTATCAGGGTCCACCTATATAGGTTTTTAGGTTCATGTAGTAGTTTATAAGGATAATGTGATGAGGAAAGGTAATAAAAGATAGGAATAAATTTTCGACCCCTCATATCATTGGATGAATGAATTCAACAAGAAATTCACCTACATGAAAATAGAATGTTACCCTAGTGCAAGAGTTGCATTTACAAAAAGTGGGAACAATACAGTGGAGTATGACTAGAGCTGTAAAGACCCGTAAAATTCAAGGGAAATTTTTTCTTAATTTTCTTTAGAATTTTACAAGAGCGCGGTTTCAGACGGCACCTGATTCCGAGGCCCGGAGTGCCCGGAATTAATTTCCGAAGTTTGGCTCGGGTACGTTCAGTGAACGAACGAGCGGGAATTCCTAACTTTTGATCCGGTGCTCGGAATTGAAATCCGAGGGCACCGATGAACTCGCAGCGCCGGTATTCGCTTAAAGAGTCCTTTTCGGGAGTTGCGTTTGTTGCGGGTTGAGAGTTTCGTTTTGGGGTTTTTAGTTTGAGTTAAATAAAATTGTGTAGAACAATTTTATTTTTAACTTGTTAAAACCTATCTAAGGTGGTTGGGAGTGGGACCCACACCCACTTAACCTCCCTTGGGAGGATTAAGTGTGGTGGGGCCCACACGAACCCCCACCTTTTCAACTCCCCACTCTCCCTCTTAATGGCTTGATAACTTAACTTCTTTTTAATTATACAACTCTTGTATATTAAATAAGTGAGTTAATTTTGGGGTTAGCCATTTTGAATTTCAAACTTTTGAATTTCTTCTAATGTGTTTTGTAATAATAAAATAAGAAGTGGTCTTATTTTATTTTGGGTTGTTTGGTTTGTCTCCTTTAGAGCTTTTGGAGAGCCTCATCTTCTTCTTCAAACTCAACGAAGAACGCGAAGAACGTCGTTCTTCAACGAAGAACTTCTCCGCCGAAGAACACGATCCATCCGCGACGCCGTATCCGCGACGCGACGTACTTCTTCCGCGTCATCCCTTCCGCGACGGTTTTCCGCGACGAACGCCTTCGACAACGAATCTTCCTCCGACGTCAAAGGAATCGACACCGATATTCCACGACTCCGTCAACGTGCGACTATCGAGGTAAGGGTTCTTGAGTTCGTTGTTTCCTTTTTAATTTGACTTTCCTCAAGACTTGACGAGGAACGCTCTCTTTTCCGACGAAGAACGCCGCAACTCCTTTCTTCGTTCACCGTGACAACGAAGGGGACGCCATCTCTTCTTTGGACAACCTTCGTCGGCAAACGAAGATCCGCCATCGTCGTGTCTCTTCGGGCATAGCACTTCGTCAACGGATTTGACGAACGACGACCGCGACGCCCGACTTCCGCGACGCCGTCTTCCGCGGATCGTAGACGATTCTTCGAATCTTAAAACCGAGGTAGGGGTTGTCGATTTTCTTTTGGATTCCTCATTTCATTCTTGATCGTGCTTTTAGCAAGATTAACGTGTGACATGTTTTTTTTAGTTGCGTTATTATTATTAACGCGAGGGGGGGCCGGACCGCACGAACACGGCCGAACCCCCCCCCTCCAACGTTCTTGTTGTTCTTGCGGGTGGAAGCAAGTGGCATGGTGCCGTCGCACCACGCGGATGATTGTGCGTTTAATTTTACGCAACGCCGTCGCGCTACGCCGAGGAGAATCTTCAAGAACGCGACGTCGTCGCGCCGCGTTGAAAAGAATCGAAGCACGGCGAAGGGGCGCGGTGCCGACGCTCCGCGCCGGATGACGAAGACCGCGGCCGGTTCCGGGCCGCGGCGGGACGAGAAGACCGCGGCCGGTTCCGGGCCGCGGCGGAAGGAAAGACCGGCGGCCGGGCCGCCGGCGTCGGAAGTCGAGGGCGGGACCGGAATTTCCGGTCCCGTTGGTAAAAACCGGCCGGCCAGCTGGCCGGCCGGATGTCATAAAACCGGGGGAATTAAATCCCCCGGTCGGTCCATTAAAACCCCCCTCTTAATGAGGGGGGCGGTTCATGAGGGAAGGGGGCAGCAGCCCCCTTTGGTTCGGCGCAAGCAGGCCCCCTCATGTGAGGGGGCGGTTACTTATTTCGGCGCGACTAAGCCGCGCCGCCAGAAGAGAACCGCGGGGCATAGCCCCGCGTGCGCCGCCCGTGCGGCGCGCCCCGCCGCCGGCGCGGCCCGCTGCCGCCGCCGGCGCGGCCCGCCGCCGCCGCCGCCGCGGCCCGCCGCCGCCGCCGCCGCGGCCCGCCGCCGCGGCCGCCGCCGCCGCGGCCCGCCGTGCCGCCGCCCGCCGCCGCCGCGCGCCGCCGCCGGCCGCCGCGCCGCCGCCGTCCGCCGCCGCCGGCCCCCGCCGCCGCCCAGGGGGGGGTCGGGCCGGGTCGGCCCGGACCCGGACCCCCCCGTTTCGAACCTGATTTGGTTTTTTGGCTCATAACTTGAGCCTCGGACCTCCGAATGACGAACCGTCTGCGGCAACGCGATCCTTGCATCGAGACGGTCGTTTCGATATATCGCACTCAAGGTTTCGGGTTACTTTGAGTTCGGCCGGGTTGGTTCGTTCACGAAACCAACCGGGCCTTCGGAGCGGAAACGCTCATATCTTGAGCCACGAACGTCCGATTGACGCGCCGTCAGTCGCGTTGTGTTCCTCTTAGTGAATCAGATCTTTTGGCATACTCCGCCCGAGGTTCGGACGCAGGTGGAGTACGGTCGGGTTGGTTTTTCCTTAAAAACCAACCGGGCCCCGGAGACGAAAATGCCAATAACTCACAGACCGGGCGTCCGATTGACGCGCCGTCTGTTTCGTTGACTTCCTCTTGACGATACGAAACTTTTGGCACCCTCCGCCCGAGTTTTGGATGCAGTTGGATAGTGGCCGGGTTGGATCGCACCGAAATCCAACCGGGCCCCTGGAACGGGAAAAGCTGTTATCTTTCAGACAGGACGTCCGTCTGACGAACCGTCAGCGGCGTTGATGATCACGATGAGAAACGGTCCCTATGAGTATACCCTATGAGAGTTCGGGGTACAGTTGAGATACGGCCGGGTTTGGTTCGCTCACGAAACCAACCGGGCCCCTGGGACGAAAAGGCTAATAACTCACAGACCGGGCGTCCGATCGACGCGCCGTCTGTTGCGTTGAGACCCCTGTGACGAGATGGACTTTTGAGACACTTCTTCGTGGGACCTTGTGATACTTGGAGTATCGACCAGTAGCTCGTGGAGCGGACCCTCCCGAAGACGAGCGTGCAGAGTACGGAGACCGTGTAACTAGCTGAGACCTGACGACTGCTTGACCGACTCGACTTGGAGTGAGTCGACTAGCCCAGTGGACGGAGCACTACTTTCTGAGGTGCAGACCCATGGCGGACGGAGTACGCGTGTGACAGTGCAGACCCGCGGTACTCGTCCGGAGAGTACCTCAGCAGGCTATCTGGGTAGCGCCCGGTATTTGGCGACAGACCCTCAGCGGACGGAGCGCCAGGTAGTTGGCCGCAAACCCGCAGTACTCGACAGGAGGAGTACCTCAGCAGTCTTAGGTTAGTGAGCAGTACCTCGGAGTCGTGACAGGACTACTGCACACTTCAGAGACGGGGCTCTTCAGCAGTTACGGTTTCGATAATGAAAATCCTGGTTTGAGCTGAGACTTTTGACCTTGTGTTTACTTCATGATTGAGATGGGTCACCTGCTAACTTTGGTATATGTATGGGCATATACCCGGGTAGTGGTTATCCGTCGTTTTCACAATCCTTGTGTTTCCTCATGATTGAGATGGGTTACTTGATAACATAGGTATATGTATGGGCATACACCTAAGTAGAGTTTATCTGTTGAGATCTTCTTGTGTTTATCCTTGTTGGTTTTAGTGAGACCTTGAGGGTCTCGGGGTCCCTACTGATTATCGTTATACTCACCCCTGCACGGGCTATGCCCGCACCTCGTTGTGTTGGTTGCAGACGACGGACAGTGCTGACAGAAGCCGAAGGTTCGAGGACTGGACGGTACCTGGAGGTGGACTATACGACGAGGCGGTACCCGGAGGAGGACCACTGGGGGGAACATACTCGGAGCGGATGGCGGGACCCGAGGAGCAGAGGAGCTATCTGTACCCACCCTTCAGGTGGGATTTCCAGTGGACATCTCAACGTAGCAGCTTTACTTTTCAGTCGCTGTTTTTCCCTTTCGAGTTGTACTTTACAGTTGGGCTTGTATTTCCGGCCCCTTTTACTTTTCAGCTCTTCTTTTTGTACTTAGTGTTTTACTTCCGCTTGTACTCTGTGGTGCTTGTTTTCTTTATAAAGGCAATGCCTTCCCAGTTATCGGGATTTTACGCCTTTGGTGCTAGTCGCCAGCCCCTGGCCTATGGAAGGCGGGCTTGGGGTAGTCACGGCACGGGCCCCGAGGACGGGTCGTGACAAATTGGTATCAGAGGAGTTCGGTTCTACCACAGAACTTATAACTCTGATGTTTCTTTCTGTGAAGCAATAGTGTTGAGAGTACCGAGTGTGGTTTTCAGTTCAGGGAGTCCAGTGTTGGTGCGGGCGGCCGACGTATCTATACACCAGGACCCTGACAACTGATTTCCGACTTTGTGCACAAAAACACTGATTGCGTGTATGTTTTCAAAAGTTTTTCCCCTTAAAACAGCTCAAACCAGGTCAGCTCACCAGGTATAATCGTTTGATCGTGTTACGTTGTTTCTTTCAGGATGTCTTTTCTCAGACGACCAGCTAGAGCCCGGAGGGATGAGCGTGCTGACAGTCTGTCGAGCGACGAGGCTTCGGTACAGGGCCCTCTTGCAGTTGGGCCACCGATGCCACCAGCCCCAGCAGTAGGCGATGCACGACGCTTGAGCGCGCTGCACGAGTTCCAGCGCCAGAGGCCACCCAGGTTCCGGGGAGAGACGGACCCGCAGGCGGCTGAGGTTTGGCTGGAGGCTGTGGTGAGAGTCTTCAGGCTAGTGGGGACGCCGACAGACTTCATGGTGATCTTTGCTACCAGCCTCCTTCAGGCAGCAGCAGGTAGGTGGTGGAGCCACTTGTTTCAGTTTTGTGATGAGTTGAACTTCGCATGGGAAGACTTCGAGACCTTCTTCAGGGTGGAGTTTGTGCCAGTATCTCTACACCCCGAGCGTGTACAGGAGATTCTGCCTTTGACGCGTGTTTTTCGATCAGAAGCCGAGTCATCTGTGGGCAGTAGACAGATGATGCAGAGGTCCAGGAGGACCAGACGAGCAGTTGGGCGATCTCGGGTTTTAGGACCGGTGGTGCGGGGCACCCGAGGTGGGGACAGAGCCAGGCGTGCCAGAAACGGACAATGTTACTCCTGTGGCGGAAAGGGTCACCTGGCACGTGACTGTCCGACTCCTCGATCCGCAGGCTTGGAGGGAGCCACCGAGGTTGAGGCAGCGACAAATGCTGGAGCTCTGGGAGCAGGTGGACAGGGGAGGAACTAGTAGATACGTCTTTTTTACTTCTAGTTCCATGTTGATGTTGCTTTTATGTAGCGTCTTGTATTATGAGCTGCAATAATAAAAAGACGCATTCTTTTGTGATGTTTTCTTTCCTGTCCTCTTTTGTGATGTTACTAAGAGGTTCCAGTTGACTGTTGACTTGACCCTCACTTGTGAGACATCTACTGGAGGAGACCAGTTACCACACACTGATGCCGACAGTGTGACTCAACCCTTGGAGGCGAGAGTAACGGTTGGATCTCTTAGTAGTAGCGTCGAGGCCTTACGACGTCATCCTTGGTATGGATTAATATCATCCATGTTAGGATTGACTGTTTTAGGCAAAGAATGTGGTTCATCCAGGGGATGAGACCAGGTTTCTCTTTTCGGCAAAGAAGAAATCTTGCAGCTCTTGTGGGACCAGAGATGGTCCGGGCCACGTCAAAAGAGGTCCATGTCATCCAGGAGCGGGTCCTACATGGACGATCGATTCCTCTTGTGCGCAACAGATGGCGGCACGGGAATCTCCAGGAGAGCACATGGGAGCGGGAGGCTCAGATGCGTGCTCAGTATCCCCTTTTTGTTTCCCTAGTTTTTGATGTAGCTTTACGGGGACGTAAAGCCCTGAGGTGGGAGTAATGTAAAGACCCGTAAAATTCAAGGGAAATTTTTTCTTAATTTTCTTTAGAATTTTACAAGAGCGCGGTTTCAGACGGCACCTGATTCCGAGGCCCGGAGTGCCCGGAATTAATTTCCGAAGTTTGGCTCGGGTACGTTCAGTGAACGAACGAGCGGGAATTCCTAACTTTTGATCCGGTGCTTGGAATTGAAATCCGAGGGCACCGATGAACTCGCAGCGCCGGTATTCGCTTAAAGAGTCCTTTTCGGGAGTTGCGTTTGTTGCGGGTAGAGAGTTTCGTTTTGGGGTTTTTAGTTTGAGTTAAATAAAATTGTGTAGAACAATTTTATTTTTAACTTGTTAAAACCTATCTAAGGTGGTTGGGAGTGGGACCCACACCCACTTAACCTCCCTTGGGAGGATTAAGTGTGGTGGGGCCCACACGAACCCCCACCTTTTCAACTCCCCACTCTCCCTCTTAATGGCTTGATAACTTAACTTCTTTTTAATTATACAACTCTTGTATATTAAATAAGTGAGTTAATTTTGGGGTTAGCCATTTTGAATTTCAAACTTTTGAATTTCTTCTAATGTGTTTTGTAATAATAAAATAAGAAGTGGTCTTATTTTATTTTGGGTTGTTTGGTTTGTCTCCTTGAGGGCTTTTGGAGAGCCTCATCTTCTTCTTCAAACTCAACGAAGAACGCGAAGAACGCCGTTCTTCAACGAAGAACTTCTCCGCCGAAGAACACGATCCATCCGCGACGCCGTATCCGCGACGCGACGTACTTCTTTCGCGTCATCCCTTCCGCGACGGTTTTCCGCGACGAACGCCTTCGACAACGAATCTTCCTCCGACGTCAAAGGAATCGACACCGATATTCCACGACTCCGTCAACGTGCGACTATCGAGGTAAGGGTTCTTGAGTTCGTTGTTTCCTTTTTAATTTGACTTTCCTCAAGACTTGACGAGGAACGCTCTCTTTTCCGACGAAGAACGCCGCAACTCCTTTCTTCGTTCACCGTGACAACGAAGGGGACGCCATCTCTTCTTCGGACAACCTTCGTCGGCAAACGAAGATCCGCCATCGTCGTGTCTCTTCGGGCATAGCACTTCGTCAACGGATTTGACGAACGACGACCGCGACGCCCGACTTCCGCGACGCCGTCTTCCGCGGATCGTAGACGATTCTTCGAATCTTAAAACCGAGGTAGGGGTTGTCGATTTTCTTTTGGATTCCTCATTTCATTCTTGATCGTGCTTTTAGCAAGATTAACGTGTGACGTGTTTTTTTTAGTTGCGTTATTATTATTAACGCGAGGGGGGGCCGGACCGCACGAACACGGCCGAACCCCCCCCCTCCAACGTTCTTGTTGTTCTTGCGGGTGGAAGCAAGTGGCGTGGTGCCGTCGCACCACGCGGATGATTGTGCGTTTAATTTTACGCAACGCCGTCGCGCTACGCCGAGGAGAATCTTCAAGAACGCGACGTCGTCGCGCCGCGTTGAAAAGAATCGAAGCACGGCGAAGGGGCGCGGTGCCGACGCTCCGCGCCGGATGACGAAGACCGCGGCCGGTTCCGGGCCGCGGCGGGACGAGAAGACCGCGGCCGGTTCCGGGCCGCGGAAGAAGGAAAGACCGGCGGCCGGGCCGCCGGCGTCGGAAGATGAGGGCGGGACCGGAATTTCCGGTCCCGTTGGTAAAAACCGGCCGGCCAGCTGGCCGGCCGGATGTCATAAAACTGGGGGAATTAAATCCCCCGGTCGGTCCATTAAAACCCCCCTCTTAATGAGGGGGGCGGTTCATGAGGGAAGGGGGCAGCAGCCCCCTTTGGTTCGGCGCAAGCAGGCCCCCTCATGTGAGGGGGCAGTTACTTATTTCGGCGCGGCTAAGCCGCGCCGCCAGAAGAGAACCGCGGGGCATAGCCCCGCGTGCGCAGCCCGTGCGGCGCACCCCGCCGCCAGCGCGGCCCGCCGCCGCCGCCCGCCGCCGCCACGCGCCGCCGCCGGCCACCGCGCCGCCGCCGTCCGCCGCCGCCGGCCGCCGCCGCCGGCCACCGCCGCCGCCCAGGGGGGGTCGGGCCGGGTCGGCCCGGACCCGGACCCCCCCGTTTCGAACCTGATTTGGTTTTTTGGCTCATAACTTGAGCCTCGGACCTCCGAATGACGAACCGTCTGCGGCAACGCGATCCTTGCATCGAGACGGTCGTTTCGATATATCGCACTCAAGGTTTCGGGTTACTTTGAGTTCGGCCGGGTTGGTTCGTTCACGAAACCAACCGGGCCTTCGGAGCGGAAACGCTCATATCTTGAGCCACGAACGTCCGATTGACGCGCCGTCAGTCGCGTTGTGTTCCTCTTAGTGAATCAGATCTTTTGGCATACTCCGCCCGAGGTTCGGACGCAGGTGGAGTACGGTCAGGTTGGTTTTTCCTTAAAAACCAACCGGGCCCCGGAGACGAAAATGCCAATAACTCACAGACCGGGCGTCCGATTGACGCGCCGTCTGTTTCGTTGACTTCCTCTTGACGATACGAAACTTTTGGCACCCTCCGCCCGAGTTTTGGATGCAGTTGGATAGTGGCCGGGTTGGATCGCACCGAAATCCAACCGGGCCCCTGGAACGGGAAAAGCTGTTATCTTTCAGACAGGACGTCCGTCTGACGAACCGTCAGCGGCGTTGATGATCACGATGAGAAACGGTCCCTATGAGTATACCCTATGAGAGTTCGGGGTACAGTTGAGATACGGCCGGGTTTGGTTCGCTCACGAAACCAACCGGGCCCCTGGGACGAAAAGGCTAATAACTCACAGACCGGGCGTCCGATCGACGCGCCGTCTGTTGCGTTGAGACCCCTGTGACGAGATGGACTTTTGAGACACTTCTTCGTGGGACCTTGTGATACTTGGAGTATCGACCAGTAGCTCGTGGAGCGGACCCTCCCGAAGACGAGCGTGCAGAGTACGGAGACCGTGTAACTAGCTGAGACCTGACGACTGCTTGACCGACTCGACTTGGAGTGAGTCGACTAGCCCAGTGGACGGAGCACTACTTTCTGAGGTGCAGACCCATGGCGGACGGAGTACGCGTGTGACAGTGCAGACCCGCGGTACTCGTCCGGAGAGTACCTCAGCAGGCTATCTGGGTAGCGCCCGGTATTTGGCGACAGACCCTCAGCGGACGGAGCGCCAGGTAGTTGGCCGCAAACCCGCAGTACTCGACAGGAGGAGTACCTCAGCAGTCTTAGGTTAGTGAGCAGTACCTCGGAGTCGTGACAGGACTACTGCACACTTCAGAGACGGGGCTCTTCAGCAGTTACGGTTTCGATAATGAAAATCCTGGTTTGAGCTGAGACTTTTGACCTTGTGTTTACTTCATGATTGAGATGGGTCACCTGCTAACTTTGGTATATGTATGGGCATATACCCGGGTAGTGGTTATCCGTCGTTTTCACAATCCGTGTGTTTCCTCATGATTGAGATGGGTTACTTGATAACATAGGTATATGTATGGGCATACACCTAAGTAGAGTTTATCTGTTGAGATCTTCTTGTGTTTATCCTTGTTGGTTTTAGTGAGACCTTGAGGGTCTCGGGGTCCCTACTGATTATCGTTATACTCACCCCTGCACGGGCTATGCCCGCACCTCGTTGTGTTGGTTGCAGACGACGGACAGTGCTGACAGAAGCCGAAGGTTCGAGGACTGGACGGTACCTGGAGGTGGACTATACGACGAGGCGGTACCCGGAGGAGGACCACTGGGGGGAACATACTCGGAGCGGATGGCGGGACCCGAGGAGCAGAGGAGCTATCTGTACCCACCCTTCAGGTGGGATTTCCAGTGGACATCTCAACGTAGCAGCTTTACTTTTCAGTCGCTGTTTTTCCCTTTCGAGTTGTACTTTACAGTTGGGCTTGTATTTCCGGCCCCTTTTACTTTTCAGCTCTTCTTTTTGTACTTAGTGTTTTACTTCCGCTTGTACTCTGTGGTGCTTGTTTTCTTTATAAAGGCAATGCCTTCCCAGTTATCGGGATTTTACGCCTTTGGTGCTAGTCGCCAGCCCCTGGCCTATGGAAGGCGGGCTTGGGGTAGTCACGGCACGGGCCCCGAGGACGGGTCGTGACAAGATCCCCAGGTAGTGGAGAAAATCAGCTGAATGCTATGTAGCTAACTCTAGATATATTTAATTTAGAATAACTTATTTTATTTGGTATGATTAATTTAGCATATAATTTAGCATATTTTTTCTTATAGAAGTGTATATCATTCATTCATGTCTACCATAGAATTTTTTTTTTGTTGGTCATGTAAATTTTGGATGGTTTCTTAACTATTTTCACACTATTGGCAGTGTGGTTAGAGAATGTTAATTGTTGCAACGAATAATCTTTTGAAATTAGTGGTTTATGTTTATCCCATGGAACTATTTGCGATATAAATAAAATAATTCAAATTGATTTTTTATATGAATTCGATATTTATATACCATGATCATATTGACTATTATTGGGGAATATTTTTCATTATATCTCTAGAATGAGGTCGCTAATTTCACCAGGTTGGGTGGGATCATCAGGATGGTCATGCAAGAGTAAATCAGTGTGGATTTGATGTTCACATAGTTCAAATAGTAGTTATAACTCAAGATCATGGTGGAATATTGAAACAAATTCCTTATATAGTGGTATAATGTTTTTAGGATTTATTTCCTAAAAACTCTTATGGATCTTCACTTGAGTGGGAGATTGCATTCGCGATTAGGTTAGTACCGGCAGTAGAGCCAATTTATATCCTACATTATATAATGAAACCATCATATTTACATGAGCCGAATGTTTAGTTGTATTATGTAGATTACAATGGATTCATATACAATAACACATCTCTATGGGTGTTCTCCAATTCATTTTTTCAATATGGTTGAAGGAAAGTGTTTCTTACGTGTGAATTATCATAGATTAATGTAGGTGATTGTCAGTAAATGGAATACCTATCTACCCATTACCCATCTATTCTACTAGTAGATAGGTGATAATATCTTCTCTAGCATATGCTTCACATTAGTATATTTCCAGTTGAGGGGGATGCCATAAAAAATAATCAATATGGATTTTAGGATAGGTTAAGGCCCGTAAGAGTTGGCGGTGAGGTTTTTACGTCTGAAGAATACAAAAAACGGGAATCATTCCCTTGGTTACTCGTATCTTCCCTCAATTTCTGGATCATTTTTTTAGAATTTTTTTCTTTAAATCATAATTTATGTTTCTGGAAAAACATTTCCAACATCTTGAAGTCAAATTTATAATATTTAGATAGAATTTTATTTCTATGAAGATAACCAAATATAATATATATGTTGATGAAGTGATGTTTATTGGTCATACCACCAAAATGTAGAGACAGTAAGTATATAATGATATAGTTTCAACCATTATACCATCAAAGTGTCCTAAAAATTTATTTGAGATTCTAAATATTGTTTTTCTAGCATGGTATTTTTCTGTTTTATCTTGGATATCTCCCACCACACAATACCAAAATCCTAGATCACTACGAAATTGATGATTCCTATATGTTATAATTATGATGGGATTTTATTTCAGGAATTTAAAGGAATGATGTCTTCAGAAAAAATTCTCATCATACCTATGTATGTAAAGAAATATAATCTGTATTGTGATGAATCTGGAGTCAGACTCGGACAAGTTTTGATGAAAGATGATATAGTGCATACATATGGCTGTAGATAAAAAAGGCAACAAGAAAATAATTATCATACTTGGGATATAGATTTATATTCAGTGGTAAATGATCTGATATACTAGATACAATGTATTTCGGGTGAATGGTTTGTAGTGTTGAAGAACAACATGTTCCTCAATGATAGATTTACTCAATGGGGCCCAAACCTACGGTAAAAGTGTTTGGTCGAGTATTTGATGTCTTGTAACATTGATTTTTATAATACACCATATATGAAAATTTTCATTTCAGATGCATTGATCTAGAAGACACCGAAATAGGTGTTGAATTTGTAGTTCATAGAGTGGTAGATGATGGGGCACATTGTAGAGGGAAATTTAGATATTTACGTGACCAAGGGATGTTTCTATATAACATTTAAATATGTTTTACCCTGTATTCTTGAATGGATCATGAAATATATGTTAACTAATATTGAGTGACTTTTTTTAAATGGAAATCATATATAGATGCAGCCATCATCAGGATTGTATCTTTTTATGATAATGATCATATTTTCCATGGACGATTATTGATTACTACTGGCCTATAGTAGGAGATGAGGAGAGATTTTCTTGATTATAAATTGGTGTTGTATTTAGTGATTAAAAGGATGTATCATGATCTCTGTAGAAATTATTAGTGTCCAAAAACTAAGAATTAGGTAGAGGGATTCAATGATAAATGTCTCACCAATAAGTTGGTGGAATCATAGATTCATAGGATAGTTAGTATATTTATGTTTATGCTCATTCCATATTTGAAAAGGTTTTAAGTCACTATATATTTTATTACAAGAGTACGTAGTACCCCTTGTATAATTTTATATTATTTTTAATCACAGGAATAATGAAGAAGGTATCAATCATATTTCATAAAAGGGGGACCTTCACTGTTGGTGATCTAGTTAGAAATTACATGAAATTTATAGTCACGTTGAATGGTTTTCAGGAAAGTAAAAATTTTAATAGGGATCCTTATTTCACATATCAGTTTATGAAGGTTCTTCATAAGGATATCCGAATAAGGTTTCTTCTGATTATAGCCTAAAATCAATAGTCTAATTTTATCTTAGACTAAAATCTTCATATGTGGTTTGATATGTTACAAGAATATAATCTTGATTTCAATATTTTATGGGAGAAACATTGAGAACTATTGCAGTTAGATTATAAAAATAGATTCTATGAATTTATTCAAATTGTTTTTTTATAGATTATTTTTCAACTCGACTAATTAATAGTTAAAGGTGGGTAAGTGAGTGATTTTTGATCCTTGTCTTGTTTAAGAGATATCTAAGAAGGTTCATTAGAACCATAATTGGTTGGTGATCATTCCGAGTAGGTATAAATCCCATACTAATCATTAGAGATAACCTCTAGAGATTGATATTTCCCATTATTTTTTCTTTTTTACATCTCTTATGTTGGGGAAATTCCATATCCTGAAATTGGAAAAGCTATCACCTATGTTTGTTGAGAAATTTTTTATGGTAAAATGGGTTCGTCCAGTGGCATACCTATTTATCCTTTTTCACAATATTATTTGATTCATGACATATTCTACATATCGTAGAACTAAAGATATCATCATAACTATAATCATGTTCTAGAAATTGATAATGTTTATGTTTGTGTAGACGCATCATTTATGGATTATCTGATAACGACATTAGAACATAGTGTTATGTATCTATGTAGAAGAAATATATCTCTAGATCAGGTGTAGTGGTATCACAAGAGAGTGAAATAGAAAACCTTTAATATGTAATGGAATATGTGATCACATTGTCAGAACCTTTTAATGAGACTCCACAATTAAGACTAGGGATCCTCGGGATGGAATTTTATATAGTTTGGAGGTTTCCTGGTCATGTATTTTTCTATATATGTCCCTCAATGAGATTTATATTAACATATATTATTTTGGGTATTATAACTTCTTTTATCCCATGTGGTTATGTATTTTTTTGTGGAATGAGGTAATTTTCTAGGGAAAACATCCTAATATTCCAGTATATGTGTTTGATTTAATTAACAGTGTCCGAGTTAATATCATTCAATGTATTTTTATGGAAATCATTATTTTAGATGTATTCATTAGTTGTCTGAGATTTTATTATGTTATCATAGTTGAGAGATCTCTTCTGGATACTTTTTATCATGAACATATTAAATTTACTGAACGTGTTTTCCAAATGATGTCACAAATTGGTTCAATGCATAAAATATTACAAGCCCTAAAACTAGTTCACACCATGAAATATTCAATGGAGGATATTTAAACCCAAGGAGACACATTTTATATCATACAGTACACATCGTGAAATTAAAATTGTGAATTGGTTTCAAATTGTGAATATATCATGACTAGCGGTTTTAAATGTGCTATGCATATAATTTCATTTCAATTACTGTGCATATATTTCTCAAAACCAGGGTAAATTTTAGATTATTATTAAGTTAATCATTCATTAATGAACATCTCAATCAATAATATAATAGTATTTTAGATTCTTCTCATTTGGATATCCCTCTATTTCTCTTATTCTATCTTATTGTTTCATAGTCTATTAACTATCCTTGAATCTAGTTATCACTCAGTTTTTTATCTATTAAAAGATGGGAATTGGGAATCCATCATATTATAATTTCTAATGGGGTATTATGATATCTTTGAATCAACTGAATATGTTATTCCTTCATGATTATATTTTTATATATATTCTATCATGAACAAATAATGTTGATTACATTACTATGTGTTACTTTGTTCAATGATATGGGACAATAGTGATATAGTTCACCAACTAGGCCTCTCCCATGAAAATACAAACCACAAAACAAAATACCATTCAAAAAATAAATCCATTTGCACCCAGGGAATGGTTTTTATTCTGTCATGTGCAATGAAGAACAAGACTCCCTGAATTATTATAGCTTGAAAAAAAGATATTCCAATGCCCAATTGAACATGGAATTTTGGAATGTTCCTAGAAGAGGTTAAAAAAAACACATAAGGATAATTATCCAATGGTTTATGTGTTTAGGAAAAAAAAATTTAGGTGGAAAAGGTTCAGTCATCGTGGATTTATTATCATGCTATAGGTATACGACATCACAGTAATTAGATTATAAAGAAATACATATTGTTAATATTATTTCTTCATATATTAATATTACTTTATCCTCTATTGATTCTTACCCAATATTTATTTTTTAATATTTCCTGGTATTATACCCGAGTTTGTATAAAATCATTAAACAACCACGAAATGTCATTGTATTATTTACAAAAATGAAGATATATTTTATACCTGAAGAGGGTGAAATAAAGATGAAAATAACAAGGCATAAAGGGAGGATAATTCAATTGAGTGGAATAAATCCTTTAGTATAAGAACATTATCTAAGAATTATATTAATATCATCCTAATATATAACATGTTTCTTAATCTATTTATGCCCTCTTAGTTAGTTCTCCTCCTGTCATTTCCTTCTTTACCCTTCTTTATAACAATAAAAAAACAATTATAATATAGAGTCCATTCATATATTCACTCAATGAAAAGTTCAAATGTTTATGGTTTCTGAATAGTAATTATGAAGTTATTTGAAAATGAAAATATATATTTTCAAGGAAAATTATATTGTACCAGGGATTAATGAAATTATTCTAACTTGATTTGAGAAATTCCATTGAATGTTTAAAAAATTGTTAATTTTATATGTTTTTTAGAAAAGGGAATTGAAGGAGAAAATCTATTAGATAGAGTATATGAAAAACGAAATTTCTTAAAATGTTAAACAATATTAATCATATAATTTCATTATTTTCATTTTCATTATAGCGTAAAAAATGAAAGAGTGAATGAAAATATCAAAAGAGTTTAACTTTGTACAATCTTGGAAATTTTGATGATATGTAAATCCTATGATTTTTTTGTAAGATATATTTCATTTTTCTAACATTTTATGGGTTATTAAAAACAAATAATGAACATTTAAAAAGATATGTAAAAATAATTTCATCAAAATATTTATCTAAAATTTTGAAAATTACATTTACAATTCATTGAAAATTTATACGTGTCCCTGATTTCATTCATAAGTGTCATTTTATATTCTCATCAGGGTCTTCACTAAGATAATAAGAACTAATTCTACTAAATGATGTTGAATTGAAACATATCATACACATCTCTTAGTTAATATATTTTTATTTACTTTATTAACTTTTTTTCATTTAAATATTTTTTGTTATGTATTATTTCTAATTAATATATGGTTATGGTGTGATTTTTTTGTTATTTTATTGGTAGGGTGGCATCTATTTATTCTTATTTTAGGAGGATATAGTACAATAATTGATAATAAAATAGATACATAACCATCATTCTATGAAACCCTCTAACCATCAATGGAATTATGTTATTAGGGAATTCAAATAAAATGTTCATTAACTAGATAGAAAAACCCATATTCCAATAAAAATACCACTGGTAGAGGGGAATTCCTAGATGAAATATTTCATTTCACCAATGGAAGACCACTCACTGAATGATACTATTGAAGGTGATGATGAATATTTTCCAAGTAGCATATGATTTCTTGTTCAAACCAACAAATTTCTAGTGAAATGATATAGGTTAGAGAATATTGGGATCAACAATAATTTTATTTTATTAAACCCTCATTTTAATATTAAACAGTCATACCTAAACATATATTTTTATGGAATGATACCAGATAAACTGTTGATGTTATTCTGGCCATTCCAATCATGAATATTTATGGCTTAAAATTTTACCCAAAGTGCTGAATCACTTTTTGTATGTGTGTCACTGATATTAATCCAAATTTTCATTTTATTATAACAATCATGCATCAAGTGTCATTAATCCTAGAGTTGTGAAAATTTTAAATCTTGATTTTTGAATGTGTTACTTAGATTCCATGTTGGTTGGTCAAATAACATCATATACTAAAAATGGTTCTTTAAAATCATTTAAGGCAACACCATGAATTGATTTATTTGGTTTAATAATCTAGTCACTATCAATTCAAACTATTTATACTGAATTTAATTTAAATGGAATAATATTTTATTTCCCAATTATGAATATTTATTCAAGATAAATTGTTTCATATAGTCATGTGGGTGATGAAACCACATTAGAAATGGAATTAAAAATAAAATGTTCATCCTTGGGAAATAATTTTTTATCAAAATAAATGAATTGAATTAATTAAACTATGATTAATTAGAAATGAATTTTTGAATTTTTTTATTTATGATGAATGTATTGATTATTTTTAAAAATTCAATGTTTTTATTGAATACCATTTCATTTTGTTTTTCAAATGATGTGGAATGTTGAAATTTTGATTTCGGGATTCTTGAATGATGATTTGTGAAATTCATATTAGAAAAAATATATTTTTTTGATGTGTTTATTTTGTTAAATAACATGGGAGTATGGGTAGTTATGTGGGTAGAGTAGGAAAAGAATGGAAGGTATTCATAGTCTCGTTATATAAAGATATTAATGACAAAAATTCAATGTAATCATTGATTGAGGATGGTAATTAATTTGTTGAGGTGGTCTCCTATTCCACATTGGTCTAGAATTTATGAAATTGGAAACACTGGGAACCATATATTATAAATATTATGTTGATCCATTTACCATTTCTAACATACCCCAGGATTTATAATTTTTTTAATATAATTTAAAATTAGTATTAAAATCCATCATTTATGATATGATTTACTCTTACATTTCTGGATTGATATTAAATTCATTATTGTTTTGTTAGAAATTGTTATTTCTACCTTATTTATATATTATAATGAAATGATTTTAATATAATTGTTTATTATAGTCTAGGAAAATATTATAATTCCATGTTATTGTCACAATTCAGTATATTTCATTATTTGATATGGAGAACTTATTAATTACTTGGTTAGAGACTACTAATCCTGTATTTATCACATTCTGTATATGGCTCTGAGAGTATTATAATTTATTTTACATGGTATAAGAATTTTTAAATGTAATGAACTAATTATTTGAAAGTAAATTTAATTATTATAACTATTTCATATAATAACATTAAATCACATTAAATAACAACACAATTAACTACTATGCACTATGTTACCATTAAGCATAATTCTGTCACATGTGTGATTTGAATTATGAAAATCGTACCTACACAGTTGTTATTAGTAAATTATTTGGAGTTTAATACGAACAAATTATTTTTTAGTGAAGAGTGACATAAAATTATGAATTTTAATTTTATCTTTTTGAATAGTGAAATACCCTACTGAATATTATCCTTACCTATGATATTATATAAATAGGATTGAAGTTAATTTATGATGTACACATATTTGGGAATAAGTAAATAAATGTTTAAAAAAAGATTTTTTAGAATAAATTATTATTTTAATTAAATATTATATTATTCATTTATTGAAAATTATTTTAGAACGATGAATTATATTTTTGAAATCTGCAGTTCAAAAATTGGTTACTATGAATTTCTGGGATTTTTCTGAAAAACATGAATTTTTAGTGAACAATAAAATACATTAATTTTCCATATAAATACATTATAATTTAAATATACTATTAGTGACAACATAAGTGATGTCAAAACTCAAATAAAGAAATCACATGCACTTCTGACTATTCTTGTTCTTGTAATAATCACTATTACTTGTCACATAAGAAAATAATAATGTAATGATTATAATATTATGAAAACCCTCATCTCCTCCTTTATAAATAACACCCCTCTTTACCTTATCTCTTCACACCTTTCAATCCTTGTGAATTTCTTATATTATGCCCCAATATATCCTCAAATTCCTCCCCCAAGACCAACATTCATTGGTCTCCTCAAACGACCAAATCCTATCAACTTAAGAGGTTATCAAGGAAGATTGAATCAAGAGGTAAATTCCTCATTTCATTTCCTTTTTTATTTTAATATTCATTTGCTTTATTTTCTATCCTTAACACTCCTCATAAAAATGTTTTGATAAATAAAATACCTTAAATTTATTGTAATATTTTTATCATAGTTGGATAAGTTATTATTATCTCTCAATTACTCTCCTTTAATTTTTATAGTAAAGACACCATCTGAGATGTGTTAATTTACACGATTCAAGGACGATGGGTTTTCAATTTCTATTACGGTATTAAATTATGGTCATTAAAAAAATATT
This sequence comes from Viscum album, assembly GCA_963277665.1. Lineage (NCBI taxonomy): Eukaryota > Viridiplantae > Streptophyta > Magnoliopsida > Santalales > Viscaceae > Viscum > Viscum album. Next base: position 199,184,878 of record OY728126.1, read on the forward strand.
CATGGATTAATAAGACCATAATATATGTTTTTTCCTCATATATGGTTCCCTAATCCCATTTTACTCAATTTTTATTTATAAAATAAAACAAGTTCGTTGTGTCCAAAAAACCCATTAATTTACCCAAATTGTTATCACTAATGTTTAACATAATAATTAATATTTAATACAAGTATCTAAATTAAATTTTCAACCATGTAACATTCTGAATTTTCAATAAAATAACAGCTTCAATTCTGTAAAACCACCTTAATCATAAATGATTTTATGAACATGAGCATAAGTAAACTGATCATTACAATCAAGCAAGAAAATCGACCCAAATAATGGAATTGAACCTCATGAAGTATCAACATGGTTATAAATGAACATCAAAATGTTATTATAAATATTTTACATAGATTATAGGTTATGTAATTATTAATTAATGATCATAACGTGATTATTCAGGACATTATGCTCAAGGAAACACGACTATTGAATTTATGGTAAGGGATCCTCTCCATTTCACATTTATTCCACACTATCCCCTATGTTATTCCCATATTATGTGTAATTCCTAAATATGGGGTATGATTACTGACCTCATCCATACATTTCACGTGATTTATAATAAATTATAAATCCATTCCTATCTCATGAATCCTTCTTAAGTACATCTGATGCCATGTCAATATTCTATAAGGGATTACACCTGAACAACCTGTATTCCTTCGAGTTTCATTATATTTATTTTTACACAAATAAAGTTTTATTTTCTATTTCATTAAAACATATAAATACTTCATATATGCTCCTAAATCAAGTTTAATGGTTCATCGTCCCTCTATTTCAGGGATATACATGATTTTAATTTATTTCCACCTCAATATAACTCGTTAAGAAAACGTGTTTTAAGGGAACTTCCCAGGTTCATACCCGACGTCAAGTGCACTATATCTTCTGTTATAAGCCTCTATTATCCTTATAAAATAATTATTTTTTTGAAAACATTCTTGGATCACTTTTAGTTTTGTATTAAGGATTGTTCCCTTGTCTATTTTAAAGGCTCTATAGTATTTTCCTTAAAACTGCTCAAAAATGTTTTTATGTTAAATTATATTGAATAATTTTCATACATAAGGTCACTTTTACCTGAACTAGATTACAATGATACATGAATTTATTTCCTTATTAATTTCAATGTATATTTGAGTTCCTTTCATTCATGGACACGTTTATGGTATGGGTATTCGTTATTCTTTAAGACATGATTGTGTTACCTAGTTCTTTATAAGGGAAACCCTTATGTTTAATAAAGATTGATTATATATGATTATTTATGTGTAAAACATAGTCATGGATAGTTAGGATCAGTGCACCCAGATAGTGAACCAATGAATTGGGTAAATTTATGTCTCATGAGATGTTACGGGTGACGGTCTTGGCGGTTATCCTTGGCGTGTCCTAATATGGGAAATGATCTTGGTATTTAGTCTTGAGTCATACTAAAGTAAAGTTTTTGTGGCTTTCAAGTATCCATGATTCCATGTTTAAATGGACCCATGTTTATGTATTATTATTCCTTTTGTAAAATTCGTTTTTATTTATTTACTTCTTGTCTTTTAACCAATATGCTATGGATTTATTCTTATTCTTATTCGCTTACTGGGATTTTTGCTCATTCCTTTATTAATGTGATCCCTAGGATACCCTATTCAGATGTAAGGTGTTATGGGAATTTATGATCTCTATAAGGAGATTAAATAAAGAAGCATTTTTTGGCCCCATATTATATTTTTTTTTTACCTAGACAAGAATGATACAAGACTTTATGGTCCTTGCCATGTAATATGACATGTAATTATTCTTAAAATCATGTAATGTTATGTGTAGAAGGATGGGGCCACTGTATTTTCTATCAGAGGATGGTTTAGTCATTTTTAGATATTAGGAATAGAGCACATCAGTAAGAACCTTTTAAATTAAAATAATTATAACCAAACATACCTAAATATTGGTAAGTATATAGTAAGTGGTTTAACAATAAAATATATCCCTGTCTATTTACAAACAGGTAGAGGTAGCTCTGGCACATATGTACCTAAGAGTAAAAAATTTGACGAAGAGTTATGGGCCTAACCTAATGTATCCTGGAACACGACAATAAGGTTTAACACTCTTAGTTTGAAAATATTTGGGGACCTGATTTGGTAAATTCATGAGTTTAGTACGAACCATTTTAATGGAAATAAATAAATCCCATAAGAATATAAGTTATGAAATAGGCTAAGGATAACCTCATTTGAAATATAGGGAATCATAAGTTACTATACACTTATCATTTAGAATTATATTCTCTTATGTTCAAAGTTTTATTTTTATGGTAAATAAATAAGTATTTAATCCCCCTAATTGTACATCACATTTCTTATTATATAGAGAGAAGTAAGAGAGCATGTTTTAATAACTAATGTAATCTGTAATGTGAATATTTCCCAAATGATATACCTAATATGATGACAATGGGTGCTCAAAACATCATGACAGTACTGGCTCAGCTATCACATGTTATGAATAATAAATTTAATCATGTGGAACATCCTCCTCCTCGAAGGAATGTGAAAATTTCCATAAAATCCTTTATGTGACAAAGGATTCCCATGTTTAGCGGATCTTCAGATCTCCTCCTTGCTAAATAGTTGATTAACTCTATTAAAAAGATTTCAGCTATCATTCATTGCTCGTAATAAGAGAAAAATGTAATATTGGTCTGTCGTTTAGGTGGGGAATATGATCAGTGCTGGACACTAATCATGAATACAATGTCCCAATAGGAAATTGATTCCATGGATTGGGAGGAATTCAAGAATATGTTTTTAAGTAAATAACTTCATCAAACCCTCCATCTTAATATTGAAAAAGAGTTCCTTTGTATCAAGAAGAAGGAAGACGTGTCCATCGAAGTGTATAAATAATACATTACAAGGATATCAAGGAACGCCTCTAGCTTTTTCATGAACATAGAAAGCATGGTGGATCAAATCTTTAAAAGACTAAAGACAAGTCAATGAAAAGAGTTGGTGATTCTAGACTTTGACAATTATAAAGAGATTGTTTGGTGTGCCTTCACAGTTAAAATGGATATTGGAGACTCTCAGTGGTATCATGGGCCCAGTGAAAAAGAATTGGATATTAAATAACAACATGGGTTTTTCAACAAATGAATCCCTTGATGGAAAGAAGCCTGAATATCCCACTTATAGAAGTTTTGGGATGAAGCATCTTTAGAACTATTTAAAAGAATCCTAGAATTGCTTCAATTATAGAAGAATGGGACATATGGCCATGAAAATCTGACATAATATGATGAATCCTGTTGATATGGAAGAATATAAAAGGAATAGATCAACACTAAGCCTATAATTCAGTGTTATAACTATAAAAATCACGGGAACTATGTGAATAATTTCATTAATCTAAGGGTTGTTAGAGGAAATCAACAATAAAATTCTAGGCATCAATGAAGGGATTATGTTATCCATACAACTAAGGTAGATCATACAATGATGTGGTGACATGTATGCTAGTTATTCATTCATGAAGGGTGAATGTACTAGCACTACATGAAATCAGGTGTTTCGCTGTGGTTTTAAAAACCGGGGCAAACTTTTTTTCTGGCCACTATTTCGCGGTGGTTTTTTTGTGGTGGTCTTTAAACCGCAAATAAATGTGTTTTATTTTTTTAATTTGTTTAAAATGTTAATTTTTTAAATTTTTTCTAAGATTAGTAGCGGTTTTTTAAAAAACTGCCACGAAATAGTCGTGGTTTGGTTAAAACCGCCGCGAAATGAATGTAAAAAAAATAAAAAAACATGAGAAACCTTGAAATCACTAAAACAACGATAACTTTTGATCTAGGAAGCCATTGGATCACCACGACTAGTAATATCAAATCTTATGAAGAGATCTAGAGGAATATATAATAAAAACCATGAGATGGTGTAAGGTGCACAAGATATGAGAGTTATAAAAAAGTTGAAAAAAAATTCTCCAACTTCAAACGACCATAACTTTCGCTCCGTGTGTTCGTTTGGGCACTACCACATATAAAATCAAATTCAACAAAGAGAGATACACAATGGTTCAACACAAGAATGAATTTGTTGTGTTCGTCGACCCTAAAATCTACTCTGAAGGACTCTAAAACCCTTTTTCTGTCACCAGTGTCCTGTCGAACTTTTCTTCAAACAGACCTAACTTTCGATCCATATGTCAGTTCAGAATCCTCCACTAGCTAAATCATAGATCATTCCAAGATATTTAGTTTGACTGGTTGCGACGCCCACATGGACTCCTGGATCATATGTTATGGCCTTTTTAGTAGGTATCGTGATTGTTATGTTTTTAGATGCCTCGTTTCTATCACCCGTTCCCCGATTGTTTTTTAAAAGGTCGTAACTTCTGATCCGCCGGTCCATTCTGTCTCTTTCACTTATCATCTCGAAGATCATTTAAGGATCTTGGATTTGATTGTTCATTGATCTAGAACAGACTCTCGAATCATAAGTTATCTCTACTAATGAGAGTCCAATGTTTTTGTCACTTTATGATCGTTTTGAAGGGTTTTAACGGTTTCCCCATTTATTACTGTTTATTTGGTTTTCTATGACATGTTATCTTTATCAATTGTTTTTGTGGGATAATATGATGATTATGTTGAATTCTTAAGGGGTTTTCTAGAGTTTCCACGAGTTTACATGCATTCTTATGCTTTCTAATGCTTCCTTCTTCATGCTTTTCTATCTGTTTTCATGCATTTTCATGATTTTTCATCCCTTATCACACCTTTTCATACTTTTCCATGTGATTCATATATTATATATTATATATTACACATTATAATTATTTTATTATTATTTATTGTTTATTATATTTTATTTATTATGTATTGTTTATTATCTATTATCTATTATTTATTATTTATAATTATTAATTATGTGTTACTAATTATTATTATTATTATTATTATTTATTTATTGTTATTATTTATTTATTTTTTATTATTTATTTAGTATTTATTATATATAATATATAATATATAATATATTATTTATTATTATTTATTTATTGTATATTGTATATTATATATTATATATTATATATTATATATTATATATTATATATTATTATTTATTATTATTGTTTATTGTTTATTATTTATTTTTATTTTTATTTAATTATTATTTAATTATTATTTATTATTTTTTATTTTTTATTTTTTATTATTTATTATTTATTATTTATTATTATTTATTATTAGTTATCATTTATCGGTTATTATTTATTATTTATTACTTATTAATTATTAATTATTAATTATTAATTATTAATTATTATTATTTTTTATTATTTTTTATTATTTTTATAATTTATAATTTATAATTTAGTTTTTATTATTATTATTTATTATTTATTATTTATTTATTAATTATTAATTAATATTTTAAATTATTAATTAGTAATTATTATTTAATATTTAATATTTATTGTTTATTGTTTTTTATTTATTGTTTATTGTTTTTTATTTATCATTATTTTTATATTATTTAGTATTTAGTATTTATTATTATTTATTATTTATTATTTATTATTTATTATTATTTATTATTTATTATCATTTATTATTTGTTGTTTAGTATTATTTATTGTTTATTAATTATTATTTTCTATTATTTGTTATTATTAATAATTTATAATTTATAATTTATAATTTAGTATTTATAATTTATTATTAATTAATTGTTAATTAATTATTAATTAATTATCATTTATTATTAATTATTATGTATTATTTCTTTTTTATTATGTGTTATGTATTATTTATTATCTATTATTTATTATTATTTATTATTTATTATTATTTGTTCTTTATTATTATTTATTGTTTATTATTTATTATTTATTATTATTTATTGTTAATTATTTATTATTTATTATTTATTATATATTATATATTATATATTATATATTATTTATTATTTATTATTTATTATTTAGTATTGATTATCTATTATTGATTATTGATTATTGATTATTGATTATTGATTATTATTGATTATTATTTATTTATAATTTATAATTTATAATTTATAATTTATAATTTGTTATTTGTTATTATTTATTTTTTACTATTTATTTATTATTATTTATTATTATTATTTGTTATTTATTTTTTATTATTTATTTATTTATTATTATTTATTATTTATTTTTTGTTAATATTTATTATTTATTAATTATTATTAATTATTATTAATTATTAATTATTAATTATATGTTTATTATTAATTATTATTTATTAATTATTATTTTTATTATTTATTTTTAATTATTTGTTTATTATTATTTATTATTTATGGTTATTTATTAATTTTTATCTCTTATTTTTTATATATAATTATTTATTATTTATTATTTATTGTTTATTATTTATTGTTAATTAATTATTATTATTTATTATTTATTATTTATTTATCTATTTATAACTATTTATTATGTGTTATTTATTATTATTATTATTATTATTATTATTATTTATTACTTATCATTTGTTATTTATTTTTTGTTATTTATTATTTATATTGTTTATTGTTTATTATTTATTATTTATTATTTATCATTTATCAATTATGATTTATGATTTATTATTCATTATTCATTTTAGTTATGTTTTTATTATTATTTATTATTATTTAACATTTATTGTTTATTGTTTATTTATTGTTATTTATTGTTTCTTATTGATTATTGATTATTGATTATTGACTAATTATTATTGATTACTGATTATTGATTTCTGATTCTTTATCCTTTTAATTTTGTAATTATATTATTATATTATATTATTAACATAATTTTATTATTTATGTAAATATTATTATCATTTATTTGTTATTTATTATAATAAACAATAAATAATAATAAATAACTCAATAAATAACTAATAAATCAATAATTACTAATTATTAATTATTGGTTATTAATTATTGATTATTGCTAATTGTTTAATTATTATTGAGTTTATATCTATTAGTTATGTATTATTTGTTTTTTCAATTAGTATATATAAGTATATAAAATTCTGTTTATTAACCACATGACGAGCTTGCTGGAGTGGTCAAGTCTTCGGAAAATATGCAAGAGGTTAGGGGTTTAAATCTCACCAAATGCAGTATTTCTTTATATTGCAATGTGAATGTGCATTGGCATGTGCATGCATGCATGGATAAAGTAAATAAAGTAATATGAATAAAATATAATAAATACTAATTAAATAAAATAAAAATCGTAATAAATCAATAAATAACAATAGAAATAAATAAAATACGAAATAAATAAATAAAATACAAAATAAATAAATAAAATACGAAATAAATAAAATAAATTTATAAAATAAATAAAAAAATAAAAAAAAAATTGAAAAAAATATAAATAAGATATAATAGATAAATAAATTAAATAAAATAAATAATTAAATTTAAAATTAAATAAATAATAAAATAAATAAAATAAATAATAAAATTAAAAATTAAATAAACAATAAAATAAATAATTAAATAAATAATTAAATAAATAATTAAATAAATAATTAAATAAATAATAAAATAAATAATAAAATAAATAATAAAATAAATAATAAAATAAAATAAAATTCAAAAAACCATTGCAAAACGTTCTATGATGGTTTTAAAAACTGTCGTGAATAGTTTTTCGACCCATAATTTATGGGTAGTTTTTCAGAACTACCGCCAATCGATTTATCGGCGGTTTAAACTACCGTGAAATGAAAAATCCCACCACTAAATCCTCATTTTCCATAGTGTTGTTCATTCTGTATCTATGAATGATTTCATATATTGAAATTATAGTAGGACTGTTCAAGTACGAACACAAAATTTGGAGGATAAGTTTTCTTTGAGAATAAAAAATTGGGAAATTATTACGTCCAATGTTTATAACTCCTTCCCAGTTAATATTTGTGGACTGAAACTCCTAAAAAATATACTCACACTTCGTTTAGTGGAGTTCGACCCTATCTTGGGCAGGGATGGATAACTTTATACAAATCCAAAATCAACAATCAGGAAGGGGAAATTACTATTCACCTCCAGAAGCATCCTTCTATTCATTACAAGTGTAAGGATGAAGATGTATATCCTTTAGAATCTTTGCCTCAAGTGTGAATATTAATTCATAACGGGAAACCATGTCTAGATCATATTATTTGGTCAAAGGATATAATCATGCTTGAAGACATTCTCATAGTGAGGGATTACTCGAATGTATTTCTTGAAGTGTTTCCTGGTCTTCCCCCTCACAGAGAGGTTGAGTTATCAACTGATAATATTCATGGATCTTTTCCTATATCAATGAAACCTTATATAATGACCACTATAGATCGATGAGTGCTAAATAAGTAGTTAAAGGTGAATATATAGAAGGGTTTTATATGAAATAGTGCTTCACAATGGGGTAATCTAGTCCTCTTCATCAAGAATATGATTTATTTATAAGACTTTGAATAGATTATCATGATCTCAATAAAATCACAATAAGGAACATGAATCCCCTACCAAAAATAGACTATTTGTTCAATCAAATTTGTGGGGCCAGTTATTTCTCTATGGTGTAGCTTTGGTCCACATATCACTAGGTAATTGTGAGGAAGGATGTTATTCCCAAGACTGGCATTGAAACGAGGTATAGACACTATGAGTTAATTACGATTCCCTTTAGAATCTCTAATTCTCCTGAAGTTTTCATGTATTTAATGAATATAGTCTTTATAGACTACATCGACAAATTTTTGGTAGTCTTTATTCACAATATTCTGATATACTCTTAGAGTAAGGAGGAACATGAGGAGCATTTTAATACATTGTTAAAAACATTGTGATGGGAGAAACAATATGAACAGTATATTAAATATGAGTTATAGATAGATGAAGTATCATTCATGGGGAATGTTATCATTAGTAAAGGGATATCTACGGACTGATCCAAGAAAAAGTTATTAAAGAGTGGCCCAGTACAACATTTGTAACATAGATATGTAGCTTTTTGGGCCTAGATGGGTATTATCAATGTTTTTTTACAAACTCTTCACGATTGTCAAAACAAATGACCAAGATGAAACTTAAATGGAGTAATGTTTGTTTAGACACTAGCATTTGAAGATTATTTCATGGATTTTAAAAAGAGGTTTATCACAGAATTAATACTCACACACCCATCAAATATAGCACTCTATGTGGTGTACGATGTTGCTTTAAATAAGGGCTTATGATATGTGCTAATGTAAAATGATAAGGTGATATCATTTTCATTAAGGAATCAAAAAAATTCATGAGAAAAACTAACCTACACATGATCTGGATTTTGTGGTAGTGATATTTGCATTAAAAATATGGCGAAATTATCACTATGGGGATAATTGTGAGATATATATTGGCCACAAGAGTCTCAAATATATATTCAATCAAAAATATCTTAATATTCTCTAGATTATATTGATAGATCTCATCAAGGATTATGAATCCTCAATCCACTATCCTCCTGACAAGGAAAATAAGGTGGAATATTCTCTAAGTATATAGGATCCTGCATAATTATCAATGAATAGAGTTTCAAAGGATCTAATATTCATAAATTTGAAGAGGATAGACATGGTAATGAATAAAGGAGTAAAAAAATAAATCTTTCTCAAATTATATATCAACCATAACTCACTAAAAAAATAACCGATTCTCAAAGAAAAGATGTGGAAATTCTGAAATGGGTGAATGCTTTTAGAAATGGAAAATTCTAGAAGTTCAAGATAGATGAGGAAATAGTTATATGATTTGGGTCCCGATTATGTGTACCATCAGATACGAAGATAAAGAAGGATATTATGAATGATGCACATAGCTTTACCTTCTCTATTAACCCAGGGAGAAGAAAGATGTATTGAGAACTCAGAGAAATATTTTGGTGGGACAATAGGAAAAAGGTAGATTGCAGAAAAGAGTCATGCTGGCCATTGTCGATAAAAGATTGAGTTCAATGTTGGAGACATTGTATTTCTACACATAACTCCATCGAAGAATGTCCTGAGGTTTTGGAATAAAAGAATGTTATGTCCTCGGTACATCAACCCCTTTGAGAATATTGATCAAGTCAAGGCTATCACCTATTGACTAGAACCTCAAACTACTATGTCCACAGTACATAATGTCTTTCAAGTATCCCTCTTAAGGAAGTACATACCAGATCCTTCACAAGTACTCTCTTCAGAGGTGGAACATTTGGAGGATGATCTTACTAATTAGGAGAATATATTGAATATGTGGGATCATAGAGACAATGTTATATGAAATAGGAATACTCACATAGTGAAATAATTGTGGAAAATCCATAAATACAAAGAAGAAATTCGGGAAATAAATGAGTTAATGAAGACAAGTTACCCGCACCTGTTTATGGATTAGAATGTTGAAAAGAAATTTAAAGGCAGAAATTTCAAAAGGGGGGATAATGTAATGTCCCAATGTTTGTAGTGGAATTTTTTTTCTTATAATTACATTATATAATCACATAAAATCACTACAAAATGAACTACTAAGTACTTTGTGACCCTTAAATTGAAGTTTGTTACTTCAGTGATTTGAATTTTGAAAACCTGACACACACAGTTGCAATCAGTATGTTATTTCGAGTCTAATATGACCAACTTAATTGTTAGTTAATAGTGACATAACCTTATTAATATTAATATTATCCTTATTAATAGTTATAGTCCATAATTAATAGTAACATTTCCCATGATATTATATAAATAAGATTAAAGTGAAATTATGATGTACCAATATTTTAGAATAATGAAATAAAGGTTTTTAAACTGGTTTTTTAGAATAAATTATTATTTTAATTAAATATAAAATTAATAATACATAGAAAATTACTTTTGAATGATGGATATGGTGAATTTTTTGGATTTTTCTGAAAAACATGAATATTTAGTGAATTGAAAAATACATTAATTTACCCTGTAAATACAATATAATTTAAATACACTATTCTAGAAAACATATGTTATGTAAGATCCCAAATATTGAACTCACATGCACCAATTGCTATTTTTTGTTCTAGGGATCATCACTATTTCCTGCCTTATGGTAAAATAAAAGACAAATGATTATAATATTATTAAATCCTCATCTCCACCACTATAAATACCGCCCGTCATTACCTATTCTCTTCAATCCACTCAAGCCTTATGAATTTACTATATTCTTCCCAAATCTCTCCTAAATCTCCTTCCCCATTTTTAATAGACCACACTATCCTCAATATACCAAATCCTCTCTCCTTAAGAGTCTCTCAAGGAATAATGAATCAAGAGGTAAATTCCCCTTTTTTCCTTTTTTATTTTCAAGTTCATTTTCATTCCATTCTATCCTTACCTCGTCTCATCCAAATGTTACGAAAACCCCAGAACCGTAATTGTACTCAAATTTTGTTATGATAATGGAATATGTTATTATCATATTACCTTTAATATTCTTTAATTTTAGTAATAAATAAACCATCTTAGTTGTGTTAATTTAGAATATTCAAGGATGATGGGTTTTCAGTTTATGTTTCCATCTTCGTTTAGGGTCAATAAACTGTATTCATGAATTAAATAGACCCTAATATTTATTTATAACTAATATATGTTTATGGATACCTTTTGTACTCATGTTTTTGATTTATAAAACAAAATATGTTCTTTGTGTCCAAAAAATACTAATAAACCCAAAAGGTTATCACTAAAGATTGAAATAATGATTAATCTTCTCACTGAGTAACAAAATTAAATTTTAAAAAATGTAAAATTATGTATGTTCAATTATAAAATATGAATTAAATTCTAGAAAACCAAGTTATTGGTACATGTCTATCCGAACATGAACATTTGTAAACTGATCATTAAAACAAAGCATGCAAATTGACCCAAATAATGGAATTGATCCTCCTAACCAATAAAAATGGTTATAAATGAAAATCAAAAGGTTATAGTAATTGTTTTATACATATAATATATTCTATAATTATTAATTAATGAACCTAGTTATATTATTCAGGACCTTATGTTAAAGAAATGATAACCATAAAATTTAAGGTCATGGATCCTCTCCAATTATATTTTATTCAAGATTGTCCTCTATGTTATGTACATTTATGTGTAATTATTATTAGTAGGGTATAATTATGCACATCCCCATATATTCATTAAGATTTTTAGAAATGAGAAATCACTTTATCTCTCATCAATCCCTCTTAAGTACACCTGATACAATGTCGATATTCTGTAAGGGATTCCACCAGATCCACCTTTATTTCTTCGGGTTTCTCTATATTTCTTTTCCCCCAAACTATGTTTTATTTTTATTTTTATGTACAACCTAAAAAACTTCTTATTTTATCTATAATCATGTTTAATGGTCCATACCTCACTCTCTTTCGAAGTTATAAATGATTTTATTTTATTCCCTCTTCAATACTATTCAACATGAAATCATGTTTTGTGGGAACTTCCCAAATTATTACCCAACATCAAGTGAACAATATATTCTATTTTAATCCACCATTTCCATTAAAAAATTAGACTTTTAATTTTTAAAAGATTCATAGTTCACTGATGGGTTTTTATTAAGGATTTCTCCATTTTCGTTGTAAAAGGCTCTATAGTATTTTCCTTCAAATAGCTCATAAATATTTTTGAGATAAAATTTCATGAATTATATTATTATATATATTCACTTCTAATTGAACACAAACACCATTATATACGTCTATTTTTCCTTATGAATAAACATTTATATATTACTTCCATGCATTTATGGCACTTTTATGATACGATCATTTGTTATGCCTTACGACATGATTGTTATACCCATTTCAATCCATGGTTAAGAAAAATGTTTTTGAAAGATTGATGATGAAGGATTATTTATATGTAAAACATATTCAGTGAATGTTATGATGGGTGCACCCAGATTGAGCTCCAATGCATTGGGTAATGTTATGTTTCATGAGATGTTCTATGTGACAGACATGGCATTTGTCGTTGGCTTGTGCTACTATCTGAAATGATCTTAGAGGTAAGCCTTAACTCGTACTAAAGTAATGTTTTATGTTACTTCAATATTTATATGATTTTGTGATTAAATGATTAAATGATTTTATGTTTATATGTTATGATTTGTTCTATTACATGACTTTTTATATCTTTATGTCATGTCATCTTAACCTTGTGCTTAATATTTATTCTTATAATTATTCCCTAACATGGGTTTCAGATCCTAGATTTGTTCATGTGTTCCCTAGGGTACTCAATGCAGATGTAAGGTCTCAAGGGTAGTTACGAGAACATTATGGAGAATAAGTAATGAATCGCTTTTAGCCCCATGTTTTATGTTTTATATAAAAAGACTTCAAAGGCACTAGAATTCATGGTCATTGTCTTGTACACTAATGTGTAATTATGCATAATATTATATAATTTTTTGTGTAAAAGGCTAGGAATGCTATATTAAATCTCCACCATGAATAATTTCCTATTATTAATAGAAAGACCGTATGTGTTGGTGGTGATAGGTACAATATGTGATCCGCATATTATGAGGATTTTTTAATTGCGAAGTCAATATTGATTTATATTGTGTAAGAGATTAGTTGTTCAATTTATGTTTTGAACATTTTTTATAGACATTCTCTTATTGAATATAAATTCATAATAATTATTTATGAGTTATATTACATTACACTGGGATTTATTGGCTATTATTAGGGTGAAATTTCCCCATTCATCATTATTAATGTCCAGGATATAGTTTCCGTCATATGTGATTTTGGAATTAATTTGGGATATTTCGTGGATGAATAATAAAATAGATAAATTGAATATATTTCTTTTTTTAGTGAATGAAAATATACTTTTTTTTGATTTCTTATGTATTTCAGTATGTAGTTTTGGATATCTTAGTAGAAATAATATTTGATTTTTATGACTTCACTTCTAGGATATGAGAATGTTTATGTATGTTTTATAGTATAGTGAGATATACTTTGCTTTGAATGTTTTAAAAATATTTATTTATTGAATCTATTTTTTATTTTCTAGTCTTCCCCTATACAACAATTTTAGATTTCCCCCAGATGATTTCATATTGAGAGAGATTATTTTATCATGAATCTTGAATAATTTTTCCTTATTGTTTTTTGTTTTTTTGTAGTACCATTACCTAATGAATATATATTATTATACTTTTATAGAGAGGTATTAATGAAAAAATAAATGTTAATTCTTCAGTCAAACTGGATCTTTTTGGTATATTAGTGAAAATTGTCCATGATATAGAGATTGTATCAACAACCCCCCTTGTGATAAATAGGTTGAACCATGAATGTATTACTATTTTTATCTACCCTAGTAGTTTCTTGAATATAAATAAAACTCTTAATAAGGATTAAAACATCCTCACGAGGCCTAGGCTTTGTTGGTAAATTTGACTAACACTTTTAGTTTAGGGAGATTCTATATTCTAATAAGTTGAAATACACTGACCTTAAGAAATAGGGGTCTAACTGGATATGATGATATTATTTACTTATAATAACGTTGAATGAATACTTGTACTGTAAGAAATCAAGTTAATTTTATAGGGTTATCTCAACCCGATGTGTATGGTAATGGATAAATCATTTGAGTTTATAAAAAATAATCGATTTTAATGGAAAATCAATCCATATGTAAATAATTTTTATGAAATAAGATACATTTCAATAGAGGTGGTGTCAAATGCGATGCTAAATCCCCCAAGGTTTCAGTTTGGCCATAAATTAGATATATGATCTTTGGATTTTTTGTTAGCTATTTCCTAATATTTTCATGTTCTTGATTGGATAGTGATGATGGTAATTTAACAGGACAATACATCATGTTCTATAGTATTTACTTACACTCCTAATGGAATCTATATAGTATAATTTATGGTGATTGATATGTGAAATGAGAAACTTAGTTTAAAAAATAGTGTTGGTCCCTGATATAAAATTATTTCATCACAATCTATAATATATATTAATAAAATTAAAACTTATTTTAATTTGTATATACTAGGCACTCAACACATTATTCAAAGGTGGAACTATAGATATATAGCTATTATAGATTTCCATTACACTTATAGAAGTCATTAAATATGTTTTATATACTTTTTATCAGACTAATACCATCGATGATAAAATGATCCACTACTTAGTCGAATTCTTAAAGAATAATAGGGTTCAAGGCACATGCAATAGGATTTATGAAATTTCATTCAGTTTGTTTTCCTATATTGGTAACTGATTCATGTCCTGTGATAGTGAAATTCAATATTTAAATGGATTTATATCTAACGATAATATTATTTGATAATGGTTCCTCAACTTATATGTTATAAAATGTCATTATGAACATGTTGAATCATCAAAGAGAGAAGAAAAACGATGACTTTCAAAATTTTGATCATCATGATAGTTAGAGTAAATTCGTTCTCTAGTACCCCACATATTCTTTCTATTTAATATAGTTCATTCCCATATAATATTTATTTTTCTGGAAATGAAACCCTTTGAAATTATTTTAATTTATATATTATTTGATTTAGAGAAATCAAGAATTAACATTTATCTTCGGTGGGTCTCTTTAAATTCAACCAACATGGATTTTCATATTTTATAGAGGTATTATTACCCACGTTATATCAATAATGGGCTTGTTATTCAATTATTCTATTGGATGATATCCTTTTATATTATTGAACAATACTCTAATCCATTTTATAGAGATATTTCCATTATGGAATTTTTTTAAAAATTGTTTCAATTGTTGTTTTCTATTCTACTAGTGGTATGTTGGATGATTTCTCTATCAACATAGTGTGGGTTACCAAAAAATATCATTTAAATATTTTATTTTAAAACCATTTGAAATAATGAAACTAATATAACAAATGAATGACTTGATTTTAAAAGGCTTTATTTGACCATGTCTTCTATATTAGAATTTTAAAAAAAATTCTATACGAATTATGTCAGAATCTAGTACTTGTGTGTTTATTACTGGAAACTCAATGGGATTGCATTCAAGATCATGTATCTACATCCCCAAATTTATAATTTTGTTTATGGTATAAATGTTGTGATATGGTTATCTAAAATCAATCATCGATCTGGTAATACCCCTCTCAAGATCAAGGGGACTTCTAATCCAATGTTGAAATTCAGAAGTTGTTTTTGAATCATATAGTATCATGTTACACCATCTGATAAAAACCATGTTTCTTATAGGATAATACATCCATGTAAAATGAATTTTGAAAATTATGTCAACCCCTTTTTATTGCATTTATGGAAGAAATTTTCGATTACCTGAAATAAATGAACAACATTTACTTAATATGAGAATATTTTTTGACATTTTAAGGTACCATCATCTATATAAAAATATATCAATGTTCAAATATTTTATTGAGAGCTTTATTTACATATATCACATCATCACATAATATTATATATTGTTGATCATAAAAATGTGAGTGATATTTTATTATTTTTCAGAAGTGGGATCATGATTGAAATTCATAGTTTTATGGGTTTAGATGTGTATTATCCCATGTTTGAGAAATAAATATCAATGAAAACTTATTCAAATATTTCTATTAACATTAATCGAATGAAATTTGTTTGGGATTAAAACTAATACAATTATTTCAATATGTTGTTATTTAATTTTTATTCGTCTAAAATGTTGAATCTTATAGACGATAGGAAGGATATCATTTTATTTTTTGATGCTACATATTTGGTAGAGACTATGTTCATATTAAGGGTGATAATTTATTGGCTTATATATCAGTTTAACATTAAACACATAATTATAATTATCCAATATATTATTTAGAACTCATATCTATTATGAAAATTGTTATTAGTTATTATAATATCCATTCATGAGATTAATTAATCATTTTTAAAATCTCAAATTCTAGTGTCTTATCTATTTACATAAATAATCAAATCTTCTATAATGGAACAGGGTGAAGTACATATAATAATTTGTTATTAAAAATACATACACACATAGAAATAATAATGTTGATTTATTCACTCAAAAAATGATGTTTCTATCCAATTCTATAGAGTAATTGTCAAAGGATTGGAATCATAGAGAACTCCTTGACTGAATGATTTATTTTGTTCAAGAAGGATAAGGTCATGTTTGTTTGAGGGATGGTTAAGATAACATCTACTATTATTGAGATGGTCCTCTAGGATTATTATAATGATGATGATTTATGAAGTTTTATTAATTATTATTTTGGGGGTGAAACCATTGATTAATGTTATCTATCTCAAGAGGGGATTCTTTTCTTTTGGAACAATTATGTAATGATAATTTCGATGGGAAGTATGTTTTATATGATATTGTCACAATTCATCATGGGTGATACACCATGGAAAGAGATAAATATATCTTGATAGGAGGAATCCATTATAGGATTTGATTATTAAATTAAAAAAACATATTATTTTTATATCCTAAAACCAATCATAAAATCAAGGAAATGAATTATAATCAATTGACCCACCTTCAAACCACTATTCTAGAATGGATGTGGGATAAAATATCAATGTATTTCACTATAATGATTGAATTAGATCCTTGATGAATGATTTTGATTTTATAGGTGATTTATTGATTGACTAGATATGATCAATGTTTTCGTATATGGGTCTCCAAAAATGATAATGATTCATGAAATATTTATCTAAACACAATTTTCAAGTTACATGGTGTTTTATTCTCAATTGTATTCAATATATCCTTTGTTTACATCTCAATTTTTTGGAATAATCAATCATTTTATGTGATCCCATGACATGTTGAGAATAATTTATTATCTTCTATTGGCTGGCGGGATATATTATTCTATATTGTTTCCAAATACATGACTCTTTTTTCATCCTTAATAATAGGGGATCATAGATTTTCCAATTAGGGGGTGTTCTGTGTTCCTATATTAATATACATAAGTATCCAATTAAAATTGAAACCATTGAGTAATTATCATGGTATAGTTGTAAATATAATTTTTTTGGTTGGACAACGGAATAGCTTCCATAGTGGTATCATGATTAGCACAATAGATGTTAGAGAACAGTTAGTTGATATTTCAAAGGTTTGAAACAACTCAGAGTTAGTTTTAATTTTATGTGGCCAGTCACCGATCCTTTATAGTGTTCTCATTTGGTTCCTAGGTATTCTTGAGTGTCTTATTCTTGATAGAACTTCGATTTCATGGCAAACAAAGGATTATAACACTGAGACCTGTTGAATATCCTTAGGAGGGTATGAATTAATAATTAATGGATTACTATTTTAGAATTTACACCATTATTAATATTGACCAATTATGTATTCTATTACTGAGGAAGTATTGAATATCATTTAAAACTATATTTTTTCATTCAATTTAAAGATCATATTATGGAACACTATATCAAGATGACTAAAACACCATTTCATGTTGATTATTCTCAATTGACGATGTTGTAGAGTAAGTCTATTTCCATGGTTTGGGCTATATGTAGCCATTTTTTGGTAATGATCTCTTGTAATGAGAAATATTGATGAGATATATATATAGAAATATATTTTTTGGACTATTTACCTTAATATGGATTTCTTGTTGAAAAATAATCATTGTGGGGAGATTTGTAAGATGCTAACTATTTCATCCTAGTATGATATTTTATTTTCCTTCCTCATCATATTTTTCATTTTGATTCATTGTAATTCCATAATGTTTTCAACATTTTAAGTGTAGGATTATTTATTTGGTCCTTTTTTATTGATTGGGAGGTGTTATTGTATTTATCATTCTGGTGGAAATAATATTGTGGATGATAAGATCAATAGTTTATCCACGAGTTAGTCAGTGGCATGATAGTAGAAGAATACATGAAAAACCCATATTTTGAGGATCGTTATTTTATGATATAGCTAACCGTAGAGAATATAACCATGGTTAAATTATATAAATTTTTTATAATAACCCTTATTATATAAAATAATTTATTTATACATGTTTTGGTAAATAATATCTTTCATGATATATATTTTAAAATTATATATTTGTGACTCTTTTAAAAATTTTATGGAAATTATTTAAAAATAATGTTTATTTCAATATTGTGAAAAACTTATGAAGAAATATTTTATTTAAAATTCTTATATTATATATTTATATTAGTAATTTTTATAGAATTACATTTTGGATCCCACATGGATAGTGTTTCTCACATATTAAATAATCCTTTTGGGATTTATACACTAGCATTTTCCAAATTTTGGAAAATGAAAATAATATTTATAGGTGGTGGGTGTAATTAATAGCTGATATATGTGAGATGGTTCTGATATGTGAATTATGTGATCTACCTTTTATGAGGAGGTCTTTGTGGTGATGTTGTTGTTAGTTTGTATGTTTTTTTGGAATTTCTTCCATCTCAAGTCATGTGTATCCAATTTTTGTGGTAGTTATGTCTTTTTAGCTATATTTGAATTCTTATAATTTATGGTTTCATATCTGATTCATTTTTATTACATGATTATTCTATTAATAATATAATTCCCCTCAATCATTAATGATTTCAATGTTATAGTCTAGACCATTAGGGAATTGGAACTCCCTTCAAGCTATGTTTATAATAAATTGGTTTTAAAAAACAAACTATTTCTATAATCTATGGATCCATAAAAGAGATTAAAATATTCATTTACTCTTAAAAATATATAAATTCCTTGAATTTTTCAAACATACTTGATTATAATGTTTATGTGAAAAATAATATACATATAAAAAATATGTAGGAGGTTCATATTGAAATATTCTAAAATGAACTGAAATCGTTGATATAGGAAATTCTATTTATAACAATAAAAAAAATGTAATTGTGATTTAGGATTAATGAACGAAGAGTTGATTATAAAAATTTGATAAAGAATATCTTACCATTATGCTGATGGGAAATGAATATTATTCTATATTATCAATATCCAACACCTTGGGATAATATGTATATATAATAAATTTGACATATTTATCACTTTCTATAAACACAACTACACATCTAAACAAACCACAACATATAATACCATTATAAAATGGATGATAATTTTTTTGGATAAATATGATTAAACACTTTATGATATATATATATATATATCTATTTGTTTGTGTTATAATTTATATAATTATATATATATATGTTAATTTATAATATATTTGAACATTTTTAGGAAAGTTATTTTAACCCTCAATATATGATTTTCTAAAAAATGGATTTTATTACATTGTTTATAGGGATATTATAAAAAAATATTTCAATATTGAGAAATTTTATCTTTTAAAAAACATATATTTTCATTAATAATGATATCCAAAAAAATTAAAGTGATTTTTTAGTTATTTTATAAAAATGATTATCTTTACTATTAAGAGTGAAAAATATTGATTTATGTGAATAAGTGCTTTTCCACAACAAAATGTACCACTATGTTTTTTAATTGTATAATAATGTAGTATTTGTATATTTAATTAGAAAATTTTTAATTAATTAAATTAAATACATCAATTAATTTGTTTTCATAATTTTTTGTTTTATATCACAACTACATATTTTCCTAAAAAGTATTTTTATACACCGGATAAAATTCTATAGTAAATAAAATAATGCAATATTCATTAATGGTATAAATGAAAATTATTGATTATATATTCATTATAATTATTGTATCATTCAGTTGATATATTTTACAATTCACGGATTTTAATTAATTTTTTTTAATATCAAATAAATAATTTTATCTAAAAATGGGGTTTTATTTAATTTATGTAAAAATTTGATATTTTGATAAAAATAATATATTAAATATCATATACAAAATGCAACTCTGAGCTTTTACAAACCCCAAAATATTATTATTTGAATATAAATATTATTATATATTAGTTAAACTGGTGGGTATTAATAGTATGGACTGAATTATTATAAATATATATAATACCTACTCAGTATAAATTTATTATTTAATTCTGTGTAAATAAAAGCACGATTCTTTGGAAAGTAATTGTATTCGAAAAAAATATTTTTTATTCAATATTGGGGTTTTTTTATTTTAAAGAGATATTATAATTAATTTCCTGACATTTAGGAATATTTATTTAAAAAAATTATTTCATTTTTCTATTTTTTATGTAGAAAACTCTATAGGGAGAACTATAGAGTGTTTCTAGAAAATATTTAATTTTTAATGAATTAAAAAAATTACATACTTTAAGTCAAACTGGATTTTCATTAAAAAATATTATTCTATTTTGTAATGTTTTTAAAATATAATTTGATCAATTTAAACTAACATTGGTATTTAATGAAAATTTTATTCATGAAATCATTATAGAAATTTTTATAATTATAAATGAAAATTTGATAAAAATCTATTTTTATACTTTTGTTTTGTCATATTAATCGTAAATTAATTTTTGTATCTTTTATGTATTTAATTTTAAAAAATAGATATCATATTAGGAATCAGGGAGTCCAAATTTATTAAATATAACAATTTTACTTTTTTATTTCTATAGGAATAATAACATTCATAATTTTTGTTACCATAGTAAAGGGAAAATCCACTAACTAAAGATATCAAAATATAGTAAGGACTCTAAAACGAACCTTACAATAATTGAAATTTTATTGTATGATTAATTTTCTTCCATAATAATTCATGGATCTAATACATGAATTTTGTTTCATTTTCAATGTGATTATGTTCTTTATAAAAGTTTATTTGATGTCAAAGATAACTGACTCATGTACTCAATATCTATAATATAAATAATATGAGATTTTTTTATTAAATATGGTTAAATATAAATATTTATATGAAATACAAATTGTAAAACCCCAGGTAAATAAATAATATGACATTTTTATATTTATCTATATTTGTGAATAAAATATTAATATTACTTTAAATGGGATTATATGCTTGATGGCGTACCCAATACGCAACAATGAGTTTCTTGGGAATATTACGTTGCACTCTAATAATAAAATAATATTACATAAAATAGTAGTTAACCTCAAGACTTTGTAATGGAGGGAATGAACAGAACTAACTTAAAAATGATTATATATGTTAGAGGATTAAAAAAGCGAATGAATCCAATTTTAAGCGTAGACATTCTAATATTCATTAAAAGGTCGATTAAACGCCTTTTAAAGGAGAACCACTTTTAAATCCACTTTTTGACAATTTTATGTGTTATATTTGACAAAATAAACATCTTCTTCATGATCGGGACATCAAAATTTACTTTGTGTAAACTTTTGGTATTTTTCCGAAAAAGTTCAATTTTTAATGAATAGTGAAAAATGTTGTATTTTAATTCAAAACCACTTTTTAATCTACTTTATTTATATGATTATATTATCTTTTGAATTGATTTTAATGTGAAATTAGAATATAATTTTTCCATTTAATCCAATAGTGGTTGTTGGAATTAATTTCACTTTGAAATTGGACTTAAACTAGTGTCAATCTTTTGATACTTATTGTTTCATAAAAACACGCTATTTTCTCTGACATTGGGAATTAATTATTAAATTAATTAATGAAACTAATATGTTTTGAATTTTTTAAAATATTCATCATTTTTTAAATTCGGAATATAAAATATAGCTTAGGGTGAAGTTTTGGTATTTTTCTGAAAAACCTCAATTTTGGATGAATAGTGAAACCACTAATTGGTATTTATAAAAACTGATTTTCCATTTAAATGAAAATTTACCACCTCTGTGCTTTAAATTTTAAAAATAATACATACATGGTTGTCATTATGAAGTAAAATTTGGTTCAATGGGATTAACATAATTTTCTGGTGAATAGTAACTTTTATGTTTTTAATCGCGATTAGAGGTAATTAGTGTAGTTTAAGGTAAGAATAATGTTTTAAAAAAATGAAATTACCTAGAAACACGTCCTAAACTCATTGGATGTGTCCTGGCTGACCAATATAATCACTGGGTCAACTTGGGGACCCCATGGAGCCTCTTTGGATGGAAAATGACATAAATACCTTTTTATTTAATGTTAAAGTAAAAATGACACAAACATGAAAGGTTTTACTAAAAGAATTTTCTCATGGGGTTATACATGTCCAATTTTTTACTATAAATATTTATTAGAAATATAAAAATATTTTCTACATCATTATATTTGTTTTATAATTTTTAGACATTAAATATATTAAATTATTTATGACATCATGATGATGCAGCGATTACCTCATTAATAAAGGATTTAAATAAAATGAAAATATAATGTAAAATATATGACCTAAACATGTCCAAAACCTATTGTATGGGTATATTTAAAACTCTAATCACATTATCCTTTAATTATATCAATTTGGGACCTTTTAAATGCGAAAAGCATTTTTAAATAAAGGAATATTTCTTTACTTTCCAAGGGTGCCCCACCTCTCCTCTTATAAAAGGCCCCCACCTCTACCTCCTTGCCCACACATCCAAAGCCTTTGGCTCGGCCAAACCCTGCCCATTTTGTCTCCAAAAATCCCTCTCTAACTCCTTGAATCCTCACTTTGGGCAGAAGTCTTCCCAAGGAAGCCTTTGAGCTCAAACCAAAGGGAGTTACCCGATTTTAAGGTAATGTCTTCACTTGTGTCCTTTTGTTTTATTTTGCTTCTCCAACCCCCTAAACTATTTTTATTAATTTATTTTGTTACAAATACAGTATCTTCATTATACTAGGATGTTTTTATAAGATAGATTCCTGCTAAAATTACACACACCTTCATCTAATGGTTAAAGAAGATATTGTTTCCGTGGTTGGCGATTTTCTGTCTCACGAAACGATGATTGTTCAATATTATTTTAACACCTTTAAAGGTGGCCATTATGATGTCACTGTATTTCATATATTATATATATGGTATTTATGTTTACTATATTCTTCTGTATTTTATATTTAAAGCATACCTTTATTATTTTAATGTTGTGTAAATGTGATAATTTCATATGAGGAAGTGTGGACTACCGCCCCCTCAAGTGATGTGACTCGTACATGCAATACATGGAATGTATAAAGAATGAAATTAAATAAAATATCTGACCTATATAAAATATATATTATACTGTAATTATAATATATATATATATATAATTTATTTTTAATTCCATTAATATGACTAAAAAAACGAAAGCAGCGTTCATGTGTACGTACAGCCTACCGTCTCCATAAACGGTGCTTTTCCTTTTTATCTCCAAATGATATGGAATAGTATAAAATGAATATGTACTGGATATATATGATATTTTAATCATTAATACTATTCTAGAAGTTTTTTACTTATAACTACATGGGCAATCATTTTTCAAACAAGTTCATTTTTGACTCATGTACCAAATATCGGCAAAAACATATGATATGAACTAACATTACTAAATTTTTTTTTATAGAATTATAATATTTGATATGAATGGAAGAATAATCTATAAAGTAGTTCCTTAGGCAATTATAAATTAACCAATGATTATTATTCAGGAATATAAAGAAACGAACAAGACAAGTTGAACTTAGCTAAGGGATCCTACTCCTCTCTTTCTTTTAAAGTACACTCTTTTATGTCATTCCTTTTAAAGCTCATCTTTCTTGTTATTGAAATGTTCTTTTATATTACTCTTACTGAAAGTTTTATGTTCATATGATGAGAGACCCTATTCTCTCTCATCAATCCATTTTGGAAGTTTTGAGTGGCGCCGTTTGGCTGCCGAATTTTCGTAAGAGATCTATCCTCTATCTTTCTTTTTATGTACTCTCCTTTATGTCACTTCTTTTAATATACTCTTTGTTATGTTGGGGGATGTTATTTTATATTCCTATTTTTGTAAACTTTATGTTAATATGATGAGAGACCCTATTTGATCTCATCAATCAATTTTTGGAAGTTTTAAGTGGTGTCGTTATGCTGACGAGTGTTCGTAAGGGATTTTTCATCTCACTTTTATTCCCATGAGATTTAAGCTATATTTTCGACAATTTCATTTGAGTGGTGTATGTACTGCCCATTATTTTACTCTTTGTGTAATATAATTTCATTTATGAGTATTTACATCAATGTTGTGATGTCCTTGTTTCACAGGGTGCATGTCTCGAAAGATACCCATGTCGGTAAGGGAACCTTTCACCCTCCTCTTTTTAAAAGACTTCTTTTGTTATGTCTTTTAATTCACATACTATTATGTTGGGATATGTTCTTCTATATCATTATTGGTTTAAATTTTAAGTCCAAGTGATGAGATACCCTTTTTATCTCTCATCAACTCATTATCTGAATTTTGTAGTGATGCCGTTAGGCTGTCAAATTTTTGCAAGGGAACTTCTTAACCCAAATTTTATTCTTTGGGGTAAACTTGTAATCCTTGAATATATCGTTCTATGAATATGTGTGAATAACCTAAGATTGTTTTACACATAATATCCTCTTATATTTGGTATATTCGTTTGTCACATATAATTATGTAATTGATTTATCCTTAAAAAAAGGATACCGTCTTTGTAAGGGACTTCGTCTCAATCTCCATTCATTGAGGCATATTTTGTTTTATACAAAACCTTCTTTTATACAGTGTATAAACCCCTTTGACTTTTATGTTTATCGATAAAGGAATATTTTTTATACGAAGCGTTTTACTAAACGACAAAAGGGAATGTTTTTTTCGTACGTATGCGGCGACAACGACTTCTCCACCGCCGTGACCATTATTTGAGTTTTGGCTTCCTCTACAAGCCATACCTTCTTTTTAAAAGAAAAATATATACCTTATTTTACTTTTATTTTATTTTGGTATTGAAAATGGTTTTCATAAGGTTTTTTATATCAATGTGTTTTATTGATATCCTGTAATTAAAATGTGGAAATGTTATGTTTCCTTTATGCATGTATTATCTTGTATGATTATGTTATGGTTCTTGGGAATTGTTATGAAGACTGGTGGTTCCGTGATAAACTAAGGGCGGGTGAGCCCGATATAGCTCTCCAATGCATTAGGTAACACGATGGAGTGAAACATTAAGGTTTCTCCGATGAGATTTAGGGAATATACTGTGGTTGGTATTCCAAACGTAACCAAGAGGGTTACTCCCTACGTAAGAATGTTATGAATGCCTCAAGTTACCTTTATGTCTTATGATTTCTATGATTTATTCACGATTTGATGAGTTATGTTAAAGGGATTATGTTTTATGAGTAAGTATGATTTCATTGATTCTTATGTGTACATGTACTCATGTTTCCTTTACATATTTTTATATCCCTTACTGAGCTTTTTATGCTCATCCTATGATTTTTTGAAATGTTTTTCACAGTACTACTAGAAAACTAACCTTTACCAACGGTTTGGAACCGTTGGAATAGGCCTCCAAACCGTTGGTATAGCCTATACCAACGGTTTGAGGAACCGTAGCCATGTAAGTCGTTGGGATAGGTCTATACCAACGGTTTTCCAAAAACCGTTGGGATATGACTATACCAACGGTTTTTCGAAAACCGTTGGTATAGACCTATGCCAATGGTATCCAAAACTGTTGGTATAGGTAATAAGAAATCTATACCAAGGGTAATGGAACCATTGGTATATAAATTCCAAAAATATAACATCCACTGGGATTTGATCCCAGGACCCCTCGTTTATAATCGAACAACTTAACCACTAAGCTAACATCACTTTTGTAAACATAATTTCATAAATATATATAAGTATTATCATAATTATTTAAAATTTTTATTTATATAATGTTCTCGGTTAGTAGATCTGGAAAAAATTAAAGAACCTATCCCAACGGTTTTGAAAACCGTTGGGATAGCCCTTTAATTTGTGGGTGGTTTTTCCCAACGGTTTTCAAAACCGTTGGGATAGCCCTTTCCCAACGGTTTTCAAAACCGTTGGGAAAGGTTAGAGTGGGTTGAATTCATCTAGACCGAAGGTTGAATTTGTGGGTGACCTTTCCCAACGGTTTTGGTGAACCGTTGGGAAAGGTCACTCTTTCCCAACGGTTCACCAAAACCTTTGGGAAAGAGGCTCAATTCTCACACCCTTTCCCAACGGTTTTGGTGAACCGTTGGGAAAGGTCTCAATTCCCACACCCTTTCCCAACAGTTTAGGTGAACTGTTGGGAAAGGGTAGCTATACCAACGGTTTTTACAAACCGTTGGTATATAAGTGTTGGGAAAGATCATCTTTCTAGTAGTGCAGGTCAAGGGAAAGGTACATGATATGATGATAGTGTCAAGGAAGTGTCAAGAAAGAATCCATGTTTTATTTTGAATATTTTTCCGTTGATGGGAAAAAATGAATACTATATTTATGTAACCTCTTTGTTTAAATGTGGAATGTAATGCAAGTTTTATGATCTAATTCGCTAAAACTCTAAACATGAAAAGATCCTCAATGTGTAATCTTGTATTAACTCAATATTATGTATGGTTTAAGGCTGGGGCCTTATACTTGGTATCAATGGTCGGTTTAGACAACTTTAGGGATTAGGAGTTTTTGTTAGACACATGATTAGTCCCTATATCTATTATTTCAGTTAAATCCATGTTTTATAACTTTTTTCAGGTCAAGTAATGTCGGTTACGAATGGAAGGAGAAGGATCTCAAATGACATTCCTATATCTTCCTGATAACATGCTTCCAATAATTATTGCAAAGTCATGTTTGGATGATTGTGAAATTTTTCTATCATACAACTCACTTGCAAGCAGCTGTTTGAGATATCAAACACCTCCACTATACCTCGTTATCATCATGGATCATGCGTTGTTTTTAGAAAAATACTATTTTCACAATATTCTCTTATTTTCATGAAAGGTAAATATTATCAAGGTATTTTCAAATATTTTACCTTATCGCATGAATTTGAAGCATATTATGATTTTAAAAATGTTGCTGAGGAAGGATACCCTTGTGCAACCAATTTATATTTGCTTTTAAAATATATTCTCTCAGAACATACTTATGGTATTTTAAAAGGACCAATAATAGAATGTTTCAACTCAAATTCTGTCTGACTATTTTATAGAAATCATGTTTTATCAGATGTTTTGGAATTATATGTCATACATGATTATTTTCCAAAACTGTTTTTCTGTGAACACCCATATGACCCATGTTGTACAAGATGTATTTGGATGGAGGAAGCAAATGATTTTTAAAGATCTCTAAATCATTTCTGTAATGCATGGGACTTCTACCTACATGAGCAAGATGACGATGAAACCGATTGGACCCCATGATCAAGGTATGATGTTATTAATTTTGGGAATCGTTTTATTTTATCTTATGTTGGTGAAATAAGACTTCAAGAATTAAGATGCTGAGATCGTAACGAATTTGGATGAAAATTAGAGGTATAATAAAACTATTGAGGTTAAAACATATTAGGGTTATTTTTGGAGTTTTATAAAATGGAAAACACACAGACCGTTTGACAACCTGTCGCGTCGGACAAAGCTGTGGGAATCGAACCCTCAACCAAAGTGCGACTGGTATTTATCACCTACCACTGGACTACGTGAAGTCCCTGGTTAGTTTGACTGATTATTTTTAGTTAGATGATTTAATGAATTATGAGTATGTTGATTTTGGGTTATCTAGGGAAATTTATTAACCTATCATGGAGGATATGTGATTAGGTTAATTACTTTTCAATACGAGACATTAAGAGCAACTGATGTTGTTTGGAGATAAATGTTACGATTTAACTTGGAAGACTATTTGACTAAATACTTCAAATATTTGGGTTTTAATCCTAGTTTGGTTTACTATGAAGAATTTTATGGACAAATTGTTTACCGAATGGTCCTCATTGAACATTGGGGTTTTTTGGCCAATTTTTGGAGATGAAGAATAGATTTTATTTTTATAAAGGGTTATCCTTTTCTGGATTATCTGATCCTATACTAACCTTTTTGGTGTTGGTTTTTGTTAAAGTGTAAATACATGGAAATTATATAGTTCTCTTTTGTGGATTAGTTGATTCTCTAGATGTTTATTATAGTACTCTTAATGTGAACAAGTCTTCATAAATACTCGTCTTTTGGAGAAAATATGAGTTTGTGTAAGGAATCTAATAAAAGTAGAAAGTCAACATGATAAGTTATTATATTTCCTTATGAATAAATTCCTCAAAAAAAAGTAACTTAAAACAAAAATGTTGTCTATTAACTTTTCATACTGGGGAATCGAATACCGTTTAACCCATCACATGTTTGTGATATTCTTATGGTTAACTTTCTCCTAGACATGTTTTCTATCACACTCCATCAAAACATGACCCTATGTTTTCTCCACCATGTCCATGTTTTCCTACATGGAATCCTCGTATGGGTTAACTCGGGTGACCTCTATACATATCTTTCTTTATTTTAAAGAGATTGTTTTACTGACACTTGTTCCGATGTGGGATTTTCAATGATGTTTCCAAGCCAAATTTTAGAATAGCAAGGACGAAATTCCCAAAAGGGGGGAAGGATGTAACACCCCAGGTAAATAAAGAATATTACATTTTTATATTTATCCATATTTGTAAATAAAATATTAATATTACTTTAAAGGGGATACTATGCTCGATGGCGTACCCAATACGCAACAACGAGTTTCTTGGGAATCTTATGTTGCACTCTAATAATAAAATAATTTTATTTTAAATAGTAGTTAACGCCGAGCCGTTGTAATGGCAGGAATGAACAAAAATAACTATAAAATGATTATATATGTTAGAGGATTAAAAATGTGAATGAATCTAATTTTAAGCGAAGACATTCTAATATTCTTTAAAAGGTCGATTAACCGCCTTTTGAAGGAGAACCACTTTTAAATCAACTTTTTGACAATTTTATGTGTTATATTTGACAAAATAAAATTCTTCTTTAGAATCGGGACATTAAAATTTACTTTGTGTTATGTTTTGTAATTATTCCGAAAAAGTTCAATTTTTAATGAATAGTGAAAAATGTTGTATTTTAATTCAAAACCTATTTTTAATATATTTTATTTATATGATTAGATTATCTTTTGAATTGGATTTAAAGTTAAATTAGAATATATGTTTACCATTTAATCCAATAGTGGTCATTGGAATTAATTTCACTTTGAAATTGGACTTAAACTAGTGTCAATCTTTTGATACTTATTGTTTCATAAAAACACGCTATTTGCTCTGACAGTGGGAATTAATTATTAAATTAATTAATGAAACTAATATGTGTTGAATTTTGTAAAATAGAAATCATTTTTGAATTCAGAATATCAAATATAGCTTAGGGTGAAGTTTTGGTATTTTTCTGAAAAACATAAATTTTTTATGAATAGTGAAACCACTAAGTGGTACTTATAAAAACTGATTTTCCGTTTAAATGAAATTTTACCACCTCTGTGTTTTGAATTTCAAAAATCCGACATACATGGTTGTCATTAAGAAGTAAAATGTGGTACAATGGGATTAACATAATTTTTTTTGTGAATAGTAACTTTTATGTTTTTAATCACGATTAGAGGTAATTATTGTAGTTTAATGTAAGAATAAAATTTTAATAAAATGAAATGACCTAGACACATGTTCTAACCTCATTGGATTTGTCATGGACGACCCTTACAATCCATGGGTCAACTTGGGGACATCATGGAGCCACTTTGGATGGAAAATGACACAAATACCTTTTTATTTAATGTTAAAGTAAAAATGACACAAACATGAGATGTTTTACTAAAACAATTTTTACCTAAGGTTATACAAGTCATATTTTTGACTATAAATATTCATTAGAAATATAAAAATATTTCCTAAATCATGATATTTATTTTATAATTTTTAGACAATAAATATATTAAATTATTTATGACATCATGATGATGCAGTGATTACCTCATTAATAAAGGATTTAAATAAAATGAAAAGATAATGTAAATTCTCTGACCTAAACATGTTCAAAACCTATTGGATGGGTATATGTAGAACCAGTATCACATTATCCTCAAAATATATCAATTTTGGGCCTTTTAAATCCGAAACGAATTTTAAAATAGAGGAAGATTTCTTTACATTCCAAGGGTGACCCTCCTCTCCTCTTATAAAAGGCCCGCACCTCTACCTCCTTACCCACACTTCCAAAGCCTCTGGCTCAGTCAAAACCTGCCCATTTTGTCTCTACAAATTCCTCTCTAAATCCTTGAGGCCTCATTTTGGGAACATGTCTTCCCAAGAAGCCTTTGAGCTCAAACCAATGGGAGTTACACGATTTTAAGGTAATGTCTTCACTTGTGTCCTTTTGTTTTATTTTTCTTCTCCAACCCTCTAAACTCTTTTTATTAATTTCATTTGTAAAAAATACAGTATCACCAATATACTAGGATGTTGTTATAATAAGGATTCGAGATAAACATACAAACACCTTCGTCTAATGGTTAAAGAACATACTGTTTCTGTGGTTGGGGATTTTCTGCCTCATGAAACGATGATTGTTCAATATTCATTTAACACCTTTAAAGGTGGAAATTATGATGTAACTGTATTTTATATATGATATATATGGTATTTATGTTTACTATATTCTTCTGTATTTTATATTTAAAGTATACCTTTATTCTTTTCATGTTGTGTAAATGTGATAATTTCACATGAGGAAGTGTGGACTACCACTCCCTCAAGTGATGTGACTCGTACATTCAATACATGGAATGCATAAAGAATGAAATTAATGAACATATGTGACCAATATAACATATATATTATAATGGAATTAATATATATATATATATATATCATTTATTTTTAATTCCATTAATATGACAAAAAAATGAAAGTAGCGTTCATGCGTACGTACGACCTACCGTCTCCATGGACGGTGCTTTTCGTTTTTATCTCCAAATGATATTTAATAGTATAAAATGAATATGTATTGGATATATATGATATATTAATCATAAATACTATTCTGGAAATTATTTACTTATTACTACATGGGAAATCATTTTTCAATCAAGTTCATTTTTGACTCATATACCAAACATCGGCAAAAACATCTGATATGAACTAACATTACAAAACAATTATTATAACATTATATTATTTGATATGAACTAAATAATAATCTATAAAGTAGGTCCTTAGGCAATTATAAATTGACCAAATTTTATTATTCAGGAATATAAAGAAACGAACAAGACAAGTCGAACTTGAGGTAAGGGATCCTACTCCTCTCTTTCTTTTAAAGTACACTCTTTTATGTAATTCCTTTTAAAGCTCATATTTCTTATTATTGGGATGTTATTTTATATTACTCACACTTAATGTTTTATGTTTATATGATGATAGACCCTATTCTCTCTCATCAATCGATTTTGGATATTTTGAGTGGCGCCTTTAGGCTACCGAATTTTCGTAAGAGATCTATCCTCTCTCTTTCTTTTTAAGTACATTACTTTATGTCACTTCTTTTAATCTACTCTTTGTTATGTTGGGGGATGTTATTTTATATTACCCTTTCTGTAAAATTTATGTTAATATGATTAGAGACCCTATTTGATCTCAGCAATCCATTTTTGGAAGTTTTAAGTGGCGCCGTTAGGCTGCCGAGTTTTCGTAAGGGATTTTTCATCTCACTTTTATTCCCTTGATATTTATTCTACATATTCCACAATTTACATTGAGTGGTGTATGTACTGCCCATTATTTTACTCATTTTGTAATATAATTTCATTTATGAGTATTTACATCATTGTTGTGTTGTCCTTCTTTCACGGGGTGCATGTCTCGAAAGATACCCATGTCAGTAAGGGAACCTTTCACCCTCCTCTTTTTAAAAGACTTATTTTGTTATGTCTTGTAATTCATATACTATTATGTTGGGATATGTTCTTCTATATCCTTATTGATTTAAATTTTATGTCCATGTGATGAGATACCCATTTTATCTCTCATCAACTCATTTTCTGAATTTTGTAGTGACGCCGATACACTGTCAAATTTTTGCAAGGGAACTTCTTAACCCAAATTTGATTATTTGGGATAAACATGTAATCCTATAATATGTCATTCTATGAATATGTGTGAATACCCTCTGATTGTTTTACACTAAATATCCACTTATATTTGGTTTATTCGTTTTTCACACATAATTATGTAATTGATTTATCCTTAAACCAAGGATAATGTCTTTGTAAGGGACTTTGTCTCAATCTCCATTCATGGAGGAATATTTTGTTTTATACACAACCTTTTTTTATACGGTGTATAAACCCCTTTGACTTTTATGTTTATCCTTAAAGGAATCTTTTTTTATACAAAGAGTTTTACGAAAAGACAAAAGGGAATGTTTTTGTCGTACGCATGCGGCGACAACGACTTCTCCACCGTCGTGACCATTATTTGAGTTTCAGCTTCCTCTACAAGCCATACCTTCTTTTTAAAAGAAAAATAAATACCATGTTTTACTTTTCATTTATTTTGGTATTGAAAATGGTTTTCATAAGGTTTTTTTATATCAATGTGTTTTATTGATTTCTTGTGATTGAAATGTGGAAATGTTATGTTTCCTTTATGAATGTATTATCTATTATGATTATGTTATGGTTATTGGGCATTGTTATGAAGATGGGTGGTTCTATGATAAACTAAGGGCGGGTGAGCCCGATATAGCTCTCCAATGCATTGAGTACCGCGAAGGAGTGAAACGTTAAGGTTTCTCCGAAGAGATTTAGGGAATATACTGTGGTGGGTATTCCAAACATAACCCAGAGGGTTACTCCATACGTAAGAATGTTATAAATGCCTCAAGTTACCTTTATGCCTTATGATTTCTATGATTTATTCATGATTTGATGAGGTATGTTAAAGTTCTTATGTTTTATGAGTAAAGTATGATTTCATTGATTCTTATGTGTACATGTACTCATGTTTCCATTCCATATTTTTATATCCCTTACTGAGCTTTTTATGCTCATCCCATGTTTTTTTGAAATGTTTTTCACAAGTCAAGGGAAAGGTACATGATATGATGATAGTGTTAAGGAAGTGTCAAGAAATAATCCATGTTTTATTTTAAATATTTTTCCGTTGATGGGAAAAAATGAATACTATCTCTATGTAACCGCTTTGTTTAAATGTGGAATGTAATGCAAGTTTTATGATCTAATTATCTAAAACTCTAAACCTGAAAAGATCCTCAATGTGCAATCATGTATTAACTCACGATTAAGTAAGGTCTAAGGCTGGGGCCTTATATTAATTAATTATCTTCATAATTATAATTTATTTATAATTTTCATTGAAATAATGAGTGTCTTAAATCCTTACACAACAATAATGTAATAATTATTCATCTATTGCGAATATCATTTAAATTATAATAAAAATATGGGAATTTATATAACATTAGATAATTAATGAAATCGAAAAAAAATTATATATCGTTTAAATAAATGTGATATAATAAAATATTCCGTATAAATTATCTATATGATAATTATATTTTTAAATCTAATGTTTGGAATAGTTGTTCAAATTGGCATTATGAACAAATTTTAGTAAATAGTATTTTATTAAATTGAAAAAATAATATAAGTATATAATTTGGTGTAGATGAATAAGAATACATTTAATTAAATCTACCATATTCTATTAATGGGACTTTTGACATATAAAAATGACATTATTTACCATTATATTATAGAAACTTTTAATAGTATGGTAATTGTAAAAAGTGTTAAATAGATATTAATTAAAAAAATAAGGGTATAATAATGGTCTAAACATGTCCAATAATTATTAGATGAAGATAATTTTACCCTTATCACATTTGGTTGTAATTTATGATTTTTAATTGATAGTTTTCAATGAAAATGTATCATATATTATTTAAATCAATGAAATTTACAAAATTTTAACCCCTTCATATTTTATATATTTTATATGTCCAAATTATTGAAAAGCTAGTAATAAACCTAAATGTTTATTTTTATATTAATGAAATTATTTTCAATGTACGATGTTAAAAAAATTATTATCTTTATATATTTTTCAATTCTAATACTGTATTAATAAAATTTACATAAAAAATAAAATAAATAATTTAAAACACATTAATTATTATACAATATTAATTATGTAAGATTTTAAATGAAATTTATTGATCTCTATCACTTATTATATATTCTTAAGAATTGTATCTGATTTTCACATTTTTCACGATATATTTAATAGAAATATTTTATCAATACTATCTAATTTTACATTATTGATACATTATAAAAATAATAAATTATTAAATTATTTAAAATTAATAAAAATATTATATATCCCCACATGAGATTAATTTAATTTCAAAGATAATTAATTTTTAATTTGTGAGTCATATTTTCATTTATAATAATATTATTAACCCTTTAATGATGAAAATAATTTCTAGGATATTCTAGGACAACAGTAACTAAAAAAAGGATAATCAAAAGTATAAAGATTAAAATTACACCAAAAAATATAAATTATATTGGTTAGTTGGATTAACAGATTATTCTATATTATATACGAATCCCTAAAAATTTCCTTAAATTTTCCATGGTAAAATAATGTATTATAATTAAACAGTTTTGGAAATTTTTAAGTATCTTCTCACCTCAAATAGAAATAATAACATACTTTATTACTTATTCACTCCACGTTAAGAATATATTTAAACTATTACCTATACATTATTCTAATCATCATAATCTATAAGTTTTCTAGGTCTAGGGATAACAAAAATTCCAACCCTGTTATCCTTAAGAATATATATTGTGGAATCACAATGAAAAATTTATAATCATCTTTGCGAAGACCTTAAAATTTATTATTTAATAATTCCTCTTAAGGTATTGTTTCCATCAAAAACTAAATGATATAGTACATATACATAAGAATAAGTTATAATTAGTATGATAGAACCATATTAATTATTTTATTTATCCTATGAAAAAAATATTGCATGTTTGAATGTACGACTTACCATCCCCATGTAGAGATATAATTAATTTTTTATCAGAAATTTACTTTTATGGTTATAATGATGTATATAATATAAACATATATGAAAATTCATAAATTATATTGATTTTTTATATTTAATATATAATCCATTTAACAACCAAATCAGTATTACAGGAATAATACCATAGCTCTTGTATACGGATGATCTACCGTTTTGACGATGCGATATATCTAATTTTACATATCCAAAAATAATTTATGTGTTAAAAAATGTATCAATTTATTATATAGAATACATAAATAGTTAATAAAAAATTATTAATTGATAATCTACTTATCATTCATTTGAACATAGTCTCACAAACATGACCTTCGTGGAAAAATGTAGTCGTTCACACCAAGAAAATGGTTGGTAATGAAATTATATAAAAAATTTAATAAAATGAATCGATATGATGATACATGATATTATAAAAAATAATATTGTCTTGATATTAATGAATAGAAATTTTAAAACTATAATATAAGAGCTTAAATAAGGTTCCAGTTTAGAGAAACGTGAGGTTAGGGATTTTTTTTAACTATTATTTCTGTGGTACACATTCTAAATTCTCCACTTTATTATTTTTTATGTTATATGTACTAATACATTTTTATATTACTTAATTAATGTATTTATCATAAATGGTGTTTGTAGTTTCATTTTATGACATTAATATTGTGGGGTTTCTTATTTAGAGTTTACTTATGTGGAAATGGTTTATTTTGAAATATCATCATCATTCCGGATTGATTATATTTATGTGCACATTCAGGAATATTTATCTTAAAATTAAATTTTTTATAAGTTTCTTAGATAATATTAAAATATACTATTAAAAAATTTATATCCCTTTGTATCCATGTTTTTATTGTTTAAATAATATTTTAATTAGAATATTCACATCATTTTCTAAACATTGTACTAGGTGAATTTTCATGCTATCATACTGAATATTTTTTTATATAATAAGTCATTAGAAACTATTCCAACCATTATTATTATTTATTTATATTAAAATTCAATTACATTTTTAATATTTCATTTTCAATGAATATGTTTTCAGACATTATTTTGCAGTTTCATTCATAAAGAGAAGAAGGTACTTCCATTAAAAAAACATACTTATATTTTTATAATACTTTTAATCATCAATAAAAAACCTTAAATTTACTGGTTAGAAACTAATTATATATTTTAATGATACCATCCTTTTAAATATTAATTTAATTATTATCATTTGATATTGAGATTCCCATAAATATCTATATTTTCCTATTTTATATAATTGTATTTCATAAATCATGTACCATTTTTACAAGTGGTGTTTATATTGAAACATATATGATTATCCATTTAATATAGATAAATCTATATTATTTAAGGAATAAGTCTATTTAATTATAAATATCATTGATTAAATAATTTAAATGATCATTTTGATAAAAGTGTAATGTGTTGGACTTGTAGTGATAGGTGGTGCCCAAAATTATATAGCTCATTGATGCATCTATAGTTCTTAGAGTCAAATCAGTTGGAGAATTTAAAAACGTCTCTACCTATATACTTAAAAAACATTGTGAAAGTTATTTAAATAAGAGTTATCATTTTCTTAAGAACATAGTCATTAATAAATAATAATTTAATTAATAAAGAATTTGGAAATTATTATATATGATATTTTCACTATGATATTATATATTGATTCATATTTTTCACATGTTATGGAATAAATGCAATTTTTTTAAATTATTTACCATTCCATATTGACTATAAATTATTTATTCACTTATTATCCACATTCTGTAAACCTTATTTAGATCTTGATCGAAACCCTTTCTCATGTTTTTCACTCTCTAATTGATTAGGATGTTCATTGTTGGTTATTCTTGGCTATGTTAAGGGCAATTATGGTCTCCTTAATGAAAATCTTTTTAGTATTTTATTTTTAGAACATAATTTGAATTATATCTATACATATAGTATACAGTGTCTAATAATGTTTTTGGTCCTTTCATACGTGATTCTACGTAATTAAAGCCAATGTAAAAAATTTAACCCCTGAATTTAATGTAATCGATTTTGGGATATAACAATTGGTATTTGAGGTTGTTTAGTAGAACCATTGGAAACAATATATTTGAATTCCTAAACTATAGAAAATAACACAATGAATAACTTGGAGTATAATTTTAAGTATATGATAAAATCTTAAAATTTTGATATGGTAGGTCCCATGTGGTTTCCAATTATCATTATTACTACTCACAAATTTATTTTTTTATTTTAGTCTATGAAAAGAACTATAAGTATATATTTTTAAATTGAAGGTGAGGGAAAATAGTTGGATGAGAAACCAATTTATATGATGACTGGAGTAAATGATATTTTCATTATCATTATTCAGTTTTAATGATATTTGATTTACAACATCCACCTTAATAAACTCTCTGATAAACGAAAGTAGATAAAAATATATTTCACTGAGTTATTAGGTAGTGGATACCATGGAGGAAAGAAAATTTCATTTCTTATATGTCGAGAAGATGGGATGAAGAACCCAAGATAAGGGATTTTAGAAATGAAGGATGTTTTTGGTTTATAGAATTTGGAGACAAATCAAGTTATTCATTAGGGTATATTTAAATTTTAATAAATGAAATGGATGGAAATAAATTTCATATTAATGAATAAAAAATGGTTGAATATTCTAAATTTTAAAGGTTTTGTAAATGTGAAAATCATGTTTTATTGGGGAATGAATAATGAATATAATATCAATTCTTTATGAGTAGTGGTTATACTAAAAATAAAGATGAATCTATAAGTGAAATATAAATGAATGGAAGTATTAAAAAAATAATATGATAGAGAGTTGTATGTGTTTAATAAATAAATTTGAGTGATTATAGTTATTTTGTATTTGGATTCACCAATTATGTTGTATATGAATTTTATCAATTATATTGTAGTTATAGGAGTCAGTATATAATTAAATATTGTACTATTTTAGTTGTTTTTAATGGATTTTTAATCTTTTGGTGAATAGTTATTGTAACTAGGATAATCAATATAGTGGAAATGTTCTCATTTGGAAAAACATAATTTGGTGATGATAACCGTAAATATTTTTTTGATCCTTGATTAATAATCACAATAGATTATTATGGTATTGTATTAGTTAACATGAATGTTTTTAATAATTCATGATGGATTTTATTTCATTATTGGTAATTAGGAAATCTATTTGATAATTAGATATTTGGCTTATTGGATAAGGGGATATTAATTCATGAAATAATGAATATATTCATTTTCATTTTATGATGATAAGTGTATTATCCTATTAGGTATGTGGAGTAATGAAATATTATTTTTACTTAATGTATAATTATTTTTGAATTATAATAACATTGTTTTTAAATTTATGGGTCTTGATTTTGGTTAGACATACTGGAGGGGGTGGGGTGGGTTATGATAACTACATATGGATCGTATTTAGATAAAAAATGTGATTTTTTGTTTTTGTTTTAAAAATTAATGTATTTATATATATTGTATAACATTTCTTTACCATTTCAAGTTTGGATAATATCTAAATACATGAGTAGTTACTTGCTATCATTTTTAATCTTATGTGATTCATTAAAAGTTATCATTGTTCTTCAGGCCTGAAATATTTATCTTATTAATCTTATGGTTGAAAATATTTCATTTTTGGTGGAAATTAATTTATAGATGAAATAATTCATGTAGTTTAATTATTAATAAATACTATCAATGTAGATATAGTAATGTATTCCCCAAACCATAGGAAAAATAAAAATTAGTTAAAAATTTTATCATATAAGCATGAATTTGGATGAATTGGTGGTCTTTTCTTCATCAATGGTCTTAAACATTGAGATTTTAACTTTATGAAAATCATTCACTTTTAGGATATCAATAATCATTGAACATTAATTTTATTCATTGTCTATATCTTCACTTTACACAAATTTCCACTTATTTATTATCATATTTTTTGGTGACATTCACATTTTCCTTTCCCCCTGTTAAGAATTATTTTTATTAACACGTTATAATATTTAGTATTTCAATAATTTAATTTTCTAATTTCAAACCCATGACTACCAATCAAATATAAATATTTTTAGGAATAAAATAAGTCATGTATGGGAGGATATTACACCCTAAGTGTTTCAAAGATCATTATGATCCATATCCTATACAACACACAACACTGATACTAAACCATTCCCAATATATTGTTATTTGAATATGAAATTAATAATCATACCTATAAATTTTTACGAATAAATAGTAGTCACTATATTATGATATATGTAGGACAAAATAAGTAAAAATGTATTAATTAGTTATTCTTTTATAAATACTTTTTTTTATTAATGTATTTTTTTGTCCAAAATTATCATACATTAATATAGAAGTAAATTTTAGTAGTATGATAATTGTGAAAGAAGTTAAAAAAAGGATAATACCAATACATATATCTATAAATTTGAAAAAAAAAATTTAATTTTTTTCAATAAATTTTAATTGACAATTTAAATAATAGGATCTTATTTCGGTTATTTAATGTACAAATTTCCATGAAATTGAAATATATATTATTTCAATTATAGAAATTTAGGAAATGTCACTCTATTTGTATTTAATATCATTAATGTTTCCAAATAGGGATAAAATAAAGGTATTAATGAAATAAAATTCATATTTTTTCATTATAAAATTACATTCATTATATAATTTTTAATAAAACTTTATTAATAATATTTTCACTTTAATTTCTTGTGCATTACTAATACAAGTATTTAATTAATTTATTGAAAAAAAATAAATTATATTGAAAAAAGAAATTGTATTTACTTTTATTTAATTAATGTGTAAAAAATGTTATTGATCTATATGAAATGGGTTATTGGTGTTGAATAATTATAATCAGATTATCTTTTTTTCCTTGATGTATTCTATTTCCACTATAATTAATAGAGTCAAGTTGATATTAATGATAATGTATAAAAATATTATATTATTAAATTATATTAAAAAATAAATATATTATACTCATCCATGTGAATTATTCATATCATAAGCTATCAAATATGTTCTAGTTATGAGTCATTAATCCATTTATACTATCATGTTTAACTATTTATGATTAAAATAGTGGTTTCTATGTTTATGTTCAAAAATCACTATAAGATTAATCAAAATGATAATGTTTAAAATGACTCTAAAACAATTATAAACACTGTTGGATGATGGGATTAAAATGATATACTATAACATCATAAAATAAATATCCATGTGGGGATGTTTGTCCTGATAAATGGATTTATTATAATTTAATATGTTGAAAATGTCCAAAAGTTCCACTCGTATTAATTTTAAAAGGGATCCTCCTCCAACAAATAATGACACCTCATTATGACATATATCTTTACCAATACATAATGATTTCTCTTACCAAAAACCATATCCATGTTTTATAGGTTTCAGTATATCTAAAATACCAACCCAATTGTCTTAGAGAAGCGATCTAGTGGAAGTCTACCAGAAAAATTAGTAATAAACATTATCAACTATTTCAAGGTTATTTATTCTTAAAATTCCACTTAGTGTGTTGTTTACATAATAAATTAACTAATCCCAAATTATATATATATAATAGTTTTATCCTGATTATGATATAACAATATTCAATAATTTATCCATCCATTGACAAATGATAATACCACAACATCATACGTATGACTTAATGTATACACATAGTGGTGTAAATCATTTTTCATCATCACATTACGTCTATGGTAATAAATATTGAGATAATTATATACATGATATTTATGAAATTATATTTACTCCAGAAAATTAATAAATCATCCATTTTTATACTCTTTTGACAATAAATGAATGATACTAACTCTCATACATATGTAATGCCTACAATCTTCATGAAGCGATGTAACTCAATTTCCATATCTGAAAACATATAATTGTAAAAAAATGAATGAAATAATTAAATATTTTACTTATAGTATTTATAATAGTATAGAGATGATTTATCTAT
The DNA here is from genome assembly GCA_963277665.1 of Viscum album. Lineage (NCBI taxonomy): Eukaryota > Viridiplantae > Streptophyta > Magnoliopsida > Santalales > Viscaceae > Viscum > Viscum album. Next base: position 199,227,241 of record OY728126.1, read on the forward strand.
ATCCCATTAATATGAATGTGTACTTATAAACAAAACTAGATTGGAAAAATGAAGTATTTTACACAAAAAAACGCTACTAAGGGAATATTTTTATAAAAAATGTGATATGTTGATTTAGGAGCTGCATATATGATACAATAAATACTAATATGAAATTTATATTAATTAATCACAATTTTTATTCCATTATACATGTGGATAATAAAAATTCAACAGATAAGAAGCCTGAGGTATTGGATTTTTGTGTCACTTTTATTTTGTGGGACATATGTCATATTCCCCACTTTTTTATTTTTTGGGATGTCTGATATAGCAATTTTTTATTTTATATCATTTGTTTCGTTATAATCATGGTATCTAATGTTTAATTTTATTTTCATTTTATTCATTTGGGTTATGATTCAAATTATACTAAATTCTTATGGGTTTCTTTCTGAGTCTATTAATTATTAGGATTTTTTGTGTTTAATACCGTTCAAAAGAATATTTTTATTACATTTATATTAAACCATTAAAGTGTTTTAAAAAGTGTTTACTACTATTTGAAGAATTATTAATGAGATTTTTTACCATGTTTAACCCTTTTAATATATTTTTAATATTAATATTCCTATCATTTTCAAAACATAATATTTTGTAAATTTTCAAATAATTTTTAGAGGGGAATTTTTTTATCTTATTTACCTTGAGTGGGTTTTACTAAAATCCTGATCCTTAAATTATATGCAACATAATTAAAAATGTTACAAGATTATTTTCAATTAAAATTGTTTTCGTTTATTATTATCAATTTCAATTTACGTGATTTTAAAATATATAAAAATATTTACCTAAAAAAATTTATTTATATTTTTTGTTTTTTCATTATAGATAAAATGACAATATTTAACATATTCTCCACTAGTTATATGTTTTAATGATACCATCATTTAAAAAATTAAATTTCTGATTATTATAGGATATTTAATTGATATTTTATATTATTTTTCTTCTATCATGGATATGAATATTTCAAAACCATATACCAAATTTACTTATATTGTTTAAATAAATCATTTAAATATATGAGGAATGTGTTGGACATATAAAGATGAGTGCGAACTGAAATTAAGTGGAACCTCCATTGATCATAGGGTTTTTTAAAATAAATGTGTTGGACAAATTAAATTGGTTTTTATCTATTGTTTTAAACAATATATTGAATGTTTTTTAAAAGCAATCATATTATTAAGAAAAAGACATTGAATTATTAATCATTTCTAGTATTAAGAATATTTTTATTATTAACAATGAGATTTCCCTATGATATTATCATTGGATTAAAGACATGTTATTTATTAAATGAATATTTTCCAATTATTAGCCTTCCAATATTGAAAAATCTTTATTGAACCAAGATAGAATATATTGTATTTAGCAATTATTTTTTACATGATATCAACCTATTTTTAATGGTTATTTTCCCTAATTTACCCAGAAGTGTTTTGATTGTTTTTTATATAGGGTAATGCTAAGGGGAATAAAGTGATTCATAAGAAAAATAATTATTTTATTTTATATTTGTAATTTAATGTGAATTTCTTGTATGTAACAAGATTACTAATAATACTAAAATATTTTATCTTTCAGGATACGATACCTTATATATAGTGAAAATATAATAACGTAAGCACTAAACCAACCCTTCTAGATTTGGGGTGATGCAATACTGTATATATATAATTAAAAAAATAAATCCTAATTGTATATATTATATTTAAAAATAATTGGGAATTTTTAATCATTAATTATAAAAGATCTAATGAGGTTACATTCATTTTTTGTCATAATAATTATTGATTGCTGTAATTTTTTTATCATCTATAAGTGTTAAATTGAATTAATATGTTATAAATGTTGTTGTATGTGTATTATTTCAATATAAACATGTTAAAATTCCATGTTATGATAGTATATCTAATCTATAAAATTAAATTCTAAAATATGAGTAATTTTGGAGTATTTTAATTTTAGTTCATAAGGTAATATATATTAATATTTTGAAAAATTTCATGAATATCTTATCCCATATATATAAAATAACACTTCATATTATATAGTATCTATAAAACAAGATCTTATTATATTGTAAATACCTTTCCAAATCATTTCCTAACATCCCTTTTACAGAGGCCCTTTTTTAGATTATTCTCCAAATTTTCGAATCCCAACATTATTCCTCTATTCCCGCAAATTTCTACTTTTACTATAGTTTGAGATTTGTTTAAAGGAATTTTGATTCTCTATCACATGGAATAAATGTTCTTGGATGCCTCATAACTAATTAATTTTATGTTTATTTTCATTTTTATCCTCATCGTATGTTAGTGGAACTGTTTAATATATTTTTTATTGAGATTTAGTGTATAAAATACCACAAAATAGCCATACTTATTTATAATCTACACATTATGTTTCATTTGTATTTGGAAGAGGATATGGTATTATATTGGTCCATTTTCCCCATGTCTAAAATGGAATCCACTAATTTCTATTTATATGATCTTATAATGTAAATATTAACCTTAACCCTCCTAAACTGGTGATTTTATTATGTTTCCCCAAAAACACCATCCCATTTCAAAACCCTTAATTCATTCACATGCATATTAATTTTGTGGGTAGGTACATATGCCCTGATAGTAGAACCCATGTGATTTGTCACATGATTTATCCAAGATTTTATGTTGAGTTAAATGTATCCTAAATTCCAGTAGTTTTTTTTATTTCTCTTAGATAGGAATCCCAATAAAAAATATAACTTCATTTAATAAAGTCGGTTGATTACAATTCTTCCAGAAAACAACTCTATCATATATTGATATCTTGTAGGCGTGTGAAATCAAACATGTAAACACCATATCCTTATATCATTGATTGCGAGCCTATGGTGGATGGCTTGAAGGATGTTCATCTAGACGATTTCTTGGAGCCAGTGGTTCCTTTTTTTAATGAGGATCATCTAAGGAATAATTTTCCAAATGTTCTAGATGTATTAGGACGGTTAAAACAAGACTTGGAGATTTTTCAAGTGAGGAACATGCCTAGGTCAAGAGGGATATTGTGTTTTGGGAATTTAGATGGTTCTTTGTTAGCCCAAACATCTTAATATGTAGAGTCTGTGTTATTTGGAAATGGGGACAACGTCAAGGAGGGAATTCAGGGGACAAAGGTAGTGTGCACAAAAATTATCTCTACTCAGGGTGTGGCTCTCCAGTCATCATTTGAATAGTATTCTATGGATGATTTGAATAATATAATGTAGGCTATAGTGATTGTTGAAGTAATAACCAATTGACATGGCTCTAATAAGGACTTGCTAAACATTAATATGGAAAATTAGCAAGATGGTCTGTCCATTAAAGGTTCAGTTCATGATCAACTAGAAACAATATCGGTTGAGGTTTCTTATAAAATACATGGACAATATGGGGATGAAGCAAGAGAATTTATCTCCAAAAACATTTCTAAGAGATATTATTGAGGGAATTTAGGAAATAGGTACTCACAATCAATATAGGAGGAAGGTACATAAATTTAATTGTGACCCGAATAACTGCATTCTTAAAAAAACAAAAAACTAAAATTTTAAATAATTATTTATTCCTATAAAATACAATGGAGAAAATGTATTCTATGAAAAATAGGACCAATGAGATGGAAATATAACCACATAATGAGTAGGACAAGGATATGGTATATTGTTTCTTTTTGTTGAATTTCATTTCAAATAAGATGGATGAACTGCTGGGACAATCAAATTAGTTAAATGATGATCCCAGGGATGTATAATAAGCCTGGAATGAGGAAAAAATTGATTGTGTTAATCCCAAAATTGAGGATTCCATTTCCCAGTAGAAAGAGAAATTCAAGGAGGTTCCATCCAGGGACCCTATCCTTCACTCAAAGGAGGTTATGTTGGAATATTTGATTACAATTATTATCTCACAATTGGATCATTATATGATTTATGATATATAGATTCTTGTGGATACACTAAAAAAGAAGATGAAGTGGATCAACTAGAATGACCATAATCAGGTAATAAGTATTAATATAGGGGAAATTACTCTATAAGAGTACATCCAATTTTCAGACAATATGTAACAATGGTTCAGATATCTTATCCAGGATTATCTAGCTACAATGGTAAGTAGTTTAAACTAGATATTATTTAATTTAATGTGTTGAATATTCTATAATAATACATTAATGGCTAGACTATATTATATGGTACATATTTCTTGTATTTGAAACTACATGGGATATCAATTACCATTAAATGGATTGATAAATAAAAAAATAGTTTTCAATCAGTTTTATTTTTATCGTTATTCCATCATTTCAATTAATATTGTGTTAGTAAAATTAGGTTTTTAAACTAAGGGGTATACCTCTTAAAATATAAAATTATGTTTTATTTCTTATTATACCACAACTAAATATGAAGTATCTGTTAAAAAATAATTTCTTCATTAAAATTAATATTCATTATAATTTAATTGATGATTTATTAGCCATTAATCCCCTCATTTACACCAAATTATAAATGAATAGTACCACTATTCTGTATCGGCTCACTAGCACCTCATTGTTGATATATGATTATTTCTCAATCACCATAATTCATGGATGGTTTCTATAATATATTTTTGGATCATATGTGACATTTAGGAACATTTTATACTATCACCATTATATTATATTATATACCACCATACCCTTCAATCCTTTTGAATTATAATAATGAAAATCATGCATATATGTGTGCTACCATATCCAAAAAGAAATGTAATTTTTTCATTCTTTTATATTTTACATGTAGAGAAATAAGGTTATATATAATTATTACATATGATATCGTTGATTTGAAAATGATTAATTACATGAAAAATTTTATTTACCGTTGTTTTATTTACCCCATCAAAATGTTCATACATTACTCATGTATTAGTGTGTGCAAGAATATCTATGAAATCATAATATTCATATTTAATCACCAAATTATATAAAAATTTATAAAGGATTATATAAATTTATAATATAATTTTTCATTATTATGAATCCATAGTTGATTGAACCATAGAAAAATATTATTTACCAAAACCATCAAACATAAATACACAATATAAACTAAGAAGTTGTCACATAAAAAAATAATTTTAAAAAATAATTGTAATCAAATTAGTGATAATGTTTCATATGATTATAGTATATGGTATTAAGGAAATTAATGTGGTTATGTCAAATATTTATATTAAATACGTATTTAATATATATGATATTTGAATGTGTAAATAGATAATAAATATTTTAGTTAAGGGATTAATGTTGCAATAAATTTTTTTGGATTGTATATGATGAATTTCTATTGGGGATGATTAAATAGATGATATCATTTAAACCCCCTATAATTTCTTAAAATATATATAGGATATGACTATTTTTGTATCTGAACAATTATGCTCTATTTGGTAGTCAAAATGATCCACAAAATGATTTGAATTAAATATTTCCATATTTCATTTTTGGTCGAGGAAATATTTCATCCCTACCCATACATTAGGAAATGTAATGAGGAATGATCATTTATATTATTGTAATTTTTTATAATATTTATTATCAAAATTTTTTAGATAAAAAAATTTATAATATGGAATCATTTTGAAGTAACATTCTTACAAAAAAAATTAGTTTTTCAAATATACATAGGTGTAAATGAAATATTTATTCTTAACATGCACAGAATGAACTGAGTTTTCAAAAAAATTAAGACAATAAATTTAAATGAAGCTCAAATTATAATTATTCATTTTTATTTTCCTACAAAACAATTTCATTGGTATTTATGTAATTTTATGTTCCATTTCATTTAAAACAAATGGATATTTTACTGATGCATTAAAATAATTTTTTAGATGATATTATGAATATATTATTCACCAATGTCACAATCCATTAAGGATTATTATGATTCCTTAGGAATAATATATTATGATACCATTTACATTGATTCTCGTGAGGGATTAGTATAATATGTATTCAATAATTATTTTTATTATTATTTTTCATTTCATCTGGTTAATTGTGTAGTGATGAAATATTTATAAAGCTTGTTTCTTTCTAGATGTTATGATTTAATTAGATGTTATAATGTAACCAATTTATATTCCATGGTTTATGATATTATTAATTGAAACAAATATTTGATCTTTGGTAAAAATCATTTTGTATGGGTTTCTAATGATTTGTACTTCTATATCTCACCAATTCATTTGGAAAATATGAATATATCATGATATTATTTTATTATTATATATCATGATTTTATTTTTGGAATCTTTTTCATTGGAATTATTTAATTCCTATTTGATTATGAGTCATCAAATTATCATGTTCAAATGTTTATGTATTGAATTTATGTTATGTCCACATTTTTTTTGTGGACCTAGTTTCATGTACATAGGTTTTTTGTTAAAATATATTTCATGTACATGAGTTTTTTTGAGGATCTCATTTCATTATGATTCTTTAATGTGCAATTTTTTAAAATTTATTCATTATCACTTAGATATTTGGTTATAAAACCTCAAAATTTATATATAAATGATATTATATCATGGTTCATGATTGATTTTTTACGATTACAAAATCTTACAAAATATCATTTTCATTATGAGAATTATATATTCCATATAAAATGATTTATGATATATAAATTTATTTCATATTCTTTCATTATATTATTATTTTTTCATAAAATTATGCTCAAATATGATAATTTATGGGTTTCCCCAATGTTATCGGTTTTTCATTATTTGATATCACATATTTTTATATTCGTTCCCAACCCATGTATAGATAAAAGGTTCTATGTGTGGTATGTTATGAATTATAATAATATAATATACATTTTTTGAGAAATTTATTATTCTATATAATATAGTATGATAATTTTTATAGTCCCTAAAAAAACTACACCATTATAGTATTGGGGAATGTACAATTGTTTTATGTATTAATTATTAATCTAGCATTATGTAATATATTTTTAAATTTTAATCATTTCACCAAAATTGGAATCACTAATGATTATAGTTATTTTATAGAGAATAGTAATAGGGAAAATTAGTATAATATATGGGGATTATATTAAATATAGGATACTATCATAATGACGTTTCAAGGAATAGATTATGTGTTTTCCTGAAAATAACTCCAATTATGGTTAGAATATGTATAATTTTCTTTAGAAAATATTCATTAATGGGTAATAACCTAATTAAATATTTTTCTATTATATCCTAGGCATTGTTATCATTTATGGTAAATGAGAACCAATATTGTACCTTTATTTACATAATCCGAGTTTATGTTTGGGTAAATTAAAATATTATTTAGGATCTAATATGAATAATTTGAATAAAATATGATTAAAAAGTACCATGTTTAATTCTAAACAATCATATATTGAAATAGGGTTCCATGATTTTCAAATATTTTGGATTATTTTCACGATTGTATGATTTTACAGTCATATTATCAATTCATGGTGGTATAACTGGATAATTTTGTTTTAGTTAGGGAATGATTATAGATTTATGATTTTTTGGGGGTCAATGGAATTCTATAACATTAAAATATATTATTTGACATTAGTAATGTGAATTATTAATTTTATTGATGTTCTATATGAATATAAATTCACATTGTATATGAATATATGTTTAGTTATCTATAAAAAATAATAACCCATCAATGATAGAATATCATGTTTATATCTGGATTCAGATTACTTTTTTCTAATGTATATCTAAAAAATTTAAATTATTATCCCTCTATAAGAATTTATATTTTTTCGGAGATTATATATATATATATATCATATAAATTTATAAAGAAGTATTCTCATGTTTCATATATAAAATCATTTTATGATCAATTGTTTTTCTTTGGAGGAATATAAACATATAATGGAAGTAACAGTAGTTGTGTGGATCATACATCATATTCATGAGGGGTAATGATCTAAAATGGTTATGGAGAAAATAAATATCAAAATAATCTTATTGTTCCAGATTATGGAGATGTATTTTCTAAATATATTCCCACTCATATCTATAATTAGGAGGTTAAGGCTTTAATATAAAACCCACATAGTCCAACACCTACTTATAAGTATTCATATAGAATGGACAAATTGTGTTTTAAGAATTGAAAAATTAAATCCATGAAAATATTGTTAAGGGATTAATTCACCCTTTTGTGTCACCCTAGGGTGAAATTACATTTTATTAAAAAGAATAATGTGGAATTGTGTCTCCGTATTTGATATTAGTAAAATAATAACATAACTAATAAAAAAATATCTTGTACACCAAAATAATGACATGTTTAGTCAACTATGTCAAGATATATAATTTTAAATGATTTACAATTTCATTAATATGTATTGATTCTATGTTCTTCATTCCTTTAGTTATGGAAATCACAATCACTCTCATAAAACTATGTTTGCTAATTTTTTTTGATCCAAAGTGTTTTCCTATTTTTTTGAAAACTTCACATTTTACCAATCATTGAAAAGTTCTATTAGGTTTTGACTATAAACCTATCATTATTCTATATGATCTATCATGTTAAATTTGCATCAAATTAATCATACTTATCATTATTCATAGAAATAATTTGTGTTTTTCCTTTCCTTTCAAACTGACAAAAGTAATAACTATCAGACTAATTATGGTACTCTTACATTTGGCTAAGCATCAAAAGGAATACCATATATAAAAATAATAATTATGTCCATTAAAATATCCAATTATTATTCTTTTAGTATCAAAAAACTATTTTTATCATAAATAATACATTTATCATTGTAATCTTGGTTAAAAAATGACATAAGCAATTCAGGTTGATATAACATTATGATCTGTGAAATAGATAACCATTTGAGACAATTTAAACTAGTTATGAAATATTACAGTTTAATATTCACATATAAATAACTAGCCATATTAAGTGTTGGGAGATGATAATATTTAAAAATAAACCATTTTAGGGTTTTATATTCATGAACATCTCGTAGCAAATTATTTATAATAATTTTGAGAGATGTAGTTATAAGGAATCATTTCAAGTTTTAATTATTTATAAAATATATACTATTTATATTTTATATGATCATTATTGCGTTGAAGTGAATTCAGGGATAGAAAGACTATGAATCTGATTCATCAGATCAAGGGCTTATGGGGCTAGTAAAATTGATTTCGATCATCATATCAATGGATTATTTTGATATGAAAAAATCTGATCGTCATATTGAGGTCTTTATTGGTTAGTAAAAAAATACATTCGAGTAATTATAAAATAGTGGATACCTTTATTCTTGTTTATTGACAACTTTTACTTTTATGGTTAAAATGTTGTATTTATTTAATATATATTATAAGTCATTATTACTTTTCCTAGATATTATATTACATGATTTCACAAGACTATTCTACAGTGAATTTAATAAAAAGTTAGTCGTTATACTTATCTTTTAAAACAATTTGTTTTATTAGTGTAAATATGATTGTGATAAAAACTAACAATCATATAATCCAATTAACTATGATTATGATAAATTTACTCTGATTATCATTTAGTTTCTGAGTTTGATAATATTAGTTTAACTGGTATTGTATCATGATTAGTTTATCCTTTTTAAACAGTAGTCCACCACTCTTATATGTATATATATTTAAGCATCTCTGACGACCCTATAATTGTTTTTTAAACATGTTTTTACTACTTGTATACATGATGTGTTTTTAATTTAGTAATTATTTCATTTGGTTTATGTTTATATATAATATTATTATTATAAACATTTTTATTATAATGTTTATTTGAAGAAAAGAGTTTTTATTGTTACAATATAAATGGTATGAAGATGACATCTCTTGACAAGATGAATCCTAGATGAACACTTATCATATAAAGGAACGATAACGAATATTTTTAGAGATAGAATGAGAAATTTTTTGATCATTATTTCCATCCATAAATTAGATACTATTACTAGAAAATAAAAGATTCCTTCTAAGGAATTATCTTATTTTGAAAATGTTGAGATATTAGAGTATTAGTTTAACTAAAAAGTCATAAATTCATTATTGTTTTATATGAAAAAATATTTTTAATCAAATATCATCTATTGATAATTCTAATAATATATGTGGTAAAATGATTATAGCACATTTATGACATCCAATGTTATGAAAAATAGAAGAGATTTGCTTAGAGATGATTACCAAGCCTGCGATTTTCTACATGTTGAGAGAATTTACAAGATGCACCAATGATTTATGAATATTATAAATAGTTTAAAGTGACTTTGTGTTAAAGGTATTGATGATTAATGTTTGGTTTAAATGATTACAGAAATAATTCATAATGTTAAAGAGTCTAAAAGAAAAACATTTTTGATAAAAATATTGTTAACTAATCTTACTCATGGTTATCTGATTGGTACCCTTATGCATTACATGGAAATCCTTAAATTAGTTACTAATAAATATAAAAAATAATTTTTTTTATTTTAGAAAAATAGATTATACCATATAATATTCAGTCCGTAGATAAATTATTTAAATCATCACGACCGAATAATTTTGATGTTGAATTCGATTAATGTTATTCACCACCTTAAAATACTATGTCACGACCCATCCCTAGGGGCCCTTGTCATCACTACCCCAAGACCACAACTAAAAGGCAAGGAGTTGGGGTCTATAAATGAAGGCATCAACATCCTATGAGAGTTATTTTCCTTAGTACCTTTACACACGCACATACAACCACGTCCCAAGAAAACTGGAAAAGTGAACATACATGCAAAAAAACCACTATGTTAAAAGGTAAATATGAAAGTAAATGGGAAAGAATACAGACCCAAAAAATTAATATAATAAAAAGAGAGAGTACATGATCAATGGAAAGGTTTCCACTGAAAACCACACATAATGGGTCAGTATAGACTAGATTCTGAAAGTTGAAAAAACACCTATTTCCTGCTAGATATCACTAGGAATCACCTGGTCCTGGGCCACCAAGTTATTTTCCAAGTCATCGGTCATCTGCCTGATAAACAACACATGTGGGTGAATCCCCTGTAGGGGTGTGTAACATGATATTCTTGCAGGGACCCCATACCTACAACAAAATACCATAATGAAATCCACAAGCAAACCACAAAGCATGAATACGATCCTCGACTATGAAGCAATGCAGCTCACACCATGTATAATTAAGATGAGGAAAGAAAGAATATTTGTCATATCACTAAACACCTTGGGATGTTTGAGTACTCCTCCCTAATTATTATGATGGTATATTGTGTCACACTGAGCCACTCCCCACCGTGGGCTTACTGGGTCACATAGATCCACTACCCCTTAACCGTGGACTGTTGTGGTAATCATCCAAGATGAGTACCGTGGGTATTCTTGGTTACCTAGAGATTCTCCCCACCGAGGGAATATCAGGTCTTAAATATCAACTTCCCACAATGGCCATCATACTAATATACTCATCCCCGTCAATTATAATGGGTCTAATGGGTCACATATAGCTACTCCCTACCACGGGTCTACCGAGTCATAGAGGGGATATTCCCATTGGGTCATCATAACTGATCCACATAGGGTCACATGTCACCAGTCTTTAGGCCTATGTTAGTAGTAGGATCACCACACGTAGTACGCTTGATTCTGGTAGAAATGCTCATCAATTCATTCTTCATATTTCAACATCAATGTAATATTCCTTAGGGTATTCCAATATATTTTCCTCATCATGTGGGTTCCAATGCGGCAGAAGTCTTTTCAATAAGATGCTCGATTTTTATGTTATTGGCATTTTTATGAAAAGGGAATGGTCGGGTTCACATCTTGTCCGACCTAGTCGGATAGACCCGACTCGTCAAAGGTCCGCCAACCTGAATCGTGTTGGGCCTAATCTGGATGTAGCCTAGCCCGTTCTTCGTGGGATCATTAGGTTGTGGGTTAGGCACAACCCACTAGGGTGGATCAGGCCCAACTCTCTTGGGCTAGTTTGTCCAAACCCACTAGGGTGGGTATGGACCACTGTGGAAACCCATTATCCACTCGATCTTCTATAAAGATACTAATTCCCCCTCTAGCCCAAACACATAGTGTGTCCGTGGTTTTCCATTATACAACCTATCGAACCTAGTCGTTCGGGTTTTCCTCACATTGTTAGGGAACTGTGTTTCTCGAGGGACCACATCCCGTAGCTAAGGGCCTCTCCATGTATGGGGATGAGGGGTTGTGTCCCAGTCACCCTCAACTAGCTTGAGTTCTAGAAGCTCATGCCGCTTCGCTGTGACCTAATGTGGCCGCATATTCTGCCTCCTCTGCACCATTGTGGCATGACGTCAATTGCCCGTAGCCACCACTGGTGCTGGCACACCTAATAGTTCTTCTGCGGAAAACTGATTCTTCTCTAGAGGTCCATTATTCATATTGTATACATTCCACCTCCAAAGGAATCAAACTTTCATGTTGAGCCATTAAGACTACTTTTTCATCACTTGGAGTTGTGGCCATGAAGAAAGCCTAAGGTGGAGGGTCTCAGGCCCTGTTCGAGTCATCTTCCACCCATCATAATAATGTTTAAACAGGTGGTGTTTTGGGATTGACGTTCTATCAAAAAAATAACTTTAAAACCTAGTGAAATAACCCATGTAATGTACCATACCACCAGAAAGAGAGATCTGTAGATGAACCTATTTGTGAATTCATCTGTATTAATCATTTTATAATAACGAACTGGGAAAATTAAAACAAACACCAACCCCAACCTCATTAGGGTTCATCATTTAATGGATATGTGCATCATAATTCTTGTTTTGATGGCCTTTTATGCTTTTCGGTCCCGTTATTTGAGGTTCGTCGATGTCATTGGTGATTCACTGATGTTCATCGTTCATTGTTTGAGATAATTATCTTTGTAGGCTAATTAGCAAAATTCCACCCTTTGATCATGATTTCTGCAATGCATTATCCCATTAAAAGAAACCATGTCACAACATTTCTATTAGGCTGTGTCGAATCATCATGACACTTTATTTAATGCATCATTACACTGCATCTTTATGTGCCATTAATGAGCTTCATTTACTGTGCATTCTCACAGTGCCACAACATATACATTCTTGGAAAAAACAAGTAAAATATCCTTTTAAGTTAATTTTTTCCACAAATAGTTTGAGAATAAATTTTATGGTCGACCCTTTAAAGTCGAAGATAGGTCCATTGTTGGCGAATCACATGGGTTTGAGTTCAATAGTTCCATCAGATTATCTATCTGAGAACTGGTTTAAAAGATTCAAAAACCCACACACACAAATATTTAAATAAATTAAAAAATGTTCAAAAATTAATTTTGGGACCACGGAGCCTCTGAATCAGGTTTCCTCAGAGAGTCTGGTCTTAAAATAATTTAATTTAATTTTTTTAAAAAAATTCACGGAATTTCCATTACATTACATTACCCCATCCTTTAGGGCTTTACATCCCCATAATCCAAAATAAAGATAAATAAATAAAATGAGGTAATGAGAATGAATATGATACTTTCACCACCTTATGATCTTCTAGAGATTCTGGCGCTGCCATTGAACCTGCACCAGAGGAATCGACCATCCATAAAGGACTCACTCTTGTTGACCCTTTATCTCCACTGGGATCTTCCCAAATGTCACCCCATCATCCTTGTCTTGCTCAACCTTGACGATGACATGTGATTGATCATGCACATACCTCATCTGCTATGAAACTTGGAAAAAATCATACACCCAATGCTTCTGTGGGGGGAGATATAGTTAGTATTCCACCATGCCAACTCTACTAAGAATCTAGAAAGGTATGAACCATTGATATAACAAGATTCTTTTCCAAATCTCTACATCCCAATCTAGGCGAGACTCAAAGGAACACATGCTATCTTTATATGAACTCAAAGGTAATCTATATCGTATCTTTATAATATTTATTCTTACTATGTGTAGTCATAATCAGCTCATGGATAATATGCACCTTCTCAGTGGTCGCTCGCAACAACTCTTGGCTCATGAGTGCTAACTCTCTAAGGTCTATCCAACATAGAGGGACTCTTTATGTCCACCCAAACAAGGCCTCATTATTGTGTATTACTTTTTTTTAAAACAACACTGGGGATCCCCATTATGATATTATGGGCCTCACCGAGACCTTCTCCAACAAGTCCCCTAGATTTACCCTCATCTCATGAATTTCTGCGGGAGCCATCCGATATGCCAGTGTGGAAATCATTGTTTTCCAAAGGTAAAGATTGATGCCAAAGTGTACCTCTCTTTGAGGTTGTAGTCTTATAATATCATCATGAAATACATCCAAATTTTCTTCCACAACTACAATAATTCTTGGAATCCTCTCATCCATTACACTGATGGTGAGGGTAGCCAACTACAGAGTGATCAATTACTCCCTTATTCGAGAAATTTTATCATGTGTTCCAAGTGATCCCTTATCACCAGTGGAGGAAAACCTGGCCCCATCCTCATGGACACACCACAATCTATGACTATGATTGTTGGTTTTAGCATGATCTATGGATAACAATCCCATTCCCATGATGATATCGTAAGGACTGGAGGCCGCAACAAAGAGATCCTAGATGAAGCTCTCACCTTCATGAGTACGCTCACACTACCACCACCATTGTCTAATCACTTAATCCTCTCCCATATAAGTATAAAATCATAAGGATCGAGCCAATGGATCCACAAAAACCTACGAGCCTTGGAAGAGATCTGTGGAAATAAAAGAGTGACTGACACCCGTGACAATAAGAATATAAGCTAAGGTGTAAAATATATAGATCATACCCCTAATCATCCCTGGATAGCTGTGGTCATAGTCCTAGAATTATTAATGCTAAGATATCCCATATCCCATACTCTATGTGCCTGAGGTGGACCAACTAGGGGAGTTAGAGTAATTACCTCGAACCGCCGCCCATCGCTTACTGCTTGACGTACATACATGTCATCTCCACTTCCCTATTAAACTCCTCGGTTGAACCTCTTCTTCAACCTCTGTAGTCCCTCAAACTATTATAGATCATCTTTGTGGTTGTTCAAGTTGTCATGAGCCATGTGTTTTTTCCACCGCACGTGAAGTGAAACCTTGCTCCCTACTAACTCCCTCTTCTATAGGATCCCTACACTATTGTCCTGGAGTCCTGGGGTTGTCCCCCAAATGATCTGAACAGCTTGGGTCCCCACATTTGTTGCATGCTTCTCATCACTAAAGACTCTACCACTTGATGTCAATGGGTGTCTCCAGCCATCAATTCCTGCACTTCCAGTAAGATCTCTACAATTAGAACTCAATCTAGCACTACAGATTTAGTGGGGATACTGAGATGAATCATCAAAGCACTGATCTCCCATATGATTCTCGAATCAATGGTCTTTTCCATGAAGAAATGGTCTCATATGATATTTTTAGAGTAGTAAGTGATGTATATAAACATCAAAATTTTCTCAACCACTGTCATTCGTACCTTCTATAGATGAATAAACTATTGTATGGGCACCAAGAACAAGATCTTGGGGAATAAATCCTGCCAGAAAAGCTGCATGTAGCCATCCCAATGAAGGGGTTTTTCATAAATGAGTCTGAATCTCCAAACTACACCATATATCCACCAATCCCTGAATAAGACACCTAGATAAGATCTCTATCTGGTCAAGTTGAGTTCTTACTAAGTGGAAAACCCATGTCACCGCCTATAGCAAGTCCTTAGTGGCATGATAGTCTATGTCTCCCAAGAACCTGGGAGGTCTCTATCTCTATAACTCATGAAGGGAACGTAGCATGTGTGTGTCCTTTACCAGTAATTCTCATAGTATCTGATGATCAACGATTAGTGGTAATTCTAGTTATCCACATGGTGGGCTATATCTAGTACGAGTCCCTAAACCAATGCCTCAACACTTGGCGGGATGTCCTCATGGTGATGCATCAGAATCCAAGATGGCTGTCTATGTGGAGACATCATGAAAAAGATCAGGATTTACAACAAAAAATAAATTATAAATGGTAAGATAAATAAATTTAATAAAAAAATGAAGAAAAATGCAATAAATATATGATGCATGTAACTAGTGTTTTTATGTATGTAGTCTAATTACATAATTCAAGGACCTGGTGTATTGATATGTTGTCTACTACACTATCACTGAACACCCCGAATTTTAATGTTGAACTTGAAACATTTTTCATTGTTTCCTAACAAAAAAATTGTAGTCTCACGGTCTTTATGGTATAACTCACCACCTCTGATACCACATTTTCACTACCTGTTTTCAGTGGCCCATGTCATGACTCCCCTATCCCACCTCATGAGGCCAGGGGTTAGCAACTACCACTGAAGGTGTCTACCTAGAAATGTGAGGCATTTTCCGAGGTACCTATATGCATGAACATACAACTGTGTCCTAGGTAAACTCCAAGAGTGAGTATTAATGTACTAACAAAATGAGTGTCAATGAAGAGGTGAAAGTAGTTGGGACACAATACAAACCCAACAAATGACAACTGCAATAAGAGCATGTACAATATCTATGGAATGTCATCCACTGAATACGCTAGCTGATGGGTAAATATAAAGTAGTTTCTGAATGCTGTGGAAGAATTCCCTGCCTTCATGATCTCACTATTCACCACATGGTCCTCGACCGTCATGTCTTTCACCAAGTCGTCAGTCATTTTCACCAGATAAAACACTTGTGGGAGAAGCACATGTAGGGTTGAGTAACAAAATACTCACTAGAGACCCAAAACCAATAAAGAAATACCACAAATAAATCAATAATCAAACCAAAATTTATGATCATGATGTTTCAACATGAGGAAAGGGTACTCACCCCAGGTACAAGCTATAGTATGGAATGTAATAATATCATTCATATCACTGAACACCTTGGGATGTTGGAGTACTCATCCCCAAAGAGTACCGTGGGTATACTGGGTCACATAGAGCCTCTTCCCACCATGGGATGGCCTAGCCATATAGAGCCACATCTTTATAATCTTAAACTATTGTGGTACTCATCCAGGATGAGTACCCTGGATATTCTAGGTCACAATGAACCACTCCCCACCATGGGAATATCATGTCACATAGAGCTGCTTCCCTCCTTGGTCGTCCTATTGAGGTATTTTTCCGGTCGAGTACCATGGGTCTGTTGTGTCATGCAGAGCTGCTCCCAACCATGGGACAAACAGGTCAGACATATCCACTTTACACTGAACCATTTTGGTTGAACCACATAGGGTCTCTTTTCAGCAGTCTTGATGTCTGAGTCAGTCATAGGATCTTTGCACATAGTGCACTAGGTTTAGGGAGAACCATTCCTCAATCCAGTAGTCAAATTTAGAATACCATTAAATCATTCATAGATTACTCCCAATGATCCAACTCCTTGCAAGGGTTCTAATGCTGCAAACAGTTCATCAATCAGATTCCTGGTTTGTATATTATTGGTGTTTTTTTGAAAAGTGGTTGGTTGGGTTCAAGTCCAGTCTGACCCAACCCAGGTTTGCAAAACCTAATCCGACCCATGCCCCACTTGGGCAGCCGTAGGTAGACCAATTTCATTTTCTGTCCCAGACACGTAGCACCTCTAGGGAAAACTATCATGCATCCAGTCAAACCCAACCACTCAAGTTTTCATCACGTCATGAGGAGACTACATGTAATGATGATCCACGACCTGCAACTGTGGGTTTCTCCATTGACACGGCTGCGGGGTACGTCCCCGCTGCCCATCGGCATCCCTAATGTCACTGGCTCTTACAACTTCATCTTTGACCAAGCCAACCATGGCTTCCACCTCTAGAATGACATTGTGTCATGCTACCACTATCCTACAGCTATCACCGTGGGCCACCATCAGAATACGAAGTGATTTTTCTGCGGACCAATAGGTGCACTCTCATGGTCCATTCTTCCTACCATTTATGCCTATGGACTCTATGGGTGTCGACCTTCCCTAATAGAGCTTCGAAGCCTCTTCTCCATCAACTATAGGTTTGGACATGAAGAATGCACAAGGAGAGGGGCTCAAGGCTTGTTCGAGTCAGCCCGTGCCCTTCTTATTAATGTTTAAAAAGATTGAGGATTTGAATTGAGGATCAATAAAAAATCAATTAATAATATAGTTGGAAAATCCCATTATTATTACCATCTCACAAGAATAAATGATCTAAAGATCAACAAGTTCATCAGTTGATCCATTCGTTTCATTTTAGAAAGAATGGGGATACCTAAAAAACAAACCCCTACCTCATTGGAGGTCGCTATTTAATCAATCTGTCCATGATGATTCATGTCATGTTAGAGTTCGGCACTCTTCGGTCCTATTCTTCAAGGTGAGTTGATATTTCTAGAGAATCTACTACATTTTACTTTCGTCATTCTAGAGTATTGTCTTTGTAGGTTCATTTGAAAAATTCCACACTTTGATATAGATTTCTCTAACGCATTAACCAGTTAAAATAAAATATGTCACAACATTTCTATTACCATGTATCCTCACATCCTTTCATTTTTTTCATTTATGAGACACCATTTTTGTTTTTCCTCATTTAATATGTCGTTGTAGTGCATGTATATGAGCCATTATTGAGCTTAATTTAACGTTACTTGTCATCGCTCTATTTCCACACCGCAACACCATTATACCACCACTGAAAAATTGGGGAAAACAAATAAAATAACATTTTTTATTATTTAATTTTTGTCCTAAATGTCCGAAAATTAACATTTCTAGTTGACCCCTGCCGGTCTAAATTTGGTCCATTCTTGGCGAATCTCACCGATCTCAATTCAACAGTTCTGTCAGATTTTTGATCGGAGCACCTATTTAAAATATAAGAAAATCTGCTCTTAAGTTTATTCAAATGATATAATTTTTTAAAAAAATTGTATTATAGGATCACCGGGTCTTGGAATTATGCGTCGTTAGGGCATCTGGTCTCAATATAATTTCAAATAAGTTTTTTTAAAAAATAGAATTTTGAAGTCATTATAAATTCTTCAGAAATATATAATAAAGGATGAACAAGATAGTTTGATGAAATGAATTTCAAAACAGATTTAGAATGTGTTATAAGGATAATGGTGATAGTAAGGATTCTCATGTAAGTTGTTATGAATGTAAGAATATAGGTAATAAATGATGCAATTTTCCACATTTGAAAAGGAATGATAAAAAGGAATGAAATTCATAATGAAATTGGTGGAAATATTATATGATAATCAGAAAGAATGTTATAAAACCATATGACCGATTGCGTTCTAGTGGTTGAGATTAATATGAAAAATATTTTAAAAATTAATGTTTTGGAAAAAGGAACATCGAAAATTTGGGAATGTACCAATAGAAAATTATTTTCTAAAGAAAAAGACAAAAACATATGAATACCTAACTAGTATTAATTTAAATAAAAATTATTCTATTGATAAAAATTATATATTTTTTATTAATAATCATTTTCATTATAAGATAATGCTTTACCTATTTATTATGATGTTTCTAGATTTTAAAAACTATTAGAAAATGAAAATTTTGTTTTTTTAACTAATACAATGTAAATGCTAATCATGATAATGAAAATTAAAAAATTAATCATTTGGATAAATAATTAGTAGATAATTTAATGATCTTGATAAAACTACTTTTTTAAAATTATCTATTTTAATATAATTTGAAGAATTTATTTTGGTGAAAAGTAGTTTACAAAATAATTTTTAAAAACATAATTCCAGAACTATTACAAATGATGATATAAACATAGTTTTCAAAATAAAATATTAAAATAATATCTTAATAAAAAGTTTGTCAATTATTACCACTAGTTTTGTAAATATAGAAAAATTTATAAAAATTTATACTTATTGTGATATTTCCAAAAATGGTTTTACCAATAAAAAAATATTTTCAATAATAATTACTCTGTTCTTCAAAGTGAGCCTTTTTTCACTAGGAATCAATGTGTTGGCCATGGGAAGAAAAAAATTATATTGAAATATTACAATATATTGGATTACAAAGGGATTAATTTTATAAAGAAATGAAATTATCTAAAAATAATAATGTTATAAAAATATAGTTTCCCAAAATACAATTTTCTGAGAATAACAGACCCATGGTGGTATAAGATATTAAAAACATATCTTTTTATTTTAATGAAAATAATTAATGCACACATAACAATTACAACTGGTATATGAATAGTGTTTGGTCTAGGAAAATGACTAGAAACAATTATTTCTTCAATTTTAATATCCTAATTAAATGCTGAAATATAACATTAATATATATTGAGGAAGAAGATATTATTGGTATAAGTAACATTGTTATTCCTTGTAAATATTTTATTTCAAATAATTTATTTGTTTTTGGACATAATCTAAATCATAAAATTATAATTAAATAATGTGATGAAGTTCAAATTTTATACATTAGGAATCATAAATGTATTTGACGAATTTATATGGATGAATTATTTCTTTCTTCCTATCAATATGAGAATGTTTACACAATAAAAATAGAACACCATATGATCCCTGAAATAAATTATCATATTGAAATGTTCGATCAATATTATTCATGGTATGAATGTTAATTACACTATAAACTTAAAAAAATACTAATTCTTACTTGTAATTAACTTGTTATGTATCTTCTAGGAAATAGTTTTCATAATTCATTAATGTGAAACTTGTCAACATGCTAATAAACTGACATCATGTTTTAAATATTTTTAGTGATGTATCATTTTATAAAGTATTATACATACTAAACATAGAAATATTATTCTTAAACACATACTAGATGTATTAATGAAAAATAACATGTATAATATTTCTGTTTTGACTACAGTAGATATAATAGGGTATATTTTCATACAATGACATTTGAAGATATTATTTAGTTTCAAAAATTTATAGCAAGAGCTGAAAAAAGAAAAACATATGTTTGAAAAATATTAATAGTGATCATTATAGAAAATTTTGTAATTTTTATATTAAATTATTAGTGAGAATGTTATTGAATTAATATGTTCATCATCTATAACTCCCCATTAAAATGGTATTGTTGAAAGGATAATTAAAATTCATTAGAAATAACTATAACTATGTTTAGTGAATAGTCAATCACTAATTTATTTGGCTAGAGATATTTGTATGAAAGACTATAAAATAAATATAGATTTAAATTAAAATATTTCTTAATAGAACTAAATATTTGTTTTCTATAAGAATAAAATAAAATGTTTCTCACATCAAATTACTTTGTTTCAAAATATTCATTCTAAATACTAAAATTAATGTACATAATCTTGCAAAAAAATAAAAGAAAGGATTATTTTTAGGTTATTAAAGAACTTGTATAAATTGTAGAGTTATTAATAAAAAAACACATACTTTTGAGGAAACATAATATGTTATGTTTGATGAAGCAGATCCCTTTGTATTCAAACAAAATCAACCTATATACTAAATTTTTATTTCTAAATGAAATTTTAGCCTTTTTTGTAATGGTATTCTCATAAATAAATAAATAAATAATTAGCTAATAATTTTCGTCTTTTATAATATTTTCTATTTATTGTGGATTAAAAATCATATGAAAACTGATGATGTTAGTTTTTTCTTCGGAATCATTCTAGAGAAAGTATCTATATCAATTTAGATTAACTTGTTTGGTTAAGGGGTTCATTACGAAATTAAATTGAATATCTATATTTCTTATCCTAATTTGACCATAAGAATATAGATTAGTATTTTGGTGATGATTATTTTATTAAAGATATGAATGATGAGAGTAATGTGTCTGAAAAGAGTAAATTGTTGTCTTTAGTTGAACAACATATACAAATTTATAATATGAGTGAAATAGGGGTTATTAGAATAAATATAATGAATATGGAAAAATAGTTATAAATTAAAAAATGATTTTTGATAATGGATATATTCAACAATAAGGAATATATTATAAACAAGATTATGCTCTCATAACAAGACACAAAGCTATTAAAGAAAATTTATAATGTGTATCATTCATTATTTTAAAAAATTTAAATTTTTGTGACGTTTTATTTTCATAAGGGATATGTTATGGAGGATGATTAAGTGGAACAACCACAAAGTTTTGAAAATTCTAGAACATCTATAATCTATTTATAATAATATCAATAACCTCTATTGACATACAAAATACATTAGTTCTTATTTTGATTGGTTTTTTATATATTTTTTACAGTACTATTTTGTGAGGGGTGTTGAATGTAAACCTATATTTTTAAGAGATGATAAAAATCATTATTATACCAATTTGTATGGATGAAATTATATTTGGTTATACTCAAAAATATTTAACATAATCCTTTGTAGTTCATATGAAATCTATGATCCAAATTAGTATGATTGGTGGGTTGAATATTTTTTTTGGTTTTAACATTTCTCAAAAATAATAAAGAACATTTATATATCATCATAAGTTTATAAAAGTTCATGTTAATAAATTTGGATACAAAAATAGAAAATGTATTAATACTGACTTTGGTACCTCTATGATCTTGATGAGGTTGGGAGACCAGATGATCAGAAAATATTTAGATGTTTTATTGGAATCATAAAATACAAAACATCTAGTCATCCATACTTAATGTTTTCGGTATTATTTGGTTCTATATTTCATTATAGTTTAAAAATCACATCATAAACATGAACAACAAATTTATTTTAATGTTATTACGTATCTAGAAAAATTATATTCTTGATGAATTATTTTTGAATTTTTTTTGGATGATGACTCAGTGGATATAAAATGTATAGAAAATGTATGTCTAGAACATGTCATTTCATATAAGATTTTTTTAGTTTTTTTTTCTTTTAAAAAATAAAACTCGATATCGAATTCTATATATGAATATTAATATGTTTTAGTCGGAAGTAATTATGCTCAATTTTTGTGCATGAAACACACACTTACTGACTTTGGCACGAATTTTATTAAAAATAAAATGCATTTTGATAATAAAATTTCAATTTATTTTTTTAAAAACCCATCGCATCACTCATATAATAAGTACATAGATATAAGAAAAAATTTACTTTGGGATCACACATTAAATGTTATATAATTATACATGTTTTTGGATTGGAAGATCAATTTTCTAATAGTATTATAAAAAACTATAGTTATGATATATTTTAATATATTAAACAAATGCACGGAATGATCAATGTAATGTTATTATTCATATTAACATATAATTTAAAAATCTACATAAATTTATATATTTATTTTCATAGGGTTAATTCTTTTTTTTTTCATAAAAACATATAATTTATAAATTTTATGTTTTTATAAATAGATTATATCATCATGAAATATCCCAATTCAAAATTGTATAAAATGTTCAGGATCATAATTCTAAAATTTTATTCAACAACATAAGTGTTATAAAAAATAAAACATCAAAATTATTTACAAGCATTTGTGGATTAAGAAAAAATTGTAATCAGTTTTAATTCAAATACTATTGTAATGTGTTTTTTTAAAACTATCCTAAAATGTTACCCTTTTTAAAACATTTACAATCATTTTCTTTTGAAAAATATAATAAATATTTTTCTTTTTAAAAGTATCATGGTATGTTTTATTTCCAAAAATATCATAATCAATTTTTTATTCTAAATATATAATGATTATATTTAATTTTAAAAATTCTTTAATCCATTTTCTTTTTATAAATGTTATAATCATATTTCTATTTAAAAATAACTGAATAAATTTTACTTTTAGAAAAATCACAATTTTTATTCCATTTAGAACTAAAATGGCCAGTTTTATTTAAAAAATCATATTAATATTTTTGGTTTATAAAAAAAATGAAGTTAAATTTATTCATACCAAAGTAAAATTTCACGCCAAAATATATTCTTCTCTTCTTCTAGTTTTTCCATGTTTTATTACATTACTTTATAAAAGTTGATAAGGCTATATTATAGTGACACATATTTTTCTTAAATTATTATTACATCATTTATTGATAAAAAAACATATAAGCATTACATGACCATGACACAAAGGTTTAGTATCATAAAAAAACTAGGACAAGACATATTAAAATTTATAAATAATAATTTATTTAATTCCTTATTATCTAACTTTTAGATTGCCCATGAATTCTACTTAGTACATGTAGTCAACATAGGATATACAACAACAAGGATTGCGATAAAATCCCAATAAGAGGATAGATAAAAACATGATGAAAAATAACATGGGGTGAGCATAATCATTACATATCATGATATTAAGCATTAGAAAATTAAATGAAATGTGGGAATGCACAAAAATGAAACACCATGTCTTAGTTTTAACATACCATACATAGTTCTGAAAAAATATATAACAATGTTCACACATTTTTAACTTTTATCATGAGACAAATAACATTAACCAATTAATTTGAGAAATATATAATACATGGTTCACACATCACATCATAAGATTTACATTGCACTCTATAATTTCTAGCATACCCATCAAATCATAACCTTTACATCATTATGAATTTAACTTAATACATTTATAAATATTGAAAACAACATAATCCATGGAATGTAATGGTTTTAATTTTATAAGAATAAATTCATAAATTGGGTTCCTAAATTAATGAGTAAATGACATAATTGATGTAAAAATCATCATCATTTAATTGAAGAAAAAAATCACAAGATGTAAATGTGTGTTTTTATGGAATAGTTCTATTATAAAACAATGTGTTTTCATAAATAGAATTAGAAATTGTGTATATAAAAAATATGGAATATAATGATGAAAAAATGATACTTATAGAATTTCCATAGAGAAAATTTGGTGAATTTTGGAAAACTCTATGAAAGAAAGTTGGGTTTGAGAATTTCCATTACCTAGTTAATGAATTTTTTCATTACATTGATGTCCATTATAATTGAATTATATTTATTAATTAACAATTAAAGAACCTATTATACATGAATAGAACTTATTTTGTCTTTATTATGATCATTTATAGGCCTTTGTATAAGTTATAGTGTCTGATTTAATCACTATGGAGCATTTAATTTCATGGTATTCATGATTGGTTTTCTTGTATAAATGAATAGAAGCTCATGTAAAATGTCGAAAAGTATATAGATATTTTATTATGTGTAATTTATTATCTTCCATAATTTTAAACGATCCAATAAATAATATGGTAATATGGTACGATTATTAATCATTAGAAAAAAAGATATTGTTTATTGTTTTATATTAATTTGAATAGTTTTTTTATCACAAAAAATTCATTTTTAATCGTTTAGTATTTTGTGTACAAGATACTTGTAGAACAAAAAAATGGTCTTAAAATAAAATTTATAATATATATAAACCATTATAATGATTTAATTAAATTCTCTTAAGGCCTCTATAAAAATAAAAGTTTATCGCCCACAATTTCGGTAAATTCACACATCAAAGACGAAGATTTCAGTTTAAGAATAAAAGAGGGAGATAAAGAAGCTTGAATATAGATCATCCATTAACTTTATATACTTCTTCTATATAAAACATTTTGGAATTTTCATTCATTTTTATAATATATTATGTGTATAAGATATGAAATGAAATGAAATTAGATTAAATTCGAAGAAAATGAAAGATGATTTGATCTCTTAAATCTATCATCCTTGAGAGTCACATTAGGGAAAAGATTTTTGTCTTTTAATGAGACCATGAGATCCTGGATCATGGATAGGTGATATAAGAGAGGATTTTGTAGAATTTGGAGAATGATCAAAGCTTTAGAAGTGAGAGGAGAAAAGGGTGTGTTTGGTGGTGTTTGTAGTGGAGGAGATGGGTGTTTTCTAATTATTTAATTCCATAGTTTATTATTTTAATCAAGAAAAGAAAAAATATTGATTCATGAGACAAAATAGAGTAATTATATCATGCGAGTAAGTCCAAATGGTTCATAAATTAGTGATGAATCTATGAACAACTTGTTCAATATATAATATATATATACTATAAATTATCGAATTTCACTATTACCCAAAATTCATGTAATTTATTAAAATCACAAAAAATAACCCTAACCATTTTGAAATTTCTATAATTAAAAAATAATCTCCGATTTATGAAAATAATTATCTAATTATGAGTAATTACACTTTTAATAAAATTCATCATTTACTAAAACAATATACATTTAGAATTTCTTAATGATTTTATAACTCATTGAAAAAATATTTAGGTTGTCATAGAATTAAAATAACTCATTTAGAAATTATAATATTAATAGATGAATACATATTATAACAATATATTTTCTTTTAAATTATTAAATTCATCCATAAATTGTTATTAAATATTTATGACTTATAAAAATAACAACACCTAATTAATAATATTGAAAATATTTACATAATTATAATGTGATTTAATTATATTATATTTCATTTTATAATATGCCAAAAAAAATTTATACATTCATGGGTGAGGTTCTATTTAGCCATTTTACTATTCACGAGATTCATATTACTATTCCTAAGGTCAAGATACTATTTAATCAGTATAGGTTCTATAACATATAGATTTTCTTCATATTTAAATAAATAATTATTTATAAAGAGTTTATTATGGTCCGAAAGTTATTATATGTGATTTATATTACCTGAAATTACTAAAAATGGATAAATACCATTGTCAAAGTTTGGGTCATTACATTCTTCTCTAATTTTAAAAATTCTACATGAAAATAATGTTTTACATAAACAGGTGAGGGTACTTTTCGTCCATTTCCTCCTCTGGTTCCCAAGGTTCTTCTTCATACTTATGGTTCCTCCATAAAACATTGATGAGGTGTGTATTATTTTTGTGTAGAGCTATATCTCTATTGTCTGAAATCATTAATGGATAATCCTTATTAGAAATATCATATTCGAGCTATTCCATCTTTGATTTCAGTACATGTTAGAGATCTGGTTTGTACTTCCTCAAGTGTGATACATGCAAGACATCATGGACTTAAGGAATAATTAGTAGAAGTGCAAGATGATAGTCCACCACTATTATGAGATCATGTATTTCAAAGGATCCAATGTACCTTGGGTTTAGTTTCCCTTTCTCTACAATGTGTATGACTCTCTTCTATAGTGATATTAAAAGAAGGCTTTATCTCCAACATCAAACTCTATGTGCCATCGATGATTTTTATAATTGCTCTTTTTTATGACTCTATGCAGACTATATATGTTTATGGATGTACTGATCTTTTTCTATAATCTATTTGAAATGATAAGTTCCAATTACCTTTCTTTTTTCCACCTTCATCCCCAAGGGATAGAGGTATACATTGATTTCCATACCATGCTTCGTATAGAGCCTTATGAAAACACGAATGAAAAGAATTTTATTATCTGAACTAAACCAATGAGAGATATTAATCCCATGAAACATTTAATTATAATGAAAAGGTTATTACAATATCCTCGTGTGTCTGAGTAGTCATATCATATTTAACATCATTTTGGTGGTGATAGGGTGTACTGAAATTTAATTCAATACTCAAAGCATATAGAAGAATTCTCTACAATTTGGAAGCGATCCTTAGAACACGATCAAAGAAAATAAAGAGTGTAACTAGATGAAGTCTCAAAACATTATTCACATTATATTTCGATGTTTTTTACATGAGATACCATTCAAAATAGAGATTATTTTTTTAATCTTGGTGATTAGGTCCACCAAAATCCATATCGTATCATTTTCAATGGATTTCTTCAAAATAAGCATAACAATGTCTATAGAGAAATTCTAAAATTTCCACATGGGTATTAGAAATGGTCACATCTTCCATTTTTAATTTCATGGCTCAACAGTAACATAGTGACATATCAACCAAATCTAGATATACTCAACAATATACTTCTCTTATTGTCCAACCAAATGTGTTCTCTAAGATCACATTATATCTTGGTACTCCTGGGATAGATAGTAGATGTTGATGTATATGAATTCCCCAATATCTTCTAATTTATCCCCTATGGTGAAAGAACACACAGACTCCATCCAAACGAAATTACACAATCACCATTGATGTGGATCCCTAACAGATATGCTTCCATCACTACATTCGCCTTTTTTTGAAAATCCAGATCATCCATTTATGCCTTATCAATATTATCATAGATAGATTTTTGGGAAATCATTTGGGAACACCTTGATATATTTACTTAATTTATGATTTCTGAATCCATCTTTTTAATACCCATAAAGATAAGATCATTCTCAATCCACAACATGCATAGTGTAACATGTTATTTTCTACTAATAAGATTAGCTACCTAGTTTTCCATGCCTGGATAATAGTGAATAGAGTAACTGTATTCATTGATTATCACTAACAATATCCTTTGATGAAATTTGAGATCTTTCTATGTGAATATGTAAATTAGGCTCTTTTATTGGGTATATAAGTCACACTTATCACCATAGAGGGAGTGCCACCATATGTTTTGGGAAAAATCCCCATTACTGAATCTAAATCATGCATCAAGTATTTATACTCATGTATCTGAAAATAAAGCGAAAAATAGGCTATCACACTATAAATTTGGCATGATCATACAACCCAAGACTTTCTTTTAAGTATCACTGAATATCAAAAATAAGTATCCACTTTTTGGTAATGTGTGTATATGTGTAGTGATCACCTGTCTCTTTAGAACCTAGATGCTTTCCTTATAGTTTTCTGTCTAGATATTTGTATCCCATTTTTTGTTATCTTATTTATTTGGCTTTCCAATAATAAGAACATCTCAAAAATTTATATAGTACCCTTCATGGCCATGAAAACCATGAATTTACATGACACTAGTGGGTCTGAGCTATTTCTCAATTGTATGGGTTTTTGAAGGGTCTATATAAATCCCCTCACATGTGATCATAGGTCCCAAAAAATGTGACATGCAGTATCCAAACGTCACACATTATGTACATGGAATAAATCCTCTCCTTCTTTAATGTCACCAACACAAGGATTATATATTTAAAATGTTTCTGTTTTATCTTGGAGTAGGAGATAATTTCCTCAATAAACACTACAACAAATTTTTTGAGGTAATTTCTAAAGTCTCATTTCATCTAATCCATGAATAATTCAGGGGAATTAGTATTTTCGAATGGAATAAACAAAAAAAATATAGTTCCCATACCATTTATGTATGTAATTCCTCTATATATAGTTATTATTCAAATTTATCTAAGGAAATGAAGAATTAATGTACACCTTTGATACGTACTAATATCCTCACAAACGATCGAAAAAGTCATAAATCCTTAAGAGAGGATACTTGTTCTTTTTGGGGATATTGTTGAGTTCATGAGAACCAATACACAACATCATTTATCCATCATTCTTCATGAAAAATATCAGTAGCGCACCCCAAGGTGATGCACTCTGTAGTATGAATGCCTTGTCCATGTGCTCTTTTATCTGCTTCTTCAACTTCTCAAATTTAAAAGGAGGCATCCTATATGAACACACTGAGATATGAGTAGCTCCAGGTATGATATACATTGATAATTATTCATCACGGTAAAGGGGTAGTTTAGTTTACTCATCTTAAAATACATATTGTATTCCCTTATGATAGGAATTTTGTCCAGTTTGATAACTTCATTTGTCTAAACCATTTGGTCAAGGTATTATTGTTCAATGTGAATCAACAACCATAAAGTTGAAGGATTTTCCAAAAGTGAATCCTGACCTTCAATTCATTTTTAGAGGAGCATGTGATTTTTTAGAATATGGAATGATGTATAATTTTCCATACAGTCGACATGTTATCTACATAATGATAGCCAATCTATCCAACATTTATCATCAAAATCCACCAAGGTAAGTATTAAGATATTTTCTAGAATAATCCTCCCACATAATATAGTGGGAGAAGAGTTTAATACAAGGGTTTTCATGATATCACTACTATTTGGTTTTATAAGTATCTCTAATTGAACATTTCAGGGTTTCGATTCAATTTTTCTAGAAAACATGCATGAAATATATGAATGTGTATAATCAAAATGAATAAGAATTTTTCTATTCAAATGTCAATAATAATTGTTACTTGTATGGAATAATTTTGTTTATCCACATTAATAGTTGTGATGACTTAATTCTTGAATTTATCCTTTGGCTTTGGTGGTTGTAGATGCTAATTACCCTTGAAGAATTGTGGTTTAGTGCATTGCCTTTCATAGGTCTCTTCCTTTCTGTAGTTGTAGCATTGGACCACGAGTGGTGATCTCCATTCGTCTACCTCATTATCATTCAACCTCATATATTTTAGAAACTCTGGAGCATGAAGGACTTCTATCACACACACGTAGAATTTTCCCATCTGCTTGAGGCAACTTCAATGTTTCTTCTTCCCACATTTTTGACATGTGGATGGTTGAGTTTTCATTCCACCTTTCTCATGATATTATCCATCTTGAAACTCCATCATTAGATTCTAATCACCATATACATGATAATATTATCCAAACTATATCATCTATTTTAGTTCCCCTAGAAAAACATCTTAATAGCTCCTAATGTCTTGAATTTAAAGATCCTTTCGAAGGCATTATTTTAAAAAAGTAAATAATATATCAATTTTTCATTCATTATTGATAACAAAACCTGAACTACATGATAAATCCATCTAAAATTACTTTCATTGGCCATGATAGATTCATCATACTTTTTTTATCTTTAGGAATTATCTCTCCATATTTATAGGAAGATTTTGTGGATATAATTTTTATGAAACATTATCTTAAGGTCTTCTCACTCTATCTATTAAAATTCATACTTTGGATTAGTGTTATTTATCAAACCCACCATTGATAGGCCTCTAAAACTAGAAGATAAATTGTGAGATTCACGTTCTATATCTCAGAATAGTGAAGACAAAATAGATTTTATCCATTGAATTGACACATGATTTTGAAAGTAGTGGATTAGTATATCCACTAATGGTCAGTGGTTGTTTCAATACAAAACATTCAATATCTAATTTCTCCATAATAGATTAATGAGGGTATTCAAAAATTATAATTTTATTGTTCATAATCTTAGATAGATGGGTAATAATAACTATGAAATTTTGAACACCACCTCTAAAAGTATTGTGGACATATTTTGAGAAATCATGGAATTCCCCCTTTCATGGTTTTTTGGCATGGATATTCTTAGTTTCCACTATTTTATAAAATAGAATAGTTTACATGAAAACATAAATCAAGAAGTCATAAATAATTAATCCACTATTAATATTAACTTTAAAAGAATATCTTATTGGATACCTATGTTTAGAATTTTATAAAACAAATAGTTTTGGGTTTTTATTTATACATTGTGTCAAACTATGGGGTTTTATTAAGTTTCTTTTATCGTAATTCCCAAATTAACAAAAAATTTCTCTAATATAATCTATAATGACCATATTTTTACTTCCATTACAATTACCTCATTTTTATGACAAACTAAATATAAGCATTACATGGACATGATCCAATGGTTTAGTATCTTGGGAAAAATAATATCATATATAACATTTTAAAAAATACATCACATAAATTTATTTAATTCCATCTTCTCTAGTTTTTAATAGCCCTTGAATTCTCATTAGTAGAAGTAGAAAGGTGAGTATATAAATATAAATGTTTTCAAACAAAATTTCAGTAAGAAGATAGATAATGACATTAAACAATATAAAATGGGGTGATAATATTAATAACATCATCATAATAATCATGAGAAGAAGAAATAGATAGTGGAATGAAATGTTGTAGTGCATAAAAATGAAACATCATGTCTGAGTGGTAAACTACCGCAAATAGCTCTAAAATTATATAGCATCATGTTCCCACATTTTTTGAACTTTTATCATGATATAAATTACATTACTCAATGCATTGGAGTTATATAAAATTTTAGTCCCACACATCAGATCATAACAATTACATTTTGCTATATAATTCTGGGTGGACTTGTCACATCATACCATTTAAATTATCAAGCATGCCTCATAGAATGTACATCAATCTAGCACATGACATAACCCATGGAATAGAGTGAGTTTAATTTCCTAATAAAAAATTCGTAAAATTGATATCCCAAATGAATGAGGGAATTAAATAAGAGATATAAGAACAAATAACCTTCATTTAATGAAGAAAAAAACATCAGATGTAAAATGTGTGTTTTTTTGAATGAAGTGTTCTTTTTAAAAAAAATTTGTTTTTAATAAACTCAAGTAGAAGACAAGTATATCATTTAATATTAATTTCAATGAAGAATAAATTATATTCATGTAATATCCATACTGAAAATTTGGTAAATGTGGTAAAACTCAATGAAAGAGAGCTGTTTTTGAGAAATGACCTTACCTTGTGTCCGAATGATTTATTCACTTTAATTTCATATATAATGAAATTAGATTTATTAATTAAAAATTAATTAACCTCTTATAAAGTAATATGATGTTGTTACCGGGGTTGTTCATTGCTGGAAAAAGAGTTTGGGTTATGTTTTTTGTCAATGTACTTTTGGTTGAACGTGGATTTTGTTTCTTATTGTCAACCATATTATAGAAGGTAAAGGAGATTACATGGAAAGGGGTCATATAGATTGAAATGAAAGATGTATTGAAGGTGTATCTCTTCTGTAGGGTTTTTGGCAAAGGAAGGTTTATGAAATATTTGATGTGTGCGTGAAATAATGGTTTTAGAATGCAATATTGATTATGTTTTTAGAACATGTGTGCAAGACATGTTTCGGGATCAGAACACCAGAAAATGGGAAATTCATGGAGTGAATGGATGATGATATTGTGTGAAAGGGTTTACGAGCCTAATGTGACATAAAAATGGGTTTTCAGTGCTCATATAATAACTTACTCACACTGACAAAAATGCATTGAGATCTTGTGTGTATGGTCATTAAGGACCTATAAATATGCGGCTACCTGAGAAGAATACATAACAATTTTACATCGAAAATACGGTTACTCTGCCATGGAAAAGATAACTGCGTAAATGATTGTTAGAGAGTTCATCTTGAAATAAATGTGATCCTTTAGTCTAAAAATACCACGTGAACCATTCAGTGTAGTTTCATGAAAGGTAATTGTTTCTCGGAAAGCAGAGGTTACTCAAAATTCAACTATCGTGACAAATCCCAAATCATGTGGGAATGTTGAGGTATTATGCGCATGTGTTGTGTTGTGCTTCTGATAGACTTTTGAATATCTGAATTAGAGGTTCTGTGATTTGATGTGAATCTTTTAAGGATTTTGATGTAAGATGTATCTTATACTGATCAAAAACAAATACATCAATGAAAATATATTGAAGAGACCTTCAAGTTGATAAACTGAGTTTGACTTCTCACAAGGCAGTGAGCTAGTGGGAGTTGACAGAAGTGATCTAAAGGATGAAGTTAGCTATCCCTGAACCTTGTAATGGCAGCGTTCCTGGTACAGAGTGACTGTGAATAAATCTGGTAAACTTCAAAATTGTATAGTTTAGTGGATTTATGTATGAACAACACACTATATATGTATTCTCCTTGTACATATCCCTTTACAGTGAACCACATAAATGTGTTTTTCATCTCCCTTCTTTAATGTGTTTGAATGATTTAACAAGTTTCTAACAACATGGGAACAATATCCACAACAATAAAAAAACAATTGACACCCTGATTCACCCCTCCACTCTTAGGGTGTTTTGGGGTCCTTTATATGATTCATTATAGTTTTATTGAATTCATTTATGGGTTATTATATGAGTTGAATAATTTAATTTCATTGTTCAAGAGTAATTGTTTTAATGGTTTTCATGATTGGGTTTCATGTATGCATGAATGGATGTGCATTTAAAATTTAGATAAATATTTACACTTGTTATTATATTTTATTAATAATATTCAATATTTTGAAATTATATTATAATTAATTTTATTATACGGTATGAGGTAGAATCATTAGAAAATATTAAATGATGATTGTTTTATGTTAATTTCTGTTGTTTTTCATTCACAACAAACTCCTATTGTTTTATCATTTTGTATTATGTTTATATGTTACCTATATATCATAATAAGGATTATAAAATAAAATGTACAATATTTTAAAACCATTTTAATTGTTTTATTAACATCATTTAATGCATTAAAGGAAAATGAATGTGCATCACCCAAGATTTTGGTAAATTTATACATCATGGGTGACGATCTCATTTTTAGAATAAGAGTGATAAAGATAAGGGATGGTGATGATAAATATACCATTAACATGATATAATAATATTATATCAAATATAATGGTGTTATCATTCTTTATAGATAATATAAGGTGAGAATAATATAATAAAATAAATGAAATTAAACCAAATTAGTATAAAAAGGAAGAGGGTTTTACCTCATAAATATCTACTACTTTATTACATTGTTAGGGATAAGGTTTCTGTATTTTGATGAGAAAATGTTCCTTAAGATATTGTAGTGGTTCATGATGGATGTTTTAGTTAGAATTTTGGCAATGCTTAAACCTTGAGATGTGTTAGGAGAATAGGGTGTGAGGGGAGGTATTTATAGTGGACGAGAGGGGTGTTTTTTCATTATTTAACTTACTAGTTTAATATTTTTCAAAAGATATTAAATATTATTTATTACTGAGTTGAAATACAGTATTTAGATCATGTGAGTTATATCTTAGGGTTTTTAAATCAATTATGAATCAATGAATAGTTTATTTACCTTATAATGTATATATACTATAAATTTTCATATTTTATTATTCAATAAAAATAACGTATATCATAAATATCCCCAAAAACCACCCTAACCATTTTTCAACATGTAAATTCAAATATAAATATATTTAAAAAATTAATAATTAGTACTTTATTTTATAAATAAAATTACCATTTAATAAAAATATACAAATTTTGAAATTTTAACTGATTTTATAAGACAGTCAAAAATTACATAAGGTCTCTTGATATTAACATAAATTAATAAAACATGAAAGTATTAATTTGTGAATAAATTTTATGAAATTAAATTATATTTTAAAATTATAAATTAATCATAAATTTGAAATTAGTATTTATGAATTATTAAAATATGAACACTAAATTAATAATTTTTAAAATATTTACGTACTTATGGTGTCATATAAATATATTATATTTTCACATATATGATGCAAAAATTATATTTATACTTTAATGGGTTATGATACTATTCTATAAGCCGGATTATATTTCGTAACGGTCATATCACTATTCATAAGTTCAAGTTACTATTTCATCAGTGTAGGTACTTTATCTTCTAGAAATACTTCTTATATTGGTAATTATTAATTTATAATGATTTTATTATGGCGATTAGGTGATTAAATTTTATTTATTGTATATAAAATTACTATAATAAGGGAGAAATCCCATATATGAATATTTAGTAAATTAAATATAATTACAGTTTTAAAAAAAATATCTTCATTTAAAAAAATAAAAAAAATAGTAATTGGAATGATCCTAAATATAATTTTTTTTATAAAAAAATTATCCTAAAGAGATAAAAAAAATTATAAGTATTCTTCTATTAAACCATGTATATCCATTTAGAATGGGTTTCAATCTCAACCATTAAATTTAATATTAATGATGAACAATCGCTTATAGTGCCTTTTTAAGGGCGGCTCACCCCATTATCCCACATCAATTTTAGTGAAACTTCTCTTGATATTTCACAATATTCAATTCCATCAGTGTGACTTTTTTCATTTTAATCCAATCATAAGTCTCAGTTC
Organism: Viscum album; assembly: GCA_963277665.1. NCBI lineage: Eukaryota > Viridiplantae > Streptophyta > Magnoliopsida > Santalales > Viscaceae > Viscum > Viscum album. Next base: position 199,263,310 of record OY728126.1, read on the forward strand.
CCAAAATTATGGTATCAAAATTAGACTAACCAAAATGGATTATTTTAGGAGAAATTTTTATTTAAATATGTTGGTTTGAAATCATTGACATTTCTATGAAAAAGCTAATTTCTTTTCGTGTTCCAGAAATACTTTATGATGAGAAACCAAATAATGATTTTGATCTTCATTATCATGATATGGTTAGAGTGTTTTTTGAATCATTTTAGTTAGATTATAAAGACAGTAAGGATAATGTTTCCATTTCCATGTCTAGGAAATTATAAAATCTATATTTTAAAAATATTATCACAGTTTTTCAGTATTACATCTAGGGGATAAGAATACGTGCCTTCTCAAAAGTTAGTAGACATTCTTTGAACATTTGAGAAAAATATGACTGGAAGTTATTTGTTGTCATTATATGAATTAGTATGAAAGGATTCACATAAGAAACTAGAGATCAATGTTTAATAATTATGAATGAAAGGTTATATTATACCATGTAAGGGTGGTAAAAATACATTAATAGTTATTATGATTGTTGTCTTGAATATTTATTCAACATGAAGAATATTTATTTTTTTATGTTTTTTTTCATTATGATGATGAATATCGATAGTTATTCTATAATTTTGTAGATTTATAAATATTAATATTCCATCAGTTGAATGATTGTGATGTTTATGGAGCTTTTAAGGTCAATAATAAATCATATCTTTTTAGAGAAATAATATCTTTCAATGTTTTGGATACAATTTATTGAATGATTTTTTTATTATATAGAATCAATGCTTTTCGAAATGGTCAATGGATATGATTATTATTCCTAAAATTCAATGAATGGTGAAAAAATTAAAAATAGTATAAAAGAAAAATATTATCATATAGTGAAATAAAATAAATAGAAAATATTGTCCAATGTCGAAGTTAAGAATATGATGTTATATAAAGAAAAAAATAAGTCATATTATCTTGAGTTTGGTCTTGATACTCCCAAGAAAAAGGATGAAAAATTAATATAGTAGAATAATTATAATAAGTAATGAAAATGAGAAAAATGAAGTAATATGTTTTAGTAATATACAATTATTTTAATATTTATGACAGATATGGTGTAGGATTTTTAGAATATTGTCCTGATTTCTCATACAGAGGAAGTCATTTCAGAAGTTAGACTTATTTTTGAAGAAAAATTAGTTGTTCATGAAGATATACCTTCATTATATTATAGTGGAATAGAAAAACAACTAGTAGATGTATTGGTTACATAATTTCCTTAAAAGGCTAAGAATCAAAATAATTTGTGAAGGAAGACTTATGAAAAGAAAAAAAGAATAAAATCCTAAAAAGGTAATTTGGGGATAAAGCATCATATGAATAAGGAGAAGAATAAGAAGTGTACGAATATGTAGAGGAAGGGGTATAATATGATTTTGAAGAAGAAATAAAGTAATATGAAAAAGAAAAAAACAATTTGATGGAAATTAAATCAATAGATTGTTCATCATACTTAACACATATACCCTCACAATCTGGTAAGGATAAAAAATCTGAAGGCTCCCAAGAATAAAATTATTCATCAAGATAGTTATAAGAGTCATTATATATAGAAAATGAAAAATATTAGTATTCAAATACCATAACTGATAATAAATAAATATTAGTTAAATATGTTGATATTTTTGTTATTTTGGGAGGTTTATACATAGATAAGGATACAAAATAATAGACAAGATAATTGAATATAATTTCATGTGAGAACCTATAGAACAAAACCACCTCATATTGAGCACAATCATTCATACTCTAAAGCTACAATTTATCAAAAGGGTTTTGACTACAATTTGTAACCATGATCTGGTTAAGGGATTATATTCCCCAAGTTCCCATCATAGAACTATGGTATATTCCAATTCATGAATCATTAAATGATAAATCTCAATCAATCATATTTTTTACTAAAATAGTGGTCATGATCAAGACATGTTCGATTTTTTTTCAAGAGAAATTTAAGTCACAAATGATTTCATTCTAGTAGATCGTGAATTGGGATAATTAATAGGTTGATTATACTCATCAACATGATGATATATTTATTTTTTAATAAAAATTTGTTATAAAAATTTGAATAATATAATAAGTAATCTTCAAACATGTCTGACAGAGATATATTTGTTGATGAATTTATAAATTCAAAAAATTATCAAACAGAAGAACTAATTGCATTGAATGTAAATATTAATTATATGATAATATGGAATTTTAGGATAACTAATTTTGAATAAAATATAATAATTACGAATAATGAGGTTTAATGCATTAAAACTGACGTTCTGAAGAAGGACGCTCTAGACGAAAAGATCACGAAGCAGGAAAAGGCATACATGCTTTAAAATAGATGAAGGATTCTAGAACACTCTTAAGATGAATGATTAAACAATAAATTTTAACTATCAATATTTTTTTATCAAACATTTGTGTTTTTAGAAATGAAATTACTATTTCTACCAATACATCATATTTGATTATATTCAAATACATTTTTTGTATGTTCTTTTTATTAATTCATGGATGAGTAGATAAAGTTTTGATTTGTCTGTTATTTACTATATCATTTTGGGAATCTTCTTATTTTATCCCATTACATTTTCTAAGGGGTAGAATTATCTTTAAAGAGGATTTTTCAAATACATTTTATCTTATTACAAAAGAGTTAAAAATTTGGGTGGAGTTAATTTATGAATAATTAATTGATATTTTATAAATGAAAAATTGGTTGAATGTTTTTCTTGTTATTTTTAATATACGATTTTTGGTTTTGTTCATTCCAAAAGAGAGGACATTGTTGTAATATATGTATTACTTATTTACATTCCATTTCTAATTCTTTGTAAATCACAAACAATGTTATAAAACAATTGCCACAAATTTTTTTTTTCAAATATTATATAGAATGTTTTTTAGAAAACATTACTTCATTAAAAACATATAAATGTTATACTATATAATTAATATAAACTTTCCATTCTTCAATATGGTATATCATACTAAGATTGCGTTTAATTAATTGGACATGACTTTATATTGACAAATAGTCATATTTTTTTCATCTGTTTCATAATGAAAAAAATTAGGGCAATAGGGATAATTCTATTATCAAAACATTTGAATAACACCCATTTGAATTAACATATTAGAAAATGATAATATTCTTGTTGGATTTTTTTATGTTTATAATAGGAGTACCCTAGAACAATTTCTATTGTATGAAATAGTTATATCATTGTAATCATGCTAAAAATTAAATTTGGACATTCAGTTATGGAAAACAATTGTGAGATGTGAAAGAGCCATTTGTCTGAGGCCATTACAACTAACATGAAAATATGACCATTGTATATTTTTCTATAAATATCTTGTCATTTGAAGAGTTCCAAGCTGATAATAATATAAATTCAAACTATCTGATGTTTTTTCTGTGTGAGAATCTTCGTCCAATGACTTTGAAATTTTTTTAAGATGATTCATTTTAAGGATTCCTTTTTATTGTTATTTCCTTTAGAATTTTTTTTAATTTCATCCAATAATTATTATGATCTAGGAGTTTAAGGGATATGAAGTTAGTGAATTTGATCTATTAGATCAAAGGATTTTTAATCTACGAAGATATCCACTGATATTTATGTTGATGAATTTTTTAGATTAGAATAAATATAATATTATTATCACATTATCTAGGGATTTCATAGAAAGGGATGTCTAATATTATATTATGTATAAAAATATGGATACATTTGGTCAAGTTAACTGAATAAATTTACCATCAATGTTAAAAGGGATCATTATTTTTATATTTCATGTAATTCATTCTTAAAATTACTAACTATTTTATTATATCTGTTTACCAGATTATTCTACTATGCATGTAATATAAATTTAGATTATGTACTTATCATTCTCTACAATTTGTTTTACTAGTGTTATTTTGATTATAATAAAATCATATATCAATACAATAGGATGAACTATGATTCATATAAATTTACTCTAGTTATTAGATGAGGTATATGAATAATAATATTACATAAATAAGTGATTTATTTTTATTAGATTAAAATTTTAAATCTAAAAATAACCTGATCTGGTATTTACAACCCTCTTATAATCTCTAACCATCCTATATGATAATAAATTTTGGGATCCTTAATTAATTTTAATTAATAATTACATACAAACTATATAAATCTATATGAGGTTTATAATTTTTTAATTTGGGTGATTTAGTTTGCACGTATTATTTACTCATTTATTTTCAAGGATTTTTTGAATAAATTCTTTCAAGAATAGGTGGATCATTTTCTAGTAGTAATCATAATTTGTATTCAATGTATTCAAAACTACAGACCACAATGTATAGTGGGAAATTGTGTTGGTGGCAATGATGAGGGAGAAGTTATATGAAAATTTTGACATATGTGAATTATATCTACATATTGTCACATAATTAGGTTATATATACCCAAGAATGTGTGTATAAGTGGAACCATTAATACTGGTACTTATTGAATAATAGCCCATACAAACCTTGGTAAATTAATATTCGTAGTTTTTATGAATATTTAGACTATATTGGAACTATTTTTCATATTTAAAAAAAATAAAATAATAAAATAATGTGGTTGACATGGATGAGACTCATATTTATTAGATAGATGAATTTGAGGGAAATTTCAAGGAGCTAATATGATGGTTGGTCAATACACCAATGCATACCCTATATTGTATTTGAGAATTGTGTATCATTCGTATTTATTATCATATGATTGGTATGTGATACATACACATTTTTAATGATATATAGATATACCATATCTAATTCCAATTTAATATTCATGATTATAATTACCTTGACTCATTATTTATATTTAGTCAGAAAAACATTTTCTAAAAAGATATGTAAGAATAATATTTATAGAGAAATTTTAATCACATATACCAATAAAAAATTAATTATATATTTAATGATAACGTGATAAATATATTCTATATATTATGGTTTTATTTTATTAATTATCATCACAAACAGTTTCAATCAACAGGATGGGAATGTAGACATAGATGATGGTACATTTAGAAGGAAGGATCATTAAACATTATATATGAAATGGTTGAAAATAGAGAAAATATTTTATTATTTGAAGAATTTTGATCTTGAAATCCAGGGAAAAATTTCAAGTCAAAACATTATTAGAATAACTTTAAACTATCCATCAATGTGATCCATAAAAGGGATTATAATTTGGATTCAAAATGATAAATGTAGATAAAAAATTTCTTTGGTTCAACCATTATTGTGAAGGAATGATAATTTTCATGAACCAAGAATGTGTCCCTTCAATAAAAAATCTCATTATCATGGTATTGGATTAATATTATAGTTCATCATATGTTATTCATTATGGGATAATGAATATATATTATGATCTAAATGAGTATTTATAGTGAGGATACATAAAAAGAGATAGTGAAATTTATATGTTATTATTAATAGATTATCATCATATTTATGTTAAGAGAAAAATATATAAGATGATGTTAAATATCTTAACCATACCGAAATAAAAACAGGAAAAACATCACTATGGATTCAGAATCACAGTACCCAATACATACAATATGAATAATGGTGATTGTTTTTTTGTTGCATTATGAATTTAGATAATTTAATTTATCATAAAGAATATTTTTCTCTGAACTAACATAACATGTTATAAATTAATGAAGTTGTATGGTTTTATGGTGTACCACATTATACTGTCTATGATTAAGTTTTATTATTTTTCATGAATTTTAAATGAAGTCTTCAATAGGATATATATACAATGTCACATTTTTGTAAAAAATATCCTACCATATAGATACTCTATATGAAATAAAAATTATAACTCCTGAATAAATATGGATATATTTACATATAAATTTCAATGTTTATTTGGATTAAAAAAACTCTTTTGTATAATATTAATAGGATAATTGATTTTAGTCAAGAATATAGATTCATTCTAATGAATCTCTATATATAACGAAGTACAGATCTAAAATGTGATATGTTTATGATGAAGAAAAAAAACTATTGGAACTAAAATAAGATGATTAAATGGAAGAGATGGATATATCATTTTAGTAGAACATCAATGAAGCTCAGAGTCAAAAAAATTATAATAGTTATAGGTTTCATCTCGAGTTTTATACTATTGATTAGATATTTATATAAATACCTACAAGGAAAAATTTTAGTTGACATGGAATGAAGAGAATTATTTTTAATATTTACATTTTTCTCTTAAAATATAATGGTCATATCCAAATAGTTGTTTACCAATTAGGGATTCCACCATATCTCTCTCAAATTGAGATTATGGTCTATTGATCTTTTATAGAGATATAAATACTTAAAATGACACATGTATTGATCCTATAGATCATACCACTGGTGGATGATCTCTCATATGTTTTGAAATACATAGAGATTTCGACTAATTAAAAAAATCAATGGAATAAGACAACCCATATGGAAATTGTTTTTCTAGAAATCCATAATTTTATAAAGCTACATCATATCCATTGGATGTGATTGGAAATATGTGTTGGTAGTTGTTTATAACATTGGAATAAAATATAAAAGGTGTTATTATTTTAATTTTGTATAATTTGTCCGCATGAAATTATATATATATATATATATATATATTTCCTATGAAATTAATTTCATTTATTTGATATCATTTTGTACATTGTACAATTAGTATAAATGAACTGTAATATATTATAAAATTATAGATAATTTATTAAATTAATGTCACAAATAGTTGTAAACTAATTATAAAAAATTTTAATAATGTTTTTATATAATTAAATTGTAGAAAATAATTCATAATAATTAATTAGTCAATTTGTTTTGTAAATTCATGGGTTTCAAAAAATATATTTTATTCAAATTCTTTTTATTAAATATTTTAAATTATTATTATTATTTAATTTTTCTATATTAATATATTTTATTTTATAAAAATGGAATTATTTTTTAAATTAACAATTTTTTTATATATTAACATGATTTTTTATTTATCTAAAAAGAATAACTTTTCAATGAATAATAAAAATAATGTTTTCAATTAAAAAATAAATTTATTCTCACATAAAATACCCAAAATGTAATTTTTTATCTTAATTTAACATTTTTAAAAACATTAAAGATTATAATAATCAATTAAGTAGAGATTCTTATTATAAAATATTTTTATATTTCATCATTTTTGTGTTTAAAATCATATTTTTCTAGAATAATTTTTTACATGAAGCACATTTTGATGTAATTAAATTAAATAAATAATTATTTGTTTTTTAAAATAAATATATAAATTATATATTCTATATAATTTTTTTATGATTCCTTTGATAGTTTTTACTAATACCCTATTGAATATAAATTCAATTTTATATTTAAAAAATCAATTCTGTAATAACAGTTTTATATTGAATTTAAAATAGTAATTTAAAAAATATAATCTAAATATTGAAGATATTTAATTTTATAAAAATGATATGATATTTGGAATCATAATGTTGAAAATTTTTTATGAGTAAACATTAATGCACATACATTATGAATCAAAAAAACAAAAACAAAATATTACCATAGTGATTTTTAATATAGGTTTACAGGGTCTTATTCCAAGATATAAGGGGATTATTGATATATAAAAAATTCTAGATCATTTTTACAACTATATTTATTCATTTGTTTAACAATTCTAAGAAGGAGTTTGAGGCCTGACTCTAGCATAACATGGTACACGAGAACAAGACTTACTGCATGCCTAGTTTGACACTCCTGGGGGATTTTCCATAGAAATTCCCAAACTCATAACAGTCCAACATGAATTATTTTAAAATATTTTGGATAAAAATAAGATTGTATAAACCTAAAATATCATACAGTATGAAGGGTTTCATAATTTATACATAATATATGATTTTTTAGTACTATGTGGTTCGTTAGTATGATATATATTTTTAACTATATTATTTCTTGTTTTAGTAAATGGATGGAACCTAAAGAAACGACATGGGGATTTTGATAGATAATAAAATGATTCTTCCCAAAAATTCTATTCTAATGATAGTTAGAATGTAAATCCAAATTTCTTTTCTCCCATTTTTTTTCAAAAGATTATAATCATACTAATATTTTAAACTATAATAAGAGATAAAATATTTTTTTGAGTTCTTCGTGAAGTAATTTCCTCATTCTCTCACCTGGTCAACTGATCCGTTTATCATTGATGACTGATTTAGTACCACTGAAAATAAATTATCCATTCTTCAGTTCGAAGATCATGAGATAGCCATTTCGGTTATTTATTGGTTATAAGGTGAAGCAAACTAGTGGTGGACTCTAATCTTGAATACTATGAAGAAATATGAAATTTAATCCATTGATTGGGATTAGATGAAGAATATATTATTTTATATGTAAATTCCTCATATTCATTATAATAATATTGAAAAATATGTACAATGACTTAAATAAAATGATTGATGAACATTTCCATACCTCTGAGGATAATTTTAGAAGACATTTGAGGTATGCTTCATGAATTATCGTCCACCCTGAAATTAATTATTATAGGTTCCTTAGTGGATAAAATGAATTTATTAGAAGGGAATTGGATATTTGATACATTTGTAGCTATAATGGGATTGTGAGTTATGAAATAAATGTTGAAATGGAGGATGGTGTTTCATATCAATAACAAAGATTTAACACGAAAAGGCCAATGATGTTCAATGGAAAATGAAAAAACCAGGAGAAGAAGAAGACGTCACATCCTTCGTGCACAATGTATGGAAAAAGCAAGGAGGGAATTTACATATGGTTTCTAAAAAATGTTTTAACTGATTGATAGAATTATAATAGAAAATTAATTTCTGATCTAATGGGATGAATTTGGATAATGATTAAAATAACAAAAAATATACACAAAATTTACCTCCCACACTAAATTGCATAATGTTTATGGAGAATGGGAATTATGAAAACTCATAACAAAAACCAAGGTATAGTGATGGTGCTTAATATCAAAAACCTCTTAAACCATGGTAGAATTTGAAATATGAGGCATTCCAAATTTTTGAGGAGGGTTGGGAGAGTGATGTGTTGTAATGTATACCTTCCACACACTCTAGAATCCCTAATGTCTTATTTGATTTCGGATCTACACACCATTTCCTATATAAATAATATTATAATGGTATTTTGATTCAAAAAATTGATTAGATTATGAAATATCTATACAAACCACTAATGGTATGATAATTTCATCTCAATTCTACGATTCCTCCCAGGTATATGTTTTTTGAAATATAATTTATATAAATCTTATAATTTGTCCTTTAGTTGAATATTATTTCATCTGAAGCATGGACTAACATTCCCTGCATAAATCTCAAATCAACACTTAATTAAAATTATTTATGTTATATATTTCAATCCAAACTATGATCGCTCTATCAATGTGAAAATAATTATGTACATCCCATAAAGATTACATCTAGTGTATGGGTCACAATACCCATTCAAAAGTGTTGTTTATCAAATTTTTTACGAAGAAAAAAAAAATTGATGACATACCTAATTTTGGATTTTTTTTGATGTATTTGTATATGAGTTTTGTATCCTTCCACCAAAATATGAATACATGTTCCTAATAAATATCATACCAAATTCCAAACCAATTTCATACCATCGATGTAGGATGGTACCGGTTGATTTACTATATTTGAAGAATAAACTCAAAGAAAACCTTCATAAGAGATTCATCCAACCAAGTGTGTCTTCATAGGGTTCCTCTATTATTTTCAGTTAAATTATATATGGATTAGTGACTCTTTTCATTGATTACTTACAGTGGAACAAGATCACCATCATGAAAAATTATCGCCTTCCTCATATTAGTGACCGGATTAATCAACTGGGTAGAGCACCATAATTTTACAATATTTACCATCATTACATATATCAATAATTTAGGTTAAATAAAGCTGATATTCCCAACAAAAGATTTTATAAAATGTTTGGACATTATAAATATATAGATATTCCTTTCAGTCATACTATTTTTGAAAAGAAAACCATGTTTACCGCCAAACTCGGCACATGTCCCGTTTTGATACATACCCAATGGGGATTTCTGATCACCACGGTCTTGTGAAAAGAAATCTGATATCGAACAATATAATATAGGGAATGATTTTTCCCAACCAGTACATACACATGGAATATATATACTAAACCAAAATGAAAAATGGAATATAAACTAAATATATATTCCAAAACCATATAAAAAAATAGTTACAAAAAATAAAAATGGTTTCTTAAAACTCTAAAGGATCATTCAAACTATAAATGACCCATGCCAAATTGCTTCTCTAAATGATTGCACAGAAAATTCCCGCAATCTCACCACCAGCTACCCATCCACCTAACATGAACCTCAATACCTCATGGTGGTTCCATTATTTTCCCTACACTAGAAGACCAAAAATGGTCTATGGACCATTGAAGAGGCACTCAAGCTGTGAGCTAAAATGCTTAGTAGGATCCTACCCAGGTGATCGACATTAAGCCTCTATATAATAGTTCGTGTAGGATCATTTAAATTAAATCATGAAAAGATAACCATTACAGAAATATTATAGAAAACATGGAATTTTTTTTACCTATTCTATAGTTCTAAATAAAATAGTTATATCAATTTAAAAGAACCACTTTAGTATCATTTTTCAAATTAATAAACATTAATATGAAGGATAAATTAGAAAGAAAAGATATAAATAAAGATTCATTGATTTCACAACACCATGTAATACTATAGGTCCAGGATGTAGACTACTAGTACCATAATAATAAATTTCCCAAACTAGGTTCTAAAATTAAAATCCTAGGAAATAGAGGAACACCCCATGAGTAAACCACCATATAATGTCAATATTAGCCCCTTGAACAACATTCCTTGGAAATAGAGGAGATACATATAAAAAAACAACTTAATAATTAAAAATATTTGATGATGGACTCAAGATAAAACTTCCACCTAATTACCTGATGTAAACCATGTGATATTTTTCCTAATTCATTTCAAAGAATTGGAAACTATATCAAATATATTTCAAAATTCCCAATCAATTCTGTGAAAATATCCATTTTCTCTTAATGTGTCAATAACTGAGGAAGAAACATTTTTCATCAAAAACCCTATTCAACACATATAAAATGGTCATTCCAATTCCAATATGAATCAATTTTTAATGAAAAACCATAAGAACTATTATTATAGGCATGATATAGAACCACGAACATCAAAAATCAGGTCACACATAAATGTATTAGAAATCCACAATAAAAAATTAAAAAATATAAATTGAGGTAATATAATGAAATCTATATCATGATTGATTCAATTTAGAAGGAAAGGGTTGGGAAGAAGACAATAAATCTACATACTCCAAATACGAATGCCTTCCGCACCATAAACAATTAAAAAAGGCCTCCAGAATGAGATCACTCAATATATATAGGAGAATCCAATAAGACAACACTATCATCGACCAATGGTTACAAAGATGCCACCCAAGGGAGATTCCACGATCAAAATAAATGAATAAGTTGAAAGGTTGAATACCAGAGAGACACATTGTAGCCACAATAGTGATCCAATAACCATAAGATCAATATAGGAGGAGAAATGTCTCCAAAAATCCTCTAAGAAGAGGCTTGGTTTGAGAGATAACTAGTGTAGAGAATGATCCACAAGAAAATAGCCGCTCTTAAACATTAATGCTTGGAATTTTTCCATTTGATGATGTGTTATATATTTACTTGCTATTAAATCCATAGCCTATAATTTGACCAAAAATTCCATTTTTTGTGATTAAAAACCCATTATTTAAAACATTTTAGGGTTCAAAACCACCATTATATATGTGTAATATTTCAGAACATGAATCCCCTTTCACAGTATGTACCCAAAAAAATTACACAACGTGAAACCCAGTTACATTTTGTGAAATATTCAGACATCCTACAAAAAGGATGATTAATTTTGAATGTACAAAATATCTCTAACTTTACCATTATATGTATCCTACCAATATCAAATGAGGGGAAAACACCATGAGGTCAAAGTATTACCAAATATAATGATAAAAAATGTTAAAAACATCCCATCATAAATAGTTTCTACCCTAATGAAGTCATATTGATGATATAATCCATTGAAATAGATGACTCCACATCTTCAGCATCAATGATTCTCATTACAAAGCCTCATTATAATCGGATCCATGTTGCTATATAACAATGTCCAATGGAATGAACTTCTCATTTAAGAATTTCACATTAGATTCAATGACCACAGCTAGTTTCTCTAAAAAAGTAACACCATGCTTTAAATCAATATCTACCAAACTGAAAACTTGAGTATGATTATCGTTAAATATCATATGAATAGATATATAGAAAAAATCATGAATACTTTTATACTAAACTAGAAAATCTAACTGATATGAAAATTTCCTAAGCTACACAATAACCTCAAATGGTCCAACATATCTCATATCCCACTCTCACTTCTTTCCAAAATGATAGTAACCCATCCATGGAGAATCATTCAAAAAAACCCAACCACATTCTGAAAACTCTAAAGGTCAATAATGATGATCCACATATTATTTCTCTCAACTCTATTTTGTAACCATACACTGACTTAGATCCTGAATCTTCGGGGATATTTCCTGTGACAAAAATTTTCAGACTACAGATATTTCACCCACCTCAGCTCAAGAAAGAGGTGATCTACACCGACGACCATACAACGCATTGAAGGTGCCCATTGTTATTGATGACTGAAAACTATTGTTGTTAACAATCTCAACCAGTCCCACAAGTCTATCACATGATTCTCTGAAATCTAAGACACAGTCTGGAAGCATATCCTACAAAATCTAAACTATTAGATCCTCTTTACCATCTATCTATGGATAGTAGGATGTAATCAACAAGTCTTTAGTTCCCATACCCTCTAGGAGATTCCCCTAGAACCACAATGTAAAACATGTGTCCATATCTGATAAAATATAATCATAACTCACATGTAACCTAACAATCTCTTCCACATATAAACTACCCACATATTCAACCTTAATGGTGCCTTTTAATGGAATAAAATTATCAAAGAACACCCATATAACATTATTTCATAAGGGAGTCCATAATTATTTATAAAAAAGTACATGGATACCTCATCCCATTTCAATATCAACACCAGAAGAGCCTAAGTCAAGATATAAGGTTTCAAGTGAAATGCATTTATCTGTTGGTAGGTGTAACAGTGAGACACAAACTACATGATGTCATGCATCATATCCGGCCACAAAAATAGGTACGTCATGTCATAATACATTTTATCTTTTCATGGATAATTTTCCATTAAGAGACGTGAAAAATCTAACAAGATTAAACTACTCACATTTTTTGGGATGACAACTATTTTTTCCAAAGTGAATATTACCATACGAAGGGAGAGAATGATCGAAAACAGTCTCCCCACCATTATGTCTTTCTCAAGTATTATGAAACTTATAATCGTTCTTCTGAATGTACAAAATATTCTCAAGGATAGATTATGACGATTGAACATGGGTCAGAACCATTCTTAAAACATCATTTTTAGTATCTAGGTGCATTGGTGTGAAAATATTCATAAGGGTCCACTCTTCATTAGATTCCAAAATAGCATATGACGGTTCATTCCTGTTAAGATTTTTTACAACGAAATATCACATTCTTAGGGTTTAGTAAATATCAATGTTGGACGACTGATGGTATTATACAAAACATCTATGTCCATGATTCATGTACTCCTGTGAAATGATATATCTCAGTCATTTATGATCGGAGTATACCGTGAATATCTCCCAAAAAATATTTTTTTCCCTATATTTGAGCACATGCATGACTATTGATTGATATAAATCATGAGTGGGGAATGTATTCTTATGTGGTAGAATTTGGTGAGAGCTGTAAGCTGCCCCCAAGTTATCCTCTATAATAATGCATCACAAAGTATCAGCTGAAGCATCAAAGACACATTATATCCCTTACAAGGCAGGGGAATGTTCAAAATATGATCCAATGCTAGAAGTCAGTTCGGTACATCAAATGTAGTCTTACACATCACATACATGGTGAATTTCACTATATTATAGGTAATAGTAGTAAATGTTTACTCCAAAATAAATAAATCACTGAAAACCCACCATTAGTATCCAACAAGACTAAGGATGCATTGTATCCCAAAGACATTACGTGGTTCCTTCTAATATAAAACTTGATTTACCTTCTCTAGATCAACAGATTTTCCATTCTCTATAATAAGGTTCCCCAAGAACATTACTTGGTGAATCTAGAAAATCAATTTCTAATGCTTTCCATACTAATGTGAACATCTAAAAATTTCAAGAATCAAACTAAAATTCTTTATTCTCTCATGCTCAAATTTTGAAAAAATAAGAATATCATCCATGAATACTAGAAAAAATGTCTAATGATAGAGATGGAATATTGGATTCATCATGTCCAAGAAATATATGATCTTTAGTTTGAACAAAAAAACCAAAATATATTCATAATTTCCATACATTATCTTGAATGTTTTCTTCAGTATATCAGACTACAAAACTCCGAGCTAATGATAATCAGACCGATGATCGATCATAGAAAACCAATATCCCCCTTCAAATGGTCCAACAAATTATCCTCATGTGGGAAAAGATATTTGTTCATAACTGTTAAATGATTCAAGTTCTAATAATTCAATCACAATTGAAGTTAACCATAATCTTTTTAGGATGGTGCCCAAGGGCTTCCCAAGGTGAAACACTAAGGAAAATGAAACCCTTTTCCAACAGGTAGTCCAACTAAAACATTTTCTCCATAAAATTTACATGTACCTTAAAATATGACTGTATCAATATAAGTTGTGTAACTAGAACCAGATATATCAAAAAATATACCTATCTCTTTAGAGTAATACAAGTGAAATAATTAGAAAAAAAACTTCAAAAATGTCTTAAAAACAATTAAAAAATAAACGATAGGATAGACTTTATCATGATCAAACACAATGGCAACCAAGAAACTCATAACATATATGAATGAAGTTGCTATGTGAACTAACCTAAGACCCACTCCCCCTAATTAACATGGTTAAACCCATAGAAATAATGAAACAAGACATTCCAAGGATAAAAATCAATCTTTTCTTGAAGAGAAACATGAAAATCCATATTGATGATGACATTAAATAGATCCAGATCATGAATGAGAAAATCCCAGACAACAGGAAGGACACATGAACCCCTTATATTTCCTCTTAAAATTGGGCTCACTAACTCCATTCTAAAGGACATAAAATACATTTCATTTTTAAGAATGTCATCAAAATATACAAGTTATAATTATTAGGTGGCACAACTATCAAAAAATGTAATTTCAATTCAAGATGAAATAAGGATATTACATCTCATTATTGATGGAGCTGCATTAACTTCTTATAGAAAATCATATAATATGTTAAAATACGTTACTTATAAGTCAAATACCTTTAGTCATTGAAGATTCTAACTACACCATTTTATCCTTTGGAGAAAACAAACCCTTACTATAATGAGGTGTAGTTAGAGCCTCACAGAATCACTATAATTGAACAATGAACCCACAATTATTTCTAGTATTCAAAGCTATAGGAGATAAATGTATGTTCTGTCCTCCCATTGAACATAGATAGAATTTTAGAGGAACCTTAACCACTATAATAAAAAATGTAGTAAAGGCTTGCTGCTAAGACCCACCTCCACTACTCATGTGATGATAGTGTCAATTCCTCTTCATCCCACGTGAGAAACTGAAGCTACCACTCAATAATGGAGAAGAGGTGTAAAATACAACATTTCATTATATATTTATTTATTACATCATATATATATACCATCTTTCAAGAGCTATAATAATTTAGATTAAATACATGTGATTTGATATCGAGCTGCAAAACCCTACAGGTACTTCTTAGCCTTCAGCTAGTCATTCTTAACCATGTCCTTGAAATAACAAACATGCTCAGTAAAAGGATTAGTGTACGCAAATACAAAAAACTATCCCTATTGTAATGGTAATAAATCTATGGTATTTTATATCATTATGGAATTTAGAAAAAAACTTCTTTAAAAAAATGGATTTAAAACCATTCCAATCCATGTCCATGTGTCTATTTTATTAGACTATATAATCCCACCATTATCTTCCGAACCCATCCTGTATGAATGTGGTGAACAATATACTAATGTTATTAAGTGTCTCCAGAATTTATAATACATGATATATCCTATCCATATAGTCCCCCTCCTTTTAGTATCATTCATTACATTAATTGATTGTGGTTTCTCATAGATTAATTATCATGATCGATCTATCTCTCCTCTCAATCCTGGTTGTACATAAAAACAATCATTTTGAACTCGTTATATATCACTATCAATAGAACATAATTCTATAAAATAGTATCTATGAGATTATGATCTATAGAAAGTTTCTCTTTGATAAGAATTAGTTTCAACATAATGAGTAACTCGTGGAAGATGTCTCAGAGGCATAATGTTTCACATCAAAACAAAATAACTATCATACAACATATAAAATCTCATCCCAAACATGAAAATACCATAGAAAAGTTAGATATTTTAAAAACAATACCAACACTAGAGAAACATATCCCAACATTGAATGGAAACATGAGTCTCAACATGAAAAGTGTTGGCCATGAACATATCACCATAATCCTCTAAAGCCCCAAAAATCCAATCTCTTGTTTAACTGATGTCCCAATACATGGTATAATGAATGAATATATCCTCTAATAACATATTGTAATCTACTGAACTGATTTTCCCTCAATCATACAACATGACCTATTCTGTTACATACCTGAAGGGCATTCCTGGTCCCCATGAGCCAGAGAAAAGAACTCGGACATCGTAGAACAAAACAGAGGGAATAATTTCACCCAACCTGATAAAAAACAACACATATATGTACAAAAAATATAACAATATAAGACAAAACAATTTCTACAAAAATAAGAAAATAGTGGAAACAAACAACAAAAAGATTGGGTACAAATATAAATTAAAATTCCAACTTCAAAAATCACTAGTCGAACAGCTACTCCAAATGATTTCATGGACAACTCATGCCATCTCACCACTAGTTACCCACCAATCTGACATAAACCATACCACATCAGTTAGGAACCCTTAAATTATCTTTATTAGAAAATAACCAATGGTCTATGCACCATTGATAATGTGTAACAGGTGTATACTAATAGGATCAATATTATCATACTCAGTTTTTCACAAAAAAGCCTCTGTATAAAAATTCTTGTGTTCTCATTTTATGAAAAAACATTGAATGATAATTATTAAATTAGTTTTATATAAAACATGGAAATAATTCCCTTCTTCCAATGTTCTACCCAAATGCGTGTATATCAATTTAAAATCTCATTTTTGATATAATTTTTCACAAGCTTAACATGAATATCAAGCCTAACATAGAAATCAAAGAAATAAAAAATAGAAGAAAAAGTATCACAACACCAAGGATTACTATAGGACAAGGCCACCGACTGCATAATACATAATAATAATGTGAAAAACCTAGTTCCATGAACAACATTCCTAGGAATATGATGAATACCCTATTGGTACCCCCACCCCAATTCAATATCATACCCCTATAACAACATGCCTCAGAACCATAGAAAATATCTAAGAAACACCACCTTGATAATGAATTAAAAATGGACGATGGACCTAGTATAAGACTTCTACATAAGTACCCAAGTCAACCCAAGTTCTATTTTTCACAATTCAATTAAATTCTTTGAAAAATATTTCAAAACCATTTCAAAACTACATTTCGATCATTTTAAAATACTAATTTTATCTCCATTTATCAATTACTAGGATATCCAATTTAAAATAAAATTACTTTTCAAAAACACCAAAAAATAATTAAAAAATATCAATAAGAATCATTTTGTAATGGAAAAAAAAGATCAATTATCATAGGAATGATATGGAATGACTTACCTATAAACTCAAACCGCTCACGCCTATAATGGTAATCCAAAATCATCAAAACAGAATAATGAAAATGAAGGCCATAAAATAAAATCAACATTTGGATAGATTCATTTAATAATATAATGGGTGAGAGGAATAGAGGAAATATACATACAAAATTTTTGAATGCCTATTTCACTATGACCAAAAAGGATAAAGGTTTATAGAACATGATCAAACAACGGGTCTAGTTGACACCAAGAAGACAACACCATATTAAACCAATGGATACATATAATCCACTAAATGGTGATACCATGATAAAATGGAATGATTAACTGGATAGGTAACATAACTAGAGAGAACCACTACAACAACAATGGATATCTAACACAGAACGAATTGATCTAGGAGAATGGGTGTCTCCAAAAATTACCTAAGAGGAGCTTAAGTTAGAGAGGCAAGAGGTCCAGAGAATTATCTAGGACAAAAATGTTTCTCTCCAACTTCAAAATCTATATATCAGATGTTTCGTGACATGTAACATATTTACACTCCATGAAATCCACAGTGTTCAAATAAAATGAAAAATATATTTCATCTGATTAAAAATTTGTTAAATAAAACATTCATGATATGAAACATCCATTCACAATGTATTATATTATACAACATGAATCGTCTTTCTTGGATTGTACCTAGAAAACATTATGCAATGTGTAACCTAGTAACATGTTGTGAATATTCCTACATCCTGTATAATGGATGGTTAATGATGAACATCCAAAAAAATCCATATCTTCACCATTATACGTTTCCTTCAAATCTCCATAGTGGGGAAAACCATTAAAAGGTTAAGGGATTAACTAATAAAACGATAATGCTATATTTTAATAATTGTCATTGTATTTTCATGTATAATATGAGTACATTATTTATAGATTACATATATTAGTGTGTTTTATCCTTTACAGAATGTTGTTTATCTATTCAAAGAGAAAGGGGGAGGATTAATAAATCTTTGGAATTATACTGAAGACCCTATGGAAGTTGGATCTATATGAACAATTTAAAATGTGTGATTTTTTCTATTAAAGGATTCATTTTTGGGTCATATATACATAATATATGGTGTACTGGTAGATCCATAAATGATAATGGCTATTGAATGTTAGCCTAGACTAACCACAGTGACTGATATCCATAGTTTTGTTTGATTATTTTGATATTATCAAGAGGTTGTGGATAACTTCCTATTTCTATTGAATCATATAATAATGTTAACACAGAATTGAGACAAGTTTCTATATATAGTTAAATGAGTAGAAATTTTCAAGGAACTAAAGATAATGTTAGTCAACACACCATTACATACAATTCCCTATAATAGAGAAGGGTTTTTAATAAATATTTATTCATTAAAGAAGGGATTGGGTTGTGATCATATGAATAATAATATTTTTATCACTCATTTTTCATGTTATCTGAATATCCATGATTAAAATCTCATATCTTAGGAGTTTGAGTTTTCATAAATAATTCTCTAATTAATGATATGGAGGAATTAAATTTATAGAGAAAAGTGTGATATATATACTGATAAAAAAAAGTATAAAATACATATTCATTCATATTGAGTTTAAAATTAACCAGATATAATTGTTAGACATGACAAAGGATTGAAACTACACACTAAATTACCAACCTAGGAAAGAGAACAAAGTTATAGATTATTTGAGTATAAAGGATCCTGCATGTTTAACCATGACGAGGATCACAAAATAAATAATTTTTATTTATTTGAAAAGGATGGTTATATAAATCATTGGTGCATGGGATATATATTTTCATGTGAAATTGAATGTTGAACCCTCCATTTTATGGAAGATTAAATTGGCATAGATGGAAGATGTAGACATGAAAAATAAGTCTATCAATTTTCACATGTTTAACCCCAATAAAGATGAAATCATAAGGTTCATCAACTATTTATGTGTTCAATAATTACAATACTTGAAAAAAGATATGTTGGAGTGAGATCATGTTTATTTGTTATATATTCAAACTAGAAATATGAGAATGAATAGGGACTTAAAATAATACTTATGGTGGGATGTCATGAAGTGTGATATCACTGAGTTTGTATCTTGGTACTGGGTTTTCCAGCAAATTAATTATGAAAGGAAATATTATAAGGTAATGTTGCACCCATTACCCATAACAAAATATAAATGGGGGAACCGCACTATTTTTTTTTCATTGTACCCCCAAAACCTCTATAGAGTTTAATTCAATATGGGTGTTAGTCAATTTCCTTATAATGTCAGCACACTTCATCGCTCTCATAGAAGAGTTCACTCTAAAACTGATGTCTAGGATATAAATTAATTAAGTGTTACAGTTTTTCATATTATAACATTTTAGTGTATCTTAATGGGATATGATGCATAACTTTATGATATATTGATATATTTATTAATAACATGATTCATAATAGAGTTCAACCCGGCTTTTTATCCTTATATGGATGGTCAGACTAAAAAAAATAAAAACCCTAAGAGAAAGATTTATATATTTTTCGGGATTTCTAAGCCTATTGATATCAATAAAATCCTCTATTTGTGTTTTCATTGAATAAAAAATTTCAAAAAAGCATTCATCTGTCATGTTATAAATCCCTATAAGGAAATAAATTTTTATATCTAATGTTCTAAAATGATTTAGTGGATAGATATCAACTAGGATAGATTGATGAATAAATTTCAAAGATGGATAGAACCATTCAAATCCATATCAATGAAGGACAATGTCAATAAAAATGTTATAATTATATCCATCTAAATTATGTAGAATTTTAATTTACTGAGAATTTGTCTCTAGTATTCTTTTCGTGGAAGATGGTTATGAGGTTCGAGAAGAAAAATAAAAATATGAACTATGTATGTTGGTCCCTTTGATATTTTTGATTACATTTGGAGGATCACATATCCCTTGTAAAATTTTCGAATTCCATAACCATTCCATGATTTTTTTGTTTTATATATTCCAAGGAAGTATGTACCCAACCCATCACTTTTACTAAACTCAGAGGTCATGAGGCTGGAGAGTGATCATTTTTACATGGAAGAACCAGTTAAAACTATAGATCACGGAGAGAAAGTTCTATGTAATAAGACTAATTATCTAGTAAATATATTATGGATTAATCAAAAAAAAGTTTCATCTATGTGGTAACATTATAATATGATGTGGAATAAATATACAAATTTGATAATATCACAATAATAAATTTCAAGATAAATTTTCGATTGGGGGGATGGTGGTTGAATATAACACCCGTGTTTTTGGAAATAATTTTTTAATAAATTATTTTTATTTTCTATAACATGATTTACACTAAACTAATTAAAAAATTTTTATATTCCACAGTAAGGTAAGATTTACTACACCCAAAACTGATATAGCATGGGTTACATTCGACATATACTTTATACAAAACAACATTTTATTTTTGAAGTTATTTAAACGATAGAGTATATATATATCCATTAGTCTAATTAATTTATATAGTTATAAATAAATGTCAAATGTTATTTAAAATTTATATATATATATATATGACATTGATAAAGAAATTTATATATAATGGTAATTCTTTATATGCTTAAACATTCCATTTTCTTAATAGAACTACTTTTGATTTCCATTTGTGAACAACAATACAATTACCTTTCGATCCTCAATTATATTGAATTTGATAAAATAAAATTAATTTAAGAATTCATAACAATGAAATTATATTAGAGTAAATATTTTATACTTTTTTGAAAAACATCAGTTTGGGAAGAATAATATAAAATATAGAATTTAACTTAAAAAATAAATTTTTATCTATTTAATTTATACATTTAATTTTTATTATTTCTAATTTATAGTTTAATTCTTAAATTTTTACTTCAAATTATCCAATTACTCTCATTAGATCCAATATCACATTTAAATTTCATATAAAATCTTTCGAAACATATAAAAATTTTGACAAAAAAACTCAACTTAACATGACACGTCAACATGAATAACTGTAACTTAATTTCTAAAACATATATTATAAAAATTTGCAAAACATATTATATATTTATCATAATAATAATTTATAATATATAATAAGGTAGTCTTTTTTGAAAAATTAATAGTGAATGTGATTAAAAATTATTTTAGAGATTAAGAGAAAAAATAGTTTTACAAAGTAATAAAGCATAAACATAAGACCCAAAACGACTTAGAAAATTGTCCCAAAAAATGTTTATTCTTAATTTAAACCAATAATACCTTTTCTCATATAATTTAAATTTTTTTTCCACTTTAAAATTAAAAATGTGAGAGTAATTCATTTTTAAAAAATTACAAGAATATCACCCATCTCCATTATAAAAAGTTACTCAAAAGTACAAATTATTCAAACCTATAAATAAATTTATCTCACCAAAAAATATGATCAATTAATCTAGAAAACTCATTCCCCTGATCCTATGATACTAACTATGGGAATTAAAAAAATCCATTTATTCCAATTGGTGAAAAATTAACAGAGCTACACAAAAAAGTTGTATCCTTATTTAACAATCACCATAGATTTATTTCATTCCACACTCCATAAATTGTACTAATACCAATATTATATAAAAAATTATCTCCATTATACTAATATTTTTTCATTATAATAATCCAACCTAAAATTAAACACACTTCCATATATAGGGTAAATAACATATCGTTATTATGTACGATGAACTATCTCCTCAGAAATTGATGTCAAACATTTTTACTTTACCACCTTATAATGTTGGGAATTATGATAGAAACAAGCTCTTTATATAAATTATATTAAAAAAATTATGTTTTTATCCTTATATAATTGTTTTATAATACAATCCTTAATTTCCACCAATTTGTTTAAATATGAGAATTTCATCTAGGGAAGTGTGGATTACATCCTCTTTAAAGTGATGTGATTTTTCATACTACAAATAGATGTTATTAATGATGGGTTAATTAATTATATATAATATAAACTAAATAATAATTCCACATGAATTATAAAATTTATATACAATTTTAATTTAGTCTATTTCTTTCAATACAATAATTAAATAGAAATAATGTTAAGTGGTACGTATAGCCTACAATCTTCATGAACAATGTATACAATTTCATATTTATATGATTCATTGATTATTATAAATACATATAACTTGAATATATATGATATTTATATAATTTTTACATTCTTCAAATAAAGATATAAATATGTGGAAAAAATTATGAAATTATGACTATTGTTATAAGTTAAATAGATATTACCCGTAACATAATGTTAACATGGAAGTCTTAACAAGATAGTGATATGAACACATGTATGGAATTAGAAATAAGATTTTGGTTTTAAATTACATTTATAATAAACATATAGTTATTACATAGTGGTTTTGAATATGTATGATGAGAGTCAATACTTATGTTAAGGGGATATCTAGTCTCACAATTATTTTTGTGAAATTTATGCAGTATTTACCACTTGATTCTTTTAGGTGGGGTATATATTTTACATGAATTTATTCTATGATTATTATCTTTAATATTATAGACATTTAATTATCAATTTTATGATCTATCATTTATGGGGTTTATGTTTCAAACATTTCCAAATCAGTATAGATGTTTGGTCTCAATTTGTATTCTTTGAGACACATTCCATGAATTAAAAAAAACTATGATTTCCAAAATGGTTTCAATTTTCTATAGTATTATTTTTTAAAATCTACTCAAGTAATAATTATTGTAATTTTTTTATTTTTGTCAATGGATTTTTTTATAAATATTCAATGACTTTTCAATGAAATTATTTTAATAACATTTTAATTCAATAATTATTAGTGTTCAAAGTGTTTTTAATGAAATTGTTGTAAATAAATTTTTAGGATATTATCATATGTTTTTAAAGAAGTAGTATTAAAAAAATTTAATTAAATATTTATAATAGTTCATGTTTATTTTAAATGAAAATGGGGTTCAAAATTATTTATTTTTAAAAATAAAATTCAAGGAGGAAAGGATATTTTCATCAAGAAATGTTTCTATAAGATATTTTAAATTCTTTTCCGTATAATATTATATTTATGTTTGATTACTATGCCTTTTTTGTTATATAATTAATGTTTTATTTAATATTATTTCTCTGAATGGTTTATGATTTTATTTTATGCTATTTATGAAAATCATTTCTCCATCATGGGTTATGATGCGATGAAATAATTATGAAAACTCTATTTTTTTCACATGAGATGATAAGAATACATGTTTATAAAATACATTTAATTTATATTATTATGACACGATTTTTTATTCTTTTGAATATTTTTTTAGTATTTCATTAGAGTTCAGAGTGACCTATATCTCTCTCTAATTCATTTCGTAAATGATTATATCTCTTAAGAGAATGAGGGAAATAAATTCAACAGGATTGATCCACAATGGATAATGTGGAAACCTGATACAATATGGACAGTTGGGGAAACCTAATACACTATTACAAGATATGTAATCTCAATCCACTATAGGAATATGGGGAAACATAATCCTATATCAGAATATGGGGAAAAATAACTATGGGAAAAGTTGGATACTTGACACATTAAAAATAAATGGCTATGACTGGGGATGCTTTTGTGTCCACATAGATGGTGTAGTCCCTATTTAGTACCTTTTTATGTGATCTAAATATTCCCTGACTTATAAGGAATGATGTTAAATAATTATTTTTTTCCAAAATTTCTCTTTATTATCTATTGATCTGCTCACATGGTTCATGTTATTGATTATCTTAATATTAATTTCTTATTAACTTCCAATATTTATACCATGACTTATGTTTATAATATTTTATATGAATGGTATGATCTTATAATGATATGATCATGTTATCATACCCTTAAGATCATTTTTATGATTATAGATATCCCTAGTTTACCCATACTAAGCATTTGAACTGTCCTATTTACATGTTTCTATGCCCATGTTATTAAGACATGTATTATGTATGATGTGTCAAATAATGGTTCTATTCACGAAGTTACTTTTCAGAGATAATGTAGATAACTTATCTACTAGTTTTTATTTCCATTTTTTCAAAGAAAATAGGATAATATGGTCTTTGGGTGTGTGTCTCTATAATATTATATGCTTTATAAAAAGTTAATTTCATGTTAACGTAAAAAATATTAGGGTCCTTATAGTCATAAGATTTTAGTATGAAAGATCATTACTCTAAAATAAACTATTTTCACATGACATTTTAACTACTATTTTCTTTATTTACAATTATTTTAAAAAGAATATTATTATTTTAATATTTTTTCAAACAAGTATTGTATGGTTTTTTGTTGTTGTTATATGGTTGTTTTTTTATTATGCAGAATAAAATTGACATTACAATAGTTCTGTCTATGTTTATCATTGAATATTCTATGAAATCTCAAATTATTATTTAAAAAAAATAATTTTTCAATATTCTATAATATTTATTTATATTGGAATAAAATGAAAAGAATAGTTTTTTGGTGTATTTTGAATTAATGGTTTTAATGATCTTATAGTAAAATAATTCAACTTCTTGAAAATACGAAAATGATTATTTTTCTCAATAAGGGATATGATCCTATGATACCATACACTCGTTATAATTCGATATCTTTTGAGGATGGAGATTCAAAGATGATTTTATGAAACAAATTTTCTTCCATGAATTAATTACATTATAAATAATTAATTTTGAAATATGTTTTTTTGAACTATTTGTACTATAATAAAATGATTTAATGAATATTATATATATTACAAGAGTTATGATATAAATATTTTTTAATTTTTTATGAACTTGTAGAATATTTAATTCTTATGGTAATTTGACACGATGGTCTATTATATCTGTCAAATTGTTTATGCGTGAAAATTGTATAAGTATCACAAAATTATGCATGGACCAAATTTCACCTCCATAATTTTATGCAGAAATTGTGATTTATGTCAAAAAAATTATTAATGGGCCTTGTTTCATGTTTATAATTTAAGTCATTATCATGGATTCGTGTATATAATTTCGTTAGAGAATGAAATCATATGTCCTTAACATAATTAGTAAAATAATTACAATTATTTTGTTCACAATGATATAATTTTTTACTTATGAAATATTCATAGGTTTTTCATATGCTACCAGAGATCAATATTGAATATTAATTATTAAGAAAACATAAGATATTTCTTTTCTTTTTCCTATTTCAAATGGAATATCTCCAGAGTTATGATCTATGAATTTATTTTGGATCATTTCATCATGTTATTTCCATTTTTTCAAAGACATATGCTAATGTTTGATCAATTTTTAATATCCACTATTCTTTCTAATTATTTGTATTTCAACTAAGAGTTTCTTATTTTTACCATTATTAGGTGTTTATGGAAGGTTAAATGAACTATATGAATATATTATTTTTTTTATAAATAATATTTCTGTATATTTTTAAGATCAGTTGTGTATAAAATCCCAAAAACCCACTCTCCTAGATCATGGGATAAAATAAAATCATTACATTGCTGGGTTTATTACCTATACATCTGACCGAAACATTTCCATAAAACGCATATAACAGAAAAATGAAATGTGGGATCAATTACATACCCATGGAAATTAATGGTTTTTAGTTTTTAATAATTAATAAAAAATATTAACATCTTGTATTCCTTAACCACTACATCATATTGATTTATGTAATCTCCGCTAAAATTAAATACTTATAACTCCTCTCTATAATATAAATCATTTTCTAGTATTAATCACAACCCATAGAGTTTGAAACATTAAAATTTCACATCATATTCTCACTAAGGTAAAATATAATAATTAATAATTAAATTTCATTGGTTATAATAATATGAGAGTAATGGTATGATGAAATAATCAAAGTTAATGAGAAAAAAACAAGGTAATTCATACACATAAATAATTTTATCATCAATAATTAAACATATATTAATGAATTAATAAGGTAAATAATCAATGTAATATATAATCACATGGGATGTGAATTCAATATTGACTAGTGAATCATAAAAAATCATTATCTTTTCTACCATATGATGTAGAAAAAGATTTTTATTAAAGAAAAACTAACAATTTTAACTTAAAAAATAAAAATGTTTTTATAAAAAACAATATAAATAAAAGATAAAAAATGTATGTAGAATGGGACAACAGTTCTCTAAATCCCATATAATTAATCATACAAATGGAATAACTATATGTTATACTGACATGCCCAAATAATTTGATGTCTATCACTGACCCAACTATCTGTGGTTATAATGTATCCACCCATCCATGGATTATAACAAATCCACCCATCATTATTTCATAATGGAACCACCAATCATCAAAAACAATAACCATGAACTATAATATAAAAAAATACATAGATAATTAAACTAATTATAATTCTTAATCAAACATAAATAATTAAATTAAAATTATAAATCTATTGTAATGAAGAACATTCCATGAAAAAATATAGGAAACAATAAATATCCATTGAAATAAATATATTAAGATGGTAAAATATAAAAATATCCCCAATAAATCATATGAAACATCACGGGTCTTGGTCATTTATTAATGAAAATTTCATTTTATTATCATGAAAAAAATTATTG
Organism: Viscum album; assembly: GCA_963277665.1. NCBI lineage: Eukaryota > Viridiplantae > Streptophyta > Magnoliopsida > Santalales > Viscaceae > Viscum > Viscum album. The sequence continues at coordinate 199,291,300 of OY728126.1, forward strand.
AGGAATATACATGATCCAAATTTTTAATTACATTTATTGATTAATAATTCATAAAATATTTCAAAAATACCATTCATTGAAAATATCCATCAAAACATATAAGTGAAGTACCAATGAAAAATGATTCCATGTTAGTGGAAAATCTATTCATATTTTAAATAATAAAAAAATTATGTTAAAAAATTTTCTAATTAGAGTCAAAAGTGGATTTATTAAAAAATGTTCTGAAATATATTTTTAAAGACATTTAAAATATGGCTATATATCATTTTAAATAAATTTATGAATCTATTTATTTATTTATAAGAAACAAATTGTAATTTCTTTTTAATAAAATTAATACTCAAAATAATGACTCTCGATATAATGGAAAATAACAAATCAATATCACATTAAATAAAATTTCATGATGTTTATTCAAAAAAAATGAGTGGAATTAAAAATTTAACATGTTAATAAATTCATAATTTAAAGATAATAAAAGATATTTTAGTCAAGAATAATTATATTCTTATGATTTTCCACACGGAACATTGAACATAATAAATCTTTAAATGTAAGGATATTGAAAATAAATACATTTCCACATAGGTATATAATTAATAAAAATAACCATAAAAATAAATATAAATTAAATCAATAAATAGTGTTAACGTAATTATATTATTGATATTGGATAAAAAATGGGAACTATATAAACATATTAAAAGGGAACTATTATTTATCAAAAATTATGTCATAAGGAATGATAATAGAGACCAAATAACTCTAACAATTATCATATAATTTAATTGAGTTTAAAAAATTGAGAGATTATTCATAGAAAATTTAAATAAAATCATATAAAATAAGAATAATTAATATATATATATATTAATTCACATATATTAAATGAAAAAAATTCAATGAAATTATGTTCAAACCCAATGTTAATAAATTGAGTTAAGAAACACAATACCCCATTATAACTTATTAGTTAAATCATATTTGATGTAGAAACTATACTTGAATCATATTCTTCCAAATATTATGAAGGATTAATTATGTAACATGAAATTGAGGAATCACATGGACAATGTAAATGAATTTTGGTCAATAATATTTATGTAGGACTCAATGAATGAAAATTGAGATGAGATCCCTTACCTCGATTATTAAAATTCTTGTATACTTATATCATACTCAATAATTAACATATGATAATTTTTTAATTTTTTAATAAATTTTTTCTATTTTTAAATTCTTTTTATCCACATTTCTACCATGTTATATACAATTAATTGAACTATTTATATCCCGTTGGTCATCTTTATGATCTATAGTTCTTAAGTGCAAAATTAAATTTCTAGGAAGATTATGGTAAAATTGGGCCCTATTAAATTTTCACAAAAACAAAATTACTTAAGAAAATTTTATTTTAATAAATACAGTATAATTTTCAAAAATACATGATTAATTTTTTGGAAAAAATAACTTCATTAAAATAATTGATATGGTAATTCATTAGTAAAATAGAATAACATTTATATTTTTGAACGATCAATATGGAAAAAATTAATGTATTATTTTATATTAAATTAATGTTAAATTTCCCATAATTTTAATATAATTTCATTAAATATACTTGATATATCATCTAGGCGTTGTGGGGATTAATAATGAATCATATTACTTCTTCAAGGTGGCAGTCTACAAAGACTCTCAAAGGGTGTTGCCATTATTCAGTGAATGAATATGTATAAATGAAAAAAATTAATTATATTTTCAAATTGTAATGATTATCATAATATATATATATATATAATAAATCTATCATTATAACCATCCTTCACATGGGGTGTTGGAAGATTAATTACATTGGCTCGAGAGGTGGTATTCCACCATACATTGGAAATATCAATTCATTTTAAATTTGATTAAGGCATGATAGGGATAAGGTTATACCATTTTAATAATAAAACAACTGTATATGGAAGATATTTATTTTATTTTCTTGTTAGGGATATATATTATTTCAATGAGGTTGAAGAATAAATTAAACCAAAAAATTTTGTTAATAACTATACCTCTTATTAAAAGAACGTCATTTTAATTACTCAATATTGTGTCCATGTTGAGTATTCAATGAAATGTACGAACTCTTGAATGTGGGGAGTGATATTAGTATAGAATTAGGGTATCAGATTTATAAAAAAATTTGTATTATGTGTTTTTAACTGATAATATGATCTTATTATTTATAAGTTTGGGAAGTGGAAATTTTTAAATTTCCTAGTGTATTTAGTTAATATATAAAATTTTGAATAAAACCTTACCATATTGTGAACATGAACACTATTTTTCTCAATCTTTGAGAGGATGTATTAATTATTTCCATAAATTACAATCTATTGTTCCACTCTAATCACAGTTCTAATCATCTAAACATTAGGTCATTGAACATCTAGGGAAGCTGATGATGAATCACCTTGAACTACATCTTGATCTACTGATTTCAACTGATTTATATTAATATATTGAGTTGGAGGAGTAACTAATGATGGGGAATCATCTCTTCATATTTTACAACTAACCTAAAAATGGCCAAATCAAGATTCGGATGGTGATAATCATCCTAATAACACATAGAAGAGTAATATACAGGGTTTTTTGGAACCTTAACCACGTAGTCATTATATTCAGTTTTTAATATGTTAATGTAAGAGACCAAAATAAAAAATTTATTTAGCGTATTTTGATTGTCTTTTATAGTTTCTTCCAATAGTGAGAACCTCTATGGTTAAACCTAAGAAACCACACTCTGTGTGAGAATATATGCATCACAATCACTATTCCATAAAATATGAGGAAGTATATTTAACGAGGAATATCTGAACATATAAAATCTATTCCTCAAAATAATTGAGATCATCTTTGGTCACAAACTCTGAATGCCTAAGTACAACTACTAGAGTAGGAGAAGGACCACGTATCCTACCCTTTGAATCAAGGTACTCTAAACCCAAATAACATACCATAGATATTTTATCCACATAGAAAAAAATATATAATCATTAATATCAAAAAAAAAACATTCACTCTCTTTGTTTATCCCTCACCCTCAATAGATACTGTCTTTCTAGAATAAAACGTCTCTTCCCCAAAATCCACCTAAACATCTCCTTCAACATGAAATTTATCATTCACATGGACATCTATATCCCATTACTCAGCCACATGTGCTTCATGAGCATCATAGGATTTCACAAATATTTCAAATTCTACTAAAGTATGATTAGAAATTTTTTCACTAGATCAATGATCATAACTAGGATGTTCTGATCCACTATCTAATTCATCCCTTCCTTCTTCTTCCCAACCAATTTCATCTTATGTATCTTATTTATCAGATTCCTAATCATAATATTCATTTTCAAATTCTTGTTTATCACCATCATCTTTTTATTCTTATTCACTTACACATTCTTCGTCTTTACTAATTTACTCCTCATTAATACCAATTAATCTATCATACTCAACCATATCTTCCTTTTCAATCTCCACGTGTTCTTAATCAACTAGAAACAATTCCTTTTAATGTGTAGGATTATGAAGAATATAATTTCCATAGGTTGTCCCTTTTCAACTTTTAGTTATATTTGTGTCACTTCTATCATCAATAGGATATTTTCCTCCTTAATCTACCTCATCTCTATCATCCACATTTGAATACACAGCAGCTTCATCTGGTCCTATAATATTGTCAACTAGGTTCCATGACCTTTTTGGGTCCTCAACAGAATTAAAATCCTCAAGTAGTTTGTTATTTTCCTTAACCCATATCTTTTCTACATATCCCAATTTATTTTCATCATCTTTCAGATTAATTTTTTCAGACAATACCCCTCAAATTATGTCACTTTTTCTTCACCCTCATTTCATTAACCCTTATCATTTATCATAGAATAAATAATATAAAGATAAAACAATGAATTTGTTATGCATTAGGTTTTCATCATTCAACATATATGCACAATCAAATATACTCAAAGGTAAACCTTATATACCTTCTTCCACCTATAATGAAAATATACATATTTATCCATTAGGGAGTAAATGTACCCTTTCTTAAACCATAATTTATTCTAGATAAATCTGAGAAGCATCCTAGACTCACCATTATGCTATTTTGCTTAAGCCTTTTACTGTATCCATGTATATTGAGCTCAGCCAACGTTTCCTCAAAATTGAATACATCACTTGGTGGAGGTTCACTTCCATCGGGATTGTCACATACACCCTAATGGTGAACCTTCGACCATTATTCCCACTACTTATATGAAAAATAAATTGTTCTTACACTAACTACAGACTTAATCCAAAATAATTCTATGCCTTCACATGAAATTCAACATATAGATAAAACACATGGACAATCATTGGATAAAAACATTGTTTATTTTTAGACAACCAGTCCAATAATCCTATAGTTTTATACACATTTAACGAGAGAGGCTTACTTGTCTACAACCATTCAATTATAACTTATTTATCAGGAGCGAAGATACAGTTAACATGATCTAGATGAACATATTTTAGTTTAGGTTTTATCAATTTACCTATTTATTCTTAGATTGATTTGAATCATAACAGATCTATATGAAACATGATTATCATTATATATTTATGTGATTCAAAGGGTTTGGTTCAAGGGAGATGCATATCAATTCGGGAGAGAATGGTTCTAAAGTATGAGTCTAAAAGTTAGAGTGTGATAGTGAGAAAAAGTGTTTTTTCAAACTTAATTTTATCTTTTAGGGATATAAATTAAAAAAATAAAGAATTTGTATTAAAATAAAAGGGAATAATTGAATTAACATTTTTTAAATTCTTATTAGATAAAATTACTAGGTATCGATTAATGAGACACATTGGTGACGCCTATCGGTAAGTCACCATCAGTATATATTATCAGTACTCATCATCAATATGTCTTATTGGTGGGTCATCATCCATATTTCTATCCATGAGTCATCATCAGTATGTTCTATTGGTAATTTATAATCAGTATGTCCTATAAATGAGTCATAAAAGGTTTACCATTCATAAATCATGTCTGATGTAATTTATTCGTTCATAGTTTAATGTCTTATTAAAACTATCAAAAAAATAATGTTCTGTTCCAATGAATTAAATAGTTATATAACCATTTTGATAATGATCTCTAAAAAATTGTTGTATCACATCAATACGTTTAGTTCAATAATGAGAAATCTGATTCATAGAAATGTTAGTAGAACTTGTGTTATCAGAGATTATTGGGACATCTCTAAATCGACATCCATATTTTAGTAAAGTGTTTTTCATCCAAAAATTATGATCACAATAGTTACCAGATGTTATGTATTCAACTTCGGCAGTATATAATTCAAAAATATTTTTCATTTTACTATACCACGAAACTTGAGATATTCCCAAAAATATTAATGTTCTAGAGGTGATTTTTCAATTTAACATGCAACTACCAAATGATCATCTGAATAACTAACTATGTGAAATGTTGGTCTTGTGCGTATGAATAGTCCAGTGTTGGTAGTTTACATGAGGTATGTTAAAATTCATTTAATAGTAAGTAGATATGACTCTTTAGGGGTTTTTTGAAAATGAGCTCACATACATACACTAAAAATAATATCAGGTTTCCTAGCAGTCAAGTAATGAAGACATCCAATCATACCTCTCTAATTGGTTTTATCAATTTATTTTTCATTTTCATCAAGATCCAATTTACAGGAGGTACTCATAAAAGTATCACTATTTTTTTATTTTATCAAATCCAAAACGTTTTAAAAGATAGTTAGTATATTTAAATTAATTTAAAATATTTAGTTATTTATTTTGAAATATTCAAAATCCATGAAAGTAATTAAGTTCATCCATTAATCTAATATCAAACTCATTTTATATCATTTTTGAAAAAATCAACACACACTTTTTTTGGAGGATTGAAAATTAATATCATCATCATATATTTAAACAATTAAAACTTCATTATAAATTTTTTTATAAAAATAATATGATTAAAAATACATTTTTTAAAATATTTTCAAATATGAATAGTGTTGAGCCCCTCATACCTATATTTTGGGACTTATATTAAACCATTCATCACATTTATAAATTTAAAAAAATGATTTGTAAAATGAGGTTTTATGAAATTAATTGGGTTTTCAAGAAGAACATCTTCAATTATATACCCATTTTGGAATGGAAATTTGTCATCCCTTTGATAATGATTGAAATTCAGATGTTTTATATAGGCTAGCAGTATTCTAGTTGCATCATGTATAGAAAAAGGTGGAAGGGTTTCATCATAGTCAATTACTTATTCATTAATATAACCTCCTTCAACTAATCTAGACTTATTTCTTACAATATTACCAACATCATTCACTTTGTTTCTGAACAAAAACTTAGTGCCAATGGTCATGGTGACTTTGGGCCTATCAAAACATTTCTAATAAAAATTTATTTAAAACTAATTCAATTATTCTTACACTAATATTACCCAATAATCATCATTGAATGCATCATTGATGTTTTTAGGTGCAACATTTTCCAAAAAAAGGCTTGATTTTCAACCTCATTTATGTTAAAAGATATATTATGTATCCCTTTATATAATTCTCCAACTATATCATATAAGGGATGGTTTATAAGAATTATAATAGATCTAGAAAATTTTGGTTAGGTTATCCCGAGTTCATCAAGAGGTATCTATTCCATTTGGTTAGAATCTAGAGAGTTTATAAATGTATATATTTATACTTCATTAAAATAATAAAATACATTTGGATTTATTTCTATATTTGAATGATTTTCTACAGTATCTATATTGGTTTTAGATACACGTCAATCTGTTTCATCAAACATGACATGTATAGATTCTTCAACACACATGATTTTTTATTAAAGACACTATAAGATTTTATAGAGGTTTAATAAACTAAGAAAAACTCATTCATCAATTTTATATTCAAGATTTTCAATAATAGATTTTTTATAAAGGTTATAGACCTCGACACCAAAAACTATGAATTAATTAACCTCATGTTTGTCATTATTCTACAGTTTATAGAGAGTTTTCATAGGGATAGGTCTAATTAAAACTCAATAGATTATGCAACCAGCTGTATTCACATATTTTTTCTGAAATTAAATAGGTAAATCATATTCAATAAGAATAGTTCGGTTTTTTTATAAGGTTCTGTCTCTAACTTCCACATATCCATTCAGTTGGGGTGTATTAGGAGCAGAGAAGTTTTGTCCGTAGCCATTGTGTGAGAAAAAGATACAAATTCAGGATTTTCATGCTCACGACAATGGTCACATCTTACTATTTGGATATAAATTCACTATTAGTTTTCTACATAGCAAAAATACATAGTGAAATAATAGAAGGCTTCACTATTGTGAGAAAAAATTAAATATTGAGTATACATAAAAAATTAATCTATTAGACAAAGACATTGTGCATCACATTTAAACATGAAAATGTTGAAGGTCCAAAAAAATCAATGTAAATGAAATCAAGAAGTTGAGAAGATGAATCTTCATTCTCTTGTTCTAATGATATATTTTTCCATTTTCCTTTTTGTCAAGGATTACAGACTTTATCATTTGGAAACTCATGATTAGGATATAACATGACTAGTACTCTTTCTAGTTAACTTTCTATGGGGGTGAATGTTGTAATGGACTTGTATCCTATAAAAAAGCCAAGAATATTTATGAAAGGTACTATAGAAAGAAACATTTCATGAGACTAAGGAACCTAAATTTACTATATATACACTTTCATGTTTAAAAATTATAAATACTAAATCATTTTTAAAAATGAAAAAATTACAGGCATCATTTATAAATTTAACATGAAATCCATCATCACATAATAGTGATATTTTAGGCATATTATAATTAAGACAATCAATAAATATAACTTGATAAATAAAAAATGAATTAGTTTTACCAATTTGACCAAGACGAATTATTTTCCATTATTCGTTGTCACTAAAGGGTACATGGCCACCAAAAACATTTATGATGTTCTTGAATCAATAGAATTCCTTTATCATATGTCTCGATAACAAAATATACAAGTAGGATAATATCTTACGTGATATTTTTAAACAAATCTCTTACAAAAATATATCAAACATGAAAATTATACAGTATGTATACTTGATTGGGTCTAGTACTATTCATGGTTAATGTTTTGGGAACCCACAATTTTTGGGGGTTTCATATAATAAGTTTTTTAATGTCTTTAAAAAATTCAATTTATTTGAGCCACTAAAAAAAGTAGTAAATAAATTTACAATTCTAGATATTGGAGATGATTTCTCAAATCTAGGAACAAAACCATATTTTCTTGATTTTTAGTTAAAATGTAGTATTAAAAAAATTTCATTTTCCAATCTCACCAGCCTCATTTATAGTGTATTTAGAAGAAAAATATATTCCAATAATTTTAACCTAGATATATTTACCATTTGTAAAAATATCAAGATCCTTTTTTAATTTCACATTTAAATGTTTATGTTTATTGTTCTCATTGAGAAATTGAGCATTCTTTTCCAGTTCAATAGTGTGTTTAGATTTTATAGTACCAGAAATATATTATTATATCTTAAGAGTTTTATATTTACATTTTAGATTATTACATGTGTCCTAAAAAAGTTTTACTACTCAAAAATTTCTCATTTGCCATATTTTAATAATTATATTCCTCTATAGAGTAACAATAATTCAATAAAAGACATTCTAGGGTTACCTCAAGGGTTTTCATCAAGAAACATATATTGTCAATGTCAGCCTTCTTCTCATGTGATTATTCATATTCGAACGATCTATCCTCCGAATAACTCTAGGTTGTATTAATTTCATTCTAATATTATCAATATTCATCCTCATACTTCTTTTTTTTTTACTTCAATTTTTGATAGTCATCTTTTACATGAATTTTTTCGTGCATAATTAGAAGACTATTTCATTGGTGTTATCACAACTTTTACATTCCATTTCCTAGTTATTTTTTTGTCATAATTTCTTTTATAAATGTTCATTAAAAATAATTTATTATGTCTATTTAAATTTTTGAATCTTATGGATCATTGATACATTTCCTCATCACAGTATCTCGATGTTTCTACAGCATGGGAACTTTCACCAAGACGCTGATGTTTCTCCTTTACTATGTGTTGGTAATAAGTGGTTTTGAATGACACTAACTTTCCCTTTGATTCATAATATTATTTTTTATTAATATATACCTATTCCTTAAACATCATTAGCTTACCTATCCACTAATTTAGTGGTTGAGTGTTAATGTCATATGATTCCCTTTATTGACACTGAAGTTTCTCAACAACATTCTATTAAAAATCATAGTATTCTATTGAATTGTTTTTTTACTGGAATATCCTTTCTATGAGAGGAAATAGTACTTAAAATCTCATTAAACATGAGATACATTTCATGAGTGGTTTCATCGTGATTTATTTTGAATTTATCAATTTAAATATTATATGTATTATATTTTATTTCATTATCACTACTGGTTCCTTCACATAAAATATCTATAGTATCCAAAATTTCAGGTGAAGTTTTACAGGAAGAAATCCTGTTAAATTTTTTCTCACCTAATGTAATTCATAATTCATTCATGTTTGTGAAATTATTGTTATAAGAATCATTTGTTTAGAAATCATAATTATTTCAATATGTAGTAGGAGTCATATATTCATCAATTATAGAAGATCTGATTTCAAAACACATTCATTCCAAATTCATTTTTATTATAATTTTACACTGTACATAATTTGTCCCATTGAAATATGGATGTTTGTTTGTATCTCCACCATAAAGTCTATTATCCATATGAGAATAAAAAATATGTTCTAATGAACTAATAATTTTGAACAAACAAAAATGTATAGGTCATTTAAAACTAACTAAAATCACTATTGAAATGATTAGAAGATTATAAAATCATTAAAAACTGAAATGTAAATCATATAATACCAAATGTTGTTCGGAGTTGGAAAATCAATGGGGGAGAGGGGTAGGGTGGGGGGGGGGTTGAATTGAGTTTCTATATATATTTCTTTCTGAACTACTTATTGAAAAAATATAAAATTTGAATTAAAAAATAACCCTTTTCACTATGGTAGCATACTTCAAAAATTATTGGCCATTTAAAAGCCATATCCAAGAGTGATTAGTAATGAGTTAAAATATTATGGACTATTATTTCAGTATTTGAAATAAATATACTAAATCAAATTCTAAAATAAACAGGTTCTATAATTAACCATGAATGTAAACTAGTGTTGTTTGATTTAAATATAATAGGGAAAATATAACATCAAATGAAACAATGGATTTAAAAACAAGTTGTTTAGTTTCAAGAAGATTAGTATTATTCTCTACTTGGTGATCACCTTCCATCATGAAATTTAGATAAATAAATTTTGATCCATACCTTGTATTGGGGCACACACAAAAATAAAAAACTTTCGAGGTCAAAATACATCTTCCACAGTTTTTCGTTGTAGTAAAATTTACAAGATGCCACTCAGGGACATCTTCCACTCTTATATATGAAACTGTAAGGTGTAAAATAAACATTTTGTAATGATATGAATGTATCATCAAGTTATACAAAATATACAATGTGTGTTTATACAATATTGAGACACACACTACTCGTGTTGTAAATTATGTTCACAAGCATAGCTAAAATATTAGTAAGGGTATAAAAAATATCTATGTGTTTAGATTTATAGTTTTGAGACACCATGAAGATAGATCCAAGTGTTATTGGAACTTAATTTCATCAAGGGGAAAAATGGTCATGAAGCGTTATTCATTCCATTCATAGTGAGATAGATATTTTCTCACGGAGATCTTCTCCACTCTTCAATATTTTATCCCAAAGTTCTTCAATTCAAAGTCACAAAACTCTTTTGTTTTCAAGAGATGGTAGTTCATATGTTGTTCTATGGTGCAAAAATAGATCAGTATATTTTCATAGGTTGCATAATTTGTCTGGTAAATCCATATATTCCCATTATACAGTGTATGAGACAAGAATTATATTCGCTGGTACCTTTTTATTCATACTAGTCTCTGACATCCATTAAATGTTGTCTACAAAATACATAAAAGATCCTTAATATAATAAGAAGTTCTAAGAATCTAAAATATGATCGTTAGAAGTAACTTCGATTTTAAATGGTAAATGAATGAATGGAGGTGTCTCATGACCGATACATTAGTCTATTGGTGTCTCAAACTATCTATGTCTTAGTCTGTCATTGTCTTAAACTGTTTGTTGGCTGGTCTATCTATATATCACTCTATCGATTGGTAATATATTGGTAGGTGGTATTCTATCGGCAGAAACTCTAATAGTAGGTACTCTGATAGTATGTAATCATTTGGTATGTACTCTCTCGGTAGGTACTCATTCAGTTACTCATCTATCAGTAGCTTATACATCACAAAAAATTATTACTATCAGTGAATCGATCTGTTAGAAGGACAAGCTATTGGTAGGTCAGGTATCAGTGATATATACTTATTGGTGATTTATAATTAGTGGTGATTTATATTTCCCATATTATTTTAACTTACCTTAAGATATAAACTCTAACAAAATATGTTATGAATAAATAAAAACAACATTAAATAACATGTTACATAATATAACACAAATAAGTATTATTAGTGAGAATTAAAACCCGAGGAGGCCAAAAAATTCCACCAATTATAAAAATTACATAGAACCTTGGTAAAATATATTATTATTTCATGGGTTGTTTATAATATTATTTCATAAAATAAAATTTTATTTATAACTTATATATTTACTATGAATATATTTAATATATAATATCGTTATATTTTATGAAAATAAAATAATTTTTATTTCATCATTAAACAATCTGAATGTTAACTTATATGTGTCTACTTAAAAAATAGTAACAATTACCTATTTACGAATTAACTAATTGTATGAATATAAAATGTAAATATCACAATAAAAAAACCATACTCATAACATCATTTATTATGTAATAGATCAATACCATTTCATTTATAAATATTATGTTTCTGAATATTTGTTTCACTATTGTAGTACATTTTCTGGGTTATGATTCTTAAGGATAGAGGGAACCCAATTTTTTTTAATTTTCATTATTTATAATTTAATTGTTTTTTGAGTTCAATATGATCAATTATATATGGTATTATACTAGAATTAATTTATTTTCCATAAATAATTAAATAATGGTTTTTTTGTTTTTAGTTTTATACTCTATAAGAAAATAATTATCCTACAAATATTGATACAACTTGTTTTATAGTTTATATTTTTATTTTTATTCTATTATTTCATTTTATAGTAATAAAGTTATGGATGATCTTCATGGTCAATTTCAGTGCAACATAGATTCTTTTTTGTAAATGTACTATTCTTCTATGTGTATATCCCTTTACAGTTCAATATTATAGTCATTCATATAAACACAGAATGTGTTATATAAATATGAAATAAAAATTTTCATTTAATGTAGTCATAATAATATAAAATATATAAAATAATATATATTATATTTTTGAAATTATATAATTTTTGTTCCTTAAATTATACACTCATTATGAAAATTATCCTTCAAATGTATCTATTATTGATCAATAATTTAAAATTAACTACCACAAATCAAATAATCATATTCTTCCATAATGCATCTAACATTTTCATCATCCATCAGTATGATTTATGTAACTCTTATATATAAATGTTAACGTCCATGGTGATGATTTCCCTTTTGGAATGAGAAGATGTAGTCCAATTTTTTAAATCATATCACAATGTCACTATGTTCTATAGTAAATTTAGAGAAATGAAAATGTCTTTGAAAGATCAAATAATTTCTTTTTAGTGAGAATAATTTCTAGAATTTTATGAAATAATTGGAAATATATATTTCAATTATTTTGATGATTAAATTATATTGAAGAGATAAGAATTTGTCTTGTTTTCTCTTTCTTCCATCTGAAAATTGATATTTGATTTATTTATATGGTAGTGTTATGATTAGAAATCAATTCTCTTTAATAATATTTTGACATGATAAATTTCTTATTATTTCAATAAATTGAATAAAAAGATAAATATTATATCAGGGGAATGATACATTAAAGAACTTTTAGGATTCTGAAATTAAATAGAGATACTTATACTAATTTTTTTCATCCATTTCGTTTCTATGATGATATACATTAAAATTTCATTTTATTTAACTGAAAAAATTACTCTTTCAAAAAATGCCATAATTTTTTTTCCTAATAATATAATTATATCAAAATATTATCCCCTGTGAGTTTCAAACTAATAGTATATTAAGTCCACATGTTTGAACAATATGTGGTTATTGATTCAAAGCTCAATGATCCCTTTTACCATTATTACCCTAAGGTACAAATACACCCTATAAATATCCACTTGCATTATCTAGACAAATATATCATTACATAGACATCACATGTTTTTTACGTTACCAAAATTTATATATTTCATCTTATATTTTTACTTATAAATGGTTTTTTTACTAATATTGTTTTATCTATATTTACAAAATTAAAAAAACCTTTATTTTTAACCAACTATCATAAAATTATTTTAGTAATATTATTTCAACTTAATTACCTACCAAAATATTAAATTTTTATTTATAACATGTATTTTTAGTTCTAGTGTATTGGAAAATAGTATAATAAAACATGAATATCATAACGGAAAAAGAAAAAAAATAATATCTTCCATGTAAAAGCATAATTTATTTTTCCATCCTTAGTTAGCTCACTAGAAGACTTTTTTTGGGAGATATATCAATAGAGAAGGGAAAAAATAAATCTTATTAAGTGAATAACATTGGAAATTGGACATGATTAATAATCATAGACCAAAAGTGATTTATATATTTATATAATTATAAAATGTACTTGATTCCTAACATGTGAATGTACATACAACACAGAAATAATATACTCATATGCATGTCACCGTGTTTCATAATCATGGTGTCATGAAATAAAATTACTAGTGATATTGAACAAGTTATTATAAATCTTGTAATAAATAGAGATAAATTCATTTCTGAATGAATTGGAGTTATATTAGGGATCACCCTTCCTATTTTTATATTCATGTGTTAAATATTGATCATAATTAATCATTTAATCAAAAACTCATTGAAAATAAGAAGTTTTTTTTGTATAAAATCAATGAGTACATTAATGTTGAAGACATTAACATTGAATCATTTTTATCATTATTATATTGAATTTGTGTTTTAATCATGTTATTACCCAATAAATATTTCACATTTAATTCTAAATGTGTATCGAGACATAAAAAAGAGGTTTGGGTATTGTAAAATAACATATTATTTTTTGAAAAAGATAAAAGTCCAGGACCGACATTTTGAAGCATTATAGTATATAACATATATTAATTAAAATAATAAGTCATTGATAAATGAGGTTTCACATTGGTAAAAAACTAATTGGATAGAAATTATTATATCAAAAGTGTATCGAAGGAATGGAGCTTCAAATTTTAAAGACACACAGAATTAATATACAACGATGAAAATGAATAAGAGGAGAGTTCAATTAGAGTGATGAGTGACAACCTAAATTATAGAGAGGGAGACCTTCAGAAAATAGACATTCCAATATGGTTAATTATAGAGGGGAAAATGGAATAGTTTCATGAAAAATGTATTTTATGTTGATATGAATAGGATGATTGGATTTATTTATACATAATGTGGGGTGGGTTTACATGATTAAATATTGATTATTTTTTTATATATGTTAACCAATTGTGGGTGAAATGAATTATAATTTTTTTATATTATATATTATTTAATGAGATAAAAATAATGGTCAAATAATTTCTAATCAAAATCACTTTCCAACAATCCCATTAATTAAGGATAATGAAATTATTATTTTTATCTTAAATATCAAATTTTAAGATTGAAAATATAATGTCTACATTTTAAATCTACAATTAATAAATTGATAATTATTTTATATAACATTAAACTGAAATTATTATTGTTTAAAATTATTTTGAAATGTTTTAATCATGTTCAAATAATAATTATGTCATAAAATCATAGTTCTCATAAAATGAAAATTTTCATTTTCTCCCCAATAATTCATCATTGGTATAAAATTTAGAAAAATTAATCATAATATAATTTGGATGTGCTCAGTCATATAATAAAATTTATTATATTAAAATATTTTTAAACATATCAAAAAATTTCTTTTAATTAAAAAAAAATTATTTATTTAAAACTATCAAATTTGTTAATATAAAAGTCATCATGTCACTTATTAAATTTAACTTGGAATGGATAAAATAAAATACATTAAAAAAACTTTTTAGATAGTCTTAGAAATATATAATTTATTTAAAAAATTTACATCTATCATGAAATATATTTCTAACAGAATATTTTTACTGTCTTTAGTAATAATAAAATTTTATTTTGTCAATAAATAACCCTAAAAATCACATAAATATTCCTATATAAATAATTATAATAATGTAAAGTTGTGTTATTCAATAATTTTTTAATAATATATGTTTATATTAAAAAAACCACCCCTTATTATCTTGTATACATCGATACTTTCAAGTTTCATAATCTATTTCAGAATGAATATGGTATTATTAACACATTCTTTTACTATTATATTGTTCTTCTTAAGTGTGATGATTCTGGGTGATCAATGCAACAAAAATTGTTATATTTTAAATTATTTACCATCCATATGATTTAAAAATTTATATATGATATTATATTGGTACTTTTTTTAACTGTGTATAAGGATCTTAAGTAATGAAATATAGTGTATTTCATTCTATGTATTATTCAACAACACTCAAAACTTTTAATCATATGGTTATTGTAACATCCAATACCAAACCACCAGTTCTAAGCCAGATTCCACAGAACCACAAGCATTCCTCGCAAAAAGAAAGCATTTTTCGACATGAAGCAAGTGTCATTAATGGAACCATGGGTTTGCAATTCCCTTTTATCATTTCATGGGACTGATAAATAAAACCGCCAAATACAAATAAATAATTAATTGGAGGAATACATGATGAAACAAAAATATGACAAACATAATTCAAAATCGAAACTAAACTTGGATCCAAAAAACTAGTAAATAAAGTAAATAAATGCACCTACAGATGTCATGGTCGAATTTCATATAGCAATAATTATATCCTCCTTCTCCACCTTCTAAACCAGTCCACTACATGGATTTTTGGCTCCATCGGGTCTCTGGTAATGAAGATTACAATAACACTAAATTCATTAGTATGGTGTGTGTAGAAAACATAGTAGGACACCAAAAATGGATCTTAATATTACTGCATAAAATAAAAAAGAGTATTCATTGAATTTTAGAATGATAAAAATAAAAAATATAACACATAAGTACCAAATGGATGTCAGGTCCTTGGGACCAGCTCTACCTACTTTGGTATAATGAAAAGTCAAACAAACCTACTTTCAAACAATTCTATATGGAACATCGATAAATAAATAATAGCATCCAACTAATGTGGAGATTCCAAAGTATGTTAAAATAATCCCAAATGGTATAGTCAATCTACATCATGGTCTATGTCTAGCACATCTATCACGAGTGGATATCCCAAACATGAATCAAATTTCACATGATGATCTATATCTAGAACATCCCTGCTGTATGTGAATCCCCAAGAATGATACACATCCCACAGACTACAATAGTGTGAGTACATGCTGAACTAAGTCTCTTGAATCCATCTCTGAGGATAATATTAGATTGTGTAAATTCTTATATAATGACCTAATAATCCCAACCTGTATCTTCAACTACAAAACATTGAATACTTAGATATTATATCCAATATGCCTGATAGAACAATATATCATCAATATAATTAGTGAACATAATCATCACATTCGATATATACAGAAAACATGAATAGGGAAAGGGATATACACACATCTACAGCACATGTGATCGAGCATAAAATATCGTTTTTATGGGTTCCACACAAATAGAAAACAGTCAGCACTATTATATATAATGAAACAAACAACTTTGTAAATAACTCACTACATATATCTTACACACTATACTATATGTGCACAAAAAAGTGTTGTCAATAACCTATATAAATCATGCACTAATGTAAATGATGTTCTACAGCTACACATTCACACAATCAAACATGAAAACAATTAAAATAAAACATATGCTATTGAAAATAGTTCCTACAAACACAAAATAAAAAAACAATCATACAAATAACTCATATAAAAAATATGGTAGATTCCATATTTTTCTACACATAGGTATCACATTGTTCTACACACAACCATGCCAACAATCGTTCGAGTAAATCGTATACGACATGAACTATTGTCATTGAATTCCATCACATAAGTCTCCCACTGGGCTACACATACATGCCAAAAATCTGGTTAATAACCCATATAAGACATGTTCTAATGTCAAGGAATTACAACACATATGTATCATACTAGTCTACACATGCACAACAACAATAATGTTAACAACCTATATAGGAAATGCACTAATGTCAATGAATTCCTACACATTGTTACGACACTAGGATACACATGAAATCCCAATATAATGTCAATAACTCATATAGGACATGTTTAAATTTTTGGGAATTCCTACACATTGGTCTCTGACTAGAATGCACACCCACACAAATCATTATGTCAATAAATCGTATAAGATATGCACTAATTTCATGGAATTACTACATTTTTTGAAATTGAAACTAATGATGAGGATTGAGGTCCCTATTTAACTACACCAAAAAAGACTCATTACTTTCATAAAAAACATGTTTAATGTTATTTAAGTCATTAAGAACTCATGGATACCAATGAAGCATCAATCTGATCAATATCATAGTGGTTATTTAAGATTAAATATTGGAAGAAATAAGAAAATTAAAAAATGAATAATAGAGGAGAGTGGATCAGAAATGTGGAAAGAGATAAGATTGGGTTATGAGACCCGCCATTTGATCAAAATTCCACCCTCAAAAGCCATTGTATAATTTTTTGAACTTTCATTTTCATTATCATTTTTTCTTCCCTCTCCACATGCCTTTAAAATTCCCCTTGAAAACCATTCAATTCCCATTATTGAAATCCCAATCATCTTTTACTACAAATATAATTTAATAATATTTTATTTATCTCATTTATTTCAATATATAATGAAAATCAAGAACCACCCATTAATTCATGATTTTTTAAAGAAATACATAAAATATATTAAATCACACATCAAATCCATTTTAAATTCATATATATAATACATATATTGAAATATATAGTAAATATATGAATAAATATATGTACCTAGTAAAAATATATACGGATGCAAATATAAATATATAGATCTAAATGCACAAAAATAAATATATTTAACCTATATATATACACAACAATATTGATTAATCAAATTAAACGAATAATAATAACAATATTTAGTTATATTATTATTAAATATATGACATAACTATCACCTTGAATTGTTCAATCAGTAACATCCATTAAAAATGTGAAGTTATTTAATTACACCACATTGTCATTTATGTGGGACAATTAATAATGTTTTATCCCACCCCATTATAAATATCCAGTGATGAAAAAACATATTAATTAATTAAGATAAATTAGTTACTCATTATCATTAAACTATTATTTCATGAATAGAAATAAAAATAGCTATAATAAATAAATTATTATTGTTGTTGTTGTTAATATTATTAATATTAAACTAACAAACCAAAAATCAAATGCCAAATAACATATCCTCGTGTGGGATATAATAAAACATATGATGTTCAAAAAATCTTAAAACCCAGCTAGTGTAAACCCTGCATTTAGGACCTAATGATGGTGTCGTATTTCTCATTCGGCTCTCCTTTTAAGAGATATTAATTATTAATTCATTAAGAAATTTACGAATAAATTAAATAAATATAATATGGATATTATAAGGTGTTATCTTTAAAAATACATCACACACATAAAATCGACACACCTCATAGGGTAAAATACATGTTACAAACCTAACAGTGGCCTTATATTATTAAATGATGCCCCATTTTGGAGTTATATCATTTAATACAAATGTTCACATGAATGAATAAAATATATTTATATTTTTTATTCTATCTACATCAAGGTTCTACGGGCCTCAGTATACAACAGAAACTTAGTACATAACTATTAAAATATTCTATATAGTTTTATGATGTTTTTAACAGTTATTTCATCCCTTATTTATGCCAAAATAAACAAAATATTGAAAAATAATTTTTTTTTAAAAACATGTAATTTAATAACAACATATTCTATTGAATATCAATTAAAATTAAAAATGATACAATTAAACCCCCTAAAAGTTATTATCTCTATTGATAAGAGTTTTATATCATATATTTAATACTCCCCACCATTGGAGTTATCATAACAACATTTTTTAAATTAGAACATTATTAAATACACATTTTTAAATCCACATAAATTTGTTATAACCAAAACCCTCTAATTTCAATTCGTGGTGATTGAATGGATTGCACAAAATAATAAACATCTATTTATATATTATGTCTAAATTAAAAACATATTCATGTTAGTGACACCCACATATATACACTCATACATAGAATACATCATAATCAAATAAAACAATGCTTGAAATTATTCTTAAGGGTACATATCATGATTTCAATTGGAATTTAATTATTATAGGTCTATAAAATAAAAACAACTAGAATATATGGAATGTGTATCTACAACCATAACATGATGTGTGATCTCCAAAAAAAACCAACAAACGCATATCAACATCATGTGAATAGTCAATAGTGATTTGAATCAAAAGTAACAGAAATAAATAATTTATCCATTTTATGGTGCCTCTATGGACCACTATTCAGTGTTCACTATCCATTGACATATTTCCCCAACCCATGTCCCAAAACTCCTAACTCATGCATATCCTATCCCAAAAACAAAGAAAAGATAAATGAAGATAGTGAATAATAACTCTCTAATTCAATTTTGTAACATCAAAACCCAAACCACCGTGTCTGAGATTATTGGTGCATGACCTCATGCTTGACTTCCCATACACAATGGGATGTGAAAATAAGCAATGGTCATGAGTTAATATTTGAGGAGACTATATTTTTCATATCATGTTACATAACCAATAAATAAAAACACCGTTATTTAAATAAAATAGTTAATCAGAGTTATACATATTGAAATTGAAAGATGAAATACATGATACAATAACTGAAACAGAATCTATGCCCTCGTGTATAATAATATATAATAATTAAAATAATTTTTTTTATCATTTTAATTACATCCATTTCTGATCACATCCACTTACTTTACCTTCTCAAATATCTACCATAGGTCCAATTCCTTTATCTAGATCCTTAAGCATGCTATCTATTAGTGAAACGAAATGCCTGAGTAAGTCATGAGTACAATACTCAATACGAAACCACCAATGGAACTCAAATTATATGCATAAAATATACATGTTAATTACATTAATATAAATAGGGTACATGAATAAACAATATTTCATAAAATTAACAAGCCCATGTTGGGTTCTCATGCACTAGTACTTCCTTCTTTGCATCATGTTGGTGAAACCAAATTTATTCGACAAAATATCATATGGAACAAATGTAAATTAAATAAAAAATATCCCCATATAGTGGATAACCCAAAAATTTTGACACATTCTACCAGTAATGATATTACAAGAACATACTCACCCAAGTCTTGCACATCCGTCTCGAGTGGATATCCCAATAATTCATCCAATCTCACAAGTTGATCCTTGTATACAATATCCATCCTATATTGATATCCCAAATCAAATAACATATACCACCAACTATATTAGTCCATATACATGTTGAACAATGTTTGAAACATTCATCTCATATGATAGTCTCGTGAATTTTTCACATCCCGCATGTTGAACCTATAAGGAAAACATGAATGCTCAATTAGAAAAGATTGAATAATATCATATACATCAGAAATGAAATATACAGAACAATATAATTTTATTAAAGAAAAAAATAATCCTCACAACACATATTCGAGCAACTTAATTATAGGTTAAGGGATACATGCACATGTTCACTACATGTGATCAAACCTAAAATATTGGTTTCACAGACAATGCAAGAATGCCAAATTGTCATTTCAAGTACCTATCATAAAAAATGAAACTATATTAAGAATATACAACACAAACATGCCAAAAATAATTACAGTAACCGATATAAATAATGCCCTAATATCAAGGAATTTCTACGTTTTGTGAAATGATGAATGGTGGTGTGGTTTGACATCCAAATCTAAATGAATCCATGAAACCTCAATGAATTCATAAAAAATTATTTGTTTAAAATTATGCTTGTTCAGACGAACCTAATGTCACTGACTGTGCCTGAATCTAGTAAATTTCAAAAAAGAGATTGATGATTGAATTTTCCCGAAGAAACCACAGGGATAGAGTAAAAAATTTGGAGAGAGAGAGAGTGATTTGGGAGACCTAACATGAGGATAGTTTATTAGTGCATTAGGATGCACACAAAACCCCCTTTATATATTTTATGTTTTATTAAATTTTATTCAATTACTATTAATTATATTTATCAAATATATAAATTAATTCTTGTAAAATTCATTAATTCTTTATTATAAAATGAGAACTTACTTTCGAAATATATATTTATTTTATTCATCCTCGAAACAACTATTAAGAATATTGTTAACTATATTTAATAAATTCAATCCATATAAATATATATAATTATATATTCATACCCACACATATATACATATGTGTTTAAAACTATTGTATTCAAGATGAAAAATTTATAATCATATGTATATATTTTTACACCAACATAGGTATATATACATTTATATATTTACCCCATATATATAAACACATAAAAATTATTTTCTCATATTACTAATAATAAAAAAACATTGATTTATTATTATTATTATTATTCAAAATATGTTATAATTATCAAAATGAAATGTTTAATTGATAAATTTCATTCAAACCATGAAGTTAGTAAATTAACCGCACAATAAAATTTCATTATGAAAATTAATAATGTTTTTAACCCTACAATACATGTCTATTCATGGAGAAATTTCATTCATTAATTATGAAAACTAAATTACACATGAACTTTAGAATTGGATCTATGGAACACAAATATTTACAAAAACAATAATAATATATTAAAAACTATTATTTTATTAATTTTATTTTACATTTAAACACAAATTCAGATTTCAAATAAATTATCTTCGCATTCGATCTAACCTAATGTATCATGATAAAAAATATATACCCCACCTTTGTTAAATTGCACATCCTACTCAATACTTTTGTCTCATATATCTCAAACAATTCTTCATTTGTAAAATATTAGTTAATTTTTATTCATTTTTTATAATAAATAATAAATATCTTTAAAAATAGCTTTGTATGAGATATTTGAGACCACCATTTGGTCCGAGATGTAGGGTATTCCCTTGATAATGTATAATACTTGTGATTGTCAGACGTTTGGTTAGATCACATGTGAGGAGAAGTTATTAGATTTTTTATTTGTTTGGATAGTTAAATAATAATAATAATAATAATAACAACAATAATAATAATACGTTTTTAATATATTATTTTTATTATTTGTGTTCAATAAATCAAATAGAAATTCTAATGTGTAAATGAATTCGTTTGATTTTTGAATAATCTTTTTCTGTGAGAATATATTTATTGTGGGGATAGATAAAACAATATGAACTATCCCAAATAAATTTTTTTGTGGATAATTTATTAAAATCATTGTTTTTTATTAAAGTTATTATTGAACATTTCTTCGTGATGATTATGAAAACTTTGAATAATAATAATAAAATAACGGTGTAATTATCATTAATATTAGTTTGAGAAAAATAATTTATATATATATATATGGTATAAAAAAATAAATATATTTATAAATATATACAATTTTGGGTGAAAATATATATATAAGGATTAGTATACATGTTTATATCTTGTATATAGTTGGTTTACACACATACCTTTATATGTGTGGGTGTATATATATTTTCATATATATATATGGGGTAATTTTAATATATATGTTTAATAAAATTATTAATTTTTTATTTTTGGGAGATGAGTTAGTCACCCAACCCATATTCCTATATAATTAATCAACCATGAAAGGTTTACTTGGAAATATTGAGGTATAATGATTTTATAACAAAAAAATGAAATTAGTCACATAAATAAATAATCACACAAACAAATTGGTAATATTTAAAAAGATAGGTATTATTAATCTTCCAGAATGTTTATCCTTCGGCAGTTTGAAATAAGAAAGCTGACAATATTTATAGGCAGATCATCATAGCCTGAAATAACCACTATATATTACTAAATAAATTTCATTAAATCATCGTCAGGCTATTATAAAAATAGTATAAGTATTTAAACAAAACAATTCAGTGAAGTCCATCCATTATGATGTGGATTTCTGATTCAAGTTTTCGAACCTATTAAAGAGGCACTAAAAAAAATTGAATTTTTGAGGACAATACAATAATAAAATCAAGGTTCATTAGAAAAAAAAATTAATTTCAGCTCTAAAAAACCACACAAGAACATCTAAGAATGTTTCTTTTCGTAATAAACATTCCTCGTGAACATGCTGAAAAATAGATCCTAAAACAGTATAGAATTAATAAGAATCTAGAAATTCTAAAATCATGGTAGGGAAGAAGAAAAAATTTGATGTGGAAGTAATAAATCATGAGGTTTTTCATAGAGAAGGAGACTGATCTTATATCCCCTCTATTACCAATGCCAAAAAACCAAACATTCACCTTGAAAACCCAATCTCTAAATTGGACTCATACATGCAGATCCCCTTCCACATAAATTAGGATTCAAAAAAATTACCTATTTTTAATAATAATAAATCAATATATTTAGATATTAATGCTTTTTGGGGATCTGTATATGAATAATTCATATATCATACATGAAATAATTAAAACATTAAATAAAAGTTATAAATTGAAATAAAATAAAATAAGAAAATATAAAATATAAAAGGGATTGTGGTCTGAATCCTACAAAAATGTAAACCGATTATCACATGAAATATAAACTATTTTACTCTATAAACTTTTTTATCTCTCTTTATTTTTTCCTTCAATCTTAAATCATCGATATCTTCTATCATATTGATTTGATCGATGTGCGATCAGTGTCGTTTGTGTAAGAACCTAATTTTTGACTCAGATATGGATCCTAAAAAATTTGGTCTAACTCATTCATTTGAAACTATTATGTATAATTAATGAGCTCATGAATGTTTCAGGGGTATCTAGGGATCATTCCGAGCTCGATATCTAGATATATTAGAAAAATGGGTCTAAAACATGATTAGAGTAGACCATGCGGGTAGACCTCATGGATTGTCTACATCATTTATATGGTTTTCGTTTTTAGGTAGATCCATATCACATGGTTGGATCATTTTTTTTACACCATGATGTATAATTATTCAAATTCCCTCCCTTCTCCAGGTAACTATGCATGGTTGGCACGCGGTTTGGAAATCCATGATCTGAATCATTTATAGGATAATTTTCGGGTTAATTTTATATTTTTTCCCTTATTGATCTAATTAAAATAACCATTTTCCCCAAATTTTTATTTTTTCTAGTTGAACCTCCATTTCTCCAATTTTGGATATATTTGAGGGCCTAATATATTGGATGTGATTTCTCTTTCATTTGGTGTCTAATTGAGCTTTCCTTTATCACATTAGATTTAAAATGGTATGAATATGAGTCTTTTTAAGCTGTAGTTTTTTTCTCTTATTCTCAATCACGTTATAGAGGTCTAGGATTTTAAGAACATTTTTCAGATCTACACAAATCCATGCCAAATAAGAGGTTGGTATTAGATTAGGATAGTTTCATTAGTTCATGGTGGGTGTTCTATAAAGCATCCATCATGTTCATTGATTTTGGACTTGTTATGTGGGGATTTCCTTTTTAATTGGGTTCCAATTATTGAATTTTTATGAATTTATTATTTAAATTAGAACCATAAGGTTATTATATTTACATAATTGTGTTTTTTTAATGTTGGTTACGTCCAAAACACCCAACACCCCATGTAGGGTGATAATCCATAATAGAGTTTTTAGTTTTTTAATACATTTGAGCCATAGTTTATGTGTGCTCAAGATTGATCATAGTAATGTTAATCCTACTAATATTAAATTACTTTTTAATCATGATATTTTAAATATCTTGTACCATGAAAATTTTACTTGACCCGCATAAGGTATGTGGTTAAATTTATCTAATTTATCCAAATGATATTTTGGAAAGCATAAATAGGTATAATAATTATATTTATTAAATTTAAATGAATGTTTGGTTTCATAATTTATGAAACCATTCCATATTCATGGAAGTAATCATAGTGGAAATTATAAATTAAAATTGATTTACATGGTTTTAATTAATGTGTTTCATGTTACATGGCCTTGTTGAACTAATGAAATGAAATGATTGAACTAAAGGAATATGTTAATTTCATAATTATGATATGAAAAAATTAATTATAATAAACTAAATATGAGTTGTCTATTTATACACATTGAATTTTATATCATAATAGGGAGGATTCGATTGGGTTACTTAATGGATTCCCAAGGTAATGTCTTTGGTACTCGGGGATGTCATTCTGATTCAAGGATTCATATTTCCATAGGTGAGGCCTACCCTATAACCCAATCAATATCTACCTCTTGATTCCTTGTATAACAATATAATATCTATTAATTATTATTAAATGATTCCTTATATGCACTACTACAATCTGGTGTGGGATGAGGTTCTATGGTTACATGATTAGGCCCATCCACATCATATCTTTCTCTTTATCTTATATGTATTCCTTTCACTCAGTTAGAGACATTATTGTGTGATTTACATGAACAATTTTCCTAGGACTACACTCTTACACCATTGATAGATTCAATTATTATTGTGTTGGGGAGCCCAAACATCTATGTTTCCTTGGTTTTTCCCATGGAACCACTTCATATTTATAATCAACCATGTTTTCCTTATTACACCTCAGAACATTCACTAGTTATAATATCATGGGGTGATTCTAGTGCATGTTATTCCTCATGTGACAGGTTAAAATAAATTGTAAATTAAGTAATTTATGAACCAGTTATAGATTCAAACACCAGCCGAGGGATTAGGAATGCACATGTTTATTTAGTTACATTGAACATATTTATTTATATATGTATGATTGAACAGAGTTATAATTTCCATTATATGGACATTGTTTATAGACACCATTGGTGGTGGCCCACTGAGATTTATCTCATACACTATCTGGGATCTATTTAGTACCCGCGGTAGATTCTGGGTTTTTAGGTGTTGATAAATGGATGTGTAATGCTTTAGACTCTTGAAGTATTTCATTGATACGATGTAAATTGTATCAGATGACCAGGCTATGTCTTCGGATTATCAAAATTATTTTCTTTATTTCATTTATGTTACATTAGGTTTTACATTTATTCATAATACTTTTTATCATTGTTTTGCAACATTCTAGGTATATGAATTATATCATAATTAGTTGTTTTATATTCTTCCAATTATTATATTTATGATTGATTGATCTGATTTCGTTGTTCATTCTATTTTACTTATTTTTCTTCCACCATTTACATTTTTTGTATCTGACATGTTACCTGATGCATGTCACTTGAGTAATGAAGAAATAGTCTCCCCAAAAACACCCACTAGGCATTCTCTACATGTAGGAATCATATTTTATTCTGGGAGATGTGCTTTTGGTTATATGGACCACTTGGATTGGGGAACCTCCTAAGTGGAATCCGGGTCCAATATGTCACAACATGGTTTCGTAGTAGTTCATTTCATTCATTATTATTTTGAGACAATACATTGGAGATTATAAACTCTTGGAATATAGTCATAATATGTAATTTGGAATCAATGACCCGTGTTATGGGTAAATGATTAGTTTCAAGAATTATAATTATAATTATTCTTGTTCATATTATTGCTAATATCAATTCAGTATTGGGTGATTCCCATGTTGTGTCCTATTGTTGATTATTCTTCTAATGGATATTCTATTTTATCTTTTTTCCATTTATATGATGGAAAGGGGAATTGTTAAATTCATTATATAGTAACCTATAATTCACATTTCTTGTATATTTCCATCTTATATAGGAACATTTCAATATTTTCATTACTTGATATTCCTAGTATTATTGAGTGACGATTACTTATATTTATTACTGTACTACTTTTTGGGATGTGGTTGAGTGATTTATTATTTCAATTCATGATGTATTGTTAGACCTCCTAGGTTGGAATGACTTATTTAATAAATGAAGACTTTAATTAGGAATGAAAATGGGTTTTATTTTTAGTGATAAAGAGTTTCAAACTTTATTTACTAGGAATGATATTGAATTTTAAGGGAACTTCTATAAATGTACTCAGTAAATAATAACATATATGTTAAATAGTTCAACCATTTTACCTCACCGTGTCAGGATTTTAAAATGTATAAGAGTGAACATGGAAATTAAATATAAAAAAATGAAATGGTTTCCAATAAATTATGTGGTGACGTACTATTGATCCTCTATATATTGGATCCCCTAAAACATATAACTGTGATGTTGCCTATACAATTCCTTCTAAGTGAGAAGTTGGGTTAGTATTCCTTCTATAGTGATCCTTTTCTTACATTCTTCTTCCACATGTGTTTCTATGTATCTAATTAATTCTTTTTCAATGGTGTGTGCCTGGATAAATTGCCGAACAATACTGCCACAAAATTCTATTGTCGTGCACCAGTAGTGTGGAGATGAACGTGCTGAATATATGTTGGGCTTGAGCCTCCAGTATAACCACCGAGAGTTCCACTAAAGGAACCACTTGTTGTAAAATATTTTGTAACCGATTTTCAAGATCATGATAGTTTCATACATCAGATGCAATCCATGAATAATGCTCTATATGATGAACCTATGATAGATGATCTATCTCATGAGTTCCAACTGTGGAATCCTACCACCTTCTCTAGATATGGTGGTTTTTAGGCTGCTCAATCTTGGATGGAAGCCAAACATTCTATCATTGAACTTTTGGAGGGACCTCTAGAATGAAGGGTTAAACATTCTACATAAATGTTGCATGATTTTTCTAAGAAGTGGTTGGATATGATTACCCACATTGTTCACTATCAGGGAATGTTATGGGTTGATTTCTAGACTGCCTTATATTATTACTTATTTCCTCATATGTTGAGAGATGAATAAGATGGGTTTTTTCATCCATATTGAGAAGGGTTCAATGTTAGTGATGGAATTTTCAACATATATCAAAGAGTTTTAATGATTTTCCCCATTATTATAAGGTGTTTATATTTCATGTACAAGACACTTTGAGGATAGCCTCTAGTATACAATCTTTACTAAAGTGAATGTATTTTTCCTTCATAATTTCCTTAAAATAATAAAATAATCTCTTATCACTAAGTGTAACATGGGAAATATTGAAGGTACTAGTCATATAAGACCAGTGCTGCATCAGGCTAGTAGCCAATTGAATGAAGTTTTTTCTTTATGTTTTTCATTAGGTTAGTGGTAATTAGTGTACCAATGTATGTATCTTGATATTTTCTCATGAGTGCAGACATTTGGTGTATCTAAATCCCCAGCATGGCAGATACCTAATGGAGTCCTGAACATGAAGCCGCATGGGGAATCTTTATCATTTTTGTCAGACCGTTCCATTAGATTATAGTGGAAGATGATCCACACTAGTTCCACTTTCAGGGGAAGGTTATTTTACTCCACCATAGGTGGGGAGATAGAATTTCACTAGTAGGACAGGACAAGGAGGATGACATGGTAATGGTAGTTAGACCCCTGATCACTATATTCTACCACAACACAATTTTTATCATGATATTCCAACTATTTCATAGGTTATGGAGGAGTATATATGCATGCATTATAGTTAATACCTGAGGATCAAGCTGTGATAATGTATACGGTATGAGGCACTATTCAGGTAGCCACTACTCTATTATATACTTTATTTGTCATTGGTTCATCATACTCTTTAATGACCTTGTCTATTTTGTAATTCCCTAGGCTGTATATACAACATTTCTATGGTTTTATAACCATGGATACAACATTGGGTGTACAGTGAGAGGGTTTATTCCATTACATGGATTTTCCCCTTCATGTAGGTCAATACTCATTATTGTGGGACCTTATTTTTTCAAGATGATGAGCTTCAATGTCATTCTCAAGATATATCAGTTTCTTCCATTTCATGAATTTGTAAACATATATCACCAAAGTGTATCATTTATATCACTAGATGAAATAAGTTATCTACATAATGGTGATTTTATGTCCAAGCTAGCAGAGTCAGACCAGAGCATCATAGATTAGGAGGGTTGATTGGAAAAATTTTCAAAATCATAATGGATAATAAGGCTTTATTCCTTGCATAATTATATCCAGTATTAGTTCATTTCAATGATTTCTTCCAGACATCATTTCTCTAATACCTCTTGAGAGTGGGGTAGAGTTTATGATAAAAAATGATTGATGAGAAACACTCATTTCCATTACTCTGTAATGGATGGATCCTACAATGCTCATTGATATAAAGTGGTAATTAGTGTTGGTCGGAGAGTGATGGCAATAGGGGGGGGTGAATTGCCTTTTAAAAATTAATTAACAATTTAAAAAAAAATTATAAATGCAGCGGAAATAAAAAGGGGCAAGACACAATTTGATAACGGAGTTCAGCTTAAACCAAAGCCTACGTCTCCGCTCCCAACTCAACCGTTGAGAGATTTATACTTCAGCTTGCTTTTTAATGGTTGTAGCAAGAAACCCACTAGCTGTTTTAAGGTAGGCTAGATCACCTTCGTACAACTTGCTTTTTTATTATGGTTTTAGCAAGAAATCCAAAATGAAAGTGAGGAAGAAAAGGATGGTTTGTTTTAATACAAACCCAATGAAGAACTAAACAATTGAAATAAATAAATTATTACAAACTAGAGGAAGCCTTGAGCGCCAAGAGTGTGAGAGTAGTTGATGTAGAGGCAGCCCAAGCTTCAAGGATGGAGATGGATCACAAGTAGCCTTAGAGATTTGTCGTTAGAGCTTCAAGGGATAAAAATATCATTCCAATGTATCGGGGGTGTTCCCGGCATCCATACTCA
This sequence comes from Viscum album, assembly GCA_963277665.1. Taxonomy (NCBI): domain Eukaryota; kingdom Viridiplantae; phylum Streptophyta; class Magnoliopsida; order Santalales; family Viscaceae; genus Viscum; species Viscum album. The sequence continues at coordinate 199,321,897 of OY728126.1, forward strand.
TCTATTTATAGGAGAAATATACCCAAATACTTCAATATAGCTATTGGAGGGCTTCCGGAGCCGTTGGGGGTCAAAAGTACAAGTCCGGTCAAAGCCCAACGGCTAGTTTGACTGGGCTTACCGTCTGACCGGTGCTTGGCCACCGGCGGGCCGGTGGTTCAGATAGAGAGCAAGCTCTCTGTCTGGTTCCACCGGCGAGCCAGTGATTCAGACACCGGTAGGCCGGTGGCACCTGGTAGTGGGAAAGGCCTACTGTCTAGTTCCACCGGCTGGCCGGCGGTCAGGCACCGGCTGACCGGTGGAACCTAGCAGAGAGCATTGCTTCTGCCAGAGACCACCGGCTGGCCGGTGGTAATCCACTGGTTGGCCAGTGGACTCAGAGAGTCCTTTTCCAATCTTCTTGGGCAAACTCTTTGGCAATCTTTTTCCTATCATCAAAAAAACTAGAAAACAAGTTAGAACACGATTAGAGTGATTGTGATCATTAAAATCCAAGAGAGAGGGGTACACCAATCTCCCCCTATTTTGATGATCACAATCCCAAATGAGAAAACTTTTAAAAAGGATATTCCAAGTAAAAAAGAAATAAGAAACTTGGACATGGAAAATTTTAGAGATTATTTTAATACAAGAATTTCATAGATGTATCATGATAATAATCTTGAAAGGATTGAAATAAAGTGAATGGTTCATTTTGAAATTGTAACCATAGGTCATTTAAAAGAAACAACTGAAATCAATAACTTAACCATTTAAAAACAGATTTTGATGAAAGTAATAACTTAAAATTGAACTTTTAAAAAGAGCACTTAATTAAATGAAATAAGTAACTATGTAATAGAGAGTTTTTCTCCCCCTTTGGGATTATCAAAATAGGAGGAAACGTATGAAATAAAATTAGAAAAACAATAATAAGGAAGTAAGAAATGACAAAAAGGATTGATAGATAAGACAACTTGAATTTTATAAAAGATGAAACGTTAAATAGAAAGTTTAAAATACAAATACAAAGACAAGTCAAAAAATAGGAAAGGCACTATTCACTCCTAGAGGGCCGAGAGTGACGACGACGCCTGAAGGTCGGAGGAGATGGAGGAGCCTGGACCGCCTCAAAGCGATGATCAAGAGAATCGATCCGAGAGTGGAGCTGATCAAACTGAGAGCTGAAGTAAGAAAACTGCAAGTCGAGTTGGGTCTCAATTTGATCCTGGAAGCGAAGGAATTGATCAGCCGTCACCGACAAGCCACCAGTATCATCGGGAGGGGGAACAGCCTCAGCAGGCTCCGGTGCATCATCACCCGCTCCATCTTCCTCATCAGCAGCAGCAGCAGCCTCACCTTCGCTGTCACCACTCCCTTCCTCTTCATCAGCACCATTGTCCTCACTATCTGAAAGAGGATAGGCAGCGGCAATAGCAGGAGGCATGGCATGGGAAGGAGGGTGTGAATGTGTCTGAGGGGAGTAAGCCTTGAGATGGCCCTCCTTGTCAGTAATCCACTCCTGACGCCAAGGATGCCAACAAATGTTCATCCGTTGCACCATCATAAAATTGATGATGCTATCCTTTTTTTGGCTGCTCGAAGGAGGTAGCACGAAGAGGGACATTAAGAAAGGTAAAGATTTTGGTCAACTAGCGCCCATGAGGTAGAGTCTTGGACCGGCGCGGGTGCTCAGCCACATAAGACATGGCCCGGAACAGGAACCGGACCAAATTGAAATGAATGCCTCTGGTGATATAAGATAGAAGATAAATATCAATAAATTTCACCATATCATGATCACCGATACGGGGTGCAAGAGTAGTCTGAATGAGGCGCTCAATGATGCGATGGTTAGCGGTGAGCTAGGAGAGCTTGACAATGGGATCGTTGGGCTGCCCTGTGAGATGCTCAAGAGGGACAGCAAGATCAAAATCAAGGTCCCGAGGAAACTCCCCCTGAGCAAATGCATGAGGTCCAACATGAGGAACCCCTAGCATCCTGGCAATCTCCAAAGAAGTGAAAGTGATGGGTTGCCCAAGAGCGCTGGTGGAAATGGTATCGACGTTGTCAGAAACCGACCACGTCAGGTGAGCATAAAATTCTTTGACAAGAAGGGGATTAATAAAATCCTTCTTAGGAGGTTCAAAAAAAGAATACCAGTGTTGATATTCAATAATGGAGAAAAGCTCGAGACGAGCAGAAGAAAGCCAAGGATATCAATCACTCTACCAAGTAGAATGTCTTTGTCATGCCAAATGTCCGGAAGTTGAGGGATTGAAGTAGGAGTGGGTGCTTCTTGAGCGATACCCTTTCCTTTGCGTGAAGAGCGAGGACCCATGATGGAAAAAGGAAAAAAATTGAGAGAGATTGAGAGAAGAAGGAGTTTGAGAGAGCAAGGAGGAAGAAAGGAGGCTAGGGAAAGGAGGAGTCGCGGGTCTGGAGGGGGCGCACGAGAGAGATAGGAAAGAAAGGGGAAGGGTTTTAATTTTAACCCTTCCTCCGGCCGGCCCAAAAAAGAAAAACCCGACACCACCGGTTAACCGGTGATGTACCACCGGTTGACCGGTGGTATTAAAATTCAAAAAAAATAAAATAATAAAAAAGGAGTTTAAATATCTTAAAAAAACATAAGCAAGCCAAAAGAGTCAAATATTTAATAGTGCTCATTGACGAATCATTCCTAACTCCCCCTTAATAAAATCAAAACGTTAAACCGGGAGCGGTTTGGTAAAAATATCAGCTAATTGGAAATCAGTAGAAATGAAGTCCAAAGTGATATCCCCTTTTTGAAAATGGTCACGAAGGAAATGATGCCTTAAATCTATATGCTTTTTCCTAGACTGTTGTATTGGATTCTTAGAAATACTAATGGCACTAGTGTTGTCACACCGTATAGGGAAATGATCGTAGGAAAGGACATAATCCAAGAGAGTGTGCTGCATCCAAATAATTTGGGCACAACAATTACCAGCTGCTACGTACTCGGCCTCGGCAGTAGAAAGAGCAACACAGTTTTGCTTTTTGCTACTCCATGAAACAAGGGACTTTCCTAGCAGATGATAGGTTCCACTAGTACTCTTACGATCTAATTGACATCCTCCAAAATCAGTATCCGAATATGAAGAAAGTTTGAAAGAAGTATTAGAGGGATAAAACAAACCAATGTTTCTGGATCCTTTTAAATAATTAAAAATTCTTTTGACCGATTTAAAATGAGATTCTTTGGGATTGGCTTGAAAACAAGCACAAAGGCAAACACAGAACATGATGTCAGGACGGGTCGCAGTTAGGTAAAGTTGAATCCCGATCATACTCCTATAAAGCTTGTTATCCACCGGTTTCCCGGCTTCATCTAACGTAAGTTTACAAGAAGTACTCATGGGGGTACTAATTTCCTTTACTTGATCCATACCAAAACGACTTAAAAGTTTGTTTGTGTATTTTCCTTTGCTTAAAAAAATACCATTTGAATTTTGAAAGATTTGAAAACCAAGAAAAAATATTAATTCCCCCATAAAGCTCATTTCAAATTCTTTTCTCATTATATCTGAAAAATCAGTACAAAGTGATTCTTTGGTTGAACCAAAGATAACATCATCAATGTAAATTTGGACAATTAAAAGATCCTTGGAAGTGTGTATTAAAAATAGGGTACAATCATCTTGACCCATTTTAAAATCATTTTCTAAAAGAAATTTTGTTAACCGCTCATACCAAGCCTGAGGGGCTTGTTTTAAGCCATATAGAGCCTTGATTAACTTAAAAACATGATTTGGAAATTTTGGATCTTCAAAACCAGTGGGTTGTTCAACAAAGATTTTTTCTAAAATAAAACCATTTAAAAAATCACTTTTAACATCCATTTGAAAAAGTTTGAAATTTAAGTGAGCGGCGAATGCCAACAAGATCCTAATGGATTCCAATCTAGCGACGGGCGCAAAGGTTTCACCATAATCAATTCCTTCTTCTTGATTATAGCCCTTAGCTACTAGGCGAGCCTTGTTGCGGGTTATATTTCCTTGATCATCAAGTTTGTTCCTAAAAACCCATTTAGTGCCAATAATTGGATGATCATTGGGTCTTTCAACAAGAGTCCAAACATCATTTATAGAGAATTGATTTAGTTCTTCTTGCATTGCAAGAACCCAATTCTCATCATTAATGGCATCATTAATGGTTTGAGGCTCCAGTTGAGAAAGAAAGGCTTGATGTTCAACCTCGTTGAGGATTGATCTTCTAGTTTTAGTACCGGCTTGAAGATAACCTATAACATTTTTTAAAGGATGGCCTCTAGAAGGTTTCCAAACCTTAGGCAAGGTGGAAGGCGAAGAAGGTTCATGATCATCATCCTCCTTGAGAGGAGAAGAGGAATCATTTAATTCAAGCTTATCAAGCTTATCTTCAACATCTTCAATGACCGGATGGGGTTTTGGAAGAGTTTCATCAAATTTGACATGAGATGATTCATCGATGGTTTTTGAACGTTTATTGAAGACACGATAGGATTTGCTTGAGTTGGAGTACACAAGAAAAATACCTTCATCGGATTTGACATCAAATTTCCCTAGGCTATCTTTTGTGTTAAGGATAAAGCATTTACAACCAAACACTTTAAAATAACCAACTTTGGGAAATTTGCCTTTCCAAAGTTCATAGGGGGTTTTCTTAAGAAGGGGTCTTACAAGGAATCTATTGATAGTATAACAAGCAGTTTTTACCACCTCGACCCAGAAATATTGAGGGAGGTTGAATTCACTAAGGAGGGTTCGAGCTATTTCTTGGAGAGTTCGGTTTCTCCTTTCAACCACTCCATTTTGTTGTGGAGTCCTAGGGGCAGAGAAGGTGTGATTGTATCCTTGAGAGGAACACAATTCATCGAATTCTTTGTTCTCGAATTCACCTCCATGGTCACTACGGAGTGATATAATTTTATATCCTTTTTCGTTTTCTACTTTCCTAGAGAATTTCAAAAAGGTTCTACAAGCATCATTTTTATGAGCTAAAAAGAAAACCCAAGTGAAACGAGAAAAGTCATCTATAAGGACAATGGTATATGAATTTCCCACCTAGACTTTCTACAGGGGTAGGACCAAAAAGATCAAGATGAAGGATCTCAAGAGATTTTGAAGTGGACACTTCCTTCATAGATTTGAAAAAAGATTTGTGTTGCTTGCCAAGTTGGCATGGCTCACAAATCAAATCTTTTTTAAACTTATGTTTAGGAAGGTCACAGATGAACTTGTTCTTATTAAGCTTTAGAAGTGAATGAGAGCTACAATTCCCCAACCTTATATGCCAAATCCAAGACTCATTGTCAAGAGCACTTAATCATTTAACATTTTGGATAGCTAAAGACTTTAAATCAATAATGTAAACATTTTGAAAACGGGAAGCAGAAAATATCAATTTGTTTTGAATATCAAACACATTGCATAAATCATTTTGAAAATTCTCCGAAAAACCACTATCACAAAGATGACTAATGCTAATTAAATTATGTTTTAAACCTTTAACAAATAAAACATCTTTAATTAAGGAGGTGCTACCAAAACCAATGGTACCTATTCCGACGGTCTTGCTTTTTGAATTGTCACCGAAGGTGATGTATCCTCCATCGAATTCTTCAAGGGAGTTGAACTCGGAGGGATCACCACACATGTGCCTCGAGCATCCGCTGTCGAGATACCACGAGCCTTTCGAAGTACTACTTCTTTGGTTTTTATCCTACAAAATCAAGAGAGAATAGATTTTGGTACCCATATAAGTTTGGGTCCGGAAAGATTAGCTAAAAGAGACTTTTGAACCCATACTTGTCTAGAGGGATACATCCTAAGATATTCATCCGAGTAGGTAATGATTTTGGGGCGGCCATATCTAGCATTTTTACAATAGCATTCATAAATCATATGTCCGATTTTTCTACAATAATTAAAAAATTTATTTTGAGAGCTCCCCCTTACAAAAGTAGTGGGTGCTCTAGAAGAGGTGGCTTGCTTGTTAAAGCCAAGTCCATGTGTGGTTCTAGCCGAACGTTGAGAACCTAGCAATTTGGTCCAATTTTGTTCACCATGTGTGAACTTGGCAAGAGATTCCCTTAAATCTTTAATAATTGAATTCAAAGAATCAACATTTGGAATATCTTGGACTTTAAGGGAAAGTTCCTCATTCTTTTTGAGAAGTTGATCTTTTTCAGAAATTAGAATTTTGTGTTTCTTTTTTAAGGCCAAAAATTTAGAGGTAAGTTCGTGAAAACCTTCCTCTAATTGATCTCTCGCATTTTGGAGATCTTCATAAGACATGTCATTATTAAAAGAAGAAGATGAGGAAGAGGAGTCGGAAGAATATACCTCATCAAATGCCATTAGGCATTTTCCACCTTCATCGCTTGAGTCGCTTAAAGACATGGAGTCATCGCTTGCACTCCATGTTGACGCTTTGAAAGCCATCATGTTTTTCTTTTCCTTTAACCTTTTCTTGAAAAGAGAGCACTCCGGTTTGATGTGGCCTTTCTTTCCACATTCAAAGCATGTAACCTCTTTTTCTTCTTTTGGCTCTTCCTTTCGTGCCCTTTGAAAATTCTTCTTTTTCTTCATGAACTTGCTCATTTTTCTTGCAAGTTGAGCAATCTCGGATTCTCTATCATCAGAGGAGCTTTCTTGCTTTGCTTTGAATGCTATGTTCTTTTTCTCCTTGAAGATTTTACCTTCTTTATCGGCTTGCCTCTTCATGGTAATCTCATAGGTCATAAGTGATCCAATGAGTTCTTCAACCGACATTTTCTTGACATCTTTCGCATCATGGATTGTCGTCACCTTTGGAGCCCATGAGCTTGATAGGAGCCAAAGAATCTTCTTGACCATCGTCTCTGCAGAAATATCATCTCCAAGATACTTTCTCCCATTACACACATCAGTAAAGCGAGTGATCATTTCCGTAATAGATTCGTGTGGGTGCATGGTGAAACTTTCAAAGTCTTGACGATACATATCTAATCTAGTGTCTTTGACTTTGTTAGTGCCCTCATGGGTCACTTCCAAAAGCTTCCAAATTTCATGAGAAGTGGTGCAAGTAGAAATACGATTAAATTCATTACGGTCTAACCCACAATGAAGAGCATTCATGGATTTTCCATCAAGCTCAAAATTAGAAATGTCTTCGGGGGTCCATTTAGACTCATATTTGCTAGAGAGAGTGTAGCCTTGCATAACAATTCTATATATAGGATAGCCAATACTTCTAAGAAATGTAATCATGCGATTTTTCCAATAAGTGTAGTCGGTTCCATCAAAGAATGGAGCCCGAGTCATGGAATACCCTTCGGGTGCATGTGAGGAAGAAGCCATCACTATGGATTTTAGGTTTGTAACCGGTTAAGGTATTACACAAACTTCCCTTCTATACCAATTTTTGGTCGGAGAGTGATGGCAAGAGGGGGGGTGAATTGCCTTTTAAAAATTAATTAACAATTTAAAAACAATTTATAAATGCAGCGGAAATAAAAAGGGGCAAGACACAATTTGATAACGGAGTTCGGCTTAAACCAAAGCCTACGTCTCCGCTCCCAACTCAACCGTTGAGAGATTTATACTTCAGCTTGCTTTTTAATGGTTGTAGCAAGAAACCCACTAGCCTTTTTAAGGTAGGCTAGATCACCTTCGTACAACTTGCTTTTTTATTATGGTTGTAGCAAGAAACCCAAAATGAAAGTGAGGAAGAAAAGGATGGTTTGTTTTAATACAAACCCAATGAAGAACTAAAAAATTGAAATAAATAAATTATAACAAACTAGAGGAAGCCTTGAGCGCCAAGAGTGTGAGAGTAGTTGATGTAGAGGCAGCCCAAGCTTCAAGGATGGAGATGGATCACAAGTTGCCTTAGAGATTTGTCGTTAGAGCTTCAAGGGATCAAAATATCATTCCAATGTATCGTGGTTGTTCCCGGCATCCATCCTCATCTATTTATAGGAGAAATATCCCCAAATACTTCAATATAGCCATTGGATGGATTCCGGAGCCGTTGGGGGTCAAAAGTACATGTATGGTCAAAGCCCAACGGCTAGTTTGACTGGGCTTACCGGCTGACCGGTGCTTGGCCACCGGCTGGCCGGTGCTCCAGACAGAAGGTAGAGATTTCTGTCTGGGTCCACCGGCTGGCCGGTGCTGGGACACAGGCTGGCCGGTGGCACCTGGCAGTGGGCAATGCCTACTGTCTGGTTCCACCGGCTGGCCGGTGGTAATCCACCGGTTGGCCGGTGGACTCAGAGAGTCCTTTTCCAGTATTCTTGGGCTAACTCTTTGGAAATATTTTTCCTATCATCAAAAAAACTTGAAAACATGTTAGAACACGATTAGAGTGATTGTGATCATTAAAATCCAAGAGAGAGGGGTACAACAATTAGATGACTTAGAAAATTTTTTTACATATGGCCCATCACATCCTCATAGGGTTCACTTGTGCTTTTCATCAAAAAGGATAATAGGACATTTAGTGTATTCATGGATTTTAAATGGATGAACAATATAATTGGGAATAATTTGTATCCATTTCTTCAAATAGATGATCTATATGACCAACCCCAAGGTGCTAGGGTTTTATCTAAGATTAAACTAAGATCATGCTAACATCTAGTCTGCGTCAGGCTATCATACATAACTCATTAATCTTTTCATAGTATGTATAGTCTATATGGGTACCTCATTATGTCATTCGGTCGTATGAACATGCACTCTATTAATAGATCTGATGAATAGGGTGTTCCACCCCTATTTTGAATTTCTTCTACATCCTTTGTGGATGAAATCATGGTGTGTTATCAAAATCTAGGAGACCATGAAAAGAAAATTGATACCATTTTGAGATCACTGAGAGAGTAGCAGATTTATGAAATTTTGGATATGTGACACTTTTGGATCAACAATGTTCACTTATTAGTCTTATTATATCAAAAATAGTCCTTAGGGTTTTAGATAAGGATAGTGTTGTGGTTTCCTAGGAGAAACCCAAGTACATGTTTGATATATAGAGTTTCTTGTGGATTTTTTGATATTACTATTGATTAATAAAGAACTTATTGCGTCTTGTTTCACCTCTCACCAGTATCACAAAAAAATTTTGTTCCAATGGCCAGAATTGTTTGAGAATGTTATTTATGATTTGAAAGGTAGAATATTCTTAATACCTACTATGACACTTCCATCACAAAAAAGACGTTATATTATCTTCTGCGATGCATCATGAATTTCCCTAGGAGCAATAATAAAATAGGAGGATAGATTTGTTATATAAGGATCATAGTAGTTCAGACCTCATGAGAGAAATTTCATGATGCACAATGTTGATCTAGCAGAAATTTTTCATGAATTACGTTGCTGGAGACACTATTTATTGGGTGAGTGATTTTTGTGTAAACAGATCACAAGAGCCTAAAATATATATTCTCACTATGTTAATTTAACTCCAAATAGTGAATGTGTGTTGAATTACTTTATTAATTTGATTTTATCTTTCCTATATTTTTATTAATCGAAATGTAGTCACTAATTAACTGAGTCAGAAAACTCAGGTACATGCCATACGAGAATCCAACATCAAATAGAAGTTAATGGCCCTATTTTCTATGTTTTATCTAGAGAGTCTTTATATTAAAGATAATTCTTCAATCTTATCAATGATATTTACCTATTACCTCGTTGATAAGGTGAAGGGAATAATAATTTTAGATATGGAGATTTTGGTTCTATATGAGAGTATATTAGAGATTTTACACCCCCAGATTGGTCTATGTATATTGACAAAATATTGTTTATTCATGCTTGTGTCTGGGTTCCTAAATATATGAGAGTGGCATTGGAGAAAGTCTACCACACTTATAAATGGGAATTTCATCCATGAATCTCTAAAATGTATAATGAGACACAATTCCTATATTGGTTTCCATGGATGAATCCCCAGATAGTAGGATTTATCAATAGTTTTTCCCACTATCATCAGGTGAATGTGGAATAGTAGGGACCAACATGCTTATTACATCTATTTCTAATCCTAGAATAGAACTCGGAATATATTGTTTTTGATTTTAATGTTATATTACCTTAGTTGTGGAGGGGTTATAACGATGTATGGGTGGTTATTTACTACCAAACAAAAGTATCCCACTTATTTCTTATTCGGTATAATTTCAGAGCTGATGAGATGGGAAGACTGTATGTTTGTCATATCTTATGACTAAATAGGGTCCCTCATACTATAAGTTTTGATTGGTATGGTCATTTTAATTCATTGTTCTTGTATTAGTTGAATAATTATATGGGTATATAGGTTCCTCTAAGAAAATATTTTCACCCTCAGACCAATGGATAGTCACAACAGACGATACATGTTCTATGGGACAATCTCCAAGAATGTGGCCATGACATCAGAAGTTCCTTAGAGAAGCATAACCCTCTCATCAATTTCACCTATAATAATATATTTCATGTGAAAATTAAGATTTATCACTTTGAGTCCTTGGGTGGAAGGACATTTTGTTCACCCATGAGATTGCTAGAGGCAGGTGAGAAACCCTTACTAGGTCCTCATCTCATACAGGAGACTTTTATGCAGCATCACATATTCAAGAAGTGTATGTATATTGATTAATCTAGGAAATAATATTATACCGATATCTAGAAAAAAGAATAGAGTTATAGGCTGAGTATCATGTTTTCCAAGACGTATCTCCCAAGCCTAGGTATAGACAGTTTCAGAAGTAAGGGATGTTGTTGACGTGTGACGTCGGGATGTTTGAAATATTGGAAAAAGTCGATCATGTATTCTATCAGATGTTACTACCATAGTTTAATATCTCTTTTCATGTTGTCTTCCATGTTTCATAGCTTCACCATTATCATGCCAACCCATCTCATACATTTTATCTTAAGGATTTTGAGACTGATGGTAAGGCTTATTTTGAGTATTTTCCTATAATAATCATTGATAAGAGTAAAAAGTCTCCATATTGATGGTATGTCCCTCTAGTTCGTGTGTTATTTCATGACATCCATGTACATGAAATGGTTTGGGAGAAAGAGGCCAATGCACATGATTAGTGGATAGAGTTATTCTCAGATAGTGTTTTTCCACCATTGGATGGTGAACTCAGGGATGAGTTCCTTTAAAGGGGTATATTGTAAGAACTCAATTTCTGATATATGTATGTATCCTATAAAGTGTTTTCTTAACAATTTCACAAAGAACTATTATGGATTCCTAATGATATTATGATGTTTTAGGGGTTTCAAAGGCACGTTTCGAGCCCGAAGCCTAGTATTTTTTTAAAAAAAGGGAATGAAACAATGATAGGGTGAACCATGAAAGTAGGATTCACGGTTCTTATAAACCATGTGGATGGACAACATTTTTATGCAGAGAAATATCTCACACTTGTTGCGTGGATTTTCTAAACTTGTGGACTAACAATCCTAGTTCCCTCTATTCTATAGGTTACAATTCATGGTTAGTGAATAGTTTGGAAAACCATTCATTCAAATAATGCATTGGCTAACTGTTGGTAATAATACTATTTCTAACCTTAATAATCTATGTAAATAACCCTTCTTCTACATTCGTAATTCGAGTGGTATGAACCTCCATTTCATTGATTTTTAATCTCATTGATAGACTAATATTGGCATGATAGATATCCTTGTTATGGGGATTGATTGAGATTTCATTTGTCATGTTGGATGAATAAAAATATGTACAAGACTCTTCTTAATTCCTTCATCATTTATCTTTTTCTTGACTATGTTATTGAGGTTTACGATTTTATTCTTTTTATCACATCTACTCCTATCTAGTATGAATTGGAGCCCTATACTAGATGATGAGAGTCGTATGTGTATTATGTTGGTGGTCTATAACTCATTCCTCAGGTTAATTTATTTTGGAATTATTATGTGTGTCCCACTGATTCCATCGATATCCATTTATTGAATTTATATTTCTCTTTTATAGTCATTAGAATTGGGTTGTTATGGTCTATCCATAAATGTGACTGGATGTTGGTGGTTATGTCTATAACTCATAACAACCCATCTTGAGTGACATACCATAATTTATTTTTTAGTGTTTTAATACCTTTCAGACATTATTCGGGTGTGGTCGAGATTGACCATACCAATGGGAATTCATCTTATTTTAAATTCTTATTGAATAAATAAATTTTGAATGGATTTTATAGTGCCACTTCTACTTGACCCACCTAAGGTAAGTTATTAAATGTAGGTAATTGTTTCACATGATGTTTTGGAAAGAATACTTGAGTATATGACCTAAACATATTTAATGTAAATGACTGTTTTATTGCACGGCTATTGCACAAAATTCCATGTTCATGGTAGTCAATAAAGTGAACCTCATTAATTAAGCATGATTTAGATGGTTTTAATTAATGTGATTCATGCTACATGGACTTGTTTAACTAATGAATGGATATGATTGAACCAAATTAAATTGTTAGTGAAACATTTATCACATGAAAAAATTAATTATAATTAAATAAATGTCCTTTTACACTATACACACATGGACCTTGACATTAATATTATAATGATTAAATCATGTTAACTATTAGATTCCAGAGAAAATTCATTGGGTACTCGAGGATGTCATTCCAATTCAAGGATGCTTATTTCATTCTGGGAGACCTACCAAGTATAAAGATCCTTGTCTACCTATGGATACCTAATATGACACCAAAGGATCCTTTATTTATTATTATTGGGTTACTCAAATACAACCATCAATCTATCATTGTAAGAGGTGTGTTGGTTACATCCATGGCATTGACCAATACTTATCTCTCATTTTACCTTCGATGTATTTCATGGACTCAGTCATAAACATTATTGTAGGAATCTATTGGATGGTGCTCTTGGTATTACACTCTTACCCATTAAATTGTATCAGTTTATATTGGGTTAGTTCTCACTGTGGTCGATGATTCATTGGTTATTATCATGGAACAACTTCATATTAATTGTAAATCATGGTTTCCTTATTACACATTAAAACAATAAATTTCTATAATATATTGAGTTTATGTTAGTGTTGGTTATGCATCACATGACCTATTAATATAAAATGTTAATTAATTTTTATATTAATTGGTTACATGTTCAAACAGCAGTAGAGAGAAAATGTAGTTACATGGGTATTTTGGTAAATTGATATTATTTATATATATATCCATTACCACATAGTGTTCAAAATTCAATTACATGGGATAGATGTTATAGGCACCATTTATAGTGGCCCAATAAGATTTATATCACACACTACTTGAGTTCCATTTGGTAACTGAGATAGATCACATGTATGCTATTGTTGATAAAATTATGTGTAATGCTTCAGACACATGATTTCTTGTTGTGCTAGGATACATGTTGTAATAGATGTCCATCTTATTTCTCACGATTAATGGGATAGTTTATGTATTTCTTTTTTTTAATTGGAATTTTCATGTATGCCTACTACTTTGCATACATGTATTGAAGCGTTACCATGACACATCATATTTCATCATCAACGTCTTTATGATATTCAAGTTATTTGAGTAATTATCTATTTTTCTCCTACCACAATAAAATATATTTTACATTTATTACTTATTCTATTTATCTCTATTTTGTCTTATATAGTACCCTCTTCATTTCAATATATTAATGAGGGCATAGTCTCATAATGGGAACATGTGATTCCCTCATTGATAGTTACAAGACTCTAGAATTTTGGGAGATTCGCTTGAGGCCGTGTGGCCCACTGGGCTAAGGAAAACTCCTATGTGGAATCCAGGTCTCAGACATCACACATGGGTTTGTATCGATGAGTATTATTTAAAAAAATATGTTTATGAATAAAATGTAATTTTTTTCAAATAATTAAACTCATATTTCATACCTTATAATCTGTTATCCTTGCACAGAATTTAGGAAATATTTACAATAATTTAGGATTTATATAGGTTATTGGAATAATTTTGGGCATGCGTGTGTAGCCCAGTTTAAAACATAAGTGTTGGATGTAATTAATTTAGTTTCATGTTGTTTAATGGAAATTGACCTGATAGTTTGGAGCGTGTGTGTATCTTGTGAAACATGTATTTTATTCATGATCACATGTGTTTTTTTATGTATGTATAGACCTTGAACTATTTTGTTGTTCCATTTCTATTGATTGTGAGGATTATGTTAATTTACTATAATAATGCAATATTGTTCTATAATGTTTATTTTTATCATATATGATTTCAATCAATCTTTTGAAATTGAGCATGTATGTTTTAATTATAGGTCCAACCTGCGAGATGTGAAAAATTCATTAGAATATGCTATGAGATTAATCTTCTTGAATTTTGTAAGCTTGTATTTAGAAAATTCTAGTCTTTTGGATGTGCCATAAACTTGGGGATATCGATATATGAGGGATGTTTTAGAAATGGGATGGCATGTGGTATGTGACGCATGTTTGTGGTGTCCAATTGCGATGGATGATCCATAATTGGGTTAAACAATACATTGAAAATACCTAGTGTAGGAATTCTTCGTAGTTTTGGGGATATACAATCGGGGAGGATATGATCTAGGATAGTTATGGATGCTCCATCTAGAATTGCACCAATGTAGGTACGTTTTTCTCTACATATTTTTGAATAAGGTAGAGCTGATACATGGGGAACAAGTATTTAATTTGTACTTGTGTGAAATAATGTTGATATATGTAACCTATGTATATTCTTGGAATACAAATGAATATTTTATGAACTGATATTAAGGGTCATTGTTGGTGTCTTACAGAATCGTCCACCCACACCCTATCATTTTTTGTTTGAGTTATTGTATTATCATGTCAATTATTAAAATTCCTTTTTCATTACTTTGAATAAGTTATTTATTTAAATAATGATCTTATTATTTTTTATTATTTAACATGGTAAAAGGTTTATGTGTTCCCATAGTTCCAAATGAGACCCTCATTACTATTCTGCATCCACTTATATACCATGAGGTGTGCTTGAGTTCAGGTATCTTTCAGCTAGGACCTGACAATTCGGTTTAGCATAATATTCTATGTATTAGTCATATGGTAATTTTTATCATTTTCATAATGATTCAAATTATTGTTTCAATCATTATAAGATGTATAATTATTCATGGGTGAATCAAAGCATACAGAAAATATTTTTGTTAATGTGGTACTGTTCTATGTGAATCTCCATTTACTAATATTTATTTAAGAAGTCCATAGAGACACATGATGATTAATGTTATTATTAAATGTAAACAATATTTTTAGTTGATAGTATTAAATTAATTAATATAATATAATTTTTATTTTATTAATAACATTATAATTGCTTTTTATTCCTCTAGTTAAATTTTTCTGGGAACAAGTAAATAATTTAGTAATATCTAAAAAGTAAATTTCACTCACTTTATTATATAAAAAAGGAATATATTCCATCAAGGAAACCACCGTATGATTTCAATAAAAATATGAGAAAAATCGTACATGAATAATTTTTCTAATAAAATTGTTTATCATACCATCACATCAATTATATATAGTTCTTAATTCATATAGTTAAATAATATTTTTCTTTATTCATTAAGAGTTGTCCTTTAATATTTTTATAATATATTCCATAGACTTTTCTGAAAAAATACTCCTCCAATTCAAATATAAATAGTTGATATGGAATTATTGGTATAATCATTTGAAACTAATTTAATATTTCTATTAATATTTATTAATAAAAATAATAAGATATAATTATTTTTATCATCCATGTTTGTCATATTAAAATTTAATGTATTTTATACAATTTCACATTCTAAAACATGAATCTCAATTCCAAATTATTAATGTCTACAATTTTTTTCATCTAAAATGAACAAGAAAATTCAATTAATTATGATATAAAATACTTAAAAATAACCCTAATCACTCTAATATCATCTAAATGAAAATAAAAAATGAAATATTATTGTAGGGGATAAAGGTTGCATATCCTCAAACACTATGTCAATATAAAATTTCATATATAAATATATGAGCTCTAGTGAATTTATCATTGTATTTTATAGCTCCTAAATTTATGAAAAAATATAGAGATTTGCGTGGAATGGTTATGGAATATATGTGAAAGAGATTACTCAATGGTATCCACATTTATTTAGAATGTTATTTTAGGTACCTGAGATAATATTATCTTAGGAGAATTGTTGATGGTGGAAATATAAGACATGAATTATAATGTCTATTCTATAGTCGAGACATAATTATACTACATCCTTATTGATTAAAGAATTACTGAATCAAATATTATCGCCATCATCTACTCATTGAGGAACATTATGTGGTCTATGAGTTCAATTTTCTCTTCTGATGAATAATATATCTCATTTAATTATACAGAAAATTATAAAAATTTGTAGCACATATATACACCATGGAAGAGAAAAATATAAAACATTTATATTAAATATAAATATGAGATCCATTACACTATCAGATAAAATTTAATAAATATATATATACCAAATTACATTTATTAATTACTTTTTCTACTTATAATATATGTGACGCATCGTTCCTTCATAACCAAATACAAAATCTTTATCTAAAATTATATAATTATTATAAAGAGATTATCCCAAAAATAATAATTTTACTTTTTTCCCAAAACAAACATGATCCTACTTTTATCGTTGAATGAATCGTTTTTTTCAATAAATAGATCGTTATTTAACATCAATCCTTCAAATGATCGTTATTTTTTCCCATACTGGGTGAATGACATTGAATTTTTGAAATCCCCTTCATCAATTTCAATGATTTTATTTTTTATGTAGTAGGATTAAAATTTCCCCAAATAATATATTTATCATCACTAAATTCTTCATTAATTTCATCAAATCTTATACATTATTTTGTTGTCCAACTATTATACACATGTTGATTCTTCTTAAAATTTACAGATAAATTAGTCTTGTAATTTTCTTCCCAATCATGTATATAATAGAATGAGTTATTATATATAAAATATAACATAAATTTAATAGTTCAAACTAATATATTATAATGTTTTCATAAAAATAATAACTATGGATGTATTATGATTTATCATGAAAATATAATTTAATTCTTTCATCCACTTAATTGTAAAAAAAATTATTGAATACATTTAAATTTAAAATTAAATAAATTTTTATACCATTAATATATATTTTAATATATTTTTATCAAATTATGTATATTAATGTTCAATTTTTAATATATTAATTTCTATTGTTTTGGGATCACTCAAGCGATACTTATATATAAATATTAGTAAATTTATATCATAAAAAATATACTAGATTTAAAAAATTCAGATTATTTACAATTTAAAATAACATTATGTGGGTATTCATTTCCATTTTTATAACATCGATTATTTTTTCCACTTTGATGATGTGTCAATTTTTAATTACACACATTTGGGTTTTTATATTTCTGATGATATTTTACATTTTATAATCTTGAATCATAAACTTCTCTTTGATATCATTATCAAAATAAATAACACATTTATTCAAGGAATTCAGCACCTTTTCTCAATCAAAATTTTTTTATAGTATTTTTATTTCATTAATTCTCACATATAATGTAATTAAACAAAACATATTTAAAAAAAATAATTTTCTAGATAAAAAATTGCATCCCCTACTGATTTCTTATCAATTTATCCTTATTCATACTTCCCGAATCATTAAAGAATATATTTTCTATAGATAATCCTAAAACATAATTACATGAATAAAAATAAACATTTTAAAAATTAGAACACTGCATAATATAGTTTCATGAGATATTGATATTATACATGTGAATCTAAATATCTCTAAAAAAATTTCTACGTATGTGGTAACCTCATAGATATTAAACATTTTCAAACTCATTCCCTATTACATTATAGAAAAAAGATAAATTTAAAATATATTTATATATTTAATAAATAAAATTATATTAAAATTTATAAATAAAATATAAAATTTCATGTATATGATTTATAACATTTTTTATAAAACTATTTTGAGGGGGGTGTTTCATGGAAACTATAAATCATATTTTCCAATATGAGACATTTTAATGATAATTATTCAAAAAATATGCAATTGTTTTACCAGGTATTAATTATTATCATTACCACCATTTTAAATTTACATGGATTAATATTTCATATAATTTCCCATTATACATTCCCATTAATAAAAATTTGCATCAGTTACAAAACCCAGTTATGATATTATATCATGCAAAAAATGATTTCATCACGAAATTATGATGATATTTCCATATAAAATCTTATTTTAGGTAAGTTCAATTTTTTTTATTATATCAGTTTAATCAATTGGTTTTTCATAGATATATCATATAATATTTAGAATCACCCTTTATATATTTTTATATCTACTTATCAAAAATAGAGTGTTTTGTAGAATATGATTATTAGCATATTTTAATCAGGGATTCATTACTGATATGCTAGTTAATGAGGACTCCATTTATAATAATTCCAATTCGTGTGCTATTTTTTATGATTTCCACATTATGAATGGGATATGGAATTTTAGATGTGTCTATTGAGTTATTGGTAGCATTCTTTGAGAACAAAATGATTTTTCCTGTGTAAAATACTATATATGAAATGTTTGTATTTATTTTGTGGACCACAATACTCACAATTGATATAGTGTTCATGAATGAAATTGTTATTTACATATTCAACATTTGTAATCTATCATTATTCTTTTAATTATTCTGAATTAATTATGAAATTGAAATTGTTTTAAATGAATGTATCAAACCAGTCATATGTATTCAATTTTTCACCTATTTATGGGTTATGGGATTTATATAATTAAATAAGATAATTTTCTGATTTCTCATTAACATATTAAAATTTATCATGAAATAATTGATCTTTTTAATTATAAGGTTTTATTTGCATTATTTATTAGGTTTTATAATCTACTCGTTATATATTGTAATATTATTTATAACTTTCCATTAAATATACTGTAATGTGATTGATATCCATACAACACATAATAGGGGAGTAATATTATAAGATATAATATTGTTATTCTTGTTTCACATTTTCATATTAACTTAGTGAAAATTTTAATTATGGGTCTCATTGGTAATTTAATAAGGAATATCCACTCTGGATAATGGAATAATGATTTCAAACATTTACATTCATGTAAATTGTTATCTATATGCATTTTTTTCTCTTTATCATTCCCAATTATGTCTATATAAGATAATATTTCTAGGTGGTTTTTGTATGTTGGTGGGGATATTGGACATATATAGGTATTTGATATTGGTTTTTTATTTATAATATTGAAAATATGATATGAATTTTGAGATTAAACACTAGTGATCTAGTTTTGGAAGCAGCTATGTTGAGAAGATTCAGGGTTAGTAAGAGAGTTTAAATATGGTATTTTTATATTTATTTGATCATTGGTGTGATTGTATATTTATTAATCTTTTGGGATAACATATCTCTAAGTTGTGGGGTTGATGTTCTTAAAATAATTTTTTGCTTATTCATTGGGGGTCGAGCTATAGACATGTATCATGATTTTTTATAATTCAATTAACATATATTTTAATGGATAATAGTAACCAATATAAACATTCTACTCTCAAATAATTCTTTTCACTGGGAATCATTTATTTTTTATCAACAAATTTCATTTTTTTAGTGGTATCATATTTTGACTTTATTATTGAATAATGTGATTCAAATTTAATTTAAAAAATATATTATTTATTCTTGTTTTTCTAGACTTGGATACAAAAAAGTATTGCACTATGATGATCTGTTGGAATTAAAATATTTCATTAAATATATTATTGAGTTATGATTACACAGTTTTACACAAGGAAAACAATTCACTACTTAAAACATATGTTTCGGTTAATGAAAAATAATTATCGGTTTCCTCCCAAAGCCCATTACTTATTCTCATTACTCGAAATATTATTAATACTTGAAATTATTTATGATTAGTGTAGAAAACATGCATTAATTATTTTTTATAATATATTTTTACTGGATCCCCAATATCTATTTATATTCTCCAATATAATATATTATTTTATAATATAATAATTCAATTAACTATGATATTACACCACTTCAATTATTTCATAATTACAGTAAAAACACAAATTATGATTGATAATAAATTCAAATGATTTATTATGATCATATTTATTAGTGGGGAGAATTAAACATAAAAAAAATAGATTCCTTTTTCATCTAATTGAAATTTATAACATTTAACATTAAAATTCATAATCCATTATTGATCATAATCATCTAACATGTATTAATCTCACATGATATTCCAGGATAGATATAATTGTATTACTTTTCTTTAATACCTATGGGAATAAAAACATACTAAATGGTTGAATCCTTATTCATTGTATTGGTAATAATAATAGATAATGATCAATTTTAATATGAGATCATATAAAGAGATTTTGGGTATACTTAGGATACATAAGATATTCTTACCATTTAAATCATATATTATATATCATACTACAAGTCATTAAATATCATTATAAAATATAATTCCATTTAAACATATCAAAGAAGAACCACATTAATAATATCACCTCGATTCATTAAACAATATTAATGAATCATAGTATAAATGTTTAGTTTCAATTTAAAAAAGAAAATTCATATAATGTTTCATAATATTAAATGAAAATAACCTTATAAAGAGTGAAACATTAGAAGAATATGAATCCTTTTGAGAAAACCCAATATTCCCATGTCATTGTGAACACAATCAATATAAAAAAGAATTAAAATGTGAAATAAATTATTCCAAATTATTATCCAAACAATTGTGTTGATTCCTTATAGTATCAGGAGATTTAAAACTAGTCCAATGCATTTTAAAAATATCTCAGACCACACATTTCATATTACAATCATTTGAGGTTAATATGAAATTAATGATTTATCAAGTCTTATGAAATACAAGGAATGAAAATATGTCTCATACTTTATTTGAAATAGAATCAAGAATGTAAAATTTTCATAATTCTTTAAATAATCATCATATTATACACTTGTGGAATATAAATGTTGATTTATACATATTTAGCGATTATCTTCATAAATATTTATTTATAACACTAATAGAGCATTTTGTATTTACACCATATAAAAAATGGATATTAAGTTAAAGAGAAAATGTCTCTAATTAGTCACGTTATATAATATTAGTGACTACAATTTAGTAAATGAAAAATATAGATTGTTCATATATGGATGAAATTCTATGGAAAAAAATAAACATTAAATTAATAGGAATGAAATAGGATTAAATTACATTTTATGGGTTTAATCACAAAAATAGTGTACAATAAATTAGAGGGAGATTCATGATAGTAAAATTCTAGTGAAATAAATGTTTTCCAGATAATGTGGTAAATTTCTGTTAAACCATAAATTATTTAATAAAAATTTATTTTTTTATAATTTAATAAGATACATTTCACATTAAAAATATTTTTTTGTGTTCTTTGTATAAATTTCAATACATTAATCACATAAAATAATTTATATTAGTTCATCCTTTAAAATAAATAGACATTACATCAATGAAATTTTGATTAAAATATTTAAAAAACTATCAGAGATGGAAATAAAATTTAAAAATAATTATTGATTCCCACATCATAAAATGAACTATAAAATATAAATTTGAAAAGTTAAAAAGTGTAATGGGATATTCCAATGAAATGAAGAATATATTTGTTTCTAAATATATATAAAAACTAAGTGGGTGGAATAATATATGCAAATATGGAAAATAAAATTTTTGATGATGCCAATTATTATAAAAAATGATACACAGTATGGGAAATAAATTTTATGAATGTTAATTTTTGAAATTAAAATGATATTTTCTAAAAAGGATGAATATAATTTAAAATTAAATAAATTGATTTAGTTTATGATATCATATATGAATGGAAGAAGTATAAAAAGAAAAAAATAACTCAATGAAGGAAGTGGAGTAAAAATATTTCCTAAACATTGGTATGATTTTAAGAACAATCCATTTAATTAAAAAAATATGATATAGATCTTAAAGACCCTTGAATGAAATAAATATTACAAAATACTTTCAATATGATGTAATTACACTATATTAATTATATTTTGTTTATCTATAAGAAATATTTCACAGTAAATTAAATTTGATATAATGAACCCTTACTTTAATATCTAATATTAATAGTACCATATTATTCATAATTATAATAAGATAAAAAATTTATGAACATATTTCATTATCTAATTTATATATTCAATATTTTAAAGAAATATGATATAGTTATTTTCTACTTGATTATGACTTTTTATTAGAGTTTAATTTTGAGTGTGGTTATTCTTTCCATTTTTACCTATTTTTTAAAAAATGATTATTTATTCCATAGTTTACAATAGTATATCATTTATATATCAAACAATATACTAGAAAATATCTTTTATGATGAATTTTTATAACTTCATTATATGTGTGTTTTGATTATGCTCATTAATGATTCATTTGTTAATTCTAAGGAATAACTTATTTTTAAAAAATAGATTTTGGTAACTTAATTAGTGCGTATAGTATTATCTTACTATTTTGAAACAAAAATAGAACTATAATTTAATAATTTAAATTATTTCTTTATTAGTAACTAGTTTTTTATATCCATCCATGATATTATTTTTTCCATTATTATGGTATATGATTAGACTAACTCAATCATGAACATTACATAATTAATTATTAATTTTTGTAAATAAAGAGGTTTTATTTTGAAATATAGATTTATTATTGAATCACAAAGATATTTTTATATATTTATAAGGTGTTTAATTATATTATATTATATTTTAATAAATTACAATGAATCTATATATGAGATAAATTACAATTTATAGGAAGTAGTTCATTTGTACAGTAGGTTATGGTTTTCATTTCCCATCAAATGAGATGGAATGACAATGTATTATTATTTTTATCATCGCTATAATAATAATATTAATTTTTCTATTTTAATAAAAAATTAATTTCTTATAATATTATTTATTTTTTTGTAACAAAAATGAATCACATCGATTTATTAAGGTTGTCATTATTACCTTCGCATAAACGATGTTGTTTTAATTTTCTTATTTGATTGAATGGATTTATGACTGGGTGATTAATTTATATATTAAAATAGTCTTATATAAATTAGGCTAATTTAATTATATTAGTCTGCATATAATTTTTTTATGAATATCTTTATGAATCAAACACTATGGAATGATAAATACTTATAATGAAAAAATGGTATTTGTTTCTAAATTCTCAATATAAATATAGACCTTATGATAACTACAAGATAAAAATGTTTTTTATTGAATAAGGATTCTAAGGGACTAAAATAGTTATAATTTTGAATCAAAATATAAAATTCATGTATTTTGAATTTGGGGAAGTGATCCCATTATGTATATAAAGTGTGGGTTAACTATTTATGTATCCAATATATTTCAATAATGGTATATAAAAATCAAATTTTATAAGGATATATTTTTGAAATAATAGAGGAATTTATTTGGTTCTAATTTAAAACTCATCTAAAAATAAAGGTTTTTTAAATAAATATTTTATTTATTTTTTATAAATTAATATTTTCAAACATTTTTCTTTTACCTTAATAAATAATTTTTATATCCTTGAGAATTGTTTTCAATGAATAAAATAATATTTAATATAATTTAATTTTCAGATGGAAAAAATAATTTAATATATTATAATAATTTTATGAAATAAAATATCTAGTTTTATTAAAATTTATCTTCATAATTAATGGATGTGATGTGTAAAAATAATATTTAGAATATATTTTTTTGAGGATTAATATTTACATATATGTTAAATTTAAAAATGTTAATATTTTTCCTGAAATAGATTTTTTTATGATAGTGAAAATTTTCCTTTAAAAATAATCAAAAAACAATTTTTATCGTAAATATTTATAAAAAATGAAAATGATAAAAATGTTTTGAAATTCTAATTTATTGTTACATATTTTCTAAAAATTATACATTAGTATCTTTTGTTCATAATAATGTGTAAAATTCATAATATTTCTTACTAAGAATTTTTTTAAATATAATATTTAATAGTTGGATGCATAAATATTATATGGTTTGAAAGATAATATTGACATGACATATATTTCAATATAATTACTTCAAATATGATATTTACATGATTATTAAAAAAATATAAAATTCATATAAAAAACTATTTTAGAAAATTTATATAAATTCAATAAAATCAAATATTTATACTATATCTCAAAAATAAATTTGCATTTTCCAACTAAAATAATAAAAAATTCAAATTCAAATATTTTAATATATTTTATAATGTATTGAGGTATATTTTTTATAGAAAAGTTATATTTTTAAAGTATTTAGCCTTATTAAATATTATTCTAAAATATGCAATTCAATTTCTATTATAATATATATATATATATATTATAAATATATGGTTATCTCGGTTATTTTGAACCACTTCCATGACTAAATTATAATAATTATATTTAAAATGTATCACGGTTCATTTAGGTTTGGTGTTTATTGTTAAAATTTTTTAATAATAATTTACATTTATGTTTAATATAAATTAAAAATTCAAATCATTAAAATACCCCCTAAACTGAACTATATTACCACTATATTATATTTCAATTACTAATATAAATACCTTGGATTATCTATAAGAAAATCCAGACTCAATATTTACCTTCTAAATTTAAAAAAACCATCATATTATAGGGATGATTTGGTAACACATAATTTCCTTCAAAATATGAATATATTATAATTCCTTAAATTTATTCTATATACAACAATATTTCTATGTTTTTGGTGTTTATAGAGATATTTTATTTATAAATTCATTTTAATTATAATAATTATAGACAAATAATAAAACCGATCATAGTTTTTCTAAACTAATGAAAATTTAGAAATATTGGAGAATTATTGAAAAATTATATCACGAAAAATTGAAACTCTAATTCTTGAAATCTTTTAATTACCACATCACTAATTTCTTCAACCAAATTACCTATTTATTATATATATGTTTCTATATTTTGGGTTCTCTTATATTACTTAAACATATTCCTAAATATAATATATAAATCAATATGTATTTTATAGACTATCTTATTAACCAAGGATTATCCAGCAAGTGTCTCTATCCATGTGTTTATACATAGGACCACTCAATATGAAATGCTGCGAATGTTTAGTTGAAAATCTTATATCATTGTTTATGGTGAAAAACACATTAAATCCATCTACAATGGATACATCAACATATAATTATCTCTATAATAATTTTATATCTTGTAGAACCAAAAAATATTTAATCTACCAAACCAATTGGAAGTTATCATATTTTTATAATTATCCCTTATATTTTTCATATAATTTTAAAACAATGATCATTTACCGTGATATATAAAATCTTCTAGTTTTCTAATTATCACATAATTTATTATCTATAACTCCAAAATTTGGATAAACCATAAAATATTACATATTTCTAATAATTGAATACATTAGTGAAAACATAATAATATAAAAATATAACAAAACTATAATCTAATACGGTCTAAAAAAAATTTGGCTACACTTTAATTATCCAACGAGAATAAAATTATTATTACCATATGTTCCCAATGATCATTAAATTTTACATTATTTTATAGTTAGTACCCAACATTAACAAAAAATATATTTTCAATATATTTGTAATTTCTCATGCTATTTAAAAAATTATTAATCCATAACAAGTCATTAAAATATACATAAAACTATCTACACATGATAATCCTCAAATAAGAAAATATCTATTACATTTCATTATAACATGGGGAAATAAAATCATAATGAAAGGTTGTCCTCGGATGTTCAGTAAGGCTAATCATAAGAAATACCAATTAACCATTATATGAGGGGACAAGATTGGTGTATCAGGGTAATCAGGATCCATAAAAATTACATAACCTAGAACATGTAATTCATAAATCATTAAATTTGGAATTTTATGTCATCAAAAAGTGTCATGAAATTTATACATATCAAAGATGCAAAAAAATGTATATCATTTCAGATATTCATAAAACAAAAATATTAAATAATTTTATTATTTACAAAAATTATATAGATGAGACATAAATATTGAATTTAACATATCTTTCAATAAAAAAGAATATATAAATGTGTAACAATCACATGACTTTTAAAATCATATGAGAAACTCATTATTCCCATTACATTTTGATAATAATAATTATTTGAACAGACTATAATTTTATATTAATAATTATTAAAATGAAACATTGAACAAACTAATTATATACACACCATTATATAACCCGAAATAGCATACATAAAAAGTGCGTTATAAGGGGATATATGACTACACCCTCCATCATCTACACATATGACTGAAAATGGAGATCAATTAATCGGTATATCAATATGATCTAAGAGAAAAAATATGTTTCAAATAATTTTCTAGTGGAATTACATAATGAAATCATAAATAAATATATAAAAAATATTTTATGATATTCTTGTGTAAAATAATCAGTATACATTTTCTATAGAGTAACATAATTACTAAATATCATTCTATATAGATAATTGAGAATTCGTTTCTTCATTGTATAGAGGTATCTTCTAAAGGATAGTGGATATATTATATATTATATCTATTTATGGAATATATGTGACCACCCATCAATCAATGGAATAAAATATACAATGTTCATTATGAAATGATGTTTGAATAGAAACCATTAAAATTGAATGAATATGTGAGTTAATGGACTTATTGGATATCCATGAGTTAAATCCCAAAAGTTATTATAAATGACTATAACAAAATTATTAATGGAATCAAGTTTGGATATTATATATTTTAGAAAAACATCAAAATGGAAAGCAAATCAAAAAACTATATTAAAAATATTTCATTGAAAATTTGATTAAAGGATAAGTTATGGTTTACATTTAAATGATATTTGATTGAATATGTGTTGAATGAGATTAAGGAAAAAGTTTCCATTAAAATGAATAATCAATAATTGTGACAAAAAGAATAAAAATATTTTATTTTAAGGTAATATCCAATGACAAATAAAATAATAGATCTTGGAGGGAAACCCATATAAAACATCCTTATAAAATCCCATATATTAAAAGGGATCATTAATTTTACGTCTCAATAGAGGGAGAAAATTGTAAAGATAACATATAAACTCAACCGTTTTCAATTTCCAATATAACTGAGAACATTATTATGAATGAATATATGGAAAATTATTGTAATAATCATTAAAGGGGATAATAATTATTCAAAAAATTGATAAACTTCTAGAGGAAAACAATTTACGTATAAAATATTTTAATAAAAATATTATTTTCTAATTAAAAATAATAATAAAAATATTTAATTAAATTATTATGGTGGATGAAAATCATTATGGAAGAATTTAAATTAATATATAATATTATAAATAAAAAAGGTAGTTGAGTTTAAGAAAACATATATTAGTGGTATTCCCTGAAAATATTGACCTTTAAATAGAGGGAATGATATAACACATAAATATCCATGAAATATTTTAATATGTTAAAATAAATTATTTATTAATTAATGTGACCATAATATTCATATGATATTGTATAACATATAATATTTCTCATAAAATTTATATTGAGACAAGGAATATGATAGAATAATTAATATCTTTTACTATAGTGACTAAATTTCTTGTATAAAAATATTTCTATTTTAATCTCAATAATAAAAACAGTTCTCATATCTATAACAACTTATAAAACTATTTTATATCTTTCTTCTAAATGTTTATAATTGGATTATTATTTATTTTCAATTATAGGTGTTTGTAATCTGGAAATTATGAAACATGTTTCATAATATTTGATATTTTAATCATTATTATAACAAATATTATAACTCAAAGATCATACATGTGACCTGAATTGAATAATTATAGTTATTTAAAAAATTTATTTATTTCTATGAGTGCTTTGGCTATGATCTAAAATGATGAAATCACCGTTGAGCACTGTTAATTTATTATTAATTATCGAGCATTTTATTACTAATTAACATGTTTATTATAATTGTTATGATTCTAGATCCAAAATGACAAACTTATTAATTTTTTATATCATTTATTTTCAATATTTATGTCATCAATTAAAAAAATTACATTATTCATCACATCCATCATCAAGTTTATATATTATCTAGTTTATAGATGCTTTTCCATGGGTTCTAGATGTGTATTTCATTTGTTGGTGAAAAAATGATCATTATAGAATTTTAATATGGTGGATAGTATAAAAACTTACATGTTACATGATGTGTTCCGTGTATTTATTTCATGTGTTCTATTGTTTTTTCCAACAAATCATCTTATGGGGTTAGTCTTCATCCTACGGAATAGGAACAGTTCCTTTTTAGTGCATCTTGTTGTTCCACCACCATAATTCGGAATATGTAAAATTGAGTTCTAAACATCCAATTATTAAACCCTATGAAATTAATTTCTTTATGTTGGGATCATTGGGATGAATCATTCATGACCACCATCGGTGTGGTGAATACAACCATGTCGTGGTGTGGTTTGTTAAATATTTTGTAAACAACTTATCATCCACCTGATCGTGTTGATGGAGTTATACCCATTTATTATGATATATTTGATAATTATGGGGTGGGGGTGGGTGATTTACTATTTAAATTTTAAATTATACATTATATACATATATCATCATTCCTAAAATGTTACTTTTTTTAAGAATTTTGTTAAAAAGTGAATTCATCGAATAACTTAATTTTATTGAAAAATAATATTAACTGATCCATTAATTTTAATGCTACTCAAATGAGATTTTATTTGTTTGTTCACAGTAGAGTAATGTGGTTTTACTTCATTGTTTTTCCAAATTATACATCTCTACGTATACCTTATTTCTACAGCAGATAAAGATCAGGAAAAATAATTTCTGATGTAGATTCTATGTTTTAGTAATTTTTCATACATTATAAGAGATCTAACTCCCATTATCATATAGATTACATTTAATAATTGTAAATTCCATGTTCTTGAAGTAGGGGAACTATTTATATCTCATTGAAATTGATTCTATGAAATATTCTTCCATCGCAAGGGGAATTAAACAAAATCAAATATTATTCTCTTATATTTAATAGCGAAAATATATTTTGATGATTACATAAGATTTAGATAAAAGTTATAATATGGGGGGTTTATATGATTTGATGTAATACCAATTTTAATAGAATTAACCATAATTATAAAAAAAAATTTCCTCAATGTATCTTAATAATATTTTTTAAATTTTTTTTCTTATGTTGATCTAAAAAATGATTGGAAATGTGTCACTTTTTAAATATAAGGACAGTCATCAAATGTATGGAATTCCTTAAATATTTATTGGTTTTTAAATAAATAATGACATATTTTTTATAGATGTTTTCTTAGTTGAATTTTTTTTAAATATTTATTATAATTCAAAATTGTAGATTTAATTAATTTACATAATAAATAAAAATACAAAGGAAATGTACTATTATATGTGACAGAAATTGTGTATCATTGAATATATACGATAAATATTTCCATTAATAATGTTATAATTATGTAATTTTATTGATTACATATAAGGGATTTCTTATATGGGTTTTACGTGGTGTGATTATGATAAGAAGTTATTTTCAAATATATATTTTGTGACATTAATATTTCATTTAAATGATTTCATCCATTTTTTTTTAATTCATCAAAATATTGGATGAGATATGAGGGCTGTTTAGGCAGACATATGATATACATTACAATAATAATCTAGCAATTGAAACTTTGTATGATATATGTCAACCTATGAAATGTATTTCCATAGAAATAAAAATAATGATTATTACTTTATATTTGTGTGGGATAAATTAATTTTGTTTTCTATCTAAAACATAAACTAAATATAATTGATGACCATGTATTCTCATTAATAAATTGACCACCTACAGTAGTTAGGATTCTATAAAAATTAGAAATATGTATTTTACAAGGTATGTTAATTTGGAACTGTGTAATGGTATTTTGAAATAATTAATGATATTTGGTAGAATGAAATCTTGAAGTATTTATATATTTTTTCAAAAGAATATAAATTGTGGATTCATTTCCAATGAAAATAGGATTTAGAAAATGAATTATTTCAAGGGAAATAAATTAGTATATGGTTTATATTAGAATATTATGAATATATTATTTCACATCGTTATAATCAATACAAAAAGATATTTATTTTTTGTAATAGGTCATATTATGGTTTGGAGCTAGTTACCAGCTTGGATTTTTAGATCACACCCATATATTATAGGTCATTATACAATTAGGATGTAGTGAACAATCACGTTTCACTTGATTTAGGATCATATAGGAGGAAATATAGATATAATTATGCTGATGGTGGTTGAATGGTGGTTTGTTTAGTTATTTTCTCCATGTAAATCCATGTCTTATATTCATGTTCGTTTACTTGATATACATTATCTTCTAATTTCTATATTGTAATATTTTTTTCAACTTTTTAAATGTTATATGTTTTCTAAATAACTAACACTGTATTATTATTTTTTCCTTATAATGTTTCTTTTATGCATGGGTTGTAATAATACCCTTAAGGAACTTCCACACATTTCTTAACTCTCATGTTTGTGGAAAACAAATAAGGTTCTTGAAAAATTAGTATCAAGGATTATTGGTTAATATTGATACAGGCAGTTATTTTTTATAGGAGCTTTGATTATTAGATTCATGAGGTGGTTCATGAATATATTCAGGATCATTACCTTTCATAACAAATAATAATTTTTTAAGGTTACCCAAGATTTATCAATATATAAAATTTTCTTTGGTTATGAACTATTATGTAAAATTTATTATTACATTTTTTTAATTTTTTAATTTTAATAGATGCATGGAGGGACTCAAGTGAATGATTTTATTATATATTCATAAGTAATATCTGACCAGAATATCTGAATTATGTTACATCCAATGGAAATAGTATGGCTAAAATATTTAATACATATTATCTCGTTAATCCGTACATAATTTTTTTTCATGAATTATCTTTTTTTCATTATTTTTTTATTTCAGTTGTTTCCAAAATCACATTGATTGTAAAATTGTGATTTATTTTTTTATGAATGATTTTTTTGGAGAAATATAAAATTGAGATATAAATTAGAATATATTTTAACTTTTCAGAATATGGAATATATTATAGAATAAAATTGACAACACATTTCAAATTATAGGAAAATTTATTGAAAATGGGTTAGATGAAAATTCACAGAAAATTTTGAATATGTGAATGAATTATTTTTAATATAAAATAACCATATAGTTCTTGAATATAGACTATTTTTCTGTAGATAATGAATTGTTTTTGGAATGTATATTTGTAAAATTTGGAATATTTAATATTTAATTGAATCAAATTATTTCATATTATATGAAATAAATTTATGCAGAATATTTTGATTAGATTAAAAATTAAATGATTTATATTTAATGTTTTGTAAAATTTATATGATAATTAATATTTAGTTAAAATTTTCAAATTGGTTTAAAAATTGGTTTGAAGAATATATTTTCATTTTGAAATTATTTTTCATAAATATATCTTGTTTTTAAGTAAGTTGATTATTTTTTATTCATAATGAATTTTGGTTTTTGGGTGATAATTTATTAACATTATAATTTTAAATATTTCTTTATTTTTTTATGTTTGTTATTTATTTTTTAATTACCCCATGGATATTTCAAATATGAGATTTTGTTTATGATTTTTATGATTATTTTATTTCCTATATCTACATGTTCAAATATAAATAGACAGTTTAGTAAATAAAGATATTCATAGTATGGTTGTTACATATCCTCCAATATTTTTGATTAGTGTTATTCTTCCCTATCCCTATTACCAGGCACGAATTCTAGAGGTCATGGACTAGAATTTGTGACTATCATTTTTGAATCACGATTGATGTAAATTTCTCTTTGGCGGGATTATGATAATAGGAGTTCTGTCTTGGTTAATATAAAATTTATGTATTTTTGTTTTCATGTAGATATATTTGTGGTCGAATCTCATAATAGTGATATAATAAATCAATTTATATTTTTTAAATGTGAACATTATGTAATGTAGATATTCCACATTTTGGTGAGTTAATTTAAAGGAGATTCAATCTATGGGAAATAATATTTGAGTTATGAGACCCCCCATGACTTTTTTTTTCAAAAGTTATTATTTTTATTTATTATTAAGGATATTTTTATACATTTTAGATTCATTCATATTGAAAATTTATTCATTATGAGTAATGAGATCTTTAAGGTGATTATTATTTTGTTGTTATCTTATATTTCCCATGATTACCCACTGATGGATTTATATATGTTCAGAAATGATCAATCCATAGGGATTATTATTCTTACCTTTTTTAAGAGATATATGGAATTTGATAGCACGTTGCTTCTATATGATGGAATAGTGGAAAACATATGTTGAAATTTCAAAAAATGTGAGTAAGTGATAGTTATTCTATGATGTTATAATGTAATCACGTAGAGATGGTGATGTGGAATCATGTCCCTAGGATACCCTTATATCAACTCATTTGTAATTTTTTTTTAATGTTGTGGTATGATCAAAAGTTTAAAATTTCAAAATTTTATCCATTTTTCATTGAGGTTGGAAATATTTTTAATTTTATCTTCATGTATGATGTGTAATAATATAGTGGGACTAATAGTTCTATCATTTTATTAGGATATTGATTATTCTTTGAAATTTGAGTAGATAAGATTCTATTTTATGGATTTTGAAGGATAGTGGGTTGGCGGTTCATTCTTAATAGAGATTTATATTATATTTATATATTCTATTGTAGGTTATTTATGAGTTACTGTAAATTTGTGGGGAAATTGTGATCATATAGTTTTTTTATCTTGGTGGTAATACCACCATTCATTAGATAGTCGCAACGAAGAGTGGTATCATTCCATATTCTTCACTGATAGTAGATATTGGAAAACATTTTGGGATTCATATTTTATATTTTTGTATGAGAATCCTCAGTTTAATTTTTCATCTTGAATTATAAATTTTGTATTTATCTTTATCCAAATGTTTTCCTGTAACATCATGTGGATAGAAAGTTATTTTTTTGGGGTAGGGGGATTGACACATCATTGGGTCGGGATATTTTTTTATCCTTCTGATGGTCTATTAAGGGTTACATTTATATTTTTATATGTTGTTTAAATATGGTTT
Organism: Viscum album; assembly: GCA_963277665.1. NCBI lineage: Eukaryota > Viridiplantae > Streptophyta > Magnoliopsida > Santalales > Viscaceae > Viscum > Viscum album. Next base: position 199,355,483 of record OY728126.1, read on the forward strand.
TTGTAATTTATATGATAAATATATTCTAAAAAACACCAGGGCTCAATCCATGATTAGAATAATGATCACATATGTATATTGGTTATTAAAAACCATAATACTAATATTTAGGGTCTTGTGAATGGGGAATATAGAGTACCCTAGTTCATTGCGACTAGTTAGCCACCACCATTCTGTGGAAAAATGAGTGGTGACTCCAAAATGTCATGTTCCTATCACTATATCATAGGAATTTTTCATATTTGGTAGCATAATTATAACACTAAAGAACAGCATGAGAATTGTGAACACATCCATATAATGTTGGGGGTTGTTATATAATTTTAAAATCATCAAACAGGTAGTTGGTATTCTGGTTGTAGTTATTTAGATTGATGATGTACTTTATGATAATTTTGTGGTGGACAGTTTTTGTGTACATAAAATCTTTTACATAAAAAAAAATAAAGAACCATTAGTACACTTTTATATTATTCGGAACCAATATGTTCAATATATGATTCATTTCATAAAATTATCTTCTCAAATAAAAACCATCAGAAATTACCACCTTTTCACATTTATACTATTTTGTTTTATAATAATTTTAAAACAATATGTATGAGTATTACATAGATATTATCCACACCCCATCATGTTTTTTTTCTACAAAAATATATGTCATCCTAGTATTTCATAATTTTAGAATATTTTATTTGACCTCATTTTTTTGGGTCACTGTATTGATTCTATCGATATAACTTTATTCGTCTTTTAGATTCCAACCTGTGGTTGAAAATTCCATGTGGTTGTGTAAGGTTTCTTATTCATTGAGAATTAATATTTAATTTGAATTTATTATTCATTATCAATTTATTTCAATTTCATATAATATTTTTTCCATATATCGAGTCTATATATCAATGAACAATATTATGTGAGATTTTGATATGTTTGGGAAAATATATTTATCATGTGATTTTATGTATAAAAATTATTATCGGAAATTCCTCTATTTAGGAAAATTTAATTCTTAGTTGGCTCTTCATAGTTGTTAATGAAATTATATATAATGAAAATTTAAAAAATTAATGGAAAAGTATTGGTTTTAATAGAATTGGTTTGTTTTCCCTTTTGGGAAATTATTTTAGAGATATTATTAGTTGATGTGATAAAATAATGAATAATAGTTTGTTAATCTTATAGATTTTCAATACCTTTATTTCAGATAAATAATTAAATTTATCAATTGGTTCATTATACCATTTTTAAATGAAACCCCATTGGAAATATCCATTAATATATAATGAAAACACAATATTATATAATGAATGTGATAAGTTTTCATATTGATATATGTTTGTTGAAATTATTATTATGCATTATTCAAATCGTTGTTTCATTTTGGTTGATCATAGTTGTCATCATGATGAATCGTTATATGCATACATTATCATGTGAAATAAATATTGATTATGAATTCTCAATATCATTCTTGATACTTCATGGGATGAATATATTTTAATAGAGTTAAATATTCATATTCATGGTGAAATTTTTAGAAATTTCCTCTTGTTAGTGGCCCAAAATGAGACTTACATTGACCTATCAGACATTTCCCCTTGATTTATATATGATGGGTTAGATTAGATGATTGGTCAGGGTTAATTTATTTGTATTTATTCCCTGTAGTGTTTAATTTCCTTCACTATTAACCATTCTAGATATGTAATAGGTTTTTTCCTAGTGCACATAAGATTCCATAATAATAAAACTCTTTAATTTTCTATGGTATTGGTTTTTGGAACTATGGTATGTTATAATGATGCCATTCAATTTTCAGAAAAAAATATGCAACAATAATTTTTGTATATTTGAATAAAATAGTATATATCATCGTTTTATAATAAATGAACAATGAATTAAATAATGTAGAATTTTTCTATGTAGAGTAGTTTGACACTTTTTTATATGGTAAAACCATGGAAGCCAAATTTTCATATTGATTTTCTAAAACATATACGGTGTGTATTTATGTTAATGTGTTTTGTTGTGGTTATGAAGGTTGTGAAAAAATGGTATTTTTATCTAAATCATTTTTATTAAATGGTTTAATGGTGATTCAATATTGAAGATGTTTTCTTACCTGTATGATCATATTGATGGAGGATAAATAGGACTTCATCATTTAAATATAGTGGTTGGGTTGTTGTTTTTTGTTTTCTATTTCTTATTTTATATTCATGATCTTTTACTTATGTTGGTTTATTTATTATACTTGTGTTCTCAGTTTCAATAATTTCATGTTATATTTTATAAAATTATTTATTAAATTTTTTTGGTGATTTCATTCCTAATGTGTTTTAGATGGTTCCCAAGGTTGTGTAAACAACCTATGAGAATTTTGAATTCCCATTGGGAATTTTTATGATTTTATCAAGTTTTCATATTAGTGATGACCAATCTTGTTTATCATATAATTATATATCATTGTTCAATTAAGTGGTTAATCAAATTGAAACTAGAAAATAACATCATTAATGGTTTTGTTTGGATATGATGGTTGAATGTTGTGTAAGAATAACATTATATAAGATTATTAATTTTATAATATTAATATTTTTAATTTTTTGGATCATATTTTAAAATATCTAACAAAAATAATAAATTCATAATAAATACAAGTCATCATAGTTCTATGTAGTGGTATTTTTCATGTATAGATATTTATCTTTTTCATTTCTCAAAAATTGATAAGGATTTATATTGGATTAAAATGAACATCTATTAATTCGTAATTATTTTTTATATGTCCCTTATAATTACAAATTTCATCTATATAATCATTATAGATTATATTTAATGAATGAAAACCCATGATAAATATTAGATGTAGTAGTATTCATGTACACACAAATTATATATTTTTTTATTTTATATTTGGATAGATTAAATGGAATAATAATTTCTATATTGATATATTAAAAAATTATTATATAAAAAATATAAATAAAATTATATATTGGTGGATAAAAAACTATCATGAATAAATATTTACAAAAAATTAATAAGGTTTATGAAATTCCTAAATTTATAACTTCGGATTTCACATTGAAATATCCCTTTTAATGTGAGTTCATAATATAAAAAATTCAAATGAAATGTTCACTATAAGCACCATATTTTTGATAAATCATCAACATTTCATATATTTTCAGGTTATATAATTCTTGGGATATTATATTGAAGATTAATAATAATATTGGGACGTTTTGGAAATGTCTTCAATGGTGAATGGTATGAGAATGAATAATATAAACATTTCACTATATCCATGAAAATATGAATGGATGTAGTGTGATTCGTAGAGATGGAAACAATTTTGAGAAGAATTTTCCCAAATGTGTGAATGTATTGGGAAGCCTTGTTTTTAGAGATATAGGGAAAACCAAGTTGGCACTTAGTTTTTTATTTGTTCTGGCCAACTAGGCTTGGTTATGGACTAGTGATATTATAATTTAAATGGTTTTACATTCTATGTCTTATCATAATTATTTTTGTAGATAATTCTTAATAAACTGTTTTCCAATTTAAATTTAGGCCATTGGACACTCATTAATTCTTTTAATCCTACAAACACACAAACTCTACTCCACACATAGGCTCTCAATAAAATTCCATTTAATATAGTAGTGACTTTTGTTTCAATCAATGTGCATTAGAGATTTTGAATTATCAGTAAGGCCTTTTATTCCTCATTCTTCTATATTCATACATGAAACATTCATATCATATCTCATATATCTATATATCCATCCTGTTATGGAAAAAACTATGTTCTATCATGTAAATATTTATGAGATATTTTTGATTCATTTGATGGATATTTGTTGAGATCTTATAGATAGAGTTTCATAGAGGAGTTCTTTGTTTCCACCATCTGAATAAAGGTATATAGATTCTCTCGATTTTTTATTATTTAATATCATGAAATTACTGTTTGATTTAAAATTTTACCTTTAATTTTACTGAAACAATCAGTTATTTTTTAATGGAAAGGTTTTTGGTTATACATTTAGAAAAAAATAGTAAAAATAAAGATGGACATTAGAAATTCCTGTTTTACTATAATTTATAAGATATGATATTAAAATTTTGTTATGTTTTAGAACAATTAATGATGTTTGATGAAATAATTTAAATTAATGAAACATTTTATAATAAATTTATTTTCATGAAATGTGTAATAAATTGGTAGGCATGTGTTCAAAGTTGATTTTTTGTGGTTAGAACAATATCTGTCAGAGTTGGATGAATTATGGTCATCGTGTCGCACCATAAATTGTAAAAAGACTTTAAATATTTTGATGGGTGTGTCTATGTGAACATTGAAAACATTGTTCAGTTTATTAATATTTAATAATGATATTTTATTATAGTAAAATCATAAGGATTTCTCTTATAGATTTATATAACCTATTTCGGTAATATTCAATTTCAATAATATCAATTTTTTTGAATTCTTCCAGTACATTTTACATATGTTGGGTAGTATCATTTAATTAGATACCTTGTTTATGTAGACCCCTTCATGGGAATATTAGTGACTCTTCATATATAATATTCATTGATATACAAATAGGGATGGTATCAAATATTATTAGGGATGTGGAATTACACAATCGGTATGGATGGTGGACTTGAATAACAGAACTTTTTCATATTTATTTTGGTGCCATGTCAGATTGATGTCACTGAGTAATTTTTTCATTTGATATTCAATGATCCCTTATCACTGGGTTGATTTGGTTGTGTTTATTTACTATTTGGGTTACATTATATAAAATTATTTTTCACGTAAGAGGATTAGATGATAAAATTTAATTTTTTTAAAATTTTAATTTATAAAAATTAAATTATTTCCTCCTGATTTCTAATAACATAGAAAATATTTATACACATTTTATTAATGATTATTTCACCTATTTTTAGTGGCTCTTAGTGTCTTATGAAAACAAAAAGTTGGGTTTAGATTTTATAAATGGTATCAATATTTGGTGGTCCATCTATTTATTGGGATTATAGAAAGTAGATTGGAATGTAAGATCATGAAATGTGTATATTAAAAGGAAAAAAAATTTCATTATGAGGTTTATTATTTTTAAAATGGTATTAATATTTTTTATTTAAATTTTTTTGATATTTATTTTAAAATATGATGATCTTATAATTTATAATCCATCAATTTCTAGTTACTGATGAAAAAATGATGGTTTGTTCATGTTATGAAAATTTTTCTAGGAATATTATATAATAATAAGAGTTAATGTGATGATGAATATGTATCTTCACTATAGACATAGGATGATTAATAACAACTGTAAATAATTTTTATGTCCTTTCTTGTAATAGAAAGAGGAATTCATAGTGATGCTACTGGGAATGTGGATCACTTGTATATGTTTCAAAAGAATAAAAACAAATACTTCGAGGGGACTCTAAACACGAAAAAGAGTAGGGATAACAAAATATGATGAACTAATTATTCAAATTCATAGTGATTCAAGGTGGGATAAAAATTCAGAATAAAAAATTTATATTAGAATTTTTGTCAGGCCAATGTTCGTGTATATATATTTATATGCTAAAGTCAAGTATGTTATTACATTAGAGGAGATTGATGAATGTTCAAAAAAACCACTTCCCACACATTCAAAATTGGATTAATATAGTTTTTCATCATCATGAATCACGAGAATCTATCTATAATAGATTATGTATCCATTATTTTCAAAATGTAAAATTTTCCCTTTATATTGATGCACATGTGTCCACAAAGGCATGCATCTTTTGTTATTCCATGAATATTGATTCAATATAAGGTATTTCTATTCTATATTATAAAATATAAAGAAATGTTATATTTAGAAAATTAAGTATATAGTTTTTAGGAATCTAGCTTGAGGTAGTATGTTAATCATTCTGATAATAGGTGGAACCTCAAACACCATGAATAATATGAATAAAGACATGTACATACATAGAGGTGGAGAACCACAGAATCAAACATAATGATTATTTATTTTTCTCCTTTAACATATATAATACGAATATGGTTCCAATGTGTTCTGATATCTAATAAAAATGGATACTATTTGACACCACCACAAAATTCACTCAACTATAATTTGATGGTACATCATCAATATAATTTTCATGAAATAAAGGAGATTAGTCTGGGATATTCATAACTTATTTCACAAAAATATAATGTTTCGATGATATGATCTCCCCAAAATATATTTTATCCTAACAATTCAGTATTTCATGTTGATTATAGGAAAAAAACTATGGGTGATGCATTATCATCAATGAATAATGTATCTAGGATGAGATATAATCAGTCATTATCATACTAAACTATTTATCATGAATGATCAATATGTCCTCCAACTATTCATGGTATGATTCTTATGAATTCCACCCTTATGAAATATCAATTTGATATATGGGCATACAACATTGATATCAAATATTTTAGAAAGGATAAAATGGGTTTGAATATTGAAATCATGCCTTCCATTTTTTATCAATAAAAGTATATTGGTTAATGGGAATTTGGAGTCGTTAAGTGATCAATGTATTCTAAAACAATCAACGGGGAACAATTGTACTGAATGTTCTATACTTTTTTTATGTATATCAATGGCTAGAAAATAGGAATTGATTGATTAACATGGTTCAATTCCCACATACACATTTATATATGGAATGTTATTTTCACATCTTCTAATGTATTTTATCCTTTTGTTAAATGATATTTTTATTTGATTGAAATAGGAGAACAAATTTATAATTGATAGTTAGAACTATTAATATTCATTTGGAAGAATTTAATTATTCATTTAATGATGAATGAAGGAATATGGATTTTCTAGCCGAATTCATTTAATTTTATAAGGCCTTTTTTGGTAATTTTTCTTGGTTTCCCCGCAAATGAGAAGTGTAATTTATGATTGATATATAACCTTGGAAAAACAGTATTTTACATCCATCATATAGGATAGAACAAAAAAATTGTGATAATGTAATTTTTTTCTATAAGAGTTAAAATAAAATAATTTCATTTTACCAATCACATACCTAGTGGTAACATCTGTTTATTTTTTATGTATGTGGATAAAATACATAGAAATAATGAACATTATATATTTGGAAACAAAGTTACTATAATTTATGTCAATATTATCCAATTAATCAATAGAATATTTATTTAATATTGGGGATCATCAAGTCTATAAAATATTTATTTACACTGAAGTAATCCAAAATATGACTGTATATGTAAGATATTATGAGAATAACACTTTATAGTTTGAATGGATATTATGAATTTACATTTATGAAATTTTCCATAGAAATTTCATAATGTTTTTATGTTTGATTTATTAATTGGATAATTTATAGTTATCTAGACTGATTTTTATGGGGTGAATTGATGGTATTCTACTATATTTTGTGAATAATGTTGATAATCATCCTTAGATGGCTATAATTTTCAGTATCCTATGGGATCTAACACATTATTCAAATCATTAAAAATATTACATATTGATATGAATGATATGTTCTTGTTTCAAAGTCATTTATAAAAAATATATTTCATATATTGTAAAATGGTATATGTTGTTATCTCTTGGAAACTATTAATTTTTATTCTTTGTATATATATAATTATATTATAATAATAATATACTATTATTATTTGCTTCAAAATTTTCATATCTTTCCCCACCAATAAAAAAATAACAATGAAATGTGTTCATTTTAAATAGTGTTATGAGTCATAAATATGATTCCAATATCATAAGAATATTATTATATAAGTTATAATCCTTATTTATCTTATTTTATTAAATGGGTATGTGGTCTATTATGCCACATCGAGTTGGGTTGGGTTGTGTTCACATGGAAAAACATCAATTTTTTACTACCCATGTGTGTTATGGGTGCATGAGAATAATGAAAGAATATATGATATGGAATTTCATGATGTGGTTAATACCATAATATCATTGAATAATTATGTTTCTTTGGAAAAACTTATTTCTTTGTTGATCATAAATCAATGAAACACATTTTATCACATAGGGATACAAATCGATTGAAATATAGATGGATCAAATATCAATATATATTTTTTCATTGATAAGATGTATACCCTATAAAAATAAATTCTAAGTTTTATAATGAGTCATTAGTTAAATGTAATATAATTTATATCATTAATAATAAGAAACCATATTGTGTTGAAAATTTTGATTCTATTGATTTCTTTCTATTTTATATTTTTCATAAATTTTTTGGGAATGATAGATATTCTATGTCAACTAATACTAAATGCTTAACAATGTCTTTAGAACTCAATGGAAGGGAGACCATTTAGGTATTAACATAAGATGGGTGACTAATTTTTTTATAGATCATATTTTTGCCCCTATAACAAATAAGTTCAAATAAATTTCTATCGACATCCATTAAAAATTGGATTGTCATATTGACATTTAAATGAGTAATCAAGAACCGAGAGAATTTTTTTGTATAGTGGAAAGAAAAGAAAATTGAAAGAGTTTGTCTCAAGTTGCCTCACCTATAAGAAGCTCCAAATAAGGTGAAAACAATCTTTCATACTATACTCATTGAAATTTTTCATGTGGAATTGGGAGAATATATTTTGGGATTATGTGAGAGTTCTACTTAGAGTGGTTAAAAAATGATTTCATTTTGGTGATTTTAGATAATCTGATGAAGTTTTCTCCCTTCATCACTATTTGTGAATCAAATATGGGGGATAAATCATACAAAAAAGACATTTATTAATATTTAATGATGCATGAATTTAAATTTTGGAGTATGACTAACCGAGACCCCATGATTACATCTCAGTTTTGGGACTACATAAAGGAGACCCTTGTAATCTAGATGACCATTAGCACATTTTCTGACAATCCAAAGAATTGAAAATATAAACATAATATCTAATATCAAAATTAATGCTTAGATATTGTGTGATAGATTTTTGAGGCTCGTTGTTGGATAATATACAATTATTGTACTTCAAATATATTAAATATTATCAATCCATGATACATATAGTTCATTTATTATTGTTGAATGAAATTCCATATCATTTTTACCTATGATGGGTTAAAACAAAATAGATATCAATTATGATACCTAAATTTTTTTGTGACATATAATTTATGATTTATATGATCATAAATTTTATAGAAAGAGCTCTATGTTTTTAGAAGTCATATGTAGCTCATCGTCGAAGTCCATTACCATTTTTTATGGTTGGTCATGTATTAATAAGATGGTCTCAATAATTATGGAAAACATTGTTTTTAAATAAATTAATCTCATATCTAAGGATCATTGTAACTTTTTAGATAATTTAAATAGATTCTGATGTTTTCTATAAATTGGAATTTAATTAAAAATATCAGTTTTGGGAATAATGTTTTTAACATTTCACAATTAAAGAAGTAAATGACTGATCAAGATAATGTGACTTGGATAGACCAGGTTAAAATTGTAATAGATTCAACATGTATTCATATATATATATATATTCGAATTTGGAATATTTTTGTAGACAAAAACTTATTGGAAAATAACTAGTATAGTATGTGTTTTATGGAATCATTATATGATTTAGGATGGTACTTGGTAACATGAAAATGAAAATTATTAGAAGTGGTATGAAAAAATTAAAAAGAATTCTAATAATAAATTTTATAAGGTAGTTATTGAAAATGGAGTTGAAATTTCACAACACTAGTTTCTTTTAAATTAATCATTGTTTTTATATTTTCATGTTCATAATTATTGGGTTATGTTCTTGGAGTTCTGGGATGGATTTTAATGTTATTTATTTTAATTTAAAAGTGAACCTCATGATCATGATTTATAAAAATTATGAATGACTTCCAAGAAATTGTTTAAGGAGATACTGGGACTCACAATGAAGGTGCATAATTATAGAACAGTTTCCCCAAATTATTTCATAAAATAAGTTACTAGAGGCTTATAGATAGAGGTAAATGAACTATTTGTTAATAGTAAGTCTAAAAATGCGAAACAGCTATGAAATGGACTAGGATTGGTACTGTATCATTTTTATCGAAGGAATATGGTTTTGAAAATGAAATGTGATTTAAATATTCTATAAAATAGTTTTTAATTTTTATTATGTCTCCTAAAACATAATTGTTTTCAAATCTACTAAGGTCCCATACTCCTCAACCTTAGGATCTCAAGGCAATACCCATTGACATTAAAGAAATTTCATTAAATCAATGTCTATATGGGATATATAATTATAGATCGACTCTTTTCATCCCTATAGAATATTTATATCTAGGATTTTATTAATATATATAAGTTATTATCATACATCATTGTTATACGTATATCTACACTTTTCAACCCTATAGAATCTATATATCTATTATTTTCTTAATATATATGTGTCATCATATTAATCATGATGATGTATTATTTGATCCATTAAAGTGATATTATTTTGAGCATCTATCAATATATTTCTAATGTCAAGCATTTTTTTCACCAACCATTTTGATGTAGTTGGATTCTCTATTATCTAAACATTTATTGTACATTAAAAATTAGTTTGAATGATATATTTTTTCTTCGATTTTCAATGGAATATTGTGTAATTTCATGAAGTAATCCATTTTGGTTTGTGTTTTGGAATAAATAAACAAATATTTCCATTTGTAAAACCACATTTTTTTAAAATTTTAAAATGATGGTTTCAATATTATGTTGTGGTTTGGTTGCATGAAATATTTTTGATGAAATAATTTCATTGAACATATTTATTATGAGATATATACTTTTATGGAATTTTTAATAATTGGTTTGGTTTGTGAACAAAATGGACTGGTTGTGGTCAGATGTTCAACCATTAAGGTTGAATGGATTGTTTTCTTGTAGTTTCATGGTCAGTGGTAACAAAATTTATTTTTGGGATTGGATGGGTTTGTGTGTGATAAAATTAAAATGATTATGATAATTTTTTGTGTATGTTAATGATCTATATTATGGGGTACCGATATGGATTTCATCTATTGTTTTATATCAATGATTAAATTATTATCAATTTTTTATTTGAATATTTATAATTGAATCTTATATGAGTAGTCTATGTGGAAATTCTTGTGGGGCTTACATAGTGTGTTTATACTCATGCCTATATAGAAACATTGGATAATTTACAAAAGTGATATATTAAGAAATGATAAATGATAAAGTAACTTAATTATATAAGGATACTCCTTTTTAATGTGGGCATTACCTTTGTCATTAGAGTTAAATAATGTTATTTGTGGTCTTTGGGACCATTTCACTTGATATATCTATGACATGTTATCTGTTTCTTTTTTATGTTTATAATAAGATTTCATTTTTCCCAATGTTATTATTATTTCTTGTTTAATTAAATTTTCTACTACTTTTATACATACATCATATAGTATGAATGAATGTTTATTGTTTATTATTCTAGATTATTTTCTATATAAAATTAATATCATCCCCCAATGTTTTTTGATAATAGGATATTTATTTCCAATGACTGCATCCATTAATATATCACCTAGGGTTATTCGATTTTCATATTTCTCAAGGTAATGAGTTGGGGTGGGATGTTACACTTATGAACATAAGATATAATTCTAGTATGATAATATTGATATTGTTGTATGAATATAGTTGGAAAAATATGTATTACGAACCATGCATTTAATACATCGATATTATATCTTCATATATAAATATTTATTAAATTACCAAAGACATTTTTGAGGATAATAAATGTATCGTTGCATTAGAGAGAAGGAAAAAATATCCTTATGTCATAAAAAATATTTTACATCTCTGATAAGTATCTTCACACATCGTACTCTTCTTAGGAATACCCTATATAAAAATATTATTTAAGAATGGGGAATGGAAACATAATAAGAGGGAGGTAAGATTATCAATAAGGGTCATAAAGGGTGAAACATAATCATCATAAGAGTTTATGTGTATGATAAAAAGAGAATAACTTTTAAAAATTATACCCTTCATATCAAGGATCGTAATGTTCCACTAATTCATAAGGATTGTAATTTTTTAATACTGTAATCATAAATAAATCAATTAAAATGGACCATGAGAACATAAAACTAGATGAAGACACAGATTGGTTCCAAAAACATAAAAATAAAAAATTATTTTATTTTTAGTTTAAGGATCTTTAACAAAAATATAATAGTTGATTGGGTTGACTTTTCTTTATATTACTATTAATCACATTAGTTATCAATCATTACCCAATGATCAGGACGGAGATATAGTACCCAACATTGACATAATTTTAATTATACTGATATTTAAAAAAGATCATAAAGCATTCATCATATTAGAACCCAAAAAAATAAATTTTATTTTTATATAGATAATCATATTAGAACCCATGAGTGGAATTAGTCTTCAAAAAACATTAATCATATTAGAAATCAAGAAAAAAATGGGTCTCACGAAACATTTCGTCATGGCATAAACCAATAAAAATAAATGGGTTTGATAAACATTTGCATCATAATAACCACAAACCATTCATTTAAATAATATGAATTGTATCCCTTGATCATATCCTTTGTAATGAAGATTTTCATTGTATGATGTAATCATAGATGAAAAATTATTTTAAATGAAAAATAAAAGTGATTTTCTAATGATGAAAAGACATTCACTAAAAATCACATATTTAAATATATAAACTCATAAAATAATTTGGTAATTATTTCCATTGAAAATTGAATTTAAAACTATTAGTGGAATCTTTAAAATCATTTGATATTTTTTTCGAAAATATCCAATAATATTTTAAAATAGAGATTAATACATAAAACCACTTTAAAATAATTTATTTATAAAATAACCCTTGAATATTATAGTGTAAATATTTAATCATTTAGTGGTCAGGATGAAGTGAAATTTCATACACACTCAAAGAATGATTACTTTAAAAATTTAGATAAAATCCAACCAGAAAATGTTATTTAAATAACATGAATATATATTTTAAAACTGTTATTAAAAAATTTAAAATAGATAAATGAAAAAAAAAATCAATTAAAAATTTAAAAAACCTCTAACCATTTTTGTAACATGTATATGAAAGGGAAAATATGTTTTGACCGAAGAGATAAATAATTTCAATTTTATTTAGATACATTATGTTGGAATTATGATTACATTAATGTTGGAAAATGAGGGGAGAACATGGATTCTCCTAAAATAGCTGCATTAGAATAAAATTAATTTGATTCATGATAGATAAATCATAATATCTTATAATCTGATTCATAAGCATAAATAATCCTGATAAATGATGAGAGTTTATCATAAAACCCGTATCTCTTTTATTAACATCTAATAATATTCCCCATTAAGTAATAAGATAATGTGATATATAAAATACCATCAATATAATTACACACATTTAATTACATAGAATTGGTCTATATGTAGAAATCATAAATGTACATATGTGTTTAATATAACACATGTCTTAATAATGAAAATTTATAAACAAATCATTTACCACATCTATAATATTTTTAATTGCAATCCACAAAAAACAAAAAATTTAATCAATAATTAAATATAAATAAATTTTTTACATTCTTGACATAACATGTCCATGTTTTATTATATACCACATATAAAATAAACATATGGTGAATTCAAAAATGTCTCTGAGACGTAATTGTGACACTACATAACCCATACCATAATACATGATTTCATTCATATTGGTTCAAAACACATGTATAATAAATAAACGATGTTTCTAAATATTTAATTGAACAATATATATATATCATATATAATATTATTTACTAATTCTCTTTTATTTCCATTTAATTAATAATTCCTTGTTAAAATCTTATTCCAGATAGTAGCTATATTGTCTTTCATGTATGTTTTCATTATTAATTTTTGTTCCTTGTTATTTGATCATGTTTATCTAATTTATATATTGTTAAAAATTTAATTAATATAATATTTAGCAATTAAATATTTATTTAAAATAATCCAAAAAATTTAGATATGTAAAACAGTGTATAATATTAATGTAGACAGTAGGGCATACAAACGTATTAACATTGTTTCCATTGTATAAACGGAATAATAGAAGGAAAGGTAAAAAATATTATACCTTCATAAAATATTCTTTATTTAATATATTTTTAATATATCTATTTAAAAAAAATCCTTGTTACCTTCTATGGAATGATTATGTGGAAAATGAATCACAACCCATCGCGATGCGATTTTCCATCATTGGAATGATCATCATTATCGTATCCCCCATGGAATTTAATGTTAGAAGTTATATATGATATAGTAATTTATAATTTATAATTATGTTAAAAATATATGTTTTAATTATTTAATTTGTACCTATTACCATTTATGTATAACTATGATATAACACACATCGCATCGGTTCGTGAGGAGGTAGTCCATCATACACAGAAGAGAAGTTATTTATTCTATTGTATTAGGAGGTAAGAAGGTTGATGCGGTATTATAACTATATAAAAATAATGATATATTAAAACTCATATATATAGAAATTAAATATTTAATTGTATCCATCCATGACAGGTGGTTAAGGACAATGAATAACCCCAGTTCGTATGGAGGTAGATCACTATATAGATGAAGAAGGATTTCATATCCAAATTAACTGACATGAACAAGGACTTTGGTTATGGAAGAAAACAAAAAACATTAGTAATTTTGAATATATATATATATATATATATATTAAAACTACATTTTTAATAATAATATAATGATGTCAATTAACAAATAAAAATACACTGGGTAAGAGATGTTACCTCTTCATCAGAAAACAGCACTGGGTTTCCACCAAAATTGTTCATATGAATGATTTATGACCATAATAAGGCATATAAGATTATTTAATGGTATTATATCTATTATTTTTTATGGTAATGATAAAATATAAATATTTTTTGATATTTGAATTATAGATGAATGGGGTGTCCATTGATAAGTTAGGTCTATGGAACAATTGTAATTTTTGAAAAGAGTATACTGTTCAAAATTTTTTACATCCAAAAAGTATCTAAAATTGTCCATAATATATAGTTAGAATTTTTATGGTAAATATTTGGAAATGAAATGATTTTTGAACGTGTTTATAGATACTTTTACTACATATCAATTTAGATCAACCCCCAGAAAACATACTTTACCCATAAATGTGGTAGTTAATCTTTACTATTTTCACTATTAAATTTCAATACATATTTTTACCAAATTACTAATATAAATATTTTTTACTAAAATATGTAATCCATTTTTATATATTCAATTCACAAAAGTGGGAATATTTAAATTTATGATAATCCAATAGACAAAATGAAAACTCGGTTTCCCAATGTTAAAAGTTTTAAAAGTTTTAAATGTTTTCATACCAAAATTAAATATTAAATTGATTTCAATGAAGTAAATTTGTTTAAAGAAAAATAATTTTACAAATAATAATTTTATACCTATATTAATTAATATATTATGTTTTAATGTTAATGATAATTAATAGTATTTCTAAAAAATATAATTTTAAAATATTCATCAAAAAATATATATATTCAAAAAAGTAATTAAAATTTACTCCATGATAAATACATAAAAAAATTAAAAAATAAATTTTTCTTTTTCAAAAATATTTTATAATACTTGAAATTTTCGATTTTAAATTATTTGTGTAGAAGGAGGAATATCATTTTTATAAAAATATTATTTTAGTGATTACCCATGGATTTATTTGTATCTATTGTCAAGAATAGACATAAAAAGAATGTTGGATATTTTATTGAAAATTTAATATATAAATTCAATGAAAATATATAGAAAGTTATTATTTTATTTATTTAGGTAAATGGGATTATGTTCGTAAAAATTGTTTTTCATAATAAGATATTATTTATTTTTTAATTGTATTTTTCATTTATAATTAATAGGTAATTAATTCATTCATTTTATGTAAATTTATAGACAAAATATTACATAATTTACTTAATACTACTCATACCCACCATTCAAACATATAGACAATAAATACATTTTTAAATATTAATATTTTAATACTAATTAGCAATTTGTATAATAATAGAGGTTTGTGGTGGGAATGATATTATCAGTACTTTAGATAAAGAAAGATAAAATAAAATTTTCATGTAACTCTAAATATCAAAACAATTACATTTATTTGAAAAAAAATCATAAAATACAAGGGTATTAAATTCTACACCTTGAAAAAGAATTTATCCATTAAATTATTTCCCTTCTATACAAACAGAAAAATATACTTCATCTTCATTACATTATCAGGTTACTAAGTATCTTCCTGAATATAGTTTTTTTTTCAAAAATATTTACTAGATGAGTGATCTTGTTACATAAAAAAAATATTTGTATGATTGAAAATCTCTATTGGTTATCCCCAATATAAGATATCACACTCCAATGGTATGAAAGTTGACTTCAATTCATGTGATATATTATGTATGTACATAATTTGGATAGATACACGGAACACATGGTAAAAACAAGAGAGTTAATGTAGAAGTGAAAATTGACAAGCTACATGCTCGGTATAATCAGAAATTTTGAAGGGAATGATAAATTTATTTCATTGGTGTCATGAACCGGCCCTCGGGGCTCGTGCCGTGACTACCCCAAGCCCGCCTTCCATAGGCCAGGGTCTGGCGATGAGCACCAATGCATAATTCCCTAAAACTGAGAAGTAATTGACTTTATAATCTATAAACACACACAACAGAGCATAAGGTGGTATTCGAACACTATGTAAAATTGTATAACAAAAGTGTTGTTGAAATTAAAAGGGGACGAAAATAAAATCCCAATTGTAAAGTACATAAAAATGAATGTATAACTGAAGAAAAGTAAATCTACGACTGGGTCATCCTCTGAGGTTCCTACCTGAAGGTTAGGTACACATCTCCTCCTCAACACTCCTGGTTCGTCCGTCTCCTTAGTATACTTTCATGCCGTATGGTCCACCTCGGGGTACCATACAGTCCTGGTACTCTCAACCTCGGTCAACGTTATCTGTCGTCTGCATCCAACACAACGAGGTGCAGAATAGCCCATGCAGGGGTGAGTATAATGGTACTCCGTAGGGACCCTGAGACCCTCAAGGTCTCACAATATCCAATAAAGATAAACTCAAAATTATTAAATCAACAAATAACCTTACTTATTTATATTCCTATATATATACCTATGTTATCATGTGATACATCCCAATCATGAGGAAAACACAAATGTAACTGACTCAGCTCAACCATGATTTTTATTTACAATAACGAAACCACGACTGTTATAGAACTCCTCCTCTGCCGAGTACAGTAGGCCTTCCGCGACACCAAGTTGCTTCTCACTAACCATGGATTAATGAGGTACTTCTCTTGTCGAGTATCATTGGACAGCTGTGTCAACAAGGCACTGCCCACCGTGGGTCTGCCGCCACAACTAGGTGCTTCCCCTAATAGCCTGTAGTGGTACTCCTCCTATAGAGTATCGTGGGTCTGCCGCCAAAACCAGGTGCTCCTCCGTAGTGGGTCTTCTGCCACAACCAAGCTCTCCCCACTTGGCTAGTCGAGTCACTACGAGCCAATTGGTTAACTGTCATCCAATCTCAGCCATCTACTAGGTCACCTCACTCTGTCCACTCGTCTCTAGTTGGATCCACCTCATGAGATACTGGTCGATACTCCAACTATCACAAAGTTACATGATGATGTGTCTCAAATATCCACCACATCATAGAGGTCTCAACGCAACAGATAGAGCATCAATAGGATGCCGAGTCTGTTAGTTATTATCCTTTTAGCCCGGGGGCACGGTTAGATTTGTCCACGATCCAACCCGACCGTATCACAACTATACCCAAAACTCTAGTGGGGTATACTCAAAGGGACCATCATGTTATAAGATTATCATTTCTGCTAATGATTCGTCAAATGGACACCCAGTGGAAAAGATATGGTGAATAAATTTAAAGGGTCGTAGTGGGCCCAGGTCCTATCCAACCCATCCTGACCTAGCATGGGTCGACCCAGTCCGTGTCGACCCATCCAGACCCAGTGGGTATGGTCCAGCCCGTTAGGTGGGCCAGCCAGTTGGGATTGGCCCGGAGGGCACCGCGTAGGCGGCTCGGCTCGGGGGCATGGAGCCGGTTCATCCCAGAGTGCGTGAGGGTGCAACCGATGTGGCCGGTGATGGCGATGCGGCCAATGAGGGAGGCACGACAGGAGAGGGCGGCGTGGCCGACCAAGTTAGCATGGCGGAGAAGGCCCATGAGGACCGAGAGGCTGACGAGGAAGGCGAGGCCGATGAGGCCAGTGAGGGAGGCACGACCAGGAAGTCCAGCACTACCGGGGTGCGGGAGCAGTTCTAGTTGGTGGCTAGAACGCCGCGGGGGGGGGGGGGTGCGGGTTTCTGAGGTTGGGGTGGCTCGGTCATTGCCTTCTTCATCTTTGTCACCTTTTTCACTGTTCTGATGAATGAACAAAAAGAAGATCATTGCAGGTTGGGCCGTAATAGTTTGGCCCACACCTACGGCGTTTAGGGTGGTAGGAACCAGTTCATCAGTAAAAAATCATAAGAACCACCCCATAATGATTAATCACTAATCCCACAAAAAGAAAAACATCATTGTTCTTCGTTTTGAAATAAAGGAAGAACATGGGACATAAATCATACTTAAATAAAATAAGACACATACCTTTTTCATTGATGGTGGAATGAGAAGGCGGAAGTTGATTTGTAGTAGATGAGCTCATCCTACGTCGAAGTAGGTTCTGAGGAAGAAGGTAGTAGTCGAGGTCATTCTTCGTAGTCGATGGCATTCCTTGTCGGCATTCATTGTGGAGGAAGTTCTTCATTCTTAATTGGAGAAACATTCTCCCAAGAGCTCATCTACCCAATCCTCCTATGCCAACCAATTGAAAATACCAAGCCAAAATATTAAAATAAGTTATCTATTATTTATTTTTTGACAAAAATTTCAAAAATAATTAAGAGAATAATTAATTAATGTGTTCAATTAATTAACATGGAGGATTTGTCACATTAATGGCATGTTCATTGGCAGAATTAATTGGGTAGAGGAGGTCAAGAGGCTCCCCCTCATTAATGAGGGTATTTGAGAGGTTTTCCAAAATTAAAAGTGGAGGTTTTGTCCCAGGTGGTCCCCACCACCGTAATGTTTAGCGGGAGGTTAGATTCGGGTGGGCCCCACCACCATAACCTCTGATAGGGGTTATGGTTGGGTGGTCCCCACACTTATACTCCCACGAGGAGGTTAACTACTAGTGGACCCTACCTCCAACTTCCACAAGGTGGAACAACAAATAAAATAAAGTTTAGTTGATTTTATTTTATTATTTTCCTCAAAAAAACCAAAAACTATCTTTCACTCTTGACCAACTATTGTCAAGTTGAATGTATCCTTAAGAGAATACCATCACTACGAGTTCAATAGTTCCCTCATATTTCAATTTTGAGCATCAGTTCAAAAATTATAAAAACCTACTCGAACATTCACTGAATGTACCTGATAAAAACATCAGAAATAGATTTCGAGCACATTGGGCGTCGGAATCATGTACCGTAAATTTTTGAGGACTCGTAAAATTCCCATATATTTAAATAAATGTACATAGATATTTTGGGTCTTTACATACTCCCCACCTCAGGGCTCTACATCCATGTAATCCACAACCTATACTAAGGGAACAAGTGGGGGTACTAAGAACGCATCATAGCCTTCCACTCCCATGTGATCTCTTGGAGGTTCATGTGCTGCCATTGAATGTGCACTAGAGGTATCGATCATTCCCAAACGACCTACTTCTATCAATATTCAATCTCTATTGGATCCTCCGTAAAAGTCTCCCCAACATCGATGTCTATCTCACCATGGTTGATGATGTGAGAAGGGTTGTGCACATATCTCTTCAGCTGGGATACGTAGAAGATGTCGTGTACCAGATGCAATTGGGGTGGAAGAGCTTAGCGGTAAGCCACCTTAAAAAATCTGATGAGGACCTGAATGGATCTAATGAATATCATAGATAAATTTTTGCCTCAACCAAATCTCTGTAGACCTGATTTGGGTGAGACCTGTAGAAAGACGAGGTTGATATCTTCAAACTCTAGAGGTTTCCATATCATATCGTCATACGACTTCTATCTGCTCTGTGTAGTCATCATCTGCTCCTGGATGATCCGAACCTTCTCTGTGGTATCCCATACCATCTCTGATCCCACTACTGATGACACCCCTAGGTCAGTCCACCACAAAGGTGATCTTAAAGATTCCCATACAATGCCTCAATGTGTGCCATATCTGTGGTGGAATGATAGCTGTTGTTGTATGAAAACTCCACCAAAGATAAGTGGTCCCCATATCTGTGACCGATGTTGGGGACACAAGCATGGAGAATGTACTTGAGGGTCTGAATGGTCCGCTCAGTCTGATCATTCCACTGGGGAAGGAAGGTAGTGGTCAAACGAAGCAGCATCCTGAAATATTCGTGTATCCCCATACATATCCAGAAAGTAAATCATGTTTCATGATCAGAGATAATCATAGAAGGTACTCCTTGTATCTGCATAATCTCATGCATGTAAAGGTGTCCCAAGCTCCTTACCGAACCCTGCTCTCTGATCAGTAGGAAGTGGGCCTACATAGTGAGTTAGTAAATGATCACCCAAATCTAGTCGTGACCCCTAGATGTATGTGGATGTCCTATCATGAATTACATGGATATACCATCACGCTTCCACTCTGGGACCTATAAAGTATGCACCATGCCTATTGGTACATGCTGCTCCACATTCACTTAGTGAAAATTAAGGTATCGAGAGAAAAATTATACAACTGATTTCTCCATTCCTGGTCACATGTGATATCATCGATGATCCTGGTACATATTCCCCAATATTTGTTGTACTTCTAGAGGGGATGTATGTAACTCCCTCAACACTTCCTCCTGAAGTGACTCTGGTACCATGGTACATCCTCTGAAAAGGATGATGTGCTCCCCACCTTCAGATAATCCATCAAGTGTTGTCCTATGGATATCTAAGAACATCATGTCTCACCATCAGGGTCCCCATGATGCCCCTTCCTGACATGCTAAATGATTGGGAGAGTGACTGTAAGAGACTGAAGGAAGTCTGCTCCATCACATTCAACAAAGGATATCTGTAAAGTATCCAACTGCTCTATCACCTCACCTAGTAGTTGTATACCAGATCTCCTACTAAGTGCATCTGCAAAAAAGTTCCCCTTTCCATGAGTATAGGCATTTTTAAAGTCAAAGTCCTTGGGACACACAAGAAAACATTGTTTTCTATGCTTCCGGTCCTCTTGAGAGAAGATATACCTGAGACTATTGTGATCAGAAGACACAATAAAACATTCATCCATCAGATTGTGTCGCCAAATTATCAAGGTGAAGACCACTGATGCTAACTCTAGGTCATGGGTAGCGTAGTTCTTCTCATGTTTTCTTATCTTTTGAGAATCATATGCTATCATTACAGGATTATATATCAGGACACATCCACGTCTTGTCCCTGATGTGTCGCAGTAGACTACATACCCAATGCCTTCCTCTAGAAGCCTCATGATGGGGGAACTATTCAGCCTCTACCTTTGCTCATAAAAGAAATTATGGCATCTCTTAATCCACACAAAAGGTTTCCCCTTCTTCGTCAAGTCAGATAGTGCTACTGAAACTCTGGAAAAAACTATTACAAATCTCCATTAATATTCAGCCAATCCCCGGAAAATTTGTAATTCTGTCACACTTCAGGGTGGTTCCCAAGCAAGTATCGCCTCAATCATTATATGATCCACTAAAACTCCATCCTCCGAGATGAAATTTCTCAGAAAGTGAAACTCTCAGATCCATAACTGGAAAATCGAGAGTTTACCATAAAGATAGTGCACTTGGTGTCTGTCCAATACTACCCGCAAATGGTAGGCATGCTCCTCCTTAGTAGCTGAGTAGATCAGAATGACATCGATGAAGACTACAACAAAGCGATCAAGGTATGGCTGAAAGATCATGTTCATGAGTCCCATGAACACATATAGAGAGTTTTTTACACTGAAGGGAATAACCAAGAACTCATAGTGGATGTACCGACATATGAATCCCATCTTCTACACATCCTCATCTTGAACTCTGAGATGGTTATAGACTGATTTGAGGTCTATCTTCGAGAACAATAGTGATCCCTTCAACTGATTGAAGAGGTCATAAATCCTTGGGAGTGGGTACCTGTTGTTCATGGTCACCTGGTTGAGGTAACGATAGTCAACACAGAGCCCCAAGCTCTCATCAATCATCATGGAGAATAGAATCAAAGCGGCCTATGGAGAAAAACTGGGCTAGATTAATCCATTCTCCTGCAAGTCGTCTAGATGTAACCGCAGCTCACAAAGCTCTGTGGGAGCCTTCTGATATGCTGGTGTAGATATCAGTGTCATCCTAGGGTACATGTCAATATAAAATACTACCTTTCTATGAGGAGGTAGACATGGGACATCATAAAGGGAAAACATCCGTGTACTGGTGCACCACTACAAGATAACTCGGACTCTCCACATCAATAGGTCTAAGGGTAAGGCTAGACAACTAATGTGTGATCAGCTCCAATCTCCTCTGAGCAAGTCCATCATGTTCTACATAAGCTCCCATATCACCAGTGAAGGTAAACCAGGTCCCATCTGTTAGGACACACTGCACTTTGCGCCTAATACAGTCAATCTGAGCATTAACTGTAGATTACCAGCCCATACCCAAGATGATGTTGTTAGGACTCGAAGCCGCTACTATTAGATCCAAGACAAAGCTCTTGCCTCTTAAAATAATCCAACACTTTCGGCACCAGTTCATAATCATCGAATTCATTCCGGTAGGTGTCTCCAGCAATAAGGGTCATGACAACGGATCCATCAAAATCTCCAAGCTACAAATGAGGGTAGTGGCATTGAAAGTGTTACTGGTACCTCTGTCTATATGTAATGCAGCTATGGTGGCGTAGACATAAGTCATACCTCGTATAATCTCTGAAGCACCATGATTTTTGGCCTCAACTTCCAGAAGCTGAGCTCTCCCCTGTCCACCTACACCCTATGGTTGAGGTGGACCTCCTGCTAATGATGGTAGTAACACCTCAAAATGTCATCCCCCATGAGCTTTATGACTATCTCCTCTTCCACGTCCGCCTACTCCCTACAGACCCCCTCGATCGAATATTTGTCTCTTCATGGGAGGTTCTTCGACCATAAAATGAACATCCGAACGATGGGTCGGACAGTCACGAGACATGTGACCCTGCCCGCCACATGAGTAACACTACCTGCTCCTATAGTGTTTGGCTCTATCTGCGGTACCCTACGCAACCGATCCTGAGTCATGCGGTCGTCTACATGTAGGTCTGGTCCATCTGAACCTCTATGACATTTTTCTACTACCTGCTGCAGAAGACTTCGTTGCATGTCGACCGGTGGTGGATCTCGCTGCTCAAGACTACTCAGCAAGGAAACTCTCCACCGTGAGGTCTCTCTCTAGCACCCCCGCCTACGTCAGAATGCGGATTGAGATCATCGGTGCTATGATACCCTATATGAGCTGTTAATCGACAGTTTGGTCCTTAATTATTGGGTCGCACACGATATCAGAAGTGTAGAATGAGAGGTCTTTGAACCTCACTGAGTACTGAGCTACAGACATGATTCCCTACTATAAGAGATGTAGCTCTTGTATGCGCACTGCGCGAACATTCACTTGGAAAAAATCCACCAAAAACAGGCTCTCGAAGTCTACCCAGGGATGCACCATCTCATTATGAACCTGGATCATCGAGAACCACCATCTGATTACAGCTTCTGGTAGAAGGTTTGCAGTAAGAATCACCATGAGGTTGGCTAGTATCCCTACCAGTCTGAAAACTCTCACCATAGCCTCCATCCCATCCTCAGCCTCCTGTGCGTCCATCTCCCCCCATAACCTGGGAGGCCTCTAGTGAGTGAACATGTGCAACATGCTCAAGCAGTGTGCATTGTCTGCTGCTAGGGATAGTGGCATCGGTGGCCCAACAGGGAGTGGTACCGCTGATGCCTCTGCTAGAAAAGGGCCCTACACCAAGGCCTCATCGCTCGGTAGGCTATCTGTGCATACAACTCTAGGGAATCTAGTTGGTCATCTGTGGGGAGGCATCCTGAATGAAACAGATGTGACACGATCAAAATATTATACATGGGGAGATAAACTGGTTGACCTGACTTAAACAAAACTTTTGAAAACACACATTCAATCAATGTTTCCTTGCACTGAGTCGGAAATTAGATGTCAGGGTTCTGGTGTATAGATACATCATCCACCACACCAACACTGGACTCCAAAAATTGAAAACAATAATTAGTGCCCTCAACACTATTTCTTTACAAAAATGTTCAGATTCATATGATCGGGAGGTGAACCGACTCCATTGATACCGATTTATCATGACCCGTCCCTCGGGGCTCGTGCTGTGACTACCCCAAGGCCTCCTTCCATGGGCTAGTGGCTGGTGAATATCACCAAATGAGTAATTCAATATAACTGGGATTTCATTGCCTTTATAACCTATTAAAATACACAACAGAGCATAATATGGAAACAAAACACTAAAAAAAACATTATAACAAAATTGTTGCTGAATACAAAAGGTGACAAAAATACAAGCCCAATTGTAATGTAAAAGAAACTGAAAGTACAACTAAAGAAAAAAAAATTCTTCGGTTCGTTCTTCGAGGTTCATACATTAAGGGTAGGTACAGATCGCCTCCTCAGTACTCCAGGTCCATCTGTCTCTTCTGTGTACCATCACGTCGTATGTTCCACCTCTGGGTACCATCCAGTCCTGGTACTCTCAGTGTCTGTCAACACTGTCCATCATCTGTATCCAACACAATGTGGTTCAGTCATATCCCATGCAGGGTTGAATATAACGATACTCAATAGGGTCCCCGAGACCCTCAAGGTCTCACAAATTCCAACAAGGATAAACCACAAAGTATGAAATTAACAGATAACCAAAATTAGTTATATACCCATACATATACCTATGTTATCAAGTGATCCATCACAATCATGAGGAAAACAAAAATTTTATTGACTCAACTCAACCAGAATTATTATTCACATTATCAAAAACATGGATGCTTGAGAAATCCTTCTCTCTCTAGTATAGTTGGCCTTCCGTGACACTATGGCGCTTCCCACTAACCTTGGAATGCTGAGGTACTCCTCCAGTATAGTACAGTGGGTATGTTGCGGCACAAAGACGCTCCCCACCATGGGTCTGCCACCCAAACCAGGCGCTCCCTCTAATAGCCAGCAGAGGTACTCATCATGTCGTGTACCACGGGTCTGCCGCCACAACTAGGTGCTCTTTTGTCATGGGTCTAATTCCACAACTAGGAACTCTCCACTGGGCTTGTCTGGTCACTCTGAGTCAATTGGTCTGTAGTCATCAAGTATCACCAATTACGAGGTCCTGGCACTCTGTCCACTCGTCTCTAGAAGGATCCGCTCCACAAAGCTAATGGTTGATACTAAAAATATCATTAAGTCCCATAAAAAAGTATCTCAATGGTCTGCCATGTCATAGAGGTCTCAACGCAATAGACGATACATCAATCAGATTCCCGTTCTGTGAGTTATTATCCATTTAGTCTAGGGGCCCTATTATATTTGTGCATGATCCAACCTAATCGTATCTTAACAATACCCTAAACACTAGTGGGGTATTCTCAAAGGGACCGTCATTCTCTAAGGTTTCCAGGGTTGCTGATGGTTCATCAAATGGACGCCTGGTGCCAATGATATGGCCAAAGGAGGTAAAGGGTCGTAGTGAGCCCCGGTCCGGTCGGAACCGGCCCAACTCGGCATGGGCCAACCTGGTATGGGTTGACCCAGCATTACCCGTTGGGTCTGGCCTAGCCCGTTAGGTTGCCCAGCCCGTTGGGTGCGGCCTGTCACGCTGGGCCCAGACCAGTAGGCCATGAGGGCCATTCGATCTGGAGGGTTCCGCATAATAGGCTCGACCTGGTACCACATATCCAGTTCATCCTAGAGTGCCATGATGGTGCAGTTGGCTCAGCGGGGGGCAGCATGGACGAGGTGCCGGGGCAAAGCTGGCGAGGGTGGCGCAGCCGGCGCGGTTGGCAAGGGGGTGTGATCGGTGATGTCAGCGCGATCGCTATGTAGTGGATGGTCCGATCAGTGGGAAAAATGCCATGGGTTGTCACAGGTCACTGAGGCCACGGGTGGCATGGCTATTACCTTCATCACCTTTGTTTCCATTTCGAAGAATCACAGCAAAGAAGCTCTTCGGGGGGTCGGGACATGTTAGTTTACAATGCACCCACCACGTTTTGGGTGGTAGCAATCAATTCATCAAGAAAAAAGCATAACAACCCTACCTCAATGATTAATCCCAAATCCCGCAAATGGAAAACATCCTCATTCTTTATTTTGAAAGAAAGGAAGAACATGAGAAATAAATCATACATAAATAAAATCAAACCCCTACCTTGTTTTTCGATGTTGGAGCGAGAAGGCGGATGTCGATTCGCTGTATAGGAACTCATCCTACGTCGAAGGAGGTTTCGAGGAAGAAGGTAGTAGTCGAGGTCATTCTTCGTAGTCGAAGGCATTCCTCATCGGTGTTCATCTAGTAGGAATTTCATCATTCTACATTGCTGAATCTTTCTCCCAAGAGCTCCTCTCCTCAATCCTCCTTTTCCATCCAAATAAAAATTAAAATCCAAAATAATAAATTATGTTATATTTATTTAATTTTTCACACAAATTTCAAAATGGTTTAAGAGAATAATTAATTGATGTGTTCAATTAATTAACGGGGAGGATTTGGAACATTAAAGGTAAGTGCATTGGCAGAATTAATTTGGTAGAGGAGGTCAAGAGGCTCCACATAATTCATGAAGGGAGTTGAGAGGTTTTCCAAAATTAAAATTGGGGGATTTTTCTAGGGTGGTCCCCACCACTGTAACCTCCCGTAGGAGGCTTGGTTCGGGTGGGACCCACCATTATAACCTCTCATGGGAGGTTTTTGTTAGGTGGTCTCAATAGTTCAACTCCCACAGGGAGGTTTACTACTGGTGGTCCTACCTACAACTTCCATATGACATAAAAATCATCTTTCACTCTCGACCAATAGTTGTCGAGGTGAATGACTCCTTAAAAAAAATATCGGTGCTGCAAGTTCAACGGTACCCTTAGATTTCAGTTCTGAGCACCAGTTCAAAAGTTATAAAAACCCACTCGAACATTCACTGATCTTACCCGGAAAAACCTTTGAAAATTGATTTCGGGCACACCAGTCCTCGGAATCAGACGCCGTAAATTTTCATGGACTCGTAAATTCCACATTTATTTAATAAAAAAAACATTGAAATTCCAGGTCATTACAATTGGGGGGCCTTTGTTCTTCCATTAATAAATTCAATGAATTAGCTCCTCACCAACATAAAATTTAAAACAACATTGACTATTATCATCATAAATTTAATAAAAAAATTGATAATCATTTATGTGTTTCTACATGAAACTAACCATATATGATGTTTTATTATTTAGATCATCACAAAGTAGTTTCTATTCTATAATGACATTCTATAATTTTATAGATTCATAATTTTTTATATATAAATCCATAAATATATTTATAAATGCACAAATAAAACATTTTTATCTAGAAAAACTCCTCTAGGGGAAAGTGTTAATTCTATCATTAATTTATATCCATAGAATATGATCTAAGAATGTCTTTCATTTTTTAAATTGTTCAATCAGACTGACTATGTCTCTAAGGATGATATATAGTTCTGAAACTTATCTCTATATCTAGGTCCATCTAATGACTTATTAAGAACTTCAAGGTAATCATTTGCTCCCAATCAGATAATATGGAATGTGGTAGTCCATGAAATCATACAACATCTTCAATATATAATTTGGAATGTTGATATATAGAGAAATAATATGTGATAGTAACTAATTATGTTGATATTTTTGGTTTATTGACATCAACACATAATTACCTCTACCTAAAATATAATATAATCCCTAAATGTTACAAATACATTTAATCATTTTTCCAAAACATTTAAAGTAATTCCAAAAATTACATATTAGTTGAATCAAATAAAAAGCAGTGGTTAATAATTTAATAAAATTCCCTAAAAATATATATAATCTAGATAAACTCCCATAAAATAAATAAAAAACATTGATGTTTATGAAATTGATCATGTGATAAGCCTTAATATCATAAACTCTTGATAGTATAAATAACTCGTATATTATTCAACCATAAAGACATATTCGCTTACAATATATAACTCACAATTTATTGCTTAAATAAGTTCTTATCTAATAAAAACACATTAATTATATTCTAGGAATTATCCTTTTATAGATAGAATGGAATATGTGTTTTCATTATACTAGAAACCTTATAGAGGGAGACAATAAACGATCAAAATCATATGAAACTTCATTAATGAAAATTCTATTTTTTAATAAAGGTCAATAGAAAAATATACAACCGGAAATTCCCAGCATTTGGGGGAGGATAATTTTACTATAATTTTAATAATCCAATTCATCCATTTTTAATGCACATTATTTTTCTTTGTCTACATTCATTAGAGTATATTTTGTCTTATCATCCACATTATCCATTATATTGGAGAATTAATTCAAATAATTCCGAAACTCCCTGAACATGAAGCACTCGATTGTGGGAAATTCATTTTGCGGATTTTTATCTATGTTTTCATCATCATCTTATTTAATTGCATTATTTTAAAATTCAAACACTTATTCACCTTCAAATATACACATAAATTATTTATTAGTCATTATAATATAATATCACCCATGTTTCCTTGCACACCTAAATCATAAATAAAATATAATTTTCTTTTCCCCATGGTTTGTAGAGTTTCCCTTTCCTTCAATCATTAATTTATTATTACAATATACTATTAATGATTATCTCTAATATATATTTCCAATTTGATATAAAAAATCCCTGAAATTGATGTTCCTTATAGATAACACCCATCAATTATTCTCTTTTAATCTAGTGAATTATTGATCTAGTCTAGATTTTGGAAAAATGGTATTAAAAAACAAAGACATCATAATCATGGTAAACATTTTATCATCAGTACCAACTGATTCAACATCCTTTTGTTTCAGATAAAGGAATTCATTTTCATTTTTTAAAAAAGATTACAAGGTAAGTATGTATTGAAAATATCTCTTAAACACAGCACAATCTATGGTGATAATTTAATTTTATTATTCCTAGATAAGTATAAGATTCCATTATTGATTATTTTAACCTTCTAATGGAATGACAACTAAAATAAAATTTTTGTGCTCTATGATTTGGATAATGTAAAATAACTTTTCATTGTAAATTTTCCAATGATCAGTAACTAATGTATCACCAAAAACACTAGATAAAGGGGTTTTTTCCTCCCGATTGACTCAAAAGAATGTTATTCCCTTCATTGATAATTGGTAAGATAATCATGATTCATATCTTGGTAAATTGTTTTGATCACAAAAATTATATTTTTCATTCTCGATCACATAATTTTTCATATATCGTGATGAAAATCATTGAATTTTCTATCATACATGTCATTAACATCGTCCCTTCTAATCAAAACCATTAAATACACTATAAAATAATATTTTTAAATCAAATAATCATATTGGGTAACCATATAATCATATAAAAAATAACATATATTATATCTAAATCATGACCCATTCATTTTTAATCTATTAAAAATTATGTTGATCGATGTTCAATAATAGTAAAAACATAATTAAATCCATAAGTATGATTTATAGACTATTTTGAATATCCCAAGTATATCACCATTGGGTTTCAAACATGGAATGCAACAATGATCATTCTCATGCACCAAGTGATGATCAAGTCCAAAATGATGTGCCTCTTTTCATATTTATTACCCATAGTTACATCTATTTCAATTACATGACCACATGTAGTACCTATATAGTGATGTTATTTATGTGAAACCACTGTCTCTATCTATTACAAAAAATTATGGACGTTTTCTTATATAGTGATTCATCCTTATACATTCCATTGGACACATTCCTAGACATTTCATTATATATACTCATGGATATCTCACTATTTTTTTCTCATCATATTTTCTAATGGTCAAGTACTCCAATCCTCTAATACAAAATTTAAAAACCCAGTATTTTCATACATATATATTATATATTTTTATATCAATATTCATTACATTATAAATACTCAAACATGGGGATCAAAAATGTTCTAGTGGCTTTGGAGAATTGATAGAAAATTTACTTATTTCATAAAATATATCCAATATACCATATAATTATAATCCAACATAGTAATCATCATAAAAAACACTAATTACAACCACCCTTCATTAACCAGGTAGAGGAAACAAATGAATGTGTAAGCTCAGGTACTCAATAAGATTCACAATGGGATATATGTAATCCAAACATGAACATAAGGTTATGAAAAATGAGAAAAATATTTTGAAACCATAACCTTATAATAAAAGAAATTAATATCGATACATGAAATATACATTATAAATTTAAAATAAATTATTCTTAATAAAGTCAACAAATGTAACGTATGAGAACATAAAATTGGAATAAGAAATTGAATTTTGGCATACAAATTAGCATGAAAAATCATTTCATTTGTATTTGAAGGATTATTACCAATTAGATCATATTGGAGTGAGTTCAATCCCCACACCACCATAGATTTTAATTTTCCCTACATTGGTTATCATAAAAGACAATGTCCATTACTAAACTAGGTTCACAACCCATTCTTTACCTATTTATCTAATGAGATATGAATATTTTACCAATGCCTTAATGGGATATATATAGGTCCCACTACTCACATAATGGGAATCATAAATATGTGAGAAATAAAATTAAAAAAAAATTCATGTTCTCCAATCCCATTATATGAAGTCATATTTATAAAACATTAATTATATTAGAAATCATGGATTGAAATGTGATTCAAAATATATTCAACATACCAAAACCCCAGGATGGAAATGGGATTCATGAAACATTTCAGTATGACATAACCCATTGAAAAGAAAAAGGTATTATAATCAAATTATCCAAATAAACATTAACCATTTAGATAAGTAATAATAATGTTATGTTTAGATCATATCCCAAGTAAAAAAGTTACATAAAACAATGGAATCATATATAAAATAAAATTAATGAAAACATAGATAGTGGTTTTCTTGGGGAAAAATAATATTTATTTAGAAATAACATTTTACTAAATATAAATTCCTAAAATATTCTATTAATAATTTTCATCGATTGTATCCATAAAAAATATAATTGAGGGTTTAAAAAACATTTGAAAAACTTCATGAGGAAAATATCATTTCCACTATGAAAAGAAATTTTAAAATATAATGTATCTTCAAAATAATTTTATTTTAAAAATATTCATAAAACATAAAAATTAAGATGTAACGGTCCTTATAACAGAATCCCAGAGATCATTCCCTACATTGTTACATTACCATTGATACAAAGGGTCATTTCCCAAAAAACCTAAAAAAATTATTTTTCTAGGGAGATATAAAAAAAGATACCCTTTTTACATTGCAAATAGAAAATAAATCATGATACATGAAAAAATAAAATGAACATCAACATTGATAACTCATTATAGTGGTTCATAGTCATATAATAGGGAAAATATAAAAAATAAGGGTGATTTGAAATACTCAATAAGGGTTATGTAAAATAAAATCTATCATTAAGAGAAAATAATACGCAATATGGAAAAGAAAATAACTAAAAATGAATTACATTTAAATAATAAGAAAAAATTAATAGATTAATAATAATCAACATGGAATGGGAAATAATAGGAAAAAATTATCATTTAATAAATAAACTATGAATGAAATCATTCGAGAGAAAAAATTATTTTGAAAATATCATGGATTATTAAGACTAAATTCATAATGAAGGAAATGATTAATTATTTTATTATGTGATCTCAGTCATCATGATAATTCTACAAAATATACATTTAATAATACAATTTAAAACTATAGGCATAACACTTTTTAATAAGGTAAACATATTTATTGCATTAGACCTACATAAACGTGCCCAGTTGGGATAATCGTATCACTAAGAGGTGGAGATGTGAATGAGTGAAAACATTTATTTTAATTATACTTGTTTATGAAATAACCTTATCCTCGGCTTAAGGATTTTATTCCCTACTAAAATAAATCAAACACACATTCATGGGAAGAAAGTATTTATAAGGTGCACAATTAAATAAATATAGCTATGTTATTGGTATGATTTAAAAATATTACTATACCACAAAATCCACTAGAAAACAATCCTTCTTTATGGAATAAAATGATTAGGATATACCCTTTCACTCTTGTATCACTATGAAAAATATACCATAGTATTTGAGACCCTTATAGAACCTATGATATAAGGAATAAATTTTCTAATAAAACATGCTACTTATAAATCATTATCAACATCCCAAAATTTATTCTTGTAAAAAAAATTGACACTTTATTAACTAGAAGATGGTATGTTGTTTGTGTAAATTTTACGAAAACCTTATTCCATTCCCATTATGATTATCCTAGCCTGATTTCCAAATTAAAAAATATATCTTTGTTAGAATATAGTTGAGACAATTCTGAAAATATTTCTAACCCAGTCTAGAAAACATGATACGATAATCCAACCAAAGCACCAAGATCACCAAGATATGATAAATATTAGAAGATGATCATCTGTTGAATAACATTATGAGATGAATATTATCTAATCCTATCTTTTATTCTTTAACTTATCTCCATGATGAATACTTCATGAAAAACAATTTTGAGACCCTTCTTTTATATATACATCCCCATTCCCTCTACCACTTATGAAATATACATCAGTTAT
This sequence comes from Viscum album, assembly GCA_963277665.1. Classification (NCBI taxonomy): domain Eukaryota; kingdom Viridiplantae; phylum Streptophyta; class Magnoliopsida; order Santalales; family Viscaceae; genus Viscum; species Viscum album. Next base: position 199,388,773 of record OY728126.1, read on the forward strand.
CAAGTACAATGTACTTCCAATTTTTATAGGTGACCTAATGATAGTTGGATGTGAATCTGAAACTATTTCCCGATCAACCAAATTTTCCATTTTTTCATGATTCATTGAATTTTGAGGGAATATTTTACCTCTTCAAAACATCTCAAATATTCTCTTTTCTTCTTGATCCTTCTCGAGTCTTCTAGAAATGTCATTCATGTTATGAATTTCTTTCCAAACACCAATTGAATTCTGATTTACCCAACACAATTCGTTCAAACTAGATTCCCCATATACATTTTATTAATTCATTCATATACAACATGAATATTATTCACAATCCCATGTCCAATTCTAATTATCCATTCTAATTACTTTATAAAATTTCTTGAATAAATTTTTCAACATGAAATGAGTTAAAATCTTCCCATTCTATTTTTTTTGTTATTATCTTCTATATTAAGATGATGATAATAGATTCTTCCACACTTCTTCAATCGCTACTACTTCTACTTTACATCAAGTCAATGAGCTGATATGAACTTCAATACTATATCTCTTTATCCAATTAATGAAATCCTTAGGATAAAAATCAGATATTATTATTTATATTTTGAATAAAATATCCATTAGGTTAATTCTCATTATATTTATATTTTTTTATTTTGTATGATAAATTCCTATATATTTGATTTCTCCCATTTCTGACAAATCATCCCAAAAATCAAATATCAAACACATATAAACATATCATTCTCACTCTTTCCAAACTCTTGTTATATTGCAGTTGACATTAAATTTTTTTCATTATAATAAATAAAAATGTAATTATCACGTGAACAATTTTTACTACATTTTTTTCAACCTATTTAATTAAATTATAAATTGCATTTTATAGTTTCTTACATTCTTAACCATATATTTTGATGAGAACAATTATATCGTTGATGAATACGTTGTTTTAATGAGTTTGCTAATATGGTGTCAGTAGCTTAAACATAACAAAAACCATTATATTATAAAACATATTCTTCATACATGAATTCATTGATGAATTTTAATAATTTTAAGATTACCTTCAGTACTGTATAACTTATAATGGAATGTACTATAAGCTCCCATTCCACCAGTAACATATTTGTTTCCTACTCCCACTGAATACAATTGTCCAAAATACATATGAGATGATATATTTTTTCCCCATTATTTTATCAATATTTATTCATATGTTTTATAATGTAATTATGTCTAATGATAACTCCATAATTAACAAAGCATTGTCACATTTTTATCATTTTCATATAGCCTCTAATTATTTCCAGTTATGATCAATACTTTTATTATGGATTATGTGTGAATCTGATGAACAGTTTCACCCAACCAACTAATATGGAATATGATGTTTCTATAATAAATTGTAAGGATGATTCCTTGAATATGGAGATTAGTACAATTTAAAAAAATACAAGGTTTGGTGATTTTATTTTCTTTTTAAAATTTCTTAAAAACAAATGACAATTCCTAAAAATGATCATCTTATTTATCTTCTTAGTCTTAAAAATATACCACACTAGATTTTTGATCAAGCATGGATCATTAATATCTAATGATCATATTCTTATTCAATATATTACATGTCAAAATTCCAATCCAACATGATCTAACACATTATAGGAAAAAATACTCATTGAATATAAACCCATGCTGTCTAAATGTAGTGATCAAAAAACACTCTTTATTTTCTTCCTCATCTTTTCATGTGTCCTAGAATAAATTTTTTTTTACTAAAACCACTCTAAAAAATGTTAAAATAGTTCACACTCATAAAATGAGGCATTAAAATCTTACCTACAACTATATTTTCATACATTTTTTCAAAATCATAGATTTATGGAATAATTAATATCTTCCCCTTGACAACATTATCCAATGCAAAGATGATAGAGGGGGGAAATGCATAACTCAACCATGATGAGAATGTGGTTGTATAACCATGTTAATCCTCATTTTATAAATGGATTTATTTAGTAATTCTTTTTTGAAAATGTAATCCGCTTGTTCCGATGTAGGACCATACTCCATCTTTAATTCATTCTTCTCCAATTATCTTTGATAAAATTATATTTGATATCAATATTTTAGGAATAATAATTTGGAATAGATTCTTGATGAGATTAAATATATATTTAGTACAAAAAAACAAGAGTAATGGTAACATTACTTTAACAAATGTCAATAATTTTGTTTTCATCCATATAAGTTGGGTAGTCATTTCAGTAGATGCAACATACTCTGTGTTAGAAGTACTCAGAGTTACTGAATTTTGTTTGTTTGTATGCCAAATAACAAAATTATTCCAAGAAAATAATACTCCACTATATGTGAATAATATACTATCAACATTTTATACCATATAAAAAAATTTAATACCCAATGAAATAAATACTTTTTATGTAATCACACATGATTCTGACATTTTTTGTTCCTTTGATGTATTGGAAAATTCATTTTCCAGCAAGTAAATATGATTTTTTGGTGGACTCTAAAATAATGAACATATGTTAATAGTATAAATAAGATCTGGTCTTGAGGTATTAAAATACAAAAAACGTATAATCACTCTTCTAACATAATTCCAATCAACTTATTTATCTTTTCCATCTTTAGAAAAAAAAACCAATTGAATTTGATGTGAAAATGCATTTAAGTTATCCATGTTGATCATATTAAAAAGTTCCTTATCATATGTTTTTTGAGAAAAAAAAATATATTTCATATTTTATAAGAATAACAGCATATGATAGTATTTCATTTCCCCAAGCATGGATTTCTAAAACTACTATTTCATGTCATCAGAAAATCATTCACTAGATAATTCTACATTACTAGAAAATATAATTTCATCAATATATATAATTTTGATGTGGGAAACTTCTTGAATTTAGTTGATGTAATTATTTTTATCAACTATTCGTTTCCTAAAATAAATATTTATTCAGATACTATCCAATCTATAATACCATTCTCTCAAAGTTTGTTTCATCCCATACAAGTATTTATACAATCTTTAAAAATAATTTTCATCTTTACCAACAAAAAATCCATACAATTAATCAATATAAACATACTAATCAATATCCCCATTAATAAATTCATACTTTAAATCCAATTAAATTATTTTGTAACTTCATTGTTTAGAAATAGAATTAAAAATTCAGATTCATTAAAACCATACACCGGAGAAAAGATGCATAAAAAATAAACTACTTCAATATGAGATTAAACATTGCAATCTTATATTTACTTATTTCTTCTCACATGAACTTATTCTTTCATGTTTTCCTAGAAAAATTAATTTCTAACAATAAATTTCATTCAATATTAATAACAAGCACCCTTGTATCATTCTTTTCCATCTGATCTAGGTTACCTTTCATTTCATGAATACATTCCAGATACTCAAAAGAATAATTCATGTCATTCGGATCGACCTTAGAATACAAATAATTATGTGTAAAAGAATTTATTATTCTTATTATTTGAACCATGTTATTTTGATCTCCAATAATATTATGAACATCTAGTTGTTTCATCATTCTAGGATGATATTTTCAAATATCTTCCTTATAACTTGAAATAGATGTGTTTGATTCTTCTTAATTACAATTGTATGTATCCTTATCTTGTTTTTTAAAACCATTAATTATCTTTCTCATATTCCTTATCAAACTAAGTATTTTTTTCGTTGTTAGATCATTTAGTGAATTTCACATCAATAAAATAAAAAAAATTCTTCATTATTTTTTAAATATCTATATAAGTTTCCTTCAAGTGCATATCCAAGAATGATCAATCTTCCCCTTTTTTCTCATACATCATATAGTTCCCAACTATCATTTTTATAATACATGGAATCATCAACACTCATACATGTTTCAAAATTTTATTTTTTCTATAAAATAGTATATATAGAGCCATATAATTATTTGGTTTATAGAAAAATTTGTTTTGAATAAAATCATAGATAACATGGGTTTTCTCCCACAGTAATAAGGAAGACAATGTTCATGTAACATTTTCTATCTAATTTCCACCAAACATCTATTATTTCTCTCAATATTATCATTTTTAAAGGAGTGTAGAGTGAACTATAATCTTTCCAAATTCATATATTCTCAAAAAAAATTAAATTCATTACTCTTATACTCACCACAATTATATTTTCTCAACCTCATCATTAAATACTCACATTCCTTCTCAACATTTCATCTGGAACTTATATAAATTTTAAAATAATTTGACACATGTTTCATATACATAACACAATTAATGAGAGTAAATTCATCAATGAATATAATAAAGTACTTCTATTTTTTTATCAGTTCAAACAAAATTATAATAACTCATCTCTATGGGTTGATTTAATGAAATCTCAAATTTCTTATGCATTGAGATTTTAATATTTCCAATCTAAAAAATAGCGCAACACAAATATCTTTTTAGGGAAAATTAGGCATTCTTCAAACACTATTTCATTTTAATATTTTTCTCATTTTTCTTGGAAACATTCCTCCTAGCCTTTTATCTAATAATTGATTCTATTACACCATTATCATGTAACATGTGTTTTTTATTTCACCTACCTAAAACAATAACCAATTTATACATTAGACACTTGTAAATGTCATTCAACCCTTCTTACTTTTCAAAAAAACACCTTCCAAGAAATTATCCATTTTACCTTCAACACATAATTGTAAAACACTATATAAATTACTCTTCATCCTGTAAACATATAGATCATTCATGGGTTTTAAATTTAATTTTAAAATTATAGCTGATCCAACTATTTCGTTTCTTAATGATATATTATTTCAAAATGTCAGTGTTCCGTTATTGTAATCCATTAAACTCTTAGAAATTAATAGAACCCATATAATATGAGAGGAAAACTCACTATAAATAGTCTAAGGTAATTCTCTATTTATATATTTATATAATTTTTCAAAAAATAAGTGCCTCTCCATTTTTTAATTTATGGATTCTAAGAAATTATAACAGAATTTTTTTGTACTGTTAACAAAACAAGACATCCGTTTATAAGGACAGCAGGTTGTTAAAACCTTTAACAAATATTTTTAGTGGTTGGAAAAAAATTTCAATTTTTACCCCAATATACTCTGGTTTCCATAAAAATAGTTTTATTGGGTTGAACATAGATTCATATTTTACCCAAATATACTTAGGATTCATTCTTTGAAGAGATTGACCCCCCCCAATATAAATGGAATAGCCTATGGAATAGTTATAATTTCATTATTGAAACAAAAAATATTTTACAAGTGTGTAAAACCATTTAAATACCAGCAATATCAATAGAAGGAATATTTGACCCTAAAAATTTCATAATGATTGGATTTATTAACACGTTTTGGACAACCATCTTGATATTCTTATCTTAATGAAAAATTTCTTTATTATCAATTATATTACTATTTTTCAAGTAAATGATCATTCAATATTTAAAAAAATAAGATGTATAAAAAACATTTCAGATGTTGAATGTTTAGAATCATTTTAAAACTCATGTTAATTTGGATCTTATGAATTAAACACTTTTTTAATCTTAGCCACATACATAACCTTTCCAATCTTTTCATTCCAAGAAACAATTACATCATTCATCTCAAATATAAAGGTAGATATTGAAAAATAAAATTAGTATTACCCTTTCCATAATATTTACAAACATTTGAGATAAATATTAGGAAACATGTATTCCTCAATTAAGATATATATTGTTTTTGATGGACATGTTCCAATACATATTATTATTCCATCAACTGAACTTCAAGATTCTCATTATAATTAATTTATTCCTCATGTTATTTAGAATAATCAATAATTTCCACCACCTTATTTCTCATCACTTCTAAAAAAATATCTTGAGTTTTGGAGAAGGAAAATTCAACTTCAATTTTTTTTTATTTCATTCCTTCAAATGTTTATTTTAAATTATTTCAAATCTTATTTCAAATTAATTTAATGATGAGTTTATTATTCAACAAAACATTTTCTTATGAATTATTTATCATTCGCTATTTTAATAAAAGTATAATCACTAACATGATCTGTGGTTTTTTGGATTCATCTTCACTATATTCTTTTTATTCATCCATGGATGATAAAACCATCATTAACGTTTTTGATAATTTTCTATCATTCCTTGTTTAATATGATTTTCAATTATAACCAATTTTCTTCCAAGATACTCATGGACATCATTATTCTTCATCACTATCCTTTAATTTATTTATTTTGAGATAAATAGGCACAATGTTCCCAAAGACATAATATTCAAAATATTCCATCCAATGATTCTCGTGAGATATACCTATACCACTTATCATACTTTTATAAAACAAGGATAAAATATCATAATGATTTTTACAGAACTTACATTTATAATTAGAATCAACATAGTCATATACAATAAGAGTATTCATTGAATTATCATTCTTTTCATCCTTGAAATACTTTTCTCTATAAACTTTGGTTTTTTCATTCATATCTTTCTCCCTTTTAACCTAATAAGTGACATGGGTGCAATGAAAATAATCAATAGATAATGTACCAATATATCTAACTTCCAATGAATTTTTTTTACAACAAACTTGTCAGTAAGTATTATCAATATTATTGAAAATACTGTATTATAATATATCTATTCACCATGTCATTTGATATTTCATAAAATATCATTCACCTTGTAAAAGAATTCCCTGACATATTCATATTTAACCATTTAAAAATCATCACTATTCAATATCCACATTAGTAATTTTTCATTCATAAAATTTTTATTGCCTTTGTATATGTTTTAAATTTATCCCATATGCATTTATATTTGGAAACACCATTTACACATATAAATTCTATTTAACTAAGTGATAATAATAAACAATTCTTGTAAAATCCAAAATTCTTACGATTCTTCTTATCAGATGATGTAGGAGGATATTTTCCATAAATAGGTGGAAGCTCGTCTGTTACAACATCAATAACATCATATCCATTAGGAATAAGATAATCAAAAATTCTATCCAAATAGATATGATAATTATTACCCTCAAGAACCAAAATATTGCAAATTGGAAAACAATTACAATTCTCCAAAAACTTCTCTTCAACACATTAGCAACAAATAATCAATGGGAACCTCCTCTAATGCTAGTTTGAAATGCTCCATCAGGATAATTTTATCTCTAAGAGGGGGAGGGGTAAATTAGAGTTAAATTTTATATTAGGAATATTTATTTATGAAAAAACATTCTCCTTCTATTAATTATTTCTTTCCATGATAAATATAATTGAAACAAACATCCAAAAATAGAAGTATATACAAGGTTCACTACTCAATAAGAATAGATATAACATTAGTATGGTTTTCATATAATCTAATACAACACAATAAACTAAAAAATTATTTTTTGTTTAATAAAATGAGTAGGATATTCCCTTTCACTCATGTTTTCCTATGTAATCAATCCAATAACGCATGTGGTCTGTATATCATTTATGTAATATTAAAACTTTTTCGTGTAAAAACAAGTTACTTTTGATTATTTAAAAATATCCAAAAAATGTATTCATATAAAATAGTTATTCACTTTCTAACACAAAATCTAGTAATAACTTTATATATTTTTTTAATAAAACTTGGTCTGAATCATACTCCAATTATCCCAATAATATTTTCAAATACAAAAAATATATCATTAATAGAATATGATTTTGAAAATTCTAACCACTTTTCATTCTTTGTTTGAAAATATTGATATGATAATCCATCCCAATTACATAGATAACCTTAATATGATAATAAACTGAATACGATAACACGTGGGGTATGATGATGAGCTGAATATATTACAATCTCATCTCCTATTATTTATGTTCTGTGCAGCACTAAATATTCATGAAAAGCAATCTATAAACCCTTCTTATCACTTTATCTACTTTTTCTCCCAACCTATAATGAACAAAACATCAGTCATAATGTACATTTTTTATTCACAAAAAATTGGTAACCCCAATATTTTTTAGGGTGGGAATTTGAAACTAGTTATTTTTCAATCAAAATTTCCAAATTTTCATTATTTATTGTATTTTTGATTGATTTAGTACTTATCCAATGATTATAAACTCTTCTTGTTTCTTTGTGATCCATCTAAAATATTAAGAAAACATCATATGTCTTATGAATATCTATTCAAACCCCATTATGATTCTAATATTCCAAATATGTTTCCTTCAATATGAATTTACATATAAATTCTATAAAATAATGAATTGATAGCTTCAGTATTATTTTCAAATTTTATTATTGATTCAATTTCCATATTCTTATTGATTGGCATGATTTCCCTATTATATTTTTCTACAATAAATGAAAGTCAATATTCCAGTTTGGATTTTTTTTTCATTATGATAAAGAAAGAAGATTCTTTAAAATTTATTAAATCACAAATAATTCCTCTTTTCTACAGTCTAATGATCATGTATCAAATCAAAATACAATTTTTCTTGATATTATTGATTATACCCCTTTAAAACAAATTATATATTTTCTCTCTCTTCTGAGTATTATTAGCTTTATTCTTGAAGGATTTCAATCCTTTATATTTTGGTCTCACTAAAAATTTGTTCCTTCTATTTCTATCATATCCCAAAAAATCCTTCCAAACATCAAATCTCAAACACATGAAAATATTTCCTTCAAACTCTTTCTAAACTAATGTATTATTCAAAATAACATTACCATAATTCTCATTATGATGAATTCAAATATAAGTTTCTCCTGATAAATAGTTGAATAAATTTTGGATCAACCTCTGGAATTACATTTTGAATCATCTTCAACAGTTTCATACCATCATTTCCATCGATCATGATGAGAAATTTTTTCATTTGATAAATTTGATGGTGTGGAAAATATGATGGTCTCGTGTCTAAAGCAACAACATCAGAAACTCATTTATCTTCAAAATAATATTCATTTATAATGACATTCATTTTGAATTTAAATACATTTGAGATCATATTTATCATCTTTTGACATACAATGGAATGTATTGTAACTTACCATTCCTCTAGCAACATTATTCTTTAATTCTCATCTGCATTATTTTTTTCCAGAATAATATTGTCATGATCTCTTTCACACCCACTTTTTTTAATCAATCATTCATCACATTTTTTACTATATACTTATTGTTCATGGGATCTAAAATATCTCCAAATAAACATTTAATTTTTACCATGGTCATACAATTTCTAATTCATACATATTATGATCAATCATTTTATTTTCAATTCAGTTTGAATCAGATGAGCGATTTCTTCCAACCAAATTATCCAAAATATGATTTAATATCACAATCATTGTACTTATATTCATATAAATATAATGGTTAATCCAATTTTCACTAATAATAAGTGAGGTGATATTCCTTTCTTCTAAAACTTTCATTAAAACAAAATACAAAACCTAAAAACAATCAACTTCATTATTTTCATTTTCCTAACAATACTGATGTGTCCAGATAATAAATTATTCGAGTCCATACACATCAAAGTAGATGAAAACAATTCATCAAATATTTAATGGTAGGTTCAATCTAGGAATAATTATGACCAATCATCTAATACTCAAATTGATTAAAATATATAAATTTAGAACGATTTTGTTTTGACCTGCCCTCGGGGTCCGTGCGGTGACTACCCCAAGCCCACCTTCCATAGGCCAGAGGTTGGAGAGTAGCACCAAAGGCTTAAATCCCGATAAAATGGAATGCATTGCCTTTGTAAATGGAAACAAACACCACAGAGTACACAAACTAAAGTAAACACTAAGTAATCTGTATACACAAGTAAGTGCTGGAAAGTAAATGGGCCAGTATACAAACCCAATTGAAAGTGTAGTACAACTGAAAGGAAAGTAAAACAACTGAAAAGTAAAGAAGCAACCACGAAGTCGTCCTCCAAAACACCCACCTGATTGGTGAGTACAGACAGTCTCGTCAGCTCCATGGGTCTGGCCGTCCTCTCAGTGTACGTCCCACCTGATAGGCAACCTCCGGGTACCGTCCTGCTCCTCGAGCCACAACCAATATCAGTGTTGTCTGTTGTTTACAACTAAAACAACTTAGTGCGGGCATAGCCCGTGCAGGGGTGAGTATACGATACTCAGTAGCCACCCCGAGACTTCCGAAGGTCTCCCAGAATCAACGAAAGATAAACCACAAATGAAATATGAAATCATGAAGTAACAACCAACACCACTTAGGTATATGGACATACATATTCCTAAGTCATCAATTCTAGTTTGACTCCAACTTCTGAGCCCATGTTCAACCCAGTACACACAGGAAAGTATAATCCAATCCACACAGGAAAGCATAACTCAATCCATAAAGGAAAGCAAGTCAAACATATCTAAGATAATGATTGAAAGTCAAGAATAAGCTCACATAGGTATAATAATTCTAAAAAGAGGTGGAGATGATTAGGTGTATCCTCTGAATCATCTCCTCTGTCGATCCCACATAGGATCCTAGTATAGAAGTCGTCACTCCCGAATCCACAGAGGATCCAAGTACAGTAGTCATTGCTGCTGAACCCATGGAGGATCTATGTACGGTCGACAATGTTGTTGAACCCATAGAGTATCCTAGTACAAAAGTTATCGTCATCGAACCCACAGAGGATCCCAGCATGGTATACGTCATCGTTGAACCCATGGAGGATCCCAATATGGTAGATGTCGTTGTCGAACCCACAGAGTATTCTAGTATGGTAGTCATCCTCGTTGAACCCACTGAGGATCCTAGTATGGTATTTGTCCTCATGGAACCCACAGAGGCTCTTAGTACGGTAGTAGTCCTCATCAAACCCACAAGGATCCTTGTACGGAAGTCGTCATCTTTATTGAAGTTTCCGCCAACCCTAGGGTTCCCGCACACAGCACGCTCGATTTCAGGAGGGTCCGCTCCATGAGAAAAGGGCATCGATATATAAACTATCACAAAGTTTTGAGTTGATGTATCAGAAGTTCTGTCTCATCAATAGGAACTCAATGAGATAGACGACGCATCAATCAGATGCCCAGTCTGAGAGTTATTGGCCTCTTCATCTCAGGGGCCCAGTTGGTTTTTAAGTTAAAAACCAACCGGACCATACTCCAGCTACGTCCAAACCTAAATCAGAGTAAGCCAAATGACCGTCTCACTATGATTAATCCAACAAAGTCGACGGTATGTCAATCGGACGTCTGGAGCTCATGTTATAAGCGTTTCCGCTCTGAGGGCCCTGTTAGTTCTGTTTTCAAACCAACCCGGTCATACCCAAAGTTCTCCTAAACTGTTTGTTTATTATACCAAAACAACCGTCTTGATCCAAGGATCCCAATACAACTGACGGTGCGTCGATCGGAGGTCTGTAGCCCATGTTATGGGTGTTAGAGCGGATCTGTCCGTAAACAGGGGGTTTGGGCCCAGTCCCACCCGACCCAATACACCCCCCGGGTCGACCCGAATCGGGTCGACCCAACCCGGGTCCGGGTTTGGCCCGGCTGGACATGGCCCAGCACGGCTGTCGTGTCTCGGCCCGGCTGGCATGGCATGGCCCGTCGTGGGGGTCCGACCTCCGCCCTCCATCGCGACCCGCCCCGGCCGTGGCCCTCCTTTGTGCTCCGGCGTGGCACGACACCACCGCGCCCCTCCGCCGCAGCCAACTCTGGGCTACGACCTCCTTCAACTTCACAGGCGCGGCGCGAAGGTGTCATGATCTTCACCTCGTCCCACTCCGGACGTGGTTCTCTCATTCCCACACGGTGCAATGACACCACGTCAACTCTGTTTCAAACCACAACATAGATCAACAACAAAAAAGGGTGGAGGGTCGGCCATGTTTGTGCGGTCCGACCTCCTCCCATTATATTGATTTCAAGCATCCAATAAATAATGAAGAACATCAAAATAATACTTGAACGATGAAGCAACCCCTTCTAGAACAACGATGACAAAAGTCGACATCGCGGTTGACAACGTCCGCGTACGTCCAAGGAGGGAATGGCATCTCACACCGGCTGTAGAGAGGAGAAGAATGACATGTCGATCACTCCTTGCAGTGACGGTGTACATCATCGAGGTCTTGACATTCTTCAATAAAGATGATGGTGTTCTCCAAGACATAGATAATTCTCTCCAAATATTCTCCCACAACTAAAAACCCCAAATAAAATAAGGCCTTCTTTATTTTATTAACACAAGCCATGATTTTTCAAACTTACAAAAGTTGAATTCTCTTAATTAATTTTTCGTTGTCAAAATGAATGGGGTGTTAGGTTGGCAATATCAATTTGAGGGACAATAACATAATTTAAGAGGGGTTCTTGGAGGAGTTAGTGAATTTGAAAAGGTTGGGGCTCATTTGGGCCCCACCTCCTTTATAACCACACATGGGAAGTTGGGTGGTCATGGGCCCACCAACCACTTCCAATGAGAGATTTTATCTACCATGGATAAAATAAAATTACACAAAATTTAATTTTACTTATCATTTAATCCCCAATTTTTTTACAACTCCTCCCATGAAAAAACAACTCTAGAAAAGGTCTTTTTAAGAAATTATCGGCTATGTGGTTTCATCGGTGCCCTCGAATTTAGATTCCAAGCACCGATTCAATATTTAGAAAAACCCACTTGTTTGTTCACTGAACATACCCAAGCTAAAATTCAGAAATTGATTCCGGGCAGACCGGGGCTCGGAATCAGGCGCCGTCAAAAACTGCGTACCCGTAAAATCACAAAGAATTTAATAAAAAAATTTCCTTGAAATTAAAGCGACTTTACATAACTCCCACCTAAGTTTTCTAAGTCCTCGTAATGATATATCACAAACTAGGGAAACAAATGAGGGTACCGTGCACGTATCTCAGCCTCCCGCTCCCAAGTGCTCTCCTGGATGTTCATGTACTGCCACCTAATGTGCACTAGGCGAATCGACCGCCCACGTAGGACCCACTCTTTTCGATCCTCAATCTCCATCAGGACCTCCGCAAAAGTCACCTCGTCATCAATGTCCAGCTCCCAATGGTCGGTGATATGCGCTGGGTCGTGGACATATCTCCTCATCTGAGATACGTGGAAGAAGTTGTGCACTCGGTGTAAATGAGGTGGAAGAGCCAGGTGATAAGCCACCTCACCTATCCTGATGAGAACCTAAAATGATCCGATGAAGTGCGAAGATAACCTTCCACCCAGCCAAATATCCGTAATCCACGTCGAGGTGAGACCCGTAAGAAAACAATGTCGCCATCCTCGAACTCTAGAGGTCTCCACCTTCTGTCAGCATAAGACTTATGAGTAGTCCTCATCCGTTCATGGATGAACTACACCTTCACCATCATAGTCTAAACCATCTCTGGTTCTACACATACTCACTCCAACACTATCCACAAAGGATATCTTAAAACGCAACCAACTATTGTCTTGACACTCCTAACAGCTTAATTCCCGATCTCCTACTAAGATCATCCGCTAAAATGTTACCCTTCCCAGGAGTATAAACTATCTCGATGTCATAGACTTGGAGGAATGAAATCCATCAACGCTATATCAGGTTCATGTTATTCTGTGAAAAGATACACATGATTATTTTGATTTGGCGAGACCTGTAAACCATTTGCTCGACGAACAATGGGTGAGACTAGCCATTTGTAAGAACTCAACTCCACCCTTCTTCATCTACGATCAACAAGAGTTGGTGAGATTCCTTCATTGCCGACAAGAGAAATATGGTCTCATCCCCTTGTTGAACCATGTCCTTCGCCTAATACAGTCAATTATGTCATGAATGGAACTATTTCATTCCATGGAGTACGTCGTATATCCTCGATGAAACTACCAAGAGATCTAACCATTACTCTCACCTCCAAGGGTCAAGTCACACTGTCGGCAGCAGTGTGTGGTCACTAGGTCTCCTCCAGTAGGAATCTTGATAGTGATGGTCAAGTCCACGGTGTTATCTGTAACCTCTCAGTATCAACTATATAAAAAGGACAGAGAATAAAACGTCGCAAGAACAAGTTTCTTTTATTATTACAGCTCAAGGTACAAATACAATAAGAATCCACAAAAAAAATCAACAAATAAAGAAGAAACATGAATAATTTCACCATGTCTGGAGCTAGTACTACTCATGTCCATATGCTCTCGGAGCTCCATGGTCATAGGCCTCAGTTCCTTGAAGCTGAGCTCTTCCCTGTCCACCCATTCCCTGCAGTCAGGGTGGTCTTCCTGGTGGTGGTGGTTGTGGTAGGGCCTCAATGCGTCGCGCACCACCCGATGCTCGGCCAACTCCTCTACCTCGTCTTCCTGCTCCCTGCAGACCGTCATGGTCGAACCTCTTCCTGGGAGTTCCCTCTACCACCTACTTCTCATCTGCATGGCGGGTCGGGTAGTCTCGAGTCATGTGTCCCTGCCCACAGCATGCATAGCATTGTCTTCTCCTTCTGAGGCTGGCTCTGTTTCGTGTTCCCCACACTACCAAACCTGTATCCTGAGATTTATCATCTGATGGTTTGGCCCGCATGGTACTCTACATCATCTGTCTACTAGAAGCTTCAAAAGACTCTGTTGAGGGTCGTTCTGCATAGGGTCTCGCCGCTGATGATTGCTCAGCGAGAAAACTCTCTACTAGAAGGGCTCTATCCCACACCCCCACATGCGTTGGGATGTTGGGGGAGATAATTGAAGCCCTGATATCATGCCTCAATCTTTGATCGAAGGTCTGGGCACTGAAAAATGGGTCCTGTACCATATATGTGGAGTAGCACGATAGGTCAGTAAATCTCACCGAGTACTGGGCTACTCTCATGCTGCCCTGCCGCAAATGTAGTAACTCCTGAATGCACACCGCACGATGGGTTGATGGAAAGAACATCGAGCGTAAGTGGCTCTCAAAGTCCATCCAAAGTACTGATGCCTCTTCATGAACCTAGAGCATCAGGATCCACCATCTACCCGCTTCCGCGTGCAGGAGACTCGCTGCAAGGATCACCATGAGGTCAGCTGGTGTCCCTACTAATCTTAAGACTCGAACAACAGCCTCCATCCAATCCACAGATTCTTGACCGTCTGTCTCCCTGTGAAACCTGGGCGGTCTCTAATGATGAAACACATGTAGTTCACTAAGGTGACGTGCACTCTCAGTTACTCGGGCTGGTGGCATTGGTGGCTCGGTGAATAGTGGTACCGCCGGTGCCTCTACTGTAATGGTGCCCTGTAACGAGGCTTCGTCACTCAGTGGGCTGCCATCTCGCACAAAGCTTGGAACCCTACATGGTTACCGTCGTGGGGTCATCCTGAAAAGAAAAAGTTGCACCATAGTCAATACAGTATACATAGTGATCGGACACAAGTAATCACAAATAAAACATTGGAACACACATGCAATCAATGTTTTCGTGCACTGAGTCAGAAATCGGAAGTCAGGGTCCTCGTGTATGGATACATCGGCCGCCACACTAACACTAGACTCCCAGGACTGATAACCACACTCAGTAACCTTAACACTATTTCTTCACATAGAATAAATATCAGAGTCTTGAGTTCTGTGGTAGAACCAACCTCCTATAATACTAATTTTTCACGACCTGTCCTCGATGTTCGTGCCGTGACAACCCCAAGACCGCCTTCCATAGGCCAGGGGCTGGCGACTAGCACCAAAGGCGTAAATGCTGATAAAATGGAAGGAATTGCCTTTATAAATGGAAACAAACACCACATAGTATGCAAATTGATGTAAACACTAAGTAAACTGTATACACAAGTAAGTGTTGGAATGTAAATGTGCTATAATAAAAACCCAACTGAAAGTGCAGTACAACTGAAAGGAAAGTACAACAACTGAAAAGTAAAGTAGAAACCACGAAGTCGACCTCTGGAACTCCCACAAGAAGGGTGAATATAGACAGTCTCGTCATCTCCTCGGGTCTGGTAGTCCTCTCCGTGTACGTCCCTCCTGATAGACCACCTCTAGGTGCCGTCCCACTCCTCAACCCTCAACCACCATCAGCGTTGTCTGTAGTCTGCAACCAGCACAATGTAGTGTGGGAATACACTGTGTAGGGGTGAGTATATGATACTCAATAGGGACCCCGAGACTCCCAAAGGTCTCCCAGAATCCACAAAGGATAAAACAAAAAGGAAGGATGCAATCACGAAGTAAAAACCAACACCACTTAGGTATATTCCCATACATATACCTAAGTCATCAATTCCAGTTCGTCTCCAACTTCTGAGCCCATGTTCAACCCAGTCCACACAAGAACGTACAATCCAATCCAGACAGGAAAGCACCACACAATCTACACTGGAAAGAAAGTCAAACATATCGAAGATAATGATTGAAAGTCATGAATCAACTCACACAGATATACTACATCTGAAGAGAGTTAGAGATTATTAGATGTATCCTCTGAATCATCTCCTCTGCCGATCCCATGTAGGATCCTAGTACAGAAGTTTTCAATGCCGAATCTACAGAGGATCCAAGTATAGTAGTCATTGTTGCCGAACCCACAGAGGATCCATGTACATTCGACAATGCTACTGAACTCACAAAGGATCCTAGTACGGAAGTCATCGTCCTCGAACCCATGGAGGATCCCATCACAGTAGACATCGTCATCGAACCCACGGAGGATCCCATTACGGTAGACATCGTAGTCGAACCCACAGAGGATCCTAGTACTATATTCTTCCTCATAGAACCCACTGAGGATCCTAGTATGGTAGTTTTCTTCATATAACCCACAAAGGATACTAGTATGGTAGTCGTCCTCATCGAACCCACAGAGGATCCTTGTACGGAAGTCGTCATCTTCATCGCCGTCGCAGCCAGCTCTAGGGTTCCCACACACAGCACGCTCGATTCCAAGAGGGTCTGATCCACGCGCCAAAGGGGTCGATAAATCAACTGCCATTAAGTCCTTAGTTGATGTATCACAAGTTCCATCTCATCAATTGGAACTCAATGCGACAAACGACGCGTCAATCAGATTCCCTGTCTGAGAGTTATTGGCTTTTTCGTCTCAGGGGCCCTATTGGTTTTAAAGATAAAACCAACCCGACCATACTCCAGCTGCATCCAAACATCGAGTGGAGTAAGAAGAATGAATTGTCTCACTAAGAGAAATCCAATAAAGTCTACGGTACATCAATAGAACGATCGGAGATCATGATATACGTGTTTCTGCTCCGAGGGCCTAGTTGGTTTCCTGTTCGAACCAACCCGATCATACCAAATGTTTTCCGAAACCTTGATTGTAATATACCAAAATGACCATCTCGATCCAAGGATCCCAACACAACTAACAGTGCATTGATCGGAGATCCGTACCCATGGTATGGGCATTAGAGAGGATATGTCCTTATCAGGGGGTTTGGGCCCGGTCCGACCCTGCCCAATCCCCCCCTGGGTTTGCCCGAACCGGGTCGACCCAACCCGGATCTAGGTCTGGCCCAATTGGGCGTGGCCCGGCCCAGTGCGGGCAGTCCGCCCCGATGCGGGTGGTCCGGCTGGGCGCGGCCGGTCCGACCCAGCACGGGCGGTCGACCCAGCACGGGCGGAAGCGGAAGGGGGGAAGCGCTGCCCCCACTGATTTCCGAAATTGGGACCCCTATGGGGTCCGCCCTAGCTGACTGTCGGGGGTTTCAAACCCTAGACCTTCTTGGTAATGGCTGGCCGTTTTGTCTAGCCAGTGAGCTGCTGTGGGACCCCTGCGGGTCCTGCCTTCTGATGCGCCGGTGGCTGGTGGAGTCCGGCCTCCCCCTTGCTGAACCGTCCGGGCCAAAGGGCCGAGACTCTTTCCCATCCGGTGCTGCGCGACAGTTCTTCTCTCTTCGTCGCGGCCCGCTCCAGCCGTAGTTCTATCATTCCCGAGCGGTGTAATGGCACTGCGTTGCCTCCGTTCCAAACCACAATGAAGATCAACAACAAAAAGGGGAGGAGGGTCGGTGGTGTTTGTATGGTCCGACCTCCTCCCGTTATATTGATGACAAGCATCCAATAAATAATGAAGAACGTCAAAATAATACTTGAATGATGAAACAACCCCTACCTCAACAATGATTAAAAACATTGGTGTCACGGTGGATGGTGTTGAAGTACATCCAAAGTGGGAATGAAGTCGCACACCGACTGTAGAGAGGAGAAGACCGGTACATCGATCACTCCTTGCGGTGGCGGCGTTCTTCGTCGAGGTCTTGACGTTTTTCAACGAAGATGATGGAGTTCTCCAAGACATGGAGAATTCATTCCAAATATCTGCTCACAACTAAAAACCAAAAATAAAATAAGGCCTTCCTTATTTTATTAACACAAGCCATTCTTTTTCAAACTTACAATATTGAATTCAATTAAATAATTATGAGTTGTCAAAATGAATTGGGTGTTAAGTTGGAATTATTAATGTGAGGGAGAGTCACATAACTTAAGAGGGGTCTTTAGAGGAGTTAGGGAATTTGAATAGGTGGGGGCTCGTGTGGGCCCCACTCCCTCATAACCACACATGGGAAGTTGGGTGGTCGTGGGCCCCACCAAAAACATCCCAATATAGAGTTTTACTACCACGAATAAAATAAAATTGCACACAATTTTATTTTACTTATAATTTAATCCCCATTTTTTTACA
The DNA here is from genome assembly GCA_963277665.1 of Viscum album. Lineage (NCBI taxonomy): Eukaryota > Viridiplantae > Streptophyta > Magnoliopsida > Santalales > Viscaceae > Viscum > Viscum album. Next base: position 199,407,512 of record OY728126.1, read on the forward strand.
ACTCCTCCCATGTAAACGCAACACCAAAAAAGGTATTGTTAAGAAATTACCGACGCTATGGTTTCATCAGTGCTCTCAGATTTTGATTCTGAGCACCGATTCAAAAGTTATAAAAACCTACTCGGTCGTTCATTGAACGTACCTAATCTAAACTTTAGAAATTGATTCCAGGCATACCGGGCCTCGGAATCAGGCACCGTCAAGAAACTGTGTACCCGTAAAATCCCAAAGAATTTAAAAAAAAATCCTTGAAATTTAGGGGTATTTACAGATTTCCCTTGATAATAATATTATTGCAAATGTAAAAACAATTGGTAAAAATAGAATAATATTTAGAAAATAATAATATCCATTATAAAATAATATGTATATTTAAGATGAATTTAATTTATATGGAAAAATTCTAACATTATATATTGTTTTCTGATAATGTTAATATTCAAAAGAAAATTTGATATTGTACATTAACATTAACCACTTCGTAGTTTTTAATTCTAATCCCCTTGGATGATATAGTTCATATTTAAAGATAAAACACCATTATTAGTTAATAATTAGAGATATTACATGTCAAAAAATCAACATATAAACTTTATAAATGATATTAGGTTCATGGAATTACAATATTACGTAAATGAGGGAAATTTTAAGGAAGTTCATTTACTCATTCTTCTAATTAGTTTAACATGATTTAAACTCTTATATAATGGTTTCATGGATTTTATTAATATTTGGAAGAACCATATTCTTAATTATCATATAATATATGATTCGTAAATTTAATAAAGACACAAAATTATCTATTCCATAATTCCATGTATTTATAACATCTAAATTCATATATATTCAAATGAAATTAAATAAACAAAAACATCCCATTCCCTTATTTAAACCTACATCGAGATAATTTTATCAGGTACCAAATAGTTTCCTAAATATGGTGTGAGGATAAATCAATAGGACAATGCCAATATTTCAAATCAAACCATTCTGATAAGATGTTTATTTAATAAAGAGATAAATATATGTATTAATTAATTCTAAAAGGAATAATACTAAAATAATAACCTAATAATATGTCATGCTGGAATATTTCATAGAATTTATCACAAACATTCTAACTGAAATCATATTTCCATTGTTTAAATAAACATATATGGAGTCATGGAATAATAAATCTAATCATATCTCAAAACCATTCCATCAATAATCATATAAAAATTGTAAAATAACATACTTCATTGTCTTGTTGGAATATATTTGATCATATCTCAAAACCATACCAATCATAACCATATAAAAATTGTGTAGTCAAAAAACTATATCTTATTAACTTATAAGAATTACAACATCCATACAAACCCTATATAAATTACAACAGGCGACTCACGCAAGCCGTATCAATGTATGCATTACAACATTTGGGTCAATTAATTATTAGAATCATTGTATGGGATTATGGTGATCCCACTCAATATATTCATTACATAATGTATGTGTGTATGTTCGAGGGTCTGTCATGATATATAAGTATTTTAGAAAGGATTTGAAGACATTTCATAAAAATAATAGACATCACAATATCACACCAGAAGTCTAAATTTTCAACTATGCAGATTACAACTATTATTTCAATTTCCTCTTTCATTTATTTCAAAATTGATGAAAAGTGAAACTAATAAGAAATAATCATTAAATTAAGGATTCCATTTTGAGTAATAAACAAATGTATCATGTTATGGTAAGAACACTTTAATCCATTACCCCATTCGATTTTAAAAAGGATTCTCTCACTTAGTGGGTAGCCATAATAATGTTCAGATCCCATTTAGAACTAACATACTCTATGTAAAAATTCAATTCATTAATTAATTATTTAATATGCACATTACACTAAATGAATAAAAAATTTCATATAGTTGGAAATTATCAAACCATAGGGTTTCGATTTATACCCTTACCATTAAATTATGATCAAAAAATTATTCCAATTACAAAACTCATGAGGAATAAGGTTCAAATAGTCTCAAGAAGGATCCTAAATCTCTGTATATCAAGATCAAAACTGACGACATACACATTAAAGTTATTACACCAAAAAAATTGGAGAACCATGTGAGATAATTGAAAACAAGACCAAAACCATTAACTATTGATGGAATGAACAATTGGGGTGTTTGAAAGAGAGGATGGAACTCCATTGTTTCTGAGAAGGTTCCCCATGGTTGAGTGGGTAAGGATATAGTCAAATAAGAACTACATTCAACCATACATAAAAATACAAAATAAATGACTAGGGAGTTAAATGTAGTGTAATATCGTTACATGTTATACTGTTATTTATCATTCAATATCCAAAAACCCTTTACCATGGATGATTATTTTTACAACCAAAAATTATATTATGTTTATTACATATACATGGAATGTAAATAATATGAAAATATTTTTCTTCCCATCACTCATATAACAACATGAATCCCCTTTGAAGCATATCATCATACCATGAACTCATGATGTCACATGACCCATTTATATCATGACTCCTTTAACTCAATCATTCATACATCCCCATACAATATGTAATTTTCCGTAATAAGGGATCTCTTCCTTTAAAATATAATTGACTACTAATATAGAAATGAAAAACTAAAAGACAAACACACCTAAAAAATATGGGATCATACAACTTGACCACCATATAACATATCATCCCTAATCTACTCCAAGAATCATTTTGAGGTGGTCATGAAGAAGTATGGAAACTATCTTGGCATATCAGACTCTCTCTTCCTAGTCTCCTCCCGAACTCTCTCATTCTTGATCTATACCCGAACTATTTTTATATTTATTCCTAGAAGATATTTCTTACTATGTTCTTTACCCCACATCATATACTCCCAAAAATACACATAAAAAGAAGATTGATGCCTATTACATATATGACATGGGATGGGTTTAGATGATATCTCCAAATCTACAACACATAATACATCATTCATGGAAATCCATTATTATAGAAGGGATAAATGATATGTTACTATATTGACCATTACCATGAACTCAAAGGACAAGAGACACGATGGTTTTAGTTTTTCATGTTTCCTGATACAGAATATCCCTATCATTGGAGCTTCCTAAATGAAAACAAGATGACAAACCATGACATATATAGTTTATTTTTGTTGGTTAGCATATGATTTTGGCCTTCTCGGAATAGTAACCAACTACTTCCTAATCAATGTTACATGTTCAAATGTATTCCACATAATACTAGTCTCAAAATTGATGACTCACCTACCTCTATCCAAAAAAGCGGTGAAAATAATGTCCTACATTAAAATCCTTGAAATCATTCCACTAGATTGATTCCTAGTGTATAAAATTATATGGGAAAATAATGAGATCAATATGTTTCACCCATAAACCACCGAAATCCAAATTATAGGCCTGTAAAACAATCTCATGAATATGAATAGTCCACATAGATTAACCATCAGTTTGAGGATGTCAGGTTTTTCTCCAAAGATCCTGTGATACTATATACTTCTAAATACACTACCAAAAACAAGATCTGAAACTCAAATAACTATCTTAAATATGATCCTCTAACCCATATAAAATCAAAAAACATCAAGAATTTAAAGACTGTGCATATAAAAAATTGAAAATGTATCCCTAATAAGTAAGCATCATTATAACTTCATCACTCATTCCAAAATCAAGCAGAATGAATTTTTAATATGTGCTGTCATTGGTAAAATATTCAAAAAATACATAGTGACATCATCCTATTTCTTATCAATAATAGGAAAATGATACAAAATTACATCTACCCTCTTATGCTTGACTCTCACCAAATAAAATTTAATGAATATAGAAATTAAGATCGATAAATTTTTTTTCATTCCAAACTACTAATACCTTCAAGAAGAGTGAAGATACATATTTATAAATCTAGGATGCACCTACCATCTAGAAGCTTATAACACTCTAATCATCTACATGCGTAGGACAATAAGAACCCATTCTCATCCATGGAAATGATTATAATTGACACTACTGATATACCATACTGATGGAGTATTCTTACAATATAATTTTTTTCTACAAATAATCCCTCTATATTTGATAAGTGGTTGTTCTTTATATCTTCCAAGATCACTGATATAAGAAAAATCGACTTCAATGATACTCATCACTAAGGCAATTAACAATTCAAATGGATTTCTACAAAAAGGGGCATTATAAGTAACTGATAACAAGATGCCCACCCTACATCTATATATGCCTTTCATCTCAATTAATATAAAATTATGTTTCCTTTTTTTGTTGTATAACCCAACCTTATGTCAAAGGAATGATGATATTCAACCCACCTCCACATTCAAAGGATTAAGTATAACTGATAAAACATGTAACTAAGGTAGATTTGGTCCTTTAAAACCAATAAACTCTCACCTATGATAATGTTAGTCTAGTATCTTATCAAATGTATAATTAATTATAACTCAAGATCATTATTAGGATAAATTTTTTAAAATGGTATAAAAAACGACATCAATAAAAAACCACTTTGTCCTACAACATTATAACTGATCCAAGACCAACTCAAACTGTGACTCATTACACCGTATATTCATTACCTAACATAAGAAAATTTTGGATTGGTGATGAGGTTATCCTAGAGTATAGATTTGGAAAATATTTCTCAAAACATCATAACAAAAAACTTCACCCCTTGCTTTTTTATCCCAACCATCATTGATATAAAACATGATTAATCCTAGATAAAGAACCAATAAAACTAGTTCAACCTTGAAAGCTATGAATGTCAATTATTTTTTTGGATCATACCATGAAAAAAATATTCCATCATTCTCTCTATCCAATAACGCTCCTTACCCTAAAATTACAAGGCCCTAGAAGTTTATATTATAAATCTATAAACTATATTTGGTTGGTTTAGAATAAATATGATTCTCAAACAATGTAATTAAGATGATATCAATAATTTGGTCATGATAGTCTTCTTAAAAATAGTACAATAAGTTATCATTAACATAATCCACCATAAAAAGGTCAAATAAATGAAAAAATATCCAATTCATAATGGCATTGAACACCACCGGTTTATTTGATAATAAAAACAAAATCCCTACAAACTCATTCAAATAAAATGATTTTCTAATAACAGTATAAAAAATTATCATTATTATCACCTTTATCTAATGATAACCTGATACCAACTTACTCTTAGTGAATATCTTACCTCCACTAAACAATTGAAAAAGACCATAAATTCATATAATAGTATAACAGTTTTTGAACATCATCAGGTTCAACCTATTATAATCCACACATAAGCTGAAATACCCTTATGCCTTCTCTGATATAGAACTGAAGAACCCCAATGAGATGTACTAGATTAAACAAAGCTTCGTGATTCCAGATCATTCAACTAAACTATCAACACCTAATTATCTGTTGGTTCCATTATGTATAGTGGGATAAAATCTTTCTCATCCCACGGAAGCAACCCGATCTTGAACACAATCAATCAACCGTGCAATATTTCTTATATGTAATTATGAAAACATACTAAAAATGTTATACCAATTATTAAATGGATCTTACAACATTTCAAAATCATCTACAGAAATATTAGTTATCTAATTTTGAAAAAAAATAAAATCTGCATTAAATTGTTCCTACATGACCAACATGATGATCCCACATAACTTGGTGAGAATCGATGCCTCAATAATGCTAATGAATGGTATTTACACTATTATAACATTAAATAAGATACATTTATAAAACTATAAATTAAATTCTAATAATATAATTGATTGATGTCATCTTCATCGCAAGAAATACCAAATAGATATGGCAACCACTAGTATCCATAGAACATTCCTTACAACATTTAATATTCTCTATCGATGCCCCAATGTTGTATCGATGGTAAATGAACTATAAATTATTTCCATAAACATCCAAAAACATTTTCAAAATAATATTAATTAAAAAATATTCTTTTCCTATTTCAAAAAAAAATATTGATATGGTAGATGATATGAGAATAATACATTTGTTGTTAGAAGATAATGCATCCATGTTAGGAAGAGTAGTCTAAATAAAGGGAATCAAATTTTTCCAACTTCCATAGGATCCAGTATGAATTCCATAATCTAATTCCAATTATTGGTACTATAGGTCCCATATAGGGGTGCCACATCCCATTTCTGTTCTTGAATATCGAATGAAATTTTAGCATCCAACCAACTTTGGGGTTGATGAACCACTTCTCGACATAGGTGTGCGTCGTAAAATCATGCCACATGTCTTCTGTGTAATGTACACATAGATAACATGATGGTGAACCATTAAACCATAGATATTAAACATGACTATGTGGTAAAGGAATTATTGGAACATGTGGAAGATAATGACACACTTATAACACTACAACAAATCATGAATCATAGATGGATATCTAGTGTGTAGACTACTATTCTAACTAATAGCATGGTGAAAGCTGTCATTGTGGAGCTTATATATACCTAAAATTGTATATAGTTCATCTTACTAATATATACTAGATAATACATGGGTCCACTCTCATATTCCCTTTTGTGTTGGGTGTTCGGTTCATCACATCCTCAACACTACTCAAACAAAAAATCATTCACATATAACCAGAAATCATATGGAAGACCATCATGAGAAATGTTTCCCCCATTTATCTCATTAGCTTCCAAATATGCCACAAAATTTTGTAGGTCGGTTAAATGTATAATATTGTCTTACAATGACATGTTCACCCATATCAGATGCATAAAATCTCAATCATTTTCATACCTCAACATCTCGGGATACAAATTTACTGGGAACATTATCTCTACATCCTTACAAGAAACCTCATCATACATCACAAATTCTTCCTAAATATCCCACCAATGATTATTTGGTCCGTGAAGCATATGTGAAAAAAGTTTCACCCAATATCTAAGGGAGTATAATGATGAGGGAATAATGTATAGAATGAATCTATCTAGAACTAAGCTTCTAGGAGGCCTCCCTCACTAATGAACATAGGTGGAATCTATAGATAATAAAATCTTGTATGCTCAAATATAAAAGGCATGGCATGAACAATCACCCTTTCCGTAAATCACATCACCCTTATGAATATGTCATGAAAATGATAATCCATCTCATCATTCAAGATTAATAGAATATCTAGTTCAACTATATTAAAACAATGCTGATTTCCACTCTCCAGATGCTCATGTTGAAAATTAAGAGGATGTATTTTCTATACAATACAAATGTACACCGTGGATCACATGAAACAATTGTGTCAACCTCAATAGGTGGTTACAACCAATAACCACTAAATCCAAGTCTCTCTATACATCAGTTAGAAGTGATTTATAATTATATGTCAACAAATTCATAAATATTGTATAACATTCATCTAATATCATATTTCAATAGGTATGTATATTTCACATGAGAATAAATATATCACTACTATAAAAAATTCATGTCATTTTATAAATTCCTTATGCCTATTATGATACATGTATACTCATCTCATTCTATATGGGGAAAATTGAAAAAATCTCAACATTCAATAAAATCATAGAATAATAAACTCCCAAAACATGTGATTCACCTAAAATGAAATATACTTCAACTATAATAATTGATCATCATAGAAAATAATCCCTTCATATGGAATATAGATTTTCCCTCCTACATGGGTTAGATACTTCCATAAATAAGATCATTACTAAGTTTTGATAAATCATTATCTCTTTTCTACCTTTCCTAAATAATAATGTTGTATAAAATAAATCATGATCCTATGATACGACATTGTAATGTCCCCAAATCCATCACTCTATATTGTGAAAAAAGGATGGTTGTGAGACCTTAACCATGCCTACCTATATGTTAGAGGATACCGACTAGTAAATAGGGTGTGAAATGTATAGTGGGTAGACTATACCGCAAATTATGATTTGTAATAGTAGTAAAAAAATCTATATAAATGAAATAAACAAGAGTCCAATCATACCGAAAACCAACAGAAAAATTCAAATGAATAAACCATAATATAATAATAGGACAAATGTAATGACTTTATATAATATAAATAATTTAACTATGTAATCACTTAAATTAAAATTAAACTAGACTCAAAAAATGAATCAATAGACCCTAGTCTTGAAAACTATGACTATCGTGCCTAAAAAATACAGTACATCTAATATGTAGAAAATAATTAACAAAATGTTTTTCCCTTTTCTGAACCTATATCCATGTAATAAGACCTAGAACCAAATTGAATCCTAAATGGGTGTTATTATAACTCATTCAATTTAATACCCCTTGTCTAATCAATCCATTATAATATTAAGTGAATGAAAAAACTGATAAACAAGGGTATTACTTAATAAAACAATTAATAAAATTAAAAAATAACCAAATTCTTCTACATAATGGGATATCTGTGAACATCTCACCCGAATGGCTGGAATGCCATCATTTTTTTATTATGGATAATCCTCATTTTATGGGTCGAAGGGTAACTCATACATGACTCATAGTCCCAAGGCATAAGACCAAAAATGACCCACAATACATGAACTGAAGGCCCAGAGGCACACCATGCCCAATAAATGACATATAGGCCCAACCAAATAGAACTTCCCCCTCCAAAGCTTCTGCATCAAAGATCGCCTAGCTCCCAACCTTTTATTGTTGGCTAGCTAACATTTCCTCTTACAAAGCTGAAAGTTCCCTGGTCCCGATGGAGATTGCAATACCCTCTCATTCTTCCAATTTGGATAGATCTACTCTTGGGGAATGCTACTCTTGTTGCTTATATCATCTTCTAGGGCATGTTCTTTGTGAAGTGAGATAATCCATGTTCCCTATGGCCCGAAGGCCCTGTGACCCGAAGGGCTTTGATTACCTGATGGCCGTAGAGACTCGTAGGCCCAAACTGGAGGCCCGGAGGCCCAAACTGAGTGAATAGTCCCTGCGACTTCAATATCGAACAGTACCTACTGCAGTAGTACTACAGACCCTACTATATTACATTGTACATTACTGCTACGGTATGCTACAGTGACCCCAGAAATTATCCTCCACTAGGTTTTGAACATGGGTCTCTTGCATCCCATGCAGGAGCCCTTACTACTCAGGTATGGGCTCAATGGCCTGAACATGTCTCACAACCATGAAAACCACAACCAAATAACCGTTGTAAAATAACCTTCTTTGACATAATTTTGGAATATCTCAGATCACGTCTCATGCTCATACCAACAAAAACTATATAAAATTTGTATATTGAAAGAAATATGTTTAATGAAATATAAGAATTACAAAACCCATGTAAAATACCCATTAGAATGAAAGCATAAGACTAGGGGAAGACCACCCAATTTAAGCATTGCAACATACAGGTCAATGATTTTTTTGAATACACCACGATTCTTGTCCCAGAATTCTAATTATAATCATTAAAATATATAATTGTGCATGTGTTAGGACCTTGTACAATATATAATCAATTCAGTGAGGATCATATGACATTTCATAGAAGCATTGATATCATAATATCACATCACAAGTCTCAATGATTAATTTTTCTTAATTGAAATTTGTGTTTCAGTTACATATTTCATTTATAACAACATTTATCAACAGTTAAATCAATATGTAGTAATATATAAATTTGGGATCCAAGATTTAGTAATTGTTTAAGTTATCCATTCATGAAAAATACACATTCATCCATTATCAAATTCAATTATATTCATAGTATACTCACACATAAGGTATCTATAATCTATTTAAAACCCCAACTAGAACAATTAATCTAAAAGGAATAATTACATTAATTATTTAAATAATTTAGGTTCAACTAATGTTTTAAAAATCAAAATATTTTATATAAATGGAAATATAAAAACATTGAGTTATTATTTAGAACCCCCACCTTTAGATGATGGTCAAAAAGGATTTAATCAGAAAAATTCATGCGGAAAATTGGGTGGATGATAGAAGTATGGATCCTATATCATAAATTATCTAGATCATAACCAATAATGCACATTTTCACGAGATTACACAAAATATTTAAAAAATAGGTTAACAATTGAAAGCATGACCAAAACCATATAACATGGATTGAATAAATCATCAATACGTCCATAAGGGAGGTTGGCACTAGAATTTCACCTAGAAGGTACCGTAAGGTATATAGGAGAAGGATTTATAGAGTGTCAAATTAAAATCAACCACACAAAAAATAATAGAAAATCTATTTAGGGAATTACAGGGCATGTAAAATATTTAAATTTTAATTAAATATTTTTATTTACATACATTGAAAAACCCATCACCTTGGATGAATATTTAATGAAACCCAAACATTAAATGATGTGTATTTTTTTATACAATATGAATTAATGTTCTTACAATAGGTAATTATCCCATTTTCTTTATAAAAACATGAATCAAATTAATACAATCTCCACATACTAGGTGCTAACGATAACACCTGAGATTTTTATACTAAGACTAAATTAATTCAAGAAAGTATACATCCAAAAAATTTAATTTATTTTCCACATGATACGTTCATCTCATTGAACAGTACATGTCTAATAATTCTCAATTTAATATTTAAAAGATAAAAATATCTGTATGAATATAGAAAAATACATATAAATTTTTAAATAAATTTATCAATTTTTAACATGAGAAATGAATTACTTCTCTTAGTGGATAAAATAGGTTGTAGGTAAACATTAGCGATGGTATCATTCGCTTAGTGACTGAAACAGTATGAAATTGTGTGTTATTTTAATGTTTAATAATAAATATTAGCTCATATATGTCACATATATCCATTAAATTTATTTTCTTTAAAATAATTTTAATAAAGAAGTGAAAAATAATCGCATTGCTTTGTAAGGGGGTAGTCTTCCATAGATAAGATATATTTTTATTATATTTGAAATGGAATACAACATAAAAAGTTATATATGATATAAAAATTACTGAGGGGAGTGAGTTCCCTTTTATATGAATAAAGAAGCTCTATAATGAGAATAATGTTGTTATGGAGATCAATCCAATGGGCTTTGGAGGTATTAATGACTAAGGGGAGTGAGTTAATATTATAATTTTGGAAAGGTAAGATCCATGGTATTTACATTGAAATTAATAAACCCCCCTAATATGATAAATTCATTAACATGATATCATCTGAAAAATTACCTTATTTTCTATAATGGGGATGATAAGATGGAAATATGGCTATAATATTTATTTTAATTTATTTTTAGGATATTTTAATTCATATATTATTAGATTTACCCCTAAATAATAAATTTTTTTCCCTATCTATTATAATACATTTTTACAATTTTCACTATGTATATTGGTAAAATATTTTATATTAATGTAAATAAATAATTTAAATTATGATGATTAAAAATATTTATGTCTTTTTTTTTAATTCCATTATGGTAATTAGAAAATAATATTAAAAAATTTATCTCATATCCCTCATATGAAATCACGTTTTCAAAGTGAAAAATTACTAAATATTGAAATGATTCATTGTTAAAAATCAATATAAAAATTAATATAAGTACCAAATTTTAATTTATTGATAAAATATGAACTAATTATTTATTTAAACTAATTAATAAATATTAATTTTCTATATAAATTATCTAAATGAAATGTTATCTTTAATTAAAATTCAATATTTTCCCTATTTATTCAAAAGTGAGATATTGCAGAATAATCGAAATAAATAACCCTAGTAAAATTTATAAAATTTAATTTAAAAATTTGAGGTCATTTTATTATATATATTCTCTAAATTTGGGATAAAAACTACCACAAGAGTATTAAGTAGAAGTAATCCATCATTTAGAAATTATTTATTTTCATAAATCATAATTTATTCTTCTAAATGATTATAGTTTTATTTTTTAATAAATAGATAAAAAATGTAATTCTGTGAAATATAAATTATAAATAATTTACTTATTTTTATTCATAACTACTATTTTAATTTATATGTTATAATGGTTGTGATTATAAAACATTTTAATGGAATTTCGAATTTAATTTAAACATATTGTTGCATGAATTGAAATATATTGATGAAATCAAACATATTCTAAAAGAAATTTATATTAATGTATTGGTGTTTATAATTTTACAATCTGAAAATTTTAATTCATGAAATTTTAGGGATATTAACTTATAAACGAATGAGTGTAGTTTTTATTCATAATATCACATTCTTCCAACGTTACTTCCACTATCTTTTGATTTCCCCAAAGTAAATTAACCATAAAAGTAAAATAATTATTTAATAATTTTTATATATTACCAATAATCATAATGGCTTCCTAAAATAAAGTTATATCCAGTTTGGACTCTATTTCATCATAGTTGATAACATGTTTACTATTTGTTATATATTTCATTAATTATAATTTATGAAATAAATATTTTAATTTTGAGAGCTTTAGTGGAATTTATAAATGATTATCAATAAACCCCATTCACTTAATTTTTTAGGGGTTCTTTTATTCATAGGTATTAACTTATATGTCTCATATCACCCTACAATTACATTCCATGGTGATACCTATAAAAAAACATGATCTCCCACTTGGAATTCCCAATATTTCCTCTCATATTATAAATAACAACGTTTCATACACTATGATGATTTCATTTTATCCTAAATCGAATTTATATTCATTTTTATATACTCAACAAGAATGGAGAAATTATGTTTCATTTCACTAACCTCATCCCAACATGTTAGAGGAAGAAATATTTCTCCATATAATTCTTCATATGATGCCATATGAATAGTTTTATAGAAACTATTGATATTAGAAAACTAATAAAATGGAAAATAATAATATAACATTCCTTGATTTATTGTGATAATGACCTAAACCTTTCTTCCTTCATTCGAATATTCTTCAAAACTATCTATCAGATTGAGGATGGTAGGTACTGCACAAGCGAAACTCAGTAGCAAGAACATTATAAATTGTATTTCTGAATTTTGATGTATACTATAGAACAAAATTAGAAAAAAATGATTGAGGTGTTCCATGATGTATAAATTCATAGTTAATATTGATTCCTATAAATATCTTAATAGTTAAATATTCTTTTATAGTAATGATATGGGCATATTCGGTTAGGAAATTAATGATAACCCATATTTAATTATTCATTCTTTGTGTAATTGTTTGTCCAATAGAAAAGACAATAGTAATGTAATACAATTCCCACATAGTTAAATGTAGGGATTTCATGAATCTTCTAATATTATATCTAACAAGACTCAGTTGTTGACAAACCAAACATCCAGACACATAATCTTTAATTTCCAACATCCTATTATACCAGAAAATATTTTCCATAACAAATATATACATATTATTTATAACATGGTGTATAGGAAAATTTGAGCAATGATCACCATCAAACAATACCATTTTTATCATAGGTATAGATTGTACACATAAAGTCATTCAACTTTTCCGAACACCAACTTCATAAATGTTATCTTCTAATTTACCATCACTCATAGAATTAATATTATTTTTAATGTTCTTTCCATTATGTTTTTAAATTTTTCTATCGTCCAATAAATATGGTTTTACAATCATATCAAAAATTAATTATGTAACCACTTCTATAATATTTCCATTATAAATCATTACTAGTCCATTAAAAGAAGACCTCTCTCAATCCCCATTTATGTTAGAAATTTGTTATCATTTCTTCTCAATGCAACAAATCCCTTATTAATTTTTTGTATGCGGTTGTTTGTGATTAAATAGTAATAATTTAGTATCTAAATCCATGTCCACAAACCTCATGTCAAAATATTTTTTTTATAAATTATGTATTTTAGGTGTTTATGAGTTGAGTATATCTCAAATATTTCACTATTGTGATAATGTAACCATGTATTGAAAATAAAATATTATAGATTCAAACTCATGGTCATGGGATGTATAGTTCTATTGATGAGTGATTAATTTACACGATTCAAATTTTTAAAATTTATAATTTTTTATTAGTAAATAAACAATTTCCAAATTTTATGCATCACTATATATCACAACCCGATCATTTCCATATGAAAGTGTCAAAAAATAGATCATTGACCAATCATCTCATTATTTTATCACATCATTTTTCAAATTTCATAGACGAAGCAAACACAACCCCTTTTGCAGTATGACTGGTAAATTAGTTATACAATCAGTAAAATTCTAAATGATTCCTTGATAGTTTCATTCTAAACCCAATGAAACTACATACCTCAGTAATTATAATTAGTAAATGTTATTCTCTAACGGGCTTTGATTTTTCTAAATCAGTTGAAATTCCATCCTTGGAAAAATATTCCTATGAAAAGGAAATTTAGGAATCAAAAAATCAAATATTTAAAATTTCCCATAAAAAAAACTTTTACCATTCTTATGAATGAAGATATAGTGATTCATATGGCCCTCAATGTCTTCTCAATACACTAAAATATCATCAATTAATACCATAGTGAAATTTTCATGACATTACATTAATAATATATTAATTTGATTCATAAAAATGATTTTATAAATTTTTTAATCCGTGTGTAATAACTATAAAATTATAAAATACATTGTTCGTTTAAAAATATATTTTCAGATTGTAATCCTTTGTTACTCAAAATTGATGATAACAAGAATGAGTTTCAATCATTAAAAAATAATGTGCACTATAAATTTGATAAAATAGTTATTTAATGTTAGGTTTAAAATATTATTTATCTATATTAATATCATTTAGTTCACTATAATAAATGCACAACATCATTGATCAATATTTATTCTTAATGAAGAGAACATGGGATTCCCATGGTGAAACTTTACAGAAAACAAATCACATAAAATCAACCCCACTATTTTTTTCTTCCACCAAACAAAGTACATTTTGGAAATTCTATAAGAATTTTTTATTAGTGAATATTCATTGGGGATTAAAACAATGTAATTATTTCCTTTATGATTTTATGGATATACATGTATTTGTTTAGTAAATAAATAAATGAATTCTTTTACAATAGGTATATCATAATTTTTTAGATTACCTTATTTATCCCTAGATATTTTTATTTTCTTTTCCGTGATTCGATTTTAGTATAAATAAATATGGATGACCTATAGCTTTCTTATGTGATGAATTATCTACTACAAGGATATGTAATTTAATATATCCCTCTCCAATCATAATTTCATTTTAATACAATTATTTTTTCTATCATGTTTCGGATTCCCATCCATACCATGGATTATCTTGAAATCAACCATATGTATGATAATAATGATATCCAATAAAAACTGTTTATGTGTCATAATTGCCAAAGTTTGACACATCATTATTTTAGAAATACTTTCCCAATATGTTTTGACTAAATAATCTATTCTCAAATTTTATGTTATGTGACTAATAATAATGGAAATATAGGTAGATAGAAAAGGGTGTGAGATTAAAAAATCAAATAAACCAGAAATTAAATTTTAATAGAGTATTAGTGTACGTGACACAAAATCATTGGGTAATTCTACCTCAACTGTAGTGATCACATAATAGGTGGCATCTATCATTATACTATTATATTATGGATTCTCATGATTCTTGGGACTGTGGTGAGAATAATTCCTTATTTATTTTAATTGACAGACAACATATAATTTATTTTTTATTCCCATTAAATTCATGAGACATATTCCCCTAATAATTGAACTTGTAACAAACATAAAAGTCTATAAAGCACTTCCCATGACTATTTTTTCTACAATTTCCACATGATGAAAATTTATCCATCATATTCTTCTACTTAAAATAATTCCACTTATCTTGTGGTGCAGATGACATATTATTCCCTAAATTTTTCTAGAATATATTGTATTGATAAAAATTATTCCCCATTTTTAGGGAACATAATATAATTTCAACATATAAAGAAAGTGGTTGAGGGAATAACACCCTTAAGATACATGGATTAATTCCTTAAATATAATGTTAAATAAAGTACTATATTTTATGCATATAACTTATAAAATAACATGATATATTTTATATGATCCTGCATAAATTGTAACACATTAATCATCATTTTCTATCAATATAATCATCGTTATGTCCCTTTTATATTATTTCTCGTAAAGGATATATTTTCATATAAATATATCTTTAAAAGTTCATAGATCTTTGTGTTAAATTTCCACTTCCTTTATAGTTTTCAGGGTCCACAACCACCATTGATCATCATTTAATTTGATATAATATGTTAAAATTGTTTCCTCTTCATTTTTATTTCATCATAAGACCCTAAATGTATTATCTAGAGACTTAATATACTATTCGGATATTTATACTTTATTACTCCCACAAAATACTGGGGGGTTTTGTCACTTAAATTGATCTAAAATTGGGGAACCTTATTATGGAATTGGTTTCTTCATCCTAGAAATTTTATTCATCATAACTAGAATAAGCTTCTATAATATATAAATAATCTATGAATTTTCAATACCAACTATATTGGATTCCTTTTTAGTGAAATATATATATTGTCTATGAGAATCATTAACATTAATCCTTCCAAATATAATTTTTAAAAAATATCTTATGCTATATTACCTCATAATATTATGAATTTTAAATCATAATGTACATTTACAAATATGGTTTAACATGTTACATAATAGAAAATTTATGCATTTTAAATATTAGAATTGTAATAATTTCTCCATCAAGGATTTCGATATTTTTTAATATAATATAATGTCTTTTAATAAATATGAATTTTCCTAAACATACCCAATATGAGTGTAAACATTGTTATATATAAAGGGATATTATTGTGCATCATGTGATGATGAGGTCTTGACCAATGTCCCATTTTAAGTGGTATTTACCATAAAAACATCTATAAAACAATAATATACTCACACAATATAAATAAATTGATTTATTTATGGGGAAAAGCACAAAAAAAATTCATTAACAACATTTTAGGATGTTCTTTTATTGATATCCTTAATTTCTTCCATTGGTTTAGGTTTATTAAAAAATGTTTTTTAATCATGTTCACATGGTTTAAACTAAACATCCTCTAATACCAATTATAATGAACCTAAACCCAGTATCCCATACCAAATGTATGATTTATTGAATTGGAAATGATAAAAGTGTAAAATTTAAAATAAAAAAATAATGTAAAAGCATTAGAGAATTAGATAAATAAAAGAAGCAAATTTTAAATTACAAATATAAAATTTAACATGATATATAATAAATGAAAATGAACTAAATACTTGAAAACAACACACCTATCTGAACTCATTTATTGGAAGAAAAGGCTACAACATTGGAATTAATATTTTAATGATTCTATTTCTCATATGAATTATAAAATAAATGAGATATATGACACGATGTATACCATATCCTAGGTAATTGATGTTGAGATGACTAGAGGTATGAATCAGAATAGAGTAATATTTTTTAAAACATGAATCAATGGATAAGTATATTAAAAAATTATAAGAATAGAATGAGTCATTCAATAAAGAAGTGGAAAAATAAATTCCAAATGAAATCCCAAATTGAAGAATACGTTTCCCTTACTATTTGATCAAACTTTTTCAAGTGATAATGAAATGAAAATAAAATATTATAAATTTGAGGAAAATAAATGAAATGATTTCTAAATCCAAAAACATATGTAGTTTTGGGGAATTTGGTATTCATTATGATTAACCCTATCCCATAAATGAGACAAAGATACCACATTATAGTTTCACAAATATGAAAAATCATATATATATTGGAACTAGAATTAAAAAAGATTTTACTAGATGTAATGGAACAATATGATATTTTTGTGAGATATATGGTCATATTTGTTGTTTTTTTGTTTTAATTAATTGCAATATATTTCATATTATGAAGTCATAAATATTTCAACATCAGGAAGAATGTAGAATCTTCTTGAAAAGCATGATGTAAATATCATTTTACAGAAAGTAGTCATCAAATGATATAATTATGGAAAATAGGGACACACCATCATTATGATTCAAGATTACAAAGGGATCACTAAAAGATGCATTACTCTTTATGTATCAACATCTTATCCTATAATTAATGACAGAAGCTATGTTTAACAGAATAATTTTTATGGGCGATAATCATGTGAATTTTTAAAGGCATTATAGTAGGAAAAAAGAAGGGAAGAAAAATAATCCTAGAAGGATATACCTAACTGTGGATGTGAATAACAAAAAATCCAATATCGGAATATATAATTATATGTTTAAAAATAGGCTTACAGTCTCAATGTTATCGAAAGATACACAATTAAAGGTGTATCAAAAAAATAATTAAATACATTCACAAAAACTCCGTTAGAAATAATGTAAATAAACTGGGAATAAAAAGATGGATATGCTCCTATTGTGATTAATAATAATATAAATTAATTTTATGACTCAAACCCAATAATAAAGGGTGACATGACTTGGATAAATGATAAAATATAAGATAATAATTAATTCCATGAAAATTTCGAATGTCTTTCCATATGGAGAGAAGTGACGAAAAGAGAAAGGACCCTCTATATGAGAAAGATGAAAGAGTATGTAACATGTGGAAATATTTCTACTCAATGAATAATTCATGAAAAATGGAATATTTTTGGATCATCAAAGAAGGAAATATAAAACATATATTTTTATGCCAAATTTTGAAAAAGGATAAACTAAAAGAATCTAATTATCCAATGATGAGTAACCATTTTGGTAGATCATGTTTAGTAATATATCCAGAATAGTTGAAGTTTTCTAGTATGTTGGAATAAGAACAACAATAATACAATGATTTACATGAATGTATTAGAGGGTTTACTTATTTAGATTAAACACAACTATATTCTTTAGGAATCTAGAGACAACCAACTCTCTATATATGTTAAATGTTTCTTATATCCTCTTTATGATTTTCAAGAATAAAGGATATATACAATCCATGCGGTGTGTATTATAAAATTTAAAGAGTACATAAGATTAATTAAGGCACATGAAAAATTAATAGCCAAAAAAATTGAAATACACATAAGGTATCAAATTTATAAGGTGTGTAACCCAAATAAAATTACTTCAAATGTTTTTTGCTGAAGTGTTTTTGTAGCGTAAAAAGAAGAATTAAGGATGGAATACCATATGTGAAACTAAAGAGCCTCCATATCTTTAAATGAAGGATATATTGGTTCAATATTTAATTTATTATTCCATGATTAGTATCAATCATTTATTAAAAGTATTATTTTTTCACTGATATAATTCTGATTGGGGGAGAATAAATATTTTTTACAGAGATATGCTGACAAGAACACCTAGTAATATTTTATAATATAACAAGATAATCCTCTTATTAATTGAGAAAATTCATGATGCTAGAAAAAAATGATATAAGTTAGTGAAATAGAAAACATTGATGTTTTCTAACATAAAATCATGTTTTCTTCAAATAATTCACATTCAGTATTCAAAGCGGATCTGTCAATGACATAGTGAAAAGCTATAATTTATCATGTTGAAAGTATTATAACAGTGTGAAACAATAAATATAAATATGAAATAGATCATAAAATGTGTTTAATGAATATATGCATCAATTACAATTTAATAAATGTAGTGAACTGTGAAATTGCATATTGTATTAATAACTTTGATGTTTTAGGATGTCAACCTATGCTGTCCTGTGATATTTAAAGAAGTGATTCAACATAAAGTGTTTGTAATTTATTTTTATCTAGATATTAAGATATAAATGAATAATATGTCCACCTCATGTTTTTTATATTATAAAAAATTAAATGAACATACATGATTCAAAAATGGAGAGTAACTTTTTAATTCAAGGAATCAAAGACTGGTTTATCTAATGAAGGGGTATATTGATGTCATGTCTATTATTGGTATTCATTTTTATAATTCAGTTTATATAAATCAAAACATAAATCAAATCCAATAATCCTGAAAAAAGAACATTGAAATAAAATATCAAATCATCAATATAAAATTGGATCATGGTATAGTCATGATAGAGTATGTGCATATAGGAGTCCATCTTGTGGAAATTCTGAAGATTTCTTTTGCAATGTATAATTTCAAAGAAATCAGCAGGCTCTACGATTTTAGTCAACCCCACACATAGAGTGTGTGGATGTTGTACCCCCCTCTCCACCAAGAATCATGTCCTTTTCCCTAATGTGATGATCAATTTTTTTAACATGTTTTCTGTACTCAATGAAGAGTCCTTGGGGTTTTTTTTAAAAAATGGGTGATGTTGGGGATATAAATGTGGGACAAAATTTCATGATCAGGATAGTGGAGAAGAAGACTGGTGGATCAGACAATTAAGGGGGAATTTGAATCTAATGATTCTAAATAATTTGAAACAAATGGTATATATCATGTAAAATGGGGACTATTATGATAGTAGATATGTGGTTTTTAAATGAAGTGATACATTAAGGAACATTCCAAGAAAATATTATTTATCATGTCGAGCATGTGTCATGTGAGAATATTGTTTATGTAAATAAAAACATTGATCATTATATGAATCAGAAGAACATATTTTTGTATAAGATAGATGACAATTTATTATTTTATCAAATGGTGAAGAGTTTTCATAAAACCCAACGGGGAATATTGTTGGAAAAAATCCCTCATATCATTATCTTAGTGTTTTCATGTGATTATCATGTGGGTTGAAATAGATTTATGTCCTTGTTTCAGTATGGTTGGATTTGGAAAAAAATATTTTTGTTATGGTCTCATAGTTTCCTAGTGTTCTCTATATTTTTGGGCCTCAGAATCAGGTGTTTGTTTTATATTAAATAAATATTTCAACATATCATGCACTATGCAGAACACAAATTAGTTTTTGGACCAATTCAATGGTTTTTAAACAACAAAAATGATGAATTTTTTGTGTATGAATAATGTGAATTAATCATACCACAAAGAACTGTATATTATTTGCACTCCAAAGTGAAAAATATAAAACACATTGAAATATAATTTCACAGGAAGTTCATAAATTTCTTGAGTCTCATTGTTCTTTAGAGGCTCATTATATGTAGCTGTATGGAGTTATTTAAGGATACCATAAATAGATTCCATTTTCATATAACATCATCTGTGTTAAAGGATATTAGATATATGAGAAGAGAATAGTGTGTTCATGGTCAAGGATAAACCGCATTAGAGTTTTTGATAATTATGATTAGAGGATTTTTTATCAATTAACCTATATATAGACTACAAATTAAATCATTAGAATAAAGATGATTTCAATAGAGATAATCTTCACATGATGAATTAAGGTAATTATAACGTAGATCATGAGGGATAATTATATGAAGGAGAAGAGTCTCATGAGGGAAAATTCTATGAAGGGGTTGAGATTTTGGAGGTAGGATTTGATAAAGGAGAAGGGTTTCTTGAGGAAGAAATTTGGAAAAATAGATATTTTTTTAGGACTTCTCACAAAAGGGTATTCTATGATTTAGTATAATGAAAAGGAAAGGAGATCAGTAAGGTTTTATAAATATTTGAAACTAAGGTCATTAAAAAAACATAGGAGACTCATGAATAACATTCAATACATAGTGAAAGATAGTTCAATAATTACAGTGTTCTCATTGTAAGCTATTCAAGATGGTGTTTTAATACTTGGAAATTAATTTCAAAAAATTACTACCACTATTTAAATTAGTACATAAAGAAGTGTAATTTATCTACAAGGTAAAAACAAGAATTCATGGTACCCTTAAATGTTAAAGTATTTTGAGTGTTAAATATGAGAAGATATGTTCTATGATTACTCTTTGAATAGTATCATTTTCGTATATGAATTCTAAAGATGATGAAGAAGAAGAAGATGGAGGATATGTATCATCAAACTAAATTTTGTTAATGATATTTTTCCTTGATACATTCATGTTAGTGGATTAAAGTCATGGAATCTCATGAAGATCATGAAAAATATGAGGTAGTTTATGTGGATATAGTATATAGATGGCATTTCCATTTGACATGAATGTGAATGTTCTACATCCATGTTTTTTATAGTAGTGAAGTAGCATCCTAAAATGAACATAAATACGGAAGATATAAAAATAATAAGTATATATTACATATTA
This sequence comes from Viscum album, assembly GCA_963277665.1. Lineage (NCBI taxonomy): Eukaryota > Viridiplantae > Streptophyta > Magnoliopsida > Santalales > Viscaceae > Viscum > Viscum album. Next base: position 199,429,860 of record OY728126.1, read on the forward strand.
TAATATATGGATTCATAGTTTCATTAATGCTCTAATAATCATATCTAGATAACTGAGAAAATAAATAGGAATAAAGTGATCCTTTTCCACTGAGACATAGCCATTGAAAAAATAGTTAGTGGACCCTGGGAAGATATAAGGACCCATACATTACATACATGGTTAATACATAAAAATTTAAGCATACTTATTACAACATATAACAAAACCATGAAAGGACATTATATGCATAGTGTCTTTAGAAACTGGGAAACATAAACAACTGGTTCATAAAGCATCTCCACTGTCTCCCATTTTTTTCATCATATCTATAGTCTCTTTTTTGGAATATCTTACTTAATAACCTTCTTCCTGACCTGGGGAAAGAAAACATACAAAATGGTGAGCCCAAATGCTTAGTAAGGGTAAACAAAAGAAATATCAATCACATCAAATTTATAAGAACATAACATTTTGGAAATCATACCCTGCAAAAGAGATCATAATTTCATAAAATGGGATAAATCATGGTAGTGAAACGTAATCCCAATAATCATAACTTAAAACATGAAACTTTTTGGCATACACACATAATCAATGTGAATCATTTATTATTAGTCAAGACTCATAGCCAAGACTATCTTAGTGGAAAAAGTCCATTTCTGAACCGATTTCACTCCTCGTTTCAGTCCAGTTTCACTGAACTGGTTTAACCTATCATTCCAGCCATGTCTATCTCATGGGATATAAAATCGTTACCCAATGCATTGGAGGGAGATATAGGTCCCACACATATCATAATGATACCATTCTTATGTGTGCCACAAAATCATAAACCATACATCATAGCATAACCCATGTAATAAAAATGGGATTATTCAACATCGTGACATCATAAAAAAATCATATTAGATAAAGGAATTAATAAAAATAATTCTATCACAACATAATCAAATAAATGTAATAATAGGGATAAATACAAAACCCTTTATTATCTTAGATGTAAAATAATTTTGATAAAACACTTGAACTCCATTCTTGAGGAAAATACCCTTTCTACTTCAAAAACACTTTTCCTTTCTTAACATATCATAAAATTCAAAACTAAAAGAAGTTGATAAAAAATAAACTTGAAAACATGTAAAGTAAGCTTCTTGGAAATAATTTTTTAAAAATTCATTCATACCGTATAAGTTAAAAAAAATTCTCCTCGTACTTTTGTCGGAAAAGTCAAAAAGTACCTCGTACCAAAAATGAAATAATATTCTTTTCATATCTTTTACTAAAAACTCACCAAAAGGTAAAATTGGATTTAAAAAATTGTAGGTGGATGTAAATAATATTACAAATTGTGGAAACATGGATGTGGATGATAAAATACACCCTAGTAGATTCAAAGTATAAACAGTCTCGGATAAAAATGAGATTGTGATATTTCCCTTACCTCAGGTCTGATATGATTTGTATGTGTCCAAACCTCATATATAATGATTTAAATAATATCATAGTATTATTAAAGAATCATATTAATTGTTATGTTACCATATATGGTCATATTATTAGCTTCTTATTAGTAATATTTCATTACTATTTGTTATTCGGGTGTTTATTACTTTTTGTTCGTATCCGTGTTTTGTCGAATAAATTCTTATTACTATTTATAGGATATAGATACATCATTTACAGAATGGTATTAGTGTAATATATATCATATTAATTCATTCAATTCATTTATATGATCATTATTCAATGAGGATCATATAGAACGATTCACATCACATCATGGAGATGGTAGGACGTACGTACGCACGAGTGATGATATCATTCCCATGATCGTGGAATTGTATTGAAGTGTATGTATACTTTTTTAGAATTAATATCAATTTAAAATAATCATATATAGTTATTCTTTACACCATTATACCCATCCAAGTAAGGTGTTGGTGGAAAAAATATTACACCATGGCATGAAGACGATATTCCGTACGTACGCACGCGCGGTGATTTCGTTTTCTGTAGGATGGATAAGAGGTGAAATAGAGTTGTTTCATATTTATAATAACATATCAGTATATGAGGGATACTGATGTTATTACCTTACAATGAAACAACTAAATTAGAGGGAGTAGAAGAAGAATGGAACTCGAAGAAAATGGTAGAAGGTATTACCTCTTTCTCGAAGTGCCTCCTTTAAACATTCTCTTAAGGCACTAGAGTTGGTTTTTTGATAAGACCAGTACCTCTAGTAGGTTTCTAAGGAAGTCTGGAAGTGAAATGATCAGGGTTTGGCCGAGATTGAAGGCTCAAATTGGTGTGAGGAAGAGAGGGAGGAGGTGCCCTTTTATAAGGGAGGAGAGGGGCACCTTTGGAAAGTGTGGAAATATTATTTTATTATAAACTTATCTTCGGTTTCAAAAGGTCAAAAAATAATTGAAGATAAATATAAGATGACACATATTAGAAATAAAATCATCAAATCAGAATTGGACATGTTTTGGAAAATTTTTTAATCAATATAATCTTATTTATTTAAATCATTTATTAATTAGGTAAATACTTCATCATTATTGTGTCATAAATAATTTAATTTATTTGGTGTATAAATATTTAAATAAAAAAAATTTAGAAATTTTTTTTATCTTTCTAATGAAAATTTATAGTCGGAAATATAATTTATATAACCCCTTATAAAAATTAATTACTAAATTTTTTTTGTTAATTTCAATTTTGTCTTTACATTAAATTAATTAATCCAAATTGTCATTGTCACTACCAAGTGGCTCAATGGGGTCCCAAAATCGACCCAAGGATGCCCATGGTCGGCCACTAATCATCCAATAAGTTTAGGAAATTTGTTAAGATAATTTTGAATTATTATAATATTCTTTTAACCTTGAATTATCCTATTTACCTTTAACCGTGGTAAATAAAAATTACCGTAGTTACTATTCATAATATCAAAAAAAAAATGTAACCTATTATCATAATTTGGACCCACTTATTCCAAATATGGAATCTAGTTTTTAAAAATTCAAAACACAGAAGTTGCAGTAATTAATTTAAAATTAGTCCCGTTGTTAAGCAAACGAGTTTTAAAAGTTAAAACATCGCCAAAGATTGAAATGTTTATACCTATGAATTCAATGTAAAATTAATGCTAATGACATACATTATATTAAATGGTAAAAATAAATTCTATTTATACTTTAAAAACATTCAATATTATAATTTAAAAATATAAAGTATTGCGATAAAAAAAGTTGTTTTTAATTAAAATATAGCTTGTTTTTACTATTCATTAAAATATGAAAGTTATCAGAATAATATGAAAATTTTATCTAAAGTAAATTTGTATATCGTGATTCTAAAGAATAATTTTATTTTCTAAAATTGAATTTATAAACTTGTCAAAAACTAGATTTAATGTGTGTGCGCCATCAAAAGGCGGTAAAACTGCATTATTTGAAAAATACTTCATTTATCCAAAAAACTGATTTTGTTTTCATAACTCATTCTAGAAAATGTTTAAGATGAATTAAAATGTTATAAAATTCAAAATTCAGTTAATACTATTCATAACAGCTAATATTATAATATATCGTTGTTTAGTGAAACTTGGTTATTGCGTACGACGCAAGCTATCGAGGAAGGTCGTGGTTCCGTGTAAAGCAAGCCAAGCTAGTGTTGTGTGTAGTGAATGATTATTTTGATGATTTATATATCATAAAAACAAAATATTTCTCATAAATGTCTCGGGTGTTACATTCTACCCCCCTTAAAAAGAATTTCTCCCGTGAAATTTGTCACTTCATAACAAAAAGATGAGAATACCTCTCCCTCATCATACCCTCAAGTTACCATCTAGCTTCTTCTAAGTGGTGGTTCCTGCATAAAACTTTCACCAAGTGAGTGGTCTTATTCCATATGATTTTTTCACTATGATCCAGAATCTCTATCTGCTGTTCTTTATAAGAAAGATCATGTTCCAACGGTACAACTTCTAAGCTGAGTACATGTGAAGGATCAGGAATGTACTTTCTCAAGAGAGATACATGGAACACATTGTGAACTTGAGAGAGATTCAGTGGAAGCACCAATCGGTACGCTACCTTTACAACACAATCCAGAATTTCAAAAGGATGGACATATCTAGGGCTCAAATTTCCCTTCATTCTAAATCTCATTACTCTTTTCCAATGAGATATTCGTAAGAACACTTTATCAACCACTTCTAACTCTAGGTCTTTTCTTCAGTTGTCGGCATAACTTTTTTCTGTCGACTCTGAGCTGCTCTTATGTGTTGTTGAATAGATCTGACCTTTTCTTCCATCTCATCAAAAATATCAGGTCCTAATAGCTTTCTTTCCCCAACATCATCCCAGCAAGTTGGAGTCTTGCATTTCTTTCCATAGAGAGCTTCATAAGGAGCCATCTGAATACTATAGTGAAAGCTATTATTATACTAAAATTCCACCAATGGTAGGTGTTGATACCAACCACCTTTAAAATCCATAGAGCAGGCTCTCAACATATCTTCTGAAGTTTGAATTGTCCTCTCGGACTGACTGTCTGTCTAAAGATGATAAGTAGTGCTGAATCTCAACTCTGTATCTAGAGTATGCTGAAGACTTTGCCAGATCTTTGAGGTAAACCTCGGATCCCGATCAGATATAATAAAAAGTGGTACGCCAAGAAATCTTACCTCTTCCTTTACATATATCCTGGCAAGCTGATCTAGAGAAAAATCATCTCTAATAGAAATGAAGTGTGCAGACTTTGTAAGACGATCAACTATGACCCAGATAGCATTATTGCCTTTGGATGTTTTTGGAATTCCAGTGAAAAAGTCCATAGTGATGTTTTCCCATTTCCATTCAGGTATGGGTAATGGTTGTAACATCCCCTTAGACTTCTGTCTCCCAGCTTTAACTTGATGACAAACCAAGCATCGAGAGACATATTCAGAAACATCTCTTTTCATTCCATCCAACCAGAAGTACTCTTTCAGGTCCGTATACATGTTCATGCTTCTAGGATGAATAGAGAATGAAGAACTATGAGCCTCATCCAGCAGCTCCTTCTTTAATTCGGGGATGGGAGGAACACAAACCCAATTCCTGAACTTTATTATCCCATCACAATCAAGGTTGAATTCAGGAACATTTCTCACCTTCTTTTGTAACTCGACATCTTCTTTCTGCGCCTCTTTAATCTTCACATGTATAGATGGTTGAACATTCATTTGAGAAAGATATGATTTTCCCCTTTCATTATAATTTCAAGATACATCCTTTGTAAATCCATAAATATTGGATCTTTTGTGATCCTCATCGTGGATAAGCTAGCATGGTATTGTCGACTTAATGCATCTGCCACCTTGTTTGCTTTCCTAGGGTGGTAATAAATTTAGCAGTTATAATCCTTAATTAGCTCCAACCATCTTCTTTGGTGCATATTCAGCTCCTTTTGTGTCAAAATATACATTAAACGTTTATGATCAGTATAAATGTCACACTTTTCTCTATAAAGATAATTCCTCTAAATAGTTAATGCCACGATTATCTTAGCTAACTCCAAATCATGAGTTGGGTAATTTTGCTCATGGATTTTCAACTGTCGTGAGGCATAAGGTATCACCATATCATTTTGAATGAGAACACATCCCAGTCCCTTCTTGGATGAATCACTGTATATCAAAAACCTTTCTCCACTACAAGGTAGTGTGAGCATAGGTGCACTGGCTAAACTTCTTTTTAGCTCTTTGATATTTTCATCACATTCATCCGTCCAAACTAACTTAACTCTTTTTCGAGTTAACATGGTGAGTGGGTTAGATAACCTTGAAAAATCCTTCAAAAAACATCGGTAATAACCAGAAAAACCAAGAATACTTCAGATCTCAGTTACTATTGTTGGTCTCGACCATATTTCGATATCCACTGTTTTTTCTGGATCCAGAGATATCCCCTCTTATGAGATTTCATGACCCAAAAATGAATCTTTTTAAAGACAAAATTGACACTTGGTAAATTTGGAATAAATATTCTCCTTTCTTAGGGTCTTTAATACAAGTATCAAGTGACATTAATGATCTTACTTGCTCATTGAATAGACAAGAATATCTTCTATAAATACTACCACAAACTGATCAAGATAGTCTCTGAAGAATCTATTCATCAGATCCATGAAGATAGCAGGGGAATTAGTAAGACCAAATGACATCACTATAAATTCATAGTTTCAATACCTTGTATGGAAAGCCGTCTTTGTTATATCCTCCCTTTTGACCCTTAATTGATGATACCCTGAACGGAGATCAATCATGGAAACATATTGAGCTCCGCGTAGTTGGTCAAATAGGTCATCAATGTGTGGGAGAAGATATTTGTTCTTGACAGTGATCTTGTTAAGTTCTCGATAATCAATGCAGAGTCTCATTAATCCATCTTTCTTCTTAACAAACAGAACATGTGCTCTCCAAGGTGACACACTAGGGCATATGAATCCTTTATGAAGATTCTCTTGGAGTTTCTTCTTCAATTCCTACAACTCAATTGGGGCCATTCTGTAAGGTGTCTTTGAAATAGGCAAAGCACCCGGTATGAGTTCTATTGAAAACTCAACTTCACGATTTAGTGGAAGACCTGGAAATTACTCCAAAAAGACATTGTCAAACTCCCATACAATGGGAATATTCTTAAACATGAGTTTCTCACCAACCATTTGAGATAAATAACATTCATTTAGTGGGATCAAGACCCATTAGATGGAAAAAATTTCCACTGGAAGGTTATGTTCATCCTTGCATCGATAGACGATCATAGATTGATCTGGAATATGAAATGTTACTTCCCTTCTTTGGCAATTGATATGAGTTCCATTTAAATAAAGCCAATCCATACCAAGAATCACATCCATTATAGGAAGGATCTCAATATTTTCAGGAAGCACTTTCCCAAAAACATTAATCGGAGAAGAATTATAAACTTTTTATGCGACCGTTGTTCCATTAGGAGTTGTCACAGCCAACTCAACATCTAATTGTTGAGGTAATACGATGATACCCTTAGAAAATTCATCAGAAATAAAAGAGTGGGTGGAACAAAATCAAATAAAACTTTTTCTACTTCAGAGTGGATGGTATGTGTACCTCTCACCACTTCATTATCGTACTCCAAATCTCCGATAGTAATTTCATGTGACTTTCCTTTGTCTTTGGCCTTAAGAGTTTGTTGACAGCGATCATCATCATCAACCCTTCGATTTAGGAATTTATTGGCATAATTCCCCATCTCCTTGCACTTGAAACATTGAAGTGTAATAGGTTCATTCTGTGTATCCCTTCCTTTGTTTTCATCATTAGACATTTTCTTCCCATTATTTCGACATTCAATTGCCCGATGACCTTCTTTTACACACTAATAACATTTTCTTGTCCCCTTAAGAAAATTTCCCCCATGTTTCCTTCCACACTTTGAGCATAAGGTAAAACTAATCTTCTTTTCAATGTGGTCTTTAGATTTTCCTTTGAATTCTATTTTCATCTTCTCATCAAACCCATGTGACTGATGGGTTACACCAATCTCTATCTCAACCTTGAGAGCACATCGAACAATTTCCTTGTAGCTATTGAAGTCCCTTATGGAAAATGCCCTTCGAAGACTTGGTTTTAATCCACTAAAGAATCGATCGATCTTACTCTCAGGTTGGATAATAAGACTGTAATCATACCTTGAAAGTCTTGTAAAAATATCTTCGTAGGTACCATTGGATTCATCATCCTTTTTCATTAGTTCATGAAACTTCTTCTCCATATTTGTTCGAAGAATATAAGGGAAATAATTATTGAAAAATAAGTTCTTGAACTCGTCCCATTCCATGGACTCAATTTCATCCCTTTTCCTCATATTCTTAATAAGATTCCACCATTGATCAGCATAACATTCCAAACGGTACACTACTAAGATTACTTTATCATATTCAGAACATTGAAAAACTAAAAAATATATTTTCAGTGGTACTGATCCATTGATTAGCCACTAATGGATCAGAAGACCCACTGAATGAAGGTGGATGTTGCATCATGAAGTATTCGACAGAATGATACTCATTCATTTGCTCATTTGAAAGTCCAGCATGGTTCATAGCTTGAGAAAGTTTTGTGAGCATGGCTAAATGATTTTTCATTCCAGCTCCCATAACGATTGGTTGCTCAGGGGGACAATCATTGCATTACCTGTCGCATTCCGCATTAACACTGTTTCTTCGGGTTCCAGCCATTGACTAAAACCAAGAAGAATAGTGTGGGAAACACTAATTATAATAGGAAAACCACATAATCAAGAATAAAATTTCACACTTAAGGTCTTATCATAGGTTGTTCATGGCCATTTAAAAAACACTAAGATTGTGTTCTATGCATAGACATATCCTTAGTTTTCTTACTAAGTCTTTCACATCCTAGTTTCCAAAGGTTGACTAAACCTTTCCTCTGATACCAACGATAACGACCCATACATTACACACATGGTTAATAATTCAAAATTAAAGCATACTTATTACAAAATATAAAAAAACCATGAAAGGACCATATAGTTATAATGTCTTTAGAAACTGGGAAACATAAACAACTGGTTCATAAAGCATCTACACTGTTTCCCATTTATTTCATCATATCTATAGTCCCTTTTTGGGAATATCTTACTTAATAACCTTCTTCCTGACCTGTGGAAAGAAAACATATAAAAGGTTGAGTTCAATTTCCAATTAAGGGTAGACAAAACAAATATCAATCACATCAAATTTATAAGAACATAGCATTTTGGAAATCTTACCCTGCAAAAGAGATCATAATTTCATAACATGGGATAAATCATGGTAGTGAAATATAATCCCATTAATCATAACAAAAAACATGAAACATTATGGCACACACACATAATCATAGAGAATCATTTTTTATTAGTCAAGACTCATAGCCAAGACTATCTTAGTGGACAAAATCCATATCTGAACCGAGTTCACTCCTCGTTTCAGTCCTGTTTCACTGAACCGGTTTAACATACTATTCCATCCACGTCTATCTCATTAGATATAAAATCTTTACCCAAATGCATTGTAGGGATATATAGGCCCTACCTATCTCATAATTATTCCATTCATATGTGTTCCACAAAATCATAAACCATACATCATAGCATAACCCATGTAATAAAAATGGGATTCTTCAACAGCATGACATCATAAAACAATTCATATAATATAAAGGAATTAATAAAAATAATTCCATCACAACATAATAAAATCAATGTAATAATAAGGATAAAAATAGAACCCTTTATTATCTTAGATGGAAAATAATTTTGATAAAACACTTGAACTCCATTCTTGAGGAAAATATCCTTTCTACTTCAAAAACACATTTCCTTTCATAAAATGTCATACAATTCTAATCTAAAAGAAGTTGATTAAAAATAATCTTGAAAACTTGTAATGGAATCTTCTTGGAAATAATGTTTTAAAAATCCATTCATGCCATATAAGTTAAAAAAACATTTTTCTCATACTTTTGTCGGAAAAGTCAAAAATTACCTCGTACCAAAAATGACAAAAGATTCATTTAATATCTTTTACTAAAAAATCAAAGAAGGGTAAAATTGGATTTCAAAAATTGTATTTGGATTGAAATAATATTAAATATTGAGGAAAACATGGATGTGGATGATAAAATACACCCTAGTAAATTCCAATGTGTAAACAATCTCGGATAAAAATGAGATTGTGATATTTCCCTTACCTCAGGACTGATATGCTTTGTACGTGTCCTAACCTCCAGTATAATGATTTAAATAATGTAATTTACTTTTAACAGAATCATATTCATTGTTATGATACCATATATGGTCATATTCTTAGCTTGTTATTAGTAATATTTCATTACTACTTGTTATTCGGGTGTATATTACTTTTTGTTCTTATGCGTGTTTTATCAAATAAATTCTTATTACTCTTTATAGGATATAGATACATCATTTACCTAATGTTATTAGTGTAATATATATCATATTCATTCACTCAATTCATTTATATGATCATTATTCAATAAAGATCATATAGAACGAGTCGCATCACATCATGGAGACGGTAGGCCGTACGTACGCTCGAGCGATGATATCATTCCCATGATCGTGGAATTGTATTGAAGTGTATGTATACAATTTCAGAATAAATATCACTTTAAAATAATCACATATAGTTATTCTTTACACCGTTATACCCATCCAAGTAAGGTGGTGGTGGAAAACAGGTTACACCACATGCGGCGTGGAGACGGTATTCTGTACGTACGCACGCGCGGTGATTTCGTTTCCCGTAGGATGGATACGAGGTGAAATAGGGTTGTTTCATATTTATAATAAAATATTAGTATATGAGGGATACTTATGTTATTAACTCATAATTAAACAACTAATTAAGAGGGAGTAGAAGATGAATGGAACTTGAAGCAAATGGTAGAAAGTATTGCCTCTTTCTCGAAGTGCCTACTTTAATATTTCTCATAAGGCACTAGAGTTAGTCTTTTGATAAGACCAGTACCTCTTGTAGATTTCTAAGGAAGTGGGTAAGTGAAATTTTAAGGGGTTGGCCGTGTTTGGAGGCTCAAATTTGGGTGAGGAAGAGAGGGAGGAGGTGCCCTTTTATAAGGGAGGAGAGGGGCACCTTTGGAAAGTGTGGAAATATTATTTTATTATAAACTTATATTCGGTTTCAAAAAGTTCCAAAAATCATTCAAGATGAAGATAAGATGAGTCATAGTCAAAATAATATCATCCAATCAAAATTGGACATGTTTTGGAAAAATATTTTAATCATTATAATCTTATTTATTTAAATCATTTATTAATGAGGTAAACACTTCATCATTATTGTGTCATAAATAAATTAATATATTTGGTGTCTAAAAATTATAAATAAATATCATTATGTAGGAAATATTTTTTGCTTTGAAATTAATATTTATAGTCTAAAATATAATTTATATAACCCCTTATTAAAATTAATTACTAAAAGATTTTTTTTAATGTCAATGTTGTCTTTACATTAAATTAATTAATCTAAATTGTCATTTTCACTACCAAGTGGCTCAATGGGGTCCCAAAATCGACCCCAGGATGCCCATGGTTAGCCACTACTCATCCAATAAGGTTAAGACAAGTGTCAAGGTAATGTTTAATTATTATAATATTCTTTTAACCTTGAATTACCCTATTTACCTTTAACCGTAGTAAATAAAAATTACCGTAGTTACTATTCATAATATCAAAAAAATAAAAAGTAACCTATTAGAATAATTTGGAACCACTAATTGAAAATATGGAATCCATTTTTAAAAATTCAAAACAAAAAAGTTGCAGTAATTAATTTAATATTAATCCTGTTGTTAAGTAAACGGGTTTTAAAAGTTAAAACATTTCCAAAGATTAAAATGTTTTTACCTATGAATTCAATGTTAAATTAATGCTAATGACATACATTATATTAAATGGTAAAAATATATACAATTTATACATTAAAAACATTCAATATTAAAATTTATCCATATAGAGTATTGGGATGAAAAAAAGTTGTTTTTAATTAAAATATATCGTGTTTTTACTATTCATTAAAATATGAAAGTTATCGGAATAATATGAAATATTTATCCAAAGAAAATTTTTAAATCATTATTTTAAAGAAGAATTTTATTTTTTCAGATTGAACATATAAACTAGTCAAAAACTATATTTAATGTGGATGCGCCATCAAAAGGCGGTAAAACTATATTTTTTGAAAAATACTTATTTTATCCAAAAAACTGATTTTGTTTTCATACCTCATTTTAGAAAATGTATAAGATGAATTAAAATGTTATAAAATTCAAAATTCAGTTAATACTATTCATACTGGCTAATATTATAATATATCATTGTTAAGTGAAACTCGGTTATTGCGTAAGACGCAATCTATCGAGGAAGGCCGCAGTTGCGTGTAAAGAAATCCAAGCTAGTGTTGTGAGTAGTGAAAGATTCCATTGATGATTTATATATCATAAAAACAAAATACTTCTCATAAAAGTATCGAGTGTTACAGAAGAAGTGTTTTTTCCATAAACATTGTAGAGGTATTGATAATGGGCATATAAGTGATCATATAAAACCCCTGTCTTGTAAGTGATTCTTAGTGGATATTTTATAGGAGAACATTGTTGGTTTTTTTCTCCTTAGACATTACCTAGTGAGGACAAACCATGCAAAAATATGTATGTCTTATTTTGTTTCCTAATTTACATTATATGAATCATCATTAGACAATGATGAATTGATAAGAGAAATAAATTCACTATAGTAAAAAAAATTGACCCTTAAAAAATAGATTAATAACTACTGGGGTTTGAAGAGTTTTTAAAAGAATATTCTTACCCTTATTCAAACCCCTTAGGATATATAGGCCCATTTAGGACATAACACCCACTTTGAATGAAAATTCCACCATGAGACCAAATTCACCTATATAAACATTTATATACCTATAAAAATACACATGTGAGGGAGGGAACATGGATCAGTGGAAATGAATAATGGAAACCGAATGGATGATCAAGTTATTTCCTTTGGAGTAATATTCCATGTAATAGAGAGATCTGCTACTAGTTTCATTCCATGATTTCCTCACATTATGACCGTAGAATCATGAAACTGAAACATTATGTAATAGTCATCAAGGATAACTATTATAATACTTTTTCATAATGACAGAATTAGTCAAATACCATTTGATCATGCAATCCTCCAGGAATCCTTGAACAATTAATTACAAAAAACCACAATTTCACAATTTCATCATACATAAAGGGACATGCATGCCTTAGAATGTATCCTTCATTGTCATATGACCTAATTTATGAGATTTAATCACTCCTTTGTGATCCCTCAGCCTTACATCTATGATTTAGATAACAATGCTCCATTTATTTTTCACGACTTTATTGTTTGCTCCAGATATGAAAAGAAAAGGTTGAAAATCATCAGCCATGACCCCTCATCATTTCAATAAGGGGTTCTGATATTTTTCACCCTCACATAATCATAAAAAACATCATAAGACCTCATATTTTCCATTATAGTGCATGAAAAATAGTTCATCATCAATCTGCTCAATATAGAAGTTCCACATCCCATGCAAGGCCATGAAATACAAGTGAACTGAAATATATGCCCTATGATTTTCATGAAAAATATAAGATGTATTATTATCATGAAAACCCTCAGACATTTGCGAGTCCACATTAGAAAATATATACCCATTCTTCAAAGAAATGGTCCCTTTGAGCATGCCATAAAAAAACATGGACATGTGTGATATCATACACTTGTTAACAATACCCTGCCACATGATGAAATTAATATCACATGATCAAGTGATTATTCAATGGTCTAGAAATATATTTAGGTGATTTTTGATGTGTCACTTTTGTCATGGAAGACCATAGAGAAGTATTACAATTCATTTGATTGTCCCCTGACCAGTCACCATCGTGTTTGGATAGTTTGGGGAGAAGCTAAGTTGTTCCTGTGATAGCTTATCTAAATGTCATGATTATCATTAGAGAATAACTTTATATTTCTCCATTATAATGTGAAAACCAAATGAAAATCCAAGATAAACATGAGAAAACATATATAAATGTATATTATGATCATATAAAGCCATTAAAAAAGTTATTTGGTCATATGAAACAACTTTTACATGTCAAAATATATTCTTTGATTCATCTTGGTGATGCCAACATTGATTAGGAAAAGCATCTAGTACATTTTAAACCAACAATTCAGACATGTGCAGCTGTCAGTCAGGCCATGTATATCAGACACCCAATATATTTCAGTAAGATTCCCTAGAAAATTTAATCCTCATTTGATGGCCACCATCTGAATTATACCATAATTTACTAGGCATTGGATTCATTAGATGTTTAGACCCTTTATAAGGGACTGTCTTTAATGGGTTAGGGATACACACACATGTGACACTTTTTCTGTAGTTCCCATAGATGGTCCCTCTAAGTAAAAATAACAATTTCAAACATACCTTGAATGGTATTTATCCCTATTTATATATAAGAAGGTAGGAAATTACTATTAAATTGTGCATCCATTTTTTTATAAGCCCCTGTTATTCCTAAAACATTGTGAATGGTGATGACGTCTCTAAGTGGGTTCACCCACCACAACCTGTCAATACGTTAGGGGAAAAATGAACAAAGATAAATTTGATTCCGACAACAATTAGGATATGTAGGATTCCTTCCTATGGAATAACATCATATTAAAATCCACTTTGATGTACTTCACATCATATCCCAAATATTCATTACATTTTTTTGATAAATGATCCCTTAAGTCTACTATCCTTCACCTTCTATAAGTGAATGATAAGTGGACTCATACATGGGGATAATTTAAATTTTAATCCCCCAAAATGGACTCAATATCCTAAAAACCAGTAGTGGGTTAGGGAAGAACTAAACTACAATTAATTTTATTCCAATAATAAATTGAATGCATATGTCAGACTCGTATGTCCTGATCCCCAAATAATTTCTCCATGAGGCTGGTAATCATACCTCCCAAAGGTAAACATTGACATTTGAGACTCATAAGAATCTTCTCTCATGTGATGTGTACGATCTCCTTCTATATATTATTTTTCACACTAACCATGATTGACATGGGATTATAAGCTGGAAATTGTTGAACCAATAGTATGATAAGGAAAACCATGTGTGGTACCATAATTGGGATGTAATAATGATTACATTTTATCAACGCTCAAAGGGACATACTGTAGAATAGTCCATCATGGGAAGCCATTAATTCATAAGAATGAAATAAGGCCTCTGTTTTCATTTCTTTCATGAAAGAGAAATAAACTATGGGTTTTTTTATTCCCATATTAGGATAATACTCAGAATATTACATTATGTTTCCAACCCTATATTTAATTCATCTTTTCAAGATATCAAACATCATACATCATAGAAGTCACATGAATTTAAACTATTCTATATGAAATATGAAGATTATAATTCACATATTAACATGATGCATAGGATGATCATCATGTTACTAGACATATAATCTAGTCCTTACAACATGAGGTTAAACTGCATGTCTTAGTATAGTCACATGACCAAGACATATATGAAATAAACTATGTCAGTTTTGATTAGAATTCTCACAAATTATGTATGACACCTTATATTGGTTTAATAACATATCTAAGACACCTATTTCTACCCCATATAGAAATAAACTCCATATTTTCTGAAAATTGAAATAAACTAGGGTATCATAAATAAATTTGGGAACAATGGATACACTATGATATACACACAATTGTTCCTATAAATACAATATCATAATTAATTTATTAAAAAAGTGGTAACCAATCCCATTATGGGGTATTTAATGGATTTCATGAACATATCATAAATCTATTATCTATTTCCCTAGTATGTTATAATTCCACCCCAAAAGGGACTGATGGGAAATACCATCCATCCTCTCAACCATTATGATTTCCTAGGTATCGTCTATTCTGAAATCCCAAATGACTCATACATTTAGCAAATATGTCCACACTCTATTATTAATGTGGGAATTATTTGGTGTTTCTTTTAGTGACATATACAGTAAACTCAACCAAGTTAGTTGTGAAACAATTTTCAACCCCACATATCTGAGCATTAGGTAGATACCATTCTAGATTTTTTAATCAATATATTAATAGGGTGCAAAAATTAGTGATATATTAAACTTATAAAATAAATATACTTTCACATATATCATATATATTTATTAATTTCAACATTATTGCATTCTATGTAATGTGTAATTGAGAATGAATCATATCTCATCATGAGGAGATAATCCATCATATATATGAGAAATGTTATCATATTTTATATTGAATAGAAAATAAACTGTTATAATTGTTATTACAATATATATATATATATAATATTCAAAATTATTATATACATTTGTTAAAATCATAATTACATCTAGAATTGAAATAGAGTAATTAAAAATTAACTACATATGATCATGTGGAGGTAGTTCATCAAAAAAATGGTCGATGATTTAGTTTTCTATTTAAATGAAGTTAATATGTATAAATATTATACCACTAACCAAATAAAGGCTCAGTATTTGATATATTATAGTGTTTTAATATTGTATGTTTTTATAAATTATAGAATAATGAAAATGAATAAATAAAATAAAAGGGATTTGTAATGATAATTACATTACCAATGTTGGGATTGTAAATTGGGATGAATAACATATATATAATGTGGATAATTATGTTGTGGAGATAATTTTGATGGGTATAGTAATGGAAAGGTCTTGAGAGGTTAGAAGATGTGATGGGAGTGAGTTTTCTTGTATAAGTGCAGAAATGGGAGCACCCAGAATGTTACTTGGTAATTTTATAAAAGAATCTAAAATTATAATGGGATTAACATTGAATAATTATGAAATTGATTATATATTATATTCTGGGATTTATATGGTTTAAATTTATTAATAAAATATGATTTTTACAAGTTATTGTTTAGTTTTACCATTTTATTCTTATTTTATCCAAATGATAATACTATTTTACCTTAAAAGTAGTAATTAAGGATATCTGTTTTCAATATAAATTTTTTTAAATTTTAGTTGACCTCATTAGATATTTTTTAGGACCTGAAAATTTCACATACAAGAAGTGGAAATACGCCTCATCTTGAAAAACTATAGATACAAAACTAGAATATGAATTGGAAGAAAATTGTTTAAACATGATGAAGCTGTGAAGGAATGTGTTGGTAAAAATATAAAAAATAGCTACAAGGACCAATATTTTGTATGATTTTCTTCCTCTTAGATAAGTACCCCATGAATTAAATACCTCATGGGATTAGACCTTACCCCCATCACTCAAAAATGAAACTAATTCCTTTTTAGGGGAATGAATTTATTTTTACCCCCTTGACTGTACGTCACCCAGAAATGGAATTTTCCATGTGGAATCAGTGTAACACAAATGTACCAAAATAAACAAATTCTTTTTCAGGGACATACAATGATTTCTATAAACAAAAATGATTCCCCCCCACAACCATCATATGATATCAATTTCTTCCAATGATTCTTCCTTGTTATATTATACTTGAATCCCCACATCCCAACATAAATGACTGTTAATTCTATAATCTGGTGAGTATATTATTCAATAAAAGTCCCATGAAGGGAACTGAGGAGGGAATGTAAAACCCACAGGGAGGAGTGATGATAATGAGATGAATAATTTAGAGGATCAAAGATTATTTTTAAAAGATCAATCGATTACTAGTAAGTAAAACCACTATATAAAGAGATGAAGGGTATTAAAATGATCCATCCAGCTGAAAAATTAAAATCCTTTTATAGATACCATTATACAAGGAATAAATTGATGTACACTTTTTGGACTTGAACCTCTTATATAGAAACTCTATGTGGGTGGAACCCTACTCTAAATTATAAAATGATAATGGAGAGGAAATCATCCCATTTTAGCAATATTCTACGTGGACGTAACATATCTTCCCATAGGAAAAAATTATACATGAAGAACCCAGTATTGTGTATTATAATTCTACACAAAAAATATGCTCACCCACCTAGAAACATGCTATATGGTATGAATACCATCCTATGAAAAACCCATTTATGTAGAATGGGTAATCCTAGGGTGTTTTACTCTCCACCTACAATTACTACATGTTTTTCTATCATGATGGCACACATTAGACCGACTATAAACCAACCTAACTACATCAGGCCAAGGCCTCATCCATAGCCACCTGACATGTATGATCGTCTTATCAGGCACATATGTATGCCCCCTCATGTCTATATTCCCATTATATGAGGAGTCACTTGTGTAACCTCCTCAGCAATGGGGACACTCATAATGTCATGAAGTATACATTATTGTGGTAATGTGGGTTATGTACAAGGAGGATCTCACACAAACCTCCTCATACTATTGATTATATGGAAGAACATACCATCCCCTTAAATGAGGGGATGTATTGGAAATTCATCTCCTCATTTGTAAACAAAAGGGAATACCTTATTAAGTGATCCCATTGTCCCTGTTGAAAGAGTATGTAATATTTGTCCTCTTCCCCTTAATGGGGTATGAAATTTTTTTTGGAGATGTGAACATTAATATATATATATATATATCTCTTCGTTTGGGCTACAACATCCATCCTTCTGCAAAAAAGATGATTGCGTGATCTTTAGATCCATAGATTCCTCTCTATTCTCACACAAAGAATAAATAACATGGGATTAAAATTTAGTAGAGATCATGGAACACTTAAACTCCCAATGAACCATTAAATTATAATATAGTATAATCCGTAGTCATTCTCAATGTGCCTCTTGTATCTTATAAGGCCGAATCATGTACAATGGGCCTTCTATATGATAAAATCCCCAATAATTCTCCATCGGACTTATATATAGTAAAATACCCAGTCCTGATCCATGGGATCCCATCAGAGTGTATTAACCAATAATGTAACCTCATGTGGTCAACCTATACAATGGAATCCCCAATCATGCCCATTGGTAATCCATACATGTGTAAGGCATATTTAAAGCCCCCAATCTATAAACATGACCCCACATATGTAGTATAATCATTGAATACATGCATTTAACTCTAAAGGGCCATGTTCCCAATGATACAACACGAATTGTTCTTCTTATAAGATGTAAGTCGCAAGCCTTATAAAAGAATATTGAATTTTATTCTAAACTGGCTAGGTTATGTAAGAAATATCTATGATGTGAAAAACCATCAACCAAATTAAACCTCATATTCTCCATAAATAATTCTTGGTAGAGAAATATTCACATGGGTTACCACATCCCTTCTGGGATCCTCTGCCTACCTCGGCAGATGTCCCACACTAAAAATTTAATAGGGACCTTTATCTTGTATGTCAATTCCATGTGATGTAGAACTGTTTGGTTTTTTCCACATCACAGTTCATTAAAGAGTGATGTTCCCCAATATCTGGAACAAAACAATTTGGGTTATGATTACTCTCATGAGGATACATATGAATCCCGTCTTATGTCTTTAATCATGATAAAAAAACAAAATCAATTTCGGTGGATGAAAAAAACTCCAAAGTGAATCATCACGAGACATAAAGCCAAATTTTCTATAATGAATAACTAACAAATATATAGTCCCTATGTAAAAGTGTTCCATTAGTTAAGAAAATCAAATATGAACATATATACCGTTAAATGGAGATCCTCATATACATTTATATGATTATGGACCTATATAATTTTTAATAACCTTAGGATGTTCTGCACCTAAATACATGGGAATGAACACACGGTTCTTGAATATATATTAAATCGATTAAAGAGCCCAGAAATAAGAAATAGTTCCCCCCATGGGGTGTGATGTGCTTGAATTTCCATCCTCTAGACTATTTTTTTTTCAATTTTGTCATTGGTTAGGGTCTATAATGAACACAAGAATTTGGAATGTGGTTCCATGAGTTGTATAGGATAGTAGATCCAATGGGTGTTATAGATCTAAAAGAATAAACCATAGAGAAAATTCTAATATAGTGAAACTGACATAAATGATTTTACAAAACTCATCTTCAATTATCTATTGTTGGGAAACTGATTTCTGTAGGAAAAAAATGGTCAACCTGGCATGAATCCTTATACAGGGTGGCGGTGTTACCCCGTGTCAGGCCCCTTATGCATCCAAAATGGATGAGGTCAAACCAATAACATAAATTTCATATCTGTTCATGATAATATACAATGGATATGATTCATTGTCTGTATTTGTCACATATATCACATGAACTATTCACAAGAACTCTCTTCAATCAAATGAAATATCAACATCTTTTGTGAACACTCACATCAATCATAATACATTTACATCCCTTAACTAAATACATGACAATGTCACCCCCATTGACATCAATTTTTTGTATCAAATTCATTGGTCAAAGACTTCCAAAAAAATTGTAATTTCCCCACCTTGTACGTGGCTCGAAATGCCATATAGTCTATGAATTCATTCCAACAGTCCAGCTAATTAATATCAATGGTCCATAATCAGATGGCCCAAATAGCCTTTTCAAACCTTTTTAGGAGCCTATCTCTAGAATCTTATAATAAGTTCCTCAAATTCTATTGGGATGCTAATTGAATTTTCACCAAAAACATCATCCTAGTGTCATATTGGTCCTACATGAAAGACTATTAGAAATCATTTCTGTCAATTCCATACGTCACAATATCCTAAAAACGATGAGGATACTGGCTTGTGGGCCCCAACATATATTAAAAACACACATGTAGCTAGGGAATCACTTAATGGTTGACGATCAGACTATCACCAGTATGAAATTGGTTTTATTCTAGTTGATTATTCCTATGGACTATATACCACGAAAAAATAAGAGAATATGTTTATTCCTACTCACTCTTCTCAATCCCATCATTAAAATATGATAGAAACCCACTAGAAGATTCAAATTCCACTGGGTTGAAATAAATACATTCATCAAAATATGGTGGAAAAATCTGAATAGACAAATACACATACTTTTTAACATAATACATGTCATCCAAATACATCTAAAAACTATGAGTAGATGAAAATTCCTTCTCATTCATATCCTAAAAATCTATAAAATATGATGGCATACTATGATAAGACCAAAAATCCTTCATTGTCTCTATAATCCCACCATGTAATTAAAAAATAGTAATGAGTATATTTATATTCTAGTAGATGAATATTAAACTCTCGAGAAAAATAGAATGACAAACTATGAAGATATGAAAAATCATTCTTTTTTTATCTATCACATTATTCAAATATGGAAAAAAACTATGAGAATTCAAATATTTTTATCAATTCTTATCAGTTCAACCATGAAAATATAATCGAAATTGATGAATGTACCTGGAATATTCTGATTTTGAATCAGGGGAAGACTGATACCACTTCCCCCACACAAGAGGACTATCAATACTTGCTGATAAGAAATGGATTAATGGAGCACTAACATATTCATTTTCTAACACCAGAAGGGGAATATATTATTATTCCTAACATCGAAATCTCATAGTAATTCTTAGAAATGATGCAGGGTTAGACATAAATCCCATATTATATACTAAAAATTATCAAAGAACTAATCAAATTTTCAGAAATTTCAAGGATTAAGACCCACAACCCCACATCCCCATGTGCGGCGACTCATACATATAATTTCTGGTCACTCATAATTTTACATGAATCCCTTCTCCAATCTAGGAGGGTTTTTTTTAAATATTATGTAGAAAATGTAAAATATTATCGGGCAAAAATACCAATTTAAATAGGGTGACACTAGTCAACTTTGGTGTCCACTCTATGATAGTCATATATTCCTTCTAGAATTATGAAATATTACTACCATATTCTAGTAGTGCCATAGGAGCCACATTATAAAAAACCTTATGTGAAAGTCATCACATATAGAAAGAAACCATAGTTACCTGAAATAGAACCTAAAAATAAATCATACCAAATTAAACTCAAAAATTAAAAGCATACTCCGAGCCCTTGCCTATTAAAATATGGAGTTCACGAGGCCATCAAAAAACTATCAGTAGTGGATTTGGATCATGTGGATCAATTAAAAAATTATTCGTGTTCTAGTATCATTTGTGAAGTTCCTCCCTAAAAATTGTACCCACCAACTCCAAATATACTCCATAGAGCATCTACAATTAAAACATCATTGGTAGTAAACAAATAACTGATCATGAGATCATATTTCTGGATTTGTGTCACAGTATCCATCCACATGTTGAAAATATAAAATATTTATAATGTCATCCCCATGATGTTTTTCTCCATAAAGGACCTCCCCATGCTTTACACTACTATAATAATTGTTCCTATCAGACATCGAGATATGATGGCAGTTCACTCTTCGTTATCAACTATTTGGAATTTCCACCCCATAATAAAATTTCATATTTCTATGAAGTCCCCCCTTGATTAGTCAAATGTGCGAAATGTCACATATATTATGGTGAGTCAAAATATCAAGTAAAAGATTCTAGATACTGTAACGATAAGAAGAGAAATACTTTCTTAACATGAAGACATCTCAGGGACATGCTCATCCCCCAAGCCACCCTAATACTATTCCCATGAAAAAATGACACCGAAAAACATCGATAGTTAAGATAAAACTATCATGAAGTGATAATGTTATTATAGTCAATTATAGGAGTCCCTCATAGAACAAAAAAATGAAATGATACTAGTGGGAAGAAAATTGGATAGGGATTACATACACATCATATTTTCTATTAACTACTTACTAGTTCACATACCATATGCAAAGTCAACATAATTTATTCATGACATCTGTCTGAATCTACGGATGAATATTTGAGACTTGAAATAAAACATCATTCATTACAATTGGTATATATACCATGATAAAATATTGGGAGACATTCATCATCAAGTCAAATTATAATCCCTCCCTTTTTTATGGTGAAAAATACCAGAGAAGCAATTAAATTATCATAAATTATCATTCCTCAATGTGTTATATGAGTTTCAAAATGTGATTGTTCATGCTCTTCCTGCTGTTCATATTTAAGAATGTAGCTAACATGAATCATCTCATTTTACGGCATGAACCATTCAGATAAACCAAATGGAATTCAAATCATGTAATGTCTTTATTACATGGAGGATATTGAGAAACCTCCATGCTCAAAAAATATGGAACACTAAATAAGAATATTCCTTGAATAAGTCTCGAAAGAATCATGCCCAATGAAACTTTTCCATAAAAAACTCATGAAACAGAAAAGTAAGAAAATTAAATAAGCTTCTCTTTAATGGGAATCCAACCATGATATGTTGTTACTGGTATCAAAAGAAAACATTTAGTGTATATTCATGGTGTCTTTTCCCAATCATGCTCGAATAATGAGGTGACAGATCATGAGGAAGGGGGTATTATAATTACCATCTCTTGTAGATGATAAACCCCGGTGCAGGGGTATATGGGAATTTGTAATAGGTAAATACTCCATGGTCAAAATACATATCCTAAGGACCAACAAAAATATAATAGGAGAAGTGAAACCATGTATGGATGGTATAATTGTTTTGACAACCACCCTCATCAATGCAAGTAAATATTTTCACATTAATGGACGGTGACCAGATATAAGGGCTCCCATTCAATAACATCTAAACCCCCATTTCCCTCGGAAAAGAAGTATATAACCATTCTGCATAGAGGTTCCCTCAGAGACACCCTTCTCTAAGAATGTCAATGAGGATCCTAAATATAAATGGAGAGGTACATAAATGGGCGAAAAAAACAACTAACATTTGATATCAAGTATGATTTGAACATTTAAATTTGAAACAGTAGACATTTTTTTTGTTCACTCGACAGAAAACACCAAAATTATTGTAAAAAGATGAGGAGATATTAGACATATACATTTAGAATGTAGTAAAAACTGAGATAATTTGAGATGTTTTTCATACCTAGATCGCGATAACCTACCAAATTTTATTCTCTACAAAAATAAACTTTTATTTTCTCTATAAAAAAATCTATTTCAATAATCTTGTAAAAGAAATATAATATATTTTTCCTCCAATAGATGAAGATGAGATCCCTACACACGAAAAAAATATTCTATCCTCATGAGGAAGAAATGAATGTGTTGATTAAACTCACCACTATGTTTCTAAAAGGTACTTTTATTATCAAATATAATCCACATGAAGAGTACCAAAATAAATTTTTAGAAGGTTTACCTTTTCTGTAAGGATTCATACTAGAAATAGATGAAATAACAAGATATCCTCTAAACTCAGTTCCTGGTCCATCCAATTACAAGGACCTTTTCATGGAAATATATCCTGATTTCCATATTTTGAATAAGTAAACCAAAATGGATTTTAGAACACCCTTGAATGATGTACACTATTGGATATCAGCATCAAATGATGTAAGAACTGGCACGACATATCATGTTGTTTTCTACGCCACTCCATTTTAATGTTAAACCAGACACTAATCAATGTATTATTGAACTCATTGATTTATTGGAATATTTATTGAAATAAATCAAAGAATGTAATGCAACAGTGCAGTCAGAAAAAAACCTTAACCATATTGGGTGACAAACACCCCACTACATCTATATTTCATAAGTACTATATTTATGATATTCAATGAATCAGGTGACCGAAAAAAACATCTAATTCACTATACATACCATTGAAGTCCCATGCTGGAAACTGAAGAAAAACAAGATGATGTGAATGAAATATTCATTGTATGAACCATACTTGGGACATACTCTATATTGTACACGTGTATTCTATATCAATCTATCATGAGATGGGAAGAAATCAGTCAACAATTCTTCTTTATTTTAACCTCATTGAGGAAAAATTAGAAGATAAATTTCTTTTGAAATTGAAAACAGAAAGAAAATGAGAGAGTCACGTAATTCATTACCACATGGATTGGTATGAAACCCTTGATGAACTCACCAATTCACCCATAAGATGTTCTTAATCTTTTCATAGAGAACCTTCATATTGTGTTGATAACACTAGTGATTCATGTCAAACAGACATGACAGTATTGAAATTTATCTTCCATTTACCATTGAATGGAAGCTTCCATAGAGCATACTAATATAATGTTATAGATTGATCAAACAGTATAAGGAAGAAGAAATAGAAATGTGGATGTGTAATCAATCACACTTAAGGCAACATCTATGACTTATCTAGCTCCAAAACTCATTACAAATCATGTGTCACCCTTAGGAATTATCTAAAACCCCATCCATGAAAAGACAAGCGGAGGGGGATTAGGAGAAATTAATTTTTTTGGAGAGACAATATATTTTTATGAATTCCAAGTGGATCATTAATAATGATATTTTATGGCCTCAATGGATAATTATTTACTCCACATTAAAAATCCCAATAGGCCGAACTAGATAGAACCCGATGACTAGATTGATTATTTCCCTTTTCACAATATATATCGACACACTATTCAATAATGATTCATCTTGAATGACATATTATAGAAAATTTAGATTCTTGGAATGTAATGTTTGGAATGAGACAAGAACAAGTGGTTATGATTCTTCTATTTTCCTTGATTAATTAGGTGACTGGAAATTAGTTGTTAGAGTATTTTCAAAAAATATTGAGGGTTTGATAACATGAAAAATAATAAAATTATCTCTAGTTATTATCCATGTATAGATGAAATAACAAAAAATTACCCTAGATTATTATGTTGCAACATAGAGGACTTCATCATCCCCTTAAACCACAAAAATATATTATTTCAAAAACATAATTACCATAAATAAGAGATGTAACAATAAACGGATTTACTTTATCCATGCTAAACATTATATTCGACTGTCTTGGTCATTATACCATAAAATATGAAAAAATGTCAACCTATCTACCAACCATTAACAGTAATAGTGGGAAAAATAAATTCCTCATCAGATTATGAGTTGATCTTGGGTCAATTAATTTCATTATATTAATGTGTTTGCTCTCTACTGATGAGTTTGGTTATAAAGCCATGAAACCAGATTCCAATTGGAGAACAAGAGGAAGAGGCCACAAGAGACGATGAAACTTGGGAAGATTCAGATGTAGAAGGAACTATATTCTATATATTCCTCTACTATCAATATTAAAGAACTTTTTGGAATATATGTTCAATGAGTTCAAAAAGAGAATTAATATTCCTCTATGTGGACCAAAATCAACCATGACCTTGTATATTTAAAAAATTAATTATAGGGGGTATAATGTCATATGACCATAGACGGGTAGGAAGACCTTCCTGGCCCTACCCACCAAATATAGAAGTGCCCCCTAATCCTATATTGAGGGATGATCAATTATAATAAATAATAAATACCCTAAACTAAATATGAAATATTATCTCCTCCCAAGGAATATTATGTATTTAGACCTTATTTTTGACTTCCTGAAATATTTATCATTGATACATGTGAAGATATAAATCCTGGATTAATTGAGTTTGTCAAAATATGTATGGGAAACACTTATATAGGAATTGAAAAGCCCTAGGAGTTTGCAATCGAAGTGGCTGATGTCATGTCCTATGAAATAGATAATGGTCTTCTAGAATTCCACATGGATATATCCTTTACATATATATATATTATTATTCTCTTATACAAGGAAACAAAATACCCTTGTATGTATAATCGATGATAAATGTTGTCGATTTCTGAAATTTTTTCATTGAAAAATAATCTAGAGTTAATATAGTTATAGTACAAAACAATTTTCAAAAATGTTGTGATGAGGATAACCTAGCACTATATTCCATTACATAATAAGGAAATGGAAAAATTGAGAATATCCCCTTGGGAAAATAAACTGAAGGATCATTTGGGAGACCACATATCTGACATATAATTTCTTGTTATTTAGAAAAAACACGGCCATCAATGTCATTATTGGAAGTACATGGTTGCATCAACAAATGATAATCACCCATCATACAATAAATACATCAAATACTATATTAATGGAAAAATAGTATTTCCATATGCTGATAAATCCATATTTTAATCCTACAAGTCATATTACATTAATGTAGGATTATTTCAAAGTAATAGAATAAAAACCAATATGATGGAGTTTCTTGGGTCACCACCCTGAATGGTCAAGAAATTATCACAAAAAAACCCATAAAACAGATCGATGAAGAGTATTTTATGACCCTAAAAGAGGTTGAGTTTGTGAACGTATATATAGGTGCATATTAAGTAATCATTATGACTAAAGTCATAACACCTGATTCTAGATGTGTTAGAATGATTCCAAACACCCCATATAGTGATAAAATCTAAGAAAAGATATTCTCTCATTCTATCCTCTATGCTCTCATAAATCACATCCTCTATAAAAAATAAATAATAGGTTTTATTCTCACCAAAGGAGGATGAATACAACCCTTCTCAATCTCTCACTTGATCAACTCCCAAGCATCATAGAAATAGAACATTTCCTGATGCAGATGAGGAGGATTATTCATCACTGAAATGCCATGTTATTGGCTCCCAAAACAATATAGAAAATATCCCAATACCTTATCCATCTTTATGACTATATGAAAAATATAATGATGGGGAATAAGAATAGATGGAGTACAAAAGAGATTCCCCATCTATTATGTGTGAATGGGCATCTCTACCACCACTAAAGAGCTCAGAAAAAAAATATAGCTATATAAGATGACCAAAAAAACAAACATGATTAGCGTTTACATATATTAATAAGATAAAGAGGTATATACATCCTTCCCAAAGTAGAATTAGGATTTTTTGACATAGAACATCACAGAAATGTTGTCTCTCGATCTTGAGGTGGACAATCACCACCTTGGCCTTCAAAATGACTACCAGGGATATAAACAAGAATCCAGAAGGAAGATACAGACACATGATACTAACATTTAATATGATTTTGAGAAAATAATCTAATATAACATCACTTGGGAGGTCAAATATCCTAAATATATGAGATATATCATTAATTTCCATAAAACTAATTGGTAAATATTAGTTTACATCAATTCCAGGGATCTTAGCTGACACTACCTGAATAATGATTTATCAATATCAATCATATATATACTGATTGGTAAAAACATCATATTAGGATATATTTTTCATTAATGGAAACTTAATTTTAAATGAAATCTTAATATCCTAGAAAGATAAAGAAATGAATACCATTATGGATTCCCCAAAGTATTTTTATATCATGTCATTTCATTTGTATTGAATATGATCAATACTACAAACAAATGTTCAATGTATAACATATTAAACCCCTTCATAGGAATGTTATTAGAAGAATATATTGATAACATGGTGGTTAAATATTTAGAAAACTATGACCACCTCATGGATCATGAATCCATCTTTAACAAACATTTACAAGACAACCAGAAAATGAACCCCTTGAAATCTACGTTTGGTATTGCCTCATAGAAATTCCTCAGATTCATTATACGCCATCATAGCATGTAGTTGACCCTAAGAAGAAAATGTTATCCTTGTCGTGTCACCTCATCAATGCATCACATATTTTAGAGTAATTCAAGAACACTTTTCTTACATTAAATTATTCATAGGAAATATTTTCATTGTAATTTATTCCATTCACCAGGATTAAGAAAAAAAGGGTTACATATCACTAGAAATATGATTTTTAGGTAGTATTCCATAGTCAAAAGAAATATCCTCATAATCCTTCTTATGTTTATTCCTCATACTGAAGCAAGGAAACATATTATATATATGATAGCCATATATAGGTCACTATGGTCATTCCTCACACAAAAGAATTTCATTGGTATTGAGAAAATATTTTATTATCCCACTTTAACCATGATTCATGATTATAATCATTAGATAGATTTTGAGATGTGTAATATAGAATTAATCATTATAGTATAGAAACTGAGGAACTTCATGTACAATCATGATTTCTGTTTGGTATCTTGAATAAAAAATATCAAATACATTCATAGACATTTAATGTGGAATGAACATCTATCGTACCAGGTTGTCATCTTGTAGTAGTTTTACATTCAATTTGTGCCTCAGATATAGGTCAAAGTCCAATCATGAGTATATTTTGTTAAAAATAAATTCATTGAATAAGTGAATTCATTTTATTTTGACCTACCTGATGAACAAGTTTTCCTTGTTCAAGATTTTCTTCAGATATGGGAGATGTATAAAATTGGTGAGCCTAGATGTTCAATAGGGAAGAGATTGGAAGACCCTAGGAATAACAATGTCAGGATAAAAGTCATGATGAACTAACTAAAAAATAATTTACAAAAATAATCCACCTTACATTTGGAATGGTGTGTGAAATTTGATTTAGAATATTAGGCCCTCATTGAAAAGTTATAGATTTCACATCCGATATAATTCAATATCTTTACGACAAAATGTGATTGAAAACTGTTCATCTTGAAAATAAATAGTAATTATTCTATTTAAAATGGAAATTATAACCACCATATTAAACCATGTCTAAGGAATAATGGTGGAATTTCTTTTTGATCGAAAAATGATTCATGTCCCATAGACATAGAACTCCCAAACCATTCATTGGAAATTGTATCTACAACTCTAGTAGATTTATACATTGATAAAATATTCATAAGAATTTTTCATCAACGGATGGTCTCACTATTCGTTCATGCCAATGTGGATATGATGGATGAGAGTAGTTTCATCCCATAAATGTACGTTCCTTGATTGGGTTGGATGAAATCCTTTATGGACTACCTTCTAGTGTAAGATCTACCATTAGAAATAGGTGGAAAAGATAATATGTGAATATGATAATGTTTATTTATTCCATATGATGGCAGAAATGATCAATTGTAATTATTATTGGAGACTTGGTGGCGTCATCCATAGATTCATTTATGGATAAGATACCACTCCTATCAAAAAATATGTTCACACTTGAGCATATAGTTTTGATGACTTAAGATCCAAAATTTAACATAAAATTTTAAGGGTTGGGTACTACAATCCCAATATTAAAAAATATTGCCTGAAATTTAGAAAATGTTCCATTTCATCCTGGTTCATGCACCATCATCCACCCACCCTGTAGTTTCTTCACATAGAAAACTACACATGGCCATTTTAAATATGGGAAATTCGTGTCATGGGACCACATCTTACAACTAATAACAATCACTTCAAGTACACTATCACTAGAACTAACTTCGTTACCATGTAAAATATTGTCATATCCATCAATGAGGTTGGTATAAGGAGCATTTTTAACTTTGTGAGGGCCATCATCATCAAATCTTTTTGTCACATTCATTTAATACTGATGGAAATCATAACCAATTTGATTGATTCAAAATATGAAAAAATTTATCATGATTATGAAATCAAGTCCAATAATTAATCCTGCTACCAAGAACCAGCCAACAGATAGATATATGCCTTCAACAAGACTGTATCAAATATGCACTAGAAGATAATAAATGATTACAAATTTCTTTTCCAAATAATATTCTAATTGACTTATGTAATTACCAAACGATAACAAAATTCCACAAATTTGATCTCATACTCATTAAAATATGGGACAAAGATGGTCTTTCCCATAAATATTAAAATTCCCTTTCACAATGTTTCTATTTGTGATCATTTATCCATAGATGATAAATCCCATAAATCACTAGATCAATTGGAGTGGAAGGAATATTAGAGATTTCAAAAAATTTATCATATGAATACCACTAAAACCAAATTGCAGAAGCGTTTAACAAAATAATATCATCTATTCATTCATTAAGGGAGAGATGTTTTTACTCTCAATATTATGATGATACTTATAAATAAACCACCATTTTAATAGCGATAGTGGAATAGACAGAATAAAATACACATAGTATACTACAATGGATCCAATTCATTGGTATGAATGGATGTGAAGATAAAATGTGCCCCACCAATGTAAGGTTCCTTATAAAGTATTTCATGTAATGATAAGAAATAATCATCTTGTTCAAATAATATTAAACTTTTTGGTAAATTATCCATATAACAATATAATAAATTACATGACACCAATTTACTAACTATATAATGTTAATATGCATAGCCCCATAATGTGGTCACCTTGGAGGACATAACCTTTAGAATCTATCATCTACCCAGACATATTCAAGAACTATGTATGTATTAATTATTGTTGTCATAAGATAGATAGTTAAACGTAGACATATTTTTCGGGGCCCTTCCATAATTTTCCTTCCATTAATAAGAATATTTTCTTACCAAAAATTGTACCTAATACCTTTTTACATGTATGGATTATGTTACGCACTGGTCCAAAAAATAAACCATCCCATTAATTCTTGTCACAATTGTACTAATCACATGAAATAAATGGAATGGGTTTGTATACATGTCACAATATGATAAATTTACGGACACCAATGTCCTCGTTGTATGATATTGAATTATATAACACCATAATGTAATTACCTAAGAAGATATAACCCTATGCATGGTTCACCTACTATGACATATCAATGAACTATATGTAGATTGATTCTATTCTACTCATGGTATATAGAAACCCCCAAAATTTATATCCTGTTCTAGCCACCTAAAAATTAAAAAACATCCCACTCCCTTTGTATTGTTAATACCTATATAGGGATATTTCTATAAATAATATTGGGTGTCTTGATTCCTCTCTACACAAGATAATTGGTGATTCCCATACCTCCAATATCAGGTCTATGTACAAAAATAAACAACCAATGGGAATAATATCCCTTAATGTATAGACCAAACCAGTGTAGAGGTTTACTATTTATAAAAAAATGTGGATTAATTATTGTAATAAATGGTTACACAGTTACACCAGAATATATAATCACGGGTCTAGCCACAACAAATGGTGAATGTTACATCATCTATATGTATTGGTTAGATATGTACATTGTGTATTCTTAGAAATTTGTGTGTCTTGATTCCTATCATAACTAGATACGTATTGGTGACCAAACTTCTAATATCATGTCATGTTGCAATATTCCCCCTCATTCACATTGAGACACCATCATCTATACAATATTGTGTTAAACTTCATGAGGTATTAAAACTCGATGTGTCTTGATCATCACTATAATTAGATACACAGTGATGCCCCTATTTAGTATTTCCATTGATAAATGTATTGTATTTCTACAGATGTTAAACTTCATGTATAATGTTCAATCTAAAAAATATAAAACATTATGATACCCCATGAACTATAGGTCGTTTGATTCTCATTTGGATGAGATATATAGTGTGTCCTAGTGATTATTCCCCAATATCATTCATGAGAAAAAAAGTCCCCATATACAATATAGAAATAATCATCTATACAGGATAACTCACGTTTAGGTTCCTTCTTCATGGATGTATCAAATAATCATAAATGACCCCCAAAATATGTGTTAGATCAATATATGGAATTATAAACTCCTTGGGTAATTTCATTTTGAATATTTATTTCATACCCATACATGTTCATTTCATTCTTCATACTATAATTCCAGGGTAGTTTTAAATCATCAAAATATATACCTAGCCATCCAAAATGTAGGGTCAGTTTTCTAAGGAATCTTTTTTTTGAATATGAATGATATTTACCAGTTTGATCTACATAATATTCCCATAAAAAATGTACACAAAAGTAAAATTCATCACCAGTAGAGGCCTCTTCTATATCAATAATCCCCAGTGGGTTTTACCCCATATCAATTATACTAATTTGAAAATCATAGGTACCATGGTATTCACATTCCTTCCACTCATATATGAGGCATGTCTAATATTTTTGGCCCGAATCACCTCTTATAACTCATCTTTTTCTATGAAAAACAATCCTAGCTATATGATCTAAAGTTGTAAGACCCCATGCCTTGCACACTACATGAAGATAAAATGTACATGTGATGAACTAGTTGCATGACACTAATCTGAGTGATTTTCATAAAAACATGTGGCTAGATTCATGAAATCATAGTATAAATAGCGACTCCTATATATTTAAACATGGTTCTATCCCTAGAAAAGAATAAAAATTTTCTTCTCTCTATAAATGAGACAGAACTCAATGAGGAACCCTATAAGAACTATATTTTTCCTTATTCATTCATTTATCCAATACACAATGAAAAAATATCTAATATCCTAGTCCGGTCATAATAAGATAAACTTTCAACGATTTCTGATACATGTGGAAGCTCTCTATAGGATGGTCTAATATGTGAATCACCTTAATATTAATGTTGTATTCAAAATTAAATTCCTCTTTTCTGAGTAATAATTTGATTTATTAATGGGATACCATCCTAGAAATATATTTTAATTTATTCCCTTTTTGTTGATATATTTATTGTATTTTGAGCATTATAATTTATACCCATCTATAAATGAAAAATTCAATCTTATGTATGGTTTAGACCTTTGTAAGGAAAATGTTTTTTCCATTATTAGGACATTTCCACATGATGTTATCCATTCATGATTATTAATGTTACATTATAAAAAAAATAATCTTTTCCTGGGTATTTTATGATGTCTATAAACCTCCATAGACATTTTATGTCGAGGTACAATTTCTTAGTGATACATATTTTGACTATGTATAAAATTCCCCAGTTTTATCATCACAAGTATCCTATAAGAATATAATGTAAAAAAATGTAAATTCCATCCCAATTAGAGGATTAACATACTAACATACTCCCCAACATTTGTTTCGTCGCATATCATCACTCTAATTCATAAACACCATCATTAAATTTTAAATTCCTGCATTAAATCACATGAACTTTCTTCTTCATTCATAAGGATGATAGATTATATTTGGAAAAATTACAATGAAAATGGTAAATCCTTTATCCATTTGTGAAATCTAAGTGAAAATAGAAAAGATACCCATAAATTCACTTTGGAATGATGTTAACTGTCACATTTGGTGTCCTGGTTTCTCAACATTAAACATTATTAGGATCCATCCCTCATATAGATGATCCAAATTCTTGTAGGAGTGGTTTATCATTCTTCTCCAATATCGATATAGATTCCATCATCATTTTTAGACATCATTCCAATGACATGCCACCCATTATGTTATAGAAAAAAAAACAAATTTGAAAAATTAAATGGCTATCAAAAATTTAGTGGAAATGTTCTAGGGGAAACATTTTTTTATAATTCACAATAATTTACATTTGTCTCTATATAATTCACCTAAAAAATTCTATTCATCCCAAGGAAAATTCATCCCCATTAAGGGATTATTATATCTCTATACACCCCCAACAACATCATGTTGGATTCCATTCATTTTGTTACTCCTCAAATAAATTCTGAAATCATGTTTCAAATTCAAAAATTGAAAATCTTGGTTCCATGAATACACTATTCAAATTTGAAATTTTTTTGGGACATTCTACCATTTTAATCTCTATTGGGACACTTAACACATAATTCATGGTCCAATATTTTCGACAAAAAACTTGAGTTTTTTTAGTCTATATTGTATGGATTTAAACATCCCATAAAAAGAGACTTGTTACTCTCTATGTTGAAAACCCTCAAGTAGAACACAGTTAATAGTCAAGATCCAACTCACATGAAATTTTATTTGCATGGTTAAGGAATAAACAAAACGATAAAAAAATATAAAAGAAAAAAATATGGTCTAAAAACACAAATGGTGGTCAATGAAAAAATAAATTTACACCTACTATACCCTCAAAAATATTTGATTAGAAAAAAATTAGGGTGGTAATATAAAATACATAATGATTTTAGGATTCAACATGTAACCATTGAAATAGTAAAAATTAAAATCTCAAAGTCTCTTGGATCAAAAAAAAGTTCAAATAATTACATGATCATGCCAATTTCATAATCCCATGTTGCAATTTCAATTGATTTCTAGTGGATATTATATTTCCAAATATAACTAGTTATAATTACTTTGAATTGATAGATAAGACAAAGTATTATTATAAAATAGGGAACATATTCCTATTTATTTATTGAATGGAGACAGAAGTGGTATATCTACATCCCAATGTATCTCTATTATAATACTATAAAATTAAAAAAAATGGCCGAAAAGGGATATAATGAAGCTTTGTTCACATTAGTCCACAAATCAAATACCACCTACATTGTTCAACAAAAGGTATGCTCCAAACATGATATTTTCCTAGTTTTAGATTCATATATTGGATGATTTTTTTGATGACATAACTAAGGTCTCAAAACCGGTTCATTATGTAATCAAAACATTCTTTCGTGGTTCATAGTTATGACTTTAACTTAGATATGTGAGCCTCACATTTTGGGAGATATGGATTCTGTGTGATCACAATAAAATAAATTTTTTATTCTCATGAATATATTTAATTTAGTAAAGCAATGGTATCCTTTAAAGATAATTAATGACGATTAGAAGAATTAAATATAATAACAACATAGTCAACAATAGATAAGTATTCTCAAGAAATGAGGGTATTATTGATAAATATTTTCATGTGTTAATATTAAAACCCACGAGAGATTTAACTATGGAATAATAGTAAAAGTTTGACTTCATTTTCATCCATTTTCACCAGGTGGTATCTTTATTGAATGTAAAAAATATGTTTCCAAGCCCATTTCCTTCAAATCAATATTTAATAACAACGCTGGGGTCCTGACCTTGTTCACATGCTGCTATTGTTATATAAACTACAATCAAAATTACAATGGACATATTATTTTAACTAATCAAACCTATAGTGGGATAATATTTAATCTTTTCCTCTTATCCATCCTTGAGAACTAGGATGGTAGGAACAACATCATTTGAGGTAGTTCCAAAACCCATTCCACTAGGACTAATGTGTATAGGTCTTACAACAGTGGAATCAGAAATCATTGGATCATAACCACCTTCTGTAAAAAGAGAGATATAAAATGATCACCCCCAAGTAATTTAGATTATTGGTATTTAAGACATTCCCACTTTGAAACCAATGATGAAGGTGTGTCTAATACAAAAATAGGACTAAAAATCCACTTAGAGACCTTTCGGGACTCCATACCTAATATCTTAAAGGGTTAGTATTCCATACACACTATATAAAAATTCCATGGTAGAATTATGGATGTTTCCACAGAAGGAAAGTGAATTTTTATATAGGATCATCACCCAAAATCATCACCCACAACTATTGATGGATAAATAGGTGTGTCTCCTTAATCCGAGTAAGTGAGAAAGATGAAACATCTTTCATACATACCATTTCTAATTTTATTCTTTAAAAATGAATATTTTTCAAATTGTTACTGTATCTACCCATACACCCATAGTTTCATATCACAAATATATGATTTTAAGGAGTACCTATAATGTCTCCTTACCATTATCATCAACATTGTTGATGGTGTATGATTAGTATATTTAGAATGTTATTTTAACATATTGAAAATTCCATCATGGACTATTGGTTTCTAGTGAATTGAAGAAATTTTGTGTAGTCTAGGAAGAATGCCAGAATGAGGGATCATTTCTGCATGTATAGGAATTGGAATGGCCTACACAGATGATGGGGAGACATACCTTATTGCATATGAACCAAAAATTATTAAATATGGAAATGTGTTGGTATAACTAATTTGATGGATTTTTCTATTAGCAAATTTGGACACCATCATTAGGATACATACTCTAACACCAGTATGGCCATAATAATATAATAAGAGTCATCCTCTTAGTAACATTTTGAAAAAATATTCTCGTACAAATTCTATATTTATTTTTGGCCACATTCTGTGAGCCCACGTGGAATGCTGTCGTTATTGATGAATATCTGATTAAAAATCATAATTTCTTCTTGAATATTCTGTTATTTGATTCATTCTATTTAAAAAAATTTACCATGGAAGGGTAAATTTTTTAAATTTACTTATCAAGTAGTTAAACAGAATGATTTAAGTTGTATTAATAGGATGAGTTATGTCATTCTCTGCCTTAGTTAGTAAATATCCAGCTAATGAAAGTACATGTAAGGAATCATACAATGTAATGGTTGTTGGGTGAAATTAATCTATCATTTTTCAGAATGGTTATTCCACCTTGATTATATGTATCTCATAATATGACCCCAACTTCACCACATGATAAATGGAAACTGCAGGTAATCAGACACTAAAAACTGATTAATTTTGGGAATAACATGGTCTATGAGTAAAAACAAATCTCATAAACCCATACTACTGAGTATAAGAAAACGAATTATAATTTTTATTGAAATTATATGAAATTATGATGCACCTAGAATTCATAATAGAACTCCTATTATTATGTCTCCCATGACCATAAGTCCAAAACGGAGCTCCACTCTGCAAAGGGATTTCCTAAAGAGAAAATGAAAATGAATGTATCATATTGAATGGTAGATAACAAGGATATTACACGGATGTGTTAATTGATTTTATACCACATATAACCATTCATAACAAAAAACATCTCTTGACCAGACATAAAAATTATTTCTACTATAGTATATCTATTCAGTTGGGATCAATCCAAAGACATATAGAACCACAAATATTTTATATTCTGATCCACTTGTAGAAGGAGATCATATTATTCGAGTATAAAGTTATAATGTGGTAATAATTTAGAAAATGATTATCTTATATTATCCAATGAAATGAGGTTCCTTATAATAAAATCCTCAAGTATGGTGTGATATCAATGATTTTATTCAATATTATCATCTATAAAATTTTATATCCTAATTTCGGTCATCAAGGTGGAAGCCAGATCCATTTTTTCCTTTGAAATAAGATCAGAAATAAATTAAATTCATTGGATGTGGATGTCATAAAATCCTTCGAGAATTTATTAAATTGAAATCTATGTTGGTTGTGAAAAATCATCTCATTAAGTATTGGCCCACAAATCACTGTACAGAATAATGATGTCCCATGAAGTGATTAGTTCAAAATAATGACACACCTATGAATATTCTTAATACTAGTATGAAGATCTAGAATTACTTTTTTCTGGTGATTATGATTAGTTCATAGAAAATTAATCCAAATATAAGAAATGATACACACATTTTTTCAGTGATCAAGAGTTAACATGAATCTCATGATTTTATATAAATTAGTAAAGTAAAAATTGATTTTAGACCAGTATTTATATGTCTGGTCTAATATTTTGAGTCCAGTTGTTTACCATGAACAAGATTAAACCAATACCAATTTAAACATCAAAATTTCATCCTCTATACTATGATTAGAACCCATTTAGATGGGGGCATTTATTTGGTCTTGAAAACTACACATTTAAGAAGAATATAATTCCACAAAAATCTAAAAGGAAAATAATAAACTGTGAAGAAGGATTTGAAGAAGGATTTTAAAATGGAATGAATCAATTAAAGAAGTATCATGTCCGTATTGTAAAAATAACTATGTTCACCACTATTCCACATGGTGTTCCACTTATTCGAA
This sequence comes from Viscum album, assembly GCA_963277665.1. Lineage (NCBI taxonomy): Eukaryota > Viridiplantae > Streptophyta > Magnoliopsida > Santalales > Viscaceae > Viscum > Viscum album. The sequence goes on from OY728126.1 coordinate 199,468,178, forward strand.
ATGTGCTAAACAAGTCAAATACATTGTGGGATGATATGGTACCCTCGACACTAAAAAATAAAGCCATGTTTTTTTAGGAAAAGTCATGATTTTATCAATTTAAAACTATTATCCCCTATGAATGAAATCATTCATGGAATAAGATGACATATATAGTGGAAGAAATTGGATCAAGGTAATTTGTGTGGCGATATGGTTATTTCCTCCCATGTGGATGACTACCACCACAATTGAAATCATTTAATGGATAGGGTATCCTCCTTGGCTCCCACAATTGATGCCCTATTTCCACCATGTATTGTCATATATGATGGTATTTGATCCCTCAGGTTTCCAATAAAAGAACCACGATGGGGTCCCATGAAGGGGAAATCGAAGGGGGGAGAGGAGATAAGGTGATTCAAAAAAGAATATCCACATAGGTGAAATTTGATAGAGACTTTGAATTACAATATGTAATCCCACAAAATAACATTACGGTTGATGTTCGAATGATTTTTCCATATAAAAGCCTAAAACCCCTTTATGGACACTATTCCATGGAAGAAATGGCCTTGTAGTGTAAACGAACCCCACATATCATAATATAATATAGGTGGAACCTTGTTGCGCATAGGACAATTCTAAGTGGGAGGAACCCAGCTTGTGTAGCAACACACAATGTGGATAAAAACCAGCCTCTAAATGAAACACACTAGATGGGCCAAACCAAGGTCTATGTTCCTTAACACTATGTATATGATACCCCCAACAACATAAAAATATTGTACCTAGAGGGAACACCATCCCTTACAAGAACCTTTTACACATAATGTGGAATGCTAGGGAGTTATACTATCCACCTCCAATCACTTCCTTCCATCATACCATCAAGCCCCCACTGATGCCTTTTCAAACCAGTCAAATAGAATATGACTAGAGACTGGTGTAATTCCACCTAACATGTAGGATCGGATTATTAGGCACATAATTATGACCCACAAGTCTACATACCTGCCGTATGTGGATTCACATGTGTAATCTCCTCAATAAGGAAGACACACAGAATGTCTTGAATCCTACATTCCACAATTAATGAGGGGTTTGAAATTATAGATGATCGTGTTAACCTCTATGTTATAGTGATTGAGGGAAACATTAACCTTTATATTCTATGATTTTTAGTATCATACATTCCTCTCATATTCATGAACAAAAAATAAAATCTCTCCTATTGAAAGACCATTGAATTTCATGTGATAATTGAAACTCTTGCACATATTCACCTCCCTAGGGTCTTAAATCAAAAGTGAAGATGAGCTCATTCAGAGCCCTGTATCCTTCCCTTTAGGGACCAATCTCTATACACTGGAATACCAAATGGAATTATATGATATTCATATCTAGTACTTCATATTGTTTCTCACACCAAGCATGAATCACATGGGTTTAGAGGTTAGTATCAATCATTTCATTCACATGATCCCAATAATCCAAAGGCCTCTTATATGTTATAATACCAACCATGGTCCATCGGTATCTTGTAGGGTATAAAATTCAATCATGCTCCATGGTCAACGTATAGAATATAATCCCTAATCCTGCTCATTGGGCCTCTTATACATTATAATCCCCAATCATGCCCCATAGAAATATTTCTTATTGTATGCCCTAATAATGTCACCCCAAGTGGGCCTCCTATATTGTATAATACCCAATCATTCTAAGTGGGCCTTCTTATGAGTGTAAGTTCCAATAAAATTACATTTTTAGAAACATAGGCACCCTATATGTTAAGATCCATGATTAAATGAATCAACCTTCAAAGGGAGAAATTCCAATGTAAGAAACACTAGATTAAACTCTTATAGGGTGTAAGCCCCAACGATTACCAAATTATGTTGTCTTTGATTCCTATCTTTATAGGATGCGTATGACTCCCCCCTAGGAAGAAACCCCAAATAAAAATTCACCCACCTATTATTTGGACCATATTTTTAGTTTGTTAGTGTCTACATAGGAGACCACAACACATCCAGGATCCTCGAGTAGTCTTTAAATATGTATGATTCTGATATTTTACTAGGAAAATTTTCATTGATGTCCTTACCTAATGATGAAAATATACATGGTTTTTCCTTGTCAGAAGACCTTAAAAGAAATGGTTTCCAATTATGTGGAACCTAACTATCTGTGTTATGATTCATACCAAAAAGATATATTTGAATCCCATATGATAGGATAAATTAGAAAAACAGGACAACTTTTGTCTCCCTGGATGAGAGAAATACCCATTGCACTAGACAATGTGGAATAAAACCAGAATAATCCTATTAATCCAAAAAAGAATATATAATCCATCATAACAAATGTTTTTTATGGAAAACCATGGATCCATACAGATATCCCTATCAGTAAAGAACATAGGATACATGCAAGAGTATCTAGACCCATTCAATATAATAATTGGTTATTTCCTCATGGTCAACCGCACATAAAAAATGGGAATGAATTACAGATTCCAGAAAATATCCTAAATTATTAAGAGTGACTTAGAATAGGAAATTGTTACCCCAAAAAATGGTATGATGATATTGACATCCCATACTCTTATTTAATATGAGTTCATAATTTTCATTGTTAAATTTAACCAATCAATACAGAAAATTTTAATGTAGGGCCATGATTTGTCATGCATATAGGATCTATTACGTGTTTCTATCTCTTTGAACAAAACATGATAAAGACCATTTGGAATTTGCAGACCGGAAAACAATTATGGTGCACAGCTTGTCCCGAGGAAATAAATATTTTGGTGATCAATTTATATCTAAAATAATAATATAATTTATTTTCATTCGAAATATTGAATCTATTATTTAATATTATATTCAAAAAAATATGAAAATGTAATTTCAAATTAGTCCCACAAGCTTTATGTGTAAGATGGGTTTTAAAGAGAAAATGTTGTAATATTAAGAATGTTTTAATATCTGAATTCAATATGAAAATAATTACAATGGAATAAATTATAAAATTTAATTTAAAATTAAATTAATGGTATATTTAAATGAATTTTAATATGAAAAATAATTGTAAATTGATTAAAATAAAATGATGTTTTCATTAAAAATTAAATATTTTTCATTATTCATAAAAAAGATAAATTTTAGAAAAATCAAAAAAAATTACCATAATATAAGTTATATATTTAAAATAACAAAAGTAAAATAATTTTAAAAAAAATAAAATTTCATAATGTGTAATAGAAAAATTATTCTAATCCATTCACACATAGTGCGAATAAACCATTTTTTATAAAAACACAGTTTCATAGTAATCAATTTTTTCATATAAATTAATATTATTTTTAATTATAATGACTTGATAAAAAATGTACTTGTGTAAAATGTATATATATATTTTGAAATTATTTTGTTTTATTTATATCCAATAATTTAATGGATATGTTATAATGATCATGATTAAAAATATTTTAAGTGATTATTTTGTTTCCTTTAAACCTAATGTTGTATACATCAAAAGATATAAATGAAATAAAAAATTTTATAAAGGAATTATATTTTAATGTATTTGGTTTTAACATAATCTTTAAATAATAGATACATTATGATGCAAAGAAATGCGAGAAACATTAAAATAATGATTCCTTTCACATTTTTTATAATATCCAAAGAATCATTTTTAGAAAAATTAATATTGAATATAAAAATTACTATAAAAAGTAAAACAAGGTAAAAAATTATTTAAAACATATTTGAGGAACATTAATATTTTTAAATGTTTTTAGAAAACATTGAAATGGAAGAAAAATGTTTTTCAACTAAAGAGAGAATTAAATTAAGTTTTAAAAAAAGGTTTCTTAAATAATACATACATTAATAGATGAAAATGATAGTAAAGCAAGAATAATATATAAATAGACATAAAATAATAATATTAGTGATTTTATAAATAGATATATCATAATATACTATGAATGATCTGGCAGAGCCCTTTTATTTAAAATCCAAAAAAGTACAGAATGGAGATGAAAGGGGTAATACAAGAATCATGCCCTTATGCCAAGAGATACTAAAGTAGATCAAATATCAAAATCAAAATCATAAGAATCATCATAATTACCATACAATTCAGAATCAGATTCTAAGGGACCCTGAGACCTTGTAACCATAGTTGGTTTTATATAGGAATATTCTTTCCTACATGTCGCTTTTCTGGGAGGAACAGGTTGAAAACCATCATTATCCACAACAAAATATTTCCCTTTAGACAATACCTGACTATAGGATGATTTTTTTTGGGAACCATCCCCGATATCCTCCCACTATTCATGGATTCCATGCATATCCATTAATTTATTAATTTACTCTCAAATATGTGAAGGATTTCCTTCAGAACTCAGATTTTACTGCCCCTCTTCCAATTTAACACTTGGTATAAGGTCATTTTCATCTGTTTGAGTCCTCACTCTGTCGCATGACCCACGAATCTCTAGTGGCAATAACTTGGTCAAATGTGATGAATCAACTCTATCCTACAATATATTCTTTGTCAAAAGTGGGTTGAATATCATGAAGTGGGTTGACATTGTTTTGTTTTATCATCGCTTTATTAATACAACAGGTTTCATGATTCCCTTTTGAACAACAAAAATAGGACACCACATTCATTTGAAATTTATCCTTGGCATGATCAATAATCTGACACTTCAATCAAAAGTTAGGATGTTGTTCATATTCAACATTCAAAGGAATTTAATCATCGAGTGCCGACAAAAATACATTATGAATCAATCAAGAACTCAAGTCAACCTCTACTAGTATCTTAGAATAATGTCCACATTTGGAAACCTCAGTGTTCCTATCCATTTTAATAGGAATTCCCACAGCATGTGTAATATCAAATAAAATCTTTGGATGCCATAAAATCCATTTAAGGCCAATTATTTTGATCCAAAATTTTGCTCTAGTATTTTTAAAGGTAATGGGATTAAAACTATAATCCCCCTCTTGAAAACATAGCATACCTGGCTTTACGTCGATTGATCCCAAACCCCACGCTCTTCTCTTTAGAGCCTCTGATGAAAAAATGATTTGAATAAATCCCAGACATAGAAAAATGGATCTCCAATCAGAAAATCCCGATATAGAATTATGCTTTCGAACTAAATCATCAAATTTCCAAGACATTCATCCAATGAAAAGAACAAGCCAAGAAATTATAGAATGTTCACAGAATTTAAATCAGTTGTGAATAGTGTCTCGATCTGCAGTCAAATGATCATTATTCCCTTTTTTGATTATTCTCTCCAGATCATCATCCTTTACATGTGAAAAATACCTTCTATTGAGAGTGTCATATTGAGATTTACCAATATTCATATTTTCTAAATTCTTCACCCCCTAAAGGAAATCAAAAGGTAGGGTCTCCTCTGCTACTACATTATAGGAAGCAACAATGTTGGGATCCAAATATTCTGCATCCACAGTGCGTGTTCCATTCGTTGTCACTATAACAGCCACATAAATCGTGCCTACCGCACCAAGAACCACCACAGTATTACCACTTCTTGAACCAACCCCTACCACGGTAAATGTACTGCTCACATTGACCGAATTAGACACCATACCTGTAGAACTCATTTCTCCAATTGCGTCATCTTCCATTGCGCCTCACACAGTCATGGCTACGCTAGTCACCTACGTAGATATTAATTGGTTTCTATCGAATCGACCACATGGGAAGAGAAAATCTGACACATGCATATTAGATACAATTCGAAACCCTAACCCGCCGCAACGCAGGGAGAGAGAATGTCTCGAACCACCATCCTTACTCCTTAATTCATTCCTATACTCCATGAAATTCACATTTCGAAATATATCGTCCTCAAAAGAGTAACCATAAAAAACCCCATTAACTATGAGATTGTATCATAAAACCCTCACCACGACTGTTAAATTTAATATTTTGTAATAAGGATTAATAAAATTTAATGAAACATATAATATCATGAGAATAAATAAATTCATGATATTAAATGTCAATGGGGATATTATTATGCTACATAAAATAAGATAGGTGTATAACATAACGTATGTCCCAATGATATAAAATTGACACGAAAATACCTTATCAAATTTATATTATTTTTAATCATAATCCCTTATAAATAAAAAAACATAACATGCTACCACAAATATAATTATCAGATGTATATTATTGATATAAAATGTTAATGGATTATTATATAGAAACCCCTATCCATTTATTTAGGTTAATATATAATTAAAGAACTACTACAAGCCAATAATCATAATTTCTAGAGTATTTGGAATATTATGTAGACAATTAAACATCATGAAATTGAAAGAATATATTTTATTTAATCTCTACAATGTTGTCATAACTTCCATTAAGCATATACATCTACATACTATAACATGGATAATACATCAACAAAATTTATGAGCTAAAAATTACATGTATGGAAATAAATAGAGGAACAAAAAATAGAACATGGGTAAACAAGCATATCATAAAGACATAAATGAATTGAACACGAATAAAATTAAGGAATTATAATATTTTTATATGGTAAAATATAAAAATGGTATAATAGGAATGAAAAACAACATATAACATGGCATAAATATGAGTCAAGACTAATTTCTTAGATTATAAAACATGGTTGACAAAATCCCATAAAGGAATCAGGTTGACTCTTTATCCCAAAATGACATATCATGATCCTAATAATTATCCAATTAATTGTATTTATATCTACATTCACCCATCATAACATTTTTAGGATTACATGTGCCACCTGAAGAATAAACTTAAGGGTTCCCCTTGTGAAGAAATGGGTAACCTGATCATATAATAATGCATAATAAATGAGAATATCATAGTGGTGTTCAAGAAAGAATGGAATTAAAACATAAAAGGACATTCATATGGAATAATAGGCATACATCATGGTTTTTATATGAAAATGGAGAACTAAAATTAAAAATATTGTTTAAGGATTAAAAGAAACAATCCATAGAAGTGTAATTTAAATAAAAATTATAATTATTATTTAAATGGGGAAGGTAATAGTTGTTTTAATAAAACTCGAAATTAACCTAAATTTTTTTCATGATAAAATAAATAAATTTATAAAAATAAATATATATAAAAAAATTATGGAGCAAAAATGAATATGGGTAAGAAATCAGTATGTTCTATTGACTAGAGCTTGATTAATGTGAATAATTGTAAAATGAACCATTCTAAACAACATATTACACCATAAAAAAGTGTTGATCTGACCTGGACAAATGATTTAGGAATATATGCACAGAATGTAGAAAAATTATATAAAAATAAATAAGTATTTGTTTTGGTTAAGGAGAAAGAAAGAGAGAATTGAAGCTAAAAATAATGGTTTGGGTAGAATCTCTTACCTTATGACCAAAACGATTATGAACGTGACCAAAATGTATAGAATACTAAATTTAGATCCATTAAGTAATTTATTCATAACATTTTATTATGTATTTGATTTATTATAATTTAATTATGTTAATTTATGTCTCTTTTCAGGGGTTATGATATTCAATTTCATCATTTGAGAGAGTTAGTTTCCATGGATTTTCTGATTGAGATACTTGAATATGTGTGTGGAAATCATGTTGAATAAGGAAAGTTTTCTCAAACTGTACTTATATGTTATTAATGAGGATATTTAATATTAAAATACTATTTTAATCCGTAATTGTAAATAATATATTTGATAATTGATTAATGGTAACCATTTAGATTAATTTAGCATTTTTTCATCATAAAGTATTATTTTTATATTATTGTATATCATATATATATTGGTGTAAGTACATTATGTTGGTTTAAAGACATATAATATAATCATGTTTAACTATAATTTTTTTCATAACTAGACTTGAAGGTGTAAATTATGTAAGAAATCATATCATCCATGAAGGTGATCTATCGACACATAATTGATAGTGGTTTCTTTAATAAATAAAAATAGAGAAGAGAAGAGATTTAATAATGAATTATTCCATTTACATGATAAAATTATAATTTATTTCATATTATAGTGTTTATATTCTTCTTGGAAATTTTTATGTTAGGAGAATATAAGAAAATAAAAAACATGAAAATAAAATAAAGGAAAAAAACTGTGGTTTACCTCTTTATTCCTACTTCTTGAGAACCTCCATGTAAATATTGGGTTAGTTTTTTTTGTTAAAAACAAAATCATCTAGAAATAGGGGAGGTTCTTATTAATATATTTGAGTATGTGTTTGGAAAGGGTATAAGTGTGATAAATGTAAGGATAAGAGGTTGTGAGGGTTATATTTATATTGGAGGAGAGGGGTGTTTTCTTATTATTAATTAACTATTTTGTTATTTCTCTTAAGAGATGTAATATTGTTGAATTTATAGAAAAAATAAAATAATTATATCTTTTTCATTCAATAAAATTTCACTTACATCACCCATGAATCATGAAACTGTGTATTAAACATATAATTTATAAACTTAATAAATTACGGTATTTTAAAATTCACTAAAAATTCATGTATTTAAGAAAAATAAAAAAAATCACCCTAATAACTTATCGACATGTAGAATCAAAAATGGAATATATCTTATGAAAATAATTTTATAATATGAGAAATTTTATTTTTAATTAAATCAATCATTTACATGGACAATACTAAATAATATTAAAATATAATTTCTAACACTTTGTCAACATAATTACGGTCTCATAAAATTAGGTTATAATCAAAAGCCAAAAAATATTAATTTATGAATAAATTATTGGAAATAAATTTTCATTTATTTTTTAAAATAAATCAAAATATTGAATTAAAATATTTATGACTTACAAAAATACGAACACTTAATTAATAATTTTTAAAATATGAATTTACGTATACTATGATATAATTATATCATATTGTATCTTATAAGATGGATAAACATTATTTACACATTCCTAGGTGTGGTGCTATCTAATTTTCTGAATTACTATTTATAAGGCTCTCAAAACAATTCATAAGATCATGTTACTATTTTATCATTATAGGTTCCTTAAAATATAGAAATATATATTATTTTATTAATTATTTATTAATGATGATTTTTTTGTGTTTCAATGTGATTTTATATTGTTTATATTATGCGACCTATATATACAAATGGAATATTCAATTGATAAATATTTGATTTGATATATACTTCACCCATGTTAAAATTTTCCCAACAAATTTAATTTCACATTCTATGTTGCAAATAGGTGTGGGTATTTATACTTCATTTCTTCCTTATGTTCCCATAATACATATTCATACATAGGGTCCCACTATTGTACGTTGAGCAGGTGAGTAGTCTTGTCACGTAAAAAATTATCTCTATGATCCTAGATATCCAGGGATTCTTCTCATATAATTGATGAATCTCCATATATACCACCTTCAAATTGAGTACATGTGAAGGATCAGGCATGTAATTTCTCAAATAGTAAATATGGAATAAATCATGTACATGAGATATTGTTAATGGATGGGCTAGTTAACATTTCACGACTCTAACAAGATCAAATATCTCAAAGGGAGATATGTACCTACAACAATAACTTATTTTATTCCAAAAACTCCTGATCCTATTCCATGGAGATATGTAGAGAAATACTAAGCCTATAACATTAAACTAAAGGTTTCTTCAATGATTGTATGCATAACTATTTTTTAGACATTTAGAAGCCTAAATATTTTGTGAAATGAATTTCAACTTCTCCACCATTTTTTCAACTATATTAGCTCCATGATTCTTACATTCACCAACTTCATCACAACATGTAGGTGTTATGAATTTTTCTCCAAAAATTGCGTTGAATGGAAAATTTTGGATGGTTGAGTGGAAATTATTATTGTAGGAGAATTCATCTTGTGGAATATGTTGGTCCTATCATCTATTGAATTTTATTAAATATGACAACAACATGTCTTGATGCTTTTAAATAGTTCACCTAGATTTTCCATCAGTTTATAGAAGAAAGACCATACTGAAGTTCTACATATTATTCAGATCATGTTTGATACATTTCCAAAACACAGAGGTGAATCTTGGATCTTGATCAGATAAAATCAATAGTGGTATTCTGTGGAGCCTTATCAAATATCCATCATATATCTATTAATGATTATTCAGTGATATGTTCTCCCGACTTCTGAAAAAGTGAGTTGTCTATATAAGACAATCCAAAATTACTCATATATACTTGTTTCCTCTAGATATCCTTATATTTCTTGTCACAAAATCCATTACAATTTTCGCCCACTTCTATTTTGGTATGGGTAGGAGAATTATCATCCACTTGAAATTTTGTCTTTCATCCATTACTTCTTGACATACTAGTAACATTGATGTATATTCATCATTCTATTTTTTCATATAGTCCCATCAATAGTTATCATAGATATCTCCATAATGCTTCATGTTCTCTAGGTGAATAGAGGAGGTTATGCTATGGAAATTATTTAGAATATATTTATTTTCATAGTATTGGAGGATACAAATTTACTTAAACCTAAAATGTTGACTCCTTCCTCATCTATTTGAACCTTAAAAGATTTTTCTTTTTCTATGGCTTCCACATTATTCTTAATTTCTACATAATTTAAATTATAATACTTTATTTTGTCAATGAAACATGCTTTAAAATCATTTTTTAAAAGATTGATGATGTTCTAAGATTAATGATTATTGTTTCTATCCATTGAATGTAAAATATTATTGGATTCTTTACAATTTACATCACTGATAAAGACACCTGATCCTTTATGCTTACTTCATCTGATATATTGTTTGTACAACCGATATTGTAGATGGTTGAGTAGTATTAAACCAAAATTATCATGAACTATATTCACTAGGGAATATTTTTCTCACTATGTGGGAATATATATTTGAGACTCTTTTGATCAGTATATAACCCACACTTATCCCCATAGAGATGATGTCACCATATTTTCAACACAAAGATCAAAACTGTCAACTCATGATCATGTTTAGGATAGTTTTTTTCATGGATTTTCAACTACCATATTTCACAGGCTTTCACATTAGAATTTTACATTAGTAAATATCCTAGGACATTCATTGAAGTATCATTGAACACCAAAAATATTACCCCACTAGTTGGTAGTGTTGGATCTGGTGTAGTAATAGGCCTGTTTTTCAACTCCTTGATGTATTCTCCACATTCAATGGTCTAGAAAAACCATTCTCCCTTTCAAGAAATATTTTTTAGTGATTTCAAAAATTGTGGAAATTCTTAACAAATCAATAATAATACCCCCAGAGACCAAAGAATCTATGGTTCTTCATTACAAATATTGTCATGGCCTTCTCATTAATTTAATTTTTCTCTAAACAGTCCATAGATATCCCCTTTCTAGTAATAACATGCCCATGAATTATACAACCATTAAGTAGAATCACATTTACTTTACATTTCATATAGTTTCTACTTTCAAAATGTCTTCAAATGAGTATTCAGAATCCAATTGTGTTCCTCCTTGATCTTAGAGAATAATAGAGTCTCATCCATAAATAATACAAAAAATTCGTCAAGTTAATATCTAAAGACTATATTCATTAATTCCATAAAAATTTCTAGATAATTTTTTAGTATGAAGGGAATAACTATGAAGTAATATAGTATACCTTATTCAGAATCCCTCTTTAGAATATCATACTTCCTCATCATAAATTAGAGATATCATAGCTGTAGTTCCACCTTAGAGAAATAACTAGCCCCACATAACTGACTGAGCAAGTTGTTTATCTGTGGTAGGGATACTTTTTCTTTATCATGGTTTTGTTAACATTATAACAATAAATGCATAGGCTAATTTATCTATCCTTCTTCTTGAAAAATATGACTAGCGGACCCCATCACTAAAAAAATAACCACTTTAGAAGGTGTTATTTTATTTACATTAGAAGGGGCTATAACCCCTTCCAAAGACAGTAATAGTGGTTCTGAGAAATTGCCCCCCTTGAAACCCCCACCACACACCCACACACCCCTTGTAACTTGACACCGGTTGACACTCGTGTGCCCGATCCCCATCCTAGCCCCTTGAACCTATGCACCTATTGACACCTGCATGCCCCCAATCCTCTTTGCCATGCCTGCGACGTAAAAATGTATCTCCCATGTTTCAAACCATGAACTGGTTACATACAACGCATGCAACAAAGCCACTACGCAGAGTGCGTTTTGATGTATAATATATACTGCATTATATTTAATTAAATCCTAAAGTATAATATTATATATGTATTTGTGTTTAGAAATATAAATAATATAATATATTAGTATATATATAATATATTTTTAATTAATATAATATATATTATTGTATAATATTTATATAAAAGATGTGGTTATATATAATTATAATATATTTGTGTATAATATATATATACCAAGATTTGGATATATTTAATATATATTAATACATATTTATCAATATATTAATAAATATATTTATATTTAAGTGTGTGTGTGTGTATATACTTTTGTATTTATAGATATAAAATAATAATAATATATATTATACATATATTATATTAAATAAATTTATATTATATATTAATGTATGTCATTATAAACATTTATATTATATCACCTACACACATATATATACACAAGAAATTAAAAGCATTCATATTATTTGAAATAAATAACATAATTATGTGATATATATATGTAATAAATTTATTTTTAATTAATAAGCTATAGTACAATATGCGTAAAATAATTAAAAAATATATATAAATTTATTTATATAGAATATTTATATTATAATATATATTATAAATATATAATATATATGTGTTTATATTTATATTTATATTTATATTTATATTTATATTTATATTTATATTTATTCTAAATTATGTAAATTAGTATACATAATGCAATAAAAATGTATTTATACATAAGTACACAATAAAAATGTATTTATTTATTAGTGTGTGTAAGAATAATATTTTTAATTATTATATGATATATATATATACACTAAAATATTTTATAATTAATATGTTATACTACAATATAAATAAAAATATTATATAATACATATATATTTATTAACAATAAAATACTTTTAATATAATATATAATATAAATAAATAATATATCTATACTTATACTTATATCTATATTTAATTTTTTCTAAATAATGTAAATTAGCATACATAATCTATTATTATTGTATTTATACATAAATATTCAATACAACTGTATTTATATTCACGTGTGTAACAATAATATTATTAATTATTAAATAATATATATATATATATATGTACTAAATAAATCAATAAATAAATTGTTATGATACAATATATGTAAAATAATAAATAATATATATAAATTTATATATAATTAAATATTAGTAATATTAATAATATAATTATATAGAATATATATGTATATGTAAATTTATATTTAATGATGTTTATATTATATATATTTGTATACATAATATAATATAAATGTATTTATTCAAAAATCTACAATAAAAGTGTATTTAATATAATATATGTATAATTTAAATCATAATATAAACACATAGTATTTATAAAACCATATATAAATTTTATAAATTTGAATAAATATATTTATAATTACATTTATATTATTTATATCAAAATTTATATATATGAAAACATTTTTGGTTATATATATTAATATTTATTTAATATATTTATTTAATGTACTTATATATGTGTTTTTATTATATTGTAATTAAATACATTTATATAATGTGTTTAGATAACATATATATACACACACAAGCAGACACTGAAATATATATAATTCTTTTAATTTATAGGCAATTTATTTCATAAAATAAACTAAAATTTAGATGAAGTTCAAAACCCACTATAATCAAAGGGATTTGCAGCAGGTCATAACCCCCATTAAATTTTATGAATTAGAGGGGGTCAATAACCTCTTATAATGTCATAAATTAGAAGGGGTTCCAAACCCCCTTAACTTTCTTAAATTAGGAGGGGTCAAAACCTCCTATAATTTATTAAATGATAAGGGGTTCAAAACCCCTTTAAAATTATCAATTAAAGGGGGTTCCAGACCCCATATGATTTCTAAAATTAAAAGGGGTTGAATCCCCCCTATAATTTCTTAAATTAGAATTGGTTGAAATCCCCCTCTAATTTCTTCAATTAGAAGGGCTTAAAACTCCCCGACTAATGTCATCAATTAGAGGAGGTTAAAATCCCCCCCCCCTAATGTCATCAATTAGAGGGGGATAGAAACACCCTCTAGTTTCATAAATTATAAGGGGTTAAATTCCCTCTCCACTCTAAGGGATTAGTAGCATTTCATGAACCCCTTTAATATCTCAAATTATATGGGTGTTTATCCCCTATATTTACTTTAAAAAACAAAAATATAAAATTGTATATATATATATATATATATCCAAATGAATTCTAAATATATAGATCCCATAAAATACAATATTATATATAATGCCACTAGTTATTAATTTTGAAATGGTTTTCATATAATCAGATCTAAAATCAAACCAAATATAAAAAAACAATTCTAAAAAATTTAGAGGGGGAGGTCCATAATCACTCTCTAGTTTTTTTGGGAAAATGAATTTCAAGGGGGTTTATAACCCTGTCTAAATTCAATGATTTTAGGGGATTGTGCAGAACTCCCTCTAATGCTATTGGAAAGGAATTTAGATGGGGTTGTTCAGAACCCCCTCCAAATAACCCTCTCTAATGAACTGTTTTCTGTAGTTACTGGTGAAGCAATCGGGCATATAAAACCCTTATCTAGATTATCCTAGAACAGATTCATCATTTCTTCTAACTTAATGGTTTAAATTATATAAAGTTTATATGATATAAGAATAGATATATAAATAATATTAATTAAGAACTCAAACAATCAACTACGACGGCGACCAAGAAACTCTTCTTGGAATACATTAGTGTAATCTGTCATAATGGAAATGTATTTAAGAATGATTTTCTCCTTTTTATCAATCACATAAGAAATATATTTTTTCTCATAATGTAAAAATATCTACAATTATGATGATGATTCATAATGAGTCTTATCATCCTCCATAAAATTTTAATGAATTTGAGGATTATTCGGATTGTGAAGAGTGATATACTTTTCCGGATAGTTGATGATGGATTTGTATAAATACAGTCAATCCATTACAAATATAGAATCATTCTCTACCAAAATTAGTATTACCCAATTATTTTGGAGGTTTAGTCAACATAAATTAACTGGGGAGGGGTTATATACTCTATATGTGGTAATTTTCTAACTATATATTCCCACAGATAGTCAACCTCTTTATTTTAATGTCATGTTTTAATAGTTCTACTAAACATGCGAGATATGAAAGAATGCATAGAACCATAATCAACAAGAATGTTTATTATTTCCACAAAAATAGTGTGTTTATGTCCTTGGTTTTCAAACTTCCCCTATTCCGTGCAGTGGGAAATTATTACTAATGGTTGAGAATTGATATGAAACTTCTATATTTCTTCCATGTTAGTGAGATTATTCATGTTCCATCGATATTCATTAGCCATATGTCCTCCTATTCCACATTTAAAGCATATCATAGATCCATTAAAATAGTATCTAGGATTCCTCTTCCTAGACTTTTGAGATATAGGATTCCAGGACTTCTTTCCATTATTGGATCTATCTCCCTATTGAACTCATTTTTCTAATTTTTATCACTGAGCCCATGAGACATCTTAGAGTCTTTAATGTTTATTTCAACGTAAAGGGCATAATGAGAAATTTCATCTTCTATTTCAATGTTTTAAATCACTAATTATTTTGTTAGACACGACATTAGTATGATAAAATGTGATCCACCTTGCTTCAAATTTCCATGAAAAAGTCATAGTTTTAATTTTCAAGCATTCTAATTTTTGATTCATACACCGCAATAAAATTATCTTACTTTTACATTAGTCTGAGGAATTTTATTTCCATTCTATGATGGAGTGTTTGGGGATACTATTTATTGAAATATATGTTATCAATATCTCCATATTACATGTAATCTATTTCCTCCATAGACATTCTATTCTTGATCTGTGTGCACCACTAATCAACTTCACAATTAAAATGTCAAACTATCGTCACAACTTAATATTTTGGAGTAATTGGAGGATAGAGAATATATTATAAATAATGTTCATCAATCAATCTTCGAGGATGGGATTAGAACATAAAATAAACATGAAAGCCTTTGTTTCATTAAGTATTCAACATCGACATTATTATTACTAAGAGAGGTAGGGTGTTCTATGTGATTTATGTTGTTATTCGTAAATGATCCAGTTGAGCATGTACCACTATGAGATTTTTATCTCCAATTACAAAAATATTTGGAATTTCAATAGGTAAATAATCACATGGTCTATCACATAGTTTTTTAATGTTTTCTTATATTTTATGCAATTCACTAAGAGAAATAAAAAACAATTAGGTTGATTTAATACTTATATAATAATCATAAAAAATTTAAAAATAAAGTGATAAAACCTCAATAGATAAGTATTTATAAACTTTTGTTTCTCTAGGTTTCAAACTAGTTTATCAATGATATTTTTCTGAAAATATATTCTTATGGTAATTTCCATCATTCCCTTAAAAATATTCTTAATGATCTTATGAATATACCAAAAAATATCCCCCGAGAGTGTCAAAATAGGTCGACAATAAGTTCCATTGTCTTGTACCATGTTACCATGATTAATGTGTGGAATACATTCTCAGAGTTGTTAATCCTAGGTACATCTATTCTAGAACCACATCCACTTGTAGTATCCATAAATTGATATATATTCATGATAAACCACTAACTCTATACAATGAAAAATCTGAAGATTTTTTCTCAAACATAATATTATCCATAGGGTTTTTGCTAATGTTCACTATTCTTAATATCATAAAATAATAAGACCATTCCTCTTATTCCAACAATAGTTAACTTACTTTTTTACATATATTAATGCATAAATAACCAAAAATTACAAGCCAACAATCATAAAGACTAATATATTTAGATGATTATGTAAATAACTAAAAATCATAAATCCCACAAAAAAATTATTTTAATATCCTGAGATATATACTAATTTCCTATGATATCATATATATTTAGAGGATAACATGAGGAATGCATGAAAAAAAGGGGTGTGATAAAGACCCAATAAGGAAATAATAAATGGAATACAATATTTAACATGGGATAAAATGAATAATAGAATGAAATAATGTCACTAAACATGAATAAACATAAATAATAATAAAATTTATAAGACAAGAATACTTAATCATGTAATCATATTAATGTGGCAACAATATATAACACAACATTAAGATGAGTCAAGAAAAATTTTCAAGACTGTATAACATGGTGGGAAAAGTCACATAAAGGAATCGAGTTAACTCCATATCCCAACTTGACATCTCATGATACTAAACATTACCCAATGAGTTGGAGTGATATCGGAGTTCACTATTCATAACATTTTAATGAATACATATGCCACATGAAGAATAAATATATGTGTTCACTACTGGGATTTGGTCTTTTCCCAATGGTAGTATACCAACGGTTTACTTAAACCGTTGGTATAGTGAGCCTTTTCCAACGGTTTAATTAAACCGTTGGCAAAGGGAATTTCGGTGGACACTTTCCCAACGGTTCAATGGAACCGTTGGGAAAGGGGTGCTAAACTCCCACATTTCCCAACAGTTCACTGGAACTGTTGGGAAATGTGTGCCTTTGCCAACAGTTTTTATAAACTATTGGCAAAGGTTTTCCCCATATTCCAGATCGCGATCGCCTCTCGCCATTCGGACAGAGCCCTAATCTATTCGCTCTGCTACTCTCGCGAACCCCATCTGAATCCACTGCTCTCGCGAATCCGAACACCATCACCCATCCCAACAGGTACAACCCCATACAAATAGGTACAATTTGATCTCAACCATATTGTTGTAGTTGTTTTAATTAATATATTTTTTCTAGGTGTTGGTGGTCTACTTTATTATTGAAATTAATATATAAATAGGATATTGTTTTTGTTTGTGAAGACTTAATTAATGTTTTTATATTCTATGTTTGGAAGGAGAGTGTTCAAAACATGTAAATCAGAGTTGGGGGAGGCTATCGTGAACGTTTACATGTTTTCTATAATGGATTGTGGGAATTATGGATTGTGTTCAAACCAATTTGATATGCTTTTTATAATGGATTGTGGGGGTAGGGGGTGTCCACGGGGGTGGGTGGGTTGTCCACAGGGGTGGACGGGGCTGTCCACGGGGGTGGGAAAGGATGTCCACGGCGGTGGGCGGGGCTGTCTAGGGGGTGTGGGCTGTCCTGGGGGTCTGGGTGGGGTGTCCTAGTGGGGGAGGGGTGTGTGGGGTGTCCAGGGGGGTGGTATGTCTAGGTGGTAGTGGTGGGGTTGCAGGGGAGGGGGTGTGGGCTATTTGGGAGGGTGGGCGGGGCTATCCAGGGGGTACGGGGTGTCCAGGGTGGAACGGGGGTGGGCGGGTTGTCCACGGGGGTGGTCGGGCTGTCAAGGAGGGGTGGGCGGGCTGTCCAGGGGGGTGGGTGGGCAGGCCACGGGGGGTAGGGGTGTCCAGGGGGGTGGGCGGGCTATCCAAGGGGGCATGGGGCTGTCCATAGGGAGAAGGGGTGTCGAGGGGGGTGGGTGGGCTATCCACGGGGGTGGTTGGGCTGTCTAGGGGGTAGGGGGTGTCCACGGGGGTGGGCAGGGCTGTCCAGGGGGTGTGGGCTGTCCTGGGGGTCTGGGTGGGGTGTCCTGGTAGGGGAGGGGTGTGTGGGTTGTCCAGGTGGGGTGGTATGTCTAGGTGGTGGTGGTGAGGTTGCAGGGAAGGGGGGTGTGGGCTGTTTGGGAGGGTGGGCGGGGCTATCTAGGGGGGGTACGGGGTGACCAGGGGGTACGGGGGTGGGCGGTCTGTCCACAAGGGTGGACGGGCTGTCCATGGGGGTGGCCTGGCTGTCAAGGAGGGGTGGGCGGGCTGTCCAAGGGGGGTGGGTGGGATGGCCACAGGGGGTAGGGGTGTCCAGGGGGGTGGGCGGGCTATCCAAGGGGGTGGGGGGCTGTCCATAGGGAGAAGGGGTGTCGAGTGGGGTGGGTGGGCTGTCCACGGGGGTGGTTGGGCTGTCTAGGGGGTAGGGGGCATCCACGGGGGTGGGTGGGTTGTCCACGGGGGTGGGCGGGGCTGTCCATGGGGGTGGGAAAGGCTGTCCACGGGGGTGGGCGGGGCTGTCCAGGGGGTGTGGGCTGTCCTGGGGGTCTGGGTGGGATGTCCTGGTGGGGGAGGGGAGTGTGGGGTGTCCAGCGGGGTTGGTATGTCTAGGTGGTGGTGGTGGGGTTGCAGGGGAGGGGGTATGGGCTGTTTGGGAGGGTGGGCGGGGCTATCCAGGGGGGGTACGAGGTGTCCAGGGGGGTACGGGGGTGGGCGGGCTATCCACAAGGGTGGACGGGCTGTCCACGGGGGTGGTCGGGCTGTCAAGGAGGGGTGGGCGGGCTGTCCAGGGGGGTGGGAGGACTGGCCAGAGGGGGTAGGGGTGTCCAGGGGGGTGGGCAGGCTATCCAAGGGGGTGGGGGGCTGTCCATAGGGAGAAGGGGTGTCGAGGGGGGTGGGTGGGCTGTCCACGGGGGTGGTTGGGCTGTATAGGGGGTAGGGGGTGTCCACGGGGGTGGGTGGGTTGTCCACGGGGGTGGGCGGGGCTGTCCATGGGGGTGGGAAAGGCTGGCCACAGGGGTTGGCGGGGCTGTTTCTAAGGAATATGATAAGCTTCAATGATGTAAAACTACCCTAGGTATGATAGTTGGGGCATGTTTCTTTTTAGAAAAAAACATTATGGGTTCTTATGACCATGATAAATAAAATAATATTCTATAAATTTTTAATTAATATGATCCCATGTTGGAGTTATTTGGACCATCATTGGTATCATTATTTGTTTAAAGGATTTTATCTAACAAATTTCACAATTATGATGGGATGTCAAGAAATGAAATGTGTATGTACGAACATTTTATATCAATTTCCTTGTTTTACCATGGGGTGTTATTTAAATCTGGTATAATTGGAGCTTTATTTTCTATTTTAATCTTTTAAATGATTAATGGTTGAATGTGAATTATTTTAACGACCATAAATTTAATCTTTTAAGTTGTTTCCTTAATTTATATTTATTGGTGAGTTTCTCAAGAATGAAAACATGATCATTTTAATGAGAATTTATCATTCATATAAATTTGTAAAATAATAGCATTTTTAGCTTAGTGACATCAATTTTCTATGACCTAGAAATATGGTCAATGCTTGTGTTTTTATGGGGATAGATTTGGAATGTTATACCGTTAAAGCTAAAGTAACTATCTAAATGATTTCTATTTAGTACATTTGGTTCCATTTGAGTGGTTTATTACATAAAACTACTTTTACATTAGAAATTACACCCCTGTTCGGTTGGTTTGTAATGGTTACCTAGACCCATGTTACATGTGTGAGAATCAGATAATGAAAGGTTTCAATATTTTAGACAAGTGAAGGTCATGGCCTTGAATTTATCATTTCTTGTGACCCTTTATTCATCCTTATTAATGGGTTAATTATTATAACATCATCCATGTTAATGTTCATATGGGTTAGGAAGACTCTAGGGAAAACATCATATATGAACCAAATCATACTTAGATACAAATTGAAGATAGCCTTTGGATTGTATCTAGGTGTTTTAAAACATTTTTATCATTAGTGTAGTATGCATTCAAGTTCCTGGAACCCCGTTGAATTGTTAAATGACATAATGAAATAGATAGAATTGGAAAAAAAATTTAAGATATATTCTACTAAGTACATGATTTGTAATTTCTTATAATATAGTGAATTGGGCATTAAAATAAACATGTTCATCCCAATTCTTGGGATGAACTTATGTAGACACATGTTTTTTAATGTCCAAGATAGTTTCATTTTGGATTTCATGAGAAATTATTTACTATATGTAAGAATGAATTGAAGGAGTATAATTCATGCATTTAATGTTGGTTTGATCTAGTGTGATTATGGATGGCTGGTCTTTCTCTTCATCCAATTAATGTGACACTCCTGAGGTGTGGCATCAAATATTATTTGGTAAATAAATTTCATCCATTTTCATGGAGCACATCCTAAGAGGACCATTAAAATGTTATTGGTTTTTTGTGAATGATATTGAATATTACAAAGTGAATAATGTCAATTATTTCTCATAAACATGACCTTGATATGGTCAGATGTGTACAAAACAATTGAGAATCACCACTTATCTGGGATATACATAAGTGGTTTTGCTAGATCAATCAGAAGATGCCTATCATATTAAGGACCTGTGACTGGTATGTAACCATTCATCAGCATGTGAAGCTGAGTTTCTTTTGAAGTAATTTGACTTGTTGTGGGTTTCCTATTATTTTTGAAAATATTGGATGGTTCTTAGTGTATTCAATAGAAATAGATTATAATATCCCCTATGACATCAAGCATAATGCATTAAGTGAGCATCTGTCTTACGCCACACTAATGATTTCAATTCGTTGGACTAATTGGTGATATATCTAAGAGGTAGCACTAGAGCTGTGGTTTTTAGATATTTTTCATCAGTCTTGAGTGATATGCGATTTCATGAGAAGGATCTCCTTCGAATGACTCCGAGACACCAGCTTCTTTATTCTAATGTGACCACTGTAGAGACCCGGATCTTGACGTACATGGACATTACATTACATTTTCGGAATACTTAATACATAACAAAAACAGACACACACAGACCTTAATAGTTTAGTGTCTTTGGAAACTCAGAACGTAATCTTCTAATCGTGGTGGAAGATCTTCAACATCTCCCATAAACATCTTCCCCTTATGTTTTCTTACTTGAAAACATTCTTTATATCCTTGTAAAAAAGAAAACTTATAAAGGTTGAGCTCAAATTCTTAGTAATGGTAAGCATGGATTAAATAAAACAATCCATATACATTTGAACTTAAAAACATGAACACAATGTTTAAACATCAAGATCTAGAGTAATGAAATAAAACATGGAAATATGTCAGTCATAGATCATAAAGAAACATTAATCCTAATATAATAGCATGGGAATAAAACATCTAATTGTGGCAACCATTAAGCACATGATATGATTTCCATAGTAGCCAAGGCATTGCTGTCAAGACCATCTTAGTGGACAAAGTCCCTTTCTGTATCGAGTTCACTCCTCGTTCCAGTCCTATATTACTAAACCCATTTAACTTTCCATTCCAGCCATGTCTATCTCATGAGATATAAATCTTTACCCAATTCATTTTTTGGATATATATGTCCCACCCATCTCATAATGATATCATTCTTACTTGTGCCACAACATAAACTTAAAACATTCATCATAACCCAAAGAATAAAATGGGTTTCATAAACATCATATCATCATCACATAATACATATAAAACAAATGGATATTTCATCATAAGTAGAGTGAAAGCATATAAATCATAGAGACATTATACTTGAAACATACACATATGAAATAATTTCATCTTAGATGGAAAATGGTTTTGATAAAACACTTGAAATGAATTCTTGAGGAAAATATCCTTTCTTCTTCAAAATCAATTTCTTTTCACAAAAAATCAGGCAATTTTAAAAGAAAAGAATTTTGTTGAAAATAGTCATGAAATCTTTGGAGGAAGCTTCATGAAAATAATGCTTTATAAAACCGTAAAAATCTGTTCGTGCCCTATAAGTTAAAAAAATAACAATTTCCTCGTACTTTTGTCGGAAAAGTCAAAAAAGTACCTCGTAACGTAAACAAAAGAAAGATTCCTTAAATACCATGCAGTAAAAGTCAAAAATGGGTAAAAACGACATTAAACATACATGAAAAGATTTTTTTAGAAGACAAGGACATGGATGATAAATATAACACCAGTAAATACTTACGAATAAACAATCTCAGATAAGAATGAGATTGGAATAATTATCCCTTACCTTAGGTCTGATATGCTTTGTACGTATCCAAACCTCCTATATAATGATTTAAATAATGTCATTGACTTATTACAAAATCATATTAATTGTTATGATATCATATATGGTTCACTTATTACTATATATTACCAATTCTTTTGTAAATTAATGTTAATGTAGTGTTTTGGGTAAAATCATCTTATTTATCGTACGTGTTTGGACATATTGTTCTTGATGATATTATTACTTATATCATGACTTACTTACTTCCAAAATGTAAATCACGATTTATATATCATAAAAATTCATTATATATCCATCATATACAAGCATTTATAATAGTACATAACATATGGAGGTAAGAAATGAAACACACCGTTCATGGAGATGGTAACCCGTACATACGCATGAACGCTACTTTCATTTCGATTTCCTATTTTAATGGAATTAAAACATAATTATACATAGGTATATTATAATTACAGTATAATATCATATATAATATCATTAACCACATCCATTATATATCCCACATAAGGTATTAACGAATCACATCACTTTGAGGGGGTGGTAGTCCGCACTTCCTCAAATGAGATTATCGTATTTACCGACTATGGAAACCGTAAAGGCTTGATATAATTGGGAATTAAATAATCATAAGGAAATCATAAACATATTATATATTATATATAAATATTGTGCCATCATAATGGCCACCATGAAAGGCGGAAGGAGAAAATTGAACAATCATCATTTTAATGAGGCGTTAGTTTGCCATCACAGAAACATTATGTTCTTCATCCATTAGATGGAGGTGTTTGTAAGTTTAGTTCGAATATTTCTCATAAAAAATCATAATATATTTAGGGTATTGGTTTTTTTACAAAATAAATGATTAAAAATAGTTTAGGGGTTGGAGAAGTAGAATAAAAGAAAACAACTTAAGAGAAACGGTTACCTTTAATTTTGGTAACTTCCTTTGGTTTGAACCAAACTGACTTCTTGGGGAGTATAATTTATAATTTAAGGCATCAAGGGGGAGGATAGGTATGTAGGGTGATTATTTGGTCAGATTTTGGTCGAGACAAAATGCTTGAGAGGTGTGAGGAATTGCATAGAAGAGGACTCCTTTTATAAGGGAGAGGAGGGGGTCTTTAGGAAAGTGTGAAAACATTATTTTATTATAAACATAACTTCACTTTCAAGAGGTCCAAAACACATTAGTGTCGAAGATAAGATGACCCATATTCGAAATAAAATCATCCAATTGGAATTTTACAGGTTTTGGATGATATTTTAATCATTATAATCTTGTTTATTTAAATCTTTTATTAATGAGGTAAACACTACATCATTATTGTGTGATAAATAATTTAATTCATTTGATGTTTAAAAATTATGAAAAAAATAACATGATGTAGGTAATATTTTCATCTTTCCAAATAATATTTATAGATGAAAATATACCATATATTACTCCTTATAAAAATTAATTACTAAATGATTTTTGTTAAAGTAAATTTTGACTTTACATTAAATTAATTAATCAAAATTGTCATTTTCACTACCAAGTCGCTCATTGGGGTCCAAAAATCGGCCAAAAGATGCCCAGGGTCGCCCACTACTCATCCAATAAGGTTAGTACAAGTTTAAAGGTAATTTTGAATTACTATAATATTCTTTTAATATTGAATTACCCTATTTACCTTTAACCGTAGTAAATAAAAATTATCATAGTTACTATTCATAATATAACAAATAAAAGCAACCTATTAACATAATTTGGACCCAATGATTCCAAATAAGGCATCCATTTTTCATAATTCAAAACACCGAAGTTTCAGTAATTAATTTAAAATTAATCTAGTTGTTAAGCGAATATGTTTTAAAAGTTAAAAAATTTCCAAAGATTGAATTGATTTAACCTATGAATTCAATGTAAAATCAATGATAATGACATACATTATATTAAATGGTAAAAATTAATTATATTTATACTTTAAAACCATTCAATATTATAATTTAACCATATAAATTATTACAATGAAAAAAAAAATTTAAATTAAAATATAGCGTGTTTTTACTATTCATTAAAATATGAAAGTTATCAGAATAATATGAAAATTTTATCCAAGATAATTTTTTTATCCTTATTCCAAAGAAGAATTTTATTTTCTCAAATTGAACTTATAAACATGTCAAAAACTAGATTTAATGTGGGTGCGCCCTCAAAAGGTGGCAAAACTGTATTTTTTTTAAAATACATATTTTACCTGAAAATTTTATTTTGTTATCATACCATGTTCTAGAAAATGTGTATGATGAATAATAATGTTATAAAATTCAAAATTTATTTAATACTATTCATAACAGCTAGTTCATAATAATATTATAATAATATATCGTTGTTTAGTAAAACCTCGTATTGCGTACAACACACGCTATTGAGGAAGGTCACGATTGCGGGTAATGCAAGCCAAATCAGGGTTGCGTGTTGTGAAAGAATCCTCGGTTGTTTTTTATAACATAATCCAACCATATTTCATTTATACATTAAATATATATATATATATATATATAAACACACTCAATGTTGCGTAGAATTTCTATTATAAAATGAACATGAAATTGTGTGTAATACTATCCAAGAATAGCGTTGCGTATACTGCAAGATAATACGGTGTTGCATATAGTACAAGATAAACTTTGTGTGCTATATAATAGAAGACATCAATGAAATTAAAAGAACATTTTTCATAAAATCTTGGGTTGTTACATTCTACCCCATCAAAATAAATTTCTCCATCAAATTCATCGGGGTTATAAATCATTTACTATTCATAGAAACCCACATCATAAAAAAGAAATACTAAAACTTAATTTTGAAAATTAATGTATGAAATGTAACGATTACCCATAATAATTCATCACTGGGTTTACATATAGGAGAACATAGGTTAAAATATGGATATGGAGGAGAAATCTAATCATCAAGTTCTGATGGAGAGTGGCAGAGAACAGGGCTATGAAAAAGCCAAAAATCACAAAGTCATAGATTTGTGATGATATAAGGTACCATCTAATTCATCGGATATAAGATAACTAGGAAAAAAATTTGATTTTCAATATCATTTCCCTAATGTTGAAAATTTTGAATTAGAAGATATACTTACTTGATTTTGGTACAATCTCTCTGTTGTTCGTTATTTGAACAATTTCAACTTCATCTCTTAAATAAATGAAGTTGAATTTGTTATTCATGAAGTGTTAATAGATCATGTGATAGAATGATGGTTCATTCCATTTGTTTTAAACAAAAGGTTAGAAAAAGTTATCAAATATACATAAGTCCATCTATGGTGAGGTTAATCATATAAGATTCCAAAAATGAACTTATACTTCCTCTATCAAGCCGCTTAATAAAATAAAACTAGTTTCCACTAACCAGAGACTTCCTGTAGGCCAGTGGTATGCGATAAAGGCCAGTCGCACATTAGTTGTGGGTTTGATTCCCACAGCCTTGTCCGACGTGATGGGTTGTCGAACGTTCTGCAGGTTTTCCTTTTTCTAAAACTACATTACTATAACATCCAATCAATAATATCAAAAAAAATTCAATACATAAACAATACTAACTTTTGTCCAACATAATCCATTCCATTCTTTAGGCTTATCTAAAATACTTCGGTCCAAGCTCATAGTATAAATAAAATGATTACTTGAAATGTCATCAACCAACCATCATTTATCTCCCATTATATTGTTTGTCGCATTCCAATCATGTGAATACCTTAATCATGTATTCTCTTTAAAAATGAATACCCATTAAACCGTAGTGAAAACATGAATGTTTCCAAAATTTAACTCTTTCCACATACCAAAATCCAAAAATTCTATATACTCAAACCATGATATAACCTTCTCCTTATATCAGAAATGAGCTCATGAATACTATCAATCATTTAATTTTCTCCTTATCCCTTCATTATGCACATATCATCTACTTTCCAAAAATTCTAGTACCATTCATCACACACTTTCAAAACCTAACGAAAGTCTACAGTGTAACAGTCCATAGATGTCTCTTTATTCCATAGTACCATGAGATTACTTATACAAAATTACACTTGATAAACATGTAATCATTCCACTAACTTCTTAAACCATTGACCGAGCTTCAACAATTATTTCATCTCAAATATAATTTTTAGTCTCTTCATCATCATCAACATAAATATTACCCATACGACCACACTGATTCTCTTCATGAGACTTTCTCTTAGGGCATTGGTTTGCATAATGCCTGTATATTCCACATTTAAAACATTTAACCATTGTAGATATCGTAGCAATACCATTATCCTCATCCATGGTGTTAACTGAACCTTTTCCTTTGCACTTACTCGATATATGTCCTTATTTTCCACACCCAAATCATCTTCCAGTTCCTTTGAATCATTCTCCTTGATTCCTCTTCCCACATGATTTACATAGGGGAAATTGAACTTTCTTTCCTCTATAATCATCATGAAACTCCATCTTTCTCTTATTAGACGAGTCAGGAAACTTACAAAATTTGAGTTTATTGATCATATTATGAGATAGCTGATTTGGCATAATAATTATGTGTGGACTTCCAAATACCATTTCATTTGGTTGCTCATGAAGAATATCATTCCATTGTCCATCATATCCTCCATTATCGTGAATCATCTTGTTTCCATCCATTTTCTAAAACCAAAAAAGAATATTATGAAAGCCAAAAATCATAATAAAGGGGGAGTAACTTCAATATATAACATATTAGGTTTAATATAATATCGTTACCATAATTCTAGGACTATAACCTATACTTATACTTAACCTTAGGGACATCCTTAGACATACCTTAAAAATATCTTTAGGGATCTCACTAAAGTTCTCGTATCCAAGTTTCCAAAGGTTGACTAAACCATTCCTCTCATACCAATTGTAGTGGCCCGAAACATAACGTACATGGACATTACATTACAATTGCGGAATACTTAATTCATAACAAAAACAGACACACAAGGATCGTAATAGTTTAGTGTCTTTGGAAACTCGGAACGTAATCTTCTAATCATGGTGAAAAATCATCAAAATCTCCCATAAAGATCTTCCCCTTATATTTTCTTACCTAAAACCATTCTTTATATCCTGGGGAAAAGAAAACATATAGATGGTGAGCTCAAATTCTCAGTAAGGGTAAGCATGGATAAAATAAAACAATCCATATACATTTGAACTTAAAAACATGAACACAATGTTTAAACATCAAGATCTTGAGCAACAAAATATAACATGGAAATACATAAGGCATAGATCATAAAGAAACATTAATGATTATAAAATATCTTGGGATAAAACTTGTAACTGTGGAAACCATTAATCACATGATATAATTTCTATAGTAGCCAAGGCATTCCTGCCAAGACCATCTTAGTGGATAAAGTCCCTTTCTGAATCGAGTTCACCCCTCGTTCTAGTCCTGTATTACTGAACCGATTTAACATTCCATTCCATCCATGTCTATCTCATGAGATATAAATCTTTAACCAATGCATTATAGGGAGATATAGGTCACACCTATCTCATAATGAAATCATTCTTACTTGTGCCACAATAAAAACTTAAAACATTCATCATAACAAAAAGAATAAAATTGGTTTCATAAACATCATATCATCATCACATAATCCATATAAAACAAATGTATATTTCATCATAAGAAATGTGAAAGCATGTATATCATAGAGAAATTATTCTTGAAACATATACATAGGAAATAATTTCATGTTATATGGAAAATGGTTTTGATAAAACACTTGAAATGAATTTTTGTGGAAAATATCCTTTCTTCTTTAAAATCAATTTCTTTTCACAAAACATCATGCAATTTTAAAAGAAAAGGATTTTTTTGAAAATAGTCATGAAATATTTTGGAATAATCTTCATGAAAATATGGATTTATAAAACTGTAAAAATCTGTTCGTGCCGTATAAGTTAAAGAAATAACAATTTCCTCGTACTTTTGTCGGAAAAGTCAAAAAAGTACCTCGTAACGTAAACAAAAGAAAGATTCCTTACATACCATGTAGTAAAAGTAAAAAATGGGTAAAAAGGACATTAAAAATACATGAAAAGAGTTTTTTATAATACAAGGACATGTATGATAAATATAACCCTATTAAATACTTACGAATAAACAATCTCGGATAAGAATGAGATTGGAATAATTATCCCTTACCATAAGTCTGATATACTTTGTACGTATCCAAAAAGCCTATAGAATGATTTAAATAATGTAATTGACTTATTACAGAATCGTATTCATTGTTATGATATCATATATGGTTCACTTATGACTTTATATTACCCATTCTTTTGTAAATTAATGTTAAAGTAGCGTTTTGGGTAAAATCATCTTATTTATCGTACGTGTTTGGACTTGTTGTTCTTGATATTATTATTACATATATCATGATTTAGTTACTTCCAAAATTTAAATCATGATTTATATATCATATAAATTCATTATATATTCAGAATATACAATCATTTATAATAGTACATAACATATGGAGGTAAGAAATGAAATGCACCGTTCATGGAGACGGTAAGCCGTACGTACGCATGAATGCTACTTTCATTTATATTTCTTATTTTAATGGAAATGAAACATAATGACACAAAGGTGTATTATGATTCCATTATAATATCATATATAATATCATTAACCACATCTTTTATACATCCCACATAAGTTATTAACGAATCAAATCACTTTGAGGGGGCGGTAGTCCGCACTTCCTCAAATGAGATTATCGTATTTAACGACAATGGAAACCATAAAGGCTTGATATAATTTGGAAATAAAGAAGCATATGGAAATCATAAACATAATATATATTATATATAAATACTGTGCTATCATAATGTCCACCATGAGAGGTGGTAGGAGAAAATTGAACAATCATCATTTCGTGAGGCGTTAGTTTGTCATCACAGAAACATTATGTTCTTCATCCATGAGATGGAGGTGTGTGTAAGTTTAGTTCGAATCCTTATCATAACAAAATTATAATATATTCAGGATATTGGTTTTGTTACAAAAGAGATTATTAAAAAGATTTTAGGGGTTGGAGAAGTAAAATAAAAAAAACAACTTAAGAGAAACTGTTACCTTTAATTTTGGTAACTTCCTTTGGTTTGAAACAAAAGGACTTCTTGGAGAGTATTCTGCCTAATGTAAGTATTCAAGGGGTAGGATAGGGATGTAGGGGGATTATTTGGGTAGAGTTTGGATGAGCCAAAAATCTTGAGAGGTGTGAGTAATTGCATAGAAGTGGTCTCCTTTTATAATGGAGAGGAGGGGATCTTTAGGAATGTGTAAAAACATTATTTTATTATAAACTTATATTCGGTTTCAAGAGGTCCAAAACACTTTAATGTCTAAGATAAGATGACTAATATTCGAAATAAAATCATCCAATTGGAATTGGATGGGTTTTGGATGATATTTTAATCATTATAATCATATTTATTTAAATCATTTCTTAATGAGGTAAACACTACATCATAATTGTGTCATATATAATTTAATTCATTTGATGTCTAAAAATTATGAAAAAATACCATGATGTAGGGAATCTTCTTTTCTTTCCAAAAATATTTATAGTCCAAAATATAACTTATATGACCCCTAATAAAAATTAATTACTCAAATATTTTTGTTAAAGTCAATTTTGTCTTTACATTAAATTAATTAATCAAAATTGTCATTTTCACTAACAAGTGGCTCATTGGGGTCTCCAAATCGGCTCAAGGATGCCCATGGTCAGACAATACTCATCCAATATGTTTAGGACAAGTGTCAGGGTAATTTTGAATTATTATAATATTCTTTTAACCTTGAATTACCATATTTACCTTTAACCGCAGTAAATAAAAATTACCGTAGTTACTATTCATAATATAAAAAAAATAAAAGTAACCTATTAATATAATTTGGACCCACTTATTCCAAATATGGAATCCATTTTTCAAAATTTATAACACCGAAGTTGCAGTAATTAATTTAAAATTAATCTCATTGTTAAGCGAATAGGTTTTAAAAGTTAAAACATTACCAAAGATTGAATTTATTTGACCTATAAATTCAATGTACAATTAATGATAATGACATAAATTATATTAAATGGTAAAAATATATTCTATTTATACTTTAAAACCATGAAATATTATAATTTAACCATATAAAGTATTACGATGAAAACAATTGTTTTTAATTAAAATATAGCATGTTTTTACTATTCATTAAAATATGAAAGTTATCAGAATAAAATGAAAATTTTATCCAAAGTAAATTTTTATATCCTGATTCCAGAGAGTAATTTTATTTTGCCAAATTTAACTTATAAACATTTCATAAACTTGATTTAATGTGGGTGCGCCATCAAATGGTGGAAAAACTGCATTTTTTTAAAAATACTTATTTTACCCAAAATTTTTTTTTGATTTCATACCATGTTATAGAAAATGTGTAAGATGAATAATAATTTTATAAAATTAAAAATTTTGTTAATACTATTCATAATGGCTATTTCATAATAATATTATAACAATATATCTTTGTTTAGTGAAACCCGGTATTGCGTACAACACATACTACTGATGAAGGTCTCGATTGCGTGTAATGCAAGCCATGTTAGGGTTGCATGTTGTGAAATAACCCTTCTTTGTTTCATATAACAGAATCGAACCATATTTCATTTCTAATATTTATATATATATATATATATATATAAACAAACTCAATGTTGCGTAGAATGATGATTATAAAACGAACATGAAATTTTGTGTAACACGATCCAAGAATAGTGTTGCGTATACTGCAAGCTAATACAGTGTTGCGTATAGTTAAAGCTAAACTTGGTGTGCTGTATAATAGAAGACATCAATGAAAATAAAAGAATATTTTTCATAAAATCTTGGGGTGTTACAACCACCATGTGAAAGCCACAAGGGGTCAGTCAACATTCATATGTGGACATTTTGGCTTAAACAAAAGTCTCACTAATAACATAGGGTGTGGAATACGGAGGGATAGTTCCATATACCTATTATAAATGAATTTGAGGACACCTAGTCTTCTTGTTGGGATCTATTTTGATGTTAAAGTGGGCCATGATTCCAATGGGTGTATGTGGTTTAACCCTTTTTCCATATTAATTCATAATAGTTTAAAATATTAGATAATTGTTTCCCAAGGATAATCTCCAAAAAATATTTATAGTATTTAGTGGATGTAGTTTTGGTAAATACGCATGATGTGTTGGAGAAAGTAATCCTAGTTCTCTTTGTGATGTTATGATCCTCTGATATTTGAATCTTCAAAAATGGCAAGTTATAGTTGGTCAGACTATTATCCTTGTTTTTCATCTATACGGTAGGTAAAGGATTTATTTTGGTCACATCATCAGGTGTAGACAAGTGCAGTGTGTGCTAGATGAGGCTATTCACTTAATTTCTATTCAACATGGCTAATGGTGTCGGTGGGTAATCAACCATAATTTTTTTTAAAATCAATTGATACATTTCAGTAGAATAATTAGAGGTATTATATGTAAGTTAATTCCAATAGTGGGCATATCATGGTTTGTCATTGGACTATTCTGTGATAAAATTAATGTTGTAAATCACCATGTTCTAGATGTTTAATGATAATACTATGTGATTGTTTCTCTAGATAAAGGGGGTTTCCAATATTGGTGTCCAAGTATGAAAATAGTGGTATCTTGATTTGTCATGAGGTGTTCCACCGATCATCAAGTGAAGGAAGGACACTAGAAATAATTAAGACTTTTACATCATTTACCGTTTCATGAGTGGAGTGGAATAATATCTTGATGGATCTCCTGACTGATTTACCATGGTCTCCAAGATGTAGTGATGTTAAATGGGTAGTTATTTACAAAAACCACAATGGTCCCTCATTTCCTAGCTGAAAATGAGACATTATTAGTCAATGATATAAGGGGTTGTATATCTAAATGATAATAAGGCATCACGGAGTCCTATATTCTCCCATTCTAGGGTGGGATTCTTGGTTCACTTAGCTACTCTATAAAAGGATAACAAGGGTACTATGTAATTGAAGAGCTTTTGGGGATGGAATACCACCCCTAGATAGATGATGATTAAGAGCACAGGATTCCGGTTCATGAAAAAATGTTATGAGTATGTGTCATAAATTAAAGGGGTTATCTGTATAGGCATATAACCCTTGATGAATCCCTCTACAATGATATCATTTGGGATACAAGTCAAATGGATCCATATGAGAATTCATAATGTAGAATATGTCGATCACCACTATGATGGTTTATGGTATGAGTGGAAGCTATTTTGGGACCTCATATTATCTAAGAGACCATAGAAAAGGTTCCATTGATTCGGAAGTGTAATACTACTATGTGGTCTCATCATAAATCATATGCTAATCACCATAGATTTTTTTCAAGAGTTTGAGGTCAGGGATTGAGATTTCCAACATTTTTACTCAGTTAGGGACAATATAGGATTATAGGATAGGATAAGAATTCATTGAGGATCATTGGGTCATTTGAGGTTTTAGAGTGAGTTTGGTCCAATAGCCTATTAGTTGGAGTTATCATAGTGTTACTAAGAGACATACAATTTAATATGTGTTTCATATCTCTGACATTACTATTCAGAAATGTTCTGTACCTATCATCGAATGATGGTTGAGTAATAAAATGATTTGTCCCTTGTGGAAGATCATATACAAATTATGGATTGTAGAATAAAGGTTCTTAGAGGCAGGTATATTCCCTTAGTGTGGGTGATATCGAATCGTGACCACATATAGGAATATTCTTTTTAAAGTGAGATAGATGTACAATCATTGTGTATGGAGTTATTCTTAGATCATACTTCACCACCCTTGGAATGTAAATTTTGGGACTAATTTATTAAAAGGGGGAAGTTTGGAAGAACCCAGTTCTTCTTGGTGATATAGATTCCATGTTTCCCATTAATTATTAGATTCAATGATTAAATATGAGATAATATGAACAATTTTGAGGTCATAGTGGGATCAAGGGTGTCTATGGTTGGTCTGGATATTGGATCCCATGATTTGGGTGAAAAGAGGAGGCAACACAGTTGCTGAAAATTGTGCGGGTTGGGAAATATGGCCAGGCGGTCAGGTCTATAGTATTTGTATATTTTTATAGTGGATCATCACATGGGTACATGTGGGTTGTAAATAATGTTTATAAATTTTTCCATTTCCCCACCGTATATAGTAATTCATTCATTTTTGGGGCATGGTTTTCCAAATCATGTGCCTAAACATTGTGAAAAAAGATGTTTTATAATTTTAATAATTTTTAATTATTATAAAAACCAATAAAAAAAAATATTGGTTTTCTTCTACCAATGAAAATGATTTCCATTGAAGCTCTTATCCCTTGACTAAAGATGGAATTAGTGGATATATTCGGTCTGAACTATGATTCATATAGGGTTCATATCATTTGATCTATAATGGTAAGGTGATAATTTCTTTTTTATCATATGCAATTATTATTTCTGTTAATTTCATTGTTTATATTTTAGACCATATGACATAATTTCACATTCTTCATATATTATTCATATTTATCCTGATTAGGTACAAATCATGACCTGATACTAGACGAGCTATGTAGCACATACCTGAGGTTGGTGGTCTCATGCCTTTCACTTAAAGTCAGACTCTTTAGATATACCATTGTGTAGTGAACCCATTTTTCGGGAAATTACTTAATTTAAAATTGGACCCTATAATTCCTTGTCCCTAGTTACCCAGAGTCGGTGAATTATTACATAACATTAACAAGATCACAAAATATGATGTCTCGATAGACCAATTAGTTTAGTAGCCTTGGATGTACTTGGTACATTCATAAATTTTACATTACATTATAAATTAAATACAGAAACAAAATATTCTCCATTAAACATAGTCATATCCCGTAATATAACTTTGTAGGTCAGTCATAATATACTTTTCACATCCTTTAAAATACAAAACATAGAAAGGGATGATCTCAGATGCTCTGTAAGGATAAAAATATAAAATAAAATCAATAAATAAGAATAAACATTTAAGGCCATGTATAAGACTAATAAAATCCATTCTAACGTAACATTTTCCATATAATAGAAAATATTAATCTACATAATTCCATTTTCTTAAACCCATGGTTATTTTACTAGTCAAATAATCACATGAAATATCAATAGCCAATTTCATAATGATGGGATGCATTATTCGAGAGTTAATAACAACATAGTCAAGGCCTCGTGCCAAGACTACAAATAAAATTTTTTAAATTTCTTATGCCAAGGCACTATTTTTTCACATGAGACCTAGAGATGAATCGAGAATCTATAGCGACATACACCAGTAACATACTATGTCCAATGCATTCCTCATATGAAATGGTTTAAACATAACATAAACATTCGTATTAAAACCATCATATGAAATGACAATACATTATCCATAAACCATGACTGTTATAAAAATAACACTTCCAGATTCAAATGTATCAAAAAAACCTCAATACAATATAATTGATTTGTATCATAGTAAATAAACATCAATCATGTTTAAAATCCATCAAATGATTTTGACGCAGATGAAATGAGAATTATTTGAATGAAATATCTCTTTATATTTTGAAACAATTAAGAAGAAAATATTTATTTTAGAAATATTATTATAAGATTATAATGGAGGCATTGGAGGTGTTATAATGGCAGAAACTTGTTTCACCCACCATAGAATAAAAAAATATTCTTTCCTTAATTTTATTGGGAAGGCTGTAATGTACATTGTCTGAAAAATGATAGAAAGGTGACTTTATAAACATATTATAAAAACTAAAAAAAGGTTTACATTACATTATCCCAGAGACTAAAAAATCGTATTTTGTTTGAAATATAATTTAAGAAACATGGATGTGGATGATAAAGAGGTCCGAGTAGATAATTACGTACAAATAATCTCTGATAATGAAGAGATTGTAGAATTAACCTTTACATTGTAATTTTCTTTGGTCAAAGTTACTTTAACCTCCATTATAAGAGTAAAATCATTATTATTTAATAATAAAAGAACCATTTACATAAATATGATCTCATATATGATCTTTTAATATTTCTTTGTTAATGATATTTCAGTATTATCATTGTTTTAGGTGTTAACTGATTCATTTTACTTTATATGTTTTGTAATGTAAGTCATGTTCTTTATGGATAGGATGTATTTGATTAATATATATAGTGATATTATGTTCTTTAATCATGTTTTTTAATCATTAAATTAAAATTATTCTCGAATGCTTACGATGGGGAAATGATTCTCATCGCGTTCGTGGAGATTGTAATCTTTATGTACACACGAGCGACAATATCATTATTTTGATATTAAAATAATATTTAAATAGATTTTATATCATATATACATAATCATAAACATGTTATATTTTTTATTTAAATCAATTGTACATCATTATTTTACCCATCCACAAAATAATTTATTGAATAACAACAACACCACGACGTAGAGACGGTAAGTCGTACGTACACATGTATGGTGACTTTGTCATTCATATGATGGATAGAATAATGAATATGGTTGTACCATTTTTAAAATAACATTATAGTAGGAAGAATATAATGGAGTTACTATTTGATAATGAAAACAAAAAATAAAGTGAAAGTGGAAGAAGAAAATAACCTGAAAGAGGTGATGAAATATTTACCTTTTCATTAGGTTATTCCCTAGGATTTGATCTAAAGGTATCTATAGGATTTCTTTCTGCTCAAACTAAGGCATCTAGGTTGAATTGACAGTAGTTGGAAAGATATTTGGGAAGGGGCTGGCTGAGAAAA
Source organism: Viscum album (assembly GCA_963277665.1). Lineage (NCBI taxonomy): Eukaryota > Viridiplantae > Streptophyta > Magnoliopsida > Santalales > Viscaceae > Viscum > Viscum album. The sequence continues at coordinate 199,505,341 of OY728126.1, forward strand.
ATGTCTTTGGCGGTGTGAATTTGATAGAAGGGGGAGTTCCCTTTTATAAGAGATGTGAGGGTCACTTTAGGAAAACCTTGAAATATTATTTTATAATAAAATAATTTTCGTTTTCAAATGTCTCCAGAATGATTTATTTCAAGGATAAGGTGGGTATGGGTTAAAAAACTGTCAACCAATAGGTTTTATATTGGATTGGGTCACTATATTAACCTTATCTATTAGATTTTACTATTAGTTAAATAGTCTAACTTTTACCATGTATTCTTGTATTATTATTATAATAATTAGACGATAATAATAATATAAAATTCCAAGAGAACGTAAATTGGTTTCTTAATGATATACATATCATTATATATGTTATTTCGCTGAACTTTATATTTTTTAGAAATATTATATCAATTAATAAAAAATTATTTGTTTTAAAAACTGTTTATGTCAATTTTGTCACTATTTGGTATTTTGTTTTTGATAAAGTCATAAAAACATTATTACATATAAAACAATTCATTTCATAAAAAATACCATGTCATGGTAACTTATAAAATTAGTATAATTTTTCAAAAGTCTCAAATTAAATTTATTTGGATATTTATAATATCAATTACTCTAATATTTCATTAACATGGTCATTACTTAATCTTCATTGTGTCATAAATAAATTTTACCATTTAATGTCTAAATTTTTTAAATAAAATACCATTATATAGTAAAGCTTTTTATATTTATAATTTGTATTTATAAAATAATTTATCTTCTGTGTAGCCCTATATTAATAATGTTTTATTTAGAAAACTTTGAATTTAAAACTTTTAACTATTTCTTAAATAAAATAATAATAAATGACATAATCAAATCCAAGTAGACCAAAATGATTATATTTTATTCCTAATGTTGATTTTGGTCTAAATAAATGTATCAAATATGATTAGGACATGTGTTAGGGTAATAATAATATAATTTGTACCTTTAATTGCCCTATTTACTTTTAATCGTTGTAAATAAAAGTTAAAACTTACTATTCACCAAGTATTATTTTCATCTTATTAACATAATTTTACATATTAATATCAATTGGGTCCATTGGATTTTGTAAATTCAACTCACAGAAGTGGTAAAACTATGTTTTATGAAAATTTGAAAATTCTTTGAGAAGGTGGGTAAAAGACGACAAAAAGTTCAATAAAATTTTTATATATCTAATGTTATTATAAAATTACTCTAACAAATTAAATTGAAATTATATATGTATTAGGTATTTATTTTTACCAAAAATAACATTAAATAAAATAATAAATTATTTAAATAAAACATTAGTTTAAAACAGTAATGTAGTGTTTTTCACTATTCTTTGAAAATTGAAATTTTCAGAAATATACAAAAAAATCACCCTAAGCTGATTTCTATATTCTATATTCAAACGTGAAGTACATTTGGAAGAATAAAATTTATAAAGATTATAAAAGTGGGTATTAATATTCATAATGGCTAGATTTATTGGTCATGGTCTGTTAGAATCTCAAAGTTGTGTACATCATAAGCTATTACATTATCTAAAGGTAAACGTATTGTGGAAGCTTGGGGTGTTACATTATCAACTCCTTCGAATAATTTCATCCTCAAAATTTCTAGAATATTGCTCCATAAAAATATTTGGGTGGTTCTTCATCATATGTTCCTTGGGTTACCATGTTTTCTCTTCCATCTTATGATTTCTAAGTAGAACTTTTACCAGACAAGTCATCTGGTTTCTCAACACTTGTTCTCTGATATCTATAATCTTAACAGGCTATTCACAATATGACATATCAGGTTCTAGTTCTATTTTTTCATAGGTGACTAATGGTATTGGGTCAGGTATGTATTTTCTCAATAGTGACGCGTGGAACACATCATGAACCTTGAAGAGACAAGGTGGAATTTATAAACGGTAAACATCATGCCCAATTCGTTCTAGATGTTTTAATGGTCTGAGGTACCTGGTACTTATTTTACACTTCTTACCAAATTGTATAACTCCCTTCCATGGAGATAACTTCATGAAAACATGATCTCCTACATGAAATTCGATTTCTTTCTTTTGGTTTTTAGTATAGGTCTTTATCCTACTTTTAGATTCTTTGATGTGGGTTTGAATATCCTTCAGATTTTCCATCGATTCCTTAACAAGTTATGGGCCTAAGTGTTTTCTTTCACCAACATCATCCCTACAAGTTGGTGTGAGACATCTCCTTCCATATAATGCTTCATATGGGGCAATCTGAATATGTGAATGGAAGCTATTGTTATTTGAAAATTCTACCAGAGGTAAATATTGATCCTACATACCTTGAAATTCAATTGATCAAGATCTTAACAAGTCTTATAAGATTTGAATAGTCCATTCTGATTGTCCATCAATCTATGTATGGTAGGCAGTTCTCAAACGAAGTTTGGTATCTAGGGATTTCTAAATATTTTTTAAAAATCTTGAGGTAAAATGGGGATCACATTTGATGATATCTAGATAATAGGTCAAACATTGAAAAATATTGAGCTCCATGCAGTTGGTCGAATAAATCATCAATGAGAGATGGGGTATACCTATTATTTATTGTTATATCATTGATCTCCATTTATACAATGCATAACCTCATATATCCATCTTTTTTTACAAAAAAAGAATAGGGGCTCCCCATGGAAAAACACTAGGGAGAATAAATCCTTTATTACTCAATTTCTCCAGTTGTTTTTTTAGTTCCACTAATTCCATAGTTTCAATTCTATAATGAGTCTTTGATATTGTCTTTGAACCATGAATTAAATCTTATGGTGACATTTTTTTAATGATAAAGTGTTCTTTATCATCATCATCACAAAATTTAACCACCTTGTTCTTACAATAAATTTTCACATCATGATCCGAAAGCCAATCCACACTGAGGATTATATCAAATTCAATCATGGGTATGAAGATGAGATCAAAAGTTAAATAACGTTTATATCCCTTAATGGGAACTAATTCACAAAACATTATTGCAATGATACTTTCCTTAAGTCTTCTATGTTACAGCACTCTTCTTAAACCGAATTAGATCCATCTAATTTTTTTAGAAAACTATGAAGATATGAGGCAATGTGATCATCTAGAATCAAATAATACATTGGATAAACATGAGGAAACCATTATATTACTTTCCACCACATCATTCAGAGCATCAACCTCAGTAGAAGTGATCACATTAGCTTGGCCTTGATCCCTTGTTTTTTTTGTAGGTATGTTTCCTTGGTGATTTGAACATTCATTTTCATAATTCCCCCGTTCTCTAAAACTATAGCATTCAACATTAACTATCCATGTCTTTCCATTGCAATCATGAGCTTGGTGGCATTTTTCACCACACTTGTAACAGACTCCCATTCCCTTCAGGCATGTACTAGGGTGTTTCTTCCCACATTTACAGCAGGATAGATATTAAACATTTCTCTAATTTCTGTTATTTCTATTTCTCGAGGTTTTTGTAGATCTCTTCTTCCCATGATTTTCATTAAAGTTGTAATACTTAGAGAATTCTTTTCCTGTCTTGATATAACTTGAGACTATATCATAGTACCACGAGAAGGATTGTGAGACTAATTATCGATGGAGAAATGGGTTTAACCTATCAATGAGTCGATCAATCTTACTCCTTGGTTTATGTATATATCCTGTTTTATTATATTCTAACCTTGTAAATGTAGCCACATAATTTATAATATTCTCATGCTAATTTTCCCCCAGACATGGAAATTCCCTTTCTATATTTGCTTGATGGTCACGAAGAAAGTATTTTTATATGAAAATCTCTTTAAACTCCCTCTAATACATATTTGATAATTCATCATCTTCTTTTCTGTTTTGATTCAATGGATACCATTGATCTGATTATCATGTGAGGTGATGAACTGCCAGGAAAAATTTTACCCTTTCTCTACTCCCCAAAACATTAAATATTTTATCTAAGGAAAATATCCATTGATCGGATACAAATGGTTTTGTAGTCCCATCGAATGTTTATGGTTGTTGCCTCATGAATCTGTCTGACATTGATCCTCCACATTGTGGATCATTGTGCTCCATACGGGTAAGGATATTATTCATAACCTGAGTGAGTTGTCCCAGTATGGGGGTAATATGATCAGCACCAGTTTTATCTCTAGCTCCACTATAATTATCATGAGTATGATAAAAATACCAACATTGATTACGTGCATTGATACAGTTATCATTTATTCCAATGGGTTTCATTTATAAACAATGTCATATACTATATTTGTTTATTAATTGAAATACATAATTCCAAACTTATAAAACACATAACATAAATTTAATACTTTTTGTATTTAATCCATAATCATAAAAATTTGTTCTTCGATGAAGTATATACTTATAAATACTTCATAATGTTTTGTAAATAATATATAAATTATCCTAAGAATATCTTTCAGGAGTATTGTAACCAATAGTGTCGTAATGCCCATTGTCATGTAGTAGGATACCTCTGGTCAAGCCAAAAACTCCTTGTCAGAGGTTTCACTTTTAGGTAAATCTGTTCCATAGCCTCCTATAGCTCATCATATATAGACATGGATGTATTACTTGGAAAATAAACAAAATACGTACATTAGAAAAATTTTAGGAAGTTATTCTATAATAATCCTCGAAGACTATGATTGGGTAATGTTATCTAATAAGAGTTTTTCTAAATCTAGATTCTGTGGTTTGTACTAAACTTCCTCTGATACCAACTGTAATTCCCCAACCCTAGTTACCCAGATTCAGTGCATTATTACATAACATTCACATGATCACAAAATATCATGTCTCGAAAGACCAATTTGTTTAGTATCTTTGGACGGACTATATACATTCATAAATTTTACATTACAGTACAGAAAGAAAACAAAAACAACACTCTCTCCATTGAGCACAGTCATATCCCTTAGACTATACCTCCATTTCAGTTATAATATACTTCTTTGACATCGTGGGAAATATAAAACATAGAGAGGGATGAGCTCAGATGCTCAGTAATGATAACAATTTAGGAGAAACATTAATAAATAAGCATATAAAATTTAAGGTACTTTATAAGATATGAAAAAATCCTTTTAAACATAAAATTCATCATAATATGGAAATTATAAATTGAAATAATTCCATTTACTTATTTGCATGGATATTCTACCAATCGAATAATCACATGAAATATCAATAGCAAATTTCCTAATGATGGAATGCATATTGCGAAACTTCATAATTACATATTCAATGCCTCATGTTGAGGCTAAAAATAAGATTTTATCAAGGCCTTGTGCCAAGACACTAGTTTGTATCATGAGTTCTACCGATGCATCGAGGATCTATATTGGGTTCCACCCATCACTTACTAAGTCCAATGCATTCCTCATATGAAATGGTTTAAACATAACATAAAAATTCATATTAAAACTAGCATACAAAATTTCAATACTTTATCCATAAACCATGAATGTTATAAAAACAACCCATTCATAGTCAAACATATCACAAAACCTTCAATACAATAAGAAAGATTTGTATCATAATAAGTCAACATCAAATATGTTTAAAATCCATCAATGGATCATGACATAGATAAAATGAAAATTATATAGAAGAAATACCTCTTTATATTTTGAAACCATTTTAAAGTATAAATTTATTTATGAAGTATTATTATATTGTTAATAGGGAATCTTCGAAGGAGTTATAATGGAAGAAAATATCTGCACCTGCCATATAAGTTAAGAAATATTATTTCCTTAATTATGTCAAAAAGGGTGTAAAGTACATTATTTGGAAAATGATAAAAATAATCCTTTATAAACATATTATAATTATTCAAAAAAGGGTATAAATGAAATTAACACATAGTTAAAGAAATCCTAAATGTGTTTTGAAATAAATTTTATGAAACATGGATGTGGATGATAAAGAGGTCCCAATAGATAATTATGTATAAATAAGTTCTGATAATGAAGAGATTGTAGAATTAACCATTACCTTGTAATTTTCCTTGGTCAACAATACATTAACCTCTTGTATAAAAGTTATATCATTAGTATAAATTTATACATGAAATATGTACATAAATTTGATATAATATATGATCTTCTAATATTGCTTTGTCAACAATATTTTAGTATCATTGTCTTTTCATCTGTTAACTGATTCATTTTCCTTTAAATGTTATGTTATGTAATTCATGTTTGTTATGGATAGGATGTATTTTATTAATATCCAGAATTATATTGAGTTATTTAATCATGTTTTTAACCATAAAATAGAAATTATTCTTGAATGGGTAGGATGGGGAAATCATTCTCATCCCGTTCGTGGAGACGATAATCCGTATGTACACACGAGTGACAATATCAATATTTTGATATTAAAATAGTATGTAAATAGATGTTATATCATATATACAAAATCATTAACCTGTTATATTTATTATTTACTTCAATTATACATCATTATTATACCAATGAAAAAAATTATTTATTGAATAACAATTACACCACGATGTTGAGACGGTAAGCCATACGTACACACGTATGCTGACTTTGTCCTTCATATGATGGATAGAATAATGAATATTGTCATACCATTTTTAAAATAACATAAAAGTATTTATAATATACTTGATTTATTATTCTAGAATGTAAAAAACAGTGAAAGAGGAAGTGGAAGATGAAAAGAACATGAAAGTGGTGATGAAATATTTATCTTTTCTTTGGGTTCATCCTTTTGATTTGATTGAAAGGGGTCTTTAAGATGGATTTCTGATCAAAATAAGGCTTCTTGGTTTATTTGAAGAATGTTGTGAGGATATTTTGGTAGGCATTGGCCGAGCAAAATGGATTTGTATGTGTAAATTTTAGATAAGGGAATGTTCCTTTTTATTAAAGTAATGAGGGTCATTTTAGGAAAGGATTGAAATATTATTTTATAATAAAATCATTTCCAGTATCTAATGGCTTCAAAATGATTTATTTCACTACTAAAGTGGGGATGTGTCGAAAAATATTTAACTAAGAGTTTTTAGATAGGTTTGGGTCACCATATTAACCTTATCTTTTAGATTTAACTCTTAGTTAAATAGTTTAACTTTTACCATGTATTCTTGTATTATTATAATAATTTGCTAATAAACATACTATAAAATTACAAGAGAAAATCATGTGGTTCATTAATGGTATAAATATCATTTTATAAGTACTTTTACCTAGCCATATATATTTAAGAATATTATATCAATAAATAATATAATATTTGTTTTAAAAGCTCTTTCATGTCAATTCTGAAACTGTTTGATATTTTGTTTTTGTTAATGTCATAACAACACGATTACGTCGAAAAAAAAATTAATTTGATCAAACCTAATATGTCATAGTACACTATATAATTAGTGTAATTCATCAATAGTCTCAAATTACATTTATTTGGTTATTTTTAATATCACTTATTTTAATCATTCATTAATAAGGTAATTACTCTGTCATTATTCTGTAAAAAATAATTTTAATTATTTACTTCCATAAACTATAAATAAAATATTATTATTTAGGAATCTCTTTATATTTCTATTGAATATTTTTTGTCAAATATATCTAATGTGTAAACCTATATTAAAAATGGTTTAGTAGTTAAACAATGAATTTAACTCTTTTAACTCCTCTTAAAATAAAATAATAATAAATGTCTTAATCTAATCCAATTAAACGAAAAGGATTATATTTTATTCATAAGGTTAATATTGGTCGAAATAAACTTATCCAATAGATTTATAACATGTGATAGGGTAATAATAATATCATTTTTACCTTTAATTACCCTATTTACTTTTAACCGTGGTAAATTAAAGTTAAAAGTGACTATTCAACAAAAACTATTTTTCATCTAATTGAAACACAGTTTAATTACTGATATCAACCTTGTCTATTAGATTTTAGAAATTAAACTCATAAAAGCAGAAAAATTAGCTTTTATGAAAATTTGCAAATGCTCCTAAGAGGTGGGTAAAAGACGGTAAAAAGTTCAATAAAATTTTTATATATCTAAATTTATTATAAAATGAATTCAATGAATTACATTAAAAATATATAGGCATTATGTATCTATTTTTTCCTAAAATTAATAATTATTTAAATAAATAGATGGTTTTAAACAATAATGTAGTGTTTTTAATATTCATTAAAAATTGAAAGTATTGAGAAAAGTAACAAAAATTCACAATAAGCTGATTTTGAAATTCTGAATACAATAATGAAGTCATTTTTGAAAAATAAAATTTATAATGTCTCAAAATCTCTGTATTACTATTCATAAAACCTTTTTTGATTGGTCGTGGTGTTTTAGATTCTCGAAGTTTCATACATCGCAAGCTATTGCATTATTCAATGGGAAACGCACCATGGAAGCATGTGGTGTTACAAACCCTATTATTTCAAGAAAAGTTCTAGGTAATTTAATACGATTATGAATGCATGTTATGGGGGCACCCCTGGGGTGTGTTGGTTAAAATGTAAATTTTCATGGCATATGAATTTGACCCTTGATTCCCTTGAAATGTGTATTGTTATGACATGGGATTTTATGGGTATGTTGAATTATATTAAATTGATGAATTGTTTATTCTGTGAATTAAATATTATTAAGGGGATAATTGACCATATCTATTTCCGCTTAATTTGAAATGTATTTTAAATTAAATAATGCTTGATATTTTAAATTCCCATGTGATTTAACTATATATATATATTATGAAATTGTTTTTTTAATGTTGAATATCTATTTTTATGTTTTCTCCATGTGAGATAGAAGATAATTAAGACATTTTATAGGTTTTTATTCATGTGATTCTTGTTATATTGGAAATTATATGTGATTAATTTTGTGTACAATCCTTTTGAGGATTTATAATTCATAGAAAAAATCTTGACATGTGATTGATATTGAATGCTATTAGTTTTGACCATAGAATTAAAAATTAAAATTTTAAATATAACTGAATTTTTTATTCGATAAATATACATGGGTAAATCATTGTTCTAGTTGAGGGCTATTTGGACAGAATCAGTTGCCTAATAATATTATTGCCATGGTTGAATAATGTATCTAGATAAAGGATTTCATGGATAGACTCAGTGGCCTAAACCATGATTATGCTATGGGAGACTCATAGATCCAAATGATGGATTCCAGGGATGGACTTATAGAGGCTTTAATTATATTCTTACTGAATCATTGATCCAAATGAATAATGAAATTTGTGGACTCAAAAAAGGAAGTTGATTTTTTATTTTATTGGTGATATTTAGGATCCCTATAGGACTACATAGGATGAACAAGAATGGAAATTCTCTATACCTCACCTAGATCGATATCGAGATCCTAAGAGGTTTACTATGATGGTCTTATAGGGTTTTTTTGATAACATACCTCAGTGATAATGGAATACCAAAATATGAATATCTAGGGTGGGAATAGTGGGATATTGTACCATGAGTAGTACATGAAATCCCGTATAGAAATGTCAAGTACAAGATGAGGTTAAAAATTGGTTTCAATGGAAATATGAATTGCCTACCATGACGAAGCAGAATCATTGATTAGGGCTTTTCTTACATATGTATAGATGGTCTACATAGGCATCAGTTTCTGATATTAACTCTAAATGGAATGTCATGCATGAGTCGGATCTTGATATATATATATACTCATAGGGACTAAAATTTAAAATTATATTAATCAATTGAGATGTATGTTTACCTTTGATTAATATTTTATTATTTCTATACTTCCAACACAATTTGTATCTATATTCACTAAATGACAAGCACACACATCGGCTGGTTGCCTTCTAAGATTATATCACAAACCAAATTTGGGTCACCTTTTCTGACCTAACATATTATATGACTTTAGGATTCAATTGGGGATGGATCCCTAATATATTCACCTGATATGATTCTTAAGGGTAGGAGAACATGGGACCAAGGTGAGTCTTATAAGTCTATTGGGATTGATTTGTAATTTTTTTATTCTTTTGGGAGATGTATTATATATGATTTCTGTGTACCTATTTTGGTTATTTTATTAGAAACATTTGGAAGGTATCATTGTCATGTATATGATGTGAATTATTGACTTTTTATATTATTGGTCTTTTTATGTTTTTTATGTTGATTGATTTAATACATAATCTATTGAACAATTGATTTGTTTATTCTTTGTTATACTCTGCTAATGAGTGAATATTCTCTCCAATGACACACCTTAGACTACACTCCTAGTCGAAGTCCTCTAGAATTCATAGAGATGCACTTTTGTCCATCTATCCATCTATGTATGGACAACCATTGAGTGGAATCCCGAACCATGACATTACATCTATGAAAACTAAAATGGGATGTCATTGGGTAGAAACTCAACAATAGACCCAATGTCCAAGATATTAATTTCCCACCAAGACCCCAAATACCTCTTAATATCAGGAAAAAATTTATATTTATGTAGTGTTACCATGACAAGTTTACTCAGTATGGTCATTCATATGGTATCATAGGTACTTGTGGAATAAGAAAACTAATGCACCAGTGAATAAAAAGCAGAACAAAAATGAAACTAAACACATCAAATAACCATCCCATGTACATCGATGACCAGTCTATAAATATTACATTCATGCATAATAACACATCAAAGAATATATATAAATTTAAGAGACAATATAATGATTCCCATGTTATTATCTACTCTCATTTCCCAACCTAAAATTTCATGTTCTTATACTGCTACCATAAATAATTTCTCACAGGTAATCCATCACTAATCATGGTCGGTGCATATTCCTACCTCACACATCCTCCCACAATTTCTATTATCTAGTGCTACCATTATTCATCATCACATATCATGGAATAATCTCAACCAATACACAACCACATAACCAAATTATATATCCATGGATGTAGGGTATAATGATTGTGATGTAGTTCTTCCTCAGGCCTTAATTACAGTAGGATTGATTCCATGTAAATACCACTTCCTCAAATATTTGTGACCTCTAACACTAACTCACATTCATTTGATAATATCCAAAATCAATCCATCATCACTAGTAGTTTCCAACACCAACACATCAAAACTATGTAATCTCCAATATTTCTCCCATAACTGGGTAATATCCATAAATATCCATTCATCATAAATTATGTTGAAGAGCATGGAAGAGTGTTTTTTCATCCATCAGATTCACTATATTATTGGATGAAGTGTAAAAAAAAGAAACAAATTACTTTTACATTGGTATGGTTATCCATCATGGGTCAATAACAAAATAAAAATAATAATATTCATGAAATAAACATGACATGGAATACCAAACATATATATAAATCTAACAATATATTAAAAAACTCAATAAATCCTCAAAATATCTAAAAAATACCACCATTATATCATTTGAAAACTAATTAATGAAACAACACACCCAAAGCCACAAATTAGCTACATTTTATTCCTAAATTCCAATTTTTTCATATATTAACAAGTTATCAATCAATATAATTTAATTATGATTTCTGATTAATATTTTACATAACCCTTTCACTATCCCATAAAATATTTTACTCCGCTATCCAAATATAAATTTATGTTTTTTCTCTTATTTAATTTCTTCTCATTATTATTCTTTTAAAAACCCATGTCCTATGTTTTTCAGTATATCAAATTTACTACATGGCTAACGAGAAAACAAAAACATCCAAAATACATTGTATATCTCTAAACTATGCCATATAACAAGAAATAACCATAAACAATACTGTTAAATACATGAAATACATATCAAAACCATAAAAAAGTTTCCCATACCACATATCATTTCCACCAGAAATGGATTTCTTTCCCAATACATTACACATAGAAACAAGATACCATCAATTCATAATCCCCAACAGAGTTCACATAACCACAACAAATTTACAATGAACACATTAAAAAAAAATGCCATATGTAAGCTTTATCATTTTTTAATAACTTCTCGTTATATGGATTTCATATAACATCACTTATTCTATATCAAGAGAACTGTCAAAAAATTACATTTTGACATGTAAAACAAGTTAATGTTACATATATATTTATTCTTATACTTTTATTGAGGATGATATCAAAAAATCAAAACAAGAAGGGTTTCTCAATCAAAATATATACAACACAAATAAGGCTCCCAACAATAATGATTTTTAGTAACATCATAAGGAATTAATTATTCAGGTATAAATATGAAAATAAGTTCCTAAAAACAAGTGAAAAACCCACTTCTCATTAAACATTATTTAGAACTGATTAATTTTAACATTATAAAAACCTATAATACCCACAAAATAATGAAAAAAACATTCAATTCCCACACATTAACGAAAAAAGTGATACAAAGAGTACATAATTCCTCAAAAAATAATTCCACATCATTTTGAATTATTGAAATGAAGAAGGGAATCACTAAAGACCATGTTCACACCATATATAGACTAAGAAACAATAAAAAATAGTCTATGTCAATATTCATATTGAACCCATGTAAAAATTACATCACCTTAACAATGGTATCCAAGGAATGATGAATATGGATGTTAATTAATTTTGGAATGGTGGGAATGCTCTTATAATTTCCAAGGATCAATATCTCAATTCCATGTCTCAAATCTAGATAAGGTGGAATAAAAAACACCCAATGGAAGCACTATGACTTCTATATAATTTTGAAGGTATCCTAATGGAAGATAGATTTTATTGGGTTTAATACATTTATAGGAAAACTATAAATTATAAGAGTACAAATCAATAACATTAATCATGGTGATAATTTGTTATATAAGACAAAATAACATCATAATTAAAAGAAAATTTCACACTATGAAAAAAAAATTATTGTGAGATAAAATATAAGAGTAATGCCACATATCCAATAAAATATGAGTGGGACAATGAAATAAGTGAAACCACCAAGACACCACATACAACTATGATGAAGAAGGATTTTCCAAAAAATAATTCCATATTTAATCTAAAAATAAATAAAATAAACACTGTATCACTAATCCAAAACTCTATGATTTTTTCTCCATTACACACCATTTCTACCCTCTAATAATTAAGGGCGACAAAAAATTACCATCAGAACGTCCTGAAAAAACATTCTACTCAACCCTAATGTACAAACATCCATGATATATCAATATCATTTATTAAATGCCCTGATGCAACTAGATCATGATGGATATAATTTCTTGATCTCCCAAAATGATCTTATACGAAAAAAAATATATAATATCTCTACAATTACTGATTCATTATTAAACCAAATCCATTATGTACATAGAGAAATACTTTTCTCTTGATGAAATTCCAACTGTACCATATCCTTTACTTTCATAATGCTATCAATAACAGATATATCACACATGACTGCAAAATAAAAATGGATAAAAGGTCCATGATTTTTATTATCAAATTTCTAGAACTATTTTCAACCCCATGAATCAATGAGAACCCAAAAAACAAAATAAATCACGAGTAATTTTCAAAATAACATTCCCTTAATATCATATCATGAATATCATTACTACTAAAACACTGGGACAATTTATTCAAACATACAAATTGTTATCCACAACAATTTAACATAAACAATCTTAGTGTTACATTACAAAATTGAATGAAAAAATTCTTGAAACATTATTAAAAATTTTATTATAATAAAACATCTTTGTCTTGGATTCTAAAATTCCCTCCTCCAAGACAATACGCAACCTATACTTTTGAAATAGTGTGATAAAATGTGTATGTAAATCCATCCATTGAGAAGAACCTATATTCAACAAGAAACCACATCATCTATATCGTATCAACCCATCTAAAAAATAACTCCCAAATTGATTTAATTATACTAGATACACCTATATAATATTATTCCATCACCATTTATAGCCACAGACAAACCCCCTCTTAAATGTGGTCCAAAAGTTTTTGAAAAATCCTTTTATATTAACATTGTATTTATAATGGACACATTTGGTGAATAAACTTGTTGTATTGTCTAAAAAATACATACTATTTTATATGATATGTTTGAGAAAAATTCATAAAAATATAATTACGTTATCTTATATATCTTTAAATATAATTTCATTTTTATTTTCGTAATCCAATACATGAGTTTATTTGATGAATTATTTGTTAGGGAAGACAATCAAACTTTTTTAAAACACCCCTAAATTTTGTAAAATTATGAATGATTGGGTCGTAATAAAAACAGTTCTCCAAATCATCACAAAAAAAGTGAATCACCATTGGAGACATAAGGCACATCAAAATAATAATCCCCAGAGTTCCAAGATGAGGCATGTTCATCAATGAAGTACTCTATACCCACCACCTCAATTACAATTTAATACAACAAAGATCACATACCCATGTCATCTCAAATAAATGGATGAGAAATTATTTAAAATAATCCACCAATAGATCATTGATCAATACTATTGAAATAGAAAATATGCCAAATAATCAATGATTTTTTACCGAAAAAAACAACCCAAAGCACCACTCTTCATATCCTACCACCTTAAAAACACTTCTCAAAAAATGATAATGGGAAGTGTAAGAAAAAATTCCTTGGGGACTAGACCAATCCAAAATCATCATCATCCACCATTCTAAGATACAAAAATATTTTTTTTTCAATTAAATTTATTTATTTTGGGGAAATTATGTCATCATATACCAATAAAATAAAACACTTAATGAAAATTATCTCATCATATAATTTCCACCAATGTAACGATTTCCTCACATGTAATGACTCGTTTTTTTTTAATTTATGAATTTGGAATATTTTATGGAATATATTTATTTTTATGTGTCATATTAGTGATAGATTTTATATACTAAAGTGGCTTGGTGTATACCTATTAATAATAATAAAACATATTATATCACATGATTGTAATATTTAAGAAATAATGGGATAACTCTCAAATAGTGCCTTAGAAAGGAATTCATAAGGAATAATAAATTTCAAAAATCATATTTTACCACAGTCTCGACATAACCATTGTCAACATTAGATATTCTATTATAATGTTACTATCAGATTATTAGAAAAATAATTAACTATATTTTTTAATTATATTATACAGACAGAGAAAACTCATATTTTAATCTAGATAATGAAAAACTCTTGGTCTATATGAAAAAAACATATAGATTTGGGAGTTTCAATGGATGAGTTTGTTGTGGAATGAGAAGATCATGCCCCAATGAATTGGTACAACTAGTACAGTCTATTCTTACAGAGTCCATGGATATCGTAAAACGATTATAATGAATAATGTTCAATAATTAATATTCAGTTGAATTTTATTTTGGGGAATTTTATTTTTAAATTTAATTTTATTTCCTATCTAATGAAAAATGTGAATAAAATATCCTACCAATTTGATTCATGTGATGAACATTGATTATAAATGTTTAATATTGACTTCCTTATTTTATAATTGAATATCATTTATGATTATTTATTTGTTATCTATTATTAATTATAAAAAATTGATTTGAGACGTACCTATGATTAGATGAAGTTTATTCCTATGGTGTGTTTTGTGATTATATCTTATCATTCATCACATGTTCATCATCAGTAATTATATTAGATGGATGTTTGATGAATACCTAGTTGGATATCATTGTGAAACCATTCAATGGGTCAACTGACATATACCACATAAACATGATCTAGATTTATATAATTAATGGAATGTTGTCATGTTTAAAATTAATGAATATATGAATTTGAGATCCTCATTTTGGGAGCTCAGAGTTCTGTTGTTTGACATTATTGACAATGTCCAAGGGAATGTCTGGTGGCCAAAATATATAGATTGATGAAAAATTAGTTATAGTTATCCATAGATCTATGATCTATTAGGGTGATTGAATATGGATCTCTTTGAAACAATGATATATTTTTAATGTTCATATAATTAAAATCTTTTAGAGGAAAACCATGAAAATAATATGTATACTATAAAATAAAACCTATAGTATGGTCACATATATACATTTGCTTGAGTTTCCACATTGATAAATATATCACACAATGTGTGGTGGCTCAACATAATTTGTTATCATTGTGAAAAATGTTCCTCATGTCAACGAACTACATTACCAGGATATTATATGACCAAAATAACATTTATTGGGATACAATATAGTTTAAACTAGTTTTGGAAATATGAAAATAGTGTACATGTCAGGGAAAACATGTGTCCTTGCATGTCTGTTATGTGTGGAATCATTCCATGTACATCAAAAATTGACTTTTACATGTCTAGTTTATATGAAACCAACCTAAGTTCATTGGAACATGATATTATAAAAGTTTTTATCTAGATTGAAATTTTAGTTCCATACCGACCACTACTTTCTATTTACCCTAAGTTGAAGTTATATGAATCTTGAGAAAGACCATCGATGTAATATGAAATGCCACAGGTAGTGTCAGACTCTAGGATAAACATCTACAACTGCATGTAACACACAATGCACATCTTTCAGATTATGTTGTACCTTTTTATCTACATTATTGAATATATATTTATTTTGAAGATACTTTTTTGCCCATGGGCATCATATGTATGTAATTTTCAATTTAAGACATAGTGGTATACTCTGTATGAATAGTATAACTATAATATGAGATAATATTATTGATATAATTCACATATAAATACTTATCTAGTAAATGTTTTAGATGTGATCATTAGTCTGATGATGGGGTTTGAAACCCCCTATTATCGTATGGAGTAGGTTCCCCATAAAATTTAAATATGTACTGTAGGAACCCCCTATAATATAGGGATTATATCTTATATTTATAGCATTAGATATCACTTATCTCTATCCAAGATGTGTCCCCCCATATATATTACATGGTTAGGGTCAGTAACCGCAATACATAATTAGGTTATAATCCTCTATATATATAGATCATGCCCCATTAACCCATCATCAGTATTTGATCAAATATGGTCCTCTACTGTAGTTAGTTCTCCTTTATCTGTGGGGTGTAGTGATGATGTTTGGTCAATACGTAATAATTAATTAGAGTCAACACGACATGCATAATTATGTGGTTGATCCAAAAATACATTATTGGATAGTGTAATAGTGAAGTCCCAATAAATGGATTCTTATATGGTTATATTTAATGATAAGAATCAATATTTGAACATTAGAGCTATAGGTTGACTCATCATTATTAGTTCGTCTTTAGATATGCATATCCACTTTATCAAATTATTTGGGATTTATGTTTATCATTAATATGATATAATTATGTATTCTATTTCATATTATGATTGGAATCCCATAAAAATGATTGAATGACTACTCCATCTTCATTGAATGTGTTTAGTGATATCAGGGTGTCCAACTAGTTATGTTCATAATCACCCTTGCACGGGATCTATAAAAAAAAATTTTCCTTGAATACATGCCTTTTGTTAGAGTCTTATATATACCATATATAGGTGGATGTCAGTTAAATATTATATTATTTCGATGGTTCTCAGATGGAACCATGAGATATTTTAGTGTAGCTTCCCCTGTATTACTTCTGGGACAGGTTATATTTTAGTATTTGGTGGGAAAATATTTGACCCATTGAACATTTAATACATATTGATGTTGTATAATGTTGTATAGTTAATATGTATTAATAAATAGAATGAGGTTTCTATCTTTTCCACACTATAATTGTGCTACGAGATGTTCTTGTCCCTACATGTACTTTTTGAAAAGGCCTATCATGCATGTAATATGCCTACATGGTGCTATCCTCTAGCCCCTAGCCTATTAGAGGTATAGCATCCCGTCTTTTTATAACATAACTTTCATTCCATTTCACGGAACTGAGGATCTTTAAGGTTTAGTGTCTTGGAAACAAGGAACATAAAACATGAAAAAAAACATTCTTCTTAAACACTTGAAAGGCTTCTCCTCATGTTCACCCTAGGCTCATTACTGCATCTCATAACCTGGGGACATACATCAAAAGGAAGGGTGAGCAGAAGGCCCAACAAGGGAAACAAGTGAAACATTTTACATATGAACTTGAGATACATCAATAAAGTCATGAAAAGAACTTTAAGGCATGAAAATGAAATCATGAGGCATATCATAATAAAAATAAAACTTTTTCATAACTTGAAGATGTGGCTACATCATTTAACATAGAAAATCATGAACATATCACCAAGATCCATCCCTAAGGTGTCATTTTAAAATTACCAAGGTTATTCACCAAGGTATCGTGAAAATTGTAATCTCTAGTGGTTACATCATTACCCAATGCATTGGAGCACTATCAGGGCGCACCCTTAAATTTGCCTTTATTATCATGTGAGCCACATATATCATCATCAAACATTTCATAAATAACCCATATAGCATAAAGGAAATGGGTTTCATTTCATAATCATAACTTTTTAAAAACTGCTTTAAAGACATGATCTTTATATCACTTTAAAACCCACAGAAAAGGAAGGTGGGTCTCATGTATGTAAATCCCAGAATTTAAAATATAACATTTTGGTATATATGTGAATACCCCTTTAGAAGAAAGAGATTTTAGTATTCACTTAATAAAATAAAAGAACTTTAGAAAAAGAGATAGACATTTTGAGACAGAAATTCTGCAGCATAACGGCAATGTTCCGAGGTTTTAGAGGACATTAAAAGAGAGGTAAAATGGGTCAAACATTCATAAATGACCCATAAAATAGTACATTGACAGAATAAGAAGGATACATGATCATGGTAATGAGATTTCAAGGACATACCATTTGAAATAAAAAAAATGTAAGGAAGAAAAAAATTAGATTTCTCTTATGAAAGTTCGGCAGCCTAACGGCGTTACTTAAACATCAACAAAAATGATTTGAAAAGATAAAATAGGGTCTCTCATAATGTGAACATAAGAGTTCAGTATGATAGATATAGAGATAATTCCCCAACATAACAAAAAGGAACTTGAAAGAATTGACACGAAAGTAGAACTTCAAAACGAGAAGGGTGAAGAACCACTTAAAAATTCGGTAGCCTAACGGCGCCACTTAAAACATCAAAATACTGAATTGAAGAGATCAAATGGGGTCTCTCATAATATGAAAATAAGAGTCCAGTATGATATATATAGAGATCATACCCCAATATAACAAAAAGGAACTTGAAATAATAATGAAATGAAAGTAGAACTTCAAAACGAGAAGGGTGAAGAACCACTTAAAAATTCGGCAGCCTAACGGCGCCACTTAAAACATCAAAATACTGAATTGAAGAGATCAAATGGGGTCTCTCATAATATTAACATAAGAGTACAGTATGATATATATAGATATCATACCCCAATATAACAAAAAGGAACTTGAAATAATTGACATGAAAGTAGAACTTCAAAATGAGAAGGGTGAAGAACCACTTAAAAATTCGGCAGCCTAACGGCGCCGCTTAAAACATCAAAATACTGAATTGAAGAGATCAAATGGGGTCTCTCATCATATGAAAATAAGAGTCCAGTATGATATATATAGAGATTATACCCCAATATATCAAAAAGGAACTTGAAATAATTGACATGAAAGTAGAACTTCAAAACGAGAAGGGTGAAGAACCACTTAAAAATTCGGCAGCCTAACGACGCCACTTAAAACATCAAAATACTGAATTGAAGAGATCAAATGGGGTCTCTCATAATATGAACATAAGAGTCCAGTATGATATATATAGAGATCATACCCCAATATAACAAAAAGGAACTTGAAATAATTGACATGAAAGTAGAACTTCAAAATGAGAAGGGTGAAGAACCACTTAAAAATTCGGCAGCCTAACGACGCCGCTTAAAACTTCAAAATACTGAATTGAAGCGATCAAATGGGGTCTCTAATCATATGATCATAAAAGATCAGTATGATAATTTATAGATCATACCCCAACATAATAAAAAGGAACATGAAAGACTTGAATGCAAATAGAACTTGAAAACGAGGAAGGTGAAAGAATCCCTTAAAAATTCAGCAGCCTAACGGCGCCACTTAAACATTCTTAAAACGAATTGATGAGAGAAAGGGGGAGGGGGGGGGGGTCTCTCATCATATGAACATGAAATAGGCAGTAGGATGAATATAAAAGAACATACTCCAACATAAGAACATGGAGTATAAAATAAATGACATAAAAGAGATTACATGAAAGGAAAGAGAGAGGTCGGATCCCTTACCTTAAAATGTAACTCTTAAACCTCAAAGGTTGGGACCTTGAGGGCTTGGGGGCATCTTGGGAGGACTCCTTGTGAGGTAATGAGACCAGAAATTCGTTGGGAATGAGTGGGGAGTCGAATGGATGAGAGGAGGGCTTGGTATTTATAGGGAAAGTGAGGGGACAAGGCATTAATGGCCAAAGGACACCTCACATGTGCTTTTCTCAAACCCATGTGCTCTCCCTTGGCATTTATCATGGAGTTAGGCCACATGGGGCCCCCAAAACAATAATTCATCACCCTTGGCCGGCCAACCCTTAAAATATCTCATGAAATCATCATGACACAATTATGATGTCATTAAACATACTGAAACCCTAAAACTGCATTTTTACTATTCACTGAAAAATTCATCATTCTCAGAAAAATCCCAAACTTTCACCTTAACTAAATATCAATGCTCCGATTTCAAAAATGAACTCCATTTTATAAAAATATTTTTCTAAATTTTTTTAATTTTATTTTTAAATAAATACACTATTCACCGAAAATTCATTTTTTTCAGAAAAAACCCCAAAAATTACCATAACACAATATCGATGCTCTGAGTTCAAAAATAAAGTCATTTTTATAAAAATAATTTTCTAATTATTTTTAATTAAATTTTTAATTAAAAAACACTATTCATCCGAAAAAACTAATACTTGATTAATAATTTATGAAACCGTTATTTAACCATTTTATTGAATCACATTACTTAATCAAAGTGCCTAGATTATTTTAATACTTTCTTTAAGTGAGATTACTAATCTATTTGGACACATTATTAATCCTAATCATAAAATAACTATTCATAATTTACTATTCATCAAAAATCAAGTTGATCTTATTGGACACTAAATTTAGTACTGAACATAATTGCAGAAGACCATTTTTTGAGAATCATTACACATTTTTAATTATTTAGGGTTTACATAAACATATTTAAAATATCCTTTTTCTAAAATTAATCAAAAATTTGCATACTATATTTATCCGGTCATTTGAAAATTCATAAAAGAAATCGAAATTTTATTTAAAACAAAGGATTACACAAGACAGTTACGATCTCCTTACATAGCCCCTTATCACACCAGCATAGGACCTAAGTGTAAGGTGTGCTAAGGTGAGAGAATCCGAGGGAGGCTCGGCCAACATCGCACGAGTAGTAATTTCTATCAGTTTGAACTTCTCATGAAGGAGATCACGTTCTAGCTTTATACGATGAAGTTCAGCTTGGGTTTGGTCCAGAGCAAAGCCCGGTGGTGCTACCTCCTTCCCAAGTTCTGTTAGATGGGCTTCGATCGGTCCAAGACTACTAGGTGAGGCCATCAAATCTTCTTTCTATATTAATTAACCAAGATTGCTTGTATTTAGAGACAATAGTCAAAATGTTTAGTTTCCAGCGGTCATATTGACCAATGGTCAAATAACAGTCAAAACCCAACAGTCTCATTTTAATTATACTCATGTTACCAAATGAAACATTTTTATTGAGTATAACAATAACACATAAAATTAGGAAACAAAATTTATTTAAAAAATTTCCTGTCGTTACAATCTTCCCCCCTTAAGAAATTGCGTCCTCGCAATTTTAAAATTGGGTTTTGAAATTTCATTGAAAGTCCCACATTGGAAAAGGATTCAGTAAAACTATTACTTTAAAATAAAGAAAGGGAAGTACAAAGGTCACCCGAGTTAACCCACACCAGGGTTCCATGTAGGAAAACATGGACATGGAGGAGAAAACAAAGGGTCAAGTTCTGAGGGAGAGTGATAGAGAACATGATTAGGAGAAAGTTAACCATGAGAAAGTCTCAAACATATGATGTGTGTAAACGGTCTTTGATTACCTAGTAGGAAACGTAAACCAACATCATTTTTGTTTTACGTTTCTTTTCATAATTTTGAGGATTTCATTTACTACATAGAACAAAAACATAAGAAAATATACCTACCTTCAAGTAGAGTTTCATCCTTTAACAAGTCCCTACCAACACTAATCTTTTCTCCAAATGATGAGAATTCAAAAACACTTGGTCTCATAAAAGCACAAGAATCATCTTCTATAGAATCACATAATCTACAAAAGATTAACTATCTATTTCTTCTATCTTTAAACATTATCCCAAAAATAGAAAGGTTAAGGTAAAACAACTCTTCAAAATGAAAGAATACCATAGGAATGGAAACTACTTTTAAATCATCAAAGTTCCATGGTACTACCCAAAGTTCATCATAGACCATTCCATAAATAACGGTCCTTAAAATTCCTCAAAACAATCCAAACTAAGATTGAAACCCAAATACAAGAAGGATTTGAAAACATAGTCTTCCAAAACAACTTCATTGTTCATCTCCAGACAACATCAACCACTCCTAACATCTTATAAAAAAAAGTAGCTAACCTAAACATATTTTACCCAAGATAGGATAGTCATTCCCATAAGTAACCTAAATTACTATAAGTTCACCTTAAATTCATCGATTCTTCAAAATATAAGTCAACCTTACTCCTCAATGAAAATACCGTAGTAATCTATTTACCTCGATCAAATATGGTTCCCAAAATAATGAACGTCTTCCAAAATAATAATCATATTTTAATCCCCTAATCATCCCTATCATATTAATACGAAAATCGTCGCATTTCCTATCAGATTGGTTGTCGGAACATGTTCTTCCATTTCCCACCATTAACTAAGAAGAGAAAGCATAATTAGGGGCTTAAGTACTTAGCTAATAATCATGAAAAGGAACTGA
Organism: Viscum album; assembly: GCA_963277665.1. Classification (NCBI taxonomy): domain Eukaryota; kingdom Viridiplantae; phylum Streptophyta; class Magnoliopsida; order Santalales; family Viscaceae; genus Viscum; species Viscum album. The sequence continues at coordinate 199,528,515 of OY728126.1, forward strand.
AAGCATATAAGGATAACTTGTATATGAAAGGTATACCCTAACTTGTGATCTCCTAAGTTCCCATCTAGGTTATGAATGATCATATATTCTTATTTGAACCTTTATTTTATTTTATCTTTGTTCTTTTAACAATGGTTCATACCAAGCTTATGAATTTACCAAAGCATATCCCCCGGGAGTGTCGTAACCAAGAGTGCAGCAAGGCCCGTTGTCGTGTACCAGTTCCCGTTCGAGTCTAGCTCAAAGCGGTGTTTTCGGGTTTTACCCCTATGTACATCTGTGCCAGAGCCACCTCTACCTGCTCGTATCCAGACAGGGATGTATTTTCTTGGCAACCCCTTACTCAATACTCACCAAAATACCAGGAAGATATCCTATATTAAACTTTTCTATAGGGTTCATCCTAGAGTTTTCATATCCTAATTTCCACAAATAACTAAACCATCCTTTGATACCAACTATAGCGTCCCGTATTTTTATAACATAACTTTCATTCCATTACACGGAACTGAGGATCTTTAAGGTTTAGTGTCTTGGAAACAAGGAACATAAAACATGAAAAAAAACATTCTTCTTAAACACTTGAAAGGATTCTCCTCATGTTCACCCTAGGCTCATTACTGCATCTCATAACCTGGGGACATACATCAAAAGGAAGGGTGAGCAGAAGGCCCAACAAGGGAAACAAGTGAAACATTTTACATATGAACTTGAGATACATCAATAAAGTCATGAAAAGAACTTTAAGGCATGAAAATGAAATCATGAGGCATATCATAATAAAAATAAAACTTTTTCATAACTTGAAGATGTGGCTACCTCATTTAACATAGATAATCATGAACATATCACCAAGGTCCATCCCCAAGGTGTCATTTTAAAATTACCAAGGTTATTCACCAAGGTATCGTGAAAATTGTAATCTCTAGTGGTTACATCATTACCCAATGCATTGGAGCGCTATCAGGGTGCACCCTTAAATTTTCCTTTATTATCATGTGATATACATATATCATCATCAAACATTTCATAAATAACCCATATAGAATAAAGGAAATGGGTTTCATTTCATAATCATAACTTTTTAAAAACTGCTTTAAAGACATGATCTTTATATCACTTTAAAACCCACAGAAAAGGAAGGTGGGTCTCATGTATGTAAATCCCAGAATTTAAAATATAACATTTTGGTATATATGTGAATACCCCTTTAGAAGAAAGAGCTTTTAGTATTCACTTAATAAAATAAAAGAACTTTAGAAAAAGAGATAGACATTTTGAGACAGAAATTCTGCAGCATAACGGCAATGTTCCGAGGTTTTAGAGGACATTAAAAGAGAGGTAAAATGGGTCAAACATTCATAAATGACCCATAAAATAGTACATGGACATAATAATAAGGATACATGATCATGGTAATGAGATTTCAAGGACATACCATTTGAAATAAAAAACATGGAAGGAAGAAAAAAATTAGATTTCTCTTATGAAAGTTCGGTAGCCTAACGGCGTTACTTAAACATCAAAAAAAATGATTTGAAAAGATCAAATAGGTTCTCTCATCATGTGAACATAAGAGTTCAGTATGATAGATATAGAGATAATTCCCCAACATAACAAAAAGGAACTTGAAAGAATTGACACGAAAGTAGAACTTCAAAACGAGAAGGGTGAAGAACCACTTAAAAATTCGACAGCCTAACGGCGCCACATAAAACATCAAAATACTGAATTGAAGAGATCAAATGGGGTCTCTCATCATATGAAAATAAGAGTCCAGTATGATATATATAGAGATAATACCCCAATATAACAAAAAGGAACTTTAAATAATTGACATGAAAGTAGAACTTCAAAACGAGAAGGGTGAAGAACCACTTAAAAATTCGGTAGACTAACGGTGCCTCTTAAAACATCAAAATACTGAATTGAAGAGATCAAATGGGTTATCTCATAATATGAAAATAATAGTCCAGTATGATATATATAGAGATCATACCCCAATATAACAAAAAGTAACTTGAAATAATTGACATGAAAGTAGAACTTCAAAATGAGAAGGGTGAAGAACCACTTAAAAATTCGGCAGCCTAACGGCGCCGCTTAAAACATCAAAATACTGAATTGAAGAGATCAAATGGGGTCTCTCATCATATGAACATAAGAGTCCAGTATGATATATATAGAGATCATACCCCAATATAACAAAAAGGAATTTGAAATAATTGACATGAAAGTAGAACTTCAAAACGAGAAGGGTGAAGAACCACTTAAAAATTCGGCAGCCTAACGGCGCCACTTAAAACATCAAAATACTGAATTGAAGAGATCAAATGGGGTCTCTCATAATATGAAAATAAGTGTCCAGTATGATATATATAGAGATCATACCCCAATATAACAAAAAGGAACTTGAAATAATTGACATGAAAGTAGAACTTCAAAATGAGAAGGGTGAAGAACCACTTAAAAATTCGGCAGCCTAACGACGCCGCTTAAAACTTCAAAATACTGAATTGAAGCGATCAAATGGGGTCTCTCATCATATGATCATAAAATATCAGTATGATAATTTAGAGATCATACCCCAACATAATAAAAAGGAACATGAAATACTTGAATGAAAATAGAACATGAGAACGAGGAAGGTGAAAGAATCCCTTAAAAATTTGGCAGCCTAACGGCGCCACTTAAACATTCTTAAAACGAATTTATGAGAGCAAGGGGGGGGGGGGGGGGGGTCTCTCATCATATGAACATGAAATAGGCAGTAGAATTAATATAAAAGAACATACTCCAACATAAGAACATGGAGTATAAAAGAAATGACATAAAAGAGATTACTTGAAAGGAAAGAGAGAGGTTAGATCCCTTACCTTAAAATGTAACTCTTAAACCTCAAAGGATGGGACCTTGAGGGCTTGGGGGCACCTTGGGAGGACTCCTTGGGAGGTAATGAGACCAGAAATTCGTTGGGAATGAGTGGGGAGTCGAATGGATGAGAGGAGGGCTTGGTATTTATAGAGAAAGTGAGGGGACAAGGCATTAATGGCCAAATGACACCTCACATGTGCTTTTCTCAAACCCATGTGCTCTCCCTTGGCATTTATCATGGAGTTAGGCCACATGGGGCCCCCAAAACAATAATTCATCACCCTTGGCCGGCCAACCCTTAAAATATCTCATGAAATCATCATGACACAATTATGATGTCATTAAACATACCGAAACCCTAAAACTGCATTTTTACTATTCACTGAAAAATTCATATTTCTCAGCAAAATCCCAAACTTTCACCTTAACTAAATATCAATGCTCCGATTTCAAAAATGAACTCCATTTTATAAAAATATTTTTCTAAATATTTTTAATTTTATTTTTAAATAAATACACTATTCACCGAAAATTCATTTTTTTCAGAAAAAACCCCAAAAATTACCATAACATAATATCGATGCTCTGAGTTCAAAAATAAAGTCATTTTTATAAAAATAATTTTCTAATTATTTTTAATTAAATTTTTAATTAAAAAACACTATTCATCCGAAAAAACTAATACTTGAATAATAATTTATGAAACCGTTATTTAACCATTTTATTGAATCACATTACTTAATCAAAGTGCCTAGCTTATTTTAATACTTTATTTAAGTGATATTACTAATCCATTTGGACACATTATTAATCCTAATCATAAAATCACTATTCATAATTTACTATTCATCAAAAATCAAGTTGATCTTATTAGACTCTAAATTTAGTACTGAACATAATTGCAGAAGACCATTTTTTGAGAATCATTACACATTTTTAATTATTTAGGGTTTACATAAACATATTTAAAATATAATTTTTCTAAAATTCATCAAAAATTTGCATACTATATTTATCCGGTCATTTGAAAATTCATAAAAGAAATCGAAATTTTATTTAAAACAAAGGATTACACAAGACAGTTACGATCTCCTTACATAGCCCCTTATCACACCAGCATAGGACCTAAGTGTAAGGTGTGCTAAGGTGATAGAATCCGAGGGAGGCTCAGCCAACATCGCACGAGTAGTAATTTCTATCAGTTTGAACTTCTCGCGAAGGTGATCACGTTCTAGCTTTATACGATGAAGTTCAGCTTGGGTTTGGTCCAGAGTAAAGCCCAGTGGTGCTACCTCCTTCCCAAGTTCTGTTAGATGGGCTTCGATCGGTCCAAGACTACTAGGTGAGGCCATCAAATCTTCTTTCTATATTAATTAACCAAGATTGCTTGTATTTAGAGACAATAGTCAAAATGTTTAGTTTCCAGCGGTCATATTGACCAATTGTCAAATAACAGTCAAAACACAACAGTATCATTTTAATTATACTCATGTTACCAAATGAAACATTTTTGTTGAGTATAACAATAACACATAAAATTAGGAAACAAAATTTATTTAAAAAATTTCGGGTCGTTACAAGAGGAAATATTTTTGTATCACTCCAAGAATACCAATGGTCACGTGGGGAACTGTGGTTTATATCATGATAATGTGGTACCATAGGATGTCCACATCAGATATGATTTTTGAGTTTCATGTCCATGATGATGGATGTGTAGCTTAGGAAACAATAGTATCATGTTTCAAGTTCTTATTTTTTCCTAGATAGAGTAGGGTTGGTGTAGTGGAATACATAACCATTCACATGGAATCTAGTGACATTCCTTTTACCTCATAACATGTTAGAGTAGATAGGAGGGAAATCATTGGTATATTAATCAAAAATGAATTGGTTTTGGTTATCATTTTTTTATTGATTCATATCACCAAATATGATATTTAACTATTTTAGGTCTTAATGATTTTCATAATTACTCTATAATGATAGTCAATATTGATTTTATGATACATTCATGATTATTTCAGGCTGAGAGATGATTCCTCACTTTTGGGACGTTTTCATTAGGTGTTTCTTTTAACAAGACAAATAGTACATCCACAATGTGTTGATAAATACATGGTCCCACCTCTAGTGGTACAAGTGGATAAACAACTAATAATGGGTAGTCGATGGATCCAAAAGTACATGATGATTGGGAAAACAATATTAACATTTTTTTTGAATTGTAGTAATAAAGTCTACTCATGTATTATGTGTGGCCAACCCCTTTGATAGATGTGGAATAGCTCAGAATATTTGTTTCCTATTTTTGGGGCTTGTGTAGACCCCGAATCATCAGTTGGATATAGTTGAAACCTTAATATATAATGGAGTAGTTGTTTGATGCTATTGAATTTCTATATTCCTCACCTATACATAATATATATAACAAGTTTTGGTGATACATATTTTTGAGGAATCATTATGTTCAAAACACCATTCTAGGTTAGATGGGGAGTTTTGTGAGACTATGGTAAGATAGTCCTATGTGGGTTGGACCCCTCTTAAATATGGACCTCGTGGTGAGGGTTCTCCATAGAGACCCAATGTTTTAATATAACCACATGTTAGTGATGTTCTACATTACATCAGGTAGCCAAGGAAGAAGCAATCCTCAGAAATAAATATGTGCCTCTATGTCTCAATATAAAACCATAAAGGAATGTTAATACTACCCATAGAGGATATTTCTCTGTAATGGAGGATGAGTTCAATTGAATTATTTTTTTTTTACTTCCGTTCAATTCATTGGAATTTTTCTATATGAAGAATTAGTGGGGAACATGGGGGAAAAGTAAATAAAATCTTATGGTTAAAGGATATTGTTATTGAGAAGATTCATGTGTGGTTCAAGGTGTAGCATATTCCTTATATGATTTATCTACATCTTTAGTACACATTCCCATGACAAATTTCCTAGTACATAACAACTTTTCTAGTAATAGTGATTCTATTGGAGGTAATTATCTTGAACATTATGTTAAAATGATACACTATAAATGACATGCGATCACACACATCTATCGATAGTATGACTTATTACTGGTAGGAGAGAGAGCCTCACACTAAACATTTTCATTATGAAAATGACACCATACAACATATACCATAGTATGTATTGATTTAATAAAATTCACTTCTCTATCTATTATTACTAGATATGGTTTAAATATCCATATTTTGGGTGAGTGTTATATTTATTTTGTTAGATGGAATCCCTATTAGACTAAGAAAATATCTTATATAGGAGGTTACATTGGGTTTATTTTTTATTTTCGAAGATGAACCTAGGAACATTTAATGGTAAGATAATATTGTTTCCTATAGATATTGAAATGAAAGTTGGTCCTTTTCTATGTGGATTAACTTGGATTTCCACCGCTTTGATGTTTTTTTTTCATTATTCCTTTACCTAGGGTTGGAATGAAATGTATGGATTTATATGAGACAAACCCATTTAGCAGTTAGATATGATGGTTTTGTTACAGAAATCTTTAGAGCATGAGAATAATTTAACACAGTGTGTTCACCTGGGAATCCCTGTGATGAAAACCAATTATGTAGATGAGTGATTGTGGTTATATATGGATTGTCATTACTAAAACATGGTGAATTTTATGTTAGAGTTTCCACCACATTAATTGATGAATTCTTTAACAAATGGTTGGGATGATGTGGTTCTTGATGATATAACACCTCTTAGGTTATATATAGCTTTATGATTGTGAGGAAGGTGTACTGATGGAGGGTCATTAAATATACTATAGTTTTATTGAGTCCATATTCACACATTTTTCTTAATTGGAAGCCCCACTGGTATTTGTGGGATATATGAACCCGATCATTCCTAATATCTATCAATATGTTCATAATAGTCCTCTTCATTATTAGCAATGTGTACTCATAGGCTCTGATAGAGCACATGACACACATGAAGATAATTCTATACATTACTATAGAGTACCATTTTTATAAGAAACATTCTATGTATCATTTCATGATTTATGTTTTCTACATCATTGGATATTTCCTATTATGGAAGGAATTAATAGTTGGCCAAATAGAGTTTACGTAGTTCTATCTTCAATGACACCCAATGGATTGATATTTTAGAATATTCTAATAAAAATGTTTTCAATATGCTTTTTTATGAGTGGTGATATAATGGATGACCACACTATACTTTTTCCATAGGGTCAAGGGTGAAGAAGAATATATGTTTTAATTAGTTGTTACCCTACCATTGATACTGTGAACATGGGAGGTCCAATATTGAGATATTGATTATAATGTCTTCAGATAAATGTTAACCATTGGACATGATCCAGATGGGGTTTATGAAGGTGGGAGTAAATAAATATTTCATGAGGAAACTTTATAGAGAGGGGTCGTGTAGTGATAGGAGGTACTATGGAAGTTTCATTAACATTGAAAAAATTTAAGAGACACCATAATGTTCCCAAACCATTTGGAATCATTTGACTAGACAAGGAATCTATAAAAAATTATTGATTTTATCTATTAACTTCACACCAACCAATTAGTAGAGGCTGAGTATCTCAAATTAGTGTTGAAATATGATAATATATATTTTATCTTAAAGAAGCGTTCATTATTTGATATAGGTCCTGAAATAGATAATTGATCATAGACTAAATCACCATGTTCTATCACATTCCATATATTCTAGATAATATCATATTAGAGTGTTGTTTCAAATGTTTCACCATATAGGTATTTTATATTCACTTAATTCCAATAAATAATCATCAGAGAATACGATTCTTAAAACACGATGAAATTAAAGAGTTGATGTAGGAGGATTTGGGAATCTATTGTATTTGATGACATCATTTTTAACCCTACTAATTCCCAAGTAATGTGGAAAATTCAGGTGCTAGATAATGTGATTCATGTTTGGATGTTAATTATTTATATAGATTATGATACCATCTACAATTATTGGATTTTTCACATATAAAAAATTATGAAACAATCAAAGGTGTAAAATTTTTTTAATCCATGTACAATATATCCTAAATTTAATTCCTATAGTAGTAATAGATTGGGGAAAATGTGATTTTGGGCCTATTTGTCTTGATAAAAATGGTTTTAGAAGTTATTGTTTTTCCAAAAGAGGATATGGAATTCAAAATAAAATGTTAGGAATACCTTATGGATCGATGATGGGGAAATGTTTTCAATTTTTTGTGGTCATGTGTCCCTAGATATCCCTCCAAATATATGGTTTTAGATTATTTTACTTTTATTAAAGGCTATCTACGTTATTCAATGTGCATTTTTCATATTATATTGTTGTTTTTCTAATGAGATGTGAAATTTGGATCTATGACCATTGTCCATCCAAGAGAGATATTTATTCCATGTGTGACACTCAAGGATATATTTGAAGGACTTTTGGTATGATGTATACTAGTATAGAGTATATTTTTAGGGGGGGAGTTATGTTTTATTGGTACTCAAGGATCCCAGAAGAGTATAAGAACCCAAAAATGACATATATGGGAATATATTTCCCTTGGGTGAGTGTTTGTTGATAGCATGGGGACCTTCAAGAGTGATCTTGGGAGTGAGATACGTAGTTTATAGAATGGTTTCCTCACTTATCATTAGTTTATCACAATTGAGGTGTATAATACCTTAACTTGTGGATAGTTTAAATAACATATTATTTTGTATGTAATATATTGGGAGATTTTAAGGAATCTTTTTCGAGAATGTTTTATGTTATCATTTGATTACAGGGCCTAAAGATCCATGTTGTTGATATATTATAAATGTTATGAAATATTATATCATGATTATGGTGTTTCATTTTAAATAATCACATAAAATTGGAATATGTTCCTAGATTGGAATTATGAGGAAACAAATTTATAATTAATATGGGGCTCACCCTAGGATAGACATAACCTTTTCAGCTGTAATTTTTTTAGTTAAAAATTTATCATATTTATATTTTTAATTAAATTATTTAAATTTATTTAAATATTTCCCCATGCCTATACACCTCTTATATGACCCTATGTAGGTTAAATTCATAGGTTACCTACAAAACCATAGATATTTAATAGGATTAGTGGAGAAGTGCATTATGACGTAAACATATCATTGTTGAAGGGATCAATACAACTAGAATCTACATGGAAAATGGAGTTCACTGATATCACCAATTATGTTGAAATGTAATCATTCAAAATCAATGATTTATAGAAAAATAAGGTAGGGCATTATTTAATGTGATTTTATTCCCATTTTTTCATTCAATAATAAATATGAATCAAATCTCTTAATAATTTCATTCATGAGAAAACAATTTGTTTACATGTTATGGTTTGATTTCAATGTTTTGGTACTAATTAAATTGGGGTTTTTGATTATTTCTCTGGATTCCATTATGTTGGATTGAAATCACCTAAAACTTAACAAAATGTTAAGTGTGGTTCCACTTTTTTTATTTTCATAAATTTTTATCTTTGAATTCTCCATTAGTAATTCATTCTTCTGATAGTTAAAAAAATACACTATAGGATATTGTTTCAAAATTATTTTGGAACAATGGATAGATACCATTGGATTGGAATTATGATATATGTAAATGGAGAGGTCTAGTGATGGAAATGGATAATTGGGGTTTGAGCATGAGACCCTTTATTCATGGGTTTAATGCTTGGGTATGTCCCGCAATGGAGGGTGTCAATAGTTTTGTCATGTGATGTGGATCCAAAAATCAGTTATGTATCTAGAATGGTATCTCATAGATCCAATGTCGATTGGTGTTATAGATGGATAATCCATAGGTTGGGGTGGAAAGAGGTGAAAGAGCAATGAATTATAGTTCTATCTGACCAAATCTCCAATACAATACATGTACTATTGAAAAATAACAGGGTATTCCCCAATTTAGTGTGTCTGGAGTTTTCAAATAGAGATAAATAACACATTCCATGCAGATGGATCACAATCTGGGTAACCCAGATAGTTCTTCATGTACATGGATTTCATACTAAATAGACCATGTTCCCCTTAAAACTATTTATGAAGGGGCACAAAACCGGAAATTAAAAAAAATGTACCTAGACACACTCAGAATACATGGTCAAACCATATGAATAGGGCCATTATCCATAATAAAAGATCCATTGTACATGTGATGGGATGGAAGGAGGACCTAGTTTTAGGCATAACTCTACAGTCACGTACCCCTAATTGTCAAGTTGTGTATCTAGAGGAAGTCATGTTGTCTAATATGAAAAAAGAGAGTAGTTCTAGATTCAGTGAGACATTAAGTTTACCCCATATCACACAGTGTGTACTTCATTCAGAAGATGATGAATCCCTTTATCAACCACATTCTCTATCTCTTTTTTTAGAACTTGAATTTGGTTTTATGAGTAACCTACTATGAGTATTTTTAAGAATATGTGCGATGTAAGAATTCAAATCGATTGAATAGATAGAAAGTGGGTGATGGTAGTTGTATGTTTCTCCTATAAATTATAATCTAGTAATAGTTAATGGGTTTGATAAATGGAGTGTTACATTGTTTAGTTACCCCACCTATCACACATGGGATTTGATCCCCCATACTCCTTACATATGAAATGTTATCATCCCCCCAAATACTATATGAATATATTTCTCTATCATCAAGGAAAAACAAAATTTATTTCCCCTAGGAATGGGTACACCAATTCCTTGATATAGGTAGTGTTATCCTCCTCCCTCCCTAATACAGAGGGTGAATGTACCCTATCTTGTATGTTACACCCACATCATCGTCCTCTAGAGTGATTTGTCCATCCTCATTAGTTAGTGATCCCTCAGCTATGGAGTTCATTGTAATGGTTTCAGATCTCCAGATGTAATTCTTAAAGTTAATGGGATATGTATGTCTATGAGGTAGTCCCCCTGGTTGTGGTGTGTTATGTTGTCATGGTGTCCCTATGAACATAATATCATATGATTGAGCATGCTATATAGCATCAGAGATGGACAATTTTATATGTTTGGTGTCTCATCATTCATAGCTATTTCATGTAGATTGAGAACACATTTCACTATTCATTATAGATTCTTGTGGGTAATATATGGTTATTACAATTATTTTTCTCTCATAATCTGATTGACATGGATTATTGATGATGAGAAGACTACATTCTCTTGATTCCTTTTATTTTTTATTTTTGTGTGTTCTACTGGTTATTTTTATAATCAAATCTACATGGGATCTACCCCCATAAGTCATTTATTACAAGTATAAAATTTCTATAATTATGGTTAAGGGATGATTAAGAGTTGGTAGATCTTAGTCAGAGCATTGATGAGATAAACATTCCACATATAGATCTATAAATTTCATTTGGGTAGATTGTCTAATATTTTATTCAGTTTCAGATCTTTTTAAACTTTCATTGATCTTATATTTATCCAATTGGAATTAGTATACATATTGATTTAATTTCTTGTTATTTATAATTTATTCATGATTATTTAATATTAATTTTTTATATTTTAATCATTATGTTGGTCTATGATGATTAGTGTTTTTTATGTCGGTGCATTTTTTAGGCCTATCATGTTTTTTATTGGACTAACTGACATTAGTAATTATACCATTCACAATTAGAGGTGTTTTTGGTGTTTAAATAATGAATTATTGTTAGCTGGTCGTGCCCTGGGTTGTTGGGTTGTGCCATCACTAACTAATCTCCCACACAAAACGCCACATGATTACATCACTATCCTAGAAAAAACCACTCCATCCCAAATCTTCCACGAGCCACCACCAATCGACATAACCATTCAGACCTGTGTATATAAATCAAACAATCACCGCTATAAATATCTCACAAAACTATCTAAAGTATGAAAATAATGGTTTCCTACGCTACCTATCAAGATATTGTTTAAATTGTGTGGCACCAACTCCCCTATATAGGTTTATAAAAAAATTTATATTTTGTGTTAAAATAGGGAAGACTATTACTTCTCTTCTTATGTGTATAGAATGAATACATTCCATAATTAGAATATCAATCAAAACAAACCAAAAAAAATTCAACAAAATTTATATCCTTTTCAGAATAATTTTTATTTTTCACAAATTCTGATTATAACGAATTTTATTGTTTTCCATAATATATTATTTTTATAGTAATTAAGTTAATAAATATATAAGTGTTGGAGGTGGTTCTAATAATACCATAATAGAACAACATTTAATACATTTAATGGTAACGTTTCACAATATATACACATTTAATTTCAATGATAACATATTTTCCACATAAAGTGGTTTAATGATTTTGTTAGCTACGATTCATTATGATACATATTCTTCCTAATAAACACAGAAAACATATCGTATGATTTAGAACCATGTGTTAAATAAGCTTAATAATAAAATTAATGATGTAACTATCCCCCACACTTATGGTTTCCCCTCCTGGTCATTTAATGAACGATGTGTGATTGTGACCCATGATTCTCACTTCCAGTAGTCCCTATGTTGGCTACTAACATAGATTATGTTAAATATCACATATGAGGGGGATTTCCATCTCATATATATATTCGATCAAGAGATAGGATATAAGGAAATATTAATAATTATAACATAATAAAAATGTATATAAACCAATAACATCCAACAATGAATATAATTTTAGAAAAATATAAAAAAAATCTACAATGAAAAACACAAATTAAAATTCTTAGGTAAAGATACATCAAACACCCCATCATATGTACTAATAATGACCATCACGGTCAACATAGCCCTGAAACATAAAGATACTTTAACATATGTATTGTTAGAATATATATAAACTCAGTAATATATCAAAAAAATTTCCATGCACTAAGGAAAAGACCATACCAATGAACCAATGTGAGAATAATAGAGCCAACAACACCTAACCAATAAAAAAACACCACCATCACTATAACATGATCACAAAATAATTCAATGAAATAGAATAATATATTATGATTCATATTGTCAAATTTGAACATCATAAAACATTCCAACTGAGTTTTTTTCTCTCACACAACAATGACATACACCTTGATGCTCTCATCTCTTTTGTGTAGTAACCCTACCAAATTTACTTGGGCAATCACTTTAGATCACCTCATTCTATTAGACACCTAAGTTATCAGATCACACCATACCACAATATTAAACCCACTATCCATCACATCATATCCATAAAATAATAGTAGTTAATAGTTATAATGCATGGCATCACGCTTGTACCCTCTAAATACAATGAGTGACTCCCACATCCGACCACCTCATGAGCCTTAAAAAAACTTGTTTAAAATTGACTTTTATAAATCTTATCCAATGAAACTAAACATATCCATGGAGAATTTGTGTGCAAAGATGGTATCCATCCATCCATCCTCATAATTGGAATATTGGGATAACACCCCCAAATTTGTTAGGTGTTGGATCAATGTCCTCAATGTGGGGTTGGATTGCATATAAATCATAGAGAATGTAAAATATTCATGTATACATATATATGAGAATAGAATCCTACCCTATGGGTTAAAAAAATCTATCCAACCCATAATATCCCCTCCAATCCTTACAAAATACACAACATTGACTTCCACCACTTTATTAATAATATCATAGATGAAATCGACAAAACAAAAACTAGAATCCATTTCTTCCCATTCATATCAGGTTAATGAGGTTTCCATATTTTACATTTCCGTCCAATTTAACAAATTAAACAAATTATTTATATATTAAGAAACAACCAATTGAGACATATTTCCCATTTTAATTACAATACTCATTTCCCATTAATGTCTTTAAACTATTTAAATTCAAAATTATAATGTAAATTATATTACTAATATTAAACATGAAAATATACTCATAACAAAACAACAACACATCATTCCTAATACAAAAAATACACGTGTTACAGCGACCACATACCACAACCATCTCCTCATTGTATGAATGATGTTATAAATATAGATATCATCACATACATCCCCACATGAAAATGCCACAACAAAACACATTTGAAATCACTAAAATATATTCTTTTTATATATTAATGGGTATTTAATAACATTAAATTTTTTATTTTCATTTCCATTGTCATAGATACTAGAATTTCTAGGGGGAACAATTTTATTAGTAAAATATGCATGATTATTCATTTTTCATTCATGCTTATGTCCATTAATAATAAATGAAAGGGTTACACAATAGAAAAATATTTTATACAAAAATAGCTCTCAAAAATAATTATTTCTACTAGTACAATTGAAATGTATAATCATAAAAACCAAATAATTAATTTTAAAAAACATTGAATTCTTCCCCCATACCCTTTAATTTAAAATAAATTTTTTACAATGTTGTAGAATACTATATTTAAATAGATAAACAATTAATTATTCCACCTAAATGTGTTACTGGAAGACATATGAAGGTTCCCAACCTATAATAATGATTCTACATTATATATTATACACCAAAAATGGAATTCATTCATATTATTGAATCAGAATTGGATAAAAAAATAATGGAATCAAGGATCCATTAATCCAAGTAAATTTTTATAGAACCTACAATATTGAAATACAGAATGTTAGAATGAATCAATTAGGGTATTAATTTTATAAATAATGAAGTGAAACCATTCGGATTGAGATCATGGATAAGATTTAAATTTTTTAATAATGTTTATCTAATTAAATTACATGTCATGTGTCACATTAATCAAATTCTTCATCAAGAAAAATCAAAGATATAATTTTACTCTTTGATATAATCATTAAATAACCTTAATTAATTTTTTAAAAACATATTTACATGAAAAACGAGTTTTCATGCCATTTAATTTAATTTTATGAATGTTGTAAATTTATTAAATTAGATTAAGTTATAAAATGACATCAGAAATTAGGAAAATAAATTAATAATTAACAATATATTGGAAACATGTGAGTTATAAAACTGATAACATTTCCAACCAACCAACAACATGAATTAATTTGTGATTAAAATATCATACAAGTGATTGTTTCAAACAACCGAATAACAAATCATACAATCTCATAAAGAATAAATTTACTATTACAACATTCTACTCATCCATACAATATAATTCAGGAAAAAAATCACATCATTGAAATAAATTACCACATGAAAACAACTATTACCTTAGGAAAAAATTCGAAATGGTGCCACCAAATGACACAACTAACCATCTTACTACAAGAAAGTGGTTGAAATTCCTATAAATGAATTTAAATAATAAAATAAAACCATTATAGTAGACAATTTAATTCATGATGAAAATATTTATTACTTTAACAATTATGTGACCATTCCATCTGACAAGTCAATATAACATATCTCATGAAAATATAAGTTTCCATGAGAATTGAATTTAAATATTGAAGAGGAAATATTATCCATACACCATCACAGATCTGTAATAAATCATAAAATTCAACTGAAATTTTATTTATTAAAGCAATGCATTATATAAGATACCACTCTAAATGATTTTATCTATGAGAATCAAATAAATACTAATATACTTAAATGATTAGAGGGGCCCAATTAATCATCCCATGAGATACTTGTTAGGGATAAAGTTACAGCTAAAACACGACCACAAACCCAAAAGTCCATACAAAATTATATTATCTTACACATATAATAACCCCAACTCCTTTATACACCCACAAATCCTTACCCAACAACCTCCATATAAAACTACCAAAGGCACACATATCCTGTAATTTCAAACTCTAAATGATGATATTATCCACATTGGGTTGCACTATCTCAAAAAAATAGTTTTAATTCATGTCATATTATAATTAATATTTCAATGGATATTTGTTTTTACCGTCCTAATATGTTTTTTAACACAAATAACCAAAATTTAAATAAAAAAGACTTATCCTTCATAAAATTCCTTATTTTGGGTGATAACTTCTTCATGTTTCATGTATGTTTTATTCAGTAGTTATTTTTCTTTTTTTTATGATTCATATTGAATTACATCTTTAATTATATTCATGATATAACAATTTTATATATCCATGAAATAAATTTATCATGTAATATAAAAAACACATAGGTAAAAAATTGAATAACACTTTTCAGGGAGATTGTAGGACACGCATGCAGATGAACATAGTTTTCATTTTCATTGGACAAAATAAAACAATGGTAAAAAATAATTCAAATTTAAAAAATAATTATTATATCATATGAATAAATTAATCATTTTAAATACATCCTTACTAACATCCTTGTAAAATAAATTAAAAATAAATCATATCACTTTTTTTTGAGGTGGTAAACACATAAAAACAATGGATATTATCATTTACCAAAAAATTGATAGTCTCAATTTTTATATGAGAATATAATTTGAGAAGTATAGTCATTTCATAAATATAATATACATATATTAAATGAATAAATATATAAAAATTTGATTTACAGTGATGTATAAATAATTAAATCGGTTCAGGAGGAGGTAGTGTGAAGTATAAACAATATATGATTTGGTTTCCCATCTGAAGAAAGAGGATATTGAGACTGGTTATAACACTAACATAAGTACATATATTTAAATGTAATATATAGTTTTAATTATTTCAAAAATTTTGAAAAATAATTGATTGAGTTATCAAAATATATAAAACAAACATCAATGGTTAAGAACTATACCTCTTCATTAGACAACCACTTTACGATTATATATATATATTCTTTATAGGATAGTCTTATAATCAAAAAAGTTGGTCAAGGTCATAGATAATATTGTACATAAGGTATTTGGGTAGGTATTGGATAATATAAAATCAATTTATTTTTTGATAGGAGAGGAAATTTTGAGATATTTTATAAGTGGGGGAGATGACACACTTTGAATTACTGGAAACAATAAAATATATCAATAAAATAAACAAAATAAATTTCCTAAAAATGGACCATTAGAAAATAATAAATTATATATTCTATATGTATTGTCCTAAAATAGAATTTAGACATGTATTTTGGTTATTTACACCCTTATTTATTTAGTATAACCATCTATAAACATTTTAAAACCTTAAATATGATAAACATTTTGAATTTTGTTTGATACTAATTTTGAAAAAAAAAATATGTTTTACTTATTAACTAAATATATTGATAATTATAAATATAAGGAATCAATTTTTTAAAATAAATTTCATAGATTCTGATGAATTTTATTTAAAATTTAACAAGAAAAGTGTTGGGAATCATTATTTCAAATTATATGTTTTCAAAAGTATTAAAATATTTTATAACTCAATTCAACATTTAAATGATTCCAATGAATTAAATTTGTTTAATCCCAATATTATTGTTTATTTTATACTTTTAATAAAATAGTAACAAAAAATGGATCATTTAAAATTCAATAATGAAAAATTAATTATTTAATAAAAAACAAATTTAACCCTTTTCATAAAAAATTATTCATCTATGAACATTTTATGAAAAAAATAGTAAAATACTTATGAATTTTTTATTTGAACATGAAATTATTTTTTTATTATATATATTCAAAAAATGAGAAATATTATTTTGATTATTTGTTAAAAGAAGAAATAAAATCTACTGGAAAGAAAATGTATTTTCCTGAAACATTCGTTGACATTACAAAAAATATATTTTATTTATCTAAATCCTGCATAAATAATTTTAAAATGTGTTATTTATTTATAATAAATTATACATGATGGATATATTATAATGGAATACTAAATAAAACATCATTTATACATAGTTTTTCTTATTTCAAATGCAATAATAGGGAATAAATTTATATATGATGTAATATATAACAAAATATTGAGATGATATAACAGGGTTATACTTTTAGATAAATAAATAGATTCAGAATTTTATAATCTATTTAATAGATTCGGAACATTAACAATTGGTTATAGATTACTATTGAGTATGTCAGGGTAACTGAGAAAACCTTTTAGTTTTCTGGTTTAATGAGGATATATTAATTATATTGATATATTAATATGTAATAATGACATTTATTTCTAGTTTGTAAATGGTTATATGAGTGGTGGGTGATTGTATTTCATTAGATTGTGGTTTAAATGACACTACACTATTAGGAAGGGGAATCTTGGAAGATTCCATATCAATATTCTAAATAGAGGGAGACATTAAATATTCAACATCCTAGAGAAAATAATGGGGTTTGAGTGTGAATATATGAGATTTCCCCTAAATATAGAGTCCCAATTTTACTTATTTGCAAGATCATGAGGTCGTACGTAATGTACTGTAAATTCTATGTAAAATTTTTGATTATTTTTTGGGGTATCTTCGAGACAAGGCGCTAAATCAACACGTTATTCCAAGGCCCTATGAGCTTGGAATAAATGTTTGAAATTTTATTAAAATTATTCACAATAGCATGGGTGTTTAGTTGTAGAGGATTCTAAATGGGTTCGTGGATTAAAAATATAAGGGATCCATTACTTCTGGGACAACAACATTGCGTATGAAAGGATTAATCCTCGATTGACGTAATTTGAGGGTAATAGTAAATTTTTTAGAATTTTAAAGAAATATAAATTGAATATTAGAATTTTTTTTTAATGAAAATGTATTTTACTATGACAGAACATCGAGTATGATGTTTCATATAATAAATGACACAACATAGTGGTACTGAAAAAAAATCATAACAGAAACGATGTTTCATTTCATAAAGGATATAGTGTAACAGAAAATGATGAAATGTGTTTCCCATATTTAATGGCTTAACAAAGACACAAGAACATCGACACGATCTGGGAATGACTCTAAATAATTGTAAGAATTGTGTTGGAAATTTATGAATGAAGAAACTCCTTTAACGATGGATTCATGACCAGGGAATGAAGGACAATGATGGTGAAAATATTATATTCTCCATAGAACGATATAACCTCAAGGTAAGGGGTCTAATTATAAGGGAATTACTTCTTTATCTATTATTTAGATTGAGTGATGAACACAAATAAACCCATCAATAGGTTGTATCGTGTATCAATATAATGTTTTTTGGATGAGATTTGACTTGTGGGAATTTTAGGGATTTCAATTCACATAATGATTTCTTTATTCATCAAACCTCCTAACAAAGACGGACCATTCCAACATGCACAAAGGTTACAGTCTAACCTTCACGAGTTCATGGTGCATTATTATTCTCTACATTCATCCCACTTATTATGGTGATGACAATACATGGTCTTGGAGGGACTATGATGATATGATATCTCACTGTATGAGGTTGTGGGAGATGGTGGTGCCAGGAGACCACTGACTCAGCAGCTGGGGGCAGGGTAGGACAATTCCAGGTAGGTTGTGGTAATGACAGAGATCCTTGTCAAAGAGGGCTACGATGGCAGAAAGGGCAGTCGGCTGAAAGGTCGTCGACAATAGAAACCGTGGCAGCCGCCTCGGGTGTACGATTAGTGCTGAAAAAAAGTGGCTTAGTCAGATATGGCTAGAAGCCGTGTCTTGTGGTGGACTACCACAGCCCAACTAGACCGTGACTGAAACCCCAAGGCAAATACATGGGGTGTTTACACAGTGGTCCGCAGGGTCTGAACTGATGCGACAACCGCTGCATCCCATGATGGATAGATTCGGCTCGCTAGTGTGGGTAATGCCAAGAAAAACAAGGTAGCTGGGTAGCCCGACATGAATAAAAACCAGGCCACCAGTTCGGCCTAGGCCGGAGTAGAACCAAGCTGGGTCTAACAGGCCTAATGGGAAAGGCCAGACATACCTTAGACCCATCTAGAAAATCTTTATTAAAACACCCATAAAATCCAAACCATACGTCCAATTGATGATCCAATTGTGCACTAGGAACCCTCATGATGTGGAAGTCCATTTGGTTTACACTAACCAGACTTTTTAAGAAATTGGGATATAACCAATGGATTGAGAGGCAAATTCACCCAAAATCAAGTGCACGACGTGTAACGACGCAAACATTCATTAATGGAAATTCCTCCTGATCTAGCTTAATGTATTTTTATGTAATGTGTTTATATAAATTGTAAAATTCTCTCTTTTTATGTTATGAATTCTCATCATTGCTAATATATTCGTTGAACCGTGATCACATGATTAGAATAAATATAGGGTTTTAACAAATATTGTTTACACAGACAATGGAGGTTATGGCCTCATCCCGTAGATGTGCCCCATACAATTCCCATTTGTTAGAGCTCGGAAATGAAGCTACGCCTTTGGGCATCACACTTAACCAAGCTCAAGATGAGCTTAAATATGTTATGCTTGAGTGGGACCACCGATGAGAGAAGTGGATATTTATAGAGATTACCACCCGAGCAAAGTTATCTGAGCCACCCCCAAAGTCTGCCACCTTCAAACACATTACTCTTTAATCTTATGCAATTTTTATAAGGGGTTATGTAACAAGACATTATCACTATGTTTGTGTACATTATTTTTGTATATAATAATGAATATACTTTCATTTTATTATTGTTACCTTGTAAAAAGTTTTTAAAGAATATATAGTATTTTTAGTTAATTTTGAACTTAGAAATATATTTTGATGAATTAATATATTTTGGAAGTAAATATATTTTAATAATATACTATTGTTGTTATTAAATTATTTTTTATTAAATCTGAATGAAAAAATAATTTTAAGAATGCAATTGTAATTTTTATGAAGGTTTTAAAGCCATCTTTTTGTCAAAACCCATGATTTTTTGATAATTATGGGTTTATATTTTTAAAGTGAATAATAGCATATTTAGAACATTATTTATATAAAATTAATATTATTTCTAGAATCAGGATGTCGAAATTATCCAACAGTTAGTTTTTCAGAATTTTCTGAGATAGTCAAATGTTTGGGTAAAAATTATATACAGTTTAAAAATATAATATTTTTTATGATATCATATTGACCCAATAGTGATTTAATAAAATATGTATACATTACTTTCGGCCAATATATGTTTTTCCATTAAAATTATGTGATTTTGTGTTTGTTTTATTTATTTTACAAAGCTTCAGTGGACCCTTCAAGACTTATTAAACATTGTGTCTTCTTAAATGGTTTTCCTTGGGAGTGTGACCGACCTCCACATAAGAAACACCATTATTTTAAGAAGTTAGGAATTTGGAAATATAAAATACTGTTTTACACTACCCTTTTCCAAAAACCATGGGCAAAAACCATGGTCTGGATTCTAGTTTGGATTAGTTTAATATGAGGTGTCCAAAACATAAAAAATAATGAATTCTCACAACTTTTCTATATAAACCGACCATAGATACCACTTCCTCCTCACTCAAAGACTTTTTAGTTCATCCAACCTCTTCCCTCCACACTTTAGAAATTTCCCAAGGTGCCCTAAGCTCCCAATAATTCTCTTCAAGCCATTGGAAGCACACTTCCAAGTAAGGGTTTTTCATCCTTTCTCATTTTTATCCTATATTCATTGAATTGTTATGCACTTTAAATTTCAATTATAAATGTTGAAGTATTGTTTCAAATCACTCCCATAAATACCTATTTATTTCTGAATGATGTGAGACCCCTTTCTATCTCATTAAATGCCTCTCATTTACACCCGTTACTCTGCCAAAATTTTGAATGGAATTTATCTCTCATCATTTACATTCAAGAAATGTTTTTGTATCATGAATATAAATTCCATTAATGTTTTTGGGAAATGTATCTATATGAACCCCTTACTGTCCATGTCATCTAAATATGATGAGACACCCATTTCTCTCTCTTCAACAATTTTTATGAGTTCTTATGTCACGCCGTTATGTTGCCGATATTACACCACGTTTTTCCAAGCCAATGTCATTGTGTAGTGAATACCATGCCCATTACTCTATCATGGGTATTAATCTTTATGATCATTTAATTATTGTTTAACGTGTTTTATTTATTTATTCTACATTTTTTTATCATGTAATAAAATATTATGTTTAATGATTCAATGTTGTATGATCATTGTGGAACAATTATGCATGAAATAAATTGTTTAAGAATGGTGCACCTTGATAGCACTCCAGTGCATTAGGTAAAGTATAGTATCATGATATGTCATGTGTAATGGGTTTTGACTCATGATATTTCAATTAGAAATAGGTTTTTCTCATGCTTCATGTGCAATGAGGGTTTACTCATGATCCATGTTTAATGAGCCTTGGCTGAGGCCAATTCCATGCTAAGTGTTTTTTCCATATTTCCATGTTAGGATTATCATGATTTATCATTAATTTATGGTTATTATTATCTTGTGCTCTATTGATATTAGTATTGTCTAACAAGTATTGTATTACTCATATTATTCTATTATTTCTCCCTTGCTGGGCATTATTTCTCACCCTTTTCTTATGCATGTCCTCAGGTTATCCCATGCAATGATAAGTATGAGGGAATGTTTTTGTCATGTAAAGTATGTTTTCAATAAAGATGTTGTATTTCATGTTTTATGTTGTTATTTAATGACCCTAATACCCAAACACACTATAATTCTTGATCTTTTATGTAATATAACGTGATGATTATTTAATAAATTATTATTTTTTTGTGTAATACAAATAAGGGTTGTCATAGTTGGTATCAAAATATATGTTTAGATATTTTTTGGATTATGATTAAAAACCCTAGTAAATCATTAGAGACAAAATTATGTATAATTAAAACATCCATAATTTTTTGTGAGTATTGAGTAGGTGGTTTATCAAGAAAATACATCCCTCTATGGATACGACCAGGTATAGGTGGCTCTGGCAAAGATGTATCCTAGGGGTAAAAGCTAAAAAAACTGCTTTGATCTAGACTCGAACAGGAACTGCTGCACAAAAACATGCCTTATTTAACTCTTGTTTATGACACTCATAGGGGATATTCATTGGTAAAATCACAATCTTATTGTGAAAAATTATTAAGGGACAAAAAATCCCTAAGAATATATGTTCTAATGTAGATCATGGATAACAAAGACTGAAGCCAATAGAGACATATGTTAAGGAAATAAATTATATTTATATGTTATTAGTTTTGTCCTTATATTACCCTTTCTTTGTTACCCATAAATTTTCTTATTTCAGCCAATGTCTTGTAATAAGAGGACTTGGGATTACAACCGAAGTGATGATCAATGTGTTGAATGTACAAATGAGATCCCAATCCAATGGGAGTGGGAATCGTGAATTTTGTCATGATTTGCTCTCATCTAACTCATGATTTGAATAGAAACATGGTTCAAGAGAAATGTTCTAACCCCCATAAAAAGAAAAAGTCTCTATCAAGAGATTCATGAGGCAAAGCCCTCCTACTTTTAATGGATCACCTGATCCATCAATCGCTGAACAATGGATCAACTCCATTGAAAAGATCCTCTCCATCATTCAATGTTCTGAACAAGAGAAGGTTCTCCTGGATTCTTATTGAATGAAAGGTGAAGCTGATCTGTGGTGGACATTGAACAATAATATTATGCCGGAGGAAGATATTGAGGTGTTGGAAAGGAATGATTACCAGAAGATTTTTTTCGATAAATATTTTTCGCACACCCTCCAACATAAGATGGAAAGGGACTTCCGTTCCCTCAATAAAAAAGAAGACGAATCTGTTAGAGAGTATGAGGAAAAAAATCACAAGGATTTCATGATATTCCTCCATCTTTGTCATTGCCCCTGAATGCAAGGTTTACCGCTTCTTTGGTGGGCTAAAACCTAGCCTTCTAAAAGCACAGGAGATCCGTGACTTCAAAAGCTATGACAAAATTTTATGATGTGCCCCCAAGGTCAAAATGAAGATAGGAGAATCTCTGGGGAATCATGGGGATAAGAAGTGTACGGTGTAATTCAATTATAGAAGTCATATGGATAATCCAATAGTTCTAAAAAGATCTATCACCCCACTTTCCCAAGGTTGGGAAAGAAGCAACCCAGAAATTGCCTGAAGGGGACGAGGAAATGCTTTAGGTGTTGAAGGGAATGGAACCTAGATATTAACTGTTGGCAAGAAGGACCCGCTGGTGGGAAAGAGAAGAGGAACAATCTATTCGAATCTGAACACGTGGTTCATTGCTAAAGTTGCAAAGAACCAAGGTATCTTGCAAATCAGTTCCCTAATCCAAAAGATTTTTAGGTAATAATCAACCTCCAAGGCAGCAAAGGCGATCTTTTTCCATCACTACTACTGAAGTGAACCCTGAAAATGAATTGGTGAAAGGTATACTACTTATTCTTTCAAGAATAGAGAACATAATTTTTGATTCAGATTATACACATTCTTTTATGTCTTGAAATATTAGTAGAACAATCCCATCACCACCATAAATCATGGAAGTGAAGATGATAGTGAGTATAGAAAATGGTGAAAACATTTCATCCCATGAATAGAACTCAACCCCTATCATAATCTATGGATTAAAATTCCCTGAGAACCTCTTCATACTCTCTCTCATGGAATTTGATGCAATTCATGGCATGGATTGGCTTTCCTTATATAGAGCCAACATAAATTTCCATGAGAGGGAAATCACTCTCCATGTGAAGAATCGATCCCTGGTTCTTTACAAGTGCAAGGCGAAAGATGAACCTTTTTTAGAACCATCATCTCAAGCATGGTTATTATTACCATATGCACAAACTTATATGGATTAGATGATTAAGTCAAAGGAGGAAACCATCCAAGAAGACATGCCTATTGTGAGGGAATTCACTGAAGTGTTTCCCGAGGAATTTCCTGGTCTTCCTCCAAGAAAAGATTTTGAATTATCAATTGATCATATACCTAGGGAATTGGTAATATCAAATAATATATAGAATGGTTTTTTGGAGATTGAGGAGATGAATAAACAACTACAAGAGAATATGGATAAAGGGCTTATATGCCCAAATGCTTCACCATGGGGTGCACCAGTCGTCTTCGTCAAGAAGAAGGATGGGTCAACGCACCATTGCATCAATTATCATGATCTTAACCGAATCACGATAAAGAACAAGTATCCTTGTTCAAAAATTTATGACTTGTTGTATCATCTCTATTGAGCACAATAATTCTCAAAGGTGGATTTGTGGCCGGGATATTATCATGTAAGGGTGAAGAAGGATGATATCCCCAAGATTACTTTTCATACAAGATATGGGAACTATGAATTCATATTAATGAATTTCAAACTCACTAATGCTCCAGAAAGATTATTGGACATGATGAATAGATTATTTAGAGATTACCTTGACATATTTGTTGTAGTCTTTATAGATGATATTCAGATATACTCTAAAACCATGGTGGATCATGAGGAGCATCTAAGAACTGTACTTTAGACCTTATGGAAGTATAATTTCTACGCAAAGTACAAAATATGTGATTTCATATTGAAGGAGGCCTTATTATTTGGCCATATCATCACGAGAAATAGGATATTTGTGGATTTCTCTAAAACAGATTCAAGTGAGGGATGAATGATGCCAACATCGGTAATAGATATCCATAGATTTTTTGGGTTAGCTAGATATTATCGACAATTTGTGAGAATCTTATCACGATTTCCCAACCATCTTACCAAGATAAATCGAAGGGGAGTAATGATTTCTTGGAGTGATTAATGTGTAGAAAGATTCAAGGAGTTGAAAAGGAGTCTTATCACTGCACCCGTGCTCACTTTACCTAATGTGGAAAACTTTTTGTGGTATTCAGGGATTCATTAAAAAATGGAATGGGTTTTGTGTTGATGTAAAATGAAAAATTAAAGGTCCATGATTCAAGGAAATTGAAATTTCATGAACAGAACTATCCAGAACATGACCTCGAGTTGGCTGCAGTGATCTTTTCATTTACAATTTGGCAGAATTATCTCATTGGGGAGAGGTGTGAAATATATATGTACCACAAAAGACTCAAGTATATATTCATATAGAATGAGTTGAACATATTCCAATGAAGATGGTTAGAGCTGATCAAATACTATGATTGGTCAAGCCCTTACCACCCTGGGAAAGTGAACAAGGTGGCATATGTCCTAATTAGAATGGAACAAACGATTTTATCATTGATGATAATTAGAAAGGATCCAATGTTCTTATATTTGAAAAATATGGAAATGGTAATAATAAATATGGGAAAAATCAATCTTTTCACAAAATATATCTCAACAGTCAATTTTGTAATGGATAGATGATGCTCAAAAGGATGATGTGGGAATTCAGGAAAAAGGGAAAGATATCAGAAAAGGGAAATAATTGGAGTTTAATGTTTAAAAAGAAGGAATTATGTGATTTGGGAAATGACTATGATTTTCATCAAGTCTGGATTAGATAAATAATCTTTTAGATGATGCACATAGGTCAAATTTCTCTATTCACCTTGGAAACACAAAGATGTATCAAGATCTACGATAGAATTATCGATGGAATAATATAAAGAAGGAGATCACTAAATATACATCAAAGTGCATGGTTTTTCAGCAAGTGTAGGTTGAGAGGCAAAAGTCTATGGGGATGATGCAACCAATTCCCATACTAGAATGGAAATGGGAGAACATCACCATGGACTTTGTCACCGGACATCCAAAAACATCCAAAGGCAACAATGCAATCTGGGTAGTTTTTGATCGTATTACAAAGGTTGCACACTTCATTGATATTCGATAGGATTTCTCATTGGATCAACTACCATAGATATATATATCAAAAACATGGTAAGTCTTCATTGAGTACCATTATCTATTATGTCTGATTGAGATCCAATATTAACCTATACGTTTTGGAAAGAGTCATCAACATGCTCTGAATACTGAAGTAAATATAAGTACAGGATATCATCCTCCAACTGATGGCCAATCCGAGAAGACTATCCAAACACTTTAGGATATGTTAAAAGCATGCTCAATAGACATTGAAGGATAATGGGATCAACATTTTCCTTTGGTTGAGAAATCTTATCATAACAGTTTTCAATCGAGCATCCAAATGGAACCATATGAATCCCTTTATGGGAAAAGGGGCAGAACACCAGCGTGTTTGGATGATGTTAGTGAGCGCAAGCTGGTTGGACTAGAAATTGTCAAAGAAAAGGTGGGGAAGGTGAAAACCATTCTGAAGCTTATCTAGGCACCCCATAGTTGACAGAATAGTTATGAAGAGAACCGTCGATGAGACATTCAGTTTAAATTTGGAGACATTGTATTTCATCGCATATCTCTGTGGAAGAAGATCATGAAGATGGGATAGAAAGGGAATTTAAGTCCAAGGTACATTATCCCTTTCAATATTCCTGATCGTGTTAGGGTTGTGGCCTATCGACTAGCACATTCACCTACTATGGCAATATACATGATTTCATTCATGTATCCAACTTATGGAAGTACATAACAGACCCTTCACATGTACTCTCTTCAAAGGTGGTAAAGTTAGAGGATGATCTTTCTTATGAGGAGCAACCAGTGAAGATCTTATATCGTAGATAAAATGTTCTATGAAATAAAAAATTACCCTCAACAAGGTGTTGTTGCGAAACCACAAGTTTGAAGAAGCGAAGTGGGAATCAGAGGAAATTATGAAGCAGAGTTACCCACATATGTTTTAGTGTGGGAAAAGGAAAATTTAAGGGAGAAATTTCTTAAGGGGGTAGATTATAATGACCCAAACATTCATTAATGGAAATACCACTTGATCTAGTTAAATGTATTTTAATTTAAAATGTTTATATAAAATGTCAACTTCTTTGGTATTATGTTATGAATTGTGACCATTTTTAAAATAGCCATTAATATTGATGACTTGATTAGTATAAATATAGGGTTTTAACAAATCCAATTTACTCATACAAAGGAATCGATTGCCTCATCCAGTAGACATGCCCCATATGATGCCCATTTTTCAGAGCTCGGATAGGAGGTTGCGTATTTGGGATTTGCTCTTGACCAAGACCAATCCAATCTTTAATATGTTAAGATCGAATGGGACCAACTACATGTAAAGAGGAAGTTGATAGAGATTACCACCTGAGAAATGTTATCCGAGCCACCCCAAGAGTCTATCACCATCACAGACCTTACTCTTCGGTATTATGCATTTGTTATAAGGTGTTATTTAACAAGACCTTAGCACTATGGTTACGTACATTATTTTTGTATATAATAAAGAATATAATTTTATTTTATTATTGTTACCTTGTAAATAGTTTTTAAAGCACAAAGAGTATTTTTAGTTAATGTTGAACTAAGAAATATATTTTTCTGAATTAATGGATTTTTTAATTAAAAAATATTTTAATGAATTATTATTATTATTATTATTAATTTTTTTATTAAATAAAAAATATTGTATAATCTTATGAATGAAATTGTAATTATTATTAAGGTTTGAATGCCATTTTTTTGTCAAAATACAAGAATTTTCTATAAATATCCATTTTTATTTTGAAAGAAAATATTAACATATATAGAAAATTATTTAGATAAAATGAATATTATTTCTACAATCAGGACATCGAAATTAACCAATAGTGAATTTTTCCTAATTTTCTGAGACAATCAAGTTCATGTGTAAAAATTAAATAACGTTTAAATATATAATGTGTTCTATAACATCATAATGACCCAATAGTGATGTAATTAAATAATATAAACTTTAATTTCGGCCAATATATGTTTTACCATTATTATAATTTGACTTTGGGTCTGTTTGATTTATTTTACAAAGCTTTAGTGGACCTTTCAAGACTTGTTAAACATTATGCCGTTATAAATTGTTTTCCTTGGGAGTGTGACTCACCTCCACATAGGAAACCCCATTATTTTAAGATGTTCGGACTTTGGCCTTATAAATTTTTTTTCCCACTTCCCTCTTCCAAAATCCATGGGCAAAAATCATGGGCTGGTTTTTGGTTTGTTTTGGCATAAAGTGAAGTGTCATAAACCTTAATAATAATTAATTCCACCCCCTTTCCTATATAAAACCACCCAAGATCCAACATAAAACTCACTAAAAGCCATTTTAGTTCGTCGAACATCTGACCACCTCTCTCTAGAATCCTCCCAAGGTGCCCTAATCTCCCAAGAAGCCTCTCCCAAGCCTTTGGAAGCACCCTTCCAAGTAACAGTTTTTCTTCATTTCTCATTTTTTCCAATATTAATTAAATTTTTATTCCATTTTAATTTCAATAAGAAATATTGGGGTATTGTTTCAAAACTCCCACATATTACCCTAATTACGTTTCAATTATTTTAGTCCCCTTTCTCTCTCATAAAATACCTCCCATGTACACCAGTTACGATGCCGAAATTCCCAATGAAATTTCCCTCTTCTCATTTACATTCAAGAAATTATTTTGTATCATGAATCTAATTTCCATTACATTTGTGTGGACAAGTATTTATATGACCCCCTTAAATTCCATGTCATGTAAATATGATGAGACACCACTTTCTCTCTCATCAACCATTTTTATGATTTCTTATGTCACGCTGTT
Organism: Viscum album; assembly: GCA_963277665.1. Classification (NCBI taxonomy): domain Eukaryota; kingdom Viridiplantae; phylum Streptophyta; class Magnoliopsida; order Santalales; family Viscaceae; genus Viscum; species Viscum album. The sequence goes on from OY728126.1 coordinate 199,557,998, forward strand.
ATGGTACTGAAATTGCACTACGCTTTTCCAAGCCAAATTCATTGTGTAGTGAATACCATGCCCATTTCTCATTCAACGATATTCACATTTATACATATTTTCTTATTATTTAAAAAGTTTTATGTATTTATTGAACATTTATTTATCATGGAATAAAATATTATGTTGAATGATTAAATGTTTTATGATCCATGTTGCACACTTATGCATGAAATGAAATGTTTATGAATGGTGTGCCCAGATAGCGCTTCAATGCATTGTGTAAAGTATAGTATCATGATACTTCATGTGAAATAACTATTTACTCAATATAATTCATGTGAAATGAGGTTTTACTCATGCTTCATGTGCAATGATGGTTTACTCATGCTATATGTGCAATGAGCCTATACTCATGCTAATTTAATGTTAAGTGTTGTTTCCACATTTCCATGTTATGATTATCATGATTTATCATGACTTTATGTTTATTCTTACCTTGTGATTTATTTTTATACCTATTGTCTAACATGTATTGTATTCCTCATGTTATTCCATGATTATTCCAAAATGGGCTTTAAATATCACCATTTTCTTATGCATGTCCTCAGGTTATCACATGCAATTCTAGGTACAAGGGAATTTAGTGGTCAAGTAAAGGAAGTCTTCAATAAATATGTTTTATTTAATGTTTTAAGTTGTTATGTAATGATCATAATCCCCAAATACACTATACCTATCGATCTTCTATGTTGTATATAGTGAAGTTTATGTAATAAATTATGTTTATTTGTGTAATAATAAGCCTAGTTTTTATACGATGAGTGGAAATCCTACAGTTAGTTGTGACAAGAAAGAAGTGAAGAACAGATCTCAGTGTCCCAGTAGAAGATCATACCTCAGTAAATAAACAGATATCAAATACAATTGGTCATATAGGGCCCCAGAGATGAGTAAAACTTAGTGTCCCAACAAACCTCATTGATGACCAGACATCAGTGGCCTAGAAGATGGGCAGACCACAATGGGCTAGAAAACCTCAAAGATGAGCAGACCATAGTGGAAATAGATGAGTGAACCTCAGTGCCCTAAAATATGAGAATACCTCATTGTCCATGGAGACCTCAATGACGAGAATAATTAAGTGGACCTATAGACCAAATCACTCATTAGGGATGATTTCTTTAGCAGTACAAGGTGTTATGTGTATAGATGGTTAATCTTGATTTCCACTCTATAAATTTATACATATGTGAACTAACTCTAGTGAATCTCTCTTAAATATACTTCTTAGTGGATTCACATCTTGTACCTATGTGGTAGTCTACCTTGTGGATAAATTCTTTTGTGGTATTGCCTTTTAGTTTTGGGGTCCTTACTGGGTATTGTGTTACTCAACCCTACATAGGTTTCGCCTGCACATATTGTGTCTTTTAAAGATGATAGACGATTCATCATAGCCCATTTTATTTCAGGAACTGGCGATTCCCAGTGATATATGACAAACAAGGTGTAATTATATGGAATTAGGCAGCAACCCCTTTACCTAACGTTCAGGTAGGGTTTACTGCAGATGGACATCGGGAGATTGAACATGACATTTTTGGGATTTTATTATGGCCCCTTTACTTTCACTATTGTATTGTAACTTTTTATGATAGTCTTTGTGTCATGCATGTTTACATTTCAGTAATGATGGATAGGGATGTGTCTTTGTGAATATTGGTACTCGGGAAAATTCCTCCCACTTCTGGGATAATATCTTTTGTGCTAGTCACCATCCCCTAGCCTTTGGGAGGTGGGTTTTGGGGTAGTCACAGAACATGCCATGGGGGATGGGTCATGACAGAGTGGTATCAATGGCATTCTGTTCTAACTGAAGGACTTTGAGTCTTTGGTTTTGCTTTGGGGTAATAGTTTCAAATTTTTTGAGTTTGAAATCCAAAATCGGGGAGTCCTGTGTTGGTCCGGTGGCTGAAAAATCCATAAAACAAGACCCTAGATTATGATTTTTGACTTGGTACATGATAAAAACATGTTTCATGTATCATAGATGAACTGAGATGGTTTTTTTCTATCCTGAGTCAGAGACATCTCACTAGTTATAATTTATTTACTATGGTTTTATCTTGATTTATTTTAGTATACCTCCATGTTGACAACAAGTAACGATTAGTATGTCTGACCATGAGAATGGTACACCTAACGATGAGGTGACTGTGCAGGGACTAGTTCCTGATATGGACCTATAGGGAGGAACCATTTCTCCCACCACTCATCGATCAACAGTTTCTACCAACAATACTAATAGAGGAAACATGTAAGATCAGTGCCTTACTTGAGTTATAGAGGTAGAGGACTCCCAGGTTCAAGGTTGAGACTGACCCCGCAATTAGTTGAGTATTGTCTTGATGTTGTTACGCAAGTCTTCTATCAAGTGAGGATGCCTCTCCACCAGATGATGATCTTAGACATGATCATTCTTCAAGGCTCAATGAGGAGATGGTAGATCATGATGATCCCAACATATGATGAGGTGACCCTCACATGGACAAACACAGAGCACCTATTTAGGTAGGTATTATGTCCTACGAAGTTATACTATATAGGTATTCCAGATACACTACACCTATAGGAGGATAACATGATAGTATCATTGTACTCAATGTGATTTTCTGATTTTTCATGCTAATATACATACATGGTTTGAGATCCATTCTTCTGGGAAGGGGATTTTGTGAAAGGAATGTGACCAAATATCAGGGTATCCATGGTTTCTCATAGTTTCCATACTCATAATAGGGTGATAGAGATAGATCTAATCATAGAGAGATTCCTAGAAGTGCAAGAGCCAACAGTTGGAGCTTCCAGAAGGCACATGGTGGCATAGACATTGGCAGTGGGTAGTAGAAAACTAATAGAGGGACCCAACTAGTTCAAGCATATAAATGGATGATCGAAGGACCCAAGATCAGTGGTAGAAGCCCCCTGGGGTAGAGGTTCTTAGTAGAGGATCATGGTGTGCTACTCCTGGGGTGGTTAGTGAGACATTGATTGTGACTACCCAGAGTTCCGTGCAGACGATCTACGAATGGTGAAGGGACTGCCAAGTCAGAGGTAGAGGGTTGACTAGGGTGGTCTTAATGAAGGAAGATGTGGAAGGGGAGTAGTAACATTGGCATGTAGTGGATAGTGTTTCAAGGTATTAATAGCACTACCAATAGGTGGTCCACAATGGGCTCCAGGAGCTGGTGGACAGGGGAAAGTCCATTATATGTGATGGAGGATTAAGACCCCGACACTTCAGAGATGATTAAAGGTATGATTTGTGTCTTCTCCACCTCTGCTACTATTTTGATAGAAATTGGATACAATCACACATTTCTTTCATAAGACCTTGTTTGGATCTCGCAGATTATTGTGGAGTTGTTGGATTCATCCTTATTATAATATACTCATACAGGAGAGCATCCAATGATCACACACTCGTGATAGCACTATGAGCTAACTCTTGGAGGTGAGAGATATTGTTGGTATCTCTTAGTAGAGTCATCGAGGCTAAACGACATCATTCAAGGTATGGGATGATTATCCACAGTCCATGCTCATATTGAATGATTCTTCCACAGAATGTAGTGTGTTCTTGATGTTGGAATGAGGTTATACATTACCGGTGAAAACAGAGGACTTGTAGTGTAGTATTGAAATACTCAGAGGAGGGTGCATCTGAAAACTCACCTGTTAGATACCCTTAACCTCAGTGCATTGGATGATATGGGTCCCCAATTTATTTTAATGGTGGAAAATTTCAGGGACATCTTCCCTAAAAATGTCAATGATAACCTCCTTATAGAGAGGTCAATTTCAGGATTGATTTATACCTTGGGATGTCACCGATATCCAAACTGGCATATCAGATGGATCAGTAAGAGCATCATGAAATGAAGGTACAACTAGAGGACCTAACGAATAAGGGTATCATGTGGCCCAATGTATCACCTTGTGTTTCCCCAATTCTATATGACAATATGGCAGCAAGATGATTGAGTCTATTTTTGGACTATTAGTGCCAGAGTTATGTGATTGTGAAGAACAAATATCCACTTCCAGTAAATGTGGACCTCTTCAATCAATTGAAGGGATCAATGTGGTTATCAATGATTGAACTAATGTCTTCTAATCATTAGCTTCATGTACGGGATGAGGATTTACATAAGACAACCTTTAGATGTCGGTATGGCCACTATGAGTCTTGGTGATTCCATTCAGTGTGACCAATTACCCCATAGTGTTCATGGAACTTATAAATAATATCTTCTATCCTTTCCTTGATAGGTTCATTTTGGATTTCATTGAATGCATCTTGGTGTAATTTACACTTGAGGATAAGAACGGGGCACCCCTAAGGATGATCCTTGATATAATTTGAGAGCACTAGATTCTTGGGAATCTCTCGAAGTGTCAATTATGGATTCAGTAGGTCCACATTCATGGAAATTTCATTTCATAGGCAGTATTTTCTGTGGACCCACAGAAGATAGAGGCAGATATTTCTTGGGAGCCACCTAGGATTCTGTCTAAGGTGCATATTTTCTTGGGTTTTAGAACATACTACTGGATGTTCATGTGAGAATTTTCTAGGGTTGAATCTCCTTTATCATCTTTCACATGGAACAGACATCAACTTTTGATGATGGAGAAGTTACTGCAGAGCATCTATAATCTAAGGATGAGGCTTTTGAGTGTCCCTATCTTGTATCTTCTAGTAGAGGGAATTGGATAAATAGTGTTTCACAATGCATAAGGGACCATACTGGGTTGTGTCCTAATGCAAGGGAAAGATGTGATTACCTATGTTTCGCGGCAGATGAATATGAATTATAAGATCTATGAAACCCATTATCTTGAACTATTAGTAGTATTATTCACATAAGTGGTGTGGAATCACAACTTGATGGGTGAGCGGTTTAATATTTACTCCAACCACAAAAGTTTCTGGCATCTCTTGTTCTATAAGGACTTGAACATGAGGTAGTGACGATGGTTAGAGTTCCTCCAAGACTATAAATTCAAGGTATTTTATTCTCCTATTAAGGTAAAAATAATAGAGTATGTGTTTAGTAGGATAAAGAAGTTCCAGTTGCAGATTGAGGTGTCGGAGTATGTAGTTACAATGCATATATCAATTGTGGATGAACATTGTGAATCCTATCTTCTATCGATCGTTGTCACTCCCCAACAATTACTAAATGTTAGGTAGACACATCTTTGGGATGTTGATTGTGAGATCCAATGTGATTAGTTATCAACCAGACATGACATTTATGGATATTCAATAGGTGGGGATCACTTCAACTTTTTCAAAGCGAACACTACTGTACCAATGGCATTGCGATAAGAGATTTTGAGGGACTTCCAATCCTCTACCATGGTGGTTCATATAATTGTGTAGAAAATGTTCCATGATCTTTGACATCAGTACTCGTGTTTGTGGATAATGAAGTAGCATCAGAGTTCGTTTCGCAGTGCCTCACATGCCAATAAGTGAATGTACAACACTAGGTTCTAGAAATACTGGCTCATCCACATGAGGGATAGGAGTGTAAGTAGGATGGTATCTTGATGTAATTAATTACAGGTTTACCACACACATCTAGGGGGCACAGTACCCTCTGAGAGATCATAGACTGACTTACCCTGTTACTCCAATTTCTACCCATTTGTAATTAGGGTTCTGTAGAGATCATGGTACACATTTAAATTCAATAGATAATGTAGGATCATAGAGTTTCATCAACTATCATGTCATACCATGATGTTCACTTCACATACCATTTATGAAAGAGATTGAAGAGGAATTTAAGGATCAACAACATTTGAGCATGGATTTCAATCACTAGACAGATGGTCAGACATAAAAGACTGTCTAGGTTTTTGATGGAATGCTTCATGATTCCATCATTGAAATTGGTCATAGTTGGGAGGATCGTTTACTACTAGTGAAGTTCACATACAACAACGGATAACACTCCACCATTGGTATGGCACTATTTGGAACATTGTATGGGAGGAAATTAAAATCACTTTTATACCAGGAAGACCTATGGTATTCAGAACTCATGTGTCTAGAGTTAGTACATGCTACAACTGAGACGACACATGTCAATTAGGTGAAGATGAGGACTATACTGAGAAGGTATTACTCTTATGATGATAGGATATGATGACTAATGGAGTTCTATGAGGGACACCAAGTGTATCCCTGGGTCTCACCATGGTGGGGATTATGATGATTTGGTCGTGGAGGAATATTTTCTATAATATTTATTGGTAATTTTTAAATTTTGGGTAGAGTTGGTGAGGTGGAATACCACCTTTCTATTTCCATATTAATGAAATATTTGAATAATGTATTTCTTGTATCATAGATGATATGGTATGTATATGATATATCGCACGTCATTGAGTGGGGTGAGTTGGACATTAATTATGAGGAGACATTTGAAAAGTTCCCATTGGAGATTTGGGATCAACATAAGTGTGTCCTTCGTAGGCAGTTGATTCCACTACTGCACATATTATGGCATCACAAAAATCACTAAAATAGTAGTTAGGAGTGGGAGTCACATATTCATGCACAGTATACACATTTGTTTGTTTATCCCATGTTTTCTCATTCAAGGACCTAAAGACTTAATGTGGGGAGAATGTTATGTCATCTAAATTCCATTAATATTATTTGAAACTATTATATCATTAATTTGAGATCAGGATCTAATACCCATGTAAATACAAGTCCTGGGGAGTTGGAAATAAATGTTAAAAAAAATTATGTAAGATAAAATAGCATGAGTGTGTAGTTTTTAAAGCTTTTTAATAGGTTCCTAGATTAAAAATATGAGGTCACCATTACGTCTGGGATGAAGATATTACCTATGAAAGGAGCTAACCACTACCGGGATGGGTCATGGGTAAAAGTTAATTTTTGAAGATTTTATAGAAAATTAAAATAATCTTATGAATTTTTATTTTATTCAAATTTTTTTCTCTACAACACAATGTCGAACCATCTATTTCTCTTAACAAATGAAATAGTGTAGTGGCACTAAAATTTATTCGTAACAAAAATGATGTTTCATTTCATAAATGGAACAGCGTAACGATGAAGTGACTACATGTAAGAGAAAATTATGAGAAGAATTTTCCCAATTTAATTGTTTTAAAGAAATAAAATATTGTTTAAATGAACCTATAATGGCTCTAAAAATTCGGCAGATTCTCATTTGAAAATGAATAATGATGAATCTCCACCAATGATTGATTGAGGATTGATAAACGATAGAAGATGATGGTTTGACTCTAATATTCACCATCAAATTATCAATCCTTGAGGTTAGGTGTTTAATTATGTGTCATCCCTTCTTCCCATTCATTTTTTGGAGTGACATACATGGATCAACCCATGAAAAAGTTGACGTATAAATTGATCATGTGTTTTGTTGGATGGGATTTGACTTGTGGGAATCAAATGGAGTTAAATTCACATAATATTGTTTGTTGTTCGTCAAACCTCCTAACAAGGATGAACCATTCCAACATGAAAAATGATCATGGTCCATAATTTGTGTTTTCTTGGTGCATTATTCATTACTACATTCTTCCAGTTCTTTATGGAAATGGTATGCCACCGTCTTGGTAGTACCGTGATGGCAGGATATCCTGTGGTTAGAGGTTTTCGGAGATGGCAGTGATAGGAAACTGTATGCTCGGCAGCCGGTGGCGGGGGGGGGGGGGGGGGGAGGGGGGAGGCTGTGATTTTGGTATACAATACGTGGAATTTTGTTGTAATTTGAAATCAAACTATTTCTTGAGATGTAGATTCTCCTCAAATGAGGTGCACTATGAGTGGAAATCCTCTTGCTGGAATTGACAAGGGGAGACCATTGGCCTAGTAGACGCGTGAAACACAATGGCCCAACAGACCTCAGTGGAAAGTGGAACACAATTTTCCAGATTACAAGAGGACCTGATTAACCTAATATACCTCAGTGATGAGCATATCAATGTGGCCGAACAGATGAGTGGGCCTTAGTGGCACATTAGACATTAGAGGCGAGCAGACCTCAGGGGCTCAACAAATGAGCAGACCTTAGTGGCCCAACAGATCACAGTGAGGATTGGACCTTAGTGACCCTGATTTCATTAGTCATGGGCAGACCACAGTGGCATAGAAGACATAATCACTCATTATGGATGAGTTCTTACGTTGTACAAGGTGTTAGGTGAATTTACTATTAGTCATTCATTACATTATTTTGATCTATACCTATGCGAGATGACTATAGTGACTTCCTCTTGACTTTACATCAAAATGGATACAAATAGTGTACCTATTTGGTAGTCTATATTGTTCATAAATTCATTTGTTGTATTACCATCGTTTTTTGGTACTTACAGATTACTGTGTTACTCACCCCTGCATGGGCTCCGCCCGCACGTGTCATGTGTTGTGCAGTTCACAACTACATTGACATAGACCGTGGCGGTACAGAACTAGGCAGTGCCGATTGAGATATGAGAGATGTGGAATAATTATACTTATCCAAAAGACACCCCCTTCACCTACCCTTATATTAGGGTTTACAAGTAGATTAACTTCAATAGCTTGTACATATTTGGATGGGTGTTTGTGTGTGTGTGTCTAGGTACTCAGGAAAATTCCTCCCACTTGTGTTATAATGACATTGGCTCTAGTCACCAGCCCCTGGGTATTGGGATGTGGGAATGGGGTAGTCACAACACAGTCTTAGAGGGACAAGTCATGAAATCATATATCTAAAAAATATTACAAATAGTTTTGGAATCCCACGACCAAAATATTTAGTGGGAAAAATTCAATTTTTTTATTGTTGATATCCTCTATCTATTGAATCAGTATGGGGAATCATATCCTCCACTAGAGTTGTAATATAATATGTATTTGGAAAAAAATATCACCCATATTTGTTTGAAATAATATATATTACATATAGTTTCAGTGTCACCTTCTATTACTATGTTACGGAATCCCGAATTTTTTTCTTTAGTTGGGGCCCCATATCTCCATTATATACTAGATGTGTGGGATCTCTATTGTATGTGCTATATTATGGATATAGTTAGAATAACACTTTAGAATAGGGTGTGGGAACCACATTCTAATAAATCACATGAGCCAACAACCACCATTGTGGTAGGGTGTAGGTCCTTATTCTATATTGGTTATGTTGTGACATTTGAACACTCATTATGTTTGTTTCATCATTATCATGATCATAGAAACATGAATTAGATTATGTTTCCTAAGAAAAATTAATGTTTTTGAACAGTTTTGGGCTATTGTTGTCATTTGATTGTTATCTATTAGTTGGTAGTGAATCTACTAGAGGATGACTTCATAATTGTTGGTAGCACTCATGTTTATAATGATGACAGTATGTATCCAAAAAATGAATCTTAGAAGTATCAGGTTTCTAGATATATATTCTCACAAATGTATGAAATCTATAGTGTAATGGTTTTTATCAGGTTTGATAAAAGGAAAACATATAATTAGTATCTTGTTGAATGTTTTTTAGGAGATTTATATGGATGAATTTAATTGATATGAACATGATTGAAATTGAGGTTCAATGAATGGAATTTCTCCATAAGTGGTCATATTTTTTTATCACAAATGTTTATTATTATCTAGATATTATTTCATTTTATATGGTTTATATGAGTTTAGTAGAGTATTTTTAATAGTACAACTCAAATGAATACATATTGTGTATAAATAGATTATATCTTTTCTGTTATTTTCGTTTGATATCATTGGAAATGTTTTTTATGGATCATACCATAAAAGAGTGATCCTTGGGGATGTTTTTGTCAGTGTTAGATGAATAACTATATCCAATGATTTGATGGAATTCTATACTTTTGTGTTTTTAATCAATCAGAATGGTAAAATTTTAAAACTAATACAATGTAGAAACTATGCGATAATAAAAACCAATCATCTGAATGTTACAATCCGTTTATACAGAAAATTTGTTTTTTACAAATGAATGAATTTAAATTTTCTGTATATGTCCTGAATGTATAGAGGAGGGGATGATATTTTGTCTTATGGGGTATCCTAGATGTACTATGGGGGCTATTTATAACATAAGAAAATTATCATGTTAATGAGAATTATTTTAAATGATGTAGCAGTCATGATACTGTATGATATGGTTTTTAATAGGGGATGGAGAAACATGAATAGTAATATGGAATTCCTTAGTGTCTGTATTGGTTATTTATTTTATAATAAATGGCATTGACAATTTAAGCTAAATTTTTGTGAGTATCTAACAGTCTAGTGATTATTTATTGTGGACATGTAGAGATCGTGGTGACATTGGGAGTGTTTATATGATATTTTTCATTGAATATAAATATATGGTACGATAGATTATATCATGGAGGATAGTGCATGTGGAAATTTTAGTTCATTTCATGTTTTCTATGGAATTTTTAAAATGTTTGGGTTTGTGGGAGGATCATCAATATTATTGAGTCCCGATATACACGACATCAATGTGTATCATTTTTAGTGAAATATACCATGTAAATGAATTGGAAGGTTATTGTTTCAATTTTATGAGGTGATAGTTGATTTAGGTGGTAGATTATGGTGTCACTAAACTATTTCTACATGATGGTTTATAAGGATTATATTTTATGACAAGAGGATCTAGATATTCCAATGTTAAATTCCATTGTATTTGAATAATATATCATTTGTACTAACAATATTTCTAATTTTAATCATGTTTTGATGTTAATCTCACCATTATAGAAAAACCCATGATATATATTCATTTATATGTTTCACTAAATGCAACATAATGGTTTATGGGGAATCTTATTTTGGGAGATGATGTAGTTATGATATTATAGAGGAATGAGAATATAAAATGTAGTTTCCATAATACATGTGTTATAATATGGATGTGTTCCAAATTTTAGTTTCATCCTAGATACTTGAGGACCACTAGATTTCTATAATAATAATGATATAGTAAATGTGAATTTTTTATTCCTATTGAAAAGCATGACATGTTATATTTTTGAGGATGTAATGTCTTAATGGAGGGGGGATGTAGCAACTTCATTTTATGACATTCAATGAATGTCTCAATTTGGAATTTTTTTATCCCACTTTCATTAAAAATTATTAAATGGACAATTTACCAGGAAATATAATCTCAAAAAATTCTATGAGGATTCTATTTATTTCACGTGGTGATTTTCCACTACACTGAGTCAGTGTGAAACACATAGAGAGTTTGGATGATTATGAATATGATTAATGTGAAATAATATATTTTTAATATCCATGAAATTTATTTTGATAAATTAAAAATATATCCTAAATTGAGAATCATATAGGAAAATAGAGACATACGTATTATAAATAATTCCATGTTTTCCATAGGAGAAAAATATTCTGGGTTTAGATAGAGTTATTTTGGTACGAGTAATCATAATTTGAATAATGTTAATATAATATATATTGAAATGAAACTAATGACTAATTTTACTCCTCCACCAATATCTCAATATTTTCATAGAGAGTAGGAGGCCATTTTATTTTGATAGCTATGGGATTTATGATATAGTTGATCATGATTCATTATCTTGAATTGATTCCCCATCTAGACAACACAATGATGAATCAAGGAACCAAAACCTTGATATATGCATTAATTAATGAGATAGAGAGTGATAATGTATTTAATATATTATCCTCATGAATTTATGGCTGGATAATGAGTACTATATTCTTTAAATTTATTCTCACATAAATGTAAGTATATTTTTTTCATTGAAATTATGGGTTCTTTTGTTTGTTAGAATAATTGGTGGGATGCCTTACCGATGGAGAAGGTGAACATGATATAGATAGATCGATGATGAGTTGATATAATAATTATGATTCACTATATTACTTGTAGAATATATATTTAATGGACATCAGTAATTATATCTTACACATTTATCATCCCCCATGATGTTGCTAAAGATGATTTGTATTTCTAATAGTTCTCTATAGATGGAACCACACATTGAACCCCACCTCGATTAAAGAATTAAGAGTAAATGATGATATAATGATGTATTTATGATACCTTTTCAGGATATAATCATTTTCATTGTATTGTTTTTAATGAACTATGATTTTATTTTGGACACTTTTAAGATAAAACAGTTTTAATTTTTTTTGTTTTACATAAAAATGAAATCGTAAATTAAAAAAAATATTTTGTGGAGATAAAATTATGATCATAACAACCTATATATCTAATTAGTGTATTTTAATAGGATTAATGGACTACTTAAGGATTTATTGATTTATATTCCATTTTATACAAATATATATAGGTTTCTTAGAGTATAATTTTTTTAATGATGTTTTTATGAGGTGTACATTATATTAATAAATTTAAGTATGTTAATGTAAAATAATTATGTTAATAGAAAATAAAATTGATTCATAAATGATAATATTGTTTATTTTTTCAAAAAAATTATCAATATGGACACTAATTATTATAAAAAATTACTTTACAATAAATAAGTTTTATCAATGACTTTTATGATTTTATTTGAAGGATAATTTCCTAGGTTTTAGAAAATGAAAGTTAAAAAAACATTAAAAAAATATATTCATGAGGATAATATTATCATAGAATAAATTTATGGTATTTTTTTCAAAATGATCGATTTTTAGGTTAATATTAAAAATTAGACATTTTAAAAATTCCACTACATTTTTGACATTATTATTTTATTTGTAAGACCTGGAAATTTATGATACAATTTTCTAGGAAAAAGAAGTATTTTATATGATATACAATAAATTTAAAAAATAAATTTTTTTTGACAAACCTATGTTTTATTTTATTGAACATTTGTTACATTATTCTACACAACTATTTTTTATACGTTATAAATTAGTTATATTAAAAAATTATATATTAAAAATTAATAAATTAATTTATTTTCAATTATTTTTTTATATTTGATATCTTTTTGTTTAACAAAAATTATTTTTATGCCAAAAATGGATTCTAATGCTAAAAACTTGTCCCTTTGGAAAAAAAGTGAGTTTATATGAGGATAACCAATAGTGTTAATGTTCTAACAGGTTAATAAAATGTTTCTAATTGATTGTGTGTAGTTTTTTATATAAAAACCATGAACAAAATCTATTATTATCCTTTTTTGATTATTCATTAATAGTGGAAAAAATAATCTATTTTTATAAAGATTAAATATCTACAAGAATGAAATACTTATCACATAAAAAGGGGGCTCTCACCACCATTTCATTACATATATAAATATAGGAATTATCTTAATGCTCCGGCATTTTTCTATACCATAGAACCCTGTATCAAATCCATAATAATCTTGATAGTTATTAATAGATTACACTCACTTTCCATAGAATCCATTAAAGGAATCTCAGTGTTCACATCATGAGTATTATCGTTTCTCTAATGCTTGTTATTTTATATATTTAAGATCCAAATATATCAATTCATAGTATTATATGAAGAAATTGGTGTATATATTATATATAATTTTCTATATTGCATTAATCAATATTAAAACCCTTTTTCATTTTCATAAAATAACGAAAATGTAATTTGTCTGTTTTTACGAACTATTATATCCATTAAGTATAATTTTCAAATTTTCATGTAGTTTCATTATAAATTATTAAAAATCATTAAAATATGAATAAATATATTAAAAATAATAATATTTGTTTTATTAAATAATAAATATGATATTCTAAAAAATTAAAATTTTATAACAACACACATCTATTAATTATTCTATTTTCTTGTTTAGGATAGTGTAACCACCAATATAGATAATGATATAACTTATTATAATCATAAATATAAAAAATTTATCTATAATATAATATATAAAAATGTAAGTAATTTTTGTATTCTTCTCTATCCATTCTATGAAAAATATTATAATCATTAATTTAAATTCCAACATCCATTTACTATAGAATCATTAAAACAAATATATTTTTGATTTAAACATTTTGTATTTTATCCAAAATTACAATCAAATGAAAGTATATAATTATTTCTAAATAAGTGGAATTAATTTCATTGTATTCTATGATATTCTAATGATGTAATTTGGAAAATAAATGAAGAATTACAACACTATTATAAGACATGTTCAAAATGATCAATATTACACAAACCATGTAATGAAAATTTAATGTCACTACCTAATAATCTAGTAGATGATAATTATCAATAAAAATTGTAAAAACATACTAATAGTTATATGGTTCTAAAATATGTGATTAATATTGTTAATTATTTATATTGATTATCAAAATTTATTTAGGGGGTGGTAATAAAAAAGTTGTGTAGTTATTCTAATCAAATATAATTTCATGTACTTATTTCAAATTATACATTGGGATTTCATTTTTTAGGTTGTTAGTTTGGAATATTTTATTAATTTTATGAAATTATTTTAATTCGTGGTATTTTAGAAGCCATATAAATTTATGTATTTAAATAATTTTTTATTTACAGAATAATATGGTTATATGGTTTTCATTATCTGAGTTTCAACTCCATGAAAAACTTTTTATTTCATGAGCGACATTCTTTTCATGGTTCATACACTCTATATTATATTTTCTTTATTAAGAATTATCAATTTTGAAGGTTCATTGTAATTCATTTCAAATATTACTCAATAAATGTGTTTGGTTTAATATATTACTCAGAAAATTATGGTTTCATTGCAAATATTATTTCCGAATCAAAATTTTTTAAATGATAACACATTCATGGAATAAATATTCTTAATAAACCACTGTATAATTTTATTTTTATATTAAATGGGTTTCATAGATCCCATAAAAATTTTATTCCCACAAGACTCATATTTTATGAAGTGTTATTTTAATTGAATATAATTATCACTATAGGTATTAATAAAGAACCTATATTTTAATAATTTTTATTCATTTTTTGTTTTTGATAATCCCCATATATATGAACCACTAATTGATTGTGGCCATGATATAATAAATGTTTTATTGTTAAAAATAATCATTAAAATTAATAACATTATAAATTGGGTTATTTTAATCAAATTTTGAAAAGAACCACTTTTAAATGATTTATATTCGAAGAAAACTATCCTCAATTTTTATTTATTCACTTACAAATTCCCACCCTAAATTATAATTTTATTGATGATATAATATTATTATACATTTTTTTAATATATTTAAATTTATGATTTATTTATAAATCAATGATATTACAATTTTTATTCATTATTTTTCTAATAGAATCAAAATGTGTTTTTAACTGTTGTTAACACAATTTGACAAATTTATGATGGATGACCGATATTATTAAATTGCAAACATTAATTTTTTTATTTATATATTAGTTAGATATGTTTTCATTTCAATCATAGGATTGATCTATTACTAATTGAAGCATTATTGTCAATAAATAATTAAAATCAATATCATTTCATACCATTCTATTATATTATGAGTATGCTTTCTTCATTAAAATTTTATGGGAGCTCAACTATATGTTTACACTAAAAAACTAGGGAAATTATTTAATAACCATTAATTCATCATATATATTTTTTAAATACCACATTCATCATTGGATAATATATAAGTAGAAATATATATAGTATCATTAGAAACCTAGTTATTATACTTGTTTTTATAAAGTTTATTTATGGAATTATGAATGTTTTACATATTTTATTCCATTCTAAGGGTACATGGAACCTATTTTTTAATTTCAATATTCATGATTTGATAATATTTTATTTAGTTTAGAAAAATATTAATGGATGGTAATGGGAGATGGAAGTTATTGTAACACCCTATGGTAGATGTATTTATTAATTATAAAGAATATTTCATACTATGTAATGTTTGTTGTTATAATGAAAATATTTTGGATGGTTAATAATGAATTCAATTCCATTTTTAAGGTTAATATATTTATCATTGTTAATATAAACTATAATACCATTCTATGATACTACGTGAGATATTTATGGTTCATTAGGCTAGTGAATTATTCTTCCATGGATTGGAAAAATTGTCCAGCTTATCACGCATCAAAAAAACATAAGGACAAATCCTTTTCATGCTATTATAATAAAATTTAAAACAAAATATTATTAACAAAAAAAACATATTAATTGTAATGGAAATTAAAATTAAATCCATAAAGTATCACAAAAATCAACACTCGTACTCTTCTAACCCTGTCTCAAAATTTTTTTAGTTCCCGAATCTGATATTCATTGATCTTAGAAGATGGACATAGATTTTGACGAGTCTTCAAAACTTTTATCATGGAAATAATTGGTTCATACTTTGATGGGTCTTTTAATTATTAATTTTATAGATTCCTCGCACACAACATCTTACATTAGTGTTGTTGTATATATATACCATTACTCAAATATATTACATTTAATTTTTCTTGTGATTTTTTTCGTACATATATGTAAGTAGTCTGAAATATAATACCATATAAAATTCATTATTCAAAATGGATTTGTGATTGGGGTTTTATAGATGGTAAATTATATTGTTATATAGGATAATTTTTATGTAATATTAGATACATATGTCCATAGTCATAAATGTGAATACAAAATCATTGTATAAAATGATATATTTTTGTCCTAATTTGAAAAAGATAAATAGGTGTTTGATGTCCTCCACCCTCTCAATGAACATCATATCCCAAGAATTTATACATCAAGTAACACATTAAGGATAATTATCATTATATTTTTTGAACCAAATAAATTTATGATGTTTGAAGGGTTTTCATGAGGGAATACTGTATAGTTGTTTTTCATGGATTTGGAATTTCTGGTGAAAGGTGGTGCGGTAAACCCCTTTTTTTGAGGAGAAAGGATCATTTGTAGAACATTAATATATCTATTTAATATCATCAAATTATTAAATTGAATAGGATTTGAAAATGTTAAAAAATATGGATGAGATGGAGTTATGGTCATGAATTCCCCCACCATCATTTACGAAACGTGATTCCAAAATATTGTAAGAAGATGCACTTTGTCAAAATACCATTACCCAAATAAACCATTACAATTTTTACTGGACTATCACCTTCAAGAGGTAGTTTTATTTTCAAAAATTTTAAAAAAAATATATTAAATTATTTGAAAAATATAATTCATGTTATTTAAATAATTATCTAAAACAATATTTAAATTATTAATATATATTGATTTCAATATTAGTTTATATAGGGTTTAATAATATTTGTTGGAAACGATTAAATTTTAATCATAAATTTTTTTATAGTAAATAATTATCAATTTTATTTATTCAATTAATCATAAAATATTTAATATTATTCAAATTATATTTAATTGTCATTATTTTTTCTGGAAATAAATACACCATTTAAAAATTATTTTAAAAGAACTGCATTAGAAATGGTTTTAGTTATACCATCACCTAAATATTATATGTTATTATGCTTGGTTGTTATATATCATCATAGTATATTGAAATAAATATTTTAAATTTATAAAATAATTTTTTAATTAAAAATTTGTTTCCAAAATATTCTATTAATTAATTAATAAAAATTATATATAATACAGAGTATAATTAAATTCCGAAATTTTTCGTATGTTACTAAAATTTCTTTACATTAAATAATAACATAAATCATTTGTAATAATATATTTTAATGATAAATAATTCTTTTTTAAATAATAAAATTTAAAAAACATAATTTTAAAATATAATATATAGAGAAAAACATATTTTATTAGGAAACTACATTAGTATCACCAACTACTATCTTTCGTATAAATTAAATTTTAATTAAATACATAATAGTTATTAATGCCAATAATATATGATGAAATATTTTATTAAAATTAATCATAATTAATTGAAGTAAAACTCTTATTTTATAAGAATAAATTTTAAAAAGATATAGTGAATTTTAAGATATATATTCTTGAAATAAATCTAATTTAAGATATGCCAATAAAAATAAATATTAAAATAATTTTTTGATGTAACAAAAGATTATAGTTACATTATAAATTGTGGCCTCTTTAATAGGTATAATTTCTAGATAAGCTATGATTTTTGTCTCGAGTTATAGTTTAACTATATTGGAACCTTTAGAAATCACCATGAGCTTGATCATCACCAATATATGGTTCATCTAATACCAAAATGTCTTGAGTTTAGATTTGGATTAATATTTGATAAATACTATTAAAGATACCACCATTATAATGTAAGAAAATCAAATTTATATGGAATACTTCTACACGTTAATGAATGTTTTCCTATGTTCTTCACGGATATTGAAATGTGGGTTCTTCATTTAATACTATATAATATAAGGGACATGTTTATTATTGAATTATAATATTCAATATAAATTGTAATTTTTTTTTCATTTTGGTTTGTTTTAGATGGTGAAACATATTATTTAATATATTATTTTTAATAATTAAACTCTATGAATTCATAGGTTATTACAATTCCCGATATAAATATATTTTATCCCCAAAATATATATAATAAAATATTAATAAAGCTAGATAAGTTCATAAAAAATATGGATCGTGTTTTTATTTTATATTGAGATATAAATAAAATTAGTATTCAGTTAATAAGAATAATCCCTATATGGCTTAGTTTTTCAAAATATTTTTGTTAAATAGAAATCATATTTTTATTTTTAATACCTATTTTAATTATCCTTATCAAGATATTCTGGTTTTTAGTGATAAATTATCATAAATTGCATTGATATGTAATAATTTATTCCCTGTATTTATAATAGTAACACCACACACACACATATATATCTTTTCTTATGATTTTCAACATGTCGGTGAAATTGCAGTTGAACAATAATGTTAATGGAGAATTATCTTACTGTTCAAAAGTAACATTTAAATCCACATTAATCATCCTCTCATTCAATTCAAAATTGTGTACCACTCCCACAACGTCATGTAATCTTTGAATATAATCCCTCTCCTATGTCAACATCCTTATATTATAATAACATATCAATTCTTTAATTTTTTCACTAATCCCTAACATTATCTTTTTATGATGTCCTCTTAGCTAGATGATGGATGGTTATGGATTTCTACCTAGTCTATTTCATTTGGATTTTTTTATTTCAAAAAATAATATTTAACTAAAAAATGAATCACCCCTTTAAGGGACTATATTCTCATTGATTCAAATATTATTTTCTATAATAATACATCCTTATGATACCCTAAGTAAAAGGTTTGGTTGTAATAGTGGTGGAATAATATGGTTTTATTCTATATATTGAATATTTATGGTGTTTTTAACATATAAAATGTTATTATAACATTAAAATATAATTTTTTATTGATGGGTGATGTCGTGGACAATCAATTGTTTTCATTTTCATTTTTTATCACATTGGGATATACTATCTCTGACAGATGGTTTTTTAATCCAACCCCATAAATTTTCTATTATCATGAAAATATTTATTTCATTTTATTCATTTTTTTGAATAGAGAACCCATTATGTAATATTTAATATTTTATTTAAATCAAGAAAAATACATATAATGTACCCATATAATTGTTAGTTTTCCAATTTAAAAAAGTTCAAAATGAATACAAATTATAAAAAGATGTTTTATTTGATAAAAAAGTAAATGAGTTACACTAATTAACAAATTTATGAATCATATAGTGGATATAATAGATAAACCATATTAAAAATTCTGTACAGTAGGATTTAGTTAACCTAATCTACCTTATCTATATCAATTGAATAAGATACATCATGTCCCATTACTCTAGTGGTTTCTTATCCCTACCATTATTTTAGTACATGTATTTTTATAATGAGATGGGTAATATATAGTTTCTATAGAGTTATGAAACTAAAATATTATTGGTTTTTTATGGACACTTTCTAATACTAGTGTGATTAACATTCTCTTCATATTCATACGAAAATTATCTGATCTATAGAGACATATTTCCCATAATAAATCATTTTCAAGTGCCCTTAAAAACAATTCATTTTTATTTTCTAAAATATTATTTATATACACCCGTGTTTGAATTTTAATTTCATATTAATTTTATCTTCTATAATATCCATGGTACTCCATCATTATAATATTTAATTTACATAAGTATTAAATTGTGGTTACATTGTTTATCATGTTAAAAAACAGATGGATTCACATTATCACCATATTTATCAGTTTATATAAATTTATAATCAGTTGATCATTATGATTATAATCACAATTTCCATCACAATAGGTGTTATCTCGGTTCCTTTGGGTTTAATACGACATATTAACCAAAGGGTTAACATGAGTGATAAAAATATAATATTATAAGAAGACATAAATTATGAATAAGAATATTAGAATTCAACCTTAACACCATTTACAAAAGTAAATCCTCACATAAGATAATAATTCCATTATTTCAATCTCAAATTATAGTATTTTAAAATATATAAATTTATATTCGTTTGTCTTATTACTCTAACCATTTTTCCACTATATGATTGTAGAAACAATATTGTATATAGTTTCAGAAATAGTATATGATTAAAAAATTCAAATCTCCCAAATACTATCATACTAGGTGTGTAGTTTGGGATCTCTGTTATGAACCTGATGATGAGCATGTTAAAAACCAATCCATATAGTACAATATTTTTATATCTTCATGAATATATACTAGATCCTTTATCAAATAATAGTATCAATAAAGGAATTTCATTTTTAAGGATTACATATACACAAAACATTAGTGAATTTAAGTATGTTATCCTATAAATAGGATATTCTATTAATATTTTCCTTAGGTTTTACCTGAATTTTTTTTCATCCTAATATCAAAAAAATTACTAGACCATGATCTAATAGAAATGATAGAAATAAAACATAAGTTAATTAATTTAACGATTTATAACATACATTTTGTAGGTATATTTTCATTAAAAGGCTACATAAATGAATAATTCATCATAAAAAACTTTTATTTGAAAATACACATAATTATCATATCTCTATTATATCATCTAAAAATATATATGATACCCTCATTTCTAAAGGGATATATACTTACCCATAACCCCATATCCCTTCGATTTCATCCCTTGGGTAACACTTTATATATCCATCTCTAATAATTTTATTAAGATTGAGGATCAAAGGAATAGATTGGGGGTTAAATAGGTGCTAAAACATAGTTTTAGTTAACAAAATGTCATGGAATGGGTGGATGAGAGGGGATGAGTAGGTATACTTTTATAATTTATGTAAATGAATCATTTGTAAATAATCATAATTTTTTAATTATATACCATAATTATTAAATTCCATAGACACAATAATAGCACAATAATTGAATTGGGAGTGAAAAAAGGTTGACCCTCCCTCTAAAATCAAGTCACACAAGTTGGTTCAACATGTTCGGACCGTATCAACAATTCATACAATCTTTTTAAATATTCTACTCGTAGCTCGATAACTCAACCTTCACCCATGGCTATTAAATTTAATGAACAAAATTAATATTGAACTTATTTTTATATTAGAACATTTCTACTTTAAATATTCAATAATTTTATAAAATAATATTTACATGGTTTTTAGAAATTAATTTTATTATTATCCTCTATACGTAATAAAAATACAGTTTTGGGGGAAAATGTATTTCATGCATTAGAATTATGATCAGTTTAAACTATTCAATAATAATTATTAATTTTAATTTAAAATTATTATTATTATTCATATAATATTTGATTAATGTTAAAAGGATCTTGATAACTAATTACTAAAATTGAATTATTAATAAAATAAAAAACATTTATTTTTTTGTTAAAACATAAAAAAAATATTATTATAAGTTAATCACGGGATTAATATATCAATTATTTATAAAAATAAATAATTTAATCATTTAAAATATATATTTTTATTTTAGTTTTGGTTAATAAATATTTATTCCATTATTTCATATTAATTAAAAAAACTGATAGGATTATTAATATATAATTTTTTTGTTATTCACTTAAAAATAAGTAATGTTACAAGATAAAAAATAATGCAATGTTAATATATCCATGATATATAAAATATTTATGCTAATATTCTAAAACTCACTTCTGAGAATTTATTAAAATTATTTTTATGAACCATAATAAAATGTATAAAAATTATTTTTATGAAAAATTGAATTCAAATATATTGATAATAATTTATCATATAAGTTTCCATTCTTTTGAGTGTAAATTCATTGTGATTGTAATAAATATTTGTTTTTATATTTTGTAAAAATAAAATTTGTACCCTTAAATGAAACACAAATATCTTGAATTTAAATTTTTATTAAATAATTGAAAAATGACTTTTTTTAATTGTATTACAATTATTGATATATCAATACAAATATATATATTATTATGTATTTCTATAAACCTAATTTTGAAAAACATATACCATTATGATCACATAATAATCCATAATAATTAGATATTCATTTAATGTAGTTCCGTTTTATAGTTTAACTAAAAAGGAACCCTTGTCAATCTCTATGAGATTTAAATTCTCTTGTATAAATCTTTCGTCAGACATTAAATTAGTTGAACATGTGGGGGAATTACTTTTAGGAAAATCATATAGAATATGGATACTTTTGATTTATAGAAATAGGGATTTCGTTTAGAAAATATATACACCCATAGGTTATTTTATCCTAAACACATTATTGATTTACCAATATGACTTTATCAATTAACAGTAGTTAATTTAATGTCAAAATTTCATATTAAATAGTTAAAAATATGTTATATTTTTTAAATATAATTTTGGTGTATTATAGAAATTTAGTTGTTTAATTTTTTTTAATCAGAATATATTGGTACATCTCATGTATTTATGGGTAAGAGAAGTCCTTGATATACGAGACTATGTGTGTGGATACATGAAATATTCATATATGGTTATCCAAATTAACTATTAAAAATGGATAATGGAGGGATGTGCCCATGGTTACAAAATTATTTTTTTATTTCTAGATTTTCACAAATGTTAGAGTTTAATATTTGAATTGATACTTAATGATGTTTGATTAAACAGTTTATGTTAGTTATAAATTTAGGTTTTTTGAAAAATTATCATGTTTCAAATATTGTTTTATGGTATTAATTTACATTGTTAATGTTTTAATTTTTTTCATACTGTAATAAACTATTTTAAATTTATTTAATAATAATACTATTATTTTATATAATTATAAACTAAAATTATGCTCTTCTTAGTGTAATATTGATAAATTTCATGGGGTTTCCTACTATATTGTTACACTCAACTTTAGCCATGTAAATAAATTTATATATATAAGTATTTTTAAATATATTGGAATGGAAGAAAATATCTAGTGGATAAATATAATAGTTAATGTAACCATAGTTTCTAGATGAATCAATTATGCACATTTATGTCTTGGTATTGGATTGGTACAAGTATAGTGCCCGGGCCAATAACATATTTGGATAATAGATGTTTTTGGTTTTTATTTCTTTTAATACATTGATTTTCACTTCATGTTCCTTTTGGGTTTTTAGATACTAACTCATATATCAGTATGTACATTTATATTTTTTAATATATATCCACCTTCACCTTAGTCCTTGTTCATAGTAATGTGTGCGTTTTTATGTGAAAAATTACCCCTTATAAACATTTTTTAACCATTAGTAATTATTTAATTCCTTTTCAATACAAGGAACATAATTTATAGTTAGAAGTAGTTATGAAATATCCCAAGACAATGATTTATTATTTAAAAAAAGTTATTATGAAAAGATACATGTGGTCCAATTTGAGGAACAACATGGTTATCCATGTTGTTCCCAAATTTTTTATGTATTAATGAATGATAATATACTATATGACCCAACCATTCCCATAAGGTTAGATAATAGTTAAAAATAATATAGAAGAAAAAAATATAATTCATAAGTGATATAGATTATCATATGATAAAATCTATTATATTTTTTATTTTTATGTGTTGGATCATTACATGTTGATTGTGTTACCGGGAATTGAACACCATTAACTAGAAATTTAATGGTAATTTGTTTTATGGTATGCTGCCCTATATAAAATTAACGAATATTTATGTTAATTTTCATACATTTTATCTGTACCAGCATGATTTAGTTTTAATGAATACAAATTTCATGCCTTTCAAATGAATAATTTTTGTCAAACACTATTCTTGAGATCAGTTATAGAAAATATATTATGAAGATGTATGAAACATTTATCCAAGAACTTCTTTAGTTATTGTTTGACTAGAGAATAAAATAAAATAAAAAATATTTCTTTTATAAGCTTATTTTGAATTCATGGTCATTTTGATAAAGATACATAGTATATAATATAGTTGGTTCTAGTGAAAAGACTAAAACTATTCTATAATTACATCATTGAAAAATCCCAATAGTAGAGAGAATGTAACAATGTATGATTATATTAATAATAAATTTCATGTCTCATGAATTATTGTTGAATTTTAAATTTAATAATTGATATTTGTATCATAGGTTATAGGTGGATTTAGAAGCTGTATTTTGTATAAATGGTTAGGAGAAACCATGGTATAGTTCCTTGATGTTGAGAATGGTTTTTTTGGTCTCAAGGAAGGTCCTTGGATGAAGTGATATTTATGAAGACTATGTAGCCTAACAATGTGATGGAAAATAATATCTACTAAAACTGAAATTAATAAATGAGTCATTCGAAAAAAAATTCATCCTCTATTTTAGACTCATTATTTATAGGGTTCACCTAAGTAAACAAGAGATGATTATATATATATATATAAACATTAACTATGATAATTCCAAGCATTTATGATTAATGAAATAAAATGTAATGTATTTATTATTTTTCTATATATATATATTCAATTTGATTCATCTTAAAAAGTATAATATATAATGTGTTCAATTATTTTATTAGTGTGGTAAAATTATATTTTATTGATTTTACTAGAGATTTGATAAGGAAAAAAATTCATATATGAAATATTATCTATAAACCATTTCATTGAGTGGTTATGTGGTAGATTTTTCTCCTAGGTAACATATTTATTGGAAAGTTAAAACCAAAATTATTCTAAATTATTATATCTTCACAGAATTAAAACAACATTTCAAAAAATATAAAGAAACTATTTTGGAATTCTCTCCAATTATTCTAATTCATGTTTTTCGGGACATGGATGACATTATAGGGGAATCAAAAATATTATTTTTTCATAAATAAAATTTTCTTTATATCAAAGGGGATATATGTGTCCTTTTAGTTTGTTTTTAGTGAAATGTGATCTTTTGAATATGGACATTGGTTCCTATTTGGATGTAACCATGATCATAAGAAAGTTATGCTAGATCCATGATATGAACATGCCTTTTTTGTAGGGATACATAAAATTATCAGGAAAAATAATTTATATTACCTATCATGAATTGATTTCAAAATAATTATATGAATTTTTTGTGACTTCAATGTTTGAACATGTGTGTTTTTTTATGATTTTATTGTACATTAAATGTTTTTTTAATAATCTATTTTTACTAATTTAAAATGATAATTCATTGTTGAAAAAAATACTATTTATGACTGCATGATTTATGGATTCACGTTAATTTTGTAACACATGATAATATTTTAATACTTATAAAAATAGTTTTATATTTCAGTTATATTTCACCAACTCTTTTATTATACTATTATCTATTATTATTTTACATTTATTAAATGTTGGAAAAAAATATTTGGTAGTTCCTACCTGGTTTTATACTCTCCATTGATTGAAAGATCTATTAACATGTAGACATTTCCATCAATGATTAAAGAATGGGAATGGATCAAAATTCAATGTAGGATCACATTTATTTTGAATTTTGTGGATTTCCAGTGATGTAGTATAGATTCAGGGATGTGCCTTGGAGAAAGAGTGGTTCCAACTTGATTCCTGAGTATGTAAGTACTTTGGAGTTTGAAATGACTTGGTTTTTTATTTCTAATGTTAATGAATATTTTCTTATTGAATAATTTTTTGGTTTTCTATTAAATCATAAACCAATATATAGTTAACTATTGTATTTACTATTTTTAATATTCACCATGTTTATTGTTTACTTTTGTGTGGAATTTAGTGTAATGTGTTTCCCATTTAATTATTTAGTAAAAACATTGTATTTATTACAAATAGTTAGTGTTTTTGGAATGTCACATTTATTCAATAGAACGTAAGACCTAAAAAATCCTAATGGTTGGGTGTTGATGTTCCATATAGTAGCCACCAATTCATTCTTTATGTTTTATATCTAATGATAATATAATGCATGTAAATAATGAATTTTAATCCAAACACATTATAATAATGTCTTTTCTAAAATTTAAATTCACATGCATGGTGATTTTTTTTGTAAAGACATGGTAAAATGAGTTTTCTAACATGTTTTTTTATGTTTATGAATTTCCCCTATTTAACAGTCATTTTATTTTTAGTATTTCTTTTATTACATTTTTATCAATCTTTTTAATGATATTTTCCACTCTTATTTTATTCTCCCACTATTCATAATTATTGTTTTATGCTTATAAGACAAATTATATTTTTCTCCTTTTCTATATGTATTTTACCTGATATTTTCATTTTTTATTCCATATCATTCATCCATATAATAATCTATGATTTATTGGGAATTTCATTATCTTTTTAAATATATTATATCAATTTTTTATCCTTATTATCACATATAATCTATCAATATTATCTCTTATATTTACAATTATTTATCATATAACCTCACAAAATTATTATGTTTCCAGTTCCCCATGATAAAATTAATTTTAATACATGTGATATGTTGGGAAGAGTATATTCTCATAATAGTAAATCAGAGGTGTTGATAAAATATTACATATGTTGTTGTTTTATATATAGTGGAAATAATTTCCATTAGTTGAAAGTATATTTATATTTTTCTGTTAATATTTTTTATTGTGTATATAAAACTAGAAACATGAATTTGTATGGGAATATATGTTATTAATTTTTTTTAATTTGTCATGAAATAAATAGATGGTAACTTTTGTGCGGTGTTATAGTAGGTATTAGTGATCTTACCAGATTTATATTATTGCTAGGCTGTTATCAGTTAATAATGTAAATATCATATATGGATGATATGTTAAGGATGATTACAATTTCAAGTTAAATATTTATTTTAGGATTATTAACATAATATTGAATATTTAAATGTCCCAAATAAAAGAGTAATATTGATAACTATATTGATAATTCTATTGGATATGTATATTTATAGGATGGAACCTATAATATTTGTAATAGTACAGATTTTGTTGTTAACTATGAAAGTACATCCTTCATTAAATATTGGTATATATATGGCGTTGTGCTATTGATTCACCATATGAAATCACCATGAAATATAATTGGTCAGAATCACCTAAAAAATCACATTCTTACATGATGAGTGGACGAAGACCACACACCTTGGTAAATAATCATGGTTGATATTTTATTAATAATAAAAATATCTATTAAACCCATTTTGAAGTATTTGTTTCTTTTATAAAACTGTATTAATGAATAAGAGTAAAACCAATATAATGATATCCAAATTTATATTAGATTAAATTGTGTTTAATATAATGATAATGTGATAATTTATTTTTTATAACATTTTGATGTAGAAATTTTTATTTAAATAAAAATAAAATTTTCATATGGTATTCATCAATTTATTTAACTCAACATAACTTTTTGTAGTTGTTTATCTCCAATGGAATAATTTTATAAAAATATTTCATGGACAATTGAATGATATTATAAATATGTATCCCTGTTGGATAAGAACTGAACCAAAAATCATCCTGATTATGCTAAAATCACTCTCATGAATTATGATTACAAAAATGAATATTTTAAATTCAAAACCATTCAAAATATTTAATGTATAGAGTCTCATAGCTTCCAAATTGATGTAGATGATAAAATATTCAATATTCAATTCCCATCACATAAAAATGATGAAAGATTATATATAAATAATTCTGCAATGAATGATGGAGATGTTTTATGTATAACAATTGATGGATGAAGAGAACAAATTCCTAATGAAAATGTGAATTTCTATTTTTAATTTCTAAAATGAAATATATTTTTATCATACGCACAATAGTTTTATTGATCTCAGAAATTTTGAGAAAATAAGAATTGTTTATGATAATGGAAAAATCAAAGGGGTAAAAATAAAAATAGAAATTGTAAACATTGAATTTAGAGGGAACAAAATAAGGCCTATGAATCCACAACTAAAGATATGGGTTTATAAAATTATATAGATTGAGAAACTCGAGTCTTCTACTTATGGAAATTTAGAGTTGTATTTCTATCTTATGCAGCATATTCCTAGGTACATAGGGTTGTTTTTGAAATAAAAACTATCATGATGAATAAATATTTACATATTGATGATATAATTTAGTGTTATGATTATTTTAACCCATGTTTGTAACACTACAATTAACGAAAAAAATTTCAATTTTTTTTCAATAAAATCATATTATACATACATTAATCAAATTTAATGTTATATGAGATATAGAATGGATATCATTTAACTTTGGAAATAATTTTTAATATTGGAAAATAAAATTTAAAAAACACACGAACACTTATTAATATAGTGATATCACTAAAATCACTATGAAAATTTAATTGGAAAATATTTTTGATATTTACTAGAAATGGTCAATCTAAAAAATACAACATTATATATATTATTTTTAATATGGGAAAATATAATCACTAGGTATTCCATAGACCATGAGGATGAAACATCACTAGAAATTAAATACACAATCATGCATATATTATGGACACCCATAAATATTTATCTTATTATAAATAATTGAAATTTTGTAGATGATATTTATTAACTGTATGATGAAAGTAGAAATATGATATTTTACATTAGGTTCTCTATTGATAAATATATTATTTATTACCGTGACATATATGCAAAAACAAAAAAAAATAAGCTATGACATATTTTATTCAGATGAAAATGTGATAGTTAAAAAATCACCTTTTAAATACCATGTATGAATAAGAGTTACCAAATAATTTAATATATAAATAAATATATATAATGTTTTTTATTGAAATTTAAATATTTCATTTTGAATTTCAAAATTTATTTTACGAAAAGTTGTAATTTTTTTGTGTGAAATATTTTATAATATAATATAATATTTTTCATGTTAAATAATGTTTTTAATTAACTGTGATCATTACACCCCCTAACAGTATCCATTTTATGAATTTCCACGAACCAAACATGGTCGACCCTGAACCAGTTACCCTAGCCGGCCCGCAACATGGCCTCCATCGCGTCACCCCATACACTGGAGGCTGCCGACAAGCAGAGAGGGTGTAAGGTAAGTCAGGGGGAGTCTATACCCTCTTATCAAAGTGAAGAAAAAGGACAAAATAGAGAAACAACGAAAGAAGTGAATATAATAAGAACGAAGAGGAAAACATTTTCATTTATAAGGTTTGAACAAAATTGGATAATGTATGTTTATATAGAAGATGAATTCACGACATGATAATGATAAAATGGAAGTAGTAAATAATGCAACATACTTACACATCAATGCAAGTAGTAAATAAAAAACAAGAATCAAGGCCGGGGACGATCCCCACAAGCATCCAGAGCCTTAGCATGGTCCTTTGGTCCTAAATCCAAGTACAAGAAACTGTAACAACAAGGTCCTAAAACCAAATAGAATCTACTCAGTCACCCTAGTGCAATGGAGGCCCGAGTAGGGTGTGAGATATAAATATCAGTAGGCCAGAACCATCGGGGTCTAGCCCACTATAGGAATTGAAATATAAATAAACAGTGTGCTTGTATTTCCAAACAATAATGATACAATACAAACGATAAATGATCCTCTAGGTTCCAAAAAGGACACCTGATGATAATACATGCCTCGGACCATAGCCAAAATAAGAACCTCCTTAAAACAACACAACTAAATTTGGTTCAAGCATAAAGATACTTTTAACCATTTTTCCCACTTACACTATTTTTTCAATTATCATATCAACGTAGGTTGAAGTCCATTTATTCTAACCTTTCTTTATCTGGTCAATTTTCAATCAGGTTTTAGTCACATGTAACACTATTTTCATAAATCATTATTATCATTCGTTTGGTGTTAACCACCATGTCAAGCACCACAATTCTCTTTTGGGGTAGATCGCCATGTCTAACACCCCAAATCACATATGGTGTAGATCTCCATGTCTAAAAACTACATAAGTATTTGGTGTTGATCACCATGTCTGACACCATATATCACAAGCATGGATAACCATTTGGGAGGAACGCCATGTCCAAACCCAAAATTTTAATCGGTCTAGAATACCATGTCTAGGACCCAAACTCTCCTTCGCTTATTACCATTTATCAAATATTAAATCTGTTGACATAGTTCCCATTTCATAATTAGTTCTTCACATTTAATCATCCAAATCCATTCTTAACTTTTCCTAATTAATTCTCATAATTAATTATCTTTGATCAGCATTCTGTCACTTTCATTATAAATAGATGGTAAACAATATCATATGGAATCAACATGCCTCGATTATAGGTTATTAATGACATTAAATGGTATAATCGAACAAATTTTTCAAGCAGGATATTCAATTCGAACTATCGCATTACATTTATAATTTAAAGAACAAGGAAAATTGTCATTTAGGTAGGGCACACCCAAGTGGGTGGCCAAGAGGCATGGTGGGCACCCCTGATGGGATTCACCATAAACAAAGTCCAAAATGGACCTAAGCAAACCACCCAAGCATTTTAATACGAGATAATGAGGAATCACTGAAAGGTTGTGACAAGAGTCACAAGACATGGCATGACATAAGCACTGAAGTAAAGGGAAGCGAATAGATTCCCTACACTAAAAGTTCTAATTACATGCTAAGCCATGAACATAAGAGGTGTCTTGCCTCATTTATTATTTTTCACAATGCAATGTCATTTTGAGTTAACCAGTAAGGTAAACATACAATCATGTCTTTTATCAAGTATAATGTCAAGCATAAAGAGTCATATGACATTTAGGAATGAATGCATAAAAACTTACTATTGTATTTTAATCTTCAAGACAACACACCTCCATTGGATGATTTTTATTAGAAAAAATGTAATTACGTTATTAAACAATTCATTTGGTGATATTTAAAATTTATTTTAACACTCGTTCCACACGTAAACAAAAATCAAGAGTCCAAGGAATACAGAAGGAAAACATGAAACACTATCACTACATTTTTAGATCGAAGGTAGTACACCTTAGAAGAGAGGTTTTATTATAAAAAATGATCTTTATTATCAGACAAGTTTTTATTACACTAACCACTTTTAATATATGATTACTTTAAGAACATAACTGAATTTATTTAAACAAAAAATCATTTAAAGACATAATTTCATTAATTAAAAAATAATAAGAGTACAGTGAGCAATAAATTTATGCATTCATTAAATTATATGGGGAAATGAAATGGATCCTACCTCAAGTGGAACTATGTCTTCCGCTCCAGCAATTAAAGCTTTCTAGCTACGAGCAACTTCCCGATCACTGCGCGCACTTGGAAACTATCACCACAGCCTTGGATGACGACAACGCACCGAAACCACCTCACCTTTGGCGGCGATAGCCGTAACACACCCGAAATGGTCTTGAGTGTCCCTTTTCACAACTTCGAAAGTTCAAAGTGAATCCGAAGCACATAGAGGGACTTGGAGTGGGGGATGGATGGGGTGTTGGCATAAAAGAGCAGCTGCTAGACAGCGATTGGAAGCGGACCAGAACTGTTGGTAAGGAGAAGGGGGCCACAAGATGGGGATTAGGCGACTTCACCAGACTGCAGAAGAGGAGGTCTCAGGTGAACATAGGGCGATCGAAGGGTGATGCGGACGTGGACACGGGGACATAGGGACGTGGAGATGTGGAGGGAGACCGCGGTGGGAGAGTCGGAGGAGAGGAGCACAAAGAAGACCCGCGGAAGACCCAGGAAGCGCGACTGAAAATAGGG
This sequence comes from Viscum album, assembly GCA_963277665.1. Taxonomy (NCBI): domain Eukaryota; kingdom Viridiplantae; phylum Streptophyta; class Magnoliopsida; order Santalales; family Viscaceae; genus Viscum; species Viscum album. Next base: position 199,590,363 of record OY728126.1, read on the forward strand.
GGGCTGCAGGTAGATTTGGGGGTTACCACTTTTTTCTATTAACCTATAATAATAATAATATTATTATTATTATTATTATTATTATTACTATTATTATAAAATGTTGTTATTATTATTATTAAAAACTTTATAAACCTATTTTTAATTTAATTTAACATAATTTACATTATTTATTTATTATTATTTTTCTCCATTTTAATTCATTATTCCAATTTTATTATTTTTCTAATTTTTTGGGAAATTGCGCACTCACCAGGCCCAAACACATGATCTCTACTAGCGGTGCGGTGACCACCCACCCACCCAGACCAAATTCACGGTGACCACTAGCAATGTAGTGACTGTGCACTTTCCTGATACCGACAGAAAATATCAATGCTTCCAAAAACAATCATACCCAAACCCAAACCCAAATCTTCGGAATGGAACGAGACCCGGAAAAGTATAAAAAAATAGGCGACCATGGTCAGGGTGTGACAATTCTCCCCACCACAGACACTTTCTTCACCCCCAGAAAGACACCAACCCAATAGTTGTAAAAACTTGTGTTCATTACCAAACAAAATCATACAGAACTCAGAGCCTTAGGGTGTACATTCCCAAAAAACGTCACACCTGACCAAATTAATGAAGTCTACTGGATGAGGATGAGGTGAGAACATGAGAGGGTTCTTCCTACTCCCAGAATTAACTAATACAAAAACCCTTGAAACTAGAACAAACAACCCATTAATTCATGAAACCAAACATTCCCCTGACGAATGAAATTGGGATCAAATCTGAATCAAAACGACCCGAAACTAATGGGACAAATACCTTTGAAGGAATACAAATAATTTAAATGCAACATTTAGAGCAGATAAGGCTACTTGGATTGTGGTACAATGAGATCATCACACCCCAAAAACGAGTATGTGTTTACAAAGGTGACAAGAATTGAATAAGAAAACCATATATATTTCCATCTTCATTTTAAAAAATGATCTGAGACAATGTTCCACACAGCCTCGACAACTCCTGAGTGTGTGCAAGCTTCACCCCGAGACCTATGGTTGGGGCCCTGATGGCTGAAGCATCTCCTGCCTCACTTTCAATCATTTTCACCCTTCGGTCCCTAACTATATGCTCCTGAACGACTCATCAAATATAACTATCACCGGTGGCCCGAACAGCCCCATGATATCAAGACATCGAAGGGATGCAACAAGGAAGCGTAGAATGCCTGAACCGTCCATACAAGTGGAATGCGTGAGAACAGTCCATCAAACTGTGAGTCGATACAGACAGAGATATCTTCTTGGATACAAGTTCCTCCAGCGTGAACTCCTTTCCAGACGGGGAACCTTCATGAGAGCTGACCCCCACCAACTACATCTGAGACTTTCACGATGATAAGACATCCCAACTTTACTAGTCCAGAACTGGACCCTAAAATAACACTAAGATGGTATGAACCTTAACTACCATTGGAGTTCCAAAAAACCTGAAGAAACACTATCTTTCCGAACTATACAACTAGCTCTAACAAACATCAGTTGCCTAGATAAGTCGGAAATACACAAAAGGAATTGGAGACTGGGATAACCCATTATCATCCTTTGGAGGATTTCTGTGTGGAATACTCATAAAAACATGGAAAACACCATAAAAACTAGAAATCACGCCAAAACATAATCAATGAAACAACACAAGCCATGGAAAACATTCCCATAATCCAAACATATAATACAAAATGCTTAAGTCAATTTTAAAAAACCATTATTTCCTTAAAAAAATTAAAACTCACCTATGGTACCTTATGAACCGTCACATGTGCATTCATTCAATCTCACATACACCATTTGAAAACACGTTCCCCTAAGCACTCCCCATACATACCCATGCACGTGTGACCCTCCATAAGAAGTTGCAAGGATCAAACACTTCTTTTTTCCTTACCAAATCCAAACACAAGCCATGTTTGTCCAATTCTATACACTTTCTCTGTAAAAACCCACATTACAAATTTCAGAAACAATTTGAAAGGAACCCATTTTTTCATTTAGAAATCACATTCATTTCCAACAAACTCACATATTGATCAACTTAAAAAAAACACAACCAACTATAAACCATCAGAATGAGGGACTACTGTCTGTACCTATCCAGACGACATGGTGGTGAGCCATGATCCAAGTAAGGAACAACAATAAGAGGACCATAAATCGGGCACTTGGACTCCACATGGGTCACCACCCCACGTGAGGCCGCAACGTAAACTGATTCACCCCCATTGTTAACTTTCAATCCAAAACAACCAAAGACAAAAGATTCAAATCCCAAACTACCCCCAGTAACTTGGGTCTCGTTGTGAGCATTGTTGATCAGAAACCGACCCAAAATCTACCTCCTGAGACCCAATAGCCCTAATTTCCTTCTATTAGACACCTCAAAAAAAACAAAGGCCTCCTTTGATACCATTTTGTCACAATCCCTCCTGGATCAACCCGGAACCGGTCACCTAAGCCAGCCCGTGACATGGCCTCAAGCGCCTGTCCCATTATGCTGGAGGCTACCAACTAGCGGCGAGGGTGTAAGGTAAGTCAGGGGGAGACTGTACACTTTTATTAATGTGAATATAAAGTAAAAAATAAAGCAATAGTGGAAGCAATGTATATAATAAGGAAGAAGCAGAAAAATATTTATTTTATAATGTTTGAACAAAATTAGAAAATATTTGTTTATATAGAAGATGCATGCATTACATGCTAATGATACAATGGATGCAGTAATCAATGAAAAATACATACACATCAATCTAAGAAGTAAATAAACAAAATACTCAAGCTTGTGGAAGATCTCCATAAGAATCCAGAGCCTTATCATAGACATCTGTTCATAACACCAAGTACAGGAAACAAAAAAGAAAATGTCCTACTTCAATATAGAATATAATCGAGTACCCCAGTGAAATGGCGGCCTGAGTAGGGTTTGAAATATAAATCACAGTAGGCCAGAACAACTGTGGTCTCACCACACTAGAAAATGAAATATTAATAAACAGTGTGATGGTATTTCCAAACAATAACGATACAATAAAATCGATAAATGCCTGTCGAGCTTTCCAAATGAAAACTTGACGACACTACTTGCCTCGTCCCATAGCTGGAATAAGAACCTGCTTAAAACAACACAATTAAATTAGGTTAAGGAATAAAGATAATTTTTATCATTTTTCTCCCTTACTCTATTTATTCACTTATCATTTCAACTCATCATGGAAATCCTTTCACTCTTAACATTCTTTATTGGTCACATTTAACTCGGGTTTTAATCACATCTCTCATTCTTTCCATAAATCATTGTTATAATTTGTTTGGTGTTGAACACCATGTCAAGCACCCAAATTTTCATTTGGTTTAGATCTCCAAATCTAACACCTCGAATTACATTTGGTGTATATTTCCATGTATAACTCCTAAGTAAATATTCGGTGTAGATCGCCATGTCTAACAACCTATATCACAAGATTGGATAATCATTTGGGATGAACACCATGTCCAAACCCAACTATTAAATATGTCTAGAATTCCATGTCTAGGAACCAATGTATCATTCATTTATCACCATTTATCAACTAATAAATTTATTGACATAGTTCCTATTTCATAATTAATTCTTCACATTTAATCATCCAAATGTATTTTCGACATTTCTTAATTAATTATCCTAACTAATTATCTTTGATTAGAATTATGGCACATTAATTAGAAATAGAAGGTAAAAAAAAGATTATGGCATCAACATGCCTCAATGATAGGTTATTAATAACATTAAATGGCATAAACAAACAATATGCTCAAGCAAGGAATTCAATTCAAACTATCTCTTTACATTTATAATTTAATGAAGAAGCAAAAAGGGTCATTTATGAAGGGAACACCCAAGGGGGTGGCCAAGAGGCAAGGCGAGAACCCAAGATGGGCTTCACCATAAACTAAGGATAAAATGGACATGAGAGAACCAGAAAAGAATTTTGATACGAGATAATGAGGCATCACCAAAAGGTGGAGACAAGCGAAAAAGACGTGGCATGACATAAGTGTCGAAGTAAAGGGAAGAGGGTAGACGCCCAACACTAAAAGTTATAATTACATGAAAATCCATGAACATAGGAGGTGTCTTGGATCATATATTATTTTTCAAGAAGCAATGTCATCTTAAGATAACCAGTAAGGTACACGTGCAAGAATTCCATTTATCAGATATAATGTCAAGCATTAAGTGTCATAGAACATTTAAGAAGGAAGGCATAAAAATCGATTATTACATTTTTATCTTGAAGATAGATCACCTCCATTGGATGAGTTTTATCAGAAAACATGTCATTACATTATCAAACAATTCATTTTATGATATTTAACATTCATTTTAACACTCGCTCCACACTTAACAAAATCAAGAGGCTAGGAAATATTGATGGAAAACATGAAATGTAGTCACTAAATTTTTAGATTGAAGGTAGTGCACCTTGGAAGATGGGATTTATTATAAAACCATGGCCTTTATAATGAGACATGTTTTTATTACACTTACCAATTCTAATATATTATTAATTTAAAAACATAACTGCATTAATTTAGAAAAAAAATTAATTTAAAGACATAGTTTCATTAATTAAAATATAATGAGAGTGCAATGAGAAATAAATTAATGCATTTATTAAATTAATTATGAAAAAGAAAGGGATCCTATCTTAAGTAGAACTAGTTCATACGCTCTAGCTATCAACGCTTTCAAACTACGAGGAGCTTCTTGCTCGCTGCACACACCTGGAAACTATCACCACACCCTTGGATGATGACAACACACCGAAACCACCCCACCTTCGGAGGTGATGGATAGAACAGACACCAAAATCTCTCGATTGGCCCTTTGCATAACCTCGGAAGTCTGAAGAGAAGATGAAGTGTAGAGCGTGACTCGGAGTGGAGGCTGGCCAAGGCGTTGGTGCAAAAGAGTAGTGGCCAGACAATGGTCAGAAGCAGACCTGAACTGTCGGCATGGAGAAGGGGGCCATGGTATGGGGATGGGGTGTCTTCACCAGACCAGGGAAGAGGGGGTCGCATGTGAACGGTGGGAAAAGCGGATAGGGAAGTGGGGTTGCGGGGATGCAGAGATGTAGAGGGTGACCGGGGGTGAGTCGACATAGGGGAAAGCCGGGAAGATCCGAGGAAGACCCATGTGGCATGACTGGAAACGGGGGTGGGGGGGGGCGGAGGGTTGCGGCTAGATTTAGGGTTTACCCCTTTTTTCAATTAACCAATTATAATTATAATAATAATAATAATATAAATTATTGTTATTATTATTATTATTAAACATTTTATAAAATTATTTTTAATTTAATTTAACCTACATTACATTATTTCTTTATCATTAGTTTTTTTTCATTTTAATTCATTATTTAAATTATATTATTTATATAAATAGTTGGGTAACCGCACACTCACCTGGTCTGAACACACAATCGCTACTATCGATGTTGTGACTGTGAACCCACCCGGACCGAATGTATGGTAACCGCTGGCAATGTGGTGACTGATTACTTGTCCAAGAGCCACGAAAAACATCAAAGCTTAAAAAAATAAACCCCAAACTCAAACCCAAATCTGCCAAATGGATCAGGTCTGAGAAATTAAAAAAAAATAGGCATCCATGGTCGGGGTATGACATGCATGAAATGTTTGAAGGAGTATAATCCTTGGTATAATACAATATTTAATTAGACACATGTTCAAATCAATCATTGAGGGTGTATCATGCATATAAATTGTAGGGATTTACCTGTTATGGGAATCATGTGGAAGAGAGAGAGAGATGGTATAATAATAATAAAATTTTGCTGAAAATTATAAAAGATATCCCATGTAAATACATTTATAGAAATGATGATTTAATACAACTAAAATAGAAGTATATGTACAACATAGTTGACATAGAAGTTACCACAATGCCCAAATTGGACTTGAGTTACCATTATGTTGTAATATCATTTATGATCCCAATGGTTATCCCACTATATAAACTAGTTTTTATATAAATATGTTTAATATAATATATATTCTCAGTGAGATCCTCCCCATATCCTCTTTTGAAAAGATATAGAAACCATGCTACTACCTCATGAACAACTAGCGATACTTACTTGTCTCTTAAATCGGTAAAATGTGACCCTAGCCTCGTAATGGAATTATGTAACCAACTATTGTATAAAAAAGATCATATATTGTAGTAATGAAATATTAATGGTACCTTAATAACATATCCCCAATAATTTTCCTTTATTTCCCAACATCCAAAATCATAATCAATCATTATAAAAAACTAGGCTATCAAAAAACACATTGCATTTGTATCATAAGATAAACATCACGCAATCCAATAATAATATAACCCAATTACACATCCCCATATAGTGATTGATTAGTTTTTTGGGATACACCTCATCTGGTAGTACATGTATCAAATATAAATAACAATACACGAAGACATTACATCACATAACTGGAGTATGTAGACCAACCCACAAAATGACTCGATTTATAAAGGACTTCCTAAAAAAATGGATGATAATTCTCCATCCAATGAATCCATCTAATACGATAATGGATAGTTAGTAAGAGTTATTACTATTATTACAAACATTGGAGGACATAACATATGGTACCGAAACACATTCACTAACATACATATCCATGATTAAGTGAAATGATAATAAAACATTTAATACCAAAAATGAATATATACATACATCTCACTATCAGAGAAGTATAAAATTATTTAAATCATAAAATGGTAGAAATACCATCTCACATAATACTAGAAAACCTTCCAACCAGTGAATATGGAGGGAACTAATATCAAATAAATCCACCAGTACACACCCCTATTTGTATATCACACAATGATTTTCCTACAATAGATCCTATTAGGACTCCATCAAAGGAATATTATATATAAAAAATACCCAATTTATGGGAACATTACATGTAAAGGTTGTTATTAGAATTGCAAGAAAGATAAAACACCAATATATAAAGGGAAAAGTAAAACAAAAAATTCCACTCTACCCAATGATAATGGAGGTAACCCAACCAAGGGAGAATAAGAAATTATATCTCAACCACTCATATTCTATACATAATAAGACAAGACATAACCACATGGTATTTCAATAATGATATGTGACATCCACATAACTACTTCTATAATATCAAAAATATAATTGTCTCGGATTCTGAGTCCCACGATGTCCCGAACTCACTACTGACTACCAGAATTTACTCAGACCTAAATGGTTTCACTTTTATGAGATATACCACTTCCCTAGACCTTATAAACCTAATTTTACTCATGTAATAAATATCAATAATTAAAAATAGATATACCATCCTTGATGAAACCCATCCGAGAGATCTCATTCCTCAAGTATCAGTAAGCTGATTGAAAATCACTACCATCTCAACTGGTATACATCTAAGAGAACACGCTTTTTGGGTCACACCACCAACAATGTATCACTAAAAACATGAAAATATTATTACTAAGATATGATATTCCATTAATCCCTGATGGGTGACCCCTTGATCACTACTGGAATCTTGAATGATATTATCCCATATATATTGTATCACAAAAAAATACCTCTAGGGGATATCATGACCCTGATACATCATATTGTTCAGATAAGGTATTTTTCCCATATTTTAATGGTAAAAAAGATTCCAAAAAACCCATATGAAGAAAACCATTAATTAAGTTATCTCATACATGATGATAATATAAACCCTTCAAATATTTCTATCTAATTAAGGGATAATATATCCAATGATTCAAAATACCCTCTATAAATTAACTTCTAAGATGGGGATCACATACCAAATGATTCCAAAAAACCTTAATTGGATAAACATATAGATAGGGGATCACCACCAATTTAGTTTTGGTCATGATGATATCACAAAGCCATAATAGGAGAGTTGATATTATAGAGGTCCTTACCCATGCCCCCAGAGGTATACACTAACTAAATCTAAGATCATCCTCGAGAGGGGATCACAATCCTATGATAAGGACATAATTCCACATTTTTAGACTAACACATATAGACCAAGGGAAACCAAAAATAATATTCTAGTATATATATATATATATATTTCAAACATGAGACCATGAAACATCACTTTACTTCATTTATTTCATGCTAAAACTATGCCCACCATTGGTTCTAACAAAAAACACTACTTGGGGTATGATTCTCATGGCCCCCAATCTAAGTTCATCTGATAGAGATACATGAGTGAGAATTTTATAATGGTATTAGACAATGTGTACAAATATTATTAGGTCTATATCAGAAGATGTCAATTTCATGTTTTCCTAAATGTCACTAAATGTGTATTTGATAATATAAACAGACAATACATCATATCACACAACATGTGACCTTATAGAATCTCCCTCAGTGTGCCATTTCACATATATATCTAGTTGTATAGGTATCCCCACATGTCATGTACCCTTGTTAAATGGAATGTCAAGGATATCAATCAGATGGCCTTTTTGTTTTCCCATGCTTGTGTTCCCCTCGTGTCCATGTCTTCATACCACATGCGTCCACACGACCATGTCCCTTGAATCAAAAACATTTTTCATTTCCTCAACCAACAACCTAGGCACAATACATGTTATTTACCTAATGTACACAACATGTATCCCCATAATTTTCATCGTCCTAGTTGAAAACACCCCAAGGATTTTGTGTAGTACTACACATCGTGTGATTGGAAATTTTGAATTGGCATCAGCATTAACACTAAATGTATTACTAAATCCCATAAATATACATACAAGGGTTATTAATATGTCATTATATGTATATAAAACCCTAAAAAGAAACAAATTTATAATGCAAAATTATACTAATAAATATTCATATCTCATGAGAAAATGACAATGCATCACGCATAAAAAGATGCTCAGGTTCATGATCCGTATTTATCCAGTGACAATCATCACAAAAAATGGGGTCTGATGGCTCTAATTCACCCTTTTCATCCCCAGTTTATCTATCATTAATGGTGGAAATCCTCCTCTCCATTCTATTGTTCAGAAAATACAAAAGAGGGTGGGGTTGGTTAATTTTATAAATATTATCAAATTAATAAATCTCTATTATAGCCCCTACATTGATCCCCATTGATAGAACATTATATATTAACAAACTATATGCCACTTATATAGTAAAACTTACATTTTGAATTCAAACATAATTTTAGATTCTATAATTGATACTCTAATGGGGATTCATTATGATTTTACATAAACAATAGTGTTTGTGACAAAATAAATTTATTATTTTAGAATCAATACACCAAATCCCCCATCTCCCATAATCCCACAATGACATATCTCATGGGTTTATAAATATTTATAGAAATATTAAAATGAATTACATTGAAAAAACACAGTAATTAAACCATATGAACCTTTTTGTTCTTCATTAAAAAAAGAAGAAACCTAGTTACAAGAGATAAAATTAATCTCTCAACTAGATCTCAAATTTTAATTAGCTCGCAAGAGGGTTCTAATTATATCTACAAATATGAAATTAGGGTAACCAAAATCCAGATATGTTTAATATCATGTTATATGTTAATAATCACCATGTAATTCTAATGAACAATATACCCCTATATTGTATGTCAAAACATGGTGAAATTATCCAATGAGGAATGTAAATTTTTCCACATCTATTATAGGATGAAAAACCAAAGCACTTAGTGAATCTATGATCACAAGGTCTCATAGTATAACACCTCGCTATCACAACACATATACTGACAACGCCTGATTGTAATTATCCATCCTTTGTTGAATTGAACATGTAAAAACATATCTATAACCAACATAAGGCCCAAAAAAATGTGTCTTATTAACATTGAATTGTATATTAGTGACTAATAGGGTCTCTCAAACATGTCCTCAAATGGATACATGCTGATAGTGGACCTCCAATTACACAATCCTATCATGAAAACCTGAGAAATATTTTTCTAAAAACATTATGGTTTACTCTTCCTGGGAAAACCACCAAGTTAAATGGTTTACTACTACGATAAAGAAACCTCCTCAGTACCATGTCTCACAGTGTGACTGGTTTCATCATCAACCATCAAATGGTTGGCATAATCCTTACTATCAGGAAACCCATTAAGAGTAGGTATTCTATTTATGCGAGCGTAGATGAATTAATGAATAAAAAAATTAGTTTTGAATCCATTCCATTATAAAAATGTTTCAGTGTGTTGGTGGGGGTGGTTATCACCATCAACTAAATGTTTTTCATGCCATCTGTAATCATCCAAAATGAATATATAATATTCACAACATGTGTGTAAAAAATAAATATAGACTATTTGATGCTAATCCAAAAGGTATATGGGACCCAATTTTAGGTCTTAGGTCTACGTCATATAATATCAATATAGGGTTGAGCATGTGATCACACATTATCTTAATCGGCCCTCTATTTGAAAAACATAAAACTACAGCATAGCACGTGAAGATCCCAGGGAGTCCAATTAAATAATTCCACAAATATAGGGAAATATATGGGTTCCATTCCACGCATTACAAAATTCTTAGTAAGGATGTATACATGGTACATCCTCATATAAACATCCTCAACATCAATACTATAATATAAAACTAAAGTCTAGTAGAACTAATACTCCAATGATCATAATATACAATTGAAAAAATCAGGATATATATTTATATATATGGGGAAAACATCCTCAACCTAGTATCAATATTCTTAAATTGAATAAAACACAATCCTAGAAGCCTGAAAAACTTTCACGCCATTTGTAAGTAACCATCCTTGCATTGATGGTAGGTAACCATTTCACACTGAGAAAAGAACCATAAATACTCTCTCTACCTCTATAATAATTTATTATGTTAGTGTATCCATCCACCAGATATAGGATTTAATATATTTAGGAGTGCATATCCTTCTATCATCATTTGTGGTTCCTCTAAGAATAAGGGTAATGAAAAAAAGAACTAATGGTGTATCCAGTCCTCAAATTGAGGATAAAATTAGGGGAAACTAGATCATGGCCTAATGACAGTAAAACAAAATCTTGAATCCACATGTCACATCATGAATTGAACTCGATCATATAGTCCAGATGCCCTTTCTTACAGAAGATAATGATTTCCCTCTCTTTCCTACTAGCCACACCTAAGGCCTACTTTGACACATGAAATGACCAAATATCCAAAAAAGAATCATTTAAAAGGGAATAATCCTCCAAAAAACCACAATATTAGTTTGTGGACTATACTTGAAAAAATGTTGATGAATTCAATCGTAACAATGCATCTCAACAGGGGTAGTGTCACTCTTAATTTTGTGTCTGGAGAGACACCAATCATCACTAACACAAGCCTCCACAAATTTACCGTTGTACCCTAGATTAAGATCTTGAATGAAGTGGTGGGAAAATTATATCTCACACAAGTATCTGACAAGGCTACATAAATAAGTATAATTGATCCCAGTTATAACTCTAATCACCATCGAGGCCACTAGGTCATATGATTTAATGTATAATAGATTTGCTCTCCTCTATTCTCTAGATCCCTATACCTAGAGTGGATAACTTAGAGGTGGTGGTGGAAATATATTGAAAAATATTCTTCCATGTAATACTCCTTACATTTCTCCTCCTATTCTACTATCTTGCATAACACCATGATCCCATCACATAAATATAGTAGTGACCTTTTTTCTAAAAATAAGATAACTTACAGCTTGTGAGTATGGTCAACGCGTCGTCTTTTGTGTTGAAACCCTTATGATAATATGGTCACATGGGATGGTTCTATATGGTAATTTATGGATATTTAGATATTATATATGGATTTAAGAGAATAAAATTATGATCTATAGTATTCTATGTGTGGGAATCCAGTTCCTCACTATAACGTGAAGAATTAATAATGATCCTATGTGGGTCAGAACAATGCATTCCTTTATGGGTTAGCACCTAGAGTTTAAATTTGGGTCAGTACCTAGAGATCATGTGTGTGTAACCACATAGAGAACCTATGTGAATAAGGAGCAGAGCCTCTCAATCTAATAAGATGATCCATCTTTATGGCTAATCATTATTACTTATGTACTTATGTTAAACCTCGTGTCATCTACAACTTCTACTTTGTGAAATTTGTTTGAGATGTTTCTTAGATTTATTAAATATATGCTATTTACATTGTAGTGTTTTCCATTGTGTGATACTGTGAACCCTTCATGGGTCTTGGGTTACCTTCTGAGTGTTGTTATACCCACCCATACATGTGCATCACCCACACTTTTTGTGTCCTGTGAAAATGAAAAAATTCATTGATTGGTACTTTTGGGCACCAATACTAGAGGGTGATCATAGGTGGATCAATTGACACGTTGTGCTGTAGATAAATCCTACAAACAGTGGCACATACCCTTCAGGTAGGATCATCAGTGGATGACCATCAGAGCCTGTATTTCTTATTATGTACTTTCCTTTCAGTTGGGCATGTATGCTGGCCCCATTACATTCCAGTTACACACATTCCTCTATGTAGTGATAGTTTGTTGTGGTTGCACTACATTCTTTCCACTGTGGTTTTCATTATGCGGTATTCCTAGTCAGTGCGTGTACATTTTTAAAGGTAATACAATCCCTTTTTAGGATATTCCATTTTGGCGCTAGTCACCAGCCCCTAACCTATGGATGGAGAGCATGGGATAGTCACACCACAAACCTCAAGGATTAGGTTTTAACAAAGTGCTATAGAAGGGTATTTAGTTCTACCAGAAGATCTAAGGGTTTGTATTTTCAATTGGGGCAATAATGTGAAGTGTGTTGAGTTTGATTTTCAGTCCTGGGAGTCCAGTGATTGTGTGGAAGCTGATGTATCCAGTCACTAAGACCCTAGATTCTGTTTTTCAACTCGGTACACGAATACATTAGTATCATGTGATTGGGAATATTATTATCTAGACCAGTTTCAAGTCATCCCACTAGATATAACTTATTAAATATTGAACATCTTATTCTATACAATATTTTTACATGAAGACAATGATCTACGATTCTGGTGAGAGATCACTACAAGGGTCAACCGAGTGATGAGGCATTGATATAGGTACAAATTACAGTATAGCACCTTCGGATGGTGTACCAGGAGCACCACCACATGGAGAGCATCAGATTATACCTACAAAACCATCAGATATTGCACGCTGACTGAGTGTGCTTCACTAGTTCTAGAGATAGAGGCCTCTGAGGTTTCGTGGCGAGACAGATCCTCAGGCAGCTAAGGATTGGCTACAGGTAGTTACTTGGGTTGTTCTCTTAGAAGAGATGTTGAAGGACTGGAGGGTAGTTTAATGTGAAGTACATTTTTAGGGAATTTCATGGAGGTTGTGGATCCTGAAATTATATCGAAATGAGGAAGAAAACCTTTTCTGGTCATACATCGAGAGCCTCTTCAGGGAAAATTTCATACCAGTGAAACTACATTCAATGCATATTCTGAATCTTATACTTCTGCAGTAAGGAAACTTGGATATGGACTAGTACTCAATGAGGATTACCGACCTCTCCTACTACTCCACATAAAATGTACATTACCCTTTCATCAAGGGCCAAAAAAATTGAGAAGGGCCTCTGACGGGAGAATAGGGCATCGATGATTTCTCCTAGAATATCAACATAGGCTGTAGTGCTAGAGAAAACCCTACTAGTGGATAAATTCCTAGCTGAGTAGGAACTGACAGTGATTGCCTCCACTAGAAGATAGGTGGCCGATTCATCTGCAATAGATAGTAGGAAAACGATGTAGTGTCTCAAACATGCCATACCATCCAGAGGATGACCTAAGGATGCAAGGTCTATGGTGTGGAGCTCGTGAGGTAGAGAAGGTCACTAGAGTACTGTAGTTTTTACTCTTGTGTAGTACATGGTAACATGACTTATGAATATTTGACTCCCCACATGGATGACCACCAGGTGGTCAGGGGATCGCTAAGGCCGCAAAAAAGGTTCAAGAGAGGAAGTCCTTAGGGTAGTGGACATGGAAGGGGATCCGACTGAGCGGTAGGTGGTAGACAATGGTTCAAGGTACTACCACCACCATCCCGAAATTATCCACCATGATCCCCAGGAGTATGTGGACAAGGGAAGGCCTAGCTTCAGTTGATGGAGGCCGAAAAACCCGAAACTATAGATATTATTAGAGGTACGATATGTGTCTACTCTACATTACCCGTAGTTCTCACAGACATAGGTTTCTGTCAGCCTTTCTGTTCTATAGAACACATTTACGGCACAAAGATTTTGGTGGAGCATTTCCTCAATCCTTATTATCAATGAATCTTATGGAAGGATATTTGATGATTACACACTGGTATTAAAATTGTGAGCATATTCTAGGAGGTGAGAGATTTGAATGGGATTTTATAGTAGTGATGTTGAGGCCTTACATCCTCATCTTGGGTATAGACCTGTTATCCAAAATCCATGATAAGATTGACTGTTTTAGGTGAAATGTTTGGTGTGCCCCGCAAGGATGGGTCTAGGGATTCCTATGCCGGTGAGAAGATACCTTTGTAGAACATGATGGGATTTCTCAGAAGAGTGTGTATCCAATCACTCACCATTTGTCTTGCCTCACCATTGGTATAGTGGATGAGGGGAGTCCATGAATTTTTGTAGTGGTGGATGAGTATGAGGATGTCTTTATAGATGATGTCCAAGTACTACCTCTTAAAAGAGAGGTAGACTTCTGCATTGAATTGTACCCAGGGTTGGCACCGATATCTACACTTGCATGTCGGATGGATCCTACAGATCATAATGAGTTAAGGGTACAACTAGATGACTAGTAGTGGAAGAGGTTTTTAAAGACTAGCGTTTCATCAAGTTCATCCCCGATTATTTTTTCCAAGAAGTTAGATGATAGTTTGAGGCAGTGTGTGGACATCTAGTGTCGAAACTAGGTGACAATGAAGAAAAATTATCCACTGCTAATGATCAATGACATCTTTGACTTGTTTAAGGGAGTGAGGTGGTTCAAGAAGATAGACCTCTGATCTGGCTATCACCAACTTAGGTTATGGGATTAGGATGTGACGAAGATATCCATCAGGTTCTGATATAACCACTACATGTTCATGGTGATTCCTTTCAGTGTAACCAACACTCCAACAGTGTTCATGGGACTCATTAATATGATCTCCTAGACGTACCGTTACGATCTTATTTTTGTCTTAATCGATGACATCTCAGTGTACTCAGTGTTAGAGGAGGATTAGTCTACACACATACAGATAGTTATAAATGCATTCTAATAGAACTAGTTTTATGGTAAGATCTTGAAGTGGATGTTATGGATCCGATAGTTCCACATTCTGATGCACATCATCTCATAAGATTCAGTTTTAATGGATCCAATGAAGATAGTGGTAGGTCATTCTTAGGACCCTCCCCAGAACATGACTGAGGTACAGTGTTTCATGGGGTTTGTTGGGTACTACCAAGGATTCAAACATGAATTATATAGAGTATATAATCCCTTTTCATCATTGAAAAATAAGATACAACAATTTGAAAGGTCGGAGAGGATACAACAGATTTTCCAGGAGCTGAGGCAGAGACTGACGAGTTCCTCCATCTTGAGTATACTAGAAGAGGGAGTTGGATATGTAGTTTACTATTAGTCATCAAGGTCTATGCTAGGTTGTGTCCTGATACGAGAGTATGTAGTTATCACCTATGGCTCATGGAATTTGAGTTAGCATGATAAAAACTACGCAGCCCATGACTTAGAGTTTGCAGCAGTGGTTTTTTCCTTGAATATGTGGAGGCACAACATGATGGGTGAATAGTTTACCATCTACTCCGACCACATGAGTCTTAGGTATATCTTCTCACAGATGGACATGAACTTCAGACAGTGACAATGGATGGTGTTCCTACAAGACAATGAATTTGATATTGTCAACACTTCTAGAAAGGGGAACGTGGAGGCAGATGCACTCAGTAAGAGTTCTGGTTTGGAGCTACTGAGTGAGACGATGGAGATTCTAGTAGAGATGCATACATTCTTCGTGGATAGTGATAGATAATCTCACCTATTGTCAATGAAAATCACTCTCCCACTCTAATAGTGAGTTGGGGAGGCACAACTTGTAGATGATGATGTTATGGCTAGATGTGCTCAATTGTCCTTAGGATAGGCACATGATGTATTTATAATCAGTGGGGAAAATTTCCTCCTTTTCAGAGAGCTCACAGTAGTACCCATGTATTTGCGATATGATGTCTAAGGGTAGTTCCATACATCCCCTTTGTCTGTACATCATGGATTAGGATAGATATACTAGGTGCTTCGACATCAGTACTGGTATCTAGGGATAAAAAAAGTTTTGTCCAATTTTGTTTCCTGATGCCTCACTTTTCATGAAGTGAAGGTCGAGCAGCAGGTTTTAGCAGGATTGGACTACCCCTTGAGGTACCAGAGTGGAAATGCTATGGTGTCTTAATGGACTTTGTAATTGGGTTTCCTCATACATCCAAGGGTCTTGATTCCATCTGGGTGATCATTGAATAACTCACCATGTCGGCACACTTCATACTGATCTGAGAGTAGGGACCAATATAGGTCATGGAACGCCTCTACATTGAAGTGTGATTTGAGATCCATGGGCTCCCATTGATGATCATCTTAGACCATGATACATGTTTTAAATATTGGTTGTGCAAGGAGTTATAGGAGGTGTTCATAACACAATTTCCCTTTAGCACGAATTTTCCCCCATGGACAAATGGTCAACTAGAGCGAACCATTCAAACCATGGAGGACATGCTATGTGCTTGTGTCATAGACATTGGTCGTAGATTGGATGAACACATACCATTGGTGGAGTTTTCATACCACAACAGGTATCACTACACAGTGGGCATGGATCCAATTGTGGTCTAGAATGGGTTGCCTTGTAGATCAACCCTATGCTAAAAATACATAGGAGAGTCGACACTAATGGGTCAGGAGATGATACGGTAAACTACTAGAAAGATGAAAATCTTCAAGGAGTGTATGAGGACTACATAAAGTAGGCAAAATTATTATGACAACATGAGATGAAAACACTTGGATTTGAAGAATGTGGTCATGTATTCCTTCATGTCTCACCCCGATGAGGATTGAACATATTTGGCCGAGGTGATAAAAAATATCTAAGGTTTGATGGGCCTTTTTTGATACTGATCAATGTTGGTGAAGCGGCATACCACATAGATCTCCCCCCATACATTCACTATCTATATAATTTTTTCCATGTGTTTCAGCTGAGGATATACGTACATGATCCATCACACAAATTTTACGGGGGAGAGCTAGACAATGAAGATTATGTGACATTTATAGAGTTCTTGGTAGTGATAGAGGATCAATTGGATCATTTCCTAAGTGGGAGTTTCATTACTCTTGTGTGAGTTTGGTGGTAGCATGATAATATCTATGGGATGACATGGGAGTGGGAGCCAATGATTCATGCGTAGTTTCCCAATTGTTTGACTAGTTTTGATTTGGCTTTCAGGGAAGTACAACCTCATGGTTGGGAGAATGTAATGTCTTGGAAATTCATTGTAATTTTTTTAATTATATAGAATTATTCCTAGACCACCCGCTCAGAAGACACATTATTCTGAGCCCTGGGAAGGCCGAAAATAAATTTTAAATGTATTTTTGGTAGGTTTAGTAAATGTGCGAGTGAGTTTTTAATAAATATTAACCACTACTCGGATCAAAAATTAAAGGGCATTGTTTATCATGGAACACTAGGATTAATGTAGAAAAGACTAAAATTCCGCCAGAAAGGGCCAAGAAGAAATGTTATTTTTTGGATGTTTTGAGAAAAATAACTAAATGATTTAAAAGAAATTATGTTATTTTTTTCACATCATTGAGTGGTGGATGGTGAATCTACGATGCTGCAATACGGTGTAGATGAGGTGTATTAATGAGGTCTATTAATGTCCAATATCACGCAGCATAATAACACAATTAATGAAATGTAATAGAAACAATATTCCATAAATTAAATAGTGTAACATCGTGATGACCCTACATAAATAAGTTGTTGTGATGTGTTTTGATTTTAATTTTATAAGGTGTTGGTGGAAAGATGATTAATTTGTGAGGATCCTCTAAGAAACCTACAACAAACATCCTCCCTAATTAAGAACAACAAATACCAATGAGACTTCATCATCTTCGACGTTCCTTGACTAATAGAGCTAAAAGAGAAGTCATCATCTTGAAACCTTGAGGATGAACACATTTACATCGAACATCAATGAGCAAGGGGTTTATGCATTCTACGTATTTGATGATTTCTTCCTCATCCATGAAAATTAATGATGAATGTGGACCAATCGACCAATGTGTTTATCTGTGAATTACTTATTCTTATAGATGGATATTGTGTGAGGTTCTGATTTGAAGGGTTATCAATGTGTTTTTTTATCATCATGCTTATCCCCATGTATAAACTCTAATGTGAAGGGTGTGGGATGAACCGAATAAGGAAACCTACCTCCACAAAAGTTTTTCATTGGGCATTCTTTGAAGTTTGTGGGTCAACATGTTTGAAAGGCAAATTCAAAGGATTAAAATTGATGGTGGCCCACAACAGTGACCGTAGTCATAGATGCATTCAAATTGTAGGCCACAAGAGAAACTCTTGTGTCCTGTTGAAGGAACATCCCTATTACAGGTGGTGACCACAGCCAGAGGGTTGTGGAGCACTTGTTGGACTGATTCATTGACTGGATGGTTGTGGTGGTGAGGAGACATGGTGTGCGGTGCCACGTGGATGGATTGCATGGATTTGGAACATCTGGATAGCTGGCGAGCAGTGGTTAGTAGACCGTGGCAGGAGCATGCCTTATATCCGCGATGCTGGCGGGGGTTGGCCATGGAACTGCCGGACGACTTACCACCGACCACCCTAGTGGCCATGAATTGTGCTGGTAGGCACGACTCCTTACCTTCTGGTCGGACGTTCTCCGTAAGGCCAATCCCACGCACTAGGGGCCAGGCCAAATGAGACCGGCTCACCAGGCGACCCAGAGGGCTAGACCATCGTCCAAAACGAGGTTGGGTCCAGCAGCGCCCACTATCCAGGCCCGACCAGACTGACCCCAACCCAAACCGAGTTAGGACGTGTCAGTCAAATTGAACCTGGGTATCTGTGACCCCCGATCTGGGTTCGCCAGGTTAGTCTAACTAGGTCGAACAGGGACCAAACATAACATGTCTATTGTTTACTAAAATGCTCGTATGTTGCCAACCGCAGAACCAATTAACGTTCCATTAGTGGTGTTTGGACCCGCGCTAGTTGGAGGCCTTTCTGATATAATACTATTTTGTTATGAAACACTTTTTAGTATTCTCAAGTTGGATTGGAGACAAAATAAACAGATCCCCTTTTTCTAAAAGCCCGTAACATATAGATAGGGTGTCTGATCGATGCGATGTTGTTTTCATTAGGACCCTTATGACAAGAAGGTCCACTGGGTTACATCTAAGTGGGATGTCTTGGGGGTCGAGATACAACCGATGGATTGAGGAGAAGAACCTTCAGAACTCAAGTGTCTGATATGTGGGAATCCAGGGGCTGGATGTGACATGAAAAATTAACAGTTACAATCTATGGGTCATCACATAGAATTCCTATGTGGTTCAGCAGATAGAGATCATGTGTGGGTCAGAATGTATTAATCCTATGTGGGTCAATAGTTAGTGATCATGTTTGGGTAAAAACCTATAATCCATGTGTGGATCACTGGAAGATCCAGTCGATATAATAATACGATCTAGCTTTACGACTAATCATCTTTACTTCTTTACTTATGTAATACCTGGTGTGAGCTGAGTCCTTTACTTTTTTCTACGAATTTGACATATTTATTGGTGGTATTACCTCTGTGGTATTTCCTATTTGGTTTTTTCCTTTGGGGGATACTGAGAGACCATTGGGGGTCTCAGGGTTCATAATGTGTATTTTTATACTCACCCCTGCCCAGACTTCAACCTCACATATTGTGTCTTCTGAACATGAAAAATAGTTTTGGATGGGACATTGGGGATCCCAGAATAGAAAGTTCATTGAGGTCGATCGATAGAAATAGTGTGCTACAATGACATCCGATAGAGATTTGTTCCTACCCATTAGGTAGGATACTCGGTGGACGAACTCTAGAGCTTTTATTTCCTTTTTTTACATTCATTTTAGTTGGTATTGTATTGTAGCCCTATTAAATTCAATTTATATTTTTTACTCTCAGAAGTGATACATTGTGGTGTTTCTTCTACTTTCATTCCATTGTGTGTTCCTTTGTATGGTATTCCCTACATGTGTGTGAAAAGGTTTAAATGCAATGCCTTCCCATTTTAGGATATTCCTTTCCCGTGCTAGTCATCATCACCTAACGTATGGAATGTAATATTAGGGTAGTCAAGGCACAGGCCTTGGGGGACAATTCTTGAAAATAATAATCAGTAGGTATATGCATTAAAAAAAATAATTTCAAATATACATTAACAAATGTAATGTACTCGAAAAAATGACTAAAACAATCTCCATATGGGATAATGTCACATTGTATTTCATGAACCCTACTAATGAAAAAATTGAATCATCTATACTATTACATGACCATAAATACATTAGATTAAACAAGATCTATATACATCCAAGTTTTTATGTAGAATTTGAGAAAAATAATATAGTAAGAATCTAATAAGTGATTCATTAGTTGTGATTATTAAATATGAAAATTATATTTAAATTACAGAACTCATGGAATGACAGATACCAATATATAAAACTTGTATAAATTGATTCTTTAACAATTTGGTAATGAAAAATTAATAACTATGTTTTAAAATAATTTTATTTCATACACAAATAAATAATTTAAAATATTAAAATTATAGAAAAAAAATCCTATGTGTATAATATATTCCCTGTGATTGTGGATCTTCATTATAAAATCATGATAAGTGTACCAAATAGTGAACATATTATTCTTGAGTAAAACATATAGGGTGTATGAAAGGGATCCTGAGAGTGGAATCATGCCACAACATAAGAAACCAGGTACCCAAATTACACTAGATGAACTTTTCAAGAGGAGGAGTGATTATTCTTGAGCTTGGATCCCATCATCCTCAATGATCACTACTACTATAATTTAAAAAATATCATTCAAGGGAATTTTATATTTTTATCCCCAAAAATTATGCACTAAAATGATTTATATTAAATGTAATAAGTGTGTATATAATTTTCAAACCATGTTCAAAAACACCGTATTCCATCTACACAATTTTCATGAAATCAATTTACCTTATATATCATTATAGAATATATGATAATATAGGTTCCAATGATAAATTTTTCTTATGAAACCAGCTACCTTGAAACAATACGAAGCATAATTACCATATAAAAAAAGGGATTCAATATGGGATATTATCCAATGAAAGTGAGAAGATATATTGCATAACTAAATCCCAATCATAAAAAAAACAAATTTAAATGGCCACAAATGACGAAAAATCATAAGCATTTTCATCTAAAAAACATTAAATCAACACATAATAATGATTTAAGATTCAATTAATATCCCCATATTCTATAACGAATCTAAAAGAATTTAGATTATTTACAATGATGAAAAATTACCGATTTGACTATGTAAATCAATAAGGATTAATAATAACAAATGTAAAAATAAGGACATGAATGATTAAAATATATTCCAATAAACCAATTAAGGTACATGGATTATATTTTTACATTAAACCACAATTTAATTGACTTCATTGAGTCGTGAACACACTATGAGATTTTCCATGTCAAATGAAATAAATAAATTTTACTAGGGATAGATTATTAATTCAAGTTAGAATTATTTGTGGTGTAAAAATGAAATCACCCTTATTTATAATTCCTAAAACTCCAATAATAGATTTATATAGGATTATGAAGATAAAAAAATGATATGGGCTAGTATACCTAATGGTTGATTATCCATGGATGAATTATAGAACCAAAGGACACACCATGGGACAACTGGTAACTTACATGTAGTATATAGAGCTATCATTTTTTGTCCAAACGAAAAAAACAACTTAATAAACCAACTAAACCCTCATACAAGAAGCATAAAATCATCTCAAACTCTTCTAACTAACCAAAAAAGTGAAAAAAATATAACATGGTTGAACTATTTGATACAAAAGGAATGATAAAATAATTATTAATTTAGTATCATATAATAATATGGTGATTATTCAATTTCAAATTCATATAATTTTTTATCCATTGAAATATATATTAATGATATTAGTCCTTAAATGTGTTATAGTTGATAATTCCTAATCAATAGATCATTATGTAATTTTTTATTTGAATAAAAACTGTGAGTCCTTAACACTCAGACCAAATGTATATACATCCCATAAAAATAGTTATTTTATAATTAATGACTTGAAGATGTATCTCAGTCTCTATAAAATTATGTTATTTGTGATGGAATTAAAAATTCATAACATTAGATGGTTTAGGATGAATCTTTTTATGTCAATACACAAGGATGCTTATCATATTTGAGGACAACTGAGCTTGTAAGCACTTTTCACATGAATCATTTAAAAGTTGTTTTATGATTTTATTATTCATACATAGTTATGGGAAAATAATCATTGCTTAATAATTTGATGGTGAAGCAATAAGTGAGAGACTATCAAGAATAGTATATTTCAAACCAAAAAACAAAGTGATAATAATTTTTATCTATAAAAATATGTTTTTACGATTTGATCCAGCACTAAACATTGAAAAATGATCTAGATATTCCTTATTATATCTTAATACAAACCCATCCCAACTATTGAAAAATATCCACCCTCAATCAAATAAAATAAAAAAATTATGGAATAACAAAAAAGGATTCACAAGTTTCTATTTAAAGACATGATAGTAAATAGTTATGCTGCATTATTAATGAAATTTTTAAAATTAGTGACCAAAAAATCATGCCTTTGTAGTTTTTAAACTATTTTTTAACTTATGAATGATAATTAAATTTCTCTAAATTATTTATAATTTTACTTTCCGTTTTATTAACAGAATGTCTAAAGAATGATAACATTAAAAATTACTAGATCGACATCAAGACAAACTCAGATTCCACATATTCTATATCAAGAAACCATAATGATCATGATTATCACAAATACATGTTTATTACTTTTGTGGGTATATCAATTGCATGAATGATAGATTGACCATATCAAATTTTTCATAAAATCATATATCAACTAAAAAATAATGGCTAGACAGGAAGAAAAACTCAACTAACTATAAAACTAAATACAATTGATTGAGTGTTTGTGATGTTAACATTAATGCTAATTTAGAACCTAATTGTTAAACATAGATGATGATGTGGTGATGTTATAGTTACTATATCCAAAAATGTGTCTAATATTATAAAAAATAATAATTCTATAGAATTTTGGGTCAATATAAAATATGTTTATATAAAATAAATGATCCTAGCATTATTATGAATTTATGAGGATCTATTGTGATTGTTTTTAATTTATAGTTATTTAGAAATATATGTTTTTTTATTAAGGAATATATAGGAAACAAGTTATTGGAAGTCTGTTCATGAAAAATATAAAATGAAAATTTTAATTGATAATAAATACAAAATCAATATCTATTTGAAATGACCATGACACTCTATTTGAACGTACATTCACAAAAAAATCATTGGATTACTGAGCATATATTCGTATGATTTCCAAATCCAAATATTACATGTGGGGTAATATGATTCTACTAGATAATAGTAGAAATACTTTCTCCAGTACATCAAATTGTTTTCCCTCCTCTTACTCTATTTTTCATTAAATTTCTATAGTGTATTATTTAATGTATATATAAATATAACATTAGATCATGTACTATACTTTAGGGTGTTATAAACACTCTATTATTTCTCATTATCATTAATCACCCAAATAACTGTGGTTTGGTATATGAATCTCATCAAATTCATATTTATAGTTGTTACATCATTATATAAAATGTAGAACTATTAAATATGTGATTTATTTCCTTGAAAAAAATGTGCGAGTATGTTTTCAAAACATAATCCATGATTTTGATAGTTTTATTTCATTAATATTCTACTTAAAATTTAGTTATTTCCATGTGAAGAGGTTTGGGTCTCAGATTGAGAATAAAACACAAAGTTAATGATACTATGATTATTCTATTTTTTTATACACTATTTATATAATAATTCTTGTTTAGTTATGAAAAATCAATTATAAAACACAACATTGATAGTTAAAATCAATAATTTTTTTATATAATATGTTTGAAATTTTTACGTCTATTTTAAAGGATAAAAATTTTTAATTGTTATTTTTATTATTTTATTAAAATTATTCCTGGATTATTTTTGGAAATAAAAAATTATATACATTTACTATATTAGTTATATAGGGTTGTATTTTTAAAATACCGGTGCCATATATTTCATTCATATTTACTAGAAATTTTAGATTAAAACACAACCCCATATCTCATGTGTTGTATACTCCCAAAAAAATTTCCATCATTGTTTTTTTTATTTTGAATAACTCAGATCGAGTTTCTTAATTGGTAAAAATTAATATTATTTTTAAAATCATATCTCTAATGATAAAAATTTTCATGTTGGGAAATCCACTAACCAAATATTTTTTAATAGAACCCATTATGCATAGTTCAGAGTAAAAATGAAAATACATTTTGAGATATTTTTGTTTTTAAATTTATACTATTAACATGTGAAAATACGCAAAAAATAAATGATACTAGAGTTTACTAGATTGATGAAACTGAGGCCACTTTTGAATGTATCTATAAACCTATAAATCAATTTTGTTATATTTTAGGAGATTCAGTTTTTAATAGAATAAATTCACGTTATAATGTATAAAAATTATGGAATAATTTATTTTATCCAAACATTACTTCAATAATAAATTAACCATTTATAAAATATTATAAAATTACTTACAATACACATATAATTTAACATGAATAATCAATTTTTCATCTAGTTATATGTTTTAAAGAGATTTTAAAGAAGATGCATGACCATGGAAAAAATTTTAATATAATGATCAAATTATTCTTCTTATTAGATGAATACCATATCAATAGAGAGAATCCGTTATTCCCATGAATGAACTATGTGAAATAAGTAAACATTAAATGAATGAGAATATTAGAGAACAAATGATGTATAAAGGGAATATTAAAGTAAACAAGAAAGATTATAAACCTAAGATATTGTCAATATCTTCCAATACATATAAAATAATGGTAATTTATAAAATAAAATATGATAATTATAGTGTGGGCGTATAAAATTAAAATAGTGTTGAAGAAATAAATAACCCAAACAAGAAATATGAAAGTATTTAATGAATTAATAAATTCATCAAAAATTAGGACTATATAATATTATATTAATAATAATTTATTTGTAAAAATAAGACTCAATTAGGTGGACTAAAATATTATGAATTAAAAGGAGAAGGACATATCTATCATGACCTATTCCCTGGGTCCCGTGTCGTGACTACCCCAATCCTACATTCTATAGGCCAGGGGCTGGCGACTAGCACCCCAGGTGAAAATCCCTAAAAATGGGAAGGCATTGCCTTTATAAACTGAAAACACAGACCACCAAGTACAAGATAGAAGTAAACACTAAGTAAAGCTATATACAATAGATTTTCTATAAAGAAAATGGGGCCATAAATACAATCCCAACTATAAAGTACAAGTACAACTAAAAAGGGACAAAACAATAGAAAGGTGAAGGAAACTCATGGATCATCTACTACAGATACTACCTGAAGGGTAGGTACAAATAGCCTTCTCATCACTCCATGTCTATCGGTCTCCTCTGTGTACTGACATGTCGTAAGGTCCACCTCTGTGTACCGTAGAGTCCTTGAAGGCTTAGCCTCGGTCAGCACTGTCCATCATCTGCATCCAATAAAATGAGGTGCGGGCATAGCCCGTGCATGGGTGTGTATAATGATACTCCATAGGGACCCTGAGACCCTCAAGGTCTCATAAAATTCCTCATGGATAAACCACAGTGTATGAAATCAATAGATATTCATTTCTTATATATATGCCCATACATATACTGATGTTATCAAGTAATCCATCTCAGTCATGAAGAAAACACAAAGTCTCATACTCAGCTCAAACCATGATTTTTATTGTATGGGTAGTATCAAGAAACATCCCCAGTCACACGTTCGGAACCCCGAATGATGGTGTAATCCTCCTCTATCGAGTACAGTGGGCATGCCGCATAACACAGAGGCGCTTTCCACTATCCTTGGACTGCAGAGGTACTCCTCCAATTGAGTATGGTGGGTCGGCCGCATCACACAGAGGTTCTCCCCACCATAGGTCTGTCACATCACAGAGAGGCGCTCCCCCTCTTAGCCTACTGAGGTACTCCTCCTGTCAAGTACCATGGGTCTTCCACATCACATAGAGGCAGTCGCCACCGTGGGTCATCCGTGTCACATAGAGGCTCTCCCTACTAGGCTAGTCAAGTCACTCCTAGTCAAATCAGTCAGCAGTCATTAGCTCTTAGTAATCTACTAGGTCTCTACTCTATACTCACTCTTCTTCAAGAGGATCCACTCCATGATCTGCAGTTTGATACTCCAAATGTCACGAAATCCAATGTAGAAGTATCTCAATGCTATTCCATGTAGAAGAGGTCTCAACTCAATTGAAGGTGCATCAATCGGACTCCCGGTCTGTGAGTTATTAGCATTTTTGTCTCAGGGGCCTGGTTGGATTCATGTCCAAACCAAACGAACCAACCAGAATGTAACTCAAAATTACCCTGAACTCTGATGTGGTATACTCAAAAAGACAATCGTGCTCCAAGAATACAAGCCTCGTTGATGATTCATCAAAAGGTCGTCCGGTTCCAAAGATAGGGTGAAGGTATGTAATGGGTCATTAGAGGGCCCAGGTCCATTCCAACCCGATCTGACCGACTTGGCCCAAACCATTCAGGGCTAACCCTGTCTAGGTCGACCCGGACAAACTCATTGGGTCTGATCTGGCCCGTTGGACGGGCCAACCAGTTATGTTCAGCCCATTCCGTTGGACCCAGCCTAGCAAACTGTGAGAGTGGATTGGCTCGTGTTCGGGGATAGTTCACCACGGAGCGTTGCGAGGGTGCGGCCCGATGTTGCTCGAAGTGGCTCGGCTCAGTGGGAATGGACGGTCTTGTTTGTCCATGGTGCCGTGAGGGGGGTCAGGTAGGCGGGGTGCGCGCTGGTCACATCGAGACTGGCTTGGAGGCCGTCGGGTAGCGACTCGGGCAGGCGGGCCCCAGGTAGTTGGGTGCGGCCAGGAAAGCAGCCAGGAAGGCGGCTAGGTAGGGGGCGAGGCAGGTGGTCGGGTGGCAGGCCAGGTGGGCGGCCAGGCAGTTGGGCGGGTGGCAAGGCGCTGCGGTTACGGCCGGGTGGGCTGCGAGGCGGCGGCCATGCGGGCGGTGAGGCGGCTGCCGGGCGGCGGCCAGGAGTGGCCGGTTCGGGGTGATTGGAGGCCAGTCGGGTCATTGTTTTAGTAGGGCGCGGGCCAGTGCAGGGTTCCGCCAGGGCGCGTGGGTGGCGCGGGCCGTCAGACAGATGGGAGGCTGGGCCGACATGGGTTTAGCCGAAGGCGGTCCGGAATTCCACGGGGGTGGCACAGTTCATGGAGGCCGCTGGAAGTGTGGTTTCTTTCATTTATTCCTCTGTTACCTCTTGCTTCATCGTTAAGCCAATGTTCAGTCAAATAGACGATCAGCGGAGGGTTGTGCCATGTTGGTTTTGCCCGCACCCACCACGTTTAGGGTGGTAACAATTGGTTCTGATGAACGAAGCAAAACATTCCATCAACAAAAGATAATCATCATCGTTAATCATTTATAAAAGACATGAAGACATGGAACTTGAATGAAACTAAACCCGTACCTTTGTTTCCTCGTTCATTTTTTGTCGATGGTGTCGCTGAAGGAAGATGGAGGTCACCGTCGTTCGTCGCGTCCACCGTACACATCCAATCCAAGCTTGTGTGTTGGTTCGTTGTTGATGATGAGGAGGTAAGATACTCTACATCGGTAGGTGTATAAGGAAGAAAATCTAAGAAGAATCTTCACTGACTTTCTTCGCGTTCTTCATATGGAGGGGCTTTCTTCATTGGAGAGGAAAAGTTTCTCCAAGTGCTCTTCCCCTCCCATGATTCCACAAAAATTAAAGTGCCAAAAAATAATAGTTTGTCTATTATATTAATCATTGGAAGAAAATTTAAATATTTGAATTAATTAAAAATGCTCATCCAATTGAATTCATTAGTTTAGAACATTAATTGGGGAGTTTCCACAAATTCAAAAAATAGAGGAGGTGGAGAGGCTCACCCTCATTAATGAGGGAGAGTTGAGAGGTTATGGTCTCATATGGTCCCCAAGTCATAACCTCTCTTGGGAGGATATATTATAGCGGGCCCCACCAAAATAACCTATAATGGGAAGTTCGAGTGGGGCAGTCCCACCTCCAACTCTCAAGTAGAGGTTTCAACCAACAAACACACACATGAAATCGTAAAACAAAATAATGTCTTGTACAAATTTTTCATTTATTTTTATAAAAAGCCAAAAAATAACATCTATTATCGACCATCTATCGTCGAGATGAATGTCTTATTAAGCGAATACAGGCACTGTGTGTTCAACGGTGCCTTCAAATTTCAGTTCCAAGCACTAGTTAAAAAGTTATAAATTCCCGCTCGTACGTTTACTGAACGTACCCGAACAAAAAATCAAAAATTGATTCCGAGAACACTGGGACATGGAATCAAGCACTGTAAATTTTCACAGGATCGTAAAAATCCCATGTATTTAAAAAAAATTCCACGCATTTTCCAGGTCTTTATATTCACCCCGCCTAAGTGATTTACATCCCCATAAGCTACAACTCGAACTAAGGGAACAAATGAGGGTACTGGGCACATATATTATCCTCCCTTTCCGATGTTCTCTCCTATAGGTTCATGTCCTTCCATCGAATGCACACCTGAGGTACCAACCATCCAAGATGGACCCGCTCTTATCAATCCTCAATCTCTACTGGAACCTCTATGAAAGCCGACCCATCATCGATGTCCAGCTCCCCATGTTCGATGGTGTGAGAAGGGTCATGCACGTATCTCATCAACTATGATACGTGGAAGACATCATGCACTCGGTGGAAATGAGCTAGAAGAGCTATGTGGTAATCCACATCACCTACTCGGTTGAGGACCATCAAATTTCCGATGAATCAACGAGATAACTTTCCACCTCATCCAAATATCCATAGACCTTGCCAAGGTGAGACCTGTAGAAACATGTGGTCCCATCCATGAACTATAGAGGTCTTTGTATCTTATTATAATATGACTTATGCCTGCTCTGTTTAGTTTCCATCCGCTCCTAGATGATATTCATCTTCTCCGTAGTAGCCCATACCATCTCTGGTCCCACTAGTGCTAACTCTCCTGGGTTTGTCTAGCATTGGTGTGATCTGAATGGTCGACCATACAACACATCCAAAGGTTCTATACCGATGGTGGAGTGATATTTGTTGTTATAGAAAAACTCCACCTAGTGTAAGTGATCCTCCCAGCTACAACCAAGGTCATGGACACAAGCACGAAGCATGTCCTCAAGGGCCTGAATGGTCTGCTCGGTCTGGCCATCTGACTGAGGATGGAAGGTAGTGCTCAGGTAAAGCTGTGTCCCGATATCCTCATGTAACCCCTTCCATAGTCAGGATATAAACCATGTGTCTTGGTGAAAGGCAATATAATAAGGCACTCCATGTAGCCGCACAATCTTCTGCACATTGAGGCGTCACATGATCTCTTCCGAACCATGTTATCTAGTCAGTAGGTAGTGGGCCGACGTTGTGAGTCGGTCGATGATCAAATGATAGAAACAATAGCGTTGGATATATAAATTAATGATTCACGTAACTATATGTAATATTTTTTAATAAACATTTGATACGATTTTATTATGGGATGGATGGGAAAAGAAATAATAATTTCTAAAAAGGATTTCAATAATTACAACTGCAGTGGACACTCTAAAAAAATAGAGAGTTATTTTTATGTTTCTACAAAGATTAATATTGGAATAATCATGTTAGCTCTTTCCATATGATTTATGAATAACGATTATTCATTAACAATACTTGTATACTGTGTAAGATATTGAGTTTCATAAAATAGGGAGTGTTTCCATTTCTATTTCATCAAAATTAATGTCTAATTTCATTGATTTGAGTTTTTTTTGTTCATTTATATCAATCCATATCATGGAATTTTTTAATAATCATTAGGATTTTTTTACTAATGTTATGGGGATTGATACAACTCTTAAGATGAAACTATAGTACGGTGTATAATTCAAATCCCAAAATTTTTCTTTGTCATATATCGATATATCATTGTAATATTTTTATATTTGTCCAAAAAAAATTTCAAGACATATATTACTTAATCACATATAAAAATTTCAATGAATAATATCATTATTGAGATTAATTTGCTAACCCTAGTGTAGTGAGTACTGAACTTTAACGATATGCAGACTAATGGACAAGTCATCCAAAACAACTTTTTTGTGTTAAGGTAATATGACAATAATGTATTGATTTTAATTGGAGTACATGTATTTGAATATTTATCTTCCTATAGAGGTCATTGTTCATACTATTGTATTTCTATCTCAATTTTATATCTTTCCACAGATGATTGCTATAGAATTTTCCAACACCTTGGTTCAGGGTACACAACCTATATCTATTCCCTCTTACCATATGTATCATTGGAGATAAAAACTCAATTTTATGATCAGAATCCAAATGATTCATCTAAACCTATGTGTTTATATTGTAAGAAGATATTATTTTTTATTTTAAATTCATTTGTACACTTCACCTTTGGAAATACTATCAAATGAATATTCATGTTGTAGTTGATAATATGTATTTGTTACCATGGTTTGATGATATGTTTGACTGGTTAAAAGGGTTAATTTGTTTCTCACATATTTATCATCAGTATGGTTATGAACATTATAAGATCAATGAGTGCAACATTTTTATGAATAAATATTTTTGTTTATATAGCCATATTGTGTACCATTTTTTAGGTTTTGGTCAATATAATTCTCTTATATTGTTGATGTATATGTTGAATAAAATTATCTATGTGTTCCATATTTTTTTATCATGTGTTTTGGTTGTCATATTGATTTACCATAATAATGTGTAAGATTTTTTATTTTTTATATATGAATTACTTGATATCTTCAGCATTCAAAAACATTTATTCAGTAATTATAAATGAAAATATAGATTCAACATGTAAAATTAATCGGATCTTTTTTCTAAACGTGATGTTTTGGTGGATCCATATGTTATTGAAATATGTTCAGACAAGGGGGAACCACATAATATCATAGAGATTTAGATATTATTTTTTTAATTATATTATAAATTTTTAAGGATATATATAATTCATATTCTCTTATGAGAATTACTGATTGGAAGAATGTAAATAATGAATGGGTTTTGAAATTTTATTATTCCATTGATGAGAAAATTAATCAATGGTCTATAGATTCTAATTTGACTCTCTTAATTGAATTTTGGTGAAATGTGGTCTTCTCTCACAAATTGTGTTCATGAATGGGTTTTTTTCATATAATGTTTCATTATCTGGTAACATATTGTTCATATTAGCTTCAGGATCATGGAAAGAATAACCAGAATGTGATCTTGAAAACTCTTCCATGAAGCGTGATGTGAAGAGTTAGTTGAATTCACTAATTAGTGAAAGTTTATCAATTAATTTGAATATGAAATCTTTTGATGTATTCTATCTAAATCATATTATATCCCTATAAAGAGATTTTGGGTGGAATACTTGATTTTTTTTTATTTTGACATTTCCAACACTCATAATGATTGAAATTTCATTACCAATGACTTGTGTTGGATACATTCTTCCCAGGATGTCAATGTATACATTTAGTAGTGCATATTGATGGCCCTATTTCCTTACATTCATTTGGGAGTCAAAAGTATAATAAATGTATTCCATTATTATATGTTTTGATAATATTTTCACTCTCTAAGATGATCAAATAGGAATAGTATATTATTGAAAAGTTGTATAGGATTTTGGATTAATTATATTATAGGGGGAATATTTATCAGTGTTATGCCTCATTAGAGTGTGTCTTTTGATTTCAAAACAACATTTTTATCTCATTATAACTTTATAATATTGCGATGTGGTATTTCTATAATTCAAAATATGCAGTACACACTAGGACCATCACAATATTTCAAGATATGGGGATAAATTTTTGATATTGATATATGAAATGATACATTTTTAATTTAATTACAATTTTTATACATAAAAAATATATTTAAATGACATCATTATTTTATCACCTTATTATAGTGAGAAATTTGAAATGGTCTGATATATTGAAGTATATTAGTGATGATATTCCATATACACCTTAATGGAAGAAAGAAAAATTGTTAGTGATTGGATGATTTTCCTAATCATGCCACATTATTCAAATATGTTATATGAACAATGATTAGGAGATGTGAAAAATGTATATAAAATATATTTTAAGGTATAAAATATTTTCATCTTTTATAAATTATTTTTTTGATCCTTCGATAACATCAAATTATTGGTGGACTCTATTGGAGATTATGGGATCCTACATAATATTTATCATTATATATCATACTCAAAGAGAATTATAGATAGGGTAGGTGATTCATATTATTGTGTACATGTTGGGGGACTCTTTCCATGACATTGGAGTATCCTGGGATAACAATCTGAGAGTTTTATAGATTTTTTATAATAGCCAATATAAAAAATCCATCAAGAAGACACTCTTTGAAAAGTTTTATGATTGACGGAGTAAATATCGATATTATTTGTTATGTGGTTGGTGTAACATCCACGGAATGCCATATTTTCATCGAATATGTGATTGAAATGATTTTGTTTAATCATTATAGAATTTTAATAGAAAAAATACAATAAAATTACCATGTAGATCATCGACAACACTGTTTTTAATTTATTATTACTGTCCATGTGTTTTTGAGAGTTACACATTTTATAGGTAACTAATATCTTGGGAATCCTGGATTGTTAGAACTATGGTATGTTAGATCATTTGAGGTTTTTGAGTGTAATGGAATTGTGTATTAAAATTTGGATTTTCCATAAGTGGTGAAATATTAAAATTTTCAATGTCTCACATCTACAAAAGTATAAATATTACACATATTATAAATTGTAATAGGATGATCTTGATCTTATACTTGATTTATCAATGAATGGGTATCTATGTATGTCAATTTATTCTCAGATATTTTTTATTCATGGGAAATATTTACCCTTATATCATGTGTTATAGAAACATCATTCTGATTCACAATATACATGGAGCCATATGTATTTATTAATGTATAGATTCCACATCTATTTGGAAAAACTTATTATTGATATTAAATATTATAAAAAAATAATTCAAGATTGTGAATACTTTTATATATTGAACTATTATACTTTATTTTTTATTTCACTGAAAATGTTTCATTCACATTTAGATGTGTTGCAAAAAAATTTACTCATTATATTTTATTTTCGTAATGCTGTTTATATAATTGTTTTAAAAAATTTACGTTTTCAATTTAACCATATGTATAGAATGAGGTCTGAATAAGGGTATCAACATTTTACTTATTCAAAGGATGTGGTCTGTAACAATAACCATGGATTTCTATGTAGCATGTAAGGTATGCTAGCTGTTGAGTAAGGGTAGGTTGAATTACAGATTTGATGTGTAATGGTGGTCTGTGAGATCTATAAGAGTAGAAGTAAAATATATGGGTATTGTTTAATGGTTTATAGGATAAATATATGGGTTTGATAGTGTTTTTAAAGGTTATTTAAGGGTACATTAATGTTTTGTGTGGGATACTACTTTTTTAATTGATTCATATGGTTAATCCAAGAGATGCATAAGGGCCGTATATTCTCGTGACCTATGTATAGGTAAATACCTTTACCCTAAAATGACTTCCATGTGATTTGAAATGATAAATCATTTTTCCACCATGCAGATCAATTTTAATTGAAAATATATTTTATTAAACATATTTTCTTCCTTTTATTCTATAAAACATGTAACCCCTTTTGTATAATTTAAAACATGGAAAACATGTGATTCGAATTTTTATTACATATAATGGTTATTAATCGCTTAGTAAATTATTCTAAACCATCTATAATGAATATTAATTTGAAATATTGAATTTAAATTATTTTTAACTTATTCTTCTATTTTTTAGAACAAATATTCTTTTAGTATTCATAAAATAACATAGACCTATGTACCATCCTATTTGATACCCTTTGAATATATTTTAAAAAAATTATAATGTTGGTGATTGACTTATTGATGATTTTCTTTTTATCTTATGTTAATTTCTTATTGATTTCATCTAATTTATTTTATGAGATATGTTATTAGAGAGTTGAAATATTTTATATATGGTAAGATATTTGATAAAAATTTGTTTCAAATTTATTATTGAGACTCTATTTTTTATATTAAAAATTACCTTTGAGGAAACATGGTATGTCTCATGGTAATTTATTATAGATATAGATTGAATATAACTACTCAATCTCATAAAATATTTCTAGAATTAAAATAATAGAGATTTGATGGTTTTGGATTATATGATAGTGAATGATATATTTTATTTTCTGATATGTTATGTTTCAATGCATTTTTATAATGACCATTTAAAGATAGTTTTTTAAAATAAAATCCTCTTTTATGGAACATGAATACATCACAGAATAAATTTGTAAATGAAATTTATTAAGAATTACTAAATGAATTATAGAACCATATATTATTTAATTTATATTGATGCACATGGGAGAAATTGTAGTAATGTTGGATTAAAAAATATAAGGAATTAATTTTATCTTCAAATAAATGTATTACTGATAAAACATCATTCTGAACTACTTTTGGATAAGGATATTATTCACCAATAATCACTTTTTCCATCCTCAAGAATGTCCTTGTGAATTGTGGAATCCCCAAATCACCAAGATATGAGAAAATTTCTATATAAACAACCACAAATTTTCATATCCATTCTTCCAATATTTGGTATGACCTTTTATTATAATTTATTAACATGTTTTACTCATGATAGTATAGATATAATTGTTTATTCATTAATTAATTGATCAAAATTACACAGTCACTCCTTCATTGGTGAAAAATATCAATGTTTGTATTTTTATTATCCATTTAAATATATTTATGTGAATATATATTGGACCCAAAATAAGATTACAATGAGATATTATATTTCCATTTGTTTATAAAAGGGTTATTTGGTAATGATTTATTGTGATAATTATATGGAAATATTAATAGGACTGTAGCTAAAACATAACAATTTACCTTAGGAGTATAAAAAATTTCATATGAAATTTTGAACGAAAGGTAAGGAACAACACAAAGGTATAATTTTTACTACACGTGTGGGATCTTTAAGAGATAGTAGAACGTGATACGGAATTTGATCCTTCTAGAGTGTGTTGGTTGATATAATAAATTAGATTCTTATTATCACGTTTTTTGGGACCTTTTCTCTTGAGTAGTGTTTTGAATGCTAATTATTTTTTGATCCTTATTATCAGCATTGTATTGTATTGTAACTATTTTGGATATATCATAAAATCAATAATTTCATTTATTAAATTTTACATTTCTATATCCTGTGGGTATTGTTAATTCCTTTATGATCATATTAGGTTCTTATTTGGTACTATTTAGCGGGTCTATCTTCTTGGGATATAAAAATCAGTACCCCAGTTTTCTGGAATAAAAATAAGAAACTCTCTTTTGGTTATACACATGTTAACTTATATCTACAATACCTGAAAATTTATTATTATTAAACCTTTATGTATGTGTTATATATTTTATATATAATCCACCTTTTATTTTTTACCCATGATATAATAATTATATAATTTATAATTATGCATAAAGAATACCAAATGATATAATAAAAGAATGATCAAATTTCTCAATGCATTTAATTGGAAACTAAGATATTTGTTTATAAAAAATAAAAAAATAAAAGTTTTACATTAGTTAATTAATTTTCACATGACGTCACGTACTACTCTTAAATGAATAGAAAGCATCATTTGTCTTTTTTACATGAGAAGACACCTTAATTCTAATAATTTTAGCATGTGTTCATGGATTATGAATTTGAATAACCATATGTAATAATAATAATTTTTTAACATTCCAATGAAGATTAAAATAAGTTTTATATTTAATAATTAATTTATATGAATTAGAATATTATAATGGAAATTTAGTCATTTAGATGTTTTCAATCCTATGTTGATATTTTATTCCCATTTAAATAAATATATACTCTTTGAAAATTACATATAATATTTTATCTTTTTGAAAGATGTTGTAATGTAACCATTAGAAATAACATATTCCATTGATTTTCAACATTTTTCTTCAATATTTTAACCATAAGAGATAATTATCAACAATTATTCTATTCCATTTAATTCTTAAAAGAAATATATTAAATATTGGTACGAGATATAATTTTAATCGTATGATTTGATAATATTGATGGATTTTATGATAATATAAGATAAATAAATAACATATTATCCAATTATATTCCCAATAAAATTGACTGATCAAGGAACTCAAAAATTTAAAATACATTATCTATAGATTTGTTCCAATATTCTAGTTTAAAAATGTAATGTGTAGTGACAATCAGATTTATCATCACCCTCTAATTCTATATTGCATTAGATAAATGATTATTGTATTCTTATGATAAGCAGCTGTGACATTAAACTAAAAGAATTAAATCCCAAAAAGTAGATTATTATAATATGCATCAGATTAAGATAACTTATCCAAGAACAACTAGTATAAAATCATTTATCCCTTTTTGATCATTTAATAGTGAATCACATTTAGTGGGATTGAAAACATAATCTAGTATTTTTGGTATGAGAAACAAATAAATGAGTGTTTAATATTTATTTATTTATAAGGGTGGAGAGTCCAAGTGGGATGAGAATTTTAATATTTGGACTCATATTACTTATATTTTTCTAAATTATTTTAATTCATTTTAAATTGTTGGCATATTATAACTAAGTAGAATAAGTTGTTTAGAATATTATAAAATAACTAATTAATGTTTTTGTATATATTTATATATATTAAACATCACAACTATAAAATGATATGTAACTTCAATAAATTACTCACAGACGAGTGTATCGCATATTAAATTGAATAAATAATTAATTTAACTGT
Organism: Viscum album; assembly: GCA_963277665.1. Taxonomy (NCBI): domain Eukaryota; kingdom Viridiplantae; phylum Streptophyta; class Magnoliopsida; order Santalales; family Viscaceae; genus Viscum; species Viscum album. The sequence goes on from OY728126.1 coordinate 199,628,129, forward strand.
ATGAGTAAATAGTTAGGGTACATTTCATATAGAGGAAAATTGTATAGTGTATAATCATTTTCTATTTATCTGAGAATTACTCATAGAGAGTGTTATTGTATATCACACAGAAATATTTATATGTTAGAATATTTTTATGGGAGTAACATATCATGTGACCTTTGAGACACAGTGATGTATTGCATAGAAATAATATAAATAATAATTCCTAGATAATATATGTCACAACATGAAAATATTTGTAGTACACTACATGTATGTGTGTTGCACTATGAACAGTCCTGAAAACTATGTTCCAATATAGAATAACAAAATAAATCTTACATAATTTACTATATATGTTCACGAATATACTATAACCTATATTGTTTAATCATCATTATCATGAAATAAACATGAGTAAAAGAAATTTTCCATCCGAAAAGAATTTATGTTCACCAATACTATCTTTAATAAACACTTATGACCTTATAAAGGGTTCATTTGATCCTATAATTTAATAATTTATACATTTTTACTATTTTACACGACGAAAATCCTACGAAATCATCTAGTGGTGCTATGTATTTTAGCCACATTACACAATTTTACACAATGTGTATCCTAAAGGTACACTTTATATACCATTATTCACTAAACAATATAATTAAAATAATTTTACTAGTATGCATCCATATTAAATATATATGATCTCTCATGAAAATAAATCTCAATATTCCAATCCTCCTTAGAAATTAATATATAATATTATTCTATCAATTTACACATAATTAGTGAATCATATTTACTGTTGAATATATAGGTTCCCAGATAACTACTAACCTATATTGATTAATATTTAAAAAAAAATTTCTCAAAAGAAAATTAAAATTTTATATTAGTTCGTGTAAATATATATAATATTAAATTAATAAATAATTATCAAATAAAAAATTAATTATCACCATAGTATTCATTGATATATAAGTAATTTTTTTTCTAAAACCTATGAATAAATAATTATTAAACATTCATGTCACTAGAAAAAGAGATATTTGATACATTGTGAATAAAAAAGAGAATATTAATATTATATATATATATATGAATTTAATTAAAAATATCCAGGGGAATAAATATTTAAATAATATTTAGAAATACAAATTTTCTACAAATTAATTTGAGTTTGAATATATATGATCAAACAAAAATTAATATTTATTAAACCATGTTAGAGAATTATATTTATATGACTTTTTATGCTAATATATAATATATATTAGGTTTAAAATAATAATTATGCAGTGATCCTCAAGGAGCCTTTGTAGGTGAAATTATGTAGAAAAAATTTATAACCACTGATATAATATTTTAATTTTAAAATTCACCCACATAGAATTATGTTAGATTTCTTAAGGATAATAAGCACTTACCAATGTACTCTAGAAAGTAAAATACCAAAATATTTTTGTCTTCAATCAATCAGGTTGCATGCCGATGTCAATATAATTTGTGAATTATGATCATTTCATTAGAATTTTAAAGATAATCATACTGATAAACCCCTCCAAATCCATAGATCTAATACATTAGATTAATTAATATCAAACCATAGAGATATAAAATTAAATTATTGAATAGCAAGGAAAATCATTCCTTACATTATTCATAAAATCAATAATAGTCAAGAAACACCCAACACTACTATATTAACATTGATCATAAGTCATCATAACTTATAAAAATATATTACATATCATAGAACATGATATTATTTAATAATTATCCAAAATTCAAATGTTTAATACAGACATCCACTAATTGGAACATCTAATGGCCCATATAAATCTGTCTATATAATAATGGGTTGAGTTAACATATCTTAATTTAACGAGGTTACCATGGGATGAATTTTTAAAAAGAAGTCTAAATGTTTTATGAGTTTAACACCCTGATATGTTATGAGAGGTATTTTTTATGTCTTATTTTATACGCAACATCAAAGGAATCTTTCACGGCACACAATACTATCTTTTCTGGCGTTACACGCAATCACGGCCTTTCTCGATAGCGTGTATAGTACGCAATATCGAGTTCCACTAAACAATGATATATTAATATAATAATATAATCTAGATGTTATGAATAGTATTAACTGAGTTTTAAAATTTATAACATTATTATTAATCTTACATATTTTCTAGAACATGTTATGTGAACAAAATAATTTTTTTGTGTAAAATAAGTATTTTTCAGAAATTGATTTTTTGCTGCCTTTTGATGGAAAAATTACTTAAAATATAGTTTTGATATGTTTATATGTTCAAATTGACAAAATAGAATTCTTATTTAGAATCAGGATATAAAAATTTACTTTGGATAAATTTTTCATATTATTCTGATAACTTTTATATTTTAATTAATAGTAAAAACACGCTATATTTTCATTAAAAACAAATTTTTTTCACCGAAATGATATATATGGTTAAATTATAATATTGAATGGTTTTAAAGTGTAAATAGAATATATTTTTACCATTTAATATAATGTATGTCATTAATATTAATTTTACATTAAATTCATAGGTAAAAACATTTCAATTTTGGCAATGTTTTAACGTTTAAAAACCTGTTTGCTTAACAACAAGATTAATTTTAAATTAATTACCACAACTTCTGTGTTTTGAATTTTGAAAAAAGATTCCATATTTGGATTTAGTGGATCCAAATTATGTTAATAGGTTACTTTTATTTTTTTTGAGATTATGAATAGTAACTACGGTAATTATTATTTACTGCGGTTAAAGGTAAATAGGGTAATTCAAGGTTAAAAGAATTTTATAATAATTAAACAATTACCTTGAAAATTGTCCTACCATTATTAGATGAGTAGTGTCTGACCATGGGCATCCTTGGGTTGATTTTGGGACCCCATTGAGCCACTTGGTAGGGATAACGACACTTTGGATTAATTAATTTAATATAAAGACAAAATTGTCATTAAAAAAAATATTTTAGTAATTAATTTTTATAAGGGTATATATATATTATATTTTGGACTATTAATGTTCATTGGAAATATAAAAATATTTCCTACATGATGATATTTTTTATAATTTTTAGACATCAAATAAATTAAATTATTTATGAGACATTAATGACGCAATATTTAACTCATTAATAACAGATTTAAATAAATAAGATTCTAATGATTAAAATATTTTCCAAAACATGTCCAGTTCTGATTGGATGATTTTAATTCGACCATGAGTCATCTTATCTTCATCTTTAATGATTTTTGGACCTTTTGAAACTGAAGATAAGTTTATAATAAAATAATATTTTCACACATTCCAAAGGTGCCCCTCTCCTCCCTTATAAAAGAGAACCTCATCCCTCTCCTCCTCACACAACATTAAGACTTCATGTTCGGCCACCCCTACCAATATCTCTCCTACACTTCCTTGGAAACATCCTATAGGTCCTGGTCTTCTTCCAAGATCATCCCTAGTGCCCTACGATGAGGTTAAGAAGAGGCACATCAAAGAACAGGTAATATCAATTACCAATCCTTTCCAATTTCTTTCTTCTTAAACCTATTCTTATTTAGTTTTTTAATTATGAATTATTAACATCAGTATTATTTATATACTGATATTTTATTATAAATATGAAACAACCCCATTTCATATATTATCCATCCTATGGAAAACAAAATCACCGCGCGTGCGTTCGTACAGAATACCGTCTCCACGCCCTGGTGTAATAAGTTTTTCCACCACAACAATACTTGGATGGGTATAATGGTGTATAGAATAACTATATATGATTATTTTAAGTGCAATTTATTCTGAAATAGTATAAATACACTTCAATACAATTCCATGATCATGGGAATGATATCATCGCTCGTGTATATGTACGGCCTACCGTCTCCACGATGTGATGTGACTCGTTCTGCAACATTGTCATTTCATAATGATTATATAAATAAATTGAAAGACTAAATATGATATATATTACAATAATAAATTTTTTTATGTGACGTATCTATAACCTGAAATTAATGATAATAATTTATTCGACAAAACACGCATAATAAAAAAACAATAAACACACGAATAACAAGTAACAATGAAATATTACTAATAAAAATCTAAGAGTATGTCCATAAATGACATCATAACCATGATTAATATTCTAAAATAAGTCAATAACATTATTTAAATCATTATACCGTAGGTTTGGACACATACGAAGAAAATTAGACATAAGGTAAGGGAAAATCTCTCAAATCTCAATTTTTATCCGAGATTGTTTATACTTTAGAATTTATTGGGGAATATTTATTATCCACATCCATGTTTCCTCAATATGTAATATTATTTATATCCTCCTACAATTGTTTGAATCCAATTTTACACTTCGGTAGGTATTTAGTAAAAGATAAGAAAGGAATCTTTTTTTGTTTTTCTTACGAGGTACTTTTTGACTTTTCCGGCCAAAGTACGAGATGAATGTTTTTTTATCTTATACGGCATGAATGTATTTTACGATTTCATAAAATATTATTCCCATGAAGCTTCCTTTACAAGTTTTCATGTTTATATTTAAGGAAATTCTTTTAGAGTAAAATTGTATGACAAGTTAAGAACGAAAAAATGTTTTTTTGAAGTAGAAAGTATATTTTCCTAAGAATAGTTTTCAAGGGTTTTATCAAAATTATTTTACGTCTAAGATAATATAGGGTTCTGTTTCAATCCCTATTTTTATATTGATTTGATTATGTTATGATGGATTTATTTTTATGATTTCCTTTTATCTTATATGGATTGTGTTATGATGGAAAGACTTTTAAGAATCCCATGTTTATTACATGGGTTATGATATGATGTATGAATTATGATTTTGTGGCACACATAAGAATGGATTCATTATGAGATCGGTGGGACCTATATCTCCCACCAATGCATTGGGTAATTATTTATATCTCATGAGATAAACATTGTTGTAATGACAAGTTAAACCAGTTCAGTGATATAGGACTGGAGCGAGGATTGAACTCGGTTCAGTAATGGACTTTGTCCGCTATGATAGTCTTGGTAATGAGTCTTGACTAATATGAAATGATTTTCTATGATTATGTGTGTATTCCCAAAAGTATCATGTTTTATGTTATGATTATTTGGGATTACATTTCACCACTATGATTTATCCCATGTTATGATATTATGATCTCTTTTTCCGGTTAATATATTCAAAATGTTATGTTGTTATGAATATGATATGATTGATATTAATTTTTTTTACCCTTACTGAGCATTTGAGCTCAGACTTTTGTATGTTTTGTTTTCCCTAGGTTCAGATAAAGGGTATTAAGTAGAATATTCCAAAATAGACTCCAGATATGATGAAATAAATGGGAGACAACGTAGATGATTTAAGAACCAGTTGTTTATGTTTCCCAGTTTCTAATGACACTATACATATACAGTCCTTTAATGGTTTTGTTATATGTTGTAATAAGTATGCATCAAATTTTAACATAATAACCATGTATGTAATGTATGGGTCATTATAGTTGGTATCAGAGGGAGGGTATAGTCAACCTTTGGAAACTAGGATGTGAAAGCCCTAGTAAGAACCCTAAGGATATGTCTAAGCATAGAACACAATATTAGTGTTTATTAAATGTCCATGAATAACCTATGATAAGACCTTAAGTGTAAAATTTTATTCTTGATTATGTGGTTTTCCTATTATGATTAGTGTTTCTCACAAAATTTTTTTTGGTTTTTTTCTATGGCTGGAACCAGAAGGAACCATGTTAATGCTGAATGTGACGGGCAATGCAATGATTGTCTCCCTGAGCAACCAAACATTATGGGAGATAGAATGAAACATCTTGTAGCCATGCTCACACAACTTTGTCAAGCTATGAACCATGCATGGCTTCCAAACAAACAATGGAAGGATCAAAGTTCTATTGAATACTTCATGAGGCAACGTCCACCATCATTCAGCAGGTCTTCTGATCCATTAGTGGCTGAACAATGGATTAGTACCATTGAAAAGATATTTTCAGTTCTACAATTTTCTAAACATGACAAAGTCATCTTAGCAGTGTATCGTTTGGAAGGTGATGCGGATCAATGGTGTAATCTTATCAAGAATACAGGGAAAAGAGATGAAATTGAGTCCATGGAATGGGACGAGTTCAAGAAAATATTTTTCAATAAATACTTCCCTCGTATTCTTCGAACAAAGATGGATAAGGAGATTCTTGAACTAAAGAAAAAGGATGACGAATCTGTTGGTACCTACGAAGTAGATTTTACAAGACATTCAAGGTACGCTTCTAGAATTATTATCCATCCTGAGAGTAAAATAGATCAATTCTAAAGTGGCTTAAAACCAAGTCATCAAAGTTTGTTAGCCCTAAGGGACATCAATCGCTATGAGGAAATTGTTCTATGTGCTCTCAAGGTTGATATGGAGACTGGAGTAACCTATCAGTCATATGGGTTAGATATGAAGAGGAAAATGGAATTCAAAGAAAAATCTAAAGACTACACTGAAAAGAAGATGAGTTTTACATTATTCTCAAATTGTTGAATGAAACATGGAGGGAATTGTCTTAAAGGGACAATAAAATGTTTTTAGTGTGGAAAAGAAGGTCATCGGGTAGTTTAATGTCGAAATAATGGGAAGAAGATGTCTAATGGTGTGAATAATGAAAGGGATACACAGAATGCACCTCCTACACTTCAATGAATAAAGTTCAAGGAGATGGGGCATTATGCCAATAAATGCCCAAATACAAGGGTTGTTGATGATGATCGACGTCAACAGCCTCTTAAGGCCAATGAAAAAGATAGTCACATGTAATTACTATCGACAATGTGGAGTAGGATAAAGAAGTTGTGAAAGGTACAGTTACCATCCAATCTGAAGTAGAAAATGTTTTATTTGATTCTGGATCCAGCCACTCTTTTATTTCTAAAGTATTTTCTAAGGGTATTGTCATATTACCTCAACAATTCGATGTTGATTTAGCTGTGACAACCCCTAATGGCACAACAGTTGCCTCAAAAGTTTTCAAGTCTTCACCAATTGAAGTTTGTGCGGAAGTGCTTCCTACAAATCTTGTGATCCTTCTTATAGTGTAATTTTGATGTGATTCCTAGCATGGATTGTCTTTCTTTATATGGAGCCCAAATCAATTTCCAATGAAGGGAAGTCACATTTCATATTCAAGATCAATCTCTTATTGTCTATCGATTCAAGGATGAACATAACCTTCCAATGGAAATTTCGTCCATCTTATGGGTCTTGATTCCACTAAATGAAGGTTATTTATCTCAAATGGTGGGATAGAAACTCATGATTAAGAATATTCCCATTGTAGGGAGTTTGATGATGTCTTTCCGAAGAAACTTCAAGGCCTTCCACCAAATCGTGATGTTGAGTTTTCAATAGAACTCATACTGGGTGTTATGCCTTTTTCAAAGACACCTTATAGAATGGACCCAATTGAGTTACAAGAATTGGAGAATCAACTCAAAGAGAATCATGATAAGTGATTCATATGACCTAGTGTGTCACCTTGGGGAGCACCTGTTCTGTTTGTTAAGAAGAAAGATAGATCAATGAGAGTCTACATTGATTATCGAGAACATAACAAGATCACTATCAAGAAAAATTATCCTCTCCCACACATTGATGACTTATTTGACCAACTACGTGTATCTCAAAACTTTTCTAAGATTTATCTTCATTCAAGGTATTATCTATTAAGGGTCAAAAAAGATGATATACCAAAGACAACTTTCCGTACATGTTATGGACACTATGAATTTATAGTAATGCCATTTGGTCTTACTAATGCCCCTGCTATCTTCATGGATATAATGAATAGAGTCATTAGATACTATATTGATCAGTTTGTGGTAGTCTTTATAGATGATATTATTTTCTATTCAAAGAGAATGGAAGAAAATGATGATCACTTGAGAATTGTATTGAAGGCCCTGAGAAAGGAGAATCTTTATGCAAAATGTACAACGTGTTAATTTTGAATTAATGAAGTTGCATTTTTGGGTCGTATAATCCCAAAAGAGGGGATATATGTGGATCCAGCAAAAACATAGTTTATCGAAAGATGGTCGAGAACAACAACAGTCACTGAGATCCGAAGTTTTCTTGTTTTGGCTGGATATTATCGACATTTTGTGAAATATTTTTCACGATTATCTAATCCACTCACTAGGTTGACTAAAAAAGGAGTTATGTTCATGTGGACAGAGGAGTGTGAAGAGAATTTCAAGGAGTTGAAAAGAAGGTTATCCAGTGCACATGTTCTCACATTTCCTTGAAGTGTAGAAAGGCTTTTGATCTATAGTGATACATCCAAGAAGGGATTGGGGTTTTTTCTCATGAAAAATGATATAGTGATAGCTTATGCCACATGAAATGTTAAAATAAATGCGCAAAATTACCCAACTTGTGATTTGGAGTTAGTTGCGGTATTGTTTGCATTAATGATTTGGAGGCATTATTTTTATGGTGAATGGTGTGATATTTATACTGATCATAAAAGTTTAAAGTATATTTTCACACAAAATTAGTTGAATATGCGTCAAAAGAGATGGGTGGAGCTGATTAAGGATTATGATTGTTCGATTCATTACCACCCTAGAAAAGCAAACAAGGTGGTAGACCATTATGTTGAAAGGACCATGCTAGCATATCCATGATCTGGATCACAAAAGATCCTATATTTATGCATTTACAAAATATGGATCTTGGAATTATAATGGAAGGGGATAAATATTATCTTTCTCAAATGAATGTTCAACCATCAATACATGTGAAGATTAAAGATGCACAAAAAGAAGATGTAGAGTTACAAAATAAGGTGATAAATGTTCCTGAATTAAACCTTTATTGTGATGGAATAACAAGGATTAGGAATCGGGTTTGTTTTCCTCCCATCCCAGAATTAAATAAGGCGCTGCTGGATGAGGCTCATAGTTCTTCATTCTCTATTCATCCGGGAAGAATGAAGACGTATAGGGACCTGAAATAGTACTTCTAGTGGGATGACATCAAAAGAGATGTTGCTGAATATGTCTCTCAATGCTTGGTTTGTCAGCAAGTTAGTGCTGAGAGACAGACGTCTAAAGGGATGTTAGAAACATTACCCATACCTGAATGAAAATGGGAAAATGTCACTATGGACTTTCTCATTGGACTTCCTAAAACATCTAAAGGCAATAATGCTATTTGGGTCATAGTTGATTGTCTTACGAATTTGGCACACTTCATTTCTATTAGAGAGGATTTCACTCTGGATTATCATGCCAGGATATATGTAAAGGAAGTGGTAAGATTGAATGGAGTACCAATTTCCATTATATCTGATCAGGATCTGAGGTTTACCTCGATGTTCTGGTGAAGTCTTCATTATACTCTAGATACGGAGTTGAGTATCATCACTGCTTATCATCCTCAGACAGACAGTCAGTCTGAGAGAACAATTCAAACTCTAGAAGACATGTTGAGAGATTTCTCTATGGAATTCAAATGTGGTTGGGATAAACACCTATTTTTGGTGGAATTTTATTATAAAAATAGATTTCACACCAGCATTCAGATGGCTACTTATGAAGCTCTCTATGGAAAGAAATGACGAACTCCAACTTGCCGTGATGAAGTTGGGGAAAGAAATCTATTAGGACCTGAACTTGTTGATGAGATGGAAGAAAAGTTCAGATCTATTTAACAAAAAATAGGAGAATCACAGAGTCGACAAAAAAGTTATGCCGACAACTGAAGAAAAGACTTAGAATTTGAAGTGGGTGATAAAGTGTTCTTACGAATATCTCCATGGAGGAGAGTAATGAGATTTGGAAAGAAGGGAAAGTTGAGACATAGGTATATCGGTCCTTTCGAAATACTGGAACATGTTGGGAAGGTAGATTACTAATTGGTGATTCCACCGAATCTCTCTCAAGTTCATGATGTGTTACATTTATCTCTCCTGAGAAAGTACATACCTGATCCTTCACATGTACTAAGCTAATAAGTTGTACCACTAGAGCAAGATCTTTCTTATGAAGAACACCTGATTGAGATTCTAGATCATTACTAAAAAGTTCTACAGAATAAGACCACTCGCTTGGTTAATGTTTTATGGAGTAACCACCAATTTGAAGAAGCTACAAGTGATCTTGAGGATATGATGAGGGAGAGGTATCTTCATCTATTTGTTATGATGTGACGAATTTCGAGGGAAAAATTAATTTTAAGGGGGATAGAATGTAACACCCTAATATTTTATGAGAATTATTTTTTATGTCTTATGTTATATGCAACATCAATGGAATCTTTCATGGCACACAACACTATCATGGCTTGCGTTACACGCCATCGCGACCTTCCTCGATAGCGTGTGTAGTACGCAATACTGAGTTCCACTAAACAATGAGATATTAATATAATATTATAAACTAGCCATTATGAATAGTATTAACTGAACATTAAATTTTATAACATTATTATTCATCTTACATATTTTCTAGAACATGTTATGAGAACAAAATAAATTCTTCTGGTAAAATAAGTATTTAAAAAAATGCAGTTTTTCCAGCTTTTGATGGAACACCCACATTAAATCTAATTTTTGAAAAGTTTATATGTTCAATTTGACACTGTATGATTCTTCTTTAGAATCAGGATATAAAAATTTACTTTGGATAAAATTATCATATTATTCTGATAAATTTCATATTTTAATGAATAGTAAAAAGACGCTATAATTTAATTAAAAACAATTTTTTCACCAAAATTATTTATATGGTTAAATTATAATATTGAATGGTTTTAAATTATAAAGAGAATATATTTTTACAATTTAATATAATTTATGTCATTATCAATAATTTTAAATTAAATTCAAAGGTAAACACATTTCAATCTTTGGCTATGTTTTAACTTTTAAAAACTTGTTTGCTTAACAACGAGATTAATTTTAAATTAATTACTACAACTTCTGTATTTTGAATTTTGAAAAATGGATTCCATATTTTGATTCAGTGGGTCCAAATTATGTTAACTTGTTACTTTTATTTATGTTAGATTATGAATAGTAACTATGATAATTTTTATTTCTTGCAGTTAAAGGTAAATTGGTTCATTCAAGGTTAAAAGAATACTATATTAATTATCAATTACCTTTACAATTGTCATAACCTTATTGGATGAGTAGTGGACAACCATAGTCATCCATAGGTTGATTTTGGGACCCCATTTAGCCACTTGGTAGTGATAATTACAATTTGGATTAATTAATTTAATGTAAAGACAAAATTGACATTAAAAAAATATTTTAGTAATTAATTTTTATAAGGGGTTATATAAATTATATTTTAAACTATAAATATTCATTGTAATGATAATAATATTTCCAACATTATGATATTTTTTTTTTAATTTTTAGACGTCAAATAAATTAAATTATTTATGACACAATAATGATGCAGTATTTACATCATTAATAAATTATTTAAATAATTAAGATTATAATGATTAAAATATTTTCATAACATGTCCGATTCTATTTGGATGATTTTATTTCGACCATGAGTATTGTTATATTTATCTTTACTGATGTTTGGACCTTTTGTAACTGAATATATGTATATAATAAAATAATAATTTCATACTTTCCAAAGATGCCCCTCTCCTCCCTTTAAAATGGGCACCTCCTCCCTCTCCTCCTCACACCACTTTGAGCCTTCTATCTCGGCCAACCCCAGACAATATCTCTTCTCCACTTCTCTAGAAACATCCTAGAGGTCCTGGTCTTCTTAAAAGACCATCCCAAGTGCCCTAAGAGGAGGATAAGAAGAGGCACGTCAAAGAAGAGTTAATATCAATTACCGATCCTTTCCCATTTCTTCTTCTTCAACTTATTCTTCTTTAGTTTTTTCATTATCAAGTAATAACATAAGTATTAATTATATACTTATATGTTATTATAAATATGAAACAACCCCATTTCATATACTATCCCTCCTATGGAAAATGAAATCACTGCGCGTGCGTACGTACGGAATACAGTCTCCACGTCGTGGTGTAATCAGTTTTTCCACCACCACCTTACATGTATGGTTATAATGGTTTAAAGAATAACTATATATGATTATTGTAAAGTTATATTGACTCTTAAATAGTATTCATACACTTCAATTCAATTCCACGATCATGGGAATTATATAATCACTTGTGCGGATGTACGACATACCGTCTCCACGATGTGATGCGGCTCGTTCTATAAGATCTTCATTTCATAAAGATTATATAAATGAATTGAATGAATAAATATGATATATATTACACTAATAAAATTTTGTAAATTAGGTATCTATAACCTAAAATTAATAATAAGAATTTATTCAACAAAACATGCATAAGAACAAAAAAAAGCAATAAACACCCGAATAACAAGTAACAATGAAATATTACTAATAAGAAGATAACAATATGACCATATATGATATCATAACAATGAGTAAGATTTTTTAATAAGTCAATAACAATATTTAAATCATTATACAGGAGGTTTGGACACGTATGAAGCAAATTGGACCTAAGGTAAGGGAAAATATTGCAAATATCAATTTTTATCCGGGATTGTTTATACTTCAAAATTTACTGGGAAATATTTATCATCCACATCCATGTTTCCTCAATATGTAATATTATTTATATCCTCATAAAATTTTTTAAATACAATTTTACCCTTCGATGAGTTTTTAGTAAAATATATGAAAGGAATATTTTTTCGTTTTTCGTACGATGTAATATTTACTTTTCCGGCCAAAGTACGAGAATAATTTTTTTTAACTTATACGGAATGAATGTAATTTGTATTTCATAAAAAATTATTTCCATGAAGATTCCTTTACAAGTTTTCAAGTTTATTTTTAATCAACACCTTTTAGTTTAAAAGTTTATGACATGTTTAGAAAGGAAAAATGTTTTTTTGAAGTATACAGGATATATTCCACATGAATGGAGCTCAAGGGTTTTAGCAAAATTATTTTCCATATAAGAAAATATAGGGTTATGTTTGTATCCCAATTTTTATATTGATTTGATTTTGTTGTTATGGAATTATTTTTATGATGTCCTTTTATCTTATATAGATTATGTTATGATGGAATGACATTTAAGAATCCAATTTTTATTACATGGGTTATGCTATGATGTATGAATTATGATTTTTTGGCACACATAAGAATGCTTTCATTATGGGATGGGTGGGAATTATATCTACCTCCAATTCATTGGGTAATGATTTATATCTCATGATATAAACATGGGTCGAATGGAAAGTTAAACTAGTTCAGTGATACATGACTGGAACGAGGAGTGAACTCGGTTCAGTAATGGACTTTGTTCTCTATGATAGTCTTGGCAATGAGACTTTACTAATATGAAATTATTTTCTATGATTATGTGTGTATTCCACATAGTATCATGTTTTATGTTATGATTATTTGGGATTACATTTCACCACTATGATTTGTCCCATGTTATGATATTATGATCTCTTTTTCCGGTTAAGATATTCAAAATGTTATGTTCTTATGAATATGATATGATTGATATTTATTTTTTTACCCTTACTGAGCATTTGATCTCACCCTTTTGTATGATTTATTTTCCCTAGGTATGGATGAAGGGTATAAGGTAGAATATGCCAAAAGGGACTCTAGATATGATGAAATAAATGGGAGAAAACGTAGATGATTAATGAACCAGTTGTTTATGTTTCCCATTTTCTAAAGACACTATACCTATATGGTCCTTTCATGGTTTTGTTATATATTGTAATAAGTATGCTTCAATTTTTGAACTAATAACCATGTATGTAAAGTATGGGTCGTTATAATGAGGTCCCTACCCGAGATAGACTATATAATATTAGTTCTTCTAGAAGATATCATTATATAATAAATCACTTATTTATGAGTGTTATCATATATATTTGATATTATTATCATAGTAAAAAACAATTACAACTTGTTAGTGTAGACAGTTCCCTTAAGATACTACAACATTCAATGTGAAAAATTCAAATGACAATGATGTGATATGGTAATAGTAACCATTTGACTCCATTAATATATTTTTTACAGAGTGAATGTTGAATTTGGTTCTAGGGAACCAACTCCAACAATAGTAAGGTATCAATATACATTTACTTAGGAAACATATCAATCTGTTTTCATCAGTATCAGATCTTCTAAAATGTAAATAATTCCTATTGTACATAAAATATGATGATTTGATATATCAGCAAAATATATATTTTTAGTTTCTAAATCATTTTTCCCGAGTTCTCATTCTCAGACATTTGATTCTAATATTATCTACCATTATTAAGGATAGTTTTAATAAAATATTTAGTGATAATTAAAATCTATTGAAAAAAATATGACATGTAATTGAATAATATATCATAATGATTTATTTAATGACATAATTATTATATTTAGTGTCCATATATCTTTATAAATAATTACATATCCCAAATCATAGATATAAAATTTTAATATCAAAAAAATTAAATAGTATTTTCTTAATGAATTTTAGATGATGTTTCAGGAGAGTACTATTGTATATACTCCTAAAAAACAATACATTTTTAATTGCATATTAATAATTTAAATTAAATACAAAATTAATTTTATAGGTGATTCAAAATAATCAATTTTTATATACATAACATTGATTATTTTTTCAGTGTTATGGACCCTGAGAGAATAAAAATTAAATTTACATGTACTAAATGATGTAAAATCAATTATAAAATTTTCAATGATTAATTAACATATAGTTTAACCCTAGTGATCTCTAATTTTGTTGACATCAAAATTCATTATAGATTCTAAAAAATTAACTTATAATGGAATACAATATTATATTCCATTTCACCTAGTACATCACCATTCAAAAGATTCTGTCAAAAAACATTTTATCCATATACAATATTTATTTCTAATAGAACCTTAAAACCGTTTCTAAATTATATAGATACATTTTATGAATTCAGGTAGTTTTTTTATTTCCAAACTCAGTGATTCTCACTAGATACTCAATAAATATTTTTCATCTATAAATATAAAATAATTACTAATATATTTGGATAATTTAATGACATATGAAAAAATGTTATAATGTTTATCATAATTAGTAATATATTATGAGGAATCAAAGAATTTGAGATAAATTATTTTTTAATATAATAAACCCTTCATCTATCATTTTTTGTTACTAGCCCATATTCATATAAACTTTCATGAACCAAAATTTCATAGAAAAATATCAAAAAATAAATATTATTATGGTAACTTCATCATCATACAAAAACATGTTAAATTAGTTGACACATTGTAGATCAAAAATATTATTATAATATAATTTGAATAAAACCTAGAGTAAATAAAATGAATTTAGTTAATTAAAAATATAAATTTTTTAAATAATATTTTACATTCTCATAGAGATATATATATATATTTATAATAAATTATGTTGATAAATAATAAAAGGTAATTATGATAACATGGTATATTTTAACATTTCAACTAACATATTAAGAAATTTCAAAAATAATTTTATGTCGAATAATTTAGGGAATTATTAATGATCAAAATAGATTTTTTTTATCATATGTTTCTTTCTATCATATATTTTGATTTAAAATTTAGTTTTCAAATGTTTTAATTTTAATTACATGGTTATAATATCATTTTTGGTTTTATAATTTTAAAATCATAATAAAAATAATTTTTGGTAATATTTATAAAATATTCGTATTTTAGTATAATAGTAAAAATATATTTTATACCCGAAGTGAAATTTTTTTGACATTAAAATAATATAAAAATGCTCCGGTGTTTTTTAAAACAAATTATTCATATAAAATTTATTTGATGAGTAATAATATAAATTTTTAAAAAATATTTTGATTTTTATAACATATATTTAATATATTTTGATCATTATTAATATTTTAATATAAGTATACTTTTCATTCATTACATATAGCTAAACAATATTTTTTTTCAAAATTAAATACATGATTGAATTTAATGAAAAATGATTTTTTTCTATATAATAATCCAATTTTTATCATGAAAATAAATTGAATTTATAAATTTATTATGTTGGAAGTATTTAACCAAGTAATATAGTTTTAATTAAAATAGTGATTAACACATTATAATATATAAATATTAAATTTTATGTTATTATGAAAAAAAATTTATCTGTCAAAATTCATTTAGTAAATAGAATTAGTTGGTCTAAATAATGTAATATTTTACATTTTAAATTTATGAATTAGAATTAATGTTACTAGGGAAAAACATGTTTCAATGGTTAAACTAGAAATAGTAAAAGTGAAAATTCAAAGACTAAGTAACACAAAAAATGATTAAAAAAATTATTAAAAACAAATGGTTATAGATTATTAACCTTATCATATTTTCAACTCAATTATTTTCATTTTTCGGATCCACTTAATGTGTGAATATTATTTTTGATTTTTGTTAAGTTTAAATAATTTTTAGAAAATACTTTATCACCCTTTATAGAAGGGTCCTTCCACCACAGCTGCATTTCCAATAAAAAAATCATTCCCTATAAAACAAATTTTTATTTGGCATCTTATAATAATGTTTTACTATATTAATAATTCTTGTTGAAGAGATTACATTATTTCCTCTGCTCACACAGAGTCATCAATGGGATACGACAGTTCCTCAATGTTAGAATCAATTATCCCAAATTTAATTTCTTTTCAATATTATATTTACAAAAATATTTTATGAATATAATAAAATGTATCCAATATTGGATTTATACGAAATAATATTTGGTAATTTAATTAAAAATTTAAAACTATTATCAATTTACCAAAATTAAAAAATGAATTATATTTGTGAATGGGTATAGACTACCGCCTTTATGAATCATCAAGTTTGATTTTTAAATCTCGTTATACACCATTGGTCATTATAATGAAATTAATTAAAAAATATAATATCTATATGATATTTTATATTTGTTAATAAAAAAATAATTTATACATGTCACATTTTATATGGAATAATGAATCATAAATGACAGAAACATAGAAAAACACTACACATTTGAAAGATTAATTTCTATTTTCTTATCACTATCATTAAATTATTGTCATGAACGTTTAATAAATGGATAATTATTATTTTTATGAATTCATAAATTAATAAAATGATCAATAAATAATACGTGAAAATATAATAGATTAGAAAATATTTTACTGTTAAAAATTATTTCATTAACCAACATAACAACATCGTATTTTTAAATTTATTATGATGAATCATTAAAATTATAATATATAAAATCAGTTAAGAGTAATTAAGGTCGTTATTTGTTTTTTAATAACATTACATGTAAATATAATTATTATAATCCATTATTTAGGTTAAGCTTCTATTTTTATTGGTTTAACAAACTACATACAAGATGATAAAAATTTACCCAATGGATTCTTGTAGGGAATTAATATCTATAAATATATGTTATAAAAAATATTTTTGTAATTCATTTAAGTAATAATTTATTTTGTTCTCATTAATTAATATAATACCATTTATTTATTAAAAATCATTGCAAATGTTCATTAGTAATGTAATAACAATGGATTATAAAAACATATAACATTAAATGAAATTTGAACATTACAAGGAAAATATTTATATACATTTTATGTTGTTTGAATTATAATTATTCTGATAATAATTATGAACAACATCACTTTTACAAAATGATATCAAAATGGTAGTGATTTTTTCCTCCTGGTATCAAAAATCTATAATTACTAACTAATCTACATGAATAGAATTTATTGAAATATTTTATTTGAATTTTAATATATATGAATAAGGTCTTTAAATGGGTTATTATGATAGATATATTTCTTATATCATATTATTTGATTCATTTAAACAACAAATTTTTTATTATATTGGTTTCTATTAAATCAAATTTCCTCAATTTAGGAGAAAAAATTATTATGAAACACTATTGATGCAAGAATTATTTAATATATTTCGGGATACAATTGTGATGTTTTACACACTTAATTTATATTATTCTATAATTATTTCATATAAAATCCTTATAAAATTATTCAAACCTCAAATATTACGATAGTTGAATGTGTAATTATGTATAAATTTTGACCCAGATAAGATATATTTGATATTAGAAATGATTATTTCTTATTAATGGTATTTCTACAGCCCCTAAATTGTTTGTATCATAGTCTTTTAATTATTTATAACATATTGTGATTTATTTTATATACTATCCTTTAAAAGGTTTCTATTGAAATTCATCTATAGTCGTGAGTGTTAGTTGTCTCCACTTTCAATTACATGATACATGATTCATATATTACACAATATGATATATTATGATTTGTAGTAATTAATATATTTAGTTTAATTATAATTAAACTATTTCATTACAATATTTTTTTATGTTATCCAAATCATGTTCCTTTATTTCCAATATTACTATTATTTTATGGTTCTTTCTATATAAATAATGTTCATTTAGATATGATTAGTATACACAAGTTATTTCCAAATTGTTTTGTATATAATGGAAAAGAAATTCTTGCAAAACAACCAAAAAATATTTTACTTTAATTGGTTAAACATATTGACTTACATCAATTCATTATTATTTCAAAATAAACATTGGTTATTTTAATTGTATTTCATCCAATAACTTTACACAATTAGTAGTCTATATTTTAATCCTTTGATTTATAGGAATTAACTAAGATGTCATACATTTATTGATTTTGGAAATTATAAATGTAATCATATGAAACATGATCTATTGGGTGTCTATTTTAGGGACACATATATTAAAATCTAACCTAATTATTGGTATGAGAAATCTATATATTCTAAAAAAAATATTTTCTAAATAAAATTTACTATTTTATTATTAAGTAATAAAGTTTATGATGAGAATAACTTATTATTTCATTACTATAATTAGTGAAATTGAATAAATTATTAATAGATTTAGGCTACACTATCCCCTTTATTCATTGACAGGTCTCTTGAGACTATCTATTTTAGTTATTTTGGTTTATTCCTTCCTTAAAAATTATATTTAATATGAATATTTTTCTGATGGTTTGATAATGATATCTATGATCCTAATGTATATTATTAGTGCATAGAATTATCCATTCAAAATTATGAATTTTATATATGTGGGAGTGGTAGATATTTTCAATGTGATTTTATATATTTTTATTTAATCCATCGATTCGTTTCATGATCAGTTGTATAGTTATTTTTGAATTGTATTTATTCCAAACATCTTATACATTCATTAATACCCCACATATATTATTTATCATACTGGTAATGTGACGCCACCTTTACTTTGTTTCCATATCCCTATGTTATAATTAATTTTGTGGTGTATGATACATTTACAAGAGTAAAACATGGACTGAATTTATTGACAGATATACAATAATTATTATTGATTATGTAGTAGAAAAATTTGACAGTGATGAAAAATACCTGAGATTTTTTATTGAAACGTTTTTCAAAAATTAATAAAACTCTTAACAAAAAAAATGTTAGATATATTTGAATAAATATTTTTTAATGTAATTGTAATTATTAGTATTAAAATTTTTGCAGTAATGGATGATTTAAAATAAATTTTTTAATGATGTAATTTATGAAAATTAAATTTCAGAGTTTGGGACCAAAGTATGACTTCCAGTTATAGATATATTAAGGCTCTAGAACTAATAATCCAACTTGATTATCTTGAATTTTATTCCAAATATAATTACATCATTATCCAATATATGATAATAATTGAAAAAATATATCATAGAATTCATTTATAGAACACAAATTTTTATACCATATATATATATTAAATATTTATTTAATTTTGATTGTAACCCATTATAAAATATGTTGAAATAAAATTATTGTTATTAATATTTTGATTTTTCTTTTAATCCTCAAATATATTTAGATTTATAGATATGAACATGAATAAATAGATGTATAATTTCTTGTTCATGATTTATTTCATATTCAACAATAATCATGAGAAACTTTTCATGAATCCTACATAAATTATAATTAAATATTATATTTGTGCTTGATTCAATTATTATATGTAATATTTTAATATCATATTTTATACATATGATAATCTTCATAATAGTGGTGCAAAAATTATTATCCAATGTTTCTTATAATAATAAATTTATGGTAAGAGATTTATGATTTCACCTAATATAAATATCATTGATAACATATTGAAAAAAAATTATAATTTCTATAAATGTGGAATCCATACAATTTTCTTACCATGATCTAATCACATATATTCACCCAGAAATATTTATTTTGACCTATTGATGAGATATTTAATATATTTATCAAAATTGTTTTCAATATTTAGTTGGTAACAAAGTTTTTATCCTAAAAATACTAGAAAATAATTATTGATCAATTAAATCTATTTAAAAATATAATTATATTATTATCCACCCATAAAAATATTCTTCTACTAAAATAATTTTTTTATCATAAATATCATAACGGGAATAATAATAAATATTTCCTCCACTATGAAATTAGAATTGTTACGACCCAAACATTCATTAATAAAAATCACTCTTGATCTAATAAAATGTCTTATATTGTAAAATGGTTATATAATATATTAACTTATTTGGTTTTATGTTTTTGGATTTCAAAATACCATTATGAGTTGTTACCGTTTCTAATATAGTTATCGGACAATGATGAAATGAATAGTATAATTATAGGTATTTAACAAATCCAATTTACAAAGAAAAAGGAAGTGATGGTCTCATCTAGTAGACTCGCCCCATAAAAAGCCCATTTGTCGGAGATTTGAATGGATTTGGCATCATTGGGCTTCACTCATAACCAATACCAATAAAATATTTAATTTGTTAAGCACGAGCGGAACCACCAATAGGTGAATTGGATGCTGATAGAT
Organism: Viscum album; assembly: GCA_963277665.1. NCBI lineage: Eukaryota > Viridiplantae > Streptophyta > Magnoliopsida > Santalales > Viscaceae > Viscum > Viscum album. The sequence continues at coordinate 199,649,261 of OY728126.1, forward strand.
ATTACCACTTGAGAAATGTTATCCGAGCCACCCCAATAGTCTGTCACCAACACACACCATACCCTTCGGTCTTCTATGGGTGTTTTAAGGGGTTATGTAAAAATAACTTATCACTATGATTATGTAAATTATTTTCCTATATAAGAAAAAGAATATACATTTATTTTATTATTTTTTACTTTGTAAATAGTTTTTTTAAAAAATGGTATATTTAGTTAATATTCAACCTATGAATCTATTTTGATAAAATAATTGATTTTTTATTTAAAAAATGTTTTTATAAATTTTTATTATTGTTAAATTAATTTTTATTAAGTATAAATAATCATATAATTTTAATGAATAACATTTTATTTATTACTATGGTTTGAAAGTTTTATGTGTAAAAACACGTGAATTTTCGATAAATTTCAGGTTTTATTATAAATGTGACAATTCATATATTTAAAAAATTATATAGATAATATTAATATAATTTTTTGAATTAGGACATCAAAATTATCCAAAAGTGAATTTTTCATAACATTCTAATACCCCTTTTCTCTGTCATTAATGCATCCCATGTACACCCATCACCCTGTTGAAATTCTGTAATAAATTTCCCTCTAAACATTTACATTCATGAAATTCTAATTTATTTTGAATATAAATTTCATTACATACGTTGGGGCATGTATTTATATGACCCCATTACTGTCCATTTGATGTACATATGATGTGACACCTTTTCTCTCTCATCATCTTTTTTTATGAAATCTTATGTCATGTCATTATGCTGTTGAAATTACACTTCCATTTTCAAGTCAAATTCATTGTGTAGTGAATACGATGCCCAATTCTCTATCAAGGGTATTCAAGTTTGTGCACATTTACTTATTGATGGAATATTTTCATGTATTAATTCCACATTTATTTTAAAATGGAATAAATTACTATATTTAATGATTCTATGATGTATAATCATGTGGCACACTTATGCATGAAATGAAATGTTTAAGAAGGGTGCACCCTAATAACACTCTAATGCATTGGTTAAATATTAGTATCATGTTATGTAAAGTGAAATGGGGATTTATTAATAATAATTATATTTCAATGTGGATTTACTCATGCTAATTCATGTGCAATGAAAATTTACTTATTATAATTCCAGTGAAATTAGGGATTACTCATGGTCCATGTACAATGAGGCTTGGCTCATACTAATTCTATGTTAATTTTCGTTTCCACATTTCCATGTTATGAAAATCATGATATATCGTTCCTTTATTTTCATGTAATTTTTTTATCCATTTATATGCCTACTATGTAACATGTATTGTATTCCTCTTGTGATTCCTTATTTTCTCCAATACTGGGCTACATACCTCACCCTTTTCTTATACATTTCCTCAGGTAATCCCATACAATGCTATGTAATAAAGAATGTAAAGGGTGTTTAAAAGATGTTTTGAATAAATATGAAGTGTGTTTTATGTTCTATGTGGTTATTTAATGATCATAATCCCCAATGACACTATACCTCACGATCCTCTATGTTGTATCAAGTGATTTTTATATAAAAATCTTGTATATGTGTGTAATAAAGTGTTGGGTGGTTATAGATGGTATCAGAGGATAGGTTTAGCTATTATTTTTATTATGGATAGAAAAACCTAGTGAATCCATAGAAACAAGACTATATATAATAAAAACATCACTATTTTTTGTTATTATTGAGTAAGTGGTTTATCAATAAAATACATCTCTATTTTTATACGAGCACATAGAGGTTGCTCTGGCACAGATGAAATAAGGAGTGAAAACATCGACAAGGAGTTTCTGTTTTGACCCAGGGTATTATGGTACATGAAAATGGGACATGCTGCATCTTGGTGATGACACTCCCAAGGTATATGATTTTGTAAATTCACAAGTATAGTATGAACCATTATTGGAGAAATTAAAAAAAAGGCCCCTATGAATATATATTATAATGCAGATCACAGATAACATAGATTGAAGCCTATAAATACATAAGTTTAGGAAATAAAAGTTATTTATATGTCATCCATTTTGTCCTTGGATTACCCATTATGTGTTACCCCTATCATTTTGTTCATTAAGGAATATTAAATCATTAGACTTTAAGTAGTTTAATATCACAATTTTATCATGTCTAGGGGTAACTCAAAATTTGATATGTTTTGTTAGCACGATAAATTATAGTTCATAGATGTAAAAGGAAGAGCTTCCTACAACACTCTTGTCCCTTCCTGAACACTTACTAGCTATAATTATTGAAAATTCAAGCTCCCATAGAATTGAAACATTTTCCAGTGTCTAAATTTTATTCAAGGATCTCTATGACATATCAAACACCTTTTTCTTACCAAGAAATAATCAGTGATCATGGCTCACCTATAATCAAATATTAAGTTCCCAACTCTCCCAACTTTAAAGATGAGGGAGGTACTATAAGATTATTTTCAAATATTTCACTCTATCCACAGAGTATGATGCACTATTTTAATTTAGAATTGCTGTGAAAGAGGGAGACCTCAGAGAAGTATATATATATAGTCATGTTCTCCAATAATTTTTGAAATATAGACAATATATTAGAAAAACCACATTTCAAAATCATTGAACCTGACTCTATCAGAATATTTTACAAAAATCTGGTAGGTGGTGTTATTTCGAAACTATATGTTATAAACAAATTATTTATAAATGTACCTCATATTTTCCATCTATACGATCCATGTTGTATGGAATCTGTTTAGACTAATGATGTGGAATAATTTTTATCTACATTGAACTATTGTTGAAATAAGTGGATGATTTCTCTCCATGAGTGAGTTGATAATGTGTTTTGGGGAAGGATTAATGGTGGTGGGTAAGAAACCCTGAAGTCATGTTTGAATTTAAGAGTTATTTTTTTGTATGAATATTTTGAGGTCATAGTTTTTCTAAGGGGGGAATATTGTAAAGACCTAATCTTTTATTAATGAAAATTCTTCTTGATCTAGTTAAACGTCTTATTATGTAAATTTTTAATATAAAATATGATTTTATTTGGTTTTAAGTTTCTCGATTTTAAAATAACTTTATGAATTGTTACCATTTCTAACAAAGCCATTGAACAGTGATCACATTATTATTATAAATATAGGGATTTAACTTATTCAATTTACTCAGACAAAAGAAGTGATGGCTTCATCTAGTATAATTTCCCTGTATAAAGCCTATTTTTCAGAGCTCATAATGGAGATAGAATCATCAGACTTCTTTCTTGACCAATCGAAAGCTATGTTAGAAGAAGTTACTATCCATCAGAACCACCAATGGGAGATTTGGAAGTTGATAGAGATTAACTCCCGGGCGATGTTATCTGAGCCACCCCAAAAGTATGTCACCATCGCACACCTTACCCTTAAGACATATGTGGGTGTTATAAGGGGATATGTTGCAAAATATCAACTCTATGATTATGTGCATTATATTTTTATATTATAAATAATATACATTAATTTTATTATTGTTACTTTGTAAATGGTTTTCTAATGAACAAATGTAATTTTTAGAAAATATTCAACTAAAAAATTTATTTTGATAAATTAATGGATTTTTGGAATAAAAAATATTTTAATAAATTATTATTATTAAATAACTTTTTATTATTTATAAATTATCATATAATTTTTCTGAATATTATTGTAATTTTTATTATGGATTGAATGCTGTCTTTGTCAACACCCATGAATTTTCGATAAATGTTGGTTTTTACATTATATGTAAAAATTAACATAATTAGAAAATTATTGGAATAAAATGAACATTATTTATAGAATCATGATGTCAAAATTATCCGACGATGAATTTTTCATTATTGTCATAGGTAGTTGGATTTTTGGGTAAAAATTAAATACCATTTAAGTTTATAATGTATTTTATGACATCATAAGGACCCAATAGTTATGTAATAAAATAATATAAAATCTTTTTTTGTTCAATATATGTTTTATCATTAAAATATTGTGATTTTGGGTATGTTTTATTTATTTTTCAAATCTTTAGTGGACCCTCCAAGACTTATAAAACATTTTAGCCTTTTAAATTTATTTTCCATGATAGTGTGACTCACATCCATGTAAGAAAACCTATTATTTTCAGATGTTCGGCCATAGGCCTTATATAATATTATTTTATACTAACCTTTGGAAAAAATCATTGAAAAAAACCATGGTCTTGTTTGTGTTTTGGATTAGTTTAATGTGTGGTGACCCAAACCTAAATAATAATGAATTCCCTCCCCATTTCCATATAAATCCACCAAAACTACCACTTCCACTATAATCAAAGACAATGGAGTGCATTGAATCTCTACTATACTCATTCTATAATCCTTTAAAGTCATCCTAAGATCCCAAAAATCCTCTCTCAAGCCTTTTGGATCACACTTCCAAGTAATGGATTCCTTTATTTCTCATTTTATCCAGGTTTCTTATTATTCATAGGCTCTTTTATTTTAAATTATAAATGTGGGGGTATGATTTTTCAACTCCCCCATACTTCCCTGTTTATGTTTTAATGATTATATAGCTCGTTTATCCCTCATTAATTCCACCCATGTGGACCTTTTACCATGTCGAAATTCCATATTAAATTTCTATCTCTTTATTTACATTCAAGAAATTATTTTGTATTACAAATATTAAATCCATTACATATAGTGGGACATGTATTTATATGATTCTATTACTGTCCATTTCATGTAAATATTGTGAGACACCACTTCATCTCTCATAAACCTTTTTTATGAAGTCTTATATCATGCTGTTACACTACCGAAATTGCACCGCAATATTCCACGAAAAAATCATTGTGTAGTAAATACTATTCCCATTTCCCTATAAATGGTATTCAACATTAAGAACATATAATTATTGATGGAATATTTTCATGTATTAATTCCACAGTCATTTATAGTGGAATAAATTATTATATTTAATGAATCTCTATTTTATGATCTTCTTGCACACTTATGCATTAAATGAACTATTTAAGAAGGGTGCGCCCTAATAGCACTCAATGCATTGGGTAAAGATTAGTATTATGATACATCAAGTGAAATGGGGATTTACTAGGGATAATTCATGTTCAATACGTATTTACTCATACTAATTCATGTGCAGTGAGGATTTACTCACGCTAATTCAACTACATTGAGGGTTTACTCATGCTCCATGTGAAATGACCCTTGGATCTTTCTAATTCCATTTTAAGTTTTGTTGCCACATTTTCATGTTATGATAATCATTTTATATAATTATTTTATGTTCATGTTGTATTTTTCACCATTAATATTTCTATTTCCTAACATTTATTTTATTTTTCATTGTATGCCTTGTTTACTCCCATATTGTGCTTTATAGCTCACCATTTTCATATGAATGTCCCTAGGTTATCCCATGAAATTCTAATGACGAAGGAATGTATAGGTCATGTTAACGATGTTTTCAATAAATTTTTTTTTATATTATAGGTTTTTATGTAATGTTCATAAGCCCAATGACACTAGACCTCTCGATCCTCAATATTGTATTAAGTGAATTTTATGTAATAAATCATGTTTCAGTGTGTAATAAAGTGCATGGTTTTTATAGTTGGAATCAAAGGATATGCATAGCTATTACTCAGATTTGGATTAAAAAAACCTATTGAATCCATAGAGACAAGAAAAAGTATAATAAAAACATACCTATGATTTTGTGAGTATTGAGTAATTGTTTTATCAGGAAAATAAATCCATGTCTAGATATGAGCTGGTAGGGGCTGCTCTAGAACATATGTACCTTTGAGTGAAAACTAGAACATGGAGTTCTGGGACTGACCCGAGGTATCCCGGTACACGATAATGGGACTTTCTACACTCTTTGTTACGATACTCCTGGGGGATAAACTTCGGTAAATTCACAATCATATTATGAACAATTATTAAGGGAATTAAAAAAAATGGCCTTAAGAATATATGTTTGTATGTATTTCATGGATAACATAGATTATAGCCAATAGATTCCTATGATAACAAAATAAAATTAATTTATATGTCATCAATTTTGTCCTTGGATTACAATTTATGTGTTACCCCTAACATTCCTCTCATTTATAAATAATAAATCGTTAGTCTTCATGTAGTTTAACATCACAATTTTATTATTTCTATAAGGTATCACAAAATTTGATATGTTTTATCAGTAGGATGAGGTATAGTTTTGAGATGGAAGGGGAAAAACCTCATACGAAACTCTTTCCCCTTCCTGAGGACATACAAACTATAATTATTTAAAATTCAGGCTAGCAAAATATTAACGACTTCTCCAATATCTAAATTTCATTCAAGTCTATCTAAAACAAATCAAACACCACCTCCATACTGTGGAATCATGAGGGATTATATATCACCTATGATAAAATATTAAGCTCCCATCTCTCCCACCTTTCAAGATGAGGGGGGAACCATTAGGGTTATTTCAAATATTTCACCCTATCCAGAGAGTGTGATGCACTATTTGATTTTAGGATAGCTTCCGAAGAGGGATACCTCCGAGTAGTCTATATATATATAGAGTTTTGTCTTCCATTATTTTTGGAAACATAGACAATATATCAGAAGAACCACTTTAAAAAATTATCAAACCAGACTCTGTCAAACTATTTTACAAAAATGTGGCACATTGTGATGATTTCAAACTATATGTTAGAAACATGTTATTTACAAAAGTGAATCATATTCTCCATCGGTAAATTCCATGTTGCATAGAATGTATCTGGACTAATGAATTAGAAGAATTTTAGTGTGAATTGAGGTAAATTTTCAATAAGTGGACCATCTCTCTCGATGATCTACTTGATAATGAAGGTTGGGGAATGCTTAATGGTTGTGGGTTAGCTACCCAAGAGCCGTGTTTAAATTTAAGAGTTATTTTTTTATGTAATCATATATCAAGGAAAAAAAATTTAAGGGGGGAGAATGTAAGGACCAAATATTTAATTAATGATAATTTTCTTGATCTAATTAAATGAGTTATTATGTAAAATTTTTATATAAAATATGCACTTAATTGGTTTTATGTTTTTGGATGCGATGTACTCATACAATATACATTCCCAATAAGAAGCACATTTTTTGGAGCTCGGAATAGATTTGGCATCATTAAGCTTTGCTCTTGACCAGTCTCAAGCCGATCTAGAATACATTATGATCCAACTGAACCACCTACAGAAGAAATAGAAGTTGATAGAGATTACCACCCAAGAAATGTTATCCGAGCCACACCAAGAGTCTGTCACCATCGCACACCTTACCCTTCAGTCTTATGTAGGTTTTATAAAGGGTATGTAATAAGACCTTATAACTTTTATTACATAATGTTTTATATAATAATGAATATATATTCATTTTATTAGTGTTACTTTGTAAATAGTTTTTTAAAGAATAAATTGTATTTGTAGTTAATATTCAACTAAAGAATCTATTTTAACAAATTAATGGATTTTCAATTTATATAATATTTTAATAAAATATTTTTATTTTTAAATTACTTTTTATTAAGTATAAATAATCTTATAATTCTTATGAATACAATTTTGTTTTTTTATGGTTTGAAATTTGTCTTTGTCAAAACCCGTGAATTTTTTATAAATGTTTTTTATATTTTTATGTAAAAATTAACATATCTAGAAATTTTTTGGATAAAATAAATATTATTTTTAGAATCAGGACATCGAAATTATCCAATTGTATGTTTTTCAGAATTTTCCAAGACAGTCTAATTTTTGGGTAAAAATTAAATACTGTTTAAATATATAATGTGTTTTAAGACATCAAAAAACCAAATAGTGATGTAATAAACTACTAAAAACATTATGATCTGCCAATATAAGATACATCATTAATATAATCTGATTTTAGGTTTTTATGATTTTTTTTATAAGGCATTAGTAGACCCTCCAAGACTTATAAAACATTTTAGATATTTCAGTTGATTTCCTTGAGAGTGTGACTCACCTCCACATAAGAAAGCATATTATTTTAAGAATTTAGGCCATTGGTCTTATATAATTGTTTTCTACACTCCACTTTGGAAAACACCATGGTCAAAACCCATGGTCTAGTTTTTTGTTTGGATTAGTTTAATGTCTGGTGAACTAAACCTAAATAATAAAACACTCCCTCTCTGTTCTCATATAAACCCACACAATATCCCACATACGCTTCACTTAATTCCATTTTTGATTGTCTGAACTCCACCCTACATTGTCTATAATCATCCAAAGGTACTCTAAGCTCCTGATAAGCCTCTATCAAGCCTCCCTCAAGCCATTGAGATTAGACTTCAATGTAATGGATTCCATCCTTTCTCCATTTATACATGTTTCTTAATATTTTTTTAAAAGGATGGGGCCAAAGAATACTTTATTATTAAATAGAAGAAAATACCTCTTTAAAATAGTAGAGAGAGACCCATTACATATCCCAAAGTCTCTAGTGTGCATTTAGCCCGTTACATGGCATGTAGTCCCATTTTTTGGCCCAAGTCCCATTTTGTGAATAGTACTACTACAATACCCATGCTACTATAGTACCGCACTGTACCCGCCACTACTACAGTACCCTACCACCACTACAGTTACCTGCAACCGCTATAGCGCCCACCGTTTCTACAGTACGACCTATTTTACAGTACATGTGCCCAATGCGTTTTGATCGTACCTTTTATTTTCAATTATAAAGGTTGGGTTATGATTTCTCACCTACCCATAATGACCTCATTATGATTGAATGATGAGAGACCCATTTTCTCCCACATTAATTCCTCCTCTATACACCTGTTACCATGCCGAAATTACATAAGTAATTTCTCTCTCCTCATTTACATTCAAGCAATTATTTTGTATTATGAATCTAAATTACATTACATATGGAGGGACATGTATCTATATGACCCTCTTACTTTACATTTCATTACATCTGATTAGACACCCTTTTAACCCTCATCATAATTTTTTATGAAATCTTATGTCACCCCGTTATGCTATAGAAATTGAACCACTATTTTCTAAGACAAAGTAACTGTGTATTGAATAACATGCCCATTTCTCTATCAAGTGTATTCACAATTAATACGTTTACTTATAGACGGAAGAGATTCATTTATGAATTCAATATTACATTATCATGGAATAAGTTATTATATTTAATGAATCTATATTGTATGATCTTGTGGAACACTTATGCCTGAAATAAAACGTTTAAGAAGGGTGCGCCCTGAATGTGCATCAATGCATTTGGTAAATACTAGTATCATGATACATCAAGTGCATTAAGTATTTACTCATTATAATTTATGTTAAATGAGAAATTCCTCAATATAATTGATGTTCAACGAGTATTTAATCATTCTAATTCAAATTCAATGAGTTTTTACTCCTGATCCAAATGCAATTAGCCTTGGATCATGCTAATTCCATTTTAAGTGTTGTTGCCACATTTACATGTAATGATAATCATGCTATATCATTCCTTTATGTTCATCTTATTTTATTATCAATTGATATTCTTATTGTCTACCATGTGCTGTATTATTCATGTTATGCCTTGTTTACTCCCTTACTGGGATTTACGACTAACCATATCCATATGCATTTTCTAAGTTTATCCCAAGCAATGATAAGTACAAATGAATATAGTAGTCATGTAAAGGATGCTATAAATAGATATGTTTTGTGTTTTATGTTATAGGTTGTTATGTAATGTTGCTAAGCCCCATAGACAATATGCCTCTCAATCCTCCACATTGTATGAAGTGAATATTATGTAATAAATCATGATTCGGTGTTTAATAAAGTGAAGGGTTTTTATAATAATAATTTTATCTCAGATGGGGAATCATTCTTCATTTTCTATATTCACCAAAAAAATAAAATCAAAACAAATTTATTTTCATAAATTGGACCATTAATATTTTTTTTCAACACCTAGTGATAATAACAAATTACAATGATTCTGTGATAGGTGGTATGGGTATAATCAAAAATCCTTAGTGTGAATAGAGTTTAAATTCTATCATATTTTTTACATATTTATTTAATTAAATATTTCATCATATTCATCTAAATGAAAAAAATAATTATAATATATGGCCTCTATATACATTAACTTTATTAATATTTCTTTTATATCAAAATCATTATCATATTAATGTGATAAATCAATCAATTTTATATTTTCAAATCACTACCAACACTCCTATTTAACTTTTTTAAAGGAATTTTATGTAATTAAATGTAAATTTAATAAAATTCTTGAAAAAACAGGGTTATCCAACATTAGTTAAACTGACTATATCTTGACATCGGTTAGTGGGTACCCAAAAATTACCATAATTTGGTTATAGGGGCATATTCATCAATGAATTAAATTAATAATTATTTTCCCCAATATAACATAAAATATTACCCCATTAGTAATAAAAAATTATAGTATGAAAATACATTTTAGTAGTATAAGGACATATAATATTAAGAAAATAATATGTTTCATAATCCCCCGATTAATAAAAGTGAAAAAATAAAAAAAAAATCACATCTATGTTACATTTATTTACCCACTGTATCCCAAAATATTCAAATTAATAAAGTCACGGTAACCATGTGGCACTTCTTATTTACTAAAAAATGAACAAAGTTAGTCTCATAAAATCAATGTTTTACATAGGGTGTGAGAAGTAAAATTATATTAGGCACCCAACAATGTATTCATAGGAAGTATTTATAAGATAAAAAAATCTATTATATTTAAAATAATGGAATGGGATATAACATACACATTATAATTGAAAACATAGAAATTACCCTCATTTAAAAAAAATGTATAAATAGATTAAGAAGACTGCTATTCAAAGAATATCCAAAATAGTTCAAAACAATATTTTAAGGATTATATACAAGGATAACATGATATTCTGATAAAATTACATATAGGTTAATAAATATCAATGTAAAATTTATTTGACCTATAGGCCACATGGTGTTCAAATAACCCTAGAACAACAAGTGTACGGGGTAATAGTCATGTACACTTTGTGTCTCCCAGATAAAACTTAAGCACCCATATCACACATTACACTATAATAATATATATAGAGGATATTCGTTAACCATTAAGTAAGATTTATTTCATTATCACTGAACTACGTCTGGTTTGGAAAAAAAATAATTCAAATGGTATTTCAATTTTGAAGCCTCACATATAGTTCCTTAATCACATTTTAAATAACAACTCCTACGGTTTAAATCCATTTCCAAAACTATTACCAAACCTCCATTTTAATCAAAATTAATTTCATGAATTTAAAAAATATCATAATATAACCTCATTTGAAATTCACATACCATGTTTTGTAATAATATTTGAATAAAATTTCATGGAATGATAATAAATAGATTGTTGAACAAATCCATTTTGTGAAACCACCTACTATTGAACACATTTAATATAAACCCCTGTGTTAATACTAGTGAATGAGATGAACTATAGACACAAAGAAACAATGGAGAACCCTGAAACATGATTGAAAAATCATCATTCTCCAAATTCTCATGATCTATGAAAAAGGTAAATAAATGAATCACATATGAATTAATGAATGAAGAACTAATTAGATTTGATATATGAGTATAATTCTTAATTTCTTAATGGATAATAATGGAATATTTTTAGAATCTGAATAAAATAAATTTCCCCAATTTTTCTTGATATATCATATAATAAAAAAGGTGGATAAAATTTAAAGGATATCTAGGATTAAAAATATATAGGATTACTAAGAGTGGTTCATGGCTTTGATTTTAACTTTAATCTTAAAATTATTCTATATACGATTAATAATGATCCACAATAATGTTCTAATGTTTTAGTGGATTGGGTTTTGGTTAAGGGAAGTGGATTAAAAAATAAAATTGTGATATATATGAATTATAAATAAAATGTCACCTATACCAATGTAGCCAAAATATTAACCAGTGACAATTCACTAAAGGACCACCGACCTAGAAGTGTCCACTATAGAAATACAATGGTTTCTGCCTCACATACCTAGGTTTGGTGGTTACCCGATGTGTGTCCAGTGTCCATAGAATAACTTTGTAACATTTCAATTGTGACCATATTATTGGTATCCAACACCGATGAGATGTTGGAAAACCTAATGATATATTAGGATACAGTTTAGAAATGTACCCAACTAAATCCCCAAGACACACCCCCAAAACCATTATTAATCATAAACAATTTGTAACATGATAATAATTTAAAAAGAAGAAGAAAATAAGACATTACCATTATTGTAACTAAAAATAATGCTATGGGGTTATAATTTTCCTTTACAAGTTACTATTTACCCCCATAATTCAATGTTAATGATTTTTAATCCACAAATAGATGTGGTCATTTTATCCCACATAGAATAATCCCTCTTCCATATATCATGTGATTATAAACCATGATTTTATAATTATAAAACCAATTGTATGGATTTTCCAATTATATCCTTTATTGATAATGAACAACTCACAATGATTTATCAGTTATAAACATATCTAGTACTCTGATGTGATTGTCCAAATTTTGAACTTGTGATAGATTAGGAATACAGTTTTTCAATTATCTAACTATAATATAATTTTGGGATCGATTATCGTTAGGTCAGTAAATAAATTTGATAATCCACATCTTCATATTGTTTAATAATATTAAACGGACCAAAATACCAATGAATGAGCACCACATGTTATCAATTTAATCAATTCACCAAGCATGTTTTGAAATTAATGAATAAATGTACACAAATTAAAAAATATAATGGAAAATTTTAGTATTTGGTATATGTCTTTTATTGATATTTATTAATAAAAAAATGTTAATGAATCAAAAAACCTTCATTATTGGATGTTATTTCAAGATTAGAAATAATAAGGATAATTCGTTGACCAATTATGATAATATAATTGCCTTATATGATTTGAAATTTATGGAATCAGAAGATTTAATTTTTATAGATTATTGGTAACACTATTTTTAAGAAAAACCAACCATTACCAAATGTCAATACTAAGATCCATTGTGCTCCAAGACATGTACATATAACATCTACTATAAAATTTTATAATAAATTCATCTCTTCCCATCCACCTATGGTTCATATATCAATCACAACATTACATGAGACCTCATTTCTTCATTAATGTTTTTGTAAAGATATGAGGTAATGTAAGGATACCTATCTGAGAAAGTAGAAATTGTATCCCCAAGAAACCATATAATGTGTTGCACACAGTAAGTTTCATTTTATTGTACATTTGTACTTTCATTAATTCAAAAGAAACATGGAAACATAAAAAACTGATTATTTACAACCCAAATGAGTTTTCTATATAGAAATTTTTAAGAATTAATCTATAATTAAAATAATTGTTATCCCATTCAATTTACATTGTGGAATAAGATGTTTCAAAATTGATCCAAAATTCATATAGTGAACAACCCTATTTTATTTTCATGTATACAATTAATATATTATTTCGGATGATTTATATTTCAACTTAGGATACCAAATTACCAAGTTGTTAAATGAAACAAATTTTTAGGGCCACGATGGAAAACCAATAATGATTAAATATAATTTTTAGAAATTCTATCCATATAGTAAGTGGATGAACATACTACTTCATAGATAAATGGATACTTTTCATGTAGAAATAAAAATCCCTGATGGTCACCCAATGTCATAATTAATATAAGATATTCCAAAACAAATTATAAATTTTATTCATGTTGATAACCATCTAAAATTATGAGTATGTTAATAAATACTTTTAAGAATAATAAAAGTCCCTTGTTCCCTGACACTCAAATTCATCTGTGAAAATTTCCATTTCAATTTAAATTTACTCATTACCATAATCACATATTGAGAAGGATACATACTATTAATAGAGTCAGAAACCACATTCACCTTACCGAGGATATAATTATGATCAACGTTCAATGTCTAATGTTAGTCCAAAAATTTATATATTTGTGAAAACTATTTTTTCCAATACATAAAAAATTTAATATTTAGATTATATTATAAATTTCCACCAGAAAATACTGAATCCCTAATATTTAATGGAATTTATAATTGATTGGAGATCTATATAATGAGTGGGATAATTATTTTCATAATGAAATGGAGAAATATATATATATATAATACTTTACACTATCTAATTTTATAAGGAAATTTTCCAATCCCAAAAATTAATATTCATAAGAAACCAAAAAGAAATATCCATTCCATTTGTAGTTTCATAATTTTTTGAATTAAGAAACTAAATTTTTATTCATGGAATGATACATAAAACCAGAAAAACCATATGAATATTCTCCCTCTTCTAGGTGAGAGTTGTAAAATTGATAGATGTTTCGGGAAATCCTATAAAAACCACCAATAATATCTTTCTTGACCCGAGAAGAATCAAATTTCATATACATTTCATGGTTACTCTTATTAAATGATAGTATCATACATCTAAATATCAACTATGATGCCATATTCTATAATAACATTTCCAAAGAACATAATTTTTGGCATCCATTATAATAATATATAATCCTTTTCACAACATCATTAACTCATAGGATTCCACCATTCAACTGGTCAAAAAATTCTCAATATGAGGAACTATATATATATTCATGACCATAACTAGATTGAAATGTTGATAATCTATAAAAAAGAATAGAGTTATACTACCCTTCTTGGAAAATAGAAAATGGGGTTTCAGTGGAGAGCCACATTAAAGTATTAAACCATTGGCCCATATATCATCAAATTTAATATTCAACTACTTCAACAAACATTGGTTCATGTTATATGATACCTTTAAAAACTGTTACCATACCACCAATAAGTATAATGAAAAATCATATGACCTTTCAAGAGTTAGAACCAAATATAATATGTAAATAATTAATAAAATTCCATGCCCAATCAAAATATATCACAAGTGAAATATTATTTTATCATTTAAATCATAACAAAAAAATATCAGATTACTATGATCTATAATAACATGGGTTGATTTACAAGTACTAGGGTCCCATTCTCCTCAAAACTGATGAGATTTACAAAAAGGAAACATAAAGGACACCCAATGATGATAAAATATTATGTAATGGATTTTTGATATTAAAAAACCCCTCCATATAATTATAGATTATAGGTATATATCATGAAAAAATAAATCACACATTATCTCTTCATTACACATTATCAAAGGGAATGATGGGAATCAGAAAAATAATCCTCCATTCCTTGAGACATTTAATATTTAATAATTAATCGAAGGTGTCCATATTTGATTTAAATTTTAAACTATTAATTTCGTTATTATGTTGTGGATGGGTCATATATCATTCAATGTATTGAATATGGAAATTGAAAAATAAATGGTACCTATCATGGTTTTAGGATCCATATATACTTACGTTAATAAAATCTTATGTAATATTTATCCCATTCATTTAAAAGAAATTTCGATAGAAAAATGTTTCTATTATGTGTATTAATACACTAGAGAAGACATTTATGATTCCCCACCACTATTTACACTTTGAAACTTAATCCACTTCATTAAATTATTAAAATACATACATGAGAAACCATTGAATGTAAGAGGGTCATCAGTCGTCCGTTATTAACTAACATGGTCAATCACTATTATCAACACCATGTACACCACCTCAGTATATTTATGAATATTTAAAATCAATAACTCAGAAAACATATCATATTGAAGAACCATCTAAATCCTTAATTTATTCACCATCACTTTAGAAAAAACAAATGGTTAAAATGGAGGAATCTTGGTTAATTAGTTTATGTACTCAATCACAGTATAGTTCTCTTTCTCCAATGTGAGGAACTTCCTAGATATCACCATGGTCAAAGGAATTATGAAAAATTTCTTGGTTAAATATGGAATTTATATATTCTTATTTGATGACCGGAAGATATTTTCCCAAAATAATAAATACAACCATCTTCAACTTGGTAATTACAACACGTAAATAAACTAAACTAACATTGTTGTAAAGAAGAGGGTCCTATAATTAAATGACACTATCAATCTTCAATAACCAATTCTCAACTTTTTGAGAATCATTTTTTCATATAACATATTTTCAATTTCTATAATATGAATTCTTCACCCAAATTCAAATTATCATCCCATTGAGATTCCAAAACATTATTATAAATATTGATAAGTTCCACACATTGGTTCATATTTTGTAAAATGTAACAATTATTTCAATGAGTCTATTGATACACTTGGGGTTTTTCCTACCATGTTTTTTTGAAAACATTATCATATGTAATCAAAAGATGTATTCTATGAGTAATAATGCTACACAGAATTAGAGTGTGAGACATAAGTGTACGATTCTTGAAATTAAATTAAAATATAAATTAAAAAAATTCAACCAATATTATAAAGAAACATTTGTAAAAAATTATGGTTATAAAAACCCTATAAATCCCAAAATATACATTTCCAAACCACACTTGTTAACTTATGTTTCATCAAAAAAATAATTGGCTAGATTCTATATAGGACCGTACCTCTTAGGTCCCCACATACTGTCTCATGACTACCATGATATTCTTATAGTGTATACAATCAATTAAAACATATGAACCTCCCACTCAAAAAAATTATTCATTAACAAACCTATGTTAGCCATCTATATGGAATATGATTTAATCCTGACATATCCCAAAATAATTTCATAATGCCTATGGTTTAAGGACATGTGCATGAGAATAAAAAACTACTATTTGGAGTAGTTTGTCACTTTGAATCATAAATAGGTTTTCAAGAGCATTTGAAAATTATAATATTCCCATATAGGTCAAAAATATAGAAATTATGCAATTTTATATAGAGGTAACATTCAAAAACAAGAACGCAAACAAAGGGAGGTAAATAGATAATTACCATATCCGTGGTACATTTCATCCCCACCGGACTCCTACACACTCATTAAGGACAAACCCACTTCCACTATATTACACTTTGACATTACATTAATTATATAAAACTAACACATATATACAACCATATGTGTTTTTAAGGTCTAAAAAACTATGTTATTATGGTCATGGCTATTTTATGATAAAAAATGATACAAAAAAATAGCCATATATATAAAATCATGTTAAAAATTTAAATTTACGCATTTTATGTAAAACATTTAAACTTACCCCCTTTAATTGTTATTAAGAACACATCAAAAATTCTGGGTTTCAATTTAAATCTAGAACTTAAAAAAAATTATAAAATTTTATTAATAAAAAAATAATTCAATTATTGATGATTTAATTCCATGATAATTAATATCCTCACAAAATTAATGTTACTAGTTGTCTTACTAGTGTTAATATTACTCTAGAAGAATAGTACATAATGTAGGAATTGACTCTCGAGAGTGGTTACACGCCACATATTATGCCAAATTTTTTACACATTACCCTAGAAAGTCTAGTATATGAGGTAGGAGATCATATCCAATGATAGATCCATGGCTCATTAGTTATCATATTATAGATTGAAATTCAAAAACTGTTTAACTAGATTTAATTTTTATTCAAAAAATCATGTTTTAAATTTTCTTATTCATGATCCCCAAAGAAAAAAATCTATTTCAAAAATAATAAACTAACAAAATTCCTAACAAAACCATTTAATGAATAATAATTTTAATATTTTTTCAAAAAAAATCATATTTAATGTAATAATAATGTATGGTTTTTTGAACAAATCCAATTCACAATACCACTTAATTTGAATTACATGAAATAGTTACCCTCATGTTGAATCCATGCGGTGTAATGAACTACGGACCTATGGAATTGATGGTGGATAATAAAACAAGATTTAACAAACTTGAATTGCTAATATATCATAATACAATTAAATTGAAACAAATGGAACAATATAACACCACATTTCATGAATAACACAAAAAGTGGATGGGATATCCTAATAAAAATTCTCAATTCTATGACAAAACATAATGAAATATGATTTGAAAATTAGATCAAATAAATTAAAAAAGAATTATTAATAAAGACTACTGAACAAAACATGATACAAATAAAATGGATATCAATGAATAAAGAAATGATAGGTATATGAATAGTGGTTCACAACATCAATCCACAATTCAATCATTCAAGGATTCGCGTTGGGAGAGGAAATGATTTCTAAAGAGATTCCAAAAGTTATATTAGGTCAAGGTTTAGATGAGGAAGGTGGATAATGAAACACAATGTTGGATTAAATAATACAAAAATTCGATATAACTTCTATAAAATTATCCACGATCTGTGGAACCAGTGAGTAGGTAAAGAATGAACTTCTAACTATTAGAATCTATATAAATGAATTGGAAAAATTAAAAAAACCATCTCAAAAGTGGACCTAAATAAATAATAATATCTATTTGTTCTAGAATACACCCCATAAAATCATTGACACACATTGAAACACTCATATAAATTTTTTCATGAAAAAGTTGATAGTGACAAAATTGAAAGAATTTGAACATGTAGATTTTCATACGTGATGATAATATTAGAACGTTATAATTAATATAATATAGGGTTATATTTTTCACTCTATAAAATTTAAAATAGTATCACTCTTAATCGTCAGTATTCCCTTAAATTATATTGTATATAATATTACATCATTATGAATTCTAATTTATATAAAATACCGTCACTAACATGGAATAAATCAAATATTCTTTAGAATGAAAAACATAAAAATATTTATTTTGATTAATTTATTAAACAATATGATATCATTAATGTGAGAACTTTTGTTAATTTTAAAAAATTAATTACTTTGTAACTAATATCATACCAAATTAGTTGTTTCCATGAATTTTGAACCCAAAGTATTCATGTGAATATCGACGAATAAAATAAAAGAAAAATCAATATTCTATTTTATTTTATTTGATATTATTTTATTATAATAAATTTTTTCCATCCTCACCAAAATGATTAAAACCATCCCACCACAATTAAATTTTCTATAAAAAATTCCAATTACAAAATATTGTACATTTTCAATTAATTTATATTTTCATATCTTATTATATACTTTAGTGATTTTTCCAATAAATATTTTTTCAATGGAAAACCAATGAATATTAATATATCCCTTATCAAAAAATCCTCACCAATTATTTCATCATAAGATATTTTCATTATCAAATATATATAAAAAAAATAATTACTAATTTTTTTTAATTTATTAATATTCAACAATTCTACGTAGAAAAAAATTAGAGGATATTAATTATTGATTAATATAATTTCATCCAAGAATAAATTTATAATTCTTATTATAAACATACTCATTTGATTGTAGTAAAAAAGTTATAGAAAAATTACAATGTAAAATTATCATTAAATCAGTTGTAATCCATTATAAATTAAATGATTTAATAAAATAAATTAGTGTGGAGAACAAATTAGTGATCAACAATAATCATATAGAGTAATTACAGAGATATTTAGGTAATTATAATGGGGTTAAATTTAATATTATTAATTAATTAATTGAAAAAATATTCATTTTATTTGAATTTTAATAGGTTTGAAATTGATAATATCCCCATGATGGTATTTATTCATTGTGTAATGCACACATGTAAATTTTAGAAAAGCAATCAAATACAATTATGTTGTTATTTCTATATACCTTTGATAATATATAATAATTAATGATGAATTAACTTAAATGGATTTATTTAGATATTTTAATTTCCCTTGTGAATTATAAAATTGTAATAATATTGGTATTTATAATATGACATGATTCCTTGATGTGTTATGATTCATTTTTGTGACATTAGAAACAATCTGACATTATTATAACTATTTCTCATAATAAATTCAATAAATTAATATAATAAATATCTAAAAAATAAAAGACGTTAAGAGGATGTGTGGTGTGGTATGGGGTCATATTTAACAATAATTGTTTATTTGTTAATAAATTAATATTCATTAAATGTTATGGAACATGCCATAAAACTATTTTTCTATTGTAAATTGGATGTGTGTGTATGTGATATTAAGTGGGTCTTTTTCCCTTATTCCAAAAAAATTTCTATTCTCAAAGAAATTTATTTATATACTTCAATGAATAATATTTTGTATCCTATATAAAATATATTTTGGAATAATTTCCATACAAATATTTTCAATCATTATTAAATTATAGTGTAGATCACTTAACATAATAAAAAATCTTGTGTGGATTCACCTAATAGGAGAAACAGCTTATTTATTAAAATGAAATAACCTTGATGATTTTTACAATGTATGTTTATAGTCTGATATTTTCTATTTGTATAAGAGACATGTGGAATATTTTATGCATTAATTAAATCAATGAAAATATGGTAATGGGTTTATTATATACAATTTGAGTTGGAAATCTATCTATGTAAATACAATATTTATTTTAATGTTGGAATTGTATTTTCATAACATACTGGTGTAGGAGCAGAGGATTGATTATTTGATTTATGGGCTGTAAAATATATCATTTTACCATTGTTATATTTTTATATATGGGTTAATGGTAATTTAATATTGTTTAACAAAACATGTAGTTTCATATTGTTACATTATATATCTAAAACATCTAAAAGTTGATGTCATTATGGAAATCCTAAATTTTGTTATTATGAGTATTTAAAATTAAACATGTATCATATTAAATATATACATACAGTTATTACATTGATTTAATATTTTTTAATATACTCCTCTAATTGAGATCATGTTTATTGTATATTGAACGTTCATCACAGATGAGTAGTAATGATAGGATGTTCATATATTAAAAGATATAACATGACCCTTTTTTCTATTTTCAATGTGAACCAATTTGATGGTCAGAATTATTTTCTGGATGGATTATATGGAATATTATCAATTAATCATATATTTTTGTTATTGTTGTAATGGGACCTCATTTATTTAAATCTATGATTTCTTTATGTATTTATATAAATTAAACACACAAAAATATATTCAATAATATTAATATAAATATCATATTTACTTGAATTATGAAAAAAAATTGAAAAAACATCTACAAAACTACATATTTAATCACATCACATGTTGTTTCACATATCTTATTTGTGAGAGTGGAGTAAAGTCCATTTATACTTCATATAAATATGCATACAATTCTATACTATTTCATTACCATTATAGTTTCCATAAGTATATAAATATATAAAAAATATCTTCATAATTGTTTTTTATAAATATTTATGCAATTATATAATTTATTCTTCTTTTTCATTAGTTGGATTATCCCTTTATCTATTGAATAATAAATTTATTTACTTATTATAGTATGTGTTCCAAATAAAATGTTAGTTTATCATTTCCATTTTATAGTACAAAAATATATAGTAGTTTTTTCATGACCACAAAATTAACAATTATTTAAGATGAGAAACTCAATGCTAAAATTTCAATGAAACTATATTATATGTTATGATGAGATCCAATTATCAGGTTTTCTAAATTAAAAAAACCATTTATAAAAATGAGTGCTAAATATTGATTTCATGTGTGATAATTATTTATTCTTGTAACAATATTTATTATTTTCTCATTATCATTATTCAAAATAATTATAATCATAAATATAAATATTTTTAAAAATTTTCTATAATATTTCACTAATTATTTATAAATAATCATAATAATACGGTGGATTTTATATTCATTGTTTGTATATGTAATATACACACGTATATATAAAGGATGAAAATAAAATGGGACAGTTTATATTCTAGGTTAATTAATATTTTAATCACATATGTTATCACCATTGTATAAATCATAAAATTTAATTATGGTGAGGATTTTCTAAAACCCATATTGTATTATTTTGAGTAAATATCTATAGATTTAGATTTATTTAAAGTTATTCCCCACCATGCATCATCGGTAGTTATACTAGCATCTAACCAATGTTAATTACATTAATTTATGTGACTCATTTATTTGAGGATCATTTTTTATAATTCATTTAAATTTATTTTAATGTTATTGTTTTCTCCTATATTATTGTGGATACAAAGGACTTTGGGTACTGAATATTGGTGAGAAGACATTCTCTTACATTCATTACTTTTCATTTTCCTATATATATTCCTATCATAATATTATTGATATATATTCTTTTAATACAATTATGATTGGTAAATAAATATCAGTTTCTGCTTAAAAATGATAGTTGTCATCTTTACGAATATTATTATAGACCTCTATGTAGATTTAAGTTAACACATTGAGACAAGTTTATGTTCATCGCAGTCATTTGTGTTTCCATCATCCTTTCAAATTCATTGAAATAAGAATAAATCTTTGGAGGCTTAGAGATATTGGTATCTTTTCACATGAGGGACTGATATCGTTGTTATACAACAATCATACATACCACCATTTTTAATATTTTTTCATTTTCATTATTTTCTATTATTATAATTGACAGTAACACATTTCCTATGTTAGTAACGTTCAGGATTTAAACAGAAATTTATAATACGTTGCAGATAGAATTGAAGCATCCCATAGGGTTATTTGAATCAATTTTTAGATGTTAGTAATGTGGTATTTTAGATTTTTGTTTCATACCTTCCTGTTAAATTGATGGTTTTAGGTGTTGGAGGGGCTTTATTAGAGGGTAGAAGAGGTGGAGGAGGTTTTCTTTATTTGGATAAGACACTATATAGGATCAACAATGGTTTCAATTTAAATATTGTTGTTACACAATAATCATGTTTTTTATATATTTAGATTTTAGTATTCTTATTTCTTGTGTTCAATGAGGTCCAAGGAGTGAAATTAGATTACTCAAAAATATGGGGATTCATGGAAAAAGGTAATCTAAATCCAAAGAACCATGTTTACTAGTTTTTTAATGAATTACATTTTTTATAATGGAATGTTTGGTTTTATGGCACGTACCATGAAACATTTGGCAGACATGTGAAATTTATCATGTAATCTAGGGAATTAATGTCTATAAATTCTCTTGTTTGTCTGATTCATTCTTATTTTTTCATCACCAAACTATACATTTTAAGATGAACTTTAATCAATTTTAATGGTTCTTTTAGCCCACATTCATTAACATAAAACCTTTTATTCTCGTGGTTGTATTTTGGTGATCCATATTGATTTCACTTCCTTTACCTATTGTTTTTTAATTCATACCCCATATATCTAATTTGGTGGTATTATAATGATATTGTGGTGATTTGGTCAACATTTAATTGATACATTGATCTGGCATAGTCATATCTATGAATTCACTTTGGGTTTTTTTGTTTATATGAAGTTTTTCTGTGTCATTGGATATAAATCTAGATTAGAACGATTATTTGATATATGGAGTTACTAACTACTCTATATTGTGTATCATTAGAGAGGGGTTTATTTAGCATTAAAATGATATTTCTCACTTAAATATTAATTAATTAATTATTAATTAATTAAATTTAATGGTAATGTGTCCTGATTATAATTATTTTAAATATTTGATACTATTGTGATGATGTGATTCTACTGGCCAAATGCCCAACTAAAAATGCGTTTTTCAATGGAATTGATATAAAATTGGGTTTTACTATATAGAAACCATGCATCATTCTGTATTGATATCACCATAAATAAAAACTGGTTAACCAATTATTATTCTCTAATAAAATTGTTTCCCCGATATTTAAAGCTCGGTTTATAATTACAATAAAAAAGAATTTAATTTAATGAAAATCCCTAATATAAATTTGGGAAATTAATTATAAATTTTTTTGATGTGTGGTTGTTGAAATTAATTATGATTGGTTCATTTGAAACTATTGTGTGGAGGTGATGTTATGGTTTTTTATGTTTATATGTGGTGGTAATGTGATGAATTGTTTTTCCATGTTGTTGGGTACTGATATAATGGTTTGTTCAGCCATGTTGTGGGGAGGTTATGTGATGTTTTTTATGACATGTTGTGGTGTGTATATTTCATGGTTTGTCATTTCATGTTTTTGGGAAGCCTATATGGTAGGTGGTATGTGAAGTGGCTATGAAATGGTATTTATCTGGGGTTATTTATAATTTCATGGTTGATGTGTTATTTGTTTTTATGGTTTTGTGATGTGTAGTGTTTTTTTCCAGAGTAGTAGTGGATTTCATTAATAATGATAAAACTTTCATGGGTTTTTTTGATAATGTATTGGAAATGGATAATGATTGAACTAACATTGGGATATATGGTTAAATATTGTTAGTTATATAATCATTTTAATGAAATTTTTAAAATAAGTTGGATTGATGTGAAATGAAAATGTGGATTGTTTCATTTGTTTTTTATGTGTGATTATGTAGTCAGTGTCAATACTGATGTTGGTGATTTAATGAAATGGAAATTTCATGCATTTAGGTATAGAAATGATATGATTGTTTTACATTTGATAGTGAAATATTAGATGACCTAGATATCTATTGGTGAGATGTGATTTAACTATGTTGTGGGGAGGAATGTGGTTCGACTCATGCATGATTGCAGGACAGAAAGTGTTTGATTTCTTTAATGTTCATTATACCCTATAAAAGTTGTAGTGGAAGTGAATATGGTGTGATATACTAAGTATCCATAGGAACTATGTGATGTTAACAAACTTGAAGATTGTGTCCCATGACTATGTTGATGATATTGGAGGTGAGGATGTTATCGAGTGTTGGGGAAGGTGTTCAAATGTGAGATTTGATGCAAAAAGACATTGGGTGGTGGTATATTTCATTGAAAGGGAAAGGACTTCCAGAACCTATAAACCTATGGTGTGAGGGTGATAAATAATTGGAAATGTATTTATAGTTAACCATTCATAGATATGATTCATATTATATTAATATATGTTGTCTATGTTTTTTATGGATCCTTCCATGGTGTTGTTGTAAATTACATAGTCAACCGTTTTAAGATCATCCTGGGTATTCACAATATTAGAAATGAATTTGTATTCTTCATTCACATTTCCATATGATACATTAGTTTTTATAATCTGTATAATTTTATGAGATTGGTAGAAATAAAAAAATATTTTTCTTGCAGGTGGATTAGAATGAAAATGTTCGACATTACATGCCCAAACCCTTAAACTAGTCTCATGTATTTACCTTACATTTTCATTGGGGGATTACAGTAGAGAATAATATATGTAACTATTTTATTTATATAAAAATTATGGTGTGGTTTTTGGATATAATTTTATATTAAATAATGTACATGAGATCAGTTTATTCATCATATATTCTGATCTTATATTATCATTGAAGAAAATGTCTCCCATTTCAAGATATATTTATACCATTGATGCTAGTCGATAAACTGTATCCTTCTAGAGGTGGGACTTATAGTTTAATTGTCTCTCTATCATCATTGTTGTGTCATTATTGATATGGGGTCATAATAGAGTTCTATCCAATGCAATGGTTCAGAGGTATGTTAGAGTTTAGAGTTAGGAAGAATGATGATTTCTTCGGTTTATATGGAAACAAATCCATCTGACATTGGTTTATGGTATAGGTTGGGGGGAATAGTTAGGAAAGTTTATTCATGGATCAACCACCATCCCATGCATAACATTTGATCATATTGTATGACCAAGTATTGTGGAACTATTTTTTGGGTAGTGATATAAGAATTCTATTAGAAACATGATGAATTATGGGCCTAATTATAATTTATTTTATTATTTTGAGGAAGAGAAAATGAATTAATACTAAATAATTGTGAATAATATTTATTAAGTTCAACGATATGATACTTTTGAAATTATCTAAATGTTTTAGGAATGTATCTAGGTTGTATTATTTATTTGGTTTAGGTAGTTGAGATCCACCACGATGAACTCATTGATCAATAATGTTTTGATCTATTTTATGAAGATGATCAATTGTAAATGATGTTCTAGGATATATAGTTGATTGTTTTGGGGATGTATGAGGGAATATTTATGGATGTGTATATAGAGAGATTATTATTGGATCATGTGATTTCCTTTAATATAATCTATGAATTATAAGACCACTGTATCCCTTGTGAAAATTGTCTTATTTTATGATCTATGCATTAGTGTTGGATTAATGATTTTGTTATCATGTGGTGGTAAATATTCTTTTGATCAATATTCAAAACTGTCCAACAAATTATTTATTTCATTGACCATGGGTTATTGGAAGTGAAAGGAGATTATTTCTCTTCCTTGAAGGATTATATTGAAGCTGTGATTGTTAATAATAGTGAATGGCATGTTTCATTTTCTAGATACATTCTTCTGGATGAGGTTTCTCATGAAAGGAATCATGATGATGTACACTAACATTATATCTTATACACAGTTATTCGATATTTGTTACTAAAAAATAAAGCGGTTCAAAAAAGGGAATAGGAGATCGAGTGGATGATGAAACAAGGAGTTTTTCTTGGTTTGGGGATCCAAAATGGTTCCTCAAGGATAGAAGTTATCAGTGGAAGGACTCAAGCACCTTGAACATTATTTTTGGATCTGTTTGATTTTGACCTCAACAACATCTTTTATAGCCTATTGGGAGTATTTTTTTTTATTTTACTAGATAGAAAATCATATTTTTATTTATCTATGGGTTTCATAGACATCATTATAATAGGTCCCTAGTTGTTCTTTGAGATTTGTCTTGTGGGGGTGGTCTATTTCATTACCAACCTATATAGTAGTTTCAAATGAGGTCGTTATAGTTTCATGGTCAACAGTATTATGTTCAATGGATACGGTATAGAGATACTAGAGGATGAACAAACTATTTTTCTAATGTATGGGGACCTCTAGAATAGGTTGATTGTGTAGGTGGACATCGGAAGGGAGGTGGTGGAGGATGGGGTGGTTAGTTACATGATGTAGAGGTGGTGTCACTAGAGGGTTCAATGATCATTGAAGGTTGGATATTATTATATTGTGTAATAATTCGTGCCATATATGAAACATGATCTTATCAATTATCTATTTGATCAACTCTAATCCTTTCCGTAGGTCTATATATAGTTTTAATTCCATTGAAATTAGTTCTAACTAATCTAGTTAGAGGCTAGTCTAGCCTGTTTAATGTGTACCTTAGGAGTAGTATGATGATGTGTGAAAATAAATCCAATGGTGTTAACTTTTTTAATTTTTATAATACTTTAAAATTTATTTTTTAAATATACATGTAATATTATATTAATGTTATTTTTGACTACTTATAAGAGAGTGATTTGTTCACAAATCTGGATCAGTAATATGTGGTTTTTTGGAATGTGTATCGCTCTGTTGCACATTAGTTTTGTGATGTCTCTTCATTCATTGATGTCAAAATTATACATGGAATTAGTTGACCATTTTATTTTGGATGTTACCAAGTTTTTTGTGATATTATATGTTTTTCATGTACCTAATGCTAATCCATGTGAGGCATCTGGGGAAATATTGAATTGGTCATTAATATAACACAATCCACACATTGTTCTTTCGTATAATCAAACCTATATTACTTTTCGTGTGAAATGAAAAATATCAGATGATTAAACTAATTTGAAAATAAAAAATTCACAAAATTTTAGGGTCTTACATTCTACCCCTTTAAAATGAATTTATCAATTGAAATTCTTCTTGGTAGTCAAAAGTATAATACATTAAAGTTATTTTATTTCATACCCACATTGTAAAAATGAATACTAAAACATTATTTAAAATTGGAATATAGGAAAGTAATAGTTACCTAATGTAACACATAAATAGTTTCCTATATAGGATTTCATTATAGGAATGTAAAAAAATGAGGATGAGAAATATATCTAATAAGATCTGACATAGAGTAATACATTACATGGTTTGGATAAAGATAATTATCATAAATCCATAAATCATTGATGATCTATGGAGCCATTTGATTCATAAAAAATGAAGGTACTAGTGTAACATTACTGGGTTTAAAATCAAATTTCCTAATTTTTAATAACTTTCACAAAGATATATATATACATGATATAATTTTAACCATTACCTTTTTTGTTCATTAAACAACTTCCACTTTATATATTATTCTAATCAATGAAGGAGAATTTTTTATTCCTCATTAATTAATAGATCATGAGATCAATAATTAAATTGTTAATTCATTCCATATATATTTATCTCAGAAAAAAATTATCAGAAGTAATCATATATACATTAATACTTATAAGTTGAGATAATACTATAACCTAAATTATTACATTAATTTTTGAACTTATATTCTTTCTAAAAGGTGGAATTCCAAAACATTTGGGAAAGGTTAATAAATTTTACAAAAAATATTATCATTGAGCCCAATATATCATAATGTAACTCTTATCAGTCATATATAAAATATGTGAATACCATAATCAAGTATTATTTTGAAAAATAGTAATGACCTTTATTACAATAAATCATTATTGAAAACATAATATATTTCATACTCCAATTTATATTGAATATATTCCATAAATCCAAAAACATTGTAAAATCCAGCAATGATAGCATAAATAACATTTCAATAACCAATGAATAAGTGAAAAAGTGTTCAATACTGTCCAATTTAGTCATTAATATCCAACATTTAAATATTTAGAAAAC
The DNA here is from genome assembly GCA_963277665.1 of Viscum album. Lineage (NCBI taxonomy): Eukaryota > Viridiplantae > Streptophyta > Magnoliopsida > Santalales > Viscaceae > Viscum > Viscum album. The sequence goes on from OY728126.1 coordinate 199,678,128, forward strand.
ATAATAATAAAATAAGAAACATATTAAGGGTTATATTCCCATTAATCATGTGTTTTCCATAAATAGTACCTTGGTATTAAATCACATTTCTAATCTATGAGAACCATTTAATGAATTATTGTAAATCGTTATCAATGAAACATAAACTGAAAAACCATGATATTTATCCATACATATACCATAATTCATGAATTCATATATATAAAAAAATCTATTATTTAACTTCACTCTTAATACATTGGAATTATACCTCATCATATTAATTAATAACACTTTAGTTTCACATTTCATCTATAGTCTCATCATTATCAAAAATATAACCATCACTCACACAACCCTTCTGGTTCTATTCAGGATCATTCCACTTAGGACATCAGTTTTATTAATGATCATTCATTCCCCGTGTTTATAATTTAACCTTTGATGATGTAATAGGGTGTAAAATACTGAAATATATTTTATTAACTGAACCCTCAAGTTGTACTTTTTAATTACTGGCTTTGTGTCATTATTTTTTATAGACAAAAAATCATCGTGTTCATATAATACAATAACTATGGTGATTATTTCTACAATTTTGGCTCAAAAGAAACAAAATATTATTTTCTCATGTGTCTCCATTTTCCGAAATCTCATTGAACTATTTAATTCTATTCCTTTGTGAGAATGAGAGTTTCATAAGGAACTGAATGTTAATCATAATTTGTAAAAATTGATTAGACAAGATCAAAACATCCGTCACTCAGTGATCATCAAAATTAACTATAAGTCAAAAAACATTCCATCACATTAAATGTTAACTCAATTATATCATGTTCTTACCATTTACAAAAACATAAAGCACAATGTGAGGAATACATACTAAATATTAAATCATTTTATCATGAAAATGTAATTATAAGATTCCTAAATCATTTTTTTAACTTCTCTAAACTATGACCCGATAGGTTTATCCAAGATTATTCATTTGTATATTCAAATTAAATAGTTCATGAATGTTCATAATTTTATTATGAATTCAAAATTAATATCCCCTCAGAGTGTCAAACCTAGTGTATAGCAATCCATATCTTCATATCAGTTTTATCAATATTCAGGCCTAATGCAATTTTTCAGAGTTGGTAACCTTATATGGATCTATTATAGATGAAAATACACATGTAAAATTATAATAAGAATGTATTACTATGAAACAACCATCCCTATCAATTACCATAAATCATTGATATTTTCTTACACATTTATTTACCATTTGACTTATACTTAGAGGAATAAAAGACATATACATTGAAATATTCATGGGTTCTCAAAAAAATGTTCCACTATTAGTTTCTGTAGGTTGATTAAAACATTAATTTTTAACCAATTATTATGACTCAATATTAAACATACATGGATATTACATTATTTTAGATAAATATCCAGTACGTTAAAAAATCGTGTTTGGGGATAGTTATGATTCACTTTATTTGGGAACATAAAAAATTATTCTAACATGGTCAAATATCAAAAATGATACTCAAAAATTTCTTCCCCTTTATTAATTTTACTTAAAAAAATTCTTCACAACCAGGAGAAAGAAAATGCATTAAAGGGGTGATCATAACTATTCATTAATGGTTGTAAAATGAGATATAAAATCATAACACGATATTAAAGTTATGAAAACATGATCATTACATTTTATGATAATACACTATATATCAATGATAATACACATATGTCAGGGAATAATTTTTGGAAGCTCATTTGACATGAATCATAAATGGAATCAAGATAATAATCCAAGAGACCATAACATAATAATAAGGCTTATAATTTTTGGAAGACACATTATAATGAAGTTGATATTCACAGAAATCTATACATACTTCAAAGGATATATCAGTAGTATAGGTTCAATCTTGATATCATGTTGGTATTCATGGTTCACTCTCATGATTATCATAGTGGACATGGTTTAATCTAATGATCATATTTGTAGTGTAGTTTCACTAACAATAATATATTGGTAGTAATGGTTCAATCCCATGAACGTATTTTTAGGAATGTTTCACCCCCAAAAGAATGTTATTAGTATAATTTCACACTGCATAATATTTAGGTTTCCATGGTTCACTGTTATGAATGTATTAGTAGTATAGGTTAAAAACCAATACCATATTAGTGAAAAATGTTATATTGTGAACAATATTCACTCCCTATTCCATCCAGGTCTACCTAATGAGATATGAATCATTACCTAATGCATCATATAGAGATACAGGTCTTTCCAATCTCATAATGAAATCATAAAAATGTGTTCCCAAATATAATAACAGATTGCATCATAAACCCTGAAATGTAATGGGAAACATATAAATGTAATCATTTCATATCCATTGAAAAAGAGACAAAATTCATAATCATTTCATTAATGAATAACCAGTGAGAATAATAAGGATTTATAATCCTATAACAATGCATGAGAAACAATTTTCATATACATATAACCCATTAAATAGAAACATGTTTCATAAAAATCATGATATAAAAACATAAACTAGACAAAGAATATATATGAATATATCCATTGCATATATTCCCTATAAATTCCCGATTAACAAAAAATTATTTCATCAAATGTGAGAAATAATTTTAAAATATATTTTAAATGGATTTCCTCAAGAAATAATACCTTCTTTTAAAAGAATATTTTGAAAATATAATCACTTCTTTAAACCATTTTCTTGAAAATTAACATGAAAATTATAATTTATCCTTTGAAATAGTAATAAATAAATTATTTTAAATTATTTAAATAAATATTCAAAATATATGAAAAAATTTTACTTTGAAAAATATTAAAGTTGATTGAAAATGGTTTGAATGTAATTAATTTAAATATACTTTGAAAACATATAAATATAGTCTGAAAATATTTTGAAATGTTTTTTCATTAAAAATAAATTAAAATCATAAAATATTGATATAAAAGGTAAAATTAATTCTTGGAAACATTTCAATGATATGGGGTTTTAATGGAACAAAAAATTCCGGCCAAAGAGAGTAGTATGCTCCGAAATTCTTAAAAATTTAATTAATTTTGTTATGTACAAAAAAGTGGAGAAAAGTACCAAAAAATTAAGATATCTTGAAAAAAAATCTTATAAGAATAATCATGAGTGTTTTTAATATATGTATAATTTTTCATTAATTGTATATTAAAATTAAAAAATCTTGACAAACAATGAGACTATTTTAATAAACACTAACAACTTGGTAACATTGAATTATAATCTCTATATAAAAATATGACATTACATGAAATTTAAATATAGTGAAATGAATTAGTTTCATGAAATCTCTTGTAAAATTTCACAATATACTCCTCTTAAAATAATATTTCTCCATAACATGTCATGTATCTCAAAGAAGGTATATTGAGAAAATCATTCTTTACGAATTTTCTAAAATTGAAATCAAAACCCACTAAAAGAAAAATCATTAAATGAATATGTAAATAACCATAAATTTAAGTATAATAATCAAATAGTACATCCATGGGATGTATAAACACCACATATAACAAATAGAAGGTGAACATGGTGTGTGTCCCACATAAAAAAAAATATGATTATAATTCCCTTAATTTATGACTTGAGATTCTTCATACACATCCATGAATCATGTTTAATAAAAATAAGTAAATTATACATCAAAGATAGAACCATTTTATTTTACTTAATACTATATATGACTTGATTATAAATTTATATTACCCATTAATTAATAACTTGATGTGAATGTTTTTGCCAATGTGGGTTCTATATATACAACATGAACAATAATTTTGATTACCATTCCATGTATATAGCTCGATATACATGATGAATTTTTAAAATTATAGTTTATATATTTATACATAAACTATTTCATGTTATTTTTTAAAGTTTAATTATCATTTTAAATAGGTATATAATATAAAATACTACAATGAGAATCTGTTGGTACAATGATATTAATCATAATCAAGGGTCTTATTATAAAGATATATATTTCTATTTGGAAATTGTAGATTCTTGACTATTAGGTCCCAGGGGATCATAAGAATTCAAACTTCTTCTCTTGATATTATTTTCACTGGTTCATCTATAGTTTTGACATCCTGATGTATGACTCTCCAATAAGAACATCTCATTTTTGGGTGTCATCGAGTTTTTTATCCATGGACATGTGTATGGGTATCCTGACGTGAAATTATTATCAGTGTGTACCATTTTATCACGTAAATGAATGAAAGAAAAAAACATTATAATGAAATCTTGGTGATGTTGCTTGTGTTGGGTTTGTCATTGGTGGTATCAAATTTTTTGAATGGTCAAGATGATATTTTTCACCTGTGGGATGAAGATGTAATCTATATCATTAGATGTTGATAAAAATGGATGAATATTTAAAGGACTATGGAAAAGGTAGTGAAGGGTAAAAATATCATGTTAAATTAAAAAATAATAATTTTATAGAATAGCCATGACAAATGTGTGAATCTTATTTTATAAGATGTGAAAGACAACGAAACTTTTTTACACAATGTGTGTTTGTAGATTGATTGTCATTTTTGTGAAATTATCTATATCTTTAGGGGCCTTTGTGGGTTGTTAGACTCTACTATTGGACTGTCAATACTATTCACTATAATCATGATTATGGCCAAGAGGGTCACACACAATAGTGCATTCAATAATCCACCTTATACTATGGAATGGGTATATTAGTCATTATGAACCCCACAATAGTGTACGAGTGTAGACTATGTTATTGAACACCATTAAGTAAATATATTCGTTATTATTAAATTACAGAATAATTGGGATGAATATATTTATTAATATAATTTAAATTTTATGTAAATACGAGGAATAATATTAATCAAATAAATATTATTTAAATACTACATGATTCATTATTATTAATAGAGATTGAAAAGTTGTGTTAAATTCATCTAGTTTATCACATAATATATTATATATATATATATATTACATGTATGTGATATAATAATAAATATTATTAGTAATTTAGTTAATTCCATCAATGATATTTATTTCTTTCTTATTTAGTGTGTGTTTCATTCCATGGTCTGGGGGACCCTTTATGTGTTTTCAACTCACCCACTATATTAGAAGGAATTGAGGAGAATGTGGTGCACTATTCATTCACCATCAATGAGAGATCCTCTATTCCTGTTTTTTTACATTGATAACCCTTTCAATGAGCACTGATCCGAGAACAACTTTGATGGAATGGTGGAATCATATCCTGACAATCATCATAATGGAGAAGGACTTGTTGGAACACTACACTAGCATTAAGATTATGATGAACTATTGGTGCACATATTTGTAATGCACATCTGGATGATCTGGATGGATCCTTTTTTGGATACTTAATGCAATTATTTCTACCAATAGGTAGTCATTGAGCACAAATTTTTTATCCTAACAAGGTTTGTGTACATTAAAATTTTTGTGCACAAATTGTTTTCTGAAATTTCTTTACACTATATCGGGGCTCTGATTGTCAGAGAAAATAATATTAATTGTAATTTCAATTAAAAAATTTAAATTCTTGTCCCACCATCATCCTCTTTGAACATTCTACATTAAATGTTTATCGAAGGGATCATGAAAATTATCTAATCAATGATAAATTAAATTTATTTAATATTTTGTAAAGAGTATTGAATCTATACCAGTGGATTAAAATACTATTTTATTATAAGGTTAATGGAAATTTCATAGACAAATTAAAAAATTAATTGACAGTTCGTAGTTAGATTTTAGGTATTAAACCTATGTTTGGCACTCAATTTCACTAGTCTGAGTCCCCTATAATGATTTATGGTTTACTTAATATTTTCTTGCCAATTATCATGGCCGGAATAGTATTCTCCACACAAATCATCACTAATCAGTAAATTTAAATTTTTATTCATTAAAATAATAATTTTTAATTTTTAAAATAAGAATATTCATTTTATTGAAGCCATTGGGTTTAGATGTTGAATGAAAACCCTTTGGATGAAAACCACAGCAAAAAAATACTGGAATTTGGGATGCAACTCTTTAGTCAATAAGAAAATAAAAAAAGTATAAAAGGGGGATGTGTTTTCCATAACTTATATGGACTGATATAAATAAAAATTAAACCTCAGTATGAGCCTACCCCTCAGTTGTCGCCTTCCCCTGGAAGCAGTATGAAAGTGAACATATCCATCACCTGGTGAGGTCATCTCCACCTACCATCCCCTATTGGGTTGGATACCTGACTCACCTTTGTTGGACCAAGACACCCCTCTTACAATGATCTGGCCTACCCAAACCACTTTTCACTTAATCCTTAAACCTTAGATGGATGACTTGCACTACCACCCTCTAGATTAGATTCCTCTACATGGCCATGCCTACTTGCAACTTGACAGAGCATCCAACTAACCTCATAATGTAGCAGTAGAGGTCCATCTACTACTATCATTGTTTTCTATCCCAAAATCATGTGGCGTTATCCAACTCACCTTAGATATTATATCTTTTCCCTACATGACCACAAGTCTCTGAGCCACATGATGGCCATGCCACCCCCACTGCCCATGTCGATGAACCTCTTGGAATTTCTCATACCATTGGATAAAACCCACTATTCTACCCTGGCATGGACCTGTATCTCTTAGCATTGTGATCTCCCACTCCATCCACCATACTACCACGTAGATCTAAATCACCTAATTCACCATCTTTTTCCACCCTCAACACTCAGTCTTCCAAACCACAAATCAGGAAAATATAGTCTTTCAATATTTATCACAGCAGGAAGTAGTGCTTCTACATCCAGCTGGTGGTTCACCATAGTAATCCTTGCATGGTTCATGAAAACCCTCTTATAAAAATGTTAGATGGAGTTTATCATCTGATGGATGACCTACTACATTGAGGTATACCTCCAATATGCTGAACCAAAAACATTCCAATAGCTCCCCGAGCATGTCTTCCCAACCCGGAACCGGTCTAGGAGGATCTTCCTGGCCCAAATAGCCTTGTAAATGAATTTCATGACCACTTATTGCCTTTATAAGTTCAAATAAATCCATAATAGTCTAGATGGGTTTTCATATCCATGGATAAATAAAATTAATTTCATTTAATTATTTTAATTATTTTAATTAAAATTAAATAATAGAAATTTTTCTTTTATTGAATCACTTAATAATTTTAATAATTAGCTAAAATTAATTAATTCTACATATTATACTTATATAAATATTTAATTTAACTATTCATATTAAATTTAAATTAATTATTGGAAAAAATATAATTACATGAATTTATTTATTTAATTTTTTTAATTTAATTGATACCTAAAGACATTAATTAGTGAAATTTACTTTCTATCTTGCTTTTTATTATAATAAATGGTTTTGAGAGTTGACCCAAAAATGTATGTCAGATGTTATTTAATTAATTATATTTCACTTTGGGTGATGATTTTCATTAATTAATAAAAATGGTCTACACATTGTCATATAATTTCATTCAATTTGTATTATGGAATGTTTTTACAATTTATGTGTTGTACAATCCATCCCTAGTTCCACTCACATGTGTGAAAGTATTTTTGTACAATTTTAAGAGATGTTGTAAATTGTGGAACCATCCATGATGTGGCAGTACACCATGATGATGATGATGGAATTTTTTACCCTTCCAATGTGAGGTGAAATACAGGAAAGCATGAGACATAATGTATAAGGTGACGATGTACTGGGAGTTAAGAAATGGGTCAGGTATGATTGGACTATATTGTTTTTGATTATCAATACTAGGAAGGTAGTTGAATATGATTATGCATTTATTTAGTATTTTATAAATTTTATAATAATGGTAAATACATAAAATAAAAAATACTATTATTTTTAAAGATTAAACAAATGTTTTTTTAATTATTAGCTGTGAGATAGAAAACATAGTATGAATAAGATTAATTAAAATGGATTTCATTTATCAAGAGAAAACAACCCCTCAAATGCATTTAAATCTTAAATTCCTTACATCATTCACATTGTGTCAAAACAATGAGTTTGGGATATTTATCATACCATACCTAAGGGTTCCTCTTACAAATGGGGAGGTATTATAAGATTGATGGGTTCAATTAAAAAATGTAGTACTATAGATTATCTATTACTAACTAGATATAATTTTTTATGAAGTTTTTGAGTAAATAATGTTATTATTTTAGAAGCAGGTTCATCACAAAATTGATCACTAACATATTAGTTAATGTAGTTTTACCATGAAACACCTACCTTTGAAAAATCAAGTAGTATTGTAGGCCTAGATTATAGACAATTAGTGTAGGTTCATGGATCTATTCCACTATAATACTCAAGAGACATATTATTCTTATTTAATCATAGAGGGTTCCTATAATTGGTTAAAATTGTTGAATACATTTAATGATAAAATTAATTAGTAATGTCTAAATTGGTTATCATGATAAAAGTATAATCTTAAAGAACATAATTTTTATTGTCATTAGAAACCAAAAACACAATAAACTACAATAGCATTTGAAAAAAAAGGAAATCTATGAAAATGTATTTAGTTTAATATAAGAGAATTCACACACTACTTTGATTTAGGAGATTCTAGGTTCTGGTGTCCCAATACATATTAAGGATCCTCATGAAGAAAGGGTGTAAAAAGAAAAATAAAATATTAATTTATAAAGAATATGATGGTCATTTCATTATGATGATATAAACATAGGCTGTTTTTGGTAGTTGCAACATTAGTACAAGTATTATATATCATGTAATGTCATCTTCAAGCAGTTTATGAGGAGAATATGAATCAGTATTTGATGGGTGACCAATTATACTAGTTTTATGTAAATACTAAATAATTATCACAATATTTTAAGGAAAACTATTCTTACACAATATTAATTCAATTTTGTTTAAGGCTGTAAAAATAAATAGGATATATTATAACCTTTATTACCTTTTTAGGTATGGTTCTCAAGGTAAATAAGTATATAAATGGAAAATAATTCATTAATTTTTATGGAGTTCAAGTTGAAAGGGAAGGTGAAAAGTAAAATGGAATGTGAAACACCAAAAGAACATTCACAGCATCATTCAATGAAGATATTGGTGGAATAATTAGAGGCAATTTTATTCTCATAACATTAAATTATTTTCTGGATGTTTAATTAAAACTATGTGAAATAAAGTTGAAAGTTCATTTTTCTCCTTAAATGAATTTCTATATATATATTGTAATGTTTTCATTATACCACTTTGGAAATAAATTCAATTTTCCATTCACTACTATGTAATAAAATATCGTAATTAATTATGTAATAGAAACATTAAAAAAGTATTTTTTATTATTCTAGTGATTGAGAAAGGATGATTCCTATATCAGTTTTAAGAAACACAAATCACATAATATTCAGAATAATTATTTTTGTCAAATATTTATTGAGTATGAACAAAACAGATTATGTCATGTGTCTATTTGACACTATAAGACATTAGTCCATGTTCATGAATAAATTTTTTGTGGTATATTATACGCAATCAATAGTTCAGTGATACTTGAAACAAATATAATAACAGAGAAATATATGATGAAATACTTTTATCTACTTGTGGGAAGAATAATTCATTGTTAATAGAACTAAAGTGAATGTAAAATATATACCCATTTTTGTATTTTGGATTAGTAAATCTAAACTCTTTTTGTATTATTGTATTATTTATGTTTGTATAATGATACATTTTTACTTAAAGGTATGTTATATATCCTTCAAATTTTTTTATTTAGATAGTGTGGGATATTCCATGTGTAATCTACTGGACAAATATAATTCATAAGATTACTCTATCTAAGGAATGAATATTATTGTGATGTATGAGTGCATTCAAAATATATGAGTGTCTATGGGTTTACATGAGGAATAATATGTTGACCATGAATTTATTGATCATGATAATACAGTGTGAAGTAGTTACTAAGAGAATATTAACATATTTACATCACGACATTGATGATGATTATGAGAATCATTGATATGTCATACATGTTATAATTTAACATACAAATTCAGCATAAACAATTTCAAAAATATACATTTTATACATCAGATTCAAGATAAAATTAGGATCATTGTTTCAAAAAATAAATAAATTGACATTATATTTCGATATGTGCTTTAGAAATAATGGGGAAGTCTCCTAACTATATGCCAAATAAAATAAAAAATTGATATAATAAGATTAATAGTATGTTGAAATTGTATTAGGGGGTAGGAAATATATATTGATTTAAAATGGTTTATTAATAAATAAACAAACATGAATCAAGTCACACACATTATTAATCTAAGTTATTATCCGAATAGCTTCATAAAATATTACATAATTCCAAAAGATAAAAAAGTTGTAGTAATTTGATATATTTTATATCTATAAATGAGAGAACATATCTACTTGAGAAACTTTGATCCGCATTGACTTGGGTTTACTTAATGTAGTTGGCATATGAAATATCAATATAAGTGTATGTTGAACAGATATGTTCTAGAGAGACAATACGAATATGATGGATAAAACCATAGAGATGTTTTATTAATCACTATGTCCAGTGAATCATTATTCAGTGAGAGTAAAAAATACTAAAAGTAAATAATATTTGGAAATCAATTATGTATTAAAATACTAATGTAAAATCAATGATCCATTCATTGTACGAAAATGGAAATAGTAATATAATTTTGAATACTATGGTGGGTAATAGTGTGAGGTGATACATAGATGGTTCAAGTATGGTACCAATAATGCTTGACTTGTTATACAAGTCATTATGCCTGATCCCATTATAATTTTAATTGTATTAGCTAACCTCAAAAAACTTTTAATTGGCCATTGGATGTCAGGATTAACTTTCTTTCATGGTTTCGATGAGACACAACTGTAAATGATGATGAAACCATTAGATTAAAATAATGGTTTTATGTTATTGAAATCATGTTTAGGATTAATGTAATAAACATGTTCAGAGAGAAATAAATTTTTTTTGACTATATTCCATGTTACTATAGGTCAGTGGGTGTGCCACTATATTTCTAGTAAAATATATACAACAACATATGGAAAAACAAAGTGGTCGTTATATTAGTTAAGAATATAATGAATGAATCTATTCTCTTATGAATGACTTAATTTAGAAACATATGTTCTCTGGAATAGAATATACTAGGGTAGATATAATTGTTTCTTGGACCTGGTCAACCGTATATATACTAACATTGCATGGAAAAATATGAGTTGGAACATTTCAAGAGAAGAATTGTTTATAGTTCCACATGGAATATATCTCTCCATGTTTTCATGAAATTGAATAAGAGGATATTAAATTGTGAGTTGAGTTCAATATTCCGTAGTGAGGGATCAATCAAATTTTACACGATTTTTACATGAATTGATATTTCTAATACATACATCACAATAGGAAAATATTTGTCATATCCTGGAGAATTGTATGTAATGTAGTCATTACTATATTATTGTAGATGGGAATATAAAATATGATATACACCTGGTATGTGGAGACGATGGATACTAGATATAGATTGGAAAAAATTACTCAACATTAGATCAATTTAATCTAATATCATAGTTAGGATAAGGTTATGAGTGATTGAAGCTCATTAAAGGTAGTAGAATCCATACCTAAGAAGATATAGTTCATTAAAACTTATTATTAATCTATGAAGTAGTTATTAAAATCATTTATTTGTTCAAATTCATGGAATCACTCCTAGTAAGTAATGTTTTATCATTATGATAATTATATTACTAGTAGTATCCATTGATTTATGTTTTGATAGTGGACAAAATGATATACACGGGGATACCTTATCTAGATAACTTTTACAAAATGAGAAGAGGTCACACATAATAATGTATCATGTAGAAGAATCATTGAAGACCCTATAAAAAATCCATGAATTAGAAAAAACATGATTTTTTCATGTGAGAACTAACACGTTTGGTTAAAAATGAGGTTGTAGTGAAAGTTGGAGTGTTTTAAAAGTTGGTTCCCTAGAACCAACATAAAAAAAATTAGGATTACCATATCATGTATAAATTTATATATGCATGATATATTCTTGAAATCATTGTATAGATATATATTATCCAACTATTAATGGTAATATCTATAGATTATTTGTCAAATGAAATGTTTATAAAATTTCAAAAACTATAAAAAACTTTGATATATAATAAAATTAAGCATAAACCAATGTCCAATAGTCCAGATACGTTATACTAAATAGAAATATGATATGTTTGTCTATTAGTTGTTGGGGGATCATAATCATTTCACTTATTATCATGGTGTTCATCCATGGTGATATCAAGTAGTGATATTATGATGAGATACCCTCTAATAGAAACACCACATGTTTTGGGTATCATTTGTTTTTACTATATATTGTTTTGTGTATTATTCACCTGATATTAAATCATTATATGTGTCCCCAAATCAATTGTTAAATTTGATTCAATGAATAATCTGTGACAATGAAATCGTTGTGTTGTATCTTGTGTTGGGTATATCATTAGTGGTAAAAAAATTAGTCAAATTGTTATCATAGATGTTTTTTTATTCCATGTTGAGGAAGAAATATACCTCTGGAATTGTTGAGAAATATGGAATTACTATAGTAAATCCTTGGAAAATTTATTCATACATAAATAATTCTTGGTAGATCAATAAAACGGTCCTGAAAATGCTGATGGAACATGTTTTTGTCTTTCTTTAAGAGATATTAAAAAAATGATAAAATTGAAATGTGTGTGTTTGTAGGATGCTTGTTGTTTCGATGGATTTCCATGTCTCTTTAGAGGCCTTAATGGATTGATAAGATCCACTCTCAGTCTATGAATATTATTCGATTATATCTATATAAGAGAATATAGGGTCACTCAGAACAGAACATTCAAAAATCATCCCAATTTAGTTGAATGGGTATATAAGACATTATGCGCCCCAAAATGGGTTTCATGGGTAGTCCATGTTATCGATCACAGATAAATAAATAAATAACATATCATTCAAATAAAAAAATATTTTTTTCAAAGTATTTATTAATTTTATTTTCATGTTATTTGAATACAAGGAATAATATTAATTTAATGAATAATACTTTAATATTCTTGGTTTGATTAATATTAAGCAAGAATGATGAGTCAAGTAAAATGGATCAGGTGTGTCACATAATTTATTTTATATAGATTATATTTATTTGATAAAATATTAGATAATATTAATGACATATTTTATCCTTGACATGTTATTTTTTTAATTTTATTTAGTTGGTGTCTCATTATGGTGGCCGGGGACACCTTTTTGGGTATTCTACTAACCTATTATAGATATATGGGAGGATAAGAACATGGTGCACTATCAATTATCATGTTATAAGATCTCTTCCCTCTGCCTAATTTATTTAGTGATAAATACTCTATCTAAGTGCTAATCATAGAACTCCTTCAACAGATTTAGTGGAAATAGATCATAGTGATCATCACGACGTTGATGGACTCGTTGACACTACACGTTAGCACCCAGATTTCATGTACCAATGAGCACATAGATTTTTTAAGTGTGTGTGTAAAATATATAGGGATCCTAATATTTACCATTATTAAATTATAAACATCAATAAGAAACCGTCAAGTACAACTTCATTTTTCGAACATGTATGTTTTCATTTTAATTATTGTGATCAATTTAATTTACACGATATACTCATACCATATATGGAATCACATCATCAGAGTAGATATGTATAATCATCTAAAATATAAAACATTTTAAAATCCCTAGCCCACCGGATTCAGCTATGACCCCACACCTTCAATTGTTATGTTTTTGGTAATATTCTCTTTTTTATTCATATAAGATTTGATTTGTAATTCTTGATACTCTTATATGGATCATTCGTTAATTATAAAATGAATTTAAAATATTATAAAAATATAAGATATATTATGTATATTTTAATTATTTATAACCTATGGAATATATAAATATGAAATGAAATACATCGATCATTGAGATGGTAGACCCTAAATAAGCATGGACACAATTTTTATTATATTGTCGTATTGATGTAATGAAAGTAAATGAAATATATTTATATATATAATATCATTTCAGAATAATTGTTTTTCATATTTTTCATATGTTTTCACAAAAACCATATATAATTAATTTAATTTAAGGTGAGGATGAATCACATATCTTTCAAGAGGTGTTAGTCCACACTTCCACAAACAATGTTTTTGTATTTTAAAAAATAGAAATCATTATGGTTCATTTTATATAACAATTTTAAATCTAAAAATAAACTATAAAAATGATATATAACATATTAAAATGTATTTTACTTTATAATTACCACCTATGAGTGGTGGTAATGGATAAACAAACAACATCATTTCAGTAGTATGCATTTCACTGTTTAAACAAACATTAAATTTGTTACACATAAGATGGATAAATATATTAGGTTTTATATAACTCTTAGAGTAAAAAAATCAATATTAATTCAGGATACTAAGTCTATTATATATTAATGTAATATTAAATTCTATGGTGGTGGAGAATGAAAACAATGTAATTGAGTTTGAGAACGGGTGTTACCTCTTCTTTGGGTAACCCTATTTCCTTTGAACCATTGAGCTTCTTTGGTTGGATTTATTCAAAATGGAAGATTATAGGAAGATTTCTTGGATTTCAGGATATTATTTTAGAGAACAATGGTTTATCCAATTGGATTTATAGGTGTTTCTAAAAGGTAGGTTTGAGTATAATTTTATAGTCACGGAGAAGTGGAATTCTAGAAAATGATTGAAAATGTATTTGCACCTACATTTTCTCTGTGAAAAGTAGATAAATTAATGAATAAATCCTATCAAATAGAGGATATTATCTCAATATTTCCTTAAAAATTTATTTTGTACAATTTTATAGGAATTTTTCATTGTTATTAAGGTTTAATCTGTTACTAAGCTAATTTTCTTCTTAATCATAGCAATTAACTTTAAAAACAATTTCTAATATTTTTTCTCAATAACTCTACTGGAAGTGTTGTAAATTTTTAAGTATTATCATTCATGATTTGGAATATATTTTTTGAAATCCTAATAAAATTTTTTTCGGACATTAATATAAATTTAATTATACTAACAGGATGACAAAATTGTGTTTTAATGTAAAAATGTTGATAATTTCAGCATGTTTATATATCATATTTCAAATTGAATTTCAATAAAATTACCTACATAGGATTAATTAGCGTATTATTGATATAATTAATTTTTTAAACTTAATATTTAAATAATTTACCTTATAAATAAATTTTAAAAAATTACATTTTGAATTGAAATAAATTAATTTTCATTATTCATCATAAAATAAAACATTAATAAAAAATTCAAAAAATTTACACTAAAATAATTAATACATTTCAATTTTAGAGAAAATTTTTTATTTTTTCATATGATATTCATAAATGTATCAATGTTTATATTTCATGTTTGGTGTTCTATTAACATGTGGTAAAATAATTTTTTAATAAAATTACATAATTTTATTTATAAAATTAGAATTATTCATAAATTGTTCCATTCAAATATGTTGGATGAGTATCAGAAATTTTGATTGGAAATATAATTAATTATTTTTATTGAAAAAATTAATCTTTTTTTGTTTAATTCATTGATAAAAAATTATGTGATTTATATGAATTATATTTTTCATATAGAAGTAGCTTCAATACTTTCAAATAGTTCTCACATTCACTTATACTAATGCAGAGAAAAACGATTCATTTTATATACATGTTTAAATAATATTTTAAAAATTAATTAAATCTTATATTTAAAAACCACTCTAATGGGTTGGTGTTCTATACAATATAACATTAATAATATTATTATTAGAATCCAATAGTTTTGAAAAACCTATCATCACATGTAACAAAAGCTATCGAGGGGACTAGGTATTTTGTGTAATATAAGGAAAATATTTTTATGAATATAGGATAAGGTAATCTATGTTTTGAATGTTTAACATGGTTGAATTAGAGTAGTGTATAACATATTCCACTCATAGTGAATTCGTATAAAAAAAGATTTATACAATGTTTTGTGAAATTGAAAATATGAAAGACTAAATCTATTTAAAAAATATAATTTAAAAAATATCTAGGTGATGAATAGACAGTATAGGTCTTGAAGTGGTTTATAGAATAATATATAAGGTTAAACATTTTTGTGAGAGAATAAAATTATTTTAGTATAGGTATATACCCTCTTTCGATCATAAGAGAAATCTATCATAGTTTGAGGTTCCATAAAATCTTTTCTTTATATTCCTCAATTGGTGTGGTAAGAAGATACATGGAAGGGTTAGTAAGACCTCTCATAGGATTATTGTAACCATTGACGTGTTGTTGAGGGTAAGTGAGGTGGAGAATTGTATGGTGTTTCTACCATGTATTAATAGTATTCATGACATCATCGAGGCCACAAAAGTTTATGAGTATTTTTAGGGTGAGTCCCAATTACATAACTAGGGAGAGTTGTATTTTGATAATGAAATGGTGTTTAAGAGAATACGGTAGAAAACCACGATCATTTTGAGAATTTACTATGAGTTCAAACAATTTCATTTGATTTTTTGTTTTTTAGGCATGGTGTCCTAGAATTGATCCCAAGGAAATGGGAAATTAAAGTGATTTCATAATACCAAAAGGTATATTCTGTTTTCTATTGGTTAAATATTTTTTGGATGATGTGATGATTTAATATAGAAATTTTATAAGATGTCATTTTTTATGTGTGACAAGTGATAAATTTTCATTAATATAGGTAGTGAGGAATTAAATCCTTATCTAGACGTGGAATACATTAATGTAACTGAAATCATACAGGTATTATGTTGAAACAAATTAAGATATTCTATTAATATAGATGGTGATAATCCCTTATTTATGTTCTCAATTGGAGTAGTGTTTTGTGTTGGTTATGGATGTTTTCAGCCTCATATTTGTAGAATTTTATGTTTTTGTGTGGAAATTATGTTGTTTATGGATCCGAAAAGACGTGTTATGCTTTCCACTGAAGATAAGGTGATGTTTTATTGATATTTTATCAGAGTTTTGGATTCAAATGATTGGATGGTGAAAGTGGTTTAGATGTGATGACGTCCTTAAGATGTTTTTCATGGGCTCTTGATTGGATACCATATAATTTTCTTCATTTTTTATTATTGATGGAGATAAAAATTAGAGAGGTATCTAAAGAAATGATACAAGATATCCTATCCCATTATATTGCTCATTCAAATTCATGTAGGTGCTTTAGAGGAGTCTATTGAAGTTTTGGATGGTTTTCTATAGTTTGAGTTGTCGTTGTACAATAGAATTTTTTGAAATGTGTAAAAGGGATTTTACCCCACTAGCATGTGGTTTATTGATTATTTAGTTTCATATCATATCTTTTTTTGGTAAAGGTATAAGCATGAAATTGATTTATAAAGAAGGATTAGATTTTATTGGATAATATAATTCAAGCCTCAAGAGCCATGTTTTTCTATATGTTTTGTGATTTTGAGGGATTTATAGTGAAATGGTGGGTTTTAAAGCATAAAATCAATGTAATGTCTAAAATATGGTGTAGTAGTGTAATTTAGGATTCAAGCTTTGCATTTTATGGGGTATAGATTGTAATTTTTACCTAATTCATTTACACTCATATGTCAGTTATTTCAAACATTTTTAGAGGAAATATATGTGACATTGAATAATCATCTAACATTTATATCCTTATTTGATCCTTGGGATTCATTTTAGGTTTTGTTTTTATGGGGTGACTTATCATCCTTTCATGGTTTTTTTCATTATTTTTTCCTACAGATGAACATTGGTGGTATTTCATTAGTTTTTGGGGATGTTTGGATTATTTTTTATGATCCCATAATAAAGTATAAAATAATATATGATTTTACTAGGCTTTTTTCAATTATGCCTTCTTTTTCATGTATTGAGAAATGATATCAGATGGATTCTTTAATTATGGAAAATTTCCATTACATTAATTGTGTATATTTTCATGTGGGTTTTTATTATATTAGAGAATGTATTTTTCATCAGTTTAATAATGCAAAATTAATTGGTTAATTTAGTTAAATGGGAAATGGAATTGATTCAAAATATTTTATAAAATTTATATTATTGCGTTGTTTTGATTGTACAAGATAAAAAACATACAATAAATTGTTCTCATTGGTGGATTTATTTTTTCTTTGGTTTTTCTGACATGAAACCATTTTTTAGTGTTGTTGTGATATCACACTAAATAAAAACTATCTAACAACATATATTTTAATCATCAAATTTTTACACCAAGATCAATGATTCCCCTAAAATAATGAATTGAAATTTTGAAAAGACTATTTATAAGGTTGTACAATCTTTTAGTGATGTGTTTGGATTTTATGTTAGGAAATTTCGGAATAATTTATATTTATGGTTGTATTGTGGTTCATCATTATGATATTTTGTTTCAATGTGCTTTGGGCTAGGGATGTGACAGTTTTTTCAAATTTATGAGGTGGTGATGTAATGGTTTCTTTGTTCATTTAATGGGGTACTAGTGAAGGAAGATGTTTTGTTCTTTGGATGTCTCATTGTGGTGATGTGGGCATTGTTATCTTGGTATGATTGATTTAATTTATTTTTTGGTGTGCTATGATGAATTGTGATATATTCCATTTAGTAATATAAATAGTTGCTAATGATTGAAATTTATGTGGATTATTCAGTAATGGAATTGAAATGGAAATGAATGAATGAAGAATGGGATGTGTTATTATATGCATTTTCTAATATATAATTAATGGTAAGGGATGATTTATTGATGATTTATTTTTGTAAAATGAATTACAGATTTTTTATAATGTTTTTTATATTGATTTAAGTATTCAATGGCTATAGAAAAAATATTTAAATCTTAAGTTATATACTGCTTATTTTTGACCTGTAAGATAGTATTTTGTGTGAGGCTCTATATATACCCTTAAAATTCCTTTTAATTTCTTTAAGTATCTCAATTACATTATGAATTATGTGTCTATAGTCATACACTTATATAAGGTTGTTTTTTTATCATCTTAGTGATGAGAATTGTTAGATGAATATACTTTCTTTCCCCAATCACTCTTCCAAATATTATATAGGTCGGGCTATCATGTATGGAGATTTGATAGATAATTATGTGATTGACCAACTGTATATGGGTGAGATATATTGTGACCATGTTTTGGGGTGAAATATGGTGTAATAATACATGGTCAAGAGTGGGTATGTGGTTTATTTTTTGTCAGGTTCATGATAACCTACAACTTTGGTTTTTCAAATGGAGGTGGGGTTATGGCCTAGGTTTTAGAATTTAAGATGTAATGTGACCATATTGTGGGGTGGTGGCCTGGTATTCTATTGGTCAGTTGTGACAATGATGTGGGATGGTAGAATATGTTTCCAAAAGTTATATGTGACGTAACCTAGACGTGGATCGATGGTATATATTTTATGGAAGATATTGGACCACCAGGATATATATAGATGGGGTGTGAGAGATGAAAAATAGTAGGAAGGTGGTATAGGGTACCATTTAATTAATATTATCAAAATTATATTATTATACATTGAATTTGTTATTTGGTTTCTGTGTCATGGTTCATATAAGTATTGGATTCTAAACATGTTTGGGTTCTTTTTGGTATTTATGTTATCTCACTAGTGCATTAGTATTATTGTTTCACATGTAAATCAGAGACATTGGTTTTCTTATGTGTATATGGGGATGCTCTATTTACCTATAAAAACTAATATTTAAGATTCCTGGAAGAATATAAGGATCATTATGCATATTACTTCAAGCCATCAACTCTGGTACTATTACAGGTAAGACTTGGAGGTCAATATCTCCAACACATCATTTCTGTTTGATTAGTGGGAGGGGGTTGTGATAGGTGTAAGAACCCAGATCTTATTTTCAGGTATGAATCTTTTTTTTGGTGTTTTTGAAGAAAAGTGAAAATCTGTAAATTTCAGGAGTACATGCCGTGTACTCTGTTGTTATGGGTCGTTGTATGTTGCCTGCGTAACGTCCAAACACATGGCCGTGTGGGGTGACATGGAGACCACCTAAATATGAGCTCGGTAAAGACAAGTACACATCGTGAACTTTTAAAAGTAGCGTCATGTACTTTTATTTTATATCATTCATTAGACCGGGGTTGCGTCTAATCAACAGAACACCCTTTTTCTAGGTCGGACTCATCCTGAAGAGTCTGTGACCGAAGATTCTTCTTTGAGCCCCCAAATTTTCATCCATTCATTAAATTGAATACCATCAATTGATTTGGAATTGTAATGATCTATGTCATTCTAGGCCGATTAAAGGTATGAGGTTCATGTATATCATCCATACAAAGCCGAGGTAGGTGGTTTGTGCCTTTCATTATTTTGTCTTTGAGTTATATGTGCAAAGGATTCCAATACCCTGATTAGTGGTATTACGTGTTTAGGTGTTTTAACCCTCTTAATGTCGATCATGCCTTGTATATCTGAATAGAGGTTTCTAATTGTGAGTAGAGTTAACTACAGTGTTATGGATGTGTTTTCTCATGCTTGTTTGATTTTGACCTTTTTGTCTAGTTTTTCATGTAAGGCTATTTGATCTTATTCATAGTGTTGTTAGGATTGGGGGATTATTTATAGGATATTTTGTGTTATTCCTTGTATCAAATATTCCAAGTATTACTTTGAGGTTTAATTTGGATTATGATTAGCGTTTGGGTACAATTGGTTTACACAGGGATGCGGGAACCAGGTGTAGTGAGACCATAGGGGAAATTGATGTTCATGGATTTCCCAGAGTGTCTTTTATATTTATCACTCTATGAGACCATAGGGGGGATTCACATTGAGTTCTCCCTTAAAGGGTCTGTAGATACGTTAAAAGACCATAGGAGGAATTTACGTTGAGTGCTTCCTTAGAGTGACTATTGTTTACCATTAAAAGGCTAGAAGGGGAATTAACGATGATTGCTTCCTCAAATAGTCTTTGATATACATGAAACTATATGGGGAATTGACATTGAGTTATTCCTTAGATATTATTTGTTACACACTTATTTTATATTAAACCATAGGTGTTTGGCTGTGGGGAATACCTATAGGGTTGCCTGAAATTCTAATTGGTTGGTTAGATTGTTGAATGAAAATGATGTAATTGATATTGTAGGACTATTTTCATTGATTAATTTTTTATATATTGTATCATTTTACTTATATAATGTGATATATATATTCACTAACTATTAGGCACAGATCATTGGGTGGTCTCAATATAGGATTCATCTCACACCCTGTTTGGGTCATGATTTTGGGATCAAACATATTATATTGTTGTAGGTCTAGACAAGGGAAAACACCCTTCTTCTTCAGGTACTTCACTGTAGTGGATCTGGACAGAATGGGACCAAGATGAGGCTTGTGATGAGGAGGAGTTGTTTAGTAATTTTCTATTTTACTTTGATTAATTATTGTATTACATCATTGTTACTTTTTTGGATTCTTTCCTAGACATATGTATCATGCGTCATTTATATATGTGTGGTCAATTTTTTTATTACATATAGTCTTTAGTTTTTTTTATTTCAGGTTATTTCTTCTTCCCCTATTGTTATTTATTTATTTTCTCAACGTCACTCCACCAATGATGGATTAGTTTCCCCACCATCACACTTATAACCCTTACTTCTAGTCGGCAGCCTCTGGCATTTGGAAAAATGCGTTTGAGGCCATGTGACCAACAGTGTATGGGGAACATGTGGGTGGCTCCTGAAAATGGGACATTACAAAGTGGTATTAGAGGAATTTTTTCTTCATGAATTATTTTTTTGAGCCTATATCTAGGGATAGAGTGGAATATGTACTTGGTAATAATTTGTGCCTCGGAGTAGCTAACATGTGTGCCTAGAAAATCCAATTTACCTCATATTTTATGATTTTTCTGTTTTTTCTCTTATTATAGTTGATTTGATTTCACCATTTTTTTCACTTGTTTTTTGATGTTATTGTTGATATTATTGTGGTTATAATTCTGTTTCAACCCGATGAGATGAGGGTATGGAATCTCATGCATCATATAAGCACTTGTTATATATAAAATGTCATGAATTCTTTCCATTCCATTTATGGTGTATTACAAATTTCATGTTGTAGGGATAAATGTTGGGATAGATATACATGGTGTTGTGATAGATGCATTGATAGAATACCTATGGTTTGATAATGTATTTATAATGTTTGATGATTCATTTGAATGAATGACAACCGTTGTTCCTGAGGGGTTATGTGTCATCATGGACAAGAATTTGGTTGAATATTTCCTTGTTATGATTGTATATGACATGTTAGGATTCCAAGAAATTATTCGCAGGGAGTATGGTATCCCATAGATAAATTTTTTTCACTATAATGTTAATTTTAGTATTTTATCTGGGCTCCAGAGTAGTTTCTAAAGCTTACTATCAGGTAAAACACAAATTATATGGCATGTAATGATAAATACACGACATGTGTCCTTCAATTCAATAAGGAAATATTTTTCAAAATTACATGTTGTGTATTGTATGTAGACGCCGTGTAGCCTCTGACTGTGTCACTAGTAGTGTGGGAGGAGACACGGTGTTGGGAAATCATTGGTGGGACAAGCCATGTACTAGATGTATAAGTCGTGTTCTGTAGACCATTTTCACCCATTTAACTAAGGACACTGAAGGATAAAACATAGGTTATACATGTCGTGTCAAGCATGAAAAAGTCGTGTAGTATAACCCTTGTATCTTGTCGTGTAAATAACAACATAGGGTGGTGAAATCCTTATAGTACACATCGTGTCTGGAATGAACATGCCGTCTAGAGTCATTCACATGTCAACCCATGTGACTAATGAGATGGGTAGTTGAAAAATAATCATTATATTCCATGTCATGCACAAACATGTTTTGTAGTATTGTCCTAGGATAACTGTGTCAGTTATTTGCATAGAAGAAATTGGGTAGTGGAAACGAATCAAGTATACATAGTGTCTTGGGGGAAAACACGATGTTTGTGTGAGGTGTTACATAACTAATTTTTTCTGAAGTACATACCCATGTGAAGGCATAAAAGAAAACGCCATGTAAGGGGATATAAATTTGGTGTATCCATGTTTTAAAAAACATTAATTCTTCCTCTTTTCTATCCTGTTGTTTCACATATAAGTTTCAGTCCTTAATAAAATGTGATATTATGGCGTGAGCTTGAACATGCAGATTCATTCCACTAAGACATCCTCCGGTTGTGTTTCAGATACAAGGCAGTGATCAGACACTAGACATGGCAGATCAAGAACTACCAGGAGATCCTCCAATCATTCGCATCTTGGAAACGACTGTTATCTTGGAGGTAGGTGTTGATGCATAGTTCCGATAGAGAATTATGAGGTTCATTCCGACCTTCAATGGAGAACTATATCTAGCCCCATCAATGGTAGAATTGACTAGATTTTCTAATGGCAACATCCTCCCACCTTTAAAGGGGGAGAATGACTTCAGGATATAGAGTCATGGTTGTAATCAATGCTATATATCTTTGAGCATATTGAGATTCCTCCAGAGGGGAGGGTGAATCTCGATATGTATATGCATTGGGATTCTTTCAAGAGATTGTGGGATGTGATCTCATAGGTGGGATGCCAGTAGTCTATGTCTTGGGATGAGTTTCTACATGAATTCTATGATTACTTCTACCCAGATACATTGAGGGAAGATCAAGCCTGAGAGTTCATGAGTTTGGATAAGGGTACTCTTAATGTCATGGAGTATTCTTATCGCTTCATAGAGCTACAGTGCTTTACACTATTTCTACGGGACATGTGTTATTCGTAGTGAGGAAGTTTGGGGATGGTCTCTGGAAAGACATCCAGGATTATGTGAACATCCTAAAATTGACTTCTATATCCTTTATCTTCAACCAAGAGCGGATCACAGAGAAAAACATGAGGGATTCTGGAAATATGGATCAGGGTGGTTCAACAACCAGATATAGTGCTTCTCCAGCTGATAGTAGGTGGCGCTGCATGGTGTATACATCTAGAGATCTGATAAGATGAGATACACATATAGTTATCCATGTGGTATGCTACATGTGTGGGAAGGATGGCCATAAAATGACGCATTGACTGGGAGACCCAGTCGAGTGCCAATCATGTGGAAATATGGTTCATCTTTAGCACTTCTGTCATTTCGTCTCACCAGCATCTGGTGACCGGAGTTCATTTATGATTCCACGTTTTGGAGAAACACAACTCATTTCTCATCGGTCTGAGAATTTGAGTTCATCCAGCCTTTTTGGCTGAGGTGGAAGTTGCAGTCGTGATAAGTAATCAGCTGGCCTTCAGCGACAACATGGTGGATCAGATCAGTGTAGTCTGGCAGTTTCACATGGTTGTGGTAAATTCCAGACTTTTTCTATGGAGTAGACCCAACATGGTAAAGATCTTGGAACCTCAACTGTTTGAGTTACGATCCTATTTTCCTCTATTTTAGATTCAACACATTTTGATACATGGTCATACCATAGGTTCATATATTTTACTATTGTGGATGGCCCTAGCTCTATATAATTACTTCTTCTAATGTATTGACATTTGAAACTCCATTTGGTAAAAGAACGATTGGTGTACGATAGTGCAAGGAGTTCCCTCAAGTGTTTGGTGGGTGTCACTTCTTATAGAACCTATATGTCTTATAGATGGTGCACTATAATGTCATTCTTGGAATGGACTTGTTAATTCCCTTCCAGGAAGTTGTTCAATGCTATCTTGGTAGGGTGAGTTTCACATCACCAGAGGGTGGATCATTTCTAAATAAGGGCAAATGGTTGTCTTTCAGAAATACTATTCAAGTATACCTCCAGATAGAGAGGTATAACATTCTATTGAACTTATAGAAAGAGTTTCACCGGTGTCCATTCCTCCTTATAGGATGACTACAATAGAGTTACAGGAGCTCAAAAAGCATATGGAAGAGTTTTAGGTAGATTGTTTCATGTGACCCAAAACATATCCATAGGGTTCGTTGGTCCTGTTCATGAAAAAGGAGGATAGTACCCTTAGAAATTTTGTGGATTATCAATAGCTAAACTAGTTGATGATCATGAAATGATATCTATTTCAAATGATTGATTATCTTTTTAAACATCTTCGAGGAGCTCGGGTGTTCTCGATGATTGAATTTAGATCTTCTTATCATCAGTTGCACGTTAGACCGTCATATATAACACTTATATCGTTTTGGAGTAGTTATATTATATACGAGTATGTGGTAATGTTGTTTCGTATCTCAAATGCGCCTTTAGTTTTCATGGATCTGATGAACCGAGTGTTCCATCCTTACTTGGATTCGTTAATGGTGGTTATTGTGGATGATACCTGAGTATACACTCACATTCGACATGACTATGCTACCCATATTGAGATCTTTTTGGGTACACTGGGTTAGAATTAGTTATATGCTAAGCTCTCAAAATGCCACTTTTGGATGGACCATATTCACTTTAGGGGTCGAGTTATCTTAGAGATAAGAGTGTCAGTAGACCCATAGAATGCGAGGGCAGTAGTTTCTGGGGAGAAATGAAGGAACATCGTTGAGGTATGATGTTTTATAGGGATGGTTGGATACTACATGTGTTTCATACAAGACTTTTCATGCATATAAGAGCCACTGAAAGAATGAAAAAGAAGGGTGTGAGGTTCTTGTGGTTAGATTCTTGTGAGTCAGCATTTCATTAGGGGAAAGGTAGGTTTACATTAGCACCGATACTAGTATATCTAGAGTTAGTTAAGAGATATACTATTTATTGTGATGCTTTGGGTCTCATGCTGGGAGAAGTGCTTGTGTAGGGGAGAGAGTTATTGCATACGGGTCTAGGTGGTTTAGGCCACACGAAAGAAATTATGCAACACATGATATTGAGATGGCTCTAGATGTTCATTTCTTACGCTGTTGGGGGAATTATTTTATTGGAGAACATTTTTTGGTTTTCACTGTGCTGAAAAGTATCATATATAAATCTTCACTCAGCGCGACCTGATTATGAGACAAAAAAATTGGGTTTAGTCACTTCAATTCATTGACATTGAGATTTCTTATATTCTTAGGAAAGGTAATGAAGTAGCTAATGCATTGAGTAGGAGGGATCAAATATAGGAAATTAAGAAGGCCAATAGAGAGTGTAAAAATATTGATCTGTTCTCGAAGATGCAATTTAAGGTGCACAATATACAAGGGGAAACATTTTTTTCTACTTCGACTATTACCTCAACTCTTCTTGGTCGAGTTCGAATGAGGAAACTAACACATTTTAAAGGCCTAGTATTCTGAGATAGTGTGTTAGGGGAGGACTATCTTCCGGGATGGACCATAGGAGAAGATGATATATTGTGTGTTCATGGTTGTGTGTGGGTGTCAGCAGATGTACACAAGCAGCTGTTGTGGGAATTTCATTCTTCAGTTTGAGAAGTTCATCATAGTGTCACCAAGATGTATTGTGATCCACACCGTCAGTATTGGTGGACACGAATGAAGAGAGATGTTGATGGGTTTTTCATGAAGTGTTCTATATGTCAGCAGGTGAAAGAGGGGCATCAGCAACAAACACGACTTTTGTAGTAGTTAATGATTCCCAAGAGGAAGTGGAATGACGTCGCAATGGACATCGTGACAGGTTTACCAAGGTCACCTCTAGGGAATGATTGAGTATGGGTTTTCATTGAAAGAATCATAAAGGCTGATTACTTTTTTCTGATCAAGGATACCTTCACTATTGATGTGTTGAGGATTTTGTACATTGGGGAGATTTCATGTCTACATGGGGTTCTACACTCCATTATTTTATATATTGACACATGCCTTACTTATCAGGTCTGGAAGGGACTACATGTGTATTTGGGTACACAAGTAATTCTGAGTACAACATAGCACCCGTAGACAGATGCCAAGTCTGAGTGTATAATTATGGTGATGGAGGACATGCAGAGATCATTCATCCTCAGTTATGGAGGTTCTTTAAATAACCACATACCTCTTTTGGAGTTTAATTACAATAAATGTTTTCAAAAACTTAATCATATGGGATCATATGAGTCATTGTATGGTTAATCATGCCGATCACCGCTATGTTGTCTGGAATCATGAGAGAAGTGATGTTGGGACCTCATTTTTTCCAGGAGACCATAGAGGAGATAAAGTTGATTTGGAAGAGGATAGATAATTCACAATAACATAAAATGTGTTATGACTATGGATGGAGATGACATATGGAGTTTGAGTTTCGGTATCATGTCAGTCTATGTGTCTGTTTCGGTGCGGATGTGCGTCGGGTAACGCTGTTCCGCCAGGACGCGTTCGCGCGTGCACCCGTCAACCCGAGGGGATGGGCGCGCGGCTTGTGGTCCCGCAGTCCCGCTTTCCAAAGGCAGGCGGCATCCGTCCCTTATTCAGGGGCGTCTGCTCCTTGATCGAAACCGGGATGATGGGATGTCGGCTCCTCCTTCCTTGGACGTCTCCTCGGAACTCGTCGCCTAATCCGGGTCTCCCTCATAGATTTAAGACATGCTCGTGAATCTTGTTCCCGGAGCCATATCTTCATGGACACCAGTTAATTACGCTGCTTCCGCCCGGACGCTCCAAGGAGTCTGGTCGGGGCAGCAACCTGCGGTGAGGAGGCCGGGTGGCTCTGGGTGCTGGGGGCGTGTTGTAACACTGCGGCTCTGCACGTCTGTCTTCCGTCCCTAATAGGGCTTCTCGAAGGCATGATGGCCTGAGGCATCCCGCACTGGGTGCGGGGAACTGTGTCCCCTGAGGTTTCCCTCAGCTTCCCATGTTTAACACGGGGTACGCCGCGAGTTTAACGTCCAGCGGGGACGGCATCGGACTGATCAACACGAAGAGTGGATCAGATGACAGAACCCCTTGCGGGGAACCTCCGACGCTGGGGCCAGCGCATGGGCGGCTTCCCAAGTGATATGGAGTGGAGTGAAGTGGCATGACCCCACAGGGATGTGGCGGCCCGGGTAAGGATCAGGATGGATGATGGAGTGAAGAGCTTGGACCCCGTAGGGGCTTCCTACGTACCGCGCGTTAGCACGGATCAAAGTCGACGTAGTTCAGGTATACAGTTTAACGTCATGCTGGACGTCGGCAAGCCGAATCACGAAGGGGTCGAGGCCGCCGGGCGGAGGATTAAACCGAACCACCTCGCACAGTGGGGGATGGAACGGCCGGGTGGATCACAGTTTCACGTCATGCTGGACGATAGAAAAAAGGGGTTGTGGGGAGGCACAGTGGAGATACACACGGGCAGTCTCCCACAAGGGCGGATTCATAGGTGAATCGACGCAAGCGTGAACCCTGGAGGGGTCCACTGATGGACGAACCGACGTGAATACGACCGGGACGACCAGGTGGTGGGCTTGAACCTCAGGGAGGTTTCCTACGTACCTTGTTTAGAAGACAGGGATCAAAGTCCACGTAGTTCATTCTGTCAGGACTTACGCACTTGAGGCAGCCCGGATGCGGCAAAACTTAGTTGGAAGGGACTTGGACCGAAAGTAGGAGACACCTCGATCCCAGTCACACCCTCTACTGGCTTCGGCAGTGGGGGAGCGCAATGGAGATACACATGTGCAGCCCCCCACAAGAAACTAGGGGTTTGTAATACCCTACCCCCCGTGGGGAAAAGCCGCTCCCATTAAATCGTCCCTAAAGAGGGGCGATCCCGACATCCCTGCAGAGACGAGCGGGTGGGGGCCACATCCAAACCGGGGGGGACCCTGCGTGCGAGGCACGGGATCGGGTGATGCGGACGGTTTAACGTCTTGTCGGACGAAGTACAGTTTAACGTCGTGTGTTGAGGACGAAGGTGCTTGGCAGTTTAACGTCTTACAGCGCGGACGTGGTATAGTTTAACGTCGTGTTGGACGATATACAGTTTAACGTCGTGTTGGACGATGCACAGTTTAACGTCATGTTGGACGAATGTAGTTTAACGTCATGCGGGACGAATGTAGTTTAACGTCATGCGGGACGATGGATTGCCGCTGATGGGTCCGTGTCACTTCGCGCAAGCCTGGAGGGCCGCACGGAAAGACAACGCACGGTGCGGGCACCCAGTATGAAGATCATCGGGCGCCACGCAGGCGGGTACCCTCAGGGGGTCAAGGGGGGCGACCCTGGCGGATTGCGCGCAAAAGAGGAGCTTTGCGCGCAAAACAGCAGGTCGGTGCGCAAAATGGCGGGCTGGCGCGCAATCGGGCCAGCCCTTTGCGCGCGGATGATTGAGATTGCGCGCACCGGGCTTCGGACAGCTCGCGGGGGCAACAGCTCATTCTCTAACGAATGGCCACTTTGAAAATGGGGGGTGCGCGCAATCGGGCTGGATTGCGCGCACCCGGGGGCAATTGCGCGCAAGAGGCTTCTTTTGCGCGCAAAGGCCTTCGGGTTAAGGATTATTCAAAGGAAAGGAGCCAAGGGGATTGCGCGCGAAGGCGAACCCCAAGGCTCTATTGTGCGAAAGAAAGGAGGTTACCTGAAGATCGGCATTGCGCGCGGAAGGGGTTGGATTGCGCGAACGAGCGACGCTTCGGATTCTGGCAACCTTCAAAACGTCGGGGGTCGCCTTATATTTATAGGCAACCCTGGGCGCGGAATCCGGTCTCGGGCGCGGAATTCCCTTCGCGGGCGCGGAATCCGGACCCGGCGCGCAAGGGAGCCGCGCAGGCCACGGGCGCGCAAAATAGCGCGCCGGCCCAGCGCATTGCGCGCATCCCGGGAGGATTGCGCGCCACGACTCAACTTTGCGCGCGGGCCTCTGAAATTTCGCGCAAGTCCTCGGGGCCCTCCGGAACGTGCCTCTGACTCCAAATATCCCTTCGCTTTCCGCATCCGGAGCTTCGTTTGGGAACAACGTACTTTTCCAGCGTCTACAAAAGCCCCCACTCGGAATCTGATCGGCGAGGGCGCAACGATCGGGTTCCGAGGGAGACGCCGGAATGCCGAAGTCCTGGGCTGCGCGGGACTTAGGCGCGCAAAAAGGGGCGCCGGGCACGCAATTCGCAGCCGCGGTCGCGCAATCGAGCGTTCCGCGCGGCGCGGAATCCCGGCCTCATCTATAAATAGGTGTCCAGGGTTCCGCGTTCCGTACTCAGGCCTTCCGCGCGATAAGCTTCAACGCTCTCGTGCGCGAAATTGCCTTTTCCGGTCGCGAAATTCGCCCGATCGGCGCGCAAAACCATCCGGAATTCGCCTGTCTTTGCGCGAAAACTCGGAACTTTGCGCAAAATTCTTCCAAATTGCGCTCCGTCCACTTGGATTGCGCGCCAACCTTCAAACATCTCTACCAGCCTCGTCCGATCCCGCACGCTTCATCCCTTAACCCACATGACTCCCGAAACTTCTGAGATGGCCGCGCATCAAGGAAATGAGGGGGATGCCGCCATTCGTAGAGCAGAGATGGCGGCGAACGAGGAGGTTTACGGAGCCAAGGAGATTGTTTACAACAATCAATCCCTGTTCGACTTACTGACGCCGGCCCAGAAGACATATCCACTGTCGGACAACCTGCCGCTCTGGAACTTCGGCATCCTCGATGAGGTTCCGGTGCCAGGGTTCGAGGTTGATGCGCCACGGACCTGGGTGACTCGGGAGGACGAGCTTCCCCGCTATAACATCACCAACAATGGGCATCCTGCCAGGGAGACCAGGCACATGGACGTCTATGTCCTGAACCCGAGGACGCGAACCATTGACGGGGGTGAGCCTACTGCGGAGAATTCTCCAGCCCTCTACTCGAGCACATATCGCCAGAGTGTCACTGACGACACCAAGGGCTGGCTGAAGGACTGGGACTTGCGGTCTGGGGGCAATTTCACCAGCGAGTGGGCCTGGGCGTTCTGGGTACGCCACACCTGCGATCACTTCGCAGGGGAGCTGCGGTACATCGGCCTATTTGAGGCGGTGTGGACGTCGCAGTTCCACTTCTACCAGCAGTCCGAGCTCGGGACGGAGCTGTTCACCCGCTGGTCTCCGGATACCAACACCTTCCATCTTCACCATGGGGAGGTCGGCATCGGCCTCTGGGACATCCACTGCATCGGAGGTATCCCGCTGGAGGGCTACCAGTATGATGAGTTCCTGCCTCCGAGGAACACCTGGGGTGACAGGTCACGGACTCCCATCCTGACGTGGCATCTGTTGGACCTGGCTACAGAGCGGCTCGGGGTCAA
The DNA here is from genome assembly GCA_963277665.1 of Viscum album. Lineage (NCBI taxonomy): Eukaryota > Viridiplantae > Streptophyta > Magnoliopsida > Santalales > Viscaceae > Viscum > Viscum album. The sequence continues at coordinate 199,709,647 of OY728126.1, forward strand.
GGACTTCTAGAAGGACATAGCCTACAAGGAGTGGTTCGACCAGTTCTTGGAGCATGACCCAGCGGTCAAGATACCAGGCAGGGGGAAGCGGTGCCCGACCGCAGCTCAGAGGAGCCGGAACGGGTCGTACTGGCGGGTCCTGGAGACGGGCGACTACCGCTCATGGGGGTACCGCGTCATCGAGGCCCGGGACCCAAATGTCCGGTACGCGGCATTCCTGGCCGCCTTTCTGAGTGGGTGGCTCCTGCCAGTGCGGGACGCGAGAATGGGCGTTCGCCCGGCGACACTGGCGGTGGCGGGCGCTATGGCCGCCAACAAAAGATACAACCTCGGGGTCCCAGTGTTGGCGAGGCTGTATTCCATCCTGGGACGCATCTCACGAGGGGGGTCGCCACGAAGGATCTGTGGGCCCTTTCAGTTCTTCCACGGCTGGGTGGCTGCTCACCTCGGTGGGTACACGTTTCTGAACGCCATCATTCCTCCGGGCAACGGCCTGCGACCCTCCATGCTGAATATCGCGGGGGTCGCTCCGATGACCCTAAGTGAGGAGGGCATGAGGATTCGGATTGGCAATCATGCCAATTTCAACTTCAGTCTATTCCCCACTCCCGTCGGCCAGATGATCGACAATGGGCAGGGTCCGCTGGAGCAGCATGAATACTTCCTGAACATGCGGGGCAGGGTGCTCGTGGCTCGGATCGACGGGAAGGTGATCTGCGAGCCTTACGTGCGAACCCGGTTCGCCAGGCAGTTCGGGTGCCTTCATCGGATGCCGAAGAGGGTATTCACTGCTGTCCGGGAGGAGACGAACCCTTGCGTCCTTCGCCAGATGTGGCTGATGTTTGCCGCTTTCGGCTCTGGCGACGTCATCACTCTCCCTCCTACCGGGGTTGACGCAGGCTTGGCAACCGAGTACGCCGAACACTGGGCCATCGCGTACCCCGAGGGGCTTCTACGGAAGCCGGTTCGGCGGCTCGAGGTCACCCGTGCGGAGACCGGGCGTCAAGGGAGGAGGCGAGGCGCCGCCACACGGGGGAGAACGGAGGCGCGCCAAGAAGCGGAGCCGGCGCGAGCAGGGACTTCGGCGGCGTGCACATCGCAGGCTGCCGCTACGACCTCGGCGCCCAGAGAGGGGGCACGCGCGGTGGTCGAAGAGCGGCCCGGGAAGCAGGTGAGACGTCTGCTCGAACCCTCCCACGATGCAGTCTTCCCGACGCTGTGGTCGGCCTGGATGACCCTGTGGCAGTCACTGGGGACCGACGCCATCTGGCGAAAGATTCTTAGAGAAGGAATCCATCTGCCAGAGGTCGGGCGCCTCCATATTGCCGACAGGGTGGACTTCAACCGGCAGTATGCGTATCTGACGGCCTTGGATGATTACGCGCGCCAACGTGGTCAGCGTGCGGAGCCATCCCTTCTGGTGAAGGTGATGCTCGGTCTAGAGCCCGCTCCAGAACAGATGCCGCCGGTGGAAGATGAAAGTGGCAGCGACTCCGAGGAAGAGGAGGAAATGGGGGAGGATGAAGGCTCCGAGGGAAGATCCCATCAGGGGAGTCCGCGGGAGAGCGGCGAGGTGGCCGGCTCTGACAACGTTGATGTCACTGAGCTCCTCGAGGTCCGCTTCTATCCCTACTCAATCTGCTTCATCCATTCTCTTATGCAGCTTCTAACCCATTTCTCCATCTTTCTCAGGAGCGCACGGATGTTGGTCAGGCGTCCTCAGCGGGAGTAGGAGGGCGCCAGCAGGACAAGGCGGGGGCCAGGCACCCATTATCGAATTGACAAGCGCGGAAGGGCCCCCTGCTGCAACTGTTCATGCGGCGGCCGGGATAGCGGAAGATGACGCTCTGACCTCCCGTAAGTCTCCTTGCTTTACTGCTGGTGCTTGCCATTGACGATCCGTGACTAACCATGGCATGCCCCGCGCAGTGATCTCAACATTGGAGGCTCGTCGGGTTGCCGAACCCGGGCCATCTACGAGTGGACCAGTGGCAGACATGCCGCCTGCTCCGGAACAGACTTCCCAAACCGAGCTGGCCCCACCAACTGCTGATCAGGGGGCTGCGGACGCCGGCGGTGCTGACATCGGAGAGAGGTCGGGGGCTGACGAGGGTGTCAGCGTCGCTGGAGAGAGAGAAGAAGTTCGCCCGGATGTTGGGGAACCTATCCCTCATGAGGACCTCCCAGGGGCGGACCCTGCAGCAGACCTGCTGGTTGCCTTCCCTGCCTACCGGCCTGCCGACCCCGAGGAGATGGACGACTCAGACGCGGAGGCGGTCGAGGAGAGCCGGATAACGCGCCGTAGGGGGTGGAAGTGCATCCAGCGCTTCCTCAAGCGAGACCCGTCGGAGTGGCTGGGGCGCATGGGATCACTTCAAACCTGGATGTGCTTCCTGTGTGCCGGGGGAGCTGATGCTCAACGCCTCCATCTGACGGTTTGTGATTTCATGGCCGGAAAGATGCGCGAGAGCTGCCGGCGTGCCGACGTCACACAAAGTCGGGACATGTCGGAGAGCACGCGGGCGCTCCTCGCGGCGGAGCAGGAAGTCCGGCGCCTCGAAGGGCAGGCGGCAGAGAAGGAGGCCTTCGTCGCAACGTGTACCGAGCTTGTGGAGCAACTAGCAGACCAGCTGGTTGACGCCCAGGTACAGCTGACGGAGGCGGGCCAACAGATGGTCACAATTCAGGTCGAGCGGGAGCGTGCACAGGCCAGAATCGACGAACTGCGTGCTGCGACCGCCGACGAAGAGAGGGCACGCAGAGAGCGAGAAGCAGCTCTGGAGGCCACCAGCCAAAGGGTAGCGGCATTAGAAAGACTCATTCAACACGCTAATCCCTAAGGGCTTTGTTTTGCCGTTCCCAAAACATTTTCTTCCGCTACTTTGATCCATTTGTATGAATCAATATATTTATCTGCATCTTTTGGCTTAACATGCTCAACCACAATTCGTTGTCTTGCGGGAGTGTTAACCAAGCATTAGGCATCCATAATTGGGCCTGGATTTCTGGAGAAAAGAGGGAGGTCATTCCTAGGAAAGGAGACCTCAAGCCTAATCAATGTATCATCCCCCCAACTTGTTCCAACACATGAGCGGGACAACGCTAGGGGCGTTGAGATTTTATCCGAACATAGGGAAATGAGAAAGGGTGAATCGCGTGTCCCGAATCCAGACATCCACAACGGTCGGCCTTCCAGGAAATGCCCAAGACGGTAGGCGGACAGTGGATCGACCATAACAACTGCAATAGACAGACCGAAGGTCATCATTCATATTGCAGGAGGCGGACCACATGTCATCATGAATACCGCTTTGGGGGTCCCTTCAGACATAAGGGTGGAAATCCTGATCAACAGGGCATGCGAAGCGTGGGGCGAAGTGACGATTTGTTCGGACAGAATCCAACGCTCTCAAAATTGCGCCACCGTGGGGAAAGCGTATTAGGTGGATGCACTAATCTGGCCGTGAGTCACCCCAATTCTCAGACAGCACCTCTTTGACGAGGAAACCGTCACTTCCCATCATTGCAATGGGGCATCCCTAGGCGAATCGGGGAGAATATCACAACTGCACCACTCTACCAGAAGCCAGGCCAGACGGCCGGCGACGAGGAGGGGCGGGACTTAACGATCCCTGAGGCTGGACCCGAGTTGAGATGCCCGGGCGTTCCTACGTACTCCATCAGGCTGGAGATCAAGCCACACGTAGTTCTGAAAGTGCAGTTTAACGTCATGCAGGATGTAGAATCCCGTTTAGGGGAGATCTTAGTTTAGGGTCGTAGAGCTCGGACCATAAAGAGAGATCTTAGTTTAAGGTCTTAGAGCTCGGACCATAAGGATAGATCTTAGTTTAAGGTCTTAGAGCTCGGACCATAAGGGGAGATCTTAGTTTAAGGTCTTAGAGCTCGGACCATAAGGAGAGATCTTAGTTTAAGGTCTTAGAGCTCGGACCATAAGGGGAGATCTTAGTTTAAGGTCTTAGAGCTCGGACCATAAGGAGAGATCTTAGTTTAAGGTCTTAGAGCTCGGGCCATAAGGAGAGATCTTAGTTTAAGGTCTTAGAGCTCGGACCATAAGGACCTCAAAGTACGCCACATCGTGGTCCTATCCCCTGGGTATGCGAAGATGCACTGAGGGATAGCGTCAAGAGTATCGAGATTTCGCCTGGTCAGAATGGGGGGTGGAAAATGTGAATCATGCGGCCATTCACTCAAGGACTGGGGGCACCGGGGTAATGATATGGGAGTACTGCCGACTGTGGCGGAAAAGCAGAATCAATATCGCACTAACCGTTGGTGGAATGAGGCAGCAAACGAGCATCGACCGCTCAATCGCAGGATTCATATCGATTTGCTGCCCGAGGCCATTGGGGGTACCGGCCCGAGTCGGTGGGAGAGCACTGGGGCATTGTGTCCGAACCGTTCACGGGGGCTTCACCCAGGGCGTAGACGATGGGTCCGAATGAAAGGGAGCACGAAGCCTGAAAAGTGGAGGAAACCTGACCAAGCGGATCCTGACCCTCCTGGCAATAAACCAGAGTACTCTTCACACCGGTGGACCACTGCAAGGGGTCGGGGAACACGCCTTGAGGGTGACCTGAAGGCGGCGGATTCCCCAGAGAAGGGGGGAATCTCTAAGAGGTGGGGGGCTGGACCCGAAGTTTCAAACATCTGGGCGTTCCTACGTATCCCATAAGGATGGGAATCAAGCCGCACGTAGTTCTTGAAGCGCGGCGCAACACAATCGGGCACCAGTGCGGGGAAGAGTGCGGGTCTGACCCTCGCACACAGAAGGAGCGGCATTTGATATTTCTTGTTTGTCCTTAAAGATGAATGGTTTTTCTTTGTGCGGCGACATGCCTGTGATTGAGAAATCTCTGGAGTCACCACAATAATCAAGCCACAGAAGGCACTGATGAATGGCGTGGTTATTAACCAGCGCCCAACGTGAGTGCCCCCCGAGGAGGACATCACGATGCAGTGCCGTTTCTCGTCGGGCGGCCAAGACGATCACAGTTTACGGTCGTGTGGTGGGACTAGACAACACAGTTTAAGGTCGTGTGGTTCGGACCATGGAGGAATCCGCTTATCGCGGTCCGGCGGACACGGCGGAGGTGGGAACATACCCAGCCCTGCGGTCACGCACGATTCCAGGAGAAGAGTCTTGGGATAGGGGTCTGCGTATGTCCATCACCCGAGGGGCATAGATGCTAGCCTCCAGATATACTGGGCCTAGAACGCGATTGTTCGGGCGACTCCTTCCTCCTTATGGGGACGAGGGTCCAGCTACGCATGGCCCTTAGGGAGGATATCCGCATATATCCTTGGTGCTCAGATCATGGGAGCCTCGAACGACATCATTACCCTGGTTGGTCTGCCTAACGTGTAAAGGTGTACTGAAGGTCAGTATGAAGAGAGTGTCGAGATTCCACTACCACGCACAAAGGCGGAGTGTGATGAGGACTGCGCAACCAATGTTCAGAGCCTGAAAGAGCCGACATGGCGATCAAGGACGTTGCTGACCATATTCGCAACACAACATCCGATCGCGTCAGCCTAAGACGGGGCAAGCAAACGAGCATCGACCGCTCAATCGCAGGATTCATATAGATTTGCGGCCCAAGACCCGCCGGTAAATCGACCCGGAGCGGTAGGAGAGCACTGAGGCATCGTACCCAAACCGCTAACGAGGATCCCTTTGAGTGAAGGCTCGAACAAGAGGAAGCGCGAGGCCTGAAAAGCAACACAGGACCTGTCGGGATTGAATCTGACACTACGAGTCATAGACCGAAGTACCCAAAACATGTTAACAGATCACCAGAAAGGGTCGGAGGACTCACCCTGAGAGCAACCAAAAGAGGGCAGATCCCCGTGATCAACCAAGAGACGGGGCTGGACCTGAAAAACAAGCGTCCAGGCGGTCCTACGTATCCCATAAGGATGGGAATCAAGCCATACGTAGTTCTTGAGAGGCAGTTTAACGTCATGCAGGATGATGAGGGGTGTGAGGTGGTCCCACACACGGGGGAGGCGTACGGCGCGGCCAGTAGACCGACGTGAATGAGGACATGATCCCCGCTCACGCGATACGCCTCGCACAAAAAGGAGGGGAACTTGGGCCAGAGGCCCGACGCGGGATAGAGATTCCCGGGAAATGGGGCTGGGCCTGAAACATGTATGTCCAGGCGGTCCTACGTACCCCATAAGGATGGGAATCAAGCCGCACATAGTTCTCGAAGAGCAGTTTAACGTCATGCAGGACGATGAGAAGAAGGGGGGAGCAGAAGGCATCCCCAAACGTGGGGGGCGTACAGCGTGACGAGCAAACCGACGTGAATGAGGGCATAGCCCCGCGTTCACACCAGACGCCACACACCCGGAGGCAACTGGGCCAAGGGCCCGAGATGGGATGGAAATTCCCAAAGGATGGGGCTGGGCCTGAAACATGAATGTCCAGACGGTCCTACGTATCCCATAAAAATGGGAATCAAGCCATACGTAGTTCTTGAGATGCAGTTTAGCGTCATGCAGGACGAATGCTGAACAGTTTAACGTCTTGTAGCTCGGACGTGGTGCAGTTTAGCGTCATGCAGGACGTAACACTTGGCAGTTTAACGTCTTGCAGTGCGGACGATATGCTAGGCAGTTTAACGGCGTGCAGCTTGGACGTTACGCTGGGCAGTTTAACGTCGTGCAGCTTGGACGTATGCAGTTTAACGTCGTGCAGGACGTGGGCACACTCAGACAAAGTACTGCTTGAGGAACCTAGCGTTGGTGGGCGGAGTGACACGCTCACCATCCATAGTCGCTAGGGAGTACGCGCCATTGGGTTAGACCTTGTGGACAACAAAAGGTCCCTCCCACTTGGGCTCCAACTTGGGCGGCTTCCTGCCGGGGATCATCGGTGCTCTTAGGGCTAGCACTAGATCACCCTGCAGGAAGGAGCGGAGGCGAACCTTCTTATTGAAAGCTCGAGCCATTCTGCTTTGATGCCTCTCCAAGTTGTGCAAAGCGCGAAGTCTATTCTCATCCAGTGCTTCCAACTCGACTAGACGGGCTTCAGCAACTCTGTCCGGTGCTTGCTGGTCGTAGAACGCAGTGCGCAAGGACGGTAACTGGATCTCGATGGGCAGGACGGCCTCAGCTCCATACACCAGGGAATAAGGGGTCATCTGGGTGGAATTGCGAGTCGTCGTCCGATAAGCCCAGAGGGCGTTGGGGAGCTTGTCCGGCCAACTCTTCTTGTTCTGACCAACCATCTTTTGCAGAATGTTAGAGAGGGTTTTGTTAAACGCCTCGATCTGTCCATTCGCCTGCGCATGATAGCGAGATGTATAGTTCGAGCGAATGTTATACTTGGCGTAAAACTTCTTCAACTCGGCTGCTCGGAAATTGGTTCCGTTATCCATGAGGATAGCGTGAGGCACTCCAAATCGATAGATGATGTTGGAGGTCACGAAGTCAGGGATCGAACAGGATTTGACCTCTCTGAGCGGAATCGCCTCTGCCCATTTGGAGAAGAAGTCTGTGGCGGTCAGAATGAATCGGCACTGGCGAGCTGTCGCCGGTGGGTAAGGTCCCACAACGTCCAGACCCCAGACTGCAAAGGTCCAGGAATACCTAGTGGTATGGAGAGGTTCCAGCGGCCGATGCACAAAGTTCGCATGAACCTGGCACGCATGGCACCTCCTGGCATACTCGATGCAGTCATGGATCATGGAGGGCCAGAAGTATCCCAACCTCCGAATCTGGTGGGGCAGCTTCGGCCCAGTCTGGTGGGCACCGCATGAACCGGCATGAACCTCTTGCATGACTCGTGGGATCTCAACTCCCTAAAGGCAACGGAGGAGAACACCATCAAATCCGCGTTTGTAGAGGATCTGCTCCAGGCCGGGGCTGCTCTGGAGGACAAACTGCGATGCGCGGCGTCGAACTCGCTCGCGCTCGGCCCAATCCGATGGAAGAATTCCATGTTGGAGGTACTCAACCAAAGGCATCCTCCAATCAGGGGCTGATCCGACTGTCATATTTGGGGTACTCGGGGCTCCGGGCATAGGGGCAACCGTGGTGAGATTACTTACCAACGGGCCGCGATCCTCTTCCGGGATAACGGGAGCGATGAGCCTGCGGCGCGTCACGCGAACGATCAGGTTGTCCTGTTCAGGCTCCGCAAGTGACGCAGCAAGGCTGGCCAAAGCATCTGCTCGACCGTTCTGCGACCGGGGAATATGGACAATTTCCGGCCGAGAAGGGAACCGGGCCATCAGAAGGAGGGTGCACTCCAACAATGGCACAAGTTCCGGCTTCCTGACAACATATTCGCCATTGATCTGCTTAACGACCAGCTCGGAGTCCCCTTTCACGCACAGACGGGGCACGCCGATCTCGAGAGCCAACTCGAGGCCGGTGATGAGGGCATGGTATTCCGCCTCATTGTTGGTACAGCCCTCTGACAACAGGAAAGAGTATGGCAACACGGCTCGCTCCGGGGTAATGAAGACCATGCCCAAGCCCACTCTGTTGAGCTTAGGATTATCGAGTCTTCTACCGGTGGGGCTCCGGGAGGCACCGTCAAAGTGCATCTGCCAGCATGGATCGGCTCGATCAACCGAGAAAATGGTCTCATCAGGAAAGCCTAGATCCAGCGGCTGATCCGCGGAGGTCGGGTGAGCTGCCAGAAATTCTGCCAATGCTTGCCCTTTGATGGCCTTCTGAGACACATACCTGATGTCGAACTGCTGGAGAATCACAGCCCACCATGCTAGACGGCCAGTCAACATAGGCCGACTCAGGATATATTTCAACGGGTCTACCCGAGAAACCAACTGTACCTCATGGTGCTGCAAGTAGTGCCGTAATTTCTGTACGGAAAATACGAGCGCCAGGCAGCTCTTCTCGATGGGGGAATACCTAACTTCCGCATCGAGGAGCATGCGACTGAGGTAATAGAGGCTATTCTCCATTCCCTCGTTGTTCTTCTGGGCGAGAAGGGCACCCAGGGACCGTTCCAGGGCGGTCACATAGAGGACCAGCGGCTTCCCGGATACAGGCGGCATCAGAACCGGAGGTTGAAGCAGGTACTTCTTGATTTCCTCAAAAGCGGTCTGACACTCTTTATCCAATACATAGGTGGCACCTTTCTTCATGAGCCGAGAAAAGGGCTTACACTTGCCGGCCAGATTCGCGATGAATCGACGTATATAGGCTAAGTGGCCTTGGAACCCTTGCAGTTCCCGGATGGTACCCGGGGGAGGCATCTGGCTAATCGCCCTGATTTTCTCTGGGACGATCTCAATACCCCGGTATCTTACCACAAATCCAAGGAACTTTCCGGAGGTGACCCCAAAGGCACACTTCAACGGGTTCATCTTCAGGCAGCGAGACCGGAGGAAGCCGAACACTTTCTCAAGATCTTTGACATGGTCCTGACGCTGGCGCGATTTGACAACCAAGTCGTCGACGTAGCAATCCACCAGTGTGCCGAGGATTGGCTTGAATATGCGGTGCATCGCCCTTTGATAGGTGGCACCTGCATTCTTCAGGCCGAAAGGCATGACCCGGTAGCAAAAGGTACCTTGGGGGGCCCTGAAGGCAGTGAACTCCTCATTCTCAGGGGCCATCCGAATTTGGTTGTATCCGGAGTATCCATCCATGAAGGAGAGGGCTTGGAACCCTGCCGTGGCGTCAATCAACAGCTCTGTCACTGGATGGGGAAAATCATCCTTCGGACAGTGGCGGTTGAGATCGCGGAAGTCGATGCAGACTCTAATCTGCCCGTTCTTCTTCCTGACTGGCACAATGTTGGCCAGCCATTTGGGGTACTGAACGTCCCTTACGAAGTTGGCTTTGATAAGCTTGTCAACTTCGGCCTCAACCATGGCACCGTGGGACGGGTGCATCTTCCTGGGAGGCTGCTTGAACCCGCAATGGTTCGCCGGGAGACCAAGGCGGTGGACGGCTACCTGAGGATCTAGCCCCAGAATCTCATCATAGCCCCAAGAGAACACATCACGGTGCTGCCTGAGAAAGTCCACGTACTGCTGCCGCTCCTCAGAGGGCATGGCGGCACTGACCAATGTGGGTCTTGGATCGGCCTCGGTTCCAAGGTTCACCTGTATTAACTCATCGACCGTGGCAGGGACGCCCTCCTCAAAGGCTGGGGGTGCATCATCCACGTCCTCTCCACTCGGGGAGGGATCGTCCACGGGAGAGACTGCGTTGGAAACTGCATTGGGGCTACCAGATCCTGCTGGGCCACTGGTGCTGGCGCGGGCGGTCGCGGTCATCTCATCAGGAGACTCGCGGGCCGTCGAGACCATGGCGACGTCCAACCGGTGAATCGGGAGGACGTAAGCGTCATCCAGACTTGCCCAGGGATCACTTGCAACAGCGACAGGCTCAACCTCACTTGCCAGGATCTACTTATCCTTGCTCTTGTAATAGTCCGCGTCCAGATAGCGGGCTTCACATGAGGCAAAAGGAGAGGCATCTCCTTGAAGCACGCCTACTCGACCATTAAGGGAGTATTTGAGGCATTGGTGGTATGACAAGGGAACCGCCGCGTGAAGGTGGAGCCATGGCCTGCCCATCAATGCGTTGTACGCAGTGTCCTGAGAGACTACCATGAATTCGGTGTTGGAAACCAAGTCACCGAACTGGGTCTTCAAACGTATCTTGCCGACCGGGGTTTGCTCGGTGCGGTCGTACCCCTGGATCCTGAGGTCGGAGGGAATCAAGTCATCCTCAGACAACCCCAATCTCCGGAGCGTCCGAGTTAGAATCAGGTTAATCCCGGACCCCGTGTCGACAAGACAGCGCTGGACTTCAAGGCCATTGAACTGGCCAGTGACATACAGCGGACGAATATGTCCCTGTATAGGAGGGTCTTCATCCCTACCAGAGAACGAGATAACTTCCTGACATTCGGCGTCCTCGATCGTTTCGGCGTGAAAGGCCTCTGCAGCCGCAACCTCTGTCTCAAACTGGAGGGGGCTTTTCAGGGCTTCAGCGAGTGCCTCGCGCATCTCAGATGACATGCGCAGAGCCTCAAGGATGGAGAGCCTTGCTGGGATGTCAGCCAAGTGCTTCAGGACATCATACTTTTTGGCCAAGCGCGAGCCCCTGGTTGCAGGAGGTTGCTCTGCGGTTGGCGGCATGACGGGCCTTTCCGGTTGGATCGGCGGCCGACTGGTACTTGGCGCATCTCGCTGTTCACTGGCTGCAGTCCGGGAAATGGTCACCGTACTGGGGTCAGGAGGCCGGGATGGACTCGTGGCAGGGCGGAGCTGGTCGTGACGCGGCTGAGGCGGTTCTGCCTGGCCCCACACCAAAAACTGCGGCGGAGGCGAATCCGTCATCCCCGAATGGGGGGGCGGCGCACGTTGTGCTCGGTTTTGAGCCTGCTGCCTAGTCTCAGTGGCGTGCACGGCCTGGCTGGAGGTACCAACGGCTGTGCCCCGGCGACTCCTGCTGCTGCGGTTCTTCCGACGGTGGCGACGACCGGGGGCACTAGGGAGGTCCACCTGGTGTTCTTCAATGTCGGGAACCGAAAAGGGATTTACCAGCTCGACGGTATTAACCGAAGCATACCCAATACCGTCATCGGACGAATCATCCATCACCGGGCGGATCCGAGGAGGGACCCCCATCTCCGGGGGCATGAAATCGCCGAGAGTGCGGGATAGTGGCGGAACTGGTGGGGCGCGCTCTTCCTTCTTGCGCTGCCGCCGTTTGCTCCTCTTGGAAGAGGCAGGCTGGGACGACGATGCCGAAGCAGCACCCGCAGATTCTGGGGGCTCAGGCCGATTCAAGCGTGCACAGATGATTCCATGGGCGCGAATGGTCGTCTTGCGGGCCATCCAGTTATTATACTTCTGGGATCCGCGGTTGGAGACCAGCTGCCATTCGTCCTCGTTGCCATTATCGTCATCTGATCCCACAAACACGCCCGCCACTTGTGCTGGAGCTGGGCCCAACCTGATTACATTGTTGTTAATCTGGTCTTGGAGCCAATCCTTAAACACATAGCACCGCTGGATGGTGTGCCCCAGGGCCCGATGGTAGGGGCAGTAGCGGGGGTTATTCGTAAGATGTGCCTCCTATGGCCTCCAACACTCAGGCAGTCGCACAATCCTCTGCTCCAGGGCGCTCCGGAAATAACCGGGGACCTGATCCTCGTGGAATGAGTAAGTCAGGTGTCGTGGGCCCTTGGGAGCGTGGTCTTGACGAGGGGATGGAGGGGCCGACCGAGGAGGTGGACCCTGATTATCTCGCCTGGGTTGTGGCGGTACATTACGCGGAGGGGTCGGCCGGTTCTGAGGCTGCCGCTGCTGGGCCGGGAACTGAGCCCGTGGAGGCGGATTCCTGTGAGGCTGTGGAGCGGGCCTCGCCGGCAGCAGCTCCAATGGCCTGGGGGCCTCTATCTGGGCGACAGCAGCGGGCTCAGCCCTGCTGACTCTCCTTGCAGGAATCATAGGAGGCAGCGGGTGTGCCTGGCTGGCCTGTTGCAGGGCTTCCTCAAGACGTTGAGCTTTGTCTGAGAAGTCCCTGAACCCTCTGGGATAATTTTGAGTGATCAGGGAAGGGACCAGCTCGGTCTTGACGTTCCCGACGCACATTGTCAGCAACTGCTCCTGAGTCAATGGCATGTCAAGGGAATACGTGAGACCCTTCCATCGGGCGACGAAGTCCGCGACTCGCTCATCAGGCCTCTGCTTGCACTTGAAGAGGTCTGCGATACTTGTCTTCCGGGTCGTGGAACTGAACTGGTAGAGGAACTGTCTACAGAGGTCCTCCCAGCTGGTTACCGACCCGACGGGGAGCTGGCTGTACCAGACAAATGCTGGCCCTTCCAGTGTCTGAACAAAGCAGCGAAGCTTAGCGGCCTCTTGCTGCGCCGGAGTCCCCAACATAGGCCCGCACCTCGAGTTGAAGTGGGCTAAATGCTGTGGCGGATCTCCAGTCCCGTTGAAGGGAGCGAAAGTGGGATTCCCGAATCCCGGAGGCGCCGACATGTCATCCACCCATGCTGGGTAGGGCTTGCCGTCCGGTGGGATCGCCACCGGCCGAGTCTCCAAGGGCTCCAAGCGGGCAATGAGTGCCGCCATCGGATCGTCCGGACATGGGTTCCAGTCATGGCGAGGATCTCTAACCACGAGCGCATTGCATGGCCCTTCAATCGGGTCGTCGACCGGGTCGTCGAACTCGGCAGCTCGTGGGATGGAGGGCGGAGCGGCCCTTGGGGCAGCGGGAGGAATCCGAGCGGGGTCTCTCGGGTAGTCACGCCGCTCGGGAGGGTGTGGCGAAACATACCGCGCCCTCTTGCCGTAGGCAATGGCCTCTCTCTTGTCGGCGAACACGGCGGAATCACGGTTGCCCGGGAGAGTCTCGTTGAGGAGCGGTTGTTCCGGTCCCTGCTGTCCTGGCCTAGGATCACCGTAGTCAGGCCGCCGTTCTGCAGCGTACTCGGCGAGGAGCTGGTCAACCAGCTTCTTCTGTTCGGCGAGCTGCTGACGTAGCGTAGCCTTCTCGGGATCCTCCTCTGCCCTCTGCATGGAGGCAGATGGGTCGGCGGGCTTTATAGCCTCACTGTGCTCTTTTCCTTTGCTGACGTTTAGGCTCAACATCAGTGCTTCAGTGGGTGCGGGGAGCCCCAGGAGGTTCCTCTGATGACGAGTGACTCTCACCGATGGCTCTGACGACGGCTTGTCTTCGGGGGGGAAGCCCCCGTCGAGAAGTTCCAAGTCGTTCCCCTCTCCCGACAGGTCAGCCATATTGACCGTTTCTGTCCCTGGGGATATACCCTCAGGGCCACCCAACGAATCGGGCTGTCGGCGAATCACACTGAAGCGTAGGGCAGCGTACTGCCCCCATCCACGGATATACACGTGGGGAGTGGCTTCCTCGATAACTTTGCGGAGTACTTGAAAACACTCAACGCATCGTTGTTGGAGGGCCTCGTGGTGCTCAAATGACCCGGGGTGCCGAACCGCGGGGAGCATGGCCAGGTCAATTTGACGGCACTGCTCACCAATATCCTCTAGGTGCACTTGACTCCCGGGGTATGGAATTTGTAGGCAGTGAAGACAGGAGCGAGTCTCCCGGAGAGTTCGGCGGAAGCATTCGAACTCATCCGGGGTGAGCGATTCGGGTGCATCAAAGCCCGGTCCTGCGACTGGCCAAAACTTCTCAGGGAAGTGGCCCTCTACAAAGACGGTCCAGAAGCTCCACGACTCAAACTCGGGACCCAGATCTCCTTGGTCCTCTTCAATGGCTGGGAACGTACGGGGAACCGACAGTGGTGCCGAGGCGGGCCGCCGGGCTGACGGGCTGGCCGGCGGTGAATACGGTGAACAGGCCGATTGGCCTCCATATCCCGGGCCGCCCTCTGAGGGTGGCGGTGCCCTGGCTACCACATCACGATAGGACGGGCCGGCGAGAAAACATCCTGCCGTAGCATCGGTGCTCGCCGAGGGTGCACCAGATCGTGGTTCGACCGTCGGTCCCCAGAAAAAGTCTCTGGCTTCTCCGATCGAGACGGAAGGCACTTCCGGAGGGGCCGGTACCAACCGCAAGCTTGATCCATGGGGGTCTACCAGGCCCTCGTTACTCCGGATATACCTTCGGAGAGAAGCGGGGATCACATCGATCTCGCTCTCGGGGAGCACGAGGCTGACGTGCCGCATTCCTACCCCTGCCCTTGACTGGCGGGATTGGGGAAAGGGCTCTGTCACCGAATCGTACTCCGCCTCTGAATCAGAGAAGAGAACTGGTCGGATCTCTGTCCGGAATTCCGTAACATTCTTCCCTCGGCGTCGACGCCTTGCCTTCCTGCCCCTGGGTGGTTCTTTGGGGCAGGGCTGATCTCTGTCCTGGCGTCCTCCGGCCGCACTGGTGCTGGGGCCAAGAGGACTGGAAACCAAGGTGCGAGGGGCACCGGGACAGATATCAAAGGGGACGCGGGGAGAGATGATTCCGGGCAGGCCTCCGGGCCGGGATCGGAAGGTGGGATGACCCATGCCTCCTGGATCGGCCACACGGAGTAGATCCCGCTGGTGAATAGCGCTACCGCGAGGTGGTCCGCGGTGGCTACTGCCTGCACCAGCAACCGGGAGAGTCGACCCAAACTGCCTTTGTGGCGGTCGAGGCCTCGATCCAGGTCAGGCATAGAAGTTCCCCTGCTCAGGATGCGCAGGGGCCTGGCGACTGGAGCCAACAGTGGCTTGGGCCAATGCGGCCGCTGTTGCTAGGGCCCCAAGGTGGGCATCCTCTTCCGCTCGTGCCCGATGTTGGCGTTGGGACAGACGAGTCGGGATGAGCGGCGCGGGCAGGTGGAGAGCCCGCTCTTCGACTTGAGAGGCCTGGCGGCGGTGTCGCCGTGGCCTGGCGGGAGCCCTTACCGTAGATCCCTGGAGCGAATCCCGGACAGGGTGATCCCGGGCATCTTCCACCTCATCCGCATAGGGAAGGGAACTGTCAGAGCGCTCCGGGGATAAGCTCCCGAAGCGGTTGGACGTTGAGGTAGGCAGCGGTGCCTCCCTGCGCGGCCCTTGGGGGCGGCGGTGGTGGCGAGGTGCAACCTCCTCAAGGTCTAGGCGAGCCATGTCCCTAGTGGGGATGACTCCCTCTTCCTCATATCTCCACACCAGGGTGTTGATCACCCTTCTCTGGATGACCTCCGAGGGGGAGAGAGGGCGTGGTTGTCCCGCAGTTGCGGCTGCTGGGACGGCTGTGGAACGGGCGGGACGGCGCGGAGTAGCCGCGTCGGTGTTTCCCCTACCCCTGCGCCAGTGGGCGGGTGGCGATCGGGCACTGGATCGGGCGACCTGATTTCTGAAAGCAGGGAGAAGGACCCATTAACACTGACAGGAAAAAGGAATCGACAACCAACCATTAGCGCCACGACGCCTTCCGTGGGGGGAACCCAGGCCCTCGACGTTGCGAGACGGAGTGCCCGATGTCCCTTCCCCAGCCCCTGGCGGGTAAGACTGAATGCTTGGCCGGGCAACATGCCGGTCTTCCAACACCTCTGAAAGCCATCGGTCTTCGTATCGAGGAGAAGAGATTCACGTCGGGTTCACCATTTTTCTGTTTCGGTGCGGATGTGCGTCGGGTTACGCTGTTCCGCCAGGACGCGTTCGCGCGTGCACCCGTCAACCCGAGGGGATGGGCGCGCGGCTTGTGGTCCCGCAGTCCCGCTTTCCAAAGGCGGGCGGCATCCGTCCCTTATTCAGGGGCGTCTGCTCCTTGATCGAAACCGGGATGATGGGATGTCGGCTCCTCTTTCCTTGGACGTCTCCTCGGAACTCGTCGCCCAATCCGGGTCTCCCTCATAGATTTAAGACATGCTCGTGAATCTCGTTCCCGGCGCCATATCTTCATGGACACCGGTTAATTACGCTGCTTCCGCCCGGACGCTCCAAGGAGTCTGGTCGGGGCAGCAACCTGCGGTGAGGAGGCCGGGTGGCTCTGGGTGCTGGGGGCGTGTCGTAACACTGCGGCTCTGCACGTCTGTCTTCCGTCCCTAATAGGGCTTCTCGAAGGCATGATGGCCTGAGGCATCCCGCATCGGGTGCGGGGAACTGTGTCCCCTGAGGTTTCCCTCAGCTTCCCATGTTTAACACGGGGTACGCCGCGAGTTTAACGTCCAGCGGGGACGGCATCGGACTGATCAACACGAAGAGTGGATCAGATGACAGAACCCCTTGCGGGGAACCTCCGATGCTGGGGCCAGCGCATGGGCGGCTTCCCAAGTGATATGGAGTGGAGTGAAGTGGCATGACCCCACCGGGATGTGGCGGCCCGGGTAAGGATCAGGATGGATGATGGAGTGAAGAGCTTGGACCCCGTAGGGGCTTCCTACGTACTGCGCGTTAGCACGGATCAAAGTCGACGTAGTTCGGGTATAAAGTTTAACGTCATGCTGGACGTCGGCAAGCCGACTCACGAAGGGGTCGAGGCCGCTGGGCGGAGGATTGAACCGAACCACCTCGCACAGAGGGGGATGGAACGGCCGGGTGGATCACAGTTTCACGTCATGCTGGACGATAGAAAAAAGGGGCTGTGGGGAGGCACAGTGGAGATACACACGGGCAGTCTCCCACAGGGGCGGATTCATAGGTGAATCAACGCAAGCGTGAACCCTGGAGGGGTCCACTGATGGACGAACCGACGTGAATACGACCGGGACGACCAGGTGGTGGGCTTGAACCTCAGGGAGGTTTCCTACGTACCCTGTTTAGAAGACAGGGATCAAAGTCCACGTAGTTCATTCTGTCAGGACTTACGCACTTGAGGCAGCCCGGATGCGGCAAAACTCAGTTGGAAGGGACTTGGACCGAAAGTAGGAGACACCTCGATCCTAGTCACACCCTCTACTGGCTTCGGCAGTGGAGGAGCGCAATGGAGATACACATGTGCAGCCCCCCACAAGAAACTAGGGGTTTGTAATACCCTACCCGCCGTGGGGAAAAGCCGCTCCCATTAAATCTTCCCTAAAGAGGTGCGATCCCGACATCCCTGCAGAGACGAGCGGGTGGGGGCCACATCCAAACCGGGGGGGTACCCTGCGTGCGAGGCACAGGATCGGGTGATGCGGACGGTTTAACGTCTTGCCGGACGAAGTACAGTTTAACGTCGTGTGTTGAGGACGAAGGTGCTTGGCAGTTTAACGTCTTAAAGCGCGGACGTGGTACAGTTTAACGTCGTGTTGGACGATATACAGTTTAACGTCGTGTTGGACGATGCACAGTTTAACGTCGTGTTGGACGAATGTAGTTTGACGTCATGCGGGACGAATGTAGTTTAACGTCATGCGGGACGATGGATTGCCGCTGATGGGTCCGTGTCACTTCGCGCAAGCCTGGAGGGCCGCACGGAAAGACAACGCACGGTGCGGGCACCCAGGATGAAGATCATCGGGCGCCACGCAGGCAGGTACCCTCAGGGGGTCAAGGGGGGCGACCCTGGCGGATTGCGCGCAAAAGAGGAGCTTTGCGCGCAAAACAGTAGGTCGGCGCGCAAAACGGCGGGCTGGCGCGCAATCGGGCAAGCCCTTTGCGCGCGGATGATTGAGATTGCGCGCACCGGGCTTCGGACACCTCGCAGGGGCAACGGCTCATTCTCTAACGAATGGCCACTTTGAAAATGGGGGGTGCGCGCAATCGGGCTGGATTGCGCGCACCCGGGGGCAATTGCGCGCAAGAGGCTTCTTTTGCGCGCAAAGGCCTTCGGGTTAAGGATTATTAAAAGGAAAGGAGCCAAGGGGATTGCGCGCGAAGGCGAACCCCAAGGCTCTATTGCGCGAAAGAAAGGAGGTTACCTGAAGATCGGCATTGCGCGCGGAAGGGGTTGGATTGCGCGAACGAGCGACGCTTCGGATTCTGGCAACCTTCAAAACGTCGGGGGTCGCCTTATATTTATAGGCAACCCCGGGCGCGGAATCCGGTCTCAGGCGCGGAATTCCCTTCGCGGGCGCGGAATCCGGACCTGGCGCGCAAGGGAGCCGCGCAGGCCACGGGCGCACAAAATAGCGCGCCGGCCCAGCGCATTGCGCGCATCCCGGGAGGATTGCGCGCCGCGACTCAACTTTGCGCGTGGGCCTCTGAAATTTCGCGCAAGTCCTCCGGGCCCTCCGGAACGTGCCTCTGACTCCAAATATCCCTTCGCTTTCCGCATCCGGAGCTTCGTTTGGGAACAACGGACTTTTCCGGCGTCTACAGTGTCATACCAAGGTTGGGAAACATGAGGATTAAAAGATAGGGTAAATTTCACTGAGGTACATCAAACCGTTTAAGGATTTGAAAAGGGTCATCCTGGTTGCCTATCGGTTGTAGTTATCTCAAAGGTACCAGGAAATGCATGACGTCTTTCACATTTCTCAGTTACAATGTTACTTCTCAGACACATCTCATTTAATTCAATCCAAAGAGGGTGAGCTTGTGGTGGAAATATATTTCGAGGAACATCGTTTTCAGATTGTTGATTGTAGAGAAAAGGTTATATGTGGCTGGTATGTTCTTTTGTTATTAGTGCTATGGTGGTAGATACGGGTACATGATGAGACATGGGAGAAGGAGGCTAACGTATGATCACAGTTCCTAGATCTGTTTGAGGATTATTATTTTGCACCACCATCTTAGGGAATTTTCGGGACAAATTTCTTTAAAGGTGGAATTTTGTATAAACCTTGATCTTATTTTGAGGTATGAATATTTATTACTGGTGTTTTTAGGAAATGAGGAGAATTTGAAAATTTCAGGAGTACACAATAAGTACTTATATGTACAAGGGGTGTACTCAGTTTCTGAAGGTAGCCGTGTGCTGGCCGTGTAACGGTCGAACACATGGTCGTGTGGGGTGACCAAGAAACAACCAAATGTGCATCGTGGTAAAGGAAATTACACACAATTTACATTTAGAGGACACATCATATACATTATTTTTATTTCATTAAATGTACTAGGGTCGCATCTAATCGATAGAACACCCTTTTTCTAGGTTGAACTCAACCAAGATCAAATGTGGCTGACGATTTTTCTCTGAGCCCCTGAATCACTATCCATTCTCGGAATCGAACGTCATATATTGAATTGGAATCACCATGATCTATGGATTTATAGGATAATTCAAGCCTAAGGTTCACCTATATCTTTCGTACAATGTCTAGGTAGGTGGTTTGTGCCGTTCCGTAGTTAGTATTTGAGTTATATGTGAAAAAGTGCCCAATACACTCAATTACGGTATTACGTGTTCAGGGGTTTTAACACTATTAATGCAAGCTTTGAATTTTATATTTGAATAGAGGTTGTTGATTATTAATAGATTTAACTACAATTCTATTGATGTGTTTGCTCATTCTTGTATGATTATGAATGTCTCGTATAGTTTTTCCTATTAGGCTATTTGTTCCCATTCTGAGTGTTGTTAGGAGGAAGTGATTATTTATATGATATTCGATGTTATGACTTGTATATAATTAGGAAAGTTGAACATTGAGGTTTATATGGGAAGATGATTATTAATTAGGAAGGATTTCATTACATGGGGCTGCGAGAACCTAGTGTAGTTAGACCATTGGAGAAATAGACATGGAGGGATTTCCAAGAGTGTGTTTTATTCATCACGCTGTGAGACTATAGAGGGGATTGAGGTTGTGTGCTCTCCTAGAGTTTTTATGGATACATAATGAGACTACAGAAGGAATTGAAGTTGAGTTCTTCCTCATAGTGTCTGTATTTTATTATTAAAATGCTAAATGGGGAATTGACGGTGAGTACTTCCTCAGAGAGTTATTTATTTACACGAAACTATATAGGGGATTTATGGAGAGTGCTTCCTCCAAGAGCCATCGTTACATACTAATTCTAAATTGAACCCGAGGGATATCTTGTGAGAACTACCAAGAGGGTATCATGAAATTTATATTTTTTGGATAATTTATTAAATGTAAATGATGTAATTGAAACTGTATGACTATACACACTGAGTAATTCCTTGTTTATTGCTTAATTTTACATATTTCTAACCATATATATATTCAATGATTTTTAGGCACATAACGTTGGGTTGGTGGCTACTGGGATTAGTCTCACATCCAATTTGGGTCATGCTTTTGGTACAAAATAGATTATTTTAATGCTGATCCAGATAAGGGAAAGCACCCTTCTACATTAGGTTCCTGACTACTGTGGGGATGGAGAGCATGGGACCAAACTGAGGACTGTGATGCTAAGGATTTGTTTACATGATTTCCTTGTGCTTTGTTTTTGTACTGTATTCCATCATTTTGAATTATTTGGATGATTTAATAGAAATATTTATCATCCATAATTTATATAAGTGTGCTCCAGTTTTTTATTACATACAGTCTTCTTGTTGTTTACTTATTTATTATTATTAATTATTTCACTATGGTTATCTGTTTATTTTTGCTACATTGTTGTACCAATGAGGGAATAGTTTCCATAGTGTCACACTAAAGTCCCTCACTGCTAGTCGTTAGCCTCTGGCATTTGGGAAAATGTGCTTGAGGCAATGTGACCAACCGGGTACGGGGCACCACTGGGTGGCTCCTGGAACCGGGACGTTACAATAAGTTGTTTCTATTTTATGTTCATAATATATGTATTTTATAATGGAATCATATAATGCTATTTAGTTTTTCATTATTTCATAAACTTTGTAGTCAGGATAGTTTTTTATTTTGGTGGATACATTAACTAGGTTTTCACAAATTTCATTTTTCCAATATTGTATTAAAACGTTAAATTGACGGGTAGGGATTTCCCATTATAATGAATGATAAATATGTTTTCATAATGTCTCATAGAAGGTATTCATTATAGGGATCATGGGAGATTTAAATTTTATTTTAAAAATGGGTAGAAATTTAATAAAGATTTTAAAATATATTTCATGTATTTAATAAAGGTAATATTTTCTAAAAAATATTTTTTAATTTTTCCCAATTTAAAAATAGTAATATTGTAATTCTAATTTTATTTTTAAAATTTAACTTTATTTGGGGTTATGATATTTCAACATTTATTCCAATTAATGTGGATTACAATAACATTATTTACATAATGAAGTTTAATTTTATTTTTATTTTCCACATTTATATAGAGAAAATAATTAGAAATATATATTATATTTTTGAAATTAAACTATTTATTACTATTTCAAAAACAAATATAATGAATCCTAATTTAAATTATATTAATTCTCTAAATAATGGTATCAATATTCAAAATAATAATCTTTTATATAAAATATTTAGTTAGTTCATAACAAATAAAAAATGATATTTATTTATATATTTATAAATATAATAAGAAAAATAAAATTGTATATGTTCGGATCTATGATAAAAAAATAATATAATAAACTCCACAAAATATTTTCAAAAAAATCATTAAAATAATAAAATAAATAATATACTCTTTACAATAACTATTCATTAAAAAAGTTGTATTGTTATCTCTATGTATTTTCAGTATGACTTATACATAGAGCAGATAACATACACACCAACAAATCATATAAATAAAACTAAAACCAAAAATATGCAGTTTATATCATATAAATTCGATATTCTATTCTATTGTTGAGATACTATTAATTTCTATTTAATATAGTACTTCAAAGTCCCATTACAAAAGTAACCATTTTTTTTGTTATGATGATTAAATCTTGAACAAAGGATTCAATCACAATATTTGTCTTATTGTTACTATTGTACAAAAAAATAATATGTGGATTTAATTTGTATTTTTTAATGCCTTTATATATATTTTTATCATGGAACTAATTTTATTCAGGGAGAAAATGGCAGAATCAATATTTGTTAATGGCGACTATTAGTGATTCATGATTAATATATGACATGATTTATTTAAATTGATTCATATTTACAGAATGTGGTTTTTATAAATCATCAATGTGTGTAAGAGTTAATGGATGTTTTAAAATATATTAATATTTACGATTAAAAAAAATATTATTATTGGTTACTGCATGTTTTCATAATGAAAAATTACTGTTGGTTAAGAGATATGTTTAATTTCTTGGATAATCAAAATAACAAACTAGATTAAAATATAATGGATGTCAAAATAATGAGTAATTACATTTTTGTGGTTACTCAATCAAATATTATGATTAATAAATCTTCCTAATTCATGATTACTAATTTTATATTGGATATTTTTTAGTCCCTATATTCCATGAGGCATCTAAATCATCTCAAGGATATCATAATATAATTGAAAAAATGTTGTGGGCATTCAGCCTCAATAAGATTACTAAAAATGTATTATGTTTATGATTTTAACGATGTGTAGATAATTCAAGAATCACCTTTCTAGAAAAACGTTTTACAAAAATATTGTCATTTACTCTTTTTCAAAATGGGTCTTGGGTGTACTTATTGTATTTTTAGTCAACCTCATATAATTTTATAGATTTATTATGGTAATAATTGTTGATTGTGAATTTATAATTCACATCTTATTATAATGAAATTATACCTATATATAATAAAATTACATCATTATTATGTGATAAACACATTATTTTTTGGTTTGGATTTGATATTTTATAGAACGTATGTACATAGTTTTTGGAGAATATGGATTTTATTTTTCAATTTTTTAGTAAAATCATTTACCTTAAAACCACTCAATGGTGGATATTTAGAAATCATATTTTTCATATACATTGACAATTAAGAATTATTTTTGTTCTAAAGTAGTTAAAATACATTATATTTTATATGATGATTAAATTATCATTGATGTAATTTTTTTAATTCTATGGTAGGGGAGAAATGTGGTGTGGGAGCGAAGATTAATTTAGTGAAAATATTAATTTATTTAAAAGAATATAAATTTATTACTTTGAGATTATATACTACAAAGGGGGAGGAAATAACTCTCTAATTGAAATTATCTTAATATAGGTACAACAATATATAAATACTCAAAAAATTATATTTTTTTGAGAATACTAAAAACAATGATAATCCTAAATACCTTCTTGGTGTTTTATATAATTTTTTCATATTAGTTATTTTGACCTTTTTTATTTCCATATATTCTACAGAATCATTAATTTGTGAGTGTATATGTTGAAATAGAGAGTTAAACATTGTATTTTATTTAACAAACCATAAAACTAGTTTTAATATAGTATGATAGTGGTCTTTTTATATTGATACAAGGTTGTTCTATACACCTTAGTCATATAACTATATGAGTGTACAACTAAAAATTCATATGTACATATATTATAATTTTATATTTTGTTTATTGGTTTATTTGTATCTATATAATGGTTCAGTAAATCAATATTTCATGGGAAATATTACACCATAATGAAAAAAACTATTAGTGATTGGGAAATAGGCGTGGAAAAAAATTGTAATAAAAAAATTGTTTACTTATTGAGATATAGAGTGTCATTATAACAATGCGATGTATCCATTTTATGCCCATAATTTTTAAATCATAAGTAACTATATGAATTTTATCTAGGATAACATATCATCAATTATTTATCCTATATCTGATGAAGATTTATGGAATGTAATCTGACTATGATACATGTTAATAGATCTATAAAATTTCATTATTAAAAAAATGTAATGAAATTTAATATCTACATATTGAAAAGACCTACGTTTTGATAATTACGAAAACATTCCCATTTAAAAAATCTATACAGGTAATTCTATAAAATTTATATATATATATATAATAAATCAAGTTTTATGAGTAAAATGATCTAGAATTTAAAAATATTTTATGGGATAAGAAAATATATCCTAATGATAACATTAAATTTTTAATTAACATGAGAATTGATTTTTATTATTTCAATTAATTGATATATAAAAGAGATAACATATTAATATATTAATATAATGATCCTAATGATATTTCCTCTATTAAAAAATGTAATAATGTCATCATTTGAAATTTAATTTATGTAAGGTAATTCTTTCAATGTTATAAGATATTTATTACTAACATATGGGAGGACAGTAAAATGAGATTGGATGAAATAAATCATATCAATGGAGATGTAATTAATGTTCTAGAGAAAAATACGAAAATTAGGTAGAATAACAATAAGTGTTTGTGATTGATAACGTTTTCTCAGTCAATATAATAATATTTTTTTATTTGAAAAATAAATTCAATGAAACCACATCTCTAAAATGTTATATATGAAGAATTGTGTCACAAATGACAATAAATTGTCCATGAATATTAAATAGTGGTGAAAATGACTTATATTTTAAAAAAATTAATTAAATTTCCCAAAAATGTAATTTATAAAATAATAATTATACTATAATAAGGCTTGATAAACTAGGATTAATTTTCATGGAAGAGTTCATCAATTATATTTATATTTAAGAATTTTACTTTATCATTAAATCTAAAATTATAATAAATAGAACACCCATTGAAAAAATTGTTATATGATATTTGGAATTATTTAATATCACTAAATACTATATTAAATATTGATGGTAAATTAGAATATATTGTAATGTGATATCGAATAATTGTATATGAAGAAAAAAATAAATATTTTTAAAATATTGAATAGCCTATGAAATAATTGTAGAAATGAAAATGGAAATATTATATAGAAATATAATGAATCATTACATCATTTTGTATATTTATAACCATTATTTCAATATAAATTATATTTATACAAATCTAAAAAAACAGATAATAATATATATTGTGAAATAGTCATTTACCTAAAATTGTAAACGACAATAAAAATATTCATGATCAATTTAATGACCCAAACATCTCTTACAAAATGATTAGATCTACTAATATAAATATTCAATATATTTTGACAAAAAAACTCTCATAAATTATATAATATTTCAATTTATGGAGATTATATTATCTATTATGTTATTTCATGAATTTTATTCAATTTATCCCACAATGGTCATCCCATTTTTTGTTCTTAATACAAATAACTTACCTAAATCATTTCTTCATAACCTGGGAAAAGGATAAAATAAAAAAGTTTGTGATTTTATTCTCATTATGGTTATATAAGGGATGTAATAATAGAATAAGAGAATATGGGTATGACTACATGAGAATAATTTATGAAAACTATACTATTTATATCAGTGATCATTCATGGGAGTCATAAAATAAATATTGGTAATTCATAAGACATGATTCATAATGGGAAAAAATTACATGATCTATTAGAGAAGGAAATTATCATAAGAGATGGATTTTTTTCACGCACAATGTCATAAAAAATAATAAAAAAATGTTATCCACAAAGAAAATTATAAAATGGTATGCTACAAATATCCACCAATATACCTGCTCTGGGCTTAGGTGAACCTCCCTTGTACTATCATAGATTATTGGGATAAAAAATTATGTTCTCTTTGAGATCATATAAAAATAATAATTAATAAATTAATTGGAGGTATATATTGGTATAATCCATCACATAAATCATGTATTTCGGTTTCATAATATCATAAAACATTCATCATATCCAAACCTGTGAAATGAAATGGGTCTCATAAATATGTTAGCATAGTACAACCCAAGTAAAAATATTAGTTTTATATAATTTTATCATATCATCAGTTCAAAACATGTGGAATATTATTGTGCACCTTAATAATATAGTCATTATAGACATAAATTATACATATAAATAACAAGGATGGTATAATTGGATCATATTCCCAGTAAATAAAAAATAATATCAATGGATGTAATACTATATAGAAAATAATTTTAAAGGATCACCTAGATCATTTCTTGTTCAAAACTGTAATTCCTCTTTAATTAATATCAAAAAAAATTTAAATTTTTTCAAATTATCTTAATTTTAAGACATCCTTGGAATAATATAATGAATTATTTAGAGAGGAATTAAAACATTTCATGGAGAAAACAAACATTTAACATTGAAAAAAAAATTTTAAAACAAGAAATATTTTTAAAATTCATTTCACTGAAAATGTCAAAGAAAAAATATAATGGAACCTTCAAGGAAATTTATTTTTTTCATTGATGTCAATTTCTTTTCATAAAATACATGTTAAAATAGTTATTCCGTTTTTATTTTTATAAAATGTGATATTATCTTCATTTGGAAAACATTATATTATTCTTTTAAAAATACATTCCTAAATTAAATAATTTGTAAAAATTTCATTAATACATCGTTTGGATATTGTTAATATATTCATATAATCATTTTAGATACATTAATATTTAATATAAATGGTTTCTACTAGAAAATAGAAATAATGTTATTTTTCTATAAAAAAAATTCTTCTAGATTTATAAATACTAATATATTTGAATGTGAGATAAAAAACATGAATTATCTTGAAATAACAAGATAACCAAAATAATATGAATATATTGAGATATTGATTATATTATTTCATTAATATAATCATAAACATTAACAAACATCATAAATGATGAAATCATGTCATGAAACTCATACAACATTAGTAACATTAAATCATATGACCCTAAATGAATAAAATAAAATTAAACATAATTTATCATGAAAATAAATAAAATAAATATATTAAATGTTTATGGTTTTATAAATAAACCTCATTATATATTGTATGTGGAATATGTAACTTCTGTCCCAAGGAAAAAAAAATGAAGAAAAAATTTATTACCACTTTGATAACGTTTGAACCATAAACCCCATAAAAAATTATTCTCTAATAGATATATGAATACAAATATTTATCTAGAGGGTAATCATAAATAAATATTATTTGGTATTATATAAACAACATATAATTAATAAGTGGGGAATATGGAAAGTGTCTCATATAAGAAAAAGGTGAGAAAAGAATCTCTAACTGTAAGTCTCAAATACCATCAAACACATTAAAAATCCTTTATAATATTTATATTATTATTAGAAATATATTAAAAATAGTTAATATATATAAATAATTCCAAATATTATTTAAATCTTACCATTTATTACCAATTAAATAATATTTTGGTATTAAAATAATTTTTATTGTAATAACTACATTGTTTTAATTGCATATTTTGATAATTGATTCCCTCATTATATAATCATGGTTTTATAATACTAACAAGGTTTAACATGATATAAATACAATAAATATTCAGTATATATCTTTTAATAGTATTCAATATAGGATATTGATATAAAATGGTATACATCATCGATTTAGACTATAAGAGACAAGAACACCTCAATACTGTATTCATTTTCTTGATGATTTAAATGAATAATGTAAATAATATACTACCATTAAAAAATATATTTTTAATATATGATATAAATTCATAAATCTTTATCTTTATTCCTACCTTAAAAATCATTAGTGAAAAATGAATATCATCGCTTCGTGACGTTGTAGTCCTCCGTATACATTAAAGACATTTAATATACCATTTGAATTTTTTTGAAGGTATATGTAAAATAATTATTATAGAGGTGTTATTGTTTTAAAATATTCATATATATTCCAACAATATATCTTTATTATAATCCATTTGAACCATAAATGGAAAACACATCACATTTATTCTTGATGTGGTAGTGTGTCGTACAAACAAGCAATGTTGTTCTTTTCCAATGGATTAGGAGGTGAGAAGGGAGATGTTTTATTTTTATTGGAAATTTATAATAATATAAAAAATAAAAAATATAATTATTAAATATATCTTTATATCAATATATTATATTAGAAAATGGAAAATGAATAAAATCAGTTCACTATACAGAAGTACACCGTTTAAAAAATTATTATTTTATTTACAATATTATGGATGATGAGATGGGTTTATGTTACAATATTGAAATTATAATATCTTATTTTTAAATATACAATTTTTTTATTAAATAATAATAGTTTTAAAATATTTTAATGATCACAATGAAAAATTAAAAAAATATATACAAAAAAATACCTCTTCTAAGGAGAACCACAATATATTTAAACTAATGCCTTCCTAGAATGGATTTACAATTTCAAAAAAAAAATTTAAAATTTTATGGAATTATGTAAAATATTTTTTCACTTATGGTCTGAACCAATTTGTTATGGATGAGAGAAGATGATATGAGAGTTGAGGGCCTTTTATATGTCGGGGAGATGATAAACATTGAATTTTTGAAATGAATAAATTGAACCCTTTTTTTAATTCCATAAGGATATAAAATGGACCATTTTAAAATATTATTTTTTATAAGGACTATGTTTTATTCATAAAATGGGTATTGTAAAATATTATAGGATATTTGAGCCCTAAATATTTAGTTAAACCCTCCAAGTAAATGAGTTTTAAACATACACTACTAATTATGTTATATAGTTTATACCAGTCCATTTGAAAAAAAACTATATTTATGATATCATATAATATAAATTATTTCCATTAAAAATTTAATTCATTTTTCCAAATTCAATTTTTAAAAGTGGGAAAAATTAAATAATCCTAAATCCTTCATATGCAATGAAAAAATCATTTATTGAAGGGTAAATTATCAAATGATTTAGAAGATAATATTTGAAAATTCAATTTAGAATTGATTATAATCATTACAATTTATTAATAGATATATAATTTATTATTTGTTAATTTTTGAATAATATATAAAAAAATCTTGTAATTATATTGAATGAAAATTAATTTTTTAATATAAACAAGTACTTTTCAATATTCCATAAATAATTAATATTCTTTAAATATTATGAAAAATTCATTATAAGAAAATTTTGAAATTATTATTTAAAATATTTTGTAGATTTTTTAAAATGTATTTTATAAATATTTAAAAAACTAAATTTATAATAATAGTTCCAAATATTGAAAATTTATTATTTTGGAAAAAAAAATTTCATAGCATAAAATTTGATTGATTATTTTAACATTTTTATATAAAAAAATTGTTGAATGTTAAATATAGTATTGAATATATAATATATAAATTTAAACAGACTATTGTTCCAAATTTTACTTGTTAATTTTATTTAGGTTAATCAAATTTGTTCACATAATAATAGTTTTCATAAAAACATTTATTTATTTTCAAATAGTGTTATATTTTCATATTTAATTCATCAGTAAAAATAGATTTATATATATATGTATAATAATACTATTTTCATAAATTGATTAATTCCATTAATATTCTCCATTACCACCTCGATTTTTATATTATCATAATGAATAATAATCTGAGTTTACATGTAACACAAGATACCAAAAAAATTAAATTGAATCATTGTTTTCGTAAATAATGTGGTCATACATTGTTCTCCATAAAAACATATTTATGAAATAAAAATTTTACCATTTGATAAAAATAAATGATGAAACATCCACCTCATCACATCTATAGGTTTCTTACAAAGCCTCACAAATTTGGAGGTTTCAAAAAATAATGACTGACCAGATGATTAGTCTTGTTTCGAAACACATTCTATCATTGAACCATAATTTCTATTACTTTTTCCTCATAATGAATATAATTATCCAATTATTAATACCTATTATTTCAATACATGTGAGGTAATAGTTATGTTCTTCCCCATGAGAGATATATAGAAAATAATTTTTACTTGGGAGAGTTCCCATGAAAGTGCCAAATGATATGGCACCATCATGATAAAATTTTATAACGTAAAAGTATCCCATGTATGTAGGTCATATTTTTAATTTGTTTCTTCACATGAGAATGTTTTAGAATACAACAAAACTAAAATTGGATTATAGATTAAGGCATAAATTGTCAAAAAAATGTTTGTAGAGATCCTGGTTTTCAACCGGAAAGAATTTCATAAAAAGATTGAACTTTCTCAATGACTAGACATGTTGATTTTAAAGATGATATTCCTAATTGAATTCTATGAGTCGGGTCGCTCTTAAGTGTTTTTTGGACATTTGAGAAGGTTTGTTATGTTCCATGGGTATCTTGAGATGTCCCATGAGCACCAGACCCTAAAATCATCATGTTTTGATTGACATCATAGGGTATAAAATTTATAGATGGTCTTATAAACCATGCGACCCACTGTAAGAAACCATTTGACATTGATCTTGGAGGCAGTGGAATCCACATGGTTAGTACACAGTTATCCTTACTATGTGGGACAAAGAGTGCATATGGTATTTCTTAAGTATATGGGTACCACACGGTTGGCACACAGTTTTCCAAACCATGAAACTTATCTGAGTATGACACACAATTTATATAATTTAGTTGTATGAAAAATTGAAAATGAAATAAAATTAAAATAAAACATAAACCCAACACTCCCTCTCCCCTCTCTCTTTATATCCATGACATAGCACCCCTAAAGAGGTCATACCTTCAATGCGTGCTCGGTTCCTCCATGGCTCTCTCACTATTTACTACTTCCATGTCCTTCACTGAAGATTCATCCTTAATCCTATGAGGAATGCACTATTCTTTTCTATCATCTATCCCATCACTGATTTTCACCCACACCATTTTCCTATTTTTATTGGGCCTTACTCTTGGTCATGGGTTGGATAGATTTTGAATTTTTTTCCTTTTTCCATTTGGGAATGGAACGAGGTTTTTAGGTCTCGTTCGAGCATCTTCCGACCACCACAGATGTAGCCGAGGTGGTTTTTGTGGTTTTAGTCCACCATCATTGTTCTGAGGTAATTTTTTGTTGTTTCTAAATTATTTTTCCAATTAAATTAGGGTCTTTAAATTTTTCTGGTTTATAGTATTTTTTTCTAGTATGTTGGACTGTTGGGTGCAGTTCCGAGTCTCCTTGTCAGGGGAAAATCTCATGTGTTTGAATATATAGATTAATATATACATATATATATATATATATATATATATCTGTGTGTGTGTGGGTTCCCCCATTACGTTTAAAATTCATCAATGATAGTGATTTTACCCATATGGATCTAGGTTTTCACATATATATATATATATTCATGTTTAGGTGAGTGGTGATTGTTATATGAATATAAGAATATCTATAATGACACCCTTGAATATGATCATGGAAATGTGTGTTATTTCATATGGGATAGGTATCCTTGTATGTGTTTTAAGATGCTTATTCTTAGTGGGGGAGTAGCATATTTTAGTAAGAAGGTTCTGATAGATGTAGTCGAATACATGGTCTCACAATAATGTATGATCCCAACATCATGCCCTTTTAATTTTATTAATTCGTTAATAAATTGTTTTTCGTATTGTATATTTATTATATTTAATTAATATAGTATGGATTCTTGGATTAAATAAATTTTTTTGGTATGGTTAATGAAATATATAACTGTTATCGTTGACTATTGATTAACCATGTCGTGTTTCTATAATATACCCCCTCCAATGGATGTGCAGTAACATCATTCTAAAAATATAGAATTATAATCTTATTATTACTTGGTTAATTGAATTAAACCCATTATTATGATTCTTCCTTGGTTAAAATGTTTACTTTAGGAATTTGGCCAGTTTATTGACTTGATTGAACTGCATATCCAATAGATGTCATCATATAAGAATACTATCTTATTCTAATGACACCTCTTCTTGCCTTGGGGACCTTGTAATGTGGTTGACATGTTATAATAGGTTAAATTATTTTGATTTGGTAAGTGGAAAGGGATATAATGTCTTAAGAATGTAGTAGTATTCTCTATCCAAATGAACATGAACCTTTTCTGGCATGTGGGCCTTATGTAAATTTACACTGTTTGTGAATGTTGGTTATGATGGCCAAAAGTGGTTGTGACGGTAACTCATGTTAAAATTAATGTGTTTTATTAAATGGATATAATGGTACTATCTATGTCTTGTGAAAGTATTCATAGGATTTTACCCATGTTTGGAAATAAATATGTAAACATGTCTTTATAAACATGTATGATTATTGTCCTCATGTATAAATGTGAATATGTTTGCATTTATGTAATTGAAATAGTCTAATAAAATACATGAGTGGTTAATGTGACATGTAATATATTTAGTGAATGGTTATTCCTTATATTGGATGGGGAGCCAAGGTATAGTGAGGGAACATGATAAGGAAGACCATGTGAAAATCCTTATTGATTTTTGAAGGGTAGTGTAAGCCAATAGGTTAGCAAGTCCATGATATCATTCTAGATTTTTTCCAAGAGTCCATGAGATCCCATGGAGATGGGCAAGGGGTTAGACTGTTTGTGCTTCCCCAGGTGATGGATGTTCATGATTTACATTGTTGTCCCTCAATCACATGATCAACTAGAACCATAAGAGCATATAGAGTTGTGTTATGGATTATACTGTGAGAACTTTTCCCATGTAACGTATGCCTATAAATTACAACCCAATCCAACCCATCCTATATAAATATATGTATATTTATACTATATGTATATATATTACACTATATTTATATATAGTGTTAGGTTCAAAATGACATTTTGGATGTGGGATTGAGTAGGTATCATTGTGATTTGTCCCATATGATACTAGATGAGTGTTTTTTATTTACTCAGTTCTATCATTATTACTTCATAACTTCACAATCTTAGAGTTATACTACACATGATGGATAGGTCCTGACAACGGTGGTGCAGGCCAACAATGATTTATATCCCACACCCTACAACGGATGTCATTTCACTAGGGAACCCTAGTAGACCACTCTTGTTCACAGTACTACAGACCTTGGTTGACTTCTAGTTGTTGTATGCTTGTAAATAGAGTAAAGAGAAAAGGAATGAGTTGAAGCTCATTATACTTTTTTATATCTCTTACATAATTTTGGTTATTTTTCCATAGTTTCATTGTGTATAGTAAATCATGTTATTTCATTTATTGTTTTCCAACATGTATTTTTTCTAAGTCAAGAATTTATTTTTTATATGATATCATAGTCCACTTTTATAAAATTTATATTATCATTCTTCTGTTTCATTTTGAACAATATATATACTTCTTGTACAAGTTATATTGTTCATTTTATAATAATATCTCAATGAAACACTAATAAGATGATATAGTCCTCCAAAAATCAACATCAGAGACCCTCACTTCTAGTTGACAGCCTCTAGTGTATGGGCAGACTCACTTGAGGACCTATAACCTAACGGTTCGACTACCAGTTTTATAGTATTTCGGGCCGAGATGTTACAAAGATGTATAATTTGGTTATTTTTTCTTTATACTTACTATTTAGGGTTGGTAGAAATGATGTGTTTTTGCTCGGATAATATCCATGCATTGGGATAATTGCCCAACCTATGGGATATGGCCATGTGTCCCAGGCTGGGAACTGTATTTCATACTATTTTCTATTACAACTGATATGATTTCATATTGAGATATTGTTTTATTTCTATAACTTATGGTTTATGTAATTTCTGTTATTTATATCTATGGCTTGTTATGATTAATATTTAGAATCCATTTCATCATTTACGGCACATAGAAATTCACATTCCAAGTATAGTTCCATGCCATGTATCCGCATATGTAGGATCCTTGTTAATTTTATTAAGTGATATGCCATGCTCATGGTTTTACTGGAATGCATAATATATGCTATTACATTCCATATATTACTTTGAATTCTTATTTTTATAACATGCTTCAGTGTAAGATTCATGTAATTTCATGCCAATGTTATTATTACCTATGATGTTATGTTTTTTTGAGATACGTCATGTGATTGAACACGAACAAATTTCCACTAGTTAGGTGTATGGGATCTCTATAATCATATAATGGTAACCCTTACACTCAAACAAGAATGAGCATGATGTGTATACATTATTAGAACTATTGGTTTAAAATTAAAAGGGTTCTAGAGTATAAATTTCAATGTGGATTGATTTTAAATAAATGAGATACTAATTCGAAAATATAAAGTGTATGTTTGGTTTAAAGGTTGGTATATGGCCACATGTATGGCTGGAATTTTATGTTTTTTATTATAATATAATCTAAAATAGAGTTTGGTATCAATTAATGGGAGCCAATTCTCAATCTGTGAAGTGTATGGGCGCTTCATGTATTGGGAAATAAAAACCCATGATAAAATGAAAGGACATGATGATTTCTGAAATTGTTATATATTATCAACGTTTTCAATATTGATCCGATGTTAAATGGATCAATGGGACCCTTTTAGGTTTCATTAGCTATTACAAATGTAATTTATTATAGTAAATTTTTTATTCACGACGTGATGTAAAAAGATGTTAAGTGTTTAAAACAGAACATTATTGTAATGTTCTTGTGATTCCCTTGGGGGAGTTAGCTAAATTATGTAATTGGGGTTTGTTAAATGATACTTGATAATATATTAAATAATTTAATATTTAAATATTAAATTTTAATATATGTAAATGGGCTTGGAAATGGGACTGTAAGGGGTGACATTGTTAAAACCATCGGGTATGGGTTGTGTGAGAATTCGCTTTTAGTTTCTTTGGAACGGAGACATAGGCATTCTCCATAGGCTATTCTTTATGAGAAATGGATTGAATGATAGGCTCTAGATCCTATGATTTTTTTTGCATGACTAAATGCATGTGTTGGAACTTTTTATTATTAAGGGCTAGACCATGGTAGGTATAAACCTTAGAACATGTTTTCCTTGATAGTGACTTTTGATTCTGATATCTTGTGTTGTTCGAACACTTTTATCCCAAATAGTAAATTCAGTTCCTTAATGAAACCCTTTTTTGGATGTGTTTTTTCTGATCCCTTGATTTTAATGTTGGATTGTGAAATGTGTAATTTTAATTTTAGCTAGTTATACTTTACTTGAGCATGGTCGATTGTTTCTTTGGTGGTTTTAAACCTTATCTTTTCCTTGGGTAGTGTGTGTTGAAATACATGTTACCATTGAGTGTTAAATAAAATAATGAACCGGTTGAATTTGGTTAAATTTTTGGGTTTTTTTCTTTGAGAGTGGTCTCGAGTCATCAATAGTTAGAGTGTTCTGAATGAAAAATGAATAGGTTCATCCCAATTCATGGGATAAATTTCTAAAGAATCAGGTGCTATGACATGATGGTTTTTTGTATATTGTGTCAGTTTTGGTTTTGACCATCCTTTTCTACATAGCATTGTGAGTGTGACTCTGAACAATGGCACACATTAATTTGTGATGTATTGTACAAGTATTATTCTGAGTGTCTCGTTTACCTTCATTTCGTTTGATGATTGGGACAATCCTATGGGGGATACTTCATGTCGGTTTTTGTAATTGCATTCCCATAAATATAGAATGAAACCCATAGTGGACCATTATGAAATAATTAATTTTATATTTAATCCTTTAGAAGATTTAATGTTTAAGATACATGTATGTGTTTTCATAGAAACATGACATTGATCAGGTCTATTGTATAAGAAACCTATAGAAAACATTATTGGTTTGAGATGCTCTTTGCTGGTAAAACATTAAAAAAAAAAAAAATTCTATTTATAATTTCATGTGTTCTTTTAATGATGCTTCTTTATAGAAAATGAGAACCACCAATGATGTCGACCATGGATGGTTCAACCTTTCATCTTTCCAGTCGTAGTGTATGATTATCTAGAAGTTGTTTCAATCCTCTCAGGGTACTCTGCTATGTGACAAGCATTTCCCCCATATTTTCTTCATCCTAGATGCACTAAGAGAGTGTCAGTCCTGTGTTACACTAAATTATTTTAATATTGTTGAGCTCATTGTGTGGTTCTCATTTGGTGTTGCACACCATATTTATGTCTTCCTACATTTATTTATCAAGAAACATCAGCATAGGTCTTTGGTAAATTTGTTGTGTGTGTTTGTTGCCAAAGCTAGATGCCATGGGAGATTCCATCATAGTTACGATTATGATACACCATGCATCTCTATCAAGAATCATACTGAATAGTCATCTGTTCCACTTAGATCTTTCTTTTCTTTATTAATTGTTACAATTGTGGAACACTATTTTTAAGGAACATCATTTGGGGTGAGGAAATTATGTTTGGTGTCACCCATGACATTCTATGGAAAATTGGATCGATGTAGGCCTCATGGTCGATAGAGATCATTTGTTTAACTATATTGCAAATAATTCATAGAGCATCGTCAAATAAATAAGTGTGTTCTTTTACATCAATTATAATGGTGGTTTGAACGGTTTTTTGGAATTAGCAGTTTAAGGTAATGCCTAAGGTAGGATGTACCATTGGAAATATTCTTTATGTGATCATGAAGTGATCATATATCAATATGGATGGGATCAGGTATGTGATTTCTCGATGTATCGGTTGATGAATGAGCATCAACTTGAGATTTAAATGGTTTTTGTGTCATTCTCCCTTGAAATAATTCAATTTGCATTGGATGTTGGGTAACAAAATTCTTCTATATGAAAGTTGTTTCACGACCCCCATAGGTTAGTTGATGGGTTAATTTATTCATGAAAGCATCTCAGGGATTAGATGTTCAATGGTGGGAAGGTAGTAACGTGCCTTGTTTTTAACATAGATTGAATTTCCAATGAATATTAAACGTTTTCAATTAATGGATGGGTTGTTTTTAAAACCGAGCATCCAAAATGAATTTCAAGAGTTTTCTAGCCCAAAGGGATTTATTTCACATGGTAGAAGGCTATTTATGTTCCCCAAGTGGCTAGAGATGTATCACAAGTTCCAGACCCAAAAAACATAAGGTTTTGAAAGACATTTTGGGACTCATAGTTTACGCACTATCTGATATACCAGGTATCCCACTGTAGAAAATTGTGTGACTAGTTTTTGGGAGAAAGTTGATTCTTCATGGTCAATGTAGATATATTCTAACTATGGTGGAAATATCATGTATAATGGGTTTATTATGTATAGGGTTAACACACAGATGGCACACGATATACCAAACCGTTCGACTTCACTATGTATGAAACCATTTTTTGGGAATTATGTTTTAAGAAAATTAAAGAAAATTAAAATTAAAATTAATCATATATCTAAAACTCCCTCGCCCATATCTCTCTAGAACCATGGCCTAGAACCCCTAGTGGGGTTCTCCCTTCAATGACTTCTTGGATTCCCTCATCTATCCCTCTAGTTTCTTGTTTCCACCTCTTTCCTTGGTAAATTAACCTTGATCTGGAATGGTATACTCTCTTCACTCTTCTTCTCCATTCCATGCCTAATTTTTTACATCCACTTTTGTAAATTTTTATTTTCCAAAAATCTAGGTCATGGTTTGGATTGTTTATTATTTCCTCCTTTATCGTTAGGGTATGCATCGAGGTCCTCAGGTCATATTTGGGTGTGTTCTGACAACCACTTCTAAAGACGATGCAGTTCGAGTGGTTTTGGCCTACCAAATTTGTTCTGTGGTAAGGATTTCTTATTTATACATGGTCTACACCTCATAAATTAGGTTCTTTCATAGTTTTATGGTTTGTAGTACTTTTTCATAATTATTATGACTGTGGGGTGTGGTTTTGAGTCACAACGTCATGGTAGAATCACCTACATGTGCATGTGAAAGTAAATATATATATATATATGTGGGTTCCCCTATTGCATATAAATTCATCCATTGACCTAATTTTAAATGGATGGTTCTAGGTGTTCCAATATATATATATACATATCTATGTGAGTAGAGACTCATTGTTGCATATAAGCATATTTTTAAAGATCCACTTGCACATGGTCTAGTCCATGCAAGTGTGTGCATATGGGCTAGGTTTCCTTTCATATATGTGAAGTTTCACTCTCCAAGTGGGGGAGCATCATCGTTTTGTTAGAAATCACAAAGGGCAATCTTTGACACCTTTGTTTCACTATGAGTTAGGATCTCTATCCCCTCCCTTTTTTGATTATTAATGCAGTAATTAATTTAGTTACCTATTTCATTTTTCATATATCCAATTATCTATATATGGATTCTGGGATTAAATGATTTACTTTATATTGTTTTTTAAATACATAAATGTGATGGCTTACAGTTGATTAACTAACTCATGTTTTTCTAATAAAACATCTTTAATGAAGGTACACTACCTTCAATATAAAACTGTACAATTATAATTTAATGCTTGATTGGGTCATTTAAATAATGTATTCATATGTTTCTTCCTTGGTTAGAATGGTCTATTTAAGGCTTTGGAATATTTTGTATATTGAATGAAATACCTTACCATTGGAAGTCAACATGCAGGAATTTGACCTTATTTTAATGACACATCCCATGACATGGGGCCCTTGTAATATAGATTCCATGTTAGAATTGGTTATAAAATTTGGATTAGGTAAATCAAAATGGGTAAAATGTATTAATAAATGTAGTAGTGTTTTTTAAAGGAAATGAGCATTCCCCATTACATGCATGAATTCCTTAAGTAAATTTACAATGTTTAGAAATGTTGTTTAAGATATCCAGAAGTGTATGTGACTATGATTCATTTTAAAAGGCATTATTTGAATTAAAGTTATTACATGGAATTTCTTATAGCTAAAGACATGCATGAGAGGCTTTGACATATGCTTGTAAATAAATATGTAGCCAAGTATTTATAAAAACATAAGCCAGTTCTTTTAAAGTATAAATAGTAATATGTTTTCATGAATATAATTGATATTAGATAATGTTATTCATGGGAGGTTAATAGATCATGAACTATTTGTAGTGAATGTATATTACTTATATTTGAAGGGAAGCCAAGGGACTGTCAGATACCTTATAGAGGAAGACCGGGTGAGATTCCATGCTGATTTCCTGAGGACCATGTTAGCCTTTAAGTAACAAATATCGTGGAAGATTTCTTATTAATTTACAAGACACCGTGATAGCTCTTAGAGCTAGGCCATGGATTAGACAGTGTGTGATCTCTTAGAGTTGGGTTAAGGATTGGTCCATTAGATCTATTTCATGGTATTTTATGATAGTGAGTTATTTCCATGTATAGCCTGGACAATATATATATATATATATATACTATAAATACATATTCGACTATATACATAGTGACAGGTTCAGACAGACATTCTGGCTTTGCAACAAAATCGGTATCACCATCAAGTGTCCCTTAGGACCAAGTACATGTGTTGTTTATTTACACATTTATGTTATTAATAATTCATAACTGAACACTGTAAAATTTATATTACACAGTTTGGTTATGTATTAACACCATTGGTTTTAGTATTCTATGATTTATATCTCACACCCTACTCGGGCCCCCATTGCACCAGGGAATGTATCACGAAATTTATTGTTCGGAG
The DNA here is from genome assembly GCA_963277665.1 of Viscum album. NCBI lineage: Eukaryota > Viridiplantae > Streptophyta > Magnoliopsida > Santalales > Viscaceae > Viscum > Viscum album. Next base: position 199,749,436 of record OY728126.1, read on the forward strand.
GAATATGTACCTTGGTTGATTTATTGTCATTTTATGCATATACCTAGTGTTATGAGAAAAGGCCTCAGGTAAATCTCATGACTCTCATGGAGATCATGTTAAAACTTTTAGTTATTTTTCTTTAGAAGAGTCTTTTACTCTATATCATTCTATTTAATATACTATTATCTGTCATGTATATGTACCAAGTCATGTATCTATTTATTTTATAATATGGAATTGGATACATTATTGAATTGAAATTATCTTTATTCAGCTATTTTAACTATTTACATAATTCTTCAGCTATTTTAATGGTCATTTTCTAAAAATTCCACTGCAAAACTCGTATAATAATGTATAGTCTTGCCACTATCACCTCCCAAGACCCTCACGACTAGTAGGTAGCCTCTGGCTTATGTGGAGATGTGCTGGAGGCCACGTGACCCACCGGTCTGGATACCAGTTTGATTTTATCATTTCGTTGTATGTTACAAATTTTTATAGACATTGTATGGTAATTATGTGTTATTGAATCACACTATAATCCTCACACATTTATTCAGCAAACAATTGTACAAATAGTTTTATGTCTAATAAATCATCACTATATAATTTTTTTATAAACAATATTCTATAATTTTCTAAATTTTGATTCATCTATACAATTGAATAAAACCAATTCTTTATGAAAACTCACTTAGATAAATTTGATGATCCCAAAAAAATTATATAAGAAGATCATAGAACTTAGTTAAAGGTTAAATTTATATCTTTGACTTACCATTGTTCTAAGGGTGATATATAGTATTAAAACTCTACCCAATATTAATATATTTGTTATGTTATCTCCATAAATTTTAGGTATAATATCAGATCCTAATTAAATATAATTGAATGTGGTACACCATACTATAAAAAAATTAATTAATGTATATCATGGAAATATAATTGTGAGGTACTTTTTCTATGACAGTGATGAAGTGATGTATAATTGTAAGGAGAATTACTATAACCATTATAGAATTATTCTATTAAGATGTTTTGGGAGATTCTAATGATAAAATATTTAGTGATGTTTTACTTTTTCTATTCTAGTATAGATAATGGTTGGAGAGCCATGTTAACTGTTTTCCTCGCTTCCTTAAAATGATGATATTCGAAATAATAATTTAAATAAATAGAAATATTTCTCATCTTTTTTCCAATTATAGACACTCTTCTACATTTCATATTGGTAGGTTCTATTATCATATGTCACTTCAGTTATGGGATCATGACTGATGACCTTTCCTGATAGGATGGATCATTTCCATAAATGAAGGATGTCATTTCCAAAAATATTAAAACAATTCTTACAACATACCCATGTTGAAATAACCTATAATTAAATCAATATATAACATGACCTAAACACAACAGTTTTTCAATACCATTAAACTCATATTTAAATAATTTGATGGAATTCCACCTAAAATAAAATTTTCATTAAAACATATATAAAACCCAAGAGTTTTATATCCATATATAGGTCCAAAAATATCTTTAATCATCATAAGAACATGTCACATTATACCAAAAATGAGAATTCTATGATATTTAACATATCATCAAATAAAAATAATAAACCATTGATGGTATCCATAATTTTTATGTTAATCTCAAATAATAATTTTTTGATTAAAAAATTAAAAAATTCTAAAAAAATATGCAAGTTTATTCTAAATTAAATTATATATTTTAATTACTTTTACTACATAATTCATGTTTCTAATTATATATAGACATGTATAATTGCAGTTAGTGGTTTGAAATAGCATCTTTTTTTCTATGATCTTGAAATAACCATTTTGTAGTCATTAAATAAAATATATCTTATTTTTCTAACATATAAAACATTGAATTACTTGAAAACCTATTACTCTATGAAGATTATTTCAAAAAATATATAAAAAACATTTGAGAAATTCTTCTAGGATATTCTTCCAACATTTTTAACATGTATGAATAATATCATATGTCTTGTATGTTTTGTATGACACTAAAAAATCATAAATGTTCATTTTCCTATTATTTAATGATTATGAAAATAAATAATTATCTTATTTTCAATATAAGTATCTTGATAACTAATTTAGAATAACCAAATGGTTTTTCTCTCCAATCAATATCTGTTTTCCCATTATTCATTTAATATTCTATCACATTTAGTGTTTAAAAGACTTATCCAAGTTCCATTCTAAGAATAAAAACCACATTGTGGAGTATATGAATAAATGACCATAGTCTGAAAACACATGATCAAGAAAAAAATTATTGTATGTATAAATCAGAAACATTACACTAAATTTATAACAAATTATGCTCATCACATGCCATTATTCAAACCCTTCAAGATAGTTCCTAAACAATTTTTTAATTTTTGAATCATATCACCTACAGTTCTCAAACAAGGTCTACAGAAGGAAAAATATTCATTCAAATAGTGTCTATTGTTTCTTACTAAATAACCCATTTAGTAATTTATTACCACAAGGTACATATGATCCTAATACAAATCCAATTTTATTATATGGACTGGGACGAAATATCTTGAAAACCACTCACTTTATCCTTTAGTAAAAATTTAGGGACATCTTACTGTATATTTTCACATCCATTGACATATCCTTAGACATATCCCAAGATTTATCTTTATGCATATCCCTTTATATCTCACTATTGATTTATCATCAAATTTTCTAATTTAGAAAAATTACATTTCACTGATAACTTCTGAAATAACCCAATGACATAATAATTTTTTTTCATTTTTAGTTGAATATTAAATAAATTGAAAAAATAAATATATGTGGTCCGTATTGGAGTAAATTCCTCTGATACTAAATTCCCTATTATCTTCATTTAATTAATATCATTAATCTATCTGACAAATACATTTCCAATTTTGTACTATTTATTTACATAACATAAATAAATGCATTATTAATACCATGGGAGAAGGAAACTGAAGCGACCCATCCCCTTATAGCATGGTGCTCATGTCTACTATAATTTTTTTTCTTGATTATAAGGAATCCAATCTCAAGGTACCAGTTAGACTAGTACTCTTGGTGAACAAGATACATAAATATATATTGTACTACATATTACTACAATAATTACAGCCTAATTTTTTTCATTATAAAAAAATTTCTTTAGGTATAACAGTAATCCGTGTAGTAAATTCATGAATATATTTTATAGTATATTTCATGGATTTACTATGAAAGAAATATAATAAGGGTAAAAACAAATACTTTAATGGGAAAAATATAGAAAAAGGGACAATATGTCATTGAAAATAATCAAAATATCATGGTAAATATCTAAGCACACATGCCTTGTAATCAATAAACTGAATAGAAGTTTGAAAACAATATAAAAATGTATTAACTAGAAATTCAGAAAATTCAAATAACATGACAAGGAAAAATAAATATGGAATTTTATGAAACTAAAACACATTCCTTGAGATAAAAAATATAAAATGAAATGTAACCATATATATGTCGACACAAAACTTCAATGATAAACAATAATTCAAACTAATAAAAAAATTCTTAATTATTGGACGAAATGTTTTCCATGATCATGATATATTTCCATTAGGATACAGGTTAAATTTTTTAATTTGTTCAACTAAATAGTCCCATGAAAATGTTGATTCATCGTTGGGATTTCAGCAACCTATCCCCAAACCATAGAACTTGCATTAACCAATCTATAACCCATAGGGATTTTATTAACTGGTCCCCAAACCATATACTACATGTCTATGTAATTTAAATAAACAAAGTTCTTTATAAAATTACTGTAATGAATAAAGGATATAGAATTATCATTATTTCTATAAAGAACAAAATAAATCTGAACGTAAACACCATATGAATGATGGTATATAGTTTAAGAAATAAACATATATATGAAAGTGTTATGTGGATATATAGGGGACTTTCAATATAAAATAATTATAAGAAATTTACAATTTTAAAGGGATTAAAAATAATTAATTATGTGAATGAGAATAATGACCATGGAAAAATAAATCATAGAAATTGTAGAGGAATATTAAGGACTGTATTAATAAAAATAACCTCATGTGTAGTATAAAAAAGGTTTTTCGTGAATGATGAAATAAAAGAATATATTTTTAAAATAACAATGAGAGAAATATCTTTTATTTAAAAAAAACATTTAAAAATATGTATCAATTAAAATTACATTGAAAAAAAATTATTTTAAGAAAACATATAAACATGTAATGTATTATTCAATAAATTGACATTGGATAAATCTGTACATATCACATGAGGTAAAAAGATTATTCCATTATTAGTGTAAAATGGTAAGAAAAAATCCATGTTCATAGAGACAATAGGATTTCATTGAAAATATTGGTAAAATACAAAAATGGAAAATAATTTTTTTACAAAATAATTTAAAAAGAAATGTTGAAAACATTTTATTAAAAAATGTTTTTTAGAAGAAAACTGCTTCTCAAAATAAATATATATAATTCTAGGTATTCAGAAATACATTTTCAAAAAAACATAATACCAAAGAGTGTAGAAATGATAATAATACATTAAAAAGGCCATGAGTAACCATAAAACAATTACTTTCCTTATCAAATAACTATTATATAATTTCATTTAAGGACAATTTTATTGAATGATAATTAAGATTATCCTTGTGGAAAATAATCTTTATACATTCCAATGTGTTGCATACTACATTGAATAATTATAAATAATAACCCCATTAAAGATTAAAAATAAATTAAAATTATAACATCATGAGGGTAAGTATATTCGTGAAATATCATGAAAATGGTAGTAAATACACTGTATAAATGATATAGGGTGCATAAGAATAACTATGCCTAAATGGAATGTAAATTGAGAGGAAGATCCCTTACATTGTATTTCATTTTGGGTGAACATCCATTAACATCCTGTTTAATAATCATATTTTATTTTATAATTTCATAAGTTATTTTTTCATGTTTGTCATTACATTAATTTTCTTTGTTACAATTTTTTTTACAACTACATAATCAATTAGTCTTACATGGGAGTTTATGACCAAATTTTATTTATATGTCAAAAACTACATTGTTAGGTAAACTATAGTGGATGGGGTCAATATATAACTTATCTAGAATAATAATCAGAAAATTAATATTATATTTATAATTCAAATATAATGTTATAAACTATAGTGATATAAGGTTACAAATAATGATCCAACATTATAATCATAGATATGGTAGGTCATACGTATTCATTGTTAACATTCCAATTTTTTAGTGATCATTGTGGAAAGAAGGTAAGCAGCCCAAATATTTTCAGATTTATTATTAAATAATAAATAACATACTATTTAGTCATATATAATTATATATATAGTTATGTTATTTGAAATAAATCACAAAATGTCAAGGAGGCAGTTGTCCCGATGTTCACGAATGACTTTATCTCTTTTAAAGTGTACGAAAGAGTAAAATATAAAATAATATGTATAATATATCCAAAAATAAATTTATTTAACTAATAATATATATATGTTTTTCATTTCACATATTTTTAATTATGGCTATCATTTATACATTCCATGCATCGTGTGAACGAATCATATCACTTTGAGTGGGTGGTAGTTCACACGTCCTCAAACAATGTTACCATATTTTCATAAATGTAAATTATTAAATTTATGTAATTTATAAGGTTTAAATAAATATAAATAAATAGAAATATCGTATATGACATATTTAAGTATATTGTTCATCACAATGTCCACCATGACAGGTGATAAAGTATAATGGGTAAACCATTATTTTGCGAGACTATAGTTCAACGTACAGAAAAATAGATTGTTTATTACACATTAGATGGGTGTCTATGTAAGTGTATGATGAACCCTTATAATGACATAATACTAATATATTTAGTATAATGGTGTTTCTATTTAATCGTATATTAATAATATTCCATATATTTGATAATGTAAATGAAACTAAAAAGTATGAGAGAATGTGTTATCTATTAATTAGGTAACTACTTTTGGTTTGTACCAAAAGGAATATTTGGATTGATTCCATCCAAAATTTTGGATTAAATGTAAATGGGATGATTTTTGGGATGTTATTTTAGTAGATCATGGCTAGACCTAAGTGGTTTGAGAGGTGTTATGATGTGGGAATGGTGGTGGAGTTTTATAGGGAAGGTAATGGACTCACTGTGATTTTTTTTAAAAATAGATATCTATACACATGTTCATAACTAATATAATGTAATACCAAACCATAAGAAAATAAATAATAAATATTTAATTGTAAAAATATGTATATAAAATGGGTTCTGGACAATTTTCTTGGACATTTGGGCCCTTAAATTTAGTGTTTAGTCCATTTTGTGCACAATTACACCTTAATCGCAGTAATTAATTTTAATCACATTCACTAATAAATTTTGTTAAAAAGTAATTTTTATATTATTATACTAAAAATAAAATCTTTATTAAAATTATTTCTGTATCTATTTTTTGAAAATAAAATAACAAAAGATGAAAAATTAAGATTAATGCCAATATTACAGATAAACAAATTTACTAGTTTTAGTAGAAAAAAGATCAAAATATTGTTGAGATTTTATGTTCAATTTCAATGTAAAAATGATTATAGTAAAATATTTTTTATTATTAGAATTATTATTGATATAATTTTAATTTATAAAAAATTTACAGTATAATTTAGTCTAAATAATTATTTAAACAAAAATCAGTTTCTATTAAAATGCAGTATTTTTAACCATTCATCAAAAATTATGTTTCCCTGAAAATTATTAAAAAATAACCCTAGGATATTTTTTATATTTTCATTTATAAAAATAATTTTATTTTAAAGAATTAAATTTATAAGATTTCATAAATTATTATTTAGATTATGTTCGTCGTTAAATGATGGAAAATTTTCCATTATAATAATATAGATATTTATCTGTGAAGTAGGGTTTATTATAATATTATTAATGTCAAAACTAATAGGTAAAAATAAAAAAAATTAATATAAAACATATATGTTTCATTAAAATAATTTAGTACTTTTAATTAATTATGTTTATTAAGGTAAAACTCTTTTGGAAGCATAAGAATAATAGTATTTTTTATATCCAATTGGTTTATATTTTTAAATATTAATATTTAACAAATGAATTCATTTTTTATTTCTCTAAAACATACTATTTAATTGTTATTTATTACTATTCATAACAGAAAAATAATGGCTAGTTTATAATGTTTTATATAAAGAAAATAATATTTTACTAATATATTTTCATTTAATGAAACTATGTCTTTCAAATAACAGAATCTATCATGGATAGTTTCTCTTTAATTTAACAAAAGATACATAGTATGTTGACTCCTTATTTTATCATAAGATATATTGGTGTTGTGTGCATTACAATAAATATCTTGTGTTTAATTTATTTAAAATAATAAATATATAGTATAGTCTCAGAATATTATGTTACTTTACATGTTTAATGTTGTGTTTCATTCATGTTATCTAATACAAAGTTATAATTTAAAAGTTCGGGGTGTTACATTCTCCCCACCTAAATTAAGTTGCAGCTTTGTAATTTAAACTCAATTATGGTGATATAATTTTTGATACTCCGACTGTTTGAAATATCACATCATGAGAAGGGTTTGTAAAATATACACCATAAATAAGAGAATGGGAAGTAAAAAAGGACACAAGGACTATCATGTATCATGGAATAAATGTGTGAGATCATTAGTGTAATGTAGAAATTTAAACTTTGTGGGAAGCGTAAATATTCACAGGGATTGAATGAGTTAATCAATCACAAATATGTGAATGACTGATGAAAGGTTGTGGGCATGAAAGAAATAAATCCATGATGAATTGTGATACCATTGGTTCAATACAAATTTTGTTATTAAATACATTTTATTTCTAATAAATTTTCTTAATGTGTTGTAACTATTTTATTGGCCTATACTATAATGATATATTTTTACTTGATAAATTTCAATTTCATATGAACAATCATATCTTTTGGTTGTGCATCGATAAAAATATAATTCATCATTTTAATCCCAAAAATTTATTATCAAAAGTGAATATTGGTTTCCTAGAGCACTAAAGGAAACCTTAAATGTGTCACAAGGAAAATTAATGAGTGAATGGACTAACGCGTTTTCTCTTAATGTTTATGAAAACCAGTATTCATAATAGATTAATTTTTATTCTTCATGGTGATAATACAGGTTCATCACTAACATTTGTATCATAAATTATTTAACTAAAAAAATAAAACACGTTAACAAGGACACTGCATAGTTCAATGGTTGGTGTGAAACCCTTATGTTCTTTCTGTAATGGTTTCATGACCTACGGCCTTGCCAGATTGGATTTTTTTTCACCATCCATACATGTATTCTTTTTCTAAATAACATTTATATAATTTCAATCATTAATATTATGTACATCCAATAAATTTAAATATTAAATAGACTCCTTAAATTCGTTTTCAATACATCCTCAATATATAAATACATTATCCACTTATTCCCACAATATGCCTTACCAGGCCTAGGGTTTATCCATAATACCATTTCAAGGGATTCTAAAACATAACAACTTATTTTCAATATAAAAAACCATATTTTTGAGAAAGTATATTAATTTTAATTATACACTCAAATTATCCATAATTATTTCTCAATAAAATTTAAATTATCCTGAGAATATCCACTAGGTGTCTCTAATAAGGTGCAAAATAACTCTCCTTGTCCAATACAATGATACCCTGAGTTAGTTGTAGAACACCTTTTCAATGTTGTTACTCCTAGGAACAACTATGCTGGAACCTCATCCATCTATAGTATCCATATTGGGATTTATTTCTAGGGATACCCATATAACATATACCTTAACAATTTTTTTGGAAGCTCTTATATACTAATCCTAAAATTCTAACATAGGGTTATGTCCTGTAACCTATTTTTTTTCCTAAATCTAGTTCCAATGATTCTACTAAAGATACTCAAATAAAAATACTAGCCACCTAGCCATATATTTATTGATATGTTTACTAATATCAATTAGAATAGCATGATTACAAGGAATCAATCCCTAAAGGACTAACCAGTTTAGTTGTCTTAGTGTACCAGATACATAAATGAGTGTTATATTACATATTTCTCCACCAATTAAAACATAATTTTTTCTTCTTTAAAAAGAGTTCCTAGAAAATTATAATACATGTAATAAATTCTTAAATATCATTTATAGTATGCTTCTTAGATTCCGGCAGAATGAAACATAATATGGGTGAGATCAAATGCTTAGTAAAGGAAAAATATATTGAAAAAATTAATGAATTATTAATAATAGTAAAAATGGAAAGGTAAAAAAATTGAGAACAAATTCCATTTAATCAATATACTGAATGGATGTGTTTGAAAAATATGTAAATGTAGTAACTAGAAATACATGCCATTTAAATAACATGATATGTAAAAATAAACACGGTAAGGTAATAAACTGAAACACATTCTATTTAGTAAATGAACTGAAATGAAATGTACACATAGATATACCGATGCAATATTTATTGGATAAATAATAAGAAAAATAAATTAGGGGAAATGAATAATTATTGGACCTCATATTTCTTAGGAACATGATACCGTTATCATCAAGAGATTGTTCAGGTTTATTTAATTTTCATAAAAAATTATTATGAGAGACTATCAATGTATCTAGTAGATTTCATTAAATAATCCAAAAAACAATGCAACATTAATTTATCAGTCTCTAACTGATATTTCCTTCATTAAAAGTTACTCAATGTGTATAGTAAATTTCTAAATAATTTAAATAAAAATTATGTCTTATAAAATATCCATATTGAATAAAGGATACTTCATTATCAATAATTATTAAAATAATAAAATAACATTCAAATTAAGCATCATATGAAAAATGGTATACTGTTTAGGTAATAATCAGATCCATGAAAAATAATAAATGATATTTATGAGACATTAAATGTCAAATGATAATATGAAATTTAATCTTTCAAATGGATTAAAAGGAATTAATGATGTGATTGAGAATACAACAATTTCAAATATCATTTATAAACCATCTAGATGAATAAAAAATATGGTGTCAATAAAAAACCCCATGTGCATTAAAACAACAGGTTGTTGTCTTGGATGATGTAAAAAACAAAATTTAAAAATATTCTCAGGAGAAATATCCTTCTCCTTTAAAAAACATTTGAATATATATTTCATTGAAAATACCATTTAAAAACACATTCTTTAAAAACAAATATTATAAAAATGAAAAGGATGCTTTAAAAAATGATATAGGATAAATCTATACATTTCATATGAGGTTAAAAAAATATTCCATTTGTAAGGTAAAAAGGGATAATTATTACTTATTTAGAAATATACCTGAATATTCAATTGAGAAAACTAGTAAAATACAAAAAATAAAACAAATTTATTTAAAGATCAATTTCAAAACAATTTTTTCACATTTTTTAAAACGTGGGATTTAGATGAAAACATGTACTCCGACTAAAGAGATATAAATGATAGTTTATCTTAAAAACGTTTTAAAAAAAATATTAGTAATAATGAGTGGAAAAATTTGTACTAATACATGAAAATGATCATGAAAAACTACAGAGTAATTTAATGGTTATTCTAAATGGTTATATAATATCCACCAATCTAATTCCCAATGACATTATCTAATTAACATAAAATGGAAATAATTAAATGTTTGTATTATAAAATATTTAAATAATTATAATGACATAATAAATATAATATATAACATATATAAACACATTTTCCATCAATAATAGCCACCATGAGAGGCGGTAAAAGAGAATTAAACAATTTTCGTTTCGTGAGGTAGTAGTTTAGTGTACATGGAATGATTATATTTGTTGCCCAATTGATGGATTTGTGTGTGTGATTATGTAGGAAAATTAAAATAAAAACATCCTAATTATATTCGCAATTGGTTTATCATTTATTCATATAATATGAATACTATATATATGGGGTAATGGAAATGAAACAAAAATTATTGGGGGAAGGTGTTACCTCTTAATCAGGTAACTACTTTTTGATTATACCAAAATGCTTCATTGTATTACTTCTTGGAAATGGGAGGATTCAATGTATAAGTGAGTATTTTTTGGAATCTATTTTTTAGATACTTTCCAAACATAATAGTTTTCATAGTTGTGAAAAAGTGGGAGAGGTGGTGGCCTTTTGTAGACAAGGAAAAAAGACTCTGATGGAATTCATGGAAACTAGTTCTGTATACACATGTTATTATCTAATAAAAATTAATAAAACAATAAAACCTAAATAATGGAATTTATATTGTATAATTGGGTCCATAAATTGGGTTTCTGAAATTTTGATGGGCTATTTGTTTCATTAAATATAGGGTTTAGTCCATTAAAAGTTGTAATTATACCTTAATAATTTTAAATAATTTTAATCAATTTAAATAATCATTTTGGTAAATATATTTGTTGATATTTCTTAGATGAAAATATAAACATGGTTTAAATGTTTTAATTCCTGTTTTTTTCTCTTAAAATCCTTGAAGAGGTAAAATTAATATTAATACTAATCTTGAAGACTAACGGTTTAACTTGTTTTAATAGAAAAACATACAAAATATTCTTGTGTTTTTATATTGAATTTAAATGATAAATTTATTTTAGTTAAATAAAATAGATTATTATATTTATTATTGAAATATTATTTAATTATAAAAAAATTAAATATAATCTTAAATTTATAATTATTTAAAAAAAATGCTAGTGTTTTCACTAAAATGCATTATTTTCACTATTCATAAATAAAATGATGTTTATAAAAAAAATAAAATCAATTCAGCCTAGTATAATATCGAAATTATAAATTCAATTATTTGGTTTATTTTATCCAATTATATTTATATGAGTAAAAAATTGATAATTAAAATTGGTTATCCATTAAAAGTCGATAAAATTTCAATTATAAAATATTGGTTTTTATGTGTTAAATATGGCCCCTTATTATCTTATGCATATCCAAACTAATGGATAAATACAAAAATATTTATCTTATAATATAAAATAAATTTTTCATTAAAATCCCACACTAATTTTAAAATTTAATTTTTATGAATGTAAAATTCATTTGGATGCATAAAAAATAATGTTTGTTTTTATACCTAATTTTTATTTTCATTTCTCATTTTTTGGTAAACACTAAATTAATTTTATATTTCTGTAAACTATAATTTTTATTAGTTATATGTTAGTATTATTACAAATTAATTTAATATCTAGTTTATACGATGTTATATTTTATAATAATGCTTTGATAATATATTGATATATGCTGAAACTCGATCTTGTGGGTGGAAAAAGCTATTTGGGAAGTTATATCTTGCACGTAAGGTTGGTTATTTGGATTTTTCATTTATTATAAGAAATATCATGTGATTAAATTATTTAATATATTAAATATATATTTGAGTTTGACAATATTATATTCCATTACTCGTTTAGTGTTGCGTGGGATACATGCTACTCAATACAATGATGTATAATAGATATTTGGGATGTTATAAAAAAAATAAATAGTGAGAGAAATTTATAAACAAGGGGAAATGGATATGACATTATAACATGATCATATGTGTATGATAACATGAAAATATCAATTAAAACCTATAATATGTAAATCATATATCATAAATGTGAGTCAAGAAATAAATCATGGAAATTTATAAGACATGAATCATATTGGGATCAAAAAAGATGATCCATGAGATCATAAAATTGGAATAAGTCATTGATTTTTGGAATATATATAATAATGTAAAATATTATTTCAAAGGAATCCTCCAAGAAAATCATAATATATTTGGATAGGGATAACAACCAATATAAAAACATCTGGGTTGGGATAACCTCCTGTATAACCTCTTTCAAGGTTCATATAACCTCGAGTGTACCCTTTGAAATCATATAACATTAACCATTAAAAAATGAATTATTGGGATATATATGATCCACTCATCACATAGAACATACAATTTTTGTGCCAAAAATATCATACAAGAGTCAACATATCATAAAATAAGAAAAGAAATGTGATTCAAAAAAAGATTTTTATTGCATAATCAATTGAAAATAAATGAGTATCATGAAAATCTAATCATTTTGTTATTTCATAACCCATTTCAAAGTAAGGGGATTAATAAAAGTATATTCATCATAAATAAAAAACATCCATAAAATGAATAAATTTTGTACAATTGGACCACATCCTCCATAAATATGAAGTAACATCAATGTATTTCATATTGGATATAATTTTTCTAAAAGATCACATGAAACGTTTCTTGAGGTAAATTAACACTCAACTATGGAAAATTTTTCTTAAATCATAAATCGTTTTCAAAATCAAAATCATTTAATGTAACTATAAAATCCTATAAATAATGAATTAATGATCAATTAAAAAATTTGTAGGAAAAAAGAATGATTTCACTTTATAATTTTTTTTAAAACAAATTAGAATTTTTTAAAATAATTTTATTAAAATATAAACATCAATATTAGTAAATTATACTTCAATGATAATAATTAAAATTACAGTTTAAATTTTACATTCATTATTTAAATTTTAAAAATATGATTTCATTTAAATTTTCATAAAACGAAAAATGTGAATTATTCGGAATATATATGACGATTTATTTTTCAAACACATTATAAATGGTAAGTCAAGTATATGAAATTATTTAATGATAACATTAAATATTATTAAAATAAATTTTTGAAAACTTTTATAGGAAATGGATATGAAATGAAAATCATTTTCAATTAATGAGAGAAATAATGAATATTTTCATTATAAACTATATCAGAAATAATCTATACATAAAGACTGGGATGTGAGTAGAAATAAGGTATTCATATGATATAATAATTGTATAATTCATTTAAATATTATATTTATAAATAGATGGTATTTTTTCTTCATCAGAATCAAATACATAAACAATCTAGATAAATGATGTCATTTTTTGACAAAACTGTTATATCTTTGTTGTCATCAAATTATAATATCATGGAAATAAAGTAATTAAATGAAATAATAAATATATTTATTATTAATAAATTCATGATATAAATTTTAAATAGTCATTATATGCACCTCATAAATTAAATATGGTTCATAACATAACATATAACTCAAGGAAAAAATTAGAAAACAATTCATTACAGCTTCAGTTACCATTGAACAAAAAACTCTATAAAGATCTGGGAATTTCGAGGACATTTTTTTCATAATTCTTTGGAATTTTATTATTCTATAGTTTTTGACCACACTTGATTCTGCCGCCCGGTGTGCTAGAAATCAATTTCCAAAGTTTTGTTCGGGTACATTCAGTAAATGTACATGTGTGTTTTTCTACCATTTGAACCGGTGCTCAGAATTGAAATATGATGACACCGATGAACTCGCAGCGGCAGTATTCGCTTAAGGTGACTTTTACTGCAGTTGTGTTTTATGCAGGCTGAGAGTTAATATTTGGGGTTTAATAAAAAAGTAAAATAAAATTGTTTAGAACAAATTGTATTCGCAATGATGGTTAAATCCTGTATGGGGAAGTTAATGGTGGGGCCCACCCCCACATAACTTCTCATGTGTGGATATTTTTGAGGTGGGTCCCACATATGCCCCAACCTTTCATCTCCCTTAAACCTATCATAAACTCCTCAATTTAACTCCCCTTAATTAAATGTTGAAAACTCCCCAATCTTAATGTCAACTCTTCATCTTCTCTTCTAATGCCAACAACTAGGATTGATTAAATGCTACATTTAATTAATAATTGTTTTCTTTTTAATTAATTAGAATTGAATGGAAATTAATTTTAATTGGGGAAGGCATTCTAAGATTCTTGTTTGGAAAATATTTGGTGGGGGAGCCTCTGGAGAAATAGAAGAACATTGATCTTCGCTCGATGAAGGACAACTCTGACCAAGAACACGGAGACGCTGGTAACGATTCTTATTCCTCAGCATCTTCCTCAGAACCCCCTTCCAACGCGGGACTTCTCTGATGGATCTTCTATATTCTTCTTCATCGTTAACATACAGACGCACGAGCTTGGAATAGTAAGCCTACAACGAACGTTGACAACCTCATTTCCCCCTGTGACGTTCGTCTTCCGCGGTTCCATGACGTGTGACGTCTATTCGAGGTAGGGGAATTGTATTGAATTTATCCTTTTCTTTTTTAAGAAAGATTGAAGAACGCAGACCAAACTCTACCCAGTTGATCTGCAGATCGCTCTTTCGTTCGGGTTTGGTTTAGGATTAATACTTAAATCAAGATTGAAATCTTCTAACGTGGAGGGCTTGGGATGAAGAACAAACTTGAACCCTCCGCAGATTGTTCGGCAATGCGTGGACTGACGGGTGACGACAAAACTGGACTGCAATGGCGATTCGTAACTTTCGCAGTTGAGTTCGGGTCCTGATGAGATCTTAGACGCAATCGGTGGGTGAAACGGACCACCGGAGCACGTCCGATGGTCCAGGGAAGGTGGCGCCGTGAGGCTGGAACAATCTGCCACGGTGGCAGAAAAAAACCGTAGCGGGTTTGCCATTTCAGAAAATTCATGAGGCGCGGCATTAAGCCGTGCCAGCTAGCCGAGCCAGCGACCCCCCCTGGCTGGGCCAGGCTGCACCCTACTGGGCTTGACCCATACCTAGGGTGGGTTGACCCGGTTCGGGCCATCCTAGGGTGGTTTGGGTCGGGTCGGACCCTGGGTCGGACAGGGCCGAGACCCCTTTTTTCGGACCATTTTTGGTTAATTTTCCATAACATATGCTACGGACCTCCGATAGATGCAACATCAGTTGTGTAGGAATCCTTGGATCTGGATGGTCGTTTCGATATATTACACACAAGTTTTTGGAAAAGTTTGGGTATGGTAGGGTTGGTTTGAACCTGAAACTAACCGGGCCCTTGGGGCGGAAACACTTATAACATAAGGAGCGGACATCCGATTAATGTGCCATCAACTACGTTGGATTCATTATGATATGATGGTTATTTTGGAACACTCCAAATGAGGTTTGGATGCATTTTGAGTACAGTCAGGTTGGTTTTAGTTTAAAAACCAACCGGGGCCCTAGATCGAAAAAGCTAATAACTCTCAGAACGGACGTCTGTTTGATGAACTGTCAGGGGGTGTTGGTAATCTTGTTGAGAAACTCTTCCTTTGAGTATAACCCAATGGGATTTTTGGGCATAATGGATATAAAATTAGTTTGGTTCATACACGAAACCAACCTGGCCCCCAGGACAAAAATTCTAATAACTCACAGACCGAGCATCCGATTGACACGCCGTCTGTTGCATTGAGACCCCAATGACAAGGCGGTCCTTTTAGATACTTACAAATGAGATTATTTGACACTTAGAAGTATTTACCTGTATCAATTTAAGAATACCCTCCCATTGATGAGTGTACGAAGTGTGGAGACCTAGTAGTTGTAGACCTAACGACTGCTTGACCGATTTGACTCGGAGTGATTCGATTAGCACAGTGGACGGAGGACCCAGTTTGGTGGTAGACCCACGGTGGACAAATCACCTAGTTTGGTAGCATACCCATCGTACTCGACAAGTGTAGTACCTCTAAAGGCTATTAGGGGGGAGCTACTATGTTGGGGCAGCAGATCCATGTCGGGGAGCGCTACTGTGTTGGGGCGACAGACTCGCGATACTCGATAGGAGGAGTACCTCAGTAGTCTCTGGTTATTGAGTAGTGCATCATATTCACGATAGGTCCACTGTACTTGATAGAGGATGAGTTCTCCAGTAGTTGTGGTTTCAAAAATGAAAATCCTGGTATGATTAGAGTCAATGACCTTTGTGTTTTTCTCATGATTGAGATGGGTTACTTGATAAATTAGGTATATGTATGGGAATATACTAATGTAAAGGTTATCTATTTAGAACTTTCTCTTTGGTTTATCCTTGTTTGATTTAGTGTGACTTTGAGGGTCTCGAGGTCCCTACTAAGTATCGTTATACTCACCCCTGCACGAGATATGCCCGCACCTCATTGTGTAGGATGTAGACGACAGACAACGCTGACCGAGGCAGAGTGTATGAGGACTGGATGGTACTCGGAGTTGGACACTCAGTGTGACAACAAATGGAGCGGACTGATAGATGTGGAGTGCTGAGGAGGACATCTGTACCTACCCATCAGGTAGGAACCTGAAGGACGATCCAAGAGCTGCTTCACCATTCTTCTATTTGCCTTTCAGTTGTACTTTCCTGCATTTGTAGTTGTACCGTTCGGTTGGGCTTGTATTTATAGCCCATTTTTACTTTCAACACACTTGTTTTACTACTTACTTCGTGTTTTTTTCTTCTTGTACTATGATTGTGTGTGTTTACTTTTTATAAAGGCAACGCCTTCCCAGTGTTTAGGGAGTTACGCCTTTGGTTCTAGTCACCCGCCCTGGCCTATGGTAAGCAGGCTTGGGGTAGTCATGATACGGGTCCCGATGGATAGGTCTTGATTAATAGTAATCAGAGGACTGAGTTATATATCAGAACATGGGAATATGATATTTCCTTTATGTGAAACAATAGTGTAAAGGGTTCCAAGTGTGGTTTTCTGTTCAGGGAGTCCAGTGTTGGTGTGGCGGCCAACCTATCCATACAACTGGACCCTGAATACTAATTTCTGACTCAGTGCATGAAAACTCTAATTGCATGTGTGTTTGCAAAAGTTTTCATTAAGAGAGCTCAATCCAGGTCATCTCACCAGGTGTATTCTTTTGATTGTGTCGCATCTGTTCAAGATGCCTCCACACTGATAGTCAGTTGGAGTTCCGAGAGAATACGCGATGACGGCCCACTGAGCGATGAGGATTCGATGCAGGGCCCTTTTATTATGATGGAACATTCAGGTGGGGTACCATCAGCACCACCACCCATTGGGCCGTAGATGCCACCAGCCATACTAGCGGACGGTGCATGATGACAGAGCGCATTGCACATGTTCCAGCATTAGAGGCCTCTGAGGTTACGAGGTGAGACAGATTTCTAGGCAGCAGTGGACTGGCTAGAGGCGATTGATAGATTTCTACACATTGCTTAGACACTAGTCGAGAAGATTATGATCTTAGCTACGAGTGTTTCCGAGTGAGTGACCATGAGGTTGGTCCTCATAATGATGAGGCTTCGGTACATGGAATGATTTATGAGATAGTATCGTCAGGTAGTGTGCCGTTTATATCACTACCTATTGGTTAGTAGTTTCAACCGGTAGAACCAGTAGATGTCACATGTAGGATTAGTGCCTTACATGTGTTCTAGCATCAGACAACCCTCAGGTTTCTAGGAAAGATCGACTCGCAGGTGGATAAGGACTAGCTTTAAGAGGTGGCTGAGAGTTTTTTAGTGCTTATACAGCTTCGGCAGAATGACATGTTGGTATCTGAGTATTCATCAAGTCGTACCGATCATTCCTGGTACTTGATGAATAGGATATAGTCAGCGCTTTAGAGCTCGGACCTTAGAGCGAGGTGTGTTTTAAGGACATCTGAGGCAAAAAAAATTCTATATGCATTCCTACATATTCTAGGGTTCTAGAGAGAACATTTTTGGCTGAATGTTATTTAGCTGAACGGATACAGCTAGTGAAGGTTAGCAATGGGAAGCAAGAAACTAGCACCCATCTCAAATACTTGAGAGTGTAAAATGTTTTGGGAAGAGGCTGTAACATGGACAGATGAATCTACAGGGCAACATACATGGAAGCAGAGCGAGGAGAACAACATGAGGTGGTGTACATTTTGAAAAGATACAACGACCCACCATTGTTGTCCCCTCAAGGCTCAGGGAGCTAGAGGGAAGAGGAAGAGAATATCTCCATGTGGTCAAGGTGTGTGACCCAAGGGATCTATCTATGATTCGAGGTATGTTTTGTGTCTATGAATAGCTGCTATAACATCAAACATTGATGTGAATCATTACTTTCGTCCAAGAATCTGGTCCATAACCTAGAGTTTCCGGTTAAGCCGTTGACTTTACCCTCACATCTGGACATAACTTTGGAAGGAGACTCGATAATCACGCATACGTGAACGGTGTGATCTGACCCTTGAGGCAAGAGTTTCAGTTGGAACTTTTGGTGGCAGCGTCGAGGCCTTACAAAGTGAGTTTGGGTATGGACTGGGCAACCACAGATCATACATAGATTAACTATATTAGGAAAAAGGTTTTGGTTTACATACAACATTGGGATGGGTTTTCCTTGGTCAGTGAAAAGGAAACCCCAAGTAGCACAGGATGAAATCATGATAAGTGGGAGCAGTCGATCACTCATGAGTTGGCCAGACATATATTGGTGCCAGACTTCTCCAGAGTTGCTTCACCAATTTTAGCATTGGCAAAGAAGGGGAAACAATCGTGTGGTCATAGAGATGCCATCAGAGCATTTTATGAGCTAAGGGAGAGGATGACCAGTACACCCATCTTGAGGCTACCAGAGAAGGTGCAGATTATCCAAGAGTGGATGAAGACTACCCAGAGTAAACAGAAGTCTTATGCTGATATGAGATGGAGACCAGTGGAGTTCCAGTATAGCGACCACATTTTCCTATGGGTCTCACCTTGAAGAGGTCTACAAAGATTTGGCTGGGGCGGAAAGTTATCCCCATGATTTATAGGACCATTCCAAGTCCTCAATAGAGTAGGCGAGGTGGATTACCGCCTGGCACTTCTACCTCAGCTAAACTGAGTGCATTACATCTTCCACATATCACAGCTAAGGAGATACGTGCATGACCTGACCCACATCATCGACCATGGGGAGGTGGACATTGATGAACGAGTGACATTAAAAGAGGTACCAGTAGATATTGAGGATCAACTAAAGAAGGTCCTATGTGGACAGACGATTCCTCTGGTGCGCATTCACTGGCAGCACAGGAACCTCTTGGAGAGAACATGGTAGCAAGAGGCTCATTTGGGTGCTCAGTACCCCTTTAGTTTCCATACTGTGTGTTTTAACTTTACAGGGATATAAATACCGGATATGGGAGTAATGTAATGTCCCGGAAATTTCGAGGAATTTTTTTTCCTTAATTATTTATAATTTTACGAGTCTGCAATTTTTGAAGACACTTGATTCTCATGCCGGGTGTTCCTAGAATCAATTTTAGATATCTTGTTCGGGTATGTTTAGTAAAAATACTCGCATGTTTTTCTATCTTTTGAACCGATGAACAGAATTGAAATCCGAAGACACCGATGAACTCGCAGCCCCGGTATTCACATAAGGGTACCTTTACTGCAATTGCATTTAATAAGGGTTGAGAGTTAATATATGGGGTTTAATTGAAAAGTTAAATAAAATTAATTAGAACAAATTTTATTCACTTTAGTGGTTAAATCCTACATGGGGAAGTTAATGGTGGGGCCCACCCCCACATAACATCCCATGTGTGGATATTTGTGAGGTGGGGCCCACACTACCCCAACATTTCAACTCCCTTAAACATCTCTTAATCTCCCCAATTTAACTCCCCTTCATTAAATGCTGGTAAATCCCCACTCTTAATGTCAACTCTTCATCTTCAATTTTAATGCCAACAACTAGGATTTATTAAATGCTACATTTAATTAGTCATTGTTTTATTTTGAATTAATTCAAATTTCATGGAAATTTTTTTTAATTGGGGGGGGGGATTTCTAATATTCTTGGTTGAAAAATATTTGGTGGGGAGAGCCTCTGGAGAAATATAAGAACACTAGTCTTTTCTCAACGATGGAAAACTCTGACGAAGAACATGGAGATGCCGGCGACGACGCTTCTTCATTAGATTCTTCCTCAGAACCCCATTCCGACGTGGGACTTCTCTAACAGCTCTTCAATCTTCCTATTTGTTGTCAAAGTACTGACATGCGAGCTCGGTTGAAGAAGTATACGATGAACGACGACAACCTCGTTTCCCCCCGTCACGTTCATTTTCCATGGTTCGACAACGTGCGACATATATTCGAGGAAGGGGAATTGTATTGAATTTATCCTTTTATTTTTTTTGAAAGAATGACGAGCGCGGACCAACCTCTGCCTGGTTGATCTGCCGATCACTCGTTCGTGCGGGTTTGGTTGAGGTTTAATACTTAAATCTTGATTGAAAACTTCTAACGCGGAGGTCTTGGGGAGAAGCAAAACCCTGAACCCTTCGCTGATTATTCTTCTATGCGTGGATTGATGGGTGATGATGAAATGGGACAACAACGACGATTTGGAACATTTTCAGTGGAGTTCGGGTCCCGAAGAGATCCTAGGTGCAATCGGTGGGCAAAACAGACAACCGGTGTGCGTCCGGTGGTCCATTGAAGGCGGCGGCGGCACACCATGCTGGCACGGCGGCGCCGACATCCAGTGGTGGTGGTGCGCCACTGGAACAGTCTGCCCCAGCTAAGCCATGGTGGTGAATGAAAACTAGAACGACTTTGTCGATCTATAAAAATCAAGAGGTTCTGCATTAATCCATGCTAGCTGGTTGAGCCAGTGCCCCCCAGCCGGGCCAGGGTGGGCCGCGTGTGTCGGGCCGCACCGTCTAGGCCGAGTTGGACCCGGACTCGTGTCGGACCGGGCCCATACCCCTGTTTTCATACCTTTTTCGGTTAATTTCCCATAACATGAGCTAAGGACATCTGATCAATGCTCTATCAGTTGCGTACGAATCCTTGGATCAAGACGTTAGTTTCAGTATATTACAATCAAGGTTTCGACAATGTTTGAGTATTATAGGGTTGGTTCATAACTGAAACCAACCGGGCCCACGGAGAGGAAACACTTATAAAATAAGGACCAGACGTCTGATTGATGTGTCGTCAACAACATTGGATTCCTTATAATGAGACAATTCTTTTGGAAAACACCATGTCAGGTTTGGACGTAGTTGGAGTATGGTTGGGTTGGTTTTAGCATAAAAACCAACTGGCCCCCTCGAACGGAAAAGCCAATAACTCTCAGACCAGATGTCCATTTTACGAACCATCAGCGGCATTGGAAATATTGTTGATAAATGGTTACATTGAGTATACCACGTGGTAGTTTGGGGAATAGTAGAGATATTGTCGGGTTGGTTCATACACGAAACCAACCGGGTCCCCAGGTCAAAAATGTTAATATCTCACCAAACGAGCGTCTGATTGATGCTTCATCTTTTGTGTTGAGACCCCTATTAATAGGCGGTCTTTTGAGATACTTCCACATCGGATTAAGCGAAACTTGTATGTTCGACCTATAGCTCATGGAGCGGACCCTCCCAGAGAAGAGCATACGAAGTGCGGAGACCTAGTAGCTGTAGAACTGATGACTGCTTGACTGATTCGACTCAGAGTGATTTGATTAGCCCAGTGGATAGACTGCCCGGTTTGGTGGCATATCAATAGTGGACAGAGCACCTGGTTTGGAAGAATACCCACAGTACTCGGTAGGATAAGTACCTCTGTAGGATATTAGGGGAAGCACTACTATTTTGGGTCAGAAGACCCATGGTAGGGAACACTACTGTGTTGGGGCGACAGAACTGCGGTACTCGATAGGAGGAATACCTCAGCAATATCATGTTAGTGGTTAGTTCCTCAGAGTCACGATTGGGCCATTGTACTCGACAGAGGAAGAGTTCTCCAACAGTTATGGTTTCGATAATAAAAATCCTGGTTTGAGCTGAGTCAATGATCTTTCTATTTTTTTCATGATTGAGATGGGTTATTTGATAACTTAGGTATATGTGTATGAATATACCTAAGTAAAGGTTATCTATTGAGATCATTCTCTGTGGTTTATCCTTGTTGGATTTGGTAAGACCATGAGGGTCTCGGTTTCCTTACTGAGTATCATTAGACTCAATCCTGCACGGGCTGTGCCCACACCTCATTGTATTGGATGTAGATGATGGACAACGCTGACAAATGTAGTCTGTATGAGGACTGGACGATACCCGGAGGTGGAAACATGGCGTGAAGACACACGGAGCGGACCGATAGACATGGAGTGTTGATAAGGACATCTGTACCTACCCATCAGGTAGGAACCCCAAGGACGATCCGGGAGCTGCTTCACCATTTAGCTGTTCTTCTTTCAGTTGAACTTTCCTTCAGTTTTTGCTATACCTTTTTGTTCGGATTGAATTTACAGCCCCTTCTACATTTATCACACTTGTTTTTCTTCTTACATAGGTTTTTTTTCTGTTTGTACTATGATTTTGTGTGTTTAGGTTTTATAAAGGCAATGCCTTCCTAGTTTTTTGGGAGTTACGCCTTTGGTGCTAGTCTCCAGCCCCTAGCCTATGGAAGGCGGGTTTGGGGTAGTCATGATATGGGCCCCAGGGGATGGGTTGTGATAAAAACAATGAACGATAGAATGTAATATAGTTATGTAAATAACAATAAATTATCGTTGAAGAATTATAAAATAAATTATTGGGATGTATATATATTATGAAAATGATATATGTGGGGAATTTGGCATGTGTCTGACTAATTTAAAATGGGAAAACAAAATCCCTTAAAATATTCCTCAACATCCATCACACTTATTAAAAAATAATTTCTAATAAATATTATATTATTATAAATATATTTATTAAAAGTAAATATATATCTCATACAACATATTATTCACTTATGACATTTTTAATCATTTATTAGCATATCCTTTTTAAAACCACGTTCTGGGTAATAACTACATTAATATATTATCTGTATATTGATTAGTTATTCTTATCCCTATTACATTGATCACAGTTACATAATCTCATTAATTTTATCTTTGTTTTTAATATCATATACATTAAATACATATTCATTTAGAATAATACATATAAATTATAGATTCAAAAATATAAACACTGTTCTTTGAGATTGTTGGTCATACGTACGCATGAATGTTGTTTTCATTTTTTATTCCCCAAAATGAATTAAATTTAAATAATATATAAAAATTAAATTTATATATTTATTTCATATATATATAATATATTCACTAAATTTTCAAATATAGAATTCTAATAAAATGTTGAATAAAAAACAAATCACTTCATTTTTTGATGAGATAGACTATCGTAAACATAAATGATATTTTATTATTTCCCATAGAATAGAAATTAGGAATAAATATGTGATATAATTGTTAAATAAATATAATTTTGTTTCAAATATAATACATATTTGTTAATATATCTTTATTATGATTGATGTAAAAAATAAATTTAAAAATCAACACACTATTTTGTAAAACGGTGGTCCGTTGTACACATGGCTGACATTATTATTTTCCAAATGGGTTGGAGGAAAGATAATAGGTGAAATATTACAAATAAAAGATTATATGTATATAATCACTAAAATATATAAATATTTGTTCCTTCATTATAAACATCTATGAGAGGTGTTTTTGAATGATGAATACCATATGTTCATGAGGTTTTAGTCCACCATACAATAGAATGATGATATCATATCCCATTTTATTGAAGCATATATGGATTTTTGTTATTTAAATATAAAATATATTTAAAATTTATATACCATTTTTATTACTTACGTATAGTTTATGAATATTTGGATGATATAAAAAAAATATTTAAAACAACTATACATAGTAGAAGACATTACATCTTCTTGGTATAACAACATCATATTTAACCTATTCCATTCTAGATTGGATTTATGACATCATAATAGAATCTACGATATATTAATTGAATTATTGAAGATATTTTGGATGTTGTTGGTATTAATAAGTGGTTTTAGAGGTTTTTTTTGGGTTGTAGATGTGGTATCCTTTTATAAGTATGGGAGAGGACACACCTGTTATATTTTAAAAGAATGATGTGCACCCACATTTTCCAAATTCTAAAAAAATGGAAAATAACCAATACGTAGAGTTCATGTGATCCATATATGCCCATAAAATTGGGGTTTGACAGGTTTATAGGACATTTTACAATATATATTTTTTACTTTTGAACCCGGTATAACCCGTTTAAACATTACAGCTATAATTAATTTTAAAATATTTTAATATAATTTTTGAAAAAAACATAAAATGATTATATTTTATAAGATAAATTATTATTATTAAAAATATAAAATAAATTCTTCCCATTTTAATTCTTAAAAGTTGAAAATTATAAATTAAAATCATCCCCTTATAGGGAAATGGAAAAGATTTTTTACAAAGTTAAAATTTTCAAAATTATAAATTGATTTTTTGTAAATATTAAATATAAAATTTAATACATTTAAATTAATTTTATAAATAGATATAATAAAGATATAAGTTTAATTTTTATCACATATTAAATTAAATGTATCTACTATGTTCTTGGAATAAAAAGACAGTTTTATATAAAAAAATTATATTATTCATGATTCACTGAGACATTTATAATGGTAGAAAATTATTTAAAATTTACTATATTATTACATTGAAAATATTTTTGATAAATAAACTTAATTATATCAATATAGAACATTAAAAATACAGAAAAATCAGTTTTATAATATGTTCCTAAAATGAGGTAAATTATTTTCCGAAATACAATTCTTAGGCGTAAAATTAGATTTGTTGTTATATTAGATAATGAAATGAAATTGTAAGAAAACGAATCTTATTTTCATGTATGTTTTTCTTTTTACTATATTTTTTCAGAAGAGAGGTGTTTCTGGAAATTTTTTAAGTACACGTCGTGTACTTGGTTACCGTGGAAAGTCGTGTGCTGGCAGTGTATCGGTGTTGCACATGGCCATGTAGGGGTGACATTGAGGTCACATAAAGTGGAGTGTGGAAAAGGTAAGTACATTCTGAGTAATTCAAAAGTACATTCCATGTACTTTCTGTTTTTCCATTGAATGCATCGGGGCCGCGTTTGACAAACAGAACACACTTGTTTTATGTTTTGTTCATCCGAGAGCGCCAATAAGCCACAAATATTTGACGAGCCACTGAGCCTCTATCTGTCCTTCGATTCAAACAACAGTGAGTATGTTGGAATCACAACGGTGATTTATCTCTTCTCCAAGAGCATCGTTTCCCAATTTATTCTCTTTTCCATGTTATCATGGGTTGAACCTTTTAGACATTTTTGTAGATATTCGACGTTCTAATGAGATTCAATCCTCATAGAACAAGTATATTGATCTCCTAACATCAAGGTAGGTGGTTTGTCCCTTTCTGTTGAATGTCATTGAATATTTTGTTCAATTTACACATATACACTTGATTGGGGTATTGGGTGTTTACCATATTATCCTTATTGTCTGACTGCTTCACTTTTTTGCAACAGTAGAGGATATTGTTTGTTAATAGGGTGAATCATTGTGCTTTGGATGTATTGACTATATATGATTGACTATTTTGACATTTGTGTCTTGTTTTCCTATTAGGCTTCTGTTTATATTCCATGATAATTATTGTAGGATGGTATGACTTTAGTTCCCAGGTGCATATATTCCATAGAATGCTATCCAAGTAGTTCTTGAGGTTTACTTTGGCCGTTACATATGCTATACTTTTTTGACTTACATAGGGCCTTGAGAACCTAGTGTAGTAGACTTCAGGGAGAACAGATATAAGGGCTTCTCTGGAGTGTCTTTATAATACGGTGCCAGACCATAAGGGGAATTTATGTTGAGTGCTTCCTATGAGTTTTTACACTTTTATGATGTGGGCCACAGGGGGAATGAGAATTTGAGTGCGTCCCTAGAGTGCCTTTAGTACAATACAAGACTATAGGGGGAATTGAATATGATTACTTCCCTAGAGAGTCTATTATTTATCTGAACCAGAGGGGTGAGACTATGTGTGCCTCCCAGAGTGTTGCTAATAACTGTTGGTTGAACTATTCGGGATAGGTTGTGAGAACTATCCAGAGGGTTAAATATTTGTTTTACTTGCTTGAGTAGATGCATACTTGTTTGTAAATTAAATGCTAGAAACTGTAGATTGTTTACTGTTGAGTACTTTCCCAATTACTACTTTCTATAATTTTACCTACCATATATTCACTGATTATTAGGAATAGATCTCATGGTGGTTGCCTACTGGGATTTAGTCTCACACCCTATTTGGCCAATTGTTTGGGTCCCAAACAGATTATATTGCTGCAGGTACAGACAAGGTAAAACACCCTTCTACTTCAGGTACATGACATGATGTGGAGCTGGAGACCAAGGGACCATGCTTAGGATTGCGATGTTGAGGATCTGGCTTCTATTTGACATTTTTACATGGTTTATAATGGTATTTCATCATTGTGCTTTGTTTTCCTTCATTCCCAGAAATATAGATATATTATACATTATTATACATGGATATTCTTCAATGATTTCTTTATCAGTCTTCTACTGTTACTATTTTTGGGTATTAATATTGCTTTTTCTATTTTATATCTATTTATATCCGCTGTGTACTCTGGCAATGGGGGCATAGTTTCCCCACTATCGGTCCCAAGGCCCTCTCTTCTTGTAGGCAGCCTCTGGCGTTTGGGGAAATGCTCTTGAGGACATGTTACCAATAGGGTACAAGGCATCTTTGGGTGGCTTCTAGAACCGGGACATTACAAAGTGGTAATATAGGATTTACATTCTCTTGACATACTATTTCAATCCTTTAGCCATTCATAAGAAGGAATAGGTACTTGGTAAATAGCTGTGCCCAGGAGTAGCAAACCCATGTATAGGGAAAAGCCATCATACCTCATTTATTTCAATTTTATGGTTTTTCATGATTGTGATTGATTTGATTTCACCTTGGGTGATTCACATGACTTTTGCTCTTATTTTGGATGTTAATGAGGTTCTATTTCTGTGAAAACCATATGAGATGAGGGTATTCCATCTCATGAATCATATAGGAACCTATTAGAAATCGCATGTCAGGAATTCTTGCCATGCCATTTCAGGTGCATTATCGATTGCATGTTGTTGTGATAGATGTTGTGTAGAATATGAATGATGTTGTGTTAGATGCATTAATAAAATACCCATTGTTTATAGGATATTGTTGTGTAAGGTTATTGTAGAGACCCAAAGCTTGACGTACATGGAAATTACATTACTTTT
This sequence comes from Viscum album, assembly GCA_963277665.1. Classification (NCBI taxonomy): domain Eukaryota; kingdom Viridiplantae; phylum Streptophyta; class Magnoliopsida; order Santalales; family Viscaceae; genus Viscum; species Viscum album. Next base: position 199,777,714 of record OY728126.1, read on the forward strand.
GCGGAATACATAGTACATAACAATAACACACACACAAGGATGGTAATAGTTTAGTGTCTTTGAAAACATGGAATATAATCTTCTAATTATGGTGAAATATCTTCAACATCTCCCATAAAGATCATCCTTTTTTACCTAAAACCGTTCGTTATATCCTGGGGAAAATAAAACATAAAAGAGTGAGCTCAAATGCTCAGTAAGGGTAAACAAAATAAATATCAATCACATCATATACATAAGAACATAACTTTTAGAAATCTTAACCTGCAAAAGAAATCATAATATCATAACATGGGATAAGTCATAATAGTGGAATGTAATCCCAATAATCATAACATAAAACATGAAAATTTGTGGCATAAACACATAATCATAGAAAATCATTTCTTATTATTCAAGACTCATTTCCAAGACTATCTTAGTGGACAAAGTCCATTTCTGAACCGAGTTCACTCCTCGTTTCAGTCCTGTTTCACTAAACCTGTTTAACCTACCATTACAGCCATGTCTATCTCATGAGATATAAAATCATTACCCAATGCATTAGAGGGAGATATAGTTCCCACCCACCTCATAATGATACCATTATTATGTGTGCCACAAAATCATAAATCATACATCATTGCATAACCCATGTAATAAAAATGGGATTCTTAAACAAAATGACATCATAAAACAATTCATATAAGATAAAACAATTCAAAAAAATAATTACTTCACAACATAATAAAATCAATGAAACAATAGGTATAGAAACAGAAACCCTATATTATCTTAGATGGAAACGAATTTTGTTAAAACATTTGAACTCCATTCTTGAGGAAAATATCCTTTATACTTCAAAAAAAAATTTCCTTTCTTAGCATGTCATACAATTTTAAACTAAAAGAAGTTGATTAAAAATAAACATGAAAACATGTAAAGGAAGCTTCTTGGAAATAATGTTTTAAAAATCCATTCATGTCATATAAGTTAAAAAAACATACTTCTCATACTTTTGTCGGAAAAGTCAAAAAGTACCTCATACGAGAAATGACAAAAGATTCATTTCATATATTTTACTAAAAACTCAATGAAGGGTAAAATTGGATTTAAAAAAAATTTAGGTGAATGTAAATAATATTACATATTGAGGAAACATTGATGTGGATGATAAAATACACCCCAGTAAATACTAAAGTATAAACAATCTCGGATAAAAATGAGATTTTGTTATATCCTTTACCTTAGGTCCGATATGCTTTGTAAGTGTCTGAACCTCCTGTATAATGATTTAAATAATGTTATTGACTTATTCCAGAATCATACTGATTGCTATGATATCACATATGGTCATATTCTTAGCTTCTTGTTAGTCATATTTTATTACAACTTGTTATTCGGGAGTTTATTAATTTTTGTTCTTATGCGTGTTTTGTTGAATAAATTCTTATTCTTCTATTTGGGTTATAGATACATCATTTCCAGAATGTTATTAGTTTAATATATATCATATTAATTCATTCAATTCATTTATATAATCATTATTCAATGAAGATCATGTAAAACGAGTCGCATCATATCGTGGAGACGGTATTCCGTACATACCCACGAGCGATGATATCATTCCCATGATCATGGAATTGTATTGGAGTGTATGTATACTATTTCAGAATCAATATCACTTTACAATAATCATATATAGTCAATATTTACACCATTATACCCATCCAAGTAAGGTGGTGGTGGAAAATAGTTTACACCACGGCGTGGAGACGGTATTCTGTACGTATGTACGCGCGGTGATTTCATTTTCCGTATGATGGATAGATCGTGAAATAGGGTTGTGTCATACTTATAATAACATATAAGTATATGAGTGATACTGATTTTATTACTTCATGATGAAACGACTAAATAAGAAGAAGTCGAAGAAGAAATAAAGATGAAAGAATCGGTAACAGACATTACCTCTTCTTTGAAGTGCTTCTTTGAGTCCTCCTTTTAGGGCAATAAAATTGGTATTTAAAGAAGTCCAGGACATCTAGAATGTATCTAGGGAAGTGTAGAGGAGAATGTGGCAGGGGTTGGACGAGCTTTAAGGCTCAAAGTGGTGTGAGGAAGAGGGGGAGGAGGTTCCCTTTTATAAGGGAGGAGAGGGGCTCCTTTGGAAAACTAAAAATATTATTTTATTATAAAGTCAAGGTCACTTTTAAATAGCTCCAAATTGATTTATTTCGAAGCTAAGGTGGGGATGGGTCGAAATCCTCTCATAAAATATAATTTAGACTAGTTTATGTTCCTATTTTAACCTTATCATTTAGATTTAACATTAAGTTAAATAATTTTACTTTTAGTGTGTCTTCTTGTGTTCTAATACTATAAGGTTAATAAACTTACTATAAGTAGACAGACGAACCCCAAGTTGTTACGTATTAATATATATAACCTTATCTAAGTCATGTGGTAGAACCTTAGATTATTAGGAATAAAATAACAATTAATAATATCATATTTGTTTTAAAAACTATTTTATGTCAATTTTGAGACTATATAGTAATTGATTTTTGTGAAAATCATAACAGAATGATTATTTCGAAAGAAGTTAATTAAATAAATACTAACATGTCATATTAACCTATATGATTAGTGGAATTCAAAAAAAGTCTCAAATTACATTTATTTTGGTATTTATAACATCAATTATGTCAATATTTCATTAATAAGATAATTACTGCATCATTTGTGTGTTGTAAATAAATTAAATTATTTAATGTATAAAAATTACAAATAAAATACCATTATATAGGAAATCTTTTTATATTTCTAGTGAATATTAATAGTCTAATTTATCTTATGTATAACCTTATATTAAAAATTATTTACTTATTAAACATTGATTTTAACTATTTTAACCCTTCTATAAATAAATTTATAATAAATGTCCTAATCTAATCCAAGTGGGACTAAATGGTCATATTTTTTTTATAAGTTTGTTTTTGGTTGAATTAAAATTATCCAATAGATTTATTACATGTGTTAGGGTAATAATAATATCATTTTTACCCATAATTACCATATTTACTTTTAACCGTGGTAAAAAAAAGTAAAAAGTTACTATTCAACAAAAATTATGTTCATCTCATTGAATCACATTTTACATAATAACATCAACCGTGTCTCTTTGATATTTTAAATTCCACTCACAGAAGAGGTAAAATTATGTTATTTGGAAAATTCATTTTTATTAACTACCACTTAGTGGTTTCACTATTCATCAAAAAATGAAAGTTTCCAGAAAAATACAAAAAATTAGGCCTAAGATATATTTGATATTATGAACTGAAAAATGATATATATTTTACCAAATTAAAGAAATATCAGTTGCATTACTTAAATTAAAAATTAATTCCCGTCGTCAAAACAAATAGCAAGTTCTTAAGAGATAATAACTATCAAAAGATTGACACTTGTTTCTGTCTGTTTTAAATGTGAAATTACATCCAATGACCAACATTGTATTAAATTGTAAAAATGTATTCTAAATATACTTTAAAACCACTCAAATTAATAATTTATCACTATTAGTTATATCGATTAAAAATGATGTTTTTAATTAAAATTTAGTAATTTTCACTATTCATTAGAAAATAAAAGTTATCCAAAAAGTACCAAAATTTCACCCTAAGCTAATTTCGATATTCTGAATCCAAAAATGAAGTATATTTTGAAAAATAAAATTTTTAAAATTTCAAAAAGTGGTTGTTACTATTCATAATGGCTAGTTTTAATAATATTTTAATAGCATATCGTTGTTTAATGAAACATGGTATTGCATACTACACACGCTATCGAGGAAGGTCGCGATTGCGTGTAATGAAAGGCAAGTCAAGGATGAGTGTTGTGCAAGCTCCTTTTGGTGTAGTGTACAACACAAGACATTAATGAAATTAAAAAGAATAATTTTCATAAAATCTTGGGGTGTTACATTCTACCCCCCTTAAAATGAATTTCGTCCTCAAAATTTGTCAGGGTTATAAATGGTTTACTCCTTGAAAGTTTCTTTAATAGAAACTCACATTGTAAAAATGAATACCAAAACCAATCATTAAAAACGAAATTATGAACCTTACCAGTTGCCCAAATATACTAATCACTAGGTTTCCACATAGATGAAAATATGGATATGGAAGAGAAATCTAACCATCATGTTCTGATGGAGAGTGGTAGAGAACATGGCTATGGAAAAGTCAGCAATCACAAATCCATAGATTTGTGATGATCTAAGGTACCATATGATTCATCGGATATAGAGGCACTAGGACAACATTTTTAGTTTTCAATATCATTAAAAGAAATACTTACATGATTTTGGTACAATCTCACTCTTGTTCGTTAATTGAACAATTTACACTTCATCCCTTAATGAAATGAAGTTGAATTTGTTATTCATGATGTGTTAATAGATCATGTGATAGAATGACGCGTCATTCCATATATCTCAAACAAAAGGTTATAAAAGTTATCAAAAATACATAAGTCCATATATAGTGAGATTAATCATATATGGTTCATAAAATGGACTTATACTTCTTATATCATACTTCTTAATATAATAAAACTAGTTTCTACTAAGCATGGACTTCCTGTAGGCCAGTGGTAGGCGATAAAGTCCAATCGCACTTCAGTTGTGGGTTCTATTCCCACATCCGTGTTCGACGCGATGGGCTGTCGCCCGTCCTGCAGGTTGTCCTTTTTCTAAAGCAATATTACTATAACATCCCATAAATAATATCGAAAAGAAGTTCTATCCTAACTTATGTCCAATATAATCCATTCCAATCTTTAGTCTTATCTAAAACACTTCGGTCCAAGCTCATAGTATAAAGAAAACGATTACTTGAAATGTCATCTACCAAGCATGTGAATACCATCATTTATCCCCCATATATCTTGTTGGTCACATTCCAATCATGTAAATACCTTAATCATGTATTATCTTGAAAAATGAATACTTATTAAACCTTAGTGAAAACATAAATGCTGTCAAAATTTAACTCTTTCCACATACCAAAATCCAAAAATTCTAGATAATCAAACCATGATATCACTTAGTCCTTATTTTAATCATGAGCTAATGAATACAGTCAAACATTTCATTTTCTCGTTTTCCCTTCATGATGCACATATCATCTTTTTTTTCCAAAAATATCTCAATCACATTCGATTGTTACCGGTACCATTGAAAACCACAATAGACCAATAAATATTCCAATATTCCACGATACTATATACAACATTATTTTGGAATCCCATTACATGAACACTTAATCATTCCACCACATCGTTTTCATATTCAACATCGCCAATAGTGATCACATATGACTTCCCGTTGTCCTTTGCCTTAAGTGGTTTCTCATGTCGATCATCACTAACCCTTGGATTAGGGAATTTATTAGCATAATTCCCCATTTCCTTTCACTTGAAGCATTGAAGTGTTGGTGGTGCATTCTCTACAACATTTTCATTATTCACATCATTAGAAACCCTTTTTCCGTTACTTCGACACTCAGCTGCTCGATGACCTTATTTTCCACACTTAAAACAATTTCTAGTCCCTTTAAGATAATCTCCACCATGCTTCTTTCCACACTTTGATCATAAGGAAACATCCATCTTCTTTTCACTATTATTCTGAGATTTCTCCTTGAACTCTATCTTTCGTTTCTTGTCAAAACTATGAGATGGATAAGTAACAACAAATTCCATTTATACCATGATAGCACACCGCATAATTTCTTCATAGCTACTGATGTATCTTATAGCTAATACCCTTTGAATATTTGGATTTAATCCACTGAAGAATGGATCAACTTTACTTTCAGGTTGGATGATAAAGCCACATGCATACCTTGCAAGCCTTGTAAAATTCTCTTCGTATATAACAACAGATTCATCATCCTTTTTCTTTAGTTCAAGAAACTCCTTCTCCAACTTTGTTCAAAGAATACGAGGGAAGTACTTATTGAAAAATAAGTTCTTGAACTCATCCCATTCTAAGGACTCAATTTCATCTCTTGGTCTCATATTCTTGATAAAATTCCACCATTGATCAGCTTCACCTTCCAAACGATATACTGCTAAGATGGATTCATCATGTTCAGAACATTGAAGAACTGAAAATATCTTTTCAGTGGTACTGATACATTGTTCAGCAACAAGTGGATCAGAAGACCCACTGAAAGAAGGTGGACGTTGCCTCATGAAGGACTCAATAGAATATTTTTCCCTTCTCTGCTCATTTGGAAGTCCAGAATGATTCATATCTTTTGTAATTATAGCAATAAGAATTTTCCCTGCATCTCCCATAATATTTGTTTATTCAGGAGGACAATCATTGCATTGTCCATTGCTTTGATCAACACGATTCCTTCGGGTCCTAGCCATCATCTAAAACCCAAATAGAATACTGTGAGATGAAAAAATCATGCTAGGTAAAACATTATAATAAAGGGGGAGTACCTTCAATATCTAAAATCTTAGGTTAACACAATTCTATTAATATAACCTATACTTATACTTAACCTTAGGGACATCCCAAAAAATACCTTAGAAATATCTCTAGGGATCTCACTAGAGTTCTCGCATCCTAGTTTCCAAAGGTTGACTAAACATTTCCTCTGATACCAACTGTGGAGACCCAAATCATGACGTACATGGACATTACATTAATTTTGTGGAATACTTAGTACATAACAAAAACACACACTAGTGCAGAAAACGTTTTTTACGTCGGTTATTTATCATTTTTTATGTTAGTTTCTAGCAGACGTTAATACGGGTGACGTTATAACTAATGTTTTTTACATCTGTTATTTAAAAACCGACATCAAAAACATAAAATCGCGATGTTTATGACGTCGGTTATTTTATAACCAATGTGATAATGAAAATCCGAAGGTTTTATCACGTCGATTCTTTAACAACTGACGTGATAAAAGGCCTGTAAAATGGTTTATCACGTCGGTTATTAAAAAACTGACGTGATAAAAGGATGGGGAAATGGTCTATCATGTCGGTTCGTAAAAAACCGACGTGATAAACTGGGGGGAGGGGGGTTTATCATGTCAGTTTTTTAATAACCGATGTGATAAACCAGGGGAGGGGGTTATCACGTCAGTTATTATATAACCGACGTGATAAATCGGGGTTAGGGGGGTTTATCACGTCTGTTATTATATAACCAACGTGATAAGCTGGGGTGAGGGGGGTTTATCATGTCGGTTATTATATAACCGACGTGATAAATCGTGGTGAGGGGTGTTTATCACGTAAGTTATTATATAACCGACATGATAAACTGGGGTGAGGGGTGTTTATCATGTTGGTTATTATATAACTGACGTGATAAACTGGGGTAAGGGGTGTTTATCACGTCGGTTATTATATAACCTACGTGATAAACCGGGGTTAGTGTTGTTTATCACGTCGGTTATTATATAGCCGACCTGAAAAACCGGGGGAGTGGGGTTTATCACGTCGGTTATTAAATAAACGACATGATATACCGGGGGGGTTTATCATGTCTTTTATTAAATAACTGACGTGATAAACCATTTTCTAGGCCTTTTATCATGTCGGTTATTTAATAAGCGACGTGATAAACCATTTTATAGGCCTTTAATCACGTCGGTTATTAAATAATCGACGTGATAAACCATTTTCCAGGACTTTTAGCACGTCGGTTATGTAATAAACGACGTGATAAACCATTTTCCAGGACTTTTATCAAGTCGGTTATTAAATAACTGATGTGATAAAACCATTTTTTTAAAACAAATTGAATGCAGTCATCCTCTCTCCACTAGAATCAACCAGAAAACAAATCAAGAAATTGTACCACAAAAACAGAAGTAGATCAAAATTAATCATGTACATTGATAACATATAAAACATACCCCCTAGACAGCCCCCACCCTCATGTATACCCCATGGACAGCTCTCCCCCACCCCGTTGGAGCCCCCACCCACATGTATAACCCCTGTACAGCCCTCCCCAACCCCATTGGAGCTCCCACCCTCATGTATACCCCTTGGACAAACCTCCCCCACCCCATTGGAGCCCCCACCACATTCCTGGACTGCCCCCGACCCCCGAACAGCCCCAAACACCACTCTACAACCCCCACCCGCCTGAACAGCACCCCCTCACCCCACTTGACTGCCCACACCACACCCCTGGACAACCCCAAACACCCCTGGACAACCCCACACCCTCATGTATACCCCCCCACCCCTGGATAGCACTTCCACACCCTTGGACCTCCTTCCCACACCCTTGGACAACCCTTCCACCCCCCAGGACTGTCTCCCCACCCCACCGGACATCACTCCCAGACCACTGGACACCCCCCAACCCTACCGAACACGCCCCCACACCCTTGGAACCCCTCCCCCATAGACCCAAATCCATTCCAGAAAAACCATCAAAAGTAATCCAAAACAATAAGTAGAGCAAAATTAAACATTCACTTATATAACATTCAAAACATACACTGTCAACATAAGAAAACTAAATCCAACCTAAACAAATACCAAATACACAATTACAATGACAATATTCAAAATTACATTTTACATTACAAACAACTAAAATTCAATCAAACCTGTAAAATAATTTGACCACTCCACTCGTAAGTGTTTTATGTATTCAGCAGTATAGTGTTTAGGGTCATCAAAAATCTACAAATGAAAAAGAAGGTAGTTAACGTGTATAAGGAATAAATCAAATTGGAATATTATGGCAATGTTTAAGAGGAAATCGTACCAGGTCAAAATTCACAACTGTCCCAGTTGTTATTATTTTATACATAAATCTTAACATATAATATCTGCATTCAATGAGGCCTTGTTGTTCATGAAAATTCTGTTTGAATGAGTATAAGTTCAATATATTATTTTTATGTAATAAATCAAAAAGTAAATATTATAAATGGAAATTTACCTTCGCATATAAATATTTGATCTTTGCATTTATTTTCTTTGTGTTTTTTCAAAAGTAGTCCCATGCACTATTAGAAAATAATACGAATGTAGTAAATTTAAAATTCATTTTAATATATAAAACTATTGAGAAATTGAAACTTACTTTTCCAATATATTCTTAAAACTTTCCCGCACATCACCATGGAGAAAGCATATCCAATAAAGTTCTTTCTCCCTTGGGAAAAAAACGCCTAACATCCAATGATCACTGATAAAAGAAAATTTAACTTTAGTGGTTTTTTATGTTAAAAGATAATTAACTCATTGAGAGAAATGTGTTTGATACCTCTCACAAAAAGTCATCATTGAACATTGTGTAATTATATTCTTTTCCAATCTTTCAGCAATATAAACCATTCTTTGTTCCTCATTCAATGCACATGCTTCAGGGGAAATCAATTGCGGGTCCATGAATCCATATACTTCTGTCAGCTCATTCCTCTCACAAATTTTATAAAGATACCTAATACAAAACATACATAAGTATACATTTTTAATAAATATAACCCCGGGAAAAGGTGTTAAGACTTACATGAAAAAAATTTACACCATGTTGATGCCCAACTTACCTCCAGCAACAAGCTTCATGATATCAGTTTTTATAATCCCCACACTTATTTCACATCTACAAACATGATCTTCCATTGGAAACTCATAATAACCCAACAACAGATGTGAATATCTTGACAATCTGTCAAGACCATTTGAATCTGTATCTGATGTCATAGCCATTTGTCTTTGTTGTTGTCTATACAGTATTTCTTTACCTTTGAAGTATTCCTGTAAAAAAATTGAAAAATATATTAGCTTTAAAATGATAAAACAACTTTAATAAAATAATAAAATAAAAGATATAACATTCATACCTCTATGGTAATGATTCGAAGAAGTCTGGATGGCCAAAATAAAAAATGGCCGATACTCTGTCCTACTTTCACCACCTCATCTGTAGGTATTGGTACCCTAGCTGATCTATCTATAATATCATGTACAGTGACCCTCTGATTCTCGACCCCTAATTGTTGATGATGAATTGTATCTCCTATACAATATACAAACCCATATGCTACTATATGATGTTGAGAATCATCAACATATAACTCGAAATATGTAGGAAGATGCGGCAGAGGCGTAGGATAAAAAATGGGGTCCGAAGGCTGTGGTGGGGGAGTGGCAGATACTAGTGGAGGTGGAGGATACATAATGGGGTCTGCAGGGGGAGATGGAGGAGTGGGAGCTGCAGTCTGAAATTGTCTTTGCATTTCTGCAAACATAGACTGCACTGACACTCTAGTCTTGTCCTCAATCGTCGCATTAATATTATGAACTTCAGCCTCCAAGGATTCTATTTTTTATAAACCCCCTCAATGTTAGAAGTTGAAGAACGTGATAACACTTTTCTTACAGATACACCTGCCGGATATCCTCATACGCGACCAGGATGTTCGGGCCTTCCCAATGCTACAAATAAAATATCTTCCCTCCCAGTAGCTATAAATGTCCCGTCTAAACTCTGCTCCTCAAGAGAGTCCTGTATTAATTAATTTAACAGTTCTATAATGATTGAAATTATATGAATAAAATAGTTAACTTAAATAAATTAAATAGGTATCTTACAATCCTCTCAGCTATGATTCTCGATTCTTCCAAAAGATATTGCCTTTTTTTCCTTCCGAGCTCTCTTCCTTTTTTCATGTCTAGATGGAGGATATGGAGGGGCCACCTCTCCAGTGCTTGAAGACTCAGCTCTTAGTGGTTGAAATTTTCCAACATCATTTGTTCTTCCAATAATGCATACCCTCCCCGAGATGAACTATGAGGGTATACATTTTTAGATTGGATCTCCTGATGAGCTTTCCTTGTTTACTGTAATTTAAGAATAAGAAATCATTAATAAAATCATTTATATAAGAAATTTTATAAAAGTTTATATTGCCCTTACCAGAAATGACTCTTTTCTTCTACATTCAAAAAACTGTCTCCATGTGTCTTCATCTATTAACGGATATATACGACATGGATTTTCATGACTCCTATGACCATAAATGAAATCAGATGAGAGGGTTGATTTGAAATCCCTCCATCTCCTGGCAGCCAATGATAAGCATTTCTTCCTGACTCCTCCAGTTTCAGGAATATCAAAAGTCATCTGATAAAGAAGTGGTTAAACATATTATATATACTAGAAAAATTAAAAAAATGTTCAAACAATGACAAAAGATCATACCAAAATCGTCTCCCACAACTGAGAGATAATCGCTTTATCCACACTTCTCCAATCATCATACAGAATGCTTACTTTTCTCTTTTCCTGAGTTTCTACAAAATGGTTAAAATATTTTTGCATTCGGACCTCTAGGAATATCATCATCATCAAACTCAACGACTATCCTCTGATCCTGCGTACGGGAAAGTGATTATTTTGGTAAACGTGTGCACCCACGTTTACCAACCTTTGAACTCTTTGTCGTAATAGGAGCATGTGAATGTTCATCCCCAGAGGTATGACCATCATTATGCTCCTCTCCATAATCATGTGTTTGATCATCTGAATGATCTGTAATTATCCTTAAAATCAAAAAAACAAACGTCAGTTCACAAATATACAAATTCAAATATTTTAATACGACTATAATCATAAAATATAAAAGTGTACTAAGTTACATAATAGTAAACATTGGTAATATGGTAAGCATGTTAAACAATGGTAAAGATGGTAAAGATGGTAAAGATGGTAAATATGGTAAAAATTTTAAAAATGGTAAAAATGGTAAACCTGATAAACATGGTAAACATGGTAAAGTAATTGTCAGTGAACAAAAAAATAGATATATAATTCATGTAATGGTTATAAAAATGATAAAGTAAACTAAAAAAACATAAAACAAACAAAAACATATACTTATTTTTATTTAAAACATGTTTTAATAAATAAAAAACTTACAATATCTAACATTTATAGAAAAAATAAATGTAAACAAGAAATAAACATATGTTACCTTCAATTTTAGGAATGTACAAATGGATTTTTTTCCCAAATTCATTCGTCGTGATCGTTCCTTATGGAACAAACTATGTCTTCAACATGATCATCATTATGTTCTATTAATATTTCCATGGAAGTAGAGATCTCACATAAATCAGCATATTCATCAAGTTCATCCTCACCAACATATTGTTTTTTCCCTTGTAAAACAACAGCCCACTGCATATCTGATTGATCTAATATATAGAAAATTTGTTTTTCATGTGTTGCCATTATAAAAGAATCAATTGTGTCTTCCAATCTATTCAGATTAACAAGTGTCATTCCAAATTCATCATGAATGGCACTGTTGTTACCATTAAACCATTTATAGTTAAAAACAGGAACTTTAATTTTAAATTAATCAACCTCCCATATGTCTTCAATCACTCCATAATATGCACTTGATGCAGAAATTGGGTTTCTTTCCTTAGCACTCGAAAAAGGCATTGCTTCTGCAAACACCAATACACCACTATTCTGAACTCCACTTCTGTTGTCCTGAGCTTTTGTATGAAATCTATAACCATTAATGTCAAAACAAGAACATGTTATCACATTTAAACATGGACCACCCACTATCCATTTTAATGTCCCTGATACATCTGATCTACCATGAAAAGTCTTTTTAATCCATGACAAAAAAGTTTTATTGTGCTCATTCAGAATCCACATTTCTTTCTTATTTTGATGACATTGTTTCAACTCATTAATATTCAATGTGATATACGGTTGAGCATCAGCAATGTTATTCAAGATTTATGATTCTAACTTCTTCATCTATTCAGTTGACAATGATTTGACTTTCAAGCCACAAATCCCCTTTCCCTCATTATTAACTCGTTCATGGAGAGATGGAGGCAAACCTATGTGTTTCACCGCAGCCAAGTAGCTCGTACAAAACTCTACTACCTCCTCATAAATATACTTTTCAATAATGGAGGCTTCAGGTCGATATAGATTTTTAACATACCCCTTTAGTATTTTCATATACCTTTCAAAAGGATACATCCAACAAAGATATACAGGTCCACAATGCTTTATTTCTCAAACCAGATGAATCATTAAATGCACCATTATATCAAAAAAAGTTGGAGGAAAATACATTTACAATTGACAAAGTATAAAAATTGCATCCTTTTCCAAAATGTTCAAAGCATTCACATCAATCGCTTTGTTGCAAATTGAATTGAAAAAATAACACAACTTCATTATAGTCTTTCTGACATGAATGGGAAATATTCCACACAATGAAACTGGTAGAATTTGTTGCATCATGACGTGACAATCATGTGATTTCATACCTATCAAATTCAAGTCCTTAAATGAGAAAAAAAAATTTACATTAGAAGAATAACCTTGAGGCACTTTGGTATCATGAAGACACTGACAGAAGCTAATTTCTCCCTCTTCGATAATGTATGACAATCCGGGGGAAGAAATGTTAGTCTTCCATTAGGATTGGGAGCTAACTCCAAATGTATTCCCATTGATAGTAAGTCTAATCTTGCATTAAACCCATCGTTATTCTTTCCTTTAATATCTAACAATGTTCCAATCAAAGAATCACAGATATTATTTTCCACGTGCATGACATCAATATTATGTTTAACATCATGATACCTCCAATATGGTAACTCAACAAATTGACCTTTTCTTCCAAATATGTCTATCATTACCAGATTTCTGTGTCTCACGTCAAGGTTTTTCAACCTCTCAAATTACAAATCTGGGGATAATGGTTTTGGAGCAGTATCAAATTTTTGTGAGCCATTGAATACCTTTTTTAGTCTTCTATAAGGGTGTTCCATAGGAAAAAACATTCGATGACCCATGTACACTCTTTTCCTCCCATGATTCAATTGACAATATGATGTCTGTTGTTTTCAAATTGGACATGCTTTATCCCCTTTAACACTTTATCCAGAAAAATTTCCATACGCTGGGAAGTCATTTATAGTGAACAGAAGCACTGCATGCAGTTGAAAATATTCCATTTTATAAGAATCATACACCCTAATACCATCTGACCATAACAGTTTCAAATCATCAATCAACTGTGAAAAGTAAACATCAATATCATTACCAGGTTGCATTGGACCAGAGATCATTGTACACAACATGAAATATTTGCGCTTCATACAAACTTCAGAAGAGAGGTTGTAAATTACCAATAATACAAGCCATGAACAATGTGTGCTACTGAGTGCTCGGTATGGATTCATTCCATCTGTGCACAACCCCAGTCTGAGATTTCTAATTTCATTTCCAAATGTAGAATACTGCGCATCAATTTTCATCCATTGTGGACAATCAGCTGGATGGCGTATTTTTCCATCACATACCCTCTCTTCAGCATGCCATCTTGACCTTTTTTCATCATGAGAATTAGGAAATAAACTTTTGAAATGATTAATTATAGGAAGATACCAAAATACTTTTGAAGGGAGTTTTGTAATCTCTACACCAGCCTGTGATTTTTCTTTCACCTTATACCGTGATGTCCCACATTTAGGACACTCTGACAGAAATTCATATTCCGTCTTATATATAATGCAGTCATTTGGACATGCATGTATTTTCTTTTATCCCAATCCCATCGGGCATAATATTTTCTTGGCTTTGTAATGTGAATCTGGAAGATCATTATCTTCTGGAAGAATGTCTTTAATCAATTTTAGCAGCTCTGTAAAACTTCCGTCACTCCATCCATGTTCCTCCTTCAGGTTAATCAATCTTAACACCACCGAAAAAACCGTAAAATCTGTACAACCAGGATATAATGGTTTTTCAGCATCACCATATAGACGCGCAATTTTCGGTTCTATCTCAATTTGTTCAGCTACAATTTCGTGAATCATTTCTTCAATTCCATCGGAGTTACCATCTTGCGAATCATCATCATCAGAGAAATTCCGTCTAGTTTCACTATACCAAATCCAAGGGCAGTAACTCGGATTAAAACCATGACAAATCTGATGATCTTTTATCTCTCTACTTTTCAACTTCTTCATTTTCAAACATTTCAGGCATGGACAAAAAAAATGTCACCACTTGAAACAATTCGTTTTGAAAATTCCAAAAAAGCATCAACACCTTCCTCAAATTCATTTCTCATTCGATTGGTCGTAATCCATCTTCGACTAATTATTACCTATAACAAATATCAACAGAAAATATATATTTTTAAGATAAGACAATTATATGTTTATATGAAAAAATCATAATTTAAATGTAAAAAAATTTAAAATATAAAACAAATATATGAGTATTTAAAAAAAATATACCTGAATATTAATTTTTAAAACAAAATATAGTTAAATATAACAATTTTAAATTTCATTGAATCAAAGAAAACCATGACGCCTACATAGTTGACAGAAAATTGGAAAAAATGGAGTAAACCTGAGAATCACCCCCACCCCCCGGACAACCCCCAAAACCCTCTGGACAGGCCGCACCCCCTTGGAAATCCCCCCACACCCACCCACCCCCTTGGACCACCCCTGGACACCCCCCAAACCTCCGGAAATCCTCCCACCCCACTAGACAGTACCCCCACCCCTTCTAGACACCACCCCCACCCCAACCCCTTGAACACCCCCTTGGACACCCCAACCCTCTGGACATCCCCCACCCCACCAGACAACCCCCACAACCCTATGGACAGGCCCCCACCCATGTGGACAGCCACTCACACCAACCCACCCCCTTGGAAACCCCCCAGACACCACTCGTTTCCACATCTTTTATATAACATATTTTTTTTAAAAACATTGTTTCATGAAATATGATGAAGTGTCCAATCGTATTTTTTTTGAAATTTTTCTTACTAGAAAGGGTCTTAATATTGGATAGAATAGTAAATAAAGTTGCATAAAATAACAATATAATCCTAAAAAATGGATATAATCCAGCTTAAAGATTTGAATTAATATGTTTGTAATCAACCATCAAATCCAAAAGGTGTATGAGAGAACAATTAGAGAAAAACGTGGCAATGAGAGATCATAGTCATTAAGGGGGGATGGTGTCAAAGGAAACACAAAATCAAATGAACCAAGACCACTTTATGATGTAATCCATTAAAAAGAAAAACCTATGTCAAATAAACTCATTATGTCCACACATTTTTTCCACACATTAACATGTTTGAAAAAATATTATTCCCATGCCATTTTGAACAAACTCATTATATCCACACCTTACTATCTTATGAGATATAAAACAAAATCAATGAAGTGTATGATGATATATGACCCCACCCATCATCATCCATACGTATGTGTGAGATATAAAATCAATAATCATTATATCACAAAGAATACGTAGAAAAAATGGGTTTAATAACCATTTAAAATGGAATCATATAAATAAAAAATTTATAATTCAATCAATAAACTTGATATTCCCATGCAATATAAATGGGTTCCAAATGATAGTAAATAAATTTCATGGTAGATACCATTCAATTATTATATGGTATTGAAACCTTATAAATAATGAGTATATAGTATATTCAATAATTTTCTCAATCATTTTATCTATGATATCTTGTTGAACACCCTTCTATCAAAGGAATAGAAAACATGGTATTCAAAAATGAATGGAATAAGAATAATTTTGTTTTTTATTCATAGTGGATGGTTAGGAAATAAAAAGCCATTGATGGATCACTCCTATTATAGAAAATAAAATTTCATAATTCCTACATAGAAATTATTTTATTCAATGTGAATGGCTCGGAAATAAAAAGCCAATGATATTCAAAAAGATGTAATAGGGTTTGAAATGGAATAATCTAACCTAGTTTAAACAAAAAAATCGCAAAACATATTTATAGACTATCCATGAAAAAAAACGAACGAAATAAATTCGTGGAAGGCTTACTTGAGTGTTGTGAGTTGAGATGATATATCTGAAAGGAGTAAAGATGATAAAAGATGAAGCCAAAATGAGTTTAACGTAGGTCGATTGACGAGCCAATTAGGGTTTACCGCGCGAGAGAGACGAGCAGGCAGACTGTCAATCAGAAAATCATAAATGACAGTCCACTGGGCATTAATTTTTTAAATGTTTTATAACTTCGGTTATTATATAACATACGTGATATACTATTTTATAAATTTATAACGTCGGTTATTTTAAAACCGATGTAAATAACCCCCCGCACTTTGGGTTTTTACGTCGGTTGTAAAATAACCGACGTAAAAAACCAAAGTGATGGGGGGGTTTTACGTCAGTAATTTTATAACCGACGTAAAAAACGAGTTATCTATGGGTTCTTTACGTCGGTTAATTTATAACCGACGTAAAAAACCCCCGCGCTTTGGTTTTTTACTTTGGTTATAACATAATTGACATAGAAAACTCATAGATATCTCATTTCTTACATCGGTTATTTTATAACCGACGTAAAAAACCAAAGAGCGAGGGGTTTTTTACGTCGGTTATTTGATAACCGACGTAAAAAATGACATATCTATGCATTTTTTACCTCGGTTATTTTATAACCGACATAAAAAACCAAAGCGCAGGGGGTTTTTTATGTTATTTTTAAAATAACTGACTTAAAAACCCCGTAGATAACTCATTTTTTACATCGGTTATCAAGTAACCGATGTAAAAAAACCCCCGTGCTTTGAGTTTTAACATCGGTTAATTTATAATCGATGTAAAAACAAAAAACCCACGATTTGTAACGTCGGTTATTAAAATAACTGACGTGAAAAATCTACACACCGAATTTGTTACGTCGGTTATAAAATAACCGACGTAAAAAACCACGTTTCATAGATTATCAAGTCGGTTATATATAACCAATGTCAAAAATGGTGACGTAAATAACGTTTTCTACACTAGTGAGACACACAAGGACCGTAATAGTTTAGTGTCTTTGGAAACTCAGAATATAATCTTCTAATCATGGTGAAAGATCCTCAACATCTCCCATAAAGATCACCCTTTTTTTACCTAAAAACTTTCTTTATATCCTAGGGAAAAGAAAACATAAAAGGGTGAGCTCAAATGCTCAGTAAGGGTAAACAAAAGAAATATCAATCACATCATATACATAATAACATAACTTTTGGAAATCTTAACCTGCAAAAGAAATCATAATTTTATAACAAGGGATAAATCATAGTAGTGAAATGTAATCCCAATAATCATAACTTAAAACATGAAACTTTGTGGAATAAACACATAATCATAGAAAATCATTTATTTTTAGTCAAGACTCATTGCCAAGACTATCTTAGTGGTCAAAGTCCATTTCTGAGCCGAGTTCACTCCTTATTTCAGTCCTGTTTCACTGAACTGGTTTAACCTACCATTCCAGCCATGTCTATCTCATGAGATATAAAATGTTTACCTAATTCATTGGAGGAAGATATTGGTCCCACCCATCGCATAATGATACCATTATTATGTGTGCCACAAAATTATATATCATACGTCATTGCATAACCCATGTAATAAAAATGGGATTCTTAAACAACATGACATCATAAAACAATTCATATAAGATAAAGAAATTCATAAAAATAATTCCATCACAACATAATCAAATCAATTTTATAATAGAGATAGAAACATAACACTATATTTTCTTAGATGGAAAAGAATTTTGATAAAACACATGAACTCCATTGTTGAGGAAAATATCCTTTCTACTTCAAAAACATTTTCCATTCTTAACATTTCATACAATTTTAAAATAAAAGAAGTTGATTAAAAATAAACTTGAAAACTTTTAAAGGAAGTTTCTTGGAAATAATGTTTTAAAAATCCATTCATGCCGTATAAGTTAAAAAAACATTCTTCTTGTAGTTTTATCGGAAAAGTCAAAAAGTACCTTGTACGAAAAACGAAAAAATATTCCTTTCATATCTTTTATTAAAAACTCACCAAAGGGTAAAATTGGATTTAAAAAATTGTAGATGAATGGAAATAATATTAAATATTGAGGAAACATGGATGTGGATGATAAAATACACCCCAGTAAATACTAAAGTATAAACAATCTCGGATAAAAATGAGATTGTAATATTTCCCTTACCTTAGGTCTGATATGCTTTGTACGTGTCTGAACCTCCTGTATAATGATTTAAATAATGGTATTGACTTATTCCAGAATTATACTCATTGTTATGATATCACATATGGTCATATTCTTAGCTTCTTATTAGTAATATTTCATTAAAACTTGTTATTCTGGTGTTTATTACTTTTTGTTCTTATGCGTGTTTTGTCGAATAAATTCTTATTCTTCTCTTTAGGTTATAGAAACCCCATTCCCAGAATGTTATTAGTGTAATATATATCATATTAATTCATTAAATTCATTTATATAATCATTATGCAATGATGATCATGTAGGACGAGTTTCATAACATCGTGGAGACGATATTCCGTACATACGCACGAGCGATGATATCGTTCCCATAATCATGGAACTGTATTGGAATGTATGTATACTATTTAAAAATCAATATCACTTTACAATAATCATATATAGTCATTATTTACCCCATTATACCCATCCAAGTAAGGTGGTGGTGGAAAATTGATTACACCACGGCGTGGAGACGGTATTCCGTACGTACGCACGCGCAGTGATTTCATTTTCCATAGGATGGATAGATGGTGAAATATTGTTATTTTATACTTAAAATAACATATCAGTATATGAGTGATACTTATTTTATTACTTCATAATGAAACAACTAAATAAGAACAAGTGGAAGAAGAAATAAATATGAAAGAATTGGTAACGGACATTACCTCTTCTTGAAAGTGCTTCTTTGAGACCTCCTTTTAGGGCACTAAAATTTGTCTTTGAAGAAGAACATGACCTCTAGGATATCTCTAGGGAAGTGGAGATGAGAAAGTGGTAGGGGTTTTCTGAGCTTTAAGGCTCAAAGTGGTGTGAGGAAGATGGGGAGGAGGTGCCCTTTTATAAGGGAGGAGAGGGGCTCCTTTGGAAAACTAAAAATATTATATTATTATAAAGTCAATTTCACTTTTAAATAGATCCAAATTGATTTATTTCGAAGCTAAGGTGGATATGGGTCAAAAACTCTCATCAAATAGAATTTAGAAAAGTTTAGGTTTCTATTTTAACCATATCATTTAGATTTATCATTAAGTTAAATAATTTTACTTTTACCGTGTCTTCTTGTGTTCTTATACTATAAGGTAAATAAAATTACTCTAAGCAGCCAAACGAACCCAAAGTTGTTTATTATTAATATATATAAACTTATCTAAGTCATTTGGCCGATCCTTATATTTTTAGAAATAATCTAACAATTAATAATATAATATTTGTTTTAATAATTATTTTATGTCAATTTTGAGACTATTTAGTAATTGATTTTTGTTAAAATTATAACAGAATGATTAGTTCGAACAATGTTAATTAAATCCATAATAACATGTCATATTAACCTATAAAATTATTTTAATCCATAAAAAGTCTCAAATTACATTTATTTTGGGATTTATAAAATCAATTATGTCAATATTTCATTAATAAGATAATTAATGTATCGTCATTGTGTCATTAATAAATTAAATTATTTAATGTCTAAAAATTACAAATAAAATACCATTAGGTAGGAAATATTTTTATATTTCTAATTAATATTTATAGTCGAATTTATCTTATGTATAACCTTATATTATAAATATGTACTTATTAAACATTGAATTTAACTATTTTATCCCTTCTTTAAATAAATTAATAATAAATGTCCTAATCTAATCCAAGTGGGCCTAAATGGTCATATTTTATTCCTAAGTTTGTTTTTTGTCGAATTAAACTTATCCAATAGAATTAGGAGATGTGTTAGGGTAATAATAATATCATTTTTACCCGTAATCACCCTATTTACTTTTAACCGTTGTAAAAAAAAGATTATAGTTACTATTCACCTAAAATCATTTTCATCTCATAGAATCACATTTTAATTACAGACATAAACTGTGTCTCTTGTATTTTTGAAATTCCACTCACAGAAGCGGTAAAATTAAGTTTTATGAAAAATTAATTTTTCTTAACTACCACTTAGTGGTTTCACTATTCATCAAAAAATGAATGTTTCAGAAAAATACCAAAAATTAGGCCTAAGATATATTTGATATTATGAACTGAAAAATGATCTATATTTTACCAAATTCAAAACATATCTGTTGCATTACTTAATTTAAAAATTAATTTCCGTCATCAAAACAAATTGTGTGTTCTTAAGAGATAATAACTATCAAAAGATTGACACTTGTTTATGTCTGTTTTAAATGTGAAATTACATCTAATGACCAAAATTGTATTAAATTGTAAAAATATATTCTAAATATAATTTAAAACCACTCAAATTAATAATTTATCACTATTAATTATTTCGATTAAAAAGGGTGTTTTTAATTAAAATTTAGTAATTTTCACTATTCATCAAAAAATGAAAGTTATCCGAAAAGTACCAAAATTTCACCCTTAGCTAATTTCGATATTCCGAATCCAAATATTAAGTACATTTTGAAAAATAAAATTTACAAAATTTCAAAAAGTGGTTTTTACTATTCATAACGGCTGGTTTTAATAATATTTTAATAGCATATCGTTGTTTAGTGAAACTCAGTATTGCATACTACACACGCTATCGAGGAAGGTCGCGATTATGTGTAATTCAAGGAAATTCAAGGATGCGTGTTGTGCAAGCTTCTTTTGGTGTATCGTACAACACAAGACATTAATGAAATTAAAAATAATATTTTTCATAAAATCTCGGGGTGTTACAGTTTTGTGTGAATGAACACAAAAATTTGGTTCCTGAGTTGTTATGGGTCCTCATGGACCGGAATTTGGTAGATCAATGACTTGTTTACCATGTTATAACATGTTTAAGATGCCAAGATTTGATTTGGGGGGATTATGGGCCTTCATGGATCAGAATTTGGAACATTTAATGTTTGTTTCAGTGTTTTTCTAGGTATTGGAGTAGTTTCTGAGGCATACTATCTGGAAAAACCCAGAATACACACCGTGTAGTCTTGACTACATGCCATGTGTTCTTCTATTCGGGAAGATTTTTTTTCAAAAGTACATGTCGTGTACTTATGTACACGTCGTGTAGCCTCTAACCATGTCATAGGCCATGCGGGCAGAGGCACGGGATATGGATTTCATTATGGAAACAAGACGTGTACCATATCAATATGCCATTTCATCTGACCCAGGTACCCATCTATTTCACAAACAACATGGGTCAGTGTATCTTTTCACAAACACACCGTGTTTGTTTGGAACATGTCGTGTAGTGTCAGCCGTGTAGCCGGCCATGTAGCTGACCCTGTAGCTAACAAACACGGGTCGGTTAGGAGTTCTCATTACATGCCATGTCCATACTGCACATGCCATGTTGTGTAACCTGGGTACACAGGCCGTCTCCCTAACAACAGTGGCTGGTGAAGCTTTTCGAGATACACGTCGTGTCTATCTTGAACACACCGTGTAGTCTTGCCTTAGGAGATCCATGTGGCTTATCTGTGTAGAAGGACTCAGGTATGGGAAGAGGATTCATGTACACGTGGTGTTTCAGGAAAACATGCCATGTGTTTGGGGTGTTACACGACCAGTCTAGGTAGGAGTACACACCCATGTAAAGGACTTAAGGGTACACACCATATAGGAAAAGTACCCCCCATGTAGTCATGTTCTGTGAACCAATAATTCATTAATTCCCCTGTTCCCTTCTTATGCTCATTGTTTTCAGTCTACGATGACCTTGATCTAATATGTGTGTTTGAATTTTAAGAGTCATGACACCGCAACATCCTCCAGTTGTCCTCCAGTTGCATGGGAGTGATTAGACGCCACATACTGCTGATCTGGGTCTTTCTATAGATCATGCTGTTGTGCCAGCTTTGGAACCAGGAGAGATACCAGTTGTAGGTTCTGATGCACCGTTTAGGGAAGGCATTCTATGTATGATGGAGTCCTACCTGGGAGCTATGCCTCCTACCTTGACTATGGAAGACTTGATGTAGGGTTTCCAGCAGCAGCATCCTCCCACCTTCTCAGGGGAAGGAGGACCTCTGCAGAGTCATGAATAGAGGCCTTACTGAAAATATTTGAGGATAAGGAGATACCTCCAGAAAGGAGATTCAGTATAACTACCTACATGCTACGAGACTCCCCCAAGAGGAGGTGGGATGTGATCTCACATGTGGGTAATCAGCAGGTTATGGAATGGGAGGATTTTCATAGTGTCTTTTATGACTACTTCTATCTGGATACATTATGGGTTGAACGAGAGTAAGAGATCATTAGTCTGGAGTAGGGTACTCTTTCGGTTATGGATTATTCCTCCTGCTTTACTGAGCTGTAGTGTTTCACACCCCTCCTGGGTGGAGATGGGCTGTTCATGGAAAGGAATTTTGAGGATGATCTCAGACATGAGATCCTCTCAATGGTGAATATCTACATATTTACTTCCATTTATTCTATCATCATCCAAGCACTGATTTCATATCGCAATCTGAGAGATTTTGGACTTGAGAGACATAGCGGTTACACTTCCAGTGTTAGTGCTTCACCAGCTGACAGTAAGAAGTTCCGTAGAGAGTCTACAAACGGTTAACTGAGGTATCAAGACACATCATCAGGTGTCCATGTAGATTGATACCAGTGTGGAAGGGATGGGCATACGAGGCTGTAGTGCTAGAGAGACCCATTAGAGTGCCGATGTTGTGGTAGATGGGTCACCTTCAGTGTTTCTGTCAGGTTTTCACACCGGCATCTGTTGACAAGGGTTCATCCATGACTCGTCATTCAGGAGAAGCGCCACCAGTTTTTCATCAGTTAGGGGACTGGTGTTCTTCATTCTATTCAGGCCGAGGAGGAGTCCGTGGTCATAGTGGTCAGTCACCGATCTTTCAACGACAGTAGGGTAGATCAGCTCAATGTGGTCAAGAAAGGTCACAGGGTCGTGGTGTAGGTCAGAGTTTTGGAGTGTAGTAGACCCACCAAGAGCAGGATCCCAGACCCTCTATAGTTTGATGTACGATCTTAGTAGCCTCAGTTTTATCTTCTACTCTTTCTGATACAGGGGCTTCTAATAGATTTAGCTCTGTTGCTGTTGTAGAGATCCTTGGGCTCCCCATATTCTCCTCTAATGATATCTTAACGCTAGACACACCATTGGGGACTATGACATATAGTGTACGTCAGTGTAGGGAGTTCCCTTTAGAGGTTGCAGGGTGTCACTTCTTATGGTACCTCTATTTCCTAAAGATGACATGTTATGATGTCATTCTTGGTATGTACTGGTTAGTTCCCTTCTAGGAAGTCGTTGATTGTTATCATTGCAGGGTGAGCTTTGTATCACCAGAGGGTGAATCATTTCATCATAGAGGTGAGTGGGATGTCCAGACAGTAGAGGAGGACCCGATCATCATGGGCTAGGGGAGTTAGAGCCCAGATTGCTTGTCTATATCTGTATAACCAGGGGATTTTGCAGTTATATTCTCCTCTAGTTGTGGATCATTTCAGTGATGTCATTCTAGAAGATTTCTCGTGTTTTTCTCCACAGGCTGAGGTAAATTTTTCTATTGATCTTGTGGAAAGAGTGGAATCGGTGTCCATTCCTCCTTATAGGATGGCTACACCAGAGTTTCTGGAGATCGAGAAGTAGTTTGAGGAGTTTCAAGCAAAGGGTTTGAACAGACCCAGTACATCTTCTTGGGGATCACATGTCCTGCTTGCAAAGAAGGCAAACAGCATCCTCAGGCATTGTGTGGATTAGCTGAAGCTGAACCAGTTGACGGTCAAGAACCGATATCTGTTACCAAGAATTGATGATCTCTTCGATCAAATTCAAGGAGCCCATGTGTTCTTGAAAATTTAATTGAGGTCCAGCTATCCTCTATTGTGCACTAGACCATCTCATATAACTCTCACATCCTTTTGGAAAAGGTATGGTCTACACAAGTATATAGCCATGCCTTTCGGCCTCACGAACGCGCCTATAGTTTTCATGATCCTAATGTATCGAGTGTTCCATACATAATTGGATGCCTTCGACATGGTCTGCGTGGATGGTATCTTGGTGTAATCTCACACTCGACATGGCCATGATACCCATCTTGAGATTGTTTTGAGTACCCTCAGAGAGCATCACTTATATGATAAGATCTCAATGTGAGACTTCTGGATGGACCAGATTAACTTTTTCTGTCACATTATATTAGGTAAATTTGTAACATTAGACCTATGGAATGAGAGAGAAGTAGTATCATGGGAGAAGCAGAAAAACTTCTTTGAGGTACGGAGTTTTCTAGGGCTAGCGAGATACTACAAGAACTTAATACTGGAATTTTCATGCTATGAATCCCCATTGACTGGTCTGACTAAGAATTGTGCAAAGTTCATGTGGTAAAATTCATCGGATTCCTCCTTTCAAGAGCTGACAGATAGTTTGAATTTAGCACTGATACTAGTCTTTCTAGTACTGGGAAAGAGCAATACTATTTACTGTGATTCTTCATGTATCGGGTTGTGAGCTGTGCTTGTGTAGGGAGATAGTGTTATTACGTACATGTCTCAATAGTTGAGGCCACATGAGATGAATTACCCAACACAAGATCTGGAGTTGGCAGCTATTGTTCTTGCCGTATGATGTTGGAAAAATTATCATCTGCAAGAGAATTTTTTGGTTTTCACTAATCACAAAAGTCACAAGTACATTGTCACTCAGTGTTATTTGAATTTGAGATAGTGAAGGTGGGTTGAGTACATACAGTCCTTTGACTTTGAACATCCCTATACTCCTGGGAAAGAAAACACATTGGATGATGTGTTGAGCAGGAGGAATCAGATACATGTAGTTCAGGAAGCCAACACTGAGTGGCAGCATATGGCTCTATTTTCCAAGATGCATTTGGAGCTTCACGACAGACAGATGCAGACATTTCTATCTTCTGTAGCGGTTGCCCCTACCCAATTTGATAGGGTGAGAATGAGGCAGCTATCAGAATCAGAGGGCCTAGTTTTGCGTGAGAGTGTTTCAGGAGAGGAACCTATTCCGGGATGGACGGTAGGTGACAATGAGATCTTTCCTTTCTAAGGGTCTGTATGGGTACCAATAGATATATGTGAGGAGAAGATGTAGGATTTTCATTCCTCTGTTTGGGCAGTTCATCCTGATGTCACCAAGATATATCGTGATCTACACCGCCAGTATTGGTTGCCAGTTATAAAGAGATATGTTGCTAGTTTTTTCATGATGTGTTCTACTTTTCATTAGGTGAAGGCGAAGCATCAGCCACTAGATTGCATTTTACAGTAGTTACCCAATCCTGAGTGGAAGTGGAATAATGTCGCGATGGACTTCCTGATTGGTTTACCATGGTCGTCTTAATGGAATGATGTAGTTTGGGTTGTCATTGACAGACTCATGAAGGATGCTTAATTCTTGCCGATCAAGGAGTCCTTCAGTGTTGATGAGCTGGGATGGTTGTAAAACATAGTGATTATATGTCTGCATATAGTTACACTCTCAATTGTTTTAGACAGGGATTCATGTTTTACTTATCAGGTCTGGAAGGGGATTCAGAAGGCTTTGGGTACACAGGTACTTTTGATTATAGCGTATCATCCCCAGAAAGATCGCCTGTCTGAGTGTACAATTCATGTTAATGAGGACATGCTCTGAGCATTGACTCTGGACTTTGGATATTCTTGGGAGAAACATATACCTCTTCTGGAGTTTTCTTACAACAATAGTTCTCAAAAAACTATTCAGAATACACCTTATAAATTATTGTACGGTAGACCATGCCGATCATTCTTATTTTGGCTAGAGGTAGGAGAGGAATCATTGCTGGATCCTCATCTTGTTCTGGAGACCACAGAGTAGATAGAGATGATTCATAAGAGGATGGATATTTTGCTGTCTCAAAATAAGTCTTATGCTGATAAGCGGAGATGAACTATGGAGATTGAGGTCGGGGATCATGTTTTTCTCCATGTCACACCAAGGTTGGGGAACAAGAGGATTATGAGATAGGGTAAGCTTTCTCCAAGGTATGTTGGGCCATTTGATGTGTTGGAGAGAGTTGGGCCGGTGTCCTATCATTTTTGTTACCTTAGATGTACCACGCTATGCACAATGTCTTTCACATTTCATAGCGTCGACTTTACTTCTCAAACCCATCTCACGTCTTCCAACCCAAGGAGGTTGAGTTGGATGTGGGTGCATCCATTGACTAGTATCCTATCCGGATCGTTGATCGCAGTATGAAGGTTCTCCGTGGCCGGTTTGTTCCATTGGTGCAAGATCTTTGGCAACACAGGCAAGTACAGAACAAGACTTGGGAGAGGGAGCCCAACATGCTATCATAGTGGCCAAAGCTGTTCGGGGATTCTTCTTATATGTTGCGCTAGGGAAATTCAAGGATGATATTTTTAAGGGGGGATGTTTGTAAGAACCAAGATATTGTTTTCAAGTATCTTTTTATTTTTCATGGAGTTTTTGAAAAAAGGGAATTTCAGAAAATTTTTGAAGTACAAGCCATGTACATTATGAGTACACCCTGTATACTCGATTACCACAGGTAGTCGTGTGATGGCCTGGTAGTGTCTTTGCTCACAGCCTTGTAGGGGTGACATGGAGGCTACCTAAATAAGGGTATGTTAAAGGGTTGTACACATTGTGTACTTTCTTTTTTTTATTAAACACACCGAGGTCGCTTCTGATAGACAGAACACACTTTTTTAGGTTATGTTCTTCGAAGAGCATCAAGCAGCTGCAGATCATCGATGAGTTACCGAGCCTCCGTACATCCTCCAATTTGAACACCAGTGAGTGCACTGAAATCTTATAGGTTAGTTCTCTATTCCCCTAGATCATCATTTTCCAATTCCTTCTCTTTTCCATGTTATTGTGGGTTGAATGTTTTAGAATTTTTTATAGATCATAGATGTTCTAAGGCGATTCAGGCCTCATGGTTCAAGTATATCGATCTCCTAACATCAAGGTATGAGGTTTGTGACTTTCCATTGAATTTCATTGAATATTTTGGTCAATTTCCACCAATACCCTTGACCGAGGTATTGCATGATCACCATTTTAGCCTTATTGTCTACCTTCGTTGCTTTTATGCTAGAGTATATGATATTGTTTGTGAATTGGGTGAATCATTGTTCTTTGGATGTATTTCCCATGCATGTTTTCTTGTTTAGACCTTTGGGTCTTGTTTCCCTATTAGGCTTCTGCTGACTTTCCATGCCTAATATTATAGGATGGTATGATTTTAGTTTCAAAGTGATGATATGCCATTGAATGCCTTCCAATTAGTTATTGAGTTTTACATTGGCTGTTACACATGCAATACTTGTTTGACTTACACAGGGCCATGAGAACTTAGTATTGTAGACCACATGGAGAATAGATGTAAGGGATTCTCCAGAGTGTCTTTATAATATGATGTGAGACCACAGGGGGAATTGAAATTGACTGATTCCTTAGAGTGTATGTAGTTCCTCGACGTGGGCCATAGGAGGAATGAGGCGTTTAATTCTTCCCTGGAGTGCATTTAGTATGAAACGAGACTATAGGGGTAATTAACGGTGAGTGCTTCCCCTGAGAGTCTATTCTTTAGCTAAACCAGAGGGGTGAGACTGTGTGTGCCTCTCAGAGGGTTAATATTATATTTTGGTTGAACCATATGGGTTATACTATGAGAACTACGTAGAGGGTTACCTTTTTGTTCCACTTGATTGAGTAGATTCTTACTTATTTTTAAATTAAATGCTAGAAACTGTGGATTTTTTACTGTTGAGTAATATCCTGTTTGTTGTTTTCTATAATTTTACCTGCTATATATTCACTGATTATTAGGAACAGATCTCATGGTGTTTGCATACTGGGATTTAGTCTCACACCCTATTTGGGACATTCTATTGGGCCCAAACAGATTATATTGCTGTAGGTATATACAAGGGAAAACACCCTTCTACTTCAGGTACTTGACATGCTGGGGAGCTGGAAAGCATGGGACCAATATTAGGGTTGTGATGTAGAGGAGATGGATTCTATTTTACTTTTTTACTTTTATTAGTAATATATTTTATAATTGTTCCTTTTTTGGATACTCTCATAGATATATATGTATCAGGCATCATTATATATATATATGTGCTCCAGTTGTTTCTTTATCTGTTTTTATTTGTTACTATTTTTTGGTATTATTACTGCTTCCACTTTTGTATATCTGTTTATTTTAATTTTTTACTCTGCATATGAGGTCATAGTATCCCCAATATCACACCCAAGGCCCTCGATACTATTTGGAAGCCTCTAGAATTTGGGGAAATGTGCTTTTGGTCATGTGATCAAACTGGTACGGGGAGGCGTTGGGTGGCTTCCAGAACCAAAAAATTACAGAAATAAACTGAAAATTAAATATTTCATAAAATATATAATATACACATTTGACTTATATATTTTACGAAAAAGTTATTTATTTAATTTCATTAGTAAATATATTTTATCAAATATATTTATATTTTTTCAAAAGAGGGATAATTTATCTATCAGTTAGATTTTAATTTTAATTTTTTAGTAATCCCTAATAAAATAACTCTAAACATATAAATAATTAAAACAAATAATTACTTGATTTAGTTGATCCTTTTCATACTCTACATACAAAAATCTCATCAAAAACTACTATAAATAACATTAATATTTTCTATGAATGTCATTTTTTGATAAAATTTGATGTTAAATCTAATGAAATATATCATACAAAATTAATTGAGTTTAAAAAAACCTAATAATATATGTGTTACATATAATAATAAAATAAAATAAGTACATGTAATTATAATTAAACAACTCAAAAATATTGATTAAAAGTAAAAAAAATAACCACAACATTAATATAATTATCTTTATAACCACATAAATCATTGATCCAAGACTAAAGTATTATGTATTCACCAACCATCATGTATAAGTTCTTTATAATTCCCTTGATATGGTAAAACATTTCACACATGAAATACAAGGTATTGTGTGAAAGGGTCTGAGTTCACCGTATCCATTTAGATGTTATCACCCAATCACAAACTTTTCATCATGATTTAATATTTTTATATTAGAAAGACGATGTAGATAAAAAAATATATTAAAATATAAATTCGTAAAGTTATTATTGGATGAATTTTATGAGTGATTATTTTATAATAAATTTATAATATTCTAGTAAAATAATCTAAATATTTTTTAATAAATCATGTAATCCATGATGATATATGCAGTAGATAAAAATCAATGGTCATGTGTTTAGATATATATAATTTTAAATATTTCCACTTATGTCATATATAAAAACATATACATTTTTATATCAATAGAATAAAACATATTCATCAATATCATTATATAATAGTCCTATATTCTCGTAGATTATAATATAATTGTATATAAAAGTATGAAAAATGAAAGTTATTCTACACAAATCCAAAAACAAGTTCGCATATCATTGGCTAAATCAGTTATATATGAAATATAATATAATATGAAAAATCATTTCATCCAATAAAACATCTGAGAACATTTATTCATGGAATTAATGAATATAAAGTCATATAAAATCTTATTTCATGTATAATAGATTCTGAATAAATTGTACCTAACTAATTTTGAATAACTAATAAAAATATACAAATGGGATGCATGTATGAATAATCATCTAATATGGAACAAAAATAATAATGTTTAATTATACCTGTCATGAAATAAAAAATAAATAATATTCAATAATTTAGGGTGGAAACCATTTAATATTGTTTCTGATTAAAGGAAATATAATTTTTCTATTTTTTCTTAATATGGAATATTTTTTCACAATATTATTCATTAAACACATAGTATGTAATGTATTATATACTAGGAGAAGAATGTATGAAAATTGTGATGCCATACTAAATGATTTTATAATGTATAATATAAAATATATATTAAAAAATTATAACACTGCTAAATGTATTCTGGAATTATATTATAATATAAATGAATTATTTAGCTAATTTTATTATTAATAAATTTAGTTATGAGAAGTAACACATAGCTTTAACAAATACCCACATTAATAATACATAATAAATTTATGTGTTAATTATAGTTTAAAATTAATGAGTAACTTATTTGAAGATTAACTCATGTTATAAATATTATCATAGTCCTATAATTAGCTATTGGTTATCATATAAATAACACCATTCTAATGAGGAAGTTTTTGATGAGTTTAAAATACGTGATTAAATCCCAATCAATAAAAGATTTTCCCCATTTATTAAATTTCACATGATGATCAATATTATATTTCTATCTTTATATATGTGAAATATTTATATAATAAAGTAAAATTTAAAAAAGAAAATAATTTACTCTCATATGTTTTCTATTAGTCTTCCCTAAGTCACCCACATAATGAGAATTGAAAACCATCAATTGACTTCCCATGATATTGACCATGATATATGAATTTCAATTGAATATACAATTAATTCAAAATATTGAATTTAAATTATAATCCTCATTGAATTATTGATTTCATCCCCTGTATTATGCACTTCATAGAAATATAAAGTTCATTTTATTCATGTTTTGTAACTTATTACAAACCCAACTCATCTTTTTTTGGGATGAATATCACCAAAAAAATTCTTGAATTATTATATCAAATTAGATTGAAATTTTTTCCACTCAATGTAATATAGTCATGATTTTATACATAATATTGTGTAATTATTTGATAGTAGATATATTCCTAGGTATCCCACTATTATGAAATTTTTTAACTAGTTGTTCTGGGGTGTCTTCATATGTAATATTTTAGGATTGGTGATGACATAGTGCATCATTTCATCCATATTTTGAAAACTAAATATCATCATCCAGTAAAATCATAGATAAATTAATCATGTCATGATTTATCTACAATGCGGAATGAATAAATACTCTAAAATGAAATTATATAGCTATATATACTTCATAAAATAGTTGGTTCTTTTTGAAATGTGACAAAAATATAAATTATATTAAATCCATGTATTTCATTTCCTGATACAACATATAAATGACATACTATAGAGGCCATAGTAGAATTTATAATAAAAATTTCATAAAATGTTCAAAATCATTAATAATAAAAATCAATTAAATGTATCTTATCTCATTACTTTGATGACTTGTATTATAGTACTTAAATAAATCATTAAGAATACAAATTATTATTTTTTGTATATCTACATGTGTTTTATAATGAAACATGTATTCATGGAATTACCATGTTATATTAATAATATATTATTTTTTACCATTCATCTACACTTTTATCATGTAACATTAAATATCATTTTAATTAAAAAAATGTATAAAAATATGACTTGAAAACCTGATGGTTATGAAAATATCTTCATTTTCTTCCAGTACTAATTTATAACAAATTTATTTCAGGTCAATTATCAATATTGGAAATCCCACTTTGATAATAAATTCAATATGTTATTTCATTGTAAATAATATTCAATAAATTCAGTAATCTTATGTTAGTCAATGAGAACTGTAGGAAATGTTGTATCATGCAATTATATATATATATATACATATTTTTCCATATATGTTCTAGATAAGTTTTCTCTAGGTTGTTAACTATATAATTATTTTATCTATCCCTATCGAAAAACAAAATATTTTCCTAAAATAATAAAAAATTTCCCATTTCTACATTAAATATAATGGAGAAGGGGTCTTATAAACAACATCCCACTAATGTTGGTGGTTAAAAACCATGTATGAAACAATTTTTCTCAAATGTTGTTGTAACTAATGGATTGTGAATTTTTTATCAAACATTGAATTTTACCCACAAAATCATAGTTTATAATTCCATAAGAAATTTCATATTAGATAATGTAATACTAAATCCCAATATGTTTTATTAGATAATTTTATAAAGGAATTTATTCCTTACTTATGACTCATTATAATAAAATTGAGCTAACAAAGCATTATCCACCTATACACCAAAATACTAAAATTATTATTTCATCTATGCTAGTTGTGTACAATCTTAGGATGATAATATATTCTCTTATTTAACTATAATGAGAGGGGTAGTTTATATCTTCTTTCCAATCCAACCAATGAACATAAACACAAAGAAAAAATACTCTTCCACTAATTTATTTTCTATCAAAATGTCTTATATCCCAACCAACAGAGTAGGAATATTATTTATTTGATTATCCTATACAACACAACAAAATCCTTTTTTCCTTAAATATAACATTTTATCCTCATTTCACCCTATTAATGATACATCCATTGACCACGAATAATGTAGGTTTTCATAAATATTTCATATCATATAATCAGTACTAGTTTTAGAATGATTACATAATTTTCTAATAATCCTCAAGTAGTGTATAAGATCAACTACATCTACAAGTTCAAATTTTTACCCATTAAATGATTGGAAAGTGGATTTCAATCATTCATATCAATTTTAATGAGAAAATAATTTCCTTATTTGGTGTTGGAATTGAATGTATATAACATGATCTTAAAAACTATCTACTGGCGGAAAATATAAGCACTCTTGTCATATAATTTTAAGTCAATAAATTCATCAAAATCACCAAATCCACTAATAGATTCTATTTTCTTCATGTGAATATAATTCCTTCGAAGTAAATTATTTCAATAATAAACTCATACTTAGTTTAGCCAATATTATGATTGTTATAGACTCATATTATTTTAAATTTTTCCATTCAGAAGAACATTCCTATCCAAGCACACCAAATCTTCACTTCATAATTCAATATATATTAGGCCTTCATCGGTCATCACACCATTTATTCATTTTATCTGATTATGAAACCCATATATGGTTCATAATCCAATAATTATTTGAGAATTATATTTAGAAAATTATTAATTACACCTATTAAGAATTTATTATATTTTTAATGGATAACCACAATGAGAAAATAATCATTCACTCATGTCTTATGCTGTCAAAAATGCCAATACATATAAAATACATTATCTTTTGAATAAAAATCTCATATTCATATTTTCATCACTAATATCACATTGTGACATAGATAATCAATAATATTCCAAACTAATTATATTTTTATATTTATCCACTTCAATATCTATTATGTAATAACACTGTCCCTAGTAGCCCAAATATGGGGGTCATTTTATTATAATGTTACAAATAAAAGATATCAAATAACCATGGAAATTTAGTTTCATTAGTATTAATAAAACTACATTCATACATGGTTCCATTATTATATATTTAATTTGATATAGTACATAAAAAATGAAAATAACCTGCTTCTTTTTACATATTCTAATTTCACACCTTCACCACCTAGGGATAGATAAAATTAGAGTGTCCAATCAAATGATTAATAACAGCTACATATAGTATAATCATGGATCAAGAATATTTCAATCATAATAAACTTTTCATAATTTAATATTTTATGATTAATAATTTAAAAAAACACTATCAATACATTAAGGATGAATATTCATCCCTAGATTTTTGTCATAGTAAAAATAATATGGATAAAGATAACTGAATGATTAATGATTAAAATTATTAAATATTGGAAATAATTTTTCAATTAAATGAAAAATCATACCATGGATATGATATTGGTATACAATTATATAACCATTTGATTATTGTTTGGAAACAAACACGAAGGTTTTGTCCGCAACTGTGTTGTCTCATTAGAAATATCGGTTCATCGTGGGGCAATTATGGGGAACAACCACCACTAAATTTATAAAAACGTGTTCACATATATATTAAATTCAGGAAAAATATGACTTATTAGAATATTTATATGAGTTGAGGATATATATTCATCAATATTTCCTTTGTTAAAACATCTTTCAATATAAAAATTTTATGAAAAATTATATACAAATAAGATACTAATAATATCCTTGATACTGGAATATTTATTTTTAAAAGATATATAAAATAAAATAAAAAAATAGTATCAAATGGCTCATAGATACACTACATGTAAATGAATATGTTGAGAGCATTCATTTCCATGGTTTTCATGATTTGTTAACTTGTATACATGTGTAGAAGATCAAGAAAATTCAAACTATTTTTTCAAAATTGAATTTTATGTTACAAATGTAAATATTTAATACATAGTGGATTTATTTTTATTTTTTTATATGGTATGAGGATTAATTATTATATAAGACATTAGTAATAATCATTAATATAATTTGGGCGTTTTGTTCGATCTAAATGAACTAGTTTTTTCTTATGAATTCATATTATATATATATATATATAATGGTCTAATAATCATAAATATGACTTTATAAATTTATTAAATTCCATTTTAACTAAAAAATAGTGTTATGATAAGATTTAAAAAAAAATTTAGAAATCGATCAATCATCATCCTTGATGTTGGCGACTCAGTACCTCACGAATGATGTTTTTATTTTTGTTAAAAAAATGATATGGGAAGGGAATTGAGGATGGATTATTCCACTAAAATAATAACATTCCCATATATAAGTCATATGAGTAGTTATCATGACACTAGCATAAGGGGATATTAGTATATATTAAGAATGGATCTGAAAATGATAGGGAAAAAAGAAATGGAAAGAGGAATTTTCCCTTTGAATCTCTCCCTTTAGAACCTCCTTAAAAATATGGGATTGGACCTCTGGTGGGGAAAAAGTCTCATTTTCATAGTGTAGGGACATGGTATTTGTATTGGGATATCATGGTCAAGCATCAATGCTTTTAATTTGTCAGGATAAGAGGTGGTAATGGGGGGTATTTATAGTAAAGGGGGTGTTTTTTGATTATTTTATTCATTAGTTTATAATAATGGCTCATGAATATGATTTCATTGAGAATTTTATATAAATATATTAACAAAAATTAATCTTTTTCGTCATTATTGGATAAAATAATCTATATATAACCTATGAATCATTAATTCATGTATTTAGCTTATACTGTAATGTAATATATTTCACTATTCAGAAAAAATTGTACTTATTTTTTGGAAGATTCCCAAAAATTAATCCTACTAAATTCTGACATGAAAAATTAAAAAATTAAATCCATTTTATGAAATTTATTTTCTAAATATGAGAGAATTAATTTTTAATAAAAATAATCAGTTAATCAATAAATACAAATTTTAAAATTACATCTTTT
The DNA here is from genome assembly GCA_963277665.1 of Viscum album. Classification (NCBI taxonomy): domain Eukaryota; kingdom Viridiplantae; phylum Streptophyta; class Magnoliopsida; order Santalales; family Viscaceae; genus Viscum; species Viscum album. The sequence continues at coordinate 199,814,069 of OY728126.1, forward strand.
TTTATAACACTTTAAAAAATTAACTAATGTCTCATTAAATTTTATTATAATCATAAGGAAAGAAAATACTAATTGGTGATTCAATTTTATTGAATCAATTTTTCTTTTAAATAATTATTTTAACTATAAAATTTTAAATTCTCATTTATCATTATTAAAAATAATAAAACATAATTAATTATTTCTATAATATTTATATATATAATATAATATAATTATATCATATAAGCATTTATATGATGCCTAAATTTTATTTATATGTTCACATATGAGGTCACAGTTCCATTGGATGAATTAATGATGATTAGGGTCACATTAAAACTCTTAATGTAATTTTAATATTTGATTGATATATGTAACGTGATTTCATGAAAAATCACCATATTTCATCCATTCATCATTATAGAGTTTATTTATTGTTATTTATGTAATTTTATACTATTTATAATAAATAAAATTATCTTTTCTCAATTGTATGCTTATGAATGAATTTAATATATTTAAGAGGATACATACAATGAAATATTATTATGTTATATTATACCCTCCAATAAAAATTTCATCATCAAAATCATCATGAACATTTCATTCTAAACTAATGTGGGTGGATCATCTTCCTAATATCCTCAGGTTCCAATATTAATTATTCCATTTTGTGGTTTTTATAATGAACTTTTACTATATGAGTTGTATGATTCTTCAATACCTTCACTCTAGTGTCACACATCTTAATAGGCTCAATGCAATAAGAAAAATAAGGTTGTTTTTTTCATAGCCGATTACATGTGTTGGGTTGGAATGTGGTTGACTAACAATGTAACATGGAAAACATCATGATCCTTTGAGAGAGTATGCAACATTACTTAATGGTAAGGTATAAATCCAATTATTTTTAGAATTTAAAATTGCACAATCTACCTGTGGCTTGGTTTACCTTTCGACCAAAAGATAAGACACAATTAAATAGAGATACATTCAAGAATACATGATGTCCCAATTGGAATTCCAAATTCATTCTATGGTTTATAGCATAAATAATTTTCCCACATTGAGTTTCATTAATATGAACCTAAATTTTCATTTACATTTTTTTCTCTTCAATATTTTATGGGCCATTTATATTTCTTCAACCAACATAAACCCAAAATTATGGATTTCAACATCTCATTCCATATAATTCTGAATATGGAACTATGTCAATATTAGAATTGAAACTAGAATTGAATTAATATTACACAAAAATTACATAATGGTCCCACACACCTTGAATGCTAATTGATCAAGATCTCAACATTTTGATAAGGTTTGAATATTAATTTTCCACTATATGTATGTTTACTAGTTAAAATAAGTACTCATATGATGTTTAGTATCTAAATACTTATAAAGACTCCTCTAAAATCATTATGTAAATCAAACATCATGATCAGATAAATTTTTATTTGGTGCACCATAATGACTTGAAACATCATTAATATATATTATTTTTTGGTTCTCCTTTGGAAATCCACTCTTAAAATGTAGAATTTTGTGTATTTGGAAATTCGATCAATAACTACCCATATTGTATTATTACATATATTTGTTGTTGGTAGTATTGTGAAAATTCCATTTTAATTTTATCGCACATCCATATATGAAAAAGTAGAGGTTTCATGACTCCTCTCTGATGTTGTCTCCCAACCATCACATGTTTCCAAACTAGGATCCTTGACACAAGGCTGGATATTTTATGTATCATATTATCCCTATAATAGTTTTCTATTAGATATTTAAATATCTTTATAATACCAGGTTGTATAGTGAAATTTGATATATGGTCATCAACTAATATTCCATGTTTATCTTTGGTATTGATAGAACACATAAACATTTTCCAAATTATATAAATCCATTATGATACATGATCTTTTTAATCATCCCTCCATAATAGAATAAATATTCATTTGAAGATCCTCATCATCAGATTGAGAGATTTATATCTATTCTAATGTATATGGTTTACAAATCATTTGAAAATGGGGTGATGTTTCTTCTTCATTAACAATTTTTATATCCATTATTACTAGATCCAAGAACATATGATCTTTCTCAATCAATATTTGGGTTAGAAGACCATGTTCAATCCTAATTAATTCATTTTTTCCTTCTTTTCTCTTCTGAGGTTGTAATTTATTGAGAAATCATAAACATTGAATAACTCATGCCATCATATTTACCTCATTTTGAGTTATATATACCTAAATATTTATTTCAAATTATTTTGATCTGTATATACGTCACATGTTTCACTAAAGATATAGTATGTTTATATATTTAAAGGCAACATAATGGATGATAACACAACCTCAAGAGTTGGATAATTATGTTCATGTGTCTTCAACTACCTTGATTCATAGTAAATAAAATTACCACTTTTCATAAGGGAATAACATTTTATATTATTTGATGCATCGATGTATATCAAAACCCAATCATTTCATGATGGAAGAGTAAAATTTTAGTGTTGAACAATATTCTCTTCCATTATTCAATACATTCTATTCATTATTTTGTACAAACGAACATATCCCATTTATGTGTAATATTGGTTAATGGATTATAAAATTGGGAAAAATTCTTGAAAAAATACTAATAGTAACCTACTAAATCATTGAAAACACTTCACTTAGTTATTAATTCTATCATTGGTCATTCGTGGATTGATTTGTTCTTCACAAGATCAACAAATATTTCATCCTTATGGAAAATATGGCTATAAATATAAATATATTAAAGCCAAAATTCACATATGATTAAAATTTAATATAACAAATTTTTTCTGAGACTGTTTTGAACAATATATAAGTGGTTCTCATGATCCTCATTGCTTTTGGAATATATTATATTTCACTAATAAATTCCATAATTAAATTGTTAATGTATTATTTAACCACAATATTCTTCAGATCCATAAAAACATAGGGTTTATTATTCATTCCAAATAAAATGACTATAAAATCATAATGTCCACATAATTTTTAGAATGTGGTCTTAAGAATATATTCTTTCCCCACATGAAATATATGAAATAAAAAATGATGTAAAATAATTAATAAATATTATGTTCTATGGTTTTGATCAAATTAATTATAAATATGTGGAAGATGGTACATATTATTTAATTTAATTGGATTTATTTCTATATTGTAAATGCATAGTCTGAATGATCAATATTTCTTATTAACAAAAAAAAGGGACTCCCCATTGAGAATCACTATGGAGAACAAATCCTATATTAATTAAACCCTCAAGTTGTTTCTTCTACACTACTAATTTCATAGTTACTAATCTATAATGACACATTGATATTTTTTTTCAAGGATTACATCAGTTGTGTATTCATCATCATGCTCTACGGGGGGGTCCCATGTAATTATTTATGAGATAAATTAATGTATTCATTAAAAATATGTACATACTCAAATTTAAGATTTAATTATATATCCCTATATTGTGTTTCATCTTCCAACCTATGTATTTAATTTAGTATGGATAATACTGGTAGATATATATAAGAATTAGATTGTGATGTTTCATTTATAAAGATAAAGGATTATATGTCTTCCTCATAGATCTAAATTTCATAATTCTTATAATAAATTTCTACATCATATTTTGAAATCCAATCAATACCAATTATTATATAATATATAATCATAGGTACTGTGAAAAGTTTAGTAACTAAATAAAGTATATGTTTAAAAAGGGACTGATCACCACATTTTGTTGAAATGAGACTTTCCTAAATTTTTTTGACTGATAACTCATTTGTTAAATCCAATTAGAAAGGACTAAATTTCTAGGAAAACAGGGTATATATAAATGAGTAGAATAATCCATATTCAAATAAACAATTACATAAATTTGATGATAGGTATAAAATACTTTCGACCACATCATTGGGAATATACAGTTAATTTGTGGTGATCACATAATCTTGTCCATATCCCCTTGGCATCTTTTGTGGTGGATTCTCTTAACTCTTGAGGAATTGATATGAATAATGCCTCATTTTTTGACAGTTGAATAATTTAACATAATTTCTTTATTTCATTCTCATAAAATCATTAGATTGGTTACCCATTTATCTTCCCTTATAGAAAACTCGGATGCCTTTCATGAATTTCCCAGGATGATTCCGTCCTAAATTTTTAGATAATGGAAATTTCATTATTATATATTTTTTCTTTTATATTTCCATAGAAATAAATGGACCACTTATTATCCTCATTTAAATTGTAAAAATAAGATATATGAAATTTCTTTTATGGATTGTTGCAACATAATACTATTATATCATAGGATAAAAATGTTTTTGGATCCAGTTCGCTTTAGAGGCATGGCATATGATCTTCAATGAAATGATCAATATTGTCTTCCAAATCACATTTATTGATCATTAACATATGTATCTAGCCTTATAAAGGTATCCTCATAATCTGTAGCACTATCTTCAAACATTTTCATTAAGGTTCAAAATTTTATCTTCATTTATGATTGTTTCACATGAGGTAATTTTTTATTGATGAATGTTTCCTTAAAATTAATCCATTCAAAGTATTATATAGCATTTTTATCATTTGTATTTTGGATCAAAAACCACAATTGGTCATCATCACCCACAAGAAAATATACTTACACAATTACCATTTTGTTTCCATTGAACCTCAATTCCATAAATATATATTCAAGAGACTTAATCCACTACTCAGCTACAACTAAAATAGTAGTCACAATATAAGATGGGGGCTTGTACTTTATGAAACAATCCATCATAGGTATAATATGGTTTTTCATTATTACCTAAATAAGTTGTATTAATATTGCTATGATACGCTCAACTCCAACACTAATAGTGTTGAGTTATACAGTGGGGAAATCTCTATATTTTCCATGGTTATTGATTCTTTTCATTCATTATTTCCCATTTATAAATAATGGAATAAAAAAATTATGCTAGGAATCATAATAAATAATTTAAATCTATATTGACACATAACATAAATTGAAAATTTATGAGTATTTAATCAAATATAAATTGTTTCATTAAAGACATATTTTTATTTAAATCCTTCATACTGTTTTATATATAAAATGAAAATTATTTTAACCATATCCCTCAACAGTGTCAAACTAGGTGCACCATAAGGATCATTTTCATGTATAAGGGTATATGGATTCAGGACCGAGATAGCTTGCTAGAGTTATTACCCAAAGATACATCTATATCATAAACCTATCCACTTGTAGTATATGAAAAAGGGTCTATTTTTTTTGATAACCACATACTATATTCTTACACAAATATTAAGATGTTATTCTACACTTATCCTGAATTTATATCTATGGGTTATAATAAATATCCAATTTTTTCTAAATCTATTTCCCAATGTTTCTATTATAAATTCTCTGACACCATCTTTAATAACCCTAACCCCAGATTCCCAGAGTCTGTGTTCATTTTATTACAATTTCAGAGATACAGTAGATCACATAGCCAAATAACGATTAGTCAAGTATCCTTGCAAAAACTAGATACATACTTTGTTAACTTATTTAATTTTTACTGAAACATATTACATAAAACTAAAAAAAAAAATTTCTTCTATGATTCATAGATATAATCTCTACAACCTATGGAGGTAAAACAAATAATAGGGTTAGATAAAATACTCAGTAAGTGCTAAATATAGAGGAATAATGAGTCAATAATATGTGAATCATAATAAATTAGGCATAATCAATATGGAATTTCGAATCAATTAAAACACATCACATAAATAAAATGAGAATAAAAATTCATACGTAGAATTTTTCATTGTGAAAATACAATGGATAAAGATAACTAAATACTAAATGAAGAAAAATCCAAATTATTGGATTTCATGTATCTAGAACATGAATAACTTTACAATCGAAAAAGTATATGTTATGGGTAAATACCCATATTATTATGTTTTGGAAACAAATATAAAGGTGTTTTCACCAACTATTTTGTCTCATGAGACATGTCGATGTGATGAGATGCTATATTGGGCCCCCAAAATCACTAAAATTACAAATCATTCTCCATACAAAGAATGAATTCATGAGAAACAAGAATTATAAATATATTTGTATTGAGTAGAGGATATGGATTCGTTAATATGACCTCAATCAAAACAACATTCAAATAAAGAACTATATGAAAAATGTTATACGACTAAGACAAAAATTATCCCAATGATACGAAAATATTCATATTTAATAGAAATATAATGTAACTAAAAAAATAATATCAAATTGTCTGTAGATTCATAACACGAAAATGATTATGTACACAATACCAATAAGTTGTAGTGAAATGGAAATTGAGACGAAGTCCCTTACCTTATATCTGAAAGTGTTTGGAAGTTGATGTTAATGTCCTAGATAACAAGATTTAATCCAATAATTAATTATCTATGTAATTTTTATGTATGTATTTTAGGATTTATTATTTTATTATGTTAATTTATTTTATTTTTTACTTATAATGTATAATTATATAATTCATTGGTGTTTATTTCTTTGAGTTTCATGATCAGTTTTATTGTATTTATTTATGGAATGTTTTGTCAAATAAGAATAATTTTCCAAAATTGAAATTATATTTTATTAATGAAAGTCCATAGTATTAAATTTTTATATATTTCATTCATTTATAACATATGAGTATCAATCATTTGATATCATGTTAGTGATAACCGTTTAGATTATTTTGACATTTTTTATCATCAAAACTAGTTATGTATTATGAATTCATATAATATATATATTAGTCTTAGAATAGTAATTATGTTTTAATACATATAACAAGTGTGGATTAAATTTTAATAAATATTTTACGACCAGCCTTTTAGGACAAATTATAAACCAACAATAATTATTAATGATGGTGGTGATTCAGCACCTCAAAGACAATTTATTTCTTTTTAGTGTAAAAAGAGATGCGATTGTAAATGAGGAAGGATTACTCCATTGAAATATTGAAATATCAGTATATATGAGATTATTTAGTTATCATGAAACTTTTAAAAGTCCATATGATGATAAAATAATAATAGAAATGAAAATTAAAGGAAAATACAATGAAAAGAAAGAAAAATTATCCTCTTCAATTCTACCCACTGAGAACCACTATATAGAACTTTGGATTGGTATTATGGTGGGTCCAATGGAACATGGATGTTGTTAGGGTACATTAATGATTATTGGGAAGAAAATTTATAAGGATAGGATCTTGGAATATTTGAGTAGAAGAGGTTGTGATGTGTGGTATTTATAGTGGAGAAGAGGGGTGTTTTCTCATTATTTTATTTATTAGTTAATTAATTTTTCTCAAGAATATGTCATTTTTGAGAATGGTCACTAAATATATTAAAATAATTATTTATGGTTTAATTTTATGGAATTAAATCAACCAAAAATTTAATATGATTAAAACATTCATATATTTAGCTTATACCATTAATTAATGTGTTTCACTATAGAACAAAAAATCCATTCAAAAAAGTCCAAAAAATACACGCAATGAATTTATAAACATGTAGAATTATAATACAAACTCCATTTTATGAAATTTTTTTTATATTTATGATAATTTTAAATTTTAGATAAAAAACTCATTTACTCAAAAAAATATCAATGTTAAAATTTTAACAGTTTTTATAACACATTAAAAAATTAACTAATGTATCACAAAATTATCTTATAATCATATTATAACAACACTTTTATTTATTATTTTGTTTTAGGAAAATAAATTTTCATTTAAATGAATATGTTAATTATAAATTTATAAATAAAAATTTATGTTTTATAAAAAAAAATAATCAATTAATAATTTCTAAAACATTTATTTGGTTATTCTATGACAATATTATACCATGTTACCGTTTATAAGATGCAAAAAATATAATTATACTTATACAGGTGAGGCCACTATTCCCATTTCCAAATTACTATTCTAATGGGTTGCATTACTATTCCAAAGGTCATGTCACTATTTAATTGGTATATTTTAATAAATTTCTACAATAATCTTCTTATTTCCTTCATTCTTAATTGTAGTGTTTGTTTTATGGTATATATGTGTTTTAATGTGATTGGTACTATATAAAATAATTTTGCGCACAATGCATGCTATTGAATTAATTAAATTTATTAAATAGGATATATACTGTGAAATCGTTGGGACTTATACATGAGGTCTTATGTAAAATTATTCATGTTTTTTTATAACTCTTCATTCATGGCCTTAAATCAATACACATACACTCTTAATCACACTTGTGTGGATAGAAAGACAATAAAAAATAGAGATATGTGATATAATGTTCTCATTATATATATATATTTGTATTTAATTTTTCATTAATGGGTTTTTTTCTCATTTTCTTTTACTGATCATCATCACTATAGAGTAATGGGTGGAATATTTTTAGAATCATCTCTTTCAAATAATTTAATCTCTAAATATTCCAAAATTTATGGAAAATAATAAATCTTTGATTTATATCATGTTATTCTTTTACAAACATTAATATTTATACAACTCAGATTCCAAACATGTTTCTTTATTTTGATTTTATAATTTAAACAACACTAATCTATAAAATTCTGTTAATTTTTATTAGACACAAATTTATCTTACACATGAATGATTGGTATGAAAATATTACCTTTTTATTAATTTTTGACATGTTTCATTGTTTCCATCCTTTTTTTGAATGTATCACGTAATGTGTAACACTGCATAGTGATTTAGCAATGGATATCTTTAAAGATACTTTCCAAAAATATTAATTTTCACTCCAAGTATTAATGTCTCTTGATTTTATATTTTCACATAAAAATGAAAATATTCAATATAATAGCTGTGAGATATTCCTAATTAATATATAAATTTTTCGATCAATGTGTCTACTATTAAATTTCATTTTTTTACTTGAAATTTTTTTTATATATTCAAATTTTAAAAAATATATTCATACTATTCTATTTAATATAGCATTAAAGAACATGATATGTATTCATGGATCTATTTAAGTATTAGATAACATGTATAGTACATGTAGTTTGATTTTCACCTCTACTTTTTTTCTCTTGATTCATTCAATGATATATCTATATTTCTATAGATACAACAGTTCTTTTCAATTTAATAAAAAATAATTAATATTTAGTATATATCATTATATTTATTAGGAAATATTATTTGACCATGGATACAAGTGAAGTTAAGATAAATAATAATTCAGTCCCCTTTTTCGCTGACTTATAGTGATATTCGTAATGATTAATTCAATATAAACATCATATTTTATCCAAATCACTTTTGATATAATTATTTATAGTTGAAATATTTGTTTGGATAAACAACCTATAATTTTTTAATATATATGTATCATATATCAATTACAATGTTCATTTTCATACACCAAAATAATAATACATGTGTTCATTCCACACAATATATATAACTTATATTTTTATTGATTTTTATACCATGAACAAGATAAAACAATAATTATAACCTTAATTGAATATGAATCTTGAGGATTTGTGTGAAAAAATGTTAATTAAGAAATATGATATTCACTGATATTATTAAGTTGAAAATTATCCTCATGAGAACTTTTTAATTCATATGTTCATCATCATCCAACAATTCTTTTCAACATATTTTTATAATGAAAAATTAATCATTTTTGAATATGAATCTCTATTAATTAAAATAATTATAATCTACAAATTATTTCTGGAATTGGTTATGTGTGATGGACACCTATTTCAATGAATCTTGGTATAGATTATTTTTTACACATGGTGAAAATTTTGGTCAATCTAGAAGTCACATAATATCATTTATCTTCCCATGATATTAACTATTGAGTTGACACCCAATTTTTTATCAACTCCTGTTTATAAAAATAGTATTCAATATCATATAATATTTTCTCATAATAATTGGGAAATTATTATTGTTATTTTTCATGAAGTTGGAACGATACATTTCTGCAATGTCTCCATTAATGTGAGATATACTTCTTTTAGTCATATAATTTATCATGATGTGACAAACACCTAAGTAGTTATTAAAATAATAATAATAATAATTTTTTCATGAGGATGAATAATATGTTCTAATCCATAATCTATAACACAAGGGAGCTTCACCTATCTTATTATATTAAAATTTAGTACAACATGTCATAGAGTTACCATGAATTATAAAAAATACCCATTTTATAAAATAAATGATTATATCATTATTCTATATCCATATGTCACCAACCTTCAAGAGTTTTTTAATTATTAGTGTAACCTTTATGGATGGTACCTTCACCTTGATTTTTCATTACATTATAATGTTAAAAAACATTTCCTAATTTATATTTCTTAACATCAATTAAAAGACCAGACATTCCTACAAGTGTTGTAATATATTCAATTATGTTATTCATAATAGTCCCTATATATGTTCATTAATGTTCTCTCAACTTATTGTTATTACAAAATTTCATTATTTCCTCCTAAATTTTTTATACATCATGTATCATTAATGAAAATCCAACCTCATCATCAAGAGATTCAACCCATGTCATTCTTTCAAAAATTTTGATATTATGTCTGCCAATAATATTTTCCCCAAATTGATTTATACAATGATTATATATATATATTGATATGTATAAAAAATTCCTTCACATTCAATAAGAATATAATTTTATATTCATATCGATTATTATATAGTATTATTTATATTAGAAAACCACATTATTCATTCTATCATATTCAATATCTAGATTACTAGGATAATATTTGAGTTCAAATTTCAACAATTCTCATATATTATACCATACTTATGTAATAAACTCATATTCACTATCTACATAACACATTATATATTCTTTCTCTTCATACTTATGAGAAATTATTGTTTTACTGGATCCTTATTCTATATGAACATCTAAATTTTGTGTTATATCTTAAAGGAATAATCAATTAGTATGTTCATATCATATCGTATACTAATCAAATATCTATATTCCCTAGGAATAATTCTAGGATATTACCATCGTTTCCAAAATTAATATAAAAATAGTAGTTCACTAATATATAATCCAATTAAAATCTTGAATAATCTTATTCATCTGGTTGAAAAAACATAATTGATATCATCTATATGAATCCCAGTTAAGTGTATCTTTTTGATCAACATGGTATTCAAATTAATCCCACATGATGATTAGACATATGTATCCTCATATTCTCTATATACTTATAGAAACACATCTTATTATAAATATTTTCAATAGTAATTTATTTGAGATATTTATCATCAATGTTAGAAACCGTACACTTTAAATAGGAGTCTTCCTTTAGATAATCTTATTAATAACATTAAAATCCTCCATCTGTTCTCTTTGTAAATTGATTTATGAATCATGTGTTTTATAAAAATATTTTTTATTAAATTTTAATGGCTTTGAATGAATTTCTAAAATAAATTCCCTTGAATTATCATGTATTAATAAGAAATGGGAATTCAAAATTATGGAATTAAAATGCATCAAAATGATTAAAATTATATCGAGTTTCAAATTAAGAATTTATTTTAATAGTATTTTGAAATATGGTTACTATGTTTATGTTTATAATTTTTCATGAGAAACAAATTACTGGAATCCAATGCTAACCCTCAACACCATTCAATTTAGCAATATAGCCATGCCCATGTGGGCCCATATAGCCAATAAATCTAAAGGGATGGTCTCTTTATGACTAATTTTGTTGGAGGAGGGCAAAGAAGCATCAATCTCACGTAGACATGGACCGTGGGTTATGAACCCTGTGGGGATTAAGGTAGGGCCTAATCCAGTGTGGTCTACATGCATTGTGGAACCTTGGTGACATAAGGTTTAAAATGGGATTCCATATATAGAGTAGTCTATTTTAAATGAGATCCCATTAGTAGTGTTATATGGGAGTGGGAATAAAATTTTGATTCGAGGCGGGACATGGATTTCCTTGTCAATGTTCATACCATGCTTTTTTGAAAATGTACTCTACTCTTATTCTCCATCAACGACTCACCATCACTAATCATGAATTCCAAAATATGATATTGTTGGCATCATAACCTCAAACACGAGATCCGCCTCCAAAACATCCACTAAAAACCACCATGGATGTCTTTGAATGCATCAAGCAAACACCTCAACACTATCTAATGCATGATTTGGCTAATATGAATACTAGATTAAAGTGGTTCCTATAAGAGCTTCACATTCAAAGATCAATACACTACCATGCATCGTCCTTTGTACTCTCAATGTTTGAGCATTGCTTCAACCTTCCTCTATGAATTCCAAGAATCCCTGCCCACCTCCATTAATACTCAATGGATGTCTACTACAACTCACCAATAACAACACTATTTTCCACCACCAATGCTCTAAATTATTATTTAATCTTGTTTCAATGCCTGCTTCCAGCCCTAATCACAACCTTTTCCCAAACTAAAATCCATAAAAGTCCATTTGATCTCCACCCATCCACTTAGAATGCCAAAGGTATTAAAGAGAACAACACAACAAGGAATAAGGAAATCTTGTTTCTCATCGGTTTCATGAACTGTCCTTTTCTACCTTCTAGCTTCATTTACTCCAGAAAATGTCTATAATTCCATAACTAAACCAGAACCCACAATTTTTAAAACCACTATAGCTCCACATCACATCATTTCTATAATGACCCATCCTTAAAACATTACATAATCTTAAAATATATTAATAATTCACATTAAGGATCCTTATCTGTTTAGTCTTTTAGAGAATTAAACCACAACTATTAAATTACATCTCAAAACGTACAAAGTAGACACTTTTACTTAGATTCCATTTTTTTTATAAAATAAGAACTCTTGAGAAAAATAGTCATGTCTAGTTCTATGTTTCAGATAGCATGAATATTCCTTCGCCCCATCCTTTACCCTATTCCTCATTAAGTCCTGTGAAAAAAAATTTAAAAACCTGGTGTGAGCATAATGTCTTAGTATGTTTTATAAAATAAGAAAAGGAAACATTAACCCATCAATGAATATAATTCAATTAAACCATACTTTTCTCTCTTATCATACCTCGTGAAATCATATGATTTTTAAATAACACACAGAAATAATAAATCATAAAGGTAAATTATGGAATTCATAACATACTTACATTACAGCTGTCACATATATGTAGGGAGTTATGTTTAGAATACCCATCACAGTATATTACCTAAATCTCTTAGGAGATACATTAATATTTACCTAAGTCATGTTACCCAATGCATTGGAGATTTATCTCGGTCTCACCCGCCCTAGGATTATCACGAAACCAACCATATACGTAAAAACTTCCCAAGAACCATAACGTAACCTTAAAACATAATAGAATCATAAAAGAAAATATAATAATTCCACATCATAATATATTATTTCAGGATATTGACATAATCATTTCTTGGTCAAAACCATTTTCAAAACCATTTTAAACATTGAATATAGATATTTTCAATCAAAGCTTCCCATACAACATTGAATCTTTGAAAGGTATTAACATTTGAAAACATTTATTTCTATATAAATAAATCCAAAAAATAATTTTTTCAACATAGAAATTAATGTGAAATATTTAGAATAATAAGTATTTAAAACATTTAGAACGATATTTTAGTTAAAGAGTTATTAACAAAATTAGAGATAATTGAATAAATATAATTGAAGAATAACATTAATCAAAACATTATAATATCATTAAAATAAAGTTATTCATGATATAATACACCAAATTATAGTATTAAAACTATATAAAAGTGAATTGGTGCATAACAACAATGATGTCTCAATGAAATGTAAATTGGGAGAAAATCCCTTATCAAAACTGTATCCTAATATTAAGAATAAATAAATTACATAATAATGTGAAACAAATATAAATACACTAAATATTATTTTATATTAATTTTTAATCAATTACATTACATTCACACAAATTATTGTTTTAAAAACCAATGACTTTGATGTTTAACTCAACGAATTGATATTTAGTTAAAATTACCTTTATCGAGTTCAAATAAATTATATAAGAAATTATAAATGGATTGATTATTTGTATCAGGAGTATATCCACACAATGTGGATTTTAAATTACAACATAAATAAATAAATAGTGATTAAACACATAATCATATCGTGACATAAATATGAATTAGAATATTAACCCAAGGAATGGAAATTAGGTTAAAAATTTCCCTTACTGATTTGGTAACATATGAAACATACACAACATGATATAAGAATCATACAAGGAAGATGTAAATACCCCTAAATTAATTTATATTACATAAACAATCAATTCATTAGAATTACATACACCACACGTAAGTAAATACTATGAATCATAACATGAATCTTAGAGGAATAAAAAGTGAGATGAAAACCCCTTACCTAATGTCTGACATTATTCATTTGTTCATTGTTCATACGGAATAATAAACTTAAGTAAATTTATAATTTATTCATAAAATATTTCATTTATATTACTAATTTTATATCAGTTATTATTTTTCAATAAAAATTTGTAAATTATTTTTGTTCATATCAGACATTTTGTCGATGTTTTTAATTTTTGTTAAAAATGAACATGTTATAATTACAATTTTTCCATGTGGTAAAGAAACATTATCTCATGAAATAATTTAATAATTTATAAATCATATATATAAATTATATATGTATTTATTATATTGCACAACATTTGGACATAATTAATGAAATGCACCGTTCAAGGAGATGGTAAGCCGTGCATACAAATGAACGCTACATTCATTTTTTCAATATTAAATAAACATAAAAATAAAGGCACATAAGTATAGTATAATTCCATTATAATATAATACATTCAATATGTTACATAATTTAATTAACACCATCATTTATATGTTTCATGTGTGGTACGAACGATTGATATCACTTTGAGGGGGCGATAGTCTGCACTTCCACAAATGAAATTAACATATTTATACAAAATGAAAATCATAAAAATATGTTCTAAATGATAAATTCAGAAACATATTGATAAAATAAAATAGTATATATATTATATATAATTATAGTTCCATCATAATGGCCACCATGAGAGGCGGTTGGAGATATTTTAACAATAATTATTTCGTGAGGCAGTAGTTCGTCGTCCATAGAAAAAATAAATCCGTACACATTAGATAGAGGTGTGTGGAAGTGTAGTTAGAATTAATCTAATGAAAAAAACCTATTATATTGATTATAATATTTTTATTATAAGGTAATTGAATAAATAGAATTTAGGTGGTTGGAGAAGTAAAATAAAAGAAAATAACATAAAATAAGACGTTACATTTAAATCAGTTATATCCCTTTGGTTTGAACCAAAGGTTTAGCTAAAGTGCATTTTACCTAAGGTAAGGCTTTTAGGTGGAATATAGTGTTTTTGATAGCTTATTTGGGCTGATTTTGGATGAGCCACGGGGCAAGAGCCTTGTGAGTAATGGGTTATATATGAGGGCTTTTTATAATTGGGATGATGGGCTGTTTAGTAATGTTTGAAAATATTATTTTATTATATAATGATTTTCAGTTTCTAAAAGTCTAAAACTAATTAAAGTAGAAGATAAGATGACTATTTTTAGAAATAAAATAATCAAATAATGATTTTATATGGTTTGTATATTGTATTAATCTTTATAATTTTAATTATTTAAATCATTCATTATGGAGGTAAACATTGGATCCTTATTTTGTAAGAAATAATTTTATTTTTGTGATGTCTAAAAATTATTAATAAAATACCATTATTTAAGAAATATTATTATATTTGAAATGAATATTTATATTCAAATATATCAATTACATAACCCCACGTTATAATTGTTTTATCAAAACAATACATGATTGTGATATTTTTATTTGTATTATAGATAAAAAGTTATTAATTTCATTGTCTTACCCAAATAGATTTCAAGGGCCAAAAATCAAACAAAATGATTATAATAGTAATATATTTCTAATACAATATGGTTAAGACCATTGTTATGGTAATTTTATATTATTTTTAGTTTTTTCATGAATTACCTTTTTTACCTTTAAATGCAGCAGATAAAAGTCAAAAGTTACTATTCACAAAAATTGTTCTCATCTAATTGAACAAAATTTTACTTAATATTAAGAAAATGTATGCCGTATTTTCAAAATTAAATTCACAGAAGTGTTAAAAGTTCATTTAAAAGAAATGTCAGTTTTTAAACTACTACTCAGTGTTTCCACTATTCTTAAAAAATTGATGTTTTTTCAGAAAAATAACAAAAATGTACCCTAATCTATATATGATATTATGAATTCAAATTTTTTTTATATTTTATCAAATTAAATTTTTAAATGGTTCATTAATTAATTGAAAATTAATTTCTGATGTCAAAACAAAATTCATTTATTTAAGAAATAATAACTATTAAATGATTGACACTTGTTTATGTCGAATTTCAAATTGAAATTAATTCTAGTTACCAACATTGTATAAAATGTTAGAAATATAATATAATTAAAATTTAAAATAAATTAAAAATATAATCTATCCATATAAATAAATTATATTAAAAGGAATTTTTCAATTAAAATATATTATTTTTCACTATTAATTAAAAAATGAATTTTATCAAAAAAATACAAAAAAATTTACTAAAATAACATTTTTATGTCATGATTCTAAAGAAGAATTTTATTTTTTTCAAATAAATCATATAAAAGTGACCAATACTATATTTAAAGATGGTTCACAATCAAAAGGTGGTAAATCTATCTTTTAAGGCATATAAGTATATTTTTGCGTAAAAATAGATTCATTAACATTTTATGCTTTTTATTTTTATTTAATAAATGTAAAAACATTTAACAAAAAATGAATAATAATATTATAGTTAGTCCTATTCATTATAGGTAATACAATTTCTATGCATTAAATACCATTTAAAATAATAATAATAATATATTATTTTTAGGTATAACTTAACATTGTGTGTAACATAAGATTTCAAAGATATTAGTTGTGGTGTATCTGGTATGCCATCAAACATGGAATCCCCATTAAATTAAAAATAATATATAATGAAAAAATATTAATAAATATGAAAATTATATATTATTTATTCACTTGGGATGTTACATCTTTCCCCCTACCCATGGAATTAAGTTCTCACAATTTTAAAATTGGGCTCGATATCATCATTAAAAGTCGCATATCGGAAAAAGAGTCAATGAAAATATCACATTCAAAGAAAGAAAAATTATTACAACGGTCACCCGAGATAACCCATACTAGCATTCCATGTAGGAAAATAATGGATTTGGAGGTGAAAATAATTGTCATGTTCTCATAGAGAGTAATAGAAAACACGATTCAGAGAATGTTAACGACCTGAAAATCACAAACTTGTGACAGGTTAAATAGTCTTTGATTCCTGAGGAGGGAAATTTAATGGACAACATTGTTATTTTATGATACATTTAATAAATTTGTAGAATTTATTTATGATATTGACTAAGGACATATGGAAATATATTTACTTTTCATGTATAGTTTTATCCTTTAGAAATTTTTTACAAAAAACTCATAATTTCTCCAAACGATGTGTATTCAAGATGAATTGCTCACACCTAAAGCACTAAAATGGTCTTTTGGAGAATCACATAATAAACAATAGCTGAAACATATATTTCCCTTGTCTTTAGACATTAACCATTACAAAAATGGTTAGTACAAGATCAGATAATCCTCAAAAAAGAAAATCTTGTATAAAAATTAAAAACTACTCTTAATCTCCAAAATCAAATAAGCAATACCCAAATCTAAACAAAGACTATTCAATATAGAAATGTCCTTAACATTTAGTAAATTAATCCAAATTATGATTGAAACCCATAATTCATTAGGATTTGATTAGATATTCTTCCATAGAAAATTTTAACATTTATCACAAAAAAAAATTATAAATCTTAATGTTGTATATTGAAGTGTAATTAACCAAATCAAATATTATCTACGATAGGTTAATCTTTTAAATAAATTACCTAAATCACCATATTTCCATAATAAAAACATAGATTCTTACAAAATAAAATTTCCCCATTAATCTTAATTTTAAATTCCAATATATTCTATTTTATTTATGCACATTATTTCTGAAAAAAATAAAACATCACTTAAAATAAACTTTATCACTTAATCCCCGAATAATTTTCCAATACTAAGAATATCCATTTGATAAAACTAAGATTCCAAATAAACATATTATTGATCAATATAATCATTTAACTAAAATGAATACTTTATAATATCTAGGGACCTCATGTAGTATACTGGTAGGTAATATATTTCAATGGCACTTTGGTTGTGGGTTAGATACATAAAACATTGTCCGACGCGATGGGTTGTCTCATGGTATGTGTGTTTTCCTTTTTTCAAAAATATATAATTTTATAACAGTCCCAATAATAAGATAAACTACTGAAAAATAAACACAACATTATTTAACCCCAATGGTTTCCTTATGCCTCTCATTTTCATCTCAACTCATAATTTATAAGGCCCTAGCCTTAAACATTACTTAATCTTGAGTTATTACAATATTACACATTGAGGATATTTTTAGGTTTAGAGTTTTAGAGAATTAGATCATAAAACTTGCACTACATTCCACATTTAAACAAAGTGGTTACATAAAGATAATATTCAATTTTTTCATCAACAGAAACATATTTAAAATAAAACATGGATTCTTTCTTGACACTTCCTTGACACTATCATCATATCATGCACCTTTCCCTTGACCTGTGAAAAAATTTTAAAAAAAACTTGGGATGAGCATAAAAAGATCAGTAAGGGATATAAAAATATGGAAATGAAACATGAGTACACGTATACATAAGAATCAATGATATCATACTTTACTAATAAAACATAAGCACTTTAACATACTTCATCAAATCAAGAATAAATCATGGAAATAATAAGAAATAAAGGTAACTTGAGGCATTCATAACATTCTTACGTAGGGAGTAACCCTCTTGGTTACGTTTGGAATACCCACAACAATATATTCCCTAAATCTCTTCGGTGAAACCATAACGTTTCACTCCTTCACGTTACCGAATGCATTGGAGAGCTATATCGGGCTCACCTGCCCTTAGTTGATCACGAAACCACCTGTCTTCATAATAATTCCCAAGAACCTCAACGTAATCATATCACATAAAACATGCATATAGGAAACATACCATTTCTAAATTCCAATCACAAGATATCAACACAACACATTGTTATAAAAACATTATGAAAACAATTTTCAATACCATAACAAAAGAAAAGTAAAACATGGTATTTGTTTTTCTTTTTAAAAAAGGTATGGCTTCTAGAGGAATCCGAAACTCAAATAATGGTCACAGCGGCGGAGAAGTCGTTGTCACTGTATACGTATGGCAAAAACATTCCCTTTTGTAATTTATTAAAACACTTCTTATAAAAAATATTCCTTTTGGATAATTTTAAAAGTCAAATGGGTTTATACACTGTAGAAAATAAGTTTTTGTATAAAACAAAATATGCCTCAATGAAAAGAGATTGAGACGAAGTCCCATACCTCGGGTCTGACTTGACTCGGTCATTCTATAACCTCCTGAATAATAATATTGAGTTAATTTCTAATTTTTTATGAACCTTTTTCAAGTTCATTATTCCTTTTATATAACTTATTTCCATGTCATGAACAATATGTAATTATTGAAGTTAATAACGGCCGTTTTAACGATCATTAGTACTTGAGTCAAAAATAAACCCTTAATAATTACAATTTGTTCATGTATCCATTATATCCTGAATTATAATCATTATGTATATATCATATATATCATATATATCTAGTATATACATGCATTTATAATATTACATAATTATTTAGAGGTAAGAAATGAAATGCACCGTTCCTGGAGACTGTAAGCCGTACGTACGCATGTATGCTACTTTCATTTCTATTTCGTATTTTATAGAATGGAATTATAATGATATAAAGGTATATTATAATTCTAGTGTAATATCATATATAATATCATAAATTCATCCTTTATACGTCCCACATATGGTATTTAACGAATCAAATCACTTTGAGGGGGCGGTAGACCGCACTTCCTTAAATGAAGATATCGCGTTTACCCATAATGGAAACCGTAAAGGTATGCCCAAAATGAAAAATACAGAAGATTAGGGAAAAAATAAACATATTATATATCATATATAAATATAGTTTCATCTTACTGGTCACCTTTGAAGGTGTTAAAACAATGTTGAACAATCATCGTTTCGGGATGCAGAAATTCTCCATCCACGGAAACAATATGTTCTTTAACCATTAGATGTAGGTGTGTGTAAGTGTAGCTGGAATCCTCATTATAACAACATTCTAGTATATTGTAGATACTGTAGTTGTTACAAAAGAAATGAATAAAAAGTGTTTAGGGGGTTGGCGAATAAAAATAAAACAAAAGGACTCAAGTGAAGACATTACCTTAAAATCGGGTAACTCCCTTTGGTTTGAGCTCAATGGCTTCCTTGGGAAGACTTCTGCCCAAAGTGATGCTTCAAAGAGTAAGAGAGGGAAGTGGAGATACAAAATGGGCAGGTTTTTTCCGAGACAAAGGCTTTGGAAGTGTGGGTAAGGAGGTAGAGCTGGGGGCCTTTTATAAGAGGAGAGGAAGGGCACTCTTGGAAAGTAAAGAAATGTTACTTTATTTTAAAATGATTTTCGGATTCATATGGTCCCACATTGATATAATTCGAGTCTATGGTGATAAGGGTTCTAAATATACCCATCCAATAGGTTTTGGACATGTGTAGGTCATAGATTTTACATTATCTTTTCATTTTATTTAAATCCTTTATTAATGAGGTAATCACTGCATCATCATGATGTCATAAATAATTTAATATATATAAAGTCTACAAATTATAAAAATATTATCATGATGTAGGAAATCGTTTTATATTTATAATGAATATTTATAGTCAAAAATATGACTTGTATATCCCCATGTAAAAATTGTTTTAGTAAAACATCTCATGTTTGTGTCATTTTTACTTTTACATTAAATAAGAAGTTATTTATGTCATTTCCCAACCAAGGTGGCTCCATGGGGTCCCCAAGTTGACCCATGGATTGTCTTGGTCGTCCATGAAACAACCAAAGAGGGTATGACATGTGTCAATCTCATCTCATATTGTTAAAAAAGTGTTTTTACCCTAAACTACACTAATTACCTTTAATCGCGATTAAGAACTTAAAAGTTACTATTCACCAAAAAATTATTTTAACCTCATTGAACCACATTTTACTTCTTAATTACAACCATGTATGTCGGCTTTTTGAAAACAAAATCACAGAAGTGGAAAAGTTTAATTTAAACAAAAAATCAGTTTCTTTAACTACCACTTAGTGGTTTCACTATTTATCAAAAATTGATGTTTTTCAGAAAAATACCAAAACATCACCCTAAGATATATTTTATATTCCGAATTCAAAAATGATGCCTATTTT
Organism: Viscum album; assembly: GCA_963277665.1. Taxonomy (NCBI): domain Eukaryota; kingdom Viridiplantae; phylum Streptophyta; class Magnoliopsida; order Santalales; family Viscaceae; genus Viscum; species Viscum album. Next base: position 199,835,798 of record OY728126.1, read on the forward strand.
GAAAAATTGAAATCATATAAGTTAAATTAATTAATTTAATAATTAATTCCCGATGTCATGACAAATATCTTGTTTTTATGAAACAATAAGTATCAAAAGATTGACATTAGTTTAAGTCCAATTTCAAAGTGAAATTGATTCCAGTGGCCACCATTGGATTAAATGGTAAAAATATATTCTAATTTCACTTCAAAAACAATTCAAAAGATAATATAATCATATAAATAAATTATATTAAAAAGGGGTTTTTATTAAAATACAACATTTTTCACTATTCATTAAAAAAAGGAACTTTATCGGAAAAATATCAAAAATTCACACAAAGAAAATTTTGATGTCCCAATCATAAAGAATAAGTTTTTTTTACAAACATAGCTTATAAAATTGTCAAAATATAGATTTAAAAAATTGTTTTCCATCAAAAGGTAGCAAAACAATCTTTTAAAAATATTAGTGTATTCCATGCTTAAGATTGGATTTATTATCATTTTAAGCCTCTAAAACACTATCTAATTCATTAATAGAAATAGATAAAAATATCTACTATTAATTACTTACTTGGGATGTTACATCCTTCCCCCCTTTAGAAAATTGTGTCCCCGCAATTTATTTACTTGTCGAATAAATGGGGGTACTTATCCCTCATTGCATTTTCCGATTTCCATGTTGCCTCTTCAATCATGTGGTTTTTACAAAAAACCTTCACCTGATGAATCACCTTATTCAGTAACACTTTCTCCCTGTGGTCAAGAAGCTAGACCGGTTGTTCCTCATAAGATAGGTTCTCTTCCAGCTGGAATACCCCTAGACTCAAAACATGAGATGGATCTGGCATATACATTCTCAATATTGAAACATGAAAAACATTGTGTACCCGAGATAAAATCGGAGGTAAATCCACTCTATAAGCAACCGATCCAACTCTCTCGAGAATTTCATATGGTCCAATGAACCTTGGACATAGATTTACTTTCTTACCAAATCGCATCACACTTTTTCATGGTGATACTTTGAGAAAAACATGTTTATCTACCACAAAAGAGAGATCCTTCCTCTGGTTATACGCATAATTCTTCTGCTTGCTCTGAGCTGTTCTCATGTGTTTCTGTATCAGCTGAACATTTTTTGCCAACTCTTCTACCAATTCTGGTCCCATCATCTTTCTTTCACCCACTTCATCCCAAAAAGCTGGAGTTCGACACCTCTTCCCAAATAATGCATGAAATGGTTCCATCTGTATACTAGAATGAAAACTGTTATTATATGAAAATTCAACCAAAGAAAGAAGTTGGTCCCAACTTCCCTGATAATCCATAGAGAAAGAACGTACCATATCCTCAAATGTCTGAATTTTTCATTCTGACTGCCCATCTGATTGAGGATGAAATGCTTTACTAAAATTTAATTCAGTACCCAATGACTTCTGAAGGCCTTTACAAAAGATAGAAGTGAACCTGGGATCACGGTCAGATACAATGGAGAGGGGAACTCCATGTAACATGACTATCTCTTTAAGATACAGACGGGAACGTTGATCTAGGGAAAAAGTATCTCGTATAGCTAGGAAATGAGCCGATTTAGTCAAGCGATCAACAATAACCCAGATTGCATTATTACCTCGAGGGTTCTTCGGCAATCCAACAACGAAGTCCATCAATATATTCTCCCATTTCCACTCTGGCACTGGTAAAGGCTGAAGAATCCCTTTCGGTAACTACCGCTCTGCTTTAACCTGTTGATAAGTCAAACACTTGACAGTAAAATCAACAATATCTCTTTTCATTTCATCCCACCAGTAATACTCCCACAGATCTCTGTACATCATAGTACTTCCAGGATGAACTGAAAACGGAGAACTATGAGCTTCACATAACAACTCTCTCTTAAAATATGAATCAAAAGGCACAAACAAACTCTTCCAAAATCTCAAAACACAATCATTATCAATGTTGAATTTAGGAAACTTACCCTTCTGAACCAGCTCTACCCTTTTCTGCAACTCACTATCTTGCTTTTGTTCTTTCTTGATGCTGTCTGATAGAGATGATTTCACTGATACCTGAAACAAAATAGAATAACATACTGCACCAACAGTTTTTATGCCAAATTTCATCAAATCCTTAACCAAAGTATCACGTTCCAAATGCAACATTTCTAATGAAGCATTACGTTTTTGACTCAAAGCATCAGCCACTTTATTTGTTTTTCCTGGATGGTAATGAATTGTACAATCATAAACCTTGATTAATTCCATCCATCTCCTCTGTCTCATTTGAATTCTTTCTGAGTGAATATATACTTTAAACTTTTGTGATTAGTATATATTTCACACTTTACTCCATACAAATGATGCCTCTAAATTTTTAAAGCGAAAACAAGAGTAGCTAATTCCAAATCATGTGTAGGGTAATTTATCTCATGTGTTTTCAACTGTCGTGAAGCATAAGAAACTACCTGATCATTATTCATTAAGACTTAACCAAGTACTTTCAATAAAGCATCATTGTATATAACAAACTCTCCATTCCTGGAAGGTAGTGCTAAAACGGCATCATTCACCAATCTTCTTTTCTGTTCCTGAAAACAATCATCACATTCTTTTGTCTAGATAAACTTAACACCCTTCTGAGTTAGCTTAGTCATTGGACTAGATAACCGTGAAAAATTTCTAACAAACCATTGGTAATAGCCTGCCAAACCAAGGAAACTATTAATCTCTGTTATATTTGTGGGTCTTGGACATTCTTCAACAACCATTGTTTTTGCAGGATCAACGGTTAACCCATCTTTAGAAACAATGTGACCAAGGAAAGAAATTTGTTGCAACCAAAACTCACACTTGCTTAATTTTCCATACAATTTCTTTTCTTTTACGGTTTGAAAAATAACCCTTAAATGTCTTTCATGCTCCTCTTTACTTTTAGAAAACACCAAAATATCATCAATTAAAGCCACCACAAATTTATCCAAGATCTCATGGAAAATTCTATTCATTAAATCCATGAATACAGAAGGTGCATTGGTTAGCCCAAAAGCAATTACTACAAATTCATAATGGCCATATCTTGAATGAAACACAATCTTCGGAACATCTTCTTCCTTTACCTTCAGCTGATGGTACCCCGATCTTAGGTCAATCTTTGAACAAAACTGAGCTCCCTGGAGATGATCAAACAAATCATCGATATGGGGCAAAGGATATTTGTTCTTAACATTGATGTTATTAAAGGCTCTATAATCAATGAAAAGTCTTGTAGAACCATCGTTCTTTTTAACAAATAAAACAGAAGCACCCCATGGTGATGTTCTAGGTCTAATGAAACCTTTCTCTAATAAATCATGCAATTTACCCTTCAACTCTAAAAGTTCAATTTGAGCCATTCGATAAGGTGGTTTTAAAATTGGCTTAGCATTAGGAACTAAGTCAACAGTAAACTCAACTTCCCGATCTGGTATTATTCTAGGCAACTCATCAGGAAAAATATTAGGATACTCATTTACCACTGGCACATCATTAATCTGAACAGTTCCTTTATTTTCAATGATGTGTGTAAGATAACATTCATTTCCATCTTTTACAAGTTTCTCGGCCTCTTGATATGTTATCAACAGTAAGGGTTCATTCTTGTACACAAACTGAAAGTATTTCTGAAAAAGAAACTTCATTAGCTCTACAGTCAATCTTATCATGGTAAATAGAGAGCCAATCCATACCCAGGATAACATCAAACTCTAATAGAGGTAAAACAATATGGTTCTCAAGTAGGTTCTTTCCACAGATAAGGATATGATGATTCTTATAAATTCTTTTTGCCTCAACATTTCCCCCAGGTGTTTTTACCACAAGTTCAGGAGTCATTTCTTTAGATGGTATTCCCATTTTACTAGAAAAGGTTTCAAAGATGAATGAATGTGTGGACCCATAATCAAACAACACACTGGCATAATCTGAAGAAAAAACAAGGTACCTGATACAACTTCATTTGTTGGCCCAAAATCTGCTGAAGTAGTTGCAAAGGATTACACCACCCCTTTCTGCTTGTAGTCTAACTGCTTTCCATCACTAAAGATCTTTGTCACACACTCGTTTGCATAGTGACCCATCTCATTGCACTTAAAACATTTCACTAACTATAAATCAAATTTGGTCTTACCATCACCCAGCTCTTTTTCAGTGCAATCACGAGCCTTATGTCCCATCTTACCGCATCGGTAGCACTTTCCAGAATTCAAAAGACATTCCCCAGCATTCCTTTTCCAACATTTATCACAAACTGGAAACTTAGTTTTATTACCATCCGACTTTTTTGAAAAATTCATTCCTTTCTCCTGCCACCTCGGTCTCTTCTTCTGCTGGTTGTTATAGAACACTTGGTCATCAGAAAACTCCATTTCCACCTTCTCAGCACATCGAATAATCTTTTCATAACTTTTAAACTCACGAGAAGCTAATTCCCTTTGATATTTTGGCTTTAATCCTAAGTAAAAAATGATTGATTTTATTATCAAGGTCTCGGATAAAATTTGGAGCATACCTTGCCAATCGAGTGAAACTTTCTTCATATGCGACCACTAAGTCTTCCACTTGCCTCAATTCCAGGAATTGTTTTTCCATACTAAGTCGAACAGCCTTAGGATAATACTTCTCAAGAAACATAACTTTGAATTCATCCCAGTCGAGAGCATCAATCTCATCAGCGTCCCTGATATTATTAACCATCGACCACCACTGATCTGCTTCACCCTCCAAACGGTAAATAGTAAGAGTAACAATTTGATTGTATGAACACCCCATGACATCAAAAATCTTCTATAGTTATTTAATCCACCCTTCAGCTAACACAGGGTTAGATGATCCTCTGAATGATGGGGGATGTTGCCTCATGTAATGTTCCACCACTGACATGTTTCTCTGCGGTTGATCTGGCTGATCTCGTGCATGGATACTACCACCATTTATCACTTGAGTCAACTGCACCATTACTGCAACAAACTATTTAGTTCCAATTCCGACCATCTCAGGATGCTGATTTGGAAGGTTATTTCCTTATGTATGCCTTCCTAGCACTGCTTCCATGTTTCCTCTACAAAAAAAATTCTGAACAAACATGTCTTATATGAAGCAACATGGTAATCTTCAAATGCTATATCATATCAAAAAAAATATATTTTTGGATAATCATTTAATAGAATTATAACTCCTAAAGTTATCTAAACCATCCTCTGATACCAATTATAAGGCCCCAACCTTAAACCTTACTTAATCATGAGTTATTACAAGATTACACATTGACTATCTTTTCAGGTTTAGAGTTTTAGAGAATTAGATCATAAAACTTTCACTACATACCACATTTAAACAATGTGGTTACATAATGATAGTATTCATTTTTTTCCCATCAACGGAAACATATTTCAAATAAAACATGGATTCTTTCTTGACACTTCCTTGACACTATAATCATATCAAGTATCTTTCCCTTGACCTGTGGAAAACATTTCAAAAAAACATGGGATGAGCAGAAAAATCTCAGTAAGGGATATAAAAATATTGAAAGGAAACATGAGTACATGTATACGTAAGAATCAATGAAATCATACTTTACTCATAAAACATAAGCAATATAACATACCTCATCAAATCATGAATAAATCATTGAAATCATAAGACATAAAGGTAACTTGAGGCATTCATAACATTCTTACGTAGGGAGTAACCCTCTTGGTTACGTTTGGAATACCCACCATAGTATATTCCCTAAATCTCTTTAGATAAACCTTAATGTTTCACTCCTTCTAATTTCCCAATGCATTGGATAGATATATCAGGCTCACCCGTCCTTAGTTTATCACGGAACCACCCATCTTCATAATAATACCGAAGAACCTCAACGTAATCGTATCACATAAAACATGCATATAAGAAACATAATATTTCCACCTTTCAATCACATGATATCAATACAACACATTGATATAAATACATTATGAAAACCATTTTCAATAAGAAAACAAAAGAAAACTAAAACATGGTATTTATTTTTCTTTTAAAAAAAATTATGGCTTGTAGAGGAAGTCGAAACTCAAATAACGGTCACGGCGGCGGAGAAGTCGTTTTTGCCGCATACGTATGACAAAAACCTTCATTTTTGTCATTTAGTAAAATGATTCATATTTAATAGATTCATTTTGGATAAAATTAAATGTCAAAGGGGTTTATACACCGTATAAAATAAGGTTTTGTATAAAACAAAATATGCCTCAATGAAAGGAGATTGAGACGAAGTCACATACCTCAGGTCCAACTTGACTCGGTCAATCTTTATACTTCTGAATAATAAACTTGAGTTAATTTCTACTTTTTTAATATCCTTTTTCAAGTTCATTATTCCTTTTATATCACTTTTTTCCATGTCATGAACACTGTGTAATTATTTATGTTAATAAATGTCGTTTTAACGATCATTGGTACTTGAGTCAAAAATAAACCCTTTAAAATTACAAGTTGTTCATGTATCCATTATATCCAAAATTATAATCATGATGTACATATCATATATATCATATATATCCAGTATATACATGCATTTATAATATTACGTAATCATTTAGAGGAAATAAATGAAATGCACCGTTTATGGAGACGGTAAGCCGTACGTACGCATGAACGCTACTTTCTTTTGTATTTCGAATTTTATAGAATGGAATCATAATGATATAAAGGTATATTATACTTCCAGTGTAATATCATATATAATATCATAACTCCATCTTTTATACGCCCCATATATGGTATTAAACGAATCAAATCACATTGAGGGGGCGGTAGTCCGCACTTTCTTAAATGAAGATATCACGTTTACCCATAATGGAAACCATAATGGTATGCCCAAAATGAAAAATACAGAAGCTTAAGGAAAAAATAAACATATTATATATCATATATAAATATATTTTCATCTTAATGGACACCTTTGAAAGTGTTAAAAGAATTGTGAACAATCATTGTTTCAGGATGCAGAAATTCTCCATCCACGGAAACAGAATGTTCTTTAACCATTAGATGTAGGTGTTTGTAAGTGTAGCTCGAATAAATCTTATAAAAACAACCTATTATATTTAAGATACAAGAGTTGTTAAAAAAGAAATGAATAAAAAGAGTTTAGGGGGTTGGTGAATCAAATAAAACAAAAGGACTCAAGTGAAGACATTACCTTAAAATCGGGTAACTCCCTTTGGTTTGTGCTCAAAGGATTCCTTGGGAAGACTTCTACCCAAAGTGAGGCTTCAAGGAGTAATATAAGGCAGTGTAGAGACAAAATGGGCAGTTTTTGGCTGAGCTAAAGGCTTTGGAAGTGTGGGTAAGGAGGTAGAGGTGGGGGCCTTTTATAAGAGGAGAGGAGGGGCACTCTTGGAAAGTAAAGAAATGTTACTTTATTTTAAAATGATTTTCGGATTCAAAAGTTCCCACATTGATAAAATTCGAGGATATGGTGATAAGGGTTCGATATATACCCATAAAATAGGTTTTGGACTTGTTTTGTTCATATATTTTACATTATCTATTCATTTTATTTAAATCCATTATTAATGAGGTAATCGCTGCATCATCATGATGTCATAAATAATTTAATATATTTAAAGTCTAAAAATTATAATAAAAATATCATGATGTAGGAAAGATTTTTATCATTCTAATTAATATTTATATTAAAAAATCGTACTTGTATATCCCCATGTAAAAATTGTTTTAGTAAAACATCTCATGTTTGTGTCATTTTTACTTTTACATTAAATAAAAAGTTATTTATGTCATTTCCCAACCAATGTGGATCCATGGGGTCCCCAAGTTGACCCATGGATTTTCTTGGTCGTCCATGACACATCCAATGAGGGTAGGACATGTGTCAAGCTCATCTCATATTATTAAAACATTATTTTTACCTTAAACTACACTAATTACCTCTAATCGCGATTAAGAACTTAAAAGTTACTATTCAACAAAAAATTGTTTTAATCTTATTGAACCACATTTTACATCTTAATGACAACCATGTATGTCGGATTTTTCAAAATCAAATCACAGAAGTGGAAATGTTTCATTTAAATGAAAAATCAGTTTCTTTAACTACCACTTAGTGGTTTCACTATTTATCAAAAATTGAAGTTTTTCAGAAAAATACCAAAACTTCACCCTAAGCTATTTTTGATATTCCGAATTCAAAAATGATGTCTAGTTTGAAAAATTTAAATCATATAAGTTACGTTAAATAATTTAATAATTAATTCACACTGTCACGAAAAATAGCGTGTTTTTATGAAACAATAAGTATCAAAAGATTGACACCAGTCTAAGTACAATTTCAAAGTGAAATTGATTCCAATGACCACCATTGGATTAAATGGTAAAAATATATTCTAATTTAACTTCAAAAACAATTCAAAAGATAATATAATCATATAAATAAATTATATTAAAAAGAGGTTTTGAATTAGAATACAACATTTTTTACTATTCATTAAAAAATGAACTTTATCGAAAAAATACCAAAAATTCACACAAAGTAAATATTGATGTCCCAATCATAAATAATATGTTTATTTTGACAAAAATAGCTTATAAATCGTCAAAATATTGATTTAAAAAATGGTTTGCCATTAAAAGGCAGTAAAGTAATCTTTTAAAAATATTAGTGTATTCCATGCTTATGATGGGATTTATTATCATTTTATGCCTCTAAAACACTATCTAATTAATTAATAGACATAGATAAAAATATCTATTATTCATTACTTACTTGGGATGTTTCATAATGACCCCTATATCTTAATTCATTATGTGTTATATATGTGGAAATTTTTTTACCTCCATAAAATAAATTTATTACCAAAGAAAGAACATCTTATCTTCATATTGATTTCCACCTGGTATCATCATCATCTTGTTCATGTAGAGAGATGGTCCATGCATCACAACAATGATTTAGAGATTCTACAAAACCGTCTTTTTCCTTTATCCAAATACACCTCGTACATCTGGGTTAATATGGGTTATTATAAAAAAAAACTATTTTATAAAATAATAATTTTTGACATATAATTTCCCAACATATGATAAGATGTAATTTCTATAAAATAGTCTGAATGAGCCTGAGTTGAAAAATTAAATCAATGTTATTTTTAAAATATCAAAATTCTATGCCAAAATAATATAATTTAAAAGAAAAATAGAAATAGGTTTCACAACAGCCTCCATCTTCAGCACCTTTTTCAATATCAAAATATGCATGGAAATGTCACATGTAAGGTGAAATATTTGAAAATACTTTGATAATATTTAACTTTTATGAAAATATGAGAATATTTAGAAAATATCATTTGATTAAATATAACCCATGTACTACAATGGTATCAAGGTATAAATGAAGTGTATGATATCCCATGTAATTTAATGCAAGTGAGTTGTTTGTTAGAAAATGTTTAAGAGTCATTTGGACCTGACTTTTCCATAATTATTGCAAGAAATTAATCCAGAAGAGATATGAATGTCTTTTCAAATACTCATACATCAATTTGTAAAAGACATTCCTTCATATGAAAATGTTACAAAATAATGGTTTCACTTAAGTAGTAAAAATAAAGACTAACCACGTGTTTAACAAAAAATCATAATCCCTAAAATTGTATAAACCAACCACTAATACCAACTATAAGGACCCATCCATGAAACAATACATAATCTTGAATTAAATTAATTATTCACATTGAGGGTAATTTATAGTTTAGATTTTTAGAGAATTAGTCCATTACTATTACATTATATATCAAAAATTACAAAGTATACAATTCTACTTAATATCAATTTTTTTCAAAAAATAAAAACTCTTTAAAAAATTATTAATGACTAGTTCCATGTTTTAGATGTCATGAATTTTCCTTGATCCCATCCTTGACCCTATTCATATTTGGGTCCTGTAGAAAACATTTCAAAACATTGGATGATTATTAATTCTTATTAAGGGATATAAAATAAGGAAAATAAACATTAACCAGTCATTGTATACAATCCAACGAAACTGTACTTTTCAATCATAACATACCTCATGAAATCATAAGATTAATGAATAACACGCAGAAATCATAAATCATAAAGGTAAAATATATAATTCCTAGCATAAATAAATTTTATATTTCATATCTACATAAGGAGTTACATTTTTAAAACCCATGACAGTTTATTCCTTAAATCTCTTGGGAGAACAATTATTGTTTACCTTGGTCATGTTACCAAATTCACTGGAGAGCTATCTCGGGCTCACCCACCATAGGATTATCACAGAACCACCCATATACATAAAAAATTCCCATGATCCAAAACAAAATAATAAAACATAACAAAATAATAAAGTGTAGATAACATTTCCACATCACAATATATCGTTTCAGTATATTGACATAATTAATGTTTTATCAGAACCATTTTCAAAACTATTTAAATCATTTAATAAATATATTTTCGACAAAAGTGTTCTATATAACCCTTAATATTTTATAATAATTAACATTTTAAAACATTAATGTCCATATAAATAAATCCAAAAGACCATTATGAAAACATTGACATTAATGAGAATGATTCAAAAGAATAAATCGTTAAAACATTTAAAATGATATTTTAGTTTTTGAGTTCCTACCCAAAGAGAGACTATTGAATACAAATGATTGAGGATTATAATTAATAAAAACATTATAATATCATGAATATAATTGTATTCATGATATAATATTCCAAAGGATAGTATTAACACTATATAAAATTTAATTGGTGCATAACAACAATGATGTATCAATGGAATGTAACGTGATATGAAATCCATTATAAAAATTGTATCCTTATATTAAGGATAAATAAATTATGTAATAATGTGGGAAAAATTTAAATAAACTCAATATTATTGTATATTTGTTTTAAATAAATCATAGGACATTCACACATGTTCTTCTTAAAACAAAACCAATGTCTTAGATGTTATGCTCAATGAATGGAAATTGAGTTAAGATTAACCTTATAAAGGTCATATCAATGACCTGATAATATAACAATGGAGTGAGTATTTGCATCAGAATTATATCCAAACAAAGGTTAGTTTAAATTAAAACATAAATAAATATTTATTTATTCCACACATAATCATACAATGACAAAATTAATAATTATAAATTTAACCCAAGGTATAGAAATTGTGTTAAAAATTTCCATTACCGATTTGGTATCATACGAAACATACACCACATGAAAAAAACATCATACAATGAAGATGTAAATATGGATAAATTTACATATATTTCAAAATTAAGATAATCATGGGATGTACATATAGCACACAAGAGGAAATAGTGGCAAACATAGCATGAATCTCACGGGAATAACAAGTGAGATGAAAACCCCTTACCTCATGTCCGACATAACTAGTTTGGAACTTTTTCTTCCTGAATAATAAACATATATTAATTTATACATTATTCAAAACCATTTTCAGGTTTAATATACCTTTTATATCAATTATTAACATTCAATAACAATTAGTTAATTATTTTAATTCAAATTGGACATTTTGTCAATGGTCAGAATTTGAGTTAAAAATGAACTTGTTATAATTAAAATTTGTCCATGTGGTCAAAATTAAATAATCTCTACAATTATATTCTTGATTAAGATATCATATATATCTAATATATCTAATATATCTAATATATGTATTTATAATAGTCCATAAAATTTTTTATAAGACATGAAATGCATCGTTTATGGAGATGATAAGCCATATGTACGCATGAACATAATTTTCATTTTTTTAAAATTTTAATTAAATAAAAACATAATGATATATCGGTATATTATAATTCTATTTTAATATCATATTTTATATATTTTACATAATTTAATTAACCAAATAATTTATAGGTTCCATTTATGGTATGAAAGAGTAATTTCATTTTGAGTGGACGGTAGTCCACACTTCCTCAAATTAAATTATCGTATTTATACAACATGAAAGCATAAAAGTATGTTATAAATTGGATTTACAGATTAAAATTGATTAAAATATATAATATATGTCATATATAAATATAGTTTTATTATAATTTCCACCACGAGAGGCAGTTGCAGATATTTGAACAATCTTCGTTTTGTGAGGCAGTAGTTCATCGTCCATAGAAACTGAATGTTTTTATCCATTATATAGAGGTGTGTGGATGTGCAGTTTGAATAAATCTCATAAAAATGACCTAGTATATTTTTTATAAATCTTCTGTCATAAAATAAATTATAAATAGTGTTAATGGGGTTGGAGACGTAATATAAAATAACATAACTTAATAGAAGTTGTAACCTTTAAAACGTGTATCTCCCTTTGGTTTGATCAAAATTGTTTACATGATGTTACATATGCCTAATGTATGGATTATAGGAGGGATATAGATACATTTATAAATTATTTGGAAATATTTTGGTTGAACCAAGGGGCTTCAGAGGTGTGAGAAATGGGTTAGAGGTGAGGGATTTTTATAAGTGGGAGGAGGCGCTCTTTAAGAAATTTTGTAAATATTATTATATTATATAATGATATTAGGTTTCTAAATACCCGAAACTTATTAAATAATAATATAATATGACTCTAGTTTGAAATAAAATTATCCAATTAGATTGGAAATGTTTTTGATATTGATTTAATCTTGATAATCTTAATTATTTAAATCATTTGTCAAGGAGGTAAACACTACATCATTATTGTGTCATAAATTTTTTTAATTATTTGATGGATAAAAATTATAAATATATTACCATAATTTTTGAAATAGTTTTATCATTTTAAATAAAATTTATAGTAAAATACATCAATTATATAACACTACATTAAAATTATTTTATCGAAGAAATACATGTTTATGATAATTTTATTTTTAGATTAAATACAAAGTTGTTAGATTCATTATATTACAATAATTACATTAAAAAGACTAAAATATGACCCAAATGTTTTAATGGTCAGACATGTATCATAAAAAAATGATATGGCATGTTTTCAAGTAATTTTATATTATTATAATATTATTTTTACATTGAATTACCCTATTTTCCTATAACACGGAAAATAAAAGTCAAATGTTATTATTCACTAAATATTATTATAATCTTATTGAACCAAATTTTACATACTATTAACAACCATGTATGTTATACTCTCAAAATTCAATCTATATAAGTGGTAAAATTTGATTTAGATGAAGATGTTGGATTTTTAAATTCTGCAGAGTGTTTTCACCATTAATCAAAAATTGATGTTTTTCAAAATAATACCAAAATTTCAGCCTCAGCTATATATTATATTAAAAATTGAAAAATGATTTATATTTTCTCAATTTGAAAAGATAATAGTGGGATTAATTAATTTAAAATTAATTATCTTTGTATAAAAAAACATTTTTTATGAAATAATAACTATCCAAAAGATTGAAACTTGTTTTTGTCAAATTTCATAGTGAAATCACTTACAATGACAAAGATTGGACTAAATGTTAAAAATATAATCTAATTAAAAATTAAAATCAATTAAAAAAATAATATAACCATAAAAATAAATTATATATAAAAGTCATTTTTGAATTAAAATACAATATTTGTCACAATACATTAAAAAATAAATTTTATCTGAAAAATACCAAAAATTTACCCAAAGTAAATTTTGATTTCCCAATTATAAAGAATAATTTTACTTTTTCAAATAAAACTTATAAATGTCAAAAAAACTATATATAAAGAGGGTTCTCCATTAAAAGGCAATAAATCGTCCTATTAATGAATATTATAGTATTTATGCTAAAAATTGAATTCCTTAACATTTTAAACACATTTATTTTATTGGATAAATCTAAAAAAAATTAACAAACATGTATAATCATATTTTAGTTATTCTTTTTCATTCTCACCAATACAATGACTATGTGTTAAATAACATTTGAAATAATATTAATATTATATTATTCTTCGGTATAACATAATGTTGTGTGTAATGTATGATTTCAAAGAAACCTGTTGTTGTGTATCGGGTAGGCCATCGAACATGGAATCCCATTTAAATAAAAATTATTATTTAAGTCACAAATATTAATAAATATGAAAAGGATAAATTCTTTATTGACCTGGTATGTTACATTTTCCATATCCATTAAGCACTTCAATGTCCCCGGCCACATGAAATACCCTACCACATCGACCATCACTCCATGTAAGATCATGGTACAATTGGTCTCGTGGGAGAATTTAATAACAATATATTATCCCAGGGATATATAGTGGTTTATGTGAGGAGGTGGTTGATTACCCACATACTCTTACATATAATGAGATACCACAAACCACTTCTGAGGTGGTGGGTCACCAAATAGATTATCCTAAATGAGGCTAGTGAAGAAGCTGATCACCCACATCAAATGTAACCAATTAAAAATGAGGATCTACAAAATAGATAATAATTTCAAGACCCTTGCACTATCATTCTCTCCACTCTATTCTACATTCTTTTCAAATTAATTATTTAATATTATTCATCTTCTTCAATGATCCCCGTAGTAAATAAGGGTGTAGTTCCAGTGTGGCTGGGTGAATGGATGGTGACCCATTTTTGATGCCTTAATTTTCAGTGTAGTCCTATTCAAAATTGTTAATATATAATTTAATTATATCCTATTTGAAAATATTTGATTTTAATTTTAATATTATATTGAATTATTATTTAGGAAAATGTAAAATTATATTTATTTAAAAAGTTATTATTTCATTACTTGAGTTTTAATTATACCAATTAATCGATCAAAAATATCATATCAGATTGATTTAGTTAATACTAAACACATTAGGAATGAACACTCGACTGATTTAAATATTTGTGAAATATCAATTCCATATGTGATATTATCTAAATATTTTAAAGACTTTATATTTTGACATTCACACATCGATAAATGTTAATCAAAACTAAATAATGGGGAAAATGATGTTACTCCATTCACTTAGTCATTATATCGGACAAAATATTGTTTTTTTATAAATTCACGACGACGTTATAAAATTATGAAACCTAATATTAATCGAATTACATCTCTCTCATTTAAATTTCATTACCTCAATGATAAATTTCTTTCTATTATTCAAAATAATTCACTTTAATTTAATTTCTCATATGTTAAAAATAGATTATAAACTACTTAAGGCATTTTTCTTTTGGATACTTCTAATATATCACTCATAGGGAAAATAAATTTATTTTTCCACACCACACGATTGGTTTACATCAAATTTGGTGCTGCTTTCATGGAGTGTGTGTTAATATTACTTTAAAAATATTCTTGTTTTGGATCTCCATTAAGGAAATATTTTTATAATAGTTATATCGATATAATAATCTTAAGTAGGCTCAAGAATATCAATAATGAAATACATTTAACAATATAAATTTATAAATATCAAGAGACACCTAAAGTGTTCATTATGAAACCCCATTATTAAAATCAATCTATAATAGAACATACGAGACTTTTTTCCCCATTATTTTCCAAAAAAGGATAACCATTCCATCACATAAAAAGATTCTTAATTATGTGTCAATATGATTTATTTTCTTCAAAAAATAAATTTCTATATAGGTGAAGACTCCATTTAATATATTAAAATATCAATCACATAATTTTCATGTTTCATGAATATATGGATAGAATAGGATAAATTCATGTTCACTTAATTTATTTTTTTACATGAGGGGTCAACTAATGAGAGTTTTTTAGGCTACAACCCATTGTGATCCATGAAAAGTACGATCTATAACTAATAATAATATAGTGGTTCCACCCAACCACTTATAGTTTTATATTTATAATGGTGATATAATCCATTTGGATTGCGACTTTTTAGATTTATATGAATACAAGGAATATTTTGAATAAGATTTGTGAAAGCATTCCAAATAAAATTGTAGAATAAAATAACATACATGTACTTTTATGGAAAGAAATACTAGGAAATAAAATCAAATATTTGGATTAATCATCCTAACTATATTAGATTTAAAAAAATAAAAAGAAACATGAAATATCTTTTATAAGAGAGCTTAGAATTGATAACAATAATGAAAAAAGAGTCACTAGTACAAGAGGTATTCCTGAGGTAAGAACTTATAACTCATTACCTTTCCATGAAAATAAAATTTAATAATTGACATGCATGTTGAGATTATATTTTCAAATAATTTGAGTGAGAAACCATATCCACCATATGATTGTGGATTATGTTCATAAACCCATCATTACACTGATCTATGTGATCTAAAAAATTGCATTGATTGTGTTTTGCTTCATCCCTTCAATGAAAATTTCAACAAAATCAACAGTGGAAAATATGCAAAGCCAAATAAGGATTTGAAGGTCAATAAAACTAGTCAAGGCCAATATTTCTCACAATAAACATTTATAATGGAAATATTATATCCTAGCACCATTCCACTAATATTAAAAACATCCTTTCTTTCATTAAAAATCAATTCAATCATAACCTTTCTAATGGATGACTTTTGAGAAGTAATCAACTAGTTGAACATAAAAATAAAAAATAAGGTTGGAGTTAAATAAAAATTTCAGTTACATATCCATATATTTAATGGATTTTTTTTTCATTCTAACCAAGAATCTATGAATACATTCATCCTGGATAGTTTTGAATACCAAATATAAATTATCTCCATTATGATACTAATTGGGAAATGGATTCCACCTCTTAATAAAATAAGGATTCATGATTCTAAACAAAATCCAAAATATCAGATCATCCTCCCGAAAATTGAGTTGAAAAATAAAAGGGATCCAAAAAGGGAAAAATGACTTCAACATGCATTTCTTATATATGATAACATTAAAAAAAATTATTTATATTTAGAAACATCAATGTGAAATCTATAAATTCATTTGTAAAGTTGAAATCAAAGTTCTATTTAAAGAGGAAATAAAAAATATCCCAAAACATGTGATGTTTCGTATGGAAATATCACCAATAATATGATCAATTATGGTGATGTGAAATCATCTTTAGAAGGTGTTTTATAGCTAAGATCACATGACAATTCCCAAAAATATATCAACAAATAGGGAAATTCTTCATTACTTACACTAATAATTTAATGATGTTTTCAAATTATTTTTGTGATGTCTATTATTCTATTAAAACCAAGTATAACACTATCTACACATATTTTAAAATAGATGAATTGAATCATATAATTCTATTTTCCAACATGATAATTGGCCAATGTTTTTCCAACTAGATTTCTAAAGGATGTCATAGTAGGAGTTAATGTACTGATTTTACACCCATTCATAAGTGTACACATAGTGGAGGAAAAAATTTCAAAAGGTGATTAAACCATTAATTTTGAGAATACCATTCTTAATAAAAATAAAATGGATCATTAATGTCTAGGAAGGAACTCTCACCATCGTGTTTGGAGAAATCATGATGAACATAAATTTATTAACTCCAAAATTAACCATTCAAAAAATTATTCAAACCATTCAATTTTTAATGAATAACATATTGAACCCATCATTTATTCTGGTTTGATTGAATAATTTTTACGATTATTATATAAACATTATATTAAAAACACAAGTGAATGAGAGAGTACTAAAAATCCAATATTTCTTCTTTTATGACTCAAAAAGAAATAAACATTTAATTCATTAATAATTTTCAAGGAGAAAATCATATGATACTATTTAAATAATAAATTAAATTTATTATGGTTAGAAATTTTAATTAATTTTCATCCATAATAGAAATACTGAATCAAAAATTATAACCCATCCCATTTGGAAAATAATATGTTTATTTATTAGAGGAAAAATTATTTCCACTGATAATTTCCAATAAGCAATCTAAAACCAAATAGTAAACTATAATTAGCCTTATAAAAAGAAATGATTCAGATATAAGATAGATTCTGTAAGATATATCTAACTACTAACCAATGTTAATCAAGAAAATATTCTTTTAGTAACTACATGATTGAGATGTTTAGTATCCCTTGAGAATAACTAAGCTCTCTATCATGTAGGATGTGAAAGAGAAATTGAAAAGTTTCTAGTTTCTAACATCATTTCCCCATTTCATACTTCTAATGAGTCATCCCAATGCACAAGGTTCCCATGATAATATGCTTTACCATTATGTTTAATGAAAATAAAGAATTAATTTTAATGGGAGTATAAAACAGTTGGAGGGCATACATTAATTATAGAAAGCATAACAAAGCCACCTAATAATATCACTTGAAAATCCTATACATTAATATAATGATATAAAATATCTAATCTATGATGAATTGCTATTATTTGGACATGTTTTTTGTTATTTATAAATAAAAATTTCCATATAAGACCAGGAAAATACATCTTTCACCAATCATTTTAGGTCATTTTCTCAAGGATGGATTATTTTCGGATAATTTTATTCCCTAATAACATTTAAGTGATGTGTGGTTAAAATTTTCTCTGATCACATCAAAAACATCCTAGACGTATCTATCGAAGACATTACTATTTTATTACTCTTCTGTACATTTTTTTAGGAATGTGATTTTTTTTTAAAAACATGCATAAAACAATATATTATTAGACATTTTATAGTGTAACATTATGTTTGAAAAGGAAATATTTTTAGGATATATAATTTAACAAAAAAAGAATAATGGTTGATAAATCTCAAATAAAATTGATCACTTATTCACCAAATCCCATCTTCGTACGACACAATACGTATTTGTTGAGGATTTGGGTATTTTATAATATATTAATCTATTACATTAGTTATAATTCTCATAGAATTTATATATTTATACAAAATGAATATGACATAGTTATTAATGATAATTTAAATGAGGTAATTATGATATGGAATAGAAGTTTAAAACCCCAATAGTAATGAATCCATAGAATTTGGAATATCCATTAGATTCACTTTAAGAGGAATTAATCCAATTTAATGGAGAAATTCATTCAATATAAATTGATGAAAAACCACATGTCATAAAACATGTCTAATGAATATTGGATGTCACTAAGATCAATTATACGAAAACTCAAAAAGATTTTCTTATTGATGTATTATCATGATGTAAAATAATTCCATATTTTCTTATGACTAAAGTTGTTTTATTTTATGATAATGGAATACTATGTTACATGATGATGATCGATGAAAATAGATGGCTGGTATGATGGATACTTAACTTATATAGATTTTTCCTTGAAATTAATGTCAAAACGAGGGCTAATAATAGGTATAAGATCACCTTAGTTGGATAACCAACAATACTGAAGTAAAAATTCAATAACTGATCCCACATAATGATAAAATTTCTATAGAGTATCTTTACATAATATAAGGTTAGTTATAATTGTATTCTAGCATAATAATTTATTTTTCCAAATATCAAGTAACTTCGTCACTTATGTCCCATTAGAACCATTAAATCAAAGCTATATCTAGATTCCCTATCTATGATGATCCATTTATATATATAATTTTTAATTTAAAATTCATTAAAAGATGTTTAGAATATTGCAAAATAGAAACTATTTTTAAATTTTTTCATAACATTTCTTCTGGAGTCTACTATGTATCTCAAATAATAACTATTTTTTTTAATATGGAATCTATTGGTTGATCATCTTTATATATCCTAATGATTATTTTATAAAATATAAAAGGTGTCAATATTTTTTAAATATTATAAAGAGACAAGTGGTGAACCAATAACCCATAATTTTTTCTTATTTTATAAATGTTAGGGGAATTAAATTTTCTTGATCTTTTCACATGTTTTATAAGAAATCTTATATTCTAAATGATATAGATTATATAATTAAATGTATAGAAGCTAAGGCCACCAAGATAGATGAGGACTTAGTTGGGTTTGATTTTTTCCAGGCCAAAACTATTTTAGGGTTTGGAATTCCAAGATTCATCGTTAGGTACTAGGGGATACATTATATATATAGAAAAATGTAATATATGCTTCAAAATGATTTTTCTGCACCATTAAATGTCTACGCCATACAATAGCAAAAACATTTCCCAACATGATGTGTATAATAAGGGGATGACAATTATTTTGGAGAAAATAGTAAAACCATATTGAAAGAATTATAGTCAATCACATTAATACACCTTTTGTGTGTACCAGATAACAAACAAAAAACCTATATGTATGATGCCATACTAGTTATCTTACGAAAGACAGTTTCATCTACTAAAGTAATTGGACCACCAAGTCTATTGGGACATTAAAATGGTGATTATGGATTTAAAGACTACAGAAATTGAGAAAGAAATTAGTTATTAGAGATAGATGATATCAGAAGAAGAAAATTTTAGAAATTCAATAATTTACAATGAAATAACATGAGTGGAACATGAAAATGTGATTCAAAAAATGACCTTTCATCTAGGACACCAATCCCTTATCTAAAATTTGATATTTTTGTAAATGATATGTATGTTCCATTTTATATAAGAATTACAATACATTATTTGTAATTAGAATAATTTGTTCATTTAGATTGATAATGAATTATTGGGAAAACCATTCAATGTAAATGTTAAAATGTTGAGAAATCCATGGAAGCGTACCTCATGTACCAGTGGAGGAGCTAAAATATATCCAAACCATAATCTAATTACATCTCACAAGGTTATGTCGAGCCATCAACATTAACCAATAATGCTTCTTGTAGGAAACCCAAGTTCTACTTTTCACTTACGATTTAGGATTCATTTACCTTTTACTTCACCCCTTTGAGCATTAATGGAATGGTTATTATTATGTTATGATTTTTCTTATAGACTAATAATTAAAGGAAACCAAAAGGTAGAACCAATCATTATATTAATAGGAACAAATATTTATTTCAAATTGGAGTTAAATTTTATGTTATATTATTAAAATCCATACATTTTTTATGAAAATATGTTTTTAGCTTTAAATTATAAATTTTCATGCCTCAATTTGAATGCATGCTTTACATAACCTATCATGGTTAAATGAGTTTGAAAGGATATCTATGATTCCAGGATTAATATTTTAATGTTATTTTGATTAAATGAGTAAAATTATGAATTGAATGATTCATGTAGAGGATGTATATTGAAATGAGAAATCATGCTTTAATTAAATTTTTTCAGTCAGGTAAATTAAATTTCATATTTAATATTATTTCATTGAATTTTTGAAATTTATGAGAATTATAATTTATTATTACTCATTACAAGAGTTATTTTCCAATATCATATTTCACATTACATAGATGATATATAGAAAATTTTAATTCTATTTAATCTTGATTATACTTCTTGAGGGATCCTAGTACATGCTACAGGTAGATCATTGATTTGAAAATTTTAAAGCTATCACATTAAAAATAATCCATTTAAATGGATGAGGCATAATTTCTAAATACCTTATCATTGAAAACCAAATTTACCTTAATATGGGATTTTCTTATATATATAATGTACGTCTTTGTAAAAATATTCCATGTTTCATTCCATTTATTTCTATTCCTACTATTCTCATAGTATATGAATAATATTTCAAATGTTTATGTGTGGGAGTGAACAACGTAATAGCGAGATTAATAAGATAAGTTGTAAGGTAAAATTGGGGGTTGGGGTGGGGATTTTAGGTGTTGATAAAGTATTATTCATTAGTTATTTTCTAAATATTTTCCCTTATTGACTAAAAAAGTTTAAATATCAAAAAAAAACAACAAAAAACATTTTGAAAATGGGTTGTAAATTTGGATATCAAAAAATAACTATTATAAGATTGATTATTTTTATCCTATATGGTTATGTGAGGGATTTGAGAATTATTTCATGCATAATATATGATAAATTAAAAAATATAAAAGATTCATTTAAAAAATTATTAAGGTAGAGAAACAAATTCAAGAGGGCACACAAGTCCTTCATTATGTTTTACAATTATTGTGACCATTTTTTGAGTTTGGTTAAGTGTGAGTTCGTATAATATTCAAGGGAATATTTAATGTATATTTTAAACATGATATCATGAACATTACATTTGATGTTGACCTCAGACTTGATATTTAAATTTAAATTTATATAGACCATATAACTAAGAAACATTTGAATTTAAATTTTATTCCCTCAAGATTTCCTATGCATGTTATATTTAAAATTTTGAGAAATTAGTTCATTTAAAATTTTATGGTTAACGATTATCTATTCATTATATTATCATAAATCGTCTTGAATTTTATCATGATTGATGAGAGGAATGTTTCATAAGATGGAAAAATATTGATTTTTAATGCTGAATAATTATGAATTGAGGATCATGAATTAAAATAGAATTTTTCTATTATCATATAGGGACAAGTAAATTAATTGATATTGTTTTTTCATTGAAAACGGATTAATTGAATAGATACTTTCTGTGAATTTTTAATATATAATTTCATGTTGAAATTTAATTGATTTTTTTACTCCTAATGTTGAATATTTATATCATTTTCCCATATATACATCCATGTTTACATTTAATGGTTGAGTAATGTAATTATTTATATGTTTGTTAATGTTAATCACTCATTTCATGTCCATTTTTTAACAAAAATTTAGTGGTTCTAAATTAATTCTTAATCTAATTAACCTTGAATTTGAATGTTTCACTATGAAATGGGAATTCATAACAATGGAGATAAAATGGTTCATAATGATTATATTAATAAGGATATTAAAATTATTAATTTATTTATATATTCTTTTGAAATATGTTTAATGCGTTTGGTTTGAATATTATTCAAGAGATAAAAAAATTAGGTAGCCAAAGCTATCTTTCAACCTCAATCTAGTTTGCCAACAAACCAAGCATATGTGGTCTTGGCCAATAATGATATCTATAAGGAAGTTATAATAATCACTTCATAGAATGGAAGTTGGGAATGGGGAATCAATCCCATGCCCACATGTCCAAAATGTGGTAAATCGTACTTGGATTAGTGGGAGGGACGTAGCCCAGGCGAGTCACGCGTGTCGTGGTCCAAAGGTGGGTGAAGTTGTCTTGTAGGAGGCTATCCAGACAACATTACATTTAAAACAAGATCCCTTACCATGTTCTATATATGATCTAGAAATAATGTATCATTATAATATGTGATATAGTTTTCCGGATACTTTTTATCCTGTGCACTCTTCCGAAAAGCTCAACCTCTCTCTATCACTATTGACTGACCTTCACCACAACAACATGCTGGATAATGCCATTAATTCCCCTATAAAACTCTATCCTAATGTAATTGTCCACTATATCAACCGCAAAACACCATATACTGCTTAAATTTCATCGTCTAACCACATCGTCCACATCCTAAGCATTATCCAGCCACATTGAAGGCTTCATTAAGGAGGTGAAAATTTTTATTGACTATCAATTCTCATCAATATGTAATGAACAATCAAATCCTCTCTCACCATTAAATCAACCCTTACACTATGGAACATTTATTCCAACAACCCATGTATGATGCCATTGATTTTCACTAGTAACCCACTCCAAATCACTAAGAACCACTATGTTTGCCACCCCAAATACTTGAACTCTATATTATAACAACTAAAAATTCCATTGGCCTCATATTACTGCAACCGGTTCCCCGTGTTACCCCGTTGGAAGCGTATTTGAGCTTCATTTATCAACTTGAAGTCATGGGGGATTGTGGAGATTTCCATCTCATGTAATGAGGCATCCAAATTGGTCAATGGTGACACATAGTATCCTCCACTGATTGTTGTTTCCTTATTCACAAGGACACAAAATAAAATTCCACTATAAAACTATAATCCACTAGTTCCACCACCATTGTATCTCATATTATTGACTTTTACACATCTAGAAAGTGTTACAGCATCCTCTTCCCCATACAAGACCATTCCACGTCATCCAGCACTCAATATATTATTGTTCTGCTCAACTATGCAATGGTTTACAATAAAGTAAGAAAACAACATAACCTTCATGTGTCATCAAATAATGATACGTTGGTTCTATGGTTGATTTTAATATTAGATATGTTTAGGGATTCTTGTTTTGGTTTAAATGAAGAGGATGAGGAATCGCCAACAATTACCAATACTAAAATATCCTCAACCACAATCAAATATGAATTAAACAAAATGGATGAGTTGAGCTGAGGTTGGGTCAGAAGTGGATTTTCATGATTAAATTTTCACATTCAAAAGTATGATCCAAAAGGTGGATGTGTAGTTTAGTCAGATAAACAACCATTCTACCTACTCCATGCCAAATTATTTTCATGTTCATTACGTCATATTCTTCATCTTCTTCAATGAACCTAATTCAATGGTGTGGTAGAATCCCTTGTTACTTGGTTAAAGGAAGTAAAAAATTTTGTGATGGTTGATTTTTTATGTGTAATCAAATTCAAAATTATTTTCTTTTTAATTGATATGTTTCCAATTTGATAATATTTGAAATAAATGTAAATACGATTTTTTTCTTTAATTTTAAAATATAATTTTTTTTGTTTAATATTTTTTTACCCTTTACATGAATTTGGATCATATGAATTGGTTGGTATAATATTATATAGTTGAATGATTTACGTATTTATAAACACATGAGGATAGAACGATGGATGTATTTTAATATTTGGGGGATATCAAGACCAGAAATGGTGTTGTTCAAATAATGTAAATAATTCATATTGTAATATTCAAAAATATGTAAATACTAATCACAAGTGAAAAAATTGATTTTTTAAGCCATTAACTTATTCATTTTAATAGAAAAAGATTCATTTTTATTTGAAACCAAACTTTCATTATAAAAGGGGATAATCTAACCATTATATTTAATAACACATCCTTGTTTTTATTTAGGTATATATTTATTTAAATTAAAATTATTTACTAAAAAATAAATCTAGATTTCATTGCTATATTTTACCATAATATATAATATTCAGTTTATCAAATGTACAATATATTAATGCTATTTCTATAAAATTCATATATCTATTTATATATTTTATTATGGTTTTTCATGGGGACATATAATTAATTATGAGCCTTCACATCCACATGATATTTACTCATTTCATATGAAGTAATTGGAATCTATAAAGAATTTATAACTTTTATTTCATGAGTACAATAATGGTTGGATCAAAGTTATGTGATCTAAAATAGTGTCTAATTTGATTATTCTATATATTATAGAAATATACAAAATTAAGGGTATTATAATTAAAATAACCATATTTTATATATCAAGAACCTTCATTAGAAATTTTCTTCATGAAATAATCCATTTTTTAGAAAACATGATTCACCCATAGGATCAATAAACCTTGATAGGGTGGATTATGTGATCAATTATAAATTTATATATTTGAGTAGGTTATCCTGTAATATATATAATTTAGAATTATTTGTAATGATATAAATTCAATAGAATAACACTATTATTGTTATGTTTCAATCCCTATTCTTAAACTATTTCTTTATATCATAAACATCAGTAGATTTATAAAAATCTATATGTCTTTTCCTACAAAAAAATATTATTTTTTAATGCATTACATAATTCCTTCATTATTCAATCACATCTCCTCAACATCATTGTATTCTGTTTCTATGAAATTCCTTGATAATATTCATCTACATCAAACCCCTAAAATGAGTCATTAAAATGTTCAATAAATATATCATAACATCAACAAGAGAACATGAATTTTCACTCTATATAAAATCAATTAAATCACCAAGGATTGTTTATAAAACCATATTCTATACATGAATTCTCCAATTAATGTGTGGAAAATATTGAAAAAAACATAGGTGGAAGAATTATTTCCACGATCACCATGTGATATAATATCATCCTTTTTATCCAAATTTTCCACCTCTATATTCCCATTTTAATTATAATTATACAACTATTAACTAATTAAATATTCATTATCTCATATAATCATCATAGAGGATGTTTTTCTTAACTACATTATTCTATTGGTAATCATATTAATGATTCTAAAATGGATTCCCCATTGTTATTTTGTAACTATTACTCATGTTATGTCCATTTCAATTTTATTATACATTTAAACATATAGTATTCCATAATTTCATCAATTCAATTAGAATCATTTCTATAGAACCATCAAAATCTATCAAGAATCCATTATAGAATGAAATAACACACATGGAAATTGCATTATCACTCCAAAATTACAAAAATCTGTCAGAATCCACTAACCATTATTTCTAATAATATCAAAGCCTTTAACACAAAAATATAAAATCATGAAATTAATAAATCATATGTTTTCTCACTAATAAATCATACACATGAGACTATAAAGTGGATATAACAAAATTTCCCATCTAATGGCTGCATACTCACCAAAAATCATTATAGTGTGACACAAAATATAAATGATCTTCTGATGTTCCTTAAATGAAATATTAAATTATCCACAATTGATACTATTACTAACTTAATTTTCATATTTATCAATATCAACTCTTGTATTAATGTGAAACTTGTAGTCGCCACAGAATTATAATTATTCCCAAATATATAGAATATTTTACGAATAATGTTAAAATGTTCTATTATATTTCTATTAATACTCTTATTATAACAAATGTATTTTAGAAACCAATATATTAAAAAATTTAGCATGTGTTTGGGAACAATAAGCTTCTACAACCACATGAATAATCAATATATATTTGGGAAGACCAATTTAAAAATGACATCATAATACTTAATATTGAATTTATATTTATAGAAAATTATTATTCAAATTCATAAAAAAAAAATTTCCATTCATTAAATTCACTATAAAATATATCCTATAAAAATAATGATTTATATATACAATTAATGAACATGTATTATATTTGGGAGGATTACGTAGATGAGATTAAATGGATAGTGGTCTTTGAAATAATTAAATATTGGGTGTGAACCTATACGACTTTCAAATAACTACAGATCTATGTTCCATCAGTATAATACATAAAATGTGTAGGAAAATTCTATTTAGCGGTGATTATATATATCACAAGTAGAAAACCCCAAAATCTAGAGAGATTCATATAAATGACATTATTGAATGATTCTGATAAACTCATTGTTTGAGGTAACCAAAACACATTGATATACACATTTATACATACTATCATATTAGAAACCTAGGTAAGGGAGAGAGGTTATATCTATCTCATATACTTGGATGATGAGTTTTCATGTTGCTCTAATGTTCAATAATCAATATGCAACTCCTGTGTAACTATATGATGATTTAATAAGAAGGTAACATACTATATGAATAATCGAAAGTCCAAGGGAGAGTAATATATAAATGATAGAGGACCCACATTCTATCATAATAGGGATATGTGACTTAGAAGATGAATGACCCACAACCATGCATGGGAGTACCATCTGACTATTTGTGTATATATTATGGTGGTCATGATCCATGGTTTGACTGAAGACTTCCCTTCACATATATTGAATAATTGATCCCATGTATGAGATTACTATCTATATATGTTGAATAACATGTATGGAGGGTCCATACCAATGTTTAGGAGTACCATCATTATGGATACAGAACCCACACACTAGAACAATAGGGGAGTATCTCCTCAACCTCTATAAAGAGTGCGAGAGACCCATAACCTGGTGTGATAGGGGATTACCATTTACATGGATTTTGGAACAACATACCAGTGTGATAGGGGAGTACCAAATCTTCTAGGAATTAAAATTATGGAGGGCATACACCCTCGTAAGATAGGGAATTAAAATTATTGTGGATAGTAGACCTACACCTTGATGTTACAAGAGAGGGCAATCTTAATATAAGAAAAAATTATAGAGGATGCAAGACAATGTTAGATAGGGTAGTACCATCCCTATATGAAATATATCATGAAATACCCACACCATGTTGTGAAAGGGAAGTAACAACTCCATTGGAACTCATTGATTAACATATCTTATCAAATCTATCATCAAACATTTCTTGAGGAAGACTCCTACTATGAACACCTGACATTGTATCCTAAAATACACTATGTAGTCTACCATAATGTTAAACATTGAAATAACTATGGATATGACACTCAAAGGGAATCATATGTGTTAAAATGTATGAGGTATAATATAATGATGTTGTTGAGTGAATTTCAAGATGTGTATGGGTGTTCACATGGTGTTTGACCTCACCTTATCTGTTCTTGATATTTTCTATGAACAAGTATCACATGAAATTTCATCCTACCTAGGGAGTATATAGACGGAACAATACAACTCAAACTCATATGGTGTTACCATGTTTGCCTAAGCATGCCAATGTTCTTCAGATCGTGTCATGTATCTATTAATGTATGTGGTCGTATACCTGGTCATGCACCTACATGTGGATTGGTACAATCACATGCCTATGTACCAAGACATGTAAATGCATATGGGCATGTTTTTCACATTGTCATAAGATATTACATGTCAGGGTTATAGAACTAGGTCCCACAATGCAATGGGGGTCCCACAATGAATTTGGTACATGTCTCTACATAGATTCCCTAGTCACCGTATGAATTTTATTACATGTATTTTGTTCTTCCATTATATATTTTGATGTAGTCATGATTATCATAGAATGGAATTCTCTAAAACATGAATCATTGATCCACCATTTCAATTATGATTTATGGCTGTGGACTACTTAAAATATCCCAAATGTGTGTCTAATGATCTTTTGTATCAAATTTAGATCCCGGAGTTCCTCAAAATTTTATTCAGGTAACGTGTATCATGAATAACATGCCTCATATTCTAATAAAACCATCATATCAAATCTTAGATCTATGAATCCATCCTTAGGACCCACTATCCTCCCCTTTTCATCCTCAAAATACTAATTTGGTCATCATTCACACATACATCTTGAATTCAGGGGTTTGATCACAGACAAACCCACCCAGTAATAGTCAAATAGTGAACCTATGGTCCAATGACGATGAACGCGAATAATAAGTGGATGGATGGTACTTGAACAATAATTATTTCATATCTAGAAAAGCATTATAGCCGCAGAAGACAAAATTATGTATTCATAATGGTGTATCCATGGTATAAAATATAAAATTACATCAATAATTTATGTTACAATAAATGGTCTATATGATGGTTATATAAATCGTATGTAAAAATAATTATATTAAAATAAATTCCCAACCATTTAATGATGCCCAAAAACCATAAATTATGAGACCCACCTCCATTTTGGATCGATCATAGATGAAGAATTTATTCCCCGATGATAAGTGAGATCGGATGAATTCACTATTTATCAAAAAACATTGATGTATATTTATTTCATTATCAAATTATGATTCTCCAATTAAGAACACTCTAAATATCTTCTCAAATATACCATGGTTTTGTAGCTAAACCTGGGGAAATTCAATAATATGTTATTTAATTAAAAAATAAGGATATGGTTATTAAAATATTTAACATAATTAATTAAATAATTAATCATTTTAAAAATCATACCAATAATACCTTATCCAAAAACCCATCACTGACCAATATTATCTCCCACATAAGGATAAATCCATGCCTCAAATTGCATAGTGGTTTTATATTTTCAATCTGAGATATAGTTATTGAGATTTTACATTAATAAATAAAACATCACATGAAAGATATTAATATAATAAAAATTTTGAAATAAAAATTTTTAGGTCAACATGCCTTATAATCTGATTTCCTATGATCTTATGGCATAGAAAATATTCCATATTATTTTTTTATTTTGTACAAGGAAAAATAGATATTCATTACACCGCCATTTTACCTATTATACATTCATCACCTCCCTAGATAATAAATATATTGAGAAATCTAATAAACCCTATAATAAATCACAGTCTATCCAAAAAAATCATTGTACCATTCATTATATATTCAACTACAATGAATACAAGTGTTTTATCACACTTGAAGCCACCAAAATTATGTTTAATAAATACCCAAAGGTAAAATTTTGATGAAAGTACATAATAGTGTAGGAGTATTAACATGAAAAAATTTAATCCCTCGTATTGAAATTGATATCACTGATAAATAATAATATTTAAATTTATATAAGTGATAAAAACATTTGATAATGACTAGTCAGATAAATAATATCAACCAAAAATGGAAGGACTCAAGAAATGAATCATATATCCTAAATCAATTAAAAATATAATTATCAATTCACTTTTAAGAGTCTATAAATGATGTATATTCATAAATACTAATTCATACAATGTTTGAGGATCAATAATTGTTGAAGCATTTATCTCCCAGTGATGAAGAACATCTTCAATGATAATTCCCTCTTAATCCACCTTAATTTGGTCATCATTTGTTATATGATCTTGATATTCCAATGATGAAAGATACTTTTATTAACTAATACCACTACGTTATTGTAATATAACCTCGATTATTTTGGATATAAATCTATTATATGATTTATAACATGATTAATTAAATTTTAATAAATTATTTATTTGATTATATTAATTAAAATTAGATATCAATAGTCACCTCCATTAAAATATCTAACATCATCCAATCATAGGTTTTCACTATGTAAAACCCCATGTTATGGACTAAAAATGATTTTATATTTCTAATTTGATGTATTGAACAGTGGGAAACTCATATATATCATAATAATACCTTCTTTTTAATTATAATATGTTAAAAAAATTAGCATATTAATTCAGGGGTCATGAGACACAATATAACCATTCCATCTCTGAGTAAAAATCAAGATATATATATATATATAACAAACAAATACATCAAATGTACAATATCATCAATGAATGTAATAATTTTTTTTGATAGGATTCATTATGGTATAAATAAGAACATAATTCAAAAAAATACAAGTATGTAATCACCAAAATATAGTAAAAATATAATATAACAATCATAGATAAATAACATTAAATTAAAACTTCAATAGTCAATCAATATTTACATGAGTTACAGTATATTTAATAAATTTAATATCATAAAAAATTATCTCCCTTGGTATTATAATATAAATGTTCTCAAAAGATAAATTAATATATAGATACCATCCACAAAATTGGTCCCCAATCATGATGTCACACTATCTTCCAATGGAAACTCTAGAACCCTCCCCAACCATCGAATACACCATGGTCTATTCCATTATTAACTGAAGAAAACAAGAGTTATACTGTAGAATTAGGGCTCCCATGAAATGCCTGAGTAACTAATGATAATATTTCATTAAAGATATACACAAAATTCACATTAAAATAGATTCAATATAAATATAGACTGTTAATATGAAAAATAAATATATATATCAACACACCCTGTCAATAACTCAATTAGACAACCATAAATGTTCCTTGCACTGTTGTATTGTTTAAAAGTATAAAATATAACCATGGTCTTATCACATCAAACTTATAGATCATCTATCATTATTCAAAATTTCCAAAATATTAAATACTTATCATATTCAATTTTTCTACTGAAATAATTAAATTACAATCCCTTACACAATATTTAATGACCTATCTATAATAATATTTCAATTATGTAAGTGGAATCTCTTATTAAATTAGATAAATAATTGATGGATGATATACAAAACAAGAAATCGTCAAATATAAAATCTATCGGCAATTCAAAAATCACTATCGGTTGATATTTTACAACATTAACCAACTCCTCTTATGTATGATATATGATTTCTATTCACATCTATGTGAACATTTACTGGGAATATTGGTCTCCCTTTCAATGAGGAACCACTGATGAAATTATCTAAGGGGATTAAATACCTCTAATATAATTCTTCAAATGTATTATGAAATATTAATTCCAATACATTGGTGGATGGTATACCTAAAAATTTCTAATTTGAATAATTAACCTTCATTGAAAATCATAAAAGGTCAAAATATCCTACTATAGAGACAATTTGGGTTTGTAACTCCACACAAACATAAAATAACAAGGTCGATATGGTTCATATACGCATACAAGCTCTATTTTGGATTGGTATCACCATCATAATATATAACCATAATACTAAATGATTTATGACCTTTAAAAATTTAACACCCCATGATTTTATAGTACATTGTTTTTTCAATGTAATTCTGTAACTTGCACTACACACAACACTTAGATCAAGCACACCACGGCTTACCAAACTGGCCATTCAAAAGAGGTTATGAAAGTATTAATATACTTTTGAACATTAGATAATTATTATAATTTTATAATCCATATTATGAGTTTCATAGGCATAATGTAAGATCAAATTCATTTTTTCAGATAAAAGAATTATTTTTCAACAAAATGCAATTTTACTACCTTTTAATGGCGAACCCTTTTTAAATCCAATATTTGAAAATATTATAAATTCTATTTGAAAAAATAAACATCTTCATTATAATTGGGAAGTAAGAATTTTTTTTAATAAATTTTTCATTTTTTTCGGATAACATTCATATTTGGGTGAATAGTGAAAAATAATATATTTTTTCTGAAAACACTTTTTTAATCAAAATACATTAGAGTGTTTAATTATACATTTTAATGGAATGAATTTATAATTAGATATTATTTTTACCATTTAAACCAATTGTGGTAATTGTAAGTAATTTCACTTTGAAATTGGCCATAAATAAGTGTCAATATTTTGATAGTTATTATTTATTGAAAATTCACATTTTGGTTTTGACAACCGGAATTAAATTAAAATTAATTAATGAAACTTCTATATTTTTAAATTGTTAAAATATAATTCATTTTTGAATTTGGAATATCAATATTATCATAGGGTAATTGTTTTCGTATTTTTCTGAAAACTTTCAATTTTTGATGAATATTAACTTAGTTATACATTAAAACCAAATTTTTATTTAAATAATTATTTATTTTATTTAAATTAGTTTTTTTAAAATAGATATATAATACCTATATATGTTCAATGTAATTCATTGGAATCAGTTTAAAATAATTTTAAATATATAAAATTTTTATTGAACTTTTTATCGTCTTTTACCCATTTCGTAGGAGCATTTGAAAATTTACGTAAAACATTATTATAAAGCTGTTGTGAGTTGAATTAAAAAATTACAAAAGACATGGTCAATATCAGTAAGTAAAATTTTGTTCAATAATATGAAAATATTTTTTGTCGAATAGTAACTTTTTACTTTTATTTACCATGGTTAAAAGTAAATACGTTAATTAAGGGTAAAAATGATAATATTATTACTCTAACACATGTCCTAATTCAATTGGATAAGTATAATTCGCCTATAACCAACCTTAGGAATGAAATATGAACCCCTTTTGTCCACATGGATTAGATTAGGACATTTATTATTAATTAATTCAAATAAGAGTTTAAAGTGTTAAATTCTCAGTTTAAAAACTAAATAATTTTTAATATAGGGTTATACATAAAATAAATTTGACTATAAAAAATAATTAGAAACATAAAAATATTTTCTACATAATTATATTTCAATTATTTTTTTATACATTAAATAATCTAATTTATTTATGACACAATTATGATGCAGTAATTACCTAACTAATGAAATATTAAAATAATTGATATTATAAATATACAAATAAAGGAAATTTGAGACTTTTTATGAATAAAACTAATTTTATAGGTTAATATGACATTTTAGGGTCGTCTAGACGAATTTATTTCGAGTTAATAATCCTATTATGAATTTATAAAAAACAAAATACCAAATAGTGTCAAAATTGACATAAAATTGTTTTTAAAACAAATATTATATTATTAATTGGTATTATTTTCCTAAAAATATAAGGATTGGACAACAGACCTATAAGATTATATGTAAATCATTAATGAACCACTTAGAATTCTCTTGTATGTATATAGTATGTTTATTAACCATATAATATTAAAATACAAAGAGACATGGTAAATGTCAAACTATTTAACAAAGAGTTAAATCTTGAAGATAAGGTTAATATAGTGACCCAAATTGTCTAAAACCTATGGGATGAGTGGTTTTAGACCCATACGCACCTTAGAATTTAAATTATCCATTTAGGAGCCATTATAAAAGGAAAATAATTTTATTATAAAATAATATTTCTAGATTTTCCTAAGGTTCCCATCACCTCTCTTATAAAATGGAACTGACCCTTCTCCCTAATTCACATCTTCAATTCCATTTGTCTTAGCCAATCCCTACCCAAATACCCTCTCAAATGTCCTAAATTCATCCTAGAGGCCTTAATTATGTCATAAATCCATCTTAAGGATCCCTTTTGATCAAATGAAAAGGAAGAACCCGAAGAAGAGGTAAATAATTCATGACATCTTTCAAGTTTCATTCTTCATCAACATCCTCTTTCTTTGATGTTTCCATTATAAAATAATAACTCCAGAATCCTCTATATAATATGACATTATTATAAATATGGTACAACAATATTAATTTTTCTATACATCATTTGTATGACATGTCACTATACGTGCATACGTACAGATTACCATCTCCACGTCCTGGTATAATTGTCATTAAGTACATCATTATTTGGATTGATGTGTAATTGATGTAAATAATAAATATAACATGATAATTATTATGTATATATGATATAAAATCCAATTATATATTATTTTAATACCAAAAAAATGATATTGTCGCTCTTGCGTACGTAAGTATTATCATCTCCACGAACACGATGAGATTCATTCACCATTGTATCCATTGAAGACTATTTTCCATTTGATGATTATAAATAATTATTAACTACTTTATATAATTATGAATATGAATAAGATACATCCCATTAGTAACAAATATGACTCTCATAATAAATAATATAAATGAAAATGAATCCGTTAACACCTGAAATGACAATAATACTAAGATATTATTAATAAAGCAATGTCAAAAGATCATATATGATATCATATTATGGTATATGATTCTTGTATAATTTAATAACAATTATTTCACCATTATAAATGAGTTTATACTACCCTCGACCATGGAAAGGTATAAGGTAAGGGTTAATTTCACAATCTCTTCATTATCTGAGGTTGTTTATATGTAATTATCTATTGGGCCCCTTTATCATCCACATCCATGTTTCATAAAAAAGTATTTCAAAAAATTATTACTATTTCATAGATTTTGGGTTAATTTCATTTATTCTCTTGTTTTTCGTTTATAATATTTTTATAAAGAAATCATTCTGTAATTTTCATAAAAAGTTACTTTATTACCATTTCAAAAAAATTAAGGTAAGAATGTTTTTTAACTTATACGATTGGTGCGGCTACTTTAGGCCATTATAAAATCATCAAAACATCCGTTAAAATATTATAACAATATTTTAAAATATTAACATTTTCTTCCATAATTATGTGAATTTTAAATGATTTCAATTTAGAAAAAGATATTTCATAAAAAAGGTTTTTATTTCATATATGTCAACATCATTTGATGTATTTATGTTTATTTAATGTTGATTTATTATGATAAAAAACATCTATATTTTTTTTGAAAATTTTGTGATATGTTTGACCGAGGATGTGATATTTTTATACCATTCATGGTTCATAGATATAGTATTGACATTTCGTTCGCTAGTTTTAATACGAATGTTTATGTTATGATTAAACCGTTTCATATGAGGAATGCATCAGACTTAGTAAGTGACGGGTGGAGCCCGCTATAGATCGTTGATGCATCAGTAGGTATCATGAGACAAACTAGTGTCTTGGATCAAGGTCTTGAAAAAATCATATTTGTAGTCTTGAAAAAATCATATTTGTAGTCTTGAAAGAAATCCTTGACTATGTGGTTATGAAAGTCTAGCTTTATGTATTCTATCATTAAGAAAGTGGATATTGATATGGAATGTGATTATTCAACTAGTAGAATATCCATGTGAATATGTAAATGGCATTATATGATTTAATATTTGATATATTATGCTGAACTTTAAGTTTAAAATGATTTTTTTTAATTTTTATACATTGATTTAAATGTTCATTATTATATATGAACGTATTTTTTATATTGTTAATCTTACTGGGCATATGAGCTCACCCCTTTCTATGTTTTATTTTTCCCAGGATGCGAAAAATTATATTATGAATGAACCGCAAGGATAGTCAATGGGATATCAGTGTTTTCTATGGAAGCAATGTTTTTGTAGTTCTCCATTTTATTATGTAACATAAAACTTATGAATGTATATATTACATCAAAGACTTATAAACTAATCGGTGTTTCAAGACGTGATATTTTATGATCATTCCAATGATATGTAACAATGCACCGAATCTAGGCTTCTAGGGTCAGGGCATTATAGTTGGTATTAGAGGAAGTTTAGTACAACCCTTGGAAACAAGATTTAGAAAAACTCTGATTAGAGAACATAGCTCTAAGATAGACATTGAGGATTAGTATATAATAACTTCGTATAATTTTGGCACTATAGAGATTTTGTGAGTTTTTCAAAAAAATTATCCATGTTTGGATACGAGTAGGTAGAGGCAGCTCTGCCACAGATGTACCTAGGGGTAAAACATGAAAACACCACTTTGAGTGAGACTCGAACGGGAATTGGTTCATGGAAACGGGCCTTGCTGCACTATTGGTTATGACAAACCTAGGAGATATGTTTTGGATAATTCTCATTTTCTTTATAAATCATTATGAATTCTTTATGAGTATATACTTCCTCAAAGAAAATATTTTATATTATTTTGGGTTATATCCATAAACTATTCAATTTATGTTAAATGTTTTACAATTTTGGAATTATGTATTTTGATTCATAAACTAATCTAATTTATACCATTTTATAGAAATGGCACCTAGTAGAAGGAATGTGAACTACAGAAATAGGTATGGTCGAAGAGTAAGAAAGATATTATCTTTCATGGTATTAAGCCAACATTTAGAAGTGAAATTATCTCCCATGTTTCCTCAACATATAAATAAAATTGTCATGTGTTAATAAGACATGTAATGATTTATCTGAGTCTTATGGCATTGAATGGAAGCAAGAGAAGAAATGTATGGAAGAGAGAAAGATGGATAAAGGGAAGATGGAAAATAATGATTTCCAATACGTGATAACTGTGGAAGGAATCACCTTGGTAAATTCTTCAAGGGAATTTGAGTTTTTTATAAGTTCGGACAAAAAGTACACCAAGTACATGAATGCAAGAGTAAGAAAAAAGTTTAAAATGTACAATGCTTTATCTACAAGGTGTTGGGACACAACATGAATCAATCTCCCAGTCATTAGAGTATAACTTAAATGATGATATTGGATAATAATCAAGTTATGATACTAACTCATATAAAGAAGAATGACTAGTGTTGCTATGTTGTTATTATATAATGATTTCATTTGAGTGTTATTTCAACAATATACTGGTTATATGAATTTTGGAGATAAATAAATATTGTACTGTAGTACTATTTTATTAAGGATTGGAGATGATATGGTTATAAGAAAAGTGGCATAATAGTAAGCTACACTTATTAGAAAAATACATGGTTGAAAGAAATGTAATACTTAATATGGTCTTGATAATGAGGTAGTGATTTTAGAATAAGAGATGGTTGAATTGGATAAATTATATTGGATATTCCAGACTTCCTTGGACCTGACTAATGGTTTTTTTTATTTCATCATTGTTGGAATATTCAATATTTTTGATATAAGAAATATATTCAGTATTATATAAAGTATTTGGGAGCATGAATGTAAACAATAAGGTTTTATGGAAATTTTGGGTTTTACCATGTTATAAAATAATACATGATGAAGGCTTTCACATGTTATTATGTGGCAATAATGATCTGTATTGTTTTTTACTTCCTTATAAAATTTTTACTATGAGTTTGGACAGAAGTATTTTGGATAATTCTAGTTTGATATTATTTTTGGATTTCCATAAAAAAGAACCACCAAATGGTCGAGCGGTAACCTGTCACGCCCGAAAAGGCCGCGAGACTTGAACCTGCAACCGAAGGGTGAAAAGGGTGTCTCACCTACCATTGGCCCACGTGATGTCTTGGATTCAATAAGGTGGTTTATATTAAATGGTTTGGTAGATTAATTATAAATTCATTTGTTTTGAACCCTATACTAATATGATAAAGAAAATATTTTTTATGTTCTATTATCTTTTAGAGTGAAATATGAGTTTGTGGTAGAAATTAGTAAAAGATTGAAACTCTACTTGTCAAGAATATTTTTTAATTCTCTTATTCTTTGATGAAATTTATTCATGAAAATTAGGTAAGGGATCTTAAAGCTAAAAATGTGTTATCCTAATACAGTATTTTTTATTGAACTGCTGATATTTTAAATCAACATAGATTGATGGATTTGAGGCCCTCAATTATAAAATTTTTTATGACGGATGACCTCAATAAATCCCTATAAATATTTACGTTTTCTACCAATTATTTGTCTCTAATTTCCACCAATG
Source organism: Viscum album (assembly GCA_963277665.1). Classification (NCBI taxonomy): domain Eukaryota; kingdom Viridiplantae; phylum Streptophyta; class Magnoliopsida; order Santalales; family Viscaceae; genus Viscum; species Viscum album. Next base: position 199,874,543 of record OY728126.1, read on the forward strand.
TTCTCATAATCTAGATCATAATTTGGGGGTGACTTTTTCATTCTACTTTTCCTCTTATTAAGACTAACTTTTATTAAGCCAATTTCTGATGTGTGTTTTCCAACAAAAGTAGTTTCTATTTTCAACCATTTATTTTCGAAGAACAATTTCAAATTGTGAGGATGCAATTTATTGAAGGAGGAATGAATGTAATGCCCCATGATTTCATAGTATGTTATTTCTTGAAAGTAATTCTGTAACATGCACTACACGCAACATTGAGTTCAAGTGCATCATGACTTACAAAACTAGCCGTTCAAAAGAAGTTATGAATAGTATTTATAGAATTTTGAACATTATCTAATATTTTTAATTTTAGAATCCATATTTTGAGTTTCCTAGACATTTTATAAGAATGTATTCATTTCTTTCTGATAAAAGATGTATTTTTCAAAAAATGCAATTTTACGGCCTTTTAATACCGAACCCTTTTTAAATCCTATATTTGAATCATTTATATATTCAAATTGACAAGAAAACATTATTCCTTATGATCGGGTCATATGAATTTTTTAAATAAATTTTTGGTGTTTTTTTGATAACTACCATGTTTTGGTGAATAGTGAAAAATTCTATATTTTATATGAAAACAACTTTTTTTATCAAAATAATCTATAGTGTTGAATTATACATTTTAATGGTTTGGAAGTATAATTAGATTATTTTTTTACCATTTAATCCAATGATGGAAATTGTATGTAATGTCACTTTGAAATTGGCCATAAATAATTGTCAATCTTTGGATAATTATTATATATTAATAAGACATTTTTTGGTTTTGATAATAGGAATTAATTTTAAATTAATTAATTCAACTTATATGTTTTTAAATTGGTAAAATATAATTCATTTTTTAATTTGGAATATCAAAATTATCTTAGAGTGAATGTTTTGGTATTTTTATGAAAACATTCGATTTTTTATAAATATTGAAAAACACTGAGTTATAGTTTAAAACTGAATTTATATTTAAATAATTATCTATTTTAATTAAATTTATATTTGGTCAAAATAGATACATAATACCTATATAATTTCATTGTAATTCATTGGAGTCAAATTATAATAATTTTAGATATATTAAAATTTCATTGAACATTTTACCGTCTTTTTCCCACCTCCTCGGAGCATTTGAAAAATAAGATAATACATATTTTTACCACTTTTGTGAGTTGAATTTCAATAATCCAAGAGACACCGTTAATTTTAGTATGTAAAATTTGGTCCAATAAGATGAAAATAATTTTTGGTGAATAGTAACTTTTTTACATTTATTTACCACGATTAAAAGTATATAGGATAATTAAGGGTAAAAATGATATTATTATTACTCTAGAACATGTAATAATTATATTTGATAAGTATAATTAAAAAAAAATCCTTAGGAATACAATATGAACTTCTTTGGTCCACATGGATTAGATTAGAGCATTTATTATTAATTAATTAAAAGAAGAGTAAAAAGTTTTAAATTCACAGTTTATTAACTAAAACATTTATAATATAGGGTAATACATATGATAAATTCGACTATAAATACTAATTAGAAAGATAAAATTATTTACTATATAATTATGGTTTATTTCTATTTTTTATTCATTAAATAATGTAATTTATTTATGACACAATGATGATGCAGTAATTACCTAATTAATGAAATATTAAAATAATTGATATAATAAATATCCAAATAAATGTAATTTGAGACTTTTTTTGAATTCCAATAATTTTATAGGTTAATATTCCATGATTGGGTTGGTTATATGAATATTTTTTGAAGTAATAATGCTTTAATGAGTTTATAAAAAACAAAAAACCAAATAGTGTCAAAATTCACAAAAACAATTATTTTAAAACAAATTATATTATTAAATGATATTCTATTCATAAAAATATAACGATCTTCCAAAAGTCTTATATAATGATATGTGTATAATTAATGAACCATTTTTGTTTCTCATGGATGTATATATTATATTTATAAACCATATAATATAAAAACACAAAGAGACATGGTAAATGTCAAACTATTTAACTAAGAGTTAAATCTATAAGATAAGGTTAATACAGTGACCCAAAACTGTCTAAAACCTATTGGATGAGTGGTTGTAAACCCATACCCACCTTATATGTTAAATAATTCATTTCTATGCCATTAGAAACTAAAAATTATTTTATTATAACATAAAATTTTTAGCTTTTCCTAAGGTGCCCCTCACCCCTCTTATAAAAGGGCACTCTCTCTTCTCTCTAACTCACACATTCAAATCTTTCTGGCTTGGCCATCCCCTGCCCAAATACCATCTCAAATGTCCTACCTTTATCCTAGAGTCCTTCTTTTTGTCATAAAACCAACCTAAGGACCCCTTTTGATCAAATCAAAAGGAATAACCTGATGAAGAGTTAAATATTTCATCACCTCTTTCAAGTTCCTTTCTTCTTCCACTTCCTCGATCTTTATTGATTACATTATAAAATAATAACTGTAGTATATTATATATACTATGATGTTATTATAAATATGGTACAACTATATTCATTATTCTATCCAACCTTTGAATGACATGTTACTATATGTTCGTACGTACGACTTACCGTCTCCACGTCGGTCTGTAATTTTTATTCAATACATTATAATTTTTATGGGTATAATAATGATCTTTAACTTATATAAATAATAAATATAATATTTTACTGATTATTTATTTATAATATACCATCCAATTATATATTATTTTAATACCAAAATAATGATATTATTGCTTCTGTGTACGTACGAATTACCATCTTCATGAATGCGATGAGATTTATTCCCCATCATATCCATTGAAGAATAATTTTCATTTGATGATTAAAAATAATTTTAAAGACTTCATATATTTCTGGATATGAATAAGACACATCCCATCCATAAAACATATAACTCACATAACAACGAATATAAAGGAAAATGAATCGTTAACCCCCGAAATGAGGATAATACTAAGTTATTATTAACAAAGCAATGTTAAAAGATCATATATGATATCATATTAATGTATATGATTATTTTATAATTTAATAACAACTATTTCACCATTATATAGTATTTTCACCTACCATCGACCAAGGAAAACTACAAGGTAAGGGTTAATTTCACAGTCTCTTCATTATCCTAGGTTGTTTATTTGTAATTATCTTCTAGGACCTATTTATCATCCATATTAATGTTTTTTAATAATGTATTTCAAGACATTCTTACTCTTTTATAGACTATGGGTTAATGTAATTTGTACCCTTGTTTAACTTTTTTATGATTTTTATAAATGAATTTTTTCATGGTTTTATAAACAATATATATTATGTCCTTTTCTTCGAAATTATGGTAAGAATGTTTTTTAACTTATACGGCGGGTGCATATATTTTCCACCATAATTACATCGTCGAAGATTCCCATAAAAACATATAAGAATATTTTCAAATATAAATGTGTTCTTCTATAATTATTTTACTTTTAAATAATTTCAAAATAGAAAGAGATATTTCTCTAAAAATGTTTTGATTTCCTCTATGTCAACATCCTTTGATGGATTTTAGGTTTAATTGAAGTTTCTTTATTATGATACAAACCATCGATATTTTATTGAAGATTTTGTGATATGATTGAATGTGGATGTAATATTTATATACCATTCATGGTTTATGGATAATTTATTGAAATTGCATATGCTAGTTTTAATTCGAATTTTTTATGTTATGTTTAATCATTTTCATATGAGGAATGCATTGAAATTGTTAAGTGTCGGGTGGAGCCCGCTAAAGCTCCTCGATGCATCGTTAGGTCTCATGTGACAAACTAGTGTCTTGGAACAAGGTTCTTGACAAAATATTATTCTTAGTCGTGGAACAAGGCCTTTACTATGTGGTTATGAATGTATGAAATTATGCATCTCATCATTATGAAAGTTTCTATTGATATTTCATGTAATTGTTCGACTAGAAGAATATCCATGTGAATAATTAAATGAAATTATTTTATTTTATCTTTTCCATATTATGCTGAATTTCATGTTTAAAAGGCTTTTGTTTTAGTCTTATTCATTGGAATAAATGTTTATTCTTATTTATGAATGTTTCCTTTATATTTTTATCCTTACTGAGAATCTGAGCTCACCCCTTTCTATGTTTTAATTTCCCCAAGATGCGAAGAATTATAATATGACTGGCCTACATGGATTGTCTATTGGATCTCAGTGTTGTATATGGAAACAATGTTGTTGTAGTTATACATTTTATGATGTCATGTAAACCTTATGAATTTATATATTACATCTAAGGCAACTAATCTAATCAGTCTTTCAGGACTTGATCTTTTGTGAACATGCTAATGATTCGTAACAATGCACCAACTCTAGGCTTCTGGGGTCAGGGCATTACAAACAAGTTAATGGAGTAAATAATTATTGCTGTATATATTCCCATATTGAGTCATGGGATTCATTTCAAGATATAGTTCGTTGTGACTAGAATATCATCACCAAACTCTCATGGAAATGTATTACCTATCTCTATCAAATTGAATGAAGTAGATTTTTTATAGTATTAATTTTGTGGTTTTCAAAATGATTCCCATTCAAAATTTCATATGTGGTATTCCAATTATATAAATACCATTGGCAATGAATGGAAGTTTTTTAACATTAGTGATATTATTATTGAAAACTACTAGAGAATTCTTCCTCAAATGGATAGAATCATTATATATTCATAAATTGTTTTATTTTTTAAAAACAAATGGTTCTCAATGAAATAATGATATAAACAAAAAAAATTGAAAATTGATTCATATCTTCAATAAATGAAAAATATTGTGAATGTAGAATCTCAATATGAATTAATAATAGTTGATAATCATCCAATCGATGAAAATAATTCCTTTTATGACTTGGGAGTACATTTGATATTGTGAAAAACAATAAGAGGCAAGGTTTTAAATATAATCCAAAATTTATTTTAGTATTTTGTTTAAATTTAATAAATTTTCAATGAATATACTACATAATGTTTTTGAATCCACTTGGTACATAATCATAATATAATAACTACTTTAATATTTATCACAAACATAGTACGCAATCATGAGTAGCAGGTTCATTTCCCACAACTATTATGTACCCATTACCTAGTCACTAATTAACTGATGTAATTTGAAAATGTGATGTTTTATTGAAAATGATTCATTAACCAAAAATTAACCCTAATACCCATACCCACACCTACATAATAAAACATCTTGAATATTTATTTTTTTAATTTATAGTCAATGAATAGTAATTTAGAATCCAAGGCTATTAGATATCCCCACAATATAGAATATAATCCCAAAGATGCACTAAAAAGCATCACATGACATAATTATTGAATATTATTCACCAATTCATCCATATATCATAACATTACTCCATTTTTAACTCAGCGATACACTCATATAATCTTTATACCAATATTGTAGGGACTGTCATCATGTGCAAAGTCTTCTTATTATAGTCCACTATATATATTAGTATTTAATCAAAAGATACATATATTCAATACCATTCTTTTCCACATTATTCATGTTAATTGTGTGGATATGGTATCTCGGAAAAATTGATATATATAAAAACTCATGAAAAGAACCATATATGAATGTATTAAGCATCTAATTTTCTATGGAGAAAATATTCTCACCAAATTGAAAGAAACAAAATAAATTATAACATACATCCCCTACATGTTAAAAATATTGTATCCCAAATAGAGATAATATCATATAAATAGATATTTAACTTCATATAACTCCATGAGATAGTGTTTAAGTCTATATATAATATATTATTCATGTTAATGTTCATTAATAATATCCCAAACAAAACTCTATTCTCCGAAATATAAAGGGAAATACTCCATATGATAATTTTTGACTCTCACCCTATATACAATACAGATGTATTATACTATAAATCATTATAAGGAACCATCTATATTTATCCACGAAAATTATTATTTTCATTGAATAAAAATTTCTCCTATTAATTCCTATATTCATGGAGTCTTCCCCACAACATATCCAATAACACATATTTGGTATGATTCGGCTTCATTTTGTTGCGAGGATGGTAGGAATTTACTAAATTAAAATGAGTATCATGATACATATTAAATCATTGAAGAATGTTTAATATGAAATGTCAATCCCAATTACGAATAATGACTATAATCACCACATGGTGATGAACTAACCCCATAAAATATATCTATCATTTATCATCGATAGTGTTCTCTCATAAAATAAAAAAACATCTTTCATTATCTTGACTATTCTAATAATTTTATTATAACTATGAAATAATAATTTTTTATAAAATCATAAAATCCACCATTAATTCATCTATATTCAATAAAGAAATGGGTTTCTTATAGTGATGTCTAGCATACCACTGATCGCCCACCTTCACCCACTTATAGTGAACCATCTCAAATTGAAATCAATTTTATCATTATACAGATGAAATATATTAATTTTCATTCATGTAGATTTATAAATCTACGTAAGACTCTACATAGGCATCATATTAGGAGTTTTATGAATCACATATTAGTAGATTATGAAATATTAATGGACCTAATGCATCACAAAATATATAAAAACCATCATTATACCCTTGGGGAAAATTATATGTTTGGCCCCACCATATGAACAATTCTTCACCAAATAATAGTTAGAGAGATATATCTAACACCATTTCTCTCTACATAGTATTTTGGATAAAATAAAAATTGTTATAAGAGTCTCTCATGAATGTTAATCATAAAAACCATGGAAAATTATGGATAAAAAACTTATCACCAACTACATTCTATTATTACACAATATAACATATAATTGAATACACATATTCATTATATGGTCCATTAATTTTTATATTATATGGGTCTACACTACATCATTATCATGAAACTATAGATTATTAACCAAAATCTATCGTAAAATTTTATATTCATAGACACATGGGTGACAACATTTATAATTTTAATAGAACTACCCCAATCCATAAACATGAGGTATAACAATATAATGCCTACCACATACCAAGATCATGTAATTTCATAATCAATGGGGATATCAAAATTAATTTTAGATATAAATTATTTAGCTCAAAATAATTTATACAAAAAATATCAATCCCCTTTATGATCTAGGTGACCACATATAGTACCATATAATAGTATTAGCACATAATAATTAGATAATATCCTAGAAATAATAATAAAATTTAAATCTTAAAATGTTATTTTTTCATTAAAAAGATATTATAGAATAATATTTACAATTTCTCCTAATTTTCCATTATTATGTATCAAAAACCATAATAATTAGACCAAAATTTTCCAAAACTGTCACATTGAGTTCTTTTCAAATAGTTATTGGTCCTTTAATTTATTATAATTATATTCTAATGTGAATGTATTATCCTCCATTAATTATTACAAGAAAAAAATATAACATTACTTAAATATATAAACAAATCCCAATATGTGGTGGAAGACCTGTTCATCTAGGCCATTCAAAATACTAGTTCATATTTAGAACCATATGGAAGAACAAAATACACATACAAGATATACCTATTATTTAAACAACTACATAGAATATATGGTTTTATATCCCGAAACAAGTTGATTCCTATAATTATGTCTATCAATGAGATATACATGGATCCTCTCAATTAATTTTACTTCTAATTAACACAATGAAAATGATATATATTCTTTACTAGAACTTGGTTTTACAATTGGATATCCACAAGAATCCATAATTTCATTTATAACATAATATTGGATCAAAATAGAGACAAAAAATGAGAAATTAATTTAAGAATAAAATTATTTATCAGTAGATCCTCTAGAATATTTTTACACTATTGATTCTTTGAATGATATATCATTATTTGTTGAATGAAAAAATTCTATCTATTCCCCATAAAAACAATAAAATAAAATATTCTCACACTCATTATGAAATCCATTATAATACATCGGAGATAAATTCAATATGAAATCAATGATAGTTTAATATACATGACATTACACCTCTTCATATCTCAATTAAATTGAATTTATATATTCCATGATCAGACCTAGTTTCTAAAAAATAGGTCTTATTGGCATGCCAAAAAATTCTACTGACTTATATAATAATGAATATCATCATCTATGGGTTTCAATTATATAATTCAGTGGTACTTATCAATGGGTTTCCAATAATGAGTAAATTGTACTTACCTAATGACCACATCTAAATAGTTCATCTCTATCTAAAATAAATATTTTATATTTTTACATCTAATGATCATTATATAAGAGTATAATATTATTTGAACACACATTAATCCCTCTTGTATGAGTTTTTAATTGTGTATCACCATTTATAGGTTATTTTAAAAATTAAATTATTATTAATAATATAATACAATAAAAATGTTTCTAAAAACAGATATATAATAATATAGATTATACTATAAATTAAAATTGATGTGTAAAATGAAATAAATAAGGTTATTTTAATACGTCGTGCTAAAATGTGTCCAAAATATTTCAAGTAAATTTAAAATATTAATTTAATTGAAAATTAATTTTTTTCGTATTCATAATTGAGTTATAAGAGTTCTCTAATAAAAATAATATATGATTTTTGGTGCGAAATGGAGTTAAAGGGATGTCATGGGTGTTATGAGAGCACAAAGTGTTGACGAGGTGGTTGCTGCATGTTTAGAGAATGTAAACCAAATAGGTTCCAATAGATACAAATAGTAGTTGGTTGTGATACTATAAACAATAGATATCCAATGAAATGTACTATAATATAGGAGGTAGAATAAAAGATTAATACTTTCCCATTCTCCAATATTATTCTGAGTGGGAAACCACCACATATCCCCTTGACATATTATTATTCTTGGGGGTAGATTTTTCTTCTCCACCTTTATCCCACTAACTTGGTGGGTGAAATTGATTTTTCATTGAATTTTAATTTATTATAATAAATCTATAAATATATTTTGATAAACTTATATTCTACTAATATTATTTGGTATACTATTTCAGGGATTTTTTCATGATTTCATAACAACATAGTGAAATATTATGATCATGATAAGGCTTTTACTATTTTTGTTAAAAGAGAGATTCAATAAAAAATCTATATATGGTTGATCAACATTTTTTATTAGATATAGTGATGCATAATTTTTTTTTATTAAAATAAATTTTAATATAACATTTATTTTTCATCGAATATTGGGGATTTCGATCAGTGTTGATATAAGGATGAAAGGAAATCCTATTGGTTTTCAAATGCTATTTCGTCCACATGAATAAAAAATTTAATGATAATGTTGGAGTCTTCAATAATTTGAAAACATGGAATATTTAATTATAATTGAATAAAGAAATTTTGTTTTGTTTTTTTCTATTATGCAAGTGATAGGAGAATGTCAAGTGACATGTTCGAAGAAGATTAGCTTGGTAGGGACTAGAAATATTTCGTTGGGAAATGGGGATTTTAATTTGATTGTATATAAAATATTAGGTGTTCTCATATACATTCCCTATGGAAATTATACTATATTTTTAATGCATTTTATTCTTGATAAGTCCATTAAAGGGTATTCTTAATACAAATTTAATTAAATATAATATGAATATTTATATTAACTTGTCTCTTTAAAATGAATGAGAACCAAGAGTCATGAATAACCCATGTTTCCAAGATTATATACATGGTCACCAATGGTTGAGGATGGGAATATTGATATACTTGTAGGCCTAAAAATATCCTCAAAGGTGTGGTTAGTCACAATTATATTGCTTACCACATGTGTATGGGTTTGATAGGCCACTATCCGAGTGGTGATGGTGATATTTGAATTCTCTCACCAAGGGGAAAAATGAGGACCTTTTTTTATTTATAGATAATCAAGCTAATAAATAAATGTGAAAGATGATTGATTGTATTTCATATTAGGTTAATAGACATAATATGATGGACCTTAGGACATCAATGAGTGAGTTGGATGGGATGAACAGTCTAGATTAAGATTGTAAATTTAGATGGGTTAAGTGACATCTCATGATTTTAGAACTTGTGTTGGGTCCATTATAGCTAGTACGGTTTTGAGACCCCATTATTGTTTTCTAATTTCATAATATCATGAAAGAATCATATGATGGCCCAATTCCATTTTCTATACTGAGAAACCATATGAGTGTTACCTTAACATACAAAGAATGATGCATCCCTAGGGGTACTGTTTTAACATGAAAACACATGATAAGTGAAAATGATAGGGTAATGGGTGTCAAAATATTTTACTTATTAGAAAAACTAATTAGCCGGGTCTATATGTAGTGGTTTGGGAATATAGATTTTTCAAAATCTTGTTTTTTCTTTTATAGAATGCATTGTAATGTTCTATCGTGGTATATGTGTCATTGATGAACTTTCAGGTATCAATGTTGGTATACATATGATAAAATGTATTTATTTTAGGTTTTTTATTGATATTACCAGGAATTAGGACCCATATGATGGTTTGGATGTGTATATATATATTCATTACCATTTATCATGTAAAATCACATTTTATCTGAGTGAGGGCCTTAAGAAGGGGACTCATGAACTCATATCCTCCAGATGCTTGTTATTTATAATGGCATAGAATGTTGGGATCACTTAAGTAAAAAATTAATTCTATTTAGTTATGAATTATTGGGATATACACTAGATGATAATAATATCATAGTGGTGTATTTTAATACTCATGGATATATTCCATATATGGGAAGGAATTTGTAATATATTTTTTAGGATATTAAAAAAATGAAAACATGGTGGTTGGTCCGGGATGTAGTTGGTGGGGACAACATAGAATGGATCCTTATTTATTCTTATGGATAAAATTATATAAAATAATGCATCGAAAAAACCTTGAATTAGACATTATTGGTATAGTCTATCGATGACATTGATAATAATATTGACATTGATTTATTTTATTATTGATCACTTGTTTACATAATATCAATTTCACATTACTAATCCATATATTAGTAAAATATTATTGATTTCAGGACCACATTGGAGGATCCCTAATATATTATGTATTCAAAACATTTTTTATCCAACTAAAAACATAGGTACTAGAGTAGATGTTTAATTATACATAGTTATATGTTTTGAATGAGGCTCTAGAAAATAAGGACATGTAGGATCAATATGATGTGTACATTGGAGATGAGATGATTTAATGCTCAAAGATTCATTGGACCCATCATATTTATATTATTTTATTATGTTTTGTATATATGTCTAGCCTAGTGGGTGAATATTATTGAATGAATTTACTACTAAACATGAAATTTTAGATTTGTATGGATTTATCCTTCATAATACATAATATTATATTTATGGATCTATTGTGGATTGTAGTTTTATTCATTATGTATCAATTTAATACGTGGTATATAGTCTCTCTAGAGTTCCATATTGAACTATCACAACTTTCAGGATCATATAGCAGATTAGGATGCATGACTACTATATAGTGTAAAACCAGTATGATTACAATTCATATCATAAACTATGTTGGGATGTTACAATGTTGTTTAAGAGAGGTTTATTTACTAGTTTTTTTGTATAATATTCTTGGAATATATAAATTATTTTTATAGATATCAAAACATTGTATCCAAAAAAACTCTTTCTTTAATATTTCAAGGACTTTGTGGAAATATATTCAATGTTTTAGTTTTAATTTTAAGGTTGTTGTTGAATTTTTTATTGAGATATAAATATGGATCCTAATATTTAATGTTTGTAATTGGGTTTTTGAATCTTTTCTCATTATAATTATTTTAGTAATGAGATCACACACATGGCCTATATATGGTGGTGGAATGTCATCCAAGAATCCAGAACCTTTGATAGAAATTAAAAACTGGCATAACGGTGTGGATTTATTACTAATGAAGGATGATTTATTTTTATAGGATATAAAACATTTGTTGCATAATTTTTATAACAACCCTGCTTTTTATTACAACTTAAACAAGATTTATTACATAAAACTTCACTTGATAAAACAAATAAGATCGAGAGGTTTAGTGTCTTTGGGGATTAGGATCATTACATAAAAACATAAAACATGAAATAGAACCTCTTTATTAAAAACTTCATTTACATGACCACTACATTCCCTCGTACATAGCATTGCATTGGATAACCTGAGGACATGTGAGGAGGATGTGGTAGTTTGGGTGGGTTTATATAGGAAATGTGAGAGAATTCTTTATTATTTTGGTTTGGGACCACTTATTTTTAACTAATCCAAACCTTAAACCATCCCTTGGTTTTTTCCAATGGTTTCTGAAAAAGGAAATAGGAAAACAATATTTTACAAGGCCAAGGTCCGAACTTATTAAAATATTAGGGTTGCTTATGTGGAGGTGAGTCACACTCCCATGGATATTAATTTTAAAAGGAAAAGTGTTGAATATGTCTTGAGGGGTTCATTAATGCTTTGAAAATAAGTCAAACAAACCCAAAATAACATTATTTTAATGATAAAACATATATTAGCCGAAAATAAAGATTATTGTATTTTATTACATCACCATTGGGTCATTATGAATTCATAAAACACATTATATATTTAAACGGTATTTAATTTTTACCCAAAAATTTGACTGTGTCAGAAAATTATGAAAAATTCACCATTAGATAATTTCGACATCCTGATTCCGGAAATGACATTTATGTTATATAAATAATTTTCTAAATATGTGAATTTTCACTTTTACAATAAAAAACAACATTTATCGAAAATTCACGGGTTCTGACAGAAATGGCTTTCAAACCTCAATAAAAATTTTAATTTCATTCATAAAATTATAAGATTATTTATATTTAATAAAAAATAATTTAATAATAATATTATTATTTAATTCAAAAAATACCATAATTTAATAAAATATATTTCTTAATTAAATAATAACTAAAAACACGATTTGTACTTTAAAAACTATTTACAATATATCAAAAATGTCTAGAAATTATATTCATTATTATATACAAAAATAATGTACATGAAGATTGTACTACCTATTTGTTATATAACCCCTTAGAACAGCCGCATAAAACCTAAGGGTAAGGTGTGCGATGGTGACAGACTCTTGTGGTGGGTCGGATAACATCGCTCGAGTGGTAATTTCAATCAACATCCACTTTTCCCGTACACAGTCACGTTCGAGCTTAATATAATGAAGCTCAGCTTCGGCTTGGTCAAGGGAGAAACCCAAGGATGCCACCTCTTTTCCGAGCTCCGAAAATGGGCTTCGTATGGGGAAATTCTACTGGATGAGGCCATCAGTTCCTTTGTCTGAGTAAAATTGGGTTCGTTAAAGCCTTATATTTATACTAATCATGTGATCACTTCTCAATGTCTATATTAACAACGGTCACAATTATTAACATAAAACCAACGAAGTTGACATCTTATAAAAACATTTTTCATAAGGAGACATTTAATTGGATCAAGAGGGATTTTCCATTAAAGAAACCTTGGGTCATTACAATATTCCCCCCTTAAGAAATTCTTCCCTCAAAATTTTCCTTTTCCCACACTAAAACAAATGTGGGTAACTCAGCTTCATCATATCCTCTGATTCCCAAGTCGCTTCTTCAAACTTGTGGTTTCTCAACAACAACTTGACGAGGGGAATTGTCTTATTTTGTACAAATTTTTCTCTATGATCTAAGATCTTCATTGGTTGCTCTTCATAAGAAAGATCATCTTCCCATTGTACCACCTCAGAAGAGAGTACATGTGAAGGGTCTGGTATGTACTTCCTTAAGAGGGATAAATTAATGTGTCATGTACTTTGGCCATAGTAGGTGGATGTGCTTGTCGATAGGCCACATCCCCAACACAATTAAGAACCTCAAAGGGGCCGATGTACCTTGGACTTAACTTACCTTTATTTCAAAACCTCATGACCTTTTTCCACTGAGATAAGCGTAGAAACACCATGTCTACATTTTTAAATTCAAGGTCTCATCGACAATTATCTGCATAACTCTTCTGTCAAATCTGGGCTGCCTTGATGTGATGTTGAATTGTTTTCAGCTTCCCCACCATTTCTTCGACCACTTCTGGTCCAAGCATCTTACGTTCCCCGACCTCATCCCAACATGCTGGTGTTCTACACCTTTTCCCATACATGGCTTCATATGGTGCCATTTGGATGCTCGAGTGGAAACTGTTATTATAAGAGAACTCAACCAGAGGAAGATGTTGATCCCATCATCCATTAAAGTCCATTGAGAATTCTCTCAACATATCCTCAAGTCTTTGGATAGTCCGCTTCTATTGGCCATTATTTTGAGGATGATTGGTCGTACTGATGTTTAGTTCAGTATTCAGAGCATGTTGAAGACTCTTCCAAAACATAGAGGTGAATGTTGGATCTCGTTCAGACACAATAGATAGTGGCACACCATGAAACCTTACCACTTCCCTAATATATATACTTGCCAGTTGATCCAATGAGAAATCCTCCTGAATAGAAATAAAGTGTTCAGTCTTTGTAAGATGATCCACAACAACCCAGATTGCATTGATGCCATTCGATGTCCTCGAATGTCCAGTGACAATGTCCATGGTGATGTACTCCCATTTCCATTCTGGTATGGGAAATGGTTGCATCATCCCCTTAGACTTCTTCCTCTCTACCATCACTTGCTGACACACCAGGCACTTTGATGTATATTCGGCTATCTCCTTCTTCATATTATCCCACCAAATGTTTTCTTGGAGATCTCAATACATCTTTTTGCTCCCTGGGTGAATAGAGAAATTTGAACTATGTGCATCATCCAAAATTCCCTTCTTCTGCTCCAGACACGATGGAACACATAGTCTTTTCCCAAACCACACAAATCCTTCTTCATTAACATTAAACTCCGAGGATTTCCCCTTTTTGATAGCTTCCATTTTTTCTTGAATTCCCACATCATCCTTTTGAGCATCCATTAACCTTTCCAAAAGATATGGTTGAGCAATCATTTCTGAAAGGATTGATGATGTTCCCATCTTTATGATTCCTACGTCCATCTTCATCAAGTCTAAGAATATTGGATCCTTCTCAATTCTCATCATTGATAGAATCGCTGGATCCTTTCTACTTAGGGCATCTTCCCCCTTGTTTGCTTTCCGAGGGTGGTAATGTATTGAACAACCATAATCCATGATGGGATCTATCCATCTTCTCTGGCGCATATTAAGCTCTTTCTGTGTGAATATATATTTAAGACTCTTGTGGTCAGTATATATCTCACATTTCTCTCAATAGAGATAACGTCGCTAGATTTTCAAGGCAATTATCACAGCGGCCAACTCGAGAACATGCATTGGATAGTCTCGCTCATGGATTTTCAACTGCCTTAAGGCATAGGATATCACTTTATCATTCTGCATCAGCACACATCCTAAGCCTTTCTTCGAAGCATCACTTAATACCCCCAAAATCTCCCCACTTGTGGGTAAAGTGAGCACGGGTGTAGTGATAAGCCCCTTTTTCAACTCCTTGAATATTTCTTCGCATTAATCACTCCAAGAAAACCTTACTCCCTTTCGAGTTAGCTTGGTAATAGGGTTGGAAAATTGTAAGAAATTTCTTACAAATCGTCTATAATATCCCGTTAACCCCAAGAAGCTACGGATATCCGTTACCGATGTTAGCCCCGACCATCCCTCAATTGCATCTGTTTTGGAGGGATCCATAGATGTCCCATTACTTGTGATGATATGTCCCAAGAATGAGGCTTCCTTCAACTAGAAATCACATTTTCTTTACTTTTAATAGAGCTTCTCCTTGCATAAAGTCTCTAATACAGTTTTTAAATGTTTCTCATGATCCTCCTTGGTTTTGGAGTATATTAGAATATCATCTATAAAGACTACCACAAATTTGTCAAGGTAATCTCTAAAGACTCAATTAATCAAGTCCATGAATATTTCTGGAGCATTGGTGAGTCCGAAAGGCATTACTATGAATTCATAGTTCCCATATCTTGTACGAAAAGAAGTCTTGGGGACATCATCCTTCTTCACCCTTACTTGATAATATCTCGACCGCAAGTCCACCTTGGAGAAGTATTGTGCCCCACACACCTGATCAAACAAGTCATCGATTCTTGGGAGAGGATACTTTTGCTTTATTGTGATTTTGTTCAGTTCACAATAATCGATGCAGAGATGCATTGACCCATCCTTCATCTTGACGAAGAGGACTGGTGGACCCCATGGTGAAGCACTTGGGCATATAAACCCTTTATCCAGATTCTTCTGTAGTTGTTTCTTCAGCTCTTCAAGATCAACAATATCCATTCTATATGGAGTCCTGGATATTGTTAATGCCCCAGATATATGTTCAATTGAGAACTCAACATCTCTTCTAGGAAGAAAACCAGGCAGTTCCTCGGGAAACAATTCGGCAAATTCCCTTCAATAAGCATTTCTTCAAGGATGGTTTCTTCTTTGGACTCAATCATCTGAGTCAGATATGGGTGCTCATAGGGCAGTAATATCCATGCTTGATATGACGGTGCTAAAGGAGATTCATCTTCCGCCTGACACTCGTAAAAAATCGGGGGTCGATTCTCCATATGGAGTGTGATTTCTCTCTTCTGACAATTTATGTTGGCTTTATATAAGGAAAGACAATCCATGCCCAGAATTGCATCAAATTCCACCAGAGGGAGTATGATGAGGTTCTCTGGGAAATTAAATCCACAGAATATAATAGGGGAGGACTTAAACTCATGGGATGCAATGATTGCCCCATTTTCCGTACTAACTGACATCTTTACTTCAATGATTTGTGGTGGTGCTGGGATTTTTGTACTAAACATTAGAGATATAAAAGAATGCGTAGAACCTGAATCAAAAAGAAAGTTCACTATTTTTGAATGAATAACTACCGTACCTATCACCACTTCGTTGTCGGGGTTCACTTTGGCAGAAGTGATGGAAAAAGCTCTTCCTGGCTATCTTGGAGGTTGTTGGTTGCCACCAATAACCCTTGGATTAGGGCACTGATTTTCAAATTGACCCGGTTCTTTTCATTTATAGCACTAAACAACGCGTTGAGGTTAGAATGGAGCATTCCTCTCCTCTGTCGCAGCCGCGGGTCCTTCTTGCCGACAGTTAACAGCTAGGTGCCCTTCTCTTCCATAGATGATGCATTTTATCGTCCCCTTAAGGCTATTTCTAGGGTTCTTCTTTCCGCACTTTTGGCAAGTGGGGTGCTAAAACTTCTTAGCGCCATTGGATTTATCCATCAGACCACCAGCATTGAAGTCAACCTTATGCTTCTTTTCCCCATGATACCCCTGTGATTCTTTGATATCCATTTCGACCTTGAGGGCAAATCAGACAATTTCCTCATAGCTGTCGAAGTCACGGATCGCTAATGCTTTCTGAAAGCTAGGCTTCAACCCACCAAAGAAGTGGTCAACCTTGCATTCGGGTGTAACGACAAAGCTATAAGCGTATCATGCAAGACTTGTGAATTTTTCATCATACTCTCCAACAAATTCTTTATCTTTTTTCTTGATGGAAATGTAGTCCCTTTACATCTTAAGCTGGAGGGTGCGCGGAAAATATTTATCGAATAAAATATTCCAGAATTCCTTCCATTCCAAAGCCTCAATCTCATCCTCAGGCTTTGTATTTTTTATCAACGTCCACCATTGATCAGCTTCACCCTCCATAAGATAAGTTTCCAGGAGAACCTTCTCTCGTTCAGAACATTAGAGGATGGAGAATATCTTTTCAATGGAGTTGATCCATTGTTCAGTGATCGTGGGATCAGATGATCCACTAAACGTAGGAGGCCTTTGTCTCATGAAGCTCTCAATAGTGACTTTTTCATTATTAGGGGGGGTTGAACGTTCCTCTTGACCCGTGTTTCTATTAAAAACATGAGTTAGCTGAGAGAGAAGCATGAAAAAGTTTGAGATTCCCGCTTCCATTGGATTTGACATCTCATTAGTACAATCATCACACTGATCTTCACAACATTTGTTAGCCCGCGTCCTCCTATTACCGGCCATTGGTTGGAATAAAAGGAAAGTTAGTGGTAACACATAAAGGGTAATCTAAGGAAAAATTTTGATGAATTATAAATACACTTTCATTTCTATAACTCATTAGTCTATAGGCTTCAATCTAGGATTTTCATTATATACATTCGAACATATATTCTTAGGGGGCATTTTTTTATTACCTTAATTAGGGTTCATACTAAGCTTGAGAATTTTACCAAAGAATATCCCCCAGGAGTGTCTTAAACAAGAGTACATCAAGTCCCATTGTCGTGCACTAGTTCCCGTTCGAGTCTAGCTCAAGGCGGTGTTTCGGAGTTTTACCCCTAGGATACATCTGTGCTAGAGCCGCCTCTACCTGCTCATATCGAGATAGGAATGTATTTTCTTGATAAACCACTTACTCAATACTTACCAAAACATAGGGATGTTTTTGTTATATTTAATCTTATCTCAAAGGCATTACTAGGGTTTCATAATCCCAGAAATAACTAAAACTATCCTCTGATACCAACTATGACAACCCTGCTTTTTATTACAACATAAACATGATTCATTACATAAAACTTCACTTGATTCATCAAATAAGATCGAGTGGTTTAGTGACTTTGGGGATTAGGATCATTTAATAAAAACTTAAAAAATGAAATACAAAATCTTTATTGAAAACATCCTTTATATGACAGCTACATTCCCTCGTACTTAGCATTCCATGGGATAACCTGAGGACATGCATAAGAAAAGGGTGAGCTATAAAGCCCAGTAAGGGAGTACACATGGAATAACATGAGGAGTAAAATACATGTTAGGCAATAGGCATGTCAATAGAGCATAAGAGAAACATGAACATAAAGTCATGATAAAGCATGATAATCATAACATGGAAATGTGGCAACAACACTTAACATTGAATTATCATGAGCCAAGGCTCATTGCACATGGAGCATGAGTAAACCCTCATTGCACATGAATAATGATTAAAACCTCGTTTCACTTGAATTATCATGATTCAACACTCATTTCACATGATGTATCATTATAATATACTTTACCCAATGCGTTAGAGCACTATAAGTGCGCATCCCTTCTTAAACATTTCATTTGATACATAAGTGCATCACATGGATCATAAAACATGGATTCATAAAACATAAAAATTTATTCCATGATAAAGTAATGTTGAATTCATACACAAAACATTGTAATAAATAAGTAAAGGTGCATAAATGTGGATACCCTTGATGGAGAAATGGGCATGGTATCCACTACACAATGGCATTGGCTTAGAAAATCGGTGCGATTTCGGCAGCGTAACGGCGTGACATAAGAATTCATAAAAATGGTTTATGAGAGAGAAAGGGGTTCCTCGTCATATTTACATGTAATGTAATGTAAGTAGGTCATATAGATACTTGTACCAAATATTTTAATGGAATATAGATTCATGATACAAAAGTATTGCTTGAATATAAAAGAAGGGAGAGAAGTTTCTTTCGGAATTTCGGCATAGTAACAGGTGTACATGGGAGGAATTTAATGAGAGAGAAAAGGATATCCCATCATTCAAACAATAATAGGGCAGTATTCGGGAGGTGTGAAACCATACCCCGAAATTCATAATTGAAATTAAAAGGGCAATACAACTTATAGAAAATTGAAAAAAATGAGAAAGGAAGAAAAAACACTTACTTGGAAGTGTGCTTCCAAAGGCTAGAGAGAGGCTTGCGAGAGGCTTAATGGGATCTTGGGGAACCTTTGGAGGTTTATATAGAGAGTTGGTCAGAGGTTGGATGAACTCAATATGATTTTAGTGAGGAGGAAGTGGGAGTTTGGGTGGGTTTATATAAGAATGTTAAGAGAATTCTTTATTATTTAGGTTTGGGACCCCTTATTTTAAACTAATCCAAACCACAAACCATCCCATGGTTTTTGCCCATGGTTTCTAGAAAAGGAAAAAAGGAAAACAATATGTGACATTTCCATGGTCCGAACATAATAAAATATTAGGGTTGCTTATGTGGAGGTGAGTCACACTCCCATGGAAATTAATTTAAAAAGTGAAAGTGGTGAATATGTCTTGAGGGGTTCATTAATGCTTTGAAAAGTAAGTCAAAAAAACCCAAAATCACATTACATTAATGATAAAACATATATTGGAAGAACATTAGGAATATGGTATTTTATTACATCACCATTGGGTCATTATGATGTCATAAAACACATTATATATTTAAACGGTATTTAATTTTTACCCCAAAATTTGACTGTCTTAGAAAATTATGAAAAATTCACCATTGGATATTTTTGACATTCTGATTCTAGAAATGACATTTATTTTATCTAAATAAATTTTTAAATATGTGAATTTTCGATTTTAAAATAAAAACCGACATTTATCAAAAATTCACTGGTTTTGATATAAATGGCTTTCAAACCATAATAAAAATTTCAATTTCATTCATAAAATTATAAGATCATTTATACATAATAAAAACTAATTTAATAAAAATATTATTATTTTATTAAAATATTATTTAATTGAAAAAATTCCTATTTTTAATACAATATATTTCTTAATTAAATAATAACTAAAAACACCATTTGTACTTTAAAAACTATTTACAAAGTATCCAAAATGACTAGAAATTATATTCATTATTATATAAAAAAATAATTTACATGAACATAGTACTACTTATTTGTTACATAACCCCTTAAAACAGCCTCATAAGACCTAATGGTAAGCTGTGCGATGGTGACAGACTCTTGGGGTGGCTCGGATAACATCGCTCAAGTGGCAATTTCAATCAACTTCAACTTTTCCCATAGACGGTCATGTTTGAGCTTGACATAATGAGGCTCATCTTGGGCTTGGTCAAGGGTGAAGTCCAAGGATGCCACCTCTTTTCCGAGCTCCGACAAATGGGCTTCGTATGGGGCAATTCTACTGGATGAGGCCATCGCTTCCTTTGTCTGAGTAAAATTGGGTTCTTTAAAGACTTATATTTATACTAATCATATGATCAATGATCAAAGGCTATATTAACAAAGGTCACAATTATTAACATAAAACCAAAGAAGTTGACATCTTATAACAAAATTTTTTATAAAGAGACATTTAATTGGATCAAGAGGGTTTTTACATTAAAGAAACTTTGGGTTGTTACAATTTTCACTTATAATTACTAAGTTGATTTATACCCAATAATGATAATTTAATGAAGTATTATGTTCTTTTGGAAGGTCATGTAAACTTGTGATGTAAATCATGTTGATGATTTTGTTGTGGGACAATGTTAACATGTATGTGATTAATGTAATGAAGATGAAGATTAAGTGGAGCTCATATTTTGTGTCACAAGAATGAGTATAAAATTTTGTTTTTAGAATTAAAATAGGATGACATGGTATAGTTATTGGTTTCAAAGGGATGAAAGGTTCATTTTAATGACACTGTTGAATAAAGGGGTAAATTTACCAATGTTTTCTAAGTGCAGTTGGATGATATTTACATTAATAACTTTGTGTGTCCATTATACTTGTGGTTGTCTTAATAAACAAGTGAACTTTGGAGTATGTGTGGGACCTTATAATGTTGGGAGGATGAATCTAAATAGAAGATCATTGGATAAATCATGTAATGTGTACGGTTCTTCATTATGATGAAGATTTATTATAGTAATCATAGTTTTTAGTTAATGATGTTTCATAGATCACACACATAATGGTCTTTATAGATTGTGGCTCATGGAAGTACTAGTTTCATTTTGTTTCTAGGTGTTACGAATGGTTATAATAATACCTTTTGAGATATAGTTTTAGGACACACATTTTACAAGTGGTTTCATTGAATTATATATTCATTATTATTTATGTGTAGGACATGAAAAAATGGAATTTCTTTGGTTTTTTCGGTCTAGTATCATAGGAACATGTCGAGTGTAGATTATGAGGAGTGGGTTGTATTGTTCGTAGTGAACCTGTCCATATTACACATGATGAGTTTTATGGGGTATTTAATATAGTGGGGATTAGAAGATTGTAAATATTATTTTTGTTATCCCCATTATGATTTGAAATTAAATTATTGATGAATGAACCATTCTACAAATGTGAGAAAGATTGATATTTTTTTGTTATTTGACACATAAGAATGAACCGGGTTGGAAACAGAATTTGTTATATCCTATGATAGAAGGGGTATGATACAATATCATTCAGATAATATATTATATGTTGGGGGAAAATGTACCTCCTTATGTTGGTAGTGGGAAATCATTTAAGAGTATATATCCCTCAATTGAGAATGATAGTGGCTGTGGGACTAGCTATCAGCTAGACATTTTAGATATCTGATATTTTTGTATAAAATTAACGATTTGAAATAAGATTAAATGACGACTTAAATATATAAGTTATGAAATTGAACCTGGTGGATTATGACTTGGTTTTTCGGGTTCGAAATGATCATTGAAAATCTGGGCATGTGTCATATTGATTGTGCGTCGATGTGTTTAGTAGGACCTAGCGATGGGATTACTAGAACGATGATCTTATTTCACTATTACATTAGAGGTCATTCATAGACACTTATGAGAGTGATCGAATGTGGATATTGTTCCTCATGTTGTATGGTGGACAATATTTATTTTTTGGAACACTCTACAAATTTAAGCTAACTAGATTTATGAGCATTATACCATAAGTAGTAAAAATTGTGTTTTCAAGTATCCTTGAATTTAGTGATTTGGGAACCTCACAAAATACCTAAAATATTATGATATGGGAATTTTTCTTTGATCAAATATTCATAATCAGATAAAAGGTTATGTGATAATTTTTTTACATTTATTTACTATAGTTCATACAATTTAGATCATGTCCTTTCCTTTGAGTAGTGTTCTCGAATAGAGTAATTTTTTGAAATAAAGAACCATTTAAATATAATTGTATGGTTCTATGGGTTTTTATTAGATATTAAAATGCTTGTAACACAAATGAATTGTAATTTTCACTTATGACATATGCCTTATTATGTGGATCACTATTATAACACCCAGCCCCTCCTCATTGGCTTGCAATGTATGTGAGGTCCTAATAGGAATTAAATGACTTTATCAAGGCATAAAAGGGAGGAAATAAATGTTGAGGGAATGAATAATAAATTGGAAAATAATTAGGAATTAAGATAAACCAACCGAAAAATCATTTAACAGAAAACTACACGATTCATGTTAACATAGAAACCCAAACCATATATTACCAGAAGAAAACCTAGATCTTAATAAAAAATATCCAAAACCAATAGAAGAAATCCATTATAAAAAATTAATACTACCAATAGAAAGACAAAACAAGATACCCAATGTAAAACATGACACACTCCACTACTCCACAATTTGATCCATGATCCAAGCACGTCAAAACCTCCCGAGCATCATGAATAACTACTAGAACAATTATTTTCATTACTCTTACCAATGTCTTGGAAAACAACATATACAAAAACAAAACGTTTTAATGCATATATGAGTAATAATACTCAGTATTACTTCCACAAATGATTTCCCTACACATGCCACTTGGAAAAAACTGTTAAAAATTATCTAAAAAAATTATATAATCCTTAAAAAGCGAAACAATTACCAAAATACAAACACACTATTACCAAGACTCATTTACACATATGAACACAAAATTAAGTAAATCTAAAAAATCATTCCACAATAAATTTCACTCTCACAATATAAAAAATCATTTTTATCTTTCATATCAACACACAACTATGCAATAAACAACATTTAACTTTCCGTCCAAACCAATTTTCTACTTTCCCAATCCATTCATACATCCCAATCACATAACCATGGTGGTTTCACATACGTCCACTCTAAATCCACTTTTTATAGTGGTACTCCCAATCCAATTCACATTATTCCAATAAAAAATATAAATGCACAAGACAATAACCAATCATATAACACACCAAGCCCACAACAACATTCCAATAACCATTTCATAATCAAAATATACATTGAAGTATCATCCATGACATTTCTCATTTCAATAAATCAACCACTTTTTAATGAAACCCATTTACGAAAACAATTTCTCGAAAACAAAACATGTTACCCATTTTAAAATCAACATTTTAAAATCCAACAATAAGAACATTTCACCACAAAA
Organism: Viscum album; assembly: GCA_963277665.1. Lineage (NCBI taxonomy): Eukaryota > Viridiplantae > Streptophyta > Magnoliopsida > Santalales > Viscaceae > Viscum > Viscum album. The sequence goes on from OY728126.1 coordinate 199,898,953, forward strand.
CCCCTTCTTCACAAAATAATATGTAAAACCTTAAAAAGGGATTTCAATCTCATTTCACACATCAAAATCAAAATTTAATTCAAGAAAAAAACAATTAATTGAAACAATAATTATAGTTCTATCAAATATTATATGATAGAGAAGCCACCTAACTTTAGGGTTCTGGGGAAATAGGCCCATAGGTAATCGTACCACAAATTTATGAAAATCCTTCTCCAAAACAATTGTCGATATCCTTCCCCATTATCTACTAGGATTAATATCATCACTTATGGATACAAACTTCCTAGATCTACATGAAAAATATATATATCAAAAAACAATAGAGAATCAAGAGACGATCTAGAGAGAACCACAATAAAACCACTAGAGAATTCTTACCGAACATGGACTGCATTCAAACCACAAAGAAACCCCTTCTTTTTCTCTTATAAAATGGTTGGTAGATCCCATATATAAATTGAGATCAAGTAATCATGAATAGGGATTATATGGAAGTAGTAAGGAGAGAGTGTGGAAAAATATTGGGTAACCCCATTTAAAAAACACTTTTAATGGGCCACATGGTTAGCTCACAGAGATTGAAAAACCGAGAGATAATCAGGTGAATTCTACTAATTGAACAGTGTCATATTTGCACAGTTACCGGGGATTCACTCATGGTTACCCTAACTGTGCACAAATCATGGAACAGTAATAATTCTTCCAAAAATTTTGAAAACCATTCCAAACTCTCCCAAAATCTCCCAAACCATTACATATAGATTAATTTTAATATAGTGGTATAAAAAAGGGTCATGTACCATAAATAGGGGGTGATACATTATCCCCATCATTGGAATTTTCAACCTCAAAATGTAGAGAAACTCCAATCTACCTAAAGTGAAATGGCCAATGCTCACCCATATATTTATTCCACTCCCATGTCACTATTAAAATTTGACTATGCTGCCACAAAACTGAAACGAGATTGATGCTTTTACCACTATAGACTTTCTCACTCTTATCTACTATCCACACTAGCATGTGCACCAATAATTCCTCTAAAACTACCCCAACATGATGTGATAAAATCATATGGTCATGATATGACTAATAATAACTATGAAAAATTGGATGAGGAATGCAGTTATCACATGAGAATGATTCGACTGCTACTTTTTGAATTGGAGGATATGAAAAATATTGTGCACCTCAATAAACTGGGGTGGCGAAGCCAACTGATAATCCACCTTTTGAATCCTATCAAGCATCTAAAAGGCCCAATAAAACTAGGAGATAACATATAATTATTTCAAAATCCAATAAGTCCTAACCAAGGAGATATTAAAAAAAACACATGATCACCATCCTCGAACGACGAAGGTCATCGATGATGGTCCACACACAATTTCTAACAACATAGATCTATCTATAAAGTCTTCCTGATTAGACTGATCTTCTCTATATTATCTTGGACAAGACTCCGTCCAATCATTGATGTCACACCCACTTCCACCCAACATAGTGGAGAATGACACAGATTCCCATACAATAAATCAAAGAGGACCATATATATCGAACCATAATAAATATTATTATATGAGAAATCCACAAATTGTATGTGAAACTGCAATGAACCACAAAAATCCATCACACGGTTTCTTAGGATATCCTTCAATGTTTCTATCATCCTCTTGGATTACCTATACATCTGTGGACGATATGATGTGATCATTGTCAAGTGTTTCCCCAGGGATTGCTACAAGGATTTCAAAAATTGAGATGTTAACCTCAGATCTCTATTAGATACAATCAATACTTGAACACCACACCTCTTTAGGACTTCTTATATATAGATTTTGGATAGATCCAACACCTTTTGAGATTCACGAATTGGGATGAAATGGATTGACATTGTGAGATGATCCTCTATCACCAATATGACATTGTGTTTCCTGACCATTCTCAGGAGACCAATCAAAAAATCCATTTCTATTTGGTCCTACATACACACTAGAATAAGTAAATATTACAACATTCCTACTGGGTTCTAATTCTCTACTTTGTCTGGATGACAAGTAAATTATCTTAAAACAAACTCGACCACTTCCCTTTTCGTACCAGCCCACCAAAACTACACTTTCAACTCATTATACATATTATGACGTCTAGAATAGACAACACACCAGGAATGATGATAATATATCATATGTTTATCCTGGAAATCCACTAGTAGTTCCATCTATTTCCGAAAACATGAAACTAAATTTGCATTAATTTCCTAGACCTCAATTGTCTCCCCACCAATGAGTTTAGATGTCATTAAAAAACACTCGTAATCAGAAGATGATTCCTCTTTAACCAACCCACAAAAGACATGAATCATTGAAACTAAAAATAAAAACACTTTATCACCCCATTCCTTACATTTCAACCACATCTTGGCTATGACCGAAATTAAATCCCATTGATTAAACTCATGTTCCACCACCTGTCCATATGATTTTCAACTTAATGCATCCACCACTAGAATTCCCTTAGTTGATGTGAACATTAAGTCAAGATTAAACATCTAGATATATTCTATCCATATCCTATTCCTCATAATCATTTCTCATTGTGGAAAAATATTTCATAAACTATTAAAATAGGTAAACACCATGAATTTCTCAACAAAGAGATAATGACACCACATTTCCAATGAATTGACCACTATCTCTAACTCTAAATAATGTTGGTTATTTAATCTCATGAATCCTCAACAACTATGATCCACATGAAACAAAATTATCCCCCATTATGTGAAAAAAACCCCATTCCTGATCCAGATGCATCACAAAACACCATGTACACATTCCCTAGTTCTGGAAAAATTAATATTGGTGCTTATGTAAGCCACCCATTTATCACTTTAAACCATTTCTAACACTGCTCATCAAACTGAAAATGAATATTCTTCAATTTCAAAGATGTCATTAGAGTATCCAATAATGATAAGTTCCGAAAAACATCTATAATACCATGCTAGGCCAAGGAAGATCTGTATCATGAAAACATATAATGGATGTTTCCATGAGATAATAACCTTTTCTCTTTCTTGGATAAACAAAAACTCCATTATAGGAAATATAATGGATAAGAAAATGAACATCCCATATCAAAATGACTTTCTTTGAAAACATGGTATAAAATCGTTGATCCCTCATGATCCCCAATACTATCACAATGTACTTCTAATGCTCCACCAATATTCTCAAATACATTAGTATATCACAAAAAATACCACCACAAATTAATCCATATATATTTTAAATATTATACTAAAAAATTCCATGAACAACTTTGGTGAATTTGTACGAATAGAGGTCATAAATATATACTAATAATGTCTATATCTTCAAATGAATTATATTTTTGGAATATCTACCTTCCTCTACCACAATTGATGATATCCTGACCTCATGTAAATCTTGGATAACCACTTAGATTTCCCCAAATGCTCAATGAAATCAAAAATGCATTGAAGTGGATGTATTTTATTTATCGTAACCAGATTAATTCTATGATAATCCGCATAGATTCGTAGATTTACATCTATCTTTTTAACAAAAGAACCAATGATAACCAAGAAGTCGTTCTAGGGAAGATGAAACATTTTTTCTCTATCTCCTCCTAATTCACCATCAATTATCTAAATAATATGGGTGTTATCTGGTAATATGGAAGTGATATAGGATTGTTCCCTAGTAGAAGATCAGTCACAAACTCTACATCTCTCATGGGTGTAAACCATGATAATTCCTCAATAAAGATGTCTATAAACTACTCCACAACTGTCGAGTTAACACTCTTCTCAACACCTTTCACTGATTTGTTCAAAAAATCCGTTAACTAATATGATATCATAAAAATAGCCAGTACCCACAAATATATTACACAAATCATTTCATTATTCTCCTCTATTACGAGGTGATCAACACCATCCCCTTTCATAAAACTAATCATTAATGCATAGCAATTGATGTGGGCCTTATAATTTTTAAACCAATCGATTTCCAAGATTGTAGCATAAGTATCTATCTCCAACAATATGAAATCCCACTTAAATTCATCGTCATCCTAAAATAAGTAACATTATCTACATCACAAAGATCAATACTCTATTTGACGCAAAGGAGTTTGATGTTCTGAAACATGAGGCATTATTTCAATAGTTCGACCTAGAAAACTAATAACATGAGAGGAAATAATAGAGTGGTAAACACATATATCAAGCAAAGCATGAATCAATGTGGAATTAAAAAGAACCATACCTTGCAATGTGTATGGTCCCGACTAATCAACCATCCAAACCAGTTCAGCTCCAGAAAACTGATTTCATTTAACACTCTGCTCTTGATTACCCTATTGAGGTGTCATACTATTTCCAGAATCACCATGACTAACTCGGATCTGCTGAAGAGGAGTATGCGGTTATTCCAATATCATTGAGGCATAGGATTCCTATGACCCCAAAGGATTATAAAAAACTCTCTACCTCAAAGAATTATAGAATTAATGATGAATATTCCCTGTATTCTTATATTTATGAGATGCATGAGGTTGTACTTTACAATCCCACTTGAGTGACCCATATAACCACACTGAAAACATCACGACTTTCTCTATGGATTCAATTAACGATTCCCAGACCCTGTTATTAGATTCTAAACTATATTTCCAAAATAAAAATAAGTGTATCATTTACACTTAAACAAATAATTGGATTTCCCACCATTTCCTAGGTGTACTATCATTCTTCCCCTGTATATAGCCCCCAAAAGATCACATTCATGTATGGTTTCACTTATCACCATTTCTATGTAATAATTTATACACAACACCGCTATCATGGAACAAATTTCATGCCTCAACACAACATTGATAATTGTTTTCCTTCAATGATGTACTACCCACCACCATGTGTTCAAAAAGAACAACATTCATAAACATACAAATTTATTACCTTACCAAAACATTCTTCTTCTTCAAATTGAATAAATACATTGTATGTTGAATTTTTAATGTATGAGGGTAGAAGTAATTATTAAACATTTCCTCAAAACCATCTCATCTAACACTTTTGTCCATCCTTGTAAGGACCACCACCTCATATCACTGTAAGTAATGATCTTAGAACATGTATGTGGATGAAATCACTTTTAGATCTTTCACTGCTCCCACGAATTTAAATATACTATTCATTATTTTCGGCTATACATCATCTCTTTCCTGCTTAAAATCACCCCTAAAAATGGGTGGATTCTTCCTTTGAAACTGAACTATATATTAAATAGGATTTGGGTAATCAAATTTATTCCCACTTTACACTTGTTGGAATGAATTCACTATACTATGGACTAGATACTCAATCACCTAAGGCTTATGTATAAACATATTTTAAGTGTCCTCGTCATGTTTGTCTCACTGATGCCTACCATGTGTCATTTCAATCAACACAACAACAATCATATGTCCCACACCCATATCATGAAAATTATTATGATTCAAATAAAAATAGATAGAATCTATCCCAAATAGGATTTCCTAAATTTCATATTTTCCATATTTTACAATCTTGAAAAATCGACCATGTTTTGTAAATCGTCTCATTTTAAAAATACCACTGCCATTCAAATTTCAAATCATTACATTTGAATTAATTTATAGATTTTCTACTCATCCATATATCCATACCATAAGATGTGTCATTATACCAAATAAAATATTAATCCTAGTTGGATTCTATTTCTTCCATGATTTCTATGCTCATCTCGTTGGCTACACCCCTTATAATGACATATCCAATACCTATATGTTTTTCCAAAACAATTATGTACCAATGTCCATAGTAACTTTAAGTTCAACATAAAAGGGTTAGCAAAATCCTTTTATTCTATACATTCCTTGTTTTGATAATTATACACCTTCCTACTATCCCAACTCAATGAATGTACCATGAATGAATGTTAACACCAAGAACAACAATTAACTTCAAAGGATCGAACAATATGATAACACTTGTAACTCCATCGCCATCCCCATTATCACGAGTAGTTAGTTAATTTCTTCTAGGCCTTAAGCAATGTTCCCAAGGCACTAAAGCATGAAATTAATTTCGGGGGCTTCATGAATAAATTGGGGAATGAATTTTCCGTCACATAAACTGACCAACCAAACGATAAATTACCAAAACAATGACATTATGCATGTTAACATAGAAACCCAAAATATATATTACCAAAATACACCCAACCTATTCCAAAAAAATATCAAAAACCAATACTACTAATCAATAAAAAAGCATAGTCAGAGTACCATGTAGATTACTAACCAAGAAACCCAATTTAAACCGAGGCACACTTTACTGCTCCAAAACAAGCTCCACTCACCAAGGACCACCAAACTACCCAAGCATCATGAAGAACCTCTAGTAAAATGAGATTCTTTTCTGTTACATATGTCTCAGAATATAAAATCTGTAAAAGAATCCATGTTCTAAAGAAGGGTTGAGTAATAATAATTAGAAGTATTTCCCCATATGATATCCCAATAGATGCCACTTTGGGAATATGTTTAGCACAAACATAAAAACATATATATAAATAACAAATAGTGAAAATATTAATACAATCCAAAAACTACCTTAACAAGACACATTGACCCATATACACATAAAATGTGGGAAATCAAATCAATCAGGCCAAAATACATTCACCATCACACATTAGTATAACAATTTTCATCATGAATTACAACACACAATAAGGAAACAAACACGGTTGATCCTCCCATCCAAATCCACTTACTAAATTCTTAATCAAGTGGTATTTATCACCAACTTATCATTTATGGTGGCCTTTACATTCACTATCCATCCTCTTTTTATACTGGTAATCCCTACACACATCATGTTATTCAAATAACAAACATTACATGATCAATGCATTAACAAATCATATAACATACCAAGGTCACAACAACATTCCAATTATAATTTCATAATAAAAAAAATTCCCTAGAAGCATCATCTATGCCACATCCCATTTTAATAATGAAACCAATTTTTATAGAAAATCATTTCCTAAAATCATTTTCATAAAACAACCTTAGTTACCCATATTAAAATCAACATTTTAAATTCCATTAATAAGAAAATTTCACCGTAAAACCCTTTTTACCTATGAAATCCACAAAACATTAACAAATGGATATCAAAATAATTTAGCACATAAAAAATCACAAAATAATTTTGGAAAAACCAATTTATTGTAACAATGCATCTAGTTTAAATAATGTGGAGTCAAAAGAGAAGCAAACAACATTTAGGGTTCCAGTGAAATCAAACCACATGAATCTTCACCACAAATCCATGAAAACGCTCCACCAAAAACACTATAGATCTATTTCCCTATCATCAAAAAGCCTTAATATCACCACTTACGGAAAAAACAAAATTAGTTATACATGAAACAAATGTAGATCAAGAAATCCAAATTATAGGGAAAAATAAGATCTAGAGGGAACCACAAAGAAACCAAGAGAGAAGTCTTAAATGAGAGGAATTCCCATCAAACTGCTAAAAAACCACTGTGATATTCTTTCAAAATGGGTTAGATAGACCCTATATCCCCTGAGAACAAGGAATATTGTGTACGGTTAATATGGGAGGGGAAAATAGAGAGTTAGGGAAAATATAAAACATCCAAATTAAAAAAACAATTTTAATGGTCTGCGCAGTTAGGTCAAACGATTTGAAAAGCTGTGCGCTAACTGTATAGATTCTATTGTCTAAACAGTCGCATTTCCAATGACTACCTAGGATTCTCACACACATTCCCATAACTATTATCGAATTGTACAGCCATATAGAGGCCCCCAAAACGTTCCAAAATAATTCTATATTCTCTCAAACTCTCTCAATAAAATCCCAAACAATTCATGTGCATACAAAAGATTAAACAAGGGCCACATACCTCGAACTGGGGGTTTTATAACTATTGTTTGGTAGATGAGTCTGAATAAAATATTTTTTTTATAAATAGGTTGAGGTATGAGTTTTTTTGATGGAGTTTGAGCCTCAATTAAGAATCTAGTCATCATTAAGGGAATTTGTGTGTATAAAATATAATTCATGAATTATTTAGGATGACATGAGTTGTTGGACTCCCATTAGGAAATCACATTTTTAATAATTTTCATAGATAGAATATTTTTATACCCTTTGTATTCATTGGTTTGAATATTCTCATGGGAATGGATGTTTTTCAATTGGTAGATTGTTCAGTTTTTTAATCAGGATTATTGATCATGTTATGTGTTTTTTTGTAACCATACATACGTATATATATATTCAATTGTGAGGAATGGAGTATGGGGGATGTGAATATGACATAGAAGGGCTCAATGAGTATCCATAGTGGCCAATAAAGCCTTCATTGTGGTATACCATTGAATTGATCATGGATATAGTGTTTGTCCTATTGGGATTTTTTGACCACCGCCTAGGGAGTTGACTTTTATAGGATTATTGGTGGCAGTAATAATGTGTTAAATTGTCACATTTCCCCCTTTATAGGTATTATGGTGTATATCCTTCATTGTTCCTCTATATTTTCCAATATTAAGGGGTCAGATATCGTTTCTATAACTTATCCACTTTCTTATAAGGGGGTAAAAATGCATTCTCGTAGTGTTTTTAGGTAATATCTAACCACCCACCCCCTACTTTGTAACATTCAATCATCCAATTATTTTTTACTTCATATTTTTTAAATTAGGTTATGAATACCCTATATCATGGTCAAATTTCCTTCAATAATAAGGAATTAACTCTACTATGGTCATGGGAGACCTAAGATGCCATCTAGATTTGGGTACATATCCATATTGGTGAGGTATGTTACACAATAAAATGGATATATATTTTTTGAAAAAATATATTTTAAATTGTTATTAATTTAGTATTGGATATTAAATATTTCCCTTGACATAGGGTCTAAGATCTGATACAAACCCTTTAAGTTCATAGGTTTTTGTCCTTTGTAAGAAAAGTATACTCACTGTGCTTTTATCAATTAATCCATTACAGATAAGGTGATAAATTGAATTATAATTTATTATAAATAATTATTTTTTTACCATTGGTGTGAAATTGGTGGGGGGTTATATCAACCGATACACATAAAAAAACGATAAAAATAATAGTATATTAATATTCATTATATAAAACAATGATCGATGATTTAATCATATATGTAGTGTATCATTGGAAATGTGTAAACATAACCATCAAATTCATAAGATATATAAAATTTCTCCCACATAGTTATTCATATGTATATATATTTTTAATTATATCATACATAAATAAATTATTCAAAACGTAGGGAAACATATCATAAGAAAGGGTATTTTTTGATGGTCAATTTGGTTAATCATGAATGACATTGATTATCCACCAAAAATATCAAGGGAATAAACGATTAATAATATAATCAAAATATTTTATATACATATACATGATATCATAGATCAATAAAATAAGAAATTTCATGAATCTTTTTAGTTAATCCAAAATGAATCCTAAGGTTATCAAAGAATATGTTTCATGATACCATAATTTTTTTTTGTTATATATGTTCATGGAAAAAATATAAGTCTCGAAATTAGTTTACATAATTTTCATGAATCATTTACAAGAAAATAATAGTGCACTGATATCAACACAAGAACAATCATATAAGTCAAGGCTCAATCCCATGACTATAGAAGTGGATATGGTCTGTTATTGAATATCGTTCCGTATTTATTCTTGCCCCATTAATCTAACAAGAGATATATATTTAATTTATTCATTAGATGGTGTATAAAATCAAGCCCAAACATCACATGATTCAAATAATACATATGAGTTTCATAAGATCAAAAATCATTAATATTATCTTAATGCATGAAAAAGTAAAAGTTTAATATAAAACTTATCATTAATACAAATCATAACCCATGGAAACGAAATGGGTTTTAAAAAAGAAGTTAAAATGTGAACGATAAATGGATTTCATAGAATCATCTCTTTATAATTAGCATCATAATGAATATAAATAATTAATTTGAACTGTATAATTGGTTAATAAACATATTAAGTCATTATTAACATCAATGGATGGAATCATAGATTAAAATACAATTAAAGGTAATATAAAACATTTCTTGATGAAAACAACCACATTATTTTAATGTCACGTCATTTAAATATAAAATCATACCAGATATAATGGAAAAAATATTCATTGAAATTAACCACAAATATTTTAAAATTAATATTGACTACCTAAAACTTTCATGGAAGTGGGAACTATTAAACTTTATATGTTTGCTAAAAAAAGATTCATTTAACATTTTTGGTAAAAAGTATTAACGAAAATAATTTTTTTTAAAAAAATTAATACTAAATATAATTTTTTAATTAAAACATGAGAAAAAATGAATTTATTATTATTGAGAACATTACTAAAAATTTATTATTATTTTTTTGTAATATCATAGACACAGAAGTAAACAATAATTACACGAGAGATAAATATTTTGTATTCTTTTGAAATTAATTATTATAAGTCCAATATGTTCTAAAATAGAAGAGAAATAATGGGAAAAATATAAACACTATATAAATAACCAATGTATATGAAACAATTAGGATATTATTAAGAGTTAGTTCCTAAAATTTCATCACTAAATAAAAAATATTAATCAATAATTAAAAATAAAATAATGGTAACATAAAACCCATTCAAATAGTTCCACTTCTATAAACATTCCATATAAAAAATATAAATAATTTAAATTAATTACATTTTTAACAGAATCATGAAAATACATAAAATATCCAAATTATCCCTTTTTAAAATTTTAACACAGATAAGTCAATAATTCATCATTATATTCAACATTTAATTGTGTTAAGTGATACTTTTTATATAATAATTATGGTTATGTATTTTAATTTCTTATGATCATATTTCTATAATCCCCATGATGTTATTCACCATATAAAAAAATATTTTCATACTATATATTTTTTGATTCATCCATAAATAATAGATATTGTAAAAACAATTACATCATTTATAATTATAATATGTTGTAAATATGAATGAATGATATTTTTGACACTTAAGTGGATGAAAAAACTGATGGCTAAAAACATAAATTTATTAAATAATAGTAAATTTATTATATAAATAATTAATACTCATAAAATACATTGTTATTATAATTCATGGAAAAATGTAATGAAAAATTAATGACAACATTTCAGGGAGGTGGTAGTCCACACCTACGAATTAGTGAAGTTGTATTTTAACAAATGTTTTGAAGGTATGAATGTAGATATGATATTAAAATTATACAAGAATAATTTTCTCAAAAATAATATATATAAACTTTTAAAAAATCAAAATTTCCATCCATTAATGAAGGTTATAAATAATTAATTGTTCCAATATGTAGACATAATAAATCATATATACACATAATAAATTCATTCACTTCCCAATGAATTTTAAATATGTGGATAATAAGGGTTTAGTAGAAAAATATAATCATTTTAGTGTGTTTTTTGATACAAATGATATTATTTTATAATTAATACAATGTATTTAGAGTATTCTGTTGATGATGTAAAAATAAATTGATTAGTTAAAGGGACTGCCACTTGTTTCAAATAACTCATTTAGATATATTTATAATGATAATACAGTTAATATTTAGGGATTAATAGAAAATACATAATGTGGAAAAGTATTTTTAAAATATAATTTTTCATAATTTCATTGATTTAGAAATCTCAATGTAGTATAAATAACAGAATGGAGGGGTTCCCTTTAATATCCATGGGATGGTTCAATCAGGGAATTTCATAAACTATTATAATATAATATCATCAATATCATGAAAATTTATTCCAACTATCTTGAAATTCAATTCTATAGTTGTATTTGTTAGAAATACAGTATACTATTAAAAAATGGTTATGTTTAAGTGGTTTTATAAACCATATTATTATTTCATCCCCTTAAATACCAATAATAACTCGAACTTTGGTAATAAATATTTCACTAATAAGGGGTTATAAGTTTAATAAAATCATTTATTTTATTTCACAATTAACAGAAAAAACACGGTGTTTGTATTACATATGAATTTGGAGGAATTTTTATTCACATAAAGTTAGAAACTAATTACTTTGATGAATAAAATAATTTTATCATAGAAACAAAAAATTTATATCCAAAAATAATATTTTTATCCCTTGAAAAAAAATTATAGATTTAAAAAAGTAGAGTGTGAGTTTTATTATTCATATATTCATAAAATATTATATAAGATAATTCCATAGAAAATGTAACAATATCTCCCCAATTAGAATTATAGATGCATTTTATCAAATCATACTAATAAAATAAATGAACGAAAATTTTATTGTCTATTTTTATTTCTGAATTTTTTTTTGTAAATTATAATATCTACACTTACAGAGTTGAGAAATATTTACTATAGTGATTATAAATATTTATAAAAATTAATGGAATCTATTTAAAACATATAGAAATAAAATTCTCAAATTTGGAATCCATTTTTTTTGTGCTTATATTTTATAATTTTCCATAAATAACTTTTAAATTATAGTGGAAAACACAATGGAATAAAATGAAAAAAATATCTTTTAATCAAAAAAATATATTTATAGTTAAATTATGTATAAATATGATTAAAAAATACATTATATTATATATTATTAAATAATTATTATTCATAATTATGATCAAATTAAAAGTGATATGGGACTTAAATATAATGAAATATTAGTTTTCAGAAATCGATATATATCACTACTCGTAGAAAAATAATCATCTTTAGAAGAATATCAAAATAATAAATAAATATAATTTTGATAATATTATTTCAAAAAAAAATTATTCATATTAAATATAAAAATTTATTATAACTTAAATTATGCCAATATGTAAAAAAATTAAAGGAATATTTTAAAAAAAATAAAAAAGACTTTACTAATAATTAATTCCATATTTGAAATTTTTTAATAAATTCATTTTTGTTAATAGGTACTTTATATATTTTATATTTTTGATATTTCAAGTCATACTCCCCCCCCCCAAATTATTGGCTATGTTATAAACGTATTATTTTAGTGTAAATGATTCATGGTTCTAGAAACCTCTTTATTTTGTTTTATACAAGCTAAAAAACAATGCATAAATTTATAAAAATCATTGTGTGTTATATTATTCACCTCATAAATTTTTTGAAATGTTCTAAATAATTTGATAATGTAATTATAAATTAAATGATTTATATTTGAAAACACATTTCTTGAAATAACACATCATTAAATAGTTTATTAGAACTTATTTTTGAAAAGAAAAAAAATAAATATGTTGAACAAATGGGGTTACAAATAACCAGGTTTCTAAATAGGATAACAATAGTTCAATGTTAAAATATGGACATTGAATATTTATAAATAATCTATGGTCTAATATAGTCTGATAAAGAGTATGGAATGGAGAATGTTAACTAACAGAAATGCATAAATATTTTATGGGCTAAAAGACCGTCCATTCATCTAAATTGAAGATGAAAGTATAACATTTTTTTTAAACCTTTAACAATTTTTATGTATAATTTCTGTTCATTTATATTAATCATGAGAGAATTTTCATAAATTATTCATTTGATATCATAATCAAAATTACAGGAATTAGAATTCCTTCAATCAATTCCCACTCTAATAAATGAATATTTAAGACGAAATTCTCTTGCCTAATGTTATAAAATTAATTTTAAATAGACTATATGATCAATAAAACAGTAATAAATCATTAATAATTATGAACTATATTCACTAAAACAAGAATAATTATCAAAATTTGTAGAATTTTATAAATAAAAGTTTAACTATAGAAAATAATACCAAAACATCAACTAAACCCATTAAATAAGTAGTTATCATCAAAATTGTTCAAAAATATACATAACCTAATTTTGAATAAAAATATAGAAATAAGGTCACTATGTTTCCAAAATTAACATAAAATTAATTTCCAAAAAAAAATTATTGGTTAAAATGTCACATCCAAATTATATAAATATCTTGTTCATATATTGTCATAAACCATGATAATAATAATGATTAATAGAAACAAAAAATAAAAAAATGGTTCCAAAAATAATCTCACCAACAATTCATTACAAAAAATTAAAAATTATAAACAATGTTACATAAGTAGAAATATTTAATGAACTCTATCCAATATAACAAAAATAAAATCTTGGAAAGTAGTAATTAGTTCCAAGGTCATAAATACATTAACATTTATTTAAAAAAAAACTTTAATACCAACAGAACATTATTATATCATCATCAAGAACATTAAAGTTTTTATCATTTATTCTATTAGGTTTTTCTCAATAAAATATCATATTACTGGTAAATATATTTTCTATGTAATTAGTTTAATTCAACAAGGACTTATAAACCATCGAAGAAAACATATTGACGTCGAATCCTTAAATATTCCAGTAGTACCATTGATAAAAATACTTCTTTAAAATAATTTTATAATTACAATACATAAACACACTACTCAATCTACACCTTTCTTAAATTGTTAGCTTGGATTCATCATTTTTCCCAAATACCCATTTCCATTCAAATTTATATTATATTCTATTCATCATTAATACTAAAATATTCACTCATATAACCATATTATTTTTATTCTTTATAAATCACCTTATTAAATTAATTTTAATAATACTTATATTTTCAACATTTAAGACTTTAAATAGTATATTAAGACTTAGGGAAACCATTATTCTGCACTTTTATGTTAAAAAATGATAATTTTTTCATGAGAATTATGTTCTCCATGTCCTTATTTCCCACACCAAAAATAATAATTCCATTACCTTGAGTTATTTACATTGGTCCCTATCCCAACATAATTAACATGTTGGAAACTGATTTTTCATCTCACTATTGTATTAATGAAACTTCATTTTTTTATTATAAGTGTTTTCAGGAAATGGACCCATATTGATGTAGATATTTATGTAACTACATAACTAATTATGAAAAAAACATATTTTTTGTGTTCCAACTCATATTTCAAATGGTTTTCCTTAGGAAAATAAATTTATTGTATGTCATATTAGATATTAAAAAAATTCATCTTTGTTATAGATTTTTAAAAAATTCCAAAAACGTTATTTGAGAAAAAATTATTAGTATATTATACCACGTAATCATGATAAATAATTTGTATCATGATAAATTATTTTCATTATATAACACCATTTTTATTATATTTTTATCTATTATTTAAATCTATTATAAAATTTTATAATCTTTTTCAATGAAAAATTAAATTTACCCATGAACATCCTTCAAGAGTGTCCATTCATGTGTATTGAATAGGAGCACTCACCATGTGCAAAAATTATGGATGAGATATAATCAACAGAGTATTTCTGATATCATAACATATAGATGAATTAGATAAAAAACCATTCCCTCTTGTAATGTCTTTATATAGATGTTTTCTATAAAACCCACTCTCTATTATTTACCATAACATTGAAAAATATCCTCTAAATAAGATTATCCTAATGATATTCAATAATTGTTTCTCATCTTATTGTATGTAGATATCTATACCATTCACTAATACCAACTATAGTGACCCATATATTTTAAAAATAGATATTGCGTGTTATTAGATGAATATTAACTAAATATCATTATGTGACATTTTATAACTATAATGGAAAAGTAAAATTGGAAACATGGTCACTTAAGATACATTTTCATATCATATAAACATCATTAATAACTTTTTTCTCTATAACTAAATCCCTTATTATACATATCATAATTTAAAGAAATTTTTATAATACTAGAATCAAACCCTAGGAAAGGGTATGATCATATTATTAGTATGGGTAAACCTGGGAGATATAAATGATCAGTTAAGCCTTACTAGAGTATATGTGAATGAGAATATGACAATAGAATTTAGAATCCAAACCATATATATTATATATCAAAATCATATTTCATGGAATAAAACGTCATTGTTCATATTGTATGAATCCAAACATAATCACTTAACATTATAAATTACATTTTAACATTAGAATAATCCATATGTTTTGATAATTTACATAATCAATGAAAATAATTTCCATAAAATTTTGGGATCACATACATGACTATAATAGTGGATTCCATCATCCTCACAAAATCCAGAAATACCCACGGTTCACTCCCAATACTACCATAGTGGACATAGTCAAGTACATAAAAATTTTCACTCCCCATTATTGTAACATCCCAGATAAATAATGAATAAGACATACTTCACATTTATTAATATTTGTGAATTAAATATTAATTTTACATTAAAGGGGTTTCTACGTTCAAGAGCATACCCAATGTGAAACAATGGGTTTCTTTGAAATCTTATGTTGCAGACTAATAATATAATAATATTATTTTAAATGGTAGTTAGCGCCTAGACATTGTATTGGTGGCAATGAATATAACTAAATACAATATTATTATACATTTTTGTTAAATGTTTTTACATTTATCCAATTAAATTTAGAGGCTTAAAATATGAATAAATCTAATTTTAAGCATAATTTACATTAAAAGGTCGATTTATCACCTTTAAATGGAAAACCCTCATTAAATCTCTATTTTGTAACTTTAATAATAATTTATTTGACCAAATAAAATCCTTCTTTATAATGGGGACATCAAAATTTACTCAGTGAATTTTTTTGGAATTTTTCTGATAAAGTTCATTTTTAAATGAATAGTGGAAAATATTGTATTTTAATTCAAAAGAGACTTTTAATCTAATTTTGTTATTTGATTATATTAATTATATTAATTGTTTTTAAAATATAATTAGAATATATTTTTACCATTTAATCAAATGTTTGTCATTGGAATTAATTTCACTATGAAATTCGAAATAAAGAAGTGTTAATCTTTTGATGGTTATTGTTTCTTAAAAAAAATATTTATTTTAACATCAGGAATTAATTTTAAATTAAAAAATGAAACTTCTTATGTTTTGAATTGGATAAAATAGATATTATTTTTGAATTCAGAATATTAAAAATATCATCGGCTGAGTTTTTTGTAGTTTTTTGAAAAACACATGTTCCAAATTAGTTATATGAGTCATGGAAGATCATAGGTATCCTTGGGCCGATTTTGGGACCCAATGGAGCCACATGGAAGTGACAATGACACTTTATATTAATAAGCTTAATTTAAATACAAAAATGACACAAATAAATATCTTTTAGTTAACTAATTTTTACACGGGGTTATATAAGTTGTCTCTAATAC
The DNA here is from genome assembly GCA_963277665.1 of Viscum album. Classification (NCBI taxonomy): domain Eukaryota; kingdom Viridiplantae; phylum Streptophyta; class Magnoliopsida; order Santalales; family Viscaceae; genus Viscum; species Viscum album. Next base: position 199,916,423 of record OY728126.1, read on the forward strand.
TAAAAATATTATTTAGAAAGTTATGAAGATTTCCTACATCATGGTATTTTTTTAAAAATTTTAAACATCAAATAAATTAAATTTTTTATGACACAATAATGATGCAATGTTTACCTCATTAAAAAATGATTTAAAATAATAAGATTATAAAATTTAAAATAACATCCAAAACCTGTCCAATTATTATTGGATGATTTATTTCGACCATGATTCATCGAATTATCAACTTTAATGATTTTGGGAAAATTAGAAACCGAATATCATTATATAATAAAATGATAGTATCACACATTCCTAATGATCCACTTCTCTCATATAAAAATCCATAACTTCTAACCAATTCCTAACACCTATCTAGCATTTTGGATCGTCCAACCGCTTCCCAATAAAGTGACCTATATTCCTATACTCCTCTTAGAAGCCTTAACTTTGGCATAAGTCACTTCATGATGTCCTTTTGGTTCAAACCAATGGAGTTACCCAAATTAAAGGTAACATTTTGTCTTAAATTCTTTTGTTTTATTTTGTTTCATTTTACTTCTCCAACCCTATTAAATATTTTTATTACTTTTTTTATAGTAACAACAATATCCAATATATAGAAGGATGTTTTTATGAGAATTATTCAAACTACACATACACACACCTCCATCTAATGGGTAATGAAAATAATGTTTCCATGGATGAAAAACTAACACCTCAGAAACCGATGACTTTTCAATTATCTCTTAATTCTTTTCCAGGTGGCCATTAAGATGGATCAGTATTTATATATTATATAAATTATTTTTATGTTTTCTTTATGCTTCTGTACTTTTAATTTATAGCATACCTTAATGTTTTCCATATTGGGTAAATACGATAATATCATTTGAGGAAGTGCAGACTACCACCCCCTTAAAATGTTATGACTCATTAATGTCATAAGTGGGATGTATAAAGGATAGATTTAATGATATTATATATGATATTATACCATAATTATATTATAAACGTGTATCATTTTGTTTTAGTTCCATTAAAATAAGAAATAGAAATGAAAGTAGTGTTCATGTTTACGCAAGGCTTACCATCTCCATGAACGGTGTATTTCATTTCATACCTCCAAATGATATTTACTGTTATAAATATATATATACTGGATATATATGATATATATGATATCTAAATAATCAATATCATTCTGGATATAATGGACTATTTACCACATGGACTAATTTTAAATATATGGTGTTCATTTTTTGACTCAAGTACCAAATATCGACAAAACTAACGTTATTAACATAAATGATTACATAATTTTTATAGCATCATAATAAGTAATATAAAAGGAATAATAAACATGAAAAAGGTTCTTAATATAGTAGAAAATTAATTTAGTTTATTATTTAGTATATTAGATAACGATATAGTGAATTCGGACACAAAGGGACTTCGTCTGAATCTCTATTCGTTAAGACCTATATTGTTCTAATAAATGAATTTATTTTTGACGTTGTATAAATACCATTGACATTTCATTCAATGGGAATCTTTTTCAATGAATAATTTTACTAAAAAATAATGTTTTTTAACATAAGAGGTGACAACAACCTTTCGGTCACTATGAGTATTATTTGATATTTCGCTTCCTTAACAATACGTATTGTTTTTAAAGGGAATATAAATGCCATATAATATTATACATATTTTTTGTATTGAAAATGGTTTTGATAATTGTTTTGATACATTAATATATTGAAATGTTACATTTTTTCTTCAATGTGGAATATATTATCTCTCCTTTTTGCTTATGTTATGTGTTATGATCATGTTATGGTTCTTGGGCATTGTTTACGTATACGGGTGGTTCTGTGATAAACCTATGGTGGGTAATCCCGAGATAGCTCATCGATGAATTTGGAAATATGATAGAGGTAAACGTTAATGTTTCTACTAAAAGGTTTAGGGAATATACAATGATGGTTATTATAAAGTCTCTCCCTATGTAGCTATGATACCTACACTGTAAGTATGTTATGTATGCCACAATTTACCTTTATGATTTATGATGTTTATGTGTTATTCATAAATATTATGATTTAAATATGTAAGTAAAAGAGTTCATGTTTTTTATGTATTTTTGAAATAACGTTTTCTTTATTTGTTTTATAACCCTTATTGAGATTTTTATGCTCATCCCAAGTATTGTAATGTTTTTATAAGACATAATGATGAATAGGGTCAAGGATGGGATCAAGGAAATGTCAAGATGTCTAAAACATGGAACTAGACATAACTCTTTTTTTCAAGAGTTTTTATTTTAAAAAAAATGGAAACTGACTAGTAGGGTTTACTTTTTAATATTTTGGGATGTAATAGTTATGTCCTAATTCACTAAAACTCTGAAACCGAAAAGATATTCGATGTGAATTATTTGATAAATTCAATATTATGTAATGTTTTATGGTTCATTCCTTATAGTTGGTATCAGAGGTTGGTTTAGATAACTTTATGAGTTAAGGTATTGTTAAATTAATATCTGTAAATTAATTTATGTTAGTATTTAAATGATATAAAATTTACAAATTACCATGTTGCTTCACCTAATAAATTTATGTGTTCAAAATGGTTTTACGCAGAGGAAACAGGGTAGCTATATTGGGATGAGATCAGGAGGAAGACAACCTTCCAAATCAGCAACGTAAGATGGTCAGAATCTGAACTGAATAGTTTTTTGCAGTGATGGCATAGTTTACTCAGGATATAAATAGTGGAGGTATCCATGCATGAGATCATCCAGATTAACCAAAGAGGGACTTGTGAGTAGTAGAGCATTACATGAGGCAATATCCCCTATAATTTAGAGAATCATCTGACCATGTGATAGAAAAAGGGTGGATTAAAGCACTAGAGAACATTTTTGATGTCATGGGAAGTTCAGAACCTCAAAATGCTAGTCTTGTTATTTACCATTTTGAAGGTGATGTTGATCAGTGGTGTTCGATGGTGAAAAATAATAGGGATAATGAGGAGATTGATGATCTTGATTGAGATGAATTTAACGGAATGTCTCTTTAGAAATATTTTTCTAAGTTGGTTCATCTCGGGATGGAAAAAAATTTCCTGGAATTGAGGTAGGAAGATGACACAGTGGCTGCTTATGAAAAAAATTCACTCGACTAACAATGTATGCTCCAAATTTCATATGAGATCATAATAGTTAAAAAATGATATTTACTCATTTTTAAAGCCAAAGTATCAAAGTGATTTATAATCTCGTGAGTTAAAAAGTTATGAAAAACTTGTTCATTGTGCTGATAAGGTAGAAATGGAGTTTTCCAATGATCAGGTGTTCTTTGAAAAAAAATAGAATAAGAGGTCGAGGTGGAAGGAAAAAGGGAAAAACTCTTCAAAAAATTCATATGGTAAGAAACCTAAGTTTATAGTTTGTGAGAATTGTGGTAAAAAGCATGTTGGGTAATGCCTTTTAAAGATTGGTATGTTCTACCGATGTGGTAAAATGGGACATGAAGCTATAAATTTCACTGAAAAAGATAGGGTTAATGGTAAGGAAAAACCTGATATACAGTCAGTAAAATGTTTTATTTGTAATGAAATGGGTTATTAGGAAAATTAGTGTCCAAAGAAGAACTCGACTGAGGGGAAGAAGAAAATCTACAAGAAGTAAGGTGTGGTGAAATCCTTTTCAACTTCTTTAGCAGATTTTGGGGTATCAAATGAAGTAGTATCAGGTACACTGTTTCGTCAGATTATGAAAATGTGTTTTTTGATTCATGGTCTACACACAATTTCATTTATTAGAAGTTTTCTAGTAAAATTGGAATTCCATCTCAAGATATTAATCTTGAAGTAATGTAATAAATACCTGAAAATAATAATGAGAAAAAAAGAAAACATAAGAACATTTATGTCCTTCTGTGTAGAAAGATTCTACCTTCAAACCTTATTATTTTCCCTCTAGTAGAGTTTGATGTTATTTTCTATATGAATTGGATTTCTGTTTATCAAGAAATGATTGAATGTATAGATAAAGATATTTATTTTCAAAAATATTTTCATTTTGTGTACAATAACGAACCCTTTATTTTGATAACATATTAGGAATCTAAAAAACAAGTAAAATATTTAAATGAATGTCACCTTGCACGTATTGTTGAAAACAAATTATGTGTTGAGATTAATGATGTGCTAATGGTAAATGAGTATCTTGATTTTTTTTCTGATGAGTTTCTTGATATTATACTTGACCGAGAATTTGAATTTATTGTTGAAGTCATTTCTGATTCTAATCCAATTTCAAAACCCCCTTATCAAATTGCTCAAATTGAACTTTTAGAGTTAAAGGAGAAATTTTAGGAGTTATTAAATAATGTTTTCATTTGACATAGCACATCACCATGGAGTGCTCTTGTATTGTTTTTTAAAAATAATGATGGTTCATTGATACATTGCATTGATTATAGATCATTGAATGCCATCATTGTTAAAAACATGTATCTTTTGCCTCATATTGAAGATTTCTTTGACCAGCTCTAGGGAGCTCAGTATTTTTCGAAGATTGACTTGAGATTGGGGTACCATCAGTTGAATGTGAAATAAGAATACATTTCGAAGACCTTTTTTCCTACACGATATGGCAATTATAAATTTTTATTTATGCATTTTCGTTTATCCAATGCACCTGTAGTGTTCATGGATCTTAGGAATAGAATTTTCTATGAGTTCTTGGTTAAGTTTTTGGTTGTGCTCATTGATGATATTTTGGTTTATTCCAAATGTAAATAAGAACATGAATGTCATTTAAGGGTTGTCTTGCTAAACTTAAAAGTAATGAAACTATTTGTGAATATTAGTAATTATGGGTTTTGGTTGCTAAAAATTTGTTTCTTTGGCCCCATTATTTCATAAAATGGAATAACGATTGATCCTGCTAAAACAATAGTTGTAAAAGAATGGCCAAGACCCCCAGATATAATTTAGATCCATAGTTTCATGGTTTACCAAGTTATTACTAGAATATTGATGATAATTTTTCATGGTTATCTATCCCACTAACTATGTTATTTTGAAGAGGTGTTAAGTTAATTTGGGAAAAAATAATGTGATGTTTGTTTACTATAACTGAAAATAAGATGGGTGAACACTTTAGTTTTGGCACTACCCTCTATAAAAGGTGAGTTTTTTGTTTACAGTGATGATTAATTGAAGGGACTTGGTTTTGTCCTAATGCAGAAGGATCTGGTAATTGCTTATGTTTCACATCAGTTGAAACCACATGAGTTATATTAACATACACTTGATTTGGAATTAGCAGATATTATTTTTTCATTAAAAATTTGGAGGCATCATTTGTATAGAGTAAAATATGAAATATATACTGACCATAAATGTTTAATGTATATATTAACTCAGAATGAATTGAAAATGAGATAGAGGATATGGCTAGAATTAATCAATGTTTATGATTTCATGATCCATTAGCATTCGGGAAAAATAAATAAAGTATTTAATGATTTGAGTCTTAAAAGTAATGCCTCATTAACCATGTTACATTTGAAACAAGATCCTTTGGTTTTATATTTAATAAATGTTGGCGTAGATGTTGTTGATGTAGAAAATTACTCTATTTTGTATCAGGTGTTGGTGAGATCATCTCAATCAGAAAGAATTATGAAAGCACATAAGGAAGGCAACGATTTATAGAAAAACGTAGAGTTGGTTCAGAATGGTAGGTTGCTTGAATTTATCTTTGATAATGATTGTTTTTTGAGAATTGAAAAGACATTATGTGTGCCTTGTGATTCACAGTTGAAGGTTGAGTTTTTATATGAAGCTCATAGTTCCTTGTTTTCTTTTCATCCTAGCAGAACGAAGATGCACATAGATCTTCAATAGTATTACTAGTGGGATTGAATGAAAAGGAGATATTGCTGATTTTACTGTGAAGTGTTTGACATGTTAGCAGGTTAAATCAGAGAGGAATTTACTGAATGAGATATTCTATCATTTACCGGTGCTATAGTGGGAATGGAAAATTCTATCCACGGACTTCGTTCTAGGTTACCAAATACATCTCGAGGTAATAATGCAATATGATTTATAGATTATCGATTTACTAAATCTGGTCAGTTCCTTCGTATTAGAGATACATTGTCTCTAAATCAACTTTCTCGGCTATATGATAAATAGATAGTCAGCATGCATTGATTTACCTTCTCCATTGTATCTGATCAGGGTCATATGTTTACTTCTATAATTTGGAAATTCATCTAGAAGTCGTTGGGTAATGAATTAAAATTTAGTACAACTTTTCATCCTCAATTAGATGGGAAATCAGAATGAACAATTCAGACCCAGTGGATATGCTATGTCCTTATACACTAGATTACCAGGGAAGTTAGGACAAACATCATTCTTTCGTTGAATTTTAATATAATAACAGTTTTCATCCTCGTATACAGATTGCTCCATTTGATGCATTATATGGAAAAAATTGTCAAACTCTTGATTTTTAGGATGAAGTGGGTGGAAGGAATCTTATGGGACTAGAATTGGTAGAATAGATGGCAGAAATTGTTTAGTTGATTCAGAATCACATGAGAACATCTCAAAGTGGGTAGAATAGTTATAGAGATAACCATAGAAAGTATCTCTTTTTTGAGGTAGGTGATCATGTCATTCTCAATGTTTTTCCATGGAAAAGTTTAAAGCGTTTTGGTAATAAGGGAATGTTGAGTCTGAGGTTTATTAGGCCAAGTTAAATCTAGGAGAATGTTGGATCAATTTCATATAGAGTGGATTTACCTCCATGTTTATCCTAGGTACACAATGTTTTTCATGTTTCGATGTTGAGAAAGTATATGCCAGATCCATCTCATATTTTAGGCCCAGAGGTAGTTTAGTTGGAATAGAATCTATCTTATGAGAAATAACCTATCCAGATTATTGATCAAAGAGAGAATGTGTTGGGAAATAAGGTAATTCAACAGGTAAAGGTTTTGTGGAAAAATAATATGGTTGAAGAGGCAGCGTGGGAATCTGAAAATGCTATGAGAGATAAATACCCCACTTATTTTGATATGTAAAATTGCAAGGATGCAATTCCAAAAATGGGGGAAGGATGTAATATATGAGGTAAATAAAAAATAAGACATATTTCACATTTATTAATATTTGTGAATTAAATATTAATTTACCTTTAAATGGGTTTCTATGTACGATTGCATACCAGATACACAACAATGAGTTTATTTGAATTCATGCGTTGCACACTAATAATATAATATTGTTATTTTAAATGGTAGTTAGCGCCTAGGCGTTGTATTGGAGGTAATTAATATAACTAACTAAAATATGATTTTACATGTTTTTTAAATTCTTTTACAGTTATCCAATAAAAGTGAGAGAAGTAAAATGTGAAGGAATCTAATTTTAAGCATAATTTACATTTAAATGTCTATTTATCGCCTTTTAATGGGGAAGCCTCTTTAAATATATTTTTGGTCAATTTAATACATTTTATTTGACCAAATAAAATATTTTTTTATAATGGGGACATAAAAATTTACTTTGTGAAATTTTTTGGATTATTTTCGAAAAATTTCATTTTTTTAATATTGAAAAATATTCTATTTTAATTCAAAAGTGCCTTATAATATAATTTATTAATATGGTTATATTATCGTTATAATTGGTTTTGATGTTTAATTATAATATATTATTACCATTTAATCTAATGTTGGTCATTGGAATTAATTTTACTTTGAAAATGGACATAAACAAGTGTCAATTTTTTGATAGTTATTGTATCTAAAAAACACACTATTTGTTTTAACAACATGAAATAATATAAAATTAATTATGTGAAATAATATGTTTTGAATTTGGTAAAATATAAATTATTATTGAATTCATAATATCCAATATATCTTAGGATGAATATTTGGTAGTTTTAGGAAAAACATAAATTTTTTATGAATAGTGAAACCACTATGCAGTAGTTAAAAACACACATTTTCATTTTAATGAAATTTTATAGCTTCTATGATTTTGATTTCAAAAATCTGACATACATGGCTGATATTTTTATTTAAAATGTGGTTTAATAAGATAAAAATAATTTTTGGTGAATAGTATCTTGTGACTTATATTTACGGTGGTTAAAGGTAACTTGCGTAATTCGAGGTAAACATAATATTATAATAATTATGATTTATCTTAACACCAATCCCAAACTTATTGGATGATTCATAGATGATTTTAGTCATCCGTTTGCTGAATTTGGGTCCCCATAGAGCCACTTAAAAGTGATAATGACTCTTTCGATTAATTAACTTATAGTAAAGTCAAAAATGACATAAAAAAATATCTTTTAGTATATTAATTTTCACATGGGGTTTTATATGTTATATGTTGAACTATAAATATTATTTTGAAATATAAAATGAATTAATATATCTTGGTATTTTCTTATAATATTTTGACATCCAAATAATTAAATTATTCATGACACAATATTGATGTAGTGTTTACCTCATTAATAAATAATTTTAATAAATAAGATTATAAATTTTAAAATAACATCTGAAACCTAACCCATTATTATTTGATGATTTAATTTCGAACATAAGCCATATTATAATCTACTTTAATGAGTTTTGGTCCTTTAAAAACCTAATATCATTATATAATAAATTAATATTATCACACTTTCCAAAAGATCCCCTCCTACCCCTTACAAAAAGCCCTCACTTATAACCATTTATTCACACCCATAAAGCCTTTTGGATCATCCAAAATCTGCACAATTAACCTTACTACATTCCTCTACTCCCTTTAGATGCATTTCCTTAGGCAGAAGTCACTTTTATAAGTCCTTTTGGTTCAAACCAAATGGAGTTACCCAAATTAATGTTAACAGTTTCTCTTGAATTCTTTTGTTTTATTCTTTTTTATTTTATTCTCCAATCCCATAAAATCATTTAATTCCTTAATTTTATAATAACACAAGTATCATAAAAATACTAGGATGTTTTTATGAGAAGGTTTACAACTATAGTAACACACACCTCTATCTGATGGGTAAAAAATATAATGTTTGTGTGGATAGAAAACTAACACCTCACGAAATGATGATTGTTCAATTATCTCATACCGCCTCTCAAGGTGGCCATTAATATATCACTATATTTATATATGATATATATTATGTTTATGTTTTTTTATACTTCTGTGTTGTTCAGTTATAGAATACCTTTATGTTTTCCATAGTGGGTAAACACGAAAATCTCATTTGAGTAAGTGCGGACTACCTCCCCCTAAAAATGATATGACTCGTTAATGCCATATGTGGGATGTATAAAGTATGTATTTAATGATATTATACATGATATTATACTGTAATTATAATATAGATATGTATCATTATGGTTTAATTCCATTAAAATAATAAATAGAAATTAAAGTAGCGTTCAGGCATACGTACATCTTACCGTCTCCATGAACAGTGCATTTCATTTCTTACCTTCATATGATATGTAATGTTATGAATATAAATATATACATATATATATATATACTGGATACATATGATAAATATGATATCTAAATAAATAATATCATTCTGTATATAATAGACTATTGACCACTTGGAAAACTTGTAAATATAAGGTGTTCATTTTTGACTCAAGTACCAAATATTGACAAAACAAACGCTAATAACATAAATGATTATGTAAGGTTATTAACATGCTAATAAGTGATATAAAAGGAATAAAAAACTTTAAAAAATTACTTAAGAATGTATAAATTAACTTTAGTTTATTATTCATGAAATTAAATGATAATAAACTCATGTCGGACACGAGGTAAGGAACTTCGTCTCAATCTCCTCTCATTGAGGCATTTTTTTTTCTAATACACGACTTTCCATTATATGATGTATAAACACCTTTGACTATCCATTAAAAGGGAATATTTTCCTATGAATCATTTTACAAAAAAATAATGATTCTTTTTAATGTAAGCGGTGACAACGACCTTTCCTCCATCACAAGTATTATTTGATATTTGGCTTCCTTAACAAGATGTATTGTTTTTAAAATTAAAATAAATACCATATAATGCTTTACATGTTTTTGGTATTGAAAATCATTTTTATTTGTTAATATATTTTAAATGTTATATTGTTATTGTAATTTGGAAATGTTATCTTACCTTTATGCTAATGTTATATGTTACGATCATGTTACTGTTCTTGGGAATTGTTTACATATACGAGTGGTTTCGTGATAAACCTATGGCCGGTGAGCCCAAGACAGCTCTCCAATTCATTTTGTAACATGACGGAGGTAAATGTGAATGTTTTTCGTATGATATTTAGGGAATATACTGTGATGTGTATTCCAAAGTAACTATCTATGTAGCTATGATAGCTATAATGTAAGTATGTTATGGATTCCACAAGTCACTTTTATGATTTATGATTACTATACGTTATTCATAAATCTTATGATTTCAATAGGTAAGTAAAAGAGTTCATGTTTTTTTTGTATTTATGAACTAATGTTTTCTTTATTTGTTTTATAACCCTTACTGAGCTTTTTTTGCTCATCCCATGTTTTGAAATGTTTTCATAGACCATAATGATGAATAGGGTCAAGGATGGGATCATGTAAAATTCATGATGTCTAAAACATGGAAATAGACATTACTCTTTTTCTCAAGAGTTTTTATTTTATGAAAAAAAATGAAACTCCATAGAAGTGTCTACTTTGTAATCTTTCGAGATGTAATAGTTATGTCCTAATTTCGTAAAACTCTAAACCTAAAAAAATCTTCAATGTGAATTATTCATTTAATCAAATATTATGTAATATTTTAAGGCTGAGTCCTTATGATTAGTCTTATATATCTCTGTTATTATCCACATTATCCCAATGGATTGGAGTCACATATAATTTCAGGATGAACCATCACATAATTAAAAATAGTTCAAGTATGTTCTATAAGATCAAAAATAATTCATCATATACAAATATTTTAAATGAAAATGGATTTTATAAATAATTTAATATTTCATCAATGAATTTCCCATGGAAAAGAAATAAGGTGCATATAATAATTAACACGTAAAATAAAAATAAGATTCATAGATTCATTCTATTAAAATCATAATCATAAGAAATAAAAAGAATGAACGTGAGTGGTATTATTGGAGCATACCCATAGTAAATCATAATTTAAAATAAATTATGATTACATACACAGAAATAACTATAAAAGATATTTGAAATATTAATTGGGGAAAATAAACATTTATTTTATAAAATATATCATTAATACTATAAAATCACATTTATTAATGAAATAATTTTCATTGAAAGATACATTAGAAACTAGTAATGGGTATTTCAAGGAATGTAATAATCATGATTTTGAAAACAATTTCCATACAATGTACATTAAAATAATTATACCTTTTATATTTTCCTTAAAAATAATTAACTCCTTTGAAAAATGGCAATAAATATTCCATTTAAATGTTAAAACATTAAAAATTTGGTAAAATTTCAGTTCAAAAACCAGTGAATAGTAGTAAAACAATATTGAATTAGTACTAATAACATATACATGGATGATAATGGATTTTTAATTGAGGAGATAAATAATTTAGATATTACTTAAAACTATTATTTTGAAATATTAATTAGTTAGATAGGGGAAAATAAAATTGAAACCTATATTCATTATAAATAAAAATGAAGTAATATATTTTAGTTTTATTCCTCGGATGTAGATCATGAAATTTTTTCATTATAAGATGTTTCTTAATATATAACTATTTTCAATGAGATTCAAACATAAAACACATTAATATTTATTAGTCTATCTTATCAGTTCTTTGCAATGAGATTCAAACATAAAACCCCTTTATAATTGCTTCTCCTTTTTTTCATAAGAAATTTTGTATGGAGTTATCACCATTCTACATAAATCATTATTCTATATTATCAATGATTTTAACCATGATATAAATATCATATATTTTTATTATATATAAAATTATTTATTTATTATCATAAACTAATTTTATTGATAGAAAAAATTTATTAAACAATTCACTAAGACCGCTGCCATATGTACTCTTTATCATTATTTAAAAAACTCAATGAATCATAAACATGAAATCCATAAAAAAGAAAAAAAATATAATAATTAATATATCATATTCATCCAATACATTCATTTAATTCTACATTTTTACTCTATATATAATTACTAATTAAAAATAGTATCAAATTGCTTCATGCATCTCACATTCCAAACAAATGCATGATAGACATTATCAATTTCCAATGAATTATAATGTAAGAATATATTTATGATATTATAATTGAAGAGATATAATTAATAAATAAATATCATATATAACTATTATAATCATCATAGTACAAATCCATAAATTATAGTGATGAAAAATTATTATTATCACAATGTAGAAATGATAATTATTAAAAACACATGAGTGGTTCATTCACATTCCATTTTATTGGATTAAGCATCGATAATGGTGGATTCATAATCATTATAAAATGATAATATATTAATGAAATTTATTTTATTATTTTATGAAAAATTACACTAACTTTTAGGACATAAAAGTATAAGAAAAAATAAATTGATCGATTAAGGTGAATAACTCTTTATTGAATGGTCTACAAGAAATTTTTTATGGATCCTATGGTGTCCTTTTAGGAACTCATGGACCACTATAATTTGGTTAGGTTTCTTGAAAATATAATTAGGTATGGGTTTTTGTGATATAATTCTAAATTTTTTCTATGTAATATAAAGGATCGGTCATTTATAATTTAGATTATTGAAACTCAAGGAATTTCCAAAAAGGTTAGAACATCAAAACATATTTCTCTATCCAAATTTTTCAAAATGGATAGATATCTGAATCTATGCAAGTATTTGTATTACATAAAATCATATAATAATATTTTTATGGTTTTTTATATCTCTTTCAGCCATATATTTTGGTTTAAACACATTGTTAATAAATATTAATTTTTTCCTCATATTTTTTTTATTTCTTAATAGGATAAAATAATTTATATATGGTCAAATTTATATTATTAATGTTCCAATATTGAATTTTCCTTTAAAATCTTTTCCATATTTTCCCTTTTCACTATTTTCAATATTTTTACATTTTTATTATAATATAATTTTTTTCAAATATTTATAATGTTAGTTTTCAAAATATTCATTTAATTTCACTAAAAGGTAAAAAAATAGAATTTAAATATAATCATTTCAATCAAAGATAACATATAAATTCTATCTTTAATATTTATGAAAAAATATAATTCATAAAATAATTAGTAGTATCAATATTTGTAAAGACATTTATCATATATTCTTATTAGTTTATTAAATATTGTATCTATGTTTTGTAAGAGTTTAAGAAAATTATTCTAACATGAAAAATTAAAAATAAATAAAAAAATAATAATTAGTGTGAATTTCATATAAATATTTATGACATAACACATTTTTTAAAAAAATTACAAAATTAAATTGGTATTAAAAGAAAGAGGGTGAAATTGTTGACAATAAATTTACATTACATAATATATAATATAATTTCAAATAAAAATTGAAAAAATATTCCATAAATTAATTTCAGGGATTTTAATGGTCTATATCTACTAATACTAAATATTAATGGAATATTTTTAAGGTTATTTATAAACATGTTGAAAAAATTTCGTTAATTGTCATACATACCCTTGCTGAAGTGAAAGATATTTATAATGGTAACCATTCCTATTGATTAAAAATAATAGTTACCTGTATAAAATGTTTTAAATCTTAATTAGGTTTATGAAATAAATTTTTAATTATTAAATGTCATGATGTTATATATATTAACATTATAGTCAATGTCTAATAAGATATTGAATCATCTTTTTTTTAAATGTATTTGAAATTGTAAAAATGAACATATACCAAATTGATGTATAATAATTATTCAAATATTACTAGTTAGAATATGTATCTATAAAATAAATATTATAAATAGATATATAATTAAAATCACAATTTTACCTTCAAATTACTTGTATTTAATGTTTTCCAAAATATATATTGTTTACTGTTCATAGAAAAATCCCCCATTTCTGAAAAATCAAAACATTTCCAAAAATTCTAATATTGAAATTATGAATTAAAAATTTATAATCATATTATGATATATGTTTTCTAAAATATGTAGAAATTAATTTATAACCTTCTATTAAAAAATCATTAAACCCATTTTTTCATGAAAATTTGTTTTATTGATTATTAAAATGGAATTACTAAAAATTGGATACCGATATCTTAAGAATTAATATATATATATATATATTGTAGGTAATTTATCCATATTTCTTAATGGGATAAATCCTATTTATACCTTCCATTTCAATGGTGTGGTTACAAAGGTCACATTTGAAAAATAATATTTTGTTCTCATTTTAGATTAGTGTAATGTGTTGTACATGGTTTTAAAAAAATTGTTCCTTAAAAAAACAATTTAGTGTTACACCAGGAGAATGAGAATTGAAATGTTTTGTTAAAAAATAAATATACAATGCCCCGATAGTCATACGTAGAAATTTTTTATTTCAATTTGATTTCTTCTGATGTGGTACGTGGTCTCACATACATTACTAATAAAATTTATTCTATTTGGTAATGATTATGGGTTCTCAAACTTGTTAATAAGGTACATGACAATATATAATTTACATATCTATAATTTTTTTAACTATGTTAAATTATTTCATTAAAATAATCATTTGAGAAGGGTCACCATCAACCATTATTTGTTGGATTGTAGTGCCAGTAACTGAAGGGTAGGGATAGATCTACTGAGTTTTTAATTAGACTATAGACATCAGAAGAGGTTGCGAAAAAACCAAGAAAAAGGAAATATCTTGCATAGGTGATAAATAAAACTCTTTCATGGGTATAAGAATTATATTATAAGTTTATGACCATGTGGGACAAATGATTCACTATCAGGAATTCATGTTTTTTTAGATAGTCATTATGATAGCAATACGAGTGACACTATTTCATATGATCTAATATGGAAAAGGTGTATGAACCTCAATTCAACTATAACTAGGTTTTTTGAGATGAAAAAACAATATTTTACATTATAATTGGTAAAATTCATGGAGAATCTTTCGATTGTAAGCCTTGTTCCACGTCTCCAGGTACCTGATAACGAAATTTTAAACCCTTTATATTATTGAGGTGCATGATTTCATTAGAGAATTAGGTTTTTACGTTATCATTGATGGATACTAAGGAACCATAGTATTTCTATATAATTTAATAATACCATGACTTCTATAATCCTCACCTATTAATAAACATTCCCGAGCATATTGAAGAGAGATGATAGTGTGTGTTATAATGAGAACTCTATTGGACATGAGGGATTAAGGGTATGTAATAAATGGGGGTTCAAATAAGTAGTCTATAATCCTATGTGATTTCATTTATGGAGGGAAATTTAATGTTCCCTCAAAAAATATTTTATATTAATGGGATTACACATTTTAGAATTTATATACATATGAGATTTTTGATAGATTTGGTGCATGGTATTTATATTTTTTTTCATTAGGAGCTCTATGATTGTTGTGCATCTCATGTTTACAGTTATGAAATTTTGATATTGACTATCATGTGTTTCTTACATTGTACCTAATGGAGGAGGGTTGTGGTATGATATTTCCATGGGATGACTAAATTACAAGAGGTGGTTGGTATGTTATGTTAGGGAGACCATGATTGTGGGTTTGAAATACTTATAGACCACTCCCAAGATGAGATTAATCACAACATGGAATATTTATAATGTTATTATCATATAACCTCAATGAGATAATAACGAAAAGGGGTGTCTTGTGATGACTATGAAAATAACAATTAGAGGTTGTTGGTGATACGATTGTCTGTGATATAATAAAGTTAACACTATCTTATTTTTATGACATGAATGATATAACATATTTCATAACAACAGACAAATAATTGAAGATATAGGTATGGTTTATTAAGGTGACAAACATAAGGATCATTGATAGTTTATGTTATTTTCTAGAATCATTTCTATTGATTTTAGTTGAGATTTACATATTGATATATAATTAAATATGTCTGATATTACAAAATCACATTAATGGTTCCCTATAACTTTATATAATGAAACTATAGAAACCTATTTTTTTACATAAATATTACATTTTATAGATATTAGTAATGAATTCATAAGAATATGATCCCCTATAAAACGATAAAATATTAGTTTATTTTTATAGTAGATGAAAATTATTTGTATTTTATGAATGATTTCAATATTTCCCACATAGATCATCCCATATAATAATTATTTTTGGAACACCCAAATTCAACCCTTTAATCATACCCTGGGTAATGGAAAAACAAGGATGGGTTATCTTATATTCTTATTAAGGTAAAAATAGTGATATCATTTATCAGATTAATGTAACATGGTCATAAGTGTATGAGAAAATGTAGTAGATATTGAAAACCCAAATAATTATTTCCTAGATCATAATCGTGAATTATGTAATAGTTCATCACTATTAATGAAAATTTAATAATATATGAATAAAATAACATAAGATATGATAAAAAATGGAATAAAAAATACTACTTTATCATATTCATAATCATAGAAAACCATTTTTTGTAGTTAATGCTCTATTTGATGCTTATCAAAGTGTATTATGCTCACTTCCAATTCCATATTATCCATATTTGATGTTCACTGCCAATATAATCATAGTTTCTAGAGTCACTATTTGAATTGGGATCACTCCAAATTTTAGTACAATTAATATCATGCTATATCCATTATTACCTAATGCATTAGTGATAAATATAATTATAAGGAAACCCATTACATTATCATTAACTATTCACCTTTATGACAAGGGATCAAAAAACATTAATTATATATCATAACATATAGAAGTAAATTAGTTTCATAATCATTTAGAAAACTCATCATAGAATATCCCCTGGTATTGATACTATGTTTCTCAAACAATTCAATATCTAATCACATAATATGTAGTGAAAAATAAAATTGGTTTCATAAAAAGTTATATAAATAATCTCATCTCAAAGAATATAAAATAAAAATGGTTTAATAAACATGAAATCAAAATAATAGAATACCAAAAATCAAGTTAAATTATAATTTATCATTGGATTATACCCATTGTATGAAAGGTGTAAAATCAAATTATGTTATCATATTTGAATATATATTAAACAAATATCCCATATAAATTTCGACAAAAATCTATATTTAATTTTTTAAATGATCATTAAAATATAGAAAAATACAAAATATTATGAAAAATATTTTATTTCTATATAAACATGGAAGCTTTTATAGTATCATTCAAAATAATGGGTTGGAATGACAGTGATAAATTTCAGTAATGTTGTATACATTTTAACTATATTTTCATTAACATTTTCTATAAAATTTCTAAATTACTATATAATAAAATGAAAATAAATTTAATTATAAACCTTTATTGATGATATACATGTAAAATTACATTAAAATATAATAGTTAAACAAAAAATAAATCCTGAAAAATATTTTAATGAAAAAGTTGATGAATAATATTTCTGACATAATAGAAAATAATATTTATTTCAATTAGAAAAAATATTCCTGGTAATTTTTTTCCCCATATAATATAAAATTATTCTATAAAATTAACATACAAAGAATAACTAGAGGCTAATAAATTTAAATAAATTTATATGATATGTATCAAAAAAATAAAATGTAAACTCACTCATAATAATTATCGATTAAACAGGTATTGAAACATAAATCCTATTCTACAATTTAAACCTATATATCCAATCCTCATGAAATAGAGAACAACATATGAAATTTTAGATATAAATATTTCATGAAATAAATTTTTTTTATTTTTAAAATTATTAAACAATGAAATTAACGGAACCATGTTCGGAATATTTCCAATGTCTCATTGAAATCAATAACAGATGATAAACCCTTACCTTAAGTTCAACTTTCTTAAAAAGTTCTATAAATACATATTTAATTAATTTATAGTTTCTATAAATATATGTTTTAATATAAATTCATTTAAAATATTTTATAAAATACAATTATAACATATCATGACTGATTAATTAATAATTTCAAAATAAAACCATTATTTTTGGGAGTTAACAATTTTGTTTCACATGAATGATTTGGTTCAGTCGTTCAGACCCTTGTACATTGATCACGGTTCCATAAATTCATAATTATAAAAATAATAAAAATATTACATTTATTGTTCATGTATGTATGTATTTATATATATATATATAATATAATGATATAAAAATTAATAACACGATTCATTGAAAGAGTAAGTTGTAGATACTCATGAACACTACATTACCTTTTTGATGACTGGAAAAAAATATAGGAAAATCATTAGTCACCTATATAAAATAATTATTATATCATATATATGATACATATTAATTAAATATTTTATTGTTAAAATTTATGTTAAATTTAAAATAATAATGAATTACATCACTCCACATTTGTAAAATCTATATGTACGAATGAGCACTGATGTAGTTTCAGAAAAACATAATGTTAAAAGGTATATATGATATTTTAATAATAAAAATATAAAAATGAATTTAATAACATATTTCAACATTAATAACATTATAATGTACATATATTATATTTTTTGATGAAAAATGAACTATATCACTTCTTGGAGGTGGAAGTCTACATGTTATCAAGAGTGGTACTTTTTCCACCAAATTAATGTGAATGGTGTGAATAATTTTCGAAAAATCCTAATAATAACATTAAAATAAACACATAATACTAAATATTTTTTTAAGATTACAATTTAATTTGAGTAGTTATAAGGATAATGAAATTGAAATTGGTTTGGTCAAATAATCACCAATTTTTCACCATTACTTATTTAAAAAACTCATTATGGAATAATTATATTTTATTTCTAGAACATATTAACCATTAATTAGTGGATATGTAATTTGAGAAGATAATTAGATAGTGGTTGTTTGTTATATATTCATGAAGGAGGCATAAGAAAAATTGAGAAAGGGTGTCCTTTAAAAAATAGGGAAAGGATAAATATCAAATTTATTTAAATATATTAATACAATTTATTTATTTTTCATGAATAATTATTAAAAATTACCATTTATTATAATATAAATATATTATATTAAAAATATCATCATCAACATATTGGTAGAAATGTATTTGTGTCATTTTAAATGTTTATTTATTTTGTAACCCCTTTATTAACTGATTTAATCATTACATGTGGTAATAACTTTTTCAATATAAATTTTAATACATTTATTTATAAAAATATTATTCTTATACAAATATATATATATGGTATAATGTTATTTTCCAATTAATATTACAATTTTTAACATTTATTTTTTATTATTATTTTTTTAAATCATAAAATATTATCTTATACAAAAAACATTATGGTCATTGTTGACAATATTCAATGAATTTTACATGAAATTCATAAAGATAAGATTTTAATTAAAATATAATCATTTTACATATCCCTGATATTATATGATATCAAAATAAATCATTATACACTATTTTTTGATAAAAAATATATCTTTTAGTGTTTTCAAAATAATTTCAGTCATTTTTTGATTAACATGACATGCATTGTGTTAGGGTTACATAAGAATCTAAAATTTTTATATTATTATTTAAATTTAAAAAAATTAAATGATGAAATATATTTATTTATATTTTATAAAACAATTTTTGTATGAAATATATTTCTTATTTTCAATATCAAAAAATATAGTATATTTTGAAAGAAAAATATTTATATTACAAACATTATCATCTACAATAATATAACAATTGTAAAAAAAATTTAAAAATATAATATTTAAATTTATTTGGTGATATGATGATAATATTATTTTTATATTCAAAATTTGAATTAAATTATTTTATTTTATTGAATTTTATTACTAGACACATTAGTTTTAAATGTAATTAATTGATTTTACATTTGTTAATGCTGTAAATTCTCACAATAGTTAATATTTATTTTGAAAACATTTAAAATGGGAATATTTAATAACATTTGACATATTGATTCCAAATATTCAACTAATTATTAATTATTTAGTTCAACTCTTTCATAGAAATTAATTTAATACATAAATTTATACCAAACTAAAAACATTTGTTTCTAAAAATCCCTTCTACATATAAATATATTTTACCCCAAATTGAAAAACAATATATAATTAAATAGAATGGTTTTTTGACATAATATGAGTTAAAATATTTTACATTTAAACCATTTCAATATAAAAATTTTCATTTAAATGGAAGAAATAAAAATACAAGTATCGTTAAAAATCTGTATTTTTCACTATTCAATGGAGAATAAATTTTTTTAGAAAAATATAGACCAATTTTATTATGATAATAAGGATAATTAAATATCAAAAATAAGGATAATTTTTTCAAATAAAGGTTCTACATGTGGTTGAATTTTTTTTTATATTTTTTAAAAGATGGAATAAAGGAAATATTAAATAAAATGCGCCTTCAATGCATAATATGATCTTATTTTCATTTCAATTATATTAACCACAATTAAGTGAATTCTAGTATACTTAATTAAAAGTATTTTATTCTTCTTTAATTTTATTTATCTATTAATAGTTATTAATTAAATCTATTTTGTTTAATAGATATTTCATATATAAAAATTATTTTTTAGAAGACGTCACTTTTACCTACAAATTATTTTTATAATCATTAAAAAATATAAAAAATAAATATACCCATTGAATATATATATTGGATATATATATATCATATATGTTTCTTAAACTATATATATAATTCATATTATATTCCTATATAAAAAATATAATTTTTCAAAAAGATTTATTCATTTACTCCAATATCATTATGTATGTTATATCCCTAATTTAATTCATTCTATACATTGTTATATTTTTCATAATTGTATTCATGGAAAATGTTAATAATACTGATTATATAAATTCTATATATATACACATCAATTTTATGAAACATTATTTATTTATAAAATCATTATATTTTATTAATTTTTATCATTCATTATAATAATGATTTCAATTAAATGTATCATGAACCATTTTAGAATGAAATTTAATATACAAAAATCTATCCAAAATAATTTTTTAATAATTTTGGTGTGATACATGTCCCCAAATAAATTTAATCATATACATTTTAAAACGATATTGGTAAACAAGTGTTTTACACAAGACAATTTAATAATTAAAAACTAACATCATAAAAGGGTTAATAAATCATCCTCTAAAAAACATTAATTTGAATATGATGAGAATATGATATAACAAATGGTTATGTTTTTCAATTGAGTAAAATTACTGGGAAGTGAAAATAATGACTTGGATGTATTATTTAATTTTCATACAATGATGGAGAATGATAGTGAACATTTATCCCAAGGATTTGATTGATAAAGAGAATGTTATTGAAAATAGAAACATAAACAAATGGGTTTTTAAATAGAACATATATTAATCAAATATAAATGTAATAAGATAAAAATTTCAGTTTCATGATATTGTTCAGGGAGTAGAGTAATTACTTAAACAAGTAGAATATGCACATTACAAAATATAACTACTTTAAAAGTATAATATCTCTCTTTAATCAATTTTTTCTACAATTTCAAGTTTATCTCCAAATGATTTTTATTAATGATTAATTTTACCATCCTTTAACCACAAAATAACATATAAAGGATCACAAAGTAAAAAAATACATAATATGAAATTCTGTAAGATAGTGTAACTTTTTCATGTACATCATACCATTTGAGTTTACATCATAGAAAATTTATTTATATTCTTATAAAAAAATATTCTATATGATAGTGTAACTTTTTCATGTACACTCCTAATTTAAACAATTATTAATCCCCTTTTGGTTTTCTAACTAAATTTTTAATTAGATTATGAGGAATATTAAGGGTGTATTCATGGACCAAGACAAGAAATAAATGGAAATATGTCCAATTTGTGCATGTTAAACGGTCATTGTACATTTTGTGAAAACAAGGCTTTGTGTGAGGCTAAACTATGAAACCCAAGAATGATGTAATATTCATGGATTAAAAGAGGTTTTTCAAACCATATATGATCATTAGGTAACCCTGTGACTTCACCCTTCTTAGACAGATGTAGTTTCACTATTGGAGCATTGTTTGGAAAATCATGTGGCTAAACCATGTGCTTCATTAAAAAGGGAAAAATTACTATTTCCACCACAATATTTTATTTTCATTAAATTATATTAACCCCATTACATCCCCCTACGTCCTAATTTATGAACCAAAATGATGTTATTGGATAATAATCATGATATGATAATACCTAATATGAAGAGGAATAAATAGTGTTATTATGTTTTAATTATATAATGACTTCATTTGATTGTTGTTTCAATAATATACTGGTTATATGAATTATGGTGATAAATAAGGATTGTACTGTAGTACTATTTTATTGAGGATTTGAGATGATATGGTTATATGAAAAGTGACTTAATAATAAGCAACACTTTTTGGAAAAATACATGGTTTAATGAAATATTATCATTAATACAGTCTTGATAATGAGGTAGTGATTTTGGAATAAGAGATGGTTGACTTGGGTAAATTATATTGGATATTCTTGACATCCTTGGAACTGTCTAATAGTTTGTTTATTTCATCATTGTTGTAATATTTAACAATTTTGATATATGGAATATATCAACTATTATATAAAGGATATGGGAGAATCAATATAAACAATAAGGTTTTATGGAAATTCTGGGTTTTACCATGTTTTAAAATAATACATGATGAAGGTGTTCAGAATATATTACATGGAAAAAAGGATCATCATTGTGTTTACCATCCATATAAATTTTGGACTGTGAGTTTGGGCAAAAGTATTTTGGATAATTCAAGTTTGAGATTATTTTTGGATTTCAAAAAAATGGACCACCCGATGGCCAGGCAGCAACCTGTTGCATCTGGAAACTCTGCGAGAATTGAACCCTAAACTGAAGGGCCACAAGGGTGTCTCACCTACCACTAGCCCATGGGATGTCATGTATTTAATAATGTAATTTTTTTTAAATGGTCTGGTAGATGAATTATAAATTCAATTGTTTATAACCCTATAAGAATAGGATAAATAAAATATTTTTTAAGTTCTATTATCTTTTAGAGTGAAAGATGAGTATGTGGTACAAATTAGTTAAAGAATGAAACTATACTTATCAAGTATTTTTTGTCTCCTATTACATGAAGAAATTAATTCTTAAACATTAGGTAAAGGATCTAAAATCTAAAAATGTGTTATCCTAATACCTTATTTTTAATTGAACCGATGATATTTTAAATTAGCATAGATTAATGGATTTTGTGCCCTCAATTATACAATTATTTGTGACTGATTACCTGAATAACTACCTATAAATATATAAGTTTTTTCACGATTTATGTGTCTTTAATTTTCACCTATGTTCTCATAATAGAGATCATAATTTGGTGGGGAATTTTTCATTCCCCTTTTCCTCTTATTAAGAATATATTTTATTAACACAATTTCTAATGCAGGTTTTCCCACAAAGGTATTTTCTATTTTCAACATTTTATTTTTGAAGAACAATTTAAAATGGTGAGGACGAAATTTTTTGACGGAGGAAAGAATGTAACACCCAATGATTTTATTTTACGTTATTTCTTCAATGTAATTCTGTAACTTTCACTACACACAACATTGAGTTCAAGCACTCCACAGCATACCAAACTAGCCGTTCAAAAGCGGTTAAAAATAGTATTAATAGAATTTTGAACATTATATAATATTTTTACTTTTAGAATACCTATTATGAGTTTTTTATTTATAATGTAAGAACGAATACATTTTTTCAGATAAAAGAAGTATTTTTCAAGAAATGCAATTTTACCGCCTTTTAATAGAGAACCCTTTTTTAAATCCATTTTTGAAACTTTTATATATTAAATTTGACAAAAAAACTTCTTATTTGGAATTGGGACATCAGAATTTTGTTTTAATAAATTTTCGGTGTCTTTCAGATAAATTCTATATTTTGGTGAATAGTGAAAATTACTATATTTTAACTGAAAACAACTTTTTTAATCAAAATTATTTATAGTAGTGAATTATGAATTATAATAGTTTGGAAGTATAATTAGATTATATTTTTACCATTTAATCCAATGATGGTAATTTTAAGTAATTTCACTTCGAAATTGGCCATAAACCAGTGTCAATCTTTTGATAGTTATTATTTCTTAAAAATACAATTTTCTGGTTTGACAATGAGAATTATTTTTAAATTAATTAAGGCTACTTATATATTTTAAAAATGGTAAAATGGAATTCATTTTTGAATTCAAAATATCAAAATTATCTTAGGGTGTACTTTTTGGTGTTTTTATGAAACTTTCAATTTTTAATGAATAGTGAAATTCACTAAGTTAAAGTTTAAAACTAAATTTAAATTTAAATAAGTATATATTTTATTTAAATTTATTTTATTTGAAAATATATAAATAATACCTATATAATTTCAATTTAATTCATTGAAGTTATGTTATAATAATTCGGGATATATAAAAAGTTTATTGAACTTTTTACCATCTTTTACACACCTCATTGGATCATTTGAAAATTTACATAAAACATAATTCTAACACTTTTGTGAGTTGAATTTCAAAAATCTGAGAGATACTCTTGATGTTAGTAAGTAAATTTTGGATCAATATGTTAAAAATAATTTTAGTTTAATTGAAACTTTTTAGTTTTATTTACCACGGTTAAAAGTATATAGGATAAATAAGTGTAAAAATGATATTATTATTACACTAACACATGTTTTAATTCTATTGGATAAGTATAATTCGTCCAAAAAAACCTTATGACTTAAATATTAAATTATTTGATCCTCATGGATTAGATTATGGGATTTATTATTAATTAATTCAAAGAAGAGTTAAAAGTGTTAAATTCACAGTTTAATAACTAAAACATTTTTAATATGTGGTTAAACATATGATAAATTAGATTATAAATATTCATTATAAAGAAAAACTTATTTCCTGCATAATTTTTGTTTATTTATATTTTATATACATTATATATTTTAATTTATTTAAAACACAATGATGATGAAGTAATTAACTAATTATTGAAATATTAAATTAATTGATACTATAAATATCCAAATAAATGTAATTTGAGACTTTTTGTTGATTACAATAATTTTCTACGTTAAAATTACATGTTTTTATTGGTTATTTAATTATTATTAGAAGTAATAATAAAGTTATAAATTTATAAAAAACAAAATACCAAATTGTGTCAAAATTGTCATAATTTATTTTTTAAAATAAATATTATATTAATAATTGATATTATATTCATAAAAATATAAGGATATAAAAAAAGACTTATATAATTATAGGTGTATAATTAATGAACCATTTTGTTTTCTCTGGGAATTATATTCTATATTTATTAACCATATAATATAAAAATACAAAGAGACATGGTAAATGTCGAACTATTTACTACGAGTTAAATCTAAAAGATAAGGTTAATATAGTGACACAAACCAGTCTAAAACCTATTGGTTGAGTGGTTTATTACTAATATCCACCTTATCCTTTATATAATTTATTTTCTAGCCATTAGAAACTGAAAAATAATTTTATTATAAAATAATATTTCTAGATTTTCCTTAGTTTCCCCTCACCCCTCTTATAAAAGGGAACCCCCCCTTCTCTCTAATTTACACCGTCAAATCCATATGGCTCAGCCAAAACCTACCCAAATACCCTATCAACTTTCCTCCATTTATCCTAGAGGCCTTCCTTTAGTCATAAAGTCAACTGATGGATCCCTTGTATCAAATCAAAAAGAATAACCCGAAGAAGAGGTAAATATTTCATCACATCTTTCATGTTCCTTTTTTCTTCCACCTCCTCATTCTTTGTTGATTCCATTCCAATATAATAACTCAAGTGTCTTATATATAATCTGATTTTATTTTAAATATGGTAAAACCATGTTCACTGTTCTATATATCCTTTTAATGATATGTTACTATAGGTGCATACGTACGGCTTACCGTCTCCACATTGTGGTGTAATTGTTATTCGATACATTATTTTTTTTGGGTATAATAATAATGTGTAATTGGTGTAAATAATAAATATAACATTTTTATGATTCTTTATATATGATATACCATAAAATTATATATTATTTTAATACCAAAATAATTATATTGTCGCTTGTGTGTACGTATGGATTATATTCTCCACGAACGCGGTGAGATTGATTCCCCATTGTATCCATTCAAGTCTAATTATCATTTAATGATTGGAAATAATTTTTAAAGGCATGATATCATTCTGTATATAAATATGTTACATCACATCTATTACAAATACAACTGACATAAAAAATAATATAATGGAAAATAAATCCGTTAACACCCAAAATGACGATAATAATAAGATATTATTAACAAAGCAATGTTAAAAGATCATAAATGATATCATATTAATTTATATGATTCTTTTATAATATAATAAAAACTATTTCACCATTATACAGGAGATTAACCTACCCTCGGCCAAGTAAAATTACAAGGTAAAGGTTAATTTCACAGTCTCTTCATTATCCTAGGTTGTTTATTTGTAATTATCTACAAGGACCTCGTTTTCATCCATATTCATGTTTCATAAAAATTTATTTCAAAACATTCTTACTATTATATAGACTATAGGTTAAAGTTATTTATACCATTTTTTATCGTTTTTATGAATTTTATAAAGGAATATTTGTGTAGCTTCCAAACAAGTTACTTTATGACCTTTTTGACAAAAATTAAGGTAAGAATTTTTTTTAACTTATACGGTGGGTGCGGCTATTTTCTGTTGTTATAACATCGTTAATGCTTCCATTACAAGATGATAAGAATATTTTTAAATATAAATGTTTCATTCAATGATTATGTGAATTCTAAATTATTTCAAAGTATAAAGAGATATTTCTTTAAAAATGTTTTGATTTCATCAATGTTAATATTCATTTAAGAAGTTTACACTTAATTGAAGTTGATTTATTATGATAAAAAACATTCATATTGTATTGAAGGTTTTGTGATATGTTTGATAGTGGATGTAATATTTTTATATTATTCATAGTTTATGGATAATGTGTTGAAATTTAATATGCTAGTTGAAATATAAATGTTTGTGTTATGTTTAAATCTTTTCATATGGTGAATGCATTGGACTTAGTAAGTGACGGGTGGAGACCGCTATAGATCCTCGATGCATCGGTAGGTCTCATGAGACAAACTAGGGTCTTGGCACATGGCCTTAACAAAATCTTATTTTTAGTCTTGTCATAAGGCCTTGACTAAGTGGTTATGGAAGTCTGACATTATGTATTCCATCCTTACAAAAGTGGCTATTGATATTGCATGTGATTATTCAAATAGAAGAATATAAATGTGAATAAGTTAATGGAATTATTTTATTTTATCTTTTCCATATTATTATGAATTTCACATTTAAAAGGCTTTTGTTTTAGTCTTATACATTTCTTTAAATGTTTATTCTTATTTATGAATGTTTCTTATATATAGTTATCCTTACTGAGAATCTGAGCTCACCCCTTTCTATGATTTATTTTTCCCAAGATGTGAAGAATTATAATATGAATGACATGTAGGGATTGTCAATGTGTTCTCAGTGTTTTCTATGGAAAATATATTGTTGTAGTTCTCCATTTTATGATGTAATTTAAACCTTATGAATGTATCTAGTACTTCCAAGGATACTAAACTAATCGGCCTTTCAGGACTTCATCATTTGTGATCATGCCAATGATATGTAACAATGCACCAGCTCTGGGCTTTTGGGGTCAAGGCATTATGAACATGTTAATGGAGTAAGTAATTATTGATGTTTATATTCCCAAATTATGTCTTAGGATTTATTTAATTAAATAGTTTATTTTGACTAGAATATCATCACCAAACACATTGAGGATCTCTCATATAAATGCATTAGCTATCTCTATCAAATTGAATGAAATTGATTTTTTATAGTCTAAATTTTTTGGTTTCCACAATGATTCCCATAATGAGTTTTATATAATGTATTCGAATTATATAAATACCATTGGTAAAGAATGTAATTTTTTTCACATTACTGATATTATTATTGAAAACCACTAGCTGATTCTTCCTCAAATGGATAGAATCAATATATATTCATAAATTGTTTTATTTTTTTGAAACCAATGGTTCTCAATGAAATAATGA
This sequence comes from Viscum album, assembly GCA_963277665.1. Classification (NCBI taxonomy): domain Eukaryota; kingdom Viridiplantae; phylum Streptophyta; class Magnoliopsida; order Santalales; family Viscaceae; genus Viscum; species Viscum album. The sequence goes on from OY728126.1 coordinate 199,944,999, forward strand.
TATAACCAAAAAAAAAATTAAATGGATTAATAGACTTAATAAATAGAAACTGTTGTGAATTTAGAATCTCAATATCAATGAATAATAGTGGAGAATCATCCTACCAATGAAATTAATTCCTTGTATGTATTGGGCGTACATTGATATTGTGAAAAACAATGAGGGAAAATGTTTTAAATATAATGAAATTTTTATTTTATTATTTTTTTAAATTAAATAAATTTTAAATGAATATACTACATAATTTTTTTGAATCTACTAGGTACATAATCTTAATATAATAACAACTTCAATGTTCATCAGAAACATAGTACATAATCATGAGTAGCGGGTTCAATTCCCACAACTATTAGTTTCCCATTACTATGTCACGAATTAACTGATGTAATTTGAAAATGGAATATTTTGTCGGCATCAATTCATTCACAAAAAATTAACCCCAATACCCTTACCCACATCTACATAACAAAAAATCTTCAATATTGATTTGTTTTTTAATATATAGTCAATTAATATTCACTTAAAATCCAAGGCTATTAGATATCCCCACAATATAGAATTCAATCCAAAAGATGCACTAATAAGCATCACCTGACATAATTATTGAATATTATTCTCCAATTCATCCATATATCATATTATTAGTCCATGTTTACCTCAATTATATACTCATATAATCTATAAACCAATATTGTGGGGATTGTCATTATGTGAAAATTCGTCTTATTATAGTCTATAATAGATTCTTGTCTTTACTCAAATGATACATTTATACAATATCATTATTTTCCACAATAGTCATGTTCATTATGTGGATATGGTATCCCTAAAAATTGATATATAGAAAAACTCATGAATAGTACCACATCTGAAAGTATAATGAATCTAATTTTCTATAAAAGAAAATATTCACAATAAACTGAAAGAAAAAAATTAAATTATAACATACATCACCTACATGTTAAAAATATTATCTCTAAAAAAGAGATAAAATCATAGAAATAGATATTTAAATACCTACAACTCCATGAGATAGAGTTTAAATCTATATATAATATATTATTCATGTTACTATTCATTAATAACATCCCAACCAAAAAACTATTCTCCTAAATACGAATGGAAATACTAAATATAATAATTGATGACTCTCATCCTATATCCAATATATATGTATTATACTTTAAATAATTATAAGGAACCATCAATATTGATCAATGAAAATTATTATTATCATTGAATAAAAAATTTCTCTTGTTAATTCCTATATTCATGGACTCTTCTAAAAAACATATCCAATAACAGATATTTTGTATGCTTCAGCTTCATTTTTTTGTGAGGATTGTATGAATTTACTAAAATAAAATGAGTATCATGATACATATTAAATTATTGAAAGATGTATAATATAAAATGTTATTCCCAAATAGAAATCATGACCATAATCACCCCGTGATGATTAAATAGCCACCTAAAATATATATGGCATTTATCATAGATAGTGTTTCTCTCCTAAAATATAAATAAATCATCTTTCATTATCGTGACTATTATAGTAAATTTTTTATAACTAAGAAATAAATTTTTTTCATAAAATCATAAAATCCATCATTAATTAATCTATAATCAATAAAGAAATGGGTTGCTTCTAGTAATGACTAGCGTACCACTGATCGCTATCCTTCACCAACTTATAGTGAACCATATCAAAATGAAATCAATTTTATCCTTATGTAGACGAAATATATAAATTTTCATTCAGGTGTATTTTTAAATCATGTTAAGACTCTACATAGGAATAATATTTGGTATTTTATGAATCATATGTTAGTATATTCTGAAATATCAAAGGACCTTATGCATTACAAAATATATAAAAACCATCATTTTATCCTAGGAGAAAATAATATGTTAGGCCCCACTATATGCACAATTCTTCCCCAACTAATAGTCAGATAGATATATCTAACACCATTTCACTATATATAGTACATTGGATAAAATAAAAATTGATATAAGTGTCTGTCAAGATTGTTAATCATAAAAACCATGGAAAATCATGGATAAAAAACTTATCACCAACGAAATATCCTAGAAATACTAAGAAAAAATGAATCTAAAAATGTTATTTGATCATTAAAAATATATTATAGCATAAATATTTTCATTGTGCCCCAATTTTCATTTATTATGTATCAAAAAACAAAAGAATTAGACCACATTTTTCCATAACATTAACTTTGAGTTCATTTCGAATATTTAATAATCCCTGAATTTATTATAAATAGATTATAAAGTGAATGTATGAACCTCTATTAATTATTACTAGAAAAAAATTTGATCATTAATTATATATATAAATGAATCTCAATATAGGGTGGAAAACCTGTTCATCTAGGCCATAAAATAAAATGGTTCATTTTAAGAACCATAAGAAATAACAAAATACACATACATGATATACCTATTATTGAATCAAATACATATAATATATAATTGTCTATCCCAAAACAAGTCAATTCCTATAATTATTTCTATCAATGAGATCTACATGGATCCTCTCAATTAATTCAACTGCTAATTAACATAATGAAATTTATATATATTCTTTACTAACACTTGGTTTTACAATTAGTTATCCACCAGAATACATAATGAAATTTATAACATAATATTGGCATGAAATGGAGAACAACAATGTGAAATTAATTTAATAATAAAAACATGTACCACTATATCCTCTAGAATTTATTTACACTATTTATAATTTGAAAGATCTATCCTTATTTTTTTAATGGATAAATTCTATCTATTCCCTATAAACACAATAAATGAAATTATTCTCACACTCATGATGATATCCCTTATAATCCATAGGAGATAAATTCCATAATAATTCATTGATAGTTTAATATAGATGACATAACACCTCCTCATATCTCAATTAAATTGTTTTTATCTATACCATGATCAGACCTAGTTTCTAAAAAATAGTTCTAATGGGCATACCAAAAAATTCTACTAACTTATACAATAATGAATATCATCTTATATGGGTTTCAATTATATCATTTAGTGGTACATATAAATGGGTTACCAATAATGAGTCAACTGATCTTACCTAATGATCACATCAAAGCAGTTCATCTCTATCCAAGATAAATATTGTATATTTTTACATCTAATGATCATTATATAAGTGTCTAATATTATTTGAAGACACTTCAATCCCTCTTTTATGGTTGTTTCAATGCGTATCACCATTTAGAGGATATATAAAAAATTAAACGTTTATTAACAACATAATACAATATAAATTTTTCTAAAAAACACATATATAATAATATAGATTATACATTAAATTAAAATTTATGTGAAAAATTAATTAAATAAGGATATTTTAATACCTCATGTCGAAATGTGTCAAAAACATTTCAAGTGAATTTAAAATATTAATTTGATGGAAAATTAATTTTTTTTCGAATTCATAATTGAGTTATTTGAGTTCTCAAATAATAAATATATGATTTTTAGTGAGGAATGTAGTTCATCTGATGTCATGGGTGTCAAGAGAGCACAATGTGTGGATGAGGAGGTCGTTGCATGCTTAGAGAATGTAAACCAACCAGCAGCAAATGGATAAATATAGTAGATGGTTGTGATACTATACCCAATATATAGCAAATGAAATGTAATATAACATATGATGTATAATTAAATAGTAAAACTGGAACATTCCCTTATAGTATTTTGAGTCGAAAACCCCCACATATCCCCTTCACATATTATTATTCGTGCAGATAGATGTTGCTTCTCCTTCTTCATCCTACTAACTTGGGTGGAGAAATTGAATTTTTTTAATTTTAATGTATTATAAAAAATCTATAAATATATTTTTATAACCTTATCATCTACTCATATGATTTGGTATACTATTTTAGGGATATTTTCATGATTTCATAAAAGAATAGTGAAATATTATGACCATTAGAAGGCTTTCACTGTTCTTGGGGAGAAGGCGATTCAATAAAAAATCTCTTTATGGTCGATCAAATTTTTTTATTAGTTATAGTGATCAATCATTTTTTTAATTAAAATAAATTTTAACATACTATATATTTTTTATTGAATGATTGGGATTTCGATTAGTGTTGAGATAAGGACGCAAGGAAATACCTTTAGTTGTCAAATGTTATTTCATCATCATGAATAAAAAATTCAATGAGAATTTTGGTGTCTTAAATAATTAGATAATATGAAATATTTATTTATAATTGAATAATGATTTTTTTTGTTCCATTGTGATATGTAGGTGATAAGAGAATGAGATGTGGCCTGTTAAAATAATATTACCTTTGTAAGCACTAGAAAGATGTCGTTGGGCAATGGGAATTTGAATTTAATTGTATATAAAATATTAGGTGTTCTCAAATACATTCCCTGTGGAAATTATGCTATATTTTTAATGCATGTGGATTCATGATTAATACATTAAAGGGTATTCCCGAGAACAATTTAATTAAATTGTATATTTATATTTATATTAGAATGTCTCATTAAAATTAATGATAACCAAGAGTCAGGAATAACCCATGTTTCTTAGCATATTTTCATGGTCACCAATGGTTGAGGATATGACTATTGATAAACTATTTTTCCTTCAAATACCTTCATAGGTGTTGTTAGTCACAATTATATTTATTCCCACATGTGTATGGGTTTGACAAGACACTATTTGATGGGTGATTGTGATATTTGAATTCTCTCAATAAGGCGACACAGGATGACCTTTTTTTATTTAGAGATCATCAAGATAATAAATAAATGTGAAATATTATTGATCTTATTTCATATTATATTTATATACATAGGATGATGGACCTTTGGAAATCAATGAGTGATTTTGATGGGAGGACCAGTCTAGATTAACATTGTATATTTAGATGGGTTAAGGGACATCTCATGATTTTGGAACATGAGTTTGGTCCATTATATCTTGTACAGTTTTGATACCCCATTATTGTTTTCTAAGTACATGAAATCTTGAAATCATCATATGATGACCCAATACCATTTTTTAAACTGAGAAACTATATGAGTGTTCCCTTAACATACAAAGAATGATGCATCCTTAGGGGTACTGTTATAACAGGAAAAAACATAATATGTGATAATGAAAGGGTAGAGGGTGTAAAAATATTTTAAGTATTGGAAAAGTAATTAGCTTGGTCAATATGTAGTTGTTTGGGAATATAAATTTTTCAATATCTAGTGTTTTCATTTATATAATGCTTGGGAATGTTCTATAGGGGTATATGTGACATTGAAGAACATTCAGGTATCAATGTTGGTATACATGTGATAGAATTCATTTATTTCATGTTTGTTATTGAGATTATCTTGAATTAGGACCCATGTGATGGTTTGGATGTGTATATGTATATTACTTACCATTTAACATGGAAAGTCACATGTTATCTGATTGAGGGCCTTAAGTAGGGAACTCATAAACTCATATCCTCCAGATGCTTGTTATTTATAAAGGCATAGCATGTTGGGATCACTGAAGTAAAAATTACTTCTATTTAGTTATTAATTATTGGGGTATACAATAGATGATAATACTATCATAGTGGTGGGTTTTTATACTCATGGTTATATTCCCTATATGGGAAAGAATTTTTAGTATATTGTTTATGATGTTTAAAAATTGTACACATGGTGGGTGGTCCGAGATGTAGTAGGTGGGGATACCATAGAATGGATCCTTATTTATTTTTATGGATAAAATTATATGAAATAATTCATAGAAAAAACCTTGAATTAGACATTATAGGTATGGTCTATCGAGGTCATTGATAATAGGATTGACATTGATTTATTTTATTATTGATCATGTGTTTACATAATTTCAATTTCTTATTACTAATCCATATATTAGGAAAATATTTGTCAGTGTAGGACCACATTAGAGGATCCATATTATATTTTGTATTGAAAACATTTTTTTAGCCAACTCAAAACTTAGGTACCTGAGTATTTGTTTAATTATACATAGGTATATGTTTAGAATGAGGCTCCAGACAATAAGGATATCTAGGATCGATATGATGAGTACATTGAAGATGAGATGAATTAATGATCCAATATTCATTGGACCCATCATCTTTATATTATTTTTTTATGTTTTGTATATATGTCTAGCCTAGTGGGTGAATATTATTGACCAAATTTACTACTACACATGAAATTTTAGTATTGTATGGATTTACCCTTCATAATACATAATATTATATTTATGGATGTATTATGGATAGTTGTTTTATTTTTTACGTGTCAATTTAATTTTTGTTCATAGACATTCTAGACTTCCATATTGAACTATCACTACATTCAAGATCCTATATGAGATTAGGATTCATGAAAACTATATAGTGTAAAACCAGTTTGATTACTATTCATATCATAAACTAGGTCGGGATGTTATAATGTTGTTTTATTGGGGTTTATTTACTTACATTATTGTATAATGTTTTTGGAATAAATAAATTATTCTGATAGATATCAAAATATTGCATCAAAAACATCTTTTTTATTTAACATTTCTAGGACTTTGTGGAAATATATTTCTAATTTTAATTAAATTGTAAGGTTTTATGTGCATTTTTGATTGATATATAAATAAGGATCCTAATATTTAATGTTTGTAATTGGATTTTTGTATCATTTTTCATTAGAAATATTTTAGGGACAAGATTTGACACATGTCATGTAGAGGGTGGTGGAATCTCATTCACCAAATCCAGAACCTAGGATAGAAATTACAAATTGGTATACTGGTGTTGTTTTAGTACTAATGAAAGATGATTAATTGTTACAGGATATAAAACATCCATCGTATAATTTTCCCTTATAATTACTTAGTGTAATTATACCCAAAAATTCTAATATGATGATGTATTTTGTTCTGATGGAAGGTCATGTAAACTTGTGATGATAAACTTGTTGATGATGTTGTTGTGGGACAATGTTAACATGTATTTGTTCTATGGAATGAAGATTAAGATTTAGAGGAGCTCTGGGTTTGGGTCACTTGCATGAGTATAAAATTACGTTTTTAAAATACAAATAGGATGACTTGGTATCGTTATTGGTTTCAAAGGGATGCAGGGTTCATGTTCATGACCCTATTGACTAAAGGGATGATTTTACCAATGTTTTCTAAGTATGGTTGGAAGATATTTACATTAATAACTTTTTGTGTCCTTTATACTTGTGGTTTTCTTAATAAAGAAGCGAACAGTGGAGTATGGCAGGGCCCCTATAGTGTTTGGAGGATGAATCTATATAGGATATCATTGGCTAAATCATGGTATGTTTCGGGTGACTCATTATGATGAAGTTTTATGATTTTTATCCTAGTTTGTAGGTCATGATGTTTCATAGATCACACACATGATGGTATTTATATATGGTTCTAATGGAAGTACAAGATGTGTTTTGTTTCTAGGTGTTATAAATGTTTACAATAATACCATTGGAGATATTGTTTTAGGAAACTAATTTTACAAGTGATTTCATTGAATTAATATCAATTATTATTTATGTGTAGGAAATGAAAAAATGGAATTTCGGTGGTTTGTTTGTTGATCTAGTATTATTTGAACCTCTCGAGTGTAGATTATGAGGACTGGCATCTATTGTTTATAGTGAACTAATTCATATTGCACATGATGAGTTGTATGTGGTATTTTGTATAGTGGGGATTATAAAATTTTAAATTTTTTTTTTGTTATCCCCATTATGATTTCAAATTCAATGATTGATTAATGAACCATTCTACAAATTTGAGAAAGATGGATATATTTTTTTAGTTTGACACATAAGAATGAACCGGGTTGGACAGAAAATTTGTTATATCCTATGATGGAAGGGGTATGAAACAATTTCATCCAGATACTATATCACAAGATGGGGGAAAATGGACCACCTTTTGTGTGAAGTGGGAAATTATTCAAGATTATATTGACCTCAATTGAAAATGATAGAGGAAGTGGGACCAACTATCAGCTAAAAATTTTAGATATCTGATATTGTTGTATAAAATTAACTATTTACAACTAGATTACATGGTGAATTAAGTATATTAGTTATGAAATTGAACCTGGTGGATTATGACATGGATTTTTGGGATCCAAATGGTCATTAAAAATTTGGGCTTGTGTCATATTGATTGTGTGTCGATGTGTTTATTAGGTCATATCGACGGTATTACTAGAACGATGATCTTATTTCAATGTTACATTAGAGATCATGCATAAACACTTATGAGAGTGATCGAATGTTGATATTGTTCCTAATGGAGTAGGGGGGCAGTATTTTTTATTTGGAACACTCTACCAATTTAAGCTAACTAGATTCATGAGAATTATACCGTATGTATTAAAAACTATGTTTTCAAGTATAATTATATTTATTGATTTGGGAACCACAAAAAAGACCTCAAATAATATGATATGGTAAATTTACATAGATCAACTATTTATAATCAAATAAACAGTGATGTGATAATTGTTTTACATTGATTTACTAGAGTTCATACATTTTAGATCATGTCATTTCCATTGAGTAGTGTTCTCAGGGAGAGTAATATGTGGAAATAAAGAACCTTTTAAATAAAATATTATGGTTCTAGGGGTTTTTATTAGATATTAAAATACATGTAACACTAATGACTTGTAATTTTCACTTATTACATATGCCTTATTATGTGGATCACTTTTGTTACACCCCTCCCCTCCCCATTGGCTTGTGAAGTATGTAAGGTCCTAGTAACAATTAAATGACTTTCTCAAGGCACAAAAGGGTGGAAATAAATTGTGGGGTATTGAATAATAAATTAGGGAATGATTTGAAATTGAGAGAAACCAACCAAAAAAACAATCCATTGAAAAAAAAACTACATGATCTGTGGTAACATAAAAACCATAACCATATATTACCAGATGAAAACTATTCTCTTAATAAAAATTATTAAAAAACAATACAAGAAATCTATTCTAAAAAAGTTATATTTCCAATTGAATGACTAAACAAGAGACCAAAAGTAAAACATGACACACTCCACAATCAATTCCTACATCTCACTCACATAAACTTGGTGGTATCCCTTCCATCCACTCTAAATCCACTTTTTATAGTGGCACTCCCAATTCAATTCAAATTATTCCAATAAAAAATATAGCATGCACAAGAAAATAACCAAGCATCTAACACACCAATTCCACAACAACATTCCAACAAACATTTCATAATCAAAATATACCTTGAAGCATCATCCATGACATATCACATTTCAGTATATCATCCCATTTTTATAGAAAACCATTTCCTAAAACCATTTTTATAAAACAACACATGTTACCAAATTTAAAATCATCCTTTTAAAATCCAACAATAAGAACATTTCACCAAAAAAACCTCTTCTTCTCCAAATAATATACAAAACATTAAAAATGGATTCCTATATAATTTATCATTTCAAAATCAAAAATTCATACAAGAAAAATCCAATTAATTGAAATAATACTTCTAGTTCTATCAAGTATGATACGATAGAGAAGCCACCTACCTTTAAGGTTCTGTGGAAATAGGCCTATAGTTAATTGCACCACAAATTTTTTGAAAATTCTCTTCCAAAACAATTGTAGATATCCTTCCCTATCATATAATAGGATTAATATCATAACATATGGATTTAAAAACCCTATATCTACATGAAATATATATATATATCTCGAAAAAAAATTGGGAGTGAAGAGAAGATCTAGAGTGAACCACAAAGAATCCACGGGAGAATTATTACCTAAGATGGACTACGTTCAAACCACAATGAAACCCCTCTTTGCATCCAAAATGGTTGGGTGAACCCCTATATAAATTGATATCAAGTAAAAATGCATAGGGTTTATATGGATGGATTAAAGAGATAGTTAGAAAAAATATGAGGTAAACCCATTTAAAAAAAACTTTTAATGGACCACATGGTTATCTCACAGAGATTGAAAAACCAAGAGCTAATCATGCTAATTATACTAACTGAATAGTGTCATATTGCATAGTTGCCTGGGATTCTCTCATGGTTACCCTAACTGTTCGCAAATCATGAAATAGTAAAAAGTCCTCTAAAATCTTCATAACCCATTACAAACTCTCCCAAACTCTCCCAAACCATTACCAACAGATTAATTTTAATATAGTGGTATAAAAAAGGTCATGTTCCTTAAATAGGGGGTTCTACATTTTCCACACCATTGGAATTTTCATCCTCGAAAAGTAGAGAAACTCAACTCTAACGAAAGTATAAGCCCCCAGCCTTAAACCTAACTTAATATTGAATTAAATGAATAATTCACATTGAGGATCTTATCAGGTTTAGAGTTTTAGAGAATTAGGACATAACTATTACATCACAAAATATTACAAAGTAGACACTTCTACCAAGTTTCCATAAAATAAAAACTCTTAAAAAGAAATATGTCTAGTTCCATGTTTTAGATAGCATGACATTCCCTTGATCCCATCCTTGACCCTATTCCACATTAAGTCCTATGAAAAACAATTCAAAAAAACTTGGGGTGAGCATAAAAATCTCAGTAAGGGATACACAAAGAATGAAAACTGTTAGTTTTTCAAAACAACAAGTAAACCATGTATACATTATCAAATTAATACTTTTCACCTTTATGAATTAGTAAGAACTCTTCACTGAATAAAAAATCATTACTTCCCCTTTTGTAACCAAAATATTACCATAAAACCCATAAAAAGAACACATAATGTATAAAGGTTACTTGGGACATAAACATACATAAGTGGAATAACCATACGGTCGACTTACACACATATCACTTAATAGAATAGCCATATGGCCGACTTCCATACATAATTAATGGAATAACAATACGGCCGACATCCATAACCAATGCATTGGAGTTTACAATGTAACCACCTGTCCTGGTATTGACGGCACCTCCCATCATATGGTTTATCACGTAACCACCCATCAAATGTCCAAGTACAATTATAAAAATAATAAGACATAAAACAAATATAATGGAAAGAAAGAATTTCAACACTTTGATCACAATATATCACTTAAATATATTGACATAACAAATACATTATAAAAAACCATTTTCAATACCAAAATACATAAAATAGTATATGGTATTTATTTCATTTTAAAAAAACATTACAACTTGTTCAGGAAGCCAAAGACCAAATAATACTCGCGGATGTGGAAAAGGTCATTGTCACCGCGTACGTTAAAAGAAACATTTCTTTTATTAGTTTTGTAAAATGATTTGTAGAAAAAGATTCCTTTTGTATAAAAGTAAAAGTCAAAGGGTTTTATACACCGTATAAAAGAAAGTTGTGTATAAAACGAAATATGTCTCAATGAAAGGAGATTGAGACAAAGTCCCTTACAAAGATCATTTTTAAAATAAAATATATCTATTATGTGTATTCACTATAAGTACACATAAAGAATGTACAAATACAATATTGTACATAATAATATCATGACATAATTTGAAAGTACGAGATTAACCCAAAAAACAAAAATTGGGTTAAGAAGTTCCCTTACCTCGGGTCCAACTTGACTCGATCGTTCTTTAACATCCTGAATAATAAACTTGAGTTAATTTATATTTTCTAAATAACCTTTTTCAAGTTCATAATTCCTTTTATATCACATATTTCCATGTTATAAACATTATGTAATCATTTATGTTAATAATGTTTGTTTTTTCGGTATTTGGTTCTGAAGTCAAAAGTGGACTTCTTACAATTACATGTTGTTCGTGTGGTCAAAGGTTTTTTATATCCAGAATGACATTACTGATGTGGATATCATATATATCATATATATCTAGGATATACATGTATTTATAATATCACATAATCATTTAGAGGTAAGAAATGAAATGCACCGTTCGTGGAGACGGTAAGCCGTACGTATGCATGGACGCTACTTTCATTCCTATGTCATATTAATGGAAATAAAAATAAATGATAGTTATGTATATTTTAATTCCAGAATTATATTCATCATTTATATGTATCATTTATCATATATATCAATTATATACATCTACTTATAATAGTACATTACATTTGGGGATAAGAAATGAAATGCATCGTTCATGGAGACGGTAAGCCATACATACACATGAATGCTACTTTCATTTATATCTCATACTTTAATGGAAAGAAATAATAATTATATAGAGGTATATTATAACTCTAGTATAACATCAAATATAATAACTTTAAATCCATCCTTTATACGTCACACATATGGCATTAATGAATCAAATCACTTTGAGGGGGCGGTAGTCCGCACTTCCTAAAATGAAATTATCGTGTTTACCCACAATGGAAACCATAAAGGTATACCACAAATTAAAAATACAGAATCATAAGGAAAACATATAAATAATATATATAATATATATATAAATATTTACATATTAATGGCCACCATTAAAGGTGTTTTATGAGTGTTGAACAATCAACATTTCGTGAGGCAGAAATTCACCATCCACAGAAACAGTATGTTCATTAACCATTAGATGTAGGTGTGTGTAAGTGTATCGCTAATACATATTATAACAACATCCTATTATATGTAAGATACTGGTGTTGTTACGAATGAAATTAATAAAAAGATTTTAGGGGGTTGGAGAAGAAAAATAAACAAAAGGACTCAAGTGAAGACATTACCTTAAAATCGGGTAACTCCCTTTGGTTTGAGCTCAATGGATTCCTTGAGAAAACTTCATCCCAATGTGAGGCTTCAAGGAGTAAGAGAGGGATGTGGAGAGACAAAATGGGTAGGGTTTGGCCGATCCAAAGGCTTTGGAAGTGTGGGTAAGGTGGTAGAGGTGGGGGCCTTTTATAAGAGGAGAGGAGGGGCACTGTTGTAAAGTAAGGAAATGTTACTTTATTTTAGAATAATTTTCTGATATTAATGGTCCCAAATTGATTTTTTTCGAGTATAAGGTGATAAGGGTTCTAAATCCACCCATCCAATAGGTTTTTGACATTTTTATGTCTTAGATTTTACATTATCTTTCCATTTTATTTAAATCGTTAAATAATGAGGTAATCACTGCATCATCATGGTGTCATAAATAATTTAATTTATTTAATGTCTAAAAATTATAAAAAAACTACTATTATGTATGAAATCATTTTACCTTTCCAATGAATATTTATAGTCGAAAATCGGATTTGTATAACCCCATGTCAAAATTGTTTTAGTAAAACAACTCATGTTTGTGACATTTTTATTTTAACTTTAAATTAAAAGTTATTAATGTAATTTTCCAACCAAAGTGGCTTCATGGGGTCCCCATGTCGACCCATGGATTTTCTTGGTTGTCCATGACACATCCAATGAGTTCAGGACATGTGTCATGTTAATTTCATATTATTACAACATTATTTTTACCTTAAATTACACTAATTACCTTTAATCGCGATTAAAAACTTAATAAGTTACTATTAATCCAAAAATTATTTTAATCCCATTGAACCACATTTTACTTATTAATGAAAACCATGTATGTCGTATTTTTGAAATTCAAAACACAGAGGTGGTAAAATTTCATTTAAACGAAAAATCATTTTTTTAAGTACCACTTAGTGGTTTCACTATTCATCAAAAATTGAAGTTTTTCAGAAAAATACCAAAAATTCACCCTAAGCTATATTTGATATTCTGAATAAAAAAAGAAGTCTATTTTACAAAATTCAAAATATATAAGTTGCATTAATTAATTTAATAATTAATTCCCACTGTCAGAGCAAATATGTTATTTTTATGAAATAATAAGTATCAAAAGATTGACACTAGTTTAAATCTGATTTCAAAGTGAAATTAATTCTAATGACCACTATTGGATTTAATGGTAAAATTATATTCTAATTTCACTATAAAACCAATTCAAAAGGTAATATAATCATATTATTAAATTATATTAAAAAGAGGTTTTGAATTAAAATACAACATTTTACACTATTCATTAAAAAAATGATCTTTATCCGAAAAATACCAAAAATTTACACAAAGTAAATTTTGATGTCCCGATTCTAAAGAAGAGTTTTATTTAGTCCAATAAAATTTATTAGAGTGAACAAAACTATATTTAACGACTGTTCTCCATCAAAAGGCGATAAGTGAACCTTTAGTGAAAACTAGGGCATATATGCCTAAAATTGAATTCTATCCATATTTTAAGCCTTTATCTTTTATTAGATAAAAGTAAAAACATTTAAAAAACATATATAATAATATTTTAGTTGTTTCTATCAATTCCCACCAATACAATGACTATGTGTTAACTACCATTTCAAATAATATTATTTTATTACTAGTGTGCAACGTAAGATTTCAATGAAACTCTTTGTTGCGTATTGGGTACGCTATCGAACATGGAAAACCATTTAAAGAAAAATTAATATTTAATTAGTAAATATTAATAAATTTGAAAATTTATTATTCTTTATTTACCTGGGATGTTACATCCTTCCCCCTTCTGGGAGTTTCGTCCTCGCAATTTTATTCACTTATCAAAATAAGAGGGGGTATTTATCCTTCATAGCATTTTCAGATTCCCACGTTGCCTATTCAACCATATGTTTTCTCCACAAAACCTTTACCTAGTGAATTACCTTATTTCGCAACACTTTCTCTCTTTGTTCAAGAATCTGGACTGGTTGTTCTTCATAAGATATGTCCTCCTCCAACTGAACTACCTCTAGACTCAAAACATGAGATGGATCTGGAATATACGTCCTCAACATCGAAACATGAAAAACCTTGTGTACCTGAGATAAACTTGGAGGTAAATCCACTCGGTAAGAAACTGATCCACCTTTCTCCAGAATTTCATATGGTCCAATGAACCTTGGACTCAGCTTTCCTTTCTTACCAAATCTCATCACAATTTTCCATGGGGAAACATTGAGAAAAACATGATCACCTACCTCAAAATATAGATCCTTCCTCCGGTTATCCAAATAGCTCTTCTGCCTTCTCTGATCTGTTATCATGTGTTTCTGAATCAACTGAACTTTTTCTGCAATCTCTTCTACCAATTCTGTTCCCATCAGCTTCCTTTCACCCACTTCATCCCAAAATGCTGGAGTTCGACACCGCATCCCATATACTGCCTCAAATGGTTCCATCTGTATACTAGAATGAAAACTGTTATTATAAGAAAACTCAACCATAGAAAGATGTTGGTCCCAACTTCTTTGATAATCCATCGAACAAGCTCGTAGCATATCCTATAAGGTCTGAATTGTTCGTTCTGACTGCCCATCTGATTGGGGATGAAAAGATGTACAAAAATTTAATTTAGTAACCAACGACTTCTGAAGGCCTTTACAAAAGTTAAAAGTAAACCTGGGATCATGGTCAGATACAATGGAGAGAGGAAATCCATGTAACCTGACTATCTCTTTATAATACAAACGGGAAAGTTGATCTAGAGAAAAATTATCTCATATGGAAAGGAAATGAGCAGATTTAGTCATGCAATCAACAATAACCCAGATTGCATTATTACCATGAGGATTCTTCGGCGATCCCACAACGTAGTCCATGGATATATTCTCCCATTTCCACTCTGGTATTGGTAAAGGCTAAAGCGTCCCTTTCGGTATCTTCCTCACTTCTTTAACCTGCTGACAAGTCAAAAACTTCACAGTAAAATCACCAATATCTCTATTCATTCCATCCCACCAGTAATACTCCCACAGATCCCTGTACATCTTAGTACTTCCAGGATGAAATGAAAATGGGGAACTATGAGCCTCACATAAAAAATCATTCTTCAACGGTGAATCCCCAGGAACACATAATCTCTTCCCAAACCTCAAAACACAATCATTATCAATGTTGAATTCAGGCAACATACCCTTCTGAACCAGCTCTACCTTTTTCTACAACTCACTATCTTCCCTCTGTGCTTTCTTAATTATGTATGATAGGGATGATCTCACTGATACCTAAAACAAAACAGAAGAACTTACTGCACCAACAACTTCTATGCCAATGTTCATCAAATCAAAAACCAAAGGATCTCATTCCAAACGTAGCATGGTTAATGAATCATTAATTTTTCGACTCAAATCATCAGCCACTTTATTTTCTTTTCCCTGATGGTAATGAAATGTAAAATCATAATCCTTGATTAATTCTAGCCATCTCCTCTATCTAATGTTCAATTATTTCTGAGTGAATATATACTTTAAACTTTTGTGATCAGTATATATTTCACACTTTACTCCATACAAATGATGCCTCCAAATTTTTATAAAAAAAAAACAGCAGCTAATTCCAAATCATGTGTAGTGTAATTACCTCATGAGTTTTCAATTGACGTGAAGCATAAGAAATTACCTGATCATTCTGCATATGGACACTTCCATGTCCCTTCAACGAAGCATCACTCTATATAACAAGCTCACCATTCCTGGAAGGAAGTGACAAAACTGGAGCATTCACCAATCTTCTTTTCAACTCCTAAAAACAATCATCACATTATTTTGTCCAGATGAGCTTATTAACCTTACGAGATAGCTTAGTCATTGGACTAGATAACCGTGAAAATTTTTCAAAAATCCTTTGTTAGTAACCTGCCAAACCAAGAAAACTACTGACCTCGGTTACATTTTCGGGTCTTGGCCATTCTTCAAAAACTATTGTTTTAGCAGGATCAATAGTTACGACATCTTTTGAAACAATGTGACCAAGGAATGAAATTTGTTGTAACCAAAACTCACACTTGCTGAATTTTCCATATAGTTTCTTTTCTTTTAAGGTTTGAAAGATAACCCTTAAATGACTTTCATGCTTTTCTTTAGTTTTAGAAATCACCAAAATATCATCAATAAAAACAACCAACATTTTTCACCTGAGTCAACTGAGCCATCACTGCAACTAACTATTTAGTTCTGATTAAAACCATATTAGGATACTGATTTGAAAGGTCATTTCCCTCTGTATTCCTTCCCAGAAAAGATACTATATTTCCTCTATGGAAAACCATTCTTATCACAGTAATAACTTAGGTGAAGAAACATGGTAATCATTAAATTCTATATCATTTCAATCATACCATAAATTAATTTATAATTTAACAATTTTCTAACCCTTAAAGTTGTCTAAACCGAACTCTGATACCAACTATAATGCCCCAGCCTTAAACCTTAATTAATATTGAATTAAATGAATAATTCACATTGAGGATATTTTCATGTTTTGAGTTTTAGAGAATTAGTACATATCTATTACATCTCAAAAGATTGCAAAGTAGACACTTTTACCAAGTTTCCTTAAAATAAAAACTCTTAAAAAGATACATGTCTAGTTCCATGTTTTAGATAGCATGACTTTCCCTTGATCCTATCCTTGACCCTATTCCATATTAAGTCCTGTGAAAAACATTTCAAAAAAACATGGGTTGAGCATAAAAGCTCAGTAAGGGATACAGAAAGAATGAAAACTGTTAGTTTATCAAAACAATAAGTAAACCATGTATACTTTATCAAAGTAATAATTTTAACCTTTATGAAGTAGTAAAAACTCTTCACTGAATAAAAGATCATTACGTACAATTTTGTAACCAAATGATTACCATTAAACACATAAAAAGAACACATAACATATAAAGGTATCTTGGGACATAAACATACTTTAGTGGAATAACCATACAGTCAACTTCCACACATATCACTTAATGGAATAGCCATACGACCGACTTCCATACATACTTAATGGAATAGCCATACGGCCGACTTCAAAACCCAATGAATTGGAGGTTATAACGTAACCACCTATCCTGGTATTCACGACACCACCCGTCATATGGTTTACCACGTAACCACCTGTCAAATGTCCAAGTACCATTATAAAAATCATAAGACAGAAAAAAAATATAATGGAAAGAAAATATTTACACACTTTGATCACAATATATCACTTAAATATATTGACATAAAAAATCCATTATAAAAAACCATTTTCAATACCAAAATACATAAAAGAGTATATGGTATTTATTTCATTTTTAAAAAACATTACGGCTTGTTCAGGAAGCCAAAGACCAAATAATACTCGCGGTGGTGAAAAAGGTTGTTGTCACCATGTACGTTAAAAGAAACATTCCTTTTTGTCATTTTGTAAAATGCTTCGTAGAAAAAGATTCATTTGTATAAAAGTAAAAGTCAAAGGGTTTTATACATTGTATAAAAGAAAGTTGTGTATAAAACGAAATATGGCTCAATAAAAGGAGATTGAGACGAAGTCCCCTACAAAGATCATTTTTAAAATAAAATAGATATATTTTGTGCATTCACTATAAGTATACATAAATAAAGTTCAAATAAAATACAGGACATAATAATATCATGACATAATTTGAAAGTAGGAGATTAACCCAAAGAACGGAAATTGGGTTATGAAGTTCCCTTACATCGGGTTCGACATGACTCGATCGTTCTTTAACATCCTGAATAATAAACATGAGTTAATTTATATTTTCATAAGAACCCTTTTCAAGTTCATTATTCCTTTTATATCATGTATTTCCATGTTATAAACATTATGTAATCATTTAAGTTAATAATGTTTGTTTTGTCGATATTTGGTTCTTAAGTCGAAAGTGGACTTCTTATAATTACATGTTGTTCATGTGGTCAAAAGTTCTTTATATCCAAAATGAAATTCCTAATTTGTATATCATATATATCATATATATCTAGAATATACATTTATTTATAACATCACATAATCATTTATAGGTAATAAATGAAATGCATCGTTCGTGGAGACGGTAAGCCGTACGTATGCATGAACGCTACTTTCATTTCTATGTCATATTAATGGAATTAAAACTAAATGAGAGTTATGTATATTTTAATTCCAGAATTTTATTCATCATTTAAATGTATCATTCATCATATATATCCATTATATACATGTACTTATAATAGTACATTACATTTGGGGATAAGAAATGAAATGCACCGTTCATGGAGACGGTAAGCCGTACGTACGCATGAATGCTACTTTCATTTCTATCTCATACTTTAATGGAAATAAATAATAATGATATATAGGTATATTATAATTCACGTATAAAATCATATATAATAACTTTTAATCCATCCTTTATACATCCCATATATGGCATTAATGAATCAAATCACATTGAGGGGGCGGTAGTCCGCACTTCCTAAAATGAAATTATCGTGTTTACCCACAATAGACACCATAAAGGTATACCACAAATGAAAAATAAAAAATCATAAGGAAAACATAAACATAATATATATCATATATAAATATAGTGACATCTCAATGGCCACCATTAAAGGTGTTATATGAGTGTTGAACAATCATCGTTTCGTGACGCAGAAATTCGCCATCCACAGAAACAGTATGTTCTTTAACCATTAGATGTAAGTGTGTGTAAGTTTAGCAATAATACATCTTATAAAAACATCCTAGTATATGGAAGATACTTTTTTTGTTAAAAAAGAAATTAATAAAAAGATTTTAGGGGGTTGGAGAAGAAAAATAAACAAAAGGACTCAAGTGAAGACATTACCTTAAAATTGGGTAACTCCCTTTGGTTTGAGCTCAGAGGTTTCCTTGAGAAGACTTCCTCCCAAAGTGAGGCTTCAATGAGTAAGAGAGGGATATGGAGAGACAAAATGTGCAGGGTTTGGCCAAGCCAAAGGCTTTGGATGTGTGGGTAAGGTGGTAGAGGTGGGGGCCTTTTATAAAAGGAGAGGAGGGGCACTCTTGGAAAGTAAGGAAATGTTACATGAATTTGGAATGAGTTTCGGATTTTAATGGTCCCACATTGATGTGTTTCGAATATAAGGTGATAAGGGTTCAAAATACACCCACCCAATAGGTTTTGACATCTTTAGGTCTTAGATTTTACATTATCTTTCCATTTTATTTATATCGTTAAATAATGAGGTAATCACTGCTTCATCATGGTGTCATAAATAATTTAATTTATTTAATGTCTAAAAATTATGAAAAAAATATACTATGATGTAGGAAATATTTTTACCTTTCCAATGAATATTTATAGTCAAAAATCAGATTTGTATAACCCCATGTAAAAGTTATTTAAGTAAAACAACTCATGTTTGTGACATTTTTATTTTAACTTTAAATAAAAGGTTATTAATGTCATTTTCCAACCAAAGTGGCTTCATGGGGTCCCCATATTGACACATGGATTTTATTGGTCATCATGAAACATCCAATGAGGTTCGGACATGTGTCATGTTCATTTCATATTATTACAACATTATTTTTACCTTAAATTAAACTAATTACCTCTAATCGCGATTAAAAACTTAATAAGTTACTATTCACCAAAAAAATATTTTAATCCCATTGAACCACATTTTACTTCTTAATGAAGACCATGTATGTCAGATTTTTTAATTTCAAAACACATTGGTGGTAAAATTTCATTTTAACGAAAAATCAGTTTTTTAAGTACCACTTAGTGATTTCACTATTCATCAAAAATTGATGTTTTTCAGAAAAATATAAAAAATTAACCCAAAGCTATATGTGATATTCCGAAATCAAAAATGAATTCCATTTTAAAAAATTGAAAACATATAAGTTTCATTTATTAATTTAATAATTAATTCCCGCTGTCAGAGAAAATAGCGTGTTTTTATGAAATAATTGGTATCAAAAGATTGACACTAGTTTAAGTCTGATTTCAAAGTGAAATTAATTCCAACGACCACTATTGGATTTAATGGTAAAAATATAATATAATTTCACTATAAAACAAATTCAAAAGATAATATAATCATATAAATAAATGAGATTACAAAGAGGTGTTGAATTAAAATACAACAATTTACACTATTCATTAAAAAAAATTAACTTTATCGGAAAAATACCAAAAATTTACAAAAAGTAAATTTTAATGTCCCGATTCTAAAGAAGTGTTTTTTTGGTCCAATAGAATGTATATTAATGAACAAAACTATATTTAATGACGGTTCGCCATCAAAAGGCGATAAGTGAACCTTTAGTGAAAACTAGGGCATATACGCCTAAAATTGAATTCTTTCCGTATTTTAAGCCTTTCGCTTTTATTAGATAAAAGTAAAAACATTTAAAAAACATATATAATAACATTTTAGTTATTTCTATCCATTCCCTTCAATACAATGGCTATGTGTTAACTACCATATCAAATAATATTATTTTATTACTAGTGTGCAACGTAAGATTTCAACGAAACTCTTTGTTGCGTATCGGGTACGCTATTGAACATAGAAACCCCTTTAAAGTAAAATTAATATTTAGTTCGTAAATATTAATAAATATGAAAATTTATTATTCTTTATTTACCTGGGATGTTACAGAAAGTGCTCTGGCCAATGCTCACCGATCTATTTCTTCCACTACCAAGTCACTATTACAATTTGACTATGCTTTCACAAAACTGAAATGAAATTGATGCTTTTACCACTCAAGATTTTATCTTTATTATCTACTATCCACACTAGCTTGTGCACAAATAATTCCACTAAAACTAGCTAAACATGATCCCATCATATCATATGGTCATGATCTGACTAATAAAAACTATCAAAAATTGGATGAGTAATGAATTTAGCACATGGGTATGATTCGACTGATACTTTTTTAATTGGGGGACATTAAAAGCATTGAGCACCTCACTAAACTGTGGGGGTGAATCCAACTAATAATAAACCATTTTAATCCTATAAAGTGTCTCAAAGGCCCAATATACCAAGGAGATAACATACAATGATTTCAAAATAGAAGAAGTCCCATCCTAGGATATATTACAAAAAACACATGATCACCCACCTCGAATGACGCCGGTCATCGACGATGGTCCACACACAATTTCTGACCACTAAGATCTATATTTAACCTCTTCCTGATTAGCTTGATCTTCTCTCTACTATCATGGACAAGACTCAGTCCAATCATTGATGTCACAGCTACATCCACCCAACATAGTGGATAATGACACAGACGACCATACAATAAATCAAACAAGACCATACATATTTAATCCTAAAAACTATTATTTTAGGATAAATCCACAAATTTTATGTCAAACTACAATGAACCAAAAAAATCCATCACACAAACCCTTGGGATATCCTTTAATGTTTTTATCATCCTCTTGAATTAGCCATCCGTCTATGGATGATACGATGTGATCATCATCAATAGTTTCCCAAGGGCATTCTATAGGGATATCAAAAAATGAGGTATGAACCAGAGATATCATTTAGATACAATGAAAACTAGAACACGAAACCTTTTTAGGACTTCTTATATATATATTTTGGACAGATCCTCCACCGTATGAGATTCACTAATTAGGATGAAATGGATTGACATTGTGAGCTGGTCTGCTATCACCCATGTGACATTGTGATTCCTGACCATTACTTGGAGACCAATCACAAAATCCATTTTTATTTGGTCCTACATCCACACTATAATTGGAAAATATAACAACATTATTTTTGGCTTCTAATTCTCTACTATGTCTGGCTAACAAGTAAACTATCTTGAAACGAACTCGACCACATCCCTTTTCGTACCATCCAACCAAAACTACAATTTCAACTCATTATACATATTTTGACATCTAGTGCAGACAACCCACCTAGAATGATTATAATATCCCATACATTCATTCTTGAAATCCACTAGTAACACCAACTGATTCTGAAAACAAGAAACTAAATTCCCATTTATTTTCTTGCCCTCAATTGTCTCCCCACCAATCATTTTAGAACTCATTACAGTACAATTGTAATCAGATGTCGATGCCTCCTTAAACAACCCATCAAAGTCATGAACCACTGAATATAAAATTAATACCACTTTATCACCCCATTCCATACATTACAACCACATGTTGGCTTGGACCGACATCAACTCCCATTGATTCAATTAATGTTTCACCACCTAAGCATATGATTTTCAACATAATACATCCACCACTAAACATCCCTTACTCAATGTGAAAATTATGTAAAAGTTAAACATCTAGATATATTATATCCATATCCTTTTCCTCAAGATCAAATCTCATTGTGAGAAAATATTCTATAAACTATTAAAATCGGAAACACCATGAATTTCTCACTTAAGAGATAATGACGCCAAATTTCCAAATAATTGACCACTATCTCTAACTCAAAATCTTATGTTGGGTATTTATTCTCCTGAAACCTCAAAAATTGTGATCCAAATTCAACAAACTTATCCCCCTTCATGAGAAAAAACCCCAAACCTGATCCCGATGTGTCACAATACACCACGTACACATTCCCTAGTTCTGGAAAAACTAATATTGGTGCTGATGTTAGAGGACTATTTATTTCATTAAAAAATTCCTGAAACAGCTAATAAAATATAAAATGAACATTCATCAATTTCAAAGATGTCATTGGTGTATCCAATTATGATAAGTTATGAAAACACATCTATAATACCAAGCTAGGCCAAGGAAGATCTGTATCATGAAAAAATTATCTAGTGGTTTCCATAAGATAATAGCCACAATATTTCATGGATAAACAAAAACTAAACTATAGGAAATATAATGGATAAGAAAATTAACCCCCCATATCAATATGTCATTATTAGAAAATTTCGTATAAAATAGATGATCCTTCAAGAACCCCATCACTATAACAATGTTTTTCTAATGATCTACCCTTGTTCTGAAATACATGAGAATATCATAAAAAACCCACCACAAATGAATCCATATATTTTTAAATATCCTACTAAACAATTCCATAAACACATTTGGTGAATTTGTAAGACTATAGGTCATAACTATATACTAATAATGTCCATATCTACAAATGAATAATATTTTTGGAATATCCACCTTCCTCAACCACAATTGATGATAGCCCGACCTCATGTAAATCATGGAGAACCACTTAGATAACCTCAAAAATTCAATTAAATCACCAGTGAGTTGAAGTGGATGTATGTTATTTAACGTAACTAGATTAATTCTATGATAATCATCATATATTCATAGAGTTCCATCTCAATTTTTAACAAAAAAAACAATGATACCCAAGAAGTAATGCTAGGAAAGATGAAACATTTTTTCTCTAACTCATCCAAATTCACATTCAGTTATATAAATTATGTGGGTGATATCCAGTATAATGAATGTGAGATAAGATTGGTCCCTACAAAAAGACCAGTCATAAACTCTACATCTCTCATTGGTGGAAACCTTGATAATTCCTCAGTAAACTGGTCCATACACTGGTCCACAACTGTTGAGATAACACTCTTCTCAACAACTTCCACTGATTCGAACCAAAAATCTATTAACTATTATGATATCATTAAAACAGATGGTACCCACAAATATATTACACCAATCAGTTCATTATTCTCCTCTCTTAAATGGTGTTCAACACCATCCTCTGTCATAAAAGTAACTTTTCATTCATATAAATTGATGTAGGCCTTATAATTATTAAACCAATCCATTTACAAGATTATATCATAAGCATATATCTCCCGCACTAAGAAATAAAACTTCAATTCATCATCATCCTAAAATAAGAAACATTATCTACATCGGAAGGATCGACACTCTATTTGACGTAGATGAATTTGATGTTCTAAAACATAAGGAATATTTTTCAATAGTTTTAACCAACAAACTAATAACATGAGAGGAAATAAAATAGTAGGAATCACATATTTCAAAAAAATCTTGCATCAATGTGGAATTCAAAAGAACCATACCTTTCACTTGGGATGGTCCCGACTAATAAAAAATCCTAACTTGTTCATCTCCAAGAAACTGATTTCTTTCCACACTCTGCTATTGATTACCCTAGTGAGGTGTCATACTATATCCAAAATCACCATTACTAACTCAGCTCTGCTGATGAGGACAATGTTGTTATTCCAATATCATTGAGGCATAGGATTATTATGACCCTAAGGAGTATAAAAACTCACTACAATGAAGAATTATAGAAATAATGGTGATGTTTACCTATATTCTTATAGTAATGACATGATTGAGGTTGTACTTTACAATCCCACTTGATGTGACCTGTATAACAACACTGAAAACATCACGTCTTGCTCTGTGGATTCAATGTAAGATTCACCGACCATTTCGACAGATTCTAAACAATATTTTCAACATATTAATATGTGTCCCATTTCCTTTTAAACAAAGCATTGAATTTTACACTATTTATTATGTGTACTATTATTTTTCCCCAGTATGTAGCCCCCAAAATTTCCCATTCAGGTACTGTTTCACTATTCACTATTTTTGTATAATAATTTATACACAACACTGCTATCTTGGAACACATTTCATGCTTCAACACAACTTTGATAATTTTTTCTTTCAATGATATACTACCCACCACCTCAGGTTCAAACGAAACTATATTCTTAAACATACACACATATTATGTTATCAAAACATTCTCATTCTTCAAATAGAATAAATACATTTTATGTCGAATTTTGAATGTATGAGGGTAGAAATAATTATTAAACATTTCCTAAAAAACATCTCATATAACACTGTTGTCTGTCCTAGTGTGGACTACCACCTCCGATCACTGTATGTAATGATCTTCGAACATGAATGTGGATGGTATCACTTTTGGCACTTTCACAGCTCCCAGGAATTTAAATATACTATTCATTCTTTGCAGCGATACTTAATCCTTCTCCCACTCTAAATCACCGCAAAAATGGGTGGATTTTACCATTGAAACTAAAATACATATTAAATAGTATTTTGTCATTCAACATTTTTCCCACTTTACATATCTTAGAAAGAATCCACTATACTATGAACTAGCTACTCGATCACCTAAGGTTTATGTATAACCATATTTTCAGCAGCCTCTTCCTGTTTGTCTCAATGATGCCTACCATGTGCCATTTCTATCAACACAAAAACAATCATAAGTCCCACACCCTTATCAATAAAATTCTTACGATTCAAATTAAATTAGATAACAACTATCACAACTAGGATTTCTCAAATATCATATTTTCCATATTTCACTACTCTAAAAAATCCACAATGTTTTGTAAATTGTCCCATTTTCAAAATACCACTACCATTCACATTTGAATTCAATCCTAGATCTTCTACACATCCATAAATGCATACCCTAACATTTCTCATCACACAAAATAATATATGAATCATAGGTGGATGACATTTCTTCCATGCATTCCATGCTCATCTCATTGGTTACACTTGTGATAATGAAATATCCAATACCTATAAGTTTTTCCAAAACACTTATGTAACAATGTCTCTAGTAACATTAAGTTCAACCTAAAAGGGTTAGCTACATCCTTTTATTCTATAAATTCCATGTTTTGACAATTATATACCTTCTTACATTCCCAACTCAAAGAATGTATGATGAACGAATTAATGTCAAAGGATCGAACAATATGATACCACTTCTAACTCCCTCATCATCTACATTGAATTGAGAAGGTATTGAAGTTATAATAGTCCTTAAGAAATGTTCCCAAGGCACTAAAAGCACTAAATAAATGTCAGGGGACTCATGAATAAATTGGGAAATAATTTTCCCTTGAAATAATCCGACCAACCAAACAATAAATTCCCAAAAAAATTACATGATGCATGTTAACTTAGAAACCCAAAATATATATTACCAAAATACAACCAACCTATTCCATAGCAAATATCAAAACCCAATACTACCAATCCATACAAAAGCATAGTCAGAGTACCAAGCAGAGTAATATATAAGAAACCAACGTAACCCAAGACACACTTTACTGCTCCACAACAACATATACTCCCCATGCACCAACAAACCACCAAAGAATCATGATGAACCTCTAGTAAAATGTGATGCTTTGTTGTTAAATTTTTCTGAGAATATAAAATCTCCAAAAGAAACAATCTTCTAAAGAAGGGGTGAGTAATAATAATCAAGAGTATTTCCCCATATCACTTCCCTACAGATGCAACTTTGGTAATATGTTTATCACAATTATATAAAAAAATTTATATAAATAAAAAATAGTGAAAATATTACGACAATCCAAACACACCCATACAAAGACACCTTTACCCATATCCACACAAAATGTGGGAAAGCGAATCAATCAAGCCAAAATCCATTTCACCAGCACACATTAGTATAACCATTTTCATCATACATTGTAACACATAACAAGGAAACAAACATGGTTGTTCCACTCATCCAAATCCACTTACTAAATTATGAATCAAGCGGTATTTCCAACCAAATTGACATTACTGTTGGACCTTCCATCCATTATACATCCTCTTTTTATAGTGGTACTCCCTGAACACATCACGTTATTACAATAACAAACATTTCATGAACTAGCCAATAAAAAATCGTATAACATACCAAGGTCACAATAACATTCCAATAATAGTTTCATAATAAAAAAAATCCCCAAAAGCATCATCCATGACATCTCCCATTTTAATAAAGAAAAAAAAATATTGAATATATTTTCCTAAACTCATTTTCATAAAACAACCCAAGTTACCCATATTCAAATAATAATTTTAAAATCCATCAATCAGAACAATTCACTACAAAACCCTTTTTCCCTAAGAAATCGACAAAACATTACCAAATGGATTTCAAAATAATTTAAGACATAAAAAACAAAATTAATTTTGTATAAAACCATTTATTGTAACACATATTCTAGTTCTATCAATGTGGAGTCAAAAGAGAAGCTACCAACCTGTAGGGTTTCAGTGAAATCGACCCACAAGAAACTTCACCACAAATCTATGAAAATGATCAACCAAAACCACTATAGATCTATTTTCTATCATCAAAAAGCCTCAATATCATCACAAATGGTAACAACAACAATATTTATACATGAAAAAAATGTAGATAAATAAATCCTTATTACAGTGAAAAGATGATCTAGAGAGAACCACAATGAAACCAAGAGAGAATTCTTAGATGAGATGAATTGCATTCAAACCGCCAAAAAACCGCTTCGATCTGCTTCCAAAATGGGTTGGAGAGCCCCTATATCCCTTGATATCAAGGAATATTGTGTAGGGTTCATATGGGAAAAGAAAATAGTGAGTTAAGGAAAATATCAAACATCCAAATTAAAAAAAAAATTAATGGGCTGCACAGTTAGGTCAAACGGTTTGAAAACCTGTGTGCTAACTGTATAGATTCTACTGTCCAAACAGTGGAATATCGCATGACTACCTAGGATTCTCACACAGTTTTCCCTAACTATTATCGAACTCTACATCCATATAAAGGCCCCCAAAACATTTCAAAATTATTCTAAATTCTCCCAAACTCTCACAAACCATTCCCAACCAATTCATGTGCACACAAATGAATAAATAAGTGTCATATACCACAATATGGGTGTTCTATAACTATTTTTTGGTAGATAAATCTGAATAAAACAATATAGTTTTTCTCAAATAGGCTGAGGTATGTGTTTTGTTGATGGATTTTGGGCCTCAATTGAGACTCTTGTCATCATTAAGGGAATTTGTGTGTATAAAATTTTATTCATGAATTATTTAGAACGACATGATTTGTTGGACTCCCATTAGGAAATCTCATTTTAAGAAGTTTCATAGATAGAATATTTTTATACCCCATGTTTTCATTTTTTTTGAATATTCTCAAGGGAATGATAGTTTTTTAATTGGTAAATTGTTCAATTTTTTAATTAGGATTATTAATCATGTTATGCGTTTTTTTGGAACCATATATATATATTTATATTTATATTTATTTGTTAGGAATGTACTTTGGGGGATGTATAGATGAAATAGAAGGGCTCCAAAGTATCCATAGTGGCAAGTGAAGACTTCATTGTGGTATGCCACTAAATGGCTCATTGATATAGTGTTTGTCCTGGTGGGATTTTCTGACCACCGCCTTGGGAGTTGACTTTTACTAGATTATTAGTGGCTGTAATAATGTGTTAAATTGTCCCATTTTTCCCTTTAAGGGTTTTAGAGGTTATCTCCCTCATTTTTCCTCTATATTTTACATGATTAAGGGGTCAGATATGGTTCTCTAACTTTTCCACATTCATATAAGGGGGTATCATTGCATTCTTGTAGTGTTTTTTGGTAATATCTACCCACCCACCACTTTATTTTTACCCTTATATTATCCAAATATTTTTTTCATATTTATTAGGTAATATTATGAATCCTCTATATCATGGTAAATTTTTTCATGAATAACAAAGAATTCACTCTACTATGGTCATGGGAGACCTAATATGCCATCTAGATTTGGTTTCGCATCCTTATTGGTGAGGTATTTTAAACAATAAAATTTTTATATATTGTTTGAAGAAATATATTTAAAATTACTATTAATTTAGTAATGGATTGTAAATATTTCCTTCTAAATAGGGTCTGTGACGTGATAAAAAACCTTTAGGTTCAGAGGATTGTGGCCTTTGTATGGAAAGAATATTTACTATGCTTTATCAATTAATCCATTAGGGATAAAGTGATAAATTGAATTATAATTTATTATAAATTATTATTTTTGTACCCTTGGTGTGAAATTGGAGTGGGGTATATCAACAGATACACTTAAAATAATGATAAAAATAATAATATATTAATATTCATTATATAAAACAATGATCAAGGATTAAATCATATATGTAATTTATCATTGGAAATGTGTAAACATAACCATCAAGTTCATAAGATATATACAATATCTCCCACATAGTTATTCATAAGTATATATTTTCATAGTTATATAATACATAAAAAAATTCATTAATATGTAGGAAAAAATATCAAAAGAAAGGGTATTTTTAGATGGCCAATATGGTTAATCATGAATGACAATGATGACCCACCAAAAATATCAATGGAATAAGGGATTAATAATATGATCAAAATATTATATATATATATACTTGATATAATATATCAATATCATAAGAAATGGCATGAATATTTTTAGTTAATCAGACATGAATCCTAATTTTATCAAAGAATATGTTTCATGATACAATAAAATTGTTTTGTTATATATGTTCTTGGAATACAAATAAGTATAGAAATTAAATTAATTAATTTTCAGGAATCATTTACAAGAAACTAATTGTTCACTAATATCAACACATGAATAATCAGATAAGTCAATGATCAATCATATGACTATATAAGTGGATATGGTCTATTACTCAATATGGTTCAATATTTATTGTGGCCCCATTAATCTATCCAGAGATACAGATTTACCTTATTCATTAGAGGGTGTATAAAATCAAGCCCAAACATCACATAATCAAAATAATACATATGAGTTTCAGAAAACCATAAATCATTTAAATTATCTTAATTCATGAAAATTCAACCAGTTTAATATAAAACTTATCATTATATCAAATAATAACCCATGGAAAAGAAATGTGTTTTAAAAAAAAAGTTAAAATGTGATCGATAAATGGATTTCATATAATCATCTCTTTATCATTAACATCATAATCAATATAAATAATTAATTTGAACTGTATAATAGGGTAATAACCCTATTAAGTCATTAGAAACATCTATGGATGAAATCAAAGATGAAATTACCTTTAAAGGTAATATATAACAATTCATGATGAAAACAACCATATAATTTCAACGTCGCATCATTAAAATATAAAATCATACCAAATATAATGGAAAAAATATTCATTGATATTAAACACAAATAATTTTAAATTAATATTGATGTCCTTGAAAAGTAATGGAAGTGGGAACTATTTAACTTTTTATGTATGCTAAAAAAGAATTCATTTAACATTTTTGGAAAAAATTAATAAAGTTAATCATTTTAAAAAAAAAATTTAATATTAAATATAAAATATTTTTTTTAAATAAAAACATGAGAAAAAATAAATTCATTCTTATAGAGAACATTACAAAAAAGATCTTAAAATTATTTAAGAAAAATCATGGACATAGAAGTAAAAACAAAATTCACATAGAAGATAAATATTTTGGATTATTATGAAATTCATTATTTTATGTCCAATGGGTTCTAAAATAGAATATAAAGAATAGAAAAAATATAAACTTTCTATAAATAACCAACATATATGAAACAATATGGATATTATTAGGAGGTAGTTCTTGAAATTTCATCACTAAAAAAATCATAATCAATAATTATAAATAATATGTTTGTAACATAAAACCCATACAAATAGTTCCACTTATATGAAAATTGCATATAAAACAATATAAATAATTTAATTTAATTACATTTTTAACAGAAACATGAACATAAATAAAATATCTAAATTATCCCTTTTTAAAATTTTAACACATTTATATCAATAATTCATCATTATATTCAACATTTCATGGGGTTAAGTGATACTTTTTTATAATAATTATGGTTATGTATTTTAATTTCTTACGATCATATTTTTATAATCTCAATTATGTTATTCACCATATAAAAAAATATTTTCACACTATATATCCCTAGATTCATCCTAAAATAATATATATCTTAAAACCAATTAAATCATTTATAAGTATAATAGGTTGTACATAAGCATGAATGCTAATTTTTACACTTAAGTGGATGATAAAACTGAAGGCTAAAAACATTAAACAATTAAATAATTGTAAATTTATAATAAAAATAATTTATTCTCTTCAAAAACATTGTGATTATCAATCATGGAAAAATGAATTGAATAATTAATAAAAACATTTCTATGAGGTGGTAGTCCACACATACACATTAGTGAAGTTGTAGTTTAACAAATGTTTCGAAGGTATGAAGGTAGATATGATATTAAAATTATACAAGAATAATTTTTAAATAAATAATATATATATACTCTAAAAAACAGAATTTCCATCCATTAATGATTGTTCTAAAAATGAATGATACCAATATGTGGACGTAATAAATCATATATACACATAATTAATTCATTCACTTCCCAATTAAATTGAAATATTGTAGATAATGAATGTTTAGTAAAAAATATAATCATTTTAGTGTGTTTTTTCATACAAATGATATTATTTTATATTTAATAGAACATATTTAGAGTAGTTTGTTGATGATGTAAAAATAAATTGACCAGTTAAAGAGGCAACCACTTGTTTCAAATAAATCATTTAGATATATTATTAATGATAATACAGTTAATGTTTTGGGATTAATAGAAAATACATATTTTGTAAATGTATTTTTAGAATATAATTTTTCATAATTTGGTTGATCTAGAAATCTCAATGTAGTATAAATAACAGAAAGGAGGTGTTCCCTTTAATATGTGTGGGGTGGTTCAATCCGGTAATTTCATAAACTTTTATAATATAATATCATCATTATCATGAAAACTTATTTGAACTATCATGATATTCAATTATATGGTTTGATTTGGTGGAAATAAAATATACTATTATAAAATGATTATTTTTAAGTGGTTTTATAAACCATATTATTATTTTATGTAACGCCCCGACCCCAATTAACCATAGTCGGTGCATTATGTTAATACATTGGCATGATTACAAGGAATCAAGTCCCAAAGAACCGATTAGTTTAGCATTATGGGAAAAATAGATCGCATACATGAATGTTACATTTTCACTTTATGACGTACAAATCAACATAAATAATCTTTATGAACGCCATTATTCCCTTAGCATAACCCTGTAGATCAATCACATTACATTTCTTGGAATCATGGGAAAAATAAAACATAGAAATGGGTGAGCTCAAATGCTCAGTAAGGGTAAGAAATCCAGCGATAACATTCATAAATAAGCATAAAAATTTAAGGCAATGTATAAAACTAAAATAAAAGCCTTTTAAAATTTAACTTCAGCATAATATGGCAGAAATAAAATGATATAATTCCATTTACTTATTCACATGGATATTCTAATAACTTAATAATCACATGCAATATCACTAACCACTTTCATAATGATGGAATTCATGATGCTGAACTTTAATTTCTGTGTTGAGGCCTCGTTCCAAGACCTAAGGGATAACTGTAACCGGAACCCAACCCAGAGATCCTCTGTAACCGGACTCCATCCCGAAGTTCCTCTAATAACCGGACACCAACCTGGAGCGACTCTAATAACCAGACACCAACCCGGAGGGCTTACATTTACCGGTCCCCAACCCGGAACATTCTAGTCCAACACATTCATCTTAGAAAGAGGATGAAATATAACATAAACATTCGTATTAAAACTAAAATACAAAATGTCAAAACAGTAATCATAAACCATTAATGGAATAAAAAAAATCATCCATAGTCAAAAATATCACAAAACCTTAAAAAAATATGGATGATTTGTATGATAATAAATCAACTTGAAACAAGTTTAAAATTTATCAAATTATGTTGACATAGATGAAATCAATACTATTTGAGAGAAATATCTCTTTTTTTTAAATCATTTTAAAAGTCACATAATTATAGAGAAAGCCTTTATTTTGAAAATATCATTACAAGCTTTTGAAGGAAGCTTCAAAGGTGTAATAACGGTGGAGAATAACCGCACCGGCCGTATAAGTTAAAAAACATTCTTACCTTAATTTTGTCAGAAAGGTTAAAAAGGACATTGTTTGGAAAATGATGGAAAGATTATTTTATAAACCACTTATAAAAGTAAAAAAGGGTATAAATGACTTTAACCCATATTCTATTAAATATTAAAAATGGTTTGAAATACATTTTTAAGAAACATGGATGTGGATGATAAAGAAATCCCAGTAGATAATTACGTATAAACAACCTCAGATAATGAAGAGATTGTGGAATAAACTCTTAACAATTTGTTATCTTACGTAACATGCAACCCATGAAAGAGGTATCATACAATGAATATGTAAATACACATAAATTAAAGTGTATTACACATGTAATATAATTATGGGCAGTACATACACCACAGAAAAGGTAATGGTGGAAATATGGCATGAATCTCACGGGAATAAGGAGTGAGATAAAAACCCCTTACCTTGCACTTTCCTTTAGTCGAGGGTACGTTTAACCTCCTGTATGAAGAACGTAATATGTTATTAAATTATACCAGAACCATATTAATATTTATGATATCATATATGACTCATTTATGACTTTATATTACCCATTTAATAATAATTTCCATGTTAAGTTAAAATTTCGGGTAATAATCACTTTCTTTATCAAAAATGTTTTAACTTGTCACTCTTGGTCGTATCAATTAGATAATGATTTAAATACATCCAAAATATAAAACATGATTATTATATAATATATATTTAGAATAAAAATATGTATAATAGACATATATATGAAATGGAAAACACCATTTATGGAGACGGCAGTCCGTACGTACGCATAAACGCTGTTTCTGTTTTCATATAGTATTGAACGAAAGTATGTGAATAAGATATATGTAAGTACATAAATCCTTATATATATATATATATCCAGTATCATTTTTATGTCATATATTACATACTTATTATTAATATTTATTTTTATAATCGTCGATGAATGGTGAACTTGAAAATGAATCTCATCTCGTCGTGGAGACGGTAATCCGTACGTACGCACGAGTGAACATATCATTCTTTTGATATTAAAATAATATATAATTAGATGTTATATCATATATAAAGAATAATTATAATGTTATATTTATTATTTATATGATGTAAAGATCATTATTATACCCATCCAAATAATAATTTATTGAATAATAATTACACCACAACGTGGAGACGGTAAGTCGTACGTATGCACGTACGGTGACATGTTATTCAAAGGATGGATATAATACTGAATATGGTTTTACAATATTTATAATAAAATCACAGTATACATATTATACTGGATTTATTATTTTAGAATGGTAACCACAAAGGAAGAGGATGTGGAAGAAGAAAGGAACTTGAAAAAGTGTGGTCAAATTGTTACCTCTTCTTCGGGTTCTTCCTTTTGATTTGATCAAATGGGCTCCTTGGGTTGGCTTTATGATCAAACTAATACCTCTATGATGTAGTGAGATACGTTTAGAGAGTATTTGGGTAGGTTTTTTCCGAACCAAAAGGCTTTGAAGGTGTGAAGTAATCAGAAGGGGCAATGCCCTTTTATAAGAGGGGTGAGGTGCACCTTTGGGAAATCTAGAAATATTAATTTATAATAAATTCATATTCGGTTTATAATGGATCCAAAGTTTATTATTAAAATTTTAAGGTGGGTATGGGTCGAAAAACATTCAAACAATAAAATTTATACAGGTTTGGGTTACTATATTAACCTTATCTTTAAGTATTACCTCTATGTTAATTAGTTTCACTTTTACAATGTCTCTATGTATTTTTATATTATATGGTTAATAAACTTACTATATACGTCCAAGAGACCCCCAAGTGGTCCATTAATGATACACAAATCATGATATAAGTCTCTTGGCAGAACCTTAGATTTTTAGGAATTTAATATCAATTAATAATATAATATTTTTTTAAAAACTCTTTTATGACAATTTTGACACTA
This sequence comes from Viscum album, assembly GCA_963277665.1. Classification (NCBI taxonomy): domain Eukaryota; kingdom Viridiplantae; phylum Streptophyta; class Magnoliopsida; order Santalales; family Viscaceae; genus Viscum; species Viscum album. The sequence goes on from OY728126.1 coordinate 199,980,724, forward strand.
TTCAATAATTGATTTTTGTGAACCTCATAACAGAATGATTACTTATAAAAAAGTCAATTACATCACTCCTCATATGTCATATTAACCTAGAAAGTTAGTTTAATTCAATAAAAGTCTCATATTATATTTATTTGGGTATTTATAATATCAATTATTTTAATTTTTCACTATTATGGTAATTACTTCATCATCATTGTGTCATAAATAAACTAACTTATTTAATGTCTAAAAATTATAAATAAAATATCCTTATGTAGGAAATATTTTTATATTTCTAATGAATATGTATAGTTGAAAATCCAAAATATATAACCCTATGGAAAAATGGTTTTTCTAAACGATATATGCTTCTCTCATTTTTGTACTTATTTTAACTTAATTAAAATAAAGTGTCCCTATCACCTACAAGTGGCTCCATGGGGTGCCAAAATCTATCCAAAGATGCCCATGGTCGGACATTTATCCACCAATAATGTTATGAAACGGTTTAGGGTAATTTAGTATTATTATAATATTAGTTTTTAACACTTATTTACAGGATTTACCCTTAACCATGGTAAATAAAATATTTACCACAGTAATTATTCAAAATGTATAAAAATAAAATTTACCTATTTACACAATATGAACATCCTTATTCCAAATATGGAATCCATTTTTCCAAATTCAAAACACAGAAGTGGGAGAAATTAATTTAAAATTAATTCCCGTTGTTAAAACAAAAAGTGTGTTTTCAAGAGATAATAACTATCAAAAGATTGACACTTGTTTATGTCCAGTTTAATTGTAAAATTATGTACAATGACCAAAATTATATTAAATGGTAAAAATATATTATAAATATACTATAAAAGCACTCAAATTCATAATTAATCAATATAAATTATTTCGATTAGAAAAGTTGTTTTTAATTAAAATTTAGTAATTCTCACTATTCATCAAAATATAATTGTTATCCGAAAAGTTCCAAAATTTCACCCTAGGATAAATTTGATATTCCAAATCCGAAAATGAATTCCTTTTTGAAATATAAAATATATATAATTTCAAAAAGTAGGTATTCCTATTCACAACGGATAGTTTGATTGGTTGTGGTGTGTGTTAGAAGTTGAAGTTGCGTACAACACACGCTATTGTATTATTCAAAGGGAAGCGTACCGTGGAAGCTTGGGGTGTTACATTCTACCCTCATTAAAAAAATTGCGTCCTTTCAATTTGATATTTTTCATTGAAAATAAAGGTTGAAAATAGAATATATCTTTGTGGAAAAAACCCACATCGGAAATTTGGATAATAAAATTTTAGACTTAACAAGATGAAAAGAGAAATGAAAGGGTCACCACAAAATTATGATCTCGATTAGGAGGACATTGGTGGAAATTATAGACATATAACTAGAGGAAAAACGTAAATATTTATAGGTAGTGATTGAGGTCATCAATCACAAACAAGTTTAAAATTGAGGTCCTTAAATTAATCAATCTATGATGATTTAAAATACCATCGGTTCAACAAAACATAAGGTATTAGGATAACCCATTTTTGACGTTTCAAAATATCTTAGTTGAAATCCTACATCAAAATATGTATTAATGATGCCTCTATTTAAAATAAAGACTTTAATGTATGAATACTACCGAAAATAACACATACTTGGGTTCCTTGTAGGGAAATATGGATATGGAAGAGAAATCTGACCCTCAATTATCTGATGGAGAGTGGTAGAGAACATGGCTATGAAAAGGCCAAAAATCCCAAAGCCATAAATTAGTGATGATCTAAGGTACCATCTAGGACAACATTTTTGTTCTATGTTCCTTTTCTTAATGTTGAGGAATTTATTAATGAGATTGTCTAAGATCATAAAGAGATATACTTACTTTATAATTAGAGTTTTATCCATTAATAAATTTCTACCAAAAACTCATCTTTCACCCCAAAACATATTACAACTAAAAAATACTCTATTTATCCTAATCGTATAGGGTTCCAAATATAATGAATTTATATTTCACATATCAGACCCCTTATGTAAAGAAACTACATTATACCATCCAGGAACATCATGTAGCACAATGGTAGGTGATAAATCCCAATTGCACTGTGGTTGTGGATTCGATTCCCATAGCTTTGTCTAACACGATGGGTCGTCACACGGTCTGCGTGTTGTCCATTTATAAAAATCCAAAAAAAATTAACCTTTCAAACTTAATCCATTCCAACCATTAGACTTATCCAAAATAATATTATCCAAACTCACAATCCAAAATTTACAAGGAAGTTAAACAAAATGAGGATCCTTTTTTCTAGGTAATAACATGTGAACGCCTTCCTCATATATTCTTTTAAAACACCGCGACATACTGAATTACCAAAATCAACCATCTCTTATTCCAAAATCACTACCTCAATATTAGGACCATATTAAGGTTTATCTTTCCTTCAACCATGTAATTTCCAAAAAAAATTAACTTGCTGTGGAGTACCTTTTCTTAGTACCATAAAATCTCAAATCGTTAATTAAATAGTACTGCAGTACAATCCTTATTTATTTCCTGAACATCATTTATACAACACTTAATTGAAATAATTCTAAAATGACAACATAAGAACACCAGTCATTCCTCTTCATCTGTGGAGGTATCATAACTTGATTATTATCCAATAGAATCATTTGTGCCATAGTCTGATTACTAGGATATTGGTTCGCATAGTGTCCAAACTCCTTGAAAATGAAGCATTGTACATTTGAAACCATTTTCTTACCCATGCAGTCATGTACATTGTGCCCTTTTTCATCCACACTTATAAAAAACTCCCATTCCTTTCAGGAAAGTTCTAGGGTGTTTCTTCCCACAGTTATCACATATGGGAAAATTATTCTTTTACCTATTCCCTTTAACAATATTTGTCTCTTCCATCCTTTTCTTCTCTTCCTTCCCTTCAAAGACATAGGACTCCGAGAATTCTTTACCCATCTTATCAACACATGATAATATTTCTTCATATGATGATAATACGTGGGAAACTATTTCCCTTCTAAATTCTGGCATAGGACCACGAAAGATACGATCCTTCTCAATCTTTGGATCATACGTATTACGGGAGTTCACATTCCTTCTACTAGGCGCCATTTCTATACAATAGCATAAACTAGTTCAATTTAGGAATTGCAATGAATAATTACAAAACTTGTAAAATACCTAACACAAATTGAACAGTTTATGGATATAATCCATAATCATAAAAATGTTTTCCTTGAGTAAGTATATACTCATAATCCCTTAATATTGGTTTGTAAAGAAAATGAGAATTATCATAAGCATATCATCTGGGAGTGTCGTAACAAAGAGTGCAGCAAGGCCCATTGTCGTGCACCAGTTCCCGTTCGAGTCTAGCTCAAAGCGGTGTTTTCGGGTTTTACCACTAGGTACATCTGTGCCAGAGCCGCCTCTACCTGCTCGTATCCAGACAGGGTTGTATTGCTTGGAAAACCCACAAAATATCTACAATACCAAAATTCTAGGAAGTTCTTCTATACTAATCCTCAATGTCTATCTTAGGGCTATGTGCTCTAATCAGTGTTTATCTAAATCTATTTTCCAAGGTTATTACTAAACTTTCTCTGATACCAACTATAATGCCCCGACCCCAGTTACCCCGAGTCGGTGCATTATTTTAATACATTGGCATGATGACAAGGAATCAAGTCCCGAAGGACCGATCAATTTAGCAGTCTTGGAAAAATAGATCGCATACATGAATGTTACATTTTCACTTTATGACGTACAAAACAACATAAATAATCTTTTTGAATGTCATTATTCCCTTGGCTTAACCCTGCAGATCAATCACATTACACTTCTTGGAATCCTGGGAAAAATAAAACATAGAAAGGGGTGAGCTCAAATGCTCAGTAAGGGTAAGTAATACAGCGGTAACTTTCATAAATAATCCTAAACATTTAAGGAAATGTATAAAACTAAAACAAAAGCCTTTTAAAATTTAACTTCAGAATAATAAAGAAGAAATAAAATGACATAATGGCATTTACTTATTCACATGGATATTCTAATAATCGAATAATCACATGCAATATCACTAACCACTTTCATATGATGGAATGAATGATGCCAAACATTAATTTTTGTGTCGAGGCCTCGTGCCAAGTCCTAAGGGATAACTATAACCGGAACCCAACCCAGAGAGCCTCTGTAACCGAACTCCATTCTGGAGTGCCCCTAATAACCGGACACCAACCTGGAGTGCCTCTAATAACCAGACACCAACTCAGAGGGCTTACTTTTACCGGTCCCCAACCCAGAACATACTAGTCCAACACATTCATCTTAAGAAGAGGATGAAATATAACATAAAAATTCGTATTAAAACTAACATACAAAATGTCAAAACATTAATCATAAACCATTAATGTCATAAAAATAACTCATCCATAGTCAAAAATATCACAAAACCATAAATAAAATATGGATGATTTGTATCATAATAAATCAACTTGAAACAAGTTTAAAATTTATCAAAGTATGTTGACATAGATGAAATCAATACTATTTGAGAAAAATATCTCTTTTTTTTAAATCATTTTAAAAGTCATATAATTATAGGGAAAACATTTATTTTGAAAATATATTTATAAGCTTGTGATGGAAGCTTCAAAGGTGTAATAACGGCGGAGAATAACCACACCCGCCGTATAAGTTATAAAAACATTCTTACCTTAATTTTGTCAAAAAGGTTAAAAAGGACCTTGTTTGGAAAACGACAGAATGATTCATTCATAAACCACTTATATAAGTCAACAAGGGTATAAATGAATTTATCGCATATTCTAGTAAATAGTAAAAATGTTTTGAAATAAATTTTTAAGAAACATGGATGTGGATAATAAAGAAATCCCAATAGATAATTGCGTATAAACAACCTCGGATAATGAAGAGATTGTGAAATAAACCCTTACCAATTTGGTATCATATTAAACATGCATCCAATGAAAGAGGTATCATACAATGAATATAGAAATACACATAAATTAAAGTGTATTACCAAAAGAATATAATTATGGGCAGTACATACACCACACAAAAGGTAATGGTGGCAATATGGCATGAATCTCACGGGAATAAGGAGTGAGATGAAAACCCCTTACCTTCCACTTTCCTTTAGTCGAGGGTATGTTTAACCTCCTATACGAAGATCTTAGTATGATATTAAATTATACCAGAACCATAATAATATTTATTATATCATACAATATTCATTTATGACTTTATATTACCCATTTAATAATAATTTCCATGTTAAGTTAACATTTTGGGTAATAATCACTTTCTTTATCATATGTGTTTTAACATGTCACTCTTGGTCGTATCACTTAGATCATGATTTAAATACATCCAAAATTTAAAAAATGTTAAATATATCATATATATTTAGAATATAAATATGTATAATAGACATATATATGAAATGGAAAACACCGTTTATGGAGACGGTAGTCCGTACGTACGCATAAACGCAGTTTCGGTTTTCATATAGTATTGAACTGAAGTAAGTGAATAAGATATATGTAAGTACATAAATCCTAATATATATATATATATCCAGTAGCATTATTATTTCATATATTACATACTTATTAGTAATATATATTTTTATAATCGTCGATGAATGGTGAACTTGGAAGTGTATCTCATCGCGTCGCGGAGACGGTAATCCGTACGTACGCACGAGCGAAAATATCATTCTTTTGATATTAAAATAATATATAATTGGTTGTTATATCATATATACAGAATCATTATCATGTTATATTTATTATTTACATGATTTACACATCATTATTATACCCATCCAAATAATAATTTATTGAATAATAATTACACCACGACGTGGAGACGGTAAGCCGTACGTACGCACGTATGGTGACATGTTATTCAAAGGATGGATAGAATACTGAATATGGTTGTAACATATTTATAATAACATCATAGTATATATATTATACTGGAGTTATTATTTTAGAATGGTAACAACAAAGGAAGAGGAAGTGGATGAAGAAAGGAACTTGAAAAAGTGTGGTGAAATCATTACCTCTTCTTCGGGTTCTTCCTTTGGATTTGATAAAAATGGCTCATTAGGATGGCTTTATGATCAAAATAATTACTCTAGGTTGTAGTGAGGGAATTTGAGAGAGTATTTGGGTAGATGTTGGCCGAACCAAAAGGCTTTGAAGGTGTGAAGTATTGAGAAGGGGGAGTGCCCTTTTATAAGAGGGGTGAGGGGCACCATTGGAAATGCTAGAAATATTAATTTATAATAAATTCATATTCAGTTTCTAATGACTCCAAAGTTTATTATTTAAATTTATAGGTGGGTATGGGTCTAAAACCAATCATCCAATAGAATTTAGACAGGTTTAGGTTACTATATTAACCTTATCTTTAAGTATTAACTCTCAGTTAATTAGTTTCACTTTTACAATGTCTCTTTGTATTTTTATATTATATGGTTAATAAACCTTCTATATACATCCAAGAGACCCCCAAGTGGTACAATAATGATACACCTATCATGATATAAGTCTTTTGGCCGAACCATAGATTTTTAGGAATTTAATATCAATTAATAATATAATATTTGTTTTAAAAACTCTTTTATGTCAATTTTGACACTATTCAATAATTGATTTTTTTGAACCTCATAAAAGAATTATAACGTCTAAAAAAGTAAATTAAATCAATCCTAATATGTCATATTAACCTATAAAATTTATTTTAATTCAATAAAAGTCTCAAATTATATTTATTTGGGTATTTATAATATCAATCATTTTAATTGTTCACTATTATGGTAATTACTGCATCATCATTATGTCATAAATAAACTCAATTATTTAATGTCTAAAAATTATAAATAAAATATCCTTATGTAGGAATTTTTTTATCGTTCTAATTAATATTTATAGTCGAAAATCCAACATATATAACCCTATGTAAAAATTGTTTTTCTAAAAGATATATGCTTATGTCATTTTTGTACTAATTTTAACTTAATTAAAATAAAGTGTCCCTATCACTTACAAGTGGCTCCATGGGGTCCAAAAATCAACCTAAATATGCCCATGGTCAGAAATGTATCCACTAATAAGGTTAGGACATGTTTTAAAGTAATTTAATATTATAATAATATTATTTTTAACCCTTATTTACCGGATTTACCCTTAATCGTGGTAAATAAAATATTTACCACAGTAATTCTTCAAAATGTCTAAAAATAAAAGTTACCTATTTACACAATATGAACATCCTGATTCCAAATATAGAATCAATTTTTCCAAATTCAAAGTATAGAAGTGGCAGAAATTAATTTAAAATTAATTCCCGTTGTTAAAACAAAAAGCGTGTTTTTAAGAGATAATAACTATCAAAAGATTGACACTTGTTTATTTCTGGTTTAATTGTAAAATTATGTACAATGACAAAAATTATATTAAATGGTAAAAATATATTATAAATATACTATAAAACCACTCAAATTAATAATTTATCAGTATAAATTATTTCGATTAGAAAAGTTATGTTTAATTAAAATTTAGTAATTTTCAATATTCATCAAAATATAAGTGTTATCCGAAAAGTTCCATAATTTCACCCTAGGCTAAATTCGATATTACGAATCCAAAAATGAAGTCCATTTTGAAATATAAAATATATATAATTTCAAAAAGTAGGTATTACTATTCATAACAGCTAGTTTGATTGGTTGTGGTGTGTGTTAGAACTCGAAGTTACGTAGAACACACGCAACTATATTATTCAAAGAGAAACATATCAAGGAAGCTCGGGGTGTTACATTTTATCCTTTTGAAAACCATTTATAACTAGAACTTTGGTAATAACTATTTTACTACTAAGGGGTTATAATTTTTATTAATATTTTATTTTATTTCACAACTAATAGAATAAACACGGTGTTTGTATTACATATGAATTTAGAGGAATTTTCAATCACATAAATTTTAAAAATAATTACTATGATTAATAAAATAATATTATCATAAAAACAAAACATTTAAATCCAAACAAAATTTTTTATCCCTTCAAAAAAATTATTGATTTAAAACATAAGAGATTGAGTTCTTTAATTCATATATTCATAAAATATTATAGAAGATAATTTCATAGAGAAAGGATACACAATATACACAAATTCGAATTATGGATGGATATTATCAAATCATACTGATAAAATAAATGAATGAAAATTTTTGTTTCTACTTTTTTTTCATAAATTATTTATTTTTTCCTACATTTGTAGATCTACCCATACATAGTTGAGAAATATTTACTATAGTGATTATTAATTTTAGAAAAAATAAAGGAATATATTTAAAACAATTATAAATAAATTTCCCAAATTTGGAATCTATTTTTTGTGCTTAAAATTTATAATTTTCTATAATTTATTTTTAATTTACTGTGGAAAAGACAAAGGAATAAAATGAAAAATATATGTTTCTAATCAAAAAAATATACTTATAGTTAAATTATGTATAAATATGATTAAAAAATTAACTACATTATATATTATTAAATAATAATTATTCATAATTATGATCAAATTTAAAGTGATACAAGACTTAAATTTAAAGAAAGTTTAGTTTTTCATAAATCAATATTTTTACTACTCGTAGAAAAATAAACATTTTTAGAAGAATACCAAAATTATAACTAAATATAATGTTGATAATATTATTTAAAAAAATCTATTTAATAATATAAAATGTAATAATTTATTAGAACTTAAATTATGACAATTTTTAAAAAAATTAAGGAAGAATTTTTAAAAATAAAATTTAAAAAGACTTTACTAAAAATTGATTTTCTATTTTTAATACTTTATTAAATTCATTTGTGTTAATAGGTACGTTATATATTTTATATTTTTGATATTTCAATTCATTACCCCCCCCCCCCAAATTTAGTGGCTATGTTATAATCATCATATTTTAATGTTAACGATTCAAGTTTCAATAAACCTTGTTATTGTGTTTTGTTCAAGATAACAAACAATGCATTACATTATAAAAAATATTATCTGTTATATAATTCACCTCATCCAATTTTGGTAATTTTTTTAATAATATCATCATGTAATTAGTAACAAAATGATTTATATTTGAAAATAACATTGTTGAAATCCCACATAATTAAATTTGTTATTAAATATTTCTTTTGAAAAAAGGAAATCAAAATATAATGAACATATGGGATTAAAAATAACCAGGTTTCTAAATAGGATACCAATAGTTCAATGTTAAAATACGGACATGGAAGAATAATTAAATAATCTATGGTCTAATATAGAGTGATAGTGAATTTGGCATGGAAAATGTTAACTAACAAAAAAGCATACATATTTGATGGTCTAAAAGACTATACATTCATCTAAATTAAGGATGGAAGTATAACATTTTCTCATAACCCTTTATCAATTTTGATGTATAATTTTTGTAAATTTATAATAATCATTAGAAAATATTCTAAAATTATTCATTCGTTATCATAATCAAAATTACAGGAATTAGAACTCCATCAATAAATTCCTACTCTAATTAAAGAATATTAATATGTAATTTTCATGCATAATGTTATAAAATTAATCTTCAATGGAAAATATGATCAATTAAACAATGATAAATCATTAATAATTATGAACTATATTATCCAAAACATAAATAATTATCAATACTTGTATAATATTCAAAATAAAAGTATAATAATAGAAAATAACACCAAAAAATAAACTAAACCCATTACATAAGTAGTTATCCTCAAAATCGTTCAAAAATATAGATGTCCTTATTTTGAATAAAAATATAGAAATAAGGTCACTATGTTTCCAAAATGAACATAAAATTAATTTCCAAAAACATTAAATTGCTTAAAATGTAACATCTAAATTATATAAATATCTTGATCATATATTATCATGAACCATGATAATAATAATGATAAATAGAAACACAAATTAAAAAATAAATGTTTCCAAAAAGTAACTCTCCAACAATTCATTAAAAAAATTGAAAAATATAAAAAATATTACATATGTAGAAGCTTTTAGTGAACTAGATCCTATATAACAAAAATACTAATTTTTTAGGAATGTAGTAATCTGTTCCAAGGATATAAATATATTAAAATTTATATTAATAATAAATATTTAATCCCAATAGAACATTATTGTTTCATCATAAGGAAATTATAAGTTGTTATCATTTATTAGATTAGGTGTTAGTCAATAAAATATCATATTACTGGTAAATATATTTTATATGAAATTATTTTAATTCAAAAACGATTTATAAACCAACAATGAAAAAAATATTGACGTCAAATACTTATATATTCAAATAGTAACATTGATAAAAATACTTCCTTAAAATAATTTTATAATTATAATACATAAACACACTAATCAATCTACTACCATCATAAATTGTAAACTTGGATCTATCATTTTTTCCTAATATCCATTTCCATTCAAATTTAAATTATATTCTATTCCACATAAATAATAAAATATTCACTCATATAACCATGTAAATTTTCTTCTTTATCAATCATATTATTAAATTAATTTTAATAATACTGATATTTTCAACATTTAAGACATTAAATAGTTTATTAAGCATTAGGGAAATAATTATTCTCCTCTTTTATGTTAAAAAATAATGATTTTTCCCTGAGAATTATGTTCTCAATGTCCTTATTTCTCACACCAAAAATAATTATTCCATTAAATTGAGTTATTTTAATTGGTGCTTCTCCCAACATAATTAACATGTTAGAAATTGATTTTTCATCTCACTATTATATTCAGGAAACATCATTTTTTCTTTATAAGTTGTTTCAGGAAATAGACCCATGTTGATGTAGTTATTTATATAACTACATAACTAATAACGGAAAACTATATTTTTTTGTGTTTTAATTAATATTTTACATTGTTTTTCCTACGGAAAATAAATTTACTATATGTCACATTAGATGTTAAAAAATTCATCTTCGATATAGAGATTTATAAAATTTAAAAAACATTGTTCGAGAAAAAATTATCAGTGTATTTTACCACATAATCATGAAAAATAATTTGTATCATGATAAATTAGTTTAATTCAGTAACACCATTGTTATTATAATAATATCCATTATTTTCATTTATTATATAATTTTATAATATTTTTTAAATAAAAATTAAATTTACCCAAGAATATTCTTTAGAAGTGTCAATACATGTGTACTGTATGGGAACACTCACCATGTGAATAAATAATTGATGTGATATAATCAACCAACTATTTCTGATATTATAACATATAGATGAATGGGATAAAACCCCATTTCCACTTATAATGTCTCTATATAGATTTTTTCTAGAAAACCAACTCTCTATTATTTACGATAACATTGAAAAATATCCTATCAATAATATTATACTTATAGTATTCAATAAGGTTTTCTCATCCCATTGTTAATAGATATCTATACCATTCACTAATTCCAACTATAATTACCAATATATATTAAAAATAGATACTACCTGTTATTAGATAAATATTAAATAATTATCATAATTTGACATTATATAACTATACTAGACTAGTATAATTGGAAGCATGGACACTTAAGATAAATGTTCATATCATATATACATCATCTATATCATTGTTCTCTATAACTAAATCCTTTATTAGACTTACTGTAATTTAAAGATTTTTTTGAAATACTTGAATGAAATCATAGGAAAGGGTATGATCATATTATAAGTATGAATAAAAAAGGGAGATATAAATGATAAATTCACCCTTAAAAGAATATATGTAATGAGAACATGAATATATAGTTTTTACACTAACCTATATATATTATATATCAAAATCATATTTCATGGAATAAAACTTCATTGTTCATATTGTATGAATCCAAAAGGAATCACTAAAAATTATAAATTAGATTATAACATTAGAATAATACATTTTTTTTTTGATAATTTACATAATAAAAAATTAATTTCCATATAATTTTGGGATCACATCCAAGACTATAATAGTGGATTCCATCATCCCCCCAAAATCTTGATATATCCACAGTTCACTCCCAATACTACCATAGTAGACATAGTCACATAATAATAATGTTCACTCCCCTTTATTGTAACATCCCAGATAAATAAAGAATACGACATATTTAACATTTATTAATATTAGTGAATTAAATATTTATTTTACTTTAAAGGTGTTTCTATGTTTGATATCGTACCTAATACGCAACAATGGGTTTCTTTGAAATCTTACATTGCACACTAATAATATAAAATTATTCTATTAAATAGTATTTGGCGCCTAGCCATTGTATTTGTGGTAATAATTATAACTAACTGAAATATTATTATACATGCTTGTTAAATGTTTTAACATTTATCCAATAAATGTTAGAGGCTTTAAATGTGAATGAATCTAATTTTAAGCATAATTTACATTAAATTGTCGATTTATTGCCTTTTAATGGAAAACCCTCATTAAATATAGTTCATATCACCTTAATAAATTTTACTTAACCAAATAAAATCCTTCTTTATAATGGGGACATCAAAATTTATTCTGTGCAATTATTTGGAATTTTTCTGATAATGTTCATTTTTTAATGAAGAGAGAAAAATATTGTCTTTCAATTCAAAATTGTCTTTTAATCTAATTTAGTTATTTGGTTATATAATATTTATAATTGGGTTTAAAGTTTAATTAGAATTTTTTTAACCATTTCTTCTAAGGTTTCTCATTGGAATTAATTTCACTTTGAAATTTGAAATAAACAAGTGTCAATCTTTTAATAATTATTATTTCTTAAAAACATGCTATTTATTTCAACAAAGGAAATTAATTTTAAATTATATAATGAAACTTAAATGTTATTAATTTTATTAAATAGAAATCATTTCTGTATTTGGAATATCAAATATATCTTAGGCTGGGTTTTTGGTAGTTTTCTAAAAAACATCAAATTTTGATGAATAGTGAAACCTCTTATTAGTAGTTAAAAACTGAAATTTTCATTTAAATGAAATTTTACCGCTTATGTGAATTTAATATAGAAAATATGAAATACATGGCTTCTATTAATAAGTACAATTTTGTTCAATAATATGAAAATAATTTTGGGTGAATAGTAACTTTTTTACTTTCATTTAACACAGTTAAAGATAAATATGGTAATTAAAGGTAAAAAGAATATTATAATAATTCAAAATTATCTTAACAACTCTTACAAATTTATTATATGAGTCATGAACAATCATACTAATCCTTTGGTTGATTTTGGGACCTCATTGAGCCACTTGTATGTGATAATGACCCTTTAGATTAATTAACTTAAAAAAATACAAAAATGACCTAAACAAATATCTTCTAGTAAATTAATTTTTATATGGGGTTATATAATTTATCTCTACTAATATTAAAAAAATTTACAAATATAAAAGGATTTTATAAATCATGGTATTTTGTTTATAATTTTTAAACATCAAATAAAATAAATTATTTATGACACAATAATGATGTAATGTTTACCTCATTAATAAATCATTTAAATAATTAATATTATAAATATTTAAATAACATCCAAAACCTTTCCAATTATTATTGGATGATTTTATTTCGACCAGGATTCATTGTATCTTCGACATAAATGATTTTTGGACATTCAGAAACAGAATATCATTGTATAATAAAATAATATTATCACACTTTCCTAAAGAGCCCCTCCTCCCCCTTATAAAAATCCATCACTTCCAACCAATTCCACACACTGATATTTCCTTTTGGCTCTTCAAAACTCTTCCCAATAAATCTCACTACATTCCTATCCTCGTCCAAGAAGCCTTAACATAGGTATATGTCACTTCAAGTTGTCCTTTTCGTTCAAATTAAATGAGTTTCCCAAGTTAAAGGTAACAGTATATCTTAAATTCGTTTGTTTTATTTTATTTCTCCAACCCCATAAAATATATTTTTTCATTTATTTTATAAGTACAACAATATATTCAATATACTAGGACTTTTATATGTGATTTATTTTAAAAACACATACACAAACCTCCATCTAATGGGTAAATAACATAATATTTCTGTGGATGGCAAACTAACGCCTCAGGAAATGATGATTGTTCAATTATTTCCTACCGCCTTTCATGGTGGCCATTAAGATGGAGCGGTATTTATAAATGATATAAATTATGTTTATGTTTCCTTTATGCTTCTGTATTTTTCATTTATAAAATACCTTAATGTTATCCATATTGGGTAAATACGATAATCTCATTTGTGAAAGTGCGGACTACCGCCCCCTCAATGTGATATGACTCATTAATACCATATGTGGGATGTATAAAGGATGGAGTTAATTATATTATATGTGATATTATAACTTAATTATAATATACCTATGTATCATTCTGTTTTATTTCCATTAAAATAATAAATAGAAATGAAAGTAGCGTTTATGCGTACGCAAGGCTTACCGTCTCCATGAACAGTGCATTTCATGTCTTACCTCCAAATGATATGTACTATTATAAATATATATATAATGGATATATAAGATGTATATGATATATAAATAATGAATATAATTATGGATATAATGGACTGTTGACCAAATGGACTACTTGTAAATATAAGGTGTTCATTTTTGACTCCTTTACCAAATATCGTCAAAACGAACGTTATTAACATAAATGATTACATAATGTTTATAGAATTGTAATAAGTGATTAAAAAAATTACAAAGATGAAAAAGGTTATTAAGAAAGTATAAATTTGCTTTTGTTTATTATTTAGTAGATTAGAGAATGATCAAGTCAAGTTGGACACAAGGTAAGGGACATCGTCTCAATCTTTTTTCATTGAGGCATATTTTGTTCTAATACATGGATTTATTTTATATGCATTATAAACACCTTTTAAATTTCATTCAATGGGAATATTTTTCAATGAATCAATTTACTAAAAATGAATTTTTTTTAACGTAAGCGATGACAACATCCTTTCCGCCGCCGCGATTATTATTTGATCTTTTTCCTCCTTAAAAACCCATATTGTTTTAAAAAGGAAAATAAATACCATATAATATTTTACATATTTTTGGTACTAAAAAGGTTTCGATAATGGTTTTGATATGTTTAAATATTGAAATTTTATATTTTTTTACAATGAGGAAATTCTATCTTTCTTTTATGCTTATGTTATGTGTTATGATCATGTTATGGTATTTGGGAATTGTTTATGTATATGGGCGGTTATATGATAAACCTAGGGCAGTTATGCCCGAGATAGCTCTTTAATGAATTGGTTAACATTATAGAGGTAAACATGAATGTTTCTCTCTAAAATATTTACAGAATATACTATGATGGTTATTCCAAAGTTACATCCTATGTAGCTGTGATAGATACAATGTTAGTATGTTATGGATGCCAAAAGTTACCTTTATGATTTATGATTTTTATGTGTTATTCATACAAATTATTATTTCAAGAGGTAAGTAAAAGAGTTCGTGTTTTGTATGTATTTATGAACTAATTTTTTATTTATTTGTTTTATAACCCATAATAAGCTTTTGATGCTCATCCCATGTTTTGAAATGTTTTCACATGACTTAAATATGAATAGGGTCAAGGATGGGATCAATGAAAAGTAATGTTGTCTAAAACATGGAACTAGACATAACTCTTTTTTTAAATAGTTTTTATTTTATAAAAAATTGAAACTGAGTAGAACTGTATACTTTGTTATCTTTTGAGATGTAACAGTTATATCCTAATTCTCTAAAACTCTAAACCTAAAAAGATCCTCAATGTGAATTATTTATTTAATTCAATATTATGTAATGTTTTATGGACAAGTCCTTATATTTGGTATTTGAGGTCAGTTTAGATAACATTAGGAGTTATTTTATTGCTAAATTAATATCCATAAATTAGATTATGTTATTGTTGAAATGATATTGAATTTACAGATTTCCATGTTGCTTCTCCTAAGGTATTTATGTGTTCAGAATGGTTTTCCGCAGAGGAAACATAGCAGCTATATTGGGATGAGATCAAGAGGAAGACAACCTTCCAAATCTGTAACCTGAGATGGTCAAAATTAGAATTGAATAGTTTGTTGTAGTGATGGAACAATTGACTCGGGCTATAAATGGTGGTGGTATCCATGTTCGAGATCAGCCAGATCAACCACATAGGAACATGTTAGTAGTAGAGCATTCCATGAGTCCACATCCCCCATCATTTAGATGATCAACTAAACTTGAGCTAGAAGAAGGGTGGATTAAAGCACTAGTGAATTTTTTTGATGTCATGGGGTGTTCTTAACATCAAAATGTTAGTCTTTTTGTTTACTATTTGGAAGGTGAAGCTTACTAGTGGTGGTCGATGGTGAAAAATATCAGGGATAGTGAGGAGATTGATGCTCTTGATTGGGATTAATTGAATGGTATGTTTCTTGAGAAATATTTTTCAAATGTGGTTCGTCGGAGGATGGAATAATAATTCCTGGAATTGAGGCAGGAAGATGACCCGGTGGCTACTTATGAAAAAAAATTCACTCGACTGGAAATGTATGCTCCAAATTTCATACGAGATCTTGATAGTAAAATCAACTATTTTTACTCAAGATTAAAGCTTAATTATTGAAGTGATATATCTTCTAGTGCGTTCAATAGTTATGAAAAACTTGTTCATTATTTGGATAAGGTTCAAAGGGAGTTTGCTGATGATCAGGTGTTCTTTGAAAATCAACATAATAAGAGTTCGAGTTGGCAGGTGAAAGGTAAAAACTCTTCAAAAAAGTTTGATGGTAAGAAACATAAGTTTACAGTTCATGAAAATTATGGTAATAAACATGCTGGGGAATGTCTTTAGAATTCTTGTATGTGTTACCAATTTGGTAAAATCTGACATAAGGCTTGAAATTTTACTAAAAAAATAGGGTTAATGGTAAGGAAAAATCTGATTTACAGTCAGTAAAATGTTTTATGTGTAATTAAATGGGTCATTATGCAAATGATGGTCCAACAATGAACTAAACTGAGAGAAAGAATCTAGAATAAAAGACGAAAGGGTTGGTGAAATCCTTTTCAACTTCTTCAATATATGTTGGGACATCAAATGAAGTAGTATCAGGTACAATGTTTGTTTCTTCAGATTATGTAAATGTGTTTTTTGATTCAGGGTCTACACAGTCTTTTATTTCAAAGAAGTTTTCTAGTAAATTGGAAATTCAAGCTAAATATATGAATCCTGAACTTATGGAAAACACTATTGGAGAAAATGATGAGACAAAAAGGAAATATAAGAACATTCATGTCCTTATGTGCATAAAGAATCTACCTAAAAACCTTATTGTTTTCCCTCTTGTAGAGTTTGATGTTATTTTGTATATGGATTGGATTTATATTTATCTAGATATGATTCAATGTAGGGATAAAGATGTTTCTTTTCAGAAAGATTTTCAATTTGTGTACAAGAATGACCCCTTGATTTTTATAATATATCAGGATGTTGATAATATAGTAAAAGATGGAAATGAATATTACCTTGCACATATTGTTGAAAACAATGTATGTATTGATATTAATGATGTGTTTGTGGTAAATGAGTATCTTTTTGTTGATGGTGAGTTTCTTGGTATTATAACTGACCGTGAAGTTGAATTTACTGTTGACTTAGTTTCTGATGCTAATCCAATTTCAAAACCCCCTTATCAAATTCCTCAAATTGAACATTCAGTGTTAAAGAAACAATTGAAGGAGTTATTAGATAAAGGTTTCATTTGACCTAGCACATCCCCGGGGGGTCCTCCTTTATTGTTTGTTAAAAAGAAATATGGTTCAATGAGACATTGCATTGATTATAGATCATTGAATGACATCACTATTAAGAACATGTATCCTCTGCCTCATATCGATGTTTTGTTTGATCAGCTCCAAGGAGCATAGTATTTTTCGAATATTGACTTGAGATCAGGGTACCATTAGATGAAAGTGAAAGAAGAGGACATTCGAAAGATCACATTTCGTACTCGATATGGCCATTATGAATTTTTCGATATGCATTTTGGTTTAACAAAGGCACCTGCAGAATTCATTGATCTTAGAGATATAATTTTCCGCGAGTTCTTGGGTAAGATTGTGGTTATGTTCATTGATGATATTTTGGTTGCTCCAAAAGTAAATAAGAACATGAAAGTCATTTAAGCATTGTATTGAAAATGTTAAAAGGAATGAAACTATTTGGGAAATTCTGTAAGTGTGGGTTTTGGTTGCTACAAATTTCTTTCCTTGGCCCCATTGTTTCAAATAATGGAAAATAGTTGATCCTGCTAAAACAAATGTTGTTGAAGAGTGGCCAAGACCCACAAATATAACTAACATACATAGTTTTCTTGGTTAAGAATGTTATTCTCTGATGTTTATTGAGATCTTTTCACGGTTATCTAGACCACTGACTATTTTAACATGAAAAAGTGTTTTGTTCATTTGGACAAAATAATGTGATGATTGTTTTCCATTATTGAAAAGAAGATTGGTGAATGCTCTAGTTTTGGAACTACCATCTAGAAATGGTGAGATTGTTATTTACAGTTATACTTCGTTGAAGTGAATTCATTTTTTCCTAATTCATAATGATCAGGTAATTACTTATGCTTCACACCAGTTGAAACCACATGAGTTAAATTACCATACACATGATTTGGAATATGCTACTATTGCTTTTTCTTTAATTTTATTGGAGGAATAATTTTTATGGAGTAAAAGATGGAATACATACTGACCACAAAATTATAAAGTATATTATCACTCAGAATGAATTGAACATGAGATAGAGGAGATGTGAAGAATTAATCAAATATTATGATTGCATGATCCATTACAATCCGGGAAGAGTAAATAAAGTTGTTGATGCTTTGTGTCAAAAAAGTAATGATTCATTAATCATGATACATTTGGAACAAGAATCCTTTGTTTTTGATTTGATATATGTTGGAATAGATGTTTTTGGTGTAGAAAATTCTTCTATTTTGTATCAGGTGTCAGTGAGATCATCTCAATCAGACCGAATTATGAAAGCACATAAAGAAGACAATGAGTTACAAAAAAACGTGGAGTTGTTTCAGAAGGGTAAGTTTCCTGAATTTAACTTTGGTAATGATTATGTTTTGATATTTGAAAATAGATTTTGTGTTCCTTGTGATTCACAGGTGAAGAAAGAATTGTTATGTGAAGCTCATAGTTCTTCATTTTCTGTTCATCCTGGCAGTACGAATATGTAAAGAGATTTTCAAGAGTATTGCTGGTGGGATGGAATAAAAAGAGATATTGGTGATTTTACTGTGATGTATTTGACATGTCAGCAGGTTAAAGAAGAGCGACACTTACTAAAAGGGATACTTTAGCCTTTACTGGGGCCATTGTGGATTTGGAAAAATGTATCCATGGACGTTGTTGTGGGGTTAGCGAAGACATATCGAGAACATAATGCAATTTGGTTTATTGTTGATCGATTGACTAAAACTGATCATTTACTTTGTATTAGAGATACATGTCTCTAGATCTACATTCTCGACTGTATATTATAGAGATAATTAGAATGTATAGATTTACCCTCTCTATTGTATCAGATATGGATCCAATGTTTACTTGTAACTTTTGGAAAGTCCTCCATAAGTCATTGAGGACTGAATTAAATATTAGTATAACCTTTCATCATCAATCAGATGAGAAATAAGAACGAACAATTCAGACCTTGGAGGATATTCTATGTGCTTGTTTACTGGGTTACTAGGGAAGTTGTGAGAAACATCTTTCTTTGGTTGAATTTTCATACAATAAAAGTTTTTATTCCAGTATACAGATGGGTCCATTTGATGCATTATATAGAAAGCATTGTCGAACTCCTGCTTTTTGGGATAAAGTGGGTGAAAGGAAGCTGATAGGACCAGAATTGGAAGAAGAGATGGAAGAAAAGGGTCAGTTGATTCAGAAGAACATGAGAACAGCTCAGAGCAGGCAGAATAGTTATGCAGATTACCAGAGGAAGTATCTCTTTTTTTAGGTAGGTGATCATTTTATTCTCAATGTTTGTCCATGGATAAGTGTATTGTGTTTTGGTAAGAAGGGAATGTTGAGTTAGAGGATAATTAGACCATATGAAATCCAAGAGAATGTTGGATCAGATTCTTACAGAGTGGCTTTACCTCCAAGTTTATCCCAGGTACACAATGTTTTTCATGTTTCGATTTTGAGAAAGTATATGCCATATCTAGCTCATATTTTGGGCCCAGAGGTAGTTTAGTTGGAAGAGAATCTCTCTTGTAAGGAACAACCAGTCCAGATTTTTGACCAAAGAGAGAAAGTGTTGCGAAATAAGGTAATTCAACAGGTAAAGGTTTTGTGGAAAAATCATATGGTTGAATAGGCAACGTGGGAATCTGAAAAGGCTACGAGAGATAAATACCACACTTATTTTGATAAGTAAAATTGCAAGGACGAAATTCCTAAAAGTGGGGAAGGATGTAATATCCAAGGTAAAAAAAATACATATTTCAGATTAATTTTTTTTGATAATTAAATATTAATTTTACTTTAATGTGGTTTCTATGTTCGATTGTGTTCCCAATACACAATAATAGGTTTCTTTGAAATATTATGTTGTACACTAATAATATAATATTATTATTTTAAATGGTTGTTAGCTACTAGTCATTTTATTGGTGGTAATGAATATGAATAACTATAATATTGTTATACATGTTTGTTAAATGTTTTTAAATTTATCAAATTAAAGTTAGAGTCGAAAAATGTGAATGAATATAATTTTAAGAATAATTTACATTTAAAGTTCGATTTATCTCTTTTTAATGAAGAAACCTCTTTAAATATAGTTTATGTCACTTAAATAACTTTTATTTGTCTAAATAATATACTTCTTTATAATGGACATATCAAAATTTACTTTGTGATAATTTTTTTGGAATTTTTCAGACAATGTTTGTCTTTTAAGGAATAGTGAAAAATATTGTATTTTAATTCTAAAGTGCATTTTAATATAATTTATTCATATGGTTATATTATATTTTTAAATGGTTTTAATGTGTAATTAGAATATATTTTTATGTTTTAATCCAATTTTGTTCATTTTAATTATTTTAACTTGGAAATTGGACATAAACAAGTGTCAATTTTTTGATAGTTATTGTTTCTAAAAAACACGCTATTTGTTTTAACAACTAGAATTAATTTTAAATTAATTAATGAAACTTATATTATTTGAATTTGGAAAAATATAAATTATTTTTGAATTTAGAATATCAAAGAGATCTTAGGTTTAATTTTTGGTAGTTTTCGGAACACTTCAATTTTTGAAGAATAGCGAATCCACTAAGAAGTAGATAAAAACCGACATTTTTATTTAAATTGAATTATACAGATTTTGTGAATTTTATTTCAAAAATTTGAAATACATGGTGGTTATTATTAAGTAAAATTGTGTTCAATAAGATAAAAATAATTTTTTGGTGAATAGTAACTTTTGACATTTATTTACCACAGTTAAAGGTAAATAGGGTAATTAAAGGTAAAAAAAATGTTATAATAATTTATAATTACCTTAACACTAATCCCAACCTTATTGGATGAGTCATGGATTACCATGTTCATCCTTGTGCCGAATTTGGGTCCCCATAGAGCCACTTGTGAGTGATAATGACACTTTAGATTAATTAAGTTAAAGTCAAGACAAAAATGACATTAACAAATATCTTTTAGTAAATAAATACTTACATGGGGTTTTATAAGTTATGTGTTCAACAATTAATATTCTTTGGAAGGATAAAATTATTTCCTATATCATCGTTTTTTTTTTAAAAATTTTTTGACATAAAAAAAATTAAATTATTTATGACACAATAATGATGAATTGTTTACCTCGTTAATTAATCATTTAAATAAAAAAGATTATAAATATTAACATAACATCCAAAACCTGTCCAATTATGATTGGATGATTTTATTGTGACCATGAGTCATCTAATATTCTAATTTAATTGTTTTTGGACCTTTAAAAACCGAATATCAATATATAATAAAGTAATATCATCACACTTTCATAAAGAGCCCCACCTCCCCATTCCAAAAAAGTCCTCATTTATAACCACCTTCTCACACCCCTAAAGCCTATTTTATCATAAAAAATCTTCCAATTAAGACATTCAAATTCATCTACTAAATCTAGAATCATTACCTTAGGATGATGTAATTTCAAGAAGTCCTTTTGGTTCAAACCAAAGGGAGTTACCCAAATTAATGTTAACAATTTCTCTTAAATTCTTTTTTTATTTTCTTTTATTTTACATCTCAAATACCGTAAAATCTTTTAATTCCTATTTTTTATAACAACACCAGTATCATCAATATACTATGATGTTTTTATAAGATGTTTTGGAACTACACTTACACACACCTCCATCTAATGGGTAAAAAACATAATGTTTCTGTGGATGGAAAACTAACACCTCACGAAACAATGATTGTTCAATTATCTCCTACCACTTCTCAAGGTGTCCATTAATATGGAAGTGTATTTATATTTGATATATATTTTGTTTATTTTTTCTTTATAGTTCTATATTTTTTTCATTTATATCATACCTTTATGTTTTCCATAGTGGGTAAATACGATAATCTCATTTGAGGAAGTGAGGAATAATGCCCCCTCAAAATGATATGACTCATTAATGCCATATGTGGGATGTATAAATGATGTATCTGATGATATTATATATTATATTATACTTTAATTATAATATATCTATGTATCATTATGTTTAAATTCCATTAATATAAGAATTTGAAATGAAATTAGCGTTCATGCGTACGCGCGGCTTACCGTCTCCATTGACAGTGCCTTTCATTTTTTACCTCCAAATTACATGTAATGTTATATATATAAATATATATAATAGATATATATGATATATATGATATCTATATAATGAATATCATTCTGGATATAACATAATATTGACCACTTGGACGACTTGTAAATATAAGGTGTTTATTTTTGACTCAAGTACCAAATATCGACAAAATGAAGGTTATTAACTTAAATGAGTACGTAAAGTTTATAACTTGGTAATAAGTGATATAAATGGAATAATAAACTAGAAAAGGTTTCTTAATCAAGTATAAATTAACATTATTTTATTATTCTGTGGATTAAAGAATGATGAATTCATGTTGGACATGAGGTAAGGGACTTCGTCTCAATCTCCTTTCATTGAGTCATTTTTAGATCTAATACACGGATTTCTTTTATACTTTATATAAAAACCATCTACTTTTCATTTGAAGGAAATATTTTTCTATGAATCATTTTACTAAATGACAAAATAAGAATGTTTCTTTTTAACGTAATTGGTGACAACGACCTTTCCACCACCACATGTATTATTTGATATTTGGCTTCTATAACAAGCCATAATTTTTTTAAATGGAAAATAAACACCATATAATATTTTATGTATTTTGGGTATTGAAATTGTTTTGATTATTATTAATATATTTAAATTTTATTTTGTTATTTAAATGTGGAAATGTTATCTTTCCTTTATGCTAATGTTATGTGTTATTATCATTATATTGTTCTTGGGCATTGTTTGTGTATACAGGTTGCTCTGTGATAAACCTAGGGTGGGTGAGACTGAGAGAGATATTCAATGCATTTGGTAATGTGACAAAGGTAAATGTGAATGTTTCTCCAATGAGATTTGGGTAATATACTGTGATGGGTATTCCGATGTAACTCCCATTGTAGTTATGATAGCTATAATGTAAGTATGTTATGGATGCCACAAGTCACCTTTATGATTTATGATTTCTATTATTTATTCATAAATCATAGGATTTCAATAGGTATGTAAAAGAGTTAATGTTTTGTATGTAGTTATGAACTAATGTTTTCATTCTTTGTTTTATAACCATTACATAGATTTTTTATGCTCATCCCATGTTTTGAAATGTTTTCACAGGTCTTAAAGATGAATAGGGTCAAGGATGGGATCATTGAAAAGTCATGATGTCTAAAAAATGGAACTAGACATTACTAATTTTTTCAATAGTTTTTATTTTATTTAAAAAAAATTGAATCTCAGTAGAAGTTTTTAATTTTTAATCTTTTGAGATGTAATAGTTATGTACAAATTTTCTAAAACTCTAAACCTAAAAAAATACTAAATGTCAATTATTCATTTAATTAAATATTATGTAATCTTTTAAGGTTGAGTCCCTATAATTATAGTCTTATATATATCAAGTATTATCTACATTATCCCAATGAATTAGAGTTATATATAATTTCATGCTGAACCATAACAAAATAAATAATAATTCAAATATGTTTTATAAGATCCAAAAATATTCATCATATCAAAACATTTGAAAAGAAAATGGATTTTGTAAATATTTCAATATTTCAACAATGAATTACCCATGGAAGAGAAATAAGGTTCATATGATAATTAACACCTAAAATAAAAATAAGTTTCATGGATTTATTCAATTAAAATCATAATCATATAACGTAAAAATGAATGAATGTGTGTGGTAATATTGGATCGTACCCATTGTAAATCATAATAAACATTAAAATCTTATTACATACACAGAAATAACTAAAAAAGATTTTTGAAACATTAATTGGGAAAAATAAACGTTTAGTTCTTAAAATAAATCATTAATACTATAAAAAGACATTTGTTAATGAAATAATTTTCATTGAAAGATATATTATAAACTAGTAATGGATGTTTCAAGGAATGGAATAGTCATGATTTTAAAAACAAAATTCCATACAATGTACATTAAAAAAATATACCTTTTATCTTTTCATTATATATAATTAACTTCTTTGAAAAATGGAAATAAATATTCCATTTAAATTTTAAAAAATTAAAAAGTTGGTAAAATTTCATTTCATAACCCATTGAATAGTAGTTAAAAATTTATGATTTTTTCCTAAAAACATGTACATGGATGATAATGGATTATTCATTGATGAGATAAATAATGTAGATATTACATAAAACAACTATTTTGTAATATTAATTATTTATATAGGGTAAAATGAAATTGAAACATATATTCTATATAAATATAAATAAACAAATATATTTTATTGTTATTACTCAGATGCAGATCTTGAAATTTTATCATTATAAAAAGATTCTTAAGAAATAACTATTTTCAATGAGATTAAAACATAAAACCCGTTTATATTTATTAGTCCATTTATCAATTATTTTAAATGAGATTCAAACATAAAAACCCTTTATAATTGTTTCTCTTTTTTCATAAGTAATTTTGTTTGGAGTTATCATCATTATAAATAAATCAGTTGTACATATTATAAATTATTTTAACCATGATATAAATATCATATATTTTCATTATATATATATATATATATTTATTTATTATCATAAACTAATTTTATAGATAGAAGAAATTTATTAAATAACTCCCTAAGACCGCTGTCAAATGTATGCTTTAACATTGTTAAAAAAACTCAATGAATCGTAAAAACGAAATACATAATAAAGAATAAAGAATAATAATTAATATACCATATTTACCAAATACAGTCATTGAATACCTCCTTTTTACTATATATATATATTAATTAATAGAAAATAGTATCAAATTGCTTCATTCATCTCACATTCCACACAAACACATGATTGACATTATCAATTTACAAAGAATTATAATGTGAGAATATATGTACGATATTATATTTGAAGAGTTAAAATTTATACAAAATATCCTATATAACTATTCAAATCATCATAATAAATATCTATAAATTATTGTGATGAAAAATTATTATCATCACAATGTAGAAACGATAATTCTTAAAAACACGTGAGTTGTTCTTTCACAATCAATTTTATTGAAATAAGGGTTGATAATGGGGGATTCATAATCATTATAAAATTTTATTATCATAATGAAATTTATTTTATTATTTTTTGTAAAATTACACTAAATTTTAGGGAATATAAAGTAGAAATAAAAATAAATTGATCAGTTAAGGTGAATAACTCTTCATTGAATGGACTCTAAGAAATGTTTTCTGGATCCTTTGGTGGCCTTTTAGGAACTCATGGACCAATATAATTTTGGTAGGGTTATTGATAAGATAATTCAGTATGTTTTTTGTGATATAATTCTCAATTTTTTCTATGTAATATAAAGGATGGGTCATTTATAAGTTAGATTATTGGCACTCAATGAATTTTGAAAAGGTTAAAACATAAAAATGTATTTATCTATCCAAATTCATCCAAATGGATAGATATCTGAATCTATGTGAGTATTTGGATTAAATAAAATCATATAATAATATTATTAAGGTTTTATGTATCTCCTTCGACCATATATTTTCGTTTAACGACATTGTTAATAAATATTAATTGTTGCCTCAGAAAAATATTTTTAATTCTTAAAGGGATAATATATTATGTATATTGTGAAATTTACATTAATAATGGTCCAATATTGAACATTCCATTAAAATATTTTACATATTTTACCCTTTCAATATTGTCAATATTTTTTTCATATTTTATTAAAATATTATTTTTTCCAAATATTTATAATGTCATTTTTAAAATATTCATTTAAATTCACTAAAATGACAACCCAAAAAATATGAAATTTAAATATAATCATTCCAATAAATAATAACATATAATTTATATTTGTCATATTTATGAAAAAATATAATTAATAAAATATTTAGTACTATCAATATTTGTAAAAACATGTATTTTATATTCTTATTAGTTGATTAAATATTATATCAGTCTCTTGTAAGATTTTAGGAAAATTATTCTAACATGAAAAATTAAAAATAAATTAAATAATAATAATTAGTTTTTATTTCATATAATTATTTTTGACATAACACTTTTCTTATAAAAATTAAAAAATTCAATTGATATTAAAAGAAAGAGGGTGAAATAGTTGACATTATATTTACATTACTTAATATATAATCTACATTCAAATAATAATTGAAAACATATTCCATAAATTAATTTCATTGATTTTAATGGTCTATATCTACTAATACTAAGAATTAATGGAATATATTTAGGGATATTTATATCTTTATCATATCTTTTAACCATAATTGTCATACTTACCCTTACTGAAGTGAAATATATGTATTACGGTTACCATTCATATTGATTAAAAATAATAGTTACCTATATAAAAATTTTTAAATCCGAATTCGGTTTATAAAATACATTTTTGATTTATTCAAATTCATGATATTATATATATTAACTTTACCGTCAATGTCTAATAAGAAATTGAAACATCTTTTTTTAATGTATTTTTAATTGAAAAAATGAACATATACCCAAATAATGTAAAATAAATATTCAAATATTACTATTTAGAGTATGTATCTATAAAATAATTATTATAAATAAATATATAATTTAAATAACAATTTTACCTTCAAATTAATTGTATTTAATTTTTTTCAAAAGAAATAATTTTTACCGTTTACATAATAATACCCCATTTTTGAAAAATCCAATCATTTCCCAAAAGTATAATTTTGAAATTATGAATTCAAAATTTATAAGCATATTATCATATAAGATTTCTAAAATCTATATAAAATTAGCGATAACATTCTATTTTATAATCATTGAACATCTTTTTTCATGAAAATTTGTTTTCGGATTACTAAAATGGAATTACTAAAAATTGGCTTCTGATATCTTAAGAATTAATATATATATATATATATATATATATATTGTAGGTTATTTATCAATATTTTTTAATGGGATAAATTTTATTTATACCCTCCATTTCAATGGTGTGGTTATAAAGGTCACATTTGAATAATAATATTTTGGTCTCATTTAAGATTAGTGTCATGTGTTGTATATGATTTTTAAGAAATTGTTCCTTTAAAAAACATTTCAATGTTACACCAGGTGAATGAGATTTGAAATATTTTGTTATAAAGTAAATATACAGGGCCACGATATTCATACATAGAATTTTTTAATTCAATTTGAATTCTTTTAAGGCGGTACGTGGTCTCACATTCATTCCTAATAAAATTTATGCTATTTGGTGATGAGTATGGGTACTCAGACTTGTTAATAAGGTACATGACAATATATAATTTAAATATATATAATTTTTTTATCTATGTTAAATTATTTCATTAAAATAACTGTTTGAGAAGGGTCACCAACAACCGTTATGAGTTGGATTGTATCCGTAGTAACTGAAGGCTAGAGAAAGACATATTGAGGTTTTAATTAGATTATAGACATCATGAGAGGTTGGGAAAAAACCAAAAAAATTGAAATATCATATATAGGTGATATATAAAAATCAATCATGGCTATAAGAATTATATTATATGTATATAACCCTGTAGGAAAAAGGATTCACTTTCAGGTATTCATGTTTTTTAGGACAGTCATTATGATAACAATACGAGTGAAATTAATTCATATGATTTAATGTTAAAAAGGTGGATGAACCTGCAGTCGACTAGAAATATGTTGTGTGAGATGAAAACACAATATATTACATTAGAATTTGGTAAAATTCATGGTGAATCATTTGATTATAACCCTTGTTCCACGTCTCCAGGTACGCGGTAAATAAATTTTAAACCCTTTATGTTGTTGAGGTACATGATTTCATTAGAGAATTTGGTGTTTCCTAAAATCATGATTGATACTGAGTATACCTAGGATTTCAATTTAATTTATTAATACCATGACTTCCATAATCCTCCCCAACTAATAAACATTACTGAGAATATTCAAGAGAGATAATAGTGTGTGTTACATTGAGAACTATATATGACGTATTAGATTTTGGGTATGTAATAAATTGGGGGGAAAATCAGTAGATGATAATCCCATGTGATTTCATTTATGGAGGAAAATTTAATGTTCCATCCAAAATATTTTATATTGATGGGATTACATGTATTAGAATTGGTATACATATTTGATTTCTGATTGAATTGGTGCATGGTACTTAGATTATTTTCATTAGGTGTTCTGTGATTGTTGTGCATCTCATGTTTATAGTTTTGACATTTTGAGATAGACTATCATGTGTTTCATATATGGTACCTAATGGATGAGTATTGTGGTATGATATTTCCATGGGACGACTAATTTCCAAGATGTGGTAGGTATATTCTGTTAGGGAGACAATGACACTGGGTTTGTAATACATATGGACCACTCCTAATATTAGACTAACCACAACATGGAATATTATTATTTTTATTATCATATACCCTCAATGAGATAAGACATGTAAGGGGTGTCTTGTGATGACAATGAAAATATCAATTAGAGGTTGTTGGTGATACAAGTTTTTGTAATATAATAAAGTTAACACTATCTAATTATTATGACTGGAGTGATATAACATATTTCATAACAGTACAAAAATAATGAAAGATATATGTATGGTTAATTAAGGTCACAATCACAAGGATCAATGATAGTTTATGTAATTATCTTGTATCATTTCAATTGATTTTAGTTGAGTTGTACATATTGATTTAAAATTAAATATGTCTGAAAGTACATGATCACATTAGTGGTTCCTTAAATAGTTATATACTAAAACTATAGAAACCTTTTTTTTACATAAATATTACATTTAATAGATATGAATAATAAAATCATAAAAATTATGATCCCATATAAAACCATAAAATATTATTTTATTTTTATACTTGATGCAAATTATTTGTATTTAATGAATGATTTCAATATTTCCCATATAGATAATCCTAGATAATAATCATTTTTGGAACACCAAATTAAACCCTTTAATCATTGCCTGGGTAATGGAAAAATAAGGATGGTTTATCTTATATTATTAGAATGGTAAACATAGTGATATCATTTATCACGTTAATGTAACATGATCATAAGTGTATGAGAAAATGGAGTTTACATTGAAAACCTGAAAAAAGTATATCACAGATGTTAATCATGAATAAAATAATAGTTAATTACTATTCATAAAATTATGATCAAAAATGAATAAAAAAACATAAGATATGATAAAAAACTAGAATAACAGATACTATTTTATCATATTCATAATCCCAAAAAATCATGTACGTAGTTAACGCTCACTTCCATGCTTATCAAAGTGGATTATTATCACTCCTGATTCCATATTATCCATATTTGATTTCATTCCCAACATAATCATATTTTTTAGAGTCGCTTTTTTAATTGGCATAACTCTAAATTTTAGTAGAATAAATATCATGCTATATCCATTATTACCTAATGCATTATAGATAAATATAATTACAGGGAAAAGCATTACATTATAATTAACTATTCAGCTATATGATAAAGGATCATAAAACATTATTTTTATTTTATAAAATATGGATGTAAATTAGTTTCATAGTCATTTTAAAAACTCTTCATAGCATATCCCCTAGTATTGTAATTGTGTTTCTCAATCAATTCAGTATCTAATCACATAATAAGTAGTGAAAAGTAAAACTGGTTTCATAATAAGTTATATAAAAAATCACATCTCAATCTATAAAAAAGGAAAATGGTTTAATAAACATTAAGTCACAATAATATAATACCAAACATCAAGTTAATTAAGTTTTTATCATTTGGTTTTATCCATTGTATGAAAGGTGTAAAATAAAATTATTCTATTATATTTGAATATATATTAATGAAATTTCCAATATTAATTTTGACGAAAATCCATATTTAAAATTTTTAATATCTTCATTAAAATATAAAAAATTCCAAATATTATGAAAAATATTTTATTTATATATAAACATGGAAGATTTTATAGTATCATTCAAAATAATGATTTAGAATGACAGTGATAAATTTCAGTCACGTCGTCTATATTTTAATCATATTTCGATTAACATTTTCTATAAAATTTCAAAAAAATTATATAATAAAATTAATATAAATTGAATTATAAACCTTTATAGATGATATAATTGTAATATTACATTAAAATATAATATTTAATCAAAAAATAAAACTTGAAACTTTTTTAAAGAAAAAATTGATGAATAAGATTTCTGACAGAATAGAATATAATATTTGTTTCTATTAGAAAAAATATTCCAGATAATTTATTTTACCATATAACATAATATTATTCTATAACATTAAAATTAAATGAATAACTAGATGATAACAAAAATAAATAAATTTATATGATATGTATCAAGAAAATTAAATGGAAATTCAAGCATAAAAAATCTCGATTAAACAGGTACTGAATCATTAATCCCATTTTAAAATTTAAATCTATGTATCATAACATCATGAAATAGAGAACAACATATGAAATTTTAGAGATAAAATTTTCATGAAATAAAAATTGTATAATTTTAAAAATATTATACAATGAAATTAATCGAATCATGTTCTGAATATTTCCATTGTCTCACAGAAATAAATAATAGATGAGAAACCCTTACCTTATATTCATATTGATTAAAAAGTTATATGAAAACATATTTAATTAATTTATAATGTCAATAATTATATATCTAAATATAATTTCATTAAATTATATTATAATATTAAATTATAAGATATCATGACTGATTAATTAATAATTCCATAATAAAATAATCATTTCACGAAGTTAAAAATTCTATTTCACATGAATGATTTGGTTCAGTAGTTCAGACCCTTGTACATTGATCATGTTTTCATAAATTCATAATTATAAAAATAATAATAATAATACAGTTATTGGTCATGTATGTATATATATATATATAATATTACGATAGAAAAATTAATTACATGATTCTTTGAAAGAGTAAGTTGTAGATACTTATAAACACAACATTAAGATTTTGATGACTGGAATGAAATGTAGGAAAATGATTATTCACCAATATAAAACCATTATTATATCATATATATCATATATATTAATAAAATATTTCTTTATTATAATCAATTTTTAATTTAAAATAATAATGAATAACATAACTCCATTGTTGTAAAATGTATATGTACTAACGAGCACTGTTGTAGTTTCAGAAAAGGATAAATATTAAAAGGGATATATGATATTAGAATAATAAAAATATAAAAATTAATTTAATAACTTATTCACCATTAATACCATTATAATGTACGGATATTATATTTTGTGATAAGAAATGAATTATATCACTTCTTAGAGTTGGAAGTCTACATGTAAACAAGAGTGGTAATTTTTCCACCCAATTAATGTGAATGTGGTGAATAATTTTCATAAAATCCAAATAATAAAACAATAATAAACTCGTAATACTAAATATTTTTTTAATAAAGGGTACCAATTTTTTAGAGTAGTAATAAGGATAATGAAATTGAAATTGGTCGCGTCACAAAATCCCTAATTTTTCAGCATGACTTGTTTACAAAACAATTTATGGAATAATGAGATTTTATTTCTAGAAAATAATAACCATTAATTATTGTATATGTAATTTGACATGATAATTAGACAGTGATTGGTTTTTATATATGCCTAAAGTAGGCGTACAAAAAATTGAGAAGGGGTGTCCATTAAAAAAATAGGGAAAAGACATATATAGAATTTCTGAAAATATATAAATACAATTTATTATTTCTTCAGGTATAATTATTAAAAATTTATCATTAATTATAATATAAAAGTTTTATATTAGAAATATCATCATCCACTTAATGTTGGAGATCTATTTATATAATTATAAATGTTTATTTGTTTTGTAAACCCTTTATTAACTGATTTAATCATAAAATGTTGTAATAAATTTTTAAATTTATATATTAATATATTTATTTTTAAACATATTATTTTCATATATATATGTGGTATAATATATTTTTTCCAATTACTTTTAAAATATTTAAAATTTGTTCTTTTTTTAAAAAAAATTACAAAATATTATCTTATATAAAAATCATTAAGGTCATTGTTGAGATTATTAAATTAATTTGACATTAAATGCATAAAGATAATACATTCTTTAAAATATACTCATTTTACACATCCCTGTTATTATATTATATCAAAATAAATCATTATACACTTTTTTAGACATTAAAAATATTTCTTTTAGTGTTTTCAATATAATTTAAGTCATGTTTTCACTAACATCACATGCATTGTGTTACGGATTCATAGGAATGTAAAATTGTTATATTAATATTAAAAATTAATAAAATTATAAATTGAAATATATTTAATAATATTTTAAATAAATATATCAATATGAAATATATTTCTTATTTCAATATCAAAAAATATCATAGATTTTGAAAGAAAAACATTTACATTACAAACATTATCTTTTGAATAAATATTACAATGGTAAAAATTAATTTTAAATGTATGAAATTTAAAATTTATTAGATGAAATGATGATAATATAATTTATATATTCAAAAATTGAATTAAATTATTTTATTTTATTGAATTTCCATTACTAAACACATTAGTTTGAAAAGCAATTAATCGATTTTACCTCTGATAATTATATAAATATTTAAAATAGTTAATATTTATTATGAAAACATTTAAAAGGGACATATTTAAAATAATTAGACATATTGATTCCAAATACTCAATGAATTATTAATTATTCAGTTCAACACTTTTGTAGAAATTAATTTAATAAAAAAATTAATATCGAATGAAAAACACTTGGTTTCTAAAAATCCTTTCTACGTATAAATATATTTCACCCAAATTCAAAAACAATATTTAATTAAATGTAATTGTTTTTAACATAATATGAGAAAAAATATTTTACATTTAAACTATTTCAATATAAGAAATTTTATTTTAAATGGTAGAAATAAAAATACAAGTATCATTAAAAATCTGTATTTTTAACTGTTCAATGGAAAATCAATTTTTTCAGAAAAATATTAACCAATATTATTATGATAATAATGATAATAAAATTTCAAATATAATGATAATTTTTTTAAATAAATTTTATACATGTGGTTGAAATTATTTTTTATAATTTTTAAAAATATTCGATAAAAGAAATTTTAAATAAAATGTGCCTTTGATGCATAATGTGATCTTATTTTCATTTCAATTATAGTAACCACAATTAAGTGAATATTAGTTTAATTAATTAAATATATTTTATTCTTATTTCATTAAATTTATCTATAAATAGTTATTAATGAAATCCATTACGTGTAATAGTCATTTCATATATAAAAATTATTTTTTAAAAGATGTCACTTTTACCTCCAAATAATTTTTTCAATCATTAATAAAAATAAAAAAATATACCCAATTTTTATATATTTATATTCGATATATATATAATATATGTATCCAAAAACAACAGATATAATTCATTTTATAATCTTATATAATAAATTTAATTTTTCAAAAAGATTTATTCATTTACTCCAATATCATTTTATATATTATATCCCAAATTTATTTCATTATATACATAGTTATATTTTTCATAACTGTATTCATAGACAATTTTGAGAATACTAATTTTATATTTTCTATATATATATATACACATCAATTTTATGCTTTATTATTTTTATAGAATCGCCATATTTTATTAATGTTTGTTATACATTATAGTAATGATTTTATTTAAATGTATCATGGACTATTTTAGAATGAAATTTCATTAACAGAAATCTATCTAATTTTTTTTAATAATCTAGGTGTGATACATGTCACTAAATAAATTTAATCATATACAATATAAAACGATATTGGTAAACAAGGGTTTTACACATGATATTTTAATCTATAAAAACTAACATCATAAAAGGGTTAATAAATCATCCTATAAAAAATAAATTAATTTGAATATGAAGAGAATATGAAATAAAACATGAATATGGTAAAATT
Organism: Viscum album; assembly: GCA_963277665.1. Lineage (NCBI taxonomy): Eukaryota > Viridiplantae > Streptophyta > Magnoliopsida > Santalales > Viscaceae > Viscum > Viscum album. The sequence goes on from OY728126.1 coordinate 200,015,832, forward strand.
TTTGGGATGTGAAAACAATGACTTGGATGTATTATTTACTTTTCATCAAATGATGCAGAATGACAGAGAAAAGTTATCCCATGAATTTGAATGATAAATATAATGTTATTGAACATAGAAACCTAAACAAATGGGTTATTAAATAGAACATTTATTCATCAAAAATGAATATAATAAGATAAAAAATTCTATTTCATGATATTGTTCAGGGAGTAGAGTAATTACATTAACAACTGGAATATGCACTTTACAAAATATACGTACTTGAAAGGTACAATATCTCCTTTTAATCAATTATTCCTATAATGTCAAGTTTATCTCCAAATGATTTTAATTAAAGATTAATTTTATCATCATTTAACCAATAAAAATATAAAGTATTATAGAATACTAAAATACATACTATGAAATTCTGTAATACAGTGTAACTTTTTCATGTACATCATACCATTTTAGTTTACATCATAGAAAATTTATTTATATTATTCCCAAAAAATATTTTGTATGATAGTGTAACTTATTCATGTACATTCCCAATTGAAACAATTTGTAATAATTTTTTTTGTTTTCTAATTAAATTTTTTCCTAGTTTATGAAGAATATTAAGTGTGTATTCATACACCATGACATGAAAGAAATAGAAATAAGTCCAACTTGTTCATGTTAAATGGTCAACGTACATTTAGTGAAAACGATGCATTGTTTGAGGCCAAACTATGAAATCCAGGATAGATGTAATATTCACGGATGAAAAGTGGTTTTTCAAACCATATTTGATCATTAGGTAACCATGTAACTTCACCATTTGTAGACAGATATAGGTGCACTATTGGAGCATTGTTTATAAAATAATGTGGCCAAACCATTTGGAACATTAAAAAGATAAAAAGTACAATTTCCCCTTAATTATTTTTATTTTCATTAAATTATCCTAACCCCATTACATCCCCCTATGTCCTTTTTTATGAAACAAAACATCTAGATATTTCCAAGGGTTAATATCCGACAATTCTAGGACATTTGGAGTGTCGTTGGTTGATGATCGATACTCTAGGTAAGTCTAACACTCCCATATATTCTCTATTATAGACTAGTGATTGAGGTCTTATTATTATTATTCATTTGAAGACATAAATCCCATTTATTTTGCAATATCATTATTAGGAAAAAAACATTAAAATTGCATAATTTATATTTAATTTCTTGAATTCATCATTTAAGATATTTTTATGTTTAGAGTCATAGACAATTAGACCATAACTATTACATTATATCTCAGAAATTACAAAGTAGACACTTATTAACTATCCATTTATTTTCAAAAAAATAATAATCTTTATAATAAAGCAAGAATTATTTTCTTGATATAAATCTTATGGAATTATTCATTTATCTTATCCTTCTTAATACCCTATGAAAAACATTTAAAAATAGGGGTGAGCATAAAAATCCATGTAAGGGTTATAAAATAAATAAAGAAAATAGTATCCCATAAATTCATAGAAATAAATGAAGTCATACTTTTCACTAATAAAACATAAGCTCATTATCATGCCTCATGATATAATAAGATTTATGAATAACTCATAGAAATCATAAGTCATAATGGTAACATTTGGAATCCATAATATACATACATGGTAGCTTTCACAGCTACATATGGACTTACATTTGGAATACCTATCACATTATATTCCCTTAATCTCTTAAAAGAAACATTTATGTTTACCTCTTTCAAATTACCTAATGAATTAGAGAGATATCTCAAGATCACCTACCGTTGGTTTATCACGGCGTAAATAGTTCCCAAGAACCACAACATTTTCATAACACAGAAAACAGGCATAAAAGAAAGATAAAATTTCCACATTGTAGTCAAAATATATAATTTCAATATTTTAACATAATAAATTCCTTATTAAAACCATTTTCAATATCAAAAAATTTAAAACTGGTGTACTATATTCATTTTCCTTTTAGAAACATTACAACCTGTTAAGGAATCCAAATATCAGTTAATACTCTTAGCGGCATAAGGGTTATTGTCCCCACATACTGTAAAAATAAACATTACTTTTTTCATTTATTAAATCACTACGTAAAACAAGAGATTATATTTGAAAAAAATTTAATAAAATAAAAAAAATGTGTATAATTATACAATGTATAAGAGAAGGTCGTGGGTAAATGAAAATAGGCCTCTATGAAAGGATATTCAGACGAAGCCCATTACATTGAGTTTGACTCGTCATAGATGTTCATTGTTCCTCCTGAATAAAAATTTGAAGATAATTTCTACTTTCTTTGGAACATTTTAATGTTTATTATTCTTTTTATATCAGTTATTACCAAATTATAAACATTACATAATTATTTAAGTTAATATCGGTCATTTTCTTCATAATTGGTACATTAGTTAAAAAAACATGTTTGGTATAAATTCTCTATATGTTCAAAAGTAATTAATATCAAAAAAATATTATTCAAGATTTAAATATCATATATAATATATATATATAGTAAATATATGTATTTATAATAGTAAATAACATTTAGAGATAAGAAATGAAATGCATTGTTCATGGAAAAGGTATGTCGTACGAACACATGAAAACTGCAATCATTTATTTTTATCATATTTAGAAGAATGAAAACGAAATTATACATATGTATTTTATAATTAAATTACAATATCATATTTTATTTACATTACACATGTTTGTTAATTCCATCCCACATACATTCCATGTATGGAATGAATGAGTCATATCACTTTGAGGGGGTGGTAGTCCGCACTTCCCCAAATAAAATCATCATATTTAAACATTATGGAATTCATAAATTTATGGTTTAAATAAAGATACATATGAATATAGAAAATATATATACAATATATATTATATATAAAAAAAATTCATCATAATATCCACCATGAGAGATGGTAGGCAAAAATTGAACATCCATTGTTTTGTGAGCCAGTAGTTCTCCATACACATAAATTGTATGTTTGTATACATTAGATGGATGTGTTTGAAAGTTTAGTTCAAATCCATCTCATTAAAATATCCTAGTATATTTATTATATACTTTTTTATGTAATAAAATATATAGAATATAATATAGGGTAAATAATTAAAATAATTCAAATGAATTTTAGAGAAGACACTACCGCTAAAACATGTAACACCCTTTGATTTGATCCAAACGTATTTATGGAATTTACTTCTTCCAAAGGTAATGATTCTAGTAGTAATAGATGGATGTTGGGAGCTTTTTTGGGAAGTGTTTGAACTATCCATTCTCCATGAGAAGTGTGAGTAAGGGGTTAGATGTGGTGACCTTTTACAAGAGGGAGTAGGGGTGCTTTAGGAATGGGTTGAATGATTATTTTATTATAAACATAATTTATATTTAAAAATGTCCAAATTTAATTTAATTATATTATAATATTACGATTGTTCAAAATTATCTCACCAAATAGGTTTTATACATTTTTTGGTCCCACTTTTAACCACATGATGTTTTAACCATTAGATAACTAATTTAACTCTTACCATGATTTCTTTTATATTAAAACTATATGGTTAATATTGCTACCATAAGATTCCAATCGAACCTTAAGTGGTTCATTAATGACATTTTTTGTATTATCTATTTCATTTGGATGAATCATATATTTTTAGGACCATTGTATATTTTAATAAAATAGTATATATTTTAATAACACATTTATTTCAATTTTCACATTATTCATATCATAAATTTTTAAAAATCCATAACAAGAAGATTATTTATAAAAAATATCATTAATAAAAATTTAAAATTTCATACAAATCAATAAAATTCATGGATTTCATAAAATGGTTAAATTTATTTTATTTTATTATTTATAATATCATTTATTTAAATCAATCATTAATAAGGTAATCAGTACACCATCAATGACTCTTAAATAAATTTATTTATTTCATCTAAAAAAATTATAAATAAAATGTCATGATTTTTGAAATAGTTTAATATTTCATAATGACTATTTAGAGTGTAAAATGTCACTAATATAACCCCATATACTTATTTTTACTAAAATATATATGTTTATGTTACATTTTTCTCTATGATAAAATAATTCTTAGAAAATTCCATTTTCACAAGAACATTTTTACATATGGGCCAAAAATACACCCAAAGAATTACATGTTCGAAAATATATCATCCAATAAAAATTGGACAAATTATTGGGTAGATTAATATTATTATATTTTTTTTACCCTTATTTACATGATTAACCATTTAAAAATTATAAATAAAATAATTACTAATTTTACTATTCAAAAAATATATGTTTAAGAAATTAAACATAAAATTTATTTCTTTTTCTAAAATAAAAATTAATGTTTTTGAAAAATAATAACTACAAAAATATTGACATGTGTTAATATCCAATTTCAATGTGAAACTACACACAATGAAAAAAATTGTATTAAATAGAAAAAATATAATCTAGTTACACTATTAAAAAAATTAAAATTACAGTCTACATATATAAATAAATTATATGAAAATGAAATTTTGACATAAAATGCGGTATTTTTCACTATTTTTTTTAAAAATGAACATTATCAAAAAATTACCAAAAAATTATCCAACGCAATTCATGAGTTAATAATTCTATAGAAGAATTTTATTTTTTTCAAATAGAACATATAAATGTACAAAAAACTATATTTAAAATGGTTCTCTATCAAAAGGTGGTAAAATGACATTTAAAAAATAATATAGTAAATCATGTATAAAATCATATTAGTTCTTATTTTAATCATCTAAAATTTATCAGATACATGGAAACACATTTTACAGACATTTATAATCATATTGAAGTTAATTCTGTTCATTCCTACCAATACAGAATATATGTGCTAACTTCCATTTAAAATAATAATTTTATTATATTTTTTTCAGTTTAACTCAATGTTGTTTGCAACGTATGATTTCAAAGAAAATAGATGTTGTGTGTTGAGTATTCTATTAGAAAAAGTATCCCCTTTAATGTTAAAAATAATATATTATTCATAATTATTAATATAAATTAAAATGTATTATTCTATAAATACATGGGTTGTTACATCCATCCCCTCTTTTGATAATTGAGTCGCAACAATTATATTTTCATATCAAATTAGTGGGGGTATTTATCCATCATAAAATTTTTAGATTACCATGTTGCTTCATAAAAAATATTGTTTTTACACAAAACCATTACCCGATGAATTACCTTATTCTGCAACACTTTTTCTCTTCATTAGTGAATCTAGACTAGTTGTTCCTCATAAAAATGATTCACATGCAACTGAATAGATCTTAACTCAAAACATGATATGGATTCAGAAAATAAATTATAAAAATTAAAACATGAAAAAAATTGTGTACCTAGGATAAAATTGGGGTTAAATATACACTTTAGTTAATAGATACAACTTCCACAGTGATTTCATAGGGTCCAATGAGCCTCAGATTAATCATTCCTTTCTTACAAAAACACATCACACTTTTCCATGGAGAAAATTTGAGAAAGACATGATCACATACCATAAAGGAAACACCCTTCATTTTGTTATTCATATAAATTTTCTCTCTTACCTGATATATTTTCATGTTATTCTTAATTTACTCAACTTTCTCTACCATCCCTTCCACCATTTTTGTTCCCATCAACATTCATTCACCTACATCTTCTCAAAAATATGGAGCTCGACACTGTTCTCCATATAATACCTCAAATTGAGCCATCAGTATACTGTATAGAAAATTATTATTATGAGAATAATCAACCAAAGAATGATGTCGATCCCAACCCCTAGTAATCCATTGAACAATAACATAGTATTTCATTCAATGTCTAATTTTTTTATGACTGGCCATCTGATTGAGGATGTAAAGTTGTACTAAAATTTAATTCATTAACCAATTACATCCAAAGGACTTTCCATAAGTAAGATGTAAACCTTAGATCATGATCAGATAAAATGGAGAGGGAACTCCATGTAGCCCGACCATTTCACTAACATAGAACTAATAATGTTAATCTAAATGGATTTTATCTTGAATTGGAATGAAATTAAAATATTTAGTCAATAGATCAACAATAACCTCGATTGAATTATTACCTTGGTAATCTATCAATGATGTCTATGGATATATTTTCCCATTTCTACTCTGGCACCGATAAAGGATAAAGAATCCCTTTTGTTAACTATCACTTTACATCAACCAATTGACAAGTAAATCACTTCCCAATAATGTTATCAATATATATTTTTATTCCATCCTAGTGGTAATACTCAGAATGATCTATGTATATCTAAGTTATTCAAGGTTGAACTAAAAATAGATAACTATGACCTTCATATAACAATTACTTCTACAATTATGAATCACATGGCCCACATAATATCTTCCTTAAATCTCAAAACACAATATTTATCAATGTTAAATTCCTGAAACATACCATTCTAACCCAATTATACCTTTTTCTGTAAGTCACTACCTTGCTTCTACGCTTTCTTAATTTTGTATGATAAAGATGTTTTCAATGACCACAAAAAACAATCTAGTGGATCTCCTTCATCAATGAATTCTATTCCATGGATAATCAAATCATTAATCAAATGATCTTATTCCAAAAGTTACATGGTTAATATAGCATTAATTATTTGATTCAATGCATTTGTCACATTATTTTCTTTTCATGGATGTTAATGGGTTCTGTAATCATAATCCTTGATTAATTCATAGAACCTCCTTTGTCACATGTTATATTCTTTATGAGTGAACATAAACTTCAAAATTTTGTGATAAAAATATATTTGACACATTTACACCATTAAAAAGATTCCTCCATATTTTTAAAGAAAAAACAACAGTAGAAAATTAAAAATCTTGTGTACGGTAATTTAACTCATGAGTTTTCAATATACTTAATGAATAATAAATTACCTAATCATTTTTAATTTGGACACAACCAAGTCCATTCAATGAATAGTCACTGTAGATAAAAAATTATCCATTTATAGAAGGTAATGCCATAACAGATGCATTCACAAATCTTCCTTTCAATTATTGAAAACAATCATCAAATTCTTCTGTCCAGATATATTTGACACCTTATTGTGTTAATTTAGTCATTGAGCTAGATAACCATACAAAATTTGCAACAAACCTTTGGTAATAACATTACAGACCATGAAAACTATGGTTCTATGTGATATTGGTAGTTAATGGCCACTCAACAAAAACATTCATTTTAGAATGATCTATAGTTATTACGTCTTTATAATCTATATGACAAAGGAATGAAATCAACTTTAACAAAAACACAAACATTCAGAATTTCTTATACAATATATTTTCCTTTACGGTTGTCAAAACAATCCTTAAATGACATTCACTTTACTCATTACCTTTGGAATATTCCAAAGTATCATAAATAAACAAAACCACACACTAATCCAAGAATTAATAGAATATTATATTCATTGGATCAATGAATACAACAGGTGAATTGGTTAACCCAAAAGGGAACACTACTACTTCATAATGTCTATATCAATTACAGAACTCATTCATCAGAATTTCCACTTCCTTTATTTTTGACTAATGGTACCCTAACATCATTTCAATCTTCAAAAAATACTAGGATCCCTAGCGCTGATCAAATAAATCATTGATATGAATTAAATGATACGTTTTCATGACATTTATATTATACAAGTCTCTATATTTAATGAAAAGTCTCATTGAACCATCTTTTATTTTAATAGACAACACTAGAGAACCCAATGGTGATGTGCTAGGTCAAATGAAAACTTTATCTAACATCTCCTGCAATTGTTTTTTTACTATAAATTTACAATTTGATCCATTTGATAAGGGGGTTTTGAAATTTTCTTAGCGTAAGGATCTAATTCAATAGTAAATTCAACTTCACAATCATATATAATACCAATAAACTCATAAGGAAAACATCAAGATACTCATTTACTACTAATACATCATTAATCTTCACAGTTTCTTTGTTTTCATTAATATGTTCCTGGAAACATTCATTTCCATCGTTCACTAGTTTTCAGCTTCCTGATATGTTATCATAGTTAAGGGTTTATTCTTTTACGGAAATTTTAAATCATTCTAAAAATAAACCTCTTTATAGCTATTGAAAATCTTAGCATGGTAAATAAAAACTAGTCAATTACAAAAATAACATCAAACTCTAATAGAGGATAAACAACAAGGTTTCCAAGTAATTTATTTCCGCATATATAAATCAACAATATCTTATAACATCTTTTTACAACCACATTTCTCTTATGTGTTTTTACCATATGTTCTGGATTCATTTAATGAGGTGGAATTCCGAATATATCAAAAAATTTCATAGTAATGAAGAAATATGTAGATCTTGAATCAAATAAAACATTGGAAAAATCTGGAAAAAAAGTACACGATACCACTTTATCTAATGATCCCACATCAATCTTAGTAGTAGAAAATGATTTCTACAGACCCATCTGCTTTTGATCTATCTGGTTTCCACCCTGGGTAATCAAATCTAGATAGACATTGGCATTATTCTCAAACTTGTTGCAACTAAAACATTATACTGCTGGCTTTTCATTTCCTAATTGATCATGTTACTTATAGTTAAGAGAAATGTGAAATGTTTTTCCACAAAATAAGCACTTTATAGATCTTGAGAGATAGCCTCAATGATTATTTTTACCATAATTATAATAAGATGAAAATTTTATTTTCTTACCCATATACTAAGTTGCTGAATACTTTCATTTTTCATGTCCACTAGACATATTCTATTGCTTGATCTCAAGTGAAAATTGATCATCAGAAAAATCCATATCAAATTTATCAGCAAAACTGACATGTTTCTCATTGATTTTGAATTCACTAGAGGCTTTCAATATCGTGACTTCAATACTGAGTAAAACTATTTTATTTTACAATCTATATCTATGATAAAAATTAGAGTATACCTTGCCAGTTGAGTGAAAATTTCTTTTTAAGAAGCCAGTGAGTCATTGTCTTCCTCAATTACATGAATTGTTTTTTCATTCTATGTCAAACCTCCTTCAGATAATATCTCTCGAGAAACATACCATGGAATTCATCCACCCAAGAGCATCAATCTTATCACAGTCCTTGAAATATTATAGCAACGATGACCACTGATCGGATTCTCCTTCAAAATGTTAAATAAGAAAACTAACATTTTGATAGTCTGTATACCCCATGACATCAAAAATCATGTCCAGTGCTTCGATACAACCTTAATATTAGATAGGGTAATTTGATCCCATGAATGATGGGGGTTTCCGCCACTTGAAATTCTCCCCTATAGATAGGTTACTATGTGGTTGATCTAGTTGATCTCGTGCATTGGAACCCACCACTATTTACTGCTTGAGTCAACTGAGCTATCACTGCCACAAACTATTCTGTTCTGATTCCAATTGTCTCAGGATGGTGATTTGAAATGTTATTATCCATTTTATTCCTTCTGAGCAAAGATTCCATGTTTCATCTGTAGAAAACTATTATGAAAAACAGATCTTAGATGAAGAAACGTAGTAATATTCAAATTCTACATCATTTAAATATCAAAATATTGTAATAAAATCATTTATGGATGTTCTATTAAGAAAATTATAACTCCCAATGTTATCTAAACTAACTTTTGATACAAAAAATATTGACATAGACTTAATCATCACATAATCATTATTTAAGTGAAGAATTCAACATTGAGGATCTTTTTAGGTTTTTAATTCTAGAGAATAATCCCATAACTATTACATTACGTCTCAGAATTTAAAATTACACACTTATTCTCCATTCAATATTTTTCAAAAAAATAAATATCTCTAAAATAAAACATGAATTCTTTTCCTTGTACAAATATTATTGAATTTTTCCATCCTCACGCCATTCCTTATACCCTGTAAAAAAATTTCAAAAATTTCGGATGCAAATAAAACATCTAGAAATGGATTTAAAATAATTAAAGAAAACATTATCCCATCAATACATTCAAACAAATGAAATCACATGTTTCAATAATAAAACATAATATCATTAAAATACATCATGAAATAATAAGATTTATGAATAACACACAGAAATAATAAATCATAAAGGTAACTTGCGGCATACATAACACACCTATATTGTAGATTTCATAGGTATATAGGGTCTTACATTTTGAATATCCATCAAACGATATTCCCTAATCATATTTGAAGAAACATTAATTTTTAACTCCATCAAATTACAAAATTCATTGGAGAATTTTCCCGAGATCACCCACCCTTAATTTACCATGGAACCACTTGTATATGTAAATAGTTCCCAATAAACATAACATATTCATAACACATAAAAAATCGTGATGAAAATATAACATTTCAACATTTTAATCACAATATATCATTTCAAGATTTGATTTAAATAATAATTTATCAAAAAAAATTCAACATAAAAATATTTAAAAATGGTTTATGGTATTTATTTTCCTTTTAAAAACATTAGGTATTGTTATGGAAGCCAAATATCAAATAATAACCTCGATGGCGGAATTTTTATTGTCACCACGTATGTGAAAAAGAAAAATTTCCTTTTGTGGTTTAGTAAAACACATCGTAAAACAAAATATTTATTTTTGAACCCCATCAAATTTAATTAAAATAAAAACGGTGTATAATTATACAATGTATAAAATAAGGTTGTATATATAGTAAAATATGCCTCAATTAAAGGAGATTGAGACGTAGTCCCTTACCATGTGCCCGACTCGAAACATATGATACATGTTCATCTTTAATAGTAAATATAAGATAATTTATTTTTCCATCAGTTCCTTTTTCAAATTTTTTTCCTTTTATATAATTTATTACCGTGATTCAAGCATTACATAATTATCTACATTAATAACTGTTGTTTTTTTTATATTCGGTACTTGAGTCAAAAATAATTTTTTTATATAAATTGCCCATGTTGTCAAAAGCGCATTACCTACATAATATTATGCATGATTTAGATATCATATATGTCATATATATAATGTTTATATATTTGAAATTATAATACTACAATACAATTGATGATAAGAAATGAAATGCATCGTTCGTAGAGAGGGTAAGTCATACATACCAAAGAATGCTACTTTAATTTATTGTTTTTTATACTTAAAGTAATGAAAACTAAATAATAAATATGTATATTATAATTACAATATAATATAATATTTTCTATATGTTACATAACATTATTTATTCGATCTATTATACGTTTAATGTATGGCATAAATGAGTCATATAACTTTAAGGGGGCGATAGTCCACACTTCATCAATTGGAATTATCATATATAGACACTATTGAAAGCATAAAAGTAGGATGTAAAGAAAAATAAAGAACCACAAAAGAAAATATAAATACAATATATATAATATATAAATACATTTGCATAAAATGACCATCATGAGAGGTGGTAGGGGAAAATGAACAATCATCGTTTTGTGAGGCAGTAGTTCTCGTACACAGAAACAAAATGTTTGTATCCATTAGATGGAGGTGTGAATAAGTTTAGTTATAATACATAATATTACAAACTAAAAATATATTTATGATACATAGTTTTTTAAATAATCAAATAATAAGAATATAATATAGAGTGAATAAGTAAAATAATAGAAAGGAACTTTAGAGATGACACTACCACTAAAACGTGTAACCCCATTTAATTTGGGCCAAAAGCCTTTATTGAATTTTCTTATACCTAAATTATTGATTATATGAGGATGATCGGGATATTGGAAGTTTATTTGGGTATATTTTGTATTTTTAAAGGGGCTTGAGAGGTGCGAGTAAGAGGTTAGATGTTGTGGCCTTTGATAAGAAGGGGGAGGGGTTCTTTATGAATGTCTTGAATGATTATTTTATTATATAATGAATTTATATTTCAAAAGGTCCAAAATTAAATTAATTAGAATATATGATGGTTATTGTTGTAAATCTGGTCTACAAATATGTTTTAGAAATATTTTTTACACGTTTATCCTCATCATTTTTTAACCCTTAGTTAACTATTGTAACTCTTACCATGTCTTATTGAATATTCAAATCATATGGTTAATATTGTTACCATAAGATTTAAATAGAACTAAAAGTGGTTCTTAATGACATGTAAAACATTATCAGTGTCATTTGGACAAATCATATATTAATAAGACTATTATATCATATACTAAATTGTTATTATTTTTAATCTCATTTATGTCAATTATTATACTATACTTATCATGACATTTTAAAAATCCATAACAAATGGATTCATTCAAAAAAACATCTTTAATTTAACAATAACCTGGAATAATCAGACATAACATTTGAGGATGGAATACAAATATTTGAAATAAATTTATTTTAATATTTGTAATCTAGTTTATTTTAATCCTTCATTAATAAAGTAATACCTACCTCATTATTATTTCATAAATAAATTTATTTATTTGATATATAAAAATTATAAATAAAATATAATGAAATATTAAATATTTTTTTCTTTAAAATTAAAATTTATAGTCAAAAATATATCTTATATAACCTCATAAAATAGTTTTTTTACTATAAGATATATGTTAATGTAACATCTTTCATTATATTAAATTAATTATTATAAAATTTAATTTTAACATAAAAGTTGATCCATGGGGTCTATAAATATACTCAAGGATTCCCATGGTCAGAAATATCTCATCCAATGGGATATGGACACATCTTTGGGTAGTTTAATATTAGTATAATATTTTATTTTATCATTATTTACCAGATTGACCCTTTAAACATGAAGAATAAAATAATTACTAAAGTTACTATTCATAATTTGTTAAAATAAAAGCTTTTACTTTACATGATTTGGACATAATTATTCAAAATATGTAATCAATTTCTCCAAATTCGAAACAATGAAGTTTCATAAATAAAATTAAAACTAAATCCCATTGTCAAAAACAAAAATATTGTTTTTAAGAAGTAAAAACTACAAAACTATTAATATATGGTATTGACCAATTTAAATATGAAATTATATCCATTTACCAAAATAAAATTAAATGATATAAATATAATCTAATTAAAAATTCAAAATAATAAAAAGTACGATCTATCTAAATAAATAAATTTGATGAAAATGAACTTTTGGCTTAAAATCATTATAAAATTAACATTATCAGAAAATTAATTAAAAATAATAGAATGTAAATATTGATTTACAAATTCTATAGAAGAGGTTTATTCTGATAAATATAACATATAAAATTGGAAAAACAGGATTTAAAAATGGCTCTCCATAAAATGGTGGTAAAATGGAATTTTTTAAAATATTAGAGTCTTTCATGTTTAAAATCAGATTCGTTATTATTTTCTTCCTTAAAAGTTTATCAGATAAATGCAAATACATTTAACAAAAAAGTATAATCATATTGTAGTTATTTCTGTTCATTGATTCTAAAACAATTTCTAGGATCTAACTACAATTTAAGACACTAATATTTTTATAATATTTTCCAGAATTACTCAATGTTGTGTGTAACATAAGATTTCAATGATACCTGTTGTTTCGTGTTGAGCGCAGTATAAGAAAAATAATCCACTTTAAAATTAAAGATAATATATTATTAGTAAAAATTAATAGAAAGAAAACATTATTATTCATTAAATACCTAGGTGGTTAAATCCTTCCAACCATTTGGGAATTGCGTCTGTACAATTATATTCACTTATCAAATAATTGGGGGTACATATCCCACAGAACATTTTTCGACTCCCATGTTTCCTCTTCAAACATATGGGTTTTCCCCAAAACTTTTACCTAATGAATAACTTTAATCTGAAACACATTCTATATTTCATTATGAATTTGGACTCGTTGTTCGTCATAATAACATTCTCTTCCAACTAAACTACATACAGACTCAGAATATGAGATTGATCTAGAATATACTTTCTCAACATTAAAGCATGAAAAAAATGGTGTACCTGTGATAAACATGGGGATAGAGATACTATGTAGGCAACTGATCCACCTTTATCCATGATTTTATTGGGTCCAATGATACTCGGACTCAGCTATCCCTTATTATGAAAACACATCACAATTTTCAATGAGGAAATATTTTGAACGAAATGATCACCTAAAATGAAAGAATTGTCATTTTTCAGTTATCTATATAACTTTTCCTCCTTCTCTAAGTTGTTCTCAGGTGATTATGAATTATCTAAACTTTATCTTCCATACCTTCCACCAAGTCTAGTCCCATAATCATTATTTCACCCATCATGTCCCAAAAATCATCTGTTCTACACCACTTTCCATATAATGAATCAAATGGAGCCCTCTATATATTGGAATTAAAATGGTTATTATCATAAAACTCAACCAAATAAGGATGTTTGGTCCCAAAATCTCTGGTAATACATTGAATAATAACGTTACATATCTCTCAATGTCTGAATTGTTCATTCTGATTGTCCATCTAATTGAGAATTAAACGATGTGCTGAAATTTAATTCAGATCCCAATGACTCTTGAAAGCCTTTCCAAATGTGAGAAGTGAACCTCAAATAACAATCATATATAATGGAGAGGATAACTCCATGAATCCTTACAATCTCATTAACATATAACTGAGAAAGATTATCTTGAGACAAATTATATAAAATATGACTAAAATGATTATATTTATTCAATCGATCAATAATAACCCAGAATACATTGTTACCTCTAAATTTATTCTATAATAACACAATTAAGTCTATGGATAATGTTTTCCACTTCCAGTCTATCACTGGTAAGGGCTGATGTGTCCCTTTTGGTAACTGTCACTCTACATTAACTAGTTTACATGTAAAACACTTTGTAGTAAAGTTATCAACATATCTTTTTCTTCCATTCCACCAGTAATACTCATGAGTAACTATGTATATCATAGTGCTACTAGGATGAACCAGAAATGGAGAAATATGAGAACTATATATAAACCATTTCTTCAACTTTGAATCCCCATGCACACATAATATATTTCTTAAATCTCAAAACAAAATCTTTCTCAATGTTAAATTCAGGAAACATACCCTTCTGAAACAATTATTCATTTTTCTACAACTCATTGTCTTCCTTCTATGATTTAATAATTATGTTTAATAGAAATAATTTAACTTACACCTAAAACAAACTAGATGGATATCATGTACCAAAAACTTTTATGCAATAGTTTATAAAATTTTAACCAAAGGATCTTGTTTCAAATGTAACATGGTTAATACGACATTACTTTTTTTGACTCAATGAATCGACCACATTAATTTATTTTCCTATATGATAGTGAATTATGAAATAATAATCCACAATTAATTATATACATCTCCTCTATAGCATGTTCAATTCATTATAAGTGAATATATAATTTAATCTTTTGTGACAGATATATATTCCACACTTTACATCATACAAGTGATTCCTCCAATTTTAAAGAAAAAAAGGATAATCAAATTCAAATTCGGTGTATAATAATTTAACTCCTGAGATATCAAATAACATTAAGCATAAGAAATTACCATATCATTTTTCATTAGGACAGAACCAAGTCTTTTTAATGAAGAATCACTATAGATAAAAAAGTCATCATATCTAGAAGGCAAGGGAAAAACTGGATCAATCAACAATCTCCTTTTCAATTTCTGAAAACAATAATCACAGTCTTTTTTCTGTATAAAATGAACAAAATTTAGAGTTAACATAGTTAGTGGGCTAGATAACTACAAAAAATATTGAACAATCCTTTTGTTATTTCCTTCAAAACCATGAAAACTACGGATATCTATGATATTAGTAGGTCTTGTCTACTCTCAAATGATCTTTTTTAGAATAGCCAACAAATATTCCACCATTAGAAAGAATATGACCAAGAATAATGTTATTTGAAATAAAACTCACACATTTTTAATTTATTGTACAATTTCTTTTCCTTTACAGTTTTGAATACAACCCTTAAATGACTTTCACATTATTCATTACTTTTGGAATATACCAAAATATCATCAATAAACACCACCACAAACATATCCACGAATTTGCTGAAAATTATATTCATTAGATCTATGAATACAAAATTTTCATTGGTTATTTGAAAAGGCATAACTACACATTAATAATGGCTATATCTAGTATGAAACATGTTCTTCAGAATGTATTATTCTTTTAGTTTTGACTGAGGGTACCCCGACGTCATGTCATTCTTCGAAAAATACTGACCTCCCTTGAGATGATCATACAAATAATTGATATGAAGTAAAGGATACTTCTTCTTATAATTTATACTATTAAAGGCTCTATAATTAATGAAATTTATCATTGAACCATCTTTTCCTTAAAAAAAACTTGAATGGAGAACCCCACGATGATGTACAAGGTCAAATGATACCATTATCTAACATCTCCTGTAATTATTTCTTTAACTATAAAAGTTCAATTTGATCCATTTGATAAGGTGGTTTTGATATTGGATTCAAATCAAGAACTAAGTCGATAGTAAATTCAACATCATGATCAGGTATAATACCAGGATACTCATCTGAAAAAACATCATGATACTAATTTATTATTAGCACATCATTAGTCTACACATTTACTTTGTTTTTAGAAATATGTTCATGGAAACATTCATGTAAATAATTTACTTGTTTCTCATCTTCTTAACATGTTATTAGTGTTAAGGGTTTTTTTGGTACACAAATTGAAATTCATTCTAAAAATAATACTATTTATCTCTATTCTAAATATAATCATAGTAAACAGAAAGCCAATCTATTCCCAAAATAACATCAAACTCTACTAGATGCAAAACAGTAAGGTTTTTAGGTAATTTCATTCAACATATATGTATAATAAGATTCTTATAAAATCTATTTTCCTCCAAATTTTTCCCAGGTGTTTTTAGCATATGTTATGGATGAACTTCTTGAGAGGGAATTAAAAATTTACCTAAAAATATCAAATAAATGAATGAATATAATGATCATGAATTAAATAACACATTGGAATAATCTAAAAAAATCTACCAATACCACAATATCAGATGGTCCCACATCAATTGTAGTAGTAGAAAAATATTTCTACAGAACCTTCTATTTTTTGATCTATCAAGTTTCTACCATGGGCAATCAACTCTGGACACACATTAGCATAAAGCCAAAAATCATTACAACTAAAACATCTTACCATTGGATTTTTATTTCTTTCGTGATCATATTATTTACAGTTATGAGCAATATCACATGTTTTACCAGATTAGAAAAATTTATTGAATTTGATAGACTGTCTCTCAGATTATTTTTACCACTCTTCTATCAAGATTAATATTTTTTCCTTACCTCCATACTTTGTTGATAAATAATTTCTTTTTTCAGTACAACTGGAAAAATTCTTTTACATGCTCTCATGGGACACCTGATCATTAGAAAAATAAATTTCTACTTATTGAACACATCTGACGTGTTTTTCATAAATATGGAATTCACGAGAGGCTTTCCATATCATGACATCAATAATGAGTAAAATCGGTTTATCATACTATCAAGATCTCAAATAATATTTGGAGAATACCCTTCAAATTGAGTGAAATTTTCTTTATAAGAAGCCACTAAGTCACTATCTTCATCAATTCCATGAATTTTTTTTCAATCCTAAGTCAAACTGCCTTAAGAAAATAATTATCAAGAAACATACCTAGGAATTCATCCCAAAAAATAGCATCAATCTCATCACAATCATTGAAATTTTTAACCAACGACCACCATTGATCGGCTTGAACTCCAAAACAGTAAAAAACAGGACTAACATTTTGATTTTATGTACACCCCATGACAAAGAAAATCATTTCTGGTGCTTTGATCCTCCCTTCATCTTGTATAGGGTAAGATGATCCTCTTAATGATGGTGGGTTTTGCCATGTGAAATTCTTAACTACTGACATGTTCATATGTGGTTGATCTAGTTGATATCGTTCATGGACACCACCTCTATTTATCTCCTGATTCAACAAAGCCATTACTGCTACAAACTGTTCAGTTCTGAATTCATCCATCCGAGGATGATTATTTGGAAGATTATTCAGCTATGTATTCCTTCCAAGTATAGTTTCCATGTTTCCTCTATGGGAAAACATTATGAACAAACATATCATAGACGAAGAAACATTGTAATCTTCAAATGCTACATCATTTAAATTTCCCAATAATGTAAAAAATTCATTTATGGATATTCTATTAACAAATTATAACTTCTAATGTTTTATAAACCGAAATTTGATAGAAATAATAATGATATATCTTTAATCATTACATAATATTTATTTTAGTCAAGAAATATACATTGAGGATCTTTTCAGGTTTAGAGTTTTTGATAATTCGGTGAAAACTATTACATTACATCTCAATTAAAATTATACACATATTTTATATCCAATTTTTATGACAAAAATAAATCACCTTAAAATAAAACATGAATTATTTTCATGATATATATATTATTGAATTCATCCATTCTCTCACCATTCCCTATACCATATGAAACAAATTTAAAAAATTTAGGTCGTAAATAAAATTTTTTAGTAAGGTTTATAAAATGATGGAAAAACATTAGCCTGTCAATATATACAAATCAATGGAATAATATGTTTCACTCAAAAAACATTATCTCTTTATCTTACCTCATGAAATCATAATATTTCTGAATATAAAATAGAAATAATAAATCATAACGTTGAATTATTGATTCCATAACACACATTCATTGTATCTTTCACTGGTACATATGGAGTTATGTTTGGAATACCCATCATAGAATATTCCCTAAATCTCTTAGGAGAATTATTAATGATTACCTCTATAACATTACACATTGAATTAAAGAGATATCTTAGGATCTCCCACCCTTAGTTTACTGTAGAACCTATCATATATTTATACAATTCCCAATAACCATAACATATTCACAACACATACAAAAGCATAAAGGAAAGATAGCATTTCCATATTGCAATCACAGTATATCAGGTCAAGATATTAACATAAAAAATTATTTATCAAAACCATTTTATATATCAATATATTTAAAAAGGTTATACTGTATTTATATTCTTTTTAAAAACATTACGACTTGATATGGAATTCAAATATGAAATAATACTCTCAGTGGCATAACTGTTGTTGGCACCGCATACGTTAAAATGAAACGTACCCATTGTCAATTAGAAATACACATCATAAAACAATATATTCCTATTAAACCCCATTAAATGTTATTAAAATAAAAAATGTGTATAATTATACACATCATAAATAAATGTTCCATATGTACAAAAATACGACTCAATAAAAGGAGATTTAGACATAGTCTCATACCGTGAGTCTGACTCTAACATATGATCCTTGTTCTTCCTTAATAATAAATGTAATATCTATCTACATCCAAAAGAACCTTTTCAATATTATTATTCATTTTATATCATTTATTACAATGTTATAAACATTACATAATTATTTACGTCAATATCATTCATTTTGTCGATATTCGGTACATGAGTCAAAAATAAACTTGTTTGATATAAATTGTCCATCTGTTAAAATATCAATCACATAAACAATATTATGCATCATTTATATTTCATATATATCATATATAATAGGTTTATATTTGCATTTTTAGCAGTATATAACAATTGGAGCTAAGAAATGATATTCACCATTCATGGATCCCATAAGTCGTACGTTTGGATGAACACTACATTCATTTCTTTTTTTATATTTAAAGGAATGAAAACTAAATGATAAATAAGTATATTATATTTCCACTATAATGTAATATTTATATATTTTACATATTTTCATTAATTGCATTCCTTATACGTTCAATGTTTGGAATTAATGAGTCATATAACTCTGAGAGGGCGGTAGTCTACACTTCCCCAAATGAAATTATACTATTTACACATTATGGAATGCATAAAGGTTTGTTGTAAATAAAAATAAAGAGACATTGGGACAATATTAGTAAAATTTATATCATTTATAAATACAATTCAATAATTATGGCCATCATTATAGAAGGTATGAGAAATGAACAATCATCGTTCCATGAGGCAGTAGTACACCGTACACAGAAATATAATGTTTGTATCCATACAATGGAGGTGTGGATAAGTGTAGTTATATTTATTCTTATAAAAAAATACTAGTCTCTTTAGGATAATTATTTTTTTGTAATAAATTAACAATATTATAATATATAGTGAATTAGTAAAATAATGTAATATAACTATAGAGAAGACGATACCTTTAAAATGTCTTACACCCTTTGATTGGAGCCAAAATTCATTATTGAATTTCCTTGTTCCTAAATTATTGTCTATATAAAGAATACATGGATATTTTGAGTATATATGTGTATATTTTTGATGATTTAAGGGGATTATGAGGTTTTATTAAGAGGTTATATGTAATGGCCTTTTATAAGATGGGGGATGGGTACTTAAAAAATGTCTCAAATGATTATTTTATTATATACTGCATTTGGATTTAAAACCATCCAAAATTAATTTAATTAGAATATAAGATGGATATTAATTGAAATACCTTCAAAAAATAGGTTTTAGAAATTTTTTTCTCATGTTTAACCTTATTATTTTTCTTTAACCCATAGTTAAATAATTTAAATCTTAACATGTCTTATTGTACATTAATATTATATGGTTAATATTACCTCCATAAAATTATAATAGAACCAGAAGTGGTTCTTTGATGACATGTAAAAAATTATCTATGATATTTTTACAAATCATATATTTTTAGGACTATATCTCATAAACTAAATTAGTTTTAATTTTAAAAACTCATTTATTTAAATTATTCTTCAATTCATATAATAACTTTTTAAAAATCACTAAAAATGGATTCATTTAAAAAAACTACATTAATTCAATGAAAACAAAGGATAATCATACATAAAATGTATGAATGGAATAAAAAGTTTCAAAATAGATTTATTTTAATATTTATAATCTCATTAAACTAAAAATTTATTAATAATGTAATCACTACCTATTAATTATTTCAAAAATAAATTTTTTTATATGATATCTAAAAATAATAAATAAAATATAATGAAATATTAAATCTTTTTATCATTAAAATTAATATTTATAGTCTAATATATATCTTATATA
Organism: Viscum album; assembly: GCA_963277665.1. Taxonomy (NCBI): domain Eukaryota; kingdom Viridiplantae; phylum Streptophyta; class Magnoliopsida; order Santalales; family Viscaceae; genus Viscum; species Viscum album. Next base: position 200,037,180 of record OY728126.1, read on the forward strand.
ACCCTATATAAAAATTGTTTTACTAAAAGATACAAGTTTATGTTACATCTTTCTTTACATTAAATTAAACATTATAAAATGTCATTTTCACATTAAAGTGGATCCATGGGGTCCCAAAATCAACAAATGGATGACCATGGTTGGAGATATCTCATCCAATAGAATTATGACACATCTTAGGGTTGTTTAATATTATTATAAAATTATTTTTACCCATATTTACTAGATTTTCTATTTAATCATGATAAATAATATAATTTCTGAAGTTACTTATTTTTAAAATTTATACCTAATTATTCCAAATATGGAAAAAAAATCTCCAAATTCAAAACACAGAATATTTATAAATTAAATTAAAATTAAATTCCTTTGTCAAAACCAAATAGCGTGTTTTTAAAAGGAAAAACTATAAAAATTGGCATGTGTTTTTTACAATTTAAAAGTGAAATTCTATTAATTACCAAAATTATATTAAATGATAGAAATAAAATCCAATGAAACATAAAAAATATATAGTCTATTTAAATAAATAAATTAGTTAAAAATGTTTTTTTGACATAAAAAGCAGTATTTTAACTATTCATGATAAAATATACATTTTTAGAAAATTACCAAAAATTAGTGCAAAGTAATCTTAATGTCCCAATTATATAGATGAAATTTATTTTGGAAAATATAACATATAAAAGTGAAAAAATAGATTAAAAAGGGGTTCTCTATCAAAAAGCAGTAAAATGTACTTTTAAAAATATTGTTGTATTTCACGTTTAAAATCAGATTCGGTCATATTTTAAGCCTACAAAATTTACTAGAGAAATGTATAGTCATTTAAAATACATGTATAATCATGTTGTATTTATTTCTATTAATTCCTTATAATAAAATGTATAATCTCTAACTACACTTTAAAATAAAAATAATATTATAATATTTTTTGGAATAACTTAATGTCGTGTGCAACATAAGATTTAAAAGCTACCCATTGTTGTGTGTTGAGTACGCTATCAGAAAAAGAACCCCCCTTAATATTAAAAATAATATCTTATTAATAAATATTAATAGAAATGAAAAATTATTATTCAATAAATACTTGGGTGGTTACATCCTTCCTACCTTTTGGGAATTGCATCCATGAAATTCTATTCCCATATCAAATAAGTAGGGATATTTATCCCTCAAAACATTCTCATAATCCCATGTTTCCTCTTGAACCAAAAAGTTTTCTCACAAAAACATTACTTGGTCAATTATCTTAATCAACAATAGTTTCTCTCTTTAGTTATGAACCTGGAATGGTTGTTCCTTATAAGAAACCTTCTCTTCCAACTGAACAACAAATGGACTCAAAACATGACATTGATCTAGCATATACTTCATCATCAATAAAACATGAATCAAATTGGGTACCTAGTATAAAAATGGGGGTAATGTCATATTGTAGGCAACTAATCCCACATTCTCTAGGATTTTATAGGGTTGAATGAAACTCGAACTCGTTTTTCCCTTATAGTGAAAACACATCAAAATTTTCATTAAAGAAACATTTAGAATGACATGATCACCAACCTCGAATTAAATATCCTTCCTTCAGTTATCCGCATAACTTTTCTTCTTGGTCTGAGGTGCTATCATGTTATTTTGAATTAGCTGAACTTTCTATTCCATCCCTTCAACCAATAATAGTCCCATTATCATTCTTTCACCAACATCATCCCAATAATCTAGTTTTCGACACAGCTTTCCATATAATTCATCAAATGGAGACATATGTATAATTGAATGAGAACTTTTATTTTAAGTAATATAAACCTAAGAAATATGTTAGACCCAACATAGCTAGAAATCCATTGAACAAGCAAGTTTCATATCTTCCAATGTCTGAATAGTTCGTTCTGACTGTCCATCAGATTGAAAAAAAAATGTACTGAAATGTAATTCAGTACCCAATGTCTTTTGAGGGCCTTACCAAAGGTTATTTGTGATCCTCAGATCATGATCATATATAATGGAGAGGAAAAATCAATGAATCCTTACAATCTCTTTAACATAAATTTTAGAATCATGATCTAGAGACAACGTATCTCTAATATGAATGAAATGGATATATTTATTCAATCGATCAACAATAACCCAGATTGCATTATTACTTCTAGATGTCCTCAGTAATTCAACAGTGAAGTCCGTGGATATATTTTCCAATTTCCACTCATGCATCAGTAAATGATGACGCATCCATTTCATTATATGTCACTCTGCATTAACCTTTTGACAAGTCAAACACTTCCCAGTAAAGTTAGAAATATCTATTTTCATTTCATAACACCAGTAATACTCATGAAGAACTATGTACATGTTTGTGCTACCAGGATAAATAGAAAAATGAGAACTATGAGCTATATATAACTACTCTTTGTTCAACTGTGAATCACTAGGAAGACATAATCTCTTTTTTAAACTTCAAAACTTAATATTTATCAATGTTAAATTTAGAAAACATACCCTTCTAAATGAATTCTAAACTTTTTGGGATCTCATTGTATTCCTTCTAATCATTCATAATTCTTTCTAATAATGATTATTTTACATACACCTAAAACAAAATAAAGGGATCTCCTTTTCAGAAAACTACTATGATAAAGTTTATCAAATCGTTAATAAAAGGATCTTGTTTCAAATGTAGCATGGTTAATGCAACATTACTTTTTTAACTCAAGGCATCAACCAAATTATTTTCCTTTCATGGATGGTTACAAATTATGAAATCATAATCCTTGATTAATTCTAGCCATCTCCTCTATCTGATGATGAATTCATTATAAGTGAATATATACTAAAATATTTTGTTACGAGTATATATTCCACAATTTTCATCATACAAATGATGCCACCAATTTTTTTAAGAAAAAAAATAGAATCAAATTCCAAAATAGGTGTTGGGTAACTTAACTCATTAGTTTTCAAATGACAAGAAGCATAAGCAATTACCATATAATTTTTCATTTGGACACAACCACATATATTCAATGAAGAATCATGATAGATAATAAATTCATCATTTCTAGAAATAATGGTAAAAACTAAATCATTCACCAATATTAATTACAATTGTTAAAAACTATCATCACATTGTTTTTCCAAATAAAATTTACACCTTTTTGAGTCAACTTAATTAGTGGGCTAGATAACCGTGAAAACTTTTCAACAAACCATTAGTAATATACTTCTAAAACAAGAAAACTATCGATCTCTATGATATTTGTAGGCCTTGGACACACTTAAATATCCTTTTTAAAATGGTCAACAATTATTCCATCTTTAGAAATAATATGACCAACGAATGAAATTTTCTGCAACAAAATCTCACACATTTTGAATTTCCTGTACAATTTCTCTTCCTTTTTATTTTGAAAGACAACCCTTAAAAAACATTCATGTAACTCTTTAATTTTGGAATATACCAAAATATCCTCAATAAACAAAACCACAAACATATCCAAGAACTCACAGAGATTTATATTAATAAGATCCTTGAATACAGAAGGTGCATCGGTTATCCCAAAAGGTATAACTAAAAATTCAGAATTGCCATATCTAGTATGAAACACATTCTTCAAAATGTCTTTTCCATTATTTTTTACTGATGTTACCTCAACCTCAAGTCAGTCATTGAAAAAAACTGAGCTCCCAAGAGCTGGTCAAACAAATTTTCGATATGAGGTAAGGATACAGTTCTATAATAGTTATATTATTAAAGTCTCTATAATTAATGAAATTTCACTTCGATCCATATTTCCATTTAACAATCGAGACCGGAGAACCCCACAGTGATGTGATAGGTAAAATGATAACATTATCTAACATCTACATTGTTTGTTTCTTTAACTATAAATGTTTAATTTTAGCTAATCGATGAGGGGGTTTTGAAATTGGATTTGCATCATGAACAATATCAATAGTAAATTAAACTTCTCGATCAGGTATAATACCAAGAAACTCATCAGAATAAATAAGAAGATACTCATTTACTACTAGCATATAATTAATCTAAAATGTTCAATACTTTTCAGAAATATGTTAATTTTAACAAACATTTACATTATTAACTAGTTTCTCATATTCTTGATATGTTGTTAGAGTTAAAAGTTTATTATTTTACACAAAATAAAATTCATTATGAAAATAAAACTATTTATCTATAATTCAAGTCTTTACATGGTAAACAAAAATCCAATCCATTAAAAAAACATTAAACTCTACTAGAGACAAAACAACAAGGTTTCCAAGTAATTTCCTCCCACATAGATCCATTGTAAGATTCTTATAATGTCTTTTTGCCTCTACATTCCATAAGATGTTATTATTGTAATTTATGGATTCATTTCTTGAGGTGGAATTCCAAAATTACTTGAAACATTTATAGAAATGAAATAATATGTAGATCTTGAATCAAACAACACATTGGAATAACTGAAAACAACAAAAAAAGTAACTAATACCACTTTATCTTATGGTCCCACATCCACCGTAGTAGTAAAAAAATATTTCCCAGACCCTTCTACTTTTGATCTGTCTGGTTTCTAACCTGGGTAATCAACTCTGGACACACATTGGCATAAGGATCAAACGTTTTGCAAGAAAAACATTGTACCACTAGCATTTTATTACCTTCTTCACCATCTTACATACAGTTATGAGAAATATAATTAGTCTTACCACACATGAAGACATTTTATATTTTGAGAGATAGTCTCTAGGGTTCTTTTTACCACCCAAATAACAAGATGTAATTTTATATTCTTACCTCATGACTTTATTGATTAATACATTCCATTTTCATTCCAACTGAACCCCTTGTTTTGTTTTCTCTCATGGGACACATGATCATCAAAAAATTCTATTACTAAATTCTCTGATCATCTGACATGTTTCTCATAGATTTTGAATTCACGAGAGGCATTCAATATTGCTGCTTCAATCCTAAGTTAAATCAATTGATGTTACTATCATGATCATAGATAAAATTTAGCGCATTCCTTGCCAGTCCAGTGATCTTTTCTTTTTAGGAATCTTTTGAGTCACCATCTTCCTCAATACCAGGAATTTTTATTCCATCCTAAGTCAAACCGCCTTATGAAAATATTTATAAATAATCATACCATATAATTTATACCAACCAAGAGCATCAATCTCCTCACAATTCAGGGAATTTTTAACCAACGACCACCACTGATCAGCTTCTCCATCAGAATGGTAAACATAAATTCTAACATTTTGATTGCCTGTACACCCCATTACATCAAAAATCTTTTCTAGTGCATTGATAAACCCTTTATTTTCAATGCAGTATGATGATCCTATGAAATATGGGGGTTTCTACATCCTGAAATGATCTACTAAAGAAAGGTTCTTATGTGTTAGATTTGGTTTATCTCGTGCATGTACACCCCCACCATTTACCACCTGAGTCAACTCAACCATCACTACTACAAACAATACAGTTCTAATTCCAACAATATCATGTTGATGATTTGGATGGTTTTTCTCCACTATATTCCTTCCATGCATAGTTTCCCTATTTCCTCTATAGAAAACCATTATGAAAAAAACAAATCTTAAATGAAGAAACATTGTAATATTAAAATAGTTCATCATTGAAATTTCAAAATAATGGAATAAAGTAATTTATAGATATTATATTAACATAATTATAAATCCTAAGGTTATCTAAAGCACCCTTTGATACCAAATATATAGACATAGCCTTAATCATTAAATTATATTAATTTAAGTCAAGAATTCGACATGGAGGATCTTTTTAGGATTATAGTTTTAGAGAATTAGTCCATAACTGTTAAATTACATCTCAAAAAATTATAATTATAAATTATTTTCTATCCAATTTTTTTCACAAAAAATCCTCTTTAAAATAAATCATGAATTATCTTCTTGATATAAATATTTTTTATTTTTACTATTCTCTCTCAATTCCTTATACCCTGTGAAAATAATCCAAAAATGTGGGATGCATATAAAAAGTTCGATAATGGATATAAAATAATGAATGAAAACATTAGTCCATGAAAACATACAAATTAAAGAAATCATATATTTCACTCATAAAGCATATTATCTTTAACATACCTCTTGAAATCATAAGATTTTTGAATAGAAAACAGAAAACAGAAATCATAAATTTAACTAGTGGCATCCATAACACACTAACATTGTAGCTTTCATATGTACATATGGAGTTACGTTAAGAATACCCATACAAGAATATTCCCTAAATCTCATAAAAGAATCATTAATTTGTACCTCTGTGACATACCCAATGCATTGGAGAGATATCTCAGGATCACCTGCCCTTATTTTACCATCGAACCACCCATATACATAAACAATCCCTAATAACCATAATATATTAATAACACATAAAAAATCATAAATGAAAGATCACTGTTCCACATTGCAATCACAATATATAATTTCAAAATATTGAAATAAACAGTGATTTATCATAACCATTTCAGTATCAAAATATGTAAAAAGGGTATACGGTATTTCTTTTACTCTTGAATCATTACAAATTGTTAAGGAAGACAAATATGAAATAATACTCTCAGTGGTGGAAAGGTTGTTGTCACCATGTACGTTAAAAAGAAAAATTCCATTTGTGGTTTAGTAAAAACACATCATAAAAACAAGATTCAATTTGAAACCGTTCAAATTTAATTAAAATAAAAAAAGTTTTATAATTATACACAATATAAATGAATGATGTGTATATTCCAATATATGCCTCAATGAAAGGAGATTGAGACGTAGTCCCTTACCATGAGTCTGACTTGTAACATATGTTCCTTGTTGTTCATGAATAATAAAAATATGTAAATTTATACATCCATCAGAAAATATTCATGTTTTTTATTCATTTTATATCACTTATTACAATGTTATAAACATTACATAATTATTCACATTAATATCATTCATTTTGTCGATATTCAGTACAGGAGTCAAAAATAAACATGTTTGATATAAATTTCCCATGTGGACGAAATACCATCACGTAAAAAATATAATTAATTATTTAGATATCATATATACAATATATATCATGTATTTATATGTATTTATAATATTACGTACTAATTAGAGATAATAAATGAAATGCATTGTTCATGGACATGATAAGTCGTACGTACGCATTAACTCTACTTTCATTCATTTTTTTTCATATTTAAATGAATAAAGATGAAATGATGCATATGTATATTATAATTCCAATATAATATAATATTTTACATATATTACATATGTTCATAAATTTCATCCCACATACCTTCAATGTATGGCATGAATGTGTCATATAAGTTTGAGGGGGCTGTAGTACACACTTTCTCAAAAACAAATTATCTTATTAACACTTTATGGAAAGAATAATGGTGGGTAGTAAATAATGATAAGGAGGAATAGGGAGAATATAAGTAAAATATATATCATATATAAATACAGTTCTATAATAATAGTAATATTTAGAGGTGGTAAGGGAAAATGAACAATCATCATTTATTGAGGCAGTATTTCACCGTATAGGGAAACAGAATGTTCATATTCATTAGATGGAGGTGTGAATAAGTGTAGATATAGTCCTTCATATAAAAACATACTTGTATATTTAGGACAATTATTTTTTATTTAATAATATAATATGAATATAATCGAGTGTGAATAAATAAAATAATGAAAAGGAACTTTAGAAAAGATGCTACCACTAAAATGTGTAACACCCCTGGATTTGAGCCAAAAGACTTTATTGAATTTCATTATATCTAAATTATGGTTTCTTAGAGAAATAGAGTGATGTTAGGAGTTTATTTGGGTATATTTTTTACGAGTAAAGGGGCTTGAGAGGAGCGAGCAGCATGTTAGATGTGGTTTCCTTTTATAAGAGGTAGGAGGGGTACTTTAGGAATTTATTGAATGATTATTTTATTATATACTGAATTTCTATTTCAAAAGGACCAAAATTAATTTAATTAGAATATAGGATGTTTATTGTTTGAAATCCTTTCAACAAATAGTTTTTATAAAGGTTTTGTTCTCATGTCTAACCTTATCTTTTTTCTTTAACTCATAGTTACCTAATTTAACTCTTACCATGTGTTATTGTATACTAATATTATATGGATAATATTGATACTATAAAATCGCAATAGAATCCCTAGTGGTTCATTAATGACATTTAAAACATTATCTATTTAATTTTAAAAAATAATATTTTTTTAAAACTATTATATCATATACAAAATTTGTATTTGTTTTAAAAAACACATTTATGCCAATTCTTATACTATTAATATCTTGAATTTTTTAGAATCCATAATAAATGGATTATTTCAAAAAAAACGTCACTAATTCAATTATTACAAGTTATAATCATACATAAAATACTTGGATGTCAAAAAAGGTATAATATAAATTTATAATAAAATTTATTATTTCAATTACGTAAATCATTCATTAATAAGGTAACCACTACCTCATCATTGTGTCATTAATAAATTTATTTATTAGATATATAAAAACTAAAAATAAAATATAATGAAATTTTAAATCTTCTTATATTAAAAATAAATAATTATTTTAGAAATTATCTATTATATATCCCTATATAAAAATTGTTTTACTAAAAAGAAACATGTGTAGGTTACATCTTTAATAATGTTAAATTAATTATTATAAAATTTCATTTCCTCATCATGGTGGATCTATGGAGTCCCGAAATCATCCCAAGGATGACCATGGTAAGAAATATCTCATCCAATAGGATTAGAATAAATCAATGGGTAGTTTAATATTATTATAATATTAATTCTTTATATTATTTACTATATTTACCCTTTATCCATGATAAATAAAATAATTATTGAAGGTACTATTCATAATTTAAAAAAATAAAAAGTACCTATTTAAAAGATTTATAGATACTTATGAAAAATATGGAATCCATTTATAGAAATTCAAAACACATTTGTTTTAGAAATTAAATTAAAATCAAATCATGTTGTCAAAACCAAAAATCGTGTTTTAAAGATGTGAAAACTACAAATAAGATTAACATGTGTTTTAGTCCAGATTTAATGTAAAATTATTTAAAATTACCAAATTAATATTAAATGATAGAAATATAATCCAATTACACTTTCAAAGTAATTAAAAGTATCAACTATCTAAATAAATAAATTAGATGAAAATGCATTTTTGACTGAAAATGTGGTCTTTTCACAATTTATTGTAAAATTAACATCCTCAAAAAATTACAAAAAATTTATACAAAGTAAATAATGATGTAAATATTAAATAGAAAAATTATATTTTTTCATATATAACATATAAAAGTGACAAAAAGTAGATTTAAAAAGGGTAATCCATCAAATAGGTGGTAAAATGACTTAAAAATATTAGAGTATTTCAAGCATAAAATCAGATTCTTTCATATATTAAGAATCTAAAATATATCATATAAAATGTAAAGATATTTAAAAAACTTGTATAATCATGTTGTTTTTAGTTCTATTAATTCCTTTGAATACAAAAACAAATCTCTTTCTACAATTATAAATAATAATATTATTATAATATTTTTCCAAATTACTCAATATTGTGTGCAACATAAGATTTCAAAGATACAAATTGTTACATGATGAGAGCGTTATCAGACAATGAAATCACTTTAATATATAAATAAATATCTTATTCCAAAATAATAATAGAAATAAAACATTAATAATCTTTAAATACCTGGGTGGTTACATCCTTACACCCTTTCGGGAATTTTGTCCGCGCAATTCTCTTCACTTTTCAAATAAGTGGGGGTATTTATCCTCCATAACATTTTCAGAATACCATGTTGTCTCCATAACCATATGGGTTTTTTCAAAAAAAACCATTACCTGATTAATTACCTTAATTTGCAACACTTTTTCTTTTATGTTAAAAATATGTACTGGTTGTTCCATAGAAAAAACATTCTCTTCCAACTGAAGTACCTATAGACTCAAAAAATGAGACTGATCTGGCCTATATATTCTTAACCTTGAAACATGAAAAATAGGGTACATGGGATAAAAATGGGTGTAATGACTCTCCATAGGCAACTGATCCAACTTTCTCCATGATTTTATAGGGTTCAATGAAACTCAGACTCATCTTTATCTAATTATAAAATCACATCACACTTTTCCATGAAGAAACATTTAGAAATACATGATCACCTACCTCAAAAGTAATATTCTTCTATCAGTTATCCCCATAACTTTTCTTCCTACTCTGAGCTGTTCTAATTTGTTTCTGAATTATCTGAGCTTTCTCTTCCATCCCATCCACCAATTCAAGTCCCATCAACTTTCGTTCACCTACATCATCCCAAAAAAATAGTGTTCGCCACCTCTTTCCATATAATGACTCAAATGGAGACATTTGTATACTGGATTGATAAATATTATTATGAAAAATTCATCCAATGATCTATTTTGGTCCTATAATCCACAGAAATACATTGAATAAGCACGTTTAATATCATCCAATTATATAATTGTTCCTTCAGACTATCTATCTGATTGACAATGAAAATTCGTACTCAAATTTAATTGAGTACCAAATAACATCTGAAGGCCTTTAAAAAATTAAGATGTGAACCTCGTGTCACAATCAGATAGAATGATGAGGGGATCTCCAAAAATCCTTACAATCTCTTAAACATATAACTATGAAAGAAGATCTAGATACAATGTATGAAAAATATGAAGTAAATGAGTATAATTATTCAATCGATTAATAATAACCCAGATTTCATTATTACCTTGAGATGTCTTCAATAATATCAAAAAAATATCCTTGGATATATTTTCCCATTTCCACTCTGGAAATGTTACAGGCTAAAAAATCCCCTTCAATAATTGTCACTCTGCTTTAACATGTTGACACGTCAATCAAATCCCCGTAAAGTAAGAGATATCTCTTTTCATTCCATTCTACCAGTAATACTCCTGAAATGATATGTAAATCATAGTGATAACATGATGAATTGAAAATAATATACTATAAGCTCTATATAACAACTCTTACTTCAACTATGAATCATCGGGAATATATAATATCCTTTTCAAATGATGAAATACAATCTTCATCAATGTTAAATTCAGGCAACATACCCATCTAAACGAATTCTACCTTCCTCTAAAACTCAATATCTTCCTTCTACACTTTCTTAATTTTGTCCAATAGAGATGATTTTACATATAACTAAAACAAACTAGAGGGGTCTCTTATACTAACAACATCTATGATAAATTTAATCAAACAATTAATCGAATGATCTTGTTTCAAATGAAACATACTTAATGCATCATTACAATTTTAACACAATAAATCAGACATATTATTTTTTTTATTGGATTGTAATGAATTATTGAATCATAATACGTGATTAATTCTATGATTCTCCTCTGTATCATGTTCAATTATTTATAAGTGAATATATACTTAAATATTTTGTGATCAATATATATTCCACACTTTATATCATACAAATTATGTCTACAAACATTTTATGAAAAAACAAGAGAATCGATTTCTAAATTATGTTTATTTTAATTTAACTCAAGAGTCTTCAACTGACATGAAGCATAAGAAATTAACAGATCATTTTTCATTAGGTTATAACCAAGTCCTTTCAATGAAGAATCACTATAGATAATATATTCACCATTCTAGAATTAATAGGAAAACTGGTTCACTCACTAATATTATATTCAATTCCTGAAAACAATCATCATAATATTTTGTACAGATAAATTTAACACCTTTTCATGTTAATTTATTCAGTGTTCTGGATAATTTTTCAAAATATTCAAAAAACCTTTAGTAATATCCTTATAAACCATGAATACTACGGATCTATGTGATATTTTTAGGCCTTTGAAACTGTTCACATCCTTTTTTTAGAATAGTATATAATTATTCTATCTTTAGAAAAAATATGACCAATGAATGAAATTTCATGTAAAAAAGGAAACAATTTTTGAATTTCTTATACAATTTGTTTTCATTTACGGTTTTCAAGGGAACCCTTAAACGACATTAATGTTAGTATTTACTTTTCAAAAATACTAAAATATCATCAATAATCACAACCACAAACATATACTAGAACTCACGAAATCTTATATTCCTAATATCTACGAATACATCAGGTGAATTGGTTATCCTAACAGGCATAACTAAAAATTAATAATGTCTATATCTTGTATAAAACATGGTCTTCATAATGTCTACTTCATTTACATTCCTCTAATGGTACCCCGAACTCACATTAATCTTTGAAAAATAATGATCTCCCTAGAGCTGATCAAATAAATCATCGATATGAGGCAAATGTTACATTTTCATAACAATGATATTATTCAAGGCCTTATAATCAATGCAATATATAATTGAACAATCATTATTTTTAACAAACAATACTAAATCACCCTATGGTAATGTGCTAGGTTGATTGAAACATTTATCTTACAACTCCTTCAATTGTTTATTTAACTCTAAAAGATCAATTTGAGCTATTAGATAAGGAGGTTTTGAAGTTGGCATAACATAGAAGACTATGTCAATAGTATGTTCAACATTTCAATCCGGTATAATACCAGGATACTCAAATGGAAAAAAATTAAGATACTCATTTACTACTAGAACGTTATTAATCTTTGTAGTTCCTTTTAACAATAAATATGTGCAAGGTGAAATTAATTTACATCGTTCATTAGTTTCTCAGTCTCCAGATATGTTATCAGAGTTAAGCATTCATTTTTGTACACAAATTGAAATATTTTCTGAAAAGAAACCTATTTATCTCTAAATTCAATCTTATCATGGTAAACAGAATGCCAGTCCAATCCCAATATATTATCAAACTCTAGTAGAGGCAAAGCCATACAGTTTCCATGTATGTTCATTCAAAATATAAATATATGAAGATTCTTATAATTGTTTTCCTTGTTTACCCTTGGTGTTTTTACCATATGTTCTAGATTAATTTCATGAGTTGGAAATAAAAATTTAACTGAAATGTTTTTGGAATTGAAATAATGTTTAGTTCTTGAATGAAGAAACACATCATCATAATTAGTAAAAAAACAATGTTCTTGATACCACATCATTTGAGAGTCCCACATTAACCTTAATTGTAGAAAAAGATTTTTTCACACCCTTCTTCTTTTTATCTATCTATTTTCCACATTGTGTAATCATATTTGGAAACACAATGGAATAATGCACAAACTCATTGCCACTAAAATGTCATACCACTAGCTTTTCATTTCCTTCTCGATCATATTCCTTACAATTATGAGAAATATGTCCATTCATTCTACACTAGAATATCTTTACAGATTTTGAGACACAATATCTAAAATTATTTTTACCACATTTCTGAAAAGATGAAAATTTAAATTTCTTACCTCTATAATTATTTGATGAATAATTTCCTTTTTCTTTTCAACTAGACCACTAATTTTAGTTTCTCTCATAAAACACCTAATCATAAGAAAACCCAATTTATACTTTTTTATAACATTTCACGATTATATCATATATTTTGAATTCATGAGTGGATAATTCCTTTCGATTTAGTGGCTTCAATGATGAGTAAAACAAATTTATCATTCTATCAAAATCTCAGATGAAATTTGGAGTGAATATTATTTCGTTAAAAGAAACTGATTGATCCTCCTACCTCAATTCAATGAATTGTTTTCCATCCTATATTGAACTGCCTTATGGAAATATCTATAAAGAAATATACCTTTGAATTATTTCCAACCAAGAACCTAATCCTCTTCGTTGTCTATGATATTTTTAACCATTGAACACCACTGATTGGCTTCTCCATTAAAACAGTAAACAAAAAGGATAAACTTTTGATTGTTTGTATAACCCATGACATCAAAAATATTTTCTTGTGATGTAATTTACCCTTAATATTGAATAGGGTAAGATGATACTTTGAATGATGGTGGATTATATATCATGAAATTCTCCAATATATACATGTTCCCCAATGGTTGATCTGGTTGGTCTCATTCATGGACACAACCACCATTTATCACCAGAGTGAACTAGGAAATCAGTAGTACAAACTATTCTGTTCTGATTCCAACCAAATAAGGATGCTGATTTGGATGATTATTCTTATTTTTATGCCATCTCACCTTAGCTGACCTATTTCTTCTACAGAAAAACTTTTTGAAAAAACATATCATATATGATGCAACATGGTAATCATAAAATTATATATCACTTCAATTTCCCCATAATGTAAAAAAATCATTTATGGAAATTTAATTAAAAAAATTCTATCTCTTAAAGTTTTCAAAACCATCATTTGATACCAACTATAAATAACCAGCCTTTAAATTACAAAATCCTGATTTCACTCCTGAATTCAATGTTGATGATATTTTCATGTTTTTTGATTTAGAGAATCATACCATAACTGTTACATTACATATCAGAAATTACAATATAAAAACGTGTTCTATGTCAAATTTTTTTTCACAAAAATAATGCACATTAAAATAATGAAAATTATTTTCTTCATTTAATATTCTTGATTTATTCTATTCACATACACTTCCTTATACCCGGTGAAAAACATATTAAAAACATGGTATTAGCATAAAATGCTCAATAAAGGTTATAAAATAAGGAATGAAAACATTATCCCATCAATACACACAAATCAATGAAACCATAATTTCTCACACATAAAAATAAGCAATTTATCATTCCTCTCAAATCATAATATTTATTAATAATAAAACGAAATGCAAAATCATAAAGGTTGCTTGGGGAATCCATAACATACTCACAATATATTTTTCATAGATAAATAAGTAGTTACATTAGAATACCCATCACAGAATATTCCCTAAATATCTTTTGAGAAACATTAATGTTTACCACTGTCACATTACCCAATGCATTGAAGAGCTATATCGTGCTCACCTTCCCCTGGTTGATCATGAAACTACTCATTTACATAAACAATTCCCAAGAACCATAACATATTCACAACATATAAAACAAGTATAATTGTAAGATAACGATTAAACATTTCAATAAAAATATATCATTTCAAAATATTAAAATAATAAATTCTTTATTAAAAAAATTTTCAATATGAAAATATGTAAAAACTGTGTAAAATATT
This sequence comes from Viscum album, assembly GCA_963277665.1. NCBI lineage: Eukaryota > Viridiplantae > Streptophyta > Magnoliopsida > Santalales > Viscaceae > Viscum > Viscum album. Next base: position 200,052,448 of record OY728126.1, read on the forward strand.
TATTTTCCATTTAAAATAATTATGGCTTGTTATGGAATCCAAATATCAAATAATCATTGTGGCGGAAGAAAGGTCGTTGTCACTGCATTCGTTAAAAAGAAGCATTCCCTTTGTCATTTAGTAAAACATATCATAAAACCAAAATTACACTTGGAAATTATGAATGAAATTAAATAAAAAAGGGGTGTAATTATACACTTTATATAATAATGTAGTGTATAAATAAAAATAGTCATCACTGAGAGGAGTTTGAGACGATGGCCCTTACCTTGACTCTGACATGTCACATCTGTTCCTTTTTATTCATGAATAATAAAACTAAGTAAATTTATAATTTATTTAGAACCCTTTTAAGTTCATTATTCATTTTTTATAACTTATTACCATGTTATAAGAATTATATAGTTATTTCTGTTCATATCAGTCATTTTTTCAATATTTGGTTCTTGAGTAAAAAATAAACTTGTTTGATATAAATTTTCTATGTGGTAAAAATTCCATAATCTCTAAAGTATTATTCATGATTCAGATATCATATATATTAGATATATTTAGTATATATATGTATTTATAATAATACATAACTTTTGGAGATAAGAAATTAAATGCGACGTTCATGGAGACTGTAAGTCGTACGTATGCATAGATGCTATATTCATTTATCTGTTTCATATTTAAGGAAATAAAAACAAAATAATAAATAGATATATTATAATTATTATATAAAATAAAATTTTTTATATGTTACCTTTGTTCATTAATGCCATTCGTTATATTTTCCATGTAGGGAATAAATGAGTCATATCACTTTTAGGGGTAGTAATCTGTACTTCCTCAAATGAAATTATTATATTTACACATTATAGAATGGATAAAAGTATGTTGAAAATAAAAATAAATAAACATAGAGACAATATAAACACAATATATATAATTTATAAATACATTTCCATCATAATTTTCACTGTGAGAGGTGGTAGAGGAAAATTTAACATTCATCGTTTCATGAGGCAGTAGTTTGTTGTGCAAAGAAACAGTATGTTTGTATCCATTAGATATAGGTGTGTGTATGTGTAGTGAGATTGATTCTCATAAAAACAACCTAGTATATGGAGGATAATTATGATTTTATGTTATAAAATAATGTGAATATAATAGAGTGTGGATATGTAAGATAATGGGAAGGAACTTTAGAGAAGTTGTCACATCTAAAAGATGTAACACCATTTGATATGACCAAAAAATATTTATTAAATTTCCTTATACCTAATTTATGGCTAATAAGAGGAAAATATGGATTGTGGGATACTATTTGGGTAGAGGTTGGATGAGCTATGAGTCCTGAGAGTTATGGGTAAGGGGTTAGGGTTGGTGCACTTTTATAAGAGGGAGGAGGGGTAATTTAGGAAAGTATTGAGAGATTATTTTATTATAAACATAATTAATATTTAAAAAGTTCAAAAAATAATTTAATACGATTTTAAGATTATTATTATTTGAAATATTTTCAAATAATTAGTTTTAGACAAGTTTTGGTCTAATGATTAACCTTAACTTTTATCATTAACCCTTAGTTAGCTAATTTTTATCTTACCATATATTCTTGTGTATTCAAACAATATGGTTACAATAGTTACCATAAAATACTAATCAAAACATAATTCGTTCATTAATGTAATTTTAATTATTATCTAAGTCATGTGGATAAATCATAGATTCTTATGACTATTATATAATTTAATAAAATAGTATTTGATTTAAAAACTCATTTATGTCAATTTTTATACTATTTGTTTCATGACATTTTAAAACTCCATCAAAATATGATTATTGAAAAAAACATTATTAATTCAATTCTAACAATACCTAAACGTCTATAGAATTATTTTATGGCATTAAAAGATATAAAATAAGTTTATTTTAGTAATTATAATTTCATTTATTTAAATGATTTATTAATAAGGTAATCACCACATCATCATAGTTTCATTAATTAATTAATTTATTTGATGTATAAAAATTCTTAATAATATATAATTACTTAAGAAATATTTTATAAATTCTAAATGGATATTTATAGTCTAAATTATTACTTATATAACCACATATAGATATTGTTTTTCTAAAAGAAATGTGTTTATGTTAAATTTTTATTTACATTAAATTAATTCTTATAAAATGTCATTTCAATAAAAAAGTGGCCAAATGGGGACTGAAAATCGACCCAATGATTTCCATGGTCTTAAATATCACATCAAATAGTACAAGGATACATTTTAGGGTGGTTTAATATTATTTTTTCGATTATTTACCAAATTTACCCTTTAACAATTAGAAATAATATAATTACTTAAGTTACAATTCATAATATTAATAAATTAGAGGAACATATTTGTAAAAATTGGACCTCATGATTCCAATATGTACTACATTTTTCAAAATTATAAACACATATGTATCAAAAGTAAATTTAAAATAAATTCATGTTGTCAAAACCACAAAGCATGTTTTCAAGAAGTTAAAACTACCAAAATATTGGCATGTGTTTCTGTCCAATTTCATAGTGAAATTACATATAATGACCATAATTATATTAAATGATATAATTTAATCCAATTAAACTTTAATACCAATTATAAGTACAACATAACTATATAAATAATTTAGATGAAATTGATGTTTTGACTTAAAATGCGGTATTTTTCACAATTAATTATAAAATGAACTTTATCCAAAAATTTCGACAATATAATTCAAATTAAATAATGATTTATTGATTCAATATAATAAGTATATTTTTCAAATAGATCATAAAAAAGTGACACAAACTTGATTTAAAAAGTGTTCTCCATCATATTGTGGTAAAATAACGTTTTAAAAATATTTGAGTACTTCAAGCTTAAAATCATATTTTTTGTTATTTTAAGCCACTAATATTTATAATATAAATATTAAGACATTTAAAAAACATTTATAATTGTATTGAATTTTGTTCTTATTATTACTTCCAATACAATGTCTCAAAAATAAATACCATTTGAAATAATAATAATAATATATTATTTTTTGGTATAACTCAAAACGTTTGTGCAACATAAGATTTCAAAGATACCTATTATTGCATGTTGATTATTATATCAGAAAAATAATCCCCCTTATTGTTAAAAATAATATCTTATTCTTTAATATTAATAGAAATGAAAATTTATCATTGTTTAAATACCTGGGTTGTTACCTCATAAACTAGGGATTAGAAAAGTTCGTGAATATGTATCTAGGGGTAAGGATAATGATGAGTTCAACATAGAATTCAAGTTATTTTGTCTTAATGATATATGACATTGAATTTTTGTAAAATTGATCAGGTGTGAATGTGATAATGCTTCCCCATTGATGTGTATTTGATTAATTTAAAATAATTTAGTAAAAATGGTTGGCTAAATAATGGAATAAACCCCACTTGACTCTATGGGATGTATCAAGGTATATTTTCCCACTTTAGGTCTACCCATGTGGTCTTCTAATAGTCTCGTACATGAAAAAACTGTACTATTATGCATAGATTTTACTTTTGATAATTTATATTCCTAGTATAAAAACATTGAGATTTTAGTTGAGTTAAAAAATTAATATTGATAGTTATTTAAAAACATTGATAATAGAATAAGGGATTTATTTAATATAAAATTTTTGGATGAAGTAAAGTGATTTTGCTAATTTTTTTTGAAATGTACAAGAAATGAATATGTGGGTTAATGCATGGGAAAATAATGAACATGTTAAATGTGTAATTTTATATGAAATGATGAATGTGCTAAATTGGATAATGTATAAAAATTGATGAACATGTTAAATGGGACAAAATATGTATATTTTATATCACTATAATTGGCTAGGGTATAAAAATATAAGTGGGTTAAATAGGTTATGTTATGTAATTAATAAATTTGTTAACGGGTTTGGGATCAATGATGATTTGTATGTTGATTAATAGTTCAATTGTAAATGTTATGTGTATTGATTGTAAATGGTTTTTGATTCAGTATATGCTTTAAATTCTAAAATAATAAGGTGAACATGGATTTGTAGTTGTTGGGTATTGAACTTTAGGATCTATTCCAACACATTAGGTTAGATAGAGGCTTTAAACCCCCCTAAATAATGCACATGTTAGGTTATGGGACAAAGGTTCTATTACCATAATAGATGAATTTGATGACACAACCTCAACCAAGGATCCACGGAACATGTAATGTAATGGTTTCTGAGATGTAAACCCCTAGTATGTTATGGACCATGAATTATTTTCTTTTGTGTAATATTTGACCAGCTTAGGTCATTTTTTAAATAATTTAAATTCATAACCAATGGAAAAGATTATGAAAAATTATATAGAGATAAAAATATTTAGATTTTTATTTTAAACTCATGGAACCGGAGATATAATTTTCATAACATTTGTAAATAATTTTCTCTTTAAAAATCTATTAGGATATGATATTTTTTATACACTATTGGTGGTGACCAACTAATTTGTTCACACAACCTTCTCTTGATCCCATTGGGTACCCTAGAAGATTTCATGGTTGTGTGTAAGGATAAAGGATTATGGTAGATGCTATGGAGTTGATTAAGGATTTATATGTGCATGTATGAGGATTTGTACATGGATTCAAGGACAATATTGGGCTTCTAGTTTTTTTTCTCTGTTTTTATTTTTCTTTACTACTGGAAATCATTGAATTAAATGGTATATTTAACACTTGGGGGGTTTTTTTACCACTATTGGGATATGGTCAGCATTTCATGTTACTAGTTTGTTTATTAATTTTCCATTTATTTGATATTTTAAATACTATGGAATAAAATGAAAAGGAGGTCATATTCTCACCAAATGGCTTATTTTTTAAATCATATCTAGACATCAATCTCTGGCATATGGTGAGGAGTGCTTGATGTTTTTTTTTGACTCGGATATGGGAATCAATTTAGTGGCTTTTAGGTCATGTCTGTTACAATGTTGTATTAGAGAAGTGATTTTTTATGTTCATATTATTTGGGGATGGTGGATGAGAGATTTTGATTTGTAGGGCCAAGGAAATAATCTTGTTCATCAGAGAAACATAATAATGAATGAGGGAAAACTCGTGTACCCTTGAAGGGAATTGTTGTTCTTGGTGTGTAAGGTTATTATTGAATGATATTTCTTGATTTGGTGATACACTTGTTTTTTGATGTGAATGTTTTACAATATTTTTCTTCATGACTGGAATGGGTTGATTTTCTTCATTAATGCTTAAATATCAAAACCTAGGTATATAGGTGGAATTCATCATGATAGGCACATTAAACAAGGGTGTGTGGGAAATGAAGAGTTAAACAAATTTTATTTTAAAAAATATTTGCAGATAATGGTGTCTAGTATAGATGATTAAAATGGCTAACTGAAAGGAATTATAAGGAGGGTTTAAAATTGGTTTTAATGAGGGGATGTAAATGGGTCAACATATATGGTGTAAGATGTTCAAAAATGGGAATGATTCCAAATAATTAATAAATTATATTGAGGGTGGGAAAATAGTTTTAAAAAGGTTTATAATTAAGGTCAAGTTAATATGAATGTTGGATTAACCCTTGTTGACCATGACCCATTGTAGGGATGGGTGAGGGTAGTGTTTTAGGTGTGATGATTTTTTTTTGGATAATGTCTGTAGGATAAGTTTTTATGTCTATTAAAGATACACATTTTTGAAATGTTATCTATATCAATTTATGTTATCTATGATTTGTGCTTGTTATTGAATGAATATTACTCCAAGAAGATGTATGCAGGTTAGGAAATAAGAAGACGTCACTATAAATGCTCCTCCAAAACTAGTTTAAGAGATTCCGGTTGTTCTGGGTGATAATGGAGAGGATTAGTTATGTGAGACCAAATCTAATTTTATTAATTTGATTGAATGTGACAAAGGGTAATAAATGAAATGTATGTTCAATTTGACCAAATAATTTATGTTATAGAATCATCTATTTTCTTATGGGGATAGTTCACTCTAGGGTATATTGTTCAGGATGGAGTCTGTCTAGTCAATTTTGGATCATTTTGGGACTCCTATCGAGATGTCAGTCATGATGGGATCATATATATTTTGGGGGACTGATAATGTGCAGGTTGGACAACTTGGTTCTATCTGAGCAAGCTAATGGTATGTTGTGGAAGGAATTCTAAGATATACTTCATAAAAAATATACAGAGATACATATAGACATGATTTGGATTCATAATTTACGAAGTTTACATAAAAAACTATGTCAATGATGAATTATGTTGTCTATTTCATAGATTCCCAATTCTTTGTCCTATCATTGGAAGGAGATGAGGAAATAACAAAATGGTGTTTTCAGGATGGGTTGTGACATAAAATAATGTTTTAGAAAAAATCATATTTTTTAAAGACGTTTGATAAGGATATGGATCAAGCCCTTATTTCAGAAGATAATGTAAGGGGAGATTTGTACAATGGGGTTTTCCTTCCAGTTTGATAGACTAGTGGTGTAGATTTCAAGGGTGCAAAACAGTATTTCAGAAATATTTATTGTGGTGGATGTTCACTTATCATTTAGAACAGAGGTTCACACTAATTGGATATTATCCATGTGTTTTTCTATTAGTATGTCAGGATAGGGAACATTCATAGATAGTTCCCCCAACCATAGGATAAATATTTATCTTCTAGAAGAATGGGGAATGTGAAATGATTTTGTAGGAACCCTCTACTTCAAGGATCCTAAGAAAGAAAAAGGTTGAGGAGAAGTGTATACAGAGAGTTGGTTTCCCTATATCTAGTTAGTAGATGGAGGTATACCCAACACACCAATACGGTTGGGGGGGATAGTACACTTGGATGAGAGAAACCACAAAATAAGGGAAGTGCAACATCATGAATTCAAACTTAGGCCCTCTGTAGCATGTATGGTCATCTCTCTGAATATTAGTCTACACCACAAGTTGGTGAGGGTATATGTTAAACAGATTTATTTATGAATCATGTGGATTCAATTATTTCTATTGCTTTCTATCATACTTATGACACATAATCTTTTATATATACAATTTTTTTGGTTGAGGTTGGAATAATAGTTAAATGTATTTGTGAGGTCATTTCTATTGACATACCATTCGGGGAGACAATAGAGAATTTGATTCAATGTAACAGATGCGCTATCGAGGATGGTGGGTATCATTTCATATAGGATTTTGTTTTCTTTAGATGAAAGGTATTGATCTAAATTATGGTTATGGATAGGCTAGTGTTGTAACAATACCCCCAATGACTTATTACTATTGTAGGATAATGTTTATGTCTTTTGAGAAAGACATGAATGACCATCAAGGTGAATACCTGATAAATCCTTCTAGGTCATGTTTTTCAACAGTTACATGACCTCATAACTCATCTGACTCGCCTCATTATTAATGATTAGGGGGTATAGTAGTTTGTATTTTATCATATGGTAGATCAGTTAAATGATGTGTTTCATGAATAATTCTCTATGTTTCCACATAATAGGGATGTTCAGTTCATGATAGAGATGATTTTAGGAGCCTAACCAACTAACATTCATCCACATTGAATAGAACATAGAAAACAATATCTATTAAAAATTATTTTGGAATAACTTGAGAAAATGGATTTATTTTTCAATGTAGATACCATTAGTGGTCTCTAGTTCCTTTTTTCCATAAAAGCTGATGGATCCTTGAAGTGTTTTGTAAATTATAATATTTTAATCAATTTATGGTTATGAATGTATACCATGTACCTTGAATGGATTTCATATTTTGACCAGCAGAGGGGTGCATAAGTGTTATCCAAGAATTATTTGAGTCTATGATGTCCTTATTTGAGGGTGATAACATCTGATAAACAATAAATTTCCTTAATTATTATATATTGGTTGTACGATTTTTCTATTCTTCTACTTCTGTTGACCAATGTTCTAGTATTTTTTATGTATTTAATGAATCAAATTCATTAACCTTACCTGTATCAGTTCATAGGCATATTTATTTATGAAATCTTGGAGTACTGTAAGACCTATTAATATCATGAAAATTATATTGATTCCTTCTTATGTACAATAAGATATCATAGGATAAATTCCATGATATCCATTTTTCATATCTTCATTTAAAGTGTTAATTTCATGGGTCATATAATCTATTAGTATGGTATATAAGTGAACCCAATGAAAGTAAATGTGGTTGTGTATTGAGAGAAGCACAAGAATGTTTCTGGTATCTTGAAGTTTCTGAACTCATAGGGCTATTAGTGAAGGTTTTTCAAAGATATTCCCCAGTTGGCTGCACCACTTTTGGGTTTGACCAAATATGGGAATCAATTTTGAATATTCAGAAGCATCTGAGAATGATTTAAAAGATTTAACAAGATGATTGACAATCCCACAAATTTTTATCACAATTAAGCCTCTCAAATAGTATTCCCTACATTGTGATGTGTATGGTTCTTGTATTAGGGAATTATCCAGGAATAAATAATGGTTGGTTGCATATAGTTCATGATAGTTAATGCAATGAAATTATCATAGTCATGATCTTGATTTGTTTGTGGTCGGTTATCCCTTAAAATAATTGTGGAATCACTATTTAGGGAAACATTTAATTGTATATACTAATCATAAAATCCATATATACCTCTTATCTCATCATTATTTGAATCGTAGGTAGGGAATATTTGTTGAATACATACAATCCTATGATATTGAGATAGTTTCACAATAGTAATAAAAAATTGTATTGTAGATTCTTTGAGTTAGAACACCCCAAAGTAGGTAGTTCAGTAATCAAGTTATGAGTGGATGATGAGGGTGTTGTTTGCTGAGATTCATATTGCGGTGTATGATGGAAAAATATATATTAAAATATAATCATTTATTTTTGAATCCAAGCATATGAGATTGATTAACGAACATCCATATAAGGATTCAGAATGTTCCACACCAAGGAAAGGATTTAAAGGTTGGATTTTACCTTCTAACAGAACCATTAGAGACGATGACATTGTTGGTGTTCATGGCTATGTGCTTCTCCCAATGTGTATAAAAGATGAGTTGATTCTGGAGTTTCATGCATCGATGTGGGTAGTGCATCATACATTGAACAAAATGTATCATGATCTTCAATGGATGTATTGGTGGCTAGGGAAGAAGAAAGAGGTATGAGGTTTCAGGTTGGAATTTCTTTACCTATCATAGGGTGATGAATAATAATTAGAAAATGGGTTTTCTATTTCGTCAAATTCAAATTCTATAATTTAAATTTAATGACCTGAATATGAATTTTTTGTTACGATTTCCAACGACACCACATATGAATAATGTTATCAATGGGGTTTTAGATTGGTTATCCAAGGTGGATCATTTACTATATAATTGAGAGAATTTCTCTATAAATCAATTGGGTGAGTAGTTTTTTTGATTGGTAGTATGGTTCGATTTGGTTTCACGTTATATAGTTTTGGAATATGATCTATATTCCACATCATTCCTCAAGCATTGATTTCAATGGGAATTTGGTACTCGAGTGTTATTGAGTATAGACTTTCTGCCATATAATATCATAAAATTGGAGTGTATTATTCAGGTACATGAGGAAATATTTATGGAATGTGTCTATGATTATGGTGGATCATGGGAAAATCACTTATCACTATTTTAGTTTTCTAAAAATCATATTTTTAAGGACATGATTCAGATGGAATAGTTTGTGGGACTCTCTTGTAGACTGTGTCGATATCTATTGTATTATATAAATATTAGAGAATCCGAGTTTTTTAGAATATTTATTGGGTAGGATACATGTAAATAGATTAATTTATCCATAAGTGGATGAAAAATACTCAATGTGGGATAAATTATTATGAATATTGACCTTTTGTGCCTCTAGTTTTTTTATAGTGAAGATGTGTTTTTTCTGGAGTTGTCAAGGTTGGACTCCATTTATTTCAAAGATAGGTCTAGTTGTCACCCAAGTATTTTGGTGAACTTGATATTGTGTGTAGGATCAGTTTAGTGTAGTATAAATCTGATGTTTCATAGAGTTATAGAGGTGTTCAGGATGTCTTCCATGTGTCATATCTTCGGTAGTATCCCCCAAATCGATCTCAAGTGATTGGTGTTGAGGATTTTAATATTGATGTTGATGTATCCTTTGATGATTATACTATTCGTATTTTGGATTGTAGTGAGAACATGTTGTAGGAAAGACTATTCCTTCATATTGATTTTTGGGCAGCATCAGAATGTTCAGGATGAATCTTGGGAGAGAGAGTCAGTTATGTGGGCCTTGTGACAAGATATATTTTATTTCGAAAGCTCAGTGATGCATTGCATTGAATCTCAAGGAATAGTCATTATAAAGTGGAAAGGTTTTAGTATATCTAACATAGTGGAGTTATATTCATATTTAAATGCTTGTTTTAATCCCTTATGGTTCGACAGTTAAATCTTTACTGGGTGTATGTGGAATATCAAGGGTGTTTCGGTGATTCGGGACACGAAACAGAGGGAAATTTATCCATCAAGTGAATATTGAATGGTTAGTGGATAGGTAGTGAAAAAAATTCTAGGGGTGATCCCATACTATGAAACATATAATAGAGTCACTTCACTTTCTTGGGAAAAGGTTTTTCAAATCATGTGTAATCCCTAGGAAACAATGTGACATAACCCCTCTTTGATAGAGGCTTGTTCACAATTTTTTCTTGGTTTTGAAATACATAGGTCCAAATAATGCAACACATTTAAAATTTACAATTAGAATCCCCCCATCCTCCAAATTATTTTTTAAGTTAATCACCCTATTTTCTCCTCATTTATTTGTCCTCCATCCCTAGTGATGATCCATGACCCCCCAAATCATCTCTAATTTTGACCTCCTTTGAATCGAGGACATTTAGATTTTCATTGGTTAAAATTGAAGATATTCATATGTATAACATTACACTTAATTATATTTTCCATATTTTGGATTATGGTTTTATTCTCCATCATCTGATGACTTAAAATCCTCTTATTCTAGTGGATCATAGGTTTGGTCATCAAGTGTTCATCCTCGGATTCATGGTATGTTGTCTACTGGTTATATCCCATAGTTTTATTATATATTGGTACAAGTGTGGACATGTTATTTATTCCATATTGATGTGAATTTTATGTATTTAGAAATATTTGGAAAAATGGATGGCTAAATGATGAAATTAGGACCTCATGATCCATGTTGGAATGATCGAGGACGATTTGTCTGGTTTAGAGACACCCATGGGGTGCACCAACGCTACCAAACATAGAAAAATTAAATTGATAAAATGGATTGGATTTTTGATAAAATAGAGTCCATGATAAAGACATTGATATGATCTTTGAGTTTGATAAGTGAATATTTAGTGTTATATATAGATTTTTTTATTGGTATAACAGATAGTTTGAAAAAATACAAAATCTTTAGGTGAAATAACGTTATTGTGCTAAATGGATTATGAATTGTACATGAAATGAATAAGTTGGATAATGCATGTGATAATGATGGTAATATTTAATGAGCAATTTCTTGAAAATGATGAATTTTATAAATTGGTTAACATTTGGTAATTAAGGAATATTTTATATAGGCCAAAAATATATCAATTATTGATTATAATAATGGGTTAAGGTTTCAAAATGGATGTTGGTTAAATGGGTTGTTTCATTTAAATGGTAAATCTGCTAATCTGTTATTTATATATGATGACTATTATGTATATTGAAAAGTGAATAGTTAATTTTATGTGTATTGATTATAAATGGGGTTTGATTTTTGTATATCAGGTAAATGGATAAATAAAAATGTGCACATGGCTTGGTAGTTGTTGTGTATTGGACATGAGGATCTATGAACACGAGTAAAGATATATAGAGGCTCAATACACCAAACCATAATGTATGGGTTATGGAATGGGGCTAAGGATCTATTACTATAAAGGATGCATTTGATGAGACAAAATAAACTGATGCTCCACATTAACTATAATATAATGTTTTGTGAAATATATGTCCCAATTAAGATATGGGACATGATTCATTACCTAATGCATAGTATTTTATTGGCATAGACCGTTGTGTAAGTAATTGAAAATTTTATCCCATAGACCAGTTTATGAAAATTGATTATATTAATAAAATGGTCAAGGTAGGTACTGTTAATAAATTACACTTGATTTTATTTTTATTACCTTATATTTTTTTAGTTTTTCATGCACTGTCTGTTTAGACATGATATTTTGTAGACACCATTGGTTGTGGCCTTTCAAGTTGTACTCCCACCCTACTCGGTCCTCCATTGGTTACCCGAATATATTTCAAAGATACAGGTTAGGAAAAGGAGAAAAAAAATATGTATGGGAGTTGAGTTAGTATTGCTTTTCTATTGATGGAGAGCTAGACATGGATCTAGGTTTTATTTTGGAGGGTTTCATTTTTTTCTATATTTTGGGTTTTCTTTACTTTTGGATTTAATATCATGGAATGAAATATTTACCAATTTATTATGTTTTGTAACCTTATTGGGATATGGTTAGTAATTAATTTATCTATTTTGATGCTTATAATTTCCATTAAAACACATGTCTTTTACTATGGCATAATTTGATGAAGATGTTATAGTCTCCCAAAATCATTTAAAAGTCCATCATCACAATTTGAAAACATATTTCTATGTGGATATTCACTTGAGGACATGTGGAGACCTATCTTGGGGCATTAGTTTAGTATATTCCTAGTCAGGGATGTCACATCATTCATATCAAACTAAAACGTTATATATTAATCATCCCAATGAAGAATCATCCTAAATATTATTAATAACTATGGTAAATCATTTTAAATTGTTATAATGTAGTTATATTAACAATAATATCACAAAAAATTTATATTTTTACCTGAATGGAAATCCAAATATTGAATATAGATAGTAATTAACATTACACCTTATCAATCAATAAATTTTCAACAATAAGGATTATATGTATTCTACTATCCAATGATCCATAATTAAAATAACATTTCATCATATGTCAAAACAATGTTTCTTGTATACTTAAAAGGATTATTCAACCTACAACCCCCTAATACGTTAAAATAACATCAAAATAATATCACACATATCATTTAAATGGGTATCAATGCCTTTTAACTTATGACCATATTTAAAACAAATAAACCCATGACTGAGACTATAACTTATAATTTATTAACAGTTCAAAACATAAATGATTTAAAAAATTAACAAAATTGGTTTCCCATTAATAAAATTATATAAAATTGAATATTCAATGTCAATATAAAATTCAAGAAATGACATCAATGATGACCTAAATAATTTTTCATCAAATCAATAACCAATTTAATGGTCAAAAATAATATCCCATTCACTTCATAAATTTTCATTGTCCCATTATAAAAACAATAAACAATCACAATACCAGTGATCTGTGGTTCCTATTTATTAGTACCATTAAAGGTATTCATTCAAATGCATAAAGAATCACTAAAATGAAAAAAATACTTAAATGTTTAATTATATTTATATATAAAAAATATCATTGATTAAACACATATACAATAAAATTACTAATCACAATACACAAAAACTTACATCCTTTCACTTGAATGAAAGAATATAATAGTTCTCAAATTGATCTAGGAGTTAATTATTAGATGACTGAATCAGTATGGACAATTATTATATTCTCTAAATAGAAAATGTTTACAAATAAAAGACACTTTTGTATGGACTTCATCTCCTTCCATCAAATATTTAATTCTTTTCTCAATAATTACCTCCAATATTCCATAATTCTTTACTATAATATATTTTCTCATTCCACTGACATATTTTTATGAGTGGTTATTATTGAATATTATAAATTTCAAAAGCTGTATATTTATTCCTTCATGTTCTTCCTAAAACTCTATCATTATCATATTTGGGATTTCAAGAAACAAACCCTTTTTTACTGAAAATTATTTAATGAGATAGATGATTAGGAATTATCATAAGACTTATCATTCAAGATCCCATTTCATTTGTTTTATTATGAGGAAATTCATTCCATTTCAAAACATATATAATATTATGATTAATACATTCTTTAATAGGCATAAAAAAATTAATTTGTTATATTTCAAAGTAACATAATCATGAAAAAACTGTCATAGGTTCTCCAAATCATTTCATATAGTTTTCAATCTTTGAGACCATATGATTAACAATAATGATATTTTTTTATAACATTTAAAATATATTATACTTTTTCATACGTAAAATGTTTTTCAAAAGAATATTTTTTTCTAGGACTATCAAATCAATGTCAAAAATAAGGGGACATTCATCGCACACTTGATTGAAGGATGAGATATAACCAAAGTCACTTTTTTGGGTTATTACTCTTAGATATATCTACACTAAAACTATAGGAACTTTTAGAATAAAAATATATATGTATTTATAAGATAACAACATAATTTACAAATAATAAATCATTTGGTTATTATCCTATAGATAGAATTATTACCAATGTTTTAATCAATGTTATCAAATCCTAGTCTCTAAATATTTACTAATATCAATTTTGATATTAAATTTTTTCATTCATACATATCAACAAAATATATTATATCAAAATAGGTGAATATTCAATTCATAACAGTAATAGTCATAATATAATAATATACGTTTATTACATCTACAAACAAGATAAAAATAATCTTATTTCATAATGATAATTATTTTATCCCAAATATATTACAACACATTGTACTCTTTTTATAATCCCCCAACTAAAAAACATTCATCATAAATTATTTAAACGAAAAATTTGAAATAATTATCTTAGATTTTGAATAATTGTAATAAAGGTAGGCATCATTGATTTCATAAACATTGCAAGTGTATATGAGTATGAAAATATAAAACTAAAATATTAAAATAAATAAACACTACATAATAGTTACTAATATTGAATATGGACATTAATATATACGTTTTATGAGACATGAATCATAAATAAGTTTTATAACAAGATTTATGAGAGATTAACAATTCAATAATAGAAAATTATATTTTATATATAAAATAATACAAATTAAATTCCATAATCAAGGCTCACTTCCCATACTATTATAGTGGATTGTGACCACTCAATATTCATTATTAGTTATACTTAAGATTATATATAGATACATTCATAGTATAAAATCCTTGTATTGAACCTAGTACAAACCTAATTATAGTATTTATTATCAAACGAGATATAAATATCTATCCAATGTATTGGTTGCCTGTTTACATTTGGACCCACCCATCAAAAATCATAATTCATTCACAGTAATTCAAAATGATCATAAAATTTTTCTTATAAATCAAATGAAATGGATAATAAAATGATTTAATAATCATTTGTAAAATTGTTCAAAACATAAACCATGGAAAATAAAACATGTTTCAAAAATATTTCAATAATTAATCATATCATAACTAGTGGAAATGAAAATAAGATTCATAAAACATTCATTTATTAATCATATCATAACACATTGAATAGGAATAGGGTAACATAAATATATCTCTTTAATACTCATATACTATCTAGTGAAACAATATGTTTGGTAATTTTGGATCACTTCCCCTGAAAAAACATGCATCATCAATGGATATTATCACATATTAAATTACCTTTAATAAATCTATAGAATAATTAATAAAGAAAATAGACTTTTAATTTGGATATCACATTATTAAAATATATTTTTTCTATATTTTTAATGGAATAAATATTTAAAAAAACAACTAAAACATGTTAATGAAGCATAAAAACATTGATCTTTCTTGATGGTTGGAAGTTTATTTCATTCTCATTATGCTAAAACAATGATTCCTTTCATATATTCCACAAAAAATAAATGATAACTCATAAAGAAAATTATTCATTGATTTAAATGAATACATTTTTTAAAATATGAATAATTTATATGATTGAATTTAAATATGTCTATTATAATTGATAAAGACATTTTAAAATATTTTACTGAAATCTAGGAATAAATGTATTCATGGTCAAAGAGAAAATAATTCATGTTTTTCCCAAAAATAGTATTATAAAAATATTATATTTTATAAAGGGTAAAAATATACTATTACAAAAAATTCACATTCATAACTCTAGTATACTTAATTTATTTCATTTATTAGATTATTGTCATAAAACATAGCAAAAGAAATTTCACTAATATTGAGTCTCGATTAATATTGTGTTGAATCAGAGATATATAACAACATTAGTAAAACTTATATATAAAAATATTATGAAAAACAATAACACACACACACACACACATATATATAAATAAAAATTCCAATAAATTGTTGGATCAATAGATACAATAGATATGATACTGATTGTAGAATCAAACTATGATGTAGATACTCAAATAAAAGAGGGGGGTGAATTGTATACTTTTGAAAATTCCTTTGGTACTTTTAAAGATGATTATGTTTAACATAGTTAAACAAGGAAATTAACAAAACATCTAGTTCTATACACTTTCTTGAATCCAGAAATATGATTCTGAGAAAGTGAATCTGGAAAAATGGTTCTAGAAAATGAATCTTAATGTATGTTTACAAAGATAATGATTCTTCCTTAATGTGTATAGAATATTACTAAATTAGGGTACAATTTTAAGGATGTATAAGATAATTATACTCTCCTCAACAATACAAAAGAAGCAGAAAACTTGTAACAAATCAAGTATTAGTAGTAAGTCTTTAAACCCAAAGATAAGGGTATCCAAAAACCTTGGATAAAGGTCCCTTGATATATACTTTCAAGAATTTTGGTTTTAACCACACCAGGGTAATCCCTCGATACCAAGATCAGAGCATGTCTTGCTATCCCTACAAGCCCTCAACATTATGGTATTCAGAACATATGTCTTCCTATCCTCGGAAACCCTCCATTGTACACAGCAACAACCTGATTTTCACAAAACAAAACTTACCAAGAAGTTCAGTAGACATGATGAAATGAATGTCACTCTCTATAAATCAAATTAATAGAATATAATCTCTAGATTCATAGTACAATTTCATGCTCTTTCAAATGAGCTCCTATTTATAGGCATGACTTCAACAGTCAGCTCCCTCCTCTAATGGTCATATTTTTTTTCTTGAATTTCAGAGGGACCTGTACATGTGTCACTCAAACAATGGTTAAAGAGTAACTGAAAGAACAACATCATTTTATAACAAAACAAGTGTTATAATAACTAAAATATAATATTCAAAATGTAAGAAAATTAATGTTTGGAGTTTAACCAAGCTGAATTCGGAGTCTATAATACAAGGATATTTGGATTCTGTTATCTAGGAATTTGGAACCTGAACTCTGTAGAATTCCGGAGTCTGATTTTCATGGAAATTCAGAGTCTGGATTCACATGAATTCGGAACCAGAACATACAAAGGTCAAATTCAATGTTCATGAGAATTTAGAGTCCGAACTCAAATGAGTTCGTAGTCTATATTATGAGAACTTGAATTCAGAACGTTGAAATGTTTGTATACAGAATTTGTATTAGGAATTCGGAGTCAGAACATAGAATGTTCATAACCGGAATTCATATTCAGAATTCAAAGTCAGAACTTAGAAATATTGTAACCTGAATTCATATTCAGAATTCAGAGTTATAACTTAGAATGTTCGTAGTCAGAATTTGTATTCAGAATTCAGATTCGAAAATAGAATGCTTCATATCTATATAAATATTGGATATCAATGCTTGGTTTTCAATTCGAAATTTACACTTAGAAAAAATTATGAGATTAACAATGAAAAAAATGATAAAGATAAATTTCCATGGGGAGGAAAATTTACCTTAAATATATATAACAAGGGGTAAAAAGAAATTTTCCTTGAGATAAGTATTTTGTGATTTTAAAAACAAAAGGATTGATAACGTCATAAAGAAACATTAATGACTCAATCAATCTCCCTAAGTATGAAAAATGGAAAAGACATAAAGAAAACCTTATTAAATAAAAAATCTCCCCCTTTTTGTAGTGCACAAACATCATTATGAAAAACAATATATGGACATTGCAAAAAAAAATTGACTTTGAAAATAAAACTTTTCTCCATTTATATATGAACAACGGTTAATACCACTAACTATACCTTAGGCTATGTAACACTAAGGATCATATTCCAGAATTTTGGAATGAGAATTTTCATTATCATGATTATGGAAATATTTGTAATGGAAAACTCCCCCTTTGGTAAAATCCCCCTTACATAGGGATAATTATTCTTTTACTTGAAATTGTTTTCACTTTCTCCCCCTTTGTGATTTTCAAAAAGAATTTGAGGGAATAGAAAAGAAATATGATACCTGAAATATTAGTAAAAAAATCCAAAAAAAAAACAAGAAACCACATTTTCATTAAGATAGGAATAATTTTTTCATGATAAAAAAATACAACAAAGGATCAGATTTTGATCTATTTGGATTATTTTTTTTGGATATCATCTTTTTCACGATGGTTTTCATCTTCAATAACTCTTTGTGATCCTCCTATGATTTCTTCTCTAAGGCTTTGATCCTATCACCTTGAGCATTTAGAGCCTCTATCTGAGCCTTTAGTAAGTCATATTGCTTTAAAAAAATTTCTTGAATCATGATCCAAAGATCCCTTTCTATTATCCATCATTGGACAACATAATTCAACTTTCCATTTAGATCTTTGATATCCTGAATCTGAGTATTCTATTCAAGTTTTATATTTTCTTTAAATATATTTGATAGATTCTTGATTTTTCTATCTTGAGT
The DNA here is from genome assembly GCA_963277665.1 of Viscum album. Classification (NCBI taxonomy): domain Eukaryota; kingdom Viridiplantae; phylum Streptophyta; class Magnoliopsida; order Santalales; family Viscaceae; genus Viscum; species Viscum album. Next base: position 200,071,389 of record OY728126.1, read on the forward strand.
GTAAATAGATTCCTTAACATCATTTGGAATTATATAAATCTCTCTCAAATCATCAACTATTTTCTTCGACCAGCTTATCATTTTCATGCAAAATATTCCGTGGGCTTCATTATTGATATGGAAATTCTTATGTTCGACCTCAATATTTATTCACCTATACATCACCATGGATACCGAGTCTAATTTCTGATTCATGCTATACGGGATCATATTGCATCTGGTGTTAATTTTTGGAAAGATCAGAATGGTGTCAACTAGCTTCTTCTGGCACTGCATGGAAAAATCATGTCCTAGAGCTGATGACTCTGAGTCTAACACACTGTTGGATTGTGGTTCTTATTCGATCTCGATAAGCTTCTTCATAGAGGATCCATGTAACACCCCGAGATTTTATGAAAAATATTATTTTAATTTCATTAATGTCTTATGTTGTATTCTACACCAAGATTACCCTGCGCTATACGCAACACCATATTAGCTTGCATTATACGCAACACTATTCTTGGACCGTGTTACACATAATTTTGATAATAGTTATTCTACGCAACATTGAGTATATATATATATATATATTAAATGTATAAATGAAATATGTTTGGATTCTGTTATACGAAAAAACGAAGGATTCTTTCACAACACGCAACCCGGACTTGGGTTGCATTACACGCAATCGCGACCTTCCTCGATAGCGTGTGTTGTACGCAATACTGGGTTTTAATAAACAATGTTATATTATTATAATATTGTCATGAACTAGCCATTATGAATAGTATAAACTAAATTTTAAATTTTATAACATTATTATTCATCTTACACATTTCTAGATCATGGTATAAGAACAAAATAAATTTTTCGGGTAAAATAAGTATTTTTAAAAAAATGCAGTTTTACCGCCTTTTGATGGCGCACCCACTTTAAATATAGTTTTTGACATGTTTATATGTTCAATTTGACAAAATAATATTCTTATTTTGAATCAAGATATAAAAATTTACATTAGATAAAGTTTTGATATTTTTCCGATAACATTCATATTTTAATGAATAGTAAAAACACGCTATATTTTAATTAAAAACAACTTTTTTCATCGTAATATCTTATTTGGTTAAATTATAATATTTTATGGTTTTAAAGTATAAATAGAATATATTTTTACCATTTAATATAATGTATGTCATTAGCATTGATTTTACCTTGAATTCGTAGGTTAAATCAATTCAATCTTTTGCAATGTTTTAAACAAAAACCCGTTTTTATTCGACAACGAGATTAATTTCAATTTAATTTCTGCAACTTCTGTGTTTTGAATTTTAAAAAATGGATTCCATATTTGGAATCAGCGGGTCCAAATTATGGTAATAAGCTACTTTTTATTTTTGGGAATTATGAATAGTAACTACGGTATATTTTATTTATCATAGTTAAAGGTAAATCCTGTAATTAAGGGGAAATATAATATTTTAAAATTACGCTAACAAATGTCAAAATCCTATTGGATGACTAATATTCGACCCATATTACCTAAGGGTCGTATTAGAATCATTTAATGGACATTTTTCCATGAAAATAACTTAATTATTATTAAAACCAAAGAAAGTGACAACATGTCACTCTCTTAAATCTTATAAGTATATTAATTTTAATTTAGTGATAAACTTCATGCAACTTCGAACATGAATAGTCTCCAGAAAGGTAATGAAATTATCTACATCATATAAATTTATTTATAATTTTTAGTGATTAAATAATTATCATTAATTATGACACAATAGTGATGCAGAAATTGTTTATCTAGTGAAAAATCAAGAATATTGTTTTTATTAAACTAATAGTGACCATAAAATGCACAAATACCTAACCAAAACTTATTGGCCATGTAAAGTTAAACCATAATCATCCAATGGTAGAATATTTGACCATTTAGAGCCTTATAAAAGCGATTATGACACTTATTTTATTTTATTTTAAATGATGCCAAAGTTGTCACCTTCATAATTTAATAAATATAACAATTTAAATATTGTGATTTTAAGATGATAAATTCGAGTAAAAGTATTATTGTGAAAGGTAAAATATTTATCTTCATCATAGGATTTTATTTTAAATTTTTATACAACAAATAAGTATATTAAATAATTATACAAAAATGATGTAGTAATTATTTTATTAAGAGATTAACCAAATAAATGGTTTTAAAAATAATAAAATAAATATTATATGAACTATTTAATGTGATAAAATAATTTTATAGATACATATGACCTTTTATTAACATATTAAAGCTTTTAGTTCGAACATATATTCTGTATTTATTATTTAAATTCAAATAAATGAATAGTGTCAAAATTGACACTATTGTTATTTTACAAAAATAACATATTATAAAATTGTTTAAAAATCAAAAAAATATTTAAAAATTATAAATTTATATTTATATGTTCTATAATGTTATAAAGTAAACAATTATGGAAAATTCACAACAAATAAGTAATTATTTGTTCTAATTTAAAATTTAGAATTTTATTACCACAAATAAACTTAAATAGATTAAATAAGGATAAATCAAAATGATAAGGTTTAAAATAAGATCCAAACATGTCTAAATTTGATAGGTTGATGATCTTACAACCCTATCTCATCTAATCTTCGAATATGAGTCATTTTTGGAGGTTTTTTTAAGTGGGGTTAGATTTATTATAAATTAATATTTTTAAGAATTCCAAAGGTGCCCCTCCACTCCCTTATAAAAGGGCACCTCCTCCCCCTCCTCCTCGAACCAATTTGAGCACTCAAGCTCGGCCAACCCCTGAAAAAATCTCTTCTCCACTTCCCTAGAAACATCCTAGAGGTTCTGGTCTTCCTCAAAGACCAATTTTAGTGCCCTAAGAGGAGGTCTCAAAGAGGCGCTTCAAAGAAGAGGTAATTACCGTTACCAATTCTTTCATTTTTATTTCTTCTTCCACTTATTCTTCTTAGGTTGTTTCATTATGAAGTAATAACATTAGTATCAATCATATACTGATATGTTATTATACGTATAAAACAACCCTATTTCACCATCTATCCATCCTATGGAAAAAGAAATCACCGCGCGTGCGTACGTACGAAATACCGTCTCCACGCCGTGGTGTAATCTATTTTCCACCACCACCTTACATGGATCGGTATAATGGTGTAAAGAATAACTATACATAGTTATTACAACATCATATTGATTCTGATATATTGTATAATCCACTCCAATTCAATTCAATATTTATGGAAATGATATCAGCGCTCATGCGTACGTACGGACTACCATCTCCCCGACGTGATGAGATTCATTCTCCATGTTTACCATTTAAGAATGATTATAATGTATATATAAGAAATAATAATGACATATATGGCATTATAAAGCTACTGGATTTATTTATATATATATATATGTATGTCATCTACTTACTTCCATTCAAGACAATAAGGAAAGGAAAACAGCGTTCATGCGTACGTACGGACTACCGTCTCCATGAATGGTGTTTTTCATTTCATTTATCTATCTATTAAAAATATATATATACTGAATATATATGATATATAAATCATATTTTATATTCTGGAAGTAAGTAAATAATGATATAAGTAATAATAATGTCAAGAACAACAAGTCAAAACACCTACGATAAATGAAACGATTTTACCCAAAACACTTCTTTAACATGGAATTTACAAAAGAACGGGTAATATAATGTCATAAGTGAACCATATATGATATCATAACAATGAATATGATTCTGTAATAAGTAAATGACATTATTTAAATCATTATACAGGAGGTTAGAACACATATGAACCAAATCTGACCTAAGGTAAGGGAAATATCACAATCTCATTTTTATCCGAGATTGTTTATACTTTGAAATTTACTGGGGTGTATTTTATCATCCACATCCATGTTTCTAAAATATGTAATATTTATATCCTAATACAATAGTTTATATCAAATTTTACCTTCGGTGTGTTTTTTTTAAAAGATATGAAAGGAATCTTTTGTCGTTTTTCGTACGAGGTACTTTTTGACTTTTCCGACAAAAGTACGAGAAGAATGTTTTTTTAACTTATACGGCATGAATGGATTTTTAAGAAACTTACTTTACAATTTTTCAAGTTTATTTTTAATCAACTTCTTTTATTTTAAAGTCGTATGACATGTTATGAAAGGAAAATTGTTTTTGAAGATGAAATGATATTTTCCTCAAGAATGGAGTTCAAGTGTTTTATCAAAATTATTTTCCATCTAATATAATATTGGGTTCTGTTTCTTTCCCTATTATTACATGGATTTGATTATGTTGTGAGTAAAATATTTTTATGAATCCCTTTATCTTATATGAATTGTTTTATGATGTCATGATGTTTAAGATTCCCATTTGTATTACATGGGTTATGCAATGATGTATGATTTATGATCTTGTGGCACACATAAGAATGGTATCATTATGAGATGGGTGGGACCTATATCTCCCTCAAATGCATTGGGTAAAGATTTTATATCTCATGAGATAGACAGGGCTGGAACGGTAGGTTATACCGGTTCAGTGAAACAGGACTGAAACGAGGGTTACTCGATTCAGAAAGGGACTTTGTCCACTAAGAGAGTCTTGGCAATGAGTCTTGACTAACAAGAAATGATTCTCTATGATTATGTGTGAATGCCAAAAAGTTTCGTGTTTTAAGTTATGATTATTGTGATTACATTTCACTGCCATGATTTATCCCATGTTATGAAATTATTCTCTCTTTTGCAGGATAAGATTTCCAAAAGTTATGTTCTTATGAATATGATGTGATTGATTTTTCTTTTGTTTACCCTTACTGAGCATTTGAGCTCACCCATTTATGTTTTCTTTCCCCCAGGATATAAAGAATGGTTTTAGGTAAAAAAAAGAAGATCTTTATGAGAGATATTGGAGATCTTTCACCAAGTTTAGAAGATTACGTTCCGAGTTTCCAAAGACAATAAACTATTACGATCCTTGTGTGTGTGTTTTTGTTATGTACAAAGTATTCCGCAAAAGTAATGTAATGTCAATGTACGTCAAGCTTCGGGTCTCTACAGTTGGTATCAGAGAAACGTTTTAGTCAACCTTTGGAAACTAGTATACGAGAACGTTAGTGAGATACCTAGATATATTTCTAAGGTATGACTAGGGATGCCCCTAAGGATAAGTATACGTATAGGATATAGTACTAGAACTATGGTAACGATATTAGATTAAACCAAAGATGTTAGATATTTAAGTTACTCCCCCTTTATTATGATTGTTTCCTCTCACAAAATTTTTTTCTTTTTGGGTTTTAGAAAATGGCTGGAAACATGGTGATTCACGATAATGGAAGATATGATGGACAATGGAATGATATTATTCATGAGCAACCAAATGAAATGGGATTTGGAAGTCCAAACATCATTATTATGCCGATTCAGCAATCTCATTATATGATCAATAAAGTAAAATTTGGCAAGTTTCTGGACTCGTCTAATAAGAGAAAGATGGAGTTTCATGATGATCATAGAGGAAAGAAAGTTCAATTTCCCCTATTTAAATCATGTGGGAAGAGGCATTATGGAGAATGTTTCAATGGAACTGGAAGATGCTTTGGGTGTGGAAAAGAAGGACACAAAGCCAGTAAGTGCAAAGGAAAAGGTTCAGTTAACACCAGGGATGAAGATAATGGTATTCCTATGACATCAATAATGGTTAAATGTTTTAAATGTGGAATGTACGGGCATTATGCAAACCAATGCCCTAAGGGAAAGTCTCATGAAGAGAATCAGTATAGTCGTATGGGTAGTATTTATGTTGATGATGATGATGAGACTACAAATGATATGTGAGATGAAAGAATTGTTGAAGCTCGGTCAATGGTTTAAGAATGTAGAGGAATGATTACCTGTTTATCAAGTGTAATGTTGTATAAGTAATCTCATGGTACTATGGGATAAAGAGACATCTAAGGATTGTTTCATTGTTGTCTTTCCTTAAGTTTTGAAAGTATGTGATGAATGGTACCAGTATTTTTGGAAAGTAGATGATATGCGCATAATGAAGGGATAAGACGATAATGAGATGTTTGATTGTATGCATGAGCTCATGATTGATATAAGGACTAAGTGATATCATGGTTTGAGTATATATAATTTTTGTATTTTGGTATGTGGAAAGAGTTAACATTTGACAACATTCATGTTTTCACTATGGTTCAATGGGTATTCAAGAGAATACATGATTAAGGCCTTTGAATGTTTGGAATGTGACCAACAAGACATATCTTATGGGGATTAACGACAGTATTAAATCTCCGGTAATCGTTTTCACTATATTATGAGAGTGGACTGTAGTATTATAGATAAGCCTAAAGATTATAATGGATTATGTTGGACATAAGTTAGTATTGCTTAAGGATAGAAGATTTTTGATATTATTGATGGGATGTTATAGTAATGTAGTTTTAGAAAAAGGACAACCTACAGGACGGGCGACAGCCCATCGCTTCGGACAAGGCTGTGGGAATCAAACCCACAACTGAAGTGCGAATGGCCTTTATCGCCTACCACTGGCCTACAGGAAGTCCCTGTTTAGTAGAAACTAGTTTTATTATATTAAGCAATATGATATATGAAGCATAAGTCCATTTTAGGAACCATATATGATTAATCTCACTATAGATCGACTTATGTATATAATTTTTTCTAACCTTTTGTTTGAGACAGATGGAATGACCCGTCATTCTATCACATGATCTGCTAACACTTCATGAATAACAAATTCAACTTCATTTATTTAAGAGATGAAGTGGAAATTGTTCAAGGCATGAACAACAGTGAGATTGTACCAAAATAAAGAAATTATTTACTCTAATTCAAATTTTCAACTTTAGGGAAATGATCCTAAAAACCAAAAATGTTGTCCTAGTGATTTTATACCTAATGAATCAGATGGTACCTTAGATAGTCACAAATTTATGGATTTGTTATTGTTGTCTTTTCCATAGCCATGTTCTCTACCACTCTCTATCAGAACATGATGGTTAGATTTTTCTTCCATATCCATATTCTCACCTATGTGGAAACCCATTGATTAGTTTATTTGGGTAACCGTTACATTTCATACTTTTGTTTTTAAATATTGGTTTTGGTATTCCTTTTTACGATGTGGGTTTCTATTAAATAAACTTTCTAATAGTAAACCATTTATAACCCCAACGAATTTCGAGGGCGAAATTCATTTTAAGGGGGGTAGAATGTAACACCACGAGATTTTATGAAAAATATTATTTTAATTTCATTATTGTCTTATGTTGTATTCTACACCAAGATTACCCTGCGCTATACGCAACACCATATTAGCTTGCAGTATACGCAACACTATTCTTGGACCGTGTTACACATAATTTTGATAATAGTTATTCTACGCAACATTGAGTATATATATATATATATATATTAAATGTATAAATGAAATATGGTTGGATTCTGTTATACGAAACAATGAAGGATTCTTTCACAACACGCAACCCTGACTTGGCTTGCATTACACGCAATCGCGACCTTCCTCGATAGCGTGTATTGTACGCAATACTGGGTTTTAATAAACAATGTTATGTTATTATAATATTGTCATGAACTAGCCGTTATGAATAGTGTTAACTAAATATTAAATTTTATAACATTATTATTCATCTTACACATTTCTAGATCATGGTATAAGAACAAAATAAATTTTTCGGGTAAAATAATTATTTTTCAAAAAATGCAGTTTTACCGCCTTTTGATGGCGCACCCACTTTAAATATAGTTTTTGACATGTTTATATGTTCAATTTGACAAAATAAAATTCTTCTTTTGAATCAAGATATAAAAATTTACATTAGATAAAGTTTTGATATTTTTCCGATAACATTCATATTTTAATGAATAGTAAAAGCACGCTATATTTTAATTAAAAACAACTTTTTTCATCGTAATATCTTATGTGGTTAAATTATAATATTGAATGGTTTTAAAGTATAAATAGAATATATTTTTACCATTTAATATAGCGTATGACATTAGCATTGATTTTACCTTGAATTCGTAGGTTAAATCAATTCAATCTTTTGCAATGTTTTAAACAAAAACCCGTTTTTATTCGACAATGAGATTAATTTTAATTTAATTTCTGCAACTTCTGTGTTTTGAATTTTAAAAAATGGATTCCATATTTGGAATAAGTGGGTCCAAATTATGTTAATAAGATACTTTTTATTTTTGGGAATTATGAATAGTAACTACGGTAAATTTTATTTACCATAGTTAAAGGTAAATCGGGTAATTAAGGGTAAATATAATATTTTAAAATTACCCTAACAAATGTCAAAATCCTATTGGATGACTACAATTCGACCCATATCACCTAAGGGTCGGATTAGAATCATTTAATGGACATTTTTCCATGAAAATAACTTAATTATTATTAAAACCAAAGAAAGTGACAACATGTTACTCTCTTAAATCTTATAAGTATATTAATTTTAATTTAGTGATAAACTTCATGAAACTTCGAACATGAATAGTCTCCAGAAAGGTAATGAAATTATCTACATCATATAAATTTATTTATAATTTTTAGGGATTAAATAATTATCATTAATTATGACACAATAGTGATGCAGAAATTGTTTATCTAGTTAATAATCAAGAATATTGTTTTTATTAAACTAATAGTGACCATAAAATGCACAAATACCTAACCAAAACTTATTGTCCATGTAAATGTAAACCATATTCATCCAATGGTCGAATATTTGACCATTTGGAGCCTTATAAAAGCGATTATGACAATTATATTATTTTATTTAAAATGATGCCAAAGTTGTCACCTTCATAATGTAATAAATATAACAATTTAAATATTGTGATTTTAAGATTATAAATTCGGGTAAAAGTATTATTGTGAAAGGTAATATATTTATCTTCATCATAGGATTTTATTTTAAATTTCTATACAACAAATAAGTATATTAAATAATTATACAAAAATGATGTAGTAATTATTTTATTAAGAGATAAACCAAATAAATGGTTTTAAAAATAATAAAATAAATATTATATGAACTATTTAATGTGATAAAATAATTTAATAGATACATATGACCTTTTATTAATATATTAAAGCTTTTAGTTCGAACATATCTTCTGTATATATTATTTAAATACAAATAAATGAGTAGTGTCAAAATTGACACTATTGTTATTTTACAAAAATAACATATTATAAAATTGTTTAAAAATCACAAAAATATTTAAAAATTATAAATTTAAATTTATATGGTCTATAATGTTATAAAGTAAAAAATTATGGATAATTCACAACAAATAAGTAATTATTTGTTATAATTTAAAATTTAGAATTTTATTACCACAAATAAACTTAAATAGATTAAATAAGGATAAATCAAAATGATAAGGTTTAAAAGAATATCCAAACATGTCTAAATTTGATTGGTTGATGACATTACAACCCTATCTAATCTAATCTTCGAATATGAGTCATTTTTGGAGGTTTTTTTAAGTGGGGTTAGATTTATTATAAATTAATATTTTTAAGAATTCCAAAGGTGCCCCTCTCCTCCCTTATAAAAGGGCACCTCCTCCCCCTCCTCCTCACACAAATTTGAGCACTCAAGCTCGGCCATCCCCTGCCAAAATCTCTTCTCCACTTCCCTAGAAACATCCTATAGGTTCTGGTCTTCCTCAAAGACCAATTTTAGTGCCCTAAGAGGAGGTCTCAAAGAGGCGCTTCAAAGAAGAGGTAATTACCGTTACCAATTCTTTCATCTTTATTTCTTCTTCCACTTCTTCTTCTTAGGTTGTTTCATTATGAAGTAATAACATCAGTATCACTCATATACTGATATGTTATTATAAGTATGAAACAACCCTATTTCACCATCTATCCATCCTACGGAAAATGAAATCACCGCGCGTGCGTACGTACAGAATACCGTCTCCACGCCGTGGTGTAATCTATTTTCCACCACCACCTTACATGGATGGGTATAATGGTTTAAGGAATAACTATACATAGTTATTACAACATAATATTGATTCTGATATACTGTATAATCCACTCCAATTCAATTCAATATTTATGGAAATGATATCATCGCTCGTGCGTACGTACGGACTACCGTCTCCACGACGCGATGAGATTCATTCTCCATGTTAACCATTTAAGAATGATTAGAAAGTATATATAAGAAATAATAATGACATATATGAAATTATAAAGCTACTGTATTTATGTATATATATATATATGTATGTCATCTACTTACTTCCATTCAAGACAATAAGGAAAGGAAAACAGCGTTCATGCGTACGTACGGACTACCGTCTCCATGAATGGTGTTTTTCATTTCATTTATCTATCTATTATATATATATATACTGAATATATATGATATATAAATCATATTTTATATTCTGGAAGTATGTAAATCATGATATAAGTAATAATAATGTCAAGAACAACAAGTCAAAACACCTACGATAAATGAAACGATTTTACCCAAAACACTTCTTTAACATGGAATTTACAAAAGAACGGGTAATATAATGTCATAAGTGAACCATATATGATATCATAACAATTAATATGATTCTGTAATAAGTAAATGACATTATTTAAATCATTATACAGGAGGTTCGGACACATACGAAGCAAATCTGACCTAAGGTAAGGGAAATATCTTAATCCCATTTTTATCTGAGATTGTTTATACATTGAAATTTACTGGGGTGTATTTTATCATCCACATCCATGTTTCCAAAATATGTAATATTTATATCCTTATACAATAGTTTATATCCAATTTTACCTTCGGTGTGTTTTTAGTAAAAGATATGAAAGGAATCTTTTGTCCTTTTTCGTACGAGGTACTTTTTGACTTTTCCGACAAAAGTACGAGAAGAATGTTTTTTTTAACTTATACGGCATGAATGGATTTTTAAGAAACTTACTTTACAAGGTTTCAAGTTTATTTTTAATCAAATTCTTTTATTTTAAAGTCGTATGACATGTTATGAAAGGAAAAATGTTTTTGAAGAAGAAATGATATTTTCCTCAAGAATGGAGTTCATGTGTTTTATCAAAATTATTTTCCATCTAAGATAATATTGGGTTCTGTTTCTATCCCTATTATTACATGGATTCGATTATGTTGTGAGTAAAATATTTTAATGAATCCCTTTATCTTATATGAATTGTTTTATGATGTCATGATGTTTAATATTCCCATTTGTATTACATGGGTTATGCAATGATGTATGATTTATGATTTTGTGGCACACATAAGAATGGTATCATTATGAGATGGGTGGGACCTATATCTCTCTCCAATGCATTGGGTAAGGATTTTATATCTCATGAGATAGACAGGGCTGGAATGGTAGGTTATACCGGTTCAGTGAAATAGGACTGAAACGAGGGTTACTCGATTCAGAAAGGGACTTTGTCCACTAAGATAGTCTTGGCAATGAGTCTTGACTAACAAGAAATGATTCTCTATGATTATGTCTGAATGCCACAAAGTTTCATGTTTTAAGTTATGATTATTGTGATTACATTTCACTGCCATGATTTATCCCATGTTATGAAATTATTCTCTCTTTTGCAGGATAAGATTTCCAAAAGTTATGTTCTTATGAATATGATGTGATTGATTTTTCTTTTGTTTACCCTTACTGAGCATTTGAGCTCACCCTTTTATGTTTTCTTTTCCCCAGGATATAAAGAATGGTTTTAGGTAAAAAAAGAAGATCTTTTTGAGAGATATTTGAGATCTTTCACCAAGTTTAGAAGATTACGTTCCGAGTTTCCAAAGACACTAAACTATTACGATCCTTGTGTGTGTGTTTTTGTTATGTACTAAGTATTCCGCAAAAGTAATGTAATGTCCATGTACGTCAAGATACGGGTCTCTACAATCCACTACCTTGTTTCTTACTAAAGGAATTTTTTGTTGGCATGTCAACAACCACATGTTTGCCTTTGACAGTTTCCAGAATAACATCTTCATACGGAGACTCATGATCAATCTCAGACAACTGAACAATCCTATCTTCATAAATTTTTTCTTTCTTGACTCCTACCTCAATATCCTCAAGGTGTATGAAGTCATTATTATATCTTTCTTTCTTATATTATTTTTTCTTCTACACTTCATCTTTTTCATCAACTCTACGGGTTTCATGTTTTGAAGATCAGGCTTGAGAAGTTCATATTGATAATTTTTCAGAAGCACTTTCCTGCTCATGATAATCTCCAACTTACTTAATCAGATCATCAATTGGAATAATAATTTCTTTCTTTTATTCCACATCTTCCACTGATTATATATATTCAGAAACCTTCTCTTCAGATTTTTCCAGAGTCATAAATTTTTTCCACGGTGTCATAGTTAATGGTTCAACTAAGAAGGATTTCGGTATCGGAATGTTCTCGGATGTTACTTCAGTAGCCTTAAAAATAAATTAAACAATTTTTTCCTCTGACATCTTCTTCTTGTGCTTCATCTCTTTGGCTTTCCTCTTAAGCTATTCAGCAGCTTTCTCTTTCAATGTTATGGCATCTGAAGGGTCTATCCCAAACTAGGGCTCCCCTTATTTCTGGATCTTCTTATCCTCCCTCTATTTGGCAACAACATCATATGGATAAGCATTATGGTTCTTAGGTTTTGGAGGTGCAGTTTGAGATTCCATAGATTTAAGGGTTTCACCTTCATCTTCTACTCCCTTCAATTTTCTTTTCCTTCCAGATTTCATACATGGTTCAGCCTCTTCAGCATTTTTCAGAACGTCTTCTACCTCTTCCACTTGAAGATCATAAAACTCTCCTGAATCTTTATGAAATCCAATATCCATTCTTTTAATAGTTTCATCACTTACAAAAATAACATTTCAATTCCTCATCATGGAACTGTAATGAATCTTGAATAATTCAAGACATCGAACTATAAACATGGAGGGTTGGGAAGGATACATGATGATCTATGCTCTCATATTCCCATTCCTGTTATTCTCTATCATAATGATTATATGATTCATCAGATTTATTTTCCTTAGATTTACCAAAAACATCTATGATATACATATCACTTTTATTTAGAGTTTCCTTATTTGCCTTTCTCGCCACGATAAAACTTTGAACCTATAACTCAAGGATCTGATTGTTGGTAGACAAGTGGGAAATTGTTTGTGGTCATGAAATCTTTATGTCCAAGACATTGCATAGACTTCACATTTACAAAATTTCCCTGATCATCTGGAAGATTGTGGGAACAAAATTATTCCTCTTCTTCATAAGATAATCCTTCCAAGCTAGAATCCTTGGGGTATGAATGTTCATATATGTTTCCATAAGTCTTGAATGAAAATTTTTCTCGGTCATCTTTCGTGAATAAGCATGTTGATTCATAAAACTCAATGAGTAGATCCGGATACACTGGGTCTTGAGCTCTAGGATTTGAGATACAAACTCTTTCCCATCCATTAAGCTTGATGTTCTTAGAGATAATAGAGACATAGTTGTTAAAGAAGTTTGGATGTACCAGCCTCTCCCTGTATAACTTCAACTCCGCAATCAGCTTGACATTATGCATCTATTGAGAAGGAACTTCACCAGACATTCGGAATTAAGCACTTATGAAAATTTCGGAATGGACTTTTGTAGAGGGACAGAGCTTCGATAAGACAAGGCTTGAGAAATGATGTGGGACAACCATCCGAGGTCCCCTTTTATAGGTGTTTAATTGATGGTTCTTCTTCTCATCTAAATCCAATGTCTAATAATTATCCTAATCAGATATTACAATTGAAATGATGGCTGAAAGGAAAAATTGGTAGGATCTGATCTTTTTAGGTTTTTAAAGGAAAAAATCGGATTAAAAGAAAATTGAATCTGAGAAATTTTAAAAACAAAATAAACTTCTAGAAAATAAAAGGTGATTATGAAAAATCAAGAATGAATCATACCTTTTGGATTCCTAGGAAGATTATTCGTGTTGAGGAAAATTCTTCTTGAAGAACTTTAGATTCTGAAAAACACGAGTACGAAAAGAATAGAGTACGTAGATTTTCATTAAAAAAATTTAAATACAAAAAATTACATTACAAAATTTTCAAGTATGAAAATGATTATTATGAAAAGTTCAAGTTTGAAAATCTTCATTACAAAAATTTCAAGTATAATTATTTCATTACGAAGATATCAAGTCTGAAAAATTTAAAAAAATTACAAAAAATATGTAAAACATCATTGCAGAAAATATGAAAAACATCATCACAAAATGTATGAAAAAATTTATTATGAATAGTATGAAAATAAAATTATTGAAAATGTACTCCCTATATGAATAGGAGTTTATTATTGTAAAAAGAGAGGTTTCAATAGGAATTTAATATGGAGTATTACCTTATGCATATCATTCCAAAATTCTGTTTAATGTATTCAAATCTATCATAGGGAAATGATTTTGTGAAAATATCAGCATGTTGATCTTGCATTCCAATACATTAAATAATGATATCTCATTTCTGTGTGTGATCCCTAAGAAAGTGATGCCTAATATCTATGTTCTTTGAACGAGAGTGATGTGAAGTTTTTTTACTAAGGGAAATTTCACTTGTATTATCACAAAAAATTTGTGTTTTGGTAAAACTCATACAATAGTTTGTGAGTGTGTATTGCATCCACAACACTTGACCACAACAACTTCCAAATGCTACAAATTCAACTTCAACAGTGGAAAGTGCTATTGAGTGTTTCTTCTTGCATGAATAAGAAACTAATGAATATCCTAATAAATGACAGGTTCCAAATGTACTGTTTCTAACAATTCTACATCGACAAAGTCAGAATCTGAAAAAATTTCAAAACAAAATCATTTCCAGAAGTATAGAAAAGTCTTAAATCCAGGGTTCCCATTAAGTAGCAAAAAATTATTTTCACTGCCTTTAAATGAGATTCTCTAGTATTGGATTGATATCTTGAACAAAAGCATACTGAAAACATTATGTCTGTGTGACTAGCTGTCAAATAATGTAAACTTCATATCATACCTCTAAAAGATAATTGATATACTTGGTTCCAAACATCATCAAGGTCAAGAGTGTTTGAGGTACCAATAAGTGTAATTATACTCGTAGTGTTGTCATATCCATACTTTTTATGAAGATATTTAGGATACTTATGTTGGGGTATGTAGATTCCTTCAAGTTTTTGAGAGATTGGAAAACTAAGGAAAAATGTTAACTCACCCATCATACTCATTTGAAACATAGATTTCATTAAATCCGCAAAGGAATCAGTTAAAAATAAATGAGTTGAACCAAATTTAATGTCATAAACATAAATTTGAAAAATGAAAACATTTTTATTATTTTTATTTATAGAATGGGTTTGATCTAAATTTCCCTTAACATAATTATTTTGAATAAAAAATCTTGTAAGTCTATCATACTAGGCTCGAGGGGATTGCATAAGCCCACACAAAGCTTTGGAAAGTCTAAAAATATGATCAGGATGTTTTGTATCTTCAAAACCAGGAGGTTGTTTAGCAAAAACATCCTCTTGTACCTAACCATTAAAGAAAATCACATTTCACATCCATTTGAAAAAATTTGAAGTTGAAGAATGCTGCAAATGATAGTAGGATACGAATATATTCAAGTCTAGATACTGGATCATATGTTTCTTCTTATTCTATTCTCTCTAGTTGATAATAGCCTTTAACAACTAATATAGCTTTATTTCTTACAATCATTCCATTTTCATCACACTAATTTTTGAAGACCCATTTTACTCCAATAACAGATGTTTCCTTATGTCATTCATCCAAGGTCCATAGTTTATTCCTTTCGAATTCATTTAGCTCATCTTGCATAGCTTTAATCCATATATCATCACTTAAAGCATCATTAGTGCTTTTTTATTCTAACTGGTAAAGGAATGCTAGAAGTTCTACTTCATTTATTAAGGAACTTATACTCTTTACAGGTTTATTGACATCACCAATGATAATATCACAAGGATGATTCTTTAGAAACAACTGATTTGGGTTATGTAAAACCTATTCATAAATATTAGGTAGAAAATCATATGGGGGAAATGCTTCAGAACCATTTTCTAGAGAATTTTAAATATTAGATGTATCTTCTAACAAAGGTTGATAATCAGTTTTTGAAAACACATCTGATGTTGTAGGGTCATGTTGTTTAAAAATGAAAGGATAAGTTTCATCAAATTTCCAATGTACTATCTCTTCAACAATACATGTGTTTTTATTGAAAACTATGTAATCCATAGAAGTTGTGGAGTAGCCTAAGAGAATTTTGTCATTATATTTTGGTGAAAATTTATGTAGATTATATTTAGTATTCAGGATGAATACTTTGGAACCAAAAACCTTGAAGTAGGAAAGTCTAGGTTTTCTACCATTCCATAACTCATAAAGATTTTTATTAAGAAAAGGTCTAATCAAAACTTTATTTATAGTATAACAAGCAGTACTTATAGCTTCAGCCCAAAAATATTTGGCTATAAAATACTCACTCAACATGGTTTTTACTATCTCTTAAAGAATTCTATTTTTTCATTCAACAACACCATTTTTTAAGGAGTTCGGGCTACTGAGAAGTTCTGAGTAATGCCTTTTCTACTACAAAAAGTTTCAAAATCAGAATTTTCAAATTATCCTCCATGATAATTATGAATAGTTATCAAAGGAAGTTTTTTTTAATTTTATTTTGGTCTCTAAAACTTTTGAAATATGAGAAGGCTTCAGACTTATTTTCTAGAAAATAGACCCACGTACATCTGGTGTAATCATCAACCAAGACAAATACTTAATACTTTCCCCTAATATTTCTAGTTTGTGTAGGACCAAAGTGATCCATATTCTCTAACTGTAATGCATCAGTGGTTCAGACTTCCCTAACTGATTTAAAACATGATTTATGTTGCTTTCCATATTGACAAGGACCACAAACTTTTGAAGAATCAAATCTATGCTCTGGTAGATACTTAACTAATCTTTTCTTAGAAATTTTTCATATGTTACTAAGGTTATAGTGACCTAACCTTATATTCCATAACCAAGAATGATCTTCCATTGCAATAAGACAAGGTAAGTCTTGGATCTTATGGTCTTCTATGTTTAGTGTGTAAAAATTATCTTGCTTATGGGTAGAGAGAATAAATTCTTCCTTGGAATTTTGTACAAAGCACTTTTCATTCCTAAAATTCACAAGGTAACCTTCAACACATAATTGGATTATGCTAATGTGGTTGTTATTAAGAACCTTAACAAATAAAACATTTGAAATCAAAGATTTCCCAAGAAGAACAATGTTACATATACCAATAACTTGTCCCTGAGCATAATCCCCAAAAGTTACTTTTCCTTCATTCGTCTTGATAATCTTTTCAAAAAAGTTTTTGTTACCAGTCATATGATGGGAACATCCACTATCCATATACCATGTATTAATATTTTTACCTTATCTATTTTCCTAAAAAGAAGAAAAAGTTGCGTTTTTTGAATCGAAACTTTCTTGGATGAAAATTCCCAGAAAGCAAAATTTTAGGCACCCACATTTTTTTAGAAAAATAGTGTTTATAAAATACTAATGATTGGGTTTTGTTTAAAGATCATTTTTATGCGCAGTTTCTGGAACACTAACACTTAGTGATGAATGGAGCTCTTTTAGGAACAAATTAACAGTTTCTAAAAAAAAATAGAACTAGTATAACAAAAAAAGAACTATTCCTTAGAGGTCGAATTTGGGAATACATTTTATCGAAATTCTCTTTATGTAAGGTAAATTTTTCCAAACACTTCCTCAAGGAAAATATTTCATATTTGAGTTTGATAACCAAGTTCCTGTCTTCAAAAACATTTTATTGTGAACTAGAGTTATCCTCAAAAAAAATTCTTAGAAATTAACTTTTTTATATTGTTAGAAAGTTTATTCTTCTCAGAACTTAGTTCCTCAAGATTTTTTGAAACACTTTCAAAATCAACATTTTTCTTATCAATTTCTTTAGAAAGATATAATATTACTTGAATTTCCCTTATCATGGTTTTTCATGTGTTTTGAGTTCTCAATCTCATGGAGTTTTTCAAACCTAGAAACATCATCATAGGAATCAAAAATTATTATCATTATCAGAATAAGATTATTCATTAGAAGAGTCATAATATTTACTTTCATTAGCTTTCAAATATATATTGTTCATAGATTCATCATTGTTTACCTTATCCATAAAGCAATGATTTTCAATATGTAGTTTGGCTATTAAACCAAGATCCTTCTGTCCACAAGATTCACAATATGAAGATCTGAAGAGACACCACCACTAGCACTCCATGTGTCATTAGCTTTTAAGAATTTCTTAGCTTTAGCCTTGTAATACTTCTTTCTATTTCTCTTATAATTATTTTACTTTCTTTATTTTTTTTAATCATTGGACAATCATGCTTTATATGTCTATCTCTATTGAATTTATAATAAGTAAAATCTTAATATTTCTTGTCTTTTCTCTCTTTCTTTTATCTCTAGATTGAAAGTTCCTATGTCCAGCTATCTTGTTAATCCTTTGAGAAAGATTTTCTAACTCATTTTATGAGGATTCAATTCCCGTAGATTCAGATTGAATAATAACCATCTTAGATTTTGATCTTATATCTCTCTTATGAGTCTTGGATTTCATATGATTAGAAGTTGTTGTAAAATAAAAACATCCATTCACATTTTTCTTCATAACATTATCATCACCTCTCTTCATTCTAGTCTCATTCTGAAGAAGAGTTCTAAAGAGTTCACAAAGAGTAATCTGAGTAACCATTCTATTCTCGACAATAGCAGTCCTCTTGGATTCCTATTCAATGGTACTGATTTCTATGATCTTATAAACAAGAGCATCATCATCTATTCCTTTCTCTCCCATTGATTGTAAACTATTCAGAATAGTCATGAATATTTGTTTCACCTTACATATGGGTTCCCCATAAGAAAAGTTATTGTCGTGGTATTTCATAGAGAAAATATTTTCAATTAATTTATACTGAATATCATTTTTTTAAAACCACAAATGTGTTCCTCTAAGATGAATTGTTTCATTTTTATGAAAATGGTGTTATTTTGAGCTGAATAGTAAAAATTGGCCATTTTAGGATTTTTAACAGTTTTAAATTATTTTTGTAGTTTGGTCATAACATTATATACACTACTCATAATTTCAATATTCTTTCTTTAATAGATTATAAACATCCAGGGCTTCATTTACTATTTTTGGACTAAAATCTGAATCGACCATATGGAGGCTAAAAAGAAGCTCGCAATTGGGCAAAAGAAAATTGTTTACAGTTCGTCCTAGTTTTGGTGTGGGATCCATAACTCATCCATGGTGTCCCCAAATTTTTTAAAATTCGGTTGGTGCATGAACATGGAGTTTTTGAGAATCTTTTATGAAGGAAGCATCGAGTGAATTGGCCATTAATGGGGTCATTAAATCACCCTAATCTCGAGGATTTCGTTTTGGAGAGTCTGACTGGACTGAATAAATTATCGTAGTAAAACTGCCATCACTCTCTAAATACAAGTCCAAATATGCTGATATTTTGAGGGGACAAAGACAAGGTAATTATGAACAATATTCAAGAAAGGGATAAACGCGTGAAGATGTCATTTAATGGGGCTAGAACGTGTATCATTCGGGGGAAACATTCTGGCTATAAAAGGAGGAGAGCTCCACCCTCTCAAATCATTCATTCTCCAACCCATTCCTTCCGGGACACCAAGAAGAAGACCTTTTCAGATTTTTTTAGTTTTTTTCATAGATTAATAATACCTTCTTCTTCCCCATTCATCGCGATTAACCTTACCAGGGTGGGGTAAACTTTCGGATTGATTGGGGAATGGTTGGTTTTCTACATTGTAATGCTTGAGTTCTTGGATGAAATTGAATAAATTTCATTCTTCTTCAAAGTTGTTTTCAATTTATTATAGAGGATTTTATAATTAAGTGCGACGATTCTTGAATATTAATTCCGTTATTTATTTTTTCCTTGCAAAAATAATCATAGTCTCCCTCCACTAATTAAAAGTTTATATATGATGGAATAAACCAAGAATTAATGGTGAAGTACTTGACGATCGTCAGTACGTGTAAAAGGTGTATGGAATATTCTAGATTGTTTGGGATACAAAAAACCCGATCGGGTATTGCCCATTTCAATTATGGATATTCAATACAACTATTATACACATGGAAAAAGAGTTGACCAAGCCAAGATCTTGGTAAGGTTTTCTCTCACAATAATAATTTCACCAAGGAAGTGAGAGGAAACAATTGTGGAAACTCACTTTAATCAACTAAGAAGAAAATGTTTGAATTAAATTGAAAATGGATATCATTAAACTTAGGAAACTGACCCCGACCTAATCACACTTTTAATTTCATAGTTTTTCAATAATTTGAATTTAAAATTTCTTTTAACAACATTTTTACCCCCGTTTTAGAATTCACTACACCTATAACTTTAAAACGGGGGTAAAAATGTTGTGATAGGAAATTTGAAATTCAAATGATTGAAAAACTATGAAATTAAAAGGGTGATTAGGTTGGGGTCAGTTTCTTAATTGTAATGTTATCCTTGTTCAATTTAATTCAATCCTCTTCTTCTTAGTTGATTAAAGTGAGTTTCCACAATCGTTTCCTCTCACTTCCTTGGTGAAATTATTATTATGAGAGAAAACCTTGCCAAGATCTTTGTTTGGTCAACTCTCCTTCCATGTGTAAAATAGTAGTATTTAATATACTTAATTGAAATGGGAAATACCTGTTCAGATTTTTTTATCCCAAAAAATCAAGAACATTCACTACACCTTATACACGTACTAACGATAGTCGAGTACTTCACCACTAATTCCTGGTTTATTCCATCGTATATAAATCAGAAATTAGTGGATAGAGGTTATGATTATTTTACCAAGGAAAAAATAAATAACGGAAATAATATTCAATAACGGGTGCACATGATTATAAAATCTGCTATAATAAATTGAAAACAACATTGAAGAAGAAAGAAATTTATTCAATTGCATCCAAGAACTCAATAATTACAATGTAGAAAACCAACCCTTCCCCAATCAATCATGAAGTTTACCCCACCATGGTAAGGGTAATAAAGATAAATGGGGAAGAATAAGGCATTATTAAACTATGAAAAAGAAAAGAAATAAAAAATAAAGAAGAAAAGATCTTCTTATTGGTGTCCCGGAAGGAACGGGATGGAGAATGGATGATTTGAGAGGGTGGAGCTGTCCTCCTTTTATAGACTGAATGTTTCCCCCCAAATGTTGATGCGTTGTAGCCCCATTTAATGACATCTTCACAAATTTATACCTTATTGAATGTTTTTCATAATTCCCTTGGTCGTGTCCCCTCAATATATCAGCAGATTTGGACATGTATTTCGAGATTTAGGGTCGTTTTACTATGAGCCTTTATTCTGTCCAGTCAGACTCTCCAAAACGATATCCTCCGGATTAGTGTGATTTAATGACCCCATAAACGGCCAATTCACTCGATTATTCCTTCATAAAGGATTCTCACGAACTCCTTGTGCGTTAAACCACCAAATTTTACAACATTTGGGCCCACCATGGATGAGTTATGGATCCCACATCAAAACTAGGAAAAACTGTAAACAGATTTCTTTTGCCCACATGTGAGCTTTTTTTGAGCTTCCATATGGCTGATTCAGCTTTTAGTCAAAAAATAGTAAATTAAGCCCTGGATGTTTAGAATCTGGGAAAAAAAGAATTTTGCAATTTGGATCAGGTTAAATAATGTTATGTCCAAACTACAGAAATACTTTAAAACTGTTAAAAATCCAAAATGGGCAATTTTTACTATTCAACTCAAAATAGCACCAATACCATAAAAATGAAACAATTCATCTTAGAGGAAAACATTTCTGGGTTTAAAAAATTGTTATTAAATAAAAATTATTTGAAAATATTTTCACTATCAGTATTCAGTTCTCATCATATCTCTTCTCGTCTCTATAAATTTAGATGGACTAAAATGTGTAACTTCATGTTTCTTCCAAATATTGTTTGATACTTCACAAGATGAAATTTTACCATATATATTTATAGGCATGGAGCTAAGAAATGTATTTTGTACCTTATAATTCAGTTGATATTCCTGATTTTCTTGATTTGTGATGGTAATAACTTCTTTATCAGGGATTTTATATCCTCCTGTAAGCATATAAATTTATCAACTCCAGTATTGATTATAAAAGCCTTCATGTGATCTCTCCAAAATTCATAATCATTTACATCAAAGATATTTGGTCTTGATGGATTGATATTTTCCCTGGAACCACCACTAATTCATGCCATCTTAATGAAAATTCTTTCAACACAAAATTTTTAATAGAATAAGTTTGTTTACAAGGAAAATATTCCTAAAGAAAATATAGAACAATAGTATCTCTAAGAAAACATGAATATGAACTATACGATTCTGAAAATATAATTTCAAAAATAAGAAATGAGTTAAATTATCTTCTGAATCTAATCGTGAGATTAATTCATATTGAAACAATTCTGTGATACCAATTGTTGGATCGACAGATATAATAGATATGATACTGATTATAGTATCAAACTATGATGTAGATACTCAAATACAAGAGGGGGTGAATTGTATATTTTTAAAAATTTCTTTGGACCTTTTAGTGATGATTATTGTTAACACAGTTAAACAAGGTAATTCAGAAAACCTCTAGTTCTACAAACTTTCTTGAATTCGAAAATATGATTTTGAGAATGTGAATCAGGAAATATGGTTCTGGAAAATGAAACATATTGCAAGTTTACAAAGATAATGATTTTAAAATAATGCGTATAGAATCTTACTAAATTAGAGTAAAATTATAAGGATGTATAAGATAGATTCACTCTCATCAACAAAACAAATGCAGCAGAAAACTTGTAACAAAACAATTAACAATAGTAAGTCTTTTAACCCAAATAGAAGGGTATTAAACAACCTTGGATAAAGGTCCATTGATTTAAAATTTCAAGAAAGTCTCTCTTACCCAAACTAGGGTAAGCCCTCGATATGAATATTGAAGTCTGTCTTGCAATCCTCGCAAGCCCTCAACTTTAAAGTTGTCGGAACCTATGTCTTCCTTTCCCCGGAAGCCCTCGATTGTACACAACAATAATTAGAGTCGCACAAAGAAAAACTGAACAAGCAGTTCAGTATGCACAACGGAATGAAAGTCTGTCTCTAGAAATCACTTTAACAGCATGTAATCTCTAGATTCATAGTACAATATTGATCTCTTTTAAATGAGATCCTGTTTATAGGAACGACATCAATGGTTGGCTCCCTCCTGCAACAGTCATATCTTTCCTTGAATTTTGAAGGGACTTGTACAAGTGTCACTCATCAATAGTTAGTGAGTAAGTAAATACATGACATCATTTTACAACAAAACAAATGTAAGCATAACTAAAATCTGATATTCGTAATGTAAACAAATGAAAGTTTGGAGTCTAACCAAGATTAATTCGGAGTCTATAATACAAGGCTATTCGTATTCTATTTTCTAGGAATTAGGAATCAGAACTCTGTAGAATTCCGGTGTCTTAATTTCAAAGAAATTCAGAATCTAGATTCACAAGAATTTGGAACCATGATATACAAAGTTTAAAGTCATAGTTCATGAGAATTTAGAGTCAGAATTAATAGGAGTTCATATTTTGTATTTATAGAACTCGTAGTATGAACGTTGAAAAGTTTTTAACCAGAATTCATATTCAGAATTCCATATCAACACTCAGAAATTTTGTAACCTGAATTCGTATTCAGAATTTGGAGTCAGAACTCAGAAAGTTCATAACCTGAATTTGTTTTATGAATTCAGATTCAGAACCCAGAAAGTTCATAGTTAGAATTTATATTCAGAATTTTGAGACTAAAACAGAATGCTTCATATCTAAGTAATTATGGGATTCTGAGTTTTTGGTTTCTATCCTAATTTTACACTTAGAAAAAATTATGATATGAACAAAGAAAAACATAATAAAGAAAAATTTCTTTAGGGAAGAAAATTTTCCTTAAAGAAGTAAAACAAGGGGAAAAAAGAAATTTTCCATGAGATAAGGTGGTTGTGATTTTCAAAACAAAAATAATGATAAATTACTAAGGAAACCTTAATGACTCAATCAATCTCCCCAAGTATGAAGGAATGGAAAAGTCATAAAAGAAAGCTTATTGAATCAACATAAATTTCAAAAAAAATCATAAAATAAATTCATTAGATGTATACTAATAAAATAATAATATAATATGGATTATGCCTCACACAAATAAATGTTAGACGAGAAACTCTTACATAAAGGTTGAATACCATCATATGTGATATAGAATAAAAAATTGTTGAGTTAAATATGTGAAACATGTGTAATTATATAATTTACATACCTATAATACAATATATGACCAACGTACCACATTTCAGCTCTCAATTATTAATAATTCATTTCTAAAATCATTGTTTATGTATCATTGCTTATTTGTTTTTCATGTATGTTTATGTTTAGAATTTATGTTCCTTTTACATTGATCATTGTTAAATCATATAAACTATTTAATGCATGATATATAAATGATATAAATTAATTATTTATATATATATTGTTATACATAAAATATAGAGATAGAAAATTACACCATTCATAGATATGGAAGGCAATACGTATGTTTCAACTATAATTTACCCTATTCATAGATATAACGAAAGAAAAATAAAAAAATTAAAATTCATAAAATTATTATGTTATCATATACATCATATATATTCATTAAATATATAAATACTACCTTTCATGTAATATATAAATTAAAAACAAGTCACATCACTTCTTGGTGTTCGTAGTCCAAACGAACACATGATAGATATCATCATTTCCCAATAGATTCTATGTTAAAATATTTAATATATATTTTATTAAAATATTAAAAATAATTTCCTATAAATAATTTCTAATCATTAAACCCATTATTTTTCAAATCCAACAAATATAAGGATGAAAAATTAATTGTATTACAAAGGAAAGGTCGTAGTACCTAAGTACGCATAAGAAATACATTCAATTCAACATTGATATTAAAGGTGAAGTACAATAGTCGTCAAATAGTAATAATAAATTTTTTGTTTATTTATTATAATAAATTTATTATTTTATGTTGAATCAAATATAGTGACTGGAGGTAGCTGATGAAATAAATTGATAGTTGTTAGGTTTGATGATTAACCTTTCTTTTTTGGACTCATTTATATCTATTCTTATGGAACCATGAAATGGTCTTCAAATAATAGTATAACATAAATTTACATGATCGTTATGTTGATAGGACAAATTTTAGGGTTTTTTCTAGTTATATTTCATATGGATGATTCAAGGAAATAGATATGACTTGCCCACTCATAATTGGGGTTGTAAACACAGTTATAATTGCATAAAAGATTTTGGTATAAGTATGTTATTTATATTTAATAATTATTCCAATTATTCATGAATTCCAGGAAAAAGTGTTTATTATTTAAATACAATTATCCATTTATATTTATATAGGTATTTAGGTCATTTTAATCATTATATTTTGGTTTAACTTCTTCATTAACTTATTTTAACCATAACTGGTGTAAAATGTTTTTCTATCATAATGGTTTATAATTTTACATATATATTATGATTTATTTCATAATTTGAAATTGGATTTTATATATTAAAATTTTTATTCAAATATTTACTCCTTGAAATTATATTTTATTTTTAGATAAATTAATAATAAATTTGTTTTCATAAAATATCATTAGTATTGTTATTGAAACAATTCTTTTAATTTACATTAATGTCATGAGGACACAAATGTTTTTTTAATAAAAACATTTAAAAACAATTATTATGATATATTCATCTATAAAATTCATGGTAAACTATAAATGTACCAAAAAATATAAATTTTAGATTTTTAGATATTGTTCACCTTACATTTCTACTACTTCAACAATCACATTGAAAACATTGTGTATTCATTCAAAAAAAATTATTCATCATAATATCATTGAAAAATTTATAATTATAAAAGAAAGAGATGTTAAATAAAATAACTATTAATAACTAAAAATATGATTTTTTATCCCTATTTGAACATTATATATATATATATATATATATCTTTAATATCATAATTGTTACT
The DNA here is from genome assembly GCA_963277665.1 of Viscum album. Lineage (NCBI taxonomy): Eukaryota > Viridiplantae > Streptophyta > Magnoliopsida > Santalales > Viscaceae > Viscum > Viscum album. The sequence goes on from OY728126.1 coordinate 200,097,764, forward strand.
TTATCAATTACATAAATAATATGGTGCTCAAAATAAATGTTAAAAGGAAGGAAAATGTAATATTAAAAACTATAATATGAATATGAAGTATTTTGACTCGCTAAATGAAATAAAGACATGTTTGAATGAATTTTAAAACTAATCATGTTGTTTTTAACCCAAATTAATCATTTCTACCATTCCCATGGTAACAAAATTCATAATTATTATTATTCATAATAGGCAAAAATAAATTACAACAGTTTAAAGAATTATCATAATTTTAAGGACTCTACCTTATTACATTACATAGTCTTGAATTTAGTCATGAAAACAGGTCCCTTTTACATTGAAGATATTTTCATGTTTAGAGATTTAGAGAATTTGGAAAAATCATTCATAACATTAAACATTTCTATAGAGTGAATACAATTAAAACAGTTTACATTTTTTCCAAATATATTACATTTAAACTTAAACATGACTCCTTGAATATTGTACAATAATAAAAATGGAATCCTTCCTTGTAATACACATCCCTTAAAATTTGAAAATCATTTACAACTTGGGATGATCACAAAAGCTCAGTAAGTGATGAAAAAGAAGGAAATAACACATTAGTCCATGAATACTCGTATCATATGAAAGAACTTCAAATGACATGCTTGTCACTCAAGTATACTTAATTTGTGTAGAATGAGATTTACACAAGATCCACAGAAACATGAGAACATATATATAATCAAAAAGGAATATTATGTCATTACATACATAATCATGTAACCATCTCGTCTACCTTATAATTTGTAACCCTCATGACTACCGTACTATTTGTGTAACCACCACATCGACACTTTGAGTAACCATATGACCAACTCCAAATTACACATACCCAATGAATTAGAGGGAATAATATTCCCCACCATTCATCATAAACAATTACCAAGATATAAAACATAATTATACAACATGAATATTAGAATAAAAACATTGCTTTGGTATTTCGTAAAACCGAATTTAAAAAGATGATTTTTAAAAGAAAAGTCCCTTTTAAATATCATATAATTAATGTGTGACATAATATAGTGGATAAAATATTTAAATAATATATAAATATACATAATTAGGCATAGTATAATCATAATTCCTCACAAAAACAGTTAAAATACCAAATAAATACTAAAAAATAAGGTTAACCCAAAGGATGGAAATCAGGTTAAGACTTCCCTAACCTCAGGCTTGTCTCACTTCAATCTTGTTTAAAATTATTGTATAATGGTTAAAATAGTGTTATTCATATTTTAAAAAAACATGTAAATTTTTATAAAATCTTATGTAATAATTTCATATCATCATTTCACCCTTTTATTGCTAGTATTTTTCTCTTTGTACTATTTTTTGGTGAGTTCTTTACATGATTTCCATGATTGGTTCATTATGGATGTTCTTGTGGATTTATAGTGAATATACAGAATTTGAATGGAATAGAATTTACATATTTATAGTATCATAAATCATACCATTTATCAGTTATAACTATTACGTGAGGACGATTGATAAGTTAAAACATTAATGATGTTCGATTATATCATTTTAGTGGTTCTTTAATAGCAATGACCTCATTTTGTTTTATAAATTGAAATCATGTGTATAAAATAATTCCAGAACTAAGGATGAAACATAATACATATATTTTAACCTATTTTAACCATTTAAATGGATTCATGACCATACTTTAAATATTTAATGAAAATTAAAATTACATCATCCATGATGTCGGTAATCGACACATCTCGGACAATGTTTTAATTTCATCAATAGTGGGAGAGGAGGAGAAGAAAGATGATGAATTTTCCATGAACATGAGAAAATGCAGAATATACATGATTTCTAGATATTTCATCCCTCTTGGGTATGAAGAGATGAATAAATAATAAGTCGATAAATGAACTCAAAATAAATGAATAAGTGAGAAATCCCTTACAAAAATTCAGCATCCAACAACTATGCAATAGGGTTTTAGAAAACATTTAATAAGAGAGGTGATGATGGTCACCCAAAAAGAAATTAATTATATTATATAATATATCAAGAATTAGAATAAAATAAGAACATGGTATGGAAACTTGAATTTTATACAACAAAAAAGATAACATGAAAGGAAAAAAGAAAGAAATTGAGAACTTTCATACCTAGTAGAGTAACCTCATAGAACTAGAAGGATGGGACCATAGGGGCATTAGAAACTGTTGGAAGGAATACTTGGATGGTAATGAGGCTAGAGCATCATTTAGGAGGAATTTGGAATTATGTTAACTAAAGAATGGAATTGTATTTATAGAAAAAGTACATGAATATTTTAATAAGTTCCAAGGGACACCTCAAGAGTGGTATTTGCAAACCCATGGGCTTTCCCATGGTATGTTTCCATAGTATAAGCCACCTAGAACACCTCACAACTTTTTTTACTGTACATAAGTCTACCAAATTTATGGAATCATAATTACATCACTAATGTTTTCATTAACACGCTGAACTTAAAAATTATATTTTTTACTATTCACCAAAAAATCAACTGTTTTAGATAAATCCCCAAAATTCACCCTAAGCATTTATTGACATGTTGTACACAAAAATTAATTAAATTTTTTTATAATACTTTTCTAAATATTATTAATTTTATTTTTAAATAAATTCATACTTAATTAAAAAATTAACAATTCTATTTCTATAACAACTTCTATAACAAGATGAAAAATTAACCAAGATGTTAGTATCATAAAACCTTAAGAATATAAAAGAATAATAAAATTTATTATTCATTAGGTTCATAATAATATTAATATTATTATTCATAATTTTATGTTACTATTCACAAAAAAAATAGTTCCAAAAGACTCAAAATAATATACTGAACACAATTTCATATAACAGTTTCTTGAAATTCAAAACACTGAGGTCGAAAAATTTTGTTTTAAAGGGAAGTTATAAATATATACTTAAATGAATGTATCATTAATTTATATTTATTTTTAGAAAAACATGAGTGGTTACAATATTCCCACCTTCTATAAATTTTGTCCTTGCTATTTTATTTACTTATGTAACAATAGACGGTACATTTACCACATAGCATTTTTAAACTCCCATATTGCTTCTTCAACCATGAGGTTTCTCAACAAAAAAATTACCTATTGGATTACCTTATCCTCGATACATGTTCCCTTCGATCAATAATCTGAACTAGTTTCTCTTTATAAGAATGGTTCTCTTCCTATTGAACTGCTTCTGGGCACAAGACATGTGATGAATTTGGCACATACAGTTTCAATATCGAAACATGAAAACATTGTCTGCCTGAAACAAACTCAGAGGAAAGGCTACACGGTATGAAACTCTTCCAACATTCTCCAATATTTCAAAATGACTGATGAACCACATAATTAGCTTCCCTTTCTTACCGAATCACATCACCCTTTTCCATTGAAAGATTTTATGAAAAACATTTTCATCTACCTTGAAATGGATGTCTTTCCTTCTGTTATTTGCATTTCTTTTCTGCCTACTCTGAGCTGTCCTTGTGTGCTGCTGGATCATCCTATCTTTTTCATCCACTTATTATACTAATTCTTTCCCCAAGAACATTCTCCCATAGACCTCATCCCAAAATACTAGAGTCCGACACCGCTTCACATACAATGCCTCAAAAGGATCCATATGAATATTATAATGATAAATATTATTATAAGAAAACTCAACTAAATAAATATGTTGATCCCAAATTTCCTATTAGTCCATTGAACAAGCTCGAAGCATATCTTCCAAAGGCTGAATCGTTCTTTCTGACTGCCCATCTGATTGAGGATAAAAAGCTGTTCTAAAATTTAACTCTGTGACAAGAAGCTTCTAACGTTCCTTCCAAAAGATAGAAGTGAACCTGGGATCCCAGTAAGATACAATGGAAAGAGAAACTCCATCGAAACTGAAAATCTCTTTGTGGTACAATCGAGAAATATGAATCAATGACATGGTATCTCGAATATAATGAAAATGTGATGACTTTTTTAGCCGATCAACAATAACCCAGATTGTATTGTTACCTTGAGGAGTCTTTGATTTCCCACCACAAAGTCCATGGATACATTCTCCCATTTCCATTCTTCAACTAGCAATGGTTCCACTATCCAATTCGGTAAGTGGCACTCTTCTTTAATCTGTTTACATGTCAAAAATTAACTGGTAAAATCTGTAATGTCTGTTTTCATTCCATCCCACCAATAATACTCTCGACGGTCCCTATAAATCTTAGTACCTCCATGATGAACTAAAAATGGAGAACAATGAGCTTTACACAAATAATCTTTCATCAACTGAGAATCTCAATGAACACACAACCTTTTTCCAAATCATATGATGCAATTTTTATCATTGTTAAATTTTTGAAACATACCCATTTTAACCAATTCTACCTTTTTCTATAGCTCATGATTGTCCTTTTGCACCCGCTTAACTCTATCTGACAATTAAGAATGCACTGAAACGTGAAACAAAACAGATGTATTCCATTCACCAATAGCTTCTATGCCAAAATTCATTAAATCATTAATCAATTGATAATGTTCCAAATTTAACATGGTTAATGAAGCATGATGTTTCTGACTCACAGCTTCTGCCACTTTCTTTGCTTTTCCAATAAGGTAATTGATTGTGTAATGATAATCCTTTATCAGTTGAAGTCTTCTTCTCTACCTCATGTTTAATTCATTCTGAGTGAATATATACTTCATAAATTTACGGTTAGTATATATTTGACATTTGGTTTATATAAATGATGCCTCTAAATTTTAAAAGAAAAAACCATAGCATCCATTTCAAAATCATTTGTGGGAAAATTTATCCCTTGTGTGTTAAGTTTCCTCGAAGCATAGGTAATTACCTTCTCCTTTTTCATTAAAACACAACGAAGTCCCATCAATGAAGCATCACTGTAGATTACAAACTCTCTATTTCAGGAAGGCAAGGCCAAAACTGGATCATTCACCAATCTATTATTCATTTCATGAAAACAAACATCACATTCTTATGTCCAAAAATATTTAACCCCTATCTGTGTTAACATAGTTATCGGGCCAGATAACTGAGCAGAGATCTTAACAATCCATCAGTAATAACCTACTAATCCATGAAAACTACAAATCTCTGTAACATTTGTGGTTTTTGGCCATTCATCAACCACTTTTTTTTATCAGGCTCAAAAATGATTCCATATTTATTTAAGATGTTCCAAATAAAAGAAATTTTTTGCAACCAAAAATCACACATTCAAAATTTTCCATACAGTTTCTTTTCTTTTAAGGTTTGTAAAACAACCCTTATATGATTTTCATACTCCTTTTTATTTTTATAAAAAACCAGAATGTCATTAATAAATACAATCAAGAACATATCCAATAACTGAAGAAATATTTTATTCATAAGATTCGTGAAAACAACAGGTGAATTAGTTAATCAAAATAGCATAACAACATATTCATAATGCCCATATCTAGTACAAAATGTTGTTCTCATGATTTCATCCTACAGCACCTTCAGCTAATGGTATCTGGATCTCAAGTCAATCTTGGAATATACTGAGCTCCATGAAGAGAATCAAACAAGTCATAGATATGGGGAAAAGGATACTTATTTTTAATAGTGATGTTATTAAAATCTCTATAATCAATCCAAAGTCTCATGTAACCATATTTCTTTTTGACAAACAAAACAGGGGCTCCCCATGGTGAAGTACTTGGACGAATGAAGCCTTTATCAAGAAAATCATGCAACTAATTTTTCAATTCAAGAAGTTATATGTGATCCATACGATATGGGGGTTTTGAAATTGGATTAGAATAAGGAACTAAGTCAATTGTGAATTAAATTTCCCGATCTGGTATGACACCAGGTAACTCATCAGAAAAAACATCAAGGTATTCATTTACCACTGGTACATCATTAATCTGAATAGTTCCCTTGTTTTTAACAATATGAGCAAGATATCATTCATTTACATCTTTCAGTAGTTTCACATATTCTATATATGTTATTAATTGTATGGGTTCATTCTTGTATACAAACTGAAACACTTTATGAAAAACATCTTATTTAGATCTACAGTCAATCTTAGCATAATAATCATAAAGAAAATATATTCTCATAATAACATCAAACTTGACTAAGGGTAAAACAATCAGGTATTCAGGTAATTCATTCCACATACAAAAATAGAAAGATTCTAATAATTCATCTTTCCTATAACATTTCCCCTGGTGTTTTAATAGAATGATCGGGTCTCATTTGTTGAGGTGATATTTCCAATTTACAAAAAAATTCATAGTGATGAAGGAATGTGTAGAACATGTATCAAACAAAACATTAGAAAAATATGACTGAACAAACAATGTACCTGATAAAACTTCATTGGATGGTCTAACATCTGCTCACGTAGTCGCAAAGGATCTCACTACACCTTTCTTCTTGTAGTCTTGCTTCTTTGCATCATTCAGATCTCTCTTTGGGCAGGCATTTACAGAATGACCCATCACACCACATTTAAAACACTTTATAGTCTACTTATCAGGATTAGTATTTGTATAATTTTCATTACAATCTCATGCCATATTTCCAAACATACCACATTTAAAACACTTCCCAGTTTTTCTAAGACATTCCTCAGGGTGATTCTTGCCACATTTTTCACAAACATGAAATTGGGTTTTCTTACCATCAGATTTCTTTGGTAGATAATTACCCATTGATTTCTATCTAGACCTCTTCTTATCATTATTTACAAAATGAATGTGATCATCAAAAAATTTTATATCTACCTACTCATCACATCAGAAAAGTTTCTCATAAGTTTTGAATTCATGGGAGGCCAACACCCATCGATAACTTGGCTTCAGTCCTAAGTAAAAGTGGTTGATTTTGCTATCAAGATCCAGAATAATATTTAGAGAATACCTCGCAAGTCAGCTGAAGATTTCTTCTGACACACCCACTGAATCATCCACCTTCGGTTTCAATTCAAGGAATTGCTTCTCCATCTTAAGTCTCACCACCTTAGGAAACTATTTTTTAAAGAAGAGACTTTTATATTCATCCCACTCAAAGGCATAAAAATCCTCTCAATCCCAGATATTCCTTACCATTGACCACCACTAATCAGCTTCCCATTCAAAACAATAAACATAAAGACTAACCTTTTGATTGTCTGAATATCCCATAACATCGAATATCATTTCAAGGGATTTGATCCATCCCTCAACTAACACTAGGCCAGATTATCCCTTGAATGCAGGAGGGTGTTGTCTCATAAAACTTTCCACTACTGTCATGTTTTGCTGTGATACCTCTGGTTTTTCTCTTCCATGGATTCCACCACCATTTATTGTCTACATTAACTGAGTTATTACTTCCACAAACTGCTCAGTTCCAATCCCTAACATTCCAGGCTATAGTTCTGGAAGGATGTCATTCTATCAGTGCCTCTCCCCTTTAGCATCCTTGTTCCTTCTACGGACAACCATCCTGAACAATCATATCATAGATGAAGAAACATGGTAATCTTTAAATTATATGATATTTAAAATTAATTATAGAGTAAAAATCATTTACAGTATTCTATTAACAACACCCTATCCCCTAATGTTTTCTATACCATTCTCTGATACCACCTATAAGGACCCGACCTTATTACATTACATAGTCTAGAATTTAGTCAGGAAAACAATTCCATTTTACATTGAGGATATTTTCAAGTTTAGATATTTAGAGATTTTGGAAAATACATTCACAACATTACACATTGTTACAATGTTGATACCATGAAAACTTTTTCCGTTTTCTTTCAAAATATAAAACATTAAAACATAAACATGACTCCTTAAAAATTCTTCAACATTTAACATGGTTTCCGTAATTTTCTAACACATCCAGTAACATGTGAAAATAATTTAAAAACATGGGATTTTCACAAAATCTCTGTTAGGGAAGAAAAATAAGGAAAGAGTGCAAAGTCCATGAATACTCGCATCATATGAAAGCATTTTCAAAATACATGCTTTTCACCCATGTATACTTACATTTTGTAGCATGAGATTCAAAAAAGATCCAAACCAAATATGAGAACATATTTATAATAATAAAGGTATATTAAGACATTATATACATAATCGTGTAATCATTTTAACAACCTTATAATTTATAACCCTCAAAGCTACCTTACTATTTGTGTAACAATCGTAGTTACACTTCTAGTAACCATATGGCCGACCTCCAACATACACATGCCCAATGCATTGGACGGAACAATAGGTCCCAACATTCATCATAAAAAATTCCAAATATACAAAACAAAATCATACGACATTAATATTATCATAAAATCATTGCGTTGGAATATTATTAAACCGAATTTAAAAAGGGGATTTTTAAAAGAAAAGTCCCTTATAAATATCATATAATTGAAGTAAGACATAATATAGTAGATGGAATATATATATATTATCTAAATATACATAATTAAATATATTATAATCAGAATTAATAACACAAAAAATTTAAATACCACATAAATAATGAAGAATATGGTTAACCCAAAGGATAGAAATCGGGTTAAGAATTCACTTGCCTTAGGCTTGTCTTAATTCAAACATGTTTAAACTTCTTGTATAATGTTTAAAAGAGTTTTATGAGTATTTTATATAAACATTTTAATGTTTATAACATATTATATGATCATTTCATAACATCATTTCACCCTTTAATTGTTAGTATTTTCTCCTTGTACTGTTTTTGGGTGAGTTCTTTACATGATTTCCAAGATTTGGTCATGATGGATGTTCTTGTCGATTGGAAGTGAATATATATAATTTGAATAGATTAGTATTTACAAATTTATAGTACAATAAATCATAACATTTTTCATTTAGAATTCTTACGTGAGAATGATTCATAAGTCAAAACATTAATGATGTTCGTTTAGATCATTTTAGTGGTTATTAAATAATAACGAACTCATATTGATTTAAAAATTAAAACCATGTGTACAAAATAATTCATGAACCACAGATGAGACATAATACATATATTTTAACTTTGTTCAACCATAAAAATTATTTCATGACAAGACATGAAAAGGTTAATGAAAATTGAAATCACATCATCCTTGATGTCGGTAATCGAAACATCACGGACAGTGTTTCCATTTCTCGAATAAGTGGGAGAGGAGAAGAAAAATGATCATGAATTTTTCATGAACATGAGAACATCCATAATATACTTTATTTCTATCTATTTCATTCCTATTGGGTATGAATACATGAATAAATAATAATAAAATAAAGGAACTCAAAATAAAAGAATATGTGAGAAATTCCTTACAAAAAATTGGCAGCCCCAAGGCTATGCAACAAGGGTTTAGAAAACATTTAAAAAGATAAGTGACAAGGGTATCCAATATAGAAATGAATTATAATATATAATAGATCAAGAATAAGATGAAAATAGGATCATTGAGTGGAAACATAAAAGTTATACCACAAAAAATATAACGTGAAAGGAAAAAAAAAGAAATTGTGAACTTTTTACCTTGTAGAGTAACCCATTGAACATGAAGGATGGAAACTTGGGGGATTGAAAAAACCTTGGGAGGACTAATAAGAAGGTAATGAGGCCATATAATTTTTGAGGAGGAATTGGTAATGATGTTAATGAAGGAATGAGTTGGTATTTATATGAAAAGTAAGGGAATATTTTAATAATGTCCAAGGGACACCTCATGAGTGGTATTTGCAAAACCATGGGCATGCCCATGGTATTTTCCAATGGTATAATACACATGCAAAAAAACATCTTATTTAACTGTACATAATTCAACCATATTTATGACATCATTATTACATCATTAATGATGTCATTAACATGCTAAAACTAAAAACTGTATTTTTTTTCTATTCACCGAAAAATCAACAGTTTCAGAAAAATCCCCAAATTTCACCCTAACCATTTATTGACATGTAGAATTAAAAAATGAAGTCTATTTTTTGAATATAATTATCTAATTATTATTAATTTAATTATTAAATAAAATCATACCTAATTCAAAAATTAACAATTCTAATTCTATAACAACTTCTATATCACTAGGAAAAATTAACTAATATATTATTATCTTAAAGCCTTAAAAACATAAAATAATAATAAATTTACTATTCATTAAAGTGATATTACTATTCATATAACTATTCATAAGAGTATGTTACTATTCACCAAAAAAAATTTCTTCCAAAAGTCTTTAAATAATATACTGGACATAATTATAGATGACAGTTTCTTGAAATTCAAAACATAGAAGTGGAAAAATTTTATTTTAAAGGCTAGTTATAAATATCTACTTAAAAAAGTTCCATGAATCTCTTTTTATTTTTAGAAAAATGTAGGGTGTTACAACAATTCCATTAATGGGATAATTTTTGTAGAGACCCAAAGCTTGATGTACATGGAAATTACATTACTTTTTTGTAATACTTAGTACATAACAAAAACACACAAACAATGACTGTAATAGTTTAGTGTCTTTGGAAACTAAGAATATAATCTTCTAATCGTGGTGAAAGATCTTCAACATCTCCCATAAAGATCTTCTTTTTTTACCTAAAACCTTTCTTTATATCCTTGGGAAAAGAAAACATAAAAGGTTGAGCTCAAATGATCAGTAAGGGTAAACAAAAGAATTATCAATCACATCATATACATAAGAACATAACTTTTGGAAATTTTAACCTGCAAAAGAAATCATTATTTCATAACATGGGATAAATCATAGTAGTGAAATGTAATCCCAATAATCATAACATAAAAAATGATACATTGTGGCATAAACACATAATCATAAAAAATCATTTCTTATTAGTCAGGACTCATTGTCAAGACTATCTTAGTGGAAAAAGTCCATTTCTGAACCGAGTTCACTCCTCGTTTCAGTCCGGTCTCACTGAACCAGTTTAACCTGCCATTCCAACCATGTCTATTTCATGAGACATAAAATATTTACCCAATGCATTGGAGGGAGATATAGGTCCCACCCATATCATAATGTTACCATTCTTATGTGTGCCATAAAGTCATAAACCATACATCATAGCATAACCCATGTAATAATAATGGGAATCTTTAAACATCGTGACATCATAAAACAATTCATATAAGATAAAATAATTAATAAAAATATTTCTATCACAACATAATCAAATCCATGTAATAATAGGGATAGAAACAGAACCCTTTATTATCTTAGATGGAAAATAATTTTGATAAAACAATTGAACTCCATTCTTGAGGAAAATATCCTTTCTACTTCAAAAATATTTCTCCTTTCTTAACATGTCATAAAATTTTAAACTAAAAGAAGTTGATTAAAAATAATCTTGAGTACTTGTAAGGGAATATTCTTGGAAATTTTGTTTTAAAAATATATTCATGCCGTATAAGTTAAAAAAACATTCTTCCCGTAATTTTGTCGGAAAAATCAAAAAGTACCTCGTATGAAAAACGACAAAAGATTCCTTTTCTATCTTTTACTAAAAACTCACCGAAGGGTAAAATTGGATTTAAAAAATTGTAGGTGGATGGAAACAATATTAAATATTGAGTAATCATGTATGTGGATGATAAAATACACCCCACTAAACACCAAAGTATAGACAATCTCGGATAAAATGAGATTGTGATATTTTCCCTTACCTTAGGTCTGATATGCTTTGTACGTGTCTGAACCTCTTGTATAATGATTAAAATAATTTTGTTGACATATTCCAGAATCATAATCATTGTTATGCTATCACATATGGTCATATTCTTAGCTTCTTATTACTAATATTTCATTACAACTTGTTATTCGACTGTTTATTACTTTTTGTTCTTATGCGTGTTTTGTCGAATAAATTCTTATTCATCTCTTTAGGTTATATATACCTCAATTCCATAATGTTTTTAGTGTAATATATATCATATTATATCATTAAATTCATTTATATAATCATTATGCAATGAAGATCATGTAGAACGAGTCACATCACATCAAGGAGATGGTATTCCATACGTATGCACGAGCGATGATATCATTCCCATGATCATGGAATTGTATTGGAGTGTATGTAAACTATTTCAGAATCAATATAACTTTACAATAATCATCTATAGTAATTATTTACACCATTATACCCATCCATGTAAGGTGGTGGTGGAAAATATATTACACCACGGCGTGGAGACGCTATTCCGTATGTACGCACGCGCGGTGATTTCATTTTCCGTAGGATGGATAGATGGTGAAATAGGGTTGTTTCATATTTATAATAACATATCACTATATGAGGGATACTGATGTTATTACTTCATAATGAAACAACTAAATAAGAAGAAGTGGAAGAAGAAATAAAGATGAAAGAATCGGTAACGGACATTACCTCTTCTTTGAAGTGCTTCTTTGACACCTCCTTTTAGAGACTAAAATTGGTCTTTGAAGAAGATAAGGACCTCTAGGATGTCTCTAGGGAAGTTTATAGGAGAAATTGGCAGGGTTTTTCTGAGCTTGAAGGCTCAAAGTGGTGTGAGGAAGAGGGGGAGGAGGTGCCCTTTTATAAGGGAGGAGAGGGGCTCCTTTGGAAAACTAAAAATATTATTTTATTATAAAGTAGAGATCAGTGTTAAATAGATCCAAATTGATTTATTTCTAAGATAAGGTGGGGATGGGTCGAAATTCTCTCATCCAATAGAATTTAGACAAGTTTAGGTTCCTATTTTAACCTTATCATTTAGATTTAACATTAAGTTAAATAATTATACTTTTACCGTGTCTTCTTGTGTTCTTATACAATAAGGATAATAAACGTACTATAAGTAGCCAAACGAACCCCAAGATAATTATTATTAACATATAGAACCTTATCTATGTTATTTGGCCGAACCTTAGATATTTAGGAATAAAATAACAATTAATAATATAATATTTGTTTTAATAACTATTTTATGTCAATTTTGAGACAATTTAGTAATAGATTTTTTTAAAAATCATAACTGAATGATTACATCGACAAAAGTTAATTAAATCAATACTAAAATGTCATATTAAAGTATAAAATTAGTGGAATTCATAAAAAGTCTCAAATTACATTTAGGTTGTTATTTATAACATCAATTATGTCAATATTTCATTAATAAGATAATTATTGCATCATCTTTGTGTCATAAAAAAATTATATAATTTAATGTCTAAAAATTACAAATAAAATACCATTATTTAGGAAATCATTTTAGATTTATAATGAATATTTATAGTCGAATTTATCTTATGTATATCCTTATATTAAAAATTATTTACTTATTAAACTATGATTTTAACTATTTTAACCCTTCTTTAAATAAATTAATAATAAATGTCCTAATCTAATCCAAGTGGGCCTAAATGGTCATATTTTATTCATAAGTTTGTTTTTGGTCGAATTAAACTTATCCAATAGAATTAGTACATGTGTTAGGGTAATAATAATACATTTTTTACCTATAATTATACTTTTTACTTTTAACAGTGGTAAAAGACTAAAAAGTTTCTATTCACCAAAAATTATTTTCATCTCATTTAATCATATTTTACTTACTGACATCAATCGTGTCTCTCGGATTTTTGAAATTCCACTCACAGAAGCGGTAAAATTATGTTTTATGAAAAATTCATTTTTCTTAACTACCACTTAGTGGTTTCACTATCCATCAAAAAATGAATGTTTCCACAAAAATACCAAAAATTAGGCCTAAGATATATTTGATATTATGAACTGAAAAATGATTTCTATTTGACCAAATTAAAAACATATCAGTTTCATTAATTAATATAAAAATTAATTCCCGTCGTCAAAACAAATAGCGTGTTCTTAAGAGATAATAACTATCAAAATATTGACACTTATTTATGTCTGTTTTAAATGTGAAATTACATCCAATGACCAACATTGTATTAAATTGTAAAAATATATTATAAATATACTTTAAAACCACTAAAATTAATAATTTATCACTATTAATTATTTCGATTAAAAATGTTGTTTTTAATTAAAATTTAGTAATTTTCACTATTCATCAGAAAATGAATGTTATCCGAAAAGTACCAAAATTTCACCTAAGCTAATTTCGATATTCTGAATCCAAAAATGAAGTACATTTTGAAAAATAAAATTTAAAAATTTTCAAAAGGTGGTTATTACTATTCATAACGGCTAGTTTTAATAATATTTTAATAGCATAACGTTGTTTAGTGAAACTCGGTATTGCGTACTACACACGCTATCGAGAAAGGTCTTGATTGTGTGTAATGCAAGGCAAGTCAAGGATGCGTGTTGTGAAATCTCCTTTTGGGGTAGCGTACAACATAAGACATTAATGAAATTAAAAAGAATATTTTTCATAAAATCTCAGGGTGTTACATTCTACCCCCCCTTAAAATGAATTTCACCCTCAAAATTCGTCGGGGTTATAATTGGTTTACACCATCAAAGTTACTTTAATAGAAACCCACATCATAAAAAGGAATACCAAAACCAATCTTTAAAAACAAAAGTACGAAACGTAATAGTTAACCAAATAAACTAATCACTGGGTTTCCATAGAGATGAAAATATGGATATGGAAGAGAAATCTTACCATCATGTTCTTATGGAGAGTGGTAGATAACATGGCTATGGCAAAGTCCTTAATCACAAATCCATAGATTTGTGATGTTCTAAGGGTCCATCTGATTCATCGGATATAAGGGCACTAGGACAACATTTTTTGTTTTCATGATCATTAAAAGAAATACTTACATTATTTTGGTACAATCTCACTGTTGTTCGTTAATTGAACAATTTACACTTCATCCCTTAATAAAATGAAGTTGAATTTGTTATTCGTGATGTGTTAGCAGATCACGTGATAAAATGACGAGTCATTCCATCTATCTCAAAAAAAGGTAATAAAAGTTATCAAAAATACCTAAGTCCATCTATAGTGAGATTAATCATATATGGTTCCTAAAATGGACTTATACTTCATATATCATACTGCTTAATATAATAAAACTAGTTTCTACTAAACAGGGACTTCCTGTAGGCCAGTGGTAGGCAATAAAGGCCAGTCGCACTTCGGTTGGGGGTTCGATTCCCATAGCATTTTCCGACGTGATGGGCTGTCGCCTGTCCTGCAGGTTGTCCTTTTTCTAAAGCTATATTACTATAACATCCCATCAATAATATCGAAAAAACATATATCCTAACTTATGTCCAATGTAATCAATTCCAATCTTTAGGCTTATCTAAAATACTTCTATCCAAGCTCATTGTATAAAGAAAACGATTACTTGAAATGTGATCAAGCAAGCATGTGAATAACATCATTTATCCCCCATATATCTTGTTGGTCACATTATAATCATGTGGATACATTAATCATGTATTCTCTTGAAAATTGAATACCCATTAAACCTTAGTGAAAACATGAAAGCTGTCAAAAGTTAACTCTTTCCACATACCAAAATCCAAAAATTCTATATACTCACACCATGATATCACTTAGTCATTATATCAATCATGAGCTCATGAATACGGTAAAACATTTTATTTTCTCGTTTTCCGTTCATTATGCGCATATCATCTTTTTTTCCAAAAATATCTGAATCACATTCCATGGTTACAGGTACAATTGAAAACCACAATAGACCAATAAATATTCCAATATTCCACGATACTATGTACAACATTATTTTGGAATCCCATTACATGAACACTTAATCATTCCACCACATCGTTGTCATATTCAACATCACCAATAGTGATCACATGTGACTTCCCTTTGTCCTTTTCCTTAAGTGGATGCTCACGTAGATCATCAATAACCCTTGGATTAGGGCATTTATTAGCATAATGCCCCATTTCCTTTCACTTGAAGCATTGACGTGTTGGTGGTTAGTTCTTTGAAGTATTTTCTTTATTCACATCATTAGAAACCCTTTTTCCATTACTTCGACACTCAGATGCTCGATGACATTCTTTTCCACACTTAAAACATTTTCCAGTCCCTTTAAGACAATCTCCGCCATGCTTCTTTACACACTTTGAGCATAAGGAAACATTCATCTTCTTTTCACCATTATTCTGAGATTTATCCTTGAACACTATCTTTAGTTTCTTGTCAAAACTATGAGATGGATAAGTAACACCAACTTCCATTTCTACCTTGACAGCACAACGCATAATTTCTTCATAGCTACTGAAGTCTCTTATAGTTAATTCCCTTCGATGATTTGGTTTTAAACCACTGAAGAATCGATCAACATTACTTTCAGGTTGGATGATAAAGCCAGATGCATACATTGCAAGCCTTGTAAAATTCTCTTCATATATACCAACAGATTCATCATCCTTTTGCTTTAGTTCAAGAAACTCCTTCTCCAACGTTTTTCGAAGAATACGAGGGAAGTACTTTTTGAAAAATAAGTTCTTGAACTCATCCAATTCCATGGACTCAATTTCATCTCTTGGCCTCGTATTCTTGATAAGATTACACCATTGATCATCTTCACCTTCCAAAAAATATACTACTAATATGACTTTATCATGTTCAGAACATTGAAGAACTGAAAATATCTTTTCAGTGGTACTGATCCATTATTCAGCAACAAGTGGATCAGAAGACCCACTGAAAGAAGGAGGAAGTTTCCTCATGAAGGATTCAATAGATTATTGTTCCCTTCTCTACTCATTTGGGAGTCTAGAATGATTCATATCTTGTGTAAGTATAGCAATAATATTTTTCACTCCATCCCCCATAACATTTTTTTGTTCAGGAGGACAATCATAGCATTGTCCATTATATTGATCAACACGGTTCCTTCGGGTTCCATCCATCATGTAAAACCCAAAAAGAATAGTGTGAGAGGAAAAAATCATGATAGGGAAAACAATATAATAAAGGGGGAGTACCTTAAATATCTAACATCTTAGGTTACCGTAATTCTAGTACTATAAACTATACTTATACTTAACCTTAGGGACATCCCTAGACATACCTTAGAAATATCTCTTGGGATCTCACTAAATTTATCGCATCTTAGTTTCCAAAGGTTGACTAAACCTTTCCTCTGATACCAACTGTAGAGACCCAAAGCTTGATGTACATGGACATTACATTACTTTTGCGGAATACTTAGTACATAACAAAAACACACACACAAGGACAATAATAGTTTAGTGTCTTTGGAAACACGGAATATAATCTTCTAATCGTGGTGAAAGATCTTCAACATCTCCCATAAAGATCTTCCTTTTTTTACCTAAAATCTTTCTTCATATCCTGGGGAAATGAAAACATAAAAGGGTGAGATAAAATGCTCAGTAAGAGTAAACAAAAGAAATATCAATCACATCATATACATAAGAACATAACTTTTTGAATTCTTAACCTGAAAAAGAAATCATAATTTCATAACATGGGATAATTCATAGTAGTGAAATGTAATCCCAATAATCATAACATAAAACATGAAACATTGTGGCATAAACACATAATCATTGAAAATCATTTCTTATTAGTCAAGACTCATTGCCAATACTATCTTAGTGGACAAAGTGTATTTCTGAATCGAGTTCACTTCTCGTTTCAGTCCTGTTTAACTGAACCAGTTTAACCTTCCATTCCAGCCATGTCTATCTCATGAGATATAAAATCTTTACCCAATGCATTGGAGGGAGATATATGTCCCACCCATATCATAACGATACCATTCTTATGTGTGCCACAAAATCATAAACCATACATCATAGCATAACCCATGTAATAAAAATGGGAATCTTTAAACATTGTGACATCATAAAAAAATTCATATAATATAAAAGAATTAATAAAAATATTTCCATCACAACATAATCAAATCCATGTAATAATAGGGATAGAAACATAACCCTTTATTATCTTAGATGGAAAATAATTTTGATAAAACACTTGAACTCCATTCTTGAGGAAAATATCCTTTCTACATCGAAAACATTTTTCCTTTATTAACATGTCATACAATTTTAAAATAAAAGAAGTTCATTAAAAATAAACTTGATAACTTGTAAGGGAATATTCTTGGAAATTTTGTTTTAAAAATCCAATCATGCCGTATAAGTTAAAAAACATTCTTCCCGTACTTTTGTTGGAAAAATCAAAAAGTACCTCGTATGAAAAATGATAAAAGATTCCTTTTGTATCTTTTACTAAAAACTCCCCGAAGGGTAAAATTGGATTTAAACAATTGCAGGTGGATGGAAACAATATTACATATTGAGGAATCATTGATTTGGATGATAAAATGCACCCCAGTAAATACCAATGTATAGACAATATCGGATAAAATGAGATTGTGATATTTTCCCTTACCTTAGGACCGATATGATTTGTACCTGTCTGAACCCCCTGTATAATGATTTAAATAATGTTATTGACTTATTCCAGAATCATACTCATTGTTATGATATCACATATGGTCATATTCTTAGCTTCTTATTAGTAATATTTCATTACAACTTGTTATTCGGGTGTTTATTACTTTTTGTTCATATGCGTGTTTTGTCGAATAAATTCTTATTCTTCTCGTTAGGATATAGATACCTCATTTCCAGAATGTTATTAGTTTAATATATATCATATTAATTCATTCAATTCATTTATATAATCATTATGCAATAAAGATCATGTAGAATGAGTCGCATCACATCGTGGTGACGGTATTCTGTACGTACGCACGAGCGATGATATCATTCCCACGATCATGGAAGTGTATTGGAGTATATGTATACTATTTCATAATCAATATCACTTTACAATAATCATATATAGTCATTATTTACACCATTATACCCATCCAAGTAAGGTGGTGGTGGAAAATAGATTACACCACGAGGTGGAGACGGTATTCTGTACGTACGCACGTGCGGTGATTTCATTATCTGTAGGATGGATAGATTGTGAAATAGGGTTGTTTCATAGTTATAATAACATAAAAAAATACGAGTGATACTGATGTTATTACTTCATAATGAAACAACTAAAGAAGAAGAAGTGGAGGAAGAAATAAAGATGAAAGAATCGGTAACAGACATTACCTCTTCTTTGAAGTGTTCTTTGAGACCTCCTTTTAGGGCACTAAAATTGGACTTTAAAGAAGACCAGGACCTCTAAGATGTCTCTAGGTAAGTGGAGAGGAGAATTTTTCAGGGGTTGGCCGAGATTGAAGGTTCAATGTTGTGTGAGGAAGAGGGGGGGAGGTGACCTTTTATAATGGAGGAGAGGGGCTCTTTTGGAAAACTAAAAATATTATTTTATTATAAAGTCATGTTTGGTTTTAAATAGCTCAAAATTGATTTATTTAGAATCTAAGGTGGGTATGGGTCGAAATACTCTCATAAAATAGAATTTAGACAAGTTTAGGTTCTTGTTGTATCCTTATCAATTAGATTTAACATTAAGTTAAATAATGTTACTTTTACCGTGTCTTCTTGTGTTCTTATACAATATGGTTAATAAACATACTATAAGCAGAAAAACGAAACCCAAGTTGTTTATAATTAATATATATAACCTTATCTAAGTCATTTTTCTGAACCGTAGATTTTTAGGAATAAAATAACAATTAATAATATAATATTTTTTTAGAAAACTATTTTATCTCAATTTTGATACTATTTAGTAAATGATTTTTTTGAAAATCATAACAGAATTATTAGTTCGAAAAAAGAAAATTAAATCAATATTAACATGTCATATTAACCTATAAAATTATTGGAATTCATAAAAAGTCTCAGAATACATTTATTTTGGTATTTATAACAACAATTATGTCAATATTTTATTAATAAGATAATTACTGCATCATCTTTGTGTCATAAATAAATTCAATTATTTAATGTCTAAAAATTACAAATAAACTACCATTATGTAGGAAATCTTTTTATCTTTCTAATTAATATTTATTGTCAAATTTATCTTATATATAACCTTATATTAAAAATACATTACTTATTAAACTTTGATTTTAACTATTTTAACCATTCTTTAAATAAATTAATAATAAATGTCCTAATCTAATCCAAGTGGGACTAAATGGTCATATTTTATTCCTATGTTTGTTTTTGGCCGAATTAAACATATCTAATAGAATTAGGACATGTGTTACGGTAATGATAATATAATTTTTACCTGTAATTACCCTATTTACTTTTAACCGTGGTAAAAAAGTAAAAAGTTATTATTCACCAAAAATTATTTTCATCTCATTGAATCACATTTTACTTACTGACATCAACCTTGTCTCTTGGGTTTTTGAAATTCCACTCACAGAAGTGGTAAAATTAAGATTTATGAAAAATTCATTTCTCTTAACTACCACTTAGTGGTTTCACTATTCATCAAAAAATGAAAGTTTCCAGAAAAATACCAAAAATTAGTCCTAAGATATATTTGGTATTATGAACTGAAAAATGATGTCTATTTTACCAAATTCAAAACATATCAGTTGCATTACTTAATTTAAAAATTAATTCCCGTCGTCAAAACAAATAGCGTGTTCTTAAGTGATAATAACTATCAAAAGATTGACACTTGTTTATGTCTGTTTTAATTGTGAAATTATATCCAATTACCAAAATTGTATTTAATTGTAAAAATATATTATAAATATACTTTAAAACCACTAAAATTAATTATTTATCACTATTAATTATTTGGATTAAAAAGTTTTTTTAAATTAAAATTTAGTAAATTTCAATATTCATCAGAAAATGAAAGTTATCCGAAAAGTACCAAAATTTCACCCTAAGCTAATTCCGATATTCTGAATCCAAAAATGAAGTACATTTTGAAAAATAAAATTTACAAAATTTCAAAAAGTGGTTATTACTATTCATAACGGCTAGTTTTAATAATATTTTAATAGCATATCGTTGTTTAGTGAAACTTGGTATTGCGTACTACATACACTATTGAGGAAGGTCAGGATTGCATGTAATGCAAGGCAAGTCAAGGATGCATGTTGTGCAAGCTCCTATTGGTGTAGAGTACATCACAAGACATTATTTAAATTAAAAAGAATATTTTTCATAATATCTAGGGGTGTTACAATTTTTTTTTTGGAATCATTTTTTAAGCATTAGAAATTAATATAAGATAAAATCACAGTAATTAAATGAATAATAGTATTTCAACAAAAACATATTTTCATGTATAATAATATTTTTATAACAAATTAAATAATAAAATAATTGAAAAAATATAATTTAAATATTCAAAATATTTGAGAAATAAAATTACTTTTAAACCATTTTATCAAAATATTGACCGTTTTAAAACATAAAAAAAATATGTGTTATATAAAAAATAGTATTTTACACTTTACACTGGTTCATTTACTATTCATAAAAATACCCAAAATTTACCATAAGAATTTATTTATATTATCATTTAAGAATGATGAAATTTATAGAAAAATTAATTATCTATATTGTTATGAAAATTATTATAAAATTTTGTTACAAATGAAAAAAAAAATTATTAGTAAAACAAAATTCAAATCATAAAATGAAATTAATCCCATTTACATTATTATAACCATCATAAAATGAGAATTAATTATTGAAAGTAGAATATATGACATACATATTTTCTTAAATTCACTTATCAAAATTTAATACTTAATTTTATTAATTTAAAAATCATAGAACACATAAAAATATATTTATTGAAGTTTTATCTTTTACCATCAAATTATTTTACCTTATTTTCAAACAAAATAAAATTTCAATATATATAACTTATATAATACTATGGATTAAGATATATATATATATAATGGATATCTATATATATATATATATATTGATCATAATACATTCTAGTATATACCCTTATAATCTTCAAAGAGATTTTCTAATTTACACATATCTCAACATTTTTGTTTTATTCCTCATTTATTGCCATGATTCTATTAAAATAGTATGTGTAGTTGTCTTCATAGAGAGAAATGAGGATAATTTTTTTTTTATATGTATATATTTATATTTACTCCACCTGTACTTTTCATCATTTTTTAATATGGAAATGATATAATTTTTTAGAACTTATCTTTTATTATAAAAATTCTTTGAAAAGATTATCAGGGAAATTTTTAGTTTTCTATTGGGTGAATCATATGTTGTCAAACACAGTTTTACTACATGATGTTAGGATTTTACTGTCACCCTACTAGGGATAAAATAACTATTGGGAACCATATTAGAAATTTAATTGGTTTTACATACATGATTTTTGAAATTTACAATAAGGAAATTATCTAATGATATAAAGTGTATGGGTATACATAAAATTATATGATTATTTTCTCAGAGCAACCAAAGATATATATTATTTCATTTCATTCAATATATTTTATATTTATCATCCTTTAAGTAGGTTTCTATTGTGGTTTGACTATTCTTCTCCATATGTTTTATTATTTTTTTAGTTTTATATTACATTTATCGTGTATACAATGATGTTTATGGATGCGTGGAAATTGGTTATATCAATTTTAATTACACACTATGATACAAGATATATATTCTCCCTATTATAATATCTTAGAAACCAATTTGTAATTATAAGTATTTCTCAAACAAGGGGTATTTCCTAATGTAATTAAGTAAACAATCCATGTTATAATTCATAAACTAAGCTGTGGTAGGGAATTAGAACTCTCCACCATGTAGTGCAGAAGTGCGCAAAATATTGTGAAACTAACATAATCCTCATCTCCAGATTCATGTCCACTTTCATATCTAAGGGACATCATCCAGCTGAAATTTTGTCAAATCTATCATAGATCCATCTATTAATCCATGAATTGAAGGTATAGGAGATCATCAGACTATATACATATTTTTCACTCATATATTTACCCATGATCCTTTGGTCACATTATAAACATGTATTACAAGAATGTATTGTGCTATACCCTAGTACCAGTTCTGGTAAACTTGTTCCCCACATGAGTAGAACTATATATTATTTATTTCATAGCCTTAAATAATATTATACTACATTAACCACTAAGAAAAATCAATTTAAGCAGTCCCTATTGGATTATATTGTGAACTCGTATTTTGGTTTCCCTATATATCTCATTCCTAATAATAATTATCAGATCAATACAACCTATAATAAAATATCCCGCATACATTAATCATATATGAACAATGATAACTTGTTTATTGTCCATAAGTTTGTATCCAATTTATAAATATATCATTGTTAAAGACTATAAAATAAACATCAATTAGACTTTACTAAAATATAATCAAATAAATTTCCTATCACTATTAATAAATTTCCAAAACATTGTTTTTTGTAAACAAAATTTAATTTAGAAAAATGTAATAGGATACTAAATTAGGTGAAAAAATAATCATATACCTTATACAATGTCCTAGATGCATGGACTCCCATCACTATTTTCTCTTAGAGTCAACATGATGCGAGTAATTAATAAAAAAAATTGAAATCCATTCACTTATAGATGACAATTTTGTTCTACCTACACAATAATATTCATCAACTAATTCACAATTTATTGAATCATGTTGGAATAATTCACCGTATTCATATCCTAGGGTGCAGAGATGTTGTCATATGGAGTATACATAGACACAATGCATAACATAGGATAGTCTTTCCACCATCAAAAAATGTTTTTTTAGATTATTTAACATGAACCCATTGGTTATGTATGGTCCTGTCACTGAAAAACATGTCACCTAATATTGTTTTGTACAGTAACAATAGAAGTAGACTCTACTTAATCCCTTAATTGAAAATAAAAAATAGGAATAACTGGTGGATCAAAATCCACTATTGGCTTTGCATGATCATCCCTTCCCCTAGTAACCTATGAAACGGTCTCGAAAATGGAATGTCACATCATTTCAAAGTGTGTGTATTAGCTAAAATTTCAATATAAAGTAAACAAATAATAATTTCATATAGGAAAAAATATTTATATTGTAAAATACATAAAATCTCACTCTAATATTAATGGTATGTAGAATTCATAGCTGAAGTTTTAAAAAACCAAATAAATTATCATGTGAATTGTGTTCTAAAGCATGATCACATAAAAGAGAGGGAAAATAAATTTATTGAGAAAGTGTTTATGTGTCGATGAAGAATATTTCCATAAATAAATATTAATAGAAACAATATATATGTTATTATTGAACCGGTAAGTGTCCCAACCTTGAATCCCATCAAAATTATATTCATGAATATCAATTAATAGAATCAATATAATTATAACATTTCCCTATGTTTTATGAATAGTTTATGAACACACTATCTCTCTCAAATTTTTCTATGTGTAAAAAAGAATTAAAATTATTTTTTTTAAATAAAAAAACAAATATTCTCAAAATGGTTGAATAAAACCATAAATTTTTGACATAGACATCCCACATTCATGGGTGAGCTACTACCATGAACAATATATAACCCATCAACTCTCAATTCCTCATCTTATATCTACTATATAATTAATTTTGGGAAAATGGAAAAAAAATTTCTCTAATACATCATTTTAGGTTCCTCAATTAAGATGACCTCCACTAAGACCTAATTATTATACAATATAGCTCAAGCATGTCTCAATATATTCTTTATGCATAGATTTATCAATGTGGGTTAATATAAATTGGTGGGTAGACTATAAAAACAATATAGATTTCTATATATTATTATAAAAGAAATGTTAAAATGTATTCATTTAAATATTTAAATAGCATATATTAGATGTGTTAGATATATTATAGAGAAATGTAAATAGCAAAAATATTTCAATATCGAAATAAGATAGAGTTGATTTGATATATTTCATAAAAATTTAAAATTATTTCTGATGGATAAGAAAAAAAATATGAAGAAAAAATATTAACTAAAATTGTGTGTTGTATCCACAAAACAATCATCATATTGTGGTTATGTCATATCCTTATATTTAATCCACATCATATCTCACTAATATGAACAAAGACGCTCCATAATCTTACCAATGTCTAAAATAAATACAGTCTCAATTGGTACAAATGAGCATGATCAGTATTTTAGTTTAAATTATTATGAATCCACCATTTGTATTCATTACATATACATAAAATATTTATTAATTCATTATGATGATTTAATATAAGAAAAGTAACATTATAATATTTCACTACATGGTGTGAATAATAGATTAACATTATGTGTCATATGTTTTCTATTCAGTATCTGATTGGGATAATACAAACATAATCTAAAATCACAATGAATGTCAGTAATTTATATCTCTAAATATCATATATGTGGTGAATTAATATTCAATATTAATTAGGATTAGTGAATTTTTACTGATAGATAAAACCCAAAATATTGAATAATTATTACTGATCCAATATCAAGGGGGAATGGGGATCTTATAGGTGATTGAGAATTCATAGACACATGTTATATAAATACATTCACTACATGAAATATATAGATGAAATACCTACGATAAAACCCATTATGTTAAGTACATGGATAAAAAAAATGAACATCCCATTTTGAGATTATAAAACCATAAAAAAACATTAGTGGAAGATAAACAATATATTTAATTCTATAGTTGAATTAGGAAACATTGTTAATATTCTCTAGATGAATGATATTACACTATTACCAGCATCCTAGTAGTATATTAAACATGGAGTACCATATACATGAATTATTGAAATTTTAATTCACTAACATTCATAATCCAAAAGGTTATGATATAAAACAAAGAATACCATTTTCATAGATAGTGTACCATTGAAATATTTTTTTGTAGGATTTCTAACCACCATATTGTTACCACATTTTTATGACACATCAAAAAAATCAAGGACTCATAGTAATTAATGATTTATCCCAATTAATAGAAATATAGAATTCCATTATTGTAAACCCACTAATGACATATACCTATTTATTCTTTTCATTATATATGAATATTCAGTGGTAATTATTAACTTTGAATCGGTCTAGTAAATAAAAAATGGAATCTTATTTTTGAGAATATTAATTGATTCATTGAATGTGTCATATGATTATATTTTATAATATGAGCATCACCCTAAAATTCATGTCCACAATATTCACATATAGAATAATCCATTTAGATAACATAAAATCACTGTGGATTATATACGCTGAAATACCATTATCTTTTTCTCAAACAACCAATATGTTAAAATTACACTTGATGTTAATTTTAGATAGTATGTAATAATTTCACTCTATATACAAAATTCTTGTCTTGTCATTGGATACCAAATAGACATTGTCCAACCCATTTTTACACGTTTTAACTTTCTAGAGGTTAACATAAAATGTATATTCATACCCAAATACCCCAAAAAGGACATGTGTTTTATGAACATGGGTAGAAAAATACAAAATCATCAACAGTTTTATAAATATACTGGACTAATTAAAACAGGAAAACATCCCATAAGAATTAGGTTATCTTTTTATAGAATATATTTTTAGTCCTCAATTGTCCCAATACACACCCAATAGTAGATGGAAATAAAAATGGACATGGGAAATACCTAATGTTAGGTAACATGCTGTTAGAAACTCCATATCATTAGAAATTTATTTACACAAGATTTCATTTTGAATATTGAGGTTGAGTAAATAGGTGAGGAAATTTCTCCCTTGATAAAAACTCATTCTCCCATGTATCATGAGAATTTGATCTAATCTGATATAATTCTCTAACAAAAGAAATAAAATATCATGAATGACTTTATATTAATAGTTGGAAAACTCAACGAGTTTTTCATCAATAAATAAATATAGATATAACTCAATATCATACCAAATTATAACATGATAAGGATTAGTACAACATTCAACGACCAATGATATGTTGAAAATATCATGAATTTTTATTAGCTAAGGGAAAAATGCCAACTAATAGGTATGATATCAAATCCTCTCAATGATCTCAGTCAATCCCCCATACATAAAATCCAAAATTCCATATTTTACATGATGAAGGTAACCTATAATAAGAGAAACATTAATGAAATCATTGTAACCTTCATAAAACCCCAAAGGATGATTTCATTGATCCATATTAGAATTATTCTGAATATATGGTATTACAAGGAATATTCATATATCCCGAATTTTCAATGATGTATCCAAAACCAAATTAGGACCCACCAAATAATTTTCACCCACATCAACCCCACAAAGTGGTGACCTGCATGTGTGTAAATATAATGAATTTCAAGGATCTATTTTAATTGATAACTAATAAAATTTGTTATATAAAACGTCAATCAGACTCATAGGTCTTCCCCATCATCCACAAAAATCAAAGACACAAGAAAATATAAAATCCTTATGAGTGTCAATAGAATTCTACATATAACCTTCTATATGTGGATAATAATCAGTACTCAACCAAATATATTTACCCATCACATAATAGAATATTATGTTGACCATCAATGTATAAATAAGATCCCTATATAAGATAACAATAGAAGGAACCCTATGTAATATGAAAAATTCCAACAAATACAACTTATCAAAGTTTTTTATTTGTTTAGTGTATTTGATCAGAATAAAATGAGATGACTTTATCAACTGATCAATCAAAACCCAGATAAAATGTTGGATCCTAGATCTTCTTGTAAGGTATTTTTTCATTTTCTTTTGTTTTTTTGGAAAAGTGGTGATTTTGGAAATTTTTGAAGTACACGTCGTGTACTCAGTTACCGTAGGTATCCACGTTATGGTCATGTAACGGCTATCAACATGGCCATGTATGGTGACCTAGAGGCTGCCAAATGTGGGGCTCGGTAAGGGAAAGTACACGCCATGTGCTTCAAAAGTACACGTAGTGTACAATTTTTCATTAAATGGTATGGGGTTGCATCTAATGGAAAGAATGCTCTGTCTCTCAACCTGTTTCATCCAAGAGCATTGTATGACCACGAATCTCCTTTGAGCCCCTGATCGAGCATCTTTTATTTGATTCGATCATCATAGATGGCCTTAGGATCCCCATTGTGAGTTATCTCTTCTTCCAGTTCATTGATTCATGATTTCTTCTCTTTCACAAGATATCTTTGGTTGAACATTTTATAGTATTTTATAGATCTATAGTTTTCTAGGACAATACAAGGCCCCAACACAATGTATAACAATCCTATAACATGGATGTAGGTGGTTTGTGCCTTTCTGTAAATATTCATTGAATATTTTGTAAAAAATTTCCTAATAACCTTGAACGAGGTATTGCGTGTATACATTTTTATCCCTGTTAATTTCCTTCAATTCTAGTATTTTTCAAAAGATGTTAAATTTAATTCTAGTAGGTATAATTTCTATGCTTTGGAAGTGTTTGCTCGTGCATATTTTGATTTTGATCATCTTTCCCACTTATCCTGTTAGGCTGCCTTGTTTTTTCCCATGCCTAGTACAGGAGTTTGGAGTGATTATATTACATAACAAGCTTGATATGATGTTGTTTGTTTATTCAAGTAGTTATATAGGTATACTTGGGATAATATTCTTTGTTTGTGCACGATTTCTTTAAAAAGGGCTGTGAGAACCTGGTGTAGTGAGACTCTAGGGGAAATTGACGTTGAGGGAATTACCATAGTGTCTATTGTAATTATCACATTGTGAGTCCATAGAGATAATTTACATTGAGTTCTCTATTTGAGTGTCTATATTAATTTGATGAGGCTATAGGGGGAATTGATATTGAGTGATTTCTCATAGTGTCATTAATCACTTTTGACTATTAGTGGAATTGACGGTGAGTTCTTCCTTAGATAGTATTTGTTATGTACTTATAAATTAAACGAGTGGGGATAGGATGTGTGTACATCCCATAGGCTTCCCATTTTTGATTATTTGTGTACTTGTTATATGAAATTGAATGATTTGAATGGTAGGAATGGTTATTGTCGAGTACATCCTTGTTACTTCTTATTTTTAATATTTCCATCCATATATATTCACTTACTGTTAGGGATAGATCTTTTGTTGTTTGCCTACTAGGATTAGTCTCACACCATGCTTGAGCCATGCTTTTGGGCCCAAACTGGTTATATTGTTGCAGGTATAGATAAGGTAAAGTAACCTTCTACTTTAGGTACTTGATTGGAGAGGAGCTAGAGAGTATAGGAGTAAGCTGAGGTTTGTGATGCTAAGGATTTTATCTACTTTCTTTTTTAATTGGATTATTTTATATTCTAGCATTTTGACTATTTTGGATACTTTATTAGACATATGTATCATGCATAATTTATATATGTGGGATCTAGTTGATTAATTCTTTTTCTGTTTACTTATTGAATGTTTTACTGCTTCTACTATTACTATCTATTTTTTTCTACTGCGTTACTCTACCAATGAGGTCATAGTTTCTCTAATATCACACACAAAACCCTCTCTATTAGTCAGAAGCCTTTGGATATTGGGGAAATGTGCTTGAGGCCATGTGAACAACTGGGTATGAGGTGCCTCTGGGTGGCGTCATTAATCAGGACGTTACAATGTGGTATCTGAGGATTTCTTTTCTTCCTGACTTAGTGTTTAGAGCCTATACCGAGGGATAGTAAAGAATTGGTACTTGTTAATAAGTTATACCCTATAGTAGAAAACTCATGTATAGGGAAAATCAAATTTACCTTGTCATTGCAATTTTATAGTTTTCAAATTTTACAGTTGATTTGATTTCTCTATTGAGTGATTCACATATTTTGTGATATTATCATTGAAATTATTGAGGTTCTATTTCTATTTCAACCTGATGAGATGAGGGTATGCCATTGAATGCATCATATAGAAACTTTCTAGAAATCACATGTCATGCATTCTTGTCATACCATTTATGGTGAATTAGAGATTGCATGTTGTTTTTATAGATTTATTGCTAGATATGCATGTTGTTTTGATAGATAGCTTGATATAATACCTACTTTCCCAAAGTGGAAAAGTTTTTTTGATTATTTTTTGAATTAATGCCAAAATATTGTTCTTATGGTTTTATGGTCCCTTATGAATCAGAATTTGGTGGATCATTGACTAGTTTTTTTGGTATATGACATGATTTAGATGATAAGCATTGATTTTCAAGGAGTATCATGTATCAAAATTCGTAAAATTAATGTTATTTTTAGTGTTTTTCTCGATTCTAAAGTAGTTTCTGAGGATTACTACACAGGAAAGACCTGAATAAATGTCCTGTAATGTCGAATAGAGGACATATATTTTTCTATTTCTGAAGAAAATGTTCTTCATAAGTACACACTGTGTACCATATGTACACGCCATTTATTCACTAACAATGTCACTGACTTTGTGGACCGCGACACGGCGTTGGGAAAACAAGGTAGAACACATCATGTGATGGATGTAAACATCATGTTGTAGAACCACGTAACCAGCCGTGTCACTAACAACACGGGTCAGTTGAGCCTTTCTGATATATGTTGTGTCTATCCGGAACACACTATGTAGTGTAACCTGAGTATCTGGTTGTTTAACAAGAAAAATAGGTTGGTTAAATCGTATTGTAGATTTTTTTCCTGGTATAAAAACACCATGTATTTCTAATAGTGTAATCACCCATGTATCTAACAAAACTGGAAGTCGAAACATAAGAAGTGCATGTTGTGTCCATCTGGAGCATGTCGTGTAGTTTGATACATGTATCTAGCCATGTCACTAACTACACAGGTCGGTGAAGCTTGTCTAGTACACAGCTTGTCTGGCACAAACAAACTATGTAGTCTTGTTCTAGGAGATATATTTTTCTTAGCCATATAAATTAATCAGGTAGGGGAAGAAGATTCATGTACACACATTGTGTTAATACACCATGCTGTGTGTTTGGGGTGTTACATGACATGGGTTGGAAGATGTAGATGCCCATTCGAAGTATAAAGGGAAAAGTCATGTAGGAATTATACATGATGTGTATCCATCTTTTGAAAAATTTAAAAGCATTTTTTATCCTATTCCCTTTTTAAACGTCTAGTTTTCATTCCTTGATAATCGTGATCCAAGGTGTGCGCTTGACCTTGCAGAGTCATGCCACTAAGACGTCCTCTTGTTGTATGCCAGTTATAGGGAAATGATCAGACAATGGACATAGCTAATTAGGGACTACAAGATGATCCTCAAGTTGTGCCAGTCTTGGCACCAATAGTTATCCCTGATGCAGGTGTAGATACACAGCTCAGAGAGGGATTTATGAGGATGATGCAGACCCTACAGGGAGCACTGCCTCCTTCCCCGTCGATGGAAGAACTGACAAAGGTCATTCGGTAGTATAATCCTCCAACATTTTCAGGGGTTTTAGGACCGCAGGTTATAGAGTCATGGATAGATGTTGTGCTGACGATTTGGGAGCATCTATAGACGCCTCCAGAGAGGAGGGTCTAGATCGCTAAATATATGCTTTGGGAATCCTCCAATTGATGGTGGAATGTGATCTCATAGGTGGGATACTAGTAGAATATCGATTGGGAGGAGTTCTAGCACACCTTCTATGAATACTTCTACCCAGAGGCCTTGAGGGTCAATCGATCCTGAGAGTTCATAAATCTGGAGCAGTGTGATCTTTCTAGATAAGAGTGTCAGAATAACTTTATAAAGTGAGATCAGTAGTTTCTGGGGAGACATTGAAGAACTTCTTTGAGGTGAGAAGTTTTATAAGGTTGGCTGGATACAACAGAATATTCATGAATGACTTTTCATGCTTAGTATCACCAATGATAGTCCACACTAAGAAGAAAGCAATGTTCTTATGGTCAGATTCTTATGAACCAGCCATTCTTGAGCAGAAATGGAGTTTGAATTCATCACCGATACTAGTATTTCTAGATCCAGGAAAGATCTATACTATGTTCTGTGATGCATCTGGTATCAGTTAGGTAGTTGTTCTTATGCATGGTGAAGGAGTCATTATGTATGGTTCTCGGACGTTTAGGCCACATTAAAGGAATTACCAGACACACAATCTTGAGTTGGCTGATTTTGTTCATGATTTATGATGTTTGAGACATTATCATCAGGAGGAGAATTTTTTTGTTTTCACCAAACACAAAAGTTTGAAGTACATGATCACTCATTGTGATATGAATTTGAGATAGTGAATGTGGGTTGAATACCTTGAGTCCTTAGACTTTGATCTTGTATTTATGCCTGGGAAAGGCAACTGATTAGCTAATGCATTGAGCAAGAGAACTTAGATACAGGTAGTTCAAGAGGATTGTAGTGTGTGGAAGCTTGTGCCTCTATTCTGTGAGATGAATTTGGAGGTGCGTGACCAATAGGGGTAGACATTCGTTTCTTCATTATCTATTACCTATAATCTACTTGATCGAGTGAGAATAAGGCATCTATCTGATTCATAAGGCCTAGTCTTATGAGAATGTGTTTTAGGAGAGGACCCTATGCATGGATAGACAATTGGTGGGGATGAGGTCTTGAGTTTTTGTGGGAGCGTATGTGTGTCATCATACATACACGAGTAAATGATGGAGTAATTTCATTCCTTTTTTTGGGAAGTACATCCTGGTGTCACCACGATGTATGGTGATCTACACCATCAGCATTGGTGGGCAGTTATAAAGGCAGATGTTGCTGGATTCGTCGTGAGGTGTTCCACCTGTTAGCAGGTGATGGTGGAGCATCAACGTCGAGTAGGTCTTTTGCAGTAGTAATCCATTCCTGATTGGAAGTGTAATGATGTCACAATGGACTTCGTTATAGGTTTTCTGAGGTCACGTTAAGGGAGTGATGTAGTTTCTGTTTTTATTGACAGACGTACGATGGTTGCTCACTTCATGATGATCAAGGAGACCTTTAATGTTGATGATATGAGAATGTTGTAAATATAAGATATTATACGTATACATGGAGTTCCACACTCCATTGTTTCATACAGGGATGCGTGTTTTACTTCTCTGGTCTGGAAGGGGCTACAGAAGGCTTTGTATACACAGGTACATTTGAGTATAGCATACTATTCCCATACATATGGCATGTCCGAGCGTACTATTTTTGTTCTTGAGGACATTCTTCAAGCATGCATCCAAAATTTTGGAGGTTCTTGGTAGAAGCAAATACTTGTTGTGGAGTTTTCATAAAAATAGTTTTCAAGGAACTATTTAGATGGAACCTTTGGAGGATTTGTACAGTAGTCCATGCCGACCACCCTTATGTTGGCTGGAAGTAGGAGAGGTTGCTATGTTGGGACCTCGTCTTGTCCAGGATACCACAGATTATATTGAGTTGATTCGAAAGAAAATGACCAATGTGCATTGTTGACAGAAGGCTTATGATGATTAGAGGAGATGACCTTTGGAGTTTGAGGTTAGAGATATGGTTTTCCTGCATGTCACACTGAGGATGGGACATAGAGGGATTAGGAGACATGTTAAGCTTTCACTGAGGTATGTCAGTGTGTTTGAGGTGTTGGAGATAATTGGTCTGGTTGTCTATCAGTTGCAGTTACCTCAGAGGAACAGGGATATGCATGACCTCTTCAACGATTCTCATCTTCGATGATACTTCTGAGAACTGTCTCATTATATTCATCATGAGGAAGTTGAGATCGAGGTGGATTCCTCGTTCGAGGACCATCCAATATGGATTTTTAATCGATGTATGAATTTTCTCAGTGGATAGTTTTTCCTTTAGTACGAGTGTTATGGAATCCCGGGCAAGTAAAAGACGAGAGTTGGGAGTGAGAGGCCAATGTATGAACATAGTGTCCAGAGATATTCAAGGATACTTCTACTACGCCACCTTACTAGGGAAATTTGGGGACAGATTTCATTAAGTGGGGATGTTTGTGAGAACCTGTATCTTCTTTTTTTATGTATTTTTTCATTTTTCTAGTGTTTTTATAAAAAATAGGAGTTTTTAGAAATTTTTGAAGTACACACTGTGTACATTATGAGTACACTCCATGTACTCAGTTACCGTAGGTAGCAGTGCACACGGCCATGTGTGTTGACCTGGAGACTGCCTGAAGAGTCGCTCTGTAAGTACAAGTACATGCCGTATACTTAAAAAGTACACACCATGAACATTTTTTTCATTAAACCGACTGTGGTCGCGTCTAATCGACACAACACTCTCCTTCTCGACCTGTTTCATCCAAGAGCATTGTACGGACATAGATCTTCTCTGAGGACCCGATTGAGCACCCGTTCAATGATTCGATCGTCCTCTATTTCATTGGGATCGCCACAGTGAGTTCTCTCTTCTACCAGAGAATTGTTTCCTAATTTATTCTCTTTCAACAGATATCCTCTGTTGAATGTTTTATATGTTTTTGTAGATCTACCATGTTCTAGGTCAATCTGTGGACCGATGTCGGAGTATAACGATCATACGACATTGAGGTAGGTGGTATGTGAATTTCTATAGATAGTATTTGAATATTTTTTCAAAAAGTGCCCCATACCCTTGAATAGGGTTTTGTGTGATTACAATTTTAATCATGTTAATTGCATGTTATGCTTATATTCTTTAATATAAGTTAAATTGAGTGTCATTAGGGTTAACTGATATGATTTGGACGGTTTTTCCCATTCATGTTTTGTTTATGATCGTTTGGTCCGGCTCTGCCTCTTTGGCCATGCCTAGTCTTTGAGGATGGAGTGATCATTTTATATAACATGATTGATATGATTTAGATTGTTTATCTATGTATTTATATAGGTTTACATTGACTGATGTTCATTGTTTGTGAACAATTTCTTTACACGTTGCTGCATGAACCTGGTGTAGAGAGACAATAGGGAAAATTAACATTGAGGGATTTCCAATAGTTTCTATTATAATCATCACTCTTCAAGACCATAAGGGGGGATTGACATTGAGTTCTCCCTCGAAGTTAGTATAGTTACGGTACGAGGACACATGGGTAATTGACATTGAGTGCTACCTCAGAGTTCTAGTAGGTTATTGTTAAAATATTATAAGAGGAATTGAAGATGAGTGCTTCATCAGAGAGTCATTAATCACTACTGACTATAAGGGGAATTGACGGTGAATACTTCCTAAGAGAGTCTTTTGTATATCCTTGTAAATTGAACTAGAGGGTATAGGTTATGTGTAATTTCTAGAGGGTTACCTATTTTGATTATTTGTTTACTTGATATAAAAATTGAATGCTTTGAACTATAAGAATGTTTACTGCTGAGTACTTCCTTGTTGCTGCTTCTTTTTACTTTTGCCTTCCATATATATTCAATAACTATTAGGCACATATATTTTGGTGGTTTTTAACTGGGTGTAGTCTCACACCCTGTTTGGGACATGTTTTTAAGCCCAAATAGATTATATAGCTGCATGTATAGATAAGGGAAAACACCCTTCTATTTCAGATACTAGATTGCTGAGGAGATGGAGAGCATATAACCATGATGAGGCATGCGATGGAGATTATTTTATCTATTTTCACTTGTATATTGATTAATTCTGTATTCCATCATTGTGACTATTTTGGGTGCTTTCCTAGGCATATGTATCATGAATTATTTATATATGTTGGCTCCAGTTGATTATTACTTATGATGATTACTTATTTCATGTTTTACTGCTTCCTCTATTTTTTATCTATTTATTTCTAATGTGTTAATCTTCTAATGAGGGTATAGTATCTCCAATATCACACCCAAGGCCCTCGTTTCCAGTTGGCAGCCTCTGGAATTTGGGGAAAAGTTCTTGAGGCCATGTGACCAAATAGGTATGGGGCACCTCTGGGTGGATTCTGGAACAGGGACGTTATATAAAACGCCTTCCTTATGGATTCCCTGGTAATCTAAAAATGTTTCCAATGGAAGGAGTATCCCATTTCCAAATAGGGACCATAAGTAGTTAATGAAAAACAGAATGATCTAGATGCTCTTCCTTTATCTATTGGTAGGTGTGACATTGGGACCCATAATCAGGAATGTCATGATTTGTACATGAAAACTATTATAATCACCTTATATCATAATAAATCCTCATATTTCCATGATGAAAAACCCATAAATTATTATTAAAATCAAACAAAACTAAGAAATCCATAAATTCTTGGGAAAAAAAGATCCCTAATTCAGATTATAACATATGTTGTGAGAGAAAGAAATGAAATTGTCTCCACACTATATATGGTTTCTCTAATTCCAATGACATCATATTCGTATAATTATATTGCATGATGTACTGAAAAAGGGATGATGATAATTGAATTTTGGTTTCACCATTAAAAAGACATCATCCTGATAATCGAGACGAAATTGTGAAAAATTCCCCATAATGATCCACTCATCCATTGATTAAAAAATAGCCATTGATAGTATTTTTATACATTGATAATATTCAATGAAATTCATATTATGTGATGTTATAAAGATATATATATGTCAAATATCAGAAGGAATTACAAACAATCCCTCTATATAATATTCATTTCATTTTGAGAAAAGTTATATCACTAACTCTTATGGTTATAAAAGACTGTGAATAATTCCCAAAATATATAATGTCACAAACACTTGAGTTCATTTATAAATTCTAAAATCTATAAATCATGAGTGGGGTTTTTCGTCTCATTCATTCTAAGATGAAATGATATATAAGCCACTACGTGATCATCATTCCTAATTATACAATCCAATAAAATTTCTAAAGAATCACTGAAAACCATATATCTTTTACTCCGCTTAGGTAATATAATTTTTTTTTCAATGTATGATACCATTTTACATCATCAAAATAATACTAAGACTTCACATCAAACTTGAATTTTCATCCATTTCCATGTCGTAACATAAAATTATAATTCTTTCTTTGTGATATCTTTTAAAAACCATAAATAATAACCATCATTACCCAGGAATTTGTGAATTTCATGAAACGTTTGTGGATAATAACATGAAAAGACATCATTTACCTTCACATGAAAAACTGATATTACATGTTCAATAAACACAATATAAATGAACATCACTTTTTTACTCTATAAATTATATTTCAAAATATTTCCATATAAATATTCATTCATAAATATTTTTAAACACAATCATAGATGGTTCTCTTGGTCAATCTAGGTCATAAATTAACCAAAAAATCATAAAAAAAACTACATAAAGAGTGTTGATATACTTCTGTAATATCAAATTCACCAATACAATAAAAATATTATAAGTGTTAGCCCAAGAAAATGACATAACAATATATTCCTAATGAACATAACTGCTAATGATTTTTTTATATTTCACACTCCAAACCTATGAGATAATGAAAACCTATCTGAATATTAATCATTCATAACCCTCTTCAAATAGGTTCTATAAATGAATCTTGAACTCTTTCATCTCTATTGGTGCTATAAGATAAGAATGTTTTAATATAATATGTTCTTCATTCTCCTGATCAATCAAAAAATCATCCACTCCTTTGGGAGGATTCCTAGTCAATTTTTTTGGTAATATTTCCATAAATTCCCCATCAATGATTTGAATATCAATGAAAAAACAAACACTATTGGGATAAATTGGAAGAGTAGATGATAAAATAATTATCACTTTGCAAGATGTTCAAGAAAGTAAATACATTAGATACCATTCTCTTAGAATAAACCACGAGTTCTCATTAGAAAGAATAAACAAGGGAATATAATGATAACAATCATCCCCATATTGATTGGAAACAAGATAATAAATTCTTATAATGAAATCACGAAAATCACATATTGTCAATATGAAAAATCCCAAATTACTTCTATAAAAATATATAAAGTTCATAAGAAGGAGACTAACACCCCTAATCATTACACATCCCATGTTGTGGCTCTAACTCTATAAAAAGGCCATGATTAAAATTTCTAGGAATTGAATATAAAAAAATTATAGATATAAATGATTAGGATACACGTGTATCAAATAAGACAATCACTACTTGGGATTAAATAATGACAGTACTAGTCACTGTCACTGGGATAACATTTAAATCCACTAGAAACTATTATACTACATTAATGTTAGTCACTACTAATTCCTTTGGTTGGAGCCATCTAGTATTGGAAGAAATTGAATTATCAAATGTATCCATTAGATCCAAAAATCCATATCCATATCAAGGAGTACACTTTGACCCATTGAATCCCTGTAAATGATCATAATTCTTCAAGCTATTGAACATCTTTGGTGGGCCCCTAGATTATTGTTGGGTTTTTTCTAACATACCAAACTAAAATAATGTCAAAGGAACATTTTTTTCTATAACTAATGGTGCTAAGGATGATGGTTGTTGTGAACAACATCTAAAACTAATGTTACAATCCTTCAAAATTTTATATTTTCCTTAGTGAAACACTAAATGTTCCACTATTTGGAATCAAATAGGTTGAGGATCTAACCACACATGAGACATTAATTTCTTCAATCACAACCATTTCCCGTATCTTCATGTAGGTCAAAATCATTATCATGAATACTGGTAAAATAATATATTATTTTAAATGAACATGGTATATTTAATCCTTTGGTTTGTCATTCTTGATAAAATTTGGTGAAAAAAAGATAATATTTTCACACCAATTTCTATATTCTAACAATGTATTCTCTATTTACAGAATATAGATTAACTCAAATGAATTTAACATCAGTACTGACTCTGAAAAAAATGGCTTCAATAAGAAAGCCTTCAAACTATTCTAAACCAAGAATACATTCATATCTGCATATACTGTGGAATCCCACTACCACATACTAAGACCCTCATGTCCAAAAACATTACACATCACTATGATACTCTCAGTTGTATATAATATGTCCTAGAACAAACCTATCTTATCCATCCAGTGATACACCACTTGAGGTTCAACTATACATTTAAATGATGATGAATTATCATGTAAGAACTCCATTGATCAATCTCTATCTTCTCTTTATCTTGAATGAACATAAATGATAGCATTATTTACATGTAGACCATTTATATAAACTACACGCACTTCGTGCATGATATCCTCATCTTCATTTTGTACTATTAGAGGATTTCCTTGAAGAACACCTTCTATACCTTCTTTAATAACTCATAGAACACATCTTAGAGGAATACCTCTACACACTAAAGAATAAATTTTTTTCCTAAAACTGAAAAATCATCATTATTACAACTAAATATAATATAATACTGAGTTTAACATTAAAAATAAAAAATGTGACGCAAATCCTTTAGTAATTTGAGTCACATTACAGTAATATCATACTAGGAACATAATTTAATATTACATTCAAATTCCAAAAATCACGTATTCTATGTAATTGATGTCTGAAGATAAGTAATCTTGATAAAAAAACAAAATATGTTACCATACTATTATTAACAAACCTGAATACCCTATAATAATAGCACCCAACCTAACATTTCACATACATGAAGGGAGTTCAAGACCCCCATGGGCTTGAGACATGTGACCAAACATCAATAAAAAATAGAAAAACATCTCAACCAACGATCATCTATATCGATAAAAGAATAAATATTGGGAGAAATTTATATATGATAATGGTATAAAATAGATTGAACAAAACAACTCATATAAGATAAAATCTCTAATTACAACTCCAAAAATAAATAAAAAATGATAACTGATTCTCCATGTCATAACATGGGAAACCGCCACAGTCTCACTAATGTATACCTAAACTCTACTCACTAGAATCATCATCACAACATTCTTCAACCATTCAATCACATTGTGAAAATACATACAATGGTCTATGCACTATTAAAGAGGTGTATAGGTTGTTACCTACCTCACTCAGTGAAATATCACTCAAGTGTTCTATATAATTTCTTTGTATAAATGACTCAATTATTCTCATTTTA
Source organism: Viscum album (assembly GCA_963277665.1). Taxonomy (NCBI): domain Eukaryota; kingdom Viridiplantae; phylum Streptophyta; class Magnoliopsida; order Santalales; family Viscaceae; genus Viscum; species Viscum album. The sequence goes on from OY728126.1 coordinate 200,137,814, forward strand.
GATAAAACATGGCATGAGATGAAATAAATTGGTTTTATCATTTCTTGGTAAATATTTTCCATTATTCAAAAAAATTGCGAAAAAGGAATGTATATCAATTTCATTAATAATTTCCATTATCATTTATTAAATCCAAAGAATCATTATCACAACCAAATAAGTACAAATAAAATAATAGGTAAATCATGCAATGAATCTCATCCAGTTAAGATACTATACTACTCATATCAAAATGAATGGCTATTTAGAAAAAGATATTATAATAGAAGCCTACAGAACAGATAACACCCAATGAGTGAACCCCCCCCCCCAAAGTGCATAAAATATCAATAAAAATGATTCTAGTGAATATATGAAATCCACATGAAAACCCATATTGAATAAATTCGAAACGATTCCCTATAATAAAACATCCATTTATATACCCAATTAATCAGATATGATTAGTTATTAAATAACTTAAATTCTAAAAAAAAATACACCATTTTGATTTACTCAAAATAAAGGAAATCCCATATTTTATCACAAATTCATTTTCACGAAATAAATACTAGATAATTTAATTTTAAATAAAATTTTTCAAATATAAGAAATATAATTCATCCAAAAAAGTCTATAGACATAACCACCAAACTCAGACATAGGGTTGAACATTCCCATGAAATATCAACTAATTTGATGATCAAAAATCAATGAACGATATCCTAGAAAAAACCTATACATCATATAATTTATTCAATCTAACAAAGGGTGGGTGGAGAAGAGGAAAAAAAACATACCAATAGGAAGAATACCCACCATACCACAACCATCTAATTTATTTTTCCCAAGAAAAAGGTCACAACCGGATACTAAAAGTTTTATGAAGGAATCATCACTAAAGATTAAAGGATTTAATAATAAAACACGATGTCAATATATTGGTCAAAGAAACAATGAATCATAAATGAATACTCACTTGAAGATATGAAAAACATGTATTATGATGATTCAATGTCAAAAGCATCAGTCCAAATCGAAATGTTTCTCCCAAAATTGTTGGACACACTTTATAGGTTGAGAGATAATGGATATGTGAATGACTGAAATCAAATTTCAGACGACTAGCACACTAAAATAAATTTTCATGAAAATAACATTGTTTTTAATTCCCTTAGACATCATGACATCTTTGTGGATTATATTCACTAATCACACATAACATTTTTATAAAAAAACTATTCTTTTTACATTACAAGTCCTGTAACTTTTACATGGTGTATAATCATTTAATGATGTGAACATAGTTGAAACATGTTTCTGGAGAAAAATTACACATCATGAAACCAATTTATGCCTCATGTAATAACCCAAAAAAGATCAAAAATCAATATGATTACACAAAATCTACAGACAACTAAGGAAATTTCTGAACAATGGGAGAACCCCACTAAACCATTAAAACACTAATACTTAGTCACTATTAATTCATACAAGAATACATCATCGAAAATTATTTAATTTTTCACAAAAAAATATCCATCTCCTTTGGATTTCAAGGATTCGTCTAATTAATGAGGTAAATTTAATAATGGAAAGAAAATAGATAAATGTTGGTAATGGGATGCTATAGTCAAAAAATGGTTTAAGAGTCGCATCCTTTCCTATGGAAATCATATATGAGGGACATAAATAAATAAATAATAATAGACAGTGGAGTTTAAAAATTTATGTGACTAAAATGATATGGAAGTGAGGGGGATATTACTACAAAAATATTAACTAATTAAAGGGGAATAATTGTTTTAATATAATTAAAAAAATTTAAGTCATTAATTTTTAAATTTAAAAAAACATATTAAGCTCACATTCATACTCCACTCGGTATCATCATTCTAACCATGCACCCTAAAATAGTCACCGAAATTTTCTGGGAAATCATAGATCAACAATCGAACATTCCACATCAACAATACAACTATAATTTAGTAATTAGGAACATGACTACACCATTAAATACACAGATGCAAAAAATTCCATTTTCCCTTTAAATTAAAACCTTGTTCAACCTCCAACACATCCAAAATCAATACTAGATAAATATTAAGGGGTTTTGTTAAAATTTATATTTAAATATACAAAAAAACATTCATGTAATAAAAAAATATAGATGAGGGTGATAATATGTACATTGTATTAACTTGGTACTAAAATCTATATTGAATCCGAATAAAAAATGTATAGGAAAACATCATGTGTCAACTAGAAATAGTACTTGTTGGAAAACTATAATGAATTAAAAAATAATAGATATATATATTTCCAAAATCATTCACATAATATAATTCCATAATATATAGAAATGTATCTATCAAATTTTTTTCATCATCAATCACTGAAATGATATTTTACAGTGTCAAAAAAAATTTGAATCCTAACAGAAAAAATATTTTTCATCTTATTTCAATAAAAAAAATAATTAGTTAATTATGGATATGAATTTATTAAATTCAAATATAACATTATTTTATGTAATACACTAATAAGTGTCTCCAAAAACATCTTTTCATTTCCAAAAAACAACCCATGAATTTCATTATATATATTATATAATCTTTGGTAAATTGCATATTTTATTGATGATTATCTCACAAATATTCATCAATCATATTTTTTATACTGTCCATTAATTCTCGAATATAATGGTATGTATTCGATTCTCATCAAATGTGTCTATAAATTTCACACTTTTTTATTTTATATTGAAAAAAAATCAGTAAATATCAAAAAACTAATTATTTTATACTCAAATACCATCAGATTCATTATGTTTGAATTGTTATAAATATGTACCATTTTGATATTCAATGATATCGTTGTGATTTTTAGATAGTAAATGCATATTTTTCCATTCAACAAATAGTATATTTTATATCAATGATTTTGTCTTCCTCCAATAGGATGGAATATAAATTACTAATGGAAACTATCATTTGTGAGATGTTTTTTACTATAATATCATATAAAAAATTATAGTTAAGTGGTATAGTTGTATGAACAGTAATATATAAATTAAACTTCTAATAAAAATATGAATAAATGGATTGTATTTTAAAGACACATGGACGGTGGGTTTTTACCCCTGGATTTAAGATTTAATAAATCCTAATGGAATGAAGAAACCATTAAATATGAATTTTCAAATGAATATGGATCATAAAATATTATGTATATTTCAGAGAAATTAATATATATGTATATATATTAAATAATAGTAATAAAAATAAGCTATTAATATATATATGATGATGAAATATTTTTACACTATATATAATGACTAAATCCTAACAGTTATCCAATAATAAACAGAAAATGATTGAGTATAGTTACTGAATGATATTTATTAAATATTAATTCATGATCAAATCAATAAAATTATCTTTTATGAATATTTTTAATGATGAATACAATTTTTATTGAAATATTTTTGGAAATTGGTTTAAAAAAAAAGAAGAGTATTTAGTGGATAATATTGATGAATAATAATTTCCTATAAAGATTAGTAAATTATTATTTTTGGATAAATAGATACTCTCATATTAATGAAAATGTCATTATTAGTTAAAATTTTGCGTTAAAAAAATAATAAAGGATGGGGAGTATAGGGAACACTACTTTTTTAGCTCTATTAGATTGAACATAATTTAGAGTTTGAATAATTGTTGAATTGTGGGTCATGACTATGAATATGTATCTATATCAAAAGAGAAGAAATGAACATTAAAATATATATGGAGATTGAATGAACACATTTTCATTAGAATTATGTGGGTGCTCTAGAATATGTATAGTTATATTCAAATTCATACTAAAAAATGAAATATTCATGTGTACGAGATATTCATAAATTAAAGGCCTTGATATAGATGAAATTTGTCAACAGAAGTGATAAATGGGTGGGTGATCCTATTATATATTTTTATACTAATTGGGTAGTAATGTACTTCCAAATTAATGTGAATATTCTGTTAGTAAATATAATGATCAATGAAAATGTATACATTGAACAAATATTTGGTATTGTAAAAATTGAAGATCATTCAAGAGTGTATAGACTGGGGAATGTTTTATTTTTTAATAGAAGTAATAATTATCATAATATGCCTATATAGATATGTCATGATGTAAATGTATTTATTTTAGGTGTTTGATCATAATAAATATGAAAAATAAATCATTTTCTTGAATTTTTTCATTTTTTGAGGTAATCAATTAATTACAATAAATATGTTATAATTATATTTTTTATTTTCTATGATTGATTATAATTGTATTTTATATATAATTCAACACATAGATTCCATTTTTTAAGGTTTTATGTGTGATAACATAGTGAATAAATATTTATTTCATATGTAAAATATTCAATCATATTTTATTAGTAACGTACATGAATTACTGTGAACTATTATTAACCCCATGTTCAGTAGGTACCAAAAAATGCATGAATAAGCCAATATAATTGATCAAAAAATTTAATTTATGATGATATGGATGTTGTTACAATTGATATCAACAATGAATAGCATTAAATGTGTTATTTGTTTGGATGGATGGTATTAAGGTACAATTTTGGTGGAATACCTCACTACATAGATTAGTATCATCCGATATATATGACATTATCTTGACTATGGTATAAGGTTTAATGTATGAATATTCATAGAACTAATGATATATTACAATATAACATATGTTTAAGACATTTTTTAATGAAAATAAAAAATTATGTTGTGATTTTATTATTAAAAAACTATATTTCATGTTTAAAATTTAAAAATTCAAAATTCAACATAAATTTTTTGAATAATAGTATCTAACGGCTATAAAACATTGAACACATTTTTATTAGACAATGTAGAAATTTAAAATTCTCAATGTGGCGGTAAAGTCTCACAAGGTAGTATATATTTATTATAGGGTTATGTAAATATCAATCAACTAATTTTTTTAAAATAAATATAAAAAATGAACATTAATACATTGTATTTTTTATTATGTACAATGTGTGGTAAAGAGTAAAAATGAGAAAATACTTTGAAAAAAATCATTCTGTTGGATTCATTCACAAAAGACTATTTTCTACAATAAAATTAAAATATCATTGACATTGAAATCATGTTCACTGAACTCTCTTTACATTATAAGGTTTGGAAAAACCACATAATATATATATATATATATATATATTTATATATATATATAATGGTTATTATGGAATAATTGGTTTAAAGGGAAATTTTATAGTTTATTTATTATTAGTGGTGGGGAAAAAATATAAATTGTTATAAAAAAATGTTTATAAATGATGGAAAAGTTTATATAACACTCAATTATTAGAAATTTTAATATAGGTATTCTATCATTTTATGATGAATTCATGGTGTACAATATAGTGAAGATAATATCTACTGGTATAATCTATAGGTGATTGATTCAATATAAATTCTAGGGGGTTGATAAGGAAATGGAATTAGAGTGATTAAATAGTAATATTTCCAAACTAAATGACTCATAGGATGTATTGAGGAATTTTTATCATTAGTACTAAAATTTTATTTATTTTGATGAGTATTCACATTGTCTTTGAGTGACAGTTGATATTTTCAATTTTCATTATTCTTTATGTTGGAATTTTATATTAGTACATGGAGACACATTTGATTAAAAATATCCCCAAAAGTGGATAATGTTAAAATAATGATGCTAGAAAATTATTGTAAAAAGCAAATGATATCATATATTCATTTAAATCTATGTTTTATTTTGATATAATATAGTATTAAAACAATGTGAAATATGTAATGATAAAATTTGAATGAGTATAATTGATATAAATTTTCGTATAATGAAATATTCCAAGCATAAATATCATTACTCAAACCATGAATGGGATACATAAAACAAAATTGAGTAGATTATGACTTGTCACATGATATTCAAAATAGGTAGGTCTCATTATATATTGTGTATGGTTTAAACTATAGTCAATTATTGATCGAGGGATAATAAAAAGGTGAAGAAGTACACTATAAAATGTTTTTGTGTGTATGGATTGTGATAACTGATATGATAATGAAATATTGTATTTAAAACATAATAAGAATTATAATATTAGAAAATAATAATACAAGTTAAAACTATAATTATAACCCTTTAAAAATATGTGTTACTATATTCACAACAGGATAAGTTTGTCACAATTTAATAAACAGGCTAATGCATCTATAATAGTGATATAAAATTAATTAAATTGAATGTTAATGAATATAATTCCATAGTTATGGAGGTAAAATATTGTATCTTAGTTTCAACATTATAATAATAATAATCCATTTCATTTTCTTAATGAATAATGTTTGTTATTTTAAAATAATGAAATGTGTGTGAAACTTTAAATTATTTTTCCATGATCATTAGTGTAAATTGGATTTTTATACATTTAATGACCTGAGATTTAGGTTGTGGGTACTGTTGTATATAATATTGGTTCTAAATTTTTATATATTATGGGTTACTTCTTCTTGTGATGTAAAAAAATAATATAAGTAACACTAAAATTGTGGTTCTTTAACTAAAGTTATTTTGTTCAAAATTCAATGTAATATCTATGGAATCCAAATAGAATATGTAAATGTGAATACAAATACATTTATCATGTAAAATTACCATTATGTACAAACATTAAATAAAAACCACATCTATATAGTTTTTTCAAGTATGTTTTTTCTAGGTAGTTAGAAAAAGATAGATGAATTATTCAGTGAAGATGAAAATGCCTAATTCATTTCATATATATATATATATATGATTATTTGGTGTAAATAGCATATAAATATCACTCCAAAAATGTTACATCCCAACCCAAATCACCAGTATTATGTCGGAATTCAACAAGACCTCATGAGCACCTCCCCTTAAGTAATAGATCATGTAGCATTCTAGCTCATACACAGTGATTTGAGTCGTAATGTTACAAAACGGTACCATATGTAATAGAGAGCTTCCTGGGATACACACATACCCATATGCATTCACTACCTAGAATGGACATTAACCTTCCTTCACATCATCATATTAATGCTAATAATTTATAAACAAAATCAAAGGGTTAATGACCTTCTTACCTCAGTAGTTTGGAAAACCCTCTCATTGTTTTCCCAAATGTCATAGTGGAACATCAATGTCTCAATATATCAGGACATTTATGCTTTAGGTTTAGTAGAGGTTTTCATAGAATAACATTTTTTTTATTTCAAAAGGGTTAAAATATCACATTGGATAATTATTTCCCTTTATTGAAAAATTATCAAATTATCATTAATTTTATAAAACACGTAGATACATAATAATTATCCCTTTAGACTTTACTTATTCACATGAAATGATGATACATTACATTTAATTTATTATTATCACATGTGATGATAAATTAAACTATTATTTTATCATTTATAAAAATATCACATGGGGTGATAACTTATAAATATTAATGTAATTTAATCACATGCACTTATTATTTTATCATCCCATAAATATCACATGAAATGATAATTAATCACATTTAAGATTATTTTATCATATGTGATGTAAAATTAAAATATTATTTCATCATTTATTAAATATCCCATGATATGGTAATTTTTTTTTCATATACATTGATAATTTAAATTAAAAAAATTTCACATGAAAAGATAATTACAATTTTTAATTTATCCTTTATGTCGTAATGTTTTATGATAATTACCATTATTATCATTGAACTATATTATTCATTTATAATTATAACATTTTTTTTATAAATAAGTTATCTTGTGAAATTATAATCATAATTTTGAATTTATCATTAAATTATCATGTGTGTTTGATAATTATAATTTCAAATTTCTATTATAATTATACAGTCATAATTTATTAAAAAATATCATTTAATGATTATAAATATAGACACACATTTGGGCATGTATATGTATACATACATGAATATATATATATATCTCTTTATAATTTAGATAAATTCACTTTAATAAATCGCTACAACTATTAGTTAATAATTAAAATGGCCATTATTTTATAGTTTTTAAAATCTTGCCAAGTGATAACCACCTGATAATTATATTTTAATTTTTTTAATAAAAAATATCATCATAATTATGTTGAATAAACTATTAAAATTATCACTTGATAATATCACATAATTATATTTTATAATTTCGTGTGATTACTATTTTAAAAGAAAAATCTTATTTTCCATTCATATTTATGTTTTTATTAAACATATTTACATTGATTAAAATGTTGAAATGAAATATATTAACAAAAATAATAATTATATAAATGAAGAAAAAACTCATTTTGGGGGGCTCTTCATGCCACAATTGAAGAGGTCATTCTTCAATCCTCCATCGGTGTATATTTCTCTCCCAAATCGCTTCAACCATGAAACAACGATGATATCAGTTGGGATGTTGGGTTTATATTGGAAGTATTCCGTGATAATGTTTTACTAAATATAACCATAATAATAAAATTATTGTAGAAATTAAAACCCCTTTTTTATCCTCTATTCAATATAAAATTGAATACATATACATTTATTTCCAACATCTAATGCATTTCCACCGAAACTAGTTAAATTGTTGAAGAAATAATGGGTTTTAAAAGCTTCGCCAATCAATAAGGGATGGACAGTTCTCCCTATTAGGGGTGAATGAATTTTAATGTTTTGAAATAAATTTAATTAATTAAATAAATAAATTACATAGTATAATTTAAAAGACAACCATTTGCTTAGTGTCCTGAACAATACACAAGTTTTGTGTAATAAATTATAAGCTTCCTTGGGAAAATCCCTCGTTCTAGACAAAATGTATGTGTCATAATTTCCATATGAATATATTTTTTTGTGAGAAATTAAAGATTTTATATTCAAAATAATTGAATAAAAATATTTTAATAAAAAATTGTTTTTTTAAGAGAGTGACATCCAAATATTTGATGAATACAAATTTTATACCCTATATAGGGTAAAAACCATGTCCCTGACCTATATGTTGTCTCACATTTCCTATATGATGCACCTTTTGGGAGATATTTATTTATTTTCAATAAAATAATATATTAAATATTATTTAATAACATTATCCCATAATCAAGGCATTCAAATATATAACACATTTGAATGTTATACCCATCATAGGGTAAACACTTTGTTATTGACCTAATTGTGGATATATTTTTATCATAAAACATACTATTTTGGATTTATTCAATTATTTGGAATACATTTCCAGCATTTAAAATAATATATTTAATTGTTTCATCTTATCATCCTCAATTATTATAAGACTATAAAAAATATTACTAACATAGTGTTTAACTCATATAATATATAATTGAATATACTAAATTATTTACTGGGATTTTTACCATTCAGTGATGCATTTAACAAAAAATGGGAATTTTCACTGATAAATCACTTCCTTCCATGTAATAACGAATCAATAGAGAGGTTTTATAATTTCTGTAAAAAACGTTTTTTACAATTATACCCCTATATCGAATTCTCAATCTTGAAAAAATCTCTAGTGGTATTTCTTGAACAAATCCTTCTACTAAGATATATGGTTAGACATATAGTCTCATGTATCATCCGCCATCAGTCCATATTTCCACTGAATCCAGAATAATGTTTTCTTATTTCATCTCAAATCCTCCTCACATCAAAATATTTTCCACACTGATTCCATTTACAATATGCATCAATACCCAAACCAACATCCTCACAATATGTGACATGCGTAGGGTTGGGTATGAACCTCTGAAACTGTGACACACTGAACACACTATGCATACCAGACAACAAAAAGGGATGGCAAGATGACACACCAATAACCCTACCATGAGAGTATGTCATGTAAGGTATATTCACAAAAACTTATTTTTTCCAACACCCTAAAGTACACTATGCTATCCTGTCATTGTTTGATGAATTATTGGAGAAATGGTATGTATGGGACGCATAAATAAATCACTAAATAAAGTCCAGATAGGGATAAAATAAATAAAGAAATAAATATTATTCAACAAAGAAGAAGGAAAATAGGAGATGCTAAACATGGAAATATATAAAAAATAACCTTATCACCATTTTTTAGTGCTAGATCTATTATATATACATTTCCTCTCATAGCTCAACGATCATCACCATGACATTCATGAGTCATTTTCATCACGGGAAACTTTATAATATACTAGAAATTTCCACTCCCAGATTATCCTAACATTATTGAAATCATGTAGGGAAACCTTTAGTAGAATTGTTAAATATGGAAAACATTGAAACATCGGTGGCAGAGTACTATTGGAATGTTGTTTTTTCTATTTTAATGTCATTATTTTTAAGAATTATATCACATTCCTAAAAAAAGATATATTTTTACCCAATTTTAAATATATCGTAGGATTGTACACCATGAAAAATCATATCTTAGTCCCTATGTATTTATTCAATACCTATCAAAATCGAGACATGAATCTTGAATCTCAGTTAGATACAATCATTATAAGAATTCCGCATAACTTCACAATTTCTCAGACACAATGTTTTCCCAACTACTACTCTAAGTGAGTCTCTATTATCGATAAGAAATTGGTGGAATTTGTTTACTGATCTATGATAACCAAAATGTGTCCTGACTCTTCTGGTTCCAGGGGATCACCTTTAAAAACTCCATGGTAATATCCTCTCACATCTACATTGGTATTAGGAGTGGCTGCAATAACCCTCCCAAATACTGGTGCGCAGCCTTCAGCCTCTAACATGTGAGGCATTGAGAGAAAGAACTTGTAATGTACCTCTTAATCCATGTTTAGAAAAGCTATTTTTTGAAGTCATGGTACATCTTAATAACCCAAGGATATACCATCCACTTAGAGGTTTTGTAATAACATATCAGTACAACTCATATGGAAGGAAGATTCATTATTCATCCATGGACCAAGATCATGTTATTTATATCCATTGACCATCCGGGTTATAAATCACCACCATCAAGCCATTATGTCATCATAGTACAATCTAGGTATGAATACTATCATTAATCATCCTTTTAATAAGGGAAGATGCAAACATGAAGGATATAAAATCATATATATTTGATCCTCAGAAGCCGCAACCCTCTAGTCATTAAAAGAACACATCAAACACCATTGATCCTATAAATATTTCTTGCCAGATCACTCTCATTATGTATCCTATAGATAAAGTAATATTATAATACATTTAAAATTTCAATGGAATATGTCATCTTTAATTTGAATTTCTATGAATACATGACCCAATACCTCTATCTCAAATTTAGATCCCTCTATGTGAAGATATAGAGGAGGATATTTTGGTCTATGTTAGCAATAAATCAATCACTAATGATATAATGTATTCAAATTTTTAGTTTAGTGAGAAATGTTTTCATCTCCAAGTCATGCATTGAATATTTCCGTTTATGGGGTCATTACTATGGAGACCCATATACTACAACCTTTTCCCTATGTATCTATACTACTATTAGACCAACTAATGATATATCACAATACACTTCAAAACCAATCCCAAGATCTGGAAGTGTTGGTAATAGAGCTATCATTACCCTTTTCATTATCCTAATGATGGCCTCTTCATACTTGTTTTATGACATGAACATTAACCCATTCTTTGTCAAATCAATCAATGGTGATTATTGTCAGAAGATGTATAGGATAAACCATTAGTAATATCTGAGTAATCCAAGGAATCCCTTGGTCTCAAACCCATTTAGAGGATGTTTCAAAGATATGACTATTTAGACCTTCCCTAGGTTTACCAGTATACTAAATTCAGATACCAAATGTCCAAGGAACATCACCTCATAAATTCAGAAGTCAAATATGAATAACTTAGTGAAATTCTTGTGTGCTTGAATCATACTGAAGACTATCTCTATGGGCCAATCATGTTTTTTTTTCGATGAGTAGGTGATGAAAAAATAAATGAACATTACCATGAAAGAGTAAATATATGGATGAATAATTTTTTTATGAAGGTGATGTACACAGTGGGTGCATTCATCAGTCCAAAAGGAAATACCAAATGCTTCTACAGTCCATATCTTCTTTGAAATGATGTCTTTGGTATGTCCTCCTCTCAAACATGCAACTGATGGTATCTTGTTTGGGGATCAATAATTAAAAAACACTAGCTCCCCATAACTGATCAAATATAATATCCATCCATGGAAAAGGATATTTATTCTTCACAGTCAACTAGTTTATCTTCTATTAATAAAAAAATAGACAAATACATTTGTCTGCCTTATATGATAACCACAAGTGAATACCATGGTTAATTATCTGAGATTTTGAATTACTTCCTCTCCAATTTGTCTACCTGAACCATTACCTCCTTATTCCCAATTATCACTACACAATATGAGGTATTGAAAAGGTTTCACTCCTATCATGATCTCAATATCAGTGTAGCATGTAAATCCTTTGGATTCAATACTAGGTCGGAGAGTTCCAAAAACATTCCATCCAACAAATCAACATCGACATATCATTCAGTGATATGGAAGGATGAAGAAATATGGAGTTGAAATTCATGGAAAAATCGAGCATAGTATTGATATATTATTCCTAATAGAGGCACAATGTGAATTACATTTGGTATAAGTGTCTGTAAATCTTATACCACAAAAAAGTGTGGGAGAAATCTCAACAATATTCTTCTACACGTCAAGTGGTAATGATGATAACTCTTTGCTTGTAGAAGTATTTCGGCATGCATCTAATGTACTCCCATATTGATTTGTAGAGGAAAATTATTCTATAACATAAAGGAAAAAACATTATAAAATAAATAGTGTAATTAGGATAAAACTTAATCAGTTTCTAGGAAAACACATGGTTTTCCTAATAGTCTTCTAGATCAACCCATATTTTTTCCAAGGGTCTAACCTTAACCCTAGGTTTTCCACTAGTTTCACTTACCCAATTCTTCATAGATTCATGTTAGTCACAATCATAAATATATGAACACAACATTATACATAGATAAATATTACTAATGCCTGTATGATATATCACAAAACATAGTAGCACATATATATCACAAAAAACCACTATCTCGAACAGAACACACCAATCAAGGCATTTAATTAATAGAATACTATGTAACACCCAATAGGTATATACATTTCATGTGAAGATACATGGACAATAAAGATTATTGATAATTCATGAAATATAATAATACATATGTAACATTATGCAAGTCATGCAAGGTGAATTTCTTCCATAGAAAATAGAAACAAAATTTTCACCCTTTTTTGGTAACTCAGACGTCCACTATGTAGTGCTTGCTAGACATTGAAATAGTTTCCACCACCTAATTCCAAACTAACATGGTTCAGGTCTATCATATCCCAAACTAAATAGATGAAAAAAGTTAGTAAAAATCATCCATTGATTCCATTTTTGTAACATCACAACCCTAATCACCTGGTCTGAGCTAAAACTGTATATAACCTCTTACTGGCATAAAGGTTTGCATGGTTTCATGTATCATTTTGTATAGAACTTGATGATTTGGGATGGGATGATAGAAAAATTATATAATAATATCAACATGAAGGTAAGTTTGACAAAAACATTATATATTAAAACATTAAATATTATCTTCATATACACAAATGGAATAAAAAATACCTACGACTAACTGAAAGAAACTATATTTCATAGTTACCAAATTGAATAAAAAATCACTCAATTGGAGAAGGTGTTGGTGTTACTTGGGGTCTCACAAAATATATTCATAGAAGCATTTTTTTTCAAAATAATATTTAAAAAAATCAAAGGTGATTAATGATAATAATATATTTATAAATTCTTGAGTTTTTAGGATTAAAGGCCATGATATTGATAATTTCATTATGTCATCAATTAATAAATATATAAAAATTCATTTTTAATGGATAATATATAAGTTAATGGGTTCATGAATAATTTTCTATAAAAATGTATAAAAGAATATATAAGGATCAAAGAGAAATTGGGGAATAGAGAATAAAAAATTCCATGGGAAATAGTGGATTAGGTCAATATGTTGAATCATTTTTAGTAGGTAAGGTTGATGGAAATATAAATGGAAATTAGAAGGTCAAATAAATTACTCATTCTTAAAGATCCAATCATCAAATAAAGAGTAATTATAATGTTACTAACATGAGGAGTTGTTAAAATGATTTCATATTTTCAGGAATGCATTTTTAGTTAAGTGGATAACATGGCCACAACATTAATATGAATTAATTATTTAAAATTTATATAAAATTAGAAGAAACATATTAAATAAAAAACTAAAATATCATAAAGTCATTAAAATCAATGATGAAATATATTTTATGGGAATTTCATTTATCCTCCTTTTATGTTTTGGATATATATAAATTTAAATCAGTTATGAAGTGTATAAATTTTTATATTCAGATAAATATATTAGAAAAAAGTTGTAAAACAGTATGACATTAAAAGAGAAAAAATATCACTAATAGAGTATATGTCATGCAAAACCAAGCATTATGAAAATATTGATATCTTAAAATATATATTTTAATGAATGAATTTAATTAGAGAGTATGAATACACGTAATAATATCTTGAAATAAATATATATTTGTATTAAATAATAATTTTTATGATGAATTAATAGTAAATAAGAACACAGTTGTTTTGAATACATTATAATGCTTCAAAATAAATTTTTATCAAAAATACATGTAATTTATTTTTCTATGAGAACATTATAATTTAGTTTTAAATATTTGAGAAATTTTATTAAAAATATTAAACATTTTTTTTATTATTATAGAAAAGTTCCATAATGTTAAATTTTGGGATTATTTTGAACTCACAAGATATTCAGGGCATATTGAATAATTGATGATTTTTCATATACTGTAATTTTTTTAATTACATATATTAATATTAGTATCCTATTATTTCATGTATTTGGGAATAATGTTACAATTTATAATTGTTTTTTAAAATAAAAACAGTTATTTTTTGTTAATTATAAATATACCTAATTTGGTTATATTTTAATTGTGGTGCTTAAAACTGTGGTTTTCCTAGAATTTCTTATTAGTAATGTTTAAAGTATTTATATGAAATTTAATATTTTCCCCATCCAATTAGAGAATAATGTAAAATTATTTCAATATTTATAATCAGTAACATCAAATTTTTTAAGATCATATATTTAATTTTTTTAATATGAATTTTATCGATAATACATTTCTTCCTTTCAAGGGTAAAACTTTTAAAATATTGTTAATTTCTGTAGTTAAAATATTAAAATTTCCAAAAAAAAACTAGATATATCATATTATAAAATTTTTATTCTTTTATTTTCATCAATGTCAAGAATATGTTGTTAGTTATTTCAATATATATATATATATATATATATATTTGACCTATATATAAATTTATGATAAGAATAAATAAAAAAATTCACTCTACTGAAAATAATATCTATAAACGTTTTACATAATAATATATTAAAGATATGCTTAGTTGAATCCATTTTTCTTGAAATTTATATTATTTTTATCACTATGCAATTTTTTTTAATTTTATGGAATTGATTAATTACCAGAGATTTTAAGACAACACTAAAAAAATAACATTTAGTAAATATGAAATTAAAATAAATGATTTAAAAAATATCAAATATATTCAAAATTAATTTTAATTAAATTATTAAATTAATTATTTAGATTAAGTTGATGAACCAGAGATGTTTTAAATTATCCAATTGGAATTCATTCTTTTACTATGTATTTATTGTCAAAATAAATAAATAGTGTTAAAAGTACATAAATGATTGTTTAGGAAAAATAATATTATATGAACTTAATTAAAACTCATAAAACATGACATGATGAAATATATTAATTAATATAGTTTTTTATGTAATCACATGGACATTTGTTAAAAAATTGTAAATTTTTTGGTTAAATTAGAACCCTTTATTTTGGGAATTGTTTTACGGTGGATAAGGTTAAATTTGGTTATATATTGGGCTCAACCAAATGATATAATTTGAAACACCACTTAAACATGTCTAGATTATATTGAAATTTGGTATTTCAAACACATTCAGCATTATATTAAAATATATATAAATTATTTATCATTTTTCACAATAATGAATTTATCATAATTTAATAATTTTTGAAATTACAAGATTTCCCCTACCCTCATTTATAAAAGAGAACCTCTTTTTTGAAATTCCTTTCACCATTTTTCCTTTATATATCGAAAAAGTCATACAATAAAACCATCATAGTTTCATTAAAAAAATCATCTTTCTTCTTTTCATTCTGAAAGACCTCCCATTTTAGGATTAGTGTGTTAGACAAAAGATGTTTCTAAATGTATATTTATAACTCTTAACCATGTGTTTTCAGTATTATTTATTCTTACCCTTATATAAAATTATTTTTTGTGAAATAAAATTATGAATATTTTTTGATCTGTATACTATAAAATAGTAATTATTATGTGAAAACCATTTTATTCCACTTTTCTATCATATGAAAAAAATTAAAATATCCTTCATGTGTAAATAAGGGTTTCCATCTCTATAAAGAAGTTTAATTAATTTTTAATCACTCTAAATCATCTATGGTTATAATTCTGGAATTAATAGATATATTTATTTTACTTATTGAATAATTATGATTCTAAAATATATTGATCCATCCTACCTTATAACCATTTAACACATCAAAAAATTTTAATGCCTCTTATATGCTTGTGCAGAATGCCACCATCATGAATCATTTTTATTCATTTTTAGTTTATTTAAAAGTACATGATAATAAAGATATATGAAATTAATATATATGATACATATTATATTATAATGTATCTATAATTTTTAATTATTTTCTCCATTATTTTCTACCATCCATAAAAAAATTGGATGATAAATCATGTGTTCTTATGGCTTACCATCTCCATTAATATTGTAATAAAATTTTTACATAATTAATTTATTAGATGAAAATAAATTTTTATATAGAAGATATATTATATATATATCATGTTTTAAAATTTTCTATAATGTATAATTTACCATTGTACAATGTTCATGATTACTGTATTGAAATATGCATGAAAAAATAAAGCAATTATAAGTGAAAAATTTTACTTTAATAAAAAAAATTAACAAACGGTTGAAAATATTTCATAATTAAATCATACATGGTTTGATAAATATTATTAATGTAATCGATATATATATATATATTAAATCGATATATATTATGAATTAATTTTATACATATACTACACCGGGTGACACATGATGTTAGATATTTATGTTTCTACCCTGAATTTAGGGGGATTAAATTTTCATAAATTGTGATAAATAAATTAAATAAAACCTATCTAATAATTATTTTAAATTTATATGTCAATTTTTTATATACAATACATTATTTCAATTCATTTTTAACATTTTATGTACTCAAGAGATCCAAATAATTTATTTATGGAATACAACCAATGTATTAGTATTTGGATGAAAGTTGATGTTTTCAAATGTCAATGTTATCACTTAAATGTTTTCATATTTGACTAGATATTTTATAATTAATTATTAATGGACTTGTTTACATTAATTTTACATTAATAAATTAATTTAAAATTTATTTTCATTTTTCCAAACTGTTTTTTATAAACAAAACTGAGAAAATATTATTTTATTTTGATTTATATAACAGAAATAGAATATTTCCCATAATGGAAATTTAATATTTTGAATATTATTATATAGGATGCTATATTTTATAAAAAAATATATTATAACCTTGATATTTTTGAACATTTTATATTTTATTTAAAAATGATTGGTTATTTTTTTTAACAAAATTTCAAATGTTATTATAATAAAAATTTTCATCTACTACATACCCATTAAGGTTATATAGGTTGCATAGGGAATATGATCCTCTGATAAAATCCCTATTAATTTTGTGATGATTTAGAATGATGAATATGAGTTTTTTTAAACTAATTTATTTTCCATGGGTTATAAAATGAGGATACGATAAATATATTATGATATTGTGGATTTTATTTAAGAGAATTTTTATTTTGTGAGGGTTGGATTATTAATACCTATCAAATTTATTCTGTTAGAAGATACTGGAATATTATGAGATTATTATGATATGCATGAATGTTAATTCGAATAACATTAGTGATATATCGATGCATATTTATGATCCCTTACCTACCATGATTATAGAAAAGTGTGTGAACATGATTCTAAAAGTAATTGTTTGTAGAGTGGTATGTCTTTATGATCTCATCCTTGTTATAGTCACAATACTTTACATGGAAATTATTCATAATCATTGATTAAAATATTATGATTCATTATAATTTGGATGCAAGATTCTAATTTATCAATCATGAATGTTTAATAGTACTTTGAAATTCATATAGATAATACTTTATAAAATGATTTGTTTTCAAATATTATGTTATAAAATTTTATTGGTATGTATATTTTAATGTTGAGAACAAAGTCATGAATATTTTATAATACCACAATGATAATAATATCCTCAAATTATTAATATCTCTCATTATTACACTTAATGTGTATCTAAGCTCACCATTTATTATGATTTAATCGATTTATATTGATTAAATGTACTATATAGGGTATAAATAAGAATATTAATATGTTGGAAGATCATATAGGGATATGTTAATTAAAATTTATTTAAAAAGATTATTTTTTGTATTATCTACTGAATATAATTATATTTTGTTCTAGTATGGATGGTGATTTTATATAAATTGTATTTAGATAATAAGATGTACTATTTATATATGAAATTTATGGACTATTGTAACTGAGATCATTGAAAGGTTTAGATACCATTAGAAACTAAGATGATAAGATTTTAGTTATAATCCTTTTTATAATATTTTTTATATGATAATTTACTACGTCGATTTAATTAAATGATTATTGGTTTCTGATAAAAGCATCCTCATTTGGATACTATAAGTGGACGTTGTCTTGGAAAAGATACATCAATAGACTATGACAATGAAAATAGTTAGTTTATTATATCTCATCCACCATTATTGTACGTTGTGAGTTTTCTTTAATAGAGAACCTAGCATGACATTCCACGGGGATATGTATCTATTAATCAACATTGTTTCTAAGACATAATGAATTACTTGAAAAAATGATATCAAAATATATTCTAGGAGAAGACTATAATGTTAAAAAATCTAAATGAATGTAACATCATTAACACGTTTCTCAAGATCATATGGTTTCATAAAATTATTATTGACGATCACACCACATTTCTTGTTTTTATTCAATGGTTATTAATACAATGAACTGTAATA
This sequence comes from Viscum album, assembly GCA_963277665.1. Lineage (NCBI taxonomy): Eukaryota > Viridiplantae > Streptophyta > Magnoliopsida > Santalales > Viscaceae > Viscum > Viscum album. The sequence goes on from OY728126.1 coordinate 200,157,338, forward strand.
ATGATGATTATGGGAAACAATGGAATGAATGTTTACATGGGAAACCATGTGAAAAAAGGGTTAGAATGAAAACCCATATAATTATTACAAATAAGTTATTTCATTATATTTTCAAAAATCCTTATATGGGTGATTTTCCTAACATGACCTATAAGAGAATAAAGTGTTTAGTGAAGACCAAAGAGTAATATGAATCATCATCCTATATATCAATAATTTCATAAGAATAACTAACATGAATTAAATGAATGAATGTGATGTGGTTTAATATGTTAAAAATAACGAAATATATCATGTAAATTAGGAAGAAAAGTGTATTTTTTTAATATATGGAAATGAATATCAATCTATGTTAGCATTTATACATTGTGTTTTTATTTGTGGGAACATGCACATCATCTTTTTTAGTGACATAATCCTCGAGTTAACTACTATTTTAAAGAATAACCAATTATATTATAATTTTTTATATAAAATGATTTATTTATTGATGTATTAGGATTACATAATTATATTCTATCAAATATATTATGGTTATAAGATTCATAAATACTCATTAGATTGTTCTGTACATAGTTTTTTTTAAATATTATTAATTTTACATATGATATAGGAAATTTATTTAATTATATGTTGACATATTATAGGAAAACACATGACTAAGTTATTATTAACCGAAAATACATTCTAGATGTAAAGATAACAATTTATAGAAAAGGTTAAAAGAGGATATGTATTAATAATGTAAATGGGATTGTGTATCTGAACATTTAAATGATTAGTGAATTGATTTTACATAGTTTGTCTTATAATCAATGGAGTTTACTGAATATTTGATCCATGACATATATTCAATAATACATTATAATTTTTGCGGAAGAGAGATTATTTTTCAAAATCCTACAATATTTCATTATGTTTTTATGGAAATACACGTTAGTAAATAGTTTTAAGAGATGAAATGGACTATGAATTCACATATATGTAATTTTAAATTAACAAGAACATCAATTTAATTATCATATTTAAATTATGTAAATTTTTTATATTTATAGACTATATTTTAAAAAATATAACTTGGTTATCCTTATTTTGGAACTTTTTTTTAACATACTCAATTAAGGGTTTATACAAAGAATTACATATTAATTTTTTGTCTATGTTAAGATTTGAAATAAATTTTATCAATATCTAATCATTTTGGTTTTTGAGAAATATCAAATCATATGTGGAATGAAATTTCATTCTATTATGAATCTTAATTTTGATTAAAATTTAATTTCATTACATCATTCATGACATAAAAATTCACATTGAATAATCATTTCTTATAGAAGGAGGTGGATTTTAAGTTGATCAAAGCATAACCATAGGATGAAATTGTTCTTATCATATTGAGTAAAATAATGTAAATATATTTTCATTTTTTATATATAGTTATTATAAAATAATTACTCAAATTTAGGACAAGATATTGAAATAAAATGACACACATTTACATTTACTTCTAATGAAGTGTAATGTCCAGAACCCAGTGGAAAATATTGGTGCCCCGAATAGATTCGTCACAAGACCTCAAGAAAACCTTTCATTATGGAAAATTCTGCTAACTAAAAGAGAGAGTCTATAATCATTAATGGGGAAACTATACCGTCATTATCATTTTATAATACTAGTGGAAAAAGTAAACATTAAAAAAATGACATATATTCATTACTATAAAAATACCAGTATCACATGATGAAAAATACTAGATATACAATATTAAAAATAGTAGTATTTATTCCATGATAATGTACGTGGAATGTTTAGAAATGAAAAAAAATTAATGTCACAGAAAACACCACAAGAATTTAAAATACCAAATCGGGTTCCCTCATCCTTGCTCTATTACAACTCATCCATTTTACCTGAGGCAGTTTCCCTTATCATGTCCAACAACCATGTAATCTATTTAGGTATTCATTAGATAACCCATGTAGGGCATGTGTAAAAATCAGTAGGCACAACCAACAATGAATAAAAATTTCCATTCATTAATTGTGTATTTTCTTATATAAACATGTAATTATATTTCTATAAGTAAAGAATCACCATCATGTCAATGAATCCTTATTTAATTACATAAACCCCCAGGGATCCCATTGAAACCCATGTCTCATTACCTACTATGGCATGTTTCTAATTCTAAACTATTCTCAAGGGATATTATAAATCATTATTCAATTTTTAGAATTTATTAACGCATTTTTGAATAACCATGTTAATATTAATATTGTAGTCTCCAATTCCCATATTACAATTCATTATCTCATAATTTAATATACATGTTACCATTCACAAATTCAAAATTAAATGACTGTGTTTCCATTATTTATTTCAAAATTTAATGACCATGTTACCAATTAGAATTTATTAATTGAATTAACATGTTAGCATTCAGAATTTCACAATTTAGTGACCATGTTACCATTTAAAAATTACATAAAAATAAATAATTATAATGTTTCTATTCCCCAACTCATAAATAATTCCACAATTCATTATAAGCATTAGTTTCATTACTATGTAAAAAATTCTATTATTATATTATTGTAGTTCATTAATTTCCAAATTTATTAATCACATAAATCCTAATATTTAATTCATTGAATAAGTAATGGATATGAACCATTTCTATATCCTATAATTAATTTTACAAATAACTATCTAAATTATCGACCCTAAATATATCATTATAATTCAATAATTAATTATTCAAAAAAAATAATTAAATATCTCATAAGTAATTTTACAATTTTTTATCTCAAATCATATGCCTCGAAATCTCCTTTTTTTTATTCCATTATTAATTATCTCGAATAATCTATCTCAAAATCTCATAATAAAATGAAAAAAATAATTATTTTAAATCATCAATATCAATATCCCATAAATAATTCAATAAATAATTATCTAAAATCAAATATCTCAGTATATAATAAAAATATCAATAATTAATTTTGAAAAATAATCTATCTCAATATCTCCAAATTAATTTAATAATTAATTATCTAGTTACATAATCCCAAAATAAATGATTTCACATCCCCTAAATTATTTAATTCATGAAATTAATTAATTCAATGAAGAAATAAATTTCTGAACATCAATTAAAATTTCTACATTTACATATATGAAATTTAAATCAATTATTTTGGATTTCTATTATAAACCAACTACATATAATAATAGACAAATAATCACACAAAAAATCCAAAATTTTAATGGTAAATAGATAGACCACAAGATTTGGATCTAAAACATAACTCAATGGTTGAATAAATATTGATACCTTATTTATAATTTTAGATCAACGATCTTTAGATCTAGATTAGAAAATTTATCTAGATCCAACGAAAAACAAGAAAGAACAACCTTCAAATGATGGAATAAAAATAGTAAAATAGAATGAAATCTACATAGGAAGAGATCCTGTTAAGGGTATGAGAGGGTTCTTTAATCCAGGGATCGAATAAAAAATAATTGAGATCAAAATAGATTGGAATCATTTTATAGGGACTACAAATTCATGAATGAAGCATTACTTTCGAATGAAGGTCAATTTGGGATTAAAATGGGGGATTGTGAAATTTTAAAACAATAATTTGGGTGAATTAGAAACACGTACATTATTTTTTGGGGATGAAGAAAATTATTTCCACATAATGTGAACCTTAACCATGACCTTATTCTACGTTGGTGCATGATTACTATTTTTAAGGTGCATTGTTTGAAAAATCATTCACTGTCCTTGAAAAACCCCAATGTCTAGTGTTCATAGTTTGATGGTCCATTGCCCATGGTTATGGAAAAACATTCACCAACCATTAAGTGATATTTTCATTAATTATTATCAAATATTACGTTCCAAAAGACACCAAAAAATCCTAAATAAATTACTCAACAAAAAGAACATGAGTACCTATAAATGAGCCCAAGAAATCCACCAAAAAGGCATGAGTTTTATAATCTCCCCAAATTATGATATCCTCTTCATGAGATGTACTCCAAAGAATCTCTATGATTCGGAGTATAAAATAATTGGTACACAACTATTTTTATATGTTTTTCTCTATCCCATGTTTCCACATGAACTCATCCATGTATGGACACTAAAAAACCATCTGTATATTATATAACAACACCAATTTCATCCTACGATCCAACTCATGTATCAGGTTTTCCTCAAATGAAAAATATATTTGAAGCTCAACATCATCAACATTGATTACATGTTAAGTGTTAGGGTGATTCCATATGTTTTGTTACTAATTGTAATAACATTGTATCTATATGTAAGAGAAAATCAATAAACCAATAGAAAAATTCTCTCTACAACCTCAAATAGTACAATAAACCTGGGAGCTAGAATTCAGTTTCACCGTATCCTATGATGAACCAACCATTGAGACAGATGAAGGTATACATGATCACTCTTTTTAAACTATAGGGGGAATACGTGTTTGTCATCATGTGAATTTTTTCTGTTATGATCCCTATCCATATGATATTAAATATTTTTATCCTTCCTAGATGTCTACTGTATGAGACTCGGTCCAAAAAACTCCGACTCACCTCCCACCATCCAATAATGAGGTAATATGAGTGGAATACCATAAAGAGATTGTATGCTACCATATTAATATTTTGTTGTTTACCCCTGTTATAGAAAAAATATTATAAATTCATGTCCTTCACCCAAGACGAACTGATTTCTGGAACACATGCTCGAATTGTAACCCCAAGAATTAGTATAGAATGCTCAAACTAACCATCTGTATGTGGGTGGAATTTCATACTCAATAAATCCTATGTTCTAAGATCCTAATGAAATCCCAACCATAATAATAATGTACTAAGAGTCACATTCTGAAAAAATCATCTTTGTCACCCTATATCGATCGACAATCTCTCAAAAATATAGTTCTCCCAACATCTCCACTATGAATTTTTCCAATAAACATAATAAATGTTGTACCTTCTTTAGAGTAACAAATATCACCCATATATCATCATTCTTATGATTCTTCCTTGTAAGGCCCCACACAAATTCCTTGGTAACATCACCCCCCATCTATTACATAACGGTCAATCGCTATAAAAACACACAAGGCCATTGGTGCTCATCCAACACCTACTGAATGGGGTAAAAACATGTCATGAACCATTTAATCCAACTTTCCATGTATAGCCACCAAATTTATCTACATATCTCACATAACATTTTGGCATGAGACTTGGAGTACATATAATAGTCATCCAAGAACACTACCACAAACCAATATAGGTATGTAATAAAGATCATATTGATAAATTCCATTAACACTTTTGGTGTGTTTTTTTAACCCAAATAGAATAATAAAAACAGAAAATGTCTATACCTACATCTAATAGAAGTCATCAGTGTATAAGAAGTTCCAAAAATCAATAATTATATGTTGATATAAATTATATCATAGAAAAAACACATGATCTTCTCAACTGGTAAAACAAATCATCGATATTTGTAATATGATAACAATTATTTAAATTCATTCATTTCAGCTTTCGGTAACAGGCAGAGAAATGTAGAGTCACATCATCCTTCATAGAATACAACACTGGTGAACCCCAAAGTGAAATACTGAGATGGATAATACACACATTTTCTAACTCATCTAGTTGATTCATGAGATATTGATGTTTTGTTTTTTCTATTATGTACTATATAATATAAATTGGCCCCACCCCTATGAGGATCTCAACAGTAATTTCCACATCTCATGTAATTGAAAACCTCAATAAGTATTCATAAAAACATTCTGAAACATACACAATACATGTAAAAAAATATCAAAATAAACTAATCTATTATATGTAGTTGACTAGAAACCTAGGCTATGAGCTCACATATTTGTTGTGTAATTTTTCATTCTCATTCTTCCTAGACATACCACTCTCTATGGTGAATATAACTGTCACCCTAAGCAGACATAGCAAAAAATGTCCATTTGTAACAATGTCTTTGAGCTCGGTATGATACTATCCAATAAATTCCAAAAGTTAGGTCAAATCATGACATGTCAAGGATATAATATCCCACAAAATGATGGAGTATTCATCATATAGTGGAACCCCTACCCAATCAAAAGTCTCTCGAATGTATCCCCAGAGGATTGTCTATCATTAACACCCTTAACATAAACTCGACTACAATTTTAAAACCATTAACATGTTGTCATGAAATAATGAAATGTGTGTCATCTTTTGGAAATAAGTAAACGAATAATATATAAGAATAAATAATAGTACCATCTCACTATCTATGGTAAAACCATGCTATCCACCAGTGTAGGATAAATGTCATTCAACTATCTTTCCCCTCTTCCATGTGATGATTTCTGACTCTAATGAGATACAATACAGTATTTTTAATGGTGCAGTTGAATAGACGCTCTCAGTAAATATCCACTACCATCATGGCTAGTATAACTATATCTACTATCCTGATATGGTGTATAAGGTCTACTTACTACACTCTGATTCTATTTAGTGGAATTCTCACTGATATTTTGTCACAAAATCATGATGATCTTCTATATACATCCCATATTGCAACAAGGCCTAAACCATAATCGAAGTCGGGGTGAATATCTACAATATGTAACCTACCTATCGAACTAATGAAATACAATATAGGTAATGTATTCAAGGGATGACCCTAACCCTACCCAATCTTCATACTATTAAATGAACTAACACCATTTTAATGATGATTCCACGTATTGTGAGGCATACCAAATGGTCATCAAGTAGAATCTAATTTTCATGAACCAGAAGACCCTATATAGATACCCTCATATATGGAGAAATGATATACTATTAAATCAATCTCCATTAATCAAAAAATGTTAAATTGGGACTTAATATCACGATTATGTTCATACTTGAAACACCCCCATGTTGCTATTACATCGCCTACCAACACTGGATCCATGTGATGCATGTATGTATGGTGTCCAGTATAGTCCATCAAGGATATACTCCCGTGAATAAATCTCATAAACTCGGAATCTATCGAATTCCTCAACTTCTCAAGGTTAATGTGCTCCATGAACATAAACATGAATTCCTTCCACAACATACCATCAAACATTCCACTCAGTGAACTATTATCTCTATAGTGATACACTGATCCTGATATTATATATGTATTCATATTTAACCACATTTAAGTATGAGTATCAAAATAGTCATGTATAGCAGTGATGGACTCAATAAATAATTCATCTATATATGGTATACCCTCCCATGTATAATTTAGAGGGTGAGGAAACTATAAGTCACGTGTGACATCCGACATTCCCCTCACAACCCATTATGGGTCTCCCAATATGAATTGAATTATGTGAGAACTGTTTTCTTAGATTTTCTCCCCTACTTACTCACCCGACACCACTAATTCCTTCTGTTCTATTACATGTAGATCATCTCCATCCATATCCTATTTTCATCATCTCACTATGCATTGTCATAGGAGAAAATCACTACTATTAAAAACAAACACATTAGTATACATAACACAGGTATACACATATATGACTAGCACAAGAAGGGAACCCATTATTTTATTCAATCTCCATCATACTATCAAAACTGAGGCCCTAATTCAAACATTAACCATTATTCAACAAGGTCATGGTTAATACAAGGGTAAAATCATTCTAATTATTTAAATTTCTCATTTAGAAACCCATTTATTCTCAACATGGAACATTTTACAATCTTTATAAAATTCTTGATATACACCATTCTCATTTCAATTTTATAAGTATTTTGTAATAGCACAAATTCAATGACATACTCATAACCCATTTATTCATTCATTCTTAAAATGATGCATGTCATAGAATAATCTTAATTGCCTATAATGATGCATGAAAAGTCAATTATCATTACATACTAGGATATGAGTAAAATATCAAAAAATCATTGAAACATTTCTCACTTAACAACACAAATGTGTCACCCAAGGTGAAACAAAATACATCTATAACAACACCGCCATGTTTAATTAGGTTCTCTCCCATAAATGGGTTACCAACTACAATGCATGAGAACATCACCATGGTCCAACTCTTCTTCATCACATAACATCCTTTCCCAAATAATAAGAAAAATAAAAAAGAAATGAAACCCACTCTAATACCACTTATTAGTTTCTCAACACATGTGCCACATGTCAGTTCACTAAGTCGGTTGGCCACACGACCTCAATAATTTTTATTCATATTCGAGATGCTTCCGACAAGTATATAGGATCTAATTTCAATCATGGGGATACTATACAATTTTATCAAATTAAATAACTTGAAATAAATTAAATAATAATTAAATGAAAAGTATTATACGACTAGGAAAATACCAATATCATAAGACATAAAAAACAAAAGATTAAATATCAATATAATAATACATATTCCATGTTCATTTGTGTACCATGTGTCATAAAGAAACCCATAATTAAAGAAACTGACAACTCCACTTGTGGGTCCCATACCACATCTAGTTCCATTATACATTATCAATCCCAACTCATCCTTCTAAAATAGTTTTTTAGGTTACAATGTTCTAAAACCATGAAATATATTTCAGTACCAATAAAGAAGCCCATGTAGGGTGTGGGTAGAAAAAAATATTCCACCACCAATACTATCTAAAATAATATCAATTCAAAAATACACTATTCAATTGTATAAGGAATAATTAAAATTCATATGTAAAAAATTATCACATTACCAATTATTATTTATTTGTCCACATGATCCCCCAAATTCCCATGGACACCCATATCATTATACATGTATCAGTATATACTAGAGTATGAAATATTCCATAGAGATATCATAACTCAAAATTACACTATTACCATACTTTAATTAAAATTTGAATTCCTATTTTACAATTAATATTTTTATACTTGAATTCCGATGTTAAAATTCAAAATTAAACAATTGAATAACTAGGTAACCATTCATAATTTCACAATTTAATGTATATATTATCATTGGTAATTTAAAAATTTATGGAAACTGATACAAGTCATAATTTCAATGTTTAATTACGATGCTCCCATTTTTAATATAAAAATGAATGATCATATTACCAATCATGATTAATAATTCATGACTAAATGTAAATTTCATCATTCACCAACACATACTTTATTTAATAATAAATAATCCAGATAAATTTCATTAATAATTAAACAATTTATGAATCATAAAATTACCAATAATTAATATCCCAATTTCTTAAGAACATCAATTACAATAATTAATTCATTAATTTTCTATCAGAATTCACCAATTCAATATCCCATTATTAACTCTAATAATAATTACCCAAATTCTCAAATCTCAGTATCTAATAACTGGTCCAAAGATTAATTATTTAAATAAAAATATCAATATCTCATTGTTAATTTTTAAATCAATTATTCAAATAAAAAATCTCAAAATATCATAATATGATATAAATTTAATTAACACAAATAATCTATATAAACATATTTTATTTAAATCAAAAATTATTTATATAGAATCATCTATCTCTGTATCTCTTAATTAATTCAATGATTAATTATGTTTACTCATCCATCTCAACATCTCATTATTACATTATAAATTAACTATATCAAATAAAAAATATTAGGGTCTCATATTTAATTCCAAAATTAAATATATCAAATCATTAATATTTGTATCTAATAATAAATTCAACAATTAATGATCTAATTCTATTATCCAAAAACCCCAAATTTCTGATCTTCATAACTAATTAATACAATAAATATATTAATTCGATCAAAAACAAAAATTCTCAAAATATAATGGAAATTCATAAATTACATTAACATAATTTAAATAATTAATATTGCATTTTAATTTTAGAACACCTACCAAATTTTTTTAATCTAAAATAACCTAAAAATCCTCAATTTGAATAGAATAATTTCATAACTTGATATCCTGATCTAAAAACACAATCTTTGATTAAAGAATCAATACCCCTTAATTATAGATCATATACAAGATGCATATATCTATAATAGTAATATACCTTGATCCAAAAAAATGAACTGAAGAAAAATCTTCTAAATATGGACAAAGAGTGGGATATATTAGGTTAACTATTAATGATTCCATATTTTTACTAGGACAGGTGAATATCTTCAATCTGGGATTCAAATAGAGAAAAAAGAGGTCATCTTATCTAGGAATCTTCTAGGAGTGATAAAAAATCATGCAAGAAACATTACAGTCAATTGGGGGTCAATTTTGGACTAAAATGGGGGATTGACATATTGTAAAATAATATTTCAAGAGAATTAAAAAATGATGCCAAATATTCTAGGTTGAGAAGAAAGGTTTCCACTAACGGTATACCTAAAATATTCTACTCTTATTAAGGGTTCAAACTTTCTCCTTTTAGGGCACACAATTTGAAAAAACATGCAATAATCATGTAAAATTCCCCTGTCTAGAGATGTACAGTTTTCTAGGCATGTGAACCCATTTAAGGAAAATCATGTTATAACCATGTACTGCCCTCTTTCATAAATTTTTCTCAATAAATTCACCCAAAAAACATCCCAAATAAGTACCCAAGAGAAAGTAACTCCACATAAGTGAAGAGAGTTCCAATAAATAAGCCCTATATATCTTTATAATTGTTAGGGGTGGTACATGAATTGATGGTCTTTTCACCTATAAAATATTTACGACAATTAATTCGCTGAAATTATCATAAAAATGATCCATACCACTCTCATTAATTCGTAGAGAATAAGCATCATCAAAAATGTCCATATATTCACATTCCACTTATGATATACTATTTGGACAAATATGTGTTGTACTTAATCAGTTGGAAGACATGCAATACATCATGAATAGATGTCCACTAAAATTGAAAATCAAACTAGAATTCCACCCTTCCAATTAACCTCCTTTCTAATTCACATAGTGATCTCAAAAGGCACGACACACCTCGACATTAACTTTCCATGAGTTCCCAAATGATTATGAAAAACATGAAGGGACCCTTTCAAGAATATATGACCACCCATAGAAAACTATTTGTCTATAGGCCTTTTATTAGCATAGGGTTTTTATTAACTCTGAGATATCAATAACTACATCTTGGTCAACTAGACCTTCTCAGATGTCTCTTGAACAAGGATTGAATCCAACATTTTGTTGTCACCTACCTCAACCCAACACATAGGGGACCAAAAATTCTAACCATGGAACACCTCAAAAGGAGCCATTCGAATCGAGGATTGTAAACTATTATTATAGGGAAATTCAACCAATACTAAATGGATATCCCAAGAATATCCAAAATTCAAAACACATGCACAAAGCATGTGCCCCAAATTATAAATCTCTGTCATTATCTAACCATCCATTTGAGGAAGGTATCCTATTATCATTTTACTTTGAGACCCCAATGACTTATGGAGGCCTTATTAAAAATAGGAAGTGAAATGTGGGTCTATATCCCAGGCTAATTCAAAAGGCGCACAATAAAACCTTAAAACCTCTATAAATACAATCGGCCCAACTCATCTAGTTATGATATATAGTTTATCATAATTATGTGTTCTTATTTGGTCATAAAGTGAATCACAACCCTTATGAAATTATTATCATGAGGTGTATGAGGCAGGAAAAAAATGAAATACATTGTGACATCATCCCACTTCCATGTATGAATGAGGAATGGATGATGCAACTCAGAGGTCCTTTGATGCTCTTCTCTTACCTGATAATATATGTAGAATTTCAAAAGGAATTCTATTATGTATCATCTCATACATATCCACCAAAACAGCCAATGAAAATCATATTAAATCTTGGAATCTCTAAGATGGACATCCCACCGAGATTGGTGGCTATCCTGCATCACCACCTTTATCATATGCAACACCACCAAAAACGACTGTTGAAGAACAAAATCCCCTCAGGAGATGAAGACTAATTAGAAAAAGTATCCCCACCATGATGGAATGACATTGAATAATAACACATATCATCACCAGAAATAACTTGTTGAATAAACTCTAAAATAGTATGAGTGAACTAAACACTCACTAAGGACACACCTCTAATATTCTCCATAGTCTCCATGTGTATCTGGGGAAATACCCCAATCAGAGTCCACTCATTATTGGATTTCCTCAAATCCTACACTACAACTCTCCAACTCAAGGTGTCAGACACTACAATACCCTTGACCTATTTATGGATGATATCTTGTCTAACACATTAAATTACTTGATCCAATGCCACTTCCTCAGATTAATATCCTAATGTGAGAAAATATAATTTAATCACATATGGTCCAAGTAGATCAAAAACATATCCCCAACAAAATAGTGACTCCATGTTTTCAAATAATTCATTACTACCGATAAATCCAAGTCATTGTGGGGTAATTGTTCTCAAGTGGTCAGATTTGGTGAGAGCCATACATCACCTTGTGATCACCCTGCATAAGCGCACACCCAAGGCCCACATCTGAAGTGTCATAATACACCATGTATCCCTTCGCAGATTCTAGAAAGATGAACACGAGTGGAAGTTGCCAATATTAACTTTAGCTCTTCAATGGACCCCTATCATTTTGTTCCCCATACAACATTCACCACTTTTTGGGTGAGTATGGTATTGGGTGACACATAGCGAGAGAAGTCCCGAACAAACTGCATTTCGTAACCAACCATGCCAAGGATAAACCTAATCTCAAACACATTCCACGAATTATCTCAATACATAACCACACTAATCTTCTTAGGGTCCAATGAAACCCTGTACTCCAAGATCACCCGGCCTGGAAACAACACATCCCTTATTCAAATAATGCACCTTGGCAAATCATCATAAATGTGATGATCCCACAGTGTTACCATGGATATCTACAAATGATGATCATGCTCTTACTTGGATCTAGAGTAAAATATGATGTCATGCATGAATAAAAAAATTAAGGAGTCGAGGTAATGTTATAACACTTTATTCAGAAGTTCGATAAAGGCTTCCTTTGAAATGGTCAATCCAAAAGGCATGAACAAGTACTCAAAGTGGAGGTAGCCACTTCGGAATGATATTTTCAGTAAACCCATCTCTCTAAAACTGAGTTGGGGGGTAACACTAAGATAATTATATCTTTGAAAAACAATTTTCTACGATCAACTATTCAAATAAGAAATCTATTCTAGGAAAATTTTATTTGTTCTTTATGCTTACCTTGTTCAGCTTTTGGTAGTCAATAGACAACTGGAGGGACCCATCGGCCTTCCTTGCAAAAAATATAGGAGTATTCCAAGGAAAAAAACTCGAACTAATGAATTCTTTGGCTTCAAAATCATCCATCTATATCTTGAATTCCCTCATCATTGTGGGACTATAATATTTGAGGGAAGAGATATCAGCTATATTCCTAGGGCTAAATCAATCGAGAACTCCACATCCTGCTCTGGGGTCAAGCTTGAGAAATCATCCAAAAATACCTCAAAAAACAAAACCACTATATGATTTAATCCCCCATTAGAAGAATGACCATCATCCTCTAGTGAGAGATATGATTAATGTAAGATATAATTTCCCATATTTGGGAGTGGAGGTCCTAATTGCTCGATCATGGATCCCATTCCCCATGAAAATCTTAAGGGTTCCATCAGGTGTTGTGAAACAAACCCACCACATATAGCAAGCGATGTGGACCTAAATGTTCACCAGTCATTCCATGCCAAGGATTATAAAAAATGGTCCATATCTAGGTCATGGAGGTCCCAATCCATATCAAAAGTAGACATGGTAAGTGGACATGATGGGAACTTGAGACACTTCTCCTTTTTTCCCAATGGAATCACCAACTACATCGCGAATGAAAAATGAACAGTTATAAAATTCATCTTGATCACAATACAAGTAGATATAAATGAAACAGAAATCCAATATTTAAAATATTATCAGATATAGACGATGAAACCAAAACCGTACATCAGACAATCGATGGCCCTACATACGTCCCCACTGGTGCCTGCTCCATGATATGAAGATACATCGTCTGTACCGGAAAATTGTTGATCTCTAGTGGATCTACCCTGAAATGGATATATGAAAAATATTTTTCTTGTTATGGAAAGATGACCACAAAACCAAGATCCCTTCGTCCTCAATGACTCTTATTGAACTGACAAACCTCTGAGATCCACTGACCCTTCCCCACTATAGAGTGGGCGTTCCACCCTTTAAAAGCAATGAATGTTCCCCATACTTACACACTCACAATAGGTCATTGGAATATATGCACATAATGTTTTTGTGTGCTATATCCTCCAAAAATGGTGGTATACAATGGAACTCACATTATAATCCACAAATGAAATAATTCTAGAAGAGTGGCATGAACTACAACCTATTTTTTTTCCATGCCCTTCCATCTTCAAATTCATTTTAGATGAAGTTGCACATACCATCACTGAAACTATTGCATAGAAACCATATATACCATTTCATTCAATCTATAACCTACAATCTCAACCAACCACCTCAGGAGAGGCCTTTATCATTTCCAAAAAGACTGTGTAATATATCTCTTGTCACAAACACCCCTCGAACTTATGGGATGTCATCTGATCATTGCAAACCATTTCAATAGCATTCCAGACCAGTTCCACTAATAATTTGGAAAAATCCGTCACTAAAAGGTCCCCTTGAACATGCGGCATAAACACATAGGATCTAGAATATTCCAAGACTTCAAGATAGTCCTGTTTGTTGAAGGTTTCCTTTATGTCCTTCCATCTGAGTTATTTATGTTTCCCAACATGAACCACTAATTACCCATATCTACGGGTAGGACCATATATCATGTATGAGGAACACTTTACCTTGAACTCCTTAGGTGTGTTACGAAACTCTAACATTAACTGGATATTTTGGAGCCACTCCTCTACATCCTAGTGTTCTGTACTACCTTGAAATGTACGAGGCTTTTTCCTTAGTAACTCTTGGGATTTGTCCATCCTAAGAACTGAATCCTCTTGTCTAGATAGAGAAGGAGTAGGACCTAATCCCTCTCCTAGGTCTTAGATATCCCTGAACATATATTTTACCCTCATTTGATCAATCTTTGAGGGTGAAATCGTACTAGAGACCTCTTGTGGGTCCGTGAGAGCTTTTTGAGGGGGTATGTTCCTACCAAAGGCAACAGTCACAATGAAAATAAGTAGTACAATAATTGTGTTAAATTTCACCAATTATATAAAATATAAATAAGTCAAAAACATCAAAATAATGAAATAAATGACCACTTCATTCTAACCTGATGTGTACGTGTAGTCTATAGCCCGCATGACCCAGCTCGAACAAAAGTCAAACAAATAATCCCAACATCCCATGGAGACATGTGGTTTCTCATGGAACGTATTTGAAATTCACCCAAATTTTAACCAAAACTACATCCCCTAAAATTTTTATCCGTTATCTAAACAAAATCATCCCAAAATAATAATATGGCCCAAAAATATTAACCTTCTCTTATAACATTTTTTCATGGAACAAATATAGACTCCATCAAAACGGGCACCATAAACGGCCGGTGGAATGGTTTGAAGGGCGTTACCTATCCCCATGGGTTGGAAAATATTCTTAGGAATGATAAAAAATAGTTTGGAAATGGATTACCAATGATTAAATCAAAAAACAATCATAACCAATAAATAAACTGAATCCAAAAATTACCAAGCAATCAATCCTAAAATAAACATCATAAAAAATTACAATGTTTTAGACATGAAATAATAGGTCAAAAACTACAATATAGAAGTGAATCATACATAAAAACCACCACACAATAAAGGGACAACACCAAAAACCCTTCTTCACAACACCACGCCAAGGAAAGTGCTAGCTACCCAATCCTACATCTCCAAAGACATTTCCATTACATGTGTTTAATGAGATCAAGTCTACATAAACCCAATATTGTATGTACGGTGGGTGCATTAGTCCAACTGGATACCAACCAAAATATTCCATATCTTGTTCATAATAAGATAAAAAGGTATTAGGTTTTTAAAATATTAAATGTAGTAACAATTTCTAAAGATGCAATGTAACACCCCAAGAATTTATAGTGTGTTATTTCTTCAAAATAATTCAATAACTTTCACTACACGCAACACCAAGTTCAATCGCACCATGACTTACCAAACAAGATGTTAAAAAGAGTTTATGAATAGTGTTAACTAAGTTTTAAGCTTTATATAATCCTTATAATTTTAGAATCCATATTATAAGTTTCTTAGACATAATGTAAGAACAAATTCATTTTCAGTATTGCACTTTTATCAACTATTAATAGTGAAACCTTTTTAAATAAAATATTTTAAACTTTTTGACTAAATGGGGACATCAAAAAAATTTAAAATGAAACATCCCAAGCTTCCATGGTACGCTTTCCTTTGAATAATAAAGTAGCGTGTGTTGTACGCAACTTCGAGTTCTAACACACACCACAACCAATCAAACTAGCCGTTATGAATAGTAATACCTACTTTTTGAAATTATATATATTTTATATTTTAAAATGTACTTCATTTCTGGATTCGGAATATCGAATTTAGCCTAAGGTGAAATTTTGGTACTTTTCGGATAACTTTCATATTTTGATGAATAGTGAAAATTACTAAATTTTAATTTAAACAAACTTTTTTAATCAAAATAATTAAAAGTGATAAATTATGAATTTTAGTGGTTTTAAAGAATATTTAGAATATATTTTTACCATTTAATATAATTTTGGTCATTGGACGAAATTATTCAATTAAACCGAACATAAACAAGTGTTAATCTTTTGATAGTTATTATCTCTTAAAAACACGCGTTTTGTTTTGACAGCGGGAATTAATTTTAAATTAATTTCTGCCACTTCTGTATTTTGAATTTAGAAAAATGGATTCCACATTTGGAATCAGGATTTCCAAATTGTGTAAATAGGTAACATTTATTTTTAGACATTTTGAATAATTATTGTGGTAAATATTTTATTTACCATGGTTAAAGTTAAATCATTTAAATAAGGGTTAACAAATAATATTATAATAATAATAAATTACCCTAAAACGTGTCCTGGACTTATTGATTGATACACGTTCGACCATATGCATCTTTGGGTCGATTTTGGGACCCCATGGTGCCACTTGTAGGTGATAGGGTCACTTTTTTTAATTAAGTTAAAATGAATACAAAAATGACACAAGCATATATCATTTACAAAAACAATTTTTACATAGGGTTATATATGTTGGATTTTAGATTATAAATATTAATTAGAAAGCTAAAACGATTTCCTACATAATTATATTTTATTTATAATTTTTAGACATTAAATAGTTTAATTTATTTATGACACAATGATGATGTAGTAATTACTATAATAATGAAAAATTAAAATAATTGATATTATAAATACCCGAATAAATATAATATGAAACTTTTAATGAATTAAAATAATTTTCTAGGATATTAGTATGTATTAGGATTGATTTAATTGACTTTTTTATAAGTAATAAATCTGTTATGAATTTCAAAAAAATCAACTATTGAATAGTGTCAAAATTGACATAAAAGAGTTCTTAAAACAAATATTATATTATTAATTGATATTAAATTCCTAAAAATATAAGGTTCGGCCAAGAGACCTATATCATGATAGTTTCATCATTAATGTACCACTTGGGGGTCTCTTGGATGTATATAGTATGTTTATTAACCATATTATATAAAAATACAAAGAGACATTGTAAAAGTGAAACTAATTAGCTTAGACTTAATAGTTAAAGATAAGGTTAATATAAGTACCCAAACCTGTCTAAATTATATTTGTTGAGTTTTTTTCGACCTATCCACACCTTAAAATTTAAATAATCAACTTTGGAGCCATTATAAACCGAATATAAATTTATTATAAACTAATATTTCTAGCTTTTCCAAAGGTGCCCCTCACCCCTCTTATAAAAGGGAGCTCATCCTTCTCATTTCTTCACACCTTCAAAGCCTTTTGTTTCGCCAAAAATATGACCAAATACTCTCCCAACTTCCCTCACTACAACCTAGAGTCCTTAGTTTGATCATAAAGCCATCTTAAGGAGCCCTTTTGATCAAATCAAAAGGAAGAACCCGAAGAAGAGGTAATGATTTCACCACCCTTTTCCAAGTTCATTTCTTCTTCCACTTCTTCTTCCTTTGTGGTTACCATTCTAAAATAATAACTCCAGTATCATATATATACTGTGATGTTATTATAAATATGGTACAACCATACTCAGTATTCTATCCACCCTTTGAATAACATGTCACCATACGTGCGTACGTACGGCTTACCGTCTCCACGTCGTGGTGTAATTGTTATTCAATATATTATTATTTGGATGGGTATAATAATGATGTGTAACTCATGTAAATAATATATATAACATGTTAATGATTCTGTATATATGATATACCGTCCATTTATATATTATTTTAATATCAAAAGAATGATATTGTCACTCGTGCGTACGTACGGACTACAGTCTCCACGAACGCGATGAGATTCATTCTCCATCGTAACCATTAAAGTATAATTATCATTTGATGATTTAAAAAAGATTTTTGAGGACTTGATATCATTATGGATATGAATAATATACAACCTATCCTTTACAAACATGTCTTACGTAACAAAACATATAAATGACAAGTAAGTTAACACCCAAAACAACGATAATACTAAGATATTATTATCAAATCAATATTAAAAGATCATATATGATATCATATTAATGTATATGATTATTGTATAATTTAATAACAATTATTTCACCATTATACAGGAGGTTAACCTACACCAACCAAGGAAAAGTACAAGGTAAGGGGTTTTCATCTCACTCCTTATTCCCGTGAGATTCATGCCATATTGCCACCATTACCTTTTGTGTGGTGTATGTACTACCCATAATTATATTCTTTGTGTAATAAACTTTAATTTATGTGTATTTAAATATTCATTGTATGATACCTCTTTCATGGGTTGTATGTTTCATAAGTTACCAAATTGGTAAGGGTTATTTCACAATCTCTTCATTATCCGAGGTTGTTTATACGTAATAATCTACAGGGATCTCTTTATCATTCACATCCATGTTTCTTAAAAATGTATTTCAAAACATTTTTACTATTTACTATAATATGGGTTAAAGTCATTTATAACCTTGTTTATCTTTTTATAAGAGGTTTATAAATGAATCTTTCTGTCGTTTTCAAACAAGGTGCTTTTTAACCTTTTCGACAGAATTAAGGTAAGAATGTTTTTTTAACTTATATGGTGGGTGCGGTTAATTTCTGCCATTATAAAATCGTCAAAGCTTCCCTTTCAAGATAATAATAATATTTTAAAAAAAATGTTTTATTTCATAAATATAAGACTCTTAAATGATTTCAAAATAGAAAGAGATATTTTTCTAAAATAGTCTTTATTTCATCTATGTCAACATCCTTTGATGGATTTTAATCTTATTTGAAGTTGATTTATTATAATACAAAACATCCATATTTTATTGATGGTTTTGTGATATTTTTGACTTTCGATTAGTTATTCTTATGTCACTCATGATTTTTTTTAATGTATTGACATTTCATAAGTTATTTTTAATCTGAATGTTTATGTTATATTTCAACCTTTCATTCAGATGAATGTGTTAGACAAGTATGTTCCGGGTTGGGGACTGGTAAATGTAAGCCCTCCGGTTTGGTCTCTGGTTATTAGAGGAACTCCGGTTTGGTCTACGGTTATTAGAGGAACTCCGGGTTGGTGTACGGTTATTAGAGGCACTCCGGGTTGGTGTCCGGTTATTAGAGGAACTCCAGGTTGGGTTTCGGTTACAGTTAGCCCCATGGTCTTGGGACGAGGCCTTGACAAAGAAATTAAAGTTCAGCATTATGCATTCCATCATTATAGAACTTGTTATTGATTTTTCATGTGATTATTCAATTAGTAGAATATCTATGTCAATAAGTAAATGGCAATAATTCATTTTATTTATGACATACTATGTTGAAAGTTCAAGTTTGAAAGGCTTTTGTTTTAGTAATGCATTGACTTAAATGTTTGTTCTTATTTTGAATGTTCCGCTATATTGTTATCCTTACTGGGCATTTGAGCTCACCCATTTTCTAGGTTTTATTTTTCCCAGGATGTGAAGAAGTAAGTTATGAATGACCTGTAGGGATATTATGAGAGGATAATAGTGTGGACTATAGAGACATTATGTTGTTGTAGTAGGTTTTCATTTTATGATGTAATGTATTAAATATGAATATATATAGTGTTTCCAAGGTTACTAAACCAATAGTTCTTTCGAGATTTGATCTTTCTTGTGATCACGCTAATGTTATGTAATAATGCACCGACTCTGGGTAACTAGGGTCGGGGCGTTACAGTTGGTATCAGAGGAATTTTAGTACAAACCTTGGAAGCTAGATTTAGATAAACTCTGATTAGATCAAATAGACCTAAGATGAACTTTGAGGATTAGTATAGAAGAACTTCCTAGAATTTTGGTATTGTAGAGATTTTGTGAGTTTTCCGAGCAATACATACCTATCTGGATACGAGCAGGTAGAGCCAGCTCTGGCACAGATGTACCTAGGGGTAAAACCCGAAAACACCTCTTTGAGCTAGACTCGAACGGGAACTGGTGCACGACAACGGTCCTTGCTGCACTCTTGGTTACGGCACTCCCGGGGGATATGCTTAGGATAATTCTCATTTTCATTACAAACCATTATGAAGGGTTTATGAGTATATACATCCTCAAAGGAGACATTTTTATGATTATGGATTATATCCATAAATAGTTCAATTTATGTTAAGTGTTTTATAAGTATGGGATTATGTATTTTGATTCATAAATTGATCTAGTGTATGACATTGTTTAGAAATGGAGCCCAGTAGAAGGAATGAGAACTCCAGAGATGCACATGATCCAAAGAGAAGGAAGGATAATATCTTTCATGGTCTTAAGCTTGAATTTATAAGAGAAATAGTCTCCCATGTATTATCATCATATGAAGAAATAATATCATGTGTTGATAAGATAAGTAAAGAGTTTACTGAGTCCTATGGCTTTGAAGCGAAGTAAGAGAAGAAAATGAGGGAAGAGAGAAATATGGATAAAGGGAAGAGGGAAAAGAATAATATTCCCATATGTGGTAACTGTGGAATGAAACACCCTGGAACTTTCCTGAAAGGAATGGGAGTTTGTTATAAGTGTGGAGGAAAATGACACAAAGTATGTGAATGCAAGGGTAAAAAAATGGTTTCAAATGTACAATGCTTCATTTGCAAGGAGTTTGGACACTACGCGAACCTATGTCCTAGTCATCAGACTATGCCATAAATGATGCTATTGGATAATAATCAAGTTATTATACTACCAAAGATGAAGAGGAATGATTAGAGTTCTTATGTTTATTATGTCAATTGAGTGTTGTATCAATAATGTACTTGTTATAATAATTATGGAGTATATAAGGATTGTACTACAGTACTATTTCATTAAGTACTTGAGATTGTGTGGAACAAATAAAAGTGACTCAATAGCAGGATAAATTTTTAGAAAATATATGGTTGAGAGAAAGATAAACCATAATATAGTTCTGATACCGAGGTAGTGATTTTGGAATAATACATGATTGTTTTGGATAAATTATATTGGATATTCTTGACTACCTTGTAACTGATTAATGATTTGTATATTCCATCATTGTTGGGGTTTAAAACATTTTTGGACTGATGAAGTATATCCATCATTCTATATGTAATAAGGGAGCATGAATGTAATCAATAAGGAATATGGTAACTCAGGATGTTTCAATGTATTAAAAGAATACATGATGAAGGTATTCATATGCTATTATGGGGTAAAAAGGATCTACATAATGTTTACCTTCCTTATAAATGTTGGAATGTGAGTTTGGACAGAAGTATTTTGGATAGTTCTAGTTTGGATTATTTTGGAATTGCTATAAAAGGACAACCCGGAGGTCGGGCGGCTACACGTCATGTCCGACAAGGCTGCGAGACTTGAACCCGCAACCGAAGGGCGACAAGGGTGTATCACCTACCACTGGACCACGAGATGTCCTGGATTAAATAACGTATATTTTTTTAAAAGATCGGGTAGATGAATTATAAATTCATTTATTTTGGAACCCTGTACGAATAGTATAAACAGAAAAAAAAATTACGTTCTATTATCTTTTAGAGTGAAAGATGAGTTTGTGGTAGAAATTTATTAATCAATAAACCTCTAATTATAATGTAAGTATATCTCCTTTTGATCTTAGCCAATCTCATAAATAAATTCCTCAACATTAATAAAAGGAACTTAGAACAAAACTGTTGTCCTAGATGGTACCTTAAATCATCACTAATTCATGGATTTGGGATTGTTGGCCTTTTCATAGCTATGTTCTCTACCACTCTCCATTAGATAATCGATGGTTAGATTTCTCTTCCATATCCATATTTTCCTACATGGAACCCTAGTATGTGTTATTTTCGGTAATCTTCATACTTTCCACTCTTTATTTTAAATAGAGGCCTCGTTAATTCATTTTTTGATGTGGGATTTCAACTAAGATATTTTGAAACGTCAAAAATGTGTTATCCTAATACCCTTTGTTTTGTTGAACCGATGGTATTTCAAATCATCATAGATTGATGAATTTAAGAACCTCAATTATAAACATGTTTGTGATTGATGAACTCAATCACTACCTATAAATATTTACGTTTTTCCTCCAATTATATGTCTCTAATTGCCACCAATGTTCTCCTAATCGAGATCATAATTTGGTGGGGACCCTTTCATTTCTCTTTTCCTCATATTAAGACTAAATTTTTGTAACCTAATTTCTGATGTGGGTTTTCCCACAAAGATATTTTCTATTTTCGACCTTTTATTTTCGAAGAACAATTTCAAATTGTGAGGACGCAATTTATTGAATGAGGGGAGAATGTAACACCCCATGATTTTATAGTGTGTTATTTCTTCAAAATAATTCAATAACATTCACTACACGCTACACCAAGTTCAATCGCACCATGACTTACCAAACAATCCGTTCAAAAGAGGTTATGAATAGTGTTAACTAAATTTTAAACTTTATATAATCCTTATAATTTTAGAATCCATATTATAAGTTTCTTAGACATAATGTAAGAACAAATTCATTTTCAGTATTGAACTTTTATTAACTTTTAATAGTGAAACCTTTTTAAATACAATATTTTAAAATTTTTGACTAAATGGGGACATCCAAAAAATTTAAAATAAAACATCCCAATCTTCCACGATACGCTTTCCTTTGAATAATACAGAAGTGTGTGTTGTACGCAACTTTGAGTTCTAACACACACCACAACCAATCAAACTAGCTGTTATGAATAGTAATACCTACTTTTTGAAATTATATATATTTTATATTTTAAAATAGACATCATTTTTGGATTCGGAATATCGAATTTAGCCTAAGGTGAAATTTTGGTACTTTTCGGATAACTTTCATATTTTGATGAATAGTGAAAATTACTAAATTTTAATTAAAAACAATTTTTTTAATCAAAATACTTAATAGTGATAAATTATGAATTTGAGTGGTTTTAAAGTATACATAGAATATATTTTTACCATTTAATATAATTTTGGTCATTGGACATAATTTTACAATTAAACCGAACATAAACAAGTGTCAATCTTTTGATAGTTATTATCTCTTAAAAACACGCTTTTTGTTTTGACAGCGAGATTTAATTTTAAATTAATTTCTGCCACTTCTGTATTTTGATTTTAGAAAAATGGATTCAATATTTGGAATCAGGATGTCCAAATTGTGTAAATAGTTAACTTTTATTTTTAGACATTTTGAATAATTACTGTGGTAAATATTTTATTTACCATGGTTAAGGTTAAATCTCGTAAATAAAGGTTAAACAAATAATATTATAATAATAATAAATTACCCTAAAACGTGTCCTATCCTTATTTGTTGATACATGTTCGACCATAGGCATCTTTGGGTCTATTTTGGGACCCCATGGTGCCACTTGTAGGTGATAGGGACACTTTTTTTTAATTAAGTTAAAATGAATACAAAAATGACACAATCATATATCTTTTAGAAAAACAATTTTTACATAGGGTTATATATGTTTTATTTTAGATTATAAATATTCATTAGAAAGATAAAAATATTTCTTTCATAATGATATTTTATCTATAATTTTTAGTCATTAAATAATTTAATATTTTTATGACACAATAATGATGTAGTAATTACTATAATAGTGAAAAATTAAAATAATTGATATTATAAATACCCAAATAAATATAATATGAACCTTTTAATGAATTAAACTAATTTTATAGGATAATAAGATATATTAGGATTGATTTAATTGACTTTTTTTGAAGTAATCAATCTGTTATGTGTTTCAAAAAAATCAACTATTGAATAGTGTCAAAATTGACATAAAAGAGTTCTTAAAACAAATATTATATTATTAATTGATATTAAATTCCTAAAAATCTAAGGTTCGGACAAGAGAACTATATAATGATAGTTTCATCATTAATGGACCACTTGGGGGTATCTTTGATGTATATAGTATGTGTAATAACCATATTATATAAAAATACAAAGACACATTGTAAATGTGAAACTAATTAACTTAGAGTTAATACTTAAAGATAAGGTTAATATAAGTATCCAAACCTGTCTAAATTATATTGGTTGAGTAGTTTTAGACCTATCCCCACCTTAACATTTAAATAATCAACATTGGAGCCATTAGAAACCGAATATGAATTTATTATAAACTAATATATCTAGGTTTTCAAAAGGTGCCCCTCACCCCTCTTATAAAAGGGCACTCCTCCTTCTCATTTTGTCACACCTTCAAAGCCTTTTGTTTCGGCCAAAATCTGCCCAAATACTCTCCCAAATTCCCTCACTACAACCTAGAGGCCTTAGTTTGATCATAAAGCCAACCTAAGGAGCCCTTTTGATCAAATAAAAAGGAAGAACCTGAAGAAGAGGTAATGATTTCACCACCCTTTTCCAAATTCATTTCTTCTTCCACTTCTTATTCTTTTGTTGTTACCATTCTAAAATAATAACTCTAGTATCATATATATACTGTGATGTTATTATAAATATGGTACAACCATATTCAGTATTCTATCCACCCTTTGAATAACATGTCACCATACGTGCGTGCGTACGGCTTACCGTCTCCACGTCGTTGTGTAATTGTTCTTCAATATATTATTATTTGGATGGGTATAATAATGATGTTTAACTCATGTAAATAATAAATATAACATGTTAATGATTCTGTATATATGATATAACATCCATTTATATATTATTTTAATATCAAAAGAATGATATTGTCGCTCGTGCGTACGTACGGACTACCGTCTCCACGAACGCGATGAGATTCATTCTCCATCGTAACCATTAAAGTATAATTATCATTTGATTATTTAAAAATGATGTTTAAGGACTTGATATAATTCTGGAAATGAATTATATACAACCTATCCTTTACAAACATGTCTTACGTAACAAAACATATAGAAGACATGTAAGTTAACACCCGAAACAAAGATAATACTAAGATATTATTATCAAATCAATATTAAAAGATCATATATGATATCATATTAATGTATATGATTATTGTATAATTTAATAACAATTATTTCACCATTATACAGGAGTTTAACCTACCCCAACCAAGGAAAAGTACAAGGTAAGGGGTTTTAATTTCACTCCTTATTCCCGTAAGATTCATGCCATATTGCCACCATTACCTTTTGTGTGGTGTATGAACTGCCTATAATTATATTTTTTTTGTAATACACTTTAATTTATGTGTATTTACATATTCATTGTATGATACCTCTTTCATGGGTTGTATGTTTCATAAGTTACCAAATTGGTATGGGTTATTTCACAATCTTTTCATTATCTGAGGTTGTTTATACGTAATAATCTACTAGGATCTCTTTATCATCCACATCCATGTTTCTTAAAAATGTATTTCAAAACATTTTTACTATTTACTAGAATATGGGTTAAAGTCATTTATAACCTTGTTTGTATTTTTATAAGAGTTTTATAAAGTAATATTTCCGTCGTTTTCCAAACAACGTGCTTTTTAACCTTTTCGACAGAATTAAGGTAAGAATGTTTTTTTTAACTTATACAACGGGTGCGGTTATTTTCTGCCGTTATAAAATCGTCGAAGCTTCCCTTACAAGATAATAATAATATTTTCAAAAAATGTTTTATTTAATAAATATATGACTCTTAAATGATTTCAAAATAAAAAGTGATATTTTTCTAAAATAGTCTTGATTTCATCTATGTCAACATCCTTTGATGGATTTTAAGCTTATTTGAAGTTGATTTATTATGATACAATACATCCATATTTTATTGAAGGTTTTGTGATATTTTGTACTGTAGATAATTTATTCTTATGTCACTCATGGTTTTCGTTTAATGTATTGAAATTTCATAAGTTACTTGTAATCTGAATGTTTATGTTATATTTCAACCTTTCATTCAGATGAATGAGTTAGACAAGTATGTTCTAGGTTGGGGACCGGTAAAAGTAAGCCCTCCGGTTTGGTCTCCGGTTATTAGAGGAACTCCATTTTGGTCTCCGGTTATTAGAGGATCTCCAGGTTGGTGTCCGGTTATTAGAGGCACTCCGGGTTGGTGCCCAGTTATTAGAGGCACTCCGGGTTGGGTTCCGGTTACAGTTAGCCCTAAGGTCTTGGGACGAGGCCTTGAAAAAGAAATTAAAGTTCAGCATTATGAATTCCATCATTATGAAAGTGGTTATTGATTTTTCATTTGATTATTCAATTAGTAGAATATCCATGTGAATAAGTAAATGGAATTAATTCATTTTATTTATGCCATACTATGCTGAAAGTTCAAGTTTGAAATGCTTTTGTTTTAGTAATGCATTGCCTTAAATGTTTGTGCTTATTTTGAATGTTCCGCTATATTGTTATCCTTACTGGGCATTTGAGCTCACCCCTTTTCTATGTTTTATTTTTCCCAGGATGTGAAGAAGTAAGTTATGAATGACCTGTAGGGATATTATGAGGGGATAATAGTGTGGACTATGGAGACATTATGTTGTTGTAGTAGTTTTTCATTTTATGATGTAATGTAAAACTTATGAATATATCTAGTGTTTCCAAGTCTACTAAACCAATCGGTCTTTCGAGATTTGATCATTCTTGTCATCACGCCAATATTATGTAATAATGCACCGACTCTGGGTAACTAGGGTCGGGGCGTTACATGCAACTTTTAAATGAAAACAGTTATTAAATGGTTAAACATAATGAGTGAATGAAATTAAATAAAAAAATATAAGCTAATAAATTTTCTAAAAATACAAAACATAAACCAATGGTAAATATCAAATAGTCAACATGCACTTGTGATGGGAGAACCCCTAGGTACTTGCTAGTTATGTGCCTTAGGTACCTCGTATCTATGTGTAAAAGTTACCGTAAAATTATATATATTCTTATGCACGATCCAATACTATGGAACATACCCATAACCTAGGGTTCCCTAATAATAATAATTATAGTTTTTTAAGTGTTGTAATTTTCAAACGTGCTATCTGAAAAACATAAAAACCCACTCTGGGTCACTTATATACTAGTACAAATATTCC
Organism: Viscum album; assembly: GCA_963277665.1. Lineage (NCBI taxonomy): Eukaryota > Viridiplantae > Streptophyta > Magnoliopsida > Santalales > Viscaceae > Viscum > Viscum album. The sequence continues at coordinate 200,185,250 of OY728126.1, forward strand.
CACCTAGGTACATTGGTTTCCCACTTTGGTGTCAAACAAGATCCATATTCCATAACATTTCATTTATAAAAAATAGTAGTTTTTTCCATAGACACACAAAATAGTTGCAAAACATGATTTTCACCATTAATATACATTAATTAATCACTTATAATTTCAATATTAAAATTTCACACAATATAACAAGACTATACACATACAATTCATTTAAACACCTCTTTTATAACCCAAGGAATATTAATATTACACCAAACCAGAAAAGGATGCAATTAATTTTTTTAATAAGTCCATTCAATGAAATATTAACCAACTCCAATTGATATAATATGTAACACACATGAAAAAAACTATTTTCACAGCAAATTGAACATAAAAATCAATGTCTTGAAAATTGAAACAAAAAATTAATTTCATACAAAAAATGGAATTGAAACATGATAATAGTATACATTTAGAAATGAAAAAACATCCAATAATTCTTAAACCTGTAATCACCTACAAAATGTGTCAAAAACCTCAAATAATTGTGTGATACTTCAACTACACCGTATTTGTACCACAATAGAGTTGAAAAAAACCTAAAACCACAATATTAGACCAAGAAATTCAAAACAAAAACCCATATAAGAAGCCCTAAGTTTTGTAGGATTAGATCTTGAAGAAATGTTGAAATAAATCCCAATGAATTAAAAGAAAAAAGGAATGTAAATTAATTACTTCATAACCCATGAGGTTTCTCCACCAAACCCCAATTCAAAATTCTAATCCAATGATTGTTGAGAGATCTTGGTGGATATGTTTCAATGATAGGAGTGAAATTTGGGAAGAAATGGTTGAATTAGTGTTTAATCTATAAGGTAATAACTGAATTTTCAGGAAACTTTTAATGAAACTACTAGGGCTACACAGTTTTCGTAAATGGATTGGAAAATAGTGCACAAAAAAAACTTGCCCAGCTCTATCCACTCATCAAATGCTCAAACTGGGACAATTTTAGGGGGTCCAAGGGGGAATCCAAGGGGGAATGAGGGATAGGAATATGAGATTAAAATAACTGAAAAGAAAGGTATGATTATCACAATGGTCACTAATCAAGAGATGTACTAAAAATTATATATTCCCTATTATGATATTATGGAGAGGTGAAATTATTAACATTCCATTGTTAGAAAGATTATATTTAGCAATAAATATGATTTTTATTCTTATTGTATTTTTAAAAACAATTTTTCATATATTGTATGAAATGATTATACACAATTTTATGTATGTATATGTTTCATAGATGGATATTATTAAATATTTTTTTCTTTTATTATTGTAATCATGTGAAGCTTTTTAATTTAGCAACACATGAATATGGAATTCCTTAATGTAGTTATCAAAGAAGAATTTTTCATTATAGAAAGTCTGTATTTTAAAATTGCTGATATTGAAGGAAAATTTTTTTTATAATGGATTTATATAGACTAATGTATGTTAAATTTTCAAATAATGGTCATTTTCATTCATAAATGTTTGGAAAAATTCCCCCAATGTTTACTTGAGTGTTTTTAGGGTGAATATGATCTTTGAAAAAGTTAGATGATTACGAATCAGTATTTTTGGGGTTTCCAAAAAAGATATTTAAGGTGCAACAATATTCTATTGTTTCCCAATGTTTTGGGCTTAAAAATTATAAGTATGTTTTTGGAATAGTATTTTTTTATTCAATGTAGTTCATAATTTAGAGTTCATGGAGTACAATAAATGGCCCACAATGGAGGTACATAGAATGGTAAGGAAAATCAAATATGGAAGATTTCTATATTGTAGTGTTATACGGACAGAGAATCACCCTATGTTGACTGCATAGGGAAATGAGTTCATGGGAGGCTCACAGTTTGTTAGAGGATTAATGTTTTTGGGAGGCTCATCATTTTTTGAATTATAGAAAACATTTATAGAGGCAAAAAATGTTTTTGTATAAGGAATTTATTAAACAATGTAAAAGATTATGATGTTATACATATTGTGCTGTATAATACATGTTCAGGGTTGAACCACATTATTGTTTTGGGTAATTCGAATTAGGAGTTTTTTCAAATCCATTTTCCTATGTAAATACAACTATTTGTTATCCGAGAAAGGATTATTTTATCATAGTTTTTTCTTTAACATTGTTCCATTTAATTTTGTTATTTGAGTTTAAGTTTTCACTAAACATGGTATGTCATGGAAAAAATAATAACAACAAATAAAAATTAAAGATCATGTGGCATTCCTTAGTGTAGAAGTGTCTTTGGAAGGAATGTGAATCAATTGAAGGAAACCAATAATGTAGTAAATAGTGGTTTTATTGAATCAAATAGTGAAATAGTAAATCATTTAATGGTTTAGAAGGAATGAGTGATGACCCTGATAATCTATCTGATTCTGTAAGTACGGATGATGAAGAATGTTAAGGAAGACCAAAAGTGTATGTTGTCCAAAAAACATAATTGGTTCTAAAATTGAATGATGAAAATAATTATAATGATATTCGGATCCAGGAGATGAAAATTCAGGTCAATAAGATAAGAGGACCATATTACTTACTAATTGAATTAGCCATCTATATATGGGAGAAGAATGAACCTCAAGATAAATAATTGAATAAAATGTCCATAAATATAGATAATCTCAAATCCAACAACAAGGTAAAAATATTAAATCAAGTGACATTCTGAATATGAAACATTGAAATGATTATCTCTATACACAACTATCTATACTATTTCATGATAAAAAATTTATATAAAATGATAATGCATGATGTAGAGACCCGAAGCCTGACGTACATAGACATTACATTACTTTTGCGGAATATTTAGTACATAACAAAAAAACACACACACAAGGATCGTAATAGTTTAGTGTCTTTGGAAACTCGGAATATAATCATCTAATCGTGGTGAAAGATCTTCAAAATCTCCCATAAAGATCTTCTTTTTTTTACCTAAAACCTTTCTTTATATCCTGGGGAAAAGAAAACATAAAAGGGTGAGCTCAAATGCTCAGTAAGGGTAAACAAAAGAAATATCAATCACATCATATACATAAGCACATAACTTTTGGAAATCTTAACCTGCAAAAGAGATCATAATTTCATAACATGGGGTAAATCATGGCAGTGAAATGTAATCACAATAATCATAACTTAAAACATGAAATTTTGTGGCATTCACACATAATCATAGAGAATCATTTCTTATTAGTCAAGACTCATTGCCAAGACTATCTTAGTGGACAAAGTCCCTTTCTGAATCGAGTAACCCTCATTTCAGTCATGTTTCACTGAACCAGTATAACATACTGTTCCAGCCCTGTCTATCTCATGAGATATAAAATCTTTACCCAATGCATTGGAGGGATATATAGGTCCCACCCATCCTATAATGAATTCTTTCTTATGTGTGCCACATAATCATAAACCATACATCATAGCGTAACCCATGTAATAAAAATGGGATTCTTAAACAATATGACATCATAAAACAATTCATATAAGATAAAGGAATTCATCAAAATATTTCCATCACAACATAATCAAACCAATGTAATAATAGGGATAAAAACAGAACCCTTTTATTATCTTAGATGGAAAATAATTTTGATAAAATACTTGAACTCCATTCTTGAGGAAAAGATCCTTTCTACTTCAAAAAGATTTTTCCTTTCATAACATGTCATATGACTTTAAAATAAAAGAAGTTGATTAAAAATAAACTTGAAAACTTGTAAATGAAGTTTCTTGGAAATAATGTTTTAAAAATCCATTCATGCCGTATAAGTTAAAAAAAACATTCTTTGTACTTTTTTCGGGAAAGTCAAAAAGTACCTCGTACAAAAAAACGACAAAAGATTCCTTTCATATTCTTTACTAAAAACTCACCGAAGGGTAAAATTGGATTTAAACTATTGTAAGTGGATGGAAACAGTATTACATATTGAGGGAACATGGATGTGGATGATAAAATACACCCCAGTAAATACTTACGAATAAACAATCTCGGATAAAAATGAGATTGTGATATTTCCCTTATCATAGGTCCGATTTTGCTTTGTACGTGTCCGAAGCTCCTGTATAATGGTTTAAATAATGTTATTTACTTATTACAGAATCATACATATTGATATGATATCATATATGGTCATATTCTTAGATTCTTGTTAGTAATATTTCATTGTTACTTGTTACTCGGGTCTTTATTGCCTTTTGTTCTTATGCATGTTTTGCCGAATACATTCTTATTCTTCTTTTAAGGTTATAGATACCATATATCCAGAATGGTATTAGTGTAACATATATCATATTTATTGATTCAATTCATTTATATAATTCCTATGTAAGGATGATCATGTAGAATGAGTCGCATCACATCGTGGAGACAGTATTCCGTACGTACGCACGAGTGATGATATCGTTCCTATGATCATGGAACTGTATTGGAGTATATATATTATTTCAGTATCAATATTACTTTATAATAATCATAAATAGTTACTCATTACACCATTATACCCATCCTTGTAAAGTGATGGTGGAAAAATAGATTACACCACGGCGTGGAGACGGTATTCCGTACGTACGCACGCGCGGTGATTTCATTTTTCCGTGGGATGGATAGAAGGTGAATTGGGGTTGTTTAATATTTATAATAACATATCAGTATGTAAGTAATACTGATGTTATTACTTTATCATGAAACAACTAAAGAAGAAGAAGTTGAAGAAGAAAGAAATTGAAAAGATCGATAATTGATATTACCTCTTCTTTGGAACGCCTCTTTGAATCCTCCACTTAGGGAACTAAGATTGGTCTTTGAAGAATACCAGGACCTCTAGGATTATTCTAGGGAAGTGGAGAGGAGAAAATGGCAGGGGTTGGCCGAGCTTGAGTGCTCAAATTGGTGTGAGGAGGAGGGGGAGGAGGTGCCCTTTTATAAGGGAGGAGAGGGGCACCTTAGGAATACCTCAAAATATTATTTTATATTAAAGTCAAAATCGGTTTATAATGGTTCCAAAGGGTCTTATTTCGAAGTTAAAGTGGGTATGGGTCGAAATCCTATCAACCAATAATATTTAGACAAGTTTATGGTATTATTTTAACCTTATCAATTAGATTTAACTCTAAGTTAAATAATTTAACTTTTACCGTGTCTTTTTGTTTTATTTCACTATATGGTTAATACACTTACTATAACATGCCAAACGAACCCCAAATTGTTTATTATTAATATATATATCCTTATCTAAGTCATTTCACTGAACCTTAGATTTTTAGGAATAAAATAACAATTAATAATATAATATTTGATTTAAAACCTATTTTGTGTCAATTTTGACACTATTTGATATATGATTTTTGTGAAGGTCATAACATAATTACATGTTCGAACCAAGTTGATTAAATCAACATTAATATTTCATAGTAACCTAGAAAATTAGTGGAATTCATAAAAAGTCTCAAATGACATTTATTTTGGTGTTTATAACACCAATTATGTCAATATTTCATTAATAAGATAATTACTGCATCATCATTGTGTCATAAATAAATTAGATTATTTGATGTCTAAAAATTACAAATAAAATACCATTATGTAGGAAATCTTTTTATATTTCTAATGAATATTTACAATCGAATTTATCGTATGTATAACCCTATATTAAAAATGTTTTAGTAAATAAACTTTGATTTTAACTCTTTTAACTCTTCTTTGAATTAAATAATAATAAATGTCTTAATCTAATCCAAGTGGGCCTAAATGATAATATTTTACACTTAAGGTTGTTTTTAGTCGAGATAAACTTGTCCAATATAATTAGGACATGTGTTAGGGTAATAATAATATTATTTTTAACCTTAATTACCCTATTTACTTTTAACTGTGGTAAATAAAAGTAAAAAGTTACTATTCACCAAAAATTATTTTCATCTCATTGAACCACATTTTACTTACTAACATTAGCCGTGTCTCTCGGATTTTTGAAATTCCATTCACAGAAGCGGTAAAATTATGTTTTATGAAAAATTCAGTTTTTTAACAACCACTTAGTAGTTTCACTATTCATCAAAAATTGAATTTTTTCAGAAAAATTCCAAAATTTCATCCTAAGCTATATTTCATATTCCGAATTCAAAAATGAAGTTTATTTTACCAAATTCATAACATAGAAGTTGCATTAATTAATTTTATAATTAAATCCCGCTGTTAAAACAAATAGCGTGTTTTTAAGAAACAATATCTATCAAAAGATTGACACTTGTTTATGTCTGGTTTAAATGTGAAATTACATCCAATGACCAACATTGTATTAAATTGTAAAAACATATTCTAAATATACTTTAAAACTACTCAAATTAATAATTTATCACTATTAATTATTTCGATTAAAAAAGTTGTTTTTAATTATAATTTAGTAATTTTCTCTATTCATCAGAATATGAAAGTTATTCGAAATGTACCAAAATTTTACCTTAGACTAAATTAGATTCTCAGAATCCAAAAATGAAGTCCATTTTGAGAGCTAAAATTTCTAAAATTTTAAAAAGTGGTTATTACTATTCATAACGGCTAGTTTTAATAATATTTTAATAGAATATCGTTGTTTTGTGAAACTCAGTACTGCATACTACACACGCTATCGAGGAAGGTTGTGATTGCGTGTAATGCAAGGAAAGTTAAGGATGCGTGTTGTGCAAGCTCCTTTTGGTGTAGCGTACAACACAAGACATTAGTGAAATTAAAAAGAATATCTTTCATAAAATCTTGGGCCGTTACATTCAACCCCCCCTAAAATGAATTTCGCCCTCGAAATTCGTCGGTTTTATAAATGGTTTACTATTCGAAAGTTTCTTTTATAGAAACCCACATCGTAAAAAGGAATACCAAAAACAATATTTAAAAACAAAAGTATGAAACTTAACGGTTACCCAAATAAACTAATCACTGGGGTTTCCACATAGGTGAAAATATGGATATGGAAGAAAAATCTAACCATCATGTTCTGATGGAGAGTGGTAGAGAACATGGCTATGAAATAGCCAACAATCACAAAGCCATAGATTTGTGAAGATCTAAGGTACCATCTGATTTATCAGATATAAGAGCACTAGGACAACATTTTTGGTTTTCAAGATTGTTTCCCTAAAGTTAAAGAATTTGAATTAGAATAAATACTTACTTTATTTTGGTACAATCTCACTGTTGTTCATGCCTTTAACAATTTCCACTTCATCTCTTAAATAAATGAAGTTGAATTTGTTATTCGTGAAGTGTTAGCAAATCATGTGATAGAATGACGGGTCATTCCATCTGTCTCAAACAAAAATGTTAGAAAAAGTTATTAAATATAAATAAGTCATTCTATAGTGAGATTAATCATATATGGTTCCTAAAATGGACTTATACTTCATATATCATACTGCTTAATATAATAAAACTAGTTTCTACTAAACCGGGACTTCCTGTAGGCCAGTGGTAGGCGATAAAGGCCAGTCACACTTCGGTTGTGGGTTCGATTCCCATAGCCTTGTCCGACGCGATGGGTTGTCGCCCATCCTGCAGGTTGTCCTTTTTTCTAAAACTATATTACTATAACATCCCATCAATAATATCGAAAAAAATTCAATCCTTAAATAATACTAACTTATGTCCAACATAATCCATTCCAATCTTTAGGCTTATCCATAATACTGCAGTCCACTCCCATATATCATAAGATATGTTTTGTTGGTCACATTCCAAAAATTCAAAGTCCTTAATCATGTATTCTCTTGAATACCCATTGAAACTTAGTGAAAACTTGAATGCAGTTAAAAGTTAACACTTTCCACATACCAAAATCCGCAAAATTCTATATACTCAAACCCTGATATCACTTAGTCCTTATATCAATCATGAGCTCATGAATACTGTTAAACATTTCGTTTTCTCATTTTCCATTCATTATGCACATATCATCTTATTTCCAAAAAAAATATCTCAATCACTCTGAATACCACATTAAACCAATACATAAATATTCCAATACTTTATGATACAACATTATTTTGGAATCCCATTATATAAACACTTAATCATTCCTCCACATCGTTGTCATATTCAACATTGCCAATAGTGATCGCATGTGACTTCCCTTTGTCCTTTGCCTTAAGCGGTTTCTCATGTCGATCATCACTAACCCTTGGATTAGGGCATTTATTAGCATAATGCCACATTTCCTTGCACTTGAAGCATTGAAGGGTTGGTGGTGTGTTCTCTGTAGTGTTTGCTTTATTCACATCATTAGAAACCCTTTTTCCATTACTTCGACACTCAGCTGCTGGATGACCTTCTTTTCCACACTTAAAACATTTTCTAGTCCCTTTAATACAATCTCCACCATGCTTCTTTCCACACTTTGTGCATATGGAAACATTCATCTTCTTTTCACCATTATTCTGAGATTTCTCCTTGAACTCCATCTTTCGTTTCATGTCAAAACCATGAGATTGATATGTAACACCAACATCCATTTCTACCTTGATAGCACAACGCACAATTTCTTCATAGCTACTGAAGTCTCTTATAGCTAATGACTTTCGAAGACTTGGTTTTAAGCCACTGAAAAATCGATCAACTTTACTTTCAGGTTGGATGATAATACCAGAAGCGTACCTTGCAAGTCTTGTAAAATTTGCTTCATAGGTACCAACAGATTCATCATCCCTTTGCTTCAGTTCAAGAAACTCTTTCTCCATCTTTGTTCGAAGAATACGAGGGAAGTACTTACTGAAAAACATGTTCTTGAACTCGTCACATTCCATGGACTCAATTTCATCTCTTGGCCTCGTATTCTTGATAATATTCCACCATTGATCAGCTTCACCTTCCAAACGATATACTGCTAAGATGACTTTATCATGTTCAGAACATTGAATAACTGAAAATATCTTTTCAGTAGTACTGATCCATTGTTCAGCCACAAGTGGATCAGAAGACCCACTGAAAGAAGGTGGACGTTGCCTCATGAAGGACTCAATAGAATATTGTTCCCTTCTCTGCTCATTTGGAAGTCCAGAATGATTCATAACTTGTGTAAGTATAGCAATAAGATTTTGCACTCCATCTCCCATAACATTTGTTTGTTCAGGAGGGCAATCATTGCATTGTCCATTGCATTGATCAACACGGTTCCTTCGGGTTCCAGCCATCATCTAAAACCCAAAAAGAATAGTGTGAGAGGCAAAAATCATGCTAGGGAAAACAACATTATAAAGGGGGAGTATCCTCAATATGTAACTTCTTAGGTTAAATTCTATGATCGTTACCATAGTTCTAGGACTGTATCTTATATGTATACATATCCTTAGGGACATCCCTAGACATACCTTTGAAATATCTCTAGGGATCTCACTAACGTTTTCACATCCTAGTTTCTAACGGTTGACTAAACCTTTCCTCTGATACCAACTGTAGAGACCCGAAGCCTGACGTGCATAGACTTTACATTACTTGTGCGGAATACTTAGTACATAACAAAAAAACACACACACAAGGATCGTAATAGTTTAGTGTCTTTGGAAACTCGGAATATAATCTTCTAATCGTGGTGAAAGATCTTCAAAATCTCCCATAAAGATCTTCCTTTTTTTACCTAAACCTTTCTTTATATCCTGGGGAAAAGAAAACATAAAAGGGTGATCTCAAATGCTCAGTTAGGGTAAACAAAAGAAATATCAATCACATCATATACATAAACACATAACTTTTGGAAATCATAACCTGTAAAAGAGATCATAATTTCATAACATGGGGTAAATCATGGCAGTGAAATGTAATCACAATAATCATAACTTAAAACATGAAACTTTGTGGCATTCACACGTAATCATATAGAATCATTTCTTGTTATTCAAGACTCATTGCCAAGACTATCTTAGTAGACAAAGTCCCTTTCTGAATCGAGTAACCCTCGTTTCAGTCTGGTTTCACTGAACCGGTATAACCTACCGTTCCAGCCCTATCTATCTCATGAGATATAAAATTTTTACCCAATGCATTGGAGGGAGATATAGGTCCCACCCATCTTATAATGAATCTTTTCTTATGTGTGCCACATAATCATAAACCATACATCATAGCTTAACCCATGTAATAAAAATGGGATTCTTAAACAACATGACATCATAAAACAATTCATATAAGATAAATGAATTCATAAAAATACTTCCATCACAACATAATCAAACCAATGTAATAATAGGGATAAAAACAGAACCCTTTTATTATCTTAGATGGAAAATAATTTTGATAAAATACTTGAACTCCATTCTTGAGGAAAATATCCTTTCTACTTCAAAAACATTTTTCCTTTCATAACATGTCATATGACTTTAAAATAAATGAAGTTGATTAAAAATAAACTTGAAAACTTGTAAAGGAAGTTTCTTGGAAATAATGTTTTAAAAATCCATTCATGCCGTATAAGTTAAAAAAACATTCTTCGTACTTTTGTCGGAAAAGTCCAAAAGTTACTCGTACAAAAAAACGACAAAAGATTCCTTTCATATTCTTTACTAAAAACTCACCGAAGGGTAAAATTGGATTTAAACTATTGTAAGTGGATGGAAACAATATTACATATTTAGGGAACATGGATGTGGATGATAAAATACATCCCAGTAAATACTTACGAATAAACAATCTCGGATAAAAATGAGATTGTGATATTTCTCTTACCTTAGGTCCGATTTTGCTTTGTACGTGTCCGAAGCTCCTGTATAATGGTTTAAATAATGTTATTGACTTATTCCAGAATCATAAATATTGATATGATACCATATATGGTCATATTCTTAGCTTCTTGTTAGTAATATTTCATTGTTACTTGTTACTCGGGTCTTTATTGCCTTTTGTTCTTATGCATGTTTTGCCGAATACATTCTTATTCTTCTTTTAAGGTTATAGATACATTATATCCAGAATGGTATTAGTGTTACATATATCATATTTATTCATTAAATTCATTTATATAATTACTATGTAATGATGATCATGTAGAACGAGTCGCATCACATCGTGGAGACGGTATTCCGTACGTACGGACGAGTGATGATATCGTTCCTATGATCGTGGACCTATATTGGAATATATATATATTATTTCAGTATCAATATTACTTTATAATAATCATAAATAGTTACTCATTACACCATTATACCCATCCTTGTAAAGTGATGGTGGAAAAATAGATTACACCACGGCATGGAGACGGTATTCCGTACGTACGCACTCGCGGTGATTTTATTTTTCCGTGGGATGGATAGAAGTTGAATTAGGGTTGTTTCATATTTATAATAACATATCAGTATGTATGTAATACTGATGTTATTAATTTATCATGAAACAACTAAAGAAGAAGAAGTTGAAGAAGAATGAAATTGAAAAGATCGGTAATGGATATTACCTCTTCTTTGGAACGCCTCTTTGAATCATCAACTTAGGGAACTAAGATTGGTCTTTGAAGAAGACCAGGGCCTCTAGGATTATTCTAGGGAAGTGGAGAGGAGAAAATGGCAGGGGTTGGAAGAGTTTGAGTGCTCAAATTGGTGTGAGGAGGAGGGGGAGGAGGTGCCCTTTTATAAGGGAGGAGAGGGGCACCTTAGGAATACCTCAAAATATTATTTTATATTAAAGTCAAAATCGGTTTATAATGGTTCCAAAGGGTCTTATTTCGAAGGTAAAGTGGGGATGGGTCGAACTCCTATCAACCAATAAGATTTAGACAAGTTTAGGGTATTATTTTAACCTTATCAATTAGATTTAACTCTAAGTTAAATAATTTAACTTTTACCGTGTCTTTTTGTTTTCTTTCACTATATGGTTTATACACTTACTATAACATGCCAAACGATCCCCAAATTGTTTATTATTAATATATATATCCTTATCTAAGTCATTTGGCCGAACCTTAGATTTTTAGGAATACAATAACAATTAATAATATAATATTTGATTTAAAAACTATTTTGTGTCAATTTTGACACTATTTGATATATGATTTTTTTGAAAGTCATAACAGAATTATATGTTCTGAAAAAGTTGATTAAATAAACATTAATATATCATAGTAACCTATAAAATTAGTTTAATTCATAAAAATTCTCAAATGACATTTATTTTGGTGTTTATAACAACAATTATGTCAATATTTCATTAATGAGATAATTACTGCATCATCTTTGTGTCATAAATAAATTAGATTATTTGATGTCTAAAATTTACAAATAAAATACAATTATGTAGTAAATCTTTTTATCTTTCTAATGAATATTTACAATCGAATTTATCTTATGTATAACCCTATATTAAAAATGTTTTAGTAAATAAACTTTGATTTTAACTCTTTTAACTCTTCTTTGAATTAAATAATAATAAATGTCTTAATCTAATCCAAGTGGGCCTAAATGATAATATTTTACACTTAAGGTTGTTTTCAGTCGAGATAAACTTTTCAAATAGAATTAGGACATGTTTTAGGGTAATAATAATATCATTTTACCCTTAATTACCCTATTTACTTTTAACCGTCGTAAATAAAAGTAAAAAGTTACTAATCACCAAAAATTATTTTCATCTCATTGAACCAAATTTTACTTACTAACATCAACCGTGTCTCTCAGATTTTTTAAATTCCATTCACAGAAGAGGTAAAATTATGTTTTATGAAAAATTCAGTTTTTAAACTACCACTTAGTAGTTTCATTATTCATCAAAAATTGAAGGTTTTCAGAAAAATGCCAAAATTTCATCCTAAGCTATATTTCATATTCCGAATTCAAAAATGAGGTTTATTTTACCAAATTCATAACATAGAAGTTGCATTAATTAATTTTATAATTAAATCCCGCTGTTAAAAAAAATAGCGTGTTATTAAGAAACAATATCTATCAAAAGATTGACACTTGTTTATGTCTGGTTTAAATGTGAAATAACATCCAATGACCAACATTGTATTAAATTGTAAAAATATATTCTAAATATACTTTAAAACTACTCAAATTAATAATTTCTCACTATTAATTATTTCGATTAAAAAAGATGTTTTTTAATTATAATTTAATAATTTTCACTCTTCATCAGAATATGAAAGTTATCCGAAATATACCAAAATTTTACCTTAGGCTAAATTAGATTCTCAGAATCCAAAAATGAAGTCCATTTTGAGAGCTAAAATTTCTAAAATTTTAAAAAGTGGTTATTACTCTTCATAATGGCTAGTTTTAATAATATTTTAATAGCATATCGTTGTTTCGTGAAACTCAGTATTGCGTACTACACACGCTATCGAGGAAGGTTGTGATTGCGTGTAATGCAAGGAAAGTCAAGGATGCGTGTTGTGCAAGCTCCTTTTGGTGTAGCGTACAACAAAAGACATTAGTGAAATTAAAAAGAATATTTTTCATAAAATCTTGCGCTGTTACACATGATATACTAATACTATTTCTGAAGAAAAATTAAATATAAAGTATAAAATTTGAATGGGGGATAAGATCACACGAGAATTTGAAGAAGACATGATTTATGTGAATAATCATAATATTTAACTTAATGCTAAAATTGAATCAAGGGAACAAAATAATAAATAATTGGTAGAAGTTCTAGAATAGTTTATTAAATAAGTAAATAAATCCAATTCTAAAGGTATGCCAAAATAGAAGAATTCATTTCACATAATAATATATTATCCTTTATGAAGGATATAATTAAATAATGAGAAAATATAAAACATATGAATAGAACCATGAATGGACTGTCGCATACCAAAGGCCACCATTTTTTTAAAAACTAGAATTGTATATTATTTTCCAACACCCTAGGATAATATGAATAATTTTGTGAATACTTCCAAAAATAAGAAATTTATTATACTTGATAGAAAACTAAAAAATAATTTACATCAAGTATAGAAATCATGGTATAATACTATGGGATTCATGGTAATACTTATTTTATTCGTGAATCCTCAGAATATATTTAAAAATACGAATTAATAAATATGGGTTAATCTCATAATAATAAGTCTACTTCTAAAAATTATGAATGGTACATCTCTTAGAATAAAGTATCCACGAGATTCTAAGAGTGTGAATGATAGGGCCACACCCTGAGTGTGTGTCGAGAAGCCTAATGAATCCACGTTAGAATAAGAATAACTATGGATGCATCAACATCACTTCCAATAAATGATAGCATGAGGCATGTTTTTAGTATTGTATTTTTTGTATGTTTTAATAATGTTAATTTAGAAGGATAATTCATTAAGAAGAAATGAGGGAGATAAAACAAATGATATTATAGATCTCAATTTATAGTTGTGTATAATGAGAAAGAATATACTCAATTACCAATTGATATTTTAATAAATATGTTTCATTTCTCATAAAAAATGGTAAATGATGGGTTTATCAATAAACTCTTATTTTACACTATGAACATCTCTTTTAGAAAGAATTTGAATAGACCTGGATGAAAAATGGTGGAGCCACTTGAGTCATGAGAAAGGATAATCTACATTTATTGAGGACCATTGTAACAACAACAAATGGTATGCATACTCAAATAAATGATAAAATAAAAATGAATAAATAATTTCATTGGAAACACACATGTAATCCCCTAAAGAGAGATGTGAAGGAAATATAAGGAGCCGTCCAATGGAGGAATAATAATTTGATGGTTTCCAATGTACAAATTAAGACTCGGGGAAAGAATATTGAAAAACATAATATTGGTGGAGAATATAAAAATTGAATTTCTTCTAGTGGGTTTAAAAAAATTGTCAAAAAGGGAAAGATTAAAAAACATATGATTCAAAAGAACAATCATCATGTGAATAAATTATTTTTATTCATATTGAAATATAAGTTATGGTTATCTCAGTATAAGGAACATGCACAAAGCATGTACAATGATTTTTAAGAATGTATCAAATGTTTGATCAATCAGGATTGACCAAAATACAATTCTTGAGGATTACTTTGGCTTCCATCTCCCAATGTGTTAAAAAAATGAATTGATGTTCAAGTGTATTAGGTTTTATCAAAGACATACTTCAAGTGTAATTACATAAAAATATGCAATTTGGTTATGGGATGTGCTAAAAAATGTTAATTTTTTGAGAGTTAACATGTTAATTGATTTAATGTGGTAACTATATCATTGACACATATGTAAGGGAATCTGATCTATCTAAAATCCGATCTTGAGTAAATAAAAATGGATGATAGGATGATACTTGAGATATATTTATGTAATTGACTGAATGTGATAATGATGGTGTGATTACATTTATATATTGATTCATTCACTGTGTTTTGTCTCATTATGATTAATAATTCTTTTTATGGATCATATAAAGTGGTAATTTCACTCACTGAAATCTTAATGAATGTAGCTATTACTGGAAAATGATGTTGAATTAGAATAATTTTTATGGTTATAAACAATGGACAAAACAATATGAATAGTTTTTCATCATAAATAAAGTATTGGATATTCTAATCATATTTAATATCTAATTTTCATTGAAAAGATGAACGCTTATATTATTATAAAAGAAATAGACTGATTGGGGGAGAACATGTTACATTAATTTATTTAATGTTTACCTATTTTGTTCTAACAGTATGGTATCATCTGAATTTTTTCATTATACTATGAACCTTCAAGTGAATATTAGTACTTATTTCAAAAATTTCCTCTACCACTTCTAAAGAGTAATTAACCATTTTAATTACAAAAAATATGTTTTAATGAGTTCTATCCCTAAAATGATAGATATTTTCAAGGGTATTGTTTCTAAGCCAATAATTAATAATGATATTAGGTCTAATTTGATATTTCATAGCATGATGAATGCAGATGACACCATGATTTGAAATGAAGAATGACTATTTTGAAAACGGTACTCCTAGATAGAATGTGTCAAATTTGATGTAACTTTTTAACAATTTTATAATATAGAGATAATGATATTATTCTTGTCCATAATAGTGAAAATATAATTAAATATTTTCAAGATGGATTCCAAGTCAAAATTTATGAATGTGGATCTATAATAATATTTTTAAATTTAGAATCTATATGGGATTATCATTCTTGAAAATGAGACCAATTTGTTACAGAGTAATTAACTTTATGGATTTAAGATGGGAGTAAGATAATTGTATTCCTGACTAGATCAGTTTTGAAGAAGCACGGTTTCTAATATAGAGGATTTGATTACAATATCTTTGTTGACAATGACAGTGATCAAATGATTAATATTTTGGTGTATGTTGATGAAATATTATTTAGTGGATCACATAAATCATATTGTATATAATATTATCAATTCCAGAAAAGTGAGTTAGAAATGTCAATGATTCGTGAAATTATATTTTTTATTATTCTAGAGGTGACATAAGGATGGAATAGAACATTTATTTTTCCAATATACATGTTTTATATAGGTTTCAGTAAGGGTTGGAATTAATATTTCAAAAGTGATGATGACTCTATCAAAATCCCTGATGAATCATTCATGATATTGTAAAGGTAAAGTGGTTAAGGACATAAAATATAGATATATCATTGGAATGTTTTTGTAATTAATAGTTACAAGACCAGATATTATTTTTCCCACATCTAACGTAACAATATAATAATTAAATCCAATGAATATCAACATAGGAGAAGTTAAAATAACATTGATTTTTATGAAGGAAATGAAGACTTTTGTATTTATTTATAGTGATAAATGTAAGCAATAGTATTGTGCTATAAATATGCAGATTCGGAAAAATCAGTAGAGGATAGAAAATCAATGTTCGCTGCTGCAAAAAATCTTAGTGGATTGTTTATTTAGTAGCTAATAAAGAAATAAGATTTAATTTCATTGATCAACACATAATCTGAATTAATTTGGGTAACTCAATCTTGCACTCATATGTTGTTGACGAAGAAACTAAATGTTGATATGGGAATTAATGTGGAATCACTGTTCAGAATAAATTGAAATAATTCAATTGTTATATATCTTACCCAAAAGACAACCCATAAATAACCTTGAAATCAAGTATCATTTTATAAATGAGAAGATTAATTAATAGCTTTTTAAGATTATGTATGTGCCTATAGAACTATCAGTTTTTGATATTTTGACAAATGCCTTGCACAAAGAATAATTTGAACATCATCAACTGAAATTTGAGAGTTTAGTCAACTTCTCAGACATTAAAAAGTGTGGATGTGGGTCCCCATATCCCTAATGTATGGTATGTTTTCCCATAAACATAATATTTTTTTTCGAATATTAAATTCCACAATTAAATTAATGTATAGTTTGTTGAAAAATGGTATAAATAAGAGATATTGATGGGATAATGAAAATGTATTAGTTATGAAATCAAGAGAATCTAATAGGTTGATCAAATAGATAGTGGTAGTAAAAATTATGAGGATTCTGATGGTGATGGATCATTGGATATATAAAATTATATATTATGTTCATGATAAAATATTCAAAGTAGTTTTGGAGTTCTTGGAATGATTTGATTCATTGATTAAATTTTAATTTTTTTTATCATACTGATAATTGATCATGTGGGATTAGAGTATGAGTTGATTAAATCATTGATCTGAATCTGAAACACAAGAAGATATTATTTTTATAATAAGTAAAATAGTTGAAATCATATCAAAATGGGATGAAAATAGAACAAACATAAAGGATGATATTGTTAAGAAAAAATCAATCAAGGTTCCATTTCAGTATTTTTGGGGTGATTGTGTTTGTTTAAAAAGATACATGATCGAAAATTAGTATGGTTGGTGTTACTGAATCATATATATTTGGAGGCACAGTTTTCAAATGTTTTCTACATGTTTGGGCCTCAAAATAGGGAGATTGTTTTTGTAAAAAGATGCTTCTATTCAATGGAGTTCAATTTTTACAAACTGAAGAGTATAGTTTTTATACCATAAAGTAGGTACATAGAATGGTGGTGGAAGGTCAAAAAGGTATATTTCATTACAGTAGTTTTTTATATACCTTGAAGCATGCAACATTAACCATGTAGGGATGTGGTTCATGGTCAAAATTCCATGAAAGGAGTTTTCAGGGATTTATATCCCTGAAATGAAATGGGACATTATAGAAAATGTATTCAAGTGAATGAAATGAAATAAAATAAGAAGAGGTAGTATGTGTATGATGAGGTGGTCCGTGGGAGTAGATTTTCCCTGCAAAGAACTCACACTATGTGGTGGAAGAATGTTGATGGTGGAAATATGCAGTTTATAGAGGAATCAAAGATGTTTTTAATGGCACTAAAATAGTTGATGAATATAATGTATATAATGTAACATTATGTAGAAAAGTGGATTTCATATAGAATGTGAAAGAAGAACATCAATAGATAAGCTGTATATTGTTTAGGATTCTATCATTAGTGATAATTAAGGGACCTACATGTCCATAAATTGTGGGTGGATCCTTTCTAGATCAATGAGAAAATAATGAAGAAGATAGGGTTCCTTTCAATCAGTAGTGAGTTAAAGATGGAAATATTTGATGTGTCCCTTGGGAATGTAATTATCTCACCCAATACATATTAATGTTAGTGACCCTAGTTATAGATGTGATTTATCCAAAACTTTATAATTTTTTAGTGAGTCTTAGTGGATTTGGTACATCGGCACATTATCATTGTACGCTTCATCGATGTTGGTCAATGAGGGTGAACCAAGAATAATATGTGTGTCATGTGGTTTAAAATCCTTTCTTACCTTATCCACATAAAATGTTTAAAAGGATAAGATAAATATAAACACTAATGATAAATTAAAGCAACCCTTATAATAAATAAGTAAAGATCTAGTGGGGCTTGATAAATTTTTTAAATAATATTTATAACCAAATTCACCCCCTCTCAAGGTATATAGGCATATTTCGGACCTATGTATAAAAGACTGTGATATTATACTACATTAGATATAATGATTACTTCTTCAATATGATTTTATAAAAACAAGAATTTTTTATTTTTATTTTTTATTTTTATTCATTATACATCAGTGAAAGATTAATTGTATATATGCATTTCATATATTAATTGAGGAATTAAATGAATACAATTTAATGTTTTTTGAACTCCATTATTATATTTGTAAATAAATTGATCAATTGTAGGTGTGTTAAATATTTTCACTTGTAAAATATTTATGATAATTGTTAAAAATTATTAACATAAATTATCGAAAAAAAACATGTCAGCACCAATCATAGGAGAAACTATACTGTAATAACATGGATATCAAAAAAATAATTCAATTTATATGTTACATAATTAAAATAATGTTAATAAAATTATGACTATATGGAGAGGATATTATTTATTACATTTTCAATTATTAATTATTATAATGAAATACAGAATAAAAACATATTAATATAGTTTGAAAAATAATATGGTATGTCTAGGAAACCCTTTCTTAGCATAGTATATGTTATTAAAAAAGAATACTGGATCCCTTATCCATTACCACAAATATGAATATAATTTTTATAAAATGAAAAAAGATGAAATTTATCACATCATGAAGGATCAAATAGTTAAGTTGTCAAAGAAGAATAGATGCACACATAATTAAAAAATGACACATGATAACCTAAAATAAAATATAAAAATATTTTCCTAACATTATTATATCCTATATTATATTTCTTATATTAGTCAAACATCCCATATTAGTATCCCGAGGAGAGGAAACAATAATACTTGATGTGTATATATTTTTTTTAAGATAATGCATACAAAAAATCTATAAATAATAAATATATAAGGAATAAAGTGACAGAGGAAAGTAATAATAGAATATTATATTTATAAATTATAAAAAAATGTTCAATTTATTAGTAGATATACTAACAAAACAACTAATAACATTTATAACAATAACATGTTTCAAAATGATAGAATTAAAATGTTGGGAATTATAATATCACTGTCGATTCATTCTACAATGAAATCATACATAAAAATGAATATACTACACAAAATAGACAAACTTGTTTTTATTAGTAGATATACTGATTTTTTATTGATCAATAAATTGTATTTTCAGTTGTCTAATATGTTCAATTCATTAAATAATGAATGAAATGAATAAATTTTAATTACAATATCAATATTAACAAGTTTAATGTAAACCTAGATAATTAAATACAAATGTATTCCATTGACTATTAGTAAAGGATAATTATAGTTGACATTTAGGGTATTATGGTGGATAATATCATTACATTTATCCTTAATAAAGAAAAAGATTTATCAATTTATAAAAACATTGTTGAAAATAATTTCAAAAATCATTTTTACTTCTTATTATGATAATATCCTTTTCCTTAAGAAATTAGTTATTTAAAATCAATAAATATCAAATATATATTTTATAACAATTTCATGGAAATGATCCATGGAAATCCATAATTGAATCTTCAACTAAGACAATACTCATGGGAAATAGAAATGATTATATGGAGAAAATTTTATATATTTGATTTTGTTCTTACCATTGTTAAAAAGAAACACATTGAAAAAATGGAAATAATATTCTTTTCAAAAAATTTAGTATATAATAAAAATGTATATAAATAGACAGAATAAATCATTAAAAGAGATTACAATATTTTGTCAAAATAATTTATAGAAAAAATAATTAGGGAATATAATGATTTATGATTGAATATAGAAACATTATATTTTTTTTATAATAAAATCTATTTGAAATTTTTGAACATAGTGAAATTAAAATCAATAGAAAAATTATTACATCCACAAAAAACTAAAATGATGATATTAAATAATATTTATGAAAAAATAATAGTACAATTCCTCCAACATAATATTTATTATAAATAATCATCAATATGAATTTTATTGGTAAATAAACATTACTACATTTGAAATATTTATATCAAAAACTAAATAAATTAAATAAAATTTTTTTAAACATTAAAATCCATGAATGTAAATTAATCATTGATATATAATATTAGGAACATTAGTTAATGAGAGTGTGTTTGATTTATTTTTTGGTGTACAGGTTTAATTTTTTTTCATTATGTTTATAATATTAATGATTTATCTCAATATTTTTAATTCAGATTTTTTTATAAAACTGTATTTAAAATTTAATTTTATTACATGTTATATGATAAATTAATTTTATTTTATATTAATAGTTTTATTCATCATTTATTATTATTATTATAATAATAATTTATTTTGATTTATTTTTTATCATTACTAATGGTTTATACATTTTTTATTAACTTAATGTGTGATTTTATGTAACGTTTAGCAATGTGTACCAATTATATTATATCCTTAT
The DNA here is from genome assembly GCA_963277665.1 of Viscum album. NCBI lineage: Eukaryota > Viridiplantae > Streptophyta > Magnoliopsida > Santalales > Viscaceae > Viscum > Viscum album. The sequence goes on from OY728126.1 coordinate 200,206,696, forward strand.
ATAAATTTTTAGTATACCCTTAGATGAAAAGTACAAATTTTATTCTAGAAATAAAAATCATATTTTAACCATCATGGAGATTTCACTTACCTATAAACAATACTTAAGAATAGTCAGATACACATTCATTGGTAGTTGAATATAAGAGTTACCATTATGTGGCTACATATAAAAACTTATAAATATTACTTAGATTCTGATATTACCCACACATTATATATAATTTTACATCTACACTTACCCCTGGTATATAATCTCAATTTTAAATTTATGTATTCATTAAAAGATCAATTTTAAATATATGTTTTTATTATGAAGATTAGTATTCCCTAAATCATGATTTCCATTTAAAACATTACACATAAGATTATTTTGGAAAATAATTTTAATAATATATGAAATATATGAATTGAGAGAAAGGATTATTTTTTTAATAAGATATATATTTTATCCATAAATATTTATTCAAACAAACTTATACATATATTGGGAAACCTAACATTCTATTTTACTATATATAATGATTATTATGAAATATTGATTTGATTAAATTTTAATAAGAATTTATAAATTACTCTAATGATTGTATGAATACATAATAATTATATAGAACCTATGATAATTTTTTTTCAATGGTTTTTCATCGTTTTTTAATGGTGATCAAAGGATATTATTTATTAACTCATGATCATATATTATAAACTACAAAAGAATAATTTTCATTATTTACTGTTATTTTTTTTGTTTTTATAGTTACTAAATTTATATTAAATAAAAAAAATTATTCAGACTATATAATACTTGGTAATATTATTTTCAATCTCTCTATTACTTTATTAATACTTAAATATTATTTCCATTATTAATATTTTACTATAAACTACTTATTCAATTGTATGTTTCATTGTGTCCACAATATAAGGAACGAATTTATCATACACATGAGTGCTAAAATGAAAATTTAAATTTATAGCACATTATGATGTATCAACAACATTTAATTATTGAGTGTCGACAAATTATTAGTATTCAATGTATTTAATGAGTATCAACTAAACGTTTAAGTCCTCATGGTCTATATATCACCCTGTTAATGATCAAATTTCTTTAAGTTCACATCACCCTATGGTTATTTACATTTTTTATAAATTACGGAACTCTATGTTTTATCTAAATATTTTTGCTAATTTCATATCTTCATAAAATCCTAAAAATAATATGAAAAATATTTATAAGATATAAATTTTCATTTTGTAAACATGTTATCAAAATATATATTATTTCAGGTGTAATTATATATATTCATATATTATAATTTTTTTTCATATATTATAATTGTTTTTAGGGAGATTTATATTTTTTGTTTAGTTGAAAATTTTATTTATTTTAATGTCTAGGATATTGGTTTTTTCAGTTTATTAAATATAATAATTGTATCACCATAAAACTATACAATAATTGCACATGACTTTTAAACATTCACCATCATGTTTCAATTTTAAAAACCAACTATTAGAGGTGAATGGAAGTGATCAATTTAGGAAATTCACAAAAAAGGATAATTAAATGATCGAGTTAACTATGGTGAATTTTATTATAAAAATATACATGCATTCTGTAAATACGCCAGCGATCCACTCGTCCCCTCGACCCCGTGTGGAACTGGCCCAAGCCCAAGGGTTGGCCACCTTGGGCCTAGCTGGGGACGTGCGGCGCGCAGGTGGGCAGGCCAGCTCAAAACCTCGTTACCCAACAACATGTTTATTAGAGATATCTATGTGAAATTTGATTATTGCCTCGGAGCGGCCTCTCTCTCTCATCTCGGCGGCTAGGGTTTTCCCAGGTTCCTCTTCCCTTCCCCCTTCGGCCAAGCTTGATCTCGAAGTCAGCCTCTCCTGGATCGGCTCTGCCTTGGCGTGTCTGGGTGACGGCATAGCGCAGTGGGTCTCCGGCGTGGTCGGCGCTGTCTCATTTCGGTGCGGCGTGGCTCGGCTCTACGGTGTGGCTAATCCCTGTGGTGTCACTGTGACTTCCTGTGGATCCATTATCGGCTCGGCCTGAGCAGCTCGGTCTCACCATCGTACTCCCGATGTGGCTTGGTTTGGCTTCTCGGTGCGTACTCTTCCGGTGTGGATTGATGCGGCTTGGTCGGGACGACATGGATCTGGCGGTTCAGTCGGACGCATTTTCCAGGTTACGCCTATGGCTTGCTTCCGGTGCTGCTCGTCGAGAGATCTGGAATGGTTTGGAGGGGGGAGGTCCTGCTTTCGGTTTTCTTTGTGGTTTTTTCCAGGCTTTTTGATTTGGTTTCATCCGTGATTTGTTTGGTTGGCTGTGAATTTGGTGATCTGTGAGTTACTCTGGTTTGTTGTTGGAGCTGAAAGAGATCGACTGCGTGTGAAATTGGTGATGCTAGTTGCAGTTGGTGAGACTGCTGCGGTGCGAATGGTGTGTCTGGATTCTGCGGAGTTGGGAGTGGCGTCAGCACTGCCTGGAGTCGATGGACGCTGTGATGTAAGTGACGACGACGACCGACGGTAGAAAATGACGGTCGACGGTGGGTACGGTCACCGGTGGTGAATCAGTAGTCGTTCTCGAGGGTGTGAGCGACTCGAGGCACTGAAAGGTGTGCGGTGACGGCGTGCGGATCGAGGACAGCTGTATGGGTAATTGGTTTTGAAATTTGAATTTGTATTTGCACTGTATGATGCGGAGTGGTCTTTGGTTGCTGTTTCACGTTGTAAGGGGTTCCGGCAACCCTTAAACCGGTTGCTTTTTCTCTTTTTTTCCTTTAATAAATTTGCGGGAGCAGGCTTACGCCTGGTTCAGAATTTCCTGGTATACATGCATTCTGTAAAAAAATCAACTAATACATAAATCATTTATCTTTTACCAGAGTCTCTTATGAGATGATTTGTGACTACACCTATGTTGAATTGAACAAAATGAAAAATTTTCATTCAAACTCTACATGTGATGTGGTCATTGGTTTGGAAGATACATTTAAATTCACATCATTTTGAGTATATTAATCATCATTTTATTTTTGATCTCATATTTTATTTTTTATTTTTGAGTTTTTAATTGTATCTATTAATTTTTTATTTTCTCAATCAAAATAATGTCACTTTTATATTATTACACAATGAAATTGAAGGTTCATGGATTGTGACCCCAAATGAAAATTCAGGATACATTACAATGTAAATCTTTTAAAATTTCATTGATTTGTTCTTCCTATATGTATTATAAAATTTTCGGCCCATAAGCATGTCATCAAACCCGTATGTGTTGTTAATCCTTGTGGGTATTGATCTTCTAACCATGTAGTGATGATTTGAGGGTATTGTTTGATCCTGGTGATATGATGTACTATAATAATACAATGGTCAATATTTTATTTCCACAACACTATATTTTTTATATTTCATTTGATTGGATATTTATTCAATATTAAATATATTATTTAATTTTTAGAATTAAATTAATGGAATATTCACCCCAAGTCTATTATTTTTATTTATTTAATAAAAAAAAATTATAGAATTTTATCACTGGAAATAAGTTATATTACATATATTTTCTATACTAACTTGAATATCAAAGGAAAAATAGTATACATAATTAAGTTCATTTCAAATTGATGGATTGTATTAATGTTAATTATCTGAGGATACCTAAAAAATTGTTTTATTACTGTGATTTTGGTTATTGGCATGATTAAATGGTAGAATAAATGAATTAGTGGAATTTTGATCATTGGTAAATCATGGGAAAATGTATGAGATTCAAAGAGATGATCCTTTCTAAATTATTGGCAATAATATAATAAATTTTGGTATAAATTAAAACAAAAATAATAATTTTCAGTATTCAATAATTTGAGGTCAATATAAGCCATTTTTATCTAGTAATATAGTCTAAAAATGGATAATTAATAAACATAAAAATAATGGAACATGTACTCCTAAATGAAACAGGCTGGGAACACATAACATATAATTATAATTTTTCAAAATATTATATTATTATTAACTAAACAAGATGATTATACAATTTTGATGAACTGGAAATAAAATGAGTAGACATGTTGAATCATGAGAATAAATATCATGTAGAAATGGTGATGTGGGAATTACTAAAAATATAAAATAAAAATAAACTACTATATGATGAAATTATGAACTTAAAAAATAATACTATAAATGTAATAGTTTATTTTTATTGTTGTATGATCATGAAATAATAAATATTTTTATCATGGGGAATACAATAATGAAATTTATTTCTTCTAAACTATAAATTTATGTAATCCTATAAAACTTTTATGTATATGTTTTGGGAGTATTATAAATACGTGGATCATTTTATTAGGAATATTTACATGATGTTGAAAATTAATGTAAGAATGTTGCAAAGAATGATTTTAAATGAATAGTATTATATTTTATTATTCCATGGATTTACATCAATGAGTTCAACTTTCATTAAATGCAACACTCAGTTTAGCTTGTGGTGATCGCAACCATAATATTTTTATTTTTGATAGTGTATTCAACATGATTCATCAATATTAAGTGATCCAATATCTATATTACCATTATAAACGTGGAATTAATTTTAATGGTATGAAATTTATAAAATTAAATTAAAAAAATATGATTTACACATGTATATATAATTAAAGCCTTAGTGTCCAATTAATTAGAAATGTTTATAAAAAACATATGAAAATAAAAGAAAAATTTTATATAAAAAACTATTATAATGAACATAGGGGCGTTTAATACAATAAAACAAAAAATAATACTCTTTGGGTTGTATTAGTGAAATTAATATATAATATTTTCAATATATTGTTTAACATTCATCTTATGTGGTTTAAAAACTAGATAAATATATTTTATCACTAAAAACATATATTTATAAATAAAATATCTAAAACCTTTTTAGGGGACTCATATTTTAAAACAAATTTTTACCAAATAAAAAATAAAATTTAATTTTGGAATAATAATATGAAAATTTTATTTAGGGTGAAATATTTGGATTTCTGAGAAATATGTGTTTAGTGAATAGTCAATAATACCTATTTTTTAACAAAGTCATTTCATTATATTAATTATGTACTTTAAGGGTCCGAATATGTTTTGAAATTTATTTAATATAAACATGTTTTATTTTTTTATATTTATTCCACTTAATTACTTTCAAATCAATATTATATTGGTTTTAAATAATTTTTTTGTAATAAATACTTGTTTTCCTAAAAAATAGTTTTAAAATGCATATTGTTTATTATTTTTAATTAATTATAATAATATCTAAGGATGAATTTTCTCAATGAAATTTATAGAATTCATTTCCATAAATACTATTTGTGTTTCATAAAATTATTATTCATATTCAAATAGATAATATAAAATTGAATATTTCTAAAAAATACCCTTCATAAAAACCATTTTCTCGGTCGAATCAGTGGGATAAATATTAAATCCAATTTTTCATCTTATGTGAAATAAATTTGTCAAAATGGATTTTTAATTGGAATAAAAATAATTCATAATATTTAATAATTTTATCTTATGTTTTTATTAGTGTAATGAGTGAAAAAATTGAAATTAATCCTTATGATTATGAAAATAAAATGAGTTTTCAAGTGGATATTTGTTTAAAATAAGTGGAAAATAAAAAAACTTGTCAAAACCGAATTTAATAGACATATATTGAACATTTATATTTCTAAATCTAGTTTGGATCATTTTTAGAAAATCAATACATGGAAACAACTTGGTTATGAATCACCCATTCCAAAAAAATTGAATAATTCTATTCAACTCCTTTATAAATGTCCCCAATTATAACCATTAATGTACAACATTAATTCATATATAATAATTAAATACCTACCCATATTATTTAATAACCTGCCAACTCTCATCCTAGAATCCTTTTATAGGTAGAAACACAAATCATGATTTATTTTTGTTGAAACCAAAAGAAGATACCCCACGATTAACTAATTTTCTATAGTTAGTATTTTAATAACATTTACTCAAACATAGAAATTAATTTTTTATATAATTTAATCAGAATAATGTATTTAATAATGTGTTTTTGGTTATTTTAACAACATATAAACACAAAAAATTCCATCAAATGGGTAATAAAATATTCATTTGTTTGTACGGTGGACTTCTTCCTGGAAAAACAATATATTTTATTTTTCCATTTACACCTATCATGGTTTGGAATAATAATAGAAATAATGTTCATATGTTATATTTATGATATTTATTACATGTTAATTAAATTGGAGTAATTGTATAATATACACTGTTTTCAAATATAATTCTATAATTGATATGGTAACATCGCTTGTTTGTACCACAGTCTACCGCCTTCCGAAGAGAGTGAATCATTTCTCACTAAAGTGTTCCATGGAAGGTAATAATGGTTACTAAAATGTATATAAATGATAAAAATAAAATTCATATAATATTCATGATAATATTATATTTCCATAAATATTATATACCATTTTTATTATACTATTTTACAAACAGATAATGTCATAACATCATTAGTGGCCATGTGGACTACCCCAACCTCAATGTGACTGGATTCGTTCTACACAAATAAAATTATATATATATATATATAAGTTTTTAAAATTAAATAAAATATAATTTATGATATAATTTTAATAATGTAATCATAAAATATTTCTTTCATTTTATTACTAATAACCATTTAAAAATTGGAACAACACTCTTGTGTACCTATATAATATCGTCTATCTAATCGTAATGTTTGTTAATATTTTTTAACCAGTGACATTGTTTAGTTTAACAATGTATACATTATTAGTTAATATGAACATTATTTCATTAATATAATTTTAGGGATGTTTATATAATTACATGTTCAACCAAAGTCAACCTACCAATGTCATTTTTGATAGTTAATCCAAACATGGTCAAAACATTTAAAATAAAAAAAATTTACAAAAATATATATATAAGTAGTTTATAAGTTTAATAACTATAATAATATTATTCTAAAATTTTATATATAAAACAAATAAATAATTATGTTCTTTTATTTTGGATGATATTGAACAAATGTGATAAATGAGACCAGAGTTGATGGATTTTCTCATCTGAGATTTAATTCCATGATATTTATGTCCTACTGAATGATTATATTTTTTTGGAATATAAAATTTCCATGAATTTATTATATGAGTATTATAATCAACATTATGGGAATTCAAATATTTCATTAATTATCTCACATTCATGAGGTTTACTATTTCATAGATAAAAAAGATGCAATTAATTTTTGTCAGAATTTGGATTAATTGATATGTTTATTATGTTATATAAATATCATTTTCTATGTGTTATATATACTTACCACTTTAAATGATATATAATTAATCTCATCATTTTCTTGAAATTAATGATTCTTGTAATGTCGTTTAGTCTTGGGAATAATGATTCAACTTTACAAATTTGGTATGATTAAATTGTTACAATCAAATTGATTGTTGAGATTGTGTAGGATTGTTTTTCTCTTGTTGAAAACATATAATTCAAATAAATTTTATCATCATATTTTTATTAATGATATTTTAATTTAATTGTACCATTTTAACACATTTATGTTCATAATATGTTTTAAAAAGTGACTTCCTATATAAATATGTCACTATTACTTTATATGGTTGAAAATATGTTTTCTTCCAAGAAAATAATCATAATAACATTTTAAAAAATTTTAGAAATATTTTTTCAAATAAGAAAGTAAATTTTTCTATTCAATATTTTTAAGTTTTCTTTCATAAATACTTTTATATTTAAATGGTAAATATTATATAAATATATTTTAAAAAATTATTTTTTTAAATGTGAATTTAAAAAGAAAAATTGTTTTTTCTTAAAAAATTTATTAATGTTATTTTAGTGGTGTTTATTATCATTAACATTAAAAATATATATTCTTCTAATAATCCTTCACCTGGAATATTTGGAATTGATAACATTCACGTTATGTCTCTAGATTCATAAATATTGGCACCATGATATTTTAATAGATACAGTTTCCTTTCCATTGAATAATCATGAAATAAAAAAATAAGGTTTATTTCAATGACTTATGATGAAATGAATTATCTTTGTTCACTAATCATTATTTGGTTCATGGACATTATAAAAGATGTGTGTTCACAGATTTCACCAGGGGAGCCTGTTATATCATATTCAATGGGTGCACCAGGATAGTGTTCTAATGCACTAGGTAATGATTATGTTCTCCAAATAATTGTATTGAACATTAGATGTATGGTTATTCCAATTATAATGGTTATATATGGGTTATATAACCTAATGTTCTAATATTCCAATATTCTTTATCAATTCTTGTCATGGTTTTTTCATGTTTTATTTTATCATGATTGATTTTACATGGTTTATGATTATTTTATGTTAAGATAATTTTCATTTGAAAAATCCATTTTATATTTTTTCATATTTGATATTCCTTCTGTTGATGGTATGAATATTCTTATATTGTAATTTTTTTATTTGGATTATGTCATCATACAATTATTCTCTTATTATGCTCACTAATGACATTATTTTTTTAATGCTTCTATTTTAAATTTCTAATAATTTGAGATTACTATTATTATGTTTTTTATACCCATTTTATAAAGCATTATTTCGGATGAATTCTTCCTAGATATAATTTAATATGGATGAGGGTGATGACATAATGTGAAATAAGAAAAAAATAGTACAATGAGGGATTATTTTCATCTTTATGAACAATATGTTTACGACTCCAATTTGATATGAGTTTTTCATGATTCTCTAAAACTCTAATCCTAAATAGTCAATGGGTTTGTAAGTAATATAATATATTTTTGATGTTTTTTTGTTGGCTAAACATTGTTATCCTCCTTCATTATCATATATAAAAATATTAAAATATATTATTTTAGTACTTGATCTAGGATCATGTGTTCTAATATATAATAGTTTGTATCATATAATGTTTAAGATAACATTGGAAATTAGTATGTTTTAATCGGTTGTTATATTAAGAGTTTTGGATACTATAATTGTTAAGTAAGATTAATATTGATAATAATTTCATATTCTTAGACAACCCACTATGTTTTTATGTAATGAGATATTAATGTGATTCATGATCATTTTTGAGTCATTTTATTGGATGAATGTTTTTTAACTCCGATTATATAAATGATATTTTATTTTATAGAAATTATTTTTCATGTATTTAGAAATAAGTCGAAAAAAAATTCTGTTGAGTGAAAACCCACCACTTCTAGGATTGTGGTGGGCCTTTAACCCTTGATAGGAGGAATAAAAGAGTTTCACACCAACCACTAGAATTTGTTATTGTCTAGACATTATGACATTTTATTATAGGTAATTATTATATTTATTTTATAATTCTTTGATATTTTATTTGTTAAATAATAGGTGATTTATATTTTAAAAAAATTAAGACCATATCCTACTAATCTTTGTGTTTCAAGCATAGTCAGAAAATGCTTGAATATTTTTAAGTATAGTCATTTATGGAATATTTTAGATTCATTACTAGATAATACTATTTAATTGTTAATGTTAGTGTATTATATGATGTTCTCTTCACATTTGGAATTATATTAAAATATGGAAACCATTTTTGTTTTGTTTAATGCGTAATGATGGTATAAAATTACTAATATCTATTTTATTGTCAGATTATCCTCTAATGGTTGATTTTAGTGATTAAGGTATGAAAACAACCAATTAAATACTTTAATATTATAGAAAAATATGATATTATTGTTGAAATTAGTAACAAGATGAAATTATAAATGACATTTTAGTGTATTTTAATATGTATTAATTTTAAATTGTGAAATATATCATCAAGTATATGAAATTGATATAGAACAAATATATTATCATAATATTGTTGCTTCTAAATAACTGATGTTTTTTATCATCACATATTTATGGTTTTGAGGCTCATAATGTTAAATTTTTTGTTGATTTTATTAACCAATGACCTTAGTATCTTGCTATAATTATTTTGGTTAAACCTCTATTTCACACTATATTCACTAAATTTAAAACTGAGATATATGTTACTGCACCTGACCATTATATAACCCTTTAAATTTTATTTAGATGAACTATTATTAACCTTTTTAATGATTTATTTTTACAAAAAAAACTATTCTTAATGTTTAACCTTTCATTACCTAGAAAAAGGAAAATTTCAGGGATAAAATTTATAAAAGGGGGAGGTTATGACACCAAAATATTTTAATGGGTAAAAATATTATTTGATAGCATAAAAGAAATTCCATCATTGAGTTTATATTTCATTATACACAAAAATATTTATTTCATGATGTATATTGATAGAGATAATATTTACCACATTATTTTATGAATTTTAATTGCTTTAATCATCCCAAATTATCAATTTTAGATTTTATGAATAAATTTTTCAATTTATGATGTGTTTTGAGAGAAATGGTAAAAAAAACCTAATTCTGGTGTTTGTACATATTTTTTCATCAATGTTATATTTATCATTTCATGAGAAATATAAATCAAATTTGAGTCAATAATATTTTTTAGAATCCTTATTTTTTTCGTCAACATTGTCTTCTGGACCAGGGGATGACTTGGCCATCTGTAGGCCTTAATAAATCAAAAAATCTGAATATTATTCTTGGTAGACATCATGGACCCCACCACCATAACGGAAGTCTATCTTGGCATACACACCATCAATTGTGATGATTCCACCTAGAATCTAAAAACAATACATATGTTCAAATCTAAAACTAATTATAGGAAGTTTTAAAGACTTTAATGCTTCTATTGGGTTTTATAATTTTGAAGGATGATTCCTATATATTTCAACATGAAAAATAAACCTACAATGAAAAATTAATAAATCCCATATATGATGTCCAAATATTCTAGAATTTTGGGGGGAGGAGGCCATGATATTCATAAACAACATTAATAAAGTGTTTAAGGCATAACGATGTAATTTATTGGGGATAAAACACATCATCTTCCATGGGATAGTTTCTGTATATAAAATTAGGGGAGCTTCGACATCTTAAATCATCCCATTCTACATATCATTCCTTCATGGTACCAAAGATGAGATCTCCACCAAGGGAGGGCGATCAAAAATCTTTTCTATTTATTTTAATTAATTTATCTTCTTTTTTTCAGTTGTAATATATATTTCAAATAATTTCATGCGTTGTTATTATTTCTGTGTCCTTCCATCCACAGTATTTTATTCTTCTCAATTTACCATCGTGAACTATAAAACATAGGATCATGAGTAACTAATACGCGGTACATCCTGAGGGAGTAATCATGTTCTTGAACCCAATACCATGTTTTTATAATTCTTTGAGTTAATTCAAAGGATAATTTATAGTGGTTGTAATCCTCTCTATGGTTGTACAAAGTTTATCTTCTTACTCTTCTACGATTTTCCCTTTATTGAGGAGGTGGATTTATGGTGTGCTTGGTGATCACTATTTGGAGTTTTCATTCATAATCGGGATAATAAGTTGTGCACACATACGATGGAGTGTGTTCACTATGAATATTTGATGCTGGTCAATGAATGTGTTGTTTCAAGGTTATCTATAGAGAAATTACTTTCATCATAATTCTATTTTTATAAGAATTTCATGTTAATTTGAATTCAATTATTGAATTTAATCTATTTTCTTAAAATTGATTCAATTCATAGATTAATTAAAATCATCCAAAAGGAATCATTTAAGGTGAATTAGATTATGTGAGTGAACGAACTAAAAAAATATCTTCTAGGTATATGAACCTGGTCAGCCACTTTTTTTTACTAGGAAAATTTAATTTCATTCTCCATTCCCTATGATAGGCGTGCATCAAAACTAGCATTGTTGCTGGAGATCCATTCATCAGTTCATTTATTTTTATATTTTTACATCGTAGTTAGGTTTCATTTATTTTGAAAAAACTATAAAAAAATTTTCCATGATGATTTCAAATGTTTATTATTCAACATGGACTAACAATTACTCAAAGGTGCAAGAAATAGACTACACTGAGGAGGCCCTCCAATGAATAGGAGATGCACTGATGATAATGGTCATATAGGTAGAATGGGTCATATCAACATGTATCTCACCAGAAATTTTTTTAGCCAGGGTTGGTGAACTCCAAGTTAACTTAAAAAGATTCATATCCAAGAAGTAAGATCCACTATTCATCAAGGATTTCACTAAAAAAATCCATGAAATTGAACCCAAACTCGAGGTGGAGGATCTGGACTACCTAGCTCTATCAAATAAATATTGACATTAGAGATATTAAAATCGAAAACAAAAGAAACCTCCAATGAAAAATTCATAACTCCCACATGTGATTTCAAAATACGATGGAATTTTGTTTAGAGACGGCCATCATAGTAATGAAAAACATTCCTGAAGGGTGAAACACATAAATATGTCTTTTATTGGGGATAAACATGTCAACTTTCAGGGGAAATATTTTGTCTATATATATTTTTGAGCTCCCACCTCACAAATCATCCCATTTTCTATATCATTATTTCAAGAAACCAAAGATGAGACCTCTACCAAGGGTGGCCGACCGCAAATCTTCCTCATTTATATTAAATTTAATTATTTTATTTATTTATGTTTTAGATTAAATGTTTAATTTAGATTTATAATAAATTCATGTATTTTTTTATTCTGGTTTCCTCCCTTCCAGCCTCTTTTCTTCTTCTCATCATACCATCATGAACTATAATACTCAGGATCATGAGTAACTAATCCGGGGAATATCCCGGTGGAGTAATGAAGTTCTTGAACCCAAGACAATGTTTTTAACATTTTTCATGATAATTCCAAGGATAATTTATTGTGGGTCTAATCCTCACTTTCGTTGTCTAATGAGTATCTTCATAATCAAAAACTATTTTTCCTTTGTTGAGGAGGTGGATTGAGGGTTTGTTCGATGATTTCTAAGTTGAATTTACATTCATAACAGGGGTAGAATAAGGCATGCACATATATGATGGAGTGTTTCCACTAAGAATTTTTTACTCTAGTCAATGAAGGTTCTCCCGGAATGTTCTCCCGGTAGAAATTCCTTTCTTTACTAATTCAATTTTGTTTAGCATTTCATATTAATTTGAATTTAATTTTTTCATTTCTTTTATTTTCATAAACTCAATTACATTCCTAGATTAAATAATAACATCCAAAATGAAATAGTTGTGGTGAATTAGATTAAGAGAGTGAACAAACTGAAAAAACTCCTCACGTGAGATGACCCTGGTCAACCACTATGCTGCAGTTTGAAAAATAAATTTCTTTTTCCACAATCTACAATAGGCGTGTGTCCTTTATATAACCCTATATTTGTTTTTAAATTTCTTATTTTAAATGAAACACAATAAATAAATGACCCATCATATGTATTGTAGTTATATCATACCCATTATAATTGGATATATAAAAATTATAAAAAATATTGTGAAAATATTTATTAAAAATTTATATATACTACATTTTTTGTAATGAAATAATTAAAATGATAATAAAAGGGAATATTTATATGAAAAACTATTTTAATGATCACAAGTGTTGTTTTTCCAATACATTACAAAAATCACTCATTTTGGATTATGTTAATTGAATTTATATAAAATTTATTCAACAAAATTGTTATCATTCATCCTATGTGTTTTGTATACATTATAAATAAAATTTCATTCTTAAAACTATATATTTTTTACAAGAATGGGGGTTTCACCTTTTTCCATGCACACATATACTAATGATATTTTTATCAATATTATAATATTTATTTTATATAATAATTTTATTTTTAAAACTTTTATATACATTTTTTTTCATAAATTAATTTTTTGGAAATTAATTATTTTTAGTAAATAGTAACAACATAAATATTTTTGTAATATAGTTATTTGGTTTAGTAAATAGAGTAATTTATGTGTCCAAATATATTTTTAATATTCTTATAAGAATACAATGTTTTATTTACTAATATTTACATCATTAAATTAATTTTTAATCAATATTTAATTGGGGATCAATAAATTTTTTTTCAGGATTAAAGAAGCCTTTTTCTAAAATAATTGTTAATATCCATAATGGTTCTAAAGTTTGAAATTCAAAACCCTTTTTAGTTATCTAAATGTTGGTTAATTTTTAAATATTGATATTTTTTAACAATTCAACCTTCCAATTTCATTTTTAATAGATAAAACCAATATGGTCAAAATATCTTATTTAAACATAATTGATAATGTATATATAAATTACATGTTTATAAGTTAAATAAATGTATTAAAAATTTGACATATTTATGAATAAATTATATAATCAATTTTACTTTATTATTTTGGATGATATCAGACAACTATGACTAATCTGATTCAAGTTAAGGGATTTTCTCGGTTCACTTTTATCTCTATGATATATATTCCATGTTCACAAGTTATTTTTGATCTGTGATGTATAGAATACACATTAATGTATTCAATAATTATTATTAAAATTTTTTGGGTATATAATATTACCATTAATTATATTACATTCAAGGGATTTATATATTCTGAGATACCAATTTGTAAATTGTTTTTGTCACAATTATATTTCATTGAGAGATATTGTTATGTTATACACAGATATTATTTTAATATGCGCATAAAATTAACCATAAATTTCTTATATAAGGAATATATGAATATTTATGATATTATGTGTTTTGTTAAATGTTATCATTTAATGAAAACTATGATTCAATGTTATTAATGTATTAAGAGTATTTTGTTACAATCTAATAATTTAATAGTATCATATGTAAAGACCCTTAAATTTCAAGGAAATTTTTTTCTTAATTTTCTTTGGAATTTTACAAGAACGCAGTTTCTTGACGACACGTGATTCCGAGGCCCGGTGTGCCCGGAATCATTTTCTGATGTTTGGCTCGGGTACGTTCAGTGAACGAACAAGTGGGTTTTTCTAACTTTTGAACCGTTGCTCGAAATCGAATTCTGAGGGCACTGATGGAATCGCAGCATCGGTACTTTCTTAGAAACGCCTCTTCCAGAGTTGTGTTTGCTCGGGTGTGGTTTTTAATTTTTGGGATTTAAGTTAGTAAATAAAATAATGTGGTACGACAAACATTATTTTATTTCACTTGAAGCCGCTTAAATTCGCTTAAAGCCACTTAAATCTTCTTAAGTAGAGTTGAAGCAGATAAGGTGGAACCCAAAATATCCTACCCTCTTGGTAGGATATTTATGAGGTGGGGCCCGCACAAGCCCCACCATTCCATTTCTGCTAAGTAACGCACCCTCGAAAAACCCTATTAAATGATAGTCAACTAGGGCGTTTCATAAACTATTAAACGCTCCTTTTAATTTCGCGGTTATTTCATTGAATTAATTCTATGAATTAATTTGTTCATTCCTTAACCTATTTTTCAACCATTGGAATAATAATAAAATAAGACCAACACACCATTCTTCTGGTGTGCGTTTTGTTGAGAGGATTTTGAGATTCTGTGCCTTCATCCTCCTTCGTGAAGAACGCGAAGAACATGAAGAATGTGAATAACACAAAGAATGTGAAGAACGCCGGCTTCTGATGAAAGGTGACAAAGAACGCCAGACCCCCGGAGATCGATGCGACGCCGACGCTTCTTCCGCGACGTACTTTCCCCGTGAAAAATCTTCGATCAACTCATGAGGTAGGGGATTTAAAATATTTTAAATTCCTTTGTGGTTTTTATCCTCAACATGGATTTAATTGTTATAATTAAATCCATGTGTTACTTTAACCGTCGGAGATCGTCGACGTGATGCCCTTCCGCGAAGATGTGACGCCCTTCCGCGACACGACACTAGTAGAATACTAACCTATACCAACAGTTTGGAACCGTTGGTATAGGCCTCCAAACCGTTGGTATAGCCTATACCAACGGTTTGGAGAACCGTTGCGAAGTAAGCCGTTGGGATAGGTCTATACCAACGGTTTTCCCAAAACCGTTGGTATAGACCTATCCCAAGGGTTTTTAAAACCGTTGGTATAAGTAATATGAAAATCTATTCCAACGGTTATAAAACCGTTGGTAAATGTATTTTAAAAAAAACACCCGCTGGGATTTGATCCCAGGACCCCTCGTTTATAATCGAACGACTTAACCACTAAGCTAACATCACTTTTGTAAACATAATTTCATAAATATATATATGTATTATCATAATTATTTAAAATTAAGATTTATATAATGTTCTCGGGTAGCAGACCTGGAAGAAATGAAAGAAGCTATCCCAACGGTTCTCAAAACCGTTGGGATATGTGGAAATTTCCAGGAGGTGGAAGTTGGATTTGGGGTGAGTTTTCCCAACGGTTCTCTCAAACCATTGGGAAAGGGGGGGTCTTTCCCAACGGTTTAGGAGAACCGTTGGGAAAGGGGCCTCAAAACACCCCTTTCCCAACTGTTCTCTCAAACCGTTGGGAAAGGGGGGGTCTTTCCCAACGGTTTGGGAGAACCGTTGGGAAAGGGGCCTCAAAACACCCCTTTCCCATCGGTTCTCCCAAACCGTTGGGAAAGACCCCCCCTTTCCCAACGGTTTGAAAGAACCGTTGGCAAAGGGTGTATATAAGTGTTGGGAAAGATCTGATTTCCAGTAGTACGACAATCACCTCCTACCACGATGGTCAACTCCGTGAAGAACTCTCGTCTGACGACAGCTATGAGGTAGGGGTTGTTTTGAAAATTAATTTTTACATACGTTTGTTTTCCTCCAAGTCAATAACGCAGACCAAAAAATTAACAAGTTGGTGCGCGGATTATTATTGCGGAATGAGGTTTATAAATTGCTGGGATTTTATGGTGTTGTTTCAAACCGCTAACGCGGTGGGTGCGGACCAATGAACAAGTTCGAACCCACCGCCCTTTGTTCTTGGTGTGTGGATTGGCAGACGACGAAAAAACGGGTCGCAGAGATGATTTGTTGATTCCGCAGTGAAGAACGTGACTCGGGAGGAGCTACGGCATAGACGGAAATGGAATCGGACCACCGGAGCATCTTTGGTGCCCCACAGACTCCACGGGCAGCGCGGGTCGCCGGTGCGGTGGCACCTTGGCGCGCCACCGGATGGAGCCGCTGCGGCTGATGCCCCGGCGGTGCCGGTCGACCATACCCCAACCGCGCGGGTCCGGCGAGACACGGGACGCGGTTCTGCGGCGTCCACTGACCAAGCGCGGCCCCACGCGGGGTCGCTGCTCCTCTTCCTGCGGGGACAGCACACCCCGCGGCTTCCCTTGCTCGGCCGCTCAGCCGAGCCGAGCTGAGCCGACCCACCGACTGGGTCGCGCCCAACCGGGTCAGACCCGAACCAAGGTCCGGTCGACCGGGGGGGGGGGGGGTCGGGTCCGTCCGGGCACATACCCCCTGTTTCTGGACCATTCTGGTCTTTTTCTCATAACCTGAGCTACGGGCCTCCGAACGACGCAATGTCAGTGGCGATTCGATTCTTTAATCGTGACGGTCGTTTCAGTATATCACACTCAAGTTTTCGGAACACTTTGGGTTCGGCCGAGTTGGTTCGTACACGAAACCAACCCGGCACTCGGAGGAGAAACGCTCATATCTTGAGCTTCGGACGTCTTTTTGACGTGCCGTCGACTTTGTTTTATTCCTCTATGTGATACGGATCTTTTGGCTTACTCCACCCGAGGTTTAGACGTAGGTGGAGTATGGTCGGGTTGGTTTTTCCTTAAAAACCAACCGGGCCACTGGGACGAAAAAGCCAATAACCCTCAGACTGGGCGTCCGATTGACGCGCCGTCTGCGACTTTGAGTTCTTGTTGACGAACGGAACATTTGGATACATCAACTCTAGACTATGTGTCAGTTGATGTATCAACCTCTTGGCTCGTGGAGTGGACCCTCCGAAACGAGCTTGTTGTGTGCGGGAACCCTAGAGCTGGCTGCGACTGCTACTGTGACGACGATGACTGTACAGAGATCCTCAATGGATTCGACAACTATGAATACAACACTCAGCGATCCTTTGTGGGTCAGTGTTACCGATCCTGTGTGGGTCAGCGCTCAGCGGTCCTGTGTGGGCCAGCACCAACATATCCTGTGTGGATCCGATCCTATGTGGGTCTTTGAGGGGGTTAGTTACCTATTGATCCTGTGTGGGTTAGATCCTTTGTGGGTCATTGCGGGGGTTAGAACCTTTTGATCATTTGTGGGTCCGACGACTTAGATGGATCACTGATCATCTCTATCATCATTATAAGAAGTATACCTGTGTGAGGTGAATCCTGTTTTGCAATCCTTTATGGGTTGTGTTGTGCTATCCTGTGTGGATTTACGTTTTTCTTTCCTTTATGGATTGTGTTGTGCTATCCTGTGTAGATTTACGTTTTTCTTTCCTGTGTGGACTGGGTTGTACTTGGGTTCAGATGATTGAGCCGAATGAGAATTGATGACTTAGGTATATATATGGGCATATACCTAAGCCGTCTCGGATGTTACTTTGTGATTGTATCTTTTCTTTGTGGTTTTTACTTTGTGGATTCTAGGAGACCTTCGGGGGTCTCGGGGTCCCTACTGAGTAGCTTATACTCACCCTTGCATGGGCACTGCCCGCACTACGTTGTGTTGGTTGCATACGATGGATAGCGTTATTCGTGGTTGAGACTTGCGGAGCAGGATGGTACCTGGAGGTGGACCACTGGGCAAGACGTACTCAGAGTGGTCGGCTGGACACGAGGAGCAGTGGAGGCTATCTGTACCCACCCGTCAGGTGGGATTTCCCTTGGACAGCTCGGCGTTGCGGCTTTACTTTTTAGTTGCCATTTTTCCCTTTCTAGTTTTACTTTACTTTCAGTTTGGGTTTGTATACTGGCCCACTTTCTTTCTGCACTTACTGATGTACCAGTTTTTACTTAGTGATTACTTCTTCCTGCTTACTCTATGTTTTTTGTTTGTTTACTTTACAAAGGAAATGCCTTCCCTTTACCGGGATTTACGCCATGTTGATACTCTCTAGACCCTAGCCTATGGAAGGCGGGCTTGGGGTAGTCACATCATGGGTCCCGAGGACGGGTTGTGACAAATTGGTATCAGAGGAGTTTGGCTCTACCGCAGAACCTTGGGACTCCGATCTTTTCTATGTAAAGCAATAGTGTTAAGCGTATTGAGTGTGGTTTTCAGTACAGGGAGCCCAGTGTTGCTGCGGCAGCCGATGTATCCATACACCAAGACCCTGGCTTCCGATTTCTAACTTAATGCACGAAAACATTGATTGCATGTGGGTTTCATGTTTTCTTTGTGATTACTTGTATCAGCTCACCAGGTATAATGTTCTGACCATGGAAAACCTATTTCCCTTTCAAGATGGCCTCACGACGGTAGCCAGCTAGGGTTCCGAGACTTGAGTGTGACGACAGCCCGCCTGGCGAGGAGGCCGCGGTGCGGGGCCCTTTGACAGCAGAGGCATCGGCGGTACCTCTACCCGCCAAGCCACCGATGCTTCCAGCCCCAGCCGCTGACAATGCACGTCACCTTAGTGCACTTCATGAGTTCCAGTTCCAGTGACCGCCCAGGTTCCACGGGGAGATGGACCCCTAGGCAGCCGAGTACTGGCTGGAGGCAGTGGTATGAGTTTTCAAGCTAGTGAGGACACCGGCAGACCTCATGGTGATCCTCGCGGTGAGCCTACTGCACGCAACAATGGGCCGATGGTGGAGCTTTATGCTCTAGGTGCATGATGAAGCTTCTCTTTTCTGGATAGACTTTGAGAGCCTCTTCTCCTCGGAGTTCGTCCCAGACACCCTCTGTGCGGTGCACATCCATGAGATTCTTCAGCTGCGGCAGGGCAGCTTAACAGTCGCCCAGTACTCAGTGCGACTTACCGATCTCTCGTGCTACTCGACAGACATGGTACGAGCCCCATTCTTCTGGGCCCGGACCTTTGAGCATGGATTGAGACATGAGATCAGGGCATCGCTGATCTCCCTCAGCATTCTGAATCAGGTAGGAGTACTGGAGCGAACCCATTTGATCGGGAGCTTCCTTGCTGAGCATTCATCAGCAGCGAGACCTACTGTGGGGAGGCACATAGCAGAGTCTTCTGCAGTAGGCAGTCGATGAATGACTCATGGGTCCAGGAAAGACCAGACCCTCCGGCAGATGACCCCAGGTCACTGGCTCAGTTGTGCGGGGCACACAGCGCGGGGCGAATCATTCGAGAGGCAGGTAGTGCTACGCATGCGGCGGGTAGGGATACATGGCTCGTGACTGCACAACCCGCTGTGCCGAGGAGCAGCAGACGGTGGAGGGGCCACCCAGGAAGAGGCAGAGAGTCGACCGTGGCGGTCCGCAAGGAGCAGGTGGACGAGGCAGAGGAGTTGGCCGAGCAGCAGGTGGTGGGAGACGCTTTGAGGCCCTACCACCACCACAACCAGGAGGCCCACCTCGACCTCAGGGAGCTGGCGAGAAGAGACAGGCAGAGCTCCAGGCAGCGGAGGCCTACGACCATGGCGCGCCCAAGATGATTCGAGGTACGATCTGTGTCTATTCCACCCTTTCTACAGTACTTATAGACACAGGAGCGAGTCACTCTTTCATAGACACTGCCCTTGTTCGGAGCTCGGAGATTCCGACAGAGCCATTGGCTCGATACTTACGGCTAGACATTCCTACGGGATCAGACTCAATGATTACGCACTGGTGTTGGCAGTGTGAGCTTTCTCTAGGAGGCGAGAGCATCGGCTGGGATCTTTTTGTATCGGGGTCGAGTCCTTACGACGTCATCTTGGGCATGGATTGGTTATCTATAGTCCATGCACATATTAACTATATTAGGCGCAAGGTGCGATGTGTACGCACCAAAGGGAGAAGGTTCACCTTCACCAGCGAGAAGGGAGCCTTCAAAGCACAGGATGGACTTCCGCAGATGAGAGGATAGCCCATCACTCATCAGTTGGCTATCCTCATCCTAGGAGCAGTTGATGTGCGGAGTCCTAGTTTTCCTGCAGTGGTGGATCAGTATGCGGACGTCTTTTCCGAAGACGTTCCAGGGCTACCTCCTCGCAGAGATTTAGACTTTTATATTGACATGTACCCCGTGACATCCTCGATATCGACTCCTGCATATCGGATGGCCCCCGCTGAGATTCAAGAGCTACAGGTACAGTTGGAGGACTTGTATGGAAAAGGATTCATCCGACCTAGTGTTTCACCCTAGGCCTCCGCAATATTTTTCACCAAGAAGGCGGATGGAAGCATTCAATTGTGTGTCGACTATCCTCTCCTGAACTCGGTGACAGTGAGGAACAAGTATCTGCTACCGAGTATTGATGACCTCTTCGATCAGCTCAAGGGAGCACGTTGGTTCTCGAAGATAGACCTCAGGTCAGGCTATCATCAGCTTAGAGTTCGGGACGAGGACCTGCAGAAGACAGCCTTCAGGTGTCGGTATGGCCAATATGAGTTCTTGGTTATGCCCTTTGGCATGACCAACACTCCGGTAGTGTTCATGGGCCTCATGAAGAGGATCTTTCAGCCATACCTCGATCGATTTGTCATTGTCTTCATCGACGACATTTTGATTTACTTGACGACTGAGGAGGAGCACGCCTACCACTTACGGGTTGTACTAGACATGGTCCAAGAGCACCAGCTTTATGGAAAGCTCTCGAAGTGTCAGTTCTAGATATGTGCGGTCCACTTCTTGGGACACGTCATCTCTGAGGCGGGAGTTGCGGTGGATGCCACAAAGATCGAGGCAGTCCTTGCTTGGGAGCCACCCATGAGCATGACGGAGGTGCGATGTTTCTTGGGACTAGTTGGATACTATCGGATATTTGTGCCAAACTTCACCAGAGTTGAGACACCACTCTCAGCATTGACGAAGAAGGGGAAACCCTTTGTGTGGTCAGAAAGATGTCAGCAGAGCTTCTAGGAGCTGATACAGAGGTTGACCAACGCACCTATCTTGAGGTTGCCTGAAGAGGGAGTAGGGTACGTAGTCTACTACGATGCATCAGGGACTGGACTCGGATGTGTCCTAATGCAGGAGTGGGCAGTGATCACCTATGTACCACGTCAGTTGAGTCCGCATGAGCCGAACTATGCCCCATGACCTGGATTTAGCAGTAGTGGTCTTCACCCTGAAGACATGGTGACACTATCTGATGGGTGAGAACTTTATAGACTTTTCTGACCCCCAGAGTCTTCAGGTACATCTTCTCGTAGAAGGACCTGAACCTGAGACATCGGCGATGGCTTGAGTTCCTCCAGGACTATGACTTTGAGATTGTCTATACTCCTGGGAAGGGGAACGTGTTTGCCGATGCTCTCAGCAAGAGGAAGATCATTCAACTACTCGAGGAGGTGACAGAGCAGCTAGCCGCTTTGCAGATATCCTTCGTGGATAGAGCTGGAGGAGCCTTCCTTCATTATCTCACAATCACCCCTCCACTACCACAGCTATTCAAAGAGGCACAGTGTGGGGACGCTGACTGTGTGACATGGCGTGCATAGATATCCTCAGGACATGCACCTGATGGTTTCTCCTTTGGAGCAGAGCATGGCGTCCTTTTCATAGGACGTACCTTGGTACTAGTTTCTTTACGGGAGGAAGTGATTAGAGTATTTCACACTTCCCCCTTAGAGGTACATCCTGGAGTGGAGAAGATGTACCGGGACCTCAGACGACAGCACTGGTGGTAGGGGCATGAAGAAGGCTGTGGCAGAGTTCATTTCACGATGCCTCAACTGCCAGCAGGTGAAGGCAGAGCATCAGGTACCAGCAGGCTTGGTACAGGCCTTGGAGGCCCAGAGTGGAAGTGGGA
The DNA here is from genome assembly GCA_963277665.1 of Viscum album. Classification (NCBI taxonomy): domain Eukaryota; kingdom Viridiplantae; phylum Streptophyta; class Magnoliopsida; order Santalales; family Viscaceae; genus Viscum; species Viscum album. The sequence goes on from OY728126.1 coordinate 200,229,663, forward strand.
CAGGATATTTATGGTCTTCGTGACTGGACTTCCACGCACTTCCAGAGGTCAAGACTCTATTTGGGTGATTGTCGACCGACTCACCAAGTCGGCTCACTTCTTACCCATCAGAGAGTAGGGCTCAGTGGAGATCTTGGGACGTCTCTATGATCAGGAGATTTTAAGGCTTCACGGCGTGCCATCATCTATCGTCTCCGATCGAGATGCTTTCTTTACTTACCGGCTTTGGAAGGGGTTTTGGGAGGCGTTCGGGACGTAGCTACGTCTGAGCACTGCCTTTCACCCTCAGACGGATGGTCAAACGGAGAGGACCATTTAGACTCTCGAGGAAATGCTCCACACATGTGTCCAAGACATTGGTCGCAGGTGGGAGGACCCCCAACCCTTGGTGGAGTTTGCGTACAACAACAGATACCACTCCACCATCGGGATGGCACCATACGAGGCGTTGTACGGAAAACCTTGCAGATCCCCTATGTGCTAGACAGACCCTGGGGAGTCAGCACTTGTGGGACCATAGATGGTCCGGGCCATGACAAAGAAGGTCCAGGTCATCCAGGAGAGGATGTGGACAGCTCAGAGCCGACATAATTCTTACGCTGACAGGAGGTGGTGGCCACTAGAGTTTGAGGATGGCGACCACGTCTTCTTGCGTGTCTCACCTCGACGTGGTTTACGGATATTTGGACGAGGCGGCAAGTTTTCTCCATGCTTCATCGGACCATTACAGGTCCTCATCAGGATTGGCAAGGTGGCCTATCACCTGGCTCTACCACCTCAGTTGCACCGGGTGCACGATGTATTCCACGTATCTCAGCTGAGGAGATACGTGCATGACCCGATTCATATCATTGACCATGGGGAGCTAGACGTTGATGATGGGTCGACTTTTGCAGAGGTCCCAGTGGAGATCGAGGATCAACAGAAGCAGGTTCTACATGGATGGTCGATTCCTCTAGTGCGCATCAGATGGTAGCACGGGAACCTCCAGGAGAGCACTTGGGAGCGGGAGGCTCAGATGCATGCTTAATACCCACATTTGTTTCCCTAGCTTATGATGTATCTTTACGGAGACGTAAATCCCTGAGGTGGGAGTGATGTAAAGTCCCATAAATTTCAAGGAAATTTTTTTCTTAATTTTCTTTGGAATTTTACAAGAACGAATTTTCTGACGGCATGTGATTCCGAGGGCCGGTGCGCTCGGAATCATTTTCCGAAGTTTGGCTTGGGTACGTTCAGTTAACGAACGACCGGGTTTTTCTAACTTTTGAACCGGTGCTCGGAATCGAATTCTGAGGGCACCGATGGAATCGCAGCACCGGTACATTCTTAGAAACACCTCTTCCAGAGTTGCATTTTCTCGGTTGTGGTTTTTAATTTTTGGGATTTATGTTAAGAAATAAAATAATGTGGTACAACAAACTTTATTTTATTTCACTTGAAGCCGATTAAAGCCGCTTAAAGCCACTTAATGTTTCTTAAGCTGGGTTGAAACAAATAGGGTGGAATAGAAAATATCCTACCCTCTTGGTAGGATATTTGTGAGGTGGGGCCAACATGAGCCCCACCGTTTCTTTTCCGCTAAGTAACACACCCGCGAAAATCCCTATTAATTGAAAGTCAATTGGGGAATTTCTTAAACTATAAAACGATCCTTTTAATTGGGCATTTATTTTGTTGAATTAATTATATGAATTAATTTGTTCATTTCTTATCCTGTCTTTCAACCGTTGGCATATTAATAAAATAAGACCAACACACCTTACTTCTGGGGTGCATTTTTGTTGAGAGGATTTTGAGATTCTGTGCCTTCATCCTCCTTCGTGAAGAACGCGAAGAATGCGAATAACGCCATCCTCCGATGAAGGATGATGAAGAACACCCGACCCCCGGAGATCGATGCGACGCCGACACTTCTTTCATGTCGTACATTCCCCGCGACAAATCTTCGATCAACTCTTGAGGTAGGAGATTTAAAATCTTTTAAATTTCTTTTTGGTTTTTATACTCAACATGGATTTAATTGTTATAATTAAATCTGTGTGTTTCTTTAACCCTTGGAGATCATCGACACGACGCCCTTTCGCGACGACGTGACACCCTTCCGCGACGCGACGGTCACCTCCTACCGCGATGGTGAATTATGCGAAGAACTCTCTTCTGACGACAGCTACGAGGTAGAGGTCATTTTGAAAATTGATTTTTACCTACTTTTGTTTTCCTCCAAGGCAAGAATGCGGGCCAACCAATTAACAAGTTGGTCTGCGGATTATTATTGCAGAACAAGTTTTATCAATTGCTGTGATTTTATAGTGTTGTTTCAAACCGCTAACGCGGTGGGTGCGGACCAACGAACAAGTCCGAACCCACCACCCTTTGTTCTTGGTGTGAGGAACGGCGGACGACGACAAAATGGGTCACAGAGACGATTTGTTGATTCCGTAGTGAAGAACGGGACTCGGGAGGAGCTATGGCGCAAACAGAAATGGAATCGGACCAACGGAGCAACTCCGGTGGCCCGCAGACTCCATCGGCGGCGCCCCGGTGAGCCGCTTGATGGATTCGTCGCCGCTGAAGCCGCAACGGCTATGGGTGACCATACCCGTGACCGCGCGGGTCCGACGAGACACAGGACGCTGCTCTGCCGCGTCTGCTGACCATGCGCGGCCTCACGCGAGGCCCCGAATCCTCTTCCCGCGGGGACAGCATGCCCCGCGGCTTCCCTTGCTCGGCTGCTCGGCCGAGCCGAGCCGAGCCGACCCGCCAGCCGGGTCGCGCCCAACCGGGTCGGGCCGACCCAGGGGGGTCGGGTCGGGTCGGTCCGGGCCTAGACCCCCCGTTTCCGGACCTTTTTGGTCTTTTGATCATAACGTGAGCTATGGGCCTCCGAACGACTCTCCATCAGTGGCAATGCGATCCTTAGATCGAGACGGTCGTTTTGGTATGTCACACTCTAGGTTTTGGAATACTTTGGGTTCAGACGGGTTGGTTCGTACACGAAACCAACCAGGCCCTCAAAGCGGAAACACTCATATCATGAGCTTCGGACGTCTGTTTGACGTGTCGTCGACTTTGTTGTTTTCCTCTAAGTGAGGCGGATCTTTTGGATTACTCCACCAAAGGTTTGGACACATGTGGAGTACAGTCGGGTTGGTTTTTCCTTAAAAACCAACCGGGCCCCTGGGACAAATAAGCCAATAACCCTCAGACCGGACATCCAATTGACGCGCCGTCTGCGACATTGTGTTCCTGTTGATGATACAGAACATTTGGATACATCAACTCTGGACTATGTGTTAGTTTATGTATCACCTTCTTGGCTCGTGGAGTGGACCCTCCCAAACGAGCTTGCTGTGTGAGGGAACCTTAGAGCTGGCTGCGACTGCTACTGTGACGACGAGGATTGTACAGAGATCCTCAATGGATTCGACGGTGACAACTACAACACTCATCGATCCTTTGTGGGTCAGTGCTACCGATCATGTGTGGGTCCGATCCTATGTGGGTCAGCGCTCAACGGTCCTATGTGAGCCAGCGCCTACAGATCCTATGTGGGTCTGATCCTGTGTTGGTCTTTGCGGGGGTCAGTTACCTATCGATCCTGCATGGGTCAGATCCTTTGTGTGTCATTGCGGGGGTTAGTACCTTTTGATCCTTTTTGGGTCCGACGACTTAGATGGATCAGTGATCATCTCTATCGTCATTCGAAGAAGTATACCTGTGTGAGCAGAATCCTCTTTTTCTTTCCTTTGTGGGTTGTGTTGTGCTTTCCTGTGTGGATTTATGTTTTTCTATCCTTTGTGGATTGTGTTGTTCTATCCTATGTGGATTTACGTTTTTCTTTCCTATGTGGACTAGGTTGTACTTGGGTTCGGATGTTGGAGCCGAACTATAATTGATGACTTAGGTATATGTATGGGAATATACCTAAGCCGTTCTGGATGTTATTTCGTGAATGTATCTTTCCATTGTGGTTTATCCTTTGTGTATTCTGGGATACCTTCGGGGGTATCGGGGTCCCTACTGAGTAGCTTATACTCACCCCTGCACAGGCTATGCCCACACTACGTTGTGTTCGTTGCAGATGACGGATAGCGCTGATCGTGGTTGAGGCTTGTGGAGCAGGATGATACTTGGTGGTGGACCACTGGGCGAGACATACTCGGAGTGGTCGGCTGGACCCGAGGAGCAGTGGAGGCTATCTGTACCGACCCTTTAGGTGGGATTTCCAGTGGACAGCTCGGCGTTGCGTCTTTACTTTTCAGTTGCTATTTTTCCCTTTCCAGTTGTACTTTACATTCAGTTTGAGTTTGTATACAGGCCCACTTACTTTCCGCACTTACTGTTGTACCAGTTTTTACTTAGTGTTTACTTATTCCTGCTTACTCTGTGTTGTTTTTTTGTGTACTTTACAAAGGAAATGCCTTCCCTTTACTGGGATTTACTCCTTGGTGCTAGTCGCCAGTCCCTAGCCTATAGAAGGCGGGCTTGGGGTAGTCATGGCACGGGTCCCGAGGACGGGTCGTGACATTGTATATGATTAATTAACTAATGGTGATGTATTATAATTCCCATCAATTCTCATATACCATATTAATTCCTGATATTTTCAATTAATTGTTAAAATCATTAACTTTGTGGTATATAAAACGTTTGTAAATTTCATTTTTAGAAAATATACCTCTATTTATCTCTTTGGTTGGAAATCTATTTTCATCCAAACCCATTCCTTCTAAAATAATTTTAATAATAATTAAAAAAAATTATTTCAATTCTGAAATTAAATTTTACTCTTGTAATTTTTTAAAACAAATCTGTTCAACATAATTTATAGTTTCCAATAAATGTTTTGATGAAAATAATTTTAAAAATGTTTTATCATTTATAATTTAATTTTCAAAATCAAAATCATATCTTCCAAAAAATGTTTTTGGTTATATTTAATGTTATTTATATTCATAAATATCAAAAAACTATGTTTTTATATTTCCTCCTATGGATATTTTGTGTTGATACCATCGTACTATTTTATTCAGATGGAATAAGATTTATTCAATGAAATTTTTAGGAAGCATTCTTCATTTCCCTGGGTTATTTTTGTTATAAGACATATAATTGTGTTGCAGGTATTTATAATGGAATGAATTCTCAAGGTGATTTATTCATTATTATATTCTTGTATGTAATAAATTATATGTTTACAGAGATAGCACTAGATATCATGTTATAACTGAATTGATTGGTGTACCTAGATAGTGCTTTAATAGAATAGGTAATGATTAGTATTTGCATATATTTTATTGGATGATGGAAGTGTAGTTATTCAATTTTTTAGGTTTTTTTGTTGGATATTTATGGGTTCTTTAATGTGATGCTCCTTGAAACAAATATTTTTTTATCTAATCTTGATATCGTTTTATGATGTTTCCTTTGATCAAGATTGAAAACACATGGATCATAATTATCCATTCTTATAATAATTTTAAACAACTATGGACATATTCTATTATTTCATTATTTATTATTCATATATTGATAGGTAGTAATATTCTTATTTAATACCTATTCAATTTTATTATGTAACCATACAATTTTTTTCATATAGAATCTAATTAAATTAAATTTTAATTCTTATATTTTATCTTACAAAGCATTTGATCTCACCATACCAATGTTTAATTTCAATAAGTTAAAAATAATTAGGATTGATGAATTATATATTTAATTTATTTTATATGGATGATGTTTATAGCCAAATTTAAAATAAGAATAAATAGTTTTAATGGGAGATGATGTTCCACTTTGTGATACAATAGTTTTTTATTCCAAGTTGATATGAGTATTTCATAATTATCTAAAACAATAAACCTATAATATCATATGGTATAAAAGTGATCTAATATTTACTTTAGATATTTTATATTATTATTGGTGAAAATTCTCCCACAAAATTTCTTATAAAATCAAAATTGTACTTTTTTAGCACTGTATTTGGGAGTGTGGGTTCAATGCTGTTATAATGTAATGGATTATTAATAAAAATCATGTAGTAAAATAATGGAATCACTATTAATAATAATAATGTTTCAAAACAAATAATTTCTTAGTGTATTATTTAAGGGAACATGGTCTTTTACTTCCCTATATAAAATAACTAAATTAATAGAAAGAAAAAAATGAGAAAATTAACATTAATGTGTTACAAATATTAGATTTTTGTGATGGTTTTGATATTTTAAATGAATAATGATGTGAGAATGTTACAATGAAACATTCATTGAGGTCCACACATAGTGATGCACGCAATTCTCTCATCATTCAATTTGAAAACTCCTGTTAAAATTGACAAAATTAAAATAATGATTATGTGAAATATATTTATTCTATTATTAATTTGTAATATATTTATATGAATTCAAATTCATACAATGGAATGAAGATAATGATTATTCAAGGATTGATAGTGATAAGATTATTTCAAATACATACAAAAATAGAATTTAAAAATAAGTAGTTTTTAATGAAAATTTTAAACATAGAATAGAATTTGAACAATATAATATCATTTTTCCAAACATTATATATATAAAATTAATTATGACTCAAATATATTTATTCAAAATGAATAAAATGATAGACATAAAAATTTTCTAGTAGTAAATAATAATGATGATGAAAATTTTTTATTTAAATTTTGGTGGAAATGGATACTACATGGAATGATTTTATGAATCTAATGAATAAAAAATTATGAAATAGAAAATACTTTTTTATTGAATAATAATGTTGTATTTTAGAATCAACTGAAAAAAATTTATTTAAAAAAATGATTCAAATCATAATGAATAATTATCAAATTTTCTTCAAGGATATGGGAAACATGATGATATTCTATATATGATGAAACAAAACAATAATAAAGAATTGTTGTCTATAAAACATGGTCACCAAGACATAATGAATTTATTTTTTAATTTTATTAAAAGGAATTATTTTTAGTGAATCATTTTTAAATGAAAATTGAATGGAAATTATTTTAATGAAATCCCTTTACTATTTTCATAATAATTTTGTCATTTTAAAAAATTAATTTCTAAATATGTTTTCATCTATATTGAATAATAAAATGTTATTAAAAACTATTTCAATTCACCATATACATTTGGGTAATGTAATTTCAAAAATGAGAACATTTATTCCAAACATTCTACATGATAAAAATATTTCTAAAAATCATCCATATAATTATCATGGATTTGTTTTGTTTAGATAGTGGGTATTATAGAAACTTGAAAATTGATATTTTTGTTTATATATATTTTAATTCATATGATAGAGTCTTGGATTCATATGGAGAGTATTATGAAGTTCATATTAAATGTATCAAATAATGTATTTTTCCTAATACTATTACTACAATAAAAAATATTAATTTTTTATGTATTTAAAAAATTATAATTATTTCACATACAAATGATGATGGATCAAATTTATATTTTAAAAATGAAATGTGTATTCATTTTGGTATATATAATATATAATTAATAAAATGCTTATTTTTTATCTAAAAGTGTAGAAAGGTTAGTGTGTTAATTCTATAGATGAAGATGATATTTTGATTCATTAAAGACATTAACACAAATGAATCAGATATTTGAAATGATTTCAATGATTTAACATGTTCATCATTTTCAAAATATAAATAAATTTATATAACATATATATTGACTCATTATTAAATGTTAAAAACATAATGATTTTTTTACTCTTTGAAAGAAATTAGTATGAATATATTTATTAAAAATCAAAATATCGAAATATTTTGGTCATATTCAAAATAAATGTTAAGGAGTAAATAATTATTTATCTAGAATAATTCTTTATTATATTCATATCTAAATTATTTATATATATCATAGAAAGGATAAAAAAACCCTATAATTTTTTCATTCATCAATATTATACAAAATTAAAAAATCATTCAATTTCATATAGTATTAACTATTGAGGTGGTCAATTTGATAATAATTATTTCGATAAATTATGTAAAGAGAATATATATAAACATTTTATTTTTATTTTATACACCACAAGAAAATATTGTGTTTGAAAGAGAGAGTATGTAAATTCTTGAAATGGAAAAGTTAATCATTATTTATTATATTATGTATAAGGTTTTCTATTTTAAAGGAATCCAACAATATTTTTATTTTTAATTATATTTTCTGATTGAAAATATTTAAATAAAATTCCTTCTCAATTTCATTGTGTGTTTAATCCTAAAGATTCATAATTTTAATTCAGTATGATATTTAAATTGGAAATAAATATTTTGGAATGATACAATCTAAAAGCGATGAAAAAAATATAATTTGAATATTTTGAAACTTGTTTATAATATATTTTTTTGAATGAAATAAAATAATTTTTAATGAGTCTATTACAGTTAAACATGATGACTAGAATAATAATTAAAAGAATTCATTTTTTAAAAAAAATAATAGACCAATGTAGTGAATTTGTTTCTAGTGATTATAATTATCCAAGAAAAAAAATTATGAGGTGATAATATCTTGTAAAACTGCTCCTAAATTGTGAGAAATTATTAAAAATCACATATTAAAAATGCATTTGTAATTTTTGATTTCTCTTTGAAGTTAATGAAATCTATTTAAAATTATGAATCTAATTATTATTATTCCATCACACATTTTAATATTTGAAATTAATTCAGAAATATTTAATGCGAATAATTTTATAATGAATAAATAAAAAAAATATAAAGGAATTAATGTGACTAATGTGGTTTAATTACCCATGGATAAAAACATTACTTAAGTGGATTTATTTAAAATAAACATGATGATTCTAAAAAACATGTTTTTAATTAAGCATAATAAAATTATAGAGTTTATTTTATATAATATGGAATTGAATTTTAAAATTCAATTTATAATTTTTTTTGATAGAGGATATTCGAATAATATTATTTTATTTAATTTTAAAAATATTAAATTATTTCAAAAGTATTAAAGTGTATATTTTTAAATGGAAAATTATTTTAATTACATTCAAACAACACCTTGAATTAGAAAATATAAATTTATAAATCATGTTTTAATTTTTAATAATGATTTATACATTCAAATGAAATATCTTAGAGCTCGGTAAGAGAGAACAACTAAATTTTATTTCAAATAAATTTATGTAATAAAAATATTGAATATATTTTTTTCATAAATAATAATTAAAATGTTATTTATAGAAGAAAATATATGATTATTTAATAATACTTTTTTATAAAAAAATAATTTTGTAATTATATTCCTAAATTTAGTACTTATTTGATTAATATTATTTTAAATGGAAACTTTTTATTTTTTCCTGAAATACAAATAATCATTTTAACATATCACTATTTTATAATTAAATATATCAAGTTTAAATAAATTTTCAATTTTGTTATCCACGATTCAAGGAACTCAATTAAACATCCAAGGTGTAAAATTTTTAAATTGTATTTGGATAAATTAAGAAAGTGTGTTTTATGTAAATTAAATAAAGGAATGATAGGAAGCTCATTATATTTTATTTCATCTAGAAATGTTATAATGTTACTAGTTTAATTGTGTGCATTGTTTTTGTAAATTACTATGGGATTAAAACATAAATCTTCTAAGTTACTTCCTGCATGTATAGACACATAATTTTGAAATGAAATTTGTTGTAATGAAAATTTGTGTTAAATTATATTAAATCAGAAAAAAATATATCTTCAATAATTAATTAAATATACATGGAATTGTGTATATATATATTCTAATGTTATATGAATGTTATACATATAAGACATTTTAAAAAAATTATAATTGGGAACTATTGTCTTCAAAATACTTTTAACGTTATATTTATATTTTATGAATATTTTTTTATAAGATAATTGATTTAGAATGAAGATTCGATGTCCTATACTAGTAGAGTCATTATTTTTGGATATAAACTATATTAAAATGAGAGTGATGTATCTTCACTTGTATTACCCTTTGACTATGACTATGATTAGCTTCAATAAGTAAGGCTTGAAAAGAATCACCTATAAGAGATGTTCATGACAGTGGAAATTACCACTTGGGTGATTTTTGCCAAGTCCCCCCATGAATATATCACCATAATAAATATAACCATTAGCTAATATGTATGTACTATATGGTTTTCTGTGTCTATGAACTAGTGACACAATTTATATGTCTGTTTTATAAATAAAATTATTATTCTGTCAATTGGATTTTATTAATAGTTTTTATTAATAAAATTTAGATAGAATTTGAAAACGTCTTTTTTTAATAGAAAATGTAAATTATAGAAAATATATAAATATTTAAAATAAAATAATATATTCTAAAATATAATTATTTTAAATTAATAGTTTGATAAAAAAGATCTTATATAAATATAAATGGTAAAACAATTTTTTATGTGTCAGAAAGTTTTTTATAACCTTTCCAAATGCAACTATTTTTAATAAATAAGGATAATTATCTTTAAAATTTACATTTATAATTTTTATAGAATTATTATATTAAAATAAATATCATTCTTTTATTACACATTCCAAAATTCAGATATGGTTAATTTATAATAATTTTCTTAAAAGTACATTATTCTTTTCTTAAGTAGTAAAAATAGAATTTCTGTATTTTTGTATGTTTATAGATTCTTGATTAATTTATGAATATTTAATAATTAATTGTCCAAAATTTATATATTAAATATACTAATACACTAATATCATGTATTCTATTATATTTTAATGTATTTACAAACCTATAATTTACTTCCCAATGTGAAGAATACAAACATTAAGATTAAAAAAATTATTTTTGTTGAAACATGATTTTTCCATGACATGAAAAGTAATATAAAAATATAATAGACTCTTTTTTAATTAAAATAACTAAATATATTACTAATCTATCCAATAACATAGGGATATACCCTAGGAATTTTCAAGGGTATTTATTTTCTACAACCAAGGTTTTCATGGACTATAGTTCAAGATTTATAAAAAAATCATCAACTTTTTCATAAAATACCCACCAATTTCTAAATTTTCATTCACTCACAATCTATAATACATGAATATATAACATTTTTACCTCCCACAGGGTCCTCATAGGGCATCCTAAATCACCCATGGTTCCAATTATCATGTTTTAGAAGTTACTCTCCATGGTAATGGAATTCTCTTTCATTTAACATCAATTCATTAATAGTTTTTTAATGAATATTATATTATAAATTAATACACTATTTTAATACTATTATTGTTAATACATTACTACAAAATAAATTTTTATCAGTGGGATAGCCCTCCCATTTTTTCACATTAATAAAACATCATTTTATAACCATTATGTGACCAGATTTACTTCTCCAAATTTATATATTTTCCTCAAAAAATTATCTTTTATATTAATCTCATGAAAAAAAGAAGTCATATTTTCCAAGTGTATTCACCTAATTTTAATAATAATTTATTTTATTTTGTGATTAATAAACAAGGAACCTGCATTCATTTTCTATGGGATGAACACTTTTGGACTCTTCTTGTATTAATCATGTTTTAATGATCACAAATCTCATTAGTTCTCACACATCTCATTAATGATCACAAATATCATTAATAATTAAAAATATCATTCAAACTAGTAAACTTCTATAAATTATATACAATCATGTGTATTTATGTTTCAATTTCACTCATTCTTTATAATGGATAAGCCCAATACATTGCAGCATATTACTATTTCAGTCTTAATATAGTTATTTGCCTAAGTTCCAAACACCGTAATCCTGACACCATGAAGCCAGAAACAGTTAGCCAGACACTGTAATCCTGACATCATAAATCCAGACACTGTTAAGATCTGACATAGTGAACTAGACACCGTAACACTCTGACCGTGACACTCAGACACCATGAACAAGACACTGTGACACTCAGACTGTGACACTCAGACACCGTGAACAAGACACCGTGACAATCAGACCCTGACACTCAGACAACATGAACAAGACACTATGACACTTAGACCGTGACACTTATACACCATTAAGGAGACACCATTCTCTCAACTCACCTTGACACTGTTTCTTAAACTATTTTCTATCCTTCAATTTAATGCTTAACGGTCATATTTGATTCCTTTAATGCACTAACATAATGTATGATTCTTTGTAGACATATTACGAGGTACAAGGCATGCAACACATGGATCGGGTTGGATAAAACACATACATTCGAAGATAAAGAGTAGAGAGTGCACAACAACCACAACGCACAGTACTGAACAGAAAAGCAAGCATGTGAGCACGATCACAAAGAATACTTTGCATGATTTTCAAAGAATTCATTTTCACATGAAAGATATCTGGCTCTACTGAAGAACATATGATGTACACAGGAATCCAGAGAACATCTTCACATTTTCAAATCATGCGGAGAACACAAGTTGAATCATGACCCTCATTTTTTAAAGACATAAACCATAGAAGGACTCAGAATCATTTCTGATAAATCAAATAAGTCGAGATTTGCAATTCAAATCACTAGAGCATTCAAAACTCATATCTACTCTCTCTCAGTGCTTCTTTTACTTACTTTTGAGTAGTTTGTATGCTCTATATATTCCATACAAACAATGAATCCTATGCTAACCTGAAGGATTTTTAAATCCTTTCACCGAACTCTTTATAATCTTATTTTCCCATGACAACAGTAGAAGAGGTCCTTGTGTGGCCTCGTTATTATTTTTGTTTGCCCACAAAAATTGAGGAAGAGGTTCCTGTGTAACCTGGATAGTCACTGCACTGTTGTTAACCCCGATCCAGGGTGTAGATCAATAGTTTATTTATGTAAACTAATTGGTGGCAGGTTATCACCAAGTGGAGTGGATTAGGTCTTGGATTGATAATGAACCACTTGTTTCATATACCATGTGCTATTTAAATTTAGTCATCTCTATTTTACTACTTTATTTCATAATCTAGAAACCTCTAATTTCACTTTGATATTTGGTCTTAGAATGATGTTATAAATGATTTATCTTAATAGGATAAATCCAAATGTAATATTAATATTACATATTATGATTACTGAAAATTAATCAATCTTCTAAGAAGTTGTATAAATAGTCATAATCTTATAACATTATAACCTTGATTAATTGGGATGTATCTATTTTTGGGAAAATAGTTTCTTTTAAAATAATATTTTTGTAATATAAATTTTTTTAGATACTCAATTCCACTCTCCTTTCTTGATTAAACTACTCCGACCAACATTTGGTATCAGAGGAATATTTATTAAGACTTTGTGTAATCTTACTCAACTATGATTGTATTTGTACTTTAGAGATCTGTATATTTCTGTTAATTATATATTTATATCTCTTTTAAAGTAATATTCCAGTATGGATAATATATTGGAAGGTGATGCGACCAGTAGACCACTATTCTTTAATAGAACCAACAATGCTCAATAGAAAATTTAAATTAAAATACATCTAGAGAGTATGAGCTTTGAAATTTTTTTCACCAATTATAGATGAATAAATACATACTGTGACTGATAGAGTTACATGGGATGAACCTAAAAATCATTCATAGAATAACAATTGCAAAGCCATGAATTCTTTGTACTGTTCCTTAGGAGTTGTATAATTTAATAGGATTTCTTCTTGTAAAACTGCCCATGAAATTTGGGACACCTTTTCTATCTCACATGAAGGCACATCTAGTGTAAAGGAAATGATACTTAATACTTATACTATAAAATATGATAATTTTAAGATGAAACTTGATGAGCCTATTTCTGACATGTTTCTTAGGTTAAATGATATTGTCAACACAATGATTTCTTTTAGAAGAGAAATCACTTCCAAAGAATAGATCATGAGAATTCTTAGGTGTTTACCTAACAGATGGAGGGGAACCTCTATCTCAATTAGTGAATCGTACGTCATCAACAAGCTACCTATAAAATAACTCATTGGGAAACTAATAATGTATGATGATGATATGAAAGTCAACAATGAAGTGGAGGATGAACCAAAGAAGAAATTTGTAGCATTCAAGACCACCTTCTCGAAGCACTAAGACAAAGGGAAACTAGAATCTCCTATAGAAAGTTACACCACTGAACAATCATCACATGAATGTGATGAAGAGATGGCTCATCCGACCAGAAAATTCAAACAATTTTACAAAAAGAAGAACTTTTTTAGAAATCCTAACTTCAAGGGAATGTATGATAAAAAGAAACTGGAAAAAGGATTGGAAAAGAAGTGATAAAACTGATGAAATTATATACTATGAATGTAAATTAAAATGAAATATAAAGGCTAACTATCTGAAGATCAAAAATAATAAGAAGTATGAGGATAAGGACAAAAATAACAAAAAGTCATTGAATACAACATGGAGTACCTTTGAGGATAGTTCAAGCGGCTTAGAGACATCACATGATGAACAGGCTAACCAAGCCATTAATTGTTTTATCAAAAAAACATCTAAGGTATCACTGAACTCTTCTGTACATATTTCATACTATTCCAAAGAGTGATGTGACTCTGAAAATATAACTAATGAAGAAATTTTTGAATACATTAACATTCTTGAAGAGACAGGAAATGAATTAAAAGATAAATATAAATCATTGAAGAAAAAACATACTCTCACTGCAAATGTTAAATCTGAACATACTACTGAGAAGAAAAAAATGCTCAACTGCTCAAAGAAACAAATGAATTAAAATTTCCTAATGAAAAATTAAAAACTGACATAGAAAAGTTTACTAATGGGAAAAATACACTTACAAAAATGAAATGCAAACAAATTGACCCTAAATACAATACTGGCATTGGTTATAAACCTAGTAAAATAAACCTTGGTAGAACATACTTTTCTTCCAAGTCTTGGAAATAATGTTTTCTTCGCAGTTCTGGACACAACTTATTTAGCTCAAGTCATGATACATACTCTACTATTTAAAGTTTGTGTGGACCAAATACTGTTTATTTTTCAAACACATTACATAATTCTTATAGAAAACCTATGAGACAAAAAGGGGTTCCTAATGCACTTATTACTAATGGTACTAGACCCAAAAAAGTATGGGTACCAAAATCTATCTTTACTTGATCATGTGATAGGACAGATACTTAAAGAGATCCTGCAAGAATCTATGTTATTTGGACAGTGGATGTTCAAGGCACATGACAAGAGACTACTCATTCTTCAAGAATATAAAAAAGTAGATGGAGGACATGTCACATTTGGTGACAATTCCAATGGGAAGATCATTGTCTTAGGCTAGATTGGTAACTCTGATTTTATTTTAATTTGTAAAGTACTATTTGTTAATGGATTAAAATATAATCTAATTATTATCTCACAATTATGTGATGATGGATATCCTGTTAAATATGAAAATGATACCTATAATGTCATTAATTCTAACGATGAATTAGTTATTTCTGTATCATGGAATGAGAACATTTATTCTATTAATTTAGATTCCATACCCTCTCAAAATTAATCATGCTTAAGTGTATTTCATAAAAAATCTTGGCTCTAGAATAGGAGACTAGGACACTATAATGTTCACTCTCTTAGAAAGCTAACTAGAAAAGGACTAGTTAAAGACTTACCCAAACATGAGTTTCCAAATTACAAAGTGTGTAATCCTTATCAACAGGGAAAAAAACACAAAATCTCTTTCAAATCAATGAAATAAGTTTCTACTTCCCAACCTCTCAAATTGGTTCACATGGTTTTTTTGGACCATCAAGAGTTTCTAGTTTGAATGGGATGAAATATGATTATGTTCCAGTAGTTGATATTTCATGATATACCTGGACCTTCTTCGTGGCTCACAATAGTGAAGCCTTCTCTTTTTTTATTAAGTATGACAAGTATATAGAAAACCTCAGTGGCCTTAAAAATAAATCCTAAAGATGTGATCATGGCCGTGAGTTTGAAAATAATGATTTTGAAACCTTTTTCCCACAAAATGGTTATTGTCACAATTTATCTGCCCCTAGAACACCTCAGCAAAATGGTGTTGTAGAAAGAAGAAATAGATCCTTGCAAGAAATATCTAGAACAATACATTGTGAATATGACTTACCTATTTAATTTTGTGTTGAATCTCTTAATACAGCATGCTACTGTAATGTCTCGGACCTCTCCGGTCTATTCCTTTGTCAAAAAGAGGGTCTTAAAGTGTTCTAGAGGGTAAAATGAACTTTTCCCACACTTTTTAGGATATTGAAACTACAAACCGTGTAGTGTGAGTACACTACATGTACCCCCTTGACGGGTATACCCTGTGTTGAAGGTCGTGTCCTTACTGTGTGAAATAATTGGGTACACGCTGTGTACCCCAAACTACATGTCGTGTAGTCCCTCCCCACGTATGTGTTACCCTCAAACCATGTGTTGACCAGTCAACAGCCATGTGCCATGTGGGAGTCGTGTCCTTTCCATGTGAAATAAATGAGTACACACCATGTATCCAATACTACATGCCATGTAGTCCCTCCCCATGTACGTGTTACCCTCAAACTGTGTGCTGACTAGTCAACAGTCACGTACCGCATTGAAGGCCATGTTGGAAGCCGCGTGGTGGCCGCGTGAAATGGCCAAGTACACGCCATGTACCATAATGTATATGCTATGTACTTCTGTTTTTCAATCATATAAAAGGAGGGGTCCCCTCCTACATTACAACACACCCCTCTCCTACCCTTTCCTCTGAGCAGGGCTCTCCCAAGAGACTCAAAGGATCCTTTTCCTTCCATAACTTATTCGTCTGAGCCCCGAGATACTATCAGTCAACGGCCATGGGACCGTAAGGAAGAGGCGGAACTTCAGAGCTAGGATCTGTTGTCCTTTCCTTCCCAGCTTCCACATGAGGAGGTTTTGCTGGGATTCGACAAAGGTGACGAACGCCGACGGATGTTCTCTAAAGTTTATACGGGGAAGCGTTGTGATCAGAACCTGTTGAGATAGGGATCTTACCTTCGTCTCTCTAAATTGTGCATCATGCAGGGCAGGTTTCCTCTTGTTTACATGAAACACATTTGAACCGGTTTAATGAAGATAATAACTGGCTTATATAACGGGGATGGGAAGTTGTGAATGAAATTACATTATTTTTTATCATGTGATATTATGTTGTGAATTGAATAAGCTTATACATACTGAAAATGAAGGTTGTTGGGGGCCTTTGCTTGTGCAATTAAATTTTGACCTATCTTTCTAGACTGTTTTTGTGAATGGAACTTTAGTGAATGTGTAATTTGGATAATCATGTAAATTAGGATGATTTCAAATATGATACCCTTGTGTGATAACCCCGGTTGAACAAAATGGTATAATGAACATGTGGGTGTTGTCTTGGATACGTGGCATGCGATGGGGGTGTTTTTGTGGGTTTTTGTGGGTTGGGTGAGCAGTGGGGATGCAGTTGTCTTGGTAGTGGGTTGGTGTGGATGCTATGTTGGTGATGGGTAGCGGGGCTGTGATAAATGGTTTTAAATGGGTGATGATGTTCGGTGTTGTTATGGTTATGGTGGTTGGTAGAAGGGCTGCAGGGTTGGGTTTGAATGTGAATGAACTATGGGTTTTAAATATTAAATAAAAATTGGAAGAGTTAATAAATGGTGGGGAATGGTAATGGAACGAGAATGTTAATCAATGGGTTGGTTGGTTATTAAAAAGGGACTTGTTGTGCTGCTTGTGTTTTCCTAACATGATTTGTGGATGGCAGGGATATTCTTTACGAACGATCGATGTGGTTGGTTGTGGATTGTTTCCCAATAGTTAAGGAACTAATAAACTGATTCTATTGAAACATGAAAACAAAAATGGGGTTTCTGGATTGTTTTTTGTATGCATGCTTTATAGCAGTAGTGTCAAGGCACGTGCTCAGTTCTCTAATTAGAAGCCATAGGTTGGGCTGAGTGTTTGGTATATATATATATATATATGTGTGTGTGTGTGTGTGTGTCTGTATCTTTTTGTTTTATCTCACCCCACCCTTGTTGAGAACTTAGTGTCGAACACTCCCATTCTGTGGGAGAGGGTGTTTTCCCCTTAGTTACTAGCTCCTTCTTGATCCTTCTTCCCTTGGTTGTGATGGATTAAGGCGACCTTACACATAAGACACTTCTGGTAGGTTTTGATTGTGGTGGTTTCTCCCAAGACTCTTCGGGCAGGTTTTACAATTTTTCCCAAGAACCTCCGGGATGTGTCCTAGGTGTGTGCGGGAGGGATATGTGGCTGTGACGCCCAGGTGTGTGTGGGAGGGATATGTGGTTGTGAGGCCCAGTTGTCTGCAGGTAGGATACGTGGTTGTGAGGCCGAGGAGTGTGTGGGTGGGATACGTGGTTGTGAGGCCCAGGTGTGTGAGGGCGGGAAGAGTGTGGTAGCGTCAGGGTGTTCGTCGTTAGGAAAAGCAGCTAGATAGTGGGGGGAAATGGTGTGGGGTACCAAATAATATTTTTCTTATATACTACTACCTATTGTGATTATGTTTTGGTGAGTGTGGATGGTGGGGTTGGGTGGATAGAATTCTTTTCTAGGTTTCTTCTGTTGTTCTCACGGGACATTAGGATGTCTCCCCACTTATGAACGAGATATTTAGGTTTCCCTACTGAGTATACTTCTATACTCACCCTACATTTACTTTCAGAATTCCAGGAGTACTACTAGGGCCATGCGGGACCCTACTAGTCGGGACAGTTGGAGTTGCTGCAGTTTGATGTACTTGTTTCTTTTGGTATTGAACTTTTGATCTTTATTGTACTTTTACCTTGTTTCAGAACTATTTAAACATGCATGTGGTATTGGTTTAGTTTATTTCTATACACATGTTCTCTTCCTTTTTTGTGGTTGACTTGTCCTATTTCCCAATCATAAATAATAAAATGGTAATGCCTCGCATATTTGTGAAAACTCATACCCTTGGTGATATTCGCCACCCCGAGGCCTACTGGAGGTGGGACTCGGGGGGTCATTATCTCCCTTTCACCATTTCCAGCTCTTGAGGGGAATCTTTGGTGGGAGGATGTCATGACAGAATGGTATCAGAGCTGATGGTTGAGAGATTGGATGGTGTCTGGAGTTTGGCATAGTGAGGATTTCATGGGATGGTAGGGAAATAGTGTTGGTTAATCTTGGTTCGTGACATAGGCCCGGGAAGACCGGCTAGGACACCAGATTTTAGCACACCCCCCCTGTGATCTGATGCAAGGACTCTGAGCCTACCAAACGGCCCAGTGAAACTACATTGATTGCAGGGTAGAGACCCTAGGGAAGGTACATGCATACTCATGATTGTGTTTCACTTGATTTGCGAGTTATGGGAAAGAAATTGTATAAAATGATAAAATGAAACCCTTCAAAATTTCCTTACTACTTGGGCTTAGGCGATCTTTGTTTACCGTACAGCTATGGCACCTAGACGTCATCCCCAGGTAACTCAGATGGCCGAGACCCAGCAGATCCAGGCAGTCGATCAGTTGAGGATTGATTGAGAGGAGAAAGATAGCTAGTGGCAGAAGACCCTCTGTTCTTTCCAGTGGTAGAACCTCAAGAAGTAAGAGGGTAGTACTTCATATACGGATACAGAGGAGTGTCTTGAGGATCTAGGGATCACTTTTACCTTGATTCGTGCTCCGAGGGAGTACTGTGTTCTTCTACCAGTCAGTCAGCTGAGAGGAGCAGCGTGACAGTGGTGGTCTCTCAACCTCGGATATAGGATAAAGGCAGAGGTTCTATGGGCTGACATTGAGAAGGAATTCTGAGAGATATTCCTTTCTTCCATGATCAAGGTGGAGAAGCAACAAGAGTTACTCTCCCTTCTACAGGGGAGTATGTTAGTACGAGAGATGGGGATCAGGTTCAAGGATCTTTTGTGCTTTTCTCCGGATCTCTTTCTGGAAGAGGAGTCTCAGGCGAGATGTGTGGAGGAGGCACTTCATCCTTCGCTCCAGTATGATGTCACCCCATTCACCCTTCCGGCATACATGGACGTACAGAAGAAGGAAGAGGTTGTAGAGAGGATACACTCGCTGAGAGGTGCGCCACGTGAGGGGTTTCAGCCAGGTTCATCGAAGGGGAATGCATTCAGCAGCAGGTCTCCTGAGACGGGACCTTCCAGGTTCAGGCCAGTGGGGATCAGGCCCCAGCAGTTCTAGTTCAGATCTTCAGGTCGGTGTCCCTTTTCCATGATCCCCAGACCTAAGTTTATTTCTTGTGGAGGTTTTGGTCACATTCAGAGTCGGTGCCCGACTCGAGCTCAGTACGGTGGAGGTAGGCAGGTTCAGCGCCCACCTCAGTAGCACCTGTTGCCGGAAAGACCCTTCTAGAACCAACAAGACCATGCTTTTATGAGGGCAGACCTTTCGGGAGGAGTCCAACCTCAGTGTTCTCCTCAGGAACCTTGACAAGGGTGTGGTCGGGCAGGTGGATGACATTAGAGAGGCAGAGGAGCTGGGCGTGGATAGTTGCACACAATAGAGTTGGCAGCTCCAGTGGGACAAGAGGTGGTGCGACATACGATTTGTTTGTTCAGCCCTCTTATTTATGCTTTGTTCGATTCAAGAGATTCTCACTCCTTTGTATCACCTAGTATATCCCATGATTTGGGACTAGATGTAGAGAGACATTCCGTACCACTGGTGCTGAGTACACCAGTTGGAGGCCAGACCATCGTATCTTGTGTTTGCCAGTGATGTGGGCTAACGTTGGGACAACATCGATCTAGTGTGGATGTTCTTCTGTTACAAATGCAGCCATATGATGTCATCCTATTAATCAAATAGTTGTTTTTTGTTATTTTTGTTATAGACTGCTTCCCGAGAAGAGTCGTGTTCTCTGACGTGGACGGCAAGCCTGTAGCTTTCATTGGAGAGAGGAGCTATCAGGTGGGAAGAAAGCGTGTGGAGCCTCTCCTTTCATTGTTAGGTGGGTTATCAGTGGTTCCAGCTAATACAGAGATGATGGATGTCCCAAAGGTTATTGGGGAATTCCACAAGGTTTTTTCTGAGGAGGCTGTGACTCTACTCCCCCCCCCCCCCGACGTAACGTTGAGTTCGGGAAAGACTTACAGCATGGTTCCCATCTGATTTTGATGGCCCCTTATCGGATGGAACCTTCGGAGTTGCAGGAGTTGCGGATTTAAATTGACGATCTTATGGAGAAGGGTTCTGTACAACCTAGCATGTCGCCATGGGGTGATTTAGTTTGGTTCGTAAATAAGGCTGATGGTGGTCTTAGGTTATGCATAGACTACCAAAGGTTCAATCAGGTAATAGTCATGAACCGTTACCACCTTCCAAGGATAGATGATCTCTTCGACCAACTGTGGGGAGCATGTTGGTTTTATAAGATTGATCTATGATCGAGATATCATCAGTTGAGGGTGAAGTACAGTGACATCTCGATGACGAATATCAGGGGAAGGTATGGGTACTTCATGTTTTTAGTGATGCCGTTTGGAGTTACGAATGCACCAGATGTGTTCATGGGACTTATGAAATTTGTCTTCCGAGAGTTTCTGGACTGGTTCGTCATTGTGTTTATCGATGACATCCTAATCTACTCAAGATCAGAGGAGGAGCACGTTGGGCATCTCAGGGATGTCTTGGAAGTCCTTAGACACCCCCAGCTTTACGGGAAATTGTCGAAGTGTAGTTCTTGACACAAGAAGTTCACTTCCTTGGGCACGTTGGGTCTCAGCATGGAGTGTCAGTGGACCCGTCAAAGGTGGAGGAAGTTTTTTCTTGGGCAGCACCCAAGAGCGTGGCGGTTGTTCGTAGTTTCCTGGGATTAGAAGGTAGCTATCAGAGGTTAGTTTCAGACTTCTCTAGAGTAGTTGCTCCATTGACAGCTTTGACTAGGAAGAAATAGGTCTTCCTATGGAGCAAGTAGTGCTAGAAGGCTTTTGACTACCTAAAGGAGAAGTCGGACAGTGCTACCATACTCCAGTTTTTAGAGTATGGGTTGTTGTATGAGGTGTTTTGTGATGCTTCTGGCCTTGGTCTGGGGTGTGTACTGATGCAGAAGAAGGGTGTGATCTGTTATGGGACTTGGCAGTTGCACCCTCATGAGCGTAAATATGCCACCCATGACCTGGAGCTTGCATCAGTAGTGTTCGCACTAATGTTGTGGTGGCATTACCTCTTTGGGGAGAACTCTGTGTTCTTCTCAGATCACAAGAGCATGTGTTATATCTTCTCTCAGCTTGACCTGAACATAAGTCAGAAGAGATGGGTCGAGTTCCTCCAAGACTATGACTTCGAGATCTCTTACACTGAAGGTAAGGGAAACGTTGTGGCTGATTCCCTGAGCAGGAAGTCTCATAAGGAAGTGGTTCGGGAATATACAAATTCTTGGAAAGCGATGGGAGAGTTGTCTGCCTTGCACTTGGTTGCAAGGGTAAAGGTGTTAGAGGCTGTTTGTTTTAGATGACAATGCAGTCCTCCTTGTTGCAACATGTGGAAGAGTCTTAGTGGGGGGGACTCTGAGGTGGATGTAATGAGGGATCGTGTCGATCAGGGAAACGCTTCAGAGATATGGTCATAGGATAGTCGATATCGGATATTTTTCCAGGGAAGGTTGTTTGTTCTGGAGGCGATGCGTGAGGGAGTTCTCCATGAGTTCCATAGCTCAACCATGAGAGTACATCCGGTAGTTTCAAAAATGTACCGAGGCCTGAGGGAACATATTTTGTGTCCTACTGTGAAATGGATAGTGGTGGAGATTGTGGATACGTTCCTTGTGTGTGAGCAGGCAAAGGTTGAACACCGTGTTCCCAGTGGTTTGTTGCATCCATTAGATGTCCCCATGTGGAAGTGGGATTACATCTCGATGGACTTCATCATAGGACTACCCATAGCTCAGGGTGGTTATGATGCTATCTGGTTGGTGGTGGATCATCTGATGAAATCAGCCCACTTCTTAGCAATTAAGGAGTCGGGCCTGGTGAGTACCTTAGCACAGAGGTACGTAGACGAGGTGGTGCGTTTTTATGGAGTTCTGCAAAATATCATCTCAGATCAGGATACTCGTTTTACCTCATGAGTCTGGAGGAGGTTAAAACATGCTTTTGGCACCTAGCTACGCATTAGAACTACATTCCACCCCCAGGTCGACGGGCAGACAAAGTGAACTATCTAGACGTTGGAGGACATACTGCGAGCATGCGTTCTTGATTTCAGAAGATCATGGGTACGACACCTGCCTTTAGAAGAGTTTTCCTACAACAACAGCTTCCACTCTACAATTGGCATGGCACCGTTTGAGGCTTTGTATTGATGACCATGTCGTTCACCCATTTTTTGGGACGATTTTGGTGAGACATGTGCTTTTGGGCCAGAGGTAGTGAAAAGCACTACAGAGAAATTCCAGGTTGTACATGAGAGGATGAAAGAGGCTCAGGACTGAGAGAAGTCTTATACTGATCATCGGAGGAGGCCATAGAGTTAGAGGTTGGATATCATGTGTTATTGAAGGATTCCCTTCGACGGGGGAAGAGGAGGTCTGGGAAAGGGATCAAGCTCTCACCTAGGTTCATCGAACTTTTTGAGGTGCTGAGGCGAGTCGGCGAGGTGGCATATCACCTGGAACTTCCACCTAATTTGGAGAAAGTTCATGAAGCCTTCCACGTCTCCCAACTTCATCGGTACTTGTAAGACGAATCTCACATTATCGACTAGGGAGAGTTAGATATGGGAGATGACATGACCTTCAAGGAAGGACCAGTTAGAATCGAAGATTGTAAAGAGAATGTGCTCCATGGATGAACCATTCCCTTGGTTCGTGTGTTGTGGAGGCATGGCCAAATCGAGGAGAGAAATTGGGAGCAGGAGACCCAGATGCAGGCTCAGTACCTGGAGTTGTTTTGACTTGTGTTTTTCCTTGTCCTTCTGAGCTTTGTTTTTGTACTCTGTACCTTTGATATATGGAATGCTTGGATTGCCAGTTATTAGACCTATTGTTTCCTTGTTATATGGAAGTGTGTAAAATTTTCGGGCATGTGGGGAAGGTAAAAACATGATCCTTAATCGAGATGCATTAATGTGGATGTGATTGAAACCATGCAGGCAAGTCAGTTCCACCTACAGTGGATAATATCTCGACATAGGAAAATTAATTTTTCCCAAACCACGTGTTTGGGAAGTGTGTGTGTTGTGCAGTGTTGTGGGTAGTGTGAGTTGAAAAATCCTAATGTATGGAAGTGGGAAGACCAGATTCTTAATCGAGACTCATTAATGAGGATGAGATTAAACCCGTGCAGGCGAGTCAGTGCCGCCTAAAGCAGATAATATCCCACCATAGGATAAGGAATTCCTAACACCTATAATTAGGGTTGATGGTTGGGTTCCTATTATAATGAGGGCCCTAAGAGGTATCTTGTTGGGTTCCTCTAGGTTGGATTTTGAATTCCCAGGGAAAAGAATGTTTTAAGAGGTATCTTATGTAATGGCCCAAACCTCTCCGACCCATTCCTTTGTCAAAAAGAGGGTCTTGAAGTGTTCTGGAGGGTAAAATGATCTTTTTCAACACATTTCAGAATTTTGAAACTAAACGCCTTGTAGTATGAGTACACGACGTTTACCACCTCACTGGGTATACCCCGTGCTGAAGGCCATGTCCTTACAGTGTGAAATAATAGGGTACACGCCATGTACCCCAAACTATACGTCATGTAGTCCCTCCGCGCGTACGCATTACCCTCAATCTGTGTGTTGACCAGTCAATGGTCATGTGACCTAAGGGAGTCGTGTCCTTACCATGTGAAATAAATGAGTACACAATGTGTAAACAATACTACACATCGTGTAGCCCCACCCCATGTACACATTACCCTCAAACCGTGTGTTGACCAGTCAACGGTCGCGTACCGCATTGAAGGTCGTGTTGGAAGTCGCGTGGTGGCCGCATGAAATGGCCAAGTACATGCCATGTACCATAAAGTACACACCGTTTAATTTTGTTTTTCACGCCTATAAAAGGAGGGTTCCCCTCCTCCTTTTCAACACACCCCTCTCCTCCCCTTTTCTTTGCGCAGATCTCTCCCAAAAGACTCGAAGGCTCCTTTTCCTTCCATAACTTCTTCGTCCGAGCTCGGATTTAAGATCCGTCAATGGCCATGGGATCGTAACGATGAGGCGGAACATCTGAGCTTGGATCCATTGTACATTTCTTCCCATCTTCCACCCAAGGAGGTTTTTCAGGGATTCTAAAAAAGTGACGGATGCCGACGGACGTCTTCTAAAGTTGATACGAGGGAGCATTGTGATCAGAACATGTGGAGGTAGGGATCTTACCTTTGTCTCTCTAAATTGTGCATCATGCGGGGTGGGTTTCCTCTTGTTTACGTGAAAGACATCTGAAATGGTTTAGTGAAGATAATAATTGGCTTATATAATGGGGATGGGATGTTGTGAATGTAGTTACTTTATTTTGTATCCTTTTATATTATTTTGTGAATTGAATAGGCTTATGACTACATAAAATCACGGTCGTTGGGGGCCTTTCCTTGTGCAATTAAATGTTTCCCTATCTTTCTAGACCGATTTGTGAATGGAACTTTATTGATTGTGGAATTTGGATAATCATGTAATGTTGAATGATTTTAAATCTAAAACCCTTGTGTGATCACCCAAGTTGATCAAAATGGAATAATGAACATGTCAGTGTTGTCTTGGATATGGGGCATGTGATTGGGGTGTTATTGTGGGTTGTTGTGGATCAGGTGAGCAGTGGGGTAACGGTTGGAATGGTTATGGGTTGGTGTTAATGTTATGTTGGTGATGGGCATCCGGGCTACGGTAAATGGTATGAAAGGGGTGATGATGTACGGTGTGGTTGTGGTTATGGTGGTTGGAAGTGGGGCTATATGGTTGGGTTTGAATGTGAACGAACTATGGGTTGTAAATAATAAATAAAAAGTCGAAGAGTTAATAAATGGTAGGGAATGGTAATAGAATAGGAATGTTAATCAATGGGTTGGTTGGTTATTAGAAAGGGACTTGTTGTGCTGCTTCTTTTTTACTAACATGATTTGTGGATGGCATGGGTATGCTTTACGAATGATCGATGTAGTTGGTTGTTGATAGTTTCCCAATAGTTAAGGAACTAATAAACTGATTCTGTTGAAACATGAAAACTGAAATGGGGTTTCAGGATTGTTTGTTGTATGCATGCTTCGTAGTAGCAGTGCCGAGGCACGTGCTCGGTTCTCTAATTAGAAGCTATAGGTTGGGATGAGTGTTTGGTGTATATATATATATATATCTGTATCTTTGGGTTTTATCGCACCCCAACCATGTTGAGAACTTAGTTCTGAACACTCCCATTTCATGGGAGAGGGTGGTTTCCCCTTAGTTAATGGATCTTTCCTGCTCCTTCTTCCCTAGGCTGTGTTGGCATCAGGTGACCTTACACCCAAGACTCTTTGGGTAGGTTTTGATTGGGGTGGTTTAGCCCAAGACTATTTGGGCAGGTTTTACTATTTTTCCGAAGAACCTTCGGGATGACGCCCAGGTGTGTACGGGCGGGATACATGGTTGTGAGGCCCAGGTGTGTGCAGGAACGATACATGGTTGTTAGTCCCAGGTATGTGCGGGGAGGATACGTGGTTGTGAGGCCTAGGTGTGTGCGGGTGGGATACGTGGTTGTGAGGCTCAGGTATGGGCGGGCGAGTTATGTGGTTGTGAGGCACAGGTGTGAGCGGGCTGGAAGAGTGTGGTAGCGTCAGGATGTTTTCCGTTAGGAAGAGAATCTAGCAAGTGGGGGGAAATGGTGTGGGGTACCCAATACTCCTGTTCTTATATACTACTACATGTTGTGATAATGTTTTGGTGAGTGTGGATGGTTAGGTTGGGTGGATAAAATTCCTTGCTATGTTTCTTCTATGGTTCTCACGGGAAATTAGGATGTCTCCCCACTTGTGCACAATATCTTTAGGTTTCCCTATTGTGTATACTTGTATTCACACCCAATATTTACATTCGGGTTTCCAAGAGGACTACCAGGGCCATGCGGGACCTTACTAGTCGAGACAGTTGGAGTTGCTATAGTTTTCTGTAATTGTTTCTTTATGTATTGTACATTTGAGCATTCTTGTACTCATTCCTTGTTTTAGAACTATTTAAAAATGCATGTTGGATTGGTTTGGGTTTATTTCTATACACTTGTTATTTTCCTTTTTGGTGGTTTACTAGTCCTATTTCCCGATCATAAATAATTAAAGGGAAATGCCTCCCATATTTGTGAAAAATTATACCCTTGGTGCTAGTCTCCACCCCAGGGCCTACTGGAGGTAGGAATTGGGGGTCATTATCTCCCTTTCACCATTCCCAGCTCATGAGGGGCATCTTTGGTGGGAGGGGGTCGTGGAAGCTACATAATAAATATAGTCATTATTAGACCTATTCTCAAAAAGACCATGTATGAACTATGGAACAATAAGAAGATTGACGTTAATTATTTAAGAGTTTTTTGTTGAAAAGTCTTTATTCTCAACTATAAGGTAAATCTTGAAAAAAATTCATCCCAAATTGATGAAGGAATTTTCCTAGGTTACTCAATATTAATTAAAGCTTATAGAGTATTCAATAGAAGAACTAAATGTGTGGAAGAGTCTTTTCATATAATGTTTGATGAAACAGATCCACATGAGCAAAGAACCATCCTATAAAATATTAAGGATGATCTATCAAATTTGAACATCAACTCAAAAACCTCAAATTCCACGTTGAAAGAATCTATGAAAACTTCCAATTCTAGAAATTCTTTTCAATCGAGTCATGATGAACCAGAATCTGGTGATAAACCTGAAATCACTAGTCCCTCTTTTTCTATAATGGTTAAAACCCTTAGAAACCATCACTTAGATGCTGTTGTAGGAGACTAAGAGAAAGGAACACAAACTAGAGCTCCTCTTAGAAATCAGGTTAAACATCAAGCCTTCTTGTCACAACATGAACAAAAAAACATTGATGATTACATTAATGATGAATTTTAGGTAATGGCTATGCAAGAAGAACATAATCAGTTTGAATGAAATAATGTTTGGAAACTTGTTGAAATACCCAAGGACACATTCATCATAGGCACTAAATTGGTGTTCAGAAATACGGTAGATGAAGATGGAAATATTTTTTGGAACAAGGCTAGATTAGATTCACAAGGATATAGTCACGAAGAAGGAATTGACTATGAGGAGAGATTTTCTCCAGTAGCCAGACTTGAAGCCATCATAATCTTATTTTCCTATGTTGCACATTTGAATTTCAAACTATATCAAATGGATGTTAAGAACGCATTCTTAAATTGGTATATAGCGGATGATGTCTTTGTTGAAAGACCCCCTAGATTCTCATATCCTTATATTGTCAATCATATTTTCAAACTATCAAAAGATTTATATGGATTAAAACAAGCTCAAAGAGCTTGGTATGACATATTATGTACATTTCTTATTTCCTATAGTTTTACAAAAATAATATATAATCCAATCCTATTTATAAAAAAAATTTAAAATGATGTGTTAGTTGTTAAAATCTATATAGATGATATTATTTTTGATCTTTAGAAAATTCATTATGTATTTATTTTTCTAAAATGATGGAAAATGAATTTGAAATGAGCTTAATGGGTGAACTAAAATTATTTCATGGATTTAAAATCATTCATAATAATGATGGAATTGTTTTAAATCTATGTAAATACACTAGAGATCATCTAAAATGATTTGGATTAGATATCACTTAATGTAGTGACACTCCCATGAGTACCACCTGTAAGTTGGATCTTGATGAAGATGGAGAATCTGTTAATCAATCCACATATAAGTTAATGATTGTAAGTTTAATCTACTTAACTACAAGACGTCCGGACAATATGTTTAACGTGTGTTTGTGTGCTCATTCTCACGAAAATCCTAAGGAATCACATTTAAATGCTGTGATGAGAATTTTTAAATACCTAAAGCATACACCCAATCTAGGACTGTTCTATCATGAAGGACAATCATTTGAACTAGATAGTTATTCTGATGCTGACTTTGAGGGATGTAAGTAAGATAAAAATATCACCTCTAGAAAATGTCACCTTTTAGGAAAGTCACTTGTATCATGGTGTAGTATGAAACAAAATAATGTTGCACTATATACTGTAGAAGCTGAATACATAGCTACTGACAGTTGTTTTTCCCAAATGTTTTGGATGAGACACACATTACTATATTATGGGTATCAATTTAGACTTGTACCAATAAATTGTGAAAACACAAGTGCTATTATTATCTCAAAAAATCATGTTTCACATTCTAGGAAAAAACAAATTGATGTAAGAAATCACATTTTGGGAGATAATTATCAAAAAGGTGATATTACCTTGGAATTCATTGGTACTGAATATTATCTTGCTGATATATTCACTAAAACATTAAATTCTAATAGACTAGACTACATCATACAAGACCTTGGCATGATAAATCTAAAATAGTTTTCTTACATGTCTTACAATTCAATTTTTTACAATGTTATACATTATAGATTCATGATAATGGTTTCTAAGTTAGTGTCTATCATTTTTATGGTCTCACCATCATCACTTGGTACTCACAGTCTAACATTTAATGTCTCACCGTAACACACACTAAAAAGTTCACTTGCTATCTAACCATGATGCCCACTTTCTATCTCACCATAATGACTATTTAATATCGCACCGTGATGACTGATCATTGTCTCACCATAACAACCATTCACTGTCTCACCATGAATATTATTTATGATTTTCTTTAAAACCATATCACGGTAATAGTTATTTCACTTCTTTCACTTTACCGCGTTTTAATTTTTGTGACGTTCGACTTTCCCAAATGATTGAAAAATGAGTTTCGCTCGGTTCTTCACCCAGAATTTCTCATACTCCTTTATTACGAACCCTATCAACCTTGAAACCCCCCCCCCCCTCTCAACAATCAGTGGATACCAAGAATGAAGCGACCATCATCATCAACACCTAAGAAGCGACGCCAGAAGAAGAAGAAGGTATCACCCAAGCTGACACCAATAGGACCGCTGAATTCGAACCTGGTAAATCAAAGTGTTGTTCCTATGATAGAAATTTTCCCAGAATGGCTCTAGTCTTGGAAATCTCTAGTAATAAAAGTGTTAAAAGAAAAATTCTGGTTATAATGGTTCTTAAAATAGAATAGACCCATTTTTCTGGGGTTAGTTGCACAGTTCTACCAGTACGCACAATTTTCTTTTGAATCTGGTGAAATCTATGTAGTGAGGAGATGGATTAATGACCCAATATGCTTCTTCTCATCGAGGTTATGGGATTGATGCTATAGGATACTTGAAGAAGTAATTTTTGATTATTATCAGAGAGAACCCCCACCTACAACTGATATCTTTGACCTTAAAGACGCTCTAAAACCCCTAACCAGAAATGGCACCAAAAGAAGGGCCATAGCTGCTGAACATGATGGAGAAACAAGGCTACTATTTAAGTTTGTTAAAAATATGGTTAGCCGAAGGAAAGGTGACTTTTATGTGTTAAAGTATCAACATGTGTTTCTGTTCTATCTTATGAAGAATGGATACAAAATCATCATGTGTAGTACATCATTCAACATATGTGTGAATTAATCAAGGTTACATACAAATCCACCTATCTATTCTACTCTCGGCTGATTTCATCCATTCTTGTTGCCAAAATAGTATTTATACCCAATAAAAAAGTGCTTATGGACTGTGAGTATTGTCTCTCTAAATCCACCATCCAGAGATTGAAAATAAACTGGAACCCTTGGAAAAAGGAGTGGGTGGAAGACAACGATAAGATTTATGAGAATTTTAATCTAGTGGATTATCCATCAAGATGAAAAGACATTTATGATACTGGTTTGGAACAAGATGAACTTGTTGGGTATTAATAAGAAGCAGAATAAGAGGCTGAAGTACGTCAAAGGAAAGAAGTTGTTGTTGAGGAAAAAAGGTCTATTGTTCCTCCTATTTTTCTTGATAAAGAAGTTCATATCCCAAGAAATGTGGTCAATATGAAATCCAACCCAAGGTAGGAAAAGAATCAAGTGTGACAGAGCCTAAGAAAAAAGACATGGAGGAGCCTGTTCTAGAAGAACTCCCTGGTGTACAAGATGAAAATCGAGAAGAACTCCTCGATATGGAAGGGGAAAGTCATGAAGAACTCCATGAAGAGCAACCTCTTCCTAAAATAATACCCTTTACTGAATTGTGGATGGATATATCTTATCAGCTGGCTGGAGAAGAGATGATTGAGGAACTTAGAGATGAACCTATGAATTTAGACCAAGCTCCCGAGCCTCTAAATTCTAAAAAGAAAGCACCTGTTGAGGGGGAGGAAACCCAAAGTCTTGATTCTGATGAAGTCCACATCCATTGGAGTCAAGTCCTATGGATACATTGTACAAATTTCATAGACTTCATGATGTGAGTTAGTCACAGTAGGTTACTGAAACCGAGCTTTATCTCTCTTCCTTGTTTCAGTTGAAGTTAGCTTCAATTATTACCCCTAAGAATGAACTAGAACCAGAACCTGCCCCCGTACCAACATTTTCACCTGAACCATTACCTGAGAAGATATCCTTTTTAGGAAGGATGATTTGACAGATATTAATGATACTCTCTTAGCTGGGGTGGACAAGTTTATGAACACCCATCCTCAACCTGTAACAAATCTGAGTGAGATAGATACATCACTACTTTTGGAGAAAATCATTTGGTAGACCCAACATAAAATGTTTTATGAAATTCAAGAATTTCGAGTTGAAAATATGTTGTTGATAAATGAAGTCTCAATCCTGAGAAGCATGGTTGATGATATGAATAAAGAGTTGCATTCCAGATCAGAACCTATTACTGCCTCAATTGAACACATTGTTTCACAAATCTCTCGAGATGTTGTGTCCAAAATTCACCCTTACCATTTATTCCTTGATGAGAGGATTTCATAAATGTAGAAATAGTTATTTAATGAAATTAGAGAGACTTTGGTGAAACTCAATAAACTAACTGATGAGTATATTGGATGTCTTCAAAAGGTACTCAATCTGCTCAAGTCTCTGACACAGCCGTCAAACATCTCATACCTCTGGTGAATCCTCTATACCTTCCTTGGACAGTTCTATTCTCAGTTATACAGTCCAAGAAGAGCTCCGAACCTCAACAAGTTGTTTCAATGTGACTTATTTATGTGAAGTTATCAAGAAAAATGATAGAGTTCTTGATCTTGTGAAAATTCATTCCAATATTACCAAATATTCCCAGCAGGAGATGTCTATGAAAGTGGATTTCCATTTCTACTAGATTTTCTCCAAGACTGATATGACCAATCACTTCAAATACCTTGTAGAGATTCTGAGAATTCCTCCTATCACCCAAGCCTTCAAAAACCATGTCCATAAGCTAATCGAGTTTACCAGATTGTTGGCAAGTTCATGGAAAACAATGATGACTTTGAAAAGGCCATGCAATATGGTGGAGAAATCATCGCAGACTTCCTCAAACTTCTAATACCGTATATCCATGTCCAGAGTACAACAATTGTTGCTCCAACGGCTGCTCCTCTCAGACCTGGAATACCTACTTCTACCTCTGCCACATTTTCCACTACCATGTCTGTTGGCCAACCTCTCAGTTAGATTAGGCCTTTGATTCTTGACCAGCAACTACCAAGATCATCCACTGCTCCTACATTATCTCCCTCAGCATTAGAAGGTCTCCCTTTACCCTCTATCTCCAACACATCTCTACCTTCTTCCACCTCAGCCACTGACCCTATAGTATTGACATCTGCTGCTTATAAAGTCAAAGAGAATTCCAATCCCTGAAGGAAACCAGTGCTTACTACTTTTTGATGGGGATGTCATTATTTTTGTATCTCCCTTTCTTTTTTACTAAACTATCTACTCTTAATGCAATGTGCACTATTTAACCTCTGTTCTTTCCAAATTTTGATAATCACAAAAGGGGGAGAAATACGCTAAATATTTTATGATATTTTCTCTGTAGTTGCATGTAATTTACACTTTAACTGTACATGATTTGTGATCATCAAAAAGGGGGAGATTTTTGGACGCCCCATCTGTTAATCATATTTTAATGATCACAAATCTCATTAGTTATAACAAGTCTCATTAATGGTCCCACATCTCTTTAATAATAAAAAATCTCATTCAACCGAGTTAACTATAATAAATTATATCCAATCATGTGTATTTATGTTTCAAGTTCACTCATGCTTTATAATGAGTAATCCCAATCCATTTCTTCATATTACTATTTATGTCTTAATAATGTTATTTTCCTAAGTGACAAACACCGTAATCCTGACATCGTGAAGCCAGACACAGTTACCCCGAAATTGTAATCTTAACACCGTCAAGCCAGACAAAGTTAGCCAGACACCGTGATGATCTGACACCGTGAACATATCACCATGACACTCAGACCATGACAATCAGACACTGTGAACAAGACACCGTGACACTCAGACCGTGAAACTCAAACACCGTGAACAAAGCAATGTGACACTTAGTCTGTGATACTCAAACTCCATGAACAAGACACCCTGACACTCAGATTGTGACACTCAAACAACCTGAAGGATACACCGTTCTCTCAACACACTGTGACACCGTTTCTTAAACTATATTGTCATCTTCCAAATTAATTCTTAACGATCGTATTTGATGCCTTTAATGCACTTACCTAATTAATGTTTCTTTGTAGACACAGTATGAGGTACGAGGAATGAAACACATGGAACCTATCGGCTAAAACACATGCATTATAATATAAATAGTATAGAGTTCCCAACAACCACAACACTCGATAGAGAATAGAAAAACAAGCCTATGAGGATGATCATGAGGAATATCGTTCATGATTTTCAAAAAAATAATTTTCACATGCATGTAATCCGACATTACTAAAGAACATACAAAGTACACAGGAATCCAAATAACATCTTCACATTGTCAAAGCTCATAGAGAACACAAGCTGAATCGTGACCCTCAGTTTTTCTAGACAAAAACCAGAGAAGGAATTAGAAGCATTTAAACTAAATCAAAGGAGTCTAACGCTGCACTTCAAATAACTAGAGCATTCCAAACTCATATCTACTCTCTCAGTGATCCTTTTACTTACTTTTGAGAAGTGTGTATACTCTGTATATTCCATACACACACTAACTCTTATGCTAAACTGAAGGATTTCTAAATCCTTTCACCAAAATCATTATATTCGTGTTTACCAATGACAATTGTGGATAAGGTCCCTGTGTGGCCTGTTTATTATTATTTTTTACCCACGAAAATTGTGGAAGAGGTTACTGTTTAATGTGGACAGTCTGTGCACTTTTATTAACCTCGAACCAAGGTGTGGGTCAAAACATTATTTATAGAAACCTATTGGTGGATGGTAATCACCAATTTGAGTGGATAAGGTCTCTCCTTAAGGCTAAACCACTTGTTTCATATCAATTGTGCTATTTAAATTTAGTCTGATCTATTTTACTACTTTATTGCATAATCTAGAAAACTCTAATTTCACTTTGATAGTCAGCCTCAGAAATAAGTTATAACTGATTTGTCTTAGTAGGATAAATTGAAACATAATATTAATAATACATATTAAGATTACTGAGAATTAATCAATCTTCTAAGAAGTTGTTTAAACAGTCAAACTCTTATAATAGTATAACCTCGATTAACTAGGATTTATCTAATTTTGGGAAAACCATATCTTTTAAAATAATATTTTTGTAGCAGAACTTTTTTTAGTCACTCAATTAACCCCTTCCCTCTTGAGTAAACTAATCCAACAAACAGAAATGACAAAATGATCTTGTTTTTAGGAACTTTTGGAAACGTGATGATTTTTCTTTAAAACTCATTTATTTTATAATCCATGGCTTATTACAAAAATGTTTGATCATTGTTTATGTTGATACCATGAAATTATGACATACTAATGGTTCTAGTAAATTTTTCTCCAATGAATTGGTTAAATAATTTAACCTCTAGGGATGACATGTTTTACAATACCATGGTGAATAACCTTTGTAATGTTTATGACACATAAATAGAAAACCATAGTGATATACCAATGAATGATCCATTTAAAACATTTATCCTCATTTACGTGTTATGATGATGATTATTATTATGATGTTCCCCATTTTCCTATTCTAATTTATTTATGATATCCCTTATATTCTTATTGATATTTTTCATGGTCACATGTAAACCATTTCACTTGCTTTCCCTTAATTGGGTGTATCCTCACCCTTTCCTTTTATGTATTTACCCATGTTATGAGAATTATTAAATATACTTAAGATGAACCTATGAAAAAAATCATGTTTATTTGAATAATGATTTATTTTTTCAGTAATTAAATACATTTCTCCATGAAATTAATCATTAGCATATACTTTTTTTGTACAATGTACTAAAACATTGATTAATAAAAAGTAGGATTTTACTGTTGGATTAAAAGAAAAGTTTAGTTATGTTTTAAAATTAGCATATTGAAAAAATAGGAATAAACATTGAGAAAATTTTAAATATAGGAAAATATGATTGTATTTCGATGAAGTATTAATTAATTGAAATGAAAGAAAATAAATATATTTCATATTATAAAGACGTTGTGATGGATATGGGACATATGTATTAATGGGTAAAACTAGAAAAATGGCTTTGAGTTAGGAACAATAAATAGGTCATTAAAATGGGCCATGATGATCTCCTGGAATGACACACCCGGCAGATATGTTGAGTTAATTTCCTGATTTCTATACATAATTTTAAAGGCTTCATAGGTAATTTAATTTTTGTTAGGGAATAAAATGTTTAAGAATGATATTTTTTTCTATAAAATTATTTTTTAATATTATTATTATAAATAGAAAATCATTTCTCACTATGGTTTTATTCAATTAAAAAATGGATGGAAATAAGAAAAACTACATTAACGGTGAGTGAAATAGACCAAAAGATGAAGACCCCCTGATAGAATGTAGAATGGAAAAAATCATGAGAATCAGGAATCAATTTACTCATGTATTATGAATTAACATGATCCAATCCATGATAATAGATTCACCTCAATGGTATCATCATTATGTTGGGTATTTTATTTGTAAATGAACACCTTATTTCAGTTTATATATAAATCCATTGATTTCAGAAAAATGATTATTCTCTAAATAAACCATCTTTTACATACACCATTTTTCAGAATAAGAGATAGTCACCCTGGATGTGTACTGATTAGAACAATAAGTTGATCAGTGGTGTACAGTGATTAAAAATAAGCATCCGTGAAGAAATATTGATGTTATGGAGTGGGAAGAGTTCGACGACCCTTTTTTAAAAACTAATATCCTTTTTTGATGCAAATATAAATAGATAAGGAATTCCTAGTGCTGATGCAGATAAAATAATTACTTTAGGAAAGCATTGAGATGTACTTGAAAATATTTTCTTATTACACCTCTAGCATTAAAATGGATTGTAATAGAAATTCTTATTGAATCTTTGATAGAATAAAACCACATATATTAAAAACTATATACAATTAATATTATAAATTCAATGAAGAAATCTTGTAGAGTGTCATGAAGGATATACTAGAGTTCAGAGAGTCATAGTGATCCCATGGATCAAATGAAAAAATGGAATATAATGGAACCAAGATTAGGTTGTAACATTGATAATAGAAGAGAAGGAATGAAACTGAATCATCCCACCTACAACCAACATGGGAAAAAGGATTTGGGTTATTTCAGGATCGAGAGGAGGAATTGATACATGTGTGGAAGAGATGACCATATAGATCAAAAAGGATTATGGTACATGCCCAACTAGATGTCCAAAGATTAAATTTTGGATAACATAGTCACTTTTCCAATATATCTCCAAATCCAAATATAATGGATGTGAATCAGCATCAACCATTGAATATTCATAGGGAAAAAGGATAAACTTTTTTATCTCAAAACCATTATTATCAACTCAAAATGAGGTGGTTATAGGTGCTATCTCATTTCGTTTAATTAAGGAATGTACATTTTTTAGTCTATTACTAAATATTTATATATTTTTTCTATGTTTTCAAATAATATAGAATAAATACTTGAAATGGTAAAAGTATTGTTATCAATAAAAATTATTAGAGGTATTATACAAGAAATAGAAAAGTATATAAAATATATTATTAAATTTAGATAGATATATATCACCACTAATCTAGTATTTATTCAAATGATAAATGTTTAAACTATACTGAGGATTTATGGGATCTCAATGAATAATAATATCATTAAAAATTGATGAATTTATATATCACATGTATTTAATAGAATAAATACATTTTTTAAAAAGATATTTATCTCAAAAATAGATTTTAGTAAAAGAATATCCCATAGACTTATTTCTAGAAATGATCGGTGTAGGTGGAGAATGAAATGAATTTATAGAGATATAAATATTTTCAACCATTTTAGAATACATTAACATATTTTATGAGGAGTTTACTAGACCCCACCCCCTAGATAGGTAGTTATATTTATCCCTTGTACTCATACCAGTATTAATGAAAAAAACATAACCCCATATATATGGAAATTGTGGGGCTTGAGAAATTAAATAAACAACTTCAATATTTTTTGGTGGATGGTTTTATCCAATGAAGTGTGTCTCCTTGGGAAGAACATGTACACATTTAGTAGAAGGATTGATCAATATCAATATACAAAAATTATTTTAATCCTAACATGATCATAGTGAAAATGTACCCCCTTCCAATGATTGATGATTTATTTTACCAGATTCATGGGGATCAATTATTCTCTAAGATTGATCTTCGGTATTGTTATAATCAATTGAGGGAGAAAAAAATAATATATTCCAATTATTACCTCTTTTTAAATATAAATGAATTATATATTTTCATGCCACTTGGATTCAATATTGCAGCTAATATAATTATGGATTTGATGAATTGTGTCTTTGAGGATTAACATGATAAATTTCTAGTATTTTTTATGATATTATAAAATATGAAAATATTTCTTGGGGAATGTGGATCATATATGGGTTATATTACAAAATCTATGTAGTAGCAGTTTGGAATGTTTAGAAAATATGAGTTTAGGTTACGAAATGTGTTTAGTGGGGAAATTTTAACTAATAAATGAGTCAAAGGTGACCCTTCCATATGAAAATTTTTGTGTTTGCGGCCTCGTCCTACAATAGTAACTGATATCTATAGATTCCATAGTTTAGGATCTTATTATAGAAGATTAATGAAAACATTTTCATGAATTTATAATCAAATTTCCATGTTTACATGAAAAAGTGAAAATTTTATCTTGACAATGCAGTGTGATGAATATTTATAAGAGATGAAAATGAAATTCATCACTAAATTTTTTTTAACTCTACTATCTATTGGACATAAAATTATTATTTTTAATGATTAATCTCTAAAATATCATGGGGTCCACCTCATTAAAAATAATAAATTGATTTTTTATGGATCATGGCAGTTAAATCCTCTTGATCAGATTTATCCAACCCATAACCTGGAGCTAGGTGTAGTTATTTTTACTCTAAAAATATGAAGAAAATTTATTTATGGGGAGAGATGTGATATATACATAGATCATAAAATATAAAACTATATATTCATGTAAATATAATTATACATGATATAAAAGAGATCATTGGAAATTCTTTAATACTATGACTCATCTAATCATTATCATAATAGAAGAGAATACAAAGTATCAGATACATTATGTTTGAAACAACATAGTGTTATGGAAATAATGATGATTTATAGAGGTAATTTAATAAAAGAAATTGTAAAACTAGTCATGAGAATATTAAGGGAATGTACATCATCAAACTTATCTCCAATTATTTGTCAAGCATCTTTAATATTCATGTTGAAGATAGAAAAAATAGATTATCACTTATTTCAAAAGAAGATAGTGGATATGAAGAATGGTAATTTTGCTGAGTTCGATGTTGTTAAAAAAATTGTACTAATTGTTCGTACAAGGCCAAAGGTTTCTTTTAATCTAGAACATCAGAATTAGCTAATTGATGAAACTAATAACTCTACATTTTATATACCTCATGGAAGCCTGAATATGTTTAGACACCTTCCTAATCATTAATGGTGGAATAACATGAAAATGTACATTTATAATGGCACTGCATGTTTCTTAGAGTGCTAGGAGAAGAATATATAGAGTCAAATTACTAATAAGGTCTTACAACCACTACTCCTACCAATATGGAAATGAGATTATAACACCATAGACATTGTCACTACTCTCTAAAGAACATCAAAAAGAAACAATATCGTATGGGTTATAGTGGATTTTCACCCTTATGTTATAACTATTTGAGTGTATTTATCTTGTTTAAAATATTCTATGAGTTATATAATTGATGTTGGGAGGTAACATGGGTTACACATTATATTATATCTGAACATGGTCCAAGTATCACATTTAAATAGTCTCATAATTACAAATTTAATTTTAGTGGTGTCTATATCCACTAAACTAATGGAAAATCTATGAAGGATATATATCCACTGATTGAAATGTTGGGAACATTCTCAATATATTTTTTTAGGTAGATGGGATTTATATATACATTTGGTCGAGTTCTCAAACAAAAAATAATTCCATTTGATTATTAAAATGGATCCCTATGATGCTCTATATGGGATGTGATGTAGAATTCATACTTTTTATGATGATATAGGATATTGATGTTTTTTGGTCCTTATCTAATGTATGAGATGATGTAATATATTAATTATATCCAAAAACACATAAAATCTACTCAGTGTCTGTAGAAGAGGCAGTTGAGATCCTTCAAGGTACTTATGGATTTTTTGGTGAAAAATCAATCATTATAATTTTAATGTGGAAGAGATAAATGTTGTTAAAGAAGAATGAAAATATTATACCCATGAATAATGACCCAAATGAAATAATTTAACTCATTGGAGTGGCATATTGTCATTATCTTCCACGTAAGCTCGCTCATGTTTATAACGTATTCCATGTAGCTCTCTAAAGGAAATATATACCTAACACATGATATATAATAAATCCATAGTTCTTATAATATGGACATGACCATTCTTATAAGTAACAAGTATTTGATATTAGAAAATTTACATAGAAGTTTCTACACAACAAGACTACCCACATTGTCAAGGTGTTGTGGTGTAACTATAAATATGGAGAATAAATGTGGGAACACGTGGAAATAATGTGAATGAAGTATATAAATAATTTCCCACCTAATAGAATGAGTTGAATAATAATTGGATAAAATTTCTAAGTGGGAGAAAAATGTAATGACCCACACATTTTAAATGAAATTTTGTTTGGAAAAAATTTGTGTAAAATTATATTATGTCACATAAAACCATATATATTTCATAATTAAGTAAATATAAAGGTAAATATGACCATTTGAATTTTACAATTATGATAATTTTAATCAATTATGAACCTTGGACAATATGAACATTGATCAATATACACATGATAATAATTTGGATGTTATAAATAATTTTTATTTGTAAATTTATGAAAAGGACACTTGATAGTTAAATAATAGTCAACGGCCTCAACTAGTTGTTTTGTCACATTTTAAACCCATAAATAAAACATTGAAGGTAGGTGTCATGACCAGTCTTCTACCATATCCATGACCAATAAAAGATTCAACTGATAATTCATGAACC
This sequence comes from Viscum album, assembly GCA_963277665.1. Taxonomy (NCBI): domain Eukaryota; kingdom Viridiplantae; phylum Streptophyta; class Magnoliopsida; order Santalales; family Viscaceae; genus Viscum; species Viscum album. The sequence continues at coordinate 200,270,586 of OY728126.1, forward strand.
AATCATCTATAATATATGTTTTAGTTAGCATAAATTAAAAATCTAGTGAAGTTAGTTGTGTCTCCCCATAAATCATTCACAATCTCAAAGCAACCAACTACTTTATACATGGTTGTAAGAAGGAATTATGTGTCAATGACCTAGTTACATAATATGAAATAAAAATATAAAAGTAAAATAAATATTTAGTCAATATTGTTTTAAAAATATTTTTGATTTATAAAATTGCGATTAAATTACAATAATTGAATTCTAATAAATAAATTTTACTTTTAGGAAAATTATTATATATTTAAAAAAGACTATTATATAATAAATAATACTTATTTTAATGAAAACTATGACAAAAAATGGATTTTTTAGGGGAAAATTAATTTAAATTTAATCCCGTACAAGGAATGATAAACCACATATTTAATGAAAAAATTTCAAAAGTATTCCATGATTATATGTTAAATTTATATGTGAAATTGATTCTAATTTCATAAATTGTTTAATTTTATTTGAAATTAATGTAATAAAACTATAAAACCATTCAGAATATAATATATCTTTATAAAACAATATACGAATTAGATGTCTTGAATTAAAATTCATTATTATTCATTATTCATTACTAAATGAAACCTCGCAGAAAAATTACAAATTTACCAAAAGATAATTTTAATTTTTGTATTGAAATTGTTATTGTTATTTTTAAATATATTATTTATAAAAATTTCTAAAAATTTTGTTTAAAATTTGTTCTCCATTAAATTGAATTTTTTTTGTCTTTAAAGAAATATATGGTGTTTATTCGAAAGATTGTAATTATTATCATCTTAAAATAATCAAATATTTTTTATGAATTAAATTTTTTTATTTAATATTATATATATATATTATATTAATATAACTCACAAATTTTGATTAATTTAATTTATTATACAAAAATAACCTAATGGAATAATAAAATTTTCTTTATATTATTCATTTCAAATTAATTTGTATCCAATGAATTCATTTTACCAATGTGATTACCAAACATTTTCATTATATATATAATAAAATTAATATCCAATAATTAAATTAGTAGTTTATATATTATTTTTTAATATAAATATATATTTAATAATATATACTTTGTCGATAAAATTTGGTCCTGCATGTAACATAAGATATTTAACAAGGTTGTTCATGCATGTTAGGAAAACAATATTATTATTATTATACATTAAAATAAATATCCAACATAGAATTTATTTAAACAGTTAATTATATTTTAATGCATCAGGATAATATATTATGTTACATGCTTTGTGTTTTGTGTCATACATTCTATCAAATACAATGATCGTAAATTAGAATTATGTGGAATTATATTAATTCTGTCTATTTTCAATGTCCATTTTTCATTAAATATTTTTTCGAACTTATTAGATGATATAAATTATTTTTTTTAGAAATATTTATTTTATTTATCATAATTCCTTTCATATAATTTAAAATTACTAATTTATACTTTATCAGGTTGATACAACTAGAAATATGGTTAAAAAAATTAAAAAAATTTAGAATGTTTTTACATCAATATGAAATATGAAATTGATTAAAAGTATCAAAAATGGTTTAATAAATATTGAATTTCACTAATTTAAAATTAAAATTGTTTAAATTATATTTTAAATTTATAAATAATTTAATTGTTATTTTTTCAATTAAAATAAAAAATATTTAACTATTCATATTAAAATGAGATATTTCTAAAAAATATTAGAAATTCACTCTAAGAGAATATTGATATTATTATTTAAAAAAATGTGTATACTTTACCGAATAATTTAATTAAATATTTAAAAATTTATTGTTTTCTTATATTTATATTTTGTGAGTAAACTGTCATTTAGAAAAAATCTAGTTTTTAGAAAACATTTACCTTACTTTGTAATGATTATTTTTTTTATTTCTAATAAAATTATAAGATTAATTTAATATTTTTTTATTGTGGATAGACACCAATTTAATATCTAGTTTATAATGGGATAATATAATACTATTCATCTCATCATGGGGTTTTTTGTTCAGTAAGATATTTAAGAGATTAAATTTAAAGAAAGGTATTTTGTGTGTTAATTAGACATACTATTGTGTGTCTTATACTCCATCAAACTAAATGATAATATTTTATAATATTTAGGTGTCAAAGTTTTCCCTCATTAAATAAATTCATTCATCATAAATCATATTTTACCTTAGAAATCCCATGTTTTATATTTGGAAATGATATTATTGAAAACCCCACATTCTTAAAATAGTTAAAAAATTCCTCTAAATAAGAGGGAATATGATGTACATTGGTCATATATAACTATACATAACTTGGTCTCTAATAATGATAAAATTTGTAGAAGTTGAATATATGGAAATCAATTAAATTTTTAAATAATGTTATATACCTGTTGACATTACTGAGCAAAATCAATTAAATGATCAGTGGAATGATATTATCTAGAATATTAAAATTTGTGAAATTTTGATAAATCATTTAATAGATCATATAATAATTTAATAGGTAAAAAAAAATTAATTTCTTTTTCCTAATTAAGAGTAAATTTTTTCTCTATAATAATATAAAGAAATATTGTTTCATGATACATTTCAATGTAATAGGAATAATTTCAATCATTGGTTTTCTCTGTGTAATTTCCATTTTGTCCACTACAAAATGAAATGAATATCCAAAATTGGATTTTTTATCCCTTAATAAAAAATAATCACATTTTAAGGATATTAAGAAGCCTAAAAATGAAAAACTTATTTCATCATGTCTCTAACTGTTTTAAAAACCCAATATGGTTTTATGATGATATCTAATTTGACCAATTGATTTCTAAATATCAATATTAATGAAAGCGGTTGAACATTAATATTCATATTTTAATTTATTAAATAAAAAATTGATATATAAACCATTAAATTATGTAGGAAAGTTGTATGTGCTAAACCCTAATCTTATGTAGGTCATAATTTCATGCCCCACGCCATTGTCTATTTTTATGATTTGTGACCTAGCTTGCAGATTTTTTTTAAAAGTTAATATAATTCGTATAAATTTTTAAAAATATATTTTTGACTTCTATTAAATAAAATCAATCATTAAATAACCTTTTAATTATCGTTTTCAATATATCATTTCCCACAATGTCTTGTAATCGTATTTGACTATTACTTAAATTTCATTAACTTTCTTATTAACCCAAAATATCAATGCCTTTAATATTATATCAATAATATATAAAATAATTAATACACAAATAACATTAAAACTATAACATATAACGTCCATTAAAATTTCAGAAAATATCTTTAATGTCGGTATATATTCATTAATTAAATCTTAAAAGTGGTCCCTATGACTTTGATCAAATGATCAATCATAAACTCATTATCCCATGATTGTATACATAAGTCAAAATTTAATTAATATATATATGATTATAAAATTCAAAATTATATTAGATAATTCATGATTCATACAATTAAAATACAATTATTAAAATACATATACCGGTTAATTATTGAGTCATAATATGTAAATAGAACATCGATTTTATTTCGTCATTGATCATTCCTTGGTATATAGGATAATATTTATAAGTATGAATAGACATGGATAAATATCATGTTCTTAATATTTATGAAAATTAAATATAAATATATCATTATTCTGTGATTTATTTCCTTACTTCAAACTCTTATTTTCTCCTAATAAATTCATTGCTTTCTACCCTTCTGTCCCACACAAAAATCATTTTCATTTTTTTATTCCCTTTTTCTATACTAATTCAAAATAGTTTTCACATAGGTCATTTATTTTATTCATCTATAAAAATAGATAAAAAATTTTGGAAAATAAAATTTGATATATCCTCATCATATCCCCCAGGAGTTTCAAATATAGAGCATAGTAAAGGACATGGTTGTGCACCTGCAATGGTCAAGTGATGCAACATAAACAAATTAAAAAGGAATTAAAATTATGTACCTCTATTCTGATTCCACATCTACATGTAGTATCTATAATGGTATGTACTCAATAATAAACAACACAATATCTTCTATACCCAAGCATTATGATGTTATTCAATACATATACTCAATGTATATCACTTGGCTATATTATACCATCATCTTTTTTCTAAATCTAGTTATAAATGATTGTACTAAATTTCTTCTAAAACCAAATGTAAAAACCCCAATAATTGTATCATGGAGGTAGGGTATTCCTTATTATATTATAATGAAATATAATGAATATAATCCCTAATAACTGAATTGTTTAGTAGTCATTGTAAAAAAGATACAAACGCGAGTCTTAGATTAATTTTAAAGAAAAAATTATAAAGTAGTTTTTTAAAAATTATCATTATTCCATATATAATATCCATGAGTATCAATCATTGACAATTTTATTGAATCTAGGGAAAGTGGGAAAAATAATTTTAATCTCAATTGATAACTGAGGGGTAAAAAATCAGAATCTATCATCAATCGATAAGAATAAATGATATGTAAATGTAAACAATTGAAAAATAATTCAACCAAAATAATTTTCCTATCATGATTTCATAATATAAATTAAATTAGGAATTGTAAATATATAAAAAAAATTATATTAAATAAATAATAGGACAAATATATGATAATAAAGAATAATTAAGACATGAAGAAAAATAACTGAAAAATAATTCCATTAAATCAATAACTAAAAATAAAAATTGTGAAAATGTAATATTATAGATAAAATATTATGTATTAAATTACATATTTTTAAATTATGGTGATTATTAATTATGTGATGAAATGTCCTCAAGTATCATGATACCTCTAAAATACATATATTTGTTCAAGATAATTTAAAACTAATGTATAGAAACACATTTTACTAAGGCATGAAAATTGGTTCCACTCATGAGACTACTAATGAATTGAAGATATATCAATTCCGAGGCCCCACATGTGTCTCTATTTCTAAATAATTTCTCATATTTCAATTTTTATACTTAATTCATTATCATTTTTTATTTTCATCTAATTTATTCGTTTTATAAATAATGTGGAATTATAAAAAAACATCCTAGAAAAACAAATGGAATTCAATATAAATCACCATATGAAAAAATGTTATAATATTTAAAAAATAAATGTATACATGAAAAATAGAATGTATATTTCAGGAATTTTTAATGTGAAATGGGAACAAATATGTGAATTTTTTAATGTATATTAATGAATAAAAAAATAATCATGAATGTGATATACATTACCAAACCTAGAATAAAATATTTTATATCATCCGTTGAATTAATATAGATTTTATCAGAATATAATATATTTATTTTATTATGAATAAAGAGTTATTTTAATTTATGAAAAAATACCGTAAAATTACCAGCAATCAAATTAATGAGGATAATATACTTTACATTATGGAAAGCACTTTTTAGAACCAAATGATTACATAACAATGTAAAAATAATATACCTTTAAAATAATCATTAATCATATAAATTATCCTTGAAAATATTTATTTTTTATGATTGCATACTATTTTATACAAGCCTTTAGTATTATTTAAAATCCATTTCATATTTTTTGAAAATTCTATTTGATAAGTGATTTGAAAAATAAAAATACATAAAAATCAACTAAAAATTACAAAAAATTAATCTAGTTATTAATATTACATTTTATATGGTTAATGAAATTTTTGAGAACATTTGTAAAAAATATTGTTTTCAATGAAAATGGATGTCTCACCAAAGATAAAAATGATGTTTTATTTTATTAACACATTTTCTCAATAATTATAATGTCCAAATTGTTGATGAATGAAATAATTTAATAAAAAAATTATTTAATAACCAATTTTTTATTTAATTAAGTTTTATTGAGTAATTTAAAAAATAATTTAATTCAATTGAAATTCATGTGTAAACAGTCGTAGTTAAAATGATATTGAAAAAAAAACTTTTGAAACGTTCAAAACATATAAGTTATAGGTAATAAATTAATACATTATGCATTTAAAAATTAAATAGAAACTAAATATGTGAAAATAAAACATAATATTATAGTTATTAAAACAATATATAATATTATAATATGAAATAATACGATGAACTAAAATAACCCAATGAAAAGAAATTATGTTATAGATTTACATATTAGTTAGCAACTTTTATAGAAAATACCTTAGGTTGAAATGAATTAAATTAAAAAAATATTCTAATCATTATTATTTATTAATGATATTATATATCATTGTTAATGTATATATAACATATAATAGAAATGAGTTGAATTACATTGAAATATACCCCAATGAAGGGAAAATGACTAAAATTACCCTTCAAATTTCATATTATTTAAGTGGGTATTAATCAATGAATTTATTATTTTTTATAAAATTTTATTAAAAATAAATTAAGTGTAAATAAAATATTAAATAATTATTTATCATTAATTACATAATCATATTATGAAATAATCAATTAATTATATGGTTAACCCAATGATTGTAAATAACGTATAGAAATCCATTACCTCAAGCTTCTATTTAGTTAAACATTTTTTAAACACAGATATAATTTTTTAATCTGCTTATTAATTATTTGTAGAACTATAATAATATTTATAATAAAATATATGATTCCCTTATAACATTTTCATGAGTATGATAAATTTTTCCCATTACTATCATTGTTTTGTGTGTTAATTTCCTTGTTTTCTCATGCAAATTTTCTTGTGACATATTTTCTTCATGTACATAAAATATAAGTAATTCATATGAAAAATGAATAAAATGGAATTTATATAATATATAATCATAAGATACATTATAAGAACCACTCTTAAATTAGGTTCCTATAAATTTAATTTCATATGTTCATAAATATTGTAGGTCATACATATACACGAGAAATGAAATCATTCCCTTAATGAGTGAATGGGTTATTATTATTGAGATATAATAATTTTATAAACTCAATATAGTGTCATAAATATCAAATATGTTCATTAATTTTATATTTATTATTTCCAATTTGAGGCGTAAGTGAAAAATGTATAATATCCCTATGAGAGGTTTTAGTTCATCGAACACATGAGATTCATTATCATATATAAAAAGTAATTGGGGGTAAAACATTATATGCAATATTAAAATATAAAAAATTATTATAAAACTGTAAAAGTAATCTATATGAGGTAAATACAATATCATATCCACTATTTAATAGTGGTGATGGAAAATTTAATACATCGGTTTGTGAGGAAGTAGTCGATTGTACAAATGATGGATGATTTTAATTCCCATTTGATAAAATTTTTAATTGTTGATTATAATTCTATCAACATAGTAAAATATTAGTATATATGATATAAAAGTTTTATTATATTTTATTTATTATGTATTAATTTATTTGGAAAAATAAATAATGGAAAAAATGTTATTTGTTAGGATAAGTACCTACTCTAATATAATCCTCCTTTGGATATCCTTTTATGGTCCCCAAGGATTGAATTTTGGGACAACCAGCTACTCAAAAATGTGTCTATGGATTTTTAGGAGGCAATTTAATATGTTTTGGTAAATGACATTAGATTTATATATGTGAATAATTTAATTTAGTGAGTTTTCTTTAATAACTTTTTAAATATATCCCTCTTAGAAATTATTTGTAAATTTAAAATAAAATCCAAAATATAAAATCATTCACAAGAAAAAATCTCCCAAATAAACATATATTCTAATTTATGAAGCCTAAGATTAAGATATATCTATAAAATTATATTTTTACATGCAGTTAGGTATTGTTTGACATGTATCCCCTTAGATTAACTCCATGTGAAACCAATTAATTCCATTATTGTGGTATGTTTTTTTAATTCATTCACCATTCATATTGGTAAAAAATTATGTTGGACTGATTAGATAATATATATTAATTTTATTGTATATCTGGAATCCATTTATGAATATTTAATATACATCATTGAAAACTTTTAATTTTACATTTAACCTATACAATTGTTGAGTAACCATGTTTTCTAAGAGAAAATGTTCAAAATATTATTTTGTGTTTATAAAATATTTAAACATTTTAATAATTCCAATGCTAAAAAATTAATTAGTAGATATATAATTGAACTATTTTTTAAATTAATACTAATTGATAGTATAATTGAAAATTTTATATTTTAAAAAATTATGTAATTAGAATTCCTCATTTTTCACAAGGCATCAAAAAAGTATAAATTTTTTAAAATTTTGAGAATTTAGAATAATATAATTGTGATATGATGATTTAAAAAATTAATAGAATTTTTAAAAATATTTTTTTTAATTTATAAAAAAAATAACAAATTTTGGTTGCAAGGATACACTAATATTATTTTAGAGGAGATACAATTTCTTATAAAATATTTCATTATGTTTTTAATTATGTTTTTATTATTTATAATCAATAGATAAAAATAATTTTTATAAATTAGTTATTACCATTAATACCTTCCAATTTAATGAATATGTTATAAATGTTTACTAAATAATTTTTTATCTCAACATAGGGATGTTTGTTTCAAAACCTATTGAATATTTTTATTTAAATGATATTTATTTTTACATACTTATGTGTGTTGTTTAATTTTTCATATGCTAATAAACACATTTTTCCTAAATTGAATTTTTATAGTTTAAATGATGAAATATGTATTTTTTTTAATTATGATATATGTTCAACCATAATTATTTATCTATATTTTTTATTTAGAAAATAATGAAATATGATTCGAATATTTGGAAGGGAATTGGGATTTTACCCAATACCTTATGTGACACTATTCAGATTTAATTAAATGGGAATGATGAGTTTACATAAAACTCAAAAAGAATTTTTCCTATATCGTATGATAATATTTGAAGTGAGCCTTAAAAAGTGAAAATAATTTCTATTAATTTTATTATTCTACATTCGTATGAAATGATATACTACTTTTGATATACACTCATGGATTATGATTTGTTATTAAATATCTCATACTCTCATTAATCATGTATTATGTTAAGACGTTTTTTATGACATGTCTCACACATAATGAAATTTATCTTATAGGGTGTGATTTTTTTATTGTGTGGTCATTCCTATATGACATTATGATCAAATTTGATCATCAATTGATATGTCCTTTATTTACCAATACAAAATACTATATGAATTTTTCTTATATTTATTTTTCTTCATTATATTTTGAATGGTTTAAAGTATTATTTTTCTTTTTAAGGGTATTATATGATATAAAAATAATGGTACATGGGTAATATCATTCAAAAATATATGTTGATTTTGTATCTAGTATTCAATGTTTCCACAATTTTGTGTTTCTAATTCATTAATCTCTATGAAATGAATTGAATAATAATAAAAATTTATTTAATATTTATGAAAAAAATCTCATGTCACCCAAATGGTAAATTAAAATTATTTAAACAAGTCTATTTAAAAAATCATAGCCCATAAAATAGAATTCATGATATTATGAGTTTAAAATAATATAAGAAATGATTTATCGGAGTTTCCAAAAAAGGGCCATCAATCATAAAAAAACATTACATAAAACTAGAATTTAATATTAACATAATAATTAAAATTATAAAAAATTTGAAGGATAAACACTAAATTTTTTTTGTTTTCATTTAAAAGGCTAATCAATAGACATTTACTAATTATAGAAAAGTTAAACACTCATTCCACATATCATAAACTACATTCTATTTACAAACGTTTCCCACCACCACTATAAAATAGATTTACTAGCCATTCCCTATAATATTTTTAACAAATAGTAACCAAGGGTACCCCCTATGCATTCAAATTATTCTAGCCACTAAATATCATTAACCATTTTAGATGTTATAACCACCTTTTTCTTTTACACATTCGACTAGATAAAAAATTGTAACAAATGAATTAATAGGAGATAGTTAATTAACCTATGACACAATCATAAACCATACTGATAAAAACATTACAAATCCATTTGTATTATAATTACCCCGCGAGATATGAAATGGTATCACAAGGATATACAACAAAAGGGAATTATAATTCATATATATAAATAATATATCTAATAGAATAATTTTATATAGAATTAAATGAAATGTAATCATTAATAGATATTAAAATGGAGGAAATTCCCATTTATCAGTATATTAAAAAATTACATTGATAAATAATAATAAATAACAATTACTTATTATATATTATATGTTAAATCAAAAAACAATTAAAACAATTTGAATTATATTTACATAGGGAAAAAAATAAATTATGAAAGGTCATATTCATAATGAATAAATAATAAAGATTGTAATTATTTAATGTGAACAAATTTAAAATTTATTCCTTTTAACCCATTTTATTTATTTTCAATCATAATATGAAATTAAACAAGTTAGAGATGATAAAAACAATATTCATTGAAATATTCTTCCATTAATGTAATTAAAAAAAGATAATAACTATAAATAATAACCTAATTATAAACAATATATATATAGAATATTTAAATAGAGGATAAATTATTCGAATTACAAATAATAGAAAATATTGATTCAACATAAAAAAATGAATTCAATAAAAACATTTACTAAATAGTGCTGAAAAATATATACAGATATAAATTAATAGAATTTACCAATGGGGTAGAAAAATTAGTGTTTTTTATGGAAGGCCCAAATCATTCCTCAAATAGGAATTGAGATATCGACAACCCTGATTTTAATGTAATATTGTAAGAGAAATCATTATAAATTTGTTGAAATTTGATTTAAAAAACTCTATATTAGGAAAACTGAAAATTATTAGTAAATATATTTAATTAAATGATATATAAGATAAAATAAATCCTGTAATGTAACCACACTAAACAAAATATGTTAAAAAATAATATAAATATTATTAAAGAGAAAAACATCACATGAATGTAGACATATGGGAAGGAACATTAAAAATCTATTTAATTTATATACCCATCCAAAAAAATTATTTAAGAAATTTTTAATTTATAATACATTTTATTTTAGGTCATTATACTAATTCATTACACATATAATACTTTTTAATTAATTATTTTCATCATTAACTATTAATATGTTCGATTTTCTCATCAAAATTACATAGTATCAAGGTCAATCATGTGTCTTTAATAACAAAGTAATCATTATCATATTAGCCATGATTATGATATAACACTATGGTAATTGATTTTAGAGTACCATAATCATTTTATGGATGGTATGGGCATTGTGCACATTAATTTAATCCATATTGTGTATATATCATGTATTTTTCATATACGAACATGTTCCATTATAATTAACATTCATTTTTTGTTACAATTTATGAACAATATTTATATAGATAATTACTCCTTAAAATATTTAATTAGATGTATTAATATTTTGATAATTATTTATGATAAAAATCCTTATGTTTATGCAGACTCAATCATTTTTGTGGTCAAACTCACCTACATATTAACGTGTAATATTTTTTAATGATAACAAATTTTGTTTAATAAAATATTTTTCTCATTTTAATAGACAAAATATTAGTCTATTAAAACATTTTTATAGTGTATAAGGATATTTTAAAATATTTTAAATGATAAGGTAACTGATAATTTTTTAGAATTGATAGGATAAAGACTATGATGAATGTGATCTTTTTTGAAATAGATTCCTTCAGAAAAACAATTTTATAAGGCCCCAGCCTTAAACCTTACTTAATCTTGAGTTATTACAAGATTACACATTGAGGATCTTTTCGGGTTTAGAGTTTTAGAGAATTAGATCATAAAACTTGCATTACATTCCACATATAAACAAAGTGGTTACATAAAGATAGTATTCTTCATTCCCATCAATGGAAACACATTTAAAATAAAACATGGATTATTTCTTGACACATCCTTGACTCTATCATCTTATCATGTACCTTTCCCTTGACCCGTGAAAAACATTTCAAAAACTTGGGATGAGCAAAAAAACTCAGTATGGGTTATAAAAACATGGAAAGGAAACATGAGTTCATATATACATAAGAATGAAATCATACTTTACCCATAAAACATAGGCACTTTAACATACCTCATAAAATCATGAATAAATCATAGAAATCATAAGACATAAAGGTAACTTGAGGCATTCATAACATTCTTACATAGGGAGTAACCCTCTTGGTTACGTTTGGAATACCCATCACAGTATATTCCCTAAAATCTCTTCGGAGAAACCTTAACGTTTCACTCCTTCGCGTTACCCAATGCATTGGAGAGCTATAACGGGCTCACCCGCCCTTAGTTTATCACGGAACCACCCGTCTTCATAATAATGCCCAAGAACCATAACATAATCATATCACATAAAACATGCATAAAGGAAACATAAAATTTCCACATTTCAATCACGAGATATCAATACAACACATTGATATAAAAACATTATGAAAACCATTTTCAATACCAAAGTAAAACATGGTATTTATTTTTCTTTTAAAAAGAAGGAATGGCTTGTAGAGGAAGCCGAAACTCAAATAACGGTTACGACGGCGGAGAAGTCGTTGTCGCCACATACGTACGACAAAAACATTCCCTTTTGTCGTTTAGTAAACGCTTCGTATAAAAAAGATTCCTTTTGAATAAATGTAAAAGTCAAAGTGGTTTATACACCATATAAAAGAAAGTTGTGTATAAAATAAAATATGCCTCAACGAAAGGAGATTGAGACGAAGTCCCATACAAAGATAATTTTTAAAATAAAATAGATACATTATGTGTATTCACTATAAGTACACATAAATAAAGTACAAATACAAGATACGACATAATAATATAATGACATACTTTGAAAGTACGAGATTAACCCAAAGAATGGAAATTGGGTTAAGAAGTTCCCATACCTCGTATCCGACTTGACCCGACCGTTCTTTAAACTCCTGAATAATAAACTTGAGTTAATCTCTACTTGATTATGAATCTTTTTCAAGTTCATTATTCCTTTTATACCATGTTATGAACATCATGTAATCATTTAAGTTAATAATGTTCATTTTGTCGGTATTTGGTTCTTAAGTCAAAAATAGGCTTCTTACACTTACATGTTGTTAATTTGGTCAAAGGTTCATTATATCCAGAATTGTATTCATGATGTAGATATCATATATGTCATATATATACAGTACATACATGTATTTAAAATATTACATAATCATTTAGAGGTAAGAAATGAAATGCACCGTTCATGGAGACGGTAAGCCGTACGTACGCATGAACGCTACTTTCATTTCTTTGTCATATTAATGGAATTAAAACTAAATGAGACTTATGTATATTTTAATTCCAGAATTATATTCATCATTTAGATATATCATTAATTATATATATCCATTATATACATGTACTTTTAATAGTACATTACATTTGGGGATAAGAAATGAAATGCACCGTTCATGGAGACGGTAGTCCGTACGTACGCATGAACGCTACTTTCATTTCTATCTCATACTTTAATGGAAATAAATGATAATGATATATATAGGTATATTATAATTCCAGTATAACATCATATATAATAACTTTAAATCCATCCTTTACACGTCCCACATATGGCATTAACGAATCACATCACTTTGAGGGGGCGGTAGTCCGCACTTCCTTAAATGAAGATATCGCGTATACCCATAATGGAAGCCATAAAGGTAAGACACAAATGAAAAATACAGAAGCATAAGTAAAACATAAAAATATTACATATCATATATAAAATTAGTGACATCATAATGGCCACCTTTGAAGGTGTTAAATGAGTATTGAACAATCATCGTTTCGGGAGGCAGAATTTCGCCATCCACGGAAACCTTATGTTCTTTAACCATTTGATGTAGTTGTGTGAGAGTGTAGCTCAAATAAATCTTATAACAGCATCCTAGTATATTGAATATACTGTTGTTGTTACAAAAGAAGTAAATAAAAAGAGTTTAGGGGGTTGGAGAAGCAAAATAAAACAAATGAACATGAGAGAATGAATTACCTTAAAAAGTGTAACTCCTTTTGAGTTGAGCCTAAAGGCTTCCTTTGAAAGGATTCTGCCCAAAGGGAATCCTCTAGGATGAGGAGAGGGATGTGGAGAGAGCAAATGGGCAGGGGTTGGCCGAGCCAAAGGCTTGAAGAGTGTGTGAAATGAGGTAGAGTTGGGGGCCTTTTATAAGGGGAGAGGAGGGGCACTTTTGGAAAGTAAAGAAACATTACATTATTTGAAAATGTGTTTCGGTTTTAAAAGGTCCCACATTGATAGAATTCGTGGATAAGGTGATAAGGCATCGAAATCCACTCATCCAATTGGTTTTGGCCATGTGTAGTTCATAGATTTTATATTATCTTTCCATTTTATTTAAATCGTCCATTAATGATGTCATCGCTGCATCATTATTATGTCATAAATAATTTAATTTATTTAATGTCTAAAAATTATAAAAAAAATTACTATGATGTAGGAAATCTTTTTAGCTTTCCAATGTCTATTTATAATCGAAATTTGGACTTGTATAACCCCACTTAAAATTTGTTTTCGAAAAACATATTATGTTTGTGTCATTTTCACTTTAACATTAAATAAAAAGTAATTTATGTCATTTCCCAACAAAAGTGGATCCATGGGGTCCCCAAGTTGACCCATGGCTTGTCTTGGTCGGCCATGACACAACCAATGAGGTTGGGACATGTGTCTAGGTTATTTTATATTATTAAAGCATTATTTATACATTAAACTACCCTAATTACCACTAATCGCGATTAAGAACTTAATAAGTTACTATTCACCAAAAAATTATTTTAATCTCATTGAACCACATTTTACTTCTTAATGACAACCATGTATGTAGGATTTTCAAAATTCAGTACACATTAGTGGTAAACTTTCATTTAACTGAAAAATTAGTTTGCTTGATTACCACTTAGTGGTTTCACTATTCATCAAAAATTGAAGTTTTTCAGAAAATTACCAAAAATTCACCCTAAGCTATATTTGATATTCCGAATTCAAAAATGAAGTCCATTTTACAAAATTCAAATCATATAAGTCACATTAATTAATTTAATAATTAATTCTCGCTGCCAGAGCAAATAGCGTGTTTTTACAAAACAATAAGTATCAAAAGATTGACACCAGTTTAAGTCTGATTTCAAAGTGAAATTAATTCCAATGACAACTATTGGATTTAATGGTAAAAATATTTTCTAATTTCACTTTAAAACCAATTCAAAATATTATCTAATCATATAAATAAATTATATTAAAAAGTGGTTTTGAATTAAAATACAACATTTTACACTATTCGTTAAAAAATGTACTTTATCGGAAAAATACCAAAAAAATTACACGAAGTAAAATTTGATGTCCCGATTCTTAATAAGAGTTTTATTTGGTCCAAAAGAATGTATAAGAGTGATCAAAACATTATTTAATGACGGTTCACCATTAAAAGGTGATAAGTGAACCTTTAGTGAAAATTAGAGTATAAAAGCCTAAAATTGAACTCTTTCCGTATTTTAAGCCTTTATCTTTTATTGGGTAAATGTAAAAACATCTAAAAACATATCTATTCATATTTTAGTTATTTATATTCATTACCGCCAGTACAACGGCTAATTGTTAACTAACATAATATTATTATATTACTAGTGTGCTACGTAAGTTTCAAAGAAACTCATCGTTGCGTATCGGGTACGCTATCGACCATAGCAACCCCTTTAAAATAGAATTTAATATTTAATTCATAAATATTAATAAATATTAAAATTATTTATTCTTCATTTACCTGGGATGTTACATCCTTCCCCCCTTTTGGGAATTGCGTCCTCGCAATTTTATTCACTTATCAAAATAAGTTGGGGTATTTATCCCTCATAGAATTTTCAGATTCCCACGTTGCCTCTTCAATCACATGGTTTTTCCAAAAAACCTTTACCTGATGAATCACCTTATTCCGTAACACTTGCTCCTTATGGTCAAGAATCTGGACCGGTTGTTCCTCATAAGATAGGTTCTCTTCCAGCTGAACTACCTCTGGACTCAAAACATGAGATGGATCTGGCATATACTTTATCAACATCGAAACGTGAAAAACATTGTGTACCTGAGATAAACTCGGAGGTAAAGACACTCGGTATGCAACTGATCCAACTCTCTCCCGAATTTCGTATGGTCCAAAAAACCTTGGACTCAACTTTCCTTTATTACCAAATCTCATCACACTTTTCCAAGGAGAAACCTTGAGAAAAACATGATCACCTACCTCGAAAGATAGATCCTTCCTCCGGTTATCCGCATAACTCTTCTGCCTGCTCTGAGCTGTTCTCATGTGTTTCTGAATCAGCTGAACTTTTTCTGCCATCTCTTCTACCAATTCTAGTCCCATCAACTTTCTTTCACCCACTTCATCCCAGAAAGTTGGAGTTCGACACCGCTTCCCATATAATGCCTGAAATGGTGCCATCTGTATACTGGAATGAAAACTGTTATTATATGAAAACTCAACCAAAGAAAGATGTTGGTCCCAACTTCCCTGATAATCCATAGAACAAGCTCGTAGCATATCCTCCAATGTCTAAATTGTTCGTTCTGACTGTCCATCTGATTGAGGATGAAAATCTGTACTAAAATTTAATTCAGTACCCAACGACTTCTGAAGGCCTTTCCAAAAGTTAGAAGTAAACCTGGGATCACGATCTGATACAATGGAGAGGGGAACTCCATGTAACCTGACTATCTCTTTAAGATACAAACGGGAAAGTTGATCAAGAGAGAAAATATCTCGTATAGCAAGGAAATGAGCAGATTTGGTCAAGCGATCAACAATAACCCAGATTGCATTATTACCTCGAGATGTCTTTGGTAATCCAACAACAAAGTCCATGGATATATTCTCTCATTTCCACTCTGGAACTGGTAAAGGCTGAAGCATCCCTTTCGGTAACTGCCGCTCTGCTTTAACCTACTAACAAGTCAAACACTTCATAGTAAAATCAGCAATATCACTTTTCATTCCATCCCACCAGTAATACTCCCGCAGATCTCTATACAACTTAGTACTGCCCGGATGAACTGAAAACAGAGAACTATGAGCTTCACATAACAACTCTCTCTTCAACTGTGAATCACAAGGCACACATAACCTCTTCACAAACCTCAAAACACAAACACAAACTTATCCAAGAACTCATGGAAAATTTTATTCATAAGGTCCATGAATACAGTAGGTGCATTGGTTAACCCAAAAGGCATAACTAAAAATTCATAATGGCCATATCTAGTACGGAACGCGGTCGTCTGCTTCTTTTACTTTCAACTGATGGTACCCCGACCTCAAGTCAATCTTCGAAAAATACTGAGTTACCTGGAGCTGACACCACTTCATTCGATGGCCCAACATCTGCTGAAGTAGTTGCAAAGGATTTCACCACCCCTTTCTGCTTGTAGTCTAACTGCTTCCCATCACTCAAGCTCCTTGTCGGACACTCGTTTGCATAGTGACCCATCTCATTGCACTTATAACATTTCACTAACTGTAAATAAAATTTGTTCTTACCTTCACCTTGATCCTTTTCAGTGAAATCACGAGCCTTATGTCCCATCTTACCACATCGGTAGCACTTCCCAGAATTCAGAAGACATTCCCCAGCATGCCTTTTGCCACATTTATCACAAACTGGAAACTTAGTTTTCTTACCATCAGACTTTTTTGAAGAATTCTTACCTTTCTCCTGCCACCTCGGTCTCTTCTTCTGCTGGTTGTTATAGGACACTTGGTCATCGGAAAACTCCATTTCCACCTTCTCAGCACATCGAACAAGCTTTTCATAACTTTTAAACTCACGAGAAGCTAATGCCCTTCGATACTTTGGCTTTAATCCTGAGTAAAAACGATTGATTTTACTATCAAGGTCTCAGATAAAATTGGGAGCATACCTTGCCAATCGAGTGAACCTTTCTTCATAGGCAGCCACTGAGTCTTCCTCTTGCCTCAATTCCAAGAATTTCTTTTCCATCCTAAGTCGAACAGCCTTAGGAAAATACTTCTCAAGAAACATACCTTTGAATTCATCCCAGTCAAGAGCATCAATCTCATCGGCATCCCTGATATTTTTAACCATAGACCACCATTGATATGCTTCACCTTCCAGACGATAAATAGCAAGACTAACCTTTTGATTGTCTGAACACCCCATGACATCGAAAATCTTCTCCAGTGCTTTAATCCACCCTTCAGCTTGCACAGGGTCAGATGATCCTCTGAATGATGGGGGATGTTGCCTCATGAAATGTTCCACCACTGACATGTTCCTCTGCGGTTGATCTGGCTGATCTCGTGCATGGATACCACCACCATTTATAGCCTGAGTCAACTGTACCATCACTGCAACAAACTGTTCAGTTCCGATTCCGACCATCTCAGGTTGCTGATTTGGAAGGCTGTCTTCCTCCTAATGTCGTCCCAACATAGCTGCTTTGTTTCCTCTGCGGAAAACCATTCTGAACACCGAAATATCTTAGGCGAAGCAACATGGTAATCTGTAAATGCTATATCATTTAAATCATATTATAATTTAACACTTTTCTAACTCCTAAAGTTGTCTAAACCGACCTTTGATACCAACTATAAGGCCCCAGCCTTAAACCTTACTTAATCTTGAGTTATTACAAGATTACACATTGAGGATCTTTTCGGGTTTAGAGTTTTAGAGAATTAGATCATAAAACTTGCATTACATTCCACATATAAACAAAGTGGTTACATAAAGATAGTATTCTTCATTCCCATCAATGGAAACACATTTAAAATAAAACACGGATTATTTCTTGACACATCTTTGACTCTATCATCTTATCATGTACCTTTCCCTTGACCTGTGAAAAACATTTCAAAAACTTGGGATGAGCAAAAAAACTCAGTATGGGTTATAAAAACATGGAAAGGAAACATGAGTTCATATATACATAATAATGAAATCATACTTTACCCATAAAACATAGGCACTTTAACATACCTCATAAAATCATGAATAAATCATAGAAATCATAAGACATAAAGGTAACTTGAGGCATTCATAACATTCTTACATAGGGAGTAACCCTCTTGGTTACGTTTGGAATACCCATCACAGTATATTCCCTAAAATCTCTTCAGAGAAACCTTAACGTTTCACTCCTTCGCGTTACCCAATGCATTGGAGAGCTATAACGGGCTCACCCGCCCTTAGTTTGTCACGGAACCACTCGTCTTCATAATAATGCCCAAGAACCATAACATAATCATATCACATAAAACATGCATAAAGGAAACATAAAATTTCCACATTTCAATCACAAGATATCAATACAACACATTGATATAAAAACATTATGAAAACCATTTTCAATACCAAAGTAAAACATGGTATTTATTTTTCTTTTAAAAAGAAGGAATGGCTTGTAGAGGAAGCCGAAACTCAAATAACGGTTACGACGGCGGAGAAGTCGTTGTCGCCGCATACGTACGACAAAAACATTCCCTTTTGTCGTTTAGTAAACGCTTCGTATAAAAAAGATTCCTTTTGAATAAATGTAAAAGTCAAAGTGGTTTATACACCATATAAAAGAAAGTTGTGTATAAAATAAAATATGCCTCAACGAAAGGAGATTGAGACGAAGTCCCATACAAAGATAATTTTTAAAATAAAATAGATACATTATGTGTATTCACTATAAGTACACATAAATAAAGTACAAATACAAGATACGACATAATAATATAATGAAATACTTTGAAAGTACGAGATTAACCCAAAGAATGGAAATTGGGTTAAGAAGTTCCCATACCTCGTATCCGACTTGACCCGACCATTCTTTAAACTCCTGAATAATAAACTTGAGTTAATCTCTACTTGATTATGAATCTTTTTCAAGTTCATTATTCCTTTTATACCATGTTATGAACATCATGTAATCATTTAAGTTAATAATGTTCATTTTGTCGGTATTTGGTTCTTAAGTCAAAAATAGGCTTCTTACACTTACATGTTGTTAATTTGGTCAAAGGTTCATTATATCCAGAATGGTATTCATGATGTAGATATCATATATGTCATATATATACAGTACATACATGTATTTAAAATATTACATAATCATTTAGAGGTAAGAAATGAAATGCACCGTTCATGGAGACGGTAAGCCGTACGTACGCATGAACGCTACTTTCATTTCTTTGTCATATTAATGGAATTAAAACTAAATGAGACTTATGTATATTTTAATTCCATAATTATATTCATCATTTAGATATATCATTAATTATATATATCCATTATATACATGTACTTTTAATAGTACATTACATTTGGGGATAAGAAATGAAATGCACCGTTCATGGAGACGGTAGTCCGTACGTACGCATGAACGCTACTTTCATTTCTATCTCATACTTTAATGGAAATAAATTATAATTATATATATAGGTATATTATAATTCCAGTATAAAATCATATATAATAACTTTAAATCCATCCTTTACACGTCCCACATATGGCATTAACGAATCACATCACTTTGAGGGGGCGGTAGTCCGCACTACCTTAAATGAAGATATCGCCTATACCCATAATGGAAGCCATAAAGGTAAGACACAAATGAAAAATACAGAAGCATAAGTAAAACATAAAAATATTACATATCATATATAAAATTAGTGACATCATAATGGCCACCTTTGAAGGTGTTAAATGAGTATTGAACAATCATCGTTTCGGGAGGCAGAATTTCGCCATCCACGGAAACCTTATGTTCTTTAACCATTTGATGTAGTTGTGTGAGAGTGTAGCTCAAATACATCTTATAACAACATCCTAGTATATTGAAGATACTGGTGTTGTTACAAAATAAGTAAATAAAAAGAGTTTAGGGGGTTGGAGAAGCAAAATAAAACAAATGAACATGAGAGAATGAATTACCTTAAAAAGTGTAACTCCTTTTGAGTTGAGCCTAAAGGATTCCTTTGAAAGGATTCTGCCCAAAGGGAATCCTCTAGGATGAGTAGAGGGATGTGGAGAGAGCAAATGGGCAGGGGTTGGCCGAGCCAAAGGCTTGAAGAGTGTGTGAAATGAGGTAGAGGTGGGGGCCTTTTATAAGGGGAGAGGAGGGGCACTTTTGGAAAGTAAAGAAACATTACATTATTTGAAAATGTGTTTCGGTTTTAAAAGGTCCCAAATTGATAGAATTCGTGGATAAGGTGATAAGGCATCGAAATACACTCATCCAATTGGTTTTGGCCATGTGTAGTTCATAGATTTTATATTATCTTTCCATTTTATTTAAATCGTCCATTAATGATGTCATCGCTGCATCATTATTATGTCATAAATAATTTAATTTATTTAATGTCTAAAAATTATAAAAAAAATTACTATGATGTAGGAAATCTTTTTATCTTTCCAATGACTATTTATAATCGAAATTTGGACTTGTATAACCGCACTTAAAAATTGTTTTCGAAAAACATATTATGTTTGTGTCATTTTCACTTTAACATTAAATAAAAAGTAATTTATGTCATTTCCCAACAAAAGTGGATCCATGGGGTCCCCAAGTTGACCCATGGCTTGTCGTGGTCGGCCATGACACAACCAATGAGGTTGGGACATGTGTCTAGGTCATTTTATATTATTAAAGCATTATTTATACATTAAACTACCCTAATTACCACTAATCGCGATTAAGAACTTAATAAGTTACTATTCACCAAAAAATTATTTTAATCTCATTGAACCACATTTTACTTCTTAATGACAACCATGTATGTCTGATTTTCAAAATTCAGTACACATTAGTGGTAAACTTTCATTTAACTGAAAAATCAGTTTGCTTGATTACCACTTAGTGGTTTCACTATTCATCAAAAATTGAAGTTTTTCAGAAAATTACCAAAAATTCACCCTAAGCAATATTTGATATTCCGAATTCAAAAATGAAGTCCATTTTACTAAATTCAAATCATATAAGTCACATTAATTAATTTAATAATTAATTCCCGCTGCCAGAGCAAATAGCATGTTTTTACAAAACAATAAGTATCAAAAGATTGACACCAGTTTAAGTCCGATTTCAAAGTGAAATTAATTCCAATGACCAATATTGGATTTAATGGTAAAAATATTTTCTAATTTCACTTTAAAACCAATTCAAAATATTATCTAATCATATAAATAAATTAGATTAAAAGGTGGTTTTGAATTAAAATACAACATTTTACACTATTCGTTAAAAAATGAACTTTATCGGAAAAATACCAAAAAAATTACACGAAGTAAAATTTGATGTCCCGATTCTTAATAAGAGTTTTATTTGGTCCAAAAGAATGTATAAGAGTGATCAAAACATTATTTAATGACGGTTCACCATTAAAAGGTGATAAGTGAACCTTTAGTGAAAATTAGAGTATAAAAGCCTAAAATTGAACTCTTTCCGTATTTTAAGCCTTTATCTTTTATTGGGTAAATGTAAAAACATCTAAAAACATATCTATTCATATTTTAGTTATTTCTATTCATTCCCGCCAGTACAACGACTACATGTTAACTAACATAATATTATTATATTACTAGTGTGCTACGTAAGTTTCAAAGAAACTCATCGTTGCGTATCGGGTACGCTATCGAACATAGCAACCCCTTTAAAATAGAATTTAATATTTAATTCATAAATATTAATAAATATTAAAATTATTTATTATTCATTTACCTGGGATGTTACAAATTTGGTCTAACTTATAATAAATAAAATATGCATACCAAAAATTAAAATAATGGGAGATTGATTTTTGAAATAACTCGATGTGACAAGGCTCAAAAACAAATACCATGATCGTGACTCCATATGCTAGGGGATGGTGATATATAGAGAAAGACATAACTAATATTGGAGGCCTATGTCTAATTAACCGATATGAACAAAACAAAAAATATCTGTATATAATTGTAGATTAATAATTGTAAAATATGAAACAAAGAGACAATAAACTATTCATATAAACACCCCAACGTAATACAGGAGTATGAAACTATAATATGAAAAAGTAAAAGGGGAAAATGCAGGGCCAATCAGAATAATGTTGAATGAGAAACAATATTAAAAAGGAAAATGAAAAGTGATACAGGATCTATATGTCTAATACCATACCACTATACATGGTTATATGCACCATGGAATCTCTATGATCTTCTGTAATCATTTACATCCTATAAAAAATCTTCAAAAGGCATCACACATGTGGGATAACCCCATGAAGGGGTGAGTATATTAATACCTAGTAGGACTCCCTAATAAGTAGAGGCAATCAGAGACACAATATAATTTAATATCACAACCAATATATAGATTTAATAAAATTAATCAAAATGGATATATATATTTCATGAAATAAAATAAAGGAGAGGGGAAGTGGATATGGACCTGAGCCTCATCCTGGTTGGTGAAAACTCGACAATGCATCAAAGAGTCCCGAGATCTAATATGGTTGGAGACATATTTCATGGTTATTGTAATAGTAAAGTAGTAGGAACTACATCAGGTACTAATCGGTACTATAGCAACAATAACTATTCATCTGTCTGGGCAGTTGGGCCACTAATTTAGTCCTTGGGTCTTATAACACTTTTGGGACACCCAAGACCTTCAGGCTTGTTTCCTCTCAAGTACATAAAAACACCTTAAAGCCTTTGGTCCACCGCAAGGCCTTTGGGCCACAAGAAATGTTGATTTACCATTCTGATAACAAGGAACAATGCTCTAGATGTATATTTATAGAAAGGCGCATTTATTAGAGTATAGCTAACTAGAATATAAAGAATGTGAGGGTAGAAAATTTCAATCGAGAAGGATCTTGTGAATCTCTATATAGGAAATCTTGCTGGCCAGGCTTGTGATGAGAGAGTGCAGATATCATGACATGTTCTAGGGGGCAAGAGTTCTAATTTGTATTGTATGGGTAATTTAATCTATAACCTACGGTCATGTAATTGTATCTATGACATCAGGCCTTCTAAGGGTTCCATGTCACCCCTTAAATAGTGGATTATCAAAAATAATTAAAATAAATTGATGGCCTTTGGGCCTTTCAGTTCAAGTCAGAGGAATATTTGATAACCATCTCAAATCCCATCCCATTAAAGAGTCTTCTATAAATTCTAGGAGGACAATCGATGATTCCCATAACTTTGTGCATCTAACTAATGAAAAAAATATCTCATATCACAATTCCTCTTTAACACATATTTATTAGGACATAATATCTAAGTATAGATCCCATTCCCAAGAAAAACAGGAGGGTTATAATCTATATATTGATAGAGGACCCATCCCTATGGTCCCTGAATGGTTACTATATGATAATAAATGAACCATGCCCTTAATCAATAGAAATATTGCACTATAATGGTAGAAGAACAATTCCCTAACCTCATAGGAGGTTTCAACAAAAATGGTATGGAACATATTCCTTGACTACACAGTAGGATTCCACTATAATGATCGAGTATCCATTCTATGACTCGGCATTAGGATTCCAATAAAATGGAAGGGGACCCCTAACGTGTTCCCATAGGAGGGATAAACTCTAAATAAAAATAGATAAAAAACCCATTACATATCCCAGTTGGAGGGTTCCATTCTATAAGTTGAGGAACTGTGTCATATCCTAATATAAGGTTTCTAATCTAGTGATAATTCCTTATCACATCCATCATTGAGTGTAGTCTGTCAAATCATCACACTATGAACATCACCTATCATATCTCATATGTCAATAAAAAGGACACATCTAATTATGCATAAATAAACAATCCAGATAGTCTACGTAATGGAAAATATAAGTGTTGAAATAAAGGAGATTTGGGAGGTAGAATTTTCCTCAATAGAAGGAAACCAAGTACCTAATGGGACAAAAATGGTAGGTGGGTTCGGCACTGATGTTTGGCTATGCCCACCCCAGTATAGGACTCATAATCTATGTTTCCCTAAATGAGGTGTAAGGGGTATAAATGTCATATATCATCCACTTGAGGCCAATACATGTTCTCATATATGTTTTCATGTCCATCTGGTCGTATTCATCTATTCTGGCCATGTGCCTTTCCATGCACATGTCCATATACTACACGAGTACACACTTGGTATATAGAACTGATTCAAATGATCTGTGGGGTTCCAACATGGTGTATCATTTTAAATCACCATGAATTCAAATTAATTGTATCCAGGGTTCTACACGCTATGTGTTCTTTAGACTACATGGAATATAGTCGGGTTGTTCTATAAATCATATATATACTATGAATCCTCCACATATTTGTATGAAACATTGAATAACACCTCTATGTCACACAAAACATGTGCTAATAACCTCAAATAACCATTTATTAATGTCCATTGGATATAAAATTGAAATCATATTTCCTGTATGAAGATTCCATCTCTTTTGAAACATTTCTTTACCTCACCAAATCTCAAAAACCACAGTGGAGTTACACAGATCCAACTATGTATCTGTAATTATCCCTAATTCTTCAATCAATTCATTACATGTGATTCATTGACTAATATGGGGGTAATATCACTCTCATACACATATATTAATTTCAAATGTTGTCTGTGTATGCCAACAAGGATAAATGTGAAAAATGGGTAAAATAAAAGCATAAGAATAATGGTGACAAAATCATTATACAATCATTCTTTGGAAATAAATTAGAGTGTTTGTTTTTGAGGTGAGAAACATGGAATTATAGGGAGATAAAAAAAATATATCTTCAATTAAATATAATGGATGAGTGCATTAATATGTTGAATTTTACATTGAATAAAGAAAAGGAACTCCTCATGCTCAATCATTTAACGAGGATGGATGATATAAAAAATTATTGAGACCTAACTAAATATTCGATATTTTTATGTTTAATGACACATTTTAAAATAAAGTGTGATATTCCAGACATTTATTATGCCTTGATGTACTTATATCTCAAATCTCATCATCACCAAACTATAATAATCCAATAAATAATAGACGATATTCCTTTAAAACTCCTAGTGTTATGTGTCTAATGATAGAGAATTTCTATAATTGAATATTATTATAAATAATCATTTAGTACATTTAAATAAAATAAAATAAAATAATTCTTTAAATTAAATGAACCCACTAATGGAAATTTTTACAAAGAACCCATGCCGACCAACATCGGGGAGAATCGAAAGTGAACCTCATCTTCCAAATTAAAATATGGTTTCATAGTTCTAATTTGAAGCTCCCATAAAGTGATTATTATTTATATTTTAAGAACTATTGACATGTAACATAATTGTTTTTATATTTTATAAAATTACGTTCGAGGACACCAGGCCTTGGAATCACCCAACCTCATGGTTCCATGATCCAAAAATATTCTTTGATATATTTACATGTATTAAAAAGAAAGGAACATATCTAAATTAAATCCTCCTATAAATATTTTCAACATTGAAAAGAGAACACATTGTTAAATTTCTGGACACTTATCCTGCATCTTTTCTACCACTCTAAGGAGCTCTCTTGCATGCTACCATGCTACTAAAACACGGTAATTAATGGGATGAATGATCGAGGAATGATACTCTCTTCGTGATCCTCTTTCACCACAAAGTGCTAACACAAAGTGAATATATCCACAATGTCAAACTATGAACATAAATAACATTATAGTATTATGCAGGTATCTTTATAGATGTAACACATAGAAGACATCGTGAACCAACTCCAATTGTGGTGGTAAGGTTGGGTGGTAGGAAGCCTCACTGGCCCTATAAAATATCCTTAATGGCCACATAATCCTCAGGGATAACATGAATCATTATCCATATCATAAAAGTATTTATCATAGCTATACCTTAAGGAAAAAATGATCTTTCTAAATGAAATACTAGTGTTGTTGATATAAATATGCATAAGATTTCTTTATACTCCAGGATATCCTCATCTATTCGTAGATCACATGGACATTCCCAATCATTATATTCACAATAATTTTCCCCAAAATTGTTTTATCGAAAATGTATATCTTGCATTGGGGTGACCAAAAGGGTAAATTTACATAGAATCAAAGTGTTTAATGAAGATAGTATAGAAGTAGGTATTTTTATAGGCATTCTCTTCCAATATTTAGTATTCCTTCAAACTCTGGATGAACATAACACACAATCCCTATGAATATCATTCATTAATTGGGTAATGTTACCATTTTTCTCATATGTTTAGTGGTGAGAGGCTATAATCATCCCCCACTGGGTCTCGAATTCCTCTTATAGGAAATTCCACAACCACTATGAATTCAATGCAGTAGTGACTGAGACAATCATCATAAGAACCCCATGAAGGGGAATGATATCTTGCGCATTAAATTTCCCCAACATCTATACCAAACTCTTATCCATGATAGAAAATATGTGTGATGAGAACATATGTCTATCAACTATCACCCATATTAATCAATGGTCACTCACTTTCCCAAAAGAAATTTTTCGACATAGATAGATATTACATCCCATTTAAACACTGCTAACTCATTGGGATTCAACAAACTATCCACAACATGGTGCTCAACCATCACCTAATGAAATTTGAGTAATTGAGGGACTAAATAATCTATAATCCAACTCATTAAATCTAAGAAAAAATCCACTTAAGGTCACATTATATCTTTCATACATAAGTATGTACATGAAAATGAGAACTAGGAATGTCCCTCATCACCTCCTTTATCCTGATTGTTTGACTGAGAGAGTATATTAATAATGGGGTAAATTCAGTAAAAAATAAAATATCATTTAAAAATATATATTTTTTGAAATATCCAAAATGATTAAATATGGGAATTTTGAACCAAATAATTAGTTCTATATAGGTCATAATATTTATATATATTTCTCCAAATATTTTTTAATTCATGGATGAATAATATATAATATTATTGAATCCCTTGAAATAAATGTTCATGACCAAAATACTATATGGTCATGTACTACGTTAAACTGCCAAAGTATAAATTTTTTAATGTAAAAAATTGTAAAAAATTATAAAAAATAAAAAAAACAAAACAAAATTAAAATAATGGAATGACTAAATAAAAGAGTTGAAGTATGAAGTTGAGACTTATCCCTATCCACTTAGAGATCACCCACCTCCAAGATGTTTATATAACATAAACTAAATTATCCACAATGTGGATCATGTTTTATAATAGAAAACAATATCTTGGTTGCCCATGAACAATTCCTTAGATATTTGTGGGTGTATAATGAAATTGGCCACAAAATGACTTCAACTACACTTATCTATGGGAGAAATAAATAAAAAATGTGTTTGAGATGATATCAAGTATCTTCCAGTTTTGTGTTAGAGATAGTGTGCATATATAAAACTGAGTATAGAACACATGTCTCAAAAAAGTAATTATAATATATACATATATAAGATAAATCTAGGATTGTAGAGTTTAAATAAGATCAGTCTATTTCAATGATGTATGTGACTCTTGATTTAATTCACCAATGAAGCAAGAGTTGGGTTCTTTCAAAATATTCAGAAAGTAAACTGTCACAATTTTTTTAATTGATATAAGCTCCATATTATATGATATATTTATTTCTCATTCAAATGAACACATCATGTTATATAATCATGGTTTCAATCAATTTTAGCTCATTAATTCATTAATAATTAGTGAATCATGTTCTCCTATTTCGATTCATTTCTTCATTACAATCAAAGATCTGTATATGAGTCTTAGAATATCTCAAAATATATTTAATGAGGGTGTTTCCTCCACTTTTATCAGTAATATGAACATCCATATAATCATCCTCGCATTGTATATTCTCAAATGAATTATATCAAACATTTATGAAACAATCATCAAAATATTCCATGACATTATATTCGATAAATATAGCTCTTAGATTAAAATAATTAAAATTTTAAATTAATAAAAACATTATCTATTTTATAGGATCTAGTAGTGTCAAGATCTATCTGTATGTTGCTCTTTTAGTGTGACAATGGCGGTGTCTACCTATGGTGGTACGTTTCTCTAGTGGTGTGACACATGCTTTGTCAATAACTGTAGGTATATAATGAGTGGTACATTGATGGAGGTACAATAATCTATTAGTATCAAATACTTATCAAGTTTTTTATATAGATGGGGTCGGCACTAATATTGTATTGTTCCTAGGTGTATGCAATGACATTGTCTCAAACATAAGAAATTTTTCATTGTTGGTTGTATGAGCAAGAAGCATGATATTTATGCTGCCTCACCAGGTTTCATCACACACCATTCAACATTTTCATTATGTGGGAATTTCATCTGGGAAATACTTTAATAAATGGTGGCTCATAAATTATCAATTCTACAAACCAATTGGAAGAATTTCTAATGGTGTGAGGTCCTAGACGTATTTAAGACATAAATAGATTTTATAATAAGGATTTTAATTGGAAAAATATGTCTATATAAATGGCATTTATCTCAACACTGTATTATACATAAAATTATTTATCACCTATTCTTAGAAAAATTCCTAGTGGAAAACTGGAAATTCGTCATTGTAGTTAGAATCAAGATTTATTGATCACAAAAACTACGGGGTTAACATTATCGACATTTTTATTATCACAAATCCGTTAAATTTAAATAATATTATAATTTCAAAAATAGGTTATCAAAGATATTACATAATGTTAACCATGATATACAAGATAATATGGAAATAAAAATCAAGACTTATTAATAATAGCATGTAAAATGACAATAAAATTGTATGTATTAAAGGTCAGTATCAAAAAAAGTTATATGATAATAAATTTAGAAAATGGTCATACCTAATTCAATAAAATACATCAAAAAAGATTTCTATATTCTCTAAAACATCTTTGAAACACATGTTCCACAAAAATTATCCTTATTTGGGTATTATCAAAAAGGTATTGAATAAAGAAAGAACATATAAAATAATCCAAAAAATATATATATTGAAAATATAGCAATGTTAATACCCATAAATAGTTAAAAATATAGTTTATGGATTATCAATGGTCGAATCTAGAGTTTCATTCCCTTTATCAGATGTACTGGGAGCAGATGCTGGTTGATTTGGGGTAGCTCTCAAAAATGAAGGTGGAGCTAATGGAGAGGTGGAAGGTAATTCTCTGTTAATAAATAGTCTCAAATGTTTGAGTGCCTTAATAAGAGTAATGGGGAAAGTTCTATGTATATAAGTTAAAGTTACATTTTTTGTACTTATTATGGCATAATGGAATTGCAGATGAGTATAATGGTACACAAGTACACCAGTATGTCCATCGGAAGTTGAGGGAATAAGAATGTCATTTGGATCTTCAACTGAAATGATATAAACATGGAGATAATGATTTAAGAGATTGATAGAATCCTTAATGATCTAGACACCAATTTCCATCTAACTAAAAAATTAACTATTATATTCCAAAAACCTATTCAATACTAGGGTCATCTCTTTATGATATTTGTCTTTCTCATTAATATGGTAAGATAGAGGAGCCATTCTAATATTCTAAAATAGGGATTTAAAATTCCCTCTAGTATAATTATTTTTATAGATTCAAGAGAGATAGAGTTCAATGTCTTTAGTAATATTCTATCAATATCATTATCCCTATCCTAGCCATACTTTCAGATCATCATATGATTCTTCTCAAATACATTTTCAAAATTTTTAAAAACAAAAAATGGTAATATAGATTCACAACTGGAGGGGCCACTAGAGGAAAATACAACTCAATATATCACAATAGTTCTTAAATAATTAACACCCATGACTAGAGTATAATGATTATAAGAATCTGAATAATTATCCACAATACAGTTTTGAATACAATATATGGAATCATTAACCTCAAATATTATTTCATTATCCAAAGTCTATACATAATACAACTAATTTATAATCCATTTGTTTTCAACTTACACCACTATTATGTGACACATAATTTTCGGTTCGATTTAAAGGATAACCAATACGAATAAGTAATGATCATCATTTTAAATGAGTTTTTTTAAAAATATGTGATTGAGTTTCTACCAAATTTTGAATCTCAGAAAAATAATTTTCTCAAAAAAATCATGTCATATTGAGTTACCACATCCATTGGAACAACTGGAGGAGATGGGGACAATTCAAGTATAAGGGTTCTCCCAGAACCCTACATTTTATATAGACATTCAAGATAAATGTGTGTTTTCAAGTATGTATTTGTATCACCATTGAAACTACCATTAGTGAAAAATTTAATAGAACATACTCTTATTATATTTTATAATTTCCCCCATTCCTTGTTCATAGGGTCCACAAAATATTCTGAAACAAATAATATAAAAGGAGGTAACAGAAATGTAGAAAAGACTAAATCATACATATTTATTTGACATTATAATATTGGAGAAGGCATTGTTAGATGAATAATGGAAGGCTAGGCTTCCAAAAATGTACCAATAGTTGGTTTATTGTGAAACTCATTATTATTTTTTGAAAAAATAGTAGTGGACATACATTCCACATTTTAATCCACATAAGACTGTTGTACATTTTAATAATCGATATGGTCATTTCCAAAATAATCCTCAATTATCTCTTTATTCTCTTTATTGGAACATTGTTATTCAAAAAAATCTATAATACATAAATACATACCCATATATGATTTTAGTACATAATGTCTAGTGGAAACTGAACTAGCCTCAATATCCTCAACAATTGGAGCATAATGAAAAATATACTCTAATTAAGAAATGTCTACCTCAATATATTTTTCTTTAATATCCGTAGGGATTTCCAAATCCATTTATAAATTCAAAGACTATCAACATTAGGTTTATAATCACTTTCATCATCACTACCATTATTTACAACATCTAATTCATCCTTTTATTAATCATCGCCATCGCCATCACCTTCATTGGATTTTGAAATATTATATTGAACCTCACTAAAGACCATAGTATCTACTTCTACACTATTATACAACTTCTCTATTTTTGGAAACCTCCAAGGTGCACTAGGATGTCCAAAGTTAGGGTGAGAGGATTTTGATGAATGGACAGGGATACTCCATTCATATATTTATTGGTACTGTTAACATTTCATTATTAAAAACATTCTAATAAATTGAGTATTACACAAATTCATCAAGATCCAAACATGGATAAACATCATCCTTTTGTTTGGTTAGAAGATAAACCAGATTATACTCAACATAAAACTTCTCACTATCACAAAACAATTATTTATACAATGGGTTCTAGATTATCTTCACTGTAGGACATGTTGCACTGGTTATAAAAAATCCATCATAGTCAATCAAAAACTCTTCATCATCCAAAACTAGGCCCATAGCCTTTATGTGGTAGTAATCATCTTTAGGAAAATATGCGAATGAGATATGAAGGTAGGTTTGATCATCACACACATATGTACCACTAGATATCTTCTGATGTTAATCTTGTGAACATATGTCATAACAAATAATAGATGAATATATATATATATATATATATATATGTTAGGGTTGAAAAAACTATTTTATGTGGATGAAAATATTCACCAATAATAAAAAAAATTTCCTACCTTCATCATCGAACTCTATGAAATCATGCATTTTGGTTAAACTATATCTAGTTATCAAAATAAGGGAATCCTCATAAATGATCACATTAGTAGATTATGGAGTAATTCCATGATAATCATCAAATAATCATATCATGAGGTACCATTAATCACATAACACATATTCTTTAAAGAAAAACAATACAACTATCCTTTTACATGGATTTTAATCAAATATGAACTATATTTTTTGAATACAAACTCTATGTTATGATAAAACAAATATAACAATATCAGATCTAAAGCCCTTTTTTTGAAAAAATCTATTCCAACAATCATTGAATTTGGAAAACCATATGTATAAGAGACATTCTTGATATTATTATATTCATGTCTACTTCATTTTCAATAACAACTCTTCTAGAATTCTCTAGATTAACTAAAGTAATAGGTGAATATGCACTTGGGTAATTTTATTTTTTCATAGAATATTTTTAATTAGAATGGGAATGTCGAAAATCACACTTAATTCTCAACATTCAGATCAGATTGGAAGACTCAGTTTAATGTATGCAGATTTTTTCAAAATAAGGGTGAAAATGATTGCACTAGGATCGAGGGAGAGACGAGTGGGTATCTCATGGGGCTCAAAGTATGTGGGGAATTTGAACATTTTATATTAATATCATTTTGGAATATAGGCATTATAAAATAAAAAATATTCATGAAATTAAAATCAAAATTAAGATGACAATATTTAACTTGATTAAGTAAATATTTAAAATAATGAAATAAACCAGTGGTTCAAAATATCGAGAACCAAAAGGGAAATGATTTCATAATAATGGAAAGAAACAATATGAATACTCAATGGTATGAAATAGATAATGGTATTAAAAGATGACGGTATGAAAAACCCATTTGTAAGAAAATAAACCGGTATGAAAAAATAATAGT
Source organism: Viscum album (assembly GCA_963277665.1). Taxonomy (NCBI): domain Eukaryota; kingdom Viridiplantae; phylum Streptophyta; class Magnoliopsida; order Santalales; family Viscaceae; genus Viscum; species Viscum album. The sequence goes on from OY728126.1 coordinate 200,304,352, forward strand.
ATGAAAACAAACTGCATGAAAAAACAATGATATGAGAATATAAGTGTACGAAAAAACAAAGTCATGCCAAAGAGAATTAAACTTAAAACAAAATCATTATTCCTTATTAACATGTGATATAATTTAGTCACATTGAATTTGATGTCATGTTGAATATATCACCAAACTGATGTTCTGTGCAAATAAATTCAAGAGTAATATATCCATTTTCGAAATTATCCCTCAAATAGTGATGTCTTAAGAAATGATCTTTTTACTAAAATGATAACACGGTTTCCTAAAATTGTTAATAACACTATTGATGTCCATATTTATGGAGTAATTTTGGAATTTAGTTACATATTCTAGTCAATCATTGGTCATCCATATAATATGACCATAGAATCTAACTACAAATAGTTATTTAGCTTTATGAGAATACAATGAAACATAATTTTTCTTTTTTATTAATCCCATTCAATAAAGACATGTTTATAAGTGCATGATTAATAGGTGTCTTTTCTATCTAATTTTTGTCAACCAAAATCCACATCATAATAACTTACTAACTCAAAATATTATCATATAGGTTTAAAAATCATAAATTAGATTAATAATTTATGAATGTGAAAATTATTCTAATAGAAATTAAGTGTGTGACCTTTGGGTTTTCATGAAAAAACACATATACAAACGCAAAACATAATATCTTGTCTGAAAGTCATAAAATATAGAAGAATTCAAATAATACCTATATTACTGATCAGATAGATTTCAATGTTGCATCAAGATATATGTTATACGTTGTATTCATAGGTGTATCACAACTTTTAAATCTATGTTTATTAAAACGTTTTAAAATAACATTTGGGTATTTTATCTGGTTCAAAACAATTCATTCTTTGATGTAAAAATTCTAGAATTCAAGAATGAATCTAGTTTTATCCATTAGTCTCACTTCAAATTCATTTTGCCTCATTTTTTAAAAATATGTGAAAATTGAAATTCTAGAAGATGAAAAAATATTATCATCAATATAAATTTGTAATACTAATACATATTTTGAAATTTGATATATTATAATGGTAGGATCAACTATTTTTTCTGAAAACCATATGAAATTATAAAATTTATGAGCCTATCATACCGATCTATATTTTCTTATTTTAAAAAATATAAATCATTGGTTAATTTAAAAATGTGATATGGAAAGTGATAATTTTTATAACTTTTTTTTCTACAACAACATCCTCAATTATAATACCTTTTATGAATGCACACTTCACATCCATTTTTAAAACACTATTTACAATATATCATGCAATATTAACATCTAATACCCCCAAATGTATTGGTAGATCGTACACATTTCAAGAACATTTGTGATATCTATTACAATTCAAATTTTTTCATTCAAATAATTCATTCAGAATGGGTGTTCATGGAGCATAAATGTTATGATCACATCCATTTGTGTGAAAAATTATTCAAATTCATGATTTTAAATGTCATGTCCATGGTCACTACTTATGTTACGGATGCTATGTCCATTAATATTTTCTACAGACATATCATACATGATGAAAAAAATAGAGGACCAGGTTTTTTTTCCTTCTACATATCCCCAAGTATACCTAGATAAATCACCTACTTTTTCATAAACATAGTGCATCTTTTTTATAATTGAAACACTAATAGGTATAAAAAATACATGCCAACCATCTAATGAAGTTGAGATGTTGACACTTATTTATTTATTTTAAAAGAAACATTATATTGTTTCTCATATTGTTGGGGTTACAAAATTTATCATTTGGGAACTAGAGATTATGTAAATCCTTAACAAACCATTTCCTAGTTATATTTATAAGTGACTAAGTATTACAATGGCCTAGTATCCTATTCCAAATTTAATATTCATTTTGAAATTAACATAAACCTCATATTGTTTTAGAAGCAATGGAATTTAAATTAACAACATTAATATTGAAATTTAAAAAAACATTAAAAATATAAGTATATATTGAATAAAACAATTGACGAATCATTATCAAAAATAACATAAAAATCATCATAAAAAACTGATAATTCTAATAAAATTAAATGTCACATTATTAATATATATGACATTAAAAAAATAAACTGATTTTTGGTTACAAATCTGGCATATTCCGATGATTTTTTATTTTTCACTAACACCAAAGGTCACATTCCCACCATAAATATTTATTAGGCTCTTAAACATTGAATAATATCCAATCATATGTCATGAATAGCCATAGTAAAAGTAATAAATAATTAGAGGGGTTGTCTATAATCAATTTTCACACAACACAATTTTTGAAAAAGAAATGATTTTTGGAAAAAAAAATTGATTGGGTATAGAAATGTAATTTATATAAGAATTAAGAACCCATATTATCCTTAAAGATTTCTAATAAACATATTTACTTTCTATGAAATAAAAACAATGTTGTGTCCTTTTGAAAAAAATAATTTTATAGAGGTTTCATGACTACATTTAGCAACAAAAATATTCTTAGTTATTCTCCTCTATTCTGGCTCATATCCTATTCAAGTGACATATTTTGAAGAAAAATTCATTCCCAATATTTGATTGAATTTATATATATTAGTTTCTAAATATTTCATGATATTTATTCAATTACTAATAAGATTGTTTGATTTTATTTTTTCCTCTGAGCAGTTGAACATTTTTATCCTTTTTGATTGGCAGTTCATAATATGTATTTTTAGGTAAATACTAGTTTCTTTTTAGAATTTAATAATTTTAATTTATTTATTAAATGTATTCCATATAATTTTTTCATATTAAAATTTTTAATTCATAAAAAATAATAATAATTTTGGTAATTTTCAGAATTATCATATATATTTACCAGAAAAGTATCTGAAATAGTTTTTAATGTTGATATCTTACTAACTATAACGATAACGAACATATTTTCAAATTCTAAATATTTATTAAGTTAAGAATCCAAGCCACTTGAACTGCCTTCAAATTCTCTATTTTTTCAATACATAGATTTCATACATCTCGTGCCCTTTCAATCATATTTATTTTTTTATTTTATATTTTGATGGTCAGATATTATATAAACTTTTCTTTTTCATTTATAGGAGATAACATCCTTTGAATCATAATCATTTTCTTCCTAGAATTATTTTGTTTTCCTTGACTATCGTAACTCCAAATATTATTTTATTTAAAAAAACATTTCAATATAACTTCTTAATCCTTCTGAATATATGATCTATTTCTTAATCATTGTGAGAAGAAGATTTACTATCACAAAAATCTATATCTTGTAATATTTATTTGTTTTCCTCTTATTCTCTAGGTTTATATTCTTGAAATATAATGACATTATTTTGGTCTCATCATCCTTCTAACATTTTAATTTTAGTTCTTATTCATACATACTATGTTTACATATCATCTCCATGACTAGTAATTTACTGATATAACATGATACTCTAATTGACACTAATGTACCTCTACATCATTCAAGTAGACATCTTATCAATGTCATTATCTAGTAATTATTAGATACATTCATTCTTTATGAAATCACTATATTTAAAATCTCATTAACAAGATGTATATATCAGAACTGGTTTCCTTAGGATCTATTATAGAATTATCATATTTAATAGTATAATTATTAAACCTCATTCCATTAACATTAGTTGTTCACTAATTAGAAATTCATAGTGTATCAAAAACAAAAAAAATAAGTCTAAAACATGTATTCTATTAAATTATAGATCACTAGGAACATTTTACATGGCATTCATAACATTAAAGTTATTCTTATAGGATGATTTTCTAATATCATCACATGTGCTTCAAGCAGTATGAGGTATTTCATTTTTATCATTTATAGCAGACAAAATATCAAAACCCTTGATCTCAATGTAAATATTAATTTAATTTTCCATTAGGAATAATTTATTCCATTAAATGAATTGGGTTTATTGTTAGTAATAACTTCCTGATGAGTATTCATTTTAAGGAACTAAATTTAGATATATGATAAATTTATGATCATTAATGTATAACTAAAATCATAGTTAATACAAATTTTAAAATAAGAAATACCAATGAAATAACAACCTCTTATACCAAATGTTGGTCAGTGTCAGTATCTCAAAATGTTGGTTAATTGAGTACCTAAAAATATTTTTGTTGAAAATGGATTGTTTTGATATCCCAAAAATTATTGAATATAGGAATCATTTCTAAAATAGTTAATATGAAATATATAATTATCATTATTAATATTTATTTAAATATTTATTAGTTATCAGATATATAATATATAATATTATTTAATCCATCTGAATTATTTTAGTTGTCTAGAATAAAATATGAACGTGAATTATGATAAACAATCAATGTATGAATTTTGATTACTATTAAAAATAGTAAACAGTTTTAAAAAATAAAACATACTAAAGAAAAAATGAATGCTTGGGGTTCAATATTAGGCTAAGACATATTCCTCTCCACTTAGTGATCACCCACAATCAAGAATTTTATATTACATTAACTCAATGATCCTCAACATGTCATATTCTGTTGTTATTCATGAGAGTAATATGAAACATTCCATGTAAGGACCATTACCAAACATATCCATTGGATAATCAAATAATATTTTTTTAAGAATATATCAGGTATATTACATTTTATTATTATAAAATGTGTGCGTATATAAACGAGATAATATCACACACAACTCAATATGTAATAGAAATAAATAGATAAATAAATCTATGAGCTAAGAGTATTGTAATGCTTGGATTGATGCAATGTATTTTGTGACTCCTGATATCATTCATTAATGATGCCTGATTATAGGTCATTCAAAATCATTTGAAAAAAATAGTAAGAGAAAACATGTTTTCATAATGTAAATAATCAAAATAAGAGAATGGATTTTTCCCCATTAAAATGAAAATATCATGAAAGCTCCTTTTATTTGTAATTTAGATCAGCTCTTTAGATCCTTAACATTTATTGAATCATGAGGTCCTATTATTAAAACATTTATTTCTTCTCTACATCATTCGATATATGGATATATATATATATATATATTGAAAGAGGTAGTTAGATCCACTTTTCTTAATAGTGGGAACATATGAATTATCATCCCCATACTGAATTTTATGACATGATTTATGTCGAACATTTTATAAAATCACTAAAATATTAAATTTCATTAAATTATATAAATATAGTAATTAATGTATTATAATTAAAATTATGTAATGTAATAAAAACAATGATGGTGTATTAGGATTTGGAAATGTCAAGGTAGGGAATTATATTGAAATGACAGTGTGACACTAGCTATATGAAGCTATAGTGGTATGTTTTTCTGGTTGCGTTTCACTAGCGGTGTCAAACACATAAGGAACATTACTAGTGGTATGTATTTAGTGGTATGTTGTTCTATAGGTATCTTTGACATAACCAAATTTTAGCATGCTAATATTTTCTCAGTTAATGTTATATGGTTTGGTGGTCTATGCTCTGACAGTGTCTCAGACAGACGAATTTTTTCAGTGTTTGCAGTATGTGTCTGGAGTGTGATATTGATGGGGGCTCATTTAGAGGTATCCCATAAATGAAAAATTTTCATTCTAGTGGCATGACATCATGTTTGTATGTATATCAATGATGTCTAATAAAATTTTAAATTATTTATTCTAGTGATAAAATATTATTATGGTGTGATGTCCTAGTTTTATCTTAGACATAGCGATTTTTATGTTGATCTTGTGTCATGAACAATGGTCCCTATTTCAACAGTTTTTTTTGTCAATGGTGCCCTATAACTAGACATATTTATCACGTATTCTCATAAAAAAACACTTCTAGTTAAACATGGAATTCATCATCATTTTTTAATTTATGATTTTGTGATTACTAAAATTTGGTATCCAAAAATCATGTCAGAAACCAACATATGATCCTAGAAAAAGAAGACATGATTCAATGCTTCAAAAATCCTTATATAGAATCATATGAGTAAATATTTTCATTTAAGACCTCAAATTTTATTTCTCAAAACTGAGACTCTGTCACACACTAGAGAAGTAAAGGATTCAACACCATTTACTGATGAAAAGTACCACCCTCCTCCTCATATAGGGTAAGCCTCAAGGAAGACAACATATATAATGCTTCCAGCAAATAATGATCCCATGACATCACTCTAATGGGAGCATCAACCATATTTACCATCCCAAGAGTATAGATAATATCAGTATCGTAATATTATATGAACAAAAACTATTGTTTCTATATAAGGGTTCTATGTTTCTGTATGAAGAGATTCTTAAGAATATGATTTTCTAATATAATTATAAAGTGATCTAAAATAATATAATTCCTCGACATCCTCAGGGTAAACACCATGATTGCGAACACAATGTCATGGGGTATTTTGTTATACTACTGGGGTATCAAAATCTTTCAATCATATGCAATCACTTCAAAAATCAATATAAATATATAGATAATCCCAACACTATGGGAATAGAAATATATCACATACTCAATTCCATTTTCTGTTAGTCAAAAAACATCTCTCATCTATATCAACCCCATCTCCACGAATGATCTATTTCACTACATTGTCTGGGTATGTATACTTCCCTCTCATGTCAAGGTGGTAAAACAATCTATAACCTAGGAGAATTCATCCACACACCTCCTCTAATTCCCATTTATTCATATAGAACTTATAGCTCTAATACTCATTTAGTCAGTTCCAGAGAAAACATCCCATAAATCTCTCTACAGTCCATAGCTAATTAATTCTATAAAATAAACTTCATTAGAATATGATACTCATTGGACTAAAAATAGAACTTCCAAAGTATACTCTATAGAGCTAAAGCATATTCACTATTTAGGATTGGCTTTCTAGAACCAAACATAAATATTAAATTTTTATTTAAATAAGACACTTATATGCCCAACCCTCCTCCCCCAACCCTTCTCCAAAGATTTCCCCTCCCAAAACCCCAAATCCACGAACCATAATGCTTCTGCCCTCATAATCACTCTAGTATATATGAATCCCTCCAACCTCATGCCCCCTAAAGTAATTTTTGACAATAAAATCAAACCCCTTGACCTATCTCTCAATCCCCTTCTCCCACCTTAGTCAACATCTTCACCTAAGGCCACTTATTGATGTTTCCTTTTCTCGATCCCACACCAGAGTTGAGTTTATATAGGTCTGATTCCCTCTTCTGTTTCATTTAGAGTGTTGGTTTTATTTGTATAAATTTATTTTTATTATCCTAAAAAATTATTTCCCCTTCTACATATTATCTTTTCTTCCTTTTATATTTTTATTCTTATATTTTTTATATTCTTTTATTTGATAGGTTTACATTTTGAATTACATACAAATTTCAATGTTTTTTATGAATATTCAATATGTTGTGCATTCTAAATCATCTAAATAATTGTAAAGGAATACTCAATGATATAAATAAAAACTTTCAAATCCATTAAAATATTTTTGATTTTATTAGACAATAAAATGTAAAACTTCAAAAGTTAATGTAATTTTTAATTAAAAATGTGATATTGATTAATTCTTGTTGAATATCATGAATTTAAATAATTTTTAAAAAATTTTATTGGACATGAATTTCACATTCTATTTAAATTGATACCATAATTCTACTAGTATATGGTATTGAAAATTGAGGAAAAACACAATCTTAAGTGGAGAATAATTTTATGTTTCATTATTTGATTAATTTTTCATGTATTTTTATATATCATTTCATAAAAATTTTGAAACATTTGATGAATTTTCATTAAAATATTCATGATTCATTTTAAATTATGAGGATTTGGGAATTACCTTGGAGATACATTGAAATTCATATCATCTTACAGATAAATTATAAATATCATTCATGTAATGTTTTTAATGAATTATGTATAATTATTATATTATTGATGGATAAATTTTTAAAACCAATTATTTAGTAAATTGAAATTTTACCAATGTAGTTTCATTAAAAATTATAGATATTTATTTTGAATCATGATTTAAATTGTAAATATAGTTCGAGATATGGAAATGAATTAAGATAATTGCAATTGATTGATTTTTATTATTAATGTGAAAAATTATTTTAATATATGTGATATTTTTTGGGATTATATATTTTCATAGAAACCACATTATGATCAGATAATTAATTTTTATATGATATGGGCTAAAATATAATTTATAGACTTGTTTATAAATTCTGGGAAAATAGCCACTAGTTAAATTCCTTTATATTCAAAATGATTAAATACTAATTCAATGAATTAAAATTTTAATTAAAGCAGAAATATATTAAATTATAACTAATGGAACACTAATATAATTTACCATTATATTTTTTCTTATATTGTAATACTTATGTGGTTTTATTTTCTAAAATAATTTGTAAGAATATTGTGATAAATGTGGTTAAAAGATGGATCATATTATCAAGGAACGCACCTCAGTATGCTCAGGTTTTGGAAGAGTTTTTATATTTTAAATTTATAATTGAATTTTTAATGGGATAATAAAATTTCCATGTCCTAAATGTAAATTAAGAAGATGGTTGAAATGTGATTAATTTTATGAACACATGATATTGTTGAAATTCATTGATCAATATTTTCGTTGGATATGTCATTGATAATATAATGTCATAAGTATATGGAACAGTATTGTAAATCGGAAAAAGGTTCTCCCACTTTCATTGAAAATGGACAATGAAATTCAAAGCTTATAAACAATGATTTTAAAATTTTACGAAAACAAAATCAACATGAAAACATATTAGATTAACCATTTTAGAATTCTACAAATAACTACAAGACAATTGATGTATTTTGGACAATATGATGACAAGATAAATATTTTAACACATCATTGGATTATTTTATTAATTATTTAGAGACTAATTTCTGAGAGAACTTCACTGGGAAGTTAAATTCCATTGACTATTTTGTTAACAATGAAAATAATTTTTTGTATTGATGATGTTTAAAATGTTCATATCATTGTTTTATTTTGAAATTTTACCATATCAATTGATTATATGGAATAGAAAATAAACATATTTCAATGATATTAGAATTGTTCTGTGATGTGTTACAGTGATGATCCATGAGTATTTTATGATATGGTAAAACAATTTAACAATATTGGACTGAATTAAAAAAAATTACATGCTAATGCTAGTGATTTTATGACTTATTGGAAAGAGGATGGAATAAAACATGATTAAAAAAATTATTCTTCTTGATGGTAGTAAATGGGTGATGTTTGAAGTATGAATACACATAATACTATAAAGAAAATGAAAAGGAACACACATGATACTATTCTTGTGGTATATTCATTTAATTCCTTGATTTTAAAATTATTCATGTCTTAGAATCAACATATCTAATTTTGTTTCATTCTATAGATAATGACAATAATGAGTGAATAAAACATACAGTAGATTCAGAATCATGGATGGAAATTGATTCATTAAACCTAGATTTCTCATCTGATCCTAATAATGTGGTACTGTTAGAACACATACATGAGAAGAAATTATCCAATTTTCTAAATCCATTTTTATACTGAATGAAAACATCATAGTAAAAAATTGGTTTTCACATGTCATTGAATATTCCATGATGCATATCATATATTTTGGATTAATATGTTAAAATTAAATGGTTCTAAGATTGTATACCCCTCTATAGTTACAGAATGGTTCTAAAATATTGGTAAAATATTGAAATGTTGAAATATAATATTAGATGGTGCATCATTTTTAGTATAGTGGAAAAAGTTTTCAAATTGAATCATCAAGTGAAATCGAAGAGAAAAAATGGAAGATGTAAACTATATTATACATACTTATATATTTGCAATTTAATTTGATGCGACATAATATTGATGTTATTTGTATTTTAAAGAATTTTTCTTGACATTTTATATTCAAATTGGATAATGAGAATGTAAAATTGAAATATCATCTCAATGATCACAAATACATAAAAGCAATGAATAAAAAGAACGATATGTTGAAAAATTAGAATGTAATGTTTGCTTTGATATTTTTTTAATGAAAATTATGGATAATGATACATTCCATATAAATTTTAAAATGTGTTAAGGAATCTGATTATTATTCAGGTATCATTTCAAGGTTTTTTGACATAATTTATAAAAGGTTCCATGGATTCAAATTTCATGATTCACATATTTTATTGCAGTATATATTACCTTTTTATTTGTATAAAATTTTACATGAAAAGGTTAATTCTATAGTATTTCAATTTTTTACATTCATCAGATAAGTATTTAAGAAAAATATACAACAATTTGATCTTGAAAACCTTTATCATAGATTTTAATTCACACTTTTTCCAGTTGAGATTATATTTATTCCTTCATTTTTTAATGTCATGATTCATTTAACAGTGAATTTGGTTGAGGATCTTTAATTCAAAAGCCTCATACATTATCAATTGATATAACCAATTGAGTGGAATTTAATTTTTATATTCTCCTATTATGTAAATATTTATTTGAAAATTATTAAATAAAAATTTATGTTATATTTTTTTATTTCAATGATTCCTTTTTTAATAGAAATCATACTTGAAAAATAAGAACCACCAGAATAATATATTTATAAAGGAGAATTTCCATAGGTTTTTCTTCATTTTTTTAGAAATTGGGATGATATTTAGAAAATATTCAATAAATTTGGATGTGCTGATGAAAAATTTGCGCAATCTCAACTACATATGAAGTAATAACTATTACCTAAAATTAGTTGATTAGTTGAGATGAGATCCAATTTTACACTAATAAAAATAGATATATTATAGATTCATTGAAATGTGCTTCTAAATAGTTAAATTTATTATCCTCTTATGGAATAGACTAGGGTACAAACAATGGATAGAATGTGAGGCCAATGAGGAAATGAAAATTATATGAAAAATTGTTAATAAGAAGATTTTAGAATGGTTTTCACTTTATATATGTTCATAAAATTTACCATCAATATGAATATTATGTTAAAACATATATTTTGTAATTTTAATAAATTATATTAATTTATTTAGATCAAAGATACAAATAATCGAGTTGAGGTTTCATAATTTTTTAGAATTCTAGCTCAAGGTCCTCTAAAACATGATAGAATGTTTGATTCTTACAATGTGAATGACTTTAAATTTCTTACAGTCGATTGGAATGATGGTTTGAAATGAAAAAATAGTTGTATATATATGATTTTTGAATAAGGATAAAAATTAATATTTACTGATATCTTGAAATTAATCTACCTTTATAATTTTTTATTTTGTTAATTCAGCTGAATGTAGGTAAATATTAGCATGTGTTTTACAATAGATTCATTTTAATTTAATTTTGTTAACTTCTCTTAAATTTATGGATGTATATGAAAATGAATTACATGATCAAAAATATAAAATCATAAAAAATGAAAATGGTATATTATGTGTAATGTGTCATTGATAAAGGGTAGGGTGTATTTGTTCTTGTAAAACACATAAACATTTTTGATATGGGTGATGAAGTTGAATATTTGACATATGAGATGGGATTCAATCAACTAGAAATAGAGATCATATTTTTACATAATGACATTGAGAACATTTGTGTTGAAAGTATGGATGATATAGATGGTGTAATGATCAAGCATGAAAATGAAATGATTTAATGGAAAAATAAATGTATGGGCATTCATACATTCATTTATCAACCACATATGTTATTTTTAAAGTCATTCATTATGATATCTATGTATGTTTTTGATTTCAATACTATGCATATGTAATCAATTATAATTTTTTAATGATTTTTATGAAATATGTGTTTTGATGTTAATTTTGTTTGATTAAATGAATGTAATTCCCAGGATGAAGCATTTTATTGATCCAAGTCAACTCTCAGTCGATTTTATGTTGACCATACTGATACATGATAATCCATGAGTATCTCATCCCATAGCATCTGATACACCCTACACATTTCCACTACACCATTAATCAAACCATATATGGCATTATATTAAAGAACACACATCATTAGCATCCCATTAGCAGCTCAACCAATGCATCCCCATTAAGAAATATTTGTAGTGCGGTAGAAGGTCTTTATTCTTGTATTGTCACATCGATATCATATATTGACAGTCATAGGTAAAATTTTAATATGAATAATTTTATATTACATTTTTTATACTATTAATAGTTCTTTTCCAAAATATGGAACAAATGATACTTTAGAGTGAAATATAAAATGTTAAGTTGTCTAGAATCTAGACAGATTGTTGATAGTTGTTCCATTTGACTATTAAATGGTCCTTACAGAATATATCACAAGATTATTTTGTTATATTCTAGTCCATACGGTGGTGAATACAATTATACTTCTATTATTTTATGATTATTGGAGTCATATTACTCAATCTTGGAGAAATGATGTTTTGAACCACAAATAAATGTAATTTAAATACATTATGGTTTAGTTGAATGTAATTATTTTATTAAATTCGAATATTTTAAAAATTAATCTCTTGGTATATATGTTTTCCATATTATAAATTATCATCCTATAGGAGGAATGTGAAAATTGAAAATTTTGGTTATGAAATGGATATATTTAAAAGGGTAATTATATATCATATTCAAAAAGTATCTCTTGATAACCCAACAACTATATAATTAGTTGCTCGATGGGGTACCTAGAGTGAAATGGAATGTCTTTGTGGATCTCCATCGTCATTAGAAGCACTTGGTATTTCAATGTTTAATTTTATATAAATATAATCTTAAATTTATTCAAGCATATGTAAAGGAGATGAAATTTCATATATTGCTATAAAATTCCACATTTTTTTATTCAGCAGGCTTCTGGAAAAAATTAATCGAGTCTAGATATAAAAATCCTCACTCATACTATCAGGACAAAGTGTTTTTTTTTTCAAAAATGGATCAACTCTGTTTATATTTCCATTACATTATATATTTAGAAGAAAATAATATTTATTTCATATATAAGTTTTTTATATTTATCTATCTAAAATGCTGTCAATGATTTTTGGGCACTAAATCCCTTGAATGTAATTGAGGTTTGATGTTCGTACAAATTTTGATGGGCATAATGTTAATAATCCATCCAAAGAAGTTGGAGGTGAATTAATTTTTCATTGTAATTAATTATTCAATGTTATCACAATGAAAATATGTATTTTATAAAATATGACTGATATTTCATTTAAAGATAAAAATTAAATAACTAGTGGATGCCCCTCCCTCGCAGTCCTTGTTAGTCTCCCTAGATGACCCTATTTGTCATGTACATGAATAAGAGAATATGAGTCTAGTCTTTAGGATGGGTTTGGATAAATTACCATATAATTTCATTGGAAGACCATCATGTATTATAGCTGAAACTACTCTGGGTTGATGTCACACCCTATTTCAAGTTACCCATCAGGGATTAGACTCAATGAAAAGATCAATTCATGAACATGGGGTTATAAATCCTCTTTGAAGAATGTGTTGATTTATTTATATCAAAAGATGACTGGATCAATTATCAGTGGTATTTCATTGATGGAAAGTGTTTATCAGTTAAATCACAAAATATAAAAATCATTTATTTCACAATATATTATTAGTTTCATATTTATATATAAGTATACAACACTATTTAATATTCAATATAATTTCCATGCAGGTTTTCTTAGTAGTAATTGGAGACATAGTTGGAGAGGTTCTCGATAAATCTTCATAATGTATTGATTAGTGTTCTTTATGGAGCTTGGAATGATGAAAAAATAAACATATGAAAATCTAACACAAATTTAGGGACATAGAATCCAAGTTGAGGAATCTAGTAAGAATACCGATTATTTCCTTACATTTTCGTGCAGCCTGTTTTAGAGTGATTATATAATTTCTATAATATTAAGGGAATCATAAAAAGTTTAATATTATGATATAGTATTTATTTTATTGGGAAATAAATAATGATATTTATATGAATTGTGATGAATTTCTCTGGGTGATGGTATATATGTGATGTTTCCAATTTTTATTTATTATTTCTTTTCATATAGGGTTACATGGTACTCCAGGGATACCAATTCGGTAGCTTCATTTTTTTCATCTCTATATAGAAGTGGTTGAAACTCCCATTAAATATCCCATATTATAGTTCACATATCGTTTAAACTATAGCTGAATAATTATGATTTTTTACTTTCAGTTTTAACCGCTGCAATATAAAGTCATTATTATTTAACTATAGCTTTCCAAATTTTTTCAATTGATATCCATTGAATAAATATATGGTATATGGTAGTGGTATAAAACACTACTAATTATTTAAAATATTCTTACAATAAAACTAGTTCTAAAAGAAGAAAGAAAAATGATTCATTAAATCCTAGGATATTCATGTGGATAAACCCATATGAGAGAGAGATTTAGACACTCGAAAAAAACATAAAAGAGGAAAGGAAAATGATTTTTAAAGAACATTATAGGAGAAAAGTAATTTCACCATAAAAATTGGATGACATAGTTTGCCCACAAGGAATACCTAACCGTGAACCATCCAAGTGATGAATAGTGAAAGGTTACATCATATATGGAACTAATGCTACAAGATAGCTTCATGGGGTGGGTATACCATGTGTAGTTTGTGAAGAAACAGATCTCCATATGTTTTAGGGTGGAATGATTACTTTTGAAGGATGTATTGTTTCAAACAAACCACGTTACATGTTAAAACCACCAAAGCCTATTATTTTCAGAGCCCGGTGCTCCCAAAATTCAACAAGAAACTCGAGGGACCCTCAGGCCATTAATCATTTCAAAAATCAATTGCTTGAATTTTTTTACTCTTGAAATTAATTTACAATGCTTGGTTTAAGGAATAGACTATCCACTAAATTCAAAAATTCAATTTCTCTATGAATTATACATTGGCTTAAAAACATGGTTCGTTATAAATCCGATGATGAAATATAAAAAATAATATTTAAAAACCACTTATGTGAAAAGTTCAATAACAACAAGAACTTTGCTAAATCTAGGTTCATTGAACCAACCCATGAAAATCTCACCACCACTACCTATAAAAATTCTGAAATTTATTGTGTAATAAATACATATGTTTCTTAACAATATCATAATGTATTTATATATTTTTTATTTTTAATAAAAATATTTTTATATTTATCTATTAATATATTATAATAATTAATAAATTTGTGTGAAAAAAATTGGATTTTAACCTAATAAAATAAAAATATATTTTTTCAGAAATATACAAATTCAATAAATAACTAATTTTAATTAGTGGAATAATTTAAAAAATAATTTATATTTTATTAAAATATTAATTTAAATATTATTTGTTTACTATCCATGATAATATAATTTTATAAAGTTACGAATAAGTTTTATATGGTTTTAAACATTGTTACTACCAAATCATACATTAATTTTTAATAAATGTTCATTTCCTATATGTAGGTGTAAATTTCCATAAATAGATAATTATTATTATTAAATAAATTTTATTATTAAAATAAATATGTTGAAATTATCCAATAATTAAATTTTTTTAATATTTTTTGATATATTAGAATTTTTTGTTTAAAATTATTGATGGAATAAATATATGGTGTAAATACTGACATCATAAAAACTAGAAAATAATGTAATAAATACTATAAATTGAATCCATGACCATTGTTATGTATTATAATTAAGATCATGGGTATTTTTGGTTAATTATAAATTTTATAAACCAATAATGAATACATTAAATATAATATTATATTCAACGATTTCGAAATAATATAATTATAAACATGGATCACATCCACATCACAAATATATTATTTAAAAAAGTATTGATTGAATTGTAAAATAATAGGATTTTCTTTTCATTTATAAACCAATGGGAAACAAACATTTTATGGTTTTTGGTTAGGATTAATTTTCTATATAGAATATAAAAACTGTGTTCTTAAATTAATTAATACTCTCACACTATTTTTTCTATAAAACACCACAAAACACACATTAGTCTTCACAAATATCAATTTTTCAATAAATTCATTCTAACAATCTCTCTATAAATCCCTAAAACAGTTTCAAATAATCACAATAATCTCCACCAAAACTTTTAGAACGGCCTTATCAAGGTAAATGACCACCTCATTCTCATCATTATTCAAAAATAATTTTTATGTCATTATAGTTTGTTTCCAATTGTTATTATTATGAAAAGTTTTTACACCTCACTACTAACATCCTTTATATTCCATAGTAATGAAATACCACATTTTATCTCATTTAACCTATCTGTAAACCATTATGTATTCGTATTATGTTCATGAAATTATAGACTGATATTCTATGCAACACATTTTCATAGTGAATTTGGATACGTATTTCTATTCAATGATATTAACCATTTTAAAAATATCCTACATTTATTATGAATTTAAATATACATATCTATAAATCCAAAATAATAGGTTTAATATTTATTAAAGGAATCATTATTTTTTATGATATATGTGACACACATATTCATCTTCATGATATGAATGTACTGGTTGGGACATGAATAGTATAGTCCTATAATGCTTTGGGAAATTTTTTTATCCCATGAGATGAAATGTATGGTTATTGTTATGTTATCCTAAGTAAATTATTTAATGATTTGAGAGATTATTTCTTTTAATTATTCTTATGATGTCTTTTCTTATATTTCTTCCATTTTCTAATGTTCTTATGGATTTTACCCTATTATATCATGCTTAATTGTTCATGATTATGAACATCACCCCTCATATTATACTTCTATTTGATTCGTAGACTAAATAAACTAAATTACAATATATGATTTATCTTTTATTCAATTACTATGATTTATAACTCACCCCTTTCATATTTATATACTGAGGTTATCCCATGAATATTTAAAATATTCGTTGGATATAATATTTCATAATTCCCCACCATTGGTGGTGGGGTGGTAAGGGTTTGGGGGTAATTGGTAGATTACAGGGTCAAGTCCCTGAGCTTGCAATTTAAAGTAATTTTCATTCTTGCGTCGTGTGCCTCTTTCATGGTTGTACCCAAATTTTTTCATAATATTACATAATTTTTTTTTAAATAAGTATTATACTTTTATTTATAATTATGTTATGATATCCACCTATTTACACAATTAAGTTATGCCTCATTATATTCTACGATTTTATTTAGTATATAATTACACAATAAAACATGAATTAAACTATGTGAAAAATATGTTTTCATAGTATAAATCAAAACAATCTAGATTTACATTTGGGGATTAGGATTATAAAACTGTATTGGGATCCTTATTGATAATTTTATACATTGGAATGAATCTAGAGTTATAATAATTCTCAAAATAATTTTCTAAAAATTAAATACATCACATGGGTTTTATCCATGGTTAGTATCCCAAAAATGGTGGATTTATCTCTAACATAGTTTTATAAAGGGGTAATAGCCTTGAAATGGTCACAGAGAGATATAATTGATCATTATATAGTGCCCAAAATGACCCTTATTGGACACCTATTGAGAGACTCCATGGATATAAAATTTTTCTTATTACAAATTCATATACAACCCAATATAAATGAAATGAAATTTATATATGATTTTATATGGTGAAATTGATCCGAGAAAAAAAAATATTGAAGCCCTTAAATTTATATATTTATAAATATATAGGTTATCCCTTTTGTGATTATGGTTTCCAATTTATATGATTATTCATTTAAAAATAGTTATCCAAAATTTTCCCTTAAATCATCTCAATAATTAGATATAACAATATAAGAAGCAGCAACCAATTTTAGGGGAAATGTGATGAAATTAAAAATGATATTATCAACATGATAGAAGATGGAATCAAAAAATTTATGTAAATACTATATGAATTGATAGTTTTTTTAAACAAATAATGAAATATGAGAAATTACCAATACCCCTGTTAAATTTACCATTTCAATTCATTACCATATGAGACAAAGTACATCAACAATTAGTGGACCTTTCAACCAATTAATCATAGAGAAATGGATCAACTTAGTAGAATAGATTTTATTCACCATTCAATACTCTTAGTTAGAAATGGATGCTCTGACTATTAATCATATAAATGGGGAATATTGTCATTTGTGTATACTAAAAAAATAAAAATACTATAGATGAGACTAATATGATTGAGTGAAGGAAAAAAATTTAATTTTATTTGATAAATATTTTCCTTGCACTCTCTAACATAAAATTATGGGTGATTTCTTGTTACTCAAGTAAATGGATAATTAATCCTTTGATGTGTATGAATAAAAGATCATAAGACAAGAAAGATACTCCAACAACTTTTTCATTTCCTCTAAATTTCAATAAAATTTCGTCCATTGTAAAAAAAATCCTTTTATATGAAGATCCTTATCCTTTTAGAACATTTAATATATAATAATTTATTCATTGTTCCCATGGTTTTAAAATTGAGATAAGTTAATACAAAGGGATATCACATAAATATGATGAATAAAATGGTTTTTATTTTCAGTTTTACATTTGAGAAATAAATAGAAGGAATAAATTACTCATCCAAAATTGTAAAATGGTGGGATGTAATATCCTAGTAAATTTTTAAAGATGTTCTGTAAATTCATTATGTTTTTAGAGGATGGTCAGCTAATAGTAAATTATTTATAAGTGAAACCAACTAATTCTATAGATATAATGAATTATCATATCAATGATCATCATATTGGAATATTTATCAACCTAATGTAATAAGTATTATATTTCAATCAATTCCTTAATATATGGTTCTTTTAGGAAAACCACGTAAATGATATCCATGCCTTAGAGATTAAAGGAGAGCTTACGCCTTCAAAACAACTGAGGTTGATTCAAAAAATGTTATGGTGTAAGGTATATTATTCACTCATTAAGGAATATATTATTTACATTTTAATTATTTTTTACTCATTCTTTAGTATAAATTTTTTTTGTAACTAATTAAACACAACCCTAAAACATGGATTTCCAGTTATCCATGAAGACAATAAATGGGTCAATTGTAGCACCATTAGAATTTTACTCATCCAATTTCAAAATTTGTGGGATGAAATCATAGAAATACTTTTGATACTCTATTTTTTATAATATAAGGCAGTTCATGGAATGTATTGGATCTCCATGTATAAAGAAGGCAATAAATATTGACAAAAATAAATTAACTTTTGTATCTAAAATTTCTCTTGAATTATATACCTATTCAAGGATGGGGACAATTCATATTTGGTATCATCATATAAATAATGGATAATATATCCTTATTTTATAATTTATCTATCATTTATTATTATACTAAATATAACATCAATCACGATGATATTTCTCATTGTTTTGGAGATCAATGATAGTTTTCTTGTTGAATTTTTAATTCTTCCTCTTAGGTGAGATGTTGGCATATCAATTGAACATGTACATAGATCATGGAAAATAACTATGAATCCATTTAGAATTTCTATTTGTAATCTTTATTAGTTATTAAAATAACTAAAGGACAGTATGGATAATAGTTTTATATGACCAACTAATTCATCAAAGGGTGAACAAGCCCATTTTTCAAATAGATGGATGATTTAATGATAATTTTCGTTGATTATATTATAAAACATAGATTAAAATAAAATCCATCTATCATGGTCCATAGATTTATGAATTTCTTAATTTATTATGTGTTTCCCAACAAACCTACAAGGAGGATCATTGGATGGGGTATTAATTAGTAATGTTTAAGAATGTGGATATCCCCATGAAAACATTTCATACAGGGTATGGGAACTATTAGTTAACTTAGATGAAATTTTGAATCACTAATTCTCAAATAATATTTATGACATTACGAATATATCTTTTGGTAAAACCTCAAAATATTTCTTCTATCCTTTAATAATGCTATTTTTAATTACTCATAAGTCAAGACGAAATATGAGAAGATTCATAGTTTTTCAATTAAGTCCTTATGGAATGTAAATTTGAATTAAAATTTTAGAAAATTATAATATTAGCTGGTAACAGTTTCATTGTTGGGGAATGTTATCACCAAAAGGATTATCAATTTATCCTTAAAAAATAGAGGTAATAGAGAGATGTTTTATAATAACATATATGATGGAAATCCGTATATATTTTTGATTTTATTTTATTGTAATCATTTTATGATAACTATAGAATATATTTCAAGAAAAATGACCATTATTACACAAATTTTAGTCATGTTTTCGTGATTAATGAATGAGTTGATAGGTATAAAGAGTTAATGAATTGGAAAAACAGTCTACCTATTATGAAATTACCCAAAATTGATGAATTATTTTTGATCAATAATGATTATTTGAATAAATAATGGGTTGGTGTACTGATACAAGCTAATAATTTGATACCATACACCTCTTAGTTTTTTATAAACCATGAGATGAAATAACCATCTCATGTAAAAGAATTGGGGGATTTTATTTTCACATTAAAATTTTAGCATCATTATATCTATGTAGAAAAATATAACATATATATGGGTCTTAATCCACTTAAGTATATATTCCAAAAAAGGAGCATAAATTTCTTTAAAAAAGGTTTTTACTGTTGATCAATATTAATGAATTTTCAATCTATTACCATAAAAGGAATGGAAACAAAATTGACAGATAATTTATTTTAAAAGGATACCACAACAATATAGAAGAAGTGAATTGAAATGGATTGAATATAATTTTACATGATAAGCATGTATATGGGAATAATAAAAGGTTATTCCACATACATTTATCAAATAACTTATCATACATCACTTCAATAGAGGATCGAGGAAGCCAATAATAATCATTAGTTTCAACATAGGAATATAGTAATTATCTCATAGTTCAAGATTACTTATGACAGTGATATATGGTTGGAAACTTGGATATATGTCCCATAAAAACTTGAACTATATTGGGAAATTTTTATGACACAAATAAATCATCCATATCTATTTATAATGTAAAAAATGTGATTCATTGATATTTGATCAAAAAATGAGTTGACCTTACAAGATGAGGGAGATTGTGTTGTTTGTATCTCAATGCTTGGTATGAAAGAAATATAGGTTGTAAAATAAGAACTATATGCCAAATATAAATGATATATAAAATAGATGTGGTAAGAATAAATGGTTACTAATATGAATTATATGTGATTATAATTAATGGTTTACCTCATGTTTTTTAAGGATGCCTTCCGAAATCATTGGATACAGAACTAGACATCATCATTACATATCACCCTCAGACAACTGGTTATTTAGAGATGAAAATCAAATCATTGGATGACATAATGAGATCATGAGAAATGGATTTATAGGGATATCTATACTTTTACCATAAGATAGTGTAGTTATTATATAAAAATAATTTTTTTAATTTTTAAAATGAAACCTTATAAGGCTCTTTGTGGGAATATATGAAGGAATCTAACATTCTTTAATGATTTTGGGTATTGGAAGTTCATGAGACCTGATCTAATCAAATATATGACAAATAAGGATAATCCAATTAATCATTAAATCCAATTAGACAAAAATAGATATAAAATATATATATATTCTTCAATGAGACCGAGTTTTGGAGGTGGGAGAAAATGTTATCCATCTCAAATCTATATTGATGAAATTAATGATTTTTTTATAAAGGGATATATTATTCATAGAGACGTTATCCAATTTAACAGTCTTGATTTCATTGAATTCAGGACCTATCGACTAGATGTCCAAAATAAAATATATCATGTACATGATGTTTTAGATGTATTCTTCTTTTATAACTATATATGAGACACCTCTCACTTATTAAATGCATAAGTGGTTCCATTAGTTAATTTCTTCTCAAATGAGGAGAAACTGCTGAAGATAATATACCACAGACATAATTTTATATGAAACATGAAAACCCACCTCTAATAAGTATTAGTGGGAAAGTATATATTTGATTGTGTGATATATGAAATAGAATATGAGATGAAACATAAGTATAGTTATCATTATTAGTATACGAAATAAAAATTTAGAACGAAATTTTTTTAAGGGATAAATAATGTAATGACCCAATAATTTATAAATGGATATACCTTTTAAATGAGAAAATACCTTCACAATAAATGATTTTTTAGAAATTACATTCATTATATTAGTAAGATTATTATTTTACATGGATTGTAATATTTAATTGAACAATAATCATAATGACTATTAATAAGAACTCCATTATACATTGACCATTAATACTAGTATATTAATCATTTTAATAAAATCCACTTGACATATAAAAAGAAATAAATGGCCTCTACCAGTAAGATGAAGACCTATAAAGCCCAATTATTGAAATTTACATAGGATATAACATTATTTTGATTGAACCATGACCAATTCGAATATGATATTCAACTACTAAAGTATTAGAGGAGTCATTTTTTAGATCTGTTCAGGATCATTGAGATCAAAACCCAACACATTTTCTCTCACCATGAAAATATCATCATCACTCACCTTGCCCTTTTGGAATTAAATATATTAAAAAAATGGATATTTTTTATTCCCAAAAATTGGTAATTTTAATGTTTAATTTATTTTTAATGAAAGTAGTTCATTTTTCAATCATAAATTTATACTTTTTAGAACATATATATTATATATAAATTATATTTTGATATGATAAAACAAAATTGTTAATTTAGGGAAATATATTCTTTCAATCGATATAATTTATTTCAATGAAATATTAAATTTTGGAAGTAAATTATATTTTATAATAATTAAATATTCCCTTACCATATATCTATTCCATGGTTCCCCTAAGATTTGGTGAATCTCTTTAAATGATTTTAGAAGTTCTATCTCTTGGTAAGGGATCTTATACTTCTCCTTTTTATGCAAGAACACACTTTAGGTCAGACACTTTGGTTTTCCAATTTTTCATGATTGGATATGTATTTACTCATACACATATTTTCCATATGATTTAATTGTAATTAGACTCTCATTTTTTATATCATTCACAACTTTTAGAAACCCTTATGTGTACCAATTATGCTGACGAAATTATCCTGTAATTTTCAAAGCCAATAATTTCTATAATGAATACCCATATCCATTTTCACTCAATATTTTTTCACATAACTATACATATTACAATATTATTAGGTATTTAAATGTATGTGAAACACACTACATAATCATTGGGTTAATATTTAATAATTGTATCATTATGTTGCTTCATTTTTCTGGCGCAATCATTGATATACATGATATGAAATAAATAGGTGGGACTATAAATATATCGACCTAGAATTCATTAGGTAATGTTTTTAAATGATGATATTATATGTATAATGCATAGTATGTTATCCCATGAAAAATATGACGTGAAATTGTGGTAGTTATCCTTGAATTGTATTTAATCATTCACGTTTTGTGTATTTTCACATTCTCATGTTTCCTTAATGTTATCATGTTATACCATGACTCATTAATTGATCTTCTGATTATCCGAACTATTATGATACATTTATATCCCTTTTATAAAATGTAATACATTAATTTATTTATTTTCATTTTATTTATTAACTATGATTCCATGGTCACCCCCTTATTATTCACATCCCCATGTTATCTCACACAGTTTTAAAAGATCCATGGGATAGAAGTGCATGTTTTGGAGTTTTTATGTAATGTTCGTCTTTTTATTTTTCAAGAAGTTATGATATGTACATAATTACACAAAATCATTAGGCCTCATGATGTAATTTTTTTCCATTATATATATGAATATGTAACTTATAATGAATTAATATATATTAAAATACATGTTTTGAAAATTAAAATTCCCCCTTAAAATAATTGTTACATAAAAAATTGTAACTATTATTCATTAGTAAATATTGGTGGGGGGTATTATTAATATGTTCTTTATTTATAATAAATCTTCTAAAATAATATCATGCATATTATATTAATTCATATTATGTTTCTTATAACTCCTAAAAAATTAATATTTCATACAACCATATACCCACGTGTGTGTGTATACCAATTTTATATTCTATATACCATATCCTACCAAAATTGTTTTCAATATCCAATATATTAATTCATATGTATTTAATATATTACATATATAATTAACTCTATTATTAGTCCAAATATGTTATTAACCACTACTTTATCATGTTATAATTTTGTCAATATATATATTATTAACCAAAATTTTGGATAAATGTCATAAAATATCACATGTCAATTTTTCATTAAGTAAATAATCAATTCAAACATTATTAAATCGTTTAAAATCAATTGTATTGTCACTTATCAAACAATTAATCATCAGAGTTATCGATACTGTAGAAATGTGTTCTTTAATAGTTTTTCTTAATAAAATGTCTATGTTGTAAATTTATTTCTTAAGGAGACTTATAAAATTAAAATTTTGGTTTCAAATCAATAAAACATAACTAATAAATAACAATTTATTTATTTTTAACATAAACTTCCTTATGTTTTAAATAAACTAGAGAATAAACCACAATATATAATCAGAATTAATAAGAGAAACAATATTTAATTTCTATTATGTAATCAACATCACAACCTTGTGCAGTACTTGAAACTCAAAATTTAAATATTACAAATAATAATGATATTATTAAGCATTTATTTATCCTACCTTATTCATTTAAATGGAATAGCTTTTTCTAGATATATACATTTCTTGTCCTCTTTTCAGAAATCATGTTTCATCTAAATAATATTTACCAATTTTTTTATAAATTAATGATATAAATAATTATATTAATATGAATATTCAATAATATGTTGTCTGCTACAAAGAAACTTTATTTTAAAACATTATCACCTTAGTTGTAATTTATTTTTTCAGTAATTCAGTTGTCTTATAATTTACATCCCAAT
The DNA here is from genome assembly GCA_963277665.1 of Viscum album. Lineage (NCBI taxonomy): Eukaryota > Viridiplantae > Streptophyta > Magnoliopsida > Santalales > Viscaceae > Viscum > Viscum album. The sequence continues at coordinate 200,329,500 of OY728126.1, forward strand.
CCAAAAAAATATTCTATATATTATCATAAAAATCACGTAATATTTCAAATATAAAAATCATTGATTTTTATTATCTTAATGATTTATGAACTCATTACACAAAAATAACTAATCAATTAATTTTTTCCAAGAAACTTTAATCTTAGCATTTTATTCTATGATATGAATAATTAATCTCAAATAGGTATTAGAAAAAAATTATTGTGATTCATGATGGTATACAAAGAGAGTATGATTAAACCATAGAATATCACTTATATGATTCAACATAGTGTGTGAATTGGCTTATTTCTTGTATATAAAATGATGATTGAGTTAAAACCCATGACACACATTTTTGAATATTAAGACTTATACAATTATTATTGATCTTAAATCAACAACTGGTATCTAGAGAGGGATTTTTCCCTAGATAATATGATAATTCATATATGACAAAAATTAATAAAGTTTATCAAATATCAATGTTTTTTCTAATTTTTTTTTCAGTTGCTCCCTTATCAAGAAAACTGAATTAACTAATAAAATATAGTATAAACTAAATTATGGATTATTTATAATTTTGAAACTGTGAAAAACCATAAAATATCATTCCAAAATGAAAATTATAACTTCTTAAATAAGATAAAACTAATAAAATCATTGATTTTAATTTTATCAAAACATACATTGGATTCTAGTTGTGGATCTTGTTATAAAAATACAAAATTAGAACACATTTTCATCAGTACATATCTATAATTAGAATATAATGAAAAATTAATAACCAAATATGTTTCATTTATGTATTTAAATGTAGATATTTATGTAAAAATATTTAAACTAGTATAACATGTGTTATTTTATCAAAATGAAAATTTCCACTTATATATAGAAATTAAATATTTTAAAACAATCAATCAAAATCTCCCAAAATTCATCAACAAAAGACTAGTTGGTAGAAAAATCATACATATTAAAAATCATCATAACCTGGGGAAATTTAATCATTATAATGGGGGTGATCTAAGATTCATTGTAAAATTAAATAGATATAATGACAGCCCAATGTCATAACTGTGTATTTGATGGGAATATGGGTATAACAAGAATATATAATTAATTTATATGTAATAGTATATAGATCATAAATAATTTAATTAGTCATAGAAAATCATAATACATGAATATAATAGAAACATAAATCAATAATCATACACATGAATGAAAAATAATATTCATTTTCATAAAATTATTTTATAAAAAATGTCATGGAAACTATATCCCAATGATACACACGAATTGATAAACCATGTAGTTGGATTAGCCTAATCCCACATGTGGCTTCTTAAACAAGGTTTAATTATTCGATATACCCTTACTCATTGTATAAAACCACCCATGTACCCATTTTCATGGTATAAATCATCCTATAAACACTTTTTATTTTGATAAATCATCATTAGTACAATTTGTATTTGTATAAATCATCCCACATGGCCTTTTTGGTGATATATCCTCATATGTTTTGATTATATAACATGAAATATAGACCTAAACAATTCATTTATGTGTGATATGGTTCCCCACTGATCATTGTGCACACATATGTGTTACACATACTATAATTAATTTAAAAAATAATAATAAATCAACTATGAAAATATGATTTATATCGATTTTAAATACAATAAAATAATGAACACATTCATAATTCATTAATTAATAGTGACATGATATCCTATAGAAAAAACATGTATCAAATTATAATAACTATAATTATAGGAAAAATCAATGAACCAAAATAATAAAAAATATGGTATTTACAATCTTTAGATAAATGGTATATGGTTATGTTAAATGTATCAAAAATCAATAGATGTATCTTTATTTTGGTGAAAACCCCTCAATCATAGAAAAAATTTATTTCAAAAAGTATGAGGATGAAAATGAAAATTTATTGTTATACCTAGATGAAATTTATGAAATATATAGTATGTGATGGATTATTTAAGATATAAAGATTTAATATTGTTCGTTCTTCAAAACCAGGTAATGAATCAACTAGAAGATGAAGAGTACATTAAAATTAATATTACATTAATTCCTTTTAAATCAGAAAAAAATAACATCATTCCATCGAATCTAATATAAATATAAAAAATTGGTAACTAGAAAATATTTTTATTTTTAAAAATATTAAATTAATAAATATAAATTATACGGGAAATATATTTCTTACAATTTTTTAAAATTATGTTTGATTTCATATTTCTATAATGAATGAATATGAAGTAAGTGGACAATTTATTTTTAATAAAAATTTTCGAAAAAATTATTTTTGCTATATAAGAACTAAATATATTATTAAAATTAAAACATTATTATCTTGAAAACCCCTATAATGTATTTATGTTTAAACCATTTAGTTAATGAATAGGAATATGAATTTTGAGGGAAGGAAAACGTTTTTAATATTTTGAAATTCCATTTCTAAAATCTATATTTCAAGAAACATTATATAGAATCTAATTTGAAAAATAAAAAATAGGAGAAAATTTTCACAAATGATAACCATAAGGGTATAAAAATGTTTATGATATTGGAATCATAGACTATTAATATTCCGTAGATTGGTTATCATATTCGAATGATCTTGATTTCAAAATGAGTTTGAGAAATAAAACACTATGAATATAGTAACACATTAATCAAAAACAATTGAATAAGTGTGGAAATAATGTTAAACTGATAAAACAATTAAGGGTGAAATAATCGTGATAAAAAATATTATTGGTTTTGTAGATAAACCACTCGAAAAAATGGTTCATTGTAAGAAATTTGCCTCAATATATAAATATTAGTGGAAATTAAACCTTAAATAATTATTAATACATGATTTTATAGGAGAATTATTAATTTATAAAAATTTATATTTTTATATCCCATTAATTAGAGAAAAATATAGGTAATAATTTCAATTGTATTCAATTCAAATTTCACCAATTTAAAATAAAAAAACTTGGTTTATAAAATACATGCTACCCCATTTTAATTAATTGAGACAAAAAATCCATAACAATAATCAAAATCATTACTGTATGATTCTTATAATAATGAAGTAATGGATAAGAATTGTATCATCCATGAATAGAAGGGGAAAATATATTTGAAATTATTGTTTTATTATATTAAATTATAAATGGTATAGATGAACTGAAAAAAAATATTACTCCAATTTACGTAAATTGAGTTAGAAATAAAATTACAACCTTAGTATACATAGAATATTTTCCAACCTAAAGAAAGATAAAAATGGGGCTCTTAAAAATTATTAATTATGTAAATATGGTAAAATTCATTTTTTTAGAAATAATACCATATTAACGATATCACAAAAAAAATATGAAATATATATCCTAAAGTTAAAATTTAATGAAAAGGAAATATATTGACCTTTTTTTATTCACTTCATGTTCTTATCATGATTAAGATTTAAAAAAATGTATTTGTAAAATTATTATTAAAATTATTCATTTATCTTCTATATTCTATGGTTTTTCTATTATTATATGGGAATTAATTATTATATAGTTTAAATTTATGTTTCATACTATGTTCTAAGATAAATAATTTTAGAAGACATTCCACATATTTAGAATCACCAAAGGTATTATAAAATTACATAATATACTCAATTTTTATAGGGTTTTGTGTATTTTATTTTTCCAAAATTGTAATATACATATAGTTATATAGTATCTTAAATTAGAATCCATCTATTTTAGGTTAAATGATATGTTACATTTTTATGAATAACATTACTAAAAAGTACATTTTAACGACACATTTTATATGTAATTTTTTATACTACCTTTGAACATCCATAAAAATTTATTTTATTATTTTTTATCTAGTATCACTATTAATAATGGTTCCATTATCATATATTTTGACTATCTCCCTAATACATAATTATATTTTATAAATAACCAAAAATTTATTAATAAAACTACCGTTATTTATATTTTATTGAAAAATATCTTTATTAATATATGTTATTCCTTTTAATATTATTCAGAATATTTTTTTATTTATTTATTCAGTTTAAGTATTTATTATTATATTTTTATATTATTACTATTAGTTTTAATGTGGATAAATTGTTTATAAGAAGAATGAATATAAATTAATCATTCAGAAAAATTTATTTTTTCCCATATGAACAGTTACATTCAATTTTTATAGAAATAACATTTGGGACCCCATGCTGGTAATTGTAATAATTTCTGGAACACTACATTACTATTATACCTCATATTTTGAAAACCATAAGGTAATATTATAATATATTTTAAAACAATGTTGATAATCATTATTAATTTTGGAACCCCACATTTTTAATCATTCCAAAATTTGTAAAACAAATTTTATTTATAAACTACACAATCATATTTTATTTATAGAAATATATTGCATATTAGGTGTTGCACTTCCAAAAATCTCTTAATATAATCCATTTTTATGTAAAAATATGATGTTTTTTTATTTTATCATGACATAAAACATTTTAAATTCAATAAAATTATATAAAAATGAGTTAGATGATTTTCAATATTTTATTAAACATTAATGAAAAATAAATTAGATATTAGATATTTTTATTTTTTCCTTAAATCACTACAATGATCAACATTTTGATGAATAATTTTGTTATAGTTTTTTATGATATATCGAGCTAAAATTAAGTAAGTGATTTTATTAATAAAATAAAAACAATTATTTATCAAAATTTAAAATCATGTTTAATGAGATTGATCTTATCCTCATTAAATATGAAAATCATAATAGTTAAATTCATTACATCTAAATTTAATTAAACTAATATTTTCTAAAAACAATATTTGAATTTCAAATATTAGAATCTGTTTTATTTTTGGATGATCTATTATAAAATCCATAGAGAATCAATTAATGAGATATTTATGAAATTTAAAAGTAATATATATATATATATATATATATTAATTTCTAAGTGGTATTGTGTATATAATCATTGTTATATTTTAAGAAAATAAAAGGAATCACCATATATATATGTTCAATCGTAATAAATAATTTATTTTTTAATTAATTTTATATTAAAGTAAGGATTGAAATAAAACAGTACAATTATGTTGAAAATTAGGGAATCCATTGGAATAATTTAATTTTAAAATGAAAATTTTAAACTATTGAAGATTGTTATATATTTTAGAATGGTGTGAAATATTCTATTATAATTACTGAATAGGGATAGTTGTGCTGAAACTTGTCACACTACATAATGTTAACATAGTTTATATAACAAATCATAGTTTTTTATTTTTTCATATAATAATTTTGTATAATTTAATTAATTTATAATAATTTTCTATTATTATATAATTATAACAACACTATCAATCTACTAGAGAATAAAATGTGAGAAAATGATTTTCAACTTATACATCGTATCACAATCTAAAGAACTATGGATTAATAATATTAATTGATGTTAAATATTAATCCTATAAAAATATTAATTCATTGTTCCATAAATATGAACATAAATGACCTATATAATCTATTTACCATGTTGATGATAATGGAACTCAGCTACCATAGTCCACCTGAAAAAAGTACCGGTTTAGTGAAAATCTCCTCACTTGGGGAGAGAGCATTTAGGGAATGGGTTACATTATCTTTTCCCATTAAATAATATAAATAATCAATCCGTAATTATAAAATTAATTAATTTTTTCTATATTGAGTGAATAGATGAACTGTATTTATTTATAGTGTTAAAAATTTAATCTACCTCAAAATGGATTCAATTCACTCAATCCCCAATCATGTCATCATCATTATCATCTCAGGAAAGTGATTTCTATTAAATAATTATATAAAATTTTTTATAATTTTTGGTAATATATATATATATTATCTAATTAATGTAGATACTAAAATTATTAATCATATAAAAAAGAGTCTTTAAAATTATAAATAATATCTCATAAATTGAATGAATTCCAAATGTTTTGTAATAGGATTTTAAATCTAAATTATTAATTCTATTTTTTCTAAATGGTTATCTATTAATAATAATTATATGTTTCATAATAAAATTATAAAACACAATAATAATATTTGTAAAAATATTTCTAATGGTTCAAAATGAGAACATAAATCATCATGTCATATCCCTCGAGATTATCAATGTTGTGATGCAATTATTCATTTTTTTTAGGTAAAAATTTTATTCTGACTCTATATAAAATAAACAAATTTCATGGTATTTACCCATAAATTATTATATACATAATAATATATAAAATAAATTATATTTAGATGGGGATATACTAAAAATTAAATTTTTATTGATTATCAAATGAAAACACGACAATCATGGTGAAAATAAATTGTGGAACCCTAGAGAATCACCCTAGAAAATAACATTACATTCATTCAAATGTGATCCTCTATTTAAATATAAAATGATAGGTTCATTCAATTATTTACCAACAGAATGGTTTTCCACCATAATTTTTCCCTCCCTATATTTATGGATTCCTCTATACCCTTTTCCATTATCATTTTCTTATTATAATGAAGTTATCCTGCTCCAATGGTTGTTTCGACAAACCACCCATAAACTCCACTATAATTTGGGTTTCATGTTCCACTTCTGTAATAATATTGTTATATAATATTCATAAATAAAACCAAAAAATATTATCGCAATTCAAATCATCTATTTAATTTTACAATCTGAGGAACTCTTTGAATTCCACAAATTTAGACCCTCTTCCATTCGAAATAATATCTCCACCTTTCATTATCTGTAACATATAAGAACTATCTAAATTCCTTTTCATCCTATTCATTGGGGATTTATTGCAATCCAAAACCCCTTTATTTTTACATTCATTGGTATATATGAGAATTAAAACCATAGGAATAAATTTTCTTAGAGAAGTCAAAACATACCCATATAGACGAATAAAACCTTCTTCCACCCACAAATAATTCTCCCGAACCTAAAAAAATGTGATAGTAATATTTACCCTCACTTAAAATGTTATATACCTCTAAAATAATCTAAAACAACCCAATTTTAAAATTTTATAATGTGATACTGAATCAAAATATTATTCTATTACTATATTGGTACTCTGGTGATATACATTAAGAATGGGGTTAAATATAATGGATAATAAGGGGTAAACAAGATTGAATAATATAACAGGTGAGAGATTATAAATTACATCATATCATTAAGATAATGATCATGCATAGTCATTATTTCATGGAATAATATGAATGATGAAAATCATAAAAAATTCCATTACATGAATTATTGAATGGACATTACTAATGCAACACAACACAATGTGTTGGGTGAGTTTCATGTGCACCATACATGGTATATCATGATGATAAATAATGTTGTACTATATTTTATTTTTTTACTAAATTTTATCCACCCATAATATCAAAATATAAATATTGAATCTATGGCACATAAGGAAATACAAAATATTTAATTATAAATAAACAATAGTAATAATTGAAATTCTTTAAATTATATTGTCTCAATTGAAAATAAATATTAACAACATAAAAGAAAATATATAATGATATTTTGTAGGAAATAAAAATATTGTTTCTTAATTATGACATTTATGAGTTGATTTTATTCAGAGCTATCGGTGGATAAGTATATAGTGAAATATAGCTCTTAAAAATGCATTATCATATATTTATTGACCATTAGAGAATAAAATAAAAGGGTTTCCTTTTAAAAAATTAATCTTAGTAAAAAATATAAAAATATATAAAAATTTATGAAATCATATATTGGAATAACAATAACCAATCATTAATTATTGTAATCCTTTGCTATTGGAGAAATAAAATTTCAATGCCAAATTATTTAGTCAAGAATATTATAAAGCCTTATATTATTAATTTTAATAAATTTAATTTTATGGGATTAATTTCCTTTAGTAATTTTAAAATTACAAATTATCTTATATTGTGTTTTTAGATTATTTATACGTTTTTTATTTTTTTTAATATAGAAATGTTTTGATTAGTTAAATAATTTCTTTTGTAGACATTATAATAATTTTATAATAATATGATAACTCAAGAATAATTTTTATTTAAAAAATTCATATTATTTGTTTAATATAAATCATATATAAATATTAATTTAAAGATATAAATATTATATTGATGTTATATAAATGAAGGTTCTATTTATTGAAAAATAAAAACAACTTTTTGTCATTTTTATTAATCATGTATTTATAATGATATTTTAATTTTTTTGGAATTAAATATAAGTATTTGTAATAATATTTAAATATGAAAATTTAATTTATCTATGATTATTATAAAAATTGATTTTTATTTAAAATCAATTTAATACTTATGAAAATCATTTTAAAAAAATTATTACAATTTTTTATCAAATATAAAAAATTATTTATGCATGTTATAGGGATAAAATTATTTAATATGGATTACATATTTCAAATATTCATAATTATGAATTGTAAAGATGCCCTAATTAATTTTTTTCATAATGAATTGTATCCAGGAAAAATCTTCTTTACCTCAATTAAGAGAAAAATCGTTTAAAAAATAATAATAAAACGATAAGGAATCATGATTAAAAAATTGATTACACAAGTTGTATTGGAATATTTAGAAATTTTTCTTGTAATATTTCTATCAATTAAAATCTGGTTCCACTTATTCATGAAATATAGTTTATACTATTAATATACATTATATAATTCGGTGTGTGCCATTTCCCTCCCTGATTAAGTTGAATCACTGTCCTCTATCATTCAATTACAATGATCCACATATCTAAACAATTGACTACAAAAATACATTCATATATATATTCCCCTTGTACAAGAGGCTATTTTTTCTTCAATGATCCAACATTGAAATCATAAGTTGTAATCCATTGGTGTTTTTCATGAAAATTTATAATAACACTTAACCGAGTGTTTTCAATTTATTTCATATTTTACCTCTTTCAAATCATAAATAATCATTATCACACAACTATGTAATAATATTTCATATATTTAATGTTATTCTAATAGTGAAGAAAACCCTATTCTTCTATTTTTTATCATATGTAAAATTAAAACATTGCACATGCGAATGTATGATCTATCATCTCTATCTAGTGGTGTAACTCATTTTTCCTTACCAAATTACATTTATTATTATAAATATTGATCTAAATAAAATATTAAATATTAAAAAAATTATTATAAAAGAAATATTTTTTTCATTTTCCTTTATACCCTTCAACCTGTTAAAAACTGATAATGTCATTCACAGATGCTTCGAAATTACCTAACTCTACAAAGAGATGTGATTGAATAATTTTTTTTTACTTTCATAGAATATTTATATATTTATATAATAAATATATAGCATATTTATATAATAATTTTAATTATTTTGGAAATGGAGGAATGATATGGATTTAATGAACCAAAATAAATATCCATGCATTACATGATGATTTAATCATTTAACACTCTATAATGACGATTTTAATAAATAATTATTATTAAAAACCAGTAGAAATTTAATTATTTGATAGTATATTATATTATATTTTTTTATATGTATGTGTTATAAAAATATAATAAACTATTATTTTTTAAAAGTAAGTCTAAAAATACTTAGGAACTAGATCAAACTTATAGAAATGGTTGATTTCATAATATTAGGTTAATTTGGAGATTATTATGATTAATGATCTATTAGAAGAATTATATGATATTTTTTATTAAACTCAATATATAATCACATATTCATGTTTTTTTGTAATTAAATGTTTTCCTTTTATTTTACCCCCTATAAATAGTAAAAATCTTGAAATTATGTTCTTTTAAGGAAACCCATATTTTTTTATATTTAGTATGAAATATTTTCGTCACTATACAAAGTATCATTAAAAAGTTCACAATAAAGGTTTTGCTTATCTTCAATAATTGATAAATTAAAAGTTTCCCATTTTACCCTAAAATTATATTTTTTTAATGGAATCATCTTATTAGTTTCTGATCAAGAATTTTTTTATACAAATATATGAAGATAATATTTTTCTTTCATTTATGATCATTAACCATTTAAAAACATCAAAAATATACTTATCCTCATAAAACACTTTACAACATCATGTGGTTATTTTAAAATAATAAACATATCATCATATTTAGTATTTTTTTCATTGAATAATTTAATTTAAAATTTAACTTCTGTTTTCTACAAGAAACATTCTAGTGATCTGTTAATAAGAATTTCATATATGTCCAGATCCATTGATTAATATTATGATTTATTCGGGATAAAATATTTTGATATGATTTACCATATTTCTCAAGATTTCTAATTTTATTGTTAAATGCGGATTATATTTACATTCAACATGTTTTTTTAAATAAAAATAGTATTTAATTACCAAGGAATTATGATTATGTTTTATTATTTATTCAAAAAATGAATTTGTAAAATATATAATTTGTTGGTGTTTTTATTAATTAAATCAACATTGGTTGTTATAATAGGTATATTCTAATGTCCTCTACCTTTCTGGTCCATTCCTTTATGAAAATTTGGTGTTTGAGGTGTTCTGGGAGGTCATGGTGATTTAACCCCAATAGATTACCAAGTTTTCATTTCTATGAACAGTTCCATTAGTAAACAGTTCTATCGGTAACCTATAATGGTAGGTGAATAGTTTTCTATCGGTGAGGTTGAGTATTATGTTTTATCATAGAGGTTTAGTGAAAAGTTATATCGGTGAGGACCACTAAAAAATTAGATTGGTGAGGTTCAGGGAACTGTTTGATCAGTGAGATTCAGTGAATAGTGTTCTATCGGTGATGTTCAGTGAACAGTGTTCTATCAGTGAGGTTCAGTAAACTGTTCTGTTGGAAAGGTTCAGTGAACATTTCTATCGGTGAGGTGTTGTAAACAGTTCTATCAGTGTGGTTCAATGAACAGTTCTATCGGTGAGTTTTAGTGAACAGTTATATTGGTGAGGTTTTCTGTACAATTCTATCGGTGAGGTTCAGTGAACAGTGTTATATTAATGAGGTTCAGTGACCAATGTTCTATCGGTGAGGTTCAGTGAATAGTGTTCTACCGGTGAGGTTCTGTTAACAGTGTTCTATCAGTGAGGTTTAGTGAACAGTGTTCTATCGGTGAGGTTCTGTGAATAGTGGTCTATTAGTGAGGTTCAGTGAAAATTGTTCTATCGGTGAGGTTCAGTGAACAGTGTTCTATTATTGAGGTTTAGTGAATTTTGTTCTATCGGTGAGGTTCTAACGGTGAGGTTCGGTAATAGTGTTCTAACGGTGAGGTTCGTGAATAGAGTTGTAATGGTGAGGTTCATGAAAAGTTTTCTATCAGTGAGGTTCATGAACAGTGTTCTATTGGTGATGTTCTAATATTGAGGTTCATGAACAATGTTCCAACAGTGAGGTTCATGAACAGTGTTTCTAGCATCCTACAGTTTCACCCCTTTAGCGTTTTCTATCGATGTAAAATTCCTTTAAAGCCTTATTTTATGGACTCTTAATGCCGATTCAAAGGCCATAAATCCTATATTAATTATTCCTAAGGCCCAATATGTTTTAACTTATTCAAACAATTTGGAATAATGCAATCCTCTTTTAATGGGGAATTAACCATATCTTAAATCGTCACCCCATTAAATTATAAAAATGGACAAGATATCTTCCTCACATGTCCTTCCTCGTTGTTCATGGCTATGAGTCGCTAGAACCTCTCAATCCTTCTCATAGGAGTAGCATAATAAAACATTACTCCTCAGATTGGTTCTGATCTGTTTTGATACAACCAAGTTAAATCGATCAATCTTCAATATAAGGTATGTTTTATCATCGTTTATTGGGGGATCATCTTCTCCTGTTTCTCTATTCCATGTTATAACATGTAATCTACATGATTTTAAAGGGGTTTTGTTGGGGTTTTGTTGGTGCAGTCATACTGTGGCATCCTCGGGTGGATGCAGTGGTCACGAGAGGAGGATCGTGACTCGTTGTGTGGATAAAGAATGGGAGGAACTGTTTGAGGTAGGGGATTCATTGATTCTCATTCTTTTATGTGAAACTGTAACTTTAGCATGTATTATGTCACTAGATGATAATGGAATTGAAATAATAAGTATTTTAACCAGATAAATAAATTGATATCGATCATATGTTATTGCCTCTTGTTTTTCTAGACAGTGTTATATCTATGCTTTCTTTGCTCATCTATTCCATCTTGATGGGAATCGATAAAGAACGTAAATTTGGATTAATTGATAATTTTTTGGCTAAAGATAAAGAGGAATGCAAATGAATCTGGTTCTTGTTGTAATTTGATGTTAATCAGATTGGCGTAGTAAGCATGTTTAATTAATTTTGATAGCTTACTGATTTGTTTTCTAGAATTGGGAACCATTGAATAATAAATATGTTAATTCAAGATGGATTAAGGAACAGATTGTTTTAAAATTCCTTAAAGGGTTCTGATTTACCCTCTTTATTGTTAAGGGCCATGAGCCCAATTGTGAAGATGATTGTTTTACTACTGCTTGTGTTTTTATGTGATCTTGGATGGTTGTGGAGATTTTTGGAGGCCTGGAGTCCTTTTGGTTATGACAGAAGATGACGCCTTGAGTGGAGAGATGCATCGGTTTATTCATATGGGTGTTGGGGAGGACAACCAGGATGATGGAATAGGATGGATGTGATTATTGGATTCTTGTTGTTTCTTTGGTTGTTTATCATCTTTACATTTCCCCACTACTCAAGGCAGCAGGTCTTACTTATCCTCCTTTTGAAATTGGAAAATACACCTGGGGTATGGTATGTGATTATTGTGTTTAGCTTCTTAAGGAAGGATGGGTTTATGCTCTTGATATAAGGGGAAAAGACTCGACAGGTAGAACATATTCTCACCGTTGAGACCCCTTGTGTTTAGTAGTATAGAATGATTTTTTAGAATTCCTAAGAATGAGGGAAATTAATTTTATAATGAATAATTGAATATATTGTGTTAACCCATGGGGAGGGAGTTTCTAGAACATAACGATGATGTTGTAATTTTTGGGGGAACAATTGACATTGGGGGTGATGCAAATGAAATTTAATGTGTAATTGTTCAATGTTAATTAATGTTTAATGATTTAATTAACATAAACCGTAACTGATAAAAAGGGAATGAAGTAATCTAATAATTCACTTTAAATGGTTGTATTCTTATAGGATACCTCGTCTTAGAAGTAGCCACTGAGAGTCTGAGAGACGTTAGTTGTAGTTGTGTCTAGGACTAGGTTATTGCCACAGTGTGGTTGTGATATATAGTATATGATGTACATTTTCTGTTTCTATACGCAACTCCACCCTGTCAGTAAGGGAAACAGATACCCCTGGGATTCTAAGCCCTGGGGGTGTTTTCCCCCAAAATTCTGATGGGAGGATGGATGGCTGACTACCCCCTTTGGGTCCGCTCGTTTCTCTTGGTAGTTACTTGTGCTAGCAGCCACATTGGTTAGTTTTCCCCTTATATGTATGTAGTGGGCTATAATGGTTTGTGGTTATTCACACACATATATTCTATATATTGTTTTATAAGGACTATTATATGTGTAACGTTTATAGGTTGTGGTGGCTTGGGGATCCTTACTCGGTGTATGTGTTGTGATGGCTTGAGGTATAATACCCAACATATGATACACATTATGCGAGATGTGGTAGCTCTTGGAAACTACCTGGTTACTTTTGTGTGTGGACATGGTGGTTTTGTTGTAGGAGGTGCATATTGTGGTGCTTCGCCGAGGTGTCTATGGGCACGACATTTTGGAGGGAGATTCTCAGGATGTGCGGTGTTGGGGAAAAGTGGAAAACCCGTGGGGAAGTAGTAGTAGAGTACCGTTGATATTCATTATTATATGATATTTTCTTGTATGTGCTACTTGGTGAGAGTATCCATGGTGATGCTGGGAACATAGTATAGCTATTTTGGTGATGAGTTAGTTTCACTTTATTTCCACTATTATTTAGAGTGCTTTCTTTACTTTTTCATGAGAAGTTTTAGGGACGATCCTATTGAGTATGCATTTTCACTCACCAAATGTATATATAAACTATTTTCAGGTCACATGGAGCTGGATAAAGATCAAGCTGGTTTTTACTAGTTTGGGGTTGTAGAATATGTTCGGGCAGGTGATTGTTGTTGTCTTTACTTTATTTCGGACACCTTTACATTTTCCCATTCAGTTTTAGTACTTTTGCATCACATTTCATATATGTAGTTGGTATTCTTTTATATTTCAGTTCTATGTTGGAGTTGGTTGGTGTTTATCTTATCTCTCACATCTGCATGTGTTCTCTTAAAGGGTAATGCCTCCCATTTATGTGTTTGCTACAACCTTAGTGCTAGTCTCCATCCTGGGGTCTAATGGAGGTCAGACTCGGGGGTCATTATCTCTATTCTCACATTGCGGACCCAGGATGGGTACACTATGTGGGGAGGAGGTCACGACAGAGTGGTATCAAAGGTCTAGTTGAGTGATAAGAAGGATTTTGGAGTTGGGAACAGGTGAGGTTTCCTGGGTTGGTTGGGAAACCATGTCATTCATGTTTTGAAATTGAGGTAAACACATGATACTGGCAATGACATATTCATTTAGGGCCCCCTTTGATCTGATTTAAGGACTTTTAGGTTTACAATGGCTACTAAACAAGGTGATACTAGTTGCTGGGTATAAACCTATGAAATTATCAAGCATAATTCTGCTTTGTTCATGTTTTTGAATGGGTAGAACGTGGGATGGGTTAACCTAAAATGAATAAAAGAAAATAATTAATTAATTAATGTTGAGTCTTCTATATTCTAGGTTTAAAAGCTCTAATAGTTTTTTATTTTATAGGTGTGGCTCCAAGTCGACGTCCTCATCCAGTTTTCACGGAAAATATCTGGCAGGTTGTTCTCGACGATCACCGTAGGATAGAGGTTGATAACGACGACACTTGGAGGAATTCACTTCTAGAGTTTCAGCGCCAATGTCTGCAGAAGTACGAGGGATCTGTTTCAGATGCAGTCATGGAAGACTAGTTTGAGGAGGTCGAGATTGACTTCAGTTCAATCCATGATCGGAAGGAGCACTGTGTGTCCTTTTTTCTGACGATGCTGCATGGAGCAGTGACGTAGTGGTGGTTCTTGTTTCTCGGGGATCGTGAGGAGTCAGTGATCTCATTGGAGGAGTTTCGAGAGAAGTTTAGAGTCGAGTTTCTTTCTTCTATAATGAAGGAGCCTAGTCACCTGGAGCTTCTAACACTTATACAGGGGAGATCCAGTGTCCGCGTGTTTGGAATCTATTTCATGAACCTTTTACGATATTCTTCGGACTAGTTACCAAATGAGGAGGCCAGGGAGAGGAGTTTGAGGAGGCTTTGCATCCAGAGGTCCAGGGGCAGGTCACCCGATTTATGCTGAAAACATATCTTGAGGTGCTGGAAAGGGCATAGGTTGTCTAGAGGACTTTGTCCATGACTGGATCATCATGAGATAGGAATCGGCATGATTCATCACAGAGTAGAATTATGGTCCGGGATTCCATGTTTTTAGGGAATATGGGTTTCCGTTCAGCTAAGGGTATGTTCCATCACATCACATCTCATTTCTCCTGAGGCAGCAAATCTCAGCCCTATGCCAAGGGATCAGGTGCTTGTTTTTCTTGTGGTGGTCGTGGCCATCAACAGTGGGAGTGCCCAACCACTCAGAGCGGTCATCGTGCTCTAGGAGCTATTCCCCAGGTTCCTCCATGGAGGCTGTTCCTACCGAGGCAGCAACAGCCCGTTGGACCAGCTTTGGATCAGCAGAGGGTAGATCGGGTAGGTAGAGGATAGCCCCATGATGCTCCACGTCCTTAGAGTGCAGAGTGTGTCCATTGTGGTGGTCATCATCATGGTCAGAGAGGCCATATAAGAGGTCATGGTTAGATTCATGCTCTAGTGTTGCCAGCTCTAGGCAAGCTAGATGTCTTTCGAGTCACCCTTTACTTTTTTCTACCTTGGTGTATGCCTTGTTTGATTCAGGAGCGACACACTAATTCATATCACCTACCCTTGTCCATGATATGGTACATGAGGTAGAGAGACTTCTAGTGACCTTGGAATTTACTACACTAGTTGGAGGTCGAGATGACTTGTTTGATGTATGTAGTGACGGGGAGCTAGTGTTGGGCCTACACCGCTCCTGTAGAGATTTTCTAGTTTTACGAATACAACAATATTATGTCATCCTCAGCATGGATTGGTTATATTCAGTGTAGGCTATCATGGATTGCATCAGGAATAAGTTCATTTTCATTGGGGAGGATGAAGAGCAAGTGGTGTTTGTGGGTGAGTGGGATCCTTGGATGGGTCATATCTCTGTTCCATCCTTATCATCCATGATGGCTAAGATGATGTTGCGTTATTCAAAGTTTTAGCTGTTGGCCTTTCCTTGGGTCATAGAGGAGTATGATAATATATTTCTAGAAGAGGTTGTAGCGTTACCCTCTCGACGAGAGATCATGTTTGGGATCAAGCTACATCCAAGAGCGTCTCTTATCTCTATGTATCCATATAGGATGACCCATTCTGAGTTATGAGAGCTACATATACAGCTTGATGGTCTGTTACAGTGCGGCTATGTTCAGCCAAGTGCATTACCATGGGGTGAACCAGTTTTTTTTATGAAGAAGGCTAACGACATTTTTCGGTTGTGTGTCGATTATCATAGCCTAAACAAAGTGACAATAAATAATCTATATCCTCGTCCCTGGATTGATTATTTATTTGATCAGATGAAGGGTGCATGTTTTTTCTCAAAGATTGACTTGCGGTCAGGATATCATCAGATGCGTTTGAAGGATGAGGATATCCCAAATACTTCTTTACGTTGTCTTCATGGGCATTATGAGTTTGTGGTAATGTCTTTTCGTGTGACGAATGCTCCAGCTGTATTCAAGGGATTGATGAATTTAGTGTTCTGTGAATTTCTCTACATGTTCGTGGTAGATTTTATCGATGACATCCTTATGTACTCTATATTTGAAGAGGATCATACAGATCATCTACATGCCATTGTGGGAGTTCTTCGCCAACATCATCTATTTGAGATGTTTTAAAACTATGAGTTTTGGGCCCAGGAAGTCTGTTTCTTGTGGCATGTTGTGTCCCAATATGGAGTAGCTATGGATCCATTGAAGATAGAAGTAGTTCTGTCTTGGGCAGCCCCCAATATAGTATTAGATGTGTGAAGTTTCCTTGGTCTCGCAAGCTACTACAGGAGGTTCATAGACAATTTATCATGAGTTTTGACTCTACTGATATCTTTTTAGAGGAAGGATTGGGCATTCATATGGACTGATAAGTGTCAGTTAGCTTTTGGGTAACTAAAGGAGAAGTTAGTAAGTGCTCTAGCCTTTTGTCTTCCAGCATAGGGAGTTTAGTTTGATGATTTCCATGATGATTCGCATCTGGGGTATAGATTTGTGTTCATGTAGTGGAGGTCAGTTGTTTCTTATGGGTCTCAGCAGTTGTGTCCCCATGAACGCAACTATGCCACCCATGATCTTTAGTTAGAAGCCATGGTGTTTTCTCTAATGTTGTGGATAAATTACCTCATTGGTGAGCGCTTTGTTGATTCCACTGATCATACGAGTTTTAGTTTTGTTTTATCCCAGCGTGACTTGAACTTATGATAGCATCGATGGATGGAGATCTTGCAGGAATAACACTTTGAAATATCATATACAACTGGAAAAGGGAATGTTGTAGCTGGTGTGCTGAGTGGAAATTCACATAGGTATAGTGTACGTTAGTCTGGTTATTCCTGGAGAGTAATGGTAGAACTGTCATCATTGCATCACGATATGGAAGATGTTGGGGGTAGAGATTGTGTTTTTCATATGATGGAACAGTCATCCCTAATGCAGAAGTTGGAAGAGTCCTAGTTGGTATATTAAGAGGTGGAGGTTTGGTGAGACCGAGTTGTTTGTTGTGAGGCCCCTGATGGTTGGTCGGAGGATGAACAACACATATTGTTGTATCATGGAAGGATTATTATCTCTTTGATGATGTGTGAGACAGTTATCAGAGATTTCTATAGTTCACATTTAGCAGCACATCCTAGCGTGACAAAGATATACCGATCCTTGAGGAGGCGGTTTTGGTGGCCTGGGCTGAAGCATGCAGTTGCAATGTTTGTGTCTCGATGTTTAGTCTGCCAGAAGGTTAAGGTAGAACACTGGGTTCCTGGTCGTCTTCTCCATCAATTAGATATTCATCAGTGGAACTGGGAGAACATCTCGAAAACTTTGTTACTGGATTACCATGAGATCCGGGAGGACATGACGCTATTTGGGTGGTAGTAAATCATTTAACAAAATCGGCCCACATCATAGCGATCAAGGAGTCGAGCTCAGTGAATGTTTTATATAAAAATTATCTAGAGGAGGTGGTGAGAATTAATGGAGTCCCTAGGATGATCATTTATGATCTAGATCCTTGTTTTCCTCTAGGGTGTGGAGAGGTCTCCAATAAGCCTATGGTTTTCAACTATTCCTTTGCACTGCTTTTCAACTCAAACGAATGGTCAGACATAGAGGACCATCTAGACTCTTGAAGACATGTTATTCCCTTGTGTTCTTGATTTTGGACGTTCATGGATGAGGCACTAACCCTTGGTGTAGTTCTCTTACAATAATAGTCTTCAGTCCACCATCAGTATGGCATCGTTTGAAGCCTTTTATGGTCGGATTTGCTATTATCCATTGTGCTGGTCTGGGGTCATAGAATCAGCAATTCTCGGTCCGAAACTACTGCATAATAAAATAGAGATGGTTAAGGTGATTATTGAGAGAATGAATACATTGCAAGATCGTCAGAAATCAATTGATAATCAAATAATGAGACCCGTAGAGTTTAATGTTGGGGATCATGTGTTTCTAAAGATGATTCCCCAGCATGGGCATCGAAGTATTGGTTGTGGAAGTAAGATTTCTCCCAGATTTTTTGTTCCTTTTGTGGTGTTAGATAATTTTAGATTTGTGGCATATCCAGTAGCACTTCCCCAACAGATGTGTCGAATACATTATGTTTTCCATGTATCATAGCTCCTTAGTAATCTTCATGATGACTCTCACATCTTCTATTGGGGAGAGATCGATGTTGTTGATGATGAAACCTTTGAGGAGCGACCCGTGGACATCCTAGACTGCAAGGAGGAGGTGTTTCACGGGTGTTCTATTCCCCTAGATTTTGTCTTGTGGCGGCATAGTGGCATTGAGTAGAGTACCTAAAAACATAAGTCATAGATATGTGATTAGTAACCAGAGTTGTTTGATGTTTATCACATTTCATTTAATGACCTCCCCTTTGTGGTTAGACCGTTCATGTTTTTAATATTTTTTTTGTTGCTTCTTGTGGATTGCTCTCTTTTGAGAGAAATCTTGATGGGTAGATGTTCAAACCCCTTTTAGTTTTCCCTTTAGGTGGGTTTTTTTAAAACTCGAGGATGATATTGTTTTGAGAGGTATCTGATGTAATGGACCGGACCACTCTGGTACATTCCTTTCTGAAAATGTGGTATTTGAGGTGTTCTGGGAGGCCACGGTGACTTATCCCCAAAACTTTTCCAAATTTCCATATCTGTGAATAGTTCCATCATCGAATAGTTCTATCGGTAACCTCTAACGGTAAGATAATAGTATTCTATCAGTGAGGATCAGTGAAAAGTTCTATCAGTGAGGTTCAGCGAACAAATATATCGGCGAGGTTTTGTGAACAGTTCTATCGGTGAGGTTTAGTGAACAGTTCTATCGGTGAGGTTCAGTGAATAGTTATATTGATGAGGTTCAGTGAAAAATTATATCTGTGAGGTTTTGTGAATAGTTCTATCTGTGAGGTTCAGTGAAGAGTTCTATCAGTGAGGTTCAGCGAAAAGTGTTCTATTAGTGAGGTTCAATGAACAGTGTTCTATCGGTGATGTTCAGCGAACAGATCAACTTGTGAAGTTCAGTGAACAGTTCTATCTGTGATGTTTTGTAAACTGTTCTATCAGTGAGGCTCAGTGAATAGTTCTCTCTGTGAGGTTTTGTGAATAGTTCTATCAATGAGGTTCAGTGAACAGTGTTCTATTAGTGAGGTTCAGTGAACACAATTCTATCGGTGAGGTTCAGTGAAAAGTGATCTATCGATGAGGTTCAGTGAACAGTGCTCTATCAGTGAGGTTCAATGAACAATGTTCTATCGGTGAGGTTCAGTGAACAGTATTCTATCGGTGAGGTTTAGTGAATTGTGTTCTATCGGTGAGGTTCCGTGAACATTGTTCTATCAGTGAGGTTCAGTGAATAGTGTTCTATCGGTGTGGTTCACTGAACAGTGTTCTATCGGTGAGGTTCACTGAATAGTGTTCTATCGGTGAGGTTCTAACGGTGAGGTTCACGAACAGTGTTCTAATGGTGAGGTTGTTGAACAGTGTTCTATCAATGTGGTTCTTGAAAAGTGTTCTATCTGTGAGGTTCTAATGGTGAGGTTCGTGAACAGTGTTTCTAGCTTCCTATAGTTTCACCCCTTTAGCATTTTCCTTTGAGAAAAAATGAATTTAAAGCCTTATTTTAAGGACTATTAAGGACGATTAGAAGGCCATAAATACTATATTAATTATTCTTAAGGCCCAAGATGATTTTACTTGGTCAAACAATGTGGGTTAATACGATCCTCTTTTAATGAGTAATTAACTGTATCTTAAACTGTCTTCCCATTAAATATTCAAAAGGGAAAAAATATCTTCCTCCCTTGTTCTTCCTATTTGTTCTCGGGTATGAGATGCTATAACCATTCAATCCTTCCCATAGGTGTTTCACAATAAAACTTTACTGCTCGGACTGGTTCCGCTCTATTTGGATGAAACCAAGTTGTTTCGTTCAATCTTTGATATAAGTTAAGTTTTATCATCGTTCCTTTGGGGATCATCTTCTCTTGTTTCTCCATTCCATATATAGCATGTAATCTCCATGATTCTATAGGGTTTTTCTTGGGGTTTGGTTGGTATCGGTCTTACTGTGGCATCCTCGGGTGTATGCAGTTGTCGCAAGAGGAGGATCATGACCCTTTCTTTGTATAAAGAATGATAGGAACTGTTTGAGGTAGGTTATTTGTTTCTTCACATTCTTTTATGTGCAACTGTATCTTTATCATGTTTTATCTCACTAGATGAAAATGGAATTGACATAATAAATATTTTAACAGTATAAATAAATTCATGCCGATCATATGTTACTGGCTTTTTATTTTCTAGATAGTGTGATATCTATGATTTCTTTCTTAGCTATTCATTATTGATGGGAATAGTTAAAAAATGTAAATTAGGATTAATTGATAATTTTTTGGATAAAGATAAAGAGGCATGAAAACGAATTTGGTTCTTGTTGTAATTTGATGTTAATCAAATTGGCGCAGTAATTATTTTTAATTAATTGTGATATCTTACTAATTAGGTTTCCAGAATTTGGAACCTACAAATAATAAATATATAAATTCAAGATGGATTAATGAATTGATTTTTTGAAAATTCTTTAAAGGTTTCTTAGTTACCCTCTTGATTTTTAAGGTCCAAGATCCAAATTGTGAAGATGATTGTTTTACTACTTGTTGTGTTTTGATGTGAGCCTAGATGGTTGTGGTTATATGTGGAGGCATGGAGGCCTTTTGGTTGTGGCAACAGATGACACCTAGAGTGGGGAGATGCATCGGTTTATACATTTGTGTGTGAGGGAGGACACTAGGGTTGATAGAATGGGATGGATGTGATTATTGGATGCTTGTTGTTTCTTTGGTTGGTTATCTACTTTACTTTTCCCCACTTCTCAAGGAAGCTGGTCTAACTTATCCTCCTTCCAATATAGGAAAAGGCACATGGGGTATGCCACGTGCTTTCCGTGTTTAGCTTCTCAAAGAAGTATGGTTTTATGCTCTTTCTATATGCGAGAATTACTCGACGGGCAGTAAATCTACTCATCGTGTTAAGACCCCATCTATTTAGTAGCATAGAATGTTTTTCTAGAATACCTGGGAATGTTGGTAAGTAATTATATAATGAATAATTGAATAAATGTTGTTAACCCATGTGGATGGAGTTGCTAGAACATAATGATGATGTTTTAATTTTGAAAGGAACAATTGACTTGGGGTGTGATGCTAATGAAATTTATAGTGGAATTTTCTATGGTTAATTAATGTTTAAATAATTAATTCATGTAAAGTTTAACTGATAAAAATGGAATGGAGTAATCTAATAATGCTCTTTAAATGGTTGTATGCTTAGAGGATACCTAGTCTTAGAAGTAGCAGCCCAGAGTCTAAGAGACGTTAGTTGGAGTTGTTTCTAAGACTGGGTTATGTCCATAGTGTGGTTGTTAGATATAGTATAACATCTAATTTTTGTGTTTCTATACGCGAATCCACCCTGTCAGTAAGGGAAACTGACAACTCAGGGATTTTGAACCCTGGGGGGGTGTTTTCCCCCAACATTCTGATGACAGGATGGATGGCCAACTACCCTATTTGACCTCGCTCTCTTCTCTTGGTAGTTATTTGTGATGGCAGGAAAATTGGTTAGTTTTCCCCATATTTGTGTATAGAGGGATGTAATGGATTGGGGTTATTCACACACATATATTCTTGATATAGTTTTTTATGGACTACTATAGGTGTAACGTGTACAGGCTGTGATGGCTTGAGGATCCTTACTCGGTGTATGGGATGTAATGGCTTGTGGTATAATACCTGACTTATAATACACGTTATGCGAGCTATGGTGGATCCCAGAAGCTACCTGGTTACTTTGGTGTGTGGACGTGGTGTTTTTGTTTCATGAGGTTCATATTTTTGTGCTTCTCCAAGGTGTCTGCGGGCAATCCTTTTTTGAGAGAAATACTCAGGACTTGTGACGTTGGGGAAAAGAAGAAAACAATTGGGGAAATAGAAGTGGGGTACCCTTGATTTTAATTATTTTATAATATATTCTTCTATGAGTTACATGGTGAGAGTAGCCATGGTGAGTCTAGGAACTTAGTATACCTATTTATTTTATGAGTTAGTTTCACTTTTTTTCACAATGCTTTATCATGCTTTATTTACTTTTTCACGAGAGGCTTTAGGGAGGATCCTACGGAGTATACTATTATACTCACCCTATGTATATATAAACTGTAAAGACCCGTAAAATTCAAGGGAAATTTTTTCTTAATTTTCTTTAGAATTTTACAAGAGCGCGGTTTCAGACGGAACCTGATTTCGAGGCCCGGAGTGCCCGGAATCAATTTCCGAAGTTTGGCTCGGGTACGTTTAGTGAACGAACGAGCGGGAATTCCTAACTTTTGATCCGGTGCTCGGAATTGAAATCCGAGGGCACCGATGAACTCGCAGCGCCGATTTTCACTTAAAGAGACCTTTTCGGAAGTTGCGTTTGTTGCGGGTTGGATGTTAGTTTTTGGGTTTTTAGTTTTAGTTAAATAAAATTTTGTGAAGAAAAAATTTTATTTTAACTAGATAAATCCTACCAAAGGGAGTTGGGAGTGGGTCCCACATCCACTTAACCTCCCTTGGGAGGATTAAGTGTGGTGGGGCCCACACGAACCCCAACTCCTCAAATTCTCTCAAAACCTCCCCTTTAACCCATTTCAATTAATGTTGACAACTTGACTTAATTAATTGAAGAGGGTTAATTTAAATTTCAAACCTTTGAAATTCTAAGAGGAGGGTTGTGTAATTAAATAAGCTTAAGCTTATTTTATTTTGTTGGGTTGGTTTCCTTTGTTCTTGAGAGGATTTTGAGAGCTTCTCCTTCATCTTCAAGCTTGGACGAAGAACGCTCAACTTGACGAAGAACGCTCAAGTTCCGACGAAGAACGCCGCTCTGCTCTTCTTTGTCTTCCGTGTCAACGAGAGGGAATGCCGCTTCCTCCCCGAATTCCCTTCGTCGGCATACGAAGATTCGCCAACGACGTATCACATCGGACGCACCTCTTCGTCATCGGATTTGACGAACGACGACCGCGACGCCCGACCTCCGCGACGTTGTCTTCCGCGGGACGTTGTCAAATCTTCGAACCTATACCCGAGGTAGGGGTTGTTGATTTATTGTTTAATTATTCCATTCTTGATCGTGGATCTAGCATGTCTAACGCGAGGCAATTGAATATTTTAAGTTGTGTTATTATTTAACATGAGGGGGGCCGGACCGCATGAACACGGCCGAACCCCTCCATCGTTCATGTTGTTTTATCTTGCGGGTGGAAGCAAGGTGGCGTGGTGCCGTCGCACCACGCGGATAATTGTATGTTTATCTTACGCGACGCCGTTACGCCGCGCCATGGAAGAAACATCATGAACGCGACGCCGCCGCGCCGCGTTGAAGAAATCAAGGTGCGGCGGAGGGGCGCGGTGTCGTCGCACCGCGCCGGACGACGAACACCGTGGCCGGTTCCGGGCCGCGGCGGAATGAGGAGATCGGCGGCCGGGCCGCCGGCGTCGGAAGCCGAAGAGGGGACCGGATTTTCCAGTCCCGTTGGAGAAAACCGGGCGGCCATCTGGCCGGCCGAATGGTAATATTCATGGGGAAATTAATCCACCGGCCAGCAATTAAAACCCCCCTCATAAAGAGGGGGGCGGTTTCCTTGAGGGGGGGGGGGGGGGCAGGAGGCCCCCCGGTTTCCTTCAAGCCGGCCCCCACATGGGGGCCGTTTTTATTCAAAGGGCGCGGCATTTAGCCGCGCCGTCATTCCGAGAAAGCGGGGGCTTCTGCCCCCCGCATGCCGCCTCCATGCCGCGCCAGGCAGGCGCGCCGCCAGGCTGCCGCGCCGCCGCCGCCAGGCCGCCGCTTAGCCGCCGCGCCGTCGCGCCGCCGGCCGGCCGGCCGGGCCGGGTTCAGCGGAACGGGTTGGTCCGACCCGGTTCGGTTCGGATCCGGGTCGGGTCGACCCGGATCCGGTCATACCAGGGGGGGGGGGGGTCGGGCCGGGTCGGCCCGGACCCGGACCCCCCGTTTCGAATCATTTACGGTCTTTTGGCCATAACTTCATCCACGGACCTCCGATTGACGAACCGTCTGTGGCAACGCGATCCTTGGATCAAGACGGTCGTTTCGGTATATCGCACTCAAGGTTTCGGATTACTTTGAGTTCGGCCGGGTTGGTTCGTTCACAAAACCAATCGGGCCTTCGGAACGGAAACACTCATATCTTGAGCTACGGACGTCCGATTGACGTGCCGTTAGCTGTGTTGTGTTCCTCTTAGTGATACAGATCTTTTGGCATACTCCGCCCGAGGTTTGGACGCAGGTGTAGTACGGTCGGGTTGGTTTTTCCTTAAAAACCAACCGGGCCCCGGGGACGAAAATGCCAATAACTCTCAGACCGGGCGTCCGATCGACGCACCGTCTGTTGCATTGAGTTCCTGTTGACGATACGGAATATTTGGATACATCAACTCTGGGCTTTGTGACAGTTGATGTATCAGCCTCTCAGCTCTTGGAGCGGACCCTCCGAACGAGCTTGCTGTGTGCGGGAACCCTAGTGCTGGCTGCGACGGTTACTGTGACTGCTACTGCTACTACTGCTACTGTGATTGCGACGACGACAATACAGAGATCCTGCGTGGATTCGACGACGACGACTACAGCACTCAGCGATCCTACGTGGGTCAGTGCTACAGGTCCTGTGTGGGCCCGATCCTGTGTGGGTCCGATCTTGTGTGGGTCCTTGCGCTCAGCGGTCCTGTGTGAACCAGCGCCTACAGGTCCTGTGTGGGCCCGATCCTGTGTGGGTCTTTTCGGGGGTTAGTTACCTATCGATCCTTCGTGGGTCCGACGACTTAGATGGATCAGAGATCATCTTTATCGTCCTTTGAAGAAGTATACCTGTGTGAGCTGAATCCTGTTGCTTTCCTGTTTGGATTGTGTTATGCAATCCTGTGTGGATTACGTTTTTCTTTCCTGTGTGGAATACGTTTACTTTCCTGTGTGGACTGAGTTGTACTTGGCCTCGGAGGTTGGAGCGTATTTGAAATTGATGACTTTGTTATATGTATGGGCATATACCTAAGCAGTGTCGGTTATTACTTCATGATTGTCCTTTCTTCGTGGTTTATCCTTTGTGGATTTGAGAGACCTTCAGGGGTCTCGAGGTCCCTTCTGAGTAGCTTATACTCACCCCTGCACGGGCATTGCCCGCACTACGTTGTGTTGGTTGCAGACGACGAACAGCGTTGACCTTAGCTGAGGCTTGCAGAGCGGGATGGTACCCGGAGGTGGACCACTGGGTGGGACGTGCTCGGAGCGGACGGCGGGACCCGTGGAGCAGTGGAGCTATCTGTACCCACCCTTCTGGTGGGATTTCCGGTGGACAGCTCAGCGTAGCGGCTTTTACTTTTCAGTTGCTGTTTTCCCTTTCGAGTTGTACTTTACTTTCAGTTTGGGTTTGTATACTGGCCCATTTACTTTTCCGCACTTTCAGTTGTACTCTACTTTTGCTTAGTGTTTACTTTCCTCTTGCTTACTCTGTGGTGTTTGTTTACTTTACAATGGCAATGCCTTCCCTTTTTCCGGGATTTACGCCTTGGTGCTAGTCGCCAGTCCCTGGCCTATGGAAGGCGGGCTTGGGGTAGTCACGGCACGGACCCCGAGGGCGGGTCGTGACAAATTGGTATCAAAGGAGTTTGGTTCTACCGTGAACTCTGATCTTTTCTATGTGAAGCAATAATGTTTAGCACATTGAGTGTGGTTATCAGTCTAGGGAGTCCAGTGTTGGTGCGGCGGCCGACGTATCCGTACACCAGGACCCTGACTTCTGATTTCCGAATTAATGCACGAAAACATTGATTGCGTGTGTGTTTCAAAATTTTCTTTGTGATTACTTATATCACCTCACCAGGTACACTGTTCTGACCATGGCGCACCTGTTTTCTTTTTCCGGATGGCCCCATGATGGCATCCAGCTAGGGTTCCGAGAGTCGAGCGTGACGACAGCCCACCGAGCGACGAGGCCTCGGTGTAGGGCCCTTTGTCAGCAGTGGCACCGGCGGTAGCTCTACCCACCGAGCCCCCGATGCTTCCAGCAGCAGCCGCTGACGATGCACGTCGCCTCAGCGCACTGCATGAGTTTCAGCGCCAGCGACCGCCCAGGTTTCGCGGGGAGACGGATCCCCAGGCAGCAGAGGACTGGCTGGAGGCAGTGGTTCGAGTGTTTAGGCTAGTGAGGACACCAGCAGACCTCATGGTGATCCTCGCTGCGAGCCTACTACACGCAGCAGCAGGACGATGGTGGAGCTTGATGCTCCAGGTGCATGATGAGGCATCCCTCCTTTGGACGGACTTTGAGAGCCTCTTCCGCTCGGAGTTCGTCCCAGCCACCCTTCGTGCGGTGCGTATCCAGGAGCTTCTACAGCTGCGGCAGGGTAGCATGACAGTCGCTCAGTACTCGGCGAGATTTACCGATCTCTCGCGCTACTCGACCGACATGGTACGGGACCCATTCTTCCGGGCCCGGACCTTCGAGCAGGGTTTGAGACACGAGATCAGGGCATCGCTGATCTCCCTCAGCATACCGACTCAGACAGGAGTACTGGAGCGGGCCCTTCTGATCGAGAGCTTCCTTGCTGAGTCTACACCAGCACAGCGATCCACCGCAGGGCAGCACGTGGCAGAGTCATCTGCAGCAGGCAGTCGATGGGTGACTCAGGGGTCCAGACAGACCAGACCTTCGGGCAGACGACCTCAGGACACTGGCTCAGCAGTGCGGGGCACACAGCGCGGAGCCAGTCTTTCGAGAGGCAGACAGTGCTACTCGTGCGGCGGGCAGGGCCACATGGCTCGTGACTGCCCGACCCGCCGTGCCGAGGAGCAGCAGACGGTTGAGGGACCACCGAGGCAGAGGCAGAGGGTCAACCATGGTGGTCCGCAGGGAGGAGGCGGACGAGGCAGAGGAGCTGGACGAGCAGCTGGTAGTGGGCGACGCTTTTAGGCTCTGCCACCACCACCACCAGGAGGTCCACCCCGACCACAGGGAGCTGGCGGGCAAAGACAGGCACAGCTCCAGGCAGCAGGGGCCAACGACCACGGCGCACCCGAGATGATTCGAGGTACTATCTGTGTCTATTCCACCCTTGCTGCAGTTCTTATAGACACAGGAGCGAGTCACTCTTTCATAGCCGCTTCCCTTGTTCGGAGCTCGGAGATTCCGACAGAGCCGTTGGCTCGATCCTTACGGCTAGAGACTCATACGAGAGCAGACTCGACGATTACACACTGGTTCCGACAGTGTGAGCTTACTCTAGGAGGCGAGAGATTCGGTTGGGATCTTTTTGTAGTAGCGTCGAGGCCTTACGACGTCATCTTGGGCATGGATTGGCTATCTACGGTCCATGCACAGATTGATTGTTTTAGGCGCAAGGTGCGATGTGTACGCACCGACGGGAGCAGGTTCACCTTCACCGGCGAGAAGGGAGCCTTAGAAGCACAGGATGGACTTCCGCGGAGGAGAGTACAGCCCATCACTCATCAGTTGGCTAGCCTTATCCTTGGAGCAGTTGACGTGCGGAGTCCTGGTTTTCCTGCAGTGGTGGATCAGTTTGCGGACGTTTTTCCCGACGACGTTCCAGGGCTACCTCCTCGCAGAGAGGTAGACTTTTATATTGACTTGTACCCCGGGACAGCCCCGATATCCACTGCAGCATATCGGATGGCCCCCGCCGAGCTTCGAGATCTACGGGTACAATTGGAGGACTTGCAGGGCAAGGGGTTCATCCGACCCAGTGTTTCACCCTGGGCTTCCCCGATTTTGTTCGCCAAGAAGGCGGACGGGAGCTTGCGACTTTGTGTAGACTATCGTCGCCTGAACCAGGTGACAGTGAGGAACAAGTATCCGCTACCGAGGATTGATGACCTCTTTGATCAGCTCAAGGGAGCACGGTGGTTCTCGAAGATAGACCTCAGGTCAGGCTATCATCAGCTCAGAGTCAGAGACGAGGATGTGCAGAAGACGGACTTCAGATGTCGGTATGGCCCCTATGAGTTCTTGGTTATGCCATTCGGTGTAACCAATGCTCTAGCAGTGTTCATGGCTCTCATGAACAGGATATTTCAGCCATACCTCGATCGGTTTGTCGTGGTCTTCATCGACGACATTCTGATTTAATCTACGACAGAGGAGGATCACGCCTATCATTTGCGAGTTGTACTAGACACACTCCGAGAACACCAGCTTTATGGTAAGCTCTCGAAGTGCCAGTTCTGGATACGTGAGGTCCACTTCTTGGGACACGTTATCTCTGAGGCGGGAGTTGCAGTGGATCCCGCGAAGATTGAGGTTGTGTAAGCATGGGAGCCACCCAGGAGCGTGATTGAGGTTCGGAGTTTCTTGGGACTAGCTGGATGTATCGGAGATTCGTGCCAGACTTCTCTAGAGTTGCGGCATCACTCATAGCTTTGACGAAGAAGGGGAAACCCTTCGTATGGTCAGATAGATGTCAGCAGATCTTCCAGGAGCTGAGACAGAGATTGACTAGCGCACCTATCTTGAGGTTTCCTGATGAGGGAGTAGGGTACGTAGTCTACTGCGATGAATCAGGGACCGGACTCGGATGTGTTCTGATGCAGGAGCGGGTAGTGATCGCCTATGGATCACGTCAGTTGAGGCCGCATGAGCAGAACTACACTACCCAAGACCTGGAGTTAGCAGCAGTGGTCTTCGCTCTGAAGACATGGCGACACTATCTGATGGGCGAGCACTTTACAGTCTTTTCTGATCATCAGAGTCTCAGGTATATCTTTTCGTAGAAGGACCTGAACCTGAGACAGTGGCGATGGCTCGAGTTCCTCCAGGACTATGACTTTGAGATAGTTTATACTCCTGGGAAGGGGAACGTAGTAGCCGATGCCCTCAGCAGGAGGACGGGCATTCAGCTACTTGAGGAGGCGACGGAGCAGCTAGCCTCTTTGCAGATATCCTTCGTAGATAGAGATGGAGCAGCTTTCCTTCAGTCTCTCACAGTCACTCCTCCACTACTGCAGCGGGTCAGGGAGGCACAGCGTGAGGATGCTGACTGTGAGACACGGCGTGCACAGATATCCTCGGGACAGGCACCTGATGGTTTCTCCTTTGGAGCAGAGCACGACATCCTTTTTAGAGGACGTACCATGGTACCAGTCGCTTTGCGAGAGGAAGTGCTGAGAGAGTTTCACACATCTCCTTTGGCGGTACATCCTGGAGTGGCGAAGATGTATCAGGACCTCAGACGACAGCACTGGTGGCCGGGCATGAAGAAGGCAGTAGCAGAGTTCGTTTCTCGATGCCTTACCTGCCAGCAGGTGAAGGTAGAGCATCAGGTACCAGCGGGCTTGGTACAGCCCTTGGAGGTTCTGGAGTGGAAGTGGGACGGCATATCTATGGACTTCGTGACTGGACTTCCACGCACTTCCAGAGGTCACGACTCTATATGGGTGATTGTTGACCGACTCACCAAGTCGGCACACTTCTTACCCATCAGAGAGCAGGGCTCAGTAGAGAGCTTGGGATGTCTCTACGTTCAGGAGATTGTGCGGCTCCACAGCGTGCCATCATCTATCGTCTCCGATTGAGATGCTCGCTTTACTTCCCGGCTTTGGAAGGGATTACAGGAGGCGTTCGTGACGCAGCTACGTCTGAGCACAGCCTTTCACCCTCAGATGGATGGACAGACAGAGAGGACCATTCAGACTCTCGAGGACATGCTCCGCGCATGTGTCCTCGACATTGGTCGTAGCTGGGAGGACCACCTACCCTTGGTGGAGTTTGCGTACAACAACAGCTACCACTCCACCATCAGGATGGCACCGTACGAGGCATTGTACGACCGACCTTGTAGATCTCCTTTGTGCTGGACAGACCCTGGGGAGTCAGCACTAGTGGGACCGGAGATGGTCCAGGCCACGACAGAGAAGGTCCAGGTCATCCAGGAGCGGATGAGGACAGCTCAGAGCCGGAAGAAGTCATATGCTGACAGGAGGCGGAAGCCACTAGAGTTCGAGGATGGCGACCACGTCTTCTTGCGGGTCTCACCACGACGTGGTATTCGGAGATTTGGCCGAGGCGGCAAGTTATCTCCGCGCTTCATCGGACCCTTCCAGATTCTCAGCAGGATTGTTGAGGTGGCTTATCACCTGGCTCTACCACCTCAGTTGCACCGGGTGCACGACGTCTTCCACGTGTCTCAGCTGAGAAGATACGTGCACGACCCGACGCACATCATTGATCATGGGGAGCATGACGTTGACGATGGGGCGAATTTTACGGAGGTCTCGGTGGAGATAGAGGATCGACAGGATCGGGTCCTGCGTGGGTGATCGATTCCTCTTGTGCGCATCAGATGGCAGAACGGGAATCTCCAGGAGAGCACATGGGAGCGGGAGGCTGAGATGCGTGCTCAGTACCCTCATTTGTTTCCCTAGTTTTTGATGTATCTTTACGGGGATGTAAAGCCCTGAGGTGTGAGTAATGTAAAGACCCGTAAAGTTCAAGGAAAATTTTTTCTTAATTTTCTTTAGAATTTTACAAGAGCGCGGTTTCAGACGGCACCTGATTCCGAGGCCCGGAGTGCCCGGAATCAATTTCCGAAGTTTGGCTCGGGTACGTTCAGTGAACGAACAAGCGGTAATTCCTAACTTTTGATCCGGTGCTCGGAATTGAAATCCAAGGGCACCGATGAACTCGAAACGCCGATTTTCGCTTAAAGAGACCTTTTCAGAAGTTGTGTTTGTTGCGGGTTGGAAGTTAGTTTTTGGGTTTTTAGTTTTAGTTAAATAAAATTTTGTGAAGAACAAATTTTATTTTAACTAGATAAATCCTACCAAAGGGAGTTGGAAGTGGGACCCACATCAACTTAACCTCCCTTGGGAGGATTAAGTGTGGTGGGGCCCACACGAACCCCAACTCCTCAAATTCTCTCAAAACCTCCCCTTTAACCCATTTCAATTAATGTTGACAACTTGACTTAATTAATTGAAGAGGGTTAATTTAAATTTCAAACCTTTGAAATTCTAAGAGGAGGGTTGTGTAATAAAATAAGCTTAAGCTTATTTTATTTTTTTGGGTTGGTTTCCTTTGTTCTTGAGAGGATTTTGAGAGCTTCTCCTTCATCTTCAAGCTTGGACGAAGAACGCTCAACTTGACGAAGAACGCTCAAGTTCCGACGAAGAACGCCGCTCCGCTCTTCTTCGTCTTCCGTGTCAACGAGAGGGAACACCGCTTCCTCCTCGAATTCCCTTCGTCGGCATACGAAGATTCTCCAACGACGTATCACATCGGACACAC
Source organism: Viscum album (assembly GCA_963277665.1). NCBI lineage: Eukaryota > Viridiplantae > Streptophyta > Magnoliopsida > Santalales > Viscaceae > Viscum > Viscum album. The sequence continues at coordinate 200,361,952 of OY728126.1, forward strand.
CTCTTCGTCATCGGATTTGACGAACGACGACCGCGACGCCCGACCTCCGCGACGTTGTCTTCCGCGGGACGTTGTCAAATCTTGGAACCTATACCCGAGGTAGGGGTTGTTGATTTATTGTTTAATTATTCCATTCTTGATCGTGGATCTAGCATGTCTAACGTGAGGCAATTGAATATTTTAAGTTGTGTTATTATTTAACGTGAGGGGGGCCAGACCGCATGAACACGGCCGAACCCCTCCATCGTTCATGTTGTTTTATCTTGCGGGTGGAAGCAAGGTGGCGTGGTGCCGTCGCACCACGCGGATAATTGTATGTTTATCTTACGTGACGCCGTCGCGCCGCGCCATGGAAGAAACATCAAGAACGCGACGTCGTCGCGCCGCATTGAAGAAATCAAGGTGCGGCGGAGGGGTGCGGTGCCGTCGCACCGCGCCGGACGACGAACACCGCGTCCGGTTCTGGGCCGCGGCGGAACGAGGAGATCGGCGGCCGGGCCGCCGGCGTCGGAAGCCGAAGAGGGGACCAGATTTTCCGGTCCCGTTGGAGAAAACCGGCCAAAAAAGCTGGCCGGCCGGATGGTAATATTCCAGGGGAAATTAATCCCCCGTCCAGCAATTAAAACCCCCCTCACAAAGAGGGGGGCGGTTTCCTTGAGGGGGGGGGGGGGGGGCAGGAGGCCCCCAGTTTCCTTCAAGCCGGCCCCCACGTGGGGGCCGTTTTTATTCAAAGGGCGCGACATTTAGCCGCGCCGTCATTCTGAGAAAGCGGGGGCTTTTGCACCCCGCATGCCGCCTCCATGTGGCGCCAGGCGGCCGTGCCGCCAGGCTGCCGCGCCGCCGCCGCCAGGCCGCCGCGCCGTCGCGCCGCCGGCTGGCCGGCCGGGCCGGGTTCAGCGGACCGGGTCGGTCCGACCCGGTTCGGTTCGGATCCTGGTCAGGTCGACCCGGTTCAGGTCAGACCAGGGGGGGTCGGTCCGGGTCGGCCCGGACCCGGACCCCCCGTTTCGAATCATTTACGGTCTTTTGGCCATAACTTGAGCCACGGACCTCCAATTGAATAACCGTCTGCGGCAACGCGATCCTTGGATCGAGGCGGTCGTTTCGGTATATCGCACTCAAGGTTTCAGATTACTTTGAGTTCCGCCGGGTTGGTTCGTTCACAAAACAAACCGGGCCTTCGGAGCGGAAACGCTCATATCTTGAGCTACGGACGTCCGATTGACGTGCCGTCATCTGTGTTGTGTTCCTCTTAGTGAGACGGATCTTTTGGCGTACTCTGCCCAAGGTTTGGACGCAGGTGGAGTACGGTCGGGTTGGTTTTTCCTTAAAAACCAACCGGGCCCCGGGGACGAAAATGCCAATAACTCTCAGACCGGGCATCTGATCGACGCGTCGTCTGTTGCGTTGAGTTCCTGTTGACGATAAGGAACATTTGGATACATCAACTCTGGACTTTGTGACAGTTGATGTATCAGCCTCTCGGCTCGTGGAGCGGACCTTCCGAACGAGCTTGCTGTGTGCGGGAACCCTAGTGCTGGCTGCGACGGTTACTGTGACTGCTACTGCTACTACTGCTACTGTGACTGCGACGACGACAGTACAGAGATCCTGTGTGGATTCGACGATGACGACTACAGCACTCAGCAATCCTACGTGGGTCAGTGCTACAGGTCCTGTGTGGGCCCGATCCTGTGTGGGTCCGATCCTGTGTGGGTCCTTGCGCTCAGCGGTCCTGTGTGAACCAGCGCCTACAGGTCCTGTGTGGGCCCGATCCTGTGTGGGTCTTTGTGGGGGTTAGTTACCTATCGATCCTTCGTGGGTCCAACGACTTAGATGGATCAGAGATCATCTTTATCGTCCTTTGAAGAAGTATACCTGTGTGAGATGAATCCTGTTGCTTTCCTGTGTGGATTGTGTTATGCAATCCTGTGTGGATTACGTTTTGCATTCCTGTGTGGAATACGTTTACTTTCCTGTGTGGACTGAGTTGTACTTGGCCTCGGAGGTTGGAGCGTATTTGAAATTGATGACTTAGGTATATGTATGGGCATATACCTAAGCAGTGTCGGTTATTACTTCGTGATTGTTCCTTTCTTCGTGGTTTATCCTTTGTGGATTTGAGAGACCTTCAGGGGTCTCAGGGTCCCTTCTGAGTAGCTTATACTCACCCCTGCACGGGCTTTGCCCGCACTACGTTGTGTTGGTTGCAGACGACGGATAGCGTTGACCTTAGCTGAGGCTTGCAGAGCGGGACGGTACCCGGAGGTGGACCACTGGGCGGGACGTGCTCGGAGCGGACGGCGGGACCCGTGGAGCAGTGGAGCTATCTGTACCCACCCTTCAGGTGGGATTTCCGGTGGACAGCTCGGCGTAGCGGCTTTTACTTTTCAGTTGCTGTTTTCCCTTTCGAGTTGTACTTTACTTTCAGTTTGGGTTTGTATACTGGCCCATTTACTTTTCCGCACTTTCAGTTGTACTCTACTTTTGCTTAGTGTTTACTTTCCGCTTTCTTACTTTGTGGTGTTTTTTTACTTTACAAAGGCAATGCCTTCCCTTTTTCCGGGATTTACGCCTTGGTGCTAGTCGCCATCCCCTGGCCTATGGAAGGCGGGCTTGGGGTAGTCACGGCACGGACCCCGAGGGCGGGTCGTGACATAAACTATTTTTTAGGTCACTTGGAGTCGATCTGAGATCAAGCTATTTTTTTACTAGCTTGGGGTTGTAGAAGCTGTTCGGGCTGGTGGTTGCTATTGTTTTGTACTTTCTGGTGGGTACATGTAGTTTTCCCTTCCAGTTGTAGTAATTTTCCATGGAATTTCATATATTATCTTGGCATTATATTATATTTCATATTTGAGTTGGAGTTTGTTTATGTCTATCTTATCTCTATCTTCCCATGTGTTCTTTTAGAGTGTAATGCCTCCCATTTGTGTGTTTACTATGCCCTCAGTGCTGGTCGACAGCACAGGGCCTACTCGAGGTGGAAATCATGGTCATAATCTCCCATCTCACATATCTGACCTAAGAGGGGTACACTTTGTGGGAGTGGGTCATGACATAAATAATGACCAAATACATTTTTTATTGGGACTTTTCTATTCACAATTATGTATTGTGTCTTGTAAAAAGGCCGAAAGAATATGACTAAAATTCCATGTATTTAAAATCCATCAATATAAAATCAATTAATGATATAAATGTGATTATTATAATTCATATATTATCAACAAATACATTTCAAACTCATATTATTATTTACCTGGAATTAATAAATCACAATTTACTCTTTCCATGTAATCTATTTCTAATTTATCAATGAAAGAAATTTTCATATGCATTCCCTTATTGTACATCTCAACTCACCCTTTTATTTATTTCCCTTCATCAAAAATGTTATGATGTTTACTGGGATTAATATAAAATAATATGGTATAGGGGATAATGATTTTCTAATATAATATACTATATTTTATTCTATGAATCCCAATATAATGTGATATTCATATCTATATCTTGTTTTAGAAGACCACACAAATATTATTCCATTATTAAGTTATCACTTGTATCTAGTGAAAATTTAATAAATCAATCGTCATCTTTGGGATAAAAATTTCAGCGTTCTTATAAGAAAAAAAAATCAATTCTCATCATAAAAGGAATAATGAATAAAATGATTATAATTAACTGAGTTTACCATGGAGTGAATAATGAAAAGGAAAAACCAAAACCCATTAAGCCTCACTCATGAAAGGGAAAAAATATTGATATATATATATATATATTAAAACATCACAATTATATAGAATTTTATAATATTAATTTAAATATATTTCATTTTATTCAGGGAAAGCAAAACACAAATAAAATAGGATTGCTTGGAAGGATTTGTTTCCTCAAGACAAAACTTCGCTCGGTATGTTCATCTAACTTCCTAAATAATTAAATATTGATTATTAAATAAAATTTATGAAAAAATTATATATATGTGAGTTTCTATTAATATTTTATATTCTTTTATTTCAATTTTATTGATATATAATATCCATAATTGTTTCACTTTTTTATTAATCCTATAATTAATAGGTCTCATCGATGAGGTACCTTGATTGAGAAGTGAAATTGGTGTTGATGGATGGTATTTATAAGAGGAGGAGTATTATTTTTTAATTTAATATTCCATCATTTACATTTTTCTCAATACTTCTAATAGTTATAAATCATTGTACTATACATTGAAATGAAAAAATGTTGGTCGAAGTTTGTTAAATCATCTCATATATAGTTAATAATGTGTTTAATTATCAATGAAATTTTTTTATATTTTTAGGTGATTCAACAAGTACAAAAAATTCATCATTATCTAATATATATTTAATAATTTAATAAAAGAATATTGTTTTTTGGCCCAAACGTAAATCAATATAATCAAAATAATTCTTTATATATAATAAATTAAAAATGTTAATTTGGTAACATTATTTAAAAAAAATGTTATTTTTTATTTGAAAACAATTTTTCTAACCCTTTGTAAACATATATGGGATTGAATTAATATGTACTATAATATTTATTCAAATATATTGATTATTATTATTGTATTATATATAGAAAAATATTTCATAATTTTATAAATTATTCATAAAATATATAATTAAAAAAAAAGATTAAATGTGTCACATATATTTTAATTATGAAATATTTAGTTATAGAATTTATATTATCTTATTTGACACACTTATTTAATTCTATCATGATATACATTTAATATTTTTATTTAATAGTTTTTATGATTCTCAAATAACATGTTTCTATTCTAATAGTTGGGTTACTATGAATAATGGTCAAATCAGTATTCTATCTAGAATATAGATTTTCTACCATCTATAAATACCTATTATTTCCAAAATTCATTATTCATATTTATTTATGTCATTCTAATTTGATTAATATTTTTGTAAAATTATTGTAATGAAATTTTTTTCTATATTTTTTATATTGTTGTCCATGAATGAGATTATTTAATTGGACTAGAAGGATTTAAATTTCCCTATTCTAATTATTTTATATTTAAATTTTTATTCTAAAATTTTATAATTTTAATTTTTAATGTATTTCATTACTCATTAATATAGTGGTAATTAATTAATCAAAAGGTGTTAAATTTTTTTTAACAATTATGTTATAATATATCTCTACATATGACTAACATTTGTTTATTCCATGAAATGTTCATTATTTTAATGTGAAGGTCAGTGTAATTAACATGTAATGCTATTATTTAAAAAAATATGTGGAAGAAACAAAAAATTAGATAACTAATTATGGTAGTTATATCATTCACACATTCACCCAAATTTCAAAATATTGTTTTGATATTTTTATCATTAACATTAGTTAAACATATTTACCACATTTTACATTTATCATAATATCTCAAATTTCTTCCATAATAATATTTTTTTCTATTGAATAATGAAATTTAAATTATTAGATAATAATACTATTGTTAATAAAAATAAAAAATTTATTTCATTCGAATAAATTTGAAAATTTTTCAATGTTATATTTTAATATATCAATGCAATATTTATACAAAAAAAATTTAAAAATATATATTAAAGTGTAAAATGAAATTATTTTCAGTTAATTCCATGGAATTATCTATACATGAATTTACCTAAATATATTTATATATACATTAAAAATTATTCAATAAAATTATTCTCTATTTTTTAATAATATGATTTATTAATGTTAAATATAAATTATACACAAAATAAAATTCTTTGAAATATATAAATATTAATATTAAATGGAATTATTAAAATTTCTAATATAATTAATAACCATCTAATAAATGTTAATAAATGTTTCATTTAAATAAAAAAGGTAACTAAATTTTACAAATGAAATAAAAGAAAATTATATTTATATTAAAACATGTTTTATAAAAATACATATTTTTAAAAATATTCATATTTCATTACCCATGAATAATTAAAATTAATTTTGCAATATTACTATAGGTATATCATGGATGATATTAATTACATTACTATTCATTCATTTTTAATAATCACTATTGATTATTTCATTCCATTTTTTTAAAATAGTTCATCAAAAACATGAATTTTATAAGATAAATACAATGAAAATATTTTTTTAAAAAAATTGTAATCTTCTCATTCAATTCTATAAGAGTTTATTTATTAATAATAAATTATATAAAATTAATATTTATATGATTAGCATATAAATGATTAATATGTATATAAAATATGTATTAATATTTCAAAACAATGAGAATTTTATGAGTATTATACCAATCAACTTTATACTCATCAGAAACAATCATATAATGATTAGGTTATCTTAAGAGAAGGCTATAAATTTATTTTTTTATAGGTCACAACAGAAACATCTAATTGTTATTGTTTTCTTTTTTGACATTCAAAAACTCTTTATCCATTAAAATAATTTATGAAATTATAATATTGGTTACACTAAATGTAATTATCATGATTTATGATGTTATTTTAATTTATTAGATACAACGATATTATTCAACTCTAATTCTTAATAAGATTTCATATTTTTCATTTCTATGTTGTACTTAATTATTTTATTCATTCATTAACTCATTTACATTGGTTTTAGTTTTCTATTCTGAGGGATATTTTTTGACAAATAGACTAATTTCATGTATAAAAAAGTTTATTATTAATATTTAATAGTATTAAACATAATTTATAATTGATATTAAAATATTTTCTTCAATTAAATTTATTTCTAAAACTGTGAATGTTGTAATCTTCCTAAAATGAAATTATTTGAATGTGACCTCTAACAAATCAATTTATTATCCCTTTGGTCGAATTCATTCCTATATTTTTATTAAATTATTCTCATAATATTGATTCAATATAATCCTTTATGAAATTGAAATCAAATTACATTTCCTTCACCATCCTTTAATTCTATTAAATATCATGTAGAATTATTAATAACCATCAAGGGGTATTTTTCATGTGGGGTTATTTTCTATATATGATTAAAAATTTTATTCTTAATAGAAATGAATAAATGGATAATATCACCATTAAATACAATTCAATTGTAACATAATATGTCATAATCCACCACCCCGACAACTCACCCATGGTGATGCTCCTGTACTTATATTAACGAATGTGATAACAAAAAAATCCAACCTCTAATAGAGCACATGTTTGTGACTATAGTAGAGTTTTTGACCTCCATAAATTGGATTTGTTTCATATAATAAAGAATTTTTTTGAAATAAGATAGTATTAGAAACAATAATCACTATAATATTATATATAAATAATTTATCTCAATAAATTAATTTAATTTCACTCAAAAAATTAAAAGAGTGAATATTCAGTTAAAAAAGCCAATGAAATTACCAAGAACTCCAAAATATCCACAAAAACTACTTTCATATAGTAATATTAATCTCATACAATAAATAAGTCATGTATAATAAAATAATTGTTTACATATATATATATATATATATATATATATACACATGGAGAAAATATTTGTATACCTAGTAAAATTCTCCACGTAACCTCACTTAAAAATGTGATATCTGAAACTAGAACTTATTGAATAATTAAATAAATAAAACATGTTACCAAAATATGGTGAAATACATCCCAACCTCAATAATACTCTCTCACCATGACATATATAGAAATACACAACATTGTATAAAATATTATTCATTTTAATGGTACCCAATATCTATATCCCCAATATATTATCACTATTACTCCTCAACCACATTCCTAATGTTATAAAATCACTTCAATACATGTTCATGCCCCAAAAAAGTACACAACAAAAAAATATTATCATCTCATTATTTCACCACATCTATTCATATCACCTCACATCACATAACCAGATAACATGTTCAAAATCTACCATGGCTAGTGCATTACTACTCTAACATTAACTAATCATAGACCATGTAAGAACACGTGTAGTATAAAATATTACTAAAATTTGAATAATTATATGTTTTATATAATAAAAAAACAATATCCCATAGACATGTACTTTAAATATGAGATCTATAAAAACCCATCTATGTAAATTTATTATACCAAATTCCGTTTTTTATGGATATTTCAAAACATCATGATATATATTAAGGGAGAGAATAGAATAACCAGAACTCCATCATCCACTTACCTAATAACTTGAATGTTGTAGAAATAAACCATGATTGAAAACATTGAGGCATAAACATTCCATCCAACTCAGGTAGTGGAGCATATAATATAAAATATTAATTAATAATATATCACAAAAAACTAAGGAAAAGTAAATAATATTATAATAATCTGTCATTATTATTCAAGATGTCACTTGACATCAGGTACAATATTTATGTTAAATTGATTTCAAACAAGTTCATAAGGAGGATAATCTAATATTATCAAATTCAATTAGATATTATGAATTTAAAATAAACATTTTCTTCCAATTTGAAATTATATATTACATATTTAATTTGATCATAATAGAATATTCATTTAGATAACTTTTTTCAATTTATATAATTTATATACACTCTCTTTTACAATTAATTCTATCATTACATGGTTATCAGGTAACATAAGAATGATACTATCTAAAAACCATATCCAATGTGACCATTAAAATTAAATAATCATTCTATAATATGCGTATTTTAATGCTAATTGAAATATACTATAATTATTTTTCAATAATAGTCTATAATAAAACACTATCATTAAATGAGTAACTACAATAACCAATAAAAAATAATGTATCCATTAGACAATTAACACCTAAGAAAAACCCTGTTATATTCTGGAACAATGATATCATTCAAAAAAAAATTATTGGTAATTCATAAATCTAGGGTTTCTACATATACCTCTCAGTCAATCACTATCAATATGAATCCACTACAAAATGTTATGTAGGTGACCCATACAATTATTAATATCCCAATAATCATATTTTTCTTAAGAATATATTGGTAACATATATTAACTTCTCAATGAAAATATACTATATTTCCATCATAATAATATCAAAGAGAATAAAATACAATTACCCTAAGGATTTTTAGACTGTAAAAAATAAGGATGAACTTACAAAATACAAAAATATTTAACTTTAGGAAAGATACTTTTCTTATACCATCTTCAATTATCTAATCAGTATGTATACATCCCATCAATGAGGAACCACTCATTATTATATAATAAAAAAAGAATCAATCACAAATATACATATATCAATACCATAATAATAACTTATTTTCACTGATGAATATTAAGTAAATAATCATTTCAAATTTTTTAATGACAACCAATTACCGTTGTAATTTGCATACAATCTATCAAATATCACTAAAATGTCTATGTAAGAATAATCTTCTTTAGATAACTGTACACTTCAAAGTAAATTTTTTTCTTATTATATTCTTTTTTTAAACTAAACTACTACATAGTGAAGCTAAATTATTTTAATCATGTACTTGTAGGTAAAAATAAAGTGAGAACAGTAATCCCCGACCATGATACAAACTGTTCTACATTTTTAGAGTATGAAAAGAATAGAAAACATAGTTCTCAACTCATTAACTTATTGAGTAGAAGAAGATCCATATTGAAAAAATGCAACCACAATTCTACAATCATATGAAAATAATCTCCATAAAAAAATTACTGATAAAATCATCCATAACATCTTGATTGAGAATGTGATATAACAACACTAAAGGAGAGAAGGAACCACATAGTGGATTACCAATTGATAAATATATAGAAGATGAGGGACACAACATAGTAATGGGGTGTAAATTGTAGATTAATATAAATATATGTAATCTATGATTTTTTAGATAAGGTGGGAAATAATATAATTTCAATAAGACAACTAAATTAATATTGGATATTTAATATAGATGTCAATATAAACCTCCATAACCACACCACACACCATTGGGATTTCATTAAATATAAAATACACTATAACATATTTTTATATATATGGGGACCTAGTCCAACCATTATTTTTAGTCCCGTAATTAATTCCTAAAATTTGACACAAGTAATCTATAAACCAGGTTTAACTCCGTTGTATATCACATAGACCACAACATATTGACTCATTTTATGTTATAAAAAAACAAACTTATTTTGTCTTTATAGTGCCACATACACCCCATGAAAAATTTAATCCTTATAAGGAAGAGTGAATATATCTACTCCTAATTCTCTATTACAGAGCTCAAGTAACCATGAAAAATATAACAATAAATCTACATAAGTAACAAAACCATTATCCGCACCCTACGTTCCTTAATGACCATTGGAATTATCCATGAACCATATCAAAATTCAAACCACAATATTACCGTTAAAACCACAATAAATCCTTCTGCCTTCAGTATGAATTTTTATACAATGAAAATTTTACACTTCTATTCATTACCAGAAAACACTATCCATAAGAAAAAAATGAATGATGTGTTGCAAAATAGATGACCTATTGTATCAGAAAACTCTCAAAACATTGTCATCCTTGAGATTTTAAACATAAATCCCATATGTAAAAAATAGATCTAATATACCTCCCCACAAGATCCCTTTCATTAATATTCCTATAACAATGTAACATTCAACACATTAGAGGAACAATAATTAAGAAATTTTATATAAACTATAATAACATTAAATAATTTCATATATATAAATCTATTTATATAAAACATTTAACAACATAAAATGGTTTGAACACACACGAGTCACCCACTCCATCATACACAACTCCAAAGACATATTCCAACACATGACATCAATCTATGGAATATAAATAAATGGATTAAAATCCCTCTATACTCTTATATATCATGAATTCAATTATTGAATTTCATGTGATCTTTAACATAAATAATTACCTAGTGAATAGATTGAAAACCAATATTATAATATAAGATATGTCTTGATGTATTGATTGTTTAATAAATTAATTTAATCTCAAGGGGAAATTATAAAATGTAAGAAATATGGCCAGTGATATCAATGAACATAAAAAATCATATAAATAATAGGTAAATACAAATCCAAAATAAAAACATTCACATCCAAATAAAAATTTATACCCTTTGAAACATTTAATCCCCAACTTCAAACACTTAACACCCCATCTAATGAAAATATTGTACATCATGATGTACATTAATTACTTCATTAACATTAATAAAATTTATACATAATGTATCACACTGTACATCTACTATTGTAATAATATATAACATTGAAACAAAAAACAAGTAAAATAGACACCTGAATTTTTACCCATATTTTTCTCTGAATAGTTCAACAAAAATTTTATAGTGATACCAATTATTATATAAGAACTCTGGCATGGGTAAGTTCCTTACTGATGACCAATAAAATATAAAACACCTGAGAATACAATATCATATATAGTATATTTATTTCACACTAACTGAATGTTTGTTTTAAGATTAAAATGAATGATAAGAAATAATGAAAAATAAAAAAAATTGGTTGCATCTCCACAATCGTGATGTAAAATATGGATCATGATCAGAGATGATAATCTTTAGAATATTCTAATTTCTCCCCACATACATTAGATTAGACCATAAAAAACAAGATCAAACTATTTATTGTGGAAACATTTTCAATGTCAATAATAAATAAAATTTATTATTAATTAATTTCTATAAATTTATTTTTTAGATTCATAATGAATATGAAAATTTTATATTATTTTTCTGTTCTAAAAATGAAATTATCCAATTCAGGATGAAATATTATTCAAAATATAATAGTTTATATTTTAAAATATATTACATGTATCTTAATATTATAAATTAATAAAATAATTTATTTTTATAATTTACCATATAGATATTATGTTATAAATAATATATTGTATTTTTCTAAAAAAATATGTTTGACTGAATAATTAAATTTTTTTTTATAAAAAATCATTTAATATCAAGAATTGAAATATTGTATAATGGATTCAGTTAAAATTATAATTATTCACCACTGAATATACATTATTTAATAAATTTCAATTGAGTCATATATAAAATTTATTTTTTTATATTTTTAAAATTTAGCCTTAAAAAAATATTTTTTTTAAAAAAATGTTCCATTTCTCCTTATATAATTATATTATTTTTGATTTCTGTAACATATAAAAAACAAATGATTAAAAAAATTAGAATTATATGTAATGTGTATTAGATTGTGTACTGTGGTTGAATTAATTTTTATATCAATGAATTGTTACTAACGTCCATAATTTTCAACATTAGAAGGGTTATATGGTTTTGGTGAGGGGGTTAAACAAAGATATATGACATAAGATATTTATATAACATTTTTAAATGTGTTTAAATGACTATATTTTGTCCTTAAATAATCATCGATTAATAATTTCACTATATTGGGGTGACATTCCTTGATAAGTACATTTATATTAATTTATTGTTGGATTTATTTACTAGAGACCATCACCCCTCAAATAAATATTGAAATATCATAGACTCTCTTTATCACACATTATGAGATCTTTATATTAACATATAGACAATTATCATTCTTTGCAACAATCCATCACACATCCTTAATGTATTTATCTTTTTGAAAAAAAAATATAATTCATATAGTATAATAAAAATGGCGATATTATAGGATGGGTTATATGTCCTAATTGATGAATTTTAAGAACATATTTACTTATACCTAATTGAAATATATTATATGAAGAAAATAAATAATAGTCTATATTTTTTCACAATATTTATGATCACTAATGACAACAACCCTTTAATTAAACCAATTGGTGTATATTATATTAAAACCATCCATAATAATATTCTGGATGGTTTATGATTGATTTATCAAAAGATATAATTTAAATTCACTTCATTTATTCCATTTTATCCATGTAAATTTTTAATTTTCCATGATATTTTAATAATAAATTTACCTAATTTTCCATATCCCCTTTCATGGATATGTTCATTTCCTATCGATATATCTATGTATATATTCCATTTCAATCTTGTTATGGAATAGAATGTATTTTAGTTTCTTACATTTCCATAATGATTTTTCATTCTCTATTTATATTAATATAATGTGTTTTTAATTATTACCTTTCTATATTGTTTATGAACAACCTTCTCAGTTTTTTATTTTTGGTGATGTGTGATCAGTTATTTACCATTCCATAATTATTACCCTCAACAATTCATTATTTCACTCTCTATTTTTTCCTTATTAATCAGTTGGAATCACCCTTCTTATGTTTCTTCTCCATGAATAAATGAATAATACTAAGGATGACATGTATGTATTTACCAGATGTAATATATTTATCCCTTTTTTTATTTATTTTAAATGAAAAAATATCCTGTAATTAGTGTAATAATTTGTAATAAAAAACTCATTTACGTTTCTTCATTACCTACAATACAAGGATCTTCAGTCCCTTGGTATTTGATTCTTATTAATAAGGATAATTTAGTATTTCAAGTCTATAACTCTAGAATGTATGTGGTTAGCTCACTATTTTTTGTAAGAGTGGATTTTTAGAAGAAACCATGGAAACAATATATAAAAAACATGTTTTGGGGACCACAACACTAAGATAGACATTAAGGATAAGAATATAACAACATCCTTGATTTTTTAAGGTAGATATTATGTGGTAATTTTTAATAATACATCCATGTATGGATACTATTAGTTTATGTGGTTATGGAACACTATTCCAAGGTGTGACAACTCCAATAAGATTTCAGGGGCCTCACTCAGGGTAGCATGGTACAAAACAAAAGACCTTACTTTATAATTTATTTCACACTCAAAGGGGAAATGATTAATAACATTCACATATTAATTATAAATAATTAAGAACAATTTTGATAATGTATAACCTTGTTTAGACCTACACTTTGTCATATTTAAGAATTGGTGTCATGATATAGATATACTACAAAGAATTATACATCATTCATTGACTATAGTTACTCACACTATTCATTTTGGTTTTAGTCAACAGATGCTTCTTGATGGAGTGAAATAATCAATGATGATATAAGAAAAGGTGGAGACAATGAGAAACTAAATGAGGTGTTGATATGAAAGAAGGATACTGTGTTAATTAATAGTCAATTGTTCCTGATATATTATTAAAAACATAAACTTAGACTAACTCCCAATATCCTTAAATATGATAATGATGGAGGACACTAAGATCTTCCAGAGTGGATACCCCTGAAAAAATAATGATCAACATCCAAGATTCAATTAATGTGGAAGCATACCCCCATGAAATTGTATGAAGGTAATGAGGGAATGATTTATATGTTAAAAATAAGGACATAATTCAATGAATTTCTTGGAAAGATGATGAATGTGGTGGAAGGGAATGAAACTCATCATAATGAACACATTATTTAATGTTGACTTAACATTGGTGAAACTATATATTACTCAATTAAATGACCAATTCTAGAAGATATAATCTAGAATAATATAGGGTGTTTGTGAAATGAATGGAAGAAGTATTTATTTATTAATGTTGTATTAAAAACCATAGATAAAAGGTTATTATTTAATTTAACTTATTTCAAGGTTGTCCATCATATTTATTTCTAATTTGTATAAAATGAAATATTTTATGCTAGGTGAAAACCCATGAAGTGTCACTAATTTAAATACAGTCTTTCCCAATGGTTTTGAACCATTGGGAAAGGTTGCGGAACTATTGGTATATGTTATACCAACAGTTCTACAAACCGTAGGGATATAAGCCATCGGGAAAGCTTTTCCCAACAGTTTACTATGAACTATTGGTATAGGGTGGGGAAAGCCTAACCTATCCCAACGGTTGTGCCAAACTATTGGGATAGTTTCTCCCAACGGTTTGGATTGAACCGTTGAGAAATCCCAAGGATTCTCCTCTTTCCTAATAGTTTAGAAACCAATGGGAAAGGTTTTTTACCAACAGTTCATTGAACCGTTGGTAAAAAAAGAATCAGAGATGCAATGCCAACGGTTTGAAACCGTTGGCATAACATATGCTATGGAAATTGTATAGCAGCCTGCAATTTGCATAGCAGCTCTGCAATTTGGACATCAGGCCTCATTTTGTTCATTCCTCCCATTATCAATCCAATTATAGTACCTACAATAAACTAACACATAAAATACAATTATTGTACCTGCAATAACCAACTAACACATACATATAGAAAACAAATTCATACACATTTATCATAAAATGCATCCTAGTACTATACACATCCATAATTAAATTATAATTCATAACGTAATTATAAACATATATAATTCATTTAGAATTCATTTTAAAATTTAGATGATAGTTATATGTGGAATCCAGAATTTAATTCATTATTTGATCGGTATTTTGTATAACATATATTTTCACTAGAAATGATGTCCATTTTACACAAAATGCATACACTTGGAGTGATAATGGCCACAACATGCCTCTGATTGAGGCTAAGTTAACTCGTACACGTCAGAAATGACCCATCGATCGTTTTCCTAAAGTATCAACATATTCTGAAAGCGTTTGCTCCATTTTCTGTATGTCAGTTGATGTTTTTCACTTAGAATAATGTCCTTCTAAACCAAAAGACAGACACTTTGAGTTGTTCTAGCCACACCGCATCTCAATTTGAGGCAGGGTTGATTCGTACATGTAATATATCACCCATGGATCGTTCTCAAAAAGGTTCAATGGAAACCGAATTCGTTTGGTCGGTTTTCCATATGTACTTAAAATGTTGTCCATTTTAAACAAAAGAGATACACTTAGACTGATCCCTGCCACACCACGACTCGGATTGAGCCCGGGTGGGCTTGTATAGGTCACATATGTCCAATTAATCGTTGTGATAAATTATCAACAGATTTCGATTTCATTTGGTCGGTAATCCGTATGCCAGTTGTTCTTTTCACTTATAATCATGTCCATTTTAAACAAAAGAGACACAGTTACAGTGGTTTCGGCCACACTGCACCTCATATTGAGGTGGAGTTGACTCGTACACTCCACATATGACCCATGGATCGTTGTACTAAAGTATCGACACAATCAGAATGCGCTTGGTTGTTTTTCTGTATGCTAGTTGATGTTTTTCACTTATAATGACATCCTTTTGAAACAAAAGACAGACACTTTGATGGGTGGTGGCCACACCACGCCTCGGATTGAGGTGGGGTTGACTGGTACATGTCACATATGACCCATGGATCATTCTCCTAAAGTTTCAATGGAAACTGAATGTGTTGGGTCAGTTTTCCCTATGTACTTAAAATGATGTCCATTTTAAAAAAAAATAGAGCCACTTAGAGTGATCACGGCCACACCGTGCTTCAAATTGAGCCTAGTTTGACTCGTACATGTCACATATGACCCAGGGATCATTGACCTAAATCATCCACACAATCCGAATGCGTTTGGTTAGTTTTTCGTATGTCAATTGTTCTATCACTTATAATCCTGTCCATTTTAAACAAAAGAGAGACACTGTGAATGGTTTTGGCCACACCGTGCCTTGGATTGAGATGGGGTTGACTCGTACACATCACATATGACCCATGGATCATTTTCCTAAAGCATAAACACATTTATAATTCATTTGATCAGTTTTTCGTATGACAGTTTATCTTTTCACTTATAATCATGTCCATTTTAATAAAAAGAGAGACACTATGAATGGTGTCAGCCACACCGTGCATCGTATTGAGGCAGTGTTGACTCGTACACATCACATATGACCCATGAATAGTTGGGCTAAATTATCAACACAATCAGAATCTGTTTTGTTGGTTTTCCGTATATACTTAAAATGTTATCCATTTTAAACAAAAGAGAGCCACATAGAGTGATTCTGGCCACACCGTTCCTCAGATTTAGGCGGGGTTGACTCGTACAAATCAAATATGACCCATGGATAATTTTCCTAAATAACCAAAACATTTTGAATGCATTTGATTCATTTTCTGTATGTCAGTTTTTCTTTTCACTTATAATCCTGTCCATTTTAAACAAAATATATACACAAGGAGTGATCCTACCACACGGTGCCTCGGATTAAGACGAGGTTAACTCGTACACGTCACAAATGACCCATCGATCGTTTTCCTAAAGTATCAACAAATTCTGAAAGTGTTTGCTCAGTTTTCCATATGCCAGTTAATGTTTTTCGATTAAAATGATATTCTTTTGAAACAACAGGCAGACAGTTTGAGTGTTGTCATCCACACCGCTTCTCAGATTGAGGCGGGGTTGATTTGTACACGTCACATATGACCCATGGATCATTCTCCTAAAGTTTCAATGGACAACGAATGTGTTTGGTTGGTTTTCTGTATCTACATAATATGGAGTCCATTTCAAATAGAAGAGAGACACTTAGACGGATCCCGGCCACACCGCAACTTGGATTGATCCCAGGTTGGCTCGTACAGGTCACATATGACCCATGGATCATTCTAATAATGTTTCAACAGAAACCGAATGCGTTTGGTTAGTTTTCCCTATTTACATAAAATGTTGTTCATTTTAAATAATAGAGAGCCACTTAGAGTGATTCTGACCACACTGTTCCTCGTATTAAAGCGGGGTTATCTCATACATGTTACATATGACCCATGAATTTTTCTCCTATTGTTTCAACGGAAACGGAATGCGTTTGGTCGGTTTTCTGTATGTACTTAAATTTTGTTCATTTTAAACAAAAGAGAGACACATTGAGTGATTCCAGCCACACCTTGCCTTAGATTAAGGCGCCTTTCAATTTTCAATGTCATGTTTGACCCATGGATCGTTGTGCTAAAGTATCGACACAATCCAAATTCGATTGGTCAGTTTTCTGTATGCCGGTCGACGTTTTTCACTTAAAATGACATCCTTTTGAAGAAAAAGACAGACACGTTGAGTGGTGGTGGCCACATCATGCCTCTTATTGAGGTAGGGTTGACTCGTACACGTCACATATGACCCATGGATAGTTTTGATAAAGTATCGACATAATCTGAATGCGTTTGGTTGGTTTTCCGTATGACAGTTGATGTTTTTCAATTAAAATTACGTCTTTTTGAAACAGAAGACAGACAATTTGAGTGGTTTCAGCCACACAGTGTCTCCGATTGAAGCGGGGTTTATTCATACATAGCACATAGGACCCATTAATCATTCTCCTAAAGTTTCAAAAGAAACTGAATGCATTTGGTCGGTTTTCCGTATGTACTTAAAATGTTGTCCATTTTAAACAAAAGAGAGCCACTTAGAGTGATTTCGGACACACCGTGCCACAGATTAAGGTAGGGTCTACTCGTACATGTCACATATGACCCATGGATCGTTTTTCTAATTTATCGACACAATAAAAATGCGTTTGGTCGGTTTTCCGTATGCCAGTTGATGTTTTTCACTTAAAATGACGTCCTTTTAAAACAAAAGACAGACACTTTGAGAGGTGGTGGCCACACCACACTTCCGATTGAGGCGAGGTTGACTCGTACATGTCACATAAGACCCATGTATCGTTTTGTTAAAGTATCGACACAATCCGAATACGTTTGGTCGGTTTTCCGTAATCCAGTTGATGTTTTTCATTTAAAATGATGTCCTTTTGAAACAAAAGACGGACACTTTGAGTGGTCTCGGCCACACCATATCTCAGATTGTGGCAGGGTTGATTCGTACATTTCACATATGACCCATGAATCGTTCACCTAATGTTTCAATGGAAACCGAGTGCATTTGGTCAGTTTTCTGTATGTACTTAAAATGTTGTCCATTTTAAACAAAAGAGAGCCACTTGAAGTGATTCCGGCCACACTCTGCCTCATATTAAGGCAATGTTGACTCTTAAACATAATATATGATCCATTTATTGTTTTTCTAAAGAATTGGAAAAATCCAAATGCGTTTGGTCAGTTTTCTGTATGCCAGTTGATTTTTTTCACTTAAAATGACGTCCTTTTGAATCAAAAGACAGACACTTTGTGTGGTGGCGGCCACATCGCACCTTGGAATGAGGTGGGGATAACTCATACAAGTCACATATGACCCATGGATTGTTGTTCTAATGTATCAACACAATATGAAGGCATTTGGTCAGTTTTCCGTATGCTAGTTGATTTTTTTCAATTAAAATGATGTCCTTTTGAAACAGAAGATAGACACTTTGAGTGGTTCCGGCCTAATCGCTCCTTAGAATGAGGTGAGGATGACTCGTACACGTCATATATGACCCATGGATCATTGTGCTTAATTATCGACACAATCCGAATGCGTTTGATTGGTTTTCCATATGCTAGTTGATGTTTTTCAATTAAAATGACGTCTTTTTGAAATAGAAGACAGACGCCTTTAGTGGTGCCTACCACACCACGTCTCAGATTGAGGAGGGGTTGATTCGTACATGTCACATATGACCCATGAGTCGTTCTCCTAACGTTTCAATGGAAACCAAATGTATTTGTTCGGTTTTGCTGTATGTACTGAAAATGTTGTCCATTTTAAACAAAAGAGATCCACTTAGAGTAATTCTAGCCACACCGTGCCTCAGATTAAGGCGTGGTTGTCTCGTACACATCACATATGACCCATGGATCGTTTTTCTAAAGTATCGACACAATATGAATGTGTTTGGTTGGTTTTCTATATGCCAGTTGATGTTTTTCACTTAGAATGATGTCCCTTTGAAACAGAAGTCAGACACTTTGAGTGGTGCTGGATACACCATGTCTCATATTGAGGCGGGGATGAATCGTACATGTCACATATGACCCATGAATCATTCTCCTAAAGTTTCAACAGAAACCAAATGCATTTGGTCGGTTTTATGTATGTACTTAAAATGTTGTCCATATTTAACAAAAGATATCCACTTAGAGTGATTCTAGCCACACCATGCCACATATTCAAAAAGGGTTGACTCGTACACATCACATATGACCCATGGATCATTGTGCTAAAGTATCGACACAATCTGAATGCGTTTGGTCGGTTTTCCGTAGGCCAGTTGATGTTTTTCACTTAAAATGACTTCCTTTTGAAACAAAAGAAAGACACTTTGAGTGGTGGGGGCCACATTACACCTTGGATAGAGGCAGGGTTGACTCGTACATGTCCCATATGACCCATGGATCATTTTTCTAATGTATCGACATAATCCGAATGTGTTTTGTTAGTTTTTCGTATTCCAGTTGATGTTTTTCAATTAAAATGACATCCTTTTGAAATAGAAGACATTCACATTGAATGGTACAAACCACACTGCATCTCAGATTGAGGTGGGGTTCATTCATACACATCACATATGACCCCTTAATCATTCTCCTAATGTTTCAACAGAAACCGAATGCATTTGGTTAGTTTATCGTATGTACATAAAATGTTGTCCATTTTAAACAAAAGAGAGACACTTAGAGTGATTCCGGCCACACCATACCTCAGATTGAGGAGGCGTTGACTCATACACGTCACATATGACCAATAGACCATTATGCTAAAGTATCAACAGAATCGGAATGCATTTGGTCCATTTTCCATATGCGAGTTGATGTTTTTCACTTAAAATGACGTCCTTTTAAAACAAAAGGCAGACACTTTGAGTGGTGTTGGCCACACCACATCTCAGATTGAGGCAAGGTTGACTCATACACATCACATATGACCCATCAATCGTTACCTTAAATTTTCAATGGAAACAAAATGTGTTTGGTCGGTCTTCCATTTGGTAGTTCATGTTTTTCAATTAAAATGACATCATTTTGAAATAGAAGACAGACAATTTGAGTGGTGTCGGCCACACCGCATCTCAGATTGAGGCGGGGTTGATCCGTACACATCACATATGACCCATGGATCATTCTTGTAAAGATTCAATGGAAACAGAATGCATTTGGTCGGTTTTCCGTATGTGCTGAAAATGTTGTTCATTTTATGAGAATCCTCATGTGTCTATTAGTGGAATGGTATTTACATAAATTCTAGTGGACATTCATATAAAATATTTTTATATCATTCTTAGAATGTATTATATTTTAGTTTATCATGATATGAAATTTTTCGGAGCTAACAATGTCATGCCCAATGAATACATATCTTTTATAACATACCAAGAATCTATGATATTAATTAGATGTGTAAAGGTGATTTACATTGATTATCACGATGAAAATAAATAAAATATATATTTTAGATTTTATAGTAATAAATGAAATCAAGGAGGGTGGGGGGGCTATCCAGAGGGGCTGTCCGGGGGCTGTCCGGTGGGTGTCCGGGGGGCTGTCCAGGGACCAAGGTGGAGGGTGGGGGTTGTACGGGGGGCTGTCCGGGGGGTGTTTGGGGGGTTGTCTGGGGTCCAAGGAGGAGGGTGGGGGGGCTATCTGGGGGGCTGTCCGGGGGTCTGTCCGGGGTCTAGGGAAGAGGGTGGGGGGCTGTTCTGGGGGCTGTCTGGGGGGTGTTCAGGGGCTGTTTGGGGGTTGTTCGGGGTCCAAGGAAGAGGGTGAGGGGGCTGTCTGGGGGGCTGTCTGAGGGGCTGTCCAGGGGGTTATCCGGGGTCCAGGGAGGAGGTTGGGGGGGGGGGGGGGGGGGCTATCCAGTGGGCTCTTAGAGGGGTTGTCGGGGGGTGTTTGGGGGGTTGTCTAGGATCCAAGGAAGAGGGTGTGGGATGTCCAGGGGCTGTCTGGGGGGCTGTTCGGGGGGGCTGTTTTGGGGATAGCCATGGGGTGATCGGGGGGTTGTCTGGGGTCCATGGAAGAGGGTGGGGCGAGGGGCTGTCCAGGGGACTGTCTGGGGGGTTGTACGGGGTCCAGGGAGAAGGGTGGGGTTGCTGTCTGAGGGGTTGTTCAGGGGGAAATCAGGGGGATGTCTGGGGGGGGGGGTGTTGGGGGGGGGGGGGGGGGGGTTCGGGGTCTAAGGAAGATAGTGTGGGGTTGTCCAAGGGGCTGTCTTGGGGGATTTCTGGGGGCTGTCCGGGGTCCAGGGAGGAGGGTGGGGGGGATGTCTGGGTGGATGTCCGGGGGCAGTCAGGGGGGGTGTCCAGGGTCCACGGTGGATGGTGGGGGGTTGTCCAGGGTCTAGGAAGGAGGGGGGTTCCCATACACACAACAACTAAAAGACAACAACTTTCATAAAAACAGATAATATATAAAAATAACTCAACTCCATTACTATATTATGAGTCTAGATAAAACCAACAACTAGAGTAGATTAAATATCAAATCTCAGTAATATTAGTCAGAAATGTAATGGATCAATTTTTCCCACATAACCATCACCATCATCACCATCATCATCACCCTCGTCCTCGTACCCATCATCGTCCATGCCCTCCTTAGCGCCCTCATCCTCATCCTCACCCTCCTCCTCACCATCGCCACCTGCCTCGCCCTCCTCTTCTCCCTCCTCTTTGGCATCAGACTCCTCACTATCATCATCTTCAAGCTGGACATATTCCTGAACACCACTAGAACTGCCACCTAGTGCATCATATATAGAATGTATCGACAACACGTATTCATCAAAAGCTGGACTGGTCTCTGCTGGAAGTGTTGGACGTAGAACTTCAATAAATTTCATAAACGCATTATTTTCCAAAGAAGACTATTATTCTATCTCTGTGGCCCTTTTCATAGCCTGTTCTGCATGTGCCCTAACTTGCTGCAGCTTTGTGGCACTACAGATCCTACCTAAGGAGGGCTAATACCTCGTTGGGGCTATCCTAGGTCGGCAGCATACTCTGCCAGAATGCTCCTCACCCAACACCTGATGTAAGTGATCTGTTTTCCCAAAATTATCTTATTCCTGGCCATCGAGGGCCTTTAAAGTATCCTGTTACAAATATAAATATATCATTAAGTTAAAAAATAGATATTAAAATATAAATTCAACAGATTAAAACTTATAATCTACTACTGAGTCGCTTCGTTGACGGCACTTCCATCTTTCTTTGTCTACTCGAGCAAAAAAGTTTTGCTCAAGGCACATATCCTTCAATATATTATATTTGCCTCTACAATGACTTTGAAAACAAAATTTATATGAAAACTATAGCAAACTATTAAATAATTGAGGAAAAAAAAGAATGTGTAAGTCGTAATGAAAACATATAAACAATTTTCATACCTGCTTCCTCTCATGATTAGGCATCATAGTGCATCCCAGTTTGTGGAGGTATTTTTTTGCATCAATGTTCTTTCTATTTTTTCTAGATGATTCCTAAATAAAAATAAAAAATACATCATATATTATTAATGAAAAACATGAATGTTATTATTTAAATACCTCAAATGATATTAATACCTTAAACTGGGTACTCGTCCAATGAGTAATCATCCGACGATACTGCTCTATAGGAAAATCATCCACCACTGGTACTGCCTCTAACTCAGTTCCAACTCTAGCAACCCATCCAATATACAAATCATTCTTGTAGGATCTTTAAACTTCACTTAAATCCTTTAGACATTCCGGTCGTGCAACCTCACCATCGGGAAAATTAAATCGAAGTTGACATCAATATATTAATTCATATAAATACAATAATAATTCATGGAATTAAATAGAACATATTTTTTTACCCATATCTCTTCCCAAGCTCTATCCTTAACCACATCTGAAAATTATCTCCATGATAGCGGGCTGACGGGAATGATTTCGGAGTATTTGGAAAGAGTCCCCAAAAAACCTTGACATTGCTGCCCTTTTTTCACAACCATTTGGTTGTCTTCATTATAATCCACCATAACCTGTGTGTGGCGGTTCCACACTGAACGTATGCGTGTACGCCCCCGCCCATGCCTCTTGTCAGTAGATGTATCTGTCAGGAAAGAAAAAGAATGTTTTTTCAAAACATGTTATAATGAAAATAATTATTTCTAGGAAAAATTGTTAGGGTTATATAAATATACATGTGCCGGTCTGATCGTTGAATGCCACTGGATCCACAAAAACTGATGTAACACCCTGTGGTGGAACAGGAGTTGAAGACAATGGAATATAAAAGCTCAGAGAGACAGAAGTAGAAGGAAAAGAAGATGGGACAACTGTCTGGCCGGATTCTGACTGGGGAGTGGGAATCATCATGGGATGTGAAAATGATGGGCCAGAAGATGCAAAAGGTAGTGAAAACATGGGAGGCCTAAATATCGCATGTGTCCCTAACGACTCACAGGGATTAGAATGTTGGAAGTATGACATGTCAGTGGGAGGGGCAGGGTCTAGTCGGGTACGCGCAGCTACTCGTCCACCTCCGGTACAAACCCTCCTTATTCCACTGGCCTTAGTACTAGGACCAGTACAAGGCTCCTCATTAAATAACTATTGATGTATAGGTGGATCCTACAAAAAAATTTACAAAAAAATTAATCACATGACATTATATATTGTTTAAATATATCAATTTTAAATAAAGTACTCACTACAGGGACTAGTGATGAAATTCCTAACTTTGTTATTCGACGATTGTTCTCCATCATTTTATTCCTTCGTCTCTCTTCAATTGGTATCATTTCCTTCTTTTGAAAACAAATATGTAATTAATTAGAAAAAGGAAACTAATGTGAAGCCCAAAAAACTAAATATATGAGGTAATAGGGGGATTTATTGGTAATTTATCTATCAATTATTTTATAAGATCAGGAATTGATTTAATAAATCATACAAGTTGTAATGTTCACCAAGTTAGAAATATTGTTTGACAATGTTTAAATACAGTTCAATTCTAAATTAGAAAATGAAATTCAAATAAAACTATAAACAATAAACATTGAAAATTCACATAATAGTCAAGTCAGATATCAAATGTTTTAGAAGAGATTGAATGGATTTAATAAATAATACAAGTTGTAATTTTCACCATGTTAGAAATATTGTTTGACTATGTTTGAATACACTTCAATTCAAAATTAGAAAATGAAATTCAAATAAAACTGCAACCAATAAACATTGAAAATTCACATAACGGTTCAGTTACCTATCAATTGTTTTAGACGAGCTTGAATAGATTTAATAAATCATACAAGTTGTAATGTTCACCAAGTTAGAAATATTTTTTGACTATGTTTGAATATAGTTCAATTCAAAATTAGAAAATGAAATTCAAATAAAACTACAACCAATAAACATTGAAAATTCACATAACGGTCAAGTAAGATAAAACATATTTGTGATCAATATTAAATCAATTTGAATATTACCAACCTTAACAACCCAAATCATGGTAAACCAATAGAATTGAGAACATGGATGAATGATTTATATATTTTCCACCACAACATTAAGATCACAATCAACTCTGACAATTGTGATATTGGAGTCATCAAAATAAATAAATGGATTGGTTCCAATGGAACGAGGGATAGTGTCAATTCCATCATCACCATCATAAAAAATATTTCTTGAAATTACTTCTACTATGACAGAAAATTCAGGTCGAAGTTGGCCTTTGACATAAAAAACATGTTTATCCATCGATGCCTACACATATGGTTCTTCGGTAGAAAGAGTGCGAGTCATACTAATTACTCGAAATCCACAATCATCATCAAATGTTCCATGTCTCGTCATCAAATCAAACCAATGGAATTTCATCATTGTGACTCATCCATGAGAGTAATAATCCAATATTATTACTTTCACAACAACTCCATAATAACCGACATTTTCAAATCGCGGTCTACTATCTGATGCACTGGCATAATAATCTATTGTGGAATTAACCATACACCATCATGTTGTGTTCTCATGTTCTTTTCTCATTCAGTGAAAATAAAATTTTACACATTGATAACAATTTTTTTACAGTCACGAACCACAGTATTAGGACTAAAAGCCAAAGATCATATTTCCTCAGAGGCAGAGTCAGCAGAAAAACTCAATACCTATAATATAAATTACTATTAAACATAATTAAATATTGATAAAATTATTTTAAAAATTAATTTTTTTACCTTCAATTTTGACCAAGAAGAAAACTCTTTACTATGAAATGTCTCTATCCATCCCAATGATAAAGAATGATGCTTCCTATTTATCATTGTTTTATGTTCCCTATAGATAAAAAATATGAATACTTTAATAGATATATATGTTAGATATACATAATCAATTTAGTCACCTGATATAGTCATCGAACAAATAACAGTTGAACAAAATTGTGTGATGTTCCATCTCCCGCTCTTCATGGCATAATGTCTTCAATGTATATGATCCAGGAATTCCTCCTATTTGAGGAAGTGATGGAAAACTGGGTTAAATTTCCTCATACTATTCTTCTTCATTTTTCATTGGTCTGTTCAATCTCTTAGTAAGATCAGACAAATACATAGAGCAGAAATCCATACATTCTTGAGCCAAGTAACCATTCATGATATAACCTTCAAGAGGATTTCTGTTTTGGACATAAGAATTTAATGTGAACATATTTCTTTCATTTGGATACATCCAATGAAAATAAACAGGTCATCTGAGAAGTATTTCGGTGGGAATATGGAAAGTCAAATGTAGCATGCATGTGAAAAATGATGGAGGAAATATTTTCTCCAACTCACACAAAATTAATTGGGCATCTGTCAACATTTTTTTCAAGAAAGACTTGGACATATTCTTTGCCGAAAAATCTCTAAACAAATATCACAACTGAATAATATCCACCCTTACATTATTGGACAAAAGATGATGGATTTCTATTGGGTCCAACTCATGCAGTAGAACGTAAGAATCATGAGTCTTCAAATATTGTAGCTTCAACTCTCTTCTGTTGACCTGTTTAGATATATTGCTTGAATATCCATCAGGAACTCTAATAATCTCTAATACTTATAGAAATTGTTTCTTTCATAGGTCTCTTCACATAAGAAGCACATGGAAGTTGCCATTTATTTTAATTGATATGCACAAGATGTAATTATGGTCTAATGCCCCAATCCACCAAGTCACGCTGAGATCGTAAATCATCTTTTGTCTTCCCCATGAAATTTAAAAGATCCAAAAGAAACATTTTGCATATATTCTATTCAATATGAATTACGTCTAAGAAATGACGTAAAAAATTGGTTGAACAATAAGGAAAATAAAAAAAATACTCCTCTTCCTCCAATGGTAATAGGTTTCAGTGGAAACATTCTTTCTCTTTCTAGATTTCTTTTGACCCTTCCCGAACAAAAAACTGAGATCGTTCAATTCATTAAGCATGTCAGTTCTAGACATACACTGAGTTGGATCATCAGTCTCTATGGTATTGTCAAATCTTCGATGATTAATTATATATGGATGATCCTTTGGCAATAATCGTCGATGTACCATTAAACTGAAACTACCGCAATGTTTCAGTCTTCTGGATTGTGTATTCTTTATACAAACTGGACATGACAATTTTACGTTCGTGCTCCATACAGACATCATTGTATAAGCTGGAAAAACATTGATCATCCACATAATCAAAACACACGTCTGAAATATGTCTTTCGAACATGAATCGTATGTGCGCACACCCACATCCCAATGAAGTTTCAACTCTTTTATTAAAGATTTCATGTAGACATCAATATCAATGACGGGATCAGAAGTACCAGATATGAGAATACTCATGAAAGTGAAAGGTTTTTTCATACAAAACCATGGGGGAATATTATAAATGTGTATAAAAACTGGCCATGTGTTGTGCGAATTAAGCATCTTCCCAAATGGATTAAAATCGTTCCATGAAAGACCTATCCTCACATTACGCTCGTCAGCTACAAAATCAGGATGTCGAGCATCAAATCTCTTCCATGCAAATCCATCTATAGGATGAACCAAATCATCATTAGTCTTCTTTCTCTCGATATCATGCCATCTCATTTTTATTGATATTTCATCAGATGTAAATATATTTTGGAGTCTGGGGATCAATGAAAAGTGCAACAATAATTTCTGTGGAACATGGGATGGTTTTCCATCAGATTTTGACTTCCAGTGGGATGTGACACATTTTATACAATCATTTTATTCAGCAGTTTCCTCCCAGAATAAACTGCAATCTTTCAGGAAAGCATGAATTTTGTTTCATCAAAATCCATGTTCCTCAATAGACTTCCATAAAATATAGTGGTTTGAGGGAATATCTGTATCATCTGGAAGTAAATCCTTCAAGAGGGTATGAATGTTATCGATTTCTATATTAGAAACCCATAAATATTTTTCCCATTAAATAATCGATTTAAAAATTCAATCTTTTTCATTTTATTGCATTGTCGATATGTTGGAGTCGTGGAAACATCATTCAATTTTTTTCACCCTATCAATATCATCATTTTCACTAGATGAATCAGCTGTCCTCATATTGAAGTCTTCTTGAGTCGAAATCCATTCTTTTTCAGGATGATGAATAAACAGAAACCGACCATCTAATAATTCCTCCATTCCAGTCCTTTCATTTCGATTGTCACCAATTTGAGATTTCATTTTCTACCCACTATGATACCACACAAAGTAGTTTTCTTGAAAACCATTTTTGGTTATGTGGTAGCTGACTTCTTCAAGGCTCAACCAAGGTATACAAACACAACTGGAACATGGGCAGTGTATGCGACCACTATCTGAAGCATTGTGAAATGAAAAATCTATAAATCTCTCCAAATTGTTTTGAAAATCGCTTGAGATCCGATCGGTTTCATACATCCAACATATGTATATTCTGTAAAAAAAAATTCTATAATTCATTTTTTCATAAACAATTCAATAGGATTGAACATTAATAGAGAATATCCTTCAAAATCCATTTTAAAAAATAAAATGCCTTTTATCATTTTTAACAAATATTTGGAGTATTCTCAAGGAACCCCCATTTGGAAAAGTCACATTAAATGCCCAATTTCCATGCCAAACCACTGAAAACAATTAACATGAGACAATCATCGACCAAAAATAACATAAATGGAAATTAAAAAAATCGAAACCAAATGTGATATTGAATTTTATGTCATGTTAGGGGAAATGAGATTAAATAGAGACAACAACATCATAAATGGTTCCAACATCATAACATTTGATAAATACCACCCACAATACGAATGAAAATCCCTCATACACCAAATACCTAATAAAAAACCAAAAATCCAATTAAAACATTGAATTTAGGTTTTCCACCCCACTTGGACATTCCTACCCCA
Organism: Viscum album; assembly: GCA_963277665.1. NCBI lineage: Eukaryota > Viridiplantae > Streptophyta > Magnoliopsida > Santalales > Viscaceae > Viscum > Viscum album. Next base: position 200,391,219 of record OY728126.1, read on the forward strand.
ACCCCACCCACCCCACTTGGACAGCCCTACCCCAACCCCACTTGGACAACCCACCACCCCCACCCCACATAGACAGCCCTACCCCCACCGCACTTGGAAAACCCAGCCCCCAACCATACATGGACACCCCTACCCCCCATAACCCACTTGGAAAACCCAGCCCCCCCCACCCCACCTGGACAGCCCTACCGTCACCCCACTTGGACAACCTATCACCCACACCCTACCTTGACAGCCCCTTCCCCACCCCACCTGCAAACCCTCCCCACCCCACTTGCACAACCCTACCTGGACACCCTTCCCCACCCCAAACAGCCCTACCCCCACCACATTTGGAAAACCCAGTTTCCTCCCCCACCCTACCTAGACAGCCCCCTCCCCCACCCTACATAGAAAGCCCCTCCCCCACACCAAACAGCCCTACCCCCACCCAATTTGGACAACCCAGCACCCTCCCCCACCCTACCTACACAACCCCTCCCCCACCCTTCCTAGACAGCCCCTCCCCCACACCAAACAGCCCTACCCCCACCCCATTTGGACAACCCAGCCCCCTCCCCCACCCTACCTAGACAACCCCCTCCCCCACATTACCTAAACAGCTCCTCCCCCACATCAAACAGCCCTACCCCCACCCCATTTGGACAACCGAGCCCCCTCCCCACCCTACCTAGATATCCCCTCCCCCACACCACTTGTATAGCCCTCAACATCCTCCCCCCACCACATCTGCACACTCTCCCCCACCTCAAATTGAAACATAAATTCATCCAAATAAAAATCCAATTTTCATCTAAATTAAATTCCACAAAAAGTGCCATATCACCCCACTAAACAATCCCTTTACCATGTTTCAAGTGTATATGAAAAAACATAAAGCTAATCCCAGGGTTCCATAGACAGCAACCCTAATTTAGCCTAAATAAAAACATCAAACACCAAAAAATAAAGAAATAACTCTAAAACTAAGGTAACACTTACTAATTATAAGTGTGAAATAAAATTTTGTTTGATTGAAGATGGATCTTGGGTGGAAAGAGTGTCACTGCTGAGAAGAATTCAAGAGCTCGATTAGGTTCTGTCTGCAATCGGTCTGCAATCGGGCTGGGTGGGGGTTCAACTGGTCTATATTTGGGGGAAATCTTTCAGAACGGTTCTTAAAAACCATTGGGAACGATATAGTTTTTCCAATAGTTTCATTAAACCGGTGCGAAAATAGTTTTTTCCACATATTTCCCAACAGTTTGATGAATCCGTTGGGAAAAATAATTTTCTACCAATCTTTCCCAATGGTTTCATCAAACCGTTGCGAAAAATCAATTTTTATAGATTAATACCAACGGTTAATGAAAACTGTTGGTAAAGATCAACTATACCAACGGCTCAAACGAACCATTGGTATAAAACTGTTGGGAAAACCATGATTTCCAGTAGTATGTAGTAAGGTTGCAGCATGGGAATCCCTTAATAAATGACAATAGTGATTTTCCACATACGACTAGTCGATGTGATGTTTTGGTTAATGTGTAATTTTATAAACAATTTGAAGAATAAATACTAATGGTGAACCATTATTATTTTTTCTTAGGCTTAGAGATTAATATGTTAACCATATTGACATTGGAGTATAGTTAGAAACTTATATAGACTTTCCACTTTTTTGTGGGACTTACGATATGTTTAATGCTTTAGTTCTTTAGTGATCAGTGTTTATTTTTTGATAACAATTTCTTACGTTAAGTTATGAATTATAATTTCATCATGTATTAACCAAAAATTAAATTTTACATATTATAATTAAATTTAACAAAAAATTATATTTCCTTTTAGTCATAGATAGTAAAATAATTATTCAAAAAAAGGAAAATGATAAAAAAATTATCGTCCAAATACCTTATTTATTTTAATTGATGGCACACTAAACAATCACTAATTTATAGCTTAGCGGCCCTCAAAATTACATTGATCATTTAAATTATTTTGATTGATTACCTCAATCAATCCCTATAAATATGTATGATTTTACATTAAGTTTATATCACTACATTATGCTAATGATATCCTAGATAGAGACGTAGTTATATGGTAGTCTCTATGACCTTTGTACGTACCATTTTATCCTTTATAAGGGATGTATTATAAATCATTCTCATTATTCCTGAATTAAGAATAGAAAATATAAAAATATATATCACAAAAAATAGAGTTTAAATTATGAGGATCCAACTTAATTAATGTGGGAAGAATGTAACTCCATGTAAATCTAATGAATGAACATTGCATTCGATATCTTTTGTGACGCACCGCAACAAACCTATATGGGATTACAATATCCCAATATTTTTAATATATATATACTATTTTAATGAAATTAAACATAACATATAGAATTAAATTCTTGTATTACTACTTTAGCATGAGTCATAGTTAACAAATATTTTCTTCAATTAGTTGCATTACCAACAACACCTACTTTGAGAAAACATAAATTTATTATTCAAATATTATAATTTAATAAAATTTTACTTAGACTAACCCATAAATTATAGATTATGAATAATATTATCATTCTTATAAAAATATATTTTCCATCAAAATGAATAAATATGTACCCAATTAATTATAAATTAAAATATATACTTATTAAATTTAAAGAATGTATTATTATTTGGATGCTCATAAATTGGTTTTGTATTAAAATATTAATTAATTACAATTAGTGAGGGATAATAATAAATATATATGATATATAAATATATTCAAATATTTTGTATATTCATCAAATATATTTGATAAGTATTATACAATAACAAATTCAATATTAATCATAAAAAAACTATATTTTTATTAATTCAATTTGAAAACCTTTTAAAAAAAAAATATTTTAAATTAATTTATTGGTAATTTTATAATTTTGATATGTGAAAATAAAATTATCTATTTAAATAATAATTGGGGGAATTTATGGTGCTTTCTGTAATGTTTATTTATTTTGGGAATATTGAAAAATATGGATTTTTTACTAAAATCATCTTTTTAAACTACATTTTTTAGTTGAAAAAAATATATTTTTTATTTGTCCTCCAGTATAATTCGACTATATTTTTAATTACTTAATTAAATGTTGGAAATTTTAATAATCATTATATCAATATTGATTATAAAAATATAGAAAACATTCAAAAGTTTTTAATCTAAAAACACTAAATGTCACCCCATTTGAGGGATTAAAATTATAATTACACTCTTCCACATCTATGATCTTAATTTTCAAACATTTATTCAATATTTTGGATCATAAAATTTTTTAATTTGTAATAATGTTATCTTTGTTTTTGAAAAAAAATCAGTGGAAATAATTAAAATTAGTTACAATGATTAAGACAAAATAAAGCATACCGTGGGATTAAAACATAATCGTAAAGCCAAATATGATTTAGAAACCTATAAAAACCATTTTATGGGATTATTTAGACCATATCTGATATTTTATGGACACTTAACTATAATTTTTCAACATTCAATAATCGAATGTATGTGACATTATTTTTTTCAAAAATATTAAAAGAGTGCCACTTATCCTCCCACTTCCTCATAGTTCTCAAGTAACATATGTTGGTAAAATATAATCCCAATTCACAACCAAAAATAAAAACACTCCTCAATTAAAATCCCCTTTTGGTTTAAATGCATCCGAATAATCCTTTTGGTGAAAACCATAATGAGATACATGATTAAGAGGTAACGACTTTCCTAAAGCTATTTATTTTTTTTTATTATATACTCCATAAATTATTTTCATTATATGTTTACATATAAAATTTTTATTATAAATATAATAAGATATTTTTATGAAATTTTTTCGATCTCTACTAACTCACACCTCCATCACATGGGTAATGAACATAATGATTATGTGTACAATGAACTATCACTTCAAAAAATAATGATTATTTATTTTTCTTTTAACAACTCTTATGTTGAACATTGCGATGGGAAATATTTTTATATATTTAAAATATGATATATATCATGACTTTATGTTTATTTATTTCTATTATAATTCATATATTTATACATTCAATTTCATGTACAATGATAACATCATTTCTGGATGTGTTGGTTATCACCCCCTCAAAGTGATATGATTCATTCACAAGATACATTTAATGTATAATAGATGTTTTTAATTAAAAATATGTAAATAAATAATATATATATGATATTTATATCATTATTACCTTCACAAAAATAATATATATATATATATATATTCATTATCCTTTTACCCACTTAAATTGTTATAACATTGTTTGTGGAAGTGTGGAATACCACCTCATTTAAAGGATGTGATTCATTTTAAATTTTATATAAATATAACTAAATATCAATAAATAACTTGGTATTTATTATATAATTATAAATTTTAATGATATATTTTCACTAACCTTCTTCCCATAATGATCGGTGAAAAATATGAATGTTACTAAAGCGTATATACAACCAACCATTTCCTTGAATGTAACTTTGTTCATGTTTCCATAACCATATTTAATATTTAGATTCAAAATTATAATAGTTTAAAAAATATAAAATTTATTCCATTACTAGTATTCTTTAGATATTACATAATGTCACCTTTGACCATAGTAGATATACGAATGTTGTTTTTGAAACATAAACTGAATTAGTAGAAAATAGCCAATATAAATGTAATTGTTCTAATAGTTGTATATAAAATGTTAATAAGTTAGTTTTTTTATTCCCATGAAAATATTCTCACGAAATTAAATAATTAAACGAATTTGGATTTTATGGAATATAAGTAAACATTATACCAGTAGGACTCAAGGTAATATATTTTCATCACACATTTTACATTAATGAGATAAATGTCATGTTAACCATTGATCTCTTTCATATGGTTTATATAATTCATAGATACATGTTCTATAATGAATCTAATTAATCTCATGATATTATATCATTCATTTAATTTTATAGTTTCAATATTGTTTTGATTTTAATTGTTTCAATGTGGCATGGGACTCTTTGGAATGTGTAATGATTATTTTCCTAAAAAAAATACCGATAATAAATTTACAATTAAACATATTTTATAACCATAATTCGATAAGTACATTAATTTTACTATACTATAGTTAATCATTACCATTTTATATATTTTTACCATTTTTAGACAATTTTCTAGTCACGATGTTTTTGGAAATATTTTTAGAAAAATCTAACTTCATTTATCTCTTTAGTCAGAGAACATGTTTTCTTTAAAACACCATGTTTTATAAAACTATTTTGAATATTGTTGTTAAATTGGTTCTGATAAAAATATCCATTTTTTCCAATTTTTTCAATGTACGCTTTATATCTCTTTTCAAACATTTCTTTTTTATCTTTTACCATGCAAAAGATGTGTTATTTTTCAATTATATAGCATATACATATTTAACTGCCATAAAATCATCAATGATCCCTTTTCATTTTAAAATTATAATTCCCAAAGAAAATGTTTTTAAAATTTATTCTAATGTAAATTGGTTTTTAAATTTTTTTTTTCAAAAATATAAATTTTTTTTCATCATGTATTATACAAAGAGATAATTTTATAAAATTTACATTCATTAATGAAAATAACCCTTTAAATTACTCTACATAGGGTATGCTATATTTATACCATCATTTATCATCCTCTAGATGGTTTACGATTGATGTGGTGAAGGATAATATTCACATTCACTTCCTTCATTACATTTTCCATTGAATTATCAATTTTATATGATAATTGATCATTGAATTTCCCCAAACATACCATAACATTTATCATCGATATGTTCATTTCCCCAACCATTTTAAATTAAAATGCTTTTTAATATGGTTAAAATATGATTTTTTTATCACATTATTTGATTCTCAGGTCAGTTTTAAACCCATTGATTGGGATGATGTTTCAAAAGATGGGTTCATTTTTAGTGTTGATACCAGGTTTTCCTAAATCTCTTAGTGTTTTCTTGGTGGATCGATGGGTTTATGGAGCATCTTTCCTAGAAAATAAGTAATATAAAAGAATATAAAAGTTATTCGTATGGGTTGTGCATAGCTATTCAACCCATGTATGTCATCCATGCTTGATACTCTAGATATCTGGTAGCAGGTTAATGGGATGTGGACGGTCTTTCAGATCATGTGAGTTAAACCAGGTGGCTTACAAAGTTTGAAATTTTGGGATAAATTAATTTATTGAAAATTACGGTTGAATGGAATTTAATTAAATGTTTTGTTTGTGGTATCATTTAAATAAATTATTGTTGATAAAATTTTATTAAATAATGTAGTGTTATAGAATTTATTTAAATAAATTTAGATGAGAAGAAATAATTTTTTTCAAAATGTTGTTGAGTCGTAGTGTTTATTTAATTAAATTATGATGAGAAGAAATTAATTAAATGAATTGTAAATTTTGAGTTTGGGGTTATCAAATAATGGTAACACTAAATGGTAATATTAAATTATGTATATATGGGGATTTTAGGGTTTTTTTAAATTAAATTCAAGTATAATAAGAATTTAATTAATTGATACATAATAAATGTTTTATTAAATTAAATTCGGTTGAGAGGATTTAATTACGTGGTAGCATGTTGGAGTTTTAATTTATTTAAATCCGCTAATGGTAATGTAATTAAATGTTAATATTTAATATTAAATTATTCTACTTATATTGTGATGAAGATAATTTATGTAAATGGAATTGAATCTGAGAATTGATTTAATTAAATTATGTAATGTGAATATATTTAAAAGATGATGAGATAGAGGATTTATATAAATAGATTTTGTTGAATGGAATTAAATTTAATGATGTGTAAATGTAGATTTTTTGGTTTATTAATGAAGAATTTTAATTTAATGATAATTATAATAATGTGGGTGTTGTTATTATTATCATAATATTAATTATTAAGATTATTAGAAGGGAAATAAAGAGGGACATGCAGGCATCCTTGTTGGGGGATAACCCCCCCCCCCCCCCCCCGCTCGTCTCTCCCATGGGTGTTGTAAAACACATCCTCCCAGATAACTCTTCACGTGTCAATTTGTTCTAGTCTCCTTAAGAACGGTGTCTGTCGCGACCCGTCCCCTGGGCCACATATTGTGACTACCCCAAGCACTCCTTCCATAGGCCAGGGGTTGGCGACTAGCAACAAAGGTGTAAATCCATAAACTAAGAAGGCATAGCCTTTATAATTGTAAACAAACACATCAGAAAACACAAATTGAAGTAAAATAGTAAGTAAAAATTATATACAAAAAGTGTGATGGAATGTAAAAGGGGCTGGAAATACAAGCCCAACTGTAAAGTAAAAGTACAACTGAAAAAGGGACATACAGGTGAAAGGTAAAGAGCAGCTCCTGGATCTTCCTCTGGGGTTCCTACCTGAAGGGTAGGTGCATATGGCTACCTCAGCACTCCACGTCAATCAGGATCCTTTATGTACCAATAGGTCGTAAGGTCCACCTCTGGGTACTGTACAGTCCTTGTGCTCTCAGCCTCCATCAGTGATGTCTGTCGTCTGCATCCAACAAAACGAGGTGCGGGAATATCCAATGGAGGGGTGAGTATAACGATACTCATTAGGGACCCTGAGACCCTCACGGTCTCACAAAATATAACAAGGATTAAACAAATAGTACAAAAATGAGGGCTAACCATTACTTAGGTATATGCCCATACATATACCTATGTTTTCTAGTAACTCACCTCAATCATGAAGAAAACACAAAATTCAATGACTCAACTCAACCCAGGAATTTTTTTCACGATGTCGAAATGACACCTACTGTAGAACTCCTCCTCTATTGAGTACAGTGGGACTGCCTATACAACCACACACTTCCCACTAATTGTTGACTGCTGAGGTACTCCACCTGTCGAGTACTGTGGGTCTTTCATGATCACACAGTGGCGCTCCCCACCATGTGTCTGCCACTACAACAATGAACTCCCTCTCATAGCCTACAAAGGTACTCCTTCTGTCGAGTCCCACGGGTCTGTCACTACAACCAAGAGCTCATCCACCTTAGGTCTACTGCTACAACCAAGTGCTCCCCACTGGACCCTCCGAATCACTCCAAGTCGACTGTTCAGTACTTGTCATGTCTCATCCAGCTACTAGGTCTCTGCAATCTACTCTCTCTTCATCGGGAGGGTCTAATACACTAGCTACATGTCGATATTCCAAGTGCCACGAAGTCTCATGTAAAAGTATCAAAAAGGACCTCCACGTTATAGGTGTCTTAACAAAACATAATGTGCATCAATTGGACGCCTAGTCTGTTAGTTATTAGCCTTTTATTCCTTGGGGCTTGGTTGGATTCGTGTACGATCCAAACTGACTATATCTAAATAATACCCCAAACATTAGCAGGGTATTCTCAAAGTTACCTTCTCTCATCAAGATAACCCATGCCATTGACAGAACGTCACACATATGTTTCATGCCAATGTTATGGCCGAAGTAAGAAATGTGCCGATAGTGGTCCTGGGTCTAGTCTGACCCGGTCGGAGTGACACGACCCAACCCAGTCTGGGCTGAACCTGTCTTAGTCAACCTGGAGAGACCCGATGGGTCTGACCTAGGCCGTTAGGCTGGTCAGCCTGCTATGTTAGGCCCTGTCTATAGGGCCTGACCTAGAGAACTAGGAGTGTAACACCCGAGATTTTTATGAGTAATATTTTGTTTTTATATATCATCAAAGGAATCTTTCACTACACACTTGCTTGGATTACTTTACACGTAATCACGACCTTCCTCGATAGCTTGCGTCGTACGCAATACCGAGTTTCACTAAACAACGATATGCTATTAAAATATTATTAAAAATAGCCGTTATGAATAATAATAACCACTTTTTGAAATTTTATAAATTTTATTTTTCAAAATGGACTTCATTTTTGGATTCGGAATACCGAAATTAGCCTAGGGCGAAATTTTTGTATTTTTCTGAAAACTTTCAATTTTTGATGAATAGTGAAACCACTAAGTGGTAGGTTAAAAACTAAATTTTGCATAAAACTTAATTTTACCACTTTTGTGAATGAAATTTCGAAAATCCGACAGACACGGTTGATATTAGTAAGTAAAATTTGGTTCAATCAGATAAAAATAATTTTTTAGTTAATAGCAACTTTTTACTTTTTTTACCGCGGTTAATAGTAAATAGGGTTTCTAGGGGTAAAGATGATATTACTATTACCCTAACACGTGTCCTAATTCTATTTGATAAGTTTAATTCGCCCAAAAACAAACATAGGAATAAAATATGACCATTTAGGCCCACTTGGGTTAGATTAGGACATTTATTATTAATTTATTTAAAGAAGGGTTAAAATAGTTAAAATAAACGTTTAATAAGTAAATCATTTTTAATATGGGGTTATACATAGGATAAATTCTACTATAAATATTCGTTAGAAAGATAAAACGATTTCCTACATAATGTTTTTTTATTTTTTATTTTTAGACATTAAAAAATTTAATTTATTTATGACACAATGATGATGCAGTAATTATCTTATTAATGAAATATTGACATAATTGATGTTATAAACACAAAAATAAATGTAATTTGAAACTTTTAATGAATTAAACTAATTTTATAGGTTACTATGATATATTAGTGTTTATTTAATCAACTTGGTTTGAACATATATTTCTGTTATGACTTTCACAAAAATCATATATCAAATAGTGTCAAAATTGACACAGAATATTTTTTAAATCAAATATTATATTATTAATTGTTATTTTATTCCTAAAAATCTAATATTCGGCCAAATGACTTAGATAAGGATATATATATTAATAATAAACAATTTGGGGTTCGTTTGGCATGTTATAGTAAGTGTATTAACCATATAGTGAACGAAAACAAAAAGACACGGTAAACGTTAAATTATTTAACTTAGAGTTAAATATAATTGATAAGGTTAAAATAATATCATAAACATGTCTAAATCCTATTGGTTGATATTATTTCGACCCACACTCACTTTAGCTTCGAAATAAGACCCTTTGGAACCATTATAAACCGATTTTGACTTTAATATAAAATAATATTTTGAGATATCCCTAAGGTGCCCCTCTCCTCCCTTATAAAAGGGAACCTCCTCCCCCTCCTCCTCACACCAATTTGAGCACTCAAGCTCAGCCAACCCCTGCCATGTTCTCCACTCCACTTCACTAGAATAATCCTAGAGGTCCTGGTCTTCCTCAAATACCAATCTTAGTTCCCTAAGTGGAGGATTCAAAGAGGTGTTCCAAAGAAGAGGTAATATCCATTACCGATCTTTTCAATTTCTTTCTTCTTCAACTTCTTATTCTTTAGTTGTTTCATGATAAAGTAATAACATCAGTATTAATTACATACTGATATGTTATTATAAATATGAAACAACCCTAATTCACCTTCTATCCACCCTACTGAAAAATGAAATCACCGCGCGTGCGTACGTACGGAATACCGTCTCGACGTCGTGGTGTAATCTATTTTCCAACATCACCTTACAAGGATGGGTATAATGGTGTAATGAGTAACTATTTATTATTATTATAAATTTATATTGATACTGAAATAATATATATATACTCCAATACAGTTCCACGATCATAGGAAAGATATCATCACTCGTGCGTACGTACGAAATACCGTCTCCACGATGTGATGCGACTCGTTCTACATGATCATCATTATATAGTAATTATATAAATGAATTGAATGAATAAATATGATATATGTTACTCTAAAACCATTTTGGATATAAGGTATCTATAACCATAAAAGAAGAATAAGAATTTATTTGGCAAAACACGCATAAGAACAAAATGCAATAAGGACCCGAGTAACAAGTAACAATGAAATATTACTAACAAGAAGATAATAATACGACCATATATGATATCATATCAATATGTATGATTCTGGAATAGGTCAATAACATTATTTAAACCATTATACAGGAGATTCGGTCACGTACAAAGCAAATCGGACCTAAGGTAAGGGAAATATCACAATCTCATTTTTATCCGAGATTGTTTATACTTTGGCATTTATTGGGGTGTATTTTATCATCCACATCCATGTTTCCTCAATATGTAATATTATTTCCATCCACCTACAATTTTTTAAATCCAATTTTACCCTTCAGTGAATTTTTAGTAAAAGGATATTAAAGGAATCTTTTGTCATTTTTCATACGAGGTACTTTTTTGACTTTTCCGACAAAAGTACGAGAAGAATGTTTTTTTTAACTTATACGGCATGAATGGATTTTTAAAACATTATTTCCAAGAAGTTTCCTTTACATGTTTTCATGTTTATTTTTAATGAAATTATTTTATTTTAAATTCGTATGACAAGTTATGAAAGGAAAAATGTTTTTGAAGTAGAAAGGATATTTTCCTCAAGAATGGAGTTCAAGTATTTTATCAAAATTATTTTCCATCTAAGATAATAAAAGGGTTATTTTTTTATCCCTATTATTACATGGATTGGATTATGTTGTGATGGAAATATTTTTTTGAATTCCTTTATCTTATATGAATTGTTTTATGATGTCATGTTGTTTAAGAATCCCATTTTTATTACATGGGTTACGCTATGATGTATGGTTTATGATTTTGTGGAACACATAAGAATGGTATCATTATGAGATGGGTGGGACCTATATCTCCCTCCAATGCATTGGGTAATGATTTTATATCTCATGAGATTGACATGGCTGGAACGTTAGGTTATACCAGTTCAGTGAAACAGGACTGGAACGAGGGTGACTCGTTTCAGAAAGGGACTCTGTCCCCTAAGATAGTCTTGGAAATGAGTCATGACTAACAAGAAATGATTTTCCATGATTATGTGTGCATGCCACAAAGTTTCAAGTTTCATGTTATGATTATGGGGTCTCATTTTTTACTTCTATGATTTATTCCATGTTAAGATGTTATGATCTCTTTTGCAGGTTATGATTTTCAAAAAGATATGATATGATTTTTATTTCCTTTATTTTCCCTTGCTGAGCATTTGAGATCACCCTTTTTTGTTTTCTTTTCCCCAGGTCAGGAAGATGGATATTAGGTAGAATATGCTAAAAGGGACCCTATATATGATGAAATAAATGGGAGACACTGTAGAATATTAATGAACCAGTTTTTTATGTTTCCCAGTTTCTAAAGACAGTATACATATACGGTCCTTTGTGGTTTTGTCATATGTTGTAATAAGTGTGCTTCAATTTTGATGTATTAACAATGTATGTAAACTATGGGTTGTTATAGTTGGTATCAGAGGAAAGGTATAGTCAACCTTTGGAAACTAGGATGTGAAAGCCTTAGTAAGAACCCTAAGGATAAGTCTAAGCATAGAACACAATCTTAGTGTTTTAAAAATGTCCATGAATACCCTAGGATAAGACCTTAATTGTGAAATTTTATCCTGGATTATGTGGTTTTCCTATTATAATTAGTGATTCTCACACTATTCTTATTGGTTTTAGTCAATGGCTGGAACCCGAGGGAACCGTGTTAATGCGGAATGCGATGGGCAATGCAATGATTGTCCCCATGAGAAACCAAACGATATGGGAGTTGGAATGCAAAATCTTGTAGCCATGATCACACAACTTTCTCAAGATATGAATCACGAAGGACTTCCAAACGAGCAAAGGAAGGAGCCACATTCTGTTGAATCCTTCATGAGGCAGCGTCCACCTTCTTTCAGCGGGTCTACTGATCCATTAGTTGCTGAACAATGGATTAGTACTACTGAAAAGATATTTTCAGTTATTCAATGTTCTGAACATGATAATGTCATCCTAGAAGTGTATCGTTTAGAAGGAGATGCTGATCAATGGTGGAATCTTATTAAGAATACGAGGCAAAGGGATGAAATTGAGTCTATGGAATGGGACGTGTTCAAGAACATATTTTTCAATAAGTACTTCCCTCGTATTCTCCGAACAAAGATGGAGAAAGAGTTTCTTGAACTGAAGCAAAGGGATGATGAATCTGTTGGTACCTATGAAGCAAATTTTACAAGACTTGCAAGGTACGCTTCTGGTATTATTATCCAACCTGAGAGTAAGATCGATCGATTCTTTAGTGGCTTAAAACCAAGTCTTCGAAGGGCGTTAGCCATAAGGGACTTCAATAGCTACGAGGAAATCGTTCGATGTGCTCTCAATGTCGAGATGGAGATTGGAGTTACCCATCAGTCACATGGGTTTGATAAGAAGAGGAAGATGGAATTCAAAGGAAAATATTAAGAGCACACTGAAAAGAAGATGAGCTTTCCCTTATGCTCAAAGTGTGGAAAGAAACATGGAGAGATTTTTCTTAAAGGGACAAGTAAATGTTTTAAATGTGGAAAGGAAGGTCATCGGGGATTTGAATGCCGCGATAATGGGAAGAAGATGTCTAATGATGCAAAAAAAGGAAGGGATACACAGAATGAACCTACTACACATCAATGTTTCAAGTGTAAGGAGATGGGGCATTATGCCAATCAATGCCCAAATCCAAGGGTTGATGATGATGGTCGACGTCAACAAAATATTAAGGCAAAAGACAAAGGAAAGTCACATGCAATTTCTATCAGCGATGTGGATTACGATAACGAAGTGGTGAAAGGTACACTTACCATCCACTCTAAAGTAGCAAATGTTTCATTTGATTCTGGATCCACCCACTCTTTTATTTCTGAAAAATTTTCTAAGGGTATCACCGTATTACCTCAACAATTAGATGTTGATTTAGCTGTGACAACACCTAATGGCACAACAGTCGCATCAAAAGTTTATAATTTTTCTCCGATCGAAGTTTGTGGGAAAGTGCTTCCTGCAAATCTTGTTATCCTTCCTTTAGTGGAATTTGATGTGATTCTTTGCATGTATTGGCTTTCTCTACATGGAGCTCATATCAATTGCCAAAGAAGGGAAGTCACATTTCATATTCCAGATCAATCTACGATCGTCTATCAATGCAAGGATGAACATAACCTTACAGTGGAAATTTCTTCCATCATATGGGTATTGATTCCACTAAATGAAGGTTATTTATCTCAAATGGTTGGTGAGAAACTCACGATTAAGAATATGCCCATTGTACGGGAGTTTGATGATATCTTTATGGAGCAATTACTGGGTCTTCCACCAAATCGTGAAGTTGAGTTTTCAATAGAACTCGTACCGGGTGCTTTGCCAATTTCAAAGACACCTTATAGAATTGCCCCAATTGAGTTGCAGGAATTGAAGAAGCAACTCCAAGAGAATATTGATAAGGGATTCATACGCCCTAGTGTGTCACCTTGGGGAGCAGCTGTTCTATTTTTTAAGAAGAAAGATGGATCAATGAGACTCTGCATTGATTATCGAGAACATAACAAGATCACTATCAAGAACAAATATCCTCTCCCACACATTGATGACTTATTTGACCAACTACGCGGAGCTCAATACTTTTCCAAGATTGATCTTTGTTCAGGGTATCATAAATTAAGGGTCAAAAGGGAGGATATAACAAAGACGGCTTTCCGTACGAGGTATGGACACTATGAATTTATAGTGATGCCATTTGGTCTTACTAATGCCCCTGCTATCTTCATGGATCTAATTAATAGTGTCTTTAGAGACTATCTTTATCAATTTTTGGTATTCCTTATAGATGATATTCTTGTCTATTCAAAGAGCAAGGAAGAGCATGATGATCACTTGATAATTATATTGAAGACCCTGAGAAAGGAGAAGCTTTATGCCAAATTTACCAAGTGTGAATTTTGGCTTCAAAAAGTTGCATTTTAGGTTCACATAATCTCAAAAGAGGGGATATCTGTGGATCCAGCCAAAACAGAGGTTATCAAGAGATGGTCAAGACCAACAATAGTAACTGAGATCTGAAGTTTTCTTGGTTTGGCTGGATATTATCGACGTTTTTGTAAAATATTTTTCACGATTATCTAATCCACTCACCTAGTTGACTCGGAAAGGAGTTATGTTTGTTTGGACAGAGGAACGTGAAGAGAATTTCAAGGAGTTGAAAAGAAGGTTATCCAGTGCACCTGTGCTCACACTGCCTTGTAGTGGAGAAAGGTTTGTGATCTACAGTGATGCATCCAAGAAGGGATTGGGGTGTGTTCTTATGCAAAATGATATGGTGATAGCTTATGCCTCACGACAGTTGAAAATCCATGAGCAAAATTACCCAACACATGATTTGGAGTTGGCTGCGGTAATCATTGCATTACAGATTTGGAGGCATTACCCTTATGGTGAAAGGTGTGATATTTATACTGATCATAAAAGTTTAAAGTATATTTTCACACAAAAGGAGTTGAATATGCGTCAAAGAAGATGGTTGGATCTGATTAAGGATTACGACTACTCAATCCATTACCACCCTGGCAAAGCAAACAAGGTGGAAGATGCATTAAGTCGACAAGACCATGCTAGTTTATCCATGATGAGGATCACAAAAGATCCAATATTTATGGATTTACAAAGGATGGATCTTGGAATTATAATGGAAGGGGAAAAATCTTATCTTTCTCAAATGAATGTTCAACCATCTATACAGGTGAAGATTACAGAGGCACAGAAAGAAGATGTCGAGTTACAAAAGATGGTGAGAAATGTTCCTGAATTCAACCTTGATTGTGATGGGATAATAAAGTTCAGGAATCGGGTTTGTGTTCCTCCCATCCCCAAATTAAAGAAGGAGCAGCTGGATGAGGCTCACAGTTCATCATTTTCTATTCATCCTGGAAGCACGAAGATGTATAGGGACCTGAAAGAGCACTTCTGGTGGGATGGCATCAAAAGAGATGTTGTTGAATATGTCTCTCGATGCTTGGTTTGTCAACAAGTTAAAGCTGAGAGACAGAATTCTAAACGGATGTTATAACCATTACCCATACCCGAATGGAAATGGGAAAACATCACTATGGGCTTTGTCACAGGACTTCCTAAAACATCCAAAGGCAATAATGCTATTTGGGTCATAGTTGATCGTCTTACAAAGTCTTCACACTTCATTTCTATTAGAGAGGATTTATCTCTTGATCAGCATGCCAGGATATATGTAATGGAAGTGGTAAGATTGTATGGAGTACCACTTTCTATTATATCTGATCGGGATCCGAGATTTACCTCGAAGTTCTGGCGAAGTCTTCAGCATACTCTGGATACAGAGTTGAGTTTCAGCACTACTTATCATCCCCAGACAGATGGTCAGTCTGAAAGAACAATTCAAACCCTAGATGATATGTTGAGAGCTTGCTCTATAGATTTAATAGGTGGTTGGGATTGACACCCACCTTTTGCGGAATTTTCTTATAATAATATCTTTCACTCCAGTATTCAGATGGCTCCTTATGAAGCTCTCTATGGAAAGAAATGCAGGACTCCAACTTGCTGGGATGAAGTTGGGGAAAGAAAGCTATTAGGACCTAATCTCGTTGATGAAATGGCAGAAAAGGTCAGATCTATTCAACAACACATAAGAGCAGCTCAGAGTCGACAGAAAAGTTATGCCAACAACCGAAGAAAAGACCTAGAGTTTGAAGTGGGTGATAAAGTATTCTTACAAATATCTCCCTGTAAGAGGGTTATGAGATTTGGAAAGAAGGGGAAGTTGAGCCCTAGAAAATCGGTCCTTTCGAAATACTGGATCATGTTGGGAAGGTAGCTTACCGATTGGCGCTTCCACCGAATCTCTCTCAAGTTCACGATGTGTTCCATGTATCTCTCCTGAGAAATTACATACCAGATCCTTCACATGTACTCTGCTCAGAAGTTGTACCGCTAGAGAAAGATCTTTTTTTATGAAGAACAGCCGATAGAGATTCTGGATCGTAGCGAAAAATTCCTACGAAACAAGACCACTCGCTTTGTGAAAGTTTTATGGAGGAACCACCAATTAGAAGAAGCTACTTCAGAGCTTGAGGATATGATGAGGGAGAGGTATCCTCATCTGTTTGTTACAAAGTGACGAATTTTGAGGGCGAAATTCTTTTTAAGGGGGTAGAATGTAACACCCGAGATTTTTATGAGTAATATTTTGTTTTTATATATCATCAAAGGAATATTTCACTACACACTTTCTTGGCTTACTTTACACGTAATCATGACCTTCCTCGATAGCTTGCGTCGTACGCAATACCGAGTTTCACTAAACAACGATATGGTATTAAAATATTATTAAAACTAGCCGTTATGAATAGTAATAACCACTTTTTGAAATTTTATAAATTTTATTTTTCAAAATGGACTTCATTTTTGGATTCGGAATACCGAAATTATCCTAGGGTGAAATTTTGGTATTTTTCTGAAAACTTTCAATTTTTGATGAATAGTGAAACCACTAAGTGGTAGGTTAAAAACAAAATTTTGCATTAAACATACTTTTACCACTTCTGTGAATGGAATTTCGAAAATCCGACAGACACGGTTGATATCAGTAAGTAAAATGTGGTTCAATGAGATAAAAATAATTTTTTGGTGAATAGTAACTTTTTACCTTTTTTTACCGCGGTTAATAGTAAATAGGGTAACTAGGGGTAAATATGATATTATTATTACCCTAACACATGTCGTAATTCTATTGGATAAGTTTAATTCGACCAAAAACAAACTTAGGAATAAAATATGACTATTTAGACCCACTTGGGTTAGATTAGGACATTTAATATTAATTTATTTAAAGATGGGTTAAAATAGTTAAAATGAATGTTTAATACGTAAATCATTTTTAATATGGGGTTATACATAAGATAAATTAGACTATAAATATTCATTAGAAAGCTAAAAATATTTCCTACATAATGGTATTTTATTTGTAATTTTTAGACATTAAATAATTTAATTTATTTATGACACAGGGATGATGCATTAATTATCTTATTAATGAAATATTGACATAATTGATGTTATAAACACAAAAATAAATGAAATCTGAGACTTTTTATGAATTACACTAATTTTCTAGGTTACTAAGATATATTATTGTTTATTTAATCAACTAGTTTCGAACATATAATTCTGTTCTGACTTTCACAAAAATCATATATCAAATAGTGTCAAAATTGACACAAAATAGTTTTTAAATCAAATATTATATTATTAATTGTTATTTTATTCCTAAAAATCTAAGGATTGGTCAAATGAATTAGATAAAGATATATATATATTAATAATAAACAATTTGGGGTTCGTTTGGCATGTTATAGTAAGTGTATTAACCATATAGTGAAATAAAACAAAAAGACACGGTAAAAGTTAAATTATTTAACTTAGAGTTAAATCTAATTGATAAGGTTAAAATAATACCCTAAACTTGTCTAAATCCTATTGGTTGATAGTATTTCGACCCATACTCACTTTAGCTTTTAAATAAGACATTATGAAACCATTATAAACCGATTTTGACTTTAATATAAAATAATATTTTGAGATATCCCTAAGGTGCCCCTCTCCTCCCTTATAAAAGGGCACCTCCTCCCCCTCCTCCTCACACCAATTTGAGCACTCAAGCTCGGCCAAACCTGGCCATTTTCTCCTCTCCACTTCCCTAGAATAATCCTAGAGGTCCTGGTCTTCTTCAAAGAACAACTTTAGATCCCTAAGTGGAGGATTCAAAGAGGCAATCCAAAGAAGAGGTAATATCCATTACCGATCTTTTCAATTTCTTTCTTCTTCAACTTCTTCTTCATTAGTTGTTTCATGATAAAGTAATAACATCAGTATTACTTACATACTGATATGTTATTATAAATATGAAACAACCCTTATTCACCTTCGGTCCACCCTACGGAAAAATGAAATCACCGCGCGTGCGTACGTACGGAATATCGTCTCCACGCCGTGGTGTAATCTATTTTCCACCATCCCCTTACAAGGATGGGTATAATGGTGTAATGAGTAACTATTTATGATTATTATAAAGTAATATTGATACTGAAATAATATATATATATATATACTCCAATACAGTTCCACGATCATAGGAACGATATCATCACTCGTGCGTACGTACGGAATACCGTCTCCACGATGTGATGCGACTCGTTCTACATGATCATCCTCATATAGTAATTATATAAATGAATTGAATGAATAAATATGATATATGTTACACTAATACCATTCTGGATATAAGGTATCTATAAACATAAATGAAGAATAAGAATTTATTCGGAAAAACACGCAGAAGAATAAAATGCAATATGGACCCGAGTAACAAGTAACAATGAAATATTACTAATAAGAAGCTACGAATATGACCATATATTATATCATATCAATATGTATGATTCTTGAATAAGTCAATAACATTATTTAAACCATTATACAGGAGCTTCGGTCACGTACAAAGCAAATCGGACCTAAGGTAACGGAAATATCACAATCTCATTTTTATCCGAGATTGTTTATACTTTGGAATTTACTGGGGTGTATTTTATCATCCACATCCATGTTTCCTCAATATGTAATATTATTTCCATCCACCTAAAATTGTTTAAATCCAATTTTACCCTTTGGTGAATTTTTAGTAAAGGATATGAAAGGAATCTTTTGTCCTTTTTCATACGAGGTACATTTTTGACTTTTCTGACAAAAGTACGAGAAGAATGTTTTTTAACTTATACGGCATGAATGGATTTTTAAAAAATTATTTCCAAGAAGATTCCTTTACAAGTTTTCAAGTTTATTTTTAATCAACTTATTTTATTTTAAAGTCGTATGACATGTTATGAAAGGAAAAATGTTTTTGAAGTAGAAAGGATATTTTCCTCAAGAATGGAGTTCAAGTATTTTATCAAAATTATTTTCCATCTAAGATAATAAAAGGGTTTTGTTTTTATCCCTATTATTACATGGATTCGATTATGTTTTTATGGAAATATTTTTATGAATTCCTTTATCTTATATGAATTGTTTTATGATGTCATGTTTTTTATGAATCCCATTTTTATTACATGGGTTACGCTATGATGTATGGTTTATGATTTTGTGGCACACATAAGAATGGTATCATTATGAGATGGGTGGGACCTATATCTCCCTCCAATGCATTGGGTAAAGATTTTATATCTCATGAGATAGACATGGCTGGAACGGTAGGTTATACAGGTTCAGTGAAACAGGACTGGAACGAGGGTGACTCGGTTCAGAAAGGGACTCTGTCCACTAAGATAGTCTTGGCAATGAGTCATGACTAACAAGAAATGATTTTCCATGATTGTGTGTGCATGCCACAAAGTTTCAAGTTTCATGTTATGATTATGGGGTCTCATTTTTACTTCTATGATTTATTCCATGTTACGATATTATGATCTCTTTTGCAGGTTATGATTTTCAAAAAGATATGATATGATTTTTATTTCATTTATTTTCCCTTGCTGAGAATTTGAGATCACCCTTTTATGTTTTATTTTCCCCAGGTCAGGAAGATGGATATTAAGTAGAATATTTTAAAAGGGACCCTAGATATGATGAAATAAATGGGAGACACTGTAGAAGATTTATGAACCAGTTGTTTATGTTTCCCAGTTTCTAAAGACACTATACCTATACGGTCCTTTGTGGTTTTGTCATATGTTGTTATAAGTGTGCTTCAATTTTGAAGTATTAACAATACATGTAAAGTATGGGTCGTTATAAGGAGGATGGTTCGGCTCGAATGCCGCCACACAGGCGACTCGGACCGAAGGTCGGTGCTGGTTCGGCAAGTGCCGTGAGGGGTGTGGTTCGGGATGTTGGAGGCCGAGGGGGCCAGCGGGCAGGCCGCGTGGGGCGTGGTAGATCGGATGGAAGTTGGGCAGGGCACGGGGGCATCGGGAAGGACGTAGAGGCGCACGGGGGGAGCCAGGTAGAGTGTTAGGGCACCGGGCATGCCACTGGCAGGGTCGGGTAGGCCGCAGTCACAGGTGGGCAGCATGCGGGTGGCACCGGGTAGGGCTCCAGTGGAGCCGGGCAGGCCACAGGTAGGCAGGTCGGGTGTCATCCGACCGGCGGGGGCATGCAGGCAGTGCATGGGGACGCGAGGTAGGGCGCTGGTGGTGCCGGGAAGGCCGTGTGTAGACAGGTCGGGCACCGCTCAACCGATAGTTTTCGGCCGAGAGCACGAGTGTGCCACAAGGGTGGCATGATTCTAGAAGGTAGTGGGTATCACAGCATTCATCGTTGTCACCTTCATCTTCGTGGCTACATCAACATTCCGTAGAATTTCACCACAAGGATGAAAACCGACAGAGGGTGTTAGGATAGGTTAGGTTGGCCCACAACCTCCACATTTAGGGTGATATCATTTGGCTCATCAAGAAAAGTATATGATCAATAAAATGTCCCCAATATTCTATTTTTATCCAATAAAGAAGATTAGAAGAGGATATAATAATATCAAGCAATAAACCCCCGACCTTGCTCGTAGTTGGATGACGTTGGCGCAAAAAGGCAGACGTCTTTCATTGACGAAGTCATAGAAGATGAAGTAGAGGATCGTCGTTTGTCGCCTCCGGTAAGTATATCCAAACCCGAGTTGCATCGACAAGTTAACGATGCTCCACACAGGTAGGTGTTCGAGGAAGAAGTCGAATAAGGTCGATGTTCTTCGTTCTTCATTGGAGAAGGCGTAATACTCCGAGTGTTGGGTGTCGCGTCACTTTGCCAGCGTTTCGTCGCTTGATGAAGTTGTCCCAATACCTTTTCCCATGCTCCCTATATAAATGACATGGGGAGAGGTATGTATACATCATTGAATTTGTGGCGGTTCATTTATTAAGTGCTTTCCTAAATGCCAATGATGTAGTTACATAATTTTAAATGGGGGTTAATCGAAATAAATAGCGTTGGAGCAATTGAAGAGGTGTGTTGGCTTAATTATTGTGATAATTATAAGATGCTTCCCCCACATAGCCTACATCAAAACAAAATGTAATATAAAATTTTATGTTGACACATAAAATTAATTAGAAGCATTTAATTTCACGTTGACACATAAAATTAATTTGACAACAATTAATTTTTTGTTGACACATAAAATTTAATTGGAAGAAATTAATTTCACATCGACACATAAAATTAATTTTACAGTAATTAATTTTATCTTGACACATAAAAAAAATTGGAAGCAGCTAATTTTATGTCAACAAATAAAATTAATTTGATAGTAATTAATTTTATGTTGATTCATAAAATTAAATTGGAAGCAATTAATTTTACATCGACACAAAAATTAATTCAAGGGGTTGAGAGGTTTCCACTCCCTCCCCATTAATTAGAGGGTTAAGTGTCGTGTTGTCCCAACATCATAACCACTCACATGAGGTTATGCTTGTGTAGTCCCCACCACCATGACCTACCACGAGAGGTTAGGGTGTGGAAGTCCCTCCTACAATACCCAAGTAAAGGTTCAATCTAACAAACACTCCACATGATGGCTAAAAATAAAATAAATTGTTAGCTCACTTTATTTTTTTAATTTCATTATAAAAACCCAAAATCTAACTTTTACTCTCGAACAACTGCCATCGAGGTGAAAGTCTCCTTATGTAAATACCGATGATTTGAGTTTAATGGTGCCCTCAGATTTCAATTCTGAGAACTGGTTCAAAGGTTACAAAAAATTGCTCGTGCGTTTACTAAACATGCCCAAAAAAGTTGGGTAAAAATTATTATCAGTCACCCCTGACTCGCACTGTTCAAGGTTAGGCTCTTCCTAGGTGAAACACGCCCCAAAAATCCTAATGGTACTCTCATATTTTCAATACTAGTTATTGTTTAGAAGTTATAAATTTTACAATAAAATAATTTTCAATTAATTATTTTATTTTCGGCTAAAAACTAGATTTCTTAGGTGGCATGCGCTTGCCATGATAGAATACTCTTAATTAAAGAATACACTCATGAGATAAGCGGTGGTCTTAGATTTTTAATCTATGTTACCGTTTGTGAGTTATAATCATTTGGAAAATAAAATAATTATTTTATTTATTTTATTTATGATTATGCCAATTTTTGGGTTTCCTCACATGAGACCCATGCCGACTAGTATTAATTTGGGGCAAGGTTAAACCTACCATCATGAGTGCAATGGTGCCCTCAAATTTCTGATCTGAGTTACTGTTTAATAGTTATTCATTTTTTTCAGGAAAACATCTCACATACGTAAACTTAGGCTTAACAAAAACCTCAACGGATCATTCCCAACACTCCGGGACTTAGAATCAAATGTCGTCGGATTTTGCAGACCCATAAAATTTCCATATAATTAAAAACAATTACATGGAAATCTTGGGTCTTTACATTCTCCCCACCTCAGTGCTCTACATCCCCATAAGCCACAACTCACAACTAAGGGAACAAGTGGGGGTACTGAGCAAGCATATGAATCTCTCTCTCCCCAAGTGCTCTCCTGGAGGATCCCATGCTGCCAGAGAATGCACAAAAGAGGTATAAACCGTGCACAATGGACCCGCTCCTCTCGATCCTCAATCTCTATTTGAACCTCCATAAAAGTTTCCCCATCGTCCATTTCCAACTCGCCATGGTCGATGATGTGGGAAGAGTCATGCATGTATCTCCCCAGCTGCAATGCATGGAAGACGTCGTGCTCCTGGGGCGACTGAGGTGGAAGATCTTAGAGGTAAGACACCTCTCCAACTCTATTGAGGACCCCAAAAGGTCCGATGAATCTCAGCGATTACATGCCTCATCAACAAAATCTCTGTAGACCTCGTCTAGGTGAGACCTGTAGAAATATGTTGTCTCCATCCTCGAACTATAGATGTAAAGACCCAGAAATTTCAAGAAATATTTTTCATAAAATATTTGGAATTTTATGTGTCTGCGGTTTCTGAAAGCACATGATTCCGCGGCCTGGTGTGCACAGAATCATTTTCTGATGTTTAGTTTGAGTACATTAAATAAGCGTGCATGTGGGTTTTTCTATCTTTTCAACCGATTCTCAGAATTGAAATCTGAGGACACTGATGAACTCGCAGTGCCAGTATTCACTTAAGGAGACCTCTACCGTAGTTGTGTTTGGTCGAGAGTGGAAATTATAAATTGGGGTTTCAAATTAAAAATTAATGTTTTAAGAAAAATGTGTGTGTAACGCATTTTTATTTGAAGGTGGATAAAGTACTTGGGTGGTGGTTGTCTTCTCCAATGGGAATTTGTAGGTGGGGCCCACCCCCACATAACCTCCCATGGGAGGATATTTTTTGGTGTTTCCCACACAAGAACCTAACCCTTAAAATCCCCTTGAACCGCTTTAACTCCCCATTGAATTAATGAGGTCGCCACCCTTCATTTATTTAGGGTGAACTCTCCTCCTTCTCCCGCTCATTTAGTATGCCAACCAACTAATTAATGAATTGAACTTATTCAATTCAATTAATTCTAGCTTTTGAATGTTTAAAATCTTCTCAACAATAAAATAATAGGAGAGCCTATTATTTTAGATGGGTGGGGGTACTTTGATAAGGATTTGGGAGAAACTCTTGGTGGAATATTATTTCCACGAGGAAGAACGTGAAGAACGCTCCACGTCTCGAAGAATGTGGAGCAACTCTTTCTAACTTCATCAACTAGGGAAAGAACTTGAGGTGACGCCCATGAGGAACTCTATCTTCCTTTCTCTTCCTCCATGTCATGGGAGGAGACGCCACCCGCGAAGAATGTCGCCAACAACGACGCTTCCTCCTCGGACACACCCCGACGTCAACTAATCGATGCCATCAACAATGAATGAAATTCAAATCGAGGTAGGGGGTTCTGTATAATTTTAAATGAATAAAATTATACCCTCTTACTTGATGTATGCTTTGGATTGTCTTTGGCCATTTGTTATCACCTAACGCGGAGCGTGAGGTCCAAACAAAAACGGCCCGAAGGCCCTCCATTGATTTTTGTTTCTTTCGGTGACTGATTTCTGCGGTGACCAGAGGCAACTGCAACTGGAGACAGCGGCGACTGCATGCCAGCTGTGTGAAGAGACCGGTGGCCGTTTGGGCTGCCTGGTCCGCGAGATGACAGGCTTGCCAATACGGCCAGCCCACTGGGAACCACGACACCCACAGATGTCGTGCGGCGTAGGGTACTATGGGCTACAAACCGTGGGCCACTTTCTAGACTAACCGTCCGGTTACGGTCGGCCGTACAGAAGACCGTGGCACCTCCTGGCACCACGTTGTAGAGAAGACCACAGGCCGCAATCTGCGGCCCGCTCGGCGGGCGAACCAGCCGGCCACCTGCCGGCCCGGCTGAACGAAACTGTAGCATCGCTTTGCACCACATGGAAGGAATAACATCCCGCTGTGTGTGCTGGTCGCGCTAGACAGAACTGGCCGGATTCCTCTAGCCGGGCTGGGTGAGGCTGCGCCGCTCGGCGCGGCGGGGCAAACAAGACCGGCATGCTCCGCGGGCCTGGTCCACTGGTGGGTCGTGCCCCACCGGGCCTGGCTGACCCCCCAGATGGGTCAAACCCACCAAAATGGGCCGGGCTGACCCCCATCAGGGTCAGACCCACCGAACTAGATCGGGTCAACCCGCCATCACACTGGGCTTGATAGCCCGGGCCCATTTCTCTTAAACGTGAATAACTTTTAGGCCACATGTCTGATCGATGCGCTGTCTGCGGCACTAGGACCCTTATGAAGAGGCGTTCCTATTGAGATACACTAATTGAGTTTTAGATGACATTGGGAAATGGATGGTTTTAAATTTTGCATAAATCCAACCGTGCCCCTGGAACGAAAAACCCGCTAACTCTCAGACAGTGCGTCCAATTGACGCGCCATCTATCGCATTAGGATTCTATTGATGAGACAAAACATCAGGATACATCAACTCATCACTTCCTGATAATTGATGTATCGACCCACTTTGCTCAAGGAGCAGACCCTCCTAGAATCGAGCGTTCTATGTGCGGGAACTCTAGAGTTGGTTGCGACTGCGGTGAATACTGTACTGGAGTCTTACGTGGGTTCGATGGCAATGACTAATATACCAGAATCATGTGTGGGTTTGAATGTTCTGACAAATAAGCTGGTCCTATATCCTAGGTGGGTCTGACAGCTTAGATGAATCAGTGACTACATCTGATTATCTCTATTACTCTAGAATAGCTGGCATGTGTCCTGTGTGGGTCCGACAGCTTCGACGAGATAGATGGAATGTATCATGTGTGGGTCCGACAGCTTAGACTAGATAGCTGGCATGTATCCTGTGTGGGTCTGATAGCTTAACTGATCTTGTATCATGTCTGGGTATGACAACATAGATGATCATGTGGCTACATCTGATCATCTATATCTCTTCACAATTGTGACATACCTATGTGAGTTGAGTCATGTATTTAAACCATTATCAACGTGGTGATTCACTTTACTTCATTTTTGTATTTGTTTTGTTCTTGGTCTCGACAGTTGGAGCCGTACTGAGATTGGTAACATAGATATATGTTTGGGAATATACCTATGTTGGGTTGGTTGATACTTTGTGATTTTATCTTTCTTCTTTTGTTTCTCCTTAGTGGATACTGTGAGACCTTACGGGTCTCAGGGTCACTACTGAGTATTTTTATACTCACCCATGCACATGCTATGCCCGCACCCCATTGTATTGAATGCAGATGATGGACATCACTATCGGAGGCTGAGAGCGCCACAACTAGACGGTACCCGGAGGTGGACCTTGCAATGAGTCGGCACATGGAGGAGACTGATAGACATGAGTGGGGACGTGTACATTTGTACCTAGCCTTCAGGTAAGAATCTCGAAGAATGATCCAGGAGATTCTCTTTACTTTCAACTGTTGTCCCATTTTACTTGTACTTTTTTTCAGTTGGGTTTGTATACTGGCCCCTTAACTTTCTAGAACACTCTTTTGTATTCCGTTTTATTTAGTGTTTACTTCCTGTTGCGTGCTATTTTATGTTTGTTTACTTTTATAAAGGAAATTCCTTCCCAGCTTATGTTTTTACACATTTGGTGCTAGTCGCCAGCCCCTGGCCTATAGAAGGTGTGCCTGGGGTAGTCATGACACTGGCCCCAAGAACGGGTCGTGAAAAATTGGAATATAAGGTCTCAGTTCTACCACAGAACTCAGGACTCTAATATTTATTTTCTGTGAATCAATAGTTTTAAGAGTATTGAGTGTGGTTTTTAGTCCAGGGAGTCCAGTGTTGGTGTGGCGGCCGATGTATCCATACACCAGGACCCTGACCTCTGATTTCCAACTCAGTCCACGAAAACACTAATTTCTATTTTGCTTCCATTGAAAATATTTTCTTCATGATTAATTTGTGTTAGATTACCATGTATAATATTTTTACCATGGTGCACTAGTTCCTTATCTGGATGCCTCCATGCTGACAACCAATTAGGTTCCTGATATAGTACTCGATGATGTCCCACTGAGCAACGAGGCTCCTGTGCAAGGCCCTCTTACTATGTTGGCACCTTCAGGTGCTGTTCGAGAAACACAACCACATTTTGGGCAGAATATTCAACTAGCCGCATTAGAGGAAGGTGCACGCCGACTAAGCATGTTGCACGAGATCCAGGGTCGGAGGCCACCAAGGATTCGAGGCGAGACATATTCCCATGTAGCATAAGGCTACATAGATACGATTACTAGAGTTTTCAGCCTATTTGAAACACTTGTAGGGAAGATGTTGATCTTAGATAATAGTGTTTTTCAGTGATTGACCATGAGGATGGTCTGCATAGTGATGAGGTTTCGGTACATGGACCGTTTTCCGAGATGTTACCTTCGGGCAGTGTTCCAACTATATAATTGAATGTTGGTCAGCAGACACTACCGGCGGTACTGGTAGAGGACCCTTGTTGGCTTAGTGACCTACATGTGTTTCAGCACCAGATATCCCTCATGTTCTGAGGCGAGCCCAACCCACAGGAGGCTGAGGACTATCTTGAGGAGGGGGTTTAGATTTCCCTTCAACTTCTATAGTTTTAGAAGGATGACATGACAATAGCTGAGTATTCATCGAGGCATACTAATCTTTCCTAGTACTCGATGAATATGATATGATCAGTTCTTTAGAGCTCAGACCTCTGAGGGAGGTGTGTTTAAGGATATCTAGGCTAGAACTTTTCTTATATGCATTCCTACTCATGTTTTGGTGATAGAGATAACCTTTGTGGTTGAATGTTCTTTGGATGATCAGATACAACCAGTGTATGTTAGAAATTGGAAATCATGAAACTGGTGCCAATCATAGAGACTTGAGAATGTAAAATGTTTTGAGAATAGTAAGTGTTACGGACAGATGAATCTGTAAGAAAGAAGACATGGAAACAGATCTAGGAGAGCAGCATGAGGTGTTGAACATTTCGACTTGTTACAACAGCCCACCTTGTAGTCCCCTTGAGGCTCAAGGAGCTAGATGACAGGGAAATAGAGTTGCTGCATGCGGTCAAGGATTGTGACCCAAGGGCTCTAGGAATGGTTTGAGGTACGACCTGTGTCTACTTGTATCTTCCATAACAATAGACATAGATACGAATCATTCCATCCTTCCATGAATCTTTTCCCAGACCTAAAGTTTACGGTTAAGCCTTTGACTTGACCCTCACGTCTAGAGATACCTTTGGGAGGAGACTCAATAATCATACTTATGTCGATGGGGTGATCTGACCCTTGAGGTGAGAGTTTTTGTGAGAACCTTTTGGTGGAAGCGTCGATGCCTTGCAACATTAGTTTGGGTATGGACTGGGCAACCATAGTTCATACATAGATCGACTGTATTGGAAAAAATTGTTTTGGTTTATCTACATCATTGGTATGACGATTTCCTTAGAAGTCGAAAAAGAAAACCCAAGCAGCACATGTTAAACTCATGCATAAGAGGGTGCAACCAAGAAATGGCTTGAGGCATCGGTGTTTTCTTGAGTTCCATAAGAACTATGATTTCAAGATAGTATATACTCCTGGGAAAGGGAACGTTGTAGCAGATGATCTCTGTAGGAGATCAGGCATTCAGCTACTAGGAGAGGTGATAGAGTAGCTAGCTACGTTTCATATATCCTTTTGGGATAGAGATGAAGCATCTTTTCTACAGTCTCTTATAGTCACTCCTCCCCTTCTTCAGCTATTCAGTGAGGCACAACATGGGGACGTTGACTGTGAGACACGACGTGCTCAGATATCCACAAGGCAGGCATCAGATGGATTTTTCTGAAGCTGGGGAGTACGACATTCTCTTCAGAGGACAACCCATGGTACCAGTTGCACATTAATAGGAAGTGTTGGGGGAGTTCCACACATCTCCTTTAGCGGTACATCCAGGAGTGGTGAATATATATCAGGATCTCTGATGACATCACTGGTGGCCAAGTATGAAGAAGGCAGTAGAAGAGTTGGTCTCACGATACCTCACATATCAGCACGCGAAAGAGGATCACTAGGTTCCAGAGGGCTTGGTTCAGCCCTTAGAAGTCCCAAAGTTTTAGTGGGACGGGATATCCATGGATTTCGTGATGGGACATCCACGTACATCCGGAGGACAGACTCTATCAGGGTGATTTTTGACCGACTCAACAAGTCTACCCACTTCCTACCGATCAGAGAGCAGGACTCAGTAGAGAGCTTGTGAAACCTCTATGTACAGGAGATCATACGACTTCATGGTGTTCCATCGACAATCATCTCTGATTGAGATGCTCGATTCACTTCCCGACTATGGAAGGGGTTGCAGGAGTATTTCGAGACACATCATCGCTTGAGTACTGGCTTCCATCCTCAAATGGATGGTCAGGCTGAGAGGACCATTCAGACTCTCGAGGACATGCTCCGGGCATGCATCCTCGACTATGGTCATAGCTAGGAGGATCACATACCCTTGGTAGAGTTTTTATACAACAACATCGACCACTCCACCATCAGGATGGAACCTTACGAGGCACTTTATGACCGACTATGCATATCGCTCTTGTGTTGTACTGAACTAGGGGAGTCAGCACTTGTAGGACCATTGATAGTACAGGCGACGACAGAGAATGTGTAGATCATTTGGGAGCAGAGGAATACTGTACAGAGCATCCAGAATACCTATGCAGATAAGAGATGGAGACCACTGGAGTTTGAGGAGGACAACCACGTCTTTCTACAGGTCTCACCTTAACGTGGTCTATGGATATTTGGCCGAGGTGGAAAGTTATCTCCGCGATTAATCATACCCTTTCATGTCCTCATCAGGGTAGGAAAGGTGGCTTAATGCTTGGCTCTTCCACCTCAGTTGCACCAGGTGTACGACGTCATCCACATGGAGACTAAAAATTATTTGGAATTTTACGAGTCCACAGTTTCTAACATCGCCTGATTCCCGAGTCCCATTGGGCCCGAAATCATTTTCTGAAGATTAGTTCGGGCACATTCAGTAAACGTATGTGGATGTGTTTCTATCTTCTGAATAGATGCTCGAAATTGAAATATGAGGACACTGATGAACTCACTGTGCTGGTATTCGCATAAGGATACCTCTATCGTAATTGCGTTTGGACGAGAGTGAGAGTTATAAATTGGGGTTTCTAATTAAGAATTAATGTTTTAATATAAATGAGTGTGTAACACATTTTTATTTGAAGGTGGTTAAAGTATTTGGTTGGTGGTTGTCTTCTCCAATGGGAAGTTGGAGGTTGATCCCACCCCCACATAACCACCCATGGGTATTGTGTGGAGGGGCCCACATGAGCACCTAACCCTTAAAATCCCCTTGAGACCCATTAACTCCCCTTTGAATTAATGAGGCCCCCACCATTAATTTATTTATGGTGAACTCTCCACCTCCCCCCTCTCATTTAGTATGCCAACCGAATAATTAATTAATTGATAATATTCAATTAAATTAATTATATATTTTCAATTTTGAAAAGCATGTCAATAATAAAATAATAGGAGAGCTTATTATTTTAGATGGGTAGTAGATCATTGAGAAGGATTTGGGAGAAAATCTTGGTGGAATATTATTTCCACGGTGAAGACAGCGAAGAATGATTTATGTCTCTAAGAACGTGAAGCAACTCCTTCTACCTTCTTCAACCTAGGCAAGAACGTGAGGCGATGCCCTAAAGGAACGTCGTCTTCCTTCTTCTTCCTCCGCGTCAAGGGATGAGATTCCACCTATGAAGAATGTCGTCAATAACGATTATTTCTCCTCGGACACACCCCAACATCAACGAATCGACGCTGTTGACAATGAACAAACTTCAAATCAAGGTAGGGGTATCATATAATTATAAATAAATAAAATTATACCCTCGTTCTTGATGTATGCTTTGGTTCGCCTTTGGCCATTTTTTATCACCTTACGCGGAGGGTTTGGGATGAACAAACACGGCCTGATGACCCTATGTTGATTATTGTTTGTTTTGGAGACTGAAGTCGGCGGTGACCGGAGGCGGCAACAACCGGAGGCAGTGGCAGCCACGCAATGGCTGCACGAAGTGACCGACAAACACTGAGTTTGCCCTATCTGCGGGTTGACCGGCCAGCCAATCCGGCCGGCCCACTGGGAACCATGGCACATGAAGGTGTCGCGCAGTGGAGGGAACCACGTCCTCCAAACTACGGGATGCTTTCTAGACGAACCTGCTAGTTACGGCCGGCCGGGCAGAAGACATCAGTGCTGCCTGGCGTCGCGCTGTGGAGAAGACCACAGCCCTCAATCCGCGAGCCGCTCGATGGGAGAACCGGCCGACCGCATGCCAGCCAAGCTGAAGGAAACTGTGGAGCCTCTTGGTGGCCCATGGGAGGAACAACAACCCACTGTGAAGGCGGCTTGCGCTAGACAGAACCAGCCAGCTTCGGCCGGCTCGGTAGGGAGAGGCGGCGCCGGTCGGCATAGCCGGGAAAACCAGACCAGCTGACTCCGCATGCCTGGTCCGTAGGTGTTTCACGCCCCACCATGCCGGGCCAACCCCCATCCGGGTTGGACCTGACAAACAAGGTAGGGATGACCCGCCAGCCCTCTGGGCTTGAAGGGCCAGGCCCGTTTTGCTTAAACTTGAATAACTTCTAGAGAACACGTCTGATTGATGCGCCTTTTATGGCACTAGGACCCCTACGATGAGGCAGTCCGCATACGATAAGTTATGTGAGCCTTGGACGACATTGAAAAATGTCTTGTTTTGGATCTAGGGTAAATCCAACTGGGACCCTAGAACGGAAAAGCCAATAACTCTCAAATCGTGCGTCCAATTGACTCACCGTCTATCGCATTGGGTTTCTATTTATGAGATGAAACTTTTGGATAAATCATCTTAGGGCTTCGTGATAGATGATGTATCGAACCCCATTGCTTGAGAAGTAGACCCTCCATGAATCGAACGTGATGTGTGAAGGAACCCTAGAGCTAGATGTGACTGCGACCACTACCGTAATGGAATCTTTCGTGGATTCAACGACAATGACTACTGTACCGGAATAATCTGTGAGTTATAAAGTTATGAAAGAGTAGATGGTATTGTATCCTCTGTGGGTTTGATAGCTTAGATGAATCAGTGACTACAATTGAACATCTCTATTACTCTAGAATAACTGGTTGATATCATGTGTGGGTCCAACATCATAGACGAGATAATTGGCTTTTATCCTGTGCTGGTCTGACAACTTTGATGAGATAGCTGACATGTATCCTATGTGGGTTCGACAGCTTATCTGGTTCTGTATCCTATGTGTGTCCGACAGCATAGATGATCCAGTGGCTACATCTGATCATCTATATCTCTCTACAATTTTGGCATACCTATGTGAGTTGAGTCATGTCATTCAACCATTACTAACATGGTGATTGACTTTAATTCCATTGTGGATTTGATTTGTGCTTGGGCTTGAGAGTTGGAGCCAGACTGAGATTGGTAACTTAGGTATATGTATGGGAATAAACCTATGTAGGGTTAATTGATACTTCGTGATTTTATCTTTCATATTTTATTTATCCTTAGTGGATACTGTGAGACCTTTTACGTCTCGGGGTCCCTTCTGAGTATAGTTATACTCTCCCCTGCATGAGATATGCCCGCATCTTGTTGTGTTGGATGCAGATGATGGAAAACGCTGATGGAGGCTAAGAGCACCACGACTCGACAGTACCTAAAGGTGGACCTTGCGATGATTCTGCACAAGGAGGTGATTGATGGACGTGACTGCTGGTGTGTCCATATGTACCTACACCTTAGGTAGGAATCTTGGAGGATGATCCAGGAGCTTCTCTTTACATTCAACTGCTGTCCTTTTTTACTTTTACTTTTTGTTCAGTTGGGTTTGTATACTTTCCCATTTACTTTCCAGCACACTCCTTTGTATTCAGTTTTACATAGTGTTTAATACCTATTCTGTACTCTGTTGTGTTTTTTAAATTTTACAATGTAAAATCCTTCACAGCTTATGGATTTATGCCTTTGGTGCTAGTCGCCAGCACCTGGCCTATAGAAGGGAGGCCTGGGGTAGTCATGACACGGGCCCCGAGGATGGGTCGTGACACTAGAGGTCTCTTTATCTTGTCAGGATATGACTTTTGTCTTCTCTGTATAGTCTTCATTAGCTCTTGGATGACCTGTACCTTCTATATGGTTGTACGTACCATCTCTAGTCAGTAGGATGTGGGCAGACTTGGTGAGTCGGTCAACGATCACCCAAATAGATTCATGTACACTAGACATACATGGAATAACGGTCATGAATTCCATGGATATCGCATACCTCTTCCACATTGGGACCTCTAAAGGCTGAACCAAGCCTGATGGTACATGATGCTTCGCCTTCACTTACTGTCAATTGAGTCATCATGAGACAAACTCTGCTACCTCCTTCTCCATACCTGGCCACCAGTGTTGTCATCGAAGGTCCTCATACATCTTCACCAGACATGGATGTACCGCTAGAGGGGATGTGTGGAAGTCCCTCAACACATTCTCATGAAGTGATACTAGTACCATGGAACATCCTTTGAAAATAAAGAGGTTCTCCCCACCTTCAGAAAATCCATCAGGTGCCAGCCTTGTGGATATCTGAGTATGTCTTGTCTCGCAGTTAACGCCCCAATGTTGTGACTCCCATACACATTGATGATGTGGGGGAGTGATTGTAAGAGAATATATTAATGATGTTCCATCTCGATCCACAAAGGATAACTATAAAGAATCCAGATGCTCTTTTACCTCTCTTAGTAGCTGTATACCTGTCTTCCTACTGAGCTCATCTTCAACAATGTTCCCATTCCCAGGAATATAGAGTATCTAGAAGTGATAGTCCTGGAGGATCTCAAACAATCATTGTTGTCTCGGGTTCAGGTAATTCTGAGAAAATATATACATGAGACTCTTATGATTATAGTACATGGTAAAATGTTATCCCAATAGATAGTGTCTCCCCTTATTCAAGGCGAAGACCACTACTGGTATCTCCGGGTCATGAGTAGCATAGTTCTTCTCATGCTGTCTCATCTATCGAGAACCACATGCGGTCACTTCTCTCCCCTACATCAGGAAACACTCGGGTCTGGTCCTTGATGCACCACAATAGACTACATACCCTATGCCTTCCTATATAAGCCTCACGATAGGGGCACTATTCAGCCTCTGCCTTATCTCTTGAATGCTCTACTGGGATCTCTCTAACCACACGAAGGGTTTCCCTTTCTTTTTCAAGGCAGAGAGTGGTGCTACAACTCTTTAAAAGTATGGAACAATCCTCCGGTATTATCCATCCAATGTAGAAGTACCCCCCCCCCCCTTAGGGGGGGGGGGGGTTAATCCTTGAAAAATATTTTAAAAATATGTCCCCATGTTCTATAACTCTTGTTTGGAATTGATCACTCAAAACTCATTCTGCCAGGAGTGTAAGGTTCGCCATTACAGGAGTGATCAGTAGCACCCTCCTATGCATGATTTTAACCAATTCAGCCAAGGTTTCCTTTTTTATTGACTAAGGAAAACCTCATCCCATTTCTGTATATAAACAACATCCTTTATGAATAATACTGTCAATTTGTGTATGAACTGTGGTTGCCAAGTCTATTCCCAAACTAACATCATAAAGACTCAACGCTTCCACCACGATGTTCCAACCGAAACTCTCACCTCAAGTGTAAGATCATACCATCGGTGTATGTGTGATTATAGAGTCTATTCCCTAGGTATCTCCAGATGTGAGGGTCAAGTCAACGGTTTAATCAAAAACTCTAGGTCTGGGAGAATATTTTTGGAAGGAAGGAATGATTGGTACCTATGTCTATTGATACAACAACTAGTAGTAGATGTAGACCGTACCTCATATCATTCCTTGAGATCTTGGTTCAAACTACATGACTGCATGCAACTACTATTTTCCCCTGCCCTCTAGCTCCACGATCCTTGTGAGGACTATAATGGCGGGTGGTTGAAACATGTCGAAATGTACACCACCTCATGCTGCTTTTCATCCATGTCTGTTTCCCAACAGATTCATCTTTCCATAACATTTCCTCTTCTTGAAACATTTTACATGCTCAAGTATCTGAGACTGGTGCCGGTTTTAATCATCCCCACTGCTAACATTCACTGGTTGTATCTGCTCATCCCAGGAAAATTCAACCACAATGGTCCTCTCTAGCATCCAAAAAAAGGTACTGGATCTGATGTCCTAAAGCACACCTTACTTAGTAGTCCGAGAACTAAAGGACTGATTGAGACGTATTCATCGAGTAATAAAAATGAATGGTACTCCTCGATGAATTCTCAGCTACCAACATGTCATATCGAGGAAGCTGTACGAGCTCTAGAGAACTCTCAACCACCTCCTCAAGCCAGTCCTCTGCCGGCTGTGAGTCGGGCTCGCCTCGAAACCTAAGGGTTATCTAATGCTGAGACACGTGTAAGGCACTAAGCCTACATGTGTCATCTACCGGTACTATCGGTTGTAACTGCTGACCACCAGGCAGTTATATAGCTGACACACTACCTAAAGGTACAATATCTGACAATGGTCCACTTACCATAGCCTCATCACAATGAGGACCAACATCATGGTCAATCGCTAGAAAAAACTAGTAGGTAAGATCACTATCTTCTCTACGGTTGTCTCAACTACGAAGAAAACTCTAGCAATCACCTCCAGCTCGTCCTCTAATGCCTGGGAACTTGTCTCAACTCGTAACTTCATAGGCCTCATTCCCTGGCACTCGTGCAACGCGCTCACTCATCATGCACCATCCACTAGTGCGGCTGGTGGCATCTATTGCCCAACAGGTTGGGGTGCAGCTGGTACACCACCTAAAGGTGCCAACATAGTAAGAGGGCCCTGCATAGGAGACTTGTCACTCAGTGGGATGTCATCGTGTACTCTCTCGGAACACTATCTAGCTTTCTACGTGGAGGCATCCTGAACAAATGGACACGGTCAAAAGTTATACCTGGTGATCTAACCTGGTTGAGATGACTTATAAAAACTTTTTAAAACACACACGCAATCAGTGTTTTTGTGCACTAAGTCGTAGATTAGTAGTCAGGGTCCTGGTGTATGGATACGTCGGCCACCGCACCAACACTGAACACCCTAAACTAAAAACCACACTCAGTACTTTTAACAATATGTATTAATAGAAAAGAAAGATTAGATTCTTAACTTCTATGGTAGAACCTAATCCTCTAATACCAATTTTTCACGACCCGTCATCTGAGGCCCATATCGTGACTACTCCAATCCTTCCTTCCTTAGGCCAGGGGCTGGCGACCAGCACCAAAGGCGTAAATGCCAAAACTAGATAGGCATTGTTTTTATAACAATAAAAAAACACATCATAGAACACAACTGAATATTAAACACTAAGTAAAAATGGTATAAAAAAAGTGTTCTTGAATGTAAAAGGGGCCAGAAAAACAAGACTAACTATAAAGTACAAGTACAACTGAAAAAGGGGCAGATATCATAAAGGTAAATAGAAGCTCATGTATCGTTTTCCGGGGTTCCCACCTGAAGGGTATGTCCTGATGTCTACCTCAGCACTCCACATCCATCAGACTCCTCTATGTACCGACTCATCGTAAGGTCCTCCTGAGTGTACCATCCAGTCCTAGTGCTCTCGACCTCTATCAGCACTTTCCATCATCTGAATCCAACACAATGAGTTGTGGGCATAGCCCGTGCAGGGGTGAGTATAAAGATACTCAGTAGGGACCCCGAGACCCTCAAGGTCTCACAAAATCCATCAAGGATAAAACACAAAGTATGAAAATGATGGATAAAAATTACTTAGGTATATACCGATACATATACCTATGTTATCTAGTAACCCATCTCAACCATGAAAAAAACACAAAATTTAAAGACTAATCTCAAATCGGGATTTTTATTCACGATGTCAAAACCATGGCTGCTGGAGAACTCCTCTATCGAGTACAGTGTGCCTTCCTCTACAACCAAGCACTTCCCACTAACCTTGGACTGCTGAGGTACTCCACCTATCAAGTACTATTGGTCTGCTGCACTCACACAGAGGCACTCCCTACCATGGGTATGCCACTACAACCATGTGATCCCCCTCATAGACTACATAGGTACTCTTTCTCTCAAGTCCCATGGGTCTGCTGCTACAACCAAGCAATCTTCCACCATGAGTCTGCTTCTACAACCAAGCACTCCCCATTAGGCCATCTGAATCACTCCGAGTCGAAAGGTCAGCAGTCATGAAGTCTCAGCCAACTACTAGGGATCTACAATCTTCTCGCTAGTCACTGGGAGGGTCTGCACCATGAGCTACAAGTAAATACTCCAAGTGTCATGAAGTCTCACATAGAAGTATCATAATGGACCGCCATGTCATAGGGGTCTCAACACAACAGAGACACGTCAATCAGATGGCCGATCTGTTAGTTATTAGCCTTTTAGTTCTGGGGCCCAGTTGTATTCATGTACGATCCAACCTGACCGTATCTCAACTATACACCGAACCCCAGTGGGGTATTCTAAAAGAGACCGTCTCTCGTTGAGATTACTAGCACCACTGACCGTTCGTCAAACGGACGTCTGGGGCCAAAGTTATGGTCAAAGTAAGCAAAGGGTTGGTAGTGGACCAGGGTCCGATCCGACCCATTCGGACTGACTCGGCCCAACCCTGTCTGAAGCGACCTAGACTAGGTCGACCAAGATAGACCCGATGGGTATGACCCAACCCGTTGGGGGGTGGGTCAGGCCTCTAATTTAGGTCCGGCCTGCTGGGACCAGCCCAACGAACTACGAGGGCGGTTTGTCATGGATGCTACCATGCAGGCGCCTCAGCCCAAAGGCTGGGGCTAGTTCAGTCAGTTCCACGAGGGGCACAGCATGATAGTCCAGTGGCCGGGCAGGCCGCCGGTAGGGTTGGGTAGGCCGCGGGGGCATGCGGGTAGCGCGTGAGGGGTGCCGGGCAGGGCGTTGGGGCGCCTGGAAGGCCGTCGGAAGGGCCGAGTAGGCCTTGGGGTCATTCCAGAAGTGCGTTGGGGGCATCAGTAGTGCTAGGAAAGCCATAGGTAGGCGGTTCAGGCACAGCTCGGCCGACGGTGTTTGGTAGGGAGCACTAGTGAGCCCCGGGGGTGACACGATTCATGAAAGCGAGTAGCCCGACCTTCGTCATTGTCACCTTTGCCGCCGTCACTTCATCGCCTTGCCGTAAAAGGTCACCAAAAGGATGAAAACTGAAATAGGGTGTCGGGCTAGGGTAGGTCTGCCACACCCTCCATGTTTAGGGAGATATCATTTGGCACATCAAGAAAAGTAAATGAACAATAACACATCCCCAAAAGTATCTTTTTATCGAATGAAGAAGATAAGAAGAGGGTATAATAATATCAACCAATAAACCCCCTACCTTTCACTTATTAGGTTGATGTTGGCACAAAAAGGCAAATGAAATTCATTGATAGAGTCGCGGAAGAAGATGTAGAGGATCATCCTTTGTCGCATCTTCCAGGCACTTACAAACCTGAGTTGCATCGGCTCGTTGATGACGCTGCATGTCGGTAGGTGTTTGAGGAAAATTTTTAAGATGGTCGGCGTTCTTCAGTCATCGTTGGAGAAGGAATAATCCTTTATGTGTTGGGTGTCTCATCACTTTTCCAGCATTTCGTCACTTGGTGAAGTCATCCCAAAACCTCTTCCCAAACTCTATATATATAAGAGAGGGGGAGAGGTATGAAACCATCATGGAATTTATGTATGTTCATTTATTAGGAACCTTCCTAAATTCCAACTATGCAGATACATAATTTAAAAAGGGGGGTCAAGATAATTAAATAGCATTGGCACAATTTAAGAGGTGTGTTGGATTATTTATTGGGAGGATTCCAAGAAGCTTCCCCCAGAAATCCTGCATCAAAACAAAAGATAGGATTTAAATTTTTGTTGACACATAAAAATAATTTTAAATCAATTAATTTTATGTTGACACATAAAATTAATTGGATTCATTTAATTTCACGTTGACAGATAAAATTAATTTGACAGCAATTGATTTTATGTTGACACGTAAAATTAAATTGGAAGTAATTAATTTTACATCGATGCATTAAATTAATTTGACAGCAATAAATTTTATGTTGACACATAAAAAAAAATTGGATGCGATTAATTTTATATAGACACATAAAATTAATTTGACAAAAATTAATTTTATATTGACAGATAAAATTAAATTTGAAGCAATTAATTTTACATTGACACATAAAATTAATTGAGGGGGTTGAGATGTTTCTGCTCCCTCTCCATTAATTGGGGGGTTAAGTGTCATGTGGTCCACGCGTCATAACCTCTCACAATAGGTTATGATGGGGTGGGCCCCACCACCATAACCTCTCATGGGAGGTTAGGGTGTGGCGGTCCCACTTCCAACTCCCATGTGGAGGTTCTAACGAACAAAAACTCCACATGGCGACTAAAAATAAAATAATGTGTTAGGTTACTTTATTTTATTAATTTCATTATAAAAACCACAAATCTAACTTTTACTCTCGACCAAATGTCATTGAGGTGAAAGTATATATAAGTGAATAACGGGGCTGTGAGTTCAACGGTGCCCTCATATATCAATTCCAAGCACTAGTTCAAAAGTTACAAAGCGCCTCTCACACGTTTACTAAACATACCAGAAAAAAAGTTAGGAAACAATTATTATCAGTCACCCTTGACTCGCACCGGTTGAGGTTAGGATCTGACTAGGTGAAACATGCCCCAACTAACCCAATGTTACTCATGGATTTTCATTCAGAGTTACTATTTAGAAGATATGAATTTTACAATAAAATAATGGTCACTTAATTATTTTAATTGCTGCTAAAAACTAACTTTCTCAGGTGGTCGGTGCTGGCAAAAGTTAGTATATTCATAAAGAAAGAATACACTCATGAGTTCATCGGTGGTCTTGGATTTTTAACCCAAGTTACCGTTTGGGGGTTATAATCATTTGAAAAAATAAAATAATTTATTTAATTATTTTCTCTACGATTATGCCTATTTTTTGGTTTCCTCACAGGAGTCCCGCCTCAACTAATCTTACATCGCGCCAAGGGTATAACTTCCATCCTGAGCACAATGGTGCCCTCATATTTCTAATCCAAGTTATTTTATAAGAGTTATTAGACATTTTCAGGAAAACTGATTACTCGCGTTCACTTAAGCTTAAAAAAACATCGACGGATCATTCTGGGCATTCCGGGCCTTGGAATCGCGTGCCGTCTGATTTTGGGGACATGTAAAATTTCAGTTTAATTAAAAAAATTTACATGGAAATTATGTGTCTTTATAGTGTCTATCTTGGATAGGTGAGTCCATATCTATGATTTTCATTGTTTTCATTAGTTTTTTTATCTCCGTCACCTAGTCTCTGTTAGGGAAAAACCCTATATTTTCATTTAATTTTTTTCTTCTATTCTTATGAGTCTCGGTGGTGAAGAAGATGTATCTAGACCTGTTGGATAATATTATGATGGCCACCATAAAAGGAAAAGTGGAT
Organism: Viscum album; assembly: GCA_963277665.1. Classification (NCBI taxonomy): domain Eukaryota; kingdom Viridiplantae; phylum Streptophyta; class Magnoliopsida; order Santalales; family Viscaceae; genus Viscum; species Viscum album. Next base: position 200,432,271 of record OY728126.1, read on the forward strand.
TGACTTGATTTGTTCCACATTCATCATTTTCATGTAAGGTTATAAACTCGATAACTAGTTTCTCACAAATTGAATTAGATAATTGTCATTGTTTTGTGTTGTGGTCAATGTTTTCGGTCTGTGTTGGTCCCTGCCAAACTAATTATGGATGAATGTTAATTTCTGTTAGGTACGATGATAAATTATGAGTTCACATACAAATTATTTGAGGAGTTTATACGTGAGGGGTATGCAGTTTGAGTTAGGAATCTTTGGCATGACCAATTTTATTGAGGAAGGGTTGTAAACATTTACTAATTAAAAAAAATACAGTTTGGATGATTCACTACTTTAGATAATATCGACAAAAAATATGCATTAAATTGTTTATTGGGGGAATAGTATAATTAGTTATGATTTAATTATGTTCATTGGGATGATAATTAATCAAGGTATTAATTATGAGATATTAATTTGGGTAATTTTAAATAAACAATTGTGAAATAAGTATGTGATTTGAGATGATAAATAATCAGTGGATAAAAAATGAAATATTAAACTGGTTAATTTGACTTATTTAATTGTGAATTAAATATGTGTTATGAGATTCTAATATATATAATAAATGGGGGGGGGGGGTAATTATGAGGTATTCGTTTCAGATGAGTTAGGATAACACATTTTCAAATTAATTCTGTTATAATGAAACAATTAACATGAGATAATTTTTTTGGATTTAATTATATTATATTAAAATAGTTTCTTTAGTGATAATTAATTTTTAAATTAATTATGTCATATTGTGACAGATTCCTTGGGATAACTAATTTTCTAAATAATTAACTGATAATAAAATGGTTTCATTAGAGTTCGTTAATTTTTGAATAAATAATGTCATATTGAAACAGTTTCATTATAGAAAATTAAATTTTTAATTAATTATGTGATATTGGGGAAGTTTCTTGAGATAATTAAATTTTGAATTAATTATTTGATATTGAAATAGTTTCATTAGATATAATTAATTTGTGAATTTTTTATGTGTTATTCAATGTGTATCCACGAGATAATTAATTATATATTAATTTTGTTTTTATTGGTTATAAATAATCAAGAAATTAATTATGTGATATTAAATTGTCTATGTAGAGATAAAAATATTTTAAATAACATTTTATTTTGAGATTTTAATTTGAAATAATTAATTGGGTGATTGATTATGAGATATAAATTTTTTATCTTATGATAATTAATTGTGAGTTAATTATGTGCAATGAGAAGTATAATTGATATAAATAATAGGAGGATTAATTATTCAATATTAAATATGATAAGTTGATATAATTATTTGTGATTTAATTATGTGATTTAAGAATTGTGATTGAGATACTGAATAAGGGGATTATTCATGAGATATAAAATTTGGCTTACTATAAATAATTAATTGTGAATTATTAATGCTCCATTGAACATATAATAAAAATATTTAATTATGGAATTGAATATGGACAGTTGAGATTTATAATGAGACAACTGATTCTTGGAAAATAATTATGAGATAAGAATTGTATTATTGATTATTTAATTAGTTAATTAATTAATGGGATTTCTGTACTATGTTAATTGTTTAGATAAATAATGGATTTTGAGTAAGGACAATGAGATGAATGAGAGGTCATTGCCTCATTTTTGTAATTTTCATGTGAATACAATGATAATGTTTATATTTAAGTGCTATTGATGGTTTTCCATATGTATATATTCGAATATTCTTCCTTATGTATAATTAAATTGGGTTATGAAATACATGAGAGGAAAAATTGCTTCATTTATTATATGTTTTCAGTGGTTATTCCTTGTATAAGTAGGTGATCTAAGGGACCTTGAGAGCCCTTGGGGAGAGAGAATATGTTAATTATTTTTCTATTCCTCCAGCAACCACGAGAGATCACATAGTAGAGCCATGGGATAGACCTTTTATGCTTACCATGGTGATGGATGTGTGTCTGTTGCATACCGATCCAACTAACATCATCTTCCAAAGTACTATGAGATCCTTGGGTAATAAGACCATGTGAGATTCCATGTTGATTTCCATGAGACTATGGGAGCACTTATATATTGGACAATGGGCAAGACCATGATCTCTTCCCCTGGTAATGAATGTGTATTCATTACGACTTGGTCCAGTGAGAAATAGTATTCAGGTTATATTCCAATTTTGAATTGGTACGTGCTTCTTTCATATATGAGGATCATAAGACTATCTATCTATTTAAATATATATTTACCCATTGTTTAAATATAAATATATATATATATATATACATAATAGACATGATTAGTGAAACCAGTTGTGGGTGGAAGTAGGTATCACCATCAAGTGTTCCCTAGGAACCCAGAAGGGTGTTTTTTTATTTATAAAAATATATTATTTATTTGATATAATAGTATAATGTTAATTTTTTTTTAATTTTTTTAACACACCAAGATTCTACGGTAGGCTTCTCTTTGAATAATGTGATAGCGTGGGTTGTATGCATCATCGAGTTCTAACACACCACAACTAATCAAACTAGCCATTATGAATAGTAATACCTACTTTTTGAAATTTTATAAATTTTATCTCACAAAATGGACTTCATTTTTGGATTCGGAATATCAAATTTAGGCAAGGGTGAAATTTTGGAACTTTTCGGATAACATTTATATTTTGATGAATAGTGAAATTGACAAAATTTTAATTAAAAACAAATTTTTTAATCAAAATAATTTATATTGATAATTTTTTAATTTTAGTGGTTTTAAATTATATATAGAATATATTTTTACCATTAAATAAAATTTTCATCATTTTACATAATTTTACAATTGAACCGGACATAAACATGTGTAAATCTTGTGATAGTTATTATCTCTTAAAAACACGCTTTTTGTTTTAACAACGTGAATTAATTTTAAATTAATTTCTTCCACTTTTCTGTTTTGAATTTGGAAAAATAGATTCCCTATTTTAAATCAGTATGTTCATATTGTATAAATAGGCAACTTTTATTTTTAGACATTTTGAATAATTACTTTGGTAAATATTTTATTTACCATGCTTAAAGAATAAATTCGGTAAATAAGGGTTAACAAATAACATTAATAATACTAAATTACCCTAAAACGTGTCCTAACCTTATTTTTGGAGACATATCTGACCATGGGAAATTTGGGTTGATTTTGGGACCCCATGGAGCCACTTGTAAGTGATAATGACACTTTATATTAATTAAGTTAAAATAAATACAAAAATGACATAAGCATATATATTTTAGAAAAACAATTTTTACCTTGGGTTATATATTTTGGATTTTCTAATATAAATATTAATTATAAAGTTAAATGATTTCCTACATAATGATATTTTATTTATAATTTTTAGACATTTTATATTTTAATTTATTTATGACACAATGATGATGCAGTAATTACCATAATAGTGAAAAATTAAAATAATTGATATTATAAATATCCAAATAAATATAATTTGAGACTTTTTATGAATTACATTAATTTTATAGGTTAATATGACATGTAAGGGTTGACTTAAGTAACCTTTTTTGAAGTAATCATTCTGTTATGATTTTCACAAAAATCAATTATTGAATAGTGTCAAAATTGACATAAAAGAGTTTTTAAAACAAATATTATATTATTAATTGATATTAAATTCTAAAAATATAAGGTTCGGCCAAGAGACTTATATCATGATAGGTGTATCATTAATGGACCACTTGGGGTTCGCTTGGATGTATATAATAAGATTATTAACTATATAATATAAAAATACAAATTCACATGGTAAGTGTCAAAAAAATTAACTTAGAGTTAAAACTAAAAGATAAGGTTAATTTAATGACCCAAACCTGTATAAATTCTATTGGTTGAGTGGTTTTCGACCCATACCCACCTTTACCTTTAAATAATCAACTTTGAGCAATTCGAAACCGAATATTAATTTATTATAAAATAATATTTCTAGCTTTTCCAAAGGTGCCCCTCACCCATCTTATAAATGGGCACTCCCCTTCTCATTAATTAACACCTTAAAAACCTTTTGGTTGGGCCAAAACCTACCCAAATACTCTCTCAACTTCCTTCAATTCATCCTAGAGTCCTTCCTTCAGTAAGAAAGCCACCCTAAGGAGCCCTTTTGATCAAATCAAAAGGAAGAACCCGAAGAAGATCAGGTTAACCTACCCTCAACCAAGTAAAAGTAAAAGGATGTGAAGATGTAATTTATGAATGAATTGTAGGGATAGTATGAGGGGATATGAGTGTAGAATATGGAGACTATATTTTTGTAGTTTTCATTTAATGATGTAAAGTAATCTTTATTAGTATATCTAGTGTTACTAAGGCTACTAAACGAATCGGTCTTTCGAGATATGATATTTCTTGTGATCATGCCAATGTTATGTTATAATGCACCGATTCTGGGTAACTGGGGTCGAGAAATTACAATTAGTATCAGAGGAAGTTTAGTAAAAACCTTGGAAGCTAGATTTAGATAAACTCTGATTAGAGCACATAGACCTAAGATGGACTTTGAGGATTAGTATAGAAGAACTTCCTAGAATTTTGGTATTGTAGAGATTTTGTGAGTTTTCCGAGCAATACATCCCTATCTGTATACAAGCAGGTAGAGGCGACTCTGGCATAGATGTGCCTAGGGGTAAAACCCGAAAACACCACTTTCAGCTAGACACGAACGGGAACTGGTGCACGACAACAGGCCTTGCTGCACTCTTGGTTACGACACTCCCGGGGGATATGCTTAAGATAACTATCATTTTCTTTACAAATAATTATGAAGGGTTTATGAGTATATACTTCCTCAATGAAAACATTTTTATGATTATGGATTATATCGATAAATAGTTCAATTTATGTTAAGTGTTTTATAAGTATGGAATTATGTATTTTGATTCATAAACTGATCTATTTTATGCCATTGTTTAGAAATGGCGCCTAGTAGATGAAATGGAAACCGTATCAATGCACGTACTCCATGTAGGGATTTTCCTCCAGCTCAAGATAACTATAGTGGAGTTGGTGATGCAACTGTTGCCGATCAGCTAATCACCATACTGGGACAACTCACTCAGGTTTTTAATTATAACCTTACCCGTATGGAGCACCCTGATCTGCAGTGCGGAGGATCAATGTTATATCGATTCATGAGTAAAAAACCACCAATGTTCAATGGGAGTACAAATACCTTAGTAGCTGAGCAATGGATAAATTCCCTAGAGAAAATATTTCAGGGATTGGGGAGTAGTGAAAGGGAAAACGTTATCATGGTAGTTTACCACCTCACTAGAGATGCTTATCAATGGTGGTCATTGATTAAAAACATGAAGGAAGAAGATGAAGAATCAAATATGGAATGGATGGAGTTCACAGACCTGTTTTTAGAAAAATATTTCCCTCATGACCATCGAGCAGATATGGAAAGTCAATTTCTGAGTCTGACACAAAAGGAGGATGAGAATATTGAAAAGTATGAGGCTAACATTACAAGGTTATCAAGGTATGCTGGAGATTATATATGTAACCCAAGAAGTAATATTTATCGTTTCTTTGATGGGTTAAAACCATTTCTCCGTCGAGCATTAATATCACAATCCTTTTCATCATACGAAGACATTGTCTCATGTGCTATCAAGACTGAAAAGGAATTCCATAAGTCTTATGACTTTAAAGAAAAGAAAGAGAAGAAGAGTTCTGCTGATCAATCTGGGAATGGAAATAAGGGGAAGAAGGGAATGGTTGAATATCCCTCCTGTGGTAAATGTGGGAAGAAACACCCTGGTACTTTCTTAAAGGGAATGGGTGTCTATTACAAGTGTGGTGAGAAAGGCCACCAAACTCGTGATTGCAAAGGGAAGAAGGAAGCTACCAATTTTTAGTGCTACAATTACAGGGAGATGGGACATTATGCAAATGGATGTCCTATGCGTCAGGGGAACTTACCTCAGAAAAGGCTAAGAGATCAAGGCCAAGCTTATTCTATCACTATAGCTGAGATAGAAGTTCCGAAAGACATGGTGGCAGGTAATTTAATGGTTTCCTCGTGTTTAGAAAATGCATTATTTGATTCTGGATCATCTCATTGTTTCATATCTTCCCAGTTTTCTAAGAAAATTAGATATTTCCAATTTGATTTAACAAGGGAGTTTCCAGTTAAAACTCAGAAGGGAAGTGTCATTGCAACAAAGTTTTGTGAATCATTCCCCATTAGAGCTCATAAATTTTCATTATCTACTGATCTCATCATCATACCTATGATTGAGTTTAATATAATCCTCGGTATGGACTGGCATTCAGACCATGATACGAAGATTTATTGTACGAAGAAGGAGTTTACGATTCTTGATAATGATGATAAGGAACACCTTATCTTTAGAGAAGAATCGTCACCACCTAATTATTATCTAGATCCACCCCCAGTAGCTCAACTAAATTCAATTATTGGGGAGGAAGAGAATGAAATGACTATGGGTGAGTAAAGGAATGTTCAAATAGAGGATGTACCTATTGTGATAGAATATTTAGACGTATTTCCGGAAGATTTACCTAGACATCCTCCAGAACGAGAAGATGAGTTTTCCATTGATTTAATTCCTGGATCAAGGCCTATATCGAAGACCCCTTATAGAATGGCCACTATATAATTAGTCAAACTAAAGAAACAACTATAGGAATTGAGTAATAATGGAATTATTCACTCCAGTTTTTCTCCATGGGGAGCCCCTGTTCTTTTTGTTAGAAATAAAGATGGATCTATGAGGTTATGTATCGACTATAGGGAGATTAATGCATTAATAATAAAGAACAAGTATCCCCTACCTCGCATTGATGATTTATTTGACCAACTTCATGAATCTCAATACTTTTCAAAGATAAACCTTCGATCTAGATACCATTAGTTGTGTGTGAAATAGGAAGACATTCCAAAGACAGCATTTCGAACCAGGTATGGTCATTACGAGTTTACAGTAATGACTTTAGGATTGACTATGGAACCCTCTATATTCATGGATCTTATGAATAGAGTTTTCAAGGAATATCTCCATGAATTTGTGGTGGTATTTATTGATGATATCATGGTATACTCCAAAAGCTACGAAGATCAAGAAAATCACTTGCGCATTATCCTGAAGACTCTGAGAAGACATGAATTTTATGGGATGTTTAGCAAGTTTGAATTCTGGCTTGAAGAGATTTCTTTTCATGGCCATATTGTCTCTAAAAATGGAATCTCTGTTGATCCTTCTATGACCAAGGAAATCCAAGAATGGCCAGCACCTACTAGTATAACTGAGGTACATAGTTTTATTGGTTTGGTAGGTTATTATCGACATTTCGTCCAGAATTTTTCACTGTTGGCTAACCCTTTAACAAAGATCGCACCTAAAGGGTTCAAATTAGTTTGAATAAAAGAGTGTGAAGAATGTTTTGAATAACTGAGGAGAAGATAAGTCAATGATCCTATATTGACTCTACCATCAAGGAATAATGGGTTCGTTTTTTATAGTGATGTGTCAAAGAAACGACTTGGTTGTGTCCTTATACAGACTAATAGGGTTATTGCCTATGCATCACGACAGTTGAAAATTCATGAAAAAAACTATCCTACTCATTATCTTGAGTTTGCAGCTATGATCTTTTCTTTGAAGATATGGAGGCACTACCACTACGGTGAAAATGGTGAGATTTATACTGATCACAAGAGTTTGAAATATATTTTCTCACAAAAAGAACTCAACATGAGGAAAAGGATATGCCTTGAATTACTCACGGATTATGATTATACGATACACTACTACCCGGGGAAAGAAAACACGGTGGAAAATTCTTTGTGTAGAAAATATCATGGAGTTTTGAACATGATGAGAATTGAAAGGGATCCAATTTTCATGGATCTAGTGAAGATAGACATGGGAATAACCATGGAAGGTGAAACATCAATTATTTTCCAAATGGTTGCCAAACCATCTTTATTATAAAGGATTAATAGTTCTTGGACTGATGATGATGAATTTCAAAAGAAGATTAAAGCTGTGAATGATGGGATATTGAGAGACTTTGTGTGTCAAGATGGAATTTTGAAATATGGGAAGAGACTTTTTGTTCTCAATATACCTGATCTAAAAAGGGAATTGATGGATGATGCTCATAGTTCCAATTTCTCTATACACCCTGGGAGAACCAAAATGTATAGAGATTTGAAGGAACATTTTTGGTTGGACAACATGAAGAGGGACATTGCTGATTATTTGTCAAGATGTATGGTTTGTCAACAAGTGAAGGCTGTAAGGCAATAGCCTAGTGGAGTATTGAAACCTCTTCCCATACCTGACTGGAAAGGGGATAATATCACGATGGACTTTGTCATGGGACTCCCAAAGAATCATATAAGGAACGATGCAATATGGGTTATTGTTGATCATCTTACCAAGTCAGCACATTTTCTTGATATAAGATAAGATCTACCCCTGGAACGTCTAGCAAGACTATATATTGATGAAGTTTTGAGACTTCATGGAGTACCCCTATCGATTGTTTCTGATCATGATCCCCATTTTACTACAAGATTCTGGAAAAGTCTTCAGAAAGCCTTTGATACTGAACTTCATTTGAGAACAGCCTACCACCCTCAAATAGATGGACAATTAGAACGAACTATTCAAACCTTAATGACATGTTGATATCCTGCTCACATGACTTTCAGGGTATGTGGGATCAATATTTACCTCTGGTAGAATTTTCTTATAATAGTAGCTTCCATTCGAGTATTCCAATGGCACCATATGAAGCGTTATACAGAAAGAGATGTCGCACACCAACCTGTTGGGATAAAGTTCGTGAAAGAAAACTTATAGGTCCAGAACTGGTGGAGGAAATGATGGAAAAGGTGAAGGTAATCCAAAATCACATCAAAGCAGCTCAAAGTAGGCAGAGCGCTATACCGACAATCGAAGGAAGGATTTCGAATTTCAAGTTGGTGATCATGTTTTCCTGAAGGTATCTCCATGGAAGGGAGTCATACGTTTTGGTAAGATAGGTAAATTGACTCCCAGGTACATCAGAGCTTTCGAAATTTTAGAACGAATTGGGGCTGTAGCTTACCGATTGGCAATGCCTCCATGTCTCTCCAAAGTTCACGACGTGTTCCACGTATCTCTATTGAGGAAATACATGCCTAACCCAACCCATGTACTCTCCTATGAGGAATTATAACTGGAACCCGATCTATCTAATTGTGAAGATCCCGTCAGGATTCTTTATATGAGAGAACAAGTACTGAGAAATTGGACGATGCGTCTGGTAAAAGTTTTGTGGAGAAACCATAAGATGGAAGATGCAACGTGAGAACCCGAGGAACTTATGATCAAGAACCAACCGAGTCTTTTCATGCGGCAGTATTCTAGAAATTTAGAGGATTAAATTATCTGAATGAGTGTAGAATGTAACACCCCAAGCTTCTATGGTACGCCTCTCTTTGAATAATGCGATAGCGTGTGTTGTACGCAACATCGAGTTCTAACACACCACAACCAATCAAACTAGCAGTTATGAATAGTAATACCAACTTTTTTATATTTTATAAATTTTATCTCTCAAAATGGACTTCAATTTCAAATTTGGAATATCAAATTTAGCCTAGGGTGAAATTTTGGAACTATTCGGATAACATTTATATTTTTATGAATTGTGAAAATTACTACATTTTAATTAAAAACAACTTTTTTAATCGAAATAATTTATATTGATAAATTATGAATTTTAGTGGTTTTAAAGTATATTTAGAATATATTTTTACCATTTAATAAAATTTTGTTCATTGTACATAATTTTACAATTAAACCAGACATAAACACGTGTCAATATTTTGATAGTAATTATCTCTTAAAAACACGCTTTTTGATTTAACAACGGGAATTAATTTTAAATTAATTTCTGCCACTTCTGTGTTTTGAATTTGGAAAAATGGATTTTATATTTGGAATCAGGATGTTAATATTGTGTAAATATGTAACTTTTATTTTTAGACATTTTGAATAATTACTTCGGTAAATATTTTATTTGCCATGGATAAAGAGTAAATCCGGTAAATAAGGGTTAACAAATAATATTATAATAATAATAAATTACCCTAAAATATGTCATAACCTTATTGGTGGATACATTTCCGACCAGGGGCATCTTTGGGTTGATTTTGGGACCCCATGGATCCACTTGTAAGTGATAATGACACTTTATATTAATTAAAGTTAAAATAAATACAAAAATGACAAAAGCATATATCATTTAGAAAAACAATTTTTACATAGGGTTATATATATTTTATTTTCTACAATAAATATTATTTTGAAAGTTAAAAATATTTCTTACATAATGATAGTTTATTTATAAATTTTAGACATTATATAATTTAATTTATTTATGACACAATGATGATGTAGTAATTACCATAATAGTGAAAAATTAAAATAATTTATATTATAAATACCCAAATAAATATAATTTGAGACTTTTAATGAATTAAACTAATTTTATAGGTTAATATTACATGATAGTATTGACTTAATTAAGTTTTTTCTATGTAATCATTCTATTATTATTTTCACAAAAAATCAATTATTGAATAGTTTCACAATTGACAAAAAAGAGTTTTAAAAACAATTATTATATTATTAATTGATATTAAATTCCTAAAAATATAAGGTTCGTCCAAGAGACTTATACCATGATAGGTGTATCATTAATGGACCACATGGGGGTATCTTGAATCTATATAGTATGTTTATTATCTATATAATATAAAAATACAAAGTGACATGGTAAGTGTCAAACTAATTAACTAAGAGTTAAAACTAAAAGATAAGGTTAATATAATGATCCAATCCTATCTAAATTATATTGGTTTAGTGGTTTGCGACCCATACCCACCTTAACCTTTAAATAATCCACTTTGGAGCCACTAGAAACCGAATATGAATTTATTATAAAATAATATTTCTAGCTTTTCCAAAGGCTCCCCTCACCCCACTTATAAAAGGGAACACCCCTTCTCATTAATTCACACCTTCAAAGCCTTTTGGTTCGGCCAAACCCTACCCAAATACGCTCTCAACTTCCCTAAATTCATCATAGAGGCCTTACTTTAGTCAGAAAGCCAACATATGGATCCCTTTTGATCAAATCAAAAGGTAGAACCCGAAGTAGAGGAGGTTAGCCTACCCTCAACCAAGGAAAAGTACAAAGATGTGAAGAAGTAATTTATGAATGACTTGCATGGATAGTATGAGGGGATAAGAGTGTGGACTATGGATACTATATTGTTGTAGTTTTCATTTTATGATGTAATGTAAACATTATTAGTATATCGCGTGTTACCAAGGCTACTAAACGAATCGGTATTTCGAGATTTGATCTTTCTTGTGATCATGCCAATGTTGTGTAATAATGCACTGACTCTGAGTAACTGGGGTCAGGGCGTTACAATTTTCATGATTTAGCTACAAAAAAGTGGTCTCGACCTACTGATATTTTTATATCATGCAATACTTGGGACACCATTGGACTAGGGTCCCCGAATAGGCAATACTTACTTTTAGGACCTTTGATCTTGCTTGTTGTGTTTGTTTATACTTGGGAGTTTAGAGAAAAGTACCGAGTGGGTGGTAAGGATGCTCATCGAGATCACCCTTTGGGATTTTGGATCTTTTAGTTAATTATTTATAGATATGTAAAGTATTATATTTATTTTACAAATTTAAGATGTGTAATACAATTACATGAATGCATTACAAAAACTAGTATTTTCCACATTTGCTATTGAGTTGATTATTTTTTATATCGGCTTTTTCTGTTTTCTGAGTTTATTAATTATTAGAACTGTACACTCAAAATATGATGGTATAGTATCACCGCTGTCTATCTGTAGACCCTTTCATCTAGTCAACAACCTCTGTAATTTGGATAGACACGATGGCAGTCATGTGAAGACCGATCCAGTTACTGGTTCGTGGGTAAGCCAGGTCAGGACATTACAACAATATATCATATTTATATAGTGTTTAAATTTATTTTTATTTTAGTATTTGTGTGAATATTGATTAATACATCTCTATTTGTCCATACATATATTTTATAAATGCAAATTGATAAATCTATTGTTCAGTAAATGATGATTTTTGTGGACTAGTGTGACATGGGTGGGGCTCGGTTATAGATATCCCCTAAATGCATCGATAGCTCAGGGGAAGAGTCATTTGGATATCTTTATTATAGGGGTTTTTAACATATATGTTGTAATGATTCTTCTTAAACGTCTCGATGGTAATTATTCTATATACTTATGATACACTTATACTAATAATCATGAATTTCCATCATTAATTTTTAATTACTATTCATCTATGATATTTTTCAAATACAAATGTATGGATATATTTCATTTCAGTTCAGTGATTAAATTCCATGTTATTCTGTTTCCAACATTTCTATATTGAATTTTACTTATCTAGTAAATTTAAGGGAATGTTTTTATAGTTATTACATTTTTATATTCTTTACGCACGTCCTTGCCTTTATTTATTACATGGTATGTGTGTTCAATTATTTTACATTCCATAATTCTTAATCTCATTGAATAATTATTTATTCTACTATATTATTTAACCTTACTGGTAATTCAATATGACCTTTATTTTTTTTCATTCCTGGGAATCCAAGTAGCATACAATGATTGATATGTAGGGATTTAATAGATGGATAATAGTTATCATTAATGTTATTTATTTTATGTGAAAAAGTATGTCTTAATTAGTGTGTTTGTTTTTTTATACCAGACTCTTTTATGTATGGTTCACTAAGAAAAATGAACTATTCAGTCATTCAAGATTTGATACCTTGTAATTCTAACAATGTAATACTAACAAACACATGATTTGGGATATTTGGTTTGAGGTCTCTATAAAATTCATTGTTTTCTATGACTAATTTTTGATTTAGTCCTTCATTACAAGTAATATGTTTATCAAATATTTTTATTTAAAAAAAATCATTAAAAACATTATATTAATATTAGAGATTATTATCACTTTATTATACTGGAAAATAATTTATTTTTAATGAAATTATTGATAATTAACATTTAATTTTTTCATAAAAATAGTAGTTATATGAAATATATTTTGATAATTATAATGTGATATGATGTTTCCAAGTATTAAAACCACAGGTTATAATCTAATTAAAATTTTTCCTATAATAGTTATTTTAAACTATTATTTTGTATAATTATTTTCTAGTATAACTTATAAAATTAAACATTTTTTCAAACATTCTTCATTTTGGATATTAAAAAATGATGTATTTTAAATTGATTAATTTTTTTCATTAGAGTTTTTTAATTTAAAAAAAGTGATTCATAAGATATAAATGGATTCATACATTAATTAAAATGATATTGAAAACTCATTATCATAGATTATACTTGTATGATAATATATTCTTTCATAATATAAATATTAAAAAAAATTAAATTTCACCGATGTCATTTGTGAAATATAAATTAAGTGATATAGTATTAATAAACATTTAATGGATGTAACTCAGATTTGAAGGTTATAAATATTTTTAATCTAATATATGATCATAGGGTTATTTGGAATATTAAATGTGATTTAAAAATACATGAATTTTGTATGATCTATATTTAGTGAGAGACTATCTATTTGATGAATTAGATAAAATTAAATTAATGGATGTATATTATAATTTATATGAATAAATTTCCAAGAAATATAAGTCGGAGAATATTTATATATAGGTTGTGAACTCATTATACCAATGATATGTTTCTATAATAATTCATTTTTTAACTATCATGTGTGTGAATTATTTCCCTGAAAAAAATCCTAATATTTTGGAGTTGGAGATTACATAATCAAATATGGAATTTATAGTTCTTGAGTAGATTATGATAATAGATTTTTTATACATCAATTTCATGAACCAAATTGGTTTTTATAATTATATGGTATCTCTATTTTACTATTTTCTATTGAGTATAATGCTATTGATTTTCATGATTAACCTATGTTTTTTAGGAAATATTAAAATTATTACTACCAATCATAAATATAAACCAAAAGAGTGTTGTTTGTGAATTTAGTTTCCCATTCATTCTATCTATTTAATTGTTTGTACATGGTATATTTATTTATATTTAATGTGTTTGGAGTAATTCTCTTCTATATTTGATGAATTTACGAATACCATTATATCTCGTTCCTCAGTAATTTTCCAATAATGTATATAAATATTATATTCATTTTATTTCTTTCTTATATTTTATTAGTATATTTTTCATTAAAATCCATTTTTCTTATTTTCCCAAAACCCATTAATATAATATGATTCTTTAATGTTCATTTAAAAAATTAAATAATATTAAAAAAATATCAAATAATAGGTAATATCTCCTAATGATAATTATTTTTTGGTTACTTATTTTCAATAAACAAATGAAAATATTCACTTCTATTTCATTATCAATAAGAATATCATACACATATCTTATAATTCTAATTAATTTTTCATCGTAGTCCCCAGTCGATCCACACTCATTTACGTCATCCCAAAGAATTATTTTTCTATCATTGTCGGAATATTATCAAGAAAATATTACATAAAAATATTCCCAAAAAATAACTATGTCTATGTGCTATCGATTTATTAATCTCACATGTTGTTTTTTATTACTGTTTGATTTTTATTTTCCACACCTTCCATGTATTTAATGGCTAAAAAATATATACATTGAAAAATTGTGAATGAAAAATTGAGTTACTAACTGTGTAGTCCACCACAAAGTAATTATTGGATTATAAAAAATAGTAAATATGATTTTTCATTTCTACATGAAGGAATAAATTAATTGTTATTCATCCATTTAAATATTTTACAACTATATGTGTAACATTTTATTTATCATCGATATAGACAATTTGGTGGGTATAAATTTATATTTTATACTAATAAAACCCAACATGTTTTATTTCTCATTGGTTCAATAAATACATTGTTTATTTCAATCATTACATACTATATTCTAAAAAAAGTTTAGGAATTAAAAAAAGTATATTTAGTATTTATATCAATAATAAATAATTAATGTAATTGATTAGATAATGCATAATTTCTTTCTTATTTGTAAAAAAATATGAAAACTTCCATTAAACCAATGATTTTTTATTCCCTTTAACATAAATTAGGTTCTTTATTAGTTTATTTCTGTTATATCCAAATTTTCATCATAACATAAACAATAATATTTACAAAATCCTTTTATAAAAAGAACTGTGATTCCATAGCCAACTAAAACATATATACTATATCATATTATATGGGTATTCAATATGTCACATAATTATTTGAACTAAATAATCTATCATTCCATTATAATTAGATATAAGATAACAAAATTGATATTTTATACCACATTGAGCAATATTTTATATTCACACAATTGTATACTCCTTATATTCAAATCATATATTATAATATTTATTGTGAAATGTGGAATTGAGTCATAAGAATGGACTGAAATCATATTCTATATGAGGGTAAAAATTAGATATGATAATCAATGATACATAGTGATGATTAGATAATCATGTGGGTATAAAAACATAAAAAAATATGCATCAATATAACATTAAGAATCCATATATAAGAAATAATCTATTATAAAACATTATCTTTGTCAAAATTAATTTAAAAAACATATGAAATGAATCATATGAGTTTTGAATCATGATCAAATAATCATTAAAAATGTGTGTTTCATAACATATAAATTTTTCACAAATATAATCATACAAATCATAACCTATTTGTAGAATAACCACCAGGAAGGGAATTTAATGTTTTTTAAAACTAACCCCATTCAATTAACATAGTAGGATTGGTAATGAAACCCATATTTCAAAATTATTTTATTTAAAAATTTAAATATAATATCCATGTAATGTAATCTATTACGATTTAGGGTCAAGATATATTTATATAATTAGAAACATAAACCATTAATATTTAAAATTGAAATATCATTATTTGAAAAATAATAATTTTTTATAGTTTCCATTTAACTCTTAATACAAAAAAATATATCATAGGGACATACATATGAAATGGGGAGAGTAATAATGTCTATAAATAGAATACCAAAATAATTATATGGTGATAAATAATACCTTTCTGTCAAAATTCATGTCATGAATATATGAAGACGTTAGAATCATAAAAAATCATATATATTCAAGGAATGATAAATGAACCTAAAAATAATGGTATTATATGAATGTGTGAAACCACAATAACATAATCATAATCATTTGTTAATAAAATTTGAAAGAAAATAAGAATCCTTACCATATAAACAAAATATATTACAGGGGCCTAAAATAATGTAATCCAAGAGCATCCCCTATAACAAATATCTCCCCCTCAGGAGTCGTTGAAATGATGTCCAGATAGAAAATGAGGTTTTTTCTATGGCTTGATAAAGAAGAAATGTAATCTACTACCTTGTTACCATGCATAATATATGTAGAATATCCAGGTGGGTTCTCTTGAGGCTATGAAACAGGAAGATGATATAATATATTAAATAATGAGTGGTTCACTTTCATGTCATGGAGTTATATATGATGATAGAGTTTGTATCCACATCACCAAGTGTGTTGTTGTTCTTCTTGGAGTCACAATGTTGTGGGAAGAAATATAAAATATGACATCATAAGCATAAGATGATGTGAAGAACCTAGATATCATAATATAGTGTTCTTTGGATTACCAAATATTCAATATACATAACGTGTTATGAGATGATAATATTAACAAATTTACTGGATTTCTATTGGGGAACACAAATTAAATGTATTACATTATGTGTTCTATATCAATAATTTATAAACAAATTAATTTCATCATTTCAAATCCCAATTCTAAGGATTAGATGTTACCTAGAAATATTTATATCGTAAAATATGAATATATTTATCAATTTTAATAAGAATTAATTAAAATAGGGTTAATGTTTCAAAAATAAATTTTATGTTAAAAAAATCAAAAGGTAATTTTAGCATCATAATGAGTTTATATTAATGTTTATGGATGATGAAGACTAGATTTTACCCACTGTATTAAGTGATAAAATCAAATAACATGTTCACACAATGTTTAATACAATTCAATAATTATAATATAATTAAAAATATAATTATGAATCACCATTATAGGATTATATAAATAATGAAGCATGAAAATTAGTTAATACTTTCGTACCTAATAATACATATACCATTAATCATATAATATGGATTAGGAAGAACAAATACATGTATTAGATGAAAATGCAATATGAGATCATAAACATGATCTCTAAAAGTACCATTTCCTCAAAAGCATAAATCAATCAAATAATCATTGGAAAATAAATCTTATGTGAATGATACTCACTAACAATTTCACCCCCTAGAATTATCAACATTACCAAACATTAACTATCATAGGATTGGGATATTTCTAAAATGTACCTATGGGATTTGGATAAAATATTTCATCTTCCCATTTATGATGGGATAAATAATCTATTTTACCATCAGAATAGGAATGAATCTTGTATATACCCATTGGATTGGGATAAGTCCTCTTGTGTACTCATAAACATGGGATAATTCATATTTTGATCCATTTTTATATTATGAGACATAAAAATAATACAATGAATTAAACATAAATATAGCCCCCAACTCATCGCCATCTATAAATATATGTTCCTCAAAAAATAACACTTCTTCATTTTATAATGAACGCAATGTCATTAATTGTGATTGATGTTCATTCCAAACTGAATAACATGAGGAAATAATTTATAATAATATCAATAATCATAACATTATATAACTAATGAATATAAATGGGAATACAATGATATTTAGAAACATTATAGGTAAATATCATTCAATTAAAAATGTAGACCATATAATATTTTCACCTATTAGATGATGTGTTTATAGTTAAATATTTTAAATCACTAATAAATTGGCATATAGGTATATGTATAAACAACAACCAATCAATGGAATTCATAATTGGGTAATTATAGTATAATCTAATTTGGTGCAAAATATATAAGGTCACACATTGATGATTGTCAAGTAATACATAGGTAAAGATGGATAATGTCACTTATATCAATTAAAAATAACCATTTGTGGAAAATTTGAAAAATAATTTACTTCCAAATGAAGAATTCATTTAGATGAATAAGATAATTTTAAATTTAATATCATGATGATAAAGACCATTTATTATAAAAAATTCCAAAAAAACTCATGTGATAATAAAATATTAATTAGAGGTTTTAATCAATAAAAAATAATTTTCAAAATTAATACAATTTATTTCTTATTATAATTAATAAAAACGATTATTGATATTTATATTTTCGTAATGAATTTTTATGTGATCAATTATACTGTTTACTTTGAAAATTACAATTCATAAAATTATTTGACTGAAGAAATATTTTATATTGGAATACATTAATTATTATAGAGTCTCCAATAATGATGTCTTGTAAAAATAAATAATGATTTTTAGAGGGAACATACAATGAATAATAATACATTTCATTTAAAAAGTTTGAAAAATGTTATTAATATTTTGAGATACCATTGATGAAAATAAAATCACCCAAATATAAATTACATCAATTAGTTTAAAATAGGTTAGATATTATTCAATTATCATTTCATATAACATGATCAGAATTAATCTTCTTGTGATATTTTTATGAATCACTATCAAAAGTCTATATTTTGTCATCAAATTTTAGAAATTTCAATTTCACAATGTTATTTTGAAATGAAACCACATGCCTTGAGGTAAACATAAATAAAAAACCCCCATTAATGGGAGATTTAATGAAATCAGAAAATTAATACAATAAATAATAAGAGAAATGTGATAAAAAATATTCAGTGTGTAGGAGATACACGCTTCCAATGGGAACATGTTGTATGATAAGAAATATGTCTACATGGATGAAAAATTGAGAAAAAAATTGTACATCTTTTGTAAGACCTAAATTGAATATAGAATGATTATAGAAACTAAATATAAAATATTATATACTAAAATTAGAAAAAAAATATATTTAGATATTATATTTGTATTAAAATTTTAATAAGAACATATAATGAGAAATGTGTGGAAAACATTAACATGACTCAATGATTATTAAATGAGACCAAGAATCCAATACAAAGAGTGTAATATTTTTGGTAAGAGTCAAATGAAATTTAAATCATATGGAAAAATATGAAATACCTTGAAAAAGAAGAAATATATTTTATATTGATATGTTTTATAATAAATATATATTGTAATAATATATATCAATATGAAAGATAGTAAATCAATTAAATGAAATCTAGTTAGAAAACCCCTTAAAACTATTTTTAAATTCAATCAGAGACCATTTAAATAAATAAGATATTATGTATATTACACAATAATTAATTTCATTAATTTTGTAAAGAAAATTTATTGTATTTAAATAATACAATATTAATGTATTGAGATTGCTCAATAAATAATTTGTCTCTAAATATTCAATCTGACACATGAAAATTATATATTATTCTAGATTCATTCAAAAAATGTTCTTAAAATTCTTTATAATACAATTATATTTTAAAAATAGTATTAATAAATATATTAATATAAATTTAAATTTTTTATGTATATTTATTTTAACATATTATTTATTTATTATATTTATATCCATTATATCAATTAATCGTTGATTTTCTATCAGTTTTTCAGTAATAAATTTTGTATATTCAGAATAGTACATGTTTTTTAAAATATTTATTCAGAAATACCAAATGTATATAATTTTTGTATTTTATTTTTACCTTATTAAAAAATTCATATAGATTCATAGAACTCCAATATATACTATTTTTATAATATACAACATGTTATCTTATCTTTTAGTGGACAATTTAACTATGAAAGATTATTAAAATATATCTTTTAAAATTTGAAATCATATATTTTGATAACCATAGTAAAAAAATAATTAACTAATTATTATCCAGTATCTACATTAATTATGTTAATTTATCCATCCATTATTGATATTTATAGTTTAGTTCAGGTTGGATTTTTAATTGACCAGAAAATTGAAATGGTAAAATTAATTGATAAGTTTTAAGTTTGTTCGGTCTAATTATAATAATATTATTAAAGTTGTAGAGTGATATTATTTAAATGATATTATGAAGGTGAATCATATTTTAAAATATTTTTATAAATACGTAACGACCAAATGAAGAAGAAAAATTTTTCTTTGTTATAGATCCGGTAGCTCATAGGTATGCAGATTGGACATTTTAATTTTTTTTGAAAATAATTGAAGGAAGGTAGAGAATGGAATATAATATTTTTTAAAATATATATTATAAATATAATATTATTTTATTAATTACACATTTATTACCTTCCATTATCAGTAGTCAATATAAATATAAAATGTCTGTCATTGAGGTCTCAGTACCTATATATGTGTGACGATGTTATTATTTCTAAATGATATTGAGGGACTCCATATATATGTCAATTTTTTATTTCATACTTATAAATATATATTAATATTCATCAATTTTTCTATTATAACTGTCCATGATATTATGATATAATAAATATAGGTCATCAGATCTAGGAGGTGGTAATCTGTACAACTCATGATCAACATTGTTCTTTTTTTTATTTAGAAGGAAATGAATAAATATTGTTAGTTGAATTAATATTAAATTGAATTTAAGGATTATATATAATTGAATAAATATATTATGGTTTTTATAAAAAGTATATAATAGGAAAAATGTGATGTATGTTTTAAGATTGATGTCAAATTTATTTCAACTACATAACATATCACTTATAAATATTCATAGAAATTGAAGCCAATAGATAAATAATGGTCTCCAAAGGATTATAAAAGAGGTATTGGATTCTTATGGGGACATAATACAATCATATAATGTTGAAAATTAAATTTAAAAACTAAGATGATGTTATGGATGTATTATGTTATATAAGTGAGGTTGGGGTAACTTATGAAGAAATATTTATATTTTCAATAATGTATATCATCAATTCCAAGGTAAAATGTATAAAAACATATGGGGAGTTGAGGTTTTTTATATAAATCTCAATGATAAATTTATAAAAATATTACTAAAATGATTTTTGTAATTTCCACTTTATATATATATATTTTTTCACTTTTACTTTTAATTGGGTATATAATTTTCTTCCTTATTTAATAATAGTAATGACCAAATTTAAATTTTAAATATTTATCTTTATTAATTAGTAAAACAAAAAAAATTAATGTTTATAACCCCTTATTTCTGAATAATCACTAATAATGTCTAATATTATTTGTTTATAAATGTTTCTTTAATAATAAAAATTTAATCTAATATTAAAATATATATATTATTTATTTTCAATATGTAAAATGAATTATTATAAAATAAATATCCTCAATGTGGAATTCAATTCTACTGAAATCTGAATTTTACTATTAAAATCATAATATAAATAAACAATTTAAAATTGTTTTTATTAGGATTAAAATATTTTATTGTATTTATATGCTTTGGAATAATTTCTATAGCATTGAAAAAATTTCTTTGAAATAAATAACATAATAATATAAATATTTTGTAAATTATAAAGACTGTTATATACTGATAATGCATCGAATGTTTTCATTTTTGAAATTTTTTTCACTATCCATATAAAACCCACATATCATAAAAAATTAAATAAAAAAATCTATGTAAATATATATATATTTTAAATTCAAAAAATATGTTTATTTTAGAGAAATAAAAATAAAAAACTGGATTATTTCTTTTTAAAAATAAAATAAAAAGTAAAAAGAAAATTCTTTTGTTGAGAAATGAAAAATTTTCACAGTTGGGTTCCATTTTATAATTTCAATCCAATTTATATTTTTTAGATCAATAATACATTAGTTAATATACTTAAATTTTATATATTAGTATTTGAAATTGGATAAATTAATACTGATGATATTTAAAAATAATTGATAATAAAAAACTAAATTACATTTAGTATTTGTCCCTAATTGTAAACATTTTTAGATCTGTAATATTTTATTTTTTAAAAGAGTTTTTATAGTTCATATATTTTATTAATATTAATTATTTCTTAAATAAAAAATAAACTTTTTGTTGTTTTATTGAATCAATTCATTGAAAATAATGTTTATTTAATAAAATGTAGTGATGTTCTTTCATTATATAATAATCGAAACATTTATAAATGATTCCATTTTTAATTGAGAAAATTTATTATATAAATGAAGATATAGAAAAATCATGCACTACATTGGTCATTTTAAACCATTATATGGCCTATCAAATTAAACATTATTTTTTGGATCATACTGATTGATATTTTATCCATTTTATTGTGAAAATTATGAGTGTTATATTAATAGATATGACAAATCCCATTCAACTAAAAAAATGAAGTGATCACCCCGAATAGTAGGATAGTACCCTATAATGTCCATTTATCGGAGATTCCATGTTAGATATTTTCACTATGATTTTCCCTTGACAAATCCTATAACATCCTGACCTAACTGACCACTAAACAGGTTGACGGACTTGTCATAACCTGGCTTCAAGCACACATCCACATGTGCGAGAGGCTACCCACTAGCAGCAAGGGTATAATGCGGTGATAGTGGGGAGACTATAATATCCTGATCTGATTATCACAATGTTATATCAGATACCAAATAACATGCACTATCAGGCATGTAATAACTGAGAGAATTATTATTGGAACAATAATATAAACTATTTATAGTATATGACCAATTTCAATATATAAAAATGAAAGAGTTTCCATATGTTGATATAAAACTAATAAAGTAGACATACAACATTCACCATGATACAATACAGAAATAAAGATAAGAAAAAATTCCTTATTAAGATCTTCATGATCACACTGAGTTCCATCTCAATAATGTTTTCCTAACTCCAAGCAACAAGAAAATCAGTACAAGAAATAATATATGGTATTGTGAACAAGTATTTTAATGGGGTTGCTTAGTTCAATTGCATCCTAAGCAGGCTGTGATATATAAATCCCAATAAGTTACCCCCAAAAGGGATTACAACTAAAATCAGGGTATGAATATATTTTAATGTAGTGTGTAGGTATATAAAATAATAAAAAAAACTAAATAAATAAAAAAACATCCCCATCAAGTTCCTGAAGGACACCTACTGGCTCTATGTGCTTCACCACACAAATGGAATGAGATGTATGACTAGTAAACATATATATATATATATAGTAATATATATAGTATATTTCAATATTGTATCCACATATATAAACCTCGTATGTGGGGAAATTAGTGTCTACATACCTGGAACAGTAGGTTGGGGAATGATCAGGGCGTACTTCAGTCACCCAAGAACAAACTGAAAAAGTATATAGTCTCATGAAACATATATAACCTATATCTCATAGTGAGTGGGATACATCATTTCCATCAATCACGAAGGGGAAAATAATATTATATCAACACAAAAATAGTTGTGAGTGTTGCATAATTTGAACAATAATAAGGTACAAGGTCTGTCATACCCACCATCCAAAATGTATCACCACCGTGAGACAACTTCTCATCTCCTGATGTAAGGTAGCATGATATCTCCATTCCCAATAGAACCCTTACATTCATTCCACAACCTATATCCAAGGTATAATAATATATATTTTAATATTAATGAGTAGTTACCTTTTTCATATTAAATTAATTTATCCCAAATATAATTAGTGTCATTTAATTTATTAATTATATTCAATATAACTAACAAAAATCATTGTGGTCTTCCCTCCCTATATAAGTAAATTCAATTAAATTATTTAATTTATTCAGGTATATCTAGTTCATATCAAGTAATGATTATATATATATATATATATCATAACCATTATACCATTTAAATATTTTATCGAAGAAAATACATCATTACAAGGCATTTCTTTACATCTAAAACATTATTATTTATATATACAACGATTTTTGGAAATTCCACAAAATTAAATTACATTTAATTAAAACATATAATTCATTCATGAAATAAAAACCTTCATGCCAGTACATAACATTTAATACATGCCATTTATTCTCTCAGAACATGGGAATTTAATCAAATGTGGAAAGAAGGCTCTTAAAAGGCACTATAAACTATTCATAATATACATTATTGTGAATATCATTTTCCGAATAAAACAAATTACATATGAGGTTCATTGTTCATTATCCATTTATTTTGAAGTGGGATATTTCAAAAACTTCATAAATAGAGGCCATGAAATTAGAAGCTTCTCTGGTTCATTATACAATTATTTAAAATGATGTCTAACAAAATAAAACATCATTGAGGCCATGCAAATAAAACGACATATGCCTAACCTTAACCAAAAAATACAAGAAACACCATGGCCACAAGTATTTTTAAAATTCAATTTTGTACACATCACATTGTAAATTTTGATGAAAATAAACAATATTAGATGGGTTTTATTATTAATATATTATAGTATTTACATAAAACTATCTTAACATATCAATAATGAAATATAGGAATAGTATCTCAGATCACATTGAATGAAAATATTATAAAAAAACTAGACATGGTAAAAATACCAAGTTTAATCATAGAACACAAGAGGTTCCATTATTAGCTGTGAAATTACCCAAAAGTGGATATTTCATTATTAAAAAATACATAATGTACGGAATCCATTATTTTCTTTAATTTATCAAATTGACAATGGAAAAAATAATCTGGAACACCCAAGTAGTGTTTATGAATGACTTTTCATCCTATATTTATCAAATAAGGAAAAAATATAGTAATACTATGTTTGTAAACCAATTTATATTGAAGAAAATGTCATCAAGGAATCCTGTGGAAAATTCTGGCATGCAGAAGAACTGTGTTATTTAATAAATGAGGTAAACATTAGGAAATGTAGGTAGAACACCTAACTCATACCTAGGATGCACTACTTATAAAATAAAAAGGCTTAATTTAGTTTTGATTAAAAAAATCATTGAAATGTAAATCCTACATCAAAATAGTTAAAATGATATAACACCGTGATAACTCGAGCCAGTGGAAATTAAGTAGATAAAATATCACTAGAAACTAGTCACTTTCCATTGTGGAGACATAGATAAATACAATGATCAAATGGTACCTCAAATTGAGAAGATCCACTAATTTCAATGATATAATTAACGAGATAATCATGGAAGAGGGATGTGCGTATAGTGGATGAAAAAAAAATTGGTCTTGAATCTATTTGAGGGATGAAATATAATTCCACCTTAAAAACATAGGCACATGGTTTGGCTGTATGGTTTACCCAACTGTTTACAAATCGGGTATTTATTAGCCAGAAATTAATGCCTAAGTGGAATTAATAATCTATGATAAGCACATAGTTTGGGTAAACCATGAAAACCATATGGAACACCTATTACACCTCATTTTCATACATATCGATATATTTTTGGGGGATACATGGTTTTACAAAAACTATGAGTCCTACTCAGACCTCCCAAACTTATGATTAATGGGTATGGTGCTCAAAAAACTGAAAAAAACACCCATAGAACACCTCAAGCCTTTATTCGATTATAAAAAAACATTTTGAAGTGTTCCAAATTTTATAATTACATTCTGAAGTTCTACTAAAATAATTTCACATCAATTATATGCCAAAATTCAAATTCTATAATAAGTATACATTTTCTTGAAAATATAAGTCATTACAATCTCCACCACCATATAACATAATTTCCCTAATAATCATTAGGAAAATTTTAAACATAAAATGAACTAAAAGGATCTTGAATTCAATTTAAAATGTTCATAATTAATTTCAAATCATCCAACAGATCTGAAATTTTTACATATGAATGCAACCTTTTAGACATCAAATCTAAATCCAATTTTCATTATCTAATTGAAAGACCAGAACTATGATTACCCAAGCTCATTTATCTAGAGTAAAATTTTTTTTGTTGTATCATTGAACATTTTGCTGATGGTTCTCCCCACTATATGTTTTGACACAAAAAATTGACCAATACTAATCTCTGACACCTCGATCAATATAATTTCCTAACAAATAATGGCAATAATCATTCTAGCAACTACCCAATCATGATATTACTAACGGGGAAAACATGATTCATTTAGTGTTCATATGAGGGACCCCATCACAATGAAATTGTATAATATCAATCAACCCAACTTATACTGGTAGCATAACCTTTCTCTGAAATTCATAGTTGACTTTCACACCAAACTCATCATAACCTAGAGTCATGTTTTATCCTGATTCCAGTAAACTGTACCCACTGATCATGATCAATAACCGAATGATCCCTTTCCTCTTGACTACTCCCAGAATGGAATACTTTGATGGGTGGAATAAAACAATGAACCAAAATACATTCTTCTAAGGCATATTTTGATTACAACTAGAAAGTCCACTAAAGGAAATACCTTACTTATAGTGAGGTTCTATGGCTAAGCTATCTCCTAACCATTTAAACTATAAATACACATCACCATCATGGTTTTAATCCTAAGGAAGACCACTAGAATCACAAAACTACAAAGAAATTATCAAATAATGGAAACTTGAATGGGATAATATCAAATACATTTATGTAAAGGCTATTTAACTAACCAATGTTATTCAAAACTCCTTGATTATAAGTGACATGTTGGAATGATGTAATACATATGCATCAATGTATTGACTACGCCCAGAATGAAAACCTCATGTTAGTCTTTTTAATGGAAAATAGTTGGTTTCCAAGAGTCCTTTCAAGGTGTTCCTACATGATAAAAAATGTACCACTCAATACTAACGGAGTATTGGTAAGAAAATACATCCAACACTCAACAATGATAGTGTTCAATTATCGTAACAAACAAATTTTAAGACATTAGTGTAGAATAAGACCGATAATCTCTAATTGAATCAAGGATAATTACATGGTATGTGACATAATAATATTGTAAATAAGAGTACACTATATGGGTTTGAATGGATTCCGACCAACCAATCACATCTGCCAGAATGAAAGTAAGTTTAATTGATATCAAACAGCTTTCCAGAAAGACAATTGGATTCACCTAAAAAACATCGTTATTAATAGAACAATTATGCCTTCACAATCTAAGGCATCTCATGTTCATTTTGTCATTTTAGTCAATCTATGACCAACGATGTTTCATGAGGTTTCATACAACTCCAAATATTTCAACAATGATCTGAGAAGAAATGCATGACATGTACATTATAATAGACAGGATGTTCTCCACATTAGGAGTGTCATAGTTATCAAAAGACATATAGTCCATCCTCAAATAAGTGTCCTATATCAGATTCAACATAAACACTCATCTGAAACTCATATGAGTCACACTAACAAAATCCATGCATTTTCAATAAAAAGACCAAAACAACCTAATAGACTTGTCAAAAAAATTAATAATCTTGGAAAACCATCCTGATCACTAGGATAAACATCATTCATTTTTGTACAAGGTCACACTACTCAAAATATTACTAGTGAACGTACTCAATAGATACAGGCTCAATAATTACACCGAACTGACCCAATTAGTAATATCATTTAGAAACTCCATGGGTAATGTGTGTATGGACACACACTAAAATGCGGTTTTAAAAATTATATGGAACGTCATAAAATATATCCATAGGTGTTCTATTTCAATAAATTCAAGTATTAGGTAGTCCATACGAGATATTTATCTAAATTTCATATTTCCTCATATGATAAGTAACTTAGATGACAACATAATAGGTAATCCATTATTGAAGAAGAATAAACTGTCAAAAGTCCGATAAAGTATCCATACATTACCTAGGAATGTTAAAAATGGTGAAAATGATCAATAAATGACGATCCCTCCAATAAATAGTGTCTTGTACATCACGAACTCACATTAAAACAAAGGTTTAAATTAGCTTATATTATTCCTATTATGAATAGCGACACACGAACAAAGTCACCCAAATTAAAACCCACATCCTCTAATAATGAATTTAACTTCATATGGTGCTACCGACAACATATTAACTCATTAAAAATGAAAATATTTCGACCCAATCAATGAGCAAATCCCAAATAGATTTCACTAGGCCATATTCCTATAATTTCATCCTCTGATAAAAAGGTTAATACATACAAAAAAACATTACCTTAATGTTCTAAGAAAACCCATGTAAGTGTTTAATCCATACCAAAGGATACAACCTAATGTTCCTGTTAAAATATTTTCAATGTTTCAAATTTAATCATTAAAAATTTAAAATTTAAAAAAAAATCAATAACCAATTTTAAAACAAAAGAACATTGTAAAGACAAGGTAACCTTTGAGGGCCCTGTTAATCCAGCATAGGTTTATCAAGAAGCATGTCAATAGTAGTTTCATTTTTATTAATGTTTCAAATCAGCCATAATGGGTTATATAACAACAAACATCCCCCAATGGAACTAGTTGGGTCAGTTTGGCATTTAGGAAGGTAATGATATGGATAATCAGGCATGTGTGATAGATTTACTACACTTTTTAGAGGAAACTGATTCATTTTAGAATATAATTCTATTGATTTTACATTTTAACCACATCAATATAAAAAATACACATATATAATAGTTCAATTATATCAGTTTCCATATACCAAACCATAAATGTACCTTAAAACTTACAGGTTGTAATTTTTATCATATTAACTCTATGTTTTTTCATACTAACATTTGAAATCATGAGATGTTAGATTTTAATAATGATCAATAGATAAATTTTATGAGTCAAAAGACGGTTAGAGTATACATTTTTACCAATTAAAAAGATCACATATAAATTAAAAATAAAAAATAGTTCCTGTTTAATCACAACAAATAAATTTATCCCATGAAACCATTTATTTATCAAAGTAAAAGTTTTCATGTTATCAGAAACAATAAATGCATGAAATTATTGTAATAAACATAGAAAAAAAATACAAATAAACCAAATTAATAATAAATCATTAAAGAAAGTTATATAAGCAAGCATGCTACGGAAAAAATAGCATAGTTTATCACAGTAGGAAAAAAATCCAAATTAGCATGTAGAATATAAATGAATCTAATTGGAATGGAATATACATGAAATGTGAATTTATATGTTCATATAATGATTCATGTAATGATTCATCCTTACCATACTAGTTTAAGGGAAAAAATTCCGTAAAAAATATTAATATATATGTAGTGGAATGTAAACCAGTCACACATTGTGAAATAATAAACATATGTAATAATGAATGGAATGAATAATATCCTAGACCAAGATACATGGACTTTCCCCATGAGTGAGGTGATCACTCACAGGCATGGTTATTTAGAAATCATTGACGCATTCATTGTCTCTTGACTATCAAACAAAAATATTAAGATAATGGAAAACCTCCTTGATACCGCTGTATAACAACCCTTCTTGACTGAACACTAAACCCGTAGCTAGAATGATCACCACATTTACTCTATCACAACTCCACATAAACCATACGATAATGATTAGCCATGATGGTCTAAGGAGTTGGTAGTGTAGAAAGTACACCCTCTTGGTTAGTGTAAAACATTGGTGTATCATATAATAAATAAAAGGAAACAACATAGTTGTAATAAATGAAATAAAAAAAAGTAAATTAACAATTAAAACTAATTATAAAAGCTGGAAACTCATATATATATATATATAATGAATTAATATCTAAATAAATATAAATAATATATATAGTAGACATACAGTATGAAAGAAGAAAAATTTCAAGAATAAAGAGAAGAAAAACTACACAAAGGAAAAATCCATGAGCATACAAAGTGAAATCTTAGTCACATTCTCCTAACTCCTAGGTGCAAGATAATTAACGAAATGAAAAATCCATTGTATTAATAACATGAGATATTCTCGGGTACCCTAGTGAAATGAAATCATTTGTAGGATGTCACATATAAAGTAATTTAGGTTACCACCCAATGTTTATACAACTAAATATATTATTTTAGTAGAAATTAATGTATTCTGAAGATAAAAATAATAAAAAAATCAACTGAATAAATAAACAACAACCCACTCAGGTTGCTAAAGGAAATGTGGTGGCTCCACCTACTTTTTTATAGGAGAAAAATAGAAATCTGACTGCAAACTATATATATATATAATAATAATAAATATATATATTTTATACTTCTATTTTGAGTTGACTTCTGATAACTATTTTTCTGTGAATTTATGTTTCCATATACCTAAAATACATGGTTCTTTCTAGATCGAGATATAATTAAATCACCCAAGACTAGTATAAATGATCGTATAATCTCAAGAAATAGGGTTCCCTCCATTCATATCATAATGTGTGGGAGACTTCCTGATAATATATCAAGTTGGATAGTGTGGAATCTTGTTAAAACTAGAATATTAGTGAAGCTGTACTCATTTTATCACTCATAAGGGATATTTTGATCCATTCCATCCATCCTCAAAGTATCACAAGTGTGATACGTCATTCTGACCACCCAATGTAATGTAGTATGATTCAAAAATGCTCAATTGATCCCTTACCATCATCCAATCTCCTACATCTATGGTGTATCATAATTTATTTTAATATTCATTAGCAATTTCATATCATGCATTAAATTTATTGATACCAAATATAATAAAGGAAAACAATTCATAATTATATTTTGTAAAAAACATTAATCATTGGAGACACTCAACTATTTATAAGTAATTTCATTTCAATCACTGCATTCCTTCAAGGATATATAATTCATCATTAAGAATGTTGATATATATATATATATATATATCATAACCTTTATAGAATTTAAATAATGAATGTATGTCAATATATCATGACTAAAAATTCTATTTCATATATTCAATGATTTTTTTAGATATAGAATGTGGTGTGGTAATAACACAATATTAAATTTCATTTAATTAAATTATTTAACTCATTAATCTAAGGAAAACCATGATGAACATAAATTCCAATCAGTATATTTCATTTAATTTAACAAAAAAAGGAAATTTAATTAAATGGGAAAATAAGGCACTTAGAAGGCACAACGAATAACTGTGCATTTTTTTAACTGAGAAAATAAATTTTTAATGAAACGCAATCACATATATGGTTTTTTGTTCAATAGTAATTTACCTTATAGTTTCCCATGTAATGCATAATATGAAAAGGGTCCATGACCATTGAAGGTGATATAGTTCATTATACATTTATGTAAAAGGATGGATAAATCATTTAAAAATAAAGGATTCCTTGTCAAATAACATTCCATATGCCTAAACATTACATAAGAATAATAATAACTAATACCACAACACTAATAAAGTTTAAATTTAGTAAAAATAAAATTTAATTATGAAGACATCACATATCACCCATAATGTTTTATTATTCAAATATGACATTGTTTATCTAGAAATTCATCAATCATATTTGAAATCAAATACAAGAATCATAAATAAAATCACATTAATGGATAATTTTAGAAAACTAACAAACATATAAAAAATCACAAGGTTCCAATATAGAACTTATGATCTACCATTATTAATTGGGTAATTTACTGTAAAGATGTATTCCATTTTTAAATAATCCCAAATACAATGAATGCATTTCATGTATTTAATTCAATTAATTAAAAATAGAAATTTAATCTAACAAAACCAATGGGTGTCCATGATCGATGTTGCATTCTCAATCTATCAAAAAAGGTTCAATGATTGTAATACTAAATACGGGAATAATTTATATTTTTTGAAAAAAATTCAAGGCATCGTGTGGAAGAGGGAACCATATAAAACAATACAACTATTTATAATATGACTGAAACATTATGAAAAACCATTTAACAATCCTCCATGATCTAGGAAAACTCTACTCTTCCAACATCTCTAATTGATTTTTTCTGGTATTATATGAAATATTGGAAAAATCCCTTGGATTTGAAAATTGGGAAATTGAGTTCACACAACGGCATCTTGATCAAGAGGAAATTAAATAGAGAATGGTTGTAGAGGAATATTGATAATACTGACTTAGATCAATTCAGACTATCAAAGATTAAATCTAACATATGGAAGAGATTCATCAAATCCTAGGATTTTCTCGAAGAGAAACCCATAGGAGACAGATCTATGTAAACTGGGAAAAAAATCATAAAATAAGAAAGAAAAATGATTTCTAAATATCATTATGGGTGAAAAGTAATTTCACCCTAAAAATTGGATCACATAGTTAAGATTCATAGTATACCATACCATGAACCAACCATGTGATGAATAGTCAAAGGTTACATCATATATGGAACTGATCTTTAAGGATATTTTCATGGTGTGGGTAAACCATATGCAGCTTGTGCTGAAACTAATCTACATATGTTTGAGGGAGGAATGATTACTATTGGGGGATGCGTGGTTTCAAACAATCCATATGACATGATCAAGCCAAACAAACCTATTATTTTTATAGCCTGGTGCTCCCAATATTCAACAAGACACTTGAGGGACCCCTCAGGTCATTAATCAAGTCAAAAAAAATAGTTTGAATTTTTATGACTCTTTTAATTAATTTAAAATTCTTGGTTTAAGGAATGAACCATCCACTAAATTTGAAAATTCATGTTCCCTAATAATTATACCTTGGTTCAAAAACATGGTTCGTTGTAAATCCCATGATGAAATTCAAAAAATAATGTACTAAAAAACAATTTATGTGAGAAGTTCAATAATACAAAGAAATTTGCAGAATCCAGGATCCTTGAACCACCCCATAAAAAACTCACCATCTCTACCTATAAAAATGCTGAAATTTCTTACGTAATAAATAGATATGTTTCTTGACACTATGATAATGTATTTATATTTTTTTATTTTTAATAATTTTTTTTATATTTAACCATTATTACATTATAATAATTAATAAATCAGTTTGATAAAAATTGGATTTTAACACATTAAAATAAAAATTTATTTCTTTTCAGAAATATACACATTCAATCAATAATGAATTTTAATTAGTGGAATAATTTATAAAATAAATTATATTTTATGAAAATATTAATATAATTATTATTTGTTAACTATCAATGATAATATAATATTATGAAGTGTATAATTGTTTTTATATGGTTTTATAAATTGTTACTGAAAAATGATACATTAATTTCCAATAAATGTGTATTTCTTTTATGTAGGTGAAAATTTCCACAAATAGAAAATTATTTGTATTAAATAAATATTATTATTAAAATAAGGATGCTGAAATTAACCAATAGTTAATTTTTTAACAATTTTTTGATACATTAGAATTTTTTGGTTAAAATTAATGATTGTATAAATATATGGTGTAAATCATGACATCATAAAAACTAGAAACTTATGAAATAAATACTATATAGTGTATCCATGAACATTCTTATGTATTATATTTCAGATTATGGTTATTTTTGTTTTATTATAAATTTTATATACCCATAATGAATCGATTAAATACAATATTATATTAAATAATATCAAAATAATATCATTATAAACATGGATCACTTCCACATCACAGAAATATTATATGAAAACAATTATTCTTTGAATTATAAAACATCACGATTAGAATTTAGTTTATAAAAACCATGAGAAATAATAATTTTATGGTTTTTGATTAGGATTACTTTTTTATATAGAATCTATAACCTATTTTTATAAATTAATTAATACTCTCCCACTATTTTTCCTATATAACGCCACAAAACACACATTAGTCATCACACAAATTATTTTTTCAATGAGTTCAATCTAACCATACCCTTATAAATCCATCATAGGGTTCCATAAGATATCAATAATCTCCACCAATTTGTTTAGAAGGGCTTTATCAAGGTAAATTACCACCTCTTTCTCATCATTATTCAAAAATAATTTTTATTTAATTCTAGTTTTGTTTCAACTTGTTATTATTATGAAACATTTTTTCACATAACTATTACCATCCTTTATATTCCATAGTAATGAAATACCACTTTTTATCTCATTTAACCTATCTATAAACCATTATGTATTCTTTTTATGTTCTAGAAATTATAGAGTGATATTCTTTTCCACACATTTTCATAGTGAATTACTATAGATATTTCTAGTCAATTATATTATCCTTTTTCAAAATATCTATCATTTAATATGTATTTACATGTACATAAATATATATCCAAAAATGGGTTTAATATTTATTAAATGAATCAATATTTTTTATGATATATGTGACACACATATTTATCTACATGAAATGAATATAATAGTTGGGGAAAGAATAATATATTCCTATAATGCATTGGGAAATTTTTTTTATCCCACGATATGACATGTAATGTTCATCTGATGTTATCGAAAGTAAATTATTTAATGATTTTCGATATTGTTTCTTTTAATTATGTTTATGATGTCGGGTTATATTTCTTCCATTTTCCAATGTTCACGTTGATTTTACCCTATTATATCATGCCTAATTGTTCATGTTTGTGAACATCACCCCTCATATTTTATATATATATGTGATTCTTATACTAAATGAACTAAATTATAATATAAGATAAATCTTTTATTCAATTAGTGGAATTTATAACTCACCCCTATTATATTTACGTAGCGAGGTTACCCCATGAAGATTTAGAACATTTGTGGGATATTATATTACATAAATGGGATTTTAAATAAGTATTCTACTTTTATTTATAATGTTTCTATGATATGAACCTATTTACACAATTATGTTATGCCTCATTATATTCTAAGATTGTATTTAATATATGATTATATTATAAGTCATGAATTAAACTGTGTGAAAAATATGTTTTCATAGTAGGAATCTAAACAATCTAGAATTAAATTTAGGTATTCGGATTGTAAAACTGTATTGGGATCCATATGGATACTTTTATACATTTAAAATAATCTATAGTTTTATTAATTCTAAAAATAATTTTTTAAAAATTCAATACCTCACTTAGGTTTTAACGTGGGGTAATATCCCAAAAATGGTGGATGTGGCTCTCACACTGTTATTCCAAGGGGTAATATCCATGAAATGGTCACCATGAGATGGAATTGATTATCATATGGTGCCCAAAATGACCCTTAT
Source organism: Viscum album (assembly GCA_963277665.1). Taxonomy (NCBI): domain Eukaryota; kingdom Viridiplantae; phylum Streptophyta; class Magnoliopsida; order Santalales; family Viscaceae; genus Viscum; species Viscum album. The sequence goes on from OY728126.1 coordinate 200,467,770, forward strand.
TGGACACCTATTTGGATACTCCATGGGAATGAAATATTACAAATTAGAAATTCATATACAACCCAATATAAAGGAATTGAAATTCATATATTATTTTATATTAACAAATTTATCCAGGAAAAAAAATTGAATCCATCAAATTTATATATTTATAAATATATACGTCATCCCTTTTGTGATTATTGTCTCCAAATTATATTATTCTACGTATAAAAATATTAATCCATAATTTTCCCACAAATCATCACAATAGTGGTATATAATAATATATGTATCAGCAACCAATTTTGGGGGAAATCTAATGACATTACAAATGATATTCTCAACTTTATAGAAGATAGAATCAAAAAATTGATGCAAATACTATCTCAGTTGATAGTTTTTTGTAACAAATAATGAAATATGATAAATTCTCAAATCCCCATATGGAATTTACAATCTCAATTGATTAAATTTTGATAGAAAGTACAGTAAAATTTGGTGGATATTTCATAAAATTAATCATAGAGAAATTTATCAACTTTGTTTTATATATATTATTCACCATTCAATGCTCTTAGTTTGAAATGAGAGTTCTGACTATTAATCATATAGAGGGGGAATCTGGTCATTTGTGTATGCTATAAAAAAATAAAAATACTATAGATGAGGCTGATGTGATTGATTGAAGGGAAATATTTATAATTTTATTTGATAAATATTTTACTTGCACTCTAAAAAAATGATGGGTGATTTATTTTTACTCAAGTAAATGGATAATGAATCCTTTGATGTGTATGAATAAAAGATCATAGGGCATGAAATATACCCCATCAACTTCTTCATTTCCTCCTAATTTAAATCATATTTTTTTTATTTTTGGGAAAATTCTAGTCTATGAATATCCTTATCATTTAAGTACATCTAATATATAATGAAATTATTCATTGTTCCCTTAATTTTGGAATCGAGATAAGTTAATATTGAGGGATATCAAATAAATATGATGAAGAAAATGGTTCTTATTTTTGGTTTTACATTTGAGAAATAAATATTTTGAATAAATTACTCATTAAAATTTTGTAAATGGTGGGATGTAATATCCTAGTAATTTTTTAAGATATTAAATAAATTCATTATGTTTTTAGAGGATGGTCTGCTAGCAGGAAATTTTTGAGAAGTGAAACTAACTAATTCTAAATATTTAAGGAATTATCCTATAAATGATCTTCCTGTTGTAATATTTATCAACTTCAGGTAATAAGGATTATATTTCAAACAATTCCCAAATCTATGGTTATTTTAGGAAAACTACGTAAAATGATATCCAAGGCTTGGAGATTAAAGGAGAGTTTAAGCCTTCAAAAAAACTGAGGTTGATTCAGAAAATGTTCGGGTGTAAGGTATATTATTCACTCATTAATGAATATATTACTTACATTTTAAATAATTTATTACACATTATTTCATATCACATAAAGTTTTTGTAACTAATCAAACACCGCCTTAAAACATGGATTTTCAGTTATCCCTGAAGACAATAAATGGGTCAATTTTAGCACCATTGGAATATAAGTCATCCAATTTCAAAATTTGTGGGTTGAAATCATAGAAATAATTTGGATACTCAATTTTTTCTAATATAATGCAATTCATGGCATGGATTTGATCTACATGTATAGAGAAGACAATATATGTTGAGAAGTTGGCACATAAATTGAACATGTACCTAGATCATTGAGAATAACTTTGAATCCATTTAGAATGTCCATTCATGATCTTGATTAGTTAATAATATAATCAAAGGAGAGTATGAATAATGGGTTTATATGTTGAAATTATTCATTAAGAAGTGAACCAGCCCATTTTTCAGAATGATTGATGGTTTAATGATCATTTTCATTGATTATATTATCAATAATAGATTAAAATAAAAAACATTTATCATTGTCTATATATTTATGAACTTTTTAATTTATTATGTGTTTCCCAATAAACCTCCAAGGGGGATGTTTGGATGGGGTATTAATATGTAATGTTTAATAATGTGGACATCCAAATTGACAAAATTTCATACCTAGATTGGGAACTATTAGTTAACTCTGATTACATTTTGAATCACTAATTCTCAAATAATATTCATGACATTATGAATATAGATTTTTGTATTACCTCCAAATATTTCTCATGACCTTCAAAAATGATATTTTTAATTACTTATGAGACAAGTTGGAATATGAGAAGAATAATAGTATTTCACTAAAGACCTTATAGAATGTAAAATTGATTTAAAATTATAGTAAATGGGAGTATTAGCAGGTTAATGTTACATTGTTGGTGAATGTTATCACCAAAAATGATTATATATTTCTCCATAATAAATAGAGGTATTTGAATGAAGTTTTATAATAACATATATCATGTAAATATATAGATTTTTTTCATTATTTCATTATTACAATCAATTTATGAGAATCATAGAATAATTTTCAAGAGAACAGACCATTATTATATAAATGTTTGCCATGTTTTTTGGGACTAATGAATGATTTGATAGGTTTAAAGAGATAATGAATCAGAAAAACAGTCCGCCTATTATTAATTTACCCACTAGTGAAGAATTATTTTCGATAAATAGTTATTATTTGAATAAGGAATTGTATCATGTACTAATACATGATAATAATGTGATAACATACACATCTTAGTTTTTTATGATCCAAGAGATTAAATAACCATCTCATGAAATAGAATTCGGTGATGTTATTTTCTCATAAAAAATTTAGAATCATTATATATAAATTGAAAAGTATAACATATATATTGGTCATAAAACACTTAAGTATATATTCTGAGAAAAGAAGAATAACATGCTTCAAAATTTTTTTTTATTGTTGATCAGTGTTAATGATTATTAAATCTATTACAATAATATAAATGAAAAAAAATTTGACATGTAATTTATTTTAAAAGGATCCCACAACAATATAAAAGATGATAATTGAAATGGATTGAATATAATTTGACATGATAAACATGTATATGGGAATAATAAAATGATATTAATCATAAAGTTATCAAAAACTTCTCATAAATCACTTCAACATAAGATTAAGGAAGCCAATAATGATTATGAGTTTCTACATAGGAATATAGTAATTATCCCATATTTCAACATTACTTTTGATAGGGATATATGGATAGAAACCTAGATATATGTCCCATAAAATCTTGAACTATAGTGGGGAATTTTTATTACACAAATATACCATCCATATCTATTTATAATGGAAAAAATGTGATGCATATAAATTTTATCAAAGAATGGGTTGACCTAATAGGATGAGGGAGATTGTGTTGTTTGTATCTTAATGATTGGTATGAAATAAATATAGGCCGTAAAAAAGAAGTCTGATCCTAATATAAAATTATGTCTCATAATATAATTGATATTGGAAAATATGTCCAAATATTTCATCAAATGACTATATAGAACACTTTTAAAAAATTACACCATTTGGTTTTCAGTTAATCACCATAATAAGTCAACATATTATAATGATATTAATGATTTATTCCCTACTGACCAATTGTCCATGATATATAAAAAAGATGTGGTAAGAATACACGGTGACTAATATGAATTATATGTGATTATCATTCATGGTTTACCTCTTGTTTTTTAGGTATGCATTCTGAAATCAATGGATAGAGAACTGGACATGATTACTATATGTCACCCTCAGTCAACTAGTTATTTAGAATAGAAAATTCAATCATTAGTAGACATAATGAGACCATGAGAAATGGATTTACAAAGATATTTTTACTTGTACCATAATATTCTGTAGTTTTTATATATAAATATCTCATTAATATTTAAAATGTAATGTTATGAGGCTCTATGTGGGAATAGGTGAAGGAATCTAGCATTCATAGAAGATTTTGGGTAGTGGAAGTTGATGAGACTTGATAATATCCAATATATTACAAATAAGATAAATCTAATTAATCATCAAATCAAATTAGAAAAAAATATATAGAAATTATATATATATATTCTACAATGAGACTTAGTTTTTTGTGGTAGGAGATAATGTTATCCATCTCATATTTCTATTGAAGAAATTAGTGATTTTTTTGATAAAGGGATATATGATTCCTAGATACATTATCCTATTTGACAGTCTTGATTTCATTGAATTCGTGACCTATCAACTAGATGTCCAGACAAATATATATCATGTACATGATGTGTTATATGAATTTTTATATTAGAACTATATATGAGACACCTCTCAATTATTGAATTCCTAAGTGGTTCCATTAGGTAATTTTCACTCAAATGAGGAGAAACTGCTGAATATACTATATCATAGAAAATATTTTCTATGAAACATGAAAACTCACCTAAAAATAGTATTATTGGGGTAGTATATATTTGATTATGTGACATATGAATTATAATACTAGATAAAAAATAAGTATAGTTACCTTTATTATAATTTGGAATAAAAATTTAGAAGGAATGTTTTTTCCTGGTAAAATAATGTAATGTCCTAATAAATTATAAATGGATATACCTTTTAAATTAGTAAAAACCTTCATAATAAATGATGTTTTAGAAATTACATTCATTATATTAGTAATATTATTATGGTACATGGATTTTAATATTTAATTGAACAATAAGAATAATGACTATTGATATGGATTCCATTCTACATTGACCAATAATACTAGTATATTAAGTGTTCTAATAAAATCCACTTGACAAAGAGAAAAAAATAAAAGGCCTCTACCAGTAATATAATGACCTATAAATCCAAATTATTAAAAATTCTATGAGATATAACATTATTATGATTTAACCATGGGTAATTCCAATGTGATATTCAACTACTAAAGTATTAGAGGAGGAATTTTTGAAATACGTTCAAGATCATTGAGATAAAAACCCACAACATTTTCTCTAACCATGAAAATATTATTATCAGTCACCTTTCCTTTGGGAATTCAATATAGAAAAAATGGATATTTTTTCTACCAAAAAATTTGGAATTTTGATGTTTAATTTATTTATAAAAATCAATTAGTTCCTTTTCTATCATAAATTTATAATTTTTAGACAATATATTATATATATTTAAGATATTGATATGATAAAACAAAATTTGTAATATAGGGAAATATATTTTTTCAATCAACATTATGTATTTCAATAGAATATTGAATTTTGAATGTAAATTACAATTAATAATAAAAAATTAATAAATTATAATTATTAAAAATAAGGATATTTTAAATTTATGATGTCAAAAATAATTTTTATATGGGTTAGAAACCAATTATTATAATAAAAAGTTATTTAAAAATACATTATTATTATCTATTTTGATTTTTAAATTATTAAATATAGAAAATTTCAAAGATCAAATAAACTATATTATGGAAACCATTATGTCGAAATTATTTATATATTATTTATTTTGAATTTTTTGAAATAGTGTGTTGTTTTTATCAATAATTAAATGTTTTATAAATATATGTCTTATATTATGACGTCATAATATACCCAAATTGATTTTATAAATACTGGAATGAGTATACAAGAACAAAATTATGGTTTTCCTTTAAAATAATTTGTTATGATTTTATATTTCAATTTTCAAAACCCTTAATGATTCCTCCAAAACATGTATTATCATTAATGGTTTACTATAAAATTTTTTTAACCATGTGACATGTATATATCATGAAGTCTATTAAATTAATATATTATACTTCTAGATTTATTGAATAATGAAATACAATCCACTTTAGTAATAAAAATTGTAGAATTACCATGGGATTTTTTACATTTTGGATTAATTTTGGATATTGACTCTAAAATTTACGTTTAGAAATTAATAAAACATCCATATATCTTTTTATAAATAAGGAAAGTCACACTCCCATTGTTGTTTAATAAAAAAACTAGAACATGAAATAAATCTTTCCTTACAGTATATATATATATCATGGTTCCCCTAAGATATGGTGAATCTCAAGACATTCTTTTAGAAGTGTTATCTCTTGGTAATGGATCTTATACTTCTCCTCTTTATGCAAGAACACTCTTTATGTCAGACACCTTGGTTTTATCATTTCTCAAAATTGGATATGTATTTACTCATACATTTAGTATCCTTATTATTTAATTGTTATTAGAGTCCCCTTTTTCTATCATTCACTAATTTTAGAAACCCTTATGTACAACAATTATGCAGACGAAATTATCCTGTTATTTTTCAAGACAATAATTTATATAATGAATACCCATATCCATTTACACTTAATAATATTCACATAATTCTACATATTAGTCCATAATTATGTATTTACATGTACGTGACACACACATCATAATAACATGGTTATTATTTTTGAAATATATCCTTATATTGCATGATTTTTGTGGCACAATCATAGATATACATTATTTGAAATTAATAGGTGACATTATAATTATATAGACCTAGAATGCATTAGGTAATTTTTTTTATATCATGAGATTATATGTATAATTTATATTATGTCATCCAATGAAAAATATGTTCTGAAATCTTGCCAATTATCCTTGAATTGTATTTAATAATTCATGTTTTTTGTATTTTCACATTCTCATGTTTCCTTAATGTTATCAGGCTATATCATGACTCATTATTTGATTTTTTGATTATCAGAACTATTATGATACCTTGATAACCATTTTTAAAAAATGTAATACGTTAAATTATTCATTGTTTTTTTCTTCATTAACTATGATTCAATGGTCACCCCCTTCTTATGTACATCCCCATGGTATCTCACATAGTTTAAGAAGATCAATGGGATATAAGTTCATGTTTTGGAGTTTTTATGTAATATTTCTATTTTTATTTTTCAAGTAGTTATTATATATACATGATTATAGAAAGTAATTGGGCCTCATGATCTAATATGTATCAATTACATATATGAATATGTAACTAATAATGAATTAAAATATATTAAAATACAGGTTTTGAAAATTAAATTTCCCCCTTAAATAATTGTTACATAAAAATTATAACTATTACATGTTGGTCAATATTGGTGGGGGTATTATTAATATGTTCTTTATTTATAATATATCTTATAACATAATATCATGAATATTAAATTAATTCATATTATGTTTCTTATCACTCCTAAATAATAAATATTTCATACAACCATATCCTCAAATGTATATATACCAATTTCATATTCTATATACCATATCATCCAAAAATTGTTTTCCATCTATAATACATTAATGCATAGGTAATTTATATATCACATATATAATTAACTCTATTATTAGTCATAAAATTATATTAACCACTACTTTATCATGTTACAATTTTGTCAAAATATATATTATAAACCAAATTTTTAGATAAATTTTATAAAATATCAGGGTTCAATTTTTGATTATGTAAATAATCAATTCAAACATTATCAAATCGTTTAAAATCAATTTTATTTTCACTTATCAAATAATTACTCATCATAGTTATCGATACCACATAAATGTTCTCTTTAATATTTTTTATCCAAAAAATGACTATGTTGGAAATTTAATTCTCAAGGAGACATATAAAATTAAAATATTGATTTAAAATAAATAAAAAATAACTAATAAAGAACAATTTTATTATGTTTAACATAATTCTCCTTACATTTTAAATATTCCTGATAATAAATAACAATATCTAATCAGAATCAGTATGAGTAACAATATTTAATTTATATTATGTAATCAACATCACAACCTTATGTAATACTTAAAAATCACAATTTATATTTTAAAAGAAAAATAATGATATTATTAACCATTTATTTATCCTCCCTTATTCAGTTTTATGGAATAGTTTTTTCTAGATATATATATTTCTCATCCTCTTTTAAGATATCATGTTTTAATCAAATACTATTTACCAATTGTTTTTGAAAACGAATGATATAAATAATTATATGAATACTAAGACTCAATAATATGTTGTTTTCTACAAGAACACTTCATTTTAAAACATTGTCACATTTATTATAATTTAATTTTTCCTTAATTCAGTTGTCTTATAATATACAGCCTAATCCTAAAATTAATATTCCATAAATTAACATTAAAATCATGCAATATTCAAAATATTAAAATCATTGATATTTATTATCTTGATTATTTAAGAACCCATTACACAAAATAACCAATCAATAACTTTGTTCGAAGAGATATTAATCTTATCATTTTAATCTATGTTATCAATACTTATTCTTTAATATGTATTAGAAAAAAATATTTGAATGATTCATGATGGTACACAAAGAGAGTATAAATAAACCATAGAATATCCATTATGTGATTCAATATAGTGTGTGTATTGGCCTATTTCACGCGTATAAAATGATGATTGAGTTAAAACCCATCACACACATTTTTAGATATTAATACTTGTACATTTATGATTGATCCTACATCAACAACTAGTATCTACAAAGGGATTTTCCATAGATAATACTATAATTTATATATTACTAAAATAAATAATTTTTATCCAATACCAATGTTTTTTCTAATTTTTTTTCAGCTGATACCTTATTAGAAACTCTAATTAAGTAATAAAATTTAGAATAAACTAAATTAAGGATTATTTATAATTTTTATACCGTGAACAACCATAAAATATCATTCCATAATGAGAAATATAACATCTTAAATAATCTTCAACTAATAAAATAATTAATTTTAATTTTATCAAAACCTTCAATGGATTCTAGTTGAGGATCCAAATAAATGTAGTCATAGATCTCGTAATAAAAATACAAAATTACTACAAATTTTCACACATCTATAATTAAAATATAATGAAAAATTAATAACCAGATACATTTCATTTATGTTTTAAATGTAGATATTTATGTCAAAGTATTTAAACTAGTCTAACATGTGTTATTTGACCAAAATAAAATTTTACCTCTATATATAGAAACTACATATTTGAAAATAATGAATCAAAATCTCCAAAAAGTCATCAACATAAGACAAGTTGGTAAACCAATCATACATATTAAAAATCCTCATATCCTAGGGAAATTTAATCATTATAATGGGGTGATCTTGGATTCATAGTAAAATTAAATATATACAATGAAACCCTAATATCATAACTGATTATTTGATGGGAATATGGAAATAACCAGAATACATAAGTAAATTATACGTGATAATATATTGATCTTAAATAATGTAATTAGTCTTAAGAAATCATAATACAAGAATATAATAGAAAATCAATCAATAATCATATCTATGAATGAAAAATTATATTCTTGTTCATAAAATCATTGTACAAATATTGTCATGGAAACTATATCTCAATGATACACACGAATTGATTAATCATGTAGTAAGTTTAACCGAATCACACATGTACCTTCTTAAAAATGGGTTAATTTTTCGATATAAACAGAATAATTGTATAAAACCACCCATGTACCACTTTTCATGGTATAAATCATCCTGGAAATCCATTATTATATTGATAAATCATCATAAGTACAATTTGTAAGAGGATAAATCATCTCACATTCCATTTTTTTGGGGATATATCCTCAAATGATCTTATTTTATAACATGATATATAAACCAAAACAATTCATTTATGTGTGATATGGTTCCCCACTGATCATTATGCACACATATGTGTTACACATAATATAATTAATTGTCATATAATAATGAAATCCACTGTGAAAATATGATTTATATATATTTTAAATACAATAAAATAATTCACACATTTATAATGCATTATTTAACAGTGACATGGCATTCCTATAGAAAAAACATGTATCAAATTATAATAACTATAATTATAGGTAACTATCATTAAACACAAATAATAAAAAATATGGTATTTAAAATCATTAGATAAATGGTATATACTTATGTTAAATATATCACAAATCAATAGATGTATCGTTTTGTAGATAAAAACCCCTCAATCCTAGAAAAAATAACTATTTCCCAAATTATGAGAATGAAAATGGAAATTTATTGTTATACCATGATGAAATTTATGAAATATATTGTAAGTGATTGATTATTTCAGTTACAGGGATTTAATATTTTTTATTTTTTAAAACATATGTTATGAATAAAAATAAGATGAAGAGTACATTCAAATTAATAGTACAATCATTCCATTTAAATCATTAAAAAATAACATCATTCCATCGAATCTAATGTAAATATAATAAAATGGTAACTGGAAAATATTTCTTTTAAAAAAAATAATATTTCAAAATGATGGGAAATATATTCCATTGAAATTTTTAAAAAATTAATTTTGATTTCATATTTTTATAATGAATGGATATGATGTAAGGTGACACTTTATAATTAAAATTCATTTTAAAAAAAAATTGAATAATTTTATTTAAGCTATATAAGAATAAAAAAATAATGTTAAACTGAAAACATTATTGTCTTTAAAACCCCTATAATGTCTTTATGTTTAAACCATGTAGTTAATTGTAAGGCATATGATTTTTGAGGGAAGAAAAAACTTTTTAATATTTTGAAATTCCATTTCTGAAATATATATTTCATGAATATTTCTATAGATTTTAATTTGAAAATTAAAAAATAGGACACAATTCTCAAAAATGATAAACATTGGGGCATAAAAATTATTATTATGTTAGAATGATAGAATATTAATAATCCACATATTGGTTATAGTATTCCAATGATTATGATTTCAAAATGAGTTTGAGAAATGAAACATTATTGCTAGAGAAACACGTCAATAAAAAACAATTGAATGAGTATTGGAATAATTTTAAACTAATAAAATAATTATGGGTGAAATGAGCGTGATAAAAAATATTATTTGTTCAGTAGATACAACACTCCAAAAAATGGTTCATTGTAAGAAATTTTTCTCAATATGTGAAAATTAATAGCAATATAACATTAAATCATTAGTAACACATCATTTTATAGGACAATTATCAATTTATATTAACTGATAGTTTTATATCCCATTAATTAGACACAAAATAGGTGATAAATTCAATAGTATTCAATTAAAATGTCACCCATTTAAAAAATTAACATGGTGCATAAAATACATGCTAACCCCATGTTAATTAATCAAGATGAAGAATCCATAATAATAATCATAATCATTTCTACATGATTCTTATAATAATGAGGTAATGAATATGACTTGTATCACCAATTAATATAAGGGGAATATATATTTGAAAAAATTCATTTATTATATTAAATTATACATGGAACAACTGCACTGAATAAGAAATACTTTACTCTAATAGACATAAATTGATTTAGAAATACAATTACAGCCTTAGTATACTTAGATTATTTTCCCACCTATTGAAAGATAGAAATAGGGCTATTAAAACATGATTAATTATGTGAATATGGTAAAATTCATTCTCTTTGTAGAATCAAAACCATATAAATGATATCACAACAAAAACTATGAAATCTATATCCTAAAATTTAAATTAAATAAAAAGGAAATATTTTGACCTTTGTTTTTTCACATCATGTTCTTATCATTATTTAGATTTAAATAACGTTTTAATAATATAATTATAAAATTATTCATCTATCTTCAATATTCAAAGGATTTCCTTTAACAATATTGGAATAATTTATTGTACAGTTTCAAAATATTTTGTATACTAGGTTCTTAGATAAATAATTTTGGAACACTTTTAACATATTGAGAATAACCAAAGGTATTGTAAAATTACATAGTATACTCAATATTTATAGGGTTTTTTGTATTTTATTATTCCAAAATTATAATATACATATTGTTATATAGTTTCCTAAATTAGAATCCATCTATGCTAGGTAACATGATATGTTCCATTTTTATGAATAACATTACTAAGGAAGTTCATTTTAATGACACTTTTAATATGTACTTTATTATACTACCATAAACATCCAGATAAAATTATTTCATTCCAGTATCACTATTAATAATGGTTCAATTATCATATATTTTGACTGGATCCTAATTACATTATTATATTTTATAAATAACAAAAAAAATAATTAATAAAACTACCATTGTGTATATTTTAATGACAAATATCTTTATTAATATATATTATTCCGTTTATTATTATTTAGTATATTTTTTCATTTACTTATTCAATTTCAATATTTTTTATTATATTATTATATTATTAATATTAGTTTTAATGTGGAAAAATTTTATACAAGATGAAAGAATCGAAATTATTCATTTAGAAAAATTTATTTTTTCATATATGAAATGTGTCATTCAATTTTTATAGAAACAACATTTGGGACCCCATGCTGGAAATTGTCACAATGTTTGGAACTCTAAATTAATATTATACCTCATATTTTGAAAACCATAAAGGAAATATGTATCATCCACGGTAAATAAATAATATGAAATTTTTATATTTTTTAATATTTGTGAATAAAATGATAATATTACTCTAAAGGGAATGCTATGTTCGACGGCCTATCCAATACGCAACAACGAGTTTCTTTGAAATCTTACGTTTCAGACTAATAATATAATAACATTATTTTAAATGGTAGTTAAAGTATTTCCATTGTAATGGAGGGAATGAACAAAAATAACTAAAAATTAATATATATGTTTTTTAAATATTTTTACATTTATCAAATAAAATTTATAGGCTTAAAATAAGAAAAGAATTCAATTCTAAGCATAAATTTTCAAATTTTATTTAAAAGGTCGATTAATGGAATTTTTATAGAGACCCATTTTTAAAACTACTTTTTCTAAATTTTAAAAGTTATATTTGAAAAAATATAATTTTTCGTTAGAATTGGGACATCAAAATTTACTTTATGTAATTTTTTGTTATTTTACCTATAAAGTTCATTTTTTAATAAATAGTGAAGATGCTATATTTTAATTCAAATGCTCCTTTTAATAGAATTTATTTATAGGGATAAATTATGTTTATAATTGGTTTTAATGTTTAGTTGAAATATATTTTTACCATTTAATTGGATGGTGGTCATTTTAATTAATTTCACTTTGAAATTGGACAAGAACAAGTGTAAATCTTTTGATAGATATTGCTTCATAAAAACATGTTATTTGTTTCGACAGTGAGAAATAATTATAAAATTCTAAAACGCAACATCTATGTTCTGAATTTTATGAAATGGACATTATTTTTGAATTTGGAATATCAAATTTACTTTGGATAAATATTTGTTTTTTTCTGAAAAATGTTCATTTTTAATGGATAGTAAAAAATACTGCTTTTTAATTCAAAACTACTTTTTCATCTAATTTAATTATATATTTATATGTTCCTTTTAGTTGGTTATAACGTTTAATTGAATTATTTTTTTATCACTTAATACTATGTTGCTCATTGGAAGTAATTTCACTTTTCAATTTGATGTAAAAACAAGTCAATCTTTTAATAAATTTTACTTCTTAAAAACCCATCTTTGGTTGTGACAACAAGAATTATTTTTTAAATTAATTACTGCAATTTCTATGTTTGTAATTTGGTAAAATGGATTCCATATTTTGAACTCATAAGTTCCAAATTATATAATTAAGACTCTTTTGTTTTTGGACATTATGAATAGTAACGACGGTAATTATCTTTAATTATCGTGATTAATTAGTAATCAGATAGTTAAGTTTAATAAAATAATATCATAATAATATTAAATGACATCAACATGTATCCAAATACTCTTTCTGAGTCATGTACCACCATGGGATGATTTTTACCAAACATGAGGGCTCATGGAGTTACATGGGTGTAATAGTGACATTTATGACACTATTTTTTAAAAGAAGTGAAATATAACAAAGGTTTGTATATCCTAAGTAAAAAAATTTAATTTTGTTTTAATAAATAATATCTTAGACTATAAATTATCATTGGAAATATAAAAATATTTCCTACATCATGTTATTTTTTTATAGTTTTTAGACATTAAATAAATATATTTATTTATGAGACCATGATGATGTAGTGATTACATCATTATTGAACAATTAAAATAAAATAAAAAGATATGGTAAAATAAAAGACATACACTTCTATTAAAACTATTTGATGGCTGGATTTCTAATTATTATCACCTTATCATCTAAATATATCATTTTGGGACATTTAAAATCCGAAAACCATTTTATAATTAAGTTAGATTTCAAGACATTCCAAAAGTGACCCTCCTCCCTCTTATAAAAGGCCCCCACCTCTACACCCTTACCCACACATCTAAAGCCCTTGGATCCTCCAAAATATTCTTGTATTATTTCTCCACATCCCTCTCTTACTGCTAGAAGTCTCACATTGGGCATAAGTCTTTCCATTGAAGCCTCTGGCTCATTTCAAAAAGAGTTACCCAATTTTGAGGTAATGCCTTCTCTCGAGTTACTTCCTTTTATTTTCCTTCTTCACTCACCACTCTATTATTTTTATTTGATCACATGATAACACCAGTTTCCTCAATATAATAGTATGTTGTTATGATAATTATTATACCTACACTTACACACACCTCCGTCTAATGGTTAAAGAACATTCTGTTTCTGTGGGTGGTGAATTACTGTCTCACGAAACGATGATTGTTCAATATTCATTTAACACATTTCATTGTGTCCATTATGATATCACTGTATCTATATATGATATATGTGGTATTTATTTTTTCTATGTTCTCATGAATTTTTTTTAAATCACATCGTTATGATTTTCATGTTGTGGAACCGCGATAATTTCATCTGAGGAAGTGTGGACTATCGCCCCCTCAAGTGATGTGACTCGTCCATGACAAGCATGGAAGTTATAAAGAATATAATTAATGAACATATGTTACCTATATAACATATATAATATAATGGAATTATAATATATCTATTTCCCATTTAGTTTAAATTCCTTTAATGTGACCATGAAATGAAATTAGCGTTCATGTGTACGTACGACCTACCATCACCATGAAAAGTGCATTTCATCTTTTATCTCCAGATGTTATGGAATAGTATAAAATGAATATATACTATATATATATGATATTTAAATCATTAATACCATTCTAGATATGATGTACTTATAACTACATGGAAAATTCTTTTCAAGCAAGTTTATTTTTCGACTCATGTACCAGACATCGACAGAATGTATGATATGAACTCATATAATTATCTAATTTTTATATCATGATAGAATTTAATATTTATTGAATAATAAAATTTAAAATATGTCCTTAAGAAACATTAAATTGAACTGTGATTATTATTCAGGAATATAATGAAATGAACAAGATAAGTGAGACTTGAGGAAAAAGGATTTCTTATCTAACATTTTATTCCGTGAGATTTCCATTGATCACCAATTACATATTATATGTGGTGTATTTTGTGCTTAAATTTGATATATTTATTATCATGATTCTATTTATATTCATGGAATTATGTGATTAATTTGGTTTTTATTATCTTTTGGTAGTACGACTCGATTTATTACAAAGGGGTAAGGGGTTTTATCTCACTTTTTATTCCTATGAGATTCATGCTACATTTACCACTATTTCTATTTGTGTGGTGTATGTACTGCCCATTATTTTATTATTTGTGTAATATAATATAATTTATGGTTATTTACAACTCCATTGTGTGACAATTATTTCATGGGGTGTACATTTCAAAAGTTACCAAAATCGGTAAGGGAACCTTTCACCCTTTACTTTTTAAAAGACTTATTTTTGTTAAGTATTTTAATTTACATCTTCTTATGATGGGATATATTCTTATATATACTTATTTCTATAAGTTTTATGTCCATGTGATGAGATACCCTTTTCATCTCCCATCAACTAATTTTAATAATTTTAAAGTGACGTCGTTAGGCTGTTGAATTTCTGTAAGAGAATTTCTTAACCCAATTTCAATTCACTGGGTTGAACCTCTAGTTCTGGATTATGTAATGCAATGAATATGTGTAGATAACCTTGGATTGTTTTACACTTAATATCCACTTATATTGAATGTATTTATATTTTTCACACATACTTATGTAATTGATTTATACTTAATATAAGGATACCGTCTTTGTAAGGGACATCATCTCAATATCCTTTCGTTGAGGCATACATCAATTTATATATGAAACACTTTTATTAGTTGTATAATGAACCCTTTTTACTTTTACATTCATTCAAAAGTAATATTTTTACACGAAGAGTTTTACTAAATAAAAGAAAGATAGTTTTTGTCTTACGTATGCGGCGATAACCACTTTTTTGCCACTGTGACCATTATTTGGGTTTATGCATCCTCTACAAGACATAACTTTTGTTAAAAGAAAAATAAATACCATGTTTTACTCATTAAAATGGTGTTGATAATGTTTTGATTATATCAATGGGGTGTATTGATATATTGTGATTGAAATGTGGAAATTTTATGTTTCCTTTTTGCATGTTTTATGTGATACGATTATGTTATGGTTCTTGGGCATTGTTTATGAAGTCAGTGGTTCCGTGATAAACTAAGGGTGAGTGAGCCTGAGATAGACCTCCAATAAATTTGTAAATTTGAAGGATTTAAATTCTAAGGTTTCACTGAAGTGATTTAGGGAATATACTGTGATGGGTATTCCAAACGTAACCATGAGGGTTACTCCCTACATAAGAATGATATTAATGCCCCAATTTACCATTATATTTTATGATTTCTATCTATATTTCACAAATATTATGATTTTATGGGATATGTTAAAAAGATTATGTTATTTATATATTGAAGATATAATGTTATCTTTCTTTGTGCATCCCTTACATAGATTTTTATTCTCATCCCATGTATTTGAAATTTTATTCACAGGACATAAAGTAGAATATGGTCAAGGATGGGATCATGGAAATGTCATGTTATCTAAAACATGGAACAAGAAATGACTCTTTTTTTCAATAGTTTTTATTTTGTGAAAAAAATGGAAATATAGTATATGTGTCTACATTGTAATCATTGAGATGTAATGGTTATATCCTAATTGTCTAAAACTATAAATATAAAAAGATCCACAATGTAAATTATTCTTATAATTCAATATTATTTAATGTTTTAAGGTCGAGTCCTTACAGTTGGTATCAGAGGTTAGTTTAGAGAACATTAGAGGTTAGGGTATCCTTTATTCTTAAGTGACTTTACTTTAATGGTTAGGATTTCAGAAAGAGTCATTGTTTTTTTCAATAAAGTGAATGAGTTTAATATAACATGAATAATTATACCATAGTATTATATGATGATTTTACTGATATACTCACACTGTCCTTTTTGGTTTTTGCAAATGGATGGATCTAGCAGGCACCAATGTAACAGTGGGTGTGAAGAAAACTGTGACAGTATTCTGAACAAGCAACTGAATGATATGGGACCTGTAATAAGACCTCTTGTGGTTATTATCAGCCAACTATCTGGAGTCACGATTGACCACATGAACCTTAGTTATTTTTATAAGGCATCATATATGTGGAAAAAAAATCCCTACCAAAGTTTATGTAATAATCATAAAGGCAAGTATGTTCAAAAACCTATGTCTTAAATATGTGGAAAGAAACACATAGGAAAATGTTTCAAAGGGATAGATATATGCTATAGATGTGGAAATGAATGTCATAAAGCAAGAAACATCCCATGGAAAAATGAATCATCGAGTTGAATCTAGGAAGGGGAAAGAAGATATTTCTGAATGATTATTTGAATGTTTTAAATGTGTGGTGTATGGTCATTATAAAAACACATTTCCTATGAAGAAGTTTTGGTAATGGGATCACCATGATCATACAAATATTCATTTACCAATACCTAATACCATTCTGATTGAGGATGAAGAAATAACAATGACCAATGAATTCTATGGATTTTTTGGTATCATTTGTTTTCCTATTATTGAAATATTTAGATATGATTCAGGATTTTGGTTGTAAGAAATAAGTATTTAATAATAAATAAAAAAGGAATGATTAATGGATCATGAAGAATTTTGAATGAGTAAGAAGTCAACATATAACTGATTCAAGAGTAATGGTAGATTTAATGATGGTGGAATTATTAAAAGTATTAAGGCTCTTTTGATGAAGTGATTATATTAGAACAATTTTTATAGAATGTGTAGCCTTGATGTTTGATATATGAAATTTTTATTCACGGAATAATTATATTTTCTTTTGTGGATATAGTTATAAAGAACTATTTTGGTTTATATGATCCTTCAATTTGCAACAATTACCAGTTAATACATTTTGGGATGCAAAATGAAAGTTATTAGATAACTTCTATGGTTAAAATATGTTATAGTTGTTTTTGATGAATTTGTCTCATTTTTGGAATGCTATAAAATTATATAGTTTTTGAACAATGACAACATGCAGACTGTGTGCCAACCTGTCACGTCGGACGAAGCTGTGGGAATCGAACCCACAACCAAAGTGGAACTGGTATTTATCGCCTACCACTGGTCTATGCAAAGTCCCAGGTTAGTATGAATAATTATTTTTAGTTAGATGATCCTATGAATCAGAAATAAAATGATTTTGGGTTATCTATGGAAATCGTTAACCTATCATAGATGATATGTGATTAGGTTAACTACATTTCAATATGATACATTAAGAGTAACTGATGTTATTTGAAGATAAATGTTAAGATTTACCTTGGAAAAACTATGTGATTAAATCCTTCAGATATTTGGGTTCCAATATTAGTTTGGATTACATTGAAGAATTTTATGGATTGTTTTTTTATTTAATTGTATTTATTGAGCCTTGGGTTATTTTTGTTGATTTTTTAAGATTAAGAGTAGTTTTTCTTTTTGTAAAAGATTATCCTATTTTGGGATTATCTAATATTCTACTAAAAATTTTGGTTTTGGATAAGGTCTAAAGACATGGGAAATATATTGTTCATCTTCTGTGGATTAGGTGGTTCTCATGAAGTTGATTATAGTGCTCTTAATGTGAAAAAGTAATCCTAAATACTCATCTTTTGGAGAAAATATGAGTTTGTGTAAGAAATATAGTAGGAGATGAAACTCTATAAGACATGTAAGTATGATTACTTATGATTTAGTTAAGATCAGAAATAAATTCCTTAACTAAAATTTACTTAAAATAAAAATTTTGCCTTTTAACTTTTCCTACCGGGAAATAAAATACCATTTAACCCATCACAAGTTAGTGATTTCTGGGGGTTAACTTTCTCATAAAAATGTTTTCTATCACTCTCCATCAGAACATGACCCATTGTTTTCTCTTCCATATACATTTTTTCATGGAATACTAGAATCTATTCTCTCAAGTGACCATTTTACTTTTCTTTATTTCTTTGAATGTGATAGTTTAATTTACTCCTCTTCCGATGTGGGTCTTTCAATGATGTTTTCTAGCCCAATTTTAATATTACAAGTACACAATTCCAAAAGGGGGGAAGGATGTAGCATCCTAGGTAAATAAAGAATAGGACATTTTCATATTTATTAATATATGTGAATAAAATTTTAATATTACTTTAAATGGAATGCTATGTTTGATGGTGTATTCAATACGCAACAACGAGTTTCTTTGAAACCTTACGTTGCACACTAATAATACAATAATATTATTTTAAATGTTAGATAATGCCTAGCCGTTGTAATGGTGTGAATGAACAGAACTAACTACAGAATGATTATATATTTTTGTTATGTATTTATACATTTATCCAATAATGTTAGAGGCTAAAAATAAGAAAATAATTCAATTTTAAGCTTAGATATTCTAATGTTTTTTAAAAGGTCGTTAGCCGCCGTTTGATGGAAAACACTTTTTAAATTTTTTTTGTTAATTTCATATGTTATAATTTTCTATATAAAATCCTTCTTTAGAATTGGGACATCAAAATATACTTTTTGTAAATTTTTTTATTTTTCTGATAATGTTCATTTTTTTAATGAATAGTAAAAATGTTGTTTTCTAATTCAAAAAATCCTTTTAATATAATTTATTTATATTGTTATATTATATTTTTAATGGGGTTTGAAGTTTAGTTAAAATATATTTTTACCAATTAATCCAATGGTGGTCATAGGAATTAATTTCACTTTGAAATTTGACATAGACAAGTGTCAATCTTTTGATAAATATTATTTCATAAAAACACACTATTTTTTTGAAAGCAGGAATTAATTATAAAATTAAATAATAAAAGTTCTATGTTTTTAATTTGGAAATATGGACATCATTTTTTAATTTGGAATATAAAATTTACTTTGGATAATTTTTTGGTATTTTTCTGACAAATGTTGATTTTTAATGAATAGTGAAAAACACTACATTTTAATTCAAAACTGCTTTTCATCTAATTTAACTATGTAGTCAAATGGAATTTTTAATTGGCTTTAATGTGTAATTGAATTATTTTTTTATCACTAAATAAAATTTTGTTCATTGGATGTAATTTTACTTTTCAATTGGATGTAAAAACATGTCAATATTTTGATAAATTGTACTTCTTAAAACCAGTCTTTGGTTGTGACAATGAGAATTATTATTAAATTAATTACTGAAATTTCACTATTTTTTATTTGGTAAAATTTATTAAATATTTGGAATTATAAGGTCCAAATTATATAATTAAGACTCTTTTGATTTTTAACGTTATGAATAGTAATGATGGTAATTATCTTTAATTATCATGATTAATTAGTAATCGGGTAGTTAAGTGTAATAAAATAATATAATAATAATATAAAATGACCCCAAACGTTTTTAAATTATCTATTTTGAGTCATGGATGACCATGGGAATATTTTTACCGAACATGAGGGCCAATGGAGTCACATGGGTGTAATAGTGACATGTATGACATTATTTTTTTAAAAGAAGAAAAATATAAAAAAGGGTTGTATATACTAAGTAAAACAATTTTAATTTTGTTTACATAAATGATCTCTTGGACTACAAATAATAATTTGAAATCTAAAAATATATCCTACATCATGGTATTATGTATTATTTTAGGACAATAATAAATAAATTTAATTATGACACCATCATGAAGCAATGATTACCTCATTAATGAAAAATTTAAATAAAATCAAATGATAAGGTAAAATATAAGACATAAAATTATCTAAAACCTATTGAATCAGTGTATTTAGAACCCTTATCACCATATAATCAAAACATATAACTTTGGGACCTTTAAAATCTGAAAACCATTTTATAATAAAGTAACATTTCAAGACATTCCAAAAGTGACCATCCTCCCTCTTATAAAAGGCCCACACGTCTACCCCATTACCCGCAACTCTCAAGCCCTTGGGACATCCAACCTCTACACATATTATCTCTCCAAATCCCTATATTACTTTTATAAGCCTCGCTTTTGGAATAAATCGTTCCAAGGAATCTATTGGCTCAAATAAAAAAAAGTTACCCGATTTAGAGGTAATATTTTCTCTCGAGTTTCATCATTTTATTATCCTTATTCACTCACCACTATCATATTATTATTTTATCCCATAATATCATCAGTATAATAAATATTCTAGGATGTTTTTATGTTAATTATTATACCAACACTTACTCACACCTCCTTCTAATCGTTAAAGAACATATTGTTTCCGTCGGTGGTGAATTACTGCCTCTTGAAACTATCATTGTTCAATCTTCTTTTATCACCTTTCATGGTGGAAATTTTGATGTACTTGTATTTATATATGATATATATGGTATTTAGTTTCTCTATATGCTTCTGAATTTTATTTCTAAATGACATCTTTATTCATTTCATGTTGTGAAACCGCGATAATTTCATCTGAGGAAGTGTGGACTACCGCCCCCTCATGTGATGTGACCCATTCATGCCAAACATGGAATTTATAAATAATTTAGTATATGATCTTATATTACCTATATAACATATATATTATAATATAATTATAATATATCTATGTCTAATTTATTTTTAATTCCTTTAATATGACATAGAAATGAACGTAGTGTTCATGCGTTCGTACGGCATACCATCTCCATGAACGGTGAATTTCATTTTATATCGCCAAATGTAATGGAATAGTATAAAATGAATATATACTCGATTTATATGACATTTAAATCATTAATACCATTTCGGAGATGATTTAATTATAACTACATGGGCAATTCTTTTTAAACAAGTTCATTTTTGACTCATGTACCGAACATCGACAAAACGTATGATATGAACCCACATAATTAACTAATTATAATAAAATGATAATATGTGATATGAATTGAATAATAAACATTAAAACAATTCCTTAAAAAATTATAAATTTACCTAAATTTATTATTTAGGAATATAAAGAAATGAACCAGAAAAGTCGGACTTGAGGTAAGAGGATTTCTTATCTCACTTTTAATTCCGTGAAATTTCCATTGTTCGACAATTACTTATTCAATGTTGTGTATTGTGTACATAAATTTGATATATATTATCATGATTCTATTTATATTCATGGTATATTGTGATTAATTTGGTTTTATTATCTTTTGGTCATACGACTTGATTGATTACAATGAAGTAAGGGGTTTTTGTCTCACTTTTTATTCCTATGAGATTCATGCAACATTTGGTAGTATTTAATTTTGTGTCATGTATGTACTGCCCATGATTGTATTATTTGTGTAATATATATTATTTTATGTGTATTTAAATCTTCATTTCATGAACCTTCTTTCATGGTATGTACGTTTTGAATTTTACCCAAATCGATAAGGGAACCATTGACCCTCCTCTTTTTAAAATACATCATTTTGTTAGGTCTTTTAATTCACTTCTTTTTATGTTAGTATATGGTATTATATATCCTTATTGCTGTAAATTTTATGTACAAGTGATGAGATACCCTTTCCATCTTTTATAAAATCATTTTCTGAACATTAAAGTGACGTCGTTAGGCTGTCGAATTTTTGAAAGGGAACATCTTATCCCAATT
This sequence comes from Viscum album, assembly GCA_963277665.1. NCBI lineage: Eukaryota > Viridiplantae > Streptophyta > Magnoliopsida > Santalales > Viscaceae > Viscum > Viscum album. The sequence goes on from OY728126.1 coordinate 200,490,840, forward strand.
TCAATTATTTCGGATAAACCTCTACTTTTGATTATGTTGTGATATGAATATGTGTGGATGACCTATGATATTTTTACACAGAATATCCACTTATATTGATTGTATTTAAATTTTTCACGTGTAATTATGTAATTTATTTATCCTTAATCTAAGGATACCATCTTCGTATGGGAATTCATCTAAATCTCCTTTCGTTGAGGCATACTTCAATTTATATATGATCATCTTTTATTAGTTGTATAATAAACCCTTTTGACATTTAATTTCATTATAAAGTAATCTATTTTTAATGAATAATTTTACTAAATGTCAGAAGGAATGTTTTTGTCTTATGTATGTGGTGAAAAATACTTCTCTGTCGCCTTGACCATTATTTGAGTTTTAGCTTTCTCAACAAGCCATAGATTTTTTTTAATGAAAAATAAATACCATGTTTTAGTTTTCAAAATGGTTTTGATAATGTTTTGAATATATGAACGTTTTGTATTTATATCTTTTGATTGAAATTTGGAAATGTTTTGCTTCCATTATGCATGTTGTATGTGATACAATTATGTTATGGTTCTAGGTAATTGTTTATGAAGTCTGGTGGTTTCATGATAAACTAAGGGCGGGTGGGCCCGAGATAGCTCTCCAATGCATTGGGTAACGTGAAGGAGTAAAATGGTAAGGTTTCTTCAAAGAGATTTAGGGAATATACTATGATGGGTATTCCAAACTCAACCATGAGGGTTACTCCCTGTGTAATAATGTTATTAATGCCTCAAGTTACCTTTATGTTTTATGATTTATATGTCTGTTTCAAAAATATTATTATTTCATGAGATATGTTAAAAAGATTATGTTTTGTATATATTGATGATCTAATGTTTTCTTTATTTGTGTATCCCTTACTATGCTCTTTATGATCATTCCATGTTTTTGAAATGTTTTTCACAGAACATAATGTGGAATAGGGTCAAGGATGGGATCAAGGAAATGTCCTGATGTCTAAAACATATAACTAGACATGACTCTTTTGTTCATGAGTTTTTATTTTGTGAAAAAATGGAAACTAAGTAGATGTTTTTACTTTGTAATCATTGAGATATAATGGTTATATACTAATTATCTAAAACTATAAACCTAAAAATATATTCAATGTGAATTATTCATTTAATTCAATATAAGGTAATGTTTTAAGACTGAGTCCTTATATAATATTATAAAATATTTTAACACAATTTCAATAATCATTATAAATTTTGGAACCCCGCATTTGTAATCATTCCAAAATTTGGAAACTAAATGTTATTGATAAATTACACAATAATATTTTATTGATAGTAATATATAACATATTAGGTGATACACTTCCAAAAATATCTCATTATAATCATTTTTTCCGTAAAAATATGATGTTTTTTAATTTTATCATGACATAAAACATTTAAAATTTAACAGTACCATATAAAAATTGTTAAGATTATTTTCAAAATATTATTATACAATAATTAAATATAAATAAAAAATTAGATATTTTTTTCCTTAAATCACTACAACGATCAACATTTTCTTTAATAAGTTGGATATAGTATTTTATGATATATCAAGTTATAATTAAGTATGTGACTTTATTAATAAAATAAAAAATAATAATTTATCAAATTTTCAAATTATGTTTGATGAGATTGATCTTATACTCATTTAATATAAAATTAATTAGAGTAAAATTAATTACATATAAATTGAATTAAACTGACATTTTTTAAAAACATTATTGGAATTTCAAATATGAGATTCTGATTTATTTTTGGTAGATCCATTATAGAATCCTTAATGAATTAGACAAAGAGGTATTTATGATTTTTTAATGTAATATATATATATATATCTATATATATTAAATTTTAAGTGATCTTGTGTAGATAATCATTGTTATTTAGTAAGAAAATAAAAGGAAGCACCATATAAATATGTTTAATAGTAATAAATAATTGATTTTTTAATGAAGTGTATATTAAAATTAGGATTTAATGAAAATAGTATAATTATATTGAAAATTATGGAATCCATTGGAATAATTTAATTTGAAATAAAAATTTCAAATTATTGAAGATTGATATATATTTTTGAATGGTGTGAAATATATTATAATAATTACTGAATGGGGATAGTGGTGCTGAAACTTATCACACTACAAAATGATAACAAAGTTGTTATAAAAAATTATTTTTTTATTTTTATCTATAATAATTAAATATAATATAATTAAATATAAATAATTTTATTATTATATAATTATGAAAACACAGTATATCTATAAGAGAAGAAAATTTGACAAATTTTTTTTCAACTTATACGTCGGATCAAATTCTAATGATATATGGAATAATAATATTAATTCATGGTAAATATTAATCCTATCAAAATATTCATTCATGGTTCCATTAAGATAAACATAAATGATATATATAATCTATGTACCTAGTTGATGATGATGGAACACAGCTACTATATTCCCCCCAAAAAAGGCCCAATTTTATGAAAATCTCCTCACATGGGGAGAGATCAGTCGCGGAATGGATTACATTATCTTTTCTCCAAAACTACTATAAATTCTTGATCCGTAACTATTCAATTACTTAATTTTTTCTATAGTGAGTGACTAGATTAACTTTATTTAAATATAGTGTTAAAAATTTCCACTATTTTAAAATTGATTCAATTCACTCAATGTCTTATCATGTAATAATCATCATCATCTCAGGCAAGCTATTTCTATTAAATAATTATATCAATTGTTTTATAATTTCTGGGCTTAAATATATAAATATTTATATATAATGATCTAATATATGTAGATACTCAAATTATTAAGCATATAAAATAGAATCTATAATATTATAAATAATGTCTCATAAATTGAATGAATTCCAAATGTTTTATATTTGGATTTTAAATCTAAATTATTAATGGTCTTTTTTCTAAATGGTTATATATTAATAATAACTACATATTTCATCGTAAAATTATACAACACAATAATAATATATGTAAAAATATTTTTACTGGTTCAAAATGATAACTTAAATAATTAATTCATATCCTTCAAGATTATCAATGATGTGTTGTAATTATTCAATTTCATTTTTTGTAAAAATTTTGGTTTGACATTATATACAATAAAATAAATCATAGTATTTACCCATAAATTATTATATACTTAATAATACATAATATAAATTATATATTGAGGGGGATATACTAAAAATTAAATTTTAATTGATTATTAAATAAAAACATGACAATCATGGTGAAAAGAAATGGTGGAGCCCTTGAGCATCACCATAGATAATAACATTATATTCATTCGAAAGTTATCCTTTATTGAATTAAAAAATGATAGGTTCATTCAATTCTCATTCACTAGAATGGTTTGACCCCACAATGATATCCTCTCTACTTGTATGGATGACCTCCACACCCTTTTCTATTATCATTTTATCTTTTATAATGATGTAATCCATCTCCCATGGTTGTTTCAACAAATCACCCAGAAAATCAACTATAATTTGGGTTTCATGTTCCACTTCTGTAATACTATTGTTATATAATATTTATAAAAAAATTCCAATAATCGTATCCCAATACAACATGCCTATTTCATATCACATTCCAAGGAACTCTTATAATTCCACCAATACAGACCCTCATCCATCAAAAATAATCTCTCCTCCTTCATCACCTATACCATATAAGATCTATCTACATTCCCTTTCATCCCATTTATTGGGGATTTATTTCAAAGAAAAACCCCTTTATTCCTACTTTTATGGGTATATATAAGTATTAAAACAATAGGAATAAATTTTATAGGAGAATTCAAAATGTACCTATGGAGACAAACAAAACCTAGTTCCACCCACAAATAATTCTCCTAAACCTAAAAATAGATGTGAGTGTAACATTTACCCTCACTTAATATGTTATAGACTTTTAAAATAATAATAAAAACATTATATTAAAATTTTATAATGTTATAGTAAATAAGAATTTTATTCTATTACTATATTGGATTCCTTATTATATACATTAAGAATGAGGGTTAAATAAAATGAAATATAAGTGATAAAAAAAGATTGAAAAATATAACAGGTTAGAGAATGGAAATAACATAATATCATTAAGATAATGATCATGCATAGTCATTATATCATCGAATCATATTAATTATTAAAATAATAAAAAATTAATTACAGGATTTTGTGAAAGAACATTACTAATGTAACATAACACAATGTGTTATGTGAGTTTCATGTCCATGAAACATGGTATATCATGACGCTAACGAATTTTTTTACTACATTTGATGATTTTGTAAATTTTTTACACCCATCATATAAAAATATAAATATTAAATCCAAGACACATAAGGAAATAAATCATAATTAATTATGAAAAAAAAATCTTAATAATTAAAATTTTTAAAATTATATTGACTTAGTGAAAAATAAAAATAAACCATGTAGAAGTCAAAAATATAGTTAAATTGTGTGGCAAATAAGAATATTAAATATTAATTATGACCTTCATGTGTTGATTTTATTCATAGTTGTCAGTGGATAAGTATTTAATGAAATATATCTCCAAAAAATGCATTATGATATGAATATTGACCATTTGGGATGAAAATAAAAAGGATTCCTTTTAAAAAATTAATCTTAGTAAAAAAATTCTAAAAAATATATAACATTTTATGAAATCATATATTTTAATAACAAAAACAAATCATTAATTATAGTAAACCTTTGGAGCAATATAAATAACAGTTCAATGCCCACATTTCAAGTCAAGAATATTATTAAAGTTATATTATTAATTTTTATAAATTTATTTTTATGTGTTAAATTTCATTCAGTAATTTAAAAATTATAAATTATCCTATGTTGTGTTTTTAGATTATTTATAAGTTATTTATTTTTTGTTTAGTTGAGAAATGTTTTGATAAGCTAAAACATTTCTTTTCAAGACATTATAATATAATAATAATAATAATATGAAACCTCATGAATAATTTCGTTTGAAAAAATAAATATTATCAGTTTAATATAAATCATATATAAATATTAATTTGAAGATATAAATATTTTGAATGATGTTATATAAATATAGGTTCTATTTTTTCAGAAATAAATTTCTTCTTATTATTAATAATCATGTATTTACTATGAAATTTTAATTTTTTGGTATTGAATAAAAATAATTATAATAATATTTAAATAAAAAAATTTAGTTCAACAATGATCATTATGAAATTTTTTTTTATTTAAAATCCATTTAATAATTCTGACAATAAATTAAAAAAAATGTTTCAATTTTTTATCACATATTAAAAATTATTTTTGAAAGTTATACTGATAAGATTATGTATTATGGATTACATATTTAAAATAATCATAATTATAAATTGGAAGGATGTCTTAATTATTTTTTTGTCATAATTAATTGTATCCAGGTAAAATATACTTTACCTTAGTTAAGAGTAAAATCGGTTAAAAAGAAAAATAATAAAAGGATATAAAATCAGGATAAAAAATAATGACACAAATTTCATTGGATTATTAAGAAATTTTTCATGTAATATTTCTATCTACTAAAATCTGCTTCCACATATTAACGAAATATATTTTATACTATTAATATTCATAATATAATTCTGTGTGTGCCATTTCCCTCACTGATAAAATAGAATCACTATCCTATGTTGTTAAACTACAATGAGCCACATATCAAAACAATTGACTAAAAAAATCAATTCATATGTATTTTCCTCATGAAATAGAGACGATTTTTTCTTCAATGTTCCTACATTGAAATCCTAAGTTGTAATTCATTGGTGTTTTTAAGAATAATTATAATAACACTTAACTGAGTGTTTTCATTTTATTTTATAATTTACCTCCATAAAATCATCAATAATCATCATCACATAATTATGAAATTATATTTCTTATATTTAATGTTATTCTAATGGTGTAGAAATCCTTATTCATCTCTTTTTTATAGTATGGAAAATTAAAACATCCCACATGTATATGTGTGATCTATCATCTTCATGTAGTGGTGTAACTCATTTTTCATTACCAGATTACATTTATTATTGTAAATATTGATCTCAATAATATATTACATATTTAATAAATAATTATTATAAAAGAAAAAAAATTTCATTTACCTTTCTAACCTTCAACTCGTTAAAAACTGATAATTTCATTCATACTTACTTCTAAATTACCAACTCCACAAAGAGATGTGATTCAATAAAAATTTATGACATTCATGGAATATTTATATATTTATATTAAGAATATATAAAATATTTATATAAAAATTTTAATTCTATTGTGTATGGAATAATTATATAGATTTAATAAACCAAAATAAATATCCAAGAAGTACATGATGATTCAATCATTTAACACTCTGAAATGACGATATTAATGAAGAATTATTAGTAAAAAACTGTTGAAATTTAATTATTGGCTAGTATATGCTATTTTATGTTTGTATATGTATGTGTTATGAAATTATAATAAAATATTATTTATTACAAATAAGGATAAAATAACATAAGAACTACCTTAAAGCTATAGAAATGGTTAATTTCATAATATTAGTTTAATTTGGGAATTATTATGATTAATATAATATTAGGGGAATTATATGATATTTTTTATTAATCTCAATCGATAATCATATAATAATGTTATTTTTTGAAAATAAATGTTTTCCATTAATTTTCCCCTCAATAAATAGTAAAATGATTGAAATTATGTTTTTTTGATGAAACCTATATTTTTTAATATTTAGTATAGAATATTTTCTTTCCTATACAAATTATCATTAAAAAGATCACAATAAATGATTTAATTATCTTCAATAATTGAAAAATTTAACACTTTCCCATTCTTACATAAAATTATATTTTTTAAATGGAAGCATCTTATTATTTTCTGATCAATATTTTTATTATAAAAATATATGACGAAAATTTATTCTACAATTATTGAACATTTCAAATTTTCCAAACATCACAAATATAATTCTCCTGATAGATTACATTACAACATCATGTGGTTATAATAAAATAATAAACCTATCATCGTATTTAGTATTTTTTAATTAAAAATTTTAATTTAAAATTAAATGTGTGTTTTCTACAAGAACCATTCTAGTGATCTATTAATTGGAATTTCATATATGTCCAGATCCATTTATTAGTATTATGATTTGTTGGGGATAAAATCTAATCATATGATATACCATAGCTCTGTAGATTTAAAATGTTATTGTCAAATGGGAAATATATTGCCATTCAATATGTTTTTCATTAAATAAAAATAGTTGTGAATTACTAACGAATTGTGATTATGTTGTATTATTTATTCAAAAAATGAATTTGTAAAATATATATTAATTATTTTGTGTTTCTATTAATTAAATCAACATTGGATGTTTTAATAGGTATATAATGACCAAATAGTTTTGTTATTTGGACTTATCCATGAACAATTATGTATTGTGTCTCATAAAAATACCGAAAAAATATGTTTAAGACGCCATGTATTAAAAATAAATCATCATAAAATCATTTAACAATATACATTTGATTATTGTAATACTTATGTTATCCATAGATACATTTCAAAGTCATATTATTATTTACATGGAATTAGTAAATCACAATTTACTCCTTCCAAATAATTCGTCGCTAATTTATCAATGATATAATTTTTCATAGGCATTCCCTTATTGTACATCTCAACTCAACCATTTATTTATTTCCCTTCATCAAAAAGGTTATGATGTTTACTATGATAAATATACAATTATATGGTGGAGGTGATAATGATTTTCAAATAAAATATACAATATTTTATTCTATGCATCCCAATATAATGTGATATTCCAACATATATCGTATTTTATAGGACCACAAAAATATTACTCCATTATTATGTTATCAGTATTATCTAGTGAAAATGTAATAAATCAATAATTATCTCTGGGATAAAAAAATTTGTGGTCTTATAAGAAAAATAAAAAATCAATTCTCATTATAAAAGGAATAATTAATAGAATAGTTATAATTAATTGAGTTTACAATGGAGTGAATATTAAAAAGGGAAAATCAAAACCCATTAAGCCTAAATAATGAAGAGGAAAAAATATTGATATATATATATATAATAAAACAACACAATTATATAGAATTTTATTATAGGAATTAAAATATAATTTATTGTATGCAGGGAAAGCATAACAAAAATAAAATAGGATTGCATGTATGGATTTGTTTCCTCATGAAAAATTTCACTTGGTATGATCATATAAATTCTTAAATAAATAAATATTGATTATTAAATACGTTTTTTGAAACATATTTATATATATATTAGTTACTATTATTATTTTATATTGTTTTATTTCCATTTTCTTTATATATAATATCCATAATTGTTTCACTTTTCCATTAATGCTATATTTCTAGGTCTCATCAGGAAGGTACCTTGATTGAGAAGTGAAATTGGTTTTGAGGGGTGGTATTTATATGGGGGAGGAGTATTATTTCTTAATTTGACATTCCATAATTTACATTTTCTCTTAATACTACCGAAATCATCGTACTATAAATTGAAATGAAAAAATATAAGTCGAACGTTGTTAAATCATCTCATATATAGTTAATAATGTGTTTAATTATCAGTGAATGTTTTCATATTTTTAGGTGACTCAATATGTACCCAAAATTTATCATTTTCTAATAAATATTGAATTATTTAATAAAAAAATATTATTTTTCCAAACGTAAATAAATATAATAAAAATAATTATTTATATATAATAATTTAACAAAGGTAATTTTGGTATCATTATTTAAGAAAAATGTTATTTTTTATTTCTAAATAAATTTTCTAACCCTTTGTAAACATACATGGGATTTAATTAATATGTACTATCATTTATTATTCAAATATATTTCCTATGATTATGGAATTATATGTAGAAAAATATTTCTTAATTTTTTAAATTTTTCATAAAATAAATATTTTAACAAAAAAGGCATAAATCTGTCACATATATTATAATTATGAAATATTTAAATAGAGAATTTATTTTATCTTATTTGATGCACATATTTAATTCTCTCATGATATAAATTTATTATTTTTATTTATCATTTTTTATTATTCTCAAATAACATGTTTCTATTCTAACAGTTAGGTTACTATGAATAATGGTCACATCACTATTCTTCCAAGCATATAGGTTTTCTACCCTCTACAAATACTTATTATTTTTAAAATTCATTATTTATATTTATTTATTTCATGGTAATTAGATAAATATTGTTAAAAATTTATTATAATAGAGTTTTTTTTCTATATGTTATATATTGTTGTTCATGAATGAGATTATTTAATTGTACTAATGGGATTTAAATTCTCCTATTCTAATTATTTTATATTTACTTTTTTATTGTGAGATTTTATTATTTTAAATTTTATTGTCTTTTATTACTCATTAATATAATGATAAATAATTAATCAAAAGTTCTTACAAGTAATTTTTTTTAAAAAAAGAATTATGTTATAATATATCTCTATATGTGACTAAGAATTCTTTATTCCATGGAATGATCATTATTTTAATGTATAAGTTAGTTTAATTAATATTTAATGATATTATTTAAAAAATATATGTAGAGACAATAAAAAATTAGATAAATAATTAATGGAGTTATATCATTCACTCATTCTCCAAAATTTGTAATTATTGTTTTGATATTATTATCATTAACATTAGTTAAACTTGTTTACCTCATTTTACATTTATCATATTATCTCAAATTTCTTCCTTAATAATATTTTATTTTATTGAAAAATGAAATTGACCTTATTAGATATTTTTACTATTATTATTAAAAATACAAAATTTATTTCATTATACCAAATTTTAAAATGTTTCAATAATATTTTATAATATATGAATGCAAAATTTATTCAGAAAAATTATAAAAACTATATTTTAACAAGTAAAATAAAAAAATTTATAGTTAATTTCATGGAATTATATTTACATGAATTTATCTATATATATATATATTTATTCATTAAAAATCATTCAGAAATATTATTCTCTATTTCTGAAATATATTTTTTACTAATGTTAAATATAAATTACTCACAAAATAAAATCTAGAAAAATATATAAATTTAAATATTAAAGGACATTATTACAATTTATAATATTATTAATAATTATGTAATGAATTTTAATTCATGTCTACATTTAAATAAAAATTTTAATTAAATTTTATAAACAAAACAAAACAAAATTATATTTATATTAAAACATGTTTTATAATAATGCTTATTAATAAAAATATTCACATTTCATTTCCCATGAATAATTAAAATATATTTTTCAATATTACCAAATTTATATCAATGATGATATTAACTTAAATTATTATTCATTCATTTTCATTAATCAATATTGATTATTTCATTCCATTATTTTAAAATAGTTCAAACTAAACATGTATTTTAAAAAACAATCCAATTATGATAATTTTTAAAAAAATATATATTTTTATATTCTCATTCAATTCTATAAGAGTTTATTTATTAATAATAAATTAGTTAAAATTAATATTGATATGTATAACATATAAATTATCAATATGTATATAAAATATGTATTAATACTTCAAAACAAGTACATGTTAATGAGTATTATACCAATCATCTATATACTCATTAGAAACAATCACATAATGATTAGGTTACCCCAATAACAGCCTATAAATTCATTCAATAATAGGCCACACCAGAAACATCTAATTGTTATTGTATTCTTTTTTTTTACTTTCCAAAACACAATATCCATTAAATTTTTTATGAAATTATAATATTGGTTACACTAAATTTAATTATCAAGGTTTTTGATGATATTTGAATTTACTAGATAAAAATATATTATTAATATCTATGTCTTGTTATGTTTTTATATTTTTCATTACTATAATTTAATTAATCGTGTTAATCATTCATTGACTCATTTATATTTCTTTTAATTTTCTATTCTGAGGGATATTTTTTTGTTAATTAGACTATTTTCATATATAAAATACTTTATTAATAATATTTAATTGTATTAAACATAATTTATGAATGATATTCAAATATTTTATTCAATGAAAATTATTTCTAAATCGTGAATGTGGTAATCTTCTTGAAATGTAATTGCATTGATGTGACCTGTAAAAAATTAAGTTATTATCCCTTTGGATGAATTCATTATAATATTTTTATAAACTATTTTATCATAATATTGATTCAATATAATCAATTGTGAAATGTAAATCAAATTACATTTCCCACACCATACTCTAATCTTATAAAATTTCATGTAGAATTATGAATATCCATCCGAGTGTATTTTTCATGTAGAGTTATTTTCTTCAAATGATTTAATATCTTATTAATAATAAAATTGAAATAATGGATAGTATCACCATTGAATACAATTCAATTGTAACATAATATTTTATAAACCACGACCCCCACATCTCACCCATGGTGATTCTGTTATACATATAGTAACGAATGTGATAACAAAAAAATCCAACCACCAATAGAGCACATTTTTGTGATTGTCTTAGAGTGTATGACCTCCATAAATTGGGGTTATTTCATAAAATAAATAAATTTTTGTAAATAAGATATGATTGGAAAAAATAATCACTATAATATTATAGATAAATAATTCATCTCAATAAATTAATTTAATTTCATTCAAAAAATTAAAAAACTGAATATTTTGTGAAAAAAGCCTACGAAATGACCAAGAACTCCCAAGGATCCACAAAAACTACTTTTAGATAGAAAAATTATTATCATCCACTAAATAACTCATGTATACTACAATAAATGTTTTTATATATATATACATGGGGATAATATTGGTATACCAGGTAAGAATCTTCGTGTAACCTCACTTGAAAATGTGATATGTGAAACTCGATCTAATTGAATATATACATAAATAAAACTTATTACCAAAATATTGAGAAATACATCCCAACCTCAATAGCACTATCTCCCCACGATATGTATAGAAATACACAACATTGTATATAACATTATTCATTTAAATGGTTCCCGACATCTATATCCCCAATATTTTATCACTATCACTCCCAAACACCATTCATATTGTTCTTTAGTCACTTAAATACATGTTCATTCCCCATGAAAGTACAATATCAAAAAAAATATTATCATCTCATTATTTCACCTCATCTATTCATATCACGTCACATCACACAACTAGATAACATGTTCAGAATCCACCACAGCTAGTGCATCACTACATTTACATTAACTAATCATAGTCCTTGTTAGAACACATGCAGTATAAAATATTACTAAAATTGGAATAATTATATTTTCTATATAATAAAAAAAATTATCCCAGAGACAGTACTATAAATATGAGACATATGAAATCCCTTTTATGTAAATTAATTATAAAAATTCCATTTTATCTTGGATATTTCAAAAAATTGTCATATATATTAAGGGATAGCATGGAATAAGTAGAACTCCAACATCCACTTCCATACTAACATGAGTGTTGTAGAAATTAACCAAGACTGAAAACATTTGGGCATCAGCATTCCATCCAACATGGGTGGTGGAGTATATAATATAAAAAAATAATGAATAATATATCACAAAAAAACTAAGGAAAAGTAAATAATATTATACTCAACTGTCATTAATATTTTACATGTCACTCAACTTCTAATACAATATTTATGTTAAATCAATTTCATACAATTGCATAAGGAGGATAATCTAATACAATCAGTTTTAATTAGAAATTTTGAAATTTAAATAAACATGTTCTTCCAATTAGACATTATATATTACTTAATTAATTTGATCATAATAGAAAATTCATATAGATATCTTATTTCAAATTAAAATTTATATACACTCTCTTTTACAATTAATTCTACCATTACATGGTTATCAGGTAATTTAATAATGTTAATATCCAAAAAACATATCCAATGTTACCATAAAAATTAAATAACCATTCCATAATATGGGTATTTTAATTCTTATCCAAATATACTATAACTATTATTTAATAATAGTCTTTAATAAAACACTATCATTAAATGAGTTACTAAAATAACGAATAAAAAATAATGTATCTATTTAACAATTATCACATATGAAAAAACCCTATTATATCTTTGAACAATGATATCATTCAACAAATAAAAATAAATAGTTATTCAAAAATATAGGGTTTCTATACATACCTCTCATTTAATTACCATCAATAATAATCCAATACAAAATGTTTGGTTGGTGACCCATCAAATTATTAAAATCCCAATAATCCAATTTTTCTTAAGAATAAATTGATAACATACATTATCTTTTTAGTGAAGTTATACTATATTTTCATCATAATAATCTTAAAGATAATAAAATACAATTACCATAAGGATATAAAGACTGTAAAAAATAAAGACGAACTCACAATAAACAAAAATATTTTACTTTGGGAAAGATCCATTTCCTATACCATCTTCAATTATCTAATTCATTATATTTACATCCCATCAACGAGGAACCACTCATTATTATATAACAGAAAAAAATCAATCACAGATACACATATATCAACAACATAATAATAACTTGTTTTCACCAATGAATATAAATTAAACAAACATTACACATTCTTTTATGAAAACCTATAATCGTTGTAATTTTCACACAATATATCAAATATTAATAAGAATTCTAGTTAAGAATAAAATACTTGAGATAATTGTACACTTAAAAATAATTATTTTACAAAATATATTACTTTAGTTTAACTAAACTACTACATAATGAGGCTAAATAATTTTAATAAAACAATTATAGGTAAAAATAAAGCGATATCATTAATCACCAACCATGACACAAACAATTATACATTTTCTAGTCTGACAAGAATAAAAAATTATTTCTCAAGTCATCTCTATATTGAGTAACAGAGGATATATAATGATACAATGAAAACATGATTCTACCATCAATTGAAAATAATATCCATACAAAAAATTACTGATAAAATCATCCATAACATGTTGATTGAGAAAGTGATATAACAATACTAAAGGTGAGATTGAAACCACATAGTGGATTACCAATTGATAAATATATATATGCCGAGGGACACAACATAGTAATGGGGTGTAAATTATATTTGAATATGAATATATGTTATCCGTTTTATGTAGGATAAGGTAGGAAATAATATAATTTCAATTGGACAACTCAATATATATAGGATTTTAAAAATATATGTCAATATAAACCCCCATTACCACACCACAACCCATTGGGATTTTATTAAATATAAAATACACTATAACATGTTTTTATATATGGGTACCCAGTCCATCCATTCTTTTTAATCCAAAAAATAATCCCAAAATTTTCACACAAGTGTTCTATAAACCTTGTTTAACTCCATTGTATAACACATATCCCACAACACAATGACCCATTTTATCGTATAGAAATAATTAACGATTTTTTCCTTTATAGTGCCATAAAAACCAAATGAAAAATTTAATCCTTATATGAAATATAGAATATCTCCACTAATAATTCTCTATTGCACAACTCTTGGAACCATAAAAAATATTACAATAAATCTACATATGTACCAAAACCATTATCCCCACCCTAAATTCCATGATGACCATGAAATTATCCATGGACCATATCAAAATTCAAACCACTATATTACCATTGAAACCACAATAAACCCTCCTCCCTCCAGTATAAATTTTAATACAATGAAAATATTACACTTCCATTCATTACCATAATACTCAAACAATAATAAAAAATGAACGATGTGTTTGTAAGTGGATGAACTCTTATATCAGAAACCTCGCAAAACATTATCATCCTTGAGAGATTAAACATAAATCCCATATATAAAAAATTGAACAAATATACTTCCCCACAAGTTTCCATTCATTAATATTCTTATATCATTGTAACATTTAACACATTAGAGGAACAATAATTAGGAAATAGTATATAAAATAGAATATCATTAAAAAATTTCATATATATAAATAAATTTAAATAATACATTGAACAACAAAAAAATTTTAGAACACACACGAGTCACCCACTCCATTATAGACAGCTCCAAAGACCAATTCGAACACATGACATCAAACTGTAGAATATAAATAAATTAAAAAAATCCCTCTATACTCTTAGATATCATGAAGTAAATTATTGAATTTGTATGGATCTTAAAAATAAATGATTACATAGTGATAGGATTGAAAACCATTATTATAATATAAGTTATGTCTTGAGGCATTGATTGTTTAATGAATCAATTACTTCTAAAGAGGAAATTATAAAAAGTATGAAATATGACCAGGGATATAAATGAACATAAAAAATATTATAATTAATGGGTAAATAAAATTCCAAAATAAAAACATTCACATCCCCTAAAAAATTTATACCCTTTGTAACATATAATCCACAACTTCAAACACTTAACACCCCATCCACTAAATATATTTGTACGTCAGGAAGTATTGTAATTCCTTCATTGACATGAATATAATTTACACATTATGTATCACATTGTACATATAATATTATAATAATATATAACATTTAATAATAAAACAATTAAAAAACACCTTAATTTTTACCCATATTTTTCTCGGAGTAGTTCAACTGAAATTGTATAATGATACCAACTGTTATTTGTGAACTCTGACATGGGTAAGTGCCTCATTGATAAAAAAAAATATAAATCACCTGAGAATACAATATCATATATACTATATTTATTTCACTCTAAATAATTGTTTGTTTGAGGATTAAAATAAATGATAAGAAATAAAGAAGATGAAAAATCTTGTTGGTTGCCACTGTTCAATCTAGATGTAAAACATGGATCATGATCAGAGTAGATAATCTTCAGAATACTGTGATTCCTCCCCACATCCTCTAGATATGACCATAAAAAAACAAGATCAAACTCCTTATTATGGAAACATTTATAATGTCAATAATAAATAAAATTTATTAATAATTAAAATCTAGAAATATATTGTTTATATTCATAATGAATATAAAAATTTTATATTATTTCTCTGTTGTACAAAATAAATTATCTAATTCCGGTTGAAATATTTTTCAAAAGATAATAGTTTATATTTTAAAATTAATTATCTATATATTAGTGTTATAAATTTATAAAATAAATTATCTTTCTGATTTACCATATAGATATTATGTTATAAATAATATATTTTATTTTTTTAAAAAATTAATCTTCGACTGAATAATAAAAAACATATTGTTTATAAATATTCATTTCATATCATGAATAGAAACATTTTTTAATTTATTCAGTTATAATTATAATTATTCTCCACCTATTAATCATTATTTAATAATAACAAAGGAGTCATAAATAAAATTTATCTTTTTATAAATTCAAATTTTAGACCCAGAAGTTTATTTAATAATAAATATGTTCCATTTGTCATTATGAAATTATAATAAAATTGATATATGTAACATATAAAAATTGAATGATGAAAAAAAATTTATTTATATATAATGAGTATTACAATTTTTACTATGGTTGAATTAATTTTTATATCAATGAATTGTTACCAACGTCAACAATATTCAACATTGTAAGGGTTATAAGGTTTTTTCAAGGGGGTCAAACAAAGATATATAACATTAAATATTTATATAACATTCGTAAATGTGATTAAATGACCATATGTTGGCCTTAAAAATCATCGATTAATAATTTCACTATATCTGTGTGACATTCCTTGAAAATTACATTTATATTAATTTAGTGTTTGATTTATTTACCAGAGATCATCACCCCTCACATAAAAATTGAAATCTTATATAATCTCTTCATCACACATTCTAAGATCTTTAGATTAACATAGAGAAAATTATCATTCTTCGTAGTAATCCATCACACATCCCAAAGGAATTTATCTTTTTAAAAAACAAGTCATTTAATTATTATTGTATAATACAAATGGTGATATCATAGGATGTGTTATAAGTCCTAATTTATTTATTTTAAGAACATATCTATTTCTACCAAATTAAAATATATTATATAATGAAAATAAATAAATATCTATATTTTTTATACTAAAATATTATTAGGTGTATGTAACTAATCTATTATATCTAATTTCAATGTTATTGGGAATGAATTAATAACTTATTCTTACGTATGAATTTCCTCCTCCATGAATATATGGATTTACTTTTCCATCACCACCACCAAAAACATGTTTTATATAATAAATTAATGATTTTTTATAAAATGTAGGAAAATTTTTTGATTCTTTAATGATAATGTATTACATTATTTATTATACTTTCCATATATTAAAAATTGATAATGTCTCTACTACGTACCAGTGGACAACCACTACCACCAAAAGATAATATTCATTAACAATTAACACTATATATGGAGGGTAAAAAGGATAATGAAAATGAATAAATACTAGATTCCAACAAACCTTTATGATTCAGTAAAATGAAATTATAAATTAATTTATTCCATTTATATATAGTATAAAAATTAAAATATAATTCCCACAAACACATGGACCAAAATCCTAATGAAACAATGTAATTAATGTTCTTGGGATACCATAAAAGGATGGTCTAAAATCTAATCTATGTTTAAAAAATTATTATAAAATTATTATGTT
Source organism: Viscum album (assembly GCA_963277665.1). Classification (NCBI taxonomy): domain Eukaryota; kingdom Viridiplantae; phylum Streptophyta; class Magnoliopsida; order Santalales; family Viscaceae; genus Viscum; species Viscum album. Next base: position 200,508,715 of record OY728126.1, read on the forward strand.
TTTTAGAAAATTTAATCATATCCCTTTAAACCTAGTTAATTAATTTCATTTGTTTTAGAGATTGTAAACAAAACGACATTTTAATTCCTCATGTAAACACAACTTATTTAATAATAAATAGAATATAATAAACAATTATAAGGGAATATAGATGAAATTCATCCTAATTAATTTGAAATAAAAATTAATTTTTTACTCTCTAGGGTCATTAAATGAAATAATATCTCATGTGGTGATTTAATGGACTTTAAAAATAGTATTTTATTGATTTCCTTCAATCTATTTTTTACAGTTAAAAGTTCCTTTAAATGACTGAAGAATTTTAATAGTTATTAGTAAATTTTGTGTAAAGGTAATTATAAATAACTTTTTACTTTTATTTTGAACAATTATTAATGAATTATTTATGTATTTGTTTTATGTGTTATTTTTTTACTTTATTAAAAAAAATTAATTAGAATATTTTGTGACATATTCAGCAAGAACAACATTTCATGCCATCACACCCACTATTAATTATCAATATTATAATATTATTAAACTTCTTCATACAATGAAAATTATATTACATAAAACTAGGAAAATTTTATCCAAAATTTTTATCAATGGATGTGAAAAATTATTCTTATATAACATAAAACATTATTAATAATTGTTATGGCATAAAATTTTGATGAATTTATTTTTAAATTAAAAAATACATAATATATATATTCTTTAAATGATATGTATATTTATCATTTTATATCTATGCAGTGGGCTCTTGATATATCCATCAAATGATTTGGGTAATTTAAGAACGTTTACTTGAGATATAGTTATCCTAAGGTATGAGGGAACTACCCGGTTATGTGATTCCAATGTAAGGCTTCATGTTTGAGTAAATGAATGGAAAATTTTCATTTAGTCCATATATGACATAGTTTAAATTATTAGTATTTAAATACATTAATTTTGATAATATAATCATTTTATATGGTAATTTCATGAATTCGTATGAACTTTCAAATACATGAATGGGCTGTTTTTTTGTAGAAAACAATTTCTGAGTATTCAGGTTTTCTAATAAACCATAATGATTATTATTTTTTTAATTATGATGTATTATAAAAATATTTTTTATATATAATGATCTATTATGTTTTCCCTTTCCTGAAAACATAAATGGATATTTGAGATCAATTCTTATTATAAAAAAGGACACATTTCATTAGGTTTTTAGGTTTACAAATATAATATATATATATTCAATTATTCCCCTTAATAAGATTATTTTTTTATCACACATTTTGAGCCAAAAATTTTTATTATTAATAATTTTTTCAAATGTTATAAAATTTATTTATCTAGTTATTTTATTTAACATTAAAATAGAATGAGTTTCTCTATCAAAAAAAGTTTTTACTATAAAAAAGAATTATATAGAATATTTCACTTTTAAATGTAACAGTTTTCTTAATTATATAATACTCTAAACCATAAAATAACATCATTAATTAATTTATGACATTTACGTTTTTATTGTAGTAATTTATGGGATAGTTATATAAGAGTTATTATAGTTTGAATATTATTAATATCATAGAAAACAATAAAATAAAAACTAATAATAATTTATACATAAGATATTATAATTTCTTGTCATATTATAATTATAATACTTTTGAGTATTTTAATGAATCTTTATCTATTATAATTTTTTATAATTTGTTTATATATAAGAAACACGGTTAATAAGGTAAAAAACCATAAGTATGATAATATTATATTGAATGAAAAAATTGAATAGTTGGAATTAGAATATATTATTTTTTAGATATGTTAAATTATTTATAATAACATGTTAATGGAAGAAGCAATGAAATATAGAAATAAGATATTATATAAAAGAATATTTCTATAAAATGGTATTTTTTAAAATAAAACCACACGGTTTTTTGTGTTTCTTAAGACCCATATTATTCTAAAAAATATCATAAGAATTTAGAGAATATATATGAATTTCATGGTTATTTTTCACATAATAATGTAACAATTTCTGTAATAACATGATATATTAAGACATATTGTTTCAAATAAATTTTAATTCATTAATAAATATTATTATACTCAACTCATAGTTAAAACCAACATTAAGATACAATTACATTATATTAATCAAATTTTTCTTATATTTTAGGGAATTAATGTGAACAAATAAATTTGGATAATTTTATTATAATATATGTATAAATTATTTCATTTGGTTTAAATTAATTATAAATATAATTAAATATCATTTTTATTTAATTATGATATTATTTGGGAATGATATTACCCTAGAAACATTATCATTAGAAAAAAAATTTATTTCATTACTAATTTTGAATAATTTTAACTAAATTGTAAATTTTTTTAAAAAATCTTATGTTTTATCATTCATTTATTTTTTTCTTTTAATGACATAATAATAAAAAAATGTGTTATTCTCAAAAATTCTTTTTTATCAAGAATATATTTCATCACATTTTTCCTAATATGTATACTATATATTTATTTCACATATATAAATTTTATTTGAAACAATTAATACCATATTGGGAATCTATGGATTCAAATTTGAATAATAAGTCCTTTTATGTTCAATTTGAATGGTTATTATTGTATAATATTTCACCATGATGAATGATAAATAAGGATAATCATGGATAAAATTAAATTATTAGACTATAATGATTCATGATAATACATATATGATGAAGGATGTTTACCCCTAATAACTACATAATTTAAATTCTACTTTTTAATGGAAATTGTACCATGAAAATGACTTATATAATATTTAAAACAAATATTGATTCCAAAAATCATACTCTTAGTTTTAAATGTCTCATATGTGTCCACATAGGGACACAATATTGTTACCAGATAATATATGTGTCTATAATTACATTTATGAAATTATTTTCCTTATATAAATAAATTTATGAATTTTAGTACTTATATAATGACCTCAAATTATTATCCAACACCAATGTTGTATTTCACCACTTGATAAAATAATATATATATTTATAATGATATAAAAAATATCAAAATTAAATTATACGAGGGAGTTATTCTATTCCATGAATTATATATATTGATACGAAATATTACTATCATTTTATATAATTATATTATGATTAACCACCTTTCATGTTGTATTTAAATTCATGTTACATGAATTTTGTTAAATCTACATTAAGGTTATTTTATAATAAATAATACTTTATAAAATTATAAAAATTCATAAGTATATTGGATTTGAAAAATAGTAATAGGAACTTATTTTAAAAATCATCCATGGAAAATTTAAGGGTTATTTGTGATATTATTATAAAATTATTAACCATTAATATGTAGAATACATTAATATTAGGGTAATTGTAAAATGTTAATAATAGTGGGTTAAAAATGGTATGTTTACAAATATAAAAAAAAATTACAATTTTTTTATAAGAGTATAGAGTCATATACCCATATTAAAATTAAATAATATCAATTTGGAAATATTTTGTCATTAAAATAAATTTATATTAACATAATTTTATTTAAATTTAAAAGGTTTGTCTCCAATTAATTATAAAATGGATCCCCTCATTTCTATTTATGACAAAAAATTAAACTATTTGATTGAAAAAACTCATTTTTGATTACATATCCACAAACCTATAAAAAATTGAATCTTACAGGTATTCCATAAATTTCAACACTATATCCCTTATGTTTATAAATAATGGAGTTATTTCAAAGAAGATGTAATCAGGATATTCTATCACAATAATTTGAATTATTATTTTAACACCGTTGAATCAATATTAGTATTGATTTAAACATAAATTATCTATCCTAAATATATCAGATGATATTATTTTTATTAAATAATGTTTATGAAACCACTATCATTCAAACCGAAATGGAAGATATTACACATGCGTAAATATAACATACCATCTTTGATAGGAGATAAATCTATTCCTATTAATAAATTTTATATATGGATATTATTATTTATTTAACGATTATATATGATACTTAAGACATAATTATAATAAATATATAATACTAAATCTACTTTTATCCTTTTAAATTGTTGGAAAATTATAACATTCATCATGTGAAAATTTGGAATACCACCGTCACGAAGCGATATGATTAAATTATAATTTATTTTTCAAATTTGATAGTAAAAATGGTTTAATTATGGATTATATATTATATATTAATTTTTAAATACAATTTATTTTTTATTAAAAGTACATTAATTCATTTCATTAAAAAAAATGAAATTGAGTTTTTGCATATGTTTGGAATACCATCTCTACAAATAGTGTAGTTTATTTTTCCATATATACTTCTATTATTAACTATAAAATTTAACACAATGATAATAAATTACACTATAATAATTATTAACATTACTAAGATGAAGGAATCATGAAAAAAGGAAAATTAAAAAACATCAATAAAAATAAACATGAAAAATGATGCAAATATCACCCAAAACAATGATATTCAATAATTACTTGTTAATAAATAATATTTTAAAGGTCAAAATTACATGACATATTTTATGTTATATTTTGATTTTAGCTATATAATTTGTTAATACTAAATATATATTTTATTCATTATTTTTCAATATATAAGAATTATAACATGTCCATGGTAATGGATTTTAATATAAATTTGACATTTGTGGGTAACATTTCTTATACGAAACTTTTTTCTTTTGTGTTGGGTACATAATGAACATTATTATATTTTATTAATCGTTTTATGAAAACTATGGGTGGTAAATATCCATATAATATTCATTATTTCTTGGGGCATATGATTGAAATGATGGCAACCTGGTAATGGTTTTATTTTTAAATATCATTATTTATCAAAATTTATTGTGATTAACAATCCAATGATGAAATATTTTGACCTTCATAAAAACAAGGAAATTAATTATTATATTCTATGGTTATATAATGAGAATAATTATTTTTATTATTGTCCTAAATTTAAATACAAATGATGTTTGGATTTTTTTAGGGAAAATTGACTGTATTTATTCCATAAAAAGGAAATAATTTTCTTTTATATAGATTTTTTCTAATAAAAATTTTAAATATGATGTTTATTATTATCTTATTTTTATTTTAAATATTTTTATCCATTATTTTATTTATTAAATAGATCAAATAGAATCTTATTTTTATTTTACAAATTAGGTATTTTTTCGTCAAGAGTTTGAAAATCATTTTTTATTTTAATTTATATGCCATGTATAAAATTGTATACTTTCCAACCACTAAATTCCTTGAATATTAAATTACATGACTACAATGGTATTTATAATGATTACAATTATACTTATATTTGGTGTTTATAAAATAAATTATATTTCTGTTGGAAAAAGTTATTTTCCTCACAAATAATTTGTGTGATATTTAAAAAAATTTCCATCTTAGATAAAATCCTTCGATGATATGTAATATTTAGTGGCATTATGATCAAACAATATCAGAATTGATCCTTAAAATTATAGTTTATTATTATGATGCAAATAAGTTTAAATAAATTATTTCACTTCCATGGGTTATACATTGATGAAATGATAAAACGTATTTGAAGCATATTTTTTGTTTTGTGGGTTCCAATTTCATGAAATATATGCGGAACAAATTTAACATCATCTCTTCTTATATGATTAATGATGTCTTATTGTTTGGAGAAAATATTTATGGTGTACATTATTTTATATTGTGATTCTATAATAAACAATTATTGTGCATATGTTATATCAGTGGTTGTTGGTCACATTATGACCAATGATGTGTGGGACATAGATATCCATAAAATGGATTGTGTGTAGATTAATATCTCATTAGATGAATAGGATTGGAATTGAGAGTTAATCATGTTTATTAAGGTACTATATATACTATACTAGTCTTTTAAGTTAGAATTTACTACTATGATGGTTTGGGGAGTCAATTTGATCCACTAGGATATCCTTGATAGTTAGTCATGAAAACTACGACAATGATTTTATTTTTATTTGTGTATACTAGAATCCTATTTCATCTTTCAATAGTATGAACTCATGGATCATGTTTGTTTATTCCAATATGTTTGATGTCTTATTAACATCCATGTTTTTATACATGAATCAGTATTATTATATATGTAATGTATGGTATTATGTTCAATAGTTATTCTAACATTTTCATACCCATATGTTTTCGTTTTTCTCATGAGATTATTGATGTATCATTTATATAACCTTCATAATAATTTTATCTCCCCATTTTTAATGTTTAATTTTCTTGGTTTAGGATGAAATTAACTATTTATAATATGTCATATGATTTGTTCAATTTAAAAATATCTCTATGGAAGATTATTTAGATCTTACATAAAAAAGTTTTTATAAGTAAAATTTTCCAAAAGACCCAGGCTTATTACAAGTATATTTCGATCTTTTTTCTATTTAATGAATATTCATATATTAATATGAGAAATAAATATTTTAAATTTATGGTTTTCTATTTATGTTATTTGGTGAATTATTAGTTTACCATTAGAAACTAGGATTAGAAATCATTATTTCAAACGTGATCAATAAATCATTGTAAAGGATATGATCCTAATTTTTTACAATGATAATTAATTTCCTTGAATTAACCTAAGAATATATACATTATTACTGTACTGTAATATTTTATAAATCCTTTAAAATTATTCCTCAAAATGGATACTTTTTCTCACATTTAAATTTTTGATTTTTTTAATTAGATTAAACTTAGATGATTCTTATTAATACCGATGGACAATGGAATGATTTTCCTCATAAGTAAAAAATAAATATGATATCAAAAGTGAAACACAATGGGTATTTATAATCAATTATACCATTGTATAAATAACAAAATTTGTATAACTAATTTTTTAAATCATATATAATAATGGGAGGATTATAATTTATGAATAAAATATTGTAAATAGGATTTAGCTTCCTTTATGTCTATAATGTGGGAAGAACCACTCAAAAGAATATCTTAGAGGATTGGGAATATTTTTTAGTGTGTAAAATAAATACACAAAAATTTCCATTTCCATGGAATAAAAAACATTTTTATAGATGAAAATGTATTCAATCATAAGTTATAATTAATATTTAATTATATCATGTTTGGGTAATACTGAAATTATCTGATAAAATGTTGTAAAGTATGAGATAATTTCAATTAATTGACATTTCTCTAAAATTAGAAACTTTCAAATGGAATTATTATAATTTTTATTCAACAGCATTAAATAGTTATATCAATAATATATTCATCAAATATATGGAAATTTTAAGGATTATAATAAATATTGGTTTCATATATTTCTTCATAGAGTCTAAATATAACACATTCGAAAACCTTCATGGGTGTATATGTTTATGTTTGATCAAATATTTTAATTTCTTAAAACCACATTTTTGTTATTGTGACTTCAATTTATGGAAAATAATTTCATTTTGGAAGATGTTTTATTGGATTAGGGGTATGTAGACCTCACTCATCCCAATGGGTTCGACCCGACCCGACCGGGGTGGGTTCGGGTTGGGTCGGGTTGTGGAAAAAAAAGGTTTGGGTTGGGTTTGTATCAGGTTGACCCGTGGATGGGTTGGGATGGGTCTCGGGTTGGATACATATTGAACCAACCCGACCCATTGACATGAGGCTATGTGAAAAAAACCTACCTGGGGTCGCGACCCGGCCTGGCCACCCTAATCCTCTTCCTCCCTCGCGCTTGCCCGACTCTTCCTCCCTCGCGCTCGCCCGCCTATTCCTCCCTCCTCTCCTTCCCATCCCCAACCTTCCCTCATGCGTGATTGGATGGCCTCCCTTCTCCTCCTCCTATCCTCACTCACCTCCTCTCCTCCACGGACAGATTCTCCTCCTCTCCACCTCCCCCCGACCCCGAACTTCCCTCGCGCATGGCCAAACCCTAATCCCATTCCATCATCCTTCCCTCGGCACCAGTGAATGGACTCCTTCCACCTACTCTAATCCATTCCTCCTCTTCTCACTCACCTCCTCCCTAGACAGATAGATTCCCTCACATGCAATCGGGAGAAATACTTCTTATTGGCTTGGCTCACTCCTCCCTGCCTATTGTGCGTTCTTTCTGGCGACACTTGTGGTTAGGTAAGTAGTTTTTTTAATCATGTTCTTCAAATTATCATCCTAAAGTAATTTATTTATGAACCTATGTGAGTTGGATTTATTGTTCATGTGTGTTAATTTCAACCAGGCAGTGAATGTTTCTCATTTCAGTTGCCTGAACTACAGGTATACTTGGGTGATTTTGTTTGATTTCCATTTCCCCTAAAAATGACTTATAACAATAGTTAAACAATAATCCTCTTAGTTAGTATTTATCAAATATAGGAAGGATTTGTTTTTTTCTTCCTGCTTCTCCACCTATCACTTATTTTCACATATCCATTTCTGTATAATGATTTTGTTAAATAGTCAACCAAAAAGTAGGCTAATAAATGGGGGCTGGCTAGTGTATTGGTGCAGGTTGGTGCAGTTTGGGGGGGGGGGGGCTAGTGTAATGCAGAGAAGGGGGTAGGCGGAGGGGCTGGTGCAAGGGCAGGGGGAGGGGGAGGGGATGATGCAAGGTAAGGGGTTGAGGGAGGGGTTGGTGTAGTGTAGGGGGGAGGGAGAGGGTTGGTGCAGCAGGGAAAGGGGGAGGGGCTGGTGCCATAGGGAAAGTGGGAGGGGGAGGGGATGGTGGGGGTGCAGTGTGGGAGGGATGGGCTGATTTAAGCGAAAGGGGGATGGGGAGTGGCTGGCTGGTGTAGTGTAGGGAAGGGGGTGGGGGGAGTTGTAGTGCAGGGTAGGGGTGCTGGTGTAGTGCAGGGGGGAAGAGGGTTGGTGCATCAGGGAAATGGGGAGGGGTTGGTGCAGCAGGGAATGTGGGAGGGGGAGGGGCTGGTGCAGCATGAAATGTACGAGGTGGAGGGGATGGTGGGGGTGCATTGTGGGGGGGAGGGGCTGATGTAAGGGAAGGGGGAAGAGGATGGTATGGCTGGTGTATTGTAGGGATGGGGGTAGGGGGGCAGGTGTAGTGTAGGGGGAGGGGGAGGGGACGGTTCAACAGGGTGGAGGGGCAGGTGCAATTGGTGATTTAGGGATTGTGGTGGGGATGGTGCAGTAGGGGGTAGGGGCTAGTGGGGGGAGGGGGATCGGCTGGTGTAGGGTAGGGGGAGGTGCTGGTGCAGGAGGGGCGAGGGGGAGGGGCTGGTGCATGGCCGGGGGAGGGGCTGGTGCAGCAGGGTGTTGAGAGAGGGGCGAGTTCAAGGGTAGGGGGAGGGGGATGGACTGGTGAAGTAGGGGGAGGGGGAGAGGTTGTGCAGGGAAGGGGGCTGGTGCAGTAGGGAAGGGGTGTAGGGGAGAGGGGTATGGTGGTGTGCAGTGCAAGGAGGAGGGGACTGGTGGTGGGGCAGGTGTAGTAGGGGGGATATGGGGCTAGTTGGGTTTTAGTGCAGGGGGGGTGGGCTGGTGGTGCGGCTGGTGCAACAGGTGGGATATGGGGGCTAGTGGGGGTGCAGTGCAGGGGGGAGGGGATAGTGCATGGGGCAGGGGGGATGAAGCATAGGGTAGGGGGATGGTGGGGGGAGACTAGTCCAGGAGGTAGGGGTTGGTGGAGGGGGAGGGGGAGAGGGTAGTTTAGGTGGGTGGGGGTCTAGGTCTGGGGGTTGGCGCTGGGTTAATCAGGTTGGTTTGGGGTCAAGGTTAGGGTTGGGTCTGGTTGGATCAGGTTTACACATAGAACCCAACCTAAATGTACCCAAACCATAGCCGATTGGGTTGGGTTTGGTCCTTCGGCCATGCACCGGGTAACCCGACCCCAACGGGTCGGGTTGGGTCAGGTCAGCTGATCATGAAGCATATGAACCGACCCAACCCGACCCGAGCTTTTTTGGTTGGGTCAGGTCCTGAAACATCCTTGACCTGACCCATCCCGACCCATGGACACCCCTATATTGGATTAAGATTTACATAACCCTTCAATTGAATATGAAGTATAATTTATGGAAGGGTTATCATTAATTTTGTTTCGATTTTTTTTGATATCCATTATTTATTATATGATCATGATTGACTATGATTATTTTTATTCAAGTTTAGGATAATTCAAGGAATTTAATAAGAATTATATTAATTTATTTTTTTAAAAAATATAACCTCTCATATTCAGTTGGGATATACGGCTTCAACCCCCACTGATGTGTATAAATGGTGAAACTCCTACAACAATACTATATGATGTCTTAGATTGGATAGATATTTTTTCTAATGATGTTATAGATAACGATACATACATTTTGGTAACATATGATGAATTATAAATATAACAATGGGATATAAACATTATTATCTGGTTAATATTATTAGAATAAAATTCAATATTAGAATATTTATATATTATAAAGGTAAAAATAAATAACGGTTTATGTTTTTAATACTTATTAAATATTATTTTTGAATGATATATGATTTTAATGTTTTTACTAGAGTTTCATGAGATTTTATGATTTGGGTATATTCATATTTTTTTAGAGTAATTAAGAGTGATTGATATTAATTTGAGAAAAATTATAAATTTATTTTGGAAAATATATTATAAAATCACCAAAATTAATGTGGTTTTAATTTTCATAAGAAATATTTTAAATAATTATAAATATAATAACATTATTACTAATATATGTTAATATTTTTGTATAATAATTTACGATTTGGTGGTTAATGGTACACATAATTACAATCTATTTTATTCAATTATTTGTTGATAAAGTTTTTTTGGATAATTTATAATGATAGGAGAAAGATATTTTTAATATTATTTTATTATATTATCCGTTAGAAGTTGGTCATATATTATCTATAAAAAATACTAAAACAATAATCATTGATTGTAAAAAATATAAATTTGAGGTATAAATCGATTAAAGGATTATAGTCTCCATTGGATGTAATTATATATCATACATTTTTTACAATAAAAAGTAAAATATTTAGAAAAATATTAGAAAAATATATAACTAAATTAATGTTTTCATACTAAAATTAATTTCATTTAATTTAGTGTCATTTAACAACTCCCATATTCATGGATTTGTGGTTGTAAACTATCTATTGATCATGTTATCTTCCACTCTCTTGTTATTACATTATTCTTTTTTTATTACATATCCATATTTTCACTCCGTAATTTTGGTAGACATTCTAATATCAAATATATGAGTTATTTCATAAAAAACGTACATTTTTCATTCCATCAATTCAAATTTATGTTTTAACAGCCAATTTCACAATGTGGGTTTTCTACAAAGTAATTTCCACTTTTCAAACCCTTGATTAATGAGAATGATTGAAAATTATGAGGAAATAATTTATTGGGGGGGGGGGGATTTAACAACATGATATTTATGAAATAGTTTTTGATAAAAAAATTTAATTATTAATGATATCTCATATTTCATACAACTAGTTATTTAAATGAACCACGATATGATATTAAAATATAGTAATCCCCAAATCATTTGATTGGTGGGTATGTATATGAATACAAAATATGAAAATTCATGGATTCAAATTTTTAAATGATTCATTGAGTATCCTTTAATTATAAATAAAAAATTAATTTTGAATATGAAAGGTATTTTATTATGTATAAATGTTTAGGTATGCAAATTTTATATTTATAATATTAAATCTAATTAATCACAACTGAAAAATTATTAAAATGAAATAAATATATTGTGTTACATATTTACCCTCAAAAACTTTCATGTAAAGAGTATTTGGGTTTTAATATCTATAGGATTCATCCAGAACATATAGAAGTTTGGATGTAAATGTTAATAGACTCATGAAAATATAGAGGATGATTTCCCATTTTAATGATAAACATACAATCCAAAAAAAATTTATAAAAACATAAATATTATGAAGGCGTATAATATATAGCTCAAAAAATAACGATAAACCCCCTTAATACAGTCCAAGATGAAATTTAAATCACTAATAAAACTCAATGTCACAAATATAATATCACCCCAGAATGTCCCAACTGATTTATTCTTCATCATGAAAAACCATACCATCATATCAAGAAGAATCACTAAGGAATTGAGATAAATTGATTTCTAATGTTCCTCAGTAGATGAAACATTTATATACACAATTATCCCCCATCATGATCTTAGTCTAAACTCAGTATGATTACCCTAATGAAATCCCTTCTCATAACACTGGTCCATGAAGCTGTTAAAATAATTTTATAGGGAATACATAAAAATGTAAAAAAACATATATCAAATCCAAAACTGTCTTCCATAGAAATAAATAAATCAATATTTTAATAGATGTTTTTTTTCATGTGTAAAATCTATTACATCATTCTGTAGTCACCCAAATATCCTCATGTACATTCCCATTTCACTATTCTATTCTCATGAGGGGTATCTATTTGAAATTCTAAGTAATCACACGGTTACCAATATCATTCCACCAAAATAATACACACATAGTATCTATGGTCTCATATAATTCACCCCAATGTTACGTACTCCATAATGACGGTCATAATGAATGCATGAACTCGAGAAAACCTTGAATGAAATAATGTGCAGAAAATTACATTAAAATTATTTATAAATGTCACTTCGTCAACCATTTTACGCATATCATATTTAACCCATAATTTGAATATTTCCATCTTAAAATTCTCATCAAAGATGATTTTACACATAACCATACAATTTTAATAATATCTCAAAACCATAATAAAATAGGTTTCTATCAATAATCATAATTGGATTAATCAATTACTTAACGATAGAAGATTCTTTCCAAATTCGTATTTTCAGTTCTAATCAAGTTGATTTAGATATGTCGCATATATAATGATGGTTGGAAAAAATAATGATTGTAACAATGAATTAATATATCTTATCATGAATAGAATTTCTATCCATAAATATAGCAATGATGAATCTATATCTCATAAATAATACATACAAGAACAAGGATGTATACTGAATTAATTATATCTACGATTATGAGAGGGTGTGTGGGAATATATCTTAGAATAATGTCCATTAATATATACTTACAATAGGATCTACATTTTAAAGGGTCTACCATATCAGAAACCATGCTCCTAGATCAAAGGGGAATACCTCAAAACGCATTGGAGAAAAAAGAGTACATTTTTATTAAATATTATGTAAATAATGCGGATCCATACACTTTATAAGAGTTATATCGAAATAATTTAAATCCTTAACTATATTTTTCATGGTTAGGATGCACAACATTCTAGATCATTATACCAATTATGTGGTTCATCTACATTAAAACAATTAATCACATAGTTAAAAAAACATTCAACAATGATGTTTTTTCTCATTAAAACAATATTGTTTTACCATGTTATTGCACATTGTTTTTTAAAACTATGCATTAACTATATGGAGTAACTATTTTATATTTTTTAAAATCTACATAGTTTCTTAGATTGGGTTCAGATTTATTACAATGCATGGACCAAATTTTAACCATGATAAAATCATCTAAATCAGGATTTTATCTATGATTATAATTTTTAATTATTTTGAGTATATTATTCTGTAATGAAGATTGATGCTGGTTAGTAAAAACATTGTTCCACATATATGAAACTATTAATAAAATGGATGAAGGGTTAGTATTGTTTCATGGTTGGAACATGGTTTTGATAAAATGTACATATGTCAATGGAAATAGAACCATGTATTGAATAGTTTAAAATTATGTTTGGAACATAGTTTTTCAGACTAGGAGATATATCGTTCAATGGGTTGGAATATGGTATTACCCTTGAACATTTGGTACATGGTTTTAAAAATGGTATGTCCTAACACATTTTCATATAGTTATAGATCTAAAATATTATGATCTAACTCTGATTATGTCATGCGAACCCATTTATATTCATAATAACTAAAAATATTGAGCTTTATTTCCCATAATCATTGAGAGACATTACACTTCAATCTAGGTGTACATTTTAGGTTATTCAATGCCCATTGGAGATCTAGATTCAAATGAAATTCTATATCCTTGTTTATTCTCCATATATCTCTACACCCCTGTCTAAAAACATTATATCTAATCAACTATGGATATATCCAAGTTATGTTATGGGTTATTGATGAGATCATGATGAATCCTTACATAATTCAGGGAATTAAAATTGGTTTATGGTGGGGTCAATAGAATCATTGTGATTTTATCCTTTTTCGCAATTCTTTCTATTATATGGGCTTTTATTTGATCTCGTATGGATTAGAAAATGATTTTATATTTTGAAATAATTGTTTTTCAAGAAATGATTGATAAAATCACATGATATTCAAGACAGAATCTACTTTAGTGACATTTTTTAAAAATTTAGGAAAATTGATTCTTTTGTTGAAAACCTATGTTAAAGTAAATTTTAAAATTTTGATTTTAAAATTATTTTTTTATTTGATACATTTAAAAGAGTAGATTAAATTTATTAAATAAAAAGGTTTTATTTATGGACTGGAATGTATTTTTGGGAGTACATGTGTTGTTTTAGTTGACAATTTTGATGTCATCATGAAAATGTTGTGTGTAATATTAGAATATAAGATACATAAACCTTTATAGTGGGTTTTTACTATTGGGGCACAATAATATTTGTTTTCTTGGGATGAGTTGGTAGATCAATGTGTGATTTCTCATGAGTAAGTAACTATCATTAGGTCATGTATGTGATTATATGTGGGTCTTTGTGAAATAATTTAATGTATACATCAAATGAAATTTATAAATGTTTTTAAAATCTATTTACTACATTCGATGGGAAATTTTTTTTCTTTAATATATTTTTTTAACAATTTTAAAAGTTTTTTAAAAAATTGCAACATAAGATTATTAATCTTTTTAGGTGAGTTTAGAAGCTAATGGGGTAATAATACTATGTATAGGCTAACCCCATTCCATGGATATATTTTGAATTTATAAATGTCATCTATTTAATAACATAGAAATAAAATGGATCTCTATTCAATAGTGAATCTTTTTGATACTTTGGGAATGTTTAGTATATATGGATGTAAGAGAAAGTGGGAGCTACATAGTTGATATAACTATGGTGGAATTATATTTTGTTGATATTTTGGGGTTTCTTTTTGAAATATTATATTGTTTGGAATGATTAATTTTTCATCTATATTATAAAATTAATAATCATTTGGATATTTTTTATATTATATTTTTTTCTTGATGATTAACTTCAAAAAAACATGATTATGATCACGAGACCCATTCATTTATTTAAAGTCTTCATTTAACTAGGGATGACACCGATGGCAAATAAAACCTACTACCACATTAATAGATAGTTGGTGGGGGATTTGGGTAACATAATAAAATATAAATAAATTTTATAACAATAATATAATTATTTATATAAATGTGAAAAAATTAACCAACATGTATTCATAAATTGGAATTTTTCTAAAAACTGGTTGTCATCAAATACTCCATTGTTCTTCTAAAATTATCTTTTTTCTACTTAAATAAGTTAATTTGATAAAATTTATTCCACAACTGGAATAATAAATTTATAATTTGGAAAATATGTACCTCTTATTTTTGGTAAATATGAATAGTAACATTTCAAAATATTATCACCTACATAAAGGGTATATCTGATTAATCAAGAAACAATATTAATTATAAGCATAAAATATTCATCATAATTTTTATTGGATAAATGTAATTTTAACATATCACATTGGTGTTGAAGTTTAGTTTAATAATGGATAATTGACCATGAAAATGTACTATATATAATTTAATGATTTTTTTTTAAAAAATTTATTCTTATATGTTTTAAACATATAATTTTTTTAAAATTTGCTAAACCACAATTTATGAATGAGTATACATGTTCAAATTTGGATTATTATTCTATTATCATGATACACATTAATTTATAATTTTTTGTAATTATATAATGTCCTTAAATTCTATTGAAACATCGATGAATATTTTCACTAGGTAAGAAATTAAATGAATTATTTTTTAGACATATTATGTGTAATAATATATGACTGAGATAATAAATTATATGAATTTTGTTGATGAATATGAAATTTTAGTTGAATGATACTAAATTATATTCAAATTACCCTTTTTTCTTGATGTATATAAATCTATATTAAAATAATATTTTTAAAATGACAATAATGACAATTTATAATAAATATTATTTCATTAAATAATATAAAATTAATAAAAATATTTGCTTCTATGAATTTAATGAGATATTTTTTATACAGAATACATGGTTTATTTATTAGTGTTTTTATTAATTTTATTAACATTATTAAAACTAGATATTTTGAAAATAATATTATTAAAACTAATTCTAAAAAGGTTTATCAATGTGTTAAATAAAATAGATATAAGTAACAATGTTTCTTAAAGTTATAAAAATTTTACTAGATGGTAATTTTTTTGACAGAAATCCATATTTTGTTTGAATAATATAAATTTATATTCATATAGACATCAAAGTTACATTATTTTTATTTAATATATTTATATATTCCCCACCTACACGTCCAATCAATTTTAAAACAGGACCCATTGTCTCCCTCATTGACAACAATGGGAGAATTATAGTTCAAAAAAATCAAAATAGATATCTTCTAAACTCCCTAGTAAACATTATAGATTATGATATCTTCAAATAGTTACATCCACATAATCATTTATATTATATCAAAATGTATTATCGAATAGAAGATGTATCTTCTTTAATCAATCAATTTAATTTTAATTACTATTTTACCTACTATAATTTAGTATTATTTATATTTAATATAAATTTAAATATAATAAATATAATATTGTTTTATTGTGATTATTAAATGACATTTATTCTACTTATTTCCAATAAATGGGAAGTGAATATATCACTCAAGCGTATGATTATGTTACGAAATCGATTTAGAGATAAATTTATTTTTCATCCTAATCATTTCATAATGAGTATTATGATGGTTTTAATATTCATATACAAGAATTATGATATTATTAAACATTTGGAGTATTTTTATTCTATCTACCTTCCATCATTCCAAACTGTTAGGAATATAATAGCATTGATCTTATGTACCTGTTGACTACCACGTCATCAAAATGATGTGATTAATTTTTAATTTTGGATTAAAATGGATGAAAATTATGATTTATTTAAAGAATATATTTTTTATATATTTGATAATAAATTATCATATAATGGTGAATTATAATTTGACATTATTTGGACCCATATGTCGATAAAATGAAAAAAAACGTCCATTTCTATGTACGACTTATCTTCTCAATTAATGTTGTAGTACATTATTATATATTAAAATTTAAAAATGAATATAACAGAGTATATAATTATTATATTTAAATACTTATATCATGTGCAAAACTATGGAAATGATAGAGACATGATCATAAAACATGTACAAAAACTAACGTAGAAAAGAAAATTTGAAAACAAGATTATATATCACCAAGAACATTAATTTTAATAAAACTTATTAATAAATAAGTGATAAAAGTTTATAATATTTTCATATATGATTCAATTTTATTTTTATGTTTCTAAAATTAATATATAATAAATGTTTAATTTTTATATAATATATTCCAATGATTGTGTAGTAAATTAGACAATAGGTATGGTATTTTCATCTAATTATTATCTGTGTTGGACACATTCAAATAAACCACTTGTCTATATTATTTTATTCTAGACAATAATTTATTTGATGATTATTATCATTAAATAAATTTATATAAATATCAATACTTTTTTCATGAGTATTATTATTAAAAAATTATCATATTGGTAAAAATTTTACGATACAATCTTATTATTTATTAGGATTGTTTATGATTATGATTATGATGATGAAATATTAATATATAGCTCATTAAAACTAATTAATTATACAATTCTCTATTTAATTCATTAAAATATTATATTTCATTTAATTTTCATCATTATATGTTGGCAATAGAATGAAATTTTGTTTTTATGGAAAATACATATTATTTGTCTCTACTTTTACACAACCATTTACTTAAATATCAATTTTTTCATTAAAATGTACTAAAGAAGATTTTCAATATTATCTTCTGATAATTTATTTTATTTATACCCTTTTTCTTACATTTAAAATATGGATTAAAAGTAATATTCTTATCTTTCATTGAATTATGTATTTCATATCTTTTTCTCCAAATGAGTGAATGATATGTTAGCCTTTACTATATATGAAATGAGAAAACACTATTTCCATAATTAATGATAAATTATTTTTATATTAAATTACATTTATCAACGGTTATTTTCATAAAATAAACTTATTTAATAATTTCTATATTTTTATTCTATTATTTGATAATTTAAATGTGAAAAGCATATTTTATCAATAAATGTTCCTGGTGATTTATGAAAATAATTTTCTATATAATATGTCATTAGATGATTCGACATATTATTTAATGTGTTTATTACACAATGAAATATTTTTTATTCACCATTTATATAGTTTATGTTTCTGATGAAAAATGTAAACCAATTCAGATCTAATTAATTTTGTTATATTAATAAAAAAGATGAAATTTAAATGGAACCCATTTCATTTCCATGGATTATGAAATTATGAAATATTCAAAACCCACATTTATTTTCGTGGTTTAAAATATTATATTTTCATTTTTATTTTTTTATAAAATATATGTATGGTTTTTATTATGTGATGGTGGATATGATAATAAAATTTATGGTGGATATGTTATAAACATGGATTGCGGTCATGTTATAACAGAAGATGGTTGTAACCTATATTTCCCACTAATTAATTTGGTAAAAATTGATATCTTATGATATAGATAGTACCAGAATGGGGTGTGAACTCAGATTAGTTAGAGGATTTCTCTACTATAATATTTATTAGAGTGAACATTGATTACTAAGATGGGAAAAATAGTGATCCCGTTCCACTATGATGTCCCTGGTATAAATAATTCACTACTAAGGATATGATTTTATTTTATTACGTGTTTTCCAAAAACATATATATTATTCTAATGTTATTATATGATGGGTCATAATCATTCACTCTATAATGGTTCTTATCTTATTAACTACAATATATAATTCAATTACTCAAGGATGTGATCTATTTTATATAGGGTATGATATTAAAATTTTATGTTTTTAAAATCATGTTACCATTTTATCATGTACACCCTTAACGTCATTTTGGTTTTCCTCTACATTGAGATTTGGTAGGATACCTATAAATGTGAAATTAGAGATTTCTCATACATCCAACATTAAATATCCCCTTCTATAGAATGAAATAATATTTTATGTCTTGTAACAAGGTTACACACTATGTAGTTTTTGCTGGTTATAAGCTATGAAAGGAGATTCAAACTACATAATATCTCACATTGGGAATCATGGTATCACTCCTTGAATGTTTTAGATAAAGGATTTTAATATGTTCTGACCAATTTTTCTTCTAATTTATACATTGTGTATTTCAAGGCATGTAATAATATTACATGCCCTAAAATTTCTCATATCTAGATATTAAATTTTTTGATTGGTTGTTTTGTCATTAATCATTCTATGATCCTCTTGGATCTTGAACTTCTAATCTTCCTTTCAAATTTTCAGAAAAACTACTACTCCTAGTTTGATATGTTAAGCGCTGCATCACTGTTGTGGTGGCGATACGTCTTTTTGTCTAAGAGAATTTTTTTCATATTAATTTTTTTCGATCACGGAATGATTTTTGGGTGGCATATTTTCATCCATTGGTTTAATATGGTCTTCTCTTCTGTGTTTTTCATATATCTATTGTGTGATCTCGTACTAGAGGCCATTTTCTTAAATAATCATGGTGCAGTAGTTGTTCAACATTGGTATATCTTGATTTAATCTATTTTTCTGACCCCTAATCTTCTAAATTGAATCAATAATTACATGGATTTGATTATAGGAAAAATTTTAATTATTTTGGGTTTTGTTGATTTTGGGTTTTCACAACGGGCGACTGCGACCCATGTTTTTAGGTAGGTGGTAAAATCTCTATAATATGATAATCAGTATTATTGTGGACTTTAGAAAATAAATAATAATGAAGTTGGAAGGATTTTTTGGGGTGTTGAGAAGGATTTTTAATGAAAAATGGGAATTGAGGTTTTTGATAAATGGGGAAAATGTGTATTTTCAATGAATTTAAATGGAATTGTGAAATAGTATTGCAATTTTTTTCAATGCATTATAGTGTTTTATGAAAAAGGGGTCATGGGATTACTTGGGTGCTTAGTTGGAAGTAATAACATGGGGACATATTCCTTTGTTTTTTGATTATCAAGGAGTTTTTTCTTGGGGATTTCATATGTTTTTTAAGAAGTATGTTCCAGGTGAATGACATTGACACTATTGGGAGGTTTACTCAGGTTAGGCATGTTTTTCCCCCATGAATGGCAAGACGGAATAATTTTTTATTTTATTATGTATAATACTCCACTTAAGGGTTGATGGGGAACTCATATGTGACCTGTATGCCGAAGGCATAAAGCCCTACATGACCTGCAATACCTAACTTGAAGGACAAAAGGCATATATGCCCATTACATGACCTGTATTCCTAACCCACTAGAATTTCACCTTTCCAGCTTCTACTTCATTGATTGCCTATATCTTCACTTTTCATTGATGATTGGTTAACATTTCCTCGTACAAAGTTTCACGGTTCCTCATCTAGATGGTGGTTGCATACCCTATCATTCTTCCAATCCAGTTATTTGGGCTTCTAGTGACTACTACTCTTTTTGCTCTGAACTTCTTCCAAGGAATGATCTATTTTAACTGGGATACTCTATATTATTTGTGTCCCAAAGGCCATGTGTCATGAAGGCATTGATGACCCGATGGCCCTTGAGACCTGTAGGACCAAACCGGTTGCTCGAAATCCCACATCGGGTGAATAGTTCTGGCTGCCACAGTACCAAATAGTTCTTGGTACAGTAAATGCTACATTATATACTATAGTACTACTACATAACATGCTACAATACCTCTATAGTACCCCTTAAATTCACCTCTACTCAGTTTTGAACCTGGGTCTCTTGGATACCATGTAAGATCCCTTACCAATCAGGTACGGTCTCTTTGGCTTAGGCCTATTTTTCTGGGATCTGGTTTTTGAACATGATTTTTGTGGGTTGAGTAGTATGTTTATAAGATCTATAGTATTCCATTGTGTTGTGATACATGTGATTTTTTTTGTATATCCTATATTTTATTGTTATCATTGATATTCATGTTTATTCTAGGGTAAAATGAGATGAAAATGATGTTTTGAAATATATATACATGATTTGATTAGAATTATGGAAGAATGAAATTATTCACCCTTTGTTCTATAATAAAATTTTACTACTTATCAGGCCATGTTTTAACATAAAATGACAATAAAATTATTTTCATATTGATACTTATTGTAGAACACCTGGGTGGGATCCTAATGAGCCAGCTATATCACACCCTACAATCCTCTTTGGTGGTGTGTAGATAATTTTTTGTATTCTCATAGAGGGAAAGAAAAGTCAGAATAGGGAGGCAGTCAGTTTCATGTCTAATGATTGGGTAGTTGTTTCAGAGATGGTCATAACTGCACAAGACATCATTTGGAGTAGCTTTTTGGAATGGGTCATTTGTAGTTGGACAGGTCTTTGTTAGCTATAATTTTGTTTTCAGTTTCGTATATTTTATTATAGTTATGAAATATATATTTTAATCATCCCTTGGTGATAATTTGTTTCTAGTCCATATATTCAATTTTTTGATTTGGTTGGGTGAAATTGTTTCATATATAATGGTGTTTGATGCCAAGGTGATTTTCTCCACCTGATGGCGATCATGAATACCCATTGGGTATGTAATAGAACGGGTTAGGATATGTGTTTGAGGGAAAAAAGTTTGGTAAATTTCAATTTGTAATCAGAGGTGGTCTATCCTCATGTGTCCATGTTTTGGGACATATGTTAGACAAGAGATATGATTTTTTGAAATTCATATGTATGTTGTAATATGTTCATAGACATCTCTGGTCGTGATGAGGCTCTAGATTCCCGGGGATGTTGGGATATGTGTCTCTAATGTTGGGTTTGGTTATAAAATCTCGGTTTTTTCTTATAGGTTTTCTAGTTCAAGCTAATATTTATTATGTTGTCTGGTCATTATTATGTTTTAGTTTTCAGTATTATGACTAGGAGTCATCTTCCAGGAGTTCTTCCAAAAGAATAAGTTGATTCACCTCAAGGGAACCCACACATATCTAATAATATCAATGAGAATATATTATGGAAAGCCCTTGAAATTTTTCAAGATATACCCTGAGTACAGATAAATTTAGTTGAGATACAACCAGAATCTGGAAGATGTAGAGATTGATAACATGATTTCTTTTGTGAGAATCCAACAACCTTTAAAGGAATGGATGAGACTCCAAATGTGGAGGAGTTGATGGATATGATTAATAAAATATTCATATTTGTGGATACACATGAGTAAATTAGTTTTAAGTGTGTAGTGTTTATACTTAAGGGGTCCGACAAGAAATGGTGAGATTCTATGGTCCAGGCAGACATACACATTGTCTTGGATTTGAATGGATTCATCACCCTAATCATATTATAGATTTTTACAGATTCCTCTATGCTAGAAAAGAACTAGTTATTCTAGTCTTTATAATACGTAGAGTTATTAGTGTCATAATACACCAATTGTTTTACTGAGCTTGTCTATTTTTCCCTGAATATGGTGAAGAATGATCAACTAAATGATATTAAGTAAATTTACAATTTAAGACCGAATATCATATCACAGGTTTTTATTAAAGAATATTTATACATATATTGAGGTGGTACATTGAGCCATGTTGGATGAAATAAATTTGGTAAGAGTGGTTAGTTTTTCAACCTTATCAATTTCATCAGGTGTCATCATCAGTATAGAACATGGGAAGAATAGAGAGTTGGATCAACGTCACAAGATTAGTAGAGGTGGATCAAAATAGTGATCCATCTAAACAATATATGTTAAATTTTGCAATATACCTCTTACATTATATTAGTGTTCCATGTAAGGACACACAATACGTTCTTGTACAATCCCCATGAAGACAAGGAATATCTATGGATGTGTTGTTCACATACGATTCTTCTATCAAGATACAACTATGCATCATTATGGGTAGGATTATTCTACACCAAAGGAAACTATAGGATAGACAGATGTTTCAAAGACTACATAGTTGTAGCTAAATTCCTCCAGAGTGATTAATTTTTATACAATAGATGATATTATAATAAAAGTTTATGGAAGTGATGTAATTGTGAGAGGTACTATATTTATTGCATCTTTAGTAGATTTTTTTTTGATAAGAGCACCTCCAAATATTATATATATTCAAATTTTTTAATGTTTTTATACATCCAATAGAATTTCTGTCCTCAAAAATGGAGTTAGTGACACCTCTTAGTAGGATAATAGATCAGGGGTTTAGGTTTCCTTCAAATTCAATTATGATAATCAACAACGAGTTATTATAGGATTTTCTCATTATGTATTTGGATTTATTTGAAGTCATCATCGATATATGTTTTAATGTAACATATCAATCTAAGGTTGTTTTTTATCATCGAAATATTCCACTTTCTACTACCAATGGGATTTCGCATGTGATTCAGGGAGAGTGGGATCTATGGTCAAGTCATGCTAGAATATCCTATAAAGTACTCAAGAGTTTGTTAGTTATTGTGGAATATGAGGCCAATGATGTTCCATTTTTTGATAAAATTTTCATTGTTATTCCAAGAATTTTTGTCCATTTTCCAAGATAAATTATCCGATTTTACTCTAGATAGAGGGGTAGAGTTTAAGAATTTTTCGGTTCCATGAACATATTTAATATCATTAACTTATTATCATATAGAAGCAGCAGAGATGATAAAGATCAAGATTTAGTTAGATGGCCTATTAGAAAAAGGATTCATTCTCATTAGTGTTTCTCCATGGGAATCTCATGTCCTCCTTTCTATGAAAGTGTATGGTTCACTTCAATCATATTTAGACTGTCATAAATTGAACTGGTTAACAGTTAAAATAAATATCATTTTTTGTGTGCGGATAATTTGTTTGATCAATTTAATTGGAAAAGAGGTTTTAAAAAATTGATCTATGGCAAGTTTATCATGAGCTCAGTGTTCAAGAGTCCGATATATAGATGGAAACTATCAAGAGATGTTGTATCCAGCATAACAATATTTTGATGGTTTTTCATGATAAATGATCATGTAGTCATTATAGCCATTATGAATCAAATATTCCATAATTATCATGACAAAATTTCATTTGTGTTCATGGATGATATTATTAGTTTTTCAATGTATGAGCATGAGCATGAGCACCATCTCAATTTGCTTATGTAATTTCAATAATGTCACTATTTGTATGGAAAGCATCTGAAATGTGGTTTCTTTATTCATGAAGTCAAGATATCTAGGAACAGAATATTATAGAATGGATTTTTAGCTGATCCAGAGATCGAAATATAATATTTTTCATTGATGGATCCAGAAAATCGCTTTGAGATACAAAGCTTCTTAGCCTTTCTAGATACTACTGATGGGTTATTAAGTATTTCCATATGATCATGTCACCACTGACTACCCTTAGTCAGAAGATAATGAATTTCACCAAAGATGGGATGTGTCAGAATTCTTTTGATGAACTAAAATTAACTCTATCATGGGATCCTATTCTGATCTAATCTGATCCTGATAAAAAATACATTATTTTTTACAGGGCATTGGGTACTGGTTTAGGATGCATTCTTATGATGTATAACCATGTAGTAGGATAAGACTGTCATCATATTCAACTTCCTGAAAATAATTACCTCACTCATGATTTAGATCCTTCCATAGTGATGCATGTGTTCAAATGTTGAAGGAACTCTCTTTTTTAGTGGAAGTTCTTATTATTCTCTAATCCTAAAAGTCTGAGCTATAACTTTTATCAGTAGGACATCAATATAAGATAGAGACGATGTATAGAATACCTTCATATATTTGTGTTCGATATCGCCTATACACCGTGAATGGGAAATGTCACTGAAGATGCTCTTGGAAATAATGTATTATCACAAGGTGTTCTGGAATCGAAGGAAGAGTGGAACCTTGTAAGGATTTTCACATAGTTTCCCCAAGATACTCAGGGGATGTTTCAAGCATGGATATAATTATTGTTCACATATAAAGATCATTCTTGGAGTCTATTTAGTGGAGTAAGTAGTAGGATGAAGAGTTTCATAAGTCTATTGAAATCCTTTATCGTGGAGATATGGTTTAGGGTTGGTCGATATCTCTATATATATTATAAATCACTTTAGGAAATGAGGTGTCACCCTACCATCTATGATGAGTGTAGACTTATTTGATTGTCAAATATGTTCATTTTCCATTCATCTAGGAACTACGAAGTTCTATTGTGAATTGAGAAGGTGATTCACGTGGCTGGGTATGAGGATTTACATCATGGAGGTTTTAAATCGATTTTATACCAACCAATGGTTATATGAAGTGCACATGAATCCTTTCAGTTTCCTTAATCCAATTCCAGTAATAATATGGAAATGTGAAGAGCTATCCATGGATTGTTTTGTTGCATTAACATAGACTCTTTGGGGGAAGAATAGTACCTGGGAGGTTGCTGATCGGATGATGAAGTCTATTCAGTTTATTTTGATCACGGAAATTACTATAGTAGAACATTTAAGTTAGAAGTCTTTGCAATAGACTGTTATGTTACATGGGATTGATTCTTCTATTTCTTCAAATATAGATCATCGTTTTACCTCGATGTTTTGTAGGAATCTTTATGAGGTGATGGGAACTCTGGTCATGTTGAGCACAACATACCATCCAGAGAAAGATGGTCAAATATAGTGACTAATTTAAATTCTGGGGGTATGCTCTATGCCTAGGTCTTGGATTTCATAGGATCATGGGATAGCCATATAGGACTAGTTTATCTTATTTTAAAAAACAATTATCATTCATTTGTAAAAATGTCTCCCATCAATAAATTGTAAGGATTCCTATGTAGATCACCTCTTTGTGTGGATTAGGTAGGACAAGTATCAGTAGATGGACCAAATTTCATTCATTAAATATATGTAAAGATTCAGGATGTACATAATTGTTTGGTTAAATCCCACAGATGACATAAATAATATGAATATCAGTATGTTCAATATTTTGATATTATTATAGGTGACTCTGTTTTCTTAATGTTTTCTCCTCATTTAGTTCACAATTGTTTTTGGATGAATGGAAGAATAGATCTGGGATATATTAGACCATTTGAAGTAACTCATTAGCTCAGTGAAGTTGCTTATCTTTTAGAAATTCTAGTTTAGTTGATGGATAATCATGATGTTTTCAATATATCATAGCTTAAGAAATATCAAATTTATCATGCTCATTTTCTGATTTGGGAATAATATAACATATATTTTGATTTTTCTATTATGGAAAAACTAGTTGATATCATTGACTCTCATGTGAATGTATTTCATGGGTATTCGATCATTTTGAACAAAGGTCTGTGGAAATGAGGATTATATTATAATGATACTTGCGAATATGAATTGTTGATGAGGGCCCAATAGGCTCATCTATTTCCATGTATTACATATTCCACATGAATTCTTGAGGAAGGAAAGTATTTGTATTGGGGTGTTTGTATCATCTCATTATTATTTTATCAGTTGCCTCCTTATCCTCATCGTAGTTTCACCTATTTTGATATTTTGAGGATACCTATAATGAAGAAGTTGTAGATTTGTTGGACTTTCATCTTTAACCAGTCTTTTCTGGAGGATACAGAAATATTTCATGATGTGTAACTGAGATACCTGCACAATAATTTTTTCTATGTATAACCCATCAAAGGGTATTTATGTTGTGAAATATTAAACATATTTAATGGTGGTTTGACATCGTGAATATTTTAAATAATTAATTTTTATTCTGAGGGAAAATATTTTTCAGAATATATGTAAAAATTGGATTTTATAGTGTTTAACTATATTAGACATTGTTAAATGTCCCACATCTAGATTTTAAAGTAGTTGTGTTGCTGTTTTTTCATATATCATTATCCAAAACTCTTGTCTCTCAAACCAGTGAAATTCCTAAGTGACATTCAGAGAAACCAATCCACCTTGATCGATCTGTATGACTTTAAATATCGACTACATATATGGAAAATATCTTTAGTTAAGTGGAATCTCCACTTCTTATTTGAATTTTATAATGATATAAAGGTCGCATGGAATCCTTGGATCCATTTTTATGATACTATTTTCATCTTGGTTTCTACTAGATGTATTGTGCGATCTCATTCTTGTTGTCTTTTTCTTTGTTAGTTGTGTTGTAACATCTATTCGTCTTTGTGGTATATGAATTTCCACTCTTCTGTTGATCCATTGTCTTCTAAATAGAATCAATATTGATGTGGAGGTGATTCATGGGAATTCATTTACATTTTTTGGTTTAGTTGATTTTGGATTCCCATTACGGGAGTGTGGACCTAAGTTTTGAGGTAGGTGGTTTTATCTATAGCTTATCATAATGGATATTTTTTTCTTCTTTACAAAATGTGAAATTTTTATTTTGGGCTTGTTGGATGGTGTTTTTAATTATTTGGTTCCCCTTGTTGTTGGTAAATGGGAAAAAATGGGTATTTTCAATGAATTAAAATTGAATTATGAAATGGTTTTGAATTGGTATTCAAGAATTGAACTGAATTGTGCAAAATAGAACACGTGTTACCTAGGTTACTAAGGTATAAGATTTATTTTGGATCCATCGTCCAATGTTTTTTGATTATCAAGGAGTTTTGTCTTGGAGCTTTCATTTGTTTCCTAGGGCCATTTTTCAAGGGGACCGATATTGAAAATGCTTGGGGGATTACTCATGGGGTATTCCTCTAGTTCATATTCATGTTGTTCTACAAACTTTTTTCTGCAATTGATTTTTTTTGTATGAGAAGTTGGTTTCCTAGACTTACAGTATTACATTGTATTGTGGTACCTATTGTTCTATTTTTCATTACATTCCTTTCTATGATAACATTGTTTTTTATTTTTTCTATAAAAATTATTTACTTATTATCATGTAGGGTTTTTACCAAAAAATTGAATATAGGGATTTTTATACATAGTATTTCTGTATAACACTTATGTGGGATTATACAGATCTTGTTATCTCAAACCCTACACACCAATTTAATAGTGCATAAAAAAATTTTTTTCTAGTGTTGGGTATGGAAAGGCATCGAAGTGAGGTGGCATGGTTCATGTCAACTAGTTGGTAACTACTGGTGAGATGGTGGGATTTGTACATGCCTCCATTTGTAGTATCTTTTTGGAATGATTCATTTAAAGTTTGAAATTTCTATTAGTGTCACAAGATAATTTTTTATCCTTTTCCATTTTTACATTTCTTACATATACACCATGTGATTGATCATGTTAGGAGAAATTGTTCAATTTATTGTCTTCTTTGATGCCTAGGATCTTATTTCCAACATGATGGTATTGAGAATGGACTTCGAGTATGTCATGGAACAATTTGAATGTCGGGTTTGATGGAAACTTGGGTCAGTTTGTGATAATTTTCATGTTTTCATTACCTTAAGATCATTTATTAGTTTTTTGATTTAATATATCTATTTTTTTACATTATTTAGTATACGGTATTACCCTTTTTAAAGATCCATTTCCCCATGATATGAATAATTTTATCATGAATGGTTTTTCAATGAAAGGGGGTAGCTATGAAGATAAGTGTTGGTGATGTTGTAGATATCTTATAATATAGTTTTTTATGTTTCCATGTTTTCAAATGCACTATATTGGATAATTATGTTAGGTAATGAATTTTCATATATTATTATATGACATATAGGTTTGAAATAGTATGGTTCCCTAAAAATTATATTAAGAATTTTTAAGGGGAAACAGATCAATGGTGGTATTTTATTAGGGACACAATACAAAATGATGGAATTGAAGACATAGAATTTATCGTTAGTAATGATTTCTTCTTCCAAAAAAAATCACAATTTATTAATCCCTGAATCATTTAGAGATTCCTAGTGTTTATGTTAAAATATGACCCTGATTCCACCTATGAAGATAATCATACAATAATTTCCTAATTGGAATCAACATTAATTATGGGCCACGATTGAATAATTAAATGATTTTAATCATATTGAAGCCATGTATACAATAAATATTTCTTACTTATGTGTTTGGAATTTTTTTGAAACAATGTTGTTTGATATGTTAGTAAGGATTAAATTTTTAACATTTACAACAAAAAAGGACAATACATGATCCATGTGGAAGAAAAGTTGGATGCATTCATCAATGAAACTATAAGTATGAAAATAAAATTACTATATTATGAGAAATTAGGATCGAATTATTCTAAGGGATTTTAATGAGATATAATTAGTGTTTCTAAATTGACAATTTGGGACACATGGATCATGATTACAATGAATAGACACATTGTAATGGTTAGAATATTATTTTCTTGTCCCCCTCCATCCAAAGGAAACCCTTTACGAAATAAATTAGAAAATGTATAAAATTACTCCAAGAGATCACCTCAAATTGGTGGTAAGTTTATGATAATCACTAAGGGTATATCATACAAATAATTTAAGTAATAACCCCCTAATATTTCCCATAAAAATGAAAATATGGAACACACTAAATTCATATAATGTCATAAAAATGAAAAACTAAAAATGAAACTACCAATACCAAAATGAAAATTCATAGTTGTGCCCTCAATGAATAAATAGTTACTAGACATCACACCAATCTATTAATTTATATCACAATCACTAACCACCTATTATGTATTTGAAAAAGAATTATATATAAGTTGGGTGTGAATAATAGTAATACATATTATAATACTACAAAGTGTTTCAAATCTAAAAGATAATGAAAAATACTAATGCCAAATGAACAATAAAGGATGATAACTTATCTGCTAAACATGTATACTATGATCACAATCAGACTATGACACTATCACAAAGGATACTCTTCAATAATAATATACTATCCAAAAAAATATCATTATGTTATGCCACCACCACTTAACCACTATTTTTCTTCTCTTTCACAATTTCACGCTTCTTGGTACAAATCTCTCAAATAGAATGTCAGGTCTAAAAACAATGGGCTAATGTACCAAACCATGAGCCCTATGTATCCCATTATGAAAACATAACTTACCATTAACCCCATAAAACACATTTTCTCATCATACCATGACACATATCTTGAGGGTAACATAGTAGTTTCTGGGATCCACCATAGCCTATATATCAAGTATTACACCTGAAGACATCACATAACAAAACAAAATAGCTATGAAAAACCATAAAATAATATAATTATATATTTTTTTTGAAAAATTCACATCACATTACATCCCAAAATGAATATGAAACAGGTAACCAACATGTATAATAAATTATAATTCTTCTATGAGAAATGATAAGTGAAATATGATGTAGTTAGCCATCCACTCATCACTAACCTATATATTGGGGAAAAATACATCCTAATATCCACTACGATTCACTATCTCAAATGAAATTTTTAGGGTACCATAATATAATAGATAAAATAAAATTTATATATATATAAATAGCTCTAAACTAAACTTTAGTAATAAATATATTAATACTTTCAACTGAGGATATCATCTTTTAGACACCCAATAACCATTACAAAAATATAGGTGTTATATAATCTCAAAATCATTGAAGGATACATTCATTTATTCATTTACATTAAAAGAAATTCACATTCCCTTAATTAATTCAATTATCAATTAACTATTTTATCACCAGACTAATATTGTATTTAACTGATTATCATTCCCACTATACATAAAAAATAATTGTATGGTTTTAGAATAGCATCATCTTTATCATTACTACAATAAAAACCCCATGGGTCAAAATATTTATTATTCTGTAACATTAAAAATCTTTTGTTACACTAGAATTCATATACTACCAAAAAAGTGATGCATGAATAATGAATGATCATCTTCTTTAAGAAGTAAGGAATGGAATTTCAGTAATAATCTAACTAATTAATTTTACGATAAATTTCTATTAACTAATAATCAAGAATCATATTTTTCATCTTAACTATTATAAAGATTATTTTTAATACATTTTATCTGACCTGATTCAATCCCCAATAGCAAAATGCGTTTTGAAAGGCACACAATCAGCCTTCACTAACTCGAACTATGGCCACAATATTGTTACTGACTACTCTTTTCTAATTATTCATCTGTTGTTGAAGAATCACATCATATCACATTCTAAGGAATATATTTAGTGAAATCAAATATGGAATCTAGAAAAAAACAAACATAGTTGACTATAAGATGATTCACTAAAAACGAAGGATTCTATCCTTCATAATAAAGTAGTATCTCTCAACCCCAAATATTTATTTTAATAGTATTAAATGTTAATTAATATTCTTTACTAAATAATTCATTAATAGTATGTTAAAACACATTAACATTAATGAATCTACTATTTAAATATTACAAATATATAAAAATGATTTAAGAATATCATCTAATTTCATAAAATTATATTAAAGGGAAATTTCAATAAAAAATACGCTTTATTATTTAAAAATATAAAATAAAAACATAACATTCATTATATAATAAAAATTAATATATAAAATAATGATATAATTTTTATATTCATCATGAATCACATAGATTCTCATAAAATCCTATGACTAAGTGGTTTTATTTAAGTATGAGTATTTAATTCATTATCAAAAAATATTAAGCCTTTTATTTCACATAATCTATAAATAAAATAAATTATTCCATACCATGTATTAAGAAATTTCTAACCAATAGATAAAAAATTATAGTTCATTTTTTTTGTAATAGAAGAGTCCAACAATTATGATGGTGAAAATACAAATGATCAGTTTAACTACACAACATCTATTTTCATAGGAACTATTTTATCTTTATTATTGATAATGCCACCACTATCCAAATAGATAATGAATAATAAAATTACCATTACACATTACTTATTTTGATAAGTAATGAATCCAATACCATTAGTAGATGTCCAACATTATTTATATAATCACTAAGTAGGTCCAACCTCAACTGATTGGAATACCAAAAAGGCGAATGAGTGTTAAATGGATCCTAGAATCTAAAAAATACCATCAATCCATGCTTAGGGTCACAAAAAACATGAAGACTGTGATTAATTAATATTTTAATAAAACTGATGATCAATAGATTTATATGAGAAAGGATCCTTATCCCAAAACATTTGATTATATATGAACCAATGCTTATAATATCATAGATTTGAGGTCTAGTTTCTATGTGATGGTTGAAAAAACATACCTTAAGATGATTTCAATCAATTAATACTCAACACTAGAAAATAATTAGTGACCCTATATGTTTTCTAGTTTTGTTGAGAAATCAATTTAATTTAGGAGGATATATTTGAATCAGTTATCTCAGTGGAATAATCATGTTTAAAACATATTCTAAACCTGTATTTGAGAATTTTGTGCCCCCCTTGTAAATATATTTGATCCTTGTATTGATTCAATAGATTCATCCATTTAAATGAAAAAAATAATCTTAACCATGGATTATATCATGACTTGGTCCATACAGTAGAATTTTGTAGAGTGCATCCCCAAACATTAGACACCATGGTATGCTTCCCACACCTAGGATTTTTTCCTAAAAAATGAATATTAAATTACCATAAAATAATATCTAGGATAATAATTTAAGAGAGATAGGCACAACTAGCATCAATTATTTTTCTAGGTATTGGTATTTCCTTTTTTGGATAAAAATAGCCTTTAAGATCCTTTAAACCCCTCCAAACGCCACCTCACAACCAAGAATATATAAGAAAAAAATGAAAATTATAGGAAGTAACAAACCATTTCATTAGGTTCCCATAAATAATTAGTTTCATTATTAACAAAACCATACCAATAGATATGGAAAAGTAACAAGGATATCCAAATTAGAAACCGTGTGAGAACATTTAAACAATCTATCAAATATAGTGGCATACTAACCTTTCATAGAGGAACAAGTTAGAAAAATATGAAACAGACAGAAAAATATCCCCAACAATATCCTATGTTTTATGAATATAAAGAAGAAAAATACACAATCCAAGAATTAAATTTGTGTAAAACCATATAATGAACAAAAAAATGTTCAGCACTCACAAATATTGAAAAAATTGAAGGGACAAACATAAAAAAATATATTTTTGTATACATGTATTTATAACTCACATTAAAACATTATCTACTAAAAATAACCTTATCCCTATAAGACATGGACCAACGTAATAACACGTCCATACAAATCCTTCATCAAATAGTCCAAAATCTCTACAGGTCTCTCCATGTTGGTCATATCATCATCAATTTTGATATCACGTTAAATGATAACATGGGATTAATCACAATGATAATAAAAAATTAAATACAAATTGAAAACATAATAAATATTAATAATATACAGTTTATGTTATAAATGATATGAATTGACAATAACATTACACAACACCATCAAAGGCCCATTATACCATTGATAAAGTATAGTCCCATGAAAAAAAATCACACCCAATGATGAAGATGCACCTTTAAGAACACATGATCACCAATATCAGAAGCTATATACCACTTTCTATGAATGGAATTGTTCATATAACAGTCGTGAGGTACACTAATACTCTAATTAATTAATGAAACCCACTCTATCATGAACCAAATTAGTTTTGAATCTGTAATTGCTACCTCAAATACCCCATAACATAACAATGATTAACATAAATTTCGTATGTAATTTGATTAAAATGGTTCATTAAATTTGGTGACGTTAAAAAAATTTCACCAAAGAAAATGAAATAAAATAAGATAAATCATCTATTATGTTCTAAAATATTTAATTCAAGAACAATATATGTCCATAGGAATCTGGATTGTCCGATATTCCTGATCATCCATCTTCTAATGAAATGTTGCGTTAACAGAAAACTAATAACCAATAGACTTCTTATGAACTCTCCTTATTCTGGATATAAATAATATATCCTGAACTAACATAATTGAACTCTAGACTCCATGCATTACCACCTATAATTGTAGACACCACCTTTAAAAAAACCTCTAAAAAAGACACATGGAATTCCACGAAGCCATCCTTCTTTTTCAAATGGTTCACTATCACCTATATATAAACAAAAAAACTCGATCCAAATTGTAAATAGGGAAATAATCTATATAAATGGTCTCCAACTACCATAGATAAATAATTAGTCATTACAACATCCCACATGGGACATAACCATCATGTTATACCTTATTGTAAATTAAATATATTGACACGAAATCTATAGATACATTCATTATATTTTATTAGAACACTATTCTCTCAAAGGATGGTATGAATTTATATTATTTGTATTAACATCCATAGGTTTCATTATGAACTAAAAAATAACCACCATACAAAACCCTAATGAATGAAAAATGTTTCACTCGAAAAGCACCGAAAATAACCGTATGTAACTCTATTTCACCAGAAGTTCACCTAAAAATACCAAAGTTGAGAATCCTCCACCATTTCACCCAAAAGTAATTCTAAATTACATAAAAGATACATCCTATTGACCAGAACACTCATTTATTAATATTAATTACTTTGTATTATTCCACCACTCTGGAAAATATATAAAAACACATTGATGTTTTTTGTTAAATATAGAAGACATTTTTATATATAAAATTCATCAATCACCCTTGTTATTAGTCACCAACGTGATGGGAGAATGAATACCATCATATTCTATAATTATGGGAAACCACAATGTGGAAGTTGCTGTGGTAATGCTACAAAAATATTAAGAAAAACACAACTTATTCCAATGTGAGATCTTAGAATGAATTTTTTATTTTATTGGGACATTACTACTAAGACCATGACAAAATAATATCTTATTCAATTGGAATGTAGATAATACATGATCAAATTCATCATATAATAACTCAAACTCGAATTTAACCTAGGGAAATAAATAAAAGATCATCGTATGACTTCTATATCATATACTCATAAGCAACATAACATTTTATAGTCTATATTAATTGTTAATTATTTCATATAATATTGTCATGGGAGAATATAATTTATTTAACAAGGGTATAAACATAGTTTAATAGCCTCCATTTCATGTGGAATAATATACATCTACAATAGTAGTGGGGGTATCTCAATAAACCACTAACTATGTATTTGAATGAATATATTACTACTCTACATTGGGACATGGAATGACTTATGATATTTACATTATGAACTCATAAAATAGACTTCAACAGCTTCTCAAATATTTATTGATGACAACTATCATCTTACACTATCAGTATAAGTTCAATGATATCCTCCATAGATATAGAGTATCAAAGGCTGTCACCATTGAAAACAACTATGACTCAATTTAGGTACTCCTAGAATATTGAGTTCATCAACCCCAAAAACGATTATAGAGTATTCATTACATTATATAATATCACAACCAACTCATTTATCCCATTAGTATATAAAAATATTTTTATGTATATATTTATCCATTACCCACATTTAATGATTCCTTGATCAAAATCAATATTTAGTATCTAAATTTCACTTTAAGATGATTGATAATATCATCAATCCATGGAATTGGATAAATTATCTTCAGTATACATTAATTATCGTTCTGATAGATGATATAGGGATATCGAGCACCAAAAAAATCAATACATATACATATGAAGTACCCCAAAGTATCCTTTTTGGCAGAAAAATTCACAGTATGAATGATTATTGATTTGAATCAATAAATCACAATACTATAAATTCACAATCTGATATAAAGATATTGATATAATAGAAACAAAGAAAATTAGTTTTATCCCAATCTCGGTATCCCGTTGGGGGAGTAATACGACCACCTCTTCAAAAAATACACCAGTATACTCATCCACAATCCATAGAACAAAAATCAGATAAAGCTCCAACACATATAAAATTAACTATAAAATTAAATTATTAAGTGAACAATACATTCAGTGGATAATATTAGGATCACAATCACCAATGAACATAGAATTTTCTTCATCAGTATAATATAACACAATCATATTCCAAAAAACCAATATTATCTTTCACTGAATATAGATAGTGTTTACCATGGACGAATTAATTTGGTTTTATCTATAAACATAGGAACTTTCCCTATGAGAGGTTTCACCCTAAATCTATCTCTTAGTCATAATATACTACATATAGTTAAAAACAATATCAAACCATAATTCTAAATGTTAGGTCACTGTTAGTCTATCCACCTTTTTCCAAAAAAAAAAATAAGTGATGGTGAATTTTTGGAGTGTGTATATCATAAACAAAAAAATATTCAACCAAGTAAAAGACATGAATAGGGTATCTTGGATGATTTCAAACTCACCCTACAATGGAATCTCTGATGCATGAAAATCGTTATTCTCTACACTATATGTAATATGAACCTAATGAAAAAAATAAACTTCCATATTTTACTCTATATGGATGATAAGAATCATGATTTTACCCTTCCTAAATTATTTATTTTATTAATGTATAATTATAGAGTAGCTTGAAACTGTTTTATTTTGTGGAACTATGTCAACAATAACACTTAATGTTTAATATCTATTTGACATTTCTTGGTAATAATGGTAAAAAAATTATATTATTGATAATGAAATCTTCTATAATAAAAAAATAATTAAATATCATGGGATGGTATTTTGATCTTCTATAACTGTGAAAATTTTATAATGATGGTTAATTACCACAACTGAATGTCCAAAACACTCTCGTATATTAGAAACATTTATCCTTAAACCATAGCTCTTATATAAGTAAAATCCTGATGACTCTGAAATGAGGTGGATTAGGAACAAGAAAAAAACCTTATGCATTACATAATATTCTTATCCTATTCCACATATCTTTATAGTAATCAAGTAGTTTTTCATATCTACAATATCTCGCACATTGAGTACTAAGACTAAATTCATTACAGAAAGTAAGAGAATAACAATCCATAATGTATAATATTTATAGAAAATGTATTGGCAGTAATCACAAGAAATTATATCCCTACTCACACACATAGACACAGACACACACACACACATATATATATATATTTGGTAAATTTTAACACAATGAATATGGGAACCTAACAATATTTAGAGATTCGTGTGAGGAAATTTGGGTAGTTATCCATATATTCCTCACTAGGAAAGATTTTGAGGAATATACCTTATAAATGTCTAATATGTTTCATTTATTCTATTGAGTTGGGTGTTGTTTGAATATGAAAACATATGACCTACATAATATATATATCCTAAAAACATAATATAGGCCTCAACATAATCTTAAGCTCAATTCCAACTTTCATATATAAAACACTCTTCTGGCATTTGCTAAGGAAATTGAATCCTATAAGGACATAAGTATTTAAGAACAATATTATTGATCCTTTATAAAGAAATTAACATTTCATTAATTCATAAATTAACCCATAAAAATAATATTTAATCATGTTAACTTGATGATCAACAGATTCATGTGGCCTATATGCATTAACAACTACATTAAATGGTTTCATATGGATTATCATTATTTTCATTCGATCATTCCATAAACTCCATGGGTTAAAACATTTATTATTCATTAAAATCTCATATTTGTAAATACCATATAACTAATTCCAATGTACCATAAAATAGATGCATAAGTTATTCACAACTATCTACATTAAGAGAAGTAAAAAAATAAATCTGAAAACTAAAATTGACTATCTATTATATAATAAATATTTAATTACTAGATGAAATCCCCAATTAGTATAAAATAATACAAAAGACGAACATTAACAGGTTCTATTAGTCCAAGTTCCGAACCCAACACCACCTTCTAAATAACCGTGCATTAGTTTTTTGCATCATTAACACTAACAACAACACACAACTGACACTTACATTCCAATTCATTATAAATATCAACTATACCATTCTCACATCACATCTCAACTCAAGGTTAAAATCTAGAGAAATAACATAAGGAATCATTGATATTATAAATTTTGTAAACACAGCTTTTGGGCCACAAAATTAATAGCCTACATTATTCAATAAATGATATCTCTTGGAATCGAACATTTATACTAATTGATCATTAAGAATCATTAAAATCATGTAATAACCAAAAAATATATCACATGTTATAACAGGTGACATGCTATTGAATCTACTATTAAAAGATAATAACTTATTAATATGGTATTAATAATGACTACTAGTTATAATAAGCTATCTAATAGTATAATTTCAATTAAATATGAATTTATATGGGTTTGTTATCAATCATATTGGCTTCGTGTTCTTTATCAAATTCGAATAAATATAATTATGTGTTATATTATATGCATATTATCCAAGGTTCACTTTTATTCCAATAAAACTATTAGAATAAATGGTTTTATTTAATAATGTATCTTAATTTATATATTTAACAAACATTAAAAAATATATATTCTCTAATAATTTCCGCATTTCAATATTTCTATACAATGTTATAAACTAGCCTTAAATCCATAGAATAGAAAAAATATTGAACACAATCTCATAATATAAGAGGAAAATGATACAATAGTCAAAATAGATGTTCTACATACAAAGATAGACCACAACGTTTTATTATTTCTTAATTAATATTAATTTATCATAATTCCATCACTACCCACAAAGATAAATCATGATTGATTTTTTATTTGACATAAAATAATAGTATATGAATTAATTACCCTACATTTAATAAAACGTAATCATTCTTTGTTAATGAAGTGAAAAATGGGGTTCATTAACAACCCATTGTAATAATATGAAATCATACGAATGTGATATAAGACGTAACATAAAAAAATATATCAACCCACACTCAAAAACATTTAAAATATTATATATTATAATAATAATGATCATAAACATTATGAATGTATGAATAATGATTATGAAAATGGTACCGAAAACCAAATTTATTAGATTATATAAAAAAATGGGGTTATAATATCAAGGATTCCATTATTGGTCACAAAGGGATGGTGGAAAAAGGAACTTAACTATAAAAAATACTATAAATGATTCCTCAATATGATATAACGAAAACATATGCCCAGGGATCATTGTATTCTTTTTGACATTGATGTAATTTGATAGGTTGTACATTAAATATTAAATAAATGGAAAAAATCCTGTTAAGACTATATTTAATACCTAATAATATTGATTAATAAATTTTAAAATCATATTTGAAATGATACGTGCATAAATATATTTATTTTCTCTCTCTATTAAAACATAACTATCATCATAGCATAGATCATGCCCTGTTTCAAGTTGTGGTTTTATTCTATGTGCATCATGAAATGATATTGTAATTTTTTGGCATATATGCCACTAAAAATTTGCTCTGATCTAGTTCATTATGAGGCCCCATGTATTCCTCCTGATTAATTAGAGGCTACTCAGTAGTAGCAATGTCTTATAGTGTGATTGTGAGAAGAATATTATCACATGTTAGTGTAAGAGATCAATGGAAATAACTATGTATCATACATATAAGTAAGTAAAATTTTTTTCCTAAGCTATAGATAAAATGATATAGAAGATGTTTTAATAAAAATAGAAATTCAATAAATTATTATACTGTTATTCCATTTATACGTCTGTGGTCATCCACTGATCCAACCATATATGTATGTATTAAAAAAAAGAGAAAATAAAAGTGTAAGTCTATACTACTAAATCCATGACGGGACACAAAACTAATCTATGGATACTATTTAACTACACCAGCATTATCCATACAATCACACATGTGTCTCTACATGATAATGTAACTTTTGGCATCATTTATTTACACCTTGAATTTGCGATCAACTAGAAATGCACACATAAGTTATATACAAAGAAAAACATGTACTGTTGACATATAATCAATGTAGGAAACCCAAATATCGAACCTAAAAATATTCTACCATAGGTTGATTCTCATTAAATATGCTTATCCTAGAGGATGGAAAACATAAATATAAGTAAAACAATTAGCAAGAATCCATAGTTGATTCTACGGTCTGCATTCCCAATCAATTAGGTGATGTGTTTTCATGGATGTGCATACTTATATATGTATATATGTGAATTCACATACATATAAATATATAAAAAAATATGAATATAAATGAGTAAGATGAAGATATTAAATAAAACCATCATGAATAGATTTGTGGGTTTGTAATATTTATCTTATGGACATCATGTGTACTAGAAATGTGATGGAAATCATGTTGTAGAATCCCTGATTCATTAAGTTTATCAATGAGTCAATAATACCAACTGAAAAAACTAGTTTCATCCAATTCTAGAAATGTATATAATAAATCCACATCACCCCAAGGGAATACAATCCATAACCCCTAGTTTACACATGCTCACATCCAATCAAGTAGATAATAGTTTCTAGGATGTACTTATGGAAATCCAATAAATCATCATTGAGAGACATTCCATACCTCTCATTTTATGAAAAACTAGTCCAATGTATGATCCTTACATCTCGGTCCATATATAGTAGTGACATTTGGGATGGGATGAACCATATGGGTGTAACCCTTAAGTGACCTTTATAGATACCTTACTTATGATATTCCATTAACAATAATTGGGATCCAAATTTTGATTTCAAGCCCAATGTCAATCGTAGGTATGAGACACCATTCTCATCATCAATAATAATTCAAAAGGGATCAAACGTCTGACTCTATATAATAATTTTATAGATCCTGCTCTTAGGAAAAATCATAGAGAGTATATTCATCCTATATAACACACATGTCAATGATAGTGTAATTATTCTTAATAGGAAACAAGTCCAGAGGATTTTAATCATAAACTGACATGACTATGTTAAGGAGGCAATAATCATCCTTATTTAACCCTTTAACTAAGGGGAGAATAATCATACCCATCATATACCAACATGAGAAGAGTAGAATCACACTCATCAGTTGGGATAGTGTAACCATAAAAAAGATTCATTACTAGGGACACTGGGAATAAATCTCCTAAATACTGACTCAATATATGGATCCCATGAAATTATTCTTTAAATCACAAAAATAAAAATAATCAATTATATAGGATCTATATACAAATAATAGGTAGTACCTATGTGTATGAAAATAATAATTCAATAACATGGGTCAATATCTAGGTCACTATAAAAGAAATCTAGGCATCATAAAAATAAATGACAGTCATTGTGTATGGGTCAACAAATGGATACTAAGAATAATCTATGGAATTCATCAATAGATCAATAATAAACCTGTAAATGTATAAAAAAAATACTTAAGGTGGATAAACACATAAACCTTACACTACTTACACAACCACGTGGGATTATATTTTTGACACAAGTTCTAAGGTGAAATATTCTACCATATCAACCAAAACCAGATGTACTAGTTTGGGGTCAGTCAATCATCATGGTTCCCACAAGGTCCCTTAGGTCAAATCAAAGAATATGAATATTACTTTGGATCCTCATGGTATAAACATTGGTTAAGGAATCCTAACTAGGATCGTTATCTAAAAAGGTTAATGTACTTATCCTACCTAAAATCCTAAAATGATAATAAAATTGAGGTATCCTACTTAGGATCCATTTAATATTACAAAAAATATGATGTCCAACATGTGACACATAACATATACCTTTTATGAAGAATAAGAATCCAAACTTTATCATCAAAATGGTAAGAAGATAGTGGAAACCTAATTTGGATCCTTTAGTTCAAAATGTAATTAGAGTAATCATATAAGGGATCCATAGTGACAACAAAACTCATGAACTATTAGGCCATAAAAAGAACATATCACAATAGAGACATCCTCAAATAAATATAGAATGTGATTGACCAGTGATATAGCTCATGGACCATATCAAATCAGTACTAATTATCATGTGCCATTTAGATTCTTTTTTTAAATTGAAGAAACTCTATATTCAGGGAAAATCTCCAAAAAACACATTAAGATTACTCAAATCACTCCATAGGATTCACTATCATGATTTTCATAGAAAATTTGTATGATTGAATCATCTCATTTGAAATTATATCTGTGAAGAAAAAAGATGGGATGACCATAAAAGTGTAGGAAATGTGGCTTACATTATGTGTGTACATCGGTACATGGGGTGTACCATCGAAACTCCCTTAGGGTGTACTCTAGATGGAAATTGCATGTAAACTCCAAATTATATAAAATTTCATATGGGTACATATTCAGTACTATTAAAGTGTTACCTACCAATGTAACAAATATTCCATGTCAATTAATTTGGACTTGGATATGTAAACATACATGTCGAATTCCCCAGAAATAATCTAAACATGTACTATACCCGGTATGATCCTTTAAATGGGTTTCCTATCCTGATACTCAACTACACAAATGAGTAGTAGTACACGATGTGTATACCCCATACATGGATTTACATCTAAATTGAAATTATATCCAAAATGTAAGAACACATGACATGTGTCCCTTAATCACATGTGGTGTACATAGGATTTCCAATATGGAAATCCCTCTAATTTCCCAAAAACCCCCCACTTTGAATCCAATATATGTAGGTCATACCACAACAGGTTACGAGAGATTATAATATAGATTTAAAAATTTAAAATCATTAAACTAAAATGATTTATTTAAAAACTAAAAAATATCCTTTCTTTGTGGGAATATGTAGTAATTTCACCTTTTCTATGGCCCACAGTTCTTGTACAATGATATGGCGCATCCAAAGCTCTATAGTGGTACCCTTATTTATTCCCTATACATAGACCTCTACACCCATATAGTTTTTTATCACAACAATGTGAAAGAGTATCCATATTCACATGAATTATAATCTAGGGGGGATAATGAGAATAAAATGATAAAGGAAAATGTAGAAAAAGTAATAGAGAAGTAAAATAATAAAATATTGATGGGTTGGACCTGATGCCCAATTATTGTATATGAATCCCCTAGGAAAAACCACTCATTCTAAAATAAATGGTGGAGAAAAAATTGAAATCTTACTATTTTTTAAATATATATTATTCAAGGAACCTACGTAAACAAATTAACATTTAATTTATTAAATATTAGAAATTAAGTATTCATTTAAAATTCGAACATCATAGATATCTACCGAACTCTTTTAATAGGGTAGAAATTTTATTTTTTGACGAACAGAGTGGTTAAAAAAATTATATGACATCTCATTTTATAAGAAACATTCCATTTTACCCCCTAATCATGCCGAAGAAAAAAAATTAAATTCCTTTTCAAAATTTCTCTATAAAAAACACGGCTTGTTACAACCTCCCCACTATAAACATTCTCCTCTTAAAGATTCCTGGTGGTATCACTAGATTACATTAACTCAACTGAAGAATATTTAGATATATGATGTGTTAACTTTAAAATGAGTAGTCTTTTCATAAACAAATGTTATATACACATATGACACTTATATGTGACTAATATAGTACTCCAAACTATTGGAATAACAATATAAATGTCTTAACAACTTGGATGAGGCCCAACGGCCTGTATAAAATGTATAAAATAAACTGAAAATGAGGTTCCCCGCTATTAAATGGAAATTGGGTCACTCCCTAGCATATAAATTACCTTGTTCCCTTCCTCAAGAACCACCTCAATAGGTTGTGTCGTCATTCTAGGAGGAAATTTAATTGATTAAAGGCTCACATTTGAGTCGAGTGACTCTCATCAAAATCATGTTGATGTAAATATATAGAAATCATCTCTAACTAGAAGTACACATTGATTCCTTTAAAATATTTGTATATTTCTCTTTGATCCACTGTCACATCCAACAATGCTAATATTTCCATTAACCAACACCAAATATAATGTCTCCCAACAATTAATATCATTTCCAATCATGGGTCATCCTTATTTTGTTAAAAAAAATTGTCTAAATTTCACCTCTACTATAGAGGTATATTCTTTATTTATCCATAACCCCCGAGTAACCATTCCCACAATACTCATAAAAACATTTATAGTATGGTTGAACATGTCCTATCGGCAAATTATGATTAAATATAACCACATTCAACCAATTTGTATCCTTATCATTTGAAACATTATCTAATGAGTCATCTAACAGAATGCTATGATGAATTTGCTACATGAGACAATAGCCTCATTTAGCAAGAAGGTCCATTTGGAATTCTCTTCAAAATTGGGAACCTCACTTATTATGTGACTTATTCCATAACCACCACTCCCTTTTCTTTTTT
Organism: Viscum album; assembly: GCA_963277665.1. Lineage (NCBI taxonomy): Eukaryota > Viridiplantae > Streptophyta > Magnoliopsida > Santalales > Viscaceae > Viscum > Viscum album. Next base: position 200,553,589 of record OY728126.1, read on the forward strand.
CTAGTAAAGAGAATATACCCATGATATGACCATAACATAAACATTGTAAACACTGGTTGAGAATGCTAGAAATATGACTTTTCTATCCTGTCAAATCCATTTTTCAAAAATAAGCACCATGTGTGCTTCTCTAGAAGGATAATTCATCAACATGATGATAAGTAAAAAACCAAATCACATAACATGCCTTAATATAAAAACCAGAAATAGAACCATGAACACTTAAATAGAAGGAATTCATAATCTATGTATAACCATGATAATGTTTTTCCTTATATGAAAATGAACATCAAACTATAAGTTTATGAGTTAAAACAATTGGCCTCTATGTCACCTGGTTAGACTAGTAGATCAAATATTTGAACTGGGTAATGTCGTATAACGTCCTATCCCAAAAGATAAAACCACTCTATAGAATGTAAAAATCAAAATGAAGTAAATGAGTCAAAAAATGAGAACATGGCCTACAATTACAAGTCCTCAACCTGAATCCTTCAATAGAACTTCTCCCTAGAGGTCATAATACATTAAATGAAAATATAATGAACTGAAATCACTGAGAATTCTCATGCGGTAATAACCCCTAATGTTATAGTTCACAAAAAACAGTTAGTGGCCTATTGGAATCATACTTATCGATCATACTCGATAACCTCAAATGAGGGTCAGTTATGTAGAATTTATTTCTAATATATGTTGGAAAAACATTAAAAATATTAAATAAAACATTATTTATGAAACTCAGGAAAATAAAACTCTAAAGGGATATAAAACAGTTGAATCATGTTCCATTTAGACCTAATAGGCTTGTCACACCACCCTTGAATGAGGACTGCGTTGGAAACCACACCAAAAAATGCCTAAACATAGATCCACATAACCTACCATCAAAATGAAATATATATAAATAAATATATATGTATTCAGGAATAAAAATGATGGCTCAATTGAGTCTAATTTATCCACAATGATATACGATGAATCGCTATTTATGTTTCTGTTATCACTTTAAACAATTTTCTCTTATCTTCTATAATATTCAAACACTAACATTCCAACATGATGTGAAACTTACATGACTAATATGATTCGTGATAAACTCATTCATTCTCAATCAAGATTCAAAAATTCATCCTTGGACTCCTTCAAATAGGCCAAGAGCTATAAATCCAAAATATATTCTAAAATTTAGACAATATGTGTGCCACTCCAGGTGAAAATCAAATACCACTGTATCATCACATATAAATACAATAATCCATTTCCCTTGAAATACCTGACATCCTACAAAAAACATGTATTATCAATGCACATATTTTATATCCATAATAATTTGGAACACATTCATAACACACCAGATTTATATATCACAAACAATAAATCCATGGGAAGATATAGATATGATACCACTTTGTAGAATCCCTACATGGATTCCAGAAAACTAGTTATTCGACCCATTTCATTACAAGTCCTCATGTTATCCTCCATGTATGCAATAGGTTTCCAACTGGAACCTCTGGCATATGTTGTTACTATATGGAGACTGTACTCTAATATAAGTGGAACAATGTAGTTCAAGTAGATATGATTCATACACAATAGTAAGTAAACTGAGTAAGGAGTTAGTAAATAAAATTAAATATAACATGATGTAATATTTAATTAAATTCTATAAAAGATCAAACAAATAATAAATAAAAACAACAATGGCCACCCACTTGGATGAGCCTACATATGTAGGAATATAAAATATACTAAAATAAATGAACATGGATCTAATACTAACTCAGAAGTACAATATATACCATGTCTCTAGAAACACTAAATCAACACTAGCCCATTTAGAGGAACCACATGAATGTATATGCATGATCGTACAACTAGGTGTCTCATTCCACTCCACCATATATCAATGATCATCCATAAAACCCTGAATATGGTTTAAATGTCAACTGAGGATCATGTTAAGGGGTGAGAAACTAACTCAATAGTATAACCCAATGATGAACCTATAAATATTAATACAATTTTAATTCTCAGAAATTTTTATCATACTTATAAACAAACAACTAGAAATATAAATAAAACAAATAACACAAAACCACAATTGAACCCCACATCTGTGATCCCAACCGACTGGGTGATGTTCATTCGATGCTATCCATATTTATATTTGTATATATTTATATTCCCATCACTATAGACTTATAAATAAATATATACATACATTATTATGTTGAATAAATAAGATAAGACCATCACATATCGATCATTGGGTCCATAATCCTAATATCTTATATATTACGTGCAAGGGAATTGAGCTAGAAAGAATTTCACTAAAGATATGTATCATTAAGATGATCACTATATTTTTAATCTCAACTGAAAAATACCAAATCAACCATAGATGGAAGTGCCTCTGACCAAGCTACATCACCACATGAGTAATACATTTCTTAACCCTTGGTTCACCCATACCCACCTCAACTCAATGTATAGAAGGAATCCAGGGAAGTACGTTTAGACATCGATAAAATGGTCACTATGATTGGATCTATGCTTCACATTCCATGTAAAACTAGAACATTTTTAAGCCCTAGGTCCCAGTCCATAGGTGGCCAAGAAATTGAATATAGTATAAACCCTTAGGGTATATTCCATAGGTTATTTGAAAGGATATCTCACTAGTGAAAATCCCTACCCACCCCTCCAGATCCATATGTGGACTTCATTACCAACATCAATCACTGGTTAGAGACACCATGGTCAACCACCAATATAATGAAAGAGGGATCATAAGCCTAATCCTATATAGAACTTATGGAGAATCTCATCATACGAAAAATCATGGATATCATAGTTAGTTTCTAGAAGAAATCAATCTATGAGGGCTTAATCATCCTATATTGACCACAACTAGAGGAGAGAATCCACATCCACTAAAAACACTGGGTTGAGGTAAGAATAATCCTCCAAATTTAACCCTCATGACCAGGAGAGAATAATCTATATGATCATAAGATAATATTAGATTTTTATACTCTATAAGAGGGTGAATTTTTGTATTAGAATTATTTAGTGATTTAAATTTGTAAAAATTCATATTATATTAATTTAACTTTATCAGACACGGACATAGTCAGATTATCAGAATAAAAAAATAAGAACAAGAATATTTTCAATTATATCAAGGTAAAAGAATCATAATCAGAATAGATCTTATTAATATAAAACTATGTTTACCACATTTATAGTTTTTTCTAATATAACCAATTTTATTGACACATGAGTAAAATTACTAAACTTCTATAGTATGAAAAATGAATGAAAAATTTTTAAGACCAAAAAATAAAATAGTTATGAAAAATTAATAATGAATTGCAATATATTATTAAAATATTTACATATTTTTAATTTACGATTATAGTTTTATATAACCTTGATTAATGGTATCTACAGTTTTATATTTATTTTCTTTTCTGCCTTTCATTACCATGAATTCCCTCAATATGATGATTAAAATTTCATAATCACCCTATCCCGGGAATCGATTTATAGGATGAGCGATTTCAGCCTTATAATCCCCAAAATCCCTTGATCGAATGGATCATATTCAACTTCTTCATATACATAGAATCTATTGATCATAAAATTTATCATTCTAAATTAAAAAAAAGAAAAATCTCATAAGGAAACAAATATGAAAAGTATTCACTAGAATAATCAATTATATAATGAATTAGAAGTACTAATAATGTGAAGTTCATTCTATGAAATATTCTAAGGTCATGTGTTTTGAATGAATTCATCCGGCCCCAAACTCTTCAAATGACTCACTATTTATAGGTGATTCACAATTGGTTATATTCCTTAGTTTGTTGCATTGACCACTAATAGTTGTCACATGACACCTCATTTGTCAATAAATGCCTCACTCTGTTTGTAACTCCATTCCAGTATTAAATATTTTACTTACAATAGAAAAATTCCTTACATTAATATTATCAACATAGTCTATTCCAATAGAATTATTTATCTATTTTCAATATGATAATATTTATGAAACTAATTCAACTAATCATTACAATAATCATTCTGATGGTCTTGAATTTTGTTCATACGAAAGGATATATAGTATTCTAACCCCTAGTATAATCAATGGTATGTTCAATGTATCAGATTCATTCTCTATATAAGTATCATAACATAAACTATTACATTTTTATTCATAATATATTACAAATTTTAAATATTTTGGTAAACTGTATTGTTTTCTATAAAAACATATTCAAACTATTGTGACATAACATGTTTTAAGATTATTTTAAAAAATGTATTTTTATTTGTAAAAATATAGAAATGGTAATTTAAGAAGTGTATATTTTCACTCAAAAATAGCCCCTTTACTATAATCACAACCCATAAAATAGAAATGTTATAAAAATTTAGAACATACATACTATTTTTTATATTAATAACTTAATACAAATAGTTAACCTTTGAGACATAACTATAATATGTTTGTTACTATTTTCTATATAGTTCTGAATATTATTGAGTATTAGGATTGTTATTCTGTATAGAAAACTTCTTCCCCTTATAAATATTATCCCACTAAAGATAGTATTTACCCTTTTGATAAAAAATTCTTATAATTGAATTCATTGATCCTCATTAAAGAGGAACTATCCCCCTTTATATATTGTTCTCCACCTTTGTGATTTTAAAAATTAATGGGAATGAGTATTATGTCTCATGAAATTTTATAAAATAAAACATTCAGAATAATTAAATTGACTATCTCATCATCAATGCAAATAAAAATGAACATACAACCAATCCAAAATTATAAAAAAATAAAGAGAATATCAACTAGATAAAAATATATTTCATACAAAAATAAACGTTCAAATGTTTTACAAAACATATAAATTAGTTCAATAGATCAAATTACTCTTTATTCTTCATGGACTTTATGTTGGCCTTAATTTTATTGAACTCTTCATAATATTTCCCCAGCATTACAATACTTTCTTATTTTATTTTTTATTGAATGCTTAACAATTTGACATCTTAATACAACTCATTATTCAGATACCATATTATGATCAGTTTATCCCCCCGTGATCATATCATGCTCATATCTAACTTAATATATCAAAACATTTATTGAAAAATATTCAAATCATCTATTTTTTTACAAAAAACATCTATGTACTGTTTCCTAGCCTCTATAAACATAATAACGAAGTATAAAATTGAGATACCACATCCAGATAATATATTTCAAAATGTATATCATGAATTTATACACATATTGATCCCTAATAATGAAATGAAACAATATTAATCAGAGTTGAATATTATTTCTCAAACTAAAATCTTTCATTCGAACATTCCCTGAACACGTAAAACATAGAAGAATATTCCTTGGTTTCCATCAGAATTGAAACTGGAAACATATATTGGGAGAAAAGAAATTTATCTGATTGGGGAATTAGAAGGGTGATGGATATCATGTAAAATGCCTCAAGAGAAGAAATGTGGGATACATAGTGACCCACACTTTTATAAATGTTGTGGGCAATGATTGAAAATCTATAATAATACCAATGGTTGAGATGAAAAAAATATTCTGATCTAATAAAAAATATTGAACAAAATATTGTTTTAAATATTTTTTTAAACTATCTATTTTTTAATAATTTTATTAAATTTTTGATCTTTATGATTGGTAATCTCCAAATTATGAAAAAAATTAAATGTTTTATAAAAATTATTATAAGAACAACAATAATTATAATCTAATGTAATTATTAGTGAAAAAACTAAAGGAATATAATAATACCATTAAAAGTGGAATGTTTCATCTATTTGATGGGTATATTATTATTTATTTCTCTTTAATAATTATTATAGTTTTGAAATAAATAATAATTATGAATGTTTTCATTAAAAAAAATTTACAATAATTTTATTTGTAATATTTTTTAAATTTCGGGGTCTAAAAAATAGGTTTTTATTTCTAAATCAAATTTTTTTTAAAAAATAATGAATCCAAGAATTCATTCTGATAAATTCTTTAAGAAAAATTAATTATCTTAGAAAATGAAATGTTTTATATAATAAATAATGTTTATGTTAAATATAAAATTTATGTATTTTCCAGAGGAAAATTAGTATATTAATGTAATGATATGAGTAGAAAAGACGTATATATGGTCAATCCTAGATACAGTTTAATATATTTAAATCAAATATTTTTTTTGAAAGATTCTTCATTTTGTTTTTGATCATATATAACGTGTAAAATTATACCTCATTTAAGAGTTTATCTAGAATGAAATTGTTTATTATATCTATATTATTATAATATGTGTGATGTTATAGGTTTTCACATTATACTATGATACTTGTATATTCACAAAGTATTTGATTTGTAGTAAAATTCATACCATAGACAACAAGTGTATGTTGCATCCATCAAACATGATTACACCAAAATCCAACTACAACATATTCAGATTCAGAAGTTAAAGTTTCAACTGAGAATTGATTTATGCATTGTGAAGAAACTATAGAATCTGCTAAAAAACATTATCTAATTTTCCTAAACATTATAAAACAAAAAATTTCATCATCATGACCACAATGTAGTTCAAAAAAATTTCTAGTAGAATAGATAAATTTTAAATCTATATTTCATGTTAGGTAATGAAAAATTTTTTTTACAGATTTTTAATGGGATACATTCACATTTACTTGATATTCTGAACATTAGTATACATAAAATAGTAAATATTGATTAACATTTTTAAAGTAAATCACAATTCATATCATTCATTTAAAATTATTTTGATCAATTGTTTTTCTAAGTTCATCATGATTTAATAAATATAGGGTACAAGTTAGAGTACTTATACATTAGTAATTTTTATGTCCAAATTTCATGAGAAGATATTTTATATACAGATGTTGATGTATAATTTTTCCTAGCATTATTTGTAAAATAAAAACAATAGGAAAAAAAGTTAACTCACCCATCATACTCAATTAAAACTCCAACTTCATAAGATTCACAATTAATACATAATTTATTTTGAGGTGAACTAATTAAAATGTCATCAACATAAATTATTACAATATTTATATTTTTTAAAATTATTTTATAAAATGGGTTGGATCAGATTCTATATTAAAAATGTAATTTGGAAAAAAAATCTATTTAACCTATTATAAAAAGATATACGATCTTGTTTATGTTGATATAAAGCATTGGTATGTTAAAATACATAGTCTGGAGATTTTTTATTAGAAAAACTAGTTGTATGTTCTATATAAACATCCTAATGAACATATCCAATTTAGAAAGCACACTTCACATGCATTTGAAATATTTTGAAATTAATTAATATTGAAATGTCTATAAATATTCGAATAACTTGATGTATTTCTACTAGAGAATGAGTTTCTAAAAAATATTATCTTATTTATTATATCTATTTGAAAAATTTATAACTTCATTTCTTGAAATTATACCATTTTCATTACATTTATTATGAAATAACTATTTTTAAATTCTCCACCAAGTTATCTATGAATATGTATCAATGTGATGATTTCGACATTATAACTCTGGGAACAAATGTTTTGAGATAAAAAATTCTCCAAATTTCCTAAAAATTATATAAACCAGTGTATATTTATTGAAAATATTAAATAATACATAAAAATAGTATATTCCACCAAAGTTTTCAGTTTTTGTAAGACCAAATAAGTCGATGTTCACTAACAATAAATCATTAGATGTTGAGACATCACTAATAAATGAAAATATTGAATTATGATTCATACCATATTGACAACTGTTGTATAAATTAAATGTATCAATCCTATTTTTCTATAGATTCTTAAGAAATAATTTCATATTCAAAAAATATAAGGTTAAAATTTGTCAATCTTCTAGTTTTATATTCAATAATAATGATTGTTCATATGATGTAATATGGAAAGGTATGTCTTGGATCCTAATTTCTTCAATGTTATGTTTGTAAAAATTATCACGCTGATTGGTAAGAAGTATAAATTCATCATTTGAACTATGTAATAAAAATTTATCATTTATAGTGATCACAATGTAACCCTCATAACACAAATAACTAACTCATACCATTTTTTTCTAATGAACTAAAAAATTAAATAGTTGGAATAAGTTCTTTTCTTAGAAGAAAAATGTAAACTATTCTGATAATCTCTCCATGATAATTATCTATGACTCTTAAATTTTAACCTTTCATCATAAATATCTTCTTGAAGAAATATTTATTTCCATTCATGTGTGTATAACATCAACTATCATTGTACAATATTTTTTTTCTTGTTACTACTATCATTATTTTCATGAAAACAAAAACAATAGTTTTCTTGAACCCAAACCTTGTTGGTTTCTGTATTTTCAAAAACAAAGTGTAACCAATTTGGACTAAAATAATAATCATTATTAAATAAAATATTTTGTATCTTGTATAATTAAATATTTTTTTGGTTCCCACTCCATTGGAACATTGTGAAAAAATGTGCACTTTTTTGAAATGAAATAATTTTATGTAAAAAGATTTTTTTATTTCTAAACCCCATCGGAGAATTAATATCATGAGGTTTAATTTTTATTGGGAATATTATTAGAATATTTATTTCATGTATTATATTTTATAAAATATCTTATTCAGACTAGATACTTTTTATTTTAGTTTGATAACTATATTATTATCCTCAAATATAGTGGTTTTATAACTATGTTTTGTTTCAAAAATATTTTCCTCAGAAAAAATAATCAAAATATTTTTAAAAAGTGTCATTATAAAAATAGTATTAATAATATTATTATAATGATCCGATTATTAATTTTTCAATATACATATTATTGAATTATACATATAATTATTTTCATAAATATTGTCTTATTTTTTAAATATGTTATAAATTATTATTTTCTAAATATTTTTTTATCTAGAACCTCATCATAACATGGATGTGTACTATCTAGTACTGAGAATGATTCTTGATCATAAGATGTATAATATTTCTCACTATGAAAATTTTAGTTTTAATGAATTTTAGTAGGAAATTATATTTTATATACCTTTTCTATGAGACTATGATTTTAATTGTGTACATTAGAAAAAAGTCACATGTTCCCCAATTTGGAACATCCATTATAAGATGAAATTTTAAAAGAATCACCACCATTGGACCTCCATGTGTCAATATATTACAAAATATGTATTCCTGTGAATTTCTAAAAATGTTTTCATTTAGTTTTGGATAATTTTTATTCATATATTTCTTTTTTTGTTTTTTAATATCTTGTTTGATATGTCCTGATTTCTAACAATCAAAGAACATTTCTTCAAAGTCATTATTATCACCATTTTCCATATGAACCTACTAAACAAATATTACAAATCATTTATTTTTATAATCTTATTCATCATTATAATTATTTTAGCTAAATTATTATTTGAATGTTCTAATAAAATTGAATCAAACTGAACAATAAAATTATTCTACCTTGAAATTTTAACAACAGTCTAAACATATTGAACAATATAAACTATCATTGATGTCTTAGAAGAAGAAAAAATACAATTTTTTTCTCATAATAAATTTTAATTCTTACCTTAACGTTATAAGATCTCTGATAAAATCATCAAGAGTGTGAAAATTTAACATCATTATATCATCAATAAGTTTTATTTGTTGATTCCCACTCATTATGAATTATATAAATAAATTTATAAAGAAGAATCATATAATCAATTATTTATTCTATAGTATATTGTTTACAATTTAATATTTTCATGAATATTTGATTCATATTTTTTACTTACACTCTTGGATGAAAAATAAAGGCTTTGTACTCACTTCTAATCGAAGATCCTCTTCACTACAAAATATTGGAAGACCAAAATGTGTAAATAAAAATTTAAACTAGAGACAAATTATTGCCTCATAAGAATAAATAATAATACATATATTTCTTTTTTATATAATATAATAAGGTATTTCTAAATTTTATATTCAATATATATTACAACATTTCAGTATTTGTAAAAACTGAAAATACCCTATCAAGAATCATATATTTACTAGTGATAATGAAGAATAGATCAACTCTAGTATTTATCACAAATGACTTCATTTAATCTCTATAATATTATTAGTCAATAGATTGAATGGTTAGTTGTCTATTATGATTAAAATTTTCACGAGAATCAACATTAATACACTGAATTTTTAAAACAAATTGGGATCTTCCATTCAAATAAATGTTGGTGTAACAATTATTATAATAGAAAATATTATATCAACACATAGACAACATGAAATAAGTAATTAATGTAAAAAACATAGAGAATATATAAGAATTGAAAACAAAATATTATACAGGTTCTAGGATCATAATATTTGTTAGATGTATATACAAACAATAGGTTCTGGAGAATTATTATTCACAAACAATGATTGATAATTTTACATAAGTAAAAATAAAAAACCTATTAATTTATCTTTATCATACTCAAACATAATTTTATAATAAGAGTAACAAAATCCGAGCTAGAATAAAACTGATAATATCAGAGTAAAAGAGTTTTATTCATAATAGATCATATTAATGTCAATTTATTTTTATTGTATTCAATGTCATACTAATAAAATCAATTGAATAGAAATATGATTATGACTAATAACATTATATAATAAGTATTTATTATTTAAAATATTTTAAAACATACAACATAATAGCTTTATATAATTAATAATCAAGTGAAAGATATATTAAAATATTTACCTCGTCGAACCTAAGGTGTAATTCATTCAATTAAGACGACTAATTGAATTTATAGTTTTTTTCTTACTATCACGTCCATATTTACATACCATGAAATCCATTGATATTATGATCATATTTTACCTATCATAATATCCCCATAAACCTTCACCACAATGCTCAGTGTCTGTATTCCTATCCTTAGAATCCCTCGATATGATGGATGAGAAAACCACTTTTATATAAACAGAATCAATATATCATAATAATGGTCCTACATGACTGAAAACTGAAAATATTTTAAGGAAAAAAGATGAAAATGATTCCTTAGAACATCCAACTACTTAAAGAATTAAAATAAATAAGGAATACTATTTCATGCTATGAATCATTTAGATGACGTGAGTTATGAATGAAATTATCTAGCCCAAATATATTTAAGTTAATATATGTTTATAGTTTATGATACAATGGTCATATATCAATGTTTTTTATAAAAACCCCAGATAGTTGGATCCTGATACCTCATTTAAATTTTAATTCCCAATGCCATATTTAGCACCTTGGCAATGTAAATGTTATTACTTATGTTAGATATAAATACTTGTATTATTATTATTAATGTAGATGAGTAAAATGTAATTCCTCATCATTCAACATTATGAAAATACATATGATAACATGTGTTATGATCATTTCTAGAATTCTTCTAATGGTCATGAATTTTGTCCGTATGAAAACATGATAAAATTCTAACCACTAGTCTGATCAAAGGTTAGTATAATGTATCATAGACATTCTTAATATTATGAGTTAATTGAATATTATTATTTTTATACCGGTGATATTTTAAAACTCATTCTATTTTTGTGTAAAATGTAATTTTTACTTGATTAATTACTAAAACACATGGTTTATAAAAATTTAATAATCATGTTTTAGGAAAGTTCTTGTGATTTACAAAACTGAAGTAATGGAAACATAAGAATTCAATGATTTGACACCACATAATCATAACCATCATATAACAATATGGCGGAATCAAAATTTTCCTTATCCCTTATGAAAGCATAATCCTACATGAGTACCATTTATATGGGCACCATGTATGTATCTCATAAACACATGAAAGATGAAAAATATAAAGAAACACCTCCATAAATCCAAATAATATAATAATAAAATATAATTGCTCAGTAGCCGAATCTAATGTAGTAACTATGGGTAGAAAAATAATAAATCAATTACAAAGATAACCAGATTGATCCTAGTAATGAGTAGATGTTCATCCAAAAATGAAAGGAAGATGCATCATGTTAGGCTCAATTGCTGCAAACAAGGTAGAACATCTTGTAGTAATAACAAGATCTGAGATAAACATGTGGACTTATAAAAATTAATGAGGGGTTATATGATAAACCCCACCACTCTATCTATATACACATTGTTATACAAATTATTCATGTGTTCTAAGGTGAAACATTTTACCATATCGACCCAAACTCGATGTACAAGTTCATAACCAGTCAAATATTCAGTCATCCACTAGGACTGTCAAATAAAAACAAAAATGTGAAATCCAAATTGTTATCCTTTAATTTTATTGTTATGATAATTCATCCCTCTATAGATCCCTATCTATGAAATTAAATGTATGAATACTACATGGGATACTATAACAATATGTAAATATATGAATGCTACTTGAAATCCTTAAAATATTAATTAAATTAAAGAATCCTATATGGGGACCTCTAAATAAATAATTTTATATAATTGTTATCCGACATCGGATCTATATAATGTTATAACGATATAGGAAAACTTCTTTGGATGCTTTATGTCAAATGTATAAAGATTCATATCTTAGGGGATCCTCATAGTCCAAAAAAATCATAGCATATTAAGGCCAGATATGGAACATATCTTAAGGAAGATTTATTCAAAGGTTACTACCAATTCATTTTCCATGGAGATATATCCTAGACAATATCATGTCAAATATAATTATTAGGATACCAATAAATTCAATTATCAGAGGAAGAACCTATTAGTATAGGTAGAATACCAAAAACCTCCATTAAGATTCATCAATTCACTAACTAGTTTCTTGATTGTGATCTATATGGAAAACTACTCAAATTGGACTCAACATTTGTATAATTATAACTATGAGGCATAAAACAATAAAATATGCTCAAAGGGTATCAAATGAAGTGTACATGATGTTTGTACCATGGTACAGAATGTGTTCCCTCTATGTTCAAAGATGGCTATACATTGGAATTATATGTCATGTAAACTCCCATGTATATGATGTGTATGATTGGTACCTGGAATGTACCCTACATGAGGCACCTAAATGTTTCCCATTCATGTTTTTCCCATGTATTTATCATGGTTATGAAATTATACGTGGTGTGTGACCCACACGGTGTCATGACACATACTTTACATGGCATGTTCCCATTACACGGGAATTCGGGCCGAGTACTCTACTACATGGGTGAGTACCTGTACAATGCGTGTATACCTCATACATGGAAATGGATTCTGAAAGGTCATACTCCCCAATATAAAATAACAAATTAAGTGTGTCCCATGATCCACACACTTTTTACATGGGGTTTCAAGAACTGAAAACCATTATTTCTCCCCAAACCCCTTATATGTACCCCAAAATAAGGTGATGAACCAAGAAGTGTTTCTAAAAAACCATTATAGGGATTTAATGCATTATAATTTTTAAACACTTGGTATTTAAAAAATCATAAATCTATATAATTTTATGTGTAATCCACCACATCTACACCCATTTTTACATCCCACTGATGTCAGACAATTTTCTAGCTCATCTAGAGCTCCACATCAGTTCACTTCATCTACTACCTCTCTTTATCAATATATCCCTCACTTTTTCCATTATGGACAATGTGATGGAGTATCCAATACCATGTGTCCAATATGAAAATAGAAAAATAATAAATTAAATATAGATAATAAAAAGGTTGAAAATGTCATGAAAATAAAATTGAAATGAAAATGGTCACATGCCAACACCAATTCCCAACTCATGTTTATACCATTTCAACGTAAAAATACCTATTCTGGACTCAGTGGAAGATGTGGATTCTCAATATAACTGTTTATTAAAATTATATTATCGAAGGAATATGCACATAAAAATTATCATTTATTTTTTATATATTATTAACTAATTATTCTGGTAAAATTAGAAGTGCGCAAATGTATACCATATATTTGTACTAGTGTAAACACGATATTCTATGTCCAAAAAATGCATCTGAATAGTTATCTAAAATTATATTTGAAGGTTTAAAATACCATTTTATCCCCTACAATCTTCTGAATGAAAAAATACAAATTTTTCTCCCATGTTCTACATGAAAATACACGGTTCTTTATAGGTATACACCAAGGCATGCTTCTTACACCTGGGGAATCATACCCAATAAAATATTCCTAAGATATTGATAAACAATTTTTAGGTTATCTGTTTTTATCATTATAACAACACCTCCATATTAGCATTCATGGAGCTTTGTTGGGGCGTGTTTTGTAATCAATGAGTCTCCAAAGTCCTTCAAAACCCTCTTAATCATCCATAATAATCTATAACAAACTATATAAATGACATCAATGAATAGAAAATTACAATAATGAAAATAATGGACTTAATTCTATTAAATTTAATGAGATGGTACACTATCATAATGTACGTCCAAATAAATTATTGAATAATGTAGATCAACATGAGAATAAGTAGAAAGGTTCAAAGAATTAATTTTATATTTTTGGCCCATAACATAAATAGTTGATATGTATATTTAATTTTTATTCTATATAATAAAATGATTTTTTTCTGGCACAAAAAATTGTATTATTCATGATTCATTTTCTAATAATATACATGTATCACCTAATGAAATGAGAACACAACTTTTTCTAGAAAAAAATAGTGGATTAAGGAAAAACATTTTAGGGAACATTACTATCATTACATTTTTCATGGGTTTTGTGGAAATCTATTCATATTACACATAGGTGAGTTTTATGATTTTTGGGTATGAATTGATTTTACATTTTTAATGCTAGGATAAATTAAATATATAATGAAATAAGATTAAATCATCAAAGGGAGTGTCAATTTTTATATTGTAATGAGTTCAAACCATTTATAATATATCATAAATCTTTGAAATGGATTAAGAAAGTGACTAAAGTTTCTTCCAATGATAATTGAACAGATGAAAACCATTCATATTTGGTATTTATTAGTTAGAAGTTATTATATTGATGTTTTTACTGATGATTTCATGGTTTCATTCATGATCATGATGTTTAATTTACAATAGTCTTTGTTTTTGATGAAAATTGTTTTTTGAAACCTCTTTATCAGATGGATTCTGTAGAGATGTTAGAATTCAAAATGAAGGAAAATGAGTATCATGATAAGGGTAAGAACTACACTATAATTTCACCATAATGTTAATCATGTCTTGTTTTTTTAGGATAAGGATGTATTTATATTGATTTTTATTAACTATAGAGGAATATTTATGAGTAATATTAATAATATCTATAATTTTCCACATATTAATTTTTTTTGCACTATGGAGAATGGTATTTTTTAGAATTTGAGTTTGGGTCAGGAACTATAACATAATGCTAATGGAATATAATATACTGAGGGTGGAATTCTAGAATAGGTTTTTCAATTATTAGTAATTTTTAGTAGTTATGAGTTATAAAACCTTCTATATTGATGTGTTAAAATAATATATTTTATGAGTAGTTTGATAAATTTGTAGTCTTGATCCTTAGTAATATTATAGTATAATATAAATGTTATCATGATCATGAGAAACATTTGTGGATCATTTTATAGTGATTAAATGAATAAAATTTATATTGGTTTTTTAGTAAGGGTGAATTTTTATAACAAACTATTTCATTGTAACACCCCAAGATTTCATAGTGTGTTATTTCTTAAAAATAATTCAATAACATGCACTACACGCATCACCGAGTTCAATCGCACCATTACTTACAAAAAAAAGCCATTCAAAATAGGTTATGAATATTATTAACAAAATTTTAAACTTTATATAATCCTTATAATTTTAGAATCCATATTATGAGTTTCTTAGATATAATGCAAGAACAAATTCATTTTTAGTATTGCACTTTTATCAACTTTTAATAGGGAACCATTTTTAAATATAATATTTTAAACTTTTTGACTAAATGGGGACATCAAAAATTTAAAATGAAACATCCCAAGCTTCCATGGTACGCTTTCCATTGAATAATACAGTAGCGTCTGTTGTACGCAACTTCGAGTTTTAACACACACCACAACCGATCAAACTAGGTGTTATGAATAGTAATACCTACTTTTTTAAATTATATATATTTTATATTTAAAAATGGACTTCATTATTTTATTAGGAGTGTCGAATTTGCCATAAGGTGAAATTTTGGAACTTTTTGGATAACTTTAATATTTTGATGAATAGTGAAAATTACTAAATTTTGATTAAAAACAAATTTTTTAATCAAAATAATTAATAGTGATAAATTATGAATTTTAGTGGTTTTAAAGTATATTTAGAATATATTTTTACCATTTAATATAATTTTGTTCATTGTACATAATTTTACAATTAAACCAGATATAAACAAGTGCCAATCTTTTGATAGTTATTATCTCTTAAAAACATGCTTTCTGTTTTAACAACGAGAATTAATTTTAAATTAATTTCTGCCAATTATGTGTTTTGAATTTTGAAAAATGAATTCCATGTTTTGAATCAGGATGGTCAAATTGTGTAAATAGGTAATTTTTATTTTTAGACATTTTGAATAATTTCTGCGGCAAATATTTCATTTATCATGGTTAAGGGTAAATCCGGTAAATAAGGGTTAAAAAATAAAATTATAATGATAATAAATTACCCTAAAACGTGTCCTAGACTTATTGGTTGATACATGTTCTACCATATTCATATTTGGGTAGATTTTTGGACCCCATGGAGACACTTGTTGGTGATAGGGACACTTTATTTTAATTAAGTTAAAATGAATACAAAAATGACACACGCATATATCTTTTAGAAAAGCAATTTTTACGTAGGATTATATTTGTTGGTTTTTCGACAATAAATATTCATTAGAAATCTAAAACTCTTTCCTACATAATGATATTTTATTTATAATTTTTGGACATTAAATAAGTTAATTTATTTATGACACAATGATGATGCAGTAATTCCAATAATAGTGAAAATTTAAAATAATTGATATTATAAATACCCAAATAAATATAATTTGAGACTTTTTTGAATTAAAATAATTTTCTAAGTCAGTATTACATGTTTGGATTTATTTAATTAAATTATTTCGAAGTAATCATTCTGTTATGAGTTTCCCAAAAATCAACTATTGATTAGTGTCAAAATTGAAATAAAAGAGTTTTAAAAACAAATATTATATTATTAAATGATATTAAATTCGTAAAAATCTAAGGTTCGGCCAAGAGACATATATCATCATATTTGTATCAATAATAGACCACTTGGGGGTATCTTGGATTTATATGGTATGTTTATGAACCATATAATATAAAAATACAAAGAGACATTGTAAAAGTGAAACTAATTAACGTAGAGTTAATACTTAATGATAAGGTTAATATAAGTACCCAAACCTGTATAAATTCTATTGGTTGAGTTGTTTTCTACCCATCCCCACCTTAACCTTTGAATAATCACTTTGGAGCCATTATAAACCGAATATAAATTTATTATAAACTAATATTTCTAGCTTTTCCAAAGGTCACCCTCACCCATATTATAAAAGGGCACTCTTCCTTATCATTTATTCACACCATAAAAGCCTTTTGGTTCTCCCTAACTCTGCCCAAATACTCTTCCAACTTCCCTCAATACAACCTAGAGGCATTATTTTGATCAGAAAGCCAACCTAAGGAGCCCTTTTGATCAAATCAAAAGGAAGAACCCGAAGAAGAGGTAATGATTTCACCAACCTTTTTCAAGTTCCTTTCTTCTTCCACTTCTTCTTCCTTTGTTGTTACCATTCTAAAATAATAAATCCAGTATCTTATATATACTGTGATGTTATTATAAATATGGTACAACCAAATTCAGTATTCTATCCACACTTTTAATAACATCTCACCATACGTGCGTACGTACGGCTTACCGTCTCCACGTCGTGGTGTAATTGTTATTCAATATATTATTATTTGGATGGGTATAATAATGATGTGTAACTCATGTAAATAATAAATATAACATGATAATTATTCTGTATATATTATATACTATCCAATTATATATTATTTTAATATCAAAAGAATGATATTTTCGGTCGTACATACGTACGGACTACCGTCTCCACGAACGCGATGAGATTCGTTCTCTATCGTATCCATTAAAGTATAATTCTCATTTTATGATTAATAATAGTATCTAAGGACTTGATATAATTCTAGATATGATTATGATACACCCTATCCATTACAAACATGGCTTATGTAACAAAACATATAAAAGGAAACGAGTAAGTTAACACCCGAAACAACTATAATACTATGATATTATTAACAAATCAATGTTAAAAGATCATATATGATATCATATTAATGTATATGATTCTTGTATAATTTAATAACAATTATTTCACCATTATAATGGAGGTTAACCTACCCCAACCAAGTAAAAGTACAAGGTAATGGTTTATTTCGCAATCTCTTCATTATCCGAGGTTGTTTATACGTAATAATCTACTCGGATCTTTTTATCATCCACATCTATGTTTCTTAAAAATGATTTTCAAATTTTTTTTACTCTTTACTAGAATATGGGTTAAAGTCATTTATACCCTTGTTTTACTTTTTATTAGAGGTTAATAAAGGAATCTTTCCCTCATTTTCCAAACAAGGTTCTTTTTAACCTTTTCGACAGAATTATGGTTAGAATGTTTTTTTAACTTATGTGTTGGGTGAGGCTATTTACCACCGTTATAAAATTGTCAAGCATACCTTACAAGATTACAAGGATATTTTCAAAGTAAGTGTTTTATTTTATAATTATGTGACTTTTAAATGATTTCAAAATGAATATTCTAAGAATTTCGGAAAGGTACTCTTTATCAAAATCAGAATTTTAAATGTTTTAAAGATTTATCTTTCTAAATCTCTTTAATTAATGTCCATGTTTTCAAAATGGATTTTAAGGATTTATTTATTTGGACATTAATGTTTTTAAAATGTTAATTCCTTTCAAAAGTTTCAAAGTGGTATGGGACACTTTGATTCAAAAATCTCTTTTTAATTACTTCCTTTATAAATTTGTGACTTTTAAATGATTTAAAAAAAAGAGATATTTCTCTCAAATAGTTTTGATTTCATCTATGTCAACATCCTTTGATGGATTATATGATTATATTAAGATTATTTATTATGATACAAAAGTTCCATAATGTATTGAAGGTTTTGGGATATGTTTGACTGTAGATGTGTTATTTTTATACCATTCATGGTTTATGGAGAAAGTTTGAAATTTTGTATGCTAGTTTTAATATGAATGTTTATGTTATGTTTAAACCTTTTAATATGGGAATGCATTGGACTTAGTAAGTGATGGGTGGATCCCGCTATAGCTCCTCGATGCATCGGTAGGTCTCATGAGACAAACTAGTGTCTTGGCACAAGGCCTTGACAAAATCTTAATTGTAGTCTTGGCACAAGGCCTTGGATATGTGGTTATGATAGTCTGGATTTATGCATTACATCATTATGAAAGTGGTTATTGATATTGCATGTGATTATTCGATTAGTAGAATATCAATGTGAATAAGTAAATGGAATTATTTCATTTTACTTTTGTCATATTATGTTGAGGTTCAAGATTAAAAGGCTTTTGTTTTAGTTATATATTGCCTTAAATGTTTATGCTTTTTTTGAAAGTTTCCACTATATTGTTATCCCTACTAGGCATCTGAGCTCACCCCATTTCTATGTTTTATTTTTCCAAGGATGTGAAGAAGTAAGTTATGAATGACCTGTAGGGATATTATGAAGGGATAATAGTGTGGACTATAGAGACATTATGTTGTTGTAGTAGTTTTTCACTTTATGATGTAATGTAAAACATTATGAATATATCTATTGCTTCCAAGGCTACTAAACCAATTGGTCTTTCAAGATTTGATCTTTCTTGTGATCATTCCAATGTTATGTAATAATGCACCGACTCTGGGTAACTAGGTTCGGGGCATTACAGTTGGTATCAGAGGAAGTTTAGTACAAACCTTGGAAGCTAGATTTAGATAAACTCTATTTAGAGCACTTAAATTTAAGATGAATTTTGAGGATTTGTATAGAAAAACATCCTAGAATTTTGGTATTATAGAGATTTTGTTAGTTTTCCAAGAAATAGAACCCTGTCTGGATACGAGCAGGTAGAGGCGGCTCTGGCACAAATGTACCTAGGGGTAAAACCCGAAAACACCGCTTTGAGCTAGACTCGAATGGAAACTGGTGCATGATAACGGGCTTTGCTGCACTCTTGGTTATGACACGCCCGGGGGATATGTTAAGGATAACTCTCATTTTCATTACAAATCATTATGCAGTGTTTATGAGTATATACTTCCTCAAATGAGACATTTTTATGATTATGGATTATATCCATAAACTATTTAATTTATGATATGTGGTTAACAAGTTTGGGATTAGGTATTGTTATTCATAAACTAATCTAATGTATGCCATTGTTTAGAAATGGCTCCCAGTAGAAGGAATGGGAATTCTAGTAATGCACATGATACAAAGAGAAAGAAGGATCATATATTTCATGGTCTTAAGCTAGAATTTATAAGAGAAATAGTCTCACATGTATTATCATCATATGAAGAAATAATATCATGTGTTGATAAGATAAGTAAAAAGTTTACTGAGTCCTATGGATTTGAAGGGAAGCAAGAGAACAAAATGATGGAAGAGAGAAAGATGGATAAAGGGAAGAGGGAATAGAAGAATTTTCCCATATGTTATTACTATGGAAAGAAACACACTAGAACTTGCCTGAAAGGAATGGGAGTTTGTTATAAGTGTGGAGGAAAAGGGCACAAAGTACGTGACTTCAAGGGTAAGAAAATGGTTTCAAATGTATAATGCTTCATTTGCATGGAGTTTGGACACTACGCGAACCTATGTCCCAGTCATCAGACTATTCCACAAATGATGCTATTAGATAATAATCAAGTTATGATACTACAACAGATGAAGAGGAATGATTAGAGTTCTTATGTTGATTATTTCATTTGAGTGTTGTATCAACAATGTACTTGATATAATAATTATGGAGTATATAAGGATTTTACTGTAGTAATATTTCATTATTGACTTGAGATTGTGTGGAACAATGAAAAGTGACTCAATAGCAGGTTATTTTTTTGGAAAATATATGGTTGAGAGAAAGATAAACTATAATATGGTTCTGATAACGAGGTAGTGATTTTAGAATAATACATGATTGTTTTTGATAAATTAATTTGGATATTCTTTACTACCTTGAAACTGATTAATGATTTATATATTCTATCATTGTTGGGGTTTACAACATTTTTGGATTGAAGGAGTATATATATTATTTTATAAGGAATAATGGATCATGAATGTAATCAATAAGGTTTTATGATAATTCAAAATGTTGCAGTGTTTTAAAAGAATACATGATGAAGGTGATCACATGTTATTACACGGCAAAAAAAGGGATCTTCATTGTGTTTTCCTTCCTTATAAATTTTGGACTAAAGTATTTTGGATAGTTCTGGTTTGAATTATTTTTGATTGCCATAAAAGGACAACCTGGAGGTCGGGCGGCAACCCGTCGCATCCGGTAAGGCCGCGAGACTTGAACCCACAACCGAAGGGCGACAAGGGTGTATCACCTACCACTAACCCACGTGATGTATGGGATTAAATAATGTTGTTTTTTTAAATGATCTGGTAGATGAATTATAAATTTGTTTTTTAACCCTATACAAATAGGATAAATAGAATATATTTTTTTACGTTCTATTATCTTTTAAAGTGAAAGATGAGTTTGTGGTAGAAATTAGTTAAAGTATAGAACTCTACTTGTCAAGAATATATTTTTCTTCTTCTCTTATTCTATGAAGAAATTATTTCGTATACTTTATTTAAGGAATCCTAAATCGAAAAATGTGTTATCCTAATACCCTATGTTTTGTTGAACCGATTGCATTTCAAATCATCATAGATTGATGAATTTAAGGACCTCAATTTTACACTTGTTTGTGATTGATGACCTCAATCACTACCTATAAATATTTACATTTTTCCTCCAACTATATGTCTCTAATTTCCACCAAGGTTCTCCTAATCGAGATCATAATTTGGTGGTAACCCTTTTATTTCTCTTTTCCTCAAATTAAGACTAAATTTTAGTAACCCAATTTCCGATGTGGGTTTTCCCACAGATATATTTTCTATTTTAAACCTTTTATTTTCGAAGAAAAATTTCAAATTTTAAGGATGCAATTTATTGAAGTATGGGAGAATGTAACACCCCAAGATTTCATAGTCTGTTATATCTTCAAAATAATTCAATAACTTGCACTACACCCAACACCGAGTTCAATGACACCATGAATTACCAAAAAAATCCATTCAAAAGAGGTTATTAATAGTATTAACTAAATTTTAAACTTTATATAATCCTTATAATTTTAGAATCCATATTATGAGTTTCTTAGATATAATGCAAGAACAAATTCATTTTCAGTATTGCACTTTTATCAACTTTTAATAGTTAAGCCTTTTTAAATACAATATATTAAACTTTTTGACTAAATGGGGACATCAAAAATTTAAAATGAAACATCCCAAGCTTCCACATTACGCTTTCCTTTGAAAAATACAGTAGCGTGTGTTGTACGCAACTTTGAGTTTTAACACACACCACAACTGATCAAACTAGCCATTATGAATAGTAATACCTAATTTTTGAAATAATATATATATTATATTTCAAAATGGACTTCATTTTTAGATTCGGAGTGTTGATTTTACCCTAAGGTGAAATTTTGGTACTTTTTGGATAACTTTAATATTTTGATGAATAGTGAAAATTATTTAATTTTGATTAAAAACAACTTTTTTAATCAAAATAATTAATAGTGATAAATTATGAATTTGAGTAGTTTTATAGTATATTTAGAATATATTTTTACCATTTAATATAATGTTGGTCTTTGGACATAATTTTACATTTAAACCGGACATAAACGATTGCCAATCTTTTAATAGTTATTATCTCTTAAAAACACGCTTTTTGTTTTAACAACGAGAATTAATTTTAAATTAATTTGTGCCACTTCTGTGTTTTGAATTTTTAAAAATGGATTCCATATTTGGAATCAGGATGTTCAAATTGGGTAAATAGGTAACTTTTATTTTTAGACATTTTGAATAATTACTGCGGTAAATATTTTATTTACCAAGGTTAAGGGTAAATTCGGTAAATAAGGGTTACAAAATAATATTATAATAATACTAAATTACCCTAAAACGTGTCCTATCCTTAACGGTTGATACATGTTCGACCATAGGAATCTTTGGGTCGATTTTGGGACCCCATGGATCCACATGTAGGTGATAGGGACACTTTATTTTAATTAAGTTAAAATGAATACAAAATTGACACAAGCATATATCTTTTAGAAAAACAATTTTTACATAGGGTTATATATGTTGGTTTTTAGACTATAAAATTTAATTAGAAATATAAAAAGATTTCCTATATAATGATATTTTATTTATAATTTTTAGACATTAAATAGTTTAATTTATTTATGACACAATGATGATGCATTAATTCCCATAATAGTGAAAATTTAAAATAATTGATATTATAAATACCCAAATAAATATAATTTGAGACTTTTTATGAATTAAAATAATATTATATGTTAATATGACATGTTAGGATTGATTTAATTAAATTATTTCTAAGTAATAAATCTGTTATAAGTTTCAAAAAAATCAACTATTGAATAGTGTCAAAATGGACATAAAAGAGTTTTTAAAACAAATATTATATTATTAATTGATATTAAATTCCTAAAAATATAAGGATCGGCCAAGAGACTTATATCATCATAGGTGTATCATTAATGAACCAATTGGGGGTATCTTGGATGTATATGGTAATTTTATTAACCATACAATTTAAAAATACAAAGACATTGTAAAAGTGAAAGTAATTAACTTATAGTTAATACTTAAAAATATATGGTTAATATATGTACCCAAACCTATATAAATCCTATTGGTTGAGTTGTTTTAGACCCATCCCATACTTAACCTTTGAATAATCACTTTGGAGCCATTATAAACAGAATATGAATTTATTATAAACAAATATTTCTAACTTTTCCAAAGGTGCCCCTCACCCCTCTTATAAAAGGACACTCTTACTTCTAATTTCGTCACACCTTAAAAGCCTTTTTGTTCGGACAAACTCTGCCCAAATACTCTCCTAACTTCCCTCAATACAACCTATAGGCCTTAGTTTGATCATAAAGCCATCCTGAGGAGCCCTTTTGATCAAATCAAAAGGAAGAACCCGAAGAAGAGGTAATGATTTCACCACCCTTTTTCAAATTCCTTTCTTCTTCCACTTCTTCTTCCTTTTTTGTTACCACTCTAAAATAATAACTCCAGTATATTATATATACTCTGATGTTATTATAAATATGGTACAACCATATTCAGTATTCTATCAACCCTTTGAATAACATGTCACCATACGTGCGTACGTACGGCTTACCGTCTCCACGTCATGGTGTAATTGTTATTCAATATATTATTATTTGGATGGGTAAAATAATGTTGTGTAAATCATGTAAATAGAAAATATAACATGATAATTATTCTGTATATATTATATATTATCCAATTATATATTATTTTAATATCAAAATAATTATATTTTCGCTCCTACATATGTACGGACTACCGTCTCCATGAACGCGATGAGATTCATTCTCTATCGTATCCATTCAAGTATAATTATCATTTTATGATTAATAATAGTATCTGAGGACTTGATATCAACCTGTATATGATTAAGATACAACCTATCCATTACAAACATGGCTTATGTATCAAAACATATAAAAGAAAACGAGTAAGTTAACACCTGAAACAACGATAATACTAAGATATTATTAACAAATCAATGTTAAAAGATCATATATGATATCATATTAATGTATAAGATTCTTGTATAATTTAATAAAAATTATTTCACCATTATATAGGAGGTTAATCTACCCCAACCAAGGAAAAGTACAAAGTAAGGGTTTACTTCGCAATCTCTTCATTATCCGAGGTTGTTTATACGTAATAATCTACTGGGATCTCTTTATCATCCACATCTATGTTTCTTAAACATGAATTTCAAAACATTTTGACTATTTACTAGAACATGGGTTAAAGTCATTTATACCCTTGTTTTACTTTTTATAATAGGTTTATAAAATAATCTTTCAATCGTTTTCCAAACAAGGTTCTTTTTAACCTTTTCAACAAAATTAAGGAGAGAATGTTTTTTTAACTTATACGGTGGGTGCGGCTATTTACCGACGTCATAAAATTGTAAAGCATACCATAAAATATTACAAGAATATTTTCAAAGTAAATTTTTTATGTTATAATTATCTGACTTTTAAATGATTTCAAAATGAATATTCTAAGAATTTCAGAAAGGTACTCTTTATCAAAATCAGAATTCTAAATGTTTTAAGGATTTATCTTTCTAAATATATTTAATTAATTTCCATGTATTAAAAATGGATTTTAAGGATTTATTTATATGGACATGAATGTTTTTAAAATGTTAATTCCTTTCAAAAGTTTCAATGTGGTATGGGATACTTTGATTCAAAAATATCTTTTTAATTACTTCCATTATAAATGTGTGACTTTTAAATGATTTTTTTAAAAAAGGAGATATTTCTCTCAAATAGTTTTGATTTCATCTAAGTCAACATCCTTTGAAGGATTATATGATTATATGAAGTTGATTTATTATGATACAAAAGTTCCATAATGTATTGAATTTTTTGTTATATGTTTGACTGTGTATGTGTTATTTTTATACCATTTATGGTTTATGGAGAAAGTATTGACATTTCGTATGCTAGTTTTAATATTAATGTTTATGTTATGTTTAAACATTTTCATATGAGAATTCATTGGACTTAGTAAGTGATGGGTGGAGCCCGCTATATCTCCTCGATGCATCGGTAGGTCTCATTAGACAAACTAGTGTATTGGCACAAGGCCTTGACAAAATCTTATTTGTAGTCTTGGAACGAGGCCTTGGCTATGTGGTTATGATAGTATAGAATCATGCATTCAATCATTATGAAAGTGTTTATTGATATTGTATGTGATTATTCAATTAGTAGAATATCCATGTGAATAAGTAAATGGCATTATTTTATTTTACTTTTTCCATACTATGTTGAGGTTCAAGTTTAAAAGGCTTTTGTTTTAGTTATACATTGCCTTAAATTTTTATGATTATTTTTGAAGGTTTCCGCTATATTGTTATCCTTACTGGGCATTTGAGCTCACCCCTTTTCTATGTTTTATTTTTTCCAGGATGTGAAGAAGTAAGTTATGAATGACCTGCAGGGATATTATGAGGGGATAATAGTGTGGACTATGGAGACATTATGTTGTTGTAGTATTTTTTCACATTATTATGTAATGTAAAACATTAGGAATATATCTAGTGTTTCCAAGGATACTAAAACAATTGGTCTTTTGATATTTGATCTTTCTTGTGATCATGCCAATGTTATGTAATAACGCACTGACTCTAGGTAACTAGGGTCGGGGCGTTACATTCAGCCCTTGAGAATAATCTTTTTAAATATAAAATAACTATTATTATCATTAAAACTATGTTGGTGTAAGAGTGTCCAATAACTAATAATATTATATAAATTATAATATTTAATGGATCTTCTAGTCACTAACGATTGTTACTGCAACAAAATTCTTAGTTATCTAGTCTATGAAACAAGTCAACTCAGAAATATTTAAATTCAAATTTTTAAATGATTTTGAATAATTTTTTTAAATAATTGATATGGAAATTTCATTATATCCCACTTTTATCCTTTTATTCTATAAATTATGAGTTTTTTCATAAAAGATATTTTTATTTAAGGATAATTTTATTTTGAGGAAATAAAAAGATCTTAAAATTGGTTTTGTTTCATGTCAATTGAATCACCATGTGAAAAATTACCCTACATGTAATCTAGATCATAATAAAGTTTCATTTAAATGAATTTATATAATTTTTATATGGGTTAAACGTACAATTATTTAATATCTTGAAATTATTATTGATTATATTCAATTAATATGTGGTGAATGCAATTCAATGAATCATTTATTGAACTAATAAAGGATTGTGTAATCATAATTGAATAAAAATATTAAAAAGTAACTAGGTAGTCAATGAATTTGGTTTAAAAGATAATAATCAATAAATTTGTCAAATTATTGATATAATCTTTTAGTTCATGTGTAAATATAAGTGTTCTTATAAATAATGGATTAATAAAAATTAATTTTGGATTGGGAATCAATGTAGTCATCTTTTTCAAAAAAAATAAGGCGGCATAGAAGGGAGATCATGTTTTTGATGAAATTATAGAAGGGTTAAAAAATGGAAAACATTTTGAGTTTAATATTTATAAAGAAGGAACTATTATATTCCAAAATATGTTATGTACTTCAATTGATTATTATTTAAATAAGTAATCATCATTTGTAGCTCATGGGTCTCTATTTTATATTTATTTATATAGAAATATGACTTATAGAGACGATTGGGAATATTATTTGTGAGAATTCCTGAAGAATGATTTTACTAATTTTATAATCAAAATCATGTCCACTCATTACATTAAATCTAAACCCCAACTAAAAAATTAAATTCATTAGCCAATGTCAGTTCTAAAATAGAAATAAGAGATTATATCTAATTATTTTTTATTACTACTATAAAAAAATATTAAGGTAATAATTCTAATTTTATTTACATTGAAATTCTTAAAAAATAATTTAATTTTCTTCATATTTGTGATATATATCTTTGGACCCTCATTCTATGAATTATATTATGGATATAGTGAGATTATGTGGAGTCTATATCTCTATTACTACTAATAGTGATTCCACATTTACATATAAATTTTTGAATGGACATTATTTTTCATTTTGTTCTAAATTAAATGTTAGTAAATATTTTTATATGCAATCAACTGTATAGTCATTGAAAAGAAATTACAAATCATTAGAAAACCATTTAAAATTATCATTACATTTTCAGTTATGTTTGGATCATCATAATTCATTATTAAAAGTGATTTATAATAACAGTTTCCATCTAAGTATATATATTTTACCTATTGATATATTATATTTTGAATGGAGTCATATTTATTTATATAGTGATGGATTTGATATAAGAATGTTTATGGGAAAATTGGTTTGAGAAATGATTGAGAATGTGATGAATAATAAAACACCCGGGATGGATAATAATATTATGAATAAGAGTTATGAAAATAATAATAGGAATGATATTTTTTAGGTATGTGAGAATTTATTTATTAGGATCTCTCTTAGGAATTATATTATATAATTTTTTTAAGAACAAAAACATTATTCCATGGTCTATTAGACCCTATAAAATTGTAAATAATATGGGCACAACCACAAAACTGGGTTTCTACGGTGCCACTCATTATCAGTGCTAAAAATAGCACTGATAAAGGGGGGGGGGCTTTATCAGCGCTACAAAAAAAGAACTGATAAAGGGCCCCCCTTTATTAGTGATTTTTGTGTAGAATTGATAAAGGGGGGATTTGTCAGCGCTTTTTACTAGCGCTTACAAATTGATTGTTTCAATAGAAATTCATGGAAAACATATATGGTTATTTGAGTATATTAATATTGATATAAATATCATATATATTTTTTAAATATGTTTTAGATATGTATGAGTATACTATTAATATTAATATATAATAAATTGATTAAAAATAGCAATAATATATTTTAACAAATATTATTAATAAATAGTTTTCTAATTATCATCGATTAATAATCATTTAATAACAACTGGAAGACACAAAAAATCCAAAAAAAAATTAATAAAATATTTAAAATAGGCTGAAAAAATAATCCAAACTTCTAATGGAAATATCAATTGATCCGGGTGTTCATTTGAGCTCTACAATATATAAAATGAAAGCCTATGATGAGCTCTACGAGCTGGTGACCCAATAAATGCTTCTGTCACATTTATTGAGGCCAAAAAAGATCCATTAGGCCTCCAAAATTGAGTTCTTATTCAGGATACCCCAATTTGTTAACATTAAAAAAAGTATAACTCTTGATCTGAATGTCTGTTAGTCCTGTACCACATATCATATCAAATATTGTTTCATTTTATTTTAATTGACTGGATGTGGAGTTAAAAGGGGCTTTTGGATTATATGTTATGGTCGTTTTAATATTCTATGACATTTGAAATATACATATATATGTATTTTTTCATAAATATATATGTATTTCTCTGTGACTGTCTCTGTGTGTGTGTGTTGTATGTACGTATGTATTTAGTTATATATATATATATATATATATATATATAACAAATATATTTTATAAATGAATTTAAAACTAATCTTATAAATATATATTAATATACAAATAAATATACGGATAAAGGTTTATAACTAAAAATATATATTAATATATATTAATATATATTAATATACAAATTAATATTTATATATATACTAATATATGAAGAAATATATATTTATTAATATAACTAAATAAATTTATATTAATATGAATCTATATTAATATATGAATAAATATAACTATATATATATAAAAATAAATATATATATCATTAAATAGAGAAAAAAAATGAAATGGCTTGGTTGTAATGGTGCAGGCATGCAAGGTTGAGGTCGCGGGCTCGAGTTCTAGTGAAAGCAAGGAGATGCCCGCATTTGGGGAATTCGTGGGAAGGCCAGCGTGAGAGAGTGTTAGGCTAGGGTTCCACCTAGAACTGATAAGGGGGGGGGGTCCAACACTGTTAAAAGCTCTCTCCCTTTCATTTTAAAAATATTTTAATTTTTATTACTTTTATAAGCACTAAAAAAACACTGATAAAGTACCCCTTTTATTAGCACTGTAAAAAACGCTGCTAAAAGGGGTTCTTTATCATCACTTTTTTTAGCGCTGATAAAAGGTGCCATTATCAGCACTTTTCTAAGCACTCATAAATGTGAGCCCCTTTATCGCTGCCTTTATTAACACCGCTTTTTTAGCGATGTTAATGAACTTTTCTACCGATGATAAAGGCTATATTTGTAGTATTGGGGATTTGTTTTTTTAATAAGAAGCCTTACCTATATGTGTATGATATATATAATATTTGATTATCTATTAATTTATTTGTATGTATATACAAGATACACACCATCTTTAGATCCATTACGATGTCTAGTTAGATGGGGATAATTGTTATGGGAAAAAATCCAGTATTGAATTCTGATTATATAAAGTAGGTTTTGTTAAATAGTGTGAATTACTAGTTAATGGTATTGTAGATTAATTAAATGATTTAATAAGGAATATGGGAATCAGAAAAAACTAATAAGGGAAAATAGGCTCACTTGTTTCTATAATTATTATAATTTTGGGAACAAAAAATCTAAATGAAGGGGAGGAATGTGTCAAATTGGGTAATTTTGTCAGTTAATAAATTTCGTTCCTTATTATTTTTCATTAATATATTTTATGAATAAATAATAAATTTGATAATTTTATTCGACCAGTAATTCTGAATAACTATTTGTTTTATTTGAACTAAAATATTAACAACCTAAGCCATAAAGCTGCAATTTTACAATATCAATACTAAATTTGATTTCACACATTTCACACAACCCCAAAATAAAATGCGGCATGAAATATTAGATAATTTTTTTATTGATAATCAATAATAATAAAAACTATAATAAATTAAAATATTTTATGAAATTTAAAAATCCAATCAAATAACATTGAATAACTAATAGTTTTCTAAGGTAATATTTGAATGAAAATAATTTTTATTTCAATAATTTATTTTTGACTAGACTCTAATTTTGGTAAAATATCATTTATACTAATTTTGTAAAATTAATTTCATTTCTGAAATTTTTGTATAATTATTATCCATAGGAAGTTGTTTTTGAATTTTATATAAAATAAAATTAATATGAATTGAGAAGATTATATATTTTTCAAAAAAAATATATTTCATGAAATTATCAAAATATGATAAATAAATGTAATATTATAAATAAAATTAATTGATATAATATTTATTTATATCAGAAAAAATATGAATTTTATAATATAATTTTAAATTTATAAAACATATCAATTATATTTTCTAATAGTTGTATCAGTTTATTATAATATCAAATTTATATTATGTATTTCTTAATTATTAAATATTTTCAAATTAATATTTTTTATTTCCACAGATTGGATAGAAAAGCATTTCCAATAACACATTATAACTAACCAATTTATATCATTACAATAAATGGAAATGATGAATTTATACAACACATATATTTTATTCTTAATAATACAATTTTTATATGAATTGATTTTATGAATTATTTGTGAAAATATTAAAATTTGCTTTTCCAGAATCTAAAAATGTTATTTAATTAAATGATTTTCATATTTTATATAATATTTTTATCATTTAATATTTACAATTTCATTTTTACATTCCATGTTATGGTTACAATATAAATATTATCTCCCATGGTAAAATAGATATTTTTAAATGTATGATAATTAAGTAAATATATATTTCTTATAAAATTATTTGAAATATTAAAAATTAGGCATTTGATTTAAATTAAAATTATAAAAAAAATTAACAGAATATTTCACTCTAATAAATGATTAACAAGAATATGAACACTTAATGATTAATATCACATTTTATCATAAAACTAGTTTTTCATCAAAATATTTGTTTTTATATAAAATTTGAAATTCCCAAATTTAAAAGTTTAATGAGATTTAATGGATTAAAAAGTAGTTATTTTAAAATATAATTTTTTAAAAATATCATCATATGTTTTTAGAGATAGAATAATTACCATGTTTGAATTTTAATAATAATCAATCAGATACAAAATTGTAAACTAATGTAGCATGAATATACTAAATCATTTTCACTAATATAACATATAGACATATATTGAGTGGTTGAAAATATATACCTATGGATCACACATAAATATTACAACAAAACATTACCATGTTTTATTCAATTACATTAATTCATCAAACCTAAAATTACAGTCCATATATTTGTCAATATTTTACACACACATCCACCCTTTTTCATGAAAAATACATATTTTAATATTCCCATATAATTTCACATAATTTATCTATTATGGAGTAAATGAATAGTTTTTTAGCATATAAATTAAATAATGTAATTCAATTCCTTCATTTTTAAAGGATACATAAAATGAATATCCATGACCTCAAAAGTAGTTTTATTTTCCATTTAATGCCAATTAATAATAATTATAATATGATATAAACAAAAAAAAATATAACAATATAAATATAATGAAATAAGTATAAATAATATAATAAAATTTTTTATATTTTAATTATAAACATTATTTATTCTCGTCACATTTAATCAAATAAATGGAATCATTTCTCATGACTGTGAGCAGATTACCACCTACATAGAATGCATGTTTTGTTTCCCACCAACACTATTAAATTATCATTAGTGAATTGTACTTAATTAAACTGTATGTGAATTATTTCATGATTTTTATTAGGGTAATTTAAATTTCACATTATATACATATCATTAGAAAAAATTGGAAATTGTAAAACGTAATGCCTAAATCATTCGTAAAAAGATGAATAACTGTATATTTATTGTTGACAAAATATTTTTCAGTTATATTTATCATATTACGTTACTAAATATTGCTTCATCACGTATATAATATTTAGATAATTCAATTAATATTTTCTTATAATGATATTATAAAACACTGATATCTTATATAATCAAACTCACACATATATTATAGCATGTTCTAGTTGGGTTAGTTTAAACACCTACTTGAACAATGTTATAAATTATCATGAAGTGTGAATTTGGTAATCTAATATAACATATTAATAATTATATAATGAATTATTTACTCCATAATTGCCATTAATCGTGAAAATACATTCAATGTCTTATAAATTATAGAATAAAGCTCATCACCGACTTTAGAATCGTAAATAATATCTAATATTTTTGGTTGGGGTAAATTGAAAGATGCATGGTGATATTCCAATTTAATGCTAATGAAATAGAAACAGATAAATTTATTATTAAATTATAATTATATGATAAATAGATATACTAATAAATTTGATGAATTGATAAATATATAAATTTGATTCATTTCAAAATGTAAATTTTAAAAATTATGCAAGTATACACAATAGAAAATAGATGAATCAATGTTATGGTAGTATACAAACTATGTCAATATTATGCAATGTGAATGATGAAAGGAGATAAAAAAGGTTACATAATGTGTTTTAGATATATTTTAGTGTCCATCCATATATCATCTCCCTTTAATTAGAATTATTTTTTATTATTCCCTTGATCTTCATCATGACCATTGAATATTACGCGGAAAAAATTAACACTCTCTTATGCTACATTGTTTTCCAAGGAACTCATCCTCTTCAATGGGTGTTGTGAGAACCTATTATATAATGAGTATTGAAGAATAGTTTTTTTAGCAGTTACAACCTATTGCAATTGACTTTTTAAATCACTAGTATGTATGTATAAATATTCAGAGAAGATATAGGTATAGGTTATTTGGTGATTGATTAAAATCAGTGATTGTATTATTCGGTGAACATTAAATAAAATAGATTTTTTTTATGTTGTGGTTGATATTGAGTATATGTGTGGATCAATTTCATAATGAGCCTTTGGGCTTACATGGACCTCCTTTTGGTCAAACCATAATTGATTATAACTTTCCAAAATTTTCCATATCCATTGATTCCAAATAAAATTGATATAATTGAATTGTTTAGGATATTAAATATACCCATGTAATAGTAGTACCGACTCCATCATCCTCCCAATTTACCTCATAGACTACCATGTGGGATAATTGGAATTATAAAATAAACACTCCATCATATAGATGCAACTAAATACTGGTTAATTGGTTTCATTTTGGAAGTATCATTTTATGTCCATGATTTTATTAGCTATATATTGATCCTACACTATATGGGTTGTTGAATTAGGCTGCATGAGGAGTATAATTCCACTACCACCTAGTGGTTGGTGGTTCTACAATAACTAGTTAATGATGCTGTAACCTTCAACCATATCATGTGCTTGTTCACATCCTTACACAATATTTTATTGAAATTCCATATTAATTACAATATATTATTTTTTAATTAATAATGTCCTATGAATTTAATAAGAACATCAATAACCATTTTAATGGACTTTAGTAACATTATCACGTCCCTTACTGGATCACATAAATAAATAATAATGACTCAAATATTACATGAACTTATTATTTTTTATTACCAATAGACTATTGGTAATAATTAATTATTATGACAGAATATACGTACACCAATATCCCAATTTTTAATGCTAAAAAAATTAACACAAATAGAGATATCATTTTTAATTGAAGAGTGATTGTTATACAAACCTATACATTATATAAAACATTAAAAAAAATATATAAAATTATATTAATATTCATAAGAAGTAAGTTTATCAAACATTACAAATGTATAAAATAAAATATTAACAAATTAATCAATACCCTCATCCAAAATATGAAATAAATAAGAAATAAAAAATAATAAAAATTTTCAATATTCTGATCACATTCTAAATCTCAGAGGAAAAAATATTCACCCCATTTAAGTCAAATAAACTCAAAAAAAACTATCCAACATTGTTATTATCAATTAGTGAATGTTGAGAGGGATAAGAATTATAATAATGGATAAATAACAAAAAATTCAAGATATATTTTAAAAATAAAAACTATTTATTGAAAATTAATGTAAAAATATTTTGAGAAAGAGAAGTAAAAAAAGAATAAATAAGAATATGAATATAATAGAACTTCAAACTCCCCCTTAATATGTAAATTTCTATGAGGGATACAGAAATTAATGATTTAATGATATTTTTTGGAGGTAAACTACGTGATTTTGAAAAAAATGGGTCTATAAATAAAAGAGAACATGAAGTGAAAATTGTGGAGGAATAAAATGATTATAAAAGTTCGAGATAAATTGAAATAGAAAAATAACTCAAAATATAATCCAATTCACTCCATTCCGAAATAAATTCTTTTAAATCCATAGATATAGTAACATATTGAATATTCATGAAGGGGTTCTTTTGAATGTTAATTACCACATTTAATGATTCATGACATTGAATTTTTATCAATTACAACTGAAAATCATATGTACTGCCAGATATATGTACAAAACATATTGCACATCAAAAAATATTTCAAGTGATATATAATAATTATTTAAAAATTGAGTATCTTATATATAATTTCTGAAAAAAAAAGAATACAATTATTTTACAAACAAGTATTAATATAAAAATTATTACATATTGTTAAATGTTTTATTTTTATGTTTGATGTGAAAGTATAAAACTTTTTTAATTAAAAATATTAATGAATAATTTATTACCTATGGAAAACATCAAAAAGTTTTATAAAAGGTCCCTATAAAATCAATCTATATCGGATATATTGGCATCATCATAAAAATAGAAAAAATTAATGATTAATATAATTCAATATATATCATTAATGTAATGTTTTTAATGAAAAATTAATGGATTTAAAACATGATAAAGGGAAATTATATTTTGAAAGAGTAATTATTTAATCAGTTGTAAAATGGAACTTCCCGATAGTCAACCATTATTAGTTTAATGTTAATGAAATATAAACGATAAAATTATAAGGTATTTGTGTAAATATCTCATACTTGATAATTATTCATTATAAATTATGATCTTATATTAACCTTCTTATTAACATATCATGTAATGAAACAACCCTAGTCGACTACGATAGTCACCCAAGATGGTCCACCACTTGGTGAATTACAAAAAAACCAACAAAGGTGTATCATAAAAAACCGGAAAATGAATTACAATAATGTACAAAGAGAAATAATGTGATCATATCTAATATACAAACAATTATGAGACATATATATTAAACTCTAAGATAAAACCAAATGACACTAAACATTTCTCCATCTAATCATCTTCCACTACCAACCTATCAGGCAATGAATTCAATTCCAAACAACAGAAATATGTATACCATATCATGTCTATCCCTTTACAAGGGTCCTATAATAAAACGTATATATCCACCCAAGGGAAATAATTGTGTGATGTCAAAAATAATTTATGCGTACGACCAAAGAATATATACAGGTAGTGAAATTAAATATTAATCATCTATATCTTTACAAAGTATCCCATTTATATTGATTTATAATCAAATAATCCCATTTTTGTAAAATATAATTTATTATTTATTAAGTAAAACTATATCCTAGAAAATAAGGAATATTTCAAGTACATATAATAGTGTTCGAAAGTATAATCAATTCAACAATGTATTAACCATATAATAATAATGTGAGAAAATAAACATAAAAATATGATCAATTAATAATGTAATAATTAATGAAAAAGAACGCTGATTGTACTCAAACTTGTGTGAATATATTCTAGACATAAAATAAAATCACCATTACAATCATTGGGTAGATTCAATAATCATAACATATCATTGAATTAGTCAAACAAAAGTGGCATTAAACCTCTTGTGTAATCAAACATAGAAATAATAAGATTTCTATTTCACAATTAACCAACACTCATTCATTATACCAGCCTTTTCAAAATTTATTTGAAAACATTCTAAAATTTAATAAAACATATTCCCAACAAATTATTTTTTTTGGACCCCAATATTTTGTGAAATATATTTTTTTCAAATAAATTTAATATTAAATATATTATTCATTACAAAAAAAACATCGAGTATACATTTTTCTATAAAATAAATATGCATATAATGTGTAACTTATAACATCCAGGTGACATAGTTTAAAAATAAAAATATTTTGTTTGATTGTTTACAATTTTTTTTATTGAAATATCTAGTATGAAGTCGATTAATTATATTTCTCTATGATATTATTAAAAAATAATATATTTTGAAAAATTTAGTGATTAATAAATTAGAAATGAAAATTTAAACAATTTGAAAACATAAGAAAACATTTTTAAAAGAACTATTTCAATGTGAAAAAATATTCTTCACCGAAAAAACTTAATCAAATAACTCATGGTAAAATATTTGAATTCAATTTATATATTATATAATAAATCCAATTTATATCGTGAATTATATGTTTTTATAGATATGTTATAATAATAATTCCATGTTTATGCATAAAAACAATTTATTTTTTCAAAAAAATTTATTATTCACCTTTTTCCCCTTATATATTAAAATTTTAAATTTTAAATTTCAAAAAATTAATTTTATAAACTAATATTAATTATTGAAAAAGAAATTTCAAAATTACCATATGTAGAATATTGAATATTTTTCTAAAATGATATAAGTTTCAATGAATGATGAAAGATATTGGTTTTTATTAAGAATTTGCATTTATTTAATTGAGTATAGAGTCATTAAAAAATTCAATATAGTTTTAAAAGTATAAAATTTTAATTCAGATTTATATTTGTAAGGAACCGTCGTTACAAATTATAGATTCAAGTGAAATTTTATAGGAATTCATTTTCTATCATTCCAAAATTTCATTTAGTGTTATATTTTTAGTGAAATTGGAAGTAATACCAAACGTAACTATTATAAAATCTTATATTGTATCTTTTTTGAAAAAAAAAATCTTTAAAAAGAAATCATGATTACTTTTCTTGAAAAAACATTATATTTTTTCCAAAAATAGAATCCTTCTTCTTATTAGTCCTTAATCATTGTGGAATGAATTTTAAAAATTTGGAAGAGGAAAAAAGATTAGTAAGGGGCCCCTAAATAAAAGAAACCATTAGTGTAGTAAAAACCCTTAATTTTTTTTTAAAAAATATACCTTTTTTAACACGAAAATGATTAATAATTTTAAAATGATCATTATGTTACCATTTAAAAATCAATAATTTTCATGAAAATCATAATCAAGAATTTAAATGTTAGATAGGTATCATGGGACATAATTATACTGAAAATAAATAAAAAATGGGCTTGACATACATACTTGTAAATATTACAAATTGAATAACCATATGGAAGACTTTCAAACCCAATACATTAGAGGGTTTTCTTAGAACAACCCATTATTAGTTTATCACAAAACCACCTATTATTGGTTGATCACCTACCCACATGTCTTTAGTCTATCATGTAACCATCCGTCAAATGTCCAATTTCCATTATATAATCGCAAAAATAAATCTTTAAATTTCAAACATATTATTTTAAAATTTCATTTACACTCGTATTAAATATTTTCATGTTATTTAAATAATCAATCATGGATGAATACCAATTCTAAATATTTAAAAACTGATTTCAAATTCAATGTATCTAATTCCAAATTAAATCATCTGTGAGAAAATGAAAAACTGTTATTATAAAACACTCAATTACACATAAATAAGTTATAAAAAATAATTTTGGAAATAAGGACATGAAAGATAATGAATAAAAATAATAATTCAAAAAAACATTTAAATTATCTCTTATTTAGAGAGTATGATACCATGAGACTGATTCCTCATTTATATTTATTATATTCCTTAATATTAATAATATGTTAATTATTTACTTTATTTTGAACATTATTCCTGGTAATTATTCCTCTAATATAACATATTACAATTTTATAACATGTACATAATTATTTTTTTTCATCTTGGATGATATGACGATAATCGGTACTTGTGTCTGAAATGACATTGGTATGTTTTATAAATCCCTAATGGGTCATTATTCAAACATCTCGATAATAGTACTCCTGAAATTCAAATATATTATTTAAACCAGTGTTACTTTTATATTTATCCATTATATATGAAAACTAAAAATGAACTACATTACAATCATAGAGATGGTTAATCATAAAAATACATAAGAAACATTTGAATTTTTCCATGATCAATACCAAAATAGCTATATACAATTTAAAATTTATAAATTATAAACATATAATTAAAATATTATAAATAATTTAAATATACTCATATATGCAGTGATAAAAAATAAATCTCATCACTTAATCGATGTGATAATCCACACATAAACAAGTATGACGTTATCATTTTAATATGCATATAATGGTAAGAAGGTAAATGATATATAATTTTTTAATAACTATATATATGTAATTAATATAATATATAATCTTAATTTCAACCATTATAAACATACTTGAGAGTTTGTGGTGTTAGATGAATTACGTCAGATAATGAGGCAGTAATTCACCATACAGAAAATGATAATTTATATTACCACTTGATGGTAGTGGTTAAATATTTAGGTTATGATATTAGCATTATAAAAGCAATTTATAATTAGGAAATTGGATTTATTATTTGATCATGGTTTATTAATAATTTATGGAAATTGAAGAAAAATAAAATAGAAACACTTTATTAAGAATGATATATTCTATTCAAAAATTTCATATTTTTAAGAATATCAGATAACTAAGGGTTGTGTTAAAGATAATATAAGTGTTATATAATGTGTATATAGGATTCTAAAAATTTATTTTTTTCGATACATTATAAACCAAATAGGTTTCTATTGGAACCTTGTTGTGTTTTGGTTGTATTTTTGGTCAATAGATCAAAAGTATTGGGAATAATGTATTTTGAGGAAGGTTGAAAATCAGATCCATATTTTGAATATTAGAACACATTTTTTGTTCTAATCATAACCACTTTTCTGGGTATGTTTTTGAATAAATAGTATAATGATTTTTGAAGAAATTATTACATTTTTTCTGATGATATTGGAACATTTTTTTTAATTAAATAAAA
The DNA here is from genome assembly GCA_963277665.1 of Viscum album. NCBI lineage: Eukaryota > Viridiplantae > Streptophyta > Magnoliopsida > Santalales > Viscaceae > Viscum > Viscum album. The sequence goes on from OY728126.1 coordinate 200,593,837, forward strand.
AAATATTGATAAAATTAGAACCTTATATTTAAGGTTTTTTGAACCTAATTTAATAAAAAATAAAAACTATAATTTTTAGAAAATAAGGGAAACACTCTAAAAAAATCAGAACTAGAATTTTAAGAATCATTATGAGAATATTATAACCATAATTCTGAGCTACATTCTATGAAAATCAGAACCAACATTATAAGAAACATTTTGAGGAAATCAGACAAAGAATTATGAGAAAATCAGATATGGAATTTTGTGAAAATTAGAACCAACATTTTGATCATATCAAATCTAAAATTCAATGATAATCAGATGCATCTTTAAATCTAAAAATTCATTGCTGTTCATATAGATCTTATAAAGCATACGTATCTTGTGAAGCTTATGATAAAATATTTATGAATGAAAAAGGGAGTAAATAAATTATATTTAATTAATATGTTATTGATCTTGAGAAAAAGAAAGATTATGCTCAAGAAAATATATTTCTAAAAAATATATCTTTCTCAAGACAATGATCTTTCTCAAGTAAAATATCATTCTCATTAAAAACATATTTCTCAAGAAAAAGATCATTCTAAATAAAAATATATTGATGAAGATAATGATATAGCTAAATAAAAATTACATACTCAAGAAATATACTTCATAAGAAAAATATTATCTTAAAAAAATATTACTTAAGAAAATATATTTTTATGAAAAAATATATTTCTCAGAGAAAATTTTCGAAATGAAAAATCATAAGAAAAGAAATTTTTCTTACAGAAACTTTCATCTGAAATGAAATGTTTCTTAAAAAAATGATCTAATGAAGGGATATTTTAGGATTCAGGAAAATATTTTTTCAGTCAATAGAACATCTAAAATTTAAATATATTTGAATATTCAAGAAATCCTTGAATTAATAAATGGATGATTCGATATTTAATAAAATTTTAAGATTCAATAAATCATTTAATGGTTGAACGGAATATATAAGATTTAACTAAATTCATTGATTTATGAATTAAATGTATGATATAAAGAATGATATGAGATTTAAATAGAATTGATGATATGAGAAATTTCATTAATCATGAAATATTTTCATAATCCTACCAATAAAATATTCAGGTCCCTATAATGTATAGACAAATTCTATACGCACTATTTTTTAGGTAATGATTCCAGTTTTCAATGGTTGAATTCTTTTAACAACTCTTGGATCAAACCCTCTAGACTCACATTGATTTGGCGTCTTTCTCACAACAGATTGCCCACTGATATTGGTCTGCAAACTTTTGTCATACAACTATTCTCCAAATGAAAATTATGTAACCAACATAGGGAGGATATAGATTATCTCTTCATATCATGTGCCATAGCCACTACTTTATGGAATTATGTTTTTAATTTATTTGATTACAGATGGCCCACCCCTGACTCGATTTGTCAGCTTCTTAAAAAATGTGTTAGATATGATGCCTCTTTGCAGGTTAAATATTTATTTCTTGCAGCAGTGGCGGAGCTTATTCATGATATATGGTATGTTAGAAATGATATTTTTCATAATAAACACTCATTCAGTCTAATTGCAGGAAAACCCCATATTCTCATTGCAATTAAAGAAGCCGATTCTATTCAAAAAGACTGTTTTAGTAACTCTATTGGTGATTTCGAAATCCTTCAACGCATCTGTATTCCAGGTATCTTTCTAAAGCCCATGCATTTTTTTGACATCTTCTGGCAGGCCCCGATACCAGGTAGGATTAAAGTGAATGTAGACGGTTCCTCTAAGGGAAACCCTAGCCCTGCCAGCTATGGAGCTCTTTTTAGAGACTCGGATAGCCAATGCAAAGGTTGCTTCTATAGTGGATGTGGTCTGGCCTCATATCACGAAGCCGAAATGTTAGGGGTCATTCATTTTGTGGACCTTTCTCTACATAAAAGATGGAGAAAGCATTTTATTGAAAGAGACTCGACAACTATCATTCATGCCATCTGGAATGGTGTTATTCATCTCTCTTGGCCACTTACCAATCGCTGGATGAACTGCCTGAATTCACTTCATGGGATTGATTTTATTTCCACTCACACCTTCCGTGAAGCGAATGTAGTTGCTGATGCCCTCGCCAATAAAGGAGTGCAGTAGAGCTTGACTTGGCAGGATGCATTTCCAGCTCATTTACTAACTTTTTTGAATATAGACTGTAGGAAAATTCCATCTTTTAGACTTTTGTAATTCTTTTTTTTCACTTTATCACATCCTTGGTGCTTTGTTCTTTGACCAAGGCATTACCTTTTTTTTAAATAAAAAAGAAGAAGGAATGTTAAGCGTGTTACTGTGAATGCTTACCGGTTTCTATAAAGGATTTTTTTGAGATGTTGATACTAGAAAGTATAATTGGAGGGTATAACCAACTATATCAAGAATTTTTAATTGTGATTATAGAATTTTTGGTTTATTGTGCCTTTGTATTCTAAAATGAAGATGTAGAAAGAATCCATGTTGGTGGGACTATCCAACATGGAAAAGATTTGGTCATTGTACCCATCCTCATAAATATCAAGTGTTTTCTTCCTATTATATTCCTTGCATGAAAAGGGTGAGGTTGTGGGTTATACGTGAGTGGATCATAAATCTAACAAGATTCAAAAGATATATATGTTTTTGTTAAAAATTTAAGAACATTATTAAAAAATTAAAATGAATAACTAATTGATCCCCATACCACCCAATGGTTTCAATCCTACATATGAACTACAATTGGTATTAGAGTTATGTTACCTCTACAAGATCTATATCGGTAAATGGATGACATGAATTCCATATACTATAAGTGGATTTAGGTTTTCAACCAAATGAACTATCATATCTTCAAAGATAGAATACCTCAATATCTTATGTCTTTTAGGTAGGATGTTTTATAAGTTACTATAAAATTATTTCCTCCTCTTATTGGGAATATTACTTTTACAATTACTAATATGGTAAAACATGACAATGACAAAAGATGGAGAAATGATTTACACTCATAACTTACTGAAGGTGAGTTTCTTATAGTAAAAGGTGTTGGAACTAGAAAATGTATTTGAGATAATATGAAAAACATTTTAAAAGAAAATATAATTGTAATGAATAAAAAGTAAAAACTACATAGGCTAAATTATGATGATCAGAAATGGATCTGAAAGAATATGTTGGTTACTTCTTTACATGGGTGAATAATGTTGTTATCACCATAATAGGTCTTTGGGAAATAATAAAACTCGGTTATTTTTCAAAAGAACTTTTGAATTTGACATAATATGTTTGATTCCAAGGACTCTTCTTTGGAAGATAGAGATCCCAAAACTCTATCTCTTAATGATATATACAATATTCTTATTACTTTTTAATTGAGAATAGATAATATTTTAAGAAATAATAAAATGGTTGATCAAGAAAGGATCTAAAAATATTTGTTAAAAGGTACAAAAAATATAAAGAAGTTAATGAAGAATAAAGTGATTCAAAAACATATGAAGAAGCATAAGATTTTAACATAATTGATTTCTTCCTTTCTGAAGAATTACAACATGGGGAAATAGAAAAATAAAAACTCTCAAATGGTTGAATTGCGAAGGGTAATGATAGTTTCCACGTGATTTCCCTAGTAAAAATATGAGTATGAATATGAGGAAGAGAAACCTTAGAAACAAAAGGGGGTGAAACATAAGGAATGATTTATTTATGAAAAATGATGAAAATTTATATTAGTAGAATAATTAAATATGATTCCTCATTTTATGATGAATCCTATCATCAACTAAAATGTATATCTCATGTTAGAAAAATGGATGTGAATCATCTAATAATGATGAAGAGAATGACAAGATGACTAAAAAGCAATGGATTCTAAAAATTTATCTCAAAAAAATTGAGCACAATAGTAAACTCAAGAAAGAAGGAATAAATATGAATAAATATTTGAAATGTTTACCATCTACAAAATTTTATATTTATATAAAAAGGACATTTTATGAAGAAAAGTACATTAACATTCCGAATATCGACAAGATTCAATCTATAGTAGTTAAAGAATATTAATATAACAAGTTAATGGTAGATGAATCTATAAAAATCATAGATGTTTTAAATAGTATATTTTCTGAGAAATAAAATGTTTTGTTAAAAACACAGTCAATACTTATACAACACAATGTGAAGTAAGACATTAGAGATAAAACTTAACCAAGGTTATTGATATTAAAAGTGAATATTCTAATCAATGTGAAATGAAAGGACTACAAAATTTCCTTTGTGAGAAAACATCATTCATCAAGAATGGTAGTTATTCTTCATGAATGTATCCTGTTAAGAAAATGGCTCCATGATTTGTGATGAAATATAAATAGCCATGTTTCGAATGGTATTACTCTTAATATTAAAGATCAATATTCTAAGGTCACTATTGGTGTTGTGGAATTTACATAAATAGAGCTTATTCATGTTGGAATAATATGTCTTTAGTTGGAAATAGAATGAATCAAGTGGGATCTATAATGATAAAATAAGATCAAATGTAACTAAATATTTTTTTGAACCATGTTTGGGAAATCAGAAGATGAATAAAGATTAGAATATTAAGAGAAAATGGTATTTTAAGAAAGCAGAGTTTTTTAAGGAAGTGAAAAAAAATAACATGATAAATCCAATAAAAAATAGTGCATAGTTATTTGGATAGAAAAGGTTTATATGTCAAAAAAATTAGAAGAAGACCATAATTCTTCTGAAGAAAAATTGAAGAAAAAGACCTCTCAAGATGTGAGAAATGTTGATAAAAATTTTCCCACATATTATGGGATGATAATTCAGAAAATATATAATATATGAGAGAAATAATGAAATGTTACAAAATATTTCTGGAAAATTATACTGGATTAAGAATAATGGATGCAGGATTAGTTACAAAATCATTGTAACAAAAAAGTTACAAAATAAGAAAAGAAACAGGCATCCTTATTAGAAAAGTCTATAGATAAAATTAAACATGTTAAAAATCCATGAATTATGATCATAAGGAAGAAAATACATCAAATGAAAAATCAATGAAAAAGAATAATATCATTTCATGAATGAGGGAAGACTCCCAGCCTAAACATTTCTTTTAAGAAGATATTAAGTTCCTTCTTATTCGCAAATTTATTATTTGAGCTAATTTGTAGTGAATTGAAGGAGTTTAAGTATGAAGATGATTTTCATGAGTATCATACTATTCTAAATAAGTTTATAAGGTTATGAATTTTTTGAATTTTATATCTATACACATGATCTTTATACTATGTTTGTTGAGATGGGTGTATGTTATTTTTCATTAAATAATTTGTTTTGGATTACCAATGAAATTTTAATGTTGATGTAGGCATGAAATGTTATTGAATGAATGTAATATAATGGAAAACATTAAAAACTGTTGTTATAAAGGCTTTTTTTTTCACAAGATTTTCCCATATAGACTTAGACTTTTTTAGTTAAATAATCAGTATTATCAAAACCATGTAAGACTTCTATTTTTCAAAAGAATAGTTTCATATTTTTGAGATAAAAGTTCTAACCATTTGAAATATAAAATATTTAAATAAGGAAAAAAAAATTTGATGACCCCTTTGAATTTTATTATCAATATGAGGTAGAGAACATATTTAGGTGGAGAGGAAAATAAAATTATGAGATATTAGAAATAAGGGGTTCATGAAAAATAGTAATAGAGAAGAAAATTTTTTGAAAGAAAATAATACCACTTCTTGTTTATAAGATATAAAGTGTAGGTTTTGAAGTGGGGATTGAAAATAAACACAACGATGGAGTTTTTTAGACCCCATTTGTGTTATGTTTATATTTTTTTAATAGATAAATATGTTATGTAGGAATTTATTTTAATGACAGATGAAAATATGATCTTGAATTTCAAAATCCGAACTTAATTTCTGATGAAATTGGAACAATATTTCTGAGCACGTTTCTAAAGAAATAAAAACCTACATAGAGAGGAAATTAGAATGTATTTTTTAATGAGATTAAAACATATTTTTAAGGAAATCAGATCCTATTTTCTAAATAATGTAGAACTAGATTTCTGTGAAATTCGGAACATGATTTATGATAAATTTCGATCCTACTTTTTGAGAAAATTGGATCCAAAACTCTTAGAAAATGTAATAATATTATTGAGAAAATAAAATCTATAATTTTTAGAAGAATTTTCAGAAAATCAGTCACATAATAATGAGAAATATTTAATGAAAATAAGTTCTTGAATTTTCACCAACATTCTGAGAAAATTAGATCATTCATTCTGAGAAAATTAGATCAAGAATGTTGAGAAAATAGGAACAAACTTTTTGTGGATATTGGATATGAAATTTTGAAAAAATAATATTCATCATTAAATCTAATGATGTGTTTCATATATTATCATTCTAATATTTTATAAATAATTTATTAAAATTAATTATAAAATCATTATGAAATAAATAGTAAGGAAATAAAATATATTTATGAATGTGTAGTTCAGCTTGAGGTCGAGAATGATCATTGAAAAAATGATCATTCTTGAGAAAAAGATCATACTTAAGAAAAAAATATTTCTCAATATAAAAATATTTCTCAAGAAAAATATCTTTCTCCTGAAAAAATATTTTACTCTATAAAACATCTTTCACAAGAAAAATATCTTCCTCAAGAATGATATCATCCTTGAGAAAAGATCTTTCTCAAGAGAAAGATTTTTCTAGAAAAAAAACTTTCTTTCAGAATAGATATTATGAAAATAAAATATTCATACACAAACAATCTTCTAATAAAAAATATATCTTACAGGAATGTTATTATTTAATTTTATTTGATGAATCAAGAAATTTTTGAATGATTAAATAAATGATATCAGATTTAATGAGATTTAAAGTATTAAAAAAAATTGAATGTCTCAAATTATGATCATAGATTTAAAAAGATTTTAAGGTTCATGAAATTGATGAATGAGTCAAAAGAAGATGGGAGATTTAAGAATATTATTTTTATTTAAGAATCCAATGAATGAGACAATGTTATGTCAAGGATTTATGGAGAATTGATGATTTGAGAAATTTGATAAAAAGAAATGATTTTTAGAGTCCCACCTACACCATTTTGAGGTCCCTATAAAAGAATATATGAGTTCATTTTTAATGTGTGACAGAGAATGTACAAGCACTCAATAACTAATTTGTTTTGGAGATGTATAATGTATCCAACAAAATATTGTGTTTCAAGTTGAGATGATGATGTTTTTAGACTACGTATCTAGAATATTATTCAATACAAATATATTCATAAAGTAAATATTTGATGTTCTTGAACAAGGTATATAAGTTGAGTGTATTCATCTTACTTGTGTAGAAGGTGAAAAATTTCCTTGTATATTAGGGAAGAAGACGTAAAAACAACATTGTAACTTTGGATCCTTACCAGTTGCTGAAAAGGATTTTTTGGTACGTGGATGCTAGAGAATATATTTTGGTGGGTATAACCAACTATAACATCAATGTTTATAATGTGATTATAAATTTTGTATTTTCTTGTTCAATTGTATTCCTGAAAGAAGATTGAGAAGGAATTCATATTGACAAGACTATTCAACATGGCTAGGAGTGGTTATTTGTACGGAACCTTGTAAATATCATGTGCTATTATCCCTTTATATTTTTTCCATGTGATAGGTGAGGATCTGAGTAATACTTGAGTGGGTAATAACTATAAATTCATTCATGGGTTAAGATTGATTTTGTGAAGAAGTTAAAAGACACTCTTATAAAAGTACATAAACTACAAATTCACCCCCCCCCCAGTTGTGTCGAATCTAATTGGGAAGTAAAATTGGTATTAAATGGAGCTTACATCTAGAAGATCCATATCTGAGAATGGAGAATCGAAATTCATTGAACTATAATGGGATACAAGATTTCAATGAAAATAACTATCATATCTGTTAAGATAGAATGCCTCAATATCTTATATCTCTTTTGAGTGATTTATTGGGTGTATATATAGATGGATATCATCCATATATTGAAAATCGTAATCTTAAAGCTATTGATAAGAAAAATATGCAGAATCAAGAAGGAGAGAAAAATGATTTACTCTCATCAGTTACTGATAGTGTGTTTTTTATAGTAAACTGAGTTGAAACTACCAATGTTATTTTGGGATAATTTTAAAAACATTGTTGAAGGAAATAGAAAGGTTTATAACATAATATTAAAAATCTAGAAGCTAGTGTATAAAGTTCATAAAATTACTGACCAAGAATATGTTGGTGTCTTTTTTAAATGGGGAAATGATATTATTAGCACAATAATGTTTTTGGTGAGAAATTGTAAGACTCAACTATTTTTGAAAAGATCTTGATAATTTTCTGTGATTTGTTTAATGTAATGAATTCATCTTATAATGATATAGATCCTAAAACACTACCACTGGGTAATCTATATAGTATTATCATTTCATATGAAATGATAAGAGAAAATCTTTTGAGAAATAATGAAATGGTTTATCTTGAAATGTACTTTAAATCATTAGTTAATTGGAAACACTATAATGATAAAGCTATAGAAGAATCAAGTGATTCTGATGCCAATAAAGAAGTTAAATATTTCAACACAATTATTTTCCTCCTTTTAATGAAATAAAATAAGGGAAATGTAAGAGTAAACCCTAAATATTTGGAATTGTGAAGGGAAATGAACATTTAAAAAAAACTGTCCATGGAAGAATATGATTCTGAAGATGACGATGGGAATCCTTAAAAAAGTGTATGATACACAAGTAAAAACATCATTTTTAATAAAATATAAAAAATTATATAATTATAATAAATAAAAATGATTCTTCATTTTATGATGAATTCAATCATCAACTCAGGTTTTTTTCTTGTGTTAGAAATAGATGAAAAGTTTCTAGATGTGATGAAGAAAATGATGAGATGGTTGAAATGGAATGGATTCTCAAAAGTGATCTAGAAAAAAAATTGACAAGAACACTCAACTCAATGAATAAAGAAATATTATAATAAAATATGTTGAATGTAAAACATCTATGAATGTTGATATTGAAAGGAAACTAGAAAGTTGTGTAGAAAAGTTAGCTGAAAGTGAGAATCATGAAGAGATTGAATATACAATTGTTGAAGAAAGAAAACAAAACAAGGTCATGGTAGATAAATATATTATTTTTAGAAATTTTATATTATTTAGTGATATATTAATTATTTTAAATTATTCTTACTACCAATTTTGATACTATTAAATATGTTAGCTTTAATAAAAGTAGTTAAACTAAATATCCAAGAATGAAATCATCATAAATTCACTAATAAATAAAATTTAACTATGAATTTATTGAATTACATTAATTATACAAAATAATATTTATTTTATTTATTTATAATATCATTAATTTGATATCACCATTAATTAAACAATTATTGTATCGTCATAATGTTATCTTTTAATCAAATTATTTCTACCATTAAAACTAAAACTAATTTAACATGATGAAGCTATATATTTTTTAATTAAAAATACTATTTTTATTTTAATGTATTTCCATGTTAACTGCATATCAAAAGTATTTATCATGTTAAAATCTTTAGTATGCTAAGATTTATTTCATCATATTAAAAATTTATAATGGTTAAATTCATATATAAATAGTCATAAATGGTGACATAAATGATTATTCATTTATTATGGATGAAAAATTATCATTAAATATAATTTTTAAGGTTTTAATGGTCATTTATAATATATATATATATAATATTGTTTTACCCTTAATTGCTTGGTTGACCATGACTATGGTAACAAAAATTACAAAATATGTTATACATATTGGCCATAAATAAAATGTTACAATTTTGAAAATTTGTACTGTATGAAAAAAGAATTGTGAATAAATTTTCCACAATTTAAAACGCAAAATTATCCAAAATTTAATGATTTTAATCACGTATATAAGTGGGGAAAGAAATTTTTTAAAGTGTAAACTCAAAAAAATCATAAAAATATGTTTTATACATAATCAATATAAAAAATATTCTAAGGACATAACCTTAAATAATAGATGTTTTATTGTTTTAATTTTACATAAAAATAAATTTAATATATAATTCAACATTTTAAATTATTTTGTTAAAAATTTGATTTTAAATTAAAATGTATTATTTTCATTATTAATAAAAAATTGAATCTTATCTAAAAAATACCAAAAACTAAAATAGATTCTATTTTTTATTAATACATAAAAGTAGTTTTTTCATATTAAATTCATATAATTTTATGAAAAATTAAAAAAATCAATCAAGAGTGTCAAAATTATATAAGAAAAATATATCTCTTAATGCGTAATGATATTTCATATTATTTTTAAAATGGAATTATTTTAATTTATAATTAATTGGTCATAAATAAATTAATTACGTATACATTTTAAACAATATTAATCATAATTTAATGAATCCTATTCGTACCCATCGTTATAATAATTATGTTAAAGCATTAAAATTTAATTATTAATATTTAGTTTCTCATATAAGATCTATAGTGTGACTCATATATGATTTTTAATAAATTTTTTATTTCTTGAAAAATAGATAAGTTTCATTATACCCCATTTAATATAATTTATCTTCACAATTTGAACTTGGTATTGGTAATTAAGGTATTTTATTCAGAATCACATTTTTATAAACCCTCATCTAAAAAGGGATTAATAAAACATCCCATATTATAGGAATAAAGGTAATAAGGAATTAAATGTTTAATAACAAATAAAATATATTACCATTTTGGAAGAAATGGAAATATAAGAGTAAATTTAACATCCATGAACTAATATATACTGATAGAAAACATGGTCATAATAACGTGGACAATCACTAAACCATAAATATGTGATCATAAAAATTCTATTTATTACATTTAAAGAAAATTAAATGACTAATGTTTTTTATTAATACATTCTATAGAGTCAATAAAATTCATTAGCAACAATAAATTGATCATAGAGATATTTTTATACCTGAAAATATGAATTTCATAAATTCAACCATTTCTACCATAATGTTATCGTTTCCTCCGTATGATGAGTATTGATTTTCTTAACTGTATTAAAACATGAATAATCTTTTACATATCCAAAAATTATAAAAAGGGAGAAATTTTATTCCCCTTATCGATGAACATTTACCAAAACCAAATGGTCATGACAAGATTAGATAATTCATTAATGATAATAAGCATTTATATGATGAAAAGGTACATTAATCTCCAAAATTCAACTGTAATACCCAATGTTCAACATAGACCATTCAAAAAACAACTTTCATTAAAACTATTTAAAAAAATGATTGACTTAAATTAGAAAAAGTATTAAAAATGATTTGATTAGATATTCATTTATGATAAATTTTATTAATTATCACTAAATAACAACAATTACGTCTATTGTCTCATAAAAAGGTAATTTCCTTAGTAATCATTAAGGTATACAAAAAATTTCCATATATAACCTAAATCACTACAAATAAATAATAAATTCCCATATTATTATAAAATACAATTCATCCTTTATTCATCAGTTATGATCTAGATGTATTCTACATAACATCATTATATAGGTTATTCATAACATTGAGCATGTTCCAAAAAATATATATAATTTACCCTAAAATCACTTTTGAATACCATGTTTATAAATTTGATATATCATATGTTCCCATAATTATAATAACCATAATTATTTAGATACATGAAATAGAAAATAATTTCATAATAACTAGGATATCACATAGGCCAATGGAAGGTAAGTAAAATTTACTCCCTTAGATTGTGTGTTCATCTATTATGGCCTCACCAGACCCAGTAAATTATCACATTTTATGTGTGTTATCACTTTATTAAAAAAATATACTGCAAATAAAATTAAAAATACTGTGAAAAAAATCCTTAAAACTAACATTAACCTATTTAACCCCAATGTTTATCTTAGGAATATAATTTTTTAGCCTAAAATGAAATAGCCCACAATTACCACGAAAATAAATTTATATTAAAATATTGTTTTTCACCATAAAATTTCAAAACATAAATTCTCAAAAGGGTTCTCTATAAATTCGAACATGTGAAAAATGTCAAAATTATAAAACAAGGATGATATCTATAAATCTTATGAAAACCAATAAAAAGGTACCTAATCTCAAATGTTTTCTAAACCATAGTCTAATAATAGTTGGAATAGTCTAACCATATGTATTACATATTATTAGAAAATTTTTAAAATAATTAAATTTCATTAATGACAAATTATCTTTTACGTATAGTGTTTTTGAAAATTAGAAAAAAAATATTATACATTCCAATAATAATATTCTATAATGTAGACATATATTCATACTATAAAAGATATTGAAACTAAAACATTATTTGTTTTTATGATAAATATTCCGTATTTTTCCCTTAAAATCATCATTGACCCTATTATTCAATAAATCCTATGAATAAATTTTTAAAAAATTATAGATGAGCCTAAAATATCAGTAAGGGAAATAAATAATTGAAACCATTCTTATAGTTATAACCATTAACATCATTTATTAAAAAAATTACATGTTTACCAAAATAGGGAACCATGATTTCAAAAAACTCATTACCATAACTTTTGAAAATCAAATATTTTCATGGAAACTCTTATGATATCATAAAAATTATAAATATATTTATTGGGAAATAATTATATACAAATGGAATAACAACTTGGTCATATTCAATTCATGTCACTCTAAAAAATGAAACAATTATATAGTCAACTTCCATATCAAATGCATTATAGGGCTATCAATGAACAATAAAACTTTAGATTCTCACAAAAACACCAATCATAATTTATCATATAATCACTCATAGTTTGTTTATCATGTAACCATCGATAAAATGTTAATATACAATTTTATAATCATGTCATAAAATATATATAATTTATAATCATTTCACTATTAAAATATGATTTTAACTCTTAGATAACATTTCAAGTTATTTGAATAATCAATTTATTTTCACAACGCATTTTAAATGATAAATGATAATTTCAAATAAGATTATCCCTTAACACATTGAATAATCAGAGAGAAATTTTAATATTACCACATTAAAAATATATTGACCATAAATAATTTTATAAACCCAACATTGAAAGCATGGAAATGAAAGAGAAAATATTGAATGACAAATCACTAAAATATTTAAAATTATGTTTTGGTTAAAGTGTGTTTTACCTTGAGTCTAAATCATCATGTGATTACATTATAACCCCCAAAAATTAAATGTAGGTAAATTATTTAGTTGAATGAGAACCTTTTTCATGTTTATTATTTCTTTTATCACACTTATTACAATGATATAATAATTACTTAATTATTTAAATTCATTTTGAATGTTTTGACGATATTCAGTACTTGAGTCCAAAATGAATCTGGTATTATATATATATTCCAAGTGGTAATTAATCCAACATCTATATAATTAAAATAATTTCATAATTATTATTATTTTACATAAATTATAATTATATATTCCCCCATTAAATATTTATATGAAAAACAATAAACTTTACAATCGTGGATATTGTAAGTCATACATACACATTACTAACAATTCTGTTATTCAATGATTATTACAGATAGAATTCATGCATCATTTTATCTTAAAATAATATTAATAATGTAATTATTATATTATTAATACTTTAAATAATATTATATATATATAATTCATGTAATGTGGTGATGAAAAAAATCTCTTTATTTTATGGAGGTGATAATTCACATATACACATAAACTGTGGCATCGTGTTTATGTGTATAGAGATATTAGAAATTAAATGATAAATTATATTTTAAAAATGGTATATATATTATTAAAATCATATATAAACATTAATTCCATTATCAAAACCTCTCTTGAGAGTCTTGGATAGAAAACAAATTACATCAATTAGTGAGGTGGTTGTCTAACATACCCACGGATGATAACATATTTTCCAATTTGATGTAATTTTACATGTACATAGGTGATGATATTAACATAATAGTATAAAATTATATTTAGGTTTTTGGATTTTCATTTTCACCATTATTGAGTAGTTTTTTAAAAAAGTTGAAGAAGAAGTAATATTGAATCACTAAATTAAAAACGACACCTCTTCTTCAGAGTGTATCATTTTATTGACAACTTAAGACTATTATGGGTGGTGTTATGATTTAAATAATATCTCTATAATATGTTGAGGTATTATAATAACATAGATGGGGAGATGTTTTACGATTCAAATAGCTTTATATGTGTGAATAATAGATAATGAGAAGATATGTTTTATATGATATGATATCAGTACTCTTGGAATTCAACAAAATATTATATTAATATAAATTAATTTTAAGTTACAAATGGTTAAAAAGTTAACTATTTAAGAGTTATTAAATTTTTTATCTACATTCAGACATCTTAAAAATTTTGTAAAATTTTAGGTTACATTAATACCCAAATCATTTTTCTTTAACTTGTGTTTAACACTTTCACATCTTACTTTTACAACATAGATTTTTTTCTACATAACAGTTAATATTTTTAGAATAAAATACATAATGACCCATCAATGTTTCATGGAATTAATTCAATAACATAATATAATTTTTTCAAAATATAATATTTAAGGAATTTTATAACATTTAATAATATATTATATATTTTAAAATATCATTAATTTGATTTTTGACACTATTCAATATTTTCAATTTTTTTAAAAAATTATGAAATATGTTAAACATGAAGATAATATTTTAAAAAATAAATAATATGTCAATGTAATATTTTAAACTAAATTATGATATTAATTATCTAACATTATATTTATTTTATAATTAATAATATCATTTATTTGATATATCAAATAATTAAGTGATTATTACATCATAATTATTAAATACAATTAGGTAATTATATCATACATAAAAATTAAAATAAAATATTGATGAAGAAGATAAATATTTTTTCTTTCAACAGAAAAATTATAGTTGAACTTTTCTTTTATGAACGTAGCTGATCCAACCCCAACCTGGTTAACCGAGTCGATCCATGGCCAGGCTGGAGAGGTATCACTGATCATATTGGTCTAGAAACAACTATCAGACAACCACGTAGAAATAAATGGAATAATATCAACCATGAAAAATAAACGAAACCTTGGAAAAAATTGACCATCCATATATGAAAAAATAAAAATATCTAAAATAATCATAATTTATAAAATGATGGAAAATAAATAATGAACTAAACAACCATACCCAACTAAACCTGAGAACCACGACATCTCCATTTTAATCCAAGGGTAACCCTCCAATACCAAGACATACCATCACCCATTTGTAAAAAAACCAAGATGAAACCTACACCAAATGATAAAAATAATAAATAATTATAGGTTGGAGTATTAAAACTCAGTAGGTGTTTCCAAAAAATATCTTTTCTCAATGAAAATTATTTAAATGAAGAAATATTAATGTCATGTTTAAGATAAAAAATAATATTTATCTTTTCCACACATTTTCTACATTTGATACAAAATATGTCACTTTCTATTTTTCATTGAAACCTGTATTGTTTCCCAGAAGAAGACACAAGATTTTTTAGGAAAAAGATTTTTCTTATTTGAAAATTTGAAAATAGAATTTAAATAAATTCACATCACATATTCATAAACCATTAAAAATAATCAAATAAATTTCAAAAAAAAGAACAACAATAAATATATCAACAAAAATATCGATATAATGAGAGAAATGCATATATAGAAAACAATAATAATCAAACTACAGCCATCTTAATCATCCACTAATGTAAAATATATTCCAAGAGACACATGATACCTTATGAGATCAGTGGAACAATATTGAACATACGATGAATCTTGACTCATCATGAAGTCATTCCTCATTAAATGCCATAAAATTACACCCACACCCATGATCACACCCTAACGAGTCTGGCTGAGTGGAACTTCCCCTTACAAATAATACAAAACAACCTTATTCCATATTATGGTCTACAATCCAAATCTTGATCTTAAGCTACTGCATAAATTGTTCTTCTAAAATTCACTAGCTATATTAGGTTCTCATGTGAAGAGTATGGTAATGTTTGGGTGATCCAATAATTCCAGCACAGAATCAAATCATTCGTACATATACCATAAATATGAAACTCACATAACAAGTCTCCCTCGATCCAACCCAATGACCAATATATTTCATTTATAACCATTCTAACACAATTTATCCCCTCTGTGTAGGCCTACCATTATATTCAATATAAAAAATGAAATTTTATAACCCATGAAGAGTTTTCATACTAACTCATTTTCACAAAAAACACCAAATGAGCCTCAAACATCCTTAATAAATATCACCATTTTTCGAGAAACCAAATCCAACATTTCAAAATTGGTCAAAACACCCCATTTTCCATTTAAAAAATACCATTTAACAATTACAACCTATTTTTAAACCAAATCCAATTTCATTAAATTTCCAAATGGGCCACACATCATAATCACATGCCAATTCATTTTCAATGAACAAAACACACACCCCATTCATGTTTCAACTATAATGGAATCCATTTCCTAATTCCAATACCACATTTTAAATGTCACAAATATATTTAAAAGACTAATACATTATTAAAAAATAGGATTCTACTTAGAAAATAAAACCAAACATTTTATCAATCACTTTTTGTCCATCACATTACAAAACAATTCCATATGGTTTAATATTATTATGAAAAACACCTCATTTCATATTAAGAAAATTACTCTAAAAATAATAAGTAATAAAATAATTTATAAAGAATTTTGTGACAACAAGAATCTATTCAATATTAAATTTCATGTTCATGTACATAAGGTCACCTACCTAGAATCACATGTGATTCCATAATGCCAACCCAAAAAAACTCCATGAAAGATCCAATAGACAAGAATAACCATGATAGACCCTAATAATACAATAACCATAACATATACCATTGAAACACAATCCCTAGATCCACATGGTAGTTCGATATAAGAACTAAATATTACTTGGAATAATAATGAATATTTATAATAGTGAAGAATATTACCTTGAAAATAACCCCACAAAACATCATGAGATCATATAGATTTACACGTGGGAGGAAGGAGGAGGCTTGAAGAAAAAATGGGGTACATCCCCTATAGATGAATGAACCAGGAGGTAGAGAAATTTCGTTATTTGGGATTAATATACCAAGATGGTAGAATAGAATATTAACATTTTTAATGAACTAGTAATTATTCATAGTTATGAAACATGGTTTCCCAAACCTCTTACTAGTGACGCACCCCTTACTGGACACACTGTGAACTCGCCCTTTTTGGATGAACGGTTTGGGAAACCATGCAGCAATAGTGTGAAACGGTTATATAAGAAATCAAGAAACATGTTCACTCCTTTCATATGGTTTTCTTAACTGTTTATGGCCCATGATTCCCAAAACATAGACAACCCAAATATTGCACAACTTCTTAGTGTATCCTGTAATGTTTCCAATAACCATAGAAAACTATGTTCCACCATATATCTAGAAAAAAACTAAACATTAACCAAAACCTATGTGTGGAAAATAGGAATAAAAAATTTTAAATTAAATAAAAACAGTCCTCAAAATTTTAAACCTATCACACTTAGAACTAGAGAGAAAACCAAGATCCAAAATATAAACTACAAAAAAGGATGAAAACAAACATTTTGGTTGTCAAAAATCTTCCCACAAATAAGCATTCATCCATCATAGAGCCAAAACATTTTATAGTTGATCGATCAATTATATAGAATTCCCAAAACTACAAGATACATCCTAACAGTCTATGAACACCACATCGACTAATAAACAAAACTAATACATCTTATATTGAATAAACCAATTATCCCAAAAAACTTTTTATGAAACAAAAGAAATATCATACCATATCTCTATAACCAATACTTTTGAAAGAGTGTTTGGAGAAGTCTTATCACATAATATCTATTAAAATGAAGGTATCAGATCTAGAAAACAAAATGATACCATATGGTGCAATGAAAATCATGTATAAATAACTAGTTCCTGAAATTAGATATCGAAATGATATCTGATGCCAAAATTAACTCCCCTCCAATTGAAATGATTATCACCAATCAACAATATATGTGACCACAACAATATCAATGATGGGTATCCCCACCATTTAGGAATTGACCAACTTGTAGCAACTAACATAGAACATCATGAGAAACCCTCTTTAGACTAACTTGGAGCTCTATACGTTGACCAAACAACAACATGAAAACTCTTCATAACCACCAAAACCCCAACTTCAATAGGAAAAAACTATAAAAATACCAAACTCATGTGATAGTATAATATAGAAATGAATTGATAAGTATAACAACACAAGGAAAACCAATTCACAGGTTCACATCTAGATATCCATAACCACTCCAATTTCAAGAAAATGATGATACCATGACTCCTTACATTGAAGGATGAAATTTCAATCCTTGAGGAATGTAATGACAAAATCACGTCTCTATGACTTTTTCAAAAAAATATTAACATCCATAAAAACGAATCTTCCAAAAAGAATCATAAAAAATTTGCATTCCATCACTAGAGACAAAATATGATCCATGACCCCTAAAACCCCATGTTTCTTGACTATGCACAATATTCACTATGAGTCCAATGGATGTGACCCGAATGTATTGAAGAATCCAATGCCTCATATTAATGATCTAATAATCCATGATTAAAACTGATTTTTTAGATGAAAATGGTATTCATAATAGACATCATCATCCTCATTCACCTTAATGAAGAAATAGATAGGGCATCATACAGAAAAAATATACCTCCAATTACGATGACAATAATTCAGAACATCCAAAATAAGAATATGCTTCTATTAAATGAAAAAACCAGATCATATCCACAAAATCCACTTTTAAAGTTTTAGAAATAATACAACCACGCAAGACCCAAATGGATATCATAATAAAAATAATAATCATACATATAATGAAACCTAAAATAATCCTGGAGAATTACTATACTCCTAAAAACATGATCGATTTGACTTCCTAAAAACACATTGATAGAAAAATTGAAAGTGGACAAGGATTAAATAAAATTGATAGGTTATCATATCACATGTGCACAATGGATTCTTATGATCTACATGGAATCAATAATGACACACCATGATCCTCTGATTAGAAGAATCTAACAAAATGAGTAAAGAACTTTTAATTACATGAACTCTACACATAGCCTTTGGAAGATTTTCTATATTTATAATGATGTTATTTTTATTTCTTTAATAATCATAGGATGGTTTCCTTCCTCACGAAATCCTATTAATATAATCCTAACATGAAGATGATGTCTCACTAAATTAGAAAAAGTAATTAAACAATACATTGAAACCATCATCACTAGATCCTGACGAATACCACTTTCAAAATTCGAATCCTTTATCGAATTCTCTACAACCAACTCAATAATATAAGAAATTAGAAGAATATCATGAAAAAATTACACCATTACTGATCCTTATCATTTCATCATAAAACACATCTCTATCTCTATTTCAACCATTACAGCCTCCGAATAATACTGATGGATGAATGAATCCTTGATGAATTCCACGGTATATTCTTCCTTAGGATTGGTTCATGATACTGACTTCCACCAATTCTCGGTTGACCAATCAATAATAAATGTATCAAAAATTACCTTTAATGCTTTAGTAAACTCATTGATCTTAATGATCATTAATATTTCCTCCATCAACTCCTCTACTTTGAGAGTATTCACATGATCATACTATAAGAAAGTGTGCACCTAATTAAACTTGAGACGAGAGGCCTTAGGTAGAAAAACTATTGGGATTGATTATAGGGAAACACCCCTAAATACACAATGATTATGCATCGAATCATTGTGGGGGAGAACTATACTAACAATAAAAATAATAATCTAATAAAATAAAATCTCTAAAAAAATTTCCATGCTTGATGAACATAAAAAAAATATACCCATCTCACAAGAATATGCGCTACAAAACATCTTTTTTAAAAACACCACAATTTACTTTTTTTAATCACTATTAATAGAAAACAAACATGGTTTCTTTAACACTCACTAATGGTATTCCCTAGAACCGTACACACGTACATTCCCATGACACCCTGGGAATACATCTACTCAGGACAATATGGGCACATATTGACCTATAAAATTGTATTTCCACTTTCACAAACATATCCATCCATTTGAGAACCCATGTAAATACAAAAGGTACAAAATACCACATTCCAAAATTTCATTGAACCCATGTTTTCACAATCTCAATCCACATCCCACTATGATATTAAAAAAATTGAAAATATCACAAATCATCCAATAACAACCCAATTCAAAACTCAAAAATACTATATATTCTATTTCATTCATCAGTACAAATCATATCAATTTGATATAAAACCTAAATTCATATCATTAATAAAATTCATCAATTCAATAAACCCTCTTCTATAAAGACAAATTGGAATAAAAACTCAATTATTCTCATTTATGTTTTTTTTCTAAAAACCCCTTTTATAAAAAAAATTCAATTTTAGAAAAATGACTTCGATAAACTCTAGATAAAAATTAGTAAACATTAGTTTTGGTAATAAATTACTTTTTTATACAAAAATCATCTTATTAAACTCATTTTTGATAATGATTTCATCAATATGATTTTTAAAAATATTTTTTCATATTCGAAAACTGACGAATTATTACTAATTCAGTTTTCACAATTCTAAACCAATGTTATTCAAAATAATATTTATGTAATCATGGAAGACGCAATTAAATAACAAAAGAGATACTAGGGGTGATGAATTAATTTCCCAAACACAAAACAATAAAAAAATATCTATAAAAAACCCAATATCCCATGTCAACTAAGGGATTAATCTAATTTATGGTGCATATACAGTTTCCCAGACCTACACCCCAAGATTCAATTACCCTACTGTATATATATCGACATCCAAAATAATAAAAGGATCTACAGAATATAGATAACCTAATGTAACATCCTGATATGATACCAAATTTTCATGAACTATTCTGAAATGACATGAACTGTTCACTCGACTAAAACCATCGAAAAGATAGAGAGGCATACCTAATCCTGCTAGTAATAAATCTAGTGTTGCCTAGTAGTAGAGTAAAAAAGGGAATGGTTTCTCCCAAAAAAAAATGAAATGAATAATGGAAAAAATAGATATTCCCAATATTTATATAAAAATATATCAATAATGAACATCATTTTACAAAACCTAGAAATATAAAAACAAACAATACAACAAAACCCAAAAGAACCAAACTACCACAACCCGTCCATGTGACCTCAATGGTCTTTATCTGATTCCATGGCCAAACATCACACATGATGATTGAAACAAAGTAGAACAATTTATCTAATGGATAAAATCCAAAATGTAATATATGAATTATTTTTAAAACTCTATAGGAATTCCTGAAAAAATGTATTATCAAATTTAATTACATTAAATAAAGAAATATAAACATTTGGTTTGACTTATATTATTTGAAATTATTCTTTACAAAACATTTTTTAAACTTTTAAAATGAAACACACTCTATTTCCCTTGGTTATTAAAACCTATGCTATTTCCCACAATGAAGACACTATAATTTTTAAGAATAATATGATATTTTCATTTAATATGGTAAAATATAGTATAAAAAAATTTCACAACACTTTTAATAAACCACTGAAAATAATCACATCAATTTAGAAAAAACTCTCAATTCAATAAATCAGTAACGATAACCACAAAATAAGGGAAATGGAAATATTGCACCACAAAATTATCATCCAATAAGAATCAAAATCATCTTCCACATATAATTGTGTACCAAGAGATGTAAGAGAACCTAAGAGCTTAATGGAATATTCATTAGCATAATATACATTATGAATCATCGTGAAGCAGTGCATTGAATAATGAAATATTATTCCAGAAACATGATTAATCACACACTACCAACTCAAACCTATTAGAATAATATTATAGTAGTAAAACAAAACAAACCAATACCCTTCTATTAGCCAGTAGCCAGGGTATGATCTTAATCTATTGAATCAATCTTTCACCAAAAACCCAATAGATATACCGTGTTCCCATTTAAATATTATAGTAGTGTTGGGGTGATACAACAATTCCATTTGATCCTAAAATCATATGAAAATATATAATACATAAGAAAATCACACAACCAATAACCCTTGATCGACCACAATAAAAAAATCTATAGCCATCATAATAAAATGAACACAAAGGCTCCTCTCAGCATGGGATTACCACAATATTAAATATAAATAATGAATGAAACATTTCCAAGTGGATTTTTCAAGAAAACACATTTTCAAAAAAAAATTCTAAACCAGCCCTAATAATCCATTATAAAACCCACTATTATTCATGGAACGAAAAACAATACTCCACAATGGTGAAAATATACCATTTTTTCATTTATAAATAAATCTCATTTCTCTCTCACACCAAATTTTCAATCCAAATCCACGTTTATCATAATGATTAATGGGGAACATATAATCATCACATGTTAAACCACTTTCAAAGAACCAAACACACAACACTTTCAAGTAAAATCAACATAGAAATATATATTCTAATTCCAATAAATTATTTTATATATCATTAATATATTTACAAATCCATGTCATTAATTAAAAAAACAATGTTCAATATAATGATCCCCATTGTACATTTTATCAAATATTTTTTTCGCATCATATTACAAACGAATGCCATATACTTTAAAAAAAATTATTAAAAACAAATCATTTCAAATAAAATATTAATCTAAATATCATAAATAGAAAATTGAATTACAAGGATGTCACTAATAATAAGAAACTAATGAGTCTTAAATTTAATAGGAAATTGAAAAATAAAAAATACATAAAATCACATGTGCTTTGACAACACCATCTCGAAAGAACTCCATAAAGGA
The DNA here is from genome assembly GCA_963277665.1 of Viscum album. Lineage (NCBI taxonomy): Eukaryota > Viridiplantae > Streptophyta > Magnoliopsida > Santalales > Viscaceae > Viscum > Viscum album. Next base: position 200,617,063 of record OY728126.1, read on the forward strand.
TGCAAGATTCATGAAAAAAATTAATCCTAAATATGAAACCCCCATACATAACCAAATGAATATACTAAACCTATATCTACACAACCATAGTTGAAGAATACCTCAAGTGAAAATGGAATAAGAAGGAGGAGGGAGAGGAATAGAGGTGATTTCCTTGATAAATCACACCCAAAATATGAAGGAATCCATTATCTCTACACTTGATATGAAAGAGGAGGAATCTATAAAAAGGGAGTAACTCTTGTAGAGATATACACACTAGGAAAATGTTACATTCAGTGATTTTGGATTAAAATATCGAGATATTAGAATGGAAAATTCACATTTGTTATGATCTGGACATTATTCATTGTTGGAACACATGGTTTCCAAAAAACATGAGAAAATTGTGTTCTTCTTACTAGACCCACTAGGTACTCACACAATTTTTCCACATAGTTTGGGAAACTATGCCCCATCCATAAAACATGGATCTTTCTATATTAGAAGAACCATGTGCAATAAATCTATATAAATTTCCCAAATGGGCATCAGTCATGCACCTCTAACCTGAGACAACCCTTGTAATGCATAGTTTCTTATATCCTTCCTCGTTTTTCCTCTAAACGTGCAAAGCCTGCAATCTAACCCAAAATCCTTACATTCATTACAATCTCCCATAGGAACTTTGTCATGAACATGAGGCCAATAATAATCAAAGTATCAACTCAGTGCTTTAAACATGTCACATCCATATTTGAATATAATAACCAATATCCAAAATATGAAAAATGAAAAAATATGCAAAAAAATTGGTTGTAAAATTTCCCCCAAGATAACCCAATATTAAAAGTATTCAACTTGATAGAAACATGAGTAATAAATGTATAAAATATCTTTGAATAAAATATTATAATGATAATATTATAATCTAAATGGTTATAAATTTTAACATAAACAACTGTTTAATTCATTAATTTTTACATACTCATCCAATCGAATTTGGGAATGTATAAGGGAAATTATATAATATATATAATTTTAGTTTTATCCAAAATTAATCAAATTACAATAAATTATTCCAACATAATAAATTAAAGATACATTCATATTATTGAAATATAAAATAGACAATTTAAAAAAATTAGAACTTATCATTCCATATATGGAATTTCATTTTCTATATTAAAAACCCAAATTAAACTAAAAATACATAAATGAAATATAGCGACGTAGCCCCATATATCCCATAACTACTGTCTCTAGAAACTAAATTGTCATGAATAAAAGGAATAAAATCCCAATGGATGGAAGATTTTCGTATTTATTATAAACTATACTTCAAAATTGGACATGTCTTTTAAATAAATACACTAATTACTAAAACAATTATCTTTAAAAAAATAAATTTGAGGATAACTTTGAGTCATATAGTAATTACCATTATAAAAATATTAGTATATTTCAAAAACTCTTGTGGAATGAAACATAATAAAGGTGAGCTCAAATGATCAATAAGGGATAAAATATAACACAACACATAATTAATTAACGAGAGTAATAATTATGGATTGTTAAATATCTAAACACACATACCATATAATTAATAAACTATGAAATATGTTCATAAACAATATATAACTTTTATAACTAGAAACAAATTCTATTTAAATATCTATACAATGAATAATAAATATTAAAGGTTATATAAATTAAGAACATTCCATTTAATCACTAAAATAAAATGAAATGTATTCATATAGATGTTGATGAAAAATATAGTTGTTGAATAATAACTAATTCTAAAATAGTGAAATTTATGATTATTGAATTCCATGTTTCTAAGTTACATAGTACCATCACTATATTGAGAATTCACAATAATGTTTACAATATATCAGGTAAAACCCAATCTACGGTGGAAAACCAAATGACTCGTCCCATGAAACTACTGATGCAAAAAGGGTCTATCTTTAACTGAGACCCACCAGTGTCCTACCATTCCAAAACATTCCTCATATATTTAATAATAGATTTAATAATGTGTCTTATAAAATATCTATATTGAGTAAGAGGTACCAATTTGCCAATATTTTACAAAATATTCAAATAAAATAAAATGTAAAAACCATATAAAAATGATATATTTTTTTCAGTGAACAAATCCATAATAATGAATATAGTAAATTAGTTGAAATTCAACGTTAAATTCTAATATAAAGTTAAATATTTCAATGGAGAAAACAGAAATCAAGGAAGTTAATGTAAACAGTAATCTTTTTAAAATCAATAATACTTTATCTAGTGTATGATTAAGGAATATATCAATAAAATATACCCTAGGTGTAGTATGATAATGGGTCGTTGTTTTTGAATAATGGAATTATTATAAAAGTATCATTTATAAACATTATTGAAGAAAATATCCATTTTTTAGGTAAACTAGATGAATAACTTGTTATTAGAATATACATTTTAAAAATTTTTTTATTTTAAATTAACTAATAAATAATGGAAATTAAGAATATATGGAATGACCACATGTAAATTATTATATGTCATACAAGGTAGAAAGAACAGTCATTTTGAATGCTAAATGTTTAAAAAATGCCTCATTCAGAAAGTGACACGGTGATTCCATTTAACAAATTATTAATAGACAAGAAATAATAGAACTATCTTTATAAAATCAGTTTAAAAATTTTTTGTATAAATTATTAATAAATTTTTTTGGAATATAATTGTATCAATGGAAAAAAGAGAGAAATGAAGATGGGTTTTCTTTAAGTTATTACTTTAAACAAATTGAGTTCCAAATAGTGGGAAAATGTTATTAATAGATGAAAAATTTCATGATTAACCAAAGGAGAGGAAAATGGAAGGTATTTTTACACAATGGTCATTAAATTTATTTTAATGGAAATTATTGATCATTATCACTATTCTTCACTAATACAATTTTAAACATTCCAATGTTTATCATTCTGATTTGAAAATTTTTAAATAATAGGCTTCATGAAGGGATAACATTAATTGAAAGTCATAATATCATAATAGTAATTAAATTCATGATATATCATGTAAAATGGATATATATACACTATATAGAAGAAATAAATGGTGAACATGGAACTTATATCATGAATGTTAAAAGTGAGATGAAAACCCAATTCCTCGAGTCCTACATGTCTTGGGTGTATTTATATTCTTGAATAAAAAACATATTTTAAATATTTAATAATGTATAACCTTTAATATTTTTATCATAACATTTATTTCAATTATTACTTTTTTTATAAAAATAATTAAATAAGTAACTTGACGGCGGTAATTTAGACCAATTTTGTTTTATGCATCAAAAAAATCATTGGTATATAAACTATGTTCAAAGGGGTAATTATAAAACATCTCAAAATTAACAAAAAGTATACAATTATTATATTTATAAATCTATTATAATTTTTTAAACTATCATTAAAAATATTTATGGAAAATGAAATAATTTTACACTCTTCTATAAGGAGGGTTTTATATATGGATTAGTAACATTCCCATTTTATAGATATCATTACATAAAGATGTTATGTAACATTATATCATTACAAAAATATAATTATATCAATAATACCATGTTTTTAAGGATATATAGTTATATGTTTAATTATTAAAAAATGAATCACATCGGGTTGAGGAGGTGGTTGTCCACACGTCCAAAAATGATGTCACCACTTCATGTGTGTGAAAGGATAGTAAAGAATATATATATATATATATATATATATATCACAAAAACATAATTAATTAAATAATAATAACATATTTTTTTATTTAGACTTTTTAAATTTTAAAAACATTTATACCTTCAATGTATTGTATGAACGAATCACATCACGTTTAGGGGGAGGGAGTCGAGACTTCCTCAAACGATGTTATAATTTTTACACAAAATGGTAAGTATAAAGATATGTGTAGTAAAATAATTCTAAAAATAGAAATACATAATTAATATAGTATATATCAAATATAAGCATATTTTCAATCATAATTCCCACCATAAGAGGTGGTAATGTCAGAAATGAACAATAATCATTTCATGTGGTGGTGGTTAACCGTACTTGTAAACAATATGTTTTTGCTTATTAGATGAATTTTTTTGTAAGTGTATCTCGAATCCCAATAATAAAAAAATCCTAGTATATTTATGATGCTTTAGTTTATATATAAAAATGTAATATTAAATGTTTAGGGAGTTGAGAATAGAAATAAATTTAATGTGTTTTTGGAATGTTGTTACCTATTAATCAGGTAACACATTTTGGGTTCCACCAAAAAGAGTACTTGGAGTTATATAATCCCTAGTGAAGGATTTAATGAATAAGGTATTGATTTTTGGGACTGAATTAGGTAGATATTTTCAGTACCTTTGTTTCATGAGATGTGTGTAGAATTTGGAGGAATGTAGGCCTTTTATAATAGAGTAGGAGTAACACTCTTTTAATATATTTCAAAAAAGGAACACCAAACACATTTGTTATTTAATGTAGATAAATAATGGTCAAAAGTATATAAATGGGATTATATGGTCTAAAACATTCTTGATAATATATTTTCGACATATTTCTTGATAAAATTAGGCCTTACGTTTAGGGTTTAGTTTCATGTTAAGATTAATTTCATCATAATCATTGTAATTAATTTTAATTATTTCCAATCATATTTTTGGTTAAAAACTAAGATGAAATTATTATACATTATAATATGTGATTATTCAAAATATGTAATCCAATTATCTAAATTAAAATATCATTATTGGATGAATTTAATTTAAAGTCAATACCGTAGATGGGATGACAATGTGTGTTTTTAAAGTAAAAACATTTGAATGATTGATAAGGACATAATCACTCTTGAGACTGATCTTAATCAATTACAAATTTCTGCCACCCATTCGGACATCTCCACTGATCCTCAGCAGGATGTTAATATTTCAATAAAACTCAATTCCTTGCTTACTCTCAGGGATAACATTCGAAAAAAAAGTCTTCAAAACTAAATGGCTCTCTGATGCTTATCGCAACACTAAATTCTATAATGCTCTCCAAAGGGTTAGAATGGTATGTCAGTCACTCTCCTTCATAAAATACAATGACTCCTTGCTTGACTATAAGGCCTCCATTATAAATCATGTGGTTTATTACTTTGATAATATATTTAATGGTGGTTGTGTTAATAAGGACCTCCTTCCTTGGATCATCCCTTCTCTATTTCTAGAGGAAGACAATGATTTTCTCTTGGGCATCCTTCTTGATCATGAGATCAAAGACACTGTTTTATCCTCAACCCTGATAGTGCTCCCGAACCAGATGGTTTCAACAATGGTTTCTTTCAGCATTATTGGGATGTTATTCATATAGATGTTTTCAAATATATAAGGAGATTCTTCTCTAATTTTTTCCTTCCCCATGGTATTAATTCTCAATTCCTTACCTTAATACCTAAGGTGAAAAATGCCTCATAAATTCACATGTTTTGACCTATTTCTCTCTTCAACTCTATTTACAAAGTTATCACAATTCTCTTAGCCAATAGGCTCTCCTCCTTGTGTAACAGAATTGTTTCAGGGAATCAATTTGGCTTCATCAAGGGCCGGTCCATTCAGGACTACATCTGCCTTGATTCTAAATCCACCAATTCCCTCAATAAAAACTTGAGAGGAGAAAACATTTCTATTAAACTTGACATTCAGAAATCTTTCGACACGATTGAATGGGGTTTCATTTTCAAGGTCCTTTGAGCCTTTGGGATCAATGACATATTTATTAGCAGGCTCAATTCATTATTCAACTCATCTTTTATCTATATCCTCATTAATGGCTCTCCTAAGGTTCTCTTTAAATGTTAAGAAGGGGTTCGACAAGGTGATCCTCTCTATGACATTATTATTACCATTACAGAGGATTACCTTAGTCGTCTCCTCACCTCTTTGGTGCATTCAAAAAATCTCAAGACCATTCAGGCCTATAGAAACCATAATGTCCCGACCCATCTCCTTTATGCGGATGGCATTATCCTCTTCATTAATGGTGGAAAAAGCAAAATCACTAATCTCAAAACCGCCCTATCTCATTAAGAATAGGTCTCGGGTCAAGCCATCAATTTGAGAAAATATTTTATTGTCTTTGTTAAATCATTACCCACCACTGGAAAAAGTCATATCATTGAGAGTCATGGGATTAAAGAAGGTTCTTTTCCTTTTACTTATCTGGGTGTCTCTCTCTTTTTGGGACGGACTCAATCCTCTTTTGTTAACGAGATTATAGATCAAATTATTAACAAGATTTCGACTTGGAAAGTGAAATCTCTATCTATGGATGGTAGAATTTTCCTGGTTAAGGCCTCTATTGTCTCTAAAATAGTTTACTCGCTGATGATTTATAGATGACCTATTAGTCTCATTATGAAAATTAATACCTTTATTAAGAACTTTGACTAGATAAGGAGTATTCTAGATAGGAAGCTTTTCACTGTCCCCTGGTCCACCTACTGTAAACCTACCAAGATGGGTGGGATTGGAATAAAAAATCTCATGTTCTTTAATGAAGCCCTCCAATCCAGACTCACTTGTAACTTAATTAATATTAAATCTGACTCGATTTCCTTCCTCCAAAAATGCTTTCTGGATAAAGTGAAATCATGCAACCTAACTTATGTTAGATCTTCCATCAGGTCGTCCATTAGAAATTCCTATATCAATATCATGCACAATTATAGATGGATGGTTTCTTCTAACTCAACTTTGAAATTCTGGATTGACAATTGGGCTGGAGTCCCTCTCAATTCGAGGAACTCTACAAACATTGCTCCCAATTCTATCAACTCCACCATTAAGGAAGTTATTCACTCCTACAACTTCTCAAACGATGAGGACAATCTTATTTGGGGGTCATCTCACAATGGGATCCTGGACTCTAAATCCTATTAAAAGCATTGTTTATCCTCCTTGGAATCCAACTTATATTGGTTGAAACCTTTTGATAAACCCTAGATTAAGCCTTCTAGGCCTATCCTGGTTTCGAGAATTTCTCACAAGCGACTCCCCACGAAGGTTTTCCTTCAATCTTTTGGTGTTCAAATAAGCTATAGATATCCCCTATGTCATCATCATAGAGAAGAAATAAATCATTTATTTTTGTTTTGCGACACGGCTTCTGCTCTTTGGAATTTTGTTACTATCATGTTCTATTGCAGATGGTTAAATACTAACTCTATTTTCTATTTACTCAAAAACTGTGTGGAGATGGATCTCTCACCACAGATTAAAAACCTCTTCCTTTCCACCGTTTCTGAGATCCTCCACATTATCTGGTATGATAAGAATGATATTATACACAATGGTGTCTCACTAAATCTTAATACAACTCGATCTATAATTCTAATTGCTATCAAGGACACATCCACTCTTCAGAAATCCCCCTGTGCTAACTCGGTTGGAGACATTGACATCCTTTGTCGGCTTGGTATTAAAGGAATCGAAAATCATCTGAAGCACCTCTTTGATGTATTCTGACAGGCTCGGATCCGTAGTTGGATAAAGAGTAACATAGATGGTTCCTCAAAAGGAATCCCTGGTCCCTCATGTTGTGGAGCCATTTTCAGAGATTACCTTGGTCATTTTCATGGCTGCCTTTTTTGGTGGATGTGGTTCTGTCTCCACCTTGGAAGAAGAAATGTTGGTAGTGATTCCTGCAGTCACCATTGTCAAGTCGAAAGGTTGGGAAAACATTTTTATTGAAAGTGACTCCACCATCATTATCCAAGCCATTTGGAATGGTGTGGTTCACCTTGCATGGTCCCTTTCTGCTCGATGGAATAATTCCTTAAGCTCACTCTAAGAGATCAGGTACATTGCCACCCATAAATACAGTGAATCTAACAAGGTGGCTGATGGGCTTGCCAACAAAGGAATCGACCAGGCCATCACGTGGAGTGATACTTTGCCGGTTGGACTCCTTCAGTTTTATGAAAAATATTGTAATAAAATTTCCTCCTTCATACTTTTGTAATCTTCTGATCATTTTTAATAATAATATATGTCTTGGTCCTTGGCCAAGACCTTTCCTTTTACAAAAAAATATTAAATTTAATAGTAAAATAGTCTAAAATTACCTAAATTAGAATAATTTATAAAAATATTATCAAATTAAAATTTAAAATAATTGAAAACATTAATTATCATTATAAATAATTTTGATGAAAAAAAATGTTTCATATAAATTTTTTTATTTTCATTAAACCACAAAATATTATATTATAATGAAAATAATAATAATTCACTTTAACATATATTTTTTATTATAAATTAATATATTGATTTTATTTTCAGATATATGTTTTCTGAGCGTCAAAAATATGGGGTTTAAAATACATTTTATATTAAATGTCTGTAAAGGTTCATTAATAAAAAAAATTGACTGTGTGCTTAATATTGTGTTTGTTAAAGAATTACACTTATCCAATATTTTGTATGAATATCCAAAAAAAATTATTTAATATGAAACTTATATATTATGTTAATATAATTCAATAATTGTAATTAATTACATTTTTTTAACAAAAAATTAGTTTATGAGAATAAAAATATTAATATTTTTTATATTCAATTGGTTTATATTTTCAATACTATTTTATTGGTAACCTATTAATTCATTTAATGTTTTTTGAACCATATATTTTCATTTTTTTTTTTATTTATAACCTCTATTTTAATTTATTGGTTATGTATTTTTATATTGAATAAAATTGGTTTAATAATATATTAATGTATAGTAAAACTTTTCCTTTAGTTTAGAATGATCCATTGAAGAAAATAATTGTTTTATATATTTCATTGTAACTTTGTAACGCAAAAAACTTAAACGTACGAGTTATATTTAATTTCATTGAAAAAGTAAATATATTTTAAATTTTAGCGATATCATATTCTTGTAAATGAATTGTGATGCGTGTCAAACAAGATATCAAATAAAATGACCGTCCATTAGATTTTCAGGGTGTTTCATTATATAAAACATAATTTAATAGAGTCCTTGAAATTTGAAGTCAATTATGGTGATATACATTTTTATATTTCTTATGTTTAAATCCCCCATCGTGAGAAGGGTTTCTAATACATCCTCCATAAAAGAGATAATGAGAAGAACAAATATCACATGAACACTCATAAAAATAGGTCTCTAAGTGGTATAAAAGTAATGGAATGTAAGGATACATACTTGGAAGAAAATCATAAATATTGATAGAGATTGATTGAGGTTATCATCCACAAACATCTGAATTTTCATTGGAATATTTAGGCCCTCAAATCCATAAATATTCTTTAATTTAGTAGACCAACCACTCAATAAAAATTAATTTATTATGAAAACAAATTTTTATTACCTTATTACTAATGATAATAAATATTTTTACAATATAATAATAATAGGAAATATAATTTTGTGATACATTTCAATTTCATAAAAGTAATTTCATTTTTTTGTTGTTCTTTGATAAAAATGAAATTCATCCATTACCTTGGGACATGGGTATCTAAAAATTAACATTGATCACTGAATCACTAAAACATTAAATAAATAGTAAGTCCCATAAAATAGTGATACCTCTAACTATTAGCCTCAAAATATTATCTAATATCAGTAGGGTTAATATAATAATCTCCAATCCTAAAAAGTAACAAAATTTTATAACAATTAATATTTGATCACCAGATGGTTTAAATAAAAAAAAATTAATGAGGAAATTTGTGTAGGCTAGGCATAGTCACAAATCCATTATTATTCATTAGTCATAGTTTCAATCCAATAGCCTTTCTGAAATTTATAAATTTTCACCTGATATAGAGGTTTTAATTTTCAATAATTTGAAATATATATATGATCAGAATGTTTGAAATAAGGTAAATCAATAAATATACATTTAATGAAGGATTTAATAACAACCGCAATATATAAACTCATCATGGTATTATATCTAAATATAAAATTACTTATTCTAGATTTTATTATCTAGAAAAATGAATTTAATTGTGTAATTTCTCGGTTCTCCATATTTATAGCAATGAACAAAAAATTATTCATTAGGATGAGTTTCATTTCCTTCTATGACACACTTCATTTTTCCTCATAATATCCTGAATTATTTCTTTATTTATCACTCATAAAACATGTACCTATTCCCTTAAGACACTTTCGTATTTCTCTCTTTTTATATTTATTGCTTGTTGGAAATCCAGTCATATTTTATTTTAGGTATCTACCACTTGAACAGTTTAAAACCTACATCATTCTCTTCTTTGGTGGGTTCAAGGGTTGTTTTATGTATATGTTGTCAATAATATTTTTTGGAAACTGATTAGTAATAATCAGGATATCATTAACTACTATTATCACCTCATTTTTTTGGTCATTTTCACCCCCAACTCCTTCATGTTTGATATTAACATGAATCCTTTAGGTAATAACCATTGAATAAAAGTAGAATGCACAATATGAGTAATAATAGTCATTTAATAATGTATAATGGCTTTTAAGATATCTAAATCATGACATCGTATCTTAAAACTAAAGAAACTTATGCTTAACCAATTTTATTCTTAATCAAAATCCTTCCTAGTGGTTTTAAAATAAATATGAATTATCCTTGACATATCCCTTAGGTTTTTCAAACCACGTGGGAAATAATTTCATTTTTTGTGTGTAAAGTTACCATATCTAGATCCTAACACCATGTTAGAGTTGTTAGTCAAAGGTACATATATTCCAGAACTACGTCAATATGTAATATCCATAAAAGGATGTATTTCTTTGACTTCCCACAAAATATTTAACATTCCAAAATTATTATATTTTATTGTATTATTATTTTAAATGTTTATATTTGTGTTATTCACCCTAATATATGTTTTCTAAAGAATGTTTTCCATTTTTTTGCCAAACTTTTTCTGGTATCAAATACAATGACCTGCTTGTAGATAACCAAGACCTAGTGTCTTATAATATAGCATTTTAAGGATTAATAATAATCAAATCATGAAGTACCGAAGAGTTTTGAAGTCTTTGAAAACCATAAATATACAAAAGTCTTCCATTACCAATTAATATACTAATTTCAACATAATTTATTTCCCCTTTAATCAAATAACATTTAGGATAACCCCAATCTATCTAGTTAATCCCTACATATTATTTGTATTATTATTATTGGTTTTTTAGGAATTTATAATAATATGGATGAGGTAAAATTGTAATTAAGGTTAAAATTAGATGATGTAATAATGAATCAACAAGAGTAATAAATTTGGCATGTATAATAATTGAAAAGAAATACCTTCGAATAAAAAAACTAAGAAGTAGGTTCATTAACAATATATAAAGGGAATAAATGGAAACAAATTATATTAAAATAAAATGATAAGTAAAAAAGAAATATGGAAATTAATGAACCTAAAACACATGTCATTTAGTTAATTAACTAGAACAAAATATATCCACTGATATGTCGACAAAAAATATAATTAAAGAATAATAATGATAACTAAATGAGGGAAATTATTGATTATTGGATTCCATGTTTCCTAGGTATATGATGCATTTCCCATAAATACCATTCACAAGATGGTTCATAACATACCATGAAAAACCCCATCTAAAGAAGATATCCAAATGACTCATCTCATGGGACTAGCCATATATTGGGGGTCTATGTATAAACAGGACCCTCAAGTGTTGTAATATTCTAAGACGTTAATCATATAAATAATAATAAATGTAATAATTTGCCTTATCAAAAATATATATGGAATAAAAGATATAGATTTATCAATATTTCAAAAAATATTAAAATAAAATTCAACATAAACATTGTATAAAAATGATATACAGTTTATGAAATGAATATGTACTTGATAAATGATATGGTAAATTAAGGGATTTTAAATGTTCAATTATTATATGATATTTTATATTTCATGATAAAAAATAGAATCAACGAAGAAAATTTTATTAAAATCATTGGAAAAATCAATCACAAATCATATAGTGGAAGATTATGAATTGTATCTATACAACATACCCCAATTAGAGTAAAAATATTTTTTTATCATTGATTATATAATATTTTTTAAAAAGATATTTTAGAAATAATTATGAGGAAAATATAATTTGATAAACATTTTTAAAAACCAAATATTTTAATCAATTTTAAAAAAAAATTAATTAAGAAAGTAACCTTTTAAAATGAAAGGAAAACATTAATTAAATAAACACGGGTAAATTTTAAAAAGTCATACATGGTAAAAATAAAATTTATTTTTTATATTAAATGGTTATAAACATTTCTTGATAGAATAGATAAAAATTATTCCATTGAAAATAGTGTTAAAATATAATAGATCAAAAAAAATTTATCTACCAAATAATTTTAAATTCATTTTTGGAAAAAATTTAATATAACATTTTTTATATAAGAAAACAGGTTCTTAGACTTTTGAGTTAAATGAATTTGGGTTTTCTCAAAAATATGTGCTGAAATACCTTTTGTACCAAAGAGTGAAAAATGGAACTAATATTTGAAAAATGACGTTATTAAATAGAGTTCAGTAAATTTAAATGTTTTTTTGAAAATTGTCATGACCGCCTGAGTCCCACCTCCAAAAGGCCACGGGTTTGTGACTAGCACCAAGGGTATGAGTTTTCACAAATATGGGAGGCATTACCCTTTTTATTATTTAGGATCGGGAAATAGGACTAGTCAACCACCAAAAAAAAGAAAAAGTGTATATAAATAAACCCAAACCAAGCCCATATGCATGTTTAAATAATTTTATAACAAGGTAGAAGTACAAGGAAGCTCAAAAGTACAATACCAAATAAAACAATAGAACAGCAACTGCAACAACTCCAAATGCCCGACTAGTAGGGTCCCGCACGGCCCTGGTAGTCCTCCTAGAAACCTGAAAGTAAACGTAGGGTGAGCATATATGTATATTAAGTAGGGAAACCTAAAGCTCTCGTGCACAAGTGGGGAGATATCCTAATGTCCTGTTAGAACAACAGAAGAAACCTAACAAGGAAAACTATCCACCCAATATCACCAGCCACACTCACCAAAACACAATCACAGCAGGTAGTAGTAGTATAAGAACAAGAGCATTGGGTACCTTGCACCATTTCCCATTAGTTAGATGAACGTCCTAATGCTGTCACACTCTCCCCGCTCGCACACACCTGGGCCTCATAACCACGTATCCCGCCCGCACACACCTGGGCCTCACAACTACACATCCCACCCGCACACACCTGGGCCTCACTACCACGTATCCCGCCCACACAAACCTGTGCCTCACTACCACAACCACATCCCTTCCCTAAGACACCAGGGCCACATCCCAATGATTCTTGGGAACAGTAATAGTAACAGAACTCTCACCCGAAGACACCTGGGCCTGAAATCGAAACCTACCTGAAGAGTCTTAGGTGTAAGGTCGCCTCAACCCTTTATAGCCTATAAGCCTGCCCGAAGAGTCTTGGGCCTAATCACCCCAATCGAAACCTACCCGAAGAGTCTTGGGTGTAAGGTCGCCTCAAGCCATCACAGCCAAGGGGAGAAGGAGTAGGAAGGAGATAGTAACTACGGGAAAACACCCTATCCCATGAAATGGGAGTGTTCGGCACTAAGTGCTCAACATGGGTGTGGTGCGATAAAACAGAAAAGATACAGATATATATATATATATAGAAACCACTCAGCCCAACCTATGGCTTCTAAAAAGAGAAACTGAGCATGTGCCTCAGCACTTCTACCACGAATCATGCATACAACAAACAACCCCAACCCCATAAAGTTTTCACATTTTAGAAGAATTAGTTTATTTAGTTCCTTAACTACTGGGAAACTATCCACAACCAACCACAACGATCGTTCGTAAGCATATCCCTACCATACCCAAATCAAGTTAGTAAAACACAGCATCACGGAAAGTCCCTTCTTATTAACCAACCAACCCATTGATTATTATTTATGTTTCATTACCAAGCCCCACCATTCAGTAACTCTTCCAATTTTATTTATTATTCACAACCCATAACCCATTCACATTAAAACCAAACCCTACATCCCCACTGGCAACTGCCATAACCACAACCGCATTGAAACCCATACATGAATATACATTTAATAACATTTATTGCAGCCCCACTATCCGTTACCAACACAACATTCACACCAACCCATAACTAAGTCAACCACAACCTCGCTTCTCACCATATCCACAACAACCCACAAAATCACCCCAACACATGCCATGTAACCAATCCAACACCCACATGTTCATTATTCCATTTTTTTAAACCGGGGTGATCACACAAGGGTTCTATATTTTCATTTAATCAGCCATATTTAGGTGATTATGAAATTTCAACATTCCACAAGCTTCCATCCATAAGAAAATACAGAAGGAGAGGGAAACATTTAATTGCGTAAGCAAAGGCCCCCAATGACCATGATTTTCAGTAGGTAAAAGCTCATTCAATTCACAAATATAATATCACAGGATATAAAAAGTAAAGTAATAGAAATCACTAACTTCCCAACCCCATTCTTTAACCAGTTATTATCTTTATTTAATGGTTCAACTATTTCTCATGAAAAAAAAGGATACCCATCCCGCATGATACACAAATTAGAGAGACAAAGGTGAGATATCTACCTCAACAGGTTCTAGATCGCAACGCTCCTCTGGATCAACTTTAGAAGATGATCGTCTATGTCCTGGAAAAACCTCCTTGGGTGGAAAGGAAGAGCCAAAGGAAAGAAAATGGATCCAAGATCAGAACTTCTTCCTCATCGTTAAGATCCCGTGGCACTTGACGATTCGTAAATCGGAGCTCAGATGAAAATGTTTTGGAAGAAAGAGCCTTCGAGTCTCTTGAGAGTGCTCTGCTCCGAGGAGAGGGGATGAGAGGTGTGAGTTGAAAGGAGGAGGGGACCCCTCCTTTTATAGGCATGAAAAGGAAAAGTACACGGCATGTACTTATGCTACACGGCGTGTACTCGGCCATTTTCACACGGTCTCCACGCGGCCTCCAACGCGGCTTTGCGGCCATTGACGGGTCAACACATTGTTTGAAGGTAAGGCATTCGCGGGGAAGGACTAAACGGCTTGTAGATTGGACACACGACGTGTACTAATTTATTGCACACGGAAAGGACATGGCCTTCACAATGCACACGGCTAACGACTGGTCAACACACGGTAAAATTCATGCGGGGAAGGACTACACGGTGTGTAGTACTGGACACACGGCATGTACCCATTTTCTCCACACGGCAAGGACAAAGCCTGCAACATGGGGTATACCCGGGAAGGGGGTACACAGTGTGTCCTCAAACTACACGACGTGTAGTTTCGAAATTCTCAAAAGTGTTGAAAAGTCCATTTTACCCTCCAGAACACTTCGTGACCTTCTTTTTGACAACGGAATGGGCTGGAGAGGTCCGTGCCATTACATCAGATACCTCTTAAAACATTCTTATCCCCGAGAATTCAAAAACCAACCAAGAGGAACCCAATAAGATACCTCATAGGGTTCTCGTTATAACAGGAGCCCAACCTACAACCCTAATCATATGTGTTAGGAATTCCTTCTCTTATGTAGAGATATTATCCTCTTTAGACGGCACTGACTCGCCTGCACGGGTTTAATCGCATCCTGGGTCTTCCCACTTTCACACATTAGGAATTTTTTTCAACTCGTACTAATCCCAACACCACAAAACCAACACACTGCCCGAACATGTGGGTTTGGGAAATTCCTCCACCTATATCGAGATATTATCCGCTTTAGGTGGCACTGACTCGCCAACACGGGTTCAATCGCATCAAAATTAATGTGTCTCGATTAAGGGTCAGGTTTTTCCCTTTCCCACACATCTAGACATGTTTACACATTACCAGGGAAGAATGAAACAAAAGGTCTCACAACTGACAAGCCAAGCATTCCATATAACAAGGGTACAGAGTATAACACCAAGACAATGCTCAGAAGAACAAGGGAAATACACAAGTCAAAAAAACTCTAGGTACTGAGCGTGCATCTGGGTCTCTCGCTCCCAAGTGCTCTCCTCGAGGCCTCCATGCCTCCACAACACACGAACAAATGGAATGGTTCGTCCATGGAGCACCTTCTCTTTATGATCTTCGATTCTGACTGGTTGTTCCTCGAAGGTCACGTCATCTCCCATATCTAACTCTCCCCAGTCGATAACGTGGGAGTCGTCCTGTATGTACCGACGAAGCTGGGAGACGTGGAAGACATCATGAACTTTCTCCAAATGAGGTGGCAGGGCCAGCTGATATGCCACCTCGCCGACTCGCCTCGGCACCTCAAATGGTCCAATGAACCTAGGTGAGAGCTAGCTCCATTTCCCAAACCTATGCTGCCCCCGTCGAGGGGAAACTTTCAAGAACACATGATCTCCCACCTCAAACTCCAAGGGCCTCTTCTAATGATCATAATAATACTTTTGTCGGTCCTGAGCCACTTTCATTCTCTCACGTACAAGCTGGACTTTCTTGGTGGTTCTCTACACTACCTCTGGCCTAGGATCACCTGTCTCACCAACCCTTTCCCAGAAAATGGGTGAACGACATGGCCTCCCATACAAAGCCTCAAACGGTTCCATGCCAATAGTAGAGTGGAAGCTCTTGTTGTAGGAAAACTCTACTAAAGGCAAGTGTCGTACCCATGATCGCCCGAAATCAAGAATGCCTGCTCGCAGCATGTCCTCCAATGTCTGGATAGTCTGATCCGTCTGCCCATCGGTCTGGGGGTGGAAAGCAGTGCTAAGGCGTAGCTGGGTGCCAAAATCATGATGTATCCCTCTCCAGACTCGTGAGGTAAACCGAGTATCCCGATCTAATATGATAGTCCTTGGAACTCCATGCAAGAGCACCACCTCGTCTACATACCTCAATGCTAAGGTACTCATCAGGCCCGACTCCTTGATTGATAAGAAGTGAGCCGATTTCGTCAGACGATCCACCACTACCCAGATATCATCATAACCATCCTGAGATCTGGGTAGTCCTGTGATGAAGTCCATTGAGATGTCATCCTTCTTCCACTCGGGGACATCTAAAGGATGCAACAAACCACCAGGAACACGGTGGTCAGAATTCACTTGCTGACACACTAGGCACTTAGCCACAAACTCTGCCACTGCCCGTTTCACCCCGGTCCACCAAAACTGATCCTTCAGGCCTCGGTACATTTTTGAAACTCCTGGATGTAACGCCTAGGCTGAGCTATATAACTCATGGAGAACTCCCTCACGCATTGCCTCTGGAACAAACAACCTTCCCTGGAAACACATCCGATGTCAGTTGTCCTCTGACCATCCCTCTGGAGCATTCCCCTGATCAACACGATCCCGCATCACCTCTGCCTCAGAGTCCCCCCACGGAGACTCTTCCACCTGCTTCAGCAAGGAGGACTGCACTGTCATCTGAAGCAAACAACCTCTAACACCTTCTACCTTGGCATCCAAGTGCAAGGCAACCAACTCTCCCACTACCTTCCAAGCATCAGAAGATTCCCGAACCACTTCCTGATGCGACTTCCTTCTCAGGGAATCAACCACAACATTTCCCTTACCTTCTGTGTAAGAGATATCAAAGTCATAGTCTTAGAGAAACTCAACCCATCTCGGCTTCCATAAGTTCAGGTCATGCTGGGAGAAGATATAACCCATGCTCTTGTGGTCTAAGAAGACTACAAATCACTCCCCAAAGAGGTAATGTTACCACAACTTCAATGCGAACACTACTGATTCAAGCTCCAGGTCATGGGTGGAATAGTTACACTCATGAGGGCGCAACATCCTAGACCCATAACAAATCACGCCCTTCTTCTGCATCAGCACACACCCCAGACCAAGGCCAAAAGCATCAAATAATACTTCATACAACAACCTTTCCTCAGGAAACCAGAGCACGAGAGCACTAACGAACTTCACTTTCAGGTAGTCGAATGCTTTCTGGCACTGACCGCTCCATAGGAAGACCTGATTCTTCCTAGTGAAAGCTGTCAATGGAGCAGAAACTCAAGAAAAGTCCAAAACGAACCTCCGATAGTAACCTGCTAACCCCGGGAAACTACGAACTTCTGCCACGCTCATAGGTGTTACCCAAGAAACAACTTCCTCCACCTTTAACGGGTCCACCGATACTCCATGCTGAGACACCACGTGCCCAAGGAAGTGTACTTCTTGTGTCAAGAACATACACTTCGACAATTTCCCGTAAAGCTGGTGGTGTCGAAGGACATCCAAGACTGCCCTAAGATGCTCGACGTGCACCTCCTCTAATCTTTAGTAGATCAGGACGTCATTGATAAACACAACGACGAACCGGTCCAAAAACTCTCGGAAGACAAAGTTCATAAGTCCCATGAACACATCCGGTGCATTCGTAACTAGAAATGCCATCACTAAAAACTCTAATTGCTCATACCTGCACCTGAAAGCTATCATTGAGATGTCACTGTCCTTCACCCTCAGCTGATGATATCCCGATCGTAGATCAATCTTAGAAAACCAACCTGCTCCCCTCAGCTGGTCGAAGAGATCATCTATCCTTGGAAAGGGGTAACGGTTCTTGACCGTTACCTGGTTCAGCCTTCGATAGTCTATGCATAGCCTAAGACCACCATCTTCCTTCTTCACGAACAAAACTAGAGCACCCTATGGCAACACGTTGGGTCGAAAAAAACCCTTCTCCATCATATCGTCAATCTGAATCTGCAATTCCCGTAATGGCAAAGGTGCCATCCTATAAGGGGCCATAAAAATCGGACGTGCACCAGGTTGTATGTTTATCCCGAACTCAACGTCACGTCGGGGGGGGGGGGGGGGGGAGAGTCACAACCTCCTCAGGGAAAACATCGAGGAACTCCCCAAAAACTTCCGGGACATCCATCATCTCCATATCAGTTGGAACCACTGATAACCCTCCCAACAAGGAAAGGAGAGGCTTCACACACCGGCTTCCTGCCTGATAGTCCCTCTTGCCAAAAAAATATATTTGTTGCCCATCCACGTCAGAGAACATGACTCTTCTTCAGAATCAGTCGATAACAGCACTAATAGAAAACAACCAGTCAATGCCTAGGATGACATCATATGGATGAATCTGTAAAAGAAGAAGGTCCCCACTAGATCAATGTGGTCCCAACGTCAGCCCACATCCCTGGCAAACAAAAGATACTCTAGTCCGTCCTCCAACTGGTGTACTCAGCACCAGTGGTACGGAAAGTCTCTATACGTCTAGTCCCAAAGTATGGGCTAGACCAGGTGGAACAAAGGAGTGCGAAGCTCCCGAATCGTAAAAGCAGAAACAAGAGTGCTGAAAAAACTAATCGTACCTCGCACCAACTCTGGTCCTGTGGGAGCTTCCAACTCTTCTACGTGCAACTATCCACACCCAGCTCCTCTGCCTCTCTGATGTCGTCCACTTCCCCGACCATGCCTTGGTTGAGGTCCCTGAGGAGAACCCTGAGGTCAGCCTCCTCCTGCAATGTCTTCCCTTGGTGGAGCATGGTCCTGCTACTGCTAGAAGGGCCTTGCCAGCAACTGGTGCTACTGAGGTGGGCGCTGAACATGCCCACCTCCACCGTACGGAGCTTGGGTCAGGCACCGACTTTGAATGTTCCCGAAACCGCCACAAGAAAAACACCTCGGTCCTGGGCTTGTGGAAAAGGGACAAGGACCAAAAGATCTGAACTGGAACTGCTGGGGCCTTCTCCCCATGGGCCTGAACATGGAAGGTCCTGTCACAGGAGACCTACTCTTGACTGCCTTCCCCTTTGACGAACTTGGCTGAAACACCTCACGTGGTGCACTTCCCAGCGAGTGCATACTCTCTACGACCTCTTCCTTCTTCTATACTGCCAAGTATGTCAGAAGGGTGAAGGGGGTGACAACATACTGGAGCGAAGGACGAAGCGCCTCCTCTAGATGTCTCGCCCAAGAATCCTCATCCAGAAAGAGATCTGAAACAAAGTGCAGGAGATCCTTGAACTTGATCCCCAACTCTCGCACGGACATACTCCCATGCTGATGGGAGAGTAACTCCTGCCGCTTATCCACCTTGATCATGGAAGAAAGGAATTCCTCTCGAAATTCCTTCTCAATGTCATCCCATGGAACCTCTGCCTCTATCCTCTCTCATAGGTAGAGCATCCACCACTGTCACGCTGCACTTCTCAGCTGACTGACTTCTAGGGGAACCCAGTACTCCCTTGGATCACGAATCAAGGTAAAAGCAATCCCTATATCCTCAATCCACACCTCTGTATCTGTATCTGATGTACTACCCTCGTACTTCTTGAGGGTCTACCGCTGGAAGGAACAGAGAGTCTTCTGCCACTGGCTATCTTCCTTCCTCTTGGTTAATCCTCAACTGATCGACCGCCTGGATCTGTTGGGCCTAGGAAGTCTGAGCCACCCTGGGACAACGTCCAGGTGCCATAGCTGTACGGTAAACAAGGATCACCTAAGACCATGTAGTAAGGAAATTTCTCAATGTTTTAATTATCATTTTATTGCAATTTCTTTCCTAGAACACCCAAATTAAGTAAAACACAATCATGATGATGCATGTACCTTCCCTAGGGTCTCTACCCTACATTCAATGTAGTATCACTTGGGCGTTTGGTAGGCTCAAAGTCCTTGCATCAGATCACGGGGGGGCCCTAAAATCTCGTGTCCTAGCTATTCTTCCCTAGCCTATGTCATGCACCAAGGTTAACTAGCATTGTTGCCCTACCATCCCATGCAATCCTTACCATGCCTAACTCTAGACTCTATACTATCTCTCAACCATCACCTCTGATACCATTCTGTCACGCCCCCTCCCACCAATGATACCCATCCTGAGCAGGAAATAGTGAAAGGGAGATAATGACCCCCCGAGTCCCGCCACCAATAGGCCCCGGGTTGGTGACTAGAATCAAGTGTATGCGTTTTCACAAATATGGGAGGCATTACACTATTTATTATTTAGGATCGAGAAATAGGACAAGTCAACCACCAAAAAAAAAGAAAAGAACAAGTGTATATAAATAAACCCAAACCAAGCCCACATGCATGTTTAAACAATTTTATAACAAGGTACAAGTACAAGGATGCTAAAAAGTACAATACCAAAGAAAACAAGAGAACAACAACTGAAACAACTCCAACTGCCCGACTAGTAGGGTCCCGCACGGCCCTGGTTGTCCTCCTGGAAACCTGAAAGTAAACGTAGGGTGAGCATACAAGTATACTCTGTATGGAAACCTAAAGCTCTCGTGTACAAGTGAGGAGACATCCTAATGTCCTGTGAGAACAACAGAAGAAACCTAGCAAGGAAAACTATCCTCCCAATCTCACAAGCCACACTCACCGAAACACAATCACAGCAGGTAGTATTAGTATAAGAACAAGAGCATTGGGTACCCTGCACCATTTCCCATTAGTAAGTTGAACGTCCTGACGCTGTCACACTCTCCCCACCTGCACACACCTAGGCCTCATAACCATGTATCTCGTCTGAAAACACCTGGGCCTCACAACCACACATCCCGCCCGCACACACCTGGGCCTCACTACCACATATCCCGCCCGCACACACCTGGGCCTCACTACCACAACCACATCCCCGCCTGAAGACACCTGGGCCTCATCTCGATGATTCTTGGGAACAGTAATAGTAACAGAACTCTCGCCCGAAGACACCTGTGCCTGAAATCGAAACCTACCTGAAGAGTCTTAAGTGTAAGGTCGCCTCAAGCCATTATAGCCTATAAGCATTCCTGAAGAGTCTCGGGCCTAATCACCCCAATCGAAACCTACTCGAAGAGTCTTGGGTGTAAGGTCGCCTCATGCCATCACAGCCTAGGGGAGAAGGAGCAGGAAGGAGCTAGTAAATTGGAGAAAACACCCTCTCCCATGAAATGGGAGTGTTCGGCACTAAGTGCTCAACATGGGTGTGGTGCGATAAATCAAAAACGATACAGATATATATATATATATAGAAACCACTCAGCCCAACCTATGGATTCTAAAAAGAGAAACTGAGCACGTGCCTCAGCACTGCTACCATGAAGCATGCATACACCAAACAACCCCAACCCCATTAAGGTTTTCACGTTTCAGCAGAATTAGTTTATTTAGTGCCTTAACTACTGGGAAACTATCCACAACCAACCACATAGATCGTTCGTAAGCATATCCCAGCCATCCACAAAGCATGTTAGGAAAACACAGAAACACAGCAAGTCCCTTCTTATTAACCAACCAACCCATTAATTATTATTTCTGTTTCATTACCAAGCCCCACTATTCATTAACTCTTCCAAATTTATTTATTATTCACAACACATAACCCGTTCACATTAAAACCCAACCCTGCAGCCCCGCTTCCAAATGCTATAACCACAACCGCACCGAAACCCATACATCAATATCCCTTTAATACCATTTATTGTAGCCCCACTGCCCGTTACCAACACAACATTCACACCAAACCATAACCAAGTCAACCAAATCCCCGCTGCTCACCCGATCCACAACAACCCAAAAAAACACCCCCAACACATGCCACATAACCAATCCAACTCCCACATGTTCAATATTTCATTTTGTTTAACCGGGGTGATCACAAAAGGGTTCCAAATTTTCATTTAATCAGCCAACTTTACGTGATTATCCAATTTCCACATACCACAATCTTCTATCCATAGGAAATTCAGAAGGAGAGGGCAACATTTAATTGTGTATGCAAAGGCCCCCAACGACCGTGATTTTTAGTAGGTAAAAGCTCATTCAATTCATAAATATAATATCACAGGATATAAAAAGTAAAGTAATAGCAATCACTAACTTCCCAACCCCATTGTTTAACCAGTTATTATCTTTATTTAATGGTTTAACTGTTTTTCTTGAAAACAAAAGTATACCCATCCTGCATGATACACAAATTAGAGAGACAAAGGTGATATCTCTACCTCAATAGGTTCTAGATCGCAACGGCCCACCAGATCAACTATAGAATATATTCGTCTGTGTCCTGGTAAAACCCACTTGGCTGGAAAGGAAGAGATGAAGGAAAGACAACAGATCAGAGCTCGGAAGTTCAGCCTCGTCGTTATGATCCTGTGGCCGCTGACGGATCGTAAATCAGAGCTCGGACGAAAAAGTTATGGAAGAAAGAGACTTCGAGTCTCTTGAGAGAGCTCTGCTCAGAGGAGAGGGGAGGAGAGGTGTGAGTTGAAAGGAGGAGGGGACCCCTCCATTTATAGGCATGAAAAGAAAAATTACATGGCATGTACATATGGTAAGACATCGTGTACTCAACCGTTTCCAAATGGTCTCAACGCGGCCTCCAACGCGGCTTTGCGGCCGTTGACAGGTCAACACACGGTTTGAAGGTAACGCATACGCGAGGAAGGACTAAACGACGTGTAGATTGGACACACGGAGTGTACTCATTTATTGCACACGGCAGGGACATGACCTTCACACGGCACACGGCTGACGACTGGTCAACACACGGTAACGCGCACGCAGGGAAGGACTACACGGCATGTACCCATTTTCTCCACACGGCCTGCAACATGTGGTATACCCAGGAAGGGGGTACACGGTGTGTACTCAAACTACATGGCGTGTAGTTTCGAAATTATGGAAAGTGTGGAAAACATCCATTTTACCCTCCAGAACACTTCTTGAACTTCATTCTGACAAAGGAATGGGGCGGAGAGTTCCGGGCCATTACAATAATAGTCTTAAAATTTCCTCAAATGTAAATGAATGATCAGTAGACTTATTCATGATGGAAACAATCATTAAACATTATAATGTTTTACAAACCACTTTGAATCATTTCAAATCATAAGCTTCATGAATAAAAAAATAAACTAAAAGTTATAATATCATGAGAGTAGTGAGATTCTAGATATATCATTTGTATTATATTTTTACACACCATATAAAATAAATAAATGGTTCATATGACAAGTATCTCAAGAACGTAAAAAGAGAGATGGAAATCCCATTCCTTAATTACAACATGTCTCGTGTGTCTTTATATTCATGAATAAAAAACAAATATTAATTATTTAGTTTATTTAAAAACTTATTTTTTTTATTTTTTCATTTTATAAAATTTCTTATACAACAACGTAAACAATTTTGTTTATGTTGTGTTTTTTTAAAAAAATTTGTTTATGTGTCAAAAAACAACCATGGTTGATCATCTATGGTCGAAGGGGTCATTATGTAACAACGAAATAATAATAATCACAAGATAATTATTATATTTATACATGTAAATCACTTTTAAAACCAACCATTACATGTGTTATTGGAATATGAAAAAATGATACATTCATGGAGATAGTATGCAGTATTTACGCATGAGTAACATTGTCATTTCTTAATTATCATTATTGAGAAAAAGGTATGTATCCTTAAAAATTATGGAATGATATAAATATATTAAATACCATGTTATTTACTAATATATTGTCATAGGTAGAACTAATGTAAATTTAATCAAATTTTTTTGAGGATGTGGTAGTTTACACGTACACAAACGACACAATATGTTTTTAAGTGTCTAAAAGGGTAATAAAAAAAAGACATTTGTATATATCTATATCTATATTATATTTAAATAACGTATTTTATGTAATTAATATCATATAGATGATTTTTATTTAAATATATTTAATTAAAAAAATCCATCAGCATCTTCTATATCATGTGAACGAATCACGTCACTTTGAGTGGTGGTAGTCCACATATCCACATTTGATATTATTACTTTCACACATAATAGAAATTGTAATGATATTTGTTTTAAAATAATGGTAGAATCTTAATTACCTAATAAATATTATATATAATATATATAAACATACTTTCTCTCGTAATGTACACCATGAGATGTGGTAAGTTAAAAATGAACTATCATTGTTTCGTGAGTGGTAGTTTACCTTACAGGTAAATAGTATGTTCGATACTAATTAGATTGAGGTATGTGTAATTTTATTTTGATCCCTTATAATAAAAACATCCAAGTATATTTTGAATACTTTACTAGATATATAAACATGGAATATAAATAGTAAATGGAGTGGGTAATGGAAATAAAAATAAAGAGATTTAGGAAAGACACTACCTCTTAATCGGGTAACTCCATTTGGTTTTTATCAAATAGATTCATTGTATTTATTTCTACCCAAATGGAGTGTACAAATAGGATGTTAGGGATGTTTTAGATTAAATTTTGTAGTTCTTGCCCAAATATAACAGGCATGATATGTGTGATAATGTGGCAGTAAAAGAAGACTCTTATATTGGAGGAGGAGTTTCACTCTTGTAATATTTTGGAAAAAAAACCCCAACAATATTTTTTATATTTTATTAATAAGTATATAATGTCATGAAAAGGGAGGATATACACTTATTAAAGAAAAAAATATATTTTGGAAAATTTTCTGGATCATATATTTCCTTCTTTTCATGATTTTGTCCATTGTTATGCTTAATTTCACCATACACTTAGAAATTAATTATAATTATTTTCAATAATATATTCAGTAAAAAATTGAGCTTAATAGAAATTAAAAATATTGATAATTTAATATATGAAATCAATTTTTTCAAATTCTAATGCCATTAATGGTATAATTTTATTCAAATTTAAACTCATTGATGGGACGACAATGCACTTTTTAAAATTAATTTTTTAAAATTTGATTTGATTTTATATTCAACATTAAAGTGAAATTGAATCAAATGACATAAATTGGATTAATTTATATTAATATAAAATAATTAAACATTAAATTAAATAAAAAATATATTTTCTCCTTATAAATAAATTAGAACAAAAATTATTTGTGATTTAAGATTTTGTATTTTTCATTTCGTATCAAATATTTAAACATTGTAGAAAAATAAAAAAATGTAACTTAATTATTATGTTCTGATTTATATGATTATGTTCATTTTAACATATATTATTTTTTTTGAGTGACAAAAATTGGATTTAAAATATTCTCTTCATTAAAAAGATGTAAATGTTCTTTTTTAAAAATATAAGTTTATAGGATTAATATTGGGGTGTATTTTAAATTATACATATCAAATATATTGGACGAACAAAAAAAGCATTTCTTTGAATGTATAAAATATATTTTTTCATTAATAAAATTTAGAAATTGTAATTAATTTAATTTATTAAGACCAAGGCCCTTTGTGGCCATTAATATAACAAAATTTACTTTATATTTAATTGTTGGATATTTTTATATATACATAATTGGTAAAAAATGAATTTATTTTATGATTCTGTATTCCATATATTTTCATAACATAGGTAATAATATTCAGAGCCAATCATTAAATGTCTATATTATGTTTTATTATATAAAATTATAATTTTTCGATAATATATTATTGTTTTTGTAAAACATGGTATTAAGTGTAAGGAAAGCCATTGAAGAAACTCATTATTGTGTATGTTAGACTCTTACTCAGTTTCATATCAATTGAAAGATATGTGATATATAATACTTTCATAAACATATTAAATATATTATAAATTTATCCAATATCATATTCCCTTACAATTTTTGTGGTGTCTGTCACACACGCTATCAAATATAATGTTTTCAATTTAGATTTAGAATATTTTATACTAATCCCATATACCGAGTGATAAAACATGTTTTTAAAGTGAAAACATGAAGAAGTTTTATTTTTTTAGATCAAAATTAAATAATAAAGATTCCATATGTACTTGTTTAATTATTATATGAATTATTGACCTAATGCGAATATAAAAATGATCTAAAATGTGAGTTAACATTATAAATTATTTACATGAACTGTAAGTTGAAAATTAAAAAAAATGATATTTTTACTATTTATAAAAATAAAATATATCCAAAAAAATTGGAAGCCAATGTACATTTTTATATTCTAATTTCAATAATTTGGTTTAATAATTCTTAAAAAATTTAATATTTTAATATATTTTTTTTGAAACTAGTGCATCGTCATAATGTTGAATGAATCCATTCAGAAAATTTATCATTTCATGCATTAGAATTTTTTCCATTAATATAAAGAAGTTTTTATCATTTATATTTAGTTAATAACAAATTATGTCCTTATATATACATGTATAAATATATTTTCATAATTTATTTATTCTGATTCTTAGACCTCGTTATAATGGCGTGGTTTTGATGGTAATAATTAAATCAAATTATTCAGTTTTTCATTTAAGATCGATGTGGTGTATAATGTACACTATGTAATAGGGTGTTTCCTTCTAAAAATATCATTATTTAACATTACAAAAAATTAATAAATTTTATTTTATTTATTTGAACATGATAATTGTATATATTTTTTGAATTTTTGAAGTTCCTTTTTTTAAATACAACATTAAAAAATTGATTAATATAACATCTTCTATAAAAGAATGAAATAGAAGTAAGAATGTTATATGGAATAAAAAACAATAAGGATTTCGTGTATTAAAACAAGTATATGGTCGACAATATTTGACACTAATATACTTATATAGATTGATAGAGAATATGGTCCTAGGAAATTAAACAATAAAAAAACCAAAAATCTTTAATGGGTTAAAATTCCTATGATTTTATGGTATGAAATTTAAATAACTAACAATTTTAATTTAAAATTTCTTTCCTATATTTTAAGAACTCCTTTCCCATTTTTGAAAAAATGGAGCGGGATATAATTACTTGAAAAAAATTAATTTCATCTGTTAACCCATTTTCACTAAAAACCCATCTTTTCCTCTAAATTATTAGAATGAATATTATTTAATTCTAGAGGATGAAGAATAAAATCTTAAATATCAAAAAAACTATAGAAGAAAAAAATATATTTTTCATCTAATTATTCTTTATCCTAGACAATAATGGTTAGGATAATATAATTTTTTTATGAAAAAATAAATGATTTATATGTTAAAAATCTATGCTAAACATGAAAATTCAACAGTAACACCCAATCATCAATGAAAACCATTCATAGAAAAAAAAAATCATTATTATTCCATTAAATATCATACAATATTATTTAAACCGTATAATTCGAAATATTTTACAACAATGTATTCTAAGAAAATTATTAATAACTATCTTAAAATAATATCAACAACTCTTGAAGCCTTATTCCAAAATTTAATTTCATTAGTAATCATCAAGATACACTAACCATTTCAATACATACACATTATCATTATAAATACAAAATAAAATACTACATTCCTTCAAAATATAATTCATCCTTTATTCCTTAAAACAAATTCAATATTTTCTTATTTAACATGATTATATTTGGTTACAAAAATAGAAAATGACTTTCAAAATAACTTTAATCACTTAATCCTCAAATCATGTCCCTAGTCTCATGGTTATCTATTCATTAAAATAAATGTTACCAAATAATAAAAACCTTCATCAATAATATATGTAATAAGAAAAAAATTCAATACTAACTAAAAAATCGTGTTATCTAGGGATGTGTGATATACCATTGATGCCCTTTGTTTTGGGGTTCAATTATCATTGCCTTTCTAGTTGTGATAGTTTTTTACTTGGTCGGTAAGTTATCCATTTTCTAAAACTATATAATTCTTTTATTAATCCAAAAATAATAATATAATCCTAAAAAATAACTTTAATATATTTTAACATGAAATGTTATTTAATTCATATCATTGTTCATCTGAATATAACTATTACACATAGTAGATATAATTTCAGATATATAGAATTAGTTTTTTATGAACTGATGAAAATGTTAGTTGTGGGAATTTTATTGCATCAGTATTAACATAAAATGATGCTATGATTTCTTAGTTTTTGGCATTGGATTTTTAGAAACTAATTCCAAAAATGAATACATAGATTATTGATAACACTGGTAATTCTAAAAACTAGACATCGTAATTTAATAGGTTTTTTTCATTTCAATAAAACTTATTCCATAAATTAAAAAAAACTTCAACATTGGTTTTCCTATTAAATAATATCGAATTTTTAAAAAAAAACAATCAGATAGGGAAACTTTATTTTATTTTAGAATGATAAAACCCTCTCCCACTTGCGATAACCACAACATTTATGACCCAGTGATCTAAATGAAATTTTTTGAATAATTACTTCAATATTTTTTATTAATTCGTGATATTTGGATTGATTCATTATTATTAATCATTATTTCATCATCTAAAATCATATTTCTCTTCAAAACCCATTTTTGGCCAACCATCATCTACGATTTTAGTTTCTTTATTTGATCTAATTTAGTGTTCATTTCTACAGAAATTGTTTTAGATCTTGAGTGTTTTTTCTTCCAAATATCTTTAGAGAGCATGTTAAAATTAAAAATACTTTTTAATTTATGAAATCTAAAATTTGTAAGTTTCTTTTAATTTTGATGTAAAATTATTTATCATTTAGTTTTATAAATGATTTATTGTTTCAATTACATGAATGAAATTGATCCTTATTTATAATTGTTGTTCAAACATAATGATTATTTTGATAAAGTATTTTTTTGATGAAATTATCAGATAGACATTATGGTATTTGTTGATTAACTATTTTTTGATGAATTATTTGTAAAATATATTTATTTCATATTTTAATAGTAAACATGTAATTTGTGTTAAATATTTATTATTGTTTTGAGGAATCTTCTATGATATAGTTGGTGAACTCGATCTATTATTATAGGATGCTAGAAGTTGTTATTGATAAAATTACTATTTAAATTTATTAGATAACCAAGGATAAGTGGATGTTAGTCATCCATTGATGATGATGACTATTGATGAATTTATAATATGAACAAGAGAATAATAGTGGTAGCTGAATAAATTCACCTAAATCATGTGAATTTATGTAGAATTTGTGTTTATGTTATTTTATTAATGACAATGATATGAATAGATTGAATAAAATTTTGAAATTATCTTGTTAATTTATATTTAATATTATGATAATTTTTTATGTTTGGTTGATGTGATTTTAAATAATTATATGTTATATTAATTTTTGACAAGGTTATTCTATCATTGATATATAATATTTATTTTTATATAATTTGATAATGGGATCTATAAAATATAACTAAATTATATATTATTCATGAAACTATTGTTTTCTATCACAATGATGTTATATTTTTTTATTTATGTGGTAAGTAGGAATGTGGTATTTCTCAAGGGATGTTATTTTCCTTATTGGTGATTTTTTGATAACAAAGTCGTTATAATTTTATTACAAATCATTTTTATTGAATGTGTTTTTTAAATTTATCTATATGTATAAATAAATTTTTATTTTATTTGATATATTAACTGATCATATTGTGATATTAGGTATTGAATATATTGTAATTGGATAAGTTTATGAAGAACCACTGGTGAATAATAAAATGGAGTTGATGAAATTGTGGAAATTTCTAATGGAATTCATCAATACATTGATTTGATTTTCAATCCATTTGTGATGTTTTTTAATATTAAAATGTAAAACTACTAATAATTTGAGG
Source organism: Viscum album (assembly GCA_963277665.1). Taxonomy (NCBI): domain Eukaryota; kingdom Viridiplantae; phylum Streptophyta; class Magnoliopsida; order Santalales; family Viscaceae; genus Viscum; species Viscum album. Next base: position 200,647,750 of record OY728126.1, read on the forward strand.
ATCATCTAATCTGTTATGATTTCAGCCTTAAATATAATTGTTGGATCTGTAATGGTGAATGAATTAACAATTCAGTATCTAATGTTCATAACAATATAAATAATGATAAATATTATCATATTAAGTAATTAATTCATTATTTAGGTATGAAAAAAAAACAGAAACAATTGCACAATTTTATAGAGATTCTGAGAAAACATTATTCCTTTGATGCAATAAATATATAGTGTTGTCCTCATTTTTTAGATGAGTTCACATGATAGAATGAAATTGGTGTAGTGATCAAATATTTCTCATACTAACATGATGTTTTAAAAGAGGAACTTCTAGAATGAAATGAGCTTTCAAATTCATATTATGAGGTGAAGAAAATACTAGGCCCAATATGATTGGGTTATAAAAAGATGCATGATTTCCCAAATTATTTTGTGTTCTATATGCAAGTATATGAATATTTATATTGATATCTAATATGTGGGATATCAGTCTATAAGATAGAAAAATAAGACAAAAATATTAATTATCATGTAAAATTATCTAACCGAATGAAATATAAACTTTTTAATTTCTAATGATATCATCCAATAATGATTTTAATAAATTATGATAATTTAACTATGATTCAATCATATGTACCAAAATCAATTATCCTACTACATAGATTTTTTAACTTATAGTAATTCATTGTATGAAGAATCAATTTTTAGATTCAATTTATGAAAAAAGGTTTACATGGAAATCAGATGTGCACATCTATAATGGAAACATTTGTCACCAGGATAATTCACCACAGTGTAAGAGATCTGATTCCCAATTTCTTGATTTTGGAAGTGAAGATAAAAATCATGTAATTGAATTGTGTAATGAAGTAATGAGTAAATAAATAATTCTATGTATCCAGAATAGTTCATATCTTATTATACTGATTGTTCTCAACTTTTACCCACATCTATGTATGATAAAAAACTATTATAATGAGATTGATGATTTTGGGACCAAAATAGCTGGGAATTAATATTCATCTTCATAATTCTTAATTTATTGATGATTTTATAGGAATACAACCTTCCACTTGAAAATTTTCAATTTAATAATATTATTATAGGGTGAAACAATATTATTTGATTTTTGGAAACAAAAGAAGTTTTTTTGTTAAAAAATTATCTAGAAGAAACAACCAATATTTCTTGAACTATATTATTATATATTTTAAAATATAAAACATAACATTGTTGTAATACATGTAGATAAAAACCAATGTGACAGTTGGATTGGAACATTGTTAGTAATGAAAATGAATTAGTTTTATTTAGAGGTTATATTGGAATTTATATCCGTCGGAATATGTATTGAGTAATCTCCCACAATTAAACGAAACTAAACATATTTATATATGGATTTTTTACATTAAAAAAACATGATAAAAATGATGATTTTTTTCAGTGTATTCATTGTATTAAATTACTAAGTAGTTAATATTCAAATGAGAAGAATTTGGATTCATTGAAAGATTTTATATTTTTATGAATGAAATCTCTTAATTGTCATATATTTTTGCAAAAAATTATACCTATCACAATTTTTGATATATTAATGACAACTATGAGAAAGACTTCCATGATGTTATGAAATTTTTCAAATCCATTAATAGTAAATTTTTTAATCTAATTATGTAATATGTGTTTGAGAATGAACCTTATATTATTATTTTTCAACAATAAATGTATTTACCATAAACTTGTTTTTGATATGATAGATAATATGGTGATGCATTTGGTGTCTTAGATAAAAATATGTGGGACTACTTATTCACGATTGATGTATCATTTCGAATGATATATTAAAACTTTAAAAAAATATGTTAAATTTAATTATCGACATGAGGCCTTTATTGGTCTAAAATATGTATTGCAATTACTGATTGACTTATATACAGATAATTTGTATATTGTGGAGTAGATTGGACTCCCAATATCTCGACTTATCATAATTGTTAGTGACGGTAGAGGTATTTGAGACTTAAAGGTAATGTTTATTCCATGTAGTTATGTTATAAAAGTACTTTTAATATTTTATAACAATAAAAATGAGGCTCAATAATATATGGCATCACATATTAATGAATTAATGTTATTATATCTAAAAAGAAATGAAAAATTACTGATGATGGAGAAGAAATCGACATTTGGTCATTGTTTAAAGAAAAATTCACCATATATGTTTCGAAATTATATCATTTTAGTTGTTGGAAGTGGGACATCTCATAATTTTATCTTAGGGTCTTGTTTTTATATTAAGGGGTAAAAATTACACCCAAAAAAATACACTACAAGATTACCGTTTAGAAATGTGGTGCAATGGTATTTACGGAAGCACAAAATTTTTCATGTTCCAAAGATAAAATATCAATTTTTGTATCAATGATATCTTTGGGAGTTCATGAATAAATATGGAAAATTGATTATATTTAATTTAGAGTCACTTTTTTTATTTGTAATTGGGCTGAAGGTATTACTGGTGAGAAACATAATGAATATGTTCTTAAACATGTTGATTTGAAAAAATAGTTTCAATGATGAATAATTTATTATGGGGACATATGAAAAGAAATTATTTTAGTCATTAATAAATTTAATGATTAGTGGTCCATCATTTTTCAAGGAAAAAAGAATTCATTTGGCTTAATATGGTGATGATCTTGATAATAATGTTATATATTTATACATCACAAATTATTCAGTTACCTTATTTATGGAATACAATGACAATAATGCAGACACATTGCATGATGTACAAAATGATTATGATTAAGGGATATGGGAAAAACTAAATTATTTTCTTAAATAATTATTTTATTATTTACATTATTTTTGTTTTTTGAAATTTACATGTGTGAAAACTATAATATTTAATAACAATTTGATATTTAAATTTATAAATGTTTTCTTACCATTAAAAGTAATGTATATATTTTATATTTTTAATTATAAATTCTTCTAGGTTATGAATCATAACATCAGTATTTGTTTCTTTAACTTTTACATGAGTGCCTTTATTATACTTACATATTTCATTTTTCATGTTTTCTAATTATCAATTAGATAATAATATGTTGGTCTACAAAAATTTTATTATAATTGTATAGTTTAATGATGGATACTAATACATAGACATAGGAGAATGTACTAAGTTATTTTTCATTATTCATATTATTATATATCTATTAATATAATTATTTGAGGAAAATAAAAATTTAATTTAAAAAAAATTAATGTATAACTACAGATGAGACCTCGGTTGTAGTGTCCTCTGATTTCACTATTATAAAATCAAGTTCTTGAGTTATTAGAAATGACATAACACATTTCCCAAAACATTCACTTACTCTTAGAGATTTGTAATTTCATATTACTTGTGATGATAATAATAATGCAACTAGACCAAATAAAACACAATGTATCAGCTATATATCAATGAATATTTATTGAAGGATTATTTATTATATCCGGATTGGAAGGTTGTTGACATAATGGGGAAATATCATATTTGGTAAGTCAAAACTATATAATATCTTAATAGGTTTATTTTTTTGTATTTATCTAATATGATTTTTTTAAATAACTAATTATTATTTTATTCAATTATAGACGACATTTATTTTCAAAGAAAAAAATATAATTATAAAAAGATGTCTTACTTTGGTGGAGATTTGATGGAGGTATTTCAAAACAAATCTGCCTAAAAATTATGCTTTTGAAAAAAGAAAAACTTAATACACATGCCTCATGTATGAGTTTATATATGTTGATACATGGAAGAAATTGTTTTTCTAGTCTACACGATTAATCCTATCTTGTATAATAATTACATTGTACAATAAAATTTAATATATATATATATATATATATTGATACTTAGTTACATATTACATTAATTTTCATATAACACCCCCTAAGAAATCTTATTAATACAACTAGTAGAAAAATGTAGAATCTCATACTTTATCTTGCGGAGGGTATCATTTTTTGGGGAAAATAATTGAAGGAAATTTTGAATCACTAAGAGATCACCCCACCAGTGGTTCTAATGGGGTCCAATTTGGTCCTCCATCTATCCCCACATGCCATGAAAAAAGGAAAACAGTGACATGAAGAAAACTGAGAATTAATTTATAGAGAAGGAAACATAATTAAATAAAAAAATTGTGTATAAATATTATTTATCTCATATTAATTTTTCAACTTTATATACTATAAAAACTAATAAATTTTTTTCATTTTTCATTTTCGGATGAACTTCAAGAGAAATATACACAAGGTTATTTTATTTGTAATGGTCAGATGGACATCCTAGTCAATACATTAGGTAAGGTAGAACACATCAGCTTTGACAGAGTAATTCAGGTTTGTGTTATTGTTCAGAATGATTTTCTCATCATAGTTAGTACACAAGAGAAAGAAAAATAGAATCATTAAAAGATGTGGTAAATGATATAAAAAATTCAATAGTTGATCACATTAAAGTATTCGTACAACATGATTTGTTAGAACAGTTGAAAATATAGTCACTATCTGCGAAGCCTTCCAAGACATTGCAGCCTAACCAGCCGATTGGGCAACCTCTACAACCATCCAAGCCATTCTACTCTGCCCATCCTTCCTACATTGATCCTCTATCTCCATGTTTGGACCAAACCAATATTTATGAGTTGTATACTAGATATCCTCATATACATATTGTAGATTTAGTACTCATGAAATTTTTGGAGCTATCTGTATATTACCACCCTATGCATATGGTTATGGTAAGAGTATCAGTACGAGATATTATTGATCTTAATGTTGTACTAACATTTTCTAATGAGAATTTCACAAGAGATAGAGACAGTCTAGGTCATTTTTTACTTTCTTCTTTTGGTATTATTTGTTATATTTAATTTGATATTTTTATTATTTTATATTTTAATAAAATATGATTGAAAACTACTTATAATGTTTTCTAACATTAATCTTATATAAGATTATCTGAATGAAAAAGATATTGTATAGATTGAACAAAAGGTGCAAGAATAATTAATTGTAGATACGTCAAATATTTCTAATGGGATAAAAAGATTATATCATGAATCTTGTTCCTTGAATAATATCTGTGAGTTTCAGATGATTTTTGATATATGGGTAAGAGATTTTACGTTGAGATTACTCAGATAAGATATTATTCAGTAGTTGATATTGAATATCCTAATTTAAATGTTTTATAGTTACTTCACGGTATGTAAATTTACATTTCAATTTTTATTTAATTAATTAATGAAGGTATAAATTGACTTACTATATTACATTTTTAATTAGGTATCTACACATACTTCTTATAAAAAGATTTTTAAAAGGATTTTATAGTTTTATAGATCTATAAATTATTTCCACATATGGGAAAAAATATGAGAATAATCCAAATAAAGTCGCATATAGATGTTAGAGAATATCATTGATCGAGATTGAGTGTTGGTTTTTTTCATTTCATGAAATGTGAGAACATAAATATAACTAGAAACTATTGATCATTATAATATCTCTAATTTTTATCTTTTTGTATTACAGGTGGAATTGGATCCTAGGTGAATTTTTCCCATGTGAAATCACGATATATTGGTTTTTTTATTTGACAGTGGTGTTCGTCAAATGTTTTCTACCTTATTAAACACGCAGATTTTTTTAAGGTTGTTATGATTAATTTTCATTTTTCACACAAGTATTATAAGTTCATATATATGAAAATGTAGTTCAAATAAAAAATTTAATAATTAAAACATTTGGATAAATAAACCAAATTAAATCCAATAAGTATAAGTAAAACTAATTATTTGTTATATTAGATATTATTCTGATTTTTTGATATATATAAATAAATATATGTATATTGTTTTTTATAATTAAGTTATGGTTTTAAAATCGCAAATTAATCATATAAAAGTACTAGATGAGTATGGTTATTTTAATCTGTGATTCATGTATGTGATAATCAAAACTACAGTAACTACTGAATTATATAAAGTTAGTTATGTTAATTATTTTACATTTTGATTCATATGATTCCATTTTGTAATCTCATGTCATTTGGTGTTATTGTAGTCATTCAATGATGACCATTCATATATGGAAAATTAACTTACCCATATTTGTTATTTTTTTGTACTATTTTTCAATTGAAAAATGATTTAATGATTGTATAATAATTTTAACGGATAATATTAAATTTTACTAATAAAATGAGTTCAAAAACATATCATATTTTTAGGATATGTGATTGAAAATAATGATATCAAATGAATGCTTCAATAATAACCAATAATTATCATGTTGTAAATTTCATGTATGTATTTTTTATATATACTTTTCAATACAAATGCTTTGATAAATTTTTGATTAAAGAGATAAAAGTATGTATTTTTTTATATTTTTAGTCAATGATACGTGCAATTCTATTATTGTATAATGTTTTTCTCTTAATTTTATTCTTATTTTTATATAATTTTAATATTAAAAAGTTTATATAAAAAATATATAATATTTGATGTCTGTTTTCATAAAAACTATTTCCGAATCATTTTAAAAAATACCATCATTTCGACATTATTTTTATTGAAATGTGATGCTGAAAACAAATATTTGTTGTCCTTTTATCTAATAATCCAACACCTAAAACAAGTTTATTCTCAAATTTTTGTGTTGGTTTATTTATTAATTCAACCCCTAAAATTTATCCCCACATCTGGTTTGGAGTAGTTTTTTTAAAATCTAATGGAAAAAATTTGGATTTTTATGTATCCATTATAGTCGCTAGTTAAAAATAGAAAAGAATCAAGAAAACAAATTTTAAATCAAGTGTTTTAAATATTAATTTTAATTACCCATAATTATTTCAAAAATAAATGTCTTCAAAAATATTGTCAGTGTCCTTAATATTTCATATCCCAAACCCTCAAAAGGGCTTTCTAAGACACTAAACACATAATAAATATTATAATTGTAAACCCATTATGATATACAAAAATTTTAAGATAAAAAATAATGAACGAAATTTAACCTCTATTGTTTCCTAAAACATTCCATGAAAAAAATTGAAATTAGATGGTCTAAAATATTACATATTCTAGTGACTTTTAACTATAATTAATTATTTTTATAAATTTTTATAATCTAGGTCTACTATTTTATGTAACTATGGAAAACTATCATACATTAAAAATGTATACATATGTTAATTATCCAATTTTTAAAAAAAACATTAACAATAAAATATGAGCTCATTAAATGATAATTATACAAAACTTCTCCCATGATCTCATTATTTCCCAAAAAATTCCTTACACCATGTGAAAAAACATTAAATCATGGAATATGAAACTAAACCAAAAAGAGACATAAAAAATGGATACATTTAGTTTAGTGAAAATCTATAAAACATTATTTTAAGAAATAAATATTTTACCCTGAAATAGAATCATCATTTCAAAATGATCACCATCTTATATTTTGAAAAAAAATAATTATCAGGGAAACTCATAATAAAAAATATAAATGTTAAATAGATATCAAGGTAAATAATTATAAAAAAATTAAATATAATGTTGTAGACTTCCATTCACATGACTCTTATAATGGTAATAGACATGTGGTCAAATTCCATACCTAAGGCATTGGAGGACTATCACTGTCCCGCCTTTTGTCAGTTTATATTGGAACCACCCATCATTGTTTTATCATGTAACAACCAACCATTGGTTTATCATATAATTAGCTATCAAATTTCCATATACCATTGTATATTCATAACACATAAAATATTGAAATTTTATAAATTTCAATATTAAAATATCATTTGTTTACTACTATAAAAACAATTCATGTTTTTAAATTAATCAATCATCTTCAAAATATGAATAGAATATTTAAAAAAGTGATTTTTAAATTTATATTTCCTAAAATACATTGAATTATTTGATAGATATTTTTAAATTATAATTATAAAACATACAAGACCATATAAATATATTCATAAAACCCATTTTTAATACATTTACAAAATTGATAATGATTTCGAAGAATAAACCATCAATCCAATTAAAATTATATTATTTCTAAATATTCCCTTATCTTGAATCTGACTCATATCATATTTTCTATTATCTATAATAATAAATTTAGTTTAGTTATTTAATTTTTCAATAACCATGTAAAATATTATTCTTATTTTATCATATCTTCTTACTATGTAAAAATAAGTACATAATTATTTTCATTCATGTTGGATGTTTTAATGATATTCAGTTCTTTAGTTAAAAATGATATTTGTAAGATGTATATATTCAATTTGGTAATTATTCGGTCAAATATATATTAATAATAATGGAATATTTATCATTTTTAAATCAATTATAGTCTTATATCCAACCATTAAATATGTAGATGAAACCTTAACTACATTATAATCAGGGAGACTGTAAGTCATATATATGCTTGTGTAACATTTCCATTTTTACGTAATAATTAAATATACAAGGTATAATTCATTTAAAACTTACAAGAATGATAGTAATATAATTATTATAATATTAATCATTTTAATATACTTATATTTATCATCCATATAATGTGGTGATTAAAAAAGATTCATGTTTCTTCATGGGGATGATAATTTACACATACACATGACTGATGTTATTGTTTTTCTATGCATGGAATCGTATGAAATTAAATGATATATAATTATTTAAAAACTATAAATATTTAATTAATCTCATTTATAAATATTTATTATATTATTATAACTAGTCTTGAGAGACTTTTATGGGAAAAGAATTACATCAGTCTATGATGTAGTAATCTTCTGTACAAACGAACAATTAATTTAATTTTTCATTTAAAAGAAGTGGATATGAGTTTAGGTGATTAAATTAAGATAATAAAAACTCATTATGTAGAGGTTACTATATTTACTATTTCATCCTGGTTGAATAGAATTTGAAGGATGTGGTAGAATAAATATAACAAAATATCTTGATTTAAAATGACACCCTTTCATCAGACAATCACATTTTCAGAACACCTTATGACCACTAAGGGTGGTGTGACGACATAACTATGTTCTTTAGAATTTGTGGAGGGATTCCAAGAAGTGATTTTTTTAGTTACTATCTAATACAAATAGGTTTTTACATGTGAATAAAATTGAATTTGAGGTGCCCTTTTATAAGAGAGGATTTGGGAAATCTAGGAATTCCTAAAAATATTAAATTAACATAAATTAATTATTAATTTATATTTGGATCAAAATAATTTATTTAAGATATAGTAATATTTTTATTTAAAATAATATTTTATTTTATTTTTTGGGAATATTTAATTTCGCATTATAATATGATCATTTAGGTTTAGTTGTTATTTAACAATTTAAATCTTCTACAGGAACATGGATTTTCAATGTTTACGGTTGATATAGATTCTCAAAAACACTAAATGACATATAATGGGTCATGAATGAAGATATCAACATTATCCAAAAAATTTTATAGAATCTATTATTTTAAGGTATTATATAACATTTAATTATGTAATATTTTTTCAAATATAATTAATATCAATTTTGACCCAATTCATTATTTTGAATTACTAAAACATAAATACAGTAATATAAACTGAATATAAAATGTATAAAAAATATCTAATTTGTAAGATTATTTTTCAGAATTTGTGGATGAAATTAATTATCTAAAATCATATTTACTTTATTTTTTAAATATCATTTGTTTTATATTTAAAATAAATAAATGATTACTACATCATCTATTACAATTCCATTAAGGTATTTCTTTCAACCATGTAATTTTTTTGAATAAAATTCTAGGATAATTGTAAATATTTTTAATTAAAAACACTATTTACAGTTAAATATATTCCATAGGTAACCCCATATTAAATGTGCTTATCATGGTAAAATTAAGAGTATCACAATTTCAACATTTCATTGAATTTTTTTAATAATTGATATATTTTTAGGAAAATGAAAATAAATTGTCAAAAATAGTTACATTAATAGTTATTTACCAAATTTACACATCAAATAAATTCTTTTGAACACTTAGGGATATTTGATAATATTTATAATGTTAATTTTTCACATAATTATTTTATTTACTCAAAATAGTAATGACAAAAATTACTAAAGATACTATGTATATTCGAAATAAAGTGAAGCATTTATCACATTTAATAAATTTCATTAGAAAATTTAAATAAAATTTTCAAAATTAAAATATCATTATTGGTTAAAATTAATTAAAATATTTCATGTAAAAGTTTTGAGAAACTGATATTTTCAATTGAAAACATACAAATGTTTGAAATGTTTTTATATATAAATTTAAAATGAAAAAATGATCAAACTATCATCATGGAATTAATAGATGTATTATTTAACTATGTTTAAATTAATACATATCATAAATATAATTTTCCAATATTAATTCTATAGATGAAATTTTTTTTCTTGATTAAAATTAATATTTTTCAGTATTCATAAAAAAAATGAAGCATATCCAAAAAATAAACAATGCTAAACTGATATAAATTATGATATTTCTAATTAAAAAACGGTGATTATCTGTTCCTTTTAAATTTATAAATTGTTATAATATTAATTTTAAAAAAACCTCTAATAGAATATGACAAAACATTATTTAAAAAAAAGTAACTTTTATATGTCAAAAATATTTCCTTTTATTTTAAAAGTGTTTCATTTTCATTTATAATTAATTGGTCATAGAATAATTCATTTTTTATAAGTTTGTATACAATATTTTCCTAATTAAACTAATCATGTTCATACATTCTATTTTAATGGGTATGTTATTATATTAAATTTTATATAAAAAATTTATTTTGTTCATTTATGCTCGATGTGGTGTATTAGGTCTTCTATTAACCTGGGATTTTTATTCATATAATCCTTGGATTTTAATGTTTTAATCAAATTTTTTTCATCAATATCAATTTGATATTAAATTTTTATATGAAAACTTTTATATGTTTGGAGCATTGACTCTTTGGGAAAATTTTGTGTCATTGTTTGTACAGTATTAAAATTAATATTAAATTTTCAACATCTATTAATTATAAAACCCAAATTCATTATAATATATTTAATTTATAATAAATTCAATCTCGGTAATAAATTGATATATATAAAATACTCATGCTTTAAAAAAAATTAAATATATTGCAAACCACTTTTAAAAAATTTTATTGAATAAAAATATTAATTTATTAATTTATAATACAATAATTATCGTAATGATATTTTATAGTAATTTTCTGAAATGTTTCATTTTTTATGAATAGACAAAATAAATAATTCTAATCTAAATTTTTTTCATTTAAATAATTTATTATGTTAGATTAAATGTCGAAATTGTTTTAATGAAATATTTGTTAAAATATTTATCAATTTATATAAATTAAGGCTTTGTAATCCTTTTCATATTTCATATAGATATGATTTTTTTACTTTTAGACATTTTCTTCTTAAAAACCCCTTCTTTATCATCATATTGGTGGGAATAATTTTAAAATATATTTCTCTAATTATGAAAATGGAATTTAAAAAAATATATATCATATCTGGAATCAGAAAACTATATAATATATAATAATTTCAATATAATTTTTTACCATAATGAATAGTAAATACAATAAAATATTATTTAACACATTTTTGATGAAAATGGATTTACCAAGGGTTAAACAATAATAATTAGTGTGAAAATGTCTTAATTTAGAATCTTAATATTATAGAATGAGGCTTTTTCTACTTTATACATCATGGAATCTATAATGTGAAAACTAATATTCAATTCCATTGAATATGATCCCTATAATAATATAAATAATGACTAATACAATAACGGTATTTTTAATACTCTAATATCCTTAATGCATTGTGATATTAAAAAAATATGTACATTTGTAATAGTAATTTTGAAATATAAATTACTTTTTATGATGATAATTTATTTTATGTTTTATAGATAAAATAATAATAATAGTAAATTCTAATGAAATGGAAGCACAGTAACACTTTAGTTAATAATTAACTAAAATAAAGTGAACTAAAAAATTAAAAGTGATGTTAATTTGGTGACTTTTTTATAAAATTTATTTCATTACATAAATGTGTAATTTTCAATATGTGTGAACATAGTAGATTAATATTTTATCATTTTAAAAATATTTTGAGAATTAATATTAAATGAATAAGGTTATAATTGAAAATAATTTTATTTTATAAAAATAATATTTTATTAAATGATTTATAATGACTTGAAATCATATCATCTATGATCATAATTTTGAATTTTAATAAATATAAACTATGTTCCATTAAAAGAACAATTATTATTTTATAATGAATATATTTACACCTAAATAGTGAAAACATTTTACCATGGTTAGGGCTGAAGACTTCTTTTTTATGTTACATGCGCTTTTGTGAAAATTAATTTCCAACACCCATAGAATTTATATTTATAAATTAAATATATTATTTTGAATCATATGGTCAGAATTATCTTATATGGATTATTATTATTTTGGATTAATATATAAATTACTTATTTTTAAATTACTAGTTACGGTAGTGAAAACCTAAAATAGTGCGTGTCGAAAAACGTTGCTTTTACGAATCAAAATTTATAAAAATATTTTCTTAGCGGGGTAGAGTATTGTATCAACCATATCAACCCTCAACCCATTTTATTATAAAATTTTTGTACCAATAATGGTATGACGGACCCCCCAATAGTAAGTTCATTTATGTACATAAAAAATACCACTCCTCTACTAGTAGAAATGGGGACTCATTCTCCCCATGTAATGAAAACTCAAATGCCTTTTTAACGACAAAACACAACAAAAATTACAGACCAACATCACTCAACTAATCCTAGAATACTTATTTGGAGCGTAAATCGTTACAGTGACTGATTTGGTGAAAACCCAAGGAGGATACTTTAAGAAGAGCCAACATTATTTGGTAAATCTTTTTATTTTATTTCGTTCTTCGCCATATTAATTAAAATAAGATTATATATCACCAAATAATATTATAGATAATTAGATTTTTTATGACTAGTATTTATCAAAATTCTCACTTTTTCTAACAAACTTGTTACCAAATCATCATACGTGTGTATAGAGGACAACTACCTGATGATCTAACATCATTTCTTTTCTATTAATACCACACAATGTGGGGTATATTTTGAAGTTAAAATAAATATATTATATTGACACATTTATTATACCTATTGATTCCTTAAGTCATATATTATTTAATAATTCATATTACATTAGAGACATGACCCCATCACCAGTGTATGTGGAAGACTACCACCGTACGAAGCGATGTAATCTTTCATTCAAAAATTCTTTACATAGTAGGTGATAAAGAAAGATGCTAATGATTATATGTGATATACATTAAATAATAATTATATTTATGAAAAATTAATAATTATTGATTGATATTATATAGTTTTAATTTTATAAGCTATGGATGATAAAATCATTCATGTACAGGTGGAGTACAATCGTTACAAACCGATGTGACTCTTTTTCATAACCACACCAGAATTATTATTTATATGTTTTTGTATATAATGAAATTATATATGATTTATTATATAATTATAATTATTTATAATTAATTTATTACTTATTTTCTTTCCATAATTATTATTAGAATATAGAAATGATATTTAGGCATTTGTAGGGACTACCGACTCCATGATCATAATGTAATTCATTTCTCAAAAAAAAAACGTTCATTATTTGTCATAAAAGTATAATTTATTTATAAATTTTATTTTTATTTGATTTTAATCATTGTTATATGATTATTATATGTAATAATTTCATGAAATTGATCATTATTGAAAAAATATGAATGAGAAAACAAGGCAATTAACACCTGAAACAATGAATGTAATGATTGATTTCTAATAAATGGTAATATGATGTTACAAATTGAACATATATGATATTATAAATATTGATATGGTCATTTTATAAGTTATTAACTTGTTTTCAACTACTATATATGAGTAAAAATAGTATACAACCAAAAGGAATTGAGATGTAATAGATTTCACCTCAATTTTCATTACATTAAGAATTTTTTATTTTTATACAGCAATTAACATTTATGTGGTGAATATACATCCAATTTAAATTATATATCATGAATAATTCAAGAATGATGGTATTTTATGGTTTCATTTGAATTATTACATGAAATATGATTTAAATTGAAAATAAACTAATGGTAATAGTTATTCTGAAATCACTCTTTTTTTTGTGTTAACTTTATCCTGAAACAATCACTCCTTTCTAATAAATTTTCAATAAACATTAAATTTACCTTAAATAAAAATATTATTCCATGGTGAATTTTATTTTTCTTAAAATTAATAAAAAAAAATTACATATGGTGTTTAATTCAACTTTAATTTGATTAACTACAGAAATAATGATAATTTTTTATCTTTTAGTCAACATAGTTATTCGAAAAGGAATTTTTTTTATAAATTAAATTCATTATTATATATATCATTAATTCTTTGAAAATGAAATATTAGAGTTGGTAAATGGTTAATTAAAGAAATATGATACATCGATAGTCTCATGAGATGAATTATTTTTCCAAATGAACTCGTTTTTTAGCACGTATGTTTTAAACCACATAAAGGATAGATCATCACAGTAATTTTGCCATGTTCTTGTGTAACATGATGTCCAATTATTTAGAATTTCCTTCATTTTGAATTTATTTAATATTATAATTGTAATATTAATATGTATAATTTTTCTATATTAATTTCATTAATATTATATTGAATAACTAGAGACTTTTATTAATTATTTTCATTGCTATATTGATTATTCTTCATCGATTTATTTATGATTTTTTGTTCAGTTATTATCCATGAAAAATATATTATGTTAATTAATTAATTGTAGATTCCACTATACATATACCTTATTTATCATTTCATATAACCCATAATTTTTCACATTACCTAGTATATGAATAAAAATCCATTAAATCATATTTCCAGGAAGAATTTTATTTTTAGTTACCATTTATTATGTTATATTCTATATTTTGATTTTAAAATTGGATCCATGAATGTATATTCTTCAACAAAACTACTATACTAATTTTTCCTTTAGGATATGGCCCATTGATTCTATTATAATGTAATAATGTAAGGCACTGACTTTGTTCTACTAGGATCAGGGTCGTTATTGTTGTATAAAAGGGAATTTAGTAGAAACAATGTGAACTAGATATAATAATAAATTGATTAGGGAATATAACCTACGAAAAAATATTGGGTATATATATATAAGATAATATTAAAGATGGAACGCCCCGACCCCAGCTACCCAGAGTCGGTGCATTAGTTCATAACATTGGCATGATCACAAAAGATCATGTCTCGAAAGACCGATTAGTTTAGTAGCCTTGGAAACACTAGAAACATTCATAAGTCTTTCATTACATCAAAAAGTAAACAAACTACAATAACATGGTCTTCATAGTCCAAAATCATATCCCTTTCTGACTACCCTTGTATGTCATTCATAAAATACTTCTTCACATCCTGTAAAAATATTAAAACATTGAAAGGGGTGAGCTCAGATGCTCAGTAAGGTTAACAATATAGCGGAAGATTTCATAAATAAACACTAACATTTAAGGCAATGTATAACTAAAACAAAAGCCTTTTAAACTTGAACTTCAACATAATATGGAAAAAGTAAAATGAGATAATACAATTTACTTCTTCACATGGATATTCTATGGGTCGAATAATCACATGCAACATCAATAACCACTTTCATAATGATGGAATGCATAATGCTAGACTATCATAACCACATATTCAAGGCCTCGTTCCAAGACCACAAATAAGATTTTGTCAAGGCCTCGTGCCAAGACACTTGTTTGTCTCATGAGACCTGCCGATGCATCAAGGATCTGTAGTGGGCTCCACCTGTCACTTATTAAGTCCAATGCATTCCTCATATGAATAGGTTTAAACATATCATAAACCATAACATAATCGTATCACATAAAACATGCATAAAGGAAACATAATATTTCCACATTTCAATCACAATATATCAATACAACACATTGATATAATAAAAATGCTTTCAAAACCATTTTCAATACCAAAATAAAAGAATGTTAAAACATGGTATTTATTTTTCTTTTAAAAAAAGGTATGACTTGTAGAGGAAGCCGAAACTCAAATAGTGGTCACGGCGGCAGAGAAGTCGTTGTCGCCGCATAAGTATGGAAAGAAAAACATTCCCTTTTTTCATTTAGAAAAATGCTTCATATAAAAAAGATTCCTTTTGAATAAACGTAAAAGTCAAAGGGTTTTATACACCGTATAAAAGGAAAGTTGTGTATAAAGCCAAATATGCCTTAATGAAAGGAGATTGAGACGAAGTCCTTAAAAAGATCATTTTTAAAATAAAATAGATCTATTATGTGTATTCGCTATAGGTACACATAAATAAAGTAAAAATACAAAATAGGACATAATAACATCATGACATAATTTGAAAGTAGGAGATTAACCCAAAGAATGGAAGTTGGGTTAAGAAGTTCCCTTATCTCATGTCTGACTTGACTCAACCGTTCTTTAACCTCCTGAATAATAAACTAGAGTTAATATCTACCTTATTAAGAACCATTTTCAATTTCATTATCCTTTTTATATCACTTATTACAATGTTATGAACGTTATGTAATTATTTAAGTTAATAATGGTCGTTTTGTCCATCTTTGGTACTTGTGTCAACAATAACCTTCTTATAATTACAAGTTGTTTATGTGGTAGAATATCCATTATCTCCAGAATTATATTCATGATTTAGATGTCATATATATCATATATATCAAGTATATACATTCATTCATAATATTACGTAACATTTAGAGGTAAGAAATGAAATGCACTGTTCATGGAGACGGTAAGCCGTACGTACGCATGAACGCTACTTTCATTTCTATTTCATATTTAATGGAACAAAATCATAATGATATAAATGTATAATATAATTCCAGTATAATATATTGTATAATACCATTTACTCCATCCTTTATACATCCCACATATGGCATTAACGAATCACATCACTTTTAGGGGGCGGTAGTCCGCACTTCCTTAAATGAAGATATCGTGTTTACCCATAATGGAAACCATAAAGGTATGCCAAAAATGAAAAATAAAGAAGCATAAAGAAATCATAAACATATTATATATCATATATAAAAATAGTGACATCATAATGGCCACCCTTGAAGGTGTTAAATTAGTATTGAACAATCATCGTTTCGGGAGGCAGGATTTCGCCATCCACGGAAACCGTATGATCATTAACCATTTGATGTAGTTGTGTGAGAGTGTAGCTCAAATAAATATTATAACAACATCCTAGTATATTGAAGATACTGTTTTTGTTACAAAAGAAGTAAATAAAAAGATTTTAGAGGGTTGGAGAAGCAAAATAAAACAAATGAACAAGAGAGAATGAATTACCATTAAAAGTGTAACTCCCTTTTGATTTGAGCCTAAAGGATTCCTTTGAAAGGATTATGCCCAAAGGTAATCCTCTAGGATTAGGAGAGGGATGTGGAGAGAGTAATTGGGCAGGGTTTGGCCGAGCCAAAGACATGAGAAGTGTGTGAAATGAGGTAGAGGTGGGGGCCTTTTATAAGAGGAGAGGAGGGTCACTTTTGGAAAGTAAAGAAATATTACTTTATTTGAAAATGTGTTTCGGTTTAAAAAGGTCCCACATTGATATAATTTGTGGATAAGGTGATAAGGGTTCGAAATACACTCATCCAATTGGTTTTGGACATGTGTAGTCCATAGATTTTACATTATCTTTCAATATTATTTAAATCGTCAAATAATGATGTCATCGCTGCATCATTAATATGTCATAAATAATTTAATTTATTTAATGTCTAAAAATTATAAAAAAAATACTATGATGTAGGAAATAGTTTTAGCTTTCCAATTAATATTTATAATCAAAAGTTGGACTTGTATAACCCCACTCAAAAAGTATTTTAGTAAACCAATTTATGTTAGTGTCATTTTCACTTTAACATTAAATAAAAATATATTAATGTCATTTTCCAACTAAAGTTGCTCCATGGGGTCCCCAAGTTGGCCCATGTCTTGTCTTGGCCGGCCATGACTCACCCAATAGGTGTAGGACAAGTTTCATGGTGTTTTCACATTCTTATAATATCATTTTTACCTTAAACTACACTAATTACCTCTAATCGCGATTAATGAAAAAAAGTTACTATTCACCAAAAAATTATTTTGATCTCATTGAACCACATTTTACTTCTTAATGACAACCATGTATGTCGGATTTTTGAATATCAAATCACAGAAGTTGTAATATTTCATTTAAATGAAAAATAAGTTATTTAACTACCACTTAGTGGTTTCACTATTCATCAAAAATTGAAGTTTTTCAGAATAAGGCCAAAATTTCACCCTAAGCTATAATTGATATTCCAAATTCAAAAATGATGTCTATTTTAAAAAATTCCAAACATATAAGTTTCATTAGTTAATTTTATAATTAATTCCCATTGTTACGACAAATAGCGTGTTTTTAAGAAACAATTTATATCAAAAGATTGGCAAGTGTTTATGTCCAATTTCAATGTTAAATTACTTCTAATGACCACCATTGGATAAAATGGTAAAAATATATTCTAATTATACCTTAAATCCACTAAATAGTATAATTTATCATAATAAATTATTTTGATTAAAAAAGTTGTTTTAAAATATTTTTCA
Source organism: Viscum album (assembly GCA_963277665.1). Classification (NCBI taxonomy): domain Eukaryota; kingdom Viridiplantae; phylum Streptophyta; class Magnoliopsida; order Santalales; family Viscaceae; genus Viscum; species Viscum album. The sequence continues at coordinate 200,666,711 of OY728126.1, forward strand.
CTATTTATAAAAATTAGAAGTTCTCAGAAAAATAACAAAAATTCAACATAGGCTAATTTCGATATTCCGAATCCAAAAATGAAGTCCATTTTGAAATATAAAATTTCTATAATTTTAAAAAGTTGTTATTACTATTCATAACGGCTACTTTGATTAGTCGCGGTGTTTTAGAACTCGAAGTTGCGTACAATGCAAGCTATTGCATTATTGAATGAGAAGCGTATCGTGGAAGCTCGGGGTGTTACATTCTCCCCTCCTTCAATAAATTGCATCCTCGCAATTTGAAATTTTTCTTTGAAAATAAAAGGTTGAAAAGAGAAAATACCTTTGAGGAAAACCCACATCGGAAATAAGGTTAATAAATATATAACATTAAAAGAAAGCAGGATAAGTACAAAGGTCACCCGATATAGCCCATTCTAGGATTATATGAAAATATGGATATGGAGGAGAAACAAACCATCAAGGTCTGATGGAGAGTTATAGAAAACAGGATTAGGAGAAAGTTTAACCATAAGAAAATCACAAACTTTTGATTGGTTAAACGGTCATTGAATCCCCAGTTGGAAAAGTTAACCGCAACATTTTTGTTTTATGTTACCTTTTATAATGTTGAGAATTTATTTAGGAGATTTACTAAGAACATAAGGGAATATACATACTTGTTATGTATACTTTCATTCGTTAATAAATTTTTACCACAAACCCAACTTTTACTCCAAATGGTAACGGAACTTAAAAATATTCTATTTATCCTAATTGTATAAGGTTCAAAATGTTAACACATACCATTTAGATTAGTAAAACTATTTTGTAATAACCAGGGACTTCCTGTAGGCTAGTGGTAGGAAATAAAGGCTTGTCGCACTATGGTTGTGGGTTTGATTCCTGCAGCTTTGTCCGACGCGATGGGTTATTCCCCACCCTGCAGGTTGTCCTTTTCCTAAAACTATAGTATTATAATATTCCAAAAATAATCTTCAGAAATTCTTTAACCTTAAACAATACTATCCATGGTTCATCTTAATCCATTCCAACCTTAATAGTTATCCAAAATACCTCCGTCCAGACTTTCTCTAAAAGGTCTCTAAATTCCAAAATCAATTGTAACATCAGATTCCCCAAACAAAGAAAAGTTTCTCTTATTGTCACATACTAAAAATATGATTACCTTAATCATATTAAAACCTTACTGAAATCAATAAGTACTGCAGTACAATCTTTATATATATCACATTATTCTTATAAGCAGAATATAATCCTTGAGTCCAAAAGCACCAATACATTAATTATTCCGCTTCAACTGTAGTCACATCATAAGATTGGCCTTGATCCCTTGGCCTTTTATGAGGTATGTTTCCTTGACGCTTAGGACATTCATTTGCATAATGCCCCAATTCCCTACAATTGTAGCATTCAACTTTGACAGCCTCATTCTTTCCCTTGCAATCACGAGCCTGGTGACCCTTTTCTCCACATTTATAACAAACTCCCATTCCTTTTAGGCACGTACCAGGGTGATTCTTCCCACAATTATCACATAATAGAAAATCCTTCTTTCCCTTTTTCCCTTTATCTGTCTCTTGTTCCCCCGTTCTCTTCTTCTCTTGCTTTACTTTGTTGTCATACGACTTAGAAAATTCCTTTTTCGTCTTGATAGCACAGGAGACAATATCTTCGTATGATGAGAAGGATTGTAATACTAAATCTCGACGGAGAAATGGTTTTAACCCATCAAAGAAACGATCAATCTTACTCCTTGGGTTACGTATATAATCGGCAGCATGCCTTGCTAACCTTGTAAAGTTGGCCTCATACTTTTCGACATTCTCATCCTCCTTCTTCCTCAGACTCAGAAATTGCCTTTCCATATCTGCTCGATGGTCACGAGGAAAGTATTTTTCTAAGAAAATCTCTTTGAACTCTGTCCATTCCATATTCAATACGTCATCATCTTCCTTTGTGTTTTGAATCTGCGACCACCACTGATCGGCATCTCCAGTGAGGCGGTAAACTGCCATGACAACCTTCTCCGTTTCACTACTCCCCAAGGCAAGGAATATTTTCTCTAAGGAATTTATCCATTGCTCAGCAACTATAGGATTTGTACTCCCATTGAAGGTTGGTGGTTGTTGCCTCATGAAGCGGTCTAACATTGATCCTCCACGTTTCGGATTAGGGTGCTCCATACGAGTAAGGTTATTATTCATAACCTGCGTGAGTTGTCCCAGTATGGTAATAAGTTGATCAGCCCTAGTTGTATCTCCAGATCCACAATAATTATCTTGAGTAGGAGGGAAATCCCTACACGGAGTTCGTGCATTGATACGGTTTCCATTCCTTCCACTAGGCGCCATTTCTAAACAATGGCATAAACTAGATCAGTTTATGAATCAAAATACGTAATCCCATTCTTATAAAACACTTTACATAAATTGAACTATTTATGGATATAATCCATAAAAATGTTTTCTTTGAGGAAATATATACTCATAAACCCTTCATAATGATTTGTAAAGAAAATGAGAGTTATCCTAAGCATATCCCCTAGGAGTGTCGTAACCAAGAGTGCAGAAAGGCCCGTTGTCGTGCACCAGTTACCGTTCGAGTCTAGCTCGAAGCGGTGTTTTCCGGTTTTACCCCTAGGTACATCTATGCCAGAGCCGCCTCTAACTGCTCGTATCCAGACAGGGATGTATTGCTCGGAAAACTCACAATATCTCTACAATACCCAAATTCTAGGAAATTCTTCTATACTAATCCTCAAAGTCTATCTTCAGGTTATGTGCTCTAATTAGAGTTTATCTAAATCTAGCTTCCAAGGTTAGTACTAAACTGCCTATGATACCAACTGTAACGCCCCGACCCCAGCTACCCAGAGTCGGTGCATTAGTTCGTAACATTGGCCTGATCACAAAAGATCATGTCTCGAAAGACCGATTAGTTTAGTAGCCTTGGAAACACTAGATACATTCATAAGTATTTCATTACATCAAAAAGTAAACAAACTACAATAACATGGTCTTCATAGTCCACAATAATATCCCTTTCTGACTACCCCTGTAGGTCATTCATAAAATACTTCTTCACATCCTGTAAAAATATTAAAACATTGAAAGGGGTGAGCTCAGATGCTCAGTAATGTTAACAATATAGCGGAAGCATTCATAAATAAACATTAACATTTAAGGCAATGTATAACTAAAACAAAAGCCTTTTAAACTTGAACTTAAACATAATATGGAAAAAGTAAAATGAGATAATGCAATTTACTTCTTCAAATGGATATTCTACTGGTCGAATAATCACATGCAATATCAATAACCACTTTCATAATGATGGAATTCATAATGCCAGACTATCATAACCACGTATTCAAGGCCTCGTGTCAAGACCACAAATAAGATTTTGTCAATGCCTCGTGCCAAGACACTAGTTTGTCTCATGAGACCTGCCGATGCATCGAGGAGCTGTAGCGGGCTCCACCCGTCACTTATTAAGTCCAATGCATTCCTCATATGAATAGGTTTAAACATATCATAAACCATAACATAATCGTATCACATAAAATGTGCATAAAGGAAACATAATATTTCCGCATTTCAATCACAAGATATCAATACAACACATTGATATAATAAAAATTCTTTCAAAACCATTTTCAATACCAAAATAAAAGAAAGTTAAAACATGGTATTTATTTTTCTTTTAAAAAAGGTATGGCTTGTAGTGGAAGCCGAAACTCAAATAGTGGTCACGGCGGCAAAGAAGTCGTTGTCGCCGCATAAGTACGGAAATAAAAACATTCCCTTTTTTCATTTAGAAAAATTCTTCGTATAAAAAATATTCCTTTTGAATAAACGTAAAAGTCAAAGGGTTTTATACACCGTATAAAAGGAAAGTTGTGTATAAGGCCAAATATGCCTTAATGAAAGGAGATTGAGACGAAGTCCTTAAAAAGATCATTTTTAAAATAAAATAGATCTATTATGTGTATTCGCTATAGGTACACATAAATAAAGTAAAAATACAAAATAGGACATAATAACATCATGACATAATTTGAAAGTAGGAGATTAACCCAAAGAATGGAAGTTGGGTTAAGAAGTTCCCTTACCCCATGTCCGACTTGACTCAACCGTTCTTTAACCTCCTGAATAATAAAATAGAGTTAATATCTACCTTATTAAGAACCATTTTCAATTTAATTATCCTTTATATGTCACTTATTACAATGTTATGAACGTTATGTAATTATTTAAGTTAATAACGGTCGTTTTGTCGATCTTTGGTACTTGTGTCAACAATAACCTTCTTATAATTACAAGTTGTTTATGTGGTAGAATATCCATTATCTCCAGAATTATATTCATGATTTAGATGTCATATATATTATATATATCAAGTATATACATTCATTCATAATATTACGTATCATTTAGAGGTAAGAAATGAAATGCACCGTTCATGGAGACGGTAAGCCGTACGTACGCATGAACGCTACTTTCATTTCTATTTCATATTTAATGGAACAAAATCATAATGATATAAATGTATAATATAATTCCAGTATAATATAGTGTATAATACCATTTACTCCATCATTTATACATCCCACATATGGCATTAACGAATCACATCACTTTTAGGGGGCGATAGTCCGCACTTCCTTAAATGAAGATATCGTGTTTACCCATAATGGAAACCATAAAGGTATGCCAAAAATGAAAAATACAGAAGCTTAAAGAAAACATAAACATATTATATATCATATATAAAAATAGTGACATCATAATGGACACCCTTGAAGGTGTTAAATGAGTATTGAACAATCATCGTTTCAGGAGGCAGAATTTCGCCATCCACGGAAACCGTATGTTCTTTAACCATTTGATGTAGTTTTGTGAGAGTTTAGCTCAAATAAATATTATAACAACATCCTAGTATATTGAAGATACTGGTTTTGTTACAAAAGAAGTAAATAAAAAGATTTTAGAGGGTTGGAGAAGAAAAATAAAACAAATGAACAAGAGAGAATGAATTACCTTTAAAAGTGTAACTCCCTTTTGATTTGAGCCTAAAGGCTTCCTTTGAAAGGATTATGCCCAAAGGGAATCCTCTAGGATGAGGAGAGGGATGTGGAGAGAGTAATTGGGCAGGGTTTGGCCGAGCCAAAGGCTTGAGAAGTGTGTGAAATGAGGTAGATGTGGGGGCCTTTTATAAGAGGAGAGGAGGGTCACTTTTGGAAAGTAAAGAAATATTACTTTATTTGAAAATGTGTTTCAGTTTCAAAAGGTCCCACATTGATATAATTCGTGGATAAGGTGATAAGGGTTCGAAATCCACTCATCCAATTGGTTTTGGACATGTGCAGTCCATAGATTTTACATTATCTTTTAATTTTATTTAAATCGTCAAATAATGATGTCATCTCTGCATCATTATTATGTCATAAATAATTTAATTTATTTAATGTCTAAAAATTATAAAACAAATACTATGATGTAGGAAATAGTTTTAGATTTCCAATTAATATTTATAATCAAAATTTGGACTTGTATAACCCCACACAAAAATTATTTTAGTAAAACAATTTATGTTAGTGTCATTTTCACTTTAACAATAAATAAAAATATATTAATGTCATTTTCCAACTAAAGTGGCTCCATGGGGTCCCCAAGTTGGCCCATGGCTTGTCTGGGTCAGCCATGACTCACCCAATAGGTGTAGGACAAGTTTCATGGTGTTTTCACATTCTTATAATATCATTTTTACCTTAAACTACACTAATTACCTCTAATCGCGATTAATGAAAAAAAGTTACTATTCACCAAAAAATTATTTTGATCTCATTGAACCACATTTTACTTCTTAATGACAACCATGTATGTCGGATTTTTGAAAATCAAATCACAGAAGTTGTAATATTTCATTTAAATGAAAAATAAGTTATTTAACTACCCCTTAGTGGTTTCACTATTCATCAAAAATTGATGTTTTTCAGAATAAGGCCAAAATTTCACCCTAAGCTATAATTGATATTCCAAATTCAAAAATGATGTCTATTTTACAAAATTCCAAACAAATAAGTTGCATTAATTAATTTTATAATTAATTCCCGCTGTTACGACAAATAGCGTGTTTTTAAGAAACAATTTATATCAAAAGATTGGCAATTGTTTATGTCCAATTTCAAAGTTAAATTAATTATAATGACCACCATTGGATAAAATGGTAAAAATATATTCTAATTATACCATAAAACCACTAAATAGTATAATTTATCACAATAAATTATTTTGATTAAAAAAGTTGTTTTAAAGTATTTTTCACTATTCATAAAAATTAGAAGTTCTCAGAAAAATACCAAAAATTCAACATAGGCTAATTTCGATATTCCGAATCCAAAAATGAAGTCCATATTGAAATATAAATTTTCTATAATTTTAAAAAGTGGTTATTAGTATTCATAACAGCTACTTTGATTAGTCGCGGTGTTTTAGAACTCGAAGTTGCGTACAATGCAAGCTATTGCATTATTGAATGAGAAGCGTATCGTGGAAGCTCGGGGTGTTACAAAAGATTTCGTAAAGGATTATATTATGTTTTTCCCTTGAAATTCATCCTTAACAAGATACTTCATGTCGAAGTGGTTCCAGAAATGTGGTATCTCAGTGTAATGACTCCAAAAAGGGAATTTCTTTCTTAACTAGAATGCTACCTAGTACACAGCCTTATTATGCACATTGTTTGACCCCCCTCGATGATATAACATGGATAATTGCTATTTTTTTTATAATCCATTTAGAATGAACTGAAAAAAATTATCCCCAAAGGAACCATGTTTTTTATTAAGATATTAGTTTTCAATAATTCATTCAATTTTGTATATGTATTTCAATGTTATTTTGATTATATATTATGTTACATACATTTATCATATAAAAATCTACAATTTTTTTAAAAAAAATTTGTCATGGATAAATGATGCATGTCAATACTCATTGGAAATGTAGATATTTACGTACTAAATAAGCTAATATAGCTATTATTGTAACTGATAATAATATAGATATATTTGGGAAAATTAATGAAGTTATAAAAAATTTCCTTTCTTATATGGAGAAACCTATAACAAATTGAGATTATCTTATTTTGGATCACTTTATGTGATTGTGTCCCTAATTATTTAAAGGTATTATTGGTCCAATATCATTTGAGAAATAGAAAATTAATTAAGAGAAGATATGAATCAAATTGTGATGTGTTGAGAAGGATAAGGCTACACTTGATATATATTTTCGCAATGAAGATTATAATAAATGGTGGAAATTGGGTGTGAATACCACTGTGAAATTGGACAAAAAACTCGGGGATTATAATGATTTGAAGAAGATATTATTTATAAAATATTTCTCTCAGGAGAAAAAAACTATGATGAAGGGGATATTTTATTTCTTAAACAAAATTAATGAATAATGTATTTTGGAGTATATAACCACATTTTTAATGTTTTATAGATATTATATGGATTATATTCATACCATAGAGTGAGTTATTTAAAATATTATATAAGAGAATAAGACATGTCTCTGAATGGAACTACTATTTCAATATTTTTCATTATATAATGAAATAGTTATATGTGAAATGATGTGAGAGAAATTATTTTCCAAGTATTGGGGTTTAAAAAGAAATCAAGATGTTAAGCTAGTAGTAGAAGAAAATTTTGACAACAAGGATAATTGAATTACTTATTTTCCCACATATTATATTGGTGGAATAGAACATCTTTAGATATGATTGAAGGGATTTGTAATTTGTTATAATTGTAGATAAAATGGTCACCATAAAAAAATAAAACTGAAGAAAAAAACAACACAATTCCTTGTTTCAATTATATGTAAATGGGGAAAAATAATTGTGAATGTCAAAGGTGAAAATGTAATGTACCCTAGAATCAGCTGAGGGGGTCATGGTAAATATTATGATATTGAAAAAATAGAAGTGCATTAATTATTATTCTTGTTTATTTAGAACTATGAAATATTTTATAAAAATATTCTATTAATAGTAATCTCATCATAAGAACAATAAAATATATAAATATTATATATAATATTAATTCATTAAGGATTTGAGAGATATGTTGAATAGTACAATAAAAAAGATAAATTATTCAATGGAAAGTTGAACATCTTGGAAAACACATGATTTGTGGAATGATAAACCATAATACATTACTATTGTTGAGATTATGATTATGAGGAGAAGAGGTGATTGATGCGAATAATGTAAATGGTATTGTACTGGAAACATTGGAAATGATAAATTATTTCTCAACAAAGTGTTTTAATCTATCATGGATGGAGTTAAAAGTGTTTGGGGTCTATGTAATACATCACATAATCAATTTTTTAATTAATAAATATTTAAGAATTCATAATTTCAGTAAGGGTTAATGGTGATTTAGGCTACTAAATTTTTTATGTCAATACATTTTGAAAGAGATCACTTGAATGTATGTGAAAATAAATATCTAGTTCATATTGGTTGTGTATCAATGAGATTTTTTTGAAAATTTAATAACCTTATTTCTAATGTTTTGGAATAGATATTTTGTATTTATAATAAGTACAAAAATTTATGAAATAGTTTATATTGAACTATGTTTAGTGTTATATATATTAATTTATTACTTCAGAATACATTGATTTATTCATATATGATAAAATCCAATAACCATTATGTGATAATGATAACTACAGTTAAAATAAATGACATAAGATTCAAAAATGTATCTTATTGTCCATTTTTTACCTTAGTTAAAACATATTCATCCTCATTTGTATGAGTAAATTATGATGTGGTAATTTATCAATGCATAACCACATGATACATTTGTGCTTATAAAATTTAAATATACCAAGAAATAACATTTTTTTTAATTTTATGGTGGTAATAGAATTACACATTATTAGGAATTTTTTTAAAATCATAATTTTATCCTGTTACCATAATTTATGATGATATGAAAGAACATTTCAGACATAACTAGTTTTGGGTATTGTGGTAATTGACCTTCTTGTTGATCATCCATATTTTTTTGATCAATGATCTTTATCACTCTCTATTAATAATCCTAAATCTTTATTCTTTTTTTGTCCATATACTCATTTTCCACAAATTTTATCCTTAATGGAATAATAGTTATGATTTTATTCATGATGATATTCATATTCTGTTTCTCTCTTATTAAAGATAATTATTATTAACATTTTTACGATGTTGGTTTTTTAATAATGGGATTTAGAAATTTCAAATCCTTGATTACTAATCTAAATATTAAATTTAAAAAACATTATTAATTTTAGGTGATAAAAATGTAAAAACCCATGACATTAAAAAATATATCTCTTGTAAAATATTTAATATTGTTAATTTATTGGGAAAATGAAAAATGATGTTAAAAAAATAGGTTTTATCCTTGCTTTTAAAAAATAATTTAATATTTATCTTCTCCCTTTTTAGAAAATTATTTTGTTATAATAAATAAATTATATAGGAAATCTAATATTAGAAAAGGTGTATGTTTTTATTTTTTCAGAATTGTTAATGTTCTTATGAATAGTTAAATCATACTAAATTATAATTAAAAAAAAAATTTCCTAATAAATATTTTAAAATGATAAATTATAATTTGAATTGGTTTTAATGAATAATTAGTTATATTACAAATCAATTAATACTTTTTTGTAATTTTAGTCATTTTCAAATTTAATTTCGATATAAAAACCTACATTACTTTCATATTGGGGGACAAATTTTAAATAATTTTTTCCTTCCGTAATTCAATTTGAATAAATAAAAAATGGATTCCATATTTCTATTCATCGTAAAATATATTATGAAAAAAATTCAATTTTATTTTTCACCATTATAAATAGTAAACAAAGTAAAAAATTATTTACCACTATACAATTAAAAATGTATTCCATGGGGGTTAAACTAAAAATATAATAGTGAAAATGATCAAAAGTATTATTTAAATTTTATTGAATGAGTTTATTTTGAACAATTACATCATATTATATCAAATATGTATATACCTTCTAAGTTTCATTTGAATATGATTCATATAATAAATCATGTAATGAAAAAGAAAAAATGTAAATCTTCTATATTATAATATCTACAATTTTTTGGAAATATTTTAGTTTATAAGAATTATATTAAAATATAAATTTGTTTATTTATCATTATAATTTATTTTTGTTTTTTAGATGAAATAATTACCTTAAATTAATAAGAAATACCAAAAAAATAATTATGATGTTATTAATTAGATTAAATATTTTTTACTAGAAATATTAAATTATAATTAAATAATGCGAATTATTGTGTGAAATTATTTTTGTGGTAAAATATCATTTTAATTGGGTGTTAAGATAATATATTCAAATTATATCATTTTCTAGAAATTTTCAAAATTCATATCAAGTGAAAAATGTAAAAATTGATGATAATGTTATTCTATAATAAATTATATTTTCATAATTGAATTTAAATGAGAAAAAATAGTATAATCATACAATTAATTTTGAAATGATAATAAATATAAACTCCATTCCATTATTTAAACAAACATTTATAATTAATATATTGATCCAAATATTGTAACATGTTTTTTAGCGCGATTACGGTTAGAGAAGTGTTTTTTCATATTACATGTGTTTTTCTATTTTTAATTTCCAATACTCCTTGGATTTATATTTTATAAATTAAAAATAATATTTAATTTTTTTAATAAATTATCTAATAATGATAATTTTATTTTATCATTATTCTATAATGTACCTATATTAAAATAATAGTTACTATAGTGAAAACCAACATTTTAACAATTAATAATCACATATGTTAGGGAATAGAATGATAAAAAAATGTGATTTAATGGGTTTTGGATGTGATTCACTACAATATAATTCCTCAACATCATTGTTTATAAATTTTTTACCCACTTGATATATGTTTGGTCTTAAAATAGTGAATATTTTTTGTATTTAAAAAGTTTCCACTCCTCCTCACTATAAAAGAGAACTGAGTGCCTTTACTTCTTTATAACTCTTAATTTATTTGGATAAAAAAAATATAAAATAGCATTCAAAATTACCTCCATGAATCCTAAATTCTTTTTTCAAAAATAAAAATGTGTTAGGATTTATTTCAAATCTATGGGGGACACCCGAGGAACATGTAACATTTTTCAATGCTAAATTTAAATTTTTTACATTATCCACAACATTAAATTATTATTAAAAATATATTATATAATAAAATATTTATATCTAATGTAATAAGATATTGTTATGATAATTTAATGGCTAAAAAGCACACAAAATGTCATCAAACGGGTTACGAAATAATCGTTCATGTTTACGACATATTACCTCCTCGCAAATTAATATCATTTGTTTTTCCATCACCAACTCTCACAGTTGGGTATTATGATTGATATAAAGTATTTATATGATATTTTGAAAATAATTATACCTATTTAGTAATTATATCTTATATAAAATTTTTATTTCATTTCCATATGATACATGATAACTCGCATGTGTGTACGATAGACTACCACATAACGAAGTAATGTGATTATCATTCGAAAAATGTATCACTTACAAAGTGATCTGAAATAATTATAATGAATATATGTGTAATTTCTAGAAGAAATTAATATATTAAGGACATATTCATATTTCTACAGAAATAGTATATCATTAAAAAATTTACAGTTAATGATGATAACATCCTTTTTGGATTTTTGGACTACAATCTTCATGAATCAATGTGACTCTATTTTCTTCTCCACATGAAATTAATTATATATAAATGAATAATTAATGATTTTTTTTAGTATTTATTATATGATATTATTTTTTTAGTCCCAATATAATTCATACTTCTCTCTAAAAATTATCATTGAAAATGGATATATTACTAATGCATAGGTACGACATAACGTTATAATGATTATAAAAATCATAATTTCCTTAAATCATCAAACATAAATAGTCTAAAAAATATAATTCATTAATAAATATTAGTTTTATATCATGATTAATATAATTTTTATAATGAAAATATATAATATTCACCAAGACAATATATATAATGAAAAAACAAGTATGATAAAACAAGGAAACTAACACCTGAAACAATGAAAAAATGAAATACTACTAAAAAAGGGTTATAAGATGTTATATAAGGATAAATATTATATTATAAATAATAATATTATTTTGGTATAAGTTAATATGATTTTAAAAAACATTATTATTTGGGCTAATGTATTTACAACTATATTGAAGCCTCGGGTTCAGGATTTCATTTAAAATTACATTCCATTGAGTCATAATTTTTATTTAGTGCCAAATCAAATTTATGTGGTGTATATACATAACATTTGATATGTAATAACCTTAATAATTAATTATTCATGTCATTATATATTTTAAATTGAATTATTTCATCAAAGGTCATTCAAATATATAGTTATCTAATGGTAAATGTTGTTCTAATTTCATCATTTCTTTTGTTATTATCATCCTTATATTGAAACAATAACATTATTGATTTTTTTTAATTTAAATTTATATTAAATAAATATATATATATATATATTCTAGTGTGATGGATACTGTTATTTTTAAAACTATATCAAATATTTATATTCATTTTTCACAATGAAAAGTAGTTGATTAATTATAGAAATATTGATAAATCTATATCTATCAATTTTTATAGCTATTGGATAAAGGAAAATATTTATTAAATAAATCAATTATTAAATATATGTTGAATTATTAAGACATTAAATACAATGTTTATTTGCTAGTTAATTTAATCTTCTTAATGCATGAGTAGTATAAGGAGACAAATCAGATGGAAAAATTATATGGGTTTTTAACTAGTAATTTTTTTAAAATATCTGGAGTATATATCATAATGGTGAATATTTCATGTAATTGGGAAACATTAAATAAAATAATTAATCATTTATTTAATTTAATTTTTTTATCAATGATATTTTCACAATGACATTATATTTGGGTGCATTTCATTATCATTTCCTTGATTAAACGGATAATGTTTTCAGATATTTATCATCATATATTTTTTATCCCTTATCAAATTATTTTTTGTGGCATGTTTTTTTATTAACCATATAAAATTTATTATTATTATTGATTCATAGTATATTAGATGTATCTTAACCTTATAATGAATTTTTAACCACCCATTTTTTTCTTTTCCCCATGATGTGATGTAGAATTCTAGGAATTAGATTATAATATTCATTTTAATTTATATTATTAAGTATAATTTTTTATTTTTTATTCCTAATTTTAAATAGGAATCAATTACTTATCTATTTCTCCAAATCATCTAATTTCTCCGGTCCTTTATGATTCGACATATTTTATCTATTGAAATTTTATAATGTATAGAACTGACTATGAGATACTGAGGTCAAGGTCATATTACTAATGGAAATAATAAATATAGATATCATATAATGAATTATATTAATTCTTATTATCTGATAAGGAAAAAAAATATTTTTTGAAATATATATTGAAATAATATAATCAATATTTACTATGGTAAAGTAAAAATTGGATTACATTGTGTTTAAAGTATACTGATAAGTTTTATAAATGAATAAAATATTTTCCAAAACTCATTTTCATGACATAGTTTGACCTTATAACCTCTATGATTGACTATGAAAAGTTTTAGATGCTTTTGGCATGTTAAAAACATAAGAAATCCTTATACATTTAAAATTATAAAATTGTTCCACTAAATTTTCATTTAAAAGGTAACCACTTCCTCTGTATTGGTTACACATCCAAACCAATTTGGTTTAACAAAAACTGTTGGACTCACAAGTTTTGATATTCCCAAATCATGTATCATTTAAATATAAAGCATATTGTTTATCTTACGAAATAATATTTTCTGCGAAAATCATGTTTATATTAATGCATAACTATGTTCTTTTACTCTCATTGATCTCATATTTAAGGTTACTGAGGCAATGGTTACCAATGAAATGGTCACCGATGCAAAGATCACCGATGAAAAGGTCACTGATAAAAAGGTCACCTATACCAAGGTCACCGATGAAATGGTCATTGTTGCAATGGTCACCGATAAATAGGTCACCAATGCAAAGGTAACAAATGAAAAGGTAACCGATAAAGGTCACCGATAAAATGATACTATTGGGAAGGTTACCACTGATGGTTACTGATGGTTACTGATGGAAGTGTACCGCTGAAGGTTACCAATGGAAGGATACCAATTGAAGGTTACCGATGGAAGGATACCAATGGAAAGTTACAGATGGAATGTCATCATTGAAGGTTGCTTATGTGCTCCTACTAGTGATTCTTATCATTATTAGGGAAACTATTACTAATATATAGATACCCTTCTTCTACATAATTTTTCAAATTATTAAGATTGTTATAATGGTCATATTTCTTAAATTTAAATCTTCTCAGATTAATTAATTCTAATTGTAGAAATGTCAAGAGATTGTATCTTGAGACAACATGAGGTACGAGAAACCCCATACGTGATTTACTCCTTCCTATTATCAACCTCAAATTTAAAAGAGAAGACCGAGGATGAAAATTGTGTGGAGGTGTGGCATGGAAAGTGCATTGGGACATGTGAATCATATTACTTTCTAGATCAGAAATGATCCATTCAATGCATACAATAAGAACCCAAAAACCAAAAAAAAATTTTTTTGGGAAAACTCACTTCTGACGTCACAGATTCATCAACTCCTGATTAACACTAGAGGAAGAACACTCAAAGCTAGATCCTAGAGTTATGACACTCTTTTTTGGAAACAACTTTGTGGGAAATACTAGAACATCAATTTCTTCACTTTATGGAGTCAAGATCTGAACATCAAAGACATAAATCTTTCTAAACTCAACCTTATATTTTTATCTCTATTTTATTACTTCATTTTACATTTCTGAGGAGTGTGTGAGTCTGTTAATTACACATAATCTCTATTATTCTTAAATGAGAGGATACATAATATCCTCACATCAAACATCATCTAAATTTTTTTCCCACGTATAATTATGGAAGAGACTATGTGTGGTATGTGTTATTTGTTTTTCCCATGAAAAAATGTGGTAGAGGGTTTGATCCCTTGGTAGAATGTGAAAAATTTTGTAACAACCGATACAGCCTATGTGTGAAGTTTATTGTAAATATAAACTCCTTGGTGGTAGGTCATCACCATATGCAGAGTCTCGTCTTGAGATTGAACCTCTTTTTTAAACTTACTATGAACTATATTTTGTAATAATCTATTTGATATTTTTTTCTACTTATAATTTCTAAAACATAAAACTATTTTGCATTCACTTTGATAGTTTGTTTTGGTTACTGTGTGTATCTGTTTCATTCAGTTAAACTGTTTGAAAAGTAAAATAAGTGTTTTACTGTGATTTAACTGAGTACAAATCACCCTTTGATAAAAATGTTGTCTAATTAGACATATATATCTCTAATTCCTTAATTTACTTAGCTGTTTCAATTTTGGGGGATCTTTTTAATAATTTTTTTAAACAGAAATTTAATGTAGGAACTCAATTCACCCCCCCCCCTCTTCTGATTCCTCTATGACCAATATTTGGTATTATATGACTTATTTTTATTGATAATATAGTTGTCCAATTATTTAATTGTGATTTTATATGTCTTTTAATGATCTTAAATGTTCCTTTCATATCTAAATTTTCAGTTATTTAAAATTATAGTCAACTATGGATAACAGAGTTGAGGGTGAATCTACTAACAGGCCTCCATTATTTTTATGGTAATAACAATTCTCATTGGAAATTAAAAATGAAAAGGTATTTAGAGAGCATGGGACCTGAAATCTAGGACACCATTGAAGAACAACATGTACTGCCTACTTATACTTGGGACACATGCTCTCAGTTTACTAAAGCCACATATAACAATAATTATAAATAAATGAATGATTTATTCTATTCTCTAGGTGATGATGAATTTAATAGAATAACATCTGGTAAAAATTTATATGAAATTAGGGATACATTAGCTATTTATCATGAGGGGTCAACTAATGTTAAATAAATGATATTAAATACATATACTATTTAATATGTTAATTTTAAAATGAAACATGATGAACTTATTTGTTAAATGAATCTTAGGTTCGATGAAATACTAAATACAATGAGTCTTCTTGGAGAACCAGTGTGCAAAAAAGACCAGATACTGAGATTACATCAATTCCTACATGACAGATAGAGAATAAGTTCTGTTTTTATCCGAGAATATTGTGACATAGGCAAGCTACCAGTTTAATAATTAATTGGATTGAATGTGATGTATGGAAAAGAGATGAAGGATATTCAAGAAGTATATTATAAACTGAGATAAAAATATGTAGCATTCAAGACTGCTACCTCAAAGAGAAAAGTAAAGAAAAAATTTCATGCTCTAGTAGACTCAACCACCAATAAAGACTCAGAGTCTCACAGTGATGATGAGATGGCTCATCATTTTAGAAGGAACAAAAAGATCAACCAAAAGAATAAGTTCAATATGAATTCAAAATAAAATAGAATTTATGATAATAAAGGATAGTGGAAAGGGATAGAAAATTGAATGATAACATAGCTGAAATAGCCTCTTATTAGTGTAAATTAAAAGTCCATGTGAAGGCTGATAGCCCCAAGATAAAATTTAAGAAGAATTATGAAGATAAGGGAAAGGGTTACAAATAGGCTATGAGAGCTACATGGAGTGCCTTAGAAGATAGATCAAGTGGATCTAACACTTCTGATTGTGACAAGAACAAACATGAAAATTTTTGTTTCATGACAGAAACATCTGATGTAACACCCAATTGTCCTCTACATAATACTTACTATCCTGGGAAATAAAGAGAATCAAACAATGATTAAAATATGACTAAAGATGATATTTTTTATTAATGTTGAATAATTGAAAATAGAATTAATAAACATTAGGATAAATATAAACTATTGAAAAGACAACATTCCTTAAATGCTGTGTATAATTCTGATTTGGATATTGTGAATGAGAAATGTGCTTTATTGTTAAAACAAAATACTGAACATAAATTATCGAATGAGAAGTTAACAAGGTATTTTCAAAATTTTACTACTAGAAGAGATACCCTATCATATGTTATAGGTAAAAAAATATCTCCAAAATATAATACTTCTATAGGATATCAACCCGGAAAGAGAAACATTATTAAAACTAAATTTCTTCCAATGTTTGGACAGTCCAGAGCTAGTTCATGTTTTGGACCATCTTTTGAAAAAAATATCTCTAAAGGACCAAACAAAGTATTCATGTCTCCAAACATATCTATTAATTATAGTAAATCCATGAGACAAGTATGGATTCCGAAATTTTTACTTACTAACCTCTCTATACCTAAACAATTTGGGTACCAATGTTATCCTATACATAATCTGTTTTGCAGGAAAATAGTATGAACTGCTCCTGTAAAACTCTATAGTACTTGGACAGTGGATGCTCAAGACACATGAAAGGGAGATGTTTGTGCTTTAATAGCCTAATCAATATTTATATTGTACATTTCACATTCTGTGATAATGCATAAGGTAAAATCGTCGGATTAGGCCAAATTGGTAACCCTAATAATATATTAATTTCAAAAGTACTTTTTGTCGATTGGTTAAAATACAATTTTCTATGTATCTATCAGTTGTGTGATGATGGTTTCAATGATAAATTTGAAAATGATTCATGTAATTTTATTAATTTGAAAATTGATTTAATATTTACTTATCTTATAAATAAAATGTATGTGCTATTAATTTAAATTATATATCTATGGATAATTTTACTTGTTTAAATGTGTTTCATAAGGAATCATGGTTATGACCTAGAATATTAGGACACTACATGGTGCACAACCATAGGAAACTAACTAGGAACGGTTTAGTTAGAGACTTACCTGAATTGGAATTCCTTTTTATCAAAGTGTGTAATCCTCATCAAAAGGTAAAACAACATAATGTTTCTTTCAATTAAAAGAATGAATATTCTACTTATTAATCGATTGTGATAGTTCACATGGATTTTTTTGGACCATTTAGAGATTCATAATTAAATGTGAAGCACAATTTTTATATTCTTATAGATGATTTTTCTAGATATACATGGATATACTTCCAAGATCACTAAATTGAATCTTGTTCTTACTTAATTAAATATTACATGTCTGTAGAAAATCATAGTGGAATTAGAAATAAGACATTGAGAAGTAATCATATCCGTGAGTTTGAAAATTAGGATTTTGAATCTTTTTTCTCACAAAATGTCTTTACTCGCAACTTCTCTGCTCCTAGAACACTGATACAAAATGGACTTATAGAAAGAATAAATAGGACACTATAAGATATTTCTCTGACTATGCTTAATGATTATAATATACCTATATATTTTTGTGCTAAATCTGTTAATGTATCATGTTACATTATCAATAGAGTCCTAATTAGGCCTATTCATAAGAAGACCCCTTATGAGCTTTGGAATAACAGGAATCCTATGTTTAATTTCATTAGAGTTTTTTTGTTGCAATGTCTTTATTCATAACACTAATGACAATCATTACAAGATATCCTCTAAAAGTGATGAAGGAATATTATTAGGTTACTCAATCTCAAGTTAGCTTATAGAGTATTCAATAAGAGAACCAAATGTGTTGAAAAATTAGTTCATTTAAAATTTTATGAGACTGATCCACAAAAACCCAAAACCTCTTTTGAAAATCTTGAGGAAGATATGTAAATTTTAGTCCGTAATGATAATGAAAGTAAACCCTTAGTGAAAACAACCGGTTCTAGAAATCTTCCAGAATATGTGCATGATGAATCTGAACTTATAGACAATCATGAGGATTCTATTTTAACTCATTCTAGAGGTATTAGAACTCTAAAGTATCATCCTTTATATATTGTAGTAGGTGATCTAAATATAGGATCATAAAATACAGCTTCCTTAAGAAACCAAGTTTAACAATACGCATTTATTTCACATCTTGATCATAAAAATATTGATGATGCTATCAATGATAAATTATGGGTGATAGCCATGAAAGAATAATTAAATAAATTTGAATGAAACAATTTTTGTGAATTTGTAGAAAGACATAAAGACACATTGACCATAATCACTAAATATGTGTTTATAAATAAATTTGATGAATCTGAACACATAGATAGAAATAACTCCAGACTAGTTGCAAAAGGATATAATCAAGAGGAAGGAATAGACTATGAGGAAACCTTTGCACCTATAGCTGGACTAGAATCTATTAGGATAAAACATTCTTATACAGATCATCTAAATTTTAAGCATTACAAAATGGATGTCATAATTGCTTTTTTAAATCGGTAAATAGTTGAGGATTTATTTTTTGAACAACTCCCTGGTTTTACAAATCCCTATTTTTAAAATTAGGACGTTAATCTCTCTAAATATTTATATGGTCTAAAACAACCTCAAAGAGCTCGGTATGAGATATATATATTTTTCTTATTTCAAAAGTTTTTACTAAAGGAAGAGAGGATCCTACTAATTTTATTAACAGATTTCCAAAGATGTTCAAATTTTACATATTTATATAGATGAAATAATTTTTAGATCCTCTAAAAAAATTTATGTACTACTTTTTTCAAATAAATGATAAATATATTTTAAATGAGTTTAATGGGAGAAATTAAATCCTCCCAGGTATTTCAGATTTTTCAAAATAAAAAATTTATTGTTTTAATTCAAATTAAATATAACAAAGAAGATTTGAAACATTTTGTTTTGGACTGTAATAAAGGTTGTGATACACTTTTAGTACAACTTGTACATTGGATGTTGAATAAACTGGTAAACCCGTGGATTAAACCAATTAGAGAGGTATTATTGGAAGTCTCTTCTATCATACAGCTAGCAGACCTGACATTATGTTCAGTGTATGCATATGTTCTCATTTTCAAGACAATCCTAAAGAGTCTCATTTGAATACTATTAAAAAGATTTTTAAATATCTCATGTATAATACAAACATAAAAATGTTTTATCCATGAGGAAATATTTTGATTTAATAAGTAATTCGGATGCTAATTTTTTGGTTTCAAGTAAGATATAATGAGAACCTCTAGAATAAGAAACATTTTAGCAACTCACAAGTATCATGGTGTAGTACAAAAACTAATTCTGTTGCATTATCTACTTCCAAAGCTAAATGTATAGCTTTTGGAAGTTGTAGTTCTCAAATTCTTTGGATGAAACACACTTTAGTAGACTTTGGATATCAATTCCAACATGTCTCTATAAACTATGATAATATAAGTGCTATTAACATCTCTAAAAAATTATAATCTTATGCTAGGACAAAGAACATTGATGTGAGACTTCACTTCATGAGAGATCATTATCAATGAGATGATATCACTCTTGAATTCACTAGTATTGAACACCAATTTTCTGATATGTTCACAAATCCTTTGAATTATGAGATTTTAAGATACATCAAACAAGTTTTAGGATGATACACTATTATGGATTGGATACTTCACTATTAGAAACCTCACCGATATGAACCTTATCATGAGGAACCACACCATTAGGAAACTCACCAATAGTAACCTCACCATTAGGAACCTCACCATTAGAAACCTCACCACTAGGGACCTCATCAATAATAACCTCACCATTATAGAAATCATTGATAGGAACCTCACCGTTAGAAACCTCACCATTAGAGACCTCACTGATAGGGACCTCACCATTGTACCTCAATGACAGATATCACAGTTTTCACCATTGTAAAGACCCGTAAAATTCAAGGGAAATTTTTTTTCTTAATTTTTTTTGGGATTTTACAAGAATGTAGTTTCTAACGGCACCTGATTCTGAGGCTCGGTGTGCCTGGAATAAATTTTTGATGTTTAGCTCGGGTACATTCAGTGAACGAATGAGTGGGTTTTACTAACATTTGATCTGATGCTTGGAATCGAAATCCAAGGACACCGATGAAACCACATCACCAGTAATTCCTTAGGAACACCTTTTCTGGAGTTGTGTTTGCTCGGTTGAGGTTATTAATTAATTGGGTTAACTAAAGAATAATAATAAAACATTGTGCTACAATTTTATTTTTATTCTTAGTAATCATAAAATAGGCATGGTGGTTGGAGTGGGACACACTATTACCCTAACTCCTAGGTAGGATATTAGTGAGGTAGGGGCCCAAACGAGCCCCACCCCCTTTATTTCCTTTTCACCTCCCACAAGCATTTAATTTTGTAACTCACCCGTACACCCTTTTTAAATGCCAAGTCAACTCTCGCATTTAATTGAATTATTAAACACCTCATTAATTAGTCAACACATGTTAATTAAATCATGCTTTAATTTTGAATTTCAAATAATGTATGGAATGAGTAATAAAATAAGGTAACGCCTTATTTTATTATTGTTTTTTCGTTGTGCGAGAAGGACTGGAGAGGAATTACTCAATCCAGGGAATCCTCTTCTTCCTCCGTGAAGAACACGATGAACACACCGTCACCAATGAAGAACACCGACCTCCGACGAAGGACGATGATTAACGCTGATTCCTCAGAGATTGACGATGCGATGTCGTGTACCGAGACGCTGATGATCCTCTTCTACGCGACTCCGTGTACCGCGACGCTGAAGATACTCTTCTCTGTGACGTCGTGTACCGCGACGTCGATGATCCTCCTTCTGTGACGACATCTTCTGTGACGTCCCATTCCCGTGACAAACCTCGTTCGACGACTTCATCAAGGTAGTGGGTTTGGTTTAATTTAATTTATATGGATTATATCCTCAGAATATGATTAAATTTTTGAAAGTTGTTTAAACCACTAACGCAGTGGGTGCAGACCAAAAAAAAGTCTGAACCCACTGATTCTCTGTTATTGATTCGCAGAACGTTGGGAGACATTGAAATGGGACTGTTGAGAGATTGGAGGTCGTCGTAGTAATCTACGGGTCCTGAGACGACCCCAGGTGCACACGGGAGCCAGAACGGACCACCAGAGCAGCTCTGGTGGCCCGAGAACTTCACCGGCGGCGCGGGTTGCCGGCGCGGTGGCCCCGGAGGTCGAATGTGGAGGTTGGCACCGGTCGGCCTCCCGGAGGAGGCAGCGTCCCGGGGTGCCGCCAGGACGGACCGCCGCAGCCGAAGCCGTGGTGGGAGGCGACTAGTCCCGCGGTCGCATGGGGCCCCGGGGAGACGCGACGCCCAGTGACGCGTCTGCTGGAAGAAGGGAGTAGCCCCTCAAATGGGGCCGCGAATTTAATCAAGGGGGAAGCCCCGCCCCCTTCCCCAACAGCACGACCTGCACCGAGCTGTTCGTGCAGGGCGCGCCCACCCCGTTTGGGCCGGGCTGCTCCCGAATGGGCCGGACTCGGACCTGGTTTGGGCTGACCCTGTGGGTCTCGGGCCGGGTTGGTCCGGGCACAAAACCCCCTAAACCATACAGGTTCGTTCTTTTTCCCATATCATGGGCCACAAACAACCAATCGGTTCACCGTTATTTGCGTAGAAATAATTCGAAAAAGTTGGTCTTTTAGGTATATTACACTCAAGGTTTCAGAGAACTTTGGGTACGGCCGGGTTGGTTCGAACACAAAACCAACCGGGCCCTCGGAACGGAAACACTTATAACCTGAGCTCCGAACTTCTAATTGACATGTCATTGAATTTTTTGATTCCTCTTAGTTAGACGGACCTTTTGGCTTACTCAGCATGAGGTTTTGACACAATTGGAGTGTGTTCGGGTAGGTTTTGACTTAAAAACCAATCGGGCCCCTGAAACGAAAAGGCCAATAACTCTCAGACTGGGCGTCCGATTGAAGCGCCATCTATCACGTTGAGTTTCTCTTGTCAAGAAATAACGTTGGGATACATCAAATCTAGACTACGTGTCAGTTGATGTATCGAACCCCCTTTGGCTCATGGAGCAGACCCTCCCGGAAGAAAGCATGTTGTGTGCGGATGCCCTAGAGCTGGCTGCAACTGCGACTGTGACGACTGCACTGAAATCCTATGTGGGTTTGGTAGTGATGAAGACCATACTGGAATCCTCTATGGGTTCTATGGTTATGAAGACTGCATTGAAATCTTATGTGGGTTTGGCAGCGATGAAGACCGTACTGAAATCCTCCATGGGTTCAACGGCGATGAAGACTGCACTGAAATCCTATGTGGGTTCAGCAGCGATGAAGACCATACTGAAATCCTCCGTCGGTTCGACGACGATGAAGACTACACTGAAATCCTCCATGGATTCTGTAGCGATGAAGATCGTACTGAAATCCTTCATGGGTTCGACAACAATGACTACTTTTCTTGTACCCTACCTGGGTCTGGTAGTGTCTGACTCTGTTCTTGCTATCTTATGTGGGTCTGGTAGAGTAGCTGGTTAGTATCCTATGTGGGACTGATAGCTTAGCTGGTTTAGTATCCTACGTGGGTCCTAGCATAGATGAATCAGTGGGTATATCTGATCATCTATATCACCTTACGAAGAAGTATACCTGTATGAGATGAGTCTTGATATTCAATCAATATATTCGATATAATTGACTTGCCATCCTATATGGATTGAGTATTGTTATTCTGTGTGGATTGGGTGGTAATCTTATGTGTACGTTATCGAACTTGAGCTCGGATGTTGGAGCCGAACTGGAATTGATGACTTAGGTATATGTATGGTCATATACCTAAGTATTGTTGGTTGTTACTTTGTGATAGTATATTTCTTTTGTGGATTATCCTTTGTGGATTCTGGGAGACCTTCGGGGGGGTCTCGAGATCCCTACTGAGTAGAGTATACTCACCCCTACACGGGCTATGCCCACACTACGTTGTGTTGGATGCAAACGATGGATAGCGCTGATCGTGGTTGAGGATTGTGGAGCAGTCAGTAACTGGAGGTGGACCACTGGGCGGGACGTACATGGAGCGGACGGCTGGACCTATGGAGCTGAGGTGACTATCTGTGCCCACCCTTCAGGTGGGACTTCTAGTGGATGGCTTTGCATTGCTGATTTACTTTCCGTTACTATAATTTCTTTCTAGTTGTACTTTAATTTTAGATTGTGTTTGTATTCTGGCCCATTTACTTTCCACACTTACCTTTGTACCCAGTTTTACTTAGTATTTACTTCTGTTGGCTTACTCTATGGTGTTTTTTTACTTTATAAAAGCAATTTCTTCCCTTTTTTCGGGATTTACACCTTCGGTTCTAGTCGCCAGCCCCTGGCCTATGGGAGGCGGGCTTGGGGTAGTCACGGCACGAGCCCCGATGAAGGGTCGTGACAAATTGGTATTAGAGGAGTTAGGTTCTACCACAGAATTCCGGACATTGATCGTTCTTCTATGTGAAGCAATAGTGTTTAGGGTATTGAGTGTGGTTATCAGTCAAGGGAGTCCAGTGTTGGTGCGGAGACCCACATATCCATACACCGAGACCCTGACTTCTGATTTCCGACTCAATGCATGAAAACATTGATTTCATGTGTGTTTCAAAACTTTTCTTTGTTATTACTTTTTGTCAGCTCATCAGGTATACTATTTTGACTGTGGTGCACATGTTTCATTTCAGGATGGCCCCACGATGGTAGCCTGCTAGGGTTTCGAGCTTTGTGCGAGACGATAGTCAACCGAGTGACGAGGCCTTGGTGCAGGGCCCTTTTTCAGCAGAGGCATCGGCGGTACCTCTACCCGCCGAGCCACCGATGCTACCAGCCCCAGCCGCTAATAGTGCACATCGCCTTAGTGCACTGCACGAGTTTCAGCGTCAGCAACTGCCCAGGTTCCGTAGGGAGATGAACTCTCAGGCAGCTGATTATTGGCTGGAGGAGGTTGTTCAAGTTTTCATATTAGTGGGGACACCATCTGAACACATGGTGATCCTCGCAGCGAGCCTCCTGCACGCAGCAGCAGGCAGATGGTGGAGATTGATGCTTCAGGTGCACGATGAGGAATCACTCCTCTGGACGGACATTGAAAGCCTCTTCCGCTCAGATTTCGTCCCACCCTCCATCCATGAAGTGCACATCTAGGAGCTTCTACATCTGTGGAAGGGCAGCAATATGGTCGCCCAGTACTCGGCAAGATTTACCGATCTCTCACGCTATTCGATGGATATGGTACGAGACCCATTCTTCCGGGCCCAGACCTTTGAGCAGGGAATGAGGCGTGAGATCAGGGCATCGATGATCTCCCTCAGTATTCTAACACAGGAATGAGTATTGCAGCAAGACCTTCTCATTGAGAGCATTCTTGTTGAGACTACCCCAGCAGTGAGACCTACCGCAGGGCAGCACATAGCAGAGTCATCTGCAACTGGCAGTCGACGGATGTCACAGGGGTCTAGGCGGACCGGACCATCAGGAAGATGACCTCAGGACACTGGCTTAGAGGTGTGGGGCACAGGGAACAGAGCCAGCCATTTGAGGAGCAGGAAGTGCTACGCATGCGGTGGGCAGGGCCACATAGCTCGTGACTGGCCGACCCATCGTACAAAGGAGCAGCAGATGGTTGAGGGTCCACACAGGCAGAGGCATATGGTCGACCATGGTGGTACGCCGAGAGCAGGAAAATGAGGAAGGGGAGCTATCCAAGCAGAAAGTGGTGGGCGATGCTTTGAGGCTTTACCACCCCCACCACCACCAGGAGGTCCACCCCGACCACAAGGAGCTGGAGGGCAGAGACAGGCTCACCTTCAGGCAGCAGAGGCCTACGACCACGGCGCGCCAGTGATGATTCTAGGTACTATATATGTCTAATCCACATTTTTTCAGTTCTTACAGACACAGGATCGAGTCATTCCTTTATTGTTGCTGCCCTTGTTCGGAGCTCGGAGATTCTAGTGGAGCCGTTGGCTCGATCCTTACGGCTAGAGTCTTCTACGGGAGTAGACTCGATGATTACGCACTTGTTCCGGCAATGTGATCTTACTCTAGGAGGAGAGAACATTGGTTGGGATCTTCTTGGAGCGGCGTTGAGGCCTTACGACTTCATCTTGGTCATGGATTGGTTATCTACAGTCCATGCTCAGATTGACTGCATTATGCACAAGGTGCGGTGTGTACGCACCGATAGGAACAGGTTTACCTTCACCGGTGAGAAGGGATCCTTTGCAGCACAGGATGGACCCATGTAGAGGATATTACATCCGATCACTCATCAGTTGGATACCCTCATACTAGGAGCAGTTGACGTGCGGAGTCCGAGTTTTCCTATAGTGGTGGATCAGTATGTGGATGTTTTCCCCGATGACGTCCCAGGACTACCTCATCGCAGAGAGGTAGACTGCTATATTGACATGTACCCCGGGATAGCCCCAATATCTACTCCAGCATATCAGATGGCTCCCTCTGAGCATCGAGAGCTACGGGTACAGCTGGAGGACCTGCAGAGCAAGGGATTCATCTAACCCACTGTTTCTGCCTGGGCATCCCCGATATTGTTCACCAAGAAGGTGGATAGGAACTTGAGATTGTTTGCCGATTATTGTTGCCCGAACCAAGTGACCGTGAGGAACAATTATCTGGTACCGAGGATTTACGGCCTCTTCGATCAGTTCAAGGGATCATGGTGGATCTCGAAGATAGACCTCAGGTCAATCTATCATCAGCTCAGAGTTCGGGATGAGGATGTGAAAAAGACGGCCTTCAGATGTCGGTATGGCCAATATGAGTTCTTGGTTATGCCTTTTGGTGTAACCAACACTCCATATTTGTTCATGAGTGTGATGAACATGATCTTTCAGCCATACCTCGATCGATTTGGCATGGTCTTCATCGATGGAATTTGGATATACTCGACCACTAAGGAGGAGCACACCTACCACTTGCAGGTTGTGTTAGACACACTCCATGAGCACCAGCTCTATGGAAAGCTCTTGAAGTGTCTGTTTTGGTTACGTGAGGTCCACTTCTTGGGACACATCATCTCTGAGGCAGGAGTTGTGGTGGATCCTGCAAAGATCAAGGCAGTGCTAGCTTGGGAGCCACCAAGGACCGTGACAGAGGTGTGGAGTTTCTTGGGGATAGCTGGGTACTACTGGAGATTTGTGCCAGACTTTTCTAGAGTTGCGGCACCACTCTCAGCTTTTATGAAGAAGGGAAAACCATTCATGTGGTCATACAGGTGTCAATAGAGATTCCAGGAGCTGAGACAAAGATTGACCAGCGCACCTATCTCGAGGCTACCGGAGGAGGGAGTAGGGTACGTTGTCTACTGTGATGCATCAGGGACCAGACTCAGATTTATCCTAATGAAAGAGAGAGTCGTGATCTCTTATATATCACGTCATTTGATGCAGCATGAGCAGAACTATGCAACCCATGACCCAGAGTTATAAGCAGTCGTCTTCACTCTGAATATGTGGCGACACTATCTGATTGGTGAGTGCTTTACAACCTACTCTAAGAACAAGAGTCTTAGGTACATCTTCTCGCAGAACGACCTGAATTTGAGATAGTGGCGATGGCTCGGGTTCTTCCAGGACTATGACTTTGAGATTGTCTATACTCCTGGAAAGGGGAAAGAAGTAGCTGATGCTGTCAGCAGGAGGATGGGCATTCAGCTACTCAGGGAGGCGACGGAGCAGCTAGCTGCTTTGCTGATATCCTTCATGGATAGAGATGGAGCATCCTTTCTTCAGTCACTCACAGTCACTCCTCCACTACTGCAGTGGATGAGAGAGGCACAGCGTGGGGATGCTGACTGTGAGACGCGGCGTGCGCAGATATCCTCATGATAGGTACGTGATGGATTCTCTGTAGGAGGATAGCACGTCGTCATTTTTAGAGAATGTACCATGGAACCAGTTACTTTACAGGAGGAGGTGCTGAGAGAGTTTCACACTTCCCCTTTAGCGGTATATCCAGGATTGGAGATGATGTTACATGATCTCAGACGACAGAAATGGTGGCCGGGTATGAAGAAGGTTGTGGCAGAGTTCGTTTCTCGATGCCTCACCTGCCAGCAGGTGAAGGCAGAGAACCAGGTACCAACAGGCCTGGTACAACCCTTGGAGGTCCCAGAGTGGATGTGGGACAGGATATCTATGGATTTCAGGACTGTACTTCCATGCACTTCCAGAGGTCATGACTCCATTTTGGTGATTGTCGACCGACTCACCAAGTCGGCCCACTTCTTACCCATCAGAGAGCAGGGATTAGTGGGGAGATTGGTATGCCTCTACATTCAAGAGATCATACGACTTCATGGTGTTCCATCATCTATCGTCTCCTATGGAGATTCTCGCTTTACTTCCCGGCTTTGGAAGGGGTTGTAGGAGGCATTCGAGACGAAACTACGTCTGAGAACCACCTTTCAACCACAGACGGATGGTCAGATGGAGAGGACCATTCAGACTCTCGAGGAAATTCTCCGTGCATGTGTCCTCGACTTTGGTTGCAGTTAGGAGGACCACCTACCCTTATTGGAGTTCGCGTACAACAACAGCTACCACTCCACCATCCGGATGGCACCATACGAGGCATTGTACGACCAACCATGCAGATCACCTCTGTGCTGGACAGACACTGGGGAGTCAGCACTTGTGGGACCGGAGATGGTCCAGGCCATGAAAGAGAAGGTCCAGGTCATCCAGTATTGGATGAGGACAGCTCAGAGCCGGCATAAGTATTATGCTGACAAGAGGAGGAGGCCACTAGAGTTCGAGGATGGCGACCACGTTTTCTTGAAGGTCTCACCTCGATGTGGATTACAGAGATTTGGACAGGGCCTCAAGTTATCTCCGCACTTCATCGGACCATTCTAGGTCCTCAGA
Organism: Viscum album; assembly: GCA_963277665.1. NCBI lineage: Eukaryota > Viridiplantae > Streptophyta > Magnoliopsida > Santalales > Viscaceae > Viscum > Viscum album. The sequence continues at coordinate 200,695,687 of OY728126.1, forward strand.
AGGGTAGGAGAGGTGGCTTACTGCCTGGCTCAACCGCCTCAGTTGCATTAGGTGCACGACGTCTTCCATGTATCTCAGCTGAGGAGATACGTGCATGACCTGATGCATATCATCGACCATGGGGAGCTGGACGTTGACGATGGGGCTACTTTTGCGGAGGTCCTGGTGGAGATCGAGGATCGACAGGATCGGGTCCAACGTGGGTGGTCGATTCCTCTAGTGTGCATCAGATGGCAGCACAGGAACCTCTAGAAGATCACATGGGAGCGGGAGGCTCAGATGCATGCTCAGTACCCACATTTGTTCCACTAGTTTATGATGTATCTTTAAGGGGACGTAAAGCCCTGAGGGGGAGTAATGTAAAGACCCATAAAATTCAAGGGAAATTCTTTTTCTTCTTAATTTTGTTTGGGATTTTACAAGAACGCAGTTCATGAAGGCACCTGATTCCGAGGCCTGGTGTGCCAAGAATCAATTTCCGAAGTTTAGCTCGGGTACATTCAGTGAACGAACGAGGAAGTTTTCCTAACATTTGGATAGGTGCTCGGAATCAAAATTTGAGGACACCGATGAAACCGCAGTGCCTGTAATTGTATAGGAACACCTTTTCTGGAGTTGTGTTTGCTCGGGTGAGGTTATTAATTAATTAGGTTAACTAAAGAATAAAAATAAAATATTTTGCTATAATTTTATTTTTGTTCTTAGTAATGATAACCTAGGCATGGTGGTTGGAGTGGGACCCACTATTACCCTAACTCCTAGGTAGGATATTAGAGAGGTGGGGCCCACACGAGCCCCACCCCCTTTATTTCATTTTCACCTCCCACGAGCATTTAATTTGATAACTCACCCGCACATACTTTTTAAATGCCAAGTCAACTCTCGCGTTTAATTGGATTATTAAATGCCTCATTAATTGGTCAACGCGCGTTAATTATATCATGTTTAAATTTTGAATTTCAAATAAGGGATGGCATGAGTAATAAAATAAGGCAATGCCTTATTTTATTATTGTTGTTTCGTTTTGCGTGTAGGATTGGAGAGGAATTTCTCAAGCCCTAGAATCCTCATCTTCCACCTTGAAGAACACGAAGAACACACCGTCACCGACGAATAATTCCGACCTCCGACGAAGGACGACGATTAACATTGATTCCTTGAAGATCGACGACGCGATGCTGTGTACCGTGACATAGATGATCCTCTTCTCCACGACATTGTGTATCGCAACTACGATGATCCTCTTCTCCACGATGTCGTGTACCACGACGCCAATGATCCTCCTTCTGCGATGTCGTCTTCCATGACGTCCCTTTCCCGCAACAAATCTCGTTTGATGACTTCATTGAGGTAGGGGGTGTGGTTTAATTTAATTTATGTGTATTATATCCTCTACATATGATTAAATTGTTGAAAGTCGTATGAACCACTAACGTGGTGGGTGCGGACCAACGAACAAGCCCGAACCCATCGATTCTTTGTTCTTGATGCACGGAATGTTGGGCGATGATAAAACGGGACCGTTGAGTGACTAGAGGCCATCACAGAAATCTACGGTTCCCGAGATGACCCCAAGCACAGACGGGAGAAATAACGGACCACCGGAGTGGCTCCGGTGGCCCGCAGACTTCACCAGTGGCGTGGGTCACCGGCTCGGCGGCTGCGCGGGACCCGGGGGAGACGCGGCGCCCCGCCCCGCATCTGCTGGAAGAAGGGAGAAACCCCCAACGTGGGGTCGCAACTTCAATCAAGGGGGGAAGCCCACCCCCCCCCCTTCTGCAACAGCACGACCAGCACCGAGCTAGCCGTGCGGGGCACGCCTTCGCCGGGCCCACTGACCGCCTAGGCTGGATCGGCCGCACCGTGTCGTGCGCCCAGGCCACGATGCGCCGCGCCGGTCGGGCCAGGCCGTACCGGTTGGGCCGGGCCGCACCCATCGGGCCAGGCCGCGCCCTAACGGGCCAGACCTGACCTGTTTCGGGTCGCCTCAGTTCAGGCCGACCCAGGGGCTTCGAGCCGGGTTGGTCTAGGCCCAAAACCCCCTAAACCGGACAGTTTCGTTCTTTTGCCAATATCTTGGGCTACGGACCTCTGATCGACGAAACCAATCGGCCCCTTGGAGCGGAAACACTTATAACATGATCTCCGGACGTCCAATTGACATTCCGTCAACTTTTTTGGATTCCTCTTAGTGAGACAGACCTTTTGGATTACTCCACTCAAGGTTTGGATGCAGCTGGAGTGTGGTCGGTTTGGTTTTGACATAAAAACCAACTGTGCCCCTGGAACGAAAACGCCAATAACTCTCAGACCGGGCGTCCAATTGATGCGTCCTCTATCACATTCAGTTTCTCTTGTCAATATGTAACTTTGGGATACATAAACTCCAAACTACGTGTTAGTTGATGTATAGACCCCCCTTTGGATCGTGGAGCAGACCCTCCTGGAAAAGAGCATGTTGTGTGCAGAAACCCTAGAGCTTGATGCGACTGCGACTGTGACGACTGCACTAAAATCCTATATGGGTTCCGCAGCGATGAAGACTGTACTAGAATCCTCTATGGGTTCGATGGTGATGAAGACTGCACTGAAATCCTATGTGGGTTTAGCAGTGATGAAGACCGTACTGAAATCCTCTTTGGATTCGATGGCGATAAAGACTGCACTGATATCCAATGTGGGTTCCGCAGTGATGAAAATCGTACTGAAATCCTCCTTGGGTTCGATGGTGATGAATACTGCACTGAAATCCTCTGTGGGTCCGGCAGTGATGAAGATCGTACTGAAATCCACCGTGGGTTCGACGGCAATGACTACTATTCTTGTATCCTACGTGGGTCTGGTAGTTTCTGACTCCGTTCTTACTATACTACATGGGTTTGGAAGAGTAGCTGGTCTGTATCCTATGTTTGTCTGACAGCTTAGCTGGTTTAGTATCCTATGTGGGACCCATATTAGATGAATTAGTGGCTATATCTGATCTTCTCTGTCACCTTAAGAAGAAGTATACCTATGTGAGCTGAGTCTTGACTTTCAGTCAATATCATCGATATGATTGACTTTCTTTCCTATGTGGATTGAGTTGTGTCATCTAGTGTGGAATGGGTTGTACTCCTATGTGGCTGTGATCTAACTTGGGCTCGGATGTTTGAGCCGAACTGGAATTGATGGCTTAAGTATATGTATGGGAATATACCTAAGTAGTGTTGGTTGTTACTTCGTGATTGTATCTTTCCGTTTTTGATTATCCGTTGTGGATTCTGGGAGACCTTCAGGGGGTCTCGGGGTCCCAACTGAGTAGCGTATACTCACCCCTACATAGGCTATACCCTCACTACGTTGTGTTGGATGCAGATGACAGATAGCATTGATCGTGGTTGAGGCTTGTGGAGCAGTCGGTACCTGGAGGTGGACCACTGGGTAGGATGTACATGGAGCATACAGCTGGACCCAAGGAGTTGAGGTGGCTATCTGTACCCACCCTTCTGGTAGGACTTCCAGTTGATGGCTTGACATTGCTACTTTACTTTCAGTTAATGTACATTCATTCCAGTTGTACTTTACTTTCAGTTTGGGTATGTATTCTGGCCCATTTACTTTCGGCACTTACATTTTAACCCAGTTTTACATAGTTTTTACTTCTGTTGGCTTACTCTATGGTGTTTGTTTACTTTATAAAGGCAATTCCTTCCCATTTGTCGGGATTTACACCTTTGGTGATAGTTGTTAGCCCCTGGACTATGGGAGGCGGGCTTGGGGTTGTCACGGCATGGGCCCCGAGGACGGGTCGTGACAACCATACCGATAGTTGAACATGTCCATAACTTAGTGTTTTCTCTTACAGAATCAAAAACGTTTTCTTCTTTATTTATTTTCTTTTATAAGATTTGTTTTTATATCCCTAAATGTTAAAAATAAAGTACAAAACACATTTTGATCCACCTTATACTCTTTTATGATTTTTTTTCTCCCTAACATTAGAATCAAACCCTCTTCCAAAACCATCAAATAGCTCCTGATTACATGGCAAGAGTGATGATAACTACGATCAATGATAAAGGGGATTCACCAAATCCAATGAATTCTCGAGCTGAGTCGAATAGTGGAAGAAAAGCATAGGCATATCTAATAAACACTCATCTTTCAAAAAGGAAAATCATAGTTGAAGAAGATCTCAATTTTGAATGGTTGCTGATGAACAGATCTTTAGTGCTGAAGGCATGTGAAGCTCAAAGATAGGTTGAGTGCTTTGAAAAAATCAATGGACCCTATTACCTAATGTTAGTGATGTAATTTTATGAGTATTTTAGATTTTAATAGACTAAGTATGAGAACATAATATCATCATGGGTAAATGTAATGAATATGAGTTTTTCTTCAGTTCAATGGGATGAGTGTCTGAGAGTACCACGTGAAAGGATTTAGGATTGATAATCAAAAGTGGGGCCTCCCATTACTGAGTTATTTGATTATGCAGAAGCATTAGCCAAACTGACAGTGAGTGGGATCCCTAGAAAAGTCATTTTTGTGGAGATGGAATGATGTTACAAGATGTTATTTATGTTTTTCGATAATTTCTTGAGTCCAAGGAGAGGGGACTTTTCCAAATTGAAATTTCAGGATGTTTTTCTCCTACATTTGATGAATAATGGACATATGATATATTTGTGTAGTCTAATGATGATCCAATTTGAATATATGACATTTCATAGCTCTAAATCCAATACCTTATTCCATTCCAGACTGCTATCATTGATGTTTAATGTGAATTGAGTTTCTAGAGATAAGGAGGAAAAAAATTTAGTAAGGGACAATTTATTCATTCTAAGGGTGATTTCATGTTGATAAATATCAAGTATAACCCCTAGAAAAGAAAATGGGTTCATGAAGAGGCTAATATTTATAATGAATTAAATACTTTCACTCATCCTACTAGGCCTGAGGATAAGAGGGATCCTTATCTAAATCCTAGTGATGTACAGCCTTCCTATTTAGATGAAGAAGGAAAAGGTGTTGCTTTAACAGAAAGAAAGGATTATCCTATAGATGATAGGAGTGATCCTAAAAGTCCCTCCAATCCTCATACTAAGACTGTATCCTTTGGTGAGCCTATCCCACCAAATAGACTGCCTGGAAGGGAGACTGTCCTAAGGGATGGTGATGAGGAAACCATTGAATAATAAGGGACAAAAAATGTCTTAAGAGATGTTAGATATACCACAGATGAGGAAGAGGACTCTAAATCTAGTCATGTTGTCATAGAGACAGCTGGTGATAAGGGTGAGGGGGAATGTCTATGTCTCAGTCCTCTAATAGGAAATACAGAAATGGTTGAATTTATAGAATAGGAAGATGATGATTCAGTTGATGCTGGGATTGTTTTTGAAGTTGGTGATAATTTTGTAGAAGAAGTGGTTGTAGACCCTGCTGTTGATGAAATTGGTCAAGGAGGATTTGAAGAAATAGATGTGGCTGATCAAGAGATTACTCCATGTGATGGGGAAAAAATATTTTCACAGGTTTAGTTGTTGTTTCTCAGGGAATAGAACACTAGGGAGAAGACCCTGGTTTTATGGTCATGGGTTTAGATTATGGATATTCAGATGATGAACAACCTATCAGAAGCCCTCCTATTCCTACTATTTCAGAGACCATTATTGTTCAGCTTGTGGTTTTGTTTCCATAATATTATTTAAATATGGATGAATTGGATTCATTGAAATCATATCGGAAGAGGCATCTTGATGATAAAACTACTAAGATAGAGATAACAATATCACACAATCATGGAATCATGACATCTGCTGTGGAGCGTCTAGTTTCAGCCTCTCACCCAGCATTGTTACATGAGGTCAAGGAATGTGTGAATCAGGTAAGAGAATTAGCCAATTATATGTAATTTTAGACTCAATATATTTCTGGTTTAAATTTATATATGGCATCAAGGGATCAGGTGGATAGAGATCATAAATATATTAAAAGTGTTGTTTAGAAAATGGTCATTGTGTTTATGGAATTTACAAAGTCCATGGAGACACATGTAAGTGACCAAGATGATGATGTAAAAAGGATAATCTATGGGCTGAAAAAATATTTCATGGAGATAGTGGATTTCACTATGGCACCTCTGTGTGCATCTTCATCATCATTAGCTTTTCCTCCAGTCGATCTAGATACTTTCAGGTTTGTTGTTAGAGAAGAAGTGGATATGTTCTCTAGTACCAGTACCTCAGACCCATAGTGTATGAATCAGGTTATTTCAATTAATAGATAGATTCATATCCTTTTTGGAAACTATCTATTTGAAGCTGATCAAGATCATAAGGCCATCAAGGAATAAGTTGATCTCTACAACAAAATGTTGTACACTAAGCATCGTATGAATGGACACATAAAGTTGATATTGGGGAACATGAGAATCCCACCTGTGACTCAGGATTTTAAGGATTAGGTTATCATGACCCAAGAATTGACACATGACTTAGAGAAATTTATGGAGAATAATGATGATTTTATTTCAGATATGGAGAGAGGATAAAGTATTATTATTGTTTTCAAAAATTGTTTTCTCTTTTCTAGCATGTGGACTACAGCCCAATCATTATTCTTCCAACTTTGACTTCTTCCTCAACTGCCTCCACATCTACCAATGATGCTCAATTGATCACTCTGACATAGGCCAGTAAAATCTTGACCCCCATGTTTCCTCAAAGATCTACTCACTACAGATCTACTGATGCTACAGTTGCATCTCCTCCAACCCTATTGACTGCTATTCCTTATCCTATTCCTCAATCTTCAGACCCTACCCCCTCAACCTCTAAAGACAAATCTCCGTTGGACATCTCTGATGTGGACTTAATGTGTATTGTCTTAGTTGTATAGGGATCTTTGTATCCTTTTTGTATCATTTACTTTTGCTTCATTAATGGAAAATCCCCTTATGTTTATTTTTGTCTTACATTCATTTCTTTAATTAAAAAGGGGGAGAAATAGATGGGTTACCAATTAGGTTTACGTTTACAACTGGATAATATCCATGGTTTAAATGTTATTAAAATATTCTTCTATATATTTATTATGATATTAGCAAATGTCTTTAACCCTGATTCAAACATACTGACATAATTTGTGATTATAAAAAGGGGGAGATTATTGGACTCACCTATTTTGATAATCACATATCATGTTTAATTTATATATAAATCATCTTTTTTCTCTTATATGATAATCATTTGTGCAAAAATCATTTATATATAAATGTAATAACTATGTTATTTTACTCTCACTTCTCTCCTATATAAGATTACCAATACAAAGGTCACTGATTCAAAGGTCACCAATGAAAAGGTCATCGATTCAAAGGTCACTGGTGCATTGTCAATAATTCAATGGTCACCGATTCAAAGGTCACATATGTAAAGGTCACCAATACAATGGTCACCGATGCAAATGTCACGGATGGTGGTCCCCGATACAATGCTACTAAGGGGAAGGTTACCACTGAAGGTTATTGTCACATCCCAGGTAAATAAAGAATATTACATATTCATATTTATTAATATTTTTGAATAAAATATCAATATTACTTTAAAGGGGATGCTATGTTTGATGGATTACCCAACACACAACAACGAGTTTCTTTGAAATCATACATTGCACACTAATAATATAATAATATTATTTTAAATGGTAGTTAATGCATAGCCATTGTAATGGCGGGAATGAAAAGAACTAACTACAAAATGATTTTATATAGTTGTCAAATGTTTTTACATTTATCCAATAAAATTTAGAGGCTTAAAATGTGAATGAATCCAATTTTAAGCATAATTCTTCTAATATTCTTTAAAAGGTCGATTTACTGCATTTTGATGGAGATCCCTTTTTAGATATACTTTTTTAGAATTTTATATGTTATATTTGACAAAATAAAATCCTACTTTATGATCAAGACATCAAATTTTACTTTGTGTAATTTATTGTTATTTTTCCGATAAAGATCATATTTAGTGAAAATGTGGTATTTTAATTCAAAACCTCCTTTTAATCTAATTTATTTATATTGTTAGATTATCTTTTTAACATGTTTTAAAGATTAATTAAAATATATTTATGCCATCTAATTCAATGGTGGTCATTTTAATTAATTTCACTTTGAAATTGGACATAAACAACAGTCAATCTTTTAATAGATATTGTTTATTAAAAACACGCTATTTGTTTTGACCGCGGGAATTGATTATAAAATTAATTAATGTAACTGCTATGTTTTTAATTTTGTAAAATTGATATCATTTTTTAATTTTTAATATCAAATATATCTTATGTTGAATTTTTTGGAATTTTTTAGAAAAATGTTCATTTTCAATGAATAGTGAAAAATACTGCATTTTAATTCAAAACTTCCTTTTCATCCAATTTATTTATATAGTTATATTGTCATATTAATTGGTTTGATAGGGTAATTTAATTATGTTTTTATCATTTAATACAAATTTGGTCATTGTATCTAATTTTACTTTTAAATTGGATGTAAAAACAAATCAATCTTTTGATAGATTTTACTTCTTAAAAACTCATCTTTGGTTTTGACAACTAGAATTATTTTAAATTAATTACTTCAATTTAGTTGTTTTGAATTTGATAAAATGGATTCCATATTTTGAATCATAATTTTTATGTAATTTAATTAAGACTCTTGTTTTTGAACATTATGAATAGTAATGACGGTGATTATCTTTAATTATCGTATTTAATTTGTAATCGGGTAGTTAAGGGTAATAAAATAATATCATAAAAATATAAAATTACACCAAAATGTGTCCTAATGCTATTGGAGGTATCACTTCAGACCATGGTATGATTTGTGACAGCCTTGGGATCCCATGGATTCACTTTAGTGTGATAGTGACCTTTTATCATATTTTTTTAATGAAAGGAAAATGTAACCAATGTATATATCACCTAAGTAAAACAATTTTATTTTTGTTTACATAAATGATATCTTTGGCTATAAAAATTAATTGGAAAGATATAAATATTTCCCATATTATGGTAACTTTTTTGTTAATTTTGAGACATTAAATAAATAATTTTATTTATGACACCGTGATGATGCAGTGATTACCTCATTAATGAACGATTTAAATAAAATGAAAAGATAAGGTAAAATATAAGACATAAACTTGTCAAAAACCTATTTTATGGGTGTATATTGAACCCTTATCACATTATCCTACAAATATATAATTTTGGGATCTTTAATATCCATAAATCATTTTATAATAAAGTATCATTTCAAGACTTTCAAAAAGTACCCATCCTCCCTCTTATAAAACGCCCCCACCTCTACCCCCTTACACACACCTCTCATGCCCTTGGATCATCCAAAATATTATCATATTGTCTCTAAAAATCCATATATTACTCCTAGAAGCCTCACTTTGGTAAAAAGTATTTCCAAGGAAGCCTTTGGGCTCAAATAAAAAAGATTTAGCCGATTTAAAGGTAATGTCTTCTCTTATTTTCTTTTGTTTTATTTTGCTTGTCCAACCCCTTAACTCTTTTTATTCCATTATTTTGTAACAACACCAGTATCTTAAATATACTAGGATTTTTTTCAGAGATGTATTAGAGATACACTTACACACACCTCCATCTAATTCTTAAAGAACATACTGTTTCTATGGATGGTGAATTACTGCCTCACGAAATGATGATTGTTCTATATTCTCCTACCACCTATCATGGTGGCCATTATGATGGAACTATATTTATTTATGATATATATTATATTTATTTCCTCTCTATTATTCTGTATTTTACATTTAAAACATACTTTTATGCTTTGCATGTTGTGAAAATGATATAATTTCATTTGAGGAAGTGTAGACTACTGCCCCCTCAAGTGATGTGACATGTTCATGCAATACATGGAATGTATAAAGAATTAAATTAATGAAATTATGTGACCAATATAACATATATACTATATTGTAATTAATATATATATATATATTTCTCAATTATTTTTAATTCCATTAATGTGACAATGAAATGAAAGTATCCTTCAAGCGTACGTACGGCCTACCGTCCCAATGAACGGTGCATCTCATTTTCTTATTTCGAAATGTTATTTAATAGTATAAAATGAATATATACTGGATATATATGATATTTAAATCATTAATAATATTCTGTACATGGTTTAATTATAACTACATGGACAATTCTTTTCAAACAAGTTCAATTTTGACTCATGTACCGAATATCAACCAAAACGTCTGATATGAGATCACATAATTAAATAATTATAATGACATTATAATATGTGAAATGAATTGAATAATAAACATTAAAGTAGGTCCTTAAGAAATTAATAATTGAACAAAGTTTATTATTCAGTAATATAAAGAAATGAACACAACAAGTCAGACTTGAGGTATGGGATCCAACCTCTCTCTTTCGTTTTAAGTACTCTCTTTTATGTCACCTATTTTAAGCTCCTCTTTCTTATGTTGGGGGAAGTTCTTCTATATTCCTATTAATTTAATTTTTATGTTAAAATTATTAGAGACCCTAATTGATATCTTCAATCCATTTTTGTATGTTTTATGTGGTGTCATAAGGCTTCCGAATTTTAATAAGGGGATATCTTATCTCACTTTTAATTCCGTGATATTTGCATTGTTCACCACTTATTTATTGAATGTGGTGTATTGTGTTCTCCCATTTGATAAATATTATCATATTTCTATTTATATTCATGTTATTCTGTGATTCATATTATGTTTATTATCTTTTGGTCATACGACTTGATTGATTACAAAGAGGTATGGGGTTTTTATCTCACTTTTTGTTCCCGTGAGATTAATGCTACATTTTCCACTATTTCCTTTTGTGTGTTGTATGTACTTCCCATGATTGTATTATTTGTGTAATAAACATTAATTTATAGGTATTTACATCTTCACTATATAACCCTTATTTCATAGGGTGTACGTTTTAAAAGTTACCCAAAATTGGTAAGGGAACCTTTCACCCTCCGCTTTTTAAAAGCCGTATTTTTGTTAGTTCATTTAATTTACATTTTCTTATGATGGGATATTTTATTATATATCCTTATTGCTGTAAATTATTTTTCCAAGTGATGAGATACCCTTTTTATCTCTCATCGTCACATTTTCTGAATTTTAAAATGACGTTGTTAGGCTGTCGAATTTCTGTAAGGGAACTTCTCAACCCAATTTCAATTCTTTGGGAAAAACCTATACTTCGTGATTATGTCGTACAATGAATATGTGTGGATGACCTTAGATTTTTTTACACTTAATATCCTCTTATATTAGGTTTATTTATATTTTCCACACATAATCATGTAAATGATTTATCTTTAATCTAAGGATACCGACTTGGTAAGGAACTTCTTCTCAATCTCCTTTCATTGAGGCATATTTTGTTTTATACACAAATTTTTTTTCTATGATATAAAAAACTCCTTTGACTTTTAATTTTATTAAGAATGAATCTTTTTATAAGAAGTATTTTACTAAATGGCAAAATGGAATGTTTTTGTCTTACATATGTGGCGACATCGACTTCTCTGCCACCATGACGATTATTTGAGTTTCGGCATCCTCTACAAGCCATATATTTTTTTAAATGAAAAATAAATACCATGTTTTAATTTTATTTTATTTTGTTATTGAAAATGGTTTTGATAATTTTTTGATTATATCAATGTGTTTTTTATATCTTGTGATTGAAATGTGGAAATGTTATGTTTCCTTTATGCATGTTTTAGGTGATACGATTATGTTATTGTTCATGGGAATTGTTTATGAAGACGGGTGGTTCCGTGATAAACTAAGGGAAGCTGAGCCCATGATAGCTCTCCAATGCATTGGTTAATGTGAAGGAATTAAATGCTATGGTTTCTCTGAAGAGATTTAGGGAATATACTTTCATGGTTAATCCAAATGTAACTAAGAGGGTTTCTCCCTATGTAAGATTGTTATGAAAGCCTAAAGTTACCTTTATGTCATATGATTTCTAGGAGTTATTCATAAATATTATGATTTCATGAGGTATGTTAAAGTGCTTATTTTTTGAGTAAATAATGGCTTCATTGATTATCATGTATACATGGTCTAATGGTTTCTTCCCGTATTTTTAAATCCCTTACAGGGCTTTTTATGCTCATCCCAAGTTTTTAAATGTTTTCCACAAGACATAAAGATGAATTGGGTCAAGGATGGTATCAAGGAAAGAAATTCTGTCTAAAACATGGAACTAGAAATGTTTCTTTTTTTGACTCATTATTTTATGATGAAAATGGAAACTGAGTAGAAGTGTTTACTTTGTAATCTTTTGAGATGTAATATTTATGTCTTAATTCTCTAAAACTATACTCCTGAAAAGATCCTCAATGTGAATTATTCATTTAATTAAATATTATGTAATGTTTTAAGGCTGGTTCATTATAGTTGTAATAATAGGTCGGTTTAGATAACTTTAGTGGATAGGGTATTCATTAAGCATAAGTGAAAAGTTGTTTATAACCACAATAGTTATTATATTATATAGAGTAATTGTTATTTTTGAATGTTGTAATGCGTTTGAGACAAATTGGATAAGTATATCTTACTGTTAATCATCCTTGTTAGTACATGATTATTTTTTTTGATATACTCACACTGACATTTTTGGTTTTAGAAAATGGATGGATCTAGCAGAAACCAAAGTGACAATGGGTTTCAAGGAAACTGTGGGGGTTTTCTGATTAAGAGACTGGATGAAATGGTGGATTCAATTAGGAATCTCATTGTTATTCTAAACTAGCTATCAAGGAGTCATGATTAACCACTTGAACCTTGGTGAGTTATCTAATGCATCATAGACGAGAGAAACAACTCGATGTGGATGTTCAGCCAATAATTATAAAGTTAACCATTAAGATTTATATGATCCTAACATTGGAGGTAATTATAGGTTCCTATATGTTATGATGGAAAATGAAAGGCATGAGATAAACATGAGGTTAAATTATGTTATGGTTATTTTTGAATATTTTATACCTTTTTGGGAAATGTTTTATGAATTATATAGTTTTGGAAAAAGGAAAAAACATAGACCGTTTAACAACCCTTCATGTCGAACAAAGATGCGGGAATCGAACCCACAACCAAAGTGAGACTTGTATTTATCGCCATCCACTGGACTACATGAATTCCCTGGTTAGTATGATTAATTCATTTTAGGTAGATGATCTTATAAATCAGGAATAAGTTGATTTTGGGTTATCTACTGAAATTATTAACCTCTCATGGAGGATATATGATTAGGTTTTTTACTTTCCAATATGAGACATTAATAGAAACTGATGTTATTTGGAGATAAATGTTAAGATTTATCTTGGATGTCAATGTGATTAAATCCTTCAATGATTTGGGTTTCAATCTTAGTTTGGATTACATTTATGAATTTTATGGACAATTTTTTATCGAATGGTCTTCGTTGAACTTTGTGATTTGTTGGACAAATTTTGGAGATTAAGAATAGATTTTCTTTTTATAATGGATTATCCTTTTTTGGGTATTATCTGATCTCATACAATAAATTTTTGTTTTGGTTTTGGGATAAATAAATGGGAAATATATAGTTCTCTTTTGTGAATTAGGTGATTCTCTATAAGTTGATTGTAGCACTCTTTATTTGAACAAGACATCAGAAAACATGAGTTTGTGTATGAAATACAGTAAGAGATGAAAGTCCACACGACAAGAAAGTATGTTTCCCTATGATTTAGTTATGCTCATAAATATATTCCTCTATGAAAAGTAATTTAAAACAAAAAATGTTGTCTGTTAACTATTCCTACTGGGGAATCCAATATCGTTTAACCCATCACAGGTTTGTGATTTTCTTGGGGTTAACTTTCTCATAATCATGTTTTCTATCACTCTCCATCAGAACATGACCCTCTTTTTTCATCCATATACATGTTTTCCTACATAGAATCCTTGTATGGGTTAACTCGGGTGACCTTTCAACTTCTCTTTATTTATTTTAAAGTGATAGTTTTACTGACTCTTGTTCTGATGTGGGACTTTCAATGATGTTTCTGAGCCCAATTTTAAAATTGCGCAGACACAATTCCCAAAAGAGTGTAATGATGTAACATCCTAGGTAAATAAAGAATATGAAATATTCATATTTATTAATATTTGTGAATAAAATATCAACATAACTTTAAATGGGATTCTATGATCGATGGCGTACCCAGCAGACAACAACTAGTTTCTTTGAAATCATACGTTGCACACTAATAATATAATAATATTATTTTAAATGGTAGTTAACGCCTAGCCATTATAAGAGAGGGAATGAACAGAACTAACTACAAAATTATTATATATGTTTGTCAAATATTTTTACATTTATCCAATAAATGTTAGAGGATTAAAATGTGAATGAATCCAATTTCAAGCATAAATCTTATAATATTCTTTAAAAGGTTGATTAACCACTTTTTGATGGTGAACCAATATTAGATACACTTTTTGATAATTTTATATGTTATATTTATCGAAATAAAATCCTTCTTTATAATCAATATGTCAAAATTTACTTTGTGTAATTTTTTGTTATTTTTCCGATAAAGATCATTTTTAGTGAAAAATGTCGTATTTTAATTCAAAACCTCCTTTTAATCTAATTTATTTATATTTTTAGTTTATATTTATAATTGTTTTGAAAGCATAATTAAAATATATTTTTACCATTTAATCCAATGGTTGTCATTTGAAATAATTTCACTTTAAAATTGGACATAAACAAGTGTCAATCTTGTAATAGATATTGTTTCATAAAAACACGCTATTTGTTCTGATAGTGGGAATTTATTATAAAATTAATTAATGAATCATCTATGTTTTTAATTTGTTAAAATTGATAACATTTTTAAATTTTGAATATCAAATATATCTTAGGGTGAATTTTTGGTATTTTTCTGACAAATGTTCATTTTCAATGAATAGTGAAAAATAATGCATTTTAATTCAAAACTGGCTTTTCATCCAATTTATTTATATATTTAAATTGTCATATTAATTGGTTTTAACTTTCAATTTAATTATTTTTTTATTATTTAATATAATTTTGGTCATTGTATATAATTTCACTTTTAAATTGGATGTAAAAACAAATCAATCTTTTGGTAGATTTTACTTCTTAAAAACCTGTCTTTGGTTTTGAGAACGAGAATTATTTTAAATTAATTACTGTAATTTTTTTGTTTTTAATTTTTTAAAATTGATTCCATTTTTTCAATAATAAGGTACAAATTATTTAATTAAGAATATTTTGGCATTGGACATTATGAATAGTAACGACGGTAATTATCTTTAATTATCGTGTTTAATTAGTAATCGGGTAGTTAAGGGTAACAAAATAATATCATAAAAATATAAAATACCCCAACATGTTTCTTAATGCTATTTTTGGTGTCATGTCGGACCATGTTATTCCTTGTTCCAATCTTGGGACACCATGGATTCACTTTAGTGTGATAGTGACCTTTTATCATATTTTTTTAAAGAAAGGAAAGTGTAACCAAAGTATGTATCAACTAAGTTAAAAAAATTTAATTTAGTTTACATAAATGATATATTTGACTATAAAAATTAATTGGAAATATAAAAATATTTCCTACATGATGGTAATTGTTTTCATAATTTTTAGACATTAAATAAATAAATTTATTTATGACACAGTGATGATGCAGTGATTACCACATTAATGAATGATTTAAATAAACTGAAAAGATAACGTAAAATATAAGAAATATACTTGTAAAAAACCTATTGTATGGGTGTATTTAGAGCACTAATCACCTTATCCTAGAAATATATAATTATGAGACCTTTAATATTTCAAAATCATTTTATAATAAAGGAACTTGTCAAGACTTTTCAAGAGTGCCCCTCCTCCCTCTTATAAAAGGCCCCAACCTCTACCCTCTTACCCACACCTCTCAAGCCATTGGCTCATTCATCCTCTACTCATATTGTCTCTCCAAATCCCTCACTTACTCCTAGAAAAATAAAAATGGGGCGAAGTATTTCCAAGGAAGTCATTGGGCTCAAATCTATAAGAGTTACCCGATTTAAAGGTAATGTATTCTCTTATGTTCTATTGTTTTATTTTCCTTCTCCAACCCCATAAACTCTTTTTATTCCATTATTTTGTAACAAAACCAGTTCCTAAAATATACTAGGATATTTTTATGAGATGTATTAGAGCTACACTTATAGACACCTCCGTCTAATTGCTAAAGAACATAATGTTTCTGTGGATGGCGAATTACTGCATCACGAAACTATGATTGTTCTATCCTCTCCTACCACCTATAATGGTGGCCATTATGATGGAACTATATTTATTTATGATATATATTATATTTATTTCCCATCTATGCTTCTGTATTTTACATTTAAAACATACCTTTATGCTTTGCATGTTGTGAAAATGCGATAATTTAACTTGAAGAAGTGTGGACTACCGCCCCCTCAAGTGATGTGACTCGTTCATGCAATACATGGAATGTATAAATAATGAAATTAATGAACTTATGTAACCTATATAACATATATAGTTTAATGGAATTATAATATATATATATATATGTATATATTCTCAATTATTTTTAATTGCATTAATGTGACAAAGAAATGAAAGTAGCGTTCTTGCATACGTACGGCCAACCATCTCCATTAACGGTGCATTTCATTTTCATATCTCTAAATGTTATAAAATAGTATAAAATGAATATAAAATCAATATATATGATATTTATATCCTTAATAATATTATGGAGATGGTTTAATTATAACTACATGGACAATTCTTTTCAAACAAGTTCATTTTTGACTCATGCACCGAACATCGTCCAAAAATTCTGATATGAACTCACATAATTAACTATTTATTATAACATTATAATACATGATATGAATTGAATAATAAAAATTAAAGGAGTTATTTATGAAATTATTAATTTAACAATGTTTATTATTCAATAATATAAAGAAACTAATAAGACAAGGCGAACTTGAGGTAAGGGATCCAACCTCTATCTTTCATTTTAAGTACTCTCTTTTATGTCACTTATTTTAATCTCCTATTTCTTATGTTGGGGGATGTTCTTATATATTCCAATTACTATAATATTTATTTTCATTTGACTTGTGACCCTAATTTATATCTTTAATCCATTTTTGGACATTTTAATTGGCACGGTAAGGCTGCCGAATTTTAGTAAGGTGATATCTTATCTCACTTTTAATTCCATGAGATTTCCATTGTTTTCCACTTATTTATTTCATGTTCTATATTGTGTTCTTTGATTTGATATATATTATAATGATTATATTTATATTCATGGTATTCTGTGATTTATATTGTGTTTATTATCTTTTGGTCATACGACTCGATTGATTACAATGAGGTATGGTGTTTTTATCTCACGTTTTGTTCCCATGAGATTAATGAAACATTTTCCAATATTTCCTTTTTGTGATGTATGTACTGCCCATTATTGTATTACGTGGTTAATAAACATTTATTTAGGGATATTTACATCTTCACTATATGACCCTAATTTCATGGGTGGGGTGTACGTTTCGAAAGTTACCCAAATTGGTAAGGGAACCTTTCACCCTCCACTTTTTAAAAGACTTATTTTTGTTTGGTCTTTTAATTTACATATAATTATATTGGGATATATTCTTATATATACTTATTGTTGTATATGATTTGTCAAAGTGATGAGATACCTTTTTTATCTCTCATCTTCAAATTTTCTAAATTTTCAAATGACGTCATTAGGCTGTTGAATTTCTGTAAGGGAACTTCTTAACAAAGTTTCAATTCTTTGGGACAAACCACTACTTCTTTATTATGTTGTACAATGAATATGTGTGGATGACCTTCAATTTTTGTACACTTAATATCCTATTATTTTAAGTGTATTTATATTTTTCACACATAATCATGTAATTGATTTATCCTTAATATAAAGATTCCGACTTTGTAAGGAACTTCTTCTCAATCTCCTTTCATTGAGGAATATTTTTTTATACACAAATTTCATTTATACATTGTATAAACCCCTTTGACATTGACTTTTTTTTAAAAGAAAACTTTTTATATGATGTGTTTTACTAAACGACAAATGGGAATGTTTCTGTCTTACGTATGCGGCGACAACGACTTCTCCACAGACATGACCATTATTTGAGTTTCAGATTCCTCTACAAGCCATAACTTTTTTAAAATGAAAAATAAATACCATGCTTTACTTTTCTTTTATTTTGGTATTGAAAATGGTTTTGATAATTTTTTGATTATATCAATGTGTTTTTGATATCTTGTGATTTAAATGTGGAAATGTTATGTTTCCCTTATGAAAGTTTTATGTGATACAATTATTTTATGGTTCATGGGCCTTGTTTATAAAGACGGGTGGTTCTGTGACAATCTAAGGGTAGGTGAGACTGTGATAGATCTCTAATTCATTGGTTAACGTGAAGGATTTAAACACTATGGTTTCTCCGAATAGATTTAGGTAACATACTTTGATGGGTATTCCAAATGTAACCAAGAGGGTTTGTCTCTACATAAGAATGTTATGAATTCCTCAAGAAACCATTACGTCTTATGATTTCTATGAGTTACTCATAAATATTATGATTCTTTGAGGTATGTTAATGTGATTATGTTTTATGAGTAAATAATGATTTCATGGATTTTTTTGTATACATGGACTATTGTTTTCTTCCCGTATTTTTATAACCCTTACTGAGCTTTTTATACTCATCCCATGTTTTTAAATGTTTTCCATAGGACATAAATATTAATAGGGTCAAGGATGGGATCAAGGAAAGACATGATATATAAAATATTGAACTAGACATGTTTTTTTTGTGAATTTTTGTTTTAAGAAAAAAAGGGAAACTGAGTAGAAGTGTCTACTTGTATTCTTCTAAGACGTAATAGTTATGTCCTCGTTCTCTAAAACTCTAAACCTGAAAAGTTACCCAATGTGAATTATTCGTTTAATTCAATATTATGTAATGTTTTATGGATGGGTACTTATAGTTACCGATGGAAGGTTACCGCTGAAGGTTACTGATGGAAGGAAAATGACAGAAGGACACTGATGGATGGCTGCTGATGGATAGTTAATGATGGATGGTCACTATTGACAGTTACCTGTGTTATCCTACTATTTAAGACTACTATTTTGTAGGATTCCATTACTAGTCTATTGATACCCTTCTACTCCATGGATTTTCAAATTCTTAAGTTTATTCTAATAGTCATATTTGTTAAAATCAATGCTTCTGACATTAATTAATGATGATTGTAGACATATTAGGAAACCGTATCTGGGGATAGTATGCGGTACAAGAAATACCGCATGTGATATACTCATTCCTATTGTTAGACATCAAATATAAATGAAACGATAGTGGAAGAAAAGTGTGTGTTTGTGTGGCATGAGATTCGCATATGGAAATGTGAAGGAGTGTACATTCTAGATCAGAAATGATCCATAAAATTATTAAACTAAGAACCCGAAAACCTCACAAAGAATTTTTTTGGAAAAAACTCACTTATGGCTTTGCTACTTCAACAACTGTTGATCAACACTAGAGGAAGAACACTCATAGCTAGAACCTAGATTTGCGACACTCTGTTTTGGTAACAACTTCTATAGAAAGACACAAACATAAAATTCTTCACTTCATGGAGTCAAGCATTGAACTACAAACACATTGATCATTATAAACTCCAGTGTATAGTTTTAGCTCTATTTTGTTCCTTTATTTTAAATTTTTGAGGAGTGTGTGTGTCTATATATTTCACAGAGTCTCTCCTGTTCCTAAACTGGAGGAAACTGAATATCCTCACCTCAAACATCATCTACATTTTATTTCCCATGCATATTTATGAAAGAGACCATGTGTGTTCTGTGTTCTTTTTTTCCCATGAAGAACTGTAGTAGAGGGTGTGAACCATTGACATTTTGAGAATGTTATTGTAATGATCGATATAGGATGAGTATCAAGTTAATTATTAATATAAACTGTTTGGTGGCAGGTGATCACCAATTGGAATGTAGTAAGACTTGGATTGAGGTTGAACCTCTTGTTTATCCTTATTGTGCACTATATTTTTCTATATTATTTTTTATCTATTTTTCACTACTTATAATTTCTAAAACATAAAACTGTTTTGTATTCACATTGATATTTAGTTTTGGTAAGTGTCTGTATGTGTATAATTCAGAAAACCTGCTTCAAAATTAGAAGAAGTGTTTTACACTATTTTGACTGAGGACTAATCACCCTTTGAAAAATCTATTTACCAATTAGAGATATATTTTTCTATTTTCTTTATTAACTAGGTTGTTTAAAATTTGAGGGATCTTTATAAGAATGTTTTTAAACATAAATTTTATGTAGGAACACAATTCACCCCCCCCCCTTGAGTTTCTACACCAACCAACCGAAACCTACCAAATTACCAGTAAAAATAATTTCCTCTCATCACAAAATGATTAATTTTTTATACATTCTACCTGTGATTTATTGTGATGTATAATAAAAGAAGCTATTTGTGGAATAGGTAAAACCGTTACTCGAGAATTTTAAATTATTTATTCTTCCACATCCAATAATTATTATTAAAACATGATGATATAATAACCTCGGTTTAATTAATATAATAGGTTGTTTTTTGGTATGTACCTATATCTATCTACACTTTCACCTAATGAGATATGAAATCATTGTTCATGTGCATGAAAATCTACCACCTCACCTATATATGGTAATAATACTCCATCAACGCAAATAATAGATGGAAATAATGATGAAATTAAGGATTCTATCTGATATTAATTATTTTACTATAATAGGGGAATACTACTACAAAATATACATACTTTCCTCTAAAACTATTTGAAACATAATAGTGTCGCTCATGTGTACGTCAGACAACCTCCTATGGAACAGTTGTGACCTTCTTTTAATTTATTTTATACTTATAAGTTAATTGAGAAATATTAAATTAATATATGTGGTATATGTCACATATTTACAGTTCTATAAATATAATGTTACATATTCCTTATTAATTTTCATTCCATGGGGGTACGTTAATGTTGTTCGGTTGTATGGTGGACTACAGCTAAAAGAAGTGATCTGATCATTTTTTATCATGTGTTTCACATTGTAGGTCATTAAAATTGGTTTAAATGAAAATGTGAAATATATAAAAAATAAAAATTATTCTGTTAAGGTAATATATTATAAATCACAATTATCATTAATTTCCTGAAAATGGGGTAATAACATACATGCAGACCAATGACAAATCATCTCTACGAATGATGAACATTATATTCAAGATGTAACATATATTGAATACTATAAACACGTATATAAGGAATATATATTATATTTATATAATTTTTAAATTTTTTTATATAATGGAACCATACATAATTTATGATGGTCAAAAAATAAAAAAATCAAAATGTGCATGAAAATGTAAAGGGGTAATTTTTCAAGACTTAGGTAACGGATTCCTATCTCACTTTCATATTGCTCTGAGACACATGCCATAATACATACCTATTAATCATATAAGGTGTTCATACTTCCAATGAATATATTTTTTTATTCAATAAATATAGTTATTTTCAGATTAACATATCAATTATATGATCCCTCTTTCATAGGGTTTATTTTTCAAAAGATACCAATGTTGTAAGAGATATTATTGCATTAATTTTACATCATTGGGAAATATATTATGTTATGAATGAATATTATACATCAATGTAAAACAATAAGAAAATTAACATATAATATTATGAATTTATTTATGAAATTATTTTTTTGATTTATTTTATTTTATTTTTTAGGGGACATATGATTCAATTTTACCATAATGATATGTTTTTTAAAATACAATCTCAAAATTTATTGGATTATTCATGGTTGTGTTTTTTAATGATAATTTTTTATGATCCATCAATTATGAAATATATTAAATTATTCTCCCATATTCATTTCTTTATAATCAATGTTTTTCTATAATAATCCTCTCTTCATATATTATAGAGGTCATCAAATGATTCGAATAAAAATCATATTTATTTCCCTATTACGTCACTAAAGTATACTTTTTTTTTCAAAACAATGTTTTTTAAAATTGTAATAATTTATTCTGGTGATTCTCCAAATGATTTATTAAATAATATTTTACCTGTGTTTGAATTTTATTTTATTTTTTTCATTGGAATATTCAATTTTTTCCAAAAAAGTCACTTTTTTATTTTATAGAGAATGTTAATAGAATCTTCGTTTTAACAGATAAGGCATGAACAGAACATCCCTCCCTAATAATCATTAATTTATATGAATATTACATTCTATTTTTCAATATTATATTCAATTAAAAGTATGTAAATAATTTTTAAATTGATATAATGGTTTTTTTCAAAATAAGACTTTATATCTTCCTTGAAAATAATTTTGAATTATTTTGAAAGTGTCCTTTATAATTATTAATGTTTTTCTCCAAAATATTGATTTTAAGAAATACTTTTTTTCAAATATGAAATTATATTTCCCTCATAAAATTAGTTAATTTATTTTCTTATTATTCCACTAAATGTTATATTTAATATATTCAGAGAAAATAATTTTAACATTTTTTAAATTTTAAAATATGTTTTTAAAATTTTAAGGTTATTTTACTAAATAAAATTTTAAAATAATTTATAACTCTTCATTTATAAGATTTCATGTTTAGTTTGAGGGAAAATCTTTTAATTTTTTTTTATTTTCTAGTATTACATATTAATTTAAATGAAATGTGATATCTATTATGTAATTTTATTAAATTACCTTTCAAAATCATTTTTCATATAAGATAATAATTGTTGATGTTGCGTATTGTTTACTTGGTATATGATCTAAATATAACATTCTTATTATTTCTAGAAATGGGTTTTCATTATGGATTTTCGTTTATAAAACCTATTTACCTTCCATGGGTAACACTATATGGAAATATTTACGAACCCTATGTCTATTCCTTGGTTATGCAATGATGTAATGATAAATTTATTATGAAACATGCCTATTATAAAAAAAATTATATATATTGATATATTTTAGAAATGAATTTCTGCTCACATATGTTTAAATGATGATTTTTATGGTCTTTTAAAATAGGTATTTATGATTTTAATTTTTAGATGGGTGTGACCAATATCCCCCTCAATTTTTTTTAAAATATTTAGATCCCATGAGAGAGGAATGCAATTAACGGATAGTAAACCAAGTAATGTTATGTTTTTCCCCTCTTTGAGAATCATTGGACTAAACCTTCAGTACAATGATAGTTTAGAGAGTTAAGACATTCAACTTTGATAACCTTATATGTAATCCCTGAGTATTATGAAAATTATTTTCTATTATTATCAATACAGGGAAAAGGACTTTCTGTGACAGACTTTTTGCGACGGGAATAAATCTCTCCGCAAAAAGTCGGTCCAAGAGGTTATTTTCAACGGAGGTGATGACCCATCACAAATAACCAATTATTTGCGACAAGATTTCTTCTCCTATCGAAAAACGTTTGGCGCGGGTAGCACACCAAACCGTGTGAAGGTTATTTGCAATAGTGGGACCCACCATCGAAAATAGTGAAGTATTTTCCACGGGCCCTGTCACAAATACCCGGCGGTGGTTAATAGCTTTTTGTGACAGGATGTTGTCCCATCGCAAAAGGTCTGTCGACATGGACTATTTGGGATGGGACCCATCGCAAATGACTCTTTAATTGACAATAGTTATTAATCCAAGCGTAGATATTTGCAACGGGTCTCATGGTAAATAATCCCGTCACAAATAATCTAACCTATATATACCCCCAACTGTTTTTTTCTCTAAATCCTCTCAATTCTTAGATCATGTTTCTCTATTAACTCTGAATTTAGAGGGAAAATTTTTCTATGTTATTATTTTTTGTTTACGAAGAAGTTCTGAAGCCGTCTACAACTATAGAAAATCAAGCTTATAGGTATTTATGTTTTGTTTAATTTATTACTTATTACATCTTTTATGTTAATTTTTATTATTGTTGATTAGTTGTAATTAAATTAAATTTAAATTGTTTCTCATGAGTATTTTTTTTTAATAAATTGAAATCTTCAGTACAAATTTGTAATAATTAGAAGTAATTAATAATTATTAATGATAATTTGTAATGAATATAATTAATTATTAGTTATTAATAAGAATTGGTAATAAATTCTAATAATTAGTTACAAATATTAATAAGTATTAATAAATAGTAATAATGAGTAATAATGAGTAATAAATAGTTATAATGAGTAATAAATAGCAATAAATTGTCATAAATAGTAATTACTTGTAATAATTTGTAATAAATTGTATTAATTAGTAATAAATTGTAATAATTAGTAATAATTTGAAATAATTAGTAAAAATTTGTAATAATTAGTAATACTTAGTAATAAATTGTAATAATTAGTAATAAATTGTAATAATGAGTAGTAAATTGTAGTAATGAGTAATAAATTGTATTAATATGTAATAAATTGTAATAATTAATAATAAATTGTAATAATTAGTAATATATTGTTGTAATTAGTAAAAATTGTAATAATTAGAAATAAATTATAAAAATTAGTAATAAAATGTAAGAATTACTAATAAACTGTAATAATTACTAATAAATTGTAATAATTAGTAATAATTAGTAAAATTTATTAAAAAATACTAATAATTAATAATAATTTGTAAGAATTAGTAATAAATACTGATAATCAGTAATAAATAAAAATAATTAGTAATAATTAGTAATAATTAGTAATAATTAGTAATAAATTGTAATAATTTGTAATAATTTTTAATAATTTTTAATAAATTGTAATAATTATTAATAATTTTTTATAATTTGTTATAAATTGTAATAATTAGTAATAAAATATAATAATTATTAATAAATTGTAATAGTTAGTAATGAATTGTAATAATTAGTAATAAATTGTTATAATTAGTAGTAATTAGAAATAATTATCAATAAATTGGAATAATTACTAATAAATTGATATAAATTGTAATAATTAGTAAAAAATACTAATAATTAGTAATAAATAACAATATTTAGTAATAAAGACTTATAATTATTAATAATTACTAATAATTAGAAATAATTAGTTATAATTAGAAATAATTTTCAATAATTAGCAATAATTAGTAATAAATACCAATAAATAGCAATAATTAGAAATAAATTGCATTAATTAGCAACAAATTACTATAAATAGTAATAAATTTGAATAATTAGTAATGAATATGAATAATTAGTAATAATTATAAATAATTAGGATTTATTAGTAATAAATAAGAATAATTAATAATAATTAAAAAAATTGTGAGAATTTTAATATATACTAATAAAAACAAATAATTACTAAGAAAAACAAATAATTAGCAATAATTAGCAATAATTAAGAATAATTAGCAATAATTCGAAATAAATAGAAATAATTAGAAATAATTAGGAATAATTAGCAATAATTAGTAATAATTAGAAATAATTAGTAATAATTAGAAATAATTAGAAATAATTAGTAATAAGTAGCAATGACTAGTAATAAATAACAATAAATTGTAATAAATAAAAATATTTAGTAATAATTAGGAATAATTAGGAATAATTAGGAATAATTAGAATTAATTAAGAATAATTTGTAATAATTATTAATAATTAGTAATAATTTTAATAATTAGTAATAATTAGTAATAATAGGTAATAATTAAGAATAATTAGTTATAATCAGTAATAATTAGTAATAATTAGTAATAATTAGTAATAAATAGTAATAAATAGAAATAAATAAAAATACATAGGAATAAATAGTAATATTTAGTAATAAATAGGAATATTTAAGAATAAATAGTAATAGTTAGTAATAAATATGAATAATTAGAAATAAATATTAACAATTAGTAATAAATAGTAATAATTAGTAATAAATAGGAAAGAATAGTAATAATTTGTAATAATTAGTTAGGAACATTTAAAAAATAAATTTTAATAAATTTTAAGAACTTGGCACAATTTCTAGTGGATTGACGATAATCCTTTTGCTCGATGAATTATCTTCTTTCAACTCTCACTGATAAAAAACATTAGGAAAACTGTGCAGCTACATAGGCATCATCAATATCATATGCACAAGATTGGATATACATTCATAGGATCATATTTTTTAGAATGTTTTCAGGCATTGATAGTTGGAAAAAGAAGATTTATCGACGAATATGGGGATATTTTGTCTGACGGCTAATTTATATTCATCTTTCTCACAGCGAAATCACAATGATGAATCTCGTCAGAGATCCGCATATTCACTCTCATGTATACAAGAATAAATATGCATACCTCCAACCAGATTTTTCATTTTGATTTCATTGTGATAAAGATGCAAGTAAATGAGCCATCAGACAGAAGTGCAGCCATCATTCCACTAGAAATTGTGTCGCCTTAATTAATGGTAATTATTAAGAAGTAGTAGTAATTATTTATCTTCTTTTTTAAGATAATGTTTTTATAATTTAGAATTATTCAAAAAAAGTGATGATTTTATATTTTGTATAAAAATATGGAACAAGGAAGTTGACATCAGTCATTATTAGATGATCGCGCTTGGATAAATCTGCGCAGATATCCAAATGGTTATTTTTTAAATCCTGTATATATTGAGGTTGTTTAAGCTTTATTATCATTTACATAATCAAAACCAGAATATGTTTCATAAGGAACAATTAAGTGTCCGTGTAAAAAATGTTCTCTGAGAATGTTTGAGACATTTGACAAGGTTGGGGGATATCTCTTACGGTATGGTTTACAATCGGATTATGTTTTTTGGTATCAACATAGTGAATGCAGTTATAGAGAAGATACTAATAGCTGAATTCTGGATGCATCACGGTTCCAAATTTTAGTACATGATGTTACAGGTCCATCTGTTTAACAAACTGAATCTCATGATGATATTGATTTAACTTCTGAGTTGGCACCATTTTAATTTTATGAGTAGTTGAGGTATTCTAAGGATGGATTATATCCTAGTTTCAAGATAAGAAAATTCAAAGCAGTTTCAGTATTAATGGATTTTTAATCAGATAATGCGATGTAAAACAACTCTTTTGATTAAATATTTTCTTTGGATAAAATACTGTTACCAGAAGGAAATGTGTTTCAGGTAAATTACTATGAGAACAAGTGGTTGATTAGTAATATAAGCCTTAGTTATCGGATGATTCATGCATGTGAAAATTATTTCATCTTATATTCTGGTGAAAATGAGTGGTTGGATAGTTGTCCCACATGTGGACAATCGAGGTATAAAGATGCTCAACTAGGGATATCTGAATCGATTCTGGTAAAAAAGTTGATATATATCCCCCTTACACCCCGGATGCAATGTTTATTTATGTCTCATAACATAGTGTCTATGATGTCATGGCACAAAAACAATATTTCAACTATTGAAAGCTTGAATCATCCATCTGATGGTGATTCATGGTTACATTTTGATCTTCTGAATCGGTATTTTTCATTATAAGCCTGAAACATGCAATTGGGTCCTTCTACTGATGGTTTATTTATATTTGGTTCTTATGGTAGTCAGTATTCATGTTAGTAGGTCTTTATTACTCCGTACAATCTACCTCCATGGATGTTGATGAAGTATCCTTGTATCTTTTTGACCTTATTAATCACAGGACATCCAATAGAAAATATTGATGTTTTTTTGAGACCATTGATTGATGAATTAAATGAATTTTGGAGTAATTGTGTTAGTATATATGATCTTGGTGCAAAAAAAATTTCTCATTAAAAGATGCATTGATGTGGATGATTTGTGAATTTCCGGTGTATGACGTGTAATCTGGCTAGAGTACATGTGGTCCAAGATCATGTCCTTACTCTATGAAAGACAATAAAGCTTTTATGCTCATCAATGGAAAAAAAACCTTGCTATTTTGACTATCATCACATATTTCTTCCAACCTATCATCTTTTTCAAAGGAACAAATATCATTTTAGAAATAGCACAATTGAAAGGGATGAACCTCCAAAAATGATCTCAGGTACATAGTTAAAATCATTTGTATTTTCATTACCTCCCATCACATTTGGGCTAACAGTAAATCAAACAAAAAATTCATGCATTTGGGAAATAACATAATTGGATAAAATGAAGCATTTTTTGGAATCTCCCATATTGCTCAGATTTATTGGTCCACCACATGTTGCATGTCATGCATATTGAGAAAAACTATTCTGATAATTTCTTTCATACAGTTTTGGATACATTAGGTAAGACCAAAGATACTATAAAACCATGATTAGATCTTGCCCAAATTTGCAGTTGACCAGAAATTGAACTATTTGAAAATGTCAGATCACAGAGGTTAATGAAGCCAAAATAATCTTCTACACTGTCCAAAGTGAGCCACTTATTATTTTGTCAGTAGATTGCAGATTTGAGACATCCAGATGACTATTCTTCCAATTTGTTTAGATATATTAAGAATGGTCATATTACCAGATTATGAAGTCATGATTGTGATGTTATAATGGGAAGACTTATGCCGATTGGATTTAGAGGTTAGTTGAATTCTATGATTTCGGATTCGATAACAGACATATCATTTTTTTAGACATTTGTGCAGCAATAAGAGACTATAATGCACTATGAAAACTAGAAGAATATGTTTCTGTAATTATATGTAAACTGGAGAAAATCATTCCACCTACTTTCTTTGACTCAATAGAACATATGATATTACATTTTATAGAAGAAGATAAATGTGGAGGTCCAGTAACGTTTCAATGGATGTACCCATTTGAGATATGCACGCACAAATTTATGAAAAAAGTACAAAACAATGCATTGGTTCAAGGCTCAATTGCTGACGCTTATTTTCTAGGGGAAATTTCTTTTTTATTCTCTCACTATTTTGAATCTGAAAACCCCTAAAAACAAAACCGCATGGGGTGGAACAAAGGAATTTTTAATGATGTAATAGACAATAAATTTTTAGTTTTTAGTCAGCCAAATCTTGGCTTCAATGGAGTTCAAGAACGATGGCGTTCAGATGATGAACATCAGAGAGCTCATAAATATATTCTACTCAACTGTGAAGAAATGACATCATTTGTATTGTGAGTGCTTCTATCACTTATTCTATAATTTATGTTACAGTATGTAAACTTATTTCATTTATTGGTTATATGATAATCATATCAAGATACAACTTTCACAAATTACAGCAACTTCTCTTGAAGAATGCAGACAAAAAAAATTTCTCAATGGTTTAAAAAACTGGTAACATAAATTATTTATGCTTTAATATCAATTCGGTTTACTATTTATTATATTGATAATTATTTTACATATTTTTAGGTGTCTCAACATGCTGATCAAATTGATAAGAGACTGTGTATATTGAGTAACCCACCATCCAAAATGGTTAAATCTTATAACGCATAGGTGGTTAATGGTTTTCAATTTCATACACATGAATATGGGGAATCAAAAAAAAACAATGAAAAGTGGAGTTTATTTGAGAGGATCTCATCATGGGGACTCTGATATTTACTTTTACGGAATTCTACATGAAATTATTGAGCTATGTTATCTTGGACAGAATTACATAACAATGTTTAAATGTTGCTGGTTGGATACTGAGGGAAGCATGTGTGTTCATCTGACTCATTGAATTGTCGATATTAAATATAAAAGTCTTCTTACAGTAAATGAACCATTTTTACTAGCTCAACAGGCACAACAAGTTTATTACATAAAGTACTGTGCTACTTCAAGAGACCTAAGTGATTGGTGGAGCAAAATAAAAAATAAATCTCGGGAAAATCAATTTACTCAAACTGAATGAGGTTCTACTAAAGTGGAAGGAATTGAAATTTTTCAAGAGACTACTCAAAATCCATCTTTTTCAAAAATAAACATGAATATTGAAGATGACACCCCAAAATTAAGGGTTAATGGTGAAAACGATGTTAATGATTTTACAAATGAATTTGAAATGACAAGGGATGGTGACAGTAAAACTCATATAGATATTGATGATGCAAAGGAGGAATATGAAGGCATTGTCATCGTTAGATATGAAGATGACAATGAAGGTGAACATTGACATAGTTAAATGTTTGGTATGATCATAAATAATATATATCTATATATAATAGTTATTTTCAACTATTTTCTAACAACAATAATTTTGTATTTCAGATGGAATCTGATCTATTTCGTCAGTTATAGGAGGCTAAGCTACCTTTGGATGAGGGAGATGTGGGATCATCTGACCCTCAGACTACTGGTGTTTCAGGAGGTATGGAGAGGGGGTGTGGTATTGCATGACTGATGATTCCTAACCCTATCCCTGAGCGACGTCCACGTCTTTTCTTTGATCCACACAGACGGATGTATGGTAACCTATATATTTTAGTTAGCTTTCATTAATTTATTTATATATATACTAATTGTTTGATTATTTACTGTTTTTTCATAGTTTTTCCCATGTATTTGTTGGACAGGGGAGCGCTATCTTGCGCAATTATTTTTCTCATCCATGGATCACATGGGAATTTATTCCTGTTAATTTGCAGCTCGGAAAGTGCAATCATTGGCTCGTACTTCAATAAATAATATTTATTTTGAAATTTATTTTATTAATAACTTGTTATTATAAAATAATTGTAATGTTTATGGTATCTCATCGATGATAGCATTCATGACGATAGAAATGCAACATGGGAGGTGGTTATGTGTGAGCGTTTGCGACAGTTTTTGCACAATTTGAAAAAGATGACCATTAAGAAAGCAGGAGCAATAGAATTTGATGATTCGTGTAGAGCCCACTCACCAGAGCACATTTCATCTCAGGTTTTGGATGGATTATGTGCACACTGGTAGGGTGGTAAATTTCAGAGGAGGTTTGCATTGGGTCGGCAGAATCGGGGGAGACAGGAGGTGACACATCAAGCTGGTAGCTGTAGATTCAATACGCATAGAGAGCATTTGGTAAGAATTTTTTTAAATATTTTATATAAATTCAAATATAAATAGTATAATTTATATTCACATAGGAATTCGAGCATCCCGAAATTACAGATTACGATGTTTATCTATGGATGTATAGTGATCAACCACCGAAGAGATTAGAGGTGTTCGCCAATATCTGATTGTGGTTAGTCTTAATTTTTTCTGTTTTACAGTTAACTGCATATAATATTTTCAGAATTTTAATTTCAAATTGGCATTGAAGGAGTCATATGAGGCTGCGACCTCTCAGACACAGGCTGAGGGTCTTGACAAGCCAACTGATTATACCAGTGCCCACCATTTCAATGAGGCGTCATGGATGTGGGAGACTCTGTATGGGTTTGAGAAGGGCCGAGTTGTCGATATCAGCTCTAATGTGACTCCTAGTACTTATTATGGTACTGCTAAGATGTCAGCGTCCTGCTAAAGAGGATCTCATGGAGAGGCATCATCATCTGCCTCACAGTATCAGGAGCAGTCCCGAGCTCAGAATGACCATATAGAGACTTTTCAGAAGCAGAAAGAAGAGATGCGTCAGCAGCAGCAGCAGCAAAAGCTGAAGCATGAGGAGGAGATGCATCGATGGCAGTAGCTGCATCAAGAGCAGATGGAGAACATGCACCATCTTCCTTGTAGTTTAAGGATGGAGTTTTCTCCACCATCTCCTTCAGCTCCTCCACCTTTTCTAGAAGACGACCCCTTAGTGATTTTTTATGTTAAAAACATTTTAATTTACCATTTGTTGTAATATGAACTATTTATAGTTTTTGTCTATTATATCGATGTGAATATTATATAATTTAATTTTAAATATTTTATGATTTTTTTTTGTGAATATTGAAAATTTTAAAAAAAATTATTTTTTATTATTTAAATAATATTAATATTATTCTTTCATTAATTAGTATTTTAGTAAATATATCTTTTCAGTATTATATTTTTTAAGGAATGTTTATTTTACTAATAATAATAATTATTATTATTATTTATTATTTTTTTATAGTTTTTTTGTGCATATTGAGAATTTTAATGTTTTTTATTTTTTATATTATATTAATAATATTAAAATTAATTTTTCAATAATCATAATTTTATTAAATTTATTTTTTAAAGATTTTATTTTTTATTTCTGATGGGATCTGTTGCGATGGCTTCCAATCGCAAATAAATTAAAAAAAGTTTCTTAAAAAAAAGTCTTTGCGACGGGCCCGTCCCAAATAGTCTAAATAAATATTTTCATAAAATTATTTGTGACAGGATTACGGGCCCGTCGCAAAAAGTATTTGTGATGGACCCATCACAAAAAAGTTTATATATATAAAGTATATAATTGGAGTGTGATTTGCGAGAGTGAATTTTCCCGTCCCAAAAAATATTATTTGCAACGGGCCCGTCCCAAATAATATTTTTTGTGACGACATTTTCTGCAACGAGCTATTTGCAATGGGACTCGGTCGCACAATATTTTTTACAATGGGATCCCATTGCAAATACCTTGAATTCTAGTATTTTATGTCTATGACACAATTCAATGTCGTATTCCAATGTTATTATTTCATGACTCATGTTCAATGATTTCATTATTACTCATGTACTGTGAACATCTAATAATTATCTCCTGAAACAATATTATGATATATGATATGAATGGTATGGTTTCAAAATTATATTCTCTGGTTCTCAAAAAATTTTCATTATACATTAATAAATTCTAATAAATAGTAAAAAATTGTAATGGTTAGTAATAAATACTCATAATTAATAATAAATAATAATATTTAGTAATAAATACTAATATTTATAAATAATTACTAATAATTAGCAATAATTAGCAACAATTAGGAATAATTAGCAATAATTTGCAATAAAAAGCAATAATTAGTAACAAATTACAATAAATAGTAATAAATAAAAATAATTAGTAATAAATATGAATAATTAGTATAATTAGGAATAATTAGGAATAATTGGTAATAAATATGAATAATTAATAACAATTAGTAATATATTGTAATAAATCCTAATAATTAGTAATAAATTGTAATAATTAGTAATAAATACTAATAAATACTAATAATTACTAATAAATACAAATAATTACAAATAATTAGCAATAATTAGGAATAATTAGAAATAATTAGAAATATAGAAATAATTAGCAATAATTAGAAATAATTAGAAATAATTAGTAATAATTATCAATAATTTGTAATAATTAGCAATAATTAGCAATAATTAGTAATAAATAGAAATAATTATAATACATAGCAATAAATTGTAATAAATATTAATAATTAGTAATAATTACGAATAATTAGGAATAATTATGAATGATTAGTAATAATTAGGAATAATTAGTAATAATTAGGAATAATTATTAATAATTAGTAATAATTTGTAATAATTAGTAATAATTTGAAATAATTTGTAATTATTAGTAATAATTAGTAATAAATAGGAATAAATAGAAACAAATAGGAATAAATAGTAATAAATAGTAATAAATTGGAATAATTAGTAAAAATGAAGAATAAATAGTAATAGATAGTAATAAATAGGAATATTTAAGAATAAATAGTAATATTTAGTATTAAATATGAATAATTAGTAAGAAAGGAACAATTAGTAAAAAATATATGAATAATTAGTAATAAATAGTAATAAATTGTAATAAATAGTAATAAATAGTAATAATTAGTTAGGAATAGTTGGGAATAAATTTTAAGAAATAATAATAAATTTTATTAACTTGGCACAATTTCCAGTGGATTGATGAAAATCCTTTTTCTTGATGAATTTTCTCCTTTCAACTCTCACGAACACAAAACATTAGAAAAAATGTGATGCTACATAGGCATATTAAATCTCATATGCACAAGATTGGATATGAATTCGTAGGATCATATTTTTTAGAATGTTCTCAAGTGGTGACAGTTAGAGGAGGATGATCCATCGACAAAAAGGAGGATCGTTTGTTTGATGGCTCATTTACTTGCATCTTTATCATAGTGAAATCACCATCAAGAATCGGGTCAGAGATCCGCATATTTATTCTCGTGCATACAAGAATGAATATGCGTACCTCCGACCAGATTCTTCATTGTTATTTCAGTGTGAGAAAGATGCAAGTAAATGAGACGTTGGACAAAAGAGTAGCCATCAGTCCACTAGAAATTGTGATGCTATAATTAATGGTAATTATAGAAAAGTTGTAGTAATTATTTATTTTCTTTTTTAATATGGGGTTTTTATAATTTCATTTTATTTAAAAATTGTGATGAATTTATATTTTGTAGAAAAGTATGGAACAAGGAAGTTGACATCAATCATTATGAGATGATTGCGATTGAATAAATCAGCGCAGAAATCCAAATGGTTCCTGTTTAAATATTTTATATATTGATGGTTTTTAAGTGTTCTTAGAATTTGCATCATCAAAACCAAAATATGTATCAGAAGTCACAATTAAGTGTCCTTGTAAAAAATGTACTCTATGAATGTTTGAAACATTTGATAAGGTTGGGGGATATCTCGTGTGGTTTGGTTATCAACTAGATTGTGTTTATTGGTATCAACATGGTGAACGTTGTTCAAGAGAAGATTCTAATAACTTGATTCTGGATCCATCATGGTTCCATAATTTAGTACATGATGTTGTAGGTCCCTCTGTTTGATGAATTGACACTCACGATGATATTGATTTAACTCCTGAGCTGGCACCATCCGAATTTTATGACTTATTGATGTCTACTATGGATGCATTATATTCTTATTGAAAGATAATAAAATAAGAAGCAAATGAAAATTTTATGGCTATTAAATCATATAATGGAATTTCAAACAACTATTTTGATCAGATATTTTCTTTGGTTAAAACATTGTTTCTTGAAGGAAATGTGTTGCCTATAAATTACTATTAGAGCAAGAGGTTGGTTAGAAATCTAGGGATTAGTTCTCAGATGATTCATGCATGTGAAATTGATTACATCTTATATTATGGTTATAGTGACCCCACCTTTTATTTCATTACTATTACATCATTTCAAAGATAAACAACATAATAGTATTACACATAGAGGATCCAAAGGATTAGTGTCTTGGACAAACTAGGACAACACATAAAAAATACAACATCAACCACAAACATTTATTTAATTACTTCTTCACTAGCCTATTAGTGGCACTTGTCCTCTCCTTAGTACATGTAGCAACCAGAGGAAATACATCAAAAGGGGTGAGCTAAAAGCCCAGTAAGAGGATAGATAAGAACAATATATCATTGGGTGAGCATAATCATGACATAGGAAAATTATCATGAACATGAGAGGAGCATAAATAAAAGACGTGAAATGTGGAAATGCATAAAAATTAAACATCATGTATTAGTGGTTAACTACCACACTTATTTGTGAACCAAGCTAGCATCTTGTTCACACATCATTTCACATTTACTCATGACATTCATCACATTACCCAATACATTGGAGCGCTATATAATTCCGGGCGCACCCGTCAAATCATAACATCATCATTATCATGATTTACACATAGAACACATATCAATCATGTACATAAATAACCCATGGAATGGAATGGGTTTCATCTCATAATTACACATTCATAAGATTTGGGTTCCCAAAAGAAATAGGGAACAATATACTTAATTCAAGAACCATCAACCTTGAATGAGAGGTAAAAGGTGAGATCTTGAAAGAAGAGTTCTTTTGGAAACAATTTTGATGGACATAAAAAAAAGTGACAAACATGTATATCCCAGAACAGTAAAGGAAACGATGAAAAAATGATATTTAAGGAGTAAACATATCAAAAATGGAGTGAAAGAGGGGGAACCCGAAGGAAGAAAAATTGGGATCGAGATTTCCCCTTACCTTCTACTCGAATGCCTCCTTCTCATTAGTGTCATGTATAATGACATTATATTCATTAATTAAAAATTTCAAAACCTTGTATACATTAATAGGGTTCATTCTGCTTTCATTGTTTCATATTATGTTCCTTTGGATGACTTTTAGAGTATAAAAACATTGATCGGGGATGTTCGTTTTCATGGTTTTCTTGAGCAGTCCACTTGTATTCTTAAATTGATGTTTGGGTAGATCATGGGTAAACATCCAGAACTAATATTACATGTTATTAATGATATTACAGAATATTTAATGATTTTATAATGAGTTATGTTATATCCATGTGGACAAATCATTAGATATGAATTAAATGATGATTATTTGGGTTAATTTGAGCGGTTTTTGGATCACAACAAACTCGTTTTAACATTTCACTTAGTAATATGGCCATAGGATATTTCCAGAACATAAAATAGAACATAATACATATAAAATATTCCGGTTCAACCATAAAAATGGTTTCATGACCAGATTAAAGGTAGAAATGGAAGAAGAGAACATGTCATTTTTTAAGGTGATAAATTTAACACCTCATGAACAACATTCTCTTTAATAAAATAAAAGGAAGAGGGAAAGGGTGTGGGGTGATATAATATACCATTAGAATCATAAGATTACATTATATGTACAATACTAGAGTTAAAAAATAATTTGGATGAATATAGGTGGGGAGAGATCAAGAAATGAACTTGAACTTGAAAGGAAATTAAAGGAGAAGATGGATGGAAATTACCTCTAGAATCGTCCTCTTGAGATCCTCTTTAAGGAAGCTGGGATTAGACTTTTGATGAGACCAGTAGCTTTTGGACGTGGGGATAAGATAGGGAAGGTGTTTGGGTAGAGTTGAGAGACGTCTTGGAGCTTGAGAGGTGTGAGGAAAATAGGGAGTGAAGGGTGGCTTTTATAGTGGGGGGAGAGGGGTTTCCTTAATATAAAATTGATTAGTTTATTAATTTCACCTAAGACAAAGAATATTGAGTCTTGGATGACCAAGAATAGTAAATAAGGCATGTGAGTTCGGGATTTGGTTACTTACATCACTTGTGATGTCAGGAATAGTGGTTTTTAATTAAAATGTATTTATATGGTAAATTAATGTATTCTACTATTCACCAAAAATTCAAGTTTCTCAGAAAAATCCCAAAAATTTTCGCCAACCATTTTTCAATGTGTAGAATCCAAAAATGAAGTCCATTTTTCAAAAATAATTTTCTAAATATTATTAATTTAATATTTAATCATAATTTACTTGATAAAAGTTTTTAAAATTAAAACTGATTTTGTAGTTCTTTCAAAAATTATGTAGGGTCATATCTAAAAACTATTATACATTGATTAAATACATTATGAATACATTTCAGGGGAATAAATATTCTTTTAAATTAATTAATTAATTATAATTAATTATTTATGACTTACAAAATTCCAAAAACGTTTACTAAGGTCAAATTGTCACTTTCTAAGATGTCTAAATTTTATTTTATTATTCATAGGTAATGATACTCTTATTTACTATTCATAAGGGCCATATTACTATTCATAAGGGTAGGTTACTATTCATAAGGGTAGGTTACTATTCACCAAAAATTATTTTTGTTTCATTAGACTCCAAAAACTATCTTGAACACAACTGTGTATGTCGGATTTTTAAAATTCGAAACATAGTAGTGACAAAATTATGTTTAAAGGTCACTTATCACTTAGTAGTTCATTATTTTTTGTTTTTATGAAATAAATATAAGAAGGGAATTTTCCATTGAAATACTTTGGGTCGTTACATTCTTCCCCACTTAAAGAATTCCGCCCCTGAAATTTCACATTACACAAATAGGTGATGGTACTTCTCCTTCATTTCCCCTTCTGGTTCCCATGTTGCTTCCTCAAACTTATGGTTCCTCAAAAACACATTGACAAGGCAAGTTGTCTTGTTGCGTAGAACCTTATCACTTCGGTCCAAAATTTTTACCGGCTTCTTCTCATAGGAGAGATCATCTTTGAGCTGCACCACCTCTGAGATTAGTACATGTGAGGGGTATGGTATGTACTTCCTCAGTAGTGATACATGAAACACATCATGAACTTGAGCCATATTCGGTAGAAGTTCCAGATGATAGGCCACAACTCTTATACGGTCAAGGATCTCAAAGGGGCGAATGTACCTTGGGATTAGCTTCCCTTTCTTCCCAAATCTCATGACTCTCTTCCATGTTGATACTCGAAAGAAGACTTTATCTCCAACGTCGAACTCCAAGTCCCTTCGACGGTTGTCAGCATAGCTCTTTTGCTGACTTTGAGCAGCTTTGATGTGTTTCTAGATGACTTGAACCTTCTCTATCATCTCTTGAACAAGATCAGGACCATGTAGCTTTTGTTCTCTAACTTTATCCAAACATCTTGGAGTTCTACATCGCTTACCATAAAGTGCTTCATACGGAGCCATCTGAAATCTCGAGTGGAAGCTATTGTTGTATGAGAACTCAGCCAATGGGAGATGCTGATCCCAACCACCTTTGAATTCAATAGAGAATTTTCATAGCATATCTTCAAGCGTCTGAATAGTCCTTTTATACTGGCCATCAGTTTGGGGGTGATAGGCCGTGCTGAAATTTAATTCAGTACGCAAAGCATGTTGAAGGCTCCTCCACAACGTAGATGTGAATCTTGGATCACAGTCAGAGACAATCGAGAGTGGAACACCGTGCAATATCACCACTTCCTTTACATATATCCTTGCAAGTTGTTCAAGTGAGAGGTCTTCCCAAATAGCGATAAAATGGGCAGTCTTGGTGAGTCGATCAACCACAACCCATATCGCATTATTTCCCTTTGAAATCTTCGGGAGACCCATCAAAAAGTCCATATTAACATTTTCTCATTTCCACATGGGAATAGGCAATGGCTACATCATAACTTGGGACTTTTGTCACTCAACTTTAACTTTCGGACATACCAAGCACCATGATATATATTCTGCAATCACCTTCTTCATGTTATCACACCAGAAGTGCTCTCGGAGATCACGATACATATTGGTACCTCCAGGATGGATAGAGAATGTTGAGATATGTTCATTAACCATTATCCCCATTATCCCGGGTGATGAAGGCACACAAATCTGCATTCCAAACCGAATCACACAATCATTGTCGATATGGAACTCTTGCAGCTTCCCTTACTTTACTGCATTCACCCTCTTTTATATCTCCACATCATTCCTTTGTGATTTTTTAATCTTATCTTGGATGGATGGTTGCGCAATCATTTGGGAATGGTAGGATGTATCCCCTGCCCTTATGATTTCCAAATCCTTCCTTTGCAAATCCAATAAGATAGGTTCTTTCTGAATCCTCAACATGGATAGAGTAGCAGGTTCTTTTCTACTTAGAGAATATGCTGCCTTGTTCACCTTTCCAAGATGATAGTGAATAGAGTAATCGTAATCCTTGATTATCTATAACCATCTTCTTCGACACATGTTGAGATCCTTTTGTGTGAATATATACTTTAGGCTCTTATGGTCAGTGTATATGTCACACTTCTCGCTATAAAGGTAGTGTCGCTAGATTTTCAAGGCAAAAATCACGGATGCTAGCTCTAGATCATGCATCGGGTAGTTCTGCTCATGGATCATCAATTGTCATGAGGCGTAGGCTATCACATTATCATTTTTCACGAGTACACAACCCAAGATTTTCTTTGAAGCATCACCGTATATCACAAACATTTCCCCACTTTTCGGTTGTGTGAGTACAGGTGCAGTGATCGGCCTTCTCTTTAGCTCCTTGAATCGTCCCTCACATTATTCCGTCCATATATACTTTACCCCTTTCTTTGTTAACATAGTTATCGGGCTTGACAATCGTGAGAATTTTATCAAATAACGCCGATAGTACCCAGCTAATCCAAGAAAACTACGGATTTCTGTGACACTAGAGGGCCTGGGCCATTCCCCAATTGCCTTTGTCTTTGAAGGGTCCACAGAAATTCCCTCGCTTGTGATCACAGTTCCCAAGAATGTGACTTGATTTATCCAAAAGTCACATTTGCTAAACTTGGCGTACAACTTCTCCTTTCTCAATGTCGCCAACACAAGTCTTAGATTTTCTTCATGATCCTCCTTGCTCTTGGAGTAGATGAGAATATCATCGATAAACACTACCAAAAATTTGTCGACGTAATGTCTAAAGACTCTCTTCATCAAATCCATGAAGATTGCAGGGTCATTACTACGTCTGATGGGCATCACCAAAAACACATAGTACCTATACCTTGTACGGAAGGCATTCTTCTGAATATCTTTTTTCTTCACCTTTACTCGATGATATCCAGAATGAAGTTCCACCTTTGAGAAGTATTGAGCTCCTCTTAACTGGTCGAACAAGTCATCAATCTTTGGGAGAGGATACTTGTTCTTTATGGTGATCTTGTTAAGTTCCCAATAATCGATACACAGCCGCATGGTTCCATCCTTCTTCTTTACAAAGAGCACTGGTGCACCCCAAGGTGATGCACTAGGGTGTATGAACCCTTTGTCCAGATGCTCTTGCAGCTACTTCTTTTACTCCTCCAATCGATAGAAGCCATCCTATAAGGGCACTTCGAGATAGGAGTAGGTCTGTGTATGAGTTCAATTGAGAACTATACCCCACGATCCGGGGGAATTCTGGGTAACTCTTCGGGAAATACATCATTGTTTTCCCTCACGATGGGAATTTCCACAAGGTGGGAACTTTCCTTCGACTCAACCATTTGGGAGAGGTATGCTTCTTCATAGGGAATCAACAACCACACCATTGAAGGATTTTTCAAAGGATATTCATGATCTTCCTTGCATTTGTAGAGGATAATGGGATGGTTAGGAATATGAAAATAAATTTCCTTTTCCTGACAGTTGATATGTGCTCTATATAACGAGAGCCAATCCATTCCTGTTATAGTGTCGAATTCCACCAAGGTAAGTATTAATATATTTTTCAAAAGAATCTTCCCACATATTTCAACAGGATAAGATTCAATCACTTGGGTTGCAATGATTGAACCACATGGTGGTTTTACAGATATCTCTACTTCAAGGTTTCGGGGCTTCGATTTTATAGTTCTAGCAAACATGTATGATATAAGGGAATGCGTAGAACCAGAATCAAATAATACTTTTTCCATTCTTGAGTGAATAGGAAGTGTACCTTGTACGAATTCATTATCATGTTCCACCTCCGCAGTAGTAATGGCATAAGCATTCCCTTGTTCCTTTGGCTTTGGTGGTTGTTGGCGCTGATTACCCTCGAGAGATCGATGTTTAGTGCACTGGTTTGAATAGTGCCCTAGCTCCCTACAGTTGTAGCATTGAACCAGGTGTGGTTCTCTCCTTTCATCGGCTACATTATACTTCCTTTTCATGGATTTTTGACACTCTTGAGATTGGTGTCCTTCTCTCCCACACTTAAAGAATTTCCCTGTACAATTGAGGCAGTTACCATGGTGAAACTTCCCACATTTTTGGCATGTGGGTCGTTGATTTTTCTTCCCACCTTTGTCACTAGTTCCAGCAGCTTGAAACTCCATCTTTCTTTTCTTATAACCATAGCCATGGGACCATTCTCCAAACTCCATATCCACTTTGAGAGCACACTGACCAACTTCTTCATAACTCCCAAAGTCTCTAATTACAAGATCCTTTCAAAGATGTTGTTTTAATCCCCTAAAGAATCTATCAATTTTTCTATCATTATTGATAACAAAACCCGAAGCATACCTTCCGAGCATTGTGAAATTTGCTTCATAGGTTGTGACAGATTATCCTTCTTTTTTCTTGAGCTCTAAGAATTATCTCTCCATCTTCGTGTAAAGATTTCATGGGAATTACTTATTAAGAAACATTATCTTAAAGTCTTCCCATTACTTCTCTTCAATTTCCTCCCTTGGCTTGGTGTTCTTAATCAAATCCCACCATTGATCAGATTCTCCATCTAGACGAAAAACTACTAGAGTCACCTTCCCTATCTTGGAACAATGAAGAACAGAAAATATCATCTCCATGGAGTTGACCCACTATTCTGCAACTAGTGGATGAGAAGATCCACAGAACGTCGGTGGTTTTTGCTGCATAAAACATTCAATTGCTAGTTGCTCCCTCTTTGGTGAAAGAGGATATTCCCCATTATTATGGTTATTAATCATAACCCGAGATAATTGGGTATGAATTTCAATGAAGTTTTGAACTGCACCTCCAAAAACATTGGGGATGTCGTTCGGGCAATCGTTGCATTGGCCCTCGCAAGAGTTGTTGGCCTAATTTCTTCTGGTTCCCCCATTTTCTAAAATAGAAAAGGTTAGAAAAAAACATAAGTAAACAATTCATGAATAACTTATTCATTTAAACTATTGTACCAAAAACATAACATATGGGATCCATAGGTAAATATTCCTGTGTACATATTGTACTTATTCTCATGCTAGAGGTTTTCTCTAGGGTTTACTAATCCTAATTCTCAAATTAACTAAACCTTTCCTATGATACCAATTATAGTGACCCGGCCTTTTCTTTCATTACTATTACATCATTTCAATGATAAAAAACATAATAGTATTACACATAGAGGATCCAAAGGTTTAGTGTCTTGGGAAAACTAGGACCACACATAACAAATACAACATCAACCATAAACATTTATTTAATTTCTTCTTCACTAGCTTCTTAGTGTCAATTGTCCTCTCCTTTGTAAATGTATCCACCTGAGGATATACATCAAAAGGGGTGAGCTAAAAGCCCAGTAAGAGGGTAGATATGAACAATATATCATGTGGTGAGCATAATCATGACATAGGAAAATGATCATGAACATGAGAGGACCATAAATAAAAGACTTGAAATGTGGCAATGCATAAAAATGAAACATCATGTCTTAGTGGTTAACTACCACAATTATTTGTGAACCAAG
Organism: Viscum album; assembly: GCA_963277665.1. Taxonomy (NCBI): domain Eukaryota; kingdom Viridiplantae; phylum Streptophyta; class Magnoliopsida; order Santalales; family Viscaceae; genus Viscum; species Viscum album. Next base: position 200,738,802 of record OY728126.1, read on the forward strand.
ATAGCAGCTTGTTCACACATAATTTCACATTTACTCATGAGATTCCTCACTTTACCCAATGCATTGGAGTGCTATATAATTCCAGGCGCACCTCTCAAATTTAAACATTCATATTGCACTATATAATTTTGGGCGCACCCGTCACATCATAACATTATCATTATCATGCTTTCCACATAAAAAACATATAAAAATTTACATAAATAACCCATATAATGGAATGGGTTTCATCTAATTATAACACATTCATAAACATTGGGTTCCCAAAAGAAAGACGGAACAACATACTTGATACAAGAACCATCAACCTTGAATGAGAGATAAATGGTGAGATCTTGAAAGAAGAGTTATTTTGGAAAACATTTTGATGGACATAAAAACCAGTGAAAAACATTTATATCCCAGAATAGTAAAGGAAATGATGAAAAAATGATCTGTGAGGAGTAACCATATCAAAAATGGAGTGAAAGAGGGAGAACCCGAAGGAAGAAAAATTGGGTTCAAGATTGCCCCTTACCTTGTACTCGAATGCCTCCTTCTCTTTAGTGTCCTGTATAATAACATTATATTCATTATTTAGAAATTCCATAACCTTATATATATTAATAGGGTTCATTATGGTTTCATTATTTCATATTATGTTCCTTTGGATGACTTATAGAGTTTAAAAACATTGATCGGGGATGTTCGTTTTCATGGTTTTCTTGAGCGGTCCACTTGTATTCTTAAATTGTTGTTTGGGTAGATCATGGGTAAACATATAGAACTGATATTACAGGTTATTAATGATATTACATAAGCTTGAATGATTTTATAATGAGTTATATTAGATCCATGTGGACAAATCATTAGATAAAAATTAAATGAAGATTATTTGGCTTAATTTGAGCGGTTTTTGGATCACAACGAACTCGTTTTAACTTTTCACTTAGTAATATGGCCATATGTTATTTCCAGAACTTAAAATAGAACATAATACATATAAAATATTCTGGTTCAACAATAAAAATGGTTTCATGACCAGATTGATTGTAGAAATGGAAGAAGAGAACATGTTTTTTTATAGTGATAAATTTAACACCTCATGAACATGTTCTCTTTAATAAAATAAAATGAAGAGGGAAAGGGTGTTGGGTGATATAATATACCATTAGAATCATAAAATTATAGTATATGTATAATAATAGAGTTATAAAATTATTTGGATGAATATAGGTGGGGAGAGATCAAGAAATGACCTTGAACTTGAAAGGAAATTAAAGGAGAAGAGGGAGGGAAATTACCTCTAGAATCTTTCTATTGAGATCCTCTTTAAGGAAGCTCGGATTGGAGTTTTGATGAGACCAGCAGCTTTTGGATGTTGGGGATGAGATAGGGAAGGTATTTGGGCAGAGTTTAGATAAGTCTTGGAGCTTGAGATGTGTGAGGAAAAGAGGGAGTGAAGGGTGGCTTTTATAGTGGAGGGGAGAGGGGTTTCCTTAATATAAAATTGATTAGTTTATTAATTTCACCTAAGACAAGGAATAGTGAGTCATGGAAGACCAAGAATAGTAAATAAGGCTTGTGAGTTCGGGATTTTGTTGCTTACATCACTTGTGATGTCAAGAATAGTGGGTTTTAATTAAAATGTGTTTATATGGTAAATTAATGTATTATACTATTCACCAATAATTCAAGTTTCTCAGAAAATTCCCAAAAATTTACCCCAACCATTCTTCAATGTCTAGAATCCAAAAACGAAGTCCATTTTTCAAAAATAATTTTCTAAATATTATTAATTTAATATTTAATCATTATTTACTTAAAAAAAATTTAAAATTAAAACTGATTTTGTAGTTCTTTCAAAAATTACGTAGGGTTTTATCTAAAAACTATTAGACATTGATTCAATACATTATGAATACATTTCAGGGGAATAAATATTCTTTTAAATTAATTAATTAGTTATAATTATTTATTTATGACTTATAAAATACCAAAAACGTTTACTACGGTCAAATTGGCACTTTCTAAGATGTCTAAATTTTATTTTATGTTTCATAGGTAAGGTTACTCTTATTTACTATTCATAAGGGGAATATTACTATTCATATGGGTAGGTTACTATTCATAAGGGTAGGTTACTATTCACTAGAAATTATTTTAGTTTCATTAGACTCCAAAAACTATCTTGAACACAACTGTGTATGCAGCTTTTTAAAATTCCAAACACAGGGGTGACCGAATAATGTTTAAAGGTCACTTATCACTTAGTAGTTCATTAGATTGTGTTTTTATGACATAAATATAAGAAGGGAATTTTCCATTGAAACACTTTGGGTTGTTACACTGGTGAAAATGATTCATTGGATATTTGTCCCACATGTGGAAAATCGAGGTATAAATAAGCTCAACTAGGGATGTCTGGATATATTCCAGTAAAACGTTGAGATATTTCCCCTTACACCTAGGATGAAACGTTTATTTATGTCTCATAACAATGTTTCAATGATGTCATAGAAGAAAACCAATATTTCAACCGGTAAAATCTTAAATCATTCATCTGACAGTGATTTATTGTAACATTTTGATTATCTGCATCCATATTTTGCTTTAGAAGCCTGAAACGTGCTATTGGGCACTTCTATTGACGGTTTCTATCTGTTTGGTTCTTATGGTAGTCAGCATTCATGTAGGAATGTCTTTATAACTCCGTACAATCTACCTCCATGGATTTTGATGAAGTATACCTATATCTTTTTGAACTTATTAATCCCAAGACATCCAAGAAATAATATTGATGTTCTTTTGAAACCATTGATTGAGGAGTTAAATGCATTTTTGAGTAATGGTGTTAGTACATATGATGTTGATTCGAAACAAAATTTCACATTAAAAGCAGCATTGATATGGATGATTAGTGACTTTCCGAAATATGGCATGTTATCTGGATAGAGTACACATGTTCTGAAATCATTTCCTTGCTATATGAAATACAAAAAAGCTTTTATGCTCATGAATGGAAAAAAAGCTTGCAATTTTGACAGTCATCACAGATTTCTTCCATCCGATCATCCTTTTCGAAGGAATAAATCTCATTTCTGAAAAGGCGCAATTGAAAGGGATGAAACTCCAAAAATGATCTCAGGTACAGAGTTAAAATAATTTTTATTTTCATTACCTTCCATCACATTTGGGCTAACAGTAAACCAACAGGAAATTCATGGCTTTGGGAAAGAATATAATTGGATAAAACGAAGCATTTTTTTGGGATCTCCCATATTGGTTTAATTTTTTTGTCCACCAAATGTTGGATGTCATGCATGTTGAGAAGAACTGTTCTGATAATTGATTTCATATAGTTTTCGACACACCAGGTAACTCCAAAGATACTATAAAAGCATGATTAGATCTTGCCCAAATTTTTAGGTGAATAGAAATTGAACAATTTTAAAATGTCATATCAAAATGGTTAATGAAGCCAAAATCAGCTTATACACTTTCCCAAGAGAGTTGCTTATTATTTTGTCATTGGATTGCAGATTCCAGACTTCCAGATGGCTATGCTTCCAATTTGGTCAGATGTGTTAAGAATGGTTATATTACCAGTTTAAAAAGACATTATTGTGATTTTATAATATAAAGACTTATGTCAATTGGATTCAAATGTTAGTTGAATTCTATGATTTGTGATTCGATAACAGAAATATCATATATTTTTTTGAGACATTTGTGCAATGACAACAGACTATGATTCACAAAGAAAACTAGAAGGGGATGTTGCTGTAATTATATATAAACTTGAAAAAATATTTCCGCCTACTTTCATTGACTCAATGGAACATATGATATTACATTTTCCATATAATGCAAAATGTGGAGCTCCATTATAGTTTCGATGGATGTACCAATTTGAGAGATGGATGCAGAAATTGAAGAAAAATGTACATAATAAAGCATCGGTTGAAGGTTCAATTGTTGAAGCTTATTTTCACAAGGAAGTTTCTTTTTTTCTACTCTCACAATTTTGAATCAGAATAACCCTCAAAACAAAACCACATGGGATTGAACAATGAAAATGTTAATGATGAAATGGAAAATCAATTATCAATTTTTTGTCAGCCAAATCATGGCTTCAGTGGAGTTCAAGAACGATGGCTTTTAGATGATGAAAATCACAAATCTCATACATATATTCTGCTCAACTGTGAATAAATGACAATATTTGTACTGTTATTGCTTCTATCACTTATTCTATAATTTCTATTTAAATTTTTAAACTTATTTTATTTATAGGTTATTAGATAATCATATCGTGAACGAAAATCCACAAATTACACCAGCTGCTCTTGAATAACTCCAACAAAAAAAATTTCACAATGGTTTCAAAAACTGGTAACATAAATTATTAATGGTTTAATATCAATTCTGTTTACTCTTTATTATATTGTTAAATGTTTTAAAAATTTTAAGGTGTCTCTTCATGCTAATAAAATTGATAAGTGACTATGTATATTGAGTAACCCCCATCCAAAATGGTTTAATATTATAATGCATATGTGGTTAATGGTTTTCGATTTCATACACGTGCATATGAGGAATAAAAAATAATGAACAGTCGATTTTCTTGGAGAGTATTGCATCATAGAGAAACTGATGTTGACTTTTACGACATTCTGTATGAAATTATTGACCTCTGTTATCTAGGACAGAATTATGTAATGATGTTTAAATGTTGGTGGTTGGATACTGAGGGAGGATTATGTGTTCATCTGACCCATTGATTTGTCGATATTAATTATAAAATTCTTCTTGTATTAAATGAACCATTTTTACTGGCTCAACAGGAACATCAAATTTATTATGTACAGTATTGTTCTACTTCAAGAGACTTGAGTGATTGGTATAGCATAATAAAAATGAAATATTGTGGAAATAAATTTACTCAACTGAATTTGGTTCTTCAGAAGTTTAAGTAATTTAAAATTTTCAAGAGACTACTAAAAATTCATCTTTTTCACAAATGAACATGAATATTGATGATGAAACCTCAAAATTAAGGTTCGATGGTTACAAATATGTTAATGATGATACAAATGAATTTGAAAAAACAAGTGATGGTGAAAGTGAAACTCATATGGATATTAATGATTCTGAGGAGGAATATGAAGAAATTGACATTATCAGATATGATGATAATAATGAAGGTGATCATTGTAAGAACCAGGACCTTCTTATCAGGTATGTTTTTCCTTTTTTCTAGAGTTTTTGAGAAAAAATGGAGAATCTGGAAATTTTCAAAATACACACCGTGTACTTGGATTCCACGCAAAGACATGTGTTGGCCATGTCTAGGCCACACACACAATGTGTAGGGGTGATGTGGAGGCCGCTTAATGTGGAGTACGAAAAATCCATGTACACATCGTGTAGTTAAAAATTATACGTTTTGTATTTGATTTTTTTCATTAAATGCACTGGGGTCGTGTCTGACGGACATAATAGTCTTCTACTTGGTGTTCTTCATTCGGGAGAGTCCGTACGGCCGCGAACATCCTAAAATCCCTATATCCTTTGTCCATTCTCCGAAACGACCCTCATGGATTGCGTTTGAACCACAACGGTGAGCTCTTCATTCTTATTGAGTTTCATTCCATGTTTTCCCTCTTTCTAAAGATATCGTAGGTTGAGAATTATGGATGTTTTCTCATATCTTTGACGTTCTAAGGAGAATCAGTCATCGTGTTTCAAGTATATAGATATCCTAGCATCATGGTAGGTGGTTTTTGCCTTTCCATTTTATGTCTTCGAGTTTACGTGAAAATTCCACCAATCCCCTTGAATGGGGTATTGTGTGATTACTATTTTACCCGTTTTGTGTTACTTCCTTACTTTTATGCTTCTTTATAGGTATATTTTCGTTATGTATGGGGATAACTGTTGTGCTTGGATGTTTTTCCCATGCTTGTTCTGTTTACGACCTTTGTTCTTGTTCTTCCTTTGTTTCTTGTACCATCTTTCCATGCCTTTTGACCTTAGGATGGAGCATTGTTTCCTGACATGCTTGTTATGATATAAACTAGTTAGCCAAGTAGTTTTGTAGGTTTACATTTTCCATATAGCATTATTATCCACTGATTGGCACGGGGTTGTGAGAACCTAGTGCTATAGACTATAACAGATAGACCGAGTGAGATTTTTAGAGAGTGTTAGATGTTATAGACTATAGGAGGATAGACTGAGTGAGCTACCTCAGAGAGTCTTGGACTTTATAGAATACAAGAGGATATACCGGGTGAGCTTCCCAGAGAGTCTTGGATATTATAGACCATGGGAGGATAGACCTAGTGAGCTTCCTCAAAGGGTCTTTTCTTTGTTTGATTTTCCATAAACTATTCCAGGATATAGAAGGAATTGACCGAGTGATCTTCCTTAGAGAGTATGTGATCGACCTGAGACTATAAGAGGAGTTGACCCAGTGATATTCCTTAGAGAGTCTCTAGAACTTGGGGCTATAAGGGTAATTGATAGTGTGATCATCCTCAGAGAGTCCCTGAATACCTTATACTATAAGAGGAATTGACTGAGTGTTCTTCCTCATAGAGTCTTATAATTCGTATGACCAATCCAGAGGGGTTAGGATGAGTGTGCTGCCCAGATGGTTTTTCGTACTTCTTGGATAGGACCATAGTGGATGAATGTGAGTACTTCCAGAGGTTTTCTTGTTTGCCGTTTGTTTTTTAATTCACTACTTCTTATTGATTTGTGGGTTGTTTACTATTGTGTATCTTCCTATTTGTTGGTCGCTGTTTACTGTTTACTGCATACTATACTATTACCTACCATATGCTTTCTGACTATTAGGCACATATCATCTGGTGGTTGTCTACTGGGATTTAATTTCTCACCCTGTTTGGGTCATGCTTTAGGGCCTACACAGACTATGTTGCTATAGGTATAGATAAAGGCAAGTTCTCTACTACATTAGGTATTTGACTTCCATTAGAGAAGGAGATCATGGGACCAAGATGATGCTTGAGATTCTGAGGATTTTCTTATCTATTTTCATTTGTACTTGATTTAGTATTGTATTCATCATTGTGACTTGTTTGGATTCTTTCTTAAACATATGTATCATGAATCATATATATATATGTTCTTCTGCTGCTATATTATTCAGTCTTCCGTTGTACACTTCTGTATGGATTATTACTGTTTCCGCTATTGATTTTTTTTATTTTCCATTGCGTACTCTTCCAATGATGGCATAGTTTCCCCACCATCACACCCAAGGCCCTCGCTGCTAGTCGGCAGCCTCTAGCGTTAGGGGAAATGCACTTGAGGCCATGTGACCAACTTGGTACGGGGCACCTATGGGTGGCATTAGGAACCGGGACATTACAAATTTGTATCAAAGGAATTCTTTTCTCTTGACATACTGTTTGGACCCTTTATCCAAGGATAAGATAGATTGGGTACTTGGTAATAAGTCGTGCTCGAGAGTAGCTAACCCGTTTATAGGGAAAAACAAATCTACCTCGCTTATAGCAATTTTCTGGTTTCGCTATATTACAGTTGATTTGATTTCACCTATAGTGATTCACATGCTTTGTGTTGATACCTTGTTGTTATTGGGGTTCTATTTCTATCGCAACCCAATGATATTAGGGTATGCCATATCATGCATCATATAGGTACTTGTTAGAAATCACATGCCATGCATTCTTTCCATTCCATCTTGGATACACTATAAATTGCTTGTTTTGTGATAGATGTTGTGTAGGTTATGAATGTTGTGGTGATAGATGCTTGATAGAATCTCTTTTGATGATAGAGAATTTGTTTGTATAGTTATTTTCTTATATGGATGCCAAACTTTGGTTCTTGAGGTGTTATGGGCCATCATGAATCGTAAATTTGAGGATCATTTCCTGGTTGACTGGTTTCCCTTTTATATGACATGTACAAGATGCCAAGCTTTGATTCGCAGGGAGTATGGGTCCTCACGGATCAAAATTTGGCACCTTAACTCCTGTTTCATGTGTTTTCTGTGCTTCAAAGCAATTTCTAGGCTACTGCCCGGAAAAACCCAGAATACACAATGTGTACTTAATTAATACACGGCGTATAGTTTTTAAACCGTGTTACTGACTATGCGATCAAAAACACGGGGTTGTGAAAAATCATCTGGAACACCTCTTGTATGGTAATTACACATCGTGTAGTAGTGAGCCGTGTACCCAGTCGTGTCACTAACAACACGGGTCGAGTAAGATCGTGTTTTACATGTCGTTTTCAGTATGAAAACGTCATGTAGTCTTGTTCTAGGCACCCAACCATGTCATGAACAACAAATCTTGGTGTTCTCTTCTCTTATAAATGACGTTTCTGTTCGGAACATGCTGTGTAGAGCCAGCCATGTAACCAATAACACGGGTCATTGAAACCTTGTCTAGTACAGGTAGTGTCCTTCGTAAACACATCATGTAGTATCAGATTAAGAGGTCCGTATGGGTTATCCGTGTGAGGAGACTCGGGCATGGAGTATAGTTCAAGAACACATCGTGTAGTGTTTATACATGCAGTGTAGTCATGTTTTGTAAAACATGAATGTTTCCTTATCTTGTTCCTATCTTTTACTCGATCGTTTTCAATCTTTTATAATCCTGATCTAAGTCATACTTTTGACCTTTCAGATGTATTCCACCATGACGTCCTCCGGTTGTACGTCAGCTGCCAGATTGTGATCAGACACCGGATATGGTCAATCATGGACTTCCTGCATATCCTCTTATTATGCCATTCTTGGCACCAATAGTTATACCAGTTAGAGCCACTGATGTGCAGTTCATGGAGGGTTTCCTTAGGATGTTTCAGACCTTCCAAGGAGCGCAGTATCTGGCACCTTCGATGGCTGAGTTGACACGGGTTTTCCAGCAGTAGCATCCTCCTACATTCTCAGGGGATGGAGGACCTCAGGCTGCAGAGTCATGGCTCGAAGCCACACTGACTATCTTCAAGCATCTCGAGGTACCTCCAGAGAAAAGGGTGAAGCTTGTGACTTATATTGTTTGAGATTCCTCCAAGAGGTGGTGGGAAGTGATCTCACAGTCAGGACACCAACAGGGTATGACATGGGAATAGTTTCTAGGCATCTACTACGATTAATTCTACCCAGATACCTTGAGGGCCGATCGAGCCCGGGAGTTTATGATCCTGGAACAGGGTACTCTTTCTGTTATGGAGTACTCGTCTCGCTTTACTGAGCTACAGTGTTTCACACCTATCCCAGGAGGCGTTGAGTTGTTCCTTGCACGGTTTTTTAGGATGGTCTGACGCATGGAATTCGATCACCGATGAACATCTTGAGGTTGACTTCGATATCATCTATCATCAACTAGGAACTAATCACAGAGCACAATCTGAGGGATTCTGGGGCAGTTAGCCTAGGCTGTTCGACCTCCAGAGCTAGTGTTCCTCCTTCTGATAGCAGGAAGGGCCGCAAGGAGCTGTCTCAAGGAGATCAGAGTCGGCATAGTGTATCTGCTTGTACCCAGGTAGTATGCTACCAGTGAGGGAGGAGTGGGAATACTAGGCCTCAGTGCCCGAGAGACCTGATGGAGTGCCGATCTTCCAGCAAGATGGGCCAGCTACAACGTTTTATCTAGATCTTCTCACCTACGGCTAGTGGTATGGAATATTATATGACCCTATGTTCAAGAGATTTCTCACCAATTTCTCACTAGTAAGGGAACTGGAGTTCTTCTATTTGTTCTGTCTGAGGTGGAGGTCGCGGTCGTGGTGGTCAGTCACTAGGTTACCAGCGACAGTAGAGTGTACCAGCTCAGGGTAGCCAGCTAGGGTCGTAGGACCGTAGTACAGGCCAGGATTTCACTATGGAGTAGACCCATCAGGAGTAGGATCCCAGACCTTCTACAGTTTGAGGTACGATCATAGTAGGCTCTGTTTTATCTTCATCTCTTTTCGATACTGGTGTTATGCATGGCTTTATCTCTATTGGTGTTGTGGAGATCCTTGGGCTCTGTATCTTTTCCTCTATCGGTACTTTGACTCTGGGCACACCATCGGGAACAAGATCGGTTGGCATATGTCAATGGAGGGAGATTTCTCTTATGGTTTTAGGGCGTCACTTATTATGAGACCAGTATGTCCTAGAGTTAACGAGTTATGATGTCATTCTCAGTTGGACTGGTTGGTTCGCTTTGAAGTAGTCGTTGACCACTATCACCACAGAGTGAGTTTCGTATCACCGGAGGGTGAATCATTTCTTCATAGTGGTGTGTGGGATGTCCAGGCGAGTCAAGCAGGACCCGAGAATCATGGGCTAAACGGAGTCACATCCCAGATTTCTTGTCTTTATCTGGATGACCAGGGGACTTCATAGTTATAACTTCCCCCAGTGGTGGAACATTTTAGAGACGTATTTCCAGAGAACATTTCCGGTTTTCCTTTTGAGCGTGAGGTAGACTTCTCGATTGAGCTCGTGCTAGGAGCGACACAGGTGTCCATTCCTCCTTATAAGATGGCTACACCTGAGTTGCAGGAGCTCAATAAGTAGTTGGAGGATTTGTAGGAAAAGGGTTTCATCCGACCCAGTTCTTATCCTTTGCGTTCAATTGTCCTTTTTATGAAAAGATAGACAGTACCCTTCGAATTTGTGTGGATTATCAGTTGTTGAACCAATTCACGGTCAAGAACCGATATCCCTTTTCAGGGATCGATGACCTCTTCAATCAGCTTTGAGGAGCCTGAGTGTTCTATAAGATTTAATTGAGGTCTGGTTATCATCAGTTGTGTGTTAGACCATCATAAATACCTCTTACATCATTCAGGATCAGGTATGGTCTATATATGTATATGGTTATGCCCTTCTGTCTCACGAACGTGCCATCAGTTTTCATAGCACTGATGAACTGAGTTTTCCATCCATACTTGGATTCCTTTATGGTGTTTTCTGTGGATGATAAATTGGTGTGCTCTCACACTCGACATGACCATGCTACCCATCGTGATATCTTTTTTAGTACTCTGAGTGAGAGAAGATTTATGCTGAACTCTCAAAATTACACTTTTGTATGGATCAAATTCAATTCCTGGGTCATGTCAACTCAGTGGCCGGAGTATCAGTGGACCCAGAGAAAGTGAGAAATGTTTTTTATTGGGAGAAGTCGATAAATGGCTCTGAGGTGCGGAGTTTACTAGGGCCTACTGGATACTAAAAGTGATTTATTCATCACTTTTCATGCCTAGAAGCATCAGTGACAGGTCTACCCAATAATGCAATGATGTTCTTATGGTCATATTATTTTGAGTCAGACTTTCAGGAGCTGAAAGGGAGGTTTAAAATAGCACTGATACTAGTCTTTCTAGAGCCAGCAAAGAGCTATATTGTATACTGTGATTCTTTGGGTATTAGTCTGGGAGCTGTCCTTATGCAGGGAGATGGATTCATTGGATACTGGACTCGGCAGTTGAGGCCACATGAGAGTAACTACCCAACGCATGATCTTGAGAAGGAAGTTATTGTTCATGCCTTACACTATTAGAGATACTATCTTCTAGGAGAGAATATTGTGGTTTTCATCGACAAAAAGAGTCTAAAATACATCTTCACTCAGTGGGACTTGAATATGAGACAACAAAGGTGGGTTGAGTATCTTCAGTCCCTCGACTTTGAGCATGCCTATATGCCTGGGAAGGGCAACACAGCTGCTGATGCGATGAGCAGAAGAACACAGATACATGCTGTTCAGTAGGACAGTATTGAGTGGAAACATATGGCTTTATTCTCTGAGATGCATTTGGAGGTGCACGACAGACATGGACAGGCTTTCTTATCTTCTGTAGATGTCACATCTATACTTCTTGATCGTGTACGGATGAGGCAGCTATCAGACCCAGAAGGATTATTCCTACGGGAATGTGTGTCAGGAGAGGAACCTCTTTCTGGATGGACCGTGGGAAAGGATGAGATCTTGTGTTTCCAGAGACGCATATGGGTTCCATAAAACATACACAAGGAGATGATGTATGGTTTTCATTCCTATGTTTGGGTAGTTCCTCCTGGTGTCACCAATATTTATCGGGATCTTTATCGCCATTATTGGTGGCTAGGTATGAATATAGATGTTGTTGGTTTCATTATGAGATGTTCTACTTGTCAAGAATTGAAAGCGGAGAATCAGCGATCGATAGGTCTTTTACAGCAGTTACCCATTTTTGAATGGAAATGGAACAATGTTGCGATGGACTTCATGAAGGGGTTTCCCGGGTCACCTTGAGGGAATGATGATGTATGGTTATTCGTCGACAGACTTACGAAGGTTTCTCACTTCTTTCCGATCAAGGGGACCTTCAGTGTTGATGATATGGGATTGTTGTACATCCATGAGATTGTACATCTACATGGATTTCCATAATTCATTGTTTCAGACAGGGATGCATGTTTTACTTCTTGATTCTAGCAGGGGCTTTATAAGGCTTTGGTTACACAGGTACTTTTACGGACAACATTCCATACCCAGACAGATGTCCAGTCCAAGTGCGTGATTCAGGTGCTTAAGGATACACTCAAAGCATGAATTATGGACTTTGGAGGTTATCGGGAGAAGCATATACCTCTTGTAGAGTTCTCCTACAACTATAGTTCTCAAGAAATGATTCAGATGGCACCTTACGAGGCCTTGTATGGTAGGCCATGCCGATCACCCTTACGCTGGCTGGAGGCAAGAGAGGCAGCTTTGATGGGACCTCGTCTTGTTTAGGAGACCTAAGAGAAGATTGATTTGATTTGAAAAAGGATGTCTACATCGTAGTCTCAATATAAGTCTTATGATGATCAGTGTAGATGACCTCTGGAGTTCGAGGTCGGGGATCAGGTTTTCCTACGTGTCGCACGGAGGTTAAGACACAAGAGGATTCAGAGTCAGGGTAATCTTTCATTGAGGTACGTCCGACCGTTGAGGTTTTGGAGAGATTTGAGATGGTTTCTAATCTATTGTAGTAACCTCAGAGGTACTGGGAAATGCATGACGTCTTTTACATTTCACAGCTCCGACATTACATTTCAGACCCATCTCATGTCTTTCAACCTGAGTAGGTTGAGCTTGAGGCAGATGCATCGTTTGAGGATCATCATAACCGGATTGTCTATCATAGTACTAAGTTTCTATATGGTCAGTCTGTTCCAATAGTATGGGTGTTATGGCGGCACAGGGGAGTACAGAATGCAACTTGAGATAGGTTGGCTGATATACGATTGCAGTGGCCGGAGTTTTTTTGGGTTTCTTCATCCACTCCGCACTAGGGAAATTAGGGGACATATATCTTTAAGGGGGGATGTTTTTAAGAACCAGGACCTTCTTATCAGGTATGTTATTCCTTTTTTCTAGAATTTTTGGGAAAAAGTGGAGAATCTTGAAAATTTCCAAATATATGTCATGGATTTTATAAGTACATATTGTGTACATAGATGACACTCAAGGCCATGTGATGGCCGTGTCCGGGCCACACACACAGTGTGTAGGGACGATGGGGATCCACTTAATGTAGAGTATGGAATAGCCAAGTGGACACTGTGTATTTTCGTTTTTTCATTAAATGCACCGGGGTCACGTCTGACAGACAGAACCGTCTTCTTCCAGGTGTTCTTCATCCAAGAGGGTCTGTACGGCCGCGAAAACCCTATGACACCAAGAGCCTTCGTCTGTTCTCCAAATCGACCTTCGTCGATTGCATTGGAACTGCAGTAGTGAGATCTTACTTATTATTTAGTTTCATTCCATGTTTTTCCCTCTTTCTCAAGGTATCATCGGATGAGAATTTTGGATTTTTCTCAGATCATCGACGTTCTAAGAAAAATCACTCATTGTGGTTCAATTATATCGATATTCTAGCATCATGGTAGGTGTTTTCTACATTTCTGTTCTATTTCTTTTTTTTTTGTGAAAATTCCCCCAATCCCCTGAAACAGGGTATTGTGTGACTACTGTTATGCCCCTGTTGTGTTTCTGGATTTCTTGTAGGCTTGTGCATAGTTAAATTTTGGTTATAAATGAGTATTATTGTTGTGGTTGGATATTTTTCCAATGCTTTTTATGTTTACGAACTTTGGTCTTGTTCTACATTTGGCTGTTGTATCTACTTTCCATGCATTGTGACCGTAGGATGGAGCTATGTTTCCTAAAATGCTTGTTATGCTATAGACTGGTTATCCAAGTAGATCTATAGGATTACTTTGGCCATATAGCATTATTATGCACCGATAGGCACGGGTTCGTGGGAACCTAGTGCTATTGACTACAAGGGATAGATCGAGTGAGCCTCCCAGAGAGTCTTAAATGTTATAGACTATAGGAGGATAGACAAATTTAGCTACCTCAATGAGTCTTGTACTTTATAGACTACGGGAGGATATACCATGTGAGATTCCCCAAGAGTCTTGGATATTATAGACCACAGGAGGATATACCGAGTGAGCTTCCTCAAAGGGTCTTTTCGTTGTTTTAATTTCCTTAAACAATTCCAGGATATAGAAGGAACTGAACGAGTGAGAATCTTTAGAGAGTATGTGATCGAACTGAGGCTATAGGAGGAGTTGACTGAGTGAGATTCCTCAGAGAGTCTTTAGACCTTGGGTATATATGGGGATTGACCACGTGATCATCCTCAGAGAGTCCCAGACTATCATAGACTATAAGAGGAATTGACTAAGAATGATTCCTTAGAGAGTCTTATAATTCGTATCAAAAAACTAGAGGGGGTAGGCTGAGTGTACTACCCAGAGGGTTATTCGTCATTCTTAGATAGGACCAGAGGGGATGGATGTGAGTACATTCCAGAGGGTTTCTTATTTGTGGTTAGTTTCTTGCTTCACTGGTGCTTATTGATATGTGGATTGTTTACTGTTGTGTATCTTCCTATTTATAGGTCACTATTTACTATTTACTGCTTACATTACTATTACCTTCTATATACTCACTGACAGTTAGGCACAGATCTTTGGGTGGTTTCCTACAAGGATTTAGTCTCACACCCTATTTGGGTGATGATTTTGGGGCCAAACAGACTATGTTGTTGCAGATATAGTTAAGGGCAATCTCCCTTCTACATCAGGTATTTGACTTCCATTAGAGGAGGAGAGGATGGGACCAAGTCGATACTTGAGATGTTGAGGAAGAGCTTATCTATTTTCATTTGTACTTGATATAGTGTTGTATTCAGCATTGTGACTTGTTTGGATGCATTATTAAAAATATGTATCATGCATCATATATATAAGTGCTTCTGCTCCAATCATATCCAGTCTTTTTTTGTACACTTGTGTATGGATTATTACTGCTTTCGCTATCGCTTTTGTTTATTTTTCATTGTGTACTCTGCCAATGAGGGTATAGTTTCCCCACCATCACACCCATGACCCTCACTGCTAGTCGGCAGCCTCTTGTGTTTGGGGAAATGCACTTCATATAGCATACTACCTTTTTGTCACATAAACTTTCATTACATTAAAAAAACTGAGGATCATTATGGTTTGCTGTCTTGGAATCCAGGAACTTAATCCATGAAACAAAAAAACATTCTTCTTAAATACTTGAAAGTATTTTCCTTATGTCCATCGTAGTTTCATTACTGCATCTCATAACCTGGGTACATTCATCAAAAGAAGTGGTGAACAGAAGGCCCAGTAAGGGAAACAAGGGAAACATTTAACATGTGAACTTGAGATATATCAATGAAGTCACGAAAAGAACATTAAGGCATGAGAATGAAATCATGATGCATATCATAATAAAAATAATGTATTTCGTAACTTGAAGATGTGGCTACAACATTTAATATTTACAATCATTTCTCTTTCACTAAGGTCTACCTCCAAGGTGTCATTAAAAATTACCAAGGTTATTAACCATGGCGTCATTAAAAATAGTCATCTTAAAAGATTAAGTCTTTACCCAATGAATTGGAGTGCTATCAGCACGCACCCTTGACATGTCTTTATTATCATGTGATCCACATATATCATCATCAATAATTTCATAAAAAACCCATATAGCATAAAATTGATGGGTTTCATTTCATAATCATAACGTTTTAAAACTGCTTTAAAGACATGATCTTTATGTCACTTTAATCCCACAGAAAGGGAAAGTGGGTCTCATGTATGTAAATCCCAGAATTCAAAATAGAACAACATGGTATATATGTAAATACCCATATAGAAGAGAGAGCATAGAGTATTCACTTAATAAAATAAAATAAATTTAGAAAAAGAGAGAGACATTTTTGAGATGGAAATTCTGTAGCATAACAGCTATGTTTCAGGGTTTTATAAAACATTGAAAAGAGAGAGGACAAGGGTCAAACAATAATAAATGACCCATAAAACAGTAGAGGAACAGAATATAAAGGATTTAAGAACATGGTAATGAAATTTTAAAGACATACCATATGAAATAAATAACATGATAGGAAGACAAAAATAAGATTTCTCTTATGAAAATTCGGCAGACTAACGACGTCACTTAAACATCAACAAAAATGAATTGACGAGATAAAATAGGGTCTCTCATCATATGAACATAAAAGGTAAGTATGAAATATTTAGAGATCATACCCCAGAATAATAAAAAGGACCATGAAATACTTGACATGAAAATATATCTTGAAAACGAGAAGGGTGAAAGAATCCCTTAAAAATTCGGCAGCCTAACTGTGCTACGTATGATTCAACAAAAATGAATTGAGGAGATCAAATAGGGTCTCTAATCATATGAAAATAATATATCAGTATGATATATTTATAGATCATACCCCAAAATAATTAAAATGAACATGAAAGGCTTGACAAGAAATTATATCTTGAAAATGAGAAGGGTTAAAGAATCCCTTAAAAATTCGGCAGCCTAACGGCACCACATAAACTTCAACAAAAATTAATTGATGAGATCAAATATGGTCTCTAATAATATGAACATAAAATATCAGTATGATATATTTAGATTTCATACCCCAACATAATAAAAATGTACATGAAAGAATTGACATGAAAATAGATCTTCAAAACAAGAAGGGTGAATGAATCCCTTAAAAATTCAACAGCCTAACGATGCCACTTTAACATTCTTAAAATGAAATGATGAGAGAAATAGGGGGTCTCTAATCATATGAACATGAAAAGGGAAGTAAGATGAATATAAAAGAACACCCTTTAACATAAGATAATGGAGCATAAAATAAATGACATTAAAGAGATTACTTGAAAGAAGAGAGAGGTCGGATCCCTTACCTTAAAATGTAACCCTTAAAACTCAAAGGTTGGGATATTGTGGGATTGGGTGCTCCTTGGGAGGACTCCTTGGGAGGTATTGAGTCCAGAGCCTCATTGGGGGGGGGGGGATTTGGAAGTCTAATGGATGAGAGATGGCTTGGTATTTACAGGGAAAGTCAGGGGACAAGGCATTAATGGCCAAGGGACACATCATTGGTGGTTTTGGAAAAACCATGGGCTTGCCCATGGTATTTTCCCATGGTATTGGCCACATGGGTCCCCCATACAATAATTCATCATCATTGGTCGGACAACCCTTAATGTATCTCATGACATCATCATGAAACAGTTATGATGTCATTAAACATACTGAAACCCTAAAACTGTATTTTCACTATTCATCGAAAATTCAACTTTCTTAGAAAAATCCCAAAATTTCACCTTAACCAAATATCAATGCTCTGATTTCAAAAATGTACTCAATTTTATAAAAATAATTTTCTCAATATTTTTAATTTAATTTTAAAATAAATACACTATTCACTGAAAAATCATTTTTCTCTGAAAAATCCCAAAAAATTACCTTAACATAATATCGATGCTCTGAGTTCAAAAATGAAATCCATTTTTTAAAAATAATCTTCTAAATAAATTTAATTTAATATTTAATTAAAAAATACTATTCACTCGAAAAAATTAATACTTGACTAATAATCTATGAAACTGTTATTTAAACTTTTTATTGATTCACATTACTTAGTCAAGGTGCCTAGATTATATTAATAATTTTTTTAAATGAGATTACTAATCCATTTGGTCACATTACTAATCCTAATCATAAATTCACTATTCATAATTTACTATTCATAAAAAATTTTGTTGATATTATTAGACTCTAAATTTCATACTGAACATAATTATAGAAGACCATTTTTTGAAAATCATTACACATTTTAAATTATTTAAGGTTTACATAAACATTTTTTAAAATATCCTTTCTCTAGAATTCATCAAAAATATGAATACTATATTTATCCGGACAATTGAAAATTCATAAACATCGTCATAAGAAGAAATCATAATTTTTATTTAAAATAAAGGATTACACAAGGCAGTTATGGTCTCCTTACATAGCTCCTTATCACACCAGCATATGACCTAAGTGAAGGTGTGCTAAGGTGAGAGAATCTGAGGGAGGCTCGACCAACATCGCACGAGTAGTAATTTCTATAAGTTTGAACTTCTTGCGAAGGTGATACTGTTCTAGCTTCACATGATGAAGTTCAGCTTGGGTTTGGTCCAGAGCAAATCCTAGTGGTGCAACCTCCCTTCCAAGTTCCGTTAGATGGGCTTTGATTGGCCCGAGACTACTGGATAAGGCCATCGAATCTATATTAATTAACGAAGGTCACTTCCAACATTCAGTTTTCAACGGTCATACTGACTAACAGTCATATAATAGTCAAATCCAAACAGTCTCATTTTAATTATACTCATGTTATCAAATGAAACGGTTTTTGTTGAGTATAAAAAATAAAATAACACACAAAATTAAGAAACAAGATTTATTCAAAATTTCGGGTCGTTACAATCTTCCCCCCTTAAGAAATTGCATCCTTGCAATTTTTAAAAATGGGTTTTGAAATTTTATTGAATGTCCCACATCGGAAAAAGAGTCAGTAACACTATTACTTTAAAAGAATGAAAAGGAAGTACAAAGGCCACCTGAATTAACCCATACTTGGATTCCATGTAGGAAAACATGGATATGGACGAAAAAATAAAGGGTCAAGTTCTGAGGGAGAGTGATAGAAAACATGATTAGGAGAAAGTTAACAACAATAAAATCACAAACTTATGATGTGTGTAAACGGTCTTTGATTACCCTGTAGGAAGCTTAAACCAAAAATGTTTTTTATGTTCCTTTTAATAATTTGAGGAATTCATTTACTACATAGATTAAAAACATAAGGAAATATACCAACCTTTAAGTAGAGTTTCATCCTTTAATAAGTTTCTTCCAAAACGAATATTTTCTCTAAATGATGAGAATTCAAAACTACATGGTCTCATCAAAGCACAAGAATCATATTATAGAGAATCACATAATCTATAAAAGATTAACTATCTATTTTTTATATCTTTAAACATTATCCCAAAAACAGAAAGGGTAATATAAAACGACTCTTCCAAAAGAAAGAACCCTAGAGGAAGGAAAACTACTTTAAATCTTCAAAGGTCCATCGTACTACCCAATGTTCATCATAGACCATTCCATAAATAATTATTCTTAAAATTCCTCAAAATAAACCAAACTATGATTGAAACCCAAATATAAGATGGATTTTATTACATAGTCTTCCAAAATAAACTTCATTGTTCATCTCCAAACAACATCAACCACTCCGAACATCTTATAACAAATGTAGCTAACCTAAACATATTTTATCCAAGATAGGATAATAATTTCCATAAGTAACCTAAATTATTGTAAGTCCACCTTAAATTTATCGATTCTTCAAAATATAAGTCAACATTTACTCCTGAATGAAAATACCGTAGTAATCTATTTACCTCGATCATATAGGGTCCCAAAAATAGTGAACGTCATCCAAAATAATAATCATATTTTAATCCCCTAATCATCTTTGTCATATTAATACGACAATCGTCGCATTTCCAATCACATTGGTTTTTGGGACATGTTCTTCCATTTCCCACCATTAACTAAGAAATGAAAGTATAATTAGTGGTTTAAATACTTAGCCAATAATCATGAAAGGGAACTTAAATCATATGAGGATAACTTGTAGAAGAAAAGTATACCCTAACTTGTGATCCCCTCGGTTTCAAACTAAGTTATCTATGATCATATATTCTTATGTGAATCTTTATTTTATTTTATGTTTGTTCCTTTAATAATGGTTCATACTAAGCTTGTGAATTTACCAAAGCATATCCCCCAGGAGTGTCGTAACCAAGAGTGCAGCAAGGCCCATTGTCGTGTACTAGTTCCCGTTCGAGTCTAGCTCAAAGTGGTGTTTTCTGGTTTTACCCCTATGTACATCTGTGCCAGAGACACCTCTACCTGCTCGTATCCAGACAGGGATTTATTTGCATGGCAACCCCTTACTCAATACACCAAAATAACAAGAAGATTTTATTTATTTAAAATTTTCTATAGGGTTATTCCTAAAGTTTTCATATCTTAATTTCTACAAATAATTAAACCATCCTTTGATACCGACTATATCATCTCTAATTTTTTTCACATAAACTTTCATTACAATATAAAAAATTGAGGATCTTTAAGGATCAGTGTCTTGGAAACCAGGAATATAGTACATGAAACAAAAAAAATCTTCTTAAACACTTGAAAGGATTCTCCTTATGTTCATCCTAGGTTCATTACTACATATCATAACCTGGGTACATACATCAAATGAAAGGGTGAGCAGAAGGCCCACTAAGGGAAACAAGGGAAACATTTAACATGTGAACTTGAGATACATCAATAAAGTCAGGAAAAGAACTTTAAGACATGAGAATGAAATCATGAGGCATATCATAATAAAAATAACACATTTCATAACATAAATATGTGTCTACAACATTTATTATTGACAATAATTTTTGTTTCACCAAGGTCCATCCCCAAGCTTTCATTAAAAATTACCAAGGTTATTCACCAAAGTGTCGTAAAAAATAGTCATCTCTAGAGATTAAGTCTTTACCCAATGCATTGGAGCACTATCAGGGCGCACCCTTGACATGTATTTATTATTATGTGAGCCACATATATCATCATCAATCATTTCATAAAATACCCATATAGCATACAAGAAATGGGTTTCATTTCATAATCATAACGTTTTAAAACTGCTTTAAAGACATGATCTTTATGTCACATTAAACCCACGGAAATGGAATGTGTGTCTCATGTATGTAAATCCCAGACTATAAAATAGAACAACATGGTATATATGTGAATACCCATATAGAATATTGAGCTTTGAGTAATCACTTAACAATATAAAAGAACTTTAGAAAAATAGAGGGACATTTTTGAGACGGAAATTCTGCAGCATAACGGCTATGTTTCGAGGATTTAGAAAACATTAAAAAGAGAGGGGACATGGGTCAAACATTCATAAATGACCCATAAAACAGTATAGTAAAAGAATATAAATGATTTAAGAAAATGGTAATGAAATTTTAAAGACATAACATATGAAATGAAGAACATGAAAGGAAGACAGAAATAAGATTTCTCTTATGGAAATTCGGCAGCTAACGACGTCACTTAAAATTCAACAAAAAATAATTGACGAGATAAAAAAGGATCTCTCATAATGTGAACATAAAAGATCAGTAGGATATATTTAGGGATCATACCCCAACATAATATAAAGGATCATGAATGACTTGACATTAAAATAGATCTTGAAAACGAGAAGGGTGAAAGAATCCCTTAAAAATTCGGCAGTCTAACAGCCCCACTTAAACATCAACAAAAATGAATTGATGATATCAAATAGGGTATTTCATCATATAAACATAAAATATCAGTATGATATATTTTGAGGTCATACCCTAACATAATAAAAAGGAACATGAAATACATGACATGAAGATAGATCTTGATAACGAGAAGGGTGAAAGAATCCCTTAAAAATTCGGCAGCCTAACGGTGCCACTTAAACTTCAAAAAAAATGAATTGACGAGATCAAATAGGGTCTCTCATAATATGAACATAAAATATCCTTATGATAGATTTGGATATCATAACCCAACATAATAAAAAGGAACATGAAAGACTTGACATGAAAATAGATCTTGAAAACGAGAAGGGTGAAAGAATCCCTTAAACATTCGGCAGCCTAATGGAGCCACTTAAACATTCTTAAAATGAAATGATGAGAGAAATATGGGGTATCTCATCATATTAACATGAAAAGGGAAGTAAGATGAATATAAAAGAACATCCTTTAACATAATATCATGGAGCATAAACGAAATGACATAAAAGAGATTACTTGAAAAGAAAGAGAGAGGTCGGATCCCTTATCTTAAAATGTAACTCTTAAAACTCAATGGTTGGGACATTGAGGGCTTGGGTGTAAAGACACGTAAATCTCAAGGAGAAGTTTTTCTTAATTTTATTTGGAATTTTACAAGAGCGTAGTTTCTGACGGCACCTGATTCCGAGGCCCGGTGTGCCCGGAATCATTTTCCGAAGTTTGGTTCATGTACGTTCAGTGAACGGATGAGCGGGGTTTTCTAGCTTTTGAACCGATGCCCGGAATCGAATTTTGAAGGCACTGATGAAATCACAGCGCCCGTATTTTCTTAGAAACGACTCTTCTGGAGTTGCGTTTGCTCGGGTGTGGTTTTTAATTTTTGGGCTTAAAGTTTAGAAATAAAATAATTTGTTCGACAAACTTCATTTTATTTTCACTTACGCCACTTGAAGCCACTTGAAAGCCACTTAAATTGAGTTAAAACGGATAGGGTGCTATCCAGAAATATCTTACCCCCTTGGTAGGATATTTTTGGGGTGGGGCCTGCATGAGCCCCGCCGTTTCTTTCCGCTAAGTAACGCACCCGCGAAAACCCGTCTTTATGATAGTCAACTGACGCGTTTTCTTAAATTTTTAACAGACCATTTAATTGGGCGGTTTATTTCGTGAAATAAATGAGATGTTACTTTCGTTGAATTAATACAATGAATTGTTGGGTCGTTACTTACCCTTTTTCGTTGGTTGGAATAATAATAAAATAAGATCAACCAGTCTTTTTGGAGGATTACTGGTTGAGAGGTTTTGTAAGAATCACTGAGCCTTCATCCACCTTCGCGAAAAACGCGAAGAACGCGAAGAACGCGAAGAAAGCCTTCACCCTCGGAGTTTGACGATGCTTCATCCGAGACGTCCTTCCTCGCCCCGATCTTCGATCAACTACTTGAGGTAAGTGTCTCAGATTTTGTTTTTTTATCTCCTTTGTGGTTTTTACCAAAACACGGATTTAATTAATTAAATTAAATCTGCTATTTCATGGTCTGTTGAGTTTGCCGACTCAACGCCGTGTTCTGTGACGATGCAATGCCCTTCCGCGGCGACACGACGATCTCCACCTTCCGCGACGATCAATTCCGCGAAGAACGCTCACGCGTGACGACTTCGAGGTAGGGATTTTATTTTTTTGGAAATGCCTCTTATTTCCCATGTTATTTCCGTTCAAATGAGGAACCTGATTTATGAAACAATTTTATTTCATTAAAAAATTGTTTTGGATATGCGTTCATTTGTTGAACTTTATTCCTCCCGTTGTTTATCTCTAACGCGGAGGGTACGGGCCAAACAAACACGGCCCGATGACCCTCTGTCGTTCTTCATTTTTGTGCGGATTTGAAGGCCGACGACGGAACACGACGCAACGGATGTTTGATGATTCCGTAGTGAAGAACGAGTCCCGGGAGAAGCAGCGGCACAGACGGGAACAAAATCGGACCACCGGAGCGACTCGGCCACCGGCGGCGCCGGCAGCCGGGAGGGGCGGGGCCACCGGTGTGCCGCTAGAAAGGGTCGTCGCGGCTGAGCTGTGGCGGCGGCACTCGCGGATCCGCGACCGCGCAAGTTCGGCGCGCGCGGGACGCGGCTGAAGCCGCGTCCGGTCACCAGGGAGACACCCCGCGGGTGTCGCGGGGGCGGCGTCTCCCCCCCGCATCACTCGGGACGCGGCTTCAGCCGAGTCCGGCTGTCTGGCCGACACCCCGCGGGTGCCGCGGAGGTGTCACGTGGGTCGGACCAGGTCGGATCGGGTCAGACCGGGTTCGGTCGACCCAGGCGGGGTCGGGCCGTGTAGGCCCGGGCCCGGACCCCCCGTCTTCGGACAGTTTTCGTTCAAATGCCCGTACATTGATCTACGATCCTCCAAATGACTCGCCGTCAGTGGAAACACGATCCTTGGATCGAGACGGTCATTTCAGTATATTGCACTCAAGGTTTCAGAATAATTTGAGTTCAGCCGGGTTGGTTCGTACACGAAACCAACCGGGCCCTCGGAGCGGAAACGCTCATATCTTGAGCTACGGACGTCCGATTGACGCGTCGTCAGCTTTGTTGAGTTCCTCTAAGTGAGACGGATTTTTTGGCTTACTCCGCCCGAGGTTTGGACGCAGGTGGAGTACGGTCGGGTAATTTTATCCTTAAAAACCAACCGGGCCCCTGGGACGAAAAAGCCAATAACTCTCAGACCGAGCGTCCGATTGACACGCCGTCTGCGACGTTGAGTTCCTGTTGATGATACGGAACTTTTGGATACGTCAACTTCGGAATTTGTGATAGTTGATGTATCGGCCTCTCGGCTCGTGGAGCGGACCCTCCCGAATGAGCTTGCTGTGTGCGGGAACCCTAGTGCTGTCAGCGACTTCGACGGCGGTGCATAGATCCTCAGTGGACCGCGACGACGATTGTGCAGAGATCCTCAGTGGACTGCAACGGTGAAGACAGCTGGTCTTGTATCCTATGTGGGTCCCAGCTTAGATGATCAATACTGGTCTTGTATCCTATGTGGGTCCCAGTATAGATGAATCATTGAAGAGTGCTGGTCTTGTATCCTATGTGGGTCCCAGCTTAGATGATTCAATACTGGTCTTGTATCCTATGTGGGTCCCAGTATAGTTGAATCAATGAAGACAGCTGGTCTTGTATCCTATGTGGGTCCCAGCTGTGCTGTTCTTGTATCCTATGTGGGTCCTAGATTAGATGATTCAATATTGGTATTGTATCCTATGTGGGTCCCAGTATAGTTGAAACAATGAAAACCGCCAGTCTTGTATCCTATGTGTGTCCCAGCTTAGATGATTCAATACTGGTCTTGTATCCTATGTGGGTCCCAGTATAGATGAATCATTGAAGAGTGCTGGTCTTGTATCCTATGTGGGTCCCAGCTTAGATGACTCTGTGCTGGTCTTGTATCCTATGTGGGTCCCAGCATAAACGAAACAATAAGGACGGCTGGTCTTTTATCCTATGTGGGTCCCAGCATAATCGAAACAATGAGGACGGATGGTCTTGTATCCTATGTGGGCCCTAGCTTAGATGATTCAGTATCTATGTCTGATCATCTCTTTCACCTTTTCGATGATGTATACCTGTGTGAGATGAATCCTGTTTACTCTCCTTTGTGGATTGTGTTGAGCTATCCTGTGTGGATTTACTGTTTACTCTCCTTTGTGGATTGTGTTGAGCTATCCTATGTGGTATTACTATTTACTCTCCTTGGGGATTGTGTTATGCTATCCTTTGTGGGTATACGTTTGCTTTCCTGTGTGGACTTGGTTGTGCTTGGGCTCGAACGCTGGAGCCGAACGGGAATTGATGACTTTGGTATAGGTATTGGCATATACCTAAGCAGTGTCGGTTGTTACTTTGTGATTGTATCTTTCCTTTGAGGGTTATCCTTTGTGGATTTCGGGAGACCTTCGGGGGTCTCGGGGCCCCTACTGAGTAGCTTATACTCACCCCTGCATCGGCTATGCCCGCACTACATTGGGTTGGTTGCAGACGACGGACAACGCTGAACGTGGTGGAGGTGTGCGGAGCAGGATGGTACCTGGAGGTGGACCACTGGGCGGGACATACTCGGAGCGGTCAGGTGGGCCCGAGGAGCAGTGGAGGCTATCTGTACCCACCCTTCAGGTGGGACTTCCAGAGGACGGCTCGACACTGCGGCTTTTCCTTTCAATTGATGTTTTTCCTTTCAGTTGTACTTTACAGTTGGGCTTGTATTTCCCGCCCCATTTACTTTCAGCACAGCTTGTACCGTTTTTAATTAGTGTTCATTTTTCCGCTTGCTTACTCTGTGGTTCTTGTTTACTTTTCAAATGCAATTCCTTCCCTATTGTTGGGATTTACTCCTTGGTGCTAGTCTCCAGCCCCTGGCCTATGGAAAACGGGCTTGGGGTAGTCACGGCACGGGCCCCGAGGACGGGTCGTGACAAATTGGTATCAAAGGTGGTCGGTTCTAATGCAGACTCCGATCATTCTTCTATATGAAGCAATAGTGTTTAGCATATTGGGTATGGTCATCAGTCCAGGGAGTCCAGTGTTGGTGCGGCGGCCGACGTATCCGTACACCAGGACCCTGACTTCTGATTTCTGACTTAATGCACGAAAACATTGATTGCATGTGTGTTTCAAGTTTTCTTTGTGATTACTTGTGTCAGATCACCAGGTATACTGTTCTGACCGTGGGGCACTTGTTTCCTTTTCAGGATGGCCCCACGACGGCAGCCAGCTAGGGTTCTGAGAGTGGAGCGTGATGACAGCCCACTGAGCGACGAGGACTCGGTGCAGGGCTCCTTGTTAGCAGAGGCACCGGCGGTACCTTTAACCACCGAGCCACCGATGCTTCCCGCCACGACCACTGATGATGCACGTCGCCTTGGAACTCTGCATGACTTCCAGTGCCAGCGACCACCCAGGTTTCGTGGGGAGACGGACCCCCAGGCAGCCGAGGACTGGCTGGAGGTGGTCGTGCGAGTTTTCAGGTTAGTGAGGACACCAGCAGACCTCATGGTGATCCTCGCAGCAAGCCTCCTACACGAGGCAGCAGGCATATGGTGGATCTTGATGATCCAGGTGCACGACGAGACATCTCTTCTCTGGACGGACTTTGAGAGCATCTTCCGCTCCGAGTTCGTCCCAGCCACCCTCCATGCGGTGCGCATCCAAGTGCTGCTATAGCTACGGCAGGGCAGTATGACAATGGCCCAGTACTCGGCTTGATTTACTGATCTCTCACGCTACTCCATAGATATGGCACGGGACATGTTCTTCTGAGCTTGGACCTTCAAGCAGGGACTGAGGCACGAGATCAGGGCTTCGATGATCTCCCTCAACATTCCGACACAGGAAGAGGTGTTGGAGAGATCCCTTCTAGTGGAGAGTTTTTTCTCACCGAGCAGGCTCCAGTGACAGGGCCCTCCGCAGGACGGCCCATAGTAGGGTCTTCTGCAGCTGGCAGTAGATAGGTGACGCAGAGGTCCAAGCGGGCCAGGCCATCAGACGGACAGTCTCAGGATAAAGATTCGGTTGTGCGGGGCACCCGAAAGAGATCCATCTACACGAGGGGCAAGCATTTCTACGCATGCAGCGGGTGAGGTCATATGGCTCGAGACTGCCTGACCCGTCTTGCATATGAGCAGCAGGTGGTAGGGGGACCTCCCAGATAGAGGTTCGGCCACAGTGGTCTGCAGGGTGCAGGCGGACGTGGCAGAGGAGCTGGCCGGGTAGCTGATGGTGGGAGACACTTCGAGGTGTTGCCACCACCACCACCAGGAGGTCCACCCCGACCACAGGGAGTTGGTGGACATGGGAGATCTCAGCTTCAGGTAGCTGAGGCCTTCGATCATGGAGCTCAGGGAGCAGATGGATAGGAGCGGAACTAGTGGATACGTCTTTTGTACATCTATTTCCTTGTTGCTATTGTGTAGCGTCTCTGTATTATGAGCTGCAATAATAAAAGATGCATACCATAGTGATATTTTCATTTCTATCCTCTTCTGTGTTGTTACTAAGAGATTCCAGTTTTGACTGTTGACTTGACCCTCACTTGTGAGACATCTACTGGAGGAGACCCAGTTACAACACACTGATGCCTACAATGTGACTCAATCCTTGGAGGCGAGATTAACGGTTGGATCTCTTGGTAGTAGTGTCAAGGCCTTACGACGTCATCCTTAGTATGGATTAGTATCATCCATGTAGGGATTGACTGTATTAGGCAAAGAATGTGGTTCATCCAGGGGATGAGACCATATTTCTCTTATCGGAAAAGAAGAAATTTTGCAGCTCTTGTGGGACCTGAGATGGTCCAGGTCATCCAGGAGGCGGAGGCCACTAGAGTTCGAGGATGGCGACCACGTCTTCTTGCGTGTCTCACCTCGACGTGGTTTACGGAGATTTGGCCGAGGCGGAAAGTCGTCTCTATGCTTCATCGGACCATTCCAGGTCCTCGACAGGATTGTCAAGGTGGCTTATCGCCTAGCTCTACCACCACAGTTGCGCCGGGTGCACGACGTCTTCCACGTATCTCAGCAGAGGAGATATGTGCACGACCCAACGTCAATATTTGACCATGGGGAGCTAGACGTGGATAATGGGGCGACTTTTGCGGAGGTCCCAGTAGAGATCGAGGATCGACAGGAGCGGGTCCTACGTAGATGATTGATTCCTCTAGTGCGCTTTAGATAGCAGCACAAAAACCTCCAGGAGAGCACTTTGGAGAGGGAGGCTCAGTTGCATGCTCAGTATCGCCTTTGTATCCCTAAGTTTGTGGCGATGCTTTACTGGGATGTAAAGCCCTGTGGTGGGAGTAATGTAAAGTCCCGTAAATTTCAAGGAAATTTTTTTCTTAATTTTCTTTGGAATTTTACAAGAGCTCAGTTTCTAACGGCACCTGATTCTGAGGCCCGGTGTGCCCGGAATCATTTTTCGAAGTTTGGCTCGGGTACGTTCAGTGAACGGACGAGCGGGTTTTTCTAACATTTGAACAGGTGCCCGGAATCGAATTATGAAGGCACCGATGAAATCGCAGTGCCGGTATTTTCTTAGAAATTCCTTTTCCGGAGTTGCGTTTGCTCGGGTGTGGTTTTTAATTTTTGGGCTTAAAGTTTAGAAATAAAATAATTTGTTCAACAAACTTTATTTTATTTTCACTTAAGCCACTTGAAGCCACTTGAAAGCCACTTAAACTGAGTTAAAACGGATAGGGTGCTGTCCAGAAATATCCTACCTCCTTGGTAGGATATTTGTGAGGTGGGGCCCGCATGAGCCCCGTCGTTTCTTTCCGCTAAGTAACGCACCCGCGAAAACCCGTCATTATGAAAGTCAACTGACACGTTTTCTTAAATTCTTAACAGACCATTTAATTGGGTAGTTTATTTCATGAATTAAATGAGCTGTTACTTTCGTTGAATTAATACAACGAATTGTTGGGTCGTTACTTACCCTTTTTCGTTGGTTGGCATAATAATAAAATAAGACCAACCAGTCTTTTTGGAGGATTATTGGTTGAGAGGTTTTGTAAGAATCCTTGAGCATTCATCCTCCTTCGCGAAGAACGCAAAGAATGCAAAGAACACGTAGAACATGAAGAACGCGAAGAACGCCTTCACCCTCGGAGTTTGACGATGCTTCATCCAAGACGTTCTTCCCTGCCCCGATCTTCGATCAACTGCTTGAGGTAAGAGTCTCGGATTTTCTTTTTTTATCTCCTTTGTGGTTTTTACCAAAACACGGATTTAATTAATTAAATTAAATCTGTTGTTTCATGGTCCGTTGAGTTCGCCAACTCAACGTCGTGTTCCATGACGACGCGACGCCCTTTAGTGACGACACGACGATCTCCACCTTCCGCGATGAGCAATTCCGCGAAGAACGCTCACGCGCGACGAATTCGAGGTAGGGATTTTATTTTTTTCGGAAATGCCTCTTATTTCCCATGTTGTTTCCGTTCAAATTAGGAACCTGATTTATGAAACAATTATATTTCATTAAATTTTTTTCGGATATGCGTTCATGTGTTGAACTTTATTCCTCCCATTGTTTATCTCTAACGTGGAGGGTGCGGGCCAAACGAACACGGCCCGACGACCCTCCACCGTTCTTCGTTTTTATGCGGATTTGACGGGCGATGATGGAATGTGCCACAACGGATGTTTGATGATTCCACAGTGAAAAAAGTGTCCCGGGAGGATCAGCGGCGCAGACTGGAACAAAATCGGACCACCGGAGAGACTCCGATGGCCCGCGGAAGCCACCGGCGATGCGGGATGCCGGCGCGGCGGCGCCGGCAGCCAGGAGCGGCGGGGCCACTGGCGCGCCGCCGGACAGGGCCGCCGCGGCTGAGCGGCGGTGGCAGCGCTCCTGGACCCAGCGTCGCGCGGGTCCGGAGCGCGTGGGATGCGGCTGAAGCAGCTTCCGGTCGCCACGGAGACACCCCGCAGGTGTCGCGGGGGTATCACGCGAGGGCGGTGGCTCCCCCCAACGTCACTCGGGACGCGGCTTCAGCCGCGTCCGACTGTCTGGCCGACACCCCGCGGGTGCCGCGGGGGTGTCACGTGGGGCGGCGGCTCCCCCCGCGTCAGCCGCTGAGCCGAGCCGGGCCCGGTCCGACCGGGTCGGACCGGGTCGGAACGGGTCGGACCGGGTTCAGCCGACCCAGGGGGGTCGGGCCGTGTCGGCCCGGGCCCGAACCCCCCGTCCTCGGACGGTTTTCGTTCAAATGCCCATACCTTGAGCTACGTGCCTCCAAACGACTCGCCGTCAGTGGAAACGCGATCCTTGGATCGAGACGGTCATTTCTGTATATCGCACTCAAGGTTTCAGAATACTTTGAGTTCGGCCGGGTTGGTTCGTACACGAAACCAACCGGGCCCTCGGAGCGGAAACGCTCCTATCTTGAGCTACGGACATCGGATTGACGCGCCGTTAGCTTTGTTGAGTTCCTATATGTGAGACGGATCTTTTGGCTCACTCCACCCGAGGTTTGGACGCAGGTGGAGTACGGTCGGGTTGGTTTTGCCTTAAAACCCAACCGGGCCCATGGGACGAAAAAGCCAATAACTCTCAGACCGGGCGTCAGATTGACGCGCTGTCTACGACGTTGAGATCCTGTTGACGATACGGAAATTTTGGATACATCAACTTCGGACTTTGTGACAGTTGATGTATCGGCCTCTCGGCTCGTGGAGTGGACCCTCTCGAATGAGCTTGCTGTGTCCGGGAACCCTAGTGTTGGCGACGACTTCGACGGCGGTGCAGAGATCCTCACTGGACCGCGACGACGATTGTGCAGAGATCCTCAGTGGACTGCGACGGTGAAGACAACTGGTCTTGTATCCTATGTGGGTCCTAGCTATTCTGGTCTTGTATCCTATGTGGGTCCCAGCTTAGATGATTCAATACTGGTCTTGTATCCTATGTGGGTCCCAGTATAGATGAATCATTGAAGAGTGCTTGTCTTGTATCCTATGTGGGTCCCAACTTTGATGATTCAATACTGGTCTTGTATCCTATGTGGGACCAAGTATAGTTGAATCAATGAAGACAGCAGGTCTTGAATCCTATGTCGGTCCCATCTGTGCTGGTCTTGTATCCTATGTGGGTCCCAACATAGATGATTCAATACTGGTCTTGTATCCAATGTGGGTCCCAGTATAGTTGAAACAATGAAGTCAACTGGTCTTGTATCCTATTTGGGTCCTAGCCTAGATGATTCAATACTGGTCTTGTATCCTATGTGGGTCCCAGTATAGATGAATCATTGAAGAGTGATGGTCTTGTATCCTATGTGGGTCCTAGCTTAGATGACTCCGTGCTGGTCTTGTATCCTATGTGGGTCCCAGCATAAACGAAAATATAAGGACGGTTGGTCTTGTATCCTATGTGGGTCCCAACATAATCGAAACAATGAGGAGGGCTGGTCTTGTATCCTATGTGGGTCATAGCTTAGATGATTCAGTATCTATGTCTGATCATCTCTTTCACCTTTTCGATGATGTGTACCTGCGTGAGCTGAATCCTGTTTACTCTCCTTTGTGGATTGTGTTGAGCTATCCTGTGTGGATTTACTGTTTACTCTCCTTTGTGGATTGTGTTGAGCTATCCTGTGTGGATTTACTGTTTACTCTCCTTGTGGATTGTGTTGTGATATCCTATGTGGGTATACGTTTGCTTTCCTGCGTGGACTGGGTTGTGCTTGGGCTCGGACGCTGGAGCCGAACGGGAATTGATGACTTAGGTATATGTATGGGCATATACCTAAGCAGTGTCAGTTTTTACTTCGTGATTGTATATTTTCATTTGCGGTTTATCCTTTGTGGATTTTGGGAGACCTTCGGGGGTCTCGGGGTCCCTAATGATTAGCTTATACTCACCCCTTCACGGGCTATGCCCGCACTACGTTGTGTTGGTTGCAGACGACGGACATCACTAATCGTGGTGGAGGCGTGCGGATCAGGACGATACCTGGAGGTGGACCACTGGGCGGAACGTACTCGGAGCAGTCAGGTGGGCCCGAGGAGCAGTGGAGGCTATCTGTACCCACCCTTTAGGTGGGACTTCCAGAGGACGGCTCAACGCTGCGGCTTTTCCTTTCAGTTGTTGTTTTTCCTTTCAGTTGTACTTTACAGTTGGGCTTATATTTCTGGCCCCTTTTACTTTCAGCACAGCTTGACCCGTTTTTACATAGTGTTCACTTTTCTGCTTGCTTACTCTGTGGTGCTTGTTTACTTTTCAAAGGAAATGCCTTCCCTTTTGTTGGGATTTATGCCTTGGTGCTAGTCGCCAGCCCCTGGCCTATGGAAGGCGGGCTTGGGGTAGTCAAGGCATGGGCCCCGAGGACGGGTCGTGACATTGGGGTATCATTGGGAGGACTCCTTGAGAGTTAATGAGTCTAGAGCTTCGTTTGGGGAGATTTGGGAGTCGGATGGATGAGAGGATGGCTTGGTATTTATAGGGAATGTGAGGGGACTAGGCATTAATGGCCAAGGGACACATCATTGGTGGTTTTGGAAATACCATGGGCTTGCCCATGGTATTTGCCCATGGTATTGGCCACATGGGTCCACCCATAAAATAATTCATCACATTTGGTTGGCCAAACCTTAAAATATCTCATAACATCATCATGACACAGTTATGATGTCATTAAACATACCGAAACCCTAAAACTGGTTTTCACTATTCATTGAAAATTCAACTTTCTCAGAAAAATCCCAAAATTTCACCTTAACCAAATATCGATTCTTTGATTTCAAAAATGAACTCCATTTTATAAAAATAATTTTCTATATATTTTTAATTTAATTTTTAAATAAATACACTATTCACCGAAAATTTATTTTTCTCAGAAAAATACCAAAAAAGTACCTTAACATAATATCGATGCTTTGAGTGCAAAAAAGAAATCCATTTTATTAAAATATTTTTATAAATAAATTTTATTTAATTTTTATTTAAAAAACACTATTCACATGAGAAAACTAATACTTGAATAATAATTTATGAAACCATTATTTAACCATTTTATTGAATCACATTACTTAATCAAGGTGCCTAGATTATATTAATACATTCTTTATGTGAGATTACTAATCGATTTGATCACATTACTAATCATAAGCATAAATTCACTATTCATAATTTACTATTCATAAAAAATTATGTTGATCTTACTAGACTCTAAATTTCATACTGAACTTAATTGTAGAAGACCATTTTTAAAAATCATTAATCATTTTTAATTATTTAAGGTTTACATAATTTTTTTTTAAATATCCTTTCTCTAAAATTTATCAAAAATATGCATACTATATTTATCCGGACTTTTGAAAATTCATAAACTTCATCATAAGAAGAAAACAAAATTTTTATTTAAAACAAAGGATTACACAAGGCATTTACGGTCTCCTTACATAGCCCCTTATCACACCAGCATAGGACCTATGTGTATGGTGTGCTATGGTGAGAAAATCCGAGGGAGGCTCGGCCAACATCGTCCGAGTAGTAATTTCTATCAGTTTGAACTTCTCGTGAAGGCGATTCCGATCTTTCTTCACACGATGATGTTCGGCTTCGGTTTGGTCTAGAGCAAAGCCAAGTGGTGCTACCTCCTTACAATGTTCTGTTAGATGGGCTTCGATTTTCCCGAGACTACTGGATGAGGCCATCAAATATATATTAATTAACCAAGGTCACTTGAAACATTCAGTTTTCAATGGTCATACTGACTAACAGTCATATAATAATCAAAACCCAATAGTCTCATTTTAATTATACTCATGTTATCAAATAAAACAGTTTTCTTGAGTATGAAAAATAAAATAACACACAAAATTATGAAAAAATATTTATTCAAAATTTTTGGTCATTACACATGAGGCCATGTGATCAACCGGGTATGGGGAACCTCCGGGAGGCTTCCGGAAACAGGACGTTAAAAACATAGGCACTGTTAAATGCTGGTTATGATCATAACTAATATATATCTATTTATAATAGTTATTTTCAACTATCTGCTAACAACAATCATTTTGTGTTTCAGATGGACTCTGATATATTTCATGAGTTAGGGGAGGTTGAGCTACCTTTGGATGAGGGGGATGCGGGATCATCTGACCCTCATCCAACTGGTGGATCAGGAGGTACGCGAAGGTGCCCTGGTCTTGCACAACTGATGATTCTTGACCCTAATCCTGAGCGACGTCCATGTCTTGGCTTTGATCCACACAGATGGAGGTATGGTAACCTATATATTTTAGTTATCTTTAATTAATTTATTTATATATATAATAAATGATTGATTATTTATTCTTTCTTCATAGTTTTGTGCATGTAGTTGTTGGACAAGGGTGCACTATCTTGCACAATTATTTTTCATAACCATGGATCACATGGGAACAGATTCCCATTGATATGCAGCTCGACATGTACATTCATCAGCTCGTACATAAATAAATAATATTTATTTTGAAATTTATTTTATTAATAATTTGATATTATAAGTTATATGTAGTCTTTATGGTATCCCATCGATGATACCATGCATGACGATAGCAATGCATCATTGGAGGTCGCTTTGCGTGAGCGTTTGCATCAGTTTTTGCAAAATTTGTGAAAGACGACCATTAAGAAAGCTGGAGCAAAAAATATTTGACGAGTTGTGTAGAGCCCACCAACCAGAGTACATTTCATCTCAGGTTTGGGATTGATTTTGTGCACACTGGTTGAGTGGCGGATTTCAGAGGAGGTCTGCATTAGGTCGGCAGAACCGGGGGAGATAGGAGGTGACGCATCAATCTGGTAGCTATACATTCAGTACACATAGAGAGCATCTGGTAAGTATTTTTTAAAATATTTTATATAACTTAAAATATAAACTGTTTATTATATAGTCATATAGGAATTCGAGCATCCCGATATTACAGAGTATGATGTTTATCGGAGGATGTACAATGATCCAGACACCAGAGAGATTAGAGGTGATCGCCAACATCTGCTTGTGGTTATTCATAATTTTTTTCAGTTAAACAATTAATTACATATAATATTTTCACAATTTTACTTTTATGTTGGAATTAAAGAAGTCATATGAGGCTGCGACCTCTCAGAAATAGGATGAGGGTCAGGAGGAGCCCACTGATCAGACCAGTGCCCACCATTTCGACGAGGTGTCATGGATATAGGCGACTCTGTATGGGTTTGAGAAGGTCCAAGTAGTTGGTATCGGCTCTCATGTGACTCCTGATACTTATTATGGTGCTACTAATATGTCGACGTGTAGCTCAATAGGATCTCGTAGAGAGGAATCATCCTCTGCCTCACATTATCAGGAGAAGTTCCGAGCTCAGAATGATCTTTTAGAGAGTTTGCAGAAGCAACAAGAATAGATGCTTCAGCAGAAGTAGTTGCATAAGCAGAAGCATGAGGGGGAGATGCGTCAATGGAAACAACAAAATCAAGAGAATATAGATTATATGCACCATCTGACTTGTAGTTTAGGGATGGATTTTCCTCTGCCATCTCCTTCAGCTCCACCTCATCCAGAAGACGACCCTCCCCAATGATTTTTTTTATTTTAATAACATTTGAATTTAAAATTTGTTGTAATATGAACTATTTACAGTTTCTGTCTTTTATATCGGTGCGAATATTACATAATTTAATTTTTAATATTTTGTGATATTTTTTTTTGAATGTTGAAAATTTTAATAATTTTTTATTTTTTATTCTATAAATAATATTAATATTGTTGTTTCAATTGTAATATTTTATTAAATATATTTTTAGTATTATATTTTTTAGTTTTTGTTTATTTTACAGATAATAATAATAAAACTAATAATTTATGATTTTTTTATATTTTTTTGTGAATATTCAGTATTTTAATATTTTTTATTTTTTATATTATTTTATTAATATTAATATTAATTTTACAGAAATCATAATTTTATTAAATTTATTTCATAAAAAATTTATTTATTATTTGCGATGAGATCTATTGTGATGGGTTCCCTTCACAAATAGCTTAAATATATTTTCTTAAAAAATGTATTTGCAACGGACCCATCGTAAATTGTGTAAATAAAAATTTTCAAAAAAGTATTTGTGACAGGATTACGGGTCCTTCACAAAAAGTATTTGGGATGGGCCCGTCGCAAAAAAGTTTATATATATAATGTGTATAATTGGTGAGTTATTTGAGATGGTGAAGTTGGCCATCACAAGAAATATTATTTTCGATGGGCCCGTCGCAAATAATATTTATTTGCGATGACGTTTTTTGCAACGCTCTATTTGCGATGGGACATCGTCGCATAAGCTTATTTGCAATGGGATCCTGTCACAAATAACCCGTCGCAAATACCTAGAATACCAGTAGTTTATGTCTATGACACAATTCAATGTCATATTCTAATGTTATTTTGTCACGAATAATGTTCAATGATTTCTTTAAAACTCATATATTGTGAACATCTAATTATTATCTCCTGAGACAATATTATGATATATCATATGAAGGGTATGGTTTCCAAATTATATTCTCTGTTTCTCATAAACATTTCATTATTCATTAATAAATTGTAATTAATAGTACTAATTAGTAATAATTAGTAATAACTTCCAACAATTAGTAATAAATACTAATAATTAGAAATAATTAGGAATAATTAGTAATAATTAGCAATAATTAGTAATAAATAACAATAAATAGCAATAATTAATATAAATAGAAATAATTAGTAATAAATTACAATAAGTAGTAATAAATAGGAATAATTAGTAATATATATGAATAATTAGTAATAATTAGGAATAATTAGTAATAATTAGGAATAATTAGGAATAATTAGGAATAATTAGGAATAATTAGTAATAAATAAGAATAATTAATAATAATTAGTTATAAATTTTAATAATGAGTAATAAATTGATATAATTATTAATAAATACTAGTAAATACAAATAATTAATATTAAATACTTATAATTAGCAATAATTAGCAATAATTATGAATAATTAGAAATAATTAGAAATAATTAGCAATAATTAGCAATAATTAGAAATAATTAGTAATAATTAGCAATAATTTGTAATAATTAGCTATAATTAGCAATAATTAGTAATAAATACCAATAATTAGTAATAAACAACAATAAATAGTAATAAATAGAAATAATTAGAATAATTAGTAATAATTATTAAAAATTAGTAATAATTAGTAATAATTAGTAATAATTAGTAATAATTAGTAATAATTAGTCATAATTAGTAACAATTAGGAATAATTTGTAATAATTAGTAATAAATAGGAATAAATAGGAATAAATAAGAATAAATGGGAATAAATGGGAATAATTTGTAACAATTATGATTAAATAGTAATAATTAGTAATAAATAGGAATATTTAAGAATAAATAATAATAGTTAGTAATAAATATAAATAATTAGTATTAAATATGAACAATTAGTAATAAATTTGAATAATTAGTAATAAATAGGAATAAATAGTAATAAATATTAATAATTAGTTAGGAATAGTTAGGAACAATTATAATGAAATTTTAATAAATTTTAATAAATTTTATGAACTCGACACAATTTCCAGTGTATTGATGACAATCCTTTTGTTCAATGATTTTTCTCCCTTCAACTCTCACTAACACAAAACAGTAGGATAAATGTGCTGCTAAAAAGGCATATTCAATCTCGTATGAATAAGATTGTATATGCATTCATAGGATCATATTTTTTAGAATGTTTTCAGGCGGTGACAGTTGGAAGTAGACGATTCATCGACAAAAAGGGGGATCTTTTGTCAGATGGCTCATTTGCGTTCATCTTTCTCAAAGTGAAATCACAATGAAGAATCTAGTCCGAGATCCGTATATTCATTCTCATGCATACAAGAATGAATATGCTTACCTCCTGCCAAATTCGTCCTTGTGATTT
This sequence comes from Viscum album, assembly GCA_963277665.1. Lineage (NCBI taxonomy): Eukaryota > Viridiplantae > Streptophyta > Magnoliopsida > Santalales > Viscaceae > Viscum > Viscum album. The sequence goes on from OY728126.1 coordinate 200,777,093, forward strand.
TAGTGTGAGAAAGATTCAAGTTAATGAGCCGTCGAAAAAAAGAGTAGTCGTCAATCCACTAGAAATTGTGTCTCCTTAATTAATGGTTATTATTAAGAAGTATTAGTAATTATTTATCTTCTTTTTTAAGATAGTGTTTTTATAATTTCAAATCATTCAAAAACAGTGATGATTTTATTTTTTATACAAATATGGAAGAAAGGAAGTTGAAATCAGTCATTATTAAATGATCGTGCATGGATAAATCAGAACATAATTCCAAATGGTTCTTGTTTAAATCATGTATATACTGATTGTGTTGAAGCTTTTGTAGCATTTGAATCATCAAAACCAGAATTAGTTTCAGAAGGCACAATTAAATGTCCTTGAAAAAAATGTGCTCTGAGAACGTTTGACACATTTGAAAAGGTTGGGGGACATCTCGTGCAATTGGGTTTTCAACCAGATTATATTTTTTGGTATCAACACGGTGAACACAGTTCCAGAGAAGATACTAATAACTTGATTCTGGATCCATCACGGTTCCAAAATTTAGTACATGATGTTACGGGTCCATCTGCTCAACAAACTGAAACCCTTGATGATATTGATTTAACTCATGAGTTGGCACCATCCAAATTTTATGAGTTGTTGAGGTCTGCTAAGGATGCATTATATCCTATATACAAGATATAAAAAATTAGAATCAGTGGAAAAAGTTATGGATATTAAATCAGATAATGAAATGTCAAAAAACTATTTTGATCAGATATTTTCTTGGGTTAAAACACTGTTACCTGAAGGAAATGTGTTGCCTATTAATTACTATGAGAGAAGGATGTTGGTTATTAATATAGGCCTTAGTTATTGGATTATTCATGAATTTGAAAATGATTTCATCTTATATTCTGGTGAAAATGAGTCGTTGGAAATTTTTCCCACATGTAGAAAATATTATTATAAAGAAGCCCAAATAGGGATGCCTGGATCAATTATAGTAAAACTATTAAGATATTTCCCCCCTACACCTTGGCTGCAATGTTTATTATTATCTCATAATAAAGTTTCAATTATTTCATTGTAGAAACCTAATATTTCAACCGGTAAAATCTTCAATCATCCATCTGATGGTGATTCTTGGTAACATTTTGACCATCTGTATTTGTATTTTTCTTTAGAAGCCCGAAACATGCAATTGGGGCCTTCTACTGATGGTTTCTGTCTGTTTCGTTCCTATGGTAGTCAGTATTCATGTTGTCATGTCTTTATAACTCTGTATAATTTACCACCATGGATGTTGATGAAAACCCCCTATATCTTTTTGAAGTTATTAATCCCATAAATTCTTAAAAATAATATTGATGTTTATTTGAAACCACTGATTGATGAGTTAAATGAATTTTGGATAAATGGTGTTAGTACATATGATCTTTCTGAAAAACAAAATTTCACAATAAAATCTGCATTGATGTGGATGATTAGTGGCTTTATGGAATTTGTAATGTTATCTGACAAGAGTACACACGGTCTGAAATCATATCCTTACGGTATGATAGACAACAATTCTTTTATCATTGTCATTGGAAAATAACCTTACTATTTTGATTGTCATCGCAGATTTCTTCCAACTGATCTTCCTTTTTGAAGGAACAAATCTCATTTTAGGAAAGGCACAATTGAAAGGGATGAAACTCCAAAAATGATCTCAAGTATAGAGTTAAAATTATTTGTATTTTCATTACCTCCAATCACATTTGGCCCATCAGTAAACAAATTGAAAATTTATGGCTTTGCGAAAGAACATAATTAGATAAAATGAATCATTTTTTGGGATCTCCCTTATTGGTCTGATTTGTTGGTCCGACACATGTTGGATTTCAGGTATATTGAGATGAACTGTTCTGATAATTTATTTCATATAGTTTTGGATACACCAGGTAAGACCAAAGATACTGTAAAAGCACGATTAGATCTTACCAAAATTTCCATGTGAACAGAACATTAACTATTTGAAAATGTCATATCATAGAGGTTAATAAAGCAAAATCAGTTTATACAATGTCCAAAAAGTGTCACTTATTATTTTGTCAGTGGATTGCAGATTTGAGACTTCCAGATGGTTGTGCATCCAATATGGTCAAATGTGTTAAGAATGGTCATATTACCTGATTAAGAAGTCATGACTGTGATGTTACAATGGAAATATTTATGCCGATTGGATTTATAGGGAAGTTGAATTCTATGATTATGGATTCGATAAATGAAATATCATAATCTTTTCGAGGAATTTGTGTGGAAACAAAAAACTATGATGCGCTAAGAAAACTAGAAGAAGGTGTTGCAGTACTTATATGTAATCTGGAAAAAATCATTCTGCTTTCTTTCTTTGACTCAATGGAACATCTGTTATTACATTTTCAACATGAAGCTAAATGTGGAGGCCCACTACTGATTCGATGGATGTAATCATTCGAGAGATTCATGCAGAAATTGAAGATGAAAGTACATAACAAAGCATTAGTAAAATTCTCAATTGCTGAAGATTATTTTCAAGAGGAAATTTCGTTATTCTTCTCTCACTGTTTTGAATTTGAATAACCCTAAAAAAACAACAGGGGGCGGAACGAAAGAAGTTTAAAGATGAAATGGATAATAAATTATAAATTTTTAGTTTTCCAAATAATGGCTTTAGTGAGGTTCAAGAACAATGTATTTCAGACGATGAACATCATATAGCTAAAACATATATTCTTCTCAACTGTGAAGAAATGAAAACATTTGTACTATGAGTGCTTCTTTCACTTATTCTATAATTTCTGTTACAGTATGCAAAATTATTTTATTTTTTGGTTATCCAATAATCATATCAGGAAACATCTTCCACAGATTATATCATCTACTCTTGAAGAACGCAGAAAAAAAAATTTCTCAATGGTTTCAAAAATTGGAAACATAAATTATTGATGGTTTAATATCAATTCAGTTTACTATTTATTATATTGATAAATTTTTTCCATATTTTTAGGTGTCTCAACAAGCTGATAAAATTGATAAGCGATTGTGTATATTGAGTAACCCACCATCCAAAATGGTTAAATATTATAATGCACATGTGGTTAATGGTTTTTGATTTCATACACATGCATATGGGGAATAAAAAAATTAACAGTGGAGTTTCTTTGAGAGGATCGCATCATAGAGAAACTAATGTTGGCTTTTATGGCATTCTGGATGAAATTATTGAGACATTTTATCTTGTACATAACTACATAAATATGTGTAAATGTTTTTGGTTGGATACTGAGGGAGGATTTCATGTTCATCTGAATCATTGAATTTTCGATATTAAATATAAAAGTCCTCTTGCTGTAAATGAACCATTTTTATAGGATCAATAGGCACATCAAATTTATTATGTAATGTATTGTGCTACTTCAAGAGACATGACTGATTGGTGGAGCATAATAAAAATATAATCTTTGGAAAATCAATTTACTCAAACCGAATGTGGTTCTACTGGAGTGGAATGAATTGAAATTTTCCAAGAGACTACTCAAAATCCATCTTTTCAAAAAGAAGCATGAATATTGATGATGACACCCCAAAATTAAGGGTCTATGGGGATGAAGAGGTTAATGATGTTAAAAATGAATTTGAAATGACATGGGATGGTGAAAGTGAAAGTCGTAGGGATAATGATAATGCTGAGGAGGAATACAAATACATTAACATCTTCCGATATGAAGATGATAATGAAGGTGAACATTGAGACAGTTAAATGCTGGTTATGATCATAACTAATATATATCTAACTATAAACATTATTTTCAACTATCTTCTAACAACAATCATTTTGTGTTTTAGATGGAATTTGATATATTTCATGAGTTACGGGAGGCTGAGCTACCTTTGGATGAGGGGGATGTGGGATCATCTGACCCTTAGCCTACTAGTGGTTCAAGAGGTACACAGAGGGGGCCCAGTCTTGCAAGATGGATGATTCCTGAACCTAACCTTGAGAAACGTCCACATTTTGGCTTTGATCCCCATAGAAGGAGGTATGTTAACATATATATTTTAGTTATCTTTCATTAATTTATTTATATATATACTAATTATTTTATTATTTAGTCTTTTTTCACAGATTTGTGCAGGTAGCTATTGGACATGGGAGCACTATCTTGCGCAATTATTTTTCATAGCCATGGATCTCAGGGGAATAGATTCCCGTTGATGTACATCTCGGCATGTACAATCATTAGCTCGTACATAAATAAATAATATTTATTTTGAAATTTATTTTATTAATAACTTTATTTTATATGTTATTTTTTGGGTTTATGGTATCCCATCAAAGATACAATGAATGACGACAGCAATGGAGCATGAGAGGTGGATATGCATGAGCGTTTACATTATTTTTTGAAGAATTTGAGAAAGACGACCATTAAGAAATCATGAGAGACAATATTTGATGAGTCGTGTAAAGCCCACTGACTAGAATTAATTTCATCTCAGGTTTGGGATGGATTATGTGCACACTGGTTGTGTGGTGGATCTCAGAGGAGGTCTGAATTGGGTCGACAAAACAGTGGGAGACAGGAGGTGACACATCAAGCTGGTAGTCGTACATTCAGTACGCATAGAGAGAATCTGGTATGTATTTTTTATCAAATTTTATATAACTACAAATATAAACAGTTTATTTTATATTCACATAGGCAATCGAGCATTTGAATATTATAGAGTAAGATGTTTATCGGAGGATGTACAACGATCCAACCACTAGAGAGATTAGATGTGATCGCCAACGTCTGATTGTGGTTAGTCTTATTTTTTTTAGTTTGAAAGTTAACTGGATATAATATTTTTACAATTTTAATTACAAATTGGAATTGAAGGAGTCATATGAGGATGCGACCTCTCAAAAATAGGTTAAGGGCCTGGACGAGCCGACTGATCATACGAGTGCCCACCATTTCGATGAGGCGTCATGGATGCAGGCGGCTATGTATGGGTGTGAGAAGGGCCGAGTAGTTGGTATCGACTCACATGTGACTCCTGGTACTACTAAGATGTCGGCGTCCAGCTCAAGAGGAGCTTGTGGAGTGGAATCATCCACTGCCTCACATTATCAAAAGTAGTTCCGAGCTCAGAATGACATTATAGGAAGTTTGCAGAAGCAGTAAAAAGTGATGCGTCAGCACCAGCAGTAGCAGAAACAGAAGCATGGGGAGGAGATGCATCAATGCCAGTAGCAACATCAATAGCAGATAGAGTACACGCGCCATCTGACTCGTAGTTTAGGGATGAAGTTTCTTCCACCATATCCTTCAGCTCCTCCACCTCCTCTAGAAGATGACCCAGAACGATTTTTTATGTAAAGAACTTTTGAATTTAACATTTGTTGTAAAATGAACTATTTACAGTTTCTGTCTTTTATATCATTTTGAATATTATATCATTGGATTTTTAATATTTTAGAATTTTTTTGTGAAAATTGATAATTTTAATAATCTTTATTTTTTTATTATTTAAATAATATTAATATTATTGTTTCATTAATCATAATTTTATTAAATATATTTTTTAGGATAAATTTTTTTAATTTTTGTTTATTTTGCTAATAATAATGATAATAATAATAATATTTTATGATTTTTATATAATTTTTTGTAAATATTGAGAATTTTATTATTTTTTTATATTATTTTAAAAATAATAAAAATTAATTTTTCAATAATCCTAATTTTATTAAATTTATTTTTTTAAAAAATTATTTATTATTTGTGTCGGGATCCGTTGCGGTTGGTTTCCTTCTCAAATAGCTTAATGAAATTTTCTTAAAAAAACTATTTCCCACAGTCCCGTCGCATATAATCTAAATAAATATTTTCAAAAAAGTATTTGTGACAAGATTACGGGCCCGTCGCAAAAAACTATTTGGGATGGGCCTGTTGCAAAAAATATTATTTGCAACGGGCCGGTCACAAATAATTTTTTTGCGAAGGCGTTTTCTCCAATGAGCTATTTGTTACAGGACACCGTCGCTAAAACATATTTGCAATGGGATCCCACCACAAATAACCCATCGCAAATACCTAGAATTCAAGTAGTGTATGCCTATGACACAATTCAATGTCATATTCCAATGTTATTATGTCTTGACTCATGTTCAATGATTTATTTATTTCTCATGTATTGTGAAAATTTAATTATTATCTTTTGAAACAATATTATGATATATGATATAAAGGGTATGGTTTTAAAAATTATATTATCTGGTTCTAATACACTTTTCATTATAAATTTATAAATTTTAATAAATTGTAATGAATTATAAGAATTAGTAATAAATAGTAATAATTAGTAACAAATACTAATAATTAGTAATAAATACTAATAATTAGTAATAATTACTAATAATTATCAATAATTAGAAAATTTTTGGAATAATAAGAAATAATTAGTAATAATTAGAAATAATTAGTAATAAATAGCAATAATTAGCAATAATTAGTAATAAATAGAAATAATAAGTAATAAATTCAAATAAATAGGAATAAATATGAATAATTACTAATAAATATGAATAATAAGTAATAATTAGGAATAATTAGTAATAAATTGGAGTAATTAATAATAAATACTAATAAATTGAAATAATTAGAAATAAATTGTAATAATTAGTAATAAATACTAATAATTACTTATAATTACTAATAAATACTAATAATTAGTAATAATTAGGAATAATTTGCAATAATTAGAAGTAAATATATATAATTAGCAATTATTATGAATAATTAGCAATTATTATGAATAATTAGAAATAATTAGTAATAAATAGCAGTAATTAGTAATAATTACCAATAATTAGTAATAAATAGCAATAATTAGTAATAAATAGAAATAAAGAGTAATAAAAAGGAATAATTAGTAATAATTATGAATAATAAGGAATAATTAGGAATAATTAGGAAAAATTAGTAATAATTAGTAATAATTTATAATTAGTAATTATTATTAATAATTATTAATAATAAGTAATAATTATTAATAATAGTAATAATTAGTAACAATTAGGAATTATTAGTAATAATTAGTAAAAACTCGAAATAAATAGAACTAAATTAGAATAAATAGGAATAAATAGTAATAAATGGGGATAATTAGTAATAATTAGGAATAAATAGTAATAGTTAGAAAAAATAGGAATATTTAAGATTAAATAGTAATAGTTAGTAATAAATATGAATAATTATTAATAAATAGGAACAATTAGTAACAATTAGTAATAAATAGGAATAAATAGTAATAAATAGTAATAATTAGTTAGGAATAGTTAGGAATAGTTAGAAAGAAATCTTAATAAATTTTAATAAATTTTATGAATTTGGAATAATTTCTAGTGGATTGATGACAATCCTTTTGGTCGATGAATTTTTTTCTTTTAACTCTCACCGACACAAAACATTAGGAATAATGTGCTACTATATAGTCATATTCAATCTCGTATGCACAAGATTGTATATGCATTCATAGGATCATATATTTTAGAAATTTTTCAGGAGGTGACAGTTGGAAGAAGACGATTAATCAATGAAAAAGGGGATATTTTGTCTGACGGCTCATTTACTTGCATCTTTCTCACATTTAAATCACAATGAAGAATCTATTTAGAGATCTGCATATTCATTCTCATGCATACAAGAATGAATATACTTACCTCTGACCAGATTCTTCATTGTGATTTCAGTGTGAGCAAGATGCAAGTAAATGAGCCGTCGAATAAAAGAGTTGCAGTCAATCCACTAGAAACCCTGTCTCCATAATTAATCGTATTGATTAAGAAGTATTAGTAATTATTTATATTCTTTTTTAAGATAGTGTTTTTATAATTTTAAATTTTTCAAAAATAATGATGATTTTATATTTTATAGAAAAATATTGAACAAGGAAGTCGACATTAGTCATTTTTAGATGATAACGCTTGGATAAATTAGCGCATAAATCCAAATGGTTCTTGTTAAAATCCAGTATATATTGAGTGTGTTGAATCTTTCTTAGCATTTTCATAATCAAAACCAGAATAAGTTTCAGAAGGCACGATTAGGTGTCCTTCTAAAAAATGTGCTCTGAGAACATTTGAAACATTTAAAAAGTTTGGGGGATATCTCTTGCGGTTTGGATTTCAACCGGATTATGTTTTTTGGAATCAAAACAGTAAATAAAGTTCCAGAGAAGATACTAATAAATTGATTCTGGATCCATCACGGTTCAAAAATTCAGTACATGATGTTTCTTGTCCATCTCTTCAACAAAATGTAACTCATGATGATATTGATTTAACTCCTAAGTTGGATCCATCTTATTTTTATGATTTTTTGAACTCTTATAAGGATACATTATATCATGGTTGAAAGATATTAAAATTAGAAATAGTTGAAAAATTTATGGCTATTAAATCAGACAATACAATGTCAAACAACTATTTTGATGAGATATTTTCATTGGTTAAAACACTGTTACCTAAAGGAAATGTGTTGCCTATAAATTTCTATGAGATAAATAGGTTGGTTAGTAGTATAGGATATAATTATCGGAAGATTCATGCATGTGAGAATTATTTCATGTTATATTTTGGTGAAAATGAGTCATTGGATTTTTGTCCCACATGTGGAAAATCAAGGTATAAAGAAGCTTAACTAGGGATGTCTGGATCGATTCTAGTAAAATAGTTGAGATATTTACCCATTACACCTAGGCTACAATGTTTATTTATGTCTTATAACACATTGTCAATGATGTCATGGCACTAAAACAATATTCCAACTGGTAAAAGCATGAATCATCTATCTAATGGGGATTCATGGTAACATTTTGTTCGTCGGAATTTGTATTTTTCTATAGAAGCCCGAAACGTAAAATTGGGTCCTTCTACTGACGATTTCTGTCTTTTTGGTTTCTATGGTAGTTATTATTCATGTTGGCATGTCGTTTAACTCCGCACAATCTACCTCCATGGATTTTGATGAAGGATCCCAATATATTTTTGACCATATTAATCCCAGGGCTTCTAAAAAATAATATTCATGTTTATTTGAAACCATTGATTGATGAGTTAAATGCATTTTGGAGTAATGTTGTCAGTACATAAGATGTTACTGCGAAACAAAATTTCACATTAAAAGATGCATTGATGTGGATGATTATTGAATTTCTTGCATTTGGCATGTTATATGGCTAGAGTACACATGGTCCAAAATCATGTCCTTACTGTTTGAAAGACAACAATTATTTTATCCTTGTTAATGGGAAAAAACCTTGCAATTTTGACTATCATCGCAGATTTCTTCCAACCGATCATCCCTTTCGAAGGAATAAATCTCATTTCATAAAAGGCACAATTCAGAGATATTAACGTCCAAAAATGATCTCAGGTACTGAGTTAAAATCATTTGTATTTTCAGTACCTCCCATCAGATTTTGGCCAATAGTAAACCAACAGAAAATTCATGGATTTGGTAAAGAACATAATTTGATAAAAAGAAGCATTTTTTGGGATCTCCCTTGTTGTTCTAATTTGTCGGTCCACCACATGTTGGATTCGATGCATATTGAGAAGAAATTTTCTGATAATTTATTTCATAAAGTTTTGGATACACCAGGTAAGACCAAAGATACTGTAAAAGCACGATGAGATATTTCCCAAATTTTCAAGTAACGAGAACTTGAACTATTTAAAAATGTCAGATCACAGAGGTTAATGAATCCAAAATCAGCTTATATGCTTTTCAAAGAGAGTCACTTATTATTTTGTCAGTGAATTGCAGATTTGAGACTTTGAGATGGCTATGCTTTCAATTTGGTCATATTTGTTAAGAATGGTCATATTACCGGATTAAGAAGTCATGATGGTGATTTTACAATAGAAAGACTAATGCTGATTGGATTCAATGGTTAGTTGAATTATATGATTTGGGATTCGATAACTATCATATCATATTTTTCCAGACATTTGTGTTGCATCAATAGACTACAATACGCTAATAAAACTGGAAGAATATTTTGTTGTAATTATATGTAAATTGGAAACAATCATTCCACCTATATTCTTTGACTCAATGGAACATCTGATATTACATCTGCCAAATGAAGATAAATGTGGAGTTCCATTATAGTTTCTATGTATGTACCCATTTGAGAGATGCATGTATAAATTGGAGAAAAAATTACATAACAAAGCATCGGTTGAAGGCTCAATTGCTAAAGCTTATTTGCAAGAGGGAATTTCTTTTTTCTTCTCTCACTATTTTGAATATGAGTAACCCTATAAAAACCACATGGGAGGGAACGAAGGAACCGTTAATGATGAAATGGCAATCAATTATCATTTTTTAGTCAGACAAATATTATCTTTAGTGGAGTTCGGGAATGATGGCTTTCTGACGATGAACATCATAGAGATCATACATATGTTCTTCTCAACTATGAAGAAATGACATCATTTGTACTGTGAGTGCTTCTATCACTTATTCTATAATTTCTTTTAAAATATGTAAACTTATTTTATTTGTAGGTAATCTAATAATCATATCAAGAAAATACATCCACAAATTACAGCAGCTACTCTTGAAGAACGCAGAAAAAAAATTATCAATGGTTTCAAAAAATGGTAACATAAATTATTGATGGTTTAATATCAATTCAGTTTACTATTTGTTATATTGATAATTTCATTACAAATTTTTAGGTGTCTCAACATGCTGATAAAGTTGATAAGCGTCTGTGTATATTGAGTAACCAACCATCCATAATGGTTAAATCTTATAATTCATATGTGGTTAATGGTTTTTGATTTCATACACATACATATGGGGAATACAAAAAAACAATGAAAATTGGAGTTTCTTTGAGAGGATCGCATCATACATAAACTGATGTTGACTTTTACGTCATTATGGATGATATTTTTATCTATGTTTTCATGGAAATAATTACAAAACATTTTTTAAATGTTGGTGGTTGGATACTGTGGGAGGCTTTTATGTTCATCTGACTCATTGAATTTTTTATATTCAATATAAATGTCTTCTTGCAGTAAATGATACATTTATACTGGCTTAACAGTCACTTGAAATTTATTACGTAAAGTACCGTGATACTTCAATAGACTTGAGTGATTGGTGGAGCATAATAAAAATGAAATATCCAAAAAATGAATTTACTCAAACTGAATGTGGTTCTGCAGAAGTAGAAGATATTGAAATTTTTCATGAGACTACTCTAAATCAATTTTTTTCACAAAGAAACATAAATATTGATGATGACACCACAAAATTAAGTGTTTATGGTGACAAAGATGTTAATAATGTAACAAACAAATTTAGAATGACAATGGATGGTGAATGTGAAACTCATATGTATATTGATGATGTCGAGGAGGAATATGAAGATATTGACATCGTCAAATATGAAGATGATAATGAAGGTGAACATTGACACAGTTAAATGTTGGTTATGATCCTAACTAATATATGATTATATATAATAGTTATTTTCAACTATCTGCTAAAAACAATCATTTTATGTTTCAGATGGAATCTGATCTATTTCATGAGTTAGAGGAGGATGAGCTAGCTTTGGATGAGGGGGATGTGGGATCATTTGACCCTCAGACTACTGGTGGTTCAAGAGGTATGTGGAGGGGGTGTGGTCTTTCACGACTGATGATTCCTGAACCTATCCCTGAGCAACATCCATGTCATGACTTTGGTCCATGCAGACGGTGGTATGGTAACCTATATATTTTAGTTAGCTTTCATTAATTTGTTTATATATATACTAATTGTTTGATTATTTAGTCTTTTTTCATAGTTTTGAACATATATATATTTGAAAGGGGAGCACTATCTTGCGCAATGATTTTTCTCAGCAATGGATTACATGGAAATAGATTCCCATTGATGTGTAGCTCAGCATGTACAATCATTGGCTCGTACTTAAATAAATAATATTTATTTTGAAATTTATTTTATTACTAACTTGATATCATAAATTATTTGTACGGTTAATTGTATCTCATCGATGATAGCATGCATGACGATAGCAATGAAGCATGGGAGGTGGTTGTGTATGAGCCTTTGCATCCGTTTTTGCACAATTTGAGAAAGATAACCATTAAAAAAGTAGGGGTGACAATATTTGATAAGTCATGTAGAGCCCACCGAGCAGAGTACATTTCATCTCAGGTTTGGGATGGATTATGTGTACACTAGTTGGGTGGTGGATTTCAGATGAGGTCAGCATTGTGTCGGCAGAACCGGGGTAGACATGAGGTGATGCATCGAGCTGGCAGCGGTACATTTTGTACGCATAGATTACATCTAGTAAGTATTTTTTAAAACATTTTATATGACATAAAATATAAACAGTTTATTTTATATTCACATAGGCAGGCGTGCATCCTGATATTAAAGAGTACGATGTTTATCAGAGGATGTACAATGATCCAGCCACCAGAGAGTTTAGAGGTGATCGCCAACGTCCGATTGAAGTTAGTCTTACTTTTTTTTTCAGTTTTACAATTAACTGCATATAATATTTTCCCAATTTTAATTTCAAATTGGAATTGAAGGAGTAATATGAGGTTGTGACCTCTCAGACATAGGTTGGGGGTCAAGACGAGCCAACTGATCAGACTAGTGGCCACCATTTCGACGAGGCGTCATGGATGCAAGCGACTCTGTATGTGTTTGAGAAGGGATGAGTAGTTGGTATAGGCTATCACGTGACTCATGGTACTTATTATGGTACTGCTAAGATGTTGACATCCAGCTCGAGAGGAGCTCGTGGAGAGGCATCATCATCTGCCTCACAGTATCAGGGGAAGTTCTGAGATCAGAATGACCTTATAGAGAATGTCCAGAAGTAGGAAGAAGAGATGCGTCGGCAACAACAGTAGCAGAAGCAGAAGCATCAGTATGAGATGCATTGATGGCAGCAGCAGCATCAAGAGCAGATGGAGTACATGTATCATATGACTCGTAGTTTTGGGACGGAGTTTCCTGCACTATCTCCTTCAGCTCCTCCACCTCCTCTAGAAGACGACCCCCAGTGATTTTTTATGTTAAAAACATTTTAATTTCACATTTGTTATTATATGAACTATTTACAGTTTCTGTCATTATATTGGTGAGAGTATTACATAATTTAATTTTTAATATTTTATGATTTTTTTTGTGAATATTGAAAATTTTAATAATTTTTATTTTTGTATTATATAAATAATATTAATATTATTTTTTCATTAATCATAATTTTATTAAATATATATATTTCGAATTATATTTTATTAATATTTTTTTTATTTTACTAATAAAAAAATACTAATAATTTATGATTTTGTATATTTTCTTGTGAATATTGAGAATTTTAATATTTTATATTTTTTATATTATTTTATTAATATTAAAATTAATTTTTCAATAATCATAATTTTTTTATAATTTTGTTTAAAAAAATTATTTATTATTTGCAACAAGATCTGTTGCAATGGGTTCCTATCGCAAATAGATTATATAAATTTTCATAAAAAAGTATTTGTGATAGGATTACGGGCCCGTCACAAAAGGTATTTGTGATGGGACCTTCCCAAAAAAGTATATATATATATATATCAAGTATATAATTGGATACATATTTGCGATGATGAATTTTCCCATCGTAAATAATAATTTTTGCGATTACATTCTCTACAATAGGCTATTTGCGATGGACCCTGTCTCTAAAGCTTATTTTCAATGGGATCCCGTTATAAATAACCCGTCGCAAATACCAATAATTTTATTAGTGTTTGTCTATGAAATAATTCAATGTCGTATTCCAATGTTATTATGTCATGGATCGTGTTCTATGATATCTTTATTACTCATGTATTGTGAAAATCTAATAAATATATCCAAAAAAAATATTATGATATATGATATGAAGGGTATGGTTTCAAAATTATATTATCTGGTTCTCATACAATTTTCATTATACATTGATATCTCCCTTGTTTTCCCTAATTGGGAATATAATCTCACCCAATGTTATGATTCATTTATATTTTTTATGAAGGATATTTTTAAATAGTTTATGTATAATAAGATTACTATATAGATTGATAGTTATGGGAGATAATAATGATCTTTCATGAAATAATAAGGTAATTAATCGAGTCTCCAAATACCCAAATCCTATACAAACCATATGCTTCTGTTTTTTTTAGGCAATGAATATTAATATAATGAAATGTAATAATAATGTATAAAAATATTGTGTTGTTATATTTTGTACTAGAGGAAACATATAGTTATCACATTGAATCATGGATAAGAATAATTTATAGAGATATCTATGAATAAGTGAAAATATAATTAAATTTATAAGAAAACTTTATGAACTGTTGGTAAATGATAGAGAATGTTTATTCCAGGAAAGTACATCTCAATAGTGATAAAACAAATAGATGTAGCTTTTAAATAGTGGTATATAAAGGTAATAACATTTTAAAGGGAACATAAACATATAATAGATCATTTCATAGTGCACAATATTGAGACTTACTACACACTTGGTTTTAAACACTCAGCAGATATGTATTATAAATGAAAATACTATTTAAGAAAACTCAAAAAGGATTTAAATAAATGCTTACTATGCATTGACTATTATAAACATATTATGTGATGGATTAAAATTATGGTGTTAGGATTTAGACATCCGATATGTTATTTTCATGAATATATGGTTGATAACAATTATTGTGGTTACTCAAAATATGTTTTTTGGTTTTAGTTAATTGGATGAACCTAGAGGATGCAGATTGATGTTGAATGTGTTAAAAAGTTGATGATAATACACATGGTACTATTACTACATTAAATGATATTTAAATGAAGACTAATATTTAATCACATTATTTAATAATCATCATTTACATAAACTAAATACCCAACTGACCAAATAAAATATTGAAAGAGTTCATTGAAGGTTCACATAATAGTGATTTTATTAGAATAAAGAAAAAATTTATTGTATATCAATATTTTGGTAATATGAAATCAATAAAAAAAATTTAATGGAATGAGAAGATATAATATGTTTGAATATTAAGGGAATATAGAATTTAATTTATTAAAAAAAATAAAATTTTCAGTTAATTAAATGAATGAGAATAATTTTATCCATATGTTATCATGAATAATTTTTTGTTTTAGATATGGTGTATTTTTAAAATATAAAAATCTATTTGTAAAAGATAATTCTCAGGAATAGAATCATGAATGAGGGATAGGTAATGGTAATACTGTTATTGATTAAGGGACTATGAATGACATATAAACAGTATGATCATTTATAACACTACATTTTATGTTAAATGGATATTGAGGCATATTATGCCTAGTTATTTTAGGCCAGATAATACCTGGAAACCATCTCATCCACTTAGGGGTTGAATATGACATGGCATCAGTATGGTTATTGGATCCTCATTCATTCTATTCCGTGTGGTTCCATATATTTCATTCAATTTGTAAATTTAACCTTTAAATTGATCTTCTTTATTTGAAACCTTCTCACCTACATTATGGTGTATTCTAAACGATATTCTTAGTATATACCTAATAGGATTGAACCATACATTAATGGGAGACACTAAGTATTAGCGGATTAGTGATACTGGTAATTAAAATGATGATTATTTCATTATAACATAAATTGATAGTCAGATTTAATTTCTAAATATTTTTTTGAGGATAATAAATAATCACATGATAAAGATATTGATCAGATAATGGATTTAATAAATCAAAATATCATTCTGGGAGAATATCCTATATAGAGGGAAAACATTTTAGATCACACTGAATGATTTTTTTATATTATGGAAGTGGGGAATTGGCCAGTTGCAAAGTCTAACAATAATTTTCTGGATGGGATAGTAATGCCTTCAACTAAAAGAATTCCAAAATTATCTTGATTATATATGTACAAGTTATGCTCCAGAAGGGTAGTCATTATAAGTTATAAAGGGAGTTTAATAGTAAAAGACCTATCTTCTATCTTATGTGATATCTCAAATGTTACCAAAAAACAATAGGAGGGAGGAAGGCATTTGTGCTTATGATGAAAACAAATATTGTTAAATCCTGGGGTAGGGGTGATAACAATATGTAGTTTAAGGAATAATTGCTGACATGGTTATAAGGAGTACTACCAAATATTCTATTTGTAGAAAGTTGTGGGGGTCCTAATAAATCAGGGATGGAGGATGGATGGTATACCCATATTTCACTATTCATTTAGGATATTCATGGGCAATATATTACCTTGAAATCTATCGGTTTACGCTCAATAGGGTTCTCTCAAAATTAGGGGATTTCCTAATCTCACCTACAAATTAATCTAACCCTAAAATATTTTACACTTATCTTCACATGACAATGAACAGTTTCTCCTTAGGGAGATAATTAAGAGCTAAGACTCCTTAAGAATCAAGAAAAAAGTAATAGGGATACAAGATCCGAACCATCCAAATATTGATGTCATTCAATACCTTATTTAAGAACAAGTATCTTCTCCAAACCAGTGAATGTTTTGTGTGTCAAAGAAAAATAATATTTATGTTCTATATCATGATCCTACCATTATTCGTGTTCAACCAAACCCCATGTTTCATTTTCCACGATAGAGGTGAATAAATAGTACATTGTAGAACTATAATAATTAGATCTCATCCTCTTTTACATCCCCAATTTTTTTGTAAAGAGATAGAATGAGATTATGTTCAAAAAACTAGCATGAAAATATTTATAGGAATACTCTATATAGTGACTAACTATTTTATATGTTCTTATATTCTCATGGACGTGCTTCTCTTTCATGAATTGTATATTACTGGTTCCCACTCAATCCAAATTGGTCATTTTGAAAATCATTAATAACATGATTGAATATATTAAGGTGTGTGTTAATTAATCATACTCACTTGATTATGTTTGAAATTATATGATTCATGTGACTATGTATTGGAATTTAAGAATTATGTGTCATGAAAAATATAAGGATTTACTAAAAATATGTTTCATTAAGGATACCCATTAATATGTTGATTTGAATAGAATACCTATAAAGTATATTTATTAGGAATTTTATTGTTTAAATAAAAACAATGATTATGGGAGGATTCCCATTAATATATTCTATATATTGAGATACTGATGATTGAATAAATATATTATGGAGATGAATATGTTAAATTGGATAGTATTTATGACCTTGAACGTGATCAATTATTTGTGGAGGTTTCTTTTTGTGATATCATTGATGGAGTGTTCATAATTATTGTTTTTTGGGAATATATTCTATCACCTATGGTTTTATGTCGAGGAATTATGAAGTATATATGTTTTCATTTTATATAAATGGTAATTCAATATATAATCATGTTTTGGTATAATAAATGATCAATTTTTTAAAATATTTTGTATATAGACTTAAGAGATAGAACATCTGGTTTGGGTTATTAATGATAAACTATTTTTTGATATTTAGTGACCTATTATATAATTTTTAGTATTTCAGTTTTTTATAAACATGATATATCCCTAAGGATTACAACTCAATAATTGATTAAGTTTAATTTTGGATGTTATTGAATAAAATGTTCAAGGATGAAAATTATAATACCTATTGAAATAATGAACGGAATAACATTTTTATGTAGATAATATGATCCACTAGTACTTTAGTTATAAAAAAATTATCTTCATTTATTAATCTTGTTAACATTTTTAAAATTGATCAAGGAACAGTTATAAGAAGATATTGTTCTAATGGAATACAGTAAAATTTTATATGTACATATTCTCATGAAAATTATTCATCATTATTAAAAGTATCATCATATAAAATATTAATAAAAATTCACCATTGATGATTATAGAATGGTCTATTCACCAAACATATATTTACTTCTTTCTTTGATTAATATTTTCTTGACCATGTTATTTATCAATCTCCAATAGTAATTTGGTGTTAATTTTCACTTATGTGACCATGTTTTCCATTTCAACCTTTTTTTTATTTGGAAACGTGGTATGTGTTTTTCTAGATGAGCTTCACACATAATTTTATCTTTTTCTAAAGATATTTTAAATATCCATTTTTATGATGTATGATTCACATATATTTGTTCCATGTGTTAAATAATTTTTTATTAATAAAAAATTTAAATAGTGATACTGAAATTTATTTAATGGGATAGAATGTATCACCATGATATTTTTTAAAAGATATTTTATGAAATAAATATAATTTTTTTATATTTTTTGTCACATTAAACAAATTTATTATCTTTCATAACATAAATCATGGAGTCTAGATTCTGTAACATGCAACACGCTGTTTAGACAATAGTTCACAGATTATTAATTTATTAATAATTAATATAAGAGTTATCCCATAGCAATTGTTATTGAGGTTATGGAGAGGAATAAAAAAATATGAAAATAATTGGTTTACTCATTTCTATATAAATAATACTTTGGTGATAGATATATTATAAATGAAAATAAAAACCATTTTATTTTTTTAAAAAAAAATTTAAAACAATTTTTCCTCCATCAAATGTTATTCAACTAAATAAATTAGTAAAATAAATTTGGGTGATTAATTTTAGTGTAATATATATACAATATATTTAATTAAAAATAGAATAGTCATTATATTTTATATCTAAATAATAGATAAGAATAAAACCATCTTTATGCTTCAAAATTGTACTTTTTTAAAACAATTAACACCATTTGCACAAATATTTTAAAACATATATATTCTATTACTCTATGATATATTATACAAAATGAATATATTTTATTAAATAATCATGTTTAAATTAGATTATGGTTAATTATTGGCACTTTCATTAAATGATATATTTTTCAATAAATATTGAAAAATATAGTATTTTATTATGATTTTTCATTTCATGAAAATATTTTTTAAAAATAATATGGTTTAAAACTAAAATTAGCTCATTTATATGCCTATTTTTAAATATATGACATTATAATCAATTTAATATTGATATTTTATAAAATATTATTATACTTTTGAATGTTTTCTATTTGGAATATGTTAGGTCCACAAAGCCGAATACCCTGAAAGGGGGTGTGAATCAGGGTATGACTAATTTAAAATTAAATCTCATTCTGATCATGTTTCGTTGTTAAGAAAAACACTCTTTTCTCTCTTTCCCATTGCACAATATAAACATAATGAAAGGAATGCACATTACACATCAATTTTTACTTGGTTCACCCTCACTGGGCTACGTCCAAGGAGCATACAACGACGATGTGCCACTTTTCCAAATCTACTAAAGCACAATCCTATTTACAATGTTCAGGCTAGATCACTTCTTTTCCCAGGCTCACTACCTTTACAATGTTTAGGGTCAGCTCACTTCTTTTCCTAGGGTTACTCCCTGTCTCTCTCTCTGGCTCACTGCTGGTGGAGAGGATCACCTTCTTTCTCTACCTTTACACACTGCTCTGGAAGGAATTCACTCACAGTTTATACACATGTAGGTCTCTTTATTATCACTAATGAATGCATCCTTCGTTGTGTGTAGATGTTATGTTGAATTTTAACTTTTACCCATAGATGAATCTCTCTTTTCACCGAAGCTATCGGGCAATCTTCCAGCTTTTGCGCAGCCCCGGAAAGACGGGATTTCTCCAACAACACCTGGAGCTCTTCTCCAATAACGGCGCACAAGTCCCAATATGGTGTGAAAGTCTTCGGCATGTAAGTCCAAACCAGCGCGCAAGTCCACCTCATGAACTTGCGTTACAATCAAATATTCAACTTCAAACATGCGTGACACACCACCTTTTACACCCTAACTGACTTTGTCATGCGACTAACAACCGGAACACAACTTTCAACCGGCGCACAACATATACTTGCACGACCAAACACCAGTTGTGTGAACACCACACCTATGCAACGAGAGCTCTTATTTTTTCCAAGTGTTGAACTCGTATGAAATGAAGAGGGGTCGACATATATTTATAAGCGTTTGAACACCCTGTGCAGTGGCACAATAGTCTCCCCTCGGCGCACAAGTTTCGGCATGAAAGTCTTCTGTCCCCCTAGAAACTTGCACGACCAAATTAAAAACTTGGGCGCCCCTTCATCCATTGCCATATTTTGATGATCTGATCACAAAGGAAAAATGGCACGCAAGTTTCCAATCCTTCTAGGCATCAGTGCACAAGTCCTTCCTCAACGCACAAGTCACTTGTGCGACCTACCCAATAATGGATATCCCCTTTTCCCATTTCTATTTTTTAATGATCTTATCTTGAAAAACATTGGGCACACATGTTTCCCCACCTTCAAGACTTCAGCGCGCAAGTTACTTTTCCAAAAACACTATTCTTCATTTGTTGATTTTGAATAACAAAAATTTGGAAAACACTGTTAAATGGCACCAGCTTGTATCTATTCATTTTATACCACCTCCAGATCATCCATTCCTTTTTTGATGTTCCTGAATCAAACATTGATCGTTAACCACATTCCTTGAACTCGAAAATCCATAAAAAATCCCCTTTGTCAACAAGCCTATATGTCATGGTTTTTTTTCAACAATCACAACACACATGTCCACATTTTCAACAAACAAAATCACCTCAAAAATTCTTCAATGATGCCTTGAGGGATTTTTTACCCATAGTCTCCCCCTTTGGTTTTGTGTTCCACTCTTCTATAAAAAGATACATCATTAATTCTTCAGCCACCATTCGCCTATTTATATTCTGATATCGATCAAGGATTTACTCAACACATACTCTAAGGCCACATGAGAAATGCTCAGCATGAGAAACACGAGTAAATGAAATGTTCATCAATGAATCACTTCATCGATGACACAAACATTTGACAACAAACTGATAAATTTTTTTGGACATATTCATATCGCATTCCAACACCACTCTTCGGCTTTTATCCTGATCCTCAGCTGTCGTGATATCTATTCTTTGAACGATCATTTCTAGCATCGTCAGATTTAATAATCTCACCCTGTCTCATTCCTCTCCCCCTATCTTGCTGCTCCTACTGTTGGCTTCTCCCCATATCAATCATGATTTCTCAAATATCCATTTTGTCTCACCCTTGAACAATCACTATTTTCTCTCCCTTTGTCAACGAACCCAAAGGTTACTCCTTTGCAATCTGTAACTGAGTAGAGAACACATATCAGCACATTAGGGAAAAACACATCATACCATGTAGAGAGGGGGGTTTCCAAATCCACACTCTTTTAAGTGTGGGGAGTTGACTTAACTCTCAGAGCCGGTCGATGCCACTCAAAAGCTTCCTTGGGTAAGGCCTTTATCACAATATTCTTTGTCCTTGAGTGATGGATGGGATTTTTTAGGAGATTTATAGCACATGAGTTATCACACTAGATTCCAATTGGAGAATTCACTTCAACTCCCATATCTTCAAGTTGCTTCTTCATCCACAATAACTATGTGCACACTTGAGTGGCCACAATGTACTTAGCCTCTGCGGTGCTCAACTAAATGAAATATTGCTTATTTCTTATCCAAGAAATACACAATCCACCAAGATAGAAAGCACCTCTTAACATTGATTTCATATCATCCTCTTAACTGGCCCAGTCTACATCAGTATATTCCAATAAATCTTTCTGAGATTTTTCATTATATGTCTAACCGAAGTACATCATTCCCTTGATATACCAAAGTATTATTTTAACTGAAAGCATGTTACTTTACTTGGGATTAAAGTGATATCTTACAGCTTGGCATGTGGCGAAAATAATGTTAGGACTTGGTGCTATTAAGTACAGTAAATTACTGATAATCTTCCTATATTCGGAGATATTAACTGCCCTCCCACTGTCATCTTTTGATAATTTCATCTGGGTAGCAACCAGTGTCTTTATTTCCATGTAACTACCCATTACGAACCTTCTCGAAACCTCCATGGAATATTTGGATTGAGAAATGAATGTACAACTCCTTCCTTGTGTCACTTGTAGACCAAGGAAAAATGTTAGCTCTCCAATCATTGACATCATGAACTTGGAAAACAATCTGCACTGAGCTTCATCTGATCTGCCAAATATTTTGTCATCAACATAAATGAACACCATAATCATGTCATTGTTGAAATAGAGATTGTAATAAACTCCCCAATATGAAAACCATGCTTCTTGAAGTACTGATCAAGCCTTGAGTACCCTGCTCTTGGTGAATGTTTATGCCCATACAACACCTTCTTCAGTATGAAATCTTTGTTATCATCCTAATGAATGAGAAAACCATCTGTCTACTCTATATATACTTCTGCTTATAGAACCCCATTCAAAAATGCAGATTTGACATCCATCTGGAACACATTGAATTTTTTTTACTGCTACGGCTAAAAATAATCTGAATGTCTCCATCCTTGAAACCGGTGAAAATGTATCATCAACATCAATTACCTCTATCTGGGAGTATCCTTTCCACAGTAGTTGTTCTTTGTTTTGAACCACTGTTCCATCTTTATTCATCTTGTTGTGATAGACCCATTTAGTCCTGATGACGTTCTTTTTTTCTGGCCTCAAAACAATCTCCCATGTCTGGTTCTTCTCAATATGATAAAGCTCTTCATTCATAGCCTGAACCCAATTTTCATCTTCAGCAGCACCAGAAAAGCTTTTCAGCTCTACTGGAGTTAGGAATGATGTCTGTGGCAGCGACTTCATTCTTATTTTCTGAACCAGAGTTGTCTGGCCACTAATGATATTATGCCTATAAATTTCGGCTCGACTCTTTGGATTCTTAGAAAATTTAGATTTTGTTTCCTCTTTCTCATCATTAGTATCTTCTTCTAGGTCAGCCTCTGCCACTTCTACTCTTCCTATGTTTCTTACCTCCTCCTCACTTTCATCCAAGAACTGTTCACTAGGTTGTTGAGTATTCTGTTCATTTTCAACTATAGTGACATCATTGCTCTCAACAATTTTTCCCAGACCTTTGTTGAAGCATTTATATGATTTTCTTTTCCCTGAGTAGCCATGGAATATCCCCTCATCTCCTTGTGACTCAAACTTCCAGTGATGTTCTTTTCTGAGAATGAAGAACTTAATTCCAATGATTCAAAATTATTTCAACGTTGACTTCTTTCTGTACCACATTTCTTATGGATTCTTCCCTTCCTTCAGACACAACAGATACCTATTCGAAATATAGGCTGATGTCAAAACTGCTTCCTTCCAAAATTTCATTGGTAGTTCCTTTTTAATAAGAATCATTCTGGCCATGTTTTTGATGATCTGATTTCACTTTTCAACCACTCAATTGTGTTGGGGGAGTTCTCACTAATGAAACTTGATTCCTTATCCCATGTTTCTTGATATAGTCTTCAAATTGACTATTAGTGAATTCTGTACCGTTATCAGTATGAAACACCAGAATTTTCTGCCCAATCATCCTTTATGATTCCTTCCTATACTACTTTATGCAACTGAACAAATCTATCTTATGGGTAATGGAAAATACCCAGGACATTATGCTATAATCATCAATGAAAAGAACATAGTACCTTTTCCCATATATACCTCGTGGTGAGATAGGTCCACATACATCAGCATGCACCAATTTGAGCACTCTGGTTGATTTCTGTTCTTTTGGCTTGTATGTCTTTATGATAATCTTCCCTTGTTGGAAAGCATCGAATGTATGAGTATGATGACATGATAATTTGGGAAGGTCTCTAGAAGCATCACACATTACCAGATCTTCCATGTATGGTTGGCATAGATGACCAAGTCGCTTATGCCATAGTTGGTTTTCATCTTCTCTAGATAAAAGGCACATATCTTTTACCCCACCTAAAAGGTAAACATTTCCCTTTGTCCTTTATCCCTATAGAACAGCTGCTCTATCTTTTCCTTTCACAACACACATCTTCTTGGTAAATCTGATAGAGTGCTTAGAGTCACATAATTGACTAACACAGAGCATGTTATGACTAAGACCCTATACTACCAATACATCAGCATATCTCATTTCTGTTTCCCCAAACATGGCCTTTCTTGAGATAACAATCTTCCGGCCTTCATCATTTCCAAATTTGAAATCCCCTTCTTGGTTAAATTTTATGCTTTTAAAAAGATTATAATTTCCTGTCATATGAGATGTGAAACCACAATCAACTATCCACACACCAGAGCGATCTGATGCCATAAGGGAAATTTCTGCCACCACAGCCTTCTCATTCTTCTTATTCTTGTTCCATGTTTTTTCCTTCACACTAGGCATGAATTGAGACTTGTATTCTTTCTTAGAGTATGATGTACAAGATTCATCTTGCAAAGAAGCAAATCTATTCTACATTTTTAACTCACCTTTTGGTTTATTGGACTGCTGCTTGCGAACGTTTTGATTATACTTTGGCACATTTCTCTGTATAGTTGAAGTGCAATACCTATCGATGTGCCCAAATCCTCTACACCAAAAACAATGTCCTTCAAAATATGTTCTCGAAAACTGTTCAATGTTTGTCTACCACCTCTGTTCTTGTTCCCTTCGATATCTCTTGGCTATGGAACACACATACTATGAATGTCCAACATTTCCACAACAATAATACCTAATATAAGGTGCATTCCTTTATGTTACTTCAACGATATGAGTTTCTCTTTGGAATCATTGAATATTCTGATTCTATTTCCTTCCCGAATCAACCTTCAATCTCAGAGTGGATGCTTGCAGTATGACATCCATATTTACAGATTTTGGTTTTCAATCAAGCCCCAATTTGGCCTTGCCATCTGAGATCAATTGCTGCTTCATTCCTGTTGAAGTACTGGCCTCCTCTTTCATCTTTTCTACCTTTTGAATGGACTTCTTTTTGGATATCACATTAGGGGTCAAGGGTTTTTCTAGATCCTTCAATTTTTGTCGTAGACAGACCACTTCATCTTCATGTTCTTCAATACACATGACATGATCTTTCACTTTTCTATTCAATCCATCGATCTCCCTTGTCAGTTCTTCAATTTTGAGATTATACTCACGAATAGATTCTGAGTTCTCTTGTGCTAACAACTTGAGTTTCTCAATTTCTTCAATCAATTCCGACTTCTTTTCTTCCTGCTACTACATATAATGTTTTTCATCATGAACAAATTTGTTAGCTTTCTTTGTTTTGGATCTCCAAACATCTATCTTTTCAATATCATCCTATAACTCACCTTACATGTCAACTCTTCCCTCAACTTCTTCTTCATCATCATCACTTTCTGCTTCGTTCATCTCTTGAGAACTACCGATGATTTCCACCATAGCATTTTCTCCATGATTTTTACAATTTTCAATCTCATCAACCTCTTCAACCACAGACTCATCTTAACTGTCTATTTCTTTTGAAAGATGATCCCTCTTCTTGAAGAAATATCTCTTGAACTACTTCTCCCCTTTCACATAGGATGAAGATCTCTTCTTGGGAATTTTAACTTCATCTTCATCATTTTATTCTTGAAAATTTTTGGGGCACCTTGCGGCAAGATGAACAACTTTTCCATATCTAAGGCAAGAAAGTGGATGTTTCCCTTTGAACATTCCTTTTCTGCTTTGAATATTTGAGGAGAGGAATGACATTACCTCACCTGTTTCTTCATCCTCTTGAGAATGTTCAATGGGGAGATGCTTCATGGATTGAAATGCCACCTCTTTGGATTTCCCCATTTCCATAGCATCGTTACCATCATTTCTCATTTCATATGCAACAAGGGTGCTGTGCTGGTTATCCAAAGTCATATCTTTTGGTTTTTATCTTAAAAAATAGAAACATTCGGATTGAACCGAGATGGATGTTTTCTCAGGATGCGCTTCATAATTTTTATATCTTCAATAACTTCTCCAAGACCTCTCATGTCCTCCACAACAACATTTACCTTGTAAAATAATGCTTCAATAGATTCATTTGGGTTCATTCATAGATATTCATACTTGTTCCACAACACATGCTGATTTGCCTCTCTGACATTTATATCCCCTTCATATACAATAACTTTTCCCTCAAGGCATGTGCCATTTTCCCAAAAATAACCTTTGTATATATAGGATTGGATAGGGATCCCCCTAAGGCCTTAATTTATTTGGCATCAGCATCCAAATATCTATGCTTAGCTTCTGATAATACACCACTATTAATATCAGCTGTAATGCCATGCATTGCTGCTGTGAATACATCCATTCCCAAAGATCGGAAGTAGTGTAGCATCTGATTTTTCCATAGTTGAAAATTATTCCCGTTGAAGATCGGAATACCTTTATGATTGGTGACCTCCATTGAGAGAAGAACTAATATCAACCTTTCTCTCTGATACCAATTGTTAGGTCCACAAGATTGAATACCCTGAGAGGGGGTGAATCAGTGTATGAAAAATTTAAAATTAAAGCTCGTTCTGATCTTGTTTCGATGTTAACCTAACACTCTTATCTCTCTTTCCCGTTGCACAATACAAATAGAAAGTAATGTATACACAGGGCATAGCAATTTTTACATGGTTCACGCTCACTGGGATATGTCCATGGAGAATACAACGGAGATGTGCCGCTACACCAAATCCATTAAAGCATACTGTTGTTTAAAATGCTCAATCTAGATCACTTCAATACCTAGGCTCACTTCCTTTATAAAGTTTAGGATCTTCTCACTACTTTCCTAAGGGTCACTCACTATCTCTCTCTGGCTCACTGCTGGTGGAGAGGATCGCCTTCTTTCTTTTCATTTGATTACTGCTCTAGAAGGATCCACTCACAGTTTATAGACCTGTAGGTCTCTTCATTATCACTAATGAATGCATCCTTCGTTGTTTGTAGATAATCTGTTGAAGTCCAACATTCACTGGTAGATGAATCTCTCTTTACACTGAAGGTATTATGCAATATTCTAGATTTTTCACAGCCCCAGAATGACGGTCCAACTCCAAAAACACCGGGTGCTCTTCTCTAAGCACAATGCACAAGTCCCAATACAACGCGCAAGTCTTCGGCATGAAAGACCAAACAGATGCACAAGTTCACCTGAACCACTTGCGCGACACTAACTTTTTCAACTTCAAACCTGTGCGACACACCTCCTTTTACGCCCAAATTGACTTTGGCGCATGACTAACAACTAGAGCACATGTTTATACTGGCGCACAACTTATACTTGCGTGACAACACACCACTTGCGCGAAGACCACACCTACATGATAAGAGCTCTGATTTTCTCCAAGTGTTGAGCTCGTATCGAATGAGGAGGGGTCGACCTGTATTTATAGGTGTTTGAACAACCTGCGCGGCGGAGCACAAGTCTCCCCTCGATGCGCATGTTCCATTGTGCAAGTCTTCTGTCCCCCAAGACACTTATGTGACCAACATAAAAAATTGGGAGCCCATTTTTCCATTGCAATATTATGATGATCTGATCACGAAGGAAAAATGGCGCACATGTTTCCAATCCTTCTAGGCATCGAGGCACAAGTCCTTCCTCGGTGCGCAAGTCACTTGCGTGACCTACCCAATACTTGAGTGCCCCTTTTCCCTTTTCTCCTTTTGATTTTGTGATCTTGAAAAAAATTGGGCACACATGTTTCCTCACCTTCAAGTCCTCGGCGCCCATGTCCCCTTTCTAAAAACACATTTTTTTCATTTGTCAATTTTTAGGCATAAAAATTTGGCAAACTGTGGAAAATGGCACCACCTTGTATCATTTCTATTTGTACCACCCCCATATCATTCATTCCTTTGTCGATGTTCTTGAATCAAAAATTGATTGGTAACAACATTCCTTAACCTCAACATTCCACATAGAAATCCCCTTTTTCAACAAGTTTGTATGTCATGGTTTGTTTTTACAACAATCAAAACACAGATGTCCACTTTGTCAACAAACACAATCACCTAAAAAATGCATCAATGATGCCATGACAGATTTTTCCCAGCAGAATACTACTTTCTCATCACATTTGTGGGATTAATTTTAAAATAATATTTCCCATTTATATGAATTTAATATTGAAAAGTAAAACCCATATAATGATTCATAATATTATATAGCATCTAATAAGTTACCATTAAATTTTCACTATAAATAAATGTAATAATAGACAAAATATTTATGGTAAAAATGGGTTTACCTAGGGGTATAGTAATAGGTTAGTTATCGAAATAAAAAAAATAAAAAACAGATTTCATAAATATATATAAAACATATCTCTTATTTTATTGAAAAATTCCCTTTATTCAAACTTTTTGGTTTTAGAAAATTCAGGGGAACCTATTTATTTTAAAAAATTTAAATATTCACTCAACACACAAATAAAATTTTACCCACTCCGACCATTTATTCACAGATCCAAATCTACATTTTCTAACATTAAACATTTAAAAAAATTCCTTATTTATATCTTCATATCATATTTACCTTTCATTGGTATAAAATCGATCCTATGAATCCTCTTTGTGTAAACCAAAAGAATTTATTTAAATAAGTGGTGACACCCATAGTTGAGAATTTTATTTAATTTATTCCTCCACCTCCATCAAAATTTAATAACCAATGTTGATGTATTATCATATTTATCATCCATAATAATGGATTTTTTTCTAAATGGTATTACATATATAATTAAAATTTTACATCAAATGGGATATAACATCACAATTCATGTGTACTGTGGAAGACCACATAATGAACATATATTTTCCTTTTTTCATCACTACTAGTCACAATTGGATATAATTATGAATTTAATGTTTCTTAATGATATTTTTGATATAATGCTTCTTTAATTATGATACCACGTATACCTACTTTCACACTAACCAGTTGGTAATATAATGACGTTGGTAGTGTGTACATTGGACTATCGCTTTGTGAAATATTGCAATGTGTTATTCATTTCAATTTTACATTTACAGTAATAAGTATATTTAATATTAATATATATATATATATATGTTATATTTAACATTATTAAAATTAAATAACGATGATTCCACATATACATTCTCACATTTCATTCTATAGGGATATGATAACATTTTTCATGTGTTCCGTAATGACACAAACATTTCTCAATGGAATGTTTCTATTATTATAGTAATTTTATATAGTATAAATTACATATATTCACTTATTAACCATATTAAATAAATTATAACTCAGCAATTTATGAAATAAGAATTATTTTTATTCAGTAAGGAACCTATACAGATGAGATCTTAACTTGACTTTGTAAATTGTAATATATCCATAAAGATTAGTAAAACATCCAAATGAAAATTATCCTCACACATGAAATTATTAATAATATATTTCATTATTATAAGTGAAAATAAGATATACATTTAGCACATTATATGTTAGTAAATATTTTAAAAATTATTACTTAATTGCTGGAATATTTATAATGATAAAAATATCATTACAATTTTATGGATAATTTAATATTCTAATATAAAATTCATTTTCATCAAAGGAAATCATAAATTAATATTTTTATGTCTTATGATTTTTATATAATTTTATGTTACCTTATTTAAATTTCCAATGTGTTATAAAATGAGTTATATATTAATAATATGTATTTTCAATGTATTAGATGATTTTAACTAAAAAATAAATTACATATATTTTGTAAATTAATTTCCTAAATTTATGTTCATCTTTTAATTCTAAATTTTCAAAATTGTTATGGTGGAATTTTTTGGAATTATCTGAATTACATAATTTATTTTTGAATACTGAAATATGGTAATTTATGGTATGCATACATTATAAGTTAAGTATAGTATTTATTGAGTCATCCCTTATGTAATAACCATTATTTCAAAAATATAAAATCTAATTACAATATTTAGTCTCAAAAATCAATATAAATTTATTCCTTGAGAAAAATAATAAACTAACGAATTAAATAATTAGAAAATACATCTATCAACCACTATAAATACCACCCACCACTAAATCTTTTTCCCACACATATCGAGATTTGAGAATCCCCAAAATTCAATCCAATAATCTTCGCCAGCCTGTTCTATGGGTATATGAGATCTTGGACTCATCAATAGACCAAACTTATGTTCCATGAGTGGGATCACATGAGGATAATTCAAGAGGTAAATCCTCTCTCTTTTTGGTTTAATTTCTTTTCAATTTCATTTATTATTTTTCTCCTCTAACCCACATTCATTCAAATAGAGTAATAACTCCAGTAATTTACTTATGATTAAATTATATATTGTTAATGAAATATATATATTTAATCTCTTACCTCTCACTCTTAAAAAAAATGAAACCATATCCCATGATATGTAGATTTACTGATATCATGGGTGATGAAATTTCATTTTATTTAAACACCATTAATGATGTTAATAAAATAATTAAATCAGTTGAAACATGTTTTAATTTTTTTTTGATAAAACCCTCCTACTGTTATGGAACTGAAATTTATGCATAATACTAGATGATAAAACAAAACGAGTTTGTTGTGATTGAAAACCAAACAAAATTAACATAACATGATCATCATGAAAGTTTATCTAATGATTCATCATAAAACCATATAAAAAATTTATTTATAATACTATTAAAAATTCAATAATATCATTAAAAAAATATAGAACACATTTTTTATATTTATCATCATTTTACAAAAACATCCATTAATGCATACAAGAAAACTATTCATGAAACTAATGAAAACAAATTCCCTTCAATGATGAAATAAAACTATATAAATCATCCAATGTTCCATTAATTATCATAATAGAATAATAATGAATAAATTTGTTTTATAAAAGGTTATAATTGTTTAATTAATGAATATAATGTGATTATACATGATAATAAATTGATGGAATAATTCAGAAACATGGTTAGGGGAATTCTCAAACCCAAATAACTTACTTTGGGGTTTCCCTTATTCACTTCTTTTTAATTTTGGATATTCCATAAATATAATTTAATCATCATTATATTTCCTAATCATATATTTAAATGTTTTCTACATGAGTTTATAATAACCACAATATTTTCTAAAAGAACTCTTCTTAAAAAATACACTCCTTTTACTTCTCTTGATTGTTTCTTCTTCAACTAATGGTTCATGATTCTTATATCAAGTATATTTTTACCTTGTCAATTTTGGATCCCATGATTAGGAATATATGAATATGAAATTAAAGTCATTAGATTCTATGGTTTATGTTATATTCAACAATTATATATTTCTATGTGGCCTGCATGATAATGTAAATGATATGATATCACACGTGCACCCGGAATTTTATAGCGCAATGTAAATGTTATCTTATGATAATTACATCCAAAATTATATAGCACTATAATGAATTGGGTCGTTTGATTTATCTAATGAGAGAAGTGGAAATATTTTTTAACATGATTATATGATGGTTCATAGTTATATATGGTAGTTTACCCCTATGACAGGATGTTTCCATTTTATGAATTTCCACATTCCACACAATTATTTAATTATTCCTCTCATTATTATTACTATGATGTTATGTTAATTGTCAACCCATTTTATATTGTTTAATGTTTTCATCAGTCTTCATACTGGGCTTTTATCTCATCCCATTTTCTGTATTTCCTTAGGTGTCTACTTGTACTAAAGATAATTAAAGGGAAAATAAGATACTAGAGGAGATTAAATTAAATAAATGCTTATGTTCTATTTTCTAAAATTTATCTACTGGCATAGTTTTCTCATGATACTTAAATATTGGTCCTTGTTCATTTCATTCTTATATGTTTTTTATCAGTAAAAAGACTAAATATTAAATTATGGAATTGCATTGTTGTGATAGTTGTTATCAAAGAATAGTTTAGTTGATTTTAGAATTAGGATTAGAGAAACATAACTAAAACACATAATATGACAATTAGTATTAGTAAGTACTCAAGATTATTTTTTTTAAAATATAAATATATAGATCCAAGAAGACATTAATTTAGAGTAAATTTTACAAAGGGATAAATTATTGCTGAGATGTTGAATTATGTTTTGTTCTATAATTTTATTTTATAGAAAGTGGTTGGAACCAGGAGGGAGAAGACCAACAACCTATGTGAGGTATAATTTAGTGATTGATTAAATTACATCCCCAATGAATTGTGAGGTGGAGTTCACAATTTCGGAGATATTGTTACCTATCTATCTCAGGATATGAATAATAACCTGAATAATGTTAAACATCATACTTAATAAAAGAGGGAGAAATATTCTATTTTGTTTTTTATAGAGCAATTACAATTGATGTTTAGTTGATCTTCTGATCCAACAGTTGTGGAATAGTGGGTCCACTCGAGGAATTAGATATTTTTTATTCTTTACTTTTCTAGGAAGTAGATGGTGGATCTCACCATCTATAAGTTAGTTTGAGAGGCAGATCAATGGTGGGGGTTTATTATAAAGACCATGAAAAAAGGATAACATTGAATAGATAGAGTTGGAAGAAGGTAAGGTAACATTTCTTAACAAATAAATAAATCAAACTCTTTGTACAAATATATAAGAAGAATTAATACTACTAATTCAAAAGGAAGGTGAATATGTGATGACATACAAAAACAATTTTACAAATATTTCATGGTACACATCATATTTTTAACAATAATTATAGAAAAAATGTATAGATTAATTTTTGGTTTAAAACCAATCCTTTGACAGGATCTTGCAATTCAAGTGCTTGGGAGTTATGAATAAGTTGTATGATTTTCTCTCAAAGTTGAGATGGAGTTTGGAGAATTGTGCCATGGATATGGTCATAAGAAAAAAATTCATAGTTTCAAGATGGAGGATATAATTTGAAATTTTGAAATAAAATTCAATCATCCACATGTAAAAAATATGGGATGTTGTATAATGGAAATATCAACAAGGCGATATGGAAATATTTCATCTATGGGAGAGAAGGCCACCATATTGAATGATGATGAATGAAAATGAGGAAGTAAGATAATGTGGTGGTGGAATGGAGAGAACCACACATTTTTCTAACAATAAAACAACATGTAGAAAAATAAATATACAAGCAAGTGCACTAAACCTCGAGTGCTCAGGGGTAATCACTTTCTGTAGCCACCAATGCCAAAGGAGAATGAAAAGTCTTCTACCATCACCACTGTCATAGTGGGTCCAGAAAATGGAATCATACAAGTAACACATCTATTTCATTCCATAATGTAAAAAATACTTATTTTATTCTATTTTGACACATTCCTTTATCTCATGAATTATTTCTAGAACTACATAATAAATTCCAAAATCCATGAATTAGGGTTTATTGTAAAAACGTGTAGTTGTGAAATAATTAATACTAATGTGTTGGAATCTTATCTTATTGGCATATATTAGAGATTATTATTTAAAATCATGAAATAAATACATTTGTGGAGTCTGATTCCATACTAGGGATGGATTCACTCTCATTATGTAGAGAACATGTCCACTGTCAATAAAAGGTAACAACTTTTCATATTCTGAATAGTCCCATGGTCTGAGAAAAATTCAAGGCTGATCGAGAATGTGTTTTGGATAATAATTTAATTGTTTTTTTGTTGATTTCCTTTGAAGAATCATACCACACAGAAATGGTTAAGTCAATTATATTTATCAACATAGGGAAAATTCCAATTGTGAGGAAACTGAACGATGTATTTCATGAAGAGTTACCAGGACTCCCCTGGATTGTGAGGTAGAGTTATAAATAAAACTCATACACGGAGCTAATATTATCTCAAAGTGTCTCTATAAGATGGGTTATATCGAAATAGAGTTAAATAAGCATCTACAAGAGAACTTGAATATAGGATTCATACACCCGAGGTCATAACCTAGGGGTGCACCAGTGCTCTTTTTCAAGAAGATGTAGCGATCAACATGACTTTTTATCAATTAGGAGGTACACAAAAATATAACAATTAAGACAAAGTATCCTCTTCCAATGATTAATGAGTTCTTTAATCATTTTTGAGGATCTCAATACATCCGAATGGTGGATCTTCTTTCTTTATCTCATTAGATTAAGGTGAATAAGGAAGGTATTCTGAAGTCTACCTTCCATAAAAAGTATGGGAACTACGAGTTTTTTGTGATTCCCTTTATAAATACTAATGTCATTAAATCATCACGGATTTCATGAAAAGATTCCTTATACATTACATAAAAAAATTTGGGGTAAGGTTTATCAATGATATTATATTATAATTTAAGATCATAGAAGAACATGAATAATATATATGTATTTTATTGGCATCATTAAGGAAGGAGATGTTGTATACCATGTACAGAAGGTGAGACTTTTGGATGTAGTAAGTCACAATTTTGGTACACGATATCACAACTAATGGAATTTAGGATGAACCTAAAAAAAATCAATTGAATAATGGGAATGACCCTATAGTGTAAATATAATCCATAGTTAATGTTTATTAGTAGGGTACTATCATCATTTTGTGAGAAATTTCACATGATTGTCAATCCCTCTAACTATGTTAATAAGAAATGACATAATGAATGTTTGTATGGATGAATGTGAGTAATTATTTGAGAGGTTAATGAAAGGGATAATAACTGCAACATTACTCAGATTACAAAAAAGTGGAGATTTTTTTTATATTCATTGACTATTTAATGAAAATTTTGGGTTTTTCACTAATGGAAAATGATAATTGAATAGCCTATACATTAGGGTAGTTTAGAATCCTTTAACATAACTACCCAATGCATGACTTGGAGTTAAAACCTATGATTGTTTTTATGAAAAGGTGGAGATAATACATATTTGGTGGGAAGTGTGACATATATACCAATAAAAATATTTTAAAGTATATATTCACATAAATAGATCCCACCCTATATCGAACGATATGTTTAGCGCTAATTAGAGACTACAATTTTTCTATTCAATATCATCCTTTTTAATGTGATATAGGTAGCTGATGCACTTAGAACAAAATAACCTACTACTCTATCCGTGTTACAGATAAAAAAGTCAATAGTTTCATGAATATTCAATGTATGTATTTTTAAATCATAACGGTTGGGAAAAAATCCAACCATGCCTAATTATTTTCCAACCATATATTTAATAGATGATTAAGAAGGAACAACGAGATGATCCAGAGTTACCAAATAAGGTGAATATAGTAAAGGATATGAAACTAAAATAGTGACATTTCAATGCTGATAGTGGGATTTGTTTTGGAATAAGGTTATATTTGCATTAGTAAAATAGGTTAAAGAAGGATATATTTGGATATACACATTTTTTAACATTTTATATCAATATCGGGAGTACCAAGATGTATTGTGATCTCTGAGAAAACTTCTGGTTGGACCACATGAAAAAGGACATTGCGGAGTATATCTTAATGAGATTTATATGTCAGCATGTTAAAGCTGAGAGACAGAAGTACAAAGGGAATATTAATCCATTTCTAATACCCATTTGGAAATTGGATAATTTTACCATGGAATTTATTACAATTCTCCAAAATACATCAATATAAAATATTGTGATATGGGTTCTTGTGGGCTGACTGAACAAGAATACCGACATTTTCTCTATTCAAGAAGATGTATTTCCGGAACAAATTGTAATGATGTATGAGATAGAATTACTGGGACTGAAATGAGTTCAACTCTTTCTTGTCTTTTATTGTGATCCTATGTAAACATAAAAATTATGGTAGATCCTTCAAGGTTCTTTGATTAATGAATTAAACTTTAGTATTACAAGTCACACCCAAACTGAGGGGAAATCATAGAGGTCTATTTGAAAAATATAATATATGATAAAATCCTTCTATATAGAATTAAAATGTGTATGGGATAATAAACACCAAATAGTTTATATCTCAAAAAATTATATCTACTATTTTAGTATTCTGATGGCTCTATTTGAGGCTTTGTAAATAATGTGGTGTAGATTTCCAACCAGTTGGGATGAACATGGTGAAACAAAGCTACATAGACATGATCTTATTAAAGTGATGAAATATAAGGTTCATCACATCCTTATATAAAATAAAATATTGTTATAGTTATTAAAGGATCTATGTTAAAAAATGTTGGAGGTACATGGAGTTTGATATTTGAGATGAAGCCCTCCTTCGAATATGACCATAGAAGAGCGTCATCTAGTTTAGATATAATGGGATACTAAGAATAAGGTAAATTAGACCATTTGATACTTACCCAAACTATAATCCATAATCTTTAATATACCTTTACCCACATCTATGATGTATTGGTCTCATCAAAAGACCAAGCATAGGGTCCTCGAATGGGATCTTAAGAGGATAATTCAAGAGTTAAATCCTCTCTCGTTTTCTGTTAGTTTCTTTTCAATTTCAATTCATTTATTATTCTCCTCTCACCGAACATAATATAAATTAAATATTGAAAACATAAAATTACATATACTATAATTATATAATGTTAATAGAGGATTCATCAATAAACCCCCCTCTCTTAAATTTTTCTTCATAATAATGAAATCATCGCCCTTGATGTGTCAATTTTCTAACATCGTGGCTGATGCACTTTCATTTTCCTTTATGAATTCAAGGGTGTAAATAAAACCATTTAATGTTTTAAAATAGATTTTAATTTGTATCATACAACCCACTTTATGTGTTGTAAATAAAATTTATAAATAAAACTACATGATAAAACAAAATGAGTTGGTTTTGATCGAAAGACACCAAACTGAGCATGAACAATCATCATTATTATTTATCTAACAATTTATCCTCATAACAAACAACCAAATAGAATATAATATAAATTAAAAACATTTAATTTCATTATTACAATATAATAAAAATTATATATATTTATCAGCATTTTACAAAAAAATATTCTTGATTACATGAAAAAAAATCATGAAAACTTTGAAATGGAATGCTCTCGAATGTTGAAATTAAACATTATAACTAATATAAATGTCCATATAAAAACATAATAAAACTATAATGAATAATTTTAATATAATATTTTTAAGGATATGTAATTAATTAATCTAATGTGATTATACAAGAAATTTATGTAAATGAATCCTTTAAAAACAAGTTAAAGGGAATTATCAAACACAATTATCCTTCTTTTGGATTCCCTCAATTACTAAATTTTTAGAATTGATATTCCATAAATATAATTTATAAATAATTGTATTCAATAGTGTGGGATCTATATTTTTTTCTACTCTTTTTTTCCAAACACTATATATTTTCTAAATGCACTCTTCATTAAAAAAACACACCTTTAACTTCTTGATAATGTTTCTTATTCAACTAATTTTTATTGATTCTTATATCAATGTTCTTATTCCCTCATTTAGTTGGGACCCATATTCTATGAATATATGAATATGAAATGAAATAATTTCATTTACATGACATATGTTATGTTCAATATTGATATACATTATATTTGACATGCATGACATTTTAAATGATAAGATGTGATGGGTGTATATGGAAATATATAGCATAATGTAAATGTTATGTTGTGATGGATGTGAAAATAATTACATAACTCTACAATTAATTGGTTGATTTTATTTATTTCCTTTGAAATTTGAAAAACAATTGTGGACATGATGTTATATTTGTTCACATCTATGTGTCATAGTTTACCACAAATACATTATATTTCATTTTAATGAATTTCCACATTCCATTCCATTATCTATTGTTTCCTCTCATTATTATTATAATGATGTTATGATTATTCTCATTGCATGTTATTTTCTATCATGTTATTATCTATCCTTTTACTAGGAATTAAGTTCACCCCATTTTTATGTTTATCCTTAGTTGACTACTTATTCTAAGGAGAATTAAAGGAAAAATATGAAGATATATAAGAAGGAATTAATTTTTTTTTAATGATTTATTAAACAATATATATGTATGGTGATAGGTTTTCCAAGATAATAAACCTACAGATCATGTTCATGTAATTCATATATAGTTTTTATCATTAAAATGATGTAATATTAATGTATGGAGAATGAGGGTCTTTACATGTGTGGAGGTCTACTTCCTTTTGAAACATTGTTATTTGTTCCTCACATACATTTTACAATAAAGATAATATATATTGGTTTAAAAATGAGATATCTCATATATTGGAAATACAATTTATCATTTATAGGTAATATATTAATTATATTTCATTTCTTACATCTATTGAAAAAATGGAAATAGTGTCGATGCTTACATAAGGCCTACCAAATCCACAAACTATGTATTTAATTTTCTAACTCAGTCATTAATAGATTAATATAAAAAGTTATATAATAAATATGTATAAAATTTATATCATGGGAAAAATTGATGATGATGGAAATATGATCAATATTAAAGGATAAGAAAATAATAATACAAATAATAAAGGAAAAAATATATTAATATCATAAATGTGAATTTAATAAATAATTTATAATAAATGGGTAATTAAAGGTCATAAATAAGTAATATATTATAAAATATATATAATTACGGTTCATTAATTCATTTAAAAATAATATATATTCATTATACTAGAGGTTAATGTGTGTATTAATGAAGTCGAAATATAAGGTAAGTGATTATCCAGCACTTTTCACATTTGTGGCACACATTCTATATTCAACACCAATGTCTTCAATATAATGTATATAATTATCTTGAATGAATATTTTGATTATCAACCTAAATTTTTTATTGATTTTTATATTCATTTTAGTATATCACTATTTTGGGGTATATGGTTCAAAATTAACCCGTGAAATAAGAGTGTCTTTCTCTCAACATTCCTTAATTAATTTATATGTTCTATTGTTCACGTTTATTAAATTATTATGTTGTTACAGAACCCCATTGACATTTATAATATCAAATTTATTTAATCTCATTATTATTTGGTTTCATTTATTTTAAACCTTTCATGGCCCGTGTGATTCAATTTGACCAAAGCGGTATGGTTTTTGTGATACAATGTCATAAATTATATAGAATGACTATTATAAATTTTTTGATGAAAAATTAATATTATTCCACTATCAAAAAAGTAATAAATTTATTATCATCAAGTTTATTAATTAGAAAAAAAATTTTCCTTATTTTATCTCTATTCGTGTACCCATGTGTTGATAATAACTAGTTTAAAAATAATTTTTGTTTCTCTATATGGTAAAAAATAGTTTTTATTTAGAAATATTGTTTTTGAAATGTGTTTTAAATATGTTCTTTAAATATTATACACTAGATTTGTTAAATAAATTTTTACTCAAGATTTTTTTTTTTTTTTTTTGAATTGAATACTCATGTCATTTTCTAATTAATTCAATGATGGATATTATATGGAATTTTAAATGAATCTTCATTTAGACATGTATGGAATGAATTAAATTTTCCACTATCATGACTATTATTTTCATTAAATCATAAATTATATGATTTCATTTTTATTCTAATGGAAAATTATTATAAACTGTTATATTTTTTTGGTGGATTTTTCAAACGGATAATATATTTTCATCGAGAAATGTATTCAATTTTTTTTAAACAAAAATAATTTCATTCAAGGTTATTTTAAAAGGAAATGATATTCAAAATATTTTTTTCAATAATAAAAAGGATCAGTCCTTAATGGATTGTTTTAAATAATTTCTAATTATTCCATTATATGATATCTATTTTATTAATGATATAAAATTAGTTTTAAGATTTTGTATATAATAAAACTTTTTTTTGAAATAAGAAAGTATATTTTCCCCAAGAAAATTTTTAATTAATTTTTTATTATTGGATTATAAGTATCAATAATTGTTTTCAATGATGCTGAAATAATTTTTTTATATAAAATTGAATTTCAAAAATGTGTTTTGAAAATATTTTTTATTTTCCAAAAAACTATTAAATGATATTTTCAAATCATCTCCTAGCTTAAATACCATTTGTTTTTGTTAGTTATTCCTCATTAGGGATATGATCAAATGATTAAATTATTATTAATTCTATGAAAGGTTTTTTCAATGATTGAATTACGTATATGATAATTCTTTCTCATAAATTGGAACACTATGATGAAATAATTATTAATCCTGTATTTTTTAATAGTTATTCTACATTGAAATGACAAAATTATTATAAATCTACTATGACTTACATAGTTTATGATATTATGATGTGTTTATGAAAACCATTTCATTTAATGATTTAAGATAAAATGTACGTCTTTATGATCTTGGGTTACACATATGAGTATTTTTTATTATTTTATAGGTAATATATACATCCACCTATAATCATTTGGGTAAATATTTATATATTATTAGACAAAGAGTGATGGGGTGGGGAGTGATCCCATTTCAGAAAAGGGTCGTTGTCCCCCAGGATGGTGATGGGGGTGACCCCTATATATGACATTGGGTTTGGGATTAAACTCATAAAACTATTGTAGTCATGGATGTGAGGCTATAATAGTTTTAAATGATTTAATATTCTTATATATATATATATTATAAGTATTTATTCAATGATATGTTGTCATTGACCATGTTCTTTAATTTCATTATTATTTATGTCATATTAACACCAACAATTATGTTCGGACATATTTTTATGATCAATGATATTTAGTATATTTTTCTCAAATGTTATATCCATGTTATCATACCTACACAGTTTTGATTTTGGTATATATCCCTTTCTTACAATAACAGATCTTCTTAGATCACCCTTTAATATTTTTCCTTTCCCCATATTTTGAGGAAACATTTAATGTATGTTATTCCTAAGAATAATATAATCTGTGGAGATATTTGTGGGAGATGTTGAAGATCAATTATTAAATTAGAATATTTATCAAAATTTACCAAAATACACAAATCCAATATAGTCATCAAGTGTTTTCCTATGTACTATAAATATAATTAATCTAAAAGAATGTAATATTAACATATGATTGGACTAAGTCATTACACTTTTCTCTTTTGGGGTTTAAATCATGTTTTAAATCCAAAACTAACATTGAGGTGTTTTCATTGAAATTTTGTTTGAAAGAAATAAAATTTTAAAAATAAACCATTAAATTTTTTAAACTCATCCCAAAAAATATGATACGATATAAAATAATTCATTTTCAGTAAAAAAGTGGAATTTATATTAACCCAAGGAAGTTATTTAATGAGAATAGCATGAAAATATACACATACCATCATATAAAATTAAATAGATTCACCTTAAAAATGAATATATTAAAAGACAATTTCAGCCTCTGAAGGATATGGAATTATGGATAGATACTGAGGATTGATCGTGATATAATCTTAGTTATTAGACAACAATATAATAACACATGCCACTACAAAACTAAGATAAAAAACTAGATAGGGAGGGAAGATAACATGAAACAAATGATAGATAATTTCAACCATATAGATCATCCATAGTAGTTGAAATTATCTGAATGATGTGGAATAACTAAAATCCACCTCAATGGTAGCTATGTTTAGACAGAGTAAACATGATATTATTGCTTTCAAGAATCTTCTTCTTTTATCCATTTCATGAAATATTCCCATTAACACATATACATTTTTAACTCCACATTATTGATTCTAAATAGTACTTAATTTCGTACCCTATCTAGGACCTCTAAAACTACAAAAACCACATATAGTACAATAAAAATGAGAGATTAGATCATGAAAATGATGAAGAGTGTAACTACATAATCTGGTATTGACAATTATCCTCCTTAAAAAAACATATATCATCGTAAAATCTTTAATCTATTATACATGAGATAATAAATGGTCACCAATGCCTCATCAAGAGCTCATGTTCCCAAATATTTTTTCTATACCACAGTCGCTACCATAATACATATACCATGTGAATTATTTTACAATGAAAATAATTTTATCAGTGGCCCATACTCTAAAGGTTTTCCCTGCCATATTTTTCTAAGCCTCAAGATCAACATCATCCCTTTTTATTTTATAGTAAGAATCAGGTGGAAAAATTCCACATATGAGAAACATGAATCACATAATGAGATTATGTAAAATAATATTGTATTCCTGAAAAATATTCTAACATTATTAGGGGATCCAACAACAAAATCAAATCAGTGAACATCAATGACATCATACACTTCTTACCCATTTATAATTTTAGAAGAGAGTTGAAACTTAAATAAAGACTTGATTTACAACAAAAATCTATTATAGATGATTACAATCATCCACATATGATTTTAGACAACACTATTTGTTAAAATTATCATCTAGATCAATAATTAATTTTCTATAATTCATTGAAAAACACTCCACCCAACCATGGACAACTCTCCCATATCTACAGAAAAAATGGTGATCCACATTTTGACAAATAAATAAACAAAAATGTGTCCATCCTAATTGAGTCTTGAAAAATATTTTTATTGGAAAACTAATAAAGATTAATATACTTCTCTTAAGAACCACTAAAATAAAGAATAGATTACCATATCATATCCCCATGTTCATAGATACACGTCACTATCTATCTATCCATTTACGGATGATATGAATTTGTCAATTTCAACTAGGAACGAATTATATATAATTAACCATTCTAAAATATGTATTTAAACCATGGTTCCCTATTAGAAATAATAGAAAAAAGGATCTGATGATGTCTCAAAATACTATCTTCAAATTGGTGTATGAGATATTATACCATTTTAATCTTTTTAATTGGTAGAAAATGTGTCTATATCTGTAGTCAATAAATGTTCATCCAAATTGAATAATTCAGAATAATTTTAAATAAAATTTCTATGATGATTTACATAGAAATAGAATCCCATTTCCATAATAGATTGGTAAAGGGTTCCAATAAACCTTCATCACTTTGGTAGTGAAAATTAATTCTTTGAATTGTATGACACCATGAATAAATTTAGTGATCGGCCATATTTTCACCATCCACCAATACCATTTCATTATATTTTTTTATAGTAATAGGGTATATATACCAAAAATAATTGTTTCTCCTATAAAAACCTCCTTAATTAACTATCCTAATTGGGAAACACAATGTTCTACTTGGATATTGATATCACCCACCAAAGGACTCATCATAATATTTAATTTCACCAATGTTCTACCAATAATTGTTACATTCCTTCTTGAGATTAACACTACCATAAAAAGGATTTACCCTTCATTGTAAATAAGTATAGATACCCACCATCTTCATCCATTCTCATGTTCATATAACCAACAAAAACTGATTATAGAGCACTCTTATAAAGATTCATTAATTTATTGTGTCATTAAATTTCAATTAAATACACTTGTGAATACATAAAATTTTATATTAGTATAGGTAATATAAAATTAATATATCTATAAATCAATAACTCAACATCTATGTATCATACTGATTTGGATGAGTTATTGTATAATTCATTTTTCATATTCATAATATGATGTAATTATCCCACCAATTAAATAATGATGTTTCATTTTTCTTTCACCCATAACCACTTTCAAAATAAGATCATGGTTATATTAGTAATTATCTTGAGGGAGTAACTACTAATATGCATATCCCACAACTCATTTTCGAAACATCAAAAAACACCATAAACTAGCACCCAAATCATCTAATGAAATAACATATCCTGAACCTGGTTCTTGAATGAAAAATCATGAACAAATGTTAACCTGACCATTATTTCCATAACATATCTCTATAATTTTTATTCACCTAAAATATTGACCCCTTTAAGGATAAGTCATTAATTATAGATGAAATATTGTAGTTGATTGGAATGAACCACCTATAATTTCATACTAACCCTAAACAGCTTAGAATCCCAATCACATTTATAGGTTCCTCCTAATACATAACCACAAATATATATTTTTATCAACTTAGATTCCCCTATTAGATATTTAATTTCTCAGAAATATCACTTTCTAGATCCAAAATGCAATTCTAGATGTTTTACCTTAGGGGAAATTTTCTTCCTAGTTCTAAGGATGACAACCATATGATCCTGATGTCCCTATAAAGGCTTGGAGTAAATAAAAATATCATCCAATAACACTAAAATAAAATATTCTATGAACTAATGAATGAAATGGTTCATCAATGAAAAAAATGTCGTAGGATACATAGTTAGACCTAATGGCATAACTTCAAAATTAAA
This sequence comes from Viscum album, assembly GCA_963277665.1. Classification (NCBI taxonomy): domain Eukaryota; kingdom Viridiplantae; phylum Streptophyta; class Magnoliopsida; order Santalales; family Viscaceae; genus Viscum; species Viscum album. Next base: position 200,821,434 of record OY728126.1, read on the forward strand.
ACTCCCATATCGGTACAAAATCTATACATAATGTATATATTTTTATCGGAATACCAAATGTTTATACCTTGAATAATGGTAAATTGTTGAAAAACACTGTTTTACTTTTATTTTAAGAAATGTATCATCAATATTGGGAGAGGGATATATGTTCTTAATGGATATATTGTTTAAATTACAAAAATCAATACATAGATACGCATATTTTTCATTATTAGAAAATTAGGGAACAAAAACCATTAGTGAAAAACAAAAATAAATAATTCTCATACCGATGAGGTATCAAATATAATGATTATGTTCCTTAAACTCAATATATTTCATATGAAAATATGTCACTAAAATGGGAATCATTCTAGGTAGCTGGTCACTGGAATACTCAAACTCTCCCAATAAAGGTAAGCCATTAAAATAGTAAAAAATATACTTGGGGATTAGAAACACAAAATAATAATATGGACTACTCAGATAAGGGAGAACAACATAATGGAACAACCCTAAAAACTGAAATAAGATCTGTCCACATTTTAGAATAACATGACACACTCTTCAATACTTTGAACCCCATTAACCCTAAAATACAAGATTAAATAAATAGAGAGACCAATATGGTAAATAATGATGATTATAATAGATATAGGCCTTAATATTGGTCATTAAATCAATAACAATAATCATGTTAAATATATCATGTTTAAGATCATATAATACCCCACCACCCTGAGGTCAACTATCATAACCTTACATATGGTACACATCAATACATATTTTATAGGATTTTACTAAGAATAATTACTGATCCAAAAAATGGAATAATAATAAACTGAAATAATAAAATATAAACCCATATTATTGATATAAATTAATTAGTAGAAATAGTATCAATAAACATAGCACCGCTAATGATAAAATAATCATTTTACCTCTAATATTATGTGAACACACATTAGATCACTCTTACACATACTTTTTTATATAATAAAATCTATCATCAGCTAATCCATAAGGATTCATAGTGGTACTAAAATACCCCTTAGAATTAAGATTAATCCCACCAATATTATAGAAAATTTATTTTTTCCAAAAAATGATTATTGAGAGTGGATCATGACTTAAAGTCTTGAGACATCCTCCCACCAAAACATAACAGAAAAATAGATTTTATACAATGATAAAAATTATTGGGAGATATCGAATAGTTATCCATGGCCTGAAAAATACCCCTACAATGATTGAAGGACACCTATTACTATCTTGATGAAGCCCAAAAATTGGTCATGAAATAAATTAAACACCATTTCACATTCATTTCGCCCCACCAAACACACCATTACTAACCATAGTTATAAGTAATGATCTACCTAATCTTATTATATAATAAATCTCATCATATTTTATAGATTAATTCTATAACAATTTCACACAATTTTAAATGTAAATAAGAACCATTATTCAACAAATTTCATCCCCCATACCCATCTCAGTCCCTTAATATTTTAGGTAATAAATTTTTACAAGATATTCTACCATGTCCCACAACTGTGAAAAGAGAGTGGACTACACATTCTAGTATTCTCCCATTGATAAATTTTTAGAAACTCCCATTCCATTTCCAGACATAACAACTTAGTTTAACATTATGGTTAAATATTCTCATGAATGATATATAAGAGAGATTCTCATGTCTATTTTCTGACACTCTAGATTACCCTTATCAACTTCTAATCCCATCAATAATGTATATTGAAAATCACACCACAGTCTCCACAAGATTTTTTAAAATGATAATGATACAATGAATCTATTCATGTCATTTATTTTATTCAATGGATATTTTGTCATTATAGAATTTGGGTGTATAATATATATAAAATTCTAAGTGGTGGTCTGACAATTATCATGGGAGAGAAGAACCCTCATGAAAAAGAGCCGGAAGAATAATGATTAATGCATCCAAAAAATAAAAAACCAATAGTGTATTCATACATGGAACCTATATCATAACATTATCTCTAGGGTTTAGTATGTATCTTCTTAGAACCATTACCTATTAAAATAAATATGGTGACAAATCTGTTGAATTAGAAATTACAAAATTGTAATAAAAACATTAAAAATACATAATAAATACATTAAAACCCAATAATAAAGATAATTTTATTAATTATATTAATTAAATACCTTATATTAATAAGTAATAATTTTTTTAAATCATCCTTGAATCCATTTTATTCTGAAATGTGTAAATAAAATGTCTCAATATTAGAAAAAATCAATAAACACCCCTGGAAATTTGTATTGATATGTGTAACCGGGGTAGAAAGGAATCCCCCCACCATAAACATAAATAATACATGAATACATATGATTCTAAAACCATCCAACTGAAGATAAAAAAACAAACTCCATGTAGTGAAACAACACATCAGGGTGGGTATTCCATTTAAAATGAATTTATAATGAACTGCTACAATTTATCAGGGAATGTAATATATGAATGTCTCAAATATTGTGATGTAGAAAAAAATTAAAAATAAATAAAAATCTTGTAAAAACTAAATAACAAAAAACAAGGTACATAGTGGAAAGAAAGACAATATATCAACGAGGCATATATAATTAATCAAAAAATTTAAAACTATATGATAAAACCAAAAGATATAATACATGTATCCTTGTGATCATCCGTCACCACAAAGATGTTTGATTATAAAAGCGATGGAAAATAAGAGAATCATATAGTCTATATAATTAAATTTTCATTAAAAGGGTCATAAAAAAACAATATTTAATAATTATAAATGAAAAATTTATACTGTTAGAAAAAATCTCAGATAGATAAAACCAATGAATATATTCATTTTATATAATGAATAATGAATTAACTACATCATTAAAATAAATATTGTTTACCAATAATTTTCAGAAAACAAAACATTTTGGAAAAAAAACCTTGGATTTCATAATAGAAGACCATATTAAAAAATTAATGAAATATATCATGTATAAGAATTATAATATTAATACACAATCAAACAAAACATAGATATACCACATTATATTAATCTTTGAAAATAATTATTAAAATAGCATTTTGTAATAAAATAATCATAAATGAGGAATCACAAAATTTTGTTTCTAATCTAAGGAAATTCATTCTGTACATAATAGAATTTCCACGATATTGGAATATAGTATTTCCAACCAAATTACACCTATCATAATTATAGGCACAAAAGTAAAAAGTCAATTTCTCTACACACCTATTTTCCTCAAATGATGAAATTTGGTCAAATTCCATTTCAAAACAATGATCACATTTTGTAAATAATTTTCATATCAGAGCATTTTTTAATATATGTATGAAAAAACCATTAAAAAACAAAAAACACTCATAAAAATTTTTATGACCACATAGCGTGCTTAAATAAATTATTAAAGTAAACCATATTGAAAATGAATTTATTACAATGAATCCATTCTGATATCAAATAATTATTTTTTAATGGAAAACCCACTATAATTTAAAATAACTTATGAAAGATCATGAATTAAAATCAAATGTACAGTTACATCCAACTAAAAAATTGTAGAAACTGGGTAACAAATAAAAAATAATATTTTAAATGAGTTGATATGCATCTAGATTATATGTCATGAGATAATGGTACAATATGACAATCATGATTTCATTCAGGTTATTATTCTATGAAGGAGAAACACAAGCCACTTCTAAACCATTATTATAAAATGATAAAGGAGAGAAATATCACATGACTCAAAAAAATAGTGGGGATCAACCACATCATGTGAAATGATCTAGTTTATGAGGAATAACCCAATAATTCCTCGATGAGATATATGGTTTGACGGAGCAAGAGAGTGTGAAGAATATGAAAATAATCACACAACTAACATAATAAAAACCCATTTGGACTGAATTATTTAAACTCTAAAGATAAAATAACACATATATGATAAAAAATGTTCTCCTTAAGTAAAAAATTCATCCATAGAATATTTTTTGATTAAATTTAGATCAAACGATATAAAAAATAATTTATGGTTAAAATAAACGGAATTTTCTGCTTGCATTATTCTTTTTTCATTGCCCATTTGAATTCATCTTCCTGTTAACTAATTTACAACATAACCTCCATATTTATGACATTAAATGATCCAATAGGTAGTAAGTTGTACAATATCATTATAAACACACTCAAAAAGATATATTAGCTCCAAACCAAAAAATTATATTTTAAAAAATAATATATGCAAACCATTCTAACTAGATAATTTCATCTCTTATAAATTGGTGCATATATAAAATGTGATTTCTTTGAATGTGAATTATAAGAATTTTAAAAATATTAATGATGTTTTTTTGAATATAATAGTGATATAGATATATATATTCATAATTTATATGATATTATGTTTTATTCATCTGATTTGTTCTCATCAAATCCCAATGATAATGTATTCTACATCAGTTGGAAAAAAATAAATATTGTTTTTCTTACTATGATACATTATGATAAGATATTTTCATTCTATGTGGAACATAACACATGTTTATTTAATATATATTTTCCATCCACCATAATCCACATATAAAATTGTTCATTAAAAAAATATCATTAAGAGAAAAAAATATTTTATTTATTTAAAGAAAAAAAAATACATTTAAAATATTTTTATTGATATTATATTGGATTGGATAGAAAATGAGATCAAAAATAATGCAAATGATTTCTAGAGAGGATATATAAAAATTAACTACAAATCCAACCACACATCTATAAATAAAATTCCACCAGGTTTACCGTCTTCATCAAACATTATTATACAAGTTGATTTCATGTTTGTACTAATTTCTATATTTTCAACTGTATACAATCATTTACAGTGTTTATTAGTATAATTTCCATGGTTTTGAATAATTTTATAATTTCATGAGATTCTTTTTATGGGGCTATAATTTTAGTTCATCAAAAATTCTCATATAAAATTAATTTTTTCATTAAATAAAAAAAATCAAAACAATGTGATTCATTCATTAATCCAAAAATCGTATCATGAATGTAAATTTTAGAAAGTAAAAAATACTTTTAAATGTTTTATATATAAATATATTTATTTATATTTTTGAATTTTATTAAATTTTATAAAATGAAATTATTTTTATGACAATATAAATCAAGGAAGTATTATTTCAAATGATAATGTTCATTACATAATATGAGTTACATTTTTAAAAATAATATCTTCCAAACCAGGAGGTTATTCCATATTATTTTTTATTAAAAAATAAATAAAATGGTTATTGTAACATATATATATGTGTGTGTTTTTTAAATTATGGGGATATATTATTACATCATGAATAGAATGGATTCTAAAATATAGATGGTTTATAGGATTTTAGAATAGTTTATTCTTCCTTCATGGTTATAAAATTTTTCCACTAGATGTACATTATTTTATGTGATATTTCTACTCTCATATAAAAACCTATTCAGTACATATGGTGAGGATATATGTATGTACATACGGAAGAGTTCATTCGTCTTTTATCATGAATTTATTTAGTTATGTTACCATATTGAGAACCTAATTTTTATTGTTATGTGGTTTTTTAATATTTTGAGGCTCTATGTGAGATGCAATGGCTTCATGTTTGATATCAACTTCCACCAATATTCTTTTATAAGTTGTGACATGTAAATAAATAATTTCCCATTCAAGGGGATAAATTTTTTATTTTTTTAATTACCTTATGTTGTTAATGTGAGGAAAATTCATCGTTATATTTAACTTCATTATATTAAAAAACAAAATTTGATTAGAAAACTTCATTTTCAAAATCATTTTGAAAAAATTATTATTGATAATTTTTCACAAATAAATAATGTTTTCATTATTAAAAATTATTAATCCAATTAGTTATTTTTATAAATATTATACACATCAGTCAAAGTATACATGAATGATATCATCATTATTTTATGAATCAAATCTTTCAGGATTTATTTTATTATTGAAAATAAAAATAAAAATATATAATAATTGAAAACCCAAAATTAATATTCTAATTACTAGAATGTTTATTATGGAAAATTTTCATTAGTGCAATTTTGAGAACGTGATTAATGATCAATCATATTGTACTTAAACCCTCAACCATAAAATATTAGATAAATTAAATTCCTACAAAATTGTATGATAAATTTCATTGATTATTTTATTTTAACTCCCTAATTCCCCATTTTAGGTGATATATGAGTATAAATAAATAATTATTATAGCTAAGAGATTATTATATACCATTAAATTCCATATCATTGACTTCTATAAAATGATCACCTTGAAATTAAAATTATTTTAATAATATTAAATTTTATACATTTTTAGGAAACACGATGAGGAAATTTCAGGATACAATTTTATATTACATGAAAATTTCCTAAGTCAATCATGTAAAGTCATCAATAAATAAATAATTATAACATTTAATTCTTAATATTTATATATTTTATGGTATTAAAAATAAAGTTGAATTAATTCGATATGTTTTAAAGAATAAATTATTTTTTAAAATTTTATGATTTTTTTTTCATACCAGTTTTACATGATACAAAAATTGTGTAATATTGGAAATATTGTTTCTACGAATCACATAATAGTTTATCAAGGTATAACTTTTATAATATAATGTGTACAACTGTGACAAAATAATTTATTCCTATTCCATGAATCACTAACTTTTATAGTTAATCATAAAACATTTTCCCTATAAGGAAATTATGAATCGATACTATAAAACATTTTAAAATATGTTTGGGAAAATGAATGTATTTTGTATCTAATATAGATAAAAATAATTTTCGTAAGAAATTATAAATCTTTTCCCACACAACTAACTAATTTTATGAAAATAATATTTCCAGAAATTGATGAATTTTTTTATAATAATTGAGTATGAAAAACTTGTGGTACCTTCACCAATTATCTCAATTTTATATTTACCAATAAACGTGGCATTAAATCCTTATATTTTATTTATTTCATTAATTCATAGAGTTATCCATCCTTATATCGTGATAAAACACAACCTATGTACCATATTGTTTCTCAAGGGTTTATCGAAAGAAAAAAATCCTATTATGTTGATCACCTATATGTTTTGGTATGTGAAATAACATTTTTCCAAACGTATAAACTATTCAATATTTAGGTATCTATATTCTTATTATGATATTTAGTTTTGGAAATTTTTGTTGAATGATGAATATGTTTTGGTCTCCTATTTTATAAAAAACTAATCAACCTAATAAATTAAATGAGAAATTATTTATTAATATTAAAATACATAAAATATTATAATCCTTCTATAAATGTGGTTTCTAATAGATTTCATGGGGTTCTTAGATGATTATAAAAACTAATAAAAACAATATTTTCCATATCCATGATAACTAGAAAAATTAGATTATTTACTTCTTATGAGTTTGAAAAGTGATATATCTATGACATTAATTATGGATTAGTGATTATCAATATCTAGTAAATTAATTACTATCATAGATAATTATTCATTTTCATGGATTTTTTTTATCCTTTTCAATTTTTCATTTTTCTTTAAAGAGATGAATTTTTTTATATTACATTCATTTTATAATGAATAAATTCCATGAACCAAATTTTTGTGTTCATCACATGTTTATTTTATGTGGTTTATATTAAGGTGACATGAAGAGAATATAGATTGAGAAGTGGGGGAGAATTAAGATATTAAGCTGAAGTGTGAATAAATGGTAGATGTGTATTATTCATGATGTCATGAACCATCCCCCAGGGCCCGTGCGTTGACTACCCCAATCTCGCCTTCCTTAGGCCAGGGGCTGGCAACTAGCACCAAAGGCGTAAATCCCAAAAACTAGGAAGGCATTGGATTTATAATCTAGAAACACACAAAATAGAGTAAGATGGACAAAAAACACTAAGTTCAATTATATAAAAAAGGAGTGCTGAAAAGTAAAGAGGTCGGAAATACAAACCCAATTGTAAAGTACATTGAAACTGGAAAAAAGTATAACTGAAGAAAGTTAATTAGATGAAAGGTGAGAAGCAGCTCCTGGACTATCCACCATGGATCTTACCAGAAGGGTAGGTACAAGTAGCCTCTTCATCACTCCACGTCTGTCTGTATCCTCTATGTACCGAATCATCGTAAGGTCCACCTCTTAGTAGCATCTAGTCCGGGGGCTCTCAGCCTCCTTCAGCACTGTTTTTTGTCTGCCTCGAACCCAACAAGCTGTGGGCATTGCCCGTACATGGGTGAGTATAACGATACTTAGTAGGGACCCCGAGTACACCAAGTCTCCCAAAATAAACCAAGGACAAACCAAAGAGTAAGAAATCAATGGATAGCCATTACATAGGTATACAACAGAAGACACTGACTTAGTTCACACAGGTATACAAGTAACCCATATCAATCACGAGGAAAAAACAGAAGACACTGACTCAGCTCACACAGGTATACAACTAATGTAGGTAGATATAGATGATCAGATATAGCCACTGAATCATCTAACTTGTCGGAACCACACATGATCCATGACCATCAGTTAGAACTGGGAGACCCCCCTAGGATCCAGGAATAGATGTTGGAACTGTCGGACCAACACATGATCCAGGACAAGCTATTCTGTCGGACCAACACATGATCCAGGAATAGAATTCCAAACTGTTGGACCAACACATGATCCAGGAAAAGTTGTCAGAGCTATTGGACTAATTCATGATCCAGGACCATATATTCTGTCAGACCAACACATGATTTAGGAACAGAAGTCAAAACTTTCATACCAACACATGATCCAGGAATATAATTCAGAACTGTCAGAGCAAGAAATGATCCAGGAAGAGTTGTCAGATTACAACCATCAACATGGTTTCGACAATGCACGCTTGATTCCAGGAGGGTCCACTCCTAAAAACAAGTGTCAATACATCAATTGACTCTAAGAGACACATATAAGTATCTCTATGATCCACCTCATTATAGGGGTTTCAACGCAACTGACGGCGCATCAATCAGATGCTTGGTCTGTAAGTTATACGACATTTTGCCCCGGGGTCCCGATTGGATTCGTGTACGATCCAACCTGACTATATCTCAACATTACCCCGAACTCTAGTTCGGTATACTGAAAGGGACCATCATGATCCATGAAAACAAGCACCACTGACAGTTTATCAAATGTTCGTCTAGTGCCAAAGTTACGGCCAATGGAATTAAGATGGTCGGTAATGGGCCTGGGCCCAGTCAGACCTAGTTGGACTGACTCGGCCCAACCTAGACTACGCCGACCAGGTCTGGGTTGACTCAGTCAGACCCTCTGGGTCTGAATCGGTCCATTGGGCGGGTCATCCCGGTCCATTCAGCCCGACCCAGCGAACTGCAGGTGCGGTTCAGACTGAAGGTCGCCGTGTAGGCGGCCAGGCCCGGAGGCCAGGGCCAGGTCAGCCAGAACCACATGGGGCGCAGCTCGGGTGGCTCAGCCCGGAATGCCAAGATTGTTCAGCCACTGATGTCACGAAGGATGCAGGGGGCCGGATTTTGTGATCGATGTGGCTCGGCCGGTTGGGTCTGGAGCCGGGGTGTGGGCAGGTCGTGGGGGGCACTAGGGAGGGCGCAGGCAGGCCGCGTGGGGCTCGGGCAGTGGGCAGGTTGTGGGGTGCGCAGGCAGGGCGCGAGCAGCGTGCGGCCATGCCGATGGGGTGCGCGGGAACCGGGCAGAATTCAGGCAGGCTGGAAGGGTGTGGGCAGTGTGCGAGGAGGCCGACGGGGAACGCGGGTAGTGCACGGGTAGGCTGTGGGGTGCGCGGGCTCGACCGGAGGTAGTGCGTGACGCCGTGGGGGCAGCTCGGTTCTCAGAGGCTTCGATTAGCACAACCCTTATCGTTGCTCTCTTCGTATCTTCGTCGTTTTTACGTCGCCATGCCAAAAAAACGTCACAAGAAGGAAAAACGACGAAGGATGTCGGCCCATGTTAGGTTGGCATGTACTCTCTACGTTTAGGGAGGTATCAATTTGTTAAACAAGATAAGAAGTTGATCATAAACACTTCTACAAAAATACACATTCTATATAATAAATAAGATATGAAAAGGTATAACATCATTAAGTAATTAACCCCCTACCCTTAATCGTCGGTCGTTGTCGTTGAAGTCACAGGAAGAAGATAAAGGAGAGTAGTCATTTGTCAAGTCCGCTACACAAACCTCAAATACCGGGTTGCGTCGGCTCATGGAAGACGCTCCAAGTCAGTAGGTGTTAAGGGAATAAGTTGGAGAAGGATCGTTGCTGTCATTATTTTTTGGAGGAATGCATTCTTCATTATACGTTGGGAGAATTCTCTTTTCCCCCAATAATTCTCCTTCCCAACTTCCACCCAAATGCCAAGTGAAAATATTAGAAGAATGAGTTTGTCTATTAGTTTTTGGCACAATAATTCAAATTGGAGTATTAAATTAAAGGCTCCCCCTAATTAATTAATGAGAGTTATCACACATTAATTAGGTGATATTGGCACAAATTAAATGTATGGGTGTTGAAGAGGCTCCCCCTAATTTATTGAAGCTTGAGGGTTTCTTCACATTAATGGGGAGTTTAAAGGGGTTAAAATACCATGTGGTCCCCAACAAATAATACTCCCATGGAAGGATGATTTCGGGTGGGTCCCACCACCATAACCTATCATGGGAGGTTATGGTGCGGTGGTCCCACCTCAAACCTCCACATGGCAGTTAAAAATAAAATAAACTGAGCTTACTTTATTTTATTATTTCACAAAAAAACCCAAAAACTAACTATTATCCTCAAGTCACTTCCATCAAAGTGAATGTACTCTTATACAAATACAGGCACTGCGAGTTCAATGGTTCCCTTAGATTTCAATTCCGAGCATCGGTTCTAATGTTACAAAACCCTGCTCATGCCTTTACTGAACGTACTGAAAAAAGAAGTTCGGAAAATTTATTATCAATCACCCTCGACTCACGCCGGCCAGGGTTAGGCTCTTCCTAGCTGAAACACGCCCAAACGAACCCAATGGTACTCATGTATTTTCAATCCGAGTTACCGTTTAGATGTAGTGAATGATACAATAAAATAATTGTCACTTAATTATTTTATTTTCTGCCAAAAACTAATGTTTTCTGGTAGCCCGCGCCGGCCAAAGTTATTATCTTCTTAAAGAAAGAATACACTCATGTGTTCATCGGTGGTCTAGTATTTTTAATCAAGTTTCAGTTTGTGATTTAAAATAATTTAAAATATAAAATAATTTATTCTATTATTTTATTTACGATTATCCCATTTTTGGATTTTCTCACAGGAGGCCCTCGCCGACTAATCTTAAGTCGCGCCAAGGGTAAACCCGCCATCTTGAGCACAATGGTGCCCTTGAATTTCTGATTTGAGTTACTATTTAATATTTATTCTACTTTTTTAGGAAAACTACTTACGCACATTAACTTATGATTAACAAACACATAGACAGATTATTCCGGGAACATCAGGCCTCAGAATTGCACGCTCTTAGATTTCAAGGAACCGTAAAAATCCAATGTATTTAATAAAATTTCCATGGGATTTTAGTGTCATTACACATGATTTCATAATCATCTTTTTTCATAAAGAAATTATGAATTTAAGAACATGATGGGGTAGAATATTAAAATCCCATGGATCATCACATACACATTATGTTATATCATGGATGAAATTAGCTTAATATTCCATTGGAAAACCATCAATTCTTATATAGGAAATTTTTTCTTGATCTAAATTTTTTCATGAATTCATATCATTTCACATTCGAGTCCACTTTTTGATTCACTTTCATAGATTAAATCGATTCATTTTTTAAAAAAATATTTTTTTTTCTATCGGCGAGGGGAGAAAAATATTTAATTTCACCACAAAATGAATAATTATTATTATCATTAATGGTTACCATTTTCAATACATATTTGGATTCATTGGACTCATTTTAATCATTTCGCATAAATGTAATTTTATATGTCATTAGGTATCAAATATTTTTTTCGATATCTATTTTAATTAAATTTGTTTCTTCATGTAATGAAATTACACTGGGTGCACAATTTCTTTTTCAAGACACATATTATATTATTCACTATGTGTTTTGAAAATAAATCAAAAAAATTATATTTTTTAACACAATGTATATTACCTTGAAAAGTATTCATTTGGGTATATAGAAAATAATTCAAAATTATTCTTATATATGTATAATATTGGATCTTTAAATTTGTTTTTTCTTATATCAGTGAAATATAAAAAATATATATATTTTAGGGGATGTTCAACATTTTGAATCAATATTAAAATCATATTTTAATACCAAATTATGGAGATATCATGAATTTCTCATTATTCATAATCAAATTAATATCATCGTGTGACAACATATCTTCTAGTTCATTTTTAGTATTATATTTATGAACATAAATTTGATAAAAAGATATCCAATGAATCAAATAATACATAATATGGAATTTTCTTAAATGAATAATATTTTCCATAATTAGCCACATATTTTGATTTAGTTTTTTATTAAATAATAATATCTAACGTTAAACTAAAATTAGGTAAAAATTTAAAAAAACATATCAACATCATATTGAAAAAATAAGAATATTTTTCTTTAATTTAAAATGAGAACTTTGATACAAATTACTGGTTAAAGTAGATGAAAATAGTTATGGTAGATTTCTATTTTATATTTAAATCAAAAGGAAATGATTAATCTAAAAAATAAAATATTTTGATTTGAAAATGGGATAGGTTATATAAATTGATAAATTATGAAATAAAATTATTTTTAATCTTATATTTCGAAAGCTATTATTGTGTAAATCCATATTGGGAAACTAATATATCAAAATTTTGAAATTATTACTCTTTATTTTGAATTATCCAATGCATTAATTTGATTAGATATGAAAAATGGTTGGATAATGTATTTCATAAATAAATTGAGGGGTTAACCATTATATCCCCCCATTAGTTTAATATTATTATGTAACTACTCATTGATCATGGAACTGATCAAGAAACCCACCCCTCATTATTATTCTGGTAGTCATGCACATGATCATAACTGGTATCGAAGGAACCTGACCCTCATATTGGTATCATAGAGAACCCATTATAGATAGATATGATATTATTTTGAGTCTTCCTTAAAAATACTATTATAATGATGCTCCCTAAATATCAAATATAAATTTTAGCAAAAAAATAAAATATCGATAAAATATATAATAAGATATCATTTATGTGATTAAAGAAAAATAACGATTAGGTCTACAACCTGAGGAGGTTTTCGAACTACACTAGATGACCATTCGATTTTCACAATTTATCTAATGATACCTATAATCTATAAACTCAATAAGTCTCTTTGAATTCCTTATATAGTCTTATATTGGGAATCCAAAATCATTATATAATAATATTCCATGAATTATTAAATATTAAATATTATAAGAATATCAACATGAAATTATGTAATATATTATAATATAATATTACTTTATATATACTAAATCCATAAGATACCAAAAGGTGAGAGTGAAATTCACAAATAATGAAAATATTAAGAATATAAAAGAGTTTGTTTGATCATCAAAACAATATTAGAAATTGATAAGAACTAGAAAAATTACTCATGAAATGATATTATAATAATAAATATATTTTATAAAATTAAATTCAAGTACAATTTATGATATGTGAATGATGAAAATTTATATAATAGATAATAAAAGCAATTTGATTATGAAACCAGAAAAAAAATTAAGATTACTAACACTCAATATTGAATATAACAAATCTGTAACTAATATATTTGTAGTGAATTGTAAAAACTTTTTTTACAAGGATATAGATATGAAAAATGTTCCAAAGTAATATAGTATCATATTTATGTTTTTATATATGATCTTAGAGTAAATTTAACTATTCATGGAAATCGTGAAAGGGTTTATTACATCCAATTTTCTACCTTTGATACACATATGATACTAAATACATCTTTTATTTGTAATGATATATATTATACCTCATTAATATATTCTTATAACATTAAATTCACTATAGATTTTATTTATTGTTTCATTTTGACGCCTCTCCTTGATGAGGTTTTTAGAAGAATGTAATATTGTAAGGGTTTGTGTGTCACATTTTAAAATTCGTGAGATATATTTGATGTTTGGAAAAATAATTCATTTATATAGTATTATAACATAATAATTAATTAATTTTCTTATATTAATGAAATTCTTTGTTTTTTAACATTTATATTATTTTCATTCATTCAAAGTATTTCAATTTAAATGATACCAATATTGTATGTTTTTTGACCCAACTCCCTTTATTGAGTTATTTGGTTCCTTACACCACCCTTAATGAATTACGTCCTAAAATAAATGCTATATCACAATTAATTATAATAAATATTCTATTTATTTATAGTATCCAATCCTAGTCCTAAATTTTTTTACCTCTAATTATAACCTTAATATATAAAAAACTATATTCAATGTTATGTTAGGTGACCATATTGTTCTAAATTACAATTTATATATTTTATTTTTTAATAGTACAATCAATGACCTTGGTTTTCAACATTTGTTTTTAAAAATTTTAGAATTTCTCTTGATTGTTAAAAATATAATATTTTTCTTTCTAAAACATATTTGTTTGATAGAAATTAGTTTTATTTAAAGTAAGTATTCATAAATTTTATTTTCAAATAGTAAGTTTTTTCCAAAAATTTCAAAACACATTTTTGGAACCAATATTTGTTTTAAAGAATGTTTTAAATGGGTATTTGTTTTAAGGAAAAGGTTTACAAAATATTATCATATACACTTTTTAAAAATAAATACACCCTTTAAAATATTCAAATATCTAATATTCTATTTAAATGTAATGGTAATTAAAAAATTCCCAATTTACCTATTCAAACATATCTTTTGAACGTGATTCATAATCTCATATTTAATGAATATGATTTAATATTTCTACAAGAACTATTAATTGGTATCTATTTATTTTATATCATTATATCTAATTATGTTAATTATTTAAAATACAATTTTTAGTAAAAACTAAAAAAATATTTATAAAGTTCTATTTTTTGTTGATTGAAATTTTCACTATCTATTATCTCTATTCATGAGATAATTTGTTATGATACATTTTTGTAATGTTGTGTAACCCATTTCTCTTTCCATGGGATATTTATGTCGTGATGAATAATTATTTCAAATTGGAAAACATATGTATGGGTGATTTATGGTTCCATTCCAATATTTCATTATAATGCATTGATATTGTTGATATCTCAATAGATGAAAAGTGTATATGATATGATTTATCATAAGTTAGAGGGTACATATTATGATTTTTCTAATGTTAGAGAGTACAATGGATTAATTAACCCATGGTAAAGGCTATACTATAGGATCTATCCCAATCCCAAGTGGTACATATGATATTGTGTCCCATGACTATGTCCATAAAAGAGGATTATCCTAAGACAATGAATGTGCATGGGTGAATATCCAATTTCTATTATGTGATGAATTTATTGGTGTGTATCCTTTAAATATAAATGATATTTTTAAGATGGTGCAACAGTTGAATGATCTCATAGTTCTATACTCATACCCAGTAATATGATTTACTCTATTTGTTTATTGTTATTGAATGAATATTATAGAATCTTTGTATTTTTTTTATTGGGAATTTATAATCATTATGAATATATATATTATTTATATCTTATTAGGAATTAATTTTCGAATTAATCCAAATTATACACATATATTTTAATTATTCTAGGCTATGATATTTTATTATTATTTCATATGTTTAACGATAACGATTATATAATCTCTCACAATTAATTTTATTTAGTTTTCATTTGTATTTATGATATGTATAACAAGAGGGATGTTTGAGATTCCTTTTTGGATGATTTTATACTAAAATTTTTACAAGTAATAGAAAATACATTTCTTATCGATATAGCCCGAAAAGACACTAAGCGTTCAGTTCTTATGTTTTTATAACTATTTTTTAGAATGAATGATTATTCATATAGAATAATGGAAATAGGTTTTCATTGATTACGGGTAGCATCAGTTGGTATCAAAGGAGTGATTAGGTATTTCTATTAATTTGACCAAATTTCTTAGATATAGGAATAGAGAACATATTCAATAATCCTAATGATATTGCAATGTGATATATCTATGTATATGATAACATCATTATATTTTGGAAATTTAGATATTACGTGGTAATCCTCTAAATTGAAACCCCGTTGAGATAAAATTTAGTTAATGTGGATATTTCATAGATTAACTCATGGATAATCTCACCAAAAATCCAAGTATATAATTTTAATTATCATCAATATAGTGCATGTTGAGTGGGCCTTTCAATACATATCATGATAGAAAAACTTATTCGATATGAATGGTTTATTTAAATTCTATTAATGAGTTATTATAAGGGATTTATTAAGTTATTAAATTAGGATTATGAATATGTGGAAAAAAATATAAAGAAAAAAATATTGAATTGAGATAAATTGAGTTTTAACTATAATCTGGGGTAATAACATTGAATTGAAAAATATTTTGAAGGTGAAATTTTCATTTAAATATCCTTTAATTATTAACATACTTTTTTACACATGTATACTCCATTTGGTTTTTGTAATTCCTAATGTATGAACGATCCAAATTAAAAATAGATGCAATGGTTAATGTTGAGGTTATCTCTACAAATAGTCTAATAGAATATTATATAGAGTGACAAGTCATGAAATTATATAAAACTATCTCTCTTGAATTATGACATTAAGATAAACATTATTGAAATACTATATAGAACAAATAATATACAGATATTGACTCTTGGAATATTCAGGGACAAATAATATGGAGGAAGAAAAATTCAATATAAAAAATGAATAAAATGATGTAAAATCACCAAATAGAATGTATTAATTTATATTATTGATATTTTAAAATTTTAAATGGTGTTCATATAGTATATAATTATTTAGTAAAATTGAATAGTTTGTTTACATTTTGAATTGATATAGTTGTAATATAAAGGTACCAGTAGTTGATAAATTTCATAATTATGAAAAAAAATTATGTAATACATATCTATATCCAAATAAAATAGATAATCATGATTATAATTATCATAAATTTTCTAGGCCAAGGGAACATAATAAATCCTATTCTATCTCAAATATTGAAGTAATATTTGAGTTTTTTTTATGTGATGGACTTTAAACATCCACTCATGAACTATAATTATTGTATACGTATCTTGTTCAACCAACCCCTTTAGTTAGTAATGTTTGATAAGAGAAGAATATAAACAGAATGCCTATAAAATCTTGATTTTTTAATAAAAACTATACATAAATGATGTTTATTTCTTTTATATATAAATCATCTATAATTATTTTTATACTGATTTTTTACTAATTTTGTGGTTATCCTTATTTCATTAAACCATTATGTTACATTATGAATCGATTGTCTATATTGATAATGATAATTAAAAGATAGGAAAAAAAATCTAAAAAATACCTTTATAACCTATTAATATAAGGATAAATATAATCTCAAAATGAAATATTAACACAATTATATTATAGTAATTAAACAAATTGATATTGATGAACTCAACATTATTATAATTCTAATTATAATGTAAAAGTATAGTTTATAAGTCAAAAAATGATAATGGGGATACAAAATATTTTGAATTTTAAAACAAGAGTCATATGTATCTTGAGGGAACCCTTAAATATTTAATTATATAGGAATAATATAAATTTTCATGATTTAATTTAATTATTTGGGGCAATTTAATGACCCAAGAAATAGAATTTTATTTCCTTCACCAAGTATTTTTTTGACACATTAATTCTAACAAAAATCAAACCAAAATAAGAAAAAACTTATTATATATATATTATAAATTAATTTCAATAATAATAAATCCTATTTAATTTAATATATCTTAATAAATTATAAATTGATAGAAAATTGTATAAATAACTCTATATAATTTTAAATAGATTTTTAATAAAATCTTGTTTTCTTTATATAATGCACATTTTAATAAAAAAAAATTTATATATTCATTAATTTCAATATCAAAAAATAAGTTTATTTTATAAATTCTAAATAACTATATTATATAGTGAAAATTGTTTTATTTTTCTCTAAATTTATTTATTTTAATGTTAATATTAAAAATTATAGTTTTCAATAAAATTTAAAATTGTATGAAAATATCAATTTATTTGAAATATATATATATATTTATAAAGAAGTTTAATTTTAGAAATAAATTATTATGTAGAAAAAATTTTATATTAATATATAATTTTGATCTTTTAATACCAATTTTTGATATCTAAGACTGTTTGTAACTTTAAATGCTAGTTTTAAAAGTATTATCAATCATATCATTTATTTAAAAACTTATCAAATTTTTTATTTGATAGGATTCAATATCATGCAATGTTTTTATAATAAGGTAGATTAAATAATTACAATAAATGATATTGTTATTTCTGGACTACACATAATTTGTATGATTAAAACAATTTTTTTATAAATGTGTTTTTTGTGTTATGAGATCCGACATAATTATTTTTTGTTTTTGAAATTTTATTCTTTAAACTCTAATAATATTTAGCTTAAAAATTTTCATATTATGTAATAAAAAATATCACTTTAGGAATAAAATTAGTGTCCCATTGAAATATTAGTTACATAGAAAATAAAATCAATTTCAATGAATTGTACTTTTCAAAATATTGAGTGTTTTTTTAAAATTATAGATATATTTAGTATTAACAAACTAATATGTTATAAACATATATATAAATTAAATTTTTAATCATTTTTAATCACTGTTAAATAATACTAAGAACACAAAATGATTTAAAAAATATTTTTCTATAAATAAAATTTTCATCGAATTATATATTTTACTCTAAATAATAATTTTCACATATATATAAATAAATTTAAGAAAATTGTGTAAAAATTAAAATTAATAGCATATAGATTTTTTAATAATTATAAACTTATATTTTAATGTAAAATATAATTAAATTGGTTAAATTTAAATCATGATTAATATTTATAATACTTTGTAATATAATGTGTATTAATTTTTCTAAATCCTTTTAAAAAATTGATATTTTATAAAAAAATTATTATTATGTGAAATTAAAACAAACAAATATATATAACATTATCCCAAATAAAACAACTAATTATTATGAAAATAAATTCTTACCCCTTACATAACATTTCATACCAAGGGTATATCCTCCATTTTCTCTAAAAAATAGAGACCACATGCACAATTTTCAACAGATTCCCCCAGATAAAACATCATATAAGGCCCCAGCCTTAAAATTTACTTAATCTTGAGTTATTACAAGAATTCAAATTGATGGTATTTTCAGGTTTAGAGTTTTAGAGAATTAGATCATAAATCATGCAATATATTCCACATTTAAACAAGGTGGTTACATAAAATACAATATTCACTTTTACCATCAAAGAAAACTTATTTAAAATAAAACATATACTCTTTATTGAAACATCCTCGACAGTATCATCACATCATGTACCTTTCACTTGACCTGTGGAAAACATTTCAAAAACCTGGCTGAGCATAAAAAGCTCAATAATGGATATAAAAATACGGAAATAAAACCTTAGTCCATGTATACATAAGAATCATTGAAACCATACTTTACTCATAAACATAAGAACTTTAACATACCTCACGAAATCATATGGTTTATGAATAACTCATAGAAAACATCAGACATAAAGGTAACATGAGGAATTCACAACTTTCATACGTAGGGAGTAACACTCATGGTTACGTTTGGAATACCCATCACAATATATTCCCTAAATCTCTTCGGAGAAACTATAGCATTCAACTCCATCACATTACCCAATGAATTGGAGAGCTATCATGGGCTCAACCGCCCTTATTTTATCATGGAACCACACGTATTCATAAACAATACCCAAGAACCATAACATAATCGTATCACATAAAGCATGTATAAAGGAAACATAAAATTTCCACTTTTCAATCACATGATATCAATACCACACATTGGTATAATCAAAAAAATAGTTGAAACCATTTTCAATACCAAAATAAAAGAAAATTAAAACAGTGTATTTATTTTTCATTTTAAAATAGTTATGGCTTGTAGAGGAATCCAGAACTCAAATAATGATCACGACGGTAGAGAAGTCGTTGTCACTACATACGTAAGACAAAAACATTCCATTTTGTCATTTTGTAAAAAACATCATATAAAAATATTCCATTTGAATAAAGTTATAATTCAATGGGGTTTATGCACCGTATAAATGAAAGTTCTGTATAAAACAAAATATGCCTCAATGAAAGGAGATTGAGACGAAGTCCGTTACCTCGTGTCCAACTTGACTTGATCATTTTTTAATCTCCTAAATAATAAACTAGAGTTAATTTATACTTTCTTAAGAACCTTTTTGATCTTACTTATTCCTTTTATATCACTTATTTCCATGTTCTAAACGTTATGTAATTATCCAAGTTAATAACGGTCGTTTTGTCTATCATTGGTACTTGAGTCGAAAATAAAATTCTTATAATTAGAAGTTGTTCATGTGGTAAAATATTCATTATATCCAAAATTATATTCCTTATGTAGATATTATATATATTTTATATATCTAGTATATACATGCATTTATAATATTACATAACATTTATAGGTAAGAAATGAAATGCACCGTTCATGGAGACGGTAAGCTGTACGTACGCATGAACGCTAATTTCATTTCTATTTCATATTTAATGGAGTGAAATCATAATGATATAAAGGTATATTATAATTACCGTATAATAACATATATTATATCAGTAACTCCATCCTTTATACATCCCACATATGGCATTAACGAATCAAATCACTTTGAGGGGGCGTTAGTCCGCACTTCCTAAAATGAAATTATCGCGTTTACAATAACAGAAACCATAAAAGTATGCCATTAATTAAAAATACAGATGAATAAAGAAAAAATACACATAATATATATCATATATAAATATAGTTACATCCTAATGGACACCATTAAAGGTGTTAAAAGAAGATTGAATAATTATAATTTCATGAGGCAGTAATTCGCCACTCAAAGAAACAATATGTTCTTTAACCATTAGACGAAGGTGTGTGTTTTCGTAGCTCAAATACTTTTAATAAAAAATTCTAGTATATTCAAGATACTGTTTTTGTTAAAAAAAATAAAGGAATAAAAAGAGTTTAGGTGGTTGGAGAAGAAAAATAAAATTAAATAACAAAAGAGAAGACATTACCTTTAAATCAGGTAACTTCCATTGGTTTGAACTAAAAGGTTTTCTTAAAGAGCTTTCTACCTATGGTAAGGATTCTAGGATTAAGAGAGGGATGCGGAGTGATAAAATGAGTAGAAGTTTTCTAAGCCAAATGGCTTGAGATGTGAGGGTAAGGGGGTATTGGTGGGGGCCTTTTATAAGTGGGAGGAGGGGAACTCTTGGAAAGTCATGAAATATTAGTTTATTATAAAATGAGTATCAGATTTTAAAGGTCCCACAATGATATATTTCATGTATAAGGTGATAAGGGATCTATATCCACCCAACCAAAAGGTTTTTGACAAGTCTATGTCTTAAATTTTACATTATCATTTCATTTTATTTAAATCGTTTATTAATGAGGTAATCACTACATCATCATGGTGTCAAAAATAAATTTATTTATTTAATGTCTAAAAATTATAAAAAAATACCATGATGTAGGAAATATTTTTCTATTTTAAATGACTATTTATTTTCTAAGATATAATTTATGTACACAAAATTAAAATTGTTTTACTTAGGTGTTACATACATTTCTTATATTTAACAATCTTTAAAAATAAAATGATAAAATGTCACTATCACACAAAATTGATTCCATGGGGTCCCAAAGTTGGAAAAAGGCATACCATGGTCGGATATGACACAACCAGTAGCATTATGATACATGTTGGGGTAATTGTTTATTATTATGATATTATTTTTTTGCTCTCAACTACCCGATTACTAATTAATCACGATAATTAAAGATAATTACCTCGTTACTATTCATAATTTCCAAAAACAAAAGAGTCTTAAATACATAATTTGGACCTTTTTATTCCAAATATGGAATCCATTTTACCAAATTCCAATCATAGAAATTGTAGTAATTAATTTAAAAATAATTCCTGTTGTCAAAACAAATATCGGGTTTTTTTTGAAACAATATCTATGAAAAGATAGACACTTGTTTATGCTCAATTCCAAAGTAAAATTAATTAGAATGAAAAAAATTGGATTAAATGGTAAAAATAAATTCTAATTAATCTTTAAAACCAAATAAAAGGATAATATATCAAAATAATTAAGTTAGATGAAAATGAAGTTTTGAAGTAAAATGCAGTATTTTTCACTATTCATTAAAAATGAACATTGTTAGAAAAATACCAAAAATTTGCCCAATGTAAATTTCAATGCACCGATTCTAAAGAATAAGTTTATTTTGACAAATAGATCTTATAAAATTGTCAAAATATAGATTTAAAAATGGTTCTCCATCAAAAGGCTGTAAAACAATCTTTTAAAAATATTAGATAATTCTATGATTAAGATTGGATTTATTCTCATTTTAAGACTATAAACACTATCTAATTCATAAATAGACATAGATATGAAAATACACAATTCTTTACTTACATGGGATGTTACATCCTTCCCACTTTAGAAAATTGTTTCCCCATAATTTATTTACTTATCAAATAAGTGGGGGGTATTTATCCCTCATTGCATTTTCAGATTCCCATGTTGCCTCTTCAATCATGTGATTTTTCCATAAAACCATTACTTGATGAATCACAATATTCTGCAATAATTTCTCAATGTGGTCAAGAATCTGGACTGGTTTTTCCTTATTCGATAGTTTCTCTTCCAGCTGAACTACCTCTGTACTGAAAATAAGAGATGGATCTGGCATTTACTTCCTTAAAATTGAAACATGAAAAATATTGTGTACCTGAGATAAACTCGGAGGTAAATCCACTCAGTATGAAACTGATCAAACTCTCTCCAGAATTTCATATGGTCCAATGAACCTTGGACTCAACATTCCTTTCTTACCAAATCACATCACAGTTTTCCGTGGTGAAACTTTGAGGAAGACATAATCACCTACCTCAAAAGAGAGATACTTCCTCTTGTTGTCTGCATAACATTCCTGCCTGCTCTGAGCTATTCTCATTTGTTTCTGTATCAGCTGAACTTTTTCTGCATACTCTTCTACCAATTCTGGTCCCATCAACTACCTTTCACCCACTTCATCCCAAAAATCTAGAGTTCGACTCCGCTTCCCATATAATGCCTCAAATGGTGCCATCTGTATACTAGAATGAAAACTATTATTATAAGAAAACTCAACCAAAGAATGATGTTGGTCCCAAATTACTTGATAATCTATCAATAAAGAATGTAGAATATCCTCCAATATCTGAAAAGTTTGTTCAGACTTCTAATCTGATTGAGGATGAAAAGCTGTACTAAAATTAATTCATTACCCAATGACTTCTCAAGGCCTTTCCAAAAGTTTGAAGAAAACCTGAGATCATGATCAGATCGAATGGGGAGGGGAACTCAATGTAACCTGACTACCTCTTTAATATAGAAACGAGAAAGTTTATCTGGGGAAAAAGTGTCTCGTATATCAATGAAATAAGTAGATTTATTGAAGCGATCAACAATAACCCAGATCACATTATTACCTCGAGATATCTTTGGCAACCCCACAACGAAGTCCATGGATATATTCTCTCATTTCAACTCTGGAACTGGTAAAGGCTGAAGAATCCCATTTGGTAACTACATCTCTTCTTTAACTTGTTGACAAGTCAAACACTTCACAGTAAAATCGGCAATATCTCTTTTCATTCCATCGCACCAGTAATACTCCCGAATATCTCTATACATCTTAGTACTGCCAGGATGAACTGAAAATGGAGAATTATGAGTTTCACCTAACAAGTCTCTCTTCAATTTTGAATCAAAAATCATACACAATCTCTTCCCAAGTATCAAAACACAATCATTATCAATGATGAATTTAGGTAACATACCCTTCTAAACCAGCTCTACCATTTTCTGCAACTTAGTGTCTTGCTTATGTGCTTGCTTAATTCTGTCTGATAGAGAATATTTCCCTAATACCTGAAATAAACCAGAAGAACATCATGCACCAACAAATTCTATTCCAAGGTTCATAAAATCCTAATCCAAAGTATCACATTCCCAATGTAACATGGTTAATGAAGCATTACTTTTTTGACTCAAAGCATCAACCACTTTATTTGCTTTTCCTAGATGGTAATGGATCATGCAATTATAATCCTTGATTAATTCCAACCATCTCCCCTATCTCATATTAAATTATTTTTGATTGAATATATACATAAAAATTTTGTGAACATTATATATATCACACATCACTCCATAAAAATGATGCTTCCAAATTTTCAAAGAAAATAAAACAGCAACTAATTCCAAATAATTTGTATAGTAATTTAACTCATGGTGTTTCAATTAACGTGAAGAATAAGAAATTACCTGATCATTCTGTATAAGGACCCAACCAATCTATTTAAACAAAGAATATATGTAGATAAATATCTCATAATTTATGGATGGCAGTGCCAAAAATGGAGCATTCACCAATCTTTTTTTTCAATTCCTAAAAACAGTCATCACATTCTTTTGCCCGAATGAACTTAACACCTTTTCGAGTTAACTTAGTCATTAGACTAGATAACTGTGAAAAAATATCAACAAACCTCCTGTAATAACCTGACAAACAAAAAAAAAACTACAGATCTCAGTTATATTTTTAGGTCTTGGACATTCTTCAACAACTTTTTATTTAGCAGGATCAATAGTTATGACATTATTTTGAAACAATATGACCATGGAAAGAAATTTCTTGTATCCAAAACTCACACATTATTAATTTCCCAAACAGTTTATTTTTTTTAAGGTTTAAAAGAAAACCCATTATTGAATTTCATGTTACTCCTTAATTTTTGAATAAACCAAAATATCATCAATGAACACAACCAATGTCACGAACAGAATCTGGTCGCTGCAAAAACCGGCACCCGACTTGACTCGTGGAAAGTCCGTAAGGGAGTTCCCGATCCCCATGGGCTGGCACAAGTTCTTGGGTATCAAAAACTAAAAATTGAGAATGATTCATCTGAGTTTTTATACTTAAAACAACAAAAGAATCCAAGAAATCAAATCTGTATTTTTGAAACCAAAACATCTTTTACTAAAATTCAGAACTGAATTACAAAATTTTAAACAATATTTAAAGACCATTACAAAGGTTCAAACTCATGAAATGATAGCCCAATGACCTCCACATGGAATGGGGCACCCCCCTAAATCCATCTCCACGACACTACATCACGATGGACCACTAAAAAAAACCTGATCCAATGGCATAAAACCTGTACCCAAACTTGTGACACAAAATAAGAATGTATACTTACACCCAATGGTGTAAGTAGGGTGTGATCCAAATTCTAGTAGAATACCACCACTAAGAGATTCCATATGATATAAATTTAATGACAAAAAGCATGCATGTTTTCAAAAACATGAAAATCTAGTTTCAATTTATATAAGATGCAACTTTGAATAAGAACAATTTTCAAGTGGGATATTTTAAAGGATTAACACTTTTAAAATAAACAAAAAATCTAGTGAATTTTCCAGTCAAATGTACCATATGCCAACGGTATGTATAAAGTAACTAATGAGCACAAGCAATAGGAAATAACCCCTAGGCACTAGCGAGTTGTGTGTCCTAGGTACCCCATATCTCGGTGAGAGTAACCATCACAAATATCCATTCCCGTGCACGAACCACTAGTAGGTAACATACCCATAACCTAGTGGTCCTCAATCATCATCATTATAGTTTAGTTAGATTTGTAAGAGTCAATATTTCAAAGTGAAATTGAGGTCAAACCCAATGGATTCACTAGCATACTAGTACACATCCACCCTCCTAGATACCCAGGTTTTCTCTTTGTTCTCAAACAAGTTCAACAAGTCAAGAAATATAAATTAAACATGGAAATATCATTTCCACATCACAAATTAACCCAAAAACCCACATATATACCATAAAAGTCAGAAAAGTCAATTTTTCATTCAAAATGGTTTTGGAATCCGACTCACACCAAAATTCCCTACAACACATTTCACATTTCTTCAACACTTCCTCAAAACCATTAAATTTTTTTATAAAACTATTATAAGAAATGGTTAATCATATAAAATCGCACACACATGGAACATAACACTCCTTTCATAATAAAAATTTCAATTTTTCACATCACACTCACACAAAACTGTCCACATCAAATTCACATCACTTTAACACCTCAATATCTCCTTCAATAAATTTAATAAAATATTTCCATGATGAAACATATGACATAATAGCATTTTAAAAAATGAAATTAACCTTTTAAAAATATAATCCTACAAAAATATCTTTCTGATATAGTTTCACCACTTACACAACTCAATAATCCATTAAAAACATTCATAAAACAATTAGGAGTATACCGAAGCTTTGCACATAAAACCCATTTTAAAAACCTCATTTTAATCCAAAATCACCCCAATCCCCTACCAAAATAGAATTGGCAGCCCATTAAACATTTAATAATCTACATTCAAATGTTATATAAACACCTTGAACAATATCACAATAGATACCCATGATAACACACAAATCCATAAAACACTTTCAAGGAGTATAACAAGGTTATACACATAAAACCCATTCAATGACACACCTTTTTAGGCCCACATGACACTATATCATTACGCAACCAAAATATTCAGCCCCTTTCAACAAATAAAAAATCACTTCCAAATTTTACAAAACTACCACAAGAGATAACACATGAAATACGTTTGAAAAATACACACTTCAAACAAAAATATAACATTAATACCAAATGATTTACTATTGCTACCAGAAATTGTTTTTTCATATTTCACATTATATAAGGAACATGAAAAATTATTTAATCAAGAAAACTAACTCATCATTAAATGGTTACCCATAGAGTCATCTACCGAAATTGTCAAATCCCTCAAAACATGGTGTGAAACATCAACCGCACCAACCCAGCACCACAAGGATGATAAATCCATCCCTAGACCACATATTTTCACAAAAAACAGTCATGGTTAAACCCTAGGTACGAACCCTAGGTTTTGGACACATTGTAACATCATGAAAGTGGGATTACACCCTAAGAAATGAGGAGAAATCAAATAGAGAAATACATACTTGCAGAAATATTCAAGAGATCGCCCTAAATCCACCAAAATATGAATCCAAAGTACCCAAAACATGTATGGAGGTTATAAGGAGTCATATTAGGTCATGTGGGGAATTAAATGGGGGAAAAGGATGAAAATTAAAGGAGTTATGAAAGATTCATTGAACCACGTCAAATTTGATCGATTTGAGAAAGAGTATGAAAGATCTCCCTAATTTGCGGTCCACCTGAGCTCCAAAATTGTGAAACCAATAATGGGGGTGGTCCACCAGACATTGTCATTGAGAGGGAACTATAATCACAGGAAAATAGTAAACAATGAATGAGATAAGGAAAATTTAAAATAAATTAAATCATGAATTGGGCTTATGGGCAGGCCCATTACCTTAATCAAAAACTCAAATCCATCATGATTTTGGATTTTTATGTGGTCCAAAGGGTTATGGTAATTTAAAAATATCAGGGTATTTCAATTGGGAAGTGGAATGGGTATAAAATTGTAAAATTTTAAGGTGTTATATAAGAAACAAAATTTGTTTTTAAATCTGGAATTGGGCTCACGGTTTGGCCCAAATTTTCAAAACCCACCATTTTCCTCAAAATTAGTGGTAAACCCCAAAGAGAAATCAGGAAAGTAAATTAAATTAATATTTAAATTTAAAAAAGATCATGGGTGTGTCAATCCTCCCCACCATAAAACATTCCTCCCTTAGAAAGAAACATCAAGGACAAAGCAAAAAGCAAACCCAACCGAAAGGCAGAAATGGACTCTTTTGTAAACATCACCCCCCCAAATGCCAAAACACCTCCAGTGATCAATTAAGGAAGTAATACTTCACAACCAAAACATATACCTCTTCACAGAAATGATCCATCACATTTATGATTTATCCTAAAATAAAACTCCCAAAACACAATCTGATCAAGGCTCAAGCAATTTACCCAAACAAACAAGAACATCGAACAAGGGTACACTTACCTAGATATAACTAACCCATTGGGAACTATCCAATTTGAATGTTTACCCAAGGATTATGTAGCCTGTTATATAGCTCCAAATGAGACTACCCAATTCCAAGCCAAGACCAGGTAAAAAATGAGTTACTAGTACAAGGATACACAAATGGGCTCCCCAACCATAAGAGACATATTAATTTTTTTTTCTCAGATAGAATCAAGACACTAACAGGGGAGCTCCGAACAAACTCCCTGGTACAAGGGGTATAATACCATTAGGAATTTTCAAAATAATATATATGAGACTCATAGTGGGTATTCCCACCATAAGAACAAACCATCTTAACTTTCCAATATGGGATGGCACAGAAAAACCCCAAAACTTAAAGAGTTGGGATGACCACATGGTTAGCCCACACATTTTGGGAAACTGTGCGCTAACCCTGTGGATCCTTATACCTACATGGTTTTCTGGGGAATAGTTACTACAAAATTTTCACTCAGCATGTCTAGAAAAATTTAACACCTTTCCCACAAACCCAAAGGAAACCAAAGAGGAAAAGATATTCATTGGGAGATAACATGGGGATGTGGCCCTGCACCCCTTTCTACTAAACGGGAACAAAAGAATCCAGAAGAAAACACAAAATGTTTAAACTATTCCCATCTCTCATACATAGAACTGTTCTTTGTAAAAGGGTAAAAACTACATTGGGATTTCCTCTAACTACGTGACATCTTCTCTCTGGGACCTATGGCAGGAGCTGGAATGATTGAAGCATCTTCGGCCTCACAGTTAGGATTTGGAAACCCCTAAATAAAATTTCTTCTTTCGATGCTAAAAACAACTACATGGAATACCAGATGGCTTCAGAAAGACAAAACACACTCAAAAACTCACTTTAACCTAACATGGAATTTCATTGAAATAAGGGTTTAGAGGATGCACTCACATCACACCTTTTTTCTTCGAGAGACAAACAATAGAAATAAAGAACACATATAAACACCTTCCTCTAAAATAGAGGATATAGAGTTCTCCCGAAAGGAGAAAAACTTCTGAAAAAAAAGACTCACAAAATTTTGTACAATTTAACCTTTAAAATAAAATGACCATGTGACATCACAACGCGTCACCGAACATAACCAAAGCGACTTATTTAAATAACACAAGGAGGGGGCCTTATACAACATCCCTAAATATCACAGCATTCTAGAATGTGTCCATAACAGCCTCTCGTGGCCAAATTTCCCACACGGGTGGTCTAACATAAAACCCTTCTTTGAAGGGACTATGACGAAATCAGGGTCCCTCTTAAACACTATCCATACTAACAAACCCAGACAACATCCACCTTTGATGAATCAGGTAGCTTAAGAAACTATAGTCTCTTTCAACCATCCACAAGCACTATTCTTCAATAAGAAGATCTGAAAAAACCAAGAATGTAAATGGTGTAGACTAATTATACAATTATCAAGAAAATATTCCTTACATTGATCAACTGGAGGATTTTCCAACGGTGAAACAATCCGGTTTGCACTTCAGTTGTGCACTAACACTTAATGGGGGCATACCCTATCCAATGGGAGAACCCAGGTACCCAACCAAGCTGGTCCATTGGTAAAATAATTCCACAAAACAATTCCAAACTCTTTAATGGAACCACCGTAAAGGTGTCCAGAATCATATCTCATAGGAGACTACTAACTTGTCCTTCTACCCAGCTTATCGACCAAACACAAACCCAAAATACAGTTCGAACAGGATTGGTTCATGGACTAAAAACATCCCACAACATCCACATTTTCCAAAATCACACAATATACACCATCCCAAAAAATTCATAAAGAAATCATGTTTTTCTTTAAAAACATTTCTTTGAAATCCAATGGTTCAGTGTTTAGCATATCCACTAATGGTACCCCATGGACACATGCATGTTTTTGTGCCACACCGGGCACCCTCTTCATATTTGTCCCAACACTCATCTAGTCATGCCATAAATCATTCATAATATCATATAAACCCATGCATGTGGTATCTAATTGAACTATCAAAGGATAAAACTAAAATTCATTACACATTTAAAAGACAAAACGGTCAACCAACCCATCCTTTTTCTCAAAACTCATAACAATGAGATCAAAATCCAAATTCACATGTGAAAAATCGTTTCATAAGGACACAACCATTAAGAAAATAACTCACTATAAAGTTATTCAAATCAATTTGAAAACATATAATACCATTAAAACACCCTTTAGTTGTTTAGAAAACAATATTGGAAACACTTTTGAAAACCAACTTCAATATGGTTCCTGATTTCAAAAGAGGTGTAAGCACACTATTTTCCATTTCAAAACAATTCTAAAAATTCAGTTCCACCATATCCTAAATCAAATCATTCCCTCTTTATTTGAAAATAATTTCACAAAAACATTACACTTCATAAAACCAGCTCACTTTAAAACCAAAGTACCATGATTTCAACACAAAAGCACAAAACAATGTGAGACGAAACTAGTTTCAGTGGGTGACTTAGAAATATGGTTGGAAACCATATTTTAATCACTTCACCATCATTGAGAGTGTTCTAGGGAATATCCAGGGATCCACATGTCTTTACAGACCCTATGAGCACACTGATACCATTAACCCAACTCTTTTTTCATTTCCACTAATCATCATCAGACCAAGAAAACCAATAGACATAGATAAATACCAACATCCCCTGGTGACTTGAATCCCGACATGAGGTGTGGTGATCAAGAAAACTAACCATAACCATAATTTCATGTCCCGACAATCATACCTCCAGACTATCCTGACTATTTCACAAATAACATGACTCAAATAGAGAGAACCTCCTCTAATACCATTTTGTTATGAACCAAATCTGGTCGTCACCAAAACTAGCACCCGACCCGACCCGTGGCAAGTCCCTAAGGGCGTTCTTGATCCCCACGTGTTGGAATAAGTGACAGGGTATCAAAAAATGAAAAATATGAATGATTTACCCGGTTTTGTATACATAAAACATAAAATGAATCCACAAAATCAAATCTGGATTTTTCAAACCAAAACATCTTTTAGTAAAATTCAAAACTGAATTACACAATTTTAAACAATGATTGAAGACCATTACAAAGGTAAAAACTCATGAAATGACATCCCAATAACGTCCACATGTAAAGAGGCACCACCCTTAAGCCATCTCCATGACACTACATCACGATGGACCGCTAAAAAAACCGGAACCAATGGCA
The DNA here is from genome assembly GCA_963277665.1 of Viscum album. NCBI lineage: Eukaryota > Viridiplantae > Streptophyta > Magnoliopsida > Santalales > Viscaceae > Viscum > Viscum album. The sequence goes on from OY728126.1 coordinate 200,853,282, forward strand.
TAAAAACTGTACCCAAACCTGTGACACTAAATAAGAAAGTCTAATTACACCCAATGGTGTAAGTAGGGTGTGAGCCAAATCCCAGTAGGATACCACCCCTAAGATATTCCATATGATAAACATTTAAAGGAGAAAATAATGCATGTTTTCAAAAACATGAAATGCTAGTTACAGTTTCTAAAAGATGCAACTTTGAATAAGAACAATTTTCAAGTGGGATATTTTAAAATATTAACACATTTAAAATAAACACCAATGCTACTAAATTTTTCAGCCAAATTATCCATATGCCAATGGTAAGTATAAAGTAACTATTGAGAACACACAATAGGACCTATACCCTAGGCACTAGCTAGCTGTGGGTCCCAGGTACCTCATATCTCGGAGAGAGTAACCATCACAAATATCCATCCCCATGCACAAACCACTATTAGGGAACATAATCATAACCTAGTGGTCCCAAATCATCATCATCATAGTTTAGTTAGAGTTTTAAGCGTCAATCTTGCTAAGTGAAACTGAGGCCAAACCCCACAGATTCACTAGTATACTAATACACGTCCACCCACCTAGATACCCAGGTTTTCCCCTTTTGATCAAACAAGATCAACAAGTCATGAAATATACATTGAAAATGGAAAATATTATTTCCACATCACAAATTTACCCAATAGCCCATATGTATACCACATAGGTCACAAAAGTCTATTTTTCATTCAAAATGATTTTGAAATCTAACTCACGCCAAAATAACCCACAACACAATTCACATTTCTTCAACAATTCCACAAAACCATTAAAAAATTTTATAAAAAAATTATATGATATTGAAACTCATATATCATCCCACAAAAATGGAACATAACACTCCTTTGATAATTAAAATATCAATTTTTCACATCACACTCACACAAAACAATCCACATCACAATCACATAACATTAACACCTCAATATCTCCTTCAATAAATTTAATAAAATATTTCCAAGATGATACATATGACATAAAAGCCTTTCCAAAAATGAAATGAACCTTTTAAAAAGATACTCCTACCAAAAAAAAATTCTGATATAGTTTCACCACTTACACAACTCAATAAACCATTCAAAACTTTAATAAAACAATTATAAGTAGTATACCCAAGATTTACACATAAAACCCATTTACAAAACATATTTTTAATCCAAAATCACACCAATACCCTACCCAAATAGAATTTTCATCCCAATCAACATGTAATAATCTAATTTCAAATTTTATATAAACACCTTGAACAATATCACAAAATATACTCATGAGAACACACAAATCCGAAAAACACTTTCAAGGAGTATGACAAGGTTATGAACATAAAACCCACTAAGGACCCCCCTCATTAAGCCCACATGACACTATATCACTACCCAACCAAAATTGGCAGCCCCTTTCAACAACTAATAAATCACTTCCAAATTTTACAAAACTAACACAAAAGATAACACATGAAATACATTTGAAAAATACACACATCCAAAAAAAATGTAACTTTAATACCAAATGAATTACTATTGTTACCAAAAATGGTTCCACATAATTCAAATCATATAAGGAACATGATATTTTTTTAATAAACAAAACTAACTCATCATTAAATGGTTACCCACGGAATCACCTAACGAAATTGTCGAATCCCTCAAAACATGAAGAAAAACATCAACCGCACCAACCTGACCGCACAAAGATGATAAATCCAGCCCTAGACCACATAGTTTCACCTAAAAGACCGATGGTTTAACCCTAGGTACGAACCCTAGTTTTTGGACACTTTGGAACACCAAGAAAGAGGGATGAAGCCCTAAGAAAAGAGGAGAAATCAAATATGGAAATACTTACTTGCAGAAATATTGAATAGATCACACTAAATCAACAGAAATATGAATCTTCACGTACCCTAAAATGGTATGGAGGGTCGAAGGAGTCATATTAGAACATTTTTGGAATTTAATGGGGGAAAAAGGATGAAAATTGATAGATTGATGAAAGATTCATTTTAACTCGTCAAATCTGGTCGATTTGAGAAAAGTATGAAAGATCTCCCTAATTCGCAGTTCACCTGAGATCCCAAATTGCAAAACCGATGATGGGTGTTATCCAAGGGATATTGGATTTGAGAGGGAGGTGGAATCGTGGAAAAAATATAACAATTAATTTGATATGGAATATTTTAAAAAAACAAAATTAAAGCAGGAAATGGGCTTTCGGGCATGCACATTACCATAATTGAAAACTCAAATCCATCATGATTTTGGATTTATATGTGTCACAAAGGGATATGGTGATTTTAATATATCATGGAATGAAAATTGGAAAGCATAATGGGTATAAAATATTAAAAATTGAATGATTTATAAAAGAAATGAAATTTGTTTTTAAATCTGGAATTGTGCTCACGGTTTGGCCCAAATTTTCAAAACCCACCTTTTTCATCAAAATGAGTGGTAAACCCCCAAAACAAATCAGGAATGGAAATTAAATTAATAATGAATTTAAAAAAATTTCATGGGTGTGAAAACCATCATTTTTCACCTGTCTAAACTAAGCCATCATTATAGAAAAAACTATTCAATTCAGATTCTGACAATCTTAGGTTGATGATTTAGAAGGATGTCTTCCTCCTGATGTCGTCCCAACATAGCTGCCATGTTTCCTCTGTGGAAAACCATTCTGAACATAGATATATATTAGGAAATTAAACATGGAAATATTTAAATTCTATATTATTTCAATATTAACATAACTTACTTTATGGATATTAATTTAAGAATACCCTAACTCCTAAAGTTATCTAAACCGACCTCTGATACCAACTATAAGGACCCGAACTTAAAACATTACACAATCTGGAATTAAATAAATAATTATCATTGAGGATATTTTCAGGTTTAGAGTTTTAGAGAATTTGTCCATGACTATTACATTTCATTTCAAATACAATGTAAACAGTTCTACTCAGTTTCCATTTTCTTCAAAAAACATGAACTCTTGAAAAAAGAGTCATGTCTAGTTCCATGTTTAAGACAACATGACACTTATTTGATCCCATCCTTGACCCTATTCCACATTATGTCCTGTGAAAAACACTTCAGAAACACGGGATTAGCATAAAAAATTTCTGTAATGGATACACAAAGAGGGAAAACTGTTAGTTTTTTAAAACAACAAGTAAACCATGAATACATTAACATAAGTAATACTTATCACCATTATGAAGTAGTAAATACTCTTAACTCAATAAAAGATCACCATCTACCCTTTTATAACCAAAATATTACCCAAATAAAGTACACATAACATATAACGGTAACTTGGAACATAAACATACTTAATTTGAATAACCATATGGTCTAATTCCACACATATCATAAAATGTAACAGCCACACAATCGGCTTCCATACCCAATTCATTAGACATTATAACGTAACCACCCATCTTGGTTTTCACGGCACCACCCGTCATATGGTTTATCATGTAACCACCCATCAAATGTCCATGTACCATCACAACACCTAAAATATTGAAAATATAAAAATTTCACTAATAACATTTCATTTGAAGTCACAAGATATAATTTCAAGATATTTAAATAATAAATCCATTTTCATAAACCATATAAAAAAGATTTTTGAATCAAAGTTTCCAATACCACTTTGAAGCTTCTAAAAGAATTATAATTAAAAAACATTAATTTACACATAAATAAATACTGATAACTATTTTTAAAACATGGACATTAGAGATAGATATTTAGAATAATAAATCATTAAAACATTTAAAAATTATATTTCAGTTAAAGAGTTGTTAACAAAATGAGAGACTCATGAATACGAATAATTGAAGAATACCATTTAATAATAACTTTATAATATCATGATAATTAATAGATTCATGATATAATATGTCAAAGGACAGAATATACACCATATAATAGTGAAATGGTGCATAACAACAATGAAGTCTCAATGGAAATGTAAACTGAGATGAAATCCCTTATAAAGATGGTATCCTTAAATTAAGAATAAATCAATCTCATAATTATGTGTGAAAATTATAAAGACGCCCAATATAAGTGAATATTAAGTGTTAAACAATCAGAGGTCATTCACATATATTGATAGGATGACATATTCAGTAAGTACAAGTAAAACCCAAAGAATCGAAATTAGGTTAAGAAGTTCCCTTGTAAAAATTCGTACAATCATTGGCAGTAAATACACCACACAAAAAGAAATAGTGGCAGCCATAGCATGAATCTCATGGGAGTAAAAAGTGAGATGAAACCCTTTACCACGTTGTAATCAACAGAGTCATATGACCAATAGTTAATAACCACAAAATTAATCACATAATACCATGAATATAATTATAATCATGACAATATATATAAAATGGATATACACAATACACCACATGCAATGAATAAGTGGAGAACAATGGAAGTCACACAGAATTAAAGGTGAGATAAGAAAATCCTTTACCTCATGTCCGACTTGACTCGATCGTTATTTAATCTCTTGACTAATAAACTAATGATAATTTATACTTTATTAAGTACCTTTTTAAAGTTTATTATTCCTTTTATATCACTTATTATCATGTTAAAAACATTATGTAATCATTTAAGTTAATAATGTTCGTTTTGTCGATATTTGGTACTAGAGTCAAAAATGGACTTCTTATAATTACATGTTGTTCACGTAGTCAAAGGTTCATTATATATAGAATTATATTAATGATTTGGATATCATATTTATCATATATATCCATAATATACATGTATTTATAATAGTAAATGACATTTAGAGGTAAGAAATGAAACTCACCGTTCATGGAGACGGTAAGTCGTACGTACGCATTAACGCTACTACCATTTATATTTCATATTTAATGGAATAAAAACATAAAGATACAAATTAGTATTATAATTATAGTATTTTATCATACATAATATCATCAAATCCATCCATTATACATACACATATAGTATGAATGAGTCATATCACTTTGAGGGGGTGATAGTCCACACTTCCTCAAATGAAATTATCGCTTTTACACATAATGGAAACCATAAAGGTATGCTATATAAAATATATTACAGAATCATAAAGAAAACCTAAACATAATATATATCATATATAAATATAGTTCCATTTTAATGACAACCATTATAGGTGTTAGGAGATCATCGAACAATCATTGATTCGTGAGGCGTTAGTTTACTATCCATAAAAATGTTATGTTCTTCATCCATTAGATTGAGGTGTGTGTAAGTTCCACTAGAATACATCTCATAACAACATCCTTGTAGTTTTAGGATATTTGTTTGTTAAAAAAATAATAAAAAGAGTTTAGTGGTTGAGGAAGTAAAATAAATAAAACAATTTAAGAGAAACTATTACCTTTAATTTGGGTAACTTCATTTGGTTTGAACCAAAGGACTTCTTGAAGTGCCTTCTGCCTAAGGTAGGGATTCTAGGAGGAGGAGAGGGATTTAAGGAAATTAATTGGAAAGAGTTTGAATGATTCAAAAGGCTTCAGAGTTTTGAGGAATTGGTTAGAAGTGTTCTCCTTTTATAAGGGAGAGGAGGGGCTCTTTAGGAAAGTTTGATAATATTATTTTATTATATAATGTAATTCGGTTTATAATGGTCCAAAAATCCTTAAAGTAGAAGCTAAAATGACTCATATTCGAAATAAAATCATCCAATTAGAATTGGACATGTTTTGGATAATATTTTAATCATTATAAACATATTTATTAAAATCATTTATTAATGAGGTAAATACTCCATCATAATTGTGTCTTAAATAATTTAATTCATTTGTCGTCAAAAAACTATAAAAAATACTATGATGTAGGAAATATTTTTTTCTTTCCAATTAATATTTTTAAATGAAAATATAATTTATATAAGACCATATAAAAATTAATTTACTAAAAGATTTTTGTTTATGTCATTTTTTCCTTTACATTAAAATAATTAATCTGAAGTGTCATTATCTTTCATAAGTTGCTCCATGGGGTCCCAAAATCGACCCATAGAATCCCATGGTTTTACATGACTCATAAAATAATTTTTGGACATGTTTTAAGGAAATTATGAATTATTATATTATTTTTCTTACCATGAATTATTTTATTTACCTTTAACTGTGGAAAATAAAAGTGAAACGTTAATATTCACCTAAAATTATTTTCATCTTATTGAATCACATTTTACTAAATAATAACAACCATGTATGTCGGATTTTCAAAATTCAATTCAAAAAAGTGGTAAAATTTCCTTTAAATGGAAATGTCCATTTTTTTAACTACTACTAAGTGGTTTCACTATTCATCAAAAATTGAAGTTTTTATAAAAAATTACAAAAATTAGGCCTAAGCTATATTTGATATTATGATTTCAAAAATGGTGTTTGTTTTTCCAAATTGAAAACATAAAAGTTTCATTAATTAATTTTAAAATTAATTTTCACTGTAAAAATAAATAATGTGTTTTTATGAAACAGTAACTATCAAAAGATTGAAACTTGTTTATGTAAAATTTCAAAATGAAATTAATCTCAATGAACAAAATTGGATTAAATTGTAAAAATATATTATCATTACACTTTAAAACCAATTGACAAGATAATCTATCCATATAAATAAATTATATTAAAAAGAAATTTTGAAATATAATATAATATTTTCGCTATTCATTAAAAACTGAAATTTATCGAAAAAATCCCAAAAAATGACCCAAAGTAAAATTTGATGTCCCAAATCTAAATAAGAATTTTATGTAATCAATTAGAACATATAAAAATGACCAAAACTAGATTTAAATAGTGTTTTCCAATAAGAGGTGGTAAATTGACCTTTTAATGTAAATTATGCTTCAAATTAGATTCATTCATATTTTAAGCCTAAAATTTTATTGGATAAATGTACATACATTTAAAAAAAATGTAAAATTATATTGTAGTTATTTTTGTTCATTCCCACCAATACAATGGCTAGGAGTTAACTACTATTTAAAATTATAATATTATATTATTAGTGTGCAGTGTATGATTTCAAAGAAAAAATTGTTGTGTATATGGTACGCTATCGAACATAGAGACCCTTTTAAAGTAAAATTAATAATTAATTAAACAATATTAATAAATATGAAATATATATTATTCTTTATTTACCTGGTATGTTACACTTATAATACCATTCAGTATTCAGGATAACATGGGAGTTCATTGTCATTACGATTAAATGGATGATAATAATACTCATCTAAAAAGATTCAGATTTCTTCACTTGTTTGAATAATTCCCATATTCTATACAATTCATTCATTTTATGATTTGGTGAATTATTTTATATTTTATTTGACTCCAATGAATTAATTATACTATTCAAACCCATTCAAAATTCCTGATAATTATGACCCACCTTTCCACATTAGAAGCACATGCATGTTCCATTCAACAAATTCCCTTGATATTTTCCCACATTTCAATATTGTAATGGGTTGTCATTTTTCCCCTATTGGGTATATTTTAGTTTTAATGAGTTTGAAACATCCTTTTTTATTAATCCCATGTGAAAGGATTGAATCTCCCATTTCTATTTCCACCTTGAGCACACATTGAATGATATTAGCAAAAAAATAAATAATGTTATAACTATGTATTTTTAAAGACTTGGTTTTAAGACACCAATGAATTATTCAATCTCTCATTTAGGGATACTGATTAAAATAAAGTAATATATTTTATTTTTAAAAAAAATTCCCTCCCAGATACCAATATATTAATCATTAATTTTATTTAGTTAAATTATTTCTTTATCTATATTTTTAAAAATAATTTTGTGGATGTCCATACCAAATAATATCCTCCTTGAATATTCCAATTAGATGAATTCAATTTATTCATTTTTATCATAATATTTATATTATTTCACCACTGATATTATTTTCCTTTTAAATGATAAATAACTAAGTCTAAATATTCAGGTATTTAGAATTGGGGAATAAAAACTATTTTATCAATGGTGTTGACCAATCACTCAACCACTATTAGACCAGATCGCCCACATTAACTGGTGGATGGTACGCAACAGTTAGACTGAACAAAAAAATTTAACTTATTTTATTATTTTGAATTTGTACATTATTTGTATAATGGTATTCTTTCATGATCATGGATAAGTGATTCAAAATTACAGCTCCCATTTCATCTTTTTTCTTTGGTAGAAAATAAATCCATTGTGCATCACATTCCTTGTTACCTTGATTTATTCTAGTACTTTCCACGGAATAAAACCCAAAACTAATGTATAAAATTTATTCTATAACAATTATATAGAGAAATAATATAATAATAAAATACACTTAATTGAATTTCCAAATCATGACACATTTTATCAATCAATTGGGCCTTATGTTCCACTAATGTTGTATACAGACATTAGAAAGGTATTATGATATTATTCAATGATTATACATATTCATTAATTTTTTCCTTTCCTTTTCCAGTCAATTTATCCAAATAGTGACTAAACATGTACCCTAATACCCACTATTATGTCCTAATCATTTCATAATTAGATATTACATCTTATTAGATGAATAAAAAATCCATTTGAAAAATACAAACCTGATGAAAATAAAATAATTTTGTTACTATATGAATGGGGAAACATATTTCACAAGTTAGCATAATATCACATCTAAATGATGAAAAATAAAATCCCATGTTTTTAATAAAAGAAATTTTTTCATGATATCATAAAAGTCACACAACACTAATCATATGTGAACTGTGAAGTTATATTATTTTAAATGTGACTTTTCTAACAATATCATTAAATTGGGAGGTATGAATAGTTTTAAATAAATTTTGAACTATATATATATATAAATATAATAATAAATTTAAATTTATTCATAAATTCTTAGAAAATAATCAATCACTTTATAGAAAAATAATTTTATTCATGAATGATATTTTTTTAATTAATTTGATTTTTATAGATTATTGTGAGAAAAATTTATATCAAATTTCTATAAGATTAAAAAAACATAAAAAACTGAAAATATTTTTTGAAATAATAATATTGAAATTAATTATGTGTTTGTCGATTTATTTTTCTGAAAATATTGATTTTTTTGATAAATAGTGAATCTTACATGATAATCATACATTAGAAATGGGTGATCCAAAAATATCTAATACAGAAGGTTGAGCCAATTTTTAGGTCACTAGTTAGCATAATAAATATTATACGATTGGTGCAAGAAGATAATGTTGGGTGAGCCTAATATAGCTTATAGGATTTGTGTGCATAGATAAAACTATAATTCATTGTTAAATGTTCCGTGTTATAATAAGAATAAAAGAGGGAGTATCTAGATTTTTTATCCTATGTATTTAACAAGGCTCTATTAATATGGTAGATAGTCTTAAATGGGTTTTTAATGTGATCCTCTATATAGACAAAAACAATTATGATTTTCCTTATATACATATTAAATGATTAGAATTATTATAAATGTTTGTGAGTTTTACATGTGTAAAAGTTTAACTTCATAAGATCAATGAACATTTATGGTAATGGAATAAAATTACATGGGTAATAATTTTTTTCATTAGACTGACATACTTTTTATTTGAATGTTTTTCACTATGATTTTTTCTCTTATCCAATATTTTATATTATTTTTCATTGGGTTTATAGGCCACTTTGTAAAAGGAATATGTTATGTTGAAAATTATTAATGTTTTTAATAAAATAAATAATGTTTTTTATTTTTTAAAAAGTTTATACACATCATAAGTGTGCACTTTTAAAAGATAATGGGTTTTCAAGTAATATTCATGATCTAAGACTCAAATATATATATACTAAAATGAGTTTTTGGAATGTGAAGATGTTAATTATAGTTTAAATTAATTTGAATATGAAAATTTTAAGGATTGTTTCATAAATAATGTATAATCACAATAGTTTAGATAACATTTGAATTTAGAATATAATTTCATTTTAAGATAAATATAATATATAACAAAAAATGTTTAAATTGATAAGGATAATTACGATTTTTTTGGTAAAATAAAAAGAGTAGAATATGAAAAAATAAGGTTAGAAAATATGTTTTTATTTATCCTCCACTTTATATGGTTTATTATGGCCTATTTAATATAGAAAAACATAATTATTTAGTTAATTACAGGATGGGGGATGGACGAAATTTATAATAGATGTGAATGACAACTTTATGGTTTGTTGAATGATCAGATGAATGGAATTGGATCTATAGTGAATCAAATTGTTTTTAACTACCATTCACATGTTATAATTGAATAATTGTTTATACAAGAGCATGAAATATTTCAAAATATGGAAAAATAGACATATATATAAGTTTTAAAGATAAATACCATAATATAAAAATGATTCAATGACTTATGTTTTATGAATGTGGGAACAAGAAACCATGAAAATGCCTTGATAGAACTAGAACATGTTTTTTATGGGTTAAAGCGTGTATAAAAAATCAACAATGGAAAAAAATAAATAATTCAATTAACTCTTTAACAGTGAATAAAATTATTTAAAATGTATCTATTAAATTTTTATATGTGTGTAATATTGGAATTATGAAAATCAATTTTCTAGGAAGAATTCCCAAAATAGGTTTATCATGACAATACATGTAAATTCATTAAAATAACTAATTCTATTATATGTACATATTAGGAAACATTATATTACATGTTAAAGGTGTTCCTTATATCATGTATTGTGTTTTGGATTTTTAAAATATAAGGGCATTTTTTATATTTCTATTTGTAGGCAGAATGAATTAAAGAGTGTGTTGAAAATTAATAGTTAATATATTAGGAATAATATTCAAGGATTATGGTGTATAAATCAAGGAATTAAATAAGTATGTTTTAGTTGTATATTTTTGAAAGATAATTCTATTAAATTCATTAATATAATTTTTATGGTTTATTTGATGTGAGAAATTTATTTTCTTTTTGCAACATCCCAGGTAAATAAAAAAAATATAACATTTTCATATTTAGTAATATTTTATAATTAAATAATAATTTAATATTAAAAGGGATTCTATTTTCAATGGATTACATAATAAGAAACAATGGTTTTCATTGAAATCTTATGTTGCACATAACGTTGGGTCATACTGAAAAATAATAATATAATATTATATTAAATTCTATTTAACAACCAGCCATTTTATTGGAAGGAATGAATTAAAATAACTAAAATATGAGAAAATATGTTTGTTAAATGTTTTTACATTCATCCAATCAATGTTAGAGTCTTAAAATGTGTATGAATCTAATTTTAAGCATAATTTACTTTAAAATGTAGATTTACCGCCTTTTGATAGAAAACCCTATATAAATCTTGTTTTTGTCACTTTTATATGTTTTATTTGACCAAATATAATTCTTATTTAGAATAGGGACATCAAAATTTACTTTTGATAATAATTTGGTATTTTTCTGATAAAATTCATTTTTTGATGAATAGTGAAATTAAACTGTATTTGAATTCCAAACATCCTTTCAATCTAATTTATTTATATGGTTATATTATAATTTTGGTTGGGTTTAAAGTTTAATTTGATTATATTTTTACCATTTAATCCAATTTTGGTCATTAAAATTAATTTTACTCTGAAATTGGACATAAATAAGTGTCAATCTTTTGATACCTAATATTTCTTAAACACACACGTTTGGTTTTTACAATAGGAAATAATTTTAAATTTATTAATGAAACTTCTATGTTTTGAATTATTTAAAATAGGTAAAAAAATTTAATTTTGAAAATCGAATATATCTTAGGCTGAATTTTTAGTATTTTTCTGAAAAAATTCAATTTCTGATGAATAATGAAACAACTAAGTAATAGTTTAAAACTATACTTTCCATTTAAATTTTTTTTACCTATCTTGTGAATATTATTACGAAATTTTGAAATACATGGTTCATATTAGTATGTAAAATATGGTTAAATAGAATGAAAATAAGTTTTTGAGAATAGTAACTTTTTTGCTTTTATTTACTGCAGCTAAAGGTATATAGGGTAATTCAAGGGAAACAAATATTTTAATAATACATAATTTTCTTAACAAATGTAATAACCTTATTAGATGAGTCATGGACGACCATGGGCATCCTTGAGTCGATTTTGAGTCCCCATGGCACCACTTGGGAGTGATAATGAAACTTTAGATTAATTCTTTTAAAGTAAGGAAAAAAATGACACAAACATATATCTTTTTTGAAAAGTAATTTTTTACATGGGGTTATATATGATATAATTTAGAATATAAATATTCAATTTAAATCTAAAAGTATTTACTACATATTGGTTTTTTTATAATTTTTAGACATCAAATAAATTAAATTATTAATGACACAATAATGATGCAATGTTAACCTCATTAATAAATAGTTTAAATAAATAAGATTATAAAGACTAAAATAATATACAAAACATGAAGAATTTTTATTGGATGATTTTATTCCAATCATGAGTCATATTTTATTCATCTTTAATATGTTTTGGACCTTTGAAAACAGAAAATGATTCAACAATAAAATTATTATTTCAAAATTTCCAACAGAGCCCCTCACTCCCTTATAAAAAGCCCTCACCTATAACCCATTCCTAAAACCTCTCAAGCACCTTGGATCGTCAAACACCTACCCAAATAATCTCTTATGATCCCTATATTCCACTTTGAAGCATTAACATTTTCAGAAATCACTTCAAGAAGACTTTTTGGTCAAAACCATAAGAAGTTGCCCAAATTAATGGTAACAGGCTCTCTTAAATTCTTTTCTTTTATTTTACTTCTCCAACCCATAAAATCTTAATATTAAATAATTTAATAACATAAAAAATATCCTAAATATATTCATATGTTCATATGATAATTATTTTAACTACACTTACACACACCTCCATTTAATGGGTAAAGAACATTATGTTTCTGTGGATGGAAAACTAACGCCTCACAAAACGATGACTGATCAATTATCTCCTAAAGCCTCTAATGGTGTAAATTAAGATGGAAATATATTTTCATATGATATATATTATGATAATGTTTCTTTTATGCTTATGTATTATTCATGTATATCATAAATTAATAGTTACCATAATGGGTAAACACGATAATTTCATATTTGGAAGTGTGGACTACCTTCCCCTGAATGTGAAATGACTTATTAATACCATATGTGGAAAGTATAAAGGATGGATTTAATGACATTATTCATGGTATTATAATTTTATTATAATATATTTATGTTTAATAATTTTTTAATTCCATTAAAATATGAAATAGTAATGAAAGTAGTTTTCATGCGTACGTACGACTTACCTTCTCCATGAAAGGTGTATTTCATTTAATACCTACAAATGTTATGAACTATTATAAATAAATACATATAATGGATATATAAGATATATATTATATCTAAATCAATAATATCATTCTTGATATAATGGACTTCTGACAACATAGACAACATTAAAATATAACACGTTCATTTTTTACTTGAGTACCAAATATAAGAAAAACGACCATTATTAACATAATTGATTACATAATGTTTATAACATGGTAATAAGATATATAAAATGAATAAAAAAATTGAAAAAGGTTTTTAATCAAGTACAAATTAATTGTAGTATATTATTCATGAGATTAAAGAATGAACGGGTCATGTCGGACACGAGGGAAGGGAACTTTTTAACCCAATTTACATTCATTGGGTAAATCTCCTACCTTTAAATTATATCTTTCTATGATTATGTAAGAAATAAATTTTGATCTATTATATTTTATGTGTACATTACGTATGTGTACCTATAATTAATACACATAATAAGTCTATTTTATTTACAAAATGATCTTTATGTGGGACCTCATCTCAATTTCCTTTCATTGAGGCATTTTTGGATTTCTACACGAATTTATTTTGTACATTGTATAAACAACGTTGAATTTTAATTTCATTAAATTGGAATCTTCTCTCAATGTATTATTTTACTATACGATAAAAAGGAATGTTTATTTTTTACATAAGCGGTGAAAATTACCTTTTTTCCCAATGCGAGTATTATTTGATCTATGGAATCCTTAACAAGTTGTAATGTTTTTAAAAGGAAAATAAAAACCATATACTTTTTTAATTATTTTGTAATTAAGAATGGTTTTTATAATGGATTTTGTTATGTTAATATATTAAACTTATAAATTGTGATTGAAATGTTGAAATTTTATCTTCCTGTATTGTTTGATATATATATTATTAATATGTTATGGTTCATGGGCATTGTTTACATATACGGGTGGTTTTGTGATAAACCATGGGTGGGTGAGTCCGAGTTAGCTCTCTAATTATTTGGGTAACATGACTAAGGTAAATGTTAATGTTTCTCCTAAGATATTTATGTAATATACCATGATGGGTATTCCAAAAGTAACACCCTACGTAGATGTGAAAGTTACAACATAAGTATGTTATGGATTCTATAAAATACCTTTATGATTTGTGTTTACTATGTAAATCTTATGATATCATAGTGTATGTTTAAAAGCATATGTTTTTATGATCTATTGTTTTCTTTCCTTTTTTTATAACCATTAATCATCATTTTATGTTCATCCCAATGTTTTGAAATGCTTTTCATAGGACTTAAAGATGAATACGATCATGGATGGGATCAATGAAAATATCATGCTTCCTAAAACATGGAACAAGCCATGAACCTTTTTGTCAAGATTTTTGTGTGTTAATGAAATGGAAAATGAGTATAAGTGTCTACATTGTAACATTTGAGATATGATTAAATCGTTATGGCATAATTATCTAAGCCTATAATCTTGAGAAGATCATCAATGTGAGTTATTCATTTAATTCAAGATTATGTAATGTTTTAAGGATGTTTCCTTATAGTTGATATCAAATGGATGTTTTGAAAATGTCAGGAGTTAAGGTATTGTAGAATTAATATCCAAAAATTAATATGTTGTAATATTGAAATGATATAGCATTTTCATATTACCATGTTTCTTATCCAAAGATAATTCTGTGTTAAGAGTGTTTTTTCATGAAGGAAATAGGGAAACTTTTCTTGGAAGGAATACAGAGGGAAATGACCTTCCAAATCAGCATCTTAAGACGGTCAGAATCAGAATTGAACAATTTGTTTCAGTGATGGATCAGTTGAATTAGGTGTTTAATGGTGTTCGTATTTATTGTTCTTTTTTGGTTTATTCTAAAAGAAAAGATGAACATGAAAGTCAATTAAGGGTTATCATTCCATCCTTAAATGAAAAGAAACTATTTTGGAAATTCAGAATGTGTGAGTTTGGGATAAAACCAATTTATTTCAATGGTCACATTATTTCAAAAAATGGTATAATTGTTGATCAGGATAATACAAAAGTTGTTGAAGAATGGCCAAGAACAACAAATATATCTGAGATTCGTAGTTTTCTTGGTTTAGTGGGTTATTACTGGAGGTTTGTTGAGTATTTTTTCATGGTTATATAGTCTAATGAAAATGTTAATTTGAAAAGGTGTCATGTTCATTTGTACAAAACTATGTGATGATTGTTTTCACTAATTGAAAAACAGGATTGGTGAATGATCTAGTTTTGTAACCTTCTTTTAGAAATTGTGACTTTGTTTTTTACAGTGATGCTTCGTTGAAAGGACATGGTTTTGTCATTATGTAGAATGATAAGTTACTTACTTATGATTCACATCAGTTGAGATATCATGAGATAAATTACCCTAAACATGATTTGGAATTAGATGTTGTTGTTTTGGATTTAAAAATTAGGAGGCATCTTTTGTATGGAGTAAAATGTGAAATATATACTTACAATAAATGTTTGAAGTATATATTCACTCAAAAAAAATTAACATGAGACAGAGAAGATGGTTGGAATTAATCAAGAATTATGATTTCACGATCCATTACCATCCAGGAAAAGAAAATAATGTTGATGATGCTTTGAGTCGAAAAAGTAATTCTTCATTGACCATGCAACGTTTGGAATAAGATTATTTTGTTTTTGATTCATTGAAAATTGGCATAGATGTTTTTGGTGCAAGAACCACCTTTGTTTTGTTTTAGGTGTTAGTGAAATCATCTCTCTCAGATAGGAATAAGTGAGCATATAAGGAAGATAGTGAGTTTTATAAAAATGTAGAGTTGGTTTAGAAGGGAAAGTTCCATGATTTATACATTTATAATGATTGTATTGTCAGTTTTGGGAAAAGATTATGCATTCCTATAGATTCACAGTTGATGATTGAGTTGTTCTGTGAAGCTCGTAGTTTCCTGTTTTCAGTTCATCCTGGAAGTACAAAGAAGTATAGAGATATTCGAGAGTATTACTGGTGGGAAGGATTGAAAAGAGATATTTATAATTTTACTAGTAAGTGTTCGACTTGTCAGCAAGATAAAGGTGTGTGGCAGTTACCAAAAGGGATGATTCATTCATTACTGGTTCCAAAGAAGAAATGGGAAAATATATCCATGGACTTTGTTGTAGGATTACCAAAGACATCTCGAGGTAATAATGCAATCTGGGTTATTGTCGAATGATTGACTAAATCTTCTCATTTCCTTCTTATTCGAGATACATTGTCTCTAGATAAACATTCTCAATTATATGTTAAAGAGATAGTCTGGTTTCATGGTGTTACCATCTCCATTTTATAAGATAGTGATCGCAGGTTTACTTGGGTACTGAATTAAATTTAAGAACAAATTTTCAACAAAAATCAGATTGGAAATCAAGGAGAACAATTCATACCTTGGAGTATATATTGCGTGCTTGATCGATGGATTACTAGGTAATTTGGGACCAATATTTTTCTTTGATTTATTTTTTTATGTTAATAGCTTTCATTCCAATATACAGATGGCTCCATTTGAGGCATTATATGGAAAGCAGTGCTGAACTCAAGCGTTTTTTGGATGGTGTAGGTGAATGGATGTTGATGGGACAACAATTGGTAGATGGGATGGTAGAAAAGGTTTAGTTGATTCAAAATAACAAGAGAACAACTAACAGTAGGAAAACAATTTATGAAGAAAACCAGAGGAAGGATCTTTCTTTCGAAGTTGGTGATCTTGTTTTTCACACTGTTTCTCCATAAAAAATGTGATGCATTTTGAAGGGAATGTTGTGTCTGTGGTTCATTGGACCATATGAAATACCAGAAAAAATTGGATCAGTTGAGTACAGAGTGAATTTACCTCCATGTTTATCCCAGGTAAACAATGATTTTCATCTTTCAATGTTGAGAAAGTATATGATACAATAATCTCATGTTTTAAGTCTAGAGGTAGTTCAGTTTGAAAGGAATCTCTCTTTTGAGGAACAACTAGTCCCGATTCATGACCATAGAGAGAATGAGTTGTGTTATAAGGTAATTAATTGGGTAATGGTATTTTGAAAAACCCATACGGTTGCAGAGGAAACATGGCAAACTGAAAATGTTATGAGGGATAAATACCCACATTTATTTCATAAGTGAATAAAAATTGTGAGGATGCAATTACCATAAGTTGGGGAGGATGTAACATCCAAGGTAAATAAAGAAATATGACATTTTTATATTAATTAATATTTGAGTATTAAATATTAATTTTATTTTAAAAGTGATTCTATTTTGTATTTCATAATACATACGCAACAACATGTTTCATTCAAATAAACCATTGCACACAATGTTGTGTCATACTAAAAAATAATAATATAATATTATTATAAATGGAAGTTAACACCAAGCTGTTTTATTGGTGGGAATGAATGGAAAATTCTAAAATATGATAAAATATGTTGGTTAAATGTTTTTACATTCATCCAATCAATGTCAGAGGCTTCAAATGTGAGCGATTATAATTTTATGCATAATTTACATTAAAAGGTCGATTTACCACCTTTTAATGGAAAATATTATTTAAATATAGTTTTGGTAACTTTATTTTTTCTATTTTATTGAAGAAAATTATTCTTTAAAACCGGGAAATCAAAATTTACTTTGGGTATAATTTTGGTAATTCTTTGCATAAATTCATTTTTTAATGAATTGAGAAAAATACTATATTTCAATTCAAAACTGACATTTAATATAATTTATTTATATGGATATATTATCTTTGTAGTTGGTTTTAAAGTTTAATTGGATTTTATTTTTACCAATTTATCCAATTTTGGTCATTGGAATTAATTTCACAATGAAATTGGACATAAAGCAGAGTTAATATTTTGATATATAATATTTCTAAACAACATAGTTTTTTATCACATGAATTAATTTTAAATTAATTAATTAAAATTATATATTTTGAGTATTTTTAAATAAAAACCATTTTTGTATTCAGAATATCAAATATATCTTAAGCTGAATTTTTGGTATTTTTCTGAAAAACATCAATTTTTGATGAATAGTGAAACTACTATGTAGTAGTTAAAAAACAGACTTTTTTATTTAAATAAAATGTTACCGCTTATGTTAATTTAATATCAAAAATAAAACATACATAGTTTTTATTAGTGAGTAGAATTCTGTTCAATAAGTTGAAAATAATTTTTGGTAAATAGTATCTTTTGAATTATATTTATCACGGTTAATGATAAATAGGGTATGTCAAGGAAAAAAGAATATTATAATAATAAAAAAAATATCCATAAAACATTTTGTATCATTATTGTATGAGTAATTTCTGACCATGAGAATCCTTGGGTCGATTTTGGGGCCCCATGGAGGAACTTTGAAGTTATAATGACACTTTAGATTAATTAATTTAAAGTAAAGACAAAAATTACACAAACATATATCTTTTAGTAATGTTATTTTTTCATGAGGTTATATAAGTTATATTTAAACTATAAATATTACATGGAAATATAAAAATATTTCCTATAAAATGGTATTTTTTATAAATTTTAGACATCAAATAAATTAAATTATTGATGACGCAATAATAATGTAGTGTTTACCTCATTAATAATTGATTTAAATAAATAAGATTATAAGGACTAAAATAATATCCAAAACCTGACCAATTTTTATTGGATGATTTTATTTCAACCATGAGTCATTTCTTCTTGGACATTAATATGTTTTTGAATTTTAGAAATGGTTAATAATTATATAATAAAATAATATTTTTAAATTTTCCTAAAGGGCCCCTCCTCCGCCTTAAAAAGATCCCTATACTCTAACTCATTCGTCACACATCTCATACAACATGTCTCCACCAAAAAAATCCCAAATAATCTCTCAAAATACCTCTCTTCTACCTAGAATCCTTACTATAGTTAGAATGCACTTATGTATGTCATTTTGGTTCAAACCAAAGAGAGTTAACAAAATTAAAGGTAATGGTTTTTCTTAAATTCATTTCTTTTATTTTACTTCTCCAACCCATAAACTCTTTTTATTAATTTCATTTATAACAAAAAAAATATCCTAAATATACTATGATGTTCTTATACGAAATATTATATCTACATTTACACACACATCTATCTAATGGGTAATGTATATTTGGATTCTGTGGATGGAAAACTAATGCTGTCACACCCCGACCTCGGATACTCCATCATTTTATTTATTTCTCGATGTGGGAATTTTTGGTTGAGGATCGGATGGGTTTCCAACAAAAGTCATTGAGTATTGTGGTATTTTTTTCTTCTATACCTATTCATGGTTATTGTGAATGTTATGGGAAGAGAGCGTCATGTTGGAGAGTTTGTGATGCCTTCAGTGTCTCCATATTAGGTTTAAAATGTTCATGGATCTTTGGTTGGGTGTTCCCAAGTGTTTGGGGTGTAATTTGGGGGTTTTTGAACAATATTTGGGGTTTCACAGTTTGAGCATGGCCTAGCCAAACAGTGCAGCCTAACCTTGCAATGTTGCAGAAGTTTCCAGTAGCCCTCACATGGTCTGCGCATAGTTTGACAAACCCGATAGCAAAATTGTGTAGCCTCTTTCATGATTTATAACTTTTGACATAGAACTCCAATTTGGGTGATTACACCTCCAAAATGAATCCCTATCTATTTTTCATCGACCAGAGCAGCCTTCCCCACCTTCATAATTAGGTTTGGGACGATTTTGGGGTGATTTGGAAAAAAATGGTGGTCATTCTTCCTGTTTCCTTCATCAAATCATCTCTCCTTATCTTTACCTCTTTGTTCTGGGGTTTTCTTTGGGTATTTCTATCCATGTCCGAACCCTATTGTCTAGGTTTTATGTTTGGTTGGTTTTTTTGGATCTAGGGTGTGGGAATGGTCTGTGGCGCTTAGATCTCTCATCTCTTTAAGTTTTATCACATCCGCACATGGTTGAGGTAGGAGTTTCCATGATTATCCTTTCCATTGCAAACCCTTGATGCTTGAATTCTTTGGATTAACTTATAAACATGATTATCACCTCCATATGTTTTATAGTAACTTATTGTGGTGTTTTTACATTGGTTACAATTGTAAAAAAATTATTTTGAACGGATTCCTTGATTATGTCTATGTGTTGGTTCCCTGAAAGTGTTTGATAAAATGGCTTTTGTTTTATAAAAAGGAAATTGACCCCTTGTTGTATTTTTTGGACTTTGTTTTATATATTGTTTTATTTGAAACATGAATTATGGAATTTAATGTGATTTGGGTGCCTATTTATGGATTCATTATTTACAAAGAAATGTTTTGGAAAAGTTTTTCGGGTCTTCGAAATGATTGTGAGAGATGTTACAAATGTGTTTGTTTAAAGGGAAGCGGTATTTCTGTATAAATGTTATTGGGTACTCATATGGATCTTCAAATGGTGTCATTAGATGTTTTCACATCCATGTGTGCACTAGGTGCACACATGGAAGAGAATTCAAGTGAAAATGACACTTAAAAAAAGGTGTTACACCTGAACCTTGATTTATCAAATTTTTTCTCTTCTATCTCTATAATTATCTTACTTATAAAATTTATCATTGATTTTTAAAAAGTTTTTTGGTATTTGATGAGCCGTTAAATTGATTTTTCATTTAAATTTTAATCGTGGTCCATTTTAGGACACATTTGGTTTCAAATGGTATAATGGATCGTTTGGTTTCGTATATATGGAAATGGTTTTAGAAATTATTTTGAACTACTTTGGAAAATTTATTTGTGTGCATAATATTGAAGGAATTCTTGGCATTGTACTTATAAAGGTGATGTATTGTGTTGATTTTAGAAAAGAATGTGATTACAAAAAAATGTGAATGCCGGGTGTGAAACATTGAAATTTTTATGAAATGGTTTAAATGTTAATTGGTGTGATGGCCATGTTGTCACTTTGTTTATATGAAATGATTAGATGTATATTTGGGGGCAATTTTTCATGTTTCTGTTGATTCTTTGAAATGACAACCTTTTGATTACTGTATGCCCACTTAACAACATAGGTATTTAGAAAAGGGTTTCACATGGTTTTAATGATTTTCATGGCATGATGGCCTAGTTGGCACTTTGTTAATGTGAGATGATTAGATGTGCATATGAGGCACTCCTATCTAGTGTAACCATTTATAGGTGAACATATAAGTGGTGTCTGTGTTTGGGGAAGGCAAGTGCGGTGAGATGAGTCACGCTTGCGAGGGCCTTCTTACTTACATAGTATTATTATAACAACCATGGGATCCTGGGTTTCTTTTATATGATTGAGTAATGGTTGCTAATCAACACTGACTAGACTGGTTGGTTCCCCCTGGATTTTGTTAGGCCAGGTGGGATTTGCCACTGGATTGGTCAGTTAGGGCAACCATTTGGTTATAGAATTGGGAGCTTCACCATACACCAACAGGTGGTTCTGAAACTGAGTACGTCAAGGGTTCTTCTAGGGATGTTTAGGATCACCCAATGTTACTATCTGTATTTCATGTTTACATCCTTCTACATTGAATTTTCATTTTTTGAGTTTATTTATTTTCAGAATATCCCATGTGTTATTGATTTGTGTTTTTATCTAAAATGAAGTCTATTTTGAAAGTGGAAACATGGTGTAAGTAGTTTGGAAAAAGGGAATGAAATGTGTTTATTTTAAAAAAGGAAGAAATCCTATTTTTATAACCATATTTTCAAAATATTGTTAATGTATTGTTTTGGGAAAGGAAACACATGTAATCTTTTGTGATTTCCTACTGAGCTATCTAGCTCACACCCTACTTGTGCCATTCGGTTTCGGTAGACCCGAACTGCTCTGTAGGTTCATATTTTGTTCAGATTTTTCTGGTTCGTGTATCTCTTGGACCAAGGTGGTCTTATAGTTGGAGGTGATCAAGAGGTCACATGGAGATTGTGCTAGTGGCTGGTCATTTTATTTTTTTGTAGCTTCTCGTTCTTTTAGTTTTAGTTTTATTTTGTAGTATTCATTTTGGACCAGGGTTTTTTTTGAGATTCAGTTGTGGTAAGATCTACTGCGTTTTCAATGTTGTATGTTTTTTGTCCTATTATTATTGGTTTAAATCGTCCCCTCTTGTTTTTTTTGATGAATGACACTTGTTTCCAGCCCCTGGGGATCGGGAACGCCCTTTGGGCCATGTTGCAGACCGAGTTAGTTGTCGGGTCAGATGGCCTCCCCACTTGGTTCGTGACAAAATGGTATCCGAGGAGGTTCTTGATATTCGGGGTGCCCGGTAGACGGGGAGTATGGTTTTCAGGAGTTGGGAGGTAAGTGCAGGGAGGTCGTCATGAACCCTTGTTCTTTCTGAACTTCGAGGCACCAAGGGTAGTCCCGAATTGAGTCTTGTGTATTGTGCTGTTTTTGAATTGAGGGATGAAAATGGAGGCGAGTCGGGTTATATTGTGGCCTAACATGGGCTAGTGACCCACGTGAAGTCCAAGTGCCTAGTTTATGGTGCTCCTAGTGTTATGCCTTCCTTGGGGCATTGAATCACCACCATGTTGTCGAGCTAGGTGTAGGCACTATTCCCTCATTCGGGTGGTCTATTGTTGGTTTGGCTTCATTTTGGTTTCTGTTGGTGTAAGTGTATATTCAAAATGATAGTGGGTTGGGAAATGAAAATGGATTTAAAAATAGAAGATTTTTCCATGAAATGGTTTTAATTTGATAATGTGGGGTTTTAAACATTGAGGATGTTTTGGGATTTAGAATATTAGTGGAATGTGGCCCTTGGTATTTCTTATGGATGTTGACATGTGTCTGGTTTTGTGTGAGAAGTGTGTGTTGGCACATGAGGATGGGAATGGATGAACACAGATGTAACAGTTCATGAGATACCATGGGTTCGGTTTTAGAATCAAATCCCTAACAAGGCTTTCCTAAAGTGGATTTTAATGAGAAAATGATTTTGAAAAAAAAAATCTTGAAAAATCGGTTATTGTTACTTGGGAATTAGCATTGGAATAAGGCAGTTTTGAGTTTTAAATGGGAAATGGTGGTTTTTAAAAAATAATATTATTGTGGTGTTTGTTTTTACTTTTATTCTAAGCCGTTTGGTTTTGGGAGGTGTTCCTGTTTGTTTGTGCCATAGTTTGATATTGGATTTGGTATGTAATTTTCATGTTGTTTAGAAAATTCCGCCTAGAAAGGTCCCCAGTGTTCTAAATGAGTCTTGACCAGGTCCTTTTTCCTCCTCATGTTTTGCCTGTTTTCTATGGTGAATGAGATTTTCTTGAGGCTGTGACGTGGGTTGAGGATGTCGAGCGTGTTTTTAAGTCATTAGGATCTCCCGATGCTGTTAGAGTTCGTACATTTCAAAGGCTGTTTGAGGGTCAAATCTTAGACTAGTGGGGGATTGTTTCCCATCATCGACAGAAGGTGTGATTTCATGAGAGGTTTTTAAGGCCACTTTCATCCAATGGTTCATACCATAGGAGGTGAAATAGAGGAAAGTGGCAGAGGTCTGGGATGTTCAGTAGGGCCAGTGATCTGTAAAGTCTTATGTTGACCATTTCAGAAAGCTGGTTCCATTATCTTTGTAAGTAGCATCAGAGGATCAGATGAAGGCCCCTCACTTTTTCTACAGTCTTTATCCTAAAATTTATGAGTACTGATCTCATCCAATGAATGCTATTTCGAGAAGTTAGTGGATGAGGCATTCATGGCTTAATTCGCTTTTGGGGTGCAGCTGGTGGTCGTGTTTTTTCATTATGGTTTCTCATCTAGCGAGTAGGGTGTTCCAGGGGAGCTGGTTTTTCAAAAACATCATTTTTTGTCTCCGACTTCCTGTTCTTCATATTGTTTTCTTGTATGTTTCCAGTGCAGCCGATTTGTTCACTCAAAGCCATCTTGTTGTATTCCTCTGAAGACTTGTCATTTTTGTGTCCATTGGGTTCATTTGAATAAGTTCTTTAGGGGTTGTTTTCTGAAAAGGAAGTCTTGATCAGAGGATTTGTTTCTTGACTGTGAGGTAGGAGATGCTTCATCCATCATATCCCCAACCACATGTCTTAGGGTGAAGCGCACACATAGTCAGGAGTGATAGGGGGTGTGAAACCCAACCTAGTTTTTTCTGTGTCGGGATGGAAATATTTAACATCTCATTGTTCTTGTTCCCTTGATTTTGTAAGTTATCCTTTTGTGGTAATGGTGTGATGTACTAGATATCTTGTAACCCAAAGAGCTGAGTCAATCTAAATGTGACACTTGAAATATTTCATTATCCATTCATTTTGTCTTGACTTTGTGTACGCAGGTTGCAGTTTTAACATTCGACAATGCTCGTCTGGAGATGCATGAGTTTTGTAGAATTGGTTTATTTTGGGTTTGGTTTGTTTGTGAGGTTCCATATTTTAGATGTGGTAGTTTACAAATTATATGTGGATGTTCATGTTTGACCCCGGTCGAGGTTTTTGGTTTCTGGAGTTTTGGGAGATTTTTACATGTGAATCACAGTTACCACAAGAATAATTGAAATTGTGCGGTCCTAGACAGGAGGACAATACCAACTGCATGGCCAGAGCATGACCATGTGGTAGTTCTTATAACTGCATGGCTTTGTGTCATTTTTGGGCATAGGTGTTGGCACAGTTGGCACATGGTTTTGAAACCCTGCAGCCGAGCCCCGCAAGGTGCACCATTCATCCAGTAGCTCGTGCATGGTTTGCACACGATTTGGTAAATTATGTTTTCAACCCCTACAATCTATCCAAAAATTTAAAATATTGAAACATCTCATCTGGGTTGCTGTGAGGGTGTTGTTTTGGGTTTAATTTTTTTTGTATTAGTTGAGTTCTTATGGTGGGGAGAAACCTCTAATGTTCTCCCCTCATTCTCATTCATGTTTTGTGGTTTCTTCTTGATTGGTCGAGTATGAATTGTGGAGTAAATAGTCACCATGTGGTACATGTTCTTTTATTATTTATTGGTAATGGATTTGAGTTTTGTTTATCTTTTGGATGAGTGACTTTTTGGGGGAAGAAAGTGTCCATGGTGGGGAGAATTGTCAAACCTCGACCTCAAATACTCCTTCCTTTTTTTTATTTCGCGATGTTGGAATTTTTTTTTGAGGTTTGGATTGGGTTTCCAACAAAATTCCTTGAGTTTTTTGGTATTTGATTTCTTCTATACCTATTCTTGTTTATTGTGAATGTTGTGGGAAGAGAGCGGCATGTTGGAGAGTTTGTGATGCCGTCAGTGTCTCCATATTATGTATAAAATGTTCAAGGATTTTGGATGGGTCTTCCCCAGTGTTTAGGGTGTAATTTTGGGGGTTTGTGACCAATTTTTAGGGTTGCCCAATTTGACCAGGTCCTGGCCAAACCGTGCAGCCTAACTATGCAAAGTTGCAGAAATTTCCAGTAGCGCTCGTACGGTCTGCACACGGTTTGACAAACCCTACAGCAAAACCATGCATCCACTTGCAGGATTAATAACTTTTTACATGGAACTCTAATTTGGGTGATTCCACCTCAAAAATGAATCCCTCTCTATTGGGAATCGACCAGATCAGCCTCCCCCTCCTTCCTACTTCGGATTGGGATGATTTTTCGGCGATTTCTTAAAAAGGGTTGGTTATACTTCCTCATTCCTTCATCAAATCCTCTCTCCTTCTCTTTCACTATTTGTTATAGGGTTTTCTTTTGGTATTTACATCCGTGGACGAACCCTAATGTCTATGGTTTATGTTTGGTTCGTTTTTCTTTGGATCTAGGGTGAGGGAATGGTCCATGGGGCTTAGATCTCTCATCTCTTGAAGTTTCATCACATCTGCAAATGCTTGTGGTAGGTGTTTCCATGATTTTCATTTCCATTGTAGACCCTTGATTCTTGAATGCTTTGGATTAAATTCTAAACATGATTATCACTTCTATATGTATTATAGTAACTTATTGTGGTGTTTTTACATTGGTTACAATTGTTAAAAATTGCTTTTGATCGGATTCTTTGATTATGTCTATGTGTTGGTGCCTTGAAAGTGTTTGATTAAATGCCTTTTGTTTTATAAAAATGAAATCGAGACCTTGTTTTTTTTGGACGTTTATTTATATATTGTATTATTTGAATCATGAATTAGGGCATTGAATGTGATTTGGGTGCCTATTTATGGATTGATTATTTACATAGAAATGTTTTGGAAAAGTTCTTCGGGTTTTTTAAATATTTTAGAGAGATGTTACAATTGTGTTTGTTTAAAGGGAAGTGGTATTTATGTATAAATGTTCTTGGGTACTCTTATGGATCATCAAATGGTGTAATTGGATGTTTTCACATCCATGGGGGCACTATGTGCCCACATGGAAGAGAATTCCAGTGAAAATGACACTTAAAAAAAGGTGTTACACATGAACCTTGATTTCTCAAATGTTTTCTCTTCTCTCTCTATAACTATATTACTTCTAAAATTGATCTTTGATTTATAAAAAGTGTGTTGGTATTTGATGTGCGTTTAAATTTATTTTTGTTTCTTTAATATTTGAACCATGGTACATTTTAGGACACAGTTGGTTTCAAATAGTATAATCGTCTGTTTGGCTTTGTATACCTAGAAATGGTTTTAGAAATGATTTAGAATTAATTTGGAAAATGTATTTATGTGAATAATATTAAACTTCTTCTTGGCATTGTACTTTTAAAGGTGATGTTTTGTGTTGGGTTTAGAAAAGAATGTGATTAAAAAAAATTTGAATGCCCAGTGGGCAACATTGATGTTTTTGTGAAATGGTGTGAATGATAATTAGTGTGATGGCCAAGTTGGCACATTGTTGATATGAAATGATCAGATTCGTATTTCGAGGAACTTTTTCATGTTTGTGTTGATTCTTTGAAATGAAGACATTTTGGTTACTATATGCCCACGTAACAAATTACGTATATTGAAAAGGGTTTCAAATGGTTTTAATGATTTTCACAGCATGACGGCCCGGTTGGCACTTTGTTAATTTGAGATGAACAGATGTGCATATGAGGCTCTCCTGTCTAGTGTAACCATTTATGGTTGAATGTATAAGAAGTGTCTGTGTTTGGGGAAGGAAAATATGGTGAGATGAGTCACGCGTTTGAGGGCCTTCCTACTTACACAGAATTATTATAACCACCATGGGTTCCTACGCTTCTTTTAGATGATAGAGAGATGGTTGCTGATCAACCCCAATTAGATTGGTTGGTACCACTGGATTTTGTTAGGAGATGTGGGGTTTTCCACAGGATTGGTCCGTTAGGGTGGCCGGTTGGTTATCGACTTAGGAGCTTCACCATAGGCCGACAGGTGGTTCCGAAACTGAGTACGTCCAGGGGTATTCTAGGGATGTTTAGTATCACCCATGGTTACTATCTATATTTCTTGTTTACATCCATATGCAATAAATTTCTATTTTTTCAGTTTATTTATTATTAGAATAGCCCCAGTGTTATTGATTAGGGTTTTTATCTAAAATGAAGTCTATTTTGAACGTGGAAACATGGTGTGCATAGTTTGGAAAAAGTGAATGAAATATGTTTATTTTAAAAAAGGAAGAAATCCTATTTTTATATCTTTATTTTAAAAGTAGTGTTAATGGATTGTTTTGGGAAAGGAATCACATGGAATCTTTGGTGATTGCATAATGAGCTATCTAGATCACACCCTACCTGTACCATTCGGTGTCAGTAGACCCAAACTATTTTAGAGGTTCAGATTTTGTTCAAGTTTTTCTACTTTGGGTATCTCTTGGAGCAGGGAGGTATTATAGATGGAGGTGATCAAGAGGTCACATGGAGATTATGCGAGTGACTGGTCATTTTATTTTTTTGCAGCTTCTGGTTCTTTCAGTGTTAGTTTTATAGAGTAGTATTCATTTTGGACCAGATTGTTTATTTTTGACATTCAGTTGTGGTTAACTCTGCTGTGTTTTAATGTTGTATATTTTTTATCTATTATTATTGGGCTAAATCATTGCCTCTTGTTTTATTTTGATGCCTGAAACTTGCTTCCAGCATGTGGGGATCGAGAACGCCCTTTTAGCCAAGTTGCAGACCTGGTTATGTGTCGGGTCATATGGCATCCCAACTTGGATCGTGAAAAACGCCTCACAAAACGATTATTGTTCAATTATCTTCTACCACCAGTCATGGTGACCATTAAGATGGTACTGTATTTATATATTATATATATTATATTTATGTTTTCTTTATGATTCTGTATTTTTAATTTATAGTATAAATTTATAGTTTACATAATCAGTAAACACGATAATTTCATTTTAGGAAGTGCGGACAACAGCCCCTTAAATGTGGTATGACTCATTAATACAGTTTATGGGATGTATAAAGTATGGATTTAATGATAATATGTAATATATTATAGTGTAATTATAATATAACTATGTATATTTTTTTAAAATTCCATTAAAATTTCATATAGAAATGAATGTTTCCTTCATGCGTACATACGACTTACTGTCTCCATGAACGATGCATTTCATTTCTTAACTCCACTTGTTATGTACTATTATAAATACATATATATACTGGATTTATAAGATATTTATGTTATATAAATCATTAATATCATTATGGATATAATGGACTTGTGACAATATAAACAACTTGTAAATATAAGAAGTTCATTTTTGACTCATGTACCAAATATAGACATAACGACTGTTATTAAGTTAAATGATTACATAATATTTATAACATATTAATAAGTGATATAAAAATAATAATGAACATAAAAATAGTTCTTAATCAAGTATAAATTGACTTTATTTTTTATTTAGGAGATTAAATAATGAATGGGTCATGTCGGACACGAGGTAAGGGAACTTCTTAAATATGTGTTCTTATAGTGAATACACATTATTGGTCTATTTTATTTATAGAATTGATCTTGGTAAGGGATATCATCTCAATTTTCCTTCATTGATGAATCTTTTTTTTTCTACAAAACATTATTTTATATGGTGTATATCCCCTTTTGTCTTTTAATTTCATTAAAATGAAATCTTTTCTCTACAAAGAATTATGTTATTTTGTTATAGACTTGTAGATTACTGCAACATTTCATAATATGAATATTTCTTAATTATGGGAATTATCATATATTATGCAAATAGAATTGGTTTTTTAATGTATAATTACTCGCATATTAACTTTTTATAATTTTAAGTTTATGTGATACTTAAAACTTTTTAGTGGTTAGGAAAGAAAAATTATTCTTGAATACACATCATTTTTGAGAAAAAGATGATATTGTGGTGGAGATTTATTATTGGATTATATTTAACATATAATTTATGTATACATCCTAATGGTATTATTTTAGATTATATGATATTACTTAACCATTGGAAAAGTATCTTTAGAATGATACTCATAACAAATTATTGTCATTTCAAATTAATGATGGTATTTCTCATAACACATTGGTTTATGTTATCATATATGTTGACTTTCTTGTGACAATTCAATTTATTTGGATAAATGATCTCTATCTATCACAATAATTATTTATGAAATATAAATTTATTTCATTTCCAACTCATTACTTCAAACCAATGTTTTCCTAGATGTAATCCATGAAATGTGTTATTGTTGATGATCTTTGTCTTCCATTTCTCTCTTATCAATAATATTTTTTATTAACCAATTTTATATAGTGGGATTCTATCATTGGTTTTCTAAAATTCCCTTATTATGATTACCAAGATAAATTAAAAATTGTGATATTGAGATTTTTTAGGGGGTGGAATGTGACATCCATATATTTTTGAAAAATAAACATGTTCTCGATATATTACAAGACATGAAACATTGATCTTAAACAAACCAAGAAATAATATTATTTTCAATATTATAATTAATAACTAGATGTTAAATTAGAATTATAAATAGTACTAATAATATAAAGATATATATAGATATATATTCCAAAATCAATATATATATATATATATTGAATTAATATTATGAAATAATAGAAAAATTTATTGTATAATAATTTTACTCATCAAAAAAAATTATTCAAAAATGATTTATATATCATTTTTGAGAAAGTTTTATAACTAATTTTATGTATTTCTAGAAACATTATTTGAAAAAACTGACTTTATTTTTAAATATATCATATAGTAAATTATTTGGGTCAGATTATGGGATTTTATGAAAAATAGTGATATTTGGTGATTTGTTACATTAATTTTTTTTGTAAAAATTTAACTTATATTAAATTAATATAATAAATTTAATGAAATATTATAAATATAATATGATATTATTTATAATATATATTTTTATGTAATATTTAAAATATCTAATTACATTTTAACAATATTAATATGGTTTTTTTACTATTTGTTTATTTTTTTGATGAAAAATGAGTTTTTTCTAAAAACAGTTTAAATGTGAGTAACGATTAATTGTGATGGTTTATTAAAAATCCCAAATTATTATTGAAATAATTAAAATTTATATATAATATTTCAATTAATTTTAATTTTGATTCATAATGTGTTTATTACTTTTTAGGTAATTAATATTAAATCGTCTTATACTTGAAAATAAACATCATGGAAACCCACTTGTTTATCGTGTTTTATCATTTATGTTTTAACTATATTTTGAAACATCACTGAATTGAATTTTATAAAATGTAAATGATATATTTAAAATAAAAAATTTATATTTTATAAATTTGGGAAATTAATATTTATTTTAATTAATATGGAATACAATAAAAATAACTTTTTCCATTTCAGGTGAAAATGTGTTGACCACTAGTTAAATGAAAATTATAATTGTAAAAATGACATAAAAACATTTTTACAATATAATTTGTAGAAAAATTTAGAAATTATAATTTATAAAGCATTATAAGGGTCATGTTTTTACCCATTTGGCATGTGAAAAAAATGTAATCAAATTTATTATTTTAAAAAAAATCAAATGTTCCACTAACAACAAGTATCATAGGATACCACCTCTATTATCCCATTCATAACATAAAATCACATTATATATTCCAAGGTCATCCATAATAACTTCCTTCATTTATTTAAAATGACATATATACCTTGTATTTTTCATAAATCCATCATATGCAGGTTTTCATTTTAACCTCTGGAGATTATCCCAAGAAAAGGTACAATGCTTATCAAATTGTTTTTAATTTATTTATTCTAGAAACTCCCTAAAATATTTTAAAAATTTAATGATATAATAGAATTATTACATATAATATAATTCTATCTTATTATTTTGTTTTAATTTCATAAATATATCTACTCTTCCATCAAATGGGAAATGGAACCGTTATTGATGTATATAGTGGACTACTACTTCACGTATAGATATAATTCATATTTCATCATCCTCTCCCACACAATCTTAAAATATTTTTTTTTAAAGTATCTATATATATATGATATTTTTAAAGTAAATATACATCATTAAATATACTATCAGATATAACAAGTTACATTCCATTACTTTTGGGATATGATAGTATTCATGCAAGGTATGGGGGACTACTACCTTATGAAGTTACATGCTCAATTTTATACTAAAGCATTACATTTTTTGTAATGTGGATAATTATAATAAATATATGTGATATATATTACATAATTATTATTTTAGTTATATATTTATCACTATTAGATGATAATAGATATCATTTACTTTCATATTTCCATTTATTGAGAAATGGTAATGTCATTTGGGCGTAAGTGTGGACTACCACCGATAGTAGAATATGTGATTAATTTATCAACATCACATATTATGTACGATATATATATATATATATGTATTCTTAATCACGTAACATGGTGTTTTATATGTTCACAAAATTAATGAAATTTTAAATAAGACAGATTAATTACAATAATGAACATTGAAAATGTAATGAAAACTCATGTGTACATACAACCTACCATCACCATGATTATAATGTGATCTATATTTCATAACCATCAATAATGATTGATTTGGAAAGTATAATTCATGTAAAAAATATCAGTATTTAATTAATATTAATATTTATTAATTTATATAATGACCAATTTAACCATAGAGAACCTACTAATGTGATTTTGACACATTAGCTAAAAGTCTTCAAAACATCTGAAGTAAACGTAATTGATTGAGTAATAAAATATAAATGGGTAATTTTTCTCTTAAATAGAATAATAAACAAGAATAATTTTATTATGTAATTTATTATTTAACATGTTTTATTTTTCTTTAAGATAAATAAAATACATGAATATTCAGACTCAAGGTAAGGGTCCTTGTAACAAATTTTTTGAGGAATATTTTGATTATATTAACCTTTATTATTTTATGAGATGTATATACAACCCACTTGAAATGTTATACATTGAATATCTCTAATATAATGATAATAAAATATTTTTAATTGATTTTACTTCATGGGGATTACATTTAAAATGTCCCCAGAGTGTTAATGGTATATTTAATTAAAATAGATGTTATCAAAAGTTCTAATATTTGTTTTATAAATATTTTTTTAATATTATTCCTTAAAAAATTGTTTTAATGATGTTTTTATATGAACATAAATAAATTTTACACCACATTTTAATATCAATTTTTTAAAAAATAAATCATTTTATGGAATATTTCTCCTTCATTACAAATGACCACAAAAATGTTATATTTTTAACACATAAGGGGATAATGACGTTTAACTCTTCCATAATCATTTTTTTATATTTAGATTCAATTATAGTATTTAGTATTTAGTTCATTTAAAACCCTTATTAAAGATTATTTTGGTATTGAAAATATTTATTATGAAACAATTATATTTGTATATCTGAATGTGACGTCCAATCATGTTTAAATGTGTTTTTAAAGAGATGGATGATGATGTAGTGCAATAACAGAATTTATTATTGATTATATATTAATTTAAAATTATAAATGTTTAATGATTGAGAATGATACTATATATATGAAGAGTTGATCCCAAATATATCCCTTGGGTGATATTGATATATCATATATGATTGGTTCCCCAAGATAATGTTGGGTGAGATCAATATATGATAATTGATGGGTGATCCCAAACAATGCTCAGAAGTAATGTGTAATGTACATTTCCTTAAGAGGGAAGAATAAAGGGAGTTAACAAAGGCTTTATGCAATAGATTTATCTGGGCACTGGTTATTTTTGATACATGTTTAAAATGGATAATTCATTTTATGGTCTATATTTCCAAAATATTTGTGTATTTCCATGATTAGTATTTTAATGGTTTTATGTGATAAACCTATTTGTATATTTTCCATTTATTTATAACTTATTATATACAAAAAATAATAATTAATGTAAAAATTAAAACATTTATATAAATTTCATTTTTATGAAGGACTATTGGATTTCATCATTTTTATTTTCCTTACTAATACTTTTGTTCTAATCCCAAAAATTAGAATGTTTTTATAGGTTTTAAGGATGGTTTAGAACAATGATTGTGTCAGGAAGAAAGATGTGAATATTTATTCACGAACAGAAAATATATTTATAATAAATTTCTTATATTGATATTAAAATGGATGTAGAATATATGTTTCCACATTGAATATATATTTTGTATTTTTATAAATGTTATGACGCAATCCTATAAATCACTAAACCAAAGTTGTTATTGATAATTAATGTAATTTAATTCAGTATAATAATTACTAGAATTTGAAATTATTTTATATGATTCCATACAATTGGTTTCAATTAAAAGGTTTTGATAAAATTTTGGTTTAAGCTCTTATTGAATATTATGTTTAAAAAAATCTATAACCACAATGATTACTACGCTTAGGATAACTGGAATATTTTTTTTAAAAGAAGTAGTCAAATATATGATGAAATATTTATGTATATGATTTTATATATCCTCTCTATAATATTTATTATTAATGTTTATTTTATTTATTCATAAATACTATTTTTTTTGTAATTGGAATAATCCAACATGTCACAAATTAATAATGTATTTAAAGGAAAATGTGGTGGGTTTTGGATTGATAAAATGAACTAAGTGTGAGATATAGTGAAAAATCTTATGGATTCTCTAAAATAGAGCAGATGAGTCATAAATAAAAACATTTAATATTTTTTAGATTTAAAAATACTAAAAATTATAAAATTTACGTCTATATAGGTTGATGTTATAAGGATCAAAATTTTAAATTGATTCAATGAACTTTTTCCATGAATGATGAATAAATCACACACAAAATGCATTCAGAGATTAGGATGTGGTTTTCTATATTCTAAATGGGGAATATAGAAATAATCGTATAAGGAATGAGGTAAGAGTTATTTTAAATCTATGAAGGGGTATAACATTATCACCAAGGTATTAATTGAATTTTGTAAATGTTGTGAGTTTGTGAAATATGAAAATGTTTGTCCTAGGGGGAATATCATGAACATGATTAACAAGAATATATAAAAAAATTCATTGAAATACATAATTCCATTATTATTGAAAATGAGTTAAAAAAATAAAATATTATTGGCTTGGATTGTATTCTATCTTATGTTATTAAATTATATAATCATAGCACACAAATTCTATTTTTGGTAGGAGTGGTTTATAGACGAATATGATTAAAAATCATGGTTAGTGGATTTTGATGAAAATGTAGGAATTATTATTTTTACATAAAAGAGATTTAACATGTATAATCCAATGTAATATTTAATGTTATTCATAATTCTAAATTAATTAATACACTTATATATTTTATGAGATTTAATTACTTTTTTACATTGAATATGTTTTGATAGTTTATTTAAGTATACATAACCATATGATTGTTAAAAGAAAATTTTATTTTTGGATAATTAACTTTTCATTTTGTGTAAATAATCTAATTTTATTGAAACATTAGGGTTTATGTGATGTTCGATTATTATTGTTGTTTTTTGGATGTTAACCATATTTTTGGGAATTTTATTTTTATTATATTATTTCAATTTCTAATAAAACATGTCAAATCCAGATAGGTCATGGCCCCTGATCACACGACCATGCACTTTCAACTAATTTTCTATGTGATGTTATTATTATTATAATGCCATTTTTTTCTTCAAATATTTAGGAAGATAAAGACAATTTTGATTTTTGGAATATATATTTTTAATAGAGATGACCAAAGGAAGGAAATAGTATTTTGGGTGTATGTGTTTTATGTTATTTTGCAATTATTTAATGATATTAGAAACCTCAATTGATTATGGTACTCCAATCATTTCTTTATTTCACTTAGGTTATAATGGTTGAATTGTGATTGTACTATTTCTTTATGGTAACTTGATTTGATTATAGTAATTATTATTATATCATAGAGATTATATGATTATTGAATATATATTTTTAAACTCAAAATGATTTGTGTTATTTGGAGATAAATATAAAATAATTCTAATATATGTTTGAGATAAAACACTTATGATTTCTATGTTTCAACAATAATACTATTTTGAAATTGTAATTATTTTTTTAAATTATCCAACCTAAACATTTGGTGTAATTATTGATGCCTTGGATATTAATGTTATAGTTCATCATATAAATGTTCGTTCATATTGGTAATTATATTAACCTAGTACAGTGTCATGGAATTGGTTAATTTATTAATAGATGAGGAATATATTGTTATTCTCTTATGTTTGTTTGATATTTAATATTTTCAAGTGCTCTAGGCATGAAAAATTCATCTTTAATATCAATAATCATGATGAAAATAAGATATTTTGTTGGAAATTAATTAATAGATGAAATTAAACACATCATGTAATTTTACATAATTACATTCTTATTTTATATGGTATAAAATTCCTCAACTATTGTAAAATATCTTGAAAATGTAAATTTTATCATATTATGTTCATTTTTTTTAAATATTTTCATTTTCACACCACATAGGTTTATTGTTTTCAGAATGTTATCTTTATCCTAGTCATTAAAATTCAGGGTATATATGTTCTACGGCACACTTCATGATTATTTTGGAATAAAAATTATATTCCATGCCGAAATGTTTTCTTCTTAATAATTGTTTATGAAATGGATACATAGAAATTGTTTATTCCAAATGAAAATGGTACATACCTTCTTATATTTATAATATGATTTTTTCTTAATCCTTTTTTCAATGTGTTTTTAAAAAAGGCAATTTATAAATATACAACAGTTAATTACAATGGTAAAGATAAAATTGTGAGGTTGAACTTTTTTATATGGGTAGATTTTGTATATACTGATACTTTTAATAGACAAATATTTTCTCAATAACATAGATGACAATGACCATTTAGCATAAATGAACCAAGAAATAATATAATTTTTAAATTAACCATTACATCCCTTCCAATAAATGAATATAATTAAATACATTATGAAATATATATATATATATATATCTTATTTAGAATATATTTATTGATAAATTTCTAATAATAAATAAATAAATTTATAGGAAATTAATTTTACTCATGAAAAATATTTTTTTCTCAAAACTAATATTTATTACAGCATATGAAGAAATATTAAATTTATTTTCTGAAAAACATTGAAAATATATTTCAATAAAATTAATGTCATTTTTTAAATTATACATTAAAATTAACTAGG
This sequence comes from Viscum album, assembly GCA_963277665.1. NCBI lineage: Eukaryota > Viridiplantae > Streptophyta > Magnoliopsida > Santalales > Viscaceae > Viscum > Viscum album. Next base: position 200,890,464 of record OY728126.1, read on the forward strand.
GAAAGTGTTTTATATTATTTAGGAAATAATGATTTTTAGTGATAGTGAATAATATTGATGTTTGAAAAATGGCATTTATTTTCAATAAAATAAGTAATTTCGAAAGTCCAATAAATTTTTTATATTATTTAATTTAATATAATTATTATTTTTTATACTTAATCTACATTATTAAATTTTAATAATCTTTATATTAGATATAGTATATGTTTATTTTTGGCTTAAAAATGCTGGGTGGGGGGTTCTGAAAACTTTTGGAATGTGCATATTTTGTCTCTAATTGAATTAATTAAATAAACTGCTAATAATTAAATATTTAAAATAAGTTTTTATATTATATTCTATAATTATTAATTTAAAATCATAAATTTTATTACAATTCAAATAGTTAATATAAAATCATCTTATATTATAAAAAGCCACTTTATTAAAATATACTTTTTTCATTGCATCTACGGGTTTATTTTTATATTAATATATAATAATTATATGAATTCTATTTGGCCAAACTGATTCAATATTTAGAATCATTGGTATTTATAATAATAAATTTTGTGAACATAATTATTATTCATAATGAATAGTGATAATAGTTAAAATATTTTTCAATAGTGATGGTTAAAAGTAGTTCATTGTGGGTTTAAAATAAATAAATATTGATTTAAATGGGGTAAATATATTTAAAAATTACATATTATGAAAATATATTAAAAAAACAATTTTCCTGAAAAAAGTCTATTTTATAAACAATATTCTTTTGATAAACAAGTTTTCACCTTTTTATGTTACCAAAATTTAGTAGTTCCACTCACATCACTTACAAAAGGACAACTCAATCCATCTCATATTAAAAAATTAAATTCATTATAGATCATAAAATACCTACCCAAGAATCCTCCTTGCTTTATATCCATTATCCTAGATCCTATGTTTTGGTAAAAATTCATTATGTGTTGTATTTTGATGTTATCCAAAATATGTTGTCTAAAAAAGTTGTATTGTCTTTTACCGAGCATTTATTTTCTTCCTCCACCATCATCAAATAATATACACACTTTTCAGTTATAGGGAATAAATTATGTCCTATACATTTATATTTTATTTAGTTAATTTAATAGCTGAATTGCATCCCCTCATTCGTCTAATTAGAAATGAACCCATTATTCAAGTGTACGGTGGAATAATACCTCCTGATCCAATGTGATTTATTTTTCATCATTTCATCTCATATAATGTATTAATGATGGATTAACTTTATATAAAAGTTTTTTTTAAATAGTTACAAATTAGAAATTTTATTTCACATATGAATTATTATATTCCATTCTGTGGGGGATATGAAAATGGAAGACATTTTTATGGAGGACCACTACCTCATGATTTTAATATGTTTTTTTTCACGGAAACAATACATTGATCGTAATAAAGAAATATTAATGATTATATTTTATTTATATAAAATAATTAGTATAATCATCACATATTTTTTGATATAAAAATATAATATATGTCAATAAAATTAATATTTTCTTTTACAAACCATACCCATAATGTGTACCGCATCTAGGATGGGATTGGGAGAATAGAGAGAGTGACAAATTATTCCCACCTCGAGTAGGCCTTGGGATAATAAATAGAACCGAGGGTATAATAAACGTACAAATTGTAAGCATTTCCCTATTAAAGAATCACATTTGGAAGGGACATATAATATAGACACCAAACAAATCTTACTCAGACTACAATATAAAATAAATTACATGTACAAATATCTAATTTCATGACAGAACAATTAAATATAAAAGGGATAAATACACGTATGAACAAAATGTAATGATGGTAGAAACCATAATGCTCAAACAACACATTAAAAAACCACAAAATATTAGTAACCACCATGATCAACACCATTATCCAATACGTTTGAATATAGATTTTATATATACATTGGGTGAGTGAAATTTTTACTAAGTATGTTCCTCAGATAATCTCATACAAAATGTAAGGAAATCATTCTAAATCATAGTGAACAACAAGTTAATCTAACTCATCACCTAAATAGATATAAGATGTTCCCATAAATAACATGTATACTATAACTAAGTATCATATATGAGAATATATTATATAATAATTAATATCTTGGGTACCCTGCTACTAATTCCATACTAGATTAATGCTCCTCCCTAGCATCACATGTCCTAAGCATCACTCTCAAAAAGGATAGCCTACATACACATGGGAAATGCATCACAACATGCACCTCAGGCAACACACCACCATTTCTATTTAAAAAAATTAACTGAGTAGATTCCATGATCCACCATATCTCGAAAATCTGTATCAATCTTTGGGTATTATACCTCAATCCATCATATCCTGTACACTGAGTAAGGATCATCAATCCATTACATCCTATATAGGATATTAAAATATTATCCCTTCGGAAACCTTATCTATAATATATGTGTGTGTAATAACATCAATCCATTAGTACACTCAACAAATATATGTTGGAAAAACTAACCATCATGTATACCATCACAAGTAACAATAAATATAATAGAGATGGACCAATGGGGTAGTCATCCATTTGTATTCCCACCTAGATGTCAGGGAAACACTCACAGGGATCATAATCCATGGGGTTTCGTTTTCCCATACTAACAGGGTGGTTTTGAGTATAGAAACAAAAAAGTATATGATACAATATGGCTTACAAGCACAATATGGGCATATTCTCATAACCAACTACAACTAATGTCACTAAGAATAATTTCTACCACTTCTATGATGAGAAATCATATAACCACACAACAATTTAAAGATATACATTAAATTACTTTATCCCATATCATTAGTTTCTATTTATGTTTACTAATTCATTAATAATTATAATTTTCCTCAAAAACTTATATTAACCGGACATCCAAATATCCATTCCCACCAAGAATAACAAATTGATTTCGCAACATCATTAAAATAAAACTTTATCATTACATCACTGAAAAATACAATTCCATGGGATAATCATTAATTCATTTTTATCATAATAAATTCCCATATTTCCATGTTTTCTATGAAATAATTATAATCTACTGGGCATAAGGGGGTCAACATGTTGAGTAGATCAACTAACCATTGAATGTTATCCACCTATAGTAAGAGCATAGACTCATCAAATCACAAGAATCTAAACATTGAAATATCATGTCCAACCCACACATCATTTCCACTCATAGAAGGAGAGTAATATAAAAATTCTTACCCAAATAGTAGGGAATGGAACGAAGATATGCCAACAACATGTTTTTTATCCTAAAAACTGATTCAAACAAGAATCAATAATTCATATCAATGTGTAAGCCCAACCTCAACCCATTATGTCATATTTCCTGTCATTACCAACGCCCACATGAATATATTGATGCATCATCACACTTTAGGAGTAAACAGTGGTCACAAAAATGGGTCCTCCACACCCCTCATACCACAACAACCCTCTAGGCTCAACCGTCTTAGGCTCACAACAAATCTAGTCCTACCTGCCCAAAAAACCACAATATACCTCTATGTTTAGCTATCCTAGGCTCACAAAACATTTATAAATTACTATCCCATTTACCAAAACAACCCTATAGTATCAACTATCCTAGGTTCATGTCACATTATGTATAGTATAAAACAAACATAGAATCCAATCCCTTGGCCCTAAACAGAGTATTCATCCTTTATGAAAAATTGTCTCTCATGTCTGCAAAGAACAATAACATGGCCTTTACAAGAATGTGGGCTTATCAGACCCTTAAAAATCATTATATTTTATCATAAAATAGGTGCTTATTCCCTCATGTATTAATAGATTCGTTATCACAAGTTTGAACTGCAATAAACATAAATAATAAAAAATCCTAAAAATCCTAAATTAAGTAAACAATTAAATTAAAATTAATTTAAATCCTATATATATAAGAGTTAACATGATTCAAAGTCATCAATAAAATAAATTAAACATGCATAGGTACATTAATTTTATTATCATCAAAATAAAACAACACCTCTAATTAGATTCATAAAACATGCATCTTTCTATTTAATCCAAAAAATTATCAATTAATTATGGATTTAAGTTCTCTAGAAATTTGTATCATGAACAACATATTAAAAAAATAAATTCATAGATATCATACTATCGTGAAAATCAAGAGGGAATCCATTATCACTATAAAAAAAGAAATATCACTATGCAATAGAAAAAAATTATATAATCTATTTCAAATAATTATTAGGTTTATCTAATTCTGATCCAAAAAGAAAAAGTCATGATAACTCTATGATTTATCATAAATAAATATAGAGTAAATGAATCCCACTCCTAAAAAATTCATCAACATTATTTTCATGGGAATATAATGGATAACTAATATCTGATTACCGCTCTTGCAAGAACTTCATCCATCTAAGGATACATTTTCCCCACATCACCAACAACCACATGAGAAACCCCATTAAAACATGGGTATTCAACAACCAAAGTATGACAAGAATATATGGGACAAAACATTATCAAATTGGAAAAAACTGCAGAAAATGAAGGAAAAAACACATTGGATCAAGACTGGTCAACACAGATTGACGATGGAAGCCCGAGAACAATTCCCATCAAAGTGATCCAAAAACTATTAAGAGGGGCTAGCATGTCACATGGTATGAGGGAGACGGAATTTATAGAAATAGTTTTTTACATCCCATGCCAGGGGAAAAAATAAAAAACTTAATTGCAACGGTGATTTACTTGACTGGTCATTCCCTTTCATGTCATAGGATCCATAGGGATGAGTTTTCAATATGAAACACACTACCTCTTCATTTTTTCATATTTAAAACAATAAAATATAACATTGAGGGAACAATTATTTCATGAAATGAAATTATTATACCCACTATGAAACATACTTTCATGTCTTGAATGTTCTTTGTACCAAATTATTATCACTAGAACTCCTCAAAACATCCTCCAAGTACCCTCCATGCTCTAAAGGCCTATAGAACATTTAATGGATCAATACATGAATCTATAATACCTTAAATAATTTACCTCTCAAAATATTCTCTTCCTCTATAATCAAAAACCATCTCATAGAGGAAACCAAAAGGAATCATCCAAATACCAACCATGCGAGATACCACCCAAGGAACTCATCATAAAAAGAGATCAACCACCACATTTAGGGATTAATGAAAAACAAGGAAAATTCCACAAGAAGATACTAAAATCTATCCCAGGGAAGATACCTCTCCAGAGAGATTTATAAACAACATAAAACATGAAAAATCTATCACATAATTAGAAAATGACTACAACCACAAAAAAACATTTTTACAAAAGATCATCTATACCACAAACTGCTTGGGGTACTAGGAACATATCCACGATTCTGGTTCCCATATAATCTCATCTACACCACCGTGCCTCCATAAGACACAATCTAAGGGAATATCATGAATGTGAAAAATATTCTCCTAGTAGTAATGGATATCTACATGACCCTCCTCAAAGTATTTGTCATTGTTAATATCTGTCTCACCCCAATCAATGATGTGAGAGTCTTTATGAAGATAACGATGGAGTAAGGACCTTTGAAAACAATGTGTATCTAGATTTTTATTAGGCGAATCACTACTCAATATATTGCGGCCCCAACATGATCCTTCACCTCAAAGACACAACAATCATGGGAGAAATATCCAACCCATGACGAAACCTTCATTATTTATAATGAGGAGAAACCATTAGAAACATATGATTCCTAACACCGATCTCAAGAGTTCACCTCCTATTACCTGCATTGGATTTTCTGAAATCATGCACTACATTCTTACTAACATTAATTTCGTGAATTATCTATATTGTATATTATACAAGTTCCATATTGATAGTTGCTGACTCCCCGACCCCAGAACATCATAACGAAGAACATCAATGTCAGGAATAAAATGCTTCATTTGGCATAAGTCAGATTGTTTAGGGATAAATATTGATGTAAGAAAACTATACTAAGGGTAGTTTCCTCATCCAAGAACCTGTAATATATAGAACACACAATCAAAAAATGTCTTCACGAGTCTTGAGGGTCCACTCTATCTAACAATACATCTTTGGATGAAAAGTAGTGAAAGGAATAGCTGAGAATCAAACACATATTGGATACCTCTCTACACCCTAGAGGTATAACAAGGATTTTGATCAGAAATGGACATCCTTAGGACAATTTGGAGTCCCACCACCACATATATATACTACCTCCACAAAACCTCCACATATCTCAACTCCTGTATCAATATGAATTGGGATGATTTCATCAAATGATCTAATACCACCCATATACTATCATAACCTCACTAATATCAAGCTAAATGGGTAATCAATATCACATCCCACATCCACTGAGTAATATCTAATGGATGTAGGAAACCCTCGATAACATGGTGCTCATCCTTTACATTTTGATAGAATCGACATCGAGACATGAACTCTGAAACTGAAAGCATCGACCATGGCCACCATAACCAACCTCTCAAATCTCAGTACATATTTTAATCAAAATAATTTATAGCTAATGGTTTACTATGTAACTCTATGAGAACCATATAACGAATCAACAATGTAATTGAATGTTTTATTTGAAACAACACTTGATGATTCTCACCCTCTCACCAACCATGGTGGGAATTTCCAAAAATAACTTGGTTTCTGTAGACCTCAACTTCATGACCCACCAACTGGGACTACTCCACCAAAAACACTAGATATGACATCACCATCACATAAAAAAACCATATACCTACAAAACCTCCCATATATAGTTACGATGCCAAAAGTTATTCCAACACCCTTTAGGAATCACTAAATTCCTACCCTATATCAGTACTTGGATTCATGTTCATCACATTAGCCATGACATTCCCATTTCTAAGTGTATATGAAATATCCATGTTGTTTTCCTATAATAACTCCATCCATCAACACTAGAGATTTATCAAGCCATGTAGGGATAAAACATACTTTAGGATTTTATGATTAATGAACAAAAAAAATCTCTCTTATGAGGTAATGTCTCAAAAACATTTGGGAAAACACCATCAATGTCGACTCGAGATCATGGGAGGAATAGTTATGCTCATGGGGATGTAACTGTTGAGACCAAAAATAAAATAATAATCTCTATTAAATTAGAACACAATCCATCCAATGACATGAAGTATAACAATAAAAATCAAAATAAACTCTTCATTTTGGAAGGCAAAAAACTAAAAGAATGAAGAAATTATATATTAGAAAATCAAAAGATATATAACACTGATCAATGAATATGAATAACTGATCCTTTATAGTAAATGATATTATAGGAGTCACATGATGTGTGAAATGGGATACGAGCCTCATGTAATAGCATTAAATTAAAGTAAATAATCGCACTTCTACCTTAATATTAGGGGATTCTCAAGTCACCGTTGGTTCCATATTCTATAGATCCATAGATACTCCCTAATCAGAGACAATGGGACCCATAAACTGGACTTCTTGAGCCCAAAACATTGAATTTAGAATCATCAAAAACAACTTATCTAGATGAATAACTCTCACCATGACATGAATATTCTCTTCATGTTCCTCCTTAGACATGGTTCACATAAGTATTTAATTAATGAAAACCACAATGAATGTATCTAGGAACTCAGGGAACACCACATTCATTAACACCATGAAAATTTCAATAGTATTCTTCACATCGAATGGAACCAAAATAAACTTATAATGAACATGGAAAAAATGAAATGAAATATTCATGATACCCTCATCCATTTCACACATCAGATTATATATTGAACGAAAATTGACCATCAAGAACCCATATTTATTATTCAGTTGATCAAATAAATAAACAATCTGAATGAATAGTATAGTGGTTCTCCACATTCACTTGATTCAAGTGATGATAATTGATATATAATCACAACATGTTTTCATGATTTTTCTATGAAAAAAAAACTAATGCACCCAATAGTGACACTCTTGACTAAAATAACTTGAACTGTAATGGAACTTATGATGTATATGTTTCTATAGATATTCAAAAGATTAAATACTATACAGATACATGGAGACATGAGACATGTCTGACTATAGTTTTATCCTGAACATGATATCTCATTAGTGAATTAATAGAAAAATCTCCTACTGCCACACATATTCCTCCATAGCTTAATAAAATTGTGGAAGTAGGTTCTTTGCGGTCATTGTTTATTTGAAACTTGTGAAATCCAGTTTAGTTCCTCCAATTATTTTCATGATTCCTCATCAACTCAACCCTTCACCGATCGAGCCCTCCCATATCCCATTGTCATTGAGACCACCCCATCAACAGATCAACATACACAGAAGCTCCCTTATAGTGATTCTCCTAACAAACCTCATCCTCCAATAATTTTAGGCAACCTCTCCACCGACATTTTTCACATGTGGCCTCCCCAACTCCTTGCTGACATAGGTCCGAAGCAACCTCTCCACATCCTCTAACGCTTTTACGAAGAGAACTCACTTTCCTATGCAAGTCTTCATATTTCAATTCATATCATTTTTAGCCAGCCCACCTCCTAGTCAATGTGGTTCCGATTTGGCCTACCCACCTCCTAGAAAATGCATTTCAGACGTTTTGATGTGAGTTCAGATGAACCTTAATGTACTCATATAGTCCGATTTTGGTGGTTTCTCATTTCCATTAGGGTTTCTCCTATATTTTGGGCTTCCGTGGACTTGATTGAGGCTAGATTAGGTCTTATATTGATAATTAGTAAATGGTTTCTAAACCCTATATTTTGATTTAAATCAAACTTTATATTTTTAATATCAAGGGTATTTAGATTACTTATTCAGTTCTATTCAAAAAGTATTTGACTGTTTCATCCCATTTTAGATTTATCATGGTAGGTGTTTCCTTCAGATTTTATTTTCTTTTCAAATCATGTGATTAGTGTGTTTTTTAAACCCATTGTTATTTAATTATTTTTTATCATTTCATGTGTTTTGTTGATATTCACTTATATTAATAATAAATAAATTATGTTTATGTTGTTACATATGTTTTTAATGATGTTTGGTTAATGTAAAAAATATTATTTTTGGAATTTTTGGATTAATTATAAGCTTATAGTATTATATGTTTCATTGTTTATTTGTTTTTTATTGTATATTCATGCCAATGAATCCTAAATAGTATTCCAGATATGTGATTTTTCCCTACTTCTAGGTAGGATCTGTCATCCTCATCTATTTTCATATTCTTACATAACTTTTTATTTTCCGTTACTAGAAATGTATTCTGTAATTTGATATTTCAATAAATTAATGGTAAAATCCATTTAAGTACCTCAAATTATCCTTTTGGGATAGAGAATAATTATATCGGTGGGTTTTAAGATCCTACTCGCTATTTAGATTAAATTACATTAAATAATGAATCAATTAGGTTTTTCAAAGTTCCAGTATTTGATTCATGGATTCGTTTGTATGATTATATTAGGGATTTATATAAATTGATATTTTTAATGATTATATTTATATTTTATTTCTTTTTTGACAAGGTTTTAGTTTGGTTTCCAATATGGTGATTCTGGTTACATGGGTAATTGATTGTAAATGATTATGGATAACACAACCTTCATATAAAATTGGTTCATAGGGAGTCAATCATTTAAATGAATTAAATCCATTGTTCAAGCATAATTAAAATACTGAAAAAAATTAAACAGATCCATATTCTAGAGCACTGAGAAAATTCTTAGATTCCATTAGAGAAATGATAATTAGATCACATTTCAAATATCACTGACCATTTATAATAAATACCAAAAATCTATTCATTTTTAATCAAATAGATATGAACGTAAAAATTAATATGTAAAAAAACCATATTTGTATGAGGTATAGAATTACCTATTTCTACAGCTCATTCCTCTTTATGACCCATTAAGGAACATATAATACATAAAAGACACAAAACATCAAAATTATCTCAAATATTCATCATGGACTTGAACAGAGCATACCAAAGATATATATTTATTGATGTTAAGAGAATATATGAAGGCAAAATTATAAAACAAATCATTGCAATGAATTAAAATAAACACAACTTGTTTGTTTTATCAATACATACAGTGGTGAAACCAATAAAATAAGAATACCATGTTTTTATACTCAAGCCCCCATACAAGATTAACAAATATTGATCTTCTTACTCATCTTATTCTTCACACAATGGTCTTATCTAGATATTCATGAAAAGTATTATCAAAATACTCTTTCAAATATTGCAGGAATGTAAAATAATAACTTACACTATATTATTCTCCCTTATTTAATATTCCTAACCACATGAACATATTTCTAAATAATCACATTATCATACATTGTGATTAGGTTATTGTCCCATGGTATGACAGCCACTTAATCAGTAGAACCATCATCGCATGATAATTATCTCGAAATAGCATCATGATGTTGATATTTTATTCAATTCTTACAGGAAAATAAACAGCATTAATTATCCATGAAAATTATCTAATATTAGGGATTAATCACAACAGAATTATATTTTAAAAATCCAATCTTCCAGAATTTTGTCATCCCTTATTTTTTAAAATGTATTCTCATACTAATGGTAAATAACCCTTAAGAAATAATTCACACAAGACTTAGGAAATCACTATATTTATTATTAAAGGACCATTACCATTAAATCATTCACAGAATTATTATGAAATCATCATATATTCTTATAAAAAACTTCACAAATCATACAAAATAACCATAGGTATTATGAAATCAAAACAAGGCTTACAAAAATTCTATATGTTATATGCTATTCCCATATGTTGTCCTGACATTTTCAGTCCGTAGGAAAATTTTAACTTCAAAATATAATTCTTAGATACCATTAACAAATTGCAGAACTTATTCAATTCACCTAAATTATTCTTCAAACACTCCAAATCAACTTTTTTCCTCCCTTGCAATTAAACCCTGCCTCTCACGATCGACCCCCTTCCACCTTCCCCTTTCCATACCTTTGTTGTGATCAAACCCCTTCCTCATTTCCTAAATCATTCTCTATCAAAACCCTCACCTCCCCCCACCAGCCCCCTTTCAAAACCCATCCCTCCCCCACCATCCCCTCCACCTGCCCCACCCCCTCCTCCCTGCCCAGCCTCTGCCCCCTCACCAGCCCCCTCCCCCATGCGCAACCCCTCCCCCTCACCCTCCCCTTACCTAACCCCTCACCCTCCCCCACCTGCCTCCCTACACCACTCCTCCCCCTCCTCCCCCACTCCATCCCCTCCACATCCTCCCCACCAGCCCCCACCTCGTTACCTAGCCCCTCCCCTCCCCGCATCATAGCCCCTCTACCTCATTAGACACAATCTCATCTCATTTACATGCATTAGAAGCCAATATTCTTATAAAAACCATCCTAAATATATAAACCCAATTTTCCACACTAATTTTATAATTATTATATGATTTATTACACACTAATCCATCATTATAATCCTATTTTACTATATAATTATCTATGAATGATACCCCTTGTAATTATTATAATATTTTCATTGGGTTATAAAATGTTGCCTCCACTTCTATGTCTTATATTTTAGTATTTATTTTTGATAATGTAAATCACTGATGATAATAATTTATTCATTTAGAATATTTACCAATCTCTAGAAATTTGGGAAATTTTTATCAATCCAAGGTTGATATATCATTTTGTAATAATTGATAGAAAGACATTTCATTATTTCTTCTCTTAACATTACAAAAATATTAATTAGTATATATAGGTATAGTTCTTATATGATTATTAGTTATAGATATCATATTGTTTAGTAAATTATAATGATATAGTTGATGCATTAAGATTGAACATTTACTCATGTTTCTCGAGAAACATGTAAGGAATTGAAGCCTATAAATGAGTCCATATACTACTTTTAATAAGCATGACTGAGTTGGAATGTTTTTATTTAGTAGACATTTTTTTCTAATTATTTTTCTACATATATTAGAATGCATAGAATATGGATGTACAATGTTTATAAGATCCTTGATTAGTTTTAGAAAGATTTGTACATTTTTTAGATGTTTCGTTCAATAATGGTTCAGATTGTGGATCGATTCTATTCCCTAGTTTTGATTGCATTAGAAGACTGTTGCTAACACGTGAGGAAGTAAATTACCATATCACTAAAAAATGTTTTCCAAAATTATATCAGGTTTGGTATCACAATGTATAAAATATTAAATGGAGAATGAGAATGATTCACATAAAAGTATCAGAATGGAAAATTTGATTTCCTATCGGTTTTCATTTTATTTTTAAGTTAGTACTTGATGTAGAGAAGTAAAGGGGTAAATTAATATGGGAACAATTTTTTCCTCTAATGATCAGAATGACTACTTTGAGCATGTTATAATGTTTCTAGAAGCTAGGAATGCCCTAGTATACCAATCATTTTGCTAAATGACCAAAATAGTGTTTTTAATGAGATTGTATCAGTGAAAACAGTGTATGGATTTAAAATACAATGATCGAATATCTAAAAACAATAGTTAAGGATATTTTACTTGAAAATGAATGTATTCTTGGAAATAAATATATAGAATTTATGTTTGTTGAAAAATTTGGATTTGAATGTATTAAAATCCATGCAATCCCTAAAGATCGATGTCTATTCTGGATGGATAATTTTTAATTAAATGAGTGAAAACTATGTGGTAAATTGATATCGAAGACTAATAAATATGGAATTCAATCCCTTGTACTAGAGGAAGTGATGTGTAAGATTCTATTCATTCCTAGATTTCATAATCTTTTAATGACAGAAAAAATGCCACAGAATATGAGATGGCATGAAGATGAAAAAAATTAGGATAATGATAATATAGTTCATCCTCTTAATGGGTTAGCATAGAAAAAAATTTCATAGGTTACATACTTATTTTTCAGACAACCCACAAAATTATAGATTGGGATTGTCATGTGATCATTTCAACCCACTGTAGTATATGAATAATTCACATAGTACATGGTCTATTTTCATTCAACTATATAATTTTCTATCGTAGATGTGTATGAAAAATCCAGTTACTATCATCAGTTTATTGATTTCTCGACCCAATTATTTTGGAAATGATATCCACATATATTTACAACCCTTAATAGATGAGTTGAAGGGCATTGGACTGTTGGGGTGCAGACATATGATGCATTTAGAATGGATTACTTACCGTGTCATGAAACATTATTATGGAAAATAAATTATTTCCATACATATGGAATTATGAATGGTTTGTGAATGAAAAGGATATTATATTCCCAAATATGTATTAAAAATTAAAATTTTAGGAGATTAATGTTTATAAGAACTTTTATTTTCATTGGGCATCAATGATTTCTTCAAATGGATCATATTTAGAAGAAAAAATGAGGAAATTTTGATAATTCCATAAATTTAGATGAAATAACTCAACAAATGTTGGTGGTGATGTACATAAATAATATGAAAATTTGAATTTTGTTCATGGAATGGGTTAGTTAAATTCGAACAATCAGAATAATGTTCCTTCAAATTAAAACCATAATTTGAGAAAGAAAAGTATATTCTATGAGTTTCCATATTGGTTATTAAATTTGCTACATCACTTCATGGATTTAGTGAATATTGAGAAAAATGTGTGTGAAATGTTACTTTCAACTCTTTTAAATGTAAAGGGCAAGACAAAATTTGATTTTCTCTCACATAGTGATTTAATTGATTGGGGTATTAAACCAATACATCATCCTGATTTAATTGGCTAGAATCAGTGGAATATATATTTTTCTTGTCTTAGGATGAATAATGTAGAGAAAAATAATTTATTTATGTCTTTGAATGCTTAAAAGTTCAAAATTGTTATTCGAATAACATTTCAAAAAGAGTGAATACACGATATGTGAATGTAAAATCTCTAAAACCCATGACTACCATGTCCAAGAGGATAAAAAATTTCTATTTTCATTCGACATTTAACGTCACATTGTATAAGGGATGATATGATAAGATTATGTCACATATATTGATATATTTGTTCTCTATGAATAAAAACAGTGTAGTAAAAAAACTATAGAAAGATGAACCGTTCATTCTTTAAGACATAGATAAATTCCCCCCATTGTTTTTCACAAGTATGTTACAACTAACCATACATCATCCAACAGAAGTTATTATTGGTGATCTTATTTCTAGTCACTAGATGTATCCAATAGAAAGAATAATATTTACATTGAAATGTTATGTGAGAAATAATAATCATCCTAAAATAACATATTTTTATAGGTTATTTAGAACAGGAATGCATGGATTTTTGTTCATTTTATTTGACTAATTTCACCACACAATCTCATCATCCCATGAGAACTTATGATGTGTAGTACGATCTTATTGATAGAAAATTCCAGTAATTACCTCAAACTGAATGGATATTTGGATCATACAGGTTGTGTACTCTGAATAGGTGTGAGTGGGAAATGGCTCATAGTACAATATTATTTATCTATGGCGTTGTTGACGATTACATAAAGAAAGTGAAATTATATATATATATATATTGTATTTTTTTCATTGGTTTTGATATCATTAAATATTCATATATGCAGAGAACATAGTGAAATTATAAAAATATCAGATCGCACTTTATCTATTAAGAGGCAGGAGAAATTACACCAAAGATAATTTTCCGCATGGTTGAAATCAAAGCCACCAATTTATCTTTTTTACATTATCTAATCATTGGTAGTTGTCCAATTTTTGTTGTCGATGTATTTTAGGCCCATGTTTATCGATGTATGATGTATTTGCAAAAATAAGGGAATTGTTTTTTGGTCGAAACATTCTGGTTCATGATTTTGAGGAAATGGTTGCCAATAGATTTAAATTAATTATAAATAGTTGTGAAAGAAATATGACAACACTACATGATTGTGTCAAGATTAGGGCTACCACAGACTGTTATACTTGTTAATCCGATAGACATCCTCGATTAGAAAATATGTCTTATTATAGGGTTTTTGAGATAATATTTTTATTAGATTACTAAGCACATGTTTATGTCCTTGTGAAGAAATTCATGTGGGTTGATTATAGGAGACAAGAAGGATTGAATATAGATAGTTTCAGTTTTAGAGAGATTGATATGAAATGTTAGCTATGAACAGATGATCCATATATTCTTGCATCACAAGCTTGAAAAGTAATCTATGTAAATAAAACCATAAAAAATTTGGAGTTATTCTTGCTGTTTTTCCAATACATAATATTGATGAATGATTTGATGATGGTGATGTTTTGGATGAATCAGTCGGTATTCACTCAAATGTATCACTCGACGATACAGATGATTCAAAAATGAGAGTGGGTTGTTAATAGAAAATTTTAACAGAGAATACTTAGTGTTACATGGTTCAATGTATTTATATTATATTATACTAAACTATTGCATGTTTTTTAAACATTTAAAGTGGTAGGTTCGTTTGTTTTGTAATTTTTTTATTTAGTGAGTAAATAACATAATAAAAAAATGTAATGGATGAGGCAATGTTTAAAAAAAATATTAATTTTAGTGGCATATTCATCTTAATTTAATGTTTTGTTTTATTTTTAAAAAATTTACATAACTTTTTTCATTTACATATTATTATGTCTTATGAGATCAGTTGGAGAAAATATTGGGAGAAAATGATATCTATCTTAGAGATGATAGACTAAAAAATAGGATTATTCGGAAGATTCCATTATTTATTTATTTATTATGCATGAAATGTACAAAAATCATATTTAATATGAATATGAATTATTGAGGAGAAAATTTACATTCAACACACATGGTTCATGCACTCTATAGTATAAGACCGACCTTACATGCAGCCCCCTATATGTATTGTCTCATAGTCCGTGGATTTTTTGTCATTGTGATGCTTTCTACCCATCATTCCCCAACTTATAGTTTTTATCCATACGTGGGATATTTACCTATTTATCCATTTACTTATCCTACCATGAAGGGTAGTCTATATTCTTTTATCCCTTAGCCTTTTTACCCTTATCTATTTCAATCTATATAGTGTACACCTCCATTGGTTATTACCCATGTATACCCATACCCTCATACCCAACCTTATCATCCATAGTCTATTATGGAGGGTAAATCTCCATTGGTTATTCCACCTATATACATGTACCCTATTAATCAACCTTAAAATCCACAGTCTACTATTGAGGACACTTCTTCTATTGATTCCCCCAAGCACAGTGTGAATGATTGAGTGAAAACAAAGAGTTCTACTGATAAATTTTTTAAAATTAATGAAATTAATAAATTTTTTATATAATTTCATTTATATATATGCATGATATATTCATTTCTTATTTTAGGGTCATTTACTTCTGAAATTTGTGGTCATACAAATATGCATAATTTGTGGAATTGACACAAGAAAATTATAGTTATGTATAACAAGGAAGTGTTACTTATTTATTAAAATGGTAAATAATAGAGGTGTTTCATAGTGACACTCTGTAGAAATAAAAATAGTATACAAATTCAAGAAAATTAGTGGAGAAAAGATGGACAAGAAATAAAATTCAAGGCTTGGGAAAAAATTTGAATAATATGTTTTTTAAAACTACTTTTCAATTTCATTATAATGTATTGTGGTTAATGTTGCGTGTATATTAACCTTATATATTAATTTATATATGGTATCCACACTAATAGAGAATGGTTAATGGAAATAGGGATATTTTGTGGGCCTAATTGTATGACCTGCATGTAAGCTGGATAAAAAAATGAATTCATCTTGAAAATGAACAAATTTTCAATGAATGCCCAATTTCACAATACATTCAATTAATTTCATATTATATATTTACCTATTTCATGTTTATTTATAGAATTAATTTTTATAAAAATATCATTTATTCATTAATCATAGCTTTTTATAGTAGGTGATTTTCTTTTGGTGTTATTATGATCAGTTTTGTTTGTTAAACATGGTTATTTCAGTTATGTCTTGAACACATTGAATTTTTAAGAAGAAATAGTGATTTTTATCCATTATGAGTTTTTGAAATGATATTTTTTTACTAATAGTATTCATATAAATGAAACATATGAAATAAGGGCATCATGATATATAATGAAACTCTAGGTTAAACAACATTCCCAGATCATGAACTATCCCAAGTAATATATGATTTAACATTGAATAAACATTTATTTTTTTCATTTATTTATGTTAAAATTTCATGTATTAACATGCATTAAATATCAAAGTATGTTTTATTAAATTTTCATTTTTTGTTCTATTAGGAAAAATAATTATGGAACTACTGTTAATTAGGCAGCACGAGAAAAAAATGTAAGATTTTTTTAAAGTTTTTTCTTTTACAATACAGTTCCATTCTTGGAAAATTATATGAGTTGTGTTTTTATCATTGGGATGGAGAATACTTGATTTAATTATATCACATGTTCCAATGGTATAATATTGTACAATAAATTAATATTATATCTTATTAGTTTTTCAAATTATAATATAATAAGATCAATTGTCAATATAGTTAAAGAAGGACATCTGAATTCCATTCAATCTAGATTAGTGTTTAAGGAACCTTCTCATTTCTTTTAAACTGATCATATTATCATGTTTCTCTATGGAGGTTCAATGAATATTGAGCCTTTAAAACTGGTCCATAACCCCTTGTAATATATACGTAAACCCAAAAAACATCCCAATATACAAATATACGTTATACCAACACTTAAATGTTGTATAATGAATAAACTATACTCACTATCAATTGATGATATCAAGACCTTAGGTTCATCTTAGATAAAAATGATTATCCTACTAAATATTTCATCGATACAGTGAAGGGGATACTTATTATTAACCACCACCGAGTTAAAACTATATCAATATAAATATAAATGTAGTAATCAGTCTTTCTTATTGGGAAACTATATTGGAGCACCATAGTGGGGAATCATGGTTGAATAAACCCATTATCTATAAATCCTCATGTAAATCCTTTAGTACATTAAGCTCTCTAGCATCCATTATATATAAAATATGGGATATAAGCTTTTTACCTAGACTAATATTTATTATAAGCTGATTATCATCTTCTTGTGGGAATATAAACAAATCCTTATGAAGAATTTCGAATAAGTAGTAAAATATGGGAGGAAAAATATCATGGAATATCCCCTTATCCCACAAATTAATTCTATCCTACTGGACCATGATAACCAATAGTTTCTAATGTAATTTTTCTAATATTATTTAAAATAAATCATTCCATATGGAAAATATTTTAATCCAATGTGGTGTGGGTGTACTTGCTTTATAACCATATAGAGATAAAGAAATCGAAAAGTAAAATACCTCTAACTAAATATTGAATTTATAAAAAAGATTTATTTCATACAATCTTGTCCTTTGAACTACACTAACATTGAAATTAGGGTGAATGTGTAGAAAAAAATAAAATTTGACAGTATGGATTGACAAGTATCCAATCTTCAAATGTGAATTAAAAAACCGGAATCCCAAAAAAGGGAAATTAATTTAGTGTGAAAAACCCCCTTCCTTCTTTCTTCTTATTAGTACTAATATTCATATGCCCGGAATTTTTACCAATGCAGATGATCTCCCAAATGTTGTTAGGGTTATCATATAACAATCTGTGACAATAACTAATGGGGAAATAAAAAAATTTGGATGGAATTGTCATCATTACAAAAGTTTACAAGAATTATTATATTGTTCATACACTTCCACCAATCCTTAAGTGATAAACAATAGTATATATATGAAATCCTTTGGAAAATTAATTTGTGCTTCTTATCCTAACAATCTCAATAAGAATGTCATGTATCATACATATATAGTAGATGAGGTGATATATTATTTGTTGGTCGGAGAGTGATGGAAAGAGGGGGGGTGAATTGCCTTTTAAAAAATAATTAACAATTTAAAAACAATTTATAAATGCAGCGGAATTAAAAAGGGGCAAGACACAATTTGATAACGGAGTTCGGCTTAAACCAAAGCCTACGTCTCCGCTCCCAACTCAACCGTTGAGAGATTTACTTCAGCTTTCTTTTTAATGGTTGTAGCAAGAAACCCACTAGCCGTTTTAAGGTAGGCTAGATCACCTTCATAAAGCTTGCTTTTTTATGATTGTTGTAGCAAGAAACCCAAAATGAAAGTGAGTAAGAAAAGGATGGTTTGTTTTAATACAAACCCAATGAATAACTAAACAATTGAAATAAATAAATTACAACAAACTTGAGGAAGCCTTGAGCGCCAAGAGTGTGAGAGTAGTTGATGTAGAGGCAGCACAAGCTTCAAGGATGGAGATTGATCACAAGTAGCCTTAGAGATTTTTCGTTAGAGCTTCATGGGATCAAAATATCATTCCAATGTATCAGTGATTGTTCCCGGCATCCGTCCTCGTCTATTTATAGGAGAAATACCCCCAAATACTTCAATATGGCCGTTGGAGGGCTTTCGGAGCCGTTGGGGGTCAAGTGGACAAGTCTGGTCAAGGCCCAACGGCTAGTTTGACTTTGCTTACCGGCTGACCGGTGCTTGGCCACCGGCTGGACGGTGCTCCAAACAGAAGGCAGAGCTTTCTGTCTGGCCTCCACCGTCCGGCCGGTGGTCCAGACACCGGCGGGCCGGTGGCACCTGGCAGTAGGCAAGGCCTACTGTCTGGTTCCACCGGCCGGCCGGTGGTCAGGCACCGGCGGACCGCTGGCACCTGGCAGAGAGCATTGCTTCTGCCAGAGACCACCGGCTGGCCGGTGGTAATCCACCGGTTGGCCGGTGGTAATCCACCGGTTGGCCGGTGGACTCAGAGAGTCCTTTTCCAGTTCTTCTTGGGCCAACTCTTTGGAAACCTTTTTCCTATCATCAAACAAACTTGAAAACAAGTTAGAACATGATGAGAGTGATTGTGATCATTAAAATCCATGAGAGAGGGGTACAACAATCTCCCCCTATTTTGATGATCACAATCACAAATGAGAAAACTTTTAAAAAGGATATGCCAAGTAAAAAGAAATAAGAAACTTGGACATGGAAAATTTTAGTGATCATTTTAATACAAGAATTTAATAGATGTATCATGTATTGAAAATGATATTAATCTTTTAAGGATTGAAATAAAGTGAATGGTTCATTTTGAAATGTAACCATAGGTCATTTAAAAGAAACAACTGAAATAAAAAACTTAACCATTTAAAAACAGATTTTGATGAAAGTAATAACATAAAATTGAACTTTTAAAAAGAGCACTTAATTAAATGAAATAAGTAAATAAGTAATAGAGAGTTTTTCTCCCCCTTTGGGATTATCAATATAGGAGGAAGAGTATGAATGAAAATTAGAAAAGCAATAATAAAGAGGTAAGCAATGACAATAAGGATGGATAGATAAGACAAGTTGAATTTTATAAAAGTTGAAACGTTAAATAGAAAGGTCAAAATACAAATACAAAGACAAGTCAAAAACAGGAACGACTCTATTCACTCCTAGAGGGCCGAGAGTGACGACGACGCCTGAAGGTCAGAGGAGCCGGAGGAGCCTGGACCTCCTCAAAGCGACGATCTAGAGAATCAATCCGAGAGTGGAGCTGATCAAACTGAGAGCTGATGTAGGAAAACTGTAAGTCGAGCCAGGTCTCAATCTGATCCTGGAAGGGAAGGAACTGATCAGCCGTTACCGACAAGCTACCAGTATCAGCGGGAGGGGGCACAGCCTCAGCAGGCTCTGGTGCATCATCACCCGCTCCATCTTCCTCATCAGCAGCAGCAACAGCCTCACCATCGCTGTCACCACTCCCTTCCTCTTCATCATCACCACTGTCCTCACTATCTGAAAGAGGATAGGCAGCGTAAATGGCATGAGGCATGGAATGGGAAGGAGGGTGTGAATGTGTCTGAGGGGAGTAAGCCTTGAGAAGGCCCTCCTTGTCAGTAATCCACTCCTGACGCCAAGGATGACAACGAATGTTCATCCGTTGCACCATCATAAAATTGATGATGCTATCCTTCTTTGGTTGCTCGAAGGAGGTAGCACGGAGAGGGATATCAATAAAGGTAAAGATTTTGGTCAACAAGCGCCCCTGAGGAAGATTTTTGGACCAGCGCGGGTGCTCAGCCACATAAGACATGGCCCGGAACAGGAACCGGACCAAATTGAAATGAATGCCTCTGGTGATATAAGAAAGAAGGTAAATATCAATAAATTTCACCGTATCGTGATCACCGATACGGGGTGCAAGGGTGGTCTGAATGAGGCGCTTAATGATGCGATGGTTAGGGGAGAGCTGGGAGAGCTTGACAACGGGATCGGTGGGCTGCCCTGTGAGATGCTCAAGAGCGATAGCAAGATCAAATTCAGGGTCCCGAGGAAACTCCCCCTGAGCAAATGCATGAGGTCCAACATGAGGAACCCCTAGCATCCTGGCAATCTCCAAAGAAGTGATAGTGATGGGTTTCCCAAGAGCGGTGGTGGAAATGGTATCGACGTCGTCAGAAACCGACCACGTCAGGCGAGCATAAAATTATTTTACAATAAGGGGATAAATAACATCTTTCTCAGGAGGTTCAAAAAAGGAATGCCAGTGTTAATATTCAATGATGGAGAAAATCTCGAGTCGAGCAGAAGAAAGCCAAGAATAATCAATTACTCTACCAGGCAGTATGACTTTGTCATGACAAATGTCCGGAAGATGAGGGATGGAAGGAGGAGGAGGTGCCTCTTGAGCGATGCCCTTTCCCTTGCGTGAAGATCGAGGACCCATGATGGAAAAAGGGAAGAAAAAAAGATAGATTGAGAGAAAATGGAGTTTTGAGAGGGCAAGGAGGAGAAGGGAGGCTAGGGCAAGAGGGAGGCGCTGGTTTGGAGGTTCCGCACGAGAGGGAGAGAAAGAAATAGGAGGGGAAGGGTTTAATTTAATTTTTAACCCTTTCCGCGGCCGGCCCAAAAAAGGAAAACCCGACACCACCGGTTAACCGGTGATGTACCACCGGTTGACCGGTGGTCTTAAAAATCATAAAAAATTAAAATAATAAAAAAGGAGTTTAAAAAACATAAAAAGAAATATAAGCAAGCCAAAAGGGTCAAATATTTAATAGTGCTCATTGACGAATCATTCCTAACTCCCCCTTAATAAAATCAAAACGTTCAACCGGGAGCGGTTTGGTAAAAATATCAGCTAATTGGAAATCAGTAGAAATGAAGTCCAAATTGATATCCCCTTTTTGAAAATGGTCACGAAGGAAATGATGCCTTAAATCTATATGCTTAGTCCTAGAATGTTGTATTGGATTCTTAGAAATACTAATGGCACTAGTGTTGTCACACCGTATAGGGACATGATCGTAGGAAAGGCCATAATCCAAGAGAGTGTGCTGCATCCAAATAATTTGGGCACAACAATTACCAGCTGCTACGTACTCGGCCTCGGCAGTAGAAAGAGAAACACAGTTTTGCTTTTTGCTACTCCATGAAACAAGGGACTTGCCTAGCAGATGACAGGTTCCACTAGTACTCTTGCGATCTAATTGACATCCGCCAAAATCAGCATCCGAATATGAAGAAAGTTCGAAAGAAGTATTAGAGGGATAAAACAAACCAATGTTTTTGGATCCATTTAAATACTTAAAAATTCTTTTGACCGATTTAAAATGAGATTCTTTGGGGTTGGCTTGACAACGAGCACAAAGACAAACACTGAACATGATGTCAGGACGGGTCGCAGTTAGGTAGAGTAGACTCCCGATCATACTCCTGTAAAGCTTGTTATCAACCGGTTTCCCGGCTTCATCTAACGTATGTTTACAAGAAGTACTCATGGGGGTACTAATTTCCTTTACTTGATCCATACCAAACGACTTAAAAGTTCGTTTGTGTATTTGCCTTGGCTTAGAAAAATACCATTTGAATTTTGAAAGATTTGAAAACCAAGAAAAAATTTTAATTCCCCCAAAAAGCTCATTTCAAATTCTTTTCTCATTAAATCTGAAAAATCAGTACAAAGAGATTCTTTGGTTGAACCAAAGATAACGTCATCAACGTAAATTTGGACAATTAAAAGATCTTTGGAAGTGTGTTTTAAAAATATGGTACAATCAGCTGGACCCATTTTAAAATCATTTTCTAAAAGAAATTTTGTTAACCACTCATACCAAGCCCGAGGGGCTTGTTTTAAGCCATATAGAGCCTTGGTTAACTTAAAAACATGATTTGGAAATTTTGGATCTTCAAAACCGGGGGGTTGTTCAACAAAGATTTTTTATGAAATAAAACCATTTAAAAAATCACTTTTAACATCCATTTGAAAAAGTTTGAAATTTACGTGAGCGGCGAATGCCAACAAGATCCTAATGGATTCCAATCTAGCAACCGGCGCAAAGGTTTCACCATAATCAATTCCTTCTTCTTGATTATAGCCCTTAGCTACTGGGCGAGCCTTGTTCCGGGTTATATTTCCTTGATCATCAAGTTTGTTCCTAAAAACCCATTTAGTGCCAATAATTGGATGATCATTGGGTCTTTCAACAAGTGTCCAAACATCATTTCTAGATAATTGATTTAGTTCCTCTTGCATTGCAAGAACCCAATTCTCATGATTAATGGCATCATTATGGTTTTGAGGCTCTAGTTGAGAAAGAAAAGCTTGATGTTCAACCTCGTTGAGGATTTATCTTCTAGTTCGAGTACCGGCTTGAAGACCACCTATAACATTTTCTAAAGGATGGTCTCTAGAAGGTTTCCAAACCTTAGGCAAGGTGGAAGGTGAAGAAGGTGAAGAGGGTTCTTGATGGTCATCCTCTTTGGGAGGAGAAGAGGAATCATTCAAATGAAGCTTATCAAGCTTATCTTCAACATCTTCAATGACCGGGTGAGGTTTTGGAAGAGTATCATCAAATTTGACATGAGATGATTCTTCAATGGTTTTTGAACGTTTATTGAAGACACGATAGGCTTTGATTGAGTTGGAGTACCCAAGAAAAATACCTTCATCAGATTTGGCATCAAATTTCCTGAGGTTATCTTTTGTGTTAAGGATAAAGCATTTACAACCAAACACTTTAAAATAACCAACTTTGGGCAATTTGCATTTCCAAAGTTCATAGGGGGTTTTCTTAAGAAGGGGTCTTACAAGGACTCTATTGATAGTATAACAAGCAGTGTTTACCGCCTCGGCCCAAAAATATTGAGGGAGGTTAAATTCACTAAGGAGGCTTCGAGCAATTTCTTGGAGAGTTCGGTTTCTCCTTTCAACCACTCCATTTTGTTGTGGAGTCCTAGGGGCAGAGAAGGTGTGATTGTATCCTTGAGAGGAACACAATTCATCGAATTCTTTGTTCTCGAATTCACCTCCATGGTCACTACGGAGCGATATAATTTTATATCCTTTTTCATTTTCTACTTTCCTAGTGAATTTCAAAAAGGTTCTACAAGCATCATTTTTATGAGCTAAAAAGAAAACCCAAGTGAAACGAGAAAAGTCATCTACTAGGAAAAAGGTATAGGATTTTCCACCTAGACTTTCTATAGGGGTAGGACCAAAAAGATCAAGATGAAGGATCTCAAGAGATTTTGAATAGGACACTTACTTCTTAGATTTGAAAGAAGATTTTTGTTGCTTGCCAAGTTGGCATGGCTCACAAATCAAATCTTTCTTAAACTTAAGTTTAGGAAGGTCACGGATGAGCTTATTCTTATTAAGATTTAGAAGTGAATGAGAGCTACAATGCCCCAACCTTCTATGCCAAATCCAAGACTCATTGTCAAGAGCACTTAAACATTTAACATTTTGGCTAGCTAAAGACTTTAAATCAATAATGTAAACATTTTGAAAACGGGAAGCAGAAAATATCAATTTGTTTTGAAAATCAAACACATTGCATAAATCATTTTGAAAATTCACTAAAAAACCACTATCACAAAGTTGACTAATGCTAATTAAATTATGTTTTAAACCTTTAACAAATAAAAAATCTTTAATTAAGGAGGAGCTACCAAAAACAATGTTACCTATTCCAACGATCTTGCTTTTTGAATTGTCACCAAAGGTGACGTATCCTCCATCGAATTCTTCAAGGGAGTTGAACTCGGAGGGATCACCACACATGTGCCTCGAGCATCCGCTGTCGAGATACCAAGAGCCTTTCGAAGGCCTAATTATTTAGTTTTTATCCTACAAAATCAAGAGAGAATAGATTTTGGTACCCATATAAGTTTGGGTCTGGAAAGATTAGCTAAAAGAGACTTTTGAACCCATACTTGTCTAGAGGGATACATCCTAATCTATTCATCCGAGTAGGTAATGATTTTGGGGTGGCCATATCTAGCATTTTTACAATTGCATTCATAAATCATATGTCTGGTTTTTCTACAATAATTACAAAATTTATTTTGAGAGATCCCCCTTACAAAAGTAGTGGGTTCTCTAGAAGAAGTGGCTTGCTTGTTAAAGCCAAGTCCATGTGTGGTTCTAGCCGAACGTTGAGAACCTAGCAATTTGGTCAAATTTTGTTCACCTTGGGTGAACTTGGAAAGAGATTCCCTTAAATCTTTAATAGTTGAATTTAAAGAATCAACATTTGGAATATCTTGGACCATAAGGGCAAGTTCCTCGTTCTTTTTGAGAAGTTGATCTTTTTCAGAAATTAGAATTTTGTGTTTCTTTTCTAAGGCCAAAAATTTAGAGGTATGTTCATGAAAATCTTCCTCTAATTGATCTCTTGCATTTTGGAGATCTTCATAAGACATGTCATTATTAAAAGAAGAATATGAGGAAGAGGAGTCGGAAGAAGATACCTCTTCAAGTGCCATTAGGCATTTTCCACCTTCATCGCTTGAGTCGCTTGAGGACATGGAGTCATCGCTTGCACTCCATGTTGATGCTTTGAAAGCCTTCTGGTTTTTCTTTTCCTTTAACCTTTTCTTGAAAAGAGAGCACTCCGGTTTGATGAGGCCTTTCTTTCCACATTCAAAGCATGTAACTTCTTTTTCTGCTTTTGGCTCTTCCTTTCGTGCCCTTTGAAAATTCTTCTTTTTCTTCATGAACTTGCTCATTTTTCTTGCAAGTTGAGCAATCTCGGATCCGCTATCATCGGAGGATCATTCTTGCTTTGCTTTGAATGCTATGTTCTTTTTCTCCTTGAAGATGTTACCTTCTTTATCGGCTTGCCTCTTCATGGTAATCTCATAGGTCATAAGTGATCCAATGAGTTCTTCAACCGGCATTTTCTTGACATCTTTCGCTTCGTGGATTGCCGTCACCTTTGGAGCCCATGAGCTTGGTAGGACCCAAAGAATCTTCTTGACCATCGTCTCTGCAGAAACATCATCTCCAAGAGGCTTTCTCTCATTACACACATCAGTGAAGCGAGTAAACATTTTCGTAATAGATTCTTGTGGGTGCATGGTGAAAGTTTCAAAGTCTTGACGATACATATCTAATCCAGTGTCTTTGACTTTGTTTGTGCCCTCATGGGTCACTTCCAAAAGCTTCCAAATTTCATGAGAAGTGGTGCAAGTAGAAATACGATTAAATTCATTACGGTCTAACCCACAATGAAGAGCATTCATGGCTTTTCCATCAAGCTCAAAATTATCAATGTCTTCGGTGGTCCATTTAGACTCATCTTTGCTAGAGAGAGTATTGCCTTGAAAAACAATTATATATATAGGATAGCCAATACTTCTAAGAAATGTAATCATGCGAGTTTTCCAATAATTTTAGTCGGTTCCATCAAATAATGGAGCCCGAGTCATGGAATACCCTTCCGGTGCTTGTGAGGAAGAAGCCATCACTATGGATTTTGAGTTTGTAACCGGTTAAGGTATTACACAAACTCTCCCTTTGATAACAATTGTTGGTCGGAGAGTGATGGCAAGAGGGGGGTGAATTTCCTTTTAAAAAATAATTAACAATTTAAAAACAATTTATAAATGCAGCGGAATTAAAAAGGGGAAAGACACAATTTGATAACGGAGTTTGGCTTAAACCAAAGCCTACGTCTCCACTCCCAACTCAACCGTTGAGAGATTTACTTCATCTTGCTTTTTAATGGTTGTAGCAAGAAACCCACTAGCCGTTTTAAGATAGGCTAGTTCACCTACGTACAGCTTTCTTTTTTATGATGGTTGTAGCAAGAAACCCAAAATGAAAGTGAAGAAGAAAAGGATGGTTTGTTTTAATACAAACCCAATGAATAACTAAACAATTTAAATAAATAAATTACAATAAACTTGAGGAAGCCTTGAGCGCCAAGAGTGTGAGAGTAGTTGATGTAGAGGCAGCCCAAGCTTCAAGGATGGAGATGGATCACAAGTAGCCTTAGAGATTTTTCGTTAGAGCTTCAAGGGATCAAAATATCATTCCAATGTATCGGTGACTGTTCTCGACATCCATCCTCGTCTATTTATAGGAGAAATACCCCCAAATACTTCAATATGGCCGTTGGAGGGCTTTCGGAGCCGTTGGGGGTCAAGTGGACAAGTCTGGTCAAGGCCCAACGGCTTGTTTGACTTTGCTTACCGGCTGATCGGTGCTTGGCCACCGGCGGGCCGGTGCTCCAGACAGAAGGCAGAGCTTTCTGTCTGGGCTCCACCGGCGGGCCGGTGGTTCAGACACCGGTAGGCCGGTGGCACCGGGCAGAGAGCAATGCTTCTTCCAGAGACCACCGGCTGGCTGGTGGTAATCCACCGGTTGGCCGGTGGACTCAGAGAGTCCTTTTCCAGTTCTTCTTGGGCCAACTCTTTGGCAACCTTTTTCCTATCATCAAACTAACTTGAAAAAAGTTAGAACACGATGAGAGTGATTGTGATCATTAAAATCCATGAGAGAGGGGTACACCATTATTATCATAGGTGTGTAGTGAATACTATAATTTCATATTTCTTTTTTGAATACTATTGAATGAAATAAGGCTATTTTTTTGGCTACTTTAGTGAAATATATCACAATATTTAGGATAAATGTAATAATTATAGGAGTTTTAAAGGAATATTGAGAATATCTCAGTAAATTTTCAAGTAAATTATGCAATAATATTATTTTTCTTTTTTTTACTATATATATTGAATAAATACATTGAATCAAAATAAAAAATTCTTATTACTTGCAAGATCATATTTTCCCAACGTTGTGTCTATAATAAAAAAATTAATGGTGACTTGAAGGATTAAACAAGAGTATTCAATGTTGGTGTAACAACTATTGAATTCATAGTCACACACTTCTCTACCATAAATGTATGCCCTATAATATGTGTTCCACAAATCAAGGATTAAATATAATTTAACCTTCTTACTCTTAGGTTACCTATAATCTACGAAGAGTCACAAAATGGTCCAATAATATCATCATTGTTAAATGAAAATTAGGTACGAAGAGTTAAAATCTTGGAAGAAGGATGATACTATAAAATTGTCTTTATCAAGTCATTAATACATTATCTCTTTCTCAAATACATTACCTCATGCTTGAATACATTAAATTTTTCCTTAATACATTCATATTTTATAAATTTTATTATTATATTCAAAAATAGTAACACCCTTTTATAGGAATATCTTAAAGATATAATGGAAATGAAACCAAAAACATTTGGACAAAATGAATATTTACATAAGGTTCTTGAAAAGGAGAAAAATGGAAGTGTTCATTGTGAATCGAAAAGAAAATTGTTCCATCTAAATATTGGGAATCAAGTGTCGAATCTTCTATAAATATTGCAGGAATGGTTATAGAAAGAAAATAACTTATCTCATTGAGACTACAACACATGAAGTAATAAAAGAGTCTAAAAATATTTGGAAAATAGAAAATGAATTTTTTTTATGTTGATATCAGCTATATACACTTCACATCCAGCAATGGGTGGAGAAACAGTTGATGGAAGTTTATCATGTTTTCGCTCGATGTATGGTGATGGAGATGGTTGTGGAGATGATGAAACTGGTGGAGAGGCTATTGATGGTAGATATGCATAAGATGTTGCTGACGGTGGGGAGGCTGAATATGTTTCTAATGGTGGTAAATACATTGTTTTTGTTTTTACACATGTTGATGTTGTTGATAAATATACTTATGATGAGGATGATTCTAATTAGATTTTGGAGCAAAATTATTGATAGTTTCTGTATCTATCATTTTGTTTACTTTTTTTAAAAATTTTCAATTTATATGTCTTAGTTGTTAATTTATTTTTTTGGAAAAGTGGTTGTACAATGGATTTTGGAAATCATTATAGGTGTATGTTTATAGTGTATTGGTATAATGTAGGTTTGTGCATGTTTCTACTATTTTTTCAGATGAAAGGAGCCTAGGGAAATAGATTTTACCATAGAAGGTGGGGCCAATAGCAATTGTATTATCTATTGAAATATAGAACTACTAACATGGTTTAATTGTGTCTATAGAGAGGATACAACCAATATTAAAACTGTTGCGATAGGTTCCTATCACCACCGTCAAATCATGGTGCTATGGGTCTACGTCTATAGCTAAACTGTGGAAATTGGCACCTACGTCCACATCTCAAGCTCTAGAAATAGGAACCTATGAACATAGATAAAACTATGGCAGTATTATTCCCCTACTGCCACAACGACAGCCTCTGTGATTAATGAAAATCACTGAAACATGCTCTTTCCACGGTTATATGGTGTATGAACCTGGTACCAAATCATGGTCGTAGATAAAATTTCTAGCTCTTAAGGTGTAGCAATACAAACAGATCAGAAAATAAATCATGGTATACTTTATGTCCTATGTAAACACTAACTACACAACCTTTTACAAACTAAACATAATTGTATCCATCAAGGATGAAAAGTACAGAACAGGCCTTTAACCCATGTGAGGGTCTCACTCACTAAGAAACTCTATTTACTCTCCATCGGCATTAAATAACATAGCCTAAATCCTAAATAAGAAAAAGATATCTTTCATTTAATAAGACCAAACCACGTCTAGGATTAAATAATATGGTTTTATCTTTAAACAAATGAAATCTCCCCTAGAGTAGTGCTACGTATGAACTAGATCACTTTTTTTATATAATTTAAACAACTCTAATTGACCTCCAAATGGAATAGTCAATGAAAAGGGTATCACAATCCTATATACCTTATATCCCAAATAATATAAAAATGCAGGTGATATGATTGATTGTGTCACTATTTGATCAAATAAACCATGAACCTGTGTATAAAACAATAAAATGTTACCTCAAACGACATCAAGTGTGTACTCCACTAGCATTGATTATGCATGACGTTGACCCAGTCCAGATCTATTACATTACTGACCCTACTGATGACCGCCTATATGGTAATTATATATAATATGAGAAATGGTAGATTACAATGGATGTCATTATCCTCCACTGAATAATCCCTACTTATCCCAAACTAGAGCTATCTGATGCTTCTGCATTGGTTCTAACAACATTCATGGATGAATTAGAAATGAACCTCCTGGAACATACTAACTAATCAGATATGTTTGGAACCATAATTACTGATGAAGAGAACATTTGTATGAAATAAATGTGTCTGATCCATTGGAATAGGCCTAAAAATCACTACCCCCCCCCCCCCCCCCCGAGAAATGAGACATTGAGGGATATGGCCTACCCCACGAGATCGAAACATATTCTGTCCTAAAATTTGGGAACGCTAAACCAAATATATTGTTTTTCATGAATCCTAACTAATACACTATGTTAAATATTTAGTTCTGGATAAAATCATCTTGATTACATATTATCTCACTAGCCCCTTGAGAAACAACTTTGGTATAAATGTGGTGACTTGGAAGTAGATCTCTAGATGCAAATCAACCCTAAAATAGATCTCCAATGACTCCTCATCTACAGATAGTTATCAACCATATCATAGAAGGTTTCAATAATGTATCTCAAACTCTTGCGCACTATAGAACCCCTTTGAATGGGTAATCAGCACTTGGTGACAGGTAGTCGTCACTGTGGAAGAAACAAAATCTTCATAGAACATGTATCATAACCCCTCCCATTATACTATTGATTCCCCGCGATCCCCTAGGAATAAGAAATATTTCTAGATAAATTCCACAAACTATATCATCACATCCAATAACACACAATTATCCCACTGATCATAGATCGAACTGATGGTTCTCTAAATTTTCTTATAATTATAACAAAGGATACCATTATGTGAAAACTAATTGAAGTTACACAAGGAAGAGGTAAAATTCTTCAACGAGTACTATTTTTTGATTTTTTATTCACACCATAGATTCATATAATATTATTAATATTTAATAACAATGGTATCCTAAATATAATGATATAATTTTATTTTAAGGTCATTACATATACCTACACAAAGTTCCGTCAAATAGGTAACAAAATTGTCATTCGTGTGTACAATGTAAAACCGCCTCTCAAAAGGAGGTCACAAATTTTAACATTACCACAACATATGGTTGAGAATTGTTTTGTAAATATTATTTTTATATGATATACATGATATTTAAAATTTATTAATAATTATTTAATTAATATATAACACATACCTTCATACTTTCTATTTTTTCTAATACGATAACAACGTTTGTTGTTATATAGAATACCACCTCCTCAAAGCGATGTGATACATTCAAAGATTAAATTTTATGAATAAAAAACGAGTTTAAATATAAATTTATTATATAAAGGAAATATATATTATTTTAATTATATAAGTACATTTTTTAATATATAATATATTATTTTCATTGGAAATATTTCACACACTACAAAATCTATGTGTTCATTCATGGACATGTGGACAACAACATCCTCGAAATGATGTGATTCATTTTTTAAATCAAAATTATTTTGGGTATAACTATAAAATATAATATGAAATTCAATTATTTATATAATTATAATTATGGAAATTTATATTTTATTTATATTATTCTCATAATTATCATTTAAATTGGGAAATTTACTCAAGAATGTGTACTACTTATCATCCCCACTATTGTATCATTTGTTTATTTTTCATAATAACATTTTATGAATGGTTATAGAAGAATAATTATATATAACTATAATAATTAAGTAATTATTACTTTTTGAAAGATTTTTATATATTATACACCATAATCATTGTTAACCAACGTTATTGGATTGATACCTAAACAGAATCTGATCAAAACACTCGATGTAGACTTAATTGTTTATGTATTTTTATAAAACATTGTAATATCTGAGTTTAAATTAATGATTAAAATGAATATTTTTTTACGAATTTAAATATTTAACATAGGTCAATTATTAAGGATGACAAATAGAAACATGATTATACAAACTCATGTTAAAATATTTCGTCTCAATGTCTTTCAATTAAGGCATATCTTGATGTTATAAACCCACTATCATCTATGAGGGGTATATAAACCCAATTAAAATTATCATATAATTAATTAATTTATTCTCAACTTATTTATAATTATTTATTTTATACATTCATGGGAATTATTATTCAAATATTTCAAATTTTTATGGGACACTATGATTTGAAATATTTTTTTAAATTGTTTAAATATTTAATTTAAAAATCAATTCTTCGTTATCAATATATTTGATATTATTTTCAATTTCTATTTATATTTATATTTCAATATTATTATTTATCTTTTATTTATATTCTTGAATTCATTCAATGGTTTTAAAATTATTTATTTAACATGTATTAAAAAGAACATTTTGACATAAAATAAGAATTTCATTTTTTTAATATATAATATAAAAGACCTTTCATTTCATCATGACTATTATTTAATTTTAAGATTAATTTTAACAATTATTTTTTCCCTTATTTAAAATATCATACATCATTATTTCGGTATTTTTATTGAAAATGATTTTTCAAAAAAAGGACATTTTGATACAGAAAACTAGGTTTTCATAAAACATAGGGTTATTTGTATCTGATTTTTTTTCATATGACTTTAAAAATAGTTTTACAAATAGATTTATGTTGAATGTGTCTTGTTAATGATATTAAACATTAATATTATACTAAATGGGTGACCCAATTATAGAATATAGATGTGGTTTCTTGCATGATCTATGTGAGCCCATTGTAATTTATATAGGGGTTGGCCTAGATATAAAAATGTGAACCTGTTATATATTTTGCATGGGGTGGCCCTGATAGTGTTGGCTGCACCCTTTTTAGATTAAAAGAAATGATAATCCATGATATCCCTCTAATTTACTATTAATGAAAGTCGATTTAATGGTTTTTTTAAGAGTGACAAGATGGGAAGTTATTCATATTATTATTCAAATTAAATTTAGTTTGGATGTGTTTTATTAATAGGAATCTCTTAGACCTATATAAGGGTTTTAATTTATTTCAATGGGATTGAATTATTTTATTTTTTAATAATTTTATTTTATTAAATTGAAAATGGTTTATCTTATATTCTCAATGAACATTAAATATAAAGGAAAAAGTTATAAAACATTTTATGTTTTAAAATAACTAACATTTTATTTTCTGTTTATATCACTTACTGAGATTTTGTTCTAATAAAATGTTCTTAAAATGTTTTCACTAGGTTTAAGGATAAGTATGGGGAATAAATAATTATTTTTTGAAGCCATGGAAATTTTCCATGAAATATATTCAATATTATGTATATTATAATGATTTTACAATTATGACCTACATATCGTGCTTTAAGAAAATAAAAAACATCCCTTCATGGTAGTAGTCTACCTTACACACTAATGATGCTATCATCTTTATATTCATTAAAATTAAATATTTTATATGATATGTTAAAATTATATTATGATTAATATGTCAATATTATAATAATAAAAAAATAAATCTATCATATTTTGTGCCTTTCTGAGGTTTTTATGGAACATGATTTAAATCTATTTATGTGGAAATTGTCAGCCATGAACAAGAACATAAGTTTCATTTCACATTTGAGTGAAGGGTATACAGATGAATGTTATGAAATAA
Source organism: Viscum album (assembly GCA_963277665.1). Lineage (NCBI taxonomy): Eukaryota > Viridiplantae > Streptophyta > Magnoliopsida > Santalales > Viscaceae > Viscum > Viscum album. Next base: position 200,924,678 of record OY728126.1, read on the forward strand.
TCATAATAAAATATAAGTATATAGAATATAAAGTAGTTATTATCCACTAATGTTTAAAATATAATTTATAGTGTAAAACAATGTAAGAAGAAGATGGTCCTTAGTGAAAAAAATTTCCTTTACCGAAAAAACACCATTTAATAATCTCTAGTGATGAAATATATTTTTGGTCTTTTTGGAAGGAAAAAAATATAATGTGGATATTTATTTTTTTTAGAGATTTTGAATCATTTTTTGTGTGCGATATTGAATTAGTTTACTGACAAATTAAGGAGAGTGGGTTACCTTTTTTAATTGACGTGCAGTGGTATTTCTGTGATTATCAAAAAATATTCAAAAATGGGATGTCACATTAAATCCAAGTGACTAAAAACTGATAAAGAAAGTATTTGATGAAATGTAATGATGATAATGCCACACGAAATAAAAAGAAACATGTTTTTAACATGTTATTCTTTTTACCTCTATGCATAGTAATTTTAACAATTTTAATATCATTCCAACAATAACAATTTTGTTTATTTTTTCTACAAGTATTTATGAAAAAAATTATAAGAAAATTATGATAACATATAAATCAATATAATTCAAAAATATTAATATGTTTTTCGAAATTATGTTCAAAATGTTGGTTAAATTTAAATTAATATAAAACCCCAAATCATTAAAAAAATTGTTTTCCAAAAAATATATTTTTTCATTAAAAATATAGTAATATATTTAATTCATGGATAGAAATCCTCCAAATATTAGTATGAATTAACATGTATACATATATTGTAAATTTATTTATATATTGGATTGTTAGGTTTACTTTTAATAAATTATAATCAGTGATAATCAGGCACTTGAAAACAGTTTTCTGAAAACAAATGTGTTTTGAAGCATGAAAGTAATCTTATAAAACAACATAGTATAAAATTTATTTGAATTTAGTTGATTAGATTTTATATAAGTAAATAATACATACGATACATTAAAATAAAATTATAATGATAATGTGAAATTTAATGTAAAAAATTATTAAATGAAATAATTTTTTAGAAAAAATTAGTAATAATATATATTCAATATGATATACATATTTTATGAAAAATATAAAAATATAAACTTATGTTATTATAGGTATGATAAATTAAAAAAACATGTTCATTTTATGAAATAGAATTTGTAAAATTTCCCAAATTTAGTTATGTTAGTTTTTCACAAAAATAATAAAAATAATTTTTAATGGGATTACTTTATTAATTGTTTAAAAAAATTTAGTAAATATGACTGACTATTTATTGAGAAATTATAAAAAAATTTATATTTATTAGAAACTATATATATATATATATTTACTTATTTCATAGTCATTCAAAACTATTCATACCCATTAATTGTATGACTTTGCTATATTGGTCACATTTAAATATTAATATTTTAATATTATATCATGGATCATTTAAACTCAGCATCGTGTTTTGAATACACTATGGAATATACTTTTTAATAAAATCTCATGGATTTAAAATGTCAAATATGGAACAAAAATTGTTTAGAAAACAACTATAATTAAATATAGATAACAGGTTTATATACCCCAAGATCTTCACCAAGGGTTGGACTAGTACTATTCATCCATAAAATGATGGGTCAAGAAAACTATGCATAGATTGTCATGAGCTCAAAAAGACAATAATAATTAAAATATATCTACTCAATTATATTTATGACTTTTTTCATCTACTGTGTGGAAACGAATAGTTATTTTGGTTATATCTACAGTTAGGGTCTTCTCATATATGGGCGAGGAAGAAGTATATTCCCAAGATATATTTTTATACAGCGTATGAAAAAAATAAGCTCATAGTAATTCCATTTGGAATAGATAATTCCATAAATATGTTCACATACTGAATAAATTGAGTCTTTAATGTATATGTTGACAAATGTTTTGTATTAATTAGTAATGATATTTTTATATGCCCCAAAATCAAGAAGGAAGATGAGAAAAAAATAATATTGTATTAAATGACATGAAAAAAGAAAATGTTTTATTTGAGGAATATAATATATGAGTATTTTAAGGATTATGTAACATTAATAGGGAATTTTATAACTATAATTTAAATATATATAGATCCTTCATATATGGGGATATTTATAGATGGCCCAAACAAATATTTATATGTGGTTTCATTAGATTACATGAATTATATGGGTATTATCATTGACATATTAGATAAATATCATTATTCAATATATCTAAAACTAAGATAACAATAAATGTGTTATGATAAAATTGACCAATGATTATGATGAGACATTTGAAGTGTTAACGTACATGATTTTAACTACACATATGCATAAATTACACACCAGTGGGGAATAATTAATAATCATCAACAAAGATTACTAAAATTGTATGCAGCCTTGTTCTAATAGAAGATTAAAATATGAAACTTCATTCCTCTCACAAATTAATGGTTGATGAAAAGATTTAACAAATAAATAATTTGGAATTGGATACAATGATCACAACATTGAATACATGGTGATATTATCTGTAAAAAAATAATTATGACATATATAAGGATCATAAAAGTGTCAATAATATATTCGCACAATATAAGCTCAATATATAATTATGAATTTAGATAGATATGTTCATGTAATATTATTAATCTGTCCATTAATATCCTAGAAAGGAATGAATAATTATTTATGATCTATGTTGAAGGTATCAAGTTGAATTATCCATATTGATTATTGAATGGGAGATATTATTATTGTACATGAAAATTATATAAATAGGAATCATTAAATTTACTAAACCGTACATTTTAAAAATAACTTCTCAAACATCTTGTAATTAGAAGATCAATGTTACACCTCGAGTTTTTTTTTAAAAATAATTTATTATTATTGATAATTTCAAATTAAAGAATCATTCGTTTCATATTATATTGTGAGAATTAACTAAGAAAAATATTCATTTCACATGGAACCTACTTGGATTGTGATACTTGTAACATCGGTTTAGCATTCATTACACACAACTTTGAGATTCAATGAAACATAATTTTATTTCTATAATTAATTATAATGATAATTATAACCTAGTAATTAAATATAGTTATATTAATATTAATACCTAATTTTAAAATATATTCAAAAAAATTATATAAATTAAATATATCGATAATTAATGATGCAATTTTGGGAAACTACATATATGTTTAAAAGTTATAATTTCTAAAATAGGCTACTTTTAATGACCTTATTTGAAAAAAATGAAATGTATTTTAGATAAAAAATTATATTCAATTTTATAAAATAATTTGTTTAATTTATAATTTTTATATTCTCTAGGGGTTTATTTTTATGAATTTTCTGAGAACATTTATTTTTTCATGAATAGTTAAAAATACTCAATTTTAATTCAAAAATTACATTTTCATATAATTTATTAATAAACATAAATTATTTTTTAAATTGGTTTCAAAGTTTAATTTTATTTTATTTTAATCAATTAATCCAATTTAGGCCATTGGAACCAATTTCATGTCGATATTGGCTTGAAAACATAGAAAACATATGGACGTTTTACATTAAAAACCTTGATTTTTTCAAATCTTAAGGATTACATTTATAATAAATTATGAGCCATATGTGTTTATAATTTTAAAAAATTGATTCCTTTTATTGAATCACCTTAATTTATAATATATAATCTATTGTAAGGGTAAATTTGTTTTAACAAAAAATATTATTGAACGTAACAAGACATAATTATAATGAATAAGGAAAAATTGAGGTTTAAAATGGACTAATTAATAAACATAATGGGACAAATGAATTATCCACTTATAAAACATCCATGTTATATAAATTATTATTCAATGAACATTACTATATTGTTTTGGTTCAGTTTTAGATGATCTTTTTTGGTATAAATGTGGGTACACATAAGTTGTTTTCAAATATACCAAGTGAGTCATTTCCCTAACATATCAATGGCCGCCCCCACTCCAACGTCCTCAAAACTGTCAATAAAAATATGATCATCCAAGATAATCCTAATAAAATTAAAAAACCCCCATAATTACTCATTTAAACCTATCTATGTGATGAAATTAATATATGGAATCTTGTTGTTGAAAACCAACAGGGGTTACTAGATGAAGAAGTGACATCCTCCCAAAATATCATTATCATATTTTAATTACCCAATAATCCGTTATACATATTACATGGTTATAAAAATAAAAAATTATCGTAAATATTATTAAAAAAAATTATTCAAAATTTTCTATCGATACATACACACACATCCTTCTAATGGGCAACCAACATACTATTTATGTGTACAGAGAACTACCTCCTCCCGAAATGATGAATGTTCATCCTTACTTTACCACCACCCATGGTAGGTATTATAATATAAATATATGATATGTTTAATAATAATAATGTATTTATCCTTTTCTATTTTTTAAAACACGTATCATTATACATTCCATTTTCTATAAATTTGATAATTCCATTTATGGAACTTTGGACTACCACCACTCAAAGGGATGTGATTTATTCACACACAATGTAGAATGTATTAAGTATTCATTTATTGTACATATATTATATATATGAAATGATAATTAAATTAAATATATATATCCATATTTTGTGTCATTTACCATTTTCACAATCAGTATTATTTATAAAAACGGAAACAATGATCATGTGAATGTATGGTGTACCGTATCATTGAATTGTGTATTACATTTAACACATCTATATATAAAATATTATTATTATACATATATTAATAATATACATGAAATTTATATAATTTTTAAAATTCTTCAAATCATGATATATGTATAATAACCAATGACATAACATATGAAAACACTTGAAATAAAATAAAGCGAATATTAGAAGAAGTGAATCCTTAACATTTTTTTTAACAAGTGGTTAATATAAAGTCAAAATTAAACCATATATGTTATTATATATTAAAATATTGTTATATGATATTTTAGTAATTAAATTATATTTATTATATAGTTATTGTGTTTGAGTATAATTCTATTCAAGATACAAGGTAAGGGAATTTCATATCATTATTTATTTGTTTGATATTATTTTTTTATTCACCACCTATTCCATTTGTGTTGTGTGTATACCTACCATGGATGAATTATATAAGAATTATACAAATATTATTATATATTAAAATATCCAACTCTTGATATTTCTTTCATGGGGTTACTGTTTCAAAATCTATCTAACCATTAAAATAAATTTGTCTAAATTTTCCAACTTTGAGACAAATGCCATCGTATGCGCCTATATTTTTAATGAGGTGTATATACTATCATTTAAATGAAGAAGAATTAATTTAATGTAATTATGGATTTTTTAAGATTCATGTCATCTCATATTATTAAATGGGTAGTATGGTTTAATGTTACCAAGAGGTATGATTCAATTGAAATAATATCATCGCTTTTAGAGATTGTTTATTTTTTTGATTACATTGATGATATATTATTATCCATCACCCAAGAACAGTAAAAAATTTTATTCTTCTTATGTTATTCATGATATATTCACATATTGGTACCATTATTCCACTATATCAAACATAATAATTAAATTAATGTGTTTTTAAGAAACACCAAATTTACCTCTCTCTTCGTTTCAAATTCTTTTCTCTATCAAACTACATTTTCAAATAAATCATTGTAGGACATAAATAGGGAGTGTTGGTGGGTATGTTTAGTTCTAAAATAATTTCTGTTAAAATATTTATTTAAAATAAAATAGGCCAGTTAACCAAGGGAGTAATATTATAATATATTGAATGACTAAATAGTTTCTCTAAAGAATGACTACTTATCAGTTATACCAATATTAGTTATTGATAAAACTTTTGAAAATACTCTAATAATGAAACCAATTTATATCTTATATACTAGACTAACTATCAATGTATAATTTTGTTTTCTAAAATATAAGTTAAAAACATATCAAGAATAAATTGAATGACACAATGGATAAAAAATGTGGTTTAGTATCAAGCCAAGACCTAATCCCGTACACATTGTAATCAACATCCATATATATATATATATATATATATATATATATTTGATCCATGTGATGGATCTGGGTTAACAACCATACACAATACTGTCCAGGTCACAAGACCTCTTCTACAATTCTATGTTGGAAAAAAGATAACCAGTTCACACACATGGCCACTTCCACAATTATACATTGGATAAACAAGATGTAATTGATAATCGATTGAGGATATATTTTATCCTATAGTTTGGTGTAGGAGATAGTGTCTGTTTTAATATAAACACCCACACTTTGGTTGAAAAGTAATAAAATAGTACACATCAAGGGAAAAAAATTAGAAAGAGTATGAAGATGCTTTGAGTATTGTTCTATGTATATCTGGACTTATTAGAGGTATCATATGTGATTTTCATGTCCTCCTATGAAAAATAAGTTTCAATAATCTCTTTTTTTTGTTTCTAGTTTGATAAGAAGAGATTTATATCTTTTTATGTTCAAAGATTTGTTTCTATGAGGATGTTTGAGGTTCTAACCCACAATAGTTCATTCACCAAAAATCAAGAGTTCTTCGTTTCTTCTTCAGTGTATGTGTTCAATTTTCATTTGTATGAAATCCATTTCTTAAACTATATTCATCTCGCGCACCAACATGTATTTTATCTTTGGGATGCCTTTTTTATGACCGAAAGGAAGAAATATCTCTAAACCCAATGCCTTGTACTGTCTGCTAACATGACTACCAAAGCACATTAATTATATCGGTGTCATTAAAATACTCAAATATGACCATTATAAATAACATTTAAATTTAATAAGAATATAATGAAATACGGTTATGTATGAAATAATGTCATATATTTTGTCTTGAAATAGTTTCACATGGAATGGTGTCATCTCTTTTACTTTTTAGCGGTGAGACTATCACGATGAGAGAGTCACGATGCCATAGCTACATTATGATTTGAAACTAGTAGCATAATTGCGGTGTATTGTATGTTATGAATTCTAGAATCAGTAGAGAGACTATGGTGTTAGATAAACGATGTCTTAGGAATGATGTTTAGTGTATTGAAAAAATTCTAAATGGTGTCCTGTTACAGTATCAAGGAAATTGTGTCAAGTCCTTTATGAAGATATGGAACCAGTAGCAAACATACGGTGGCACAGACATTGTGAACATTTATAACCGGTAGAAATCCTATAGTTTCAGAGACAAATCCAAATATCTATAATATTTCATAAGAATCAAAACTCACAAAATGGATTACTCTTATGCATAATCATACTAATATAAAATAGAATAGAATTAAACAAATTTTACAAGATTAATTTATGATTTTTAACATGTTAACGATAATTTGTGAGCATCAAAACATTATCAAAACATTATGTATCCAACAATATCCAAACATGAATTTTTCTGCATTAAAACACGAGTTGTCCTGTAATTTCCCATTTTTCACGATCACAAATCACCGAATTTATAATTCATATATTTTAGTAAAGAAAATATATTTGACTAAATAAGAGATATGATATATAAAAACTATTCTTCTCCAATGAAGATATTTTTTCCATGAATACTTCCATAAATTCCATGTATTATTTATCCCATTCTTAGGATAGTCATAATAAATAATAAATAAATAAATAAATAAATACAAAATGAAGGCAATCATGAGAATGAGAAACAACAACACTCATTATATTGAATAAAATAATAGTGTTCATTACAGGAATGAGAAAAATACAATTTATCCTTATCCAAATACATATTTCACTTCACTTTAGAGCCATAATTTATATCATTTCCCTTATTAGACGTAGCATAAGAAGCCACATGATCAGTAGTTGATGTGGTGGAGGGAATTAATATAACATTATGAGAAGGAAATGGAACTCTATCAATGTCAGAGGGGGATTGATTTGGCTTGTTATAAGATAAAGGAAATGGTTACCCAATAATGAGAAGAGTAATCTTGGCTAGAGACGGAGATACAAACATGGTAGCAAGAGAAAAGGTTGGGGGTAGGAAGGAGTTGAACCAGGCTATAAAGGGGCATCTCTAGGAACCACAATAAAAGTACATTGCACATTTAGATAAGGCTTCAATAACTGAAAGAAATTAGTGATGAGCTCACTTGCATGATGAATAGACTTATCGATGACATATTATTTTCCAAAATAATTATCCAAAGAGGAGTGTTGTCTTTTCACTTCTAAACACGAGTCATTAGGGCTGGAGTTATTAGAGTTATTTTTAAATCATATAAAATATACTTGAAGTGAATATTTATATCATGTTAAGAATAAATTATATTAAAGTATAATTATAATTTCTTATAGACTTAATATATATTATAATTGGTAAAATTTGTATGGATCCTCATTGAATAAATCACTCAATCAGTATTCTTTATGATAGTAGAGAAATTTTTTTTATCAAAACATATTAACAATAAATGAAGACCTTCTTTAAAAACTATTATGAGCAGGTCATTGTCCATATGCTAAGATGGCTATCCATAGGTAGATTATGCTGTAACTAATGATGTGAGATACTTATGTTGATTTAGAACCTTTTATGAACATCACAAATATTAATCGTTCAGCTTGTAATGTCTGACAACTAGTGCACTCATCTCAATGACTGTCTTGTTGTTTCTCTCAGCCACATTTTGATATACTATAGTCTTGTTTGGTTGAATCAGAGATACAACCTTTTGTGGTATATGATCAACAACATCCTCAAAAAGATAAGAAACATGATATTGATTAGTTTTGAAGACTTAATGAATACCCTCAACCATCTATTTTAGTGATTTCACTTCATCACTCAACTGTTTGTTCTCAATCTAATCTTCCAAAATTTCGTGATTCATTTTTTTTAGTCCTCCAAATTTTTTTCTATAATTTTATGAAAAAATATCTTTCCCTGAGATTAGTCATAAATGTAGGCTGTGAATTTTAGATCTTTTCAAATCCAGATAACAAGGTGTCTCTAAATACATTCATGTACTATATACATAAAAAATAATGACATTCATGTATAGGTTTATAACTATAAACTGATACATGTTCTAATTTTTTTAGAGGAACACTTTATATTGAAATGATTATCTTGCGGTTAGTCACTGTGAAGGGATCAATTGATTTAGCTAAGACTCCTTGAGAATTATTATAATCAATGAATTATGGAAATATGTACTCGGTATCTACTCAATTTAAATCCATAGGGTTGGTTACTTTAATTATTTCCAAAATAGGGTTCTTCCCCCCCTCAATATGTGCATCATTGATAGGATTAAGATATTCACTCTCTTAAGCTAAATCAAAATTTTCCACATTGTTAGGCTCACCCATATCTTTTATAGCTAGTTGAAACACCTACTCTATACTCTCCTTAGTAGGTAGTATTATTTACAATTAGTCATGTCCTTCATATAATTCCACACCAGTAGCCTCTTAATCAATAGAAGGTTCATCTTCAACAACATACTCTTCTTCAATGCTAACACTTCTTATAGAATCTACTACATCATCTGAAACTAGTTTTTATGTAATAAGTATTCCACTAATTTCATTGCCTATGATAGTACCTTCCACAGGTGTGGCTACTATATCTTCTACCTCTTCATTTTAATATTTAATAACTTCATCAGGTTCCAAATCGGGGTAAGATATACTAATAAGCCTTAAGGGTTTTCAACCGGGTTGAACTTTTCAGAAATTATTTAATTATCTTCCACAAAATATTTTTTTCCATGGGTTCCAGCTAGTTTACATACTTCTAACAATATCCATTTAGACAAAAAACTCATAAACTTCAACTATTTCTTCAATTAGACTAACAAATCCCTTTCAATAAAACATTGCCGAAATTATCCATGAATAAAATAGAGAATTTTATTTTGAAGTTGTCTTGATCATATAACACATGGGATGCATAATAAACTTACACATATTGATATTGTTACCATTATTCGTAATATGTAATAACTAATCATATAATTACTTAAGGGTTGTGAAGTCTCATTTCCATAGAAAAATAAAAATTTAGAATATCCATAAACAATATTATTGCATCACCATCCAGCTCAGTAGCAATTTCCCTTCTCTTATTATTATATATATTAAAATTGAAAATAGCCTCTTCTAGGATATACACACCACTTGGAAGAGGATGACCTTTCTGGTAGTTCAGAAAAAATATTTCATGAGAAATTCCTAGGAAGATATCTTATAACATTGAATAAAAACTACACCATTGACCTTTTACCCAAATTCTTACTACAAAATCTTCTTTATAATTGAATGAGAACTGAACATACTGAAAAAACATTGAAACTAACTTTGGATAATTGGGTCTTTCCACTTTTGTGAAGTATTCCCACCATCCTTGTGCATCCAATACATTCAAAACACGTAACTGACTTAACAGAAACAACTTTGGAAAGACTTTATTCTCTGAAACTATTATTTGATCAGCAAGGCCTAGATTAATCGATCGATTTGGAATTATTTTTTGAGACTTTTTCATTTTCATCTGATACATGAACATAAAAAGAGTCAATGAATAATGATGCTTCATTCTAGGTATCCAACATTAGTTCGAGAAAGATGACTAACAGTTTCAGATAGAATGGTTCCAGTTTTAAGAAAAGAGATATCGAGATAAGGCAAAAGTGAGAAAAACAAGATATTATCATATAGGGATTTTAAACATAAAAAAATAAATATGTTTCATAAAAACCATAAAATAATTGATATACTGATACGAGAAAAAAAATAAAAAAATTGAAATTTGAGTCATTATGGTGAGACCAGAACAGGTTTTCATAGTGTCATTATTACTGTGTGACACTAATAATGTGTGACTGTATTGTTGGTATAGAAAGTATGATACTATAACATGGAGACAGAAACTATGAGATTGTAACTAAGATACATTAACTACTAGATGATATTTTGAGAAACCGTGAACCATTAAACCATAAACTGTGACATCATAAACTATTCACATAAGGCATATAAACCCTAATTCATGTATGATGTAATTTATCCATTGATAATTTAATGTCTTAGTGAATATATCAGCAATCTTATATTCATTTATAATGAATTCCAATGTGATATCACATTTTTTATAATAATAACTCAAAAAGTGTTGTCTTACATCAATATGTTTATTCCTTGAATGTGAAACATGATTTTTTGATATTTTAATAGCACTTGTATTGTAAACATTTATAGGTACATGTCTAAATTGATATCCACTATAGACTAAAGTTTGTTTCATCCAAAAAATTTGTGCAAAAAATATTCTATAATTTATGTATTCTACCTCGGTTTTAGGAAGTTCAATATAATTTTTTTAATACACCATGATACAACGGACATGTATAAAAATTTAAATATTCTAGAGGTGATTTCATTATTTCAATTTCATCCACCAAAATTAGCATCAGAATAGGTAAATTAGTCAAATGATTGTTCACTAGAATAGAATAGTCCAAAATGTTTAGTATTTTTGTAGTATTTGAACATTCTTTTAACAAAATTTAAATGAGAATCTTTGGGGTTTTCTTGAAAACATGAACATATGCAAACAATAGACATAATATCATTCTAAATAGATGTTATATAGAGTAAACATCTAACCATTCATCAAGAATACATGACATTGACACTATATGACATCGATACTACATAAATTTCGGACCCAACATGTCTTTCCCTTACTTCATGTCTTACAGGGACAACATTTCATATCAATACTACATGTCTTGTCAAGAGTAAGTGTCTATTAGGGACAACGTGTCCCATATATTCTAGGTGTTAAAAGTACAAAATCTCATAATCTTATTATTCATTCAACAGACATATATATATGAGCTGACAATGTATCTTCTTAGTGGTTTAATAAATTTATGTCTTTTTGCAATACTCTGAGTATTTATATGTGGGGTACATTTTGTATTTCATATTAGTATTCCTTTTTTATTTTGTGGCATCCTACTGAGTATTATTTTCCACACCCCTGTGTAGGATTTCCCCGCACGTGTCTTGTATTCTATAGATTATTATAGATTTGAAGGGGTTCTAGGTGGACAATCAATATGTGGTTTATAGAGAGACCAGACAGTCGTGGTGTACTAGTATGTCTTTAGACAAATCTCATTGTACCTACCCTTTTGGTAGGGTGTTCAATAGTTGAGTATTAAGAACTTGCACATTCATGTTTCGAGCCTCTTTTTTTGTGTGGGCTTGTATAATAGCCTTTTTTACATTATATTCATCTACTTTCATACTCTTTTGTTTGTATCATAATGGTATTCATAATTACTTTTCATAGTGTTTTTACATTTCAGCCTTTGGTCTTGGAGTTGTGTGTGTGTGTGTGTTGGTATTTTAGAAAATGCCTGCAATTTCTGGGATATTCCACATGGTTCCACTCAACATCCTCTATCCTATTGTAGGTGGACTTCAGATAGTCATGAAATAAGACCCTCTAGTATGGTTTATGATAGATTTGTATTAGATGATTTTTGTTGAATTTAAGGACAAAGAGTCCGTGTGGTTGGTTTGGGGAAACACTGTTAAGTTATTCAAGTTCACTTTTTAGTCAAGGGAGTGCATTTTTGATGTGGTGAATGATGTATCTACACACCAGGACTCTGAATTCCACTTTTAGACTCAATACACAAAACAATATATTATAGGTAAAATAATTTTATATATATCATAAAGGATTTGGGGGTGTTCCAATATTTTTCAAGAGTCAACTTGACATGTAATCTCCACTGATCATGGAACATCTTTTTCAATTTCAAGATGACTCTATAAAGAAAGCCAGCCATGGATGCATTGAATGATCACAATGATGGCCTTACTATCCATGAAGAAATAGTATAGTTTCATGTATTTGAGATAGAAAATCTTGGTGTTTTTCAAGTGATACTACCTCCTGGTGGTTTCTGGTGATACAACTGCCCGTTGAGTAGCAGCTACATCCAACACTACCTGATGAAGATGCACACAGGCTAAGTTCATTTCATGAGTTTCTGAAGGATAAAACCCCCATTAATTGGTGTGATATACACCCCTATATAGTTGAGTATTTACTTATTGCAGTTACAAGAATCTTCTTCCTTATCAGTAACCATTTAAACTAGATGGTTGTCTTAGATGTGAGTATTCATTAGGGATCAGTACGCTGATGGTAGATCTTAGTGATCCAGAAACATTGTGAGGTGAATCTTTATTGGGTAGACATCAACCACCTTTTCAAATGGGAATTCATTCCAAAAACATTGTGTTCATTTTGGATATAGGTGCTTCTAAATCTATAACAGGGAAACAAAATAGTGTAAGAGTACTCAATTAGATTTATTGGTCTTTCCATATACTCCATGGATATAGTACAAGACTCATTCATCATGACTATGAACTTCGAGAAGGGATTAGCCTACGAGATTAGGTATTCCATGATATCCTTTATCAATCCTATATATGTTGGGGTACTTGAGAAAGCTCTGATAGAAGAGATATTTATAAAAGACTAAACACAGGTAGTGGGAACTACAAAAAGGCACTATATACAATATTCTAAGATAGTAGACAGATAAAAGAAGTCATTGGGACCCATGTGATTGAGGAATTAAAGGGAATACACCATGGAATAGGTTCAGTACTGTGGGGATCCCTTGGTAGAGCACATCATCTGAAGGTTGTCATGTGATACTCATGCAGTAGTTGAGGACATTTGGATGGAGATTGCATGGCCTATCATACGACTGATCAGGAGATGGTTGAGGGACCACCGAGACAGAGGCAGAGGTAGGAACATGGTGTTCCGTACTATTGAATACATATTATAGGAGAAGGTAGGGAAATAGTATGTGGGAAGAGGATCAACCTGTTACCACCACCACTAATATGTAGTCTAGAATGTGCTATGTGTGATAGTGAACTGGGAAATGCCTAACATCAGGTGATGGAGGCTTATGACTCAAAGGCTCTAGGTGTGAATAGAGGTATGATCTATGTCTTTTCAAACTTAGTTGTAGTTTAGTTAGGCACAGGATGCAGTCATTCATTCCCTTCCAGTACCCTTGTTCGAGTCACTGAGTTTTTAGTGGAACCATTGACTCGATGTATATGATTAATTACTCCTATGGGGGGGGGGGGTATTCGATGATCAAAGACTAGTTCTGAAAGTGTTCCGTAACTATTGGGGGTGATAGATTCAGTTCAGATCTATTGGTGGTGGCATTAATGCCTTATGAAGTCATTCTTGGTATGAACTATTTATCGAATGTTCATGATATGATTTGATGTTTTAGGTACCCAATGTTGTGTGTCCATGGTTATGGAACTAGGTTGTCCTTTATTGATGAAATTCAATGTCATGAAGCATAATATGGATATACACATAAGAGGGTGTAACCTATTACTCATCCATTAGATATCTTGACCCTCAGCATAGTAAATGGGGTGAGTCCTCATTTTCTATTAATGGTGGATGAGTATGAGGAAATCATTCTTGGGGTTGTTTTATGATTACCTTACAAAATAGAGGTAAAATTCTTTATTTATCTATTTTTTTATATTTAACCTATATCTACACCTATATATCGGATGGATTACATAGAGTTTTGTGAGTTGAGAGTATAGTTGGAGGACTTGCAAATGTAGGGCATCGTTAGACCAATTGTTTCACCCTGGGCAGCCCCAGAATTATATTCCAAGAATATAGATGGGTGTCTGAGGTTATTTGTGGACTTCAACTGAATGAACCATGTGGAAATGAAGACTATGTATCCACTATTGAGGATCGATGACCTCATAATTCATTTGATTGTGTGGACATGGTTCTCAATAATGTACTATAGATTTTTTTATCACTAGGTTTGGGTATGGGATCTAGACATCCAAAAATGTCATTCAGAAGTCGATACAGAAATAATGAGTACATAAGGATGCCTTTTGGAATGATGAAATACCCAGTTGTGTTCATGGAAATCATGAATAGTTTCTTCCACCCGTACATTGACCTGTACATGGTGGTCTTTATTGAGGACATGGAAATTTATTCAACATTTAAATAAGATCATGTGATACACTTGAGGATGGTCATGGACTAACTCTGAGTGTACTAGCTTTATAAGAGCACTCAATGATCCAGATCTTGATTTTAGATGTCCACTTTGTAGGAAATATTATTTTAGAGGTAGTATATTCACTAGATGAAAGGAATAATGATGTGGTTCTTTATTGGGGTCCACCCAAGAGTGTTAATGAGGTTTGGAGCCCCCATTTATTGGATATGTTGTATCAGAGGCTTCTGCCCACCGTTTCTAGAGTATCCACATCCTTGATAGTGTTTACATGATATGTACCACATTTCCAATGGATGGAGAAGTTCCATTATAGTTTTTAGTAGATGAGGAACCAATTTATGAGTGCACTTATATTGATATATATAGAGGATGGTGTTATGTATGTAGTGTTCATTGATTCTTTAGGAAGCCGACATGGTTATGTCCTGATGCTTGGAAGAGAAGTGACTGAATATGGTTCACGATTGTTGGGACCACATTAGTATAACTATATGTACCATGATCTTGAGTTGGTAGTGATAGTATTTGTATTTACGATGTTGTGACACAACCTTATGGGAAAGCAGTTTATCATCTACTATAACTATAAGAGTCCCATGTATATCTTCCCTCATAAGTATCTTAACTAAAGATAGAAGTGATGTCTAGAGTCCCTATTGAACTATAAATTTGAGATAGTTTATACTCATATGTAGTTGAATGTTTTGGTAGAGTATCTCTGTAGGAGATTGAGTTTAAAGTTACAGAATGATTCATTGGAGAAATTTTCCTCGTTGAAGATATCCTTCCTGGATGGAGTTGGAGTAGATTATCTCCAATCAAGGGTTGCCTCCCATTTACTCATACAACATGAATCAGAGTCATATCATATAGATTCTAACTATGAGACATTACATGATCATATGTCCATAGGGCAGGCCCCTAACTGATATTCGAATGGTGGGGAGGATGTCACTTCTCTGAGAGGATACATAGTAGTACATGTGTTGTTATAAGAGGAGTTGTTGAGGGAGTTCCACACATCCCCTTCATCAGTATTATAGGTTTTTAAAGGTGTTACTTGACACATGGATATATTCTCTTTAAATTAAGAGTACAATATGTTATGTGATGGATTCGAGAAATTAATGTCATAACAATTCATCAAAAATCATACAATGCATAGTTTGTCATTATTAATGCTATATAAATCCATTTAAACTATTGGATCATAGAACATGTAAATCATAACAAAATAGGATTCAATTTAATAATATTTGAGTTTAAAATCATATTATGGAAGAAAATTGTTGATATTTAATGTCCCATCTCTATAGTTGTTATATTAAGAAAAATAGGAATTATATGACAGTATCCACTAGAAGAAAACATTCATTTGGATGGAAGGATGAATATAATTAAACCTATTTCATTAAAATTATGATAATTAATTTATAGTATATTTCACATATTATCAATTTCTATGAGATAATTATAACGGTATAATAACATGAGTAATGAATTAGGATATATAGAGAAACAAAAACTTATGATCGAACGAGTGAATATAGTGGTTATGCCATATTATACTAGACCGACTACTTGAGTGATGTAATATGAAGAATGATTTATCAATAACCATAATTGGAGCACGTACTTCATGTAAATGAATGGATTTTTCTTGAATGATAATGTATATAATGTGTAGTATATCTCAAATGTTAGAGAAAATTAGAAATAAACATAATATATTTTGAAGTAATATTTACTGTGAGAACAAATTTTTTTAATAGTGTCATATTTTTTCAGCACGCCGACATGATTATCCACACAAATAGTTCTTCCAGGTATAGTTCCACTGGCCATTGGCATGCCTCCATGTATTCTAAAGTACTAAAACTATCAGTGATGATGTAATATGGTTGATAGTGGGGATAATCTACCATCACGTGATGATAATATAATATTTCTAGAATATATAAAAAATCATGTGGAGGAAATGTATAAGAAGAATCAAATCATACACTCCAATGGAGGAAGCACAATCAAAATTAAGAAATATGGAAGCATAATGAACATCACTAGTATAATGGATACAAATTCAAACATAACATTTGTAAAATATAAAAAAGATCATCCAAACATATTAGGTCATACATATCATAAACTTTAGTGACACCAATGTTTGACTATGGTATATACAAATTAAAAAGAATGGTGAAATAAAGATTAAAACTAAATAGGTAACTCTAATATATGAACTAACCGAGTATCCCTTTCTTTATATACCATCCTAGTAACCACTATGATCCAGCTCTTATACCCATACCATTACCTAAATGAAAAATAATATAGTGTATATCTGTCCTAATGTGCCCAGGTTGGGTGTGAGAATGAGACTCATTAGAGTCACACCCCTATTTTCATACAATAAATTTTTTATTATTAAAGTGTGTTCTAAATATAAATAAATAAAATCAGATGTATAAAGAAAACACAAGCTTTCATAGGGATCTAAAGCTATCGATAATTTATCTCCTATTTGATCCATTGGTGGATGTTATAAGTAGGTAGGATCTTTTGCCCACGGACAAAGGAATACCTTGAGTCAAATAATCATAGGATAACCCTCAGGATCCAACTCCAAAATCACAGAACACCATATGTCGTCAACCAGTATCCAGCATCCTGATGGAATAAACAATTAATTTGAAACCTAGTATTTTTGACCCCTTCTTGAATTCACTGTATGGATCAATGATTGATGTCTGAAGGAGTAATGATATATATTCTCAATATAAAATCACTATTAGATCAATGTACAATATCTTGAGGAATGACGATGACCATCCTCCAAAATAATTCTAGGTTCAATGGTCTCACATATGAATATCCTCATCGCTAACCAATAGCCATGAAACTATCCTCTGATAGAACTTTACCATACCATAGATTTCAAAGGAATGAACCCCCAAAAATTTTTCAAAGGCCCACTATTGGGGGCCTCTCCACACACATGTTTTCAAAACATCCTCATTAGTAACTGAACATGTCTTCACATGACTCCATGTGGAGATTTTTCCAACATGATTGGGCAGAAGTCAACAATATGAAAGTTAATAAACATCAAACCTGACACCTTAGGATATTTTGACCATGTCATTGAAACTAGATGGTGATTCCATCAAATATAATGGGTCATTGCACCAACCTATTGGATATATAGTCTCAAACGATGACCATGTGAACGAATTTATTTCTATATCACCCAAATTCCTTTTTCCAAACCCATATTGACAATCATAGCCCCCAATTTTATATGTCTATCACCATCAAATCCTCGTTCCATGACCATCATGATCCCATGGATAAAATAAGTGCATCCTATGAAATATATGTTTATAAAATTCACATTAGTTTAAAAAAATCAATTAAATATAATCAACAACCAAGACCTAACAACCCAAGGGGATAAGAACCTCTAACCCAACATCTCATATATAAAATGGTGAATACATTACCAACTACATCTCATATTCTAAATTTGATAAATTTAAAAGCTGATATATTAATTATGATCTTTATCACAGTCATTTAAATGATTCTCTAAATGTTGTGCCCCAAAAAAATCATGAATTATGAAATAAAAATAAACACCACCAACAATAATGTTGTAGAGATAGGTAGGATTCATTATAGCCTCTATCTCTGGAACATTAATAATAAATTAGAATTTTTAATGATTTATCAAGATGGATCCAAAAATATAAATAGATTTATGAAAGGAGGTTAGATGACATATTTGGATCAAATCTATGTAGTGGATAGAATGGGCGAGCTCCCTCATTCTATATATAGAGAAGAGATGATATAATATGATAAAAACCTAATTATGAATATTGGGAAAATTTTTAAAAATCACTTATTTAATAGGTTTCATGGATATCCCACTTAATTTTACAAACTATATGGTAATAATGTGGGATATAGTTATGAGGTTATACAAAAATAGAACTACTCATACATCTTATGAATAGTTTTCATAACCATATGAAAGATATGTGGAATCCCTCTTAAAAACATAATTGTTTCATAAAGATCCATGAGACCATACCCACAATATTTTTCATTCCATGTGGCAGTATAAAATTAGGATGGGAGGTTTTACATGTGAGGGATTATTATTTAGAAAACTGTCTGTGTGAACCTGTAACTCCCAGAAAATTATTTTGGGCCACAAAATCAATCGAAAACCTTCTTAAAAATATAGGGGATTAATGAATAACCCTAAACATCCAATTTCAAGGTATTGGATAGAGGATTCTATCGGAATTTAGATTTTGTGATCGAAAAAGTAATTTTCATACCAAAAAATTTACAAGGAAAAAAAATTAGTGGAATATTCCTAATCCAAAAACATGGGATGTTACAATATCCACATCATTACATAGATCATCCATGAGCTATAAATAAAAACCTGATGTTGGTACTGATCCTACCCAACACGTTAAAAATATCATAGACTTCCCTATTCTCAATGGAATAGGTCAACAACCTCAAGAGGTCTCCCCACCATATGAGTGAACTATCCAAGTCACAAACCCACCAAAGAAAAATCAACCAATTGTTCCATCAACCATTTCCCAGACACAAAACTCCTTTTATAAATCATCATCAAACAGTGACCTCATTAATTTCACCCATGTTTCATCTAACACCCACTAGTATTCCACATCACAACCATGAATACCTTTTTATAATGGATCATGTGGTATCCATGAGGCCTTTCATCTAAATAGATTCTAAATTAAATCTCATTGTCTCTGAACTACACAATTACTACACTGAAACGATGCATTGATTCCAAAAAATGACATGTAACTGCCTTCTTTTTGAGGCCCCAAATCCAATGCATCTCAATAAACACACATCCTTCTAAACTCATATTGATCCTTTTGTCTGACACCTCATACATATGTATATATAATGTATCTGATATGATTATAACCTATGGAATAGTGGTTTGATACTCCATATACCCATATCATTCACCCAAATAGAAATTCCCAAAAATACCATTCCCAAATAATGAGATAATCATAACTATTCCCACTGCATACCTCTGACCATGGTTAGATTACCATCCTTCTCAGACACTAGAATCTCCATGGTGTGAACCTAGTATATGGACCTAATTACTGATGCATGACCTCCTTATGGTGATACCCCATCCACCAATAACCTACCCCATAATTGGATTCTAAAATCTCTTCTTTCAGACCCACGTGAAGATGAAACTTTGAGACTATCACCTAGTACCATTCTTTGTCCAATATCATAACCAGGAGTCTAAATAGGTAACCTACTATTAACTCTTTGCGAGGTATTCTTGTAGAGCCTATTGATACATATGTCCTATCAATATGCTTGATGTTGCATTAGATGCTTCTCACATTGTGTTTCGAAAAGTGCTTCCTTCCATCACAGAATTTACATCATCAAATATCCACTACGAGGATGGATTATTGAATACATGTCTTGAATTACATATAGGAACTCACCGCAGCCTCATATCATTCCATATAATTAGACTCATCTAAAGTCACATGAGGCCACCACATGGCTCATGTTTGACTGATCAGGAAGGCTTCTCTAAGCTTTGTGTGATATATTCCCCATATTTGAGAATGAGTATATCCTAAATATGTTACCTACACCTAAATAAAATTATATAAACCATCCTTACCCACCATAAATAGGTTAGAGTATCAAATATTCCTCAGTAAAAACTCATGTTGATGATCAATGTCACCTCAAACCGATTTCCACATCTCCCAACATAGCGATAAACTTCATCCCATGCCATAACACCCACTTGCTCCTATAAGAACCATGCCCAATCACAAGAATATATATATTAAACATCATACCAATATTCAATTATTAAATTAATTTTTAAATAACAATACATGAACATATATATATTATAAATTCTTACAGTTGCATAATAAAAAATCATAAGCAAGCATACAAGCATAACAAACACCCCTGATCATATCAGGAAAAGGGTACAATGTCTCTTTCCTCACCATACTAGGATAAAGGTCACATAACACAATGACTAAAAATTTTCATTCATGTGTACCACTAAAGGTGGAAATAAAGTAAATTTTTAAAGGATAATTGAAGAACATCAAAACACACCCCTAGGTTACATGGAATGTTCCCTGTGCATCAGTTTACATGAACCCATTAATGAGTTCCAAATATTGTTCTAATAATATATTAAAATTATAACACACATATACTAAATGTGAAGACCAATATATATTTAATATGATAACATTTGATATCATTTTTTGTGTTGAAATCCAATTATCCCCTCGAACGGTGCATCCATGATAAGTGTTTTAAGCATAGTCCCACATACCCTTACACCAAAGGAAACTGAATATAAGAAATTGTCTAATATGAGTGATTTAATTACAGACTATACCATTAGGTGATGATAAAATAATTTTATGTTTATATATATAACATGTATTAGATGAAAATACCAAATATACTTGAATCATACCCACCAATGGAGAAAGCACATTCTATATAAAAAAAAATTATAACAATTTTTAACAACATTAAAAGAAATAATAAACAACCAAATATACCATTTGTAGAATTTCAAACAGATCATGCATACATATTGGGTCATATATATCAATAAATAGATTGGTCTTTAATGTTTGAACATTTTATATAACAAAACAAAATTCATGTTGAGAAAGAAATGAAAAATGAAGAGGTAACTATATCATAGGAAAGAACCAAAGGTGCCTTACCATCCCTCACATGCTAACAAACACTATTATATATCCCCCAAACTCAAAATATTACCTAAATAATAATAATTTATACATTATTTCCATAGGCACAAAGTAGTCTGTGAGAGAAAGTCTCATTAGTGTACCACCCATGTGTGAAAACCGTAAATTTTTTATTGACAATTCTTTTACAAAACATAAATCGACCACAAAAAGTGAATTCATTAAACAAAATCTATCATGGTGATCCACTGCCACTATGGAACTATCACATTCTTCATCCAATGTTGGGAGTCTGAATATAGGAGTATCCATAGACCATGCCTTAAGGAATCTCAAAAGACAAGTAATCCTAGTTCAACCCACAAGTTACACCTCCAATATAACCTAACACCTCGAGTCCCCCCACAGTAAGACAAATCTGAATGTAATGCTAATTAAATTAGAAACATGTTCGATCAAACCCCAAATTGAATGAAACCATCGTCTCAAAGACCGATGTCCAGAAATAAAATTATACATGTCATCAACATAAAAGCACAATTTCTTCAAATCTACATATCACAAAATATAGTGATTTCTATCCAATAATAATGTTACCTACAAAAGGGCCTCACATAAGATGATCTACATCCCCAAATGATATCCTCAAAACCATCTTTTGATGGCACCCCACCATCCATGTGGTTATCTACACAATGAACCCCCAAAAAGATTACCTATTCCATACAATTGGGGACCTCTACCAACATGAGTGGAAAAAAACATCTCATCACTGAGATAAACTATGTTGACATGACTACCAAATATGTTGTGTACATCATGAGTGACTGTTAATCAAAAATTTAAAATCAATGCAACACCAAACCTGGAACCTCATGCCCCTACGACCATGTTTCT
This sequence comes from Viscum album, assembly GCA_963277665.1. NCBI lineage: Eukaryota > Viridiplantae > Streptophyta > Magnoliopsida > Santalales > Viscaceae > Viscum > Viscum album. Next base: position 200,947,575 of record OY728126.1, read on the forward strand.
AAAATCTTATGTCCATTACATCAAATATCATGGACAATTCTCCCAATCTAATGGCCTTACCTTCTCTTCTGATGACCATGTCACCCAATTAGTGAATAAATACACGAGATGCCTTGTTTCAATCCCATCTTAATGATCACATAACCTAAATTAGTGATGGAAAAAACCATACCAACCTCATTTAATTCCTTTCATGATCCCATGGATCACATAAGTGAATCAAAAAATTTATATATTTAATTTAATTCATTTTAAATATAAAATTTCATCTCAATATAAACAACAAACCTAGACAGACTAAATAGGTGTTTAATGAACTCTAACATAATATATCATGTATAAATTGGTAAGGTCATTCCAAGTGAAATCCAATATGGGAAATTTAATTAATTTAAAAAATGAAGTAAATAGAATCACTTGGTCAACAAAATGATGTGCTAAAATCAACCCATCAGACACTCATGAAATCTCAATGAAAATTATGAACCACCTACCTTTGTGTCAAAGATATTGGAATGCATGAACATAGAAAGTAACTCCTAATTATTTGGAGTAATTAAAAAAATTTGACATATTTCTAAGATGGATCCAATGTCGAAAATGTGTAGAAGAATGGAGGTCAGATTATGGATTTGGATAAAATCTGGGGAGGGAAGGGAAGTGAGTATTTCCTAGTTCTTTACATGACCAAGAGAGTAGAATAGACGTGAGAACCATAATCATGGATGTAGGAGATATTTGATATAATAACCTCATTAATTGGTCTAATGGATTGGTTCTATAGTTATTGTAATTATGTGGAAACCAAAAAAGATAAATTTTTGAGGTAATACCTAAATGAAAATACTCATTCAGATTTTAAATCATCTCCCATAACAATTTTCATGCTATGTGGAATCCATATGAAAGAACTAACGATTTTCACAGAAGTCCATGAACCCATACTAACACATTTTTCAAAACTGTGTGAAAATACAAAATCAGGATGCATGGTTTTCACTAAGAGGCATCAAGGTTTACCAAAATAGTCTTCCTCAACCTAAAGCTCCCAAAATATGGACCTAAGGCCTCTAATGCACCAAAAAATCCTTCCAAATTTTCATGTATATTTATAAGCCTCTACACCCATAAAAAACAATGTATTGATTGATGAAAAAAATTCATTTAGTTCCAATGATCGAAAATGAAATTTTAATACAAATCAATATTAATAAAAACCTAAATGGGTGAGTATTTAACCAGCTCCAAAATCATTGGTCATTACGTGGTGGAACCCATATAATTTATCCACATTACATTTTTTAATCATTCCATTTCTCAGTTCTTTAAGGTTGATGTAATTTAGGGCAGAATACTTACTTTTTTCATGATCCTATCAATGGGATTTAAAATTTATGATCCACTATTTATCTTTTATTTTTCTAGTTTATGGTCATGAAATTAGGACCATTGTGTGGATGAGGATTATTTATATAGATTTTTAGAAAAATAACATGTTAAATATAGTACAATAATATTGAAAAATTATAAAAAACTAATAATAAGACACTCTTATGGGAAGGGGATTGGAATATAATGATATTATAAGTCTTATCCTGAGATTAGTGATATTTATATAAAACAATAATGTGAGAATTGAAAACTATCAATATATAGTCCATCAAGTTTAATCAATAGCACTTATATGACCCATATAAGGGGTATTATATAGTGATTACACCATGTTATATATTCCACTTCCTAGAAGTATTCCTAATGAATTATTATCATTATTTTGTTATTCATAATAATTAATAATCATATATATTATTTAATATTAAATTAATTTATAAGTTTCATTTTTTTCTGCTCCAGTGAAATTAATTTCAATAATGTTTAAAAATATCACTTAAATGTTGACACATTTATCTCATTTAAAGTAAATTTGTTTTTATAGTTAATTACAACAATGATTGCTTTAGGTGTCAAGAGATCATTTATCTCATTTGTTTATAGTAGCTATGATGATCAAAGGTGCGATAAAATAGGACCAGTAGGTGACCAATAAAATAATTCATATGTCCCATATAGAAAAAAGTATATAAAACAAGATATAGACATAGCGTTTTATAGGGTTGAGTGTATTGTATCATCGAGGTGTTAACTACAAAACATTTAACCTCTCGGGCCTTTGATTTAAATTTTAGGGGGCTTATTTATTCAGTGATTTCAATATCATTCATGGGAGAAAATATTGGATTATTCAATGAATATCATGGGACAAGACACTATGATAATTAATCCCTATGAGTCATCATCCTTATCTAAGAAATATATAGTTTCCTCATCGAAAAAAGTATTGAAAGGGGTAATATTGTTCCTTTTCAGTGTATTCAAAACTCTTACTCTATATCAAATATTATATTTTATGTTGAATATATCATATTTATGAATTCTAGTCCAAAATTGAATTGAATAATTATCATAATTATTGAAGATTATTGAAAATGGTGTAGCCAAATCATTAATTGATGGAATAGAAAGCTAAATACATCTAAAATGTGCTTGGATATGTGTTTTAGCTCTCGAAATAACATATCATACACATATCGAAGGATATTATCTATCATGTGATTGGGTGCGCCAATAATCTTATGTAGGATTCATATTCATCATTTTAATAAGAGTAGTGTAAGGATCAGAGGCTATGTTTTGATCTTGAAAACCCAATACCTATATTTTTAGGAAATAATTGTTATAGTGAGTAATATATTTTCCTCTATCTCAATATATTATATTTATTCTATCAGTGTTTCAAAATTCATGATATTCAATATTGATAGAATTTTTACCTCAATAATTAGTGATTCCCACTAAGACAAAAAAACAATTGGGAATGGTGGGTATGGATTTAAATACCTATGAGATAAGGAGGTAAAAATATGAGGAGTACTGTATATATTTTACATGGAATGCACAAAACATTCCAGTGGGAGACTATTAAAGAGAGGAAAAACTTATAGTGGTTCATAATCAACTATTATTGAGGCGACATAGGAGTGGAAGGAGGGAACTCTTCTTAAAATTGGACTATAATTTATCTTCATATCAAAACTCATCAAAATCAAAATTGATAAATAGTTCGAAAGGGTGACTTTTCGTTTTTTCCTCACAGTTGGGTTAGCTCTTTATTTGGGTTCCCTATATTCCGTTTTCTGATATTATTTTTTTGAAAGCCAGTATGGACCCATGGTAGAACAATTTGTTTCTAGAAATAAACCAGAGAGATAATATAAATCTCATCGCAAATAATAGAGACCCAGAAAAGTGTGTTTTCACTGAATCTATAGTTGATTCCTTTTATTTTAAATATTGTAATAGGGTTTCCACCATTGTGGGGAACACTGAAAATTCCAAGGATATTCTGTGGTGCAAAGAGATCCCCAGTAAATATAATTGCCCTATTTTTAGAATATGTAACCTTATGTTTTCAAAAACGATAACAACCAAAGAACCTGAATCATCCTAGTTTCTAGATTATCATGATTTTAAAAATTATGGCTTGATATTTTTGATCCATTTTCATTGATTGATATTGGGATCTTATTCCTTGGACATATTATTGTAATTTTACTATCTTTTCATCCCATATCATGACAATTCCCCCAGGGCCCGTACCGTGACTACCCCAAGCCTGCCATCCATAGGCGAAGGGATGAAGATGATCATCGAAAGCTGTATTCCCTAAAATGGGGAGAAGTTTCCATTATAAACTGTAAACTCAAAAAAACCAAGAACACATCTAGATACAAGTAAGAAGTAAACTATATAGTAAAAAGTACATGTATAGAATGTAACAGATCCAGAATACAAGACAAGTAATTGATGTGTCATAATAGACTACATGCTCAATGCCTTCTTCCAGTAGCCTCATGATAAGGGAACTCATCATTCCCTACCTCAACTCTTGGAAGCTCTACTGGCATCATTCCAATAACAAGAATGGTTTCCCATTCTTCTTCAATGCTAATAAGGGTGACACAACTTTGTAAAAGAAATGCATAAACCTCTAGTGGTAAACAGAAAAACCCAGGAAACTTTCCACTTCCATCACACTCTTGGGTGGCTCCCAAGAAAGCACAGCCTTGATCTTTTCTAGATCCAATGAAACTCTAGCCTTCGAGATGACATTTACTAGAATTTGGACCTCTTGTATCTAGAAGTAGCACTTTGAGAGCTTATCATAAAGACGGTGCTCTCTGAGTGTGTCTAGAACTATCTCCAGATGATAGGTGTGCTCCTCATCTGTCGCTGAGTATATCTGGATTTCGTCGATGAATACTACCACAAAGTGATATCAGTATGTCTAGAAGATTCTTTTCATGAGTCCCATGAACACTGCTAGGGTGTTGGTCAGGCCAAAAGGCAAAACCAAGAACTCAAAATTGCGATACTGACATCTGAAGGCCATCTCCAGCAAATCCTCGTCTCGTAACCATAGATGGTGATAGCCTAATACGAGGTCAATCTTTAAAAACCATCATGCTCCCGTCAGCTAATGAAAAATATCATAAATCCATGGATGTGGGTACTTTTTCTTCATTATAAACTGGTTCAGGCACCGATAGTCCACACAGATCCTCAAATTTGCATCCGCCTTCATGGAGAACAAAATCGGGGCTGACCAAGGAGAAACATCGGACATATAGAAACCATTTCTCTTAAAGTCCTCCAGCTATACTTGAAACTCTCGAAGCTATGTGGTATCCATATAATATGCTGAGGAAAATATTGGTGCCGTCCTGGGGTATAAGTTGAAATAAAATTTTACCACTCAGTGAGGAGGTAGACCAAAAACATCATCAGGGAAAACATCAGAATAACAGTCCACCACTATAGGATAGCTCGCAATATCAACATCAACCACTCTCAGGGTAAGGCTAGCTGACTAATGTGTGATCTATTGCACCCTCCTCTAGGTAAGTCCATCCTATGTTGCAAAGTTTCCTTTCTCTCTTGTGAAAGTAAAACCTTGTCACATCCATGCAGACCCACCGCACATTGTGCCTAATATAGTCAATATGATCATGGAATCTAGATAACCAATCCACAACCAAGATGATGTCATAAGGCCTCGATGATGCTACTTGGAAATCCTAGCCGATGATCTCATCTCCTAGAGTAATATCACACTGCCGGCCCTAGTGGGTAATTGTCGAATCCACTCTTGTAGGAGCCTCCAGCCATAAGGATCGATCCAACGGCTCTGTCAGAATCTCCGATCTCCAAACGAGGGTCGTGGAAATTAATGGGTGGCTGGAACCTGTGTCTATAAGTACTGCCTATAACGTGTAGTAGACACATATCATACCTCTAATCATCATTGGAGTGATGTGGTCATAGGCCTCAGCTCCCTGGAGCTGAGCTCATCCCTGTCCTCCTGCTCACTGTAGTTGGGGTAGACCACCTGGCGGTGGTGGTGGTAGAATCTTGAAATGTCACCCAACACCTACTGAACAACCAAATCCTCTGTCATGTCTGCCTCCAGCCTAAATACCTCCTCTATTGAACCTATGTATCAGCCTCGATTGTCCCTCGACCGTCTTCTAGTCGTCGGTACGACGGGATGGGCAGTCACAAGCCATGTGACCCTTCCCACCACACCAGTATCACTACATAATCCTCGCCTCTCTTGCTCTACCATAAGATCCACACACCACTCACCCTATATCCTACATTCGTATAGTTATAGGTCATGTATACTTGGACCTCTATGGGATATGTATACTACCAGCTACTGATGACTCTACTACGTGTCATCTGATGGTGGGTCTCGCTACCGATGACTACTAATCAAGGAAACTAATCACTAAGAGTGCTCTCTCTAAAACCCCTACATGCGTCGGGATACTGAAAGAAACCATCGAAGATCTAATCTCCCATTTGAGCCCCTGCTCAATGGTCTGGGTCCTGAAGAAAGGTTCCCACACCATATCAGTGGAGCAACGCAAGAGGTCGGTCAAAATTGATGAATAATGCATCACGATTATTCTACCCTATTATAAGTGGAGAAGCTCATGTATACGAACAATGAATAAGGTCACTTGGAAAAAATCTTCCATGAAAAGGATCCTGAAGTCTGCCCTGATTAGATTCATCACATCATGAACCTAGAGCATCAAGTTCCACGTGAACCTAGAGCATCATGTTCCACCATCTTCCCGCTGGTTCCTGAATAAGAATGGCAGTAAGGATCACCATGAGAACAGTTGGGGTCCCTACTAGTCATAATACTCAAACCATGACCTCCATCACTCCTAAGATGCTTCTGGATCTATCTCACACTGGAAATTCAGTGTCCAGTAGTGCTAGAACTCGTGCAACGTGCTCAAGCGGTGTTCACCCTCTTCTGCTGGGGCTGGTGGCATTGACTACCCAACGGGCAGTGGTGATGCTGGAACACCACCTGATGGTACAACTGCCATAAGGGGGCCATGCACCATAGCCTCATACCTCACTATGTAACATCCCATTTTTTTTAAAAAAAATGAATTCAAATGAATGAATCTTTTGTTAAGAATATATTTATAATTATCCATTAAAACAAAATTTTTCCACTACTATGTTATGAATTTCAAGAAACTGTCACCTATAATTGTGTTCGGTATGTTATTTGGAGTCGGATGAAACCAACTTGTTTTTTGTGAATAGTAACATACCCTTATGGATTTTAATATGAATTGTAATATGGCCCTAATTAATGTTAAATTTTATTATTATTTTATATTATTAATGATGTAAGATAATAATATATTGGTTAATTTTTCATCGTGATATAAAAGATGTTATAGAATTTCAATTGTTAATTTTTAAATAAGTATTCTTTTAATTAAAAATTAAATTAATAATATTTAGCAATTTATTTTCAATAAATTGACTTAATTTTTGAATTCTACAGGTCAAAAAATGTATTGGGAAATTTTTTGGGATTTTTCAAAAATTCTTATTTTTTTCGATGAATAGTGAAATGTGATAAAATACCGTATAATAAAATTATCAGTAAAGTACACTATTTATGACATCATAAGTAATGAAAGGCCACATGGTTAGAAATCACATGCCATTATTACTATTTTTGGTCACATGAACTGAGACTGTTGAGTATCTTGGGAAAACAATACTATAATAATTATTAAAATAATGAAAAATACCCCCTCCCTTCCACTATAAATACCACCCTCACTCCCCTCTTATTCGCACACCTCTCAATCCATGATCCATGATAATGATTGGCCAAATACACCTCCCAAGGATCCTCCACACATCCTAGATCTATTGGTCTCATCAAAAGATCAAAATTAAATCCCTTAAGAAGGATCACAAGGAGAAGAGATCAAGAAGTAAACATCCTCTATAATATTTTTTCATTTCTTTAATTTTATGTTATTCTCCTCCTTTAACTTTTGAATTATGATGGAATATTCATTCGTATCCCTCCTTATTGTAAATATTATATATGAGGGATAAGATATTCGATTTCCCTCATCAAAAATTTTTTATGAAATTTTAAGATTCGTCGTTATGATGCTGAATTTTGGTGACAAATTTCTCATGTTTTCTTTTATTTCATGATTACTTTTTCTTCTTTCCTCACCCTTTCTTATCCAAGAGGCATGAAATATCCAAAATCATTTATATTATGGATTTTCTTATGTTAATGGAAAATTCAACAACATTGTTCTTCTCCTCTCCCACATATTCAAAGTATTAACAACATTGTCCATGACGTGTCGAATTTCTGACATCATGGACAATGTGATTTCATTTTTCATTAAATCGTTCATTTCTGGTAATGAAACCATTTTTACAGTTGAACCGGTTAGAATATATATATTATTTCTCATCAATGGTTCTGGAATTAATTTGTACACATGGGTTGAATTTATAAAACAATATGTGGTCGTTTTTATCAAATAACCACTAAATGGATCTAAATGAACATCATTAATGTTTTAACTTATAAATCATCCTCATGTAAGAATTCAAAATGAAAAATGGTATAATTTATGTTACTGTATATATTTAAACACTACTCCATCCAAATTCTGGAGTTTCACATCCAGTCAATAAGAACATCCTTCATGAACCAATCTTTGAAATCATGTAAAGAACTAACTTGATCCGAGATAATAAAAAATTGAAATAAATAGAAAAAAATAGAATTTTTTTAAAGAACTAACACAAAAATAGTGAAAAGAGAAAAATACTAATAATTAAATGGTAAAATGATGTTATGAAATAATAATATAAGATGTTATAACCATGAAAATGTCTCTATAAACTACTAATAATACTCTTCTAAATATTATACATGACCTTTAAAAAAGTTTGAAGAATGACAGACCTGAGGTAAGGGAATTCTAAACCTGATTTCCATTATTTGGGTTAACCTTCTAAATCATTATTTATGTGTTATTTATATTGTTTTTGTGATAGTTTGTGATTATATTATGTTTTATTATGTTTATTTATAGTATATATACATACTCCATCAACTCTATTATGTCTCTCTTCAATTTAATGTTATTTAAAAGTAGAATTTCATTTTAAAAACATCTTTTAAAATTCTGTTTTACAAAATTTCAAAGAAATGGTTTTATGGAATTATTCATGTTGTATGATTATGTTTTGGTTATTGGGAATTGTTTATGATAAAGTGTAGGACCTATATTTCCCTCCAATGCATTGCGTTTGAGTAAATTGGAGTTTGGTCGTATGGTTACTCCATGTGTAACTGTGATGGTTACACCATGTAAGGTAGCCGTGAGGGTTACCAATTATAAGGTATCCAAGAATGATTGCAAGATCATGTAATTAATTCCCCAATATTCCTTTATGAAATTATTTATGTTCTCATGTATTGTGTGGATCTTGTGTAAATATCATGTTACACAAATTAAGTATATATGGTTTACAAGAATGTATTTTAAAAATGCTTCCATGCGTTACGATTATTCATGGAATAATGTGATCTTTCCTTTATTTCCATCCCTTACGGATATATTTTTCTCATCCCAAGTTTTTTAAATGATTTTCACATGATAATGGATGTGTAAGACAAGGAAGGAAGCCATGTAAAAATTTTATGAATTGTCATGGAGTCTTCTTTTATGTTTTAATGTATTATATTTTGAAAAAAATGGAAACTCTTTTTATAGTATCCACTCAGTAATAATTTGTAATGTTATGAATGAATTGTCCTAATTATATAAATCTATAAACATGAAAATATCATCAAGGTAAAAGGAAGTTTTTTCTTGACTAAATTCAAGATTAATTATGTAATAAGGTCGAGTCGTTATAGTTGGTATCAGAGGAATGGTTTAGACAACTTCAGGTATAAATAGTTTCCGTTAAACATATGTTTAGTCAGTATGTATATTATTTATGTTAAATACATGGTTTATAACTTTTCAGAATAAAGAAATTTAATTACAAATGGAAGGAGGAGAATCTCAAATGAAATTCCTATCTCATTCTGATGACTTTCATGCAATAATTATTACCAAGTCAGGCCGAGATGACTTTGAAACATTTTCTAACATACAACTTACATGCAAGAAGTTGTTTGATATATCAAACACCACCACTATACATTGAAACCATCATGGATCTTGGGTTTTATTTAATAAAATCATATTTTCTCAATATTCAAATATTTTCAAGAAAGGTAAATGTTATCAAGGAATTTTTAAATATTTTACCTTTTCAAGAGATTTTGAATAATATTATGGTTTTGAAAGAGATGATGACTAAGGAGACACTTATGCAAACTATTTATATTTTCTTTTACAATATACTATTTCAGAACATGCTTATGGTATTTTAAAAGGATCATTTATTGATTTTTTCAACTTGAAAATGGTCCGACTATTCTATAAAAATAATGTTTTATCGGATGTTGTGAATTTATATGTCATAGATTATTATTTTCCAAAACTATTTTTCTATAAACACCCTTATGACCAATGTTGTACAAAGGGTATTTGGATAAAGAAAGAAAATGATTTTGAAAGATCTCTAAATCATTGTTGCAATGCATGTACCTTTTATTTACGTGAGAAAGTTGGTGATGAGACTTGGTGGACACCATGATCATGGTACCCTCACTTGTTTGATAAGTAGATAAAACCGTGAGGATGCAATTTCCGAAAGGTGGGGATAATGTAATAACCTAGTATTTTTGAAAAAAAAATGAATTTTAATGATTGAAAATTTGTAATGTGTATATATTTATAACTATCCTTTAAAACATAAATTTTCTACTTCTATGTTATGAATTCCATGAAACTTTCATCTACAATTGTGTCCAGTATGTTATTTGGAGCCTGATGAAACCAACTTGTTTTTTTGTGAATAGTAATATTTCTTTATGAATAGTAATATGAATTGTAATATGACCCTAATGAATAATTGATTTTATTATTATATTATTTTCTTAATGATTAGTGATAATAACATCTTTGTTAATTTTTTATCGTGATATAGATGTTGTTATGGAATTAGAATTCTTAATTTTTGAATTAAGTATGATTTTATTTAAAGATTAAATTAACAATATTTAGAAATTTTATTTCCAAAAAAGGACTTCATGTATTTAATTCTACATGACATAAAATGGTTAGGGAAAAATTTTGGGGATTTTTCTAAAATTATTGTTTTTTGATGAATAGTGAAATACAATAAAATACCGTATAATGAAATTTATAGTAAGATACTATTTATGACATCATAAGTGATGAAATGAAACTTGCTTCGAACTCACATTCCTTTATTACTATTTTAAGTCACATGATCTAAGACTATTCATAATCTTGGTAAAAAATTTAATAATAATGATTAAAATAATGAAAAATACTCCCTCTCCTCCACTATAATTACCACCCCCAATCACCTCTTCATTACACAACTCTCAAGCCTTTATCCATGAATATGTTCTGCCCAATACCTCTACCATGGATCTTCCCCACTTCCTAGAGATTCTGGTCTAACTAAATGACCAAAACCAAAGACCTGAAGAAGGATCTCAAGGAGAAGAGATGAAGAGGTAAACATCCCCATATATTTTATTTCTTCTCTTTAATTTTGTGTTATTCTCTTCCTTTTCCATTTGAATTATGTTGGGATGTTTAATTACATATCCCCTATTACTGTCCATTTTATGTATTTGTGATTAGATATTCTCTTTCTCTCATCAAAATATTTTTTTGAAATTTTAAGAGACGCTGCTTGGCTGCCGAATTTTCATGAGAAAATTCTCACGTTTTATTTTATTTCATTATTCCATTTTCTTCTTTCCTAACCCCCTATTATCCATGAGGCATGCAATCTATAGAATAATGTATATTTTAGTTTTTCTTATGTTCATGAAAAATTCATCATCATTGTTGTTCTCCTGTCCCACTTATTTAAATAATTAAATACTTTGTCCATGATGTGTCGAATTATCGGCATCGTGGATGATGTGATTTCATTTTTTTGTAAATCCTTCAAGTCAGGTAATGAGACCGTATTTATAGTTTAACCAAGTTATAATATATATATTATGTCTCATCAATGGTTCTGTAATTCTTTTGTACACATGGTTTGAAATTATAAAACAAAATGATGTTGTTATTATCAAAGAACCACTAAAATGATCTAAACGAACATCATTAGAGTTTTAACTTATGAATCATCCTTGTGTAATAATTAAAAATGATAAATGGTATAATTTATGTTACTGGATATATTTAAATAATATTCTATTCTAGTTCTAGAGTTTCACTTCCAATCAACAAGAACATCTTTGAGAAACCAATCTTGGAAATCATGTAAAGAACTCACCCAAAAACAGTGCAAGGAGTAAAATACTAACAATTAAACAGTGAAATGATGTTATGAAATGATAATATAAGATGTCATAAACACTAAAATGCTTCATAAACTACTAATAACACTCTTTTAACCATTATACATGATGTTTATACAATATTGAAGAATGAAAGATCTAAGGTAATGAAATTCTTAACCCGATTTCCATTCTTTTGGTTAAACATCTACTTCATTATTTCTGTGATATTTATATTGTGTGTGTGATGGTTTATATTTATATTATGTTTAATTATGTTTATGTAATATATATATATATACATACACCATCAACTATATTAAGTCTCTCTTCAATTATATGTAATTTATAAGTGGCATTCCTTTTAAAATCCTCTTTTAAAATTTAGTTTTACGAATTTACTAGACTATGTTTTTATGGAATTATTCATGTTTTATGATTATTTATTGGTTCTTGGGAATTTATTATAATAAATAGTGGGATCTATATTTCCCTCAAATTCATTGTTTATGATTAAGTTGTAGGCAGACAGTATGGTTACTCCATGTGTAACTGCACTGGTTACACAGAGTAAGGTAGCCGTGAGTGTTACAAATTATAAGGTAGACAAGAATAGTTACAAGATTATATAAGTAATGCACCAAGATAACTTTATGATTATATTTATGTTCTCATGTTCTTTTTTTATCTTGTTTAAATCTCATGTTACAGAAAGTAAGTATATATGGGTGACAAGAATGTCTTTTTAAAATGCTTCCATACATTACGAGTATTCATGGACTAATGTGATATTTCCATCATTTCCATCTCTTAATGAGATTTTGTGCTCATCCAAAGTATTAAAATTTATTTTCATAGGTTATTGGATGTGTAATATATAGATGGAAGCCATGTTAAATGTTGAATAATTATCAAGGAGTCTTATTTTATGTTTTAATGTTTTTTTTGAAAAAAATTGAAACTGTTTTTATGGTTTCCACTCTGTAATAATGTGTAATATAATGAAGGTATTGTCATAAATATTTAATTCTCTAAACAATTAATGATCCTAAATTTAAAAATATATTGTTTTTTTGACTAAATTTAATATTATGTATGTAATAAGGTTGGGTACTTATACGGCATGATGTCATCACATACTCTAATAGGAAAGCAGGCTGGCTGTCTACATGGAGGCATCTTGATACTAAAAATGTGTTCCAAGGTCATTAAGATTATACCTTGTGATATTTCTCAAATATATCACAATAAATCTTTTAAAAAACACATAGGCATTCAGTGTTTCCCTGTACTGGGTTAGAAATCAGATGTCAGGGTCCTGGTGTATGGATATGTTAGCCTCTTCACCAACACTGGACTCCCCGAACTGAAATCCACACTCATAACACATAACATTATTTCTTCATAGAAATAAGATCAGTGTCCTAGTTCTTCGGTAAAACTAAACTCCTCTAATACTAATTTGTCAAGACCCATCCCCCGGGGCATATACCATGACTACCCCTAGCCCACCATCCATATGCTAGGGGTTGGCGACAAGCACTGAAAGTAATATTCCCTAAAATCGAAAGGTGTTTCCTTTATAAACTGTAAACTCACACAAACCAAGAACACAACCAAATATGAGAAAAAAGTAAACAATATATTAAACATGGTGTGTATTGAAATTAACGGTGCCAGAATACAAGACCAACTGTAATATACAAGACAAACATGAATGTACTAGTAAAATTGAGTATAACTCCAATGAACACCAACCAATGATCCTATATGATGGGTTGGTATAGTTCTCAAATGATCATCTCTTGGGATCACCTGGTCAAAGGTCCACCTCTAAGAAGTCTCTAGTCCAGTTACCCCCGTCCTTAGTCAGCGCTGTCTATCGTCGGCACCTAACACAACAAGTTGCGGGCATAGCCCGTGTAGGGGTGAGTATAACAATAATCATTAGGGACACTGGGACCCCCCAAGTTCACTCAAATCCACAATGGATAACAGAAAAAACATATAAAAACATTCAACCCTTCTTAGGTATATACCCATACATATACCTATGTTATCAAAATATACTGATCTCACACAGTTGTGAATAATACCACGCATGTAATACCACGATAGTAAAAGTACCAGAAAATTATCACCACAAAGATAAAGTACCAAAATAGTAAACCATGAAGATATGAGACTAAACAAAAACTAGGTATACAAATCTGAGAAATTGGATTATGATGCAGACCCATATAGCATCGCTATGAAAGATAATAACTAACCAAAGGATTCTCTTGGGATGAAAACATGTGACATCCCTAGTAATAATGTCGAACACCTCTGCTGCTGGATAAATCCTCCTATGTGGAGAAGAGTGGGCTGGTTGTGTCACACAGAGGCACATCCCACTATCCTTGGACTGCTATGGTACACCTCCTCTCGAGTTCCATGGGCCTTCCACGGCGCACAGAGGCGCTCCCCATCGTGGGTCTACCGCGTCACACAGAGGTGCTCCTTATCATAGCATACTGAGGTACTCTTAATGTATAGTAAAATGGGTCTACCAAATCACATAAATGAACTCCAACCATGGTTCTGCCGCATCACACAGAGTAACTCCCTTCCAGGCCTGTCGAGTCACTGTGAGTCGAAACGGTCAGCAGTCATCATGTCTCCTCCAGTCGCAGGGTTCTGTACGTATTGTGCTTCAGATAACTAATCCACTATCCATATTTCATACTTAAACCACCCCAAGGTACCACGAAGAGGAATCCCAATGTTTTGTAATGTTATAAGGGACTCAACTTAACACACAACCTGTCAATCGGATACCCGGTCTGTAAGTTATTAGTGTTTTCGCTCCGAGGGCCCGGTTGGATTCGGGGTCCAATCCAACCCAAAAAATACTCTAACTTTATATAAAACTCATTTAGAGTATTCCAAAATGACCCTCTTAATCCAAGGATTCTGGTTCCACAAACAGTTCATCAAAAAGATACTCGTTTCTCAAGTTACAACCAAAACGGAGAATCTGGGTTCAGATGGGCCTAGGTCTATTCCTACCCGGCATGGGCCGACCTAACCAGGGACCGGGCCGGATGGCCAAGCCCATTTCGGGTGAGACCTGCTGGGTTGTGGTCTATCCCGGCCTAGTTAGGGGGTGGCCTGGTTGGGCCTGCTGGGCGTGGCCCGACCCGCGCTGGTCGCGGCCTGCTGGGAGGGCCGGGTTGTCAGGTCTGCCCGAGCTGGCACCGAAGGTGGAGCAGACCCCCTTTCATTAGGATTACAAATGGGAAGCACCTTAAGTGCTGAAATGACACCCATGGGACCTGTGTGGGTTCCACTATCCCCTTACAGTCATTCATTCCTCCTCCTAGAGGTGCGGTCGTGCGTCGCTGCTTCATCACGGCCGACACGATCGGCCTTTCTTCGGCGTCCACCATGGCCTTTTGCTCCTCCAGTGGCACGGACAGACACTATCACTCTACAACGTAGCCGGCCAAATGTTGGCTACCACCCTTCCCCTCCGCAGCCGACAGGCCGAGAAGTCCTCATCATCCAACGGAGTGGACGGGCGCCACCCTTCTTTCCTCGTGGCCAGCCAGGTGCCAGCCTCTGCCTCCATTCGTGATCCATTGTGGCATCGTTCCAAGAGAGAAAAATAAAACGATCACATATTCGTGATCCTTGGGCCAAGCGCTCTGTGTCCATCTTTTGCGCTGAAAAAAATATTTTGTTTCCAGCGTCATTACATATTTGGCATTGAGAATTCTCAAAGAACTCATAGTGGTTCAAAAGATAAGAGGCAAGGTATATGCGTCATATGATGGTCGTGTGAGTTTGGATATCATATTTGTGAAAATAGAATATAAATAATATATAATAAAATCCCCTACCCTTGTTTTTTGATTGAGGTTGTATGAGGAAGAAGACGATGTCATTGAAGATTGACGTTGGCATTCGTCAACCATGCAAGAAGCTCCAGGGTTGGAACCTCTTTCTTTGATTCTGGGAGTCATTTTGAAGGTGGGTATCACGTCATCCTCTTAGAGGACGTATTATGGTACCCGTGGTGATACATGATGATGTGTTGAGGGATTTTCATATGTCCCCTCTAGTGGTACATCCCTGAGTGGAGACGATGTACCAGGACCTTCGGCACCAGCACTGGTTGTCGGGAATGAAGAAAACAATGTCAGAGTTTTTCTCTTGGTGCCTTACTTGTTAGCTAGTGAAAGCAGAGCACTGAGTTCCATCAGGCTTAGTTCAGCCACCAGAGGTGCCAGAGTGGAAGTGGGATGGAATTTACATGGACTTCATTACAGGGCTTCCACCCACATATAGAGTAATGTTTCTATCTGGGTGATCATTGACTGACTCACTAAGTCGTACCACATCCAACCAATCAGATTGAATGAATCAGTAGAGATCTTGGGACACCTCTACATATATGAGATTGTGTGGATTCATGGTGTTCCATCTACAATTGTCTCTGATTGTGATTCATGTTTCACTTCCCATCTATGGAAGGGGTTGCAGCTGCCGTTCAGAATACAGCTTTTGTTGACCACCGCCATCAATTTGTAGAGGGATTTTCAAACATAGCATATTATTCAGACCCTCAAGGACATGCTGCATGCATGCATCCTTGATTTTGGCCACATATGGGAGGATCAATTACTCTTATTGTTGTTCGCGTACAACAACACCTATCACTCCACTTTCATTGTTTCACATTCATTGGAAGCATGGGAACCTCCAGGAGATCACATGGTAGCGGCCGGCTCCGATTCGTGCTCAGTGCCCCACTTGTTTCCCTAGTTTGTGTTGTGGTTTTTTGGGATGTAAATCCCTAAGGTGGGGAGAATGTAAAGAATATAATTTTTCCATGATAATTTTTAGTTATATGGGAATTTCACTAGTCCTTGAAAATTGATGGAACATTATTTCGAGGCCTGGTGTGCCCGGAATAAATTTATGAATTTTTTTCAGGTATGTTAAGTAAATGAGGGAAATGCATTTTTTTACTTTTGAACCAGTGCTCAGAATTGACATTTGAGGGCATCGTTGAACTCACAGCACTGATATTCTATTAATGAGACCATCACCTAGACCGCAGTATGTTGAGGATGGAAATTGGTTATCTAAATTATCATGAGAGAAAATAAAATAAACATGCTTCATTTTATTTTTAAAATTTAAACCTCCCATTTGAACCAAGAAGGTGTGGACCCCATGAGGGTGGTCAGGCATTTAATGATGGGCATTAAATTCATGGTTATAGAAAATGTTTTACCACATTCCACTTTAATTAATAGGATTCATTAATTTGGAATTAATAAATAAACTTTACACTCTTGGGACTCTCAAAATTAAATGTGCAACATTAATTTAATTAATGTACAATTATTAATTAAATTATTTCATAAGCTTGTATATTTTGGAACCCCACCTCTCACAGGAAAAGGGGTATGAAAATGAGGGGAGAGCGTTGGGGAGTTGGAAAGATCATTCTATAACAAAGGAGATCCATCAACTAAGAATTTCTTACAGAATCGATGAATGGGGAACTGGCCTTGAAACATCTTGAAGGGTTGAAGAACACTGACATCAATCTTCAACAACTTCATATTCTTCCTCGTGCCACCACCATCGAAAAATCAAGGTGGAGGATTTATTTATATATGATTGAGTTTGTTTATTGATCCATCATATTCTTGTTTCAAAATGATAATTTCCAAAATAACACGGCCATCATGCCACACATATACCTTGCCTCATATCATTTGATTCTCCTCAAATTCTTCATTAATTATTCAACTACAAATATATAATGATACGGAAAACACAAAATTTTTCTGAATGAAGCATATGTACATGGAGCCCTCGACCCTATGATCACGAAAAAACGATTTTTTAATTTTTTGGGAATGGAACGTAACTGTAATGGCTCGTGAAAGGAGGAAGTGGCCGACGCCCAGCCAACCGCGAGGAAGGAAGGGAGGTCCTCATTTTCACTTCCAGATGATGAGGCACTTGTGGCCCGTCGCCTGAGTCAGTTCAGGGTAGCGGCCGACATCCGGCCGACCACGTTGCTGAGTGGAGATGCACGTACCTGCCTTTGAAGGAGCTGGAGGTTGTAGTCGCTAGGCCACAATAGAGGCCGAAGAGCATCCGGCCATGCCAGCCACAATAGAGCAATGGTGCCAACCACGACTCTAGGAGGAGGTCTGATTGGAACACTGACCGACCGTTGTAGGGTGGTAGAACCTTTATGGGTCCTGTAGGATTCATGGAGGGGCCAAAGGTGATGCCCTTTGGAAAATATAAAATTAAGGTGGTATGCTCCCCATTCAGAGCCAGCTCGGGCGGGCCATGCCCAGTACAAGTCGGACCACACCCAGCAGGTTGGGCTAGCCCCCCCCCCTATGCAGGCTGGACTGAACCACGTCTTTGTGGGATGAGATCGCCAAGGCCAAGACTATTTGGGCCAGACATGGGTTGGGCCGGGTCGACCCAAACCGGGTCATGTCGCTAAGGCCGCGTCGGGCCAAGTCAGACCGACTGGGTCGGACTGGACCCAGGCCCATCCAGAGACAGATTCTCCTTTTTAGTCATAACATGAGAACTGTGTGTCTGTTTGACAAACCATCTATGTCACCAGAATAATTGTATCAAGACAACCCTTTTGATATTCTTCACATGCATTTTGGATAAGGTTAGAGTACATATGGGTTGGATCAGTCCCCGAATCCAACAGGGCCCCCAGATTGGAAATGCTAATAACTTACAAAACTAGCGTCTGATTAACACGTTGTATGTTGCGTTGGATCCCTTGTGATGTGACATACCTTTGGGATACTTATTCATGGAACATAAGTGTGGTTGAGGTATGACATATTTCTTGGGGAGAGGTTATCCCAAGTGCACAACGTAAGAAACCCTGGGACTCGCTGATACATGGTGACTTCTGACCATTTCGACTCGGAGAGAAATGACATGCCTAGTGGGGAGTGCCTCTCTGTGACATAGTAGACCCACGGTACTCAATTGGAGGACCTTAGCTGGCCATGAGAGGGAGCACCTCAATGTGACATGACTGACCCATAGTGGGGAGTGCCTCTATGTGATGCGAGAGACCCACAGTACTCGATAGGAGGGTACCTTAGTATTCCATGGTTATTGGGAAGCACCTCTGTGTGATGCGACAGAACCATTGTATTCCATAAAAGAGGTGTTCTCCAGCAGTTGAGGTGTTCAATGTTGTGACTAGGGAAGTTGCTTGTTATCATCCTTGGAGAATCTTATGGTTGGATATCAGCTTTTATAGCGATCCTGTGTGGGTCAACATCATAATCTTGTTTCTCAAAGTTTTATGCCTAGTTTGAGCTAAGTAATATATTTTCATGATGCATTTGTGTGGTACGTTATAATCGTGGTGATAACAATGTGGTACTCATTCACTTGTGGTATTAATTTTGTGGTATTATTCCCTCTTGTGTGAGGTGGGTATATTCTAATTACTTATATATATTTATGGGAATATACCTAAGTAGGGATGACTATTTTTGATTTGTTTTTTGGTTTATCCTTTGTGGATTTGAGAGACCTTCAGGGGTCTCAGGGTCCCTACTGAGTATATTTATACTCAACCCCACATAGTCTACACCCGTACCTTGTTATGTCATGTGTAGATGATGAAAACACTGACCGAAGATTGGGGTACCTAGACTAGAGACTTCATAGAGGTGGACCTTTGACAAGATGATCCACAGAGACGATAATTTGAGAACTATACCTACCCTTCTATTAGGATCCTAGGAGGGTGTTCACATGAGCTGTACTCATTTTTACTTGTACTTTCCAGTTTTTCTTGTACTTTTAGTAGGGATTGTATTCTGGCCCCTTTACTTTTTGTACACACATTGTTTACTATATAGTTTACTTTTTTCTTATATCTGATTGTGTTCTTGGTTTGTGTGAGTTTACAACTTATAAATTCAATGACTCCCCGATTTAAGGAATATGACTTTCGATGCTTATCACTAGACCCTAGCCTTTGGACGACGAACATAAAGAAGTCACAGTATGGGCCCCAGGGGAAGGGTCGTAACATCCCATGAGTTAATGGATAACTCTTCAATTTAGAAATCATTCCATATTGTAGGGGCTGATGGTCCTGGGAAGAATTCTAGATTTATAGTCATATTAGCCTAATGATGGTTCATATGTATGGTCGGTAATATTAATCGATTTGAAGGGTATTTTTTCTCCAAAAATATCATTAGGTATATGATCTAAAAACCTCAAGGTTGACACGATAAGGTTCATCATGATAATATATTAATACACTATTATAGACCACTCATTGCTACTAGTTCTCTCAATTGTTCTAGAATAAGAAGCACTCTAGGTTTTTGGGTTTTGTGGTACCCCCACTCCTTTGGCCACAAACTCTACACTGACTACAATTGTTGTATGGGATCCATGTAAAGAGGATGTGTGCTTTATAATATTATGGGTTTGGTTAAATTTTCTTATAATACATACTTTTTCCACAATCACTTTAATAATGATAAATCTATTATAATGACAACCAGTACTAGCATATACATTCAAATGAGAACCATCCCTGAAGGAATGGATAGATACTTTTCAATACATTATAATTCACTAAATGGCACAGTTATCACTCTGTTGTCAATCACTTATATCACTTGAATGTGTCGAATCATAATTAAAAAGTACATGAGTATCCTATATATTTGGGGAGAGGGTATCAATAATGTGAATTATCATGCATCTATGTCAGTTCATGGTTTAATATTTACATGCTTCACATGCAAGAATTCCTTTGCTCCTTAGTGGGAGAAACTATTGAGAGGGGATTTTATCATGCATCATTATTTCAGTCCTGCAAATTTTTAGGCCACATGATTTTCCTTGATTTTTTATGTTGTCTTTTTTGTATTCATAACAATTTTATATAATTATATGCAGATAATTATGAGGAGGAATATCTATATAAGATCAAAATACACACCATACAGGAACAATTAATCCACATAAAGTACAATTTCTTTTGCACCTTTATTATAAATAAATGAGTTAATGCCAATGTATTTGACATTATGATATTTTGTGACAAATTATTTTAATATATTATATATTTTTAATTTTTAATTTTTCATTAAAACTCTTTGTGAATTTGATAATTCCATAAAAATGACATTGAACCCATATATTTTTGTTTTAAATTATATTGTTAAATAATTTCTATTGAATCATTTTTGGGAGTATAAATGAAACATAAATGTTTTAAATTATAAAAGGTGAATATAAACATACATTTATTATGTTTATAATTTATTAGACACCAAAATTATAAAGATTATATATATATATTTTAATAAATTAATTCATTCAAATGTATTCTAAAAATAATTGAGAATGTATTCGAGTATCGAACAATAATTCATTTACATAATTTTGAAGTTCTAGAATATGATTTTTTTCACAACTAAATATTTGATATTTTCTTTTTAGGACACAAAGACATAATTTTATAATCATTATTAAAGAGAAATGTTTCATATTTCTACTATATTTATATGGTAACAACATCCATAATATTTTTTTTTTCAATTCTGTTTCGGTTTTATATATTTCATTATAACAATTTCATTATTGTACCACTACGAAAAACGTACTAGGAAATCTATGAAAACCCAATAAAAATATTTTTTAATTTATTTATTTAACATATTAAATGCAATATGTATGATATTTTCTTAATAATTAATGGATTATTCCTCTAGGAAAACAAAATTCATTGGTCAACTATATCTATTATAATTGAATTGACTTAAATTTTAACTATAAAAATATATTATGTACAATTTTCACAGTTCTTAATGTTTATAATATTGTGGATCCCACAAATATTAATGAGATAGAGAGTTTTTAATGAGTAGAAATTAGATTATAATTGTCTGAATTACAATTAAAATCATAGCGCTTTTTTCATTACTAGAATTATATTTTAAGTTATTACTTTATTATTAAAAATACATTGAATTATATAGTATATTTTAAACACTGGGAATTATTTATGGAATGATAAATCACCAACTTCCCACACACTTTTATAACTTCATACATATTATTAGAACTAACAAGAGGAATAAAATGTAAATGTTTATACTTATTTAAGCATAGATTCTTTTCTAAATCCATATTATAATTTTATTCATCAAATCAATTTTCATATATTATAAGAACACATTGGAGATAGTGCAATTTTTTATATAAAATGAATGTGTCATTGATATTTGAAACAAGTTATACTAAGAACCATGATGAAACAAGAGAACTATTTTTTAATAAAGGTATTCAAAAAACCAAAAGAATGAAAAAAAAGAAGAAAATGAATGTGGATAAATATACAATGTATTTATAAATATGAAAATTCATCAAGTTCATATAATATGATGAAAAATGTATAGTAATATTATCATCATTGTATAATATTATTATTTAAATTATAAAAATTATTATTTTCGTTATGTTTTTTAGAATAGTGTAGGATAATATATATTTAATATTGGGGAATTAAATTATATTTTTTATAAAAATGTGATGAAATTCCATGAAAATAAAATAATTATAAATTATTCAGTGAGAAACCAAATAATGTCATTAGAGAGAATAATTATGTTCATTTTAATATATTCCAATAATTATTCAAAAATGAGAATAACATAATGGAGAATAAAATACCAAAAAACATAATGAATAATTAAGAAGAAGAAAATAAATTTAATTCTTTTTTGGATAGGATTATTGATTTATTGAATATATGTAGGAATTATTACAACGATGAAAACAAGTAAAAAAATATAGCATCTTTAATTAATGATAATTGTTTCATTTACATTTAATTTATTAAAATATAGAATGAAAATATAAAATATTATTTGCATACATTTTGGATGAATGAATTTGCTTAAAAATGTAAATGAAACATAAAGTTGATTCAAATTTATAAATCAATTTTTTTTTTCATATTATGTTATTTCATTATTAATTTTGGCTTATATATTCATTATTATTTCATTTTTTCATATTGAATTTTCTATCCACATAACTGTATCAATATTTAATTTTCATTTATATAGAATATTTGATTAAATTTTCTATATAATCAATAATTTGGGGTTTCCAAGATTACATTGAATACTCCAATGAAAACTAAAACACTTTAATTATAGATGTAATGTATTTTATTGAAATCCCATTAATCATTATATATTTTTTATGTTATATTTCATTATTTCAAGATTTTAAATCAATTTTTTTTTTTCTTTATTAATGTGTTCAATTTTGTATAATCATGTATTCTAGAATGTGAATGAATTTCAATTAATTTTAATTGATTTTATATATTATTAATATTATTTTAATAGAATTTAACATTTCTATCCTTTTTTTTCTTAATATTTCATAAGAAGTTCACTATATATTTATTGTTTTTATTCTTAATCTGTTATTAATTTAAACTAGGGTATCATTACATTTTAATAACAACAAATGGTACATCTATTTATAAATCATGAATCTGGGGTGATTTATTCTTTTTTTAGTAATGAAATTAAATATTTTTTATACCATTTTTTTCATGATGATTTTCATCATTTATAATGTTGTATTACTATTTTTAATTATGTGTGTATTTTAATTTTTTTTTTCATTATTTCTATTCAAGAATGTGGAATATTATTCTCATAGTCTTCACCATTAGTTTATAAATCAATAAAATTATATTATGAAGACACTATTCATTAATTGAGTTGTATTTATCCATTAATCTTCCCCATATTCAGTTATAAATATTTTATGATATGAATGTTTTGGTTATTATATTGTTTGATTTATTCAATCGCCTATTTTTTTAAAGTTTTATGAGATTTAACTACTATTAAGATATATTTTTGGTGAAAATTTTATATATTTGATCATTAAAAATCTTATAAAAGACTATGATGTTTTAAAAAATTGTTTTTTATTCTTTAACAATTTGACAATTAAAAAATGGAGATAATTTTTTCAATACACGTTCATTTTAAAAAATATAAAATTGGAGGATGATGTTATATTGGAACCTTACACATATACAATAGTTTGTTTTTAATTAAAAATATCAAGGCTTTTATATATTTTTATGAATTTTTAACACTGAATTCAAATATGCTAACTAAAACTACATGTTTTATTCTTTTATTCATATTATTATTTTTCAAATTATTATTTATTTTATATTAATTTTTAATTTTTATTAGTTATTATTAAAATATTGTTTGTATTCAATTATTATGTTATATATATTTTTATTGATTTATTTCTAAATTAAAAACCTGATACACTATTTTAGGAATGACACTTAGATAGATTAACATAGAAAATTCCACCAAATATAAAATGACGCATTAACATATAAGAAAATTTTAGTAATAGGGATAATAAAATCACTAATATTCGGATATATATTGACACGTATTTGTATATATAAATAAATCTTGTGTTGTTTACAATGACTCAAAAAGTATTTCCTAATTATTGAGTATCACTCATATAATCCTTTATTCTTTTACTTTGTAAAACCTCATTTAGAATAGGGAATCAAATTCCTGATATTATTGTTCATATTTTCATAATAATAATTATTCAAATATATATAAATCAAATACATAGCAATAGAATATTAATGTAATGAATAAAAATTAAATAATATGAGTTTTATGATCATTTATGTTCGAGATAGGAACACATCATGTTGTACCCTGTACAAAATATATAAAAAAAGAAGAACAATTCATAAAAATGAGAATAACGATAATATAAAACATGATCAAATGTCATACAAACTGGCCACATGAATAATAAATATAAGAAAAAAAACTCAACACATGATTTCTAGTGAATCCCCATAAAGGTTATATAGTATATATATATATTAGATTAAGATTTTAATGTTATGTAGTTATTAGATTCTATATGATATTGAAATATACACCATGTGTTATAAATATTTCTTATAAATTGAAAATTATTTATACAGTTTCAGTATAATGATACGAGGGTGTGACAAAATATTTGACATTATGATACACATCTTCATAGTGTTTGAGAATTTTCCCTTTTTATATATCTGTTTACATTATTCTAACTATTTATTTAATTTATACATTATTATAAATCATTATTAACAAATTATATGTGGTTATATTGTTTCTTATAAGGGATCAATTTGGGAATTAATATTTTCTAATATTACGAGAACATAAATTAATTAATTGTAATATTTCTATGTTAATTTATTATTCATTGCTGTCCGTGGGGATGATTAATGAAACATGTGAGTGAAAGAGATAAAATATATTCATTTTATTAAACTTAACCATATATAATTTATCAATAAATAGGGGATTATGGATTCAAGTAGTTATAAATGATTACATCTCAAGATACAAATGAGTTGTAATACTTAGGGAATATGTTTTCTAGTATAGTTGGATTGTATATTCACTATAGGAATTACCCATCATTAGTTTATGGCCATTTTTGATGTAATAATATTCATATTTTTAATCAAACATTATAAATAATCATTACATCATATATTGTTTTTTATATTTGATATGGAATTAAAATTTATATCATTATAATAATTACATAGTTATACCACCAATAATAATCTACAATGTCAATTTAGATTACTTAATTAAAATTTAGTATTTCAATGGGTGTTCTTGTATATACTAGAAAGAATATATCGGGACTCCCACGTTGATGTATTGTGTTCTTCATCAAACCATTTAAAATTAATTTTTCTAGCCTCTATATTATAATTTACTAGATTACATCTGAATATATTAATAATATATTTAGATCAATATCCAAATTTTTAATATGTTTTATTATAGTGGATCAAATTTCTCTAGAAATTTAATAGAGCATATATAGAATGTACATAGGATCACATTAATTAAAAATACTATAAAATTATATTTGTTAATTTATTTAAAATTTTAATATATGATGTTTTTTTCATATACGCCAAATTCTATAATATATATTGTTCTCTTTTATTTTATGTGGAAACGAAATTCAACCCCAGATATTTTCTATTTCTATACAAATTTTCAGATAAAAAATCAATATTAAAAATTCATATATGAGAAACAGTGGTATAAATTTTTATGCCTGAAAAAACTATGACATTATTAGTAGAGGATTATGATATCTATTTCTTTAATAGTAATATAATCATTGAAAAATAATTTCATAATTCAACCAGGAATCTGGGATGCATGTAAGATAATTTTTTTATATATAATGGACCACTATATGTAGTTTACCTATTTTAGGGTAGGTTATATTTCATAAATATTAATTTAAAAAAATTGACACATTTTATCTATTGTTATGTTGCAATGAAATAGGATTCCTTATTGTTAGAAAAATGTTATACCATCATAATAGTTTCATGTTAAGAGCGAAAAATCTAATGTAAATAAATAAGTACCCAAAAATATGATGTGGGTGTTTTATTGGGATAAATATTATTGTTGATTAGAGATAGATAATATGGGATGGAACTATATATAAAAATAAAAAAGAAATTATGTTATATGTAGTTCATTAATGATAATATATTCTATTCATGTAATTAATAAAAATATATAGTGGATCTGTGGTTGTACCATATATTGAATATATGTGTTTCTAAAAATTGTACCTTAGTAAATATCATAAGGTAGGAAAAATGATTCTGATATAGGAATCCTAAAATCTAAAATATAATTCATAATAATGGGTTTATATTATTATATTATAGTTTTAATTTAAATATTTACCTCACAAACATTCACATTTATATTGCTCATATTTCGGGACAATATGTTTATCTTGTTTCCATCACATGTTTTAGCATAAGGTCCTATATGAAAATATTTTATTTTCTTATGTTTTGTATCATGGAACATATACTCATACGTGAATTTATCTATGTTCTTTTGATGTTGACCAATTTTAAGAAATATGGGTTCATGTAACGTGAATCTATATCTTATTTAGTTTTATCTTATATGTAGATTACATTTATGTAGCCAGTTTTGTGACTGTTTTCCTAATGAACAAAATTGAGATTGTTTCAACTCATTGATGAAATCATTTGGGAAAAACAAATTTTAATTTGTGGTGCATTACACACCAAGATAGAGTAAGGGGTTAATCGGGAAAACATGCAGTTAAATCTAAGAGTATTAATCTAAACATCACTAAGATTCCAAAAATAATAGTAATCGGGACACATGATATCCTGATAAAAATATATTTTCACTGTTCAATATCATTTATACGTTATAGATTAAAATATGTTTATCATAATATTGAGAAATATAGAAAATGATGTTCATTTTAAGGCTCATACACTATGATGTAAAAAAGGTTCATTTGAGTTGGACATATGACTTAGATTAGGATTAGAGATCTTGAAAACAATATATATCATAAAAATAATTGGTCTCAAGAGACACATTTCTCCTGAAAATTCATACTAAATATCTAACTCAGGTGTAGGGGACATGAATAAAATATAATTCTTTTCTTAGTGTAAAAATGGTTAAAACTCAATATGAATGGAGTCTCAAAAAAATTACAAAATCTTGAAATTGTATTTAAAATCAAAGCCTTTTGATGAAATGTTATGAGTGGGTGTACATCAAATATACTATGAATGTATTGTAATGTGGTTGGAATTTATGGTTAGTCATGGGGAATTTGATACAAGAATCACTATTTAAATCACATTAAGTAGAATTAAGACACACCCATATATTTTTTTGATCCATTTATGGTTATTTTTTCTATAAATTTTTGTACAAGAGATACCATAAAATGATCAAGGATAAGATGAAAGTTGAAATGTAAATGTAAATGTTGAATATCATAATTACCTAAGGAAATTTGAATGTGGAAGTGGAAGATGTTGTTGATACATTGATCTAAACTCTAGTTCCCATTATATATCATAATTTAGAGTCAATGAAGAGAAAAACATTTCATGAAAGTGTAAATTTTTTATTGTAGTTTAGTTTAACCAAATAATTATGTATGGAGATAAAAATTATTTGGGATATTGTAGCAATTGTTTTCATTAATGTGAAACTATGTGTACGGAAAGGTAATGAATGAAGTGGTGATGATGATCGAAAATAATAATCAATGAGATGCAAATATCTCATTATTATTGATCTAATAAATTTGTTTCAGAGATTAGGTTACATATAGAATTATTATGGACCCATGAAATGAAATTTTATGTATTCTTCAAAATTAATTCAGATTTTTGTTGAACTAAACTTTTGTTCCAACCCATGTGTCAATGAATGACAGAATATTAAAATATTTTAACAATACCATGTGATACCTTACTATATGATGGTTTTGGAAGATCAATACAATGGTTTATGATTGTCTAAATTTGGAGAAATTTGTGCTCATCCTAAATGATTAATAGGTGTCCCAAAAGATCTTACACATTGGGTAAATTATTTTATTATATTAGAATTACAATTCCAAAATTAATAGAATAAGAGAAATTATGATTGAGGATGAAAATTATTTGATTTCTAAGTTGGAGTGGCCATTAATTTCATGTGTAATTCCAGTATATGTATTCTTTTGTTTTATCAAATTTTTATATGGGGTTCATTCAAATAAAATATGTACATGGATTTCCAAGACAACCCACTATCTGAGGGAAGTGGAATACACTACTGAGTTGGCTGTTGAGCTTAACCCATAGTTTTCTAGCCATGCTTAACCGACTGTAGTCAAGAATGCTTGGGGCACACATTATCACACCCATAGGGGGTGCATGGGAGATCCATCAACATGCCACCCTCCTGTGTGACACGATGACTGAGAGTGGGTGTAGAAATCACCCACATAGAATAGTACGGGGTGGTACCGATGGGAGAAAGAGAATTGTGGTCCTATGTTGATAGTGTTTGAGACATAAATTGTGGTCCATCCATGTTTCAGTTTCAATGTTTTATATCTTCCATACGAGTATTGTTCAATGTTTAAAAACGAAAAAGAAATCCCCGCCCTCCGATCATCCGAAATGTAATCAAAACTGGTCATTTTATATGTGATCCTCTATGTAATCAGGGCAATCCATCAATCCCATGTTGTATGTGTTTGAACTAGCATTGTCTGATCTGGTTAAGCCTTCGTATTCAAACACTAATCTCTAAATGCAACATGGCATGATTGAGATGAATCTAAACCACCATAATCAATCTTATAGCCACCTAATGTTCTAGTAATTAATAAATGAGGATCATATATATTTCATGATACCGTGAATGAGATTAAATTTTAAGGCATGAAAATTAAATTATGAACATGTTTGGGCCAAAGAAAACATAGTTGCGAGGACTCGCCATTCGTTGAAACTTCATGGATTAAACAATATTCATTGTGGATGGAGAATGCATGAGATCTCTAAAGATACACACCAAACTCTAAAGGCTGTTTGTTTGAAAAATAAAAATCCCATAATTGATGGGAAAAAATTTACCCATGGCATAATGTTTTTAAAATAAAAATTATCTCTAGCATTCAAAAAATTGGTCCTATCGACGAATCACGAGAGATTTGAATGTGAAAATATGAAATCTTCGCAACAAAATTTGAATACCTTACATCAGGAAGGCTTCTTCGGTTTTTATATATTATTTTGTTCTTGTTTTTATGATTCAAGGGATTCCATATTATTCTCTCAACATGAATGAGCAACGAGTCCTTCAGGTCTTCGATAAGTTCTACAGACTCTTGAATGAGACTTGCGAAAATGAGAGTTCCATACACCATTATGGTTTTGAGATGTAGACCTATGGACATACAACAGTTGTGATAAACACCATTTTTGATCATCATGAGGAGAGAATGAGATCTGCACACTATATGCAAGGAAAGATCACAATTCTAGAATGAATAAGGCCTATGCACATCTTGCATGAAGAAAATTATCATCAAACCTTTAGATCCATGATGAGAAGAAGATAACCCTACTATTTACACATTAATGATACAATTTTTTGTAGGGGATCATGTTTAGTAAATAAAGAGGTTTAATGATAATGGGAGGAACATGCTTTAATGCATGAATGTGTATCCATTGAAGAAACCTGATATTTTCCTTGTATTAAAAATATAGAAGATCAGTGGTTTGTGTTTCATGTGTGAAAGATTTTGTAAAAGATACAAAGGGTAGTACATGTTTTCATGAATTCATATTCATGATTCTAAGATGAATGAATTGTGTGTCCAAATTGGATGTGATAAGTATCAATATGTCTATTCAAGAACATGCATAACATACATAAGTTGATCTCAAACTAATCAAAAAGTGTGTGTCTATTCAAATAATCAAAGATGAAGTAATGTTGTCTACAAATTCATGAAGAAGAATCCAAGTGGATAGTTCAAGATTAAATGCATGAGATACACTCATTCATCCAAATATATTGATACAAGAACAATTTTTGTTTTTATTGAAATGAAACATATTAAACAGGCATTCAATAACTCATAATCACATGCATGTATGCACAGTAAAGTGAAATGATAAAGACAAGAGTTTTTGAATTCAATAAAACACATGAATGAAGTATATTGCATTGAGACTAATGCCCAACAGATTTGAAGAAGATATTATATCTGAGTTGATAGGGTTTAATAATTCAAGAAGGCCGGTAGAGCTGACATAGAGAAAGATAAATAATGCCTATTAATATTCATGAAAATATTTTATTCACTATCATCTCCCGTATAAATTTCATTTGGTCTTCATCAAAAGAAGGTCGAATTGACCAAGAATTTTTTTCACTGAGGTAAATGATCATTATAAGTGATTATGGTTATTAGGCAAGGTCAACAGACCTTACTAAATAATGTTTAATATTTGTTAAATAGGTACACAAGAATATATGATTCTACAAGTTCATAGTGGAATTAGATAAGATTAATCTCTAGTGAATTATAAGCTTCAAAGAGGTACACTGTCATTTAAGTCATGACCCTGGAGAATTTTTTGAGACTCACAAGGAGAAGACATCAGTGAGACTCTAGAGCTAGCCAGTGAGAATCTATTATCACTGTTAGATTCCGTATATGGAACCTCTTGTGGGACTCATGAGTGATACATTGTGACTCTATATGGACCATTGTAATTGTTCACTCGATTATACTGGATAATCTATGTTGTAGATAATAACCAACAAAACATAGAGTATGTCTTCAAACTCATATTTTTAAATCCTTATGTTCAGTGCCTTAAAATTTAAAACACCATCCAAGGTTAAGGTGAGATACGTAAGAAGAGTTTATTGATGATTTTACCAACCTTATTGGTTTAATTAAAATGAATAAATTTCTAATAAGTTTGAAGGGATCACTAATTCACCCCTTCCCCTCTTTGTGATTCCATAATGATCTGGAAAATTAAATTGGTATTAGAGGTAAGGTCACTTCTAAAAGACCTGAGGGAGTCATTATAATGTGATGAATTCAAGAAATGAGAAAGAAAAATAAAATAGATATACCTTCCACGATTCAAAAGAAGAGGAAGATAAAACAAGAAAGGAAGTTAAAGATAAATCATACTACTAATGGGGAGACACCTTCTATAAGAAGGTAATTTGGAAGGTACAACATGTGATAATTTGTATTATTATTGTGACTATTCTTATGAATCATAGTCAAGTTGTGATGATGATAGATCAATTTGTGATATTCTTGCTACACTCATGTATTATATGAATAATATTTCATGATAAGTGGAAATACATATTTCTATAATCATATAAGTTCTTCAAGATGAAAATCTATATTTTGAAGAAGAATTTGATTCCATGTAAGAGGCATTGGTTAAAAGGGTTGGTATGTCCAACACTCTCATAAAATATGTGAATGAAAAATGGAGAATAATTTATCTTTTCAAGAAATGATACGATAATGTTACAGAAGAATTTAAAGGAATTATTTGTGAGAAATAATTTTTTGAGAATATATTTGTAGATTCTATCCATGCTGTAGAAAAATGGATCAAAATTTATATGGTTGTCAATGTTGATCAACTAGAAGAAAAATATATCATGGTAAAAGAGATTGAAATTTCCTTTCAAGAGTTAAAAACTATGTATGAAGAACAAATTATAAAGATAAAGGATAACTGGGAAAGGTTGTTGAGATCAATTTTGGGTGAAAATAACTCCATAAACATGAAGTGTTTAGAGGTAGATGATAGATTGAAGAGTTATTAATCACCCAAATATGGAAGATCAAAAATAGTTATAAGAAGAGATGATGCCTCTCAAGCTTGAATTTTGTTCTATGATTCCAATAAGAGTATTATATCATCCCTTAATGAAATGCTAATATCGTCCAAGAAAAAGGTACCATCCATATCATTTTTACTAATGCTTTTAAATATGTTTCCACATGCTATACAGGTTGGAAGAACCATTCTAAACAAATATGGATGAGAAAAGGTGATGGGAAACCTACCACCATGGCAAGGGTAGATAGGAAGAAGAATTTGAAATGAGGTTCTCCATATAGAGCACAAAAATTCATGAATATAAACTAGAAACATTATTCAGGAGATATCAAAATATTATGATTTGTGGGTCAGAGTTGGTTCTGAAACATGGCTGGGCATTGTGCATTATATTATCGGTTCAATCCCCAAAATAAAAATTCACAACATACGTTCATCTCAAGGGGTAGATAGGAAGATAAAAAGAAGAAACATCCATACATCCAAAATCATCTGTACAATGAAAAAAAATTGTGAAATCGTGATAACATCTATTATGTATGCAATGGAAGTGGTCATAGGGTTGGTAAAGTTTCATCTCAATATGAATCCAAAGCTGATATGAAAAGAAGATCACAATATTTTTTTGAGAATGAAGAAGCTACCATGAGATGAAATCATTAGAATATTGTAAATGAAAATTCTCCCATAAAAATACAATTAAAGAAGAGTGAAAATTCCTTGGATTCTAAATCCAAGAAGTTGGAGGGTGCTAGATCTAAAAGTAATACCAAATAATGACACCCAGAACAACCCAGGGGGAAAATCCAAACATGTTTATTTAGATCTTAATGAAATATTGTTTATTTGGATATATTATTTTTTAAAAAATGATAAAAATAAAAGATACACAACATAATACTAGTTCATGATGGTAAAATAATATACCACATGAATAAAAGGATGTCATGCTTGGGAGTTTCACCAAGGTTGGGCACACAATTTAATATTTCATGACACTTATTCATTCTGAAGAATATTTTCTCAAAACGATTAAAATTACACTAAGATATTATCTTTCACTAAATACACATGATGAATGATGGATCCCACACAATGAGATGGATGAAGTATTGAGATCCACACAAGTACAACTAGATTTGATGATCAATAATGAAAGTGTGAAGAGTGGAGCAAATGGAAAATCATGGTTGGGAAAACCATCTAAACCTTTTTGTTCACATTGATGAATCAAGGATGATCCATATTATTCCCATATACGTTTTTTATATATGTGTTATTACATTATATGTTATTGATGTTGAAGGTCATTACGAAGATGAGAATTGAATGAAAAATGTGGATAAAAAAAGTTGGATAGACTATTCATGATTTGATATATACATGGAAAGTTCCATAGTGGAAAATTATCAACATGAATATCTTGAAGATTATATGATGATATTTTCCACCAGGTTAACACTAAGGAATTTCACCCATTGATGTGGAGAAAACATGAAAGAGATGATATCAAGGATTATTTCACGAAAAGTCATGAAATTTATTCTATCTCAAGATGATATAATTTGAGGTGTTAAAATTACATGTTTATACCTTATTCTTAATAGTTGTTATTAGGTCAATTATGGTGGTATTATTGATTGATGACAAGATGGTATTAAGGGGGAGTTTTATAATTTCACCTGAGATTTTTAATATATATGGTGATTCATGTGATGTATTTATAATTTTTTGGATAAATATGATTATTTCCAACCCCTTGGTTATGAATTGATACACTCTAAGCATGATTTCACATGAATGGTTTTTTATGGATAAATTTGAATACCTTGGTCATATCTCTCTTGTTTTCTACATTTGGTTTGCCCCATTAGGCTATGAATCGATAAATTGGTGGTAATTTTTTATGTGAAACATGAGGAATTATCCCTCTATCAGAAATACTCAATAATATATTTTTTAAATGGAGGAGAACATGTTTTTGAACATACCCCACAAAACCATTGCATTTGGTTTCCAATAATGGGTAGAAAATATTGGCAAAAATATATAACCTGACAATGTTTTCTTATAAGATATTAATAACAAAAATACAAAGGGGTAGATAGTTGGGTATAGTGTTTAATTTTTTGTCAATAATATGTTAATATGTGTATGGAATGGTAAGGATTGAAGTGGTGATTATGATTTAGAATTATAATCAATGAGATGGAATATCTCATTACAATCAATATTATAATGTTGTTCCAATGCATATGATACATGGAGTATTATTATTGACACATGAAATGACGTTGAATGTTTTCTTCATAAGTAATTTAGATGATTTTTGAACTACTCCTATGTTCCAAGACACGTGTCAATGAATGTAGCATTGTTACAAAATTTGAAGAAGGCCATGCAATAATTTACTGCATGGTGGTTTTGTACGATCCATACAGTGGTTTCTGAATGGGGAATTTTTGAAAAAGTGTGCTGATCATTAATGGCTAAGAGGTGTTCCAAAAGAACAATCACATTGGGTACATTGTTGATGTACACTGTATTTTTTATTCCAAAAATGAATAGATGAAGGGAAATTATTCGTGAGGATTAAAAGGCTTGGATTTTCTATATTGGAGTGAATATAAATTTCTTGTTGAAATCAATTATATGTGTACTTTGGTTTTATCAATTGTTTATATAGAGTTTATTCAAAAACAAAATATGGACTTAACGATCCATGAAAACAAGATAGCCATGGGATGTGTAACACACCACTGAGTGGGAAACTGAGTTTAACCACAAGTCATTGATTCATAAAATCGGAACATTGATGAGAATGCATGGAGAATACATGATAATAGCAACAGGGGGTGCATGGGAGAGGTAGTGAAGTTCCACCATGTGGTGCGGCACATCGACATAGAGTGGGAATATAAAGTTCCCATAAAGAATGGAAGGGGAGGTACCAAGGGTAGCTGGAAAATTATGAGACACTTTTGATATATCTTGATACTTAAAAAATGCCCCCAACCACATATTTATTTTAATTCAGGATAGCCTCCAGGTGGGTACTATTTATAGTCTAAAAATTTGGAAGCAATCCCAACCATCTAATATTCCCACATAGAATCATAGTAGCTCATTTTATCCACGAACCATTATCTAATCATGGCCATCCATCCATCCTATTCCACTCATGTTTGATTCATGGCCATTCGATCATGTCATAACAACGTCATCAACCTTCTATCACATAATGAAACTCAACATGCCGAACATGAAGCCGATATTCCATAAAAAATATTCTCGACACCATTTATGCTTTAACTTACTGATTGAGAATCATCTATATTCCATGATACTGTGAATTCAGTTAAATTTGAATGAATGAAAAAAATGTATAAAATGTGTGTGCTGATGTAAATATTGTTGTGAGGCTTCATAATTCATTCAATAATTATTGATGAATCACGCTTTGTTGTGAATAAGATTTGATGGGATTATAAAATTGAAGGAAGTGAATATGAAGGCCACTCTTTAGAAAAATAAATATCCCAATATTATCATAAAATACTTTACCCAATACACAGTGATTTTAAAACACCATATATCTCAATAATTCAAATAACTTATCCTCACATAATATTATTTGGGATTGGAACATGCAAAATATCATCTATTTTTTTATTAAAATATAATCCATGAGATAAGGAATGATGATTACATTCACATATCATTGGGTTTTTTGTGTTTCACTGAAATATAGCATGCCATATTTGTCTCATTATGTGAAGGAGAAACGAGCCCCATGGGCCATCGAAAAGTGATAATCACTCTTGAACGGTCAATGCAAAGAAGGGAGTTCTATACAACATACCCATTTTGTGAAGAAGATATTTGGACACAAAACATGTGTGTTAAACACCCTTGTCATGATTCATGAGGATATATGGATGTCTGCACTCTGTGAAAAGAAAGACCACATGTCTAGTTCATAGAATAATGTGCACCTATTTCATGAAGAAGAAGAGCCATGAACCTTCGAATTCACGAAGAGAAGAAGATAAACATATAGTTTACATGTTAATGATATATTTTTTTGAAGGGGTTACTATTTAGTGAATAAAGTGATTTCAAGACAATCAGAAGATTATGATTTCATTCATGCTTGTGCACCCATTTAAGAAACCGATGAATTATCATGCATGAAAAATAGAGAAGAAGTGTGGAAAGTGTGCATACATGAAATATTTTAAAGAGGAGAAGAATGGTAGTTTGTGAATTCGTGCATTCAAATTCATGATTTGAAGAAGAAAAAATTGTCTATGGAAGGTGGAAAATGAGATTCATCAATTGGTAAGTTCATGAACATGCATATCAAACATAAATTGAACTAAAACTAAACATCATGTGTGAGTGTTCAAAGTACCAAAGAAGAAGGAATTGTGTGTGCATATTGAGGAAGAAAAAAAATGAAGTGGACAGTGCATGTGTAATTTTGTGAGACACAAGCATTAAACCTAACATATTGATAAAAGTTCATTGTATTTTTTGGATGAAAAGAAACATATTAAATATTATTGAAATCATGCATAATCGCATGTACCAATGAAAGGTCAAGTGAGATACCTGTGAAAAGAGTATTTAATTTCCATGAAATCCACGTGTGAAGTTATTTATGATTGAGACTGAATCATTGTATAATAAATGAAGAAATTATATCTGATTTGACACTATTTTAGAATTCACGAAGATAGGAAAAGATGAAATAGTGCAAGGTAATTTTTTTGATTAATGTTCTTGAACAAGTTGTGTTCACTATCTTCACACATAATGTTAGCCGGGTCTTCTTCAGAAGAATTATGAGTTACTTGAGCATTGTTTCACTGAAACAACTGATCAGTAAAAGTGATCAGTGTTATTGAGAAAGGAAAAATGACCCTATTAAAGGATATTGATGATTCTTGAATAGCTAAACTGTAATGTTTTGTTCAGAAATCATGTAGGGGGAAGAGCATTAGATCAAACTATAGTGAATCAAAATCTTCAAATAGGTAAAATCTTATGTGACTCAAGATCAAGAACTATCCAGTGAGACTCAGGATAAGAAGACATTAGTGAGACTCTGGAGCAAGCCAGTGAGACTCGAGTTACACTATGATATGTAGTAGAAAGAACCTCTTTTTGGACCCAAGAGATATATAGTGTGACTCGGTATCAACCATTTTAATTGTTCATCCGATTATTTTGGAGAATCTATGTTGGGGTAAATAACCAAGACCACATGGAGTAGGTATTTAAACCCTTCCTTGTAAATCCATATGTTCAGTGCCTTTATATTAACAAAAAAATTGAGTAAATTCTAAGAGACACAATAAGAGTTGATCAAAGTTATAACCAGCCATAAAGGATTAATTAAAAAGAATAAATTTGTAAAAATTTTAATGTGGTTAATGATTCACCCATCCTCCAATTAGTGATTCCAAACTAATCTGGGAACCTTAATATATTTAAATACAAACTATTTGAGGAAATAAAACTATTATATAAATTTACTTATAACTCATGGGTTATATTTTTGATTCATTTTCACATGGGAATTACACATCCAACTAGTTTTATAGTTGGGATGGATTGAATTCCCAAATAGATTAATTTTTAATGTGATGGACTGTATTTCCTGAAATTTTACATCATTTAATAAGGGAAATGATTTATTTAGTTTATAATCAAGAAATTCCGAGATGCATATTGCGTAATATAAAGTTATATGATGAGGACCTATATTAATAGATTTACTAAAATTGATAACATAAAAAAATGGCCTTATTCTTCTATTATGGAGGGAAACTTCCATGAATGAGATCACTATATTAGTATATGGTGAGGTGGTTCCATTAAAATATTTGTCCATAAAATGATTTTACTTAGATGAGAGATCCAAAACATAATTATTGTTTTTGTGAAATTATGTAATTTTTTCACTTTGTATAGGTCTGTTGAATAAGGATCTTATTACATGGAATCATATATTAATGTTGAATTTTTATAAGGATGTTATGACTCAATGAATAGAACATTAAATGTTGTTTAAATTTATTCTAGATGCACTATATGCCATGAAGTTTAACATTATCTTACCAAGACTGACATATTTGGTAGTCTAGATCCATATAATAGTTAATTTTCCTAAATTGTTTTGTTATGAATCTAGAAATTTGTATACCCGTAGTGAAATTATGCAACACATTGATTCGAGAAGCATTCATTATCGAAATGGATGATATTATCTACATCTGCTATAACTATTGAATTATTTAAATTAGAGTAAACCATATACATACACATGTTATAATTTTAATATAATTTTTCAAATTATTGAATTATTCTATAATATATCATTGTTGTTCCCATATCCAGTTATTATTTCCCATTTATGAATGAATAAATGACTCTCATTTTATTTAATGGTCACAAAAATCGATTATGATGGTTTTTTGAGTTGTGTGAATAATTTTCTAATGATTCCTATCCAATTTATGTTAC
This sequence comes from Viscum album, assembly GCA_963277665.1. Taxonomy (NCBI): domain Eukaryota; kingdom Viridiplantae; phylum Streptophyta; class Magnoliopsida; order Santalales; family Viscaceae; genus Viscum; species Viscum album. The sequence continues at coordinate 200,986,373 of OY728126.1, forward strand.
TAAATCAATTATTACTCCTCTTTATTCAAATAATGAAAAATAAAAATTATATAGTGGAAAAAACAAACCAAAATGGGATGGACTACCTATATCTTACACACAACTGTCTAGGGAGTCCTTTGTGTGGTTGTTCTGGTTATTTTGTAATAAGTTGAAAAGATATAAAAATTATTTTATAGAAAATATATTTTTTCAATTTAAACCATTCAATATTATAATTTAACCATATAAATTATTGCGATTAAAATAGCTGTTTTTAATTAAAATATAGTGTGTTTTTACTGTTCATTAACATATGAAAGTTATCAGAATAATATGAAACATTTATCCAAAGTAAATTTTTATATCATGATTTCAAAGAAGAATTTTATTGTTTCAAATTGAAATTTTAAAATGTAAAAAATTAGATTTAATGTGGGTTCACCATCAAAAGGTGGAAAAATGTAATTTTTTTTTGAAAAATACTTATTTTACTCGAAACAATTATTTTGTTCTCACATAATGTTCAAGATATTCTCTAAGATGAATAACAATGTTATAAAATTCAAAATTTATTTAATAATATTCATAATTTAATGTTGATAATAATATTATAACAATATGTCGTTGTTTAGTGAAACTCGGTATTGCGTACTCCATGCGCTATCAAAGAAGGTCGCGATTGCATGAAGTGCAAGCCAAGTCAGGGTTTCATGTAGTGAAAGCTATGTTTGGTGTTGCATATAACATAATAAAAACTTATTTCATTTATACATAAAACAAAATATATACTTAATGTTACATAGAATAATTTCCCCAAAATGAACTTTAAATTCCATGTAACACGAGCCAAAAATATTGTTGTGTATACTGCAAGCTAGTACAGTGTTGCATATAGTACAAGATAATATTGGTGTAGCGTACGAAAGAAGATATGAAAGAAATTAAAAATAATATATCACATAAAATATCGGGGTGTTACATTTTTAATTATATTTATCCCATAAACATCTAACCTAATTTCTTTTCAACATTTTATTGGGAACGAATTTCTAAGTGATGTTATCAGTGATGCACCAAATATAGAAAATACATCAATATAGCTATATTAAGGATTATTTTTTTAGAAAGGGGTATATCATGTGTTTCGTTCGTCTTATTGATGAAAACCTCTATATCAAGATTGAATACCATGAAACTGAGTAATTTCTATGATATAACTCTAAATATCAATTTCAAGAATTCCATTTTGAGAAATGTCATTACATTTTATTGAAAATAAAATCATGATCAACATGATGATAAAATAAATATATTTACTTAACCACTAGATAATCTAAATTGTTTTTCATGTTCATATCGATAACAAGATGTATTATGGGGTTCATTCCACATTGATATGTTGTGGTATTATTTTTAGGTTAAATAAAATCATGTGGTTATAGTATAGCCCAAGGGGTGCCCTAAAATAATGCTCTTATAATCATTAGTAGCCATTTTTATTTAGATATACCTTATATTATATTAAAATAAAATATATTTCATGGATGTTATCTTTTTCACCAATCATTATTTTATTGATCGAGACTAATAAATAATCCATTGGACATAGTTGGATGGGATTCCAAATAAAATTAGGTAAAATTGTTTTCCAATTATTCTTAATAATTGGTAAAAAATAATGAGATACATCATTTATTAGACTAATTAGATAATATTAAATTTTATGAACGTATCATCATCATCATTCATATTCCAAAAATGGGTTTGACGAAATATAATTTTTGTATATTTATTTATAAATATGGTATTCCAAAAAACTAGAATGTGGAATTCAATAGGTGATCCTTTATAATAGTTCCTATGTAATTTTATATAATGATATACTTGTGCTCTTTAAAGATGATTAAATATTTCTACTATTTATAGAGGTCATTATAAAATTTATCTATATTTATTTCTGAATTTCCTCTATGCCTAGATTATTTTGTTTGAGATCATAAATGATGGTTGAAAACACTTCTTTTTATTCCAATGTATTGTTTACTTTTCATCATTCTCAAGATCAAGATCATCTTGAGTATAATATGGACTGGCAGATCATGATTTAGGAGATTATGGAGGATAATTCTTACCACTATCAAAATTATATTCATCTTCAAAATTTCTTGGCTTATCATATGTATGTGATACCTTGAGAAAGAGATGTGTGTTTTTAAACTGTATTATATTATTATTTAACAAATAATTAAAATTTGAAAAAATATTTTTATATGGGATGAAAGAAAATTATTTTGACGTGAATGATTTTGAGTTTCCTGGATTCCAGAATAATATGAATAGATCATGAATGAAAAATTTAAAATCACATAGCCAGTTTTTTAACTAAAAGAATATGTTTAATAATATAATATTTAAATGTATTTTAATGAGGTATTTTTAGTGTTAAATATCACATGTGACTAAATTACATTCAATAATATGATTCATTTCCAGAATTTAATTAATTGATTAAACATTATTTATTATAAGTTCATTCCATCATGTGATAGGAGGGATTTACAATTCTTTTGGAGAAGAAATTTAAATAGTTATATTTACCATTATCTAAATCCATTAATGTTTTTAAAAATAATTCCACTATATTTTGAACTACTATAATTAAATTGGATATTACCCCCATTGGGAACATATAATTTCCTATAAACATAGTACTTCCAAAACTAGTAATACAATGAGGGAACTAGTATATGCATATTAAAACATGACATTCCCATTAGAACATTGACAATTTGTTATTTTGGAATTCCATGAATTATGAGTTCCATAATTGGGAACTTAATTTGATACTTAGGATTCTAATTCTAAGGGTATTCAACATTTTCTTTCCATATCCCTGAATTTTCATATTAAAGGGAACATTCTAGCTTAAATATAGCCTAAATAACCAATGGATTGTAGATGAATGATATTAATCATGGAGACATTAACAACTTATACAAATGGGTTTTCATATAATGTATCATCCAATATATATAATATGGTAATATGAATACCAAAATATGGTTATATTGGTCCTAATATTTTAATAAAATTAATATATGAAATTTATTAGAAATTATATGCCTGAGATATATCTCTATTTATGTAATATCACCATATAACACTTAAGGTATTATGTGTAATAAAAAAATATTTTAATAAATACTTATTACCTATAAATAGATAAGTATTCAATAAATTCCACTAATTCAAACATGTAGATCATAAATTATTAGTGTATTTGGAGACAAGATACACAATATTCTTATAATATAAAAAATCATCAATAAATCCCATAATGATAATCCCATAGAGTTCACATCATATACATACACTATAAAAACCGCAGATAATCACATAGGGAAATGAAACATAATAAGTTAAAATATTATATTCTTAAGGGTAAGCACAGTTTTGTTAATATAACCTTAGTATATGTGCATTAAATCATGTGAATAATAGTTTGAATGATACCCTAAATATTATTGATCATAATCCTGACATGTAGTATAAAATATAGAAGTAAAAATGTCATTAATAATAATAGAACCAAATAACATGAGTTAAGAAAAAAATAATTAGGATAATCCATTATTTTCTTCATAAAATATGTATTGAAAAAAATATTTTAGGGATACTATACAAAAAAATTCATAACATGTGAGGCTTCGGAAAACCAACCATGTACCTTCTTTGATCTCAAGATAACATATTGTGTACTCTCATTCGATCCTATAATAACTACCAATTATCCACTGAGATATAATATTATAAATGATTACCCCATTAATTATAGAGAGATATGGGACCCAACATTATCAGTTTTTAATATATCCACATGTACTTGGTCAAAACAGAATAATATCCATTGTTATAATACATCCACTATATTTTTTAATAAACTAAAGATCATCCATTGTTTTGAATGTGACCAAAAATAATAATAAAAATATAACATAAGTGAACAATTAGATCATAATTAAAAAAATCATGAAATGAAAATGTATTTTATAAACATTTAATAACTATAAAATAATAGGAAAATAATTATTTTCCAAAACAATCAATCATTTCATCATATCATTACATGTGGAAAATAATATGGATTCATAAAAATATTAATCATAATAATAAATCATCCAATGAAAGTGTAAGAATTGTATCACATTATTATATTATCATTAAATCTTTTGTAACATGAAAGGAAGTCATCTAGATAGAATATACATTTAAACGATAACCTAGAAAACTTAATGGAGAAAATAATCATCCTAATTTGAAAGAATCCATTTAAAAATATAATTTAAAATAAAATTGGGGAAAAAAATTTATATGAAGATAAAATTATAACATTATGAATTAATATTTAACTATGGGAGTGTTTATGATAGCGGTAACTACCAAAAATTATATACATGATAAAACCAACATTCATTTCCCATTTTAATTAAAATATCATCTCACCTCATCTAAAAAAACTAGTTGATTTAAAAACTATTTTAATGAAAAAAGTATGATGTTATAATAACCATATTTAGTTATTCATTACACCTTTATACCCATCCAATTAAGGTGGTGGTTGAAAAACAGATTACACCACGACGTGGAGAAGGTATTCCGTAAGTACGCATGCTCGGTCATTTCATTTCCCATTGGATAGATAGAAGGTGAAATAGGGATATTTCATATTTATAATAATATATCAGTATATAAGTAATATTAATGTTATTACTTTATAATTAATCAACTAAAGAAGAGGATGTAGAAGAAGAAAAAATCTTGAAAGAGTTGGTAGAAGAGATTACCTCTTCCACGACACACCTCCTTTAAACTTCTTCTTAGGGCACTAGAGTTGGCCTTCCGAGAAGGCCAGATCCTCTATGATATAACTAGAGAGGTTGAGAAGTAGAATTTTCTGGGTTGGCCAAGTTTCAAGGCTCAAAAGGTTGTAAATAGAAGAGGGAAGGGGTTCCCTTTTTATAAGGGAGTAGAGGGGCACTTTTAGAAACCTAAAAAATATTAATTAATAATAAAATGAAACCCCACTCAAAAATCTCCAAAAAGACTCAATTCAAAGATGAGATGCGATCGAATTTTAATCAAATAAACTAATAAAATTTAGATATTTTTTATTTTTATTTTAAACCATATCAACTTGATTTATCATTATTTAATCTATTTAATTTTATTTGTGGTAATAAACTTCTAAATTTTATATTTTTAAAAATACATACTTAAATGTTGTAAATTTCAAATAATTGGATAATTTATAACCATATAGACCATATAATTTTCAATTTGTAGTTTTTAAATATTTTGGTGATTTTTAAATAATTTAATATTATGTTTTGTTTATAAAATATCAATCGTGTCAAGTTTGAAAATATTCATTATTTGAATTTAAATAAAAACCACACACGAAGTTATGTTCAAACCAAAAAAATACAATAAATTCATAAAATGTCATACTCATCAAAATAAATTCATGGGGACCATTAATTTGTTCATATATTATATATTTTATGTTTTTAAACCATTTATTTGGTATATATCGTAAAAAAAATAATTACTACAACAATTTTGAATAATTATTTAATATACATATTTTTTCAATAAAAATTAAAAATAAAATTCTATGATGAAGATACATATAATACCTTTCATAATAATAATTTTAGTTGAATTTATCATCTAAAAATCACAACATTTAAATTGTTATATTTATTAAATTATGAAGGTGACATTTTTGACATCATTTGAAATAAATTTATATAAATGTTATAATCAGTTTTATAATACTACAAATGGTCCACAAATCTACCCTTGTATTATTAGGGTATATATATACTCTACCAATAATTTTTGGGCAAGTTTATGTTCCTTTTGATAGGCATTGTTATTTTAATAAAAACTATATTATTGATTTTTCACTAAATAAATAACTTCTACATCACTATTGTGTCACCATTAATGACAATTATTTAATCCCTAAAAATTATAAATAAATTTACATGATGTAAATAATTTATTTAGATATCTTAAGACTCTTCCAATTCAACGTTTCATGAAGTTTATCACTAAATTAAAATTATTATACTAATAAGATTTAATAGAGTGACATGTTGTCACTTTCTTTGGTATTAATAATAATTAAATCATATTCATTGTAAAAAGTCCATAAAATGAATATAATCTGACCCTTAGGTGATATGGGTCGACCTTTAGTCATCGAATAAATTTTTGGCATCTGTTAGGGTAATTTTATAATCTTAGTTTTAACCATATTTACCCGATTGATCTTTAACTGAAGTAAATAAAAATTACCATATTTACTATTCATAATATCAAAATAATAAAAGTAACCTAATAACATAATTTGGACCCCATTAATCCAAATATAGAATAAATTTTAAAAAATTAAAAACACAGAAGTTTTAGTAATTAAATTAAAATTTATCCCATTGTTAAGAAAACTGGTTTTAAAAGTCAAAATATTCCAAAAGATTGATATTTTTTTACCTATGAATTCAATGTAAAATTAATGGTAATGACATAAATTACATTAAATGGTAAAATTTATTCTATTTATACATTAAAACCATTAAATATTATAATTTAAACCATATAAATTATTGTGATGAAAAACAATGTTTTTAATTAAAATATAGCGTGTTTTTACTATTCATTAAAATATGAAAGTTTATAGAATAATATGAAACATTTATCTAAAGTAAATTTTTATATCCTGATTCCAAATAAGAATTTTATTTTGTTATATTGAACTTATAAACATGTCAAAAACTATATTTAACATGGGTGCGCCATTTAAATGCGGCAAAACTGCATTTTAAAAAAAATACTTTTTTACTCGAAAAAATTAGTTTGTTCTCACAAGATGTTCTAGAAAATTTGTAAGATGATTAAAAATGTTATAAAATTAAAAATGTATTTAATACTATTTAAAATTTCTAGTTCATAATAATACTATAAAAATATGGAGTTTTTTAGTTAAACCCGGTATTGCGTACTACACATGCTATCAAGGAAGGTCGTGATTGCGTGTAGTGCAAGCCAAGTCAGAGTTGCGTGTAGTGAAAGCTCTGTTTGGTGTTGCGTATAACATAATAAAAACTTATTTCATTTATACATTAAGAAAAATCTATACTTAATGTTGCGTAGAATAATTTCCACAAAATGAACATGAAATTGTGTGTAACACGAGCCAAGAATAGTGTTGCATATACTGCAAGCTAATATGATGTTGCATATAGTAAAAGATAATATTGGTGTAGTGTACAACAGAAGATATCAAATAAATTAAAAACAATATATCTCATAAAATCTCGGGGTGTTACATTTTTAATTATATTTATCCCATAAAAAATTTTCTTAATTCCTTATAAACATTTTATTGGGAATGAATTTATTTGTGATGTTATCAGTGACACACCTATTATAGTAATTACATCTATATAGATCTATTAAGGATTATTTTTTTAGAAAGGGGTATATAATTGTTTTCCTTAGCCTTATTGATGAAAACCACTATATCAGGACGGAATACCAGGAAACTGAGTAATTTCCACGATATAACTCCAAATATCAATTTCATGAATTCCATTATGAGAAATGACATTAAATTTTATTGAATATAATTTCATGATCAACATGATGATAAAATCATTATTTTGACTTGACCACCAGATAATCTACATAGTTCTTTATGTTCTTATCGATAACAAGATGTATTATATGGTTTATTCCATAATGATATGTTGTGGTATTATTTTTATGTTAAATAAAATTACGTGGTTATTGTATTTCCCAAGTGGTGCCCTATAATAATTCTCTCATCATCTTTTGTAACCATTTTTATTTAGATATATCTTATATTACATTAAAATAAAATATATTTAATGGAATTTATCTTTTTCACCAATCATTAGTTCATTGATCGAGATTGAGAAATAATCCACTGGACAGAGTTGGTTGGGATTCCATATAAAATTACGTAAACTTTTATTCTAATTTTTTTAATAATTGGTATAAAAATAATGAGATACATCATTTATTAGACTAATCAGATAATAATATATTTCATGAATGTATCATCATCATCATTGATATTCCAAAAATGGGTTCGATGAAATATATTTTTTGTATATTTATATATAAATATGGTCTCTTAAAAAAAGAATGTGGAATACAGTGGGGGATCCTGTATAGTAATTACTATGTAGTTTTATATAATGATATCCTGGTTCTCTTCAAGGATGATGAAATATTTCTACTATTTTTTGAGGTCATTATAAAATTTATCAATATTTATTTCTGAATTTCACCTATACCTAAATGATGTTGTTTAAAATCATCGATGATGATTGAAAACCCTTATTTTTATTCCAATTTATTGTTTTCTTCATCATTCTCAAAATCAATATCATCTTGAGTATAATATGGGCAGACATATTGTGATTTAGTAGATTATGGAGGGGAATTGTTAACACTATAAAAATGATATCCATCTTCAAAATTTCATATCTTTTCATATGTATGTGATACCTTGAGAATGAGATTGTGTTTTTTTAAACAGTATTATATTATTATTTAAGGATTTATTGAAATTTGAAAAAATATTTTTATATGGGATGAAGGAAAATTATCTTGACAAACATGATTTTGAGTATCTTTTATTCTAGAATCATATAAATAGATTATGAATTAATAATTTAAAACCACATAGCTAGTTTTTAAACTAAAATAATCTATTGAAAATAATTATATAGAAATGTATTTTAATGAGTTATTTTTAGTTTTAACTATCACTTGTGACAAAATTACATTCAATAATAGGATTCATTTCATGAATTTAATTAATTAATTACACATTATTTAAAATAATTTTATTCCATCACGTGATAGGAGTGATTTATAATTCATTAGGAGAAGAAATTTAAATATTTATATTTACCATTAGCTAAATCCATTACATTTTTTAAAAATAATTCGATTATATTTTTACACTACTATAATAAAAAGGGATATTATCAACATTGTGAAAATATAATTTCTTGTAAACATAGTACTTCCAAAACAAGTAATACAATGAGGGCCCTAGTACATGCATATTAAAACATGACATTCCCAATAGAACATTGAAATATTGTTCTCTTTGGAATTACATGATTTATGAGTTCCATAATTGGGAACTCAATTTGATTTTTACTATTCTAATTCTAAGGGTATTCGACATTCTCTTTTCATATCCCTGAATTTTCATACTAATGGGAACATTCTAGCTTAAATATATCCGAAATAACCAATAGATTGTAGATGAATGATATTAATCATGGAAACATTAACAACTTATACAAATGGGTTTTTATATAATGTATCATCCAATATATATAATAGGGTAATATGAATACCAAAATATGGTTATATTAATCCTAATATTTTAATAAAATTATTATATGACATTTATTAGAAATCGTATACCTGAGAAATATTTCTGTTGATGTAATATCACCATAAAACAGTTATGGTATTAAGTGTAATAAAAAAGATTTTAGTAAATAATTTTTACAGATAAATAAAAAAATATTCAATAAATTCCACTAATACACACTTCTAGATCATAAAGTATTACTATAGTTGGAGACAAGATACACAATCTTCTTATAATACGAAAAATCATCAATATATCCCACAATGATAAAGCCATAAAGTACACATCATATACATACACTATGAATCTTCGTCCATAATCACATAGGGAAATGAAACATAAGAAGTTAAAATATTATATTTTCTTAAGGGTAAGTACTATTTTGTTAATATAACATTAGTATATGTGCAAGAAATCATGTGAACAATAGTTTTAATGATACCCTATATATTATTGATCATAATACTGACTTGTGGTATGAAACATGAAAGTAAAAATATCATTAATCAAAATAGAACCAAATAACACGAGTTATGAAAATGAATAATTGAGAGAATCCATTATTATCTGCATAAAATAAGTATTTAAAACAATATATTAGGGATACTATCCAAGAAATTCATAACATGTGAGGCTTGGGAAAACCAAACATGTACCTTCTTTGATCTCAAGATAACATATTGTGTACACTCATTTGATCCTGGAATAACTACCAAGTATCCATTGATATATAATATTATAAATCATTACCCCATTAATTATAGAGAGATATGTGAACCAACATTATCAGTTTATAATATATCCACATGTCCTTGGTTATAAAAGAATAATATCCCTAGTTATAATACAACCACCATATTTTTTAATAATCTAAAGATCATCCATTGTTTTGAATGTAACCACAAATAAATTACTAAAAATAGAACACATGTGATCCAAGAGATAATAATTAAAAAAATGAAATGAAAATATATATTATAAACATTTCATAACTACAAAACCCCAGGAAAATAATTTTCTTCATAAACAATCAATAATTTAATCATATCATAACATGTTGAAAATAATATAGTTTCATAAAAATATTATTCATAATAATAAATCATCCAATGAATGAGTATGGAATGTATCACAATATTTTATTATCAGTAAATCATTTGTAACATCAAAGGAAGTCATCTAGATAGAAAATACATTTAAACGATAACCATGAAAATTTAATGGAGAAAATAATCATCCAAATTTGAATGTATCCATTTAAAAATACAATTTAAAATAAAATTACGGAAATAAATTTATATGAAGGTATAATTATAATACAATTAATTAATATTAAAATATGGGAGTGTTTATGATGGAGGTAACTACCAATAATTCTATACATGTTAAAACCAACATTATTTTCAAATTTTCTTTAAAATGTCATCACACATCATCTAAAAAATCACTAGAATAATTCATTAAAATAGTTTTTAAAAATTATAAAGGCTATAACATTATATGAGATATTATCCATGTTCATGTTTCACAAATTAACTTTCCATACTTTTTCGGTTTTGTTCAATTTTCTATAGTTCATGGTGGATGGGTTGTTCAGTTCTTGTGATATTGGTTCTTAGGTGTGGTGGAATCCTCACATAGATGGTCATAATTTAACACCATTAGATTATATGTAAAATGATATTTGTTTATATGTGATCTTGTTCATAATGGAGGGGTATCAGATGAAAATGGTTGTTGGATTTATGGAGGGGGTCTTCCCTCTAAGAAGAGGAGTATTCAATGTTCATGGGAATTTCCATTTGTAGGTGTCTTGATACCAGTATATATTGTAATGAATTTGATTGATCTATCCTGTTTAATTCCCACATGGGCACAAACATATTCCATTGGAATATTCTCTATAACATTATGAGCCTCCAAATAATGTTTCATGATAAATTTAATATTTTCCAAATTAGTAAAGAGGTAAATATAGCTGTAGATCTAATTGAATGAGAGTGTAATAAAGATAATAAAGTCAAAAACTGTAAGATATTAACTTCTTATCCTTATCAAAAATCATACAATTTTAATTTCTTGTAATCCAACACATTAGTATCCCTTTACATTTCTATCCATTGTTCTTAATTATATGTCTTCTTGAAATAATAAAAATGTGATTTTTTAGTCTGTCATTTTCTAGATGGATGAAATGAAATATATTTAAATAATATAATACCGATAATAAAAAATATTAATTAGTATATTTCACTTATATTAATTAATATTATCTATATTACCTTCAATGTAATATTTAAATGAAAAAATAATTGCATCCCTTTGTAAGGCGGTAGTCCATCTAACACGTGAGCGATGTTGTCTTATTAAAAAAAATTGAATATAATAATTTATAAATGATATAATTATTTCATAAGATTAATAATTTATTAAATAAAATATAAATTTTTCAAATACAACATTATATCATCTCATTATCGCTGGAGATGGAAAATGAATTCCAATATTTTGTGGGGAGGTAGTACGCCATACAAATGATCGATTGTTTTGTAATAAATTTCATGGAAGGGATGATGAATATTGGTTAATAAAACATAATCAAACATAAATAATAATTATATAATGTTATTAGTGTTTCATTCAATTAAATAAAATTTTAATGGGGTGGATGGTAAAAAAAATTAAAACTCTCGGTTAACAGTGAAAAAAATTCTTTGGACAACCTCTATGTGATATAACAAAAGTATTAATTAGGTGGAATTCATAATTTACATTGGTATTGTTCCTAAACCTATTATTTGAAAAAAAAATATATGTTTTTATTCATTAAAGTAATTATATTTTTATTTTCACAGCATGGTAAACTCTTTTTATACTTAACCACATTAATATATTTTTACTCCATTTAATAAAAATTTTGACAGAAAATTACGATGCACTTGTTATATAATAGTAATTATAATGATTCAAATTATGGATTTTTTGCCCAATTTCCTTTAATAGGTGTGGAATCGTTACAATTAAAATCAAACTCACAAACATTATGAAAATGCATTTTACCAAGTGGAATATTTCAATAGGTATTGACTTATTTAATATCAAGGATACTCATGACTTTTCTTATAATTATATATATATTATTAATATAAAATTTATGAAAACAATTAAAATTATAAATAACATTTATTTCTGAATAAATTTTATAAATTCATTATACTATATTTCCATTTTTAATAAGCCCAAAATTTTTACTATTCCCTGAAACATTATTTTCTTCTGAAAATTATCAAATAAGAAAACTTTTTAAATTTTAAAATATCGATCCTAAAAAGGTCATTATATTTTAATGTATTCTTTCTAAAATTATCATCAAAAATATATTTTCTCCTGAATATTAATAACATGAATGTCTTAAGAAAAACTACTTTGAAGAATATAAAATAATATACAAAAGGTTAGTACTCATTTATACATACTTATATTTTATTTAAAACCAATAAGTTTATAAATTTGCCTATTATAATTAATACCAATAGATTTCATTTATTTTTTAATAGCAATTTTTAATTTATAGTATAAATTGTATATCATGGTTTCATAAACATTATTGCTGCATGTAACAGAACCTATCAAAGAAAAATAAAATTTATTCGAAAAAATTTACAAAAATTTTGGTGGTACTGTATAGATCCCTTAAAATAAATTTCACCTTTCTATTTTTTATCACTTATATAAATTACTAATAATTCATCTACCACATCATATCTGTAGGTTCCATTATATATTTTATAAGGAGGTGGTTTCCACATAAATCTTTGACCATATGAGTGGTATTGTTTCACTAAATATTTTCATTATGTTCTAGAATCTCCATATATGGTTCTTTATAAGAATTTAATTTTTATAAAAAAAATCCTATTTTATCACCTGGAATTATTGGGTATTGAATTCTGAATATAATTACATGGAATGCATTGTGAAATTTTTAGCGGTTTGGTGGTAGCACCAAGTAATAATTTATAGTCCTGATTTGACTATGATTTTAAATGGTACCTATATAACAAGGGATTATTTTTCCATTATATGTAAATCTCATAACCTTATTCCATGGATTGATTCATTGAAATAAAGTCCCAGTAACTAAAATTACAAATATTGATGATTATTATCATTATAACTTTTCTAAAATATTTTAACCACCATTATGTATTTCTGAAAAGATCTAAAATGTAATTACATCTAATTCCTAATAGCTAGTCTTTATTGATTTTATTTTCATCTTCATCCTAAAAACATTGAGTTATACAATTATTCCCATAAATTATTCATAGTGATTCATTAAAACTCTAGAGAAAAGCTATATTCATATTAAAACCTTGCTAGTGAATCAATATAATCCCTACCGCATTTCATATCCATGGATCGTGATATGAGAAGAACATATGTATATTGAATTATTCTCTTAGATTTACCATCTATTTGAGGATAACAAATAGTACTAAAAATAAAATCTATGTTAAGAGAAAAATGATGACTTCCAAAACAAAATGGGATAATCCTCATATCAATATTATGAACATTAACATATATTTTATCATTCATCCTTAAAAAACAAATAACATATATACATACAATATTATCAAGATATTAATCTTATTTTATAGTGGTAAAGTGTGAGGGCGTCTTAAGGAGATTAAATACAACCCAAAAAATATTATCCACATTAGATATTGGGTGGTGCATCATAAAAATCCATGGTTATGTTTTACCATTTAAATTTTTATGGGTTCCTGTTATTTAATCCCTTGATAATTTTTTCTCTAAGCCTTATATTACTCACATACAAAGAAATTATATTGAAATTCCACAATATATACCCTCATTCTATCCCACCAATAATATGCTTTTATATTACTACACATCATTATATTGTAGGATGGATAATGAATGATGAACTATAAATCATCAATAATATCTATTTATTCAACTCTACTATTGAAAAAAAGAGTTTATGGATCCTTATCATTCGATCATGATTAGGGTTATAATCATGACCATTTCTCACATTATTATACAATTCAATATCTTCATTTAATATTATATTATTAATCACTTGGATATATCATAGAACATTCATTTAAGAAATATAATATTTCATTCCTTACATTAATAATTATAGATATATCATTTTAAAATCCATAAATATAGTATCTTTATTTATCATCATCATATATAATATAAAAGTACCCTTTTGAGTCAAATTTTCTCCCCATGTTAACTTTATTAGGGTTTTATTTTATTAAATATTCATAATAATTAATTAGCTCCATCCATCAACCTTGGAGTGGGATAAACTCTTTTTATTTGAATATATATATTAAAATTTTTTGCTCATTACATATATGACACATTTCTATCTAATTAAATATTGATTAAATAATTGTAATAAATAAATTACCATATCTTAATCCAAATAATTAGATGTGTATTGTTTCTCATAAACAATAAATTCTTCTAATACATATGAAATCACTATATAGAATATCATAATAATGTATAAAAATACCTTATTTGATGAATCACTATAGATTCAACACACATATCCCCTATTGGATAATGTAAAAAATTTTACATTTATCAACCTTCTATTATGTTACATAAACAATTAATCACATTCATTAATCCCATGAAACACCCTTCCATTTTGAGTTCACATGTTGAGTGGATTGGATAACCGTGAGAAATTATCCACACAACATCATTAGTATCTACTCCAGATGTGAATGTATTGGATTTCAGTCTACATGGATAGGATAAGATAATGTTTAATAGCCTCCATTTTTTATGGATCTATAGATATACCATTTTTTGAGAATATATGTACAAATAATGAAACAATTTCCCCCCATAATCAATTTAGAGTCACATTAATCCATCATTCTTTTTAAAAAAATGAATGGTGCACCTCAAGGATATACACATGGACTAATAAGTTACCTATCAATATTATCTTGGATTTTATTCTTCAATTCATGAAGCATAATTAGAAAAATTCTATAGGGTGTTTTTATATATATGTGGAAGCTGGTATGAGTTGTATGAAGGAATCAACATCCCGATTCAGTGGAAGAATAAGAATATCTTCTTTGAATGCATCAAAACGGTCCATCACAATATGTATATCATTGATGTATATTATTTATAAAACCATATTCAATATATAAGTATTTTTAATATATATAAAAACTGATAAAATAATCCAAATTTAATTTAGAAGTTAACATTGATCATGAAATTGTGAAAAGATGTTTTTTAACATAAATATATAATTTGACATACATTCCTTTTAATTTAGTTTTTTATTTATATAGATAAAAAACAATACATTCATATGATAAAATTATGATCAAAATTATGTATAATAACATTATTTTTAAGAAACATATTCCAAAAAACAAAAAATATTCCAGAATCAAGGACATAAGATGTGAAAAAACATCCATGAGGTGTTTTAACCATTAAATTTTTATATATTTCAATAGTGGTACTATAATGTTCTTATAAAATTATTCTGATACTTATGAGTTCATATTTATATAGTCAAATAACACATTACCAGCCATAGAGTGGATCAATGGTTACCTTTTACCACAATATTATGATACAACTCATCAAAAATATTCATTTCATGATATTTACCTTTGTCTCTTATCCTAATAAGTTTCTAGAATTGATCATAATCGTTAAACATTATATTTGAGTAGTTTTTTATATAATTCCAAATCTACATTCCTTTAAAAACCTAATGTTTTGGAGGTTCATTATGCGGGGCAGACACTTTATTCATATCATTACTTAGATTCTTCCCTTCACATCACCATTCAACTATTTGATGACCTACCATTCATCCCATAAATTTTCATTTGTCTATTTATGAAAATATCCTCCATGTATTCTTGTACACTTTGAATATAATGAATTTATAATATTGTTTTATCCACGGTTTTTGAAGTTTCTCATGAATTACATTATTTTTTCTTACCATCACAATGAGATTAATAGACAAATTCAATCAGAATTTCCACCTTGATATCATAATAAATGATTTATTTATAGCTTATGATGCCTTTAAATATTATCATTCATCATAGTCATAGATATAATTTCCTAACGAATTGATCATATGTAGTTTGAGGTTGGATGATAAAACCAAACATGTACCTACTATTATTATAAAATGTTGTTCATAGATTCTAATATATTCATAAACCATTTATTTTATCTCATGTAACTCCTTTAAAATTTTCATATAAATAATAACAAGGGTTTAACATTTTAATAACATCCAATTAAACTCATAAAACTCCCTGGATTGGATCCATTATCCTTTTATTTTATATTCTTGTTAACATCCCAATATCTATCTGATTGATCATCTAGTTGATAATTTTTTTTCTTATTCCAAATACTAGAAATTGATA
This sequence comes from Viscum album, assembly GCA_963277665.1. Classification (NCBI taxonomy): domain Eukaryota; kingdom Viridiplantae; phylum Streptophyta; class Magnoliopsida; order Santalales; family Viscaceae; genus Viscum; species Viscum album. Next base: position 201,003,323 of record OY728126.1, read on the forward strand.
AATATATTTCAATTAATTGTAATCAATTTCTCAGAATCTATTTTATTATTATAGAAAATTATCAAAGGTGGGTTGTTCCCCCTGAAGTATTTCGAAGAACCGTGTCCCCACCTATTCCTATATAGAAGATACTTATAATGCGTAGTTCAATTAACCGACACATTTCAACTAAACTACCCCCACTATTTGGCCCGAAATAGTTATTATGAGCAATATGATAATGAAAATGGGTCATCTATAAAAAAACAGGACATGCAACTAGAATACCAAGTGGAATAAATATATACATAAAATGTCTACAGAATCGAGGAAAACTGACTAAATGAGAAATAATTTCATCAAAATACCAACAAGTCTCTATATGAGCAACCAACACCTAAAAACAACACAATATGATTAATATAAATAAAATAGATTCTTATTTTCTACCAAATTCCCATTAAATTACATGAAGCCAAAAATGGTACTTACAAACCACCAAAAGAAAATTATTGTTGTGACCACAAAGGTTAGTATGATTCTACCATAGAATATTTACAAAATAAAAAATAATATATTATTTTATTTAAATCATAAAATCATTTAAATTATTAGAATTCATTTTCAATGATCTAAAACACGTGTATATCATCTTGTTTTCATTAATGTTTTTAATGTTCCCAAAAAAATCAACATCAGAATTATAAGTGAATCGACATGAGAGTATAATCAAAAAAAATCATGACTATACTATAATTTCCACATTTATAAATTTACCATAAAAAATCCATCATGTAAAATAATGTGAGAAAATAACCATGACCAAACCATCCTATAAAAAACATTGAGAAAATAACCATGAATAATATATCTTCTTATTGAATGTAAAAAATAACCACAACTAATAAATCATGTCATAATGGAATAATTAATGAGAAAGAACTTCATTCAGGATCAAATATATATATATATGTACTATGCATATAAAATAAATACCTAATCGAAGGCTATAGTGCAACCTAACAGTATAACCTATAGTGTAATTAAACAAAATAATGTGAATTAAAACCTCAAGTGACATTAAAAACACAATGAGTGAAATGTTAATTCCAAATGCATTCAAACAAATTATGAATAATTATAAGAGAAAATAAAATCTTCTTCGGTTGATGAAAACTCATTTTTATCCAAGACCACAATCCAATGATTTTTTAAACACATCGTATTGAAAATCTATTTAAATGAAATAATCATTAAAAAATTATATTTATAGAGAAAATACATTATTGTCAGAAATAATATATTTTAAATGAATATCAGAAAATTAATTTATATTAATAATTGTAAATTAAAAATTATTATTCCATTTAATAGAATCATCGTCATCCAGAATGGAGGTATAAATAATCACCAAGGAAAATAAAGACCATGAATATTATATTGGGTACTCACTATACTAAATTCAATTGAAACACATAAATAATCTATAATACCAATTTGATTCATTATTCATATCATAATTATGTTCCACGAAAGGATTAGAGAAAATATGATACACATATTTAATAAAAAATGGAAAACACATATAATAATGAAACATTATTTCCGTTTATCCATCAATAATGATAAAATCCATCATAAAACATTTAAGAATCCTAATGAGTAATGTGAATGATTTATTCATGAAAATATGAGATTTGGTGTCATTAGTGGTTAATATAGGGTCTTGGGGATTATTAATTAAAATTGATCATTAAAAGTATAACCATATAGTTTGTTGTCGAGGCTCCAAGGTTAGAAGTAATTGGGCTCCTTAACCATGAACCATATCCATTGATACATATATGATATATTACTTTGGATCGATAGTTGTATTAACTAATTTCAAACCATTAATAAACACTCTTCTTAGGTGTGCATTGTTTGGAGGGGTGGAAACATGATTTAAGAAAATGGTGTGCACCATTAAATAAAACATGATTCGATCCACATCTTCTAAGTCCAAACCGCATGGTTTCCCTTAACAACACTCTTACTGTGAATATCGACCTAGAATCCTTATTTTTTTATTTTTCTGAAATGACCCCAATTAAATTACGAGCCAAAGAACCATTAAAAAAGCTCATGAAAAACCCATAAAAAAGAAATTGAACATTACAATCTCTACACTATTATGGATTTCTAGCCCTAGAATATTATCAATATTCTTGAAATAAAAATAAATAAGGGCATATATATCTCATTAATCATACCGTGTCACATTCTTCAGGGAAATAGAATCCTCAAATCTATAGTACCTAGGCCATGGAAGTCAAATTATAATACAATGAAATATACTGGTATTCTATAATATAAACTGGTACCTCGAAAATGCACAAATAGAGATAAAATTCAATATCTCCCAATGTGATCACATATAAATGATATGAAGATATATCATAAACTGGGAAACTTGAAACACATCATAAATTGATGTAAAATGAGATGATAATTCCAATCGATATGAAACCAACCCATGTCTCTCCACAATCTCAAAGGGACCAATAAATCCTTATTCCAAAATACCATTATTACACAATAGATGATATTCCAAGAGAGGAAAAACACTATGAAAATATAGATCCCAAACCAAAAAAATTAGTGTTCAATAATGATGTCCTATATACAACTTATAACTAATATTTTTTATAATCATCCTCTTTGGGATCATGTGTACCTTATCTATTGTCTCTAAAATTAGACTCAGCCAAAACAAAATTTTATCTCTCCCAACTCTTCCCAGTCTATTGGATATACATATATAGACATCCATAAAACACATTAAAAGTTCAAATACTAATATAATAATGATAAATATTATTATAAAAATATTCTACAATTGGAAAATGATTTCCCCAAGAACAACTGAATTCAATCACGCAAATCCCAAAATATATTCTTGGGGTAGTAGATAGTAATCTATATGTGGGTATAAATCTATGGATGTTAAGCCTCTCTCACTTACGAATTGGAATGCATTACCTCCTTTAAAATATTCTACATCATGGATGATATCCATGGTTCGCTGTCAGATTATATTATAGAGGGATCCCCTTGAAGTCTCACATTATTTCAAATATATTGGTCTCCATGTTGGTCAATGTTTATCATTACATTTCATGTCATGAAATGATTTTTTTTGTAATTCTCTCAATGATGAACCAATATATCATCATTACCAATAGAATAACATGGAAAAACAAAAATTAAATCCATGGAGATATCATCATACTTCTATATCTGAATGTGAAAGGATGAAATAAAATATATGTCCCCTTGTCTTCCACATTAATATTCTTACAAATGAGATACCATGATACAAAATCATCCATCAATTTTCTCATACCCATAATCTAAAATAGACATCTCAGTCCATGATACATCACTATTTCTTGTGGATTATGGTCTATATGACCGATGTATAGTATCCATAAACTATATCCATTGATAAATTAAATCAATCAACCTACTATGAAAGAACAAATATCCACTAAGAGAAAGAGACCACTCACCTGATGTCTCACCTTTATAAAAACATTTTCTTATGAATTGAAACTCAATTTTTTAAAACTTATCATTCAGAAATCTCTCATCAAAATATTTATCAACATTAATTAATACATAGAACATGTTTCCACCAAAATATTCCACTCCCATGATCATCTCATAAAAACACATTAGAGAGAACTCATCAATTGGTTCATTCATGTATTAAATATTTAATTTAAATATCAATGGATGAGAAACCACATTCAAATTCATAGGGAAATATGAAAAATAAAAAACAAATGCCTAATGACTCACCACCTAAAAAATTATAATGAAATTCTATATTCTCTTGAGTAAAGATTTATTTATTTCTCTTATAAATATAATAAAAAATAAAACTCTCCCCAAAGTGATAGTGATGCCAAATTTTATGTTTATTCAAAATTACTACAAAATAAAGATCTTGGCTAGGGAAGTTATTATCATAAGGCAATAACTTAAGAGAAATGGATCCCTCAAAAAATTTCCACTTTATCATGAAATACCCCAATTCTATAACAGAAGGCTCCTAGAAAACATAATTACATGAACTCAGTTCATGAACAGTAAAAATAAGTGAAGAACTGAACCACACCATTATCTTAAAAAATTACCCATTTAATTTTTCATTTCATTAATGTGTTACACACTTAAAGATTAAAATAGTCATCAAAGATACTAACTTAGAGAAATACTAAACAAACCAGTTATTGGTGACTACCAAAAAGAGGAATATTTGAATCTAAAATGACTTTATGATATAATAGTAAATCATAAAATCTTGTATATGTACTATGCATATTAAATAAATACATTATACATGTCTATGGTGTATCCTAATAGTATAAACCATAGAAGAATTATTCCCTATAATGTGAATGGAAACCTCAATAGTCATTAAAAATCAATGAGTGACATGTTTATTCCCAATGCATTCAAACAATATATGAAGCATTATCAATAAAAAATCATATTTGGTGTATGAAAACTCATTTTAATCCAAGACTACAATCCAATCATTTTTTTCAAACAAAATGTATTTGAAAACCGTTTATAATGAAAATACATGTTAAAACATAATCTTTTTATAGAAAAACTGTTGTAACAACGAATAAAATAAATTAACGAAATATCACAAATGAATATATATTAATAATTGTAAATTAAATTAATTATGCCTTTTTATAGAAACATCATCATCAATAATGGTGGTATAACTAATATCCATGGAAAATAAAGACCGTGGAAATGTATATTGGGTACTCGTAATACTATATTCATAAGAAATATATAAATAATCAGTTAGAACACTTTTATTGATTATAGATACCTTATTTATGTTCTACTAGATGAGAGAAAAAAATATAAAACACTGATTTTATAATAAATGGAAAATAAAGATAAAAATGAAATATTGCATGAGTTGATCCATCAATAATGATAGAATCCCTCTTAGAATACAAAGAATTAATCTTATTGAGTAATGTGAATGATTTATTCAAAACAACATGATAGTGGGGAGTCATTAGAGGTTAATCAAGGGCCCTGGGTATTACTAATTACAATGGATAGATAAAAGTATAATCATACAGTTTGTTGAAGAGGCTCCATGATTAGGAGTAAATGTGCTCCATAAAAATGCACCATATCCATTGATACATATATAGTTTAATGTTTTGGATACATAGTTATATTACCTATTTTCAACAAATTAATAAACTCTCTTCAATGGTGTGCATGGTTTCGAGTGGTGGCAACATGGTTTTGGAAAACTACGTGATCCTTTAACTAAAACAAGCTTTGATTCAAAGTTTCCATGCCCAAATAGCATAGTTTCTGCTAACCCTGCTCAAACTATGAATATCCATATTAGATACATATTATATAGATATTCTAATATGACCCCAATTAAAGAACCATACGAACCACCATAAAAAATTCTCATGAAAAACCTATTAGAATTCCATGGAACGTTATTATCTCCCCTCTATTAAGGATTTATATCCCTATAAAGTTCTCCATATTCTAGAAATCCTAACATATAAGGCCATTAATAAATCATCAACGATACCTTCTCCAATTACTCATGGAAATAAAATCTAAAAATCCATAGTACAAGACCATTGGAGTCATATTATAATTCCCTGACATATACAGGTGTAATATGATCTGAAGTGGTACCTCAACAATGTAGTCATTGAGATCAATATAAATATCCCCCCATGTGATCACATTGGAATGATATAAGTTTATATATTAAACTGGGAAAATTGAAACAAATCATTAATTTATGTCAAATGAGATAATAATTCTAATCGATACGAAACCTATTCATGTCTCTCCACAATCTCAATGGTCCAAATAAACCTCTGTTCCAAACTACCATTCGTACACAATAGATGATATTCCCAAGAGTGGTGAAACACTATGAAAATACAGATAAAAGACTTCAAATTTAAGTGATCAATGATGATGAACTATATTTTATTGATGAATAATTATTTCTATAATCACCTTTTTTAGGATCAGGTGTACCTTCTCTATTGTCTCTAAAATAAGACTCATCACAAAAAAATTTCACTCACCCAACTCTTCCCAGCATAATGGACATCAACATGGACTTCCGTAAAACACATTAAAGTGTTAAATCCTAATCTAATCATGATAACTATCATTATTCTAATATTTTACTAGAGGAACATGATTTCCCAATGATCCAGCAAAATGAATCCCATAATCCCAAGACATATCCTTAAGAGAGTGGATACATCTCTATATGTTGCAATTAATCTATGGATATTAACCATATATCAATTCCAAATAAGAAAACATCACCTCCTACAAAATATTTTAGAACATGGATGATATCCTTGGGTCCCTATCAGAATTTGATATAGAGGGAACCCCATGAAGTCTCACAATATATCAAATATACCGGTCTCCATGTTGATCCATGATCATTATCTCATTGAATGTTATGAAATGATAATTTTTGCTAATTCTCTCATATATGTAAAAATATATCATCATTACCAATATAATAACATGGAAAACCAATAACTACATTCTTGGAAATATCATTATACATATATATCGAAATGTTAATGGATGCAAAAAAAAATATGTCCTCTAGTCTTCCATATTGAGATTCTTACACATGAGATACGATGATACAATACCATCCATCGATTCCCTCATACCAATCAACAAAACTAGATATATCAATTCATGATACATCATTGTTGTATTGGGTTTACAGTCTATATGAATGATGTATACTATGCACAAACTACATCAATTTATAAAGAAAAAAATCAACCTTCTATGAATGAAAAAATATCCACTATGAGACAGTGACCCCTCACCTAATGTCTCATATCTTTAAAAATATTTGTTAGGCATTGACATTTAATTTATAAAACCTTCTCATTTATAAAACTCTCATAGAAATATGTTTCAATATTCCTTGATACATATAACAAATATCTACCAAACTCTTCCACTTTGATTATCATATTATAAAAAAATCATTAGAGATAACTCATCAACTGATTCCTTCATGTAGTTAGTATATATATTACTCTTTATTGGATGTGAAACCACATTAATTTTCCTATGAATATTTTGAAAATAAAATTCAAATGTCTAAAGACACTCCACCCAATAACTCTAATAAAATTTAAGATTCTTAGGAGTAAATATGTATTTATTTCTCTAATAACATTTATATGGAGTAAAAATCTCCACAATGTTATAGTGACACCTCATTTTGAGTTTATTCATAATTACCACAAACTAATGATTGTGGGTATGGAAGTTATTATAATAAGATAATAACTTAAGAGAACCATATTCCATAACATATTTCCCCTTCATCATGAGACAACCCAATTCCCGAATAGATTCAAAACAGAAAACATAATAACGTAAACTTAGATCAAGAATAGTAAAAATTTGTGTGTAATTGAACCTCTCTATAATCATCTAAAACTGAATCCTTCAATTTTCATTACATTAATTGTTACATGCATATGAGTTAAAATAGTCATTGAAGATTCCACATTGGAGAAATACTGAACAAAAAAGTTAATGTTAACTACAAAACTGAATAATATCTGTATCTAAAATGATGTTATGTTATAATCTTATAACATAATATCTTCTACTTTCACACAATACGATATGAGAACCTCTCAGATATGAAATTCCTCAAAAAATTTATTTCCCACAAAAAATAACCTCTTGATGGCGTACTACATAGAAGATGTTCATTCAATGATTGAAAAATGATATCAAAATTTTCTATATGCACCACCATAGAATTGGAGTACTCCAAAATATTGTCAATGGACCAAATACAGAAGATTCTATGAATTGATAAATGATTCATCTCATCAAATACTTAAATATGACAAGAGAATTAGTATAAGGCCCCAGCCTTAAACCTTACTTAATCTTTAGTTATTACAAGATTACACATTGAGGATCTTTTCAGGATTAGTGTTTTAGAGAATTAGATCATGAAACTTGAATTACATTCCACATTTAAACAAAGTGGTTATATAAAAGACAGTATTAATTCTTCCCATCAATGGAAACATATTTATAATAAAACATGGATTCTTTCATGACACATCCTTGACACTATCATCACATCATGTAATTTTCCCTTGACCTGTGAAAAACATTTCAAAAACATGGGATGAGCATAAAAAGCTTAGTAGGGGTTATAAAAATATGGAAAGGAAACATGATTTCATATATATATAAGAATGAAATCATACTTTACCCAAAAATCATAGGCACATTAACATACCTCATCAAATCATGAATAAATCATAGAAATCATAAGACATAAAAGGTAACTTGAGGCATTCATAACATTCTTACGTAGGGAGTAACCCTCTTGGTTACGTTTGGAATACCCACCATAGTATATTCCCTAAATCTCTTCGGAGAAAACTTAATGTTTCACTCCATCACATTACCTAATGCATTGGAGATCTATATCGGGCTCACCCACCCTTAGTTTATCACAGAACCACCCGTCTTCATAATAATTCCCAAGAACCACAACATATTCGTATCACATAAAACTTGCATAAAAGAAACATAACTTTTCGACCTTTCAATCACAAGATATCGGTACAACACATTGATATAAAAACATTATGAAAACCATTTTCAATAACAAAATAAAATAAATGTAAAACATAATATTTATATTTCTTTTAAAAAGAAGGTATGGCTTGTAAAGAAAGTCGAAACTCAAATAATGGTCATGACGGCGGAGAAGTCGTTGTTGCCGCATACGTACGACAAAAACATTCCATTTTTTCATTTAATAAACACATCGTATAAAAAAGACTCCTTTTGAATAAACGTAAAATTCAAAGGGTTTTATACACCATATAAAAGTAGGTTGTGTATAAAACAGAATATGCCTCAATGAAAGGAGATTGAGACGAAGTCCCTTACAAAGACGATATCCTTGGTTTAAGGATAAATCAGTTACATAATTATGTGTGACAAACGAATACACCAAATATAAGTGGATATTAAGTGTAAAATAATCAAAGGTCATTAACACATATTCAAAGGATTACATATTCAATAACTACATTTTTAACCCAAAGAAATCGAAATTGGGCTATGATGTTTTTTTGACAGCCTAACGGCATCACATCAAAATGAGTTGACTAGAGATTAAAAAAATGGTATCTCATAACTTGGACATAAAATATACATCCATAAGGATATATGAGAACATATCCAAACATAACAATATGTAAATTATAATACCCAACAAAAGAAGTCTTTTAAAAAGAGGAGGGTGAAAGGTTCCCTTACCGACATGGGTATCTTTCGAAACATACACCTCGTGAAAGAAGGACAATACAACATTGTTGTAAACAATCATAAAAGAAAATATATTACACAATGAGTAAAATAATTGGAAGTAAATACACCACTCAATGGAAATTGTGGCAAATGTATCATAAATCTCACGGGAATAAAAGTGAGATGAAAAATACGTTACGAAAACTCGGCAGCCTAACGACGCCACATAAAACTTCCAAAAATGGATTGATGAGATCAAATAGGGTCTCTCATCATATTAAAATAATGTTTATAGAAATAGGAATATAAAATAACATCACCCAACATAACAAAGAATAGATTTAAAGAATTGACATAAAAGAGAGTACTTAAAAAGAAATAGAGAGGATAGATCTCTTACGAAAATTAGGCAGCCTAACGGCGCCACTCAAAACATCCAAAATGGATTGATGAGAGAGAATAGGGTCTCTCATCATATGAACATAAAAATTATAGTAAGATTAATATAAAAGAAAATCCCAATAACAAGAAATATTATCTTTAAAATTAATGACATAAAAGAGTGTACTTAAAAATAAAGAGAGGAGTAGGATCCCTTACCTCAAGTCCAACTTGTCTTGTTTGTTTCTTTATATTCTTGAATAATAAACTTTGGTCAATTAATAATTGCCTATGTACCTACTTTAGTGATTATTATTCAGTTAATATCACATATAATAATTTTATAATAATGGTTTAATAATGTTAGTTCATATCAGACGTTTTTGTCGATGTTTGGTACATGAGTCAAAAATGAACATGTTTGGAAAAATATTTCCCATGTAGTTATAAGTAAATAATTTCAAGAATAGTATTAATGATTAAAATATCATATATATCCAGTAAATATTCATTTTATACTATTCCATATCATTTGGAGATAAAAAACGAAAAGCATCGTTCCTGGATACGGTAGGCCGTACGTACGCCTGAACGCTACTTTCATTTTTTTGTCATACTAATGGAATTAAAACAAAATGAGAGGGATACATATATGTTATAATTACAGAATGATATCCATAATTTAGATGTAATATATTACATATATATCCATTATATATATGTACTTATAAAATTACATAACATTTTGAGATAAGAAATGAAATGTACCGTTCATGGAGACGGTAAGCCGTACGTACGCAAGAACGCTACTTCCATTAATATTTCATGTTTAATGGAATTAAAACATAATGATACCTAATATTATTTTAATTCCAGTATGGTATCATATATAATATCATTAAATATATCCTTTATACGTACCACATATGGTATTAACGAATCAAATCACTTTGAGGGGGCGGTAGTCCGCACTTCCTTAAATGAAGATATCGCGTTTACCCATAATGGAAACCAAAAAGGTACGCCATAAATGAAAAATAAAGAAGATTAAGTAAAACATAAACATATTATATATCATATATAAATATAGTTTCATCTTAATGGCCACCTTTGAAGGTGTTAGAAGAATGTTGAACAATCATCGTTTCGGGAGGCAGAAATTCGCCATCCATGAAAACAGTATGTTATTTAACAATTAGATGTAGGTGTGTGTAAGTGTAGCTCGAATAATTCTCATGAAAACATCCTAGTATATTTAGGATACTTTATTTGTTACAACATAAATTAATAAAAAGTGTTTAGGGGGTTGGAGAAGCAAAATAAAACAAAAGCACACAAGTGAAGACATTACCTTAATATCAGGTAACTCCCTTTGATTTGAGCTAAAAGGCTTCCTTGGGAAGACTTCTGACCAAATTGAGGATTCAAGGAGTTATAGAGGGATGTGGAGAGACAAAATGGGTAGGGTTTGTCCGAGACAAAGGCTTTGGAAGTGTGGGTAAGGAGGTAGAGGTGGGGGCCTTTTATAAGAGGAGAGGAGGGGCACTCTTGGAAATGTATAAAATGTAACTTTATTTTCAAATGAGTTTCTGATTTTAATGGTCCCAAATTGATGTGTTTCGAGGATAAGGTGATAAGGGTTCTAAATCCACCCATCCAATAGGTTTTGGAATGTTTAGGTCTTAGATTTTACATTATCTTTCCATTTTATTTAAATCGTTAAATAATGAGGTCATTGTTGCATCATCATGATGTCATAAATAATTTAATTTATTTAATGTCTAAAAATTTTAAAAGATATACAATGATGTAGGAAATATTATTATCTTTCCAATGAATATTTATAGTCAAAAATATTACCTGTATAACCCTATGAAATTTTTTTTTAATAAAACATCTCATGTTTGTTTCATTTTTTACTTTAACATTAAATAAAAAGATATTTATGTCATTTTCCAACCATAGTGGATCCATGGGGTCCCCAAGTTGACCCATGGATTGTCTTGGTCGGCCATGACACATAAAATGATGGTAGGACATGTGTCTAGGTCATTTAATTTTATTAAAACATTATTCTTACCATAAACTACACTAATTACCTCTAATCGCGATTATAAACTTAATAAGGTACTATTCACCAAAAAATTATTTTTATCCCATTGAACCAAATTTTACTTCTTCATGACAACCATGTATGTCGGAGTTTTGAAATTCAAAACACAAAGATGGGAAAATTTCATTTAAATGGAAAAATCAGTTTTTAAAAGTACCACTTAGTGGTTTCACTATTCATCAAAAATTGAAGTTTTTCAAAAAAATCCCAAAAAATCACCCTAAGCTATATTTGATATTCCAAATTCAAAAATGAAGTCTATTTTACAAAATTCAAAACATATAAGTCACATTAATTAATTTAATAATTAATTGCTGCTGTCAGAGCAAATAGCGTGTTTTTATGAAACAATAAGTATCAAAAGATTGACACTAGTTTACGTCTTGTTTCAAAGTTAAATTAATTCCAACGACCACTATTGGACTTAATGGTAAAAATATATTCCAATTTTACTTTAAAACCAATTAAAAAGATAATCTAATCATATAAATAAATTGGATTAAAAAGAGTTTTTGAATTTAAATACAACATTTTACACTATTCATTAAGAAAATGAACTTTATCGGAAAGATACCAAAAATTTACACAAAGTAAATTTTGATGTCCCAATTATTAAGAAGAGTTTTATTTGGTCCAATAGAATTTATAAGATTTAACAAAACTATATTTAATGACGGTTCTCCATCAAAAGGCGATAAGTGAACCTTTAGTGAAAACTAGGGCATATACTCCTAAAATTGAATTCTTTCCGTATTTTAATCCTTTATCATTTATTGGATAAATGTAAAAACATTTAGAAACATATATAATCATATTTTAGTTATATTTATTCATGCCCGCCAATACAATAGCTACATGTTAACTACCATTTAAAATAATATTATTTTATTATTAGAGTGCAACGTAAGATTCCCAAGAAACTCGTTGTTGCGTGTTGGGTACGCCATCGATTATAGAGTCCCCTTTAAATTCATATTAATATTTTATTCACAAATATGGATAAATATGAAATTTTCATATTCTTTATTTACTTGGGGTGTTACATCCTTCCCCCCTTTTGGGAATTGCGTCCTCGCAATTTTTAAAATTGAGCTTGGAAACATCTTTAAAAGTCCCACATCCGAACAAGAGTCGGTAAAACAATCACTTTAAAATAAAGGAAGATAAGTACAGAGGACACCCGTGTTAACCCATACTAGGATTCCATGTACAAAATCATAGACATGGAAGAAAAATCAAAGGGTCATGATCTTGAGGGAGAGTGATAGTAAACATGTCCAGGAGAATGTTAACCATAAGAAAATCACAAACTTGTGATGGGTTAAATGGTATTCGATTCCCTAGTAGGAAAAGTTAATAGACAACATTTTTGTTTTAAGTTACTTTTTATTGAGGAATTTATTCATAAGAAATCATAATCACTTATCATGTTTACTTTCAACTTTTACTAGATTCCTTAATCAAACTGATATTTTTTTCCAAAAGACGGGTATTTAGGGAGACATGTTCGCATTAAGAGTTCTATAATCAACTTCTAGAGAATCACCTAATCCACCAAAGAGAACTATATACTTCCCATGTCTTTAGGCTTTAACCAAAACCAAAACCAAAAAGGTTAGTACAAGGTCAGATAATCCAGAAAAGGATAACCCTTTAAGAAGAAAATATATGCTTAATCTCCAAAATTTGTCCAACAAAACCCAAAGTTCAACGAGGACCATACGATAAACAATTTGTCCATAAAATTCTTCAAAGTAAACCAATCTAAGATTGAAACCCAAATATTTTAAGTATTTAGTCACATAGTCTTCCAAGTTAAATCGTAACATTTATCTCCAAACAACATCAGTTGCTCCTAAAGTCTCGTATTTAAAAGTTATTAACCTAATCTCATATCCTCCAAGATAGGTTAATCATTTTCATAAATAACCTAAAATCAACTTACTCATAATTCATAAAATAATATAACTAAAAAGAATCATTCAAACTAACCAGGGACTTCACGTAGTCTAGTGGTAGTTAATAAATACCAGTCGCACTTTGGTTGTGGGTTCGATTCCCGCAGCTTTGTCTGACACGACGGGTAGTCAAACAGTCTGCATGTTGTACTTTTGAAAAAACTATATAATTCTCAAATCATTCCCCAAAAAGGGATAAAATCATCAAAAATAACCATAACATAATTTAACCTCAATTTTATCTCATTCCTTTCACTTCAATCATAACATATAGTAACCCATAATTACCTCAAAAGTAAGGATCATATAAACCCAAATGGTTTTTTATAACTGTGTCCACAAAAGAAAATATAACTATTCCTTGAATAAAATTTGCATATATTAAACATCAGGGTTACACATAATATAAAAAGTCTTATAATGTAACCCCATTATCAAAAGAGACTAAATACTCTTAATAATTTCACCATAACTCTTGAAGCCCTTATATGTTGACATCTTACTCATTCAACATTCTTCATGATCCATTAACCATTGCTTTCCATCTTCTTCCGAAATACCTCTTTCCTACAAACAAAATCTTGAATCATGTCCTAAGATTCTAAAATTAGAAAACAATAGTCATGAAATAATACATTCCTTTGATTGTTCATTGACAGTTTCTTCATCCTCAATCAGAATGGAATTAGGTATTGGTAAATGAACATTTGTACGCTCTTGGTGATCCAATTCAAGAAACTTTTTCATAGGACATGTGTTTGCATAATGACCATGCACACCACATTTAAAACATTCAATTGATCCCTCAGAATGAACTTCTTTCCCTTTCCTTGAGTCAACTGGATGCTTCTTTTTTCCGTGGCATGTTCTTGCTTTATGACCTTCATTTCCACATCTATAGCATATTTCTGTCCCTTTGAAACATTTTCCTAGGTGTTTCCTTCCACATCTTTGACACATAGGTTTTTGAACACACATACCTTTATGATTATTACCTGTACTTCCATAGGGATTTGTTTCTTTCATATATGATGCCTTAGAGAAATCACCAAGGATTAGGTGGTCAATCATGACTCCAGATAGTTGGTTGAGGATAATCACAAGAGTTCTCATTGCAGCTCCCATATCATTCAGTTGCTTTCTCAAAAAAATTGTCATAGTTTCCTTCACATGGACTGTTACTTTGGTTCCTGCTAGATCCAGCCATTTACTAAAACCAAAATGGTCAGTGTGAGTATATCAACAAAACCATCAAGTACTAATGAGGAAGATAAACACTAAGATATACTTACTCATTCACTTTATCTAAAACTAAGACTCTTTCTGAAATCTTAACCATTATGGTAATGTCACTTATGCTTAAAGAATACCCTAACCTATAAAGTTATCTAAACCGACCTCTAATACAAACTATAAGGCCCCAGCCTTAAACCTTACTTAATCTTGAGTTATTACAAGATTACACATTGAGGATCTTTTCATGTTTAGAGTTTCAGAGAATTAGATCATGAAACTTGCATTACATTCCACATTTAAACAAAGTGGTTACATTAAAGAAAGTATTAATTCTTCCCATAAATGGAAACATATTTAAAATAAAACATGGATTCTTTCTTGAAACATCCATGACACTATCATTACATCATGTACCATTCCCTTGACCTGTGAAAAACATTTCAAAAACTTGGGATGAGCATAAAAAGCTCATTAAGGGTTATAAAAATATGGAAAGGAAACATGAGTTCATATATACATAAGAATGAAATAATACTTTAGCCATAAATCATAGGCACTTTAACATACCTCATCAAATCATGAATAAATCATAGAAATCATAAGACATAAAAGGTAGCGTGAGGCATTCAAAACATTCTTACGTAGGGAGTAACCCTCTTGGTTACGTTTGGAATACCCACCACAGTATATTCCCTAAATCTTTTTGGATAAACCTTAACGTTTCACTCCTTCGCGTTACACAATGAATTTGAGAGCTATATCGGGCTCAACCTCCCTTAGTTTATCACAGAACCACCCATCTTCATAATAATGCGCATGAACCTCAACATATTCGTATAACATAAAACATGCATAAAGAAAACATAACATTTCCACCTTTCAATAAAAAGATATCAATACAACACATTGATATAAAAACATTATGAAAACCATTTTCAATACCAAAATAAAATAAAAGTAAAACATGATATTTATTTTTCTGTTAAAAAGAAGGTATGGCTTGTAGAGGAAGCCGAAACTCAAATAATGGTCACGATTGCGGAGAAGTCATTGTCGCCGCATAGGTACGACAAAAACATTTCCATTTTTCATTTAATAAACACTTAGTATAAAATAGAGTCATTTTTAATAAATGTAAAAGTCAAAGGTGATTATATACCGTATAAAAGAATGTTGTGTATAAAAAAGAATATGCCTCAATGAAAGGAGATTGATACGAAGTCCCTTACAAAGACGGTATCCTTGGTTTAATGATAAATCAATTACATAATTATGAGTGACAAACAAATACACCAAATATAAGTGGATATTAAGTGTAAAATAATCAAAGGTCATTCACACATATTCAAAGGAAGACATATTCAATAACTACATGTTGAACCCAAAGAAATCGAAATTGGGTTAAGAAGTTCCCTTGACAGCCTAACGACGTCACATCAAAATGAGTTGATGAGAGATAAAAAATGGTATCTCATCACTTGGACATAAAATTTAAATCAATAAGGATATATGAGAACATATCCCAACATAACAATATGTAAATTAAAAGACCCAGAAAAAGATGTCTTTTAAAAATAGGAGGGTGAAAGGTTCCCTTACCGACATGGGTTTCTTTCAAAACATACACCTCGTGAAAGATGGACAATACAACATTGATGTAAATACTCAAAATAGAAAGTATATTACACAATGAGTAAAATAATTTTAAGTACATACACAACTCATTTGAAATTGTGGCAAATGTAGCATAAATCTCACGAGAATAAAAGTGAGATGAAAAATCCCTTATGAAAACTCGGCAGCCTAACGGCGCCACTTAAAACATCCAAAAATGGATTGATGATATCAAATAGGGTCTCTCATAATATTAACATAAAGTTTACATAAAGTGGAATATAAAATAACATCCCCCAACATAACAAAGAATAGCTTAAAAAAAGTGACATAAAAGAGAGTACTTAAAAAGAAAGAGAGAGGATAGATCTCTTAGGAATATTCCGCAGCCTAACGTCGCCACTCAAAACTTCCAAAATGGATTGATGAGAGAGAATATGGTCTCTCATAATATGAACATAAAAATTTCAGTAATATTAATTTAAAAGAACATCAAAATAACAAGAAATATGATCTTTAAAATGAATGACATAAAAGAGTGTACTTAAAAAGAAAGAGAGGAGTATGACCCCTTACCTCAAGTCCAACTTGTCTTTTTCGGTTCTTTATATTCATGAATAATAAAATTTGGTCAATTAATAATTTCCTAAGTACCTCATTTAGAGATTATTATTCAGTTCATATCACATATTATAATGTTATAATAATTGTTTAATAATGTTAGTTCATATCAGACATTTTTGCCGATTTTGGTACATGAGTAAAAAATGAACTTGTTTGAAAAATGATTTCCCATGTAGTTATAAGTAAATAATTTCCAAATTAGTATTAATTATTAAAATATCATATATATCCAGTAAATATTCAATTTATACTATTCCATATCATTTGGAGATAGAAAACAAAAAGCACCGTTCATGGAGATGGTAGGCCGTACGTACGCATGAACGCTACTTTCATTTTTTGTCATATTAATGGAATTTAAAAAAAATGAGAGGGATATATATATGTTATAATTCCACAATTATATCCATAATTTATATGTAATATATTACATATATATCCATTATATATATGAAATTATAGTATTACATAACATTTTGAGATAAGAAATGAAATGTACCATTCATGGAGACGGTAAGCCGTACGTACGCATGAACGCTACTTCCATTTCTATTTCATATTTAAAGAATTAAAACATAATGATACATAATAGTATTTTTATTCCAGTATGGTATCATATATAATATCATTAAATATATCCTTTATACGTACCACACATGGTATTAACGAATCAAATCACTTTGAGGGGGCGGTAGTCCGCACTTCCTTAAATGAAGATATCGCGCTTACCCATAATGGAAACAATAAAAGTACGCCATAAATGAAAAATACATAAGCTTAAGTAAAACATAAACATATTAGATATCATATAAAAATATAGTGACATCTTAATGGAAACCTTTGAAAGTGTTAGAAGAATGTTGAACAATCATCATTTCGGGAGGCAGAAATTCACCATCCACGGAAACAGTATGTTCATTAACAATTATATGTAGGTGTGTGCAAGTGTATCTATAATACATCTTATAACAACATCATAGTATATTTAAGATAATGGATTTTTTACAAAATAAATTAATAAAAATAGTTTAGGGGTTGGAGAAGAAAAATAAAACAAAAGGACACAAGTGAACACATTACCTTAAAATTGTGTAACTCCCTTTGGTTTGAGCTCAAAGGCTTCCTTGCGAAGACTTCTGCCCAAGGTGAGGCTTCAAGGAGTTATAGAGGGATGTGGAGAGACGCAATGGGCAGGGGTTGGCCGAGCCAAAGGCTTTGGAAGTGTGGGTAAGGAGGTAGAGGTGGGGGCCTTTTATAAGAGGAGAGGAGGGGCACTCTTGGAAAGGTATAAAATTTAACTTTATTTTCAAATGAGTTTCGGATTTTAATGGTCCAACATTGATGTGTTTCTAGGATAAGGTGATAAGGGTTCGAAATACACCCATACAATAGGTTTTGTACATGTGTAGGCCTTATATTTTACATTATCTTTCCATTTTATTTAAATCGTTAAATAATGAGGTCATCGATGCATCATCATGATGTCATAAATAATTTAATTTATTTAATGTCTAAAAATTATAAGAGAAATAATATGATTTAGGAAATATTTTTATCTTTCCAATGACTATTTATAGTAAAAAATATGACTTGTATAACCCCATGTAAAAATTATTTTAGTAAAATATCTCATGTTTGTGTCATTTTTACTTTAACATTAAATAAAAAGATATTTATGTCATTTTCCAACAAAAGTGGCTCCATGGGGTCCCCAAGATGACCCATGGATTGTATTGGTCGGACATGACACATCCAATGAGGGTAGGACATGTGTCTAGGACATTTCAGTTTTTAAAACATTATTCTTACCATAAACTACACTAATTACCTCTAATCGCGATTAAAAACATAATAAGTTAATATTCACCAAAAAATTATTTTTATCCCATTGAACCAGATTTTACTTCATAATGACAACCATGTATGTCGGATTTTTGAAATTCAAAACACAAAGATGGAAAAATTTCATTTTAACGGAAAAATCAGTTTTTATATGTACCACTTAGTGATTTCACTATTCATCAAAAATTGAAGTTTCTCAGAAAAATCCCAAAAATTTACCCTAATCTATATTTGATATTCCGAATTCAAAAATTAAGTATATTTTAAAAAATTTAAAACATATAAGTCACATTAATTAATTTAATAATTAATTCCTGCTGTCAGAGCAAATAGCGCGTTTTTATGAAACAATAAGTATCAAAATATTGACACTAGTTTAAGTCTGATTTCAAAGTGAAATTAATTCCAACGACCACTATTGGATTTAATGGTAAAAATATATTCTATTTTAACTTTCAAACCAATTCAAAAGATAATCTAATCATATAAATAAATTAGATTAAAAAAAGGGTTTGAATTAAAATACAACATTTTACACTATTCATTAAAAAAATCAACATTATCGGAAAGATACCAAAAATTTACACAAAGTACATTTTGATATCCGAATTCATAAGAAGAGTTTTATTTGGTCCAATAGAATGTATAAGAGTGAGAAAAACTATATTTAATGACGTTTCTCCACCAAAAGGTGATAAATGAACATTTAGTGAAAACTAGGGCATATACGCCTAAAATTGAATTCTTTCCGTATTTTAAGCCGTTATCTTTTATTGGATAAAATTAAAAACATTTAAAAACATATATAATCATATTTTAGTCATTTCTATTTATTCCTGCCAATACAACAGCTACATGTTAACTACCATTTAAAATAATATTATTTTATTATTAGAGTGCAACGTCAGATTCCCAAGAAACTCATTGTTGCGTGTTGGGTACGCCATCGAGCATAGCGTCCCCTTTAAAGTCATATTAATATCTTATTCACAAATATGGATAAATATGAAAATGTCGTATTCTTTATTTACCTAGGGTGTTACAATTAGTGAGATATATTGAAAGACTGGAAACAATAATTTCCCATACGAAATTCTAAACAACATCTTAGTTCTATCATCTTCCTATATTATCGAAGGCTGGTATATAAATCATATGTTAATCTATGAAAATGAAAATTCCCCACGGTTGGTCCTATATATCATATATCATAATGAATTTATATTTTCTCTAAACAATAACCTGATTCAACATTTTATAAATTCATGAAAATTTTAATTCCCCAATTTATTTTTAATTCATGAGGTTGGGAAAATTCCATGGTGTCACACAATTACCAATAAATCATGTAGATTATTGGCCCTCAAGATTAAATTTGTGATCCAATACCTTAGCATGCGTCATTTTATAAGATCCTATATAAATGAAAAATGTATGAGTCACTAGATCAATAAAAACATGAAATTCCCGTATGGTGGTAAATAAGAAAAATAATCCCAAAAAAACATATAGGTATGAACACAGTTCTGTAAGAAGAATAAAACCCAAAAATGTCTACAATATCAAGATACATTTATAAAAATGAGTATGATATTAAAAAATAGTAACAAAAAATAGGTCATGTCCTTCATGATTTGGGGTCTAACTCACCCAGAAAAACATCAGTAAACCTATCAGAATATAACATTTGAACTAGAAGAATATAATAATATAACCAATTTTTAGTGATAATAATTCATTCATTCACAATTATTAGTTCAAAGTATTCAATATCACAGAATAGAAATGTCCCACAAAACATTGAAGTCATCTGTCACTACCCAATACATGGTAAACATGATATCATGATTAGGCGTCTTTATAAAATGAGTGGAAGAGACCAATACGATTAGAATATGTTCCATACGTAATCCAAAAAATTCAACATTCCATGAATATATAAAATAATGAGTAACACCTATATCAATAAAATATGTCACCAGATAAAATGAAATAAAAATCATACCTATACAAGTCATTTCCCCTTATTATGATTAATTTGATAAACATTTTTTATATAATTTCATCCAGTGTTAGAAAAATGAACATCACCACTAACATAGCGAATGATCCAATGACACATCAATTCATGGGTACAAACCTATTATGTATTGGTTAGAGTAGATATTTATTTCATACTTGGGATATAGTCTCACAAAAATTCCTTATAAGACAAGATAGATTAAAATGATGACATAAATTAGTAGACTCTATACATTTTAGATTTAATTTACTAGACATTCTAAATTGGTAGTAGAATATAGTTGATGTCTTAATGAATCCCTTAAAACTAATCCTAAAGAAAATGGAATCCCTTTCACATCATTTTTTTACCAGAGGAAACACATATAAATAATAACTAAACCAAATAAATCTCCACACAATATGATATTTCTAATTAAGTTATCCACCAATGATTATTCTTTTTTAACATGATCAATGATATTCAGATGGAACATGAGAATCAGAACCATCCATGTACGAGGTAACTATTCCAACTAAAACTATTGTGCCATTAGGTAAAAATTGGGGACAAGCTATTGTTCCAAACACACAAACTATGAAATATTGATGATGTACTCTAGAAAAATACACTATCTTTGATCCGTGTTTGAAAATTCACAGGACTTCACACAACATAATGAATCTGGATAAAACATATGAATGGTTATTTTCTTAAAATATGTATAAGTGAGATCCTCATATAATATATCTTTTAGAACGGTGTCCCACTATCTCTTTCTTGTTTTGATTACTATGTACATGTAAAAACCATCAACATAGTCTTCAAATTTCACTAAGGGAATGAATATCCTCTCAATAAAATCAATCAACTCAATATATTAATTTACATAATTATCTCCATGGTAGAAGGGTTAATGCATCAATGTGTTTTATAAGATAGGATCCACTACATGTATGGGGTTCTTTATATCCACATGACCTTGAGTATGAACAGTGTACAATACAAAATAGTCTAAATAATGGTATATAAGAGTATTTTAATATGAGTTATAACTCATTTATACCCAATAAAGATAACCAATCATATAAAATTATGAAAATCCTATGGAAAATAATTCCTTTAATTCCATTATATAACAATCCAACCTAATTCAACATGAAATGACACCAGAGGTAGCCCATAATTATGGTGAGGTGAAATAGTATAACAAAAAAAATACTCAAATAAAAAAAATCTAAAAATCCATAGTATATTGGAGAATAAATATTCATGACCAATGTAAAACAATATAATCAGAAAATGATTAACTAGAAGTCATGACATGACCAGACCAACATGTATCCATGTGAACAATAGTCACATCCAAACCATCCCACTATAAAGAAATTGATGAAAATATTTGCCAACATGAATCATGATTTCTATACCTTTTACAGGATCCTAAGAATCAATGTTTTGAACTATATAATGGAAAATATAGGTTTCTGGGACATGTCCTTATATGATTCCACCACAGACTCTATAAAAATTATAAAAACAAGAATATTTAAGTTTTATTATTAAAAAAATACATCACAAAAAATAATTTTCAATGATAAAATACATTTGAAAATCATCCATTTTCTTTTCATAAATACCTTTCATATTCTCAAAATAATGAATTTGAAAATTATAATTTAATATGCCTGATATATTAACCAATAAAATACCTAAATACACAATAAATTAGAAATTAAAAAAGATAACCATGACCATTATATCAAGTGAATTCTTTTTAGAATGTGACCATTTCTAATACATCATGTGGGAAAACCTGATCAAATAACCCTGAATAGTTCTTTGTTTCAAAACATGTGATAAAATAACCTTGAAAAATCCTTCATTTGATATTCCTATCATGAAGTAAAAAATGGAAACATTTTAGGATCTATCCATAGTGTATAAGTAGTATAAATGAAATTAAATCTAAACTACATGCCTATATTGGATCTAACTAGTATAATCTATTATGGAATGGAACCCACTAATGTGAATGAAATTATCATGTGCAATTACACACACTATGGGTGACATGTCAATTCTCGACAAAGAAAAGGTTACATAATGTTATATATTTTTACATAATAATTTACAATGAATGATAAATATTTAAAAAACATGTTCAAAGCTAATCCATATTTCTTCGGTTCATGAAAAATCATATTTAAACTAAAGGAATCATTCCATAATTTTATTAAACACATGTTGTTGGAAAACCATTATCATTAATAAATCTATTGAAACCTAATTTTTCTAAAATAAATTAATTCTATTAACAAATAAATTCAATTAAATGAAGAAAACAAATGAATTTATAAGAAATGTTACAAATTCATGGAATTATACATTTTTATGGAAACAAATCCTCAATTATTTAGGTTGAACTAATCAGATTTATAAATATACACTAAAGAAGAGTATATAAGGAAACTGTGATCATATATCCATAAGAATAACATCAATCCCCAATATAACACCATATATCCTACATGCACAGCCTATTTGGGTTATTAAAAAGATAAGAGGGTAGATTCAAAGAAGATATATGATGGAAATGAAAAAAAATGAAAAATGAAACAGAACATGATTTCATCATTCATAAATGAAGGAAATATAACTAGAATCAAATATATTATTTTTTAGAGAACCGAGGAATTATTAGGTCAATAAAAACTGTTATTAAAGGATAATTAAAGGTTAAAATGGTTTACTTTGTATTTTACATTATATAATAGATAATTAAAAATCAATGTGCATAATTTTTTGGTGAAGAAATATGATTAGTAGTAACCATTCACCTTAATCATTCATCATATAAATAGATCATTATTGGTGATCACGTTTTCTCAAAACAATTACATTAGTAATTGGTGACAAATTCATAACCACTCATTGTAGGGTTCCATGGATTATAGAGGTGGTTTCATGGTTTTTAGAAACCATGTTATAAATTTCATTAGAACAAGATTAAGATAATTTTTCAATGGAAAAACAACATGAAATGACTTTATCATTACATTCCCATGATGAAGCCCCAAGGGCTCAATTGTTTTTTTAAATACTCCTCAAACGTCCCCAAAGTAAATCCAATAAAATAACTATTAATAAGGTTATGATGTATCTAATGCAATGTAATGGATTTTGACCCAAATATTAAGAATGTGGTTAATGAATTGAAATTATATTTTGATTTTTGGATCACAAAATCATTCGTTTCCTGGGATGAGAATTATTTTATTATTTTTTCTTTATGTATAAATATGGTTCTTTGGGCCCCATCAATTAAGAAAAACCATAACTAAGAGAATATGTAATAATAATAATATCATAGGACTATATAATAATTAAATTAACTTATAAAATATCAATATCATGACACATTCTATTAAATATTTGACATGTTTTTCATAACCAAGGACATTAATAGTCATTATTCAAATATATCATGATTTTCCATTAGGATATTATGAATTTAAAAAAGATATTTACTAGGAGTGTCAAACCATGTGTGTAGAAAAGAGTATTTTCATACCACATCTGATTATATATACTTACTCAAGTTTTTCATTTCATAGATAATACCCCTATGAAAATCTGTTCCATATCCACATATACATGTATTATAAAAATATAGATTTAATTTCTCAATAACCCTTCACTCTACAATTCTCTAAAATTGCAAAATCTTTTCATAAACATATACTTATCTTTGTTGTTATTAATAATGTTTTGGCATCATATTTTCCAAAAGATTAACTAAACCTTACTATGATACATACTATAATGATTTACGATTTTAATACATATATATTACATCTTAATAGATGAATACTCATTAAATTTTAAAATATAATAACTAATGAATGTAATGGTTTTATTGTTGGAAACATCATACACAATAATTTTAGTCTGTGAAAAATATTTAACAAATATGATAAATATATTCCCTCATAGCTCAATTAATAGTCACAAACAAAATAAAAAATTATTTATAACCTTTTTAATGGAAACAGATGAAAAGGTGATATTAGATTATCAATCATCATAAACATGGGGGAGATTAAAAAACATGAGTATAAGTATCTGATAACATGACTATTTATTTTAAATACCATACCCAAAATTTAATAAATCATAATATTATGTAGTGGAATTTATCTTGGATGTTCAACACATATGAATCATAATGGAATCAACGAAAATGATCCCTGAGAACATGAAATTCTCATTAGAAATGTATTTTTTGATATAACATCATCATTAAAAATAATATATTAATACAACCGAAAAAGTTATTCATTACATGTTAGGATTTTCCAAACTACAGATGAATCGACCTTGGCATTGGGATAACCTATCAGGTATCATCTTCTTCAGGATTAATATAACATGGTTTAACCACTTGTGTACCCTTTCAACTCGTACAACATTATCCATTACACTTTAAATAGGTGAGAGTTTTAAATATCACATATATCATTTTTCAACGTAACCTCCCATCCTTTATTATAAAATAACCATCACCATTGTTCAAAATATAACCACCTTTTGATTAGAAATTTACCATCATCATGCGAATACAATAGAACCAACTATCAAATTATTTAATTCATAATTTTTTTTCCAAAAGATCAAAAAAATTCATATCATATACCATGATGATGAAATGTGTTTTAAAATCATGTCATCATAACATAAACTATTGAAAAGAAATTTGATTCATTAAAATTACATCATTTCAACCCAACATAACCCATGGAAAATAAATAGGTTTTATATGAATTTTATAATCATAATAATAAACAATTTAGGAAAATAATAGGGATTGTACTCTTGGGTAACATCCCAATTAATTATTATGTAACAGGAACAGATGTTATCATATATACTAAATTATTTTTTAAGATCATATAGAACATTTCATTTGGAAAAGAAAATTTTTAATTTGAATGTAACCTTTTATAAACAGGAATTTCATGTAAAATTTGGAAAATAATTTTCTTTGAAAATATACAATATAAATCATAAAATATTAATTAAAAAATTTTTTTACATGAAGGTGGAAAATAATGTTCATGAATAACACATTAAAACAATGATATCATTATCATTTATTGAAATATAAAAAGTAACACATTATAAAAATGACAAAAAGACTGAATTCAATTTTTTCTGACAAATAATGAAACACGCATAACAAATACATCAAAAATTAATTATTAAAAATAAAATAATTATTAAATACTTTTTTGAAAACATGTACATAGAAGTAAATTGTTTTTCAACTAATGAGATAAATAAAATTGGTTCTCTATAAAAATATTATTTTGGACCCATGTGTACTTAAAAAGTGTAAAATGAAGGGGAAAAAATTACTTCCCATGAAATAGACCATGGTGAAGATAAAATTTGTTTTTTTACTTAGAGATTAATCAGAATATATTATTATATGATGCACAATAATGAAAAGTACCAATAAAATGAGATTTCATCCTAAATCGCATACCCCATTTGTTTATTTTGGATCATATATTACATTAAAAAATAAAGGGAAATTAAAAAATATTAAACATCAAATAAATATTTTTATTTATGATATAACATGTCGGATGGGTATCATATACACTAAAAAATTAAAACATCTTATAATTATGACATTTTTATAACAGAATAAAAAGAGGGGCGTAGAATACCATAACTAAAGTATCGACTTCAATAGTACATATTTGAACCCAATTTATTAAAAATTGTATGATTATTAAAAATATATTTCAGAATAATACATACATATATCAATCCATATATTATTTACATATGACATTTTTATACTTATTTCGTAACAATTCCCTTTAAATATCGTGTTTCATATAATAACTACCTTGTTTTTTCTCAATGTTTGATTTGATAGAATCGATCATTGTACTATGATCATGGTACCATTTTCTTCAAAATTTTATAAATGATATAAATATCATATATATATATTATAGGTATTTATATTATTTGATTAATGATGTAGGTAGAAACTAAATTACACCGTTTATGTAGAAGGTAGGTTGTATATATGATGGATCACTATTTAAATTTTCTTGATTAATAGAATTATAAGATAGTAATAAATAATTAACCTTTATAGAGGAATTAATATAGCTAATATATATTACATTTATTAAAATAATATGTAGTACAAATAAAATAACTTCATTTTCTAGTTGTCTGCTGCACACACAAGTGATGTTATAAAATTTTCTAATAACGGATTGTAATAAGTTATATGTGATAACCTAATAAAAAATATAATAATTTATTTAATATCATATTTATATTCTAAATCTATCATTATTTCATGTTTTTAGTGGTGTACGTAGGACATTAATTTCATCAATTTGTGAGGTGGTAGCCCTACATACAAATGCTCGATAGTTTAATTTTTTGTTAATGGATGAAGAGATGGATATATGTTATGAAGTCAACATAATAATATATCATTATATAGTGTATAATGATTTTATTTTATCAACATGTTGATAAATATTTATAGGGGATGAAGATGAAAAAAGTATTGGTTAATAACGATGCCACTTCTTAAGTCATGCCCTATAGTTATTCACCAAAATAAGTCATTAGAGGAGATTATAATCAATCAAAAGATTATAGGATAAGAGATGGATGTAAGGAATATATGTTATAATGTTATACCAGTAAATATGTATTCTAATAGGTTAATAGAATAAAATATGATCTCACATTAATAAATGGTGTAGGGAAAACAATTTGAATGATTGAAATGAAAAATATGTATCTATGTTTTAGAAAACCAAAAAGGATCCAAAATATATTATTCTAAATCCTATAATGGAAAAATGTAAAAAAAAATCACATAATTTGATTTGGACTTGTTTTATTCCATTTCATTCATTATCATTTTTGTCTTACCACTTGATTATCATGTTTTATTATTATCCTAAAGAATAAGAATTTACTATATTTCTATTAATTGTTACCATACATTTTTAATTATTATATTATATTAATAATATAAATTATAAATATGTTATCCTTATTAACAAATACATATATCATATGTGTATAGAAATAATAAAAAATTAATCATATAGACGTGATATAAAAACTTGTTTCCAATGGGAAATTTTTCATTTTTTTATAAGGTTTTTATATAAAAAACATTGATTTGATTAAAATAAACAGAATTTTTTATAATATAATTATTGAAAAAATATAAATTCAAATTTTTAGTCAATACAAATCTCTCTAAATTCCTAAAATAAAAATATAGTGTTTAATAAATATCATAATTTTTCACTATTCACAAAAAATATAACCATTTCGGAAAATTGACAAAAACTCACACAAATTTAATTTGAAAAAAACTATTAATAAATTAAATAAAAAACTTAAAATATATTTTCAAATTATTTCAATTTTTTGTTATTATATATATACAAAAAAATCATTTTTTTGAGAAAACAGTATTTTTAAACGATATAAAACTAATTAAAATTAAGTACTTATTTATAAAGTTATTTTTTATGAAAACCCAATACAATTGAAATTTTTTATATTTATATTAATAACTAAATGTTTCATGTATTTGATATAAAAAAAATTTAATTAATAATTTTAATAGTATATCACGATTCTGTAAAACAGGGTGTTTCTTGTAATATAAGCTATAAATAACAATTAGTATATTTGGAAAAAATAATATAAATTCTGTTGGTTATTATATGTGATTCTAATAATTTATTCCTTGAGTTTTTTGATAGGTGGATCACATATTTTATGGATTGATTTGCTAGGAAGATAATAAGACTAATAAATATATAGTATATCTGGACTATGAGGTTATGATTCTTACCTTGGGGTTACTCCATGAGGAGGTTTTTAAAAAACCAAAATAGTTATTTGATGGGATACTAAAATTTATAAAAATTAGAGGAAATGTTATGGTTTAATACTTATGTTGTGTTTCCCATCCCAATGGAAAATGTTTACCAACATCCCAATTCTACTAAACATTACTATATTATAATTATTTCCAAATAAGATCTAGATAATAAATAATGTAACCAATGTTCCCATTGAGATATTTCAGGTTACTATAATCATGTTTCAAATATATATATGAAATCTGGGAAAATACATCGTTATATTGTATGGTACACCATTAATTTTTCATCTTGAATCTCATCATTCTCCATGTCCACCTCTCCTACAATTGGGTGGAAACTCAGGTCAATAAAATTATACTTATTGTTCATTAAAGGCTCAACCAAGTGTAATACATTGATAGGGGTATATTTTGATAATAAAATAATAAAAATTTTAATTCTATGGGAATATTTTAATCCACAAATTTTTTTAAAAATTAATAAATAATAATTCAATAGAATCTTATATGAATAAAGTTAAATTAAAAAAAATGCATTATTCTATCGTTGTTGATTTCACTAACATGATGAAAAAGTTTTATTTTATATTAAATACATAGTTGAGATAAAAAAATTATTAATGTAGTTGTTCCTTATGTATGTGGTGTACTCAAAAGACCTTTTTTGTCATATATTCTTAAATTATTTTTATTTTCTATTTGGAACCTCCCTCCACTCTCACTCATATTTTAAAAGTGCATTTGAAACATAGATCACCTATTCTGGTGGCTTACCATATTTTAAATGTTTAGAGTCAAACATATTTTTCTGTATTCCTTTGAATTTGATGTAATACTATATGTTATTTCCCATTATTTATTGGATCGTAAAATAATCGGGTTAATCACTCAACTGGATATCATCCTTTGTTATATCCTTTATAGATATTATAAATTTCTATTTAAATTTACTATGTATGAAAACCAAATTTTCATGTTTTATAGAAAATATATTTTATTCTTTCAGTCCTCTAATTAGAAGTGATTTCATCATAATTTCAATTATTTGGAATAAAAAAATTAATACTCCCAAAAATTTCATTCCTAGTTTTAAATTTTTTTCAAGACCTATGTTTGATGAATTGAATATTATATTCCACTCATTATGTGATATCTATAAACTACCAATGAAAATAATTGTACATTAATTTATGTATAGATATTTTAGGCTCGTCAATGCGATTTTAAACTAAAATATAAAATAAATCTCATAAAGAAGGAGTATTTTCATGTGGTACATTATCCCTTTCCATTATAAGTGATGTCAATGATCCTCTCATTTTATATTTTTTTATTTAAATTTTATTTGTTTGAGATTATATTATTCATTATTATGTTGATGAAATTTTATGTTAACAATTACCAATGACCTTCCCATATGGTGACACCTCCAAGAAGCTTGATTTTATATAAGTAAAATGATATCCCTTCATATGTCATCCCAAAAACATTTATCTTTTCCTCTCATTTTGTCTCTATTATTCATATTTTTGGGACACACTATGATGTAATGAGTGGGAAATTATACTTTATATAACCCATACAACTAATGGTATGAATGGTAAATTTCATAAATATGAGAACATGTCTGGTCAATTCATTTTATTTGTGGGATATGTATTCTATTCCAAATATACTAGTGCACATCACCCTTCAATTTAATTTCTATGAGTAGAAATATTATCTATTAACTAAAGGTGTTCTATTCGAAATATCTCCAAGGATTAAGCTAAATTATATGTATTGGATTTATATTGATAATCACATCTCTCTTGTGTCCAATTTTGATATTAGGCATGAATTTTCATGGTGAACAGCTATTGAAATGTAATCATTTTCATCCCCAAGGGATATAATTATTAATATTATACTTCCATAGGGGCTATATCAATTGTCTTTTTGGGCCCCGGGTTAGCCATATGACTTTACTCAACTCAAATGGGTTGAGAATATCCATTTCTCTGAAGGGGAATTACTAGAGGAGAAATATTTTCTATTGTATGGATGTTTCACTCAGTACCAATATTTGATTTTTTTTCTAGCGAAATTAATTCAAAATAGATCCTTTAGATTAATTTTATAATAAAAAATGATCTGATAATGTGAAATTGTATCTAAATTATAATGTTTTTGGTTGGAAATCACTAACCATTTTGATTTACATGGTATTTATGATTTCTATGTAGGTGATAGAGAGATATTTTGAGGAGTGACTAGATCATTATATGAACTATATATTGAAAATAAGTACCCATCATCAAATTCTGTCATGTTATCACAATGTTATTTTCCATTTATTCAGCGATATCAAACAACATTCATGAATACAATAAAAAAATATGGAATCATATGAACAATAGAGTGTAAGGATCATTTCCCATTTTCGGATCATCTGTTGAGGGATTAATCATATTCCTCCTTAATATCTACAAATATATTTCAGTTTTTTACCTTTTTACCATATATGAATTCACCTTCTCACTATTATTTTTTGATGTAGTTTTCTAATGCATTGTTATCAAGAGGTAATATGATTAAATTTCTAATGAACACATTACCTATGAGGGAGATATAAAATACTGTGTTTAATATTGAGTTTGTTATTTGCATGATGTTCCCCTGAGTCTCTAAATTATCGACATTATAGGGGGATTGGTGGTAACAATGCCCACATCCATATATAATAGGGATTTTTTTCTCAAAAATATGAAATCTGTGATCCATGGAATATTATATAGTCATGGTTTCTAGTGTGGTGTTAAAATGTCCACATATCTATTTATTATTATTTTTATGATAATAATTATTTGTTTTCTTCTAACATGGCCTAAAAAGAATATTTATATTCTATTTAGTAATAGGGTTTTTCTATTGTCTACTATTAGAATGAAATACTTTTAATTGATTAATTCTTCATAAAACATTAGTTTTTTCATCAGATGGTATGCTTGGATAAAATCCATAGATTTTGGATACTGAATTATATCAATTTATAACTCTCACTAGTTGGGCCTAGTATAGTATTTATTTTTTGAAAAAATTTCCAGAATCACAAAGTGGTGATAAAATAGGAGAATAATTTTAAGATTTTACGAGGTGTTAAAATATTGATGGAATAATTGGAATTTAATATTTATTTATGTAATTTATAATATAATCATATAGGCTCATATAGTGATATATTTATAATGAATATTAATATTTGGATTCTATCTTATTTGTTTTGTTTGGAATGGGTAATTTTTCAAAATAATTGACTAATCCATTCATGGGTAACCCGATTACACACCATTTATTCTTTTCATTTTTATTATTATATTCATTTTCCTTCTTTTATCAAATGTACATCCATTAATTCTCTAAGTAGATCCTTGGGAATACACTTTTTAATAAATTAGATAGAGAGAGATATATATGTTGAGGTAGAAAGAGTGATTGGGATGGGTGGTGGCTCAACAAATCATAGGATTCGAATCACCATGGAACAACATTGGAGGACAGATCAAAATCAACCATTTGTGGTTTCCATCTAGAGGTTGAATATATTTTTGTTTGGAACATAGATCCTCATATATTATTTTTTCAATATTTTTAAATCCATAATTTGATTTATGGAGACTCATAAAGGATGATTTGGGGTTATATTTGGTGAAACCCTGGGTTCTATTAGATAGTAGTTGTTTCTCATTTGGAAAACACTACGACACAGTATGCGGTTTAATAAGAAATCATTATTTTTTGTCATTGTTTAGGGATATTTAAATTTTTGGGGCTACACATTGGGTCATCCGTTAACTGGAAATGTCGTCTTATTTTGGGCATGTGGACAAGTACTTGGCCAGACATCCCATTTGAGTAGGAAATAGTCATGTAGTTGTACTAGGAAAGACATCAGGTGTACCTAAGCTATGTACTAGTATTTGACCAAAACTTTGGAGTTAACATGGAATGTATATTTCTATATACATAACCTAGGGAATCCTAGGGAGTGTATATGTTTATGGATTCGATTTTATTTGAGAGTATACATAGCGTATTGGGACATACACATTGTGAACTACTCCATTTGAGGTTTTTTGGATGTATTATAACAATTCAGAATTAAATAGAATTAATTATAGACTATTATAAGTATTTTACATTTTATAACATGATTTAGGAACCATTGAGGTGTTCTGATGAAAAATAATAGGTGACTCGTGGACATAGAGCTATGATGGTGTGGTTTTTCTCCCAGAAAATGGTGTTAGAGGCATCTTGAGAGTTTAATAAGATAATTACCGTATGAAGGTAATGAGAATGTTTGTATGTCATAGAATAATATTTCCAAGACACTAGTTTAAAATGAATCATAATATCATTGTTTACAGGTACAAGGCTGTGATTCGAAGAAGATAATTTGAAGGGTGTTTAGGCAAACTCAGAATCACTTTGAATGTTGATGATATTTGGGACATTTCCATTAAGAGTGTTTTCAATCTATATTGTTAGACCATTAGTAGAAATAATGTGTTTGGTGATCATACCAATATAGGTATTCCTTGAGAATTTATTTGGTTTAGTTTCTATAATTTTTTAATATTTCCTATGTGGGTAAACAAAATAGAATGCAGGATCCGGGAATCATGATGTTCGTATAATGGGATACGACATCCTTAGAGCATGTGGTATTTACATAAGACTATAATTGTGACTAAGGATACCAAGTGGGATGCCTCTTTATAATTTCTTTCCTTGAGTTTCTCAATAAAGAAACCTATACTTATGTATAAATCTTGAAAATACCACAAATGGTTCCCCATGTTTTGTACATTGTAATTGACCCATTTTGATTCTTCATTTATATACGTATACTGAGTTGGTTCATGTGTTTTGTTATGTGACATTTACCAATTGTTTCATTATTCTTATGGATTTTATAATTTTTATTTTATATCTACCTAACCTATACTATATATAAATACATAGAATAATGTAAACTATGGGGACAATACTATCAGGTAAAGGGTGTTCTGATTCAATAATGACAATTTTTCCTTAATTAACAAAAATATTAAATAAACTCATTAGAGTGATTGTAAAATGAAACAAATAAAAAATAAAAAAAATGTTTCATAAAAGGGAGAATTAATTCAAGGTGGGTGGTTAATAAAAATACTATAAATTTAAATTCTTATAGTAATTATATTAATTATGTTTAAGACCTCTTAGAGTATCTTGAATAGTCTCTTAGTATTAACTAGAATTACCAATGATTGATGATACCTCTTTCATTGTTTGTATATAACCACCCTAAGATAATTATATTCAACATCTAAAGTGAAATATGAACTAATAGTTATCTCCACCACCCATGTTACATTGAATAATAGAGGGTATCCTCCCCTTGAGGCTTCCTCCCCACTATATTTCTAGATAAAATGATTATAAATAAATCAAAAATTAGTAACTAATTTTATATTATATATCAAAATAAGAATATAATTATTACATGTAGGTAAATATCCACTTCATTATACTCACCCCCATTCCATTACTCTAAGACACTCATACGTGCTCCCCCAAAAATGAAATAATTAGAAACTATATAGGTGGAATAAAATGTATATAACTAAAATAAAATTTTAATAAAAAATTACTATCATAATTTCATTAATTTCAAATATATATTAGTACTTATTATATTAAATTATATAGATATAAAAAAAATTAACTACCAACACCTTTAATCATTGTTAATGATAACCCGCCTCCTCCATTATTACATCAGATACTATCTAGATTTTTATAGATTCCCCCTATATCACCATTATAGGTTTCCTACTAAGGCTCCCCTATAGATGGTAGAGACCATGATCAATTTTTATGGTACAAGACATGTCAATTTTAGAGGGAATTATACAAAATGTATTTTCAAATAATCCCAATATCCTCATCTTATGCACTCTTTTCATTCAAAAACAAGGCTATTGTCCCCTCATCATTTCATATCTATTAGTCTTTAAATATTATATATTAATCTTTTACTTCATTTTATAATAATTCATAACAACAATTTGAATATATCTCATTCTAAAATAATGACTCTAGTTGTTGGTTGAGTCTTAAAATATATTAAAATATGTTTCCATCTTAGCTCCACATAATTTTAGTGCATCTGAACTCTATATCTATAGGTATAGAACCAACATGTATATCGTTCATAAATTTATTAGAGGATATCCTATACCTTTTGGATGTGATAAATAATTGGTCTTATGAAAATATACATAATACATACCTAGTATATCATGGCATGAAACATTGTAGAACAAAATTCTCATTTATGTTTTTCTTCATTAATGGATTTAATGGCTATGATGGACTATGTAAATTTGGGTAATACAACCCATCATCCCTATACCATCAAATAATAAATTTAATACCCATACACAATGTATTTTGGAACATATGAAATAGTCATTATACATACATGAAAAACTATATTCTGTCTTCATCTTCTACAATGCAAGAAACATCTCTCCTATCGTGGCCTTCCAATAGTTCAGTTTATATATAGCCCATTGATTTAAATTATATCTTATATAATCCTTCATAGATCCCAATTCTATAGGTGATACGTTTAAAAACATATGAAATGAGACACACTAAAATATTATATCGTAATAATGAAGCTTCCATGAACCATGGTTTATCCTATGGAATAGTTTTTCTATAGATTATGCACTTATTGAAACATACTTTTATTTACTATGTTTTGTACTAGTGTGTAGTAGTAGTTGACATGGTGAAATTGGTTTGTGAGGACTACAAAACTGATACTATCCAATAAAATTGAAAATCTTATGTGTGCACAATATGATAAAAATATGCATTCTACATTATAAATATAAATGTTTGAGATCCAGATAACAAATGATCTTGCGTGAAATTTGTAGAATAAATGATGGATTAGAGTTGGAGGACCCCAACCTCAATCTCATTCCACCCTCCAGGACTGAGATCGTCCTCTATCCATGATACTGACACCCTCCAATTTTATGATGTTCATTGTCCTCAATATCATTCAACTATGCACAACAACCGCTCTTCCCCAACCACCCTATAATGATCTCACTGTGGGTATTATTTTCAATACAACCCTCTTTCGTAAAACATGTTTATTACTATAATTGGATTGAGGGATAGTTGTGGTGAACCAAATTTGTTGGTCATGCCCATAATCATTTAAATTAATATTCTATTCTATACATCACACAATTTTCCATTGAAAAAATTAATTTAATTATTATATTTTTTTTATTTTTCATAATGTTTCAATTAAGGAGAAATATAATAGAAATTAATAATAATGGGAGAGATTTGTCAATGAAATTTAATACATAATGACATTAAACACAAAAAAAAATCATTCAAGGAACATAACAAATCCCCCACTCTAAAAACAAATTCCACACATGTATATATTTCAATTAAAATTGAAAAAATATCCCCCATGAAACCAATATTAAAACATCCATATTAATTAATTCAATAGTTTTTTAATTCGTGATAATATTTTTTTCAAAATTAAGATATGAAAAATTAATCCCACTCGATGCATTTCAATAATGAATTTTATCATTCCCTTTAAAGAGATCTCAGTTAACCCATTAAAACCAATTAATTAATTATTAATAAACAAGCTAGGATGGGATTTACCTCACCATGATTTTGATTGTATCATAACTGTATGTAATAAAACATTGTATTTGTGGACATACATTAATTTCATGTAAAAAAAATATGAACATGAATATGACTTATATTCTACTCTTTGATAAGACCATAATAAAGATAAACTATTAGGGATTTCTAATTAGGATAAATAAACTATCACTATAATTGTATATGTAGTAATTTTTTAGTAAAAATTTTAAAACCAAAAAAGGATTCTTGTATATAATGTATAATTCCTGATATTCAATGTAAATTCTATGATAATCATCAACATAAAAAATTGACGACAACCACTTCTACAATATCAATGAAAATTTCATGTAGAACTTATAAGTTGTGAATGAATTTCCATACTATTTTTATTCTTATAAATTTTTAATCAATATTTTTTCATTTTTTGATTTTGAGTTTGGAAAATTCTCTTATACAACTCCCAATGCCAAATGAAAGAATGAAATTTTTTATTAATGGTTCTTTTTACCATTTAAAATTAAATTTCTTTTAATATTTTTATTCAATAGGGGTAGCATTAAATTCAATGAATGTTATCATTAACAATTTGTAACCCCCTTATGAAAACTTCGAAATAAATTTCCCACATAGAGAACATATTTTTTTACCATTAATTCCCTCTCCCTTATAGTTAAAAGTAGATAATATTGCAAAACACAATGAATATGGTAAGAATTGATTAAAATAACCTGAAATTTGAAATTACATTTATGATTTATAATGGATAAAATTGGAAACATTATATGGTAGGACTAAAGAATGATGCTAAATTTAAATAAAAATTCAATAATTTTCCATGTGAATTTATATATTCATAGTTTTTCAAAGATCAAATGCATTTAAAATTTAGTATCATGTCACCAATTCCCTCATTAAAAATTATCTTGAATTAAATTTAAATATTAGGCCTAAATATATTGGATATGAGAAAAATGATATTAAATAAAACCAATGATATCATGTATATGGAAGAAAAACTATTCAATATGAATTATATAAATTTAAATCACGAAAAATGGTAGGAAATCATTATATGTATAATCTAATAGAATCCTAATGTAATATTTTATCTTCCTTAATATTGCAATTATAATCCTTACATGAGATTTTTATTCCACCTTTCTCTTAGAGACAATGAAAATAACATTGATAAAAAATAAAACAATTTTTTTATAGTAGTATATGTACACTCATTTAATAAAATCCATGAATATTATAGAGAAATTGATAAGTATGATGATAATAACTATGAATTCATTGTGACAATGTGTAGTATAAAAATCTATCATATTAATATCTTCCATCATCACCTTCATTTGATGATATCATGAATGACGATCTAGCTTTGAGATTAATTGATCTAATAATATTTTATTTGACAATTCACTAATCCATGTTAGGGGATACATTTTATTTATGATGACCATATTGAGATTCCAGTAGTCAATAATGAACTATATTGACTGATCCTTATTATTAAAAATAATATGTATAGAACCACAAGATGATGCACTAGGTAGTATGAACCCTATATACAAATTCTCTTTTATATACTTATTTATCTCATCCAGTCCAATCAGGTCTATCCTATAGGATACCATTGAGATAGGAGTGGCTTTGTGCTTGAGATGAAATGATATATCTACATCATAATCTGAGTGAATTCTGAGTAGCTCTTTAGGAAGAAAAAAAATTTATTTCATAAAAATTTGATTTTCATATAGGTTGACAACTTCTTCTTACTCAACCATTTTTGAATGTTATGATTCTCGAAATAGTATCAAAATACACACCATTAATGTATTTTTCTATGGAGGTTCATGATCATTTTTTATTTGTATAGGATCAAGGGATGATTTAAATTATGAAAAGAGATTCCCATTTATCGAAAAATGATTTGTTATATATATAATGAGAGAAAATACATGCCTAGTATAGCATTAAATTCCAACAAGGGAATCAATACAATATTCAATAGAAGAATCATCTAACATACTTCAATAGGAGAAGTATCCAATGCATGGTTGTACCTTCTATGAATTTGTTTTGTTACTCCTCTTCAATAGGAGTGAGCCCATAAATTTATTTTTAATCTTTTAGATTTTTTGAAATTGGATTCCAATTACCTTTGATGAGTCTATGTTTAGTGAAATGAATGCCATAATTCCCATGATCACTGTAGATTAAAAATTTAACCATAGGATTTACATTATGAGTGTCCCTAAATTCCTCCATATGTTTGACTAATTTCATCATGTATCATAGAATTTAATGAGCATAGTGGACTTATATCCATAACATAAATCATTTTCCAATCCATTTGGGTAAATTCACATGACATTTCTTCCCACATTTTTTCATGTCGATAGTTTGGTTATCTTTCCTTGATTGTCATATGATACACCAAATTGAAACTCTATTCTTTATTACATGTCTCAAAAACCATATGATCTTTCTAAAAACTACCTATTTACATTAAAATAAAATATATCATCCTCTTATTAACTATTTATGTTTCATATATTTAGATACTTTCCAAGAAGTAGTTTTAAACTACTAATCAATATATGTAATTTTTAGAGCATTTTTAATTAAAATCCATGTGGGTTATAATGAAGGCCTTGTGATTTTTTCCTTACAAACAATGAATGATTCAAATTAAGTTTTCTCATATTTTATGAATTATAATTTAATATTTATTTTATTATTTTTTAATAAATACTAGATAATAGATTTTTAATTATTTTTATTCCACTCTATCTCATACATTTCATTATTTGGATTTTTTTCCTTATTCAACTCCCATCATTGGTCAGATTATCTATCATAATGATAAACCACAAAATCCGCCTTCTCATTCTAATAACAAAGGACCACTGAAAATATATTTTCTATTGAGATATCCCACATTTCCACGACATGTGGATTGGAAGTTCCACTAAAATTTTGTGGTTTTTTCTGAATAAAATAAATAATGGATAGTTGATCCTTGTGTGGTGAAGGCAGACATTCCACATAGTCTAGGTTATTATTTATATCCTGAGACAACTATAAAAGCATTTCAAACTATTTTTGAACTCTACCTCCCATGGAATTGGGGATTTTATTCAAAAAATCGATTAATTATACCTCAAATGGGTTATTGGAATGGGTTTTCCCTGTTACCATCATATTCTAATAAATGATTTTTTTCAAAAAAAAATAACTATGTTGACATGTAATAAAAATATTATAATTTTTTAAAAATTACACTAATGGGATATCTTATGGGATCCTATTGATTAACCAATTTATAACACAATGTTTATTGGGTAGTTCAATATATTTATTCATATCATTGTATTTTTCAAAAAAAAAAAATCTAATCATAATACTCAAATTAATTAAACTGTACTATGATACCAACAATAGCGACCCCACAATTTTTACATGAATATTACAAAATTTTTATGATAAAAATCCAAAAAGGATTAAAAACCTAGGATTTGAGGGTTTAGTGTCTTGGAGAAAATTATTACTATACATAAATTTAAAAAAATTAAATAAATATTATTTAATTTTTTATTATATATCCTCTTAGTGGACATTTTTATTGTACCTAGTACATCTATTTACCTGAGGATATACATTAAATAAAGGGTTCATCTAAAATCCAAGAAATAAAACTAATAAGGGACCTGAATAAATATAAAATAAGGAAGAAAAATAATTATCATTATAATATATGGATATGATTATCAGTAACATCATGATGTAACCAATAGACATGTTATGTAATTTTGAAATTCCAAAAGATGAGAAATCTTGTCTTAGTAGAGAAATACCAGAAATATTTGTGAAAAAATATTTCATCATGTACCCACATTACATAAGTTCAAAATTGTAAATTTATAATTTTGAACAAATAAAGAATCATGATCACACATATTAAATAGTATCCGTTGAGATGCATCTCATTACAAAAAAAATTTTAGGGATATATTATTTTCAACCGACATGTCACAAAATAAACCATGGAAAAGAATGATTTTCATACGAATTACCCAATGAATAAATTTTGGAATAAAAATTAGGTATCCAAAAGGAAAGAAGTTAAATAATTATTATTAAAAGAATCAACAAACATCAAGGAATAAGAAACAATATTTATGGGCATGATATTCTTTTTTTGAAAAAGTAGTTCTTTGGGGAAATTATTTATCCTTTTCATAAATACATGTTGGAAAGAAGAATATATTTGAAAAGAAGAGGTAAAAACAAAGAAATTAAATTTTTGTAACATTAATGGAATATAAAAACTAAAATCTTGAAGGAAATTAGTATAATACTATGAAATGGAGTTAGTTTCAGGAATCATCTTACATTTTTTCCCTTTTTATTTCTTCACTTTTCGGCCCATGGAATAGTAAAAATTTATTTATTAAAATTTTTATCTAGAGGTGAAAAATAAACATCTGTAATACTATTTATCAATTATAATCATTGTATAATATTTTTTACTTTCAGTTGATAAAATTAAATAAATTTTTTTATAATAATTAAAAATTTCAGTAATGGAATGTAATGCCCCGATCCCAGTTACCCATAGTCGGTGATTTAAAACATCACATTGGCATATTACAAGGAATCATTTACCAAAAGACCTATAAATTTATTATTATTAGAAGAAAGATAAAAACTAAAGTTTTATATCACAACATGAAAAAAATACACCACTTATCCAAGTCTCCTAGATTATTATTGAATGTCACTCTAAAATAACTTATTCATATCCTGGGAAAATGAAACATAAGAAAGGGGTGGGATAAAATTCTAAATAAGAGTACGAAATACAGAAGAATAAAAAATAATAATTAGGCATGTTGAATAATTGAAAACACAAGCCTTTCTAAATATTAAACATGAACATTATATGGTAGGAATATTAACCGAGTAAATAATTCCATAATAAAACATAGACATGGGTATTCTACTAGTCGAATAACCACATGAACCATCAATATTATTTTCCTAATTATGAAATGTATAATGAGGGACATTCTGAAACATTTTTTCAAGCCACAACCAAGACATCTTAAAAATAATAATGCCTTGGGGAAAAGCATATACCAAAATTAAAAAAAGCCTCACCCAATTCCACATCTAATTGTCTCATGATACCTACTGATTCATCGACGAGCTATTGTGGAATCCACCCATCACTAACTATGTCCAATACATTATTCATATGAAAGTGTTGAAACATACCCTAAACATTCATATTCTAACTAGCATACAAAATGACAATAATTTAACCATAAACTATGAATGGTATAAAAATAATACATCCATAGTCAATCATATCAGAAAACCTAAAATATTCATTGGAATATTTATATCATAAGAAATCATCTTCAACCAAGTTTAAAATCCATCAAAAGATGTTGACATAGATGAAATGAAAACTATTTGAAAAAAATAACTCATTCTATATTGAAATCATTTAAAAGTCACATAATTATAAAATAAAACCATTATTTTGAAAATATTTTTATAAGATATTAAGGGAATCTTCAATGGTGTTATAATGGTAGAAAATATCTTCACCCACCATATAAGTAAAAATTATACATTCTTACCATAATTTGGATGTAAAGGTCATGAAGTACCTTATTTGTAAAACAATAGAAATATTACTTTCACAAAATTTAATGTCAAACAAGGGATTAAATGACTTTGACCTATAGTCTAGTAAATATTAAAAATATTTTGAAATTTGTTTTGAGGAAAACACGGATGGGAATGAGAAAGCGTTCCCAATAGATAATTAAGTATTAACAATCTCAAATAATAAAGAGATTGTGAAATTTAACACATACCATTTAATATTCCTTGTTCAAGGGTACGTTGAACTCCTGTATAATAGTTAAATAATTTTTATTAAATTATACAAGAACCATATACAAAAATATGATATCATATATGATTTTTTAATATTTCCTTTTTAATAATATTTTAGTATTATCACTATTTCGGGTGTTACTGATTCATTTTCCTTTATATACTTATGTACGTAATACATGTTTTTTATGGATATAATGTATTTGATTCATATCCAGAATTATATTAATATGTTATACATTGTTTTTTATCATAAAATAAAAATTATTCGTGAATTGTTATGATGGAGAAATGAATATCATCACATTCGTTGGGACGGTACTCCGTACGTATGCACGATCGACAATATCATTATTTTGATAT
This sequence comes from Viscum album, assembly GCA_963277665.1. Classification (NCBI taxonomy): domain Eukaryota; kingdom Viridiplantae; phylum Streptophyta; class Magnoliopsida; order Santalales; family Viscaceae; genus Viscum; species Viscum album. The sequence goes on from OY728126.1 coordinate 201,046,447, forward strand.
TTAAAATCGTATGTAAATAGATTGTATATCAAATATAACAAATCATTAACATGTTTTATTCTTTATTTACATCAATTTTATATCATTATTATACCCATCAAAATAATAATGTATTGAATAATAACTACACTACGACGTGGAGATGGTAAGCCGTATGTACGCACATATGGTGACTTTGTAATTCATATGATGTATTGAATAATGAATATTGTTGTACCATATTTATTATAATTTCATAGTATTTATTAGGTATTAGAGTTATTATTTTTGTTTGGAAATAAAAATATAGAGAAAGTGGTAGAAGAAAAGAACTTAGAAAGAGTTGATGAAATTATTACCTCTTTTTCGTGTGCTTCCTTTTGAGTTGATCAAAAAAGATCCATAGGTTGGCTTTAGGATCAAAACATGGAATCAAGGTTGACGTAAGGGAATTTGCGAGTATATTTTCACAGTGTTTGGCTGGTCAAAATGGCTTTAGAGGTGTTAATTGAAGAGAAGGGGATGTTTACTTTAATAAGAGATGTGAGTGGCACCATAGGGAATGATTGAAGTATTATTTTGTAATAAAAACATTTTTGGTTTCCAATGGCTCCAAAATGATTTATTTTGAGGCTAAGGTAGGGATGGATTAAAAACCACTAACAAATAAGTTTTAGACAGGTTTGGGTCACTATATTAACTTTATCTTATAGATTTAACTATTAGTTAAATAGTTTAACTTTTATAATGTATTCATGTATTATTATTAAAATTGGTTAATAAACATACTATAATTTCTAATGAAAACCTCACATGGTTCATAAATGATATGCCTATCCTTATATAATTCATTTGGATGTACCATATATTTTTTTGAATATTATATAAATTAATAATATAATATTTTTTAAAAAAATTATTTTATGTCAATTTTCACAATATTTGGTATTTTGATTTTGTTAAACTCATTCTAGCATGATTAATTCAATAAAAATTCATTAAATCAACCCTAAAATTTCATAAAAACCCTTTAAATTAGAGTAATTCCTTAGATGTATCAAATTACATATATTTGGATATTTATAATATCAATTATTTTAATCTTTCATTAATAAGGTAACTACTGGATTATCATTGTGTCATAAATAAATTAAAAAATTTAATGTCTAAAAATTAAAAAAAATACGATTATGTCATAATTATTTTTATCTTTATAATTATTATTTATAATCTAATATATCATATGTATAACCCTATATTATAAATTGTATAGTTATTATTCATTGAATTTAACACTTTTAACTCTTCTTTAAATAAAATAATAATAAAGGTTTTAATCAATCCTAGTAGGCCAAAAGGATCAAATTTTTTTCCTAAGGTTTATTTGTGTCTAAATAAATGTATAAAATAGAATTAGGACATTTTTTAGGGTAATTATAGTATCATTCTTATATTTAATCTCCCTATTTACTTTTAACCGTGGTAAATAAAAGTTAAAAGATAATATTCACCAAAAAATAATTTCATCTTATTGAAACACATATTACATACTAATTTCAACATTTTCTGTAGGATTTTTTAAATTCAGCTCACCAAAGCGGTAAAATTATGTTTTATGCAAATTTTCAAAATATCCCAAGATGTGGGTATTAGACGGTAAAAATTTCAAAAAATTTCATATATCTAAACTTGTCATAAAATGAATCCAAGGAATTAAATTGTACTTAAATAGGCATTTGTATGTTTTTTTACATAAAATAAATTTAAATAAAATAAATAATTATTTAAATAAAAATTTACTTTTAAACAATAACGCTGTGTTTTTCACTATTTATCAAATATTGAAAGTTTTCAAAAAAATACCTAAAAATCACCTTAAGAAAATTTTGTGTTCCTAATCAAAAAATGAAGCCCATTTTGAATGATAAAATTTATAAAATTTCGAAATGTGGATATTACTATCTATAACATCTAGATTGGTTGGTTGTGGTGTGTTCAAACTCAAAGTTGCATACAACACAAGCTATTATATTATTCAAAGAGAAGCGTATCGTGGAAGCATGGGGTTTTACATTCTTCCCTCTTTCAAAAAATTTCATCACTGAAATTTAGTAGTATATCATTGCATAAAAAGACTCAGGTGGTTCTTCATCATATGTTCCTCGAGTTTTAACATCGCCTCTTTTGTCTTATAATTTCTCCATAAAACTTTTAACAGATGAGTCATCATGTTTCTCAACACTTGTTCTCTAGTATCCAGAATCACGACAGGCTCTTAAAAATAAGACAAATCGGGTTCCTGTTCTATTTCTTTATTGGTGAGTACATGCATTCAGTCAGGAATGTATTCTCTCAATAGTAATATGTGTAACAAATAATGATCTTTGGATAAACTATGTGGCATTTCCAAACAGTAAGCTACAACCCCAATTTGATCTATAATTTTTATTGTTATGATGTACATTAGACTTAATTTACCATTCTTACCAAACCACATAACTCCCTTCAATGGAGGCACCGTCACGAAAACATGATATCTTACATGAAATTTCAAATCCTTACATCAATTGTTAGTAGAGTTATTTTGACTACTTTGAGCTGTTTCGACGTGGGTTCTGATAACCATCAACTCTTTCATTATTTTCTTCAATAGGTTCTGGTCCTACGAGTTTTCTTTCACCAACATCATCTCAACAAGTTGGTGTGACAATTCTCATTCTATATAAATCTTTATATGGTTCCATCAGAATACTTGAAAATAATCTATTATTGTATGTAAATTCTAGAATAGGTAAATATTGATCCAACATACCTTGAATGTCAAGTGAGAAAGATCTCAACATGTTTTCTACGGTGGGAATTGTCTGTTCTGATTTTACATTGGTTTGAAGGTGGTAGGCAGTTCTCAAATGAAGTTCAGTATATAAGGATTTCTAATGACTCTTCCTGAATCTTAATGTAAAATGGGGATTACGATTAGAAACCATTTATAGGGGTACTCCATGAAGTCTTACAACCTCATTAGTATATAGTCTCCCTAAAATTTTATGTGGTAAATGATCTCTAATAGAATTAAAATGTGCTGACTTGGTAAGACGATCAACAAGGACTCGTATTAAATCATTTCTTCTAAGAGTCTTTGGGTGTCCCATGACAAAGTCCATCGTAATATCATCCCATTTCTACTCAGGTACTGGAATTGGTTTCATAAATCCTCTAGGATGTTGTCATCCAGTTTTCACTTGTTGAAAAAACCATACATCATGATACATAATCAGAAATCTCTCTCTTCATGTTGTCCAACAAAAAATGTTCCTTCAAATAATAATACATGTTTGTGCTTCCATGGTGTATAGAGAAATTGGATCTACAAACATAATCCAATAATTCCCTTTTTAGATCTGGTATGTCATAAACACAGAGTCTCTTCCAAGATTTTAAATTACCATCTTCATATACGATATCAATCAATCTTCCATTGTTTACAGTTATAAATTTCTTTTGAAACTCCTCATCATCAATCTGTGAACTTTTAATCCTTTATAGTATAGATGGATTAGTATCCATTTTAAAGTGTATTGATGTTTCACCTTTAATGATTATTCCGATATCCATCTTTATTATATCCATGAAAATAGGATCCCTTTAATATCTAATCTTGTTCAAAACTCCATGATCCATTCTTCTCAAAGCATCTGCCACCTTATTTTCCATTCCCGAGTGGTAGTGTATAGTTCAATAATAATACTACAATAGTTTAAGCCATCGCCTTTTCCTCATGTTGAGTTCTATTTGTGAAAAAATTTACTTCACACTCTTGTGATCAGTATAAATCTCAAATTTTCCAAAAATAGATAGTGTCTCCATATCTCCAGAGAAAATATTACAACAGCTAACTCATGATCATGAGTGGAATAGTTTTTTACATGAATGATTACCCACCACAATGTATAGTAAATAACTCTATTATTCTGCCTAAATACACAACCAAGTCCTTTCTTTATTGAATGACTATACATAAAAAACCCATCATTCCCCGATGGTAGAGTCAATATAATATTATTGAATAATCTTACATTAATTTCATCAAAATTTTATTCACTCTCTTTTGTCCAAACAAATTTAACCCCTTTACATGTGATCTTGGTTAATGGATTAGCCAGCCGAGAAAAATTCGGGACGAAGCGCCGATAATAACCTATTAAACCAATAAAACTACGTACCTTGGTTATTCTTGTCGGTGCTAGACATTCATGGATTTCCTTGGTCTTTTAAGGATCAAAAATAATTCCATATATAGAGAATATATGGCCAAGAAAAAAAATCTTCGAAAGCCAGAATTCACACTTTCTAAACTTCCCATATAATTCATTTCTTCTTAGGGTTTTCAGAATAATGCGCATTTAATTTTAATTATATTTGTAGCTTTTTGAGTATACCAAGATATCATTAACTAATACCACTAGAAAGTCATCAAAATATTCCTTGATAAATTATCACTTAGATTCATGAAAATATAGGGAACACTAGTCAGTCCAAAAGGTGTTAATGTAAACTCATAATGCACATACCTGGTATGTAATGTTGACTTCAGAATGTCTTCCATCATCACAAACAATTGATGGTATCCAGATTACAGTTCAATATTTGAAAAATATTGATCTCCATGAAGTTGATTGAATAAATCATCAATGGATGGTAGGGGATACTTGTTCTTTATTGTTATAGCATTGATCTATTTGTAATAAATGCACAACCTCATAGATCAATATTTATTCATGACAAATAGAACATGGGATCTCCATGTGGAAACACTAGGGAGAATAAATCCTTTATTACAAAACTCTTCTAGTTATTTCTTTAGCTCCAATAAATCTAGAGTGGAAATTCTGTTAGGGTTCTTCGATATGGGCCTTGAACCAGGAATTAAATCAATGGAAAACTAAATTTCTCATTCTAGAGGATGTCAAGATAAATCCATTGGAAATGAATCAATATATTCTTATACAATAGGTAAATACTATATTTGAACATTATATTCCTCACCTGTAGTTATTTCATTCTATTCATCTCGAATAATTGAATTTATTAGAGCCACAAGGGGTGGATCCAGATAAGAATCAAGTGGTGATGTTTCTTCTCTAAAGATAAGGTACTTCTTATCATAATAAAAAATTGTAACCTCTTTATTCTTATATAAATTTTTTCATCATGTTCTGAAATCCAATACATTTGAGGATGGTAAAAAATTCCATCATGGTTATGATGATGATATCAGAAGATAAAAAACATTTATTTTCTCTAATGCGAACTGATTCACAAAAAATTGTTGTAATGATACTTCCCTTATTATTTTGACTGAAAACTCCCTCATTAAATCAACTAAAAAATATCTAATTTTCATAGAAAACTGGGACGATAATAAACAATGTGATGATCTAGAATCAAATATTGAATTGGATAAACATGAGGAAACCATTAAATTACCTGCCACCATGTCTTTTGGTGCTTCAACCTTAGTAGTAGTGATATCATAAGCCTAGATTTTATCCCATGTTATTTTTTGAGGTATATTTCCTTGGTGATTAGGACATTTATTTTCATAATGTATTATCTCCCTACAATTGTATCATTGAACATTGGTAGATTATTTCTTCCCCATACAATCACTAGAAAGATGGTATTTCTATCCACATTTGTAGTATACTCTTTTTCCTTTTAGAAAGAAACCAGGGTGCTTCCTTCCACAATTTTCACAGGGTGAAAACCCAGCTCATCCCTTCTTCTCTATTTTCTTATTCATTTCCTAGAGTGTTTAGCAGATCACTTATTATCTTTTATTTCTTTATAGTTGTAAGACATAGAGAATTAATTTTCTATCATGATAGCACAAGAGACAGTATATTATTATCATAAAAAGGATTGAGAGACTAATGCATGAGGGAGAAATGGTTTTAACCCATCAAAGAAATGATTAATCATACTTCTTGGGGTACATATAAAATCTTCTTCATGCCTTTCTATCCTTGTAAAGTCAGCCTCAAAATTTTCTACATTCATCTCCACCTTTTTTCTCCCACACAGATTTTGACTTTTCATATCTGCTCGATGGTGATGTGGAATGTATTTTTCTACGAAAATATATTTAAATTCCCTCCATTACATATTTTAAACTTCATCATATTCTATTTTATTTTGAATCAATGACCACCATTGATATGCATCTCTAGTGAGGTGATAAACTGCCATGATAACTTTTTTGATTTCTCTACTCCCCAAAGCATGAAAAGTTTTCCCTATGAAACATATAATTCTTCAGCTACAAATGAATATGTAGTCCCATTGAAAGTTAGCAGTTGTTGCCTCATAATGCAGTATAACATTGATCCTCCACATTGTGGATTAGGGTGCTCCATACAAGTATGATAATTATTCATAACCTAAGTGAGTTGTCCTAGTATGGTGATAAGCTGATCATCACTAGTTGCAACACCGTCTCTAATATAATTAAATTGAGTAGGAAGTGAATCCCTACTTGGATTACATGCGTTGATATAGTTCCCATTCCTTCCACTATGCACCATTTCTAAACAATGGAATACACTATATTAGATTATGAATCATAATACATAATTCAAAACTTGTAAAAAACTTAACATAATTTGAACAGTATATGAATATAATCCATAATCATAAAAATGTTTTCTTTTAGGATATATATACTCATAAATCTTTAATAATTTTTTATAATGAAAATGTAAATTATCCTATGCATATAACCCGAGAGTTTAGAAACCAAGAGTGTTGCAAGGCCCATTGTTGTTTACCAGGATATCTTAAGTCAATCCCGAAACTCCTTGTCAGAGTTTTCACTCATAGGTACATCTATTCCAGAGGCTCCTCAACCTACTCATATCTACACATGGATGTATTGCTTGGAAAATACACAAAATATCTACATTACCCAAATTCTATGAATTTCTTTAATAGTAATCCTAAATATCCATCTTAGGGTAATGTTCTATCATAAGAGTTTATCTAAATCTAGTTTCCATGTTTTTTAATAAACTTCCTATGATACCAACTGTAATTTCCTTACCCTTGTTACCTATAGTTTGTACTTTAATACATATAATTTTCATGATATAAGTAATTATTTATGAAGATACCGATCAGTTTAGTATTATTGGAACAATATACATACATAAGTTCAATAATACAACTTGAAAATATATACAAGACTAAAACAATCCTCCTATATTATGCATTCAAGTCACTCATAACTAACTTCTTCATATCTTGGAAAAATGAAACATAATAAAGGGGTGATCTCAAACGCATATTACACGTATAAAATACTACGGAAGATAACGTAAACATTTGTCATTTTGAGTAATTCGAAACACATGCCTTTAAAAATAATAAACATGAACACTATATGGAAGAAAAATATGAGGTGAGTAAATAATTCCATAATAAACATAGACAAGGGTATTATACTAGTTCAATAACCACATTAACCATCAATATTATTTTCATAATTAGAGAATGTATAATGAGGCACATTCTAAAACAATTTTTCAATACCACAACCATGAAATCTTAAAATGATTAAGGACATGGACAAAACCATATATAAAAATGGGAATGTCCTTGGACAATTACATGTATAATTGTCTCATGAGACCAATAGATGAATGAATGAGATGTAGCAGGCTCCACTCGTCACTTAATATGCCTTATATATTCTTCAAATGAAAAGGTAGAAACATAACATAAACATACATATTAGAACTAGCATATGAAATGTCAATAATTTAACCATAAAATATGAATGGTAAAAAAATACACATCCATAGTCAAATATATCACAACACCATAAATACAATATGGAAGATTTGTATCATAATAAATCAACATCAAACATGTTTAAAATTCATGAAAGATGTTGACGTAGATCAAATGAAAACTATTTGAAAGAAATATCACTTTCTATTTTGATAACATTTAAACGTTGCATAATTATAAAAAAAATTATTATAAAAATATTCATATAAGCATGTAAGGGAAGCATTGAAGGTGTTATAAGTGTTTAAGATAACCGCACCCACCGTATATGTTAAAAACGAAATTCTTACCATAATTTTGTTTAAATGCTCCTAAAGTACCTTATTTGGAAAATGATTGAAAGATTCCCTTTAAAAAATAGAAGTTCAAACAAGGACATAAATGAATTTAACCCATATTTTAGTAAATATTAAAAATGATTTGAAATAAATTTCTATGAAAACACGTATGTGGGTGATAAAGAGGTCCAAGTAGATACTTTCGTATTAAAAACCTTGAATAAAAAAGATATTGTGAAATTTAACCCTTAACATGTACTTTTCCTTGGTCGAGGGTCGTTAAGATCATATATAATAGATTATTCATTGTTATGAAATTATAAAAGAACCATATACATAAATATTATATCATATATGATCTTCTAATATTTCATGGTTAATAATATATTAGTATTATAATTGTTTCGGTTGTTAACTAATTCGTTTTCCATTATATAATAAGTTACATAAGTCTTGTTTGTTATGGATAGGATGAATTTTATTCATATCAAAAATGATATTAATTTATTTATATTTTTTTATCATAAAAAGAAAATTTTTCTTGAATGGTTTTAATGGGGAAATGAATCTCATCATGTTCGTGGAGATAACAATCTATATCTATGAACGAGTGACAATATCATTATTTTGATATTAAAATTGTATGAAAATAGATGGTATATAATATATAAAAAATCCTTAACATGTTATAATTATTATTGAAATCAATTATAAATCATTATTATACCCATCCAAATAATAATGTATTGAATGACAACTACACCACGACGGGGAGATTTTAAGCAATACGTACACACATATGGTGACTTTGTCATTCATATGTTGGATATAATAATGAATATTATTGTACCATATTTTATAAACATCATTGTATGTATATGTTACAAGAGTTATTATACTGGTATGGAAATAAATATAATTAGGAATTAGAAGAAGAAAAGAACATAGAAAGTGGTTAAAATATTATTACCTCTTCTTCTGATGCTTTTTTTAAGTTGATCAAACGGGATCCTTAGGTTGGCTTTAAGATCAAACTAAGTATTATAGGTTGAAGTGTGAGAAGTTGTTGGGATATATTGGTAGGGGTTGGCTGAGCCAAATGGCATTGGAGAAGTAAATTAGAGATAAGGGGGAAGTTCCCTTTTTTAAGAGTGGTGAGGGGCACCTTTGGGAAAGATTGAAATATTATTTTATAATAAAAACATTTTCGTTGTCTACAGACTCAAAAATGATTTATTTAGTGGATAAGTTGGGGATGGGTCTAATAACTCTCAAAAAATAGGTTTTAGACAGGTTTGGGTGACTATATTATCCAAATATTGTATATTTATCTATTAGTTAAATAGATTAATTTTTTACAATGTAGTTTTTTATTATTATAATAATTAGTTAATAAACATACTATAAAATGACAAGATTACCTCAAGTGCCTCAGTAATGTTATAACTATTTTTATATAATTCATTTTTCCAATCCTTATATTTTTAAGAATATTATATCAATTAATAATATAATATTTGTTTTAAAAATTATTTTATGTCAATTTTTCAATATTTGGTAATTTGTTTTTGTTGAAGTCATAACTGTATGATTAATTAAAAAATGATTAATTGAATCTAACCTAACATATCATAGTAACATATAATATTATTTAAATTCATAAAACCTCTCAAATTACATTTATATGGATATTTATAATATCAATTATTTTAATCTTTCATTAATAAAGTAATTACTGCATCATTATTGTGTCATAAATTAATTTAATTATTCAATTTCTAAAAGTTATAAATAAAATACCATTATGTATAAAATCTTTTTATATTTATAATGAATATTTATTATTTAATTCATCTTATGAATAACCCTATATTAAAAATGTTTTAGTAATTAAACGTTATGTTTAATACTTTTTACTCTTCTTTAAATAAAATTATAATAAATTTCTTAATATAATCTAAATGGGAAAATGATAATATTCTATTCCAAATGTATATTTTGACCCAAATACACTTATACAATAGAATTAGGACATGTTTTATTATAATTATAAAATCATTTTTATCTTTAATTACCCTATTCAGTTTTAACCGTGGTAAATAAATGTCAACAATTACTATTCACCAAAAATTATTTTCATCCTATTGAACCACATTTTTCAGGATTATGTAATCTGTGTATCTATGATTTTCTAAATTCAACTAACATAATTGGTAAAATTATATTTTATGCAAATTTTTAAATGCTCCTAGGAGTTTGGTAAAAGATAGTAAATAGTTGAATAATATTTTATATATCTAAAGTTGTTATAAAATGACCCCAATGAATTACATTGAACATATATAGGTATTATGTATCTATTTTTACCTATAATAAATTTAAATATAATAAATAATTCTTTAAATAAAATGTTAGTTTAAAACAATAACGCGGTGATTTTCACTATTCATAAATAATTGAATAATTTCAAAAAAATACCAAAAATTCATCCAAAGCTAATTTCGGTATTCCAAATATAAAAATAAAGTTCATTTTGAATGATAATCATTATAAAATTTCAAAAAGTGTGTATTACTATTAATAATTTCTAGATTTATTGGTTGTAGTGTGTTTGAACTCAAAGTTGCATACAACGCAAACTATTGTATTATTAAAAGAGAAGCATATGATGGAATTGGGGGTGTCACATGGAAAAACTATGACCATTTATTAAAATAAAATATAAGTATTTTGAGGAATAAAAAAATCAAGAAAATACAATTACATATCATAAAATTCATACCCGTCACCACATCCATGATATATTGCTTCCTCCAAAGTAGCTGATTCCCACTCTGAGCATTCATAGTGCTTCATAATATTTGAATACAAATTTCTATTATTCAATAGACCCAATGATATAAACTAATTAGAATAATTCTCCAAATATATAAATTTTATATCATATTTTCTTAAAATATTCCAATAATGCATTTATTTTTCGATTTTATTCTTGGTAATTATTAAACAAGTATAATATATTTTAGAATCATATAATAAATTTATTTATAAATTGATTTATAATATATAATATATTTAAAACATCCATAGGGTTAGTGATATGAAAATAACTGGAACATCCTTGTTGGATGTTAACCAATCATTTTCTAGAATGTTGTCCAAATATGAAGAAAAATATATATATAAAATAATTAAATTAAAATATAATTGTTATTTCATATTAAAATCAATAAAATAATTTTAAAATAATTTATAATTAAACATTATAGTATTTTATTTTTAAATAAATTGGGAAATTATAGAGGAGAAAATTAAAATTATTGAAGAGTTGAAAAGCTTATTTTTTATTTGATGTAGGATCTCTTGCATGAAAGTATAAATCTGATGATTTTTTTACTTGGATTACACCATAACGTCCCTTTGGATTCTAAGAGGCATAATATTGATGATTTGATATGATATTGGTCTTTAGAAATGGTGGGAGGATTGGGTTTTAATGGTCGAGAGTGGGGTTATGTATACTTAAGGAGATTGGTATTTTTCTTACAAATATTGAACATAATAATATATCAAAGGAAAAAATACAAATATTGAATTTAAAAAATTTAATTCATATATTAGTATTACAAATTTTTTTAATCCTTTATATTTCTTTATATTTCTTATTGTTCAGTTTATTCCAATGGAAAAAGAAAGAAACAAAATAAATGTTATTTTAAGGAATCACATTTATCATTGGGTTTTGGAATGATCATTTAATGATTGGAAATTAAAATTATTTTATTTTAATAAGACTTTTATGAATTTAAATATACCATTTCTCAACCAAATTTTATATAATATATTATGTCATTATTAGTCCTTGAATGATGTAATTTGAGGTACAACGGTTATGTAAAAAACATTATTTTCACTAATGAACAAAAATTGGATTTATTTTATAAAACAATGTTAAAATAGACATTAGATAATTTTGACATGTAAATTTAATATTTAATATTCATTTTAATAAAATAAATTTCTTAAATTTGAAATTTATGTTTTTAAAATATAAATAAATAATTTTTATAGAATAAAATAAAATATATTTTATTAAAATTGTTCTTATATTTTTTGGAGTTATTATATTTATATTTTTTTATTTTTTTAATTATATAATATATATTAATGAATATTAATATTGATAAATATTATTTTTTATAATTTATTATTTTGAGGTAGAATTATGATTTTAATGGCAAGATTATTACTCCAAATAGTTTGGTACTATTCCAGTGGTAACATTAATTCTTTAATGGGGACGTTGCCTCCTATAAATAAATTAGCTTTTCTTTATTCAATACTAAACTCAATTAATCTCATGGTTATATGTTTCCATTTTATTAAATTAATCATGGTTAATTAATATTTAGTTTCATTCCTATAGTGTTGGTACATGGAGAGATGATTTTGGTATATTGTGGAGATCCATATTTTCATATATTTTCATTCTTATTTTATAGTTTATGCTTATTTGTAATGTTTGGAATTATAATTAGATTAATTTATGATTTATTTGAAATATTTATTTATGAAATAATATATTTGTTTTTTTATTTATATTCTTGTGTGTATAATATTATCATGTTTGTTAAAAAACACATTTATACAGGAAAAATAATACTAATAAAGATTGGGTCGTTACAGTAGCTAATAGAAATGTCATTGGAGTAGGGATCAGAAGAGTTAGCTCTTAGTGAAAATCTATAACTCTTGGATAGATATTCTATTATTTTTTCAGGTTCATTGTATATCTATTTTTTATCACACAATTAATCACTTATATCACCAATAGTTTTTTGGTGTATTATTACTTTCTATTACATCAATTCCATCTGATAATAACATGGTTTTGTTTGTGTTTTATTGTTTCTAGATATTTATTATTACACATTCAATCAAATTTATTTCTATTTTCACCACCAATATGGTCTCATAACGACACTAATTTGATACTCACTACATATTTGATACATCCTCTATATAGAAAGGAACACATCAGGTATTGTAAAACATTTTTCAGATCCAATGATTCTTTAGAGAATTTCAATAATAATCCTACCTCCATGGATAATATTGTCTATTTCCTCCTCCAATTGGGAAAGGTATTAATTATATAATGTAGTAATACCTGATATGTATATGGTTTTATAGATATAATTATTAATTTACATTATAATTATAATAAAATGAGATAAAGTATTAGTATTTTGGATGAGATTTAACATACATGTTAGTTGATATTAGATCCATATATGTTTATCCAATCCCATCCTATAATAACATCAAATTTTAAGAAAGGTAAATTTTTTTATTATATATTAATTAAAAAAACTATTTTAATATTTGATATTATTGGTAATATATTTTCATGGAAACTTGAATTTATTCAGAACTCATCATCTATTTCTTCGTAATTGAGTATTTCTCTATAATTTTCATAATTTGGATGAATATATTAAACATAAATGAAACAATAAATATTTTATTAAGTACTGAATAATATGAAAACGTATCCGCACATTAGTCTAAAATTAAATATTGGTAGTCTTGATGGAAGGAAAAGTAATTCTTTCCCTTTTAAAAAGGAATATATTTGTGTCAGATATCAGGAATGAATTGTATCTTAGTTCAAATAATTTTATAGTGTTTATAAACCATGATGTTTTAAAAATACAATGTGTAGATAATTGAAATGAAAATTCTATTATTTCTCTATATTAATTAGTATCTTCATATAAATTATTATATAATAGTCTTCGTTCCATCAATATACACCATTGATTCATTTAGCTACACATTTATGAGTATAAATGGGGGATTAATCACATAATTTCTTAATGTCGTTAATTAAATATTAATTCTACCATGACCAATTTCTGTTAAAAATCCATAATGTAACTCATTTTTATATTCATATCTCTAGTCCATTAAAAATATTTAGAATAATAAGTCCTTATTTAAAATTTAAATATATATCAATCTATTTAATCATATCTATAAATTTCAATATTGTTTAATTTATCTCAAACAATCAAATTTAAAACCATAGAGATGTTGATATAGTTACACTAAGTTTCAATGATGATGTAATTCAAATTCATTAATGTCATTGAGTCGTTTTTCATAATAATTACATGATTTTTTATCCTTTTACATAATTTTAAATAATTTTGTCTCCATATTAATATATTGAGTAGATGACTTCCTTTTTTGAATACAAAATTCATGAATTCATATAATTATATTTATTTATTTCAATAATTAGATTGTAATTACCGATTATGTCATACGTATAATATACATATATCTATAGGAAATAAAATACCAGTAATTAAATTTAATTTAACATTGGATCATGGAAGAAATATTGTTTATAGAATTTTTCCACATCTCTATTCACAATAGATGAAATGATCCCCCAAAATAAAGTTAATTTAATTGATTAAATCAGTCAAATTCAATTTTAACATTTTTTATAAGTGTCAAAAGGGTTAGATTTATTCTTCATAACAAGAAACAATTAATCTAATATCACCATGATACTATAAAATTAAAATATGAGTACACATCCATATTTCATATCTTATGGTGAATTATTCCATTTCAAATCACATTTGATAATAAAATGAATCCTCTTATTTTAATCCACATGAAAAGATAATAAATTCAAATGTTTAGACCACTGAAATTAATAACAATTATTAGATTGACATTTCAGTTATATAAAGACTAATTTTTAAATGACTAATAAAAGCTAACATAAGACATGTTACATTTCACCCTTTTTTAGTTATGGTAATTTCTATACAATATTCCAAAACATTATTCCTATAAATATAATATACTTTGAAATGATGAAAACGAAAAGAACTATAATACATGAACATTTTATTATTACATTAATTCAAATATATATATATATATATATTATCCCACATCTATAATCATAGAGTTCTGTGGTATTTAGGGAAGTATTTTTATTAATTTTAATCAAAATTCATTTGATATAATGTTACAAGAAAAATAAAAAAATTAACCACTCATAGTTTGCTTATCTCTATATATTAATCCATGTGGACATCTAAGAATAGATCATGGGATAAAATACCTATAATAGAAATTGTGCTCATAATCAAGAAGAACATAACAACTATATAAAATAGCATGAAATGTTAGTCAGGATATGGAATAACAACATATAATATTAAAAAAAATAATCATTAGACCATTGTAAGAATTTGAATGGAAAAAATATGATAATATTTCATATATACAAAACTTTTCATCATAGTCAAAAGGCAAGAGTCAATTATAAGTCTCCCAAATATTGTTTCAAATGTTATTTCTGAATGCACCATTCTCATCACCTCATGAGATACAAGAATTACCAAATAAATTAAATGTTTTATAAATATTAGAAAACCAATCACATTCTATTTTCTATAAATATATTGTTCCCATTGAAAACTAATCACATATTAATAATGAATACTACTGAAGAATAATATATTTTAAATAGAATGACGAAAAACAACAATTGAAAAAATAATAATGGATATTCTTGATAAGAAAATGTATTATATAATATTGGATGTCAATAAATTAATTATTAATTATATGAATAATTTAGTGTGAAAAAAGATAGGCGAAGTGAAGAAGAATATATTAAGAATAAATGTCAAAAAGTATTCAACATTTAATTTTTTTTTATTATATTTATGATCATACAATTGAATTTAAAAAATTCTCCCCATTAGCATAGAATAAAAACCTAAAATACTTATTTATTGAAATTAATTAATATATTACATATAAACATAATGGTATAGTATAATATAGTTACAGTGAAATGGATTGACTTTAATAATTTATGTGGTTTTCCTAAAATCAACTATTTTTTGGGTATTAGAAAAAGGTATATATCCACAAATTATAGATGATATTATTATTTAAATGGAATTAATATGTAATGTATATAGAACATTAAATATGTATTCATAACATATTAACATAACATGAGATTATATTTAATTCAAATAGTCCCTAAACAGTTTCCCCGTACATTGATTCTATGTTAACTAAGAATGGTTTAATAATGTTTTAAAGAAAAAAAATTATAAACATTAATTTTTAATTCTAAAAACATGTATAAATTCTAATAATCCCATTTTATTTACACATTTTTATATGTTTGTATAATGAATTCAATGTCAATTGATTTAATCTTTTAGTTACATGAATCCCACATGAACTCTAAATAACAGAAAAATTTAGAAGTGGTTTTTTTGTGAGTCCCTAAAATGTTATATACTAATTGGTCATTCTTATATGCATGATTATAATCATAATTAGATCTTATGTTAATTTCAGAATCCCAATATAAAAAAGTTAAATGGTGAAAAATTCTATTTATTTTATTTCAATGAAGATCATATCGAGAGTTTAGTGTTTCCTCATCAACTTCTTTTATAATAATTGTGACTTTCAATAATAATGGATCCTAATAAATGACCTTAGCTTTATCAATATATAAGATACAACTTGATTTGTAGTTAAGAATATTATGTAATTATGGATGACACATATAAAAATAGATTCATCTCCTTTTTTTCAGGCCAACCAAGAATTTTTTTCATTCTATATGTGTAATGGACTCATAGATTATTTTACATAGGATACCACTTCAAAAGGTGACAATATCAGAATTTAATAATATGTACATCATGTGGCATTGATCAGTGTATAGTAAATATTAACACCATTATTTTTACCCTGATGTCATGGTTAATAACATTGTTTTCACACCCTCAGAACACTCCCCCATTATAATGTCCCAGTTCCGGAAGCCACCTAAAGGCGCCCAATACCAGATTGGTCACATGACCCCAAGTGAATTTCTATGCATTCCAGTGGTTGCTAACTAGTGGCGAGGGCCTTGGGTGTGATAGTGGGGAAACTATTCCCTCCATGGAAGAGTTACACAGTGGAAGTAAAATAGATAAACAAGCAGAAACAGTAAACATACCATACAACAGTAAATAGTGGAAGACATAATGTAAGAAACAACATGAGAAATCATATAAATGTTGGGTGATATATATTCCTATGAAAGAAGCCAAACATTTCACAATGTTGTAATATAGAAATAACCTATGTACAAAAAAAAGATATACTCCAAAGCATTGCAATCCCCACCTTGTTCCAATTCTCTCTAGCTCCTCAGAAATCAAGTACTTGAAGTAGAAGGGCTATTTCCCTTATCTAAACCTGTAGCAATATAATCCTTTAGGGCACAAATGCCTGGTCCAAATAGGTTGTGAGACTAACTCTCAGTTGGAAACCACCCAAAGATCTGTTTCTAACAGTCAGTGAATATATTACAGATGATAAGTAAAAAGAAGAAGTAAACAAGGAAGTACTTAGAAAAAAAACATTCCTAGTCTTCAGTTGCATTCAATTTAAAATATCAAGTTGTTAATCAATGTATATAATGCTCTTGGAATTACTCTTGGCCTAACCCCTCTAGTTTCACCAAACATGAACAAGAAAGCCTTTAGAAAGTACATATAGTCTAACCCCTCTCATTTAGCTTAAGCATAGACATTCTGAGGAAGCACTCACCATCAATTCCCTCTATAGTCTTGTATGAATAACTAAAATTCTCTCTTTGGAAGCACATACATCTCATTCCACATGTGGCCTACATTGAGGACCAACATGAACTCTGAGAAAGAACATACATCAATTCATCATGTGGTCTCGTATCGTAATAGTAAAGAAACAGACCCTATGGAGAATCTCTCACATATATTATCCCTATGGTATACTACATTAGGTTCTGATGGCCCCTTTTATTTCAAACAAGCATAGAAATTCCTATCATCCAATGTAATCCCCTGGAACTACTTGGCTATACATTCTACAACATAATAGCATGTCAAATAAACAATAACTCCATCCTACAATACTAGGCATGGGAAAAACCGGGCAGTCTAACAGGTTAAGAAGGAACAAATGGTCATAAACAAAACATTCATGTGAAAACACATCCAAATCATATTAATTAACCTTATTAACATTCAATTATTTTCTATTCGAGCATACAAGAATAATAGGAAATTAAGAGGGCTAAAATCATAAACATGAAGTAACCCGTTAAAGGGTATTGATAAATTTTTCACATATAACTCAAATACTACCTATAAAAAGGAAAAAACCACATACCTCGGTCTTGTAGGATCATTATACGTGAACCTCAAGCCTTAAATTTCCCAAGAACACTGTAGATCTACAAAAAAATTCTAAAACATCCTACCGGGTATAACTATTGAAAGAAGAGGAATCAAGAAAAAAATCACTAAAAGATGGAATAGGTTACTGAGGTGATCGTAATGAAATAAAAGGAAGTAGAATCAAAGAACACATGCTAGATTGGGGTATCAGGGAAGAATTACGGCCTTATGGATGCTCTCGCACAAACAAGGTCGAGAAGAGGTCAGTTCTGTCTTTTAGACACGACCCTGGTCCATTTAAATTTAAAATAGTTCACAAAGTATACATTATAAGTACATGACGTGTACTTTACCTTACCAGCCCCCACAATAAGCAGTCTCCAGGTCACCACACAAGGTCGTGTTCACGGTCGTGACATGACCGACACACAGCTACCCACGGTAACAGAGTACATGGTGCGTACTTACAAAATTTATAGATACTCTATATTTCCTAAAAACACCTGAATAGGTAAAAAATACCTGAAAAAAAGGTTATAGGTTCTTACAAACTTCCCCCATTAAATAAATTCATCATAGAATATCCTTAGGAAGGCCGCATAAAAGAAGAATCTTTGAATAGCTCTGGCCACTGAGATTTTACATCGGCCTCCCTCTCCCATGTATCATCCTATAGTGGCCCGTGCTACCATAGCACTCGTACCAATGGAACATACTGGCCATGATGAAACATCGTACATCGATCAACAATCCAGATAATATTATCCTCAAATGAGGATTTCACTACTAAATCAACCACCTCGGGTTGAAAAACATGAGACAGGTCTGAGATTTAATGTCGAAGATGAGAAACATGGAAGATGTAATGCATAAACTGATACCTATGAGGTAAATTCAATTGATAGGAAACCAGATCAAATCTCTCCATCACCTCAAATGTCCCGACAAACCTCGGTGAAAGATTATCCTATCTCATAATCCTCTTATGTCCCAACCTTGGTGTGATGCGTAGGAAAACATGATCTCCAACCTCAAACACTAGAGGTCGACTCCGCCGATCAGCATAAGACTTTTTTCGATAGTGTGCAGTATCCATCTTCTTCTAAATCATCTCAATATACTCTGTGGTATCCTAGACAAGTTGAAGCCCTGACATAGTTGTATCTCCTACCTCCAGCCAACATATGGGTGATCGGAATGGCCTTCCATAAAAAGCCTTATAAGGATCCATTTTAATAGTTTCTAGAAAATAATTATTGTAGGAAAAATACACAAGAGGTATATGGTTCTACCATGAACCTATAAAATCTAGGATTCATGCTCGAAGCATGTCCTCAAGCACCTGAATAGTAAGCTCGGACTGTCAATCTTTGTGGGGATGGTAAGATTCACTCAAAAGTACCTGTGTGCCCAAAGCCTTTTGTAGCCCCTGCCAGACCCAAGAAGTAAAATGTTTAACCCTGTATGAAACATTTCAGTGTGTTACCCCATGTAGATATACAATCTCTTATATGTTCAACCTTCCCAGCTCATAAACATTGAAGGTCTAATTGATTGGTAATAAATGAGCAACCATCAGAAGTCTATCAATGACAACCTTAAAACATCATTCCCTTGAGATGACCTCATAAAACCTGTCAGGACGTCCATTGCATCATTATTCCACTTCCACATTGGAATCGGTAACTACTGAAAAAGCCATGATGGTTTTCAGTACTCCGCATTCACATGTTGATAGGTGGAACACCTCATGAAGAATCCAACAACATTTCTCTTCATACCTTGACACTAATACTAATGGTGAAGATCATGATACATCTTTGGTGAAATGAGGATGAACTACCCAAAATAGGGAATTAAAGTACATCATCATCTCCTCGCTTATGTTTTCCGACACCCATACACACCCCTGGAAACACAATATCACATCCTCTCCTATGGTCCATCTAATAATAGGGTCTTCTCTTGACAGACTTTCATGTAGGACTTGGCCTTCAAAATCTGATAGCTTCCTCATTCTCACATGATCATGTAGAGTATATGTGACAAATAAAGAAGAATGAAATGACTGCTCCTGTCTGTCATGCACCTCCAAATGCATCTTTGAGAAAAGAGACATAAGCTGCAACTCATTGCTAGCTTCATGAACAGCCAGTATCTGAGTCCTTCGACTCAGCGCATCAGCCACTGCATTGCATTTCCCAGTCGTATAGGCAATCACAATGTCAAAAGAAAAAAGGTACTCAACCGATGTTCACTATCTCAAATTCAGGACATGCTGCGTGAAGATGTACTTGAGAATTTTGTGGTTTGGGAAAACCATAAATTTCTCTCCTAGAAGACTGTGTCTCCAATAGTGTAAGGCATGATGAAAAGTATCCAACATGAGATCTTGTGATAGTTAGTTCCTCTCATGTGGCCTCAACTGCTGAGACTCGTACGCAATGAATAATTCCCCATGCATAAGCACTACTCCTAGACCGATACCTGAAGCATCACAGTACATACTATATCCCTTTCCCAAATCTGGAAATACTATTATCAATGTTGAATTGAACCTCCCTTTCAGCTCTTGAATGGATGAATCACAAGAATCTGACCACAAAAACTTTTCACCCTTCTTAGATATGCCCATCTGTGGTGCTTCTAAGCATAAAAAGTTTTGTATGAAATGAATGCAGTATCCAGCTAGCGCTATAAAACTTCTTACCTAAAATATGTTCTTGGGCTACTCCCTAGAATCTACTGCACCCACTTTCTCTCGGTCTACTGATACACCTGTCTCTAAGATAAAATGACCCACAAAGTGAATCTGATCCATCAAAAAGTAGAATTTTGACATCTTAGAATATAACTGATGCTATGTCGGTGTACTCAGAATGATGTCATGATGTGTGGCATGGTTGTGTCAAGTGTGAGAGTACACCAAGATATCATCTATGAAGAATACCATGAAATAATCCTTGTATGTATGGAACACTCATTTCATTAGGGCCATGAAATCTACAGGTGCATTCGTTACACTGAATGACATAACTGCAAACTAATACATACCACACCTGCTATGGAAGTATGTAAGAGGTATATCAGATAGTCTAATGTACAACTGATGGTAACCAAATCTCTTGTCAATCTTCAAGAACACCCAAGTTCCTTGAAGATGATCATAAAGATCATCAATCCTCAGCAAGGGATATCATTTATTGTTAGTCAACTGGTTGAACTTCTGATAATACACACAAATTATTAGTGTATCATCCACCATCTTTGCAAACAGGACATGAAAACCCCAATGAGAAGTACTGGGTTAGATGAAACCATTTGCCTGCAACTCTTCCAAATACTTCTTGAGATCATATAACTCTTGTGTATCCATCCTATAAGGAGTAATAGAAACAAGTTTTGCTCCTGGAATAAGTTCAATAGAAAATTCTACCTCTCTCTCTAGATGAATGCATGAAAATTCCTATGGAAATCCATCTTTGAAACAATCCAACACTGGAGGAATGTCCATCTGTGAAGTCCCCGGGTCATACTGATATAGACTATAAATCTAGCCTATAACACCTCCCATTCTAGGGTGATCGGGTCCCGCTCTTCCCTCTTAGACAAGCCATTAACTCTTATAAGGAAACAGTCTACCCTCTAGTGACATGAAACTCATCCTGCATTGATAAAAATCAACAAATGCTTGGATGGTATGTAACCAATCCATTCATAGAATGACATAATAGCCTAAAGTCCCATGCAAATAGAGGTCCATTGAGATGTAAAACCCACTAACTTCTAGGGGGAACTCCTTTCACTATCACACACTAGTCGTTCTTGTCCACAACAGAGTGTCTAACGTCATGACATCAATAGAAGAAATGATACAATGACCAACACTATCCACAATAGAAACAGATATAGATCTATTTGGGTCCCCAGTTATGAAAAGATAATAAGCTAAAACTATGGCAACAAGAATTGTACCTCGAACAATAAGGGCTCCCAGATCCTACTTCTGCTAGGTCTTCTCCACTTTAAATGTTTGGCCTGTGTCACTACATTGTGACCCTCCCTATCCACTCTTATATGATCCACCCTGTTGTCGCTAAAATCCTGGTGACTGACTAC
This sequence comes from Viscum album, assembly GCA_963277665.1. Lineage (NCBI taxonomy): Eukaryota > Viridiplantae > Streptophyta > Magnoliopsida > Santalales > Viscaceae > Viscum > Viscum album. The sequence goes on from OY728126.1 coordinate 201,068,945, forward strand.
CATTAATGGGACCTCCAACTCGGCCTAAATGGTCAGAAGAACTCCAATTCCCAAATAGGTGAGAAACTGACTGGGATAATCCTAAATGCCTAGTCATAGAAGAACCCTTGTCACAAGCTGCTGGTGAGAAGAAGTGATAGATGTGCTGAATGTGACCCGTCATTCCGCATGATTACCACTCACATGGGTCTCTCAGGCAGTGTGTCCTCATATTCCCTCCCTACCTGCAATGGTATCACACCACCTGGATACTAGAAGAAGTGTCTCACCTCCTCGGATCATTGTGTGATTACCACCTTTCGCAATTCCTTCTGTCAGTAGGAGGGATAATAACTCTAGATCTCAGGATTCCATGGATCACAACTCCATTATCCCTTATATTGCACTCTTTGATCAGTGCCTGGTAGACTATAGTAGTAATAGAAGTCAACCTGAAGATGATCACCTATGATCGAATGCCATGCCTAAGACCATCCTCGATCATCCTCTCCTGGAATAACTCATCACCTAATGGAATACACATGAATTTCTACAGCTCTGTGAAGCGAGAGGAATACTCCATAACTGAAAGAGTAACATGCTCTAGACTCCTGAACTCTCGGGCTCGATAGGCCCTCAACGTCTCTGGGTATAATTAGTTGTAGAAGGAAAACTAAAAATCATCCCAAACCAAGACCTTATAGCATCTTTCTTGTGACATCACATCCCACCATATCTCGGTGGAATATTGTAGCATGTAAGTATCATGCCACACCCTCATGTTTGGAGGTGTCTCCAGATGATAAAAGATAGACCGTGTGGATTCCAACCATGACTATGCAGCCTGGGTTTCTCATTCCCCTGTGAAGGTGGGAGGATGTTGCTCCTAAAAAACCCATGTCATCTCTACCATATACGGGGCAGGATGCGGTGCTCCATGGGAGGTTATGATGAACCACATAAATCCCTCTAGAACTATGCATCAGCACCTGTGTCTGGAATGTTGGCAGCTTCCATGACTGGAACTACGTGAGGATCTCCTGGTAGTTCTTGATCAGCCTTTTCTGCTGCATGATCACTGCCCTGCAACTGGCATACAACTGATGTACATCTTGGTTGAATGAATTTCCAAGGTTAAGCATACAACTTAGATCAAGATTATCAGTGACTGGAAACTATATGTGAATGAATATAATAGGAGAAAATAAGAATTCATGTTTTTCAAAACAAGGATACACAACGTGTATAATGCCTACACATCGTGTTCCCATAAGCCTTTTTCATGGGTGTGTACTCCTGCAAAAACTGGTTGTGTAACACCCCAAATGCACAGTGTGTTGTCTTAACAGATGGTGTGTAATTGAATCCTCTTCCTCTTCCTGAGTTATTATACATGACTAAACCACATGGTTCCTCTAGAACAAGACTACATGGCATGTTCGTGATAGACACAATGATTACTAGACATGCTTTATTGACCGATGTTGTTAGTGACAAGACCGGTACATGACTCACACTACACGGCGTGTTCCAGATGGGCACGGCATGTACTATTTCGGATTCAACTTCCCTTGTTGGTAGGCACAAGGGTAAAAACACATTTTCCCTGGAAGAAGGATACGTGACATGTTAGTTATAGACACAACGTTTACTAGCCAAACCTCACCGACCTGTGTTTTTAGTGACACAGCTGGTTAGACAGCTAGCACTACACAATGTGCACATTCCAGACACAGTGTGTACTTGTAAGATTGTACTAACTAGTGTTTTTTATTACATAGCTGGATACATGGTTTAAAAAACAAAGTGTCTTCCAAGTTGACACGACGTGTATTATAATAGACTCAACCAAACCATGTATTTAGTCACACAGCTGGTTATATGGTTCTAAAACTCAGCATGTACATCTGGCACACGACATGTTCCACAAAGTTTCCCAAACCACGAGTCTCTACCCACATAGTCCAAGATACAGTTAAAGACAACACAACATGTACATATGGTACACGGTGTGTAGTTAAGAACAACTATTCATTTTCTCTAACAGAAGGACACGTGGCATTTGTTTATCATTACATGTCATTTATTCTGGGTTTTTCTAGACAGTAAGCCTTAGAATCTACTCCAGGACCCTGAAAAACCCTGAAACGTACATTAAAGTGAAAAATTCTTATTTGTGAGGGTCGATACTCCTCGGGAATCAATGCTTGGAATCTTATACATTTCATATACATGAAAAACAGGTCAATGATACACCAAATTCTGATTCATGAGGTCCCATAACACCTCAAGAACCAATGTTTGGCATTCATTCAAAAATACCCTACAAAAATCAATACTATATCAAAACATGTATTCTATCAAGGAATATATCATGACAACATGCACATCTAGTACAACATCTATCATAACAACATGAAATCACTAATGCACCCTAGTGTAATTGTACGGATGTATTATATGTGATTTATATCATGTGAATGTATAATGCATGAGATGACATACCATCATCTTATCAGGAAGAAACATAAATAGAACCTCAATAACATCAATCATAACATCACAAATCATCTGAATTACCTATTAGTGGAATAAAATCAACTGTAAAATTACAAAACCCAAAAAAATTACAATATCAAGGTATATTGTCTTTTCCTAGTACATGGGTTAGCTATTACCAGAGACTTGTTATTAACAGGTAAAAATTCTATCATATCCTTGTCTATAGGCTCCAAACAGTAAGCCAAGAAGAAAAGAATTCATTTGATACCACTTTGTAACCTCCCGGTTCTGGAAGCCACCGCGAGGTGCCCCGTACCCTGTCAGTCACATGTACTTAAGAATATTTCCCCGAATGTAAGAGGCTTTCGACTAACAGTGAGGGCCTTGGGTGTGATTGTGGGGAAATATTACTCTCATTGGCAGAGTGACATAATGGATTTAAAACACATAAACAAGCGTGAATAGTAAAAATACCATACAACAGTAAACCTAGGAAGATATAATGTAAGAAACAACATGAGCACATATATATATGATGCATGATATATGTGTCTAGAAAAGCAGCCAAACAAGTCAATACGCTTGAATAGATAAATAATTCATGTACATAACAAAACAGATAAACTCTTCCGCATCGAAAACCTTAGCTCTGTCCCATGCACTCTAGCTCCTCAATAATCAAGTACATAATGTAGAAGGACAGTTTCCCTTATTGATACCTACAACAATATAATCAATTTGGGACCAAAAACATAGCCCAAACAGGCTGTGAGACTAAATACGAGTCAGAAACCACCCAATGTTCTGTGCCTAACAGTCACCTAATAGATGGAAGATAATATGTTAAAAGATGCAGTAAACATGTAAGTACTCAGCAGAAAACATTCCTATAGTTCAATATAATTCTATTCCACATATCAAGTAAGTAGTTATTCAAAGAGGTAACCCTCTAGGATGTACTCTCAGCCTAACCCCTCTGGTATAACCAAAAAAGAATAGGAAACCATATAAGATGTAAATATAGTCTAACCCCTCTAGTTCAGCATAATCTTAGACTTTTGTTTCGGAACAACTCATCGTCAATTCCTCTTATATTGGCGTATCGGTAACTAAAAGGCACTCTGGGGAAGCACTTACATCTCATTCCCCCCTTGGCTTGGTTCGAGGAACTACAGACACTCTAAAGAATCACTTGCATCAATTGCCTCTATGGTATCACATCATATCAGTAAAAAATAGACCCTCTAGAGTAGCCCTTATGTCTATTCTCACTATGGTCTATTAAACCATGTTCTCACGGCCTTGTGTAACTCAAATGAGAACACCAATGCATATCATTAAAAATAAACCTCATGAAATACTTGGCTAAATAGTCTAAAACATAACAGAATGTCATAGAAACAATCACTCCATCCTACAAAACTAGGCATTGGAAAAAACAAGGCAGTTTTATAGGCTAAGTAAGACCAAATATTCATTAAAAACATTATCAGGAAAAAACATCCAAAGAATAGAAATTAAACCTATTCACATTCAATTAACCTCTATTTCAGTATACAAGCATAGCAGGAAATTAACAAGGGTAAAATCGTATGCACGAAATACCTCGTTCAAGGGTATTGGGAAAGTCTGCACATATAACTTATATAATACCTATAGAAAGGCACAAACCTCATACCTTAGTCTTGTAGGATCGTTATATGTGATCCTCAAGTATTGAATCGCCCATGAACATCGTAGATCTACAAAAAACATCTAAAACGTTCAACTAGGGATAATTATTGAATGAAGAAGAATCAAGAAAAAAACTCTAGAATTAGGAAGATATTTCTGAGGCGATCCCAATGCAATCGACAAAGGTCGAATCAGAGAACAGATTCTTTATCGGGGGCTCGAGGAAGAATAGCAGCCTTAGAGATGCTCTCGGACAAACTAGGTTTGGAAGAGGTGTATTCTGTCCATCAGATGTGACCTGGGTCTGTTTAATGAAAAAAAGAAAGTACACGATGTGTACTTTAGAAGAACACAGTGTGTACATGCCTTTAACAACCCCCTCATTAGGTTTTATCTAGGTCACTACACATAGTTGTGTGCATGACTATGACACGACCAACACATGGCTACCTGTAGTAACCGAGTACACAACCTATACTAATAAACTACATGTAGTGTACATAAAAAAATTATAGAAACTCATATTTTCTTAAAAAAAACCATAAAATGTAAAACATACCTTAAAATAAGATCTGGGTTCTTACACCCATCATTGTGGCCCAATCTTCTAGAGCCAATATGGGTGAAATTGTTTCATCTCTAAGAAGTGGATGTTGGACTTAGATTATCATCCAGTTGTGAGACCATTTTGGTCCAAGATAATGTATGGTTTTTTGGAAGAGTTTCCAACAATGCTTCAACATTTTATGAACTATCACTAATAATAATTCAAAAACAACCCCATTTGGTTCCCATTTCATATATTTATTGAAATCCAAAATTGATAATTTGGAATCAGTTTTGTAGAATAGATGTTCATGAATCACTATTGTGGTCTTTCTCAAATTAAGAACACCACATATACCCTTACCCTTAAACATGACTAGTTAGAAGATAAATAATACGTGATCATGTAGTTGAATGAGGGATGTAGGAATATTATTCTCATATATGCTTATGTGAAAGAAAAATATACGATCATTAGGATAGACATTCTCCTAGAGTATGGATCGTTCACTAATTATCATGATGCTGTATATGTTTTAGCTACTATTGATTTCAAGTTGTTATATTCATGTTATTCCATACACATGAAAGGAAGGTCCGATAGGGGATATCCTATTTGTTAACCTAATATTTTTTGGTACACATCTTATTAATTAATTTAATTGCATGGGTTGTGCGCAACACTAAATTTTAGCGAACCATGACCAATCATACCAGCCATTTAAAATTGGGTTATGAATATTAAAAACCGAATTATGAAATTTATAAAATAATTTTCATAATATAATTTTTTTTGAATTCAGATCATCAAAATTAGCATGGGGTTAGGTTTTGGTATTCTTCAAAAAAGATTCATTGTTGATGAATACTAAAAAATACTCAATTCTTGTAAAAAACAGACATTTTCAATAAAATAATTATTTAAATATAATTTGATTTTAAAGTAACAATAGATATATTATACTCTGTTTAATATAATATAGTCCATTGGAATCATTTTATAATAGAATTATATATAATTTTTTCTTGACATTTGAACATCTCTTTTACCCGCCTTATAGCCACATATATGAGATTGGTAGTAAACATAATTTTATAGTTTTTTATCTAAATTTGAAAAAAGAAATAATTCTTTTTTTAAGTATTAAATAATTGGTCTGGTAGAATCTAAATAGTATTTGGTGAATAGAAACATGTGGATTTTATTTACCACGATTAATGTTAAAGAAGACGATTAGAGGTAATAATAATATTATAACAATATATTATTACCCTAATACATGTCATACTTTAATTGGATATGTTATTTTCTACAATATTAAATCTTAAGTAAAAAATATTATTCTTTTAAGATGTGCATGTTAGATTAGTACATTTATTATATTTTATTTAAGGGAGTGTTAACAATTTCATATTCAAATTTTAATAATAATATCATTTTTAATATGAGAAAATAAGAGTTATATTGTACAATATATATATATTTTTAGAAAAATAAAATATTTTTCCCTATAATGGTCATTTATTTATAATTTTTTTAATTAAATAGTTAATTTAAATGGTAAAACTATAGTAATAATTTGATTGAATTCTTAAGAGATGAATCAATTAAATGATATAAAAAATATTAAAATAAATAATGTTTTACATAATTACATACATAAGATTATTTTTTATATGAAATATAAATGTTAGTGACATATTAGAATTATTGGATAGAAGTTATCATGTTTTTTTAAAAAAATCAACATATTGTTTAATATTAAAATTGACATAAATTATACATTAAAATAATTACTATTTTTAAAATGTCATAATATTCATAAAAATATCAGTTTTGGGAAACAAACTAATATAATGTTAATGATTTATTAAATGATCAAATTTTTGTTCTTTTGGAATTTTATAGTAACTACATTTACCCTATATTATAAAAATAAATGTAAACATTGTAAGAGTTTAACGATTTAACTATGGGTTAAATCCTGAATATAATGTCTATTTTATAACCTAACGCCTATAAAAATAATTTTATTAGAGTAATTAAACCCATTATCACTTTATAATCATAATAAATCACTTTTTATTTATTTGAAATCGAAAATCAAATTTTGATAATTTAATTGTTTTGGAGTTTCTAAAAATGCACATTTTATCTCCTATAAAAGAGCTCCACTTATTCTCTTTTACTCACACATATAAATCCCTTTGGATTGAAAAAAAAATCCTAATTTTCTTATAAACATCCCTAAAATCATTATTGAGGTAATATATTGGAAATTATAAAATCTTATGGATTCTAATTGATCAAATCAAAATGGGAAACATGATAAATAAGTTATTGTTTTATCAACTCTTTCAATGTTTTTTTCTTATACATCATAATTATATGTAATTTCAATAATAAAGTAATATTTACTATATAATATACATTATGAGATTTTATTTCGATTATGGGACAATAAATTCCCCCATTATATTCAACCTATAAATAATAATATCACCATATGTGCGTACGAATGACATAATGTCTCCACACCATGGTTTAAATTTTTATTCAACACTATGTTCTATAGATGTGTATAATTATTAGTATAATGGATATAAAAATCAATATAACATGATAATTATTATTTGTAATTAATATACCATCCAATTAAATAGCATTTAACAATCAAGGGAATGATATTTCCGCACGTGAATATTTTCAACCAACCATCTTTACGACGTTGTGAGATTCATTCTCCATGTTAACAATACACGAATGATTTTAAAATTTATATGATGATAAAAGAAATAATTATGAACATTATATATTTCTATATATGAATAAAATAAATCCTATTCATAACAAACGTGACTTACTAAGAAAAACATGCATGAGAAAATAAAGTAGTTAACACCTGAAACAATGGTAATACTGAAATATTTTTAACAGAATGATATAAGAGGATCAAATATTACATCATAAATATTTATATGGTTATATTATAATTTAATAATATACTTTATCCACTATAAAATAGGTTTATGCACCCTCAACTAAAGGAAAGTACATGGCATGGGAATTACTCTATCTCATTAATATAACATTTTGTTTATATTTAAGTGTTTAGGAGGACATCTATATCATCCATGTCTATGTTTCATAAAATTTATTTAAAAACGATATCTATAATATTTTTAAATTCATATTATCTATGTTTTAAATTTCAATTAAATCCATTTAAATGAATATTTCAGTTGTTTTGAAAATAATTTACATTATGACCCTTTTCAAAAAATTAATGAAAGAATGTTTTTAAGTATTATGATGTCATATGAAATTTTATTCCATTATAAATAATTACCATTTTTATGATTCTATTACAATATTACAAATTTATTTTCATAATAATCATTTTATTTTATAATTTCGTGGCTTTTAAATAATTTCATTTTTAAAAATTGATATTTCTCTCAAAGAGTTTTAATGAATTTTTTATTATTTCCATCCATGTCAACACCCATTCTCGGATTTTATGATTTATTATGGTTCGTTATTATACAATTTAACATACTGTATTTAAGGATTCATGATATGTTTGATTACGTATGTTCTATTTATATACTATTTATGGTTTATGGTTAAATTATTAATATTTTTTTTCTTGTTTTTATATGAAGGTTTATGTTATGTTTCACCCTTTCCATATGAGGAATGTATTGTAATTAGTTAGTGATAGACGAGGCTGACTATAGCCCCTCGATCCATCAATAGGTCTCATGAGACAAACTATTTTGGGTTTTTTCTTATTTTTTTCATCTCTTGGAAAAAGTCTTCGACGACGTGTCTATGACGTCAGACATTATCTACAAATCCTTTTATTAATATTTTATAAAGGCCACATTAATGATTATTAGAAACTAGAAATTTCCACAATCAAAAACATCTCCCAAGACCAAATTTAAAATACAGCAATGTGACTCAAAAACCAAAAAAACATCCCCCTTGGAACAAAATTCAAATTCAAACATGAATTTCACAAAGGTAAAACAACCAAAAAACCTTGTGTCTTGATATACCAAATGGCATGCCACCTTAATCCATGCGCCTTGACCCAGGAACATAGTACCTTACTGGAGAAAATCCACTGGTCATTGTTCCGTGGAAGAAAACACACAACACTAACACACAACATATCACGATTTTCTGGCACCATAAAAAACACCACAGACCATCAATTTCCAAGGATTATAACTTTTTCACCACAGATGACCATCGTCGCCATCACCACATCACCCAACAAAGACAAAGCCCTACCATTTCCTAAACAAGATCAATAACCTCTGACTTCGACTTGCGAAAACATAAAAAAATAGAAACAACTTCAGAATCAAACAAATGAAGAAACATCACCAAAAGAAACCTAGGAGGAATAAAATCAATTCCACCACAGGACGTGCCTCATGTAACACCCCATCGGCTCCCGCAAAAAAAAATCCTAAAACCTCCATGGGATCCCTAGCACCAGACCGAACTGGGAGGGAGAAAAGGACCTTGAAGCCATAGTAGCGAAAGAGGGAATGAGACATCCAAAACAAGCCGCGACCGAGCGAGCGCCATTATCTCCTCCAGAATGTGTCATCTGCATGCCTTCACTGGTGAAACATGGACCCGCATGATGATTAGGGAATAGAAAAAAAACTGAGAATGCCGTGAGATTCAGAATCAGAGAGGGGGAGAGAGAGCATCAAAGATAGAAGGAAGTGGGAGAAGAAAAGAAAGCACAGGTCGAATAAGGAGAAAATCCAATCTGAGAAGGAAACTAAATATCGAGAAATCTAGAAGCGAATGAAGAAGCAGGAAGGGATAGAAGCAACATCAACGGAAAGCGACGAAGAGGAAGAGATGGATGTCACGAGTGGCAGGGGAGAGAGATGTTATAAAACCTAAACCACCGGGAAAGAATACAATAGAGGGGAAATTAAAAGCTCCACAAATGACAATGATGATGATAAGGGAGAAAATAGACAGTTGGAATGAATTGAAATTGAGAAGGATAGCAGGATGTCCGTGAGAGGCAAGGAATATGAGGAAGATGGAAGTGTGATGAAAACCATAGATGTCGAGAGATCCTTCTGAAAAGGCAGCCATCCGGCATGACTTCTGACATTATGAATTCCCTCATTATGAGATTATTTATTAACATGACATGAAATTATTCGACTAGTAGAATATCCATGTGAATGGTTGAATTGAATTTTGTGTTTATTATTTCTATATTATGTTGATGATTTTCTAAAATGGATGGTTTTTTTAATTTTATATCATGCCTTGAAAGTTTGTTCTTATTTATGATAGATTCAACTATATTTTTTATCCTTACTGAGGATCAGAGCTCACCCCTTTCTTATGTCTCATTTTCTCCATGATGCAAAGAGATATATTTTAACTGACCTTCTGGGATAATCTATGTCATATTAGTGATTTAAATGGAGACACTATGTAGTTTTTTAATTTCATGATATAATGTAAAAATTATGTTTGTATTTACATTTTCAAAGGAAACTAAAATAAACGTTTTTTCATGATTTGAATACTTTTGACCATTATAATGTAATAAAATAATGAACAGACTCTGTGTAACTGGGGTCAGGGTGTTACAATTGGTATTATAGGATGTTTAGTAAAAACGTTGGAAACTACATTTAGAAAAACCTCTCATAAGTAACATCACTCTAAAATAGATTTTTGAGGATATGAATTGAAGAACATGATAAAATATTGGTTAAATAAAGACTGTGTTGGTATTACTAGAAAATAAATCCTTTTCCGGATACATCTTGTGCACATGTTTCTACAATAGATGTGCATTAGAGTATTTTCTCTCACAAGGTGTTCCAGTCTTGACTCCGGGTAACCTAGAACAAGACAATGGGACTAATTGTGCACCAAGTTTGTCACTCATGGAGGATATGCTCAGAATAATTAATATATTATTGTATATCCATTATGATGGATTTGAATTTTAATATATGCCCCCAAAAAAATATTTATGACTATAAGATTAGATATGCATAAATTTTTAAATTTATGTTACATATTTTGAAATTAAGCATTATTATTCATAATCTAATCCAATGAATTACTTTTTTAGAAATGAATCTGAGTTAACGAAGTGGAAATCATATCTATTCATTTAATCCATGATAATATTTCACTCATATGAAATAAAATGATATTGGAGCAGGAGATACAATATGTGCTGAAAAAAATATAACTATACATGGATTACTGACTCAAGTTATGAATAATAACATTACTCATATGAAGCACCCTGATTTCCAACATGAATGATCGATGATATGCCGCTTCATGAGGCAGCATCCCCAAAAAATAAATGGAACATCAAATATTTTTGAAGATGATAAGTGGATATGTTACTTAGAAAAAATATTTTTTTCTTTGGGGGTAATGAAATATAATCAATTTAGGTTAATTTATCATCTCTAATAAGATTAAGACTAATGGTTTTCAGTAATTCAAAAAATGAAAGAGGTTCAAGAATTATAAAAATATGGAATGGATGTAGTTTAATGAACTTTTATAAAAAAATTCTTTCCTCATGAAGATGAGATAATATTGAAAGTAAATTTATGAGTCTGAGGAAAAGGTATAATGACAGTGTTTCATAATATGATGCTAACATCACCAGGTTATAAAGGCATGTTGTAGAGTATATATATAACCCAAGAAGTATGATAGATCGATTCATTGGTGGTTTAAAACAATTACTCTAAAGTGAAATGGTATTATAACCTTTCTTATTGTACAAAGAGATATTATTATTTTCTATCAATATAGAGAAATAATTCCTTCTTTCATATGAAATTAAAGTAAACAAAGAAAACAATATGGCCATTAAAAACTCTAGAAATGAAAATAAGGGGAATAAGGAAAAATTTGGGTTTATAAAATACAATAATTGAGCGAGGAAACACCCAGGTAATTTCTTAAATAGGATGAGATTTTGTTACATGTGTAGAGAAAAAGTCAACCATGTTCACCATTGAAAGGGAATAAAATAATATAACAATGTTTAATGGTTTAATTATAAAGATATCAAAAATTATAAATATTATTTTCATAATCATCATGTAATCATTAACTAGAAAAGGCCAAGGTAGAAAGGCCATGAATTTTTTTCACAACTAATGAGGATGTAGTTCCTAATGATGTGGTGGATGGTAGATAAATCATTTCCAAACACTTATCAAAATTATTATTTGAATCCAGATCCTCATATTCCATTATATGATCCAATTTTTATTTAAAATTTTATACTTATAATTCATGTTAATAAGAGTGTTGTTAGTAAATACAAATAACGGAAGTCTCACTTCAGAAATTATGTCTATGTCGATTCCCATTATGGAATTTCCCATTATTTATCATCTCAATTTATGATCATACCTATGGTCAACATTGATATAATTCTAGGAATAGACTATGTATCAAACATGATTAAATAATTTATTTCATAAAGAAGGAATTATAGATTTATGAGGAAAATATATAATCCATTAACTTTAGAATATAAACATCATCATCTAATTCTTATCAGGATCCACCGCTTTTATCTATTCTAAATGATATTATTGGGAAAAAGAAAATACAAAAACCTATTATTCATCAAATTTAGTATCTACCTATTATAGTAAAATACATTTATGTATTTCCATATTATTTACCTAGACATACTATTGATTAGATGTTTGATTTTTTTATTTATTTAATCCTTGATGAAAAGCCAATTTCAAAAACCCCACACAGAATCGCCACTGTGGAATTAGTAGACCTGATGAAACAACTAGAGGAGTCAAGTAATAGGTGATCTATTCAAACTAGTTTTTCTATATTTGAAAACACATTTCATTTTGTTATGAATAATGATTGATTAATTAGACTCTGCATTGACTATATTGAATTAAACACTATTAAAATACTGAACAAGTATCCTCTTTCTCGCATTGAGGATTTGTGTGATCAACATCATGCAGATCAATATATTTTGGAGATTGACCTTCATCATAGATATCAAAAATTGTGTGTAATGAAAGAAGATATTCTAAATATATTATTTTGAACTAGGTATGTTCCTTTAGAGTTTAAAATAAATATTATCAGACTGACTATTCCACCATCTATTATTAGGAATCTAATTATGAAAGTCATCATTGTATATCTGAAATATTTTTTCATGGAATTTAATGTTGATATATTTTTATACTCTAATAGATATGAATACCATGATAAACACTTGATGATTGTTATCATTACTCTTCAAAATCTAATATCTATGAGAATATTAACATGTGTGAAATTTTGTGTCAAGAAATATAAGTTCCTGGCCATATTATCACGAAGTGTGTAATAAATATTGATCCGAAAAATAAAAATTAAATTCATGAATAACATGAATCGAAGAGCATCACTCCGTTATGTATTTTTATTGGTTTATAATGTTTTACCATTGTTTTATCTAAAATTGTCCTTGATTTTCAAACCCATTAACCAGCTCACAAATTAATGGGATAATTATTTTTAGAGATGTGATTATGAATAATGTTTTGATCAATTGAGGATAATATTAGTCAATGATCATATCATAACCTTACCTTCTAGAAATTAGGATATTTTTATTTATAGTGATGCATCAAGGAATAGAAATAGTTGTGCCCGTATGAAAAATGAATTAGATATTTCTTATGCATCAAGGAAGTTTAAAATACATGAATAAAACTACACCAATTGGGATATTGAGTCAGGAGTAGTAATATTTCATCTAATGATATGGATAAACCATATCTATAGTGAAATATGTGATATATATACAACTCACCAGAGTTTTAAAAATATTTTTTCAAAAAAAGAATGCAACATGATATAACAGATATGGAGTTATATACGCAAAGATTATGATTTCACAGTATACTTCCACGTAGGGAAGGAAAATAATTTGGGGGATTCTTTGAGCAGAAAGAAACATAGAGATCTAATCAAATTGAGAGTTGAAAAGGATCATATGTTAACTGACCTAGTAATGATAAATATGGGAATTGTCATAGAAGGTGAACGGACACTACTTTTTCCTATGGATGTCAAACCATCATTATAGGAATAGAGAAAATGTTCTCAATATGATGTTGGGGATTACCAAAAGAAAATTAATGTTGAGATTGATGGGAGATTGATGGATATTGTTTATGAGGATGGAATTTTTGAAATTTGGGAAGAGGCTTTGGGTTCCCTATATACTCAAGCTAAAAATATAATTATTGGATGATTCTCATAGCTCTAATATCTATATACACCCTATTGGATGTAATTTTTATATAAAATAAAGGACAATTATTGGTGGGAAAACATGAAGAGGTTGATTTCTGATTATGGGTTGAGATGTTTAGATTGTCATCAAGTGAAGGCTGCAATACAACATCCTAGAGGGCTCATGCATCTTTTTCCAATATTTGTGTGGAAATGGTATGATATTGTGATGGACATTGTCGTGGGGGTACCAAAGGATCTCAGAATAAATGATATGATATGGTTTATTATTGATCATCTTACCAAATAAGATAATTTTATTTCTATAAGAGAAGATTTTACACCTGAGAATTTATCATGAAATTATGTTAATGAATTTTTAATACTTCATTGTCTAACACTATTGATTGTTTCTGACCACGATCCTCATTTTTCATTAGGATTCTAGAAATGTTCTTAGAAGACCATAGATATTAAGATTGGTTTGAACTCTTCCTAACACCCACAAACTAATGGACAATCCAAAATGAATATTTTGACATTATAATGCATGTAGAGATATTTATCTATAAGGTCCAATCCTTAAACATTACTTAATCTTGAGTTATTATAATATTACAAATCGAGGATCTTTTCAGGTTTAGAGTTTTAGAGAATTAGATCATAAAACATACACTACATTACACATTTAATCAAAGTGGTTACATAAAGATAGTATTCATTTTTTCCCATCAATGGAAACATATTTAAAATAAAACATGGATTATTTCTTGAAACTTCCTTGACACTATCATCATACCATGTACCTTTCCCTTGACCTGTGAAAAACATTTCAAAAAAACTTGGGAAGAGCATAAAAAACTCAGTAAGGGATATAAAAATATGGAAAGGAAACATGAGTACATGTATACATAAGAATCAATGAAATCATACTTTACTCATAAAACATAAGCACTTTAACATACCTCATCAAATCATGAATAAATCATGGAAATCATAAGACATAATGGTAACATGAGGCATTCATAACATTCTTACGTAGGGAGTAACCCTCTTGGTTACGTTTGGAATACCCATCATAGTATATTCCCTAAATAACTTCATAGAAACCTTAACGTTTCACTCCTTCATGTTACCCAATGCATTGGAGAGCTATATAGGGATCACCTACCCTTAGTTTATCACAGAACCACCAGTCTTCATAATAATTCCCAAGAACCTCAACATATTCGTATCACATAAAACATGCATAAAGGAAACATAAAATTTCCACCGTTCAATAACAAGATATCAATACAACACATTGATATAAAAACATTATGAAAACTATTTTCAATACCAAAATAAAAGAAAAGTAAAACATGGTATTTATTTTTCTTTTAAAAAGAATGTATGGCTTGTAGAGGAATCTGAAACTCAAATAATGGTCATGGTGGAGGGGAAGTCGTTATCGCCGCATACGTATGACAAAAACATTCCCTTTTTTCGTTTAGTAAAATCATCTTATAAGAAAGGTTCTTTTTGAATAAATTTCAAAGTCAAAGGGGATTATACACCATATAAAGAAGGTTCTGTATAAAACAAAATATGCCTCAATGAAAGGAGATTGAGATAATGTCCCATACCTCGGGTCCGACTTGACTCGGTCATTCTTTAATCTCTTGAATAATAAACTTGAGTTAATTTCTACTTGTTTAGGAACCTTTTTCAAGTTCATTATTCCTTTTATATCACTTATTTCCATGTCATGATCACTATGTAATTATTTAAGTTAATAACGGTCGTTTTAATGATCATTGGTGCTTCAGTCAAAAATAAACCCTTTATAATCACAAGTTGTTCATGTATCCATTATATCCAGAATGGTATTCATGATTTAGATATCATATATGTCATATATATCCAGTACATTCATGCATTTATAATATTACATAATCATTTATAGGTACGAAATGAAATGCATCGTTAATGGAGACGGTAAGCCGTACGTACGCATGAATGCTACTTTCATTTTTATTTCGTATTCTATAGAATAGAATCATAATGATATAATGGTATATTATAGTTCCAGTGTAATATCATATATAATATCATAACTCCATCTTTTATACATCCCACATATGGTATTAACTAATCAAATCACATTGAGGGGGCGGTAGTCCGTACTTCTTTAAATGAAGATATCGCGTTTACCCATAATGGAAACCATAAAGGTATGCCCAAAATGAAAAATAAAGAAGATTAATGAAATCCTAAACATATTATATATCATATATAAATGTAGTGTCATCTTAATGGCCACCTTTTATGGTGTTAAAATAATGTTGAACAATCATCATTTCGGGAGGCAGAAATTCTCCATCCACGGAAACAGTATGTTCTTTAACCATTAGATGTAGGTGTGTGTAAGATTAGATCGAATCCTTCTTATAAAAACATCATAGTATATTGAATATACTATATTTGTTACAAAAGAAATGAATAAAAAGAGTTTAGGGGGTTGGAGAAGAAAAATAAAACAAAAGGACTCAAGTGAAGACATTACCTTAAAATCGGGTAACTTCCTTTGGTTTGAGTTCAAAGGCTTCCTTGGAAAGACTTCTGCCCAAAGTGAGGCTTCAAAGAGTAAAAGAGGGAAGTGGAGAGACAAAATGGGGATGTTTTGGCCGATCCAAAGGCTTAGGATGTGTGGGTAAGGATGTAGAGGTGGGGGCCTTTTATAAGAGGAGAGGAGGGGCACTCTTGGAAAGTAAAGAAATGGTACTTTATTTTAAAATGATATTTGGATTCAAAAGGACCCACATTTATATAATTCTAGGATAAGGTGATAAGGGTTAGAATTATACCCATAAAATAGGTTTTGGACATGTGTAGGTCATAGATTTTACATTATCTTTCCATTTTATTTAAATCCTTTATTAATGAGGTAATCGCTGCATCATCATGATGTCATAATTAATTTAATATATATAAAGTCTAAAAATTATAAAAAAATTATCATTATGTAGTAAATCTTTTTCGATTTCTAATGAATATTTATAGTCAAAATTCGGTCTTCTATAACCCCATGTAAATGTTTTTTTAGTAAAACATCTAATGTTTGTGTCATTTTTACTTTTACATTAAATAAAAAGTTATTTATGTCATTTCCCAACCAAAGTGGCTCTATGGGGTCCCCAAGTTGTCCCATGGATTTTCTTGGTCGGCCATGACACATCCAATGAGGGTAGGACATGTGTCAAGCTCATCTCATAATATTAAAACATTATTTTTACCTTAAACTACACTAATTACTCTTAATCACGATTAAAAACATAAAAGTTACTATTCACCAAAAAAATTATTTTAATCCCATTGAACCATATTTTACTTCATAATTACAATCATATATGTCGGAATTTTGAAATTCAAAACATAGAGGTGGTAAAATATCATTTAAACGGAAAATCAGTTTTTATATGTACCGCTTAGTGATTCACTATTCATCAAAAATTGATGTTTTTCAGAAATATACCAAAACATCACTTTAAGCTATATTTGATATTCCGAATTCAAAAATGAAGTCTATTTTAAAAAATTAAAAATATATAAGTTTCATTAATTAATTTAATAATTATTTCCCACTGTGAGAGCAAATAGCATGTTTTTATGAAACAATAAGTATCAAAATATTGACAGTAGTTTAAGTCCAATTTCAAAGTGAAATTGATTCCAATGACCACCATTGGATTAAATGGTAAAAATATATTCTAATTTCAATTCAAACCCAATTAAAAATATAAACTAATCATATAAATAAATTATATTAATAAGTGGTTTTTAATTAAAATACAACATTTTTCAATATTCATTAAAAAAATGAACTTTATCAGAAAAATACCACAAATTCACAGAAAGTAAATTTTGATGTCCCAATCATTAATAATAAGTTTATTTTGAAAAACATATATTATAAAATTGTCAAAAGATAGATTTAAAAATGGTTTTTCATTAAAAGGAAGTAAACCAATCTTTTAAAAATATTAGTGTATTCCATGCTTAGGATTGGATTTATTCTCATTTTAAGCCTCTAAAACACTATCTAATTCACTAATAGACATTGATAAAAATATCTATTATTCATTGATTACATGGGATGTTACATCCTTCCCCCTTTAGAAAATTGTGTCCCCGAAATTTATTTACTTATCGAATAAATGGGGGTACTAATCCCTCATTGCATTTTTAGATTCCCATGTTGCCTCTTCCATCATGTGGTTTTTCCACAAAAAATTTACCTGATTAATCACCTTATTACATAACACTTGCTCCCTGTGGTCAAGAATCTATACCGACTGTTCCTCATAAGATAGGTTCTCTTCAAGCTAAACTACCTCTAGACTCAAAACATGAGATGGATATGGTATATACTTTCTCAACATCGAAACATGAAAAACATTGTGTACCTGAGATAAACTCGGAGGTAAAGCCACTCGGTAAGCAACTGATCCAACTCTATCCATAATTTTATATGTTCCAATGAACCTTGGACTCATATTTCCTTTCTTACCAAATCGCATCACACTTTTCCATGGTGACACTTTGAGAAAAACATGTTCACCTACCTCAAAAGAGAGATCCTTCCTCTAGTTTTCTGCATAACTCTTCTGCCTGCTCTGAGCAGTTCTCATGTGATTCTGTATCAGCTGAACTTTTTTTACCAACTCTTCTACCAATTCTGGTCACATCAGCTTTCTTTCACCCACTTCATCCCAAAAAGCTGGAGTTCGACACCGCTTCCCATATAATGCCTAAAATGGTGCCATCTATATACTAGAATGAAAACTGTTATTATATGAAAATTAAACCAAAGAATGATTTTGGTCCCAACTTCCCTGATAATCCATCGAACAAGCTCATAGCATATCCTCCAACGTCTGAATTGTTTGTTCTGACTGCCTATCGGATTGAGGATGAAAAGCTATACTAAAATTCAATTCAGTACCCAACGACTTCTGAAGGCCTTTCCAAAAGATAGAAGTGAACCTGGGATCACGGTCAGATACAATGGAGAGAGGAACTCCATGTAACCTGACTATCTCTTTAAGATACAAACAGGAAAGTTGATCTAGGGAAAAAGTATCTCGTATAGAAAGGAAATGATCAGATTTAGTCAAGTGATCAACAATAACCCAGATTGCATTTTTACCTCGAGGGGTATTTGGAAATCCCATAACAAAGTCCATGGATATATTCTCCCATTTCCACTCTAGCACTAGTAAAGGATGAAACATCCCTTTCGATAACTACATCTCTTCTTTATCCTGTTGACATGTCAAACACTTCACAGTAAAATCAGCAATATCTCTTTTCATTCCATCCCACCAGTAATACTCCCGCAGATCTCTATATATCTTAGTACTGCCAGGATGAACTGAAAACGAAGAACTATGAGCTTCACATAACAACTATCTCTTCAATTGTGAATCACAGGGCACACACAATCTCTTCCCAAACCTCAAAACACAATCATTATCAATGTTGAATTCAGAAAACCTACCCTTCTGAACCAGCTCTACCTTTTTCTGCAACTCACTATCTTGCTTCTATGCTTTCTTGATTCTGTCTGATAGAGATGATCTCACTGATACCTAAAACAAAACAGAAGAACGTCCTACACCAACAAATTCTATGCCAAAGTTCATCAAATCCTTAAACAAAGCATCATGTTCCAAATGCAACATTTCTAATGAAGCATTACTTTTTCGACTCAGAGCATCAGCCACTTTATTTTCTTTTCCTGGATGGTAATGAATTGTACAATCATAATACTTGATTAATTCCATCCATCTCCTCTGTCTCATGTTTAACTCTTTCTGAGTGAATATATACTTTAAACTTTTGTGATCAGTATATATTTCACGCTTTACTCGATACAAATGATGCCTCTAAATTTTTAAACCGAAAACAACAACAGCTAATTCCAAATCATGTGTAGGGTAATTTACCTCATGAGTTTTCAACTGTCGTGAAACATAAGCAATTACCTGATCATTCTTCATTAGGACGCAACCAAGTCCTTTCAATGAAGCATCATTGTATATAACAAACTCACCATTCCTGGAAGGTAGTGCCAAAACCAATGAATTCACTAATCTTATTTTCAGTTCATGAAAACAATCATCACATTCTTTTTTCCATATAAACTTAACACACTTCCGAGTTAGCTGAGTCATTGGACTAGATAACCGTGAAAAATTTCTACCAAACCTTCAGTAATAGCCTTCCAAACCATGGAAACTACGAATCTCTATTACATTTGTGGGTCTCGGCCATTATTCAACAACCTTTGTTTTTGCAGGATCAACGGTTATCCCATCTTTAGAAAAAATGTGACCAAGGAAAGAAATTTGTTGCAACCAAAACTCACATTTTCTGAATTTCCCTTACA
Source organism: Viscum album (assembly GCA_963277665.1). Classification (NCBI taxonomy): domain Eukaryota; kingdom Viridiplantae; phylum Streptophyta; class Magnoliopsida; order Santalales; family Viscaceae; genus Viscum; species Viscum album. The sequence continues at coordinate 201,089,386 of OY728126.1, forward strand.
ATTTATTTTCTTTTATGGTTTGCAAAATAACCCTTAAATATATTTCATGCTCCTCTTTACTTTTAGAAAACACCAAAATATCATCAATTAAAACCACCACAAACTTATCCAAGAACTCATGGAAAATTCTAATCATTAATTCCATGAATACATTAGGTGAATTGGTTAGCCCAAAAGGCATTACTACAAATTCATAATGGCCATAACTTGTATGAAACACAGTCTTTGGAACATCTACTTCCTTTACCTTCAGCTAATGGTACCCCGATCTCCGGTCAATCTTTGAAAAAAATGAGCTCCCTGGAGCTGATCAATCAAATCATCGATATTAGGAAAAGGATATTTGTTCTTAACAGTGATGTTATTCAAGGCTCTATAATCAATGAAAAGTCTCATAGAACCATATTTTTTTTAACAAATAAAACAGGAGCACCCCACGGTGATGTGCTAGGTCGAATGAAACCTTTCTCTAATAAATCTTGTAATTACTCCTTCAACTCTAAAAGTTCAATTTGAGCCATTCGATAAGGGGGTTTCGAAATTGGATTAGCATCAGGAACTATGTCAATAGTAAATTCAACTTCCCGATCTGGTATTATTCCTGGCACATCATCAGGAAAAACATCAGGATAATCATTTAACACTGGCACATCATTAATCTGAACAGTTCCCTTGTTTTCAACAATATGTGAAAGGTAACATTCATTTCCATATTTTACAAGTTTCTTGGCCTCTTGATATGTTAAAAATAGTAAAGGTTCATTATTGTACACAAACTGAAAGCCTTTCTGAAAAGAAACTTCTTTAGCTCTACAGTCAATCTTAGCATGGTAAATAGAGAGCCAATCTATACCCAGTATAACATCAAACTCTACCTGAGGTGAAACAATAAGGTTCGCAAGTCGGTTCATTCCACGAATAAGGATATGAAGATTCTTATAAATTCCTTTTGCCTCAACATTTCCCCCAGGTGTTTTTACCAAAATTTCAGGAGTCATTTCTGGGGTTTTTATTCGCATTTTACTAGAAAAGCTTTCAATGATGAAAGAATGCGTGGACCCCGAATCAAAAAACACACTGGCATAATATGAAAAAACAAACAAGGTACCTGATACAACTTCATTTGTTGGCCCGACATCTGCTGAAGTAGTTGAAAAGGATTTCACCACCACTTTCTGCTTGTAGTCTAACTGCTTCCCGTCACTCATGCTCTTTGTCAGACACTCGTTTGCAGAGTGACCCATCTCATTGCACTTAAAACATTTCACTAACTGTAAATCAAATTTGGTCTTACCATCACACTTCTCTTTTTCAGTGGAATCACGAGCCTTATGTCCCATCTTAACGCATTGGTAGCACTTTCCAGAATTCAGAACAAATTCCCCAGCATGCCTTTTCCCACTTTTATCACAAACTGGAATCTTAGTTTTCTTACCATCAAACTTTTTTGAAAAATTCTTTACTTTCTCCTTCCACCTCGGTCTCTTCTTCTGCTGGTTGTTATAGAACACTTGGTCATCGGAAAACTCCATTTCCACCTTCTCAGCCCATCGAACAAGATTTTCATAACTTTTAAACTCACGAGAAGCTAATGCCCTTCGATATTTTGGCGTTAATACTAAGTAAAAACGATTAATTTTACTATCAAGGTCTCGGATAAAATTTGAAGCATACCTTTCCAATCGAGTGATCCTTTCTTCATATGCGGCCACTGATTTTTCCTCTTGCCTCAATTCTAGGAATTTTTTTTCCATCCTAAGTCGAACAGCAATAGGAAAATACTTCTCAAGAAACATACCTTTGAATTCATCCCAGTTGAGAGCATCAATATCATCAGCATCCCTGATATTTTTAACCATAGACCACCACTAATCTGCTTCACCCTCCAAACGGTAAATATCAAGACTAACCATTTCATTGTCTGAACACCCCATGACATCAAAAATCTTCTCCAGTGCTTTAATCTACCCTTTAGCTAAAACAGGGTCAAATGATCCTCTGAATGATGGGGGATGTTGCCTCATGAAATGTTCCACCACTAACATGTTCCTCTGCGGTTGAATGATGGTTATTTTTAAAAGAAATATTTTATTTTATAATTGCATGCCTATTAAATAATGTCAATGTAAAAAAGGGATATTTCAATAAAAAATTTAAATTACATTGTTACATTATTCTCATATATGTAATTTTTTTTAATATTGTATGCTTGGTTGTTGTGGATTTATTTTGATAAAATCAACCATATTGTATTGATGTTTTTATTATATAATTGATTGTGATTGTGTTATTTGGTTACCCTTCATTGTTTATAGTTAATGTGTTAACATTTCCTATTCTATTTTTAATACTATTGTTTATGTTTTGTTCCACCATATTTATATAAGGAGTGCATTGGACTTAGTGTGTTATAGGAGGGGCACACTATCTCCCATCGATGAATAGACAGTTCTCAGGAGACTAAATTCTTTTTCTTTTAACCTATTTATTTATGGAATATGCATGTGACCTTAATGACATTATGATGATGTCTGACATTATGAATTTCCTAATTATGAGATTAGGTGTTGATATAACATACAATTATTCGATGAGTAAAATATCAATGTGAATTTTTAAAAGGAATTATTTAGTTTATTCTTTATGCACTGTGTTGAATATTTTTTTTAAAGGCTTCTTTTTCATATTTATACCTCCACTTTTAATTTTATGCTATTTTTATGACGGTATCTACAATATTTATTTCCTATACAGAGCATCTGAGGTCACCCATTTTTTATGATTCATTTTCACCAGGTTATGAAGAGGTATATTATGACTAACCTACATGAATATTCTAAGGGATGTTAGTGTTTTCATAGTTGAAATAATGTTGTTTTTTAATTTTAGGATATTATATAAAATATATTATTGTATCTCAATTTTCTAACACTAAAAAACTAATAAGTACTATGGGGATTCGTTTCTTTATATCATAACAATTTAATTTTATAATTCACCAACTCTGGGAAACCAGGGGAAGGGCTTTATAGATGAATTTTTTGAAGAAATCATAGGAACTATGTTTTAGGAAATAATAAGTATGTTAAGTATATACGAGAAGTGATGTAGATACTTGAGGTAATAAAATGAATAAACCACAATATCATGGATGGAACCAATAGCTTCCCTTGAGTGTTATATATAGATTCATGTGAATTGATAAGGAAGGATCTATTTGGTTCAATCCATGACTTTTTTAGGTGGTTATCATCCACAATATCCCACTACTACCACATAGTTTCATATTCAAAAGATCGATTATTCACCTAACCTTCATCACTATTACATTATATGTATGAGTAAAATCAACTTATTATAATATATAATATGTTTTGAATTGGATATTATAGATGAATTTATTTTTTTTTTCTCTATAAAACAATATAGGTTCTGTAGAGGGAGATCCATTCAATGAGACCATAGGATGGTTCGGGATATGATTAGGGATATTTATTGATTGGTTTTTCGTTCTTATGTGATTCTAAAATTAGATATAAATAAATAATATGATATAATTTAGTGGGACATCATTTGTAAGGTTCTCCAATTCATAGAATTTTCCTATTAATTCACTGATCATTTTTATAAGTTCATTTGGTCTCCTTGGGTCACCATTTCCTCCATGGGTATGAGTTCTGACATCCTCAATGTTGTGAGGGGTCCCAGGTAGAGAGATTAAGAATCTCATTGAATATTTAAAATAATGTACGACTCCTATAGGCATCTCATTAACAAGAACCTATATGTTATAGGTAACCTTCCCTATTGATTCGTGAAGAATTTCAGTGGTGTCTGACACCTAAATTACACTAAGGATATTGTTAATTTTTTGAATTTAAGAAGACAATGGATTTTTTTTATTGACATGTTTATCAAAGATTACACTCATTTAAGTGGGAAATTTGTTAACAGAGTGAAGAACCTATTTTATCCATTGACATGATATAAAAATATTATGGATAAATTAATTGGTAGATACCTATATTTTCATATATAATTATTCCTAAAGGATTTCCTCAAAACCATAATATCCTTGAAAAAATTTGGAATCCATCTCTTCAATGGGATGGATGAAAAAATCACATATCATATATATAACTGAAAAACCTGGTATTTTCCATTCATTGCCCGCATTATTCTTCTTTATAATGACCTCATGTTAATCATCATAAAAATATTAGTTTTTATCAAGTCCTAAATAATGGTTCTCTTGAATATTATGAACATCTTTGTTTCTTTAATCTTGGATTCTCACATAATTGAGAATCATCAGTGGGAATCTTGGTTAATTATGGGATGGATAGAAGTAGAATGAGGTATCCTTGTCAGAAGACTCCATTGATAAAGGCATGTCTTATATATAATGTCCACGTAGGATGTTCTCTATGTCCAATATATATTGGAAGGACCATTTATCGAAAATTAAACAATGACATTTACTCCCATTGAATGATCTTTTATCCTTTATGGATCATTATTCTCCCACACAACTCATTACTACACTATCATTATAGGATGATCATTGGAAGGTGTGATATGAACATATGGAATCAAAATTTGGATTTTATTATTATCTATTTTCAAGGATATATCATTCTAGATATGAGGTTCATGTATGTGAAAAATTATCTAGAACATCTTATTCCATCCTCGATGAGGATCAACATAATATTTTTGATCTCATTGATCTATCTCCTAAACTATAAATTTTTGTTTATTCCGGCACCTCAACATTCGTGTTATCTACGGAGGATTATTTACAACTCTAAAGGTCCCCAACAGAGCTAGATAGATGAGGATGCATATTCTGCTGTAATGAAATACAATCTAAGAATTACTTCTTGGTTTTGAGGATTCATAATAATTATCTACCCACTAATAAACATATCATGAAAATAGGATTTTTTTTGAATCCATGTGTTTTTTTGTATGATTACATATGAGGATCCTTTGACCTATTTGTATTTTTTCAATGAGATAAGGTTCACAATGTATGGAAAGGATTCAGAGGGTTAATTGGTCTATCCTATCTAGTGTCTTAGGGGGGCTCCATTTCTCAACATATAGTTCTAAAGATTGGAGTTAAATATCCTCAAGAATATGGATATACCCTTCATATATTTGGTGAACTATTGGTGCATTTGGAAGTCTATGATTAAGTCCTGGTACAAATGCCTCTTTATCTTGGGGTTTTCTCTTGGTAATAGAACCTAGATATTTTTGATAAATTATTATTGGCCCAAAAACAACGGGAATGAATCCCATCCCTAAAAAATAACAAGTAAATTTCCCCCATCACTAATGGATAATTGTTATAGTGGGTGTATTGGGGTAAATACTCTCATAATCATAAAATCAATTTGAATGATTCATGTTGCATGATAATCATGTTGGGTAGTGTCTCAACTCTTGATACTAATCTTTTCGTGATCATGGACTTCACTGCCTTCTGTAGCTACAATGAATCTATTCAGGAGGAAGGATTGACAATGCTTTACGGTCTCTATATATGAACATAGAAGATAACTGAACTATAATAGGTGTAAAATGACTTTAAACTCCTCTATAACTCCTTGAATGATTGTTGTGTCACTCTTTGTGCTTCTTATTGGTGTATTTAGATGTACCAACAGTTCATCAAAAGCCACATATATGTCCTTTATAAATGTTTTCGGGGTCATAAAGCTATACAATTTCATTCATTCATGGGTTTTTTAATTTAATATTAATATTTATTGTCTGTTTGGGTTCATCTCTTCGAGAATCTATAGAAATTGTTCTTTGGGATGAACATGGGAATCATTATTTCCAACTATATCTTTTCCACTATTATATCTCGGCTTCTATAAAATATTATATTCATAATAAAAATAATGATGGTGATGATGAGGAAAATTAAATAGGGCATAGACAGGTTTAAAAAATGTAATAACAAATAATTAATATATATTTTATAATAGTTTCAATCTACATAATCATATTCCTACTAATCTAAACATCATATTGAACGTAAGAAAATCCTCTAGAAATTTCCTTTCACTACAGTTGTATATTCAAACCATAATTTCATGGTAAAAGTCCTGTAATGGGTTTTTATATAAGTATTCATAACCAATCAATCATTTTATCTAGAATGGTATAAATCACCATTAAATTTAATAGATAGTAACACAATAATTGTGTTTGTCCTTTTTTGGTAAGTTAATAAAAAAATATTTATAAAGAGGTATAACACCTTTATTTGATGAGTATTTACAAATAAATAAAAATATTATCACTATTTATAGTTATGTAGAATAAATTATATATGAGATAAACCAATGTGAGAAAAAATATTATGTTAGTCGATGTTGACCTTTTATTGTTATCTCATCATTACCACAATAAAATTGAATCAATGGATGAACTGAAATAAAATTTCTAAAATGAAATACAAGATTATTTATTCAACTATTTTATTATATAGTTCAATTTAAAATATTAATTTATAAATTATGTTGTTTAAATTTTCTAAATTTAATTTTCTTTTTTAAAATTATAATATCACAATTATCATAGTTTTAATTTCTTTATTTTTTGTAAAATATTTTTTTTCATTGAATAGTGACGAATACAATTTTTTTATTAAACCATATTTTCATTTCAATAAACGATGTAATTAAAAACTCCAATTTTCCAGTAATTTCATATAATGTGACATAATTATTTTTAGATATATTTAATCCAATTTATTACATTAAACCCATATTTATAATACATTTTAGCACATGTTTTGTTTGGTTTGAAAAGAAAAATTTTAAAAAAAAAATTTTGTGCACAATGTTTCTCCAATTCACTTACTTAAAACAACCCCTAATGAGACAAAAATTAAATTAAATATATAGATTATATATATAATTTTCAAATATACTATATTTATTATTACTATTTATATTGATTATATACATTCATGTTATGGTTAAAAAATACCCCTCTTTAGAAACTGTTTTTTCATCACATCAACAAGTTTTGTCTTAAATTAATTTTTCAATCATCAATGAAGTGTTTTTTTAAAATGAATTAATTTTTTTAAATAATTTAGCTTTATATTTTATATTATGGTGACCACAATTTTTTACCATATTTATTAGTAAAAAATTTAATAATCATTTACTATAGTTAATATAAAAATGTGTTTACCAAGGGTCTAAACTAATAAGATACCTTTTAGAATTACATAAAAACAAGCCTAATTTTAATTTAATGACTAAATATTCATCATTTCACATATAATACTTTATAATTTAATATATTATATCATTTTTAATTTGTAAAACATGGGTATAACTTTCCTTTTAAAAAAATTATATAGTCCCATGTCCACAAATATAAAATGCCTCCCACTTACGCCATCACATCAAAACATCAAATCCATTGATTTGAAAAATTCATGCCCATATATATTCCATACATAACTATTCAATTATTAAATGGATTTTTTATCACAATAAAAAATAGGAGATATTTATATATATACTTGAAGTGGATGTTCAAAGATGATGGTATTGTTCTTAAATAATTGTTTCTTTTTTGTTACATTTTAATCCTCCATAAAATATTATTTGATCATAATAATATATTAATAGAATTATATCCTTTATAATGGGAAGTTTTTAAATTAATTTTACTATATAAATCATTGTTTTATTCCATTAAATGTGAAACAAAACAATCAGGTGTCTCTAGAGTGGAGAACCACCTGGAAAATGATGTGACTCATTTTCAATCATCCCATATCAATGATTCATATGATGATGAAATATTTTTTTTAAAACGGATTTCTGGAATTAATAATCCTCATGAAAAAATATATTATTTAATTTCATTCCATTCAACAAACTAAATAATGATAAATTCATTCATCCATAGGGGTGGGCTACCACCTCCATGAAGCGATCTGATTATTTTTTCACCGAAACAACACATTGATGATATATATGATTATATTTAAGGAAATGATATTTTTTTGTATTATTATCAATATTAAATAAAACATATTCCATAACCTCTTTTAATAATATTTTTTTTGAAAAATGGAAACATTACTCTTGCATGTGTACCACCAACAATCTTTATGAATGTAATGTGGTTAATTTATCATAACCACCTTATCTAATTGGTTTTAAGAGAATAATTTTATTCCAAATATTTTATATTTATTATTATTATTATATTATTTGACAAAATAATAACTAAATTTACCATACCTATCCAACGGAATTCATTATTGATATACATGTTGAATATCATCGAAAATCCCGATGTAAACTTAATTGATTACATAAATGAATATAACATCATAATAAAAAAAATTAAAATTAATCATAACCATGGAATAGGTTCCTAATATTGTGAATAGTTAATATATTTCTATTATTTAATAATATAAATAACACACATGGCATGTTAGACTCAAGATACAATATAATTAAACATAAAACCTCATTTTAAATGTTTAAAAGATTTATTTTCTAAATTATTTTTTCAATGTTAATTATTTTAAAATTCTTTGATGATTATGTTTTATTGGAATAAGAAATTATAAATGTCAATTTTATTTCATCATTTATTGTTTTTAGTGGTTTTAAGAAATTAATATTTTTATTGAATACTTGAATTTCATTAAAAAGTCAAATGGATTGTGATCTTTTAACGTATAATGTGACAATGATTTTTCCAATGACTACAACCATTATTTATAGTTTTACCCCTTTATATCATTATTTTTTTATTCACATAATACCCTTTCACTTTTTTTGTGATTTTTTGTTAAAACATGTTTATAAAAGAAAACGGTACATTACCATCAATAATGATTTGTCGTATAAAATTAAAAGTGTTTTTAAAGTGGTTTATAATGAAATGGTTGAGGAATCCATTTTTTTTACTCAATGAAAAGTCCTCATAAATTATTTATGTTCACATTTAATATTGATATATCATGTCAATTTGGTTAAACCCAATTATAGATTAGCAAACAACATTTTGATCCCTAATATATCTCTATTTAGATTGTGTTGAACCCATTTATATTTAATTATATGATGGGTCCCATTATATCTCTCCAATTCATTTGGTAATTATTAGTTTCACTAATGATTCATATTGGATGTTGGTTGTATGATTATTTCAATATTTAATTATTCATTAATGGTTCAAGAAATATTATTTCCCATGTCACCAACATAAAATTTTTTGGCTTGAAAATTATTTTTCATTGTATTTTAGAAAAATATTATGCTAAATGGTATATTTTAGTCAAATATGATTATCATTTTTGTTAAAATTAGTGTCATTAGAAAAAAACATGATTGGTTTTCATGTGTTTCACCCTTGTATCAATTTTTTATTTTAATTTTCCATATAGAACATTTTGTGATCATCGCACACTTTTAACATATTTTTCATGGTTTTAGAGATCATAAAGGGAATGTATGTTGTAAAGATGAATGTTGTGAATGTTTACCATGAAAATAAATTTTTTTACTTCATAAAATATTTACATAATTAAAAAAATGGATACTGATCAAGTGTTACCACACTTATATATATATATATATATATGTTTTTATGTATAAGTTATGATATAATTTTATAAAAATATAATATATATATATATCATTAGAAAAAGGTGTCTCTATGTCTAATGCCACTCGAACACATATTGATTAATATTTGGTCCCTATAATTGGTATCATAGAAAATGATCATGTAACACTAATGGATTTTATAATTTAATTGAACAACTTAATGATATTTGAATATATTGTTATCTTGTTATATAATTTAAAATATACCATGTTCCTCTATGAAAACTATCCCAGTTTAGAATGGATTTCAATAAGTGAAATATGGATTCTAGAGTAAATAGTTTTTAGGATGAAAATAACATTCAGTATAATAATCCTATTTTTTGTCGAATTTTAAATGATATTTTTATTATTGTGATGGATTAGTTGATATAAGATATATATGGAGGTGGTATAAACTATTGATTGAATCCATATATTTCAAAGAGGTGCAAAATGATAGTGGTTAATTTTATGAGAAAGAATCCTCGAATACTGAATGTACATTCCGATCCAATGGTGGTGAAATTATGGATTAATAGACATGAAATTCTATTTGATGTTATGGGATGTTTGAAAAATTAATATTTATCCCTTTCAATTATTCATTTTGATGTTGACTCTAATAAATTATATTATTTGGTTTTGAATAAATAAGAGAGATATGATATTTAATCCATACAATTTAAAGATATTATGAATTTTTTTCAAGAGAAATATTTGTCTACTGTTTTTCAACAAATAATGTATAAAAATCATGTAATTAATGAAAAAATATGAAAATTAAGTAGATTCATGAGAATAAATTGGTGTGAGATTTTGTTTATAATTTTAGTTATAATAGTAAATGTATTTAGTAAATTTTTAACCCAAATATTTGATTGGTGAAAATGTAAAATGAACTTAAATTTTTTGAAAAACATGTTCAGTGTAATAGATTGTAGAAATGGTATTCATGGATGATCCTGTATTCTGGAGCAATACAAAGAAAAATGATCTACATGACAATAAACAGAGTACCATTAATCAATGAAATATAGAGGTATGAAAATAAAGATCCAAATTTCTTGATAATTGTGGTTATAACCATCCTAGGGTTTGTATGGTAAATGTAGTCATGTGTTACCAATGTAGAATGTTAGGAATAGTATCTTGTGAGTTCATTGATAATGATATGATAAATAATTATAAATATATAAAAAAAAATTTCTAACTGTAAATAGTTGGTTCGTTATGTGATAATATTTTAGATAGTGGTTATATGGGGTGGAATTCATCATTATTTAAAAGATATATACATATAAAAATAATTTAATCTACTTCATTTTTATTTGGCTTATAAAAAATCAAAGACACATATATAAATTTTCTACTCAAATAATGATAATACCCTATATTATTACAGGCCTTCACATTAATTTATTTCTGAGAAATGTTTCTTAAATAGGAATGTCACAAAATGAAAAAAAGTTATATTTTTTTCCCAAACCATATTGTGAATAATTCAATCAATAATGCTTTATTGGAATATTCCTATTACTATCAAGTGGATAGCCCTTCCCAAATATATTTTTAAACTACCCAGAATGGTTTTTAATATCATGTTGGTTATGGATTAGATTACATCGTATCATACAATGAGTTATACAAGAGAAAATAATCTTTCATTCATTAATTTGATACCATTGAAAAGTCACCAAGATGCTATGAAATTGATTACATATGGAAGATAAAGTTACCTACACTATATTTTCATATCAAATGATTATTTTAGGTTTGTAATGTCTTAGTATTTAATGAAATTATTGATTTTTTTCATTATAATTTAACAGGTGTTACACTTGTTTAGGATGATTATTTACATGTTAATTGGGTACCATATTCTAAAACTATTTTATGACCACCCGTATCAAATGCATCTTACAATAACATTATAATTGAAATTTAATTTTAGGAAGTATCTCATTAATGGTTTTATTTTACCAAGAACATCACCATGGGTTTCACATAATTTATTTATGATAAATGAACATGGTTCTATAATGATTTTAATTTAATATCAATATTATAACAACATTATTTTATCAAAAAAATTATTTTTTCATATATTGATGATTTATTTGATCAGATGGAAAGAGAAAAACACTGTTTTGTGATAGATATCAGGTCACATTAGAAATATTTTATTAAAATATAATATGATATTTTGAAGATAATGTTCCAAATTATATATGGGAATTATGAGTCCCTAGGTTTTACCTTTGGGTCTTCTGATTCACCTTATTTACTTATATGCCTTATGACAGATCATTACATGAGCTCTTTTATAATTTTTTTATAAAATTTTTTTATTATATTCACAAATAAATTTGGAATATTTTATTCACCTATGAATTTATTTGAATAAAAATAAAATAAACAATATGGAAAATATGCTTAGTGTCCTCTTTGTTGAAAAAAAATAATTCATTGAGTGTATTGATTCTATTAATATCATAACTACTAACCCTACTGAAAAAATAGTAGTAGAAAAATGTCTAAGACCCCAAAATAACATATATATTTATTTTTTTTAAAAGATTAATTGGGTTACATCGAAAAGTGTGTTGAAACCCATTCTTAGTTTGGTAGCCCACAAAATAAGTTAACTCAAAAAATAAATAAAATAACACTGGAAATAATGTGATGATCTTTTTCTAGAACATAATAGAATATATTTAGATGCATATTTTTTTCCATATCATATTGAATGTGTTAGTTTATCACAAATAGTATAGTATTATTTAAGGGACATTGTTTTGTCTTGAAATAGAATAACCAAATAACATTTTATGCATCTCACACACTCAATCCTCAGGAGTAAAATTATCATACACATGATTTGTAATTAGCCACTATAGTTTTCCACTAAAAATTTAGTGGTGCCCTTATTATTGAGTAAAGCTTGTGATATATACATATCACTAAATATATATATATATATATATTCAATAAGAATGAATTAAATATGACATATATTAGATAGAATGAACTAATCAAGGATTATGAATTCCCAATTTATTACCATCTAAGAAAATAAAAAAAGGACCTAAGGATTATAATCGAAAATAGAACACATCATTTACCTGGTAATGTTTGGAAAAAACCCCTTGCTTAATAATTCCATAAATTTTCTATTATGGAATATTCATAAATAATCACTCTCTTATTTTATTTCACATTAATATAATCTCTATTAGAATAAAATTAATCAAGATTAAAATGCGGATCTTGTTTTGATGATAATGGTATAGTCACCTTAGAAGGGATTGTCACCTAAATTAAATATTGAATGATAATATTTTATTATATGTTTAATGGGATTATGTGTCCCTTTTGATTCATAATGGAAGACATAAATGTTCATAGAAGATCATAGATCTCTATTTTTTTATCCTGGAAGAAAAATTATGTACAATTACCTTTAATAATATAACTTATGGGATACAATCAAAATAATATTTGTAAAATTAGAATGTGAATTTCAAATTTTTAATAGTTTAAAAAATTAAAAAATTATGAAAGTGATGTTTTAATTTTTTTTTTCAATTCCATTGTAGAAATACGAAAATGTATCCCAGGATTTTATGGGGGATTCGAAAGGAAATCAGGAGGTAAAAATTCAATTTGATTTATTGTTTATCAATTAACTAAATCAGGAATATTTATCAACATTAAATATACTATGTCTCTGGATAATAATTAATAACTAGATTTCATCTATATAGTCTGGTTAAATGGTGTTAAAATATCTATTATATTTGACTATGATCCCCACTTCACAACAAATATTTGGGAATGACATCACAAATAATTCATTACTAATTTAAATTTGATTTCAAATTTTCAATCCTAATATGATGGATAATTCATCTAAATGATTTATATATTGGAAGATATGATTCTTTCTTATTGCATAGATTGACATATATGTTGATATCATTATATTATTTTTGAGATTTCCTATTATAAAATTTTTCAATTCAGAACAGAGATTCATTTTTTTGAGTAATTATATTAAAAGTGAGGTTGGACACCATTTTTGGGGATGACATAGGTAAATGAAATTTTATGGAACTCGGGTTAGTATAGTTGAATGGATGATAATGTAAATAAAATTAAATAATTTATGTTAATGTCTTAGAATGGGATGAAATTATATATATATAACTAATGGAATGATATTTCTTTTATGGTAGGTGAACATGAACTTCTCAAGGTATCTCCACTTAAATGTATTATGCATTTTGTAAAAATTGAAGGATTATTATATGGATCCATGAAATTATTAAATCATAGGGAATGATGATCATACATCTATTCCAACATGTTTATCCAAATACACAACATATTTCATGATGCAATGTTATTTAAATATTTTTTCAGATTCATATCATGTTTTGAGCCACAAATAATTTCAGTTGGAAGTTTATCATTTGTATAGGGTACTTTTTTTAGATTCATGAAATTGGGGAAAATGTGTCATGAAATAACAAAATTAATCTTGTTAAGTATTTTTGTAAAAACCATATGGATGTAGAAGTAAAAATAAAAGACAAAATTGTGATGATGAAATAATATCTCCAATTATTTTTTTGAAAAATAAAATCACAATGGGATACTTTTAAAAAATGGGTAGGATTACAACACCCCAGATAGTGATAGATTACAAAATTATCATGCTACTTAAAATTAATAAATTATATTGTTATAATAATTATGAAAATATTATTTAATATTTAAATCTAAACATAAATTATTTTTATAAAACAGTATTCCAATATTTTTATATTTAAACGTTAAATTTATAAAATATAGAAATTAAATAAAATAAAATAATTTTTGTTTTTTAAATTATAATATAAAAATTAAAATATGAAAAAAATCTATGAATATTAGGTAGTTGTTGATTTTTCTGTGAATCGCAAAAATTTCCATATGTTTATAAAAATCTCATTTTCTCCAAAAAAATATGTTATTTAAAATTCCCATTTTTCATTGTATTTGATTTAAATTAATAAAATTATTATTTATTAATATTTATTTAAAATAATTTACATTTTAATCATCTTTATAATATATAATTTTATAGGATTATTTTTTGTTCTAAAACATATTTTTCTTAAAAATTTAATAATGTGTATAATTTTTATCCATATTAATTAATTAAAACCCCCTAATGTGGAATAATGTAAATGAAATTTATATGTTATATAATAATAAATATTAATTGAAATTCCTATAATTATTAATAATATTCTCCATGTAAATATGAAAACGACATATTCTTTAAAAATACATTTCATAAAAAACAGCATTTTCATCACATCTACATATTTTAACCTAAATTTATTTATTTCGATTTTTTAAATTGAATTTGAAAAAATTATAGACCATTTTTTTTAATCATCATTATTTATATTATATAATATTTTCATCATTATTTTTTTCATGATAATAATTGAATTCATTTGAAATCATTTACCGAAAGATAATTTGAAAAAGGTTTATAGGGTTTAAATGAAAACAATATGGGTTAAAGTTATATAAAAACACATATAAATTATAATAGATGGAAATATTGTCATGTAATATCAAATATTAATATATAATATTCATTTTTTATGATTTTTTCATGTCAAAAAATTGTTATACCTTTTTCATTTCCAAAATTCCAATTGTGTCGTCTTGTAAAGACCCATAAATTCCAAGGAATTTTTTTATTTAATTATTTTGATTTTTACGAGTCCGCAGTTTCTGACGGCGTCTAATTTTAAGGCCTGGAGTGCTCGAAATGATCCGTTGAAGTTTTTTTAAACTTAAATTAATTCGCATGAGCAGTTTCCTGAAAAAGTGGAATAACTCTTGAATGGTTAATCAGATCAGAAATCAGAGGGAACTGTTGCGCTCAAGATGGAGGTTTTACCCTAGGCGTGACATATGTTTAGTCGGTGTAGACATCCTGTGGGAGATCCCAAAAATTTCTTAACTGTAAATAAAATAATTAAATAAATTATTTTATTTTTCAAATGCTTATAACTGACAAACGGTAGAACGAAATAATAATATGATACCAATGATAAACTCATGAGGGGGTACTTTATTTATGAAGATGCTAACTTTGATCGGTGTAGGCCAGTATAAAAATATAGTTTTTGGCCGCAAATACAATAATTAAGTTACAATTATTTTATTGTAAAATGCATAACTTCTAAACAGTGAGTCGGATTTAAAATCCTAGAGTACCATTTAGTTTGTTGCGGCGTGTTTCACCTAGGAAGAGCCTAACCTTAACTGGGGAGAGTTGAGGGTGACATATATTAATTTTCTGAACATTTTTTCGAGTTGATTCATTAAACATACATTCGAGATTTTATAAATATTGTAATGGTGCTCAAAATGGAAATCCAAGGGCACCGTTGAACTCAAAGGGTCAATTTCTTTATTAAGAAGGCATTCACCTCGACGGCAAATGATCGAGTATGAGAGTTGGTTTTTGGGTTTCACATGGATTAATAAAATAAAATAGGTCACATCATATTTTATTTTTGTTGAACTCAAGCCATGTGGTTATGTTTGTTAAAGGCTCCACATGGGGCTTAACCCCCATTTAATGGGCAGGGAGAGGAAACCTCTCAACACTCTCTTTTAATACTGTGTGTCAACATAAAATTAAAGCTGTCAATTAATTTTATGTGTCAACATAAAATTAATTTCTGCCAACTAATTTAATGTGTTAACGTGAAATTAAAGTCAATGTGTCAACATAAAAATAATGCTATTAATTATTTTTATGTGTCAACATAAAATTAATTACTGCCAATTAATTTTACACGCCAAGGCTTTTAAAAAACTTGAAGTCCCTTTCTTTTTTAAATGCATCGTTGGAATTTAGGAGGGTTCCTCATAAATGAACCGTCATAAATTCCATGATGGTTTCTTACCTCTCCACCTCTCAAATATATAGGGAGCTTGGGAGGAGTATTTGGGATGGCTTCACCGAGCGATGAAGTGCTGGTAGAGTGCCATGACTCCCAACACCTGGAGGATTATGCTTCCTCCAATGAAGAACACAAAGAAGCCAGCAATGACAAATTCTTCCTCAACTTCTTCCTCGGAAACCACCCCTTCTATGGTGGGATCCCTTCGACGACCCTTCATCCTTCCTCTGCATCGTCAACGGACCAACACACAAACTCAGAAGTGGAATCAAACATCGAATGACGTCAACATCATCTTCTCCCACGATGAACGAACGCCAACCGATTAAAATGGTAGGGGTGTGTTTTATGTTGTTTAACAATTAATATACTCTCGTTAAATCAACATCTTGAGGTGCTTTATATCGTTCTAACGTGGAGGGTTCGGGCCGCATGAACATGGCTTGACCACTCTACAAAATTTATGGTTTCAGAACCTTGGATCAACAATGACATAACGACGTCATGGAAATGTGGAAGCAATGATGAAGATAGTAAATAGAGGTAGCGCTTCCCGCTACCTTTGTGAACCCTGACGCCGGTCGGGCGACACCCGACCAACCTACCCGCGCGCTGACCGGTGCATGCCCCAGCCGAAACTGAGGCTGGCCTGGCCATTGGCACCCTGCCCACGAGCCCCCTGTGCTTGCGGTGCACCCCGCCCTGCCCAATGCCCCCCAGCAACCATGCCACCCTCCCAGGGCCTGCCCGGCGTCGCGGCTGCCGGCCCGATGCCCCCTAGAACTCCGGACGCCCTCCTGGCACCCATGATGCCTGCCCGGTGCCTCCTAGCACCCAAGACGACTGCCCGGTTCCCTGGCCGCCTTTCCGGCGCCCTGGCCACCTGCACGGCACCCTGGCGGCCTGCCCGGTGCCCTGGACACCAGCCCGGTGCCACCGGCTGCCCCGGCAGCCTGCTCGGCACCCCTTGGCTCCCGCCTGGCACCCCGGGCCTTCTACTCAGTGCTCGACCAACTGCCATGCGCGCCACGAACCCTTCCCTACACACCCGTGGCCAGACCGTGCCCCGCGCGGCCCGCTGTTGGCCTTTTGGGTTAAGCCATCTGAGTCTCGCCCCTTGCGGCACTGGCCAGACCTTCCACTGGACTTTGGTCAATGTCACCCACGTGGCGACTTTGGCCCGAATTTTCCACGCAGTCTGCGGGGCCGAGCCCAGCGGACTCCGAATAATATTGTAGCTTGAATCGCCCAATGGGTTGGGTCAGACGCAACAAGTCTGACCGGGTCAACCTAGACCGGGTCGTCCCAGATGGGGTTGGGTCGAGTGGGTCCGACCAGGTCGGACTGGACCCGGGCCCAGTGAAAACACATTGCATACTTTTTGCCATATTAATGGAACTAGACATCTATTTGATGAACCGTCAGTGGTGTTGTAAATCTCGTAGAGAAATGGTCCCTTTGAAAATGCCCCATGAGAGTTCAGGGTATAGTTGAGGTATGGTCGGGTTGGTTCGTACACGAAACCAACCGGGCCCTCAGGACTAAAGGAATAATAACACACAGACCAGGCGTTAGATTAACGTGTGGTCTATTGAGTTGAGACACCTATGACGTGGTAGAAAATTGAAATATTTCTTCGTGAGACTTCACTACACATGGAGTATCCGCTTGTAGCTCGCAGAGCGGACCCTCCCGGGGATGAGCAAGTAGACTATGAAGACATAATAGCTAGCTGAGACCTGATGAATGCTTGTCCAATTCATTTCAGAGTGACTTGACTAGCCTAGTAGGGTGTTCTACTATGTGAGGTGGTAGAAACATGGAAGAGGAGCACTACTATGTGGGGAGGGAGACCTGTGGTACTCGATAGGAGGAGTACCTCTTTAGGCTATTAGGGGGAGCGCTACTCTGTGAGGAGGCAGACCCATGGAGTGGAGCGCTACTGTGTGATGTATCAGACCTGCAGTACTCGACATGAGGAGTACCTCAGCAGTCTAAGGTTATTCAGTAGCACATCAAAGTCTCTACAGGACCACAGTACTCGATAGAGGAAGAGTTCTCCCACATTCTTGGTTTAGTTAATGAAAAATCTAGGTTTGAGATGAATAAATGGCCTTTGTGTTTTTCCTTATGATTGGGCTGTGATACTTGACAACTTAGGTATATGTATGGGCACATACCTAAGTAATGGTTATCCATTGAAATCGTTCTTTTTGGTTTATCCTTGATGGATTTTTTTGAGACCTGGAGGATCTCGGTGTCCCTACAGAGTATCGTTATACTCACACCTTCACAGGCTATTCCCACACCTCGTTTGTAGAGACCTGAAACATAACGTACATGAACATTACATTACTTTTGTGGAATACTTAGTACATAAAAAAACACACACACAAGGATCGTAATAGTTTAGTGTCTATGGAAACTCGGAACGTAATCTTATAATTGTGGTGAAAGATCTTCAATATCTCCCATAAAGATCTTCCCCTTTTTTTACCTAAAACCTTTCTTTATATCCTGGGGAAAAGAAAACATAAAAGGGTGAGCTCGAATGCTTAGTATGGGTAAACAAAAGAAAAATCAATCACATCATATTCATAAGAACATAACTTTTAGAAATCTTAACCTGCAAAAGAGAGAATAATTTCATAACATGTGATAAATCATAGTATTGAAATGAAATCCCAATAATCATAACATAAAACATGAAACTTTGTGGCATTCACACATAATCATAGAGAATCATGTCTTGTTAGTCAAGACTCATTTCCAAGACAATCTTAGTGGACAAAGTCCCTTTCTGAACCGAGTCACCCTCGTTTCAGTCCTGTTTCACTGAACCAGTATAACCTACCGTTCCAGCCATGTCTATCTCATGAGATATAAAATCTTTACCCAATGCATTGGAGGGAGATATAGGTCCCACCCATCTTATAATGAATCCTTTCTTATGTGTGCCACATACTCATAAACCATACATCATAGCGTAACCCATGTAATAAAAATGGAATTCTTAAACAACATGACATCATAAAACAATTCATATAAGATAAAGGAATTCATAAAAATATAATTCCATCACAAAAAAATCAAATCAATGTAATTATACGGATGAAAACAGAACCCTTTATTATCTTATATGGAAAATAATTTTGATAAAACACTTGAACTCCATTCTTGAGGAAAATATCCTTTCTACTTCAAAAAACATTTTTCCTTTCATATCATGTCATACGACTTTAAAATAAGAGAAGTTGATTAAAAATAAACTTGAAAACTTGTAAAGTAAGCTTCTTGGAAATAATGTTTTAAAAATCCATTCATGCCGTATAAGTTAAAAAAACATTCTTCGTACTTTTGTCCAAAAAATCAAAAAGTACCTCGTACGAAAAAACGACAAAAGATTCCTTTCATATTCTTTACTAAAAACTCACCAAAGGGTAAAAAAATTGGATTTAAAATATTGTAAGTGGATGGAAACAATATTACATATTGAGGGAACATGGATGTGGATGATAAAATACACCCCAGTAAATGCCAAAGTATAAACAATCTCAGATAAAAATGAGATTGTGATATTTCCCTTACCTTAGGTCCGATTTTCTTTGTATGTGTCCGAACCTCCTATATAATGATTTAAATAATGTCATTGACTTATTAAAGAATCATATTCATTGTTATGATATCATATATGGTTCACTTATGACATTATATTACCCGTTCGTTTGTAAATTCCATGTTAAAGAGCGTTTTGGGTAAAATTGTTTCATTTGTCGTCCGTGTTTTGACTTGTAATTATTCATTTGATTACTTAGATCATGATTACATAATTACAGAATATAAAAAATTATTTATATATATATATATATTCATAATATACATATATATAATAAATCAGTAAATGGAATGAAATACACCGTTCATGGAGACGGTAGTCCGTACGTACGCATGAACACTGTTTTCGTTTCCTTATTGAATTGAATGGAATTAAGTAGATGACATACATATAAATATAAATAAATCCAGTATCATTATTATGTCATATATTTCATTAGTACTTATTATATATACATTATAATCATTCATGAATGGTTAATCATTGAGAATGAATCTCATCGCGTCGTGGAGACGGTAGTCCGTACGTACGCACGAGCGATGATATCGTTCCCATGGTCGTGGAATTTTGTTGAAGTGTTTGTATAATATTTCAGTATCAATATAAATTTATAATAATCCTATATAGTTACTCATTACACCATTATACCCATCCAATTAAGTTGGTGGCGGAAAATAGATTACACCACGGCGTGGAGACGGTATACCATACGTACGCACGCGCGGTTATTTCCTTTTTCCGTAGGATGGATAGAAGGTTAATTAGAGTTGTTTCATATTTATAATAAAATATCAGTATATAATAAATACTGATGTTATTACTTTATAATGAAACAACTAAAGAAGAACAAGTTGAAGAAGAAAGAAGTTGAAAAGATCGGTAATGGATATTACCTCTTCTTTGGAACGCCTCTTTGAATCCCCCACATAGAAAACTAAGATCGGTATTTGAAGAAGACCAGGACCTCTAGGATTATTATAGGGAAGTGGAGAAGGGATTTTGGCAGGGGTTGGCCAAGAATGAGTGCTCAAATTGGTGTGAGGAGGAGGGGAAGGAGGTGCCCTTTTATAAGGGAGGAGAGGGGCACCTTAGGAATATCTCAAAATATTATTTTATATTAAAGTAAAAATAGGTTTATAATGGTTCCAAAGGGTCTTATTTCGATGCTAATGTGGGGATGGGTCGAAATCCTATCAACCAATAGGATTTAGACAACTTTAGGTTATTATTTTAACCTTATCAATTAGATTTAACTCTATGTTAAATAATTTAACTTTTACCGTGTCTTTTTGTTTTATTACACTATATGGTTAACACACTTACTATAACATGCCAAACGAACCCCAAATTGTTTATTAATAACATATATATCCTTATCTAAGCCATTTGGCCGAACCTTAGATTTTTATGAATAAAATAACAATTATTAATATAATATTTGATTTAAAAACTATTTTGTGTCAATTTTGACACTATTTGATATATGATTTTTGTGAAAGTCATAACAGAATTATATGTTATAACCAAGTTGATTAAATCCACACTAATATATCATAGTAACCTAGAAAATTAGTGGGATTCATAAAAAGTCTCAAATTACATTTATTTGGGTGTTTATAACATCAATTATGTCAATATTTCATTAATAAGATAATTACTGCATCATCATTGAGTCATAAATAAATTAAATTATTTATTGTATAAAAATTATAAATAAAATACCATTATGTACTAAATCATTTTCTCTTTCTAATTAATATTTATAGTCGAATTTATCTTATGTATAACCCCATATTAAAAATGATTTACTTATTAAACATTGATTTTAACTATTTTAACCCTTCTTTAAATAAATTAATAATAAATGTCCTAATCTAATCCAAGTGGGCCTAAATGATAATATTATAAACTTAAGGTTGTTTTTGGTCGAGATACACTTGTCCAATAGGATTAGGACATGTGTTAGGGTAATATTAATATCATTTTTACCCTTAATTACCCTATTTACTTTCAACCGTGGTAAATAAAAGTAAAAAAGTTACTATTCACCAAAAAATATTTTCATCTCATTGAACCACATTTTACTTACTGACATCATCCGTGTCTCTCGGATTTTTGAAATTCCATTCACAGAAGCGGTAAAATTAAGATTTATGAAAAAATTAATTTTTTTAACTACCACTTAGTAGTTTCACTATTCATTAAAAATTGAAGTTTTTCAGAAAAATGCCAAAATTTCACCCTAAGCTATAATTGATATTTCGAATTCAAAAATGATTTCTATTTTACAAAATTACCAACATATAAGTTGTATTAACTAATTTTATAATTAATTTCCGCTGTCACAACAAATAGCGTGTTTTTAAATGTGAAATTACATCCGATGACCAACATTGTATTGAATTGTAAAAATATATTCTAAATATACTTTAAAACCAATCAAATTAATAATTTATCACTATTAATTATTTCGGTTTAAAAAATTGTTTTTAATTAAATTTTAGTAATTTTCACTATTCATCAGAAAATAAAAGTTATCCGAAAAGTACGAAAATTTCACCCTAAGCTAATTTCGATATTATGAATCCAAAAATGAATTCCATTTTGAAAAATAAAATTTCAAAATTTCAAAAGGTGGTTATTACTATTCATAACGGCTAGTTTTAATAATATTTTAATAGCGTATTGTTGTTTAGTGAAACTCGTTATTGTGTACTACACACGCTATCGAGGAAGGTCGCGATTGCGTGTAATGCAAGGAAAATCAAGGATGCGTGTTGTGCAAGCTCCTTTTGGTGTAGCGTACAACACAAGACATTAGTGAAATTAAAAAGAATATTTTTCATAAAATCTCGGGGTGTTACATTCTACCCCCCTTAAATTGAATTTCTCCCTCGAAATTCATCGGGGTTATAAATGGTTTACTATTCGAAAGTTTCTTTAATAGAATCCCACATCGTAAAAACGAATACCAAAACCAATCTTTAAAAACGAAAGTATGAAATGTTACGGTTACCCAAATAAATTAATCGCTGGGTTTCCACATAGGTAAAAATATGGATATGGAAGAGAAATCTAACCATCATGTTCTGATGGAGAGTGGTAGATAACATGGCTATGGAAAAGCCAGAAATCACAAAGCCATAAATTTGTGACGATCTACGGTACCATCTGATTCATCGGATATAAGGGCACTAGGTCAACATTTTTGGTTTTCAAGATCGTTTCCCTAAAGTTGAAGAGTTTGAATTAGAATAAATACTTACTTTATTTTGGTACAATCTCACTGTTTTTTGTGCCTTGAACAATTTCTACTTCATCTCTTAAATAAATGAAGTTGAATTTGTTAGTCGTGAACTGTTAGCAGATCATGTGATATAATGACGGGTCATTCCATCTGTCTCAAAAGGTTAGCAAAATTTATATACATAAGTCGATCTATAGTGAGATTAATCATATATGGTTCCTAAAATGGACTTATACTTCATATATCATACTGCTTAATATAATAAAACTAGTTTCTACTAAACAGGGACTTCCTGTAGGCCAGTGGAAGGTGATAAAGGCCAGTCGCACTTCGGTTGTGGGTTCGATTCGCACAGCCTTGTCCGAAGTGATGGGATGTCACCCATCCTCCAGGTTGTCCTTTTTCTAAAACTACATTACTATAACATCCCATCAATAATATCAAAAAAAACTTCTATCCTTAAACAATACTCACTTATGTCCAACATAATCCATTTCAATCTTTAGGCTTATCCACAATACTGCAGTCCACTCTCATAACATAGTGAAAACGATTACCAAAGATTTAATACCATCGTTGATCCCCATATATCATAAGATATGTTTTTTTGGTCACATTCCAAACATTCAAAGGCCTTAATCATGTATTCTCTTGAATACCCATCGAACCTTAGTGAAAACATGAATGTAGTTAAAAGTTAACACTTTCCACATAACAAAATCCTCAGAATTCTATATACTCAAACCATGATATCACTTAGTCCTTATATCAATCATGGGCTCATGAATACTGTCAAATATTTCATTTTCTCGTTTTCCCTTCATTATGCGCATATAATTGTTTTTCCAAAAATATCTCAATCACTTTCCATGGTTACTGGTACCATAAAATTATTGAAAACCACAATAGACCAATACATAAATATTCCAATATTCCACGATACTATATACAACACTATTTTGGAATCCCATTACATAAACACTTAATCATTCCACCACATCGTTTTCATATTCAACATCGCCAATAGTGATCGCATGTGACTTCCCTTTGTCCTTTGCCTTAAGTGGTTGCTCATGTTGATCATCACTAACCCTTGGATTAGGGCATTTATTGGCATAATGTCCCATCTCCATGCACTTGAAACATTGAAGTGTTGGTGGTGCGTTCTCTACAGCGTTTGCTTTGTTCACATCATTAAAACCCCCTTTTCCATTACTTCGACACTCAGCTACTCGATGACCTTCTTTTCCACACTTAAAACATTTTCTAGTCCCTTTAAGACAATCTCTACCATGCTTCTCTCCACACTTTGAGCATAAGGAATCATTCATTTTCTTTTCACCATTATTCTGAGCTTTCTCCTTGAACTCCATCTTTTGTTTCTTTTCAAAACCTTGAGATGGATATGTAACACAAACTTCCATTTCTACCTTCATAGCACAACACACAATTTCTTCATAGCTACTAAAGTCTCGTATAGCTAATGCCCTTCGAAGACTTGGTTTTAAGCCACTGAAAAATTGATCAAATTTACTTTCAGGTTGGATGATAATGCCAGATGCATACCTTGCAAGCCTTGTAAAATTTGCTTCGTATATACCAACAGATTCATCATCCTTCTGTTTCAGCTCAAGAAACTCCTTTTCCATCTTCGTTCGAAGAATATGAGGGATGTACTTACTGAAAAACAAGTTCTTGAACTCGTCCCATTCCATGGAATCAATTTCATCTCTTTGCCTCGTATTCTTGATAATATTCCACCATTGATCAGCATCACCTTTCAAAAGATATACTGCTAAGATGAATTTATCATGTTCAGAACATTGAAGAACTGAAAATATATTTTTAGTGGTACTGATCCATTGTTCAGCAACAAGTGGATCGGAAGACCCACTAAAAGAAGGTAGACGTTGCCTCATGAAGGACTCAATAGAATATTGTTCCCTTCTCTGCTCATTTGGAAGTACAGAATGATTCATAGCTTGTGTAAGTATAGCAATAAGAATTTTCACTCCATCTATCATAACATTTGTTTGATCAGGAGGACAATCATTGCATTGTCCATTGCATTGATCAACATGGTTCCTTCGGGTTCCAGCCATCATCTAAAACCCAAAAAGAATAGTGTGAGAGGCAAAAATCATGCTAGGGAAACAACATTATAAAGGGGAAGTATCCTCAATATCTAACTTCTTAGGTAAAATTCTATGATCATTACCATAGTTCTAGGACTGTATCTTATACGTATACTTATCCTTAGGGACATCCCTAGACATACCTTAGAAATATCTCTAGGGATCTCACTAACGTTTTCGCATCCTAGTTTCCAAAGGTTGACTAAACCTTTCCTCTGATACCAACTGTAGAGACCCGAAGCTTAACGTACATGAACATTACATTACTTTTGCAGAATACTTAGTACATAAAAAAACACACACACAAGGATCGTAATAGTTTAGTGTATTTGGAAACTCGGAACGTAATATTCTAATTGTGGTGAAAGATCTTCAATATCTCCCATAAAGATCTTCCCTTTTTTTCCTAAAACTTTTCTTTATATCCTAGGGAAAGAAACATAAAAGGGTGAGCTCGAATGCTCAGTAAGGGTAAACAAAAGAAAAATCAATCACATCATATTCATAAGAACATAACTTTTGGAAATCTTAACCTACAAAAGAGAGCATAATTTTATAACATGGGATAAATCATATTAGTGAAATGAAATCCCAATAATAATAACTTAAAACATGAAACTTTGTGGCATTCACACATAATCATAGAGAATCATTTCTTGTTAGTAAAGACTCATTTCCAAGACTATCTTAGTGGACAAAGTCCCTTTCTGAACCGAGCCACCCTCGTTTCAGTCCTGTTTCACTGAACCGGTATAACCTACCGTTCCAGCCATGTCTATCTCATGAGATATAAAATCTTTACCCAATGCATTGGAGGGAGATATAGGTCCCACCCATCTTATAATTAATCCTTTCTTATGTGTGCCATATAATCATAAACCATACATCATAGCGTAACCCATGTAATAAAAATGGAATTCTTAAACAACACGACAACATAAAACAATTCATATAAGATAAAGGAATTCATAAAAATATAATTCCACCACAAAATAATCAAATCAATGTAATAATAGGGATAAAAACAGAACCCTTTATTATCTTAGATGGAAAATAATTTTGATAAAACACATGAACTCAATTCTTGAGGAAAATATCCTTTCTACATCAAAAAACATTTTTCCTTTCATAACATGTCATACGACTTTAAAATAAAAGAAGTTGATTAAAAATAAACTTGAAAACTTGTAAAGGAAGATTCTTGGAAATAATGTTTTAAAAATTCATTCATGTCGTATAAGTTAAAAAAACATTCTTCGTACTTTTGTCGGAAAATTCAAAAAGTACCTCGTATGAAAAAACGACAAAATATTCCTTTCATATTCTTTACTAAAAACTCACCAAAGGGTAAAATTGGATTTAAACTATTGTAAGTGGATGGAAAAAATATTACATATTGAGGGAACATGGATGTGGATGATAAAATACACCCCAGTAAATGCCAAAGTATAAACAATCTCAGATAAAAATGAGATTGTGATATTTCCCTTACCTTAGGTCCGATTTGCTTCGTAAGTGTCCGAACCTCCTGTATAATTATTTAAATAATGTCATTGACTTATTAAAGAATCATATTCATTGTTATGATATCATATATGGTTCACTTATTACATTATATTACCCGTTCTTTTGTAAATTCCATATTTAAGAGCGTTTTGGGTAAAATTGTTTCATTTGTCGTCCGTGTTTTGACTTGTAATTATTCATATGATTACATAGATCATGATTTCTTAATTCCAGAATATAAAACATGATTTATATATATATATATATATATTCATAATATACATATATATAATAAATTAGTAAATGGAATGAAATACACCGTTCAGGGAGACAGTAGTTCGTACGTACGCATGAACGCTGTTTTCGTTTCCTTATTTAATCGAATGGAATTAAGTAGATGACATACATATAAATATAAATAAATCCAGTATCATTATTATGTCATATATTTCATTAGTACTTATTATATATACTTTATAATCATTCATGAATGGTTAATCATTGAGAATGAAGCTCATCACGTCGTGGAGACGGTAGTCCGTACATACGCACGAGCGATGATATCGTTCCCATGGTCGTGGAATTGTGTTGAAGTGTTTGTATACTATTTCAGTATCAATATCAATTTATAATAATCATATATAGTTACTCATTACACCATTATACCCATCCAATTAAGGTGGTGGCGGAAAATAGATTACACCACGGCGTGGAGATGGTATTCCGTACGTACGCACGCGTGGTGATTTCCTTTTTCCGTAGGATTGATAGAAGGTTAATTAGAGTTGTTTCATATTTATAATAACATATCAGTATATAAGAAATACTGATGTTATTACTTTATCATGAAACAACTAATGAAGAAGATGTTGAAGAAGAAAGAAGTTGAAAAGATCGGTAATGGATATTACTTCTTCTTTGGAACGCCTCTTTGAATCCTCCACTTAGGAAACTAAGATTGGTCTTTGAAGAATACCAGGACCTCTAGTATTATTCTAGGGAAGTGGAGAAGGGATTTTGGCAGGGTTTGGCCAAGATTGAGTGCTCAAATTGGTGTGAGGAGGAGGGGAAGGAGGTGCCCTTTTATAAGGGAGGAGAGGGGAACCTTAGGAATATCTCAAAATAGTATTTTATATTAAAGTCAAAATCGGTTTATAATGGGTCCAAAAGGTCTTATTTCGAAGATAAAGTGGGGATGGGTCGAAATCCTATCAACCAATAGGATTTAGACGAGTTTAGGTTATTATTGTAACCTTATCAATTAGATTTAACTCTAAGTTAAATAATTTAACTTTTACCGTGTCTTTATGTTTTCTTACACTATATGGTTAATACACTTACTATAACATGACAATCGAACCCCAAATTGTTTATTATTAATATATATATACTTATCTAAGTCAATTGGCCGAACCTTAGATTTTTAGGAATAAAATAACAATTAATTATATAATATTTTATTTAAAAACTATTTTCTGTCAATTTTGACACTATTTGATATATGATTTTTGTGAAAGTCATAACAGAATTATATGTTCGAACCAAGTTGATTAAATCCACACTCATATATCATAGTAACCTAGGAAATTATTTTAATTCATAAAAAGTCTCAAATTACATTTATTTTGGTGTTTATAACATCAATTATGTCAATATTTCATTAATAAGATAATTACTGCATCATCATTGTGTCATAAATAAATTAAATTATTTAATGTCTAAAAATTATAAATAAAATACCATTATGTATTAAATCTTTTTATCTTTATAATGAATAATTATAGTAGAATTTATCATATGTATAACCCCATATTAAAATTGATTTACTTATTAAAATTTGATTTTAACTATTTTAACCCTTCTTTAAATAAATAAATAATAAATGTCCTAATCTAATCCAAGTGGGCCTAAATGATAATAATTTACACTTAAGGTTGTTTTTGGTCGAGATACAGTTGTCCAATAGTATTAGGACATGTGTTAGGGTAATATTAATATCATTTTTACCCTTAATTACCCTATTTACTTTTAACCGTTGTAAATAAAAGTAAAAAAGTTACTATTCATCAAAAATTATTTTCATCTCATTGAACCACATTTTACTTACTAAAATCAACCGTGTCTCTCGGATTTTTGAAATTCCATTCACAGAAGCAGTAAAATTAAGATTTATGAAAAGATTAATTTTTTTAACTACCACTTAGTAATTTCACTATTCATTAAAAATTGAAGTTTTTCAGAAAAATGCCAAAATTTCACCCTAAGCTATAATTGATATTCCGAATTCAAAAATGGTTTCTATTTTACAAAATTCCCAAAATATAAGTTGCATTAATTAATTTTATAATTAATTTCCATTGTCATAACAAATAGCGTGTTTTTAAGAGATAATAACTATCAAAAGATTAACACTTGTTTATGTCTGGTGTAAATGTGAAATTACATCCAATGACCAACATTGTATTGAATTGTAAAAATATATTTTAAATATACTTTAAACCACTCAAATTAATAATTTATCACTATTAATTATTTTGATTAAAAAAGTTGTTTTTAATTAAAATTTAGTAATTTTCATTATTCATCAGAAAATAAATGTTATCCGAAAAGTACCAAAATTTCACCCTAAGCTAATTTCGATATTATGAATCCAAAAATGAATTCCATTTTGAAAAATAAAATTACAAAATATCAAAAAGTGGTTATTACTATTCATAACGGCTAGTTTTAATAATATTTTAATGGCGTATTATTGTTTAGTGAAACTCGTTATTGCGTACTACACACGCTATCGAGGAAGGTCACGATTGCGTGTAATGAAAGGCAAATCAAGGATGTGTGTTGTGCAAGCTCCTTTTGGTGTATATTACAACACAAGACATTAGTGAAATTAAAAAAAAATATTTTTCATAAAATCTAGGGGTGTTACATCGTTGTGTTGGGTACAGAAGATGGACAATGCTGACGGAGACCGAGAGCGCCAGGACTTGATGGTACCCGAAGGAGGACCTCAAAACGAGTTGCTACCCAGAGGATATGGATGGACGTGGTGCACTGAGGAGGCTATTTTTATCCAACCTTCTAGTAGGATCCATGGTGGACAATCTAGGAGCTGCTAGACACCTTCCAGTTGTTTCCCTTTTTAGTTTTACATGTTTGTCAATTCCTTGTACTTTACTGTTGGGATTGTATTTTTGGCACCTTTACTTTCAGCATACATTCCATATAGTTTTACCTAGTGTATTCTTCCTCTTGTACACTAGTTGTGTGTGTTTACGATTTATAAAGACAACACCATCACAGTTTTAGGGAAATTACGCTTTTGGTTCCAATCGCCAGACCCTGGCCTATAAAAGGCGTTCTTGGGGTAGTCCCGATACGGGCCCCGAGGGACGGGTCGTGACAATTGTTATTAGAGGAGTCGGTTCTACCACAAAACATAGGACTCTGATAATTATTATCTATGTAGCAATAGTGTTAACAGTACTAAGTGGGGTTTTCAGTTCAGGGAGTCTAGTGTTGGTGCGGGAGGCCGACGTATCCATACACCAGGACCCTAACTTCTGATTTCCGACTCAGTGCACCAAAACACTGATTGCTTGTGTGTTTTACAAATGTTTTTCAGCTCCCCAGGTATAGTATTTTGACCGTGTAGCATTTGTGTTTTATTTCTGGATGCCTCCCCACAGAAGACCAACTAGAGCCCCGAGAGTTGTACGTACTGACAGCACGCCGAGTGAAGAGGCCTCAGTACATGGCCCTCTTCTAGTGGAGGCACTAGCGGTACTACACCCTATTGGTCCACTGATGACACCAGCCCTAGCAGCAAAGTATGCACACCTCTTGAGCACGTTTCATGAGTTCCAGTGCCAGAGGCCACCCAGGTTCTGGGTAGAGACAGACCCACAGGTAGGTGAGGATTGGATAGAGGCTATAGTGAGATACTTCAGGCTAGTAGGGACACTGGCATACTTCATGGTGATCCTTACTTCCAGCATCCTACAGAAGATCAGCAGATAGATGAAGGACCTCCCAGGCAGAGGCTGAGGTTCGATCGAGACGATCTACATGGAGATGGTGGACATGGCAGGGGGGATGTCCATGTAGCTGGTGATGTATGATTATTCAAGGTGTTGCCACCGCCACCACCAATAGGTCCGCCCCGACCACAGGGAAACAATTAACAGGGGAGAGCACAGTTTCAGGTAGCTGAAGCATATGACCATGGAGATTCGGAAGCAGGTAGACAAGAGTGGGACTAGTTCCAGGCATAGAGGTCATTGTTCATGATGCTTCTAGATTCGTTGATGTCATTTTTTTGGTTTCGTTGTGTCATTGTATATTGAGATGCAGTAATAAAAGACACTTGTCCTTGTGATTTTTGCATTCCTACCATATTTGTGTGGTTAATACTATGAGGTTATGGTTAAGACTGTTCACTTGACCCTCACTTTGGAGATTTCTAATGGAGGGGACCCAGTGACCACACACTGATGCTGACAGTGTGACTCAACCCTTGGAGGTGAGAGTAATGGTTGGATCTCTTCATAGTATCATCGAGGCCTTACGACTTCGTCCATTGCATGAATTTGTACCGTTTATGTCAGGAATGACTGTATTAGGCATAAGACGTGGTTTAGCTAGGGGATGATACCAGATTTCCATTTTCAGCAAAGGAGAAATCTTCGAAACTCTTGTAGAATGTTGGTGAAGTAGGATGAAGTAGAGTTCTTACAATTGGAAAGTCTCACCCATAGTTCATTGAGCAAACGGTTTACAGTTTACTCTAATCTTGATAGTCTTAGGTGTGTCTTCTTTCAGAAGGATCTGAACCAGAGACAGTGGTGATGGCTTGAGTTCCTTCGGGACTATGACTTTGATATAGTATATACTCTTGGGAAGTGGAACGTTGTTGCGGATGTGCTCAGCGGGAGGACTAGTATTCAGCTTTTTTGGAGAGGCGATAGAGAAGCTGGCTGCCTTACATATATCATTTTTGGATAGTGATGGTGGAGCCTATCTATAGTCTCTTACAGTCACTCATCCACTTTTTCAGCAGAGTAGGCGAGGTGGATTACCACCTGGCCCTTCCAGCTCAGTTGCACTGGGTGTACGATGTCTTCCACATATCTTAGCTATGGAGATGCATGAACGGCCCACCCCACATCATCAACCACGGGGATCTTGACATCAATGACAAGGCAACTTTCATGGAGGTTCCATTGGAGATTGAGGAACGACATGAGCGGTTCGTAGATGGAGGATTAATTCCTCTAGTGCACATTCGCTGGAAGCACATGAACCTCCAGAAGAGCACATTGGAGCGGGAGGCATAGATGTGTGCTCATTACCCCCTTTTTGTTTCCCTAGTTTGTGTTGTAGCTTTACGGGTATGTAAAGCCCTGAGGTGGGGGTAATGTAAAGACCCATAAATTTCAATAAATTTTTTTTTTCTTAAATTTTTTGGAATTTTATGAGTCCGCAGTTTATGACGGAGCCTAATTCTAAGGCTCGTAGTGCCCAGAATGATCCGTAGATGTTTCGTTAAGCTTAAATTAACGCTCGTGACAAGTTTTCCTAAAAAAGTAGAATAACTATTCAACAGTTACTTGGATTAGAAATCTAAGGGCACCGTTGTGCTCAAGATGGCGGGTATACCCTAGGCACAACTTATGTTTAGTCATCTTTGGCCCCCTGTGAGAGATCCCAAAAACTGATTAACCGTAAATAAAATAATAAAATATATTATTTTATTTTTAAAATGTTTATATCTCACAAAAAGTGGCTCAGATTAAAAATACGATACCACCATTGAACTTGTTACGGCATGATTTATTTATGTAGATACTAACATTGGCTAGCGCGGGCCACCATGAAATGTTATTTTTTGGCCGTAAAAAAAATTATTATGTTACAATTATTTTATTTTAGAATTCATAACTTTTAAATGGTGAGACGGATTAAAAATCAGAGAGTATTGTTGGGTTCATTGGGGCATTTTTCACCTAGGCAGAGCCAATCCTCGACCGACATGAGTCGAGGGTGACTGATATTTATATTCCAGACATTTTTTCGGGCACCATCACTAAACATACGTTTGAGATATTATAACTTTTTAAGTGGTGCTTTGAATGGATATCCAAGGGCACCGTTGAACACGTAGTGATGATGTTCGCATAAGAAGGCTTTCACCTTGATGGTAGATGATTGGGTTTGAGAGTTGGTTTTTGGGTATCACGTGGATTAATAAAATAAAATCTGTAAAAACTTATTTTATTTTAGTTGAACTCACGCTATGTGGTTTTGTTTGATAAAAGCTCTACATGGTGCTTAACCCCCCATTTAATTGGGAGGAAGAAGAAACCTCTCAACCCTCTCATTTAATGTTGTGTGTCAAAATAAAATTAAAGCTATCAATTAATTTTATGCATCAACATAAAATTAATTACTGCCAATTAATTTTATGTGTCAATGTGAAATTAAATGGTGTGTGTCAACATAAAATTAATGATATATATTAATTTTATTTGTCAAAATAAAATTAATTTCTTCCAATAAATTTTAAGCCCCAAAAATTTTAATTCTTTGGACCCCTCTTTCTTTTCAAACCGCATCATTGGAATATAGGAGGGTTCCTAATAAATGAACCGTCATAAATTCCATGATGGTTTCTTACCTCTATCCCTATGCTATATATAAAGATCTTGGGAGGAGGATTTGGAACGGCTTCCCCAAGCGACGGAGCATGGGTAGAGTGACGCGACACCCAACACTTGGAGGATTACGCTTCATCTAATGAAGAATGCGAAGACACAAGCGATGACAAATTATTCCTCGGCTACAACCTCGGAACCCCCCCTCCCTTCCGAAGTGGGACCTATTCGACGACCCTTCATCCTTCCTCTTTGTCGTCAACGGACCGATGCACGAACATGGAAGTGAAAGTGAATGACGAACGATGTCAATATCATCTTTCCCCGCAATTAACGAACGCTCGTAGATTAAAAAGGTAGGGGTGTGTTTTATGTTGTTTAAGGGTTAATCTACTCTCGTTAAATCCACTTCTTGAGCTTCTTGCTATCATTCTAACACGCAGGGGTCGGACCGCACGAACATGGCCCGACCCCTCTGCAACCATTATGTTTTCAGAACCTAGGATCGACGATGACGCAACAACGGAATGATAATGGGGTGATGACGACAAAGACGGCAAATAGAGGTCGCACTTCACGCGACGTCCGCGAACCCCACCGTCGGTTGTGCGGTACCCGACCAAGCTACTCACGCACTGACTGGCACGCACCCCGGCCAAAACCGCATCCAGCCCGGCTGCCGACACCTTTCTTGCGCTCCCTGTGCGGTGTCGGTGTGCTCAGCGCCTGCCCGACACCCCCAGGTGCCCAGGCCGGCCTCCCGACGCCTATCCGGGGCCCGACCTCCGTCCCGCCATCCCGACACCTACCTGGTGCCCAAGCCGCCTTCCCGGAACCCAAGCTGCTTACCAGAAGCCTGGCCGGCTACCTGGCACTTCCCACGCCCTTCCCAGCCCACCCACAGCCTGCCCGTGCCCCGCGCGGCCCACCGTTGGCGTCTCGAGCCAAGCCTTCCGAGCCGCACCCCTCGCGGAGTCGGCTGGACCTTCCACTGGCCTTTAGGTTGAGTCGTCCACGTGGTGGCTTCGGCCCGAATGGTCAACGCAGTCTACTGGGTTGAGATGAGAGGATTAGGCCAAACATAGCAGGATGAATTTCCCAACGGGTCGGGTCAGACCCAGCAAGTCTGACCCAGTCGACCTAGACCGGGTGGGGCTGTGTCGGTCCGACTCGGTCGAACTGGACTCGGGCCCACTAATGACTCATTGCTTACTTTGGCCCTATGTTTGGCACTGGACATCCGTTTGATGAATCGTTAGTGGAGCTGGTAATCTATTAGAGAAACGGTAACATTGAAAATACCCCATGGGAGTTCGAGGTATATTTGAAATATGATCGGGTTGGTTCGTACACGAATCAAACCGAGCCCCCGGAACTAAAGGGAAAATAACTCACTAACCGGGCATCTGATTGACGCGATGTCTGTTGCGTTGAGACCCCTATGATGTGGAGGACCGTTGAGATACTTATTCGTGAGACTTCATGACACTTAGAGTATCTGCTTGTAGCTCATGGAATGTAACCTCCCGGAGACGAGAAAGCATACTATGATGACATAGTAACTGGCTGAGACCTTATTACTTCTTGTCCAATTCATTTCGGAGTGACTTGACTAGCCTAGTGGGGGAGTGCTACTATGTGAGGCAGAGGACCCATGGCGGAGGAACACTACTGTGTGAGGCGGTAGACCTGTGATACTCGATAGGAGGAGTACCTCTATAGGCTATTAGTGGGAGCGCTACTATATGAGGTGGCATACCCATGGCGAGGAACACTATTGTGTGGGGCCACAGACCAACGGTACTCGACAAGAGGAGTACCTCAGTAGTCTAAGGTTATTGAGTAGCACCTTGGAGTCACGAAATGACCTATGTACTCGATAGAGTAGGAGTTCTCTTCCATCTTTGGTTTTGTTAAGGAAAAATTCTGGTTTGTGATGGGTTAATGATATTTTTATTCCTCATTATTGGGATGGGTTACTTGACAACTTAGGCATATGTATGGGCATATACCTATGTAATGGTTATCAGTTGAAATCATACATTGTGGTTTATCCTTGTTGGATTTTTGTTTAGACCTGGAGGGTCTCTGGATCCCTACTGAGTATCGTTATACTCACCCATCCACGGGCTATGCCCGCACCTTGTTTTTTTGGATGTAGACGATGGTCAGCGCTGACGAAGTCCATGAGCGCTAGGACTGGATGGTACCTGGAGGAGGAACTCACGACGAGTCGGTACCCAGAGGAGACGGATGTATGTGGTGCACTGAGGAGGCTATATGTACCTACCCTTCAGGTAGGATCCATGTTGAACGATCTAGGAGCTACTAGACACCTTCCAGCTGTTTTCATTTCTTGTTGTACATGTTTTTCTTTTCCTTGTACTTTACTGGTGGGCTTGTATTTCCAGCCACTTTACTTTCAGCATACTTTTCATACATATTTAACTAGTGTTTTCTTCTGCATGTACTCTGGTTGTTTGTGTTTACGATTTATAAAGGCAATGCCTTCCCAGTTTTAGGGAAATTACACCTTTGGTGCTAGTCGCCAGCCCCTAGCCTGTGGAAGGCGGGCTTGGGGTAGCCACGATACGGGCCCCGGGGGACAAGTCGTGACACATCTTCTCTAATTATAAATAACCACCCAATATCCATCACTCTTAACACCCTATAATAATTTTTTAGTCAATCTCCACCAAAATAACATTATTAACTCCCTCCAAAATTCCTATAGGAATTTAATTTTTTGAATTAATTCTAAAAAGAAATTATGCATGATCCAAAATATGTGGTCCAATGACAATTTATCATTTTTAACCGATCAATTTTTTTAATTTCTACTTACACCAACATAAAATATTATTAATCCATAATGATATAGTAAAGAAAATATATATCTAATATAGAATGGTTTTTTCTATATTTAGAATAACCTAACCCCATCAAATCTTCCAAAAAATAATAAATGAAATAACAATTCATGTTTATGATGGACAAACACCTCAAAAAACGGATGTAATTTGTTTTCCATCATCCCATATGAAATATGCCTTTAATTATGGAATTTTTGTTTTTATTTTAATTTTATGAAATAATTACCATTATGAAAAGGTAATATATCATTTAAATTTGTACCTTTTCACTAACTGGAAAATTATATCATCATTCATGCGTACATGTGGACAACCACCTCCACAAGATATTCTATTTTTTTCATCACCACATTTGATAGATGATATATTATATTATACTTACAGTCATTATATTTTATTTTAGATATTATTATCATTATAAAGAATATAAATTTTTACATACCATCTTACTAATAAGTTATTTGAAAAATAGAAGAATTATTCATGAATATATATATCATGAAAACTTTAGGATATTAATAAGGATGATTTTCTATAACCATATATCCTTATATGTTTTAAAAGTAAAATTTATGTCTAAATATTGGAACTATTTCATTTTTATAATTTGAGATAATATGGAATAATAATATCTATGACCAAATTCATCTACCCAAATTGTTTTTGGACAAAATAGTCGATTATCATCAAAAGGCCCTATGTAAACATTATTAGTTAAGAAATAAAAAATAAAATAATAATAACTGCAATAAAAATTATTAATAAACATGAAAAATTTCTAAAAAAGTAAATTATTAAAATAAATTGATTAATCATGATGATAAATAACACATGTGACAACATCTACTCATGGTAAATAATATATTATCTAAAAATGTTGTTTAAAATGTTTTAATGATTTATTTTCCAAAAAAATATATTCCATTTCAATGTTTTTTAAAAAATATAAATACTGTTTTGTGTGAATGAAATAATTATAAAAGAAATTTATATGTCTCATTTTAACAATTTTCATGGATTTCCAAAAATGCATTATTTAACAGAAAGTTTGAACTTATCTAAAAAATAGAAAATTAATGTGATATAGTAACATATTCATTGAGAAAATCATTTCTCCAAACTGAAATAATCATTTACTATTTTACTTCCTTAATTGATTTCATGTATTATTCAAAAAACATCATTTCTATTTATTAGATGTTTTTTATTAAAAATGGTTTTTTAATGATAATGATATTTTTATTTGGGAAACAATTTTGGATATAGGTTTTAAATAGTTTGTTAAGTGTTTTATGATGAAATAATATCTTCCAAAAAAATTAATTTATGATATTGTCATTAGTAATTTTTTTATTATGGTAGGTGGGATAGATATAGATTATATACTGGTATGGGAACCATTAGAGTCTAATATAAGATTGGTGTAAACCTTTTATTGAAATATATATTACATTTTTGATCCATTATAGTTCATGATATCGTTATAAATCCATATAGTTCTCCACTGTATTGGTTAATGATTATGGTCAATAGATAATGTTATTAGTGGATAACCAAATTGTTATAAACCTTTT
Source organism: Viscum album (assembly GCA_963277665.1). Taxonomy (NCBI): domain Eukaryota; kingdom Viridiplantae; phylum Streptophyta; class Magnoliopsida; order Santalales; family Viscaceae; genus Viscum; species Viscum album. The sequence goes on from OY728126.1 coordinate 201,127,620, forward strand.
ATGGTTATGTTATAGGATTAAGAAGATTATTTTCTGAGGAACCTACATGAATTTTCTAGCCTTACTAATGTGTTTTCATTAAAATCATTTATCGTCAATATGTAAGTGATATTATCTTTCAGAAATAATGATTATTTATTTTCTTAGAGGAAATTGATATTTTTTTAATAAAATTGTTTTAGTTTTTATGTTTTACCGTGGACTAATATACTTATTATTTTTTATGTCCATTTTTGATATTTTTTTCTTCATCACCCATTTTAATATAGAAAGCACCTTCTATAAGGATGAGTATGGGAAATTTTAAAAATATATTAAATTTTTGGAAGAATTTTTATAAAATTAAATCATTGCTTACTTTAATTTTTTTTTAATTTCAATAACGGATATTGATCAGAAGTGTAAACGTTTACATATATGTTTTATTTATGTATGATCTATGAACTAGATATGAAAAAATTTATAATGTATATAACCATTGGAAAACATGGTGATATCTAGTCTAAAGGCACTGGAATATGTATTGCTTATGGTTATAACCTTATATGTGATGCACATAAAGTACATGCATTTAATACATCTGGATACCATATCCATTCATGAATGGTTCTTCAATTTATGAATAAATGGATCTGATTCATTATGTTATATGAATTCATTGATGTAGTTAAATTAATTAATGTTAATAAATTTAAATATTTTGGTTTGATAATATCGAACATGATTCAATAAAAATATGAGAAGTGCTCTTTATTCCATGAATAGTGTTGAGGATGGATATATAAGTTCATGAGATCCTATGCGGTTGTTTTTTAATACAATCATGAAATAAATGAATCTAAATTCCTACTCATGGCCGATTTATCACCATTTGTGTGGTTATATATATCCCTTCAGGCTGATGATAATCCTTATGAAAATGTGTTAGATACGTTGTATCTGGTATTACATTGAAGGTACATTGTATTAATTTACTATATCAGATGATATTTTTCATTTTTAGTAATTTTTTATTGGAGACGGCTACTAAAAAGTCTTAACCCTATGTATTCTATATTATGATATAATTTACACAATTGTTTCCTGAAGCAATATTTCTTGTAATTTTGGTTGTATCCTATATAAATTATTGTTTAATGACCACATCAATCCTAGAAGTTGTATTAGAGGAATATTATTAAGTATTTAAATATTTTTTAAACTATGGTATTATATTATCAGTGAAATTAAATGTTATAATAAAAAATTTCTTGGATAATTACATTTCAATTAGAAGAATATTGGTTAATACGAGCTACCCTTATTCAAGAAGGTTAGGTAATATTTTATATAGTTACTGAGATAGTATAATATAGATTATACCATTATAGGAATGGTTTTAATTGAGGTAACAATTTACAATAGGGATATACATAATGGTAACCTAGAACATAATTTTATGATTTATGTTAATCATGATACTTAACATTATGTAAAATATTAAATTATGGGTAATCTCACACATTCCAATCTCTTATAATGGTATGTTAAAGATGACTTATATATAAGTGGAATGAGTAAATGTATTACCAATATAGATGTCATTTGGTATATGGTTATTCCTCAAAACTCTTATTTATTTAGTGCTATGTAAGGGACATAATGATCAACCATTTAGTAGAGCCTTTGCATTATTGTATGATTTTGTTATACCAAAACATAGTGTTTTTTGTAAGGTTATAGAGAGTGCATCATTATGGATAATATGTATTTTTTTAGGAAATATTATTTCAAAATTTTTTTATAAAATTTTATAACGTTTTTAATGGTTATTTAATTTTTTTTAGATCAGTTGAAAATTTATTTTGGTTATATTTCATATATAGGGATTGAATATATTGGTTATTTAATTAAATTTTTCTATAATTAAATATTTAAATTTTTTATAATATTTTTTCTCAAATAATATAGTTTAATATTTTAAATTAACTTATCAATAATTAAATGTAAAACATTATGATAATAATTTAGAATGAGAATCAAAAAATCATAAGTGGTTATTTCTCATACTTTTATAATTTCAAAATTATATGATATAAATATTATATAAAATGTTAATAAAATATAAACATAATTAGAAAAATATAATAATTCATGAAATTAAATGTAAATTAAATTTAACACATAAATCACTAATTCCATTATACTAAAATAAATAATTTTTTAAACTATTCATGTTTTAGTTCATTTATAAAATGGATAAAATATTTTGTTAATAAATTTTCATAATTTTTTTATTTTTTGTGAAATAAATTAATAAATTAGTTATCTATTAAATTTAAAGTGTGATAAATTTTATTAATTTATTTTTGCAATATAAATATTTTTTATGATTTAGTATAATTTTTAAACTACTTCTAATATTTTACCTTGCATGTCATGTGATAAACTATTTTTTCACACATATTTTAATATATTATTAATTATTTTAATTTAATTTAAAGCTGTTTTTTGCATGAATTATAATAAATTAATTTATTGTGGGAAATTATTAAGATGGAAATTAAATAGTTTGAAATATATAAAATTTTGTAATTTAAATGTTATTATTCATGTTCTTAATTTTGTCAATATTTTTATAATAGTTTAATTTTTATCTATCTATATTCATATATTTTAGGTGTTTAACTAAAAATAAGGGACATATAAAAGAAAGACTTCAAACAATTTCTACACACCACATAGACAACACAAGAGATTCATTCAGTCACATAACCCACTATGAGGTCGTACTAGTATCGGCATGGATATATGATGGATTAGGCCCATGCAAGGTCCGTGGGGGTGAACCCATGAGAATTTATATGTGGGATAAATATAGGGGATGACTTGTGGTGGTAAAAACCACGAGGGTGTTGGGGGAGAGACTCATGGGTATGGGTTGTTGGAAGTTGTATAAGGGGTACTATGGCCCCAAAATTACTTCACTAACATAAATATATGGCCACTTTTTTTTATAATCTCACACATTTCCCTCATAAAACATATGGGGATCTAATTTTAAATTGGTTCATATTCACATTTTTAATATTTAAAGATTCTCAGCCTTTTCCTCACACGCCCCACTCGAACAAAACTATGCCACCACCTTCACCACTCTCAATGACTTCATCCTCACCAGCCACCATCATCTGTAGAAGACACCACCATACCAGATGAACAAACTTTTTGTGCTCATGTTTTATTCCACTACAATGTGATGTCACAACCATGGATTCCCTCATAGCCCTAGGACCTCCACCATTCACATTGAGTAATAGTAGATTGATCTATCAAGATAATCTGAAGGATGGATGGTCATAAGAGTGAGACATTTCATCACATATAATGACAATTTTTTGCACCACATACTCTATTTATGGAATAGTTCATGCACCCCATGCACCACATAACCCTTCTCCCACAAAATCCCGGTCCACACTGTGTGATTTTTCAAACACTTTAATGAATCATGTGTTTAAAAATTAAAACATCACTAATAGATCAATTGGGGGGTTTAATGATTACATATATAAAAAATTAAAAAGGAATTTTACAATAGAAATAATTAATAATTAGGGATCATTGAGTTATAATATGTGGAGTTGTGGACACTATAAAGGGTATTTCAAAGATATAATGAAGGAAGCCAGTATAGGAGTATTGACCATGATAGCATAGTTTTTTCTAATAAATTATTTTTTGGTTTCTTTTTTTAGTTCTATTTATATTGAAATGTATAATTATTTTATTAATAAAATAATTCTTGCATGATTTCATAACTAGGTTTGTTCTTCCACCCTTATCTTATTCAATTATTTTATTTAATTATTATATTTCTCTTTCTCTCTATTTCTCTAATTAATTATATTTTATTTTTCTTATATTCTCTTATCTATTAACACCAAGTAGTATCATACCCTTTACAATGACTGGTTGCCCCAAGTAATTTCCCATTTTTGGTTAGTTATTTAATAATAATATCTTAATTTTTATATTTTATATCTGTATAGGTCACATTCATGAATGATAATGGAGAAAATCCCCATTAAATTTAGTAGTATCTATTTAACTACTTTTATTTTATTTATTTTCCCTCTCTTCTATTGATTATTTCTATGCAAGATTATAATTAATAGATCAATGAATTAAAATTCATACAATAGAGGTGGGTCCTTACTATTTTCACACTCTTAATAGATATATTCCAATGACCATAATTACAGAAGGTGGTTAAATTTATATTTCATAAGGAATAGTAAATTTCCAAATTCTAAATTATTGGATAGTAATTCATGCATGATATTTTAAAGTTGAATTATCTAAATATTTTTGGAATGATAATGGAAAATAACGAGAGTACCAAACACTCAAATTAGACCATGATATTTTTATAATTTCATTATGTTTAGCATTTTATGGAAATTTATAATTTCATAAAATTTCATTGTGTTTTAAATTAATCAAAAAAATAAAACTAATATTTTTATAAATTTATATAATCTCAATTATGTAGTTTAGGTGAACTTTTTATGCATGTCAACAAAAATGACTCTTCTCATGTGAGCCAACACTGGTCAGTCCTAGTGAAATATTAGGAAAATAAAATTTCTATTTCTATGCCTCTAGATTTGCAATTATTAATACTTGCACCATAATTCAGGATATGATCATTATATTTTATAACATTTATGAACTCACATTCAATATAGTTTTTTATTTTTTTTATTTAATTTTTTATGAAAATTTCATATCCCTTGTCTATAAAATATGCTATTACATTACATGTGGAAAGGCCCGGGGAGAACATTTACAAAATAGAAAAGCAGATGAATTTAAAAAAAAATTATCCAAAATCATAAAACCCTTGAAGAAACAATGATTGAATAATTATCTTGAGTTGTAATGAAATTATTGGGAGTAATTCCAAAAATATTATCTTGAATTCCATAATACACATGTTGAGTCACCCTTTATTTCCATACACTTTTGATGAAATTACAATGGATCAGTTTTAAAAAAATGGATAATAAAAATCTAAATTATAATATCCAAAATGACATGAGAAATGAGTTAGTGGCCCAACCCATATACCATAACAAAATTTTAAAATAATAAAATTAATATTATAGTTTATAGGGTGTGTAATTAACATACACCAACTCGAAATTGAAAGAGAATAAAAACATTCAATCCATCAAATTCACATTAGTATATAATAATGCATCCAAATGTTCTTGTCTAATCCACTACCGCTACTTCACATACATAGATAGGAAAATATTTATGAGAACCATGGAAAAAACCATGCATCCAAGCCTATATGAAAATAAAATTAACTATTGTAAAAATGTATGAGTGTCTAGTAAAACCATTCTATAAAAACATATGACAAAAAAGTTTCCAACCCAAATCCAATCCTGGATCAATTCCAACACAAAAAATAAATTGAATTTAGGTATTTAAATCCATGAAAAAAAATCTTGTTCTCCTTAGACCATGTTCTAAAGAAAACATGACATTAAATCCTTCATGAGTACTCACAAGTCCCATAGTTCATTATAGCCTTTTCATCTTTAAGGTCCCAATTCAATGAGACCAAGGTTCATTTCCATCCTGTAATTATCAAACTATATCCAATTGAAACTACTCTAGAAAAAAATCATAAACACAAATTTGTAGCTTATCAATAAGAGATTCAATGTGGTCAGTGTGAGAATCCAAAAATACATTTAAATTCTCTATCCATAGCACCTAAAATCCCCTAATGATATTATGGGCGATTCAAATAGACATCAATGAAACACCGTCCTCTTTGAAAGAATTAATATATAGATAAAAACCACTACATAATCACAGAACATCTAAAAATTCCAATGAAAGATTCTTATAGTCATCAAATCTATGCGAAATGGTCCAAGAAAAAAACTCCCATAATGAAAAAAGAAGACTAGAATTAACAACATAGTACCACATAAAACTATTTTTCTTGATAAATAAGTTGTGTGACATGAAAATCATAGTCTCAAAATGTTCAATTATGTTGATAGATACAAAATAAAAACCTATCAAAGATAAATCCAACCACCACATAGGATCCACATACCTATAATGATCCATGATGGGATATACAGAACATATAACATCATGTGAGCAACCATGTTGTTCTCTATAAAAACATGTATTCCCAAAGTAGGTCAAAAAAAAAATAAGAACCATTGTTTATATTATGATAAAATTACATACAATAGAATATCATCTCTTTAATACGTAGATAAAACTCGATATTTATCTATTTGATAAGATCTTTTCCAAAGGACTACCACTCTTGATCTTCAGTACAAGGGTATTATTTGTCCTTATATCCCTCCTTAATAAATTGGGTGAAAATCGTAATCTAAATAGCCTCCTATAATTCCTCTTTATCTGGGGACGAGGAGTAATCCTCATAATTAGACGATGAGTAGGGATCCTTATGAATATCCAGATGAATAGGGATAACAAGTTTTTTATAATTGATTCATTGAGGATCCGGTGATCATAGTTTAATCCAACATAGAGTAGTCTATATGATTTCTGGTTTCCTTTGGGTGTGGAGAAATGAATCCATTAAAGATGAAAATTGACTTCTTACCTTATCTATAACTTCATTATAGGTAGTCAACCGCACATTGGGCTACATTATGAAATAAATCCTGATTGGATTCATCATAGTTATATTGTGTCTCCTATTTTTCCATCTGATTTGGAGTAATATATAGTATTACTGGAATGGTATGATCATTATAAAATACATCCAAAATTATGGTTATGGAATAGAAATTAAGTCTCAATGTTTGGGGATGTTTAGAATGACCATCCACATCCTTATTAAGTGTGATCCTCATTAGAGTCCCATAGACTTCTCCTCAGGTTCTAGTTGATCATTATCCATCAAAACAATCTTTAGATGAAGACGGCCATCAATAGGTTTAACTTGTGCGAAAAGCCTCCCGATGTTCAAATGATCATGATCATTATTTTCATTATAAGCTATCTTATTCTTACCCATTTACACCCATAATGAATTTTTATGGGTAAGAAGGCGTCATTAAATTTTTCATTACCACAAACAATGATGTAATGAACAATTTTATGAAAATTTTTTCATTAGGATGGATGATTTTCCTAAGACACCCATTAAAAAATCATGAATCCGTTTTTCGATTATATTTATATGACATAATAGGTTTTTATATTTAAATTTTAGTAAAAACCCTCGAAAATGATGGTATTTAATGATTTTTGGTAGAAGAGTCTAGTTTTAGGGGTTTCCAATTAATATAGTTAATGGAAACAGGACCACTCATTTGAAATTGAGAAGTGTATGTCCAATAAATCCTAACTAAAATAGAGTAATTAGAGAATCCAAATTTGGATCCGGATATGGTGTCTATTTTATCATGTTCATGGAAAATTCTCAAAATAACACAAGAGATTGTCACCTATAAATGATCGTAATCATTATCCAAAGAAAAAAATTTCAACATAATAGGATTTTAGTAATCCAATGTTCAAACCAATGAATCCATTGGGCTCTGGTTATTTTCATAAGATGTTAAAAGGTGTGTGATTGAAAAATATTCAGGTTATGCATGAATACTCTATCTGAGAAAATAAGGAGTACCTAATTCACTAAAAATGAAATTCTTGACTAACCTATACATCGAATAATTTTCAATTGAAATTTTTGATCACTGTTTAGATCACTCAGGGCCTCCATTAACATGAAATATCATCCAAAAACCACATCTAGAATGGTTTGACCATTAATGTTAGGTTTTCTTGAATCATCCCTAGAGCATACCTCTCTATGACTTGTGACTTCCAAATTCTAAAATATAATATTTAGTGGATGGAATAGAATTTTTTATATCTTCTTATAAAATTAATGGGATAACGGAGTACATAAATATATCCATCTATAAAACTAAAACTAAATTTGTAGACAAGCCACTAGTCATTACTAATTGTTTTGAGGAAAACCAAGAACTCGAGTCCGAACATGACAAGTATCTAGTACCCAGCCATAAGAATTATTAGATCCAAGAGTACCACTATGATCTAGAATATATTCACGAGGATGACAATATTCTATGTGAGATATGAGTGGGGGACTAACCCGATTTATATGAATTATATAATTTTTTTAATATATAACATGACCTCCCCATTCCTTGAAAATATGAAGATCCATCACCATTGCATATTTTTCTGTCCATCCATGATGACACTATATAAGTGATGGAATTTGAAGAAAATATTCCAGATCCCTACTATCAACCTATACTTATGACAATCCAACACCAAGGGGAACTATCCATTAAATTAAATATTAAATCTGAACCAATAATGTTAATCGATCTTCTCCCAAACTCTATTTCATTTTAATTTATACAATATTAGATGAGTATTAATTACCACTAAAATGAATTTTCATACTAATAAAATATTTTATTTATTATTATTCATATATAGACACTAAACACACCTCCTATGTGACACGTAGAGCTCTTATATTTTATTAAATATGCATTCGTGGAAGTCGATGATGAATTAAAAGGTTTTTGTTCTATGGGAAAAAATTCAATTCATACTCACTATTAATTGTTTAATTTTGATTCTATTTTAATTATTATTCAAGAGAAAATACAATCTTATATCCAATTTCTTCATTTAATCCCAACATCCAAAACTGAGCTAACATTAGGGAATAATGTGGACTTTTCATAAGTATAAAAAACGGTTAACTATGATTCATAATTCAAAATACCCCAATAATGTGTCCCAAATTAATTATGAATGGGGTGGATCCTATATAATCTACCCGACGATCATTCCTCAAAATAAATGAAGATATGAAAGTTCAGAAAATCTAGATGTGGTGGTTCCAATCCAAGAAGACACATCAACCATAAAATTATGGATAAGAGCTGGTACACCCCAAAAGAGAAAGTAAAAACAATAGAACCCATATGGGGGATCATATAATGATTTACCTATATGGTATTTTTAGTATGTTAAATATTATTCTATGTACTATACCAGTATTTAGATTACTCCCTATTATCATATTTTTAGCATTAATGGACTCATAGTTGAGTAAAAATTGATTAATTATCTTTTTTTTAAATAATGGGACTTGGATTATCCAATAAAATTTTTAAGAATTATGAATATATATTTATGGTAAAGGGAGGTCACATTTAATTTTTTATCATTTCATCTACTCATTTTATTCAAATCACAATTTTGAGATTTAAACATGAATTACATTTCAATGATTGAATTTCTACATTAAATAAATTATCAAGGAGGGATGATATTTATAGAATAACGTGATTATGTTATTCCAATATCAATAAAAATGAAATTTATTGAGTAAAATGGATAATTTAGTTATTGAATAAAACCACAGATATCAAAATGAGGACATATGATTTGAAGGAATCAGTTGAATTTTATAAGGTAAATTTCATTAATATTCTTCACAAATTGAAATTATAAAATTTATTTGAATGGATTTTTTTATTTTTATCATTCTATGAGTGATTGTCCATAATATAATTTTCAATCATGAGAGGGTTTTAGAACAAATATTTAATAATTTATCTTTAGAATATTTCTTGAGTGTTCATGGGATTGGAAACATACTAGAACATTAATTTCAAGTTGTAAAAATGTTTCTTTGAAAATCCATATTTAAATTGATTGAGTAATATTCTAAAAAACATTATCATTGAAACTAAACATACATAAATACTTTCCTTAACCATAGTGAACATGATTTACCATTTATTTAATGAGATATGTTTCAAACCATTTATATCCATTCATACCTTACTCTAAGTATATTAATTATATTTTATTATTAAAGAGTATGGGTTTCAGAAGTCTTGGTAAATGGAATGTAATTAATTGTTTGGGAAATGATGGGGATGCTAAATTTTTAATCCAATTTTTTTTTGAATTAGTCATAATACATAGTTTTTTTATCTAAAAAATGTAAAAATGAATGGGTTTTGACTTGGAAGATTAAAAAATAACCATTACTAGACTGAAGATTTATTTTATTTTTGGTAATATCGTCTATGTGATGTTTATTCTATGAATGACTTCCCAAAATGAAATAACATAAAAAATTACATTTGAATAACTATAAAGTTATAAAAATTTCAAGATGGAAAACAAATAATTCATTTTGTTTAAGTTGTTTGTAACATTTAATTTGAGTTTTGGGAAAATTGGAGATGAATGAATTTTAGGTAGTGAATTTCCATGATAATTCATTTTTAATTTCATGATTATTAAATTAGAGATAGAAATAATCCAAGATCCTTAATATTAAAAATGTTTTTTTACCTATCATAAGCCATATATTCATTATAACCTTAATTACAGTCACTTGAAATTTTATCTGTATTTTTTCTATAAAAAGGGGGAAAGTAGTTCATTTTTTAGTCATTTTATAAAAAACATGACATCATAATATGAGAAGAAATATAAATGAATTATATCATGAGTAAAAAGATAATTGATTCAATGTAGTTGTATATTAATAATTGGTACATTAATAATAATGAAATAATATTCTTGAATTAATCAAAGGAGATGTTCTGTTATTATCCAATGGGAAAAAGCAAAATACTATAATATATTTTTTTCTATTAAAATTTACAAATTAAAATTATATTTTATATTTATTGTAAAAAGTGTAATATAAAATTGATAATTTTTATTTCATTCAAATTTAAATAATGGTAACATTTTGACCCTCTAAATTTAGTTTTGAGATTTTATTCTTGAGGATGAAATTGGTTTATGTGTTTGGGAATATGACATAATAATTTTACATATATATTTTAAATCATTTTCAATGATTTTAAATGCATTTTAATGAATAATGCACATGAATTTAAATATTTTTTTATAAATCTGGCGATTTATTAATATGGATGTAAAATTATTTTAAAAAAGTAAAAATGATAATATTTTTATACTGGTATTCATGTAATTATATTGGTTGATAATTTTAATCTGAGCTTAAATTTTTTATATAAATGTTCATAAATTTTAGCTGGAAATCCACAATTATGGGATATTCCTAACAAAAACATTTATAATATCCAATGAACCACTTAGCCAACACCCGAGAGACGACATTTCACACAACTAATCATGATGAATGGCTAGATCTAGCATGGCATCATGTGTGATCAGGACTTTATGGGACCCTCAAAATTGAATCTGTAGGAATTCATTAGTGGGTAGAATCTGAGAGTCATCTTGTGGTAGGGACACCAAGGAAGTGGCTGGTGGAGATGCTTTTTAGGATTGTGTAATCTGTGGAGATGGTGCGGGTTCTCCATCCACTGAATGAATTCTCTACCACTGATTCATGGTGAATTATTATTTATATTCTCATGTGGATACCCCACACATTTTATGTTTTATAACATTATATATATGTTTTTATTATTATTTTCAAAATTCTAATTCACTCCACCTTTTATTTTGTAACTATGATCAGACACCACCGTTTCATAACTTCTTTTTCAACCATAGAAATTGTCCTCACCCACCATCGAATTCACCACCTGAGAACCACCAAGACTGATGCCCTTGATGATCCAAATTGAGCTATAATCTACTACCAAGGGTTTATATAACCATGTATACCATTAGATACCCTGGATACCCACATTTCACATTTCGTAAGGGATGAATGATTCATCAATCCACTAAAAAGGCCGGTTGGTCCATAGTGGAGGCTCTTTTATTTATACCTTTTCTAAATCCATGAACCAAATACACCATGCGTGGAACATACCGTCCACCCTATTCACGACAGAACCACAACCCCAGAAAAGCACAATCAATGATTCTTGATTTTAGAACACCCAAATACCATTGAAGATTCAAATTAGATATCTAAATGTAGTGTATCATGATGGATTTATGTATTTACCATATTTTATTTTTTAGATGATATTATATAGGAAAAAATAAAACCCCATGGGATCTTTGTGTTCTTATAAAAGGAACAATCTTGTCCACCACACATCAGAGTTCAAATATTCATGGAAGGATGCCATCAGAGGAGGCTCAGTCATGATACTCTGATTTTTTTAATTTTTCTTATTTATTTTTTCACATAAATTTTTTATATTCAATTTATTTTTTGATTAATAATTATTTAATTAAAAAAATAATTCATTCATGTTTTATTACCCAAGTGTGTTCATCCACCCTTTTCTTCTTTTATTATTTACTTTATTTTTCTATATCTATTTTTTTCCTCTTTCTCTCTCTTATATTCTTAATATTTTATTTCTCTTATATTCTTTTCTCTATTTCTACTATTCTATCTCTTACACTTAATAATGAGCGGATAACCGACATCATTTCTAGAGAGAGGTTAGATGTTCTCGAAATGTTCTTCATGTTTATTTTATAGTTGTTTCTGTTGTTAGTGGCATGAATGGGAACATTGATTTCCCCCCATGACAAGAAATTAAAATAAATTTCTATTATTTTATAATATTTATTTTTTTCTCCTCAATTTTTTTATCAACTCACATAAGGAATTTTATATAGAAAATGAATGAAATTGCATATGATGGTGCTATGTATGAGAAGATGGCACACTCTCTTATGATGGGTTCTATCAAACTTGATTATATGAAGAAGCAATTTTTAAATTTATTATGGAATAATAAATTTCACAATAAATATAAAATTATTGAAATTCATGAAAACACTTTCATAGATAAATCATCAATGTACATGTGGAAGAAAAAGTTAATAACAAGAGAATGGAAAACAAAAAATATGATTTTGTTATTTCATTATATTTTTTTAAATTTAAATACATTGTATTTTATAATTTCATTGGAATTTATTATTTTATAAAAAAATGAAACTCCAAATTTATCATTGTTTTCATAAAATAATAACAGTAAAAACTAGTTTAGTAGTAGAATTAGATTATATATGTTAATACTTATGAGACTCCACATGTGAGACTACATGTTTAGAGACTGTGCCCAATTATGAAAATAAGTATTCATTTTCTATGCCCTTCGACAACTATGACTTATTATGATTGGTTTTATATCATATATAATACATAAAATATACCATGACAATATTTTTTAATAATATTTATGAGTATTAGAATTATTCATGGACATAGTTTTTTCATGTTATGTGTTAGAGTTTACATAAAATGAATTTTCTCTTTAGTAATGTCTCCTCAGTTAGAGGGATTGGGGGTTCGAAAACATACTTTTCTAGTGGCATATTACATATTTTGGAATGTGAATGGTGTTTGTTATATTTCACTTCATTGATAATCATGTGGTTTTTATTAGAATCATATGTCCTCATTCCAGTACAATAATAATAAATATAGGTTATTAATATTATGAACTTGAATATAAATTAATATACATATTGTCATATCTTGTGTGAGTAACACAAATATATGTATAACTTTATGATTTCCACAATAATTTTATTTAAACACGTTACTTTAGTGGTTTAAATAAGGATTAAAAAAGATGATCATTATAATAACATGTAATGTAAAATAAATAAAACATGATAATATAATTATTACATAATATATAATAGTTATAAATTTAATTTTAAATTAATTTATAAAAATTTATTAAAACTAAACACCCCAAAAAATATTCATATTTATTTTAATGAGATATTTGACAACACCTCGTTCAACCCACAGGGTGTGTCATGCAATATTTGGCATCCCATTTATTATATCATGTAAGAAAATTACATAATTGGATGATATTTAATATCCTTATGTAGGTTATTACACATAAGGGTTCCCCTGGATTTCACTTTTTAATGTATTTTGGGAATTTACAGTTGGATAAAATAGTGAATATTCTATAATAGAATTAGGTTTTTAGAGGAATATATTCTATTAAATCTATATTATGGACATTGATATACCCATATCCCATAAACCATCCAAGAGACACAATTATTGGGATTGATATAATTCCCAACCTAAATAACAAATCATTTAGAGGAACAATATATAAAAATAATTAATTAGGGATGTATGTTTCCTTGATAACTAATTAGATTTTTTTGTAATATATCATAAATTAATAGTGTGGGAACATTTCTTAATACCGTTAATAGGGAGATATAATATGTGACACAAAACCGTTGATATGTCTTGGTTGTATATTGTACCGTACGTCGTAATATAAATATCAAAATAATTAATAGAAAAAAATTATTAAATAATAAATGATTGGTATCTTTGATTGAGATGTTCTATATATGAGAAAAAGTTACAGTATATATATATATCAAAATTATTTAGATAAATTCTACAGACTCTAAATCTTGGGTAATAGATAATGGTTGTATGTTCCACATTTCTAATGACAAAAAATAAATCAGTGGAAGGGAAATTGCTAAACATTGAATTATATCGTTATGTATGTTATGAAGAATGATTTTATTTACTAGATTTTATTACCTTCGATAAAAATTTTCCATTTGGTTTTATCCATAAAGATAAAATATTTATAATCATTCAATAAAACATGAATTTAATTTCAAGTATATTGTTTGACCAATATGGGATTTTCATTCGTTTTTTTAGAAAACTATTTTCATATATATATATATATATATGAATAGTTTTTACGTAATTGGCTATATAATGAATAGTTTATGTATTACTGATATGGATAATCATGTATATAACATTCACAATAATATGGTGAAAATTCATACTTAACTCACAATCCAATGGTTTTATCTATATGAATATATAAATGATAAAATTGTTCAAATATATCATATATATTGAATATTATAATAATGAAATTATAAATCATTTGAAACCTATAAATATTTTATATTGGAAAAATTAAAAATCACATTTCCATTTAAAATTTTATAGGGGTAGTGGGACATTTTTCTTATACATAATGATGTAGTTTTCATAGGAATGTTATTAAATTAATTGATGTATTTAGTAATTAATGTTTTGGGTTTTCAATGAAACACTAATATAATATTTTGGAAATGATCAATTATATTCTGATAAATTTACATAATCAATCATGAAAAATAATTAATTTCATCAGATTATATAGGGTTTTAAATACATTAAATGAAAATTCATAGTTTTTCAGATAGATTATGGAGTTGTTTATCAACTAACACCGTATTGAAAATGATGATGGAAGAGAGTATCTGAATAGAGAAATTGTCTCTTTCTGGACATGGAGTGATCAACAATGAGACTATATGAACTTCTTATTTCTTTTTTCAGTTCTTCTTTTTAGAATGCCTCGTTTTTTGGTAAACCATTTTCCATTTAAAAAAATCACGGTGATACTATATGATATATGGATTAGGAAGTGTCTAAATATTTATTTCATTATTATATAGGTTTATAAATCTTATAAATAGTTTTCAGATTTTGATATCGTGGTGCCTACATCTATAGTAATTTTATTTTTTGTTATCCTAAAGAACCCAAGAAATATTATTTCAACACCCATACTAAAAAATGTTTGGGTTGAACTATTATATTATACTATAATAAATATCTAATTCATGTAAATAGTGCGTTGAATGTTGAATTATAATAAGTTAAAGACTATAAAACAAAAATCATTACAAAGATAGAAAATTTTCCAATTCCAAAAAAAATAGTTATTGAAGATGATTAAAATAAAAAATCATTAGAACCATGATGGTCTTATTTAATTCATTACAAAATAATGAGATACGGATTTCAATTTTATAATGTTTTTGAAATAATATCAATATGAGTTGAATATATATCCTATAGAGTGTAAATAATGAATTATGATTTAGAGATATTATAAAAACCCATGGAATCTGAGATTGATTTTATTTCAATGAAGCATTTTTGGAACATGGTTGATGTAACAACATGATATTTTATATAAGATATATTCTTTTGACAATTTTAATTCATTTATGTCATATGTTACATGAAAAATTATCTTATCATGTGTTACATGTAACATTGTGTTTCTACAACATAAATTTTTATTATTATTTAAAAAATATAAAAACCTAACCATTAGATTAGTGGATTTTATTATTATTAAAAAAATATATATTTCTTATAAGATGAATTAAAGTGTTAACAATTAATTAGAAATAAAAATATTTACCACTTTAATATAAATGAAATATTTTTGTTTGTTTATTCTAAAATTCATTTTGTATTAAAATAATTACAATTAATGAATTATATTAATGAATTATATTAATGAAATATATATGTTATATATTGAGATAGATATGTCTTATACCAATGAAATATATTTTATGAGAATTATATAATAATAAATCCAATTTTATGAATAAAATCATATATATATCAATAGGTTAATTTTAATACCTTTTAATTGACAACCAATTTTAAATATATTTTTTAACACATTGTAATAATATATTTGAAAAAATAAAATTTCTCTATAAATTTAGGATATAAAAATTACTTTGGTAATATATTATTTTATTTTTCGGATATTTTTCATGTTTTGATTATTAGTGAAAAATTATGCATTTTTATTGAAAAATGATTTTATCAAAATATAATTTGTACTAAATTATAAAAATTGAATGGTTTGAAAGTATAAATTGATTATTTTGTGATCAGTTATTTAAATTTAGTTCTTTGGAACAAAGTTTCAATTTATTGTTGATATATAAACATTATTATCTTTTGTGTGTTTTATCTTTGGTGACCAGTTTTCTCACCCCATCAACTTGAATAAATTTAAATTAATTTCTGGAGCTTATTTGTTTCAATTTTCTAAAAAAAATTCCATATTTGGAAGTCATTTTCATGAATTATTTAAATACGTATATATTATTTTTGGGTATTTTGAATAGTAAATTTTGTAATTTTTTATAAATGAGTAAAGGGTATTTCTGGTAATTAAGTGTAAAAAATAATGTTATAAATATTATAAAATTCCGAAATAGTTTTTATAATATCATTTTATAATTGGTGTCCAAAAAAAATATCCATGGCATAGTATTATAACATTTTTAGTCTACTTGGGTGAGACAATGACCATTATTATATTTTAATCAATGAAAATTTAAAGATATCATACTCATGTTTTAATGAATATACCATTTTTGATATGGGGTTATACATAAAATGAATTTGAATATACGTAACAATTTTAATGGTAAATTATTTTTATTAATCAGGTTAATTTAATTTTAATTTTTATGAAATAAATAATTACATTAACTACTTATACAATGATGATGTAGTAACTGTTTTATTAAAAGTTATATCAAATAAATGATATTTTAAATTTCAAAAATAAATAAATGTTTATATAATTAATGTAATACAAGAAATTTATGCATGAATTCGATATTATAGGGATATTTTAATTAAGTTTTTTAGAAGATATCATGTGGTTATTATATTAAAAAACATACTGAATAGTGACAAAATTGATAGTAATGATATTTTATGAAAATAATATTTTATTTAAAAAAAAAACTAGAAAACCTATTTAAATATACCAAATAATTATTATATGGTATAAAATGTTATATATTATTCCATTATGTATTTATTGA
Source organism: Viscum album (assembly GCA_963277665.1). NCBI lineage: Eukaryota > Viridiplantae > Streptophyta > Magnoliopsida > Santalales > Viscaceae > Viscum > Viscum album. The sequence continues at coordinate 201,145,317 of OY728126.1, forward strand.
ATCAATATTGTTAAAAATTATACTTTTGATATTGAAAACTATGTCACCTTCGTAAAATTCAAAATAGGTTATCTAAGGAATAATCAAAATGATAAGGGTTAAAAAAATGTGAAAACTTGTGTAAAATATATTGGATGATTGAATTACAACCTGATCTCATCTTAGATTATAATTAATGTATTTTTTTAGTATTTTTATGGATTTTAAAATAATTATTTGTTAATATTTTTAGAAATTCTAAAATTCCCCCTCTCCTCAACTATTATAGTATACCTCATCCATCATATACATGAACCATGTTGTACCTTAATTACATACCAAACTCTAAAATTTTCATTTCGTCACTTCCCTACACACATTATATAGGTTTTGGGATTCCAATATGACCAACATTATTGTCGTTTTATAAGAGATTTAATTGATCTATTTGGAAGAAGACTTAATCCATCTAACAAATCATTCCATTTTTCTACTCTTATATACCTCATATAAATATATAATATATATAATAAAAAAATTATAGAATATTCCTAAATTTTATTGAATTTTATAATTTTTATTAAAACACCATTATATAACCCATTTCCCGTTACACAAAAAATTGAATGTATCATTAGTGCTTAGGCAGAACCTACCATCTCCACCTAGTGATACAATTCATTTTCCATCATTATATTTTATGAGTGAGAAATATTATGGGTATAAAATAAATATATGATATTTATCAAATAATTTAAAATTTTTAATGATAATATCATGATTACTTTTTAACAATGCCTCTAATATTTTGGGATAATAATAACTTCGCTCATGTATACATATGGTTAACTATATCCATGATGGAATGGGATTTTTTATTCAAATATATATAACATGAATGGTAATAAAGATGAATATTATGAATATATATGTGATATATTACATAAAAAATTAGTATTTAAGGGTAATATATAATATAATTTCCTTTCTTTTAATCCAATAGGTAAATTAAAACAATGTTCATGAATACATATGGCCTACTGTCTCATTGAACAGTGTATTTATTATCATTATCAAAATATGATGTATAATTATGAATAACTATACACAAAATATAAAATTATAGTTACATACTTATTATCATTTTTCATATTATTAAATCATGATGTTTGTAAGAGGACATAGTATAAGGATTCAAAACATGAATGAAAAACAATGTAGATTTTACCTGAACCATAATAATAATATTTAATTGTTAATAAATATAAAATATTAAGAAGTAAGAAATTAATATATTAAATATATATGTGTGTGAAATTTATTTTTTGTTATATGTACAATAAACTTATATATTTTGTACATGATGATTTAACGTGTGCGAAAGAAGTGAAAATATAAAGTAGGATATTTTTGTTTCACCTTTATTTCTGTGTGAAACATACAATATACACCACTATTTTCTTTTACATGGTATATATAGTTCAAATTAATGTCATTTATGAGTCTTACAAGTAAAATAATGGTCCTTTAATATCTTTATAATTTCATTCTTTCATGGGTAATATGATCTTATTGATTATAATGTGATGTGTATTTATTTCATAATCTTCTCACTATTTGGTAATGTTTCATTTTATTTCTTCATTAAAAAATGTATATAATCCTTGTACATGTTTTTTAAAAATTATTTAATATTACTCTATGGATTTGTAATGATATTTTACCGATTTTTTACATTATAATACATTTTTTAAAGGAATCAATTTGTTGCTTTCCAAACGAGGTTCTTTATGATTTTCTCGAAAAAATATGGAATGAGTGTTATGTATTTTAAATTATATGGTATGCAAATATTTTATTACATTCACAATTAATTAATTCAATGATTCATGTTTTCTAATATTAATTTTTTTTTCAAATTAATTGTTTTTGATTAATATAGGGGAAATTTTTACAAAATTAAATCTTTTCAAAATAATAAAGAACTTTTCCTCAAGAATGAATTTTACGTGATATCTCAAAATTATTTTCCATATACTATAACATTCTGTGATTTTACTTAATCTTTAATGAACACATTTATTTTTAGGAAATTATCACTATTATTTTCATTTTCTTTTTATGATTATGCTGAAATTATATTTATGCAATTCAATCTTTTTCCATTAGTTATGTGATATTAGATAAATAATTATGTAACCAATTTTATTCCATGTGTTTTGATGTTAATAATTATTTATGTTTGTTTATCACACATAATTTTTATTCATTAATTTTATGTGTGTGACAAACATCTACCTCCAATGCATTGGGTAAGGATTTATATCTCATTATCTAGACAAGACTAAAATGGGAAGTCAACTGTGTACCTTAATACGTGAATGAAATGGAAATAATCCTTGTTTGAGTATTAAATGACTATAATGAGAGTAATATGTGTTTTAGAATTACATGGATAGTATGTGACATGAACATAGTTCAAAAAAGAAATTTTATACCACAATTGTCTTGGAAGTAAACCATGTCTACTATGATGGCTTGGGTAGTGAATCCATTCAACTATGATAGTCTTGTAAAATATCCTTAACTAGTAGAAAATGATTTTCTATGCTAATGTGTTTTCTACATTTCTATGTATTGTGAAAAAAACATTGTTTTATTATTTTTTTCATTATAAATTTTTATTAATTATTTGATCAATGATGATTATTATCATTAATATTAATGGTATAATCCTTGAATTTTTATATCATTTTCTTTATGATAGGATTCATGTCTCCTCTTATTAACCTTACATTGCATATGATCTCACATTTTTTATATATTTTTTCACATTTAAAATTTTTTGGAAGTATTTTTAAAGGGGGATATTAGTAAGAGATATTGAGGATCTTTCACCACACAAAACGTATGTGTTCCATGTTTCCAAAGATAGTAATCTAATACGGTTTTGGGAGTGAGTTTTTATATTCCAAAAAAATAATGGAATGTCTATATAAATCATGCTTGGGTCATTATAATTGGTATGATAGTGATGGTTTAGTCAACCATTTGTAACTAAGAGGATAAACATTTAGTGAAATTCCTCGATATATTTATAAGGATATATCTGCAGATGTTCTTTATAAATTGGTCTATGTATAGGTTACAATCATGGAATTTTTTTAACGATCATGGATAACCTAGGATTAAACATATGTTGTTATATATTAAAGGCACTTTTCTATGATTATGTGGTTTTACCACTATGATTACTGTTACTCTTAATATAATTTTAGTTTTATATACTAGAAACAACCCAAAGGAACCATTATAATGATGAATCCAATTGGAAATGTAATGATTGTCCTAAAAATATGAAATGTTATGATATCTTGAATGAAAAATTTTATCTCTATAATTATACAGTCTATAAATAACTTTTTACATCCAAATTTGTTAGAAATAAGATATATTTCTATTGAGTCCTTCAGAATGAAACATCCAGACTCTTTAAGTGGGTCTTTTTATCCACTTTTTACTGAACAATGGATCAAAAACACTAAAATATATATTATATCCTCCAAACATTACAATAGGAATATCTAATTTTGGTTGTTTATAATTTATATGGGGAAGTGGATTAATGGTGGACAATATTCAACAATAAGATACCAAAATTTCATATTGAATCCATAGGATACTATGAGTTCACGAACTTATTTTTCTATATTTAAATTCCAAATATCATTTTTAAAAATATAGAAAATGAGTTCCGCGAGATTAATGAAATGTATGATGAAAGAAATATCACCTATGTGGAAAATCTTACCAAACTATTATGGTACACTTCTTACATTACCATCCAATATAAAAGTAAGGTTGATCGATTCATCAGTGGTTTAAATTTTTTTTTTCTGAAGTAGATATCCATAACAATCATCAATAGAAAGGATGTTATTCAGAATTGTGCAATCCAGGAGGAAATATAATTTCATGTTACAAATAACTCTCATGGTATTAAAAAGAAACAAAAGATGCATTTTAATGGAATATATAACTACATTAATGAAAAAAATACGAGTTTATATTTATTCTCAATGTGTTGATAAAATCATAGTGGTGCTATCTTCTGTGGATTACTATATGTTTTATTTTTCGAAAATAAGGTCATTGGAAAATTGACTGTCAAATTGATTAGAAAAATATAGTTAATTATTCAAATAGATAAATGGATACAAAAAATTCACACCCAACACATCAATTCTAAAAGTGAAAGTAAAATTAGAATTATGCAAACTAATGACCTAATCTAGTGGTTATCGATGATGATCGATGCCAAAAACATCTTGTGGAAAAACACAAATGAAAATATGATATGATCATTATTGGTGTTGTAGAATAAGACAACGAAGTAATGAAATTATCGACTATTTTGGTAATGGAATTATAGAATAATATTTTAGGGTAACCTATATAGTATTTAGGATTAATAAAACATCTAAGGATTAGACTACTATAGTTCTTACATAATTATTTAAACAACTACATTGAATTGTATAAGTAAGCGTGAATTGTGATTGATATGGTAAGGTGATGAATTATGTAATGAAAACCCTTAATATATTTTATATATTATGATTCTAATTTTCGGATATATATATTTATATATTTGAAATTAATTAGTAAAATGGATGACATGAGTCACCTTAGAACTAATTAATAATTTTTTGACATGTGGGTTATTCTATCATAGATGAATTTTACAAATTTTTGTACATACGGACTATATCCAATAATCATTGGAACAAGGAAACATTCACGTGTCCAGTATGGATATGTAGTAAATCATGTTATTACCTTTTTTTGAGAGAATACATGATAAAGTTATTCACATATTTGGAAATGATCACTAAGATATAACATTTAATATATGCGGGATAAATACTAACCAGATTTAATACACTTCTTTCTAATGTTTTTTATTTTAATTTTTTTGAAGGATTGTATAGTTATCCATTTATTGAAATTTTACGTCACGATATCAATGAATTTTGTGATATTAATGTATTATCCCACAATATATATATTTATGCATGTTTGAAAACCATTTCGAAAACATTGTTTTGTTATAACGACACATGGAATAGACTATCATTCTATGAATGTATTTCATGATCCAGTAATTATTCACGAATGAAGAATCCATCTTTATTTCATGGTATAAGATATGAAGTATAAATTAATTAAGGACTAACAAATATCGAGGATTCCATTAAAAAAGTCATGTATATAAACTTGAGATAATTCTTCAACTTCAGGAAAATGGATGTGTAATAAAATGGTGACCTATTATCATTATTATTAATGGTATTAATGACCACATTTATGATTCATTAAATTATGTTTTAATGATTATTAATATAATATGGATCACCCACATTATTGTGATCAGTGACCTTTATCAATATCTATTATTATTTATGGTCTTTAGTTATTCCCAATGTGTCACATATTTTTCTATGTTTAAACCTAGTTATGTGTTACTTAGAGTATCTATTGTGTTTCTAATTTCCCATTTTTAAAAGAAATTTTAGGATTCATTTTTAGGATATTTGTTTCTATGAAAGAAACTCTGAAGTATTAAACCTTTAATAACCTAGAAAAATTTGAGGATAAATTTCTTTTTAAGGGGGTAGAAGTTAACATTCATATGTTCTTATGACATATATTTTTTTAATTAATTAATTTCCTTAATATATTTTTTTTATTCAATACAGTCATATATTGTGTTAAACACAACATTGTGTTTCTATGAAAAATAATTTTATTATTATTTACATAAGATAATAAAGTAGCTGTTAAGTTAGAGGTTATTATTAGTATTATCTATCGTATAAAAATATATTGTTTATAAGATAAATTCAATGGTTACATAATTATTAAAAATAAATATATATAATGATTGAATATAAATGTGATAAATTTATTTTTATACTCCCAATGATAATTTTTCTTCAAAAAATCGCAATTAGTGAATAATATTATTGAAATATATGTGTTATATATTCAGTTATATATATTTTTTATAATCATTTAATTGATTTTATAGGAATGTGATAAAAATAAATCAAATTCTATTAATAAAAATATATATTTATCAAAAGGGTAAATTTACCACTTTTAGTAGTGAGGAAATTTTAAATCATTTTTTGAAACATAAATTATATTTGGAAAAATAAAATTATTATTATAAAGTTGTATGGAATTTTACTCTTGTTTAGTTTTTTGTATTTTTCGGTTAAGTATCACGTTTCAAGGAATAGTGAAAAATGATGCATTTTAATTGAAAACATTTTTATCAAAATTATTTTTGGTGGTAAATTATATTATTAAATGGGTTTAAAGTATAACTATATTATTTTTTATCATCTAATACAATTTTTATCATTGTAATAAATATTAAATTTATTTTTGATATAAATTGGTTTAAATTTTTTGCATGCTTTTTCCTTAATAATCGTTTATCTCACCCCATATATGAGATTAATTTTAAATTAATTAAAGAATTTTTTGACATTTTAATTTTGATAAAGGTGTTCCAAATTTGTAATCAGTGTTTATATATTATTTAAATTGGTTTCGATTATTTTTTGGCATTATGAATATTATTTGTAGATTTTTTTTAACAAAAAGAAAGGTATGTCCGTTAATTAAGGGAAAAATTTTTAAAAATATTACAAAATTATCAAAACAGTTAATCTAATTTTATTAGACCAATATACGATAAAAATTTACATAGTTATGGAGATATTATAATATTTTTATTATACTGGGACATGAGTATGGAATTTATTATATTTTATTTAATGAAAATTTTGAGATGACTTCCTCATATTTTAATAACGATCCAATTTTTTTATAGTGTAATATAGAATATAATGTCGCATATAAATAGAAATTTGAAAGATATTTTTATTATTTTAATAGTAGTTTATGTTTAATTTTTCAAAAATAAATAATTAATTTAAAGGTTCACACAATGTTGATTAAATAATTGTTTTTTAATTGAAACATCTTATAAATGATATTACATTTTCTTAGATTAAGAATAAATTCATATAATTAATGCCATTCCAGAATTTTATAGATTAATTATACATTTTTGGGATAATTTACTACAATTGGATAAAATATATGTTGTTTTTATTATAATTTTATGAAGAGAAATATTAAATTGTTTCATGATTTACATTAATGATATTTAATAAAAAAATTATATTATAAATTATATAAAAATCATAAACCATATTTTAATATTCAAAATGATTATAATATTGTCTAAAATGCAATAAATTATTCATTTATAGTCTAATTTACATCAAATAAGTAATAATTATAACCTTTTAATATATAGAAACTTGATACCATATTTAACATTAAAATAGGTTAACTGAAGATTTATCAAAATGCCAAGGTTTGAAATAATACATAAACTTGCCTAAATTCTATTAGTTAAAGTGACTAAATATTTTTCTTATGTTATATTCAAATAATTGAAAATTTGGTAGTATTTATATAGAGATATAATTTATTATATATTAATATTATTTGGAATTCCAATAGTACCCCTCACCTAAATTATAAATGGAATCCTCTTCCATAATCCAATTTCAAGACATTGTGCCTTATAGGTAAACAAAAATCTTAAATATTCTCTAATAAACATCTCTAAAAAAGTATATAGGTTTTTGTATTCCCAAAGGACAAACTCTTGATTATATTAGTGAAGATCTACATGACATATTCTGAATAATATGTACCCTCTCAAACCAATAAATTTATTTTTATACTATTATATACATCCTATAAATCTATAATATAAATCATCAAATTATAAATTCAATATAAAAATATTTTAAAATGTTAATATGGTTATTACAAACACTATAAATCCCATTTCCAATAAAAAATGTGTGTTTCACTCACACTTACAAATGAATTTCCATTTCCACGTAGAGATACAATATATTTTATTTCACCATATTTTTTGAGTGAGAATACTTATGGGTTTCATATAAATATAATTATATTTATTATATAATTATACATATGTAATTATAATATCATGACTACCTTTTTTCCATCATCATATATTTTGAGAAAAATATAATGCTGGTCGTGTGTACGTAGGGATTAATATTAACACGGTGTGATTTGATTTATTTTTCAACCTTATATCAAATTTATGGTAATATGGATGAATTTAATGACTATATAAGTTATATATTAAATATAAATAACATTTTAATGATAAATTATCATATAATTTTATTTCTTATAACTGGAAAAGATAAAAAGAAAACAACATTCATGCGTACGTATGACCAACATTCTCCATTAAAAGTGTATTTTATTTTCAATTTCTAACTTTTAAGTATAAAATCATACTAAATATAAATTTTATATTTATATCATTATTATCATTATTAATATTATGAAATAACGATAAATTTATGAGAATAGAGTATAATAAGTCAAAATGTTATTGAAACCCAAACCATATATTACCCGAAGTGTGAAATTGACATGGAATTATAAAAAAACGGGTAATATTAATTCATAATTAATTAATATATGGTATATATATAAGAATATGATTATTTGGATGATTTGAAATAATATTATGTTCATTATATAGTTTTTTAATGTGTTAAATATTTCAAGACTTATGGTAAGGTATTTTGGTTTCAAATTTATTTCTTGGAGACACGTTACTCATACAATTATTGTCTCTTGAATGAGAAATTATACTGACCATAAATTAAATTTTTGTGTCTTACCCAAATTATTATTTTATTTTCATAAAATTATATTTTTATTTCAATCATGCGGTATTCAATTCATTTGATTATAAAGTGATGCATAAATATTTTAAAATTTCTTCATTATTTGGGTTTTTTTGTTTTAGGACTCCATTAGAGAATATTTAACAGTAATGTTTTTTATATAAAAAAATAAATAAATGATTTCATATTAACAAATGGATTTTGAATTCATTTTTTACCCATTTTTTGATGTGTTGCTACATATTTTGAAAGGAATATTTTTTTCCCAACCAAGTTACATTGTTGGTTTTCAAAGAAAACCTAAAAAAGAAATGATTTCTTAGAATCTAAGGCATGATACAAATTTTATTCTTTCATAAAGCTTCAATAATTTGATTACTTCTATAAAATCATAAAATAAAATTTTTTAATAAAATTTTTTATAATAACATTTCATTGAATTTTATGAAAATAAAACATCTGGAAAGAAGAATTGATTGTTTGTACAAAAAATATTTTCAAGTGATCTCTCAATTTTTTTCATCTATGATAACATTCATTAATGTTTTTTTAAATGGGGTTATTTATTTAAATAATCTAACTCTATTATATCAATGGTCTGTTTATTTTTTTGATAAATTCATATATATTAAAGGCAATTATTTTCCATCTGTTATGTTATGATAGAATGATGTTTATAAATCCCATTTCATTCTGTGGGTTCCGATATGATTATTAATTTATGTTTTTGTGGAAAAAACATATATAGATTTGATTATGTATTGAGTGGGACAAAATTATCCCTCTAATTCATAATTAATATATTTTTATCTCATGAGTTAGATAGGAAAAATACAGGTAGTGAACATGGATTAGTAATAAATTACTCTAATTGGAGAAATCATGGTTCTAGTAATACATAGATGGAATGAGATGTGAACTCAGTTTAGTATTGGACATGTTTTTACATGATAGTTTGAGGATTGAACCATTACTAATATGATGGGTTGAGGTTTGATGCCATTCTATTATGATAGTCTTGGAAACGAGCTTTGACAACTGATAAAATAATTTTATATGATTATTTGTTTTCCAAAATTCAATGTTTTATGACACAGTTATTCATTTATGGTTTATGTAATTTGAATTTTTATGGTTCATTATATGACTCAAGATTATAATATTTTATAGGAATGTAATAATTCTCAAATTTTAATTCACTTATGATTATGTTATGCTTCACATTAGACTTTCTTATACTTATTACGTTTCTGAGCTCATCTTTTTTCCTATGATTCTTTTCCCAAGGTTTAAAGGATGGTTTTTGGTATAATTACTAAAAGGGATGATCATTGTGGGAATCACTGAAGATAATACACAAGACTAATGTTTTTTTTATGTTTCCAAATTTTCTAAAATAATAATTGTTTTTGGCCATCAGTTTTTGTATTCTCTAAAAATTTCATAATGTCATTGTATATCTATCCTAGTTATTTAAATTTGATGCACATGAAATGTGAATACCTAAAGTTTGAATGTTGGTTTTCCATAAAAAATATGTCCTGGATTATAGAGTGGAAGAATATAAATAACTCTTTGTGGAAAAGTGTTTCAAAAAAATCTTGGTATTCCAAATTAAAATACTTTTTCACCTGTTGAAGTGACAATATGCATTCATATATTGATAACAATAGAAAATAATTTTGACAATTAGATGTATAAAATGGATATAATAACATTATTCCTGAAAAAAAAAATTTGTCCAAGGATGTTTATATTTTACTGCCAAATTGATCATACAATCTCTCTGATAGGGGGTGAATCAGTTGTTCCTAATTTTATAGAATTATTTTTGACCTTGTAATCCATTCCTCATTGCCTTTTAATATGAATGGATGATACATGAAATAAGTAATGTAAATGGAATTCATCAGAATGTTTTTTAAATGGTTCATTACTAAGGCCTACATCATTTACATTTTGGTTATACACCAATCATTGATTATCCATTATAATATTTTTATCAATTACAATATTTTAGGAAGAAAGTAATTATCTTCCCCAGTAAACAATCCTCTAGTTGATTCTAGTTGTACCCCATAACAATCTAACTCTTCTGCCATGGTTTCTTAGACACCTCCAAACATTTGATTGATTAGACCCCCAGTCTCTAAGGCCACATCAGAAACGGGTTACACTACCCAATTACATGATCCAAATTCTTCATCAGAATATTTGATCAACATATGTGATGACTATTTTATCCTCTTCCTTGTGTTTTATATATCACACTGGATCATGTAAAACTTCATGTCCTTTTTCACTAATGTTGGACTTTCTCAAATAACCCTCACCACTGTATATAATATGATACCTATTACAATAATTCTCTGTAAAATGATTATTATCCTACTAATAACCGAATATTACATAGTATTGAAAACTAGGCTAAAATAATACTTCTGAATCACAGATCATAAAATTGTCTTGTCATTTGTCTCAAATCACTTCAACAAATTCATACAACATTTATTAAATGTGCACTTATTCAAAATTCATGCATGTGTAATCAATTCATAGACTTTTAAACTTATACTTGATCAAATTCATTTTTTTTCCATATTTTATAATTTTAATGACATTGATTTTTCATGTAAAAATGTATTTGATGGACATTATAACATACAATCATCTCTTATACAATCACATTCCATAGTCTGAACTATTTTTCTTCGTACAAATATTTTCCACTATTTGATACTGTAACACCCCAAGCTTCTACGGTACGTTTCCCTTTGAATAATGCGATAGCGTGTGTTGTACGCAACCTCGAGTTCTAACACACACCACAACTAATTAAACTAGCCATTGTGAATAGTAATACCTAATTTTTGAAATTATATATATTTTATATTTGAAAATGGACTTCATTTTTGAACTCGGAATATCGAATTTAGCCTAAGGTGAAATGTTGGTACTTTTCGGATAACTTTCATATTTTGATGAATAGTGAAAATTACTAAATTTTAATTAAAAACAACTTTTTTAATCAAAATAATTAATAGTGATAAATCATGAATTTTAGTAGTTTTAAAGTATATTTAGAATATATTTTTACCATTTAATATAATGTTGGTCATTGGACATAATTTTACAATTAAACCGAACATAAACAAGTGTCAATCTTTTGATAGTTATTATCTCTTAAAAACACGCTTTTTGTTTTGACAGCGGAAATTAATTTTAAATTAATTTCTGCCACTTCTGTGTTTTGAATTTAGGAAAATGGATTCCATATTTGGAATCAGGATGTTCAAATTGTGTAAATAGGTAACTTTTATTTTTAGACATTTTGAATAATTACTGCGGTAAATATTTTATTTACCATGGTTAAAGGGTAAATCCGGTAAATAAGGGTTAAAAAATAATATTATAATAATACAAAATTACCCTAGAACGTGTCCTAACCTTATTGGTGGACACATACCCGACCATGGGCATCCTTGGGTCAATTTGGGGACCCCTTGAAGCCACTTTTATGTGGTAGGGACACATTATATTAATAAAGTTAAAATAAAAATAAAAATGGCATAAGCTTACATCTTTTAGAAGAACAATTTTTACATAGGGTTATACATGTTGGATTTTCGATTATAAATATTCATTAGAAAGCTAAAAAGATTTCCTACATAATGATGTTTTATTTATAATTTTTAGACATTAAATAATTTATTTTATTTATGACACAATGATGATGCAGTAATTACTAAAATAGTAAAAAATTAACATAATTGATATTATAAATACCCAAATAAATATAATATGAAACTTTTAATGAATTAAACTAATTTTCTAGGATAATATGATATATTAGGATTGATTTAATGGACTTTTTTCGAAGTAATAAATCTGTTATGAGTTTCACAAAAATCAACTATTGAATAGTGTCAAAATTGACATAAAAGAGTTCTTAAAACAAATATTATATTATTAATTGATATTAAATTCCTAAAAATCTACGGCTCGGCCAAGAGACTTATATTATGATAGGATAATCATTAATGGACCACTTGGGGGTCGCTTGGATGTATATAGTAAGTTTATTAACCATATTATATAAAAATACAAAGAGACATTGTAAGAGTGAAACTAATTAACTTAAAGTTAATACTTAAAGATAAGGTTAATATAAGTACCCAAACCTGTCTAAATTCTATTGGATGAGTTGTTTTCGACCTATCCCCACCTCATACTTTGAATAGTCAACTTTGGAGCCTTTGGAAACCGAATATGAATTTATTATAAATTAATATTTCTAGCTTTTCCAAAAGTGCCCCTCACCCCTCTTATAAAAGGGCACTCCTCCTTCTCATTTCTTCACACCTTCAAAGCCTTTTGGTTCGGCCAAACTCTGCCCCAATAATCTCCCAACATCCCTCACTACAACCTAGAGGCCTTAGTTTGATCAGAAAGCCAACCTAAGGAGCCCTTTTGATCAAATCAAAAGGAAGAACCCGAAGAAGAGGTAATGATTTCACCACCCTTTTCTAAGTTCATTTCTTCTTCCACTTCTTCTTCCTTTGTTCATACCATTCTAAAATAATAACTCCAGTATCTCACATATACTGTGATGTTATTATAAGTATGGTACAACCATATTCAGTACTCTATCCACCCTTTGAATAACATGTCACCATACGTGCGTACGTACGGCTTACCGTCTCCACGTCGTGGTGTAATTGTTATTCAATATAATATTATTTGGATGGGTATAATAATGATGTTTAACTCATGTAAATAATAAATATAACATGTTAATGATTCTGTATATATGATATACCATTCATTTATATATTATTTTAATATCAAAAGAATGATATTGTCGCTCGTGCGTACGTACGGACTACCGTCTCCACGAACGCGATGAGATTCATTCTCCATCGTATCCATTCAAGTATAATTATCATTTGATGATTTAAAAATGATGTTTAAGGACTGTATATCATTCTGGATATGAATAAGATACAACAACCATGGATTATGTAACAAAACATATAAAAGAAAATGAGTAAGTTAACTCCCGAAACGACGATAATTCTAAGATATTATTAACAAATCAATGTTAAAAGATCATATATGATATCATATTAATATATATGATTCTTGTATAATTTAATAACAACTATTTCACCATTATACAGGAGGTTAACCTACCCCAACCAAGGAAAAGTACAAGGTAAGGGTTACTTCACAATCTCTTCATTATCCGAGGTTGTTTATACGTAATAATCTACTGGGATATCTTTTTCATCCACATCCATGTTTCTTAAAAATGTATTTCAAAACATTTTTTATGGGTTAAAGTCATTTATACCCTTGTTTGAATTTTTATAAGAGTTTTATAAAGGAATCATTCCGTCGTTTTCAAAACAATGTCCTTTTTAACCTTTTCGACAGAATTGAGGTAAGAATGTTTTTTTTAACTTATACGGCGGGTGCGGTTATTTTCCGCCGTTATAAAATCGTCAAAGCTTTCCATACAAGATTATAAAGAAAATTTTCAAAGAAAATGTTTTATTTTATATGGATCTTAAATGATTTCAAAATAAAAGGAGATACTTCTTTAAAATGAATTTTGATTTCATCTATGTCAACATCCTTTTATGGATTTTAAGATTTTTTGAAGTTGATTTATTATGATACAAAACTTCTATATTGTATTGAAGGTTTTGTGATATGTTTGACTGTGGATGTGCTATTTCTATACCATTCATAGTTTATGGTGAAATTATTGACATTTCGTATGCTAGTTTTAATACGAATGTGTATGCTATGTTTAAACCTTTTCATATGGGAATGCATTGGACTTAATAAGTGACGGGTGGAGCCCGCTATAGCTCCTCGATGCATCGGTAGGTCTCATGAGACAAACTAGTGTCTTGGCACAAGGCCTTGACAAAATCTTATTTGTAGTCTTGGCACGAGGCCTTGGCTATGTGGTTATGATAGTCTGGCATTATGCATTCCAACATTATGAAAGTGGTTATTGATTTTTGCATGTGATTATTCGATTAGTAGAATATCCATGTGAATAAGTAAATGGCATTATTTCATTTTACTTTTTCCATACTATGTTGAAGTTCAATTTTAAAAGGCTTTTGTTTTAGTAATTCATTGCCTTAAATGTTTACGCTTATTTTGAATGTTCCGCTATATTGTTATCCTTACTGGGCATTTGAGCTCACCCCTTTTCTATGTTTTATTTTTCCCAGGTAGTGAAGAAGTAAATTATGAATGACTTGCAGGGATATTATGAGGGGTTAATAGTGTGGATATGAAGACTTTGTTGTTGTAGTAGTTTTTCACTTTGATATGTAATGTAAAACTTATGAATATATCTAGTGTTTCCAAGGCTACTAAACTAATCGGTCTTTCGGGATTTGATCTTTCTTGTGATCATGCCAATGTTATGTAATTAATGCACCGACTCTGGGTAGCTGGGGTCGGGGCATTACAGTTGGTATCAGAGGAAGTTTAGTACAAACCTTGGAAGCTAGATTTAGATAAACTCTGATTAGAGCACATAGACCTAAGATGAACTTTGAGGATTAGTATAGAAGAATTTCCTAGAATTTTGGTATTGTAGAGATTTTGTGAGTTTTCCGAGCAATACATCCCTGTCTGGATACGAGCAGGTAGAGGCGGCTCTGGCACAGATTTACCTAGGGGTAAAACCCGAAAACACCGCTTTGAGCTAGACTCGAACGGGAACTGGTGCACGACAACGGGCCTTGCTGCACTCTTGGTTACGACACTCCCGGGGGATATGCTTAGGATAACTCTCATTATCTTTACAAATCATTATGAAGGGTTTATGAGTATATACTTCCTCAAAGAAAAACATTTTTATGATTATGGATTATATCCATAAATAGTTCAATTTATGTTAAGTGTTTTATAAGTATGGGATTATGTATTTTGATTCATAAACTGATCTAGTTTATGCCATTGTTTAGAAATGGCGCCTAGTGGAAGAAATGGAAACCGTATCAATGCGCGTACTCCATGTAGGGATTGCCCTCCTGCTCAAGATAATTATAGTGGGGCTGGTGATGCAACTGGTGCCGATCAGCTAATCACCGTACTGGGACAACTTACTCAGGTTATGAATAATAACCTTACCCGTATGGAGCACCCTGATCCGCAGCGTGGAGGAACAATGTTAGATCGATTCATGAGGCAACAACCACCAACGTTCAATGGGAAAACAAATCCCGTAGTAGCTAAGCAATGGATATTTTCCCTAGAGAAAATATTTCAGGCTTTGGGGAGCAGTGAAAGGGAAAAAGTTATCATGGCAGTTTACCGCCTCACTGGAGATGCTGATCAATGGTGGTCATTGATTCAAAATACGAAGGAAGATGATGAAGTATCAAATATGGAATGGAGGGAGTTCAAAGATCTGTTTTTAGAAAAATACTTCCCTCGCGACCATCAAGCAGATATGGAAAGGCAATTTCTGAGTCTGAGACAAAAGGAGGATGAGAATGTCACAAAGTATGAGGCTAACTTTACAAGGTTAGCGAGGTACGCTGGTGATTATATTTGCAACCCAAGAAGTAAGATTGATCGTTTCTTTGATGGGTTAAAACCATTTCTCCGTCGAGCATTAGTCTCACAATCCTTTTCATCGTACGAAGACATTGTCTCATGTGCTATCAAGACCGAAAAGGAATTCTCTAAGTCTTATGACTTTAAAGCAAATCAAGAGAAGAAGAGACCTGCTGATCAATCTGGGAATGGAAATAAGGGGAAGAAGGGAAAGGTTGAATATCCATCTTGTGGTAAATGCGGGAAGAAACATCCTGGTACTTGCTTGAAGGGAATGAGTGTCTGTTACAAGTGTGGTGAAAAAGGCCACCAAGCTCATGATTGCAAGGGGAAGAAGGAAGCTACCAACGTTCAGTGCTACAATTGCAGGGAGATGGGGCATTATGCAAATGCATGTCCTAAGCTTCAGGAGAACTTACCTCAGAAAAGGCCAAGGGATCAAGGCCAGGCTTATGCTATCACTACTGCTGAGGTAGAAGCTCCGAAAGACGTGGTGGCAGGTAATTTAATGGTTTCCTCAAGTATAGCAAATGCATTATTTGATTCTGGATCATCGCATTGTTTCATATCCTCCCAGTTTGCTAAGAAAATTAGATATTTCCAATTTGATTTAATAAGGGAGTTGTCAGTTAAAACTCCTAAGGGAAGTATCGTTGCAACAAAGTTCTGTGAATCAGTCCCCATTAGAGCACATAAATTTTCTTTATCTGCTGATTTCATCGTCATACCTATGATTGAGTTTGATATAATCCTCGGTATGGACTGGCTTTCGGACTATGATGCGAAGATTTATTGTAAGAAGAAAGAGGTTACGATTCTTGATGATAATGATAAGGAGCACCTTATTTTTAGAGCAGAATCGTCACCACCTAATTCTTATTTAGATCCACCCCCTGTAGCTCAACTTAATTCAATTATTGGGGAGGAAGAGAATGAAATAACTATCGGTGAGGAAAGGAATGTTCAAATAGAGGATGTACCTGTTGTGAAAGAGTTTGTAGATGTATTTCCGGAAGATTTACCTGGACATCCTCCAGAACGAGAAGTAGAGTTTTCCATTGATTTGATTCCTGGATCAAGGCCTATATCGAACACCCCTTATAGAATGGCTACTGTAGAATTAGTCGAACTAAAGAAACAACTAGAGGAATTGAGTAATAAGGGATTTATTCGCCCTAGTGTTTCTCCATGGGGATCCCCTGTTCTTTTTGTTAAAAAGAAAGATGGATCTATGAGGTTATGTATCGACTACAGGGACATCAATGATATAACGATAAAGAACAAGTATCCCCTACCTCGTATTGATGCTTTATTTGACCAACTGCATGGAGCTCAATACTTTTCAAAGATTGACCTTCGATCTGGATACCATCAGTTGTGTGTGAAGAAGGAAGACATTCCGAAAACAGCATTTCGAACCAGGTACGGGCATTACGAGTTTATTGTAATGCCGTTTGGATTGACTAATGCACCCTCTGTATTCATGGATCTAATGAATAGAGTTTTAAAGGAGTATCTCGATGAATTTGTGGTGGTATTTATTGATGATATCTTGGTATACTCCAAAACCTACGAAGATCATGAAAATCACTTGCGCATTATCTTGAAGACTCTGAGGAGGCATGAATTATATGGAAAGTTTAGCAAGTGTGAATTCTGGCTTCAGGAGATTTCTTTTCTTGGCCATATTGTCTCTAAAGATGGAATCTCTATTGATCCTTCTAAGACCAAAGCAATCCATGAATGGCCAACACCTATGAGTATAACTGAGGTACGTAGTTTTATTGGTTTGGCAGGTTATTATCGACGTTTCGTCCAGAATTTTGCCCGATTGGCTAACCCATTAACGAAGCTCACACGTAAAGGGGTTAAATTTGTTTGGACAAAAGAGTGTGAAGAATGTTTCGAAGAACTGAAGATAAGATTAGTCAATGCTCATATATTGACTCTACCATCGGGGAATGATGGGTTCGTTATTTATAGTGATGCATCGAAGAAAGGACTTGGTTGTGTCCTTATGCAGAATGATAGAGTTATTGCCTATGCATCACGACAGTTGAAAATTCATGAACAAAACTATCCTACTCATGATCTTGAGTTAGAAGCTGTGATCTTTGCTTTGAAGATATGGAGGCACTACCTCTATGGTGAAAAATGTGAGATTTATACTGATCACAAGAGTTTGAAGTATATTTTCTCACAAAAAGAACTCAACATGAGGCAAAGGAGATGGCTTGAATTACTCAAGGATTATGATTGCACGATACACTACCACCCGGGGAAAGCAAACAAAGTAGCAGATGCTTTGAGCAGAAAATACCATGGAGTTCTGAGCACGATGAGAATTAAAAGGGACCCAATTTTCATGGATCTAGAGAAGATGGACATGGGAATAACCAGGGAAGGTGAAACATCAATGCTTTTTCAAATGGTTGCCAAACCATCTTTACTAGAAAGGATTAAGAGTTCTCAGACCGATGATGACGAATTCCAAAAGAAGATTAAAGCTGTGAATGATGGGAGATTGAGAGACTTTGTGTATGAAGATGGAATTTTGAAATTCGGGAAGAGACTTTGTGTTCCCAATATACCTGATCTAAAAAGGGAATTGCTGGATGATGCTCATAGTTCCAATTTCTCTATACACCCTGGGAGCACCAAAATGTATAGAGATTTGAAGGAACATTTTTGGTGGGACAACATGAAGAGGGAGATTGCTGATTTTGTGTCAAGATGTATGGTTTGTCAACAAGTGAAAGCTGGAAGGCAACAGCCTAGAGGAGTCATGCAACCTCTTCCCATACCGGAGTGGAAATGGGACAATGTTACAATGGACTTTGTCATGGGTCTACCGAAGACTCCTAGAAGGAATGATGCAATATGGGTTATTGTTGATCGTCTTACCAAGTCAGCACATTTTCTTGCTATAAGAGAAGATCTACCCCTGGAACGTCAAGCAAGA